>OX243912.1:12074622-17074622 GCA_945859665.1 Anorthoa munda | reverse complement strand
GTAATCACAATTTCCCTCGTCACGGACAAACAGAGGGTCGCATATGTTCACTCGTTCCGTTCATTCATCGTCAGCGTAATCTGGGCGAGCTTACCCGGGGCACGCGTCCCTCCGATTGATGGCGGATTTACCCGATTCTCTGTATAAAAATACCAGTGTCATGTTAAGGGTGGGTTTCGTAATGTAATAATTATGGAGTCACAAAGTTGCTGCCTATAATAGTAAGAGTATGATACAGATGCGTTTATAGACGTATCTATATGTCTATTAGATATTCTGCCCTCGTAAGTCAGAAAGACATGAACACATCCGCAAGAGGACTAAGGTTACCTACATAGCCAAACTTAAGTGGCAGTGGGCAAGGCACATTGCTTGCAGAATCGGCAGCTCGACCATCCGGGCCGATGGGGCTAAAAGTTCTGGAGTGGCGACCGCGAACCGGAAGACATTGCTTTGGAAGGCCTCCCAGTAGGTGGACTGATGACCTGGTGAAGGTTGCAGGGATCCGCTGGATGCGAGACGGGACCACAGATCAGAATCTGTATCAAGATACTATGTATCAGATTTTTAACTTACGAGGGCAGTTTTTAGATAGACAGAATAAAAGACGGAACGATTTATTAATAACACAACAAGCTACTACTAAACAAGTTACTCGCAGAAACCATAGACTCACATATTCTTTTATGTATGAAAGTTATTTGCATTTCCAAAACCAATCCTAGAAATAAAGTCAATTCGGAAAGTAGCAACGCTAGGAAAGTAGAGTATCAGTCTAGATTTGCAGAACTACTCTAGCTGTCTTTAATTAAAAAACTCTATAAATTAATTTTATGCTAGAATGTCTCTAGCCTATCAAGTCGCGAGTTCCATGCACATTTATGTAGAAATTAGCCTCGATCGTAAGTAATTAGAACTTGTTTAACTACTACCGCCATAATTAGTATTAACGTTATAATTAGTTAATTGAACATGTCACTCTGAGGCATATAAGGTAGGTAGGAGTTCGTAAATGCATAATATTAAAGTTGAACGAGTCAATTACCAAGGTAAAGAAAAGGAGGTTAACGAGACCACGGAAACTAAATGAACGTCACACTTCCGAAAATGTCTTTACAACATAATTACCCACTACAAGGAAAATTAACGATGCTTTCAAAAGGATAACGAAGCAAAAATATTCATTGTGGTGTTCACTAGTAACACTAGTTAGGGTTTGGGTTTTATAATAAAACAAACAGATTTATCAGTAAGTAGACAGCACTGAATGAGGCGTCCAGACACCGCTGGTGCAAATGCAATCTAATAATGAATAGACGTAAACATTCAAGTGCTGACTACGTTTATTTAAGAGTATACCACATTCATACACAACAAAACTTGTTTACATTTAGTAGTTTCGCAGGAAAACAACGGATAGTGTGTAATTGGCTATACTTAGATATTACTACAAATACCTACGTCTCTGTTGCATAAATCTATGAATGGCACATGTTTGTCTATTATCCTTAGCGAACTAACCTTGAGAGGAACCTATTCTAATAACAATATTTATATGTTAAAGGAACACGCGGCAACAACGTGTTGTAATTTCACGGAATATATTGAGGGTCAGGCATCAGCAATACAGGGATAATCTTTATAAGGTCGAAAATTATAAGCTTTTTTGTACAAAGCTACATCATTCGGAAATTTCATACCGATTGAAACCGATGATAATATAAATGAAGCACTTATTTACGATAGAATCTGAAGCTATTTTCTCATTAACAAACAAGAAACAAATAGGTACTTAATTAATCTCTCTGCAAAGGCAATACACCATCTAGATATTCTAATGATAAGAAACCTCCTGTAACTGTAGAAACTGGTACAAATGGTCCAAGTATTGATAAAACGGATAGATATTATACAATTGCAAATTGTGTGAGGATAAAGTGCGGAGCGCAATTACGTGGCAGCGCATTAATCTGCATGTAACACAAAACAGACTGGAATGCGAATATCTAACGCCCCAGTAATAAGATACTGCGAATACTTGCCGCTTATCTATTCATCGATTGGTCGCTCAATGCCAGACATTTTGAACAACAATGTGACAAGCCTACATCTCCTCAACTATAACTACAGAATAAATCATTGTAGGTAGTGCAGGGACAATTTTCTATGACTATGGCTGTTAGGTATCTATTTAGCAATGAATGGCTCGTGGAAATAAATCTGAAATCATTCGGTCACCTCTCTGGAGCCGTCCAGTCTTACCGCAAAACCACAAATGTTTAAAAGCACTCATATTTTTTTTATTTTGAGAGTCTTGATTGAGACACGTTTCAGAAAACGTTGGTCAACATTCAACAACGTTCATATAGAATAAAATATCAATGAAAGAAGAAACAAGCCAAGTGTCCGACCATGAAACAACTGTCGACGCGACCCCAAACTATCCTTATCCGTATGACAAATAAGGTAGAGTAGGTGCGCCACTCGTGAGTCAACGTCCTCACGCCAGTATACAGAAATGTTTTGAGTTATTTTACCGAAGCCGGTAAATCACCATGTGTGCCTTGAAAATCCGCCAGTTCAAAATAGAATATGCAGAAATTCCCCCAAGAATAGCTGGGACCCGCTAGTTCAATAGCATGATCAAAATAGACCCAACGGCAGTCTGACGCAGGAGCTAACACCGTCATTGATGCATACGAATCCTGTTACTAAAATAGGACGAATGGCGAAATCGAGTTGCAGTCGACGACGCGCTAAGTAAGGGCTGCAAATGTGAGATAATAGAAATGGGGAAGCACACAGACCTCATGCGTATAGACAAAGGATTGTTATTCGAGTGCCAGGACATGGCAGGCGCCGTCAGAGATAGACGAGCACCCGGCGACCTTGCGCGTGCGTCGGCGGCGCGTCGTCGCGGTGCGTAAGAGAAATAGTCCAACGACACGCGATACAAGGAATACTAAGATACGCGGCGCCCGCGCCGGCGCCGAGCCCTCGCCTGCGCCATACTAACATGTTAAACATGCCATTGTGTGCCAAAAGAATACAAACAGCCGCTTTTTAAAAGTAAGCAAATATCCAATTAAAGTGTTCTTGCATTACGCATGCAGGACCTTCCGCACACGGAAGAGATAAGTGAGCTTTCTTAAGCTTAGAAACTTTTAAATTGTGTAGACTCTTTACATTTTAAAAGATTTCGCATCACAGTTGATAAGACGGCGATACATGCAAGACACGAACCATAAGCTAAGATTACAATTCTGATACAAATCCGCTCGGTAAACAATAAAGCCTAATCGATATTGTATTAAAAGCTATCAAGGAATAAGAAGCCAAATACTTCTGGTTATAAGGTGCAGACTGGGGCAGCATGGTGGAGGCAACAATCTCAGATAGAGGCGAGACACCTGCAAGTGCTTAAATCCTTGGACGAAGGATTATTTTTAACCCCAAGCTTCTTCAGAAGGGTCCTTAGTAAATACTGCTGACAAGATACACCGACTAGATTATAAACACAATCTAGGTATGGATCTAACTAGCCAACCGCCTGCGAACACAGTTTTATTTTAGAAAGTAATCGCGAATTTATTGTCTCTTATACCGTAATGTTCTTAGAAGAATATAGCGTTCAACAAAGCTTACAATAGACAATCAAGCATCACATCAAGAATAACAGGTTTAGAGGTGTGAACAATTACCAATTTATTTTTGCAAACCGATAAGTAACTAGTTAAGCTGGCTTTTAATAAATGTTAACATTTTAGTAATATGAATTGTGTAAGAATCTGATTAGCGTGACGAATCAGTGAATAATATTTTTTGCAGGAATGTCGAAATAAATCCTAATCATATTAATGTTTACTGAGAGTTAAATAGAAAACTTTGCACTGCCGACTATGTTGGAAGAGATGTATTCTTTGAGTGAAGTGAATAGAGCGGCAATAATAAAATTCAAACAATAGAGTTGCAAGAGAATCCGAAGAAACAACAAACCACAAAGAGAACCTTTCAATTATAATGAATTCCAACAAGACAGAAATCATAATATTATATTTAGAACACGAAAATTATGACAAACACTCCAACCATATTAAAGGTATTGTTTAAACACTTGATTATGAAACAAAACATTTTAAAAGGATACGAAAACAAAGGAATATAAACCTCATTGTGCGCAGTTTCTCAACTTCGTATCATTACAAAAATTTATTATCAAACAAAAATTACTGCTCTCAAAAACTGGAGCGGTAATTATAAGCAAGGAATTATTTTTGTTCAGCGGAAGGTTTTCTTGCAAAATGCAGTCGAACATTGGCTGAGTCAACACGATTCTACAGCTAGCGGAGAAATGCTTGAAGATTTATCCTCGGCGCGTGAGAGTGCGACTTGCAGACTCTCGCTTGTCTACCGCGTGAAAACTTAATGTCGAGAAGTACTAAAACTTGTTCGTGTCTAGAAGCTGAGCACTTTAAGTAGGAGTGTTACGAACTAACATGCTCCTGAGTGAGTACTACCCCGGTACTCATTCTTCTTTATTAGGTCTAGCAAATATACGTCTATGTACCAATTACTATCTATTCTAACCTACATGCCTAAAATAGGTAGGTAGGCTATCTGGGCTAATAATAACAAGGGCGTTAATAGAACCGAGGGTGGGTAAAAAATAGGGAGTCCACTCAGGCATGTGCACCGCGAAATTAGCTCGTAGGAAAACAATGAGTTTGGGTACTCAGCCTCAGGCTCTATGCAAATCAGAGCCCGGAAATTAAAACTGGGTTTTGTTCGTCGAAAGCTAAATGGGGTAACAGTCGCGGCGGATTACGTAACCAAGTTGGTATCTACACTAATGAGCTCGGAAGTCTCCGTCAACCGACTACTGGACAATTAGTGGGCCATGTGGCCATGCTATGCTGACCACGTTAGTCTGCAAGTTCCACTCGCACACTAATCACTGCATGCGCACTAAATCACAACACAGAGTTAAGCGGAAAGAGGGTGTGGCGCCATTAAGTGTTTCTAACTCCTCGTCATAACTCATTGCTTTCTCCTCTGAGAGTTTGCATTAAAATATTAACCCTTTCAAAACCTGAACAAGGGGACAACAGTGTCGATAATTAAGTTAAATTTATAACGTGGTGAGAAGGGGCTGTGGGTGACGCCGGGCGGCAGGGCGGCAGGGCGCTGGCGCGGGCGGTAACAAGATGAGCGGTCACGCGCGGCTGCCCGCCACAGATAGCAGCCTCCGCCCTTCATGATAAAGCAAAACACTTCATAATGTCAACTAAAATGTGACTGGGGTACAAAAGCGCTATTTACGCATTCTTCTTATATACATTTTTATGTCCTTGTCACAGATATTTATGATTCTGTGTTTCAGAACTTAATATAATATGTCTGTTCAAAATACTCATAACCGGCGTGTGTGTATGTCTAGATGTATGAATGTGAGTGAAGCAAAATAAGTATGTAAGGATCGAAGCAGGTGGCGTTCTGTAGTTTCTGCCTACCCCCATGGGAAAAAGGCGTGAGTTTATGTATGTATATACATATGAGTTTATGTATGTTCAAAATATTTTGTATCATAGTTAGTGCTAGTAACACGCTTATGTCTTCAGTTTTCTTCTATAAAACATAACGAGAATAGGATTCATATAAAACGATTTAAGAACTAGTAGAATAGTTATGATTATGATTTTGTTCATAAAATGAAAGAACAACTAACTAACTAACTTTCAATAAAGACAACAGTGAAAAGAAGATATCATAACAAAGTCAAACTTATTCGAATCAAGTAAGTATTATTTGAACCTTTAATAAAATAAAAGATAAAGAAGAAGATCTATTTGTAACACAGACTCCAATATCATTCGGAAGCAGAGTATCTTGTTCGCTTGAACAAGTAAAGTAAACTTGAGATTCTGCGACAAATCCATATCGGAAATTCGAAAGAGCATTAAAACAAGAGTCAAAACCGCCGCAAAAGGCTTCGCTGCCAAAGATAGAACTTTGTTTGATCTGTTTTAAGTACGAAATCATGTAGCAAACAGAAAAAGAGTTTCGTCAGAAGGGTTCACGTTCACCAGCGTATTTTACATGTGTGAGCTCGAAAAATAAATAAAAGGCCCGTTCTTTGCAATCAGTGATATTGACAGGGGACAGGGAACAGCGTGTAACAATTTTATTTTCTTTCTGATACGACTATTACACAATAGAGCCCATCTATAAAGCCACAATAAAGGATGGACGCTGATTTGCAAAGACTCACATTCTCCTTTATGCGATAAATGATTTCATGATAATGATGTCCTATTCAATGTTCTTGACAATGATTAACCGTCGTATGAAACAAAGTGAAAATACGATGAGATATGAAGACACTACTATGTACTTGATCGATTACGAATTGATTAGATTGTCAGTTCTTCATAAACATTATAGTCACGCAAGACGATTCAAAGAAATGTTTGTTTTAACATTTGTTGTTTGTGTTTGGACAAGGTAATAATTTATTGCTACAAGATATATTTTTTTTAGGATTTCTTAAACGGTTCGATTAATTTAACTTCATCACTCACTACCTGCGTCTGTGTTTCCGAACGCCTTCAAACCGAATCTCTTCAAAGTTAGAGTGAACATGCTTCTTCTGGGTAAGCTAACTCCATCGTCGACTCTGTCTCAGTCACCTCTGACCTAGACTAGAGTCAAGAGCAAGCCCATCAAAAAAAAAAAAAACAAAGATTAATTCAGGAAAGATCTTTTATAGTGGGCGATTTTCTTTTATTGTACAATCAAAGCAAGCTGGAATGAAATTAACATGATACTGGTGCACCTACTAACGTTACTAAGGCAAACAAAGATCTTTGTATATCTTTCAGCAGTCAGCCGCATTCGATTGAGAAAGTCCAGTTCTAACAAATCTTACTGCTATATCTCGCGATGTTTGTTTATTCTAAACACGGATAGCCAGCAATGGTTCTTGACCAAAATGTAATTCCAACTTAGCTTCACATCGAGTGACGTTGAACAGAGTTTTACTAAGTTAAATAAATTATAGTTGATCGCACGATAGTTCCGCAGCAAAAGGCTAATAAAATAAGTAAGTACAGCGATGTAGCATGAAATACGGCTATTCATTTGAAGAGAAGGCTTGCTATTGCTAAGAATTTCAGTTTCATAAAACAACTTTATCTTTAAAACCGAATGCACTTGCAAATCAGGCGTGCGATTCAAATTCAAGTTATGAAACAAACGTTGCAAATTATAGTGCTTTTACTGTTAAACTTGAGTTCGTATTTATATTAGCCATACCATTGAATCAAGTTTATTTTGTATGCAAAACAAAATTGTTTGGTGGCAAGTGTTAAGAATAACAGGAACGTAAATATTTCCCATGTGGGGCGTGGTATCCGCAATAAACACGTGTAGATGCACAAAGACGTCATGGAGCCAGCTTTGTGCTTTTATTGGCATCGGTTTAGATTCCAACATATGGAGTTGTCGTGGCATAAACAGACGGCGCGCCGCGGGAAATATCCTTCCGCTCGCGCAAATACAATGTTTGTTGTTGAATAATAAATAAAGCATGGGGACGAGGACAAACGTATCGATTTAGAAAGTAACGAGTCCACAAAAGAGGAATAAAATGCAAATGGAATAGCTACATAAGTATAAAGACAGCCATCAACTTTTACATCCTCTTAAGTAAAGATATAAGATTCCGTTATTATTCGGATATTGACACCAGTTAGTTTTGAAAACTTTTACACCGTGTGAAGTAACAGCAAATATTAAGTTTAAAATTAATTATTTGCATATAGCATTCCAAATATCTTGCGGTTTCGGAAGACGGTGCTAAACTCCCACGTTGATTTTTCATCAGTGAATCATTGTGCATAGCTAAAGATGGATTTAAGAAGGACACAGATCATTATGTTTTTAGATCCGTTTAAACTCTGAATCATAAAAGAGTAGGTACTTACTTACCTATATATTTATTTTATAAAAAAGGTATGGTCTGATGAGGAGGGATGAAACGCATGTTACTAAAAGAGTTATGAATATAAATGTGAATGGATGGAGAGGGAGGGGAAGGCCAAAGAAAAGATGGATGGACTGTGTGAGGAGAGATATGAAAGAAAAGAGAGTCAGTGATAGCGTGACAGGGGACAGAACGGTATGGAAGAAAAAAACGTGTTGCGCCGACCCCAAGTAACATGGGATAAGGGCAGGAAGATGATGATGAAAAAAGATAAACTTAGCTTGGACTTTGGAGCCCCACATACAAATCTCTAGGACTATTAGGTAGTTGAGATCCCTCACCTATTTGTCAGATTCAGATTCTCAAAGGAACAAACAAAACAAAATTCATTTATACATAACAAGCAAGAAAACCAGCTACAAAAACAAGCAACAAGCTAGAAAAGGTATCAAAAGCAACCTAGTGCGTAGTTTGACCTACTAATTTGTGCCAACAGTTTTTATAGCAGGTTTCGCGAAGTTTGTTATCAATCCGAACATGATTACCAGTGATTATGTGTTTGAGTCAGAGGCCAGCCGTGGCCGGAACGAATTCGCACACGGCGCGTGACTGATCGGGCCTTGATTCATATAAATGCAAGTGAGACTCGTGCTAGCCTGACATTGCTTTTCTGGTATTCATATTTTTCTATCTGTACCTTTCTTTGAATCTTCTCTTTGTTTGGTAAGTTTGACTTTGAGCGCAGCAGAAGCAGATTAACGACTTCTTCGGATGCAAATTTATTTTACTTAATCCACTGCAGAGTTGCATAAACTTCATCAATGACAAAAACACAAAAGCTATGAACATTCACTGTATAATACTTACCACGGATCTTTGTGTTTCTGAATTGGCTGCAAGAACCTGCGCAGTAGCTATTTTTGTGTCAATGTTGAAAGTAAAGATAGCATTGTATAACTGTCTCTTTCTATCGCTTACGTGTGTCGCATCGTCCTATCTCGCTTACTCTATGCAGTATACTCGATGACAAACTGTTTCTTGCGCAATGGTTGGAAGAGCCAACTTCAGAGACACAAAGATCCGTTGTGAATATTAAAATAACTGCTGTACCTATCCAAAACAATACTGGGCACATAAAAATAACAGGCTTTCTGAACAAATGACTGACCCTCGCTTCCTAATCTCATCTCTCATCAAAATCTAAACCAATTTACACCTTGTTATCACCGGTAGTCTTCCTATCTCCACTAATTGCTGGCATCGTTAACATAATTATGCTATCAACATGAAAATGAGAGTTTTCATTTAAAGGCTCGGTGACCTTCCACAAACGAGGTTCAATGTGGCGACATTTTGGTCAGGCCTTGCCTCAGGCGCGACTGTAGGGCTGACAACTTATCAAAGCTTTGTAATTCACCTATAAAATCAGTATCCACTTGTTTTTTTTTTTTTTGAGCCGAGATATTTGTGGTAACGGCCCCGACTTACAAGCACGTGTCTTTGGTCGTGGGATCGAATCCAAGCGGCCAGCGCATTCACATCATCATCCACAGCCCGACTTCGCCCACTGCTGAGCATAGGCCTGTCTCTTCTTGTACCAATCACCACGTTCCCGTGCCAACCTCATCCACGTTCCCGTGCCAGCGCATTACTTTGTGTAAATTATTTTATCAACACTGCTCTAAAAACGGTGAAGGAAAACATCGTGAGGAAACCGGCATGTCCTAGAACCAAAAATTCGAGGACATGTGACATCGTCCAACCCGCACTGGGCCCGCGTGGTGGATTATAGCCCATTTCCTCTCTCTAAGAGAGGAGGCCTGTGTCCCAGCAGTGGTAACGTTGAAAGGCTGATTTTGTTGATTCTGCGTTTGAGCAAAACCTATCTCAAGTGACTGAAATCGTAGGTAGTATATATGGAAAATATGGAGAGTTGAATGTGAACGTACTAAGCTGCTTATCACTTCACACAAAGACCTAACTCAGAGAAATGGGTTACTTCGGTGCCGCGCGCGATAAGCTTTGCAAGATATTTAATGCAATGCGCACACGATACTAAACCTAATACGGCATTGTGTTGTTGCTTGCGACTTTTAGAATTGCCCCTAGTTTATGAAATATATAGTGACACAAATCATCGACATTCTTCATCAAGTTATTATATTCTACCCGGAAATTCCTGGTCTCGGGCTCGGAGCGAGGGTCGGCAGCCCTAGGTAGGGTGGTTAAGTTTGCGTTCGTTCGACCAGCTGAGTCACGCCCGGTCACCTCGTAATCTGACGTAATGTTAATATATTGATCTCTCCGCCGACCACCTCCACTGCCTGAGAATACCCATTCAAGTGGATTATACTGGAAGAGCATTGTTTACTCAGCTATGTTGGTAAAAGCCACCAAAAAAGGTATAGAAAAAAACTGGCCAAGTGCGAGTCGGACTCGCACACGAAGGGTTCCGTATCAATATCGCAAAACACTGCAAAAACATCACGTTTGTTGTATGGGAGCCCCCCTTCATTTATTTTATTTTAATTTCATAATTATTATTTTTTGAAGTGAATATACAACTAAACATTCTGTGAATATTTCAAGCGTCTACCTGTTGCCGTTATTAATATCGAGCAAAAAACGGCAAAAATATCACGTTTGTTGTATGGGAGCCCCCCTTAATTATTTATTTTATACGGTTTTTAGTATTTGTTGTTATAGCGGCAACAGAAAAAAAAAAATATCTGTGAAAATTTCAACTTTCAGCTATCACGGTTCTTGTTTCTTGTTCGATTACAGCCTGGTGACAGACGGACAGACAGACAGATAGACGGATCGCGAAGTGTTAGTAATAGGGTCCCGTTTTTACCCTTTGAGTACGGAACCCTAAAAAAGAACTAGATAATCCGGATATAAATATCTGCGAGCTATATGCGACATACATACATGTAACTAACACTAACTAGCCAGTTATATAACGATAATTATTTAATAGTGTTTATTACGCTTCAAATACATAATTAGGAGAACATGACTATCAGGAAAGTGAAAGGCGTTTTACAGTGTACTAAGTTGGCAATAAGACATCGATACAAATGGTTATATCTAAGATGTTATCGTTCGACCAATGAGCATTTATGCCACCAAAAAAATTACGATGCCATTAAAAGACCTCCTAGGTATAACTTACTGTGTGTGACCACCAACTAAGGAATTCCACAAACCAAACGCATCAGATTTCAACAGAAACCGCATGCCGCTACATTTGTTTTATCTTTGGGTTCGGAGGTCATCACAAAAACGGGCAGAAAAACTTTGAATGAGACAAGTGCTAATGCGCAGGGTTTAATGAATGGGATGCGGCCGCACCCGAAAGCAGAACTATCGTAGTCTAATGAAACTCATCATCCAAAAAGCATAAAACGGTCACACATGTGGTGTCCAAATATTTTTTCTCGCAAATTCTCCGTAAAAGTTTTGCGCAAAAACCAAAAGCGGCCGTGTCGTTCAAACGAATCCATTAAAACGCTCGTACCCGCGATGCTCCGTCGAGTGGCTCTGCTGGCTCTTCACTTCTGGGAATGCAACTACCTGCTTTTTATAGCGAGATAAGGGCTTTACAAATATGCGCAACCCGACCCTATTTGATTATCGATCAGTGGTCCGTTAGCAGCAATAGGATTGAACGACCTTTCGAAATCGATAGGATTACACTGTATGGAAGTGACCCAGAATCCCCACGGAATGATGTACAGATGTAAATGCATATTCATAGCCATGTGGTGCTATGCAAGCGGCTGTAGATTTTATTTATATAGGCCAAGTCATAACCATGGAGTGCATGATTGCATACATTTATCCGATACTTTAGATACGATAAAACTTTTAACTGTAGTGATTCTTTGCCATTTCCTTCTTCAGTTTAAGTGCACAGCACTATATGACAGAATAATTATGCAAGAATGTAGTTATGAAGAAAACCGTTAAGCTGTCAGTGCACGAAAACGTACTGTGACAAAAGATATTCTGGATAGCGTCACAAATGTGTGACATGAACGTGGTAACAGAGATGTGGCTAAGAGCACAAAGGACAAAAGGCGACTGTCGCCGGAGAAATTGTCGCGACTGATTTGATTGTCCGCGCCGACGCGCACTTTGTCGGCGCCGAGCCTCGTAATGTACGCGATACAAGTCAACGCGAGCTGCGAGCTTCACAAAACAACGAACGCACAACGTCTTTATAACCTTCACCACCGTAACTGATACGACTGAGAACAATTCGACTTTAAATATGGAATGAGTTTACCTTACAATAATACCTTGGTATCATTATGAAAATTAGGGTCTTTCACAAATATGCGTGTTATTTTACATATTTGATCAATGTCATCAGTATCAGCTTCAACCTTGATTACTTACAGATATCACCCAAAATCCAATCCATTTTATCTAGAAACGTACCTGCAACAAAGAACAACAACTTTCAATATCACACTAGCGTTTAATAAAATAACAACATTTATATTGTGAGCAACACAAAAGGGTGCGCTGACTGCCGGCACAATAAAAGGCCTCAATAAACAGCCTTTACTGCTGTGACAGTAAGCCTTAAGTTATAACACATAAGCGTCACGGGGTGGCGAGTGGCGACTAGATCAGATGACAGATGAGAGGTATTTCAATGCTTTATTGCGTCGGAGTTTTTGTGGAGAAACGTGACTTCCGAGGGGCGTTGACCCCGCTACTGACTCCTGTAGGATGTCGAGACAACTTGCCACCGTGAGATAGCTCCCGACGCATATCATACTAATCTAACCGCCTTTTAGGGACCTTTTGCTAATCAGTTGCCCTATATGGTAACTAATGTCGGAATTGAAGCGGTTCCAAAAATGGACATTAATTTCTCAGAATGTATTCCGGGCAGGCGGGGCCTCATTTCTCAGATGTGGACGAGAGTATTAAAATAATAAATCACTCTGAAAACAAACGTAAACATATGCTTCGGTAACATGCAGTTGTTACGCCTGTAAAGAATCATCGTGTCATTAAATTTGCATACAGCAATAAGTCTGGGAGGGTACCGGGAGGAGTGAATCCGAGTCGCCTCGTAAAAGCAGACCACAACCGCTTTCCGCAAAAGTCATAAGGCATAATGACAGTGCAGTTCTCATAAATAAAAGTGAAAAATATCCCGGTATGTTTTCGGCGACATGTGTTGCCCGAAATGGAGTCCACCCTGCGAAGTTGTGACCAGTTACCTTGTTATTCGTGTAAACAGAGAAATATTGAAGCTTCTGGCACGTCTGGGTGGCAGAAGTCGTTCTAAGAACTAACTATACGTATAAAAAAGTTTATCCTGAGCCGAGACGGTCCCTCGGCTTTCTAGTGACCTTATACAAACTGTACAGGCCAAATACTTGAGTTAATCTGTCTGATACGTTCCTCGTACTTTACTATACGTTTATGTATCTCTCAGAGTACAGCATTAAGAGTGAAGGCAATCGAAGCTGAACACATAAACAAGAACTAAAACTACCGGCTCGCTGACGGACCTCATTAACGAACTGCTGATGGACTTATTATCAGCTCTAATAATAAACCCACTTTACAGTGTATACCGCTATCCAAAGCAAACGTCTTCTCTTTCATCAATGATAACATGGAGGAAATAGACATTACGCTTCTGATACTGATCTTTTATTTAAGAGATAGTATGGAGATAGTAATTCTGAGTTTGTAGCAATAGCAAAAACGTATAATAGTGTCAGTAACAATAATACCGGTGAACAAGAATATTAGACAAATACTAATTACAACAAGTGCAACAAGGATCCATTATGAGCGCCCTTTGTTTTGAAAAGGCATAGCGCAAAACATTTGATGTAGCCAAGTGCACAGATAATGAGAAACAATCTACTCTGCCTGCAGAAAGTTCCATTGATGGTATTTTCACACGCGGCAGATACAACATAGCACCAGTCCTCCCAGTAGCCGACATGGGCGGGCTGCCGGCGGTGGCTATTTTAAATATAATTGCAGCCTCCATGCTCTGCCCGCAACGTTTGTTGTCCGACCACTATGAGTACAGTTCTGCAATAAACTTCGTTTTTTATATTAACCGCACGGAGATAAACGAACAGGAGCTTACTTCGTCATTGCTATAAAAATGTGGCAAATATAGCAACTGTGTGAAACTGGCTTTAGTCTCTGGAGGACCGAACGCCTTGACTTATTGCTTGATCCCAAGAAGTGCTATTTCCTACCCTCATCCAATTTTCTTTTCGCTACGGGTCCTAAGACAGTAGAATCATCTCCTCGGGATGATTTGTCAGTCTTAGATTTATAGTCTCGCTCGGGTGTTTTTTTTCTTTGATCGCCAGAATATCGATCGCCTATACGTTAAGTTAGTATCGCACGAGGAGATAAAGTAACAATTAAAATACATATGCTTCTAAGCTTCCTCATTTGTAACATTAGAATTATACTAAAAATGATGACTAGACTAATTAATGATGTCGGAAACATGTGTAAAGCATATGAAGTTAATGTGTGTTCATTAGTACTCTCACGGACGGATTTCACGGTGACTCGGTTCGCCGGTATCGATTGAAAATGCAATTTATTCTCACCGAACATCAAAAGTAGAGTGCAAATAAACTGATTTGCGTGCAAATATCGAAGCCTGAATAGTTTGCGGTCAACTTTATCGAGATTTTTATGGAATTCCGACGTGTATTTTTTAACGAATCGTGCGTTTGCAATGCAGAATTCAATATTTATTAATAACGCAACGTATGTTGATTGCTTTACTTACTTTATAAAATACTTTGTTACAGACAAGGACTTGTAGCTATCTGATATATCTTTAACATTCAATGATGCTTCCAATCAAAATGTTTACATTCCAGAACTATTATAATCTTAGTTAAATTTGTCCGGATCGAGTGTGTGCATGTGAATGGAGCAGCAAAGCTATCGATACGCGCTAGCATTCATATATGTAATTACCTACGACATGTATAACATTACTGATACACAGGACATGTGTCCCACTATTAAGACGATAAGTTAACCCGCCGGCGCCATATGCAGTAATTTATTCCCAGCTATTATTGTATAACTAAATTGTCCGTCTACTCCACGATACGAAAATAAAATCGGTACAAGAATCGCCTCAGAAATGTCTGCAATTTAAAGATGACGAGACTGGTTCTCAGAAAAAGAAATATAGCTGGAACTTTGTTTTATTGCGGAGATATATCTTACAAGAGATATACAATGTAAGCACGAAAATGTAGGCAAAGTAGTTGCCCTTTTCAAGAAGACAAATGTCCTGCCGATATTACGTTTACGTAACAAACAAATATACATAATGTTATATGTGTACCAATCACTTCAACGAGTAAAAAGAAAAGATTTTCGCGACGAAAACTCTCTTGGGGAAAACTGCTTTCTTCTACATTAAGTTCCATCTCTGAATAAGCCAAAACAAAAACACGGGAAAGTCTCTGGAGTGTAGAGCTGGAGCGACGCAGTTTGCTAAATTTCCATTACTTACAAGCAGTCATGTTGTTCAGCAATTACTCACAAGTTTTATTACGTACTCCATTGCTAATTAACCTGGATAACGGTTTGCTGTTGGCTCTCGCGAGTGCATTAAATACATGAGTTTTACTGTTTCTGTTTTAGTACATTTTAGTGTCGCATTAAAGCATATCGGTTATACGCTGTCTACGGTGACTTTGCATGTCATTAAAAATTTGTCGGCAGTCCGACATCTCCGGCTAGTGTTGAATAATTCATTAGTTGTAGCGTCGATTGAATTAAAGGTATCTCATGTATCTCAGTCTCGACATGATATCGGTGCTCTATTTGCATATCAGACATGTTCTGATGTGCACCAGATGTCGATACATAGCCTTTGATAAGTTATCGTGTTTGAGGTCCGGAATCTATTAATAGTTCATTCGGTTACAGATTGGATTAGTGTGATGATTTCTCTGTTTTCATTTTCATATAATTAAAAGTATTAAATAGAGATTGCAAAAGGTCCAAAACAGATTTAATTTTTTAAACTTGCAGTTGTTTTAAAGCTCTTATAAGTTAAAAAAAAAAACAACAGAAGCCAAACAGAAGCTGTGTTCCCTGAAGGAGTCACGACACGCCAGATGCATTTAGTCTATCTGATTACATTTACTCACGAATTGTTCATGATACATTTCTACTCCCTTTACTTTTCGTTATTTTTACTATAATAAGGTGATAGCTACAACGAAACTGCGACCAACATAAATCTAAACAACATAGAAAACAAAGTATCCTTTATGCAAATGTGTACCTTTATTACGTAATAGGCCTTCCAAACAATCTATGCTAATCCATTTTGTTGGAATTGGACTATTTAATCAGACCCGAACAAATCACAAATGTATAATCTACATTTTCCTACTCAATAAAATAGACATAAAACAAGAAGATTAAAGCTAAGCAAAAGACGACAAGACGAATGGTATCGATATTGGCGCCCAACATGGAATTCTAAGAAGGAATCCCATTCGATTCAGCTCGCTACAAGGCGACGCCTCCACCATTATGCATTCAATATGCATAAACTCTTTATCATTTTAGAATGAGCACGAATGTTAATCGAGTCGGTAAAGTGTATTTTTATACACGTCATTTCTTAAAATCGTGCGTTGATATCAATTTGCTAGGACGTGACAAGAATTTGATGAGGTAAGCGTGGGCGCTCGTGCCACTGTAACCCTAAAAAATAGAACCACACATGAAGGGAGAACGGCTGATGTTGACACTTTTAGCGAATGATTTACGATGTAGAGAGAAGCTTTCTGTTTCATTCGCCAATTCGTCAATATAGCTAAAGACAGAACGAGTATATCGTCAAAAAAACTTACGAGCGGTTTTTACACAAAGTTCAATGACACGAAAGTTAATTAAACGTACCCAATAATTAGGGCAAGCAATAAAGATAGCCTCCGATGAAAAGAAAATTAATTTCCATATAATTGAATAAAAAGTCTTACTACCTACTATTAAAACGATCATAAAAAAAATGAAAAGTGTTACCTCGACAAAGAATATCCCTGTCAGGCGATAAAACCTTTTTGCTCATTTTAACAGGGATGAAAATAAAAAACCTCCTTTTATCTGAAAGGAAATTCAATTATCTGAAACATAGTTACTGGTTGAAACGGCGGAGTTACGTCCGGCCGAAACGGGGAAGTTTGGAGGAACAGAAGAACACCCACGGGTAGAGGGTAGTTAGCAGTTGTTTGCATACAACCCAAAGCCCCTTTTTGTCCCGTCCTGAATAATGGTATTGTTAATAGCCAGCTACACATAATATACATTAGTATATATATAGACCCACAAGTATTTATGTACGTAAGTGATTTACCGCAGCCTGTTGACATAGAAAGTTTCCATGTTGCGGTTTGTACGCACCGCTGTACATTTAAAATTAAATTGTTTTATCTATTTCATCAGCTTTTATTTTGCTTTATACTGTTTTGTACCTATTTATAAATTCAGTAAGCAATGATATCTCTTGACTCGACTTCTTTTATGTTAAGCAGTCAGCAATTCGTTCTTTAATAATTTTTTAGCCCACGATGGAAAAACGAGGGCCTGGGTCTTATAAGTTTGACGTGTGTAAAGCAGTCAGCAATTCGTTCTTCAACAATTTTTTAACCCACGATAGAAAAAGAGGGGTCTTATAAGTTTGACGTTTGTACCTATGTGTTTGTGTATCTGTCTGTGACATCATAGCTCCTAGACGGATGAACCTATTTTGATTTCGTTCGGATTTTCTGTTTGAATGGTGACTTTATCGAGAGTGTAGGTAAGCTATGTTTGATGAAAATCGGAGCAGCCGTTCAAAAGTTATGGGCGTTTTACTGTTTGATTTGGGCGGTTTACGCAAGATATCGTGTCATAATTACGTGTTCAATAGATTATTGATCGAAGCGTGTCTACTAATAGATAAAAGAAATATGAAAAAAAATGCGTCGGAGGTTTATTAAATTTATGAATTTTACTTGTTCAACATTGATATTTGTTATTTCTCTTTTATGTCATTCTCTCTTACTTCAAATACAAGTTCAACTTCTATAAGCTTTTTCTTTGTCATTTCTCTACAAATACCTATTTAGTCTACATTTACAATATCACCCCTTTTCCATTCTACATCAACGTTCTCATAGCCTGTCAAACTGCCATCTTTATCAGTTTCCAATATCTAGCCAGCTCGTTTTACAATTCATGTCAGTGAGCGTACCGAACGTGATAGGTTTTCGCAGTTCGACAAATTCATTCTATGAATGTAATATTAGCACTTTGGCACGTGCTTTGTGCCTAAGATGAAGTCCTTTATCTTTTATAAAATCGGTCAAGTACGAGTCGGACTCGCGCACAAAGGGTTCCGTACCATTATCGCAAAAAAACACAAAAAAATCACGTTTTTTGTATTACTTAAATATTTATTTTATTCTGTATTTAGTATTTGTTGTTATAGCTGCAACAGAAATACATCATCTGTGAAAATTTCAACTGTCTAGCTATCACGGTTCATGAAATACAGCCTGGTGACAGACAGACAGACAGACGGATCGCGGAGTCTTAGTAATAGGGTCCCGTTTTTACCCTTTGGGTACGGTACCCTAAAAAAGATCTTTCATATATTCAAAGAGTGTATATACCTACAAAGAGAAAAATTCAAAAAAAATATAGCGCTATAAGTTTTTGTCCTAAACGATTTCTTCTCTTTCGTCATCCTATAAAGAACTAGATTCTTAATAGGGTTCATAAAATTAATAGGTTTTACTTACTATTAGAATTATATATAGACAAACGTAAAGCGCCTTTAGTACAAGTCTTCTTATTGTGTGTCAGACGTGTGCAAGTACCTATACGTTTTTGCATGAACGTATGGTGCGCTACTAAAAGTAATTGTAACAGGATCTGCGCAGACGACGCCACCGCGGCGTGTCTATCCAGCTCTCCTCTAACCACTGATCCGATACATATACACTTGGCCACCAGACCAACCACTTTCGCGAAACGTGGACCGGCTTTTAGCAAAAATTTGATCAGTGAAAGTCAAGCGTGATACGTAGAGTGCGCCCGCGCCGCTCTCAGGGGTTCGTTTGATTAATTTAATCGACAGTTTAGCTAGAATAAATGCAACATACATCATCGAAATTTAAATAGAGAGATTTTGCATAAGCTCTTAACGTTTTTTTATGTCCGTTATTAAGTATAACTAGCACTTTAGTAATATTGGATCTCGTAGAGTGAGATGGCTTCGTTGGGAAATATCTCCGGCTTGCTTCTTGATGCCTTTCCTTTTTATTTTTAATGCTGTCAGTAAGGCACATTTAATTAACAAAAGTAAAATTTATGTGATGTCCCCGCTCGCTTCAAAAGACCTGACAATATTTCACCACAGCGATAACTGCGTACGCAACAACAGTCATTTGTATTAACTTATCTGAAAAATTCCGAAAGGACAGGATCTTCTTTGAGTCTTGTGTTATGTTATCAGATGGCAACGATATACAAGAGATCCCATTATGCTTTTGACTTTCTCCTTTATAGATTGTTACTGCAGTTTCTACACATAACGCTTTGGTAGCAATAGATCAATTTACATTTCCATTAAAATTAAGTTGTTATCTTTCCATTAAATCCTTATCGACTTCTATGGACATTATTAAATCGTAAACACGATATTCAGTTCTTAATCATAAAGATTGTCGACGTTGTTTTTTTACGATTATGCAAAACGGCCTCAAATCGTTTCCATATATAGTTACATATAGACTCAAGTATACTTTTAAAATTGAACGAGTTTTGTAGACTGTGTTATGTAAATGATAAGATAGATAGGTAGCAATAGTTTATCATACAAGTTAGATTGAATTGAGTAGGTAGCCGGTGTCCACGCAAGTGCATATCTAGAGAGCCAATATACTTAGCGGGCAGTAGCTCGTGGCGCGGCTGATCGGGTCGCTATCGTCAGATATGGAGTCAATTTGCAGTAATGCGGCGGGCAGGTTCACGTTACTTTTTATAACACAGTCGAGGTCGTTGACTGCAGACGAAACAACACATAGTACTTGTAAGGTGTCAATGCACCGGGAAAACTTCCGACCTTCGTTACAATTAGGCATTGATAGGTTGCGCGAGCCACATTTTCCGCGGATCGATCGCTTTGTTCTAAAAATTATACCTGACATTTGTTTTTGGTTACGTTTGCTTGCGAAAGTGTGCGCGCCTTGTATGTCCCATGCTCCAGATAGGCAATATCAGTGTCAATATTAAATCTGTCGGTGCAATATCTGCACGTGCGTCAAACGGTATCAGCTATAGATAGGTATTGTATATACTTGTATTCGCCTGTACATTATACTAAATTTACTACCTATGTAGTAAAATGTGCTTGCTCTACGTCATACGTCGATTTCTCATTCTTTCGGTATTTGCATTTATCAGCAGAAATGATAGTACCTACCTGCCTATCGCAGTAACGCACTTTTTTATGTTTCGATGCCAACGACTTTGTTGTTTACGTGTTACAATTATTTCTTGTCGGACAGGTTTGAACACCTACTTAAAAAGGTTATTTTAAAGTAGGTGTGTGGACCGCAAAAAAAAAAACGTTCCAAGCCAGCTTAATTGTTGCCAAATACGCAATCAAGATAAAAGAAATACCGCAATATATTACTTGTCTTTTCATCTTAATGTATTCTTAGAAATGCTTTCAAAGTCTGCAAGTGGCTTTAGAAAGATCAAATGATAAACGACATCGCAAAATGGACCGGTTCAAGAAGTCATCAGAATATAGCGAGTGTCATCCCTGTCGCCGCACGGCCCGCTGCGATTTATCATCCTCTTGTATAGGCACTCTAATTGCGACAACTTGTCGCCATGTCCAATCGTAAAGACGATGTCTCCCCTTATACCGCGTCGGCTCGCGACAGTCTGCAGCCCTTATTTCATTTAAACTTTGTTCAACTCCAACGTTCACAATCGCAGTGCAATTCTGTAAAAGTGCTGTTTATTCCCCATTTAAAGTTCAATGAACCGCAATTAGCAGTTAAGAAATTATTCTACGAGCACCTTAACAGAGGTCGTTGGATGAATTTTAATTAGGAACTTTGTACAATTTAAATCCCAGCAAAACATTAATGATAAACGATTTATGAAGACTTTCGCTGTTTGGATAATCATTTTTAGGTACAATAGACATATTGGTTGAAGTACTTGGAGCGAATAGATATGTGAAATGTTCCATACGACCGAATTACCTACATTTATAACACGGCTCCGTCTGGCAGACTGCGAAGTGGTCTACTGTCTACACAGAGGCACACTGTCTATTTGCATTTAGCACGTACTTAGTCCGCTAATGTTATTTGTCACGGTTACCTACTAAGCAATAAATGTCGTCTCAGATAGATCGACGATTAGGATTATTGATATATTGCTCCACAATCTAGGTCGATAGGACCGAATGGAGCGCTGCAGAATCGCGAGAGCTGCCCGAGAGACTGATCTATTGACCCGTCATATAAAACCGCTCGAACGTTTATTAGCAAAGTCAAGATCATCTTTTACGAGTATGTTGGCTGAGCGGAGAGTATCTGGGTTACTGATACGTGATACGATAACATCTGAAGGTGATCGGCGATCTCCAGACTCTGCAATTTTAGCATGATCCGCAATTTTCACTGCGATGACTTTGCATTTTTGTCAACCAGTTGGTCATATGGTAGAACTGGATTATTTACTCAATTCGCAAAATTGTTACGAACCAAATTAATCTTGTTTTGTTGGTTTAATGGTTTGTTTGGTCAGAAATAATGATTGTGCGGGCTGTGGGGCGTGGGCAGCCCACGGGTCAATATTTCACCAATCCTTCACGGTCAGCGGAGGCCCTTTATTTTGTTTTCATTTAAAACGGGAATTGGATCATAAAACGAACTCCAAACACAATATTCGGGAGACTTACGTATACTTGCGCTGTAATTAAACTGGGCTCAGCGTTTAGCTTGGCGCACTTCATGAATAGTTTTACATAAAATATAAAATAAGTGAACACGAAATTCGTCTTGACAAGTTGTTAAACACTGTTAAAGAAATTGAAGTGTTACTGAACTTTTCGAGGAAACTTTCCTGTATTACACAGAACACGATATCAACTGTTATAAGGAGATACTGCGCAGATATAAGGAGAAAGAAGAAGAAATCTGCAAAGTTGACGAGAGCCCTTCAAGTCTTGCAGGAGCACTTGACATAGGGACGAGTGACATTAGATAAAAAATATCCACGTGTATGGAATGTACAACATACCAGCTTTTATATGTTTATGGCAATGTGTCGCTGAGTCCACCGCATAACATGCCATGATGCCACATATGCTCTTACGGAATGGTCAACAATCCGTGTGCAATTGCCACTTGCCTGTATTAGCTTTCTATGATATAGCAGCTTAAGTGCAAGAAGCTATTAAGTCGACATTAGATTGCCGGAGGCCGGAGGCGGCGGTGAGACGCCTCGCTTGCCGGCCAGCCTTTGATTAGCTTGTTACTCCGAGTATTTGCTCTGGTTTTCGCGGCGTGTCTTATCTATGCAAGACCGTCGTCCCATATCATCTCGCAATAGCAATACATACGTGATATGAATCTGTGCTGATGGCTGATAGCTTTTGTTTACATAACCCTCTTAAAAATCTGGTTCTTTCTACAGAAAGTAATAATAAACTTATTATATTATGCCGCTCGTGCCCTATAATTAACATTGAGATAATATCTCTCCAATAATTGCTGTGCAAATTATGGACTCGCGAAAAGTACTGTGGACGAAGTTGAAAGGTTAACTGGGTTATTGTGATGGTTTGTATCGATTGTGGTGAGTCTGACTCGTGACGGAGATGTCCTCAAGTCCTCGCTAGGCGAGGCGGAGGCGCGGGCGCGAGGCCGGGAGAGGGCTGCGCTGCCGGCCTCGATGTGCGCCGCCTTATATGGCGCTGGCGGCCGACGGGCTTCGCCACTTGCGACAGCCCAGGTATTTTAGGCCCAGGCCCTAAATTGTTTACGTGCAACTCGCATGCGTTTAATTTCATTTAAAATGTCATGGCGCTACTTAACAAGTGTTATACTTGCGTTTTATATTGCGCCGAGATCGCTGAGATCTTAATTAATCACTTCTTATTATAGTAAAACGTTTTCAAACGACATTTCAATAATGACAGACATATTTGTTGCGTACAGAAATAAGATTCCTAAGTAGTCTATAAGAAAAATGATAAGGTCAAATTCCTAAAGGCAGTCGTAAACACCCATCCAAAAACAGTTTTAATGACATTGCCAAAAATTTCTACGATCTCCAAACTAGGTCGAACAATCGAAGCGTCGGGAGAGACAGGAGCGATGGGATATTATGTAGCCCAATAAGGGGGCCGCGAGCATTCCCGGAGTGGTCCAAAGGACGCCGCGAGGACGGCGCGCGCGCACAGGAACCCGCCGAATACTGGTCGCGGTTATTTAAGGAACAGGCAGTTCTGAGTTCTGCGAAACCACGTACGCGATGCGAGTAGTTATCGTAATTTGGACGCATTTCATTTTTTTGTGGTTTTCTCAAAACTGGCTCTGACTCGGTGAATCCAAAGGAAAACATTGCTCGACTCAAGCTGTTTTGGTATGCACGAATTCTGAAGCAACCCAGTAAAAATACATAAATATTTTAAAACCCAATCGTTGATTGGAAATTGGAATAAAGTCACACGAACGTTACTTCACAAGTCGGCGTCGTTAGTGAAATCGCTGTTACTGTCACAAATCGTATAAATGTTTCAGTGTTATGAAACTTTGTTGAACGAAAATACCGCTGCGATTTAACTGTGACACGTTCTGTTTACGTTACCTACATTCAGAGGTAGATTACTTTCTTCGAACTAACATAAATATCTACAGAGTGTAAGAAACGCCACATAAAGTATTAAATGTTCGATAACCAAAACAGAGCCGCGCACTTATCGGTTTATCGATATATTATCAGCATCGATAAAGGAACCGTACAAAGTGCGGATATCTACGAATCGGACGAGATAAGCCTGCAATGCACAGGTAAAACGTATGGACTGCGAAAGAACACTTGGTAGTATCTACTTCGCAATGCAACATGAATAAGGACGCATTCAAAACAATCTTACTCACTTGTATTAATAGCGATGTTCTAAATGATAAACAGTTAAACACTCAGGCTAGACATTAATTTGATGACCACTTAAGCAAAATTACCTAGTCGAGTACCTAGAGTAGAGAATTCGCTATCAAATGTGGAAACTACTGCAGCTGACAAAGTTTCTTCCAATAAATATTCTGCAGCTAATGTCCCGTCAGTCTCGTCTAGTAACTATATGTAGATACGACACGAGATATATTACGGCAACAATTGCCAATATTACCATATCCAGTAATAACAGTCCGAGAGATTGCTAAACGAACATGCACATAACACGCGCAGGACACTTCAGCCAATACAGAGCCCTTACCAAGTGAATTTAAATTGATACATGGTAATGTATTTAAGACAAAATTGACAGAGTGGCTACAAAAGTGTTGTTTCTATTCTATAGCGTTAGGGAATTTTTTGAACATAAAAACGGATGTCCGGAATCAAATTTTTAATGGTGTATGAATTATTAATTGGTTATTATATTATATTTTCTTTTTAATTTTGACATTTTAAATAAATTTTTGACATGCGTTTTTTATTTTATTGATATTTTGATTTTTGACATTTTATTTTATTGACATTTTTAATTTTTGTCATTATTTTTTTATATTTTCACTTAACTAAGATTATATATCTTTTGAGTGAGTTGATGAAATTTTAATGTTGATTTATGGACAGTTTTAATTTAATTAATTTATTGAAATGCATCAGTGTTGTTATGATCTTTTTTTACTGTTAATTTAATGTCTTGCAATTTATAAATGATTTGCACGCTTGCTTGCAGGCAGAATACAATTACTTTTAGGCTTTAAGATCTTCCCTTCTGTCTGAACAATGTATTTCTAGCAAATAAATATTTTTGATTTGATTTGATAATAATATATCGTGTTTAATACTCGAAGCTACGCTCGATCCATTAACGTTACAGAGCCAGTTAAGATGCAGACAATGTACTTACGATAAGCATACTTCCCCAGGATAACCTAGTTAGCGGAAAGGCTTCTTATGTTCGTATGCTACTTATGCACCGTCTAAAGTGCCCTTAACATTGTCTAGACGCAATAAAAGTAAACTCAAAATAAAATACTTTACTTATATGTACTCCTGAATAAGAAAATAAGATAACTTGCCTCATATTTACAAGACTGCCGAAGGAGGGTAATGTGTTTATCAGTCTATGTATGTTTGTTCCTATGTGGCGTTCCAAAGACCAAACGCGTTGGCCGATTTCGATGATTTTTACGTTAATCGATTCGTCTTAATCTTGCGAGTGTCAATAGCTACAATAAAATGGGCAAATAGAAAAATGGCGGATTTTGAGCGTCTTATTGTGGGTGTAAAGGGTTTTAAGAGGTGATTTCAAAAATATATAACACTTATATGTTTAAATGTACCAATTAAAAAAAAAGTTAACTAAAAAGTTATAAAGTAAAGGAACCTCATTATGGTCTAAAAGGTCTTCATCAATTCAACTGTTGGATGAAGTTACAAAGGATTATAAAAAGCTTATAAGTATTTTACAGCTTTACATATAAGTACCGAGAACTTTAAGTGCAATTACTTCCTTACTGAGTTTAAAGTGTAGGCGTTGACGTTGAAGAACAATAAGCCAGGCGGCTCATTTACAGCTCTTTAACTATAGTATAAACCAGCTTATCTGAAATGCGATTAACATCCGCATAGACGCATAGTTTTTACCCGGCTGCCGAAGGAGGGTAATGTGTTTATCAGTCTATGTATGTTTTTTTTCCTATGTGGCGTTCTAGAAACCAAACGCGTTATCCGATTTTGATAATTCGTACGTCAATCGTATCGTCTTAACCCTGCGAGTGTCACTGGCTACATTAAAATTGGAAAATAGTAATTGGCGGTTTTTAGGCGCCATATTGCGGGGTACAATTTTTTTTTCTTCGTATCCCATCGTGTGGGGTATCAAAATAAAGGGTTTTAAGAGGTGATTTCAAAAATAAATTATACTTATATGTTTAAATGTACCTAAATCTTAAAAAAAAAATAACTAAAAAGTTATAAATAAAAAAAGTTAATTCAAAATATCCAAAAATCCGTCTGCTTAAAAAGCGACCTAAAAAGCCGTAAGCAAAAAGAAAATCATGTTTTGCAGTCGAAAGATACATCTGGTTTTGGTCAGCCAGCTCGTAAATACGTATCCTCCGACTGCACAGCACGATTTTTGTTCTAGGAAGTTACGTGGTAGGTGTTTATGATGATTACTCAATTGGTAACTGGTATGTTTATCCTTTATATTCGGATGATTATGGATAATTATAGACCTGTACTAGTCATTAAAAGATAATCAGTGCCAATCTTCAGTAATGTTACTTTTGATTGATTTAACCTCATTCAATGGTTTAACCAAGTTTAGCGACACAATGCTCATTGACATAGAAAGAGGCTACGAATAGAAAAAGAAATCGCGTCATCGGTAGAGAGTTTAGATTTCAGCAAAATCTTGATCAACAAAAACATGTGATTGTATTCCAATTTTCAATACCCTCCTCGTGAAAACATACCTTTCCCTTATAAGCTCATGGAATAGTATTCTTTTAAGGCGCCGATTCCCTTGAGTAGCTGATTTTAAAATGAGAATCACGTCTAAATGGCTGGACGTATTTTTTGGAAAAAATATATGTTATATTAGACTATTTTCTTAATAATTTGATCTGAGCAAATTTTGTTTTTTTTTCGTATAACATAGAGTAATTAATTTGTAAAGTTATGTCTAAAACGGACAACAACACGACAATCGCACCAAAACCGCTGGGCGTATTTTAATGAAATTAACACCATCAATTTAATTATCTACATTTTGATCTGAGGCTTTTTTTTAAAGTTATAGAATAATAAGAAAGTACAAAAAGCTACTAAATTTTGGGTCGCGCGGGTGTGAAACGAGAGCGCGTTTTGTTCCCTCAAGGTTCGTTGGCGTTAGTCGTCGTCTTAAAAGAGCAAAGTCACGGATATCGAGGCTTACTTTTTGTTCAGGCGATCTTTTACGCGACCCTAGCTGCCTTATACAGCGTGCAGAAAAACAAGCAGACTGCCACACGGACACAATAAACACTGAATTATTCTACATAAAGATTTTATTAGTATCGTAAAACCTTTTACTAAAGCTCGACTTTCAATAAATGCAACTAGTTTTTTTGTTACTTATGAAATCATCGTAATAAACCTGAGAAATGTCGTTATTAAAATCTTTAAATTCTTTTGAAGATAGAGATTGTAACTACGATAGTAGGGATGCTGACAAAAAAAAACTATTTTGTCCGATACGACACTTAGATTACCTAAAAATATTGACATGTATTTTTTTTCATGTGTTACGTAAACAAAAAGTAACGACGATACAGTGCGTTGAAATATCGTGTGACGTCACGGTGTGCTTCACTTTATACTGACAAAGTGACGTCACAAGCCCCCACTCCTGAACTTTGATGCGCTTTATCTTTGTTAATTTTTATTTATTTTTTAAAGCAAAATATACGTGTCCAATATTATTTGATAATCTGACTGACGGACTAAATATAATTATCATTTTTCTACCCAGGAAACATCCTTATTAAGTATACTACTTGTTCTTACGCTTCTGCTTATTAAATATTTATAAGGACTTAGAATTAATAAGGTTGTCCATCTATCTTTTATATATCTATGATCTTAGCTCTGTCTGTAGACACACAAAGGTAACTCGGCCTACAGATAAACGTCGCACTCGCTTCTTAGAACTTGTGAGTCACGTTGGAACCATGCAAGTCGCTGTTAGATTACCTACACGGACATCGAACCGACTGTATTGAGGTGTGGTGACCTTATTTACTTAGATATGCTATTGTGGAAAAACTTTCAGTAGAAACTTATCTATTAGAGGGTAAAAACTTCATTATGTTACTCGGCAGTTTCTTCATCGTTAGCTATAATAAACAACCGTATCTTTAGCTTGAACAGTTTAACTCAACTTGCTAGGAGTAGTTTAAGGAAAGTAGGACAGGCAGTCCTCGTGGATCCACTTCCCGTTTTTAGGGTTCCGTACCTAAAGGGTAAAAACGGGACCCTATTACTAAGACTTCGCGATCCGTCTATCTGTCTGTCTGTCTATCTGTATGTCTGTCCGTCTGTCACCAGGCTGTATCTCATGAACCGTGATAGCTAGACAGTTGAAATTTTCACAGATTATGCATTTCTGTTGCCGCTATAACAACACACGTAATATTTTCCGTTTTTTGCTCGATATTAATAACGGCAACAGGTAGACGCTTGAAACATTCACAGAATGTTTAGTTGTATATTAACATCAAAAAATAAAAATTAATAATTCAAAATAAAATAAATTAATGGGGGCTCCTATACAACAAACGTCATTTTTTGGCCGTTTTTTGCTCGATATTAATAACGGCAACATGTAGACGCCTGAAATATTCACAGAATGTTTAGTTGTATATTCATTTAAAAAAATAATAATTATTGAATTAAAATAAAATAAATTAAAGGGGGCTCCCACGGAACAGAAAAAACTGTTTTTTCTGTTCCGTGGGAGCCCCCATATAACAAACGTGATTTTTTTGCAGTGTTTTGCGATAATGGTACGGAACCCTCCGTGTGCGAGTCCGACTCGCACTTGGCCGGTTTTATTCTAATTATACATCGTATTTAGTTCGAGAAAACTAGCTTAATGGCCGTAAGACTTGTTTCACGACAAAATGCACGCCATAATTCTATCTAAGTTAATGTTACGGCGTCTCCAAGCGCCGCAAACTAAATAAATGTGAAAATAGTGTCCCAAAATAGCCGGCTCCAACCTTGCACCCGGCACCGGTGGATCAATAGAGCCTTGAACTTAGCGTCGTACGCCGAACTTAACGCAGCCAAATGGAATTGAAAATGGAGCCCAAGATTATTTTACTTGCGATAAGTAGAACTTTACTAAACATTGACTGCTGTTGTATCATAGACAACATTGTATGCTCTGAAGCTTTTTTGCGATAAGTTTATCTACTTATATCTGTCTATCTACATATTGCGAATAGCGTATGCGTATCGTTCGTAGTTTCAAAGAAATTCACAGTCATGAAATCATTGCAGATTTAGTTTCTTTTATTTGACCTCTGTCTTTTAACTGCCTCAGTCTGCAATTAAATTTTAAAAGGATTTCTCGCTATTGTTGTGCTTTAGGCTGCTTTCGTGAGGACATAGACGGACATACGCAAATGCCAATCTAAAATAGAATCAAGCCGCTACATATAAAAATCTAATAATCATCATAGATCTTCTTAGAAATATTTGTTCGAGCTATGTACGTATCTCAGATCTTAATTATTAGTGTTAATCTTAGTTGTTTCGGCTCTCTACATGTGCTCAATTGGAATGGTCACGCTCACCGCTTGTCAATATCAATATAAATTATATTGTTCGCCCACATCCTGTTCATGCCTCTTTCTGAGAGATTTTAGATGTAAACATAGTCAGCAGAGCATAATTAGCTTTTACAAAATTATGGTATTTTCGTCTTTTTACCCGACTGCCGAAGGAGGGTAATGTGTTTATCAGTCTATGTATGTATGTATGTATGTTTGTTGCTATGTGGCGTTCTAGAGACCAAATGCGTTGGCCGATTTTGATGGTTCCTACGTCAATCGATTCGTCTTAACCCTGCGAGTGTCACTGGCTACATAAAATTGGAAAATAAAAAAATGGCGGATTTTGGGCGCCATATTGTGGGGTACCAAAATGCCCTTCCAAGGGCTTTAAGAGCTGATTTCAAAAATATATAACACTTATATGTTAAAATGTACCTAATTCATAAAAAAGTTAACTAAAAAGTTATAAATAAAAAACGTTAATAAAAAAATTCAAAATACCCGACTGCTTAAAAAGTGAACTAAAAAGATGTAAACAAGAAGAAAATCATGCTGTGCAGTCGGAGGATACATCTGGTTTTGGTCAGCCAGCTCGCGAATATGTATCCTCCGACTGCACAGCATGATTTTTTTCTTGTAGCAGTCGGGTATTTTGAATTTTTTTATTAACGTTTTTTTTCTCTAGTCCTGTTGTTTCGGTCGGGTCTCCCTACTTTCCCGCGCCAAGATGATCGGTCTCCGGATCTTGTTCAGGCAAATGGAATTCCTTTAGGTGTCATTCTGTGTTAATTTGTCTACCAGGTCAATTGCAAGCGGCCTCAACCTCTCTTTTGTTCTGGTAGCCGGCTAGCCGCAAAGCGATTTGTGCGCAGATGGTCCTCACATCACTATGTTGTCTTGAAAAATAGGTATGTTTCTATTTTCTGACATTCTGGTTTTGGATTAGTGAACCAATAAGTATTTGCATCGTCTAGATAGAAATAAAAGCGATGTGATTTTGCATACCTACAGCTTCAGATTCCTCTGATGCGGTCGGGGCTTTGTCTTATTATTTAGAAGCAGTGACATATTCAGTTCTGTTTGGGTGGTTGGTTCTGTGGACAGAACAGTTAGGTAATTACCAATTATATTATTTTAATATTTCGTAAATATTTTTACTACTTACTACTGCCGAAGGAGGGTAATGTTTTATCAGTCTATGTATGTATGTAAGTTTGTTCCGATGTGGCGTTCTACATCTGGTTTTGGTCAACCAGTTCGCGAATACGTATCCTCCGACTGCACAGCATGATATTTTCGTCTTTTTAGTTAGCTTCTTAAGCAGTCGGATTTTTTATTTTTTTAATTAACTTTTTTATTTATTACATTTAGTTTTCCATCCATTGCCCGAACAGGAGTTAAAACTCTAGAGCAAGTAGAGCATCATTAGCACCCAACATCTTCAATGCCCTAGTTTACTCGCCAATTTTGGATATTGTAGTTCAGTTGTGCTGTCAATAACCAATATTATTGTGCTCTAATGTCAATCTTATTTGTACCACAACCGCCCGCATCGATCCACCTTGGGCCCAATTCTGCTAACTGTCACCGCCAAGTTTACGATCAAACATGTTCGGATCACGGTGAAGTAGTGTTCTGTAACATGCTACCCAACCGTTAGACGTACTCACACATGCTTAGTTCAATCAAGTTTTAAGAATTGCACGAATTGATACATATTTTTAGATTCTTCGAAGGAGTTCTACAAGTCTAGGTACAACCTGTCTAAGAGTTAGATATGATCGTGGGACTGTTGGATCTATTTGCATATAGTGACATTACTGAATATCAAGAATAAAGACGACTTTGCAGAAAATTATTTGTATTACCTACCTACATTCAAAGTAATGTACTTTTCGAATAGTGTCTTGCGGAAGCGCGGTAGTGGAGGTCCAAGTTCGTTACACGTGTTTAAAATACCTAATTCGTTTATTTTATTTTGGAGTATTTTGTGTCTTTGCCGCAGAATAGAATAGATAGGTAAATGTTTACCGAATTAGATTATACAATCAATGTACCTATATGTAGATAATAATGCTCTGACGTCGTTAGGATACAAGACGCGACATTTACGTAATAAAACTGTCATTGTATCCTTGCATAATAGTGTTATTTTTAGAGTTCACGACAGGACTAAATCAATGTTTGTGCGTAAGCATCTATGATTTGTGTGAAACGCCTCTGATAAGAAGTTGAACGGTTTGCGCAGACGCATACTATCGCCTGTCACGATCAGTCAGGCTGTTTACGTTCTAGTCCTACGCATCGATAAACTGTAACAGAGTACTTATCTTTCGGTATCAGGTGGAAACACACAATGCCGACGTGTAAAAATTCACGTATTTTATCAAAATAAATTAAATATCATGTAACGCTATTTAGCCTTTTGGCATAATTAATGCTTGTTCAAGTAGGAGACCCTGAAAATGTGCAGCAATCGATTTTATTATTGATATGAACACGATAATGTTAATATTTTATTTACTCATGTGTTATCAATATAAATAAGTAGGTACCTGCATTCTATCTAATTGATATTTTTATATTTTCTAGTTAAACCAGTTTTATCTAAGTACCTATGTATTTATTTGCCCAACTGTGCAAGTTTCCATACTAAAACAATCATTTTCAACTTCAGTCTCATTTAATAAAAAGCAGTGTAAATATTAAAAAAATAGCTTTGTTATTTTATTTCTGAAAAGATTTTCTTCTCAATCTCTAATTAAGGAAAACCTAAACTAAATCTTGCATTTTATTTACTTTTCCAAATTAAGCAAGTGCAAAATAATGTGCAGGGTCAAAATTGTCTAATGCACCTACACAGTATACAGCTCTACTTCTTCATTAATCAATTATTATTATTGATAAATAACGCATGCAAACAGCACTCCGGCACAGCACGCCCCGGCGCAAGGCGCTCGGTGGTGACGTCGCAGGGCTGCGAGAAGTGGAGCTGGACTCACCTGCGTGGGCAGCACCGTCTCCCGGCCCAGGGGTATCGACATTTTGCTAGCGGCGCCGCCGGCCGCGCCCCGGCGCTCGCCCGCGCCGCACCATCCACCGACCCGCCACCACGGGCCGCGCGCCCGCTCCCCTCACGCTCACCACAAACAAGAAAAACACTTTCCCGATAACGCGATTTTCACGACTTTACAGGATTCCAGCACCTCAGCTGCCTTGACGTATCTCGGAGACAATTCCACACATCACGAGCAAATCCTCATTCATACAAAGTATCACTTATAAATATAACTAATTCGATGCATATGTATAATCAGAATACGGTAGTGTTAAAGCGCGATAAAATTCACGCACCGGACTAGCAGCCACCCCGTGAGGCGCGAGCGTGCGACTGGCGCGCCGCCACCGGCCGCGGCCGCCGCGCGCATCTCTTACCCCGCGCCTCGTGAGACCCTCGCCCGCGCCTCGCTCGCGAACCAACCGTATGGGATCGCGGCACAGCCTCCTTCATCTCAGGCGGTACGCTCAGAATCCTTACGGCTGATCACATGGACACGTGCCGCGGACACGGGCGTAGTGCGGTTATCGAGCGCGCGTACACATGCGCAGTGGCCAGCACTATCACCGTCGTGGCTCATTCATTTGTACAGGTCTCGAATAGCGCACACCTGAGCAAATATTATGGAAGTGGACAACAATAGATCCGTTGTTTCGAAATGTACAATTACCGGAGCAAGGCAGGCAGTATGAAGCTTAATTTGTTTAGATTGGCGTAAAATTGTTGCAATCAGGAATGAGCTTTTGTAAACTAAAAGTGAGTTTACAAACTTAGTTTACGGTCATTCTTGAGAAGAATCTCAATCCAAGATTGAAGCAAACGATTTGATAGGTACCATTTTAGTGATAATAAACATAAAAACTTGAATTGCTTAGAACTTGGCGAAATTAGGACGCACTCCCGTGCACCCTTATAAGTTTCGTAAAAAATGCAATTCATAAAAACGAAGCGCTTAGTTTTCCGAGCGATGTTTCCGTCATATTGCATGTTTTGGAAGGGTGCAGACTGCAAGGAGTGGACCTGCGTGGGCGCACCTCGAGGCTGTGTACCTACTCAATCGGTTCGCCCACTTTTCCTTTCTACTACGTTCACTGTTCCAGATTACGTCATTATCTATACTAGGTATCAGTGTAGTTGACTCCTCGTACCTTCGCGCCGTGGAAGGAAGCAGGCGACAGATGTACTTAGATACATCGGCATTAAGATAGGTAGGTTTCCTTTCAAACACCTAGTAGGTAAGGAACTTCGTTGAAGGTTTGGAACATTAGTAGGATGAAACATGGATGGTTTCCACTCATTTAATAAAACGCAGTAATTAGGAACTTTAGTGAAAGCCCAATGTGTTCTTTACTAAATACAAACTAAAAACCGCGTACTTCGCGAGATTTTAATGTATGCAGTTAGTACACATATGCTTTTACTTATAGAAAATCCCAATCCCATTATGCCTGCAAACATTAAAAAAAAAAACGGCCAAGTGCGAGTCGGACTCGCGCAGGGTTCCGTACCATTTGCGCAAAATCGGCACAAAAATCACGTTTGTTGTATGGGAGCCCCACTTAAATATTTATATTATTCTGTTTTTAGTATTTGTTGTTATAGCGACAACAGAAATACATCATCTGTGAAAATTTCAACTGTCTAGCTAATAAAGTGCATGAGATACAGCCTGGTGACAGACATACAGACAGATAGGTTCCCGTTTTTACCCTTTGGGTACGGAACCCTAAAAAAATAATATAAAATAATAGTAATAGCCAAGTCAAGAGGCCTGTGCGGTTCCCAGAGGCGGTTTAATTAACTCTGACACCAGAGGTGGCCACATCCTCACACGAAAAGAAGAAGAAGAAGCAAACAGTATCAATGTTGACAAATTTTATCAAACTAATATTATAAGGTCGAAAGTTTGTGAGTGTTTGTGTGTGGGTTTGTATGTTTGTTACTTCTTCGCGCTCAAACGGTTGGACAGATCTGGATGAAATTTGGCACAGAGATAGATTATAATCAGGCATAGGATACTTTTTATGCCGGAAATATATTACCCCGAGATAATTTTCGACTTTCACGCAGGCGAAGCCGCTGACAGATGCTAGTATTTTCTAAACATTGGTATGTTGCAGGTTGTTCTTGGTCAGTTTAACTGAAATTTGAAACACATAAACTCAATTAACACAACGTCCGGCCGGGTAATCGAACCCTAAACTTGACGCTCGCCGCTAGGCTGACATATTAATTTTCGCTTTTATTATACCTACCTTGGTTTTGTTTGTTATATTTAATAACTTAATATTTAATTGAATACCTTAAAACGTGTCAATTCAGTGTGACAAAGGTAGGTGTTATAAAGAAGCAGTCAGTAGTGGGTGGAATTTGATAAGGGTACAATAATTATTCGTATTGATGTGTTGGCGACCCAATTTCGAAACTGTATTGGTTGCTTCACCATGTCTGAAGTACACACAACTACAGTTTATGAAGAACTTTTCTTTCAGTCACATACTTTTACAATCCTAAGTTTTCAAACCCTTTCTTTTCAAAGAAAATCGGAGTTGCCAAAGTTTATATTAAATATTAGGGGAGACTGGGGAGATCTGATCCTTCTTTTTTTTTTGGGTGTGAAATCATCCAATGACTTCTCCTGCTCTGGGTGAAGCGGGAGGGCGTGTCAGACTTTTACTGACTAAAACCCACCCGTGTTCCTTCAGTTGCTTGAGCCAGGGACACGGTAACTCTTATTCAAATTTATCCGCGACCCGGGCGATTTGATCCTACGACTTGGTTCATAAAAATAATAAAGCTACTTAGCATCTCAAATAGTTTTAAAATGGCATTTTCAAGTCTACTAAGTCTACTAAGTAATAAAGCCGGGGAAGTAGAACTAATGGTTGAGATATATTTGATTTTTAATTCATCCGAAGATGTTTAGGACTTTTAAATATATTTTTGTATCAAATCTCCCGTAGAACCAAGTCACCCCAGTCTCCCATATTAATAACACATTTTATATCAGCATGTATAAGCTCTTGCTTAGCGAGAGCGCGAGCAATCTTATGAGAGCAAAAAGACATACACCTGCGCTTGCTCACATAAATTCCCTAAGAAATATTGAGTGCACTTGATTTACGAGATGTGCCGTCGTTCTTAGACGAAAACTAATATAATTTCTGCAAGTGACGATAAAATGGAACTCACCTGAACACCCTGCATTCCACCATCATACATCGTCCATCTTCCATATGTAGTCATTGTAACAGCACTTCCCAAGAATTCCTGATTAAATCCTTGCACAAATTACACAGTCTGAACTGCACTTTATTTTATGAAACTGTTGGTCATGAACGCGCCACGGATGCAAACTCCGTACTGAATAGGGCTGTGCTATCTGCTATGTGACACTGCGGCCTCGACAAATAAATTGTTTAGTGCTTGATTAGCACAACGTGTGCAAATCGTTCGAGACGCCCGAGCTCCCACAAATTGAAATTGATTGTTCGTTCTCGAGTAGCACTTATTGACGTGATTGAGTAGAATGGATGAAATGGTCCTTGCGAGCCAGTTTGTTACCATTAAGGACCGTAGCAGATGCACCTCTATACATTGTACAATTACTGTGAGAGGTGCCGTGTCAAACACACATATTTTCACGTAGTTTGGTACTTGTGTTTTGTTAATAATTGTAACAGGAACAAGAATGTGTAATTGTGCTCCCACACCGCTGTTGACGATGTTTACAAATATTTTCTAACACCAATACATTTATTAACAAATGTAAGGAATTGTTACATTCTGTTAGGAATTGCAGAAATTGTTAAATGGGGTTATTAGACGATTCGCACGAATTTATCTTGCCCGAAATGTGCGAATCGACCTTTTTTAGGGTCCTGTAACCAAAGGGTTAAAACGGGACCCTATTACTAAGACTCCACGATCCGTCTGTCTGTCACCAGGCTGTATCTCATAAACCGTGATAGCTAGACAGTTGAAATTTTCACTGATGATGTATATCTATTGCCGCTATAACAGCAAATACTAAAAACAGAATAAAAAAAATATTTAAGTGGGGCTCCCATGCAACAAACGTGATTTTTTGCCTTTTTTGCGATAGTGGTACGGAACCCTTCGTGCGCGATTCAGATTCGCACTTGGCCGGTTTTTAATAATATATTTTTTTCTGTGGCGATTCGCACGAAGTTAATTTATTGGTAGGGTAGGTATTGTAGAAGGCAATTGGCACATATTTTATTTATGCGAACAAAAAATAAAAAGTACAGTTGTGGTCACAGTCTCAGCAATAATATGAAGAATTAGTCGAACTTAATAGATATTTTAATTGAATCTAGGAAAGTAATGCATTAAATAAGTAATTTCCATTTAAAACGTGGCAATATGCAAGTTAGATAAGATATACAGGCGGCAAAACAGTAAGAGGGAGACAGCCATTTTAGCTATAAAAAAAAATTAAAGAGAAAGCTCTATACGCTATCAGCTCATTCCAGAGCCGGTAAAGACTAACTTAAGTACCAGGAGTTTACAATCATGAGGAAGCTAGGCTGGAATCATGAGCGGTAAAAAGAGTACCGGGCGATTTTCGATTCTGAAGTCCTAGTAGGTACTCCCGTTAGTCTCTTCTCTCTACCGCGTATGATTCTAGCCCTGTAAATACTTCTACATGATCTGACCTCCTGGTGGTTTGCCTCCTGGTAGTAGTAGTTATTCTTTTCCGGTAATGATTCAACCCCGCAAATACTAAGACGTCTTCATGATTCTGGCCTCCTGGTAGTTAGGGTATAAATGACAACATCTACCAAAAATCAAAAGAGCAGGTTATATTTTTATCATAACTCTCTACTGAATTAAATCGAATCTTTGATTTTGACATCCTAAAAAAATTATACGTCCCAACACTAGTAAGTACCTACTGATCCGTAGGTGTCATTTAATTTTATGGTATAAAATTGCGAAAAATATCGATAGGTGCCGTATGTGGCATACCTCAGGTGCCATTCAATCAGTTTCCGTTTAAGTGGGTGCCCAATGTGGAATAAAAGCATCCTCAAATCATAAACTACTATATAATATTAATAAAACATTTTTGTTTAATTTGTGTCATTTCATATCAATAACAATAATTAAACTTTAATACTTCTTTACATGAGTGTACTTTATCTTAATGGTATTGCATAAAACACATTGTGTGTGCCAATTGCCTACTACTTAATTTTGGAGTGGTGCGAGTTTTGCTTCGTGCGAATTGCAACAGAAAAAATAATATTAGTAAAAATGGTCGATTCGCACATTTCGGGCGGGTTGTATTCGTGCGAATCGTCCAATAACCCGTTAAATGTTATGAATTCTCTTTCACTGATGCTTAATTACAACATTATATTATTAAATTTCATAATGTTTACTAACTGACATGAAAACACTTTTCAGCAGTGTGGGAACACCTTAACATTGTGATCAAAATAAATGTTTGTTTAGAAAATGTTTACTAATGTTTCTAAACATTTTTAACAGCGGTATGGGAGCACCATTGCATCAATAAAGTGGGATAACTTTTATTATTATCGGTACTCAATTTATCAACTCGTAAAAGCTTTTATACACTGTCTTTTCTTACGGAAGAAGATAATAGAATATACTACTTCATTGTACCTACACAAACATTGGTAGTTTATCGAAAATCTATTGACCATACTGAAAACCGCCAAATCAATGTAAGTCTGAATGGGGTCAGATCGGTACTTTTTGCCTTAAGCCCGAGAAGATAGTTGCTGATTGAAGGCTGTCTTTGTGGCCAGCTAGAGTCTGGCAAACGAAAGTAGAGACTGAAAAAGCGCGGCAATTTTAATAAAATATCAGCATAGCAACCCTAAAAACTAGTATGAAATACCTGGAATAACCTAATTTGATACTTTAGAATTATTTATTTTACTTCGGCTGAATAAAAATACTATTGGTACTTTATATGGGTAATACTTTAGATATTATGTAACAAGATGAATAAAACAAAAAAACCGTATTCTATAATAATTTTGGTTTATTCACACCACACGTAAACAATCTTGTTTTTGTTTGAATTCGGCGTCTTTCTCCTGTTGTGTTTCTTGATATTTAGACATCAAGCGAAACAACATCTCCCGTAATCCACTTTTAATTGTTTTATTCATTTTTAACATAATAAATGCTATTATCAAGACTATAACAAATCAGGTTGTCATTAGTATAGTATTGCCATATAAAAAGTTTGCAAATAATTTGAGTGTCTACTTTCGTTTGCCAGACTCTAACAATGAAAGATAAATCAGTCTCTACGATATTTACAGCAACATAAACAAATTTGACTGTTGTCTAACTAAATGCTATATAGGAAAAAAAATCTACTAATAAAATACTATGCATAATGATAAAGTTTAGTATTTAATAGTGAAGTTTTACAGTTAGTAACAAATTGTTCTATGATTTCATCGATTGCTTCGCCGATTCAGCCGCAAATCTCTCTCGAGCTCGTATTGCCGAACATCTGCGCGTTCCAAGAAATCACGCTTGTCCAAATAACTGAAACAAAACAAAAGTAGATACAATTGTAACAAATCCTCGAACGATTCGTTTATTCAATCTTGTTTGTAGTTGACGTCATCGACATTCTAGATGCTCTAAGTAGGTAGGTTTCTAGGAATCTTGGATGGCTGTTCAATGAAGACGAACGAATGTACCATGTTGCTTTGACCCCTACGCGATAGGTCGGACAAAGTAATATTTGGTATCAACTTATTTCTTTTTGGAAAGCCCCACGCTGTAAGGAGTCTGTATTTGTAATCTACTTAAGTCACGGGGTCCCAGAGCCAAGAAAGAAAATTTGGTTCAAATAAATATCACTAGATGGCGCGATATGCAACGATTCCGAATTGTGTGTAAAATTAACATTTTCTGGAATTGAATATAAAAATTGTATGTTCTTGTTTAATCAACTCTCCTAAGCAATAAATTATGGAATCTTGGCCACCTACTTCACATTTCAAAGATTATTTGAACGGATCATTTAAAATTGATGTCAATAGATGGCGCGGCTTAAGACTGCGCCGAGCGAACGAGCCGCGTGGCAATTAGGTATTTGCTGCAGCGCGCTAGTCGTGTGCGTCGTCACACACACAATGACAAGTTCGCTCGAGCCCCGCTTGCAGTTGCACGACAAAAGTTCGTAACTTAGGATTTTTAACATTTGAGTCGTTGTGTTGAGTGACTTGAAAAGGCGAATATTGATTATTTAGATGTTTTATGGATGTTTTTTGGTACATAAAGGCCATGATTAAATCTAATAATCTATATTATATAAAAAGTAATGCTTGTTTGTACTATAGTAATACATCATCCGTTCCCTTACTATTCATCCGATTGCGATGAAATTTTGGCGTTGTGGATTGTACGCCCGGGAATTTTACTGGGTAAGCAGGTAGGCTAGGTGAGTAGATAGGTAGGGTAAATGGGTAGATGTATTGTATAATAAAACCAGTTTGAATAAAAAAATCTATATTTACCTAATGTAATACCTTGCTTGTTTTACCATTTTACATTTTACATTACATTTTACGGTTTTTTGTAAGTTTTTGTATTTATTATACAGAGTGTAACAGAAACGTGTGATGACAAGATAAAAATTATAATAATAATAATAACTGGAAAAGAGACAAGAAGGGTAATATCAATCTCATTTATAAACATGATTGTTATTTTCAATCTGTTCGCGACGAGACTCATCAACCAATTGAATGGTTTTTGTAAATAAAGTATGTATTAGAGTCATACGTCTGCTCGCGCCCGAGCGCCATGTAGGAATGAAAATGTTGTAAACACGTCGGTCCTATTTATAAGCTCGGTTTGTAAGGGTATTTTGAATCGCATTTTTAAGGTAGTAATATAACGTTAAGGACGTTTATTTATGCGTATTGGGTTTCAGTAATACCAGATTAATAGAATAGAAGCATTAAAATATATAAATATTATAGTCTTCATACTTAAAACGTAAAATCAATTTCATGTGAATGCGTGCGTTCGCTGCGCCCGCCTAGTTCCGAATGATGCGCCAGATGGCAGCAAGTAGTTTTTACCCGACTGCCGAAGGAGGGTAATGTGTTTATCAGTCTATGTATGTATGTATGTATGTATATATGTATGTATGTATATATGTATGTATGTATATATGTATGTATGTATATATGTATGTATGTATGTATGTATGTATGTATGTATGTTTGTTCCTATGTGGCGTTCTAGAGACCAAACGCGTTGGCCGATTTTGATGATTCTTACGTCAATCGATTCGTCTTAATCCTGCGAGTGTCACTGGCTACATTAAAATTGGAAAAAACAAAAATGGCTGATTTTGGGCGCCATATTGTGGTATACCAAATTTTTTTTTTCTTCCAAACCTATCGAGTGGGGTATCAAAATAAAGGGCTTTAAGAGCTGTTTTCAAAAATATATAACACTTATATGTTAAAATGTACCTAATTCTAAAAAAAGTTAACTAAAAAGTTATAAATAAAAAAAGTTAATTCAAAAGTTCAAAAAACCCGACTGCTTAAAAAGCGAACTAAAAAGATGTAAACAAGAAGAAAATCATGCTGTGCAGTCGGAGGATACATCTGGTTTTGGTCAGCCAGCTCGCGAACATGTATCCTCCGACTGCACAGCATGATTTTCTTCTTGTTTACATCTTTTTAGTTCGCTTTTTAAGCAGTCGGGTTTTTTGAACTTTTGAATTAACTTTTATATGTTGGCGTTTTGCGTACAAAAATTCTGGTAGCTTAAAATCATGTTTTAAGGGGTTATATTATGTATTAGACATAATTTTACTAGTTTCGTACATAGGAATGATATAATGTGGAAAATGTATAGTTTCCACCATTAATATGTGAATATTGACGTGATGTCTCAGGAAGTGAATTTAGGACATTTAGGTCATTTTAGGGTATATGGGGGACCTAGATCAAGACGGGAAACCTATATACAGTTCAGAATTAGTGTACTGCTTTATATAAAGCCTATTTACCTGAGATATCATGTCGGTATATAGTGTAAAACGCGCTGTTTATGGGAGTTTCGACGGGACTATTCTTTTAGGTGCCCTAAGTACCTAGAAAATATGTAGGTGTACTGTTAAAAGTACTACCATTGGAAAGCTCGTCGAAGGGGCTTCCAGACGGTCTTTAGACGAGAAAGATCGCCCGGATAGTTTCCGACATACTCAGCGCGGAAAAATGTAAACAAACAAAATTGTTGAAATTTGTAGACCCTTCAGGTCGAATAACTCCCTGAAGGAAATAGATGTACTTATTATAGAAGTACTTTCGGATGGCCCGTTGGACTAGCTATCAGGCCATCCCTTTGGAGCGAAAATCGCTCATATAGTTTAGGCACAAATCCAGACATGGTAATCTGGACTTGTGATTTTTGGCCCGTTTTTTGGCATTCCCAGGGACTATACACCCCTGAGACTTCCAAAAATAAGGAATTTTCGGGGACTTCCCGATGGCCCGATAGACGCGCCATCGTGTCGTCCCATAAAAATATAGAATCAGTTAAGTAGTTTAGGAGATAGCTAGACACAAAGGGAGTGACTAGCTGTCGAACTAACACTTTTTGGGTACATTATGTACAAAATGTATATATATACTTATGGAGGCACTAGAACTGTAAAGTGCTCTCCTTCAGCCACCAGGCCACCCATATTCGGTGGTGATAGCTTGGATGGTCTGAGTAGAAATTCAAGTAATAGAATAAATTGTCTAAAACGTTAAGGAGCGTGTATTTAAGGGATGATATCCCACGATAAACGTCCGAAAATAAGCTTTTTTAAGCCGCCCATAGACGACTTGCTGAATTTGTCAGCAGGTCACCCCAACCTATAGTACATTTCTGGGCTAGGAATGTTGTTATACAACTTTCCGACATGAAAATAAGGGAACTTGCCCCTTTTTTCTATAGATATAGCCTAGGGACGCTATCAATGCCTGGATATAGATGTATATGGATTAGATACACCAATAGGGGGTGTTACTGTGCTACAGTGCACAGAAATCCAGGCGTTGATAGCACCATGGAAGGGATAGTACTGACCTAAAACCCACTGTCGGGTAAGGGATTTTTTTGGTAAATAAAAATTATTTTCGGCACAAAATCGCGGGGCTCTCGATAGTAGTAACGACCGAGGGTATAAAACACCCTCGGTCCAAAGATAGAATTGTAGTCATCGGCCATAGCCACTAGAAACAAGTCACTTGAACTTAATTAGTAGTTACTTGTTGAGAGCCCTAAATTCGTACCAAGTTTTAAATAATTGAAGTGTTTTATTTAATTAAACAATTATCATCCCTGCACCTGCTTGATTAGAAGTCCTGAGGCTGTAACGTTACGTATAGTTCTGATGAACTATACGTAAGCCACGTTAATAAAATTAAAGGTAATTATAAATTAAAACTAATAAAAGGATATAAATAACAAATTAAGGTCCGGCTTCGCACGACGTGGGCAGCTAGAAAGATCCGGCTTGACACGACGTGGGCAGAAACTTCTTAGCAGGCAGGCAGGCAGGCTAGGCAGCTGGACGGACAAGAAGGCGTGGAATGCCCGAGGTAGGCAGATGAGCTCGCAGATGTATCGCTTAGATAGGCAGTAGGGTAGCCAGCAGGACGAATGGGCTGGCTCACAGTTAGATGGTCAAGGCTGCTGAACTAATAGTCAGGCAGTCAGTTAGGCAGTAGAATAGGCTGGCACTGGCAGATAGAAGTGTGGAGGTCGGGCTGTGGCTTAATATGCCGATCAATCAAGCCCTTTACTATGAAGCGGTGACCGACGTAGTTTATGAACCAGTAAAATGCACACATTTAAATTCAACACTCAATAAATTATATTTATTGTTTTTCACAGAATTGGTAGATTCACAGGCCTTATATATAATAGTTTTAAAGAGATTTTCAGATTCAATAGTACAACACGTAGTACTAAGTAGTCAAACGACTTTCAGAGTTCAGTCCAGATTCAAGACTAAAAAAGTGACACCCGTTTTTCTTCGTTCCGATATGTCTTCTCAATTTTAAATTCAAATATGAATTAAGAAATCATGAACGAATAAAAACGGTTTACAGAGGCGCAGTCTGCCGCTGCCCTTATAATGAAAATATAATGTACAACGAGCTTAATAAGCTATAGAGAATGGTATCTTATGTCAATGATTTAAGAAAATAAAATAATGACAATGTCATGTCAGGTAAAAATGTCAAGAGTTAAAAATAATATAATAGTTTTGGATGAATCAACAAATCTTATGATTTTCAGGTTTATACCAATGTAAAGCATACATAAAAAATGGAAAACGTGAGATGATACAATTTCAAAAGTAACGGTGATGGAATTTGTAAAATATATTATAAAACGTAAGTAAACTAAAACATGTGGAATGAACACCACATTTCCCTAACAAATTAAGGTCCGGCTTCGCACGACGTGGGCAGCTAGAAAGATCCGGCTTGACACGACGTGGGCAGAAACTTCTTAGCAGGCAGGCAGGCAGGCTAGGCAGCTGGACGGACACGAAGGCGTGGAATGCCCAAGGTAGGCAGATGAGCACGCAGATGGTCAAGGCTTGAACCAATTGTCAGGATAACAGGCAGGTAGCAGTAGCAGTAGCACTGGTGCAGGAACAGGCAGCTAGGAGTGTGGAGGTCAGGCTGTGGCTTAATATGCTGATCAATCAAGCCCTTTTGAAATGAAGCGGTGACCGTCGAAGTTAAAGAACCAGTAACACACTCAATAAATAATATTTATTGCATTTCACAGAATTGGTAGATTCACAGGCCTTATATATAATAGTTTTAAAGAGATTTTCAGATTCAATAGTACAACACGTAGTACTAAGTAGTCAAACGACTTTCAGAGTTCAGAGCAGATTCCACACTAAAAAAGTGACACCCGTTTTTCTTCGTTCCGACATGTCTTCTAAATTTTAAATTTGAATATCAATTAAGAAATCGTGAACGAATAAAAACGGTTTACAGAGGCGCAGTCTGCCGCTGCCCTTATAATGAAAATATAATGTACAACGAGCTTAATAAGCTATAGAGAATGGTATCTTATGTCTATGGTTTAAGAAAATAAAATAATGACAATGTCATGTCAGGTAAAAATGTCAAGAGTTAAAAATAATATAATAGTTTTGGATGAATCAACAAATCTTATGATTTTCAGGTTTATACCAATGTAAAGCATACATAAAAAATGGAAAACGTAAGATGATACAATTTCAAAAGTAACGGTGATGAAATTTGTAAAATATATTATAAAACGTAAGTAAACTAAAACATGTGGAATGAACACCACAAGGCAACATTCCAAAGAGGTTACCAGATCCAATCTGAGAGTCAATGTTCTTCGGGCGTCCAGCGCGCCATCCGGGAGCTTTACGACCTCCCTCCTCGGGGAAGGCGATCACGCTACGTCCGCAACACAATCACTGGTGCATTATGCAAGAACGTGTTACATGTTCATGCGATTTATTGCGCTTTTCTTTTGCGTTTTGTTGTTTCTTTAGTTCCTAGTTTTCGTTTTGAATGTTTTTGTTTCTCCTTTTCACTGCCCAGTTTCATTTTCTTTATTTTCATCAGAAATGGATCTACAATAAAAAAAATATCTTGTAACGACCAAAGTTTTTAATAAAAAGCATGTCTTAGAACTGGAAATATACAGGCCCAAAAACAGTAATAAAAACTGTACTGTAAACTTACAGTAATATAAGCTATAGTAATATAACTATAATATATATAAGAAGTTTCCATCCATCAGAATTCAGAATAATGAATAGGTTTAGCTATGGGGTTTTTTTATAAGTTTTTGGCTTAGGCTTTAATTTATAATCATATTGGGAGAAGTATCTACTAATTCCCGCTTGGTCCCAGTAGTACAAACATAAACTAGACTTAAGGTCTCGTGGTGCGCAAGTCAAGCAACTGGCGTGATTACTCTTCGTAATCTCTTAAAAAACAGTAGTACAGAAACCTACTACTGTTTCTTCTGATAGATCAAAAATAAAATAAATTCACAATTTTAAGAAAAAAATTGATCTACTATCGTGTATTCTAAAATGAATGTCAGAATAGCAATCGGCACCCCCAAATAACCATTACACGATACCCATATCGAATGTTAGAGAAAAAAATGCATCCGTCATCTTGCATTTTAAAAAGAATGTCAGATTTGCAATCGGCATCCCCAAAAACTCATTACACGATACCCATGTCGAATTTTGAGAAAAAGTTGCATCCGCCATCTTGGATTTTAAAAAGAATGTCAGATTTGCAATCGGCATCCCCAAAAACCCATTACACGATACCCAAGTCGAATTTTGAGAAAAAGTTGCATCCGCCATCTTGGATTTTAAAAAGAAGGTCAGATTTGCAATCGGCATCCCCAAAAACCCATTACACGATACCCATGTCGAATGTTTGAGAAAAAGTTGCACCCGCCATCTTGGATTTTAAAAAGAATGTCAGATTTGCAATCAGCATCCCCAAAAACCCATTACACGACACCCATATCGAATATTTGAGAAACAATTGAAAAAAAAAATGATAACATCCGCCATTTTGTTAGGTAAAACTTTTTTACAAAAAAATACAACCGACTTTTAAATAAAAATACTACAAAGTGAAAAAATAAATTAAATTTCGGAAGTGTTCCTGCTTTAGATTCTTCGTTTTTTGACACCTACTGCCGAAATTGAATTTATTTTAAATATTGTAGTGTTTTGATTTGGAAGTTGGTTGTATTTATGGTAAAAAGTTTTTATTTTACACTTTTTAGTTGTGTACATAATGGGCGAGTTCTATATAATGAATGAAATGACAGTGTACCAGGGGTTACTGTACACATCTGCGTACCCCCATAGAGCGTACCGGCGTGATGTTATGTTATGAAAATTAGGTGTAAACAATAAACAGACGTGCGATTGCAGCAATCTCGAGAGATCTGCCCTAATTTTTTGAGGAGTTTTGTTGCATATCTCCAAAATTCTTCATCAGATCATCACCAAATAGAAAGTACTCTTTAAAAAAAAAAAGAATTTCTAAATCTGTCCACAATTGATGAAATTGGTGAACATACACAAAAAATGCATACCTCCTTTTTTGGAAAATCGGTTAAAAAGTAAATAATGTCACAAATTGAAATACGCGTTTTTTATGAGAACATATTTTTTTTCGGAAATGAGCGCCAGCCGCCAACTTTCTTCTTATAATATGTTTCCTTACACTTTCCCATTATTACTAAAACAAATATAAAAAAAAATGTTACATAAATATGTATTGAATAGATAAAACATAAAAAGTAAATGTTAGGTATGCATAAAAAGTCATACTCAAAACACAAAAAATATGACTTACCTTATTCAACTATATGCAGCAAGGTATACGTACACAATAGATCGCGAATTATCGTTATCGGCGCGTCGCTCCACGATGAGACGTGACCACTCTCCGAGCTCTCGTGGACGACTGAATTACCGACCGGTGTACGTTGCGTATGATTCAAAACAGCGCAACAATTAAGAAAAAAAAAGAAAACAAAAATAACGAAGTGACATTTCGAAAATGTTAAAACTATAAATTGTCGTATGACCATCATAGATTATTACGAATTAAAGTTTGTGAAAAAATTCAACAGTTTACTATCAATATTCGATAAAACACGAGCATGCTATTTTAATATTTTTGTCCAACTTTACGTATTTTTGTTATTTAAACTAGACAATATTTTTTGTTTTTGCCAACATAGAATCGTTAACACATTCATTGTGGTGTTCATAACATATTTTTTATGGTAATTATGGTAATAATATTGATTATATCCCTATAACTGTGACGATCGTTTTGAACTATTTTGCTCGGCGCACTCTTAAAATTTCTGAGGCATTCCACTCGATTGTTTAAATTTGTATTATAACAAATTTTGGTGCAATGAAACTGTAAAAACGTGCAAAAAAATACTGTAACATAAATCGTCAATGTATTTATGGAAAATAAACACGAACCGAGTAAACCCTGTTTCTTGCAAGTCGCTGCTAACACCATCTATCTATCGACGTGGAACGGAACCGAAAGCGATCGATGTACAAAAAATAATCAGTTTAATCAGACGAAAAACGCTAGTTAAGTCGGCACGGTTTTTTTGTATGGGATGAGACATCTGAATGCTAGTATTATATTATCTGTGCTTAAGTATAACAATTTTTGAGATTTAAACCCTGGTATGAAACTTACCCATTTCTTCCTTTATTATGGCTATGTATTTCCTCCTCAAGGCCTTCTTCTTGCTTGTAAGTAGACCAATCGAGCTTTGATTTCTCCAGCGTGGACAACTTGTTCTTTTTGTTGAGGGCTCCTAAGACCCCCGATAGGCCCCCTCCGCCTAACCCAGGTCGACCACGCGACGGTCCTTCTTGCACGCTAACTGAAACAAGTTTATATTTCGTAAAATTTGTAGATTAACAATCATATTTGCTAATTAAATGATAAATAGAATTCATTAGAATGATCATGCTGCTTACTCGTATGTTAATAAATTGTCACTGGGAGTCCAGTCTACTAAGAATACGACTAAGAATTTATAGAATGTATGCAAAATACGTCTAGTAGTAATTTAATTCGCTACAGTATAAAGTTACTGGGGCAGTAGAGCTTTAGAGCTAAAGGATTATCAAACCTTCTATAAACTTAATTAGACGCCTTTTCAGTTCTTCGTCGAAATGATTAAAATAATCGTAAGTTTTTTATAAATAAGAAGGTGGAAACAAAATCCAATCTTGGCTCCAATCAGTTTCAAATACATTTTAAGCAACTTAGCGCAAAACTTGTTCAACTAAAATCTACTTTGAAATACAAAAGTCGATGGAAAGCTTAGTGCTTTTAAAGTTTTAATGGAAATCGGTTGCCTGCGACTTGGCATTGTGCATAATTGTCAAGTTTTTCTTGGCAGAGCTAGCTTCGTGGCGATGCCAGTTGCGACGTTGCAGTGACGACTTGAATAATTATGAATGCGAGCGTCAGGTACAATGAATGCGCACATAATATTTACTTACGAATAAAATTCAAGGTTTTGCGGATTTTTACGCACGCTTCTATTAAGTCAACCGTCTATTGCTTCGCAGGATGTGGATATTATCAACATAACTATTAACATAGGCTAGGGTACTCGCGTAGAAGACGATCTACCTTTTATTTTCATATACAATTAAGCTAAGTACTCGCGTAGAAGACGATCTACCTTTCATTTTCATATCAAATTAAGCTAAGTACTCGCTTAGAAGACGATCTACCTTTTATTTTCATATACAATTAAGCTAAGTACTCGCGTAGAAGACGATCTACCTTTCATTTTCATATCAAATTAAGCTAAGTACTCGCGTAGAAGACGATCTACCTTTTATTTTCATATACAATTAAGCTAAGTACTCGAGTAGTGGACGATCCATCTTTTATCCATACTATACTAATATTATAAATGCAAATGTAACTCTGTCTGACACCTACCTATAATATTATGGCGCGATATAAAAAATAGGATTTTCAAAGTACTAATAATACGCAGAGGAAATTGCAGGCAACAGCTAGTTTTCATATAAAATGAAAACTAGCTGTTGTAGTAATTAAGTACTGGTGTAGTGGGCGATCCACCTTTCATATTCATATAAAATTAATTTAAGCACTCGCGTAGTGAACGATCAACCTTTCATTTTAATATAAAATTAAGCTAAGTACTGTGCATAAGGGTTGATATAAATAGCTTTTATACAAAAATAATGTAAGGATATTTTCCATACCTGTTGCAGGACTATCGGCGGTCTTAATCTTCTCTTTGATCGTATTATTCTCCACAACAATAGTTTCACCAGCAAACTCGAAGATTCTTTTTTCTCTGGCTTGATCATCAATTTTAGGTACATCCTTTTTAGGAATTTCTATCTTACTTACTATAGGTTTAGTGGCGTTAAGGCTTGAACTGGTTACTGTTGAGGTAGCTTTAGGTTTACTATCAGTTCCATCTAAAAACATTGCCCATAAATCATCTTCTTTTTTCTTTTGTTCTTCAGGATTAACTATTTCTTCAGTTTCTTCCTCTTTTACTGGAGACTCTTCTTCCTCTGGTCCACCATTTCTTGTTTTACGTTTCTTTTTACCTTTTGTTCCTTTAACAATTTTCCGTTTCTTCGCTTTCTGGTCTAGTTCCTTTTCGAACTGTAAGTCTGTTTCTTCATTTGCGGATTCCTCTTCCGATACTTTTTCCGGCTCACCAGGTACGTAATCTTCATCGCTTTCGCTACCGGATGACGACATCTGAAATAACAAATTAAAAATATTTATTAAATCACGAATATTCATTTATTGAAGCAAAAACTTGCCCATAATTACAGAGAGTATAGGTTAGTTACCTTAGATCTCTATGATCTCTTCCAAATAATTAGCTACAGGTTGTTTATTTTTGCCCGACTGCTTAAAAAAGGGTAATGTTTTGGTTCAAATAATTCAACTACAGCTGAACTTGATGGTGTTGATAGAAATATTTTACTAGAACCTAGATATCTGATTAACAGTTAATCTTCATAAAATATTCTATGATAAAATGTGAGTAGGTAATGATAGGTACTAGAATTTTCGGGGTACCGACTTTTTCATACCCGGGTATCGGGTTTTTTTTTTCAGACACCCGGTTTACCGGTTAGGTATCACCTTTTTGCAAATAAAACACCGCATCATTTGTCTTATCTTTTATATGACTGTATTAATAAAAACTCAAATATATGCTATCGCTAACTTTACAAGGTATGTATATTTTTCCTTACATACATAATATTTTCATCAATGAATTGGCAAGAAACTGTAATAATACCTATTAATCTTTACCCGACTGCAAGGAAAGAGTTATGGTTTTCGCGCCTATCTTGTATGTATGTAGTATTCTTTATTACCTCATAATATCTTTCAAACAGCTAGATGGATTTATATAATTAAGATATCGTTAGATACGTCTTGGCCGCCCAAGTGTTCTTAGATAGGCGAAGTTCAAAAAAAGGCTAATTAAAAAAATCAAAATACCCGACTGCTTGAAAAGCGAACTAAAAAGACGTAAACAAAGAGAAAATCATGCTGTGCAGACGGAGGATACATCTGGTTTTGGTCAGCCAGCTCGCAAACATGTATCCTCCGACTGCACCACGGGTCGGGTCGGGTTTGATTTTTTGAATTAATATTTTTTATTTATAACTTTTTAGATATTTTTTTTTCGAATAAGGTACATTTAAACATATCATCATTCACCATCATTCATCATTTCAGCCGAAAGACGTCCACTGCTGGACATAGGCCTCCCCCAGGCGTCGCCACATTGACCGATCCCGTGCGTCTCGCATCCAGCGCCTTCCCGCAACCTTAACCAGGTCATCGGTCCACCTAGTGGGAGGCCTTCCAACATATCGTCTTCCGGTTCGCGGTCGCCATTCCAGAACTTTTCGGCCCAAACGGCCATCCGTTCTGCGAGCAATGTGCCCTGCCCACTGCCACTTAAGTTTGGCAATTCTTCTTTAAACATATAAGTGTTATATATTTTATTTTGATACTACTACCCACAAGATGGGTGTGGAAGAAAAAAAAATTTGGGCCTACACAAAATGGCGCCATTTTACAATTTTCCAATTTGAATGTCGTCAGTGACACTCGCAGGGTTTAGACGAATCGATTGACGTAAGAACCATCAAAATTGGCCAACGCGTTTGGTCTCTAGAACGCCACATAGGAACAAACATACATACATACTTAGACTGATAAACACATAACCCTCTTTCGGCAGTCGGGTAAAAACAAACAAACATGGCGGCTTTTGGGCGCCAAATTGTGCGAGCCACAATTTTTTTTTCTGCCAAATCCTTCGAGTAAGGTATCAAAATGAAGGCTTTTAAGAGGTGATTACAAAAATATATACCACATATATGTTTAAAAACAATTCGCAAAAAAAAAAATACCAAAAAGGTGTAAATTAAATGATCCAACAATTAAAACATCAGGCATGATTTGTTCTTGTTTACAGCTTTTTAGTTCGCTTCTTAAGCATTAAGGTTTTTTTTTTTTTTTATTTCCAGAGATTATCGGTGACTTAGCTTATATAATATGGCTCTGACAGCTATCTTTTGCAATATAAATGTGGATTCAATGTCAGCCGCCCAACCCCACAGAAAAATACTTGAGTTATGATATAATGCTGTGAAAGAAACTATAATAGACCAAACGCGCGATTTCTACATCTCTGTCGATTACCTTTTCACGCTTAAATCACTGAACCGATTTTGATGAAATTGGGTATGAAGATGGGCTGATACCCTGGGAAGGAATGTAAAGGGGGTACAAGGGCTTGATCCAGAAAGCGGTACTCCTGCACACGGCGCGTATAAACAGGACGTTCCTCTCTCAGGAGCCCTGACCACCGGTAACTTGGACCCTGTTCCCGATACCGGCTGACTACTATTTTTGTATTATAAATGATTTTTTATAGAATAGTATTTAAAAATATGTAAATATAATAAATAAATAGAATAATAATACCTAAATAACGTACAATACCATGTACTTCTTCCGTTTTGCCTATTTATTAGAAGTAATAAAGAAATCTCAAACAAAGACAAATATTTACTTCTTCAAAGTAAAATAATCTAATAATTACTTATCTACTCAATATTAGGTAAACATATGAGTGAAAAATATTGAGATATCATTTTAATTCCGCGACATAGAATTTTCGTCTCATGAATGACGGCTAAAATTTGTGACGATAATCTTTACTTTATATAGCATAAAGTAAAGATTAGAGTAGAATTATCTGCAAAGTTAGGGAAGTAAATAAAATAATACAGTTATTATTACAAGAATTTTATTAGGTTCAGACAACTGGTTTCTTGGCCCTATTTCTATTTTTGACATTAGAAACTTCATAAAAGTTGCTTCCAGTTTTGGTGCGTTTCTGTGCTCTGTCCAGGGCCCTTCTGGCCTTTGCTGTCATTTTCTTTGCTCCAGTATCAGCCTTACGTTTCTTTCCACTTTGTTTAATGTCTTCAACTGTGAACTCCCCACTCGCTGCCTCAAGCTTCTTACGTTTTAGTTCTTTGACAGTTTCCGCATCATTTGTCAAGTGATCTTCTACATCACTGCATTTGTCTTCATCTTCACTATAAAAGTCACTAATGTCTGATGAATCAGGATCATCATTGTCGTTTGCTTCATTAACACTTTTAGAATCATCATTTTCAGCATTCTCATCATCAATTCCTTTGAGTTCTTCAGGAATATTAACTTTCTCAAGGGGTTTAACATCATCATCATTGTCAAACTTCAGGCCAACTCTTATCTTAGCAAAATCTTGAGCTACAATGAATTTATTGATGTAAATAGGTTTTTCTGGGTTATCTTCCTTTTCATTCTCTGTGTCTTGTTTTGCTTCTTCAGCAGCATCTTCTGTTTTTTCATCTGTATTAGTTTTAGTTTCAACTGTTTCATCTTTCTGTTGCTTTGAAAGTGGAACTTCAAAACCTTCTGGAGCCACATAAAATGGTAGTTTTCCTCTTTGCCAGTCATTTAGAACCATCCTGGCAACCTGGCTGATATCAGGCTCACCCTTTTTCAACAGCTTTCCTGTTCGTGCAGCCATTTTTTCCAAGAATTCTGTAGCAGTATCCCAGGCATCTACTTTGTATGTCTTAACCAAGTACTCTTTCCGGACTCTTTTGATTACTTCTTCTATGTAATCTTCTGGATTTTGAACTAATTCCACCCTTACAACTCCTTTCAAAACTTTTTCTGTGTCTGTTTCAGCAGATGGATACACAATTCCTGGACAATCAATCAAAAATATTCTTCTCATCAAGGTGATGTATTGCCAAACTTTAGTTTCACCAGCAATTGGAGCAACCTTGCATACTTTCTTGGATCGTAAAGTATTGATGACAGATGATTTGCCTACATTTGGATATCCAATCAAACCAACACTAATTTGTTTTTTATCAATGTGTAATTTTCCAAACTGGCGGAACAGATTGATAAGAGACCCTTTTCCAAAGGGATGTGTCATTGAAGCATGGAAGGCTATGGTGGGGTATTCAGCACTCAGTATAGCCACCCAACGTTGTGTCACCCAGTTGGGTACTAAATCAACTTTGTTTAGAATAAATATAAGGTGCTTGTGCCTCTTTTCCTCTCTGAGGAACTTCTCCACATATGGACATCTGGTGCCCATAGGGTCTCGGGCATCCAACACTTGTAAAAGAACATCAGAGGAGTCAATTACTTTGTATAACTCATTCCAAATCCTCCTGCTCATGCCAGCTCCAAACACCCAGTCTCTCTTACCGTCCTTCACACCAGTATCTTCACGGACCAGGTCTATGTCCTTAGTTTCATCATAATTCTCTGTGTTTTCTTCTACAGCCTTTGACAAAGTATTTAGATCACTGAATTTCAAATTAACACGCTTTCTTTGTTTCTTAGGACCAAAAGTTTTGTCAAACCCCTCAGTGTCTAACACATGTACTCTTGCATTTTTCGCCTTTTCATTGAGCAATGTGATTGGTAAATTAGTAGGTTTCATGATAACTTGATATGGATTTCTGACAGCAGCCCCAAATTCATCTTGGAACTTCTGTAAAGCATTCTGTGAGATGACTCGCGAGTTACCAAACCACTTTTGACTAGGTTCAACACGAGCTACAGTCCCTGATGGTAACCAACCTTGGAATGGTGCAGGTGTTAAAATTTTACCAGTTTTGTCCCTCTTGGCCTTAAAGTTCCTGTACATCTGCAGCCTTTTTATAGTTGCTTTAGTTCTGGGCTTTGCAACTCCTTTCAATCCCTCAGTTGGCCTGTCTGGATTCATAGAATGCGCACCTTTATTGAACCCCTGTCTCCGGGGAGTTCCCGGTGCTGAACGAACTTTTCCCATTGCGGCGTACAATTAAACACTTGGAAAAACTTAATTATACTGCAAAAATCAACAATCACGCGGTTTACGCAGGAAAATAAAGGTTATCAACGTTCGCGGAATGCTCTTGCTTCTGTCACACAGGAATGAACGAACTTCACTGCAGTAGATAGGAAAGATACTTCAAAATTACTTACGATTTTGAAAGATCCAACTCGCACTCTCTATTGAGTTAATCTCTCACCGAGTTAATTGACGAAGAATTGTTTGAAATACAGCTTTTTAATACGTCTTTATCAATTAATTATTTCAATTTAACTTCGATCGGTAGCTACCAGGCACTTTTGCTTTTTGTTTACTTGTTGCTCACTTCATTTCAAATTTGTTTTCTATTGATTAGTTTTTGAAATAATACAAATGGCAACACAATAATCAAAGACCATTTTCATTGAAACTACTTTTTATTTGATATCTCGGCTATTCATACACCGACAAACACTTTTAGTGAACGTATGAACGAAAAAAGTAGGTAATGAGAAAGTTTATTATTTTTCCTTGACTGACACGTAATTCATTTCAATCAGGACTAATAAATAACGTAAACAAAATTCAAAAACATTTTTACCAGGTAATATAGTACATTATTAATATAATACTTGTTATAATAATCTAAATAATACTTGATCATTAGGCCTATACGAGTAATAAGGATAGGAAAAATAGGAGAATAAATGTAATAAGCTGAGAATTTTGATTTTGTAAATTGTTCGTGCACTGTATTGTAAATTGTTCATAAAATAGTTGTACTGAAAGTATTATTTATTTATTTATTTATTTATTAAAACTTTATGCATAAGTACAAAGGCGGACTTAATGCCTTAGGCATTTTCTACCAGTCGACCTTAGGGTGGTATTAATATTAGAAAATAAAATGCTGAGTGTAAATGAAAACTTTCCTGAATATGCAGTGCCCGGCGCTAAACAAGTTCGCTTCGAGCCGTACGCTGACAATGGAGGCAGCATCGTTGCTATAGCCGGTGATGATTACGCTGTAATTGGCGCTGATACCCGTCTCAGTAGGTACGGGATTTTCGATCTACACGAGAGAACAGAAGAAACTATTCAAGCTGTCGGAGAAGACCGTCCTCGGCGCGACGGGCTGCTGGTGCGACACGCTCACTCTGACTCGGCTGCTGTCCGCGAGGATGCAGATGTACGAACACGAGCACAACAAGTCCATGTCGACGCCGGCCGTCGCTCAGATGCTCTCCACCATGCTGTACTACAAGCGGTTCTTCCCTTACTACGTGTCTAATGTCCTGGCCGGGTTGGACGCTGATGGTAAGGGTTGTGTGTACAGTTATGACCCGATCGGTCACTGCGAGCGCTCCAACTACCGTGCTGGCGGCTCAGCAGGCGCACAGCTGCAGCCTCTGCTCGACAACCAGATAGGTCTTAAGAACATGCAGAATGTAACAGAAGCCCCCTTACCTAGGGAGAAGGCCTTGGCCCTACTTAAAGATGTGTTCATCAGTGCTGCTGAGCGAGATATCTACACTGGAGACTGCATCTACATATTGATTATCACTGCAAATGGTATCCAAGAGGAGAAATTTGAATTGCGTAAAGATTAAATTTTGTAATAAAAATAAAAAAATTGAGATAATTAGTGTACAGATCGGTAGGCGACTGTGGCGTGCGCACTTGACCGCCCATTGAAGGCACCGTCAACCCGTCAAGTCCCCCATTCTTAGATAAAGTACCTATAGATTAAGCCTTAAAATGAGCTTGATTGATAGAGCGAGATGGCCAATTGGCAGCTCCATGTAAATAATAAGGACAAAAGATTATTTTTTGTCTTTGTCACGATGACCGGTTTCTGTTGTTTGTCAAACTCTAATATAATGGCAGGTTTGACAAACAAACTCGGTTTTGTTTGATTTTCTGTGACTTCGTGGTATTATGTGATAATTGAGACAAGTAATTTGGGTTACTTATAGATAATAAGTGTCAGTGCGATGGTGGGGTGTAGTGTTCTTGTTCTTGTTGTAACACCAGAACTAACTATTGCTGTCTCATGTGCGGCCACGCCAGGGCTTCATCTATAGGTACTTTATCTAAGCCCCCATCAAGTCAAGCCGTAAAATCTCTGCGACAGCTGTCAATACATTAGCAATAGCGCTTGACAGGCACGTATATTTTTATAGCAGATTACAAATTGCTCAGCGGAACGTTCTTTTTCATAATTAAAAATATTAAAAAATGAAAAAGGACAAAGATGATACAAAAATGGCTCGGATAATTTATCGTTATTATACATAGAGTCCGATATGTTAAAAACGTTAGACATTATCATTACAATATCTTGCGTGAATTCAATACCCGGAAAAGCCGCAATGCGCATTTCAATAAATAAGTTTGTCGCACCTACTCCACTTCTAAGGTACGTTACATCTCATCATCTTATTTTACAAAAAAATAATGTTATTAGGCGGTAAAGGTTGACATACGGATAGGGGGGTCCACAGACGTGGATTGCATCAAGTAGTAATCCGTCACTGCGTATACGTCAGTTTGACAAATGTCGCAGAGATCAAGCTATCGTCTCGCGGACTAGAGGTGAGACGTACTAGGTAAAATGCGTACTGAGTCTTAGAAGTACGCGTCCGCTTAAATACTTATTCCAAAAACTAGGTCCACGAGTATTTAGGCGTCTCTAGTTTATTGACGTTTCCATAGCTAGTGAGTATTCGTAAAATCGAGATCGCGTATTCGTAATATCGAGATCGTATGTCGGAGTAATGAAATGGCGTATTTCGGTTTATGGATTATTAACGTATATTAGATTACGCGTTGGTATTCGTATCTTTTCTACATTTTAAAATTGTACACACTTCTGTACGTTAACTTTTGACTGGGATTGGTGAAGAGAGTGAAACACTTTGTTTTATTGGCTTAACTAAATGATCTATTAAAAATTCTAAAATCATCAAAGTTACTTAAATATAACTTATTAATCTACGAAATCCTGCATAAAAATACCTAAAAAAACCTTATTGAAAACTTCCCTTCATACTTTACAGGATTAGGACTGTGAGCTTATTTTATAAACATGATATAAAATGATATTAATAGAAACATAGATTTTTTGTTGATTTAAAAAACAAATGTTGCTAAACTATTTCAACTCTGCCTACCAAAGTAACAATGATTCTATTGGTATAGACATTAGGTTTAGAAACGCGAAACAAATAAATCGACTCGCAAAATTCGAGTGCCGAACAAAACGTCTCCGAAGTCCGAATGTCACCGGAACTGACCGTCCCTGTGGGTCGCCCGACTCGCCCGCCGCAAACACTAGACGCGAGTATGGTAGAACGTGTCGAATGCCATACGCTTAAATACTCGAGACGCGTTTATGTGGTGCGCACGGAATAAGTCTTTACACGTCCAGCCTAAAACCTATTCCAAAAACCTGTTCCAGTATATACGTCTCACCTCTATCGCGGACCCATTTTTTAGCGAAGCTTGCCGGAAAGAATGTGTGTGAGTGACTTTATCAAAAAACTAAAGACTTGACTTTAAGGTCTCAGTAGCCAGGATATTAAATTCCCAAAAAAAAAGCTTGTGAATGACATTGAATCGTGAACGTCAAAACTGTCATACAAAACAAAATGTCAGCTGTAAAGCAGTCGATCAGCCGTATTTTTGTTAAATATACATTAATAACTTCTCCTAGAATTGATAAGATATACTATTGACAATGTTTGGTAAAATTATACGAACATAATGAACTAAATAGTTAAGATAGGTGTGCAGTGATTGCTTTACCAAACTATTCCAAAGAACTACATACTTTGTGTCGTCAAAAGTCTTTCGATAGTTAAAACTGCCCCGATGCCTGTAAGCTTTAGAAACCGAAAGACAACATGTATGACATGTTGTCCGAGTTTCGAGTATCAGAATTTGATTCATTCGTGGATATATTGAAATTGACTCCTGGTGATCCTTTAGATACATTTGGTGAAATGTGGTACCCCGTGTTCTTGTGGTCTTTGTTCTCTTCAGTGTTTGTGCATACGTGTGCGGCTCTAGTCGCCTTCGGAACTTTAAGGAAGCACAAGTACGGGAAGTTCTTCCCTGTGTTGTTGATTGTGATGGGTGTCGTGAGTCCAGTGACTTCAGGTGTAGCCACTAGTGCCGCGGTCGCGTTCATATACCGAGCTGCTAACTTAACTATGCCCCCTATTCATGCAATGATTTGGGGGATAGGACAAACTGTGCTTGGGGCTGGGATGGGTTTCACAAGGATTTTGGCTACTTTGTAATAAAAGCTAGTTCTATTTAGTTAATTACATCACAGTATATTAAAACGATATAATTATAAATTAAATAAATTCTGAGTCAATTAAACATAGAGTTATAGTGATGGGAATGTAGTTGAAAGGGAAGGTGCTGAATGTTGATGCATTATTTTCCTGTATAGCAACTTTACTAGTTGTTGTAATGGTTCCAATAGTGAATACTCATTAGCTATCTGCTGTAAATACATATTTCTTATTATATGTAGCGGCATATATTACACAATGTGCTTAATTTTTTAATTAGAACTAACTTTCATGTCTCGTATACTTGTATAAAATAATGGTAATGTTAATAGGAAGTTCATTAAAGATTAATATGCAATAAAATGATGAATTGTTTTAGATTGTAAATATGTGCCTACCTATAAATATAATGACTGATGTTTCACAAAAAAAAAACATATTTCTAGAATTAGTTTTTCTACTTAAAATATGCAATCATAAAATATAGTGGCCATTATAAGTTCAATAAATTTTATATCTTGTAATATATAATATATCTTCAATATCTATGAGTTTATGATAAGTTATATACCTGACATGTACATTTTCATTTGTTATCATAAATATAATGCATTCCATGTAACAATTGTATCAAAAAATTAATTTTTAGCAGTGACATTGTCATTATATTCAATAATAGATATAATTTGTGACACTAATCTATTTGCTCATTACTTCAAATGAGACTTATCAGGCCCACCGACACTACACTCTCAGTACTACAAAATGTGTTAGTACATTCATATCCTTTTGCTTACAATGTGCAAAACTACATTTACTTCTCCTGGGACAAATCATATTTCAAAAAATTACTATGGATTGAAAATTAAAGAATTTAATAAAAATAAACACCTAGAAGCCACATTCCATACTGTCTGGTTTTGTACTTATGTGCCTGTACATAATAGATCCATTGCGCTGACATTGATTTCATAATTAAATCCTCTTTGTAGTAAAACAATGTATAAAGAAACTGAAACTGTTGAGTTTTTCAATGGTGCAACGTCTGCTTGCACCCTTGTTTATTGGACAATGTACCATTTATATAATAATATTTATATTGCCCTATTTATAGAAAATGAGTTCTAATTAATTTATTTGACAAATTATTTTAAATCTAAATCATTTAGGAAAAATGCTATATTTTATTTTTCTTTATAAATTAATAGAGGATAACTTGTTAAGACCTATTATACTTTTGTAAAGCTAATCAGATTATGGTGATATGTACTTGTAATGTTATTTTTTCTGTGGTTTTGGTGTAATTATCAAGTGGCTATAAGTATGAAGATGTGATAAAATATATGTGTGGCAATAAAAGCAAAATTAACTTAAAGGTATATTAACTGCTTTTAGTGGTGCATATATATGCATGCAGTAAGGAAATATATATTGAGATGCCTACATACTTATAAGACAAGGTAAACATAGCACTAAGGTTTCTTACTGTCAAAGCCACAGTGTTAGCATGTAGGTACAGTAGTCGCAACGTATCTTTGTGTCTCTGGAGTTGGCTGCAAGGCCCTATGCAGTAGCTATTTTTGTATCAATGTTGAAGGTGAATATAGCATTGCATAACTGCCTCTTTAGCAAGATAGGACGATATCTTGCTTACTGTATGCAGTATATTCCATGACAAACTGTTCCTTGTGCAATGGTTCGCAGAGACTAACTTCAGAGACACAAAGATCCGCTGTGAATACTGTAAGGTGGTTTATATGTATCACTGTATTGTTTCATAAGTTTGTACTTATATTGTACAATAAAAATATCACTTCAGTAGAAGCAAAAATATATATAAAATGCAAAGCTAGTGTGATCATGTTGTAAATAGGTGTATTGTAGAGGAACATTGGAAAGGGAAAAAATATTTTCCATACTTCAATATGAATATTATCCAAAGAAAATAAATGGTTTGGATATTAACTCAAGTGCTTTTATTATAAACCTTTATTTAGAACCATCAGAAGTAAGTTTGTTTGCCATACTGTTTGCGTTGCTCTTATTTTTTTGCTACTCAAAGTTGGTGCTATTTTTTTTATAAATTATTCACTATTTATGCATTTTATAATATACTAACTAGGTACCTGCCGTTTTAAAAGCAGAAATAACACATTTATATAACACTAATAAGGCATATATTAGGCTTCGTCTTTTATTTCTAATTCAACTTTATAATAATAAAGAACGGAATTATTAAGCTAAAAACAAGTTCATATTTGTCAAAGATAATATTCTCTAGAACATCATGATAAGTATTTATCATTTATTAACCATTAACATATAATTTTTTATAACATAACATCACAACTGCATTCCTCAAAGGGTTATGCAGAGATGTTTAGTGAATCTACATTTCACTAGTTACGTGTAAGTCTCATGACTTTAATATATGTTCATAAATACTCAAATGAGTTTAGTATACCGTTTACCCTGTATTTGAAATACTCTTAAACAATATTACAACATTGTTATAGAGTGCTGCTACTGTGAGAATATTTTAAGAAATTTTTATTGATCCTGTGATAACGCGTAGTTTCCTCATCATCCTCATGGCTTTCTTCATGGATCTCCTCCAAGGCAATGGGCAGTTCATATTCATGCTCTGTCACCAATGTAGTCTGAAATGTTTTTATATTTTTTTTAGACTTACATAATAAGTATTTAAATAAAATCATAAATAAAAAAAATAAAATGAAATCCAACTGCACAAAATTTAATTTTAAATAAGGAATTAAAAAAATATATCACCTCATGATGATCGTCATCTCTCCTACTCAACCTGTTGACACTCTCCTGCAAAGATTTAGTTTCAGAGGTAGCATCTTGCAACACTAACTTTAGCTCCACAATTTCTTTTCTTGCATTTGATAACAACTTTTCTGTAGTTGCTAAGTTTTTCTTCATTTCCTCATTCTCTACTTCTAATTTAGTCTTTCTGTTAGATAGACTTTTAATTCTCGTCTCATAGAGCTTCAATTCTGAATCAGCTTCAGTAATTCCTCTGACATTGTTGGAGCTTTCTGATTGCAAATTATTGCACATTTGTTTCAAATATGAAATATTTTGTTCTAGAATAGTTTTTTCTTCAAAAATAAGTTTTACTTCGTTTTCTAATGCATTGATTTTACACTGCATAGCAGCAATACGTGAGGATTGAGTGTCAATGATATTTTCTTTGTCTAATAATTTCTCTTCTAGGCCTTGAATCTTGCTAGTATAAGTTTGCAACTGCATTGATTTAGATGCTGACTCACTCTCCAAAGAGTGATTAGTATTTTCCAAAATGTTAGCTTCAACAGAAAGACTGGCAAAATGTTCTAACATATCAGATCTCTCAGCTTCTTTTTGTGATAACAACTCTTCAATACGCCTAATTTCAGCAACGTAGTGCTGCAATTGTTGTCTTAAGCTCTCTACTTCTTTTCGAGATTTTTCATATTCTATCTTCGTCAGTTTTAATGCACCATTAGCATCAGCTAAACTATTTTGCAGGTGCTTATTTTCCATAATAGCAGTATCATGTTGTTTAGTAAGTCTTAATATTTCACCATTGAGGAATGTTATTTGAGTTTCATGATCTGCTAATTTGTGTTCAGACACTTTATTTGAATTTAATCTTCTTTTCAAGTCTGAGATTTCGTTTTCTAATTTGCTTATTTCATATGTATGAGACTTCATCTTTTGTTCAAGTGTACACATGCTTTCAGTTTTATGATCCAGCTCCATTACCAGTTTATCCCTTTCCTGGTCAACCTTTCTAATATTATCCATGAGATTAGATTTATCATTTCTTAAAGACATAATTTCAGATTGTAGATCTTTGCACTTTTTTTCCAATGTGTCTATGGTGTCATTAGATACACTAAGTTTTTTCTGGACATTCAACAATTCATTTTGCAATTCATTACCACTTCTTTCAGTTTCTATTTGTATATTTTTAATTTGACTTGAAAGTGTTTTCTCTTTTATAACATCTGATTGCATTTTCTTTAACTGGTCTCTCAAAAAATTACATTCATCTTTGAGATGTTCGGCTGAAGCTTTTCCATTTCTACTGGTCATTTTATATGAACAATTTTCCTCTTCCAGGTGTTCGATTTCTTTTTGTTTAAATACTAAATCCATTTTTAATTTCTCTGATAATTCCAATGCTTGTTTATACCTTGAATTATATTCCTGTTTATCTTTCTTTAATAATTGTATTTCATTCATTAATTCACTTATTTGCTCTTTGAGTTTGTGAGCATCATTCCTGTTACCATCACCTCTGTCACTAGGTCTCATTGTGTTTAAATTCTTGTACTGACTCAGCTGCTTACTTAGAGTAATGTTTTCTTTTGATAGTTCAGAATTTTCCACATTCAACTGACTTATGACATCTTTAAAGTTTTGCTTACTATTTTCTTCCACATAACTTGTTTTTCTTTTCAATTCATCATTTTCTTTCCTTAACATCAAAATCTTTTGTTCACATTCACATAACTTGGCATGCAAATCTCTTATAAATGCATTTTCTTTTGAGTTATTCCATTTAGGACTATCCCTGTCTTTGCATTTCATCAAGTGCTTGTTAAAGGTATTCATTATTTCAGTCATCTTTTCTTGAACATTAGTCACATGAACCTCGTATCTATTTCTTTCTTCTCTTAAAAGTGTTTGCAATTCATATTTAGTAGGACAGTACATTTTATCTGTACTATGTCCAAACTTATCATCAAATTCAAATGATTGGCTTGATTGGGGTAATTTTGGAATCTTCTCTTGTAAATTTTTATTCAGGTCTACCAGATCTTTAATTTCATTGTGTAATGCCTCATTTTCTTTTAAAGCTACCCTCAGTTCTTCTTGCAATTTAATTAATTTAGCTGTGCTTTCTTTATTTGACTGTTGTTCTGAAATTTGCTTTTCTAATTCAGAATTTCTCCATTCCAAACCCTCTATAGTCTTTTGCAAAACTTTAATATCATTCATCATTCCAGATAATCTCTTGTTGCAGTCTTCTTCAACCTTTAATGCTAATGTGTCCACTTTCTGTACCTCTTCTTGTAAACTTTTATTTTTGTCTGCAAGACCAAGTGCACGAAGCATTGCTTCATGCTGTTTCTCCAAACTATTGTCAAATTCTTTTCTCAGATTCTCATTTGCAGACTCCAGCTCTCGTATTTCTTTCATTAGTTTTTGAAGTCTCTCATTGGAGGTCATATTACAACAGTCTCTACTAATAGCTGTTAGAGGTCTACCACCTTCCAGTAACATATTCAGGCGTATTATTTCATCATCCCTGTGTTCAACTTGATTTTTTAGCACCATTATTTCATCACAATAAGCTTCATTCTTCTCTTCAAGAGAGTGAATCTTATGTGTCAGTTCTGTAAGATTATTATCACTGCAGGAACTCTTTCTTTCATTACATATACATATTTTGGATAAACTAGAGCCCTCCCCATCTCGTCTTTTACTTTTATTGCGAGTACTTAAAGTTTCAGCACACAAACCTCTTAGACTCAAGTCTCTTATGTCATGCTGTAATTTGCTAATAGTTGAATCTTTTCTTATAAGCTCTTCAGACAAACCCTTCACTTTTCTCTTAGACTCTTTTGAAAGTTTAAGGTTTTCCTCAGTCAATTTCATAATCTCTTTATGGAGTCTATTATTCTCCTGTATTAACTTAGCGTTATCGCATTTATAGGGCTCAGCTTCCATCATCAAGGAATCACGTTGCATTAAAGCTTCTTTAGACAAATCCATGTAGTGTTGTAAACTGCGAGTAGTTTGTAAGAGGTCTGCTAGTACACATTCCACCAAAGGAACAGCGTCTATCGGCAATGTGATGTTATAACCGAGATCCTCCAGTTTGCGTTTCAAAGTAAAATATGCTTCACCCATTTTGCACGTATTCTCACGACTTCGCACACTCTAAAACTCATAAAATCATTATACCTGCATGTTTTATAATTCTCATTGAGCACAAACACATATTATTATTTTAATATTCTGTTATTATCAAATATTTACAAAATTCGATTTCAAACGACAAGTTTTGTTTGGATTTGTTTCAGTCAGTCAGTGACGTGTGTGACGTAATTACGTTTGTTTATGTCAATGCACTTTCAAGTGCCATACATACCATAGACTATCAAACACTTTACACTGACAAATCTCATTAATCAGTAACCGTGGAATTATTAAGTTTTATTATTCTCTCTCTCTCAGAGGGGAGGCCTGTGACCCAACATTAAAAGGCTGATCTGTTGATGATTTAACGCTAATTGCTACCAGCGGCTTCGCCCGCTTGAGAATATAATCTCAGGTTAGAAATGTCCAGTTCATCCATCTCTCTCTCTGTATTATTTCATCATCTGGTTCAATAAATAGATGGTGGGTAATGGGTTTAGTTAACTTTAGTTCCGATTTCAGCCATGCGCAAAAAAAAACTTGTACTTAGCACTATAATCTGTAGACAATAACCTGTCAAACTGTATATCTTCTCCTTTCTGTCATAATCTGTGTTGTTATTTGTCAAGTTCAGTTTTTGTGGAATACATTTTTCCTCTACGAAACGTTGAATGAATCTTGAAAAAAGTTGACGTGTAATTAAAACAACAATAATAATTGTAGTAAATTACATGTGGCATGTAAACAGTCGTCTTTTGCAATATGAATCCTTATAAGGATATAGAAGAAAGTTCCTTCGCAGCATCACCTCACTTAGCTTACGAGGACATAGCTACGAAACTGCTGAAAGACAATTACTTCCTTACAGCCTTGGAGCTTCATACAGAGCTCGTAGAGAGCGGCAAGGAACTGCCGCAACTTAGAGAATTCTTCTCCAATCCAGGCAATTTTGAGCAACATGTTTCTAGGGCATCGGAATTTTCTTCGATGCGTAAGTTATTTTGAATTGCGTGTTTCTAAATAATAATAATTGTATTTACATAATATTAAGATACTTCCTTGAGTAAACAAAGTTACTTAATAAAACAGAAGTCTAATAGGTGAACCTGTATTTATTGATATTAAACTTAAGTATGACTCATTTTTAAAACATTGGCCTAAAATCGAATCACATCGCGAAAAGTAGAAGGAAGGCTATTGTCCTGCAGTGGGGTAACATAGTCTGAAAACAGAAAATAATACATTACTGTCTATGAACTGATTGATCAAAATATTTGTTTGAAGAAATTTTGTCTCCTACTGGAAGTAGTACTTATATAAAAAAAAACAATTTGATTCCAATCTTAGATCGGACCCCAAGCCAGGCCACACTGGACTCTCTGGACACTGCCAGGTACTCTGAAGATGGTGGGGGTGACCGAGGAGGTAGTGGTGGTGATGTTGCGGTGCTAGAGTTTGAGCTACGAAAGGCCAGAGAAACAATCAACTCATTGAGAGCCAATCTTACTCAGTTTGCTGGTAATTATAACATTTTATGTAGGCGTGTTTTTGTAATGAAAGTGTAAATTCAATTAATTTTCTTGATAAGATATTGTGACATAGTTTCAATATTTTCCTATTGAGCTTGTTTCTAATTCCAATACTTTAGCACTGAATTAAATACCTAGTTACTTTCTTCTTATAAATTAATTTTAAATAACCTTCGGATTCCTTAATCCTAATGGAATTATTGAATGATGAGCAAACTATATCTGCAGACAAAAACAAGGAAAAAATAATTATAAGGAAATATGCATCCCAAACAAAGTAAAAATTTACTTTATATGGCAACTACTTAATAATGTAACATTTGACTAACACAAGGCACCAAAATAGAGTTTTATCTTCTATTCTATGTAAAAGAGAAAGTATGTAAGTATTTGTATGTTCCTAATAGACTCCGAAAGGGCTGGGCCGATTATAATGAAATTTTCAGACAATCTTTAGATTGATCCAGCGGATAATCCTGTAAAGTTTGGTGGCGATTTTATTTTAACTTTGAACGCAGGCGAAGCTGCGAGTATTAGCTAGTATTTTATAAAAAAAATATGTTTCAGATGGTGAATCAACGTTAGACAAAAGCGTTAAAGATTTATCCATTCAGCGTTCCTTGAAGCCCCATGAAAAGAGAGCACTAAACTTCCTTATCAATGAGTATCTTCTCCTCCAAGATTATAAACTCACTTCCATTACATTTTCTGATGAAAATCCAGATCAGGTATGTAAGCATTGGTAATAAGAAAAATCATTCTGTGAGTTTATGATCATCTTACATCTGTACTGTAATGACATGTGTTTTTTTTTAATTTACTTTGAATAATCCCATGGTCATGGCAATTATATTTATTCTTACTCATAGCAATGATGGTCTCTTGTCTTGTTAATAAACAGTGCAAATACAACACATAGTAAAATTATATAAAAAGCAGAAGTTTCTTGAAAAATATAAGTAATTTTGTTACAAACAATATTATTACTTGTCTGATTTATGGTTACCAAATTAAGTAGTAGAGCGACTAGGATTATGAATCACCTGACTGCATATTCTAATTAAATATAAACAAATATCATGTAAGAGTTATTTTTTATTCTTATTGTGTGTAGTGTTGCTTGTCAGACATTCAAGGACAAAATGGGAAAAACCTTAATATTTTATGTAGCAAACAATAAAAACAAATAAATCAGAATGTGATCATGTGATTTTTATACTGCTGTGCAGTATATTCTTAAAAGCAAATATTAGTATCATCCATATGCTAATAAGTACTCTCTTTACATTTTTAAGCATCTTTGAACCTTTTTTTAAATGTAAAGATCTGGAAAAATATGGAGGGCTTTTGGCTAGCAGTGGGACTAAATAATAATAAATTGTTTTATTTGGGACAACTTAAGAACTATTATTATTATATCAGTGCAGCATTATTTTCTTTTTAATATTGTTGCACATGCTGAGATAGGAGCCTTTTTGGTCTTGCAAGGGGTTATTTATTTTTATTTTTGTTTGTGTTTTGCTTATCTCGTGTCTCCTGTGCGGGTCACAAATAAATATTTTTCTTTCTTTCTTTCTTATTTTAGTTAGTACACTGCTTAGATACTACAGCATACACAGTAGGATTAGAAACAAATTTATCAACAGCAGACAACTAAGTGAGTCATGTACTGACAAGGCATTTCATGCAGAAAATGATTACACATGATGCACAGTACTTAGGCTGTTGCTCAGCACAGGAGCTCTCGGGTTTCACGATGCTATTGCCACTCCCCCGAATCCTCCTCACAATCGATGCCACCTCATTGAACACCTCAATAAACATGATTTCAGGAGTTTGAAGATTGGGACGATGTTGGGCTCAATATGCCTCGACCAGCTGGACTGGTATCATTATTTCGTGGCAACAATTCAGGCATCACTCCGCCCAAAGCAGACGTGGCAACAGAGGTGGACTGGTCATACATAGAAGTGGATTGTCAGACAGAACTGGATGAGGGCAATGTTTGTGTCAGCTGTCAAACTTCACTGGATCATGAGACTGATTGGAGCCATGAGGTGAAAGCATATTATTATATTATTGCCATTACTTGATAAGGAATACTTCTTTTACTTGATAAGAGTAGCAGTCATCAAAAGATTTTCCTAATTTTCATCATCATTCTACACACCAATTGGGTAACACAATTCATTTGCATCTGAAGGATTTTAAATTAAATTCGTTATGCTCTGTTACATATGCTGAAAATTTTGTTTGCTGGTGAATGTAAATAACTTGAAGAATGTTGTTGAATGTAGCGTTTATGTGGTGTTTACTTTACCTGTAAAAATTGTGTTCATTTTTGTAGTATTATAATTAATGTGAGTCATTAAAATAAATAAAAAAACCCGTCAAAAGCATTGCCATTGATATCTCAATTTAGGTTTATTATTTTTTTTTTCTTTTAAAAAACGTTGCCCCACACTAGGAATTTCTTCCTGTATCGTGGGTGCGTTTACAAACATATAAACTCACATACACAAACACCCAGAGCCGGAACAATTATCTGTAGGTCATAAAAATATTTGTTTCGTGCGGGAATCGAACCCGCGACACGCACCGCAGCAGTCAATCGCTCAACCACTGCGCCAACCGTGCGCCCAGGTTGGGATGTATTCACTATCTCACTAATATTATAAATCTTAATATCACATCATACTATATCATATTATAAAGGCGAAAGTTTGTGAGTGTGTTTGTTACTTCTTCACGCTCCAACGGCTGGACGGATCTGGATGAAATTTGGCACAGAGATAGATTTCAGTCAGGAATAGCACATAGGATACTTTTTATCCCTGTAATGTGTTCCCTCGGGAAAATTCGACTTTCACGCGGGAGTTGTCGCCGGCAGAAGCTAGTCTAACTATAAATATTATTAACAAAGCATTTTTAATGATAATTTAATTTTTTTACAGCTCCTCATCCAAGCGGAAGAGATAGAACTACTGAAGCAAAAAATAATAGCACTTGAGACTGAAAAACTAAACTTCCAAAAATTGTATGATGCTGCCATTGTTAGCTTAAACTCACTCACAAGTCCTGCTTCCGAGGGCAAAGGGATAGATCTCCATATACCTGAAGATAAGCTGTTATCTGTGCAGAGGGTAGAACAGAGTTTAGAAGCCAAGCCATTAACGTGTACAGCTTCAGAAAATCATTATGGAAGTGGGAACTCCACTCATAGTGCGACTCCAGAGCAGTTTGAGATGATTGATAGTGAGAAGAATAGTGCAATGTGAGTAGAGCCATTTATATAACTAAAACTTCCAACGTATATGGGGGTCTACTCCCTATCTCCATCAACGAAGTTACGGGCCCCGTCCGAAATTACTCCGAAACTTCGGAGTGAAAAAAACAAGTGTTAATTAAAATTTTTCGGATGGGTAAAAACACATCGGGAGTAGGTACAACTGTCAAATTGTGTTGTCATCAAATTTTAGTTCGGGCTCCGGGAACAAATCATCCGTCCGTAGGTGATATGGAGTAGGAAACGCCCGTAACGAAGGCCGAAACTACGGAGTTCGTTTTTAGGGAGTAGACCCTATGGTCCCTCGTGGGTATAAGTCTCCTTAATTTTTTCCCATTTCTCTTTTTCCTTTACAATGTCTATCCAGTTTTTTCCTGCGATGTTTTCTCATTTTCATCATCATTTTCTTTAAATGGCCACTCTTTTGCGTATTGTTGCCAGCCATTTTGTTGTTTCGTGAGTCCACCGCTTATCTTTGTATCTGGCTATATGTCCTATCCATCTCAACTACCCAGTTCCACTTTAATATAAAACTATGCTGAAGGGCGTCTGTTAGCTTAATTCTTCTGAAATTCTTTGTTTTTGTATCCTTCTCAACTTAACGCCGAAGCGAAATTAAAGCCATATATGAATAAGAATTGACGCGTAGTCCACACGCATACAAATACTTTAAGATGCAACAAGAGTTCAATAGGTACAGGTCCCGTCACGTAAAAAGAAAGCTGAGCGACAGTGGAGGGGATTTGTCTGCGCATGGGTACAGTCGCGTTCTAAAGTACCAGAATATTGTTTTATAATATAAGAGTATTTTTTTTATTGTAGAATCATAATAGGTACTTACTAGCTACTTAGTACTTTGGAAGAGGCTGGATTTAAATTAGATAATGTTTACTTGAGCATTATATTATTATTATAAATTTCTTATCAGTATAAATTATCAACTGCTCCTTCCTCAACTTCTTTCTTCATAAATCAATAAATTCTATAAATCATTTTTCTTCCCATCATTTTTAAAACCATCGTCGTGCAAAGAAAGTTGTGTGTGCGACTGTATTTTGGAAGCGAACGAAGCGTGATCTCAACGCGGGAAGCATGGGTATACTGACGAACCAATAGCGTGCGCGCACAGAAACACTGGTGGAGCACGCCCCCGTCGTGCCCCCTTCATACCACCAGTTGGATCGAAAAATCGCTCAGTGCGCAGACTCAAGGCCAGCGTTCATGGGCTGGGTACAGCTTCTGACCTAGGGGGGGGCAAGTCAGGTTTTTTAGATCGGATCGTCCGCGGCTGTTTTGTCATACACACTACACAAACACACCTACATGAAACATTAGGTATATGTAGTGTAGTATGTAGGGCAAACAGCCGCAAATGATCCTGCTTTATAGGTAGTTAAATAAATAAAAGTAAATTTTCGAATGTCCATATCTATCTTTATTATTGCTCAGCAGAATGAATGTGCGTGTCACAATCACAACACAATATCAATCAGACAGATTTCTATACTTTAATATAGACACTGAATGAATATTTTTTGATCACCTACGTTTGATTTAGTTTTAGCTCCTTCAAAACAATAAAATGTCAAATGAAATAATTTATTCCAAATAAATGCTAGTCGCTCGCAACCTCGGCTCGCAACTCGCTACCGAAGATCACCAGATTACCGAACACAGCCGAGCGTTCAACGTTCGGCTAGATTCGGTAATCTTCGTGCGCCATCGTCGTGCGCGGTTTTTTGGCAATTGCACCGTGCATTTTGCCAGTGTCTACTGCGCAGTTTATTTAAAAGTTAGAGCATAAGGCCCCGTTTACACTTTGATTAGTAATTAGGCGAGTTCATACATGTTCTGCGAGATTTCCAGGAGGGGGGGGGGGGGGCAGCTGCCCCACCCTGGGTACGCCCATGCCAGAGTTCTTTTTACGTGATGGGACCTGTACGAATTTGTGCACAACAACGCTAAGGATGCAGGAAAATTGCAGTCAAATGAAGTCTACTGTTGTTGCCTCAAAATATGTAATAATATCGTTGATCAAACAGTTTTTTAACCTCAGTCGTTCCGGTCAATCTTTTATGCCTCTCGTACATTCATTCCTCATACCAGTTCTTTCTTGCATTCATCTTCTTGCATTCTGTGGCTAAGGATCCCACTTTTATTAGTCTACTCTATGGGCATGATTTATTTCTTAAAAAAATAGTTAATAATACAAAATACAGTGTGCTATAATTACAACTGAGCAAAAAGGTGCCATTAAAAAACAATTAGAGCAAAAGGTGCTATTACATCATATTGAGCAAAGGTGCTGTTTATCACAGAATATACAGTAGTAGTTTATCACAGAAAATAGGGTAAAAACTATATAACAGCTAGGGATAGAAACACAACAGTGCAACTATCACACAATTAACACAGAAATTAATATTCAATAAACTTAGGTACTAACATGAAATACTGCCGGTTACACATGTCCAGGTTGCATTCCGTGCTTGCATTTAAATATCATAAATAATACTAATGAAGCACGGTGCGCCTCAGGTTTTATTTCGATGTATAACCGCAGTGGCTACTCTAATACAGTATTCCAAGAATCTTTCCCTATATTTCTTGTCCATGAGCCCATGCAGGCTCTCCCTCGTTATTTTCCTGTCCAGCTCACATTCAAGTTGGTAGCGCTCCCTGATAAATAACGGGCATTCTACAAGTATGTGCTGGACAGTCTCTGCCACGCCTGGATCGCAGACGCACGATGGGCTATCCTTACACTTGAAGCGATTCAAGTATTCAGAGAACCCACCGTGCCCCGTCAAAACTTGCGTGAGGACGCCTTCGGGCCGCACCTGTTGTACGATACGGAAAGCCGCTATTGCATCCGGAAGAAACATTTTCGTCACCGAAGCAGTCTCGCCCGACACATATCTTCGATTCCATTCATCAAGCGATTCCGAACGGATCTGTCGCTTGATAAATGAAACCGGACACTGGTCGTAGTCCGGCTTCCTCCGTAACGACAATGCTGCTTCCTTAGCCAACTCGTCCGCTCGCTCATTCCCCGGCAGGCCCGCGTGGGCCTTGATCCAGAACAAAGTCACAGCTTTGTTCTGGCACAGGGCGTGAGCCAGGTTTGCGCGCGCGCGAACTGCCAGGGGATGGAGCGAGCCATGGTTTGCAAGCGTCTGCAATGCGGACATTGAGTCGCTGTACAAACCATAGCTCGCCTCTTGCCGCGCGAGGATCACTTCTGTCGCCTTGCAAATGGCCAGGAGTTCCGCCTGGTAGACTGTGCAGTACGCGGCAAGACTAAGCTTGAGGTTCCGGATTTCGCCCTCATTATCCCAAATGGATAATGCGGCTCCGACCTTCCCCTCAATCTTGCTGCCGTCGGTGAATATTCGCACCGCCTGCACATTGTTACTGTCTAGTAACTCTTGGTCTGCCAGGCACATGAACTCCAGGGGCGTTTGTGTAGCTGGATGAGGGGCTTCTGCAAACCTTACCGCACTCTCGATCTCCCTATCTCCTGGCACAAACCGGGATCAAAATCAAAATCAAAATCAAAATCAAATGTTTTTTATTTCACATAGGCCTACATGGGCACTTATAAAACGTCGACAAAAGGTGCACGGTTCGGGTTAGTCGTTTCCTGTGGAGAAGAACCGGCAAGAAACTCCACGGTTACTCTTTTAAAAAAATTGGTTTGTTTTTACAATATTTCCACGTTACAGTATTAGTGCTTAGATATGGGGGGACAACGTAGGCCCGACAATAAGTCGTAAGAAACTAAAAAAAAATTGTATAAACGAGATAGTTAACAAATGTTAACAAGCGTCTAGAAATCTAGAAGGCCTACAATGTTCACACATTCACAAAACAATCAGTAAAAGAATCTATACAAAGGAAAAAATAAATAAAAATATATAACAAGACTAAATTTAACATGTGGCACAAATGTTGTTATCAGTGCTGTAACTATTCATAGCAAAGGGCTATAAAGATTATTGAAATCATTGTAAAAAGTCTAATTAAAAGAAAGAAAAAAAGTAAAAATGAGATTGAGAATAGTTAGAGACATCCACATATTTGTGCCGTTTATGAGTTACCAGGGAAGCCGCATGCGCAGAAGGAGCTAAAATTTTTATCTTCAACGTAGTCCTTGATTTTGTAATATGCTTTTTTAATAAGGACACGTTTGATGTAGTTTTTGAACTTTCCATCGGTCAATTCTATAACTGGCTTTGGCAACTTGTTATAAAAGCGTATACTGTTTATAAGAAAAGACTTGCTAGTTTTCGTTAATCTGAATTTGGGTATTACAACTTCATGCTTACTGCGTGTATTTAAATTATGGAAATCGCTTCTAGTTTTGAAAAGCCCTCGATTTTTGCGGACATACAAAATACATTCCAATATATAAAGAGAAGGTAGAGTCAGTATATCGATCTCTTTAAATTTTTCTCTGAGGGACTCTCGTGGACTCATTTTATAGATTGCGCGGACTGCCCTCTTTTGTAAGATGAAAATTGAGTCAACGTCTGCTGCTGATCCCCACAGCAGAATGCCATAAGACATAATACTGTGGAAATAAGCATAGTATACTAACCTTGCTGTGGCTACATCGGTTAACTGCCTTATTTTCCTTACTGCATATGCAGCTGAACTTAACCGACCCGAAAGAGTTCTAATGTGCGCGCCCCACTGCAATTTTGAATCGATAGTAATCCCTAAGAATACAGTTTCCTTTATAACTTCAAGATTTTTGCCGTCAAGATTTAAATTTAGGTCACGTTGTGGTACATTTGGTAAGGCAAACTTCAGACATTTTGTTTTTTTCGCATTCAGTGAAAGATTGTTAGCTGCGAACCATTTAGAGAGAACAATCAGACTTTCGTTGACATGTAAGACATCCGTATCTTTCCTATCTATTTTAAAAATTAGCGAAGTATCATCAGCAAATAGAATTATATCCGATAATTTGGCCATCATAAAGGGGAGATCATTAATGTAAACAAGAAAAAGGAAAGGGCCGAGAATTGAACCTTGGGGCACGCCCATCTTGACTAGAGACCCGGAGGACGTCGCCCCATTAACATTTACTTTTTGCTGTCTGTTTGATAAATAGGAAAGCACAAGATCAGCAGATTTTCCTCGAATTCCGTAGTGGTGTAATTTACAGATCAGTGTGTTGTGGTCGACGCAGTCGAACGCTTTCGAGAGATCACAGAAAATGCCAATGGCATCCTGGGACTTCTCCCAAGATTCCAAGATATGGCTGATGAGTTTTACTCCCGCGTCCGTTGTCGACCTACCTTTCGTGAAACCAAACTGTTGACTATGCAGGATCTTATTTGAATTGAAGTGAGACAACATCTGTTCCAGCATGATTTTTTCATAGATTTTACTCAATGCTGGAAGCACGGATATAGGTCTATAATTAGAAGGATCACTCTTACAGCCTGATTTGAAAATTGGTACTACTTTACTGTGTTTCATTAAGTCAGGAAAAGTGCCGCTGTCCAAACATTGATTGAATATGCCTGTTAGGACAGGAGCAATTGAGTCAATAATATCTCCAAGAACCCTAACGGATATCCCCCACAAGTCTTCAGTATTTTTTACGTTGAGACTTTTGAACGCGTTTTTAATTGTATCAATACATATTGATTTAAATTTAAAGGATGGTATGTTTGATTAGATATTTTCAAAGATAACTCATTCTGATCGCTTTGTTGTGTCTTTCCAGTTTCTCTATTAATTATTTGCCACACAGTTTTTATTTTATTATTAGAAACACCAATTTTGTTAATTATAATTTGAGATTTTGCTTGAGCGCAGACTCTTTTGAATATTTTGGAATAGTTTCTAACATAAGTATGAAAAACTTGATCGGAAGTCAAAGATTTTTCGTAATATAAATTGGACCGATTTAAGCAAAAATGTTCCATACCACACAAACCTCATTACAAGATAATTGACTTTAAAGTTATTGGTTGTATTTCTCTGGTTTTGTAATACTTAACGTAGTGTTTTTAATTTTGTGGAATTCTAAGTGTACTAAACTAATTTTAAAATGTACCTTATTTGGAGTACATAGGTCACAAAAACTCGAAATTGTCGAGGTTGTGGGTTGGAACATTTTTGCTTAAATCGGTCCAATTATATAAGATATCTCGGCTTTTTCTTATGCCCACAGTGGCCCATTCACTAAATTTCGATTTGGAATTGTTGACTTTAACTGTTTTTAAAGGACACGTTTTATTGAATTCTTGGCAAACTGTAGAAAACAACGTGCCGTAATTTATATTGGGGTCTTTTGAATTAAAACTGGCATTACAAAGGTTGCTAAAAACATTATTATTAAAAGAATTTAATTTATTTTTAGTGAGACGTCTTAACCGAATTGATTTAGCTAGGTTAATTTTTTTTTCTGACTCAAAAGATACTAGTTGACCAGTATGGTCTGACCTAACGCCACTAATTAAAAACGAATCTTTAACTTTACAATTAGTGAATACATTATCTATGCACGTAGCTGAAGTTGCAGTTATTCTTGTCGGTTCATTAAATAAATATTTTAAGTTAAATGATTTAAACAATGAAATGAGCTTATATTTTTCAGGTGAATTGACTAACAGATCTATATTTAAGTCACCACAAACAAAAACTAATTTATTATCTCTGAAAAGTTTACTTAATAATTCTTCCATTGTAATTAAAAACAATGACAAGTTTGATGCTGGTGGTCTGTAAACACACAAGATAGTATGCCCCTCGACCTCTGCACATGCTACCTCACATAAGCGATCAACAGAGTAAGCAGTGATATCCTTTCTTTCCTTATATTTAAGATGACTATTACAAAGTATCAGGGTACCACCACCCACTGTGGATCTGTTGTACGCGCTGGCAACTGAAAAATTATTTACATTAAACAACATCATATCTGATTTTAACCAGGTTTCACAAAAACATAAGATATCCATGTGGTATTTATCTACTAACAATTCCACGTCTAAAATTTTGCCGGAGAAGCGATTTATATTTTGATGATATAGTAAAATAATACTATTCGTCTTCTCTTTTGTCGGCTCTAATAGTTTAAAGAATCTACAGTAGTATTATCAGAAAAACTAGATAATACTGTTAAATCACTAAACCTAGTCTCAGTTAAATCATCAATAACTGCGTGTATATTAAAAGCTAACAATGTAGCTAATAAATGTCGACTATTTTTGGGAAGAAACATATGGTTCCCAATCAAAACAAAATCACTAACAAAATTGTTGGTGTCAAAAAACAATAAACGGTCACTATGACGACAAGATAAAATATGCATCAAGTTATTTAAACTAGAAATGTATTTATTTTCCTGATCAAGTAACTTGTCAGAATAGGGCAATGCACATAATATTAATTTGCTTAATTTTAACTTAAGTAGGGTGTCGATACCATTAACTATGTCCCTTTTTGTTACATTAAGGCTATTTCCAAAAAGAAGAACTACAGTAGATTGCTCATTCAATTGTGTCTGTTGAATTTTATGAACAAGCTCATTAAAATGCAGTTCATGAAAACAATGGTTCACTATTGTATGTTTAGAACGGTTATTTAACAAAGATCCAAAACCTGTTCCTAATTTATCAGAATATACTAAGATATTACTTTTGGTAGGGTTCAAAGTTTTTGTAGTGAGATCAATGGGTAAAGTTATAGGAGCAACATGCTGTGAAATGAGAGGTGGCGGAGCGGCAGCACAACTACAGGTGAGGTTGTTAGTCAGTGACTCATACCTCTCTGCATTATACTTAACAAGGTCCACCAACTCACAGGCCTCCTGCATGCGCTCACTCAACATCTGTTGACTACATTCATATTTACAAAATATTTCCCTTAGTGTATTTTCCCTACTCAATAATTCCCTTTGATGACCCTCTCCTCGCTTTATACAGGTCGGCTGCCTCTTGTATGCGCAGGTCTAGAGGTAGTATCCCAGACAGTGCCAGTGCCGAGTTCAGAGAGACAGTACGGTAAGATTTGCAGAGCTTCTGAGCGAATCCTCGTTGAACAGAGCCTAACTTCTTCCGTATACCCAACTTCTTTGCAGCGGGTGCCCAGGCGGCGGCTGCGTATGTCACTATGGGCTCAATCGTTGCCGTGTAAATTGTGTGTATTACTTGTGTGTTTAATCCCCAGCTCACCATTGCCGCTCGGGACAGCCGCTTGTATACGTTAGCTGCTCTCTTGCAGACGTTCGCGGCATGCTCATTAAAAGTGAGCTTTTCGTCTATGGTTAGACCCAGCAATTTCATTTTCTTGACCATACCGATGTCGACCCCGGCCATGCTCAGTATTGGAGTGTCGTACTTAAGCTTATTGGTTATGGTCATCGCACAGGTTTTGTGCGGTGCAAACCTCAGCTTATTTCGGACGCCCCAACCCTGAACATGGGCGAGGGCTGCATTGGCAGATCTTGAGACTTCAGTCGCCGTGTCCCCATCTACAACCAAGACTATATCATCCGCGAACGCCTGCACGAAAATTCCACGCTGCTCAAGGTCCTGCAGTAGTGGGTCGAGAACGAGGTTCCACAGGATTGGACCACCGATCGACCCGGTAGGGTATGGTAGGGTAGGGTAGGTAGGGTAGGGTAGGTAGGGTAGAATAGAATAATGATTTATTTGCTCAGAAAGTAGGTACAAGATACAGAAGTTATTATAATATGGGAATAAATATAATGACCACCAAAAAAAACTTTGTGACGATAACCCCTAACCACCATATCTAGTAATATACTGACAAAAATAGTAAATGATCACCAAATTTAGTAAATTGATCACCAAATTTTAATAGCAAATTATTGCGCTATTTAATGTTGTAAAATAGGTTAGGTTAGGTTAGAACTGTGACCAACCGCGCGCGAGCCGAGCGAGCAAAGCGAGCGGTGCCGCGGCAGCGGCCGGCGAGCGCTACTTCCAAGTTGCTCCCAGAAATTTTATAATCTTTTTGGTCATTGGTTTAATTTTGGTGATCATTTACTACTTTTGGTGATCATTTACTACTTTTGGGTTAACAATGATTTATTTGGAGTCATTTTGCCTAAACAGGATAGCGAGATGTTAAAACTTTGGTTATAATTTTACAATAAGATGCGGGTTTAATTTTGGTGATCATTTACTATTTTTGTCTGTTATATGTTACTATATCTGGTGGTAAGTTAAACATAAGCCTTATAATATTAAGTGATCCTTATACTTTCTACCTTAACTAAGGCATGCAAAATAGTTTTATAAAACAAATCAAACTTAATTAAAAAAATACAGGCATAACACAAGCATAGTACAAGCACAATGTCATAATAAATTTAAATTAAATTTATAAATATACATTATTAATGATAAATTTTTAGGATGAATTCCAGTCGATAGCCATATCATTATTATTCTAGTCAGTCATCATCTTAGTTAGGTAGGTAGGGTAGGTAGGGTAGGTAGGGTAGGTAGGGTAGGTAGGGTAGGTAGGGTAGGTAGGGTAGGTAGGGTAGGTAGGGTAGGTAGGGTAGGTAGGGTAGGTAGGGTAGGTAGGGTAGGTAGGGTAGGTAGGGTAGGTAGGGTAGGTAGGGTAGGTAGGGTAGGTAGGGTAGGTAGGGTAGGTAGGGTAGGTAGGGTAGGTAGGGTAGGTAGGGTAGGTAGGGTAGGTAGGGTAGGTAGGGTAGGTAGGGTAGGTAGGGTAGGTAGGGTAGGTAGGGTAGGTAGGGTAGGTAGGGTAGGTAGGGTAGGTAGGGTAGGTAGGGTAGGTAGGGTAGGTAGGGTAGGTAGGGTAGGTAGGGTAGGTAGGGTAGGTAGGGTAGGTAGGGTAGGTAGGGTAGGTAGGGTAGGTAGGGTAGGTAGGGTAGGTACTGTAGGTAGGGTAGGTAGGGTAGGTAGGGTAGGTAGGGTAGGTAGGGTAGGTAGGGTAGGTAGGGTAGGTAGGGTAGGTAGGGTAGGTAGGGTAGGTAGGGTAGGTAGGGTAGGTAGGGTAGGTAGGGTAGGTAGGGTAGGTAGGGTAGGTAGGGTAGGTAGGGTAGGTAGGGTAGGTAGGGTAGGTAGGGTAGGTAGGGTAGGTAGGGTAGGTAGGGTAGGTAGGGTAGGTAGGGTAGGTAGGGTAGGTAGGGTAGGTAGGGTAGGTAGGGTAGGTAGGGTAGGTAGGGTAGGTAGGGTAGGTAGGGTAGGTAGGGTAGGTAGGGTAGGTAGGGTAGGTAGGGTAGGTAGGGTAGGTAGGGTAGGTAGGGTAGGTAGGGTAGGTAGGGTAGGTAGGGTAGGTAGGGTAGGTAGGGTAGGTAGGGTAGGTAGGGTAGGTAGGGTAGGTAGGGTAGGTAGGGTAGGTAGGGTAGGTAGGGTAGGTAGGGTAGGTAGGGTAGGTAGGGTAGGTAGGGTAGGTAGGGTAGGTAGGGTAGGTAGGGTAGGTAGGGTAGGTAGGGTAGGTAGGGTAGGTAGGGTAGGTAGGGTAGGTAGGGTAGGTAGGGTAGGTAGGGTGGGTAGGGTGGGTAGGGTGGGTAGGGTGGGTAGGGTGGGTAGGGTGGGTAGGGTGGGTAGGGTGGGTAGGGTAGGTAGGGTAGGTAGGGTAGGTAGGGTGGGTAGGGTGGGTAGGGTGGGTAGGGTGGGTAGGGTGGGTAGGGTAGGTAGGGTAGGTAGGGTAGGTAGGGTAGGTAGGGTAGGTAGGGTAGGTAGGGTAGGTAGGGTAGGTAGGGTAGGTAGGGTAGGTAGGGTAGGTAGGGTAGGTAGGGTAGGTAGGGTAGGTAGGGTAGGTAGGGTAGGTAGGGTAGGTAGGGTAGGTAGGGTAAGGGTAGGTAGGGTAGGTAGGGTAGGTAGGGTAGGTAGGGTAGGTAGGGTAGGTAGGGTAGGTAGGGGTAGGTAGGGTAGGTAGGGTAGGTAGGGTAGGTAGGGTAGGGTAGGTAGGGTAGGGTAGGGTAGGGTAGGTAGGGTAGGTAGGTAGGGTAGGGTAGGTAGGGTAGGGTAGGTAGTGTAGGGTTGTTAGGGTAGGGTAGGTAGGGTAGATGAATGTTTGGTGTTTTTGTGGCAAAACATAGTTTGCCGGGTCAGCTAGTGTGTTTCATAAATCTCTAACATTTAATTACACATAGCACCAGATTCATATCAAATTACAACACGCATTGTATGCTAATGTATGTTCAGTGTGAAGCTGATCTTGTGTTTTATTGCGTGCTATAAAACTGGCTCACTATTGATGTTACAGTTTATTTCATGAATAACATTTTAAACAAAATAATTTGGAACTAAATTCAAAATAAGTTTTATTACGTTTTTTCTATCTTTATTTATGACAATTATGGCGATGTCGAGAACGTTGCCACTGTCAAGTGTTTCTCTTTCATACTTAAATGGTATTTTCTTTCTACTTTTTCATAATTTTCATTATCTTCTGAGGATAATTTTTTCGAAACCGTGCCGACGTAACTAACGTTTTTCGTCTGATTAAATTGATTATTTTTCTAAGAAGTATCGATCGCGTTCGGTTCCGTTTCATGGATATAGATGGTGTTAGCAGCGACTTGCAAGTAAAAGGGTTTACTCGGTTCGTGAATACTTTATTTTTTAATACAGTGACGATTTGTTTTATAGTATTTTTTGCATGTTTTTATAGTTTCATTGTACCAAAATGTGTTACAAAACAAATAAAAAATATCAACCGGATGCCTCAGAAATTTAAAACCGCGCCATCTACTGGAATCAATTTTAAATGATCCATTCAAATAATCTTTGAAATGTGAATTAAGAGCTTAATAAATATTCCTTATTGTTGTGCTAAGGAGAGTTAATAAAACAAAAATATACATTTTTTATGATCCTCTCTAGAAAATCTTAATATTTCACAGAACTTAATAACAAATCGAAGCTTATCACGCCATCTCACATCACATCCGCCATCTAGTGCAATTTATTTGAACCAAATTTTCTTTCTTCGCGTTGGGTGCCCGTGACTTGACTTAAAATTCTCTTATTTTACAGAACAAGAAAAGGTTCAAACATAAGTTCGTTCGAGGCGACCGGCGAGGGTGTCGCCGGCGACAATAGTACGCGCGACTCGCCACTGCGTCGCGGCAGTGTGACGACGCTGGACGAGACGCTCAGCATCAACGACGCCGGCGAGTGGACGCGCGTGCACTACGAGTACAACAGCATCGAGACCAACAGCAAGGAGATGTGGATCGATAGGTAACATACCTTGTCTATGGTACCGGGAATTTGCCATCTTTCACCGGCGGGTGTCAAATTGTGAAAAGATTTATTATCCAGTCAGCAAGATTGCATTGATTAAAATACAAACACATTAAGTATGAGTTTTATTTATGTCAATAATATTTTTTTGTTTTCTTTACAGCGGCATACCCAATGGGCTCAAAGTATCAATATTGAACTGGTGCTGCGAGACGTTAAATCTAAACGAACCACTGGCAAACGACTTACTAGCCGAGTTAGTAAGCAGCGATAAGCCTATCACTCTGACAGGGCTACTCACACTCGTCGCTGACACGTTACCTCGGGTTTGTACACTTTTTATAGTATAATGATCTGAGGCCTTAGTGCGAGTTTTTTCTCACGCTGAATTGCGTTAACGTAAACATCAATTTGTATTGAAACTGGATAAGTGCCGTCTGGTGACGGTAAGGAGAAACCTCTTTTTACCCGGCTGCAAGGAAAGGGTTATGTTTTTCGCGCGTATCTTGTATGTTTGTATGTATGTAATATTCTTTATTACCTCATATCTTTCAAACTTTTTGGCGGATTTTTATAATTAAGACATCGTTAGATAGGTCTTGGCCGCCCAAGTGTTCTTAGCTGCCTTTGATAAAAAAGGAACATGGCGGATTTTGGGCGCCATATTGTGGGGGTTGCAATTTTTTTTTTTCTTCCAAACCTATCGAGTGGGGTATCAAAATGAAGGGTTTTTAGAGGAGATTTCAAAAATATATAATACTTATATGTTTAAAATGGATTTCATTCGAAAAAAAAATGTTAACTAAAAAGTTATAAATAAAAAAAGTTAATTCAAAAAATCAAAACCCGCCTGCTTAAAAAGCGAACTAATAAAAAAAGTTAATTAAAAAAATCAAAAAACCCGACTGCTTAAAAAGCAAACTAAAAAGACGTAAACAAGAAAAAATTCATGCTGTGCAGTCGGAGGATACATATTCGCGAGATGGCGGACCAAAACCAGATGTATCCTCCGACTGCACAGCATGAATTTCTTCTTGTTTACGTCTTTTTAGTTTGCTTTTTAAGCAGTCGGGTTTTTTGATTTTTTTAATTAACTTTTTTTATTTACAACTTTTTAGTTATTTTTTTTTAGAATTAGGTACATTTAAACATATAAGTGTTATATATTTTTGAGATTGCCTCTTCAAATCCTTTATTTTGATATCCCACACGATGGGTTTGGAAGAAAAAAATATTTTTTTCCGCCACGAAATGGCGCCCAAAATCCGCGATTTTTGTATTTTCCAATTTTAATGTAGCCAGTGACACTCGCAGGATTAAGACGAATCGATTGACGTAAGAATCATCAAAATCGGCGAACGCGTTTGGTCTCTAGAACGCCACATAGGAACAAACATACATACATACATACATACATACATACATACATACATAGACTGATAAACACATTACCCTCCTTCGGCAGTCGGGTAAAAAGACGTAAACAAGAAGAAAATGATGTTGTACAGTCGGAGGATACATCTCGTATTAATCAGCCAGCTCGCGAATATGTATCTTCCGACTGCACAACATGATTTTCTTCTTGTTTACGTCTTTTTAGTTCGCTTTTTTTTGTATACATTTTGACATAAGAGATCGTTTACGTTAACACGAGTGAGCGTGAGTAAAAACTCACACTAAGCCCACAGTAGAATGGCAGCATGGAACACGAGTGAGCCGATATAAAGTATAAAACTAACTATGAAAACCGCTCTTACTGATTTTAATAAGGACTTTGTCAATGTTGATTTCTTACCATGATGCGCTGCGAAAATCACTCTTATTCTTACGACATATGGAATATCGCTATTAATGTAAAAATTTCTATAAATAATATGCGGTTGACTGTATACTGCTTTTCATAATCTTATGCCTGTTTTTACTAATATTAAGCGCAATGAATGCCTTGATATTATTGCACTGTTGGATGAAATAATTTTATTTCGCTACTAGCAAATCGCCCGCGACTTCGTTCGCGTGATCCGTATTTTATACTACAAATGACTTCACAATGCATGTCCTCGAAAAGAGCGTTTTCCAAGCAGTCAAACTGTGCGGAAAGTGTACTTTTTTTAACTAGTGCTTTTTACTTTTCTGTATTTTTTAAATTTTTAACTCCAAAGTCAGCCTGACGCATAGAGTTTTTATTATTTGAGAAAAGTTTAAAAAATAGTTTAGTACAGATAAAAGGTAAAATAAAACTAATACTTCATTAAAGGCGTTTTTAATTACTCTAGATTTAGATTATGATCAATAAATTATTAATTTTAAATATTCATTAAATATGTTTGGCAGAACGTATATTTTACTCGTGCCTTTTTGCGTTACGATGTGACAGCTATTTGCACATGCGCAGTAGAAATGCCCGAGGAACTTTTAGTTAATCTAGAATGATCTTAGATATGCAGAGCGCGCTTGAATAAGCCCGCAATTTTATTAATTTTTGCTTGGTTCAGATATATTTTTTTATTTTCTCGCACAATGCATAGTAAAATGTTGTATGACGTACACGTACGTAAGATGATTTCCGACTCGTGTCGATTTATCCACTCATCGGAAATCACCTCTCTTCCGCACTTGTAGCATAAATAACTATTTTAGTTCATCCCTTTAAAGGTTGAATTTCCAAAAATCCCTTCTTCTCCTTCGCCTTTTAGGAGTACTTTTGAAAAACTAATAATGAAAACCTTTACTATTTATTTAGGTTAGTATTTATGCCAAGTTTCAAATATATAAGTACAACAAATATCCACCTTTTCCCCTCCTTACGGGTGGAATTCCCAAAAACCAATAAATACATGAATTCTTTTTATGAATCGAGAGCGTAAATGTTAAATTTCACATGTCCAATTTACAAACTGTAGAAATTTCATACAAACTTTCAACCCCACTTTAAATTGGAATTTCCTAAAATTCTTTCTTAGTGCGCACTTACGTTACTTGAGGAACCTCCCTGCCAAATCTCATTTTTATACGTCAAGCGGTTTTTGATATTTCGTGATGAGTGAGTGAGTGACCTTTTGCTTTTATATAAATAGATTAATTTAACTGATGTCTAGACTAAACAACTGTAATTTAGCTTACTCCTTCATACAAAGTAATAAAGCTAAACATTCTCGTCACTAGATCCTGCCACACACGCTAGTAGCGCGGCGCAGCGAGGCGGCGGCGCTAGTGGCGGCGGCGGCCGCGCTCCTGCCGGGGGGAGACGCACGACGCGCACGCGCACTGCACGCGCTGCTCACGCTCGTCAAGAAACCCGACCGGGCTGACACCCGGGCCATCTGTGAAGGTATGTGTAACCCTGCCTCTGCCACATACGTTAATAGTGCGGCGCAGCGAGACGGCGGCGGGTGCCTTGCTACCGCGGCGACGCACGCGCACTGCCCGCGCTACTCACGTTCGTCAAGAAACCCGACCGGGCTGACACACCGGCTATCTGTGAAGTAGGCTCCAAATTGACCTGCCTCTTGCACAGTAAACAAGTTTAATTTTGTATGAACTTAAAAAAAATAACGTGTTCGGTAGGGGGACCCTCGTCAGGGACGAAGTTCAACAAACCAACAGGCAAAAGCCACATTTAATTAACACAATATGATGTAAATAGGTATGGCGGCTAGCGATTGATAATAATATCCGAAATACGTCGGACGCAACCGTTTGTTAAACGAAAATCAGGCATAACGCTTTTTAGTTACGTGACGATTTCTACCATGCAACTCCTACCGCAAATCGCGTTAAGGAATTTCGTTATGTTTGTTATTTCAGTTTAAAAGCAAGCGCATAATATCGTTACATCGGGCTGCAATACATCGCATTCCGATAAACGCGATAAATTTACAGCCATCTGTAGCTCTGTCTATAAATTAATAAGAATAAGATAGGAATGAATAGTATTGAAATAGTTCATTTCGTGTCGAGCATAACCATACATTTTCATGGGTTTATACTTGGTATAACTTTATTCTGTGTTTATTAGTAAGAGGTTTAAGATTTATAAAGTTACGCACAGTCGTTGACGGTGCAATAACTGCGTCAACGATGCTTAAAAAACGCCGTGCACATCTATGTTTTTTTTTTATTGATTTGATTTTAAAAAACGTTGCCCCACACTAGGAATTTCTTCCTGTATCGTGGGTGCGTTTACAAACATAAACTTACATACACAAACACCCAGAGCCGGAACAACTATCTGTAGATCATACAAATATTTGTTCCGTGCGGGAATCGAACCCGCGACACGCAGCGCAGCAGTCAATCGCTCAACCACTGCGCCAACCGTGCGCCCAATAATTTAATATTTATATTAAAAGTTTTTTTTTTATGACAATGAAATAAATATATAAGTACAGTATAAATATTTTCTTAATGCCCCTCGGCAAACTTGGTGTTTCGTCAGTCGTCGGATATCTATCAGTTTAGAGAAGGGTAACTCATCATTTTTATATGAGGTTGAGGGAGCACCTCACGAGGTACCCCTCATTTGAGGCGAGGCATCGTACGTCGGCGTAATCACCTCATGAGCCGAGCCCGAGCCGAACTCAGGCGATTGTCCGAGGCAGCGGCAAGCGAGGCGAACGGGCGCGTCGACTCACGAGTAGTCACGATTCCGATTTTTATGTCTCCCTCACACACATCATTTTCTTTCACTTATAAATTTTAGACCGCCTAAATAAACGAATCAATGTCATTTGAATATTGAATACCAATCTAATGCCAATGTTTTTAGAGTTTATAGTTAAAGTTTAGAGTTCATAGTAATCATTCGCTCAATCACTCAAAACTCACTCGCGAGAACTCGCCTCAATCCTCATTATAATGTTATTGTACATTTTTAAGTAAGGACGCGTGAACGAGTGAGGTGGTTCAATGTTGAAATTCGAGTAACTCTCAATTTGCGATCACGAGTACCTCAAATGAGGCACCTCATGAGTGAGGGACACATCTCTATATCAGTTGCACTTGGTAGTTGGCACTTAGTGCAGACCGGACGCTCTCAATCAACTTGGAAGTATATAGAGTTGTTAATACTCTTTTAACTTAATGCAATTTATTTAAAAAATGGGAGGAAAGCTACTAAAGGAAAATAGTTTTACAACTCTATATAGATCACACGGAAATAAATAAACAAAATATATAATCAATACAACAAAAAGTACTTTGTTCTGAATTCAAATTATTATACACGATAAACCTAATAATTGATGGACATAGAAATTAGCACTCGTTTATATTCGAAAATGCGACGATTGCCGATGGACATCAAAAAAAAAAGACGTGTGGCACTCGGGGACTGCCGCGGTAAAGCTATTGCATAGCATTTTGTATCAACTTATGCAATTATAGTTCTCGAAAATGGCTTTATCACATTGTACTGGGATCGGTCCATCATCACTGACAGGACTATTGTAGCCAATAAGCCTGATATTGTGGTGGTGGACCGAATCGAGAGGCGTACAATGATTGTTGACATTACCGTCCCGCATGACGGGAACCTCGTGAAAGCCGAGAAAGATAAGCAAATCAAGTATCTTGACTAGCCAGGAGGTTCCTCTCTCAGGAGCCCTGACCACCGGTAGCTTGGACCCTGTTCCCGATACCGGTGGGCTACTATTTTTGTATTTTTAAATGTTTTTTTTTATTTTTTTTTATATAGAATAATATTTAAAAATGTTAAAATATGTAAATAAAATAAATAAATGGAATAATAATAATAATTATTATTAATTATTATAATTATTAATAATTATTATTTATAATAATAATATTGTTATTATTTATATTATTTATTTATTTATTTTATTTAACCATTAATGTACACACACATTATAAATAGACAAGAATAAGGAACAGAAAATAGGTACAAAGGTATGCTTATTTCTAACGAAATCTCTTCCAGCATACCTGCGAGAGGAGAGTTGCAAAAAAAAGATATGTAGACACCGTGTGTAGAACGATAAAAAGAAAAATATATTAAACAATTCACAATAAAGAAGAATACTGTATAGATAATTAATATATACTCTTATATACATGCATATTATTAAATTAAATATTACAATAATAAATACTAACTAATATCATAAATACTTAAATAATAATACATATTAATATGCAACTAAGACGGAATGGAAAGATAATGCTCTTTCACTCTCTTTTTAAAAACTGCAAGAGTTTGGCAGTCCCTAATATCAGGCGGTAACGAGTTCCACAACCGCACCGCGTGCACAGTAAAGGAGTAGGAGTAAAAGTCGGTAGTGTGGGAAGGTATTTCAAGGAGATGCTTAAGATGCGACCTGCAAAGTGCATCGGAAGGACGGGAGTAGGAGAAGCGTTCGCGGAGGTAAGAAGGCATTTTAGGGTTGTGAAGGACTTTAAATAGCAAACACAAAATCCGAGAGTTCCTGCGAAGTCGAATAGGGAGCCACTTGAGCATTTTGCGAAAGCCTGAAACATGGTCATACTTTTTGAGATTGAAAACAAAACGAATACATATATTTTGCAAACGCTCAAGTTTATTTAAAAGCTCCTCGGTGGCATCCAAATAACAGGCGTCGGCGTAGTCAATGATGGGCTGAATAAGAGTTTGGGCAAGGGAAATTTTGGTGTTCAAGGGCAAAAAGCTCTGGAGGCACTTCAGCGAGTGGAAAGTGTAGTGCACCTTGCGACTGACTTCAGCGACGTGGGCAGTCCATGATAAATAAGAGTCCATGATCACCCCCAAGTTTTTAGCTGTCCTAGCGTATTCAATTTGAATTCCATTCAAACTGAGAGAAGACAGCACCGCAACATCCAGCCTGTTTCGCATATGCCTACCGCCGATAACCATGGCCTGAGACTTCTTAGGGTTGATTTGCAGCCCAACGGACCGTGACCACTCCCCAATTAATTCCAGGTCACTGTTAATGGCGGTCACTGCGGCTTCTGCATCTTGAATAGGAAAATGATGGTAAAGCTGCAAGTCGTCAGCATAGAGATGGAAGTTACACGAGATTACTCTAGTGACAGAGTTAATAAAAATAGAAAAGAGAAGAGGAGAGAGAACGCCACCCTGTGGCACACCCGCAGTAAGAGAGCACCAATCCGAAGAACTCTCGTCGAGGTGTACCCGCTGCGAGCGGCCTCCAAGATAGGAGTTGAACCAATCAATAGTGGAAGAGGTGGAGAGGAACAGAGCTGAAATCGAGAAGTACAAGTAAAGTAAGAGATTTGTGGTCCATAGCCCGGCGGATATCGTCAGTAACCTTTAAAAGAGCTGTAACAGTGCTGTGACCGGGCCGGAAACCAGATTGAAAAGGACTAAGAAGATCATTATTAGAGAGAAACAGAGACAATTGCTGATGGACAATGTGCTCAAGAACTTTGGAAAGATAAGGAAGTATGGAAATGGGTCTGAAATCGGTCAGTGTGACCGGGTTAGGGATTTAGGGTAGTGGAATAATATGGGCTAGCTTCCAAGCATCGGGAACAGTGCAAGAAAACAAGGGGAAGTTAAAAATGTGGGTCAAAACGGGAAGTAATGTGGAGAGGATAGGAGAAATCATTCTTGAGCAAAGCCCGCCATTCCCAACAGCGGAGGAGGAGATAGCACAAATAGATTTTTTGATATCACTTTCACTCACAGGACTGAAATCGAAAGACGAACACCGCGGCACTGGCAAAACGGAAAGTTTATTTAATGTCGATAATTTGACGTGTGGATCCAACGTCACGGGTGAAAGTGAAAAATGTTTGTTTAGAGCACACACGTCAATGCCTTTGCTAGAAGCGGCAGGAGACTTACCAATGCCGACAGTTTTCAAAAACTTCCAGACTTCAGAGGAGTTCCGGTTGTCAAGAGAATTATGGAAGTAGCGTCTCTTTGCATCTCTACACATACGACTACAGCGATTACGCATCTCTCTACACGAACTCAGGTTGTGCTCGGAAGGACGGCGCTTTAACCTCCTTTTAGCTCGGTCTCTAACTGCCATTGTTGAAAATGTGAAACTCAACTAATAAAACCACCTGCACGCTGTTGTTGGAAGAGATTTACAAAATATTAAAGATAAAAAAAGCAATCGAGAATATCAGTCATCACAACAAACTAAAATAAACGCACAGTGTAACGAAACGTAAAACAGGAATTATGAAATTGACAGATGTCAAATGTCAAGATTGTCAACTGTCAAGTAAAATATAAAGGTAAACAAATAAAAATAAAACAACTACCGGCAGACATTCAGAGTGAAAAGTAAATAAAATAGATGTTACAGCAAAGATTGTAAGGTTAGAATAATAGAAGAAAAAACAAGTCCAAAAGTGTACCGACATGACTTGTTACGTCATTACTAAGTGGCCGAATTAAAATATGTACGGGGATCAAACAAATGAAACCGTAGACTCAGCGACGGGTCTTCCTCATAATCTTCGCTCTAGGCGTAGCGGTTTTAGGCAAAGTGGCAGCGGCAGCAGGCCCAGGATCGTTGGATGAACCAGCACTGGCTGCAGTGGAAAATAGCGCGATTAATTACTGAAGCTCACCCATTGATGCAATCTTCCGGCGAGACTTGTCAGGAGTTTATGATTAGGATTATTATTATTATTATTATTATACATATATATTTATATTTAGTTTCGTAGAGTCGTACAATACGTCTTATCGCACACAACGCCGTGTCGAAGACTGCCGAACTGAAACGACGTTAGACGATGCACGGCCTTCAAGCCACACCTCCTTGCCCGTCGGAGTGGGGAGCGTGAGGTTTTTTTCGTTACGGAATTTCTGGATTCGGTCCCCGCGCTCAAGGCCCGCGATAGAAGCTATGCAATAGCTTAAAAATTATTCTACTGTATGTACCTATGTTTTCAAAGTAAAGCTGCTGGGCAGCTCCCTCTTCTATACCTAAGATTTATAATGATTTGAATAATCGAGTTACACACGCGAGTCCTTATTGTTAGTAACTGAGAACTTGGTTCAAGACCTAGAACATCCTCGAGTCAAACTGACAAGCACAGACTATATAGAACTGGGAATAACGAAAAATTACATTTCTTTTCAAGTTGATTTCTAAAATTTTACAATAAAAAGTGAACTTTACAAGCGGAATAAGTCGAGCATAAAAAGTCGAGATTTTAACACTAGCGATGTAGCCAACTTCGACGTGAGGCGAAGGCGAATGTCGAAAGCTAATGCGAATATTAAAATAAAGCCTTTTTATGCGAGACACGAACGATTCTTTTTTCACTACCTGATGAGCTTACTTAATTAAATGCAAATAAGTTCCAACAACAATTTGTTAGAAACGTTCAGACTAAAAACCACATACTACATACACACAATCAACGCGCGCTTTTTCCAGAGGTAACAGGATCAGTATCATTCTGCCAGTTACATAATTATATAAAAACTCCATACAAAAGTAATTTCTTTGGGGGCTGAGTCACCCGCGTCCGTAGGTGAGTACCCCTTTTGTTACCCTACACGTGGTCCCCGGGTGGTGCTAAACAGGTGACACTAACTGGTGGTAGGTTTCGACCGAAGGCTTGCGACCACCCACCGAGCAAAGACGTACCGCCAAGCGGCCTAGCCGTGTTCCGGTAAGATGCTCGGTGTAGCCACAAGAGGAGTTGGGTCGAGATAGTTGTTCCATTGCAGGCAGACCAGCCTGACTCGCGTTGTTATGGGCCTATCGTGGGACTGGTCGCGGAGGGTAGCGGGATCCGAGGCACGGTGCGCCGCTGGCCGACCGCAGGTAGTTGGGGGCCCAAGTAGTGTGCCAGCCACACACGAAAGGCTGCCCCGCCAACTGTCGAAAAATCCCGGGATGCGCCATCGTGCTGGTTGGCGACCAGACGAGAGTGCCCGATGGACATTCCCGGGGGGGCTCGGGCGTCCCCGCGGTCTCCAGACTAGTCCCCCAATGATAGCGTCCTGTCTGCGCGTGTCTGAAGGTTGCCAGCGTGGAACCTCATCTCACTTCCTTCTCCTCACCTTCCTTCACTCACAATAAATGCCAAGGAACAAAAAGAGAATAGCTGAACAGCGGCAGCACTCACTCTCACATAAGGTTCACCTCAGTAACATCCGAGGTCTGCACTCTAACCTTGATGCAGTCCACCATCATCTGGAGACTGATAAACCAGCGCTTTTGTTCCTTTCGGAGACGCAGATCGGATGTCCGTCAGACGTGGCGTATCTTTCTTACCCAGGGTTTACCCTGGAGCACAGGTTCAAGCCACGCGCAGGTGTATGCATGTACGCCCGTGACGACATCTGTTATCGGCGTCTCCGAAACCTTGAAGACTCTCGATACTCAGTGCTCTGGGCCCTGGTTGACACAGGTCTAGATAAGATTATCTATGCTTGTGTCTATAGGTCGCACAGCGGAGACATGGAGACAACCGGGCTTATACAATACCTTAGTGAGGCGGCTGATGAGGCTCAGCAACGGTACCCAACCGCCCAATTAGTGATACTGGGGGACTTTAATGCCCACCATCAGGAGTGGCTCTTCCCGTACCAGTACACTGACCATGCTGGGCGAGAGACGCGAAAGCTTGCGCTAGCGTTAAATCTCACTCAGCTGGTCCAGGGGGCAACGAGGGTGCCGGATGTTGAATCGCATACGGCTAATTGCTTGGACCTTCTGCTGACCACAGATCCAGACCGTTACTCGGTTTCGGTATCTCCACCTTTGGGTAGTTCCGACCACTGTCTGGTGAAGTCTGTATCCGTCTACTCCCCGCCCGATCCCAGCCCAAGAGGCACCCGGCGGGTATGGCGGTACAAGTCAGCAGATTGGGATGGCATGCGATCTTTCTTCGCATGCTATCCTTGGCAGCTTTGCTTTTCTTCGTCTGATCCTACGTCGTGCGCAGACGCCGTGACGGATTTGTTGCGTCAGGGAATGGGGTACTACATTCCGTTCTCTGACGTTGCAATGTCTAGCCAAGACCGACCTTGGTTTGGCGCCGAGTGTATTCGCGCCGATGCGCGTAAACATGAGGCGTACCATGCTTGGGTCGACGCTAGAACGCGCAAGGCGAGTGACGTTGGTCAGAGGAAGAAAGCTTACAACAGGGCTGCCAAGTCCTGCAAGAAGGTATTGCGAAGGGCTCGGTTCGACCACATTAGCCGGATAGGGATCAAACTTGCTTCCTACCCAGCAGGTAGTAAAGCGTTCTGGTCCCTGGCTAAATCGGTTGAATCGAATTTCTGCCGTCCCTCACTACCACCACTGCTGAAACCCGACGGGTCGCTGGCCCACTCCGCTGAGGACAAAGCAAACTTGTTTGCCTCTCTTTTTGCGGAGTCTTCGCGTCTGAATCCTGGTGGCGCGCGCCCCCCTCCTTCTCCTAATGGATGCGAGACGAGTATGTCGGACATTCGCATCCACCAAAAGGACGTACGTAGGGTGCTGCGCAACCTCGATGTGAATAAGGCTAGCGGACCCGATGGTATACCAGCAATTGTTCTCAGAACCTGTGCGCCTGAATTGTCTCCTATCTTGACGCGCCTGTTTCGCCTTTCTTATCAGACTGGAAAAGTGCCGAATGCTTGGAAGCAAGCCAACGTACAGCCCGTGCCCAAGAAGGGCAGTCGTGCTGACCCGGCCAACTACAGACCCATCTCTGTAACGTCCATACTCTGTAAGAGTATGGAACGCGTACTTAATAGTAAGCTCCTGGCATACCTAGAAGCTAACGACATCCTTAGCGACCGCCAATACGGCTTCCGCCGAAATCGGTCCACTGGGGATCTTCTAGCGTATGCCATTCACATCTGGAGTGAGGCCATCGAGAAGCATGGGGAAGCGCTTGCCGTCTCCCTCGACATCTCGAAGGCTTTTGATAGGGTCTGGCACGAAAGCCTTATTGGTAAGCTTCCTTCATTCGGTCTGCCCGGTGGTCTGTGTGACTGGATTGCAGACTTCCTGAGGGGTCGGTCCATTCGAGTAGTAATCGATGGCTGCTCTTCGGACCTATTGGATATTAATGCCGGGGTCCCTCAGGGGTCGGTACTCTCAGCGACATTGTTCTTGCTACACATAAATGAACTGCTAAAACCCGGCACCTTTGGGTATGCAGATGACAGCACTGTTGCTGAGAGATACTTGTCCAACGCTCGTGCTACCGGGCCTCAGATCCAGTCTTTCCGGGAGGCCATGGTGGAGCGCTTGAACCTGTCCTTGCAGGCAGTCTCTGAATGGGGCGATGCCAATCTGGTCAAGTTCAATGCCGCAAAAACACAGGCGTGTCTATTCTCCGCAAAAAAGAGCCAATTTCACCCGGCTCCATCTTTCCGAGGTGTAACCGTACCGACAACGGACCATCTTGAGCTTCTTGGCGTAACGTTGACATCGACACTTAATTTTGGCCCATATATTGAGGCAAAGGCACAACTGGCTGCCAAAAAGTTGGGGATCCTTGCGAAGGTGAGACGGTACTTCACGCCGGAACAGCTACTTAAGTTGTATCAAGCGCAAGTTTCAATCTTGCATGGAGTACTGTTCTCATCTCTGGGATGGATCTGCCAAGTACCAGCTTGATGCTCTAGAGTCGATCGAAAAACGGGCCAAGAGGCTCATCGGCAATGAGGCACTGGTCGAGTCAAAGCTCCAGAGCCTTGAACATCGTCGTCAAGTTGCCAGCTTGTCGGTTTTTTATCGGTTGCATTTCGGAGAGTGTGCGATGGAATTGCATGATCTAATTCCACCTAGCCCGTTTCATCATCGGACTACAAGACGTACGGCGATGCGCCATCGGTACATGGTGGACATCCCACCCATACGCACTAAACGTTTTGGAAATACTTTCATTATGCGTACAGCTAAGGAGTGGAATTCCCTGCCGGAGTCTGTGTTTCCAGATAGCTACAACCTCGGGGTCTTTAAGTCAAGAGTGAATAGGTTACTTCTAGGCAAGCGTGTTACACCGTCGACCACATCATCGCTTACCATCAGGTGAGATAGTGGTCAAGCGCGAGCCTATCTATAATAAAAAAAAAAAAAAAAAAAAAATCGCAACTTGTATAATGTAATTTTGTGTCGAATTTCTTAGGCAATGTTTTAAATAATAGACAAGGTAGTGGCAAAAAATATTGTGTATCTGCTGCAGCTTCAATGCAGCTTTTTTAGGGTTCCGTACCTAAAGGGTAAAAACGGAACCCTATTACTGAGACTTCGCGGTCCGTCTGTCTGTCTATCACCAGGCTGTATCTCATGAACCGTGATAGCTACACAGTTGAAATTTTCACAAATGATGTATTTCTGTTGCCGCTATAACAACAAATACTAAAAACAGAATAAAATAAATATTTAATTAGGGCTCCCATACAACAAACGTGATTTTTTGCCGTTTTTTGCGATAAAGGTACGACACCCTTCGTGCGCGAGTCCGACTCGCACTTGGCCGGTTTTTTACGATATTTATATCCATAATTGGAAGTGAAAGCACAACATAAATATCAAAACACCACTTTTTATTAAGATTGCCGCGAATTTATTAGACTTTACAAAAACAATATACCATTTCAAATACAAAATTGCTTACTTTTTTGGTAATCATATGATTCATATTCATTGCAATAATTGGGCCCAAAAAACAATCTCCTTTGCGATGGTTCATACAATATTCAATAATACACGAGAATTTTGGTGCGTTGCAATGAAAATTTGCTTCTGCCTTAAAAATACAATACGTAAATATTAATTTACCAATCATAAGTTTACTCTTTTTTTTCAGCGACGTGTCTCGTAGTCAAATGGGGCGGCAGCGGCGAGGTCCTCTCCTCAATAGCCGAGCTACTAGCATCTCGATCAACCGAACGGCGAGTTCTAGCCAGTCAAGTATGCATGGCTATAGCTCCGTATGTACCCATCGAGCTATGCACATCCCTCCTCCTAAGCCTCGTAGTCCTCATGTGCGAGTCAAATGAACTGGAGATAAGGAGCTTAGGACTCAAGTCTGCCTGCCTTATATGCCCCGTCGCCGATCATAAGTACAGCCAGCTGGAGAGTCTGATGTTCAACTTCTTGAAGGATCCGGTCGAGAAGTGTGTGAAGGATACTGTTAATATATTTGTGCCTGTTCTCGCGAGGAGTGCTTTGATTGCTGGTGAGTTGGATTTTTAATTGTTTTTTTTTTAAACTTGGCGGGGATGATATAAGCCTAAGAAAACAAAATTAACTTAAATCAGCATCCATGTTTCTTGAGTATTGTACATCTTTATTAAACATGGCACTGATTAGTGCTCTTAGTGCGAGTTTTTAACTCGATAATAATGTAAACTACAATTTGTGCTAGAACCGAATAAGACCGCCTGGTGAAAATAATAGAAAACCCTTTTTTTTGTATACAATTTGACATAAAAGAAGGTTTACTTGTAACGCGATCGCCCCTCAAATTAAAGGGAGAAAATCTACAAGTCCGTGATTAGACCTGTCATACTGTATGGATCAGAATGTTGGGCTGTGAAAAAGATGTATGGAAAGAAATTGTATGTAGCAGAGATGAGAATGTTAGAGGCAGTTTGAAAGTGGCGGCAGTGACAGAAAAATTAAAGGGAAACCGTTTGTCCAGGTATGGTCATGCATGTGATAAGGAGGGATGAAACGCATGTTACTAAAAGAGTTATGAATATAAATGTGGATGAATGGAGAGGGAGAGGGAGAAGAAGGCCAAAGAAAAGATGGATGGACTGTGTGAGGAGTGATATGAAAGAAAAGGGAGTCAGTGATAGCGTGACAGGGGACAGGACGGTATGGAAGAAGAAAACGTGTTGCGCCAACCCCAAGTAACATGGGATAAGGGCAGGAAGATGAAGAAGACTTTAACGCGATCGAGTACGTTAAGAAACTTGCTTAGCGCGATAAAAAAATATTTTCCCTGCGTATATGTTAGAAGCCCATTTTTAATGTTCCTACATCTAAAGAATATTTATTTTCCAGGCAAATTCTCAACGGACTTATGCAGTCGAATAATGACTTATTTAACGAAAGCGAGCAGTGATAACGAGTGGAAGACTGTTCTCTTATATTTAGAAGTGATGCGAATCTTAGTGTTAGCGAAACTGGCCTATGTAGTTAATGTACAAATAGTTAGGGATGTTACCCTCAGCAACTGTGATATACAATCGGTAAATTTACAAGAAGTACCCTTAGAAGAGACAGAGTATTTTATGGACCTGCAGTGTTATGTTACTGAGAATGTGGACGCGAAGATATTGTTATTAGCTGCAAGTAATATTATTAAGGAGAAGCCTGAAGTCAGATGGGCGGAGTTAAGTTGGTTTATTAGCACGTGAGTATTTTTATTTACTATAATCTGCATATATACATCATCATCATCATATCAGCCGAAAGACGTCCACTGCTGGACATAGGCCTTCCCCAAGCGTCGCCACATTGACCGGTCCCGTGCGTCTCGCAACCAGCGGATCCCCGCAACCTTTACCAGGTCTTCGGTCCACCTAGTGGGAGGCCTTCCATAGGCATACTTTATTTACATATGTAGGTAAAAATCTACACAGTGTTTAAAATACTTAATGCATTGTGTATGTCATGGATCAAGTGATTAATTAGCAGGCAAGTCGATAATTATGGGCAAAGAATTAGATCAAGAGCGAGCGAAGCGAGCTCGGGCTCTTAGGGCACCCCGACACAGATAGGAGCCCTGCGCAGCGGGGCTTTGTCGACTTTATTGCTTAAATAGTAGTCGTACTTAGCTAAAGTAATCACATCTTTTTAATACCCGGCCCAATAAGTGATGGGCATTATTAAAAAAGCCCGCTCAGTTTAATTATTTCAATAGTTTTTATCATATTGCCTACTCATATTAGGCATTTTTTTAATTGCCCGGGAATTATGAATAATGCCGTATTAATTACTTGGTTCATAACATGCATTCCACTACTAACTGGGCCTAAAAACAAACTAATCTAAAATATGGTGTCGAAAAACTCAACCAACTCGCTGTCTACTGGTATTGTGCCCAAAAGACTGGCAGCATTGCCATGTTGTATGGCACTGCTTATCCTCCAACCACGGTAAAGGCCATCCCTTGGGTCACGCGAAGTGTTAACTGATTTTTCGTTTGTGAAAGTGGTTTCTATCTTTTACGGATGCCTTTTGATGGATACTATTTTTCATTTTGGTCTTTGACATCATTCACTGGTAAAACCCTTAACAAAAACTGTTTTACAATGCATGTCCTCGAAAAGAGCGTTTTCCAAACAGCCAAACTGTGCGGAAAGTGTCACATTTTTCACTAGTGTTTTTTACTTTTCTGTGTTTTTTCTATTTTTAACTCCGTCGTCGTCAGCCAGACGCATAGAGATTTTATTATTTGAGAAAAGTTTTACAAATTAGTTAAGTACAGATTATCATTCATATAAAAGGTAAAATATAACGAATACTTCATTAAAAAAGGCGATTTTAATTATTCTAGATTTAGATTTGATCCATAAATTATGTTTAAATATTCATTAAATATGTTTGGAAGAACGTATATTTTGCTCGTGTTTTTTTGCGTTACGACGTGACAGCTATTTGCACATGCGCAGTAGATATGCCCGAGGGACTAATAGTAAATCTGTGGATATGCTGAGCGCGCTTCAATAACCCGCTATTTTATTAATTTCTTGCTTGCAGCAGAATTTTTTTTTCTCGCTCAATTCATAGTAAAATATTGTATGATACACGTTCGTAAGATGATTCCCGACTAGTGTCGATTTAATCACGCACTCGCTTAGCTCGCTCGTGAATAAAAATGCCACTCATCGGGAATCACCTACCTTCCGCACTTGTAGCATAAATAACTATTAGGACTGTGTAAATTAAACCTATATTCAGCTGTAAAATAAAATAAACAAAAATGAAATTTTTTAGTACTAAATATTTTCTTGTCTCCACAGATTAAAACAAATTCTGGACGTGGCCACAAACACAAAAGTTCTAAGCCACACATTAATATACGAGGTCCTTATATCTCTGGTCAATAGTTATGTGGACAATTTCGGCGTACCGTTCACTACGCACATACTGAAGCCTATATTTAATGACGTTATTGCCGAGCTAGAACAAAAGATGGAAAAGTTACATCCTGTGAATGTGGATAGCACTATTCTTGTTGGTATTTATTTGGTCACCATTTTACCTGCGCTTGAAGATAGGATACAACATGGAGAGTTTTTACAAAAGTAAGTTAACTGTCGAATGTGTCTTAATTTTATTTTCGTTACAAATCACGAACGCGTGTTGTGTCTTATATCTTTGATATATAAGGTTGTTTACGCTTACTCGTTAAATGCAAAAAAATACCGGCCAAGTGCGAGTCGGACTCGCGCACGAAAGGTTCCTCCGTGTCTGTTTTTAGTATTTGTTGTTATAGCGGCAACTTAAATACTAATATGTGAATATTTCAACTGTCTAGCTATCATGGTTCATGAGATACAGCCTGGTGACAGACAGACAGACGGACAGTGGAGTCTTAGTAATAGGGTCTCGTTTTTACCCTTAGGGTACGAAACCCTAAAAATACAGGTCTAATATTATATCAATAATTTCTTTCTTGATATTCTGTCCTTGTCCTGTAAAAATATTAATGTTTGAATTTATTTGGAGTTCGTAATACTGTCTATTTTTAAGAGAAAGTATCAACTATTGTAAATGTTTTGTCAACTTCTTTATCATTGCAACATATTTTCTCCGCTAGAAGAATCTCAACAATGTTTTTCTTGTAGATGGATCATGTACAGCAGCATACGCGGTCTTCCAGTCAAGATATTCTCCATACCATTGAAATGGGTAGCAGAGCACAGAGAAGAGTCGCTCGACTTTTATTTACAACATCTTAGAGAATGTAAGTACCTAGATATTGTTCACTAGTAATTTCCCCTGCCTCGAGTGTAGGACCGGTCCTATTGTGGGGCAATTCACAGGCTCGTACACGCACGAAATGACCACACGTCTACACTCGCCAGCGGCTCTCGTAATAATATATTTTTCTTTTTCTTTTTTTTTACCTTTTCTAGGGTTCATCAATAGGATGGACCCTAATTTTATTACAATCTAGCCTTATAAATAGACTAATAAGTAATTTAATTTTAACCTAAACTATTACATTGTCTTTACTAAGAATGTGTCCAATAGCACTTTTCTTATTGTCTCTATTAAGGCGAATACACTTCATTCTTGTGTTTGTGTGGTACTTTTCTACGTTACACTATTTACATTCACTAACACTAAACACTAACTCGAACGGTTTTGTACTTTTTAGTCTTCTCACTATGTTTGTGTGGTCGAGAAGCTGGATTGCCTCGAAGTTCACATGCTGATGAAGTCTCTTTTCGTGAGCTTCTGCAAATTTCTGGATCACTTTATCGATGAACTCAACTTTTAGGTCCCGATGGAGGTCATCATTTCGTATGTACCAAGGTGCATTTACAAATGCCCTTAGCACTTTGTTCTGGAATCGTTGTATAATTAATATATTGCTCTGTTTGGTGCAGCCCCATAGCTGAATACCATAAGTCCAAACTGGCATCAGGACTTGTTTGTATAGCAATAATTTATTTTGCACGGACAGCATGGAGTTTCTTCCAAGCAGCCAATACATTCTTTTATATCGGAAGTCGAGTGCTTCTTTTTTCTTCTTGACGTGGGCTTTCCAGCGTAACTTTGCGTCAAGGGTGATACCGAGATATTTGGCTGTATTCTCATATGAGACTTGTTTATCATTAATATAAACTGGAGAATACTGATGCTTTTTGTTGGTAAAATCTATGTGAACAGATTTGGATTCATTAAGTTTAATCCTCCATTTTTTGGTCCAGTCATAAACTTGATTAACAGCCATTTGAACCTTTTCTACTGCTTCTCCTTGGCCAGCCATAATAGCTGTATAATCAGAAAAGGTTCCAATCGTGTTTTGCTCTAATTTAGGAATATCACAAGTGTATAGTAAGTACAGGACCGGACCTAAAACACTTCCTTGCGGTACGCCAGCTTTTATTTGTTTCAGTTCTGAGTAGGCATATTCTTTTCTTATTCTAAAGACTCTGTTTAGAACGTAGGACTCTAATATATCTGCAAATTGCTTCGGTAACAGGCTCTTCAATTTATATATAAGGCCTTCATGCCATACTTTGTCAAACGCTTGCGCCACATCTAGAAATACAGTAGAACATACTTTCTTGTCTTCAAGGGCGTTTTCTATTACGTTTGTGATCCTATGTACTTGATCAATAGTGGAGTGTTTTTCTCGAAAACCAAACTGGTGCTCTGGTATTATGTTCTTGCTATCTATTATAGGTTTAAGTCGTCTGAGGAACAGTTTTTCAAATAGCTTGGACATTATTGGTAGCAAGGCAATAGGCCTATAGGATGATGTTTCGTGAGCCGGTTTACCTGGCTTAGCTATCATTATTACTTCAGCCACCTTCCATAAGTCTGGTACATATTTAAGCCTTAGTGCGGCATTGATAAGGGTCGTTAATTTAACCAGACCCTTTCTCGGTATGTTATGAAGTACTTCTCCTGTTATTAAATCGTACCCTGGTGATTTTCTTGTGCTTATATTGTGTTTTATTTCTCGTGCGACTTCTCTCGGTGTTACTAATTTTATGGTTACTTCATTTTCCGATGTCACAATATCAAGCAACGTGTAATCTTCAATGATTTCCCCGTCGTTTGGTTGGAAGATATTTTCTAGGTGCTCTGCAAACCTCTTCGCTTTTTGCTCGTTAGTTACTGCCCATTGCCCGTTTTCACATTTGATAGGTGGCATTTGGGTAATCGGTCTTTTTAAGTGCTTAGTAGCCTTCCAAAGAGAGTAGTCTGTCCTTTGGTCGTTACTTAGGCTCTGAAGATTGGTTTTGGTTGACTCGTCTTTAAAGTCTTGGATTAGTCTTCTTACTTTTTTTGTAAGACAATTCAATTTTCGTTTGTCTTCAGGTCACCTAGATTGATGCCACGTTTTTCTCTGTTTTCTTTTCTCCATAATGAGATGATTGATTCTGAGCGGGTAAGTATTTCCTTTCGTCCTCTTGTTGAAGTCAGGTGTACTTTCCCACGCTGCTTGCTGGATATGCATTATGAACTATATGAGGAGGCTTTAAGTAAAGTTAGGGATCTAGAAGAAGAATTGATTTACGCAAATACTCATATTATTAAATTGCAAAAAGAACAGAAATCAACTCAGGTTGATGAAACTTGCCATTTGTATGATGAACTTATTAAATCAAATTGTAAACCTGATTCAATACCTACAATTGACCTAACCGAAGACTCTTTAATAAATCAGAGAAACTGTTTCAAAGTTAGTCATAACAAACTCAAAAAATATGTAAAATTAAATAAAATAATCAGAAATTGCAACAAGTTTAGGAAGCAACACAAGTTATTTATAAAAAATATTCCACTCAGGAAAGAACGTGTTGACCTAGTAAATAAATTAAATAATTACCAAATCAAATTAGAAGACAGCAAAAATATCTATGAGATTGACACACACCGCTTGCAGACAGAAATCCAGGTTCTTGAGAACAGACTTAGTTCTCTTTACAATAAATATGTAAATTCAAAATTACAAATTAAAGAACATATTTTGGCTGCAAATGAGTTAGTTATGTGTCAGTGTAACTGCCAGACAGTATCAAATCTAATTGCAGTCCAGCCTGATGCTACGGAGGACCTGGTCCAAGCTGAGAGGGTGTCTCAAGACAGTGTCTTCGTACAAGACAGATCTAATGTAGCACAGGATTTGCCTCAAGTGAACCGGCCTGAAAGTGCTGGCTTTGCATTTAGTCATAGTAATGAAGGTTTTCATTCGGTTATGTTTTCAGATGGTATTGGAAAGGGTTTATGTAAATTAATAAATGGCAATCAGAGTCATTCCACTTTTAATTATTGCATGCCCGGGTCATCGTACAAGCAAATAATGGAATCTGTGACAAAGAATATATATAAACCAGATACCAATATAACTGTATTTGTAGGTAATAGTATAAAAGTAAAAAAAGATGACATCACTGAGTGTGTAACAGAGATGTTAAAGTTAAATTGCAATAAAATTATTTTGTGTGCATTCCCTTACTTGGATAAATTGTCAAATAGACAAAATAATCACATTTACATGCTTAATAAGCATCTGCACTTTCTTGTGAGTCACTATAGTGATAAACTAGTTTTTTTTGACATCAACATTTTTGTTGATAAATTAAAGTCGACAGGCGATACTTTGTATCTGCCTCTTAGGGTAAGACAGAAAATAGCTCGGCTATTATCATATACAATAAACTCAGACATAAGTAGTATGTCGAAGTATCCAGTTATTATTGATATTAGTAATAGTACTAATTTAAATGGGGTGTATACCTTGAGTAACGTTAGCAAAAACGCTATTAATATTTATTCTTTAAACTAGTTGATAGGACAAGGGAGGGTACCAATAACGGAATAGATACGAGTATATCCACCATCAAAAAGGTACCTTCTTGCTCACAAAAATATAATTTTAAAAAAATGTCTGAGCAGAATTCCCTGAAATTATTCCACCAGAATATTCAGGGTTTTTCTTCGAAGGAATTGGAAATCGATATGTTTTTAGAAAAATCAATGTTCGAAATTATTTGTTTTACGGAGCATTGGCTGAAAGATTATGCAATGCTAATTAATTATGAAAATTATACTGTGGGCAGTTGTTTTAACAGAAAGGTTATGTTGCGTGGGGGTTCACTTATATTAATTAAAAAGGGTATTAAATCAAAACCTCGTAAAGATATAGTAGACCTATCAGTTGAACAAAGTGTTGAACTGTCCTGTGTGGAGCTGGATAAGCATGTCATAGTGTGCGTCTACAGACCCCCTAATTATAAGAACTACTCTATATTCGAGTCAGTGATGGAAGATGTTTTGGCAAAACTTGCAATGGGTAATAAACTAGTAATTGTCTGTGGTGACTTTAATATTAATATTTTAGAAGATAATTCAGATAGCAGTAGGTTATTAAATCTCTTTAAATCATTTAATTTGTCACATGTGTTTATGGAACCAACCCGAACTACACTGACTTCTGCTACATGTATTGATAATGTTTTTTGTTGCTGCAACTACTTGGACAAGGCCATTATAAATTATCTGCCTTCGGATCATAGTGGGCTATTGGTGACATTTGAGTACATTATGCGAATAAAACAAGTGCAGATTCAATCCAGACCAATAACAGCCGGTAAATTAAATAAATTTAACAGTACTTTAATCTGTAAGTTAAGCGATCAGGACCTCACAGTGAATAATGGTAATATTTTGTATGATAAAGTTTTCTCAGTGGTTCAAAAAGAGTTCAATAACACTTTTAAGAAGAAAACTAAAACTATATGCCCTAAGTTTTTATTCAGTGACTGGGCGACTACAGGACTTAGGAAAAGTAGGGAAAGACTTTACGAGCTATATGGCCTTAAGCCTTGTATTAACACTGAAACTTTTAATAAGTATGTTGCTACTTACTCAAGAATTTTTAAAAATACATGCAAGGCAGCTAAGGCCTTGTACATTAGCAATAAGGTTAAATTAGCAGAAAATAAAATCAAGACGGTTTGGAAAATTATAAATAATGAAACGAATAGGAATAAAAGAAATAATACTGATTACACGCTTGAGACCACACACGGACTTATTAGAGATAACAAAAGAGTTGCGCAAGAATTTGTAAATTTCTTTACCAACATCCCAATTAAAACGACTGAAACCTTAAATTCTTCGCCCTCGATTGCTTTTGGATTATTAAACGCGAACGTTTCAGCCTGCCCGAATGTATTTAACTTTTCACATATAAATCCCATAACAGTAATAAAAACTTTTAAGCAAATCAAGGTTAAACCGACTGAAGATCTGTGGGGAATGTCCATCAAAGCTTGTACCTCCATTATTCAGACTATAGCGCCATACTTGGCTTTGATTTTCAATTTGTGTGTTAGTTATACCACTTTTTAAATCTGGGGACAGTAAAGACACAAATAATTATAGACCAGTATCCGTGTTGCCGGTTTTCAGCAAGGTATTTGAGAAGATAATGCTAAATCAAATGCTCATTCATTTTAATACGAATAACATCTTGCATGATAAACAGTATGGTTTCACCAGAGGACGTTGTACAACTGACGCTGGTGTCACCCTATTGAAACACATCTTTAATGCGTGGGAAGAGTCGCAAGATGCCATAGGTATCTTCTGCGACCTGTCGAAGGCGTTTGATTGCGTTAATCATGAAACATTACTTCTGAAACTTGAGCATTACGGGCTAGGTCAAGCAGCGTTAAGTTTGGTTAAATCTTATTTGAATGATAGACAGCAATTAGTTCAGATAAACGGTGTGAATTCGTCGGGGTTAAACGTAAAAATGGGGGTACCCCAGGGCTCAATTTTAGGTCCTTTCTTATTTTTAATATACATAAACGATTTACCCCGTTTATTGGAAAACAAACTAAACATGGTGTTATTTGCTGATGACACATCTTTAATTTTTAAAATAAATAGACGTACTTGTCGGGTTGACGACGTAAATAACGCGCTTCGGCAGGTTCAGGATTGGTTCACTGCCAATAATTTAGTTTTAAATGGTAATAAAACCAAGTGCGTAAAATTTTCCTTGCCGAATGTCAAAAGTACTGATTGTGACATTATATTAAACAAGGAGAAGCTGGAATTCGTCGATAAAACGGTTTTCCTGGGGATCACGCTGGACTCAGGGTTGCAATGGGGTCCTCATTTGGTATCCCTTGCAGGGCGGCTGAGTTCGGCAGCGTATGCTGTTGCGAAGATTCGTAGGTTGGCCGATGTGGATACCGCGAGACTAGTCTATTTTAGTTATTTTCATAGTATAATGTCTTACGGTATCCTACTATGGGGAAGGGCTGCAGACATTGAGTCAATTTTTATTCTGCAAAAACGAGCCGTCAGAGCAATATATAATCTTCGCCGGCGCGATTCTCTAAGGGAACTGTTTAAGGACATTAACATCATGACGGTTCCTTGTCAATATATTTATGAAAACATCATGTACGTGAGAAAAAATTTACATCTTTTTAGTAAAAACGGCGACAGACATAATTACGTTACTAGAAATAGGGACCAATTAGTTCAACCAGGTTTCAGACTGGCTAAAGTAGCCTCATCTTTCATGGGGTACTGTACAAAATGTTACAATAAAATTCCTCCCCACATTCTTGAACTGAATGAGACGAAGTTTAAAACCTGTATAAAACGCACACTATGTAGGCTGGCATATTATAAGTTGGGGGATTACATCACTGATAAAAATGCTTGGCTCAATGCTAGTCCTGCTCCACAATCCACAACCACTAGGGCGCAATAACAAGTGATATGCAGAACATTATTGTTTTGAAGTATTGTTGGACCTGCTGAAGACTGTATGAATTATTAATATTTGCATTGTATAAACTCAATTTCCTTAGTATTGTATAACTGCACAGCACGTGTGTGAGTACTATGTACCCAACTGTAAATCTACCATTTACTGTACCTATGCGTCGTTCGTTGACTTGTGTGTGCCCTGGCCGTTGAGTGTGTCATGCTCTCTCAAATGTCTCTCTGATGGTGGCGCGTGTGTTGGATCATCCGGTTCCCTTCATGATGGTTGAGCTGGGTGGTGCCAATTCATGCGTCATGTTCGTGAACGGACGCCGTCAGTTGGGATTGGTCATAACTTGACTGCTTCGGATGTTAATTTTTTTCTAGTATCTATTATATAACTGCGCAGTACATGTGTGAGTACTTCTAATACTTTGTCTGTAGGTGGTATAGTGGGTAGTGCTATTCTGGGTGCATTGTCCTCACATGTATGAATTTAATAATGTATGTTCCTAAATATTGTAAAAAAACAATTTTTTTTAAAAGAGTAAGTATGGAGTTTCTTGTGCATTCTTCTCCATAACAAGCTACTTTCCGAATGCACGGTAGAATCATTTTAATGTAACGTTCAAAAGTGCCGCTTGGTGGCCTAGTTGAAATAAAATATCTTTGTCTTTGTCTTTGAACTTTTCTACTTCGACGTTTAGATGTTCGGGTGTTTTTAGTGGAACTTTAAGGTCTATCTGATCATTCAATCTGGACTTGAAGCTCTCCCAATCTGTACACTTATTAACAAGAGTGGGCCTGTTTTCTTTATACAAAATGGTTTCGCTAATTTCTAGATAGATTGCAGAGTGATCTGAGTTCATGTCATAGCTTTGTTTTGATTTTATATAACTAGTTGATAAATCCTTGGTTATAAAAAAATCTATTAAGTCCGGAATTTTATTTTGATCTGTTGGCCAATAGGTGGGCTTGCCAGTTGATATGACATCACATTTCAGCTCTTTTATGGCATTTAGTAATTCTTTGCCTTTAGTAGTTGTTAGTCTGGAGCCCCAATACGTATTTTTAGCATTGAAGTCACCTCCTAAGATAAATCGAGTTCTAAAGCGAGTTAGAAAGTTCATATAGTGGTCCTTTTTTATCATATACCGTGGTGGACAGTAGATTGCAGATACTGTTACAGGATATTTTTTGGTTTGTAGACAAATCGCCACTGCTTGGATGTCCTTCTCTTCGTGTTTAAATTCTTCAAAGTGTTGTACGTTTTCTTTCACTATAATGGCACTACCACCTCTTGCAGAATTGTCTGGTTGAAGTGCATGGTATACTTTGTACCCTTTAAACTTAATGTGAGATTGCTTTGTGAAGTGAGTTTCTGATATCAGGCACACATCAATCTTTTCTATGTGTAATACTACTTGTAACTCGTTCTGATGTTTTTGTAACCCATTTGAGTTCCGCGCCATAATTTTTAGTGTAGTATTCATTTTTGTGGCTTAGAAGTAGCTGCTTTATTGCTATTTTCAATCTCTCGTCGAATGATGACATTAACTTTAAGATTTCATCTAACTTTTTGTCACTGTTCATATCAACCAAAGGCGCCTTGGCTATGCCTCTTGTAGCTACTTGGGCATAAGAATAATCTCGTAATAATGACGCGGTGCGCACGAGGTTGTGTATGTCTGTGTGGGGAAAAGTGGGGATGACTAATCGAACGTGCGAGTGAGATAGATACACTACATCGAGCACAGGAATCGTGATTTTTGTTATTTTACAATCGGATCAGTCAGTACTTCAAGAGATTAGAATCGTCTATTGTTTTTGTATGTCAGTTTTTATGTTTGTAAATGTACCCGCGATACAGGAGAAATGTTTTTTTTTAAGTAAGAAAAACCAACAGATAATTTTATTCTATAACCCCATTTTAGATAACAACTATTAATATTTTGTTAGTCAATATCAGTTAGCGAAATAAAATTATCTTACAGCACGATGATGCGATAAAACAGAACCCAATGTTGCTGATGTCATCGACAAAGTCATGTGATTTCAGAACTCTGCGATAATACGAGTAACTTTTGTGTTATAAGAAAAAATTTAACGAAACGGACTACCAAAACAAAACACTATAAGTCCCTTTTCACACGCTCCGGTTGCCGAGTAGCCGGTGCCGGGTACCCGGTGGCGAATGTATAGCCATGGACGCCGGTACGTGTGAAAGCTAACATATATCCCTATACACTTAGCCGCCGGTTACCCGGCACCGGCTATCCGGAAACCGGAGCGTGTGAAAAGGCACTAAAGCAAAAAATTACTTTCTTTTCGGAAGTCAGTGTCTTTGGTACCAATCTTTTTTTTTCGTTATTGACACTGACTTCCGAAAAGAAAGTTATTTTTCGCTTTGTAGTGTTTTGTTTTGGAAGTCAGTTTAGTTTTTTTGTTTAAAATTATTTTATTTTTATGTTTTTAATTTTGGTACCTTATATTACCATTAAAATAATTTATAGCCAGAGGCCTTCTTATAAAAATTCCAACAAGCCTAAACACGATTGGAATACATTGTTTTATTACGGAGTTCCGGTGCCTACCTTCTGGCTCCATCACCAGAGCAGTTCGATGGTACCATTTTCATTAGAACCATTTATTTAAATTTGCTTCATCACAGTCATTTAACTATTCGGGATATCTTATACCCAAAACATACGAAGTTCCAGTGGCCATCTGTAGTCTTCTTCATCAGTTCCACTTCACCAAATGATAATTTTTTTTAAAGCAATTGCTTGCCATGTTGATGAAAATACCGAAATCGCTATATGTATGCCTATAAAATTTGAGGAGTTCCTTATAGAATTGACGAATTTTGTAATGAAAAATATCTAAAAACTAGTTTTTAGATCTCTTTTAACTTTGTTAAAAATGTTTTTTTTTGTACTTAATACTTGACATTAAATGTATTTTTGTAGCTTTTTGCTAGGGACTTTGCTCTGTATCAATAAGATTATTAATGTTTGAAAAGTTAGTATTTTTTCTATTTGGATGGTTTGTTATGTTAGTATATTTTTATTTATTTTTTATTTGGATAGACATTCTAACTTCGATGATGGGTGAGGAACGAGGTTACTTGTTGTGTTATAATTGTTTGTGTTGGTTCTTTTTGTGTTCCTATTGTGCAAATATTTCGACACAAATATAATTTTGTGATGAAATAAATAACTTGAACTTGATGCCGTGCCGTGCGTTGCGCATGCCTCGTAATGTCTGTAGCCGACTTTACATAAGCACCGTAATGTAGTTAACATTATATACGTACACGTTATGTACGTTACAAATCCTTTTACTCAGTCTTCTCGCAAATCGTCTATACTGTGATTTTTAATTTCGTGGACCAAACTGACAGCTACCAATGATCTTATTTTTTTTAAATGTTGCAAGCGCGGAGCATAGTGTTGTAGGTAAGGCTCAATCATATGTGATTCATCGAATCGATGTGACATGACTCCTCAATTTATTTTTACTAATTGGTGTAAATAAATGTTTTATGAATATAAACGTAATGTATTTAAATATAACAGTATTCATACACATAGTACATAAACTTTTATTGTGTTAAATATGAAATCAACAATAAAATAAATGCGATCGATAAAATGAAGTCTGACATAAGCGACTAGAAACTAAATAAGGGCCGCTAGTTTCAAAACAATTTTTTTTTGCCTTGAAGTAGTTTCATTTTCGATCTACTTCGATTTTCGATTAACTTTCGATCACTCAGGATAGTTAGGGTACGACACTATTTTTATGAGACAATAAAGTGACAACCCCCTAAATGTCAGTTTAGTCCACGAAATTAAAAATCACATTATAGCACTTTAACAGTACAATAACTGGGTCCATCTTAAATTTTGTTGACAGTCGCAGCAAGCAGTTGTGAGAGTTCAAGTGGTAGTACGATTCGCATGTATATCGCTAATCTGATCACTGAGCTACTGAATGCGACGGAGCTGAGTGAGAAATGTATTGAGCGGCAAATGTTGCCCGCTGTAATGGCGCTGCTGCATGATGAAGATGTGTAAGTAATTTAAAGCATAGTTTATCATGAAACTCTTTACAATACAACTATTTTCTTTATGTCCCTCGGCAAACTTCGTGTTTCGTTAGTCATCGGATTTCTATCAGTTGCCCTTTGCACTTGGGGCAGACCGGACGATCTCAATCAACTTGGAAGTATAGTTGTTAATATTCTGTCTACTTAGTCATTTATTAAAAAATAATGGGAGGAAAGAAGTTAAAGTCGCATGGATAAATAGTTTTACAGCTCTATATAGTTCACACGGAAATCAAAACAAAACGACGATAAAGTACTTAGTTCTGAATTCAAATTATTATACACGATAAATCGAATAATTGATGTACATGAAAATTAGCATTCGTTTGTATTCGGCAATGCGATGATTGTCGAGGGTCTTTAAGAAAATAGTTGAACTGTACAATTATTTAATAAAGACAGCAAGAAATGTGAAAATCGTTAAATTAGTCAGTCTTAACTGCAGAATACCGTCACTGAACATGTTTTAGCTTAAGACAACACATTCATATTTTAGCAATAATAAAAAGCGTCATCTCTTTTCAATTCTGAGCTATAACATTCACCACGGGTCCTGAACTATTATTATAATGCTGAAAGTATTGTTCTGTCTTGGGAGCCCCGACACCAAAAAGTTTCAGACATGATTAGATGCTATTGATAACGTTAAACTATCAGCTCAGTTCTTGACTGACTCAATCTGGATTTTCATTTAGACGCTAAGTTGAAGATACTACTACTACTACTACTAGGGTCAAAAACCAGTATTCCGTCATCCTGTGGCTTCATCTTGCTATGATTAGTCAAAAACGTGAACTAAAAATGTTTCTAGATCTGTTCGTGAAGAAGCGATCTCCTCCTGGGGCAGTGTGACGCGAACATGTCTGATCCGTGGGTTAGACTGTGAAGCTCAATGCTGGGCGCCTGTTGAAGATATGCTGGGAAGGAATCAAGCGCTAACAGTGAAGGAAGCTGCGAGGACTGCTGAGGCGTTAGCTTTGCTTGTCTTACCTACTGTGGATAACCATGCGGTTTCTGAGAAAGGTACGTGTTTTATATAATGACTAGCTGACTTCCGCGGCTTCGCTCCCGTCAACTGGCTACCTACCTACCTTATCTACTCTACCTACCTACCTACCAATTTGTTAAACGAATTATTTGAATAAGAATTAATACTACAATACGAATGTAAACAACTTTTGTTTCTACCGGCGATCTAATTAAAATTTAGAAGTTAGAAGCTTCTATTGTGACTTAACTATTATAGTTAGATATATTCTCTTTTTTGTAGACTTTTTTGTAGGTACTAATGAATACTTTAATCACGTAATACATAATTTTTGTGTATCATCAATAGTTTTCTCAGCGCACGCCAAATAATGAATTTTATAGGCAATATTTTGCTACGTTGGGTTACATTATTGCAATTTTCATAAGTATCTCTATTTTTTTTTAAATAAATTATAGCCTATGTCACTCAGGAATAATGTAGTTATCTACTGGTGAAAGAATTTTCAAAATAGGTTCAGTAGATCCAGATATTACCGCCTACAACCTCACAAACTTTACCTCTTTATAATATTAGTATAGACTAGATAGAGCTAACTGCATCGTCCGCTCAGTAGTTAAACATGACACCCTTACAGACTAACGTACTGCCAAGACGCCGTGGCATTCTTAATGCCCGTGCCGTTTTTAGAGTGTTTTATATCAGGAATTTAAAAATCATCAAGAGGACATGAGAGGAAAGAGTCCTGGCATTATCAATTGACATTTTCGATGGGCATTGTAGCATCCTAATTTCGTGTAGACAATAATGCTTTATTTTTTTCTTCTCTTTTTGTTTAAGAAATTGACTCACACACTGTTCCGTTGTTGTTGAATTAAGTAATTTACCTATGTTTGTAATATTTGTAAATATGTGAGAACCATGTTCCTATTTATCAAATGAAGGAATTTACCTGTTAGTGCTTGTAATACTTTATACCTATACGTAGTATAGTAGTGCTGGGTGCATCCTCCTCACGTATATGAATTTATGTATGTATGTAAATGTACTTTTTTTAAAGAGTAAATATAGAGTATCTTGTTCGTTCTTCTCCATGACAAGCTACTTTTCCGAATGGACTAGTATTAATTAGTATTAACTTTAAATTTATATTTTTGACATTCAAAAGTGCCGCTTAATGGCCTAGTTGAAATAAATATTTACATAATACAGATAGATTTATTGGCCCAATACTACTTCACATCCACGGCATCGTCAGTGGCAGTGCATAGGTCGACTGGTTGCAGGATTTGGCCATAGCGGATAGGGAAATAGTTAGGTGATAGACAGCCAGCAGTTCCACATGTCAAGATATCCCTACTCCACCAGATTGGTGTTGCATGTGGGTCGTATTGTGTTTGCAGTCGGCGCAAGATCCTTAGAAACTACTCCCCGATTTCGTGTTAAACATAAACTTTTTGGTATGCAGCGGTGTCCTTACTATGCGTGGTATGTCGCGGCACCCTTTCTCGAGAGATCCTGGCTGCACTCACACCGGGCCTGCAGCTCGCCGTGCACCACTGCCGACACCATCCCGCATTGCTACCCGCACTCAGGTATTATACCCAAATGTTAAAGTTTTACAAAGAAAGTTTCTTATTTACGATGAAATAAAATGTTCAACTTTTATAAAACTCTATGGAACGATTTCAATACTCAATGCATTTATTGCTTCCACATGTGAACTTAGATCAGTGATTCTTGATTTTGTTTCTGTGATTTGTGAGCTATAGCGTTCTGTTTGATCGTTTACTTTATGTGCCGTAATCGTGATAGTTGCCCTTCATAAGATCTCGATACTAAGAGCTAGTAAAATCTAGCATGAAAAATATGACGCGAAATCTTATCTTTGCTTTAGCCGTGCCATTGAGCATTAGTGTGTATTTTTATTCTTCATATAAAGATATCTGACTATTGGAAAATAAGCCATACAACAATAAAATACGGAACCCTAAAAACACTTTTCTACCAACAGAAAACTAGAAGAAGGCGTGCAAACTCCAGCCTTATCTCAATACAAGGCCGCAATAGAAGCCCTAATACACAACGTAGCGGGCACGGGGAGCGCCGGCGACATGATACGGGAGCCCCCACCGCGCCCCAACACCAACCTGCAGGCAGCCCAGGAGGTCGGCAGGAGAGTCACGCAGATGTTCCAGCAGTCCAAGTCTAATATGAACCTACAGAATATATTCAAAAAGAAAACTTAGCGTTGATTCAGTCATGCAAGATACAAAGAGGGAATTTCTATGGAGGATATCTCCAAAGAAACTTTATCTTTGTATCTACATACATAAAGTTGAGTTTGCATACAGGATGACTGGATGCGTGAACAAATATACAACTATAAAGTCGATCGATGACAGCAACGCTTACCCTCAGTTTCCCACCTTAAAATTATCGCAGAATTAATGTGACAAATTGTCAAGCACGCGTTATCTGCTGTGATTGGTTGAATGAATTTTCAACAGCCAATCACAGCAGATAACGCGTGGAAACTGAGGGTTAGCGTGGTCGTGGGTTGCAGTGGAAGATCCCGCCTACATTTTCGTTTAAAGCAAAGCTGTACGTATTTAACGTTTGGCAACTGTGGTGGCCTTTAAACTCGTAGCGGATACTCCACACGGTACGTATTTTGGTAAGGACAGACGGATCTTAAGGTAAAAAACTGACCTCGTATGGTAGCCTTAACAACAGTGCAGTATAGCAGCATAGTGAACGAAGCGAAACGTGAGTTGAGGCATGACGTAGGCCAAAGTTGTCAGACGTTTCCGTAAATTTGTGCAGATCATATTTTTCAGAATAGTGCTGAGCTGTTGTTAGTCACAGTGATCAGAGTTTTCGTATCAATTCGCTTCCACTAACCAAATGATATTTATTATTATGTTATGAACTTTTTGTAATCAAGTGCGGTAATTGATCATGTTAAAAACATTGAGCGATAAGTGTTTCTATACAGTTGACAGATAAGGAATAAGCAGATGGTATATTGCAAAATCGATCAATCAAATAAGAGTCAATAAAAAATAATATAAAACTAACAAATAGTATGTGTCGTAAGTTAACACATTAAACCAGGAAATACAAAATTATATTACCCCATCCATGTTTCCTCAAATCACAACAATAAAACCAATACATATCTATACTAATATTATAAAGAGGAAAGATTTTTTTGTTTGTTTGTTTGTACCGAATAGGCTCCGAAACTACTGGACCGATTTAAAAAATTCTTTCACCAATAGAAAGCTACGTTATTCCTGAGTAACATAGGCTATTTTTTAATTCCAAAAACGGGTCCTGTGGGGTGGCCCACGGGAGCGAAGCCGCGGGGAACAGCTAGTAAAATATAAATAAACCAATACATTTAATTATGCCATAACATTTTTAGTATTAATATAATAGTAAGAAAATGCTTTAACCTAATGCATGACATAGAATAATCATCTCCAGATAACCACATTTTAGAAGCTATTGGTGTTACTGTTTTACCACGTCAGTTGATAGCGGTCGAAATTATACATTCCTAATGATATTATTGCTCCTTTATTCTAATATCATTTTTTATTGAAGAGTAATATTTAAATGTTCATTACAAACTAATGCAGGGAAGATCAGAGTTAGAACAAGAATGTTTTCTTCTAAAAATAAAAATAAAAGTTAATAAAATCAAAAATCCCAACTGCTTAAACGAACTAAAAAGATGTAAACAAGAAAAAAATCGGAGGATACATATTCGCGAGCTGGCTGAACAAAACTAAAAATATCCTTTGACTGAACAGCATGAGTGCCAAAATGAAAAAAAAAAAGGAAACCCCACAATATGGCGGCCAAAATACCGCCATGTTTCTTTTTTTAACGTCACTTCTCTAAGACCACTTGGGCAGTCAAGACTACGATGTCTTGATTATAGAAAACCGTCTAGCGGTTTGAAAGATAAGAGGTAATAAAGAATATTACACACATACAAGATACGCGCGAAAAATATAACCTTTTCCTTGTAGCCGGGTAAAAAGAACCTGAACGCATAGCAAGGCGGTTTGTTGCTAATTTGGTTTCGTCAATTAAAATTGATGACTGATAATAATTATGCTGTTCTCATTCTGATTTTACCTTGTAGGTATGAATGCAAAATGTTCTGCCCAATAATGCTGAAATCTAATGTTATATGCACATTTAACTAGTACTCTTTCAAAACTGTACTTAATTAGTATTATTTAGTAATTGTTTTAGCTTAGGATAGTACAAATTAGTGCAATATACAACTCGTTATGACATTTTTGTTCATTATCTTCATTATACAATGTAACTTACGATGTACTTAAAAAACTTATCTTTATATGGATAATTATGTGTGCCTACCAGGAGTCAGTGAGAGTAGTATACAATGATATCTCTGATTCATGACGTCAATAGGTGCAACAAATAATATTATGCATATAATATGTAATACAGTAACAATATAATCCCGCCGAGTTTTTGGCGTAGTGGAAGTTCGCGCATATTGCGCAAACGGACCAACCACCCTAAAAAGGGAACGGAACGTGGACGCAACACGATTGGTCAGTCGATCCTTGTGTCAACTGACCAACCAATCGCGCGCTCGGAACGGTCCTAAAAGTTCCCCGCGCCCCGCGTCACTACCAAAGAGACCTAAAAAACGACTTCTGCCCATCTAACGACTCTTGCCAACTTACGTGCCGGGGATTATATTATATAATACTGTTACAATCTACCTACATATATTACTCAATCAGCGCATCGTATCAGAGATCTCGTACACCCTAGATAGTATGGTGCTTCCTCACTAATATTAAATGTATGCTCTTTGTATGTACGGTTTTATCTAACCATGAACACATGTGATAATTTATTTTACTGTATAATATGATATGCCTTCTTTAAATAACAAATACTCGAACTATATTTTAACGCTATGAATGGCATGTACATAAAATCAAATATAATACTTGAAACTATTTATTATATATTCACTGAATTGTGTTTATCCTTGCGTATGTTATATAGGTAGTCGTTGAATAGTTGAATCTCAAGCATAAATGTTATTTACTAGGCCATAGCATAGTAGGTACGTTAATGTTATAATATGTTATTTGTAAAACACGCATTAGGGTGAGATGGGTCACAAAGTGCTTTGTATAAACACATCAGTGATTGGCACACAAACAGAATTGGAGGTTGTGTTAACATTTGTGAAATATATAAATTTTATTTTTAAATCGCTTTTTATTTAATTCTTCCAACCCGAAAAGGCTCGTGAGTTTGATTTCCGGCTATTGAAAAGTTCGTGTGACTGACACTGGCGTAGCCACCATCATGGATTTTAATTTTGATAACACATAACATTTTTAAGGTATAGTCCAAGAGCTGGATAGAAGAGTCTTCGTAAACCTTTTGACAACTGAACTCATTAATTTTTCTAAACTAAGACCCGACTAAATCTGTGACCAGGTGAAAAAATTCGACTTAATTTGGGAGAAAACAGATCATCGCTAGATGCCTTAATTTTTCTAGAGGTAAAGTTTGTTACGTTGTAGGGGTTACCCCCTACAACGTACTCTCTGGATCTACACAACCGATTTTGTAAATTCTTACACCAATAGAAAGCTACATTATTCCTGAGTGGCATAGGCTATAATATATTTTAATAAAAATTAGTGATCCTTATGAAATTTGCCAGAGAGTTTGTATAGTAACTAGAGATAACGTATTTACGACGAAAAAGAAACTGTCAATTCTCTCGTTCTTGCTTATAAAAAAACTCTATGAAAAAAAAAGAGACAAACATAGACAAACGCAACCATCCTGAACGTCAAAGAGATAACTTTTTAGTCACTGTTGTAACCCATCGGTTAGCAGCTCTAATTAAAGTGTTTCGCTGTTTTCACACCTTTGTTTCGTTTATATCAGGAAGAATTTTGTTGTTTAATTATCTGCATGAACCATGTCGTGTGTGGCTATCAGTTGCAAGAGTAGAATGAGTGTATTAACAAAAAATAATCAAAGGATATCTTTCAACAGGTGAATTATCGACTAGCATACTGAAATTATTGTGCAGGGAATACATTTCAAAGGCTGTCCGGAATAAAAGAATCTTAGTTCTAAATACGTCGAGGACGTATAGTATCATTTAAACCATTCTATGTAGTGAAATAAATTTTACTTATTTTCATTTATTTCATAAAGTTTATTTGCTATTTGTTATTATTAATCTAATATTGATTGTGCACAGGTTTCCTAAGAGTACTTATTTAAGAAATAAGTGGATCAAGAATATAAAACATGCTAACTGGTCACCTTCACCATATTCTCGCTTGTGTTCACTGCATTTTATTGAATCGCTATCGCTATCCCTTGACCCATCTATGGATACAGGTTGATGAATCATGTTTATTTTCGTATTTTAATTTTTCAAATTAAATAATTATATTTGAACCATTTTACTATTATTTATTTGTTACTTTTATACTTATACATACTCGTCTGTAAACTTTATTTTCAGTCTTGCACAAGAACTAGCCTATTATATATCAGTATATTGATCAGTACCTGTTTGTACATATAGTCGTACGAGTGTACCAAAAACTATCACTTTGATCTCATGATGTACCTCGTTTTTGCACAAGGTATGAATAAACATTATTATATAAAAGTGAATGTGTAGGTACTCGTACAAAGAGTGAACTTATCAGTCATTGTAAGAGTACAATTGTACTCTTCTAATTATAAAGATTCCCTAAAAAAACGTAGAAAAAATTAGCCGCAGTCAGGGACGATTTTTACAGATATTTGACCAAATTTGTAGAAAATCCTCCTAAACTAAACTCGATAATATCGATATGACAGTGGCACAGATCTAGTTCTGATATATGTCTATAGATAAGTATATATAGCATCCTCGGTCACACTGGCAGAAAAGATGGCATAGACAAAAGTATATCTATCTCTTTTTGCTTATGACGTTATCTGTTAGTGCGAAAGTGAATACCGATGTTGAAATTGCGTCGTAAATATGTTACCTCTAGGTTACTATACAAACTCTCTGAAATTTGCAACAATATAACCCAAAGTAGCAAATTGTTGCCTGTAACATTCATTCTTAGGCGTGCGCTGAGAAAACTATTAATGATACATACAAATTATTGGGTAGGTAGGTAGGGTAGGGTAGGCTGGGTAGCCAGTTGACGGGAGCGAAGCCACACCACAGAATATATATTATCTGTCTAGACCTTTTCCAACTATGTTGGTGTCAGCTTACAGTCTAACTGCACCGCAGTTGAATACCAGTTTTTATTAGGGTTCCGTACCCGAGGGGCCCAAAGGGAGCCCTGTTGTTATCTTCCCACTGACCTATGAACTTAAAATTTGGTGAAAATGTTTCTATATTAATAAAATGTTTATACCGAATAAACTCCGAAACTACTGGACCGATTTTAACCATTTTCACCAACAGAAAGGTAAATTACAAGGAAGTAATTAGACTATAATATATTAAAAAAAAAATTGAGATCCTTAAGAAAATTGCATGTAACCCAAAGTAGCAAAATTTAGCCTATAAAATTCATTATTTTTGGTGTGCGTTGAGAAAACTATTGATGATACATAAAAAATATGTACTCTATAGGGTGGGCGTTGCCGAGGTGCCGGAGGGGTTACGTCTATGAGTAAGGCCGCAACGCTAAACAATTGATTTCATTAACGAATTACAAACCGCTTTGATTAGCCACAATATATAATATTAAAATAATATGTTTGTTATTTCTTTACGCAAAAACTAATGAACGGATTGTGATGCAACATTATATGCTGTTACTTTTTAGCCTGATATTCCCACGGAATCGAAACTTACGCGGGTGAAACCGCGGGGTGCAGCAAGTAACGTATATGTTACTAACAAATACCATTATATTGAAGAATCAGATTTTTATTTTTGGTACGGAACCCTAAAAGTGCGAAGTCAGACAAGCACTCGGCCGGTTTTTTTTTCTGAATTATATCTGATGAGATTAAGACATCATAAAAAATCATTGAGATATTAAGTAATAGTGCGTAGTACATTATTAGTTACATCAATGTAAAAAAAATTGTTTATTATCGTCTATGAACCTTATAACCGCAATATCACAGAGAAAAATAATATCGCAATATCAAATATCACAACACGCCAGATGATTTGTCATCTCGGTGTAATTTTCCTTATTTACCATTAAAATCAATACAGCAGGAAACTGAAATGCAAGGCATTACTTGACTTATTGCGCTAAACAAGTTCATGGACATAAAATCATGTTATATTCTGTTTTGTTTATCGATCTTATTCGGAGGGAAGGGATGGTGGTCATTGGTAATGAATGATCTAATAGTAGAGGAGCCCTTACAGAGATTTACTCAAGCGCGCCAGTATAACGTAAATCCCTGTTTACACGCTCGGGTTGCCGGGTGGCCGCTACTTCTCGCCAAACTTCTTGGCCGCCCTGAAGTTGGCTTTCCGATGCGCGAGGCACGAAACGGTGCTGTTTTTACCAGACTGCAAAAGGAAACAAGAAGAAAATCATGCTGTGCAGTCAGAGGATACATCTGGTTTTGGTCCGCCAGCTCGCGAATATGTATCCTCCGACTGCACAGCATGATTTTCTTCTTGTTTACGTCTTTTTAGTTTGCTTTGGTTACCCGGTAGCGGCTAACCGGCAACCGGAGCGTGTGAAAAGGGACTAAGGAGGGAAAACCTTGCAACCTGTTGATTACTCTCACCATACATGATATGAGAATAATGACGGTTACGAGTTCAAGCACACTGAGAACGAGTCGAAGTCTAAAAATTTACACTGTACATATATTGACCTCTATCTCCACCAAGTTATGGTCCACAATCTTATGAAGATTCGTAACTAAAGTCGCGCGCATTCGACGGACAGGCAGCTTCGTCAATCGTCTGGTGCTAGCGCAGTCGCGCGAATCGAAGCGACAATTAAAATCATAACAATCTTTTTGGCTTCGCCGTAGTCGGGTAAAAAGTCAACTCTCAACTACTGCAAGTCCATCACTACTTCTTAAATACACGCGAAGACACCCGACTTCGGCTTTAACCATTAAGATAACAGCAAGTATTTTCGGCAGAAAACCACATTATGTGGTTACCAAAAATATAACCACTATCTTAGTGATATATATGTGGACTGGCCTCTTATCTTATCAATAATTTGATAATGATAGGTAGCGGTTTTGATATAAATAAATAATAAAAAAAAACAAATAACGAAAAAATGTTGTACTTTTATTTCAAGTTAAATGTAGGTACTAGTATAATTTTCCATAGATAATAATAATAACATAAGGTTTGTTGAGAAATATCACTGGTTCAATCAGTCGAGGTCTATTCCTTCTTCTTCCTGGGGCGCATGCAGCAGACGGCGCTGGTGTCCAGCATGTTGTAGTTAGCGTCGCCCTTGTTGTGAGACTCGATGAACTTAGCGTGTGTCTCCGGAGACAAGTAGTACTGCTTGACTGCGGGAACTTGTTTCATGGCCTCAATGTAAGACACCTGGTAACAATGTATTCAGATTTAATACTATTTATTATACATGAAATAGATGGATACTCAATTCAATTGATTCAAAAATATTATTAACAACTAGCTGTGCACCCGGCTTCGCTCCCGTCAACTGGCTACCCTACCCTACTTACCCACACCTAGAGTAAAACGATTGTGATGAAACAAAAACTAAGAATAATTCAAGTTATGCACAATTTTTATGTATAAGAGTTATCTACATTGGTTTCGTAAATTTTACGTGATGCGTCCACAACTAAACAGACAAACGGATAAACAGGCAAACAGACAAAAATTCAAAAAATGCTGGTAATGGGTTCTGTTGGTTATCCTTTAGCACCCTAGCTATTTTTTTTTCTATTTACAAAAACATAACGTAGATTTATTATATGTATTGATAACAAATGTGTTACGACGATACAACTGTATTATTTTTAACAATATTCTTCTCTTTACTAATATGTTGCTGTTGTGTCTGTATCAAATATTTATTTTCTCTATATTACATTTTTGCTTTCCAAAGAATGCATTGCATAAACATCTTCATCATATTTATTTATCTTTAATATAAATAAATGTTAACAAACAGTTGAAACAAACTGAACAAATAAAAATACACAATAACTCGAAGTCAATAACATGTCTTTAGGAGCCTTTTTGTTCTCACAGTGGGTTCTTTCTTTTTAATGTTTTTTTTTTAACTCTTATAACAAATAAATATTTTTTCTTTCTTTTTTCTAACTACAGAAACTAAACTGCAGAAAGATATCACTCGGTATGAGTGACAATCCTCAAAATTTATATACCTTATAATATGTAGAATCTACTACCGGGGAATATTATGTGCTATTTCTTACAAAATATTGTAATTGAAAAGTCATGCTCACTCACCAATAATTCATATTTTGTTTTGGAAATCTCAAATTCAGTTTTTCCAATAAGCGGTAAGGCCTCGAAGCGCTCCAAGAATGGGAACAAAGTATAGTCCACTAATCCAGGCTGGTCTCCATGTAAGAACTTGGTGCCACGTTCCTTCAGCGTTGCCTGCAGGGCTTCAAGACCTTTGTGGTAGTCTTCTACCTGTTTTGGCTGCAGACCTGCTGCATGGTAACCAGCGGTGTAAAATGCTGCTTGAGCCTGTAAAGAATTTTGCACATATTAGAATAAGATTTCCATTAAAACCAAGATTAAATTCTTGGTTTTAATGGAAGACCAACACAATAATGCTCACATTTCACAATGTTTTCTATATTTTCTTTGTAAGAATAATTTAATAAAAGGCCAACCAAGTCTTTCAAATTGAAATAAGTGATGCAAATGCTTACCGCTGCAAACAGTTCAACAATAATTTTGTCTTCAGCCCTGCGCAATGGGTCAGTTGATTGCAGAGGCACCTCTGGGTACTTCTCATCCAGGTAATAGTTTACAATGTTGCTGTCAAATATGGCTTTACCCTCTTCGTACTCCAGGGCTGGTACAGTACCTAGAATGAAAAAAAAATATGATATATAAAATGTTTTATCTGAAACAAGTATAATTTATTCTGCCATGAAATTACAATGTACTGATGTGAGATATAGTGTTTTTGGGTAACAATGAGTAAAATTTGCTAATGATATTTGTACACTTCACGGCAAAACAAAGAAAATCTACATAATATTAAAACAACTCACACACCATGTACTACTGATGTTTACAAATAAAGATTCTGATTTTGAATGAGTTTCATGGGCATGGTTTGCCAACGCCATAGAAATTGATATTATATTTTATAACATAGAAACTTAATATTATGTTTCTAAAAACCGACCAAGTGCGAGTCTTACTCGCGCACGAATGGTTCTGTACCATTACCGCAAAAAACACCAAAAAAATCACGTTTGTTGTATGGGGTTGGTTGTATGTTTTTAGTTGTAATTGTAATTTGTTGTTATAACAGCAACAGAAATACATCATCTGTGAAAATATCAATTGTCTAGCTATCACGGTTCATGAGATACAGCCTGGTGACAGACAGATAGACAGACGGACAGTGGACTCTTAGTAATAGGGTCCCGTTTTTACCGTTTGGAGTACAGAACCCTAAAAACACACACACATAATTACCATAAAAATCTGCTTTTTCATATATAGTGTATCGTATTGTCAGTAAACAGCAGTAATAATAAATTAAGAATGTAGTTAGGGCAATTTTCATTCAAGGGTAATTGAATGCTTGAATAAGCTCAGGGAGATATTGAGTATTATTTTGGTTCATTCAAGTAAAACATTTATAACTGTTAAAATAGTATATTAACTTTACCACCATTATTTCAAGATATTTGTGGGTCTTCATTTTTGTATGAACTTAAAGAGCACTCTCTGTCAGACTGTATTAAAAAGAAGACCTGGGTGATGACACAGCACTTGTAAGTAATTTTTAAATGTGAAGGAATTAAATGTTTTTTCAAAAACAACCAAGTCACCAGACATGAAACTTCATTGTTATTAATTTTACCAACTGTCGGCAAGTGGAATCAGCCTGTTTTTAAGGTCTCTTTAATCATCACAAATTTAAAAACAAATCAAGACATCTATTATTGGTAAATTGTTACTATACTATTGACGAATTCCTTAATGATAAATTGTTTGAAATTGATATTTATTTAATTTTGACATTGTATCATTATCTTTATTTCCATTAATTATTTATATGTATACTCAATTGTTAATGTTTTGCTTGTTTTTTCTGTCTTAAGTTATGTTGTGTTTCGTTGTAATTATTTTGTTTTAATATTATGATTATTCTTTTTTTATGATAATTTCTAATTATGTGAAAGGGTGTACTGTACAACTTTAAGGTAGATTTTTGAGGAACAAATTATTTATCAATAAGATCTCATGTAAAATGTACCAAAAAATACGCTAATAAATGATTTTTTTGTAATCACTGCCTTAACAACTAATACAGATTCAGTCAGATGAGCAACAAATTTTACATATGAGTAGTTTGAATTCTTATAAGAATCTTAAAAGAAAACATGCAGCTCTTTTTACAACTACCCTACTAAAATTAAAAAAATTAACTACTATTCTGATTGTTATAGTAAAATATGCAATAATGACTCACCTTTAGGGCTGAAGTTGAAAATCCACTCGGGTTTGTGATCCAAATTAATGAATACTGTATCGTATTGCAAATTCTTTGCATTCAGAACAAGAATAGTCCTCTCGGCGTAAGGGCAGAATCTCATCGCGAACACGCGAAGTTTGCCGCCGTACGCAGGGAGAGCATCACCTGATAAAAAAACAAACGAGGTTAATTTTTATCACGAACTTTTTCATCTGCTTCCATTTTGAATATTAATATTATACTACGTAAGTTGGTGATGACGCAGCAACGTACCGGTTTGTAAATGCTTTTCAGACATATTGTTGGAGATTTCTTGTTTTATTTAACAAATTGTTTAATATCAAAGCGCCGCTTGTCAGCAGTAGCTCCACGATTCGAGTGAAGTGATCGGCCGGCCTTCAAAATTACAAAATATATAGCGATAGCCCCGTTCCGTTCTCGTTCTCTTAGACAGTGACAGTGACAGACAGAAGTATATAGAAAAAATATATTTTGTGTTGCCAACACACTAGCCTTATAACTCCCTGATAAATCTGTCTGTTCTGTTCTAGACTTCTAGTAGTTCTAGTATTAGGTTAACTTAATTAAAGTTTTATAAAACTATGTGCTTCTTAAGTCAGAAATTACAACATGCAACATATTCATGTTACCATTGCATAAAACAAGGATAATATTATTTTCATAATTTAATAATCTTGTGATTGATAAAGGCACATTACTAAGAACTAACGAACTTAGTTATAGATTTTACGCTATAAAACCTTGAGTTATTTAAAACCCTCACCAACCCTACTAGTCAATATTTTCCTAATTTCAATGGTAAGAATCTCTAACTAACCAACACTTTAACAATATTGACATGACTTGGCACATTGTTTTTTTGCCCAAAAAACATGAGTCATACAACAAATGAAATACAGAGAAGCCTGGCTATGTGGGATATTGGGTCCCTCAATATGCTTTGTCTTACTAAGAGGTATTCCACTTATCCAGTGTCTCAGTTAACCAGGTATAAATAAATATCTGTCGCATTTACAGAGAGTTTCATTAAATAGGGGTGAGAATAAAGGTATTTCAGGTATAGTGGTGCGATATGCGATAAATAAATTAATAAAGAGAGCAACGGTGGCCCAGTGGTAATGGCCCAAACGACTTGCATGTCGTAGGTTCGAACCCAGGCCGGCGCATTACTTTGTGTTAATTATTTCATGACTTATTGCAATGCTCTAAAAACTGTAAAGGAAAACATCTTAAGGAAAACGGCATGTCCTAGAACCGAAAAAAATCGAATACATGTAACATCCAAAAGCCTGCACTGGGCGCGCATGGTGGATTATAGCCTATTCCCTCTCTCATAGTGAGGAGGCCTGTGTCCCAGCAGTGGGAACTTTAAAAGACTGATGATGATTAATAAATAAAATAACATAGGTATGTCTATGCAGATGTACATACTTTGTAAACATTTTACATGAGTTGTAATCTCTAATAATAATTAAAAAAGGTAATGACCAAAAATGTTTTTCAATCTATTTTTTACACTATCATGCTGACTCTATATTGCCCATGGTGAGGGGGTAGGTAATGATCGTGAACTTTTCTTGAACTTTCAAGAAAGTTTCACGATGTTGTGAAATCTTTCACAACTGTTAATTTCGATAGGTCAAGGGACATCATTTTGTATAAAAAAAATATTCATTACGTATTTTTACAAAGATTGCATGATCTTAGTTCAATTTAAGAATACATGTTTAAGAGCGGATTGTACCCATGATTGACTCTATCTGTTGGTGCCATATAAATACAGGACGGTGTACTTATAATTTATTACATTAATTTGATTGGTTCGATTCACGGCTCAGGCCAACGACTTGTCGAAAATTGAATACCTACTTCCTAGGATAGGATACCCCATCCCTGGGACTTCCCCTTTAGGTTCAGTTTTAACTTTGCCACACTGTATCTATATTACCTTATGCATCTAAATCTAGCTGATAGGTCAAAATTTGTTCTTCTTCGAAGGCTGCTATAAAGCTTTAAAAATACCGGCAAAGGTTTTCTGCCGTTAAAGTTTCAATTTATCAAAGTAAGTCACTGCAATTAGGTAGATGAGTCAAGATAATGAACGAGCAATTTTTGCCTACAAGTCATGTCATTACTTCCATTAGTCTAATTGAATTAGAAGACTATTTTTGACTGTTTTACGAAAGAATTCTGGAAATCGCTCAGTCATGCCCACAGACATAAATCTAACTAGATGACGCGATTGTATGTACTTCGCGTGCCAAAAATCGGAGTAAAGTTACCTACGATCAATGTTCGTAATCTGAGCTTTTCATTAAACATTATCGGCACTGAAAATCCACAGAAATCTAGAAAATTCCCTTTTTATGCCATATTCAGCTGTAAATAATGTATAGAAAAAGTTGGCTGAGGCATTGGAAATGTTTTCTTTCATTGGTAAGTAAATTTGTTTTTAAATTGTTTGTGGTAAAGTGGCTCGACCACCACCTACTGACTTCGATCGATGCCTGTTTTATTTACAAGCTTTTTTATAATTTATTCATAACACACCATAGCCAGCTGCTACGATTCCCACAAAAAATAAATTCTTTGAAACTACTCTATGTGCTATGTCATGGTATATAGATAATGGAAATCATTGGATAAAAGACTTTCCTCCGATTTCTGAATTAAGAATTTTAAGTAGGTATTTATTTATTTATTTATTTTTATTTATTTATTTATTTATTCATTAACACATACATTTGTTTTAACAGGTAAGACCCAAGCTAACAAAAGTAGTCATAAATTGCTAAAAGTACAGTCTCAAGTATTCTGGGTAGAAGCACAAGTTACTCAGTGGACAACACACTAAGTGTCACCCTCTGGAATTCCGCCAAAGAGCAAGAAAATATGTCCAAACGCAGAGAGATGCTATTAAGTATTCCTATTGCACGAATCACTGGTGCAAACTTTAATAAATTTGTACGGGTTGCCGGGACTTTAAAAAGCCTCTCCCTAGGTCCTAACCGTAGCCTCCTGTTTGGAACGAGCAATCCCAACGTTTCCAGTATTTGTGGATTATTTAGCATGCCACGAAAAACCATAAAAACATATTTTGCAAGAGCTAGGTTGCGCCTTACCTCCAACTTATAGTACCCAACCATCCCTATAACAAAAATAGTTGGATACATAAGAGGGTAGAAGGGGTAGACACCAAATTGCTTCATATATAGGTATCGGGTAAATTTGTTCTGCATCTTTTCCAGCATCTGAGAATACTTCACTTCATAAGGATTCCAGATGATAGCACTAGTTTCCAAGTTGCTTCGCACCAACGCATTATAAAGTGATTTCACTGCCGCCATGTTAGTGAAGTCACGGGTTTCACGCATGACAAAACCAAGATTTTTAAACGCTTTTTTGCACACGTGCACTACATGCGCCCGAAACGAAAGATCCCCAGAAAAAGTAACACCGAGATCTCGCACTAACACTACCCGCGGTATGACGTGACCGCCCATGCAATAATCGTGACGTCGAGGTACCGCGGCCCGCGTGAAGGACATTATGTTACACTTCGTCACATTGAAGAGTAGTTTATTCTCTTCACTCCACGCTACCACCCGATCAATGTCTCGCTGGAGCAATCCGCAGTGTGACTCGTCTGTGATCCGTAGGTATAGTTTGAGATCGTCAGCAAATAATAAACAGCCAGCGTCTTTAATGACTTCTGGAAGATCATTAATCATAATAATAAATTCTAAAGGTCCTAAATTTGTGCCCTGACTTACGCCCGTAAGGGTGAAATACGAGTTCGAGGTGTAACCTGCATATTCTACCATTTGCTTGCGGTTGCCTAAGTAGCTAGCAAAGAACTCTAGGAGGGCTGGGGTAAAACCGACCCTCGCAAATTTACTTAAAAGTATGTCATTATCCACACTATCAAATGCCTTCCTGAAGTCGAAGTAAGCGACGTCCAGTTGGGCACCAGTCTCCGAGTCCAGCACTGTGGTGGCCTGATTTAAAAAACACATTAAATTAGAGTTCGTGCTGCGGCCCGCACGGAAACCATGCTGCGCGTCGTTGAGCTGTGAGGCTACTTGCGAGTGGATAGTTGAACACAACGCGGACTCGAAGACTTTAGCAAATGCTGACAGTACTGCTACTGGCCTATACCCGCTAACATCTGAGCTTGGAGCTCCCTTCGGTACCGGAGTAACCCTAGTCAATTTCCAGCCGTCGGGATACGAGCATTCTCGTAAAAAACTATTAAATAAATGCATGAGCGGCCGGGCCAGTACCGTCTTACAATCCCTAACGATGAAAGGTGGCACCCCGTCTGGCCCAACCGAACGCTTGGGCTTGAGGCGCGTGAGCGCGGCACTCACCTCGCCGAGAGACAGCTGCCCCACGTGAACGCGGGCGCCGCGCTCAGGCACCGTCTGCCCAGCGGCAGCCGCATCCAACCGCGGTGCCACCGCCCCATAAACCGAATGAAAATAATCAGCGAATGCCTGAGCGCACTCATGCTCTGGCAAAGGCTCGCCATTCTTAACTATCTTCGGTCTACTACGTTTCGAGCGCTTGCCCCCAATAAAACCCCAAAAAGACCTCGGTTCCTTCACAAATTGTTGCTCAGTACGCTTCTGAAAATCGCAGTATGCGGTTCGGATTTCTACTTTGACAATTGAACGGTAGTGCGAAAAATTAAAATAGTCGTTGACCGAACCAGTCTTCTTAAAGGATTTGTGCCAAAAAGATTTTTTCTTAATATGACCTATTATGTCAGCAGTGAACCATTCAGGGTAGTGATAACGAAAGCAATCACCCTTGGAGCTCTTTCTTGGAGTGCTATCATCCAAAATCCTGTAAAATATGTCGTAAAATATTCTATATGCTTCGTTCGCATTACTCGTTTCATACAGGGCGCTCCAGTCTATCCCTGCCAGTCCCAAGTACAAACAATGGAAGTCCGCCTTGCTATAATTCCATCGTGGTAGGGAGGTGGAAGCCTGCGGTACATGGTAACCAGGGCTAGAAGTCGCTCGCACACGACTTATACTTACGCGTAGCGGCGGATGCTGTGGGTCTATGCGTGACAAACACTCTTCACATTCCTCGCTTACGACAATATCACCTTCGGGAAAATTAGTTAGGACTACATCGAGCGTGCGATTGTTGCAATTAAGAATATTGTTACTTTGGCGAAACCCACAAAAGGTGACAAAGTATTCATAATAACATTGCACATCTAGGTTTGTTGAATACATATTTAAATCAGCTACTAAAACAACTTTGTCATATGTAACACATAACTGCTCCAGTAAATGGAACATATACATATATTCCCTTTCAATAGTCTTAGGTGGAATATACGCAACACAACACAAAAACAAAAAAATGTTTTGACGGTATACCGTCGCACATACGATTTCGAACGGGTGGTGGTTCAAGCTACTGTTATCAGATAAAGGTACACTGCGTAACTCGAGAGCGCCGCGCGGGGTGGCGATCAGCATGACCCCGCCGTGTTTACGGCCATCCGCGCGGTCACATCTGATTATCGTGTAACCGCTCGGAGCCAGTTCACCATCATGTATCGAGTCATTAATTCCAGTCTCGGTTATGGCTACCAAATCAACCATAGACTCTAAGATATTATTATAAAAGGATTTTAACTTCGTACGTAAGCCTCTAACGTTTTGGTATAACAGATCTAACGAGCACTTGGGTTTCTTGCCACTAGCTTGAACCACATTCACACCATTCGAGCGCACCAGTCCCATAGTTTGCGAGTAGGAACTATTTAAATCACTAGTGTTAGCATACCGACACTGTAAGTCATTCCTATTTTGTCGTTTAGCGCGATATTCACTGGGAGAAGCACCCAACGACTGCGCGTGCACTGTCGTCGGTGCGAATCTCGGAGCTCGTGTCCCCCCGCTGCCCGCGGGGACGCCTCGGAAACCAGTCAGATAGCTTCACTCCTGCGGGCCACGCCGTCGGCGTGTTTATGCGCTCATTTAAGCTCTCCGGAAAAGCAATTACGAAAGCAGCGTGTCTTGTAGTCTTAATTAATCGTTTCTCCACAATATATTTGTCACAATCTTGAAGCTTGTTCAAATATGTGAGCACGTTTTGCTCCGTCGTCTCTGGCTTAAAAGACCAAGCCTGCAAATATTTAAGCTTTTCTACAATTTTAAGCTCGTCATCCTCTTGTCCGCTGCCAGTGACCACACGCCGTTTAGAATTACGTGCTTTGCGCGCCGGATGCCACCCTTCATCAGAGGTAATGTTTTCATGAAGATTATCTCTTGTGTCCTCCGTGCGCGTTTCCGCTGAATTTGTGGCCCGACACTCCAACGATGATAAAATTGCTTTTGTGGGTAGATTGGGATTTGCACTAGTAGCTGTCACCGTGGGTGTCTTCGGCAAGTTATTTGTCTTACCTACGTTACCATCAGTCCTTGGTTTTGCAACGGCTGACTTTTTTGCAGCGGCTGCATATCCACTTTTGGTTTTAGCGCTAGAATTAACTCGCGCTTGACGCAAAGGACGCTGCGTAGTCGCTGGAATCACTGGATGCTCTTGACCGCCGTCAGCGTCCAATAGTTTCGGAGGGACAGATCTCGGCGTACCCTCAACAGCTAACATTAACAATTTCAACGATTCGTCTTGCTTAACTATAATAGCAGTTTGCTCATCAATTTTGCACTCGAGAGCACTCATTTTTGTAGCGAGATCACAAACTACTTTATGTAGCTCACGCACTACGCCTTCAAGGGCCTTCTGGGCCATTATTATATTTTTAAAATACGTAAATACTGGGAGCTGTACTACACTGCGCGGATACCGACACAATTTGTCAAAATATATACTTTTGCGTGAAAACGTGTCAAACTTTGGGTGTGTAAACTTTGGAAATATAGTATCGTTAACTCCAAATACTCAGTTCAATAAGATTTTCCATTTAAAAAATACTTTTTTTTACAAGCTTTTTAGCTTACCATGCATTCAAAGTCAAAGTCAAATATATTTATTCAACTAGGCCAATAAGCGGCACTTTTGAACGTCAAACAAAAATTAAAATTTACAAGTAATAAAAGTTGATTCTACCGTGCATTCGGAAAAGTAGCTTGTTATGGAGAAGAATGCACAAGAAGTACATACTCACTCTTTTTAAAATAGTAGGTGTTTTACAATATTTACATAAGTTTTACAATATACATTAATAAATTCATATATGTGAGGACGATGCACCCAGAACAGAATTACACACTATACTACGTACAGGTATAAAGTATTAAAAGCATTAACAGGTAATTTATTAATTTGATAAATAGGAACATGGTTCTCACATACTTACAAATACTGCAAACATAGGAAAAATACCTAACTTTGAATTCAACAACAACGGAACAGTGTGTGAGTCAATATAAAAAAAAATAAAAATAACTATGAATATAAATTAACAAACTTGATTTTGTCTACACTAAAGATTGCCCTATGGAGCAGGACCAGCATGTTTCCAAGCATTCTTATCTTGAATATAATCATCTAATTTGTAATATGCTTGTTTACAAAGTGTGCTTTAAACTAAAGTTTTAATTTTACTTTCATTTAGTTTTAATATATCACAAGGTATTTTGTTATATAATTTAACACAGTACCCCATGAAAGATGAGTGTATTTTAGCTAATCTGTAAGATGGTTGATCTATTTTATTTCTATTGCCCGTATTACAATTGTGTCTATCACTGACTTTACTAAAGAGATATATATTTTTCCCTACATACATAATATTTTCATAAATTAATTGGCAATAAACTGTCATAATATTATTAAATAGTTATAGATTCTCGGTGACTTAACTTAAATATGGCTCTGACAGCTCTCTTTTGCAATATAAATATGGATTCAATGTCAGCCGCTCGACCCCACAGTAAAATACCGTATGACATAATGCTGTGAAAGTAACTAAAATAGACCAAACGCGTGGTCTCTACATCCGCCATCTGTCTTATCTTTCTAACAGCTTAAGCGGCCGAGCTCAGTCGACCCGCAAGAGAAGTTATGTGAGGACCCATTGCAATTTGTCGTCCAGAGTGTTTCCCAGGCAAACTGTTTGATTTAGTAAGTCCAGCTTTTCGCCATTCAATATGATGTTGCATTCGGTACTTCTAACATTCGGCAATGTGAATCTAATACATTTGTTTTTTTTTTCATTTAGTACCAAATTCTTTGCCGTGAACCAATTTTGTTCACATCATCAAGATTTTGTGACCGCCGATCTATTTTAAATTTCAAAGATGTGTAATCAGCAGACAACACCATCTTCGCTTGATTTTGTAGTAATTGGGGGAAATCGATAATATAAACTAAAAAGAGGAATGCACCCAATATCGAGCCTTGAGGGACACCCATTGTCATTTCAGACCCTAGTGAGTTTACGCCGTTTACCTGAACTTTAACTTTTCTGGCTTTTGAATATGATCTAAGTAAAACAAGGGCTGTATGTCTAATTTCATAGTGCTCGAGCTTCAACAATAGTGTCTCATGGTTAACGCAATCGAACGCCTTTGAGAGGTCGCAAAAGATTCCAATGGCATCTTGTGCTTCCTCCCAGGCGTTAAAGATGTTCTTTATTAGGGTGACACCGGCAGTTGTGCAACGCCCTTTGTTAAACCCGTACTGTTGATCATAAAAGATCTAATATTTGATAAAATGTCGCAACAATTGGTTGAGCATTAACTTTTCGAAGACCTTACTGAGAACCGGCAGAATTGACACTGGCCCATAGTTATTGGCTTCTTTGCTATCCCCGGATTTAAACAATGGAACTCCTTTACTGTGTTTCATGAGGTCCGGAAAAACTCCTTGATCGACACTAGTGTTAAATATGAAAGCTAAATAGGGTGCAATAGTTTCAATGATTGGTTTACACACTTTTACAGATCCTGTAGAAGAAGAGTCCCCAAAGATCTTCTGTCGATTTAATTTTAAGATCTTTAAAAACTTTTAAAATAGCCTGGGGATTTGTATGTTGAAACTTGAACTCCGAAGGGCTCCCATTTACTTTCTTTCTAAGTAAGGCAGCAGGGAGTGCGGGTGAGGAGTTTAAGGCTGCTGTAGTTTTAAGAGGAATATTAACAAAAAAAAATTCGTATTCCTGAGCTGAGCTACCTCTACATCTGAGTATATGAGGCCATGTGCAGTCGCTAAATTAAATTCAGTATTACGCTGTTTTTTCCTACCTGTTTCAATATTTATTATTTTCCAGGTATTTTTTATTTTATCGTCTGCTAATTTTATTTTATTGCTAATATACAGCGGTTTAGCTATTTTGCATGCAATCTTAAAGGGTTTTGAATATTTCGCAACATATTTATCAAAACTTGTATTATTCAATGTTGCTTTAGGTCATAAAGTTCTTATAGCTTTTTCCTGCTTTTACGAATGCCTGGAGTCGACCAATCGCTAAATACGAACTTGGTGTAAATACTTTTTGCTTTCAGTGGAAAAGTGTCATTAAATTGCTTGTTGAGTACTTTAAAAATCTCAGCATAGAACACATTTGGGTCATCTATTTATAAAGTTTTGAACACATATATAATTTACTACTCAAGGTTTTATTAAATTTCTCTAAATTTTTACATGTAATTGGTCTAAATTTTATTTTCATTTTTTGCAAAGGTATGTAGGTACTAAACGTTATTGTTTCTCCACTGTGATCAGATGTTAATTTATTTACAATGTCTTTATTTAGGTTAGTTAATCACAATTACAAAAAACGCAAGTCGCAAAAGAAGCTGTCACTCTAGTTGGCTCCATAAAAACATTTGCTAGATTAAATGAATTTAAAAAGACCCAATAACCTGATACTGTTAGAGTTATTTTCTAATAAGTTAATGTTAAAATCGCCACATATGACGATTGATTTACTACTAGTACTAACTTTTTTTAACACATTTTCCATTATAGAGTCAAACACAGATAGATTCTGATAACTTGGAGGTCTGTAGACACATACTGTCTACAGACCTCCAAGTTACCAGAATCTATACACACCACATCAAGCTCAACACAGGACAATTCAATGGTGTGCTCAACCGACAGTCTAACAATGTCTTTTCTTTCTTTAGATTTAATAGAATTTTTAATAAGTATTAATGACCCGCCGTGTATCATACGTTTTCTGCTGTAATGGACCTTACTTGGTGATCTTTTAACCAATGTTCTGTTAAGGAGCATCCTCACTGAGAGCATTCACTTGTAATGAGCATTCGACGTCTAATATTCGAGTGGTGTGGACGTTGAGCCAAACGTTACAAACTTTACACGCAAGCGCGAACTTCGGCCGGTGTGGACGTCGCAACGATTTTCGCGGCAACGGCACGCATTCTAATGTTCACGCAAATAAAACGCTCGAAAGCGAGTACTCAGATGAATGAGTATGCATGTAGGAATATTACTGGCCACTTTTAAAGCACAGAAAAGTTTCTTGATCTTAAGTGTTTATGACCTTCGAGGTCAATAAAAAAAACAAAAATGCTGCAGCCACAACCGCTCTATCCGACATTTTGAAATGAATGACATTTAACGAGATCGTATTCGAGTGCTCCAAGCTCGCAAGGGAATGTTCGACTCGAACATTCATAGTTTTGCTCGAACGGGCTGAGCTATCTGGGAAGCATTTGTTATTCGTCTACGATTGCTTGTTTACAAATGCTCACGAACGAATGCTCCCAGTGAGGACGCTCCTAGATAAATAATATTAAATTTGGTTTTTCCTAGAAATAGTTCAATTTCTAATAATTTGGAAAAGCAACGTTGAATGTTCTGATTTAATAATTTTAAAGAGTATTGCTCTCCCTTCAGCTTTGTACCACTAAATGGATTGCCAGAAGATACCTTCATACTTAACTTAACTGATTATTTCCAGGAGTAACTTCTGTTGTCTTATGGACTAGTTTAATAGTACATTGTGATACAAGGGTGGAAAGTATCACACGACACACACGAGTAGTAGGTGTATCACACGACGTTTTTCAATACAGTTGTGGGAAATAGTAAAAACAAATCAAAAAATTACATTTGCTTAGAAACAAAAAAAAAATATTTGTAATTAAATATTAATAAACAACCATTTAAAATACTTTTGAGAATTCAATGCTACGTACGGAATCATTAATTTTTCCTCGTATAAAATCTATCCCATTTTATTCTATGTATGAAAACTCCTTGCTACTGTAGCGTTACGTATAGTTCAAATGAACTATACGTAAGCCACGTTAATAAAATTAAAGGTAAATATAAATTAAAACTAAGAAAAGGATATAAATAACAGATTAAGGTCCGGCTTCGTACGACGTGGGCAGCTAGGAAGGTCCGGTTTCGTACGACGTGGGCAGCTATCACACAGCTAGGCAGCTGGACGGGCAGGAAGGCTTGGAAAACCCGAGGTAGGCTGTAGAGTAGGCTGCAGGACGACGTGGGTAGCTATCTCACAGCTAGGCAGCTGGACGGGCAGGAAGGCTTAGAATGCCCGAGGTAGGCTGTAGAGTAGGCTGCAGGACGACGTGGGTAGCTATCTCACAGCTAGGCAGCTGGACGGGCAGGAAGGATTGTGGTGGCCGGGCTGTGGCTTCGTATGCCAATCAAAAGAGCCCTTTAAAAATGAAGCGGTGTCCGACTAGGTCAATGAAATTTAGGTTTCACACTCAATATATATTATATTTATTGCACTTCAAAGATTTAAATACATTCACAGGCCGTATTTATTATAGTTTTCAAGAGTTTTTTTAGATACAATCCTATACTTCATAGTATTAAACAGAAAAACGGACTTCCGGCGTTCAGTCCAGATTCAAGACTAAAAAAGTGACACCCGTTTTTCTTCGTTCCGATATGTCTTCTCAATTTTAAATTCAAATATGAATTAAGAAATCATGAACGAATAAAAACGGTTTACAGAGGCGCAGTCTGCCGCTGCCCTTATAATGAAAATATAATGTACAACGAGCTTAATAAGCTATAGAGAATGGTATCTTATGTCTATGGTTTAAGAAAATAAAATATTGACAATGTCATGTCAGGTAAAAATGTCAAGAGTTAAAAATAATTTAATAGTTTTGGATGAATCAACAAATCTTATGATTTTCAGGTTTATACCAATGTAAAGCATACATAAAAAAATGGAAAACGTGAGATGATACAATTTCAAAAGTAACGGTGATGAAATTTGTAAAATATATTATAAAACGTAAGTAAACTAAAACAAGTGGAATGAACACCACATTTCCCGAGGGGGAGGGAACTCAAGTCAAAAGGGACTTAAGTCTAGGAGGGGGAGGGAACTCAAGTCAAAGAGGGACTCGAACTTGGAGGGGGAGGAGGGGGAGGGACATATTTACAAGAGGGAAAAAAAATATATATTTATAAGGCATTAGGGGCTTATTTAAAGAGTTGCCAACCGCTCTAAAAAAGGAAATAAAATAAAAAGAGGGGAATAAAGAAAATTGCCTAATAGGTTTGGTATACAAGTGAAGATAAAAAAAAAGGTGCTAGCAAAAGTTAGAAAGAAATTATGAATGATGATGAAATGAGGGCCAAAATAGAAACCAAAAGTTAGTCAACGTACTTGTGTAAGTATTGTTTTAGAATTTTGAGAAGATCGAGCCCACGTTAAAAAAAAAGTGTAGTAAAAAAAAAGTAGAGTGTGGGTGATGGGGTGAGTTCTAGAAGAAAGTTGGGCGCCAAACTGTAGCGTTACGTATAGTTCAAATGAACTATACGTAAGCCACGTTAATAAAATTAAAGGTAAATATAAATTAAAACTAAGAAAAGGATATAAATAACAGGCTGTAGAGTAGGCTGCAGGACGACGTGGGTAGCTATCTCACAGCTAGGCAGCTGGACGGGCAGGAAGGCTTAGAATGCCCGAGGTAGGCTGTAGAGTAGGCTGCAGGACGACGTGGGTAAAATGGAAAACGTGAGATGATACAATTTCAAAAGTAACGGTGATGAAATTTGTAAAATATATTATAAAACGTAAGTAAACTAAAACATGTGGAATGAACACCACACTACTAAACATTTTTAAATAGACTTATAAATTTGCTAAAGTAATGATCGCGCTCGTAAACAAAAGTCACGACCGCGTAACAGAAAGATGCATATGCAATAGTACATTGTGATACAAGGGTGGAAAGTAGGTAATTGCAAACGAGCTGTCATTAACAAGCCCGAGCCGAAGGCGAGGGTTTTTAATGACACGAGTTTGCAATAACCTACACGCCCGTGTATCACACGATATTTTTCAATACAGTTGTGGGAAATAGTAAAAACAAATCAAAGAATTAGATTTGTTAATTCACAAAAATATAAAATTTTCGCGCGTTTTTGCAACTGGACATATTTTTTTTACAACGAAAACATCCTACACAGCCTATTCGATTTTTGACAAATGTTGATGTGAAAATAATTAAATTGAAACTGGTAATTAAATATATTAAACAACCATTTAAAAGACTTTTGAGAATTAAATGCTAAAACGTACGGAATCATTCATATTTCCTCGTATAAAATCTATTCCATTTTATTTTATGTATGAAAACTCCTTGCTACTAAACCTTTTTAAATTGACTTATAACTAAAGGCGCGTTTTTGCAACTGGAATTTTTTTACAACGAAAACAGTCTATACAGCCTATTCGATTTTAGACAAATGTTGATGTGAAAATAATTAAATTAAAACTGGTAATTAAATATATTAAACAACCATTTAAAAGAATTTTGAAAGTTTAATGCTAAAACGTAAGGAATCATTCATTTTTCCTCGTATAAAATCTATCCCATTTTATTCTATGTATGAAAACTCTTTGCTACTAAACTTTTTACTTTGACTTATAAATTTAAAACTAAACTGCAAAACTAATGATCGAGCTCGTAAACAAAAGTCACGACCGCGTAACAGAAAGATGCATATGCAAAAGATTTAATTTTCGAATCATAATTATTATAGCCTCTGAATGTACGCCATGTTTAACAACTGTATTGAAAATTTATGTTGCTAGTTGAACTAGGCAACACAGGGTCAATCAATTAATATAAAATTTGATAGATTTACTATCACTTCATTAATTGAATATGCTATCAACATAGCAAAATTTGCATTTTAGCATTGTCATCCAAACCAAACGAGTATGCAAAATTTCATCTTAATCGGTTGAGGATAACTGCTTCAAAATTCAGTTGCAAGATTTGACCCGAACACACTTACATACAACATACACACATACATACATTGCTAGTTAATAAAAGCTTGTAAAATCCCGCCCTCTTTTCTAAAATAATATTGAAATTACCTAAGCTGTTGTTTTTATGAGACACAGCTTCATACTCATCATTCCTCCTAGCATTGTAACACTCATTGAACAAGTAACTTCGATACAAATCGTTATTGTTAGTCAGAATGATGTCTACATCTATAAATGACATAATAGGTAGTGGATAAGCACATTCGAAGCTTCCTAAACCAGCAGACAATGACTTTCATTTTTATATCCTCCTTATCATCATTTATCCGCGTTCGAATTCTGTTTATTCACGTCTAACAAGATCAATATTTTCAAGACGTGACTCAACAAGTAGAGCAATTTAGCAAGTCATCATCATAGTTAAAGTTTTTGGTTTTGTCGAACCATAACACATATACATTTGGCAGTGTTCTAGAGGTAGCTGGTCGATATGTTATCGTCAACAGTTAGTTTCGCTGTGCAATTATATTCCTCACTTCAAGGAGTGCAGACATTCAGACGAGCGCTCGGATACGTGTTACCTTATAGCAATGGGGCACCAGTCAAGGTCAACTTTAACTCAAAGCACCTCACAAAAGGTTAGTGCGATATTATTTATACATTTACTCATAATTAATTCATGTCACAATATTATTGTCTCTGGTCCATAAGTGAGCATAGTATGTATAGCCAGCTTTAAGCTAAAACTTTATATGATTCTTTAATATAATAATTTAGTTCAAATGTAGGTAGGTATTCAAAGCGCAATAAGTACGGGATTTAACCGTCATGTTTATGATGCCGGGATTTTAGGAGTTATTATTATTATCAACTCTACGTTACCTAGGAACTTCCTCGAACTTTAGGTAAATATGGGTACCTACTCTACTTATTCCGATCTCAGTATATGTGATACAGACAACAAATTAATTACATACGTAGAGATATAGAGGTGAAAATGAGCTAGATTGATGACTCATATTATACCTAATCATGCTGTATTTTAAATTTAGGATTTTACATAAATATATTGTTTATTTATTTAGGTTTGCTACGAATTTTGTAGCAGGTATCATTTACTCCATTCGGCGCTTAATTTAAAAAGTTAGGCTATAATTATCTTAACTTCGTTGGATCAAAGTTAAGGCGAATTGATTAAAAGCTATTTATAAGTAGATACCTAATATTCCTAGACCTAATTAAAACGGCAAACTGGTTATGTAAGTCACAATTCGCCTTAAGTTGCGATGAATTATAATTAAACAAGATTTTATGGACACTCGCAACATTAATATTATTAATGTGTTTCATTTATTATTATTATTAATTTATTTATCTCGAACGTACTCTACTTCGCAAATTCGTAACTACTTTTTTAATAGATTAGAAGAACTACTACCTATCCAATAGCTATTCCATTCCTGGTTCCAGGAAGAGGTGAAATACCCGTATTAGGTCATCTGGCAAAAAAAGAACAGACGATCATTATGTTCTTGAAACATGCTAATCAATGTTGTTTTTTATTTGTTTTGGGTTTTTATTTAAACAAATGTATGTCAACCCCATCGTATCTTTTACCATTGTAACATTAAAACTTATAATTAACACATAACCTTTATTAAACCGTTAAATAATATAGAAGAACCTTGTAATAAAGAAATAAGTCACCGATGAAGGGTATTAAATGACATAACTTTTTGGCATCTTCTGAAGTTGGTTGGGATAAAATTGATTGTATGAATCCCATGTTAAGCCTATTTAAATCTAATTCTCTCAAAAGTAACTCCATTTTGTTGCACCTGTTGCGAACACAATCCATCAGAAAATGCAGCACGTTCTCAATCTGATTACGCTTTGCAATTCAGTTCATCAGTTTTATTTCATAAGGAATGCAAACTTCGCAGATGGATAGTGTCCAAAGCGAATTCTTAAAATTCATTTAACATAATTCCTACTAAGTTGATCGACGAACCAAGGTACACGAGGAGGCTAGCCTTGTATGCTCCTATACCAGATACCTTTTGTGCAGTTGGCATAATTGCATCGAAAAAATAAACTAACTGCACAGTCCGTTTGTTGTCAGCGTGCAGTTGGCATACGACTGCCAGAGCAAAAGGCACAGGCACAGTGCAGCATTGCAGTAGTATACTTAGAATTGCAACTTCAACCTTGAAACAATTTTGTTTCGCAGTATGTACTGCGCAACAAAACTGTATTGCAGTTTGTACTGAGCGGGGAAATAGCTTCGCTACCTATTTCATTATTGGATGGGACAGTAACAAAAAGACTTATAATAAGCTTATTTGTCTGATTCAGGAGATGCTCTGCCCCCGTTCACCGGAAAGCTGCGCGTGTACAGCATGCGCTACTGCCCATTCGCGCAGCGCATTATCCTCGCTCTGAACGCCAAGAATATCGACTATGAAATCGTCAACATCGACCTCCAGGACAAGCCCGAGTGGCTGACCTCCGTTAGTGCTTTAGGTAAGACAAATTCTACTTTGTGTTTTTCTGGAAAATCATAGCTCTGTTTAAACTGGACTAGAGGAATCCCCGAGTCTGTGCAGCTAGGTTACTCTCTAAAAGATGATGGAAAGATGTAGGCATATTTTAAGTAGAATTTCTGCTCATGAAGCTGAACAACATTTACCTCGAAATCGTTAGTGAATAGTTTTTTCTTTTTGGGGAAACTAGCGATGACTTCCTATTTGAGAAAAGATGGATATTCAAGGTGCTTTTGGTACCTTGTATAATGAAAATCAACTTAAATAAGAACGCAATTGGTGGGCCAGTCTCAACATATGATGCTGCTGGTCTTCATTCCTAACCTTGTGTAGACTCCTAGACCTGCAGCCCAATTGCGTAAGTGAGTTCGGCAGGGCAAAGGAAACAACTCCACTAAACCCAACTCCTTTTAATGTTTTCGGTATTGTTTCAATAATTTAAAAAGGATACGTCCTTCACCCTATGAGTTGAATTCGCATATCCTTTCCATGATTTCATACACACGTCATATATCCTTTTCATCATTTTAATGGTGTTGTTAAACTTACTTATACATGTAATGTGCACCCGGGTGAGCACGGCCTCTGTGATAGCCTTGAGTCATACATTTTATCACGGTTTCTGCTCCCAAACTGTGATAAAAATGTGTGAATCAAACCTGTCACAGTAGGCTGTGCTCGCCTAGAATTCGAGCTTTTCGATACGAGTGTAGTTTGTGTTTTTAACTGATCATGTATTTAAAGGAAAAGTGCCAGCACTGCAGATATCAAAAGATGTGTCTATCTTCGAGAGTCTGGTGACCGTGGAGTACTTGGACGATGTCTACCCACAGAGGCCTCTTCTCCCAAAAGACCCTCTACTGAAGGCCAAAGACAAGATCCTTGTTGAAGGCTTTGGAGGTGTAAGTATTCCTGTTTTGTTTTCATTTCCTTTTTTTACTCAAAATGCAGAACTAAACAAAGGTTATACATAAGAATCTCGATAATCTTATAATGCGGTAAAATTCTGTTGCGGTATTTGTAACATCATTGTTTTCATTGACAGATATAGGTCTACGTAAATAACCCACGCTGTATGTACAATAAGCATACAGTTTGAATTTTCAAGTGAGCCAATGGATGCCCAAATCCGAAACCATGAGGAATAGCGAAAAACATTCAAAGGAGTTCACGAGGCCGATTGATGAAAACTAAAGCCACCCACGCCCACTTGAAAAACTGATTCTGTATCATCATCTGCCTAGCCTTTTTCCCATTTATTTTGGGGTCGGCTTCCAGTCTTACCGGATTCAGCTGAGTACCAGTGTTTTACATGGAGCGACTGCCTATCTGACCTCCACAACCCAGTAATTGGGTAACACGATACTACTTGGCAAGACTGATGTCAGATTTGAGGCTTCTGACTACCCGTAACGACTGTCAAAGATCTTCAAATGACAGCCGGGACCAACGGCTTAACGTGCTTTCCGAGGCACGGAGGAAACTCGGTATGTTGAAATGGTCACCCATCCCGGACCGACCTCGTCAAGCGTTGCTTAACCTTGAAGATCGACCCGTGCGGCTGTTATTATTTAGCCACGAGCTCCTCTATTACGTAGCTTACATATTTGCGAGCTGGCTGACCAAAACCAGATGTATCCTCCGACTGCACAGCATGATTTTCTTCTTGTTTACGTCTTTTAAGTTCGCTTCTTAAGCAGTCGGGTTTTTTGATTTTTTTAATTAACTTTTTTTTATTTATAACTTTTTAGTTACTTTTTTTCGAATTTGGTACATAGAAATATATAAGTGTTATATATTTTTGAAATTGCCTCGAAATACCCTTTATTTTGATACCCCACACGATGGGAAAGGAAGAAAAAAAAAATTTGGGTCCCCACATTATGGCGCCCAAAAGCCGCCGTTTTTTTAAACTTACAATTTTAATATAGCCAGTGACACTCGCAGGGTTTAGACGAATCGATTGACGTAAGAATCATCAAAATCGGCGAACGCGTTTGGTCTCTGGAACGCCACATAGGAACAAACATACATACATACATACATACATACATAGACTGATAAACACATTACCCTCCTTCGGCAGTCGGGTAAAAATAGTCATAGAGATGACTTGCTAATAGTGTTATGTCACGTTTTGCGCATTAAAATACGTGTAACATGATAATTGTTTTAAAGTCTAGACAACATGTCCTAAAGTTAACTTTAGACGATGACTCTTTGAAACTGATTCATGACATGATTTTTGTCTCTATGGAAAAAATACGCGATTTCATTCATCGCAAATCTTGTTTTGGAATTCACTACAAAACATGATCATCAACACATAGGAAAATTATTTTTAGATTGCCAATAAAACTTAAACAATTGGTAGATAAATAACGACTTCTTAGTATACAATTAAGGACTGGCAGGAGTCTCTCTTGATTCCGCTGCATAAGAGGGGGTCAACCAAGAAATGCGAGAACTATCCGACAGTGGCACTCGTATCCCATGCTAGCAAGATTATGCTCTACATAGCGAACGGACGGTTCTAATCGTACCTATCTACAGCGACAAATACCAAGTGGACAGGCTGGTTTTGTTAAAGGTTGAAGCACAAGAGAGCACATTGTAAATGTAAGGGAAATTATAGAGAAGAGCTGCGAGTTTAATGTTCCAATCCTCTTGTGTTTTACCGATTACTCCAAGGCGTTTGATTGTATGTGGTGGGACTGCCTATGAAGAACACTCAGGGAAATGGGAGTACCTTCGCACTTGACAGCATTGATCGAAAACTTATACGAGGATGGAGAGTCGATGGTCAGAGTCAACAATGTGGTATCGGGGCCTTTTAAGCCAAAGAAAGGAGTACGCCAAGGCTGTATTCTGTCTCCTCTTCTTTTAACATCTATGGCGAATACATCATGAGGAAATCCTTAGAAAAGTGGGAGGGAGGCATAGCAGTAGGTGGCAATAAGATCAGCAATCTCCGACATGCAGATGACAACACATTGTTTGCGTCTTTGGAGCGCGAACTTGCTGTATTTATGAGGATAGAGCGTGAAAGCGAGATAGTCGGACTGTCGATCAACAAGTCGAAGACCAAAATCATGATCATTAAAAGGGCTAGACTAATTGCACGCACGGGCGAACTTATAGATCTACCCTCTTACTAATAAACGCGGTATAAAGTTATATCAGGTATATATAATATATATATAATATAACAAAGGTATAACCATACATTTTCATAGGTTTATACTTGGTATAACTTTATTCCGCGTTTATTAGTATGAGGGTTAGAGTTCGTGAGTGAGTTTGTGTACCAAGGCTCTATAATCAGCGATCAAGGGGGCTGCTGTGAAGAAATTCGGAGACGTACGCAGTTGTCCAAAACTGCTATGAGCAAGAGGTTATGGCAAAATAGGAACATCTCTAATAACACCAAGAAGAGACAGACTCGTTAGAAACCTAATATTCTCGATTCTTCTTTACGGCTCCAAATCTTGGGCAATGCGATCGGTGGATCGAAGAAAGATTGAGGTTTTCGAGATGTGCTGCTGGAGGAGAATGTTGCGCATACAATGGGTAGCAAAATGCACAAATACGTCCATTCTCGACCAGTTGAACATCAAAACCAGACTATCCACGATCAGAAATCAACTATCACGATCGAAAAGCCGTAAACAAGAAGAAAATCATGCTGTGCAGTCGGAGGATACGTATTCGCGAGCTGGCTGACCAAAACCAGATGTATCCTCTGACTGCACAGCATGATTTTCTTCTTGTTTACGTCTTTTTAGTTCGCTTTTTAAGCAGTCGGGTATTTTGTTTTTTTTTAATTATCTTTTTTATTTATAACTTTTTAGTTAATTTTTTTTTCGAATTAGGTACATTTCAATATATAAGTATTATATATTTTTGAAATCACCTCTTGAAACCCTTTATTTTGATACCCCACACGATGGGTTCGGAAGAAAAAATAAAATTGGCTCCCCACAATATGGCGCCCAAAAGCCGCCATTTTTCTATTTTCCAATTTTAATGTAACCAGTGACACTCGCAGGATTTGGACGAATTGATTGACGTATCAATCGGCCAACGCGTTTGGTCTCTAGAACGCCACATATGAATAAACATGCATAACATACATAGACTGATAAACACATTACTCTCCTTCGGCAGTCGGGTAAAAATAGTTGCCTTCATAATTGTTGACAATTACAATGTTGGTTGGGTTGTTACGTTGTTATCCGAAGACGTACGAAGGTTTTCGACGTCGGAAAACGAATTTCGGAACTGAAATGGAGCTGGGCAGGACACCTAGCAAGGCGCGGTGATGATATGTGGAGTAAGGTGGTGACTAAATGGCGTCCAAGGACTGGAAGAAGAAGTATTGGTCGTCCAGCGGCGAGATGGGCCGATGACATTGTTGCCATTGCGGGTAGAACCTGGATGAGGTTGGCACGGGAACGTGGTGATTGGTACAAGAAGAGAGAGGCCTATGCTCAGCAGTGGGCGAGGTCAAGCTGTGGATGATGATGATGACAATGTTGGAGGGTAGCCTTCAGTACTAGCCAGGTCTGCACCTTGAGTAATTAGCTTAAATACCATCTTGTTTTGCTTTCTGGCTCGTATTTTACCACGGTCAGTGTGTGTGTTATTGAGAACAAGATTATTAATAAAGACAATATTCCGTTTCAGGTCCACTCCTTATACTTCAAACTGGTGAAATCACCGGAAACCATTACAGAGGATAACATCGCAGCCTACTTCATGGGATTTGACATGCTTCAGTCAGAGTTGAAGCAGCGAGGCACCAAGTTTCTGGATGGAGAGCAGCCTGGCTACGGTGACTACATGATCTGGCCCTGGTTTGAGAGGCTGCCTGTTATCAACAGCGATTTAACAAGACTGGATGAGAAGAACTACAAGTTGGTGGTAAGTGCTGATGCTAGATGTCTGTCTGATCAATTTCAGAACAAATTGTGTGACACAAAATAGGAAACATGATCAGCACTCCTAAATGCGTAACTCTAACTAGTACTAATAATACTTTATTTGCATTAATTGCTTCTTATGTTTAAAAATCGCTCCTTTGGACAGTGTCCAAACATGCAATGAATACTATTGAATTGTGCACCTATTAGTATACCCACATAGGGAATACAATAGGGAAAATTTGCGTAAATCCGCGCAAAACGGTCGTCGTTTAGCATTATGCTGGGCCTCGTTTACGAGACAGAGCCACAGCGATGTTTTTCAGCGACAGCCAAGCACAATGAACAGTCGTAGATACGACTTTGATTCCGGTTGGTTCCATAGATAGAGCCTACTGTCTCTATTGTTCATCATCATCATCAGCCTATTAATGTTCCAACTGCTGGGACACAGGCCTCCTCTCTGTGAAAGGGAATGGGCCGTAATCCACCACGCGGGTCTAGTGCTGGTTGGTGGATGTCACATGTCTTCGAATTTTTGGTTCTAGGACATAACGGTTTTCTCTGATGTTTTCGTTCACCGTTTTGAGAGCAGAGGGGATGAAATAATTAACACAAAGTTAAACGCCTGCCTGGGCTCACGATCCCATGACCTAGGTCGTGGGTTCGAGCTACAACTTGTAAGTCGCGGTCGGTACCACTGGTCCACCACTGCTCTCATTGTCTCACTGTTCATCATACAAAATACTATATATATATGAATTATTATGTCTTAATTACAGTTGGCGTACATCGACAATTTGGCCAAAGACCCTGTCATTTCAGAATACAGGCTACCCAATGAGGCTCTCCTGGCGTTCCAGACGGCATTCAAAAATGATGTGAAGCCCAACTATGACCTGCTTCTTAAGAACTAGTCACACTGTTTCTGTGATAAAATTAAAAGTACAATTTTATAAATTTTTCTTTATTAACTTTGTACAATCACTTATTTGTCAGTATTTGTAAGTATAATTTTAGGCACCAGAATGAAATTATATAGAGTTAAACTTTTAAGTTAAGCATGATTTGTAATTATTATACATAATTATTTATCAAAGTTTATGAATAAAGTTATTTTTTCTGTTATATATTTGGTTTTACTGTTGTTATAAACGACCCATTAGCTAGAAGTAGGTATACGTTACAATTAAACTTATCGTGGACTATAAAATGTATGAACAGTCTTTTAGCCGATGTTGACAACCTGCAAGATATCAAAGTCAATCAAACTTGTCACCATCGATTCGCATTTTATGTATTGAAAATAGCTATTTTGTATGAATATGAGACAAGAGTCATGTCAGAAATGAGAATTGATTTTTGCCTGGAGTGCTACGCTGTGCTACGAGAACGGTGGTATGGCTACGACGTAGCATGACATCGTAGCTGTAATAATAAGGTCAACATTCTGACATATTTACTTATCTAAACTAATGCGAAAGAAACTGTATGTTTATTAGTTTTTACTCCTAAAGCGCTGAACGTACGGGCGAACCCGCTGGCAGGAGCAAAAGTTAAATAAAACGATAGAACATTTTTTAAATAATTATTAAAGCAGTATTACTTACATGCATGTAAGAACATGTGTTTACAGATAATGCCTATTGAGTCACCTAATTCTATTTTGATAGCCATTGTTATCTCTATTGAGAATGTAGCACCTAGCGAAGAAGTCATAAAGCAGATACACATCGTAAACGTTACTCCTATACATAAATCTGGATCTAAAAGTGATCCGGGCAATTACAGGCCCATCTCCGTGCTTCCTGTGGTCTCTAAAATATTTGAAAAGTTACTTCATAACAGACTGTCACAATATCTTCGTTCTCAGAACTTTTTATTTGATCGACAATATGGATTTAGGCAAAAGTCTAATACACTTTCAGCTGCAGCTGACCTAATTACTAAAATTAAGACTAACATAGATCAAAAACAAATAGTCTTCGGTGTATTCATTGACTTAAAAAAGGCGTTCGATACCGTCAGTCACAAACTACTACTGGATAAATTGGCAGCGCTTGGCATAACTGGAAGTGCATATAAAATGTGTGTATCTTACTTAAAAAACGGATATCAGGTAGTTAGGATAGGAGAATGCACTAGTGAACCTGAAATAATCAAATGTGGTGTTCCACAGGGATCTATTATGGGGCCACTCCTATTTCTTATCTACATTAACAGCATGCATGAAATAGGACTTAAAAGACATATCTCACTATACGCGGACGATACATGCCTGTTTTACTTTGGTCATTCAACAGAATCCGTGATGCGGGAAGCACAGGATGATCTCAATATTCTAGAGAAATGGTTTTTCAGTAACTTACTAACTGTAAACGCGTGAAAAACTAATTACATAATATTTTCAGCGAGAAACAAAAAGCTTCACGATCATCAACCTTTACTTATAAACGGTGCTGTATTGACCAAGGTGAACAAGGAGAAAAATCTAGGGTTTACATTAGATAATCAACTGCAATGAAAAAATGCCACATATTGAAAACCTACGGTCAAAAATAAGCTGTCTTACTGGTGCCCTTCGGGGTATTGTAAGATGTCTGCCCCTAAAAGTACGTTACACCATCTATAATTAATTGGTAAAACCTCACACTGATTACTTGATAGAAGTGTGGGGATCAGCTGCCCAAAACACATCTTGATAAATTACAAAGAACGTAAAATAGAATAAATAATAAAAGTCCTCTTCCACTACAATTATTTAACACCAACTATCAAAATTTATAATGAGACAAAATTATTTAATATTGCACAAATTTACCAAAAAAACACATGTATTTTAATACGAAAAATCTTAAACAAAAACATACACACACAAATAAAATTCACAACATACAATCAAATATATACCCGAAGCTCGTACGTCGTACGCGTCGTACTAGTACGTCGTGTACATGATATACAACTATATAAACCGCGAACTAATTACGGTAAAAAGTGTATTTTGTATCAAGGAGCACAGATTCACAACTCTTTACCTAAACATATAAAAGATGCTAAGTCAATATGTCTATTCAAAAAGTTATTAAAACAATATATTTTCAAAGGCATCACAAAAAAGTAAATCTGTCCGAGTCCAATATTATTATCGTACTCACTCCATATAAACCGTTCCTTTTAACTGCTCAAAAGCTGTCGTTAGTTAACGAATGACAAAGTTATCTCAAATTACCCACTAACCCAGAAATGTAATTTCTTATTTTTTTTTATAATACCGTCTGTGCGCATCTGTACTTGAAATTGCTTAAATTTTGTTTTATATTTTATTTCTCCTCATAAGTGATTGGTAATCTTTGAGAAATAAAGAATTTTAAACTGTAAACGTTATCAATTACCTAAGTGGTGAACTACGCAAAGAGGGCTACTAGGTACGGCAAGTAAAATAAAAATAAAAGTCCCCCGACACATTTTAATTTGATGCTTCTTAATTAATCTAGTAGTAGACACGCTTCGATCGACAATATTCTGAACGCGTAATTGTGACAAACACATCTTGCGAAAACACCCCGATTCAAACACTAAAACGCCCATAACTTCCGAACGGCTGAACAGATTTTTATCAAACATAGCTAAGAAAACCACCTTTCAAACCAAAACTAAATCAATATCAGGGCATCATCCGTTTAGGAGTTTATGCCACAGACAGATACACAAATACACATTATTCACAAATACATTAACACATAGGTACACATGTCAAACTTATAACACCCCGCTTTTTCCGTCGGGGTTTAATAAATGTAACCTTATACTTACTTTCCTTAGTATGTACGTTATTTTTAGATTTCCACTGTATTGATCGGGTCAATCTACTGACGAACGATGGTATTATGTAATGAGAATTCTATTGTATTTAGCCTTTACCCCTCATAAGTTCGTATGACTAAAGGAGGACCGGAAAAATGTTCCTCATGATAAATATCAAACAACCACATATTTATGTTATTAGTGATATTTTAATGTATAGCAAAACTTCTGTGACGCCTCATCTAAAAACGTTACGGCGTTTTTTCGTAGGACTGTAAATATAGATAGTTCAACTCATCTTTGCTCGCGGCGCTATGTGTAATGTTTTTTTTTTTCAATTACTTTAAAACATATGAGTGGTAAGTAAAAAAAAATATATTTTGTAAAGACCTCTTATAACCCTTCATTTTGATACCCCACTCGATGGATTTGGAAGAAAAAAATATAAAGGCCCGCACAATATGGCGACCAAAATCCGTCATGTTTATCTTTAATGTTCCATACCCAAAGGATAAAAACGGGACCCTATTACTAAGACTACGCGGTCCGTCTATCTGTCTGTCTGCCCGTCTGTCACCAGGCTGTATCTCATGAACCGTGATAGCTAGGCAGTTGAAATTTTCACAGATAATGTAGGTATTTCTGTTGCCGTTATAACAACAAATAAGTACTAAAAAAAGAATTAAATAAATATTTAAGGGAGCTCCCATACAACAAACGTGTTTTTTTTGCGATAATTGTACGGAACCCTTCGTGCGCGAGTCCGACTCGTACTTGGCCGGTTTTTAAACTTCACCTATCTAAGAACACTTGGGCGGTCAAGACGTATCTTTATTTTATATATTTATTCTTCAACAAATTTACATTTGTGTCGAACAGTGGTTTTAACAATAGATATAACACATAATTAAACAATAATCATAAAGCCAGGAAAAAAACAAACACTACATTCCACATTGGTCTCAACATTATTAGTCTTAATATGGTAATAATTATACCCAACAATCATAATCTAACATCAATTTTATCTGTGCCTTCTCCGTATATTTATGAAAATCTTTTATATGCCCATAAAAATATAAAATTGTTTAAAAAATACAGTGATATCCATAACATAAATACTAGGAACAAACACAAATTTGTAGTACCTACAACAAGGCTCAAGAAAATAGGTGGCTCGTTTAGATGTCAATGTGTACGCTTTTATAATAAGCTTCCAAGCGACGTACAAGGTTTAAGTGTTAATAAATTCAAATCATTCATTAAACGTAAGTTGTGCCAGAAAGCGTTTTATAACATTAAAGATTACGTTGAGGACAAAAAGGCTTGGGATTGAGCTGCTCCAATTAATTTAGTTTTTTATTTTTATTTTGCACCGTGAATTTAGATTTTCAAATTTTTTATTTTTTTTATTTTCTTGCTATGACAAGAATATTTACTTTTTAAAGTACTATATTATTTTAATTATTGTGAATGTGAAGACTATGTGGATCATTATTTTTTTTATTTTTATTTATCTTAGTTTTTAATCATGGTCTGGCAGTTTGAGTATTTATGCGGCCTACCCGAATGTCCTTTCTTTGGTATTGTTCGTCAATTCGTTGAGCTCCTTAAATTCTGAGTTGAGCTGCACGGTTATTGACAAATGCGTGCACTGACTGGACAGGTCCACTCAATCTGCCTGGTTCTTGCCTCAAAAGACCATTTCAGACATCAGTCTACATGGTCTTCACATGATCTGATCTAACCAAGATTTTGTCTGGACTTTAAAAGAGACTGTGTCCTCTGAGTTTGTTTCGGCCTTTGTTATCAGAGTAGTCAGACAGGAAACGCCGACCTCATCTAGTTTAAAAAAAATATGATCGACATGTAAAAGTGTTTGTACAAACCAACTTACAGAAATAAAATCATTTATAATTCATAAATCAATATAGATTCATTTCAAGAAATGTATGTCAATAAAATTTACTAAGATACATAAACTCACACCTTTTTCCCATGGGGGTAGGCAGAAACTACAGAACGCCACCTGCTACGATCCTTACATACTTCTTTTGCTTCACTCACATTCATACATCTAGTCATACACACACGCCGATTATGAGTACTGCGCACCTGACCTAATGAACATATTAGCAGAGTCATTAAAAATTGGACCTCTCGGATTCGTGCCACCATACGAAGCCGCGGCGGACATTTGAACGATGTCATATTCCATCCATAATTGGCATAAATGGGCCTTTTAAATGAAAAATAAATTTCGTTAATATCTCACACACATCTTGTTTTATTCAATTTTAACATCGACCCGTCCTTGTTGAAAGACCCTTTAGTAGCGAGGAACAATATGCATTCGAAGCTTCCTACCACAGCTGCCAATGACTTTCATTTTTATATCACTATTTATCTTTATTTCGCGTTCGAATTATGTTTATTCACGTCTAACAAGATCAGTATTTTGGTACAATCTTACTATTATACACGGCAAACTTGAAATGTTATGTGACTTAACAAGTAGATCAATTTAGCAAGTCATCTTAACACTTTTGTCGTATCATAAACATTTGGCAGTGTGTAGAGGTAACTGGTCGGTATGTTATCGTCAACAGTTAGTTTCGCTGTGCATTTATACTCCTCATTTCAAGGAGTGCAGACATTCAGACGAGCGCTCGAATACGTGTTACCGTATAGCAACATGGCACCAGTCAAGGTCAACTTTGACTCAAAGCATCTCACAAAAGGTTAGTGTAATATTATTTATACATTTATTTATAATAAATTCATGTTACAAAATTATAGTCTGTAGATATGTGAGCATAGTGAAGATAAACATAAACAACAAAGATTTGATAAAAACAAGTCCACAGAATAAATAATCTAATGGTAGTGTTACCAGTGGCTTTATAAGGCTTATGTAACACAGATAACAAATTAGTTATATATTAGAAAAAATTAAATCTAGGACCATATTATTTATTCTGTGCTAGGACTTTGCATTTGTTTATTTTATTTTTATCTAAACCTTTATGCACCACACTTATGCAGACAATTTATTTATGTTTGCTATGATTTTTGTAGCAGGTATCATTAACTCCGTATGGCGCGTAATTTAAAAGTTTGGAATGTTGGACAAATTTATCTTAACTTCGTTGGATGAAAGTTGGGGCGAATTGATTGAAAGCTCAGCATCTGTTAAGGATGCAGGGTAATTTTCGTAAAATGTAACTCTACCAGCAGATAACTATTTATGATAACTAAGATACTACTTTTTATGTAGAAATTCGCCATAGGCTGCGTTGAGTTATAAACAAGATTTTATGGATACTCGCACCATTAATTTGGCTGTAATAGTAGTACAATAAGTGTGTTAAGGTATTTTTAAGAGCTGTCGATTTTGTGATTAATAAATAAATAAATACATTTATCTCGAATGTCTACTTCGCAAATGCACAAACACTTAAAAAAAAATAGGACTACCAATCCAATAGCTGATCCATTCCTGGTTCCTTGAAGTGTGGAGTAAATTTAAAAATATAATTTGTATCTAAGACTAAGTTTAAGTTATCTGATATTAAGTCAGCGTAAAAAGGTGGTAAATTCATACACTTTCTGAAGGAATTTATGAATAAAACTTGCCAATTATTCCCTACTTGTTTGTAAGTCATAATAAAATTTAAATAAACAATGGTGGAATACCTGTCCTAGACCTCAACGGTCGAGAAAACCTGAATCAGGTGTCAAACAATAGAAAAAGAATTGTTCGCTAATTATGACCATTGAAGGCCTAGGGTCATCTGTCAAAAAAGTACAGGTGACATAATTGCATCGAAACTGCTACAAAAATAAATTCTGTAGCTGGCGGACGTGTAGTTCAAATGCATGCCATAGCCATCTGTTTAGAGCGTTACGCCACAACAAAAGGCGCGTGCACATTGCAATATTGCAGTGATTTACGTAGACTTGCGGTTTTGTACTTGTATGCAAACAATTTATTATTCGCAGTAGATGGCAACAGCCTCGCTGTCTATTACATGAGATGATGGGGAATGGTGCATAGAAATATTCTTAGCGGTATACAAATGTGTAATAGGCTAAATTATTTGTCCAATACAGGTGATGTTCTTCCTCCATTCACCGGCAAGCTGCGCGTGTACAACATGCGATACTGCCCATTCGCGCAGCGCACCATCCTCGCTCTGAACGCTAAGAATATCGACTATGAGATCGTTAACATCGACCTCCAGGACAAACCTGAATGGCTGACCTTCGTTAGTGCTTTTGGTAAGACAAAATCAAAATCTAACATAATATTGCGTTTAACCTTTCGTGTGTATAGGATGTATATCCACGCGAGACAAAATTACTTTTTCTATTGTTTTGCTCTCTATTTGGACCTTTGTCCACTGCAGCCGTCACCGGACGTCATTATTTCGGCGCCATCATCTTATTTTTAGTGATGTCCCTGTGGCGACGTCGTGATGGACACACGGCTTAGTCATGAGCTCTGTTTGAGCTCTATTTACGATAAGTCATTCTTAGTGACCGGGTAGTCTGTTGGTAAATAAACTTTGGAATAATAGAACGCAATCGGTGGGTCAGTCTATACATATGATGCTGCTCCATTCTCTGCATAGCATTGAGCTTAGGCGACGACATAAAATCGATTTTCCGTGGAAACCTTTGACTGGTCACCGCATAGTTTGAAAGTACTAATTAGAATGCCAAGGAGTAGAGGAGCTCGTAGCTAAATAAAACAGCAACACGGGTCGATCTTCAAGGTTCAGCATTGCCTATCTTTCACAGCGAGATTCCTCCGCGTCTCGGCAAGCACGTTAAGCTGTTGGTCCCGGCTGTCATTTGAAGATCTTTGACAGTCGTTACGGGTAGTCAGAAGCTTAAGATCTAACACCAGTCTTGCCAAGGGGTGCTGTGTTAACCAATCACTGGGTTGTGGAGTTCAGATAGGCAGTTGCTCCAGATCTCCCGCTTTGTGTGCCTTAGATGATCCCCAAAACTTTGTCAGCTTCTTATATAGCCATATGCTTGAAAAAAATATTAATAGTCGGCGCTAGTCTGGATGTTTTTGTAAACCTGGGCCTATCGAGATTATTGCTTATTGAAAATCATTTATTTTTATATAAGTTTTTAAACTGTCATGGTCACTAACACTAACATTAGAAACGGGATATTTACCATGTTTACTGTTTTTTGCGAGTTCCCGATATTTCGGTGCTGTTGCAAGCACCATGATCACGGATAAACTGAAAAGTCATTGCGGGTGGGTGTTTATGAGGAGACATATCGGTGTACCCTCTTTCTTGTTCGTTTTTTGCACTCGGTACCGCTACCACTGTCACTCACAACTCGATTCTGCTCCCGACACACGAAACTCACTGTGTCCGCTCGCGAACTTTTTTCTGCACTTTTTCGGGTTTTACACAGCTAATGTTAGTATTTATTTTTATGTTTTTACTGATCTCTTCTTCTTGTTTCTCCTGGCTATTATTCCAGTTTGTTTGAGCTACGCCACACCGTACGGTTGCGGGTTGTGTCTTCTGTTGCTTTTTTATTAATTTTGAAATTTTAAATTAAAGGTAAAGTGCCAGCACTGCAGATATCAAAAGATGAGTCTATCTTCGAGAGTTTGGTGACCGTGGAGTACTTGGACGATGTCTACCCACAGAGGCCTCTTCTCCCAAAAGACCCTGTGCTGAAGGCCAAAGACAAGATCCTTGTTGAAGGCTTTGCGGCTGTAAGTATTCCTGTTTTGTTCTAACGCAGGTTGAGGAATAAACAAAAGATTTTCAGTACATTTAGATTACAATGCGGTAAAATTCTGTTGCGGTATTCGCACATTCATAGTTTTTATTCAGAGATAGTAGGTATTTGTCTAGGTCTACGTAGGGTGATATTTTATCATTTCTTTGGATTCAGAAACCTTTCGACATTTTTTTATATAGTTTAGATTAGAAGACTCACAAAGAGTCAGTTTTTCATGCATTAGTGTAGTCATGATTATGTTTTGGGCTTCAAAATACTAGTACCTAACATGATAATTATTTTCAAGGTCTAACAACACAACATGTCCTTAAGTTAACTTTAGACGCCTCTTCGAAACTGATTCATTGACTGATTCTTATTCTCCTTGGAATCCACAACAAAGCATGATGATCAATACAAAAGAAAATTATTAATATATTGCCAATTAAAACATAAACAATTGGTTGATAAAAACGACTAGTTTGTACATGCCATCCTGACCAGGGGGGTGACCATAAGCTCTTAGAGTAAGGTTATTTTGAGATCGCGTAAGTGACAGATGTTTACAATTCATATACATCTGTCCCTTACACTCACTCAAAATAACCTTACTCTAAGAGCTTATGGTCACCCCCAGGTGATTAATCAAGGCACTATGTAGAATCAAGTCAAGTCAAATCGGGCAATATAATGACTATTGATTTTAACTTTATTATTTATCACATTGTCTGGTCACTATGAATATTGCTACGTTACTGTTGGGCAATTCGATAATTATGGTACATTAGTATGGTTTTTATTTTAAATATTCGGTCAGCATGAAATATCTATACATTCGTCAAAAATATTTTCACAGCAATATTATATTATTTGGTCAGCAGGATTATAGAATCGGTAAGCATAAAATAATAATTGTAATCGGTGCCGCTATTTTCAAAGAAGCTCCCGAACTCCCGAGCTCGCTCTTGGACTAATCCAAGAGCGAGCGAAGCGAGCTCGGGCGCTTAGGGCTCCCCGATTCGGGTAAGTTAAGTTCGAAGCTCCGTCATTTCCTTCATGTTAGGTTACTTTAGACCGACCGACTTTGTTGCTTAAATAGTAATCGTACTTACCTACCATACTGATTCTATATTAATATAATTTAATGAAACATATCTTTTTATCACCCTACCCAATAAGTGATGGGCATTATCCAGAAAACCCGGTAAATTTATATATTTCAATAGTTTTTATCAAATTTCATATTGAGCATTTTTCAAATTGTCTGCGCATTATGAATAATGCCGTATTAATCACTTGGTCAATAATCCATAATATATACAATTCAAGTCATTTTAATGCAGTTGCCAACAGAATTAGACATGCTATCGTGTGATAGCATCTTGTTCGATATCATGTTTACATTTGTTTTGCTGTGTAACATTGGCCATATCTCTACTATTCCATCATACACGGCTATTAGGAAGCATTTAAAAATAATAGCTTTATTTCATAATTGTTGACTATTACAATTTAGGAGGGTTGCCTTCAGTACTAGCCAGGTCCGCACCCTGAGTAGTTAGCTTAAATACCGTCTTGTCTTACTTTCTGGCTCGTATTTTTACCACGGTCAGAATAATTCTTATTGAGAAGAAGATTATTAGTAAAGACAATATTCCATTCCAGGTCCACTCCTTATGCTTCAAACTGGTGAGACCACCGGAAACCATTACAGAGGATAACATCGCAGCCTACTTCAGGGGAATTGACATGCTTCAGTCAGAATTGACGCAGCGAGGCACCAAGTTCCTGGATGGGGAGCAGCCTGGCTACGGTGACTACATGATTTGGCCCTTTTTTGAGAGGCTACTTGTTATCAACAGCGATGTTGGAAGGCTGGATGAGAAGAACTACAAGTTGGTGGTAAGTGCTGTTGCTAGATGTCCAATGAATGTCACTGTTGGGTTCGAATTTAAACTTAAAAAGAAACTTCAGCGCAAATATTGTGACTCAAAACAATTTAGCAGCACCCTAATTGCGTAACTTCAAAGAATAAATAAAAACTGTATAAAAATCGCTCCACTGGATAGCGACCAAACACGCAATGAATACTCGTACTAGTGAAATGCGAAAATGAAAGAATTTGCGATCAATTCCAGGAACTTATATGTTACGCAATGAGGTTGGGCCAATCATCGGTCAAAACTTCACCATTGAATCATCATCATCATCATCATCTGCCTGCCCTTATCCCATGTTACTTGGGGTCGGCGCAACACGTTTGCTTATTCCATACCGTTCTATCCCCCGTCATGTTATTACTGACTCCCTTTTCTTTCATATCACTCCTCACACAGTCCATCCATCTTTTCTTTGGCCTTCCTCTCCCTCTCCATCCATCCACATTTATATTCATAACTCTTTTAGTAATATGCGTTTCATCCCTCCTCATCACATGACCATACCAGGACAAACGGTTTCCTTTCAACTTTTCTGCCACTGGCGCCACTTTCAAACTGCCTCTAATATACTCATTTCTCACTTTATCCAATCTCGTCACGCCGCACATCCATCTCAACATTCTCATCTCTGCTACATGCAATCTCCTTTCATCCATCTTTTTCACAGCCCAACATTCCGATCCATACAGTATGACAGGTCTAATCACGGACTTGTAGATTTTCCCCTTTAACTTGAGGGGCATCCGTGGGTCGCAAGTTGTTCCAGTGACCTGTCGCCATTTCATCCATCCTGAGTTGATCCGGTGCGTTACGTCTCTCCATTAAAACTTCACCATTAAACATCCTCGTTAAAACTTCACCATTGAATATCAGATCAAATTCTTAAATCATCAAATATTTACAATTATTAGCCCAAATTAGTTGGTGGGCCAAATATTTGTTGAACCACATGCGAGAAATCTACATGTTTATCGTATTCTTCTTCTTAGTCGGGCACTCTTGGCAGAGTGGTCGTGGTCATGGGTGGGCCATGATGCATGATGGCTCTTGCCATGCGTCGCCATTCGGTTCTATTCACTCTAGGACGATTCGCATGATGTACTCCGTGTAATTGTAAAAAGCAAGGGAGATAGTATGCATCCCTGTCTAACACCAGCCTCTGTTTTGAATGAGCTTGAGTCAATTCCGTTCACGCGAACCGCTACCGTACCGTCTTCGTACAGTCTTCTAATGAGGTACGTTAGATGATCTGGTACACTCATAACTGAAAGAATTTACCACAGTTTCCGCCATTGCACAGTGTCAAATGCTTTTCTGAAATCCACGAAGCATATGAAGATTGTTAAATTCACGAGACTTCTCTATAATTTGACATATTATGAGAATTTGTTTTCTAGTTCCTCTTCCTTTAACAAAACCGGCTTGTTCGGGTGCAATTTCGCGAGACAAAAACGACTGAAAACGCTTGCTTATCACATGTAGAAGCACTTTGCTTGCATGGGAGATGAGGGAGATCAACCTGTAGCTGTTGCACTTTTTTGTGGAGCCCCTTTTTGTGCAGGGGGATGAAAAGGGAGCTAGACCAGTCTTTTGGCCACTCGCCGGTTTGCCATATTCTACAACAGATGGTGTGTATTATATATACCCCTGCGTATCCTATCTCCTTTATGATCTCAATCGGTACCTCATCCACACCTACAGCTTTATTAGGCTTTAAATGATTTATTGCTGCTTTTTTCTCGTCCTTCAATAAAACTGGTTCCATCTCCAAGGGTTGAGAACACAGTGTGGTGGCTTGTGATGAGTGAGCGTCAACAAAAAGTGAAAGTGAGCCCAGGTTTTTGGTTTTAATTGGCGAGTGATGGATCGTATCTTCATATGAAGATCTTTGGTATCAAACTTTTGTCAGTGTCGCTCTAGTTCAGCGCAGATGTCATTGAGGGCAGCGTTCCGGTCTCTTCGACAAGCGGCCTGTATTTCGGCATTAAGAGCGTTCAGTTCTTGTACACTTGCGCCACTGGCTTTTAGCTTTCTGCGGCGCTCAACCATATGCCACGTGTTCGTGGACAGCCAGTGTTGACGCTTTATTGGGAGAGGTTTGGGCTGTGATTTTCGTACCAACTCTTTAATGTAGTTTTTGGCATTTTTCCAGAGTGTGTTCAGATGATCATCGTCTTGATCACCTCTCCAAATATGGTCTCCCGTAATATTTTGGTTAAAACCTACCCTGTCCGTAATTGCCATACGGCTGCCCGCCTTCTTGCTAATGGAGTTGCGAAGCTTGATTCTCAGATTAAAAAACCAGTAGTTGATGATTAGAGTGGCAATCAGCTGCCGGCAGCGTGTGTGCATTGGTAATCGAGCTTCTCCACCTGGCCCTAATAAAATATATACTAAATTATGTAATCTGTTTGGTTTCGATGTTCTCCACTGAGCGACGTCGTGTAGAGTCTTCTCGGGTGTTGTTTAATAACTGTGTTCATTATAGTCAGGTTATTGTCGGCTGCGAATTGCATAAGGCATTCGCCTCTATCGTTTCTAGTACCAAGACCATAAAGCCCCACAATATTTAGCAGGCCTGAATCCATTATCGTCGATCCCAATTTTGCGTTAAAATCGCCCAGGACTATTAAAGCTCTCTTGTTGGGATGGCAGCTAAGCTGGCTGTAGAAGTCTTCAATTACTTCACCTCACCTGAGGCGAAGCTTGTAGGTTGTAGGGACGTACACTTGGATGATATTGAGTGGGGTCGGTGTTGCGCAGAGCTTAATTGATATCAATCTCTCGCTTATAGGATTGTAGCCTAAGACAGAAGTGTTCCATCGCTTTAGCATAGCAATGGCAACACTTGCGAAGCAGGAGTTTTCATTTTCTGAGAAGTAGATTGTATGTTTCTCTGTGTTACGGTGTCCACTTTCCTTCCAATGCGTCTCACTCAGTCCAGTGATGTCAGTGTTGCATCGCTCGTGCTCAAGTGGTCTAAGATGTGGAGTTTCCCCGCGTCTCGGAGTCTTCTCACATTCCACGTTCCAAGTCTTATGTTCGTAGTTGGATCTTCGTTCTTCCAGGAGCATAGTTTCCATGGGATGCCTGGTCGCCTACTGTCCCATGAATCAGAATCAGAATTAGTTTATTTCTCTAGTTTCAGTATTTAGTATATAACTTAAATAAATTTCATTTTACAAATAAGAGGTACGTATTTCACTTTGTCCGCGGAGTGGGAGCTTTTGAAACCTATCCTGGTTGTTTCCTCATATTACTCGTGTTTATATAAATCTAGGTGAGGATAACGATGAAGCAATGGGGATTAGCCCCAGCGGCTAGCCGCTTTTTACTTAATGAGTGACGTTACGGTCATAGCCTACGCTGTCGGAAGGGGACCAGTCGTTTGAAGAGTGGCTTGTCCCTATCTTTTTTATTAATATATGAAATTTCGCCTACTCTAGTAGCGAAAAGAAAGGGATTGTGTTGCCCGTAGCGCGTGTACGCCGGTCCTTGTTCTTGTAGCCCTTCGATCGACAGAGTTTTGAGACGTTCTATCATGTCGCCGTGGAGATCGTGCGCACGGATGTGCCACGGGTCTTGTTGTAGTATTTCCCAGAGTAGATCGGTTCCAGTGCGTCTGGGTAACTGTGCGGCGCTCTTCAATGCCATTTTATACTGCCTCTCAAGTTTGAGCAGGTTTGTTTTGCTGTACCTCGGTAGCAGTTGTATTACTCCGTAGTCTATTACTGGTAGTAAGCATGCTTGAATAACTAGCAGCTTTACGTCGACACTTAGCTTGGAGCGGTACCCGATGATTGGGAATAGCGCTCCTTTGACTCTCTTGGCCTTTGCGATGTTTTCTTTGGCATGTTTATTCATCGAGAGCCTTTTGTCCAGCCAGACTCCAAGGTATTTTATTTCTTGTTTGAATGGGATGCGTTCGCCACGTATTTGAACATAGTTGCGGTAACCTGTGTTCTGATTGTTGAGTCTCGGTCTCTTGTGTGAGAACATGATGCATTCTGTCTTATCGACGTTGCATTGTAGGCCCCATTTTTTGTAATAGTCGATTATGTCGATGGCGGCCCACTCTGCTCGACGCGTAGCGTGGTCCGGACTTTCAGCTGCGTTAAGTATGCATAGGTCGTCGGCGTACTGTGAAAGCATCTGGCCTGATATTCTTTCATTAGGTAGGTCAGCCACATAGAGGTTGAAGGTCGCCGCACCGAGTATCGATCCCTGGGGCACCCCGTGTGGCACACGTTGCTCCGTTCCCAAAGTAGTTCTGAAGCTACCTCTTGTTGTCCTGTCGCACAGATAGTTCTCGACCATCTTTACGATGTTGTTGCGAGCTCCAGCGTCGATCAGCTTTTGACAGAGACCTTTATGATTTATTGAATCGAATGCTTTGCTGAGGTCTGTTGATATCATGGCGACGCTATGGCCCTTGTCCAGCGCGTCGGCGATGTATTTGCCTGTGCGAAGGATTTGGGTGGCGGTGCCTCTGTTTCTCGTGAACCCGTGCTGGTGACTGGGTACTATTTCGCTCAGCTCTGTCTCGATGCGATTGAGTATTATTCTCTCCGCCCATTTACCCATGATGTTTAGTAGGCTGATGGGTCTATACGATTTGGGATCACTGTGGTCCTTACCCACTTTATGCAGAAAGATACATGTGCTGGTTTTCCATCGTTTTGGGAAGTAGCCCGTCTCGAGCACGTAGTCCATGATACGTTTGAATATAGCGATCATGGTCTCGCCACCCAGTTTGAGTATGTCGGCTTTGATGCCGTCGGGTCCGGGGGCTTTGCTATTCTTGAAGCGTCTAAGGGCTAATTTAAGCTCGAATTTTGATGTTTGATCGAGCGGAGCAAATGGTGTATAAATTTCCGTACATTCGTCACTTACATCGATGGTGGCTTCCTTGACTATAGCTGTATTGACCATTTTGTCGATGATTTCCAATTCACTGCAGCAGTCGCTGAAATGTGGTAGTTTCATGGTGGGCTGTTTCATTGCTCTTTGCACGGCCCACATGCGTTTCCGATTGTCTTCGGTATTTTCGAGTAGCTTTGTCCACTCGGCTTCTTTATGTTGAATAAGTTCTTTGGCCAATTGATGTTTACAGGCGTTGTACTGTCTTCGTGCTATTGTCCTGAGGTCGGTGTATCTGAGTCGCCAGGCACGCTGCTTTTTGGCATTGCGCTCGGCTATTCTTTCTCTAATATGTGCTGGAAGTCTGTCTTTGGGGTCCACGATTCTCAGTGGGGCCAACTCGTCTAGTGTTTTGACTATAGCTTTTTCTGTTTTTGTGATATACATTTCACAGTCGACGTTTGAGGAGATCTTTAGTTCTGAGTTCATGTTGTTGGCGAGTAGCCCTTCAAAAGCTTGTCTGCCTTCTCGACTGCTTTTTATTCGTGTGAGATTGCGACTCATCGGTTGTTCGTAGTCGCTATCGATTATTACATCCAATGTCCACGGGAGGTGGTCTGAGGAAATACACTCCCTCTGCTGACACTTGTATTCTAGTAGTGAGTGATCGTGGTTAACAATTGCTATGTCGAGTATGTTGTTTCCTAGACTCGTGGGCCGGGATGGTTTGCCAGTATTAATGATATTGACGAAGCTACGTTGGATCGCATCGCGGAGCACGATGCCCAAGCCCGCGTCTCTGGTGTGATTAAGTTGCCTCATGCGTAGGTTTGAGTCACCTATGATGATTGCGCTTTCACCGAGTATCAGCGTCTCAAACTCGTCAACGAGGTCTCCCTGTCTCGGAATCGGTATGTAAATGCCTTTGATTTTGATGTTGTCATTGGTTGTGTGATTGGTATAGAGAATGATGCTGCATCCCTCGATGCGTCTATCCGCGTTGTCAATGCTGTCTATCAGCGGTGTTTGAACCCATCTTAGGCCTCGTTTGATGTACATTACGGTGCCTAGATGTCGCTCTTTTCTTTCATGAATTTTATCGTAGCCAGGGATGTTGTACCTTTGCTCGTCCGGGTTAGTTTTTATCTCGTTAAGTATGAGGATGTCAACGTTATACTTGTTCACGATGTGCTTGACTTCCATGAATTTACCACGGAGGCCTTGCACATTGATGTGCATTAATCGCACTTGCTTTTTAGTTCCAGTCGCAGACAAGGATGGCATTGCGCAGTTCTCTGAAGCAACGCTCGAATATCTCGAGGAAGTCTTGTTTTGAGAGTTTAATTATCGGTCTTTCATTCTGCTCGCGAGGTTGTTCTTGTTGCTGTGTGTTCGCGGTGACGCTAGCGTAGTTACGTTCACCTCTTTGTCTCTCGTGTGGGTGGGATTGATGTTCGCGTGGTGTCTCCTGTTTGGAAGCCTGCTGTTGTTGCTTATTATGATGTTTCTCCTCCTCACGAAGGAGAACCTCTTGACGTTTCGCTTTTTGCTTGTTCATTTCACGCTGAAACTGCGGACATAAGCGCTGTGTTGCCGTGGGTTGTTCGGGCTTCACGTCTCTGCAGTTTGCACACACTTTAATCGTTTCGCCGTGACTGTTCACGATGTCGATTGTCGGGTTGCGCTTTTGAGCGTGGCACGAGCTCGTTGCGTGGTTAAAGCGAAGACAGTTCTTGCATTGCAGTAAAATCCCGGTATGCTCCACCGTGCCAGCTGGCGACTGGATGGGAGGACCCGGTGGCCATATCCGGGGGGGTTCGGGCGTCCCCGCAGTCTCCAGATGAGTTCCCCATAGGTTGGGTTAGCTCCAGTGTTCCACTTGGTTCACTGAGCAGCGCCTCGACAGTTCGACTTCTTCCCCAGCAAACTCTTTAACTTTAATATGAAGAAAGCAAAGAAGAATATGGTGAAACAACGGCTGCACTTCCTCCCACTAAAAGTGCACCTCACTAACATCAGGGGGCTGCACTCTAATCTCGATCCGGTCCACCACCACCTTGAGACCGAGAAGCCGCACCTGTTTTTCCTAACGGAGACGAAGATAACAACCCCGTCGGACGTGGCGTACCTCAACTACCCGGGTTACTCTCTTGAACACAAGTTCAAGAAGCAAGCAGGGGTCTGTGTGTACGTCCGCGATGACATTTGTTGTCGTCGTCTCCGTTGCTTTGAGAAATCGGGGTTTTCTGCCATATGGCTACTTGTGGACACTGGCGTGGAGAAGTCTCTCTACATCGGCGTCTATCGATCCCACACCGGTGACCAGGAGACGACAGCGCTTTTTAATTTCCTCGTGGAGTCGGCTGACATGGCCCAGCAACGGTACCCAACAGCGAAGCTTAATTTTCTGGGGGACTTTAACGCCCATCATAAAGAGTGGTTGTACCCGTACCGGAAAACTGACCATGCCGGGTTGGAGGCGCGCAAGTTTTCTCTATCGCTAGATCTAACCCAGCTGGTGAATGTGGCAACGCGGGTACCGGATGTTGACGGCCATACACCCAATTGCTTAGACCTTCTGCTGACAACTGATCCGGACAGTCATTCGGTGTCGGTCTCAGCCCCGCTGGGAACGTCTGACCACTGTCTGGTGAAATCCGTGTCGACTTGCTCTCCTCCAGATGACAGTCCTAGAGGCACGAGACGAGTATGGCGATACGAGTCAGCAGACTGGGACGAGATGCGGCACTTTTTTGCGTCTTATCCCTGGCGGCATGTGTGCTTCTCCTCGGGTGACCCCTCGAGCTGTGCGGACGCGGTTGGGGATGTGATTCGACAGGGAATGGATTATTTCATTCCATTCTCCGACATACCGCTCGGTCACAAATCCCGACCTTGGTATAATGCAGAATGCGCCCACGCAGAGGCCCGAAAAGAGTCTGCCTATAAAGCCTGGGTCGGGGCCCGCGACCGCAAACTTAGAGCACGTAGGGTTCGCGCGAGGAAAAGAGCCTTTAATTCTGCCGCCAAGTTCTGCAAGCGGGTTCTGCGTCGGGCACGTTTTGACCATATTGGGCGTATTGGGGCCAAGCTGGCATCACACCCTCCGGGTAGTAAACAGTTTTGGTCCCTGTCTAAAGCGGTTGAAACGAATTTCTGTCGTCCCACATTACCTCCAATGCTGAAACCTGATGGGTCGCTGGCTCACTCTGCGAGTGAGAAAGCAAATTTATTTGCATCTCTCTTTGCTAGCAATTCACGTCTGGACGCTGGCTCCAAGAAACCACCTACTGTACCTCATTGTGACTCTTCGATGCCGGAGATCGCTGTGCACACTAGAGAGGTCCGGAGAGTATTGTGCAGTCTAGACGTGAACAAGGCCAGCGGCCCTGACGGCATTCCGGCGAGAGTGCTGAGGCAGTGTGCGCCTGAACTGTCTCCTGTATTGACACGCTTGTTCCGCCTCTCTCTTGTAAAAAGAATGGTGCCGAAATCCTGGAAGCTTGCAAATGTGCAACCAGTGCCCAAAAAAGGCAACCGTGCAGACCCTGCTCATTACCGTCCAATCGCCATTACCTCCATTTTGTCCAAAGTTATGGAAAGGGTACTCAACAGTAAGTTGCTGACGTACCTTGAAGACAATAATCTCCTCAGTGACCGTCAGTATGGCTTTCGCCGGGGACGGTCAACTGGTGATCTTCTTGTGTATGTCACGCACTGCTGGGGCGAAGCCATCGAGAGACACGGCGAAGCACTTGCTGTGTCGCTTGATATCTCGAAGGCCTTTGACAGGGTCTGGCACGCGAGTCTACTCAGTAAGCTTCCTGCGTATGGCATCCCCGCTGGTTTTTGTAGCTGGATATCAGACTTCCTCAGCAAACGGTCGATCCGAGTAGTCATTGACGGCTGCTCCTCTGACCTTATGGCTATTGACGCCGGAGTTCCTCAGGGGTCTGTTCTCTCTGCAACTCTTTTCCTGCTGCACATCAATGACCTACTTCTGCCTGGTATTGTTGGGTACGCAGATGACAGTACTGTTTCAGAGAGATACCTGTCCAGCGCAAAAACCAGCGTGGATGAAGTTCGTTCCTTGAGAGAGGCTATGGTGGAGCGGACAGATTTGACCTTAAGCCTTGTCTCCCAGTGGGGTGATGACAATCTGGTCTCCTTTAACGCCACCAAAACACAGGCGTGTCTTTTTACCGCTAAAAGGAGTCTTTTCGATCATACTCCTACTTTTCGGGGTACATCTGTTCCTGTGACTGATCGGCTCGAGCTCCTAGGCATGGAGTTGACATCCAATCTCAACTTCGGCGCCTCCATTGAGTACAAAGCCCAAATTGCGGCCAAAAAACTGGGCATCCTGAATAGAGTGAAGCGATACTTTACGCCTGGACAGCTTTTAACCCTTTACAAAGCGCAAGTCCGATCCTGCATGGAGTATTGCAGCCACCTTTGGGATGGCTCAGCTAAGTATCAGCTTGCCGCGCTTGACTCAGTGGAACGCAGAGCCAAGAGGCTCATCGGCGACGTTGAACTGGCGGATGCCAAGCTACATAGCTTGGCTCATCGCCGCAAAGTTGCCTGCTTGTCGGTCTTCTACAGACTGTACTTCGGTGAGTGTGCTCAAGAACTCCACGACCTCATCCCACCAGCCCCCTTCTACCATCGGACATCTAGACGCACTGCAAGTTACCATCCTTACCTTGTTGCCATTCCACCAATTCGCACCAAGCGCTTCCAGACATCCTTCATAATGCGCACAGCGAATGAATGGAACTCACTACCTGCGTCCGTGTTTCCGAACGCCTTCAACCCGAATCTCTTCAAAGTTAGAGTGAACAGGCTTCTTCTGGGTAAACTCACTCCATCGTCGACTCTGTCTCTGTCACCTCTGACCTAGACTAGAGTCAAGAGCAAACCCATCTCAAATAAAAAAAAATAAAAAAAAATTCTGTCACTTTTTGTTGTGTAGCGCTCGGGTTTGATTCTGTGAGCGCAGAAGAAGGCCTCAGTGGCATTCTTCATTTTTTCTGCCAGCTCCACATATGAGAACGAACTGTCGAAGATACATAGTTGGACATCTGTTGTAATGCGTTTGATGGTTAGTGGGCGGATGCCGATGCACCTCTCCATTTCCTCTAGTTGCTCGTCGAGGGTATAGTCGTGCGTCATATTCCTGATTATTACTTTGGTCGTTCGTATTTGCTCTGCACGAGGTTTCGGAGCTATGAAGGCAAGGTCTGGCTTTAGTTTCTTGATTTCCTCGATGCACAGCCTGCGTTTATCAAGGTCTGTTACCGAGATGAGAATGTTCTTACTTTTCTCGTTACGGCTGACTCTGGCTTTATGCGTTATGAGGATGCGCGATAAGTCACTGATCAGTTTATCTGACATCACTTTCTTATTGTCCTTCACGTTGCTAAATTTGTAACGTGAATCGTTGATAAGTATCGGAGGGACATATCCGTTCTTGTTTGCTGTTGTATCTTTCATGCGCGTCGACGGTGGACTGTTCTTCCACGCAGCTGGTCTCTTAGCCTTCGGAACGATAGTATGATCCCCGTTCTCGGTCCGTGTACGCTTGCGTGATAGACTACGCGAGTTTGCAGAGTTTGAACGCACTGATGACACGGTTGACAGCGAGCTCACTTCGCTTTCTTTGTGGCGAAGCGGTTCGAACCGGTTTGAAGTTGTAATCACTGGCGAGCGTGCACTGACGCCGACAGTTGGTTCAGCCTGTTTCCACTGCTTATTCGGTGCACTTGTACTCAACGTGGTCGCGACGTCGATTTTCGGTTGTTCACGAACCTTGTTATTCCGCCGTAAGTTTAGTTCGTCACTGTGTACGTATACAGTATTCACTTTTTTACAATTGCATACGATTGTTTCACTCGCGAGAAATTCGTCCTGTGGGATGGCCCTCACTATTAATTGTTTGTTACAACTTTGGCAGTTGTGAAATATACTTTTGCACAAGGTATTCGCACAACTAAATATTTTATACGATACTTTCGTCACAAATTTATTGTCCAATAGTTTCTGTGTAGTGTCTACGTAAATTTTCACGGCACTTTGTTTGCTGCATTTTTTGCACTTAAGCAGCTTTATTTTTGATTGTCCGTTTTTAAACTCCACGAAGTTCTTTACTTTGTTTACAAAGTCGCAGTTATTGCAATTAACCGAAAAGGAACCATCCTCATTGTTGAAGAGGTTTTTACGGGTCTCGCACAACACTCCATTATTGTTTTTAATGTCTATTTTTTCATTAGAACGATTCGTAAAGTCCATCCCCATTGTTGGGGAATCGCTTGTTTGTTCACTCATCTTTACATTTTAGTTCTCACATTCCACGTTCCAAGTCTTATGTTCGTAGTTGGATCTTCGTTCTTCCAGGAGCATAGTTTGCATGGGATGCCTGGTCGCCTACTGTCCCATGGCCGGTAGCACATTTCACACCCTGATTCCCGGATAACCGAGGGCGCCGGTCGCTACTCAGGTCACCACGCAAACTATAATTCTTATAGGACCTTCTCATAACTCTCGTGGGATGAATAGTGCAATGGTATCATGGTATCCCGTTGCCTTTTGCACCAGACTTTTAAAGCGTTATTTAGACGCCAGGCCGCTGTAGCTTCTTCTAGCCTGTTGTCCGACTGGGTGTGTGGTTATCCCGCCATGGCTCGGTCGCCAGAGCCTCGTCAGTTGTCCAGCAGGGAGCACCACGACGGCGTGAGAGCCATCGCCGTCAGCTATTCATACAAACCACCGACGCGTGCAGGTGAGGTTGACATTTAGGTCAGATGTGATGTTGGTTCCATTCTCCCCTTACGCCGCATACACGTAGCATAAAACATTAAGACTATAATAATAGCAGATAACTAGAATGACTGGACAGTATTTTCACTTCACGCTCACTTCGCATGTGGTGTGGCTATAATATCGCTAGTACAATCTCGGTGAAAATCATATCAACATTGTTATCTGATTAAAAATAAACTATACTTTATCGGTCTATCATCGTAATACAAAGCTGTTACAAACGTTTGCTAATCATCAGATTGTTAAATTAGGGCGATCGCAGTTACGAGTACTACTTAATTAGGCAACATATCCGTTATATCCTAATTATAAGTGGTAACTGCAACCGACACATTACAACCGGCCAGCGACCACACAGCCCCTAGACGCCTAATAACAGGCGGGCGATATCTGTCAACACATATGACTAAAAGATCATATACAGGTAATAAAGGTCGTCACTCGACAATTTCGAATTAGTAGCGACCACTTCTGTGAGCCGTAAACACTTCCGCGACCGTCAACAAAAAAAATATTTCATAAATATTATAATGGCCTCTTGAACAATACGTTGATATGGTAACAACATCCAGATTTTAAGTTTCCGGAAAAATGGCATAACATTTAATTGATAAGTTAATAGTTACATAAACATAATTAGATTTATTTTCTGATATTTTTTGTCGGAGTTCATATTATACTGGTCAAGTTTGTAGGTGAAAACGCCCACCGCATTTTTGCGTCTCTTTCTTTTTAAAGTAATTTTTTCGCTATCTCTTCTCCTCTATAATTTCATAAATAGAACTAGTGATGCACCATATCCTATGACCAAATCTGTTATCGATAGAACTAGAAACCTTACAAATAAAGACATTAAATTAAAAAGTTTATTAATTGTGAAACGATGTTTTGATTACGTTTTTTACTAATAATTAATATTACTATATTTAAGAACCAACAGCCGAAAAAAGTATGTTGCCTTAAGAATTTTGATATTTATTTTTTTAGTTTTAACATTTTATTTTATTACTATAATGTTAAAACGCCGTATAATAATAATAAAGAAGGTAATTTTAATAAAATAAAAATAAGTACAAATACTATTTATAAAATATCGATATCTTCCTGGTTTTATTTAAACCGGGACAGGTTTAAATAAAACCAGGAAGCCCTTAATGAGTCGCATGACCTTGGTAAGGGTCCAATCAGAGCGCACTACCCCCGTGCCTCATACCTCAGCTAGTTGACAGAATTGTTTTGATGTATTAGATCATGCATTAGGCGTCTAGTGGCTATGTGGTCGATGCAACCGGCTAAACGACGATTTCAGAATCAGAAACCTGAAGGAAGAAAGAAATAGCTAACATTTCATTGATTAAATTTTTATTACATTTACCATTACAGGAATCCCCAATGCGATAAATGTGTTCATCCTAACCTAAGTTATCCTAGACTCAAAATAATAAGATCACGCCTGTATTAGTACAGTTCCATCAAGCTCGTGCCTCGCCTTTATGTCAGTGTTCTACATCTGACTGCGAATATGTACAATCTGCACATCACATCATAAGGGAGTGTATTATTTGGCAGAATTAACGCAATACTATGTTGAATTAAGTACAGGCTGCATCAGGAGTTGTTTACTATAGGACCTTGTGGAAACTAGAACAAATTTCCGAGCGTTTTTGCCATACCTTATTGGAATCAAATATAACAGCTTACATTGTTAGGACCCAGTAATATTAATTTTTATCTAGTTGCTAGGCAACTGGGCTTATCCCAGTTCTAAACTACCATTTGTGCCTATTGGCCTTGTTTGTTCTGTCTCCTGCTTGATATGGAGGGAAGTGGAAAATTGTATGTTTTCCTAGTCCTCCGTTATTCTTTTCTGATTAATTTCTTTGTGGGATCCAAAACAGTCAAATTCATTCTCCGGGACTTCGCTGCTTCATTTCGCTTTTCTGGTGGTCGCCACTGTTGATTCTGGCTTTCAGGAGTTGCAGTGGTTTGAGAATAGTACGGTGGGATTGTCCCAATAAAAAAGTTAAAACTGAGGTTCCGTTTAGTTCCATAGCTATTCTTTATTGTACATCATAAAAAATACTATATTATAAATTGTGCTGTCTTAATTACAGTTGGCGTACATCGACAATTTGGCGAAAGACCCTGTTATTGCGGAGTACAGGCTACCCAATGAGGCTCTCCTGGCGTACCAGACGGCTCACAAAAATAAGGTGAAGCCCAACTATGACCTGCTTCTGAAGAACTAGTCACACTGTTTCTGTGATAAAATTAAAGTACAATTTTATATTTTTTCTTTATTAACTTTGTACAATCACTTATTTGTCAGTATTTGTAATTATAATTTTAAGCACCTAAATGAAATTAGATAAAGTTTAACTTAAGCATATTATTAGCAAATCTATTATTTGTAATTATGAATAAACTATTTTTCTGTAATACATTACTGGCTTTGCTGTTTTTTTAAAACACCCAGTAGCTATAAGTATACGTTTCATAATTAAACATAACGTGAACTATAAAATGTATGAAAAGTCTAATAGCCGATGTTGAAAACCTGGAAGAAATTGACTCAATCACATTTGTCACCATCGATTAGCCTCGGGATATTTTTTTTACTTTCACTCGGGCGAAGCCGCTGGTAGAAGCTAGTGCAGTAATAAATGTATGGGCTCAGATAATATTATACTAGCTTACAGATGCCTCACCCCATACAAAGAAACCAAACCGTGCTGACGTAACTAGCGTTTTTCGTCTGATTAAGATGATTATTTTTCTAAGTACATCGATCGTGTTCGGTTCCGTTCCACGGATATAGATGGTGTTAGCAGCGTCTTGCAAGTAAAAGGGTTAACTCGGTTAGTAAAGACTTTTTTTTTAAATACAGCGACGATTTGTTTTATAGTTTTTTTTTTGTTCGTTTTAACAGTTTTATTGCACCAAAATGTGTAACAATAGAAATTTAAAAATCGAATGGATGCCTCAGAAATTTAAAACCGCGCCATCTATTGGAATCAATTTTAAATGATCCATTCGAATAATCTTTGATATGTGAATTAAGAGCAATTCCTTAATTTTGTGCTTAGGACAGTTAATTAAACAAGAACATACATTTTTTATGATCAAATCACTCAATAAAAAATTAAAGCTTATCATGCCACCTAGTCCAATTCATTTGAACCAATTTTTTTTATATAAAATATTTTTTTATATAAATAACGTTATAAAATTACTTTAATATCCACATTAAGTTAAGCTAATACGAAGGGACAGAAAATTCACGAGACTACAAACACAAAAAAAAACTTTGCCCTTTCAGGAGGAACTAGAAAAGCTCTTAAATAACTCCACGAAATGATGCCCTGCCCAACTAGCAAAAACGTCGTATAATTCTAGTCTTATAAGACTTCACGGTATATAGCAGTTATATAGTGGTATGTAGTTAACTATTTTGATATATAGACGTTTATCTTACGACGGTTCAGTCGCGGGACTGTTATGTCTTAATATAAAGTTGAGAAAACGTTTTCAGGACTAACTTATACGACGTTGTAGAATGGTGCCAGTGCATATGTTGGATAAACGTTTTCATGACTAACTTATACGACGTTGTAGAATGGTGTCAGTTCATATGTTGAGTAAATGTTTACAGGACTAAATTATATGACGTCGGATAATGGTGCCAGTGCATATGTTGGATAAACGTTTTCATGACTAACTTATACGACGTTGTAGAATGGTGTCAGTTCATATGTTGAGTAAATGTTTTCAGGAATATCTTATATGACGTCGGATAGTGGTGCCAGTGCATATGTGGAGTAAACGTTTTCAGAACTTACATGTCGGGTTTAGTCAATAGTACGGACGTCAAAACAAATCGCAAGCACGCCATCTGGCGGCAAAGCAAGAACAACTACACTTTGGCGCGCTTTCTCTAACCACTTGCGTGGTGGGGATAATAGAATGTAGCAGTTGAGCTAAAATGTACTGGCAGTTGAGTACTGAAAGCCGTAGAGCTAACACGTCGTAGAATCAGTGTCGATCCGTAATATTACTAAGCAAGAATGTAACTTGTGTCTATTTGAATATACTCAGTGTATCGAATAATTTGTGTGATTTCATTTTCACGACTACCCATCGACCTGCCCACACACTATGTCTTAACCTAAGGGAATACATTCTGACTTCCCGATGGTTTACATCTATCGGTCAGCCTTGATGCGACATACATATATGAAGTCGGCTAATGGTGCCAGCCATGACGTTTATTGGACAATGTATTGGTCATATCAACGTTTCGGATAAATAAAAGGTTTTTGTAAGACGACCATCGTCATGTGCAAATCTTAACATAACTTTTATATAATTAAAACGCCACTTAAACGTTAGTGCATAACCTTTATATAACACAATGATTTTGATCGTATGGAAGTCTTACTAAGACTTGTATGCGACTAAAATGTTGAATTTCTACGGTTACATTAGTTTAAGTAGACTTTCAAATCATTTAAAGGTCAAATCCACACTTTAATTGAACCATTCCCATTTTGTTGTGTCCATTAAAAAAGTGATAGAATGAATGAATGTTTCCGAAAAAGATTCCGTATATTATTTAAATATTTTAACTAACATTTAATATAAACAACAACAACAAAAATTTATAAAAAACACAGTTATAACATTTGCTTGAAAAGGTGAAATGAATGCTTCTCCAATGCCATTTTTGTCTTTTAAGACGTTTTAAATCATTTCGGATCAAAAATTTATCGATGTCCAAGAACACTACCATAGTTCATTGATATCCTATGTTAGACCTGAAAAAAAAAAACTGGGCTAAACGTACTAGGTATTTGATTAGATAGCCATTGACAAGAAAAGAAGATGAATTTATAATCATAAAGGGCCAAGTTAGTTCTCTGTTCAAGATAATCAATGTTTATTAGATCTGTAAGTAATGCCTAAGGAACCCTAAAGTGAATATGGCCGCGGCGTCACAGATTCAAGAAAATGTATACGCGACCTTTTTGTTATATTAGTGTCATATAAAGGTCGCTATATAACGTAAACAAGATGGTCGATGCTTTATTATGAAAACATATTTTGGATAATTAATTAAAACGATTCAAATACAAAGAAATAGGGGAGGGCGTTAAAAACATCACAAAAACACATATATATATTGTCATAAAACTAAAGTTCCCTGAAAGATTAACACAACTATCATTATATCAGACTCATTAATAAAATGCATAATAAATCGATATTTTGTAATCATGGAAATAGACATTTACTTACCTTTTTTAATTTATTTTTTATATATCACAATATTTAACACACGAAACAATACAGTTATCGTTGAGTCGTATTGTTTGGCACCATTATTATACGTTTATACGACCAATCATAAAAACTAGACTCAAAATGTAAAACGTTAAATTGACTATTACTAAACATTGATTTGTTAGTTGGGTGGATACCTAAACTGATAGGCAACCAAAATAAACATCACAAACCGCATGAACAAGCAAAACAGCATCCGAATTCTACCAGAACCTATATTACAACCCAATATATATATACCCAAACGAAGAAAATACAAAAACTATTTACAAAAAACCCGCATCTATCTAATCTCTACATCTATAAATTAAACTAGCTGACCCGTAGGGCTTCGCTCCCGTCAATTGGCTACCCACCTACCATACCTACACTACCCTACCCTACTTACTCTACCCTACCTTACCTACCCTACCCTACCTAATCATTTAATACATAATTAAGCTATTGCATAGCTTCTATCGCGGGCCTTGAGCGCGGGGAAAGAATCCAGAAATTCCGTAACGAAAAAAAACCTCACGCTCCCCACTCCGACGGGCAAGGAGGTGTGGCTTGAAGGCCGTGCATCGTCTAACGTCGTTTCAGTTCGGCAGTCTTCGACACGGCGTTGTGTGCGATTAGACGTATTGTACGACTCTACGAAACTTGTTTTTGGTGTATAGATAATGCACATGAATGCCGCGCAGAGAAAGTATATATGATATTATATCTATATAAATGTACATCACGCGAAATTCGATAATCACTTCTTAATATTGTTATTTTTTTATAAATGAATATTGTTTTGGTGTGTCATTACACTATTTATACCTAATTATTTATACCTATTATTTATACCTAGATATTTTCGTTTAATAAACAATATTAACTATTTTTATTTATTTAATAATAGAAAAAATTGTTTTCTTATCGGTCACCACGCTCAAAAAGTGTAACTTGAATTAATATCAAAGAAAAAGCAATACTGCATGAATAAAATAAATAAATAAAAATAAAAATTATAATTGCATAAGTTGATACAAAATGCTATGCAATAGCTTTACCGCGGCAGTCCCCGAGTGCCACACGTCTTTTTTTTTTAAGTATCATCAATAGTATTCGCAGCGCACGACAAATAATGCATTTTATATGCAACATTTTGCTACTTTGGGTTACATTATTGCAAGTTTCATAAGGATCCCTATTTTTTTTTGAGAATATATTATTGCCTATGACACTCAGAAATAATGTAGCTTTCTACTGGTGAAAGAATTTTCAAAATCGGTTCAGTAGATTCAGAGATTACCCCCTACAACGTCACATAGTCACAATTCACAAACTTTACCTCTTTATTATAATATTAGTATATAAGTCTAGATTAACGGTAGTAGATAAGAACAATAAGCATTCGAAGCTGTTGTAGGAAACAACAGCGGCCAATGACTTTCATTTTTATATCCGTCTTATCATCATTTATCTTTATTTCGCGTTCGAATTTTGTTTATTCACGTCTAACAAGATCAGTATTTTGGTACAATCGTACGATTTTACACGGCAAAGTTGAAATGTTATGTGACTTAACAAGTAGATCAATAATAGCAAGTCATCTTAACACTTTTGTCGTATCATAAACATTTGACAGTGTTCTAGAGGCAGCTGGTCGATATGTTATCGTCAACAGTTAGTTTCGCTGTGCATTTATACTCCTCATTTCAAGGAGTGCAGACATTCAGACGAGCGCTCGGCTACGTGTTACCTTATAGCAACATGGCACCAGTCAAGGTCAACTTTGACTCAAAGCATCTCACAAAAGGTTAGTGTAATATTATTTATACATTTATTTATAATAAATTCATGTTACAAAATTATAGTCTGTAGTTATGTGAGCATAGTGAAGATAAACTAAAACAACAAAAATGTTCTGATGTCCACAGAATAAATAATCTACGAGTAGTGTTAGCAGTGGCTTTATATGGCTTATGTGACACAGATAACAATTTAATTACATAGATACGTAAAGAAATTTAAATCTAGGAATTTGCATTTGTTTATTGCTTATTTTATTTAACCACACACACAGACGATTTATTTATGTTTGCTATGATTTTTGTAGCAGGTAACATTAACTCTGTATGGCGCGTAATTTAAAAAGTTGGAATATAATTTTTAACATTATCTTAATTTCGTTGAATGAAAGTTGGGGCAAATTGATTGAAAGCTCATTTTAAGGGATGCTGGATAATCTTTATAAAATGTGACTCTACCAGTAGATACCTAATATATGTACATTTAAAACGGATAACAAGTTATTTAGGTCAATATTCGCCATAGGCTGCGTTGAGTTATAAACAAGATTTTATGGATACTCGCAATATTAATTTATTTATCTCGAACATATTCTACTTCGCAAATTCACAACCACTAAAAAAAAATAGGACGAGCTATCCAATAGCTGATCCATTCCTGGTTCCATGAAGTGTGAAGTGGTCATACACTGTATTTAAAAAATGAATTGGGTTGGAATATTGGTGATGGTGGTAAGTAAAGTTATGTAAAGTCGGTAAATTCATAATATAGTTTCTGAAGGGCTTTATGAATAAAAGCTTGCCAATTATTCCCTACTTGTTTGTAAGTTATAACAAAATTTAAATAATCAATGGTGGATTACCCGTCTTAGGTCATCTAGCAAATAAGGACCATACGATCGTTATGCTCTGGAAACATGCTATTCAATCACGCTTGAAATATTCACAGAATCTTTAGTTGTATATTTACTTCAAAAATAATAATTAATAAATTAAAATTAAATAAATTAAGGGGGGCTCCCATACAACAAACGTGATTTTTATGCAGTGTTTTGCGATAATGGTACGGAACCCTTCGTGTGCCAGTCCGACTCGCACTTGGCCGGTTTTTTTTCTATTACGCTCTATACTTCGGATGCAGATTTTGTGCTGTGACATAATTGCATTAAAACTGCCATAAATTTAAATTCTGTAGCTGGCGTGTAGTTCAAATGCATGCCATAGCCATCTACTTAGAGCTTTAGTGCCACAACAAAAGGCGCGTGCATATTGCAGTAGTTTACGTAGAGTTGCAGTTTTGTACTTGTATGCAAACAATTGTATTTTCGCAGTAGATGGCAACGTCCTCGCTGTCTATTACATGAGATGATGGGGTATGGTGCATATAAATATTCTTAGGGGAATACAAATGTGTAATAGATAAAATTATTTGTCCAATACAGGTGATGCTCTTCCTCCATTCACCGGCAAGCTGCGCGTGTACAACATGCGATACTGCCCATTCGCGCAGCGCACCATCCTCGCTCTGAACGCCAAGAATATCGACTATGAGATCGTCAACGTCGACCTTCAGGACAAACCCGAATGGCTGACCTCCGTTAGTGCTTTTGGTAAGACAAAATCAAAATCTAACATAATATTGCGTTTAATCAAAATCTCTCTTTTTGGATATATGTCCACTGCCGCCGTTACCGGACGTCATTACGGTGTCATCATCTTGTTTTTTCCCGACTGTCGAAGGAGAGTATTGTGTTTATCAGTCTATGTATGTATGTTTGTTCATAGGAACAACCACATAGGTGGAGGATACTTCTGGTATTGGTCCGCCAGCTCGCGAATATGTATCCTCCGACTGCACAGCATGATTTTCTTCTTATTTACTTCTTTAGTTCGCTTCTTAATCAGTCGGGTTTTTAGTTTTTTTTTTTTGGTTTTATTAACCTACTGATCTCTTCTTCTTATTTGTCCTGGCTATTATTCCAGTTTATTTGAAGTCTGCTATCCTAGTACTGCTACGCCACCGCCCACACCGTACGGTTGCGGGTTGTGTCTTCTGTTGTTTTTTTTAATTAATCGTGAAATTTAAAATTAAAGGTAAAGTGCCAGCACTGCAGATATCAAAAGATGTGTCTATCTTCGAGAGTTTGGTGACCGTGGAGTACTTGGACGATGTCTACCCACAGAGGCCTCTTCTCCCAAAAGACCCTGTGCTGAGGGCTAAGGACAAGATCCTTATTGAAGGCTTTGGGGCTGTAAGTAATCTTGTTTCGTTTTCACTACCTTTTTAACGCAGGTTGTGGCATAAACAAAAGCTTTTCAGTACATTTAGATTACGCGGTAAAATTCTGTTGCGGTATTCGCATAATCATAGTTTTCATTTAGAGATAGTATTTGTCTAGGTCTACTTACAGTGATATTTTATCATTTCTTTTGAAAAAATGTCGAAAGGTCCCTTTCGACATTTTTTATATAGTTTAGCTGACTCTTTGTGAGCCACTGAAACCGTTTTATGAATGTTCATGTAACAACAAAAATCCCTCTTCTTAGTCCGCATTATGCGCATTATGGATTTATTACTGCGCGTGTCTCGACACGCACTTGGCCGGTTTTTATTTTAAATATATCAAGAAATATCTGCGTAAAAAATATTTTCACAGCAATATTATTTTATATTATATTATTTGGTCAGCAGGATTTATCATCATCATCATCATTCATCATCAGCCTATTAATGTTCCCACTGCTGGGACACAGGCCTCCTCTCTGTGAGAGGGAATGGGCCGTAATCCACCACGCGGGCACAGTGCGGGTTGGTGGATGTCTCATGTCTTCCAATTTTTGGTTCTAGGACATGACGGTTTCCTCACGATGTTTTCCTTCACCGTTTTGAGAGCAGTGGTGATGAAATAATTTACACAAAGTAAAGCGCCTGCCTGGGCTCGAACCCACGACCTACAACTTGTAAGTCGCGGCCGATACCACTGGGCCACCACTGCTCTGAGTCTCTCTCATCTGCAGGATTATCGATACCGATTCTCGGTTAGCATAAAATAATATTTGTAAGCGGTGCTGCAATTTTCAACGAAGCAGTCCATGAGCGAGCGAAGCGAGCTCGGGATCTTAGGGCACCCCGATACGGATAGGTTAGGTTCGTGCTCGTGCTTCATGTTAGGTTACTTTAAACCCTGCAGAAAATATGCAGTCTACTTTGTTGCTTAAATAGTAATTGAACTTATTTACCATACTGATTGTAGATTAAAATCAATGTCAACATATTGTGTTTTAATTAAATTGATCGAATTTAATTATTTCAATAGTTTTTATCAAATTGCTTACTGATTTTTCAAATTGTCTGCGCATTATGAATAATGCCGTATTAATCACTTGGTCCATAATCGATAACATATACAATTCAAGTGATTTTAACGCAGTTGCCAACAGAACTAGACATGCCATCGTGCAATAGCATCTTGTTCGATATCATGTCTGCTTTTGTTTTGCTGTGTAACATTAATTGGCCATATCTCTAGTACTGGTACACCATCATATACTGCATTATAATGAAGGATGCATTTACAAATCATAGCCTTCATAATTAGTGACGATTAAGTATTATAATATTATATATATATTTTAGGGAGGTTGCCTTCAGTACTAGCCAGGTCAGCAGCTTGAGTAGTTAGCTTAAATACCATCTTGTCTTGCAGCATAATTGTTATTGAGAAGAAAATTATTAATAAAGACGATATTCCATTTCAGGTCCACTCCTTATACTTCAAAATGGTGAGATCACCTGAAGCCATTACAGAGGATAACATCGCAGCCTACTTCAGGGGAATTGACATGCTTCAGTCAGAATTGACGCAGAGAGGCACCAAGTTCCTGGATGGGGAACAGCCTGGCTACGCTGACTACATGATCTGGCCCTGGTTTGAGAGGCTGCTTGTCATCAACAGCGATGTTGGAAGGCTGGATGAGAAGAACTACAAGTTGGTGGTAAGTGCTGTTGCTAGATGTTCAATGAATGTCACTGGTGGGTCCAAAATTGAACCTAAAAGAAACTTCAGCACAAATTGTGTTACACAAAACAAATTAGTAGCACCCTAATTGCGTAACTTCAAAGAATGCATGCGCGTGTGCTTTATTTGCATTCATGGCTTCAAATGTTTAAAACTCGCTCCACTGGTCAGCGTCCAAACATGCAATGAATACTGTCGAAACGCGAAAATGAAAGAATTTGCCATCGATTCCAGGCACTTATATGTTACGCAATTAGGTTGGGACAATTCATCGGTCAAAACTTCACCATCGAATATCAGCAAATTCTTGAATCATCAACTATTTACAATTATTAGCCCAAATTAGTTGGTGGCCCAACTACCTATTTGTCGAACCGAATGCGAGAAATCTACGTATTTATCGCATACACATAGTATGAATGAAACATTAAAACGATAATAATAGCCGATAACTAAAATGACTGGACAGTATTTTCACTTCACGCTCACTTCGCATGTGGTGTGGCTATAATATCGCTAGTTCAATCTCGGTGAAAATCATATCAACATTGTTATCTTTTTAAAAATAAAATATACTTTATCTGTCTTTCATCGTGATACCAAGCTGTTACAAATATTTGCTAATCATCAATAGAATTTTTAAATTAGGGCGATCGCAGTTTCTACTTAATTAGGCAATATATCCGAATTATAAGAGGTAACTGCAACCGACACATTACAACCGGTCAAACGACGACTTCAGAATCAGAAACCTGAAGAAAGAAAGACATATAATACATAACATTTCATTGATTTAATCTTTATTACATTTACCATTACAGGAATCCCCAATGCAATAAATGCGTTCATCCTAATCAAGTTACCCTAGACTCAAAACAATAAGATCATGCCTGTATTACTACACCCACACAGAGAAAACAATAGGGAAAATATGCGTAAATCCGCGCAAAACGGTCGTCTCTTAGCAAAATGCTGGGACTCGTTTATGAGACAGAGCCACAGCGCTGTTTTTCAGCGACAGCCAAGAACAACGAACATAGACGTCATAGACGAAACTTAGGTTCCGTTTGGTTCCATAGCTGATCTTTATTGTACATCTTAAAAAATGCTATATTATAAATTGTGATGTCTTAATTACAGTTGGGGTACATCGACAATTTGGCTAAAGACCCTGTTATTGCGGAGTACAGGCTACCCAATGAGGCTCTCCTGGCGTTCCAGACGGCATACACAAATAAGGTTAAACCCAACTATGATCTTCTTCTTAAGAACTAGTCACGCTGTTTCTGCGATAAAATTAAAAGTACAATTTTAGTTTTTTTTCTTTATTAGCTTTGTACAATCATTTATTTGTCATTATATTTAAGTTAAGCATAAAATAAGCATATTATTTATAATAAGGAATAAACTATTTTTTTGTTATGAATTTGGTTTTACTGTTGTTATAAACCACCCATTAGCTATTTAAGTTTAATTGAAACGTATACCTACTTAGAAGTTAACTATGAATTTTTTTTCTTTTTTCTTTTCTGTTACTTTGCGATCTGTGTTAACACAATAAGCCAATCTCCTGACACTAATTGGATTTCATGTCATCATTGGCAGAAGGAATTTTTATCAATCTCTTCATATATATATATATATATTAATTCTAATTAAATCTCGCAATCAGCGCAGGGACACCGTGCCGCTTCAATAGGCTGTACGAGATACTCCCTCTACCCTTAGCTTTGAGGCCAGTTGGTTGACGTGTGTTGATATTCGACCTTGATCTTTTGATACTTGACTTACGACCTATCAGCCAGTACATGGTTCTGAACTTTGTGTCTAGCTTTTTGGGCTTGGCCCAGATGTGCTTTCTCCAGGTCAGCCTTCGATCGAGATGCATTCCGAGATATTTGGCGTCCTCAGCTTGGGGAATATTTTCATTATTCAAATTCAATATTTATTATTTATGGAGTTTTATGGGGGGTAGGTTTGTTTTCTGAGAGTGAAGGTGAAGTGGGTAGATTTGCTTCGATTTGCTTTAATGCGCCATTTATCAAGCCACTCTTCTACCTTATCAACATGATCCTGATATTTGCTACTGCTAGGTCCTGATGGACAGATAGTAGGGCAGTATCATCGGCGCATGTGGCAGTTATAGTACCACTCTGCGTTGGCAGGTCAGCAGTAAATATCAGGTACAGTACAGGCCCCAATATGCTTCCTTGTGGCATCCCTGAAAGAATTTCTTTTAAGGGAGCGGTCTCATTATTAAATTTCACTTCAAGGCATCTGTTGTGAAGGTAAGATCTCAATATTAAGTAGAAGGAAAGAGGAAGCAGCTGTTTAATTTTGAACAGAAGTCCGTCATGCCACACTCTATCAAAAGCCTGGCTTATGTCAAGGAATACGGCGGAGCAGTATTGTTTGCATTCTAGCATGCGACTTATAGTGACCGTTATACGATGGATCTGTTCTATGGTTCCGTGTTTCTCTCGGAAGCCGAATTGGTGCAAAGGAATGACTTCCGACAAGTACTTGGGCATTCTGTTCAGCACTATTTTCTCCGTAACTATGAAATGTATGAAAAGTCTAAAGCCGATGTTGACAACCTAGGAGAAAGCTTAGGGCTCAATCACATTTGTCACCATTGATTCGCGTTTTATCTATTGTAAATAGTGATTCTAAAACCTCAATTACATTTACGTTGTTTCACATTTGTCTATTGAAAATACACAAACAAATCAGCTATTTAGTACATTTTGTGGAGTTATCTTACAAAATATTATAAAATAGCTTCAGCCAGAGACTTCGCCCGCGTGAAACGTGTTTTCTTATTCCAAGGAAGCATTATACCGGGATGAAAATAGTTACTCAATCACGCCAGAACGGCTGAACGGATCTGGATGAAAGCACAGAGATAGATTATAGTCAGGAATGGCACATAGGATACTTTCCATACCAGGAAAATCTTCGCACGGGATAATTTTCGACATACACACGGGTGAAGCCGCTGGCAGAAGCTAGTGCAGACATAAATGTATGGGAAACCAATTTTTTTCGCGATTACGGGGTTCGTCAAATAGTAAAAGTTGTTCATAATGATGAGAAGAATGACACCATTTCAGCTTTTGCGTTTATTCTGTTTCAGTGTTTGTTTTCACGTTGTAGTCGAGGAGTGCTACGAGATCGCATTGTATGGCTATGAGTATGACATAGTAGCAGTAATAAATAGGTCAAAATTCTGTAACATAACTAAAACCAAAAGAACAATTCTATTTCGAAATTATATTATAAATATGAAAGTAAGTTTGTCTGTCTGTTTCTCAGTTTTTACGCTTAAACGCTGATCCAATTTTGAAGAATTTCAGTGATTGTCAGCCTTGGAATAGGACCACGGAGTTTCAGCGCTAAGAAATAAATTTGGTTCAAATAAATCTCACTAGATGGCGCGATATGCACCGATCTGTTATAGTGTTATAAAATTAACATTTTCTGGTATTAAACATAAAAATTGATTTGTTCTTGTTTAATCAACTCTCCTAAGCACAAAATTATGGAATATTGGGCTCTTAAATTCACATTTCAAAGATTATTTAACGGCTCATTTAAAATTGATGCCAACGTAACACATTTTGGTGCAAAGAAACTGTAAAAACGTGAAAAAAATAACTATAAAACAAACCCTCACTATAGTTAAAGAAAAAAAATATTCACGAACCGAGTAAAACCTTTTACTTGCAAGTTGCTGCTAACACCATCTATCTATCGCCGTGGAACGGAACAGAACGCGATTGATGGACAAAAAATAATCGGTTTAATGAGACGGAAAACGTTAGTTACGTCGGCACTGTTGAAGGTATGAGGTATCTGTATGCTAGTATTATATTATCTATGCAATAGGACATAGGATAGTTTTCTCTTGGAAGTATTTTCCCTTGGAATAATTTCCGACATGATCTTTTGTACCTTTGCGCATGAAGTCTAAATAAACAAATACGCGCGGGCGAAGCCGCTGGCCGTAGCTGCTAGTGTCAAATAAAACATCAGAATATTTTTAAATGATTTAAGCTTTATTACATACATACACTTTTGTAGTAGCTAATAGAATAATAAAACTGAGTATTGACTCACCTAATTCTATTTTAATAGCCATTTTTGCCTCTATTAAGAACGTAGCACATATCCAAGTACGAGCGTAGTATAAAGTAGATAAACGTCGTAAACGTTATCAATTACCTGAGTGATGAACTATACAAAGTGGGGTACGGCCCTAACTAAGTACACAAATGTAACCTTGTAGCCCTACGATATTTTTAGATTTTATCTGTATCGATCGGGCCATGTCCGCTGACTAATGATGGTATATATTCTATGTAGTAAATTCTGGTGTATTTGGCTAGGGGAAATATTTCGACTTATCCATAAATTATAAGAAACTGTATAGGAGTGTAGTGGAGAGCAGTGGTGGCCCAGTTGTATCGGCCGCGACTTACAAGTTGTAGGTCGTGGGTCGCCCAGGCTTTTGACTTTGTGTAAATTATTCCATCACCACACTCTCAAATCGGCGAAGGAAAACATCGTGAGGAAACCGGCATGTCCTAGAACCAAAAATTCGAAGACATGTGACATCCACCAACCCGCACTGAGCCCGCGTGGTGGTTTACGGACCATTCCCTCTCAAAGAGAGGAGGCCTGTGCTCCAGCAGTGGGAACATTAATAGGCTGATGATGTGATGTGATGTACAGGAGTGTCATTTAAAGAAACATCACTGATTTGTCTACATTAAAAGATATTATATGCGTTCATTAGATAAACGATAAACATAATGACAGGAAATATTTTAGAAATCTTCTTCTTCGTCGGTATACTCTTGGCAGAGCGGTCGTTGTCATCATGTTTTAGTGATACGTTGGGTTGCCACAATTTGCTTGACGATGCGACGCCATCCCTCTCTACCGGCTGTTATTCGTGTGCACTCATGCAATGGGTCACCCACTGCAGACTTAATCTGGTCGGTCCATCGCATGGGCGTTTCTTCCACTCTACCCTGAACTACAAGCCGCTCGATAGAGTCGTTGCCTCGTCGGGACACGTGTTCTTAGAACTGATGTATGAATACTCTAGCTTGGACTAAAGCCGATAGACGCTACCTGATACTGAGTTCTTGAAGGATGGATATGTTGGTGCGAAACTCAGTCCACGACACTCTAAGCATTTTTCTCTACCACCACATTTCCAGAGCGTCTATTCTCTTCCTCTCAGTGTCTCTCAGCGTGCAGGTATCGGCTGCGTATATAAATATGGGGAACACAAGTGCCCGTATGATCCGGGTTTTCGTGGCTTTGGTGATATTGTAATTACTCCATATTTTTTTAGCCTATGCATGGCAGACCTGGCCATAGCTATGCGTCGCTTGATCTCGTCTCCGCAACCACCATGTTTTGATATTAAATTGTACGACAGCGCAATTTGCGAATTGAGTGTCTTCAGGCGAATTTTTGTTAATGCGATCGACAATCATCATCTTCGTCTTGGTCCTGTTAATTCTCAAATCGAATGCTGAGCTAGTATATTCCATCTAGGATAGCAACTGTTCCATGTGGTCGGCACTAGGCACGATCAGACTACGCTTCGTATTACACTACTATCGTGCGCATATCGCAGATTCGATATTCTTATACCTCATATCGATCGATACACCATTCAGTGCAGATGTTAAATAATAGCGGTGAGATTATCATCATCATCCTTGACGGACGCCTGCACTGGGGTGAAAGACATTCGATAGTACGCCATCCGTCACCTCACTGACGCTGTTCCATCCTCATAAAGACGCCTCAAAAGATGCACAAGGTGTTTCGGCGTTCCCATAGCAAGAAGGGACCTCCACAGCACTGACCATTTTACTGAGTCAAATGCCTTGTATAAGTCAACGAAGCAAATATAAGTGGACTTGTTGAACTCTTGGCCTTCTCAATAATTTGTGCGAACTATGAAGATCTGCACTCGAGTGCCCTTTCCCTTTACAAACCCTGCCTGTTCAGGTGCAACTTCCTTGGATGTAAGTTTTCAGTCGCTCGTTTTACACGTGCAGTAAAATTTTGCTTGCGAATGATATTATTGCAAGTTTAGAAAACTAAACTAATGATTTAAAACTTAAGCGTCACATTACAGGTTGTATCTCAAGATCTCAATATGTGTATATGTGTCTAGGAACCACTACTACCATAGGCACTTTTTATGAGTAAATACGAGCTCAAGCTGCGTGCAGATTTAAAAATATTTGCACGGGTACGTTATTCCAGTAGTATAAGTTTGTGTATTTGAAGCGTTTGACATAGAGGCCAAAGACTTATGTATATTAACTGTTATATCTTGTACTCGTAAGTATCTGTATTTCATATCTCATTTCTTTATATTCACTTCCAACAAGACCGGCGTTTTGGTTAGATCTTAAGCTTAAATCTTAATAAGATACCTATCATGGCAAAGTTCAAATGTGGTGCGATTACGTGGCGGACAATTAGCGAGTCATAGCTAATAGCACAGATAGTATTAGAATGCTAGTTTTTGATATTGTCGAATCATTACGCATAAAAAATTGGGGCAGTGTTGAATAGTTGGGATGATATCGACAACATTTAGCTTCACTAAGCATTTATACTCCTGACTTCACGGAGTGCAGACATTCGGACGTACGCTCGGTTAACTTTTAATTTAACCTAATAAGTAATAAAATGGCAGCAGTCAAGGTCAAAAGGAATTACGAAAAAAAGCACCTCACAAAAGGTATGTTGTCATATTATTTATACAGAAGCGTATAGTCTCTAGCAGATAAGCGAAAATAGAGTAGATAGCTAGATATCGATCAATACAAAAACAACAACAATGTTGTTTTAGTTTGTCTATTGATAGAAATCTATGTTATTTTATCATAATAATGTTTTGATAAATGAAGTTTACATTTCTACATTGTCTTATCATACGTGTTACCGAACAATGTAATATGAAAACTCTGTGCCTAAGTAGTTAAAAGGCCAATAATTATTTATTCTAATTCTATAAATCTGATCAACCTTGAACGAAAATACGTGTGTGATCAGGTTTTGATAGCATCTGTGTGGCAATTTGTGACTATTTTTGTTGAGTTATTCAAGAACATAATTATGTATGTGTGAATTTATTTATCTATCTTCTAATAAATAAAACTCAATTGCCGAATGTATGTAAGCGCGTCACTTGAGTACTGCTGCACCTATAAGGATAATAATTTTCTTGTTCTGCTTGTGCTTGTACTAGTGTGGGCCAAAAAAAAAAAAACTTTTGCAATTTTTGTGACGCAGCTTACATGTAATACAAAAAAAATGTTTCATTGCGGGCAGTAAGTAAAGATATATACATAAATCAATTGCTGTTCGTTTAGTCTCGCTAAAATTCAAAAACGGCTTGACCGAATTGTATATTTTTTATATTATAGTGTAGGTAATAATTTAATTATAAAGTAAGAAATTGGCATACCTCTAAGAGGAAGTTAGAAAGTGGGAAAGTGACTGATAAGTTTAAACGAAAATATTTGTCTTTAAAAGTATGAAGGACGAAAACGAAGAGGGCCAAGAAAGATGGATGGATCGTGTGAGCAAATATAAGAAATATGAAACAAAATGGAGTCATTGATAAAGCGCTGCTGACAGGGAAGAATTAAAGAAAAAAAGGAGTTTTGCCGATCTAAAAAGGAAAGGCCCAGGAAGATGTTGTAGATTTTTTTTAATGTAGGAGTGATAAAGATGCTTAAATGTTTTTTTATTTGGGTATGTTCGATTACTTAATTCTTAATATTGGCTAATCTTTGCAATACAGGAGATGCTCTGCCCCCGTTCACCGGCAAGATACGCGTGTACAACATGCGCTACTGCCCATTCGCGCAGCGCACCATCCTCGCTCTGAACGCCAAGAATATCGACTATGAGATCGTAAACGTAGATACGATGGAAAAACCCGAATGGCTGCACACTGTTAGTGCATTTGGTAAGAAAAAGTCTACTAAAATGTGTTTTTATGTGATGATTATATACCTACTAAAGTTTCGGTGATGGCTTCGTAGCCATATGGATCAAAGCTCTTTTAGAGCAGGTTAAAGAATCCCTCATCTATTTCACTCCGTAATGAACTGGCAGACAGTTGGTAAACCACCTCGGGTACAATATAATTCACGAGGGTTGATCACCACGCTCAGTTAAGGCTGCCAGGTTTCCTAACGATGTTTTCCATCAGCGATGCCAGTTATGTCTCAGATTAACATTGGAAACCTTGGGAATAATAGAACTAAATTTGACAGCCAGTCTAGAATGAACATATTGTTTAGATAAGGCTAGCATTAACACTCAAAGAATTGGGAACTAGTCTTATTCGAAATGGACTTGCATGGCCATTTATATTATATTTTATTACTAATCATCCAATGATTTTGCCCCAAAGGGAAAGTGCCAGCACTGGAGGTAGCAAAAGGTGTTTCTATCTACGAGAGTGGGGTGACCGTGGAATACTTAGACGATGTCTACCCACAGAGGCCTCTTCTCCCAAAAGACCCCCTACTGAAGGCCAAAGACAAGATCCTTGTTGAAGCCTGGGGAGCTGTAAGTGCTCCTCGTTTTAATATTATTTATTTTACAGCCGCATTAGGCCGTTCGCAGATCTAGAAAAGGCAGTGTCAAAGCTGGTTTTTCAGCACATTTCTAGGGTTCCGTACCCAAAGGGTAAAAACGGGACCCTATTACTAAGACTTCGCGATCCGTCTGTCTGTCTGTCCGTCCGTCTGTCACCAGGCTGTATCTCATGAACCGTGATAGCTAGACAGTTGTAGTTTTCACAGATGATGTATTTCTGTTGCCGCTATAACAACAAATACTAAAAACAGTATAAAATAAATATTTAAGGGGGGCTCCCATACAACAAATGTGATTTTTCTGCCGTTTTTTGCTCTATATTAATAACGGCAACAGGTAGACGCTTGAAATATTCACAGAATGTTTAGTTGTAAAAAAAAAAAAAAAAATTAAAATAAAATAAATTAAGGGGGGCTCCCATACAACAAACGTGATTTTTTTTGCAGTGTTTTGCGATAATGATACGGAACCCTTCGTGTGCGAGTCCGACTCGCACTTAGCCGGTTTTTTTTTGTCAATAATATACTTGATAATTTTTTTGCGATATGCTGTATCATTGTTTTCGTAAAACGATAGTTTGACTTGAGGTTATGAGGTAGGTACATAGTTTTGTCTGCGCATGGCTTTACATTGCATTATCAAGGTAAACAAAGCAGTGTTGAGTGCGATAACTACCAAGTATGTAAATATTAGATAATGAGACACGCAAATGGTGTTATGTCACGATTACATTTTGCACTTTAAATAATACATAGTAACATGATTCATCATTATTAAAGTCTAGACTATATTTAATAAAGGATTTTTTTTTTACAATTTAATTATCTACATTTTGATCTGAGGCTTTTTTTTAAAGTCATAGAATAATAAGGAAAGTAAAAAAATGCGCGGGTGTTTAACGGGTGCACGTTTTGTTCCCTCAAGGTGTTGGCGTTAGTCGTCGTCCTAATAAAATCCAAATTACATTTCAGGTCCTCACCTTAGTCTTTAAAATGATGAAAGCGCCAGAAACTATTACCGAAGAAAATATCACAGCCTATTACAAGGCAAATGACATGCTTCAGTCAGAGTTGAAGCAACGAGGCACCAAGTTCCTGGATGGAGAGCAGCCTGGCTACGGTGACTACATGATCTGGCCCTGGTTCGAGAGGCTTGTTGCCTTCAACAGCGATGTTGGAAGGCTTGATGAGAAGAACTACAAGTTGGTGGTAAGTAGTGAACTAAAATTATCATCATTTCAGCTGACAGACGCCCATGGCGGAACAAAGCCCTACCCAAGTGTCGCTAGTCGACACATCGACCTGTGTTTTTTGTATTGTTTTTTTTAAAAAAAACGTTGCCCCACACTAGGAATTTCTTCCTGTATCGTGGGTGCGTTTACAAACATATAAACTCACATACACAAACACCCAGAGCCGGGACAACTATCTGTAGATCATACAAATATTTGTTCCGTGCGGGAATCGAACCCGCGACACGCAGCGCAGCAGTCAATCGCTCAACCACTGCGCCAACCGTGCGCCCAAATGTGTACATCGTCCCGACTATGTATAAGACTTGTATACATCTGTCCCTTATGCACACTCAAAATAACCTTACTCTAAGAGCTTATGGTCATCCCCCTGTACTGTGCATCTTGCATGCATCAGATTCCCATGGTCTTAAACAATAATTTTAGTTCATTTGTTTATTTGAATTAAATACTTATAGAAGACCATACACTAGTGGTAACGATACTAGTATCAACTGGTACAACTGTACCTACTATGTTCTATGCTAGGCTAGCTCAAGTTCTACATGTTACTAATTGCAGATTAATTATAAACTCAATGTGTTTCCAATAATAAGCCGGTGACAATACCCAGCCCTTACAAACTACTACTGAGCACCTTTGATAAATGACAAGTCAGATTGTTGGTTTCTGGCAATCGCAGTGTTGCCACTTGTAGGTAATTTGAAAATGTAATTTCCATTCACTGACTCATTGGCACTAGCTAGTCAACTTCGCTGAATTAATATCCGAGTCTTTGGTCAACTGGACCCACTCGATAAGGACCCGCGGGATCACTTAATCCAATCACATTTTGAATAGGTCGACTGGACCCACTGCTGGTTAAACAAACTTTCGATTTCTGAAGTTGAGTATTTGTCAAATTCTACTTCAGCCTGGAGAGGCGACCGCTTACCGTAAGATGCGCGGTGGAAGGCTCACTATGGTTATCGGTCCATCTAGAAAGATGGACCGATGACCTGCACCCTAATTGCGTATCTGTTTTGAGACCATGAAGCATTCTCCTTCCCTTTCATTTTGATAACTCAACAGTATTTATTTCGTGTTTTACGCTATCGAGTAGACGGATTTTTGATCATATGAAGCAATGAATGCAAGGAAAGCGTACCGTGTGCTACTCTTTGAACTTACACAATTAGGGCGTTGGTTAAGGCTGCGGGGATCCACTGGATGCGAGACGCACACACGCATCGATGTAGCGACACTTGGGGGAGACATATGTATGTGTGTGTGTGTGTGTTGTGACATATGTGTGTCCAGCAGTGGACGTCTTTCGGCTGTGATGATAATAATATTACCTTGAAAACCTGCCAAACACCGGCATTAAAATAGGATTGGACATGTCCGTCCTTCCCAAGTTTTCCTTCTATGATAGCCCTGAATCGGAAGAAAGACTATAATTGTCACAGTCTCGCTAAAACGAACATATTGCATGTTGTTGTTGTTGGCTAAGACCTCGCCTCTCGTGCTTGAGGTCGTGGGTTCGAATCCGGGCAAGTACCAATGTGACTTTTTCAAATCATATGTACTTTCTAAGTTTATCTTGGACATTGCTAACAACGGTGAAGGAAAACATCGTGAGGAAACCTGGACTTATAGTGAGTTTATTATAAGATTGTGCTCCATTGATGTAATTGCTGCAAGGCGTTCCAGTGTGAGGATAAACTAATAAATAAAATAAATAAATAATAAATAATTTTTATGTTTTTTATATTACAGTTGGCGTACATAGACAATTTGGCCAAAGACCCCGCCATAGCCGAGTACATCCTACCCACAGATGCACACCTGGAGTTCAAACGCGCATACGGCTCGACCGAGAAACCAAATTATGATTTGCTTCTTGAGAAGTAGTTCCACTGTTTAGGTGATATATATTTGTATTTTATTTGAGTTATTAATTTTGTGGAATTGCTTGTTTGTCATTATAATTAAGTAAGAATATTAATACAAATAATTATTCTCAACAAAATCAGTGTTGTGCTATACATATAACACATGAACCTGTTTTTATAAATAAATCGGACTCTAACAAAGTGCTACGGACTTGCCTAAAAGTGCAAAAGACACTAATCTTAGTTTTAACATAATCTATCACGTAACATATTAAGTTAGAGTTAAATTGCTTATTAGTATTTTAGGCTAGATCGTAATTAATTATTAAGAATTTTTTTCTTGTTAACAAAGTAAAAAATAAAAAACACTATCAGGTATAACATAACCAAGTGTCCAAGATTATTCACCAGCAATTTGCTTTGAAATAAAAGCTAGTGGATTCTTAGGTACTGTATTACAAGTATGTGCCCGACCCAGTTCTTGAAAATAACCATGTCACGTTGTACTGGGATCGGTCTATCATCACTGATATGAATATTGTTGCCAATAAGCCGGATATAGTGGTGATAGACTGATTAGCGAGCCGAAAAATGATAATCGACGTCACCATCCCGAATGACGAGAACCTCATGCATACTGAGAAAGAGAAACAAATCAAGTATCTCGTCATAGCACACGAGGTTGTCGATATGTGGAATATGGACTCGGCGATCATTGTGGCGATTTTCGTTACGGCCAATGGCCAATTGTCTCGACGACTATCTGTCGAGGCTGTCGTTGCAAGGTTGGATCAAGGGCCTGAAATAGAAGCCAGTACTTCTCGATACGGCTCGCATTGTGAGGAGGTTCCTGTCTCCAAGCCCTCTGGAGCCCAAACCACCGGTAGCTCGGATCCTGCTCCCAACACCTGCGTACATCAATTATTTTTATGATTTGTTTATACATATTAAGAAATATTAAAAAAATATAATCATATGTGTCAAAAATTAAGTAAACTGAATAATAATAAAAAATAATTGTTTTTAACACGTTTTTATTTAATGTGTTTATCAGTCTATGTATGTATGTATGTATGTATGTTTGTTCCTATGTGGCGTTCCAGAGAACTGACGCTTCGGCCGATTTTGATGATTCATACGTCAATCGATTCGTCTTAACCTTGCGAGTGTCATAGGTTACATTAAAATTGGAAAATAGGAAAATGGCGGCTTATGGGCGCCATATTGTGGGGGGCCAATTTTATTTTTTCTTCCAAACCCATCGTGTGGGGTATCAAAATAAAGGGTTTCAAGAGGTGATTCCAAAAATACATAACACTTATATATTTGAATGTACCTAATTCGAAAAAAAATGTTAACTAGAAAGTTATAAATAAAAAAGTTAATTAAAAAAATCAAAATACCCGATTGCTTAAAAAGCGAACTAAAAAGACGCATGATTTTCTTCATGTTTACGTCTTTTTTAGTTCGCTTTTTAAGCAGTCGGGTATTTTTTTTTTTTATTAGCTTGGTATGTATGTATCTATGTAATGGAATCTTTGAACGTGAACGTTTTTACCCCCTACAAAACGTCGGATTAATTTAAAACTTTGCACACTTATCAAGCACCGGTGACAATGTAATAATTTAAATAGTTTGTCGCATTAACCTTACCAGGATCTTCAGTATTAGCGATTGAACTAAAAAGTTAAAAATAATATTCGTTTAAAAAAACTAAAAAACACGCTCTAATAGAAAACCAAAAAAAGTAGAAAATAATTTTCAATAAATTGAAATTAAGAATAGTGTGATGAACAAAAAAAATATTTTATTGTAAAAAAGCGTGGGATGCTTGATATCAATTGTTATAACATTATATTAACATATATTGGTACACCATACACCTACACTTTGGAAGACCTTATGCTCGCCACTGACGCCGCAATCGGGGTGGCCACCTACTGGGCCCAAAATTTATAAAGAGTTTCCCATCGACTCGAAAAGAAGAAGAAGAAGAACAGATATTGGTAAAAGAAGTCATTTTGAAAATATCTTAATATAAAAAAACACAAAAAAAACGTGGGGTGCTTCCTCACGCGTTTTTATAATATTTTTTTTGTTATTGACACTATTCATAATTTAAAATTATTTAAATTATTTTTTAATTTTAGTTTGGTTTTCTATTAAAGCGTGATTTTTTAATTTTTTAAGCTATTATTTATTTCTCTTAATATTGAACCTAATACGTTTCCATGAACATTGATTTAACCTTACGTTCGGTTTCTTGATAACTGCCCCCGTTCCATGACGTGTCAAAACTATTATGGTGCGACTGTTAAAAAGAGACAGATGTAAACAAATCATATACGCACAATGGAAATAACCTTGCTCTGAGAGCTTATGGGGTAACCATAAGCTCTTAGAGCCCCTGGTTTTACTATTGGTCGATAAAAAATATTATCGTAGGGTGGCAAGGTACTATTAAAAAGATTTTTACTACTCAACCAAACATTATAGATAAAAAAAAAGCTTGTAACATCATATATACGCTTTTACTTTTAGAATTATTTAATCAAAGATTCGAAGCAAAGGTTTTTTGTTTTTTTGTGCGTTTGGTAATTAAAATACCAAACGCACAAAAAAACAGATGAAGGCATCTGTTTTCTTCTGTGTGGAACGCCGATGGCCGATATCCTTACGATTGTAAAATAATTTGTCAAATTTCACTTCATTTATTTATTGATAAAATCGACCAGGGTTTGCACATGCATTCAAACCAAGTTCGATTCGTCCAAAAATATGTACTAACATAAGGGATGATTATATATTGAGAAATGCAAATGCTGTAACTTCACATTAAATGCCTCTGTTACTTATATCCGCTTCGGGAACTAAACCATAGCGAGATGTAACTCGACGCCAACGCCATCTGTCGATCTTACTGATGACAAATAGTAGCCTACACCCTTTTTGTAGGAAAAGTTAAAGTATGAACATTTGAACTCGTGATCTTAGTTTCAGGATAGACAAGGTAATTATGGTAGATCATACGGAACAAATCAACGTGCGTTTCGTTACTAGATATGTGTACGGGGCACGTACATGGGTTTTAAAATTGTGTAGTAAGTAAGGAATTGTGCAATATGTAGGTTCGCACCTTTGCACTTACACGTGCGACCTACATTCGATTTTATGACAATCATGCAGCAGCTGCAAGCAGAGCATTGATAATGCATTTGTACCAATATTTAATTTAGTGTTCTAATAGACGCGGTTTGGATCGGACAACTTGCATTTTTATTTCTTGATTCCAGCCCGTTGGCACTCATTGACATTTTAAATTACATTGACATTTGCATTGCATTTACAATAATTAATGTTAAGGTGTATTTGCATTCGCAACCTGCATTATTTTTTTTGGTCCTTCGAGCCGGATTTGAACCAGTGACCTATATATTACGCCTGGTAATCCCCGAAGTACGACGATTAACTTCTTGGAAAAGGGTTACTAGCAAAAATAAAGCGTTCATCAATGTATCTTTTTATTTTATAATATAATTACCTATGTAGAATAAATAACTAAAAACATGTAAAGGTTAAAACAACAATAACATGTTAAGGTTGGTAATTTACTAATTCATCTTAAAATACTACTCGATATCTCAATTATATAATACTTAATAATTATATCAATGATGACAAAAAAAAATAACAAAAGGTTAACAATGAATTGAATCCTTAATATCTTAAGTAGGTATTGGCACTGGATCACAGGTAATATTACATAGCAAAGTTATATATGGTTTCACTTATATTAAAGCTAATGGTCTACATACATTATCTACAGCTTCATGGCACATAAATAACAAAAACCAAATAGTTTTACAAAAAATGAACTTAATCATAGCTCATATTTTCAGTTCCTTCTTAAAAATAATATGTACATCTGCAAATGAGCTTAACGCCAGACAAACCTTTGTGTATGCAAAAAGCCCCAAATAAAATTTCTGTGGTCAGTCAATGGGCACGTTTTTCTTTTTATCGACGTCGACACGTCTAAACTTTTCAAACTTTGCATTCATTAATTTAGTTTTAGGCTTTCGTCGAACTTTTTTTATTATGCTCGACAAATGCATTGCTCGCCAAATCCCGAAGACTCTGTTCGGAGGCAGGTCCCAGTTGTTTCACCATCTTCGAGAAGGGACCATCTTCGTCTTGAAGGAGCTCGTGTGGGTGTCCGCATTCTATTATCTGGCCTGCTTCCATTACCTGGGATAAAAGAGGAATTACTTATAGAATGCGTGAAGCAGTGAAAGACAAATACAATAACAATGATTATTCATCTACGGCACAGATAATATAATACTAGCATACAGATGCCTCATCCATACAAACAAACCGTGCCGACGTAACTAGCGTTTTCCATCTGATTATACCTTTTCATTCATTATTTTTTGTAAATAGATAGCGTTCGGTTCCGTTCAATGGCGATAGATAGATCACCATCTGTATCCGTGGAACGGAACCGAACGCGATCGATGTACAAAAATAATCAGTATAATCAGTGCAGTACGTCGGCACGGTTTCTTTGTATGGGATGAGACATCTGTATGCTAGTATTATATTATCTGTGTCTACGGCTTAAGATACTCTGCAAAACAATTGTCACCGAAAGCGTTGCGCATAAAAAGTCTGTAACTATGCCTAGTATTTTTTAGATTTTAGAAACGATAGAACAAAAAAGAATGTGTACAACAAAATCCTGAAACAGTTATAATGATAACTCTCTCTGGGGGCCAAGGCTTTGGTTGGCAGTGGAGAGCGTCCGTCCGCTCGGCTCCCCAAAGCCGACCTCAATGACGCGCGGCAACTTTGCGCACGACCCCTATCCATCTCGGAATTCTCGGATGCCCTGTAGGTAGCCTATAGAACTAGATTGACTACAGATAGTGAGTACAGTAATTAGCGTGAGCTTTGCAGCTGCCGTGTTTCGATCATTACTATTATAACACAAGTTGCGAGCACGATAGACGATTTCCTATATGCACAAATGACGAACAATCCATACAACCTTTAGAACCCTATTTTTTCATTTATATAGTTATCGCTTTCTACATATAAAAATAACACTTGCACAAAATTTCAAGTTTTTAGCTAAACCATGCAATACATAGAGAGTCTGTGTAATTTTTGGCGGGTCCATAGGGCAAACAAATCTAAATTCTTAGTTTACTTACAACAACTCTGTCGGAATCTGCGACGGTGTGCAGTCTGTGGGCGACCGTGATAACTGTGCAATCCGCGAAGTGGCGGCGAATAGACTTCTGGATCATAGCGTCCGTGCTGCAAAAGGAATTAAAGATTTAAAAATATTGAAGGAAAAAATTCCGTCACTTCATTTTCTTTTAATGGTATCTAATAAGATCTAGTGCAAGATTCAGGGCAGAACTATCAATAATTTCAAATAATGAAGTTCTATGGGCCAGGATGAAAGGCAATGATAATTCTAGCAAGTTCGGCAGAATTTTGGATGCAAGAAAGTTGCCAGTTTGAACAAAGAGGACACTACCATCTCATAGGTTTGCCAAATAACAAAGTGTAGTATGGACTTACGTAGGGTCAACGTTGGCAGTAGCTTCGTCGAGCACGAGCAGCTTGTTCCGCGCGAGAGCGGCGCGCGCCAGGCACAGCAGCTGTCGCTGGCCCGCGCTGAAGTTGGAGCCGCCCGAGGCCACCGCCGACGACAGCGCGGTGATGCTGTCCTTCAGCTCCACCTGGACAAGGGAAACAGTTTGTAGTGACAGAAAGGAATAGCTGGAATGCAGCAGAAATACAAGATATTGTGAAGATATAAATTACCTGTTCCAGAGCTTCCCAGATCTGAATATCGGAGTATTTGTCGAAGGGATCCATATTGTAGCGCAGGCTGGCAGAGAACAGAACTGGTTCTTGAGGAATGATAGCTATCTTCGATCGCAATTCCTGCAAAATAAGTATAAGATTTAAGAGACTTATCTCAAATTTACAATAAGCTGTAGGTACTCGCCTATGTCACTAAAGGCTTTCTCATCACAAAGACACAATACGTTACGTACTTTAAGAGCGATTTTTCCAGTCTCAATGTCATCGATGAAGACGTCGCCTTCAATCGGCGCCAAGCGGAAGAGAGCAGAGATCAGCGAAGATTTACCTGCTCCAGTACGACCCACTACTCCAACCTGAAGTAAAAAAGATATTCCTTTAAACCAAAGGCCAAAAAGGAGAACTTTCCATGATTTCTTGCAACTGTTAAAATACTCATATGCAGAACTCGTGGGGGCCATGGGGCACCAATTATTTTACTGTGACAAAATAGAGTTTTCAGGAGCCATGACGATTTACTTATCCATATATTTCAGTATGGTGCTGGAATAAGTTTTAATCACTAGGTAAGAATACTAGTATACTTGTACATGCTAGTAAGTATACTCACTTTCCATCCACTTTCGATTTCAATGTTGAGTCTTCTAAGCACGGGATCGGCATCCTTGTCATATCTCAGAGTGAGGTCTTTGAATACGACTCGTGCTTTCTGGGGCCAGTCTGCGGGCGGGCTCGGTCCTTCGGTCTTCTCCTGCGGTAGCGATGTGAACTGGATCACTCGCTCCACGCACGTCATTTGCGAGATCACTTCCGTCGCTTGTTTCACCCCATATTGGACCATATTTACCAAAATCAAACCCTGACTGATGGCGAGGCCTACGTTGCCAGACTTGGTGTTACCTGAATTGAGAATATTTTGGTTTAGTTTATATTCTGTTAAATCTTAAGGATTATATTACCTTCCCAAGTAACACAGGAAGCATTTTAACAAACGAATAGTAAATTTATGTAGAACTTAAGGTCCGTATAAACTGTTATATAAGCTCACCGAGCATCTTGATGCTTTATACTGACATTTTTAAACCATTATGATGCTTTACACTGTATAACGTTTGGATAATGGCATATGAAAATGCTTTTGTAAAGCCTTTAGTTTTAGTGCAGCAAACCACAACGCAGCTGTACAGCTTTCAGCTGCTTTTAGTGCCTTAAGGTCTACAATAGCATTTTTAAGTAGTAAGATAATGTCTAATGCTGCTTAATACCATAAACTTGTACCATTATAATGCACCGTAAATCCGTTATACAGCTTTGAGCTATTTTTGGTGCCCTTTGTTGTATATTAGCACTTTTAAGTGGTTAGTAAAAGCCTAGACCTGCTGAACAGCATAAACGTGAATCAATTTAAAGCTTGCATTTTTAAAGGTTAACTGAGTTCTGTTGTATAGCTAACAGCTCTTTAATCAAATACAAGTGAGTTATTGTAATGCGTAAAGCTGTATATAGGTTCATTTTACTATATTCGTAAAACCATTTGAGGCCATTTTGAGGAAAAGCACAATATTCGCTATAAACATGTTTATGCTGACGGCAGCATAATTATTTTAATAAGCCACGCGCAGGCATATGAAGATCATGCGTCCAGGAAGCTATTTTGTCAACAGACTCTTGGCAAACGGATACAAGTTGTACAAAAATTCTGAAATCAGTTTTTTTGTTTTGGTCAAGGATCCCCAAAATTGCGTTCAAGTAATAGCACTATTTCAGTCTACATCAATTCTACTGGTATACTGGTGAACCCATATAGAACTACTTTATAGACAATAGCACTACAGTGGTTCATCAAAAGTCTTTTATCTGCCCTCTGGCTTAATAATTGTTCACGTGTGAGTATTTATACTGCTGGCGGCATTAATTAGCCTTTTTAAAGGCTCACCGGGCTGCTACAGACCGACACCATTTTGTAAATATTTTATAACCAAAAAGTATTATCATTCGGACCTATTTATAAAAGCATTAGGCCTATATAGTAATAATATAACTTAATTTAATACTGTCCAACCAATACTATTATGTTAATTATGCAAAATTCGTTCAATACTAAAAATACACAATTTTTTTGGTTATTTTACGCATATATTTATATAACATTTTTTAACAAAACCACATAATATCGAGGGCCCGTGAAAATTTTCAATGAAACTTATATAGACATTTACAGTAAACTACATTGCGCAGTAATATTTGAAGGCATGAAATAATAAAAGAGTCAAAAACTTAAACAGTATTATATATTTTGTTTTGATGCAAACAAATATGGAGTCACTCCCTCAGTTTTGACCCTCTTCGTCCATATTATATTGCGAGACAAAGTAGTTAAATTACAACGATAATTGTATTATAACATTTGCACCGTGGTATTAGAGATGTTTTTGCAATGATGTAGGGTATAATTAAGTTCTAACTGTGAACACTTAAATAGCTCCAATAGTTCTTTTACTACATTCTAATGCTAGTCTAATGCTTTTGTAATGCAATTAACATCTTCATTATCAATAATATTGCTAGTATAGTGCTTCTGTAATGCGATTGGCAACTTCATTGACCATAATATAGCTTCTTTAATGCGATAGGCAACTTCATTGACCACAATAATGCTAATATAATGCGCCTGTAATGCAATTAAATAACTCTTGTGAACCTATGTAGGATCTAAAGCCGTATAATTTGTGCCCAAATAAGCATTACAGTAGCCGTATAATCGTTTGTAATGCTACTAAAGAACTAACTCAAAATGCGAAAACGATACAGAAATGCTGTAAGTTGGCCGTTATACTGCTTTGATGTGTTACTTGGGTTTTACTACGTTATTACGTAACTAGTAACATACATGATTGAATATCTTTATTACTCTATAAGAATCAATCAATCTGTTCCAATTACCATCATCCATGAGTAGGAAAGTGTAAGCGACCACGATGACGTACATACTGCAGATAAGACTCAGCCAGATGGAAAATGCAGTGTTGGTGACCAGAGTTAAAAACCTGTAAAACAAATATTAACCTGTAGATTCTACGATACTTAGTTGAATGTTTTTTTTCACAGAATATATAAAATGTATCCCCACTCACCACGCAGCCGTATGCACGTCTTGCTTGTCATCGAACTGCACCTTCAGCTGCTCCTCGGCCTGGCACGCGCGCACCGTGCTCAGGCCTGACATGGTCGCCGTCACGTGCGAGAACACTGGACTGCGCGACACGCCCTCCACTCTGTCCACAACATCATACGCAATTGCATTACTTATTACGAAAAGTATTTCATCTATGGTCAGTGTTTAAAATATTTAAATTAAAATAACCTTTTGATAGCTTGCGCTGTGCTGAGGTAGACGACGGTCAAGCCATACATGAAAATGGTGCAGACGCCAGTAGTCACCAGCATGTACGGATTCACGATGGCCACCATCACCAGAATACCCAACATTACCATGAAAACCTGTGTGTCAAGGGTTTAAACTTTAGTAGAATACTATAATTGAGACATGACAGTTGTGGTTGGTGGTATGGAATGGAAACCCCAGATGAGACGATTTTTTTACCTGAATAGTGTCCAAATACATTCTCGGCAGTATTTCGTCGACGACGCCCATGTCCTTAGAGAATCTGTTAAGGATTCGGCCGGAGGGGTTGGTATCGAAGAACCGCATTGTGGCGCTCAGGATGTTACTGAACATCTGGTTGTGAAGCTTGATCGAACTGCGCATACATACCCACAGGAACAACATGGCTCTGAAATAGATCAACATATTGATAAGTATGAACTTGATTGATTTGGTTTCCTTTTGATTCCAGCTCACTGGGAAGATGTAAGACAAAGTTCAAAGTGAAATATTTTTCAAATTTTTCATAATAGCTTTAACAAAGCAAAGCTATTATGAAAAATTCGAAAAATATTTCACTTTGTACCCTAAAGTATACGGCATTACAAATTACTGACTAGATTAAGATGAGGAATGAATATATACCAACCTTCCAGTTGTAACGATAATGCATCCCAGAATTACAGCTGCCCAAACGTAGATGTAGAAAATATTATCAATTCTAGCTGGTGCTACAGTAACAACATCAGGCATGGTAGCGTCGTTCAATATGTTGTCAGTTGTATCATTAAACATAAACGCTGAAGTGATGGTAGCTATAGTTGAAATCAGAGGACCTTCGGTCGTAGAGAACTCTGTGATATTCATGGATGCGTCTGTTGTACCAACGGTAACATTTGCCTGAAGGAACATAGGAACATTTCCAACATACTGTGTTTCTACGTCGTTCATCCTGAAATCAAGAATACATTTTTGCAAAAGTGAGAAATGAAAAGAAACCTTACATACCATAAATAGCAAAGCATCAAATACAGAATCAACAGTAATGTATGAAAAGTAAATTACCAGTGAGTAAGCCATAAGTCACTGGCAGACGTTATAATCTGGGCAACCAATACGGCAATTACAGTTGTGCTAAGCAGGAACCAACCGCCGCCGGTGCTGAAGTATTTTCTGTACACGATGCCTGGGACACGACCTGAAACCAATTAAACAAATAATTAAACACACGTAATTATATCACAAGTAGTGTAGATTGATCATTAGAGATCGAAATAGGTAGAGTATATTTACCTAAAGTTCGAGGAAGTAAGTAACATAGAGCTGATAATACCTCGTCTATAATCCCGGAATAATACATGACAATTAAAGCCCAGGCTTTAAGAAATTGCAAATTACGTAGTGCGCTTCGAATACATTTGAACTTAATTATTATTGGTAACTCAACTGCGTCAGTTGAGTTACCAACGGTACTGAAACTGTTAAATTAAAGAGTTTTGTTTTACAACAAAATTAATTCTTCTAAACTCTTAAAACATAATAAGATTCTTAAATATAATAATTTAGTTCAAATGTATTCTAAGCGCAGTAGTTTTATCAACTGTATGTTACTAACTGCCTCGAACTTTAGGTTAATATACACTACATATTTCGATCTCTGGTCATTAGTGAACTCATACCTGTGCCCGTGATCTCCTCCACTTCTACTTGTTCGTCTATTAAATCTTCAATACCTTCCGCATATGAAACGCTGCTTGCACGTGACTGAAAAGCAAATCATTTATTTTTAAATGTCATCCTCAATACGGTTAGAATTGTTACTTCCGAATTAAAACTTCGCATGACTTGTGCATTGTCGTATGTTTACATTTGTATTATCAATTATTATGTCATTGGCATTAACAATTCTTGTTATCTTCATGAATTTGTTCGTTACGAGTGTGTGTCTATAATATTTATCAATGAGATTTTAGGCTTACCCTGACAGAGATACTTCTCTGCATCTTGACTTGCTGGCCTGCCGCTAAGTCTTCATCTTCGTCTTGTAAGAGTTCGGCGAACAGTGGCGTTCTGGATACTTCGTCGAATGAGCCTTGAATTTCCATTTCACCCTGTAATTGGACATTGAAATTGTCATTTGGAGTCACATCATGATCATCCTCCTGCCCTTTTATCCATCCTGATCTTCTATCTTTCTTCTTATATAGGGTTGATGAAGTATTGTTAATATTATCTCTCTCTAAACCTCGCACCATTTTTGTATTTACAACATTGGACCATCAATTAAGGAAAATGATAGATCGTCACTAATAATATAAATATTATAATAGATTTCAGTCAAATATATAAACTATAAACTGTCACGTAGTATTTCGTTTACTTTATAAGCTAGAATTATTATCTTCTTCAAATAATGAAAATGACCTTCACAATGTTGCTATATTTGTCAAATGTAAACAGAGATAGGCATATAATGTATGTTCTTACATGTCGTAATATGATGACTTTGTCTGCGGTTTTAAGGTGATGCAGCTGGTGCGTCACCAGGATCCTAGTAGCCTTCTCCAGGAGCCCCATCACACACTCAGAAACCATATGCTTGCCCACGTGTGTGTCCACAGCTGATAGTGGATCGTCCAGAAGATAGATGTCCGCCTGAAGAAGATAGTAAATAACAGTTAGAGGAGTTTAAATTTATTTTTGTTTGTCTTTCAGTCGATCGATATACGTACTACGTAGTTACTATTTGCTAGAATATTAATATTTTGCTAATTATTAAAATTTCCGTGTTTCCAAGATTTTTAGCATAAAATAGATAAACAAATACCTACTCAGTCATCATGTCAAATTAAAACTAGAAACTACTAGTTGTTAATTAAACTGAGTGCATGTCTGTTTACATGACGCTATCAATAAAACACTAAACATTGTATCGGATTCAAAGTCACGTGTTTATACTTTGTTGCCAGAAACGCGAATGTATATCTGATAAAATCTAATTTGTACACTTACTTGTCTGTAGCAGGCACGTGCTAGTCCGATCCTAGCTCTTTGTCCACCGCTGAGACTGATGCCTCTCTCTCCAACCAGGGTTGAATCACCATGAGGCAGAAGTTCGAAGTCCCTCACCAAGGCACATGCTCTAATCACCTGAGGAAGCATTTATGCAAAATAAGTACCAGTTCTTATTGGCAAGGTGAAAGTCTTTCATCTTCTCCTCTCCCTGTTGCATTAATTATGGCCGGAAGTAAATGTTTTTCTCTTTTCTTTTCTGCTCTTAAGTCAAGTATAAGCTAACTGCATATAATTACATTAATTTAAGTTCCTAAAGTCTAACAACAAAACAAAACTACAAAATCATATTCTCGAACATATTCTCTACAATACAAATTTTGGTGGCAATACATACCTTCTTATATCTAATACGATCATAAGGCAGGCCAAACAGAATGTTTTCTCGGACTGTGGCGACGAACAACCAGGGCTCCTGACTAGCGTAAGACACTCGTGCTCCTCCCAGAGATAAAGTGCCTTCCTTAGGAGTCAGTTCACCCAGGATCAATTGCAGGAGAGACGACTGAAAAAATTAAAGAAATAAAAGATGTTAGTAATATAGAAAGACAGACAAAACATATATTTGTAGATAAGACAAGACAATGGGAGCATAATTTGTTCAACACCAAAATGATTTATTCGCTGGTAAGCAAAGTTGTAAACGGTAAAGTAGGGTGATAACGATGTTTTTCTGCAACACCTAAAAATATACTTCCTGATGACTCATGCTATCTTGCTTTTTGTTCGTTGAGTGGAATATAACATTAATTAATCTTAACCATAGTTAATAAGTAAGAAGAGTAATTGGAAGTAAGCGAATCATCATGATAAAATAACTACTTATTTGAATAGTAAGCCTGTTATCTCAATGAGTGCTAACATTTGGATTATGACGTTCCGTGTAAACTTAACCTTCTGGTTTTGTGCCTCTCGATGTTAGATGTCATTCGGATGGCATTTCGGTACAACACAATTCAGATTTCCCTATAAAATCTCACCTTGCCAGATCCCACAGGTCCCGCTATGCCGATAAATTCTCCAGGTGCTGCCTTCAACGTGATGTTCTTTAGGGTTTCCAAGGCAGAGTCGGGCTGCCAGCTCGCTGTCACGTTAGATATCGTCAGGCCTGTCAGCCTCGGCTTCTCTTGAACTTTCTTCTCTTTTTCTGCTCCGTTAGCCAACATGGTTTTGGGATCAAGCACGATATTGGATGTTAGTTTCTCTGGCTCATTTTCGTCTAACAATAAGAACTCCTGATGAAAGAGAAAAGTAAACGTTAACGTTATTAATCTGCAAATGGTTATGAGGTCAATAGCTGCACCAGTTGGGGTATGCGAAGTTTCCACAAGCCAATAATATAGACAAAACCAATTCTTACCTCCAGTCGTCTGATGGTCACTTTGGTTTCAGCCAAATAAGCAAGTCCCATTGGCAACATGATGTTGCACACCATTTGCAGCAGATTGAAGTACTGAACCAGTGAGAAGGTTATCTGCGCTCGGATGTTACCGCCAATCAGGACAAATGTCGCGATAGCAGAGAACAGAATGAATCTTTCGGTGAACACGCCTAGGGCTGTTGAGAACCCTTTGACGAAAGAAGTCCTTAGGATGTAACCAACTTCCAGCCTGGAAATATTGCACATCTTTATATACACCCAAGGACATACCTACACCCAAGGATGCACTACCCAAATGCACCTTTGAAGTCTTTCTAATTGAGTACTTACTTTCGTAATCGGTGGACTAGTTTTTCGAAAGGCTTCTCCCAAGCGTACATTTTAATCACCTGTACTCCTTCAACCAGTTCGCTCATCACCTTTACTCTTTGATCAGTTCGGTTTGCTATCTTTCCGCGGAGTTTTCCTTGAAGGTTGCTTAGATATACTAGAAACAAAAGAGCGATTAATATTGGATGGCTCACAAATTCAGGGTGCATCTAGATGAATTAATTTTATGAAAAATTGTTAATACCTACCTTGTACAATAACGGTTTGCACTGCAACGACAAGCAGAGCGGCAAGGGTGGCGATACCGACATGTTGCCACACCAGGTAACACACCACAGGCAGCACAATAGGCGTTATCCACAAATAATTCAGGAAAATGGTCACTAAATCGAAGCGATTCACGTCATTTGACATCAAGTTGATCACTTGTCCGGGCTCTGTCTTGCCCAAACCTGCGCGGTTGAGTTTCAGTATCTAAAAATCAAAGAAACGCGTTACTCTGATTGTTTTTCCGTGATGATTATTGCTGTGCCTTGTAGAACATGTTCGTACCGCCGTCATTTGTGAAGTGTTAAAACCCTAAGCTCTTCATCATTTAGCCGAAAGACATAAGCCTCCACCATGTATCGTTATAATGACTGGTCCTGTGCTTTTCGCATCTAGTGAAATCACGCGACCCGTTCTGACTTATTATCCCACCCACGCTCCGCAAATTCCAGTACTGCGGAAGGCGCAACACGATGGTCAGAACCAAAACTTTTCAACACCGAAAGCTTTAAAGATCCATCCATTATGCCGTCCGTTCTGAAATCAATGTGCCTCTCTAACACTTATTTTTGGAAATTCTTTTGGGAGATATTGCCAGACACTAAGGTATTTAGGATTAGCTGTATTGTCTAGCGTGTTTAATTAACTTTACCACTTGCCTTTCTGTACATTAAAGAACAGCACGCTATCCTGATTCTCATGCCGACCCGACCCTGAGACAGTTGCGTATGATTGAGCATCAGAGCTGACAGAGTGCTGAGTAAGTTCATCAATATGTTATAGATGTGTGCATCGCGGTAGCTTTCTGGAGTCTTCTCCTTCGAAAAGTATTCTATAAATATGGCTAAGGTAAAGGGAATAAGGGGCCTGAAACAAAGATAAAATGGAATGGTCATACACGGTTTTTGAGAACTGATGGTATGAGTTTTTTTAGGGTTCCGTACCCAAAGAGTAAAAACGGTACCCTATTACTACGAGTAAGACTCCGCGGTCCACCTGTCTGTCTCATGAACCATGATAGCTAGACAGTTGAAATTTTCACAGATTTTTCTATGACAACAAATACTAAAAACAGTATAAAATAAATATTTAAGTGGAGCTCCCATACAACAATCTTGATATTTTTGTCGTTTTTTGCGATAATGGTACGGAACCCTTCGTGCGCGAGTCTGACTCGCACTTGTCCGGTTTTATTATTAAATTTATACTTACCAAACAACGACCATAAGCAGGCCTACCACAAGGCCGCACAACATGTATTCAAACCAGAAGGATCTGACTATTGCCTTTGTAAAGGAAGGCTTGGTGCCGTGTTTCTTTGCGTTTTCCTGTTCTGTCTGCCAAGCCTGCTCAAGACGGTCTCCGAGGCGGCCGGACGAGTCTCCACTGCGGGCTTGCCACAAGTCGCTCATCGTCAATCCTTGCCTGTATCCTTTGCGAAAAAGAGCGAAACTCCATCTGGAGAAATAAAAAATATTTCTTATATTATATATATACTGCGTAATTAAGTTCAAAATTCAATCTATCCTACGGTATCTACGTTATCTTCATGTGATCTAACACTATCAAGAATTTTAACAGAAAAAAATTAATTTAAAAATCAAAAACCCGACTGCTTAAAAAGCGAACTAAAAAGCTGTAAACAAGAAAAAATCATGCTGTGCAGTCGGAGGATACATATTCGCGAACTGGCTGACCATCTGATCCTCCTCCGATTTTTTCTTGTTTACAGCTTTTTAGTTCGCTTATTAAGCAGTCGGGTTTTTGATTTTTAAATTAACTTTTTTTATTTAGAACTATTTATTAGTTATATTTTATTTTTCGTATTACTTTTAAACATACAAGTGGTACGTATTTTTGTAATCTGCTGTTATTACCCTTAATTTTGATACTCCACTCGATGGGAATGGAAGAAAAAAAAAATGGAACCCGCACAATATAGCGCCCAATATCCGTAATGTTGGTTATTCTTTAACTTCACCTATCTAAGAACACTTGGGCGGTCAAGACTTATCTAACGATGTCTTAATTATGTAAATCGGTCTTGTGGTTAAAAAATATGAGGTAATAAAGAACATACATACATACATACAAGATACGCGCGAAAAACATAACCCTTTCCCTTCAGTCGGGTAAAAATACCAGTTTTTTTAATCACTGCTTTAATTTAGTATGTATATCTCGTCGGCTTATGACATCGGTCATGTGAACAACATAAAGAAGACGCGACAGTAGCATTAATATTTCTGCATGTCACGGTGATGATAAGATATTTTTTCTTTGAATTGAATACACGCTTTTTGCATATGAAATAAAGGTGATGCAAATTCATAGGGGCGCCGCCGCCGGTTCATCATATTTTGATTTGAAGATTATTTTTATCAAAAGAAACGAAATCAATCATAATAGTGATCATTGATACAAGTTTATTTGACAGTCAACAACTGAGATTGCGTTGTATCGGTATTATTTCCACAGTACTGTTGCCACTGTTTCTTATCTACTTTGGTGTTAAATTGTTAAAAGTTTACTTACGTTAAAAATACCTTGGAAATTGGATTCGCTTTGTCGTGAGGATTCTTCTCCGTTAATATCACCCTGGACTCCATGGTGTAGATTTATCTACTTTTATCCTTGAATAATTGATCTACCTATAAATATCGGCTTACCTATAAATAAATAAAAAGTATTAAATATACATGTTAGGAGCAAACGAGGAATCCGAAATTAAGGGAATTACTATTTATTCTACCAACAAGGCGCAGAAACCCCTGAGAAGCTGATTTTAAAGTGAGAATCACGTCTAAACGGCTAGTCGTATTTTTTTGGAAAAAATATATGTTACATTAGACCATTTAAAAAAAAAATGATCTAAGAATATTTTGAGTTTTAGTCGTAAAACTGGTTTGATTAATTTGTAAAGTTACGTCTAAAACGGACAAAAACACGACAATTGCACCAAAACCACTGGACGTATTTTAATGAAATCGACACCATCTCAAAGACAATTTAATTATCTACATTTTGATCTGAAGCTTTTTTTATGAAGTCATAGAATAATAAGAAAAGTACAAAAACTACTAAATTTTGGGTCGCGTGGGTGTGAAGCGAGTGCGCGTTTTGTTCCCTCAAGTTCTTTGGCGTTAGTCGTCGTCTTAATTAGCCACTGTTAGGTGTGTAAAAACCTTACCCCACTTTAACCTATTTATCAATAATCAAATTTTATCTAAACATATAACGATAAACTCCCGAAGAAAACATGTTAGCTGTCAAATCCAAATATCAAAAGATAAACAGACAAAAATATTAAACTTTAGATTACCTAAGCTTCTAAAAAAGTTGAAACAATCTACGCAGAGAAAGTGTAATAAAAGTACCTATAGGTGAGCAATCTAAACTTATACTAAAACTGAAATGTCATTGATGAACTAATTTTATTCTTCTTCTTCATCGTGTTGATGATTCCATTTTCAGTTTTTAATTTAGATGTTGTCCTTCGACTAGAACTCAGCCACGTCGACAGCCCTAGCACTGGCCTCGCACAGATATTTCATGGTGCAAGTGTGCACGAGAATAGCCTCCCCGAGCGGCGTCTAGATCATAATAAAACGCCCGGCGCACCCTGGTAACAGCTGGTACTCGGTAACGTAAAGTCCAGCTGGCCAAACTTCCCACCAGTGGCCTTTGGGAAATCACCGTGGTGAGAAGATTAGGTTAAGGAACCCACAGAACAGAAAAAACGCCTAAGGAACCCGACTGCTAAAAATTAATTAACTGAAAATAGAAAAACAAGTACCTACTAGATATAATTTATACATTATATATTATGAGGTACTGCCAGTGGTGACAAACGAAGTTTTGGTCGGTTTTTCTATAACCTCTTAATATACATATAATGTATGAATTATACTAGTAGGTACTTGTTTTTCTGTTTTCAGATAATACATTTTTAGCAGTCGGGCTTTTTGTTTTTATAATAATTTGTTGTATTTCAGACTTTTTACTTTTAGTAATGAACGAGTTCTCCAAATAAGTTTTTTGGTGCAAGATTATTTATTTTGCTATCAATGTTATGCTTATCTTGAATTTGTGTTAAAATATTAACATAAAAGTGTTACAATATACATTTTTGGAATGGCTTATTTAGTAGCTTTCATTTTATAGGTATATTGGCAGGATAAGAAAAAAATAAAATTTTATGACCCCTTATTATTTTATTATCCTCTTTTTATTAGGGGGGGGGGGCGCTATTTTTACAAAGTATATATCCTATGTCACTCGCACAATTGAGACGAATCCAACGACACCCCATATGTCATATACCCGATGGCTAATTCCCCGAAGTCATCAAGTTCGAACGTCCGAATCGCCGAAATTCCATAGCATCGATTTACCACAATTTCGAATAGCCATTAGATCGTGCCTACGTTTGAGCCATTGCAACGATAGTCCTATCCATCGAATATCTCAATAGACATTCGAACGATTTCGAGCATTAGCTCGACGTGCCAGTAAGTCGAATTTTAGGTTGAATACCTAAAATATGCAAAAACAAACTAAAAGAAGGAATAAAAAATGTAAAACAAACAAACCAGCAGGGTTTAATATGATATAGGCAATTTGTGAAATTTATTAAATTCTGTTAATTAAAGCATGCGATGAATGAATTCATGAGCGTGAAGAAGTAACAAACATACAAACACACTCACAGACTTTCGCCTTTATAATATTTGTGTGATTCCGAAACCCGGGTTTTGTTTTCAAAAAGAACTTTTGTAGGAGTTAACATGGTCAGACAAGTGTGGTCTTTGTAAAACAAAGATTGATTTTGATGCATCATGGTACGGGATTCCATACATCCATGAGCATTCTCCTTTACGATTACCATTTAAACTACCTATTAATAAAAATTGTCTTGTGGTTTTTACTATAACGTAATTTCCCTTTCTTAATGGTATTAAGAAGTACATATTTCTAAGAGACTAACTGCCGGACTCAGAGAAATTTAACGGTTACTTATGGCGCTCCTTAGTTACACAAAATCTATAGTTTATACTATACTGAGGAGAGCTTTAAGTAACCGTTAACGTCTCTGAGTGTGGCAGTAAGAACTTTCGTATCAAAACCGGCTACAATCATAAAGTACCTATCGTAATATCCACTTCACACGATTACCTACTTGCATACTCACATAGCTACAACCTAGACCAACACAGCTGTTATCATTTATTAACAACGGAGTGTAGACCAAACGCATGGTAAACATTTTACTATTGGCACTTCACTTATTTGTTAAAACCATAATAAACATAAAATATTGGAGACAAACAGAGTTAAATCAACTCAAATAAAACATTAATTACGTTACCATTGACCTTAATTAGGCTTCTTCTTAATTGATTTCTGGAAATTTCCAAAATACAACTAAACAGAATCTTATTTGTGATCAGGATATAAATATTATTTTATGAGTATCTCGTATATCTTATGTAGGTCACCATAAGATAACTTATGGTGACCTACATAAGATCAAAACACCCATGGCATATAATACCTTCAAATAAGAGTATGGACTGAAAAGGGCTTTTTGTTGTTTCATGAACATTTAAACTGTTTCGGCGGCTCACATCGTCTTAAAACGAGCCCATATAGGACGATGGTAACTGAAGAACGAGTTATAAAAGCATATAAACTGCGGGGTGCGTGGCGACGCACTCACGACACTGCGCGTGAATGCGCTTTCTGTGTGTTGCACTACGCGTGTTTTCAATGCCAAGGAAAATCTTTGAAGCAACGTAAGAACACGCACGCCTGCGCTACACTGCGTAATGTGGTGCACTGCACTGCAATGTGCAAATCGCCTAAATACGTCCGGTACCAACTGCCAAACGCCGCCGCCCACTCCAATGCGTTATTCGAGCGTAAACATTATTAATTTAGAAGTCATTATTATTAAGGACGTTATGATTTTATTTTTTACATTTTTACATGGTTCATACACTTATATTTACTTCTTGTTTTACACAACTAACAACGTTATGTAAGTAATTTTTCAATGGAATCAGAACAATTTTTTTTTCCGTGTGAATTTTATAAGTTAGTCGACTATTCCTCGTACACTTGCATAGCCTACTTAGCTATGATAGTTTTCCTTTTAATTTCGTTATATATACTACTGCCGTGATTTTTTTCACATATCCAAAAGCAACCATTTAGCTGGCAGTGGCGGGACCCATGGCTCTAACAAAAATTTGCAATTTTTAGCTTACTTTTACGCAAACGGATCCCTGAATCGAAAAATGATTTTGACAGATCCGTAATATTTTTGAATGGTCTATCCAACGATACCCCACACCATGGGAAGGACGAGAAAAAAAACATCCCCACTTTACGTGTACAGGAGGTACCCTAAAAAAAATATTTTTCTTGATGTTATTTTACCACTTTTTCGACGTGATTAATATGTATGATATTCATGCCAAATTATAGCTTTCTAGTACTAAGAGTCTCTGAGCTAAGCTGCGGACGGACAGGCGGACATGGCGAAACTATATGGGTTGCTTGTTGACTACGGAACCCTAAAAACTTAAGAACCTACTGCTACGAAACAGCTCTTCTGTTTAGGCAGATTTGCGTCGAAATCTTTTCACCATAATATGGTTAATTTAAATAATGATTAGACCATTTTTTATGAAAAATTCGCCTTGAAATAAATTTATTGAGGATCTGCTAATCATTCTTATCATAATAATATTATTATTATTTACGTAATAATCTGGTTAAAAGATTTTATAAAAAAGGCCTACTTATCTTTGAGTTACAAAAAATAAATAAAGAGGATCACAAGAGCACTATAATCATCATAACAATAATTATTATCAACGAACACTTACTAGATACACGATGCACTTTTTCTTTTTCTTTGCGTTTCTTTGAAATCAACACGGAACTTGATTCAATATGCACACTTGCACTTTCGAAAATTTATATTTAGGTACCAGCTACGTATGTTATTAGCTGGGATATGATTTTAACCGTGTTCCCCCATCAATAGTTACGATTTCGCTCCGTATCTATGTAAATTATCGCTCACGTACTAATCAGTGGAGCGGAGATATCACACTGACATAGAGCCGGTTCAACACTCAGCTACCTCTCTTAGGTCACCAAGTACATATATACTTATATACGAGTACGCACGCCCGCCGGCTCCTCTTATCACACTTGTGGATTGCACTCGCTGAGATTTTGTAGTGTCATCGTTACCGCCAGGGTTTTAGGGTTACGTAATTCTAGTGGAAATCTGATCTGGAAAGTCATGATACAAATATCGATCTAACATGTACAATAGTTAGTTGTATGTTATGTTTAAGTCGTTCACTTTTCTTATTTTCCTGTTCTCACACACATTTCACATTTCCCATTTCTTTTTAATTTTTCCTTTTCGTGGGTCTTCTGGCAGAAATTTCTTAAGAAATAAGCAGTGCCCTTGTACTCTATTGTCTTGATGTGTTGTCTTTATGTATTAGTTATACTGTGTGTGTGTACATTAAACAAATAAATAACTCCAGCTTCCTCATAAGTGGTAAAATAATTCTAACTATGCCAATATTTAAGGCATAATAGCTGCAATCACAGTTGCCAGTCTTAATTAAGCTGCCACAAAATCTTCGTAAAATTAAAAAAAAACAGTTAATTAAAAAAATTAATAACCCGACTGCTTGAAAATCGAACTAAAAAGACGTAAACAAGAAGAAATTTATGCTGTGCAGTCGAAGGATACATATTCGCGTGCTGGCTGACCAAAACCAGATCAGCCATATTTTTATTTTCCAATATTAATGTAGCCAGTGACACTCGCAAGGTTAAGACGAATCGATTGACGTAAGAATCATCAAAATCGGCCAACTCGTTTGGTCTCTAGAACGCCACATAGGAACAAACATACATAGACTGATAAACACATTACCCTCCTTCGACAGGCGGGTAAAAAATAATGTAACTAAGATCCAAACAAATGTAGCCTGATAAGGATACACATCTTTTAGATAATAGAGGCTCTGACCTCCGAATATCTTTTAGAAACCCATTTTCTAGTGGGAATTTGCTTCAAAATAAAAATTAATCTCTCATCCGACCGTATCGTGATATTCTCGTTAATTATGTAGTCACAATGATGATTCTTGAACATGCGTTTGGATTTAACCCCCAGATTGGTCAAAATAATGTCCAACCCTACGGGGAAATCTTTATATAGTCCTCTGGGAATATAATGCTTTACTTACATATGCTGTGGAGGTGTCCAGACTTCCTGGAGAAAGAAGGCTTTGGAAAATAAATACAAAACATAAGTTTGATAAGATCATGTACGGAACCTTCGCGTTTTAACCTTGTGTGCGAGTGCTCATTTTTACTTTAAAAATCTGATGCTAAGCCCATATATTTGTCTTTCTTAGATGGTAGGTAATCGTAGTATAAATATATAATTTACTTACTGTTATAAAAGTACGTAATGTAATATAATAAATGATATTCATATACTTTATAACCAAGTAGATAGATAGCCTACTCATGATTGTTGTTCATAATTGAAGGAAGACAGCAGATGTAATGCTCGCAAAACATAAAAGGTTTTACATATTAATATATACTAAGTATATATATTGTTTGTCATATTATAATTCTGATAGCGGCTCCAACAAATGATTGCTTGGAATAAATATTACACTGCAAATACATACAACAATGTACCGAATGGAAGAATAAGTGCGGAAAATGGAGTTCACTACTACATTGCAAATAAATACTTATTTATGATACATAAATAAACGGTTACGTGATTACTATCAATAAACTTGACGAGCAAGCTAAAGGATGAGAACCGCGTATGTTCTCTCCCGACTGATTATGGAAAATTTAAGGTCAACGTTTCTCTATTCCGTCTGAAATTTTATTTTTCAAAAACCAATTTGAAAGTGTTTCAAATTGACATTAAATATCCCAAGTGTCGGTTCTTTTTTTTCCTTTTTCTTCATACCAAAGAAAATAATGTCATTTCCCAGAAGTTGCAAAGATTCGCTGTGTTACCAACGCGAGTCTGTAGCCTTACCATGACGGTTCAAAACTATCATGGTGCGACTTGTATAGCTCCACACAGTGGTAAGACCCCCGGTCTGGTTTTTGTACATCCTTTATTGTATAGTAAGTTGTTAATCATTTTCTACCTTGAAGGGCAGGTAACTAATTCTGGCCTTTACATTAATAGGTGCCTTTTCGCATAGACTTTCATACGAGCTCCAAAGGTCATATTCGCAGGAACTGTCAACAGATGCGGCGACGGCCATTTAAATAGTTGTTTCCTTTTGCATAGCAAAAGCGGCCTATCCCTTTCCCTAATATATCTTCAAAGGAACCCAAACAATAATCTACAGCACATTATCTATAGTATACATTTTCATAGTAAAAAAATAGAATACTCTTTATTATGTACACCATATAGGTTACAGAAAGTATAGACGAAGAAAACATTACACTGGGTGACACAATGGGCGGCCTTATCGCTAAAAGCGATCTTTTCAAGACAACCTTTGGATGGATTTTAAAAATGAACGGAAAGACAGTACTGTAGGTAGTCTTTGGTGTACTATTTCACATATATATTATATAGACAAATATATCCAGTAATAAGAATGGAACAAAAGCATAGAAATCAAGAAATACAACTATGTAGTGGTCATCGATTGAAGAAAGCTTAATGTCGTTATTTCCGATTTTGAAATTAATAATGTCAATAAATGGCCGCTATACTAGACAGTTTACTTATACACTTCATAGGTAATTACTTGTGTATTGTTCGTGAGTAGATAACTGGCAGCAGCATACATTAAATATATGATGAGATACTAAAATATAATGGGCACACGTGCCATTTTATTGTTGAGCGTAAGATCTACGAACCGATACCATTTCATACCACGTCTTGTAGAGTTATATATCAGTTAAACAGAATAATTATTGAAATATCTATGGTATATATTCTATCTACAAACATTTATAGTATACTAGCTTCTGCCAGCGGCTTCGCCCGCGTGAATGTCGAAAATTGTCCCGAGGGAACATATGCCCGGGATAAAAAGTATCCTATGTGCTATTCCTGACTATAATCTATCTCTGTGCCCAATTTCATCCAGATCCGTTCAGTAGTTTTTGCGTGAAAGAGTAACAAACATACATACATCCATCCTCACAAACTTTCGCATTTATAACTAGCTTCTGCCAGCGGCTTCGCCCGCGTAAATGTCGAAAATTGTCCCGAGGGAACATATTCCCGGGATAAAAAGTATCCTATGTGCTATTCCTGACTATAATCTATCTCTGTGCCCAATTTCATCCAGATCCGTTCAGTAGTTTTTGCGTGAAAGAGTAACAAACATACATACATCCATCCTCACAAAGTTTCGCATTTATAACTATCTTCTGCCAGCGGCTTCGCCCGCGTAAATGTCGAAAATAGTCCCGAGGGAACATATTCCCGGGATAAAAAGTATCCTATGTGCTATTCCTGACTATAATCTATCTCTGTGCCAAATTTCATCCAGATCTGTTCCGTAGTTTTTGCGTGAAAGAGTAACAAACATACATACATCCTCACAAACTTTCGCATTTATTATATTAGTAGGAAGTAGGATTAGTAGGATATTAGTAGGATAGCAAGCTCAGTTGACCGCGATCTTTGAAGAGTGTGCCCAGTGCTTGCGGGACGGCCGTCCCCGGGGGTGAGGGAGGTGGAACTGGGTGGCGCGTGTATAGCAGAGCATGAACTCAGCGCATCGCACCAATTATATAGCGTATAGTAAGTGTCCATAAAAATGTATGGTGCGCGATATAGTTGTGCTATGAGCTATATACTATATGCTATTATATTATAGCGTAGTCTGAAAGCCGCTTTAGGTCTTGTAACTGTCACTGTGTAATGATCTTGGCTTCAAAAACATTCCCAGGGTACTCGTAGTGTGGATTTGTTAATTATATTGAAGACTCTTATCTAGAGAAATAGGCAAAATCGGGGGGTGAAAGTCGTTGTCTCTCTTGGGATGCCTATCAGCTCCAACTCTTCATCTTTATATCAATAAATAAAAAGCCTTTATTTTTCTTGTAGATGTTTTACATAACTTTATACTAGCTGACCCCCGGGGCTTCGCTCCCGTCAACTGGCTACCCTGCCTACCCTGCCTACCCTGCCTACCATGCCTACCCTGCCTACCCTGCCTAGCCTGCTTACCCTGAACTTAACTACTTGCCTATTAGGTAGGTACAACTAAAAAGTGAAAAATAAAAAAATCTTTTTTACAAAAAAATAACCAACTTCGCACATAAAGCTTCAATCATGAGCTGTAGCTGGGGGCTCGTCTCTGATCTTTCTCTTTAGGTATATGTAAATTGTCTCCCAAGAAGGAACCTCAGAACGTAAAGTTGTCGAGCACCCAGGGCACCCGCTTTTTTGTAGAGTTTGTCAGTGGGGTAGCACCGCGGTTTGCCAAGAAAGACTTTTAAGACTCGGGTGATCAGAACTCTAAGTCAGGCCATGCTTGGACCTCGTGGAGGCGATCGGCGGTGGCAACCTCTCGCGTCCGGCCCTGGTTCAGGCCATGTTACGGAGCGAGAGGGCATGGGAAGCTGTCTCCTCCTTCTGCGAAGCAGTAATGCTCGCAAAGGAGGAGGCGGAACGCGTGAGGGAGATGCAACGGAGACGCCCTCACGCCCCTAGCCACCGCAGGAGATGCCCTGGGCGTCGGGAGTCGCAAGCCGATTCCCGGCCACCGTAGGCGCGGGCCTGCGGACGGCGAGTAATGGGTAGCTCGCCGTCCGATAAGGACCAGGCCCGAGTCGACGGCGCGTTGTGTTCCACGCGCGCCTCAAAGAGATGTCAGCAGAACTGACGGGGTCCGCGAGGGCCGATGCCTGTCTGGGTCGCGGATAAATTTGAAAAAGAGTTACCGCGGCCCTGGCTCAAGCAACTGAAGGAACACGGGTGGGTTTTAGTCAGTAAAAGTCTGACACGCCCTCCCGCCTCACCCAGAGCGGGAGAAGTCATTGGATGACTTCCCACACAAAAAAAAAAAAAAAAAAAAAGCCCATGCTTGGAGGAAACCTATGTTTAGCAGCAGTTGACGTCTTTGTCTGAAATGATGATGGTTTTAAATGTTTTAAAATATAGACTACCTAAGGGAGTGTGATCCGCACCGGGCCTCTGATCCTGGGCTGGGAATAATAAGCAGGAAGCTTGCGACGATCTATCAGCATTTAACGGAACAGTCCGAGCACTAGCGCGGTCTACTAAGACCGGCGCAATATTCCTGCTTTCTACGCGTGTATATGCCCTTATAATATTCACTGTGGAAGGGACGGCATAATTATAATATGTCCTTTTTTGATAAAATCCAAACAAAGCCATAATATGTTTAGTAAGACGCAGTTTGGAGTTGGGCCTCCCTTCGTCTGCAAAACAAAAAAGTAGGGAGCCAAAATTGTCTAGCTCGCTAGACTGTATGATGCAAGAGCTAGTTGAATCATACAGTCTATTATTACAGAATATTTTATGCATAAGTCGCCAAAGTAACTGTCATTTCAATGTGAATACTCAACTTAATCACTCTTACATACGTTCTTCTGATTATTAACGCGTAAGTCGAAAAAATGTAGGTTAAAAAATTCCATAAAAGACGGGGGTGCAAAGATTTTCGTAATCTGTGGTTTGCTTGCTTTTATATCCTGCATGAATAGGTCAAAACAAAAGCTAATTCCACCAAAAACATGTTCATGTAAAATGTTGCCAAGACGGGACCATATGGCTCGCACTGTCAAAAAGTTATCAGATCGAGCCACATATTTTGGCTAAGGCGTAGAGTTTGCGAAGTTAGGAATTGAAGAGCTAGGGCATGTAGAGTTAGAAGCTTGGCTCTACATAAGATCTGATAACTTTTTGACAGTGCGAGCCTTAATGTCTCGTCTTGGCAACATTTTGCATGAAAATGTTTTTAGTGCGATTTCATTTCTTTTTGTAAGTTGCTTATGACAATATATTTTTATTTTATAAATTTTTTCTTTCTAATTTGTAATAAGAAGTTATGAAGTATGTGTACTTGTATAATTTTAAGAGCTCTAGCATGAAATTGTGTTTGGATGGGAAAAACCCTATGATTTACTAAAAATCCTGAAATATTTATTTATTTATTATATTCTTTATTGCACACCATAAAAAATTACATACCGAACAAACTTTTTCAAACAAAGTGTGCAATGGGCGGAAATATGTATTTTATTAATAGTTACAAGTTACAAGGAGTCCCTATATCAATTTTCAGACATCTAGCATAAAATTTTTCGGAAGTCTCACCCTCACAAACTTACACCCCTAAGTCTTAGTCCGGGTCCAGGTTTGCTCCGGGTTCAGGTCCGAGTTGACCCTGATACCGATATCACGTTTATAAACACGCTGAATAATAACAATACAAAGTTGCCTTACACTAGTTTAGTTTGGTTTAGTTTGCACGAGTTCCACGACTAAGCGCATATTTTACGTACGTCGTAAAGTTCAAAAATAGCCGCATTGATTGCAGTCTTCTATTCTAAACATTAATGTGGTACCTACAAACATTGATGAGTAAGCCAGCCAGTGATAAAAATAGCTACAATTACGGACGAGAATGGTAAAATTTGTTTATTGAAATTTGGGGTTTGGTAATTAGATAGTCTTACTTGACTCGGTTTGCTCGCTCTTGCATCTTATATTCTGTATGTGCGGGTAAAAAAAAATAAAAAATGGAGAGCCCCGTTTCGTTTTTTCGCCCCGGGCCCCCCAACAGATTTAGCTCACCACTGGCGGCAAGTCCAGAAACCTAAGGCAACAGACGGAAATGTTGAAGACATACGATCTCGTGTACGTCGAGGAATGTACAGACAAATTGTACAATGCACCTGCCCAGTAATGTCTTCACCATCCTTGGTTGACTGGTACAGAATGCCTTGGCGTAAAGTCGGCCATTGTATCTTTGTGCATGAAGTTTTAAACAAGTAAATATATACAATGGTATACTCATTACCGTTCCCGCATACCAACATGATCGATTGTAATTATGGCTAAGTGTCTCAAGGCCACAATGAGAGTATGTGGAGTAAAAGAAGATGATTCATACTCAACTCCCGCTGAATGACATTCAATGAGAATCATTCTACTTCCTTCTACAATTTTATAAATGGGAAAGTTAGATGGATGGATGTTTGTTACACAATCACGCCAGAACGGGCGAACGGGACAGGATGAAATTTGGCATAGAGATAGATTATAATTTGGAACAGCACATAGCCTATTTTTTATGTGAAGGTGAAGCCGCTAGCAGAAGCTAGTAATGAAATGATTAATTCACAATATTTGCTGACATTGACGCCGATGCAGCAAAAACTTCAGTAGGTCAGTAGGATGCCGCAGATATGATGTGTTTGCATATTTATCGAGTGCATAAAGGTCAAGTAACAACTGACTATTTTCTGTATGGGGTTAGGTAAGTACTTTTAGAGGTCGGGTAGGTATTGAAAGATGTAAGATTTGTTCAACAAAATATATTTTAATGCCAAATGTTTTATATTTTATCGTTAATATAGTATAAAGTATAAATTGCATGTTTACAATATTATTTACTGTACGTATGTACAGTAAATAATATTTTAAACATGCAAATAATTTACACATAATAAAAACATACTTGGAAAAAATACCAGAATCAAAAAATATTATAGTCAATAACTATACTGTGATTTTTAATTTCGTGGACTAAACTGACAGCTGCTATTGACCTTATTTTTTTTAAATGTTGCAAGCGCGGAGCATAGTGTTGTAGGTAAGGCTCAATCATAAGTGATTCATCGAATCGATGTGACATGACTCCTGAATTTATTTTTACTAATTGGTGTAAATAAATGTTTTATGAATATAAACGTAATATATTTAAATATAACAGTATTCATACACATAGTACATGAACTTTTATTGTGTTTAATATGAAATCAACAATAAAATAAATGCAATCGATAAAATTAAGTCTGACATAAATGAGTGGAAACTAAATATGGGCCGCTAGTTTCTAAACAAATTATTTTTTATGCCGTGAAATAGTTTCATTTTCGATCTACTTTGATTTTCGATTAACTTTCGATCACTCAGGATAGTTAGGGTACGACACTATTTTAATGTAACGATAAAGTGACAACCCCCCAAATGTCAGTTTAGTCCACGAAATAAAAAATTACATTATAAGTAGGTATAACTGGTCATTCTGCATTTGCAATTCACTGGGATTAATTAAAACTATTGTAGTTTTCGTGTACATAATTCATTAAATTAGTTAATAAATTTAAACACTAAAATACAACTTAATATAAGTAAAAAAAATTGGCATCCAATGGCTTTCTGAATACTTATAAAATAATCATTCATAAATTCCTTTCATTTCGGCATAGTTTAAAGCTACATAATTAACATATCCTATAAAATAAGTAATACGTTTAAGACCGTTAATTAAAAGTTATTTTATTGTAAGATTGTACCAAACTAATAATACTCGTAAAAATGTGTGTATCTAAAAGTTTATCTTATAACAACATTCAATCATTACGAAGTGAAATAACTCAACACACAAAATCTAAATGCCCCTGAATACAAATCCTTACACATTAAATGACAATGTTCTATATATTTTATAATTTTTCAACATGATTCACAACACTATTTACAGCGAAAATTGCATTCAAAATCAATACAAACGCACTTAAATCAACTATTTACAGACACCTAAAATTAAACTTAAAATTATATCTCCATAGTGATACAGATTAAGAAATAATAAGCCGCTTCCTCATCTCCGTTACTTCCTCAGAAAAGTTATTCATTCTTATAACTTTAATGCTATTTGTTTTTAACAAGGTACACCGAGTCCTCAATCTCATTTTAGGAGTCTTTTTTGTAGGTATGCGGAACAGGGTGTAAAGTCCCTTACCCTCAATTGAAAAGGGAGGACCTCCGACCACGGTTGTTGTTTCTGGTGGCCAACTGACGAACGACGAACGACGCGACGTCGGTTGTAGACGTTATGTTATCTGTAGTTTGTACTGTGTATTAGCAAGCAAATACATCAATATATTAATTATTATTTCATAGCGTTCTTTATATTATGCTCGGAGTAGGCTGTACTCGCTAGCTCTCGCAAACTCTGTTCGGAAGCAGGTCCCAGTTGTTGCACCATCTTCGAGAAGGGACCGTCTGAGTCTTGAAGAAGCTCATGTGGGTGACCGCACTCTATTATCTGGCCTGCTTCCATTACCTGGAATAATAAAAAAGTATATTAAAGTTGTTAGTCTTCTGCTCCAGTTCAACCTGAACCTAGTCTTATGTAACTTATGCCCGATACAATTTAATAGTGACAGCAGTGGTGGCCCAGTGGTATCGGCCGTGACATACAAGTTGTAGGTCGTGGGTTCGAGCCCAGGCAGGCGCTTTACTTTGTGTAAATTATTTCATCACCACTGCTCTCAAAACGGTAAAGGAAAACATCGTGAGGAAACCGGCATGTCCTAGAACCAAAAATTCGAAGACATGTGACATCCACCAACCCGCACTGGGCCCGCGTGGTGGATAACGGGCCATTCCCTCTCATAGAGAGGAGGTCTGTGTCCCAGCAGTGGGAACATTAATAGGCTGATGATGTGATGTGATGAATCAAAAACTTTTTACTTACAACTACTCTGTCGGAGTCTGCGACGGTATGAAGTCTGTGCGCGACTGTGATCACTGTGCAGTCCGCGAAGTGGCGCCGAATAGATTTCTGGATCATAGCGTCCGTGCTGCAAAGGAGATAAAACATTTTTACTTCTATCCTCTATACAATATCGTAAAGTTTATGGTCCATTTCTGGAAATCCAGTTGTCTGCACTTACGGCCGCGGCTGTCTGTGTTTAGTTTATGCCAAGGTCTGACCGTAGCAGTGTAGATAAAGATAATTATGATGACTTACGTTGGGTCAACGTTGGCAGTAGCTTCGTCAAGTACGAGCAGCTTGTTCCGCGCGAGGGCGGCTCGCGCCAGGCATAGCAGCTGTCGCTGGCCCGCGCTGAAGTTGGAGCCGCCAGAGGCCACCGCCGACGACAGCGCGGTGATACTGTCCTTCAGCTCCACCTGGACAAGGGAGACAGTTTGTATAACAGAATGGAACAGACGGAATGCCGGAATACAGGCTACTGACATTGAGAAGATATAATTACCTGTTCCAGAGCTTCCCAAATCTGAATATCGGTGTATTTGTCGAAAGGATCCATATTGTAGCGCAGGCTGGCAGAGAACAGAACTGGTTCTTGAGGAATGATAGCAATCTTGGAGCGTAATTCCTGCAAAATAAATGTATGATTAAATAAAAATTAAAGTTGTATTTTTTGTTGATAAGGATTAAGTTGTACTTGACTGAGAGATATTAGTCTTCAACTTTTTCTCGTCACTCAAACACGATACGTACTTTGAGAGCAATTTTTCCGGTCTCTACGTTGTCGATGAAAACATTTCCTTCGATGGGTGCCAGACGGAAGAGAGCAGAGATCAGAGAAGATTTACCAGCTCCGGTACGACCCACAACTCCAACCTGAAGTAAAAGAGATTTAGTTAAGTAGTTGTTTTCAAAAATTCAGTATGCGATAAATTGTTCTAACTCTATTTTAATATAAGCCTACAGGAACACTCATAGTGGTCTTTTGGGCGTTAAAGCTTGAGCATCAATTGCAATGTTTTCACAATAACAGTAATTGTTTTATTATTACTCACTTTCCATCCACTTTCAATTTCAATGTTCAATTTCTTAAGTACGGGATCGGCGTCTTGGTCATATCTTAGAGTGAGATCTTTGAATACGACTCGTGCTTTCTGGGGCCAGTCTGCGGGCGGGCTCGGTCCCTCAGTCTTCTCCTGCGGCAGCGACGTGAACTGGATCACTCGCTCCACACTAGTCATCTGTGAGATAACTTCTGTTGCCTGCTTCACTCCGTATTGGACCATGTTTACTAGAATCAGACCCTGACTGATGGCCAGGCCGACGTTGCCAGACTTGGTGTTACCTGTATTGAGAAAATTTTGGGTCTCTTAATCTAAATCTTAATGCTGTTATATCTTAGGGATTATATTAATGTCATCCAACAATCAGATCGAAGACTTTATACTCGAAGTTGTAGACGATTATGAGAGAAACAGGTCGGCCGTCAAAGCCGACTCGGCTGGGCAGCATTTGGAAAGATGCGCGGTATCTTCTAGTCCAACTTAACGCAGTCTCTCAAGACGACAGTCTATGACCAATGTGTGACCAATGATTACATACGGGACCGAAACGTGGTCGTTCACAATGGGCCTTATGAGAAGGCTTCACGTCACCCAAAAGGTAATGGAGATATGTTATGCTTTGCGTTATCGAATAAGAAATGAAGACATCTGCAAGAGAACCAAGGCGACCGACATAGTCCGGAGAAATGCCAAACTTAAGTGGCAGTGGGCAGGGCACATTGCTCGCAGAATGTTTGGCCGATGAGGCCGAAAAGTTCTGGAGTGACGACCGCGAACCGGAAGACTGCATTGGAAGGTCTCCCACTAGGTGGACCGATGACCTGGTGAAGGTTGTGGCGAACCGCTGGATGCGAGAGGCACGGGACCGGTCAATGTAGTGTTACTTGGGGGTGGCCTATGTCCAGCAGAGAACGTCTTTCGGCTGAAATGATGATTATGATGATATTCAATAATTTTGAAACATGCTTTATATTTTTAACCAAATTGGGCTTAATAAATCTTTTCTACTTACCATCATCCAAGATCAGGAAAGTGTAAGCGACTACGATGACGTACAGACTGCAGACAAGACTTAACCAGATGGCAAAGGCAGTGTTGGTGACCAGAGTTAAATACCTGTAGAAGAAAATATATACATGAGCATTTTAGTCTAAAAATCATCTTCACCATACTTTGTCCAACCGCCTCTCGATTCTGAAATAACCGATTCTGAAATACTTAGGTTAAAATTAATTGTGTCAGAATAAAATAAGACAAATTCAACGTCTAATATTTTTTTCAATTAGGCCATTAAACGGCTCTATTGGATGTAATATTAAGGTTAAAAAATAATAATAAATGATTCTACTGTCCATTCGCAAAGGTAGTTAGGTTAGAAAAAGGGAGAGGGTAAAGGGAGTTATTATGGAGATGAACGGCCAAGAAACTCTACGAGTAACGGGTTTCACCACTCACCACGCAGCCGTGTGCACGTCTTGCTTGTCATCGAACTGCACCTTCAGCAACTCCTCGGCCTGGCACGCGCGCACCGTGCTCAGCCCTGACATGGTCGCCGTCACGTGCGAGAACACTGGACTGCGCGACACGCCTTCCACTCTGTCCACAAAAATTGCATTACTTATTGCGTAAAGAATTCCATCTATCATCGTCAACATTTCAGCTGAAAGACGTCCACTGGTGGATCTGACCAAGCGTAGCCACATTAATCGGTACTGTGTAATTCGCATCTAACGGAATTCCGAAGGCTTAACCGGTCAGTCCACCTAGAGAAAGTCCTTCCAACGCTGAGTTTTCCGGTTCACGGTCGCCACTCCAGAACTTTGCAGCTCCATCGACCATCCTTCTGCGAGCAATGTGCCCTGCTCACTGCCTCTTTAGCTTGGCATTTAAAAAAAACGGTTTCGATCACGCCATTAAATTCTGAGTAAAGCCTTCTCCCTTGCCCTTTATGTGAGTTCAAGCCTTCTGACGAGGCCCATTTTGTAAGCGACCACTTTTCCTCCCATAAGTCATCACTGGTAACTCATACTGGTCATAGACTTTCGTCTTGAGACACTGTAGGATGTTCGAGAGAGATTTCATCTATAGCCAAAGTTAAAAAAAAAAAAAAAACGAACCTTTTGATAGCCTGTGCTGTGCTGAGGTAGACAACAGTCATGCCATACATGAAAATGGCGCAGACACCGGTCGTCATCAACATATAGGGATTCACGATCGCCACCATCACCAGAATACCCATCATCACCATGAAAACCTGCACAACAAGGGTTAAGACTTAAGAGCGATTCTATAAAAACTTGAACTCAACCATTTTACTATTATAACGTTTGAAGATGCCTTGCCAAAGTTATTTATAATTATGTGGAGCAAAGCTTAGAAATATACCTGAATAGTATCCAGGTACATTCTCGGCAGTATTTCGTCGACGACGCCCATGTCTTTAGAGAATCTGTTAAGGATTCGGCCGGAGGGGTTGGTATCGAAGAACCGCATTGTGGCGCTCAGGATGTTACTGAACATCTGGTTGTGAAGCTTGATCGAGCTGCGCATACACACCCACAGGAACATAATCGCCCTGAAATTGACCAAAATGTTGATAAGGAACTCATAAAAAGAAGGCAAGGAGCATCTACGGGGGGGTCCATAAGCATGTGAGATTATGATGATTGAAAATTTTGTTTTAATTCCAACTGAAATGAGATTGACTATCTAGACTTAAATGAGATAAAGAATTAGTATCAACCTTCCAGAAGTAACGATAATACATCCAAGAATTGTAGCTGCCCAGACATATATGTAGAAATGGTCATCAATTTTAGCCGGTACCACAGTTACAACAGTAGGTGCTGTACCGTTACTCAATGTTGAATCAGTCGTATCATTAGACATTACTGCTGTGGTGATGGCAGCTATAGTTGCGCTCAGAGGGTCATCGGTAACAGTATATTCCGTGATATTCAACGGCGATTCATTTACATCTCGTCGGAAAAGAGGTACATTTTCTACATATTGTGCTTCTACGTCGTTCATCCTGAAATTAGAGAATAAAGATTGTTGCTAAATAACAAAGACATAAAATATAAAAGAATACGACATCTGTACAGCAGAAAGTATAAAAGGTAATTTACCAGTGGGTAAGCCAGAGGTCACTGACGGATGTGATAACCTGAGCAAGTATGATAGAAAATACTGTAGAGCTGAGTAAGAACCAGCCGCCTCCTACACCGAAGTATTTGGTGTAAACTGCACCTGGGACACGACCTGGAACACATTGAACGGTCATTAACATATAAAGCAGAAAAATTATTATTCATTAATAAATTGGAGGTGGCCTAAGAGTATTTGATAAGAGATCACCAATCGGGTTTTCATGACTAGTAAGATGCCTGTCGTCAAATGTTTTGATATATAGTGAATTATATAGACGTTTAACGTATCATACCTGTTCCTGTGATCTCCTCAATTTCTACTTGTTGGTCTATCAATTCTTCAATTCCTTCCCCTTTCCCTACGCTGCTTGCATATGACTGAAAAGAAATCATAATATATCGTAATCTTCGTTCATAGGTTTTAGAATCATCTTCAGGTTAAAATGCATGCGGGCATCGTGTCGTATAATTATTATTATTTGTGTTTGCTGCTGTTTTTATTTATAGATTTTTGAGACTCACTATGACGGAGATGCTGCGCTGCAACTTCATATGATCACCAGCGGGAGCTGCTTCTTCATCTTCATCTTGTAAGAGTTCGGAAAACAGTGGCGTTCGGGATACTTCGTCAAATGATCCCTGAATTTCTACTACACCCTGCAAAACAAATTTTTATTGGTTATTTAGGATTTTTAACATTGAGTTTACTTTGAAAATAAAAATTTGTAAAGTAATAAAAGTCAATATTACACATACATGTCGTAGTATGACGACTTTGTCTGCGCTCTTGAGGTGATGCAGCTGGTGCGTCACCAGGATCCTAGTGGACTTCTGCAGTAGCCCCATCACGCACTCGGAGACCATGTGCTTGCCCACGTGGGTGTCCACAGCTGATAGTGGATCGTCCAGGAGATAGATGTCCGCCTGAGAAAAAAAAAATATGTTGGTGGTTTGATTTCTGACTCCGGTTTTGAGGGCGTAAATAATTTTAGAAATCCCTAAATGAAAATGAAAAAGTTCTGGTATTTTACGTTTGTGGTTGTATTTCTATTTAACTCTGCATGACAGAATCCACTATCAAGTGTGACAAGGAGGTAGGTATGGCTTACTTGTCTGTAGCAGGCGCGGGCAAGCCCAATTCTCGCTCGCTGTCCACCGCTGAGACTGATGCCCCTCTCGCCCACCAGGGTCGAGTCACCATGAGGAAGCAGTTCGAAATCCCTCACCAAGGCACATGCTCTTATTACCTGTAAACAAGCATTTGATTGCATATTATATATACCTGCATATATGCCAAGGCATGAAAGTAGACGCATGTGTATATTTAATACAGCGCGGACCTAATGGCTAATTGTTGCTCTAGACCTTCCATTTATATCCCTTGCTTTTATATTTCGACTGTTTCAAAAGCTCGTAGATCTAATAGTGACCAAAAGTTTTAATACGCACCTTCTTGTACCTGATGCGGTCGTAAGGCAAGCCAAACAGAATATTGTCTCGAACGGTCGCGACGAACAGCCAGGGCTCCTGACTAGCGTATGACACTCGTGCTCCCCCCAGAGAGAACGTTCCATCTTTAGGAGTCAGCTCACCCAGGATCAGTTGGAGGAGGGAGGACTGTTAACAATACAAGAAATGGGTAATTTTAGATTTTTACTTTTTTATCTCTGTTCGTCTGCTTTTCAAAGCTAGATTTATATTTTGGTACAAAAATGGAAAACGGGCTATAGAGAGTCCAACCTTGCCAGATCCGACTGGTCCTGCAACGCCAATAAACTCTCCAGGTGTAGCCTTCAACGTGATGTTTCTCAGGGTGTCGACGACGGAGTCAGGTTGCCAACTTGCCGTCACGTTAGTTATCGTTAGACCCATCACCCTCGGCTTCTCCTTCTCCTGAACTTTGTTATCTTTTTCTGTTCCATTGGCCAACAGGGATTTAGAATCAAGCACCATATTAGCTGTAACTTTCTCCGGCTCATTTTCGTCTAACAATAAGAATTCCTGATGGAAGAGAGAAATTTCATTAGTCTTCAAGTGATAACACTTGGGTTAGGCGGATTATAAAATAATTTTATAGATTTTGTTATTAATCAATTTTATTTTACCTCCAGTCGTCTGATGGTCACTTTTGTTTCAGCCAAGTACGAGAGTCCCATAGGTAAAAATATGTTGCACGCCAGCTGCATCAGATTGAAGTACTGCACCAATGAGAAGGTGGTTTGCGCTCGGATGTCTCCACCAATCAAGACGAATGTTGCAATTGCAGAGAACAGAATGAATCGCTCAGTGAACACACTCAGGGCTGTTGAGAACCCTTTGACGAAAGACGTCCTTAATATGTAGCCGACTTCCAGTCTAAAAAATAATTTACACATTAGAGTACTTATCTATAAATTTGAGTCGTTCGTAACAGTCAGTTTTCATTACCCGAATTAAAAGTTTATTTTCTGTGTTCTATATTAAAAAGTTTGTTCATTGTATTCGAAACATTTTATGTGGGCACTTACTTTCGTAACCGGTGCACTAGTTTTTCGAAAGGCGTCTCCCAGGCGTACATTTTGATCACCTGTACTCCTTCAACCAGTTCACTCATCACCTTCACTCTTTGATCTGTTCGTTTTGCTATTTTACCGCGGAGCTTTCCTTGAAGGTTGCTCAGATATACTAGAAACAAAAGAACTATTATTATTTATTATTCAATGGGGGGGCTGACTTTGTTTCACGAATGCACCCGATGCTTTGAGCATACATTGTCACAAGACTTAGACGCCTGAGCGGGGACCTCGCCGTCGAGGCCGACCGCGGCAAAGGTGGTGTAGGTGACAATCTGATTACGTTTGCGGATCAAAAATGGCCAGAGAGCACGACAGAGAGGTTTGGTAGATGATATGGGATGCCTTTGCCCCGCAGTGGGACAAAAATTTGATTTGTTCCGGTCGGATCCCCTCGATCTGATCCCCTGCTGGTTTTTTTTTTATTATTTCCGTTCTGATCCACTATAAACTTTGACATTCCGGTCTGATCCCCTAACTCTTTTTGACAGGTAAGTACAATCAAGAGAAAACAGTTGTTTATGTAAATAAAATTTGTTTTTATTTGTTATGCGTTGAATATCATCACAACGTCAGACCTATGTATTTCTCGACAATTTCACAAATGTAGAGAAAAAAAAAAAAAACATATTATTGCAAATTATTTAGGAAAAATCATAATTTTGCTGCTTGCATAATACAGTAAACATTACTAAAAACGGTTCAAACCGGCTGCGGTGACTTGCCTAAGACGAAAATGTAGAGTCGTTGTGCCTCAATACACGTTTTCATTACAATAAGAATTACGAACATAATTATTTATTTAACAATTTTAAACCCTATACCTATATTTTGTGGCTGACTGTCCAAAAATCTGTTAATAGATAACTAGGGGATCCGACCGGTATAAAATATTGAAATTTATTTGTGATACCCTGCACGGTGGATCAGACCGGAATAGAAAATATTATAAAAAAAAACTGATCCCCCAGGGGATCAGATCAAGGGGATCAGACCGGAACAAATCAAAAATTTGGCTAAGAAAATAAATTGTGACTTCACGTTATGTTCTCTTAAATTCAATTGCTAGATCATAGTTTACCTTGTACAAGAATGGTTTGCACGCCAACGACGAGCAGAGCAGCAAGAGTGGCGATGCCAACATGCTGCCACACCAGATAACACACCACAGGCACCACAATAGGCGTAATCCATATATGGTTTAGGAATAAAGTCACCATATCGAACCGGTTCACGTCATTTGACATCAAGTTAATCACTTGTCCGGGCTCTGTCTTGCCCAAACCTGCACGGTTGAGTTTCAGTATCTAAAATGAAAGAGACACATTACTCTGTTTTACCCGAATATAATTTCTTTTAAATCCTGTATCTTATAAAGGAGAAATTATTATCCAGTCTCAAAAAAGAGACAAACTCACCTTTCTGTACAATAAAGAACAACAAGCTATCCTGATCCTCATGCCGACCCGACCCTGAGAAAGCTGCGTATGGTTGAGCAACAGGGCGGACATAGTACTACACACGTTCATCAAAAAATTAAAGATATGTGCCACGCGGTAGCTCTCAGGACTCTTCTCGTTGGAAAAGTATTCTATAAATAAGGCTAAGGTGAAAGGGATCAGGGGCCTAAAACAAAAATTAAATGGAATGGTTAATAACGGCTTAAGAGAATTTACGGTAGCGAATTTTGTAGTTCAAATTTAAGCTTACCAAACAACGATCATCATCAGGCCTACAACAAGACCGCACAACATGTACTCAAACCAGAAGGATCTGATTATCGCCTTTGTAAACGAAGGTTTGGTGCCGTGTTTCCTTGCATTGTCCAGTTCTGTCTCCCAGGCCTGCTCTAGGCGGTCTCCGAGGCGGCCGGACGAGTCTTCACTTCGGGCTTGCCACAAGTCGCTCAACGTGATCCCTTGTTTGTACCCTTTCCGAAATAGGCTGAAGCTCCATCTGAAAAAATATATAACCATTGCCAAAATCTTGTACAGCAAAACTATAATGTAAAAATTTATTGTTCACACAACCTGCTCAAAAACGTAAAGCTAACCTAAAATGGAAAGCTAACCTAAAGTAAGTCATTATTAGCTAAGGGGTACAGTCGGGAATTAATTTTGTTTAGATACTGAATTTCATTACAACCTGATGGACAATGATGTGATTTTAATTTTAAACTAAAAGTTTGTATGAAATATTATATCAAGAGACCGTACTATAACTAATCAACGGCATCATGATGAAAAAAGGGATAGTGCTCTTCATCCTGTCGCTCTTTCACAGTAGAACCATGATAGTTTTCACACGTCAGAGTAAGGCACGTAGCAGTAATGGCTGGCCACCGCTGCTAGTTGCGAGTGCCAATCACAACGCTTATGACATCACCACTTAACCGTCAGCCTAGCCTCTTGATATGAAGGTAGTTTCCAGGTATATTAATAAGAACTTATGAAAGTTACCAAGAAATAAGAATTGAATTGAATATGATTTGCTTTTAAACAAAATTAATTTACTGATCCATTTTTAGCTTCGGCGAGTGTTTGATGATACTACTTTATCAACACGTGGTGTAATCATATTATCAGTAACATCAGCAACCTATTTATCACGCATGCCGTTTTTACAAATCACTGCTTCAATGTTTTCTTTTCTTATCTCATCGGTAACAGGAATGACGGAGTGTGAGTCTGCGAATCATCAATTGCTGTGTCATAAACAATCACTGTGTCCTCTTCATAGTCATAATTATCAGACAAAGATTCAGATTTAATTTTGTATGGACGGTAGATATTGATTAAATAATTATATTGTGTCATTATGTTTGACATTTTATACCTATAAGTACCTTTAAGTAGACAGATATCAAAATCTAATAATGGAATCACATTTTTTGATCTTCGGAAAAACCCACTAAAAAGATGATAAGTAAATATTTAATTCATAAATGATAATGACAAGTACGTATTGCTTTAATAAAACTTAGTTCAAGTTGCCAGGGTACATTTTGAGCACTGATTTTTGAGTAGGTAAGGCGAAAAGTTGATAGCTGGTGAACACCGAGAATATACCTACCTATCTGAAAAGTTTCAGATTTCCGTAAGGGACACTGAACGCACAGGACGGTTTATTTTCATTTGACCGGGAGATTGTGGGCTTTCCCTAAGTCTGACGAGTATTACGACCTCTCGGAGTGATCCGCATCACTTTTTAGCGTTCCGTACCCAAAGGGTAAAAACGGGACCCTATTACTAAGACTTCGCGATCAGTCTGTCTGTCTGTCTGTCTGACTGTCTGTCTGTCCGTCTGTCACCAGGCTGTCTCTCATGAACCGTGATAGCTAGACAGTTGTAATATTCACAGATGATGTATTTTTGTTGCCGCTATAACAACAAATACTAAAAACAATTAAAAAAAATAATTAAGGGGGGCTCCCATACAACAAACGTGATATTTTTTGCCGTTTTTTGCTCGATATTAATAACGGCAACAGGTAGACGCTTGAAATATTCACAGAATGTTTAGTTGTATATTCTCTTCAAAAAATAATAATTATTAAATTAAAACGTGATTTTTTGCAGTGTTTTGCGATAATGGTACGGAACCCTTCGTGTGCGAGTACGACTCGCACTTGGCCGGTTTTTTTTGCTTTATTTTTTTATTATAAACTAGCGTCCTGCCCCATCTTCGCACAGTACAAATTATAAACACAAACCTTCCTCTTTTATCACTCTATTAGTACAAAATTCTTGTGGTTTAGGAGGTGTCAGCAGATATACAGACCGATTCCGAAAGCGACTTTGTTTTATACTATAGGGATGTCGCACGAGATTTTGCCTCTCTGTTCACGTGCTCTTGCGCTTACTGTTTTGTTTGTCATCGTCTTTTGAAGATTATGGAGATGATATATTTATCAATCGAAAGATTCGTCCAAAAATATCTTCGACGTTCTCTGATAAGCTTGAGTGACAGTGAACAAATGTCTTCAATTGAGGTAAGTAGATATATGCGAGCACCTACAACTATCTGCCTACATAAATCTTGTTGATGTATGTTTACCTATATTTTAGATAACATAACATCACGCCAGTATTTCCCGATGGCTTGGGCAATAGTACTCCTTTAGTGCACCCACATTTCGCTAGGTATGTTACAAGTCCCATGTAATAAATAGGTGGCGAGCTTGTTGCCATCAAGCGGGTTCAAATTCAGACTACGGGCTGCAGCAGCCGATTGCTCAACCATTGCGTCTATTGTAGATAGAAATAACCTCTTCCCTAACTTTAACAGTGTTACAGTGTTAATCTATAAAATCTAAAGTTTCAATAGATAATCTGTTTTGACTATCTGTTCATATGTCCTATAGTTCTTGCCAAACTAGGCCGCCCTGAGGTTGGCTACAATGGCTGCGCAGTAGTAAATCTCATACAAAAACAGCACCAATCCGTGCCTGCGCATCGCAGGGCGGCCATGAAGTTTGGCGAGAACTATACCTAAGTAAATTCTGATTTACTCGTCTTTTTAGGGTTCCGTACCCGAAGGGTACAAATGGTGCCCTATTGCTATCACTCACGTATCCGTCTTTCTGTCCGTCGTCTGTCACACAATTTTGTTCCGAACAATTTTTTAACTTCACATTGACGTATGAACTTGAAATTTGTTGATAATGCTTATTATTACGTATATTTTACTAACAAATACCAATCCATCGGTCAATCTGATTTTTCTTTGGTAATTGTGCGAAGTCCGAAACGCACTTGGCCGGTTTTTATTCTGAACAAACTATCTAACTGTAGTGAGTAGTAAAGTTCTTGACACTGCTGATCTTAGGGTCAATCCCAAAATAATCTACCTGTAGATTTGATATATCTTGAAGGTTGATTTTTCCATATTTCGCTTTTGCGTTTCAGTAATACTTTAATGCTATCCGCGGTTATAATCAATATGAGACCAATCGAAGATGAGGTGTAAGAAGTTTGGTATTTAATTTAAATAATTAGATAGACTAAAACAATAATAGTACATAAAGGTGTAATTGGTTTCCCAATGGAAATCATTTACAGAAAGGTAGACAAAACTTAACTACATTTTTTTTAAATAAATACCTGAGTAGCTATATTTACATAAAAAAGATAACAATTCAGTGAAGACACTGTCGCCTGTGCTAGCTGATTAAACTGTGTTACAGTTTGTTTCGGTTTTTAACTACATTTTTTCCCAAAATTTCTGTCATGGAAACCGGCTTGCCTACCCAACTGTGCATTGTTGTACAAGAGAAAAAGTCATTACACACCTTACAATTAATGAATCTAGCAATCATTAAATAACGAGTGTTGACTGTCAATGGGCACGGTTGGCGCAGTAGTTGAGCGATTGACTGCTGCGCTGCGTGTCGCGGGTTCAATTCCCGCACGGAACAAATATTTGTATGACCTACAGATAGTAGTTCCGGCTCTGGGTGTTGTGTATGTGAGTTTATATGTTTGTAAACGCAACCACGATACAGGAATAAATTCCTAGTGTGGGGCAAAGTACAAAAAAAAATATAAGTAAAGAATGTTTACTTAGTATCCTAACCAGAAAATGAAAATTAGTACTTACGTTAAAAATGTGTTTGACAGAAAGTTGGATTTTTCTTGAGGATTCTTCTCCGTTAGTATCACTTTGGACTCCATGACGAAACGATTTTATTTTTCTATATGTTTTATAACTATTGATTTTCACAGCAGCTTTGAAGACTGTTAGCTAACCTATGAATAAATAAGATAATGTTAACACAAAATATTAAAGAACAACGAAAAGTAGGCCAAAATTGGGGAAATTACTTATTCGTCGGAATTATGACAATGCATTGAAAATGTATGTTTAAATTCCGACGAACAAAAATATACTATGAACAGTACTACTTTCATCATATCATAACCGATGAACAGACGTAAAAAAACTATATTAATAAAAAGCTTTTATACAAAAAAATATTACCGACTTCCAAATAAAAAAACTACGAAGTGAAAAATAGCTTTATTTTTGGAAGTCGGTGTCTTTCGCAGGTATCAATTTTTTTGCGTTATGGACACCGACTTCCAAAAATAAATTTACTTTTCTCTTTGTAGTTTTTTCATTTGGAAATCGGTAGTATTTTTTTGTAAAAAAGCTTTTTATTTTTCACTTTTTAGTTGTACCTAATAGGCAAGTTGTTTAGTAAGGTACCTATAACGCCAGAATAGATAACCCAAATGTCATGAAACTTGAAAATAACCGGTGAAATGAGAGATCTGCGCACCCCTTAAGAGCGTACTGGCGTGAGTTATGTTATGAAATGGAACAATAATGTATAATCAATAAACAGACATGCGATTGCAGCAATCCCGAGAGATTTGCCGTAATTTATTGAAGAGTTCTGTTGTATATCTTCGAAGTTCATCGTCAGATCTTCACCAAATTAAAATGGGACCAATTTCGAAACATACTTTTTCAAACATAAAAAGTATTTTCAAAATCGGTCTAAAATTGACGGAGATATGCGTGAACATAAACAAAAAAAAAAGAAATAAAAAAAAAACACATACATAATGTCGAACATAGAACCTCCTCCTTTTTGGTAAGTCGGTTAAAAAGGAGCAGGCACCGCGGCCTAGTAGTTCTTCCAATATCTTTATAAATTAGTAAAATCCATGTATTTAACTCATGTATAAGCTATATAACTCATGAAAACAGTTTTCAACGAGTTTAGGGAGGAGTAAGTTATCTAGGGGACCACAATAGATCCCAATGGGTCGAAGTGTCCGAGTTCTCGGTCCCTCCATAAGATAAGATAAGATAAGATATATCACTGTAAAGTTTCAGTAGTTTTTTGCGTAAAAGACGACAAACATCTAACCATCCATCTATGGTCACAAACTTTTGCGTTAGTAATAACTTTTAGTTGGATATCTTAGGTATATTTAATACAAATAAAGCGCAATTAAATAAAACTACCGAAAAAGTTAAATAAATAATTTTCTGTTGCTACGGCGTAGCTCTGCTATGCTGCCCGGCAACGCGGTCTTCTACGACACAAACTCAAAATGGGAAACTTATGGGCAGTACTCCAAAGTGAGGGAAATTAATATTCATATTTATTTATATGCAGAAAGTGCCGTACCATCTGTTACAAAAATATATCTACAGAATTTCGGAATAAATCGTAAAATCTAAAGGCTTACTAATAGGATTCTTGATAGGAACGTCTTTTTTACCCGACTGCCGAAGGAGCGTGATGTGTTTATCAGGCTATGTATGTATGTATGTATGTTTGTTCCTATGTGGCGCTCTACGGACCAAACGCGTGGGCCGATTTTGATGGTTCTTACGTCAATCGATTTGTCTTAACCCTGCGAGTGTCACTAGCTACATGAAAATTGGAAACTAGGAAAATTGCGGTTTTTGGGCGCCATATTGTGGGGGCCTAAATATTTTTTTCTTCCAAACCTATCGTGTGGGGTATCAAAATAAAGAATTTTAAGAGGTGATTTCAAAAATATATAACACTTAAATGTATAAATGTACCTAATTAGAAAAAAAAATAACTAAAAAGTTATAAATAAAAAAAGTTAATAAAAAAAATAAAAAAACTAAAAAGACGTAAACAAGGAGAAAATCATGCTGTGCAGTCGGAGTATACGTCTGGTTTTGGTCAGCCAGCTCGCGAAGATTATATATATAAGACGAAGAAATTAACTTTATATTTTTCTTTTTCTTTTAATAATCACAACTTTTGGACCTATGGTCTGAATTTTCTTTTTCATTATTTATTGTGCCTTTCTAGTCACGTTATACGGTAACCAGTATTAAGGTTTGCCAGCCAAGCAAGAAACACAAAAATACCTACTTTACAGACAGTATCAAAGTATCGTAATTATTGTTTTATTTCTTTAGTTACGATTTTTTTCCTGGATTGACTTTGATAGCCCCATGACACAAACAGCTAGGCATACCCGAAACAACGATACTATGTTCATTCAGTGTAGGGATCGTGAAAAAATCTACATTTGATATATTACATCTTTATTAGTCACAAAAAAAAAATGTTTTTCGGTTTGAAAACTTTTTATAAAATGATTTTGAACTTTTGGCATTTTTTCTAAAGCCCAGTAAGTTTCAGTTTCAGCAGGAACTAGAGGAGGAGCCAAATATTAGCTTATTTCTTGGGTTTTGGCTGAAAATCATGTTTCAGTGGGACACTAAAGCGAATCATCTATTCATGAGAAATTATGATACCTCCATCATTATTTCATAGTAAAATAAAAGGCATGTTGCATGTGGCATGTGGTATAGTGGCATGGATTGTGTTTAATTTATTCCTAAAGAAGATATAATATTATTCCTATGATTTAGGGCCCCTAGGATTCTCACAACTTTTTGGTTGCATGTCTGACCGGAACATCTGAGACAAAGACAAAGATATTTTATTTCAACTAGGCCACCAAGCGACACTTTTGAACGTACATAAAAATGATTCTACCGTGCCAGAAAGCCAAAAACAATCACCCATGCATCCTCTTGGAACACTGGGACTAAGCTGCGTAGCTCAGAACTAGGGTAGTCATTTAAAAAAAAAATTACCGACGTGAAAGAAGAGCAGGTTCTCAATTCAACATGTTTTTTTTTATGTATGACCACGCATAACTTTTTATAGAGTGGTCCCATTTCAAAAGTTTTTTTTTATTGTTAAGACTATACCTACATCAAAGTTGGTCCTATTTAAATTAAAAAAATAAAACACATACCATAAGGTAGAAAAAAAAAGATTTTTTTGATAATTTTCCGACAATAATCATCAGTTAAATTGTGAACCGATTCTGTTGGAATTACGGGACCTAATAAGCGAAAAAATACTTTTCAACACACTTGCTCATAAAGTGGCTCTAATGTCACCGCTATTAGGCACATAATGATACCTGTAATCAAACTGTGACTTTTTCATTGCTATTATTCACAAGTGAGTAATTCAGTTTTTTTTTATTGGTTAAGTTGCTTTGTTCTTAAAAAAGTATCGATACAAAAAAGATCGTGCTCAATAGTACAAATAAATTAATGGACCAATTGCTTGCTCATCAAATAGATTATTTCAACTTGTACGTGTTTAATAAATAAAACTTTCAATCAAATATAACTTTTGTTTTCTCTGTAATAAAGATAACTTGAAATTCCCCATTTTGTACGTGGCTAAAACGCTAACCGCGAAAAACCAAGAAAAAAAGAAACCTCATTCTTTTAGTCTATGGCCGATAGCCATTGTTAGATGCCCGCGCATAGGAAAAGTGATGATATTTTTCCCGCCATTGCGAAATTTTTTTCACCATTCGTTTTCACTGTTGAAATTACAGTTATTTTAGTATTATTTTCTTTACAAGTGTGTTGAAAAACGTCGTATGATACACGTGTGTATTGATGATTACCGTCTTCGACTCTCTTAAGACCCTCACCTGCACCTCAGCGGTAATCACCAACATTACACACTTGTACCATAATGTACTATTTTAACAAAAATATGGAACCGACGAAATAACGAACTGACAAGCAAAAAATTTAAAAAATCTTGATGTCTACCATTTTGAGGCTGCGCCAAAGAAACGATCAACGAAGATCAACCTAGCTACAATCATTCTACGCTAATTAATTTGCATGTCCGTTGTCTGGCGCAACTCATAATGCTTGACTAAAGGATTTTTAATTTTTTTGTTTTCAGTTCGTTGTTTCCTCGGTTCAATCTTTTTGTTAAATAGGTAATTTTTTCGCTTTTTTATTTGTTTACTTAATAATCGGTTCACAATTGAATATTCTTTTCGTTCTATTCGTTCACAGGCATTGCCTAGTTCGGTTGCAGCGACTACTTCCATTTAATAGAAATAAATACTGCCAAACTATGTTCTGTAAAATATTGCTAAGATTTTTGAGAAATAATTTTATTATTATTATTATTATTCTGTGGGAAAATTATCAATAAATAATATTTTCTAACTTAATCTTAATTAACACATTTAAAAAAATACATACCATTTTATTTTTTGACCTTGAGGTATTATCTTAACAATAAAAAAAAAATTGAATTCGGACCACTCTATAAAAAGTTATGCGTGGTCAAACATAAAAAAAAATATATATATATTCATGTCGAATTGAGCACCCGCTCCTTTTTTGTTAAAAAGGTTTTACTTACATGCGATTAACAAGCAAGCGGATACACTTTTTACACTAGTTTTACATTCACAGTAAGAAACAAAATCAGAGTAAAATATTGTAAGTTTATAAAGTTATCTAAAAATAACTTAGTTCAATATTCTATTCGTTAACACTCACACTTTCCAAAATCACTAATTTATTGAATGTAATATTAAAACAGGCAGTTTTCTAAAAAAATATTACAGTACACACTTTACAATCACATCTACGGCTGAGACATAGCAAGACATTGTACTACTTCATTTACAAAGTAGGTAAGATTTTTCACACAAAATTTTAATATCAATAAAAAATATCACGTTTAATCAGTGGAGTGTTGATATCGCACTGACACGCGGTGTTGATAGCAAGTCCAACACTACGCTATACGATGAGCTTACTAGTACATAATATATACTCGTGCGCAGCATCTTATCAGTCTTGTGGATGCCTACATGGCACTCGGTGTAATTTCGTATTATCATCATTACTTCAGTGACGCGCCTGAAATGACACGTCACATTTTCAGTCGCGTCAAGGATTGCCAGATTTTTGTGGTTACGTACATAGGGTACCTCGAAAGAAACACGGAAACCTTTTTTCTCAGATTCTTTCAGAATCGACTTTTGTAATAAATTCCTAATTTAAGAGAGGACGAAATGGGTAATTATTTGGTTTCTTTCGTTTACTCGTTTTGGAACATAAAGAACTATTTGTCCTAATACCGACTATTTTTCGAAACAAAATAGTTGGTATTAGGACAAATAGTTCTTTAAGATTGTACCAAAAACTCAAAGAAAAAATGTCACGCAAAGCTTTGATTTGGACAAGTAAGGCAAAACGTACGGAATCTTCTCGCATTGTTAAACCACTTGTTTGTATTTCGCAGACAGTTAATTATTTAAATCGTTGTTTAAATAAAGTCTGTAATTTCAGTTAGCTAGAAAGCAGATAAGTAAATACCTATTCGAAAATAATTCGTAATTACACAATTTTATGAAACAGATGATAAGACTTTTAGCCAAAAATAGATTACAAAAATGTAGGTACCTATAGTGGTATTTCATTAGTTAATGAACATTCAGACATTGGCTGGAGAAGGCAGATTAAAAATTTATCTATATATATTATATAAGGCAAACTAAATCCCGGCTAAGGGTTCCGTATAAACAGCTACATTCACCAAAATAAATAGGTAACATTACTAACGTTCATAAACAAAGAAAACACCAAACATAGCTCTAACGAAGGACAAAATTAGCTTTATACCATTCCCCTTCTAAAAAGCTTATTTTATTCACTGATAACAGTGAATAAAAAGTGTTTTGGTGTTTGAATTTAGAACACACTAAGGCGGTTTACACGGTGACACCCTCCGGAGAGCATCGCTCGACCCGCGCGGTGTACGTGTAAGGCATCAACGGATTTATTAGAGGGCAATGCGACATGAGATCCGCTTCACTGACTACCGCGGCGGTGTGCGGTGCCGTGTGTAAACCGCCTAATATATATTCGACCTCCATCTCAGTCATATACAACCTCCTTGCGTATAAAATACTTGATACAAATTCCTTGCACTGTAAAAAATTTTATATTTTTACTGTGCTCCTTGTGCAAAGAATACCGTACTCGACTTTCAAACTCCTTCATCGGTTAAATTTTGAGTTTGTTTATTTGTTTGTTTATTTTAATAATCATTTTGATTTCGCTCTAGGATATTTAGTGTATACTTATTTGGATTGTAATTTTACTATTAATTACATGGGTGTTTCATCGTCATCATCATATCAGCCGAAAGACGTCCACTGCTGGACATAGGCCTCCCCCAAGCGTCGCCACATTGACCGGTCCCGTGCGTCCCGTAACCAGCGGATCCCCGCAACCTTCACCAGGTCATCGGTCCACCTGGTGGGAGGCCTTCCAACGCAACGTCTTCCGGTTCGCGGTCGCCACTCCAGAACCCTTCTGCCCCATCGGCCATCCGTTCTGCGAGCAATGTGCCATTGGTGTTTAATTCATTAAAATTATGTAACGTAACGGAGATGGCCACTGGCCCCTGAAACACAGGTGCTGTTACTTATTTATATTTATTTATAAAAACTTAGCTCAGCTTCAATTTACAAAAAATTTGAAACCCTGAAGTTTCTAATTTTTTGTAAATTTTAAAGGTAATAAACCATTTATTTATTTATTATTATTTCTTGTGCTTTTTGCTTATATCTTTTTTTTTCTCGTATTCATGGTATAAGATATAGTATGCAACTCTTGAATAAAACGGATTTATATCGTGGGCCATGAATCACTCGCTTCGCTCAGGATTCTAACACTTGAATCATTCGCTAATCCTTCACTAATCCTTCACTTGTTCGTGATTCGTCCTATATTCACTAGTTGCATAGTATACTATTGCCATTCGAAAACAGTTACATCAAGATACAATTTTTTTTACTTTTCCAGGTACATTTTATAAGTTGGTCGGCTATTACTCGTAAACTTGTAAAGCCTCCTTAGCTGTGATAGTTTTCTTTTTAATTTCGATATACCTACAGGTTGAGTTTTTTTAAGTGGGCGTGGATTGCTTAGATCTGAAACTATGAGGAATAGCGGAAAATAATCAAAGGAGTCAAGAGACCGATTTTTATGAAAACTAAAACTGCATCATTGGATTTTAGAAAAATCAATATTCCTAGCCAGGAATCGAACTCGTTAATTAAAAAAAAAGACATGCTGTATTATTACACCATTCAATAGTGTCGCTAATAAGGATCAAATTCTTCGAAATAATGGCATATGACAAACTTAATGGAAAGGCTCATATCAGACATAATGACATAATAACAGTAAAAGTTCACATGATAGTCCAATCACTATTTATTAATTGTGATCACTCGAGTGTATCACGCGACAACGCGACAGTAAAGTTTAACAATACCAAGAGTTTCACTGCACCAAGTATAAAATAACTTAAAAAAAAAAATTACAACCGACTTCCAAACTAAAACACTACAAAGTGAAAAATAACTTCAATTTCGAAAGTCGGTGTTCCAGTTTTCGTTTCTTCGTTTTTTAACACCGACTGCCGAAATTGAAGTTATTTTTCACTTTGTAGTGTTTTAGTTTGGAAGTCGGTTGTAATTTTTGTAAAAAAGTTTTATATTTTTCACTTTTTAGTTGTGGTACATAATGGACCAGTTCTATAGCCTGTACCATTAATGCCCAAAGTGAAGTCAGAATAGATTAACTCAATAACATGAAACTTAAATAAATAAAACCGGTGGAATGAGAGTCTACCAGGGTGAACTGTTCACACCTGCGTACCCCTTTAGAGTTTACCTGTGAGATGTTATGTTATGAAATGTTGTAATCAATAAACAGACATGCGATTGCAGCTATCCCGAGTGATTTGCCGTCATTTATTGAAGAGTTCTGATGTATAATCTCCGAAGTTTTTCATCAGATCTTGATAAAAGTTAAATATAACTATATGGCAAGCACCAGCGTTTGAATAAAAAAGAATCATCAAAATCGGTTCACCCAATGAAAAGTTCTGAGGTAACACACATAAAAAAAAAAAACCGGCCAAGTGCGAGTCGGACTCGCGCACGAAGGGTTCCGTACCATTATCGCAAAAAACGGCAAAAATATCACGATTTTTGTATGGGAGCCATACTTAAATATTTATTTTATTCTGTTTTTAGTATTTGTTGTTATAGCGGCAACAGAAATACATCATCTCTGAAAATTTCAACTGTGTAGCTATCACGGTTCATGAGATACAGCCTGGTGACAGACAGACAGACAGACAGACAGACAGACAGACGGACGGACAGCGAAGTCTCAGTAATAGGGTCCCGTTTTTACCCTTTGGGTACGGAACCCTAAAAATACAGTCGAATTGAAAACCTCCTCCTTTTTGCGAAGTCAGTTAAAAAATGGCGACTGATACATTTAATTCAGAATTACAAACGTAGGTAACAGAATATTCACAGATTTAGAGTAAATGATATCACTTCAGAGTTTTATAACACTCATTCACTATACTTCATAAAAGATAGCTTGATCTCTGCGACATATGTTAGCCTGTTAAGCGCCATTGTTTCTGTATTGATACTGACACCTGTCGCAGAGATCAAGCTATCTTTTTTTACGAAGTATAACTGAATACATTACAGTTTAAAAAGTACTTGTGGACAAGAATATACTTTATAGTTCAAGGTTAAAAATATCAGTTCTTTCAATTCCGCAACCAAAACCAAACTGAAAAACTTGAAGCCCGTTTTTCCTTGTTCTGTGTCATAGGTTAAGCATTTTAAGACATATATCAAGTAATGATAGCCAGAACGAATAAAAACGGTGTGCAGTGGGGAAAGCCTACAGGTGCCCTTATTGCGAAAGTTACAGTGTATACACAGCATTCTAATTCCATTTAGAAAATAAAGTTTCTAATGTATTGCCTAATGATATTCCCGCTCCTTCCATGGTTAATCCCACTCAGATTGGTAGAAAAACCTACCATAAAACGGACAGCGCGCCTTTTGTAACACATGTACAAAAAATAATAACTCACCAGATGTTAGTACGACATTGCACCCAATCAAATTTGGCAAGTTTTTAAAGCACAACGCCTTCCAAAACATTTTCAATGGTAGCGTCAAAAAAATCGGGCGCAATAAGATTTCATTATCTTTTTCTAATTTCCTTGAAGCAAATTCCTTTATTCCATGTCATCACATGTCATCACTGGCAACACACACTAGTTTTGTCTTGAGACACTGGTAAGTTGGACGAGAAGATACCGCGCAACTTTCCGAACGCTGCCCAGCCGAGTCGGATTCGACGGTTGACCTCTTTCTCGGAGTTTTCCCTACCCAACTGGATCGTTTGTCCCAGGTAGACATAGTCGCCCACAACTTCCAGTGTAGAGTCTCCGACCTTGATAAGAGTGGGTGTTACTTGGGCATTCAACATTACCTTGGTTTTGTCTATGTTCATCCTAAGACCCACTCTTTCGGAAGCTCTACTGAGGTCATGGAGCATGTATGTATGTGGTCTACGGTGCTGAAGCCATTACGGAATCCGGCTTTTTCGGGAGGCTGGAAATCGTCAAAACTGCGTGCGAGACGATTCGTGATGACTCTTGAAAACAGCTTGTAGACATGGCTAAGAAGTGAGATGGGCCTATGGTTCTTCAATATGTCGCAGTCGTAGGCATGTCACCCTTCTTGGCGTTGCCATTCCTTAAACCAAATAAAACTCCATCGGGTACTGCCTCGTACCGGCCCATAGATTTTTCTTCAATTCTGCTGAACACTAAATTAAGAATCGCCTAGAATGGTATGTTGAAGTTAAGGGTCTTTTGGAGAAATCACAATATGGTTTTAGAAAAGGTAAAAGCACCACTGACGGCTTAAGTATTTTTTCATCCGATATTCGGTTCTCCTTCTCTGATAACCAATCCACCGTTGCAGTATTCCTAGATATTAATGCAGCTTATGATGAAGTCGTATTATCAGTTTAAAAAAGTAAATTAAAAGCCTTAGAGGTTCCCTCGAATTCGACGAATTTCATTATTAACATCCTGATTGAACGCTCTGTTAACATGTTAATAGGAGATCATGATGTCTCCCATCTTGTATGGAGAGGTCTCCCACAGGGTTCTGTGCTCAGTCCCCTTCTGTACAATATTTACACTTTTGATTTGCACTCTTCCTTATCTATTCATGTTAAGATTCTTCATAATGCCGACGATTTATTATTATATTCTTCAAGTGAATCTGTTGAACATGCTAGCTGTACTATTAATTCTGCATTATCTACTTTAGAGTCATGGTTATATTTAAATGGTTTGGAGTTGTCCACGTCTAAAAGCGCGGCTGTTTTATTCACCAGGAAGAGATTATTCCATTACTAAACCTTTTCTTTAAGGGAATACTTATTCAAGTTAAAGATAAATTTAGATATCTAGGTGTAATATTTGACTCTTAATTTAGCTGGGTTCCTCATTGCGACTATATTATTAACTAGCTGTTCTCCGCGGCTTCACTCCCGTGGACACGTTTTCGGAAAATAGCCTATGTCACTCAGGAATAATGATGCTTTCTAATGGTGAAATATTTTTTTAAATCGGTCCAGTAGTTTCGGAGCCTATTCGGTACAAACAAACATAAAAACAAAAAATCTTTCCTCTTTATAATATTGGTATAAATAAGTGTTAAAATCACTTAAACATGCTCAGAGCCTCAGATGCCTCTCAAGTGTGTGGTGGGGTGCACATCCCTTTTCTTTGAATCTCATTTACAACGCAATTAACGAAAACATTCTTGATTATGAATGGTTCGTTCTAGAACCTGGTAGTGTTAAGGCTTTTAAAAAGTTGGATCGTATCCAGTCAAAAGCATTACGCATTATTTCGGGTGTCATGAAATCTAGTCCCATTAATGCACTACAAATCGAATGTGGGGAAGCTCCTTTAGTCCAATTTCCGCGCCAAAATATCAAATTATTGCTTCGGAGGACGTAAGAAGTGGCGTTGCCGTTCCGTGCGCTATATTATCAGTTTGAAGTAGTTTGAAATAGATTATAGACTGGGAGGCGTCTACGTACTTTAATCATAGGTAATAAGTAAGTATTGAGGTGACTTAGATCACATACTTTTTAAGTATTGACGTTCAGTTCTTTCCTTACTTGTGCAGCTATTATGTCTTATTTTTTGACTTTAGTCCAAAACTCTAACCTCACTGGTTTGCCTATATTGAATGAGGAAGCTGGGGTGACGTCACTCCAGCTAACACATACTAAACGGCTTATATTAACGAAGTGTTCGTAGCACCTAAATTAAGTCTGGGAACTTTGATTGCAGCTATTATTCCTTAAATATTGGCGTAGGTAGAATTATTCTACTACTTAAGAGGAAGCTGGAGTTATGCACATTTTTTCTAGCTTTCCTGTGAATAAATGTATAGTCTTATTCATCACCGTAAATAATTTTAAGCTGTATCCATTCCTAAATTCCGTTAAATTTAATAATAATATATATTTTTTTTAATTTGGTTTCCCTACCTTTCTTTAATAAAGCAACCTGACGTGACATTTGCTGAATGCACAAACCGTGCGAAGACAAACGAGGAAAAAAAAAAGTTTTGGATGGTAAAACAATCGGAGATAACTAAAGTAGGCTTTTCAGGAGTTAACAGTATTAAAGAATACATGAAACGTGATTTAAATGAGTTGATTTTAAGACGTAAATAGACCAAAAGATGTGGTTATATAGAGCAGAATGCCACAAAACTTGGCTCTAACAAAAAGCTTAATTGTACGCAAACGGATCCCTGAATAGAAAAATGGTTTTCACGGGACCCATAATATTTTTAAATGGCCTATCAAACGATTCCCCACACCATGGAGAAAAAAAAAACCCCTGCAAAAAAAATTGTTATGTTACCACTTTGTCGGCGTGATTAATATTTATATCCATGCCAAATATAGCCACTATAGTACTAAGTGAGATAAGCTGCGGGTGGACGGACGGACAGACAGACGGACATGGCGAAACCATAAGGGTGCCGTGTTGACAACGGAACCCTAAAAACTCTACACAAATCACAATACTCAATGGAAAGTTAAACAAATCTTCGGAACAACATTTTATGACTGACGACGTACAGACGGATACGTGAATGACAACAATAGGGTTCCGTTTGTACCCTTTGGGTACGGAACCCTAAAAACGTCAAATTGACAGACTTCGAATCGTAATTAACACTCATTGGAGGAGCATTACGTCACGGTGACAGATTATACACACGTGCAGTTGTACCTCATACGAAAGAATTCGCTTGTCATCATAATAAAGACTTGTAAATTGCTTTGAAATAGGTAAAGAGGTCATTCTTAAAGTACCTAGAGTTATTTATTAATGTTCTTGTAGCAGCTCTATTAAACAATGACAGATGAGCATTTTTTGCCAATTTATGTTTATTTTTATGACGTGCGAAAATTGTTCATTATATAACCGGACCTAATAATGATATATGATAATGACTATCAAACTACACAAGTGTAATCTTTGTATTGTCATCCTTGCCTCCGGAAAATCATTAATGAAGAATTTCCTATTAGGTAAGTCAGATTCCTACCAAAGCGTATGTGATCCTCCTACATCGGAGGAGGAATCCTCTCCATCCTCTCTCAACTCCTTTCGGGATCTGGAAATCTTTGAAGGATGCATGATGGATACCTCATTCGCAAGCCCCAGCCGAAAACACCGATGACAGAAGCCTAATTGCGTAAGTGAATTCTGCAAAGCAAACAAGTTGGAACCTTCCCAAAAACGACTTTTCATATTGCATATTACACTCTGAAACGGAAAGGTTATGCTCCTTTCATTACCAATATTTTGACGTAGAATTGATTGTAAAAGAACGAATGAAAGCGGAAGAATCGAGATAAAACTTCACTATTGGTATTGTGTAATGCAAATGTCATATATCTTCAACTCCGTAGTATCTCTAAGTAATCTGTGTTCAACTCAAAGGAGGATTTGGAAAGCTAACGCTAGCTTTCCAAATTAGTTTCGCAATACCGAAAAAGTTGAAAGAAATGATTCTGATTCTTTGAAAGAATCGACTTGTTTCCTTTGCAGAATTCACTTACGCAAGTAGGCTGCAGAGCCGTTTGCCCCTTGCACTCTAGCTGGTACACATCAAAATTAGCCACAAATGCTTGTCTAGAATAGATACAATGATATGCTTAAATTATGATGTAAATCATGAAATTATCTGCAGCTGTAAATATTAATCAGATAGAACATTATCTGCCGCACATATCACAAATTAATACAAAAAACAGCATTTACCTACTAACATGTTATTGCGCAACCTTATGCATGCTTTAGGTCTGGGAATATTCCCCATAACGTGGGTTCCGTAGGTACCGTATGGGACCGTGTGGCCCGTATTTTTATACCGTAAACCACGGTCCCATCGAGAGCTAATATGTAGCTAGTATACTCTACTAAACTCTACATCCAAATTAGTAAACTATTACCTATATTGCCGTTAATGTCTAACCTTACAGAACTAAATACAGTATAGCTCTTCTTGAACTACAAAACTTCTAATTAATAGCTCTCAACAGAACCGTGCTCTTAGAGTGCAACTTGCCCGCCTTTTTCGAATTGCCAGATATTTTAGAATTCATTTCTTAGTGCAAATTTGCCCAAATTCGTCATTTATTCCCTTATACCTATATCTATTTAAAAAACTAAATTTAGTATATAATTTTAGTTTTTAAATATAATATTACGTTAAAGTCAACAGTGTCATTGAAAACGGACGGATAATTGTTATTTTTCAGTAAATTCTATCTAAGGGTTAACTAGCCTGCTTATGGAATCCTAAAATTTTACTATCAGAAACGACCTTGATGACATGACTAGGTAGGTACTCGAACATTTATAGATATGTGATTCATTTCCCCCCGGTGGATTCCCGCATTGTCGAGGCGGGGGGGTATTAACCGTGGCTGGTCACCCACGGTGAAGCGAAGAGGAACCCGAGGAGGGGCCGCTCTTCAGGGCTTTTGCCGATTAAGCCGACGATGTAGCGGCCAACTAGTAGGTTGTGGTGCCGCTTGGTAACAGGCGACATCGCAACTGAGGTGGGCCGCGAAGTCTTATGGAGCGTCCCAGGTCCCAAACGGTATCGCGGCGGAGGGTTGGAGGCCACGGCGGGAGAGGAGTGCCGATATTGCGGTGCGCCGCTCCCCCTACCTTCCGCGGCCTGGACTGGGTCGCCACCGTCTGATGGCGTACGCGGTGGGGCCGCAGGGGAGGAGGAGTGCCGGTATAGAACGTGGCCACTCTCCCTATCCCCTGCGGCCGAAAAATCGTAGGTGGTGGGGCCATTGACCTTGACCCGTCACAGGAGGACCAAGGGTGCTATACACAGGGTCATCTGGCGCCCATGTTCTATTTTGGTCCCTCCCGGTGATGGGGGTTACTCCCCAGAGGAGGGTCCAGTAACGGACAGCCACGGCGGATTCGCGGTGAGTGCTAACGCGTGCCCGTGTTCTCGCCATAAGCGGCACAGGAGGACACCGTGGAGTTTTACTGGTTTGGAGTCAAACATAACTGCGCTATCTCCCCGTGGTAAATTTGTCAAATTGAAGCTGTAACAAATCGCGATATTTTCACTTTTAGTAGTGATTGAATTCCACTTTACTGATTAAACCACAGAACAGAAAAAACGCCTTCTACAGGATTAAACAATATGAATTATTGCAAAAAAAAATTGTGCTGCTGTCAAGTGACTGCACCATCTAAATCTTTGAAGAGCTTTTTGCAGTAAATTATACAACACAAATCAAAAATCATATTTTTCTTAAATCAGACCACCTTTTACTGGCCCGTAGCGTTAAATGGGTTAAATGATTGCCAACCCGGTCAGACTACAATTATATCATTTTGTGCCCCGGTCTAGACGATCACTGTGCAATCTTCGTGGGCGTACCAATCTAATCTTCATCGTCATTCAGCTTAAGGTCGTTATTGATAAGTAGATATAGTAATATATGGTAAGTGTCCAGCATTCGAAGTGGAAGAGATTCGATGATAGCAGAATAAAATTAAAATTTTAATACAAAACCTTCAGGGATCTTCATAGATCCAAGAAGGTTTTGTACCGTAGTGGTTGTTTTAATTCACTATTACTATAGTGCTCGCCAAACTTTTGGGCCGCCATGAAGTTGGCTTTCCGATGCGCAAGACACATAACGGCGCTGTTTTTGTTGAGATTTACTTCTGCGCAGCCATTGTAGCCAACTTCAGGGCGGCCAAGAAGTTTGGCAAGAACATTCAATCAATCGTTTAATCAATTTTGAATTGTTAGATCTCTGCTCGGTAAGTGTACCTAGCTAAGTGTTAGTAAGCTTGCCTCCTAAGCACCCAAATTGTACTACGCATGATTTGCTACCACTTCATAAAATACAGGTGTGTTGTTTGATGATAATTATGTTTTTTTTTTTTACATCTCTTTGTAGTCCAATATAGGGTAGCTGTTTCAAGTGAATTGGGTACCGTCTACGGCGTAGCATCGCTACAATGAAATGGTACGTCGTCGCCAGCCATGACGATACGGACTACGGCGTAGGCCGCTACGCCGTAGTCCGTATGGCCATAGTCACGTGCCATTTCACTTTAAGAGATTTTTATTTTCTGCCCACAATCCCACATGACAGTTCATAAATTGCAACACTTATAACATTATTCTAATTAATATAATCTTTTGAATGATTACTGAAGAACTATGCAGACACACATTTTCATAATGGACACAATCATATTAGTAATTGACTAATTGACGCAGTTAAAATATTTCCAACGTAGGTATTATTTTATGAATAGATAGGTAGTTACTTGTAAAGATTAAATGATTCGCATTAATATTTTTGTTTATTCTCGTCATCAACGGACAGGGTTTTTTTTTTTTTATTTATCAATATATTGGTATTTGTTAATAAAGTATACATAATTGAATTGGATCAAATTGGATTGTATTAGATTGAATTGAATTAAGTTAGATTAGATTAAATTGAATTAAATTAGATTGGGTTTAAATTGTATTTAATTGAGTTACATTAGATTGGATTATAATTATTAAATTGTATTGTATTGAAGTGAATTAGTTTGGATTGAATTGAACTGAATTGAATTAAATGCAAGCACACACATACATGCTTCACACTTCCACGCACACACATGCTTCACACTTCCACGCACACACACACATAACTAAAACTAACACGAAGTAAATAAACTTCGTGACACACACTGAGGCGTTTTTTACCCGACTGCCGAAGGAGGGTAATGTGTTTATCAGTCTATGTATGTATGTATGTATGTATGTATATATGTATGTATGTATGTATGTATGTATGTATGTATGTATGTATGTATGTATGTATGTATGTATGTTTGTTCCTATGTGGCGTTCCAGAGACCAAACGCGTTGACCGATTTTGATGATTCATACGTCAATCGATTCGTCTTAACCTTGCGAGTGTCATAGGCTACATTAAAATTGGAAAATAGAAAAATGGCGGCTTTTGGGCGCCATATTGTGGGGGGCCAATTTTATTTTTTCTTCCAAACCCATCGTTTGGGGTATCAAAATAAAGGGTTTCAAGAGGTGATTTTAAAAATATATAACACTTATATATTTAAATGTACCTAATTCGAAAAAAAAATTAACTAAAAAGTTAGAAATAAAAAAGTTAATTAAAAAAATCAAAATACCCGACTGCTTAAAAAGCGAACTAAAAAGACGTAAACAAGAAGAAAATCATGCTGTGCAGTCGGAGGATACATCTGGTTTTGGTCAGCCAGCTCGCGAATATGTATCCTCCGACTGCACAGCATGATTTTCTTCTTGTTTACGTCTTTTTAGTTCGCTTTTTAAGCAGTCGGGTATTTTGATTTTTTTAATTAACTTTTTTATTATTCCACTTGTTTTTGCTGCATGTTAATGTTTAAGATTTGTTAATGATTTTACTAATTTCTTCTAACAGTGTTACAAACTGGACTAAATTTAAAGTAACTGGTTGGTTTAGTTAACCGGAAACACTAAATTGTATTGCTTTTATTTTCTGGGGTGGGGACCTGGTGATTTGTAATACAGGCATTCCTATGAAATCCTATGCCTACTTCAGACATACACATTCTAGACAAAGAATATGTACCTGTATTTTTATATCCAAGTAACTTTTAATGTCTGTTTTGTGAGGAGAAATAAACGATTTTATTATTATAATAATAAACATTATTAATAAATTTCAAGTTCGTAAGTCAACGGGAAGTTAAAAAATTCTTCGGAACAAAATTGAGTGACAGACGGAAAGACAGACACGTTAGTAACAGCAATAGGGCTCCGTTTAGACCCATCGGAAACGGAACCCTAAAACACGAATAAATCAGAATTTACTTAGGTATAATTCTCGCCCAACTTTCTGGCTGCCCTGCGACGCGCAGGCACGGATCGGTGCTGTTTTTGTATGAGATTTACTACTGCGCAGCCATTGCAGCCTTCTTCATAAAATAAAATTATCGAAAAATAAGTCTAAAACCACGTGGCAAATTATTAATCGTGCAAAATATAACATACCAAAATGTAGTATTACTAAAATTGTAAATAATAATAGCACTCTATCAAATCCCAATGACATTGCTGAAGCATTTAACAATTATTTTATCGATAAAGTACAAGGGAAACTTGATGTTACTAGCAAACCAAAATGTAACAAAATTGATACAAATAATAAAACAATGTTCATGGCCCCTAGTACACCACCAGATATAGAGAGAATCATCAATTCATTAAATAATTCAAATAGTGTAGGATATGATGGTATTGCTACAAAAATACTAAAACATGTGTCTAGGGAAATAAGTGGTCATTTAAGTTACATTATTAACCTTAGTATTAGCGCAGGTATATACCCTGATGCGTTAAAAATATCAATAGTTAAGCCACTTTTCAAAAGAGAAAATAGAGAACTAATGGAAAACTACCGACCAATTTCATTAATTCCAGTCTTTTCTAAAATTTTTGAAAAGTATATTTATAAGGAACTTTATAAATTCATAGATAAACATAACATTCTGTGTGAGGAACAGAAAGGTTTTCGGATACACAGGACGATTAATATGGCTATTTATGATTTTATTTATAATGTCATTAAAAATGTTGATCAGCGAAATCCTGTTTGTAGTATATTTTGCGACATGACCCAGGCATTCGACTATGTACATCATGCTACTCTTATAAAAAAACTCGAAGCCTACGGGATTAGGGGAAATGTCCTTAATTTGCTTAATTCGTACCTACAAGACAGAATACAAATAACTGAAGTCAATAAAATTAATATAGAAAGTAATCGTGAAGAGATATCTCGGTCTTCGGAGCGTAAAGTATTATTTGGGGTGCCGCAGGGGAGTGTTGTAGGTCCCTTTTCATTTATTTTATACATAAATGACCTACCGAAATCTATTGAACGGCCTATAACACTATTTGCGGATGATAGTACGATCACAATAGCCTGTAAAAGTATAGATACTTATGAGAGTGAAATCAATAATAGTTTAAAACAGATGGTAAACTGGCTTGATACAAATAATTTAAAAATAAATTTGTGTAAAACTAAAGTTATCCATTTTAGACAACAGACCTCTAGTATTAACTTAAATATACAATATAATAATGATACCATAGAAGAAGTTGTAACTACGAAATTCCTGGGTCTCGAAATAGATAAAAATCTAAACTGGAAACCACACGTTGAGACTTTATGCAAGAAAATGAGTAAGTCTGCATACGCTCTACGTTCATTATCCCCTATATTGAACACGGATGCTCTTCTGACTGCATATTATGGGATAACGGAATCACATTTACGGAATGGGATTATATTTTGGGGCAACTCTACTGAAAGAGAGACTGCTTTCAAGGTTCAAAAAAAATGCATTCGAGCAATGTTTAAACTTAAACCCACTGACAGTTGTGAACCATGCTTTAGAAATTACGAAATATTAACATTACCTTGTTTGTACATATTTGAAGTAGCTGTGTTTGTAAAGACAAATCCGAGTCGATTAAGACGACTATCAGATGTAGTACCTCGCAATAGACGCGATAATAGTGTGCTTTGTCTGGAGTCAGCCAAGACAGCACTTATGCGCAAAAGTGTCTACTGCATGGCGCCCGTCATTTATAACAGATTACCGAAGATATGGAAAGAGCTTCCGCTACCTTTATTTAAAAAGAGACTTAGAAGCTTTTTAGTGGCAAAAGCATATTATAATATTAATGAGTTCCTGATTGAGAAACAGTTTTTAAGCTAGTGCATAATTATGTATAATTATTGAATATTTTGAAATTATTTTGTGTATAATAGTTTAAAATTATTAGTATTAGTTGTAAGTTGATGTTAAATCTTTTGCATGCCTACGTGGTAAAATCTGGCTGTACTATTATTTGTTTTTTTGTCATCGTTTTATGTTACCCATATTTGCAAAATAAAATTATCTTTATCTTTATCTTTCAGGGCGCCCAAGTTTTGCGAGAAGTATAGGACATAAACAGATTGGCAAAATAAAGTTAATTAAAAAAAATCAAAAAACCCGACTGCTTAAAAAGCAAACTAAAAAGACGTAAACAAGAAGAAAATCATGCTGTGCAGTCGGAGGATACATATTCGCGTGCTGGTGGACCAAAACCAGATGTATCCTCCGACTGCACAGCATGATTTTCTTCTTGTTTACGTCTTTTTAGTTTGCTTTTCAAGCAGTCGGGTTTTTAGATTTTTTTAATTATCTTTATTTATTTACAACTTTTTGTTATTTTTTTTTAGAATTAGGTACATTTAAACATATAAGTATTATTTATTTTTGAAATCGCCTCTTAAATCCTTTATTTTCATACCCCATACGATGGGTTTGGAAGAAATAATATATTTTTTTCCCCACAAAATGGCGCCCAAAATACGCCATTTTTGTTTATTCCAATTTTAATGTAGCCAGTGACACTCGCAGGATTAAGACGAATCGATTGACGTAAGAATCAATAAAATCGGCCAACGCGTTTGGTCTCTAGAACGCCACATAGGAACAAACATACATACATACATAGACTGATAATCACATTACCCTCCTTCGGCAGTCGGGTAAAAACAGATTATCTATTGGCAAAAATAACGATTTTTCATCCCTATTTAAACTCTTTAGTTTTTATAGATTAACACTGTAACACTGTTAAAGCTAGGTAAGTGGTTATTACTATCTACAATAGGCGCAGTGATTGAGCGATCGGCTGCTGCACTGCGTGTCGTGGGTTCGATTCCCACACGGATCAAATATTTATATGGCTAACAGATAGTTGTTACAGCTTTGGGTATTTGTAAACGCATTTAAGATACAGGAGAAACTCCTAGCGTAGGACAAAATTTAAAAAAAAAATGCAGTTCTCCTTAGTACCTACAATTAAGGAAGTGGTCATATGATTATATACCAATACGTCCTGCTAAAAATTATGATAGTGGTTATTTCATATCAAGCACAACAAAACGGGCCACAAAATCATTCATTAGTTCAAAATATCTTAAAAAACTAAGGCCTCCACGCACTATGCGGTAAACCGGCTGACCGCGTTCAATCAAATATATGTACGAGAAACTAGTTTTTATCCGCACTGCGATGCGGCTGCAGCTGGTTGCGGCTGCTGCCGGAAGGTTGACCGCATTTCGGTTTACCGCATAGTGCATAGGAAGCCTAAATTGTTTTTCCACAAGTTATAATGCTTGTAACATGGGTATGAAGTTCAAAAACACACTTCGTTGAAAAAAACTTTAATTAAAGAAAGAATACCACACAGTAAATAAAAGAGAAAGAAAATAAAATTTAAATTAATACTAAACCAATACATACTCAAAGGTTTCACATAGTTATCCAGTTCATGTCTTGAGAAATATATTAAATTATACTAAGAAATGGTGGTTTTAATAATTATTACAATATAAATAAAATATAAAATGTCAGCTTAAATCTACAAGATTCAACCATATATATTTTTGGTATGATGGTTGGATATCAAGTCAGTTTACTATTTTTCTGAACATTAACAAATAAATACTATAAATGTCAGCTTAAATCTACAAGATTCAACCATGTCAATATATATTTTTGGTATGCTGGTTTGATATCAAGTCAATTTACTATTTTTCTGAACATAAACAAATTAATACTACTACATACAAACCCTATGATTTGTATATTAAAAAAGACTTAAAATCAACAAAACTTACTATGATAAATTACTGATTGAGCTTAGCTTTTCATAATTTAAACGACATTGTTTTTTTTATACTTACTCAGTCTTAATTTCTAATGTTCTGTTTTATACTACAATCACTGATTTTTATATTTATTAGCTAAAGCCTCTAACTTAGACAGATTTTTTTGCAAATCAGCATTTTTATCTAGTTTTAAGTAAGTATTGTTTCGTATTTCATGTAACTTAACCCAATCAGGCAGCTCCTCAGTGAGAACTTTAATATCTCTTTGTAAATCATTTGCTGAAACATTTGCTTTGAAGCTGCTATCTAACTTCGAAAGGATTATGTTTAATGCTAAAACGTTTTTCCTCTCAGTCACAAAGATATTTCGCAGTGTGCGAGCAAGATCTGGCAGACGACAATACACCAAATACTTTTGGTCATTTTCAGAAGATCTAGTCATGGCTTCAAGGGCTTTAGCTGCCTGTTTGGCCTTCACCTTCTCTAGGAGAGCAGTCGGCAGATTACGAAGAGCTGGATTTAATATGGTAACTGCACTAGTGCTTGCCTGACTTGTCTGTGTACTGTTACTCTGCATTCCATTAACAGAAGTAGTTGGTTTACTATCTGTAATACCTGTTGCAGCTTTTTCTTGCTCAGTGAGTCCACGGGCTTTTGCTTGAGCTAGCTTCTCTAAAGCTCTTTCCATTTTTGTATTACATTTAAATAGTTCCCGTGCTTTGGCCAACACATCTTGTGCACTTGAGAATTTTTCAACATTTGGCATTTCTGGCAACTTGGCACTCTCAACTTCTGGGACCTTTTCAACTTCGAATTCAGGATGCCAACGAGTCAATTTATCATCAGGAATCACCATTGGGGGATCAAGTGTTTGTAAATACTGGGCATGATGTTTCTTTACTAACTGAAGTACAATATCATAAAAGTATCTGCGCCTCTCTAGTAGCACACTTGGATTCATCACTTTAATATCATTGGGAAAATTTGGTGAGATTAGTAGCTCATATTGTTCCTTATGAGTTGAGGCACTGAAGTTTTTCATTTTTTGTACTTCGAAATTGTAAAAATCAGGCACTAGATGTTTTATTTGAGCTAAATGTTTTTGAGTGAATGAACGTTTCAGCATCTCTTGAACAGAGGGTTTCAGTTTAGCAAAGGTTATCTTTTCATTTCTATTATAGAGTAAAGCAACAACAGTCTCCATGCCACGGAACAGCTCAGCAAGAAATCTGTAGTGATGAGGCAGCGGCAAGCTGCTGGAAGAAGTGGCAAGTGCTGCATGCCTGATGTATGCTGGAACCTGGACAAGGAAAACATATTTTAAAACTGGGCAAGTTCACAATTTAGCATGATTAGTTACTACTACATACTTATTTTAAAAAGTATGATTAAATATTGTTCAACCTTGTAAGTGCACTTTGAGGTAGTTAACAAATGGCTTTGGCCATTTGATAATTGCCCCAAGGTGTACATATAATGATTCATTAACATCATGATTAGATCAGCTGACAGGGTACTAGAGTTTCTAAAATGCATTAAACAATTTGATTTTCTTGTGTATGCTATTGTTAAATTTGTTGTGCTTAATGTCTTTATAATTTATTAATGTGTTTTAATAAATAATCTTATCTTAATGCATACATTGTCCCAAGGCAAGGCAAGGCTTTTTCTCATACAGAGGAGGCAATTAAAGGGCCAAAATTAGAATGGTTGTTTCGTAGATACAGCATTAAAATCAAAGGTGATGATCACAATGGCTCAACATATTAAAATTAAAGAATTGCCAAGCTTTGGTCTTCATTTTTTTTTTTTTTTATAAAATTTTGCTATGTAATTCATACTAACCTTGCTTGGACTCTTGATGGGACTGATAACCACTTTTCTAGGTGATATAAGAGGCCTTTGTTGAGGAGCAGGCATTGACATGCATTTCTTTGGTGATAGAAATTCATTTTGGACAAGTGCTTTCTTGCTTGGACTGTAAAAAAAAAAACAAAATTAAAAACCAATTTCACCAATACAATCCTAACCTAGTTCCAGAGTTTAAAAAAAATATCAGGCAATGTTTCAAAACCTAAGCCTGAATATTATTATACCTAAGAAAATACATTATTATTTATGTAACGTTCACATTTAAGAAAATACAATCTAAGCAATCTAGCAGCAAGTACAAGTATCTAGGTACAAGTATGTAGGTAATTAGGTTATAACTACAGTGGTATGTTTTGATAGATTCAACAGTATTCTGCCCAATGTTCTACTTGATGAAGTTGGAAACATTAGCAAGAAATAGTATAAAACATATCCCTACTTTACATCATTTTTTGTGTTAATGGAAACCCATTGTGAGATAATGGTAGGTAACCTGATACCGTGTACTAATTTCATCATTAATACACACAGTTTAGGCAATAAATATTGGTATTTATTTAGAACCATTTCAAATACAGAATTTAACTATTCCTTCTTTTAGGCTACAGATTCCAATGATTTCTCACAAAGTAAACACAAGTAGGCCCAGAACTCTTATACATACCTTACTGGTACTTCCACATCAATAGATTTGAATCCCCGTAGATTCTTCTTCTCACTGGTTTGTTTGAGTTCTTGTATTCCTTTGCTCAGTCGATCAGCGGTTGCTCTTAATTCAGCTAACCTCGAACTGCCAGCCAATTTCTTCCTTATGTCACCAAGACTTAGCTCTTTGCGAGAAGTGGTAATAACTTCTGCTTTGGAGGCTGCTGTGATCTTAGGTGTGTTAGAGGCATTCACTTTCTTACCAAATGCTGCTGTGACTTTTTGCGGAATTTGTTTCACATCTTTAGATGACTCGACATGCTGACAATCAACATGTTTGATTTCATCTTTTACAATTTCACTTGATTTAATTGGTTGCTTTACTTCTCTTGTGGTGATTTCACACTTCTTGAATAAGGGAGCTGTGCCAGTGGATATAATTTTCTTTTCTAGAGCCCGGTCGATGTGAGGAACTTTATTTTTAGAAGTTATAAGATCCTCTGTAGCAGGTCTTTTTCTACTATTGAAGAACGAAGTGATAGATGTTTGTGACATTTTAGCTTTAATTACATACAAATAAATTTGATTTCGATTAATATAGTGACTGAGTAAGTTTTCAGAGCAAATTTTTCCCTCCAAAACGACCGTTGGCTTGGCTGGCTGGCACTTGCTTGTGTCAAGATAAAATAATCGCGCGCGCGTCCGGCGAGCGTCAGTCTCACATCTGTCAATGTCAAAGAAGAAATAAACATAAAAACAATTAGTGGTGGGCGATAAAAACCGTATAATTACGATACATTCCGTAGAAAGTTACGAAATCTCTATGGTACAATATCTACATGACACGTTCGAAAACTACGTTAAACACTATGTTTCGCGAACTCACGTGTGACGTGCGACAGAGCGCGGGTGGTATAGATTTACCGACTGAGACTTATAGTTTGAATAGCAATATTACATGCTACAAAATCACATTACAAAAACCTGATTTAAAACCTAATCATCATAATTTCAAGACCTATTGTAATGGCCTAATTAATAATGACATAGCTATTAGCTCCAAAAAGATGATTTATTTAAACAAATCTACAATACCGATTCGCATCGGATACCATCGCATACCTACTATTTCAACAGCGTATCGGATCAGGTTTGCAAATACATACGCGTACGTATATTGAGACACAAAACACCTATATAGTTTTTTCATTGAAACCCAAAATCCAAGACAGTTAAATTCATTCTCCGGACCTTCGTCGAGCTTGATTGCCTCGGCGCTTAACTGGTGGTCGCCACTGTTGATTCTGGCTTTCAGGAGTTGCAGTGGTTTGGGAATAGTGCGGTAGGATCACAGAACAGAAAAAACGCCTTTTATAGGGTAGGATTGTACCAAAAAAATATTTTAACAGACGGTGTCTGTACTACGAATAAATATTTAGATAGTTGTTGTTTTTTGTTTTAGTTATGATAATTTGTTTATACTCTTTATCTTTCTGAAAAAGAATAGTCACTTTAGTACGATGCAGTGGAGATTTGACGCAGTTTTATCCCTGTGAGTGACTGTTTTCACAGTGTGTGATTACCGCAAAACCACTTTGTTGTTTTGCATATTTTTTTGTAATTTGAGAGAATCTTCTTGTAAACAACATGAACAGGCGTATGAGTATTCGAAAAATGTTCTCAATTATATAATCTAATAAACTAAAATCAAAGGGAAAAATACCGAAATCATTAGATTGACGTACACGTCAACGTTTTGGTATCTTGTAAACATTGACGTTTTTAGTTAAATACGACGTCGTGCGGCTCTTTCAGATCTTGAAGTTTATTCATGTTATTTATTATCATAACTACGTCACTCCAATTTAAATAGGTTTAACCGTTATTTTAAAAGATAAAATAGCCAGGCAGTGGTGTCTCATCCCATACAAAGAAACCGTGCCGACGTACTGTACTGATTATTTTTTGTACATCGATCGCGTTTGGTTCCGTTCCACGGATATAGATGGTGATCTATCTATCACCGTGGAACGGAACCGAACGCGATCGATTTACAAAAAATAATCGGTATAATCAGATGAAAAACGCTAGTTACGTCGGCGCGGTTTCTTTGTATGGGAGGAGGCTGTATGCTAGTATTATATTATCTGTGACCCAGGCAACTCTAGACCAGTGCTGCCAACTGTACCATTAACTTTGAAACTAAAGCTTGGGATCTTCTATAGTGCCGCAGACGCGTGCGTCTACGATTTTTTTGCGTCTTGCAGAAATGCAGCACCTACACACAACTTTTAATCAAAATTCAAAGTAAAATTATTTGAACACATATTTTTTTCTCACTATTCCGTCGTATGCTTGTGTCTACTTTACAAGTGCGACACGAACGCAACGCACTTTTATAGTTACTCTTAGTTACTATACTGTTTTAAGGTTTATATCATATCATCATCATCATTCTACCGGGGCCCTTCCCTGCTGCCCTTGCTGGGACTTAATGCCGTTACAATGGCTCGACTTTACCTGAAACAAGCAAGTTTAGAATGTGTGTTGAGATTAGGGCATGTAATATCGGAAGCTTTTAAATTCCGATATTTATTAGATCTCAATATCGGAATTGCGCACTTTTGCAAGGGCGTCGCCAGCCGATGGCCCAAGGGGGAGGCAAGTTGATATGGAGAATGTGAAAAGTATGAATTGTAGGTAAAGTCGAGAGCACATAAAGCTTTTCACTTGTAGCACGAGCCTTACATCTACAGCGATTGTAATAATATCGGTAGTTCTCGCCAAACTTCTTGGCCGTCCCGAAGTTGGCTGCAATGTCTGCGCAGTAGTATCATACAAAAATAGTACCGATCCGTGCCTTGCGTATCGGAAAGCCAACTTCAGGATGGCCCAGAAGTTTGGCGAGCACTATTCAGAGTCCAACGTGTAAAGCTACGCAACTCTACCGTACACGTTGTGCACGGAAGAGCGATCAAAATTTTCAACGCTTTTCCGTGTCGGGAAAGAAGGTTTTTGCCTATTTTAGGATATTAACAACGGTTCGATCTGTTGGGTTTGGTTTATATATATTCGAGTTTCGACGTACGGGAATGATCAATCAAGCAAGTCAAGTCAAAGACTTAGGACTGTGGTTGCTTTACATTTGGCAACTTTTTTAGAATCCGCCCCCCCTTGGCGACGCCCTTGCACTTTTGTTAATATCATATATATTTGATATTTTGCTTCGTGGGACTAGATATTACATAATTCGACTAGCACTCCGCCCGCCACTTCGTTCGCGTGATTTCGTTTATCCAATTTTTTTTTTCTTATATGCAGTTACCGAAGGCGACCAAAAATAAGCTATTATTAAAACAATAAAAATAAGAATTGGATATTGTAGATATACAGGGTTTATTGGATTGCTTCGATTCGTTATTTGACTTAAATAATCATAAATTTTAGGTTACCGCCACAAAGTAAAATCCTCCCCTAAAAACATATCAACCCCTTTTTGCCCTGTTGAGGGTCGAGTTTTGAACAACCTAAATATGCTATTCCATCATCATATCACTCACCTCCGTAAAGGTTGAATTGACGCAAAATCGCTCCTTAGTGCTCTCCTAGAACCCCACGTCAAAAACGAAACCCTGACCAGTGCCAGCAGTGCAGTGCTTGGGGTTAGTTTCAAAAACTTATAATGACAACCTTTCCTTAGGTTGGTATTTGTGCCAAGTTTCAAATTTATTAAACCAAGAAATTCGCAAAATAAAAATTAACACCCCCTAAATCGTCTTTTGGGGGCAGATTCGATAAACTAATAATGACAACCTTTTTTGTTTACTTATTAGTTAAATACCATCCATTAAATTAATTATAATAACAACCTTTATTATTCATTTAGGTTAGTATTTGTGGCAAGTTTCTAGTTTGTTGACCCAAGAAATCAGATTTTCCCATACAAAGTTCAACAACCCCTAAATCATAATTTGGGGGTAGTTTCGAAAAACTAATAATGTCAATCTTTATCATTTACTAAGATTACTATTTGCTCTAAATTTCAAGAATTTTGGCCTAAGGAATTAGATTTTTCATACAATCTAATAACCCCCTTTTTACCCCCTTAGGGGTGGAATTTCCAAAAATCCTTTCTTAGTGCTCACTTACGTCACTTAAGTAACCTTTCTGCCAAATTTCATGCAACTAGGCTTAGCAGTTTTGGCTGTGCGTTGATCGATCAGTCAGTCAGTCAATTTCTTCTTTTATATATATAGAAGACTAGCACTCCGCCCGCGACTTCGTTCGCGTGATTTCGTTAATCCTATAAATGTTTTTTTCTTATATGCAGTTAGTGAGAGCGAATAAAAATAAGCTATTATTAAAACAATAAAAACTTGGGTATTGTAAATATACAGGGTTTATTGGATTGGGACGATTCGCTATTTGACTTAAAGAATAATAAATTTGAGGTTACCGCCACAATGTAAAATCCTCCCCTAAAAACTTATCAACCCCTTTTTGACCCGTTGGGGGTCAAGTTTTGATCAAATATGCTATTCACTCTTTTCTTCTCCTTTTTATTTTTCATTTATTTTAGTCGTATTGCCTAGTGAGATTCCTCAAAAAAATCTTTAACACCCTTAACCCTATTTGGGGAGGGAGTTTAAAAAATGTTTTATGTAAATTTTGATTATTAACTTTATCCCCAAGGAATTCGATTTTTCCATAGAAACTTCAACACCCCCTAAATCATCATTTGAGGACAGTTTCGAAACACTAATAATGACAACCTTTATTGTTTATTTAGGATGGTATTTATTTTATGTCAACTTTCAAATTATTAATCCAAGAAAGATTAATCAACAACCCTTTAACATCCCCCCTTCAACAACCCTTTAACCCTAAATCATCTTTTGGGAGTAGTTTCGAAAAACTAATAATGAAATCCTTTATTGTTTAGTTATGTTGGTGTTTATGTAAAGTTTCATGTTTATTGACCCAAGAAATCAGATTCTTCAAAAAAATTTACCTCCGCTAAATCAGGGGGTTGTTACAAAAAATAATAATAACAATCCTTATTATTCATTTAGGTTAGTATTTGGGGCAAGTTTCAGGTTAATTGACCCATGAAATCAGATTTTTCCATACAAACTTCAACACCCCTTAAATCGACTTTAGGGGTTGTTTCAAAAGACTAATAATGATAACCTTTATTGAGGTTGGTATTTATTTAAATTTCATGTTAATTAATTCAAGATATAAAATTCTTAAAAAAAAATAACATCCCCTTAATCATATTTGTCCATACAAACTTCAACATCCCCTAAATCATCATCAGGGGGTAGTTTCGAAAAACTAATAATGTCAATCTTTATCATTTACTTAGAATACTATTTGTGCTAAGTTTTAAGAATTTTGGCCGAAGGAATTAGATTTTTCATACATACTTTCAACCCCCTTTTAACCCCCTTAGGGGTGGAATTTCCAAAAATCCTTTCTTAATGCTCACTTACGTCACTTGAGGAACATTTCTGCCAAATTTCATGCTTCTAGGCTTAGCGGTTTTGGCTATGCGTTGATCGATCAGTCAGTCAGTTTCTTCTTTTATATATATAGATAGATAGATAGATAACCTATTGTTTTGATTTCAGACCAAGTAACGAAACCGGTTCGTTAGCTTTCGTTCGCTTGGTCTGAACTTGAATTAATGTAAATAGTGAATGAACGCAATCAGATAAGTTTTTTATTGTTGATAGGCTTGCGCTTGACCTCTATGACCACTATCTCATCTGATGGTAAGCGATGATGTGGTCGACGATGAAGCACGCTTGCCTAGAAGAAACCTATTCACTCTTGACTTGAAGACTCAGACTTTTTTTTTATTTATTGGCGGCCAATAAGTTTGGCGAGAACCATACAGTAAATGCCAATAATCTTGGCCGCCCTGAAGTTGGCTACAATAGCTGCGCAGTAGTAAATCTCATACTATAACAGCAACGCGCCATGCCATGCGCATTGTGCATCGGTAAGCCAACTTCTGGGCAGCCAAGAAAATTGTTGAGGTCGGTACTCTTTGCTAGCGTTATGCTATTGCTTTTGGTTTATATTATGCTATTGCTTTAGGTGGACGCAACGGCTATGGTGAGCGATGAAGCGAGAGATGTTCATTGGCGATTCCTACTTGCTAGCATTAGTTCAATAGTTCGCTTAGTTCATACCCGGCTTTACAAAACGTGATTACGACAGCCCGTCCGCGTCACCAAGAGCGCACCCATCACCACTTTGGTATGAACGTCACCTAATTAATCTGTCATCTACCGTTATAGCATAGAGGAAAATAATATATCGGCGTCACAGACTACTTAGAGATACTTTAAAGCCTTGAAGTGCCTTATAGACAGTGTGTTGACAGTAATTAGGACTGAAGAAAGATACAAAATGTATTAAGATTACTTTAGCTTTTTCTGTTGAAAAGCATACTATGTTTTGTTTGCTGACTTATCATTTCAATCTTTTGATACATTAAAATTACACTGTTCATGTTCTCGCATTCTTTTGAGAAATAGTAAAATGCCACCAAAACGGGGTGCAACGCCTGGAGAAGCTAAGGAGGAAAGAAAAAAGAGAGTTGTACAAAGCACAATATACAGCAAAACTGATGTTGCGCCTCAACACCTTGAAGGTGTTGAAGAAACCGAAATCACTGCACAAATATCATTACCTGCAGAAGGAGGATGGGGATGGGTAGTAGTCGCAGCGAGCTTTGCAACTATTTTCGTATTAGACGGAGTTTTTTTCACATTTGGCAGTATATTCCACGAGATGTCAGAAGATCTTGGAGTTGAAACGTCTCTGGTGGCACTTGCCAATTCTGTAGCAGTGGCAGTATATTTTATGGGAGGTCCTTTAGCGTCTGCGCTTATTAACAGGTTTGGATTTCGAGCTATTTGCATGAGCGGTTCAATAATATGTTCTATGGGTCTCTTGTGCACACATTTCGCAACTGGTTTAATACCAATTCTTTTATTATATGGCCTTATGGGTGGATTTGGAGCTTGCCTTTCAAGTATGGCATCTGGATTAATAGTAGGTTTTTATTTTGAAAAACTACGATCTTTGGCAATGTCGATATCAAGTGTTGGTTCCAGTGTTGGTATTATGATTATGTTTTCCGTAAATTCACAAATAGTAAAATTAGCTGGATGGCGTATCATAATGTTGCTGCATTCTGGATTAGTAGGCACAATTTATTTTTATTCTATGACATTTAGACCGTTAGTCTCGTTAACTGTGACGACGACAGTTGCAGCAACAGCTGCAGATGTAGTGGCAGAGCCAACTCGTACAGTAACTTATTTACCAAGTTTGGGTGCTATTAAGGCGTCAGCATCCAGCTCGAAAAGAGAAGGCGTAATGCCAAGTGCAGCAGAACGACTCTTTAGTGCAGTCTCTAATGCGCACTTCCCAACTGCCGCTGCAGTAGTTGGAGATGGTGCAGTGCCGACACCAACTCAACAACAAGCGGGTCCATCCTCAGCTGCAGCTCCATCAAGGCTTACAATAACAGCTCAAGGTCCTAAAGGTGGAGTTAGTCAAAGACAGTTAAAACAAGTTCAATCTTTAATATCCAAATCCAGGACAACTCAGCCAGAAAAAGACGAACAAACTGAAAAACAAATAGCAATTAATATTACTGTTGAAAAAGTTCCAAAACAAAAATGGTGGCAAAGGTGTTGTCAATGGGAGGAGCATGTATCCGAAGCTCGACCAATGTATCGAGATGATGCTTTCTATGAAGGCAGGGTAGATAAGTTACCAGCCTATCAAAAAAGTGTGATGGAAACGCCGGCAGAAGCTAGAACTGGCCTTGAATATCAAATGGCTGTCTCGCGTGCCGTAACTGCTGCGGAGTTAACTGAAAAAAGGGGTGTTTTCACAACTGCTGCTAGAAGGATACTTGCCACTATGATGGACCCAAAATTACTGAAAAGAGTTTCTTTTCTATTGTTATGTACTAGTGGTTTCTTTACGTATTTAGGCTATTTAGTGCCTTATGTCTTTTTGCCAGATAGGAATAAGAGCGAAGGAATTTCTCCCGAACATTGCAGTTTATTTGTAAGTGTCATCGGTTTAGCAAATGCGTTCGGCCGTGTGACCTATGGTACATTGGCAATGAAATACAATCCTGTAAATTTGTATTCAGTTGTATGTTTAATATCTGGAGCGGCGATAATTGCATTTAATTTTTCATTTAACCTATATTATCAGTATGCAATATGCGTTCTATTTGGATTTCATGTTGCTAGTTTAAGTTGCATACGAAGTGTGGTAATAGTTTACTTGTTTGGGTTGGAAATGTTGACTAACGCAACTGGTATGATGATAATGTTTCAAGGTTTAGGAAGTTTAATAAGTACACCGATATCAAGTATAATCGAAAAAAACTTTGGATATGCTATGTCTTTCTATGTGGCCGGGGTGTTTGTTCTCATTAGTGGTTTTGTTTTAATGCCAGTTCGTAGATTCAATGAAAAGGAGAAAAAAAAGAAAGATGCACCACCTGAACAGCCTACAACGCCAAAGAAAGATATACAATCTAAGGTATCTCAAGAGACTACTCCGCCAAAATTAGATGCACGACCTAAACAGCCTGAATTAAAAATATAATTTTGATTTAAATAAGAGCCCTTTACGAGCAAAAACGTTGAAGGTTTTTCTGAGACTATACTTTAGATGACTATTTCTCTTTTTGTATTAATATTAGTTGGACTGCACTACTTTAAGATTACACACCTACTTATTGGTAATAATAAGAAAATGCTGTATTTACATAATATTGTTTTATACATTTACTTCTTTGTTTTCTTTCACTACCTGTTATATCTATAGTGTAGGGGAGAGCGGGGCTAAACGTGCCGATTTTCATAAAATACAAAATTGGTCTATGAACATTGTATATTATATTGTGTGACGTTGCTTACGCAGATATTTAAAGAATTATTATTGGCGTTTCTGAATAGTGATATTGTTTTGTGCATCGTTAAACAGTTTTCTTACCAAATATTTTTTATGAGATGGATCGGAACGGAACAACTCACCCCGCTATGGGACTGGTTGTTCCGTCATTCCAAATATAAAACATATCCTTCAAAAATATTTATAAGTTCACACACGCTAAAAGGGTGTTATGTAGTTCGTCAAAATATGTGATTATTTTTGTGTACTTTCAACAGGTAACAAAAAAAATTAAGAAATAAATATATTATTCCGTGTGTTTAGTTGTTCCGTCGATTTTGTTTTTTTTTCCATATCTACTATTCTACCATAATGGAAGCAACTAAAACGGTTCGTCATATGACTCGCTCCGTTTTTTACTTGCGTTCCTATTCTCATCGGAACATCTTACTCCCGGCACTTTTATCCCCGCTCTCCCCATACAATTAGCAAATCTAAATAAACTTTTCCATAAATATGCGGAATACTTATTATAGGTATTTGTTTATTCATAAATCGTGTTTTTTCTTTAACAATTCTATGACTAAATATCAAGCTTCAAACTTCACAAAAATATTGTTAAAATTGTAGGAATAGGAATAGTGGGTAGGTTACCTATGAGTTGGAGTTTCACAGGTTGGTTATGATTAGTTTTTAGCCATCGCCCTTCTAAAAAAAAGTTATTTTTAATCGACTTAAAAAAAACTTTGTCAAATCTACCTCTACTAAGTACCGGTCCCGACTTGCCCACTCCGTTGAGGAGTAAGCAATTTTGTTTGCATCTTTTTTTTCGCGGTATCTTCGTGTCGGTCAATAAGGGATCTTCTAGCGTATGCCATTCACATCTGCCATTGCGAGGCACGGTGAAGCGCTTGTCGTCTCCCTCGACATCTCCAAGACTTTCAATGGGGTCTTGCAAGGAAGCCTTATTAGTAAACTTTACTTTCTTCGGTCTAACTAATGGTCTGTGTGACTGGAATGCAAATAATTCTGAAGGTTATTGATTGCTGCTAGTCCTGTCCTTCATTTTTTTTTCTTGTGACGGTGCCACCTCTGGTGTCAGAGTTAATTTAGCCGCCTCTGGGAACCCCCACAGGCCTCTGAATCGGCTATTTCAAACTTACATTAAGTATATCAGTCCAGCATCCTTATTGCGTAAAGAATTTGGCAAATCAAAGAATATGAACAGTCGACCAATCACATAGACGGAAATCCAAATCACGTCTTTCATCTCGCCATGTGATCGGCCGATTGTTCATACTCTTTGCTTTGCCAAATTGCGCAATAAGGCTGCAGGTTTCCTCACGATGTTTTCCTTCAAGGTTGCCTTTGATGTCCAAGATAAACTTAGAAAGTACATATGAATTTGAAAAAGTCATACATTAGTATATTATATATCTAATACCTTTAAACGAGCAATTCTTGTCTTATTCTTCCTCTTTGCCTTATCCCATTATTTGGGGTCGGCTCTCCTCGTTCTGATGCGCCAGGATGGTCTGGCCTGGGTTTTCTGTCCTGTAAGTTTGGCTCGTTCCAAGTCGCGGGTAATTGTAGACCACCATGTGGCTAGAGGTCTTCGTCTTTTCTTCTTTGTGTTCGGTAGTGCTAGGGCTTGCCAAACCACGTAGTTTTCAGGACGTCTCATCACGTGGCCATACTAACAAAGCCTACTTTCAGTTAGTTTGTCTGTGATGGCCGCAACTTTGTAACTGCCTCTGATGTGTTCATTTCGCACTTTGTCAAGTCTTGTTACGCCCGCTGCACATCTCAGCCACATGCAGCCTCTGTTCATATACCTTTTTTATGGCCCAGCATTCGGCACCGTACATCATTGCGGGTCTTACAGCTGTTTTGTAAATTTTGACTCTGTGGCTAACGTCGGTTTCAATGTTACCATCAGCCGTCAGCATCGCGCCGAGATATTTGAACTGAGATACCTTTGGAAGTGGATCTCCTTCGATATAAATCGTGTTTGTGATAGTGGTATCACCACCAAAGTTGCATTCCAGATGTTCGGTCTTGCTTCTGCTGATACGGAGTCCATTACTTTCCAGGGCGCGCCTCCATTGTTCGAGATACATTATTTGCAGTTGTTGCGCACTTTTGTCAATGAGCACGATGTCGTCTGCCTATAACATACACCATGGTTGGGGGGCCTGGACATATTTGGCAAGATAGTTCATTACCAGATTGAAGAGTAGTGGGCTCAACGCAGAACCTTGATGAACGCCAACTTTAACTTTAAAGGTTTTGCTCACTCCAGCCAAACTTCAGTCTTTTGTGCTACTCCTGTGGTACATGCCCTGGACTAGAGCCACGTAATATTCCGGTTGACCCTGTGCTCTCATCGCTTGCCATAACAGTTTTCGTGGCACCCGATCAAACGCCTTCTCAAGGTCTATGAAAATAAGGTGTAAATTTTTACTGTTGGTCCTATGCTTTTCCGTGATGATTCGGACTGTTTGGATTTTACGCCATCCAAATCCACAACTGGTGCCAGTTGTGGATTTTGATGGCATAAAACCGTATTGGTTTTCGGAAATGACAACATGGTTCAAGAAGCGGTTGTTTAATATTCTTTCCCATATTTTGAGGGTATTTCGTAGGGGCCGACGTCTTTATGACCTCTGCAACCTTGAATTTTAGGACTGGACCATCAATAGATTTTATAATAGGTTGTTGTTGGCTTGGGAATTCCTCGTTAAGAAGCTCTGCATAGTATTGGCACCATCTTTGGTTTATGGATTCGATAATTTATGGATTTTCATTGGATGTTAGTAGCCGACCATTTTCGTCACGGATGTAATTATTGACTTTAATGTCTAGTGTTGACATGTCGCTGCTTAGCGATTTTGAAGATTTCTGTGTCGTTCTTCGCATCTTCCAGTCTGCTAAAAAAAACTTTCTTTAGATTCTGCTCTGCTTTGGGCTACCTCGCGCTTCGCTAGTCAATGCGGTCCTCTTCCAGAGTCCCTCTTTGTGACGCCCAAGATTTTGGACGATTCAGCTATAAAGATGCGTGCAAAGTTTGACCACATAAGTTCGGCGTTGTTGTTGTATTCGTTGTTCATATCCTCCTCCAGTTACTGTTTAAGGGCGACAATCAGCTCTTTAACTTTGGGGCTATAAAGTTGTCCCCATTTGATTCTCGGGGTTTTATCTGCAACAGTTCTTATAGGCCTAGGTTGTTTTAGACATGCTACTAAGATCCTATGCTCAGACGTAAGCGCCTCTCCAGGGATGACTTTACAGTCCTTACAGTTTCCAACTAGGTTTCTATCTGCCAAGATATAATATATTTGTGTACTGTGTCCTGAACTTTTATAAGTGATTAAATGTTCAGATTTCTTTTGAAAAAAGGTGTTAATGATGGCAAGGTTGTGTCTCATCCCGAAATCCAAAACCTCTTCCCCTTGTTTGGTTTTGGTGCCGTATCCTCGACTTCCATGCACTCCCGGATATAAACTGTTAGATGCTCCTACGTGACCATTTAGGTCTCCACCGATATACTTTGTTTCTATGGGTAGTATCTGATTTATCAGGTCATCAAAGTCTTCCCAGAATTGGGCCTTTTCTGATTCTGAACGGCGGTCATTTTTCCGGTCAACTTGAATAATCCTTTGCTTTATATGGGTATCCAATGCAATGCCTATTCCATTTCTTGTGGTACAAGTGCCATAATATATAAGTTGGTAACCTAGTCCTATATCCCTCGACTTGGAACCCTTCCACTTAGACTCTTGTATGCAGCCGGCATTTATATCCCTTCTATCGAGTCTTGCTAAGTTCTTGGCTTCTACCATTTAGTGAACCCAGATTCCACGTAGCAAGTCTGATGGTCTGTCTGTTGGTTAGCGAATGCTTATTCTTGTTATTGTGTTCGTCGCTTTGGGGGTATGCGCTAGCATTATCTTTTCTTTTTTGCGCATTAATGTCACTTACGGGTTACGCCCTAACATTAGCCTTATATCTTTTTGTTGTATTTTCCATTTTGAACGAGGAGAAAAGTTTTGGCGAAATGTTTTACGGCCGGTTGCCACCTGACGCCAAGACTGTCGCCCTCAGGGCGTAAGCTGTTGGTCCGCGGGCGGTATTTGATTTTCCTCCTACCCTGCATATCTGCCGGGCATTCCCCGATCCGCCACCTGGGGACGCGTTCTCTAGGGGTGAGGCTGCCCCGAGAAAAATGAGCAATTCTTGTATATTATTAGGTCATTACATATGAAATTTTAGACGTTTTGTAAGGGGTGAACATAAAGTCGTTTTTTTTTAATATATTTATTTAATCAAAGTATGTAGCATTGCTATCTATGCACTTTTGTCATCTCTTAGGTAGTTCATTGATCCCTATACTAAAAAAAAACCATTCGGACGGGAATCAATAAAATCTTTGAAGGCGCTTTAGACTGCCCCATCGGAGTTGATTTTTTTCCCTTGCAAGAAGTTATCCAAATTTCGAAAAAAATGCTAATCTGTTGGAGCAAGGTCCGGGGAGTATGGTGGATGTCTTAGACATTCCAATTGAAGCTCCTCTAATTTGGTAGCCGTCTGTTGTGCAGTGTGTGGTCTAGCGTTGTCCTGAAGTAGCACTGGCCTAGAGCGATTGACCAGCTTCGGCTGTTTAGCAGCTAGCTTTTCCATCATGGTTTGCAGTTGCTGTCAACAGACATCCGCCGTAATCGTCTGGCCAGATTAAAGAAAGCTGTGGTGAACGAAACCGGCACTAGTCCACCAAACGCTAACTGTACTGAACGACACCGGCACTAGTCCACCAAATGCTCACAAGTAATTTTTTTTGAGTCAATTTTCGCTTGGGGCAGGGCTTGGCTGGTTCGCCAGGGTTCGGTTGGTTCGCCAGGGTTCAGCCATTGCGATGAGCGTTTCCAATTATTGTACAGGATCCACTTTTCATCACAGGTAATGTTTCGATTTAAAATACCTTCATTATTGTGCCGGTTGAGTAATGTATCACAGCAGTCGACGCGCGTTTTCGGTTTGCTGCACTCAATTTATGAGGTACCCACCTTTCAAGCTTTTTCACCTTGCCAATTTGCTTCAAGTGGATTAAAACAGTTTTATCACTAACACCGCAGCCTGCAGCTAACTCGGACGTGGTTTGCGATGGATCCGCTTCCACAATAGCCTTCAATTCTTCATTATCAACTTTGGTCTCCGGGCTTGTTCTGCAGGTGGAAATTTCCAGAACGAAAACGTTGGAACCAAAAACGCACTGTTTTCTTTTGCGACACTGTCGCCATACACATCATTAATCCTTCGAGCCGTTTCTGCAGCACTGGTGCCACGATGGAACTCGTACTCGTAAATAACGCGATATTTCAAGTTTTCCATTTTGTAAACTGACTGGCGCAAAGAAAAAACCAAAAGAGGAAAAAGCAAATGAATTACGGTTTTCCAAACACAAAAACATGAGTAAATAGCTGTATAAATTTAAAATTGGAATTCTATACCAAAGAGGAGATATTTGAGATCAAAGTGGCCAGTACGACAAAACGCCAATTTCATAGGTAAGGACCTAATACATATATAATCTGAATCTCGGAAACGGCTCCAGCGATTTTCATGAAATTTATTATGCAGGGCCTTTCGGGTGCGAAAAATCGATCTAGCTAGGTTTCATTTTTATAAAACGTCGTGTTCTCTATTTTCTTCCGAACTGAGCTCGGTCACCCAGATACTTATAAATTATATATTGTATATCATACATTATATTATTTCATTAGTAGGTACTTACCCGGATTTGAGCCCAAGACCTCAAGCTCGAGAGGCGAGGTCTTACTGGCGACTGGGCCACCACGACATTTTAACTAGTCCGATCACTTGGATATTAATGTCGGCAGTCAGGGGTCGATACTCTCGGCAACACTGCTATTGCTGCACATTAGTGATTTATCGAACCATTTAGACATGAAGACGACAGTACTGTTGCTGAGAGATGCATGGACACGCACGAGCTAACCGGTCCCAGACCCATTCTCTCCAAGAGGCCATGGTTGAGCGCTTGAACTTGACCTTGAAGGCTGACTTCGAATGGGGCCATGCCAATTTAGTCAAGTTCAATGCTGCTACAGCCCAAGCGTGTCTTTGGGGTCGTGGTTCTATATTTCCATGGTACCGATAACCGATCACCTTAAGCTTTTTGGCCTAACGTTGACCCTCAATTTTGATCTATACATCAAGAGAGGCATAGCACTCAGCAGGCTGCCAAAAAGTTTGGAAGGCTAGCAAAGGTGAGACAGTAACTATTTTTCGCCAGAAAAGCTGCTCAACTTTTATCAAACGCACTTTCGACCATGTATGGACTACAGCAGCCGGTATAAGTATGAAAAATCGACCAAACAATCAACCAACTCCACATCGCGTCTTTAACCTCGCATGTGATTGATCAATCACATCGATTGATTGATCGATCATACTCTTTGCGCTTTGCCTTGCCGAATTCACTAACGCAATTAGGCTGCTGCTCTCATCACTGATGGGACGATCTGCCGAATACTAGCTTGGTAAGCTTGAGTCGATTGAGAAACGGGACTACTGCAGCCGTATTGCGTAAGTGCGCAAAGAGTTTGACCGCTATTTAATCGACCAAATCGGCCAATCACACAAGACGGAAATCCACATCGCGTCACTCATCTCGCATGTGATTGGTCGATTTAGTCGATTGGATAGCGGTCAAACTCTTTGCGCACGCATTGATGCCAGGTTGCCAGCCTGTCGGTTTTTAGGGTTCCGTATCCGAAGGATCCAAACGGAGCCCTATTGCTGTTACTCACGTGTCCGTCTGTCTATCTGTCCGTCGTCTGTCCCACAATTTTGTTCCGAAGAATTTTTCCTATTGATCTATAAACTTGAAATTTGGTGATAATGTTTATTATTGCGTATATTTTATCAGCAAATATCAATATATTGGTAATTCAGAGTTTTTCTTTGGTACGGAACCCTAAATGTGTGAAGTATATATAATAAATATAGTATATATAAATAAGTCTGATACTCACTTGGCCGGTTTCCTATCGTTTAGATACACTTAAGGAAGTGTGCGTAGGTATTGGACAATTTAATTCCATCATCGGATTACAAGAAGTTTGGCTATACGACATCAGTGCATGGTGGAATCTCACCCATACGTACTAAACATTTTGAAGAAAAAATAAGCGTGCAAACAAATAAGGAGTGGAATTATCTCCCGGAGTCTATGTTTGCTATAATAGCTAAACTCGGGGAATCTTTAGACCAAATTAAATAAGTTGCTTATAAGCAAGCTACCTCCATCATCGACTACAATATAATCTTAACTTCAGGTGAGATGGTGGTGAAACGCAAACATCTATAAAAAAATAAAACCGGCCAAGTGCGAGGGTTCGTATAAACAGATGCATTCACCAAAATAAGTAGGTAGTAACATTACTAACGTTCATAAACAACGAAAGCGCTGAAGATTGCTCTAACGAAGGGACAAAATTAACTCCTTTAGGTGCGATTGTTCCAATTCACCTTATTCGCGATTGGTCCAATTCGTGGTTTGTCCAAGTCGCGTTTGGTCCAATTCGCGGTTGGCCCAATTCGTGGTTGGTCTAATTCGCGATTGGTCCAATTCGATGTTGGTCCAATCGAAAATTGTTGTCCCCACACATCAATATACATAAATTTTTACTTTTCCAAGTACATTTTATAAGTTGGTCAAATATTACTCGTCAACTTGTAAAGCCTACCTAGCTGTTATAGTTTTCCTTTTAATTTCGTTTTTTTTACTTCTGAATTTTTCACATATCCAAAAGCAAGCATTTAGCTGGCAGGGGAGATTTTGAAGTGTCCCCCACGCTTGACTCCAAAAATTAGCCATTTAAAGCTTAATTTTACGCAATCAGATCCCAGAATGGAAAAATTTACGCAGGCCCGTAATATTTTTGAATGGCCTATCCAACGATACCCCACGCCATGGGATAGACAAGAAAAAAAAGCATACCCACTTTACGTGAGGTGTTAAACAAAAAAAAATATCTTGGTTTTATTTTATCACTTTGTCGGCGTGATTAATATGTATATCCATGCCAAAGTATAGCTTTCTTGTACTAAGAATCTCCGAGCTAAGCTGCGGACGGGCGGACGGACAGACGGACATTGTAAAACTATAAGGGTTCCTTGTTGACTACGAAACCCTAATAATGAGGGAATTACAAAGAATAAATCAGATTTATCAATATATTGGTATTTGTTATTAAAATATACGTAACTAGCTGTTCCCCGCGGCTTCGCTCCCGCGGGCCACCCCACACAACCCGTGTTCGGGATTAAAAAAATATTTAAAAATAACAAAAAACCCGACTGCTGTAAAAGCGAAATAAAAAGACGTACCTAATCAAGAAGAAAATCATGCTGTGCAGTCGGAGGATATATATGCGCGAGCTGTCTGACCAAAACCAGATGTATCCTCCGACTGCACAGCATGATTTTCTTCTTGTTTACATTTTTTTATTTCGCTTTTACAGCAGTCGGGTTTTTTGTTATATTTTATTTTTATTCACAACTTTTTAATTAATTTTTTTTAGAATTAGGTACATTTAAACATATAAGTGTTGTATATTTTTGTAATCACCTCTTAAATTTCTTTAATTTGATACCCCACACGTAGGGGTTACAGCGGAAAATGGTTATTTGAATAGCTCGTGACTGGCTGAAAAGAGCGAAGCGCATCTCCTACGGGCACATTCAGGTACTGATCGGGCACGGTTGCTTCGGTGAGTACCTGAATAGGATTAGGTGAGAGGCCACGGTAAATTACCATCATTGTAGAGGCATCTTGGGTTCTGCACAGCACACGTTCGAGGAGTGCCTTCTTGGGCTTTTGAGCGGTGGGTCTAAGTCGCCAGGATCGGGCGAGATCTGTCTCTGCCAGTATTAGTGAGGAATATGCTGGCGGAGACAGAAAACTTGAGTAAGATAGCCACCGAGTGGAATCTTAAGAAAGCCAATCTCACTCGGATAAAAAGGCATCGTGGAAGCAACCACCTCGATGTAGACACGCCGAAACCCCGCCTGAATCATTTAAGGCAGGTGGAACGCCGGGGTGACGGGCGCTCAGATTGGGGACTCTGTCCGTCCACCGAGTGACCTCAGGAAAGACAGTGGCACAATGATCACGTGTTGCCATGCACAGCGAGGTTCAAGGGAGACTTTTTTATAGTCTCCCCAATGATTTAGAATTTTACGAAGTGCTGATGGTGGTCACCGGTTTGGTTTTAATGAAGTAAAAATACCGCACTGCCTGGTATTTTCCACAAAAGTTCAGGCGCAAGTTCAGGCGAAGGTTGTCCCCCGATAGCAAAAAAAAATGGGCATTCCCAGCAAACGATTATAGACCTTGTCAAAGTATTCCCCTCACTGGCCACCATTATTAAAAAGCTCCGTTTTTTTAAATAGCCGGGCTTCTTCCACTCTTTTTTATTTATTTAACACCATGGTTAGCCTCTGTTTTATTGTAATGTTAGCACACGTCAAGGTCAGAAGATGGCCCAACGCAGCGGTCTAATTTTTTTTATATTCGTATTCAGACTCAGTTTCAGATGATCCTCTTTTGGTTTCAATAATAAATTTTATAATTGTATCAAAAATAAAATAAAATTTTAATTAAATCCAGTTTCGAAATTTCGAATTTAGGGGTGTCAATTTCGAAATTAATAAACATGCAAATATGTTCCGAATTTCGAAACTATAAAATTTTAAATTTCGAAATGCATGCCCTAGTCCCCACAATATGGCGCCCAAAAGTCGCCATTTTTCTATTTTCCAATATTAATGTAGCCAGTGCCACACGCAGGGTTAAGACGAATCGATTGACGTAAGAATCATCAAAATCGGCCAACGCGTTTGGCCTCTAGAACGCCACATAGGAACAAACATACATACATACATATATAGACTGATAAACACATTACTCTCCTGCGGCAGTCGGGTAAAAAAATTACAATAATTAACAACGTTTTTTTGAATGCACGTGAAAGTATATACGGTACTAACAACAAATAAGCAATTTTCAAGATTTTTGTCTGTCTGTCTGTCTGTTTGTTCCGGGTAATCCCCGAAACGGCTGGACCGATTTTGACGGGACTTTCACTGGTAGATAGCTGAAGTAATAACGAGTAACATAGGCTACGTTTAGATAGAAAATTCATAGTTCCAGCGGGATAATTAAAAACTAATCATATTTCTTTACGCATTTGACGCGGATGAAGTCGCGGGCAACAGCTAGTAATAATATAATATTATAAAGAGGAAAGATTTTTTTGTTTGTTTGTACCGAATAGGCTCCGAAACTACTGGACCGATTTAAAAATTCTTTCACCAATAGAAAGCTACATTATTCCTGAGTGACATAGGCTATTTTTTATCCCGAAAACAGGTCCTGTGTGGTGGTCCACGGGAGCGAAGCCGCGGGGAACAGCTAGTATACAATACAATAACAACTGTTTTGTTTTAACTGCACTAAAAAGTGCTATTAATGAATTTTTATTTTATTTTTTCTAACAAATTAATATTTAACTCCAATCAATTCGTAAGGGCTTATTACACTATACGGTAATCAGGGCCCTGAATACCGGGTCACTCCACCATTCCGAGTCAATAAGGTTAATATTTTGGGAACCCTAAATCCTAACAGTTATTACTCCATCTTAAAGGGCTTATTACACTACAAGGTATTCAGGGCCCTAAACTCTAATGTAGGGTAGTGTAATAGCTTTTAGGGAGTAGGGTTCTCAAAATATCGACCTTATTTACTCGGAATGGTGAAGTGACCCAGAATTTAGGGCCTTGAATACCGTGTAGTGTAATAAGCCGTTTAATTAGAATTTAGGGCCCTGAATATAGTTTAGTGTAATAAGCCCTGTAATGTCTTTGATATCCTTTGGGAATCGACTATTTTATTTAAAAGTAAATCCTTGTTGTCTTTGTATTCAGTTGATTTTATTATCTAGCAACATTTTTGAGTTCATGTTCGAGCGCATTTTGTTCTGCGACCGGCCGCCATACTCAAACAAAAAGAATTGAGATGAAAAGATAAATTTATATATATATTGGCGTTGTTGAAAGTGTTTAATTTACTAAATGAGTTCTAAATCAGATGTAAATAGAAGAGTGCTCGCCATTCAGGCGAAAAAGAAACGGCATAAACTCGGTAAAAAGAAAAATCGCGAGGAGGACCACGGGGCTGGTGTACAAGGAAACGGTCTGCGCAACCAGAATCAGAATCGTTTAGAACCTACACATAGCTCTTCCAATGAAACGATCGAGGAGGATGAAGACGAGCAATATGCGAGCGACGACGAGGAACAGGAGGACAGCGCCGACTATTGTAAGGGTGGTTACCATCCTGTCAAAATTGGAGACTTATTCCTGAATCGGTACCACGTCACTAGAAAACTGGGATGGGGTCATTTTTCTACCGTGTGGTTGTGTTGGGATCTTGTTGACAAGCGTTTCGTTGCATTAAAAGTCGTTAAATCGGCGCCTCATTTCACGGAGACAGCTTTAGATGAAATTAAAATACTGAAAGCAGTTCGTGACAGCGACCCAGCGGATCCCAAGAGGAACAAGACCGTTCAGTTGCTTAATGACTTTAAAATAACTGGTGTAAATGGAACCCATGTGTGCATGGTGTTTGAAGTTCTGGGTCACCACCTACTCAAGTTGATACTCAAGTCTAATTATAGAGGTATACCACGAGAAAATGTGAAAACAATCATTCGTCAAGTACTTGAAGGCTTGGATTACCTTCACACTAAATGTAAGATTATTCATACAGATATTAAGCCTGAGAATGTATTGGTTTGTGTTGATGAATCTTATATCCGCAAGCTAGCAGCTGAGGCTACTGAGTTACATTCCTTAGGCTTGAGACTGCCTCATTCCTTGATTAGTACTGCACCAAAGGAATTTCAAGAACAGGTAGTCACTGCTAAAATGAGTAGAAATAAAAAGAAAAAATTAAAGAAGAAAGCAAAGCGTCAGTCTATGTTACTTAAAAAGCAAATGGAACAAATAGAAGAAATTGAAGAACAGAAAAAAGTTGTTGTCAATAATAGTGAGTCAGCCCCCATGTCGCAAGATAATGATGACTCACCTCCAACACCTGAAGAGGCTAGTGTTATTGAGACTACCCGTTCTGACAATGAAACTAATATCAATGGTTGTATTGATGATAGAGATGATAGAGCTGATGAAGAAGCTTTTGATACTGATGCTGATGCAGTACAGGTAAGATCTAAGCAATATGGCTGCGGAGATGATGCAGGCACCCCTATGTCTGAAGGGGAAATGACTGATACTCCACCTTCTTTCAATTCTCAGTCTACTAAAGCTCTTGAAAAAAAATTTGATCCAGCTTTTGATATCTGTGACTTAGAAGTAAAGATTGCAGATCTAGGCAATGCATGTTGGGTCCACCGGCATTTTACTGAAGATATACAAACTAGGCAGTATAGATCTCTGGAAGTGTTGCTGAGTGCTGGTTATGGGACTTCAGCTGACATATGGAGCACTGCATGTATGGCTTTTGAATTGGCCACTGGAGACTATTTGTTTGAGCCTCATTCTGGCGATGGCTACAGCCGTGACGAAGATCACCTTGCTCATATTATAGAACTTCTAGGTGATATTCCGAAACGAATTGCAGCCTCGGGCAAATATTCAAAAGTATTCTTCAATAAAAAGGGTGAGTTGAGGAACATAACTGGCTTAAAACCATGGGGCTTAGTATCCGTGCTTACTGAAAAGTATGAGTGGAGTCAGAAGGATGCAGAAGATTTTGCTGATTTCTTAAAGCCTATGCTCGACTTTGATCCTAATCGGCGCGCCACTGCCTATGAGTGCCTTCAGCACCCATGGTTGAAACTGCTGGAACCTGAACAAAACGAGTCTGACAAATAATATTATATTGCTCTCTGAAATGAATGATCATACATTCATGAAATCAGTAGTGTCAACATACAAAGTATTTCAGTCTTATACAATTTTAATAAAAAGTTTATTTATGAATTTCTTTGTGAATAATTTACTTTGTATCTAGATTGTTTTGTAGCAATCCTGAATTGTTTGAAAATAGAAATTGTGTATGACTACTTATTCTAAAAACAACCTGTAAGGGAACAGCAGTAAAGTATATAATACATCAGCTGCTCAGCATAAAGTTATTATTTGGGCATAATGTATAGTGATTGGCATCATTTCAAACTACCCAAACTGTACAGATAACTTTAGGAAAAATTGTGATGTATGACATGTAGACAATATAGGTTTTGTCACATTAATCTTTTAGAACTTTAGTTGACATAATGACATAGCTCTGCACTTAATACAACATCCTAGAAGGTGAGGAACCTAATATAAAAGAGTCATGCATGCATATAGTAGCCATTCAGGAAGTAGAATGTTCACATAGTTTAAGTTTGTGTTTTATCACTATCACAATAAAAATCTCATTATGTAAACTTAGGAGTAAGACAGTATTTGTAATGCCACACCTCCGAGACTGCCTTTTTATATTTCGATGAGTCATCAAAATTTAACAATGGCTGGAGTTAGCTATTCGGAGACGGTATATGACAGTGTCCTCTAAACCAGCTAATAGTAACAATATTATTTATCATAGATCCCAATTTACATGACCATAATTTGTATTAATTATATCTGCAAAAATTTACATGAATAAAATGTCCAAACGAGCTTGTTACTATGTTTATTTTTTGTTTTTATTTTATGTTAAATTTCGTCTCTTTTTCTTATCGATCCTTTGGATGTATGTGAGAGAGACTTGCTTATAATAAGTACAATAAAATGATTTTTCTCAATTCTTAGTGGAAAAACATAATTTAAGTAGGTACCTAGTTCTTCAGTGTTATAGGTGAGGCCAAAAATGATGCTTTTGGGTGTAGGTATGAGTGGGACAGTTACTCTTAAGTACCGATTTGACCACAATAGATCCCAATGGGTCGAAGTGTTATTTCTCGGCCCCTCCACAAGATAAGATAAGAAGCACACATTAATGATGTTTCACATTTCTTAGTGGAAAATTAACATAATGTAAGTAGGTAGATACGGCAATGTAGTAAAGGCGAGGCCGGAAATATTATTGTAAGGATTGCTGGCTGCTCCCGCAAAACTCAATTGTGTCTAGGGCTCAGTATTGTGACGCGAGAGTGAGATACCCGTTACGGTAACGCACACGCATTGCTACGCTATAGGTATAATAACAGGTATGTAGGTATGTACATTGTGTTGAACAATGTTATCCATTCCTTTATTAGCCACAAGCTAGAACTAGATACGTCTTGATCCATGTGTGCAGGTGCAGTGTGAATATACCACACATGTCATCCAGACCATGACTTGTAGGTACCTATGACAATAGTTATATAAAATGTAACTACTACTGTATCTATCAAATAACAAAGCTATCACGAAGTAAACACAGAACCACTTAATTCATTGGCAGATTGCCAATAAATTACAGAAGTCGTCCTTCATGGGCTATGGTATTTGAAAAAAAAAAACGGCCAAGTGCGTGTCTGACTTCGCACCTTTAGTGTTCCGTAGGTACCACTTTATCAATATAGGTACCTACCTATTGGTATTTGTTAGTAGATATACGCAATAATAAATTTCAAGTTCACAGGTCTATGGGAAGCTAAAAAAAAATCTTTGGAACAAAGTGTGTGACAGATGGACACGTGAGTGACAACAATAGGGCTCTTGCAATTTTCGGGTACGGGACCCTAAAAAGCAAGAGATGTTTATACCTACACGAACATAAATAATAATTTAACAGGTAATTTTTGTTCATATAAAAACGTTGATTCTAGTTGTTTACATCTTTGCATCCTCTAAATTCTAAAAGATATTTTTAGATAGATTAAAAGTTACCCTGGTATATAATACAGATGACATAGGTAGGTAATACAGATGATGGAGTCTAATCAAAGAACAATCCTTTACCTATAACTTCATGGAGCAATCATGCAGTATACCTACCTACGAATGGCGTAGGGATGGTGGACTTTGGTAAATTATGTTTATGTATGTGTTGTGTCAAACAATTAGGTACCTAATATTTTCAATAAATCTGTCGTAGGACCATTCAATCATGACTAAATTATATTTGTGATTAATGTAATCATGATAGAAAATTTTAAATTGAATGAAAGGTCATGATTAAATCCCAATTTCTGAAACGTACATTTTCGCAAAATCATTTTGACAAATTGTTGGTGCGCGTAAGCTGCTGTGATTGGTTGAATACGTTTTCACAGCCCATTGCGTTTTTAACTTGCGTTTAATTTGAGACGCGTCATTAATTCTTTCCGGAAACTGGGGGTTTAACTAACCTAAAAATAGAATTAAAAACGAAAATAGCTGACGACGACGTCGTGATAATTAAACATCTAGGCTAATAATAACAAGGCGTACGCGTACGTACAATTACAATAAGAATGTTTTCATTTGCTACAATGACCGCTCAGAAATCTTTTGAATTCCTACCTAGATTTACCATTTAAATAAATCGTACGTAACCATCAACCATCACCACCACCATCCACCATTTTCCATACGATCGTTTGAGTCATGGATACTCGAATAAAGAGAAATTCTATTCTGTAAGACGTTGGTAAACATGCTTAAATTGCTTGATGTTTGGTAGACAGATGAATATCTTAATTACACAAAAAAACTTATTTTATAATTTAATTTTATAATAAATTTGTTTTAATCACCTAATTCATTAAGGCTAAGACTAAATCAAAAGTCAATCAGCGCTGATTGAATAGATCATTCATTTAGTTTATTCAATTGGGTTTGACGCGTTCTTAACTCCAAATTCTCAATTCGGAAACCGGCCCTACCTAACTGATTAGATTAGTCATCAATAATTCTTGTACCGACTACAGTCTCGTAAAGTTCTCGCCAATCTTCTTGGCCGCCCTCTGAAGTTGGCTACAATACCTACAATGGCTGCGCCTTGGCTGCGCAGTAGTAAATCTCATTACAAACACAGCACCGTTTCGTGCCTCGCGCATCCGGTAAACCGACATACACAACTAATAGATGATTAGATACTAATAGACTGGCAACGCATTTCTGCAGCGCCATCTAGTTACCAGTTGTCGCCATGTTGGCAACAAGCAATGTCAAAAACTTGTCAAGTTGTTTTTGACAGATTGAATGATGACACATTGACCAACATAATAGTGTGCCCAGTATACAGAATTGGATTCTGACCTGTCATGAAAACTATTAAAATAGCTGCAACATCACGGCTGTAATCAACAAAGTATTGGGGAGTTAGCATCATCTTGTTACGTGTTACCTTTGTGTCAAGTAAATATTTTTTTTTAAGTATTACGTAGAGGTTAGTTTATTGTACATCATCTCGCCAGCTGTGTTTAAGTTCCGTATAGAGGGGGAGCTAGTTGTCAATTTACCATCAACCGGGCTTAAGTCCAGACTTCGGGTTGATACTGTGAAAATATAGAGAAGAATTAAGTATTACATTATAACATGGGCATCGGCATATTCGGCACCAGTATCTGGCTGCCTGTCTTGGCATAAGCTTACACGAGGATCTTAAAACACACGAACTAAACTTCTCAGGCAGTTACAACGTGATGTTAGTTGTAACTGCACCGAAGTTTAAAAACCGTCCAATAAAATTCCAGACCAGACTGTTGCACTGCTCGTAGCTTCTACCGGCGCGCCGCCCGCCGCTTACGTACCTACTTTAAACTTCTACTTTTCAGAGCTCGCATAGGCCGAAGTTTTGAATAAGGAATTGTCATATAAACATGAATTTAAAAAGAACAGGGAGGTGTCAACATATTTTTACGTACCTAGCTATGCTGTATTGTTCCATATTTTGAAATGCAAAACTGATAGTAGCAGAAATAATATTAAAAATGGAGGTGTTTCGTATCATCTGTAAAAACGATTTTATTTGTTTTCTAATAAAATCTTAGTTAATTTCAGTATACTAATAATTTAATAGAACGTCTAGTTAAAACCAACCTTACGCGCTGAAAATAAAGTTTATCTTGTATTTAATGTATTCATTATTTAGTTCTCGAAAGTACTTTGCTATTCAATGGGGATGTGAACGCAAAGCTGAGCGCAGATGTCGCTGGCGGCGCAAAGGCTGCTGTCAAATCATTTTGCTTTGTTTACATCACGTTATTATTGTTATTTTTTGGTTTAAAACTGGTCTACCATCGTTATTGATTGTATGTATTGTCCCTGGAAGCTTAAGGAATTGAAAGACGAATTAAAAAAATTACGAGCACGGATCTGGAATGAAAACAGATCTTATTGAGAGGCAGACTTTTATATAATAAAATATTTTTCATCGGTGATATGTTCTAAATTTGGATATTTCTTTGGTGTAACGAGTTAATTCTTACTTGACTCATGATAGGAAAATTTACAAAAAATCAGAGAAGATTACTTTAATGTGTTGGTATTCTTTACGTTTTATGTTAGAAGTTTTATTTTATTTTCGGTAATCAAAGCCCAGCTTCTGAAGGCCAAGCAAATGACATTTCTGCTGTAGCACTTTATCAATACGTTAATAGTTACACCATATCGCCGAAGATTACCAAGCAACATAATCAGAGTGACTTTGAGAGGTACCTATCATAACCTATAAATATGTATAGCCTTTGCCCAGTTTCTTTCGGAAGCGTTGTATCTTAGGGAAATAAATGAACACCGAGGTTGGTATATCCTGGTACAGCACATAGACGCATATTTCAAGAAAATCAAAATTTTCTAAATGATAGGTTACAAAATGTATGGATTTGACAGCTTTCAATAGCCATAGCGACGATGCGCCACCTATTGTGAAAAAATGGCAGTTCACATCCCAATTAGTGATGTAGTCGGGTAGGATATTGATTTTATAGATAGATATCGATAAAAGAAAATAAGTACCGAATTTAATATTTATAGTACCTATGACATTACAGTACAAATAAAATGTCGCCTAACATTCATACACGGAATTTATTTTAAGAGGTGTAAGAGGTTGCATAGATGCTTTAATGCGAAATTGTAATCAACTTTTACATAATAACGTAATTATTTTAATGTTAATACTGCTTCAGACGCGTTGTATTGATCAGCCGGTCATTTCAAGTCATTTCGGTGTGTAATATCATTCATAAAAGCTTCCGCACTGCCATTGCGACGCCTGCCTCAATGATAATAATTAAATTAGTACGTAATTTCAAATTGATTTTATTTATAAAAAATATAACTACGCTTTCAAATAAAAATAAATATTTATCATTTTATCAAGTCTTATTTTTTCGATTTGAAATCGGGTATTATCGATATCGATAATGTAATTAAAAATACAACGTGTTGCACTGATGTGTCCTTGGTCGAATAGCAGTAGATATCGACATATGACGCGAATGTCAACCTTATGTTAAACGCTATATGTTTATAATAGCGATCACTGCGAATACCGCCATCTATGTTCAGGTAGCGGAATTTACTTGACAATCGAATTTAGTTTGACTTTAGATTACAAAACTTGCCGCATTATCGCAAAACAAAATCCTATTTAATGAGTAAGAAGATTTCTTGCGAGATGTAGGATCTGTGACTGTTTAGACTAAATTTAAAGCGACAAATCAAACGAATGGCGTAGTGCCGGGCGGATACGGGTGTTCGGGTATTTGGGATATTCGTCTTGTTCGTGAGAATAGGCAAATAAAGACGAATAGAACTACTTCACATCGTCCTATTTGGGCGAATAAGACAAATACGCGAACGCGAATAGCGAATTAAAGTGCCACCTTAGAATTAGATAAAGCTTTGTATGTTGTTGCATTCAGAGAGTTTGTATAGTAAACTAGAGGTAACTTATTTAAGACGCAATTTCAACATCGGTATTCACTTTCGCACTAACAGATAACGTCATAAGCAAAAAGAGATAGATATACTTTTGTCTATGCCATCTTTTGTGGCAGTGTGACCGAGGATGCTATAGATACTTATCTATAGACATATATCAGTACTAGATCAGTGCCACTGTCATATCGATATTATCGAGTTCAGTGTAGGAGCAATCTACAAATTTGGTCAAATATCTGTAAGAATTGTCCCTGACTGCGGCTAATTTTTTCTACGATTTTTTAGGGTATCTTTATAATTATTTCAAAAGTGAATATGTACTCGTACAAAGAGTGAAATTATCAGTCATTGTAAGAGTACAATCCCACTCTTACGTAATATTTCTGCGCATTATACGCGTTGTATAATAATCTTTATTCATACCTTGCGCAAACACGAGGTACATCATGAGATCAAAGTACCAGTTTTTATTACACTCGTACGACTGTACAAACAGGTACTGATCAATATACTGATATATAGGTAGTATGCTAGTTCTTGTGCAAGACTGAAAATAAAGTTTACAGACGAGTATGTATAAGTATAAAAGTAGGTGACAAAATAAATAATAACAAAATGGTTTAAATATAATAATTGAATTTAAAAAAGTAAAACGTTAAAATAAACATGATTCATCAACCTGTATCTATAGATGGGTCGAGGGATAGCGATAGCATGATTCAATAAAAGTGAGCGAGTATATGGTGAAGGTGTCCAGTTAGCTCGTTTTATATTCTTGATTCACTTATTTCTTAAATAAGTACTTTTAGGAAACCTGTGCACACTCAATATTAGATTAATAATAACAAATAGCAAATACACTTTAAGAAATAAATGAAAGTGAGTAAAATAAAAATTCAGTATCGATAAATCTTTCTTGTGACTTTTGTCACATCTCTAACATCAGAACGTAAGTACATAAACTGTCATAGCTCTATTAGCGAACGCATAAAAGTTAATTATTTCACTAAATAGAATGGTTTAAATGATACTATACGTCCTCGACTTATTTAGAACTAAGATTCATTTATTCTGGACAGCCTATGAAATGTATTCCCTGCACAATAACTTCAGTATGCTAGTCGATAATTCAGCTGTGGAAAGATATCCTTTGATTATGTTCTGTTAATACACTCATTCTACTCTTGCAACCGATAGCCACACACGACATGGTTCATGCAGATAATTAAACAACAGAATTCTTCCTGATATAAACGAAACAAAGGTGTGAAAACAGCGAAAAACTTTAATTAGTGCTGGTAACCGAAGGGTTACAACAGTGACTAAAAAGTGATCTCTTTGACGTTCAGGATGGTAGCAATTGTCTATGTTTGTCTCTTTCTTTTTCATAGAGTTTTGCTATAAGCAAGAACGAAAGAAATTACAGTTTCTTTTTCGTCGTAAATATGTTATCTCTAGTAATTACAAACTCTCTGGTTGCATTGCACTTCTTCCACGACCACAGTTTTTTTCTGTTTATCCATGGGTGTCAAGTTTATAGCCTTGTTAAAAATAAAATACTTAGATTCTCAACCGATCCACAGATCCATCAAGTATTTTTTTTTATAATGGCAACTTTAAGTATTTTTTGGTAGGACTGGGATCAAAGGCTTTTTGCTAAATGTAAATAATTTCTTTACTCAGATCGATTATTATTATGCACACAGTTACAAATACAGTGCATCTAACCTGCATTATTTGCAAAGTTTGGGCCAGTTTAGTTATGCCACGTTATGCTTAACCCTTTATAAGGCTCTGTCCATATTTTGGACACCATGATATTTAATTTTTGGCGGCTGAATGAAACGTCACGCGAATTGAACGTTTTTACTCTGTGATTTAACAGTTTGTTAGCAATAACAAAACGCAGTAAAAAAACAATATCTATGGACGTCATTTGTCAGGTGTTCGGGTAACTGCCAAAATTCAGTGATTTTTGAGTGCTCTGTGTTAATCCAACCTAATCTTCGTAAAAAATGAATAGAAAGGTAAGTTTTATTTTACAAGATGTTCTAAATATAGTAAATATCGGATCCATGCATTGATTTCTGTCATAAGGGTCACATTTTCTAACTGGACTTCGAAAATTATGACGTCCATATATTGGACAGAGCCCGTTGGCGTGTCCGGCAATTGCGCATTTGAATACTGTTTTTTTTTTCTGTTGCAGGTAATACCATACGATAAACTTGAGGAAACATTAGAAGAACTTTTTGGCTTATCCGATGGTGAGCATTCGGAAGACGGTTATGAAAGCGAGAGGGAAAATGAGGCGGTTTTCACGGGTATGAGTCAAGACGAAATCGAAAACATTTTGGATTCTCCGTCGTCTTCTCGAAGCCAAGTTGCTGTCAATTCACCGGTACCTTCTGGAAGTGGAGTTCCTGAAATTCTAAATGTCAGCGAATCAGCAGTAGGTGATCAAAATAATAGTATTATTGTTAGAAGCAATAGTCAGGAGCCTGAAACAATTTCAGACACTGAAGAAGACGACGATGATGATTGGAATAAAGTGTTTTTTCCTCATACGGCGCCTATTGAAAAGTTTGATGACATTCCAGTACAACCAAAGCGGAATTTTCCAAATAGAAGTGGTCCTCTTACATATTTTAGATTATTTTTCTCTGACGAAATTTTATCGATAATAGTGGAGCAAACTAATATGCAGCTCAAAACAAGCAGAAGAATTGGGTTGATGTTTCTGATGTAGAAATCCAGGCGTTTCTTGGATTATTGATACTAATGGGTATACATCCTCTTGCTAATCTAGATCTTTATTGGGCAACGGATCCACTTTTTTGCGTCCCGGAAATTGCAAATGTAATGACATCCAAAAGATTCAAAATGATACTAAGAAATTTACACCTAAATGATAACCAAAAAATGCCCAAGAGGGGTGAACCAGAATTTGATAAACTGTATAAGATTCGGCCGATAGTTGACTTCATGAATACTGCATTTAAAAATGGGGCAAGGAACTCTTCATCACAAAGTATAGATGAGTGTATGGTGAAATTCAAAGGGCGCAGTACTTTGAAACAATATATGCCCAATAAGCCCGTAAAGAGGGGTTTCAAAATATGGGCACGTTGTGATAGTAACTCTGGCTATCTTTATGAATATGAAATATATACTGGCAAAAAGGACAACGAAACAGAGTTTGGATTGGGAGCCAGTGTAGTAAATAGTCTCTGCAAAGCACTGGTGGAAGAAAAGATAGAAAATATTCATGTTGCTTTCGACAATTTCTTTTCTTCTACTGAGCTAATGCAGAGGTTATTTGAACAAAACATATATTCAACAGCGACAGTTCGGTCTAACAGAACGAATTTGCCCCTGACACTGAAAAAGCAGACTGCCAAAACAAATCGCCCAAAACTTAAACTTACAAAGGGGCAGTATAAGTGGAGGGTAAACAAAAATGTTAGTTTCTTTTGTTGGATGGATACCAAGATCGTCAATATTCTCAGTACTGCCTACCATCCAAAACAAATGGTGTCCTGCAAAAGGACACAAAAAGATGGCAGCAAGCAGGAAGTGCCTTGCCCACTGGGAGTAGTTGAATATACGAAGAGGATGGGGGGAGTGGACCGCTTCGACCAAAAGCGTGGCACATATCATGTGGCTAGGCGAAGTCGAAGATGGTGGATGAGGATATTTTATTTTATAATAGATGCTGCCATCACCAACGCATATATTTTATATTCTCAAAGAATGCGATACCCTATGAATAGTTTGCAGTTCCGCACAATGCTGGGAAGAAATCTGATTGGTTCTTTCAGCAGTAGGAAGAAGCGAGTATCTGACTTGCCATCATTTATATGTAAAAAACCAAAACTTGATAGCCGACAGAAGGCTAAGTATGGCCTCCCAGACGATCTGCGGCTTACAGATGTAGGATCTCATCTCCCTGGTCCACTGGAAAGTTACAGAAGATGCAGAGCTTGCAGCAGCAAAGAAAATAGCAAAAAATCTAAGATTCAATGCATACGCTGTGAAGTTGCCTTGTGTGTTGTCCCATGTTTTGCCGAATTCCATAAACCCTAATAAGGCTCTGTCCAAATAATGGACACCATGTAAACAAGTAAATAAAAAAAAAAATATATATAAATTCTTAATAAAGACGTCCTAGTTTTCATATTTATCTATTTTTTATTTCCAAATCCTTAGCAGTTTCCTCTGCCTTATAAAGGGTTAATCATTGTAATAATTATCTAGAACATAGAATATTATAGGCACCTAAGTAGTTTCGTGCAAACAGAATATTAAGTTTTTAAATAGGTATTTGGTTGGAATAGTGCACATATTTCATTAGGTAGCACACTGTTATCAACTGTTTTCCTGTCCCTTGATAATCTGGAGCTACTACTATTTTTGGCGCAAGCTTATAATGTTTCACTCAACGATACTAGATGGCGCTGATTTATATCCAAGTTATGACTAGCTGATTCAATTTAAATTCAGGATTTTGTTTTTTTTTGTTTTGATTAAATTCTGTGATTTAGGCTGGATGGTGGGATGGAGTAGGTTTATACTGGATAAGGTAGAAGGATAACTGTATTGTGTACCAACATTTTTATGTCCTTGAGTCAAATACATCTAAATGCAAATGATATACCTAGTTGGTTTAGTTAGCAAGTTTCTTCTTCAAACTTTGTTTTCTGGAATGACACCCTATCATGGAGAGTACAATAAGTTGCATAATACATGTTTGCCTCCGAAAGTCCTACTAACCGTTGGTATCTGGAAGCCAGCTTCCAGTTCCCACCACGAATTTCTAAAACCAGCCGGCAGTTGCTTAACTTATGAATACAAGAGGTAGTAAAAATATACTGCAAACGGTTTGTGGTAACTAGTTGTTAGTTACTCTCCAAAGATGACTATTCGGCGGACCGATGCCAGTTGTTCAAACTTTAACATAGATAAGTACTGGCACAAAATAAAAATAATAGGTCCTGGATTAAAAAGCAATCTGCGAAAGAGCCGATTTAGATGACGCTGTTGTTGCTGCCTAAAGTTTGCCAGAGGTCAGAAAATTGGCAGCGTTTGGCGGCTTTATGGGCATTACGACGCATGCGCAGCAATGGCGGACGACCTTCCCGCGTCCTTACCGCCAGTCGACGGCTCACGCCGCGCGGCCACACATGTAAACACCGGGTAACAACAATAAACCGATCCACTTTCGCTTTCGTCCGAATCATCGCGATCTTCCCCCATCACAACTAAGTAGCTACCTAGACTGAACGTGAAGTGATATGGTGATGTGAACTCAGGTTTACTGAATAGTGGCATTATAACAGCGCCGGCGTGAAAATCAGGTGTGTACAATGTTGGTAAATATGGTACGCATTAGGAATCCTTTTAGGTCCATCAGTGTTATTCTATTAGTGCTGCCGCGGGTCGTTCATTTATTGCTGTAAGTATCTAGATTGGTTGGAAATGGCAGCAAAGCATTTGAGGTCATGACCTTGAACCCTTGGCATAGGTCATGTAAACAAAAGTTCGTGCGGAGTCACCAACTTCCTATTAACGGCCGGTTATGAAAAATGTTCGTTTGCCTTATCATTTTTAAATGTAGATTAAAGTTGAAGAAAATCTTCACTAACCGGTTGCAAATTAACGTCGACGTGTTAGCTCAACACATTCTGTTCAGATTGGAGTTGCTTATAAATTGCATAATATGACGTAAAGGTCAATTATTCTGGGCCGATTTTGATCGCCTTTAGCACACGTGTAGGCTCAGACCATATCTCAGGATTTACCCTGAGATCTCAGGATTTTTAGGCTGTTCTCAGGATTGCGGCCGGCTTTTGGCAATCTCAGGGTTTTTAGAATTTTCAATAAAATAGACTAGATTTTTCAGATCGTTTAATAATAAAAACAAACAATAATCTTCTCTATTTAAAGACTAACTAGCACTCCGCCCGCGACTTCGTTCGCGTGATTTTGTTTATCCTATAAATTACTTTCTTATGTGCAGTTAGTGAAGGCGACCAAAAATAAGCTATTATAAAATCAATAACATTTAATTGAAGAATAACTATAGGTAGGTACGTTACATAAAGAATAATAAATTTTAGTTACCGCCATTAAACAAAATCCTCCCCTAAAAACTTAATAACCCCTTTTTGCCCCGTTGAGGATCAAGTTTTAGATAACCCAAATATGTTATTCACTATTTTCCGCCCTTTTTTATTTGTTGTTTACGTTAGTCAGATTAGGCAGTAAGACGCTTCGAAAATCTTTAAATCCCCTTAACCGTATCTGGGGGTAGTTTTAAAAAACGTTTTATCTAAATTTTGATTATTTACTTTATCCCCAAGGAATTAGATTTTTCACACAAACAAATTTTGCCCCTTTTCACCCCCTTAAAGGTTGAATTGCCGAAAGTTCCTGCCTAATGTTTCGACCCCTACGTCAAAAACGAAATCCTGTCCAGGAAGATTCTTAGCTTAGGGGTATTTTCGAAAAACTATTTCTGATAATTATTACTGTTTACTTAAGTTGATATTTTTATCAACTTTCAAGTTTATTAACCCAAGAAATAAGATTCTCCAAATACACTTTAACACCCTCTAAATCATCTTTTGGGAGTAGTTTAAAAAAACTATTAGTGACAAACTTTATAGTTTATGCTACAATCTAGGGGTCTTTAAGTCAAGAGTGAATAGGTTACTACTAGGCAAGCGTGCTCCATCGTAGACAACATCTTCGCTTACCATCAGGTGAGATAGTGGTCAAGCGCGAGCCTATAATAGATAAAAAAAAAAAAAAAATGTAGGTTGGTATTTATGCCAACTTTCAAATTTATTAACACAAGAAATAAGATTCTTCAAAAACACTTTAACATCCTCTAAATCGTCTTTTGGGGGTAGTTTCTAGATACTAATAATGATAACCTTTATTGTTTATTGAGGTTGGTATTTATGTCAAGTTTCATGTTTATTAACCCAAGAAATAAGATTCTTTAAAAAAAATAACATCCCCTAAATTATCTTTTGGGGGTGATTTCAGAAAACTAATATTGAAAACCTTTATTGTTTGTTTAGGTTGGTATTTATGACAAGTTTCAAGTTTATTAACTGAAGTAAAAGATTCTTCAATAAACTCTAACTCCCCCTAAATCATAATTTGGGGGTAGTTTTGAAAAACTAATAATAACAACCTTTATCATTTACTTAGATTACTATTTGTGCCACGTTTCATGAATTTTGACCGAAAGTATGAGATTTTTCATACAAAATTTCAACCCCTTTTTTATCCCCTTAGGGGTGGAATTTCCAAAAATCCATTCTTAGTGCTCACTTACGTCTCTTGAGAAACCTTCCTGCCAAATTGCATGCTTGGCTGTACGTTAATCGATCAGTCAGTCAGTTTTTCTTTTATATAATATAAAGATAGATTTACCCCGAGTATCCCACCTTAAAATTATCGCAGAATTAATATGACAAATTGTCAAGCACGCGTTATCTGCTGTGATTGGTTGAATGGATTTTCAACAGCCAATCACAGCAGATAACATTCATTCTGCGATAATTTAAAGTTGGGAAACTCGGGGTTAGAAATCAACTTTGGTCCTGTGAATTGCTCATATAAAATCAACACTTAAAATCTATGAAACCTATTGTAATTATCAGTTTTATCATATTTATTTTGCGATGATACCTTTTTAAGTAAACTTTTGTCTTTTAATACTGTTTTACAAACGTATGCGTTAAAAGACACACGTCCGTGCACAGACGTGTGTGAACGAGTTCATATAAAATATACCCATCGATATTTTTTTGAGCCCCTGACGGGGCACGGTCCGTCCACGTCCCGGACACGGCCCTGATATGTGTGGATAGACCTTTAGTCGGTTTCTTTCATTTGACCATTTAACCCCGTTGATAGAACTCTTCCTACGTTTGCATTCTGGCATGTAATAGCAAATACGTATTGACAAAACCCATTATCTCTGGTAAACATGAAACACCGATGGTCTTGAAAATTGTTGTCCACAATGTATGGAGAATTAGAAAAAAAATGCGTTTGCTGTAAATTACTTTTGAGAGAATAAGCAAAATTCGAGAAAATCAATGGAAATCAGGCATTTTCTCCGCACTTTAAAATTATCTATCTGGTAACCCTACGTGGCATAATGGCTCGGGCTTGTTTGATTTCCTATAAACATTAAATACTTCAAACACATACTCGTAGATACACCAAGGCAGTTGTCTCCGCCAATAAGAGAGTGATAAAATCGTCCTCCTCGATTCACTGAAGACGAAACATCGTGAGTCAAGTATGGTCTGATCATAAATAACAGTTAAAAGGGACAGGGTTGCTTTTAACCCACGTTGCGGCCATCGTGGGCAATGGACTCCACGCTGGCCGGCCGCCAATTTAACGGCAATAAATTGATACTATAGCTTGGCATCTTTGCGCAACAACGGACCGACGGCGATGTACTGTGATTTCGTTTACATTTTTTTTGCCACCACCTAATTATGAAAGAAGTCATAGTATCAAAAAAAAAAACAACTATAATCAAAATATTTTTATTTCAACTAAAAAAAATAATCTTGTTGCAAATTCGCAAGCGTCAGTAGGACAATCTTTTCCATCAATTAATTGTAATTACAAGTATTTGGTTACATCATTCTTGTTGAAATATTACAGTACAGTTACAATATATTATACAGTAATTTATTGTAAACACGTAATATACACGAAAGCCAGTAGATGGCGTGATACAAGTTTTTCAGGAGATTAATCTCCTGAAATAAATGCATCGGAAATAGGCGCGCGCTGACTCCTATATAATAGGGTAGTTGACAAAAAATATCTATTTAGTCCGTCAGTTAGATAACCTAAAAATATTGGACACGTATTTTTTCTTTTGCCACGTCAACAAAAAATTTCGACGATACAGTGCGTTGAAATATCGTGTTACGTCACGGTGAGCTATACTATACTGTCAAAGTGACGTCACAAGCTCCCACTCCTGAACTTTGATTCGCTTTATCTTTGTAAATTTTTATTTATTTGATAAAGCAAAAAATATAAAGCGAAATGTATGTGTTCTATAGGCACGCTATAAGTGCAACTCTGCTTATGCCTTTGGGGAACACGGGCGTAATGTTATGAATGTATGTAATCTCCTGAAAAACTTTTACGACGGTATGCAATCGCCTGAAATAAGAATCAATAATTTCGCATTGTTGTTGGTCTAAACCAGTGGTGGGCAAACTTTTTTATTGGGGGGCCAGAAAGTTTAAGAAATTTCAGAGGAGGGCCAGATTTATAGGAAAAATGCATTTTGTGTTGAAACTTTTAATCATATACAATCATATACAATCTAAACATTACAGCATTACTATGTTAGTATTATATTTTCTGTGGCATTACACACTTCGAAGGCCCTGCTATGGTAAAAGCGTGTGAGACATTTGAAATTGAAATAGGCGCCCGCGCTTCTCACTTCACTTGTGCTCCGCGCTCCACGACCCGCAACACAATCATGAACTACGTGGCTACTCTAGCTGGCTATTTTATACTTCTGGACCGTCAAAATATAATTATTATTATTATGTCCTTTATTGTTTTTTTTCTTATTTACTACATTTTTAAATATTTTTATAAAATAAATTACTAAAAAAACATAAAAAAATATAAAAAATAGAGGCCAACCGTTATCGGGAGCAGGGTCCAAGCTACCGGTGGTTAGGGCTCCAGAGACAGGAACCTCCTCACAATGCGAGCCGTATCGAGGAGTACTGCCTTATGTATCAGACCCTTGATCCAACCACCCAATGACATTATTATCATTATTATTTGTTATACTATTAATATCGAAGGACCGTTGGCGGGCCGGATTAAATGCTTTCGCGGGCAGGAGCTGGCCCGCGGGCCGTACTTTGCCCATCACTGGTCTAAATCAATATGTAGGTACTGTTTACTAAAGGCCTTATTCTTGAGACCAAAGTCGAAATTGCGGCGTCAATTGCTGCACTTTATTCTTATAACTTTTACATTGTAATCGGTTAGATTCTTTAGGCTTTGTAACATTAAGGGCCAGTTTCTGAAGTCGACGTCACATCTCAAATCAGCTGACAATTTGTCACAAATTAACCAGCCGTCAGTTGTCAGTGAGTTTCTCAACACTTCATCATCGAGAAATTACGTAATCGCTTGTTACATTAAATAATCGACATTAATTTATTTCGGTTGGCTACCCTAGCTGGTATTCATTCACTACAATAACGTAATCAGTAACTTTAAATAATATTTTATCTTGAGAGGCTGGGTTAAGCAAACCTTACCAATGTCGATTTTTGGATGGGTAACCATATTTTTTTTTGGTTTGCTTGTTTTTGGATAGGTGACCCCACACAGGTTAAGCAACACTTACCAAGATTATTCTTTGGATGGGTGACCGCTTTTTTTTGTTTCGTTTGTTTTGGATGGCTGACACCGCCAGGTTAAGCAACACTTACCAAGGTCAGTCTTGGGATGGGTGACCACTTTTTTTTCCTTCGCTTGTTTTTGGATGGGTGACCCTGCCAGGGTAAGCAACACTTACCAAGGTCACTATTTGGATGGGTGACCACTTTTTTTGGGCTCGCTTGTTTTTGGATGGGTGACCTTGTTAGATGTTGTTTAACCTAGTGGGGTGATAAAGTCTGTCAGGATGGGTGATCAACATTTTTGTGGTGATGGTCACCCATCCAAAGACTGACCTTGGTTAGTGTTGCTTACCCTGGCGGAGTCACCTATCCATAAACACCCGATCCAAAAAAAAGTGGTCACCCATCCAAAGACTGACCTTGGTTAGTGTTGCTTACACTGACGTAGTCACCTATCAATAAAAAAGCGATCCAAAAAAAGTGCTCACCCATCCAAAGACTGACCTTGGTTAGTGTTGCTTACCCTGACGGAGTCACCTATCCATAAACAAGCGTTACAAAAAAAAGTGGTCACCCATCCCAAGACTGACCTTGGTTAGTGTTGCTTACCCTGACGTAGTCACCTATCAATAAAAAAGCGATCCAAAAAAAGTGTTCACCCATCCAAAGACTGACCTTGGTTAGTGTTGCTTACCCTGGCGGAGTCACCTATTCATAAACAAGCGATCCAAAAAAAAGTGGTCACCCATCCCAAGACTGACCTTGGTAAGTGTTGCTTACCCTGGCGCGGTCACCACCCCAGCCGCTTCAAGTTAAACACAAACCTATCCAGAAGCTGACCATAGTAAGTACTAAGTACAGGGTACAGTCAACACTGACCTGGGGATCGAACCTTCCTCACGCGCACTAGCGTGAGGAAGGTTCGATTCCCAGGTCAGTAACAGTTTGTTTTTTTTTTTATTTATTTATTTCAATACAAAACAACCATTTTTGATAATTGTGTCAAGTTTTTATAATGTAATTAATTTAAAATTTTGTAATATCCTATTTTTTTTTAAATCTTGGTAATTAATTAATTGATATAAATTAACATTTGTTTTATAATTCAACCCATACCATAGTTTTCGCCGACCCCTATTATCTTTTTATCGTAACATAAATTTAATACAAATGTGCCTTTAAAAGCATAATATTAATTTTAATCCGCGAATAATCGACCAATTTCCAACAATTATAAATTAGGCTCGTTGACAAGAGATTAACTTTGAAAAAGGTGCTCAGAAACCCAAAACTGCTGTAACATGTGGTTAATTCGAGATTTTACTCAAATGTGACAAATTGTCAACCACTTGTCACACTTGGATGTTGAGAAACTGAAAGTAGACTTAACAGACGATTAATCCTCGATTATGTTAACAGCCCGATAATTGAGAGCTGGGAAACTGGCAGTAAGTGTTCGATTGCTGAGACTATAGGTACATACGTTATAATATTTTGCTTCATCAAAGGTTACCGAACCTTTTATTCTGAAAGCCAATTAGGGTTTAAAGACAGTATATGTTCGTTACATCAATACTTTACGAGCTGTCATAAAAATATGAGAATTATTCTCATAAAAGAAAGAAAATTTAATTTGAAAGCTTCAATGTGCAAGTATATGAGAGTGTTGACCTGTCTGCTTGTCTGGGTAAGGTTTAGTGAAACTATCTTCATGTTCAATCATTTTATCTGTCTGGCAACAATGCCCTTTCGTAGTTAACTTACTACAATTTGGTTTTTATGTTCTATGACAAATCAGTGCATTAATGTTTGTGAAGCGTTCCCCCATAATGCGTTCTATAAACACTTTAATAAGAGGATCAACTTACTTAAGCGACAAATGCGGGCACGAGAAAGAAGTATATATTTTGAAAAATACATCAAATCAACTGCGGACTACCTTTCCTTTTCTTTTTTTGATAAATTGATTAATAGCAAATAAAATATATAGAAACAGTCTACGAAATTCAGTTTTACGGCCCGCTGCGGACAAAACAATTTCTTAGGGCATGGCAGATCAGTCATTACTCAATCAGCACTCAAAGTCAGCTCATCAGCCCATGTCTCCGAGCATCCGATTTCTATTACCTGACGGTGTGCGGAGTAATTGTTATTTACGACGGTTATCGACAGATTCAATTATGGTTGCGTCGGCTCAAGTGCATGGCCATTTGGTTTATATGCTATTCAGAATGCCCGGAGCTGCTTTCCAATACAAATCTTATCTATGCGGCTGTTTCTTCCATTCGGTATATCGTGCTGGCTGACTCATAAAACTGTATGGGTTTATTTATGGAAACTAGGATCCACTAGCCAGTATCATCCGTGTGATCTTTGCGTAGGAATGTTTGTTTGTTTGATGGGATAGGTACCAGCCCTTGTATTCTTGTTGTTTAATTTAAAAGGCAGTCGGAATCTATACTCTTGGCGCTATTGTATAGTGCTTTGTTCACTGGTGGATAAATGTAGAAATCGATCCATCTCATTCGCTTGCAATGAGAATGCATTTTTGAAGTTAATTGAATTTTTGAATGCATTACAATTTCTTCTTCTTCGTCGTATGCTTATCAATAAGAAATTATTGTTAAGTAAGTTTTTTTTTCTAGTTAGGCCTGTATGACGAGCAGCCTTAAACATTGACAAATTAATGTGACGTGATTTTTTTATATAAGTTGAGTCCACGTTGCGTCACGAGGCTTTGGGGAAGGTCTATGTCAACTCCATTAGTCAACAAAGTATCTTTTTCAGCTGAAATTATTGGTACAATGTTGATGAATTATAAGTTTAGTGGAGTCTGGCAAACGAAAGTAGACACTCGAATTATTTGCAAACTTTTTATATGGCAATGCTATACTAATGTCGAACTCAATTGTTGTGGTCTTGATATATAGTAGCATTTGTTCAAAGAAAAATTAATAAAACAATTAAAAGTGGATTACGGGAGATGTTGTTTCGCATGATGTCTAAATATCAAGAAAAAACAACAGGAGGAAGAAGATTCCAGTGACTAATGAATCTTTTCACATGAAAGTCTTAGATTCAGATTTTGACTATGGTAGTGAATAAACCAAAATTATTATAGAATACTGTTGTTTTCTTTTTATTCATATTGATAGATACATAATTTATCAATATGATTTTTTTTTTATTCAGACGAAGTAAAATTAATAATTGTAAAGTATCAAATTAGGTTATTCCAGGTATTTCATACTAGTTTTGGGGTTGCTATGCTGATATTTTATAAATTTGCCGCACTTTTTCAGTCTCTACTTTCGTTTGCCAGACTTTATTAGATACATGCTTTCTGAATCTATTTAGCGAAGTCTTCTATAAAAACTTTGATTGTATCAAATGATTGAAGAATTCGTAGTACATGATTGTAAAATTAGTAGAAAGTTTGTTTTACATCTACAATCACCGTTAGCTTCTTTTTTTAGGTCTGTAAATTTTATTAAGACATGAAAGGAGCTTTCTTATAATTACTACAAAAGGTCCAGTTGACCTATTCAAAATGTGATTTGACTCGAAATGGACCCACAGACTCAGATCCTGCGGGTCCATTTCGAGTGGGTCCAGTTGACCAATGACTCAGGCATTTATATTAACATGCTTCTAATCTTGAGATGTGTGTTCACTGTTCATGTTTTACATTTCGATGACCACTTATGGCTTTATCTTCTTCCTATATTTAGAAATCTCGTTTAAAACGAATGCCTTTTTACTAACACTAGGAACGACTACATATTATCTGAATCTGAATATTATTGCAGATTATTCCACTGTTGGATTTTGAACTCTCGGCGCTGCGCTGAGCCGAGCAATGAAAATCAAACAGTGCGCTTTCTTAAAGACATTCATATGGTGTCTCCTAGTGTTAGTGATATCGTGTATAAGTGTTGCGATTATATTATGCATCAATATATAACAATTTTAGTAAATTTACACGTCAAATAAATACCTACTAACATATTGTATTAAACTTGCGACAGGTGCACGGGGCTCCGATGCCGGCCGCGTACCACTAGAGGTGGGTTCAATTTCACTCGTTTTATCACTAATTATACATTTCCATTAAATTTAAAGCTAATCAATACTAATCATCACATTTGATTTTTAAGATTTGAAGCTCTTGCGAAGGCTGCGTAATTGCACTTCATTTTTCAATGTTTTGTTTTGCACTTCATTATCTTGCTACAAATGGCGGATAGATGGCGCTACTAGTAGGTATTCATTCATGTACAGCTTTGTTTGAATCATAATAATAAACGTGCAATTCTAAATACTTTGAAGTTGAGTATTGGTCAAACTCTACTTTAGTATGAAATACCTACTGTCAAGCTTTGCCATTTACATAAGTTTAGACTAATTTTTAACTTCAAATTGTCAATGCTGTAACCGTTCCAAAATTTCCGAGAATTTGAATGACTGAATTTTATATATCATAACATTAAGGTCTACAAAGATTAATTACATCACTCACTACATCATCACTTACCATCAGGTGAGATAGTGGTCAAGCGCAAGCCTACCAAAAATAAAAAATAAATAAAAAAAACTTCAGTAAAAACTATGTATGAGATTGCCAAACTGTGGCGGAATGCGGTCTGATATTCTGAACTACTATAGGTATAGATACTATGAAAAGCGAATAGGTAAGTGGCCCTAAACAAAAAAAACAGTGTTGACAGGTATTATGATATCTTATCTTTATATAGGTATAAAAATAAACGACCTTAAACAACTATTTCGACGACAGTAGGAGTTCAAAAGAAATATTTGACATAAATTGTAGACATTTTAAAAATACACAAGAGTCCAGACAAAATCTTTTATATACGTATTTCGTTATTGGACTGTTTCCAAAAATGATAATGTTTTTGCATTTGCGTGCGTTATTTATTTTTGTTTAAATCTGGCCCAGACGCATGTGAGTAGGTAGGTGTGGAGTATTTTAATCACATTGCGTGTGCGCGCATTATATTGCATACTGCAGTTTTTAAGGCGTTTTTTTTTTTAGCTAATAGCCAGCAATATTAAGTTTTAAATCCCCAGTCTTTTGTTTCAGCTTTCGATAAGATATATTTTAAATAGTGTCCTTGTCTCTCTGTACCTTTAATTAAAAAAATTCTAATATTCTCCTAAAAAAAAATAAAATAAAAATACTTTACACACGTAAATGTATGTCATTTTGTACCAGTCAACCTTCGCGCGGTGCGTTCAGCTACCTGATGATCAATTGAAAGCCAATAAATAAACTGACATAGGCATTCATTGATCATGTCAGAAATGAGGATATCCGCAGGAGAACCAATGTTACCGACATAGCCCGAAGAATTGCCAAACTTCAACTTAACTTAAGTGGCAATAGGCAGGGCACATTGCTCGCAGAACGGATGGCCGATGGGGCCGAAAAGTTCTGAAATGGCGACCGCGAACCGAAAGACGATACGTTGGCAGGCCTCCCACTAGGAGGACCGATGACCTGGTTAAGGTTGCGGGAAGGCGCAGGATGCGAGACGCACGGGATTGGTTAATGTGGCGACGCCTGGGGGAGGCCTATGTCCAGCAATGGACGTTTTTCGGCTGAAATGAGGCATTCATTGCGGGGTTCAAGGATCTTTCAGTGGAACAAAGCAAGTGGAAAGTTCCTGGCATCCTAGCAGTCATCTGACTGTCGTAGGTATTAATGTGATCCTGACACGTGCATTTATCTGTCACTACCATTAAAATAATACCAACCAAACTCGTGCAATGTGTGATCAGATTTGGTGGTACCGTGTAACCTTCAAAATATTTATAAAACCTAGCAGCATGTTCTTTGTGTGTGTAGCAGTCGAAGCAGCATTGTTGAGTGACAGACAAGTAGGCGACAGGTGAAAACTGACTGTCTTGAGTGTGACAACACATATCTATCAACATTTCTGACTCATCTTAAACTTCAATTCAAATAAAGCAAGATACTCGTAACTCAGTACTCCTTGCTACCGTTGTTCACTATGGTAAACTTTTCATCAATCTCGTCAATTGCGTTTTTCTGGAATCCTCTTAAGTGCAGTTTTTGATCCTAGACGATTAAATTGTATGCAGGTTTATTGGAAATTCCGCAATTGTTTGCAATCTCATTGATATTCCGTTGACGATTGAAGTCCTCCTAGAGCCCCACGAATTCTAAAGGTAAATAATGTTTTACTTCCCACCAGCTATGCGTCACGTATAACCTACTAATTACTTTTAAATGTTACTGGAACACGATCTCGTCTAATGTTTTTAGCCAGGAGATTAGGAAGTGCGTACCTTGGCACTAGGCGTCTGTAGGCCTGCCAACTATGTCGATCAGCTGAGCTGTCTCGAGATGCATCTCTACTAGCAAGCGTGCAGGAAACTGCTGATGATCATTATGTAAAAGACTTTGATCGTAAAACTTCCACTGTTATTGTAGAATATTACGACGTAGCGTGTTAGAGCGACATCTACTTTTGTTATGATAGATATTGCGTCTCGGTTAGATAGTTTTTTTTAATCATCGTAGTGCATTCCACACAGCCCTGTATTGGATTTTCTATAGGTGTTTCTTATGGCATATGTAGGGTACCAACTAACTGGGTATGGCGAACTGCCATGTTTATTCTCCTCATTTGATGGAAGGTTCTGTAGTCCTCCGTGGGTTGGTATACAAAACATTGATATGTAGACATATATTCTGTTACTTTTCCATGATAGATCATTATATCATCTAGAGATAGATCAATTACATGCAATCTTTTATGTTCACACTACAAATTGCGATTTTTGCTATTTTTTTAGGTATTATCTACATTTCTAGGCTCTACGCTTTTCCGCCAGTCTTTCGCGAGTCGGAGCGAAATACTAATTCTAAAAAGTTTACTTACACCATACCTTATATTTGTCTACTAGCTTTTAGCTAGTGGCTTCGCCCACTTGAAAGTCGAAAATGAACACGCTAAAATACCACCGGGAAAACTTTTTTACAAAAAAATACAACCGATTTCCAAAAAACATAATTATATTAACAAAAAAATAACTTCAATTTCGGATGTCGGTGTTATAAAACGAAGAAACGAAACCGACTGCCGAAATTGAAGTTATTTTTCACTTTGTAGTGTTTTTGGAAGTCGGTTGTATTTTTTTGTAAATAATATATGTTTTTATTTTCACTTTTTTGTTGTAGTTCTATAGTAAGATATCTAAAAGGCCCAAAGTGATGCCAGAATAAATAACCCGAATAACTTGAAACTTGAACAGCCGTTGGAATGAGAGTATACCCGGGTGAACTGTATACATCTGCTTACTTCTTTCGAGCGTACCGGTGTGATGCTATGTTATGACGTGGTGGAAACAATGCGATTTCAGCAATTCCGAGAGATAGCCATCATTTACTGAAGAGTTCTGTTGTATATATCCGAAGTTCTTCAGCAGATCTCCACCAATTTAAAATGGGACCAATTCGGAAACATAAAAAAAGAATTGTCAAAATAATTGACGGAGAAATCTGTGAAAATACAAAAAAAATACATACAGTCGAATATAGAACCTCCTCGTTTTTGGAAAGTAAATAAAAGATGCTCTATGTATCCAGGCCATGCTCTAACCAAGTTTCATCCAAATCCGTATGTAAAGCTGTGATTGATTCACAATTAAACCAACCATCCAAACATTCACATTTATAATACACAATTCTACTTTATAATACGAGTAATAAACATAATCTATTAATTTTGATAAACCTATCAAATAATTTCTGTTTACCTCTCGCATGTTTTTTTTATTTTTTATACAGCTTGTCCTCGGAAAGAGCTTTTTCCAAGCAGCCAAACTGTGCGGAAAGTGTCACTTTTTTTCACTGGTGATTTTTAATTTTCTGTATTTTTTTAATTTTATCTCCGTCGTCAGCTAGACGCATAGAGTTTTTATTATTTGAGAAAAGTTTTACGAATTAGTTAAGTTCAGATTATTATTCATATAAAATGTAAAATATAACTAATACTTCATTAAAGGCGATTTTAATTACTCTAGATTTAGATTTGATCTATTAATTAATTTTAAATATTCGTTAAATATGTTTGGATGAACGTATATTTTGCTCGTGCCTTTTTGCGTTACGACGTGACAGCTATTTGCACATGCTCAGTAGATATGGAGTGCACGGTTGGCGCAGTGGTTGAGCGACTGACTGCTACGCTGCGTGTCGCGGGTCGATTCCCGCACGGAACAAATATTTGTATGACCTACAGATAGTTGTTCCGGCTCTGGGTGTTTGTGTATGTGAGATTATATGTTTGTAAACGCACCCACGATACAGGAAGAAATTCCTAGTGTGGGGCTACGCTTTTTTTTATAAAGTAAAAAAAATATATATATATGCCCGAGGAACTATTAGTTAATCTTTGGAAATGCTGAGCGCACTTGAATAAGCCCGCCATTTTATTAATTTCTTGCTTGAACCAGATATATTTTTTAATTTCCTCGCACAATACATAGTAAAATGTTGTACGATACACGTACGTAAGATGATTCCCGACTCGTATCGTTTAATCACTCATCGGGAATCACCTACTTTCCGCACTTGTAGCATAAATAACTATTCTTATTTCGCATGCAACCATATTTAGTAAGTAATAGTAAGTAATAGTAATATTTATTCACTTAAAATATTTGTACGCTTCTTGTCATAACATAGCGACTTATGAACTTCCGGAGTCTGTGTTTCCCGATAGCTACAACCTCGGGGTCTTTAAGTCAAGAGTGAATAGGTTACTTCTTGGCAAGCGCGCTACACTGTCGTCGACCACATCATTGCTGCTGAGCTGAGATAGTGGTCAAGCGAGAGACTAAATAAAAAAAAAACTTTGAACTTTAATTTAAGAACTGTCGGTATTCATTACACAAATACAAAAAAGAATATAATGTTAGCAGGATTTCTATTAAGTAATTCATAGAACTGGAATTATGAGTATGACACATTCACACACAACCGTATCGTGAATTAGATATAAGCCGATTACAAAAGTGGATTATAACTTATAAACAGATTACAATGTATTTAATCACATGATGACACTAAATTAAAATTGCTTAATTAGCATTCCTCTCACTATAATTGGAGAAATTACTATTTCTTAGGAACCAGAGTACAAATAGTGCCTCGTAGAGTCATATCGCACGACGCTATTACGAAATGATTAGGTAAATAAACGCATAAGTATAATACATGTTATTTACTCGGGATAGTAGTTAGTTCAATAATAATATCAATCAATATCTTGAGTGGAATATTACCAGATATTAAAGTAATGGTACAAACATAATATCTACTACTTATTATACGATTAGGTGACAGTCTTATGATTTTAACTGATATTTTCCTTCTCATTTGTCGGCACGAGCTATGGGTAAATATATAACTTGTAGGTAAAAAGATTATTTAGTCAATAAGGCTGCTAATATAGAATATTGAAAGAAAGGAATGAATGAAAGAAAATTAATTTGTTTAGCACAAACCGTAGGCACATAAGTAACAATTTGTTATGGATAAATATAGTAAAATAAGAAAAACCGGCCAAGAGCGAGTCGGAGTCGCGCACGAAGGGTTTCGTACCATTATCGCAAAAAACGGCAAAACAATGTTTATTTTATTCTGCTTTTTGTATTTTTGTTACAGCGGCAACAGAAATACATCATCTGTGAAAATTTCAATTGTTTTCACGGTTCATGAGATACAGCCTGGTGACAGACAGACAGGCAGACAGACAGACGGACCGTGGAGTCTTAGTAATAGGGTCCCGTTTTTACGCTTGGGTACGGAACCCTAAAACCATTAAATGCTTCTTACTTCAAAGCAAAGCTGTAATCAGGGGATTCAGGGGCCTTACGGCCCCTGATCAGCTTGAACACATAACGTGAAAGCTTAGTAACATAACGTCTCAACGTCATCACGATTCCGCTGCGAAAATGGAATACTGCGCCTCGTAGTGTATAGCTCCCCGGTTCTCTCTGACCGTGGAACCATGATAGTTTTAACGTGTCTTCGAGTATGGTCCCAGTTGCAAAGATTGACAGATTTTGATGTCAGTGTGTTTGGAAACGCGGATCACAATTTATTTCACATAGTTCCGTACCATTATCGCAAAACACTGCATAAAAATCACGTTTGTTGTATGGGAGCCTCCCTTAATTTATTTTATTTTAATTTATTAATTATTATTTTTTGAAGTAAATATACAACTAAACATTCTGTGAATATTTCAAGCGTCTACCTTTTGCCGTTATTAATATCGAGCAAAAAACGTCAAAAATATCACGTTTGTTGTATGGGAGCCCCCCTTTAATATTTATTTTATACTGTTTTTAGTATTTGTTGTTATAGCGGCAACAGAAATACATCATCTGTGAAAATTTCAACTGTCTAGCTATCACGGTTCATGAGATACAGCCTGGAGACAGACGGACAGACAGACAGACAGACAGACGGATCGCGAAGTCTTAGTAATAGGGTCCCGTTTTTACCCTTTGGGTACGGAACCCTAAAAATAAACTAAATATACTTCTATTAAATAAATGTTACTATTCCGTGTCGTATTTTCTAGCTGATAAATTTTAATTGTGTTGTATAATATCAATGTTTGTAGGTATATTTGTTTTAACATGCATCAATGTTTGCATGCCAAAATGGTAGAATGTACAAGGATTCTTAATATTATTGTAACCACCTTATTGTAAATACCTACATTCTAAGCAAATAAAAATAATATTCTATTCTATAAATAATATTCTATATTCCCAAATCAATTATCAAACAAACAAAGTTAATTAATAAATTCAAAAAATCCGACTGCTTAAAAAGCGAACTAAAAAGATCGTATAGTCGGAGGATACATGTACGCGAGCTGGCTGACCAAAACCAGATGTATCCACCAACTGCACAGCATGATTTTCTTCTTGCTTACATCTTTTTAGTTCGCTTTTATACGAATCGATTGACGTAAGAACCATCAAAATCGGCCAATGCGTTTGGTCTCTAGAACGCCACATAGGAACAAACATACATACATACATACATAGACTGATAAACACATTACCCTCCTTCGGCAGTCGGGTAATAACATTGAGAAGTTCCAGTATTTCCAGTAGCCATCTGTGGTCTTCTTCATCAGATCCACTTCATCAAATGATACTTTCTGAATGCAAATGCTTGCCATGTTGATGAAATCACCAAAATTACTATATGTGTGCTTATACAATTTGAGGAGTTTCTTCGATTTCCATGATGATGATATGACATTTTGTTGATGGGACCACCTCCAGAGAACCTATACCCATACAAACAAAAAAATAATTTTTAAAACCGGTCCATAATTGCCGGAGTAATCGCGTGAAAAGCATACAAAATGAAAAAAACACCGTCGAAGTGAGAACCTCCTCTTTTTTAAGTCGGTTGAAAAGCACTGAACACACACATGTAGAGTATCTTCCGGAGAGGGTTTATGTGTTTAATTTTTGCACATATGTTGTCTATTAGCAGAGCTTTATATGAAGGAAGTTGTAACTCAAACATCCGTGCGAAGCCGCACGGATCCGCTCATGCAATAATAGAAGTATTTAATAGAAGCACATGAGGATGGTAACAGACCTATGCTTTTGTAGAACGGTCAATGTCCAAAGACGGCGATGACAACTTGAGGTAAGTGAGACGCTTGCTCGGTTGCCACCAAACGACATAAAAAAGAAGAACGTTGCTGGAATCCTTCCCTTTATAATATTATATGAGACCTACAATTATAACAAAACAGACTGTGGGACTGCAGCACATGTGGGCTAAGTAAATACAACAATCGAGTGGTCACTTTAGATAATATTCACTTGCGGCAACACAAAGCTTTGTTTGGACGACACGCAGATTATTGTATTGAAGTTACTATAATGGTGACTGGTGAGAGATAAAAGATATGGAAATAGCATGTATTTACCTGATTATTATGACAGAAGTGTAAACTGCGGTGATTTATAAATAAAAGCAATTTTTTTTTTACTCGGCTTCAAGGAAAGGGTTAGGTTTTTCGCGTGTGTCTTGTATGTATGTAATACTACGAGTAGCTTCTGCCAGCGGCTTCGCCCGCGTGAATGTCGAAAATTATACCGAGGGAACGTATTCCCGGAATGAAAAGAATACTATGTGCTATGCCTGATTATAATCTATCTCTGTGCCAAATTTCATCCAGATCCGTCCAGCCGTTTGAGCGTGAAGAAGTATCAAACACACTCACAAACTTTCGCCTTTATAATATTAGTGTGAAGTGTGATTCTTAATTACTTTATATCTTTCAAACCGCTAGATGGATTTATTTAATTAAGACCGCCCAAGTTTTCTTAGATAGGTAAAGCTAAAAATAAAACAAACATGGCGAATTTTGAGCGCCATATTGTGCGGCTCCCATTATTTTTTTCTTCCTGACCCATCGGATAGTAGTAATTTTCAAGTAGTCAAAGTAATTCGAAAAAAATAATGAGAACTAGAAATACGTAAATAATAAAGTTAATTTGAAAATTAAAACCCCGACTGCAAAGATGTAAACAAGAAGAAAATCAGCTGTACGGTCGGAGGATACATATTCGCGAGCTGGCTGACCACTTGATCCTCCGACTGCACAGCATGATTTTCTTCTTGTTTATTGATAAACTTCTACGTCTGTCTGTCTAAGCTGGACCCAGCGCACGCTAACCTGTCAGTTTTATCTTTTCACCACGCTATGACCCAACGCAAACAGCGCAAGCGCACCCTAGGCTAAAAACTGGGCCACAGAACACAGTTTTTTGATCGGCAGTTAATTCAACCAATGATTAAATATGCTAAACAATGGTTTCAAAAAACGGTAAATCACGTTTAGGTGTTCATAAATTTTTAATCTAACAAATGGTCAAATAATTAACTCTCCAACTTATTTGACCATTTGTGAGGCTAAATGGTTAAACTGAAAAAAAAAATGGTGTTTTACCGAAATTTGGAATCATTGGCTAGTATAATTTAACCATCTACAGATAATAAAATTGGGCCTAGCTCTTAAAAATGTGTCATTCTAAGGCGATGATCGAAAAGTCCAAATGTTAGGGATTGTTCACATGATTTCGATAGCGGTTTGCATTCCCATATATTTTAAATATTTTTTCAATTGCTTTTGCTACGCTTTCGTTCATAGAATGTCACTAGTCTTAAACCTCGACAGTGACGAGATTGGCTTACCTTTTTAACCGACATCAAAAAGGAGGCGGTTCTCAATTCGACTGTTTTATTTTTAGTTTCAGCTCAAAACTTTTTAGTAGGTGAACCGATTTTGATGATTTTATTTGCAAGCTGGTGCTTCTCATGTGGTCCCATTTAAAAATGGTGAAGATCTGATGAAGAACTTCGGCGATATACAACAGAACTCTTCGACAAACAACGGCAAATCTCTCGAGATTGGTGCATTCGTTCTGTTTATTGTTTATGCCATTTCACCCTGGTACACTCTCAATTCACCGGTTATTTAAAAGTTTTATGTTATTCGGGTAATCAATTCTGGCATAACTTTGTGCATTATATTACGTTCCTTATTATAGAACTTGCTGATTATGAACCACAACTAATATTTTAACTAAAAAAAATACTCGGATGTATGCTTCCAAAAAAAAACACTACTAAGTGAAAAATAACTTGAATTTCGGTAGTCGGTGTCAAAAAACGAAGAAATAAAAACAAGAAGATCGACTGCTGAAATTGAAATTATTTTTCACTTTGCAGTTTTTTTTTTATTATGATCGGTCATAATTATTTACCACGATGATTATATCGGCCATAATGTCATAATTCGCCTGTGAAAAGTTTCTACCGCGGTTAGAATTCTGAAATGATCTTCCATAACCATGGTGGTTATAATTATTTAAAGATCGTCCTTGAGATTACTATAGTTGCGAGCGGCCACGATTGTGCTTAGCCTTGAATTTTTCAATCCATCTGAAAATTTCTTATTGGCCGTTTTCTCATTATTAGCTTAGCATAGCTTTAGAATCGCGAACTTTGACGAATCTCCCTCTGCCTGTGAGATGATTAAATCGGTAAAAAGTTGTTCTATTTCAGAACCATACTCGTTAATTGACTTAAAACCTTGGTTCATATTTTGGAGGCGGGGCTAAATAGCGGTAAAATATTATATAGTTAACAAATAAATCCTGTGTTAAATTAGAAACGGTGTAATAGTTATTCGATAAACGGAGCTTAGCGTTCTCAGATAGGCGACTTATAATTATGAATTTTATTAAAAGATGTTTTCTCGAATCGATGTATGGACCTGCGGTGCATCTGCCTCTCCATCAATTTGGCATGTATCTTCTTGTAATAATAACAGATAGCATAGCGACCGTTAATGGGGGCCCATTATTTGAGTGTGCAATTCTGCTATTTTATAGCCGTGCAATTCAACAGTGGTTAGGCAGGGGCCAATAGTCATTCTATAGTTTTAGGCAACTGATCCACTAAACCTCCCAACCCATAGCCCAATATATTTGTCTCCATATTTAACAATACCAACCGGGGATTGTCCTTGGCTGCACTTACGTAGTTAGCTGGTGTCACTATCATGATACATATTTAAAAAGGCCTCGGCCTTCGGCTTCGGCATCGGGCCTTCAGCTCCTAGCACGCCTTTCAAAGAACCGGAACCTCAGGATCCCGAGTTTGTTAAAGAAGTTATACTTACTTACATACACTTATTCAGGTCCAATGACGAGTATACAGGTAGGTACTATATTTTCACAGGTACATTCAGGTTGTCATTCTGTAAACCTTTCGATGGGCAAGTCATCTTGCCCATCGAAAGGTTTAGATCGATGAGTAAAAAAGTAATAAGTTCTTTACTGTCGTTTGATTATAATAAGAGGGCTGTTGTTATTGCACTTAGTTGCTATGTCGTCTACAACGACTTATGTCGTCTACAACGACAACAAAATTAATGACTCATACTTTTATTCTTGAATGCTTTATCTATAATATGCTCATTATAATATTAATATATGATGATTATAATAATAGATTATTGTTATTTATTTAACTGGGTCATAGGTTATTAGCCAAGTCCTGATGCAAAGATCCTCTGGCCGTCTAGCCCTCTGGCATGGACGTAATCTGAAAGAGCAATTGGCTGACTAACTTATTCTCCATTACTTGAGACAAAGTTTCCATGTGTTAGGCCCAATTTTTTGATACCAAATAGTATATCAACCAATGGTTGAAAATGCTAATAAATGGTTTCAAATTTCGGTAAAAAGCGTTTATTCATCAATTTCAAGGCCAATAATTGGTCAAATAATTAACTCGTCAACATTCTTGACCATTTGTGAGGCTAACAACTTATGAAAAAACGCATTTTAGTGAAATTTTAATCCATTGGTTAGAATGACGAGGCTTTTGGCTAATTTGTACCTTTAGTGAATGCCACTCTTTATATATTGTGCGTTTAGTTTGTGCAGAATAAACAATTTTTCTTTCTTTTCTTTTTCTTTCTAATACTACTATTGATAAAAAAACTAGGCCTTTAGGCACACGTAATATCAATGGCAAAAACAGCAATACCTTTCAAATGCAATTTCATTAAATATTCAAATAAAATGATGTAATATTCAAATCGGTTAGCTACTGTGAGTGGTAAATTGTCAAGCAACTTGTCCCCATCGTCCATAAATATACAATGTCTTTCTGTCAATTCAAATCCAATTGCCGGATTTATTGACAGAATCAATTCAGTATGCAATCTGGATACTTGACAGACATATAAATTCAAATAATTTAATTGCGTTTATTAGCTAGTTCTGGACTATTCCGAGCGGGGCTTCAGGCAAGCTCGCTTGCTATTTCAAGGGGTAAGAAACGGTGACTATTGAAAAAATCGTGGTGTAAAACTGTACGTCTATCTAATGCCATTTCAGGGGGTAAAATTACAAAAGGGATAGGTACACATTTTGGTAGATGTCGTATAGATTAGCTCGGTTTACTAACTAACCTACTCTGTAATCTTGAACATCAAAAGATAGGATAGAAAATACTATTATGAGTCTTGTTATCCTTCACGATTTAAGCTTTCTAGCGCTTCCGAAGACAGCCACAAGGTCTTTCTCCGAAGATAACTAGGTCAAAACTTCACCTAGTTCCGTCTTTATCGACCCTCATAGTGTTCAGTACTGAATGTATAGTGCTTACTTAGTTTAGACAGTATTTAGGTTAGAAAATGATGTGTTTACCGTCTCCTTGTAATATGTCCTTAAAGATTTTATTATCAAGCAAGATCTCAAAGAAAATTAGACAAATATCGCTTACGGGGGGATTGCGGACCTCGGATTCTAAACCCTAACTATTTATCAATGTTTGGAAACTTCATAGCGTCTTCTTGTCTGAAATGTGGCCATAATAGTGGCAAAATAATTATGATGAAGATGACATAAATAAGTCATGATTTCAAACAATTTCTTCCGCCATACAACAATCGCTTCCGTGTTTTGGAAGACTCGATTCTGTTTTACCTACCTTTCATATGATTCATATTCTAATCAATGAGAACTACACAATACTGGTCATTACAAAAGATCAGACAATACGAGGTGGTGTCGCATGTCGTAGGGGTGCGTGAGCGGGAGGCGTGCGGTCAACCGCAGTTCTCAGGTTCGAATCTCGGCCGATGCAACTTCATTACAATCACTCATATTTTATTGCGGCTTTACATTACTAGATTGTTCTCAGTTATTAGAATAGATTGAATAGAATATCTTTATTTCGGACGCCATAGGGTGTTAGTAACATAGAAAAACTTATTGCCTAGTGTTAGTAACATATAAAAATCTTATTACCTAGTGTTAGTAGTATTGCTATTGTCAAATTAATTATCATTTACCTAAAATATGTTAGTGTATCTTAGATGGAAGTTCTCAGGATCTCATTTAGATTCAGCTTATGGAGTAGGGGCAGGCAAACGAAACACTGGATGGATTGTGTGACAGTTGATATGTCTAGAAAGGGCTTTTGCAATGACAACTAATAAATAGAGAAGAATGGACGAGGAAGCCATATTGTGCCGCCCCTAAATAAATTGGTTTGTATGTTTCTTACTTCTTCACGCTCAAACGGCTGGACGGATCAGGATGAAATTTGGCAAAGAGATAAATTATAGTTAGGAATAGCACATACGATACTTTTATCCCGGAACTATGTTCCCTCGGGGTAATTATCGAACTTCACGCGGGCCGCTGGCAGAAGCTAGTAATATTATAAAGGCGAAAGTTTGTGAGTGTGTGTGTTTGTAAGTTTGTTACTTCTTGACGTTCGGCTGGAAGGATCTGGATAAAATTTGGCACAGAGATAGATTATAGTCAGGAATAGCTCATAGTATAATTTTTATCCAGGGAATATGTTCTTTCGGGATAATTTTCGACATTTAAGCGGGCGAAGCCGCTGGCTGAAGCCAGTCATCTTATAAGTTTTAGTTAGTCTAAGTTTATCTTGGAAATAACTGACAATGGGAAGGAAACATCATGAAGGGAGACAAGGGACAGATGTATTTGACTTGTATATATCTGTCCCTTTATCACAGTCGAACTATGATAGTTTTGACACGTCATGGTACGGAGGCTGGACTAGTCTGAAATCGCCAACACGCCTTGAGCAAACGTGGGCATGATATGCTCGTGACTTATCTGAGAAGAAGCCCCGCAGTGGGGTAGTTACAAGCTGGTATTATTATCTATTATAGCTCTCATCTAATACTTCACTTTGTTGCTTTAGGTACAGGTATCAACTTTCTGTATTTTATGACCCTCTATTGCCTTAGCAAATAAGTAAAATCAATGTAAAACCGTTCTTAAGGTTTCAAGAACCTACTGTAAACATTGTCTAAGTTATTTCCCGAGCTAGGACTTGAAGTTAAAGCTGGGCTTCACTTCACACCTCCCTGATAAGTTGTCCAGCGCTCGTTCGTGTGCAACTGGCTAATATTTGCGCAGACGCTAGGTATTTGTCCTCTGTGCAGATAGCGACCGGCTTGCTGATTGTTCTTGGGATTAGCATACCTTTCAACTGTTTTCCAGAAATGGTAGCTACACGTCTATCTCATTGCTAAGAATGTGAACGTTTAAATTTAACAGAGGTGGTTAGAAATGTACACTGGTTCGAAAAACGTACAAAATGTTTAGGAACATGCTTTAAGTATATTTGCTGGATACATGTTGCGCGTTCCTTAGATAGCACAGAGGACGATTGCATCCATCCAAAAAGAATTCCGGATAGGTCAAAGACGAGTATCCGGCTCGAGAGAATGCTGCCAAATTTCGGCCATAACATCCGAAAGCCATCCGTTAAACTGGTAAAACTTACGGCTACCGAAAATATGGAAGAAACGAAACCAATTACAATGGTAACCTAACCTAACCAACTAAAGCAACACTTAGACAGCCAGATCTCCCAACTACAACAAGCCATGATATCATCACAAATGGATGCGAGATCGTCGCACCAACTGAAGGAAGAGGATGTACTTATATGTCTGTTCTTATGGCTGTTAAGTTCTTCATCATCAGCCTTATAATGCTCCCAATGTTGGGACACAGGCATTCTCTCTGTGAGAGAGGTAAGGGCCTGATCCACCACGCGGGCCCAGTGCAGGTTGTCGGATGTCACATGTCTTCGAATTTTTGGTTATAGCACATGTAGGTTTCCTCCCGATGTTTTCCTACACCGTTCCGTTAAGTTCTTATAAACTACTTATTGGAATTCGAATACTTAGGTGATAAGAGCTGTAATGATGTATGGATAAGAATGCTGGACTGTGAAAAAGACGGATGAAAAGAGATTGCATGCAGCAGAGATCAGAATATTGAGATGGATGTGCGGATTCACGAGAATAGAGGCAGTTTGAAAGTGGCGCCAGTGACAGAAGAGTTGAAAGGAATTCGAATAGTTTTTATCACTGAAGTTTATTGAGGAAGGTTATGTCTACATTTATCATCCATGCAAATCCGGGACACTCGCTCGTTCTAAATAAACAAGAGCACTTACTAAATATTGGATATATACGAGTTATTTACCTTTGCATCATCGTTATATAGACTGACACATAATTGATATTGGTTTTATCAAACTGACGCAACCTAAGGTGATGGTAGAGGTTGTAGGTATCTATTTTAAATACTGTTTACTATTACGTATTCAACTTGAGATACCTACTAGGTAAATATATTGACTATGTGGTCAATAGCTTCGCACGGCTTGTCATGATGAGTTGTTTACAAAAAGAATAGCCAAATGCATACCTTTGTTTCTTGACTTATTTGGAAACTTAGATACCTACGCTAGGCCGCTAGGGCCGATGCCTGTCTGGGTCGCGGATAAATTTGCAAAAGAGTTAGGTACCGGGGCCCTGGCTCAATCAACTGAAGGTACACGGGTGGGTTTTAGTCAGTAAAGTCTGACACGCCCTCCCGCTTCAGCCAGAGCGGGAGAAGTCATTGGACTACTCTATCTTTTCTGATGTATGTGGTTTGGAAGCTAGCTTGGATGCACAGCTACGACCTTCTTGAATAATATGTATTTGTAGTACTACATGTAAAAGTACATAGCTTCTTAGTGTTATTTTAATATTTTTTCAACCAATAAAAACAGGCATTTTTTTATACTTTGCCCCACACTAGAAATTTCTTTCTGTACCGTGGGTGCGTTTACAAACACACAAACTCACATACATAACAACCAGAGCCGGAACAACTATCTGTAGGTTATACAAATATTTGTTCAGTGCGGGAATAGAACCCGCGACACGCAGCGCAGCAGACAATTGCTCAAGCATTGCGCCAACCGTGCGCCCAAAATGGATCTTTTCTCAAAAATACATTTTTTATTTACATAGATTAAAGTATATACACTTAAAGTAAACGTAAAAATATACTAAACTAAAATATGGCGTCGAAAAACTCCTCCACATTGTTGTCCACTGGTAATGTGCCCAAAAGACTGGCAGTATTGCGCCGTTGTATGGCAATGCTTATTCTCTGACCAAGGTAAAAGCCAGCCTTTGGGTCAAAAAGAATATGTTAACCATCTGAGTCTGAACTGACTGACTGTCTGTCGTCGTTCTTAAAATTCTTCTACATTTCTAAGATTTTGGTTACTGTAGTATTTCTTTTTGTCATGAATTCATAACGATTTAATTTCAACTGCAAATAATATTTACAAGTGGTCACGTACGCATGGCTATTTAGTCTTGCTCAGACTTTGTTGCGCCATGACTTCACAAACAAAGTCGTAAACATACGAGTAGCTATAGCTATGAACATTGAGTGAATGCACTTTAAGAATAATCACGCGATTATACATACACCGACACACCTACACCCGCTGCTCTCAAACATGGTCTGATTCATAAAGGGATGTATTTTTATCGTCTTCAAGTATTCTGACGTCAGACCAACGTTCCAGACTGCATCTCATAAACCATCAATAAATTGGTGTCAGTCAATTTTAGATGCATGGAAAAAGCGTGTGCCAAATTTTCGCGCATGCGCAGTGCCGCCCGCCCGAACCGATGTACCCACCCACTTCGGCGCACCCGCCCTGCATCGTGCGACCCACTATTTATAGATAAATGTGACATTGTTTTTGTCACTGGCAAGCGTAATCATACTAGTACTTTTCCATGCGAAAACCGTTAACCCCAGCGCGATAAGTAGAGAGTGCATGCATGTGTGTCGTAGCGCGCCTTATTTCATCAAAATAACATCACTATATCCTGGTTTGTATGACAGTAAATTGTAAACTGTCGGTTACTTCCAGAAGAGTTCATTTATGTACTCGGACTAGTCGTAAAATCAAGGTCCAATTGTACGTTACATCTCAAATAAAAGTCACAGTGTAAATGTTGGGAATCAATATAAATGATGTATTTATTGTGTGGCGGGGTGCGGGAGGCTTGCTCCCTTGGTCCTGTGGCCTGGGCTGCGCGTGCGCCGCCGTCAGAGCGCATCCTGCCGCGCGCACTCCCGCGCACCACACAGCTATCGGTCGTGCACTCACATTATTGATAGTGCTGTATTATTTATTTATATCGAGTTTTATTGTGATGACGATTGTGCATGTGTGAGTGTTTTGCCATGAAATGGATCTACGAGTGAGTATCTTGTTTTTGTTTATGTTTTATTTTGTCGTGTTGGCAGGTACGCGGTACGTGATCAGATAATTGTGAGATAAGTTATTGCTCAATAGTTTTTTTTTAATGATTACCTAATTAGTATATTCCGTAGATACGTTCCAATTATAACATTTTGTTAAGTATGCCTATTCAATTTATTTTACTGTACAAAATTATACAACGATAACAGCAGGAAAAAACAATAACCCAAATGACGAAAACAAAAAGATTGATACAATTATTGGGAAAACCGTTGTGACTATTGGGATGATTTCCTTCTATAGAAATATACATGCTGTATTTACCAAAGTTTCGTCATAAATGTAAGACAATGTAACCACTTGCCTGCGTACATACATAACTTAGGTCTTCATAGAAAGACCGGTGTCACTCATTCAAAATATTTCCATTTTAAGCTTCGCTATTATATTACTTTTATAGCTGTCCCCATTTCTCATTAAATTACTTTTTAATTGTATTGAAGTGAGAAATATTAATAAAAGAAATGATAACCTTTAAGATAAAATTGTTTACTAACAAACAGTTAGGCGCCTTTCTATTGGTCGTAAATTCGTAATAATAAGTATCATTGGAGTACGATCACATTAACGAGGTACTATAATAACTGTTTTTGATTTAGATATTGAAGTAAACATAGAACATGGTCTCAATACCTTGTATATTGATACTTTATTGACCCCAATTCAGGCTTGTAATTTGTTCCATTGCATGTCTGAAGGCTCAACTTTTATTATTATGAAGAAGGAACGAACATTAATAAACAAGCTTGCTCAATATTGAGTTCTAGACTGCAAAATACAATTTTTAGGGTTCCGTACCCGAAGGATCTAAACGGAGCCCAATTACTGTCACTCACGTGTCTGTATGTCGGTTTGTCTGTCTGTCCTCTGTCAAACAGGTTTTACAGCAAAACGGTTGGAGCTACGGTCTCAAATTTTCACAGTACAAACATCTTGTTAACCCAAAGCCATAAAAAAATACAAAAAATATTTTAATATTTTTTTAAAGACAGGTTATTTTAAAAAAAATCCGTAGATTTTTTAACTTAGGTTAATACATATGAATTTGAAATTTGGTGATAATGTTTATTATTACGTATATTTTAACAACAAATACCAAAATATTGATAATGTAACTATTTTTTCTAATTACAACCAAATAGATTTTGCGGTTTGGTACGGACCCTAAACGTGCGAAATCCGACACGCGCTTGGCCGGTTTTTTCATGAAGTTTTACTTCATCAAGTCTCTAGATGGTAGTAACATGAAAAAAATATCACATAAAATTGTAAAATATACATTAGAACTTGTTAGTTTGAACCTTGGTGAGTCATAACGTAACCAGTTATAAACGTTAACATAAACCTGAGGATTCATACATAACTCTATCAGGCGTCAGCATAAAATTCCACTGGGACTAAGTTAGGTATTGCTTTGTTAGTGACGACCTTCTATTTGATTTCATCCATTCTAAACAATGATAGTAAATTAATTGGAAATGCATTCAGGAAAATTTTTAAAGCAATTAGGCCGCTAGTAGTCTACCACCGATGATTGATTTCTGGCCGAAGCCGAAGTTTGGATAACCCAAAGAAATTCAGTTCAAGATTTTTTACTTTTTAGGATGCCGCACTCAAAGGGTAAAAACGGGAACCAATTACTAAGACTCCACGGTCTGTCTGTCTGTCACCAGGCTGTATCTCATGAACCGTGGTAGCTAGACAATTTAAATTTTCACAGATGATGTATTTCTGATGTGGCTTTGATCCCTACCCAACGCCCGTTGCCTACACCATCGCTCTCTTGCGCATTCGTAACAGTTCGTTAAATTTCGGCACTTGCTAGAAACCGTCAGCTTCGACTAAAACTGCGGTCCGTACTGGCCGAAGACGGCCTAAGCCGAAGCACAGATAATATAGTAAGTACTAGCATAACCGAAGTTTCGGATGGAAACTGGCAGCTAGTTAACAGATAACTCTATAGCCAATAGCCAACAGGTGCACGATTATGTTGTTGTCAAAACATTGTTGATTAGCATAGGGTGGTACTTGTTTGTATTGAGATAGGTGCAATCGAGAAGTGTATGAAAACAACGCATTAAAAATGTTGGTAGCTACTTAATTATAATATCGATTTATCGGGTTAATTACGTGAATAGGGTATAGGCTATAATTATGTTTGTATCTGAAAACATGGATAGCGTAAATAAACTTTACAATACCTAAATAAAATGCATTTTATCTTGGCATAAAGAGGCTATTGTCATAAATGCCAATTCTGAAGTTATGCGGCAATAGAAGCCTTATTTATAGAAAATTCTAACCATATGATTAGTTAGACACTGATTATAAGATTCCAAATTCAAAATCTTTTTCTAAATCTTTTTTGCTGTTTCCCACTAATGTTACAGCACTAAAGTAGTGCTATTCTCTAACTAAGGATACATCGATAAAACTAGTACGAAACTAGTAGTTTCGTTACTGGCGCAGCGCTGCGCTGCGCTCAAGGCTGTATCCTTAGAGAATAGGTCTACTGGAATGCTGTTATTTATTTGTTTTTTGCATTAGTTTCTGTACCATCTTATACTGATGTCTAAAGAAAGCCGACCGGCATCAGACGCCAAACACTTGAATTTAAGTAATTCCGATTCAATGAACTATATAAGTGAGTAATCCAGCTATATCTACCTACTATGTCTTGAAGCTCGAGGAAAACCGTTCAAGAAAATATAATAAGACATTATAATTAGTCATTATCTAAAACTGTCGACTCTAGGAGACGTGTAAAATAACATGTAACAAATAGTGAAGATGTTCTCGTGTTATCTGGCTCTTCGACTCATTAGCGAATGGTACCCAGTGTGCCCACACGACCCGACCACCGACCCGACCTCGGAACACAAAACACGATGAGATTTACCTTGTTATTCCACTCGCGATAACACCTTGTTATTCTAAGAGAAAGCCCACACTATTCCCAGTAATTCCAGATATACAGGTACTGGACTGGCTACATCAGCCTAGAGCATTGGTTCCCAAACTATGGGTCTCCGCCCACTGGTGGTCCTGAAAAACCGATAAGTACTAAAACTGTAATGAGAAAATATAGACAACAAATACATCCTTCTCATTAAAGTAGCACTCGTGTATTAATTAAGTATTCATAACAAGAAGTGGTTATAAGTGAATCGATTTAATTTATTTCTTACTAGCTTTTATCTGCGACTCTGTTTGCGTAGCATTAATAATTGCTTGAGAAATTATTGGTTCACTAAAAAAACCTTTCACCACCTTAGGTATTATTACACTATCCTATGTCCTTCCCCTGGTCTCAAACTATCTCCATATCAAATTTCATCTAAATCGGTTCAGCGGTTTAAGCGTGAAAAGGTAACAGACAGATAGACAGAGTTACTTTCGCTTTTATAATATTATATAGTAAAAAATATAATAGAAGTACAGTAAGTAAGTATAGTAGTGGGGATGTAGTTGTATGGATTTTAAAAGTCCTTGATTCATATAGTAATATCCTTTTTTTTATGACAGCCAACAGATGATTTTCAAATGTGGAAGTTTAAGTTTGGTGGGTTGGGAACTTTGGGAGCCACTGGCTAGTATACCGGGAAATGTAAAAGACAGTGAAATGGAACTTGTATCAGGATGCATTTAAATCGTCCGCATTCCTTTAGTTTCTGCAGAAATGGTTGCGTATTCTCACCCAGACTGCATTTATATCGTTTTTAAATATGTGCGGAGGGTGGAGAATACCTTATTAAATTAAGTCAGTTAGACTTCGTGAAGTTAAGAAATAGATAAGACAGTTATCTGAATACACTTGTAATCAGTTCAAGTTTATTTTTTCGCGAAATACTTATCGTATAACAATCGTATCCTTCACTAAGGATTAAAAACATTACAATCGTCTTTATATCTGTCTCAAGGTTTTACAAAAATATATATTTTGTTTGTGTTTTATGCAAATCGAATGGATTTTATTATTCATGCACTTGTCGCATTCACTTGTAACTTCGCCAGTTGCTATGGAATGGGTACTATGATGCCGTATAAGGGCACGTAAAGCAAGCTGGGTGGTTGTGTCCTGTATTGGGAGCACTCGTTATTGCCTTAAGCGTCCAAATGATCTGTAGTGACATTAAATCCGCCTCCGAGTGGTCGGCACTTGATCGCGCATGTAGATAGCACTTAATTACCATCTAACATGATAGTGTTGCTATTGACTACCATATTTGTAAGATTTAACTCTTGTATAGGGTAACTGTAACGGGGAAAGATCGACGGATATAATGTTAGTGTGATAACATCTAGAGATAGACGGAAAGTAAAGGAAATGGTCACGACTTCGAAGTCCAAAATTGGATGAAATATTAGCATTTGAATTGACTGAAGCCTGTCTTTTTTACACGGCTGCAAGGAAAGGGTTATGTTTTTCGCGCGTATCTTGTATGTAAGTATGTTTGTATGTATGTAATATTCTTTATTATCTCATATCTTTCAAACCGCTAGACCGATTCATATAATTAAGACATCGTTAGATAGGTTTTGACTGCCCAAGTGTTCTTAGATAGGTGAAAATAAAAAAAAACAAATATGGTGGCTTTTGGGCGCCATTTTGTCCGGGTCCCAAGTTTTGTGGTCCAAACTTTCACTCAAATATATCTTTTGTTTTCTCTGTAATAAAGAAAACTTGAAATTCCCCATTTTGTACGAGGCTAAAACGCAATCCGCGAAAAGCCCAAAAAAGAAACCTCATTCTTTTAGTCTATGCGTGGCCGATCGCCATTGTTAGATGCGCGCGCCTAGGAAAACTGATGAATTTTTCCCGCCATTGCGAAAAATTTTTCACAACTTGTGTTCACTGTTGAAATTACAGTTATTTTAGTATTCTTTTCTTCACAAGTGTGTTGAAAATCTTCGTATGATACACGTGTGTATTGATGATTACCGTCCTCGGCTCTCTTAATAGCTCCCGTCTCAATGGCGCCTCAGTCAGCGGTAATCACCAACATTACACACTTGTACCATAATGTACCATAATCTAAAATCAGACTTTACATAAATGTATAAAAATTATATATCAACTAAACTTCTAACATTACTAAAATCGTCTAAACTAATATAAAATAGAATGTTACTGTGTTACGTTTTCAATTCATGATTTCATACAAATATATAAACATGAAGTACCCATTGTTTGAACTTTTACGACGTTGCTCATATACTTCGATATCTATTTTATTATTCACATACCTATTCTTCACGTATATTCATCAGTTTATTACACATGTCGTGTGTTCAGTCTTTAGGTGACACTGTAACCACACTGCATAATATCTAAGGTCAACGTGTGGTGGGCCTAAGAAGTATAAAAATAGGAATAGACAAACTATAATCATTCAATAAAAAATTATCCTAGGGAACCTGTCAACACATTTGACAAAAAAGATAATAAAATGGGAACAGATTTATAAGATCTCTAAAAGTGACAAATTACTGTGAAAAATGTTCTGAATTCGACAACAAATTACTTGGCATTTCTCAAATTTATCCAGATGTGGGCAAGGTGGGCAAAATTATGGGTCATTGTATTAGTATACGTCTGCCAATAGGTTAAAGTTTCATAAACAAGCCGTGGTAGCATTATTCAATCTTTGTATGTAGAAAAAACAAGACAAATGATTGTATTGAGTGATGTTGTTACTTTTGACGTGTCTGGCTGTCTGTTCAAACGAGGATTTTGGCGCTAACCCCATATTCGACAGGAATTTTCATGAAAATGTGTTACGTAGTATGCTCACGTGAGTATGTAACTTGTCAGTCGCTGAAATGATTATGTTCGAACTCTCACGAGGGTGTGAAAAGATCCGGATAGATCGTGAGTATTCGTGACTCAAAACGGAATTAGCTGCTTATCAGTGGTGTCTCATCCCATACAAAGAAACCGTGCCGACTTACTGTACTGATTATACTGATTATTTTTTTCACATCGATCGCGTTCGGTTCCTTTCCACGGATATAGATGGTGATCTATCTATCGCCGTGGAACGGAACCGAACGCGATCGTTTTACATAGTCGCTATAATCAGATGAAAAACGCTTGTTACATCGGCACGGTTTCTTTGTATGGGATGAGGCATCTGTATGCTAGTATTATTATATTATCTGTGCTTATTATTTAGTGTCGGTTCGTAGTCTATTATGGGGGAAAATTGCTACTTTAGGAGAATCAGTATCATATAGACTGGTACGAAAATATGTAATTACGAACTATCTGAGGAGTTGTCTGCGCTGCGAAGCCTATATAAGGCGTGGTCGTGTAAAATGCTACGTGCAGGATAAGGTGGCATGAAACACAAAATGTTCTGGTAACTATTCTTGTCATCATCATCATATCAGCCGAAAGACGTCCACTGCTGGACATAGGCCTCCCCCAAGCGTCGCCACATTGACCGGTCCCGTGCGACCCGTATCCAGCGGATCCCCGCAACCTTCACCAGGTCATCTATTCTTGTATTTCTTGAATATCAAGCAGTCTAGGAATTGCGAGTATAAATACATATTCGGTAGCAAACTTAATATTAAACATCGGGAACACATCAAATAGGAAGAAAGACTTAAAAATGTGTTCGTTCTCACCTCGATGACGTTTGACGAAGAGGATGTCGTAGATATTATCTTTGTATAGAGGGAGAACTAGTCTATAGTCTATACTTGCTCTATAGTCTATGCTAATAGGTAATTAAAGTAAAGCGTAGTACACATGTTTTAACAAAATGTCACTGCTGTCGCACTGCATAGTCTGTCATCTTTGGGTAGTACTTATGTATACTTTTGTAATACATTTCTGCGTCGCCAGTTCGGTGGCCGTTGGGCTTAGCTAATAAAATTGTTGTTTTGTCCTAGTTCTGGTTGAAAATTCCAATACGTAAATACTTGCAGCCTATTTTACAAGATTTTATTTAACTTGCAATGTATGTAAGTATATATGTATGCATAATGTAAGCGTGTTCGGGTCAAATCTTGCAACTGAATTTTAAAGCAGTTATCCTTCACCGATTAAGATTAAATTTTGCATAAACGTTTAGTTTTGATGACAATGCATGGTTAGCTAAGTGACATCATTCTAAATCCAATATGGCAGACGGGCCAAGGTGGAGGACTAGTTATTTTGTGTGCACTGCCATGAAATGGGTATCAGATGAAAGGGTTTGCTTAGAAAAATACGAAAAAAGCTTGTTTTAAAAAAAAAAATTGAATGAATAATTTATTCAATTTAATCTGTTGTTAATCTCATGTAAATGTTTAGGCTTGATGGTCGTTATCTTTGTCCACCAATCATAGCAGCCAACATGAGATCTGACAGCAGATTATCTGGCGCGGCTGTCAGGAACCGGAGGTACAGGCTATGTAGCAATAGTTTGACATAATCCTAACATCGAACCTTTTTTCATCGAAGGGAGTCTTCGATCAAAAATACCAACTAGATGTAGGGTACGGCACAAGAAATACGTCTCGGTAAATAACAGCTCACTTGACACATGAGCTCTTATTTTGTTAAGTTTGTCTTACTATGACTAGTAGTATAGTAAATGTACCCTACATTTACAATACTTACGTACATCACATCACATTATCGGCCTATTAATGTTCACACTGCTGGGACACAGGCCTCCTCTCTGTGAGAGGGAATGGGCCGTAATCCACCACGCGGGCCCAGTGCTGGTTGGTGGATGTCACAGGTCTTCGATTTTTTTGGTTCTATTACATGCCGTTTTCCTCACGATATTTCCCTCACGGTTTTGAGAGCAATGGTGATGAAATAATTTACACAAAGTAAACTGCCTGCCTGGGCTCGAACCCACGACCTACAACGAGTAAGTTGCGGCCGATACCACTGGGCCCCCACTGCTCCTGCTCCTGCTCAATACTTACGTAGTAAGTATATATTAACGCAGACATTCAGACACAGCATTGATTTTGTACGTGACCCGTTATCTAGTCGGTTATTGTTGATCGAAGGGTAGTATTAGAGTACACTATGAAAGCTGCCTGATATAGGGAACCGTACAGCGTCACGGGTAGCAGAAATTTTTTTCTGCCACCCATGCGAATTTAGAATCGTTTAAAAACAATATAATTATACTTCATAAAAGATAGCTTGATCTCTGTGACATATGTCAAACTGACGTATACGTTATTGTTAGCCTGTCAAGCGCTATTGTTAATGTATTGATACTGACAGCTGTCGCAGAGATCAAGCTATCTTTTATGAAGTATAGTTGGTAGTTTAATTCGGTGCACATTTGGTATAGGGGTGCTAAAGTCTAGACGCTATTTGATAGAAACTATTAGTTGTACGTTTCTACATCATTGAAGATGCATTGATCTGGTCCTGTAAGGTGTCTCAGTCACATCTTACAGTACATACATTCATTCAGTTATGGATAGATCCCTGGTGCGGGTATTTGGTCATGAACCGGACAAAATCCTGACGCCATGCTGCAACAGTGCGTGCTTCAACTATATCGGTATGTCAGAGTCAGAGCATAAGAATTTCTTCTACTAATTCCTGTAGTTTGAGTGTATGACGCTGTTATAGTTGTATAATGTTGTAGGTGTGTAGAAGGTAAGTGTGTCGAGTGATGTCGTTGTTTGTCACGGTGCTGCTCGTCACGCTGCGCTGGGCCGCGTCACAATGTGCGCCTGCCCACTTTATCTTGACACTTAGTAGTGGCGCCACATGCAAAGACTAAAGATGAAATATATGTCACATGATGTAACGTTTGTAGTTGGTACGCTATTTAGCCGCATGTCAAAGTTTATTGGACGTCTTGTAGGCAGATGCTCCGGGACACTGCTACTTGCATTATATGAATAAACTCAGTTTTATAATCGAGTTTTCAATTAAATTGTTCACAAAGAAGAAATAATGATTTGTTTGTTTTGTAGTACACATAGTCCTTATTTGATCTATTCATAGTCATCATCTATTGATTGTGACTATTTTCGGCGTAGCAATGTGTATAATTCGCGGCTACGGCGTAGCACATTTTGTGATTTTTTGACTCCCTTTTTTTGTATTGACTCAAAATAAAATGTTGAATAATTACAACTTCAATTAAATATGCATATTACGAATAATATGCTTACCTAATAATGTATATAAAGGATTAAATATACATACTTATGTCAACACATCCTGTTGGGAACTAAAACGATGACCAAAAAATACCTAAAAACAACACATCCAAATATACTCCTATGTTTATGTTTCATAAGAAAATTATAAGAAAAACTTGTTATTTATTAGTTCAACCGCTCAGCGGCACATTTAGGATATACATAATTCTATTTCCCGCCGAATGTCGTCGAAGGTCACGCGCGAAATGCGCACGCGCCGCCCGCCCCCACAAACAACTAGAGGTCAACGACCGCGCGCTGATTTATATTGAACCCTTTATATTGAACAAATTAGTGTCGTCATCAATGTACCGCTTCAGGATTTATTACTGAATGGTTTGCAATGTTATTCGTTCATTTAAATTGCTTGTGCGTTGTGTCGTTCTCCTTTACAAGACAATCTTTCAATTCAAAGTAATTGTATAGGAGCAATGTGGTTTCAGATAGGTATCTATAGAGTTCGGTTGCATACAGGGCATTTTAACTAGGTGCATCGTAGATATAATATCTGTGAGGCGCAGCAACATTTTTCACCGACCAACATAGCACAAACATTCGATTCCAACCCGAATCTAATGGTTTTGGCCTGTGGTCAGACTTCGGGTCTGTAATTAGATTTTTTTGCTGTCTCTCTCAGAGCCATTAGGGTTTGATTTGTAAAGATCTCAGAAACCTCGCAGTTTCCATGATCAGCATACTCGTAGCTATCCGCAACCATTCGATTCCAACCCGAATCTAATGCTTGAGCTTTTGTAAGGTTCGTTTAGGGAGAATGTTACAACATTTTAAGTAAATGAAATTGTAGAAAATTAAAATAAAAATAGAAAATGTTGAAGTGGTAAATAAATTAACGAGTATATCGCAACATAAAGTTAAGTGCAGTATTCTCTCAAAACGAGCCTTACAACCACGACCATTCGTTTTGGGATGGAATCGAATGGTTGCGGATAGCTACGAGTATGCTGATCGTGGCAACTGTGAAGTTTCTGAGATCTTTACAAATCAAACCCTAATGGCTCTGAGAGAGACAGCAAAAAAATCAAATTACAGACCCGAAGTCTGACCACAGGCCAGAACAAATCTCAGATGGCAAGGCTACTTATAGGGTGACAAAATATTGATTAATCGTGTCACTTACAATAAACATTATGTAAGATTACCTTTATAATAATATTGTGAGTTAAATATCATTACTGAATTACTGATATGTTGGTAAACAAGTAAGCGATACCTACAGCTATTATTATTATAATTGTTAAAAGGAAAGTCATTATAAAATAAAACATTGCACAAAGATTATTCCCAAATGCATTTCATATCCATGACTTTCCTATGCAAGCAAGTAGTATTCTCGTTTTGTACATATCGTAAGTAATATTGTATCATTTAGCGCCTATAGCCGGATTGAATGCAATTACTTATTGATTTTAAACTAACAAATAAATTGTAGTAATTCTTTCTGTTTTTCGGTAGTCCCCATCACCCTTTTAGAGAGGCAAGTCATATAGAAGAGGATTTGGTGTGACAGAGCTGAAAATGTTAGTAACAACCAATTTACTATTGAGAATTCACGGGCATATTTTTTCAGTAAGATTATACGAGCACCGTTTGCTCTATGAAGCACATGACTGTTCAACAGCAACACATGCATCTACATCAACCACAATCGTGAGCTGTAAAGCACAGCACATACAACATAATTCAAAACACATATTGTTTCCGCTAACGGAGCACATTACTGCACATTCCTGCACTTTTCGGGATCGTGAGACGGTTCATGGGGCACTGCGGGGCATAAATCGTGGACGACATCGTTTACCGGTGCCGGCACATACATTACCGGTTCGTGTTCTATAAGTCACCCTGTGAGATCTGGCCTAGGTACGTGCCTGAACCGGACACGGTACCGCACGCCACGGCACAGCCCTATCTAGCCGCCTTTAGTCCATATTTGACGCGGAACCAATTTATGTAAAGAGAATTTCGTTGCAACAGGCTCGTAGATCAAGTTATTGGTACTGCCTGTTTGAATATTTTGGTACGAGTTATAAATATTTAGGCGTGTGCTAGTGGATTAGCAAGAGCTAATGGCGCTTGTTTTATCTGGACTAGAGCGTGGTTATATTAAAATCAAATTAACTTTAATAGAACGAAGGCCAGTTTTATTAAACAACAAACTTTAGGTTAGATAGGTAGTTACCTAATACTGGCTTGACTGCTTTGTCATGATGAGCCAAAAAAAATCCTTGATGATTGTAAAATGACCGTGCATGTTGCATGTACAAGCTCGTTAAAACATGATATATCCTGCTATGAAGCTATTCTGCTAGCACGCCTACCAAAAGGAAATATATTTGCGAATACAAAAACTAATAAATCAATATGTTCGTTACCCTATTGGTAGAAACCTTATAACTCCGTTTTATGTTAGTTAACGAGAGCACGTGTAAATTAATTAGACATGGATACTTAAAATCTAGTTTCCAGCCAAGATTTTCAGGAATTTCTCCAGAGACTTTTGAAAAACCTCTCAGCATAATACTTAAGGAAAATTTTCAGTTATTTGAATGGACATAAACAGTCCTCAAGTGAGATGAATGTTTTGAACCAATGACGTTCAATTACATTGCAAACCACGCCAAAAGCGTAGGCTGGGCGCGACGGCATGCAACCCAAAATAAATACTGAATATTCTTCTTTGTTATTCAGAGGATAAAAATACATAATTTGCTACTGATATTCTTGTCTTTCAGCAAATCATTTGGTTTAGATGTGTCATCTTAAATATTTTAAACACATTAAACTGTCGCATACATTGGTTTTTTCATTTCACATGTCTGAGTAATCGGGGTTTTTCGGCTATATAGTAGCCAAAATTTGCTGTTGTGGAAAATTTATACACAATTTTTGTCGTTGTTGGTTTTTTACCGAATCTGTAGCTGTACAACCTCTCGTGGAGATGAAGAAGGCGCCTTAGGTATGCATTATTTCAGGAAGACGTATTCCTTCACAGTAATGCAGCTATTGAAATTTTTACAGGATACGCTGAATATTTTACCGTTTTTAAAGATCACAAATTGTGCATTGCACTGGATCCTAGCACAAAAATAAGAATATGTGCCAGGTTAAACCTTCCATGTGCATCTGCGAATTGTAACGCAAGATAACTAGGTAATTTATTATAAAAATATGCAAAAGTTCACAGTGTCAATCATATCAATATAATTTATGACTTTTTACCGATACCTTATTATAAACAAATGTGTTGTCATTACTTTTACTTATTTTATCAAGCTCGATATTCCGCATCCGAATTACGTATTCATAAATATTTTCATTAGACTTTCATGGTGTTGCGTCATACGGCATGATGGCTGTAGTTTCCTGCAAAAATGATAGCTGTAAAGTGTCAAGAAACGGTCAAAAATTATTTCAGCATTTAATATTGGATTCCAAATTCTTGAACGATGAATGTGATTTCATACGATGATTTTATGGATAAATTTATTTAGCTGCGTTTGGTTGGAGTGGAATTCTAACCCAATATATTCATAGTCTTTGCATATTTCTTCTTCTTTCATACATCTCTGTTAGCCGTTACTTTAGAATTCACCTTTTTTAATCGACTTTCCAAAAAGGAGGAGGTTCTATTTTCGTCTTTAATGTATGTAGTTGGGAAAAGGATAGACAGATGGAGATGATATTATTTTTTGAATAAAGAACTGATTGCTTTTAGGTACTGTTACCTCTCCTTGACACGCGATGCCGTGTCTCAGACTGGCAACAGAAGGGCTATTCACTTTTAATACTGACATCCGTTTATTTTATCGCCATTCATAAACACACAAAGAATAATTAATTGTAGCCCTGATCTTAAATTAGTGTTCTATAAAAATAGTCTAGTCAGACATTCCTGAGCCTAGTCGTAGGCTGGCTGTATGAAAGAGTGTTGGGGAGCATTGCGTGCGCTAGCGCAGGCGACCGGTTCCCGCACGCATTCCGCGCAGCGCCAACCACTGAATAGCCTGCGTGGCTTAGGATTGAAATCCACTACAGCGTAACAACTAAAAGTAAATATTTCCAAAGACGCTTTATATAAAAAAAAAACTTGAGCCCGTGAACTGAATAATCGGTGAACTCTTCAGAAAAATACGCGTTGTTGCAAGAATTTTTCAGATAGGAATGTTCACTTCTGTGTGAGGATACTACGGGGGGTTAATGTAGTTACCTACTTACTTTTCAGAAGAAGGGTGAGATATATGAGGCAATGGGCTTGCAATGGGAAGCTCCATATAATAGGGGATAACATGGAGCTTCTTCTTTTTCAAGCAACCGAACGAACTCTTCGATATAATGTCATGAAGTAGTGAGTTTTGATCATACACAAAACGTTATGTTTTGTGAAACTCCTTTCTACATGCTCCTTGCATGCATTCTTGATAATTCACCTTCAGTTGACTAACACCCTTACTCCAAGTACCTCTTTACAATTCAGAAACAAATCCTGTAGAGACAGTTAAGGAATTCACACTTTAGTATCATTGTCTTGTAATTTGCTATCTTGATTGGCTGTGTTTGGTGTTCCTAACTTAGCCTAGTATTAGCATACTGGATAGATAAGGTTAAGTACTCTTACCTAAAACGAACCTATAGTTTCCTTATTGGTACAGATTTAAAACTAGTTCTTTGACTTTTAATTATTTTCTCGGTTTTTAGGGTTCCGTACTCAAAGGGTAAAAACGGGACCCTATTAATGAGACTCCGTGGTCCGTCTGTCACCAGGCTGTATCTCATGAACCGTGATAGCTAGACAGTTGAAATTTTCACAGATGATGTATTTCTGTTGTCGCTATAACAACAAATACTAAAAACAGAATAAAATAAATATTTTGGTAAGGCTCCCATACAACAAACGTGATTTCGCCGTCTCTTGGCCGGTTTCTTTGAGTATGGCAAATGGAATACACTCATAGCAAATATTTTTTTTAAGCATGCCTGAAAGTAAACAAAATTTTGGAAACTAAACTTTCTTCTTAAGGCTTCGATCGCACTACGTAATTTTTTTCGGACTTGTAATTATGATTCTGAGTTGAGAACTTGTCAAACTCTACTTTAACATATGATACGTTCTTCACTTCAAATTTTCAATTCAGGAACCGGTTGTAGGTTATCCATGAATTAAAAAAATTCATTGATTTCAACACGGACAAAGTCGTAAGTCTATTGACTTCGGTAATACTAGATATTATAAGATTTCGTTAATAGACTCAATAAGGTTTATAATGTTTCCATCAGTATCGCCATTTGTTTATCTATAGTTACGTATACCTGCGCAAACAATTAATTAGATCTGAAAGTTAATAATTAATTATGTTTTCGCAACTATTTACTATCTAGAGCTCATTGCTAATGTACCACGTGCATATAATATGTGAAGGTATTTATTATTAGTGATGGCTTGTGACAAACTATCTAAGTACATTTCCGCTACATATTCGAAGATCCTATTCGAAATTATGGGTCGAGCTTCAGCTAAAGTAAAAGTGTAGGTAGGTGGTGTCGTAGGTGTAGTATAGGAGAAATATTTTTCTAAGAGAAAAATATATGTATATCCATACTTATACTTATTTATCCATACTAATATTATAAACCCGAAGTAATTGTCTTTCTGTCTGTCTGTTACTTTTTCACGCTTAAACCGCTGAACCGATTTAGATGAAATTCGGTAGGGAGATAGTATGAGACCCTAGGAAGAACATAGGATAGTTTATTCCCGGCAATCATCTTGGGAGGTTCGGGGGGGGGGGGATCAGTTGGGGGTGGAAAGGGGTTTGGAAGTTTGTATGGTGAACTCATAATTTCTCAAGAAAGGCGGCCACACACCTACAATGTTATCGATATAAAAATAGGCTATTAATGCTATGCAGACGCTGACTAAACACAGAGGATAGCACAAATAGTTTTTTAACTTGAATTTTACTCAGCATTTTTCTTGCGTATCTTGCACTTGTAACTTGTCTTGTACTCGCCTCAGCTTGGAGATAATATAAACAAGTTCTCGGTACTCGTATCAGAATTTGCCAGCGTTAGACACTCGGTAGATACGTCGGGCTAGCGGCACCTGGCTTCATTTCACGTTTATCACAGTTCGCCGATACTGTGTCGGCTGCGGCTCAGCCGTGGTTACCGCAAGCCTTACGCCTCTCTTTGTCGGCACCATGACAACTAAATTCATTGAGCTCACTATAGGAAACTTGTATCAGCTTTCAGATTGCAAGCCCAGGGCGAACGGCCCACAAGGAATTTATATCGCTGTTGCATTTACGATGAATTCCAATGTCAGCTGTTTTGATAGTGACAACTTAGTGCACTATTTAAACTAATGTTTGTTGTTAATACATATCCATTTAAACTGAGAACGATTGAGTACCTTGGTGCCTGTTAAATATAAGAGCCATTGCGCATTTCCTTCAAATACTGTTACTATTTTTATCAAAATAATTGTTGTTTTTCCGTAATTTTGCAACAAAATTATAATGGAATTCAGAACTAGGTTGCAATACCAATTTTAAGTAGTTAGTTGCATTACATAAACATGACGCAAATGAATGCCAAATTGTTGGATCAGTTCGCTACGTCATCGCGTCGTTCGCGTTTTCTTGCACACGCAAGAAAATCCATTTATCGCGCTTTTGTGAAAACCAAAATGAATGATGCCTTCAAATTCCAATCTTATTGCTTCTTGAAAATGCGTCCATCCATATGATATTTTCTCATAAACAATTGTCTAGATATTCTGTCGGTATTTCTTTTGAGACACGGAAATCCCAGCGGTTGTCGGTTCCACTCCTTTTGGAAAAAACGTTTGAAATAAGCTAGTATTAAATTGAAAAGAAAAAAACAAGCTAAAAAAATAAATGTAGTAGTGTCTCTAATCCGCCATTATTAAATAACAGAAGGTTGTATAAATATTCGGCTTACTGAATTGTTTAGGAAAAAATAAGATAATAAAATAAAATAAAGTGTTTTAAAATGTAAATTGATGCTCAGTGCACTGCACTGCATTTGCCGAAGTACTTGAATGTAAATTTTTTGAAGCTCTACTGTATTTAATTTTTTTAAGAACTGTATTGTTTTCTTTGATGTAGGCTAATTTCATGGTCAATTCATTACAATAAGCGCTTCAATATTTTATAGCATGTAGAGGCTTCCCAATTATACGATGCTCCGAGATAATCGGGATAATAAATCATAAAAGATGTAACCATTTAATCACTTCATAAAATCGATAGTTAAGCTCTCCCTCGGCTAGTCGTTTATCTTTCTTTTTAGATTTTTTGTCGAGATGCAGGTAGATGCATTTGAATAGAGTACAGTTATAAACTAAACACAGACGTGACAAATCGTAATAAAACCGGCCAAGTGCGAGTCGGACTCGCACACGAAGGGTTCCGTACCATTATCGCAAAACACTGCATAAAAATCACGTTTGTTGTATGGGAGCCCCCCTTAATTTATTTTATTTTAATTTATTAATTATTATTTTTTGAAGTAAATATACAACTAAACATTCTGTGAATATTTCAAGCGTCTACCTTTTGCCGTTATTAATATCGAGCAAAAAACGGCAAAAATATCACGTTTGTTGTATGGGAGCCCCCCTTAAATATTAATTATATACTGTTTTTAGTATTTGTTGTTATAGCGGCAACAGGAATACATCACCTGTGAAAATTTCAACTGTCTAACTATCACGGTTCATTAGATACAGCCTGGTGACAGACAGACAGACGGACAGCGAAGTCTCAGTAATAGGGTCCCGTTTTTACCCTTTGGGTACGGAACCCTAAAAACAGACGTGACAAATCGTAAAAATGTGGATTACGGTCCAAAAGTCATCCGAATCTTAGCATTTTTATGGTAAAAATGCTATTCTAACACATTTAAAGTTACCATTTCATTGACCAGATACCGGCTTAATTGTTGAAGTTCCAAATGTAGAATTAACAGTTTAATTTATTCATAGGCGCCGATACAGGCCTTTATTGCTAATGATATGACCGTAATCTTTCTTCATGTTGATTATTTATTATTGCTTGAAAATATTTAGATGAGATTATATACATTTCTACACACAATTTTGGAATTTCTATAACTAGTTTCCTGTGTTTCTCGGCAGTTCATACCTATTAATATCAACATCAAAATTAATTGGCATTTATCGTATCATATTGAGAAACAAAATGAAACAGTTGGAGCATTTAAGACGTAAATAAAATTATTTATACGTATTCATTCGTTTTCCATTATAGGCAAATTGAAACATGTCTCGGTAGAACTTGTCATGGGCTTAAAATTCTATGAATAATTTTAGTGTTGGGCATCCGTCGCGTTCGCTTGCGTTGTCGATGAGTCCCGTCTCGCAGCGGGGTGTCATCCATCACTAGTGCACCCAGTGGACGATTGTCGCGCCGCTATATAAACAACAACAAAAAATTGAGTAGCTATGGTAGGTGCGTATCCTTTATAAGTAGGAACTACTCGTGTTTCAAAGGTTTATTTTTTTGTAAAAATGCATCCGTGCGTGCGAAGTTGCAAATGGTATAAAAAGCTTCAACCTGAGGCTTCAACGTTTACTATTGAACTAAACTTAGTTTCAAGTTTAGTGTCAAGTTATCGACACTAAAATTGAAAAAAATTGTGTTAAAAAAATTGATTTATTAATTAGGTAAATCTTATTTTTATTAAATGTCTTTCACATTCGAGTTAAAAGTTGCTTGTAAGTAGAAGTGATATTCATTTTTAAATATATTAGCATAAAATCATAAAAAATCAAGACAAGTATTATACCGGGTTAACAGCTAAAACCGGTCATTGATAATAATTTGCCAAAAAACATAACAAATCAGAAATCACCCAAATATAAAGTGTTACAATTTCTTATCTTATCAATTACGTTTGTATTAAATAAGAGATTTATGATTGTCGTTTGCAAGCTATCAGCAAAGGCCAGGCTCAGTGCATTGCTCCCGACGCTAAAAATATCAGGTTGAAAGCCTAAATATGGCTGCTTTACGGCTACTTTAGGAATGGCCACACTTTCCACAGCCCACAGTTACGATGACAGGTTTGGATACCTGCAGCTGCTGCAGTGGAAATTTTAAGTTTCGAACGTTTTTCACTCAATGAAACTGGCCGAAAACGAAAAGTAGTTGTAAAATGAGCGGGTGGGAAAATGCTGAATAAAAAAAGTAAAACATTTGAAAATATGGAGAATACTTTAGTTAAAGTATTTATTTTTGACAAAGTTTTTATTTAACTTGCAATGTATGTGTGTAAGTGTGTGCGGGTCAAATCTTGCAACTAAATTTTAAAGCAGTTATCCTCCACCGATTAAGATGAAATTTTGCATACACGTTTAGTTTGGATGACAATGCATGGCTAGCTAAGTGACGTCATTCTAAATCCAATACGGCGGACGGCCCATGATGGCGGACTAGTTATTTTTTGTGCACTGCCATGATATGGGTATCAAATGAAAGGGTTTTTAATTATTCATTAAAAAAAGATTTTTTAATGAATAATTATATTAAACCCAAACTTGTAAATAATCTACTTACAAACACTTTTGAGGCATGTCAATCGCGTTTGTCCATGCCATACGCTGCTATTGCCTTACATATTAGTCAAGGTGGACTACATAATTAATTTGTTTTTATAAATACTTTATACTAGTGTAACATTCAACGACTTCCGCTGCTTATAGCTATAAACATCAAAGTCAATGTTCCGGAGAGGCATTCCCTATTAACGTTAGTGATGTGTACTCAAAAACCTCTTGATAAATGCATCGATTTGAATTAATGACCTGAAACTCATCGATAAAAGTCTAAAAAGGCAATCACTACCAATTGATTTTATTATTTATTTGGATAAATAAGTCTAAGCACAACCAACCAAAATCAACACAACACCGAAGTAAGGCAAGCCTATATGATTGAGTTATTTTTTTTAAATGTCTAACATATGGTACAGCTATATAGATTGCAAAATTTTCAAGCTGGCTTTAACATTTAATATAATTATTATTCTTTCGTAATACTGCGACAAAAACATATGGACATTCTGGTGAACCATGGGCAAAAATAATTTCCCATAGTCCACCTAGGTGAACTAAGCGGGTGGACCACGGGCAACAAACGAAGTTTGCTTCGTATAACAGTCACACGATCGTACTTTCACCAGTAATCTCCACAAAACAGAGTATTTACTTAACGAAGAACCATTAAGATATCGATAACATAATTATTTAATTAGGCACTAGGTAGGTACTCTAGCTGGTAAACACTTCCTATTTGTCACGCGGAAAGATATTAAACCCGTGTAGAAATGCTGAATCTGCTCAACCATTCCTACTGTCGCCCTCACTACAAATAGGTGACCGTATCGTGTACATTCCTAATTAATTCTAATCAAAGTTCGTGTTAATCAATACTTTATCTGACATACGGTAGAGAGATGGACACTGTTTACAATTTTACTTGCTATTTTAACGACTTTCTCATCCGTTTGTAAACAACTCGTTACTCAGTGGAAAGTCTTCTACAACAGGGATAGGATATCAACTTAACATGCGTATTGTTTTATAAAATATACTAAGTAAATAGAATTATTATTGTTTTTAATTGAAACTTAAACTAGTTTACTTCGCCTAGATAGCGACAGATTGGAGTATTTTTATTCATTATCAAGTTCGTTTGATCAATTTTGTTGTTGTGCTATAAAAAAAACTGACCAGAGCAGAAACTTATGATGTAAATGGAGAATAAACAGCTTTCGTTTTGAAGAAAAAGTGTTATTGATCTGACTGTCATTGATTGCACCTTCAAAATTAAGTTTAATCGTATATGTGAACCGGTGATCACCGGTAAACTTGCCCAGATATTGTATTTGTTTTGATTATATAAGACATGTCTTAATGTTTGCGCTTACACGTCTGTGCGGGTATTCTGGCGTTCCGAGGAGCGCCTGCCGAGGGCGCCAACACATCACACGCTCGATACGTGACGCGCACGCGGCGCCGGCGTGACACTATAAATATATTTACAAGTCGCTCAAAATCCCAATTACCAATAGTTTATCATTAAGGTCCGGTAGATTATTTACATTAATGCACATAAACAAAGCTAACGATGCGGAATATCGATGCATAGGTTAAATATCTGTAATAGGTTTTGTCTAGCGGAGCGCGGGCGGCGCGCATCGGCCCGGCCGCGCCGCGCACCTCCGCTCATTCGCACTAAGCGCAAGCGCCGGGTGGCTGCGCACGACGTACTCCCGATATTATACTAATCTACCCTCGAACTCTAACAAACGGGAATAAATCATTAATTAAATAAAACAAATAATAAATAAAAATAAAAAGTTTCCCTAAAAATAAAATATATCGTGAATAACACGCCGGCATCGAGTGACAGTTATCATTAGTGTCTTCATTAATTATGAATGTATCTGTAAATAAATAAAATAAAACTAAGTGGAACAGGACGAGACTTTAAGGTGTTATTAATGAGCCCGTGTTTACCGAAGAAGAGAACCTCCATGAGTTCTCCCAAGCTGGAGATGTCCCTGGAGCACCAGCACCCTGTGTTGATGAAAAAGGTAACAAAATTAACATGTATCAGATTTGTCAACTGTGTTGTCATTAGCCTTTGACCTCTTGCGGGTCACTTAATTATAACGATGTCTTAATATTGTTTCAATAATTAGTCGGTATTGCAATTATTAGTAAAAATAACGATATCTGTTAAACAACCATTAATTAAAAATAAATAATGTGACACATCTGAGATCTTTTTGAATGTTTTGATATGAAATGAGCATGCAGATAAGAGTCCTATCTTTGTTGTTAACAGAATATTGTTTACTACTGATGTGAAATTATTTTATTTTCGGCCTTTATTTTAAACACTTAAAATGATAAACGAATTCACATAACAACAGTCAAGTAGCAATAAAATAAAGTAGTTTTTATCGCGATACCGGCCGCGGACGCATAGCGATGCAACAAGGAGCGGCTGTGCAAGCGCATCCATGTTGAATTGCTAATAGATCCCAACAGTGGGCTCTATTTATCGCAATTTAGTATGCAAACCACCTCGGTGCCAGTATATCCAGTTTTAGGATCTCGCTGTAAATTATTAGGTGTTCCTCAGGCTGACTTATGTGCGGTTATAATGTAGACGACGGGTAACGACGGGGCGGACGGTACCGGCCGAGTTATGGCGGCTGAGCATGTAATCATATTGATGAATAACTCCTGGGGTTGCAGCGCTCCTAGTACAACAGGATGCGAGCCAAACTGATACTTAAATACTAAGAAGTTCTTGAGAACTACAGCCTTATCTATTAGGTCTTAAGAGCGGTTACTTAATTTTATCTGTTTACTAAAACTAAATTAGAGAACGGCCTCATTTGTTATCAATAATTTATGAGGATTGGATGTTGTCACGCTACAGATTAAATAAAGGTTAGATACTTTTCATTTCCATTCGCCAAGTAACCACAATAAGTTTTGAAAGCTATATAATTTGCATCGATTTTAAATTAGCATCGTTTCGAATAAAATTATGTAAGACAATGAACATTAAATTGAAAACTGGACCAAGAATTGCTTGCATCGCCAAAACAAGTTTCTCAAATCTACACTGATCACGAAGGTTTTATTTTAAACTTATCGAAGTCCCTATTGGTATTGTACAAGCCGGACTTAATAAAGCATCTCCCTATCTTGGACACGGTACGTCCAGACAGATAAAGTTATCTTAGGACACAAACCTTTGCAGAGTCTTGGAAATCCCCGAACAGTTACCCGACGTTACGATATCTAACTTATTGCATGCAATGCAATTAGAGAGACTGTCATTGATAAAAATAATTCTATGACTGCAGACACATAGGTAATCATAAATTTTAATCTAATTGACATTGTAGCATTTAAAAGACATAAAAACGCTTGGATTAAAATAAACGAAATGCAAGTTGTCCTGTAGCTAACATAAACAATGCATCTAAAGTCGTCACAATCTAAAACGTCCGTTGACGTTTCTCATTTTATATGCCGCGATAACTTTCTACGTAAGAAATTGAAATATCAAATTTATAATCCCAATTAAATACTATGTTACCCATACACTATAACAACGAGTATCATTCGCAAGCATCAAGTTTAATTATTATTAAGTATTTTTATAGTTCAAGAAAGTCAAAACGAGCCATTTATTTTTTGACAACTATAATTTAGATTGACAAGTGACAAGTCAATATACAAGACGAGCTTAGATTTGTGTTCATCAAAATTGTAATGTATGATGTCACTTTCTGTCCTTATGTCTCTTGTGTGTTGTTTGTACCCGTTTATCAGAGAAACCATAGTACGGTGACAGGTCAGATGTTATGATCAATGCAAGCGTATCTCGATCATCATAAAAGCACGCTGGTTTACACATGACTAGTACATATTTACGACAAATTTACCCGTTCACACGTAAAGGTCAAACTTATCTCTTGAGGTTTTAATTTAGCATGTTGAGTTATTTTTGTAAAGGGAGATAAAAATGTGGACGATGTTCGATGTTTTTGGCGTTGAAATCACTTCTTATGGTTTGTTTTGACTATCAACAGCTGTTGTTCTGATGTCTGCTTATTATAAAATCTTGTGATCACAGACAAGAATTCAGCATATTCGTGCGTGACATCTTAAAACTTCCTATATGGTTGATGGTTGGCATAAGTTCTTCTGATTGGCATATAGAACTTAGGACTTAGAACTCAGGCCGTGTTGTTGTATATGTTCTTATCGGTCACATATCAAAGAGCAAGGTGACAGGTCACTTACTAATATGTTATGATTGCATGCACATCAGCACTATTGTCAAACACGCGGATACACACATGTTTTCTTCTAAGTTTACGTGAGCAAACACTTCAACGAGAATGCTAAGAGCGTGGATCTCTGTTCTACAGATAAATTAGAAGATAATGGTTTAATTTGCCCGTTTTGACGATATCAGATAATGTCATAATGTGGTATTTTTATATGATTGTATTCATAATCTTGTTCAACACCGATTTATTTGCTAACAATAAATTGGCTTAGAAATTAATTTAGGGAAACAGCTTACATACTTATTTAATGATTATTTTTATTGAGTTTTCTCTTATGACAGAGGAATATTTATAGAAATTATCAACCGGTTTGTCATTGGTAGTTGTAATACCTTCATACAGTATACAGTGTTCTTGAGTTTATAGATGCAACATAATTGAGGAAAGGTCGAATATGTACAATTTATTATCGCTAAGGTTAAGTAGTTAGTAGTAGTTTCGTCTTGTGCCAACATTGTCCATGTCATCACTTTATATCTACTTTTTAATTGTACATTTGTACAGGTATTTGGGACTTAATCCAAGAGCTAATTAAGACATGGAAAGCCGATGGCGAAAATGCTCGTTTAGATCAATGACAGATTTATATGTCGTGTAATCGTGTTTTCTGATATATCTATGATTGGACATTATGATGTTAATCTATTGCCCACGTTTTATATGTTATACTTACAGTATGTTTCGATAAATGTTTACTTTTTAGAGTTGTGATGTTTAGATTTTCTTTTCCGATATTCAGAATGAAAAGCTTCCTATTTTATTTTGTTTTTTATGTAGATCTGACTGACATACTATCTAAATACATACATAAACTCACGCCTTTTTCCCATGGGGGTAGGCAGAAACTACAGAACGCCACTATCTAAATATAAGATTTTATTACCTATGGCCCTGAATTAGTTCAATGTTAACTATATTGTGAGTTTTGTTTAACGTGTGTATTTATGTCACCATAAATAACTTCGAAGTAGCGAAGTCTTCGCGGTCATTCACCCCGCTAGAAATAGTGAAGGAATCTAAATGTCTACTACTGTGGCTCTTGAACATTTTTGTATCAAAAATAGGAAAATTCGATTCTAGATTCTTGGCGCCGCCGGCAGAGTGGCCCGATATACATAGAATACGAATTATGTTCACCTTACTGTGATAATGAAGTATATACTTTGTTAGGTGTGTATCAACAAAGTCATTCAGTCTCCTATTGAATTCATTGTCATTGTTTGCACTTATTACACAATTATTATTAATGTTATTCATAATGGGAAGGTCTGTGATACTTTTACAGTAGACTCTCTAGAGTTTTCATGATGAATTTACCTACTAAATATGTTGGTAAGTTAAAGCGCCGCCTATATTAGTTTTTTTTAAATAATATAATCTATAATCTGTCACACAGGAAACAATATTTAAAACATATGAGCCTATTAGCAATTCTGCTTAAAAATAACAAAATAACATGGCGCCACCGAAAGTGTACAGTTATAAAGAAAGAATGTAATTTATTCCGACGTAGCAGCAGTCAGCAGCACTATTATACTATTATGTATATCGATACATATAGATAACATTCATTCTTACTGATTTACATTAATTTAAAAACAATTGAACGTTAATTTAAAAACTTCACCTTGTAAATCGATATCGCACATCTCCTTTCCTTTAACGAAAATCCATTAATTATGATTTTAACAGCGCATGCACAAAATGCGAAACTTATTATTAATTTATTGTACATAATAATTTCAATAGTACTTCATCATCTTCCTTCTCTTGTCCCATGTTACTTGGGGTCGGCGCAACACGTTTTCTTCTTCCATACCGTCCTGTCCCCTGTCACGCTGTCACTGACTCCCTTTTCTTTCATATCACTCCTCACACAGTCTATCCATCTTTTCTTTGGCCGTGACCGTCATACATCCCCGTTTATATCCATAACTCTTTTAGTACTTACCATGCGTTTCATCCCTCCTCATCGCATGACTTTCCGAACAGTTTCTTTTCAACTTTTCTGTCACTGGCGCCACTTTCAAACTTCCTCTATTAATTTCTCACTTTATCCATTCTGGTCACTCTGCACATCCATCTCAACATTCTCATCTCTGTTACATCCAACCTCTTTGCATCCATCTTTTTCCTTTTCCAACATTCTGATCCATACAGTACGACAGGTCTAATCGTGGACTTGTAAATTGTCCCCTTTAACTTGAGATCCGTAGGTCGCAAGTTGTTCCAGTGACCTGTCGCCATTTCATCTATCCCGAGTTGATCCGGTGCGTTACGTCTCGGTCTACCTCGCCATCCCCTTGGACAAGCGACTCTAGATACCGGCAGCAATTACAAAAGTAATTATAAGTACTTGTTAAAAAAATACATAACATGGCTTTGTTTACATTTTTTATGTCATTGATTTGTTATCAATTTATTTATCATTCTGAAGATAGGCCACATTTAAAGAGAGATAATGCACAACCTTAAAAGTAAAAAAATGACAACATAATGTTTGTAAACAAATTAATATCAACAGTAATTAAACAATGAGTACCGTAAGTGCTCGTTCACACAGAGGTCCGTTTTACAGGTCCGTTTTATCGTATACGCTTTTATTCGGCGCTGATGTAGTTGTATGAGCGAGTTCACACACACAATAATATTAAAATACTGATCCGATTTATCTGAATGTTGGTGGTTCCCGTAACTGACGAAAAACAGGAGATCGGTTACATACGCTTTGTACGAACGATCCGGATCCTCCTGATACGGAGATGTGTGTGTGTACAAGTTCGTACAAATCGTATGTAACCGATTTTCCTCCGTCCCTGCAGTGGTCAAGGACGGGAAACCCTGAATTGTGTTGACAGCGCTTAAATGTGTTGTAAACATTACAATCGACGATCCGTTGAAACGGTACTGTAAATGCGGTATGAACATCAGTTCCAGTAGCGACGGATCCGTTAAAAACGATCCAGGATATACGGATGTTCTGCATGAACTTACCCTAACAGTTTCTCTAATAAGAGCACGTTAGGTCATTTTGTACCCGACGTTTAATGCTGACACTGACATAATAAAATTGTCGCCCTAAATGTTTATTCAACTGCATTTGAACAAACACTAAAAGTACAATATAAAGAAAACACAGTTTTTATATGGCACATAACATTTAAGTGGCAATTTAACACGAATACGAAATTAGCCCGGTAGTAATAACAATAATAAACGTTTATTTGGAACCATTTAGGAATTACACAAAGTACAATGGAACGATGATAGCTACAGAAGTACAAACTGTGGCGCAGCTATCAGCGCCTGAAAACAAGACAGAGTAAAATACAATTTGTTCCAGACTACTTTTGTTACTAGACAGAAAAATAATATTTAATGAACTTATATAATAAAAAAACAAAATCAAGGAACAAGTAAGAAACAATAGAACGTAATTATATTTGCAGTTGCATAGGTGATTTATAACTTTCTCTTATTGCACACTTTTCGGTAGGCAGGCATCTGTCAAGGGCGCCAGCTATTCAAGATTACAGGACAAGTTTATGCCTTATATCAGCGAAGATTATAACAAGCCATGACGCTTACTTGACGCAAATTCTCTCGGAAATCAACCATAAAATCAGAAATTAACGTTAAATTCACACCATGTTATTACGTCAAACAATTTTTACGAGCTGCGATCAAATGCAAGCAAAGAAGTCTTGTAAACATTGATTTGGCACAGAACTTACATATTTAGGAAGAAATCGCATAAAAAAGTCATTCGATTGAAGGAAATGTTTGAAAATCACATCATATAGAACACCAAGACTAAATTGCAGATAAACAAGCTTATGTTAGAGTTAAATATGAAAAGCATTGAAGCGAATCTATCTAGCGGGCCATTGTAACATTCTTATGAATGTATTTGTTAGTTGACATTTAGTCATGGCTCTTTGTATCTCAGGAATTGCCTCGGATGCGTAATACAATATACCAGAAATAAAAAAAGATTTACATTCGATTATCGGATATAATGTGTAGAAAAATTGCATTTAATACCTTTTAGTAAAACTATGGTCAAGTTATCACATTTAAACAATCAATTTGAAAGAAGAGAAGCTTATTTGGTAGTTGTTAGCAATTGTATGCCAGAATTTCAATTGATGTTTACAAACACAATAGAAAGGCGACGCGATGGGGCGTGCTCATAATTGATCGTGTGATGGTCACTTCACTCACTTAAATATTTAAACAAGACCATCGCAACGGTACGGAATTAACAAGTAAAATGACTTATTGACCATCGATGTTATTGCTCCCTGAGAAGTGAGAACTAAACAAAACAAACTCGCGAATGATTGCATCACAAAAATCAATTCGAAGAAAACATAAAAAAAACTGTTTAGCAACTCAGTTTCATATCTTCATATATGGTTATGGCATGTAGGCTTAAATCCCATATGAAATTCTTTATGGGAAACCTATAATGAAATGTCGTGTTTGTGAAAGCGCATTGAATTTTCTTCAGAACCGGTCGTGGACTGACAATCGAGCGCAGTTGCTCCATCGCACCGCACTGCTACAATGTTGAACGTTGTAAATTGCCTATGAACATGGATATCGCAGATGTGAACAGCTTACCCTACTATGGCATTGATGTCAGAACGAGTTATAACGGCTACTCCTGCGTGTTTTAATTAAGAATTATAATTAGAATCTCTCTTTCATTGACTATGACATGGATTCTACTCCTTCATTTATCGTAACTAATTTGCTGTGCGCGGACACTTTCATGATTACAGCAATCTTGTCTTCAAGATATACTTCGTCTGAACGATTATTATCTGCTACATCCGAGTCGTCTAACTTAGAATCAGCTGCTTCTACAATATTATCTTCCTTACTTACAGCCCTTTAATCTGTCAAGCGATTTTCCTCGGCTCCCTACCCTACTATTACCGCTGCGTTGATAGAATCATTGCGGTGCTCAGTAACGATCACAGTAATAGCTTGTCGCGCTTATAAACTTTAATTTCCATCTCGCTCCTGGTGGTTTGAATAATAATAAAGCGATAGTTATTTAGTACCGTTATGTCGTGCGCGTGGGTGCTGGCCTAGGGATGAACTGCAACTGAGTCACACAATGTTGCAGTTCATTTTATAAGTTTATGTGGCTTATATACTACAATGCGATTTATGTTTCGTATTATTTGTCAAGTTAAGTTTTATTTTGCTTTAAGTTGAAGTATGTTTTTTATTTCGAACAGGGTTCCCTCCTATTTGCTTTCTTCCAAAGTGCTCTTAGCATTGTTGCATTACATATTATCTAACAACACACTTATCCTACACAACAAACTAAATCTCTCAGATTATCTTCTTACAAAACTAGTTTAGTTGTCTGCTCAGCTGTCAGTCCAAGGACGGGACAAGGCTGCTGAGAACTGACGGAAAAGTGACAATCGTGGGTGCACGGACAGAAACAGATACACCGGTATGTAGTATGTAGTAGGTGGATAACTTTCTTGCCAAATTACGAAGCGAGAGGCCGAGCCCTATCTGTTTACAAATAGTCGACATAATATGTAGTCTGATGATGAGTGAGGGGGCATAGCAAGGCAATATATGTACGTATAGTGCCAAGCGCGTGATCACTATATCTATTTCTGTGTCTGTGTGACGTCTGGATGTGTCTGCGCACTATTTTAGTACACAAAGTGAAAGTCACGACTCGGATATCATGAACGAGGATGTTCCCGCCTCTATAATTGCATTATTTAACATTTTTACGCTCATTCACGACATTGGCTATTATTTCAAGGCCCGGTTGCTATCCGATGGAGTAATGAATAACTTTTAAAATAGTTTTTGTCATTTAACGCAAAATTTATTTATCCTCATCACGTCTTTGCATTGACATTGCGCTGATTTTGCGGTTGTATTAGGGAAAATCTACATACAAACCTTTGTCCTCAGCTTTCCCTTTTTTGGCACCGATTTCATTAGTAGGTCGAAATTGTCCTTCGTCAACATTTCTTCAGTATCATTCTAAATAGTTCCAAAATGTTACCTAAGTTTCTGTCTATAGTAATATCTATAAGCATATGCAATTTATACTGCACTGACTTCGTTTTTGGAAAACATTCAAATCTCAATTTGTAATTAACTAATCCGTTATCAATGAAAAGCCTAATGCATCTTAGCTTTTAGCTTATCGCTAACGTATTTAGTATTATTTGTGATAAAAGCAATATATCTGTTCGGACGCTGATGATATACGTAATCGTATCTAATGAGATAAAAGTATTTCGAGATAGGGTCGCTCCGTTCGGTCCACTTTCGCCGATCGCAAGATTGTTGGAGTCGCTAATCGAGTATTGTTTGACTAGTGATAAGGTCGAACGACGAGTCTCCGTCAGTTTCACTGTGTTGTTTCATGGAACGCGCTCGCACCTCGCACTCCGCATAGCTGTGTGCCCGTCGTGGTAGTAACGCACACGAGCAAAATGACCGCTATTTGTCCTCTGCTGTGTCTCTCACTTTTGGTCAACCTGTTTCATGGCATTAACTGTCATATTTACACTAATGGCTTTCCTTGTATAAATTCCAAATCCCAAATTAGTGTGTTTATGTTTGTTTTAAGAAATTTTCTTCACATATAATAGTTACTTTGTCGTCATATTTAGTGTTTAATCATGCGTACACAATCTTATCTTTATACAAGTGGCCATTCACTCAGTCTGGTTCACCGGTTACGTATATTGTAGTGAAATAGTGTCAGAAAAATGGAGATAAGTTCGTAAATAACGCTAAAATAGCGTCAATCATAGTTTTATATCGCATTTTCATTGTCAAGGTCTTTAATTCATGAAATCAATGTTATATTATTATTGTTCAGTGCCTGAAAAAATTAAGTTTCTTTTCGTATTGCGGTGAGTCACTTGTTTTACATGTTTATAAGAAAAATGTCACCTGAGTGGATTATCGTTGTTAACCTTTGTGGAATAGGTATGTATTTTGGAGGTCATTGCCTGTTCTAAAGTACATAGATTTAATGAATATTAAACACAGCACATTCACACATTTAGTCTTTATTTGCTCATGTATTGTCTTTCCCAAAACGTAAAGTAAGTATACCTAATGGAAATGGTATTTTAAAAGAATGACAAAATCAATCAAAAGTCAAAAGCCACAGAAGAATCAAAAATATCAGTTTGAAGTTATTTATCTTGTCTATGTATTGAATATACCAGAATTAAAACTCCATATTATCTCTCAGATATGACATAAATATTTCGAAGATAAGGGTTCTGTTTATCCTCTGATAAATATACTTTCCAATACTTAAACACGTACCTAATTCACATATAGATACTATGATACCTATATGTAAATTACGTGTTTGTTTTCTTTTATTTTCTTTATCTTTTGAGTATACTATAAGAATTCGATCATACGATATTGTACGTAGATTACTATGTACCTGTAATAGGTAATAATTGTGATGAACTATTACCAGGTTCCAGACACAAAGAGGATTAAACATTATCTCTAGAGCAGAAATATATAATATTTGAATTAATAAAGCATATAATTCTTAATAATAATAAAGAACTTGGCAACGAGTTCATTATATTATAATCAAGTTCATTCAAACTCGTGATTCAAACATACCTACATTCATTCGCAGTGATTTTAAAGTTTTTATCCTCATATAAATTAAACCTTCCTGAATTCTAGGCAAGGTGCCTAGAATTCAGGAACTGGACCCAATAACCTTTTTAAAGAAACTTAGTCGTCGTCAATTTCACATATTTAAAGATACTAATATAGAGGGCAAACAGAATAATTAATCTCGAAAATAGTAGAATAATAATATAATAATATCTTTCACACATCAGATGAAAACGTAGATCAAGAAGGAACTGTTTTTTTCTCAGCTTCCCGTACGAGCATTGAAAAGGAAAATAATGTAAATATAATATTTCAGAAAAAGGTGTTGAGAATTTTCACATAGTTTGTTTTAACACTTGCTCTGACTACAATGATGTTTCTTCTGACAGCAGAGAGGTCACACATTTTTATAAAGAACCAATACTTTCAGATGAATTTCAAATGTCTAAGTTAAGAAACGGCTCATAACAAGCTGCTAATATGTTGATGAATGAGAGAGCTGTCGAGATAACATCGCTCGGTATGCGAAATAGTTAAGTTCCCTTGAGGAATATTAGCAAAAATGTGCGGTGCTTCATCATAATGGGCACATTTAGATAAGATAGCTTTAATTTCCACAAATCATAAATTGGTATTTTAGAAGACAGTAAAATCAGAAAGTTTCTTAAGTTTCACCATCATGTCGTGCCGTTTAAGCTTGCTTAAATCATCGCCGACACTTGTATGAACAGCCGAAGACACTGCATCGTCGTAACATCGAAATGTGAAATGCCGCTTGGAATATTAAAATTGCAATGAAACTCGTATCCGTTTTACCTCAGTTGTGAAATGTATATATGAAGTATCTTGACGACCAGGCACAATGCAGCAGTTGATTACAAATGTAAATAATTCATGTGAAACAAGGTTCATTTTATTAGATCACTAGCTTATATGCCTGCTACGTCCTCTTGTTATTTCTGAATGGAGTCAATGAGTACTTAAGTCACGCGCTATCGAGTGGGCGGTTACGAAATCACTCATAATTGCAACGTTAAAGTGCAGGCTAAACAGTGTCAACTGCACAATAGTCTCATTGGCAGTACTTACTAATATCGGACGATGTCGCGCGCAATTGTGCCTTATCTGCCGGTTCATTGACCGCCCTTATCGAACTTCATTGAGCGCCTTATGACGTAGCCACTTCTAATTCTTGTAGGCATGTTGTGAGGAATGCTTAATTATCTTGATATTTTTCCCTTACAACTGGATATATACCTACGTACGTTGGTATGGAAACCAGAAACATGTTTACATTTTTCCGTCCTGGATAAGATCTAGCAGATAAATAACGTCACATATTGTTTTTAATTAGTCCGTTGATATCCTTGCCTTTGCTTTTATGTTATGTTGAAGATTTGATAATATTATTCACCACTTTCTTGATAACTTTACTTTTAAAAAGTCGTCCCTTTAACTGGATTCTATCCATGATAAGTTGAAAACCGGCTAGTTAATGAATTACTGCATCCGGTGAAGCTTAATGCAGTTTTTGTTTAAACCTTGGACAAATTGCTTCATATGAGTTTTATAGCTCACCATCGGATCTTGCTCCTACTGGACTTGCAAATACTTTCAATAGGATATAAACTATCCAACACTTAAAAAACTAAAATTGATAAAAACGCTTATATTATGAATGTAAAATGATATGCTGGCACAGATTATGTCTTAGTTGTAGGTTAATAATAAATAAGAAAATAGGTACCTACTACAAGATAGGGAGACTACATGCTTGACCTCCCGTTTCGGGAAAAGCAAACGGTGGCATGTTACGAGTACTAACAATGTAAGTAGTTAGAAAGAGATTTAAAGATTTATGCATAATTTTAGATTCATAAAAGTAAAAAGCAGATTTATTGTAAAAAATGGCTGTTCATGTATTTTTTGTTCCTCAAAATTTTAATATGTTTTTGAAAATATTGGCATAGCGCGCTGAGTTGATGCAGAAAGGTTAATGAAATCGCTTAAAATGTGTTCAAAATGCTAAGTAGGATACACGCTGTAAGCACGAGATTGTAAAAATCTGCACTACCAAAGAAGATTTGTTTTAAACCATGAAAGAGATCAAGAATCCAATAAAAGATAAAAAGTCATAGCAAAGTAGCAATCTAACTAATCGCTTTCTGTATTCTGCATCAGTGAGTTCAAAAGTTAGTGAACTGTTCCAAGGTGTTGATTCCTACAGGCAATATACGAGGTGAGTCCCGAGGATTCCAAGAATACTTATAGCAATATAGACATCTAGGCCGAACCCTAAACGGTGGGTGTGCACAGTCGCGCAATTGATAAGTGCAGTTCTATGAATAAATGGCAGATCCATTATAGTTTAAAGGATCTGCCGAGGAATCGAGGATAATCGGCCCGATTGTCTGCTGCGTAGTGCGTACGTAGTTATAAAATATGTTTTGCAGTGAGCCTCAATCATTCCATTACGCGTGCAATCTTGAGGCAGATATGTTCTGTGTGTATATGTATAGAAGTGTTCATATAGGCGTTTGAACCTTTGAACATTTTAACGTTGCTTATCATGATGAGTTGATATAAATAGTATTATTCTAAAAATATCGTTCATCTCGTAGATGTTAGCCATTTTCCACTTGATCAAAAGTAAGACTATTTTCGTACACAAATATATGCAGAAGTTATTTGAGAAAAGATCCTATATTTGCCATCTATGTTCAGGCTTCAAATTGAATTTGAAAGACACTTAAAATTAAAGTTCGGTTGTTATGAACACGCCAATAGATATCCTGTGATCAAAGAAATGTTTCTTATATTTAAATGAAAAATGCATAGATGACTTGCCTCGATTCACTTAAAATAGGTACCAATTGTTATTTGATATCAGTCTATGAATGTTACGTATACGATAATAAAAATTATCATAAACTTTAATAACGGTTGACTGCAAATTGACGATGCATCGTCAATTGTGTGAATCACCAAATGATATAAAATGTTACTGGAAATGTCAAAATAAATCTGCAAATATGTAGTTGACCGCTTGAAATTCAATTACATGTGTTGTATTTTGCGCTGGCGCAATGTTGGATCCAGGTTTTATTATATATTTACAAGTTCATAAATGATCAACTAACTATAAAAGAAGTACTGTTTTCGGTTTTAAGACTGTCTTATGTCCCGTCCCGTCCCTTATCTCTAAGTTTATACTCATATTGTGGTAGGTTCAGGTTCTATGCCTGCATTCGTTTCGTACTCTTCGTAGACAACGACGTCTTTACGGTTTCTCTGGTCCCAGCCAGCTAGTTCTTCGTCTTTAAACAATTTTAATATATTATGTCAATAACAAAGATGTAATAACAAAAGGTTATCGTATCAATTGATGAATGAGTACTTTCTCTGTTTATATTCAGTCACCTTGGTCGCCGGTCACCTGTGAAAGACATTTCCATGTTTACAAACGCCAGCAACCACACGACTATATTCTTATACACACTTGAAGATAACCGTTGTTTCTTCGATAACTCCTTTGTTGTCAACTTTCATTCGAAGTCTTTATCTTAGTGTGTATGTACTTTGTTAAAACCCACTCGAGATAATGTAGGGGGCTATTGAGGCTTTTATTAGGCTTGATCCTATTGTGGTTACTACCAGAAAGAATGTATCAAAGTAGTTAATAAGTCATTAATTATTTATTACACAGTGACTTCACTGCTATTTGCTTTTTTCCATTTCTCTGAATATTCCTCAAAGCTGGTTACTCCTACAATAAAACGCGTTGCAGCATCACTTTCTCTGCATAGGGGCGTCCTGGACCACCATCACAGTATTCGTATTGTTTCTCGCAAATCGTGTAGTAATAATACATTACGAGAATTGAGTCGGCCATTATTTATGTACAATAACGAGTGGCGTGGTTGCTAGCCTCGGAGCGGTGACCGACTCGCCCTGATTGCATAATGGCGAGCTGGCCACCGATGCTGCGATTACTGAACTATATTTAACTGAAAATGTACCTCCTACGATTTGCAAATGTGTCGGTTCTCTTTGGTGAACGATACAGTGACGCTGGTCCACGTGATTCCATACACGAGTGTCCGTGGAATTAGATCCTACGCATTAAGGGGTCTTCCGAAATAGAATCGTGAATGGCTGGAATGAGTCTGCAATCAGGAATTTAATTAATTTCAAATATGTTTAATCTATAATAATTCTGGGAATAGTTGTAAATTGTTTATAACGATCCGTGAATTGAAATGGATAGGCATGAGAAGTAGGTATATTTGGTGCTGTGTTAGTACTGTTAGTCAACTGAGAGATTCAGTTCGCTGAAATACTCTAAAAGTCGATAGAGGTACTTCCTAAGTTCTGGATTTCCTACTACAATTACGATGTTATCGGCCTTCATACATGGTTGTTGATGTTCATTCACCTAGTAATGAATGGACAACAACATCAATATTTATTGTCCTTGGGTGGCCTATTATTAGCTCGATTAATTCATATTTATAAGTTTTGTTACTTATAATAAATATCATATTCGCCTTGGATGGCGATGGCTGTCTGCCACATCCAACACGATTATGATATTTCTGTCACTGCTTGTTTTCATGGTCGGAAAATGTCAGAACGGATGTTAGTTATAGTATCTAATTCGCAAACCTCAACATCCAGGCTTGTCTAAACAAATCTAAAATTCGTCTTCCGAAAGCTACTAGAATGAGTTCCCGTTCGTCATCGAACCGGACTTGCGGCACTGCCACCGTCGCCAGATGCTCATGTAGGCCGCCCCCGGTTCCGTGACGTATTAGTGTTGGCACTAGAATCTAATTACGAAACATCGTCAACTACATGCGTAAAGCTTCCTAAATTCGTACGTGCTTAGGTGCAGATATTTATATACCAGGATAAATGTACTTTTATCAGATGAGTGGTCCACTCTCGTTAGTGTCACGCGCATTCAATTCAATTTCACAACAGCTCACTTTAATTTAGATCAATTTTGAAGACAACAAACAGAACGTTTGAGGTAATAAGTGAGCTCGTCCGCTTCAGCAAATCAAAATACAAGCACTGACGTGTTGTTGTAGTCGGAATTATCTGACCTCTTGACGTTCTGGAACATTAATGAAATGATTGATGTGAGATTGCTAGGTCATTGTTATAAATTCTCTCTCTTCGTGATTCTTTTGCTAAGTTATCGAGTTACTGCAGACTTATTTTCATCGACGTCCTCATTACTTGACTAATTCTCAGAGCATCATTGCTTTTTTTCATTGTCTATTTCAATTTATAATTGATAAGGTGGTTTGATTGTTATCAGCGTGTGTCACGAGAGCCGGCTTGTTGACATTGATGTCAAGGCTAGGCGTCCCACTTTAGCGTTGCCTCTAAAATGGGTCGGGCACTGACCTTCACAATATTGTGATTGCAACGCACTTGTATTAGCGACACTTTCTTAAAATCTCGCTGAAAGTCTCACTCTTTGATCTATCCAATACAAATATTTATAAGTGAAATATTTTGATTATGATTTCATGCTTTCGAAATATTTTGAAAAAATAAGCCTTCGTTATTATTGTGATTTAGTTTTAATAATTCTATGCAATTTTGTTGAGTATTTCATACATCAGCTGTGTGGTATGCATGCATACTATCTGGTCCATGTGTCCGTGGGTCCCGCTGATCAAAGAGGAGCAATGTAGTTTCGTTATCTTATCGAGGACATTCAACTTTCATATTGTGATAAATATAAATAAATAGCTGATGACCAAAGACACATGTACAAGATTAGCAGAAAGTCTGCCATTTATCAGGACAGGACTTTTATTCTAGTCCCAAAATAGGCTGGAAGGAATGCCTGCATTTTGTATGCAGCTGTTCATTGCGCTTACTTACGATGTTGGTTGGTGCCAAAACGAATAAAGTAACCATCTAGGTCACCTTTGATTTATAAATAACCAACTCACCAGAAGACAATATCAGCAAACGGCAGGCTTATACGTACTAGCTCCTGCCAGCGGCTTCACCCGCGTGATAAGTGTTTTATCATCCCAAGGGAACATTATACCGGGATAAAAGTAGCTTATTCCAGACTACAATCTAGCTCTATGCCGAATTTCATCCAAATCCGTTCAGCCGTTCTGGCATGATTGAGTTACAAACATACATCCATAAATCCACACAAACATTCACATTTATAATATAAGTAAGATAAGATGAAACAGCAATCAGCAATAATTGCGCAGCGATCGCGCTATAATATGTCATAAAAATCGGGATTACGTTACCAATTATTTGCTGATTGTCAAATGCACTTATTTCGAAAAAAAACCGCCAGACTCTAAAACTTCTGTACAATTACAATTTCAATTTGGGAGCGGTTTGCAATCGACCAACAGAAAACAAAAACTAATCACAATAATATAGCCAAATTTGCTTGCCATAGACGCAATATTGCTACCGATAATAATAAATATTGCTTTTATTGATAAATAAAAATCGCAATTACCCTGCGTTCAAATGGATATTTTAGTTAATTAATTGTTCTATAGAGATAGCACTGTCGAAAAATTGTTATGGTATTGGCTATCGCTGATAATTCAAATTCGTGATTGAAGAGCAATTGTTGCTACCGTTAAAAATAACCTGCCGTTCAATGTATAATAGTGGATGTTGTATGTTTCAGACGCAGATGAGCGGAGATCGCGCAGCCTCGCAGTGCGGACTGACCTCGCTGCTGCCGATGTCGTGCGGGCGACGCGCTGCGGCGTTCGCGCGCGACCTACACTCGCGCCTCAGCAACCTGGGCGGCGCGCACGACGACCACTGCGAGAGCAGCTGGCTGACACAGGGCCCCGCCGCCGTGCCGCACCGCCCCACCACCTCCACCAGCACTAGGGAGCTCGACACCTTCTACGACTTCGAACTCGAGTGTGAGAGCCCCTCCAGCCCCATCGACGACTTTGAAACCGCCTTCCCGGAAAGGTCTCCCACTGAAGATCAAGAACAACCCTTTTATGATGTTGACTCTGAACCTGAAGTAGCGAAAGAACCAGCCAAGTTTTTATTACAACAACCGGACAAAACACAAAATAATTTCATATTTTCTACCGCCTTCTATACGGAGTGCACTCCACCAGTGAAACTTCAACCAATCCCGCGTGAAAATGGCCACACCAGCAAACGTTTATATTCCGCGATCACATTTGAGGGTTGTGCACCACAAAACAGTATCGATGAAATAGATTGTGCTGCAAAACCAATCGCCGCCTTAGATACAGACTCTTTTAGTTTACCTAACTTTACAAGTGCCACAGTCGACAGTGACTCGGAATTTGAATCTGCAAAGAGTGAACCTTCGGATGTTGTAGAAGTTGAAGACGACTTTCAAAATGAAAAGAGTACTGAAACTTACACAACAGAGTGCCTGGAAAACTTATCACTTGCGGAAGTTGAAATTCCACTCGATGAGGAAACGCCGACGGAAGCCCTGGAAGAAACGCCCGAACTAGTGCCAGACGTATGCAATGAAATTAGTGTGGAACCTTTAAAAATAATAACCAGTGAAGTTCCTATTGAAAATGAAATATCGCCTGCATCTGAAATTGAGCCGTCCGTCTTGAGTGCAGAAAGTAATGATGAAAATCAGGATGAAGCAGAAGTGGAAGCAGAAGACGACCGGCCACAACGAGTTCGACGCTGCTCCTCACTCAAAACTGGCAAAACGCCACCCGGCACGCCAGGTCGCAAGAAAATTGTACGCTTCGCTGACGTTTTAGGACTCGATCTTGCGGATGTGAAAACTTTTATGGATGAAATTCCAGTAGTACCCAAATCAGCCTACGACGATCTCACTGGATGCGACGTTCAGAGCGCTCCGCCAGCGCGTACTACGCAACGGCTCGGGGCTCTCACACTCGTACCACTTTTCCAACTGCCCGTCAACATCACGGACAAACTCGAAACTCGGAACGTAAGCATGGAAAGCGCACGTGTGTGCGACGGCGTGCACGTCACCGTATGCGGCTCCGTGCGCGTGCGGAACCTGGACTTCCACAAGACTGTACACATACGCTACACAATGAACGGGTGGAGAACGTACACGGACCTGCAGGCAACCTATGTGCAGGGCTCATGCGATGGCTTCTCTGACCGCTTCCAGTTCGTACTGTACGCTCCGGCGATATCGTCAGGACAGCGACTGGAGTTAGCCGTGAGGTTCTTGTGCAAGGGCCAACAGTTCTGGGACAACAATAGCGGTTCTAACTACTGTTTCGATTGCCTAGCGCTAGGCTCGACGACTGCGGCGGGCGCGCCGACAGCTGTGGGCGCGTCGGGCCCGCTGCACCCCACGGTGGACTGGCACCCGTCCTTCTACTGATGCGGCTACGAAGAGCCAAGAGGTGACAGTGTCGGAGCGTCGAGTGCGCGTCGGGCGGCGGCGCCGGTCGCTGGCCGGCCGGGCTGGCCGAGCTGGCCGGGCCGGCCACACATTCCTGTGCCCGCTTCCCGCGAGGCGCCGGCTCCCGCGGGTCTGCGCGGGGTCCTGAGCGCCTGAATTGATGAGGCTTCACGTTGTAAAGCGTACTTGTGATATAAATTAGACTAGGCGTAGATATTTTAACGGCGAGTGAGTGACTCGTTCTCAGAGTGCCATTTTCAGTAACGACGTTTCGAGTTATTTGTAATGTGTATATTTCATCGATTTATTTGTATCGTAATGTTAATTGTAGAGTAGCGTCCCCTAGGACAATAAAATGTGATGAATGTGCGTGCAGGCGCGGGCGGTGAGCGCAGCCGCGCCTCTTCTCCTTGTACATACTGAGAGAGATGAATTCTGAATGATATTAATAATTATTTTAATACAATTTTTATGACATTATTAGACCTTTGTAATAAATATAATATGTCGTATTAGGAGTATCACCTAGATAGAAGATTTATTCACATAACATCCTTATGAACTGTAGATAATACGAATATTTCTAGTTATAGTGTCCTGTCTGTGGTGACATAATATCTTCCCTTATTAGACCGTTGTAATGTTGAACTGTTAAAGTAGACGCGAGAACGTGTTATTTAAAATGTTTCAAAACTATGAATCCTATGCGAATTACAATGTAACTGAAATATTTTATACCGACGTTATAATCTGGATATATTTATATTTTTATAATCACGGTATCATGACATATTTCCTACGTGAGAACTGATAAATAAGAGCCGATTGTTGATTCAGTTTTGAGATTTTAATAAATGAGACTATTAGAAATTACGAAATTAAATTATTGTTACTTTTAAGCGATATTATAATTTATTTATTAGGCCGATGTTTTGTCTATTTGTATATGTACCTGAATTCTTAAAATGTGGCCATATTAATTTTACACAATTTGAATGCTACCCTTATGAACTATTATTGTTTCTCTAATTGACTCCTGTTTTATTATAAATACCTACCTAATAAATTAATGTTCTTAATTATAATGTTCTTGTTTATATTCAGTTTATCTTAAAAAACCCTAAAAAAATACTCCAAACTGATATAACTATTGTTCTGTCAAAAAAAATACACACACTACGGTAACCAAACCTAAGTGAATTCATGATCCAGATATCTGCAAAGATACTATTTATGATGCACAAGTAAAATTAAAAACCCCCGACACATTTTTATTTCATGCTACATAATTTATGTAAAAGTAGTAAACACGCTTCGATCGACAATCTATTGAACACGTAATTATGAAACGATATCTTGCGAAAACACCCCGGTTCCAAAGGTAAAACGCCCATAATTTTTGAACGGTTTAACCGATTCTCATCAAACATAACTAAAATTACCACTCTTGATAAAGTCAACTATCAAACAAAAAAAAAGGCAATCTTAATCTGTCCATCCGATTAGGTGCTGTGATGCCACTGACAGATACACACAGGTATACACGTCAAACTTATACCACCCCTCTTTTTCCGTCGGGGGTTAAAAACTAGCGGTTTGGTCCCACTAGTTCTACTGAACAGCTCTACGGTAGAACTAATGGGATTTTTTTTTCCCACTAGTACTACGATTTTAGGTATAACAAAATAGTAGAACTATTGGGATTCTCTATTCGCACTTGTTCTACTGAACAGTTCGACGGTAGAACTAATGGGATATTTCGTTCTCACTAGTACTAGGTTTTACCGGTACATTGTGGTGATGAAGTGTCTGTACAAAAACGCCACCATGTCAGTCCGTCTTTAGGATCTGACCTCGAAACCAATCCTTCTCTGGCGCGGCGTGAGACAGGGAGACGTTATTTCTCCGTAACTGTTCACTGCTGCGCTAGAGGATATCTTCAAGGTTCTGGACTGGAGGGGGCTCGGCATCAACGTTTATGGCGAGTACATCATTCACCTTCGGTTTGCCGACGACATAGTGGTTAATGGCTGATACCATGGAGAGCCTCAGTACAATGCTCGATGACCTCAGTAGAGCTTCCGAAAGAGTGGGTCTTAAAATGAACATGGACAAAACCAAGGTCATGGTGAATGTAACACCCACTCCTATCAAGGTCGTACTACCGTAGAACTGTTCAGTAGAACTAGTGGGAACAAACGAAACTAGCAACTCTCCACACCTGGAAATAAAACTGGCAGATAAACTATACAAAGTTAAAGTAAATTGAATTCAAACAAAGCCATTATGTAAAGAATATATACCTACTGGGTATTATTAGCTATTGATAAGTTACCAATAAACCGAAAGCATGACTTGTATTAGTACCTCAGCAGTGGCTAATAGCGGTACAACCCCACACAAATCGTACGTCACGTGGGGATTCCGAAATAAAGTGACATTGTTTTCCGTGTTCAATTAGAGACCCCACTATACTTTAGTAGCATTTTAAATGCTCTCTAAATCCATTTTCAGCTTGTGTTACTAAAACAAAACGCATCGGCGTCTCAAAACGACGGAAAGGGAATGGCGTTACCACAAATCTCAATAACTGCCCTTGTACCATGACGTGTCAAAACTATAATGGTTCGACTGCCAAAAAGGGACAGGTGAATAGAGGTCATTTATATCTGTCCCTTATGCACACTATAAATAACCTTGTTCTAAGAGGTTATGGTCACACCCTGGTATGATTTGCGATTTGATTTCAAGAAGAGCAAGGGAGCCAAAAATTCGAAATCATGTGACATCCACCAACCCACACTGGGCTTGCGTGAATCGTGGCTTACGGCCCATTCCCTCTCACAGAGAAGAGGTCTGTATCCCAGCAGTGGGAACATTTAAAGGCTGATGATGTTGATGAAGGGAGCCAGATGACTATATTCAGGGAGGTGACCATAAGCTCTTAGAGGAAGGTTATTTTCAGTGTGCGTAAGGGACAGCTGTATCTGACTTGTATACATCTCACCCTTATTCACAGTTGAACCGTAATATTTTTGACACGTCATGTTACGGGGGTAGATCACAAAATACTTTAATTTTCTGCGATGGAAGCTAGAACTTTCGTAATAAATAATGGCGCCCAACAAGGGACAGTCATCGGAATTTGGAGTCCCTTAGCCGTGAATCATTATTGTTTAAAAACAAAAATGAAGTAGGTAGGTTAAAGGGTTCATTAAATTAAAAGGGATTGAAAAAAACAGCTTTTTACTATGCAAGTACTTTAATTACAGAATCTTATCAATAAGCGAAATATTATATCACAATTACACTTTATTTTGATATCATAATAAATTATTCAACGCAGCTTAAGGTACAGTTCATCAGGTAGAGATAGACTAACAGTTCTATTAAGAACGTTGTGACCTTTCTGCCTGCACACCATTATAACAGAAAAATATTTAAATAGCTGTGCGACTTCTTAACTAAAATTTACAATTTCATAAAAATAGAAGCATGCTGCTTAATATAAAAATATGGACATCACTTAAATAATTACTAATTAAAATAAATAGTCACAAGTTCGCGCCAAAAGCCAAGATGGCGGCGATTACGACTTACCTACAATCTCAACAATAAAACAAAACGTCACAACAAAGCCGAGGGGCTAATTTTACTCAATTCTTATTCATCAATAAATTTACTTGAAAATGTACAACGTTTCTATTTTTTTTCTATACAAATCTATTCATATTCACATAAATAAAAAATAAACTAGACTACTAGGTCAAAATAAAATTAAATCTTGACTGCACTGGCGTAGTGGCTATGAGCCATACACAATATAGGTAAACTAAGGTTTAGCACGCATTGCGTTTTTTAGCCGCACGGATAATATTGGCGCGATTTTTTACCGCGTATTGAATCATAACTTACACGCACTGCGGATAAAATACCGCACGATTTTTGTCTCTTTCTACCTGTTCATAGAGCTCAAGATATTCGCACGAATTCAATCCGCGCCTCGGTGCGGTGGATTCTGCGGCAAAACACAAATTTGTTGAGGATTTTATAAGGCGCGGTTATTTAACCGCAAGTCCGTGTAACTTCAAACAATTCCGCCGACAAATATGGTACAGAATTTGCGTCCAGGTCCAGTAGACCACCAGGACATCAGATATTTTATCTGAGCGAGCGTGTATGGCCTTAACTAGGAGATGTTAAATCAAAACAAAAAGCAGAACGAAACGAAAACTCAAAAGAATTAAGAGCTCAAAATTCACGATAAAATGTCACTGCTCTAAATACGTCACGCTGCCTAAAAGGCGGGTAAACTTCTAACCTAACACAGTCTAGAAGCGATGGGATGCCCATCAGTTGTCTATGGTTACACTCTGGTGGACTTGCGCGCGCGCCGCCTCCGGGAGCTGCGCGGGGGGGGGAGGGTGATGCTGGGGTCGCGGAGTGCCCTCAGCTGCATGTGAAGCCTTTGCTTACAGAACTCGTAGAATTCGATCTCTCTGGTGAAGTTGGCTCGGACAATGTTCTTCACTTCTTCTGAAACTGGTGGCTTGTAGGTGTTGCGGTTGATCCGGGCGAATGTGTTTACACCCTCTGAAATGAGAAGAAGGGGAATTTAAGAAAATTTTGTCGCCAATCCGGTGTGGACTAATCGGTAGCTGGAGCTTGTGAACAGAGAAGAATAAACAAAAAGTTTTTTTTTTCGTTCTTTGTCAATGGTACCTAAATACATAATTATTAGGAATGCACACAGATAAGTAATGACGAACAAAAATCAAAATCAAATAGTTTATTTCAAATAAACCTTAAAGGTACTCTTGAATTGTCAAACAAAAAAAAAGATGACTCTAGTTGCAAATTCGCAAGCGTCAGTAGGTCTCAATGCAGAAGAATTTGCAAGAAACTCCACATGTATCAACCTACATTATAATAAATTAAGGGTGGCCTAGTCGGCGGCACGAACTATTTTGAGGGCGGAGTTAAAAGCATGCTATCTCATCCGACAACACGTGTGAAAGGGATAGACGCTGTGATGAGCAGTAAGAAGCTAGTGTGCGTACGAATACACATTCCTAAGGCTAGGCTGTGAGACGCATACTTGCGCAATTTTATAATGCAAAATTTTATAAACAGACCTTTGACCTTTTTTTTTCCTGTTTTTCATGGATATCATGAAAAAACTACTGAATGCATCTGTTATTGATTTATTTAAATTTTATGTACAATGGTGATACATAGGCGGACTTCATGCAACAAGGCATTCTCTACCAGTCCAGTAAAAATGTCACAAGACTGGTAGGTCTACAAAATACTATGGACAATATTAAAGTCGGCTATTAAAAAACTGTAAAAAAAACGTGTGTATGATGTGTATTTGGTGTTGAATCCGTTCAAAATAAAATGATTTGCCTTTTATAACTACTAATCGATCACTGTATGGTGATTGTTTTACTATTTTCCTTCTTCTTATGATATTTATTTCCGCCCAAAGATGCATTAAAATTGGTGTTGAAATATAGAACTATCGCCTCTCATAAATTTCAAATATATGTTAATTTTTACTTTTTGTTTCCATACAGGGCTAGATAATGATGACAAAAATTGATATCATTTTTTATTTTGAACATATACCGTCAAACAGTGGAGTAATCGCCATACTACGTTTGTATAGAAGAATGATTGGCTAGGGCACCTTTAATAACAATTCATTTATCAATGACTAATCTCATTAGTATGCCCAGTGTCGTAAGGTAGGTCAAGTCAATATTGTAATAGAAATGGGCAATATAATGAGGGCCGTACGACCAAGGTCTACTGCCTAATAATTTAGTCTACGAGATTAGAAAATAGATGCGATTGAGGGTCATGTTCTCATTCAAACAAATAGTAAGCAATAAATGATAAACTTATTTTTGTCTTCAATTTCATTGGTAGGCAACCAACTGCATTAAGGGTCATCAAATAAAAGAAGGTAGGAACTTCTTCTACAGATACCGTAAAAAGAGCTTAGCTATGGATTTTCGGCTGTATTCTGAGTCTCTTTATCAGTAAAGTGACATGAAAAATAATAAGAAAATTGAAATAAACTCTCTAATACGTACTGCGCCACAATGACTGCCAGTATCAAAGCAGGCGCTTTTAGCGCCTTTTACTACAAGATCAAAGTTTCCCAAGGGATGGATCATGCATGGGCTATTCTATAGTATTTCGATCTAAAAAGTGTTTGTATAATTTGCATTTCCTCAGATTAAAGTTGCATGTGAGATCTAGGTAATAAATGTAAGTTGCAGTGGCTCCATCTATTATAATTCATTCGCTAGCCGACTACGTAGTACTACAGCTATCCAATAGATGGCGTTGATCACAATGTTACTAACCCCAGTACAGTTGGAGCGCTCCTCGGAAGAACCGCGGCACGTATCGTTCGAGTGCTGTGAGCGTCGAGTTCATATCTTCGAGCACGCCAACCACTGCATATTGTTCCTCTACCACCCGCTTGGCGCGCTGGAGAGCCTCCACGCTGTTGAATGGCCTGGAATAACAGAATGCTAAGTCAGTATAGATCAAAACAGTTAACAGTGAGTTCATGCTGGAGAAGGGTTCTATAGACAGATGTTAGAGGAGGCTTTATGCAAGATCGACAAGAGATATTCTATAAAAAAACAGATTTTCGCTAGCAAATGAAGGCTTAGTATAAAAACTTATTGGCTGATTTTTTAAATATATAAATAATTGGTAATGAAGCCAGGCTATTATTGAGAGTTAATTTATTGTTTCTGTAACAAAACTGTCAATGACAGGACAAGGACAGGTGTTTAAAGAAGACTGGGCAATGAGAGATATCCTGCTAAACCTTTATCTTGCTCGAGCTGAAAGAAAATTTTACATCCGTTTTCTATAAACGTGGCTTTGGCTATAAAATAACAATACATAATTTTATGGTTGTTTTAAAGTTTATAAAGGAAATATATATAATCCTACTTCCTAATATTATAAATGCGAAAGTTTGAATGGATGGATGTAAGGATGCTTATTACTCAATCACTCCAGAAGGGATGAAATTTGGCTTATGGATAGATTATAGTCTGGCATAGTACATAGCGATAGGATTTTTTTATTTCCATGCTAAAGATGTCGCGGGCAAAAGCTAGTCAGATACAAAATGAAAAAAGAATTGCGCCTTCGCAAATGGTCATAGCAAAGTTTCAACAGACAGTACATTGACCTGCGCATTCTGTAGGCGCATGATATTGCTAAGTGAACGAATAAAACGTACGAGTTGGAGATTGACTTGCTATTTCATTGCAAGAGCCTACATTCTAGGCACAATACTCACGTGCACTGTTGTTCGTGTCCGCAGAAGAACAGCGTCTGTCGGCGATGGTCACCGATGCCCTCGTGAGTCTGACCCTCCACGTAGCGGCATTCCCGGTCTCCACTCAACACGCAAGTCTCGAAGTCCTGAAATCACAAATGTAGAAGTTTGATTACATAAGTGAATAGATGAAGTAGGTACAGTGTACTTATAGCGAGCTTTTTAACGTGCTCACTCGTGATAACGTAAATGATCTCTTGTGTCAAAATGTATACAAAAAATACCCGGCCAAGTGCGAGTAACTGCAAAAAATCACGTTTTTTGTATGGGAGCCCTACTTAAAAATTTATTTTATTCTATTTTTAGTATTTGTTGTTATAGCGGCAACAGAAATACATCATCTGTGAAAATTTCAACTGTGTAGCTATCACGGTTCATGAGATACAGCCTGGTGACAGACAGACAGACAGACGGACCGCGAAGTCTCAGTAATAGGGTCCCGTTTTTACCCTTTGGGTACGGAACCCTAAAAAAGACGTTTCCCCTTACCGTCCTCGGACGGCGGTTATCCAATTTCAATACAAATTGACGTTTACGTTGACGCGATTGAGCGTGAGTAAAAACTGTCACTAAGGGCTCAGGTAGACATAGGATAATGTACACTTTAGTGTAAAGTGTACAACACACCGTACCCGAAAAAAATTCTGAAAGACACTAAGCAAGGTTGACACAAAGCATCGTTTTGTCTGAGATTTGTTCTTTAGTTCCTGTCAATTTCATAGAGTTGCTAATGATGCATACAGGGGGGTGACCATAAGCTCTTAGAGCAAGACTATTTTGATTGTGCGTAAGGGACAGATGTATATGACTTGTATACATGAGTCCCTTTTTCCCAGTCGAACTATGATAGTTTTGACACGTCATCGTAGTTACGGGGGATGGTCCTAATAAAAAATTATATTGACGCCATGACGTCTTTGAATGATAGAAGTAATAAAGATGTTTATATTAAAACATCTTAGCGTGTTAATTATCTCAGTGTAACATAACGTTAGACTCGTCATCCTATCTACTTTGTTCACGAATATTTTTAATTATCGACTGCTTATTATCACAGTTCAAACTAAATACTAAACACGTAAGAGTTAGTTTTTTTGCCAAACTAATTATATCATCAATTTTTTGTTGACTCAAAACTAATTTATTTTTTCTATTGCGCTGACTAAGTCGAGGGGCTGGTTTGAATAGGCAGACGTAAGCTGAGACCTATTCTGTCCGTAAATAAGGAGTTAATGTATCTTGTTATGTGCGTATGATCGTATGTTTGTGCTGAAAACTGATTGGGTGTGTTTGTGTGGCTGTAATCATACACTTTATCGGAATTAGATCTGTCGGTTTAATTAGAAATTCCAACGTGTGTTGAGTGTTTTGCAGGGTAGTTGAACCCTAATTTGATTTACGGCAGCCTTGAACTGTCGTCCATCTACCAAAGCCGACAAGTAAGTCTGAATTAAATAATGAGATGAATACGTATAATATCTTAGATATTCAGAGCGTGTCAAGAACTGAACTGCTATTATTTAAGGATGACAAATCTTTAAAAATCTTTTACGGAAAAATCACCGAGTTCAAAGACGAATTCGATATTCGAAATGGTGCTGCAATAAGCCACGCACTACTTATGAAGTAGCCATTCGTCAAAGAAAATTTCCTTGACCGTAATATTCATAGAAGCCAATGGCCATTTGAAACGAGACAGCTTCGCGAATCGGGAGCATGTCGACTAGTTTACGTCTGAGTAGGTAATAGCCCAAGTTTATGCATTTCCTAAGTCTATTGATAGATGGCCGGCTACTTCGATACATAATCAGTGTTCAGATCTAGCGATAGACAATGGAAATAGGTCTCTACGTGGGCTGTCTTACAGGGACTATCATTCATAACTTTAACTAGGTTTGCCAATAGTTCGCTAGACAAAAGAAGTTATGATATTGGGCGAAGCCACACGGGATTGTGCCGTTTTGCTTAAAATCGTGACTACTCAAGAGGGAGGAACGGAACTTGTAGGTATGATATATTTTTTCCAAAAACCCGACTGCTTAAGAAGCGAACTAATAAGACGTAAACAAATAGAAAATCATGCTGTGCAGTACGTCTTTTTAGTTCGCTTCTTAAGCAGTCGGGTTTTGTGATTTTTTGTATTAACTTTTTAGTTAATATTTTTTTTTCGAATTATTTACATAAACATAGGAGTGTTATACATTTTTTTAATCACCCCTTAAAACCCTTTATTTTGATACCCCACACGATGGATCTGGAAGAAATAAAAATTGGGCCGCCACAATATGGCGCCCAAAATCCGCCATTTTTCTATTTTCCAAATTTAATGTAGCCAGTGTCATTCGCAAGGTTAAGACGAATCGATTTACGTAAGAATCATCAAAATCGGCTAACGCGTTTGGTATCTAGAAAGCCACATAGGAACAAACATACAAACATACACTGATAAACGCATTACCCTCCTTCGACATTCGGGTAAAAAAATAACCACCCACTAAAATTTCAAATGTTGTTGTGTGTGTTTTCCCTTGGGACCGTGGTCCCTCAACAATCCGTTGATTATGGAAAATTCTATGAACTGACTGATGCCGAAATTTTGCCGATAGTTATAATAGTAGACCCGTATTTAAACACTTGCAACCTACATAGCAGGCTAAAATGATGATAAATTATACAGCAAAAATGCGATCTGAGCCCCAATGTTGCTATCATTAATTTTCTAATACATATGCGCTAATTGTTTTGTCAGTATGTAGCTTGAAGCTAATTCACACTGCTGGAAATGAATCTAGGCTAGACCAACAAAATGTACCGTTTCAGATATTAATGAGCTTTTGCCATGAAAAAATAGTTTTTGTTTGGGGAATCATTCTTTTTTAATTACTGTGATTGATTGAGCACTTAATATTTGTTAGGTACGTTACACCTGGATTTTTATTTTAAGCTCTCCATCTTTATCATTATTTAGAGTTTCAAGCAGCTGGTAAACCATTCCATTTTCTTCAGTTAGTGCTAAACCTGTTTGTTCTTAGGGTTCCGTACCCGAAGGGTCCAAACGGAGCAATATTGCTGTCACTCACGTATCAGTCTGTCCGTCGACTGTCACACGGGTTTTACAGCCAAACGGTTGGAGTAACAGTCTTAAAATTTTCACAGTATAAGCATCTTGTTGACCCAAAGCCATACAAATTGTAATTTTTTTTCAATGTTTTTAAAGTGGCGTGAATAAAAATTTGACCTACCCGAGTGGATTATCGTTGTTTAGAACTCGGTGAGTAGATAAACACTGTATTTTCTGTTTATAAAATATTGGAAAACAAAGGAATGAGAAGCCACCAAAGTCAGCATTTTTTACAAAAACAAATGTTATCTTCCCATTGACCTATGAACTTGAAAATCGGTGATAATGTTTATTATTACATATATTTTACTAACAAATACCAATTTATTGATGAATCAGATTTTTCTTTGATATTCCGTCATTTTTCCTATTACAAACAACGTAATTTTGCGGTTTGGTACGGAACCCTAAATGTGCGAAGCCCGACACGCACTTGGCCAGTTTGTTTTTACTTTAGGTAATTTTTAGTTTTTTTTAGTTTGTTATGGCAATATTTTTTGATCAATCACCTGCGAACTATTAAGTTTTAAAGCAAAGTAAACGTTTATTTGGATAGATTGTAGGTACATTAAATAAGATGTGATAATTAAAACATGGGTGATCCTTGTACAATCTACCATATATTAGGCATGAAAACATTATTTAATGAGATGCAATGATATTAAGAGGTGCATTCACATAACAATATATTAATTAAGTTAATAAATATATTAATTAATTCCTTACTTAGTGTGTTTAATCGAAGCCCTACATCTATTTTTATATCTTGTTTTACGTTATATAACAATATTGCATTAACTTATGGATATTCATCGGTACTTTTATTGCACTTTCGCTTATATTTTTGAGCCGTAATAGCACTTAAATCGCCAAGAGGTAAATGTTTAGCTGAGTTAGTCGTACATACATATTCATTTTACGAGAATAATAAATACCCATAATAGTTCCATTGCCGACTATTCTCATAAAATACAATACTTACTGGAGGTCTGATCAAGATACCGCCATCTCGCTTAACGTGCGAATATGCAATTTAAGAGATCAGTTTAGATTCTAGATTAAGAATTTAAATACTAAAGTGCTGGGACTTTAATAACAATAACGATTTATGCAACAACTTTCATTTGTTTTCCTTTCGTTTTATTTAAATATGGAGAACAAAGAAAAAAGAACTACACGAAATTGAATTTCAATGCTACAGGCACAGAGCCATCAAATGAATCAAATAATTGTTTATAAGTGCACTATTATAAAATTTAATTGCCAGTATACTAATAAGTGTTAAGTACTCCAACATTGCTAACGATCAATTTTGTTATTAAAATATAAAAATAACCGAAATTAATAAAACTATGCTACTGCAGCACAGATACCCAAATTCATTAAAAACAATATTAACAATATCATAAACCTATTAAACGTTTGATGGCAGCAGTTATAAAGCGCAACACTAATCTGTTAGAACAGTGTACATCACTATTAACTCGTTAACTGCGCTAAAGTGATGTATCATTCCATTCATTCCCATCGATACATTAACCCAATTAGTTCACGAGTTGTTAGACGCACTGTTTCGATTTACCTTTCGTTGTGATTCGATCGTGAGCATTGCTCCGAGTCGTGTTAACCGCTTGCTGATCGTGACCGAATGATCTGAACTCTTGACCATGGAATTCTACTGATTCTTCTGAATGAACGTTTTGACAGCCCTAACGGGGCACGTCACAGATGGACTGCTAGTCGCGAGATGCAACCATGCGCAGAGTTCCGTACCAATGGGCTCTAGAGCCATCCGTAAATTAAAAATAATAATATCAATCTGTAGCTATCTCGATGCTGGGTATATGCCTCTTCTTATACAGACAAGGCACGTACCATCGCTTGCTCAGTGCGGGTTAGAGTATACTATTTTAATTTAGCATGTAGAGACACACATTAACCATACCACAGTGACAATTGGGCAGTAATTAGCCGAGAATACTCTGGTAATCAATTGACTTGACCAGGGATCCTCTCCCTAAGGACGAAGTCCGTAGTTTCGGCCTTCGTTACGGGCGTTTTCTACTCCGTATCTCATACGGACGCATGATTCGTTCGGAGCCCGATTACTAATGAATGACAACACAATTTTAGCAGTTGTATTTACTACCGATGTGTTTTTACCCGTCCGAAAAATTTAATCATTACGGAGTACGGTTCACTTTAAGGTGCCCAAATACTTTCGGACGGTTCCGTAACTTCGTTGACGGAGTGAGGGAGTAGACCCCCAGATGCGGGCTTTGATAAGCGGTGAGACTTTAATAACACGTTACGCTATGGAACCCTAAAAATGGGAAATTCGACACAACGAATGCTGTAAAATTGGAAAAACGGTTCCGTAAATCGTAAATTAAAATCCGGATACTGATTGATGTCCATGAAGTAGGTTTACGGAGCAGGGAAATGGCGAAAGCTTGAGAATCTACAGGTTAGTGGTCGGTATGTAATGGTTATTAGTATGATCAATATCGTAGCGCTAACGGACGCATTACCAATTGATTGATACTGAGATGCCAGACGATACAATTGTTCAGCTATTGTGTTCGAGAGAGATTGTGAAAGGAACAACTTGTTGTTTGCGTACCTACACGCATGTTCGGTTTTAATCATTTGTAATTCAATGTTTGTTTATATTGTAGACTAACTGTGCCCGCACAGATACCCGCCCCTACTTACCTTGCTACCTAGCCACCTACCTACCAATCTCTTTCTAGGGTCATTCTTCCGAGGAGAATCTTAACACTTTGATTCAGAAAATAACACTTTTTTATTCATTATTTGTACATTTAACGTGATGCGTGAACAAGTAAACAGACAAACATAAAAAATCCAAAAATGCTAGAAATGGGTTCTATTGGCTATCCTTTAACACCCTGGCTATTTTTTGGAAATATTTTTGATGTACAAAAACGACTATTCTACAGATTTATTATATACTAGCTGTTGCCCGCGACTTCGTCCGCGTAAAACCCACAAAAAAAAAAAAAAAAAAATTGCCGCTGGAACTATGAATTTTCTCGTGATCTAACGTACGCCTATGTTACTCGTTATTACATCTGCTATCTACCAGTGAAAGTCCTGTCAAAATCAGTCCAGGCGTTTCGGAGATTACCCGGAACAAACAGACAGATAGGCAGACAAAAATTTAAAAAATTGCTTATTTGTTGTTAGTACCGTATATACTTTCACGTGCATTCAATAAAACGTTGTTATTTTGATATTAAATACAGACACTTCAATTTTATTTATTTATATAGATTATGTATTGATGATAGGTAGGTACCTACTTTTGGACCTCATGAGCTACTCTACATTAAATTTAGAAATTAAACTACAGCATGGATGATTCCAAGAGGTGGTTTAAAATGGAACGCTACAATACTACTCTCCGTCCAGCTTATAACTTTACATTTGACAGCTCAAAAACTAATCATTTATTGATGAACGAATGCGGCACCGATTCGATTTCTTATAACAATCGACTTTATTAATGAAGAAATTGTAAGCGATTTTACACATTGTTATATGTATTATTATTGCTCAAAATTTGGTATTGTTTGAAAATATTTAAAAATAAACTGGCTCCGTGGCGTGGTTGTGGACGAGTCCCTACTGAAAGTACAGTTAGTAAAACATTCTACAAACACTGAAACCACCAAAACGATATGTAATCGACGAAATGGCGTACATGGTACATACAAAATATAACCTTCATTGGAAGGATGAACCTTAACTGCGTACCTTATTTATAATTAAATGATTATTATGAAAATATATTCAATTTACTCTGTGATATTTACTGATACATAAATTCTTTTAACTAGCTGTGATGTTTATTTTATCAGAATAACGGAACGAATAAGCACGACGTCGCATCAATACTGTAAGCGTCCATGAAGTATTGCATTTTATTGTCTATGGTTACTTGTTAATAATTATGATACTTCATAGCCAGGCTTTCTTTATATATATATCAGTCATGTAAAGTAATAGGCTGGAAGGATAATAATAGCTATGGTTTAATTAACTGGTCAGTATAAATGTAGACACTATATGCACCTAAAAACTCATTCGCGATTTAAAATGTTCGCACTCATAAAATTACAGTCGTTTAAAATGTTCCAACACAAAAAAATAAACAGGTTTAGTACGCCAACAATGTAAGTATCAGACCTATCAAATATATGATTATATCATCAAGTCTAGATAGCGCCATAAACATTCCCAAGTAATGGTAACCCTGCCATTGTAACGGGATATTTTCTTGGGAACAATAAAGCACCATACACAGAGAACGATGTTTATTATATTTAACCCTTGAACACGTTACCAAAATTAATAAATTTAAATAAAGGGTCGCTGGTTGCAGTTGGCTGGTCAACTTTTCCTCGTACTAAAATATTACCCAACTAATTTAGAGTTGAGGGTGGAAGAACAAAAAAAATAAAAATAATAATATAACGGAAGGGCCAGAAAGCCCGTCCCCGGAACCGTCGCGTAGCCAGCCAACTCCACACTGCGACAGCCTGCCTCGAGCAGATAGCCTCCGCCAGGCAATCAGCCCCAACCAGACAGTCAGCCCCAACCAGACAGTCAGCCCCAACCAGACACCTCCTTTCGGAGGAAGAAAACCCGTAGGGTAGATAGGTCGGCCCAATTTCGACCCCACGCCACGTTGTTCGTGAGGGATTATGAGCCCGACGTGGGAACACGTGGACAACGGGGCCAGTACCTGACCGAATCCCCGCTGCCACAGGAAGAAGCCCACGTTAAGATAACTCAGCAACACTATCAGTCAGGTCGCGGTCGCACGGACCTCACGGTTCCACGTGGACCAAAGCGACCTGATCAAAGCACAGCCAGGAGCAGCTTTTTCGGTCGCCGGGACGCACTCACGCGTCCCAATGCGGATCAGGCTACTCACACACACCAACTTCAGCACAACAGATTATTGGTTAGGGCTTCGGCCCAACCAGCACGTTAGCAGGCGGGTGACCGAAGATCCGGTCGCCACGCCGCCTCGCAGAAAAAGAAAAAAGATCACCGCACGCACAAATCAAAACGTCAAATCACCCAGTGCCGTTCGGATACAAATCGCACAAAAATCAAATCACTTTGATTTTAACTACCCCACGAAACAATTTCAATCCTTGAAGAAATGACAAGGAAAAATCACCCTTCCGTAAAATACACCATCCCAGGTTCAAATCACATCCGTCAAATTATTCAAGTTCAATTTATAACTATTCTATAAAAACACAATCACTGACTAATAAAAATTATTTTAAACATGCACTGCGTCTAACTAACGATTTGCGCGTTTCCAAACGCAAATGCGGCACTCACAAATGACAGCTGGCAGTCTGTCAAAACAAACAAATAGAATTAAGTAAATATAAATTTCGGAGGACGAATATCAAGTGATTTTAAGTTATTTTAGTGAAATTAGAGTGTTTATAGGGAACTCGACGTCCCAGGGTGCGGTTCCAAAGTGGTTCCACCACCCAGCGGCAGTTTTAAGGCGAATGAGCAATACAAATACGGCAGAAAGAGGTAACTAATTTTCTTTTGACAAAACTTTTATCTACCACAAAAAAAAGTGTTACAGTATCCCCTCACCCGCCAGAATTTCGCGAGGTAACAAGCGAAATTCGAGCTGGTCCCCAGCTCTATGACCCGGTGGAGGCATAAGGCATGGCACAGAATGCGCCTGCTAATTTGCGGGACTGTTTCTTCAGCCCGTCTTTGGATACACACATACAAACACATGAAACTAAGGGTAGCCCCCATGCCAGCTACTCTGCAATACATATCAAAAAAAATATAATCACACCCCTTGAGGCCCACAGTACTGGACATGATGACGCCAATGCAAAAAATAAAAAAAACGCCCAAATGGAGGATCAATCGGCACTCTTTATGTCCTTCACATGGCAATCACTCCTTCTACCATTCTCATCTTCCAACAAGTAAACCAGATTAGACAACTTCCGCACAACCTTACATTTCTCAAACCGTGGAGCCAGCTTGTAGGAAAAATGTTTCGAGGCATCACTCCGAACATGAGTGCGCCGCCACACAAAATCATCCTTCTCAAAAACAGCATCCCTTCTACGCTGATTGTAATACTTGGCATCCCGCCAATGGGACTTTCTCAACTCTTGGTTAACTTTCACGAACACTTCTTTCAGGGTGCCCGACTTGTCAACGTAGGCTTCACGGGAAGTAGTATCAATCTCATGGTTGGATTCAACAGAAACATCCTCAAACACCTTGCAACCATCACCAGCCAACTTTTTCGGCCCCCCAGACAACGCATCAAAAGGGTGCAACCGACTCACTTGGGACACTATAACTTCACTGGGTTTCCGATAAGATAAATCGGCCCGACCCGTCAGACTCAATACGCCAGGCGCAAGATTAAAGGCCCTCCAAAAATTTATTCCAAATAGCAGAGGAGTGGACACCTCCGGAATCACAAAAAACTTTATCACCCGCAAGACATGGTTCACCGTCACCGGCAAATACATATACCCAAGAACAGGGGAAGTTGAACCATTCGCGGTTCTCACAACATCTACATCATTCGACTTATGGATCTGGGCCATACCCGAAAAATGATCCACAACAGAACCACCAACAATCGAAATTTCCGAACCCGAATCTAAAAGACCGGAAACAGACAAACCACAAATATCTACGTTTAAATAAGGACGGGTATCATCACCAGAGGAACGGACCGTCGCTACTTGTATTTTTGCATCCGGAGTCACCTTGTTTTTAGGAGAACACTTCGGACAATTCTTGGTTTTCACACCCTTCTCCCCACAGCGATAACAGATCATGACGCGGGGCGCCTTACACTCAAGGAGGTTATGATCCTTCACCCGACACCGTACACAAAACTTCTCCACCGCAGTCTCAACAGTCTCACAAACAGGGCGATTACCCTTACTAGCCTTGTACGCAAGATCGGGGGCAACAGCGTGTTGAACATTGCGTGGGGGTTCGGTAAAAAATTCCGACCTAACCTTCGCCGCTTCCAACTGCCGGCAACGCCTTTTCAGTTCAGACCACGAATCGATATCAACCAAGGCCAGTTGGAGGGTATATGCTGGTCGGATATTAAACTTCGCGATGCTCAGCTTCTCTCTCTCACCCAGGGGACACCTCAAACGGGAAAAGTAGTTTTGTAGGATGCTGAGGTAATGGACTATGGACTCATCCGGACCCTGCGTCCGGGTTCGGATCTCCTGCAGCAAGCGGTGGTCATAATCCGAAGGCAAATATTCCTCCAACAGCAAATTCCTTAACTGTTCCCAATTCTCAACCTCATCCCTGATACCTCGGTACCAGTACAATGCATCATCAACAAACAGCTCGACGGCAGACCTAAATAATCGATCCGAAGAGATACCACGCGACAAACAAAGCTCCTCAACTCTCTCCAGAAACTCATGGACGCCAACCTTACCATTGAATTTAACGTTCAGGGAATGGATATTAGCCGTGCGATCACACGTGACACAACGTTTCTCCGCCTCAGCATCCTTAGCGGCTCCCACGGGGTAGGTCGGCTCGGATCCGCCTACTTGTGGTTTAAACTCAAAGGTACTGGAAAAAGCATGAAACATTTTGTCTATTCGCCGGAGAATAACCAGAAGGCTTGCATCCAGCTCCGTCTTCAGCTCCATGTCCCCCTTCTCCACCGGTTCGACACGGGTTAACCTATGAAACAAGTGGTTCCCTAAACCTTGGATGCGGTATAACCGCTTTAGCAAAAGTGGCTTTTTATCTAACAGTTCCTGCAGCTCTGCCAGTTTAGTTTTAACAGTCTGTAATTCCAAATGCACATCGCCTTCAAACATGTTAACCTCATCAGTGGGTATCTCTTTGGACAGAGCCCTGATTTGAGTACGCAATCGACCAACCGTGGCCTCAGGTACACCATCACGGATGGCAACCTCGTACAGCAGCTCATCCTTGTTTAGGATATGAAAACGAATGGGGCGTTCCTCCATTTCGATAAATAACTACCAGTCTAAGTTATGAAGTTACACAATTCAACTTATAGACTAACACAAACACACATCAAAAATTGACCAGCCAATTCGTCCCTGAGCATAAGACCAGGGCCGAGGACCTGCACCAACAATGTCCTGTTCGGGCGCCGATGTAACGGGATATTTTCTTGGGAACAATAAAGCACCATACACAGAGAACGATGTTTATTATATTTAACCCTTGAACACGTTACCAAAATTAATAAATTTAAATAAAGGGTCGCTGGTTGCAGTTGGCTGGTCAACTTTTCCTCGTACTAAAATATTACCCAACTAATTTAGAGTTGAGGGTGGAAGAACAAAAAAAATAAAAATAATAATATAACGGAAGGGCCAGAAAGCCCGTCCCCGGAACCGTCGCGTAGCCAGCCAACTCCACACTGCGACAGCCTGCCTCGAGCAGATAGCCTCCGCCAGGCAATCAGCCCCAACCAGACAGTCAGCCCCAACCAGACAGTCAGCCCCAACCAGACACCTCCTTTCGGAGGAAGAAAACCCGTAGGGTAGATAGGTCGGCCCAATTTCGACCCCACGCCACGTTGTTCGTGAGGGATTATGAGCCCGACGTGGGAACACGTGGACAACGGGGCCAGTACCTGACCGAATCCCCGCTGCCACAGGAAGAAGCCCACGTTAAGATAACTCAGCAACACTATCAGTCAGGTCGCGGTCGCACGGACCTCACGGTTCCACGTGGACCAAAGCGACCTGATCAAAGCACAGCCAGGAGCAGCTTTTTCGGTCGCCGGGACGCACTCACGCGTCCCAATGCGGATCAGGCTACTCACACACACCAACTTCAGCACAACAGATTATTGGTTAGGGCTTCGGCCCAACCAGCACGTTAGCAGGCGGGTGACCGAAGATCCGGTCGCCACGCCGCCTCGCAGAAAAAGAAAAAAGATCACCGCACGCACAAATCAAAACGTCAAATCACCCAGTGCCGTTCGGATACAAATCGCACAAAAATCAAATCACTTTGATTTTAACTACCCCACGAAACAATTTCAATCCTTGAAGAAATGACAAGGAAAAATCACCCTTCCGTAAAATACACCATCCCAGGTTCAAATCACATCCGTCAAATTATTCAAGTTCAATTTATAACTATTCTATAAAAACACAATCACTGACTAATAAAAATTATTTTAAACATGCACTGCGTCTAACTAACGATTTGCGCGTTTCCAAACGCAAATGCGGCACTCACAAATGACAGCTGGCAGTCTGTCAAAACAAACAAATAGAATTAAGTAAATATAAATTTCGGAGGACGAATATCAAGTGATTTTAAGTTATTTTAGTGAAATTAGAGTGTTTATAGGGAACTCGACGTCCCAGGGTGCGGTTCCAAAGTGGTTCCACCACCCAGCGGCAGTTTTAAGGCGAATGAGCAATACAAATACGGCAGAAAGAGGTAACTAATTTTCTTTTGACAAAACTTTTATCTACCACAAAAAAAAGTGTTACACCATCACCCCTGGGATCAACTCCTGCGCAGATAACGGACGGACCGGCACGTGGTCGATTCGAGCCGATTCATCCGCAAATTGGCGGCCGATCAACCCGATCGAAGCGTATCTAACTCTTTAGTCAGACAAAAAACCTTTTTTTCGTGATAAAATTTAGACACGGTTCCGAAGCCAGTAGGACCAAACATGCAAACAATTTTGCAAGCAAAGATGAAAATACACGATCATTAATATTAATTATTTAAACTGTACATATACCTCTATTCATAAACCTATACAGTAATAAGATCTGTGATAAACAAATAAAGTCACGCGATCGTGATATTGTCTAGATTTCTAGATTAAGTTGTAAATAACCCTTATAGAGCCCTGGTTACGACCATCTAGTTACATTAAACGTTGCGGGGCCCTCCATAAAGTGTTCCATGTAATTTTAGCCGAACAACCGATCGCACGAACAATATGCGCCACGGTAATCACGGTTACATGAAGCGATTCAAGCAATTCATTTTATCATTTTCACCGTTAGCAAACAAAAACAGATCTCGTGAATACAGATCATGTCACGATTGATACAAAAACAATAAAAAAATCTAATAGCTAGTACACGTTCCCACGACGATCGTAAGAAATCTATGAAAATATCGTAGTAATTTTGAAGTATGGGTACTATTAGCCATTATTTATCCCGTCAAGAAGCTATTGACACGTATTATGCATGCTTCTACCATCAGATAACAAAACGAGCGTGAAGATTAATAGTTGATATGAATAATTGCGTGTCTGTTTTTTGTAGGAGTGTGGGTGTCAATTTTTAACACAGAGTACAAAGGCATCGATGAACCCCGCTTAGTATACACTGACGTGTATTGCAAGACTTTCATCAAAACAGCTATTAATGTATTCGTAGATGCTGGTAATACGTCATCATTAAGTATTGTATGCAGGATATCAATCCTCGTAATAACGGCTTTTCTGAAGTAACATCTTGATGAGGAAGACTCAATCTAAAGCCTTACTAATAAGCACTTCACTTAGCCGCCAAATTGGACATAAAAACTGGCCAAGTGCGAGTCGGCCACTATCGCAAAAAACGGCAGAAAAAAACACGTTTGTTGTATAGGAGCCTCACTTAAATATTTATTATATTCTGTTTTTAGTTATAGCGGCAACAGAAATACATCATCTGAGAAAATTTCAACTGCCTAGCTATCACGGTTCATGAGATACAGCCTGGTGACAGACGGACAGACAGACAGACAGACGGACTGCGGAGTCTTAGTTATAGGGTGCCGTTTTTACCCTTTGGGTACGGAACCCTAAAAAGCTCTAGACAAGTAGCGTTCTGTTTACGATATAGATTGTTAAAAAGTCATGAAATGGGTTTGACAAGTGCTATCGAAATATTACGTGGTCATTCCCCGACCTTTTGACCTTTCGATGCTACGGAAAAAGTATGAATCTACTTCATATAAATACAGCAAAAAAGTATGAACATACCTTTTTCAACCATGCAGGGTCGGGCAGTGGCAGGTCAGGGAAGGCCCTCTTCCTCTCGACGTAGTACCAGGGAGCCCTCACGTAGTAGTACCACGAGATGACCCGCTCCACAGGATCACGCACTACATTCACGTATATCGGAGACGGGAAACCCAACCTGCAATTTTTTATAAGTAAATAAGGTTTCCCTTTTTTTTTCAATCTCTTGAATTGGTTTGACGTTACAATCAATGAATCAAGTGATTTTCAGTTAGCGATAGACAATTAAGTTCTCAGTATCGCAACAATACATTTTCTTTACTCAGTATTTTAACAGATAAAAATACAGTACAATAACAATTCTCGCAAGTCATAATATCGATGTCATCCATTGACATCATCACACTTTTTGCAACAACTGAAAAGAAAAACCCTGAACATGAAATTCTATGCCATCAAAACTAAACTGTAGCACCAGAATGCATCATTCCGCTCTCATTGCAACGAACGACGGCAACGACTCGACTTAACAATGGCGTTTGAACACATACAACAGAGTTTTTGCACGCGCCGCTGTTCTGTAATTAACACTAACAAGAGCCTCGGCTATCGGGTAATAGTCGATCGCAATTAACGTCTACTTGATTCATTAATCATAGTTTATGTGTACGTCTATACGACCAATAAAGTTTGGTGCATGTGATTGATGGACGAGAACCGGCGGCTTCTCTCATGAGGCAAATGGAACAGTGACTCAATGCTTAAATATGAGTATCAATGTCTTGAATGATAGCTGTTCAAGTTTTTGTTTCACATCGATGAAGATTTAGCGCCAGATACCGCTACTTTATGCTTGATTTGTGGCTTTGAATGCTCTTCTAACTAATGATTGGATTTGAATATAATGGCTGCATTCTGATTGTTATTGTCCTAGATCATGTTCGGTATATTTTTATTGCAGTAATTTACTAGATGCTGACATAGTTCTGTTGGCGAAGTTTACCCATTACGGCTTCGGTTTAAAAAGTTGCAAACATGAATGTTCAACAAAGAGTTTGGGTATTTATTTTAGATTCGCTGCGCTCATTTCACGGCTGGGTCGCCGGCGGCAGTTTACGTCTTTTGAGCAGACTCGTATTAGTATCACGCACAATAGTCCCACTGTACTAACTTAAATAGAACTCCGTAAATATTCAATCCCGAAAATTCGCAAATTCTGAAAGCCAAACTTTTCCTCGTTTCATTGTGAAGTGAAGTTGCTCGGTGTTGCTGTTTTTCGAGAGTTTTTGATAGAAGTTAATGTTCATGCCATATTCATATTACAACTTTTAGCAACCGTAATTAAAATCCTTTTACTGTAGCGTGTTCCTGTCCATCAGGCGAGGCTATATTAATCCTGCTATTATATGAAACTTCTGCAAATAAATAACAGTTTACCTTGTGAAGTTGGTGTAGCAGACATGTTTGACGTATGAAGCCGGAGGTTCGTACGTAGACACGAGAGCGGCAAGGGCTACTTGATCAGCAGGCGCCAGGCGAATGGTCTCCACCCGCTGCACAGGATCCCGGCGGAAACCTTCACAAACACAGATATTAAAACTTTGATTCCTAGTACTTCATAAAACCTTTCTCTCTTTCTAAACCGAGCTGTAAACATTTATAATTACACTTGTGTCAATGTGGTTACAATCTCCCTGACAATCAAGAATAGCTGCATTGTAGTACCTTGTTTGAACGATAAATGCTTATAATGATTATAACGAAGCTACAAAAACGGTTACGATGGGGTATATTATGGCTGCATCAGACTTTGCTGCTTTGTTTATGGTGCAAAATGATTATAGAATTTTTTTTAACAAGGTCGTTAGCTCTAGTAATCTGGGGCTTATGATCAATAATTTATAAGATTATAAGTGATTGAACAAAAGACGTAACCTGTTCTTCAATTAACAATGTACACGCAATTCTTACTCGTTAAATTGAACGACAGTTTTATGAGACGATTATATTATAAAAAGATGATTACTTGGGAGTAAATAAATGGGTAAGATCGGCAGATAATACCTAACGGCTAGACAAGAGTATTACACCGGGTTTCTCAAAGCTAAATTAATGTGACAAATTCTTAAATGCGGTTGCAGACATCCGACTGTATTTCCTTAGTAAAAAGTCATAATTCGAGGTCTCCTCCTCCTCCAATATTGGGACAACTTAAAAGGTATTCTATAAACTGAAAAAGAAAGATGGATACTGTGCTCCTATTGACAGCGCAATTTTGAGCGTCTTTTGACGGTTCGAGCGGTTCTAAAGATAATGTATCATAAAAAAGGAAAACAAAGGGGCACATTATATATCTTTATTTTTCAGTTTATGAAATATATTTTTAAATTGGTTGGTGATTGGTTATGGAGGAGGAAATAGGCGAGAGCTAAACGAATCGAATCGAATTATGACTTTTTGCTAAGGAGATTCAGTTGGAAGTCTGCGACCGCATTTTCTCTTAAGCACGCTGTGATTGGTTGTTGAAAATTCATCCAACCAATCACAGCAGTTATAAAGCGATTATTCGTCGATTACATTAACATCCCGATAATCGAGCTTCGAGAAACTGGGCATTACAATCTTATAGGTTCTGTTTTCGACTATTCTTTTTTATAAGTAAGTAGGTATGTCCTTGTACTATGAATAGTTTTCTTAGGACAGACAAGAATTAATTAGTTAATTTATATCAAACTAGCGGGCCCCTCGCGGTTTCACCCGCGGTTTTCCTGTTCCCGTGGGAATACAGGGATAAAAAGTAGCCTATGTCACCCGGGGATAGTGTAGTTTCACAACGGTGAAAGAATTTTTGAAATCGGTCCAGTAGTTTTTAAGTTTATACGTTACATACAAAAATACAAATATTTCCTCTTTATAATATTTTTAGTATATTAGTATAGATTAAACAACTACGTATGCACCTTTTGTGTAAGTCCACTTCACTTCACTTTTTAATATAAATTTTACAGATTTCACACAATCTATACTAATAGTATTATAAAGAGGAAAGATTTTTTTGTTTGTTTGTTTGTACCGAATATGCTCCGAAACTACTGGACCGATTTGAAAAATTCTACATTATTCACCAATAGAAAGCTACATTATTCCTGAGTGACATAGGCTATTTTTTTATCCCGAAAACGGGTCCTGTGGGGTGGTCCACGGGAGCGAAGCTGCGGGCAACAGCTAGTTTTAAATAAAGTGCTTGGATTTAAATGCCAGCCTTTTCCATGGATCAACAAACTCGCACTAATGACGACCGGTAATTGCCAAAAAAGAGAACACGGTAACCAGCCTTAAAATATATTTCTTATTTAAGGCTTTTAATTACTTGAGATATTAAGAGTTTCAGTTTAAGTAAACTAAGTTGTCCTCATTAATAACTATAAAGATAAATTCAGTTAATTAAATATTTTCGGAAGTCATACCCGGGGTACCGTTTAGTTAACATTTTATTAAATAAAGTCTGTATTTTATTACGCATCTTATAATTTTTTTTTTTCACATTTTTGTTACTGTATAAGCTATAGGGACATAATAAAATCTGACTATAATGTAATTTTTAGGGTTCCGTACCTCGAAAGAAACAAACGGAACCTTTATAAGATCACTTTGTTATCCGTCCGTCTGTCTGTCTGTCAAGACAGGTCTATAATACCTTTAAGTTGAGGTTTATACGGAACCCTCGGTACGCGAGTACGACTCGCACTTGGCCGATTTTTACGTTTTTTTTAAATGTTAATAATTCATTATTTAATTCCGAGTGCTCATCGAGTTTTTAGAGACATTAGTAAAGCTAGTCAACTCTTCACTTCACCAGGGGGCTGGGCTTTTCTTCGGCCAGAGAAACAACATTGCTATTCAACGTGGGAATGCTGCCAGCGTTCTGGGCACATTTCCCATTGACATCGATTTGAATGAATTGTTTGAAGCGCAATGAGACCAGTTCCCTCTCCCCTTTGTCTAAAATTATGTTTTTTTAGTCGTATGTTTTATTGTATGGAATTATATCTATTTCTGTAGAATTGAAAAATATTTATAATGACAGCTATGACATACGAAAGAGATCCCTAAAAAAAATTTTGTTATTTTTCCATTTACTTTTTTAAATGATGTTACAATTTACAAATTTTAATTAAAAAAAATGGAAGCACAATATTTGAAACTGATTCATTCAGGATACAACACTATTTTTAAATTACGATAATGTGACAACCCCAAATGTCATATTAAGGTACGAAAAAAAAAACAGTATAGATTATTTTTATGTATTCTGACATTAAACCTGCTAATCTTAAACTATAATCGTGACAATCCAAGAAGTCCGATGATGTTTCTCATTTTACACGCCGCGATAACTTTGTATGAACGTCTACGAAAAAACTAATTCATAGTCCTAATTAATTACAATGTTACCCATACACTATAACAACGAGTTTCATTCCTAAGCATCAAGTTAAAAATAACGTATTTTTATAGCTGTCAAATCCGACTTCTTAGATTGTACCGACTTTAGTCTAACTAAAAACAGTCAAACAGGTTGATTAGGAACCTGCGTTGCTAATCAACCTGTTTGGTGGGTGAATAGAAACAAAACTTTGAAGGGAATTTTCACGTTATTTTAAAAATTGTTTGTAGCATTTTAGTAGGTACTCCAATATATTAAATAATTATTTAAAAAAACGATGCTTTGTTTGAAACTAATAAAGTGGTATCAGTGGCGTAGCTAGCATGGGTGGCACCGGTGCGCATAATTGTGGTGTCACCCAAGAATGAAATCTGTTAAAATGAATAAACATTCAATAAACGTATAGTATGTTTTTATTTAATTATTACTAAGTCTTTCATAATTACAATAGAAATTTTGATTGATAATAATATTTACTAATTACTTATACCTTCATTTGTTTATACTAATCTAAGTACAAGCACTAAAATCTCTTTTTTCTAGCTTTAACAGCTGCAGGGCCCCGGTAACCCTTTTTCAATTTATCCGCGGCCCAGACAGGCATCGACCCTCGCGGACCCCGTCAGTTTTGCTGACATCTCTTTGAGGCGCGCGTGGTACACAACGCGCCGTCGACTCGGGCCTGGTCCTTATCGGACGGCGAGATACCCATTACTCGCCGTCCGCAAGCCCGCGCTTACGGTGGCCGGGAATCGGCTTGCGACTCCCGACGCCCAGGGCGTCTCCTGCGGTGGCTAGGAGCGTGAGGGCGTCTCCGTTGCTTCTATTCACCCGTGCGTTCCTATTCACCCCGTTTGACGCAACTTTTCTTTCCTTATCTTAGCGACCTTTTTGGTAGTTCGACGCAATTCGATTTTTATCACAGCGATTACCAAGTTTTAGGTACTTACTCATCGAAATTACAGGTGCGTCACATAAACGCAATGCGATCCAATTCGACCGATTCGCACTTAAAATTTTCTTAGAAAATGCGTGCACGATATCGCCTGTCGACACATTAATTTAAAGGCCCCTTAGAAAAAGTATGTAAACTGTCAACATTTTTATTTTTCACTCACCAAACTGATTCTTAAAGGCCAGCCGATGTAGCAGTTCCATGAAGGTCTGACTTCCGACCTTCGGCACCCTGTTGAAGAACAAGACCTCCGTGCCAGCTCGGGCTGTGTTGTTCAGCTCCCACGGTTCGGGCACCAGCAACTCATCCAGGTATTCCTGTTCTGTCTCCTGCTGCGAGTCATCGGGCTCTGCTTCTAATGTTCGCTGCGGCTTGCTGCGCTCCTGTGAAAGAGGTACCTAAAGGTTGGTAAAAGAATAACGTAGGTATTTTATGTACCTACACAGACCTAAAATACTATAATTATAAATGTTAAAGTGTGAATGCTAATGCTGTTAAGCAATTACGGAGTACCTACGCTTCAACTACACTAGCAAAAAAAGCTAGTCTTGATAAAAGGGCTATGCGGATCATAATTTGTCGACTCAAATACCTCAATATACTAATCTTTGGGACCAAGCAAATATTGACGTTTCGTGAGAACTTAGGTAGGTACTATCATAAAATAAAAAGAGTTATACCTAATTAAACATGGAATTATGTAATTATTATCATAAATAGTCAAGAATAGTCAAGACAGACTTTGTTTTAACCCAACACCGATCGATACAGGTTTTTATTCTCCTTTTGGTCGTAATAATAATTTAAAAATACCGACCGCTAAAGTTATCCTCCTACGAGTTCGCTATGCATATTAGCAAACAAGTAGTATTTTCCTATTAAGTACTTCTAACGAGAAAAGTTCACTAAACTGATAGACAAAAATAAACTATAACAAAGTAGCAATAGCCTTCAAGAAGAACTTAATTTATGATAAGGCTTATAAGCGTGTGAATCAGTTTTGGAAAATGTCAAATCGCCAAAGTCTGGAGAAGAAAAGGATTGGCTTCCATCAAATTTCTAAAATCGTGTCACGTTCCTTATTACCTTTACCTACTGATAAGAGTGATTACCTCCTTCATTTGTAGTCGGTTTAAAATAGCCCTTCTAACTCTGCTAAAGATTTAAACTCCCGTGATAAAATAGGTACGAATCGAAAACAATTCTCTAATAAAAATGTCGGTCTCAGTCTCTCTGATGAATAAACAAATAAAGTAGTCAGAGGCTCTACACATTTTTACAACTTCCCATCAATGAAGATATAAACCAGATCAGAAAACGAACAACTTCCAATGTAAGGTGTAAACGCATAAAAATCTACCGAGAAACCGCATGAATTACATATGCATATTTATTTCAAGACTATCGTATAGTACAGGTAATCGCTGTTAACTTGCTCTATTTAGAAATCAGCATAAAAGGGATATTTCTCTGATAGCTGCAGAGCCTTTGGGCTTATTTAATTTGTGCACATAAAATGCTCGAGTATGTTATTTTATATGATGTACGTCCGTTTTCTTTCAATATTCGTGTTGGAATGAAAGGAGTTTGAGTTAGAGTAGATAGTTTGTCTGTGGAAGGTGAGTCTGTGGTCTATGGAAAGTTATCGCGGTGTGTGCCAACGACCAGAAAAGACGGATTGGAATAACTTAAGTTAATACACCGATATTCAGGCGTTTGATTGGCCGATATACCACAAATCACGCCCACACAAACTATTAAAAAAACGGGAGAATGTGGGAATGGTTTGAGCTAGAGTAGATAGTTTGTCTGTGGAGGGTGAGTCTCGGTGGTCTATGGAGAGTTATAGCAGTGTGTGCCAACGACGAAAAAAGACGTATTGGAATAAATGAATTTAATACACCGATATTCAGGCGTTTGTTTGCCCGGTAACCCACAATCGTTATGAGTTTATGACAGTGAATTAAGATACTGACATGAAAGCTCTTATGGTGCAATTATGAAAGTAAACCTATTAGGCCCACATGCACCAAAAACTTAACTCACAGTTAGTTGCTTGCACGGGGTTAAACAACAAATAAGTCATACATAATTAACCGTGTTCGTTACTGACTCGGACTGAGATAATTCAGGGCGCAAGTGGGCTTTAGAATTTTATAGATATATTCAACCAAAGAATTCGAATGTACATAATGTGATTGGTCTGTTTATTTAGTAAATACTTTAAGAACACAAACCCACAGAGTGAACAGTCTACAAACAGAACAGTCTTCTCTGAAGATCAATAGTCGACGAGCCATGTCTCGTAAACTGGGCCAAGTTGAGATGCCTATTTTTATCCCTCGAATCTACCCTATGAATACTAATACCCTCGAATCTATTTGATGATGAAATTGTAACCAGTCAAGTACTTCGGGTTCTAATGGATTTTTGCTTCTTCTCAGGTGACAATGAAACTGATCCGATTGTGGTGATGGTACAGAGGTATTTCTATTTTGAATACACAGTGACCGAGTGATTACGATGACGATGAATCAGACTCCATTACCTTTCAATGATGGAAGCACTCGCCCCACAAAGCCGATGTAATACTATTACTTTAGAAATTCGTACGCAATCTAAGTAAGTATAATTGTGTTATGTAGGGCTGGCTGGTTGGAAATAATCCTATACTTTATAAAAGATAGCTTGATCTCTGCGACATATGTCAAACTGACGCATACGTTATTGTCGTTATTGGTGTTATTGTTAGCCTGTCAAGCGCTATTTTTACTGTGACAGCTGTCGTAGAGATCAAGCTATCGTTTATGAAGTATAGTCTTCAAATTACTCTTTAGTTTTTTTTTTCTTGTATCTTTTAAAATGTGATTACTGTTATGTAGTATTGGATTTTTGTTCCAGAGACGATATTTTATTTGTTCCTTTGCCACAGCATACAAGTACCTATATATATATATATCAAGTTTTACTTCAAGAAGGAGCACCTTTGAGAACTGATATCAAGGGTTAGTGACCCAAGAATAAAGGTTTTCAAAGATCGCATAGCTGTATCAGTATTTAGGTAAATAATGACAAATGTTGTATCATATATCATGCAGAATAATTTGCGAAGAAAATATCCAAGGTTTTAGAATTTCGCAATTTATAAAGATTGGAAGACAATATTGTTAAGTTTTCACGCCAAATAATAATAATGCATTAATCAATTCTTTATTTGCAAAAAGAAGACAAATTGGTTTCGTACATAAGAAGGTACAAATACTTTTATCTGGTCTCTATGAAAGCGTATAGCCTCTATTGTTTGATCTTTACAGCTTGTCATTGACCCATAGGTCCTACCTATTTCTTAGATATTAACACCGATAACATTCTAGACAAGATCTTCAAGATGGCTTTTTTCAATTACCTATCGAATAGAACGAAAAATAATGTTCAAAAATATTTCATTAAAAAAAATATCTTCAGATTGTTAAAGCCAGTACTGAAGGAATTGGAAGGTATGTCACCTTGAGTTGATCTACATATTCATTGTTTATTACTGATAGAGGTCATCATCATCATAATCAGCCTAACTACAGCAGTCCAATGCTGGACATAGGCCTCCAATCGCACGCCATTCTCCTTTTGATAGTGCGAAAGAACATTAATTATGTATCACCCTTCTCTATTTTTTCAGGCTTGTTTTATCCACTTTTTTTCTAGTATTTCAGTTGAGTGTCAGCCCTAAGCAAGCATAATGTGAGGAGTTACTTACGGCGCCGGTGTGCCTCCGTATCGCTGCGAGAGCGTCTTTGTACTCCTGTGCCGATGCAAACGCGTGCTCCGTCCGATCCGTCGGGACTCCTACGAAAAAAAAAAAAAACATATTGTTAGTAAAAGTGTTATTGATTAACTTCTAATGTTGTTTATAAATGGCTATTGGTCGATGATGAAATATTGGAGTGAGGAGGCAAACATATTTGTTTGTTTGAATTAATGTGGCTCTGTTTGAAGACCAATTTTTTAAACATGTAGGTTTTTTTTCAGTCTGCCTGTTATTTGCAAACAAATCCGTCAGATTCAAGAAACAACTATTAAAATTAATAATCAAAATGAATATTAAGATACAAGATTACGAGTTACCACTGTATTTACTTATTTTTTTGTCAGTCGTTCAGAAAAAACAGAATCCCCAAATGGAATGGAATGGACGCTAACACATAATTTACATCTTTATAATTTTCATTACCTACGTACCTACAATTACATTAGTGGTTTGTGCGAAATGCGCGGCTGATGACTCTAGAACTAATCGGACGAAATAAAATTGCCGGTTACGTATCTACTAAGTAATTCCGTGGAACTTAGCAGGCGTTTCAGCCGGAAAAAAATACAAGATACGTAAGTACAACCTATTCACGAATAATGTCGGCAAAAAGTTTGCGTTCTGCGTTTCTCCAAACTTTTTCAGTTAACGCAACGCCGCCGCGCGAACTTTAAATTAAGAATGCCTTTTTTTTTCAAAAGCTCTTTTGTTTTTTTTATGTGGCAGCGACAACTGCCTGTATTATTCCACAGTATAAGGTCTTTGCTTGTAGCGCTTTTCATCCAACGTTATATATTGTGGAGAACCCAAACTTACTTGCGTCTAACATCTACAAATCAAGTCCATCCATAACACTTTATCAAGTCCATATCGAACCTCTTTGAAAATAACCCAACAATAAAGTGTTCCTGTTAGATAGTACTACAATAATATCGACAAGATTGCATTTCCTTCGCACGACCCAACCGATGGAAATTGTCTTTCACAAATCGCTAATGTGCCTCCATTGTACATAACTGTATAGATTTCTTGTCAAAGCTTTCGGGGTTAATGTATAGCCATGATATTTATGATTTACTGTAACCGTTTTATTGTGTGCACTCAGTGTACGTATGTTTTATCTAAGTACATGGCATTGGTATTGGTGTTTTGTGGCAATGGTCATTCATATTATGTTAGTGGTTTTTAAATCGATTCTATATTTTACGTGGTTAACCGCGGTTTTCTGAATGAATTTGTGAAGCAAATACAAAAGAAAGAATTTTCGATGTTTATCAAAATTCAGACTGGATAAGATAAATAAAAAACAGCCAAGCTGCAAATTTTATCCATTACTTTCTTAGTAATGGGTGCAATTTGCAGCAGTCTGTTTTTGTTGTTATTTTTTTAACTTAAATTATAATAGCAATGCAATTTACTTCAGATACAATTTCGTTAGGCTATTTAACTTTTGCTTGGACCTTTCGCCTGCAATCACTGTGGTCTGCGGACCACCTGCAAGGAACCACAATAAAAAACGAATAAAAGCTTTTGGAATACGCAATGAGACTATTTATTTAAATAAACATCACCATTCAGCTGGCTGCAAAGTAGTACAAACTCGTAAAATAAAAAACTGAACTTTTTAAATTAAAGAACACTAAAATATCGATTGTCAAGAATATTATTAGGCGAACTCTGCAATGGTGTTTGTCTATACTTATTATTATTTGTGTTCATGTTTTGAAAGAGTGTTTGAAATAGGAATAGAAAATTGTTACGGCATTAATAAAGAGTATGGTCACAGATAATTCAAGTATGTTTGTTGATGTCATGACTTTTAAGTTCGAAGAAATATATTCAATTGCAAACAAAAAATAACGCAGTTAGTTAATTACCGGTAGTTAAGCTCGTTCATTATGAAAATTAGACAAACGTAAGTAGCAGGTGTGAGATCTGACAACTTTCTACAGAACAAAGCGAATGATCAGTCTTAATGGCCTTTTGTTCAATTGTGGCGGCAAAAGTGAACTCCGAGACACTCGACTTTAGCGAAAAATGGTTACAGTAGGTATGTTAAGATTGGAAATGATAAGGAGTGGTCCGTTAGTGATTTTATAGTTCACAAGTATTGTTTGGGTAACAATGGCTGATCAGCGCTTAAAGTGTTAGTGGAAAGGGATACTGAATAAAAAAACCGGCCAAGTGCGAGTCGGACTCGCGCACGAAGGGTTCCGTACCATTATCGCAAAAAACGGCAAAAAAATCACGTTTGTTGTATGGGAGCCCCACTTAAAATAAATAATTTTATTCTGTTTTTAGTATTTGTTGCTATATCGGCAACAGAAATACACCATCTGTGAAAATTTCAACTGTCTAGCTATCACGGTTCATAAGATACAGCCTGGTGACAGACAGACAGACAGACAGACGGACCGCGGAGTCTTAATAATAGGGTCCCGTTTTTACCCTTTGGGTACGGAACCCTAAAATGGAATTTAATACGAAGGCTAAAAGTAGGCACTCTCGATATCGCACTTAAATTGATTACTCGTACAGTATTACATCGATATCTTATTATTTTTTGGTAAATGTTTTATACCGTAACATAGACACTCAAACTGACTGACATGATGATGTTGAAATAATGCCCAAATTATATCATCATTGATGTTCCCACTGCTGGGATACAGGCCTCCTCTCTGTGAGAGGAGATAATGGGCCGTAACCCACCACGCGGGCCCAGTGCGTGTTGTTGGATGTCACATGTCTTCGAATTTTTGGTTCTAGGACATGCAGGTTTCCTCACGACGTTTTCCTTCACTGTTTTTGAGAGAAGTGGTGTTGAAATTATTTATTTATTTAACGGCAAAAAAATGCATTAATATAAACTAAGTGTACAATATGATGCGATAGACACAGGATGCAAAAACAAAATTATAATCAGAAAGTTACAATAATAGTGCAGAAAATAACACTCATAAACAGTGAAGTCTTTAGACATTAATACAACAAAATAAATTTTATGTAGTGTTGTATTTACATAAAGTAAAGCGCCTGCCTGGGTTCGAACCAACGACCTTCAACTTGTAAGTCGCGGCCAATAACACTGGGCCACCCATGGGCTTACCCAGAGACGGGCAGGGAGGGGCAGCTGCCCCCCCCTGGAAATCTCGCAAAACATGTATGAACTCGCCTAATTACTAATCAAAGTGTAAACGGAGCCTTATGCTCTAACTTTTAAATAAATTACTTCTATTTATTTAACTACCTATAAAGCAGGATCATTTGCGGCTGTTTGCCCTACACACTAAACTACATACATATACCTAATGTTTCATGTAGGTGTGTTTGTGTAGTGTGTATGATAAAACATCCGCGGACGATCCGATCTAAAAAATCTGACTTGCCCCTCCCCTAGGCCAGAAGCTGGGTACGCCCATGGGGCCACCACTGCTCTCAGGGCATTATTTAGATATATTAATATCAATTAGAACCAGAGTAATGCATACTGGTCCCGTTTTTCCTGTCATTACATCTCAATCACTATATTATCCGTCCAAAAACCAACGATAAGAAATAGAACAAAAACTATTTGGTTACCATTAAAGCGTGAACTATACTAATAGGCTGTGCCTGATGGAATCATAAAAAACGACATCTTCATTCCGAATAATAACGGCAACTAAGAAAATAAATAAGACGGCATCTTTGATAATGTGAGTAATAATGATATTGAAGAAAGAAAAACGAATCAAGTGTAGCGGGGCACATCCGGTGGCTACGAGCCGGTGGTGACGTCACACTTTAGTGATGACCCCAATGACCATGCACGACTCACGATTGACACGAAAATTGATACCTAAACGAAGATCGCGAGCCAAATAATGACTATAGATACCACCAATCAACTCATACTCTCGCTAATAAAAAATATCGACTTGCAAATCGTTAATGCATCTCTAATGTTGAAGATGATTCAAATAAGTTTTTGGAATACTTAAATCCATTACCTAAAAAGAACAGTTAAAGAATTTCATCAAAGTTAGCAATAACCATATCATCATATATAATTTAATTTAATATTAGACGCATTCACTTCACAGCCATTTACTTTTTTTGTTAAAATGCCTATAAGCTTGAAAAATATAATTTAATTTGGAAAAATAGTTATTAATGTAATTGCGTGTTGCTTCTAATAACATTTATTTGAGTATTTAATTATAGTCCGTGAAACGCAGGCAGTATCTGGGCTATGAATACGGACTGTTCTTATTGATAGCCTCGGGGGCTAGAACAAAAACCAACAGAAAAATGTGAATTTTGCCTGTGTTTGACAAAAAAAATCTTTACTGAAAGACTTAGAAGTTTTTAAATTTTTACATAGGTACGTACCAGAGTACCTAGCTAGTAGTAGCTAGTAGTTAGCTATAGCATTCATCTTTACTCTGTGACTATGACTAATCATTAGTCTAAACATGGCATCGTATTGGGGCCTTCATCCCTCAGGATTAAACAAAATACAAAGGCCGAATTTCTCACCTCTAAATTATCGCAGAATTAATATTACAAATTGTCAAGCACGCGTTACCTGCTGTGATTCGTTGAATGAATTTTCAACAGCCAATCACAGCAGATAACGCGTGCTTGACAATTTGTCACATTAATTCTGCGATAATTTAGAGGTGAGAAACTCAGCCTGAGGAATTAAATTAAGAGATCTAGCTGCACTGGTATTACCAACACAAACACAAACATGAAAACAAAACAAAATGTGCAGGGTGCCAATCTGCAGTTTTTGCCAACCCTCACGGGAAAAAGGCGTGAGATATTTGTTAGGAGATAAATTAAAATACGAGAATATTTTATATTTTTAACAGCTTACAACAATTTAATTCGGATTTCGTATGACGTAGAACTCTGGCCATTTCGGACCCTCTACTGGCCCACCGTGTAGGTTCGTTTGTCTTTCCCCAAAATGTAGCCCGTCCGAAATATACTACTAATACTATTGTAGGGAACCATTCGGTAAAACATGAGTCTCTAACTAACACATACAGACTCCATAGATAAGAATTATTGTTAATAAACCTTTTTCCAATCATCCGTGTGACATAAAATACCTGGAAGAGCTCTAAGCCGTCGTTGACACAGATCACATCTGCAGGATACGTTAGAAGACTAGTTTTTCTCAATACTTTAATTAAAATTCTGCTGTTACTTAACAGGAGTTTCATTTACCTCATTAACGTTTAAAAGGATCGTTATTTCTATTAATAATTAAGCTGTGTAAATGAGACTTGAGGTGAGGGTTCTGCACAACTCGCAGATTCTACGTTATCTGAAAGAGTAGGTAAACTTTTACAAATAAAGAAAATGTATACAAGACAGAAAAAAGTCTTGACTTTTGTTACAAAATTGGTTAATAAAACACAATTTTTCAACTACATTCAGAAACAGAAAATCTCGATTCTTTCAGTCTTCTAATGTCTTTCCGTTTTGCAGTTTAAATCTGAAAAATGCAGATAACGCCCCCGTTTCCATTGTTACATCATTGGTCATCAACATACAATAGAAATGATAACTGGCAAGTCGGTAGCTTAGTTGACAATCATTTAACTTACCTAATAACTACCTTAGAAAAGGGGTTTAATTGCTGCACAAATGCATCTGTACACCTGATAATTATCTCATTGTTCTCTTATAATTTGTGAATGCACAAGTGTGCCATTAAAACTCTGAAACCTTTTGTTAATAAAAAGCTGTTTCCTCACTTTTCGCATGCTGTGAGTCATATGCTTGAATAATGCAATTTATTGTGTTTTATAACCGGCGTGTGCAAATATGATGTTGTTTCATATATAGATACTTAGGTACAGGTATCATTGTTCTCACACAATCAACGGAAAGTTATAAAATGAGAAGGGCAGTTAATTAAGCAAAGCTCTCGAAACCCATGTTGAAAGATCATGGACGAAATAATAAGGAGTTATTAAAACAAGAGTGTGATAATAGTATCACACGAATGTTAATATGTAATACCTGATTATATGCCGTTGCATTCGCTATTTTATCTTCACTCATACAGTTGAAATAAAACAAAATTGGAAACGAAAAATATGTGGTATGGCGGGAAATTTAGATTCTCATTGCGCATGATTTCCCAGCGCGCGCATCCATAGACTACACACACACACAATTTTTCAACATAAAGTCAGTGAGCACATACGCGGCAATAAATAAAAAAGTAAGTGTGCTGAAAAAAATAAAAATGTAAATCTATGATGCAGTTGTTTGTAAATCGAAGGAAAATGTTGCACTGTAATGTTTATTTTTTTTCTATCCACGGAAAAGAACTACGTGTTTATACAATATTTTTTAAAACATTACGTTGGGGGTGTAGAAAAAAACCAGCCAAGTGCGTTTCGGGCCACGCGCAGTAATAGGGTTCTGAAGTTGCATAATAATACGGGTTTCAGCGGCTCACAAAAACGGGCCCACATAGGATGATGTTTTTTTTTAATCTATATGCTCGAGTTTGACCACTATCTCGCCTGATGGTAAGCGATGATGTTATTATTATTATTTATTCATTTCAATCATCTTTGGATCATACAATTACACTAAATTAAAAAAACTATCAATCAAATTAAATTAAATTAATTACATTTAAATTTAAAATTATAGATTATCTTACACTAAAACAATATCTTAACATTGAACCATGCAGCAATGATTCACATACTGACAGTCAACACGTTCTGCAAAGGCGTTCAGGATACTGTTGCGGCTGGCCCGCACCCTACACACCAGGGATGTGGTCTACGGTGAAGCACGCTTGCCTAGATGTAATCTATTCACTCTTGACTTAAACTAAATAAGGACTAACTGGTAACTGAAGTAGGAGTTATAAAATCCAACTTCGCAACTGAAATTGAAAATTTTTATCTATTTGAGTACCACCGCGGGTGCGAATTGCGAAAGGAGCCGATACGAGCGCGCGTTAGAGCCACGGGGAATGGTATAGTTCGTTCCTGGATAAGGATCCGAAGGCGTGCACGCTCCTTGTTTATTTCTTTTAGAAATTAGATATAATCGTATGTATTTACATCTAATCTCCTCTAATACCGCAGATTAGAGGTGAATCCTCTAATCTGCGGTATTCACTATTTCATTCTGGAAAGTTTTACGCTACTCAATTAGTGATGAAGTCGGGTCGAATATTGACTTTATAGAAGGATATCGACAAAAGAAAATAAGTAATTTGGTAGGCAATCGAATCTAATTTGACTTTACTTTTACGTTTTAATTACAAAACGTCTAAAATACTTCTGCACTAACACAAAATAGACTCCACCGCGCGCATGCGCCATATGGACTACGGACTGGTACTGCCAACGACTCCGGCCACTCCAATGCGTTATTCGAGCTTAAACATTATTAATTTAGAAATCATTATTATTAAGGATGTTATAATTTTCTTTTTGTATATTTTTACATGGTTCATAAGCATATATTTACACAGCTATCTGTTTTACACAGCTAACCACTTTATTTAAGTAATTTTTCAATGGCATTTGTACAAAAATTTTACTGTGGCAAGTACATTTTATAAGTTGGTTGACTATTACTCGTAAACTTGTAAAGCCTGTTATGATTTCATTTTTGTTTATTTTTACATGGTTCGTAAGCATTATATTTACTCTGTTTGACACAGCTATCAACTTTATTTAAGTAATTTTTCAATGGCATTTGTACAAAATTTTTACTGTTCCAAGTACATTTTATAAGTTGGTCGACTATTATTCGTAAACTTGTAAAGCCTTGTTATCCGTGATAATTTTCCTTTTAATTTCGTTATATTTACTACTGCCGTGAATTTTTTCACATAGCCAAGAGCAACCATTTCGCTGGCAGGGGGGGGGACACTTGACTCTAACATAAATTTGCAACTTAAAGCTTAATTTTACGCAAACGAATCTCTGAATCTAAAAATGGTTTTAACAAACCCATAATATTTTTGAATGTCCTATCCAACGATACCCCACACTATGGGATATAAGAGAAAAAAAAATACATTCCCACATTACGTCTATGGGAGGTAAACGGAAAAAAATTTTTTTCATGATTTTATGTTACCACTTTGTCGGAATTATTAATGTGTATATACATGCCAAATTATAGCTTTCTAGTACTTAGATTCTCGGAGCTAAGCTGCGGACGGACAGACGGACAGAGCGAAACTATAAGGGTTCCTTGTTGACTTCGGAACCCTAAAAAGGACTTACCTATTCATAACAGTTTTAGGTTCGAAATAAAATGGAAAAGCTTACTCGAAACCAACTTAATTGGATTAAGGTTAACGCATTTGACCTTATTTATTCACCAAGAAAAACACATTGTAAGCAAAGCATTCAATTTTAGATACACATCAACAGTCTATGGGAGACTTCGTAACTAACATTGATGGACCTCACAATCCACGTAAATCTACTAAATACAAAGCAAGTGATGAGAACGCAGATTGTCCAACATGGCCCATTGTGTAGACTATTAGGACGATATCGAATACAGACAGGATCTACCACAGCCAGGCTTTGTTCGCTGTTTATATTAAACTAGAGCCGGCAACCCTCAAGGGTACTTCAGACAGTCAAAGGAACCAGACATCTAGACAAGAATAGTCTCCGGCCTCAATCCCTTGCATTGTATAATAGCCGTAACCTTGCAGTATGAATCGGAAAATCTTTGTAGATCACGCTCACAGAAGATTATTGCACAGATATGTCGGGCAAAATTAAGAATTTGATGAAACAACAAACTTAGAAAAAAAAAAAAATTAAAAAAAAAAAAAAAAAAAAAAAGCATAGTCATCCGATCGACGAAAATGAAATAGGCATGAAATCTAGTTTGTGAAAGGGAATTATTAAAGCAGCTGTTTTTATAAGCTGACACAAAGATGTTTTCCTGTTTTTAACTTCTCGGCGGACTCTTTATTTATATAGAAGTTAACTAGATTTGTAAAGTATACTTCAGGCATCCAAAAAAAACCGGCCAAGTGCGAGTCGGACTCGCGCACGAAGGGTTCCGTACTATTATTGCAAAAAACGGCAAAAGAATCACGTTTGTTGTATGGGAGCCCCACTTAAATATTTATTTTATTCAATTTTTAGTATTTGTTGTTATAGCGGCAACAGAAATACATCATCTGTGAAAATTTCAACTGCCTAGCTATCACGGTTCATGAGATACAGCCTGGTGACAGACAGACGGATCGCGGAGTCTTAGTAATAGGGTCCCGTTTTTACCCTTTGGGTACGGAAACCTAAATAAACACAAAAGGTATACAATGCGCCCGGACTTGTAGTAATAAAACTTTAAAGTCGTAAAATACACTTAATTTTATCGATAAAAACACCCCATATAAGGGGTTTAATTCCTACACGTTTTTATTGCATTTCATAAAATGCAATGCAATTTTATAAGACAGAACTGCGCAGGGGTTATTTTTAGGCAATAATAAAAATAAAACTAATTGGCTTAGAACTCTGATTATTTTGTCAGTGTGTAGACCAACTCAAACACTAACAAACTTAATAGACCACAAAAGACTTGCGTTAATTCATCAAAATTTGCAGAATATTAGGAAATGTAATGCAAACTTGTGAAGTTACGTTTATAAATTGTCTTTTCTGGTTCAATACGAAAATATATTATGTTTTAAGTGTTACTTGAATTTTTTTTTAGATTCTCAATGCTATGGCCGTAAAAATAACTTTAAATGTACGCCTCTGGTAACCTAGGTTCAAAGTTATGGTTGTTAGACTGTATGGATATCATTATAAGTAAGTCAGGTACTAACTAAAATTGCTCTATCTTTGAGGGTGTAGTGACTGCTGTGACTGTGTTTTTATCGATAAAATTAACGGTTTAAGAAATTTATTTCTCAAAAGGAATACAATTTACTTATCATGAGAAATACAAGTTAATCACATTGCGTGCTTGATACACGAACTTATAAAAACGGTGAGTACTCGTAAATAAATTGGTACCTAAGTATTAGTTTCGCAAATATTTTTCAAATGAAGAGTATTTTACGGCCTTACAGTTTTATTATTACAAGTTCGGACACATTGTATAACTGTTGCTCTGTGTTCATCACATTTCCTCCTATTTGCAACATTTCCCGATTCATACTCCAAAGCGCAGCCCCAACATACACGAATGCCTATTATATACATGCCGCCGGCATCGAGATCGCATCTAGGATCAAATTATCCGCGACGGCCATTATTTATGCAAGCAAGTTCAAGATTATTGTTCGCGTGTTCCCACCAGCGTTTACTCATAGATTTGCTAATAGACAACACAACTGTACAATCAATTCTTTGTCTTATTCTCTATTTACTAATATGAATGTGTATTTTTTTTATATAACTTTTCCCCACACTAGAGTGTGTATTACTAACCGATTCTAGATAAAGCGAGACCTGTCAGCGAGTCTGCCAGCAGTAATGAGGGCTGTGATAGCAGAGACAGAAAACTGGAGGGAAATGGCTTCCTGTGAGACCGTGATGATCCAAAAGGAGGCTGCCGAGCGGAATCGTAAGAGGGCCCTTCGACCTCGGAGAACAAGGTGTGGTGGAGGCAACCAACTCGACGCCTAAAACGTCGAAAACCCGTCTGCATCATAGGCAGGCGGCTCACGTGCTGCCGAGCACAGCCCGGTTCAGGGAGACGCTTCTCAATCTCCCCAGGGATGTGCCCTAACAGATGTTACACAGAGGGGGTGCCATGTGCATTTTGAAAGTTTAACCCTAATAACAAATACATACATATATAGACTGATAAACACATTACATTCCTTCGGCAGTCGGGTAAAAAGGGAACCTTAGCCACGTAAATAGGTGCTTAATGACGTCATTTTAATTTCAATGGGTCCCGTTTATTGAAAAAAAAAATTGTTGATGTCTGTGTTTAAGTATGTGTGCCTGTGTTTAATCTGATAAACTAAATTCAATATCAGGCACTTCTACTCATTGTTTAGATCTTGTCGTAATGTGTAGGACGCCTTGGAAATGCCTGAATGACGTTTCCTTAATGTATGCTTATTCTGTGGTCTGGAACTGAGCACACATGTGGTTCAAGTCAATACTCAATACTCCACTGATAGCCGTCAAACAGTCGGACGAGTGTTTGTTAGGAGCTAACATAAGGGTAAATACAGACAGGAGGAACGCAGTCGACCGGTTACCGATCACTAACTAACTCCCATTCTATTTCTACTCAGCAATAAGTTTTTTATGCAGTTATACCTAACCTGTTATTAACGCAAATAGATTTAATAATAGAGAACTTTCAATTACTCGAGCAATAAACATCAATAACGATCGTTCCTTTTCGAGTCGGTTTATAAATTGCCTTTAACAATGGAAAAATATGCCGAAGGAATGTTTAACTTTTTGCTGATCACTTGGTTCTCACTTAACAGTCGAGGATCTGCAAATATGCGCATATTTTGTACAGAACTGTTATACAACCTTCATGTTATATCTAAATGGGGGATCGAGGACAGAGCGGCCAGTATATCTTGGCAGATGACAATGGCGCTGATTGTGAAGGCAACTATCAACGGTATGTCAAATTCAGTACTTTTCAGTTAAGTTCTATTTTGTGCCACCTGCCAATTTAAACTGGCCACTCTGAAACAGTGGACATCAAAAGAAGGCACTTAGGCAGTAACAAGCAGTCCTCGTGAGAACTCAAGGAACCCATTATGAAGCGTATCTTGTAATCAATTCATATGTATCTTTCAGCTCGTCTCGGCCTTGCCTCGATAGAGTGCAAAAATGTGATTACATTAAGGCTACAGGTTTTTAATTTTATGATTCATAGACAGATGATAATGCACCTGCCATATTCACATTCCACACACATAGATAGGTAGGTACATCAATAAGAATGAGTGGAGTGTTTTAATTTCTATTTTTGAAAGTTCCATTCACTTCTGAGAAAAAACGCTGCGAAACGTATTTTCAATAATAGACAATGTATATCTGGGTACAATTATTATTAGTAATTTGGGTGACAGACAAAAGACGCCATGATAATATAAACAGCTAGTGAAATAAACAGATGTTATATTAACAGTTGGAAAACGTATCATCTCATAATAAATTCATTTATCACGAGAGTTGCGAAACACTGAAACCGGGAGCTATGTTGCGTCAGAACTTTGTACAACCAATTAGGTGCAAGTACAAAGGTATTTTTTAATCTTTTAAGGTAAGGCGATGATAGCTCAGTGGTAGTGACGTCGGATACCGAGACGAAGGTCGCGGGTTCGAATCCTACAATGAGCTTGAGCTTTCGGTGAAGGAAAACATCGTAAGGAAACCATAGCACGGTGGTAGGGTACTTTGTAGTACCCGCCTGGCTGGCAACCACCCTCAAGTTGAAAATCTGTCGCCAAACACCTTCCGGTGTGTTCCGACAGCAGCACTTGAGAGCCAGTTCCCTTCTAGGCTTTGTGTGCTTACCACCATCGGCCACATCATCACTGACCACGGTGAGATTGTGGTCAAACACAGGCCTATACATAGAAAAAAAAAAAAAAAAAAGGTCGTTTGCAACTAAAGTAAGTCCATTAATTAAAGTGGACCCAAAATTAGGTTTGCTTCTGTTCAATCATTTAATTTTAGATTCTATTAAATTTATAGTTCTATATTATCTAAAGCATATCTCCCCAGAGTACGAACAACTCTTAATTTCCTGTACTGTTCCGCTAAGTCCGAGCCATACGTTTCTTTACCCAGGGCCCAAATTGTCAACGTTGTAAAAGGAAAACTACTAGTATTTTTTTCCTCGTATATTATCATAACATAAATAAAAGAAACTTAATACATGGCACGTATAATGTTCCCTTCATATTATCATAAACACGTATCTTCAAGAGCGTGAAAATCGGGCAATGTTGTTTTACTTGAGGATTTGTTTACTTTTGTCACTTAACAAGATCATTGCTAATGTTATTTACCTATATATATATATACATATAGATATCATTACCGTGGTACTGGTCTTGTAGGATTTTAACGTTACAACGGCATTTGTTTTCCCAATATTTTTACTGTGTTCCAATTTGAAAACGCCTGATAACCATGATTCGCTTTAATCAGGTGTGGTTTTCGCTTCAGGTGTATCCAGAAAGTGCCTGAGTCTTAGCTTTTATAATTAGGATTTTCTATGTTCAGGTTTTTTATCATTGTGTGGAATATCAAATGTTAATTTAGTTTAAGCTTGAATGTTATACTGTTTTGTTTTTCTTTTACCCGGCTGCAAGGAAAGGGATATGTTTTTCGCACGTATCTTGTATGTTTGTATGTATGTAATATTCTTTATTACCTCATATCTATCAAACTACTTGGCGGATTTTTATAATTAAGATATCGTTAGATAGGTCTTGACCGCCCAAGTGTTCTTAGCTAAGTGCCTTTAAAAAAAAGGAACATGGCGGATTTTGGGCGCCATATCGAGTACGTACCCATCGAGTGGGGTATCAAAATGAAGGGTTTTTAGAGGAGATTTCAAAAATATATAATACTTATATGTTTAAATGTACCTAATTCGAAAAAAGATAACGAAAAAAATATATAAATAAAAAAAGTTAATTAAAAAAATCAAAAAACCCGCCTGCTTAAAAAGCGAACTAAAAAGACGTAAACAAGAAGAAAATCATGCTGTGCAGTCGGAGGATACATCTCGTATTAGTCAGCCAGCTCGCGAAAGCAGTCGGGGTTTTTGATTTTTTGAATTAACTTTTTTTTGGTAGCTGTGTTGTGTTGTTCACACTCTTTCTTTCCAATCTATTTTTAGAAGTGATGATGACTTTTAATTGGCTGTCAGTCGTACTATTTGATATTCTGTTTGTTTTAGCTGTAAATCGTCCTTAATTGTTAAATAAATAAATAAATATTATAACTGAAATGACTGTCATCGAACATCAAAGAATGAACAAGCATTGATTGAGCTTTTGGACTTTCTGTTGATTAACGAGAAGATCAGTATTTCCAAGCAATAGCAACTGAACATAATATATGTAGATATGATTACAAGAATAGCCATATAATGATATAACTGACCTTATAAGCTTGGCTGACTTAATTTCAAAAAACACACGGTAATGATCAAATTGCATATTTTTTCGTGTCAGTCACGGTAAATACAATAGAGTTCAACAAAAACTATAGTAATTGTGTTTCCTTAGAGTACTAAGGAAGATTTTTTGCGACAGGCGTAAAAAGCGTACATTAAAGTAATGAGTATTTAATGGGCGATATTTGGACGATGACATATAAGATGGGCGGGTAACTGGGAAAATTACATCACACAACGTAATAATAAAGGTGCTTATCTACTCATAAGACAAGAGTGACTGACCGTGTAAAAGGTGACATAACTAGAAAACAGTGAAGAAAATTGAGAATTGAGAAGTAAGGAAGAAGAATTATGTTGGAACAGTGGAGGTCGCTCCGTGAAGCCTATGAAGCCCCCAGGAAGCTTCTGTGCTTTTGGACGGAGCTAGGCTGGCTATGTTAGCTAGTGCCCCCACGCACAACGGACCAAATGGAAGAAACGGGAGTCCCTACTCCTTGACCCGGCCATAAGCTTTATTTGGCCAGGAGTGAGACGCCATCTGGCCGCTACCTGGCCTCAACCGAAACGGCGCGGCGGACCGCCTGCTCGTTTTGTAAACAAACTATATTTATGACTTCCTTTTTGAGTATTTTGTTAAAACTTGATATTTTTAATAATGCCAATGAACAGGCCTTTTGAACTGTGTATATTTCTTTTTTAAATATGATTGTCTTAATTAATAAAATTGGTTGTAAATAAACGTTGCAAATTTTACATGGAAATTTGACAGTAACTTCGTGATCGTAGTAATTTCGTGTAACAAGGCATTATTTAAAGTCACTCCGAATATTTTCTGCTTGGGTACTCCCAGTATCCGAGGCCAGACACCTACTCTTTGATTTTGGGTATTACTGGTACCCATGGCCAATTGAAACAATAATGCGGCACGCTTCTGGCCATCACACCGGCTACCACTACCACTACTAATGGCGGCGAATGTTAATGATGACTCTCAAGATTAGCTTCGCTACATGTGTATTATCATCATCTTCCTGCCCTTGTCCCATGTTACTTGGGGTCGGCGCAACACGTTTTCCTCTTCCATACCATCCTGTCCCCCGTCACGCTATCACTGACTCCCTTTTCTTTCATATCACTCCTCACACAGTCCATCCATCTTTTCTTTGGCCGTCCCCTCCCTCTCCATCCATACACATTTATATTCATTAACTCTTTTAGTAACATGCGTTTCATCCCTCCTCATCAGATGACCATACCAGGACAAACGGTCTCCATTCAACTCCTCTGTCACTGGCGCCACTTTCAAACTTCCTCTAATATACTTATTTCTCACTTTATCCATTCTCGTCACTCCACACATCCATCTCAACGTGTTCATCTCTGCTACATGCAATCTCTTTTCATCCATCTTTTTCACAGCCCAACAATCTGATCCATACAGTACGACAGGTCTAATCACGGACTTGGAAATGTGTATATTTCTACCTATGTGTAAGTCTGATGTTTCGTACTAAAATCTAATTTTATTAGTAATTAAAAACTGGATTCTTAATTAGATAGCAATTATAATGATCAGTAAAGGTTTTACTGCAAATAACTTCAATTTATTGCAAATGTTTGATAGTAAATCATTCAGAGATAGTTAATCTCTGTATCTTGTATAGTGCCTATTTTATTTTGATGAAATGTTAGCTGTATCGACTAAATTTCTCCAATACTTAAAAGAAGCATTCCTAACTACACAGCATAACTGTTTAAAATTCTCATCTTTGTATGGAGTCAAATTAAACACCACAAGGACATGCTATACAGGTATAAATCTGGGGTTAGATAGGTTAGCCGATACACGGTCACAGCTAACGAGGTACAGAGCCTGGCGCGATCTGGCCCACTGATGGGACCATGGGACGCTGGGACTGTTACTGCGGGGCTAACAAACGAGTGTGTGGAATACCAATGTCTCCACTACGTCATGTCTGCTATCTCTTCTATGATCAATGTTCGTGTAAGACGTTTTAATTGGTAGAAAGGTATTTTACACCAGGTACATAAGTACTCGTTGACGTTTCTGACGAGTAACAAGCAGCGCATGCGTTGCCTATCAACAAAATTCAGTTGAAGACAATTTATTTATTAGATATAACATGGTATTCGTGATTTCAAAAATGAATTAAAATCGGACAATCTCTTATAAAAGGTACCGTAAAATGGGGTGATTAGGTATGCAGGGGTGAATGGGAACAAAACTTTGAAGGGAATTTGCACGTTGTTTAAAAATTGTTTGCAGCATTTTAGTAGGTAACTACTCCAATATATTAAAAAAATAATGACGACGATATAAAAAAAAACCGGCCAAGTGCGAGTCGGACTCGCGCACGGATTGTTCCGTACCATTATGTCAAACAGCGGCAAAAAAATCGCGTTTGTTGTATTGGAGCCCCACTCAAATATTTATTTTATTTTGTTTGTAGCGTTGTATTAGTTGTTATAGCGGCAACAGAAATACATCATCTGTGAAAATTTCAACTGTCTAGCTATCACGGTTCATGAGATACAGCCTGGTGACAGATAGACAGTGGAGGCTTAGAAATAGGGTCCCGTTTTTACACTTTGGGTACGGAACCCTAAAAAACAACGATGATTTGTTGGAAACCATAAAGTAGTATCAAAGTTAAAATCCTAATGAAAGTTTTGTACCCGTTCACCCCTGCATTCCTATTCACCTCGTTCTGCCCGGTAATTAATTTCGGCATAAAGTGAACTTGGCATAATCATATGAAGTAAAAAATTTTGTAGAATTCTCTGACTCCTGCGCTAATAAAACTGTGTTGCAGGAGCCAATATGGTCCCGTTATAAATTTTTAATACAGAAAGTTGAGTTTTATAAAACAAAAAATCAAAAACGTATTTCCTTAACATTTAATAATAAAACAACTGTTGGTAGGCCTACTAACACAGCCACAGCAATTCGAAATATGTCTACAAAAAAAAATCGTTAAAATCCGTAACATAACAGTGTCTTTTTTTTTTTTTTAAAACGTTGCCCCACACTAGGAATTTCTTCCTGTATCGTGGGTGCGTTTACAAACATATAAACTCACATACACAAACACCCAGAGCCGAAACGATTATCTGTAGGTCATACAAATATTTGTTCCGTGCGGGAATCGAACCCGCGACACGCAGCGCAGCAGTCAATCACTCAACCACTGCGCCAACCGTGCGCCCAATAAAAAGCGTTTATAGTGCGTATCAGACCACCTGGTGACAAATAACAAAATATTATTTTTTTGAAGAAATAGGCACATCTTATAATTCGATTTCTTCTTGGAAAGGTTTTAATAAAAGATGTAATCGTTCACGCTTGGCCGCTCTTATTTTCTCCGAGCCGCTTCAAAGGTCAGCTTTGCTTAAGTCAATCGTGAATTGAGATTCGATCGTTGGCGCTTGGACAGGAAGATATCTTCCAGGTTGCTATGAGATTTATTGTTAAGAATGTAATTTAATATACACATTTGGATTTTACTCTGTCATTTATTATTAGAATTAATTTAATTATTTGGTAAAAAATTAAATTTATAACACAGTGAAGACACTAAAGGGTCTTTCAACAAGGACGGGTCGATGTTAAAATTGAATAAAACAAGATGTGTGTGAGATATTAACGAAATTTATTTTTTATTTAAAAGGCCCATTTATGCCATTATGGATGGAATATGACATCGTTCAAATGTCCGCCGCGGCTTCGTATGGTGGCACGAATCCGAGAGGTCCAATTTTTAATGACTCTGCTGCATAGATCCGGCTGAATCCGAGCGATGGCCTACGTTATGTTGGCTTTCAGGGCAACGGTCGCATGGTCGAAAATTGCCGTATATGGCCTTTTAAATAAAAAATAAATTTCGTTAATATCTCACACACATCTTGTTTTATTCAATTTTAACATTGACCCGTCCTTGTTGAAAGACCCTTTATAAAAAAAATATCTGCTTCTTGAATTCTTAAGTCTGGGAAACGATATCATCACCTTCCTGCATGTTTACATTTCCTTAATGAATAAATACTTTTAAAGTTATTACCCTGTCACCATCACATAATGTCTAAGTGAACGTTAGGGTCAGCTTCCTCAGTTCCTCTCTTAGTAACAGCCAAACATCGCATATCAGTATTCAAATAGCGTATGTACTGCCTGACCCCCGCAACCTAACTAGGATACCGTTGTCATAGGATTGACATATGGAATGTTAGATATTCGCAAGACCGAAGAAAGGAGAACGGGAAGGACGGCTTTTGAGAAGTAAAGTGAATATTAAAAGACACGTGATAAAATCAAGCCAAAAAAAGCAGTAATTTAAAACAATAAGGCAGATTTTATGACACCTTGATAACACATCTTCAACCTCCGCCGACGATTTCACAACATTATAATTTGTGTCCACCATCAATTTGTGACTTAACAGGAATGACATTATAAAATGTGCGAAACTGGAAACACACGGCTGAGATCAGAAACAAACGTTCCGAGAATCGTCGCCGGCGCCGACAACACGTGCTTATGCAAAGTGAAGCGTTTTACGATGAGATTTCACGGGACTGTTCCATGGTAATGACATTTGGAGGCGTGACCTGCGGACTGGCTGTACCGTGTACCGTACGACCACAGATTCCAGGGACGCCAGACTAAAATAAGCTCTCGAGAACAGCGCATGGGAACAACGACTATATTACAATATTAATTTATTGCTCCGTAAAACGCAGTGTAATAGTTTCGTGCGCTAATTTTACTAGTGTCTGCTGAATCGTGAACGTTTTATCGTCGTTCTGAATTTAACTATCCAATCTGTACTAAGATCGGGAACGGGACTTTGCTTACTACCGAAAACATTCGTTTCTCACTAATTTTTGACTATATTACAATATTAATTTATTGCTCCGTAAATCGCAGTGTAACAGTTCCGTGCGCTAATTTTACAATAGTCTACTGAATCGTGAACGTTTTATCGTCGTTCTGAATTTAACTATCCAATCTGTACTAAGATCGGGAACGGGGCTTTGCTTAGTACTGAAAATATTCGTGAATTTAACTAAACTAGACTAGTTTGGCTGAGATTAGACTTGAATGCAGAAATAGTATTATTTACTGACTGCTGTTCACAGACAGTAAAATTGTAAGTAGTTGTTGAAATTGTGCAATGCCCGGCAAATTAGTTACAAATGCGTTACCGATCACAGAGACAAAGTAGAAAAAATCATTGAGCTAAGTTGGTAGCATACAAGACAATGACTCAAGAACTCCACGAATGGTGTATCATACAACCATTTTGAACTATCGTAATTCGTAATAATGATGATTGAAAAAGAATAGACTTTATAGAACAAAGTGAACGCTCGATCTAATTCCCAAACGTTGCCAAAACAACCAATTTCGTCTAGCCGACTGAAGATCGATTCGTAGTTATTTATAGGAAAACACTCCATTTAGCTTTGCCGACCATTCCTCCAATAAAATTGCATAACAGTAAAATATAGAGACTGCACCTAAAACAGGCTTCGGAAAAATGCCACAGTTACGTAAAAGAAATTGTTACGGATTCAAATAAATTTGTACCTAAGTACTTTTAAGGAAAGTGGATTATGTAACTAAATCTGTTACGATCCAACGAAAGAGGGCGATTTAAACGTATGTAATAGGCTGTGACCGAATGAATGAAAAACGATAAAGATGGCCATATATGAACTAAGTATGACATAACATACAGCCATGTTTTGTATATATTTGAGCTTTATATATCATAACTTACAACAGTTTTGGAAATATAAGTTCTCTCGACTTTTGTTGAAATTTTGTTTAAGGAAATCCGATATCACTTTTCCTTTGCATTTACATCTCCAAAAAGACTGATTACGCGAAGATAAATTACAAGAATACTCCAGCCCTGATAAAGGTGAACGGCAGATTTTGTACCGCATACTTTTTTTGCTGTGCGGTTATAGGATTTGTACCACTTATTTTCTTGTAAGTTTACTATTTTTAGAACTTCGGCTTCATTAATAATATCAATAAAAAGATTATAATAAGTAAAATAATAAAATCGTACACTGAACGCAGTTATGTTTTTAGAAGTTACCTTATGTAAAATAACACAAATATTGAAATGGTAATTAATTATTTAGAAATAGAAATAATATTAAATATAATCAAACTCATCATTATCAAACTGTTGCAGTCCGCTGCTGGATATAGGTATCTCCTAATGCCCTGAGTAGGTACGATCCTAAACTCAATCTACCCACTTAATGGTAAGTAAAACACTACAAAGATCGCAACAAACAATTTACTTTACACATTATGTAACATTAGCCAACATTTACCTATACGTAACAAACTACATTGGTATAATAGTACATAACCTTAAAAAATAAAACTAGGTTATAACTGTGACGTCCCAAGTTCTAAAAATCTAAGAATTTAAAAAGGGATTATCTATCATATTAACTACCAATATAAACAAAAGTTATCCCAAAACACGAAATTTTATTAGCGGTACGAAATTCCCATACAAGCCTGCCGTTCGCCTTTCAATGCCAGACCCTAACCCACTCATTCATATTCCGCAAACGCATACAAACTTCAGAGCTAGTTTGTGTATTACGTTAATGGCGTAATCCACTAGGCGCCTGTTCACTGACCATGTACGGCTTGGCCTCAGGTTGGCCTGACACAATGGTTCCGCGAGCGGCGATAAAGGAGTCACGACAAGCCTTCCGGGACCCAGGGCGAGAGTTTAGAGTCAGGCGGGTGCGTGTCAATGAACTTGGCCCAGAGGTACTGTGTTAGTATAAGTAATGGATACTCGCCTTTCTGAAGGTCTAAGTGGATGTTTTGTACCAAATATGGATGTATGGATGTTTGATGGTAGCTTTAAGGTTAGGGTCAGGTGAAGTCGTGAGTTCGAAATTCAAACGTTGAATTATTGATGTAAAACCAATACTAATACCATAAATAATCAGTGAATTAAAGACTTAAAAAATCATATTCTCTTTCTGGGACAGTTGTGTAGAACGGTCGTGAACTTGGACTGTGTCAAGTTTTTTTGCTCATCTCAAACACCCTCTCCGTTCGCACATAATTGTCAATTGTTACGATCAATAAAACGTGTTAATACGACAGTTATTAATACCGCAATATATTTGACATTATGTCTGCCAAATATATGTATGTATATGCAAATCTGTGGCACACGTACAATACAATCAAATCCGTTAATATACCTACGACTCACAAAATGTACAATTACCAGCTTTAATAAGCGTATTTTCATCATGCAGCGTGCTGTATTGTCACAAAGGTCAATGAAAGTAGGCAAACCATAACCGCACATGCATAGAAACTAAAAAATATTCCCACTGTTTTAATAAATGACTATTATTTCACACATATGGAAAATATACGCATTGTTATTAGACTTTCGTGCTTTTTATTGGCATATATAAACGAATATAGAATGCAAATTGCATCGAATACGTCAGAAATGATATGTGTTTCGATTGTGCCGTCCTTATGGGACTTTCTCCATCGATAAAGTGTACTATTTATATGGCTGATATGTCGTTTAGCGTACGTAACGATCTGGTTTTTGAATGTGTACATTCGCAGGCCAAATTAGGAAGTGTCGTATCATGTTGTGTAGATTCCTCAAGTTGCGACACAGGTAAGAAAAAGCAGAATTTTCTCCATACAACGACAGTTAACGTTGCGTGAGTTCTTCCTGTTGCTTTTTTATAGGTACCTGTACTAATGACCCTCGGGACTTGGTCGCAATTTTGTTAACAAACTTTTCCTTTTTCAACGTTTTTTTAATGAAACTCTGTCACGTGCTAAAAGCTTTTTCACGTGAAAAGGTCACGTGTTATCTGCAATATTTGTTTCAGTTTATCTGAAGCCCGAAGATAAGCTCTTTCAATATTATCTTTGCAATTATTTAGTGAGCAAAAGCATTTATGCAAATATTAATTCTCTTGGCTTTTGCAATATCGGTAACTGATGACCTGCCGGATAGGTGGCGTTCCAATATGTAACCTTATCTAAACCTCCCACACTCTTACATGAAACTGCAACTTCAAATAATAGTAAACCTGCCCTTCCCTTAGAAAGAGAACAATACGAAAGTTAAAATCACCCACACGTTTACTCGATTGGGTACAGTTCCCACCGAACAATCGATAGAAGCTTACAAATTAAATGATTACATTGATTACCCAATATGTAATCTCGTGGTATCCATAGACCCCGACGCGGTGTCCATAACATATAATCTTGCAAGAAAGCGCTTCGATTCTAAGCTTTCTATAAAATTAACGCGATCGTCTTTTATTTGTTTCCGGAGGAGAACGCCTGCGCAATTACACTCGAGGCGCAAACATCTTGCCACAGCACAGCTGTTATTAAAAACCCGTAAAAGGAAAAATGGACAGAACTGTCCAATGGCACAATTAGCTAACATGTGGGCTTTATAAATGGTCGAATTTGTAAGAAAGTTGTAATTTAATTTCGTAATTTGAGGAAACTTTTAGTTTCTCGTAATAATAAATTACAGTAATTGATGTAGAGCCAAGCCTACGTAAGCAATGACGGCATACAGCTCCACTACGTTTAAACTACAAAAGAATAATAGTACAATACATCTGATTGTAGTTGTAATGTACGTTTGTACGTACTATTTCCGCTTAGCGATCCCGTAACAAAATTCGATCATATAAACATAGTTGAGTTGGAGCTGAAAAGATTCTCAACGGTTTTGACCCCAGAAATAAGTACCTGCAGCAAAAAATTCAACAAAGACATTTGATTTATGCTCAGTTTAATAACGACGTAATATCCAATATGTCTAGTTATGCGGGCCTGCATTGTTACACTTTTTCATAACATACTCCATCGTATCATATCAGATATTGTCCTGTTTTTCTCCGAGCACAAAATGAAATGGTGTTTTTTATTCATATTTACTGTTAAAGTGACTTTGTTCCACGCCCCGTTATGGGCCACTATAAAAGTGTATAAAACATGCAATTTCCGTGCTGGTTTGCCATTTTTTTCACGACTATCCAGCTGAGAATTGATTGATTATATCTTAAGCTCACGAAATTCAATATAGTTTATCAATGTTGGTTTTTGCGTGTGTAACAATCGTGAGAGTTTAACTAGGACAGTTGTTAAACTTTAACGCCTTGCATAAAATCATTCGACCGTTTGGCGAGTAACAGCCAATTTCCGTTCGTTCGTTCGTTCGTTCGGTGAAATGCATCTGTTTGGTTCGGTGAATTGAAATTGATCTTAATTAGAAGTAGAACCTACCTAGTGTTTATGATTTTATGTTTAGTGTTTGTGGTTTTAGCTTAATAGGTTCAATAAAATCTGCTCTAATTAAGATGAACTAATTAACGGCAGTTTAAACTTGGTAAGTTGACTAAGATCCCGAAGTATAGCTGTCAAAGTTTGTTCCGTACCTACTACGGGCGTGAAATCCAAGTTTACATTTAAATACTTAATTTAATTAATTTTTATATGCATGATAATTAATAGTTATAATTAATGTTATTGTAACACATATTCATACGCCGTTAAGGTAAAACATGACTGTGATCCTTTCTGCAATGTACTTAACATCTTGCATGCTTTACTCATGTTTCTGACAAATAAATGATCTTTATCTTTATTATATTTAATTCCTTAAAGCACTGACATTCATTGACCCGTAATTCATATTTTGCCATAACTAATCTGAGGTATCGCTAAATATTCACAACAATAATATAGAAAAAAACCCGCTCACTCACAATAAAAACAATGGAGTTTGACATATCGGAGACCTTACGCTACACCAGCGCCCCTAGCGGCGAATTCATACGCGGTAGCCCCCATTATATTCTCTAGCTCTGTATTCGAGTATCAACAATCATTGGGCCGAGAAAAACTCATGTTGAACGTGCCTATAATTTTCTCAAACCCTGTTTTTATTATGCTTATGTTTTTATTAGCTCAGTGGTAGTGACGTCGGATACCGAGACGAAGGTCGCGGGTTCGAATCCTACAATGAGCTTGAGCTTTCGGTGAAGGAAAACATCGTGAGGAAACCATAGCACGGTGGTAGGGTACTTTGTAGTACCCGCCTGGCTGGCAACCACCCTCAAGTTGAAAATCTGTCGCCAAGCACCTTCCGGTGTGTTCCGACAGCAGCACTTGAGAGCCAGTTCCCTTCTAGGCTTTGTGTGCTTACCACCATCGGCCACATCATCACTGAACACGGTGAGATTGTGGTCAAACACAGGCCTATAAATAGTAAAAAAAAAAAAAAAAAAAAAAATCGTAACTCTGATCTACAAAACGTTTTCAAGGACTGTCACAACTCACAATCACAATAATGACAGCTACCATTACATAATTTACATACAAAGTAACGTTTAATATGTCCTCAATTCAGCCAACATAATTACAGTATCTCATTCCAATGTCAACTCTTGGCTTCACTTTTTGCGCGAACTATACGTCACTTTATAATCACAATCCTTTGTTTGTTTTCCAATCTTGTCTATAATCTCCATATTACGTGTACAACCGGAGTTTATATTACTAAGGCATGTAAAATTAAATTATTCTTACTCTTGCCTCCTTGAAACAACAATGGAGTTTGAAACAATGTGAACGAAGCATACAAGGCATTAAACTTGGAACTATTCGATATATCTTGAATATTATCTGATAATTGTTCTAACTTTGTCGGTGCAGCATTATCTGATGCTTAAGGTTTCGTCATGGTACTTACATTTTGTCGAAAATGAACATATTCAGATATGCAAGCGTTAAAAAAATAAGAACGAAAGAAGGCAGAACCAGAATGGAGCTTAAACAATTCAGACTTCCAAATGAAAACATGGAAATTCATATTTTGTTGTAAAAGTTCTTATCCCTCCGTCAAGTACCGTAATCAGCATCTTCCTGTTTACTAATTTATGCAAAAAAAGACTGATCAATCCTTCCATAAAGCAAGACTGCCGAGCGAGCACGGCCTGTTGTGACAGGCTTGAGTCACATATTTTTATCACAGTTTGGGATCAAAAACCGTCATAAAATGCTCAACTCGGGCTATCACAGAGGCAGTGCTCGCTCGGCTGGTGATAACAGAAGGTTACATCTTATTATGTGGAATGTGTATTTAAAAAACTTATTATCAAAAAGAATAAACCGACTTCCAAAACAAAACATTACAAAGCGAAATTAACTTTCTTTTCGGAAGTCTGCGTCTTTGGAACCCATTTTATTTCGTTATTGACACCGACTTCCGAAAACTGAGATTTTTTTTAAATTTTGGTACCATGAAAATCAATTATAGCCAAAGGGCTTCTCATTCTTCTTCATCAGTTCCACTTTACCAAATGATACTTTATAAAATGCAAATACTCAAGTCGCTATATGTATGCCTACAAAATTTGACTAGTTCCCTCGATTTCCATGGGATCCCCTAATAAAATCCTGACATGGTGACAATGGGACCTCCTCGAGAATATACCCATTGACACAAAAAAAGATTTATGCAATCGGTCCATAATTGACGGAGTAATCAGTGAAAATACATTTAAAAAAATACATACAGCTGAACATAGAACCTCGTCCTTTTTGGAAAGTCGTTTAAAAAGTATTGGAACGCAACCGAACAACAAGAGGTAAATTCGGAATAACTCACGATCTCGCCATGTAAGTTTAGATACGAGTTGATTGTAGTGCACCTACTTTCCACGTCGCGTTAATAAGACACGTACCGAGGGCTCGCCCTATTTACTGCGTATTGTAATGCATAGAGCTTAATAAATCGTAATCTGGAGCAACACAAGCTAACGGGAACCCGCCACGTTCACGCACGCGCGTTTCATCATAAAATTTAACCGTCCTTCCCAGTGTCTGCTGAATAAGCAGGCTATATTTAATTTCTAATTCTATGGAAGGCATTAACACAGATTTTTATTCAGCGTTAGAATACCGTCATGGGTTAGCTGGTGGGTCAAAATTAATAGTTATAACGTGACAGCACAGAATAAATAATAGTACACGTGACAGTAAGAAATCTGTTACTGTAGTGTGATACCCACGCCATTTTTCTTACACAGTTCAAAGGGCAAATATTTTTCATAATTCAATTAAGAAAAGGGACACTGAGATAGAAAAATGCCTAAAACGGATTTGCTGTGTAATGTAATCAAATTATTTTGATTGCTACTTCTTGTGAGTAAACTCTAGTAAGCAGTGATGACCATCATCATCTTCCTGCCCTTGTCCCATGTTAATTGGGGTCGGCGCAACACGTTTTCTTCTTCCATACCGTCCTGTCCCCAGTTCCGTCTTTACCATAGGGGCACAAGGGGCACGTGCCCTGGGCCCCGATTCATTAGGGGCGCCCAAATTTCATGAGACAAAAAAACTTTGAATAAAATATAGTAGGATTAAGCAAGTAGACAACATCATCATCCGTTTTATAATGTTCCCACTGATAGGACACAGGCCTCCATTATATGAGGAGGAGAGAGGGAATGGGAATCCACCACGCGGGCCCAGTGGGGATTGGTGGATGTCACATGTCTTTGAATTTTAGTTTCTAGGACAGGATAATTAACGTTATATGCAGAAAGCACATATAATTTCACAACGGGGCCTCTTTCCAGGGCCCTTTGCCCGTAACTTGGTGTGCCCAGGGGCCCCCGTATGAGTAAAGGCGGCCCTGCCTGTCCCACGGCATCACTGACTCCCTTTTCTATCATATCACTCCTCAGTCCTCACACAGTCCATCCATCTTTTCTTTGGCCGTCCTCTCCCTCCCCATCCATCCACATTTATATTCATAACCCTTTTAGTAACATGCGTTTCATCCCTTCTCATCATATGACCATACCAGGACAAATGGTTTCCTTTCAACTTGTCTGTCACTGGCGCCACTTTCAAACTGCCTCTAATATACACATGCAATCTCTTTTCATCCATCTTTTTCACAGCCCAACAATCTGATCTATACAGTACGACAGGTCTAATCACGGACTTGTAAATTTTCTCCTTTAACTTGAGGGGCATCCGTTGGCCGTTGTTCCAGTGACCTGTCGCCATTTCATCCATCCCGAGTTGATCCGATGTGTTACGTCTCGGTCTACTTCGCCATCCCCTTGGACAAGTGACTCTAGGTACCAGAAGTCGGAGCACATCGGTATGGGTGTTCCAGCGAGAGCTATAGGCACGGAAATGGAGAGACCGCTAAAATCACAGAACAAGTATTCTGTTTTAGTTCTGCTCAATTTTAAGCCAACACTCAGCAAAACCACCACACCACCATTGCAGTGATGACCATTTGTGGTTAGGCGACCTAATTGCTTAATTCCAAATTTAAACGTACCATACCTAATGCACGTACCTTTTGTTCTTTCTTAGATTATTAAGTACATTATCTAAGACAAAGAACTGTTAGTGGCAAAGCTGCCAGCCTTTTGGGTTCATTACTTATTGAAACTTCAGCAAATGTCTTTTCGATGCTTAATTTTTCAATGCTTATTTTTGTACAGTGTCTTCATTGGTTTTCTGCTAACCCAATTAATTAAAGGAGAATGCCCATTTTTTATAGAGAAATGTACAACATTTGCATGTCCTGATAAAAACGCCTTTATTTGATTATGTTACCTTAATTAATTACACGTACCAACTTTAATAAATTTTCATTAAATGAAAACACGACTACTACTACTGTCACATGACTGTCACTGTCAAATGAAATGACTGGCAGTTATAGGCATGTTACCAAATCGGTAATATAATCGATTTCTAAAAACATGATTCATTTGTTATCTTGGTTTGCATTAAACTAGTAAATCAATCTAATTTCAAAATCAATTAGTTTTTAACATTAAAGAGGTGAATCGGTTCGATACAGGAGATCCTTGGATCGATTCAGTGTTTCAGGAAGATTATAAAAAAATGATTCTTCGATTAATCGATGTCAGATCATGTCAACATGCCTCAACCCTAACATAAATGACGGAATATGTTTGAGCTGTGAAAAGGAAGTTAAAAACTTATTAATTCAAGAAAATGAACACCACTAGGAATCTTTTAGAAAAGAAGTCAAAATACTTGAAATATTTTTGTTTAATTTATTGTCCAGAAATGATTGCGACTCATTTTTTTTTTAAAGTTTGTCCATGGGCATTCTCCTTTAACAGCCATTTCAACAGTTCCTAATAAAGCAATTTCGGTACTGACATACCTCCACGTCAATTTTAATCTTGTGTTTATTATTGGCCGGTTACTGAGGCACCTGATCGGTCATTATGAGCCGTTACAAATGGATGATATTTTCGTTTCCGTCATTTCCCCCTTAACGAGCTACTCAGATATATGTAACACAAGATTACAATGTAGGAGTAAGGATGCTGCATTGCTATCAATTACTAGAATAAGGAAGTAGGGAAGCTTGAATGGAAACCGCGATAGCTTAATGGATAACGCGTTGAACTTACTGACCAAAGGGCGCCGAACGTGCGTTTGAGCACCCCTTGAAGCACTATTGACATGAACTATGAACTCGCTACTACTTAAAACTATCAGTGGTATATATTCAGTTACTTGTACATACTTGAGGAGGGTTTCCTAACCTTCGGTATTATTTTTACTTACATATTATATACATATAGGTATATAGTCATTCCCAGTAGTTCTTTTTTGACTAACACTACTCGCACAATACATTCAAATTTATATACAAATAAATAAAATTGAAGAGTCTGTATGTAATATCAAAATAACAACGTTTTATTGAATGCACGTGAAAGTATACGGTACTAACAACAAATAAGCAATTTTTAAGATTTTTGTCTGTCTGTCTGTCTGTTTGTTCCGGGTAATCTCCGAAACGGCTGGACCGATTTTGACGGGACTTTCACTGGTAAATAGCTGATGTAATAACGAGTAACATAGGCTACGTTTGATCACGATAAAATTCATAGTTCCGGTGGGAAACTAAAAAAATAAAAATATATTTTTTACGAGTTTGACGCGGACGAAGTCGCGGGCAACAGCTAGTTAAAAATATATTTCAATTGCTTAGTATTTTTACTAATGCCTTCACATTTCTTACAAAAGAGACAAGGACCATTGAAAAATAGAATACAGGCAATGACGATAAAGCTGGTATAATAACACCTGCGTTTATTATTCAAGAGGTCTCACCTGTCTACCAGAGTCTAGACAAGTCTCATAAAGGTTCTTTTGAGTCCGACTAGACCAGGGGATAAAATGTTATGCTAATGAGGAGATAATGTCTCACTGCTATGTGATGGAATAATGTTCGTACTTAAAATAGGTATAATAAATATTTAGGAAACATGAATCTGTGATTTAGGTCACTTAGGTTTACAATAAAGCTTTTATATACCGCAAGAGCTATACAAACATTTCGCTTTGGTAAAGCCCCAAAGCGCCTATTCACGAAACTAAATCCAGCTAGGCTTTGAGCTTTTGGTACAAATAGTAAAATATAGGTATGTTCCACTATTGATACTAAAAGTTCAAAAATAACTCACTAGAGCGTGTATCAAATAAACCACACAAACCCGTTCCCTTAGTTGTTGAAGCCCGACTACAAACTCTAAAACAGTATGTACAAAACGTTTCACGGTTTGGTCCTCAGTTGCCTGATTGTACAGGTAGATTCAAAGTTAATGGCGGCTCGGCACACGGGGCTAGTCACTGCGTAGCGAAGTCTTAAGGCAGCGGGCTTTAACTTTAAATCGCCCTGTACTAGCTCGGCTCCAGCAGACCGCATTTATTAACATAATGACCCGTGTTATACAACACAATCATAGGGTAAAACTACCAAAAGCAGCAATTTTCACTGCGATACAAACAGTGCCTGAGCTCTCCCCGGCAATCATCGAATAATTGGTACTTACAAGCGATAAGTATGGTGTATACGATAATTTAATAACTATTAGCCATTCACTAATGTTAACATTACTGTAATTATGTGGATATAGAACTAACTGTATTTTCTAACAATAAATAGATGCCCATGCCATATGTGAATTGGAAAACCCCATTCAGCAGGCTCTTTTTTTTAAGTTGTCTATAGGCTCACGCTTGACCACTATCTCACCTGATGGTAAGCGAAGACGTGGTCGACGGTGAAACACGCTTGCCCAAAAATAGTTTTTAAGTTTATTCGTTACATACAAAAATACAAATCTTTCCTCTTCATAATATTAGTATAGATATAGACAGATACTTTTGAGTTGTCAAACAAAATATGAATCTAGTTGCACATTCGCATGCGTCAGTACTCAGTAGGTCTTTATGGAAAATAATGTGCAAGAAACTCCACGGACACTCGTTTCCATCAGTTTTAATTACAATTGTATTTTTTTGGTTACATCATTCATTGACGGCCCGAGACAACTCTGATATGTCTATATGACAGTTGAAACTATTGCTCAACGTATTATCAATGGCTTTATAGTCACTGCCGGAGTGGCTATCCGTGTTATGTGAGGCTACCAAAATCAACGCCAGAATGACATAATTTAGGGGCCCATCATCATCATCAGCCTATAGCAGTCCACTGCTGGACATAGGCCTCACCAATTGCACACCTTTTGCTTCGCTTTTCGGCAAATTTCAACCAGCTGCTAAGATGAGGGCGCCTTACGTTTACCAGTTCGCGGTCTCCACTCAAGAACACGTCTAACCCAACGGTCATCGCTTCTACGGCTTATATGGCCGGCCCATTTTCACTTCAGCTTGCTTATTCTGTAAGCTATGTCTACATAGCTTTAGTTCTCTGCCGGATCACCTCGTTTGCGATTTGACCCGATTCCTCTCAAAGCCTGCTACACTTTTTCAAACCACAACATTACGACAAAAATCGAATAAAACACGAAACAGTGCAGTGAACATTTCTGAAACGTATGCATTTTCCTTGGCATCTAATAATTGACGCATGTAACGTTACACCACTCTTCCATACTCTTACTGTAAATAAAGATCTTACGCTATACACTTGTTCGGTGTAATCTAATCGTTGCAATCGGGAGCAGTCAATGAGGAAGTGGTGCGCCGTTTCTACGTGCGGTGCGCAAGCGCATGTCCAGCCTACTGCATTCTGTGGTTACCGCGACCACGTGGGAACATCACTTATACCGCCCCGCAGCTGTAACGGATCATTAGAAGTTTAACCTTCCTTTTAAAGTTAAAAGGAGAGGTTTTAATTTATGGCAGGTCTTCAACACACGTTTTGCCGAAACAAGATGCAAATAAATGCAATTAAGTCAATTGTGTAACTGATCGAATAATTCATTGGAACGGAACGGGCTGCGTGAAAATGGTCAGCGATTTACTTAAAAACCGCAACCACTCAGCCAGGGCTCGGAGAAATAAAAATAGTAGTAAGTCAGTGAACGGTATCGTGGTGGATCACGATCTTGAGACACCATTAGATCTTTTTTTTCTTCTTTTTTTTTGGGCCCAGTGAAAGTCCGGACGGGTTCTCGCAATAGGCTCGTCAGGTGCACGCCACAGACAATAGGCCAGCATTATGCGTAATGAAATAACATCACGCGATTTTTTTTTCGTCGATGGCAACAATTTTCGAATTTAGCCTCATTTTCTTTGTTTGTTCTTTGGATGGTTGTGTTAGCATGAGCATGCTAGCGTAAACATAGTCGAATCAAGTACTAAGTACCTACACAATTGTTACGTAAAATACCCGTTCATGATTTTTAACTGCGTTCCCAAAAAGGAGGATGTTCTATATTCGACTGTATATTATTTTTGTTTGTTCCTCGATTTCTCCGTCAATTGTAGGCCGAGTTTTTTTTTTGTTTGATAGTGTATACTCCCGAGATGGACCCATTGTCACCAACTCAGTATCTGATAATGGGATCCTATGAAAATGCAAATATTATAGGCATACATATAGCGAGTTGGTATCTTCATCAACAGTGCAGTCATTTGCACTCAGAAAGTATCATTTGGTGAAGTGGAACTGAAGAAGAAGACCACAGATGGCCACTGGAACTCCTTAAAGATAAGTATTTCACGGATATAAGATATCTCGAATAGTTAACCGACTATGATGAAGCAAAAAATTATACTCATCAAATTGACCTGATGATGAAGCCGGAAGGTAGGCACTGGAACTCCGAAATAAAACAATGTATCCTAGCATAGTCGAGTTTGGGCTTATTGGAATCGTCATTAGATGTACTTTGGCTGTAAATGATTTTCATGGACGAGTTAACAAAATTAAAAAAAAAAAACAGATTTTCAGAAACAAACACTACAAAGCGAAAATAACTTTCTTTTCCGAAGTTGGTGTCGAAAAAAAAACAATAAGTACCAAAGACGCAGATTTCGGCAAAGAAAGTTATTTTTCGCTTTGTAGTGTTTGTTTTTGGAAATGGTTTTTTTATAGAGTAACGATTCATTTGTGAGACAAACAGACAAAGTGTAGCCTTCATTCGTTTGTGCCGAGTGGAAAGAAATTGCTTTGTGAATTGATATTATCTTCACCTTCGCAGACTTAAATTTTTAAAGCATCTTGGTATTAACCTTTTTAACGACTGTTCAAATATGTCATAAAAACTTAATTAAATCAGCAGGAATTTCGCTAATTGCTTTACAAAAACCCAAGAATTTTGAAATAAATGTTGATGTCATTATTAACTGTAGAGATATATTTCATTTGTCACTAGATGCTTATCGCGGAAGTTATACAGTTAATCTGAAATGAGAGCGCGTTCAACTTTGATGTGCGTAGGACCAGCTGGGCTAACAATAAAGTACCAACTGACGTTTGAGCGAATTATTTTTATTTTCCACTCAATTATAACTGGCACATCATGTCACTGTTTGACATACTAGGCGATATTTCGATTCTGTAAGGACGCGCACGCGCTTCGAAATTCAAATTTTTAGATTTCGAATGCTTAGTCATCCTAGGGCCCGAGACTTTCTTTAGTACGTAGGTAGGTATGATTCATCTACATTTGATGCATTATTGAGCTGAATGCTAAACACAACAGAACAGAATGATTTGTGACGTAGAAGACAACTTAAAAATTATTTTCTCAACTATAGCCTTGTGTCTAGCCGATAAAAGCCACAACAATCAATTCAATATAAGAATGCTTGGAAACATGCTGGTCCTGCTCCGTAGGGCAATCTTTAGTGTAGAAAAAATCAAAATGGTTAATTTATATACGGTATATTCATCATTATTATAGTAACGCTTTATTTTTATTTATTTTTTTCCCTATTTGTTTAAAAAATTGACTCGCACACAGTTCCGTTGTTGTTGAATTAGGTAATTTACCTATGTTTGCAATATTTGTAAGTATGTGAGAACCCTATTTATCAAGTGAAGGAATTTACCTGTTAGTGCTTGTAATACTTTATACCTATATTTAGTATAGTAGTGCTGGGTGCATCGTTCTCACGTATAAGAATTTATTAATGTATGTACTACTTATGTAAATATTGTAAAAAGCCTTTATTTTTTTTTAAAGATTAAGTATGGAGTTTCTTGTGCATTCTTCTCCATATCAACCTACTTTTCCGAATGCACGGTAGAATCAATTTTTATTACATGTAAATTTTAACGTTCAAAAGTGCCGCATATTGGCCTAGTTGAAATAAATACATTTAACTTTGAATCAATAACACAAACCGGTCCGTGACATAAACAAAATTAACAATTAAAATAATTCCCGTGTCTCGTGTCTAACATGATTAATTTCGAAATGGTAGATGCGAAGTAAGACGGGCCTTATGTACGTCTTACAGCCCTTTAATTAATATATCTTTATTATATTATTAGCGATGTTGCTCATTTCACGGCCTGTCAGTGCCTCCGTAGATTCCCCCCTGTTACGATCCAACATAAAGAATAGATTGAATTTCTTGTCAAGTTACATTATCTAATACATCTCAGAGTTTGAACACGATTACGAAGCAGTGTTGAGATAAATATAATTTATAGTTTTGTATGACTTTTTGCACTTATTAGAGTAAGAACAATAGAGCTATTTAGAATATTAACTGTGAGAATTGTAGGAATAGGAAGTTAGTATTTAAGGCGAATCTAAACTGCCGGAAGCGCTCACAACGAGGAGTTGTTATGTCTAAGAATATATTTTTGCGTAAGTCGTATTTATAGGACCGAAGATAAGATACGTTGGACAAATTAAAATCCACAGACATCTGAGAGGTTCACGAGGAGAGATCCCGATGTTTATGGTTAAACATAAACGGAGTCTCGTTTATGTTTAACCATAAACATCATGATCTCTTTTTAGTTGTAACGAATTAATTCTTCCTTGACTCATGGTAGGAAAATTTCCAAAAAATGAGAGAACATTACTTTAATGTGTTGGTATTCTTTACGTTTTAGGTTAGAAGTTTTATTTTATTTTCGGCAATCAAAAGGCCTTCCAGTTTTTTTAAACGTTGTTTCTTTGGGCAATAAATGAGGTGTTCATTTATTAAAAAAAGAATCAACGTTGGTATATCCTGGTACAGCACACAGAGGCATATTTCGAGAAAATTAAAATTTACTGAATGATAGGATAAAACCTATCGTGAAAAAATGGCAGTTCACATCTCCGTTGTCATACAATATATACGAAACCTGAAAATGACATGCAGTCCAATCTAAAAATATCTTCAACCCCATCATTTCGTATGTAGAAATAAGATATCATCGCCCTAACAAATAAACTAGACTAGGCTGATGTTGAAACCGATTCACATTTACATCGATTCGATTCAGATGAAAGTGCTCATCATATTTCAAGTTCAACTGACACTTTGATCAATGATCATTGGTCATTAGACTCTCAAACGCACCGCTACAGATCATCGGTTCAATTAGCCTGTATCTGGATATAATCTAGGTGTGATTGAGTCATTTCCTAGTTAATATCTTCAATATGATCGGTACGAATGAATGGTTGGCTTTATTAATAGATCCGATGGCTGAGGCTGAAGACACGTTGTCAGGAGTGTCATTTGTTGAGAATACTTATGGGCCTTTCACCGTTCTAGTGCCGAAAAACGGTTACTTTCTGTCAATCTGTTAAAAGGCATGAAAAAAAAAAAAATGTTTCATGTACATTATTTGTAAAACATGGTTTTTTCGTGTAACTAATAGTCTTGTTTTAAAAAAAAAACACAATGCGATATTTTTCGCAATTTTTTTTACATAGAAAAGAGTACGGCTAGCATTTATTCATAAATTAAATAGTTTATGTAAATCAAAGAATATTTTGCGAACAAAACTGTCCAAAAGGAGGTTCAATATTGATGCGGGCGCACGGCCAGTACTGCGTTAACATGGGGAATAAATATACACTTTAAGGGTATTTTTAGTATCACGCGGATTTGCTCACGCATGCAGGCTTTACATATAGTGTACTGCGCATGCGGGGCCAAATGCAGGCCAATCCCGCGTGCGTGAGCAAATCCGAGTCAAATCCGCGTGATACTAAAAACACTCTAAGCGGGAAATTTGACTGGACGGAATTAACGGCATGACATGTCGTGACGACTATTCGTCTCTCGTTTTCTGTGATAGTCACACAATAACCAGACTCAGGGATAGGCCTGCTTGCAGGCATGACCATGGGCAAATCCGTCTAGCCTGGCACCAAGCGTCATAGTGTAACCATCGCAACAGTAAAACTATTCGTTGGTATGCCGCCTAGCACCAAGCGAATCATATAGGCAAGGCCGTCTTAAACTATGCCGGGGCCCTTGGGCACACAAAAATTTCGGGCCCTTTTGGAAAGTAAAGAAACCGAATTATACTAACATTTTTCTACTATGATCTTCTATTTATTATGGGTAATAAAATATATGATATAATATATGTCATTAGTATGCTGCTAGTTTTTTGGTTATGATTACGATAGTGGTTTCTTTCGGGATTTCTGTTGAGCAAAATCTATTATATCCTCATAGCAGAGTAAATTTTTTGAAGGATATCACTTTCTATGTACATAATTGACAAATTACCATATAGGTTTTCGAAACAAAACCAGAAGGGTACTTTGAAAATTAGGGTAAATTTTGGTACCTACTCTAAATTTGCCCTTATCTTTTTATCGTGTTGACTCAGAACCTTGAGACCTCAGTATCTGGTATAAATTTCAACTTGCTAAGTTCCTGAGAAAATCGGTGGTGACACACGGACAAGAGAGTGATTATATAAGGGTTCCTTTTTTACCTTCTGAGGTAAGGAACCCTAAAAAGGCAAATTTCGTCATAATTTTAACTTGAATTTTAAGACAAAAGTTAGTTTTATTTTCGTCCCTGGGTGCTCACTGTTACTTTGCCCGACAAAAATATTTTTAGAATAAAAGTGAGATAAATTGTCGGTCCTTCGGGGCCCCCTGAGGATGGGGGCCCTGGGAACGGGCCCCGTGTGCCCTTATGGTAAAGACGGTACTGCATATAGGTGAGGCTTCGAATTCCTTAAAGTTACTACTGTTGTGAGATAGATAATCCAATCATAGTAAGTTTTTAATTACTGCGTCATTATATCGTTCAAAAAGTACTTTCTAAAGTTAATTACAGACCATCCTACTAAATATAATTTTTACTTGGGGTCGGGTTCCGGCTAGTAGCAACAAACCAATGGTCCCATTATGAGACTTCGCAGATTTCGGATTACGGTCTACGTTACCATGTGTGAGGTGTGTTGGAACTCCCTGAACACTTACAATTAAAAATAAAAGTGCTCGTACACACAGAGTTCCGTCTTACAGGTCCGCTTTATCGTATAGGTACGTTTTCATTCGGCAATGGCGTATGTAGTTGTGAGGCAGTTCACACACACAACAGTATTAAAATACTGATTCGTTTTGTTTGAAAGTTGATGGTACACTGACTAAATGTGTTGTGAACCTTACACCCAGTAGCGACAGATCTTTTGAAAAAAGATCCTGGAAATACGGATGTTCAGTGTGAACATACCCTTACACCTAATACTTAACGGTAATTAAATAACACCTAAAAAAGTAAGCATGAATAGATACTGACTGTCAGTAAGGTGGTTGAAGGCGGTGACGTCATCGTTGAGCCTGCCCTCCATCCGCCGCAGCTTGGTGCTCAGGTCCCGGGTATGAAGGAACAGAAACAGTGTGCATGATACCGCTACCAGAGCCACCAGCTCACTCGTCCTGGAACAATACATAAACAAAGGTCAGAATATGAAAACTGACAATCTATAAAATAATAATAATACCACTCTTGATGTCCCACTTCTGGACAAAAGCCTCTTCTCATACAGAGAAGGCACGAGCTTTAATCAGCACGCTTGCTCAAGGCGGGTTGGAGATTTCAAACTTATATTAATTCTCAGTCTAATTATTTATTTGTTTGTTTACCCTCGCACTGGAACACCTTGTAGCAATTACACCAATGGAGCACAACCTTACAAATACTAACTATTAGTCTTGCAGCCTTATTGCGTAATGAATTCGGAAAGAGCAAAGGGTAAAGAGTATGAAAACCGGCCAAGTGCGAGTCGGACATGCGCACGAAGGGTTCCGTACCATTATCGCAAAAAACGGCAAAAAAATCACGTTTGTTGTATGGGAGCCCCACTAAAATATTTATTTTATTCTGTTGGTATAGCGGCAATAGAAATACATCATCTGTAAAAATTTCAACTGTCTATCTAGCATGGTTCATTAGATAAAGCCTGGTGACAGACGGACAGACAGACAGACGGACCGCGGAGTCTTAGTAATAGGATCCCGTTTTTATCCTTTGGGTACGGAACCCTAAAAATCGACCAATCACATAGACGGAAAGCCACATCGCGTCTTTCATCTCGCATGTTCGATTTTTCATACTTTTTGCCCTTTGCTCTTTCCGAATTCATTACGCAATAAGGCTGCAGGTTTCCTCACGATATTTTCTTTATCGTTGTTAGCGATATCTAAGAAAAAAAAGATAAGATATGTCTAAGATATGTCTAACTATATTTTAACTATATTATTATTATAAAATGAAAAAGGCTATTGGATCCTCCTGGTTTCTCCACTGTAATAATTCGATAGGTGTAACAGTCAATAGTTGTTTTTATTTAAGAAAAAGCTGTGCTTTAATTGGTATGATATCCTTTCAAATATAAGTGCGTTTTATAGCAGGACACAAACAACTCACGGGTGAAAGCCACAAGACATAAAAATTAAGAGCGAGCAATCTGTTTGCGAAGTGAATGATCTGATCGTTTCCCACCAACATTCCTTATCTTAAAGCTAGAATAAGTAGATACAGATGTTTCTTGACATTACAGGAAAAGAGTTTTTGCAAAAAAAAAACGATATCAAGCGGAGTACATCATTATGCAGCCAGGGCATAAATTGAGCCATCCGGTGATCAGGTATTTTAAGATAGATGGCCAAGAACTGCTGACAGTATCCTGTTACTTAGCCATTTATAGAAAGTAATCAAATGATTAACAAGTTTAATACTAGATCTATATAGGCTAGTTTACAAGGCTTTTTACAAATTGGAAAGAAAATAATATAGATTTTAATTAACTATTGTCTCTTAGTTCACACGGATGTTATTAATGGTTGCAGACAACTTCGTCACTTCGTTAGCCGATACTGATGATCTCATAGCGGTAATCTATATACATAAAAATAAATCCCTATTTCCCTTGGTCACGGGCATCACGCGTGAACGGCTGGACCGATTTCGCTTATTCTTTTTTTGTTGTGTTCGTTATTGCTAGGAGAAGGTTCTTATGTAGGGTAGGGTAGGTAGGTAGGATAGGGTAGGTAGGGTAGGGTAGGGAGGATAGATAGGGTAGGGTAGGTAGAGTAGGGTTGGGTAGGTTGGGTAGGTAGGTAGGGTAGGGTAGGTAGAGTAGTGTAGCGTAGTGTAGCGTAGTGTAGCGTAGTGTAGCGTAGTGTAGCGTAGTGTAGCGTAGTGTAGCGTAGTGTAGCGTAGTGTAGCGTAGTGTAGCGTAGTGTAGCGTAGTGTAGCGTAGTGTAGCGTAGTGTAGCGAAGTGTAGCGTAGTGTAGCGTAGTGTAGCGTAGTGTAGCGTAGTGTAGCGTAGTGTAGCGTAGTGTAGCGTAGTGTAGCGTAGTGTAGCGTAGTGTAGCGTAGTGTAGCGTAGTGTAGCGTAGTGTAGCGTAGTGTAGCGTAGTGTAGCGTAGTGTAGCGTAGTGTAGCGTAGTGTAGCGTAGTGTAGCGTAGTGTAGCGTAGTGTAGCGTAGTGTAGCGTAGTGTAGCGTAGTGTAGCGTAGTGTAGCGTAGTGTAGCGTAGTGTAGCGTAGTGTAGCGTAGTGTAGCGTAGTGTAGCGTAGTGTAGCGTAGTGTAGCGTAGATTAATGTTTGGTGTTTTTATGGCAAAACAAAGTGTGGCGGTCAGCTAGTAATTAATAAACCGCAATAAAAAACTATCGGCAGATCTATAAGAGCAGTGGTAACGGCCCCGACTTGCGTGTCGTAGGTCGTAAGTTCAAACCCAGGCAGGCGCTTTATTTTGTGTAAATTATTTCATCACCACTGCTCTTAAAACAGTGAAGGAAAACATAGTGAGGAAACCGGCATGTCCTAGAACAAAAAATTCGAAGACATGTGACATCCACCAACTAGACCCGCGTGGTGGTTTATGGCCCATTACCTCTCTCACAGAGAGGATGCCTGTGTCCCAGCAGTGGTAATATTATAAGGCTGATGATGAAACAAACTACAACCTTAAACGGTGCAAAGATAACAACCTTTGGAATTATGTGTTTGAGCCTTTCGGGGTTAAAATTGAAACACCAAGACCGTGGGATCAGAGTGCTTTTCTGGACATTGGCAAGCAGTTAGTTGACTCACGTAAGCAGAGACTTGCAGCCTAATTGCGTATGTGAATTCGACAAGGCAAAGGATTTGACCGCCATCGATCGACCAATCACGAGATGAAAGACGCTATGTGGATTTCCGTATATATGCGGCTAAAGAATCATCATTGCCATTCAACATGGCAATGATAATCCTTTCCCCCTTTTATACCCGCTTGTACATTTTGATTATTTTAAGCTAACAGTCTTAAAACAGAATCAATTTACAATACAAGGAGTAACAGCTTCTTCTCAATTGGTATGATAATTGAAAATACCGATTGGTAATTTGCACTCCTTGAAAGGCTCGAGGATAAATTGATTTCGCAAGTCGAGTAATCGATCGATTCTATCGACTACCGTTTGTTAACTTCGGCATCGGTTCATTAGTCTAATGTTCGAAGCCCAATCTAGGCTTTCGGTTTCGAAATGTCAACTGAAAGGGACATGGAATATAGATAGCTACTGCCATGCTAAAATCCAATATCTATACAGGATGACCAAACATTGACATCCAAAAAAATTTCGGTCCGTGTATCGTGGGGTATCCGAATCAACCCCATGTATTGTATGTGCCGCGACTTTTTATAGTTTTCAAATTATGAGTTTTTGAACTTTATTTTTTCACTTTCCACCAACCTTTTCATATTATATCTTTTATCACAGTTACGAAGATTCAGTTGCAAAAACAAATCTCGACAAAATCTTCTTCTTTTTATTTTAGAATTTTTTTATCTTGGTCAGGTCGAAAATTCTCAAAAATTCGACGAAGATTGCATCCTGACATCTGATATCGAGCGCAATGTGACATTCCCACTTTCTCGCGACACTTGCTCGAGAACGGTACAGTGCGACATTATATTTTGTGCACGAGTTCACTTTAATGCACTTTTACCTTCTCTGATAGCCTTGAAAGCATGGAGTCTTATTGCCTTGTTTGAATAAACTTTCCAATTGTACAGTAAGCCCACGACTTAAATAAAATATTTGGTAACGTCAATGGCGCTACTTTTGAACCTTTTTGGGCAAGATAGGATATTTTTTATTGCTTTGCATGCACGTCTGTTCTGTGGCAAATAAAAAGGTTTTCATTCTTTATTTTTTCTTTCTTTGATTGTGCCGAAAATCGTGACAAATTATTATTAGATATTTATCGCGTTCTTTGGATAGAATTCCGTTTAAGTAAGGCCAGGGCCTTGCTTAAACGGAATTCTATGAATACTGTGGATGTTTCTATGAATACTGGTGGATATCTTTTAGGAACTGCTTCCTACAGCAGTGTGTAGTGTTATTTAACGTCCATTAAACAGAAAACCTTCGAAGCATGGTGATGGGAAATTATTCTCAGCACTAAGGAAGTGTTGAACCAGGTAAATGACAAGTATTTACAAATTACTTATCAGAAGTAAACACACGTAACTCCTAAGAACATCTCTCAACTGGCCAATGGGATTACGTCATTCTTTTCACTATTTCACTTTGCACGGCTAGTGCTAATTCCCTTTCCCTTATACCGGCCGCGACAGGTGCCATCAAAACTTTAGTAAAAACCAATGGTAGATAATCCTTTCACAAATAGATACACTTTCGATTCGCTGACGGCAAATTAAAAATACGCGTAAAAGAGTGTTGTTTGTAGAAGTACTGTTAGCAAATATAGATGTTTGGCGCGCATGATTTATGGAAATTTTGTATAGGTTTTATATATTTGCTTTTCGGTAGGAAAAAAAGCATACATTTTGTTACAAGTATTGCTAGAACTTAGCACGTAAATTATCGCAGAGTTCTCTCGTTATTAACGAAAGTGCTAAAGAAGAATATTTAATTTATTAAAAAGTGGGGAATATTTACTAGATAAGTAAGTATTTAAAATAAAACAGTATTGTTAGTAAAAAGAAGTTTCTCCGGTCATTTTAAATCTTTATATATTTTTCACGATCCTTTTAATGGCACCAGTGCTCGAAAGTATGCAAGAAAAGAAAGTGCATCTTTTATTACGAGAAACTGAAAGATTTATTATTAGAAACGAATAATACCAACTAACATAGTACCGAAAGGCGGTCACACTCTCGCTTTTCCGAGACCTAGATTTTTCAGGTCTCAGTAGGTACCTGAAATAAACCTTATATATTCATCTAACTAAATTGAGTTTAAATAATTAATGAGTTTTTGTCTATTCAAATTTTAATAATTCATTAATTTTATTTTGGGTTTTTATCTGTTTATAATTTGATTTATGTATAACTATGGGCTGGAATTATATCTTAAATAAATAAATAATATATATATATATATATATATATATAATTCACTAGCTGTTGCCCGCGACTTCGTCCGCGTCAAACTCGTAATTTTTTTATTTTTATTTTTGTAGTTTCCCGCCGGAACTATGAATTTTCTCGTGATCAAAAGTAGCCTATGTTACTCGTTCGTTACATCAGCTATCTACCATTGAAAGTCCCGTCAAAATCGGTCCAGCCGTTTCGGAGATTACCCGGAACAAACAGACAGATAGACAGACAGACAAAAATCTTAAAAATTGCTTATTTGTCATTAGTTAGTACCGTATATACTTTCACGTGCATTCAATAAAACGTTGTTATTTTGATATTAGATACAGACACTTCAATTTTATTTATTTATATATGTACCTATATATAGATAACAAATCGTTATGATGAATAGAACAATTTTGAACACTTTGTTTATAACTGTAAAATCGGCAATAATGTACTATTTCAATCACTGAACCACAAGCATACATAATACTTCATATACTAGTAAGTAAATCTAAGGTAAAATTGTAAATACCCAGGTATATAAATAGATACATACATATGCCGGTTTACAATTTAAGCACGGGAGTATTCTTTGCAACAAAAACGCGAGGACTACTCCGAATGATGACCACGTCTTATTTTTTGCCGGCTCATTCCTCTCAGCAAGTCGAGCGTGCAAAGTATCCTGACACATCATTCGTCACTGTAAACCAACTATTAATAGATCACAAGAACTGCCAGAGTGTGGCGTTCTTGCAAAAGGTCTTGAGCAAAAATTAAGAATAGCGACTTTTTGGGTCGAAAGAAAAAAAACACAATTTTTATTTTGCCATAAAGACGCTAAGAAATATTTTAAAGCATAAACAAAACATTGGTAACAAATTTAACTACTTGATTATTATTATTTTTTTTGCATATTGTGTTACAATTCATATTTTAAGCATTTTGCATTCATATTTCGAGCTTTTTATGTAGCATATAATGCGGTCTCAAGAAATAAGTTTTTTTTTTTTTTTAAATGAAACATTGCCCCACACTAGGAATTTCTTCCTGTATCGTGGGTGCGTTTACAAACATATAAACTCACATACACAAACACCCAGAGCCGGATCAACTATCTGTAGGTTAAACAAATATTTGTTCCGTGCGGGAATTACCCGCGACACACAGCGCAGCAGTCAATCGCTCAACCACTGCGCCAACCGTGCGCCCCAAGTTACCATTCTCCTGACCGCCATTTAAATAGGATCGTAAAATACTTAACAGAAAGAAGATGATAGCTTGCGAATGACTTAAATGCAGCTTAGACAAGCAGTAAAATATCAATTAGGCTTATCCATATTAATAACACATCGGTAAATTGTCTTCATTGCCCGATCTTTATGGTAATAACTATCTTCTGCCAGCGGCTTCGCCCGCGTGAATGTCGAAAATTATCCCAAGGGAATATATTCCCGATATAAAAAGTATCCTATGTGCTATTCCAGATTATAATCTATTTTTGTGTCAAATTTCGTCGGGATCAGTCCAGCCGTTTGAGTGTAAAGAAGTAACAAACATACAAACACACACACACACACACGAACTCACTCACTCACAAACTTTTCGCCTTTATAATAACTATCGTAATGAGGCAAGTATGATTAACCGAAAAGAACAATTAAAACGAATCAAAGCAACAAACTGTCAACGGCGAATTCTTCGCTACTACTTACATAGACGCGCAAATTTGCGCACAACCTAGAGAATTTGAAAGCTCATAGACGCAAACTCTACTCTGCGTCGATGTGCTTTGACCCTTAATTTATAGGTGCCAATGATAATTTTCTTTGAAGTTGGATCTCCTTATTTTACAAACATAGACATTATAGTCCATAAACAAACAAACAAACAAAATTCATTTATTTGCATAAATAAGGTACGGAAGGTTGGTAAAATGTACAAAATTGTTCTCTTATCCTGCCTTTAATTTCGGCGTGCAAATATAAAATAAAGTTACAAATAGTTAAAATTGTTATTGATCAAAATCATGCAGTCACTAAACAGATAAGCCCCTTAAAATTGTATTATTGAATTAAATAAATGTCAATATAATATGAAAAAATAATAAAAATAATAATCATAAGTATCAATAATAATAATGTCAATAATAGGAGAGATTCACCACACAATAATAATAACCAAACATCTAATACAAGAATTCTAAAATCTCATACAAATTCTCATACGAATTTTAAACTTGATTGGAAATGTTTTTAAGGCGTATATATTTCCCAATGTTGCGGCCGTGCGCCCGCTCGGTGCCAGAATATCAATATTGAATCGTCTTTTGGACAGTTCTGTTTGCAAAATATTCTTTGATTTAGGTACATAATTATGCTATTTCAGTTATGAAGAAATTCTAGCCATCAATATTTCTGTGTAAAAATATTTTTTAACATCCAAGTAGTTTTGGAGGAGTATCCAACAGTAGCGAAAAAATAGCGTGTTGTGATTATTTTTTAAAGCAAATCTATAGTTACATGAATCAATAATATTTTTTTTATTGATTCGTTACTAAAGAGTATGCATTAGAAAGTAACCGTTTTACGGCACTGAAGCGGTGCTGTTTTTCTTTAGAAAATCCGCGTTTATGGCATGATAGTTTATGGTTCTGAGCTACTAATACTTTTTTTACTAATTCTCGAAGAGAACTCCTCAAAAAATTATGCTAACTCTCTCAGGATTGCTACAATTGCATGTCTGTTTATTGTTTACTAGCTTCTACCAGCGGTTTCGCCCGCGTTCAAAGTATTTTCTTATCCCAAGGGTTATACCGGGATGAAAAATAGCCTATGGCCAGACTACTACTATCTCTGTGCCAAATTTCATCCAAATCCGATTAGCAGTTCTGGCGTGATTGAGTAACATCCATCCATCCAAACTTTCGCATCACACTATATATAATACTAGCTGTTCCCCGCGGCTTCGCTCCCGTGGACCACCCCACAGGACCCGTTTTCGAGATTAAAAAATAGCCTATGTTACTCAGGAATAACGTAGCTTTCTATTGGTGAAAGAATTTTTTAAATCGGTCCAGTAGTTTCGGAGCCTATTCGGTACAAACAAACAAACAAACAAATAAATCTTTCCTCTTTATAATATTAGTATAGATAGCTGTTGCCCGCGGCTTCGCTCCCATGGACCACCCCACAGGACCCGTTTTCGGGATATAAAAATAGCCTATGTCGCTCAGATATAATGTAACTTTCTATTGTTGAAAGAATTTTTCAAATCGGTCCAGTAGTTTTGGAGCCTATTCGGTACAAACAAACAAAAAAAATTTTCCTCTTTATAATATTAGTACAGATTAATACTATTTCATAACATAACATCACGCCAGTATGTTCTAATGGGATACGCAGATGTGTACAGTTCACCTTGGTATACACTCTCATTTTCACCGGTTAAGTTTCATGATATTCGGGTTATCTATTCTGGCATTATAGGTACCTTACCATAGAATTTGCCTATGAGGAACCACAACTAAAAAGTGAAAATAAAAACATTTCCACAAAAAAATACAACCAACATCCAAATAGAAACACTAAAAAGTTAAAAATTACTTCTTTTTTAAAAAACGAAAAAAAGAAAACAGCGGCCGAATTGCGCAAGTAAATTCGGAAAGTCTGTTTGATTGGTCGATTGATAGCGGTAAAACCCTTTACGTTGCCGTATTCACTTACGCAATAAGGGTGCAGGAACACCGACTGCTCAAAAAGAAGTTGATTTTCACTTTGAAGTATTTTTATTTTTATTATGGGTTTTCTCTTGACTCTAGTCTAGGTCGGTGACAGAGACAGAGTCGTCGTTTTTATTTGGAATCGGTTGTATTTTTTTGTAAATACTTTTTTCTAGATTGTTTCCTAAAGTCAGTTTACTAAAAATTTAAATCTAATTGCTGGTGTGTAATTACATATTTTGCACGGGTTTCAGGTAGTTATAAAGAAATACTTAAATCTTAAGTTTGAACCAATCATTAACTAAATTAAGGTTTAACTTACAGAGCGCGGGCTTATTTATAAAAAGCCCTCAATAATTATTAAAGTTGTAACATGCCAAGAAATTAACGGAGACCAGTCCTCCTTCAAGTTCTAATTATAAATTAATTATAAAGCTAATGGGTTCTGCTAATTTAAGCGAATATTTTACGTTGAAATGAAGTATGTTTGGATACATAATTTTGCAGTACATACAACCTGTTTGTGTACTAGTAACTAATAAATAAACATGAATAGTAACTTCCACATTTTTGTGCGGTTAATGGTCTATCCACACATATCAGGGCCGTGCCCGGGACGTGCACGGGACGTGGACAGACCGTGCCCCACCAGGGGCTCAAAAAAATATCGTAGGGAACATTTTGTATGACATCGTTCACACACATCCGTGCACGGGCCCGGGCACGTCCCGTGCACGGACGTGTGTGAACGAGTTCATATAAAATGTTCCCACCGATACTTTTTTGAGCCCCTGACGAGACCCGGCCCTGTCACGTCCCGGGCACGCCCCTGATATGTGTGGATAGAGCTTTATGGTTTTGACACTTTTTAAGGAAGATAGTTAAATAGGTACTTAAACTAGTGCATACTGCTAAAAAAGGTTATTAGAAATACATAAATGTGTCATATCAACTGACCATATACCGAGTTGGAGACACATACTATACTTGGAGACACATGATCTACGAAATTTCATTACTCCGTTCGTTAAATACATCGCGGATAAATCAAAGACGACATTGAACGCCTTACTTTCACTACATTCCAGTTCCTTACTTCCACCTTTAAAGGACATATTATTTCTCCTTAAAGATGTATCAAGTACGCGGATGGACAAGTCACCAGAGTAAATAAAATAGAAAGTGGTTACCGCTTGTTTGCGGGCCATACGTGGTACACACTACAAATGGCCACATATGGCAATGTCGCAGAGCAAAACTATTGTATTATGATTTTATTACATCTCTACGTGGTTTGGTAGACAATGGCCATGGTATGTTATTGTCGTAAAGGAATAAAAGTAGGTCTTTTGTAAATGCTTTTGTTCGATAACGTGATAGAAAGAAATTGCTTTATTGGTCAGAGGTTTTGTTTTCACTTTGAACGCAATTCGAATCAAAATTAAATACATTATATGGAGAGGGAGAGGAAGGCCAAAGAAAAGTTGAATGGACTGTGTGAGGAGTGATATTAATGAAAAGGGAGTCAGTGATTGCGTGACAGGGACCAGGATGGTATGGAACTATATACAGAATGGCCAAAAAGTCGTGGATCAAACGCAACTAGGGGTCAGATTGGGTCATCAGCTGCAAAAAATGATCTACGGGAGGTCCTTAAGGTCAACCGCTGCAGAATTATAATTTATTTTGTGTTTTAATGAAAAAAATGACTGTTTTTCCTAATTTTTTTTATAATTTTCACTAGATTGGTACTGATGAGTCCTTGCGTAAGACATGCTATTTTTTTTTTTATTGTATATAGGCTCGCGCTTGACCACTATACACCTGATGGTAAGCGATGATGTGGTCGACGGTGTAACACGCTTGCCTAGAAGTAACCTATTCACTCTTGACTTAAAGACTCCGAGGTTGTAGCTATCCGGAAACAGACTCCGGCAGGGAATTCCACTCCTTAGCTGTACGCATAATAATACACGCTTACATATTTATGGTTGTTTATTGGGAATCTACATCCTGTATCTTTTTTATAATTTTCACTAGATTGTTACCATGATTTTTTGGCCAACCTGTATATAGATTCCTCTCTATTCTACCTTTTATAAGTTACGTATCGGCAATATGTGTGGCAGAATATATGGAATTCCGAAATAGAATAATCGACTGAGTTTGCAAACCTAATACTAACATGGACCTTCTCGATTGTTATCTATACCTACTGCCCTATGTATAGAACAAGTATAGGAACAGAAAACTATTACATAAATTACAGACCACAATTTACAGTAGTCGTAAAACTTAAAATAACTATCTTTGTACATATAGCATGTGTAAACAGGAGGTGTGATCGCGTGCGCACTAAACTAAGCCCGACAGCGACACGTGCCTGCACGAGCGCAGGACGCGAGACAAACGGCCCTGTTGCCGCCGCGCCGCGCCGCTCATGTTACGCACGTTTTTGGTCCGCCAGCTCGCGAATATGTATCCTCCGACTGCACAGCATGATTTTCTTCTTGTTTACGTCTTTTAGTTTGCTTTTTAATCAGTCGGGATTTTTGATTTTTTTTATTAACTTTTTTTATTTACAACTTTTTAGTTATTTTTTTTTTAGAATTAGGTACATTTAAACATATAAGTGTTATATATTTTTGAAATCGCCTATTAAAAAAAATCCTTTATTTTGATACCCCACACGATGGGTTTGGAAGAAAAAAAAATTTTCTTCCCCACAAAATGGCGCCCAAAATCTGCCAATTTTATTTTTACCAATTTTAATGTATCCAGTGACACTCGCAGGATTAAGACGAATCTATTGACGTAAGAATCATCAAAATCGGCCAACGCGTTTGGTCTCTAGAACGCCACATAGGAACAAACATACATACATACATACATAGACTGATAAACACATTACCCTCCTTCGGCAGTCGGGTAAAAATTAAAATCTCTAATCTAGCAAAAACTATTTATAGACCATTAACTTTGTTACAAAATAATTGTACGGTTGATGGCGATATTTTTGACAGGACGGTATGGAAGAAGAAAACGTGTTGCGCCGACCCCAAGAAAAATGTGACAAAGGCAGGAAGATGATGACAATGATGAAATTCGTACTCTTCTTTATTTTTAAAATGTGGTTAAATTAACGATTATAAAACTAAAAGTGGTTTTATGAAGTTTCAATCTGAATTAAAAATATAATTAAAAGTTAAGCGCTTAGCTCTTGATTGCGTTTAAAGAAACGTTCAATTGTTGATGAATCACTTGTGATAAAAGAAAAACAAACAAGTCCCTTGACTGACAGTTGACAAGTGCCTGAACCTTGCCTCCTACTCGGACCAGAGATTTATGTTCAGCATTGGATTGCGATTTAATTGAAGAGGAGGCCATTTGTGCTACATAGAGCAATTCAGAGAATTTCTTCCACTTGAATTAACAAACAAAATAAATCTAAAATGGCACTGGCTGTTCACGGCTAAATCACAAACAGATTACTTTTAATTGTTGTCATTGTTCACTGAACACGGCGTCAACAACTTAATCTCAATTCTAAACCGATATCAGATAGAAAGTAATCCAACTTGTCACGCCTTTTATCCGTAACATTAAACCTAACACGGTTAAAAAGTTATTTTTTCGTTAGCTAAACAATAGCAGTCATAATTGTAATTATCTCCATAAAATCGTGTTTCACATTCATCTCGGCCATGAAAATCATACTTGGCACAAATCCGGTTACGAGCCGACGAAATAAATAAAATAAACCGATAAACCTACAAACAAACAGCGCATTAAAACTGCACTTTATTTATGTACTGGCTCACTTTTGCATGTTCTCTTTTGTTATTTTTTAACACACCCATAAATATCGCCAAAATAAACCAAACCAAAGTTTACATTTTATGTGAACTAAGAGCCGATTTCACCAATGTTCACTAATCGAGATTAGTTCAACTAAACTCAGTTTATGCAAATACAACAACGTTCTCATTGGTTGAGACCGCTGAGAAACTACCAATCAGAACGCTGTATTTGCACAAACTGAGTTTAGTTGAACTAATCCTGATTAGTTTCATTGGTGAAATCGGCCCTAACTGTTGCCCGCACTTCAATCGCGTTATATTTTTTGCGCGGAGCCCTATTACTTTTTCTAAAAATAAACAGGCTCAGTAACTCCTTATAACATCAGCTATCACCCGTCAAAATCGGTCCTGCCGTTACGGAGATTAACCGGAACAAACAGACAGACAATTTTTTTTATTGTTTTTTTTTGTTATCAGAACCGTATAAACTAACATATTATGCATTTAGTAAAAAACTGTTATTTAAACATTACAAAAAGTAAGTTTCATTTTACTTATATATTTCTGTAGATAAACTACTGATTGGTTTAAAGATGGAGTGGAGTGGGTACTAAACCTCGATATTATTATAACAAGAAAGCTAAGCAAACTAGATCGTCTCTCAAAACATACTGGTATAAAATAGGCTGTGGTCAACTTTTCAGTGTCTACGTGTCCATTCACAAGGGCAATAAGGAAAGTTGTCGACAGGACCCAAATGTGTCACACGATTTGCCTTTCATGACTGCGTATTTGAATGGTGACTATTCTACTAAAACAACCATTAACATACTTACCTACAATATTTAAATACACTAAAGAGATAAACGAAGATAAACCTATACAAATGCTTTAATCACATAAATATTTTGTAAGTCACAACATTATCTGAACATGAATTATGAAGTTATGAGAATAAGATGGCTCGACATTGCTTTTTTAGGGTTCCGTACCCAAAGGGTAAAAACGAGACCCTATTACTAAGACTCCGCGGTCCGTCTGTCTGTCTGTCTGTCTGTCACCAGGTTGTATCTCATGAACCGTTATAGCTAGAAATTTAAAATTTTCAATGATGATGTATTTCTGTTGCCGCTATAACCACAAATACTAAAAACAAAATAAAATAAATATTTAAGTGGGGCTCCCATACAACAAACGTGATATTTTTGCCGTTTTTTGCGATAATGGTACAGAACCCTTCGTGCGCGAGTCTGACTCTATTTTTTTTTTTTTTTTGAGTGACGTCTCGCAGTTTTCAATCCAAGTGATTGGTTACTGCTTAACCGGGCTATCCTGTGGAGAGAGTCTGACTCGCCCTTGGCCGGTTTTTTATTTTAATTTTATATATGCTCGCGCTTGACCACCTATTCTAGTTTCTTTCTTCTAGTCTATACATAAACTATGTCTATATAAGGTATCTATATACTTAATTGAATTTAGTAAATAAAGTAGTTAAATATAAACGATTCGTCTACTTATAACATTATAAGTCTGCCTGAGTTAAAGCCCATTTTTCCCTTTGTCAATGATTACTGACGACACGATTGGCGCAATGGTTGAGCGATCTGCTGCTGCGCTGCGTGTCGCGGGTTCGATACCCGCACGGAACAAATATTTGTATGGCCAACAGATAGTTGTTCCGGATCTGGGTGAATTGGGTATGTGAGTTTAAATGTTTGTAAACGCACCCACGATACAGGATGAAATTCCTAGAGCGGCGCAACGTATTAAAAAAAAAAAAATCTTCCACACGGATTTACGACAGTCACAAGTAGGTATAAATGCTAACTAAAGCCAATAGCAATCAGTGTAATGAGTCATCCTCTTAAGGGCCTTCCACCGCTTTAGTGTCGTAAAACGGTTACTTTCTAAAGCATACTCTTTAGTAACGGCTAGGTCAAAAGGGGTGAAAAAAAAAAAAATTTTTGATTCATGTACATTATTTTTGAAACAAGGTTTTTTCTGTAACTAATAGTTTTGCTTTAAAATCAATAATTAATAAAAAAGTTAATTAAAAAAATCAAAATACCCGACTGCTTAAAAAGCGAACTCAAAAGACGTAAACAAGAAGAAAATCATGCTGTGCAGTCGGAGGATACATATTCGCGAGCTGGCTGACCAAAACCAGATGTATCCTCCGACTGCACAGCATGATTTTCTTCTTGTTTACGTCTTTTTAGTTCGCTTTTTAAGCAGTCGGGTATTTTGATTTTTTTAATTAACTTTTTTATTTATAACTTTTTAGTTAACATTTTTTTCGAATTAGGTACATTTAAATATATAAGTGTTATATATTTTTGAAATCACCTCTTGAAACCCTTTATTTTGATACCCCACACGATGGGTTCGGAAGAAAAAATAAAATTGGCCCCCCACAATATGGCGCCCAAAAGCCGCCATTTTTCTATTTTCCAATTTTAATGTAGCCTATGACACTCGCAAGGTTAAGACGAATCGATTGACGTAAATCATCAAAATCGGTCAACGCGTTTGGTCTCTGGAACGCCACATAGGAACAAACATACATACATACATACATACATACATACATACATACATACATACATACATACATACTGTGTAGTGTAGTGTAGTGTATGTGGTGCAGCAAGACGTGGACGCCGTAGTTAAATGGTCACATGATAACGGAATAGTATTAAATACGGATAAAACACAGTACATCATTATTCATTCACCATACTTACCACTAAAGAAAAATCCTCTACCACTATACACTCATACCTTTGATTGCATTCATGGTAGCCATGTCAATTGTAGCTGTAAACCTATCCAGAGAGTTAATTGTGTAACTTATTTAGGAGTTAAAGTCGACGAGCATTTCTCATGGAAAGAACATATAGATTTCTTGTGCAATAAACTTAAAACTATACTAAGTAAATTTTACCACCTAAGTTATCGAGTTCCTACTAGCACCCTAAAAATACTATACTCATGTATGGTGGAATCTATAATCGATTATGCTCTTGATTGCTATGGACTTACATTTAAATCTTACATAGAAAAATTAGAAAATATACAAGTTAGGTTCCTAAAACTAATAGTGGATAAAAAAACTAAAAATAAACATAAAAACGATTATTATAAACTATATAAAATTTGTAAAGTATTACCGGTCAGCATAAAACATAAGTACTTACTCGCAACTAATAACCATAGTAATCATGAGCATAATCCATTATTAATAAATGTATGTAACAAATATAACACCCGAATGATGTCGTCTGGTAAATATATAGTACCAAGAGTAAATAATGTTTATGGAGACCGAACATTAGAAAAGCGTTTCCCTTACATACTCAACAGCTTACCAGATGAAATCAGAGACGAAAAGAAGAAAAATAAATTTAAGGTAAAACTAAAAAAATACCTACTTAGTACACTGCCTTAACTTTATATTGTTTTACATAACTACTGTACCGAAACTACTGTATTACATACCTAAGCTATATACTCTTAATATCTATACTTATATTTAATCTACGATATTCATACTTGCGTACTTATTATATAATTAAGTAAATAAGTAAAGATCCAACAGACAAACTATGTCTATAGTTTTGTTGGACGTTATGTACTTTATATAACTTACAATGTACCGTTTTTATCAATCAATAAATAAAAATAAATAAATAATAAATACATACATACATACATACATACATACATACATACATACATAGACTGATAAACACATTACCCTCCTTCGGCAGTCGGGTAAAAACACGATATTTTTTCGCAACTTTTGGATACTCCTCCAAAACGACTTGGATGTTTAAAAATATTTTTACACAGAAAAATTGATGGCTGGAATTTCTTCATAAATCAAATAGCATATGTAAATCAAATAATATTTTGCAAACAAAACTGTTCAAAAGGAGGTACAATATTGATATTTTGGCTCCGAGCGGGCGCACGGCCAATACTGCGTTAATATTAGGGCGTATATGTCGCCTTAACAGTAGTGCCGCATTCGACCACGCACATAATGTTAGTCTGAAAGGTATATATAAACAATACTAAGCAAGCACTTGCTCACCTACTTAAGAAATCAGTGTCATTTCCCTCATTTATCATTACCATTGCTACGCAGTGATCCAAATCACGGCTCGGTATAAATGCAACGAGTAATGATTCATCATAGTCTACCTACTAAAAACGCATCAGTTGTTACTTGTTATAGTAACCTATAAATAACTTTCACAGGCTGCGCGAGCGCATCGATCTCCCCGCGCCTCTACCAAGCCGCAAAGGCTCATCTTATAAATCTAAATCATTTTTATTATATGTTTAACCATCGATCTAGTTTATTACATCACATTTATTTATTAGAAAGATGCCGTCTCCATTTATTACTTACTAGCTTGTGACAGCGGCTTCGCCCGCTAGATAATCGTGAACTATTTCAAGGGAACATACTACGGGGGTAAAAAGGATCTTATGTCCTACTTTAAGGTCCAATCTATCTCTAAGTATATTAAAAAAACTTTTTTACAAAAGAATACAACCGACTTCCAAATAAAACCACTACAAAGTGAAAAATAACTTCAATGTCGAAAGTCGGTGTTAAAAAACGAAGAAACTAAACCAGAATCACCGACATACGAAATTGAAGTTATTGTTCACTTTAAGTAATTTTTTTTTTTTTTTTTCTCTTTTTGTAGTGGTTTGGTAAGTTTTATGGTAATGTACAATAACAAACATGCGATTGAAGCAATCCGTAATTTTTTGAAGAGCTCTGTTGTTATCTCCAAAGTTCTTCATCAGATCTTCACCAAATTTATTTGGGATCACCTCGGAAAACTACTTTTATAAACACAAAAATAAAATTTCAAAATTACATACAGTCGACCATAAGATCGCCTCCCTACTGGGCAGTCGGTTAAATATCATCAAAATAGGTTCCGTTATTTCGGCAATAAAACGTAACAAACAGACAGGCAGACAGACTTTCACATTTACATATAATATTAGTACCTATCTATACATGCGGGCCTCATCTATTACATATTTTTATTGGATTACAGGTTATGGAATGACTCATTTGAAAATATTCCACGCTAGACAGTAATAAATCATCGATTTATGCAATATTTGTGTTCTTAAACTTATTCCCACGTGTATTTCGGACTTATAGAAAAATAACTTAACAGCATGCAGTTTAAGGTCGCATGTATATTCTGATATGTATATTAGCAGCTATAGGTTTTAAATTTAAAGCAAGCCAACCTAGAGGACCATGGGGTACCCAGGGGGGCAGGGAGGGGCAGCTGCCCCCCCTGGAAATCTCGCAAAACATGTGTGAACTCGCCTAATTACTAATCAAAGTGTAAACGGGGCCTTATGCTCTAACTTTTAAATAAATTACTTTTATTTATTTAACTACCTATAAAGCGGGATCATTTGCGGCTGTTTGCCCTACACACTACATATACCTAATGTGTCATGTAGGTGTGTTTGTCTAGTGTGTATGACAAAAAAACCGCGGACGATCCGACCTAAAAAATGTGACTTGTCCCCCCACTAGGCCAGAAGCTGGGTACGCCCATGTAGAGGATTGTTTATTACTCATAAGCTGTTAACCCATTCTTTAGATGAAGGAGGTAGCTTTAATTATGAGCTTAAGTGGAATATACATGATAAGGAGTGGTTTCAATTCAAAAGTTTCTTAACTCAAGAGCTCTCGATCGCCAGATGAACCTATCAGGCTACCCGCAGAGTGTAAAAAGTTAAAATTATTATAGCTGAAAAAGGTGACAAAAAGATACAATTGAATTACTTCTTCGACGAACCTGGAGCGTGACCAATCGTTCAGAATTATTGACTCAACATAGAGCGAGCTCGCAAAAACAGATCATCGGCCTCAGTTTTCTCGGTTTAGAATCTCAATTAAAACATTCTATAAATAAAGTAAAATCGTTGCGCATGCGCGCATCTGCCCAGTAAAATTTATCATCATCAATACTTTAGATTACCTACCAATCGTAAATTACGTTTTAGATCTTAGGTTAAGTATTTAAACGCTATTGAGGCAGAAATGCGAATGCAAATATCAATAAAATCATTAAGAAAATTTAATTATTGTAGGTAGATACTATTTAATTCCTCAGTACTCGTAATCTTGGCTTACGAGAGCATTGATCTCAAATTCTTCATTAGGCTTGCATACCCCTGAGTTTACTACATGCCAATTAAATTGACAATGAAAAGTTTAAAAGAAATCTGGCCCACCACACGTTACAGCCTGGTTCCCCACATTTCAGTTTAATGCCGGTAATTTTTTGTCAACATTAATGACATTTTTTCTCAGTTGTAAGCCGAAATCTTGTTATTTTTTTACCGCAGCACGCAATGACTTGCGATCATTACCCCGATCGGCTTTATGTCAAAAATTTTGCACCATTTTTTTGTGAAGCAGGTCATCATGTTGTAACGACATTATATTATTAAAAAGTTACTGTGCATTATTTTTTACGATAACCGTGAATTGAAAATGTAATTTCTGTTTTCCTTGACAATTTTGTTGTACGCTAAAAATGAATTACATGGAAGGTTTGTTTTTCGTATTAGACACTTATAATGTGTAATTGTTCAGCGATAAAGTGAAATAATTTATTACCTATCTGAGGAGATTAGGGCACATAAAGTAGGCGTGGATGTAGAAAGCTCTGATAAATGCGTGGCAGGCTTAAACTAAGTCTGCTGGAGGCGCGATTGGAAAGCTGGGTGCAGCCGGTCCACTAACGGGTTGCAGCAGCTTTCCATGGCGAGATGCGCTTTCTGATATCAAATACCATTATAGACTGGTAAATGTGCTGCATTGTCACTCATTGCTACTCTTCGAGCTAGCTATGAAGATAGCTAAAGTAAGCTAGCTGTCTTTGGCAAACTCTGGGAAGCATCGTAAAATGTCGCAATGTTTATGAAACAATTATCACAAAGCATGTTGCTCAATCTAATTTCTGAAACAATGTTACAGTTTAATTATTCTTCTGAAACTTTCAAATAAGCATAACAATGAGATCGTACCTTTGCATGCCACAGAATATTAAATTGTTCTTTAAATTTTTTATACAACAATGTGTAATCAAAAGTTTCCAGAGAGCAACTGTGAACGTGAAGTCTCCAATTTGATTCCCAAGTAAGCCCAGTAAGAGGTTTTTTTTATTTCAATTCGGCTGAATAATATCTGACACTGAACTAGACGACAGTTGAACGTAGAGTCCTGGGTGCGATTCCGAACTCAGAAAAAAATTGTCGGATTTTTTCATAAGGTACGCCACCGAAATTCTGTATGTCGTGGTGGCCCAGTGGCAGAAACCTCGCCTATCGTGCTTAAGGTCGTGGGTTAAAATCTGGGCAAGTACCAATGTGTCTTTTTCAAATTCATATGTACTTTCTAATTTTATTTTGGACATCACAAGCAACGGTGAAGGAAAACATCGTGAGGAAACCAGCTGGACTTATATAGTTAATGTAAGTCTGAAATAGCCAAGTCAGGGCCTGTGGGGTTCCCAGAGGCGGTTTAATTAACTCAGACACCAGAGGTGGCCACACCTCTTACGAAAAGAAGAAGATGTAGAAGACCGGAATTCTCAGTAGAAAGCTAAACTCAGAGTTTGTGACCGATTAATAGATACCAATTACTTTCCTTTTATGATATGGTACCGATAACATTCATAACTCCCCAGTTATGAAAGGCCCCCGCCTCGTCTGTGTAATTTACAGGCATGATATTATTTTTTTTTGTTTTTAGGGTTCCGTACCCAAAGGGTAAAAACGGGACCCTATTACTAAGACTTCGCGATCCGTCTGTCTGTCTGTCTGTCCGTCTGTCTCCAGGCTGTATCTCATGAACCGTGATAGCTAGACAGTTGAAATTGTCACAGATGATGTATTTCTGTAGCCGCTATAACAACAAATACTAAAAACATTATACAGTAAATATTAAAGGGGGGCTCCCATACAACGTGATATTTTTGCCGTTTCTTGCTCGATATTTATAACGGCAACAGGTAGACGCTTGAAATATTCACAGAATGTTTAGTTGTATATTTACTTCAAAAAATAATTATTGATAAATTAAAATAAAATAAGTGGGTGCGTTTACAAACATATAAACTCACATACACAAACACCCAGAGCCGGAACAACTAACTGTAGGTCATACAAGTTTTTGTTCCGTGCGGGAATCGAACCCGCGACACGCAGCGCAGCAGTCAATTGCTCAACCACTGCGCCAACCGTGCGTCCAAATGAACTACATACGAGGTAATTGCCATTTACAGCTCGCTTCAGCAATATCTTTGGTAGTAAATACTGCCTCAATAACATACAATATAGCGCCATATAAAAGAAGCCTCATCCTCTTCCATAAACGGTGGAAGCAGAGCAGAAGGTTAAAGATACACCTAACGGCCATAATAATCGTTTTATTGTACTTAAATGGTCTCTAACGAGGTGCATGCGAGACTTAAGACTAGTACACAATGGTAGTCGGTGACTCCATGGCTCAATAGCCGTTTTATTGCTATGAACTTGGCTTTTTGCTGACACTTTGCTACTGTCCTGAATTTGAAAGTAGAATAATTTTCAAATAGAGTGTTGCCAAGTTTACTACTGCTTAATAGAGGTTTGAAAACAAGAAGGGATGGCCTATGCCCTACATTGGGACAGTAGAGACTGAAAATAAATAATAAGGAATTTTCAGTACCGATTGTGTATTCCTAGCCTAGTAAGTAGGCTCGGTTTATATATCAGTTTCAGGATTTAAAATTCGGATATTTAAAGAATCTAAAAAAATATTTATAGGTTTGTCATCCATAATGGTTTTCAGCGATAAACGGTCCTTATATTCATTACTAGCTTCTGCTAGCGGCTTCGCCCGCGTGAATGTCGAAAATTATCCCAAGGCAACATATTCCCAGGATAATAAGTATCCTATGTGCTATTCCCGACTATAATCTATCTCTTTGCCAAATTTCATCCAGATCCGTCCATCCGTTTGAGCGTGAAGAAGTAACAAACATGCAAACACACTCACAAACTCCTCCTCCCTCTACCAATGTGGACAGACCTTATCTCAGTAAACATCACGAGAAATCGTGGCGAAGTGTTGAGAATAGGACTCTAGTGCCAACCGAGCTATCTGGGTGCTTCTTCTTGCTACCCACTTATATGTAAACCTGACTGCACGAAAGTGCATTCTTATTGTCACATAATATATTAGAATGGCATTATGTAAATGTAACCAGTTGGACAACTCGTAAATATTTAAACATCACTGTTGAATCATCAACTGAACACCTATTCTTTTTGGGACGATAGTAAAAGGATACAAAATTTTAATACTTTCACGGTAACCATAATACTATCCGGAAGAGATTTACATAACTTATCTCAAAATGGCTATATATCATCGGTGACACGTAGAGAATGCATATGCAGTCTGCAGGCCATCTAGTGTAATCTTTACCCCATTTTATGTCATTCGGAAGAATAGATTAATGTCTTCCTCAGATCGAGGGTCTTTACGAATGATTTATTGAGACTGGCAAGCATAAAAATTGACCGCGGAAACTACGCGTGGAAACTATTTACGGCACAAGTCAACATGTTGACTTTTTATATTAGAAAAAGTTGGTGTTATGAAAATGAAAAGACAGCAATGAAAGATAGGTCGTTTTTAGGGTTCCGTACCCAAAGGGTAAAAACGGGACCCTATTGCTAAGACTTCGCGGTCCGTCTGTCTGTCAGTCACCAGGCTGTATCTCATGAACCGTGGTAGCTAGACAGTTGAAATTTTCGCAGATGATGTATTTATGTTGCCGCTATAATAACAAATACTATAAACAGAATAAAATCAATATTTAAATGGGGCTCCCATACAACAAACGTGTTATTTTTTGCCTATTTTTGCGATAGTGGTACGGAACCCTACTTGCGCACTAAGAATTTCTTCCTGTATCGTGGGTGCGTTTACAAACATTTATACTCACATACATAAGACAACCAGGTCCGGAATCTGTAGGCCATAAAAATATATGTTCCGTGCGGGAATCGAAACCGCAAAACGCAGCGCAGCAGCAGATCGCTCAACCACTACGCCAACGTCGCCAACCGTGTCGTCGAATTATATCATTACCAAAGAAAACATATAATATTGGTGAAAAAGCGATAGATTTTCATCAAAATGTCTCTTCGACTTGCTAGACGATTCTACGAATGAGGAAGTAACAACACTGACTTCAAAGGAGAATGATAAAGATTTCAGCTGGACGCTTCAACAAGCGAGGCTTGTAAAAGATGGGACATTGTCACGCTCAACACCCGCGGGGACACAGACAGGCACATTTCCTCTTTGCCATATAAATAAAGGACTTAACATTAACGTCCTACGTAGCTAAAGGATATATTTTAGACGATGGGCAAGCATGCCCATCCTCATGTTTACTAATAACTTAATGCAGCGATAAGCATCCCGACTCGTTTGATTATGATAATCTGCGGTGCGTCCCATGTCATGTCCTGTAAGCTATGAATTACAAACAGTAGCTATTGCAGTTTAATATTAACTGCTATGTTACATAATGTGGTTACTGGACAGGTTAGTTATGAGCATATTATGAACTGCGTGGGTTTGGAAGTTATCTGGCTAAGGTAAATGATTAAGGGTGTAGTTAGCTGTCAGCGCTTGTTAGATATTATCTTTTGAAATTATTTAAGTAGATACCTACCTGCAGTAATATGTATAGAAGCACCTTGCTTACTTAAGACGACGACTAACGCCAACGACCTTGAGGGAACAAAACGCGCACTCGTTTCCCGCCCGCGCGACCCTAAATTTAGTAGCTTTTAGTACTTTCCTTATTTTTCTACGACTTAAAAAAAAAAGCCTCAGATTAAAATGTAGATAATTAAATTGTCTTTGAGATGGTGTTGATTTAATTAAAATACGCCCAGCGGTTTTGGTGCGATTGTCGTGTTTTTGTCCGTTTTAGACTTAACTTTACAAATTAATTACTCTATGTTATACGAATAAAACTAAAAATTTGCTCAGATCAAATTAATAAGAAAATGGTCTAATGTAACATATATTTTTTCCAAAAAATTACGACTAGCCATTTAGACGTGATTCTCATTTTAAAATCAGCTACTCAAGGGAATCGGCGCCTTAAGATATGAACAAACTTGTTCTTGCTTGCTGGGGTTCACTTATTCTCACATTGACCAGCTAAAAAAGAACGCTGATGTTGTAGTCTAAACGATGCCCCGTTTAGCAAAGGCATTAACAGAACTATAGAACCAATTGCCAGAGCAATGGACGTAAATAGATTCCTGATGAACACAGCAAAGGTAATAGAATATGGAACGAGTAAAAATACTCATCTTTACTTAAGAAACGTAAAAATTAAGTGCCATAAAAATTAATACTCCAATGCCTTAACGCTACAAGTAAATGACGCACAAAACAAAAAAGCCGTTCACATAATTATTCAGTTTAACAAGACTAGGCAAGTCATGTAAACAGCATAGCCAGTAAGCAGTAAGAGTAACTGAACATGGCTCATTAGCTTCTTAGTTCTTAGTCGTTAAGTCGCTGTTAATTCGGTAATGGCAGTAGTTAGCTAACTCGGGTTAGTCCTAGTTGTAGCTAACTACCAACGTGCAACGTCGTAACTTATGACTTACGGGAACTTGACGGGTAACGTTTGTTGAGTCTGTGACCTAAATATGGTAACCATGGGGAATTGTGGCACCTAAAGTGCTATGGAGATTTATCTACAGAAGTCATCCTGATCTCCTGCCAGTCTCCGCTGTTCTTTTGTGATTAATTTCATGGCAGCTAGTGTCTCCCCAAGAATGAAAATAAAAATAAACCAATAAACATATTTTATGATTTAAATTACAGCGGCAGCCGCGGATTTGTAGAATCCAAGACAGTAGCATTGTTCATCTGGGACTCCTTATTATTGACTCGTTGCTTTTCTGTTCACCCTCACTGTCGACTCTGGATTTTAGGAGTCGCAGTAGTTAGGAATAGAGGACAAAGTTCAGCAGGCTTGTCCCCAAAAAAAGTACATTGTTTCTAGCAAAAAAGCTTTGAGTTGCTTGTGTCCTGCTGTCGCGGGTTACATTTCCTTTTAGCCTACAGAACAGATAACCTGCAGCTTAATTGCGTAAGTAAATTCGGCAAAGCAAAGGGTTTTGCATCGTTCATCTCGCATGTGGTTGGTCGATTGATGGCGTCAAAATTCTTTGCCTTGCCGAATTCATTTACGCAATTAAGATGCTGGAGCTTGTAAGATTTGTGTCCATCCAGAGGCTCTAGACATGTATCATTCGATGTTAGGCGATGGCAATGGTTGAAATGTCAAAATGTAAGGGATTGACCACGTGACATTTCGAAAACGTTTGACGTTCCCATACATTTTTGGCTTTATTCCAATCACCACGCCTACGATACTAGAATGTCATTTGTCTAGGCCCTCTTGTGCAAGAAAATATCCTGCTTATTTAACAAAATACAAATTAGGTTGTCATACATCACAATTTAATTAACAATAATTAATGTAAGTTATTCAATATTGTTGCCTTTATATGGTGTGCAATACCTATTCAATTTATCTGTCTATCTAAATTACTTTTCTAACACTACCGTCGAGTAAATACTTTACCCATACCTTCGACACTATCTAAGCTAATAATTGAAACAATTAAGTTTCTTTGACATAGCTTTATCTATCTTAGCGTAACATAGCGCAACATAGCTCTCATCGGCTGAGGTAATTAAAATTGCTCGCAGTTCTGTCTAAGTCTTATCTGAAGAATGAGCTCGGCTTAGGGGCTTTGACTCGATTAGTAGTACCCGTGGAGTGCATGTAATGATCTGCGCAATCAGTGCTTATGTTTGCAGACATAGGCAGTTAAATTACTATCCAAATGTTAGTAAGGTATGTTGAGTGGTAGCACCATCTCTTGTAATATATCACTAACCAATGACCGAATACAGGAAATATCTCGTTCCTTCAGCTTCAATCTTCGTTCTTTCCCACATATTATGTACCCCTGTACCAAAGAGTTACCAGGGCGAACTGAAAGTTTAACGTGAACAGACTTTGTGTCTCACCGCCATCTCTCCAGGCCACAAAGCTAGAGACTGATGCATCCAATTGGTTGGATTGCAGAAAACTTTATACACTATCTATATATATCACTATATATATCACTATCTGTATCACTATCTATCTATATCGCTTCGCAGATATGAAAACAATTGTGGAAACTGTAGCAATTGTGTAAGCAAAGTTGTGCAGTGCAGAGGGCCTGAATAATTCCTTCAGTGTGTCAGCTACGAAATGCATTTTGTTTTATACATTTACCTTCGTAGAATAGGCTAGACAAACCGTCATTATATTAGCGATAACGATTGTTAAAACACCGAAATAGCTAGAATAGAAGGAAATTGAATATTAACATTACTATTATTGATTGAAAGACACAAAGCCTAACCTCTGTCGAATCAGGAGTTAGAAAGAAATAGTTAAGAAGCTTTGAACTCTACGACACGGTTGGCGTAGTGGTTGAGAGATCGGTTGCTGCACTGCGTGTCGCGTGTGATTCCCGCACGGAATAAATATTTGTATTGCCTACAGATAGTTGTTACGGATTTGGGTGTATTATGTCTTCTTCTTCGTCGGTACACTCTTGGCAGAGCGGTCGTGGTCATCATGTTGCAGTGAGACTTCGGGTTGCCATAATTTGTTTAACGATGCGACGCCATCCGTCTCTATCGGCCGTTATTCGTGTGCACTCATTCAATGGGCCACCCACTGCAGACTTAATCTGGTCGGTCCATCGCATGGGCGACCTGCCACGCGCTCTCGTTCCTTCCACTCTACCCTGAACTACAAGCCGCTCTATAGAGCCGTTGCCTCGTCGGGACACGTGTCCAAAGAACTGGCTTGGACTACAGCCGACAGACGCTGCCTAATACTAAGCTCTTGAAGGATGGATATGTTAGTGCGAAACTCTGTCCACGTCTTGTGATTGTGAGTTAAAAATTTTATAAACACAACCAAAACTAAACTTAAAACTCCAGAATACATAGCAATAGAATACGTACTTATTTTCCAGTATATCGTGCAACTTAGTATGCAACTCATCATCATCTGCCTAGCCTTTTCCCAACTATATTGGGGTCGGCTTCCAGTCTTACCGGATTCAGCTGAGTATCAGTGTTTTACATGCTGCGACTGCCTATCTGACCTCCACAACCTAGTAACTGGGTAACACGATACCCCTTGGCAAGACTGGTGTCAGATCTCAGGCTGAACTGACACCAGTCCTGACTGGCTGGCTGTGGGAACTTAGTATGCAACTACAGGATTAATAAATCCCATACGAAAGAAACATATATATAACCACTACCAAAACGTCATATATCTATGTAGGTAGCAACAATAGAGCCTACAATAGCCTTCACATGATTACAGGACGAGGATCATTATCCAACTCGAGCGAGCATATCATTAGGAGTAGCGGTAACCAGATATTAATGTACCACTCCCAATATATATGAATTTGGAGTACTACATCATAAATTATGTACTATATAGGCTAATAAATAACTCGTACGCTCGATAGATTAACGAAATTGTTTGTTTTAATATGAAAACGGATGCGATACAATAAAACTTGCAAAGTTTTGAAGTTTATTTATAAAACAGCATAATTTCGTTCCATTAATTGGACGATGACAACGATATTATGAAAAATATATATACGTATTTAAGTTGTTAATTGGCCAATTTTGGTGTTAATTATCTCACTAATGGCTTATTTTTTGCTATCTTCAAAATCTACAACTTATAATTTTATGTGACGGGTTTTTTTACAGTATTTATTTTCATCTTTACTAAATAATGTTGGTTAAGGCACTGCAGATACTAAGGTCCGCTTTCTGGAACTTATCGCAAAATAATGTGCTTCAATCGTATCTTAGCTCTGTGATTGATTAAATTAATTGTCCTCAGCGAACCGCATCATTCCATTCGCATTTAATTTGTAACACGTCATAAATATGTTTCTATAAACCAAGAGCAAGAGGAGCTGAAAGCCTCAAGCTGTACTGAACTACCCTGGAAACATTAATTCTGGCCTGGATATGGTAATCTTTGCAATGGAACGAAAGTGTACTTCCCCATCAATAAACCTAACTCTACACGCAATGCTTAGAATAACGAGCAATATTGTAATAAACTTGAACTGCTAAAAAGTTCTGAGGTAACACACACATTAAAAAAACCGGCCAAGTGCGAGTCGGACTCGCGCACGAATGGTTCCGTACCATTATCGCAAAAACGGCAAAAAAATCACGTTTGTTGTATGGGAGCCCCACATAAATATTTATTTTATTCTGTTTTTAGTATTTGTTGTTACATTGGCAATAGAGATACATCATTTGTACAGCCTGGTGACAGACAGACAGACAGATGGACCGCGAAGTGTTAGTAATCGGGTCCCTTTTTACCCTTTGGGTACGGAACCCTAAAAATACAGCCGAATTGATAACCTCACGCAATGATAGTCTTCAATATGAAATAGGGACAGCGCTATGCATTGTGCAACTTCCAATAGTCATATTTAATGCAACTGTAACGAAATTAATATTCCGGAAATACTTTCACAAAAGCTTATGCAAGTCATTAACATTTTTGAAAAAAAAACTATTCAAAAATGACATAAATGTCATTTATAATAGTAAAATTTTACGTAACAACACGGAATAACTTTCAGCTAATAATTTTAAAATCTAAGACACAGCTTGAACTGTCTAGGTGCTGTTTCAAAAACGAAAGTTTCAAAAAAGTAGGGTGTCATTTTTTCTTCTTCCTAGATCACTAGTTAGGTATTTTTATAATCATGTAATTTTCTAACTCTCTATAATTTACTGGCCAATCTGTCTGTCTGTATCTGCATGTCTCAGAAATCTTAGATTTGTATTATTTAGCAATTGGTGCGATTGTGATTTGTGCTACGTAGTACGTATGAAAATATGATTCATTAATTGTTTTTCATACAAGCAAACTCTGCGCTACGGGCAAAAAATTGTAAGTAACTCATAGATATGACGGAAACGAACCACTTAGAAATATAGATGACATTATGCAGTACGTATCCACAAGTTATCCGGGATGACACCAGCAATATGCCCGCGGTGAGTAAGCCTTAGACTATTTCAACTCATATCTGAAAACAATCAGAGACACTGACCATTGACCTATCTACGAGCAAAATGCAAGTTATTTTTGTTGTTATTTACTAGAGGGCAAAATAGATATTTTTTTTACATTATTCAATACTCTTAATCTGAATTTGCTGTATCTAAGAATCTGCAGATTACAATAATCTTAGATTGGTGTTGTGGTACGTATTACAATATGATTCACCACATTTCACAAGCAATACCGGCGACGCGCCACGAGCAAAAAAACCTATCTACCTCATAAAAAATACGGAAACGAACCACGTAGATATAAAGTATGGTGTTATGCAGGCAGGACGTACCCACAACTTATCCGGGATGACACCAGCAATGTGCCCCGCGGAGCCGCCTTTGTCGGCGTGCGCCTGCGCCGTGCATTGCGGCCAAGGAGTAATTAGCGCCCGAGCATTAATCACCCATCCGCCTTTGTGTAGAGGCAAACAGAATAAAAGCTTTTGACATTAAGATTCAATTATGTGTATAATTATTATGAAAGAATTTTGTGTTGGTTTTTATTAATTCATCATATAAGGTTTGGACCGGTCCTGTACATCTCACATCCAGTATACCCGCATCCGTCATTGTCACCAGATCATCGGTCCACCTTGGGCCTTCCAGTGCTTCATCTTCCGGACTGGTCGATGAGGTGACCTTTGGGGGAGACCTATGATGTCCAGTGGTCGTCGGTTGAAATATAAAATTTATAATGCCTGATAGTTTTATGATTGGTACCTACTTCCTCACGTTGTTCATGAAAATGCAGCATTATTTTAATAAAATAATAAAACATTCCAACTATGTATCTATCAATACCTAATCATTTTTAGGGTTCCGTACCCAAAGGGTAAAAACGGGACCCTATTAATGAGACTTCGCGGTCCGTCTGTCTGTCTGTCTGTCTGTCACCAGGCTGTATCTCATGAACCGTGATAGCTACACAGTTCAAATTTTCACAGATGATGTATTTCTGTTGCCGCTATAACAACAAATACTAAAAACAGAATAAAATAAATATTTAAGTAGGGCTCCCATACAAAACACGTGATATTTTTGCCGTTTTTTGCGATAATGGTACGGAGTACGGTACCCGTCGTGTGCGAGTCCGACTCGCACTTGGCCGGTTTTTATTTCTAATTAGTCTACAACATCACTAAATCAGAAACATTTTTTATATTTAAATTAAATGCAAATAAAAACGCCGAGAGTCAAATTGCTACCATAATTTATCGTAAAACTGATTTACGATTCTCTATAATCTCTACATTTACACCTATTAGTGGTACAATATGATCCTTAACACATCCGTTCATTAATTCCTTTTTTAATTGCCGAATTACGGTACTTCAGTCATTTGGCGAACATGTCGCGTTGTTTAAACAAACTAGATTTTTTCTATGGAATATTTACTCTAGCGGGCATTCAACTCGGCCTTAGTGGAATGTGAAATGAATTATAGGACTATTCGTATGATTATCTTTATAAGTATGTGGATAAAGGTCTAAAGATTCAAGATTTCTCATAATTATGGCTTGAAAACAGTTATGTACAATACAATCCAAATAATCATAGAATGATAGGCCGTCTCCTGCCAATCGCTAAAGATAACGGTATAAACTATAAGCAATTTAAATCTTTACAGCTGTACTGACGGATCATTGCAATCATTTTACGTTTGTTCGTACGAAACATACGCCCATCCGCCATTGAGGCATGTCTAGACGAAGCTGTTAACTAGGTCCTTAATAACGGTCAATAAACTATGACAGGTGTTCCTTAAGTTTGGGCAAGGTTATTGCGATTGTGCGTAAGGGACAGATGTATATAACTCTAAAATATATAACCTTGCTTTAAGAGCTTATGGTAGACCCCTCAGAGGTAGAAATGTCATAACAATCATGACTGATGGCAGACAAAACATAAACTAAAAATCAGCATATGGCCGTGTCGTGGATACGGCTGTATATTTACGTGAAAACTTGTACATAATGAGCCTTCGGATTTCCATGTTTTATTGTTATTCCATTTATTCATTTTATTTACATATTTTTACATTTTTAAAGATTATACTTTAAAAAAAAAAAAAAAAAAAACATTAAAAAATACAATAATAGTACCCACCGGTATCGGGAACAGGGTCCAAGCTACCGGTGGCCATGGTTCTTGAGAGAGGAACCTCCTGACTATACGCGCCGTGTCCAGGAGTACCGCTTTCTGGATCAAGCCCTTGATCCAGCTGCCCAACGAGAGCCTCCTCAGGTGTTCGTCGAGGCTCTTGGCTATTATGCCATTGGCCGTCACGACTATCGGCAAATTGACTTCTATAATCACATCCCACATGTCGACCACTTCGCGAGCCAGATCAAGATACTTACTTTTCTTATCTCTCCCAGCCTTCACGAGGTACTATATCAACAATCATAACCGGACTAGACCAGACTTATTGTTATTATTATTTTTATCCTTTAGTTATCGAGTAGTATTTAAATTTTGGAAAACGATGATGGATGTAAACATACAACACCAAACTGTATCCCCCGATTCCGTGTGCTCCCTATGGCAACAAATTTTGTAAACGAAGTGTATCCTCATCTCTCCATCAAAAACGTTGTCGCCTCCGCTCACGCAAAAATCAAACGTTCCGAACAAGATCCATCTTGTCTGACCAAACGAGCAGCTAAACAAACATGACAGCAACTGTCAGTAAAACGTTCATGCCTCTAACAACATAAATGGCAAATGTTTAAATAAATATCTATGACTAATTATTACACAGAAGAAAGCACGAGAAAAGTTGCGTGCAAAAGCGATGCCAAATCGGTAATGAAACTGTTGATTAATTGAATGATTTGCTTCGCTTTCCAAAATAGTTGGGAATCTAGTCTGAATGAAACTCTTTACTGCTCTGCTTTATATGAAATGGTTTTCAATAGAACATTCTAGGTCAAGCACGCGACATACAATAATGTTCTTCTTTAATTAAACAACGAGATACAATAAATCAAGAATACAGGATACTTACATAAAAGAAAAGATGGTAACAGACCGTGAAATGGCAATGATTGTGGAACGCCTCTTTTAATTGGATACACAGTAAATGACTGGGCAGTAAAAAATGAAATTATCGGTACTGAAAAACGTAGACAAATAACATCTTTCAAATTTCTGATGACCTTAATGCAATATATTTTAATTTATTAAAATTTAAAAATGCCATTAATTTTTTGGGATTGCCCATATTTTATCATTACTTTACTGTATTCTGTTTATACCTACAACCCCCTTTTATCTCAAAGAACGCTTTAAGTTCCTACATGACACACATTCAAGAAACTTGAGATCATCGGAAAATTTGAAACTTTCGATGTCTACTCATTCCACTAAGTTTTACGACAAATCGGTTACGGTCCAGGCTGTGCGATTGTGGAATGAGTTGTCAGCGATAAGGCCGCCTTTGTACCCGTAGAAATAAGTATGTAAAAGAGATGTGTAACTTAATTTTTTGGTGTACAATAAAGTATATTCTATTCTATTCTATATATGAAAGTAGCGAAATCCGCATTGAGCCAAAAGGAAACGATAATAGAAATAAAACGAAACAGCCAGCATCTAAAGAATCCCTAATCGCTATTAAAGATGCGACTTTCTACTCTGTGTGAAGGCGGCATTAAAATCGCATAAAAGCATCTGCAGCTTCGATCATGTGACTCGAAGTCGCAAGTCGCATCATAATATATGAATTTTATCAGCTGTCTCGTCCTCTCACTTTCTGATGCTCGCTCGGGCTGCGGGCGCGTGGGATAACACATAACAAGCTTTTATGATCTATTCTATTGAGAAGCCCGCAGCTGCCCAATCCAACCACTTTTACTTTTACATCTTAGTTGAAGAGGTAAAACGCTCGCCATGACATCACCGTATTACATGAACTGGCCTGTTAATTTTTGAAGACATTTCGACCATTGAAGTTATTGAACTCTCTATTAAGATGATTTAGAAAGTACATCGTTGCGTAACTTGAAAGACGCGCTAAATCGATATTTGTACATTCATGTTACTCGCTGCAATTTGATTTCATTTGATATGTGTATCGTACCGAGACTTAATTAGTATGATGGCTGCGATATTATTTCGCTTTCATTAAGTATTATTAATATTGGCGTGAGGCACACGACAGATGTGCTTATCTGACGATGACATCGATGTAATCGCACCAGTGCGTGTGCTGTGACACGGATCAATGTCAATGGTACGATGTCGACTAGATACGACACAAAACTGGCTTTGTTGTTCTGTCAGTTCTAGCTGTCTTAACTCGTTGATGTACAATGAAACAATTCGTATAACGATGCGTTTTGACATGATTTCTACTAAACAATTGTGTAAGTTCACTTGTTCATTAGAAATCACTGCATTGTTTGTGTTCACGGTCTGCCAATACGTATCTGGTCTCGTTAAATTCTGAGATTTGATATAATTGGATGATGTCTCTTGTGGTATTCGAGTTAAATAAAAACATTTCTATTGTGTATGCCAAAAAGAAATAGATAAATGTGAGTTTATTTATATCGCCTTGTATGAACAAAATTTTCTGCAAAAAATAAACGTAAAAAAAGTTGTGTGTTTCAAAATGCCTCGTTTTCATTCAGCGCTGCATTGCTACATTGCAAGCCCCCACAATACAATGATATTTCGAACTGAAATAATTAAATAATATTTCAACTGTCTTCCACTTTGGTACTATTTATCACAATCACAATACATTTTACTTACGTAAGTCTAAACACGCAACCTAGAGAGCAACGAGAGAAAGAAGATAGCCTGGTGTCCTTTCCATTTATTTTCTCCTCCGTCACGTGAGCGGAACCGGTTAAACACCGAATTCCGTGCGATCACTTATACAATTTACCAAAAACATACAACGGCCCGCTATAAACAATAACCTGATTATATCACCGAACAAACGATCTCCCTAATTGAATTATAAACATCGTAACTGTCTTTCTATTATTGTAAATTGCTCCTAAGCAACACGCGTTTAAAATTAAATTACGGGACAAGTCATATATAACATTATCTCGCGATTACTCGGGAATTCGCTTCTCAGAAGTGTTTGTCGAGTATGCACTGAGATACTGCATATGTGAGCATGAATATCATAGCAGGAATCTCAGTGTAATGAGATAGTTTGTGGGCTAGATGCAGACGCCAGGCTCCGGACGCCCGACAATCATACCCTGCCTTTAGGGCATAACTTTAATTCTGTTGGCAACCGCGAACAAGTTTATAGCCAGGCGAAGGAGAAATGAAAGCACTCATAAATTGGCATTAGGTCTGAAGGAAATAATTAAATTAAATATAATGCAATAAAACTGGTCTAGGCTCGAGAAAGTCTGAAAGTTAGACGGAACTAAAACTATCGGAACCCACGTCTAAACCATTTTGTTGAAATGGTCTAGATAACTTATCTTTACGATAATTTGATGTTAAGTTATACATAATTATACAATACAATGTTAATATCTAGGTAGAACGAGGATGGGAATGTCGAACATGGAAACATTTCAACGAATTAACTGCTAACGTAACTGACTTAAGGATACACTAGTCGAAAATTCTTCCATATTTTTTTTTTTTTTTATATATTATAGGCTCGCGCTTGACCACTATCTCACCTGATGGTAAGCGAAGATGTGGTCCACGATGGAGCACGCTTGCCTAGTAGTAACCTATTCACTCTTGACTTAAATACCCCTAGATTGTAGCTATCGGGAAACACAGACTCCGGCAGGGAATATAAACGTAGTCTGGCTTTTACTCCACTGTTTGACGATGTACGTTCAAAATAAAAAATTATATCAATTTTTTCATCATTATCTGTCCTGTATGGAAGCAAAAAAGTAAAACAAAAATTTACTTGAAAGTTATGAGCTTCGAAAGTTCCATATTTTAACACTAATTTTAACGCATCTTTGGGCGCAAATAAGTACCATAAGAAGAAGGAAAATTGAAAAACGGCCTCCATACAGGGATAGATTAGTAGTTCAACAATGCAAATAATTTTATTTTGAACAGATACATTCAGTCGTTTTTTCATGATATCCAGACTCCCAAAGGTCTGTTTATAAAATTTCGCGCGCTCGTTTTCGTTCTAAATCATCATCCATTTCGCTACAAATTTGCAAAAGTGTGTATTCGTACTGTTATACCTTGCTATTGTATATAGTATGGCTGACCGGCACCCAGACTTGCCTCGTCAGCATTTAGTAAGTTAGAAACGTCATCCATCATTGGGTGGCACTTCAGTTCGGTCTGAGATTCGGTACGGGTCGGAAGTCGCGAAATCTTTCTATTTCCTTTGTATACTAATTCCTGTACCAAGTTCATTAAATTAATTAAACTCTGTTTCCAGCTAAAATTTAGTTTCTTTTTAAAAAGACGTTTCCGAACTCTCGTATAACATTTGGTGGCAGCGGTGGGATACGAAAATCCCCTACCCAAATACGTCTCTGGAAACAATACTTTACCGGAAAGTGCCAGTGAATCCAAGTGATAGACCTAAACGTTTTAAGTGTTTAAAAGTTGCGCTGAGCAAAACTTACTAACCCTATACTGTGTCGTGTAAGTGTCTGACCGTCACCCTGTCTTGTGTGTTGCACCCTGCAACCGAGACTGGACTCCACCCTCTGTTGGCACAGAGGTCTACTACATCTCCTGTTCTGCTGGTCTACTACATCTGCTGTACTGCTGGTCTACTACATCTGCTGTCGTGCTGGTCTACTACATCTGCTGTTCTGCTGGTCTACTACATCTGCTGTTCTGCTGGTCTACTACATCTGCTATTCTGGTGGTCTACAACACCTGCTGATCTGCTGTTCACCGCCGGAGAAGCGGTCACAATGATCCTGAGTATCCTCATAATGACGGCGTTCCTGTGAGTGATCTTACTACTTCAGTTATTACTATATCCTAGGACGAATACCAGAATTAACTCAGAGCTACTATTTCTATCTATATAGTTTATTTTTAGACACTTAATCCTATTGTACATTGTTTATAATACATTGTAACTGATAACGGCCATACCGTCCGACTACTGCATATTTTGTTTAGACTACGCGTTTCGATTACGCGTGCATAACACCGAGCCAATTGTACTAAGTAGCTTAAGGGGAAGACGATTTCTTGTAATTAATAAATTTATATTTTGTTTTGTCAAATTAAAATCATGACTTCCAAATCTGAAGCAAAGGAGGAAAGTTCCAGTACCTCTAAGAGTACAAAGGTAGAAATCGAAGAAAAAATAGAACTCGGTATTCTATTTAAATTCATTAAGCCATTCGATGGCTCCAGGGAGAAACTAAATTCTTTTATCGCTAATTGCCAGAGCGCTTTTAGTACCGCTACAAAATCCCAGAAACCTATTTTATTCAAATTCATCCTAAGTCAACTAATAGATAAAGCTGAAACAACATGCAGTGTCAAAGAGTTCGAATCCTTTGAACAATTCATCGAGTTCCTTAAACAACAGTTTGGGGAAAGGAAACATTATGCTCACCTACTCACTGAACTTCAGGATTGTAAGCAGAATCCTGGTGAAACAGTTATGCAATTTGCCTTGAATATAGAAACATGCTTAGCGAAACTACTTACGGAAATAAACATTTCCATTCCGACGAAAAAGAAAACGGAACTAGCAGGACGTGTAGCCGCTATACAAGATCTTGCACTTCACACTTTCATAATAGGACTCCTGCCACGGGTATCACAAGTCGTTAGATGTCGCAACCCAGATTCATTAAATTCCGCTATAAGCTGGGCAGTCGAAGAAGAAAAAATAATTTCTAGTATCTATAAGAGATCAACATCCAATAACGATAAATTCAAAAATACAAACCTTCGCCGTGACTTCCAATCGTCACGTGCTATAACTCCGCGAAATCAGCCAGATCATTCAAAATCAGTAAATACCAGCGATATGGTATGCCGCTATTGCAAAAACATAGGTCACACTATTGAAAACTGTCGCAAAAGACAGTACAACAATAGTAGGAATCAATCTAACGCTACTAATTCGGACGGACGCCAACCTAACACTACACAAGCTCCAAATTCTAAGCCAACCCGCAGGATTTTTAACATAAATCATGATAAGGAGGCATATGCCGACGAAATCAACCAAAATGATTTAAACGAGTGAAATTTCCCGTCCGGTGTCGCGCGGGAAATTCGCCCTACAATATCAAAGCCGATGCCTCTATTCTCTCTGAATCCTCTGAATCATGTACCAAATCCTCTGTATCCTCTGAATCAGGTACTAAATCCTCTGTATCCTCTGAATCACGTACTAAATCCTCTGTATCCTCTGCATCACGTACTAAATCCTCTGTATCCTCTGAATCACGTACTAAGTCCTCTGTATCCCCTGCATCACGTACTAAATCCTCTGTATCCTCTGAATCGTGTACTAAATCCTCTGTATCCCCTGAATCATGTACTAAATCCTCTGTATCCCCTGAATCAAGTACTAAATCCTCTGTATCCTCTGAATCACGTACTAAATCCTCTGTATCCTCTGAATCACGTATTAAATCCTCTGTATCCTCTGAATCCTCTGAATCACGCACCAAATCCTCTGTATCCCCTGAATCGTGTACTAAATCCTCTGTATCCCCTGAATCATGTACTAAACCCTCTGTTTCCACTGTTTCTGCCAAACCATTTACTAACCCTTCTAAATTAACAAAACCAAAAGCAAAATTCACCGATCCTATTCTTATTACACATCCTTCTATTTCACCTTCGGACAACTTGCCAAACCTGAAACTAAAAACAAATACAAAAATTTATAAAATAAATAAAAACACAGAAAAAAGATACTTACCTCACGTAATAATACAAACCTCTGTTGCTGATAGACCTTTATCCTTCTTAATCGATACAGGTTCCTGCATAAGCTTACTGAAATTAGATTCTATGTCCAAAGTCCCAACGTTAAGCGAGGATATAATAACCCTTAAAGGAATTGACCCTGGAAATGAAACAACTTCAACTCTAGGCAGCTTCAAAATGCAAATATTCAAAAAACACGATAAACCTTACATTCACGAATTTCATGTTGTCGAAAATATTAGCCTAAACTTCGATGGCATCATAGGCAATGACCTCCTGAAAAACCTAAGTTGTCAAATCGACTATTGTCGGGAAGCCTTACAGATAGATGACGCCTACATAAAATTAAAATTCGCTGAACCATTATATAATATTCCTCCTCGCACGGAAGCTGTAATCGAATGTACAGTAAGTAATCCAAATATAAAAGAAGGTATGCTAATAGACCAACACATCTCTGCATCATTACTAGTTGCCAATTGCATCGTTAACGTGAAAGAAAATAATCGTATAAACATTACGGTTGTCAACATCTCTGAAGAGTCCGTCATACTCCGATCTAACCTTAATTTAACACTAGAACCCCTAGACTCTGAAGCCTATTTGAACCCTCATGGATCATTGCCTCTTACTAATTCCTCTTCAAGAACTAACAAAGTTCTCAAACATCTTAGGATTTCTCACCTAAATAAAGAGGAATCCAATGCCCTATTACAAATCTGCACAGACTTTTCTGATATCTTCCATCACCCAGATGATCTGCTCACATATACTACAGCTGCTGAACATAATATTAAAACAAATACAGATATCCCTATCCAAACTAAATCTTATAGATTCCCTGAATGCCATAAAAAGGAAGTCGAAAATCAAATTAACAAAATGCTAGAACAAAACATAATAATACCTTCAAATTCACCATGGTCCTCACCTATTTGGGTTGTGCCCAAAAAGCTTGATGCTTCGGGACAAAGAAAGTGGAGAGTCGTTATTGACTACAGGAAACTCAATGACGTTACCATTGGAGAAACATATCCTATTCCACAAATAACAGAAATTCTAGACCAATTAGGGAAGAGCCAATATTTTACAACTTTAGATTTGGCCTCAGGGTTTCATCAAATACCAATATCCGAGCAAGACGCTCCTAAAACCGCCTTTTCCATACCCCAAGGGCATTTTCAATTTACAAGAATGCCATTTGGGCTAAAAAATGCCCCTTCAACTTTACAAAAACTAATGAACACATGCTTATGTGGGCTTCAAGGTTCACGTTGCTTTGTTTATTTAGATGATATTGTAGTATACTCCCCTGACTTACCAAGTCACATTCAAAATCTATCCGCTGTTTTTAATAGGCTCAGGAATTATAACTTGAAGCTCCAACCAGATAAATGCGAGTTCCTATGCAAAGAAGTCGCTTATCTTGGTCATCTCATCAACAAGGACGGTGTACAACCGAATCCTAGAAAAGTCAAATGTATCACTGATTTCCCAATACCAAAATGCCCAAAGGATGTAAAATCTTTTCTCGGACTCGTATCTTACTACAGACGCTTTATACCTGACTTTTCCAAACTCGCAAAACCATTAACATTCCTTCTAAAAAAGGGTACACCATTCAATTGGAACAATGAGCAGCAACTTTCTTTCGAAAATCTACAAAATAAACTAGTAACGTCACCAGTGCTAGCATATCCTGATTTTTCCAAACCCTTCATACTTACCTGCGACGCTTCTAATTTCGCTGTTTCTGCTATATTATCGCAAGGTTCGATAGGTAAAGACCGTCCAATTGCTTATGCGTCTCGAACACTAAATAAGGCTGAATGTAACTATAGTGTTACTGAAAAAGAATGCTTAGCCATTATCTTTGGAACTAAGGCCTTTCGCCCCTATCTTTACGGTAATCGATTTTCCATAGTCACAGATCACAAACCCTTGCAATGGTTATTTAACTGTAAGGATCCAGGTTCTAGGCTAGTACGCTGGCGACTCAAACTAGAGGAATTTGACTACGATATTATATACAAGAAAGGGAAAATAAATACTAACGCTGATGCATTATCTCGATTTCCAGTTAACCCTATTCAAGGTAAACCTTCACCAATCTCTGATCCTCTTCTATTAGATCCTGACACTGAATTCGATGACCTCTTGGAGGACCCTCTTATTATTCTACCATCTCCCATTCCGTTCTCCTTCGAGAATGATGAATTATTAAATCAAGAAACAAACAACGACTCTAATACATTACAAAATCCTATACCACAAACTGAACCAATGCTATATCCAGATCTTATAGATCTAGGGCCGAACCTTGAAATTAGCCCTCACAGTGCTGACCTCAACCTCGATTTTGACACATTACAAATCCCTTCGCCGAACGGGCAGTCAAATTTAAATGACGATAATTATTCTCAATTTCTAAAATCAATTTCAAACAAAGAGATTATATGCAATACAATTCTAAAAGAACACAACGAAAACCTCTTAAAAACATCCTGTAAAATAATATTGATTCCTACATCTATAGATTTAGACAAGTCAAATCCCTATATCTGCGAAATTCTCCTAAACTCTGGCAACCAAGACGAAATCCTTAATTCTGAAAAAGAACTATATCATTTTCTAAAAACTAAATATGATGACAAGACTGTTTACCTCATCTTCACAAAGGTTCACCACTTTGACGAATCATCTTATCCCGCTATCTACGACACTCTGAAAGAAGTAAGAAACGAAATCCTGAAGTCTGAACAAACAACAGACATTGCTATCTCTGATTTCAAAAGCCCATTTGACCAGCACTCCTACACTAAAATCTACAACATCCTAACTTATATTTTTAACAATACAAAAATTAAAATCCACGTTTACCTAAATAAAACAATATACCCTACTCTGAGCGAGAGACCTAAAATCATGCGTGAGAACCATGACATTCCTACAGCTGGGCACTTAGGGTCGACACGTATGTACAACAGAATCCGGGAACAATTCTATTGGAAGGGCATGCGAAGTGATATAGAAGACTATGTCAAGAAATGTAAATTATGTCAGGAAAATAAAGCACTGAGAAAACTAAATAAAGCTCCAATGGAGATCACTACTACATCCACAGCTCCGTTTCAGAGAGTAGCACTAGATATAGTTGGTCCCTTACCCGAATCTGGTTCCGCCAGACTAAAATATATTCTTACCTTACAAGATGATCTAACTAAATATTCTATTGCTTATCCTATACGTAGTACAACCGCTGAAGAATCTAGCGATTGTCTTATCCACTTTATATCCCTATTTGGAATTCCTAAGTCTATTCTATCTGATCAAGGTACTAACTTTACGTCCGACCTTTTTAAAACTACTTGCCAATTTCTCAAAATCAAACAGTTATGGTCATCACCTTATCATCCTCAGACGCAGGGAGCATTAGAACGCAGTCATTCAACTCTCAAGGAATACTTAAAGTCCTTCGTAAACGAAAACCAAGATAATTGGCCCACTTATGTGTATACAGCTATGCTGACTTATAACACAACAGAACATTCAACTACAAAGTTTACTCCTTATGAGTTAATATTCGGTCACAAACCCTTTATTCCTAACTCTATCTATGATAAAGAACCTAGTACAACATATTCAGATTATATTAAAATGTTACAACATAAATTTAAATATACCAGGGAAAAAGCTCTGGAAAACATACTAAAATCCAAGGAATCTTCTAAATCCCATTACGATTCTCATACTAAACCACCACCACATTACAAGGTTGGTGATTACGTCTACCTCAAAGCCCACCTGAGGCTTAAAAAGGCATTATCGCCTATCTGGAAAGGACCATACAAAATCATTAAAGTCCACGATAATAACACAGCTACTCTTCTTATCAACAGGCGTCATGTGGCACATCATTTCGACCAAATGAAACCCGCGGTAGCAGGAGACTCCGTATTATTGTTAGAAATAGATTAGAGATAATTAATCATTAGCACATAAGTACTACCTAGTAATTATAATAAATTAGCGTAGTCTAACTGATTCTATTAATTCTATTTTCAGCGCCTCGGTAAATGCGCATCAAGACCTTATCAAGCCACTTCCTTCTAGTTCCGGCATATACTTCGATAGCCTAGGAAAACTTAAAGCAGTTAAAGGAAAGTTAAATATTATTAACCATGTAAATATTTCCCTTATAAATCCTCATCTTACAAACCTCAATGATATCCTGGGCATAGTTAGGAAAACATGTCAAAAATCAAGCAACCTTCAATGTGAAAATATACTATCCCCACTCACAGTTCGATACAACGATATCAAACGCGAGTTTGATTCTATTTCACATTTAATATCAAAACGTAGTAAACGTTCAGCATGGTTCGGCGGAGTAGGCACCGTTTTCAAACATGTTTTCGGCACTTTAGACGAAGATGATGCATCAAAATACGATTCCGCGATTGAATCCATTCAAAACCACGAGAAAAAGCTCGCGGAACTTATGAAAGAAAACATCCTAATTACTACTTCTTCTCTGGAATCTTACAAACTAACGATTAATAAATTAAAAGATAACGAAGATTCGCTTAAAAATACTCTAAGTCAGCTTATATTACAATTGAATAATATCACGGAAACTTCTAGAATTCTAATATCTGAAACAAAAGTATATTCGATACTTGCTAGCCTTGAAAGCTCTCTACTAGAATTGTCGTTTCAGCTTGAAGACTTAACAAATGCTATCATGTTGAGTAGTCAAAACATTCTACATCCAAACATAATAAGTCCGGCACAATTATTCAAGGAACTCGTTGATAATGACCGGTACCTATCTAGAGATACTGGAATTCCTATAGAGTTAAGTCTAGATAATATCCACTTAATATTAAGCATATCTGATGTTGCGTGTTATTATTATAAAAACAAACTTGTATTTGTTTTACAAATTCCTTTAGTTACTAATGACGAATTCAACTTATATCATAACTTAGCTTTACCTACCCCTCACGGGTCAGATAATCCAAATACCTTTAGTCTAATTTTACCCTCTAGTTCGTATATTGCTATTTCAAAAGATAAGTTAAACTTCTGTAATCTAGATAATTTAGATAAATGTAAGACAATAAGCTCTGAGTTCTTTCTGTGTGATATACCTACGGTATTGTTGACTAGCGGAAATCCTACGTGTGAAAGCGAACTATTAACTAAAACAGTTAGTGCTATCCCCACGCAATGTGAAACTAAAACAATCGTCGGCGAATTAGACATTTGGAAATCACTTGTGAACAATCAGTGGATTTTCGTGCAATCTCGTCCAAGTAAAGTTTCAATGGATTGTAATAATTCCAAATTACGCGAAATCATGATATCCGGCACCGGTATTTTAAGAATCCCAAATCAGTGTACAGTTTACACAAAAAGTGCGAGACTTATATCGTCCAAGGACGAAATCAACATTGACATTCCTATCCCTAGTTTAGACTTTAGTATTATCAAAGACTCGTGTTGTAAAATAGATACTAAGACTACTAGTATAAACAACAATATATCCCCTATTTTACTACAAAACATCAACTTAGACGATCTTACTTTAAATAAACAAAATGAAAAGATATTTGCAGATCTAAATGAAGTTATTAATGAAGAACCTATTATAGTAAAATACGGGACACATTATTCTGTATTAACTGTGTTTATTTTAATAATAGTTATGTCTTTTATAGTGTTTAAGTTATATAAGATTACTATTAAATATAGATCTAAGTTCTACATATGTTGTGTTAAACCGACGACCCATACCGATGACGATATCGATAACAGTAATATAAATAATGAACCTGAAGACACTTCGATTCCATTGCCTAGATTAAGAGAAATCGTTTAACTTCCTGAATTTCGGCTTTTATCCCCGAATTTCAGTCTTTTGGGGGGGGCTGTTATACCTTGCTATTGTATATAGTATGGCTGACCGGCACCCAGACTTGCCTCGTCAGCATTTAGTAAGTTAGAAACGTCATCCATCATTGGGTGGCACTTCAGTTCGGTCTGAGATTCGGTACGGGTCGGAAGTCGCGAAATCTTTCTATTTCCTTTGTATACTAATTCCTGTACCAAGTTCATTAAATTAATTAAACTCTGTTTCCAGCTAAAATTTAGTTTCTTTTTAAAAAGACGTTTCCGAACTCTCGTATAACAGTACGCGTACTAGCTTCTTACTGCTCATAACAGCATCTATCTGTTCCGCACGTGTTGTCGGTTGATATAGCACGCATTTTAACCCCGCGCACAAATTAGTTCGTGCCGTCGGCTAGTGTAACCTTAAGATCTTGTTTAATAATAATATCACACTTTCTACATACGCAAAAAAGCAATAAAATAACTAGTTAGTCAAGTTGGTGCTAGTTTGTTACGTCGCGGCTCGTTGGAGGACCTAATCATATGTATATCACGGCCATAATAGGTATACGCGTTTCTACAAAAAGCCGATCCCCTCAACGGTCCATTGTTTGCCGGTTCATTTACATGATGAATCGACATTAAATTTTGATGCTTTCAAATTTTTTGCTGATCTCGCGCAGCGCTGCGTCCGACATAAACAAATTAATAGTCAATCGGGATCCAATCTAAAGTAGATCGCATCTCTGATATCTTCATATCTAGCCACACTCTATTATTGACTCCTAAATTAATCAGCTCTATTCACGTGAGGTGTTGCTGGGTGTTTCCCGGCACTTCTCGACTAGTTGTTTCCTCTCGTTAGTTTCATTGCTGATGCCCGGGGTGCTGTAAATAGATGCCATTTATTATCCGTTCTGCTCGTTTTTGTTTGGCTTATTTTATTTCACGAAACATAGATATACGTTTCCTATTCGCTTTGTAAACATTAATAAGTCGCGGGCAACAGCTAGTTGTAAATAATTGCATGACGCCCCATGCAATTATTTACAACTAGCTGTTGCCCGCGACTTCGTCCGCGTCAAACGCGTAAAAAATATTTTTTTATTTTCCCGCCGGGTCTATGAATTTCCTCGTGATCAAACGTAGCCTATGTTACTCGTTATTACATCAGCTATCTACCAGTGAAAGTCAAAATCGGTCGAGCCGTTTCGGAGATTACCCGGAACAAACAGACAGACATATAGACACACAGACAAAAATCTTAAAAGATGCTTATTTGTTGTTAGTACGGTATATACTTTCACTTGCATTCGATAAAACGTTGTTATTTTGATATTACATACAGAAACTTCAATTTTATTTATTTGTATTGATATAAAATCCATTTGTACATTGATATCCTATTAATATCGCTGACATTTATTTATGTTGTACTCGTATAACTATTTTGACACTTAAGACAAAGTACGAGTATCTTCGCAGTAAGACATTTATCATTTCCCTGTCTTGATGAATACAACTTTTTGTGGAGGATCCAAGTGCTTGTTCTTGTCACTTGTACTTTCAAAAGATATAAATTATTTATTCTGTTATTGCGTGCTGGCAATCTGAATAATATAAGATTTTCTTTTACACTTGGTTTCTTTTCAGTAGAGCAGTACTACGAGTATTCATTGGAATCCTGAATTTTTAAGGTTATGATTAGCTCTGTAAACCTTAACTGATGCATTAATAAAATTTAAAAAACTTCAGTTGGGCGTTATCGCTACGCGCTACGTCGTATGCTACGCAGCTACACTATGTGCTTCGCCGCTACGCTGAGTACTTCGCTGCTACGCTGAGCGCTACGCCACTACGCTGTGTGATTCGCCGCTACGCTGTGCGCTACACCGCTACACGGCATGCTACGATCAGAGCATCGCAACACCGATGTGCTACAAATAACGGTACATTAACTAAGCTACACTCACTGGTGTGCTACCGGCATTGCTACACTACATGTTGCAAAGTAATAAATAGTTTAATGTTACAACCACTACTACTACCGTTTTATTTAAGTACTAGCTTCTGCCCGCGGCTTCGCCCGCGTAGCAGTTTTTTATTATCCCAAGGGAATACATGCTATCCTATGTCCTTGCCAGGATCTCAAACAATCTCCATGCCAAATTGCATCTAAATCGGTTCAGTAGATCACACAAACTTTACCTATTTATAATATTACATTATATACTAGCTGTTCCCCGAGTCTTCGCTCCCGTAGGCCACCCCACAAGACCTGTTTTCGGGATAAAAAAATAGCCTATGTTACTCAGGCATAACGTAGTTTTCTATTGGTGAAAGATGTTTTTAAATCGGTCTAGTAGTTTCGGAGCCTATTCGGTACAAACAAACAAACAAACAAAAACATCTTTTCTCTTTTTAATATTAGTATAGAGTATAGATATAAGTATAGAATATTATATTTGAAAGACAGCGCTATTGGCACTTGTGACTTTTTAACATCAAGCCGTCTGTATATTTTAGACCGTATTCGGAAATGTCGTGCTCAGATAGTTAGCACGCGGATGATTCTAGCTCCATATTACTATCAACAGGGTGCACTGACTCCTGTCGTAACTACTTAACTTTTTTGCGACTTTTGTCCGCTCAATCGGCTGACAGTGACATGACTGACGCGTCCAAGTAACATTAACGCGCGAACCCAAACACTTCGCGATATAACCCGTCAAAATATTACTGAGAAATCAACTGACATGATCAACAACACCTTTTTGTAATCAACCGTTAAGTCGCCTATTAGTCAGATGTTAGTCTCAACTAAATATGTTATTATGGTGTCCATTACAAATTGTAGATCCAGGCGAGCTTAATGAATATTTATTATTTATATGCGTTGCTGTAATTTTATGATATTTAAGCCATTTAAATGGTACTAAGAATCACATTGTGCTCGTTTATTTTATGGTTTCACGCCACGCTATCCATGGATAAATTTCAATTTGATATAGTTTATTTATTTATATTGTAGGCCTTCTAGATTTCTAGACGCTTGTTAACAGTTGTTAACTCTCTCGTTTATACAATTTTTATTTTAGTTTCTTACGACTTATTGTCGGGCCTACGTTGTCCCCCCATATCTAAGCACTAATACTGTAACATGGAAATATTGTAAAAACAAACCAATTTTTTTAAAAGAGTAACCATGGAGTTTCTTGCCGGTTCTTCTCCACAGGAAACGACCAACCCGAACCGTGCACCTTTTGTCGACATTTTATAAGTGCCCATGTAGGCCTATGTGAAATAAAAAACATTTGATTTGATTTGATTATTTAACAAACTTAATTTGTATGACCTATTCTGACTACATACTTTAATTGTACCAAACGTGTATAATGAGTGCAATTTTTAATATCATTCTTTTGAACTTTTTTGAGCATTATGCAGCCTTATATGTATGAACCTACCACATCCGTATTCAACAATCGTTTTCGATAAAAACCCTCATTACCATATCACTATTATCAGACTCAAATAGACCCGAGCCACATACAATGGACAATTTTTGTACCAGAAAAACTCAATTACATTTTTGCCTATGTATGCATATGACTGGTCTATTATATAGAATACAGTTAAGTACTGGCCGTCACAGGTTTTTTGCCGAGATTAAAACAAAACATGACATGACAAGGCACCTCGTTTGTCACAATTAGCCGAACCATTTGTAGGATCACAAGGTTACAAGTGATTACGGTTTTTTGTTATATTGAACCCTTGACAGATATAAGTGACTAATATTTTTGGAATGAGTGATGGGATGGCAATATTGAAGAAGTACGTATATACGTAGGTACTTTTTTCGTTAGATGTCAGGCCATTTTAGTCATTATTAGTAGGGTCATGGTTAGCGTCACTTAGTGAGTAAGCGTAAAGTAAACGCTTATAACTTTAAACAAATTTCTGAATTTATTTTGCTCTTGACTTGAGCCTTGAATTGTCTATTTTAAACAAAATTAATTTCGTATTTAATGTCCTAAAAATTCTGTCAATTCCATCAAAGAAAAACCCGCTAAAGCGAACCTAATGTCTTTTTAACCTAGATATAGCCTTGGACCTGGAGAAGCATATAGGATACTTTTCATGAACCTAACATTCGGGCAAAACCGTGGGCAGAAGTTAGTCTATTTATAAACAGATAACATAAAAGCTGTTAGCTCTTTACTGGCATCAAATACCAATAAATATTGATAAATTTTCAATTAAATTAATCGGAAGAGTATTACATGAGCTTCCACATAAACCACTTATTGGAGGTGAATATTTCATCATCATCATTTCAGCCGAAAGACGTCCACTGCTGGACATAGGCCTCCCCCAAGCGTCGCCACATTGACCGATCCCGTGCGTCTCGCATCCAGCGCCTTCCCGGTGAATATTTAATTATAATTATTAAAACCCACTTAATTTCCGCTCTTCAGTGGCCATTATTGCCTAAGGCGTATACATTTCTGTCTTAGGTAATGTGTATATAGGGGTCAGCTCACACTGAGAAGCGGCGAGATGATGCACACTTTTAAGATATACCATAGAACTTTATTTACAATTTTTTTTTTTGAGAACCCTACGATTTGATCTTATGTCGTGCGTGGCGTGTATGACTATTCGTATATGTTTAAAGGTAAATGAAGCATAATGAGTACGTAAGGTCCGTAGCAATTGACGTTCCGTAATTGCCGCCTGCCCCCCTGAAAACCGGCGTGAATTAACTTATGTATGTTTTAGTTTTTAATGCCTAATTGGGTGTACTCGTACCCTGATACTGAAATTTGTACCTTTTGCCGACTGCCGAAGAAGGGGAAATGTGTTTATCAGTCTATGTATGTTTGTTCCTATGTGGCGATCAAGAGACCAAACGCGTTGGCCGATTTTGATGATTCTTACATCCATCGATTCGTCTTCACCTTGCGAGTGTCACTGGGTACATTAAAATTGGGAAAATAGAAAAATGGCAGCCATATTGTTGGGGGCCCAAATATTTTCAACATCGTGTGGGGTAACAAAATAAAAGGTTTTAAGAGTTGATTTCTAAAATATGTAACACTTGTATGTTTAAATGTAACTAATTCGAAAAAAAAATGTTCACTAAAAAGTTGTAAATAAAAAAATCAAAAATCCCGACTGCTTAAAAAGCGAACTAAAAAAACAAACGAAAATAAAATCATGCTGTGCAGTCGGAGGACACATCTGGTTTTGGCCAGCCAGCTCGCGAATATGTATCCTCCGACTGCACAGCATGATTTTCTTCTTGTTTACGTCTTTTTAGTTCGCTTTCTAAGCAGTCGGATTTTTGATAATTTGAATTAACTTTTTTTGTGTGGTAAATTAAACTGTATATTGTATCACACATCATCACATCATCAGCCTATTAATGTTCCCACTGCTGGGACACAGGCCTCCTCTCTGTGAGAGGGAATGGGCCGTTATCCACCACGCGGGCCCAGTGCGGGTTGGTTATATTGCGGGTTGGTTGTATATTGTATAGCTATCTTTAAAAAAAAAAGTTCAGCGACACGTCCTGGCGTGAGCTGACCCTTAGACTAGTCCATTTAAAGTTTTCCGTGAAGAAAACAGGCATTAGGTGTGTGATCCTCCCTTGTCGCTCGTAACAGTCAATTAAAGGAAGAGTTACTTCGATTTAGTCACGTTTGAGGAGCAAACGGACTGTTAAAAGCTTTTATAGTAACGAAACGATGGTGCACGGAAACACTTCAAGCTTATTTTGAAAGAAATAAAAGTCATTTATTTCATGACAGTTCATGAGGTACACCGTAATAAAATGTGACATATCACACTAATATTATAAAGGCGAAAATTTGTGAGTGTGTGTGTGTAAGTGTGTTTGTATGTTTGTTACTTTTTCACGCTCAAACGGCTGGACGGTTTGGATGAAATTTGGCACTGAGATAGATTATTGTCAGAAATAGCACATAGGATATTTTTATCCCGGCCATATGTTCCCTCGGGAAAATTTTCAACATTCACGCGGGTTATTTAATAAATAGCCTAGTGTATACATAAGGGCTGCACCAAAAAGGTCTTTTTCAGCAATGTTGACAGACAGATACTGTCTGACGCTGTTCTTCCAATGAACCTTGAACTTGAGTCTTAAACTTAAATATTTATTTTATTCTGTTTTTAGTATTTGTTGTTATAGCGGCAACAGAAACACATCATCTGTGAAAATTTCAACTATTTAGCTATCACGGTTCATGAGAACAGACAGACAGACGGACCGCGGAGTCTTAATAATTTTTAGGGCCCCGCTTTTACCCTTTGGGTAACCCCAACTAAAAATAATAATCTCCGTAAACGCGTTTCCGTTCCCGTCTAACAAAAAAAGCTTACACAATTTACGGCTCCTCCTCAGCAGATACTAAGCAAAGCGAACGCAAATACACAATAAGCCTAATCATAAATTGTATATACGCCAACATTAAACAGTTTGAAAACTATAACTGTGGAAGAAACAATGGGAGCTAGACCAATGAACAACTCTAGATCCGGGACCTTTTGACAGTCCAGGTAAAGCTATCTAAGCTAAGTTTAAATTAATGTACCAGGCATTTGAATTCAATACAATTTATAATGTACGGTCAAACAAAGGGTTAGGTATACAGACCGATAACTAGCAACTTAAATAGCCACGCTAACGCAACTTTGGCCCAGTCTTCAAAAACGAGTAGATTAGTAGAAAAAACCGGTCAAGTGCGAGTCGGACTCGCGCACGAAGGGTTCCGTACCATTATCGCAAAAAAAAACGGAAAAAAAATCACGTTTGTTGTATCGGAGCCTCACTTAAATATTTATTTTATTCTGTTTTTAGTATTTGTTGTTATAGCGGCAACAGAAATACATCATCTCTGAAAATTTCAACTGGGTAGCTATAACAGTTCATGAGATACAGCCTGGTGACAGACAGACAGACGGACCGCGGAGTCTCAATAATAGGGTCCCGTTTTTACCCTTTGGGTACGGAACCCTAAAAAACACCATGCTTGCATATTTTTTTTATTTTCATGTCTATAAAATAATTTTTAAGTTTAATAAAATCTAGGCAGCACAGTATAAAAACCGGCCAAGTGCGAATCAGACTCGCGCACGAAGGGTTCCGTACCATTATAGCAAAAAACGGCAAAAAAAAACACGTTTGCTGTATGGGAGCCCCACTTAAATATTTATTTTATTCTGTTTTTAGTATTTTTTGTTATAGTGGCAACAGAAATACATCATCTGTGAAAATTTGAACGGTCTAGCTATCAGGGTTCATGAGATAGAGCCTGGTGACAGACAGACAGATAGACAGACAGACGGACCGCGGAGTCTTAGTAATAGGGTCCCGTTTTTACCTTTTGGGTACGGAAACCTAAAAAGAAAATGATCGAGTGTAGTAAAAAAAAAAGCGTGATGTTTATTTTAATGTAAAGATGAATATTTTTGCCTGCCTGTATACCAAACTGTTTGTTGGTCTGTACAATTGTGATATCCCCGCTAATAATGCCGGTTACAAATGTTAGTTTGAGAACGATGCCGCGTTGCATTCAAAAGACTTCAACGCGTTTTCTCAGGCGGTGAATGCAAGGAAATATGAAACAACACTGCTTTGATACGCCTGATAATGTGGGCTGCTTGCTATTCTAAGAACAATTTAATTACATTGTTTTTAATTGGCTAAAACGTTTTAAACAAGAAGAGACAAAGTTGAACAGTTTCAAGTATTTTTTTTCAGTAATTTCTTCCTGTATCGTGGGTGCGTTTACAAACATATACACTCACATACACAACACCCAGAGCCGAAATAACTATCTGTAGATCATACAAATATTTGTTCCGTGCGGGAATCGAACCCGCGACACGCAGCGCAGCAGTCAATCGCTCAACCACTGCGCCAACCGTACGCCCTTACTTTGGCATTATAATATTAATTACATAATTAATTACATTGGCATTTAATCTGTTCAAACCGGTGCAGAAATACTTATCAATATAAATTGGTGCGAAAGCCGTCACATGGAACTTTACATAAGAAAACACACACTAATCGTACCAAAGGAAATAAAATCTCGTCTATGGGAACTTAGTGAAATACAGTCACCGTTAGGAAATGCAATTACAAATACGTGTACGGTGTTTAGCCGCTAATACGTACTTATAACGGAAAGTTTTTGTCAACTCATTTCTTAATTGGATTATCCTACAATGCAACCTTCCGTTGCACCTCGTTCACGCACGGTACGCTCTGATTCACATTCGTACAAACCAAAACAAACTCTACTCATATTTTGTTAAGGTGTGATTTCCGCTGCAAATTCAGAGTCATGTGAAACAGACTATAATTACAAACTAAACAATGCTAAGAGCAATGTTTAAAAACTAGGGCTTGAGGAACTCACGCGAAATAAGGCCTTACCAACACTTGCGGTTGATACGGAGACATCTATTTTCGTTCTGGTTTGCGAAAACAAACCTTATGGTAAAGGAAATAGAGGGTGTTATTGTTGTAGGTTATTATCGCAACGCTTGACTGCGGTTTCCGCAGAATGCCATTGTATTGCACTGTCATCCGAGATATATGTCACTGTTATAAGATCGACGGCGGCGTGTCACGCCACCGTGACACGCCAGCGTGTAGAGATAACGCAGATACGTTTGTTTACCGTCACGCTAGCACGCTCCAGATTGTAAGGGAGTAAGGCAGACAGGCTGAGTCACCTTGAGATATCTTAGCTGATAATATGTACGTATGATGTATGTATGTACGTGTGTGTGTGTGTGTGTGTGTGTGTGTGTGTGTGTGCTGTGTATGTGGGTGTGTCTGTGTCCTTTTTTTTCCAGAATGATAGGTTCTTTCACTCCTAGAGGGCTATTTATAGAATGGTCAATGGCCAGTTGATACCTAAATTACAACGCGTAAATATATACATTAGCGCTCTAGGATAGGATAGATGTACCACTTTTACCGCACTTAAACTCCCATTTGGTCCGTTGTGCGTGCAGGCCTCCCTGTCTGAGGGAATGGGCCGTAAGCCGTAATCCACTACGCGGTGTCAGTGCGGGTTGGTGGATGTCACATGTCTTCGAATTTTTGGTTCTAAGACATGCTGGTTTCCTCACGATGTTTTCCTTCACCGTTTTGAGAGCTACTGAAGAAATAATTTACATAAAGTAAAACGCCTGCCTGGGCTCGAACCCACGACCTACAACTTGTAAGTCGCGGTTGTTACCACTGGTTACATTAGCACACTATTCTTTCTAACACCTACCTAAGCATTTGCAAACATGCATGCTTCTCACGAAAGTTCTTAAAAAAACCTTACGTAAAATACTTACTATACTATTGTATTTTAGACGAATCTGATAACCGTAGATGCAGCGAAAGTCGAATGCATCAGCAATTTCTAATGGCAAAAAACATTACCTACGTGAGCTCGACCACTAAAACTGAAAGTCTGGCATTATTTGGAGACACACAAACCACAATATTTCTGAAAGCTTTATATTTTCTATGCTAAGATATATATATCCTATTAGCAATTCAGGGTCTTCTATGAAAGATAAACTTTTACGTATTTCAGAAGATTTTCGCCGAAATTGTTTGAAAAATCAAAATCAAGGTATTTAAATCAAGTTAACTTTAGAAGTACTTTTGAATTGTCGAAGAATTTGGAAGAAACTCCCCGGACACTCTTTTCCATCAGTTTTAATTACAAGTTTTTGGTTACATCATTCTTGTTGAAAAAATACATATATGTGAGAACGATTTAAAAAGACGCGTACGTAAAAGCGTCCAGAGTAACAAATAATTTAAAAAAAAGCACTTTAACAGGCCGAGACAGCTAAGTTATGACCAATCCCAACTGATGGCGCCCGTTCACGAACATGACGCATGGATCGGCACCAATCAGCTCAACCATCATGAAGGGAACCGAATGATCCAACAAATGTGCCACCATCAGAGAGAAATTATAGAGAGCATGACACATGAAATTACGGCAATTCGTCGTATGATTGTTTGCTAATAATTAATTTATAGTTTTCCTACACTGTACTACAGAGTTCAGCCCCCCTAGCCAAGTTACAAACGTTTCGTATCCGAATCTCTTTCTACAATCGTTAACCCCTTCTATTTGTATGGTCTGAACACGTGACGTAACGTTCAGATGACGTGTCATTCCCATACATTGATTCGTTTCCTACTAGCGTTATCGATTGTAGATTGTCAACTTGGCTACAACACCTGCGGGCTTAGTGTGAGTTTTTACTCACGCTCACTCGCGTTAACGTAAACGATCTCTTATGTCAAAATGTATACAAAAAAAAACCGTCCAAGTGCGAGTCGGACTCGCGCACGAAGGGTTCCGTACCATTATCGCAAAAAACGGCAAAAAAATCACGTTTGTTGTATGGGAGCCCTACTTAAATATTTATTTTATTCTGTTTTTAGTATTTGTTGTTATAGCGGCAACAGAAATACATCATCTGTGTAAATTTCAACTGTGTAGATCACGGTTCATGAGATACAGCCTAGTGACAGACAGACGTCTGTCTGTCTGTCACCAGACAGACAGACGGACAGCGAAGTCTCAGTAATAGGGTCCCGTTTTTACCCTTTTGGTACGGAACCCTAAAAAAGAGGTTTCTCCTTACCGTCACCAGACGGCGCTTATCCAGTTTCAATACAAATTGATGTTTACGTTATTAACCCAATTCAGCGTGAGACAAAACTCGCACTAAGCCCTCTGTTCTATTTCAGATGTCGCAGTTAAATTCCTCAGAATTTGGTCAAGCATAAAGAAAACTATATATAGAGCCTGAGATTATGAATAGTTTTACTTGTTCCTTATAGAACATAAAATGTTCCAATTTGAATACACTGTACTCTCGTGTCCAAGTTATTGAAACCAAATCAACACCCATTCAATTGTTTCAGCACAGCATTAAAAGAAAAACAATGGACACCGACTTCCAAAAATAAAGTTATTTTTCACTTTCTAGTTTTCTTATTTGGAAGTCGGTAGTATGTTTTTGTAAAAAAGTTTTTTATTTTTCATTTTTTAGTTGTATTCACTTCATTTCACTTCCCTAATAGGGAAGTAGTTAAGTAAGTACCTACAACGACAGAATAGATTACCCGAATAAAATGAAACTTGAATATACCCGGTGAAATGAGAGACCTGCATACCCCTTTCGAGCATACTGGCGTGATGTTATGTTATGAAATGGTATAAACAATAAACAGACATGCGATTGCAGCAATCCCGAGAGATTTGCCGTAATTTATTGAAGAGTTCTGTTGTATATCTCCGAAGTTCTTCATCAGATCTTCACCAAATTAAAATAACCAATTTCGGAATATACTCTTTCAAACAAAAAAAGAATTTTCAAAATCGGTCCACAATTGACGGAGATATCGGTGAACATACATAAAAAAAACAAACATAATGTCGAACATAGAACCTCCTCCTTTTTTGGTAAGTCGGTTAAAAACATTATTGAAAGGCACATGATGTTACTTCTGATAGCAGCCTTACATAACGATCAAAGACATTAAGACATAAATAACAGTTTGTCACCTCGTCAGACGGCTCGAGGCGTCATTGCAGCGCCCGCCGCGCGGAGTTCAAGGTCATACAGATATTAACTTTTCCCACGGCCCTTGCAACGACATCTCATTCAACATTCGTAAAAAAAGCGATTGCAACCAATTGACCCATTCATTTTGTAACGTTACAGATCAATAACGACAAAAAAAACCGGCCAAGTGCGAGTCGGACTCGCGCACGAAGGGTTCCGTACCATTATCGCAAAACGCGGCAAAAAATCACGATTGTTGTATGGGAAATAAAAAAATAAATATATATTAAATAAATAAATATTAAAATAAAAAAAATAAAAATAAATATTAAATATTACTAAAATAATAATACTACTATTATTACTTAAATATTTATTTTATTCTGTTTTTAGTATTTGTTGTCATAGCGGCAACAGAAATACATCATCTGTTAAAATTTCAACTATCTAGCTATCACGGTTCATGAGATACAGCCTGGTGACAGACAGACAGACGGACCGCGGAGTCTCAGTAATAGGGTCCCGTTTTTACCCTTTGGGTACGGAACCCTAAAAACGGTATTTCCGAACTCATTAAAAATCTCCGTGATCTTCACGCGCATACTTTCACGGAATATCGCCGTTTAGACCCAATACGGCGTAAGCGACAGAAAAAGTAATACGGGCCACTTTCTGAGGCGTCATCCATCCATAGGATGTTATTGTTCTCCACGCGATGCTATACAGCGTGCTCCAAGTTTTCAAGCACGTGGATTGAATACGAACCAGTATGTGCAGTCATATTAACCTGATTAAGAATAATAAATGATGGAGTATCTTAACCTGTGCGTGTTTTTCCACAATTAACGCAGTAATTCTATAGTTGACGTGTTTGCGCCTGTGCGCGTGTTTGGTCTCGCTTGGACTCGTTTGCTTTGAGTGGGATTAGAAGGATGTGTCAATTTGCTGCCAACCGTGGTGGCTCTAGTATTTTCTCGAGATTTATTTCATCTCTCAAGTTGACGCTTCCGTGATATTTCTATTGATTTATTATCTTTATTTAACTTATTTCTTACTTAATACATTTTTAAACATTTTTATCACATCACATCACATCATCAGCCTATTAATGTTCCCACTGCTGGGACACAGGCCTCCTCTCAGTGCGGGTTCGTGGATGTCACATGTCTTCAAATTTTTGGTTCTAGGACATGCCGATTTCCTCACGATGTTTTCCTTCACCGTTTTGAGAGCAGTGGTGATGAAATAATTTACACAAAGTAAAGCGCCTGCCTGGGCTCGAACCCACGACCTACAACTTGTAAGTCGCGGCCGATACCACTGGGCCACTGCTCTATAATATTTTTATAAATCATACAAACAGAAAAACAATTGGTTTATTATTATTAGGAGAGTTTTATACCTTGTTTTGGTTCATTTTATGCAATGATTTGACTACAGTTTACATCACAAGTTTCTAAGTATACGTGACTAAGGCCTAATTTTCCAATAGTCTAATAACTATTAACTGAGAAATTAAAAATGGCGGTTTGACAGCTTTTGTATAGAAAATATGTCAAACGGCCATTTTTATTCCTCAATTAAATTATGTTATCAGACTATTGAAAAATCGGCCCTAATTAAATTTTTTGCTGCCTCCTTTGGAAAACTGACTCACACTCGGCATTTTTGATCACTTTCATGAAATGCATTTAAAATTATTTATTCACGCATTAAATGTCAAAACTTTCATTGTCGCGAGAGCGCTCGGCATTTGGCCTGGTGCCACACTTGCGGGACATGCGCACGCACACCGAATATTTACCACACACAGATACCTACACTTCATTACCGACACCCATTACCGCGAATGACAACCAGTTAAATAGCAATAAATGTAGAAAGTCATCCGAGCTTTCTTTGCGGTTATCAAATTCGAATGTAATTGAATGTGAGAGGAGAGTACGGACCGTACTGATGGGCATTAAGCTTAGATAAAGTACCTATAGATTAAGCACTGGCGTGGCCGCACATGAGACAGCAATAGTTAGTTCTGGTGTTACAACAAGAACAAGAACACTACAACCCACCATCGCACTGACACTAATTATCTATAAATAACACAAATTCCTTGTCTCAATTAACACATAATACCACAAAATCACAGAAAATCAAACAAAACCGAGTTTGTTTGTCAAACCTGCCATTGTATTAGAGTTTGACAAACAACAGAAACCGGCCATGGTGACAAAGACAAAAAATAATCTTTTGTCCTTATTATTTACATGGAGCTGCGAATTAGCCATCTCGCTCTATCAATCAAGCTTATTTTAAGGCTTAATCTATAGGTACTTAATCTAAGGCATTAAGTAATTTGCTCTAACACCTCCATCCGCCGCACGGAAGCACATTGTTGTCGACCTAATAGCCGAGTTTCACACAAGACGATTACCTATAAACAGTCAACGATGGATACCGACGACGAACAACGAATATGGAACGGTAACTCTATTTAAGGCTACAAAAACTCCATTCATGTGCTGACCTCAACAAAATTATCTAACTGTTCGACACTTAATTCCCGAACGCAGAGCACGTATGTTTCTTTACAAAACATCCATTAGGCGTTAGAATTTGAATTTCAAATTAGAGATAAAACAAAATAAAGTTAAACTTTCTTGTATGTACAGTAGAGACGAATTCTTTTGTGAGCTGTAGTTAGCTGTACGTGTAACGACATTGTGCAGACATGAATAGATTTAAAAGTTTCGCATTGGTGAGCCCGATACAATGGAACGGTCCTTGCTACAGCGCGTAATGCAGACAGACAATACAATGCCACTTCTTCGCGATTTACCAAGATGTGTAGCGCGAGAGACAATCATTGTTTTTCGAACAATATGACGAAAATCATCAAAATCATTTGTCTGTTCTATGTAACACGATTTCTAAGCATTACGTTTGTCCTGGGCATTACTGAGGAGGCATATATCCGATTCTTGCATTTATAAACAATAAGTTAAAGACAACAAGAAGCATCACCCTAGTTTAAATCGGAACTGTTCTTAAATCTACGTAAATGTGCCACTACTCTCTGCTCCGTTCCTATTCGATATCCGATTAGTCTAAACACACCTCACTAATAGCAGGCACGTCTCTTGCAACTTGTTAGAGACTTCTTTGTAAATTAATATGTATTTATATGCGCTTGCGAGCAATACGAGCTACTGGTTCATGAAACTGTTACAAGCGGTCACGCCGCCAGACCAGCCACCTACCTATTAATTATCGAAGAATTGCTTTCCGATGCGAGGGAAGGAAGTGAAGCGAGGAGGAGATAACTGTGGAACGAGCGATGACCTAGACCTTAGTACAAATACTACAACAATTTTGGCGCACGGGTAAACAAATTTGGGCGCACGGTTGGCGCAGTGGTTGAGCGATTGACTGCTGCGCTGCGTGTCGCGGGTTCGATTCCCGCACGGAAAAAATATTTGTATGACCTACAGATGGTTGTTTCGCCTCTGGGTGTTTGTGTATGTGAGTTTATATGTTTGTAAACGCACCCACGATACAGGAAGAAATGCCTAGTGTGGGCAACGTTTTTTAAAAAAAAATAAAACAATAGACAGGAATACTAATCAATACGCACTAAAAATACTATGAATACAAATTACGTTTTTCTACACTTGAACTATAATAAACAGATGCAGCGATTGCAAAACGCGAAGATGCTTACTCAATACATAATTAAAGCTAGATTAAGTCATAAAATCAATGCCTGATGGAATAAGGAAAAATCTCCAGCGCGCGTAATTATTTAATTATAAACCTTCGTCGTCATTGTTGGCATTTCGTGTGTGTTCGACACGGTGGTGTTATTACAAAACAACTACTAATGCTTATAATTTTACCACAAAATCTGTGATATATGATATAATGGATGTTTGGAGAAAGCGTTGATGTAAGAGTGTTTTCGTGGCCGGTGATGTGTGAACAGCAGCACTTGTCAGCAGTCAGCTGCATTCGGCAGTACTCGTCACCCTTCGGCAGCAGTCGGCAGGGCGTCTATATTCCCGTTGGTGCAGAGAGCGGAACATGGCGACACTATCGCCAGCTGTGAACGCTGTGATTGTATCCTCAGTCAGAGACCTACTATCCGATTTCACTCAACTTAATTCGCGGCTTGTTCTGATTGTATGTCATTAAATCTATTACCTGTACGTAAGTTTATTCGTGTATTGCGCCAATATTTTCAGAAAACACATCTTCTAGAAACACGCGAGCTTTCACAAAAGGTTAGTTTGCCGTAACAACTTGCGCTGAAAAATCACCAGCCAACCGTAAGGATTGTTTTTACGTTAAAAAATTATAATGATAATTATTATTGGAAAATGCCAATGCAAAATAAATTACATGCCGATGCATATAAACGGTGATCGAATGGATAATTGTATACAAATCTTACTAAAGTTATAATGTGAAAGTTTGGATAGATGTGTGTGTGTGTGGGGATGTATGTTTGTTACTCAATCACGCTAGAACCGCTGAACGGAACTGGATGAAATTTGGCACAGATATAGATCAAAAGAGCAGTGGTGGCCCAATGGTATCGGCCGGGACTTACAAGTTGTAGGTCTTGGGTTCGAGCCCAGGCAGACACTTTACTTTGTGCAAATTATTTCATCACCACTGCTCTCAAAACGGTGAAGGAAAAAATCGTGAGGAAACCGGCATGTCCTAGAACCAACAATTCGAAGACATGTGACATCCACCAACCCGCACTGGGCCCGCGTGGTGGATACGACAGAGAGAAGGCCTGTGTCCCAGCAGTGGGAACATTAATAGGCTGATGATGTGATGTGATAGATTAAAGTCTTTTCATACCGGTATACTGTTCCCTTGGGATAAGAAAACAATTTACACGCGAGCTAAGCCGCTGGCAGAAGCCAGTATTCAATAATTTACATAGGAAACGAGAACGTAGTAAATCTAGCAGCGTGCAAAGCTTTACATCAGAAATACGGCATGAAGTACTGCTAGCTGCATGTAATGTGATCACTTATTCATGTTCAGTATGAGCACAAAACTACGAGCCACCTGCCTGCTTCATGCCACTAATTCTTACAACCTGGACTGAATAGCAAATAACTCACATACCACACAATACGTTTACTGATGTTGCCCTAAACATTACACAACTCAGCCATTAGGATATGTCAGGCGTTAGGATAATAAAACTAACTGTTTGCAGCTTGTCAATGACTGTGTTTACGTAAATACGGAAAAGATTTGTATATGGATTGTGAAATACAGTTTTCTTGAATACTAATGAGAACATTTGTTCATAAATGGGGAGAATGTAGAGTTCATTCATTCCTAAAACGACCATAATTTCAATAATTATGCGTAGAGCCAGACCATAGCCAGACTGTTCCCTTCTGCTGTTACCACACCTTAGATAAAGTACCTATAGATTAAGCCTTAAAATGAGCTTGATTGATAGAGCGAGATGGCTAATTGGCAGCTCCATGTAAATAATAAGGACAAAAGATTATTTTTTGTCTTTGTCACCATGGCCGGTTTCTGTTGTTTGTCAAACTCTAATACAATGGCAGGTTTGACAAACAAACTCGGTTTTGTTTGATTTTCTGTGATTTCGTGGTATTATGTGTTAATTGAGACAAGGAATTTGGGTTACTTATAGATAATAAGTGTCAGTGCGATGGTGGGTTGTAGTGTTCTTGTTGTAACACCAGAACTAACTATTGCTGTCTCATATGCGGCCACGCCAGGGCTTAATCTATAGGTACTTTATCTAAGTACCACACCATACCCATACCCAGCTGTCTAAAGCGTTGCTGTTAGAAAGCTGCTGAACGCAAGTGGCTCTTTCTTGCAGCAGATTTCACAATAAAATTAGATTAAAGTCATTCATACACAATTAATATTCTTGCAAAAAAATTAAAAGACCCGTAATGACTATCTGCCATGTTATACTCGAGACATTGAGTATTTATAGCTGGAAATTAAGGTCATTGTAATTATTGAGATTTCTTTCACGCTCGTAAAACCCGAGTGATGAAGACAAAATACGAAGAAATCCGAAGATTCGCGAAGATGATGCGCTTGCGACGACAACGGTCGTCTCGCGACGCCGCCGGCGCCGCTGCGTGCAACTGGAGCATGAACGCAGTTTCTCGATGAGAAATATTTTTCTGATTGACGTGTATGAATTGCAGCCTGAGAGATGCAACAATGCGAGAGCTTGTACATCGAGTAGATTTTAATTCCAGTTTATCTATGATTACAATCACGGATCTAACGTGATAATTTGACATTGAGACTGCCAGATGGAAAATGAGATATGAATTCTGGAGCAGCTGTTAAAAACTGAACTTGTTAATATGGTAAAACAAGTAATTTTCATTGGTCCAATAATATAGGGAAAATGGAGATAAACACCATACTATACTTAACAAACACCCAGATCGAGAAAAGTTGCATAGACCATGCAGGAAGATGTATATATATATATATATATATATATATATATATATATATATGTATGTGCATGTCTGTTTATTGTTTACACCATTTCATAATATACCATCAAGCCAGTACGCTCTAAACGGGTACGCAGATGTAAAAAAAAGCAGATGTAAACTTTTTCGGTTGTATTTTTTTGCAAAAAACATTTTCTCTATTAAACCCTTAAGGCGAGCAATGGCAACCTTACAAACCTATGACCTATAATGCGGTCCGATTGACATTAAGAGCGCTATCATTATGAACCTATGCGGTATCTTGGGACACACAAAAGGTTAATTGTTTTTTCTGTACATAAATAAATAAACATACTGACTATTACTGACATGCTGCCCAAACTATTTTCAGCACCAGTAAGCTAAGAACGGGTAGACCATACATTTCATAGTACAGTAGTCTCATACATATAATATAACAGAATCTATACTAATAATATTAATATAATAGTAGTATTATAAAGAGGAAAGATTTTTTTGTTTGTTTGTTTGTACCGAATAGGCTCCGAAACTACTGGACCGATTTAAAAAATTCTTTCACCAGTAGAAAGCTACATTATTCCTGAGTAACATAGGCTATTTTTTTATCTCGAAAACGGGTCCTGTGGGGTGGTCCACGGGAGCGAAGCCGCGGGCCACAGCTAGTAATCTATACTTCTATACTAATATTATAAAGAGGAAAGATTTTTTTGTTTGTATGTTTGTTTGTTTGTACCGAATAGGCTCCGAAACTACTGGACCGATTTGAAAAATTCTTTCACCAATAGAAAGCTACATTATTCCTGAGTGACATAGGCTATTTTTTTATCCCGAAAACGGGTCCTGTGGGGTGGTCCACGGGAGCGAAGCCGCGGGCAACAGCTAGTCTATACTAATATTATAAAGAGGCAAGATTTTTTGTTTGTTTGTTTTTTTGTACCGAATAGGCTCCGAAACTACTGGACCGATTTAAAAAATTCTTTCACCATTAGAAAGCTACATTATTCCTGAGTGACATAGGCTATTTTTTAATCCCGAAAACGGGTCCACGGGAGCGAAGCCGCGTGGAACAGCTAGTAATATTATAAAGAGGAAAGATTTTTTTGTTCGTTTTTTTGTTTGTACCGAATAGTCTCCGAAACTACTGGACCGTTTACAAAAATTGTTTCGCCAATAGAAAGCTACGTTATTACTGAGTAACATAGGCTATTTTTTAATCCCGAAAACGGGTCCTGTGGGGTGGCCCACGGGAGCGAAGCCGCGGGGAACAGCTAGTTTTCTTATAAGAAAGCTAAGTATATGTAACATACTCACGACAACGGTAATTAACTTCCGACTACTTCGGAGAACAACTGTTTGTTGACGACAATCATTTTGCACACAATGATGATATATAGGAATCAACTGAGAAAAGAAACCGGGAACATTGGAAGAATGTCAAAGAATTAACTCTTATGGCGAATGTAAATTTGTAGTAATTGATAAACAAATTAATCGCGATTGTGGGGTATTCCTTAATAAAATAATAGAAAAAAGCATGAAGGATTCGTAATAAATGATATCGATAGACGTTTTAATATTCAACTGTCCTAATTGTTTATTTATTGTTTATAAAACTACCAGGAATGCAGAAATGAACTGGAACTAGGTGCTTAAGCGAATTTATCTAGTTAGCTCAATAATGGTAAAAATAAAGTCAATTTCTTCTCTATGTTTCATCGTTGGTTCGCTTCGAGGAATACTTTAGGTGCGCTTCGAGGAATACTCCGCTATTGTTACTGAAAGGTTAAAACCTTTATCGGCGGAATAACTGTAGTTTTTTTCTGTGTGTGATTTCAACTGACTTCTTTCATTGTGTCGGCACCCTTCTTCCGTTCCATTAAGTAGAAAGAAATGTGTTCACACCATAGACAGAATTCTAAACGCATTAGCACCAACTATCGCCTAATGGCCATAGACAACAGTTCAACACAATCGACTTCACGAGACTTTTTTCTGTGGTGCAGTTAACAAGCTCTAATTTCACAAACCAGATCTTAGCCAATCTGTTTGTCATATAAATATTTATTTTGCGCTGATATTGAAGTAGTAAAATTGAAGAATAGAACTGTCAGGCAGCCGATAGAATAAAGTAAATTTATAATATATAATACGAAGAGGAAAAAATCTTCTAAACTTGCACAAAAGCATATCATTTACTACAGTTAAACTTAACAGTATTCTAAATCGTAACTCCAGGTAAAACACATTCAAGGCAAAGAATAATTAAATAAACTATCAATTGACAGCACTATGTGATAACGACCACGCATTCTAACTTTATGTGCCTATTTCCAATTAGCATTTACAAGCATACCAATCATAACTACACCCATACAGAAAGGCTCACAGATCAAAGTGAAAATCATGAAACTTTATGATCACCAAGAAAAACCATAAAAATGCAGCATGGTAAAAGGATCCAAGTTCAAGAAAGCTGTAAAATATGCGGAATAGCGTCTTACATCATAGACTAAGCAGGAATACATAAAATGCTGACAGCATAAGAAGACAAGAATTATCCATGGCATCCATGCCCTTTACAGGAAAACACAATGAATAAATAATTCAATAGGACGAACCTCGTTTTACATAATAACACAGTTTGCTTGAATAGAACCATGTATCATATGGAAATATCTGTGGAACGGCGATCCATTGAAACACCCTTGTCCCAGTCTTGTTAGACTAAGCATTACCAAGGAGGACCACACAGCCTGCCATAAAATATTTATCTCTGAAGTTTACAACCTTTTTTTAACAGCTGCGAATCATCGTCACCATTTTAACTAGGGCTTTTATTTACACATGGATATTTAATTGCTCATCGGAAGTTGGTTATTCCAAGTTTCTAACATCTTGTTTTATTTGTAAACAAGTTTTAATTGAAAATCCACCTTTGTAAGAATTCCTAGGAGCAAGAAACTTAATGTGTTGGCTCGAAGCCACACGAGGCTCTTGAAGTTAAACACCGCACTAGTGTACTGGAAGTTAGAATGAACTCTGTTAGCATAACCGCGTTATTTGGTTAAAGTCTGGTAAGTTGATCTTTCTGCTAAACTTTGGCTCAACTATACAGCCAGAAGTTCGGCTCTGCTTAACTCAAGCTTACCCTAACGTTGATTCAAAGTTGGTGGAAAATTTCGGTTACGTTAGAAAACGTCGTTCAGCAATAAAGTTTTTTTTTGTAATTTTCATTGTTAGCATTGAAGCCTGCACTAATCTATAGCTCGGTTAAGATAACTGAGCACCCGAAATGACAAACGACCCCACTCCCGCCTACCCGCGCGGCTCCCCGCGTTCCCTTACCTGTCACCTGTGTTCAGTTACCTTGACCGAGCTATATCTAAGAATATCTACGTAACCATAACTTAAATAATATCTCAGTAGATTAATGCTAGTTCTTAAATAAAAGGGAATAAGTGGTACATATGACGAGCAAAAGTCGACCAATCCGTCCGGGTTTCCGTCTATGTATTTGGTCGATTTTTCATACTCTTTGCCCTTTGCCTTGCCGAATTCATTACACAATAAGGCTGCAGGTTTCCAATATTTCCCAGTGCTTTCATTTATGTTGCATTTTGAACAGCCTCCAATGTACCACACCCGCAGCTAGGTACGTAGAAGAACAGAAGATAAATACGTTAGCATCGAAGTCAACGCACCATTGTCAGCTCCCGGCAACAATGCTCGAGATAAGTTGACAAAAAGCGCAGCAGTCGGCAGCCGCCACTGTCTGCGTGTCATTCACCCGAACGTGGAAATCGATGTTTACATCTCCGACATTAATCGATTCGACAATCGAATCAAATTTTGTATTTAAAATTGATATTTTATCCCCATCACTCGTTTCTTTCGTATTAATTGCAATTAACAACGCCAGTGATGCGGATCCTAAACAAATTAATCGCTATTTATACAGATGTTTTTTTAGATTATTTGCTATGTGCAGCCCGCAATGTGATAACCGGCATACAATACGAAATAACACATTGAACGAGTCTCATTCGAACAATGAGAACAGTCAGACTTGAATACTATAATCATTATAAAAGTAGCTTAAGAAAGTGCTTACCTCTTGGGCACACTAATCCGCCGCTGCCGGAACAGGTGGTCCATTGTTCCTGAGCTCTGCTTTGTCTTTACACTTTAGCTCGGCCTCTCCCACACAAATATAGGAAATTACGAACTTTCACTTAATCTTGTTTTTATGTTCCGGATTGTCCACAGTTTTATTTCGAACTATAACTGAATCACTGTCCACTGGTCCACTGAAACCCTTAGGTGTTCCTGATAACTTTACACGGTGCAGTGCCGGGGCTGTACCACTAAGATACTATCTTCTAAGTTACAGTCTGAAACAAAAAATCAAGGCTTAGTTTTAATGCTAGCATAACATAACTTCATCATCAGCCTTTTAATGTTCCCACTGCTGGGACACAGGCCTCCTCTCTGTGAGATGGGATAGGCCTTAATCCTCCAGGCGGGCCCAGTGCGGGTTGGTGGATATCACATGTAAACCGTGATGTCATGTGAATTATTGGTTCTTGGCCATGCCGGTTTCCTCACAATGTTTTCCTTCACCGTTTTTAGAGCAGTGGACACAGTAAAGCGCCTGTCTGGGTTCGAACCCACGACCTACGACATGTAAGTCTGGGCCGTTACCACTGGGCTACCACTGCTCTAAAATCTGCTAATAATAATATGAACCAATTTGCAGTAGAGCCTTTTCTTTTTCATAACATAACTTGGCATTGCTAAACTGAGCGTAAAATATTTAATTTATTTTATTGCAGGAAATATCATCAACAATTAAAATGTAGTTAAACTAAATCGATCCACCTTTGAAATAATGATTTACACGTTAGTTCTCTCATGGCACTCGTCTAGAATAATGGATGTTTTGCAGGCAGCGGCACGAGAGAGTAATCAATCAAAACTGGAGCGAAGACAACGACAATTTGAATTAATTGATGGTATCTGTAACATTTTGGCGGCGATTACATTCGCGCGGAGAAAGTGAAGGCGTGCGATGCGCCGGCGCAGACTCGCGCTCCTCTCGCTACATTAACATTAATCACGAACAGCTTTAATAACGCCTGGAATTAATGTTTGTTTCTAATTTGTGAACTGAGCCACTATCACACAAATATAATAAATATATATATATTACTTGTAAGAAAAAAATAAAATCTGTTGTGTTTTCAGAAGTGATTCTTACTTTGCCTACTGAACGAGTTTTTTAAATGTTCTGTAAATTGTTTGTAATTTATAGTTGAAACTTTAAAAGGTATACGATAGATTTTATATAATTATGTTTTCTTATGCCCAGTTATTGGTTGTATTATTTTTAGTTACCCATCAGAATTTCTCATAAAAAGAAATCATTGGTAAAATAAATATATTAAAATCTTTAGGCTCATCTTTACAACATGAAACAAAAAATACCTTAATGTGTCCCAGTTTCTAAATTAAAATTAATAATGTATGGTGACACTGATAAATGTATTGTGTTCATAATGATGCCTTATAAATATTTGACTGAAACTCCGACATGCGAGAACTTTGTAGCGTTTACTTAATTACATTCCACTATAAAACAACTCCACTAGCGTGACGTGTGAAAATATTTTGCATGATATATTTTCACTGCTGCACTATATTTTTTTCTATATTATAATTAGTTCAGTGAGGGTCACTTTATTATGCTATAAATATATACTCTTTATATAAATTATATAAATATTTTTTTCATCAAGATCATTAAATATGTATTAAAAAAATTATCTGTGCATCCAAACTTTCCGTAGACAAAAATCACAAGCCACTATAATAAAACAGAACAAAAATTTAAGAAGAAAAAAAATCAAATTACTTTAGCAGTTGAACGTGAGTTTCGCGCGACTTTCTACCGCGTGCGTGTGTCTCTGACGGACGTGCGGCCGCGGGGCCATGGGACGGAGCACTGAAGCCGGCCAGCCGCCGCACCGGTGCCGGCAACTCATCCCCTGCCGGCGAGAGACAGCCCTCGTGTACAACAATTCTTAACTGAAAGGATTTTCAGCAGTGAGAGGCTATCTGAAATTTTCATGAAATCCAAAGTAATATTCTTTTTTTTTTTTTTTTTTTAAATGTTGCTTTGTTCCGAAAATGTACCAATAGATATAAGAAAACAAAATAACATAAGCAGTGTATCAATAGAAATAAGTAACAAAAAAGTTAATAACATTAATATAAGTAGCAAATAGAAACTTAAATTGTAATGCCGGTGTGTGATATATATATATACATAGTATTTAGTGAGGGATGAACTCACGTAGACTTAAGTTAGTTAAGTAAGCCTAAAAATAATGTCCGACGTAGGAGTCAGACAATTGTAACGTTAATGAAAAAAAAAAAACAAACAAAAAAAAAAAAAAACACTATAAAAAAGATCGCGGAGTGCCACATGTCCGCGGTAGAATATTGAAATAAAAAAAAATAAAATAAAAGTAATATTCTTACTATTTATCGAGAAACTTTAACTTGATGTTACTCAAAATCCACACCTACCTACTTGTTAGATTTTTTTGTATCAAATCCGAACCTTTATAAAAATGCAATTTATGTGACAATTTGTGTTTTTTTTTTTTGTCACATAAGATGCATTTTTTTTGTAGACAAGTTTTATTATGTACAAGTGCGTATAAAAAGAAAAGAGAAGAACAATTCATTAGACATCAAAAACATGGTCTCCGTCGCTCAAAGTGCTCAGAACGGTGACCGCATTGACACTTTGAATGGCAATTCTGATTCTTTGGGCGAAGAAAAGGCCGGTCACTCTGGTCACCTGAAAAAAACACATTTTTATTTGATTAGATACAGTCCGTGTGTCACCCAAAGAGATTATGTATCGCCAAAAATTACGAACTTTCATCCAAAATTCCACCATTATATTTAATCTCTAAGGATGGATTTTCAGATACGCGTTTTAGTGCTCTTCAAAGTAATTTGAGAAACTCTTAGCTTCTAGAGTTCTAGAATAGAATTTCAGGTTTTGTTGATTGTGTACTTGCTTAACTTATTTTATTTTTATTTATTTCACACCACAATAAACATTACAGACATTGTAACAGTAACGGTACAGGATAAGGTTTAGTTTACTGTGGTAGACTGGTGCCTAAGCTAGGTTTTAACGGCCTGTGTTTCAGGTCACCAGGTCTCCACCCTCTAGCAGCTAGATACATTTCAAAATAATAATAAAAAAATGATTGATTTAACAATTTCAATAACAGGTTGTATAATATTAATAACTTTTAAAAGTCAGCTCAAAATGGTGTGCTCAAAAAAGAAAATAGGGGAATAAAAAAAACCGGCCAAGTGCGAGTCGGACTCGCACACGAAGGGTTCCGTACCATTATCGCAAAACACTGCATAAAAATCACGTTTGTTGTATGGGAGCCCCCCTTAATTTATTTTATTTTAATTTATTAATTATTATTTTCTGAAGTAAATATACAACTAAACATTCTGTGAATATTTCAAGCGTCTACCTGTTGCCGTCATTAATATCGAGCAAAAAACGGCAAAAATATCACGTTTGTTGTATGGGAGCCCCCCTTTAATATTTATTTTATACTGTTTTTAGTATTTGTTGAAATAGCGGCAACAGAAATACATCATGTGTGAAAATTTCAACTGTCTAGCTATCACGGTTCATGAGATACAGCCTGGAGACAGACGGACAGACAGACAGACAGATCGCGAAGTCTTAGTAATAGGGTCCCGTTTTTACCCTTTGGGTACGGAACCCTAAAAATAGTAAACATTTTTGCGAGAGCGTGAGTAGGTATGTGTTTGGTGTGTGTGTATGTCTGAGAGTGCGTGTGTGGGTGGGGATTTATCAGATAGCATTCGGTATAAATTAAGTCACGGTGGTCAGTAGTTTTTCGGTGTCATCATAGTTGAGTCACATGGTACATGGTGGTATGGCCATTGTTCCTTATTGAGTTTAAATATGGGTTGAATTGTATTGATTTTGTTGTACAAAAATCTTCCCAAATAGAAAAGAAGCGGTTAGAAAAAAACAGTCGAAAGAGGAGAGTGAGCGCGAGTTACGGGATTACCTATATCGTCTCGTACCATGTGTCATTGAGGGGTGATAGGTGAGTAATCAATGTTGTTTTAGTAGTGTTCAGGATAAAAAGTTGTCGTACAGTAAGGGTTTTTGATTGCTTGTATAGAAGATCTGTAGGATAACGGTATGAAAGAAAATAAACTATTGCAAAACTATGGAACAGAGCTTTATTTTTAAATGAACACAAAATATACAGGGTGAGATTTTCAAGTGGGCGTGGATGGTCTTATCCGAAACTAAGGAATAGCGAAAAACATTAAAAGAATGCTTGAAGTCTTTCTAGCTTTTGAAGCTTGAAAACTTTAACTTGATGTTACTCAAAATCCACACCTACCTACTTGTTAGATTTTTTTGTATCAAATCCGAACCTTTATAAAAATGCAATTTATGTGACAATTTGTGTTTTTTTTTTTTGTCACATAAGATGCATTTTTTTTGTAGACAAGTTTTATTATGTACAAGTGCGTATAAAAAGAAAAGAGAAGAACAATTCATTAGACATCAAAAACATGGTCTCCGTCGCTCAAAGTGCTCAGAACGGTGACCGCATTGACACTTTGAATGGCAATTCTGATTCTTTGGGCGAAGAAAAGGCCGGTCACTCTGGTCACCTGAAAAAAACACATTTTTATTTGATTAGATACAGTCCGTGTGTCACCCAAAGAGATTATGTATCGCCAAAAATTACGAACTTTCATCCAAAATTCCACCATTATATTTAATCTCTAAGGATGGATTTTCAGATACGCGTTTTAGTGCTCTTCAAAGTAATTTGAGAAACTCTTAGCTTCTAGAGTTCTAGAATAGAATTTCAGGTTTTGTTGATTGTGTACTTGCTTAACTTATTTTATTTTTATTTATTTCACACCACAATAAACATTACAGACATTGTAACAGTAACGGTACAGGATAAGGTTTAGTTTACTGTGGTAGACTGGTGCCTAAGCTAGGTTTTAACGGCCTGTGTTTCAGGTCACCAGGTCTCCACCCTCTAGCAGCTAGATACATTTCAAAATAATAATAAAAAAATGATTGATTTAACAATTTCAATAACAGGTTGTATAATATTAATAACTTTTAAAAGTCAGCTCAAAATGGTGTGCTCAAAAAAGAAAATAGGGGAATAAAAAAAACCGGCCAAGTGCGAGTCGGACTCGCACACGAAGGGTTCCGTACCATTATCGCAAAACACTGCATAAAAATCACGTTTGTTGTATGGGAGCCCCCCTTAATTTATTTTATTTTAATTTATTAATTATTATTTTCTGAAGTAAATATACAACTAAACATTCTGTGAATATTTCAAGCGTCTACCTGTTGCCGTCATTAATATCGAGCAAAAAACGGCAAAAATATCACGTTTGTTGTATGGGAGCCCCCCTTTAATATTTATTTTATACTGTTTTTAGTATTTGTTGAAATAGCGGCAACAGAAATACATCATGTGTGAAAATTTCAACTGTCTAGCTATCACGGTTCATGAGATACAGCCTGGAGACAGACGGACAGACAGACAGACAGATCGCGAAGTCTTAGTAATAGGGTCCCGTTTTTACCCTTTGGGTACGGAACCCTAAAAATAGTAAACATTTTTGCGAGAGCGTGAGTAGGTATGTGTTTGGTGTGTGTGTATGTCTGAGAGTGCGTGTGTGGGTGGGGATTTATCAGATAGCATTCGGTATAAATTAAGTCACGGTGGTCAGTAGTTTTTCGGTGTCATCATAGTTGAGTCACATGGTACATGGTGGTATGGCCATTGTTCCTTATTGAGTTTAAATATGGGTTGAATTGTATTGATTTTGTTGTACAAAAATCTTCCCAAATAGAAAAGAAGCGGTTAGAAAAAAACAGTCGAAAGAGGAGAGTGAGCGCGAGTTACGGGATTACCTATATCGTCTCGTACCATGTGTCATTGAGGGGTGATAGGTGAGTAATCAATGTTGTTTTAGTAGTGTTCAGGATAAAAAGTTGTCGTACAGTAAGGGTTTTTGATTGCTTGTATAGAAGATCTGTAGGATAACGGTATGAAAGAAAATAAACTATTGCAAAACTATGGAACAGAGCTTTATTTTTAAATGAACACAAAATATACAGGGTGAGATTTTCAAGTGGGCGTGGATGGTCTTATCCGAAACTAAGGAATAGCGAAAAACATTAAAAGAATGCTTGAAGTCTTTCCTTAAGTTTGCCGTATAACATAACTTCTAAGAATTTGGTCCATATAAATTGACAATACAGAATAGTGTAATAATACAGCGTGTGTTTTTTTTTCAAATTCATCAGGTTCGATTCCTGGCTAGAAATATTGTTATTTTTTAATCCAATGATACAGTATTAGTTTTCATCAAAATCGGCCTCGTTGTTCCTTTGAGTGACTTTCGCTATTCCTCATAGTTTCGGATTAGGCCATCCACGTTCACTTGGAAAACTCATCCTGTACAACATTGAATTTATTCCTCAATTTAAAGGTCATAAAGATGCGAAATTTGGCTTACCAATTTATAAACAGTCATAGCTTTTCTACCTTTTTAAACACGTAAGAAATCATGTAGTAATTAGGTATATTAAGTTATTTTGACTAGATCGATCCGTAAGCTATGCTTTACATCCGATCCGTATCCGTGAAATTTCGGTTCCGAAGTAGCCGTAGGACTTTTTTTTTTTTTTTTACTATTTATAGTCCTGTGTTTGACCACAATCTCACCGTGGTCAGTGATGATGTGGCCGATGGTGGTAAGCACACAAAGCCTAGAAGGGAACTGGCTCTCAAGTGCTGCTGTCGGAACACACCGGAAGGTGCTTGGCGACAGATTTTCAACTTGAGGGTGGTTGCCAGCCAGGCGGGTACTACAAAGTAGCCTACCACCGTGCTATGGTTTCATCACGATGTTTTCCTTCACCGAAAGCTCAAGCTCATTGTAGGATTCGAACCCGCGACCTTCGTCTCGGTATCCGACGTCACTACCACTGAGCTATCATCGCCTTAAACCACCGTACTTCTTGTAGGAAAGCTTAGGCAGTTTACGCACTACATCCGAAGATTATATTATCACTACATATCAGATTATTACGGATAGAACCTTTATAATCTGTCATAATTCAGAACATTTTGAAATCTGCACTCCCACCACGGATGTAGTGCGTAACCGCCCTAAAACCTTGCTAAAAAGTAAAATCCATGATTACCTAGGTTAGTGAGGTCAAACTGATCTTTTAAATAATCTCAAATCCGCATTACTTAGCGTTTTAAAACACAAATGGAATCGCATCTAAATAAAGTGTGTTAACTACTAGATATTAATATTCATAGAGTATATAATTAATATAAAAACTTCACAAGTAAAGCACTATTAACACTTTATGAGCGCTATAAAGGCGTTTAATTTAAATCATTTGGAGTCTAGATACGTCAGTCATTGCGAACAAAGGTAAAATTATCACATTTCATATTGCGTGTCTCGGACACAAAGCTACACGCGATCGGAGACAATTTAAATATATCATCCATCACGCCTGTATTCTATCAACGCGTAGGTAGAGGATATTCACAATTAGCCAGTTATAGTTCTCGCCAAACTTCTTGGCTGCCCTGAAGTTGGCTTTCCGACGCATGAAATTTACTACTGCGCAACTATTTTAGCCAACTTCAGGGCGGCCATGGCGAGAACTATAGCGATGTTTAAAAACTCATATAATAAGTTAATAGTGCCTTATTGCCCCAGCACAGAATAAAGCCGCGTTGCCACTAGGCAACATTTGGCGCGCGACACGTGACGCTCAACATGTTCGACAACGTTGCCAGCTGGCGCGCAACATGACGCGACGCGATAACGTTACTAAATAAAAGTTCCTCGTTGCCGTTTCTCATGAAGAGCAACATGTTGCGCGTCAAATGTTGCCTAGTGGAAACGCGGCTTCAAACGCCGGGGCTGCTACTGTGAAAATCCTGATTGTCTAATTAGCAGACACATAGTAAAACAATTAAACAGAAGCCTTATAAGGCGTCGTGACAGTTGAAGGTACTGTAAATTCAAAAACAAAACAAAATCATAAATTGGAATTTACTTAATAATCGGTGGGAAGATGACCAAGTGTGGAGCCGAATCTTACAGAGCAGTGCGGAAGGAGGAGCACTGTTCTGTAAGATTCGTAAATAAAGGATTTTAGGGAAAACTAAACTTTTCAATCTAGAGTAATTTAGAAAAAGTCTCGTGTCAGTAAAACTTTTCCCAACTTGGGAACCAAACCAAGGATGTCAGCAGTCTGGCTTGCGACGACTAAAGCAACGAGGAAATTTCGGCTACATATTCCTAACCTTTAGATACTTATGTGCTACACGCGTTCTCAATTATTATAGTCGGTTTGTGTAAGAGATTTCTAACTCGCATAATTCGAATTAATACTTTTCGGTCTAATTGCGCCTGCGCATCGTAAGCATATATTTACTAGTTAACGGTGACTGCGATTATTGGCATAACGATAGGTGTGTTGTAAGTGTAACTAGCGAATGCTCATCAAATAATAGTGGAAACATGCTTGTGCTCAGCCTCTTTAGCTATTATTTGCTCGTTACTGGCTATTGCCTGGAGCAATGCTGAAATAAACAGATACTTTTTAGGGTACCGTAGTCACCAAGGAACCCTTAAAGTTTCGCCATGTCCGTCGGTCCGCAGCTTAGCTCAGAGACTCTTGGTACTATACATATTAATCACGCCGACAAAGTACCTATAATAAGATCATGAAAAATAAGGTCTTTTAGGGTACTTCCTTTACACGTAAAGTGGGTATGTTATTTTTTTCTCATCTATCCCATAGGGGTGGAGTATCGTTGGATAGGCCATTCAAAAATATGGGTCTGTGAAAACCATTTGTCGATTCAGGGGTCCGTTTGCATAAAATTAAGCTTTACATTACTAATTTTTGTTAGAGTCAAATGTCCCCCTTTGCCAGAAAATGGTTACTTTTGGATATGTCAAACAATTCACGCCAGTAGTATATATAACGAAATTAAAAGGTATACTATCACAGCTTAGTAGGCTTTACAAGTTTACTAGTAACAGTCGACCAACTTATAAAATGTATGTGTAAGCCGCCGAAACCGTTTTAATGTTCATGAAACAAAAATAAGCCCTCTTCTTAGTCCGTATTATTGTGTTACTACGGGACCCTATTACTGCGCATGGCTCGACACGCACTTGGCCGGATTGTATTTTGTTTGCGGATGTGTTGTGCGAAATTAAAGTTTGTTCCTTTTTACCCGACTGCCGAAGGAGGGTAATGTGTTTATTTTGTAGTGCGTCTTTCGGTAAAACAACTGTCATTCACCCTATCTCTGTGAAACATATATTCTTCTTTTACCATACCATTATATTCAACTTCACAAACTCTTTGGCCTTTTTTAGGGTTCCGTACCCAAAGGGTAAAAACAGGACCCTAGTAAGACTCCGCAGTCTGTCTGTCGGTCTGTCTGTCTGTATGTCCAAATTCAAAATTCAAATTTATTGCATCCATAATGTACATACAGGTGGTACATATAAGTTGCAGAAACAATTATGGACCCTGTCGGGCACAGCAACATTCTAGATCAGCAGTCGCAGCGTACTTAAGGGACAGATGTATACAAGTCATGTACATCTGTCCCTTACACACTCTCAAAATAACCTTACTCTAAGAGCTTATGGTCATCGTCCAGGTGCCTGGCTATCTATATAATTCGCTAAGTGGCTATAAAACTAGATAAATAATAAAAGAAAAAAAACATATTCATAATACTTTTACACCTTTTTACTACAGGTAACCACAATTTAGTTATTCACCGTGACGTGGATGTTGGTAGATCCGATATAATCTTCAACCAGGTCAATATCCTCACCTTGCACCTTAAGCCTCCCAAAGACAGCTACAATATTTACGCCTGTTTTTAAACTACATTTTAAAGGATCTTCAGTCTCCCGACAAAATTCAAAATCTCCAGGCAAACAAGTTCTCGGAAAGTTCTTTCTTTCAAATCACTTGTGTGTGTTATCATATCAAATCCTGTAAGCAATGCATACTGTGAACAGATGTTTAGTTTGCTAAATAATTTATAGGTACATATAACAAAGAGAGAAATTTTATGGCCTTTGATTTACTAAAAGTTGAGTAATTTAGAGAGAACTTTTAAGTAAATTGTTTTATTTTAAATCTTTTTCGAATACTACTGTTACAAGATATGGCAACGCCACCTAGTGACGAGAGGAAGAATTAGTATTAACTTATAGCGCCATCTAGTATCGAATAGCGGAACTAATCTTCTCATGTCGAATGGAATTTTCCGGAATGTTCGAGCCGAACATTCTGGAAGTTTCTAGTCGCATCGCAAACAGAGAGTTCGAAAGTCGATTGTTCTCGAAGATTCTCGAATTATCTAGAACAGTATGGAACGTTCTAGAAACATCTTCCATAAGGAGCGGTCGGGTTCGTAGTTCAGTTTTGATTTGGAAGCGACACAGAGCGATCGGAAAAGGAAAATAGTGCGAAGTAGGTAATATCAAAACTCATAGGGCGCACGGTTGGCGCAGTGGTTGAGCGATTTCCTGCTGCACTGCGTGTCGCGGGTTCGATTTCTGCACGGAACAAATATGTGTATGACCTACAGATCGTAGTTCTGGCTCTAGGTGTTTGTGTATGTGAGTTAATATGTTTGTAAACGCACCCACGAAACTGGAGAAATTCCTAGTGTGGAGCAAAGTTTAAAAAATAAAAATGAAGTTTCCTGCCAAACCAATGAGTTCATTACAATAAGGATGGCCCAAGTGTACCCCCATAGGCTTTTGTTTGACTGAAAACACACAGAACCTACAATTATAAGTCGATTATTATTATTATATGTCGCTAAGACACGAAATCTGCTATTATACTAATGGAGAAATTAAAAGAAGCTGACACAATCGGAAACTGAGAAGCCTATAACCTAGTTGAGAGAAAGTTACACCTAACGACTGCGACTAGCCTGTTGCCATGTGATCAAATATTAACATAATGTGTCTGCCTATACATAAATCACTAGCTTCTATGGATAAGTAATCTAAGGTAGCAAGATTTCACCTGACACTTTCCTCCCATGTGCAAAAGCTCGTGATGATGTGAAAGGTCGCACTTTCGTTGATATAGGTAGGTAGGTATGCTTATGACAAAGTCTCCTTTGAGGTTGCGCAATTTATTCGCCTCCTCTATAGCCTTCACCTTTATAGCGTTTTTAGTCTCCCGAGGGATTTGCCCTAACAGGCGTTGCACAGAGGAGGTTCCGGGGTGGTCTTTTGAGAGGTCACGGAACCCCTTCTACGTGCTTATGGTGGTCACCGGGATGGCTTTAGTGAGGTAAAAATCGCACAATCCCTGCAGCCTAATTGCGTAAGTGAATTCTGCAAAGGAAACAAGTCGATTCTTTCAAAGAATCAGAATCATTTCTTTCAACTTTTTCGGTATTGCGAAACTAATTTGGAAAGCTAGCGTTAGCTTTCCAAATCCTCCTTTGAGTTGAACACAGACTACTTAGAGATACTACGGAGTTGAAGATATATGACATTTGCTTTACACAATACCAATAGTGAAGTTTTATCTCGATTCTTCCGCTTTCATTCATTCTTTTACAATCTACTATTTTCTACGTCAAAATATTGGTAATGAAAGGAGCATAACCTTTCCGTTTCAGAGTGTAATATGCAATACGAAAAGTCGTTTTTGGGAAGGTTCCTACTTGTTTGCTTTGCAGAATTCACTTACGCAATTAGGCTGCCGGTCTTTTCTCCAAAAGTCCAGGCGACTTTTAAAGGATTCCCCTCGATAACAAAAAAGTTAAATAAAAACGGTATGCAGATGAAACGTCAGGCTTATTAAATATATCTAGGAGTTTTAATAGAACCAGATTTTTTTTTATTTTTTTTTATTTCAATATTCTACCGCGGACATGTGGCACTCCGCGATCTTTTTTATAGTGGTTTTATTTTGTTTGTTTCTTATTTTTTCATAAACGTTACAATTGTCTGACTCCTACGTCGGACATTATTTTTAGGCTTACTTAACTAACTTAAGTCTACGTGAGTTCATCCCTCACTAAATACTATATATATATATATATATCACACACCGGCATTACAATTTAAGTTTCTATTTGCTACTTATATTAATGTTATTTCTATTTTGTTGCTTATTTCTATTGATACACTGCTTATGTTATTTGGTTTTCTAATATCTATTTGTACATTTTCGGGGAAGATGCATGGCAGTGCGAGCAGACCAGTCCCGGCCGACGGTTCCGGCTATAGAACCCCGTCGTTAGGACGTTAAGGTGTGTATGACTGACTCGCTCCACCATGCAGCTTTACAAATATATATATATATATATAGAACCAGATTTAGCTCGCTTCCCTGTCTGTTGCATGCCATCTGCTGTTTATGCATCCGGACTTTCAGTTAGCCAAAATATTTTACCGGAGTAGGTAGTCATGAGGTAGTCCTGTGTGTCGTGGCATCGGAGCAATCTTTCTCTTCTATTCTCACGTATAGTTCTTGCCAAACTTCTTGGCCGCGCTGAAGTTGGCTTGCCGATGCGCAAGGCACGGCGCGGTGTTGTTTTTTTTTATAATGAGATTTACTACTGCGCAGCCATTGTATCCCATTTCAGGGCGGCCAAGAAGTTTGGCGAGAACTATTCCAGCTATGCCAATATCCATCGATATTTTATTTGTCTCCTCCTACACCATTTATAAAAACCGGCCAAGTGCGAGTCGGGCTCGCGCACGAAGGGTTCCGCACCATTATCGCAAAAAACGGCAAAAATATCACGTTTGTTGTACACTTAAATATTTATTTTATTCTGTTTTTAGTATTTTTTGTTATAGTGGCAACAGAAATACATCATCTGTGAAAATTTCAACCGTCTAGCTATCACGGTTCATGAGATACAGCCTGGTGACAGACGGACAGACAGACAGACAGACGGATCGCGAAGTCTTAGTAATAGGGTCCCGTTCACCCTTTGGGTAACCCTAAAAATTAAGAGGCCCAAATGTGCTTTCCTTTAATGAAGATACACTAACCTCATTGGAGTCTGAAAGGTGTTTCGGCTGAGCTATAATAATCTCAATATGTTGAATGCTTCTGATCTACTGAGATTAAACCTAAAAAAAATCATTAACAGGTAGACAGGTACCGATGTACAACAGCTATCTACGTGGGTACCTACTACAAGAACAGCTAATTAAACACTATGTAGTCTTCCATAGCTTGTGAAGTAAGCCCAGTTTAAATAATCATTTACTAGTCTGTAAAAAGGAGTGTAAACTACTAATAGAAAATAATAGTACGTAGTACCTAGCACATGTACTTACACGGAAACTGCTAAACTATGCAGATTCAACGGTGATTTCATTTACTTTTTCAACGTTTGATGAGCTAACGAAAACGCCGAATGAAATTTTAGATGGACTTAACATCTTTAAAGGGCTATACAAGGATACCTTAATTGAGATAAGTAGGCATCATACAAGGTTCGCGGATAAATTTGAAAGAGCCTTGGCACAGGCACACAAGGACAGAGGAACACAGGTGGGTTTAGTCAGTAAAAGTCTGACACTCCCTCCCGCTTCATCCAGAGCGGGAGAAGTCATTGGATAGGTAATACCCCAAGGCAAAAAAAAGAAGGCGTGATACAGTTAACTGTCAATATGACAATAACTAAACCTATTCATTACCTACGCGGCTATTTATATATAACTTTCTAACAAGGTACTTCCTCTATATGTTTTAGAAGCTGTCTGTTGAATCTGAAAAGCTTGAAAAGGAAGAATCATTAATTATCTAGGAAGATATTAATTCTGGTTAGTACAGAAATGTTCAGCTTTTCATACTTAGGTAGGTACATGTTTGAGAGAGATCTAGGAAAACTGAAACAACTGCCGGTACATCATTGCCGGTCATTTATTCCACTGGCCAACTTAACTACAAGTATTTTGCTTTGATTTGTAAAACACATTAAATCTGATTTGACATATCAGTGTACTAGGTATGTCCTAAGTTGTTGAATATACTTAAAACTAAAAAATCTTGAAGCAGTTTCTTGCACGCTGATGATTGCCAATTTTTGATCGGATAGAACATCGGCAGTCCAATAGGAACATAATCCCTCCAAAAGAAATAGAATAAACATATCGAACCTAAACACTTTCTAGGACCGTTTAATAAGGAAGCTCCACATTAGGGCGGTTACGCACTAAATCCGATCCTTGTCCGTGAAATTTCGGTTCCGAAGTAGCCGTAGTACCTACTTCTTGTAGGGAAGCTTTCGCACTTCATCCGGACTCTATCCGTCATAATCTGTCTTATTCAGAACATTTTGAACTCGGAACTCAAATCACGGACACGGATCACGGACACGGACGTATAGTGCGTAACCGCTCTTACAACAGATCTTAAAAGGCTAGAAAGGTATCTTACCCATGTCTGACGAGTTGATGACTACTAATTACTGTGTAACGTTTACACAGCGCAGAGGTAATTTTTGTTACAAATATGGGTACGTCAACGGCTCAGAAGTCAGACGCACTTCGCAATCCGCGTCGCATCCCACTTCCCACACGGCACAACTTAATGTCTTCTAAACAACTCATTAGACCTCATTATGTTTAGAAACTCAGAACAATGAATATGCTACTTAGGTACTAAGCTGTGATGCGTGATGCTACTCTCTTTTAAAGTGACTCGTCAATGAGACTGGCCTCTATTATCTTATCCGCACTGTATTCAATGCGAAAGTGTCTCTGTCGGCTGTTTGCTACGTCTGCTGAACAAAAGCGTAATTTTGATATATTACGTGGTAGTCATCAGTGAAACTCTAATTGAAAACGAATGTCTAGAGGACATAATTCAGAAATAGAAATCCGGTCGGTAGGATTATGGATAAGTTTTTATAAATAAGGCCAAATGCGGATTTAGGGGGGGGGGGGCACGGGGGCACGTGCCCCGTGAAAAAAATCCTGGATCCGCCCTTGAATAAGGCCCGTCAGTGCAATATCGGGCTCAACTAGTTACCTTGTAGCACAACTATAAATGTAGCACCATTGTTAGACTATAAAGGAACGAACGAATGAAATAAACTGGGAGTGCAGTACCGACATAGATAGCGATGCCGTCGCAAACTAACGATCGCTAAAAATTTGCGAAAAAAATCGCTTGCCGTAACGACGATAACGATAAATGCAAGTCTCGACAACAAGCAGTGAGTTAAATCGGTCACTATCTTGACTTTGTGATGTAAGCTAACGAAAATCGTACTTATATTGCGGTGATTTTATTGTAAAATATTGCCAGTAAAAAAAATATCCTTTTATTTAAGAGATAATTGGTGGACAAGATATCCTCAAATAATTATTTTACTTTGAAAATAAGAAAAATAAATAATAAACTAAAATTAATTCATAACAATAAAAAAAGGAACAAAAATAACTACTGTTTTTTTCTGTTCCTATGGGTGTACGTGTATTAAAATAACCGAAAAATCGATCTCTTAAATCGATAACTTAGCGAAAATATTCGATAAATTTGCGATGACAGGCGATAGCTTTGGCAGTAGAGACAACCAAAAATCGTTATGATCAGTTCGTTAGGACGTAGCGACCGATTTTTGTCGTAAAGCGATCGCTATCTATGTCGAGGCTGCAGACCTTGGTACTGTGAGTTAGGCCACGGCAGGGGAGCAAAGCCTCATAAAAACACATTGTTATTTTGGATATTGTGATTTTAATTACATATTTTCGATTGTACATGTCCTATAGACCTTTATTAATAAGAGAATAAAACAAATGCGTTCTTACGGTAGGTAATCACAATTTAATGGAACTAAAACTTATAATAATAAGTTATTCGTTCTCTTAATTTTCACATCTTAGTGAATTTCTAAAGTGTACTTAATATTTATTTCGATTACAATATTCTCAATGTCAGTTTCCTATCACACGAATATGATAAAAAAACACCTTAATTCTGCTAAAATTATAAGAAACACATAAATAGCTGCTTAACTAAATAATAAAAAGTTTTCATCAACTTTACAAACACATAGAAAAGCTGAAAAAAGTATTTGTACTTAAAAGAAAACCTTTCAAGAGAAAATTTATAGAGTGATTCAAAAGTGGAGTTACTCGTTAGATACTTTTATTCCTACTATATTCGTCATACATACTAATGAACTCTGAGACCAATGTAAACAAAATATGGCCGGTATGTTATTGTATCTGTTTTAAATAAAGTTGCACATGACAAATAAATAACCATCCATTTATATATGCCTTTCTTTTTACTTTCTGCCTACATACCACAATTTTTGGCTTTAAAAACGAGATTAACGCAGTTTCTGGAAGCAAATTAATGCGACAAATAGTCAAGCACGCGTTATCTGCTGTGATTGGCTGTTGAAAACACAACAACCAATCACAGCAGATAACGCGTGCCTGACAATTTGGCACATTAATTTTGCGATAATTTTGCTTCCAGAAACTCTTATAGCGCACGCGTATGTTTTGTTTAATTGTCAGCAATGTTTTTTAGACGAGTAGTTAACATTACAAGACTTCGACTAGATTCAATAACTTAGCACGGTTAAAATCTCAAAATAGAATAGAACACATTAAAAAAGAAAAGAATAAGAAGAACAAACAACGTCGCGAAATAGCATTTTACGAAGGGTAAGGTAGAGGTGTGCGAGCCTTTAATTGGTTCGTTTCTTCATAAAATAAAGAAACTAATCAATTTAAATGCTGCATTTGCACTGGGTGAGTTTTAGCCTCAATTTAAACAATTGTCACATTTACAGCTAAAGAAAGAAAAGAAAGAAAAATTGTTCATCTCAATATGATTGCAGCGCATAAGAAAATTGAAGTGAAAAGTTCTTAGATACAAGTAACAAGATCTCTCTTTGAAGTGAAAAAGTTCTTAGATACAAGTAACAAGATCTCTCTTTTGGCATGAGGGTCATAAACGCAATAAGACGAGTGAAGGTCTATGGTCTTCGTTCCGTATTAGACACGTATAATTCTTAGTGTCATATAGCAGTGTCTTATGGCTGTACTATGGATTATTAAAACACAGCTTTATAAATCAAAAATAAAACCCTCAACAGTTTTAACTCAATTTGAAGTCGACCCATTAATTTATTCATGCGCATGCGCAAGTCGACTTTGAAACACTTGATGGTCCCACTACCCTAACCCATCTGGCCATTTATCTCCTATTGTGTATTTCTCCGCCCCCAGGGCGATACAAATCGGTTATACTAATAATGGAAGCGCTAAAACGGACCAAACAAAACAGTCTCATAAGCTTAATGATAATGTTATAATGGTAATAACAACGAACGAATTCAAAATTTCTGCTTCGGTAATAATTCTATTAGAAATAGGCCATTACGTTTTTCTTACATAGTAGGGAATGGCGTTAATATCTGATTAAACAAAATCGCAATGCGTTGTTTATAGTTTGCTGACACAGCAGACCAGGGTCACCGCCCCTATGACCCTTAGTGGCTTAACTACACTAGTCTTATTTTATAAATTCTTATACCCTTTGGTAACGAATACATCATAAGATCCCACCCAGTAAAATAAGCTCTTAAAACTGTTCACAGTAAAAAGTACAAAACACACAGATATATAAAGCTACACTTAATTGTTTATATTTATGACAAGTATGTGACCAAATCTACAATGTTTAGAATGTTGACGTTAATAAATGCATCCTTTGATTTCATCCATCAACCAATGCATGTATCAATGCTCTTATGTCGATTCGGCTGGCGTTATAATTTTGCCCCATCCGATGTATACGAAAATTGTGGCGTATGAGTACATGAGACCTGCCTCTTCAGGCTCCGCTCGGTGGCGCTTCACAGCGGACGGGCGCGCCTCGGGCCGCTTGCGCTCCGGCTTGTTGATCCCTAACTCCCCGTTGCCGTAGCAACCGATGAGGCGCGTGCCCGGGAACGCAGCTCGGAAGAAATTCTGCTCGAAATCATGCTTACTATCGCGACCCACGCATGACATCTTTATCACCACACTGTGTTCGAAGTGAGGCACTTTTTTTGAGAACTGCAACATGAAAATAATAAGACATTTTAATTAAATAAAACCTCCGTTTCTAAATATGATATTTCCCAGAGATTAAATAGCTGAGATAGCTTCAGCAATATTACATTATTCGCTTAAGGTAAAAACAGTGTCTTGGATGCTACATTGAATCCCAACTATAAAGGATTCTATGGGCAACTCCTGAGCAAAGGAATTTCATTTTGGCATGGCAACATCAGTTTTGATGTTTTTGAAGAAACCTGAACAAGAAAGCATGTATTGCTTTTCATTAGTAAAAGAATGTTGAGGACTACAAGAAGTTAATTACTGCTTCATATCAATATTTTCGTATTTTAAAATGATGAAAATCAGTAGAAATATAAAAAAATGTGTGTTCAAAAAACAAAGAAAATCTGCTAGTGCTATGCTAGTTTAATTCAGTTTTGACGGGCTGTTTCCGCAACTTCACGACTAAGCGCATATTTTGCGTACGGTAGTGCTATGCTAAAAACTCGCCCAATACGAAGTCACTTATAACAATTATAAGATATTTGGCAAAGTAAGGTTTACATTATATATTACTTATCATAAATCAGGAAGTGATAAAGCAAATTTATTTATAAAAACAAACAATACCTACCTCATTAATAGCACTTTGCATCTTGACTTTGGACCAATCAGATGATTCCAATATAAGTGAAAACATGTCAAAATTAACACCAGTTTCTGTTCGAATTTCATCAAAGTTTTTAGGAACTGTAAACAGTCCAACAGATATTAGGTTTTGGCTCACAAGATTCTTATTAGTATTAATTCCCTCTATCAAAGTGTTCATATCTTCACTATCAATTGCAGTGTCTTCAACTAAGCATCCTCCTAAGGCATATGGTACATCAGGTTGGCTGAAACATAAATAAAAAATATGATAAACACATAAAACTTGTTAGGAGTCTGCACATTGACAGTAAATTAGTTCATACTTACAGATCAGCTAAATAATTTAAAAATATAATATCATCTACAGATTGGAGGATGTAACTTCCATTGACAAATACCAGTGCACCTTTGACATAGCGTGTTTCTGCCAACTTATCCACAGTTTTAATGAAATTCTCTTGTATATCATCCAATGATTTTATGTTGATTATTTGAAACTCCACATTTGGTATGACTGGTATGTAGATTCCTCCTATGAATGCATCGTGCTTTCCAAATTTTCGGCTAACAGAGTACAGATTGGTTAATGAGTTTGGTAGCGGCAAGTAGGATATGTAGGGGGCCTTTACTGCTAACATACTTGATGTCTTCGGAATAATCACCAGATTTTTCACCACATCTAAAACTGAAAAATTCATTTTATTTTGCATTTGCTATAAATAACTGCCATTTTATGTAAGGAGATGTATGTTAAGTATAAGGAGAGGTCAGCAAGGATAGTTGGTGATTCTTTTCTAGCTTATTTCATATTAACTTCATCATACAATATCAACATAGTATTACTTCATTCTACAACACTAATGACTCAATTCACATCACACATCACATCATCAGCCTATTAATATTCCCACTGCTGGGACACAGGCCTCCTCTCTGTGAGAGGGAATGGGCTGTGATCCACCACGCGGGCCCAGTGCATATTGGTGGATGTCACATGTCTTCGAATTTTTGGTTCTAGCACATGCCGGTTTCCTCATGATGTTTACCTTCACCATTTTGAAAGCAGTGGTGATGATATAATTTAAACAAAAATTTTTGGGCTGGGCTCGAACCCACAACCTACGACTTGTAAGTTGCGGCCGGTATTTGTTTATTAGCTCTAGTAAACAAATATGAAAGAAATTTAGAAATATCTTCATCAGCAATGTTATAAAGCTTCAAAGTTGATAATTAGATAAGATGAAGAATAAGAGAAGTCCGATAGACTGATTTCAAAGTCCACGATGCCCATAAATCAGTCATTCAGTCATCAGTTCATAGATAACACCTTTTTAGCAAGAGGTACAGATATTAATATATTTAATTAAAACTGATCATTTGTTTCCTTTTTATCCATTTCGATTCTGTTTTTATTGTTAGTATTAAGTTTTTGTATATTTATCAAATAACAAATATGTTTTTCATGCATATTTTCTATTCAATATTTTTAAAGTTAACATAGCATTGTTAATACTCACCATGATGTTCCTTCTCACATTGAGGATCGCATGTACATGTTATGAAAGTAGCACATTTGCTTGACACTGAGAAGCCTGTCATGTTTGAAAATGCGAAGACAGCTAATGGTTCAGTATAGAAGCAGTCGGACTGCATTAGCTTGATACCATTTCTAATATAAGTAAATCTCATACTTATAGAGAAGTCAGAAGGTCCTATTTGTTCTTTCTGTAATGTGTTTACAGCTGAACGCCACATTGAGCAAACATTCTTACACATTAACTTATCTTGCCATGGCAAAAAACTGAGGACTTTTTTTGCAATTACATAGTTGGCAGCAACATTCTCCAACAAACTTTGGTCACATATTATTTGTTCACAATCTCTATGCAATTCTTGTTGCTTTAAGAAGGCAGCTATATGAGCTGGTAAGTCTAACTTAGCACATCTATTATTTTCATCAGCTGTCTCTAGCTCATCAGACAAAGATACTGAATCTACAGAATCTTGAGCCATCTTCTTTTTTAAATTTCAGTTACAATTTGGTCGTCTGCTGACCTCTGAAGAGGATCGCCTTTGAGCAATGCTAGTATAAAGCAATAAAGATAAATAAAAAAGGAAATTAGATAATATCCAACATAAATCATTACATCTTTTAAATGTTTTCTGAGTTGGCCCCGGTTGAGGATCTCTGCGGGATCATACGCACCCAAATTACCACGAGGAACAGTAAAAAATTCGAACGTTAGCCATATAAATAAAGGCAAGTTAAAAATAAATAATATAAACTGACCATGTAATAAGAATATGAAAGTAATGAAAGAATGGGCTAAGTATTTTGGTAGCATCCAGTAATTGAGTTTATCACAACATTCTTGAGCATTCAAATAGTCGCACTCCAGGTCGGACAGTGTTATTATGTAGTAAACTAAAAGGAATAAAATACCACCGCTATCGATCAATGTCAAAGAAAACAGAAGTGTTTCAGCTAATATCATAACTAAATATTTTACCACGTCACTTCTACACGTGAATGGAAAGCTAAGATGTTCCCAATAATTCAAGATTTCACTTATTATCAGTAAATATGCGGTTTACTCGTCACTTTATCGCCATTTCAGATTGAGTTGATCGAGATTTTCGATTTTACTAACTGTTCTGTCACTGTCACTGTCAAGGTGTCAAAATTGTAGTTTTATTTTCTCTGTGGGTGGCAAGAGAGAAACCATAGATGCATCACAGAGACAAGATAAACAAGACTTCTGAAAATCCATGGAGTGTAATACCCCTTCTACACAGTTGGAACAACCGCCCGCCCGACCAAAGTGCCCTTGGTTGGGCAACCAACTGGCGCGTTCCTTCTACACCATTGCGTCATTGACACAACTATAGTAGTATTTTTTTTATTCGCGTAAAAGCAAGAAATGGCATCTCAAAGCCTTTCATAATAAATCAGAAATTTAGAGTGACTTTCTTCTACGTGCAAGCGAAACAAAGAAAAGAAAATGGACTTAGACTCAAAGGGAAAATGGACTTGATCACAAGCGCATACCTCCCAATCAAGGTTATTGGAAGGTCATGTTCGTGACTACCGCAGGAACCCGACTCCAATCGCTTCCATATTTGGTAAATAATTACTACTCAATTGGTACCAATTAGTACTCGAACAACAAAATTGATACCTTAGTAGTTTTCGAGAAAATCGACTTTGAAGGTGGTCCTGCGGTAGTCCCGCTCCATTCAGCAAGTCCACCATGTGCGCCGAAAACAGGGGCATGCTACAGCTATTCTAAGTATACAAACAATTACTACCCATAAATGTGATTCATTTCGTAAAAAAAAACAGAACTGAAACAGTTGTATTTACCGAGAAATCAACGATGATAACTTTCGCTCGCTCGTTCAGCAGGACCACGACTTTGAAGGTTGATTCCAAGTTTGAGCAACCTGCCGCCATCCCCAAACCTACATAGTAAATTATTACCTACCCTGCAAGATAAAATTGATACCCAAAATTCACAACTAGTACTCCAGTCTTAGACAAAGAACCTAGGTCCTTTATCTAAGACTCCAGTAGTTCACCATGCCATTGGTGGGGTGGCGGTAGTCACGGTGTTAAATTTTCAAATTTCATGATTTTCCTAATAAAATCTCTGTGATTTCTTCCCAAATTTATACAAAAATTACTACTCCTAAAGAAGATATAGCGACCAAAAATTCAGATACCTAAGTGTTGTATTTTAAGAGAAATTAGCTTTCATTACTTTTCCATACTAAATCTCCGTGTAGAACCCGACCAAATGAAGTTGCCAATGGTATTGAGCTGGTAAGATGTATACTCGTGCACATAAGTTTATGTTTGTCGGAATAGTAATAACAACAGTTCACTATCTATAATTTTTATACAAACTGTGTACCTACGTACAGAATAAGAAAAAAAACAGCCAAGTGCGAGTCGGACTCGCGCACGAAGGGTTCCGTACCATTATCGCAAATAACGATCACGTGTGTTACGGACAGTGGAGTCTTAGTAATAGGGTCCCATGTTTACCCTTTGGGTACGGAACTCTAAAAAATATAAACTATTACGACACGCGGCCATGATCCATATCGAAAAATTTATAGAATGTGTCAAAATTGTACAATAGGTATACGTCACACGGACTATAAAACCGGCCCAGTGCGAGTCGGACTCGCGCACTAATGGTTCCGTACCATTATCGCAAAAAACGTCAATAATATCACGTTTGTTGTATGAGAGCCCCACTTAAATATTTACAGCACAACAACAAATACTAAAAACAAAATAAAATAATGATTTAAGTTTTTTTATTGTTTTTAGTATTTGTTGTTATAGTGGCAACAGAAATACACCATCTGTGAAAATTTCAACTGTCTAGCTATACGGTTCATGAGATACAGCCTGGTGACAGACGGATCGTGGAGTCTTAGTAATAGGGTCCAGTGTTTACCCTTGGGGTACGGAACCCTAAAAATGCATTAAAAACACGAGTTCTTTGGTTCTGGCGTGAACCACAAGTGAGTGACGTCCCCAAAGGGCTATAAATATTCTGTGCCCGCAACGACACTTCGATTCTCGCTAATTTTTTTCTTCGATTTCTACAAGTTTGGTTCGGTGCACCTATTTTGATGTCTCCGCTTCGTTTGACACTCTCCACGAGCACGATTTCGTTTCGGTTCCCAGTTATGTTTGAGAAAGGCTTTAGTCAGCAACAAAGGTCAAAGGGGATAACCCAGTTCAGTTGTTGATTACCATCGATAGTTGCCTCAATGAAACAATATTTTATGTCAAAAACTTTTTAATCAACATTCTCTCCTTATGCTAATAAAGGCTTGGTAAATATTTACAAGGCTTCATTACAGGGCAAGGTAAAAAAACTATCCAGTTACACTACAAATCCGACTCCTGTGGTTATCACATATTAAATTTATTGAATACTTGGCTCTACTAGAAACCAATGGCTTAAAGCCGGGTATTGCTTTAATCACTTACTTTAACTTTAAGGTATAAGTCAGTAAAAATGTATTCAACCATAAAATTATTTAGTAAGTTTAAAGAAGCCGATCGATTACATTATGATATAAATATTTATTGCAGAGAGCAAAATTAGGTAGGTGTCATAAATATTAGGTGCACAATATTTATAACGTCGGGTTGTATATAGCTTAGTTTACAAACAAATATTAAAACTCTCCTAAAATAATTACAACAATAATAACAAGTATGCAGATAATATGCTATTTATCAAACATTAATCTCACTTAGTATCTCGTTAAATACATTTAAACTAAACTCTCGCAGAAGAGTGAATACAAAGCTAATTAACACACTAGGCCTGTTAATATAAATAAACGAGTTGACACGAAAATCCTCTCTCCATAAATTATGATTCGAATATATTTGACTAATATGGGTACAATTTTGATAATGAGCAAATAGATTTTATATTTAAATCTAGTGTAAAGATTCCGTATAATTCACTTAGATAATGGAATATTACTTAAATAATAAAGCAAATTAGAATTTGCGAGCCCTGTTTTAATTTTGAACGCAGCCTCTCGCTGGCTCGGTATTTTCGAAAACTTTTCAAGTCCGAAACTAGCGACATTGATTAAAAAAATGTTATTAGTGTTTTTGTTTTACGTTTAGAGCCACACATTTCCAAATCCAATATACAAATTATGCAAAGTTAAAGTATTTTTTATATAAATTCAATGTTAACTTTTAATAGCACCATTCCGTATGCGAATGTACTCTAAAGTTATAATTTAGCGTTTAATTAAAGTACACACGCATACCCTTCCAACGTCTGCAACCAATACACAAGATTTTATACACTCAATTTAGGAAAATATTTCCATGCCTCTGCTTGAACTGACATACATTATATTATAATCGGATATTGAACATATTGGCACACGCAGGGCAGTTATTCATAATTATTCGTTGTAGTAACAAGTATTCAAAAACTAATTAAATCGTAAATGCAAAAAATGGCAATATGTTTTCGATTCTCAATTTTTGCTTTATCTGATCCTCCTTGATGAAGCAAAGGTAAACGCTAGATAAACAACACGTGATATTATACAAAATACATTAGTAAAAACACTCACACATAGTAATGAATACAACAGAAACAAAAAAACCTGTAAGTACACTTGAATGACTTTATAAATAAATAAATTATAATTAAGCGCTCAAACAATTATGCAAGCACCCTGAAATTGTTTTGTACAATAATTATTAAGATTTACTTTGTACGGAACTAAGGTCAATAATTAACGAGCTAATAGTTTTAATACACAACTAAATCCTGACTACGCAAAAGGTGCCACTTTATGAAATGGCTTCTTGAGTATGCAAAATTACTTTAGCTATCTTTTGGTATGGGCAGTTTCAAACCTCATAAACAAAATTGGTCCAGTCGTTTTAGGGTCTCTATATTACCATCACATGTTGGTAACCATTGCGTAATCGAGTACAAACGACAACTTATTGATAACGGCGCACCTATCCTACATTTTAGACATTATAATGGAATGATACATTTTTAAGAATGTTAAGTTGTTACAATAATTAAAATAATTCTCTAGGTAAACTCAAATAATTACGATAATTTTGCGAGACGTTAATTAACACTACAATGTAAGAACGTCGAAGGTCTGAAAGTATTAATGTAAGAGACAGTGAAGTGTACGATTAACAAGTGATTATGAGAGTGCTTGCATAAGAGCCGAGCGCGAGGAGCCGGCTCCCTACGTTATCTAAATGAATTCATATCTAACATTGTTCCCAAGCTGGTCCCACCCATGACGATGGCTTGTGAATGTGCACCTTGTTCTCTAATATTTTTCTAAATTTTACAATTTTCACTAAACATAAACATCAATTTTATAATTTTGTCAAAATTGTTAAAATAAATAGTCGTAATGCGAGATACAAGTTGCTCTAGTGCCACATTTTGCACTTCAACAAGACTGGAATGTCACTTATTGATTCGGGAAATTGCTACCCATGCGCTAGGGACAGCGTCAAGCAGATTTTAATAATTGACACGACATCAATCTTAAGCTTTTCTATTTTATAATTATAATTAACACAATGTGTACGTGACCAGGTGACTCATAGATTGACTGTGCCTAAACAAAAACAACTTTTCTTAAGATAATTTTTCCCTAAGTTTTAGTCATCGGGCGGAATGCAGAAATCCACAACTATGTTGAGTATTATTAATCTCAATATATACATAAGTAGATAATAATAATTATGCCTATAAATAGTAAATAAAACGGACTTATAACATTATGTGAGCCAAGTATGTCTGCGCACGCGACGGCGAAGCGCGATCACTCACTAGTGAAGTAAATAAAACATTCAACTATTATCAACTAGCGACACAAACGTTACGTACAGCATTAAGTACTTAAACATACTAATAATTTAAATCATACAGTTCTATGTAAACACTTTGTGTTTCACAACATCAATCTCTTAAGTCTAGGCTTTAATAAAAGTCATCATTATGGAAGAACGAGTCACGAGAGCAGACTAGCGTTTTGACGGTCACCACTCCGTAGCGACCGACCGAAGATGGGAAACGAACGTTTACATTACACGCGCACAACGTGTATAAGTCGTCGGAGGTCGCTCTGATGTACACGTATCCGACATTCGTGAAGAAACGAGAAGCCACGGCGACAGGAGGCGGTGAGAGATCATAGGGGAAGCGTCGTGAGACTGCGACGTGCGCGCGGGCGCGGGTCAGGTGGCGTCGAACTCGATGCGGTCCCACGAGTAGTGCTTGCGCTGCGGCCGCGGCGCCAGCGGGCCCGCCACGCCGCCCAGCAGCGGGTCGCACTGCGGCACGTGGCCGCGCCCGAACAGGTTGGGCACCAGCTCCGTGTCCATGTAGTCGCACGCGTCGTCCACGTGCATGTGCGCGCCCGCCTCGATGCCGAACTCCTTCAGGTCGAACTCGCACGGCCGCTCGTCGAACGTCGAGTGCCGCGACTCCTCGTTCTGGAACGACGGCAACGACAGGTCGTCCATATACTCGAAACCGGTTCGAGTGTGATCCAATATATCCCCGTTTGTTAGTGGTGTCATGCTCATTCTTTCTGGAACGTCTTCGCCGATGTCCATTGCCTGTGATTTATCTTCTAATCTGTCTCCACCGTCACCCGATAGTAGACTACCGAAGAAATCATCGTTGTCCACAGAATTGGGATCGGAACCAAAGTCTGTGTGAAATCCTCCATTCGACAGCAAATCGACAGTAATATCCGTATCTAAGTCCGTAGCAGAGTGATCGACTTGGCATCGGTTGCTAGCATTCACGGCCTGCAAGTCTGCATGGGTCATGATTTCGTTCTGAATATCGTCAAGTTCTCTCTGCAACTCATCGGCGGCCAGTGAATCACGAACGTGATTATCATTGAGCACGTCATCTGTTAGGACATCCGTCGGTGCATAAGTCGGCGTGCCGTTAGAAACATAGCTCGTATCCAATGATGGGGCAGCTGTCGCTTCGCCAACGGCCGAAGGTGGTAACTCACCATTCTCGACGAGGATCTCGAGAACGTCATCCATTATTTGACTATTCTCAGCGTCGTGCACGTCCGGCGCTCGGGACACCTGCGGCATGGGGGGCGGCGGAGGGGGCGGCGGCGGCGGCGGTGCGCGCTCGGGCTCGTAGTGCGCGCTGGGCAGGATAGCGATGGGCACCACCTTGACGCCGTTCAGGATGTAGGCAGGGCTGGCGGCCTTTTGCGGCTGAGCGTCGACGTCGGGCGCGGCGGGCGGAGTCACGGTGAACAGGCGCACCAGGCGCTCGGGCTGCGCGTCATGCGCCGCCAGCACGTAACGCGGTGGCGGCGGCGCGGGCGGCGCCTGCGTCAGCGCATCCAGCTGCGCGCGCAGCTGCGAGACGCACAGGTGCGCCTGCAGCAGGCGCCGGCTCTGGTCGCTGGCGGCGGCTCCTGCCGCCTCGCGCCGCACCGCCTCTAGCTGCTGGCGCGACGCCTCCAGCTTGCGCTCCAGTTCTTCGATCTGCCTCCGCTGCGACTGCACGATGTCCTCGGGCGGCTCCGGCTCCAGTTTCACTTCCGGAGACGCGATCGATACGAACGATGCGACCGACGCGGGTGACTTGGGCGGTTCCTCCTGTTTCTCCAGCAGAAAAGGTCGCAATCGGTCGATCAGTTGGGGCTTCGGTCCGGAGACCCGCAGGTTGCGGCGCTTGCACTCGGCGCGCAGGTCGGACACCTTCATGTCCTCGAAGCGCGCGGGCTGCAGCAGCAGGCCAGGCCCGGGGGGCGGCGGCGGTGGCGGCGGCGCGTAGGCGTCGGAGCAGTCGGAAGCGGCAGGCGAGGCGGCGGGCGAGGCGGGCAGCATGAGTTGCAGGAGCAGCTGCTGCTGCTGCAGAAGCAGCTCGTATGGCGTCTCCACGGAGTCCGGCGGGGACGACGCTTTCGCCGCATTCGGGGGCCCTTTGTACTCGTGGAACTTAAACCTCGCCTTGGGTTGCTGTTTTTGTTTGCTCTTCTTCCTATTCTTGTCCTTGCCGGGGGCCGCGTGTTGCGGCGGCGAGGCGACGCTGACGGGGCTGAGCGTGGAGGGCGGGGAGGGCGACGGGGACAGCTCCTCGGGGGGGCCGCAGTACGAGGACGGGTGCTCTGGGCGGCCCGACGCGCCTTCGCTGGTTGCCTTAAACGCGAGTGTTCCACTCTTTACAGCTGTTTCTATGGTCTCCTCTGTGTGTAGTATGTTCTTCTTTATTAGCTCGAGCGGTCCGGGACGATGCGACAGTTGATCGTTGAGTTGATCCGCTAGGCGTGCCTTTTTTAACATTCGCTGTTTTTCGGCGAGGCTGGGATCTACATGACTCTCCTGAAAGAAAAAAGGAAAGTATTAAATTCGAGTAGATTTAGTTACATAAGATAATTAGATAGAAAAATTAAAAAGTGACATTACACCTACTTGTTCCAATATGTGTCTTCGTTCGAGTTCTTGTCTGTCCGGACGCCGCTGGATTTTTGCTTTCAATAAATCTCCAGTTTTCGCCCTCTCAAGCTGCTTACATTGCTCGAAATAGGCTGGAGGTGTTTTTAAAGCTGTAAAAACATAATTATGTCAGGTCAACCATGAGTGAGTATTAGCAAAAATTTAAGAGTTACCCCGAGTTTCCCACCTTTAAATTATCGCAGAATTAATGTGACAAATTGTCAAGCACGCGTTATCTGCTTTGATTGGCTGTTGACAATTCATTCAAACAATCACAGCAGATAACGCGTGCTTGACAATTTGCCACATTAATTCTACGATAATTTAAAGGTGGGAAACTCGGCCTTAGTGTCTATATTTTTTTCTTTTAAGGGTCTATCAAAGTTATCACAATGTATATTCGATTCGGTCGCAAATAATTCTAATTAAACGCATCGATAAAATAGTAAATAAAATTGATTCAACCCACGCACGTGAGCTCTATGCGCGGTGGGCGCTTCCCGCACATCAAGCACTTGTCTTTTTCTAATTTGCTATTTGAAAAGTATACGCAATTATCAAAGCATGCGAATGTTAATCAAAGTGAACGGATATAGACGTAAAATATGACTTACGCGGCATGATTCCCTGGGCCACGAGCTGGTTGATCGGCCGCCTCATCATCAGCTTCACTTTCAAAGCTGTAAAACAAAAATCAGGATCACACATTGTCCTCAACTGCTAATAATGTAATGATTTGAATTACCTAAACCAATTTTCCTTATTATTTTTCCTTTGGATCGCCCACAGTTCCAACAAAATCAGACATACATGAAGGAGTATACAATTTGATAGGAACATAATGCGACTGAATGCCGATGTTTGCCGGTTACCTTTTGCATACAACAATGGGCACTGATTGAATAGATGGCATATCGTCGTGAAGAATAGTGTTATGACGCCAGGTGACGAACTTTGACGTAGCGTGTCGCGTGTGGAGCCGTCGATCGATACACAAAGATTATATCGATAAAGTTCGCAGTAGAGCGTAGGAGTGGAGCTATATTCTTGTTTGCGTGTAGACAAGCGGCGAGCAGCGAACGATGGGCGGACAACGCTGGCGCGACGCCAATATAAATAAACACTGCACAAGGAAACTAGTGTTATGCCGCGACCGTATTACAGACGAAACATTCACTACCACTGGGCCGAATATTGTGGGTTACTGGGCGTCTTTACCGCGATGCCCACTCAATGTGGCTTTATTAATACTTGCAGTCATAGAAATTATATTTATGTCTAAATTATTTATTTTCAAACCTATAAATTATTTAATTTTTCAGTATTGGTGTAAGTTATTACAGTTCTATGATAGATTCACGAAAAAAAAACCACAAAATCTCAGTCGACAGCCGACATTTAACCAGCAATAGTTTTTGCCAAAGTAATATTTTAATAGAATAAACAATTTTTTTAAACAAGGGTTGAGAATTTGTTTATGCAGGCGTTAACTTGCAGACTATGCAAACACGGCCGGAAGTACCGACAGTATGGGCATACTAATGCAAACAACAGACGATCTGCGAGACAAACTTGGGGCCAGTGCCCTTTGATTCTTACATAGCCATTCGCTACAAATTAACAAAAAAATACAACACATTTTCAATGGATTTTATGTAAAAACTAATATTTTAATAATCTAACAAACATATCAGGCAAGTCGTATTGTAGCTTATACTAAAGATATGAAACTTGAATAGAGACAGTAGTTTACCTTCCGCATCATAATGAGTGCCCCCATTCACACGAGATGATCACTAATTGAAATTAATTAATTACTTTCTCTGTTACAGATTCCAAGACATAGAACTTATGAGTTTCTTATAAGATTTCTGTTAGCACTTAATTTATGTCAATTATCAAAATTGCGTAAAAGAGAGTAGATATGAAATAGCAGCCAGTTTAAAAATTTATGGACGGTGCAGAGGACATTTTAGCTTTCTTTCTGGGATGTCAACGAATCTGCGATGCCTCCTGGTCTTTCAGACTGCAGCGAAATACGCCTTCCACATGGACCTCTCGCTTCTTTGCAACATGTTATCGATGTTGGGAATTGCGGGCGTTTATTTTTTTAATTAGGTGCACTCTTGGGAAGTATGGACAGTTGATCTGAGCGATTTACAGTCAATGTAAAATCCAAGTCCGGTCTACCGTGGGCACTACTATCACCTTCAGTGTGTTAGTCGGCTTGCATCGAGGGTCGGCTCTCAGTCCTTACCTCTTCCTGATGATAATGGACGCTCTGACGTCGGACATACAAGAAGATGCACCCTGGTGTATGCTGTTTGTCGATGACATTGTGCTGGTCGCCGAGAGTGGCCTAGAGGTCCAGAGCAGATTGGAAGTGTATTGGCACAGACTACAGAGCGTTGGCTTGAAATTGAGCAGAACTAAAGCAGAATACTTCTTCTACGGTCTCTTCAGTTCCGTGCTCTCGCTGGAACCCATACCGATCTGCTCCGACTTCCACTACCTAGGGTCGCTTGTCTAAGGGGATGGCGAGGTAGACCGAGACGTAACGCACCCGGATCAACTCACACAGTGGCGCCATTGACAAAAAAGTTTAAAGGAAACCGTTTGTCCTGGTATGGGATGAAACGCATGTTATTAAAAGAATTATGTATATAAATGTGGATGGATGAAGAGGGCATGATCAAAGAAAAGATGGATGGACTGTGTGAGAAGTGATATGAAAGAAAAGGGACACAGTGATAGCGTGACGGGGAACAGGACGGTATGGAAGACGAAAACGTGTTGCGCCGACACCAAGTAACATGGGACAAGGGCAGGAAGATGATGATGAGGTGCACTCTTGTCTAGAAGTAAACTATTCACTCGTGAATACCCTTAGTTCATAGCTATCGGAAAACTCAGACACCGATTTCAAAATAACCAATACGTACTGCCTACCTATCTTTTGCCAATTATGTTAGGCTTTCATTCTACCCAGATGCAGCTGAGTTCCAGTATTTTTTACATGGAGAGACTACCTATCAGACCTCCACAACCTAATAACTGGATAACACAGTACCCCTTAGCAAGACTGGTGTTTGATTTCCTAGCTTCCTTCTATCCGTAACGACTGTCAAAGACTTACAAATGTAGCCGGGAACAACGGCTCAACGTGCTTTTCGAGATACGGAGGAATCAAGACTCATCTTTCACACCGAGGCCAAGCGTTGCTTAACCTTGAACGTTGCACTGTGCGGCTTTTATACTTTAGCAAAGAGCTCCTCAGAATGACATGGTTAATACTTACATTCTTTATGTTTCCCCATGGCTGGTTGCAGCGGGCTGTCGTCGACGACCACCTTCGGCGGCGAGACGCGCGGCGAGCTGGGCGGCTCGCTAGCGCCGCTGCTGCCCGGCTGCCGGCCGGCCATCTCCTCCGCGCCGGAACTACTGACAATTATAGCACACAATTAATACCTATCGAGCACACATTTATCCTTCCTCAAATAATCGGTGGCTCTAACAGAACGCAATTATATTAACCGACAAGCGGCTTTCAAATCATGTGTCATCAAATCATTCTACGGCTGGGCCCTACCATAGTTCAGGGCAAGTCAAGGTGACAGGATAAACATTGGTGCGCACATGGTACATAATCGCATGGCACTTCAATCTATGTCTAATATTTCCTGCCCTTACCTTTATTATTTTGCTCTGGTATGATACTTATTTTATTTTTTTAGCTATGTAGGTAAAAGATGCGGAGCCCTACAGGATGCGAAACCTTTTGGAAGCACTCAATGTCCGGCTCGTGGTGGCACTAAGCTTTTGCAATAATGATTTCATAATAAAAAATAATAGCTTTTCTTACCTAAAGGTGTCGTCAGAAGGCGGTGTGGCGGGAGTACGCGGCGGAGAAGCGGGCGACACCGGCGAGGCGGCGCGGCTGCGCTCGCGCCGGTGCTGCGGCTTGAACCACTCGGGGTAGATGGCGCTCAGCGTCTCCACCAGGTCGTGGTCCAGCGTGACGCGCCAAGACGCACGCCCCTCCGAACCCTCCGAGTCGCCGCCTCCGCCACACGTTGATCGGCTCTCTGTTCACACAAACATTTAAAAGTTACAGAGGATGTCGCTCAAGATCGACACACACAAACAGAGTAGGAAGTGTATACGCTCTCAGCACGTAGGTCGTTGGGTGAGGTGAATTGGGCGAGGCGAACCAATGGAGCGCGCTGTGATCACGGTGCCCTCATTATTTCGGGTCCTTGAACAAATTTATGCGCGTGAAGGTGCGTTTCTTACTTTACTGCAGTAGGTACGGCTGGGGAACGTTATGCCGTTTCAGTTTTATGATTACGTGAATAGGGTGAGAACAACATCGCTTCACCTACTGCATTTGTTGTAAGTGTTTAGAAATTTTGTTTGGCGCAATGTTGAATATTTGCGTTTTCGATGGTTTGGAAGTACCTACATATTAGAAATTACTTAGAATTTGTATAGTAACGAAACGTAACATGAACATAACAAAGCAGTGTATATTCAATTTGTTTAAACAATGGTACTTTACAGCTAACTTTCAGTTTCAATCAAATAGATTGCCTGTAAGATGCATTAACAAAACTATAAAATGGGCCTTAAAATCAAGAAACAGCTATCTGTCTGTATTATGGGTTTAGAGAACGTTTTAACTGTTACCAAAAGCGAGGAAAGATGGATGTATTATGTAATGTTTAAAACTCTCATAAAGCTGGATATACGAGGGAAAGAAAATACGAGCTGAAAATAAAACATCTGTCTGTGAGTCACGCATAATATAAAACTAAAAGTAAGGTAAACAAATGCAGACTTCAAAAAACTAAAATCAGTATTCAATTTTGAAGTCTAGATTATGACTTCATCCATGCAATAAGAGGAATCGCTGAAAATTATTAAGTTCATAATCATTTCCATTGTAGGCAAAGGTAATAAACGCATTCCAAGAAATATTTCAGTATCTCAGCATGTTCATACAACAGATAAAGAGTGTAATATAATAAATGTTATCATTTCGATAGCTAAACAACAGTAAATTAATAAGAGTGTAAATGCCTGTTACGCATTTTACGTCGGTGTTACAAAACACAATTTTGTAAACAATCTGGCGCACGTGCGCACTGATGATTCATTACGAGTTTTGTGGAAATTATGAGGGCAGATAGATGTACATAAGGCCATTGCCAATCACATAGAAAACCGTAGCTAGCATGGAGAAAAGCATAAAATATTCCTAACACGTTCTCTTTAACATTTTGGAATCTGGAGTCTCATTTAATCTGTTTAAAACTGCATATTCTGCCAAGACTATTACTCTTATTTTAGGCCAAATTGATAAATATTTCACTAGACATTTAGTGGAACAAAATGGATGTCCTACACTGCGTACTTTAAGCATCAACAAGACAATGACAAATAGTAGCATTCTCTGCATCCCACATTCCAGTGTGAAATACAACTATGTAAAACAAAATACGAAATAATAATAATAAGATGCGTTGGATGTGAAAAACTAGTCTGCACAATTTACGTAGATACTATCTATGCAATTAATAGCACGAAGCACAATAATTTGACTTTGGGGCCCTACTGTACCTGTGGCCGCTTTTAATATTTATGTGACCCTTATCCCTGAACTGGGTGCTCAGAGGCCCCCGCATAGACTGACGGTCCTGCACATGAACGTAGTTCTAGTACATTCTGGTTATATTCTGCGATGGTATAAATATATTATGTACATAATTATCTGAGTGTACGAGGCGACAACATGGTAGTCATCGCAGCTGATTTGTCTCGTGTCGGCGCTTCCCACGCAAAGTTGTATCATAATTCGGTATCACACGACACTACTTGCTTACTTAGTCAATCGGTCATTGGGTATAGTCATTCCGTTTCTAGAAAAGTTTTTATTGCTTTTTATATTTGAATGACGTCTTTACTTCCTTCTAAAAATGTCTGACTGGTTAATGTCAAACATAATTTTTAATTACAAGGGCTTCAGTTAAGAGAGTTCTTTTTAATGTCCTGCTATTAAAACGTGTCGAAAAATACACCGCCGGTTCCAGTAGACTAGATCATGGATTTATTTACGTGAAAAGATTTTTGTTTTTGATATAGGTCAAGGCTTGCTCCTTTGATGTGAGTGCGTGTTTTAAGTGGCTAAAAATTACGATGAAATAAAACGAACTAGTAGGCTGGCTGGTCGCATGCGTGATGCGCGTAGCGTAACGTAACACGTCAGTCAAACTGTCAGCGTGGATGCGCAGACGCCGCAGTCGTCCGGTAGCGCATGCAGTCACGACGCAGTCCTCGCATCGAGTCTCAATTTTGTTTGTATCTGATTTATTGCCCAACTAGCTTCTGCCAGCGGCTTCGCCCGCGTGAATGTCGAAACTTATACCGAGGGAACATATTCCCGGGATAAAAAGTATCTTATGTGCTATTCCAGACTATAGTCTATCCCTGTGCCAAATTTCATCCATCGGTCGATCAGTCCAGCAGTTTGAGCGTGAAGAAGTAACAAACATACACACTCACTTTCGCCTTTATAATATTAGTGTGATTCCGCACACCACTCAAACGTGAATAGTATTTAATTTTGTCACGTATTTATTGGCTTAACATTTATCTACTCATTCGCACCCTTGTAGGGCATTTTTATCTGTATCGAGCTGTTATCAAGCTATCAATAGTAATGGACGTTGAGTACGTTTGCAGAAATTATAGCTATCAAGATAAATGAAGATAAGCTAAAGGCATGGACATGGTGATATCTCAACTATATTACATGAATCACCTGTCGGTTAATAGTAGTTTATGCAATGGTCATATAATAGGGGTTATTAAAACACGAGCGTAGGTTTATCAAATGAGGCGAAGCCGAATTTGATAATAATATTACGCGAGTGTTTTAATACCTAATTATATGCTATTGCATACACTACTTTATCTTCACTCATACAGTTGAAATAAAACAAAAGTGGAAAGGGAAAAATATGTGGTATGGTATGGCGGGCAATTTAGATTCTCATTGCGCAGCGCGCGCATCCACAGACAACTGACAATGACATGAGCCCATACGCGCCAGAAAATTAAAAAGTAAAAGTGTGCTATAAAAATTAAAAAGTTATTTTATGATGCAGTTGTCTGAAAATCGAAGGAAAATGTTGAACTATAATGGTTTTTTTTTTAATTTTACCTATCCACGAATATAAAGTACGTGTTTATACAATATTTTTCGAATTCGTATTTGGAACATTACGTTGTGAGTGTAGATAAAAACTTTAATTGATCAAAGAACAAGTTACATACACAATTAAAAGATTTTGTTTTTTTTGCCGAATGTAGATTAGGGAATCCGTTATGAAACCCACACACGATTCTAGTAAAATTGAAAGTAATGTTTATGTAAATGAAGGTAGGTTCCGTATTGTACGTCATCGGAAGGTTGTCGCGGTGACGTCAGGTTGCACACGGCCCTGGGCCGGCGTGGGCGCAAGCACCTGCCTCCACCCACTACATAAGAACAACAACTTGAATGACTACCATCGTCATGTCGAATTGACATTTTGATCAGTTAATAAGAATTAAGGTACTACTAAAACCAGTCTACTTATTTTCTTATAGTCCTTGTTACTCACCGCAGAACATAATCCTAGATCTGGGCTTGCTTACATCAAGTGTCGCAATAGATTACGCAAGAATAGATATGCTTAGTTAGAATTTGCTTATTAGCTATGACCATTTCAATGTGGATAAAACAAACATCATTGTCATTTTTGTAAACATATTGCCATCATTTCATGGGCTAAGTTCTGCTGTATGTCATGTAATTTTCGACACCATTTGTGACTTTAGATCCTATTTAGAGGAAGATAAGAAGAGAAGGATATTTATGTAGAAGTTGAGTGACTAAGTCTACAGTCAAAGCCGTCAGATGAGATGTTACAATGTTATATGTGTACCAGCGAGATGCGTACGATGTAAGGTCCTAATATTGAACCTTGTGGCACTCCATTAGAGTGTACTTTTCCCAAAGATGTCAGATTTCGAATAGCGACAGAAAAAGTAAGTTATAACAAAAATTTACTGGATTAGCTTAACAAGGGTTACAGATGTATATGATAAATTAATTTATGGAGTGTGCCCGTCTGTCAGACTGTATCGAAAGCCTTTTCAGTATCTTCTGGCAGGTGTACTGATGTTTTGGTTGAGCATTTCGATATTCTGCTCGGCAACTCTAGTTTAACTAGCTAGCTGGACTGTAGAGCAAAGTAATCAGCAGTAACGTTGAAATTCGGTGCAAGAAAGACAATTCTTGTAAGCTTTTGCAGCATATTTAATTTACAAAAGTTCACCATTATATTCAAAATCTATCAACCTAATTAATGTGTGTCGTGGTGGCCCAGTGCTAAAAACTCGCCTTCCATGCTTGATATCGTGGGTATAAATCCAGGCAAGTAACAATGAGACTTTTTCAAAATTCACAATCAAGTACTTTCTAAGTTTATCTTGGATATCAGAGGCAGCGGTGAAGGAAAACATCGTGAGAAAAACTGGACTTATATAGTTAGTGTAAGTCTGAAATAGCCAAGTCACAGGCCTGTGGGGTTCCCAGAGACGGCTTAATTAACTCTGACACCAGAGGTGGCCACATCCTCACACGAAAAGAAGAAGATCCTAATGAACTAATTAATAGTAAAGGTACGCTGTGGACCAACCATCACATATCATATACATACATCTATAAAATGTTGGCTCATGTTGAGTGAACGAACACGAATCATCGAGTTGCCCCAATGTCAGTCAACGACTCGCGAAAGGAATTCATTTATCGACTTAGGGAAGTCAATTGGAAGAGCGTATCTTGATAAGTCTAAATTTATTTTATTTTGGTATACGCTGTATGTGATTACTTGATCAGTGTCGCTTTGTGAAGTGGCGGATTACGACAGGGTAGTACCGTTACAAAGACTCTAAATCATTTTTAAATTTATCTTAATTACGCACAACACATATTCAGCCTATTAATGTTACCACTGCTGTGACACAGGCTTCCTCTCTGTGACAGGGAATGGGCCGTAATCCAGGACGCGGGCCTAGCGCGGGTTGCTGGATGTCACATGTCTTCAAATGTTTGGTTCTAGGACATGCCGGTTTCCTCACGATGTTTTCCTCCACCGTTTTGAGAGCAGTGGTGATGACATCATTTACACAAAGTAAAGCGCCTGCGGCTCGAACCCACGACCTACAACTTGTAAGTCGCAGCCGATACCACTGGGCCACCACTTCTCGTTTTAGTAGGTCCTCCAATATATTAAATAATCATTTAAAAAAAACGACGCTAATTACGCACAGTCAATTAAAAATGCGAGATCACAAAAAAAGATCTATCTCCTTGATGGCAAACCCACAGACACCGAGAGGAAGACGGAATAACTCATTGTTTTACACATCGCATAAACATTCACGGTTAGTTGTTGACTTTTGTTGAAATGTATTACATTGGCTATCCATCCAAACAATGAATCACCGTTGAGGTAAAAATATCGTTCGGTTTAATTGAGGTCCTAAACAAAACAAACCTTGATGTATGTGTATCAATAGACATGGTATGTATCAGTTTTAATTTAATTTGGAATTGACGACCATTGTGTTTTGCTGTTGTAACAACTACACACATAAAAGCTTTCTTGTGCACTTAATTCTTTTGTTTTACACAGATTTTTACCCGGCAGCAAGGAAAGGGTTATGTTTGTATGTATGTAATATTCTTTATTACCTCGTATCTTCCAAACCACTTGATGGATTTTTATAATTAAGACATCTTTAGATAGGTCTTGGCCGCCCAAGTGTTAGTTATAAGTGCCGTTAAAAAAAGAAACATGGTAGAGTTTGGGCGCCATATTGTAGGGGTTGCAATATTTTTTTTCTTCGAAACCCATCGAGTGGGGTATCAAAATGAAGGGTTTTCAGAGGTGATTACAAAAATATATACCAATTATATGTTTAAAAGTCATTCGAAAAAAAAAGTATAACTAAAAATTTGTAAATAAAAAAAGTTAATAAAATCAAAAACCCTACTGCAAAGATGTAAACAAGAAGAAAATCATGCTGTGCAGTCGGAGGTTACATATTCGCGAGCTGGCTGACCAAAACTATAAATATCCTCCTTTCTTTCTTTATCTTTCCAATCGGGTTTTTGATTTTTATCAATCGCTTAAATTTTATTTCTGCTACTATATAACGCTGAAAAATGTTTACTATGTGAAAGTGGACACATAAAGTGGATATTTTCGAAACGTCGCCGTCGGCATCATTAACATGTTTGTAACATATTATTTTCACATTATATTTTAGTGGAAATCGTAGAAAAATACAAAAACAAGAATCTTGTAGCATGGCGGACGACGGAACGGGGTCAGTCGCCACACTTCTCTGTCGCCGTCCGTTCGAGATGCGTCCCACAAATCATATTTAGCCTAGCACTATGGAGAATTGTGACTATTGCTGTTTGTCTTGGAATAGACGCGTTAATGAAAGCGGCCATCTGATACATGAACTAAGAGCGACCTAAATTTTATCCCCGAAAAGAATTTCCATTTAATTAGGCACTCAGTCAAAATTGAACAAAAACATAAAATTCTATGAATTTATCTAAGAATTCGTCATACTCACATTAGTCTCATACTCGTATTCTGTTTGTTAAAATGCAAATGAAAACACTGAAAAGTTCAGTATGAAATGCGACGTATAGCTGCAAAGAAAATTGCTCACTATTGATAACTATGACGCCAGACCTAAATCCAGAATGTAAATTCTTTTTCCAAACATAGACACATAATAAGAACTTATAGCTCCGCTGAAGGCAGAAACCATAGCGAGGCGATGACGTAAAAGGATGTTTTCAGCGAGTCGGCAACAGCGGCCGTCTGTTTATCGTCGGAGCACAGTTAGAGCTACACCCAGTCTGGGCCTATGCCGAACTGCAGCTGTAAAAACACACGAATTACACCACTTCTGCCGATCGCAATAAATGTACATAGAATGCCTGTTACGCAATTCACGGTGCCCACAGGAATGGCTAACCAACAATGTATGCTTAATGACGAGAGCGTATAATACAATATATCATTTACTAGCAGCCCGCCCCGGCTTTGCACGGGTAGATATTTATTTATATTAAACATTATTATAAAAAAATTGGTAGTTCTGAAAAGAACTTTTTAACTGTTAAGATTGCGAGTTTTAAAAAGCAAATATATAAATTTTCGTCACATCCGCTGCAGTTACCAGTCACTACTACCTACTCCCACACCTTGGTATCCCCTCCATCGCCCATTGCGCGCCGCGGTGTTTATCTTTTATACTAATAATTTGTTTTGATTATATTTTTATTAAATTCATGATATCTTTTGAATGAAATGTCCGAATCCAATAATTCAAAAAGTAATCTACGGGTACTTGAACAGTCTTTACAACGAAGGAATTTATTTGGGTAAGGATAAATACCAAGATAAGAATAACAAAAACACTGGTACTCAGCTGAATACGGTTATACTGAAAGCCAACCCAACATAGTTGGGAAAAGGCGGAAAGGGGGAAGGCAATGTTTTTTTTTAAAGAAAAAGGCTAGGCAGATGATGACCAAGATAAGAATAATGTGGATTGATTTTAGTCGGCATTTTTCTTAACTTTTTAAATTAAAAAAAAGTAGTTACAATGGCATAACTACAAAAGTCGGACATATCGTATCGCAATCCTTTTTGTAGATATTAATATGTCTTTCTTTAATATTGTAGTACATTTATATTTTCTACCATCAATAGTTTTTACAGCGCATGCGATGTAAGAAGTTTTATGTTGAAGTTTTCGTAGGGATCCCTAACTGGATTAACAATATAGCCTATGTTACTCAGTGATAATGTAGCATCCTATTGGTGAGTTTTTTTTTTAATGTTGGTTATAATAGGAAAAATGAGGCATTTAAAAACAAACTTATCTATTAGTATATTGCTATTTGTTAGTAAAATATACGTAATAATAAACATTATCACCAAATTTTAATTTCATTGATCAATGGGAAGTAAAAAATTCTTCGGAAGAAAATTTTGTAACAAGATAAAATTACAAATTTAAAAACTCCGATTTTTATTTTTATTTCATGCTTTTTAAACTACATATAATATAATTAGTAGCAGACACGCTTTAATCGACTCTTCGAAACACGTAATAATGACACGATATCTTGCGATAAAATCCAGATTCAAAGAGTAAAATGTGAATAACTTTTGAACGGATAAACCGATTATATTCAAACATAGCTAAGAACACTCTCCCCTTTCTAACAAAAAAACTAAATCAAAATCGGTTCATCCGTTTAGACGCTATGATGCCAGACAGACACACAGATACACAGATGTGTAGCAACACACGTCGAACTTATAACACCCCTCTTTTTCCGTCAGGGGTTAACAAAAAGCTTACTTTGGTGGATTATCATTCCTTTGTCTACCAATAATTTTAAAACAAAAAATACAATATTTATCTACTCTATGAGTTCCAAACAACGATATACTGTGAAAATTTTAAGACTACTCCAACCGTTTGCCTATAAAATCTGTGTGATCGATGAAGGACAGACAGACGGACACGGAGAGACAGCAATAGGGCTCCGTTTGGACCCTTCGGTTACAGAATCCTAGAAACCACTCTCGCTCCCCAATTATAAAAACTACTCTATATTTAAGTCAGTGATGGAAGATGTTTTGGCAAAACTTGCAACTGGTAATAAACTAGTCATAATCTGGGGTGACTTTAATATAAATATTTTAGAAAATAATTCAGATAGCAGTAGATTATTAAGTCTCTTTGTGTTTACGGAACCAACCCGAACAACAGTGACTACTGCTACATGGGTTGATAATGTAATTTATAAGTATTTGCTTCATCATAGTCGTTAAACTATTTGAGATATTTTATAACCCATGACATACTTAGCATTAAGGAATTCTATTGGCCATCTGTGGTCTTCTTCACCAGTTCCACTTCACCAAATGTTACTTTCTGAGTGCAGATGATTGCATTGTTGATAAAAATACCAAAATCGCTATATGTATGCCTATAATATTTGAGGAGTTCCCTCGATTTCTCCAAGATCCCATCATCAGATCCTGACCTGATGACTATGGGACCAACTGGGAAGTATACCCTTTCAAACAAAAGAAGAATTTTCCAAATCGGTCCAGGTGTCTTTGAGTAATCGGGGAACATACATAAAAAAAAAGATTCCGACGAATTGAGAACCTCCTTCTTTTTTTGAGGTCGGTTAAAAAGTTGCGAAAAGCTTTACGGGCTGTATGGCACTAAGCCCTATATTAACACTGAAACGTTTAATAAGTAAGTATGTTGCTTCTTAGTCTTCCTCATTTTTTTAATACTTGTAAGGTTAAATTCGCAGAAAATAAAATCAGAACGGTTTGGAAAATTATAAACAGTAACACAATCACTAACAAAAGAAATAATACTGTTTACACGCTTCTTGAGACTATACAGGGATTTATTAGAGATAAGTTAGTAAGTTGCACAAGAATTTGTAAATGGAGGTATCCCAGGGTTCAATTTTAGGTCCTTTTTTATTTTTTGTGTATATCAACAATTTTTAGCCCAATTTATTACAAAACAAACTAAACATAGTATTATTTTCTGATGACACTTCTTTGATTTTAAATAAATAGACGTACGAGTAACGCTGGCGACGTAAATAACGTCCTACGGCAGGTTCAAAATAGGTTCACTGCTAATAATTTAGTTTTAAATGGGGAAAATCCACAAGTCCGTGATTAGACCTGTTATACTGTATGGATCAGAATATTGAGTTGTGAAAAATATGGATGAAAAGAGATCGCATGTAGCAGTGATGAGATGGATGTGCGGCGTGACGAGATTGGATAAAGTGAGAAATGAGTATATTAGAGGCAGTTTGAAAGTTGCGCCAGTAACAAAAAAGTTGAAGGGAAACCATTTGTATGGTCATGTGATGAGGAGGGATGAAACGCATGTTACTAAAAGATTTATGAATATAAATGTGGATGGATGGAGAGGGAGAGGAAGGCCAAAGAAAAGATGGATGGACTGTGTGACGAATAATATTAAAGAAAAGGGAGACAACACCAAGTAATATGGGATAAGGGCAGGAAGATGATGACACTTATTAATGAAACAGTGATAAAATTTCAGTCTTGTGAGTAGGACCTCACTCAAGGTGGAGACCAGCTCTGAGACTATTGTATTTACTTATTTTATTACGTGTTGAATACTATTTAGTTGACCGTCGGCCGTTCAAAATACATACTAAAACTACTCAATACCTACCACACATTTTGTGTAGAAAGATTCAGTAACGTCTGGGGCGTCTGGGATCCTGCTCTATTGAGTACACATATGTCAAACTTAAGAATCATATGCCAAACTCGAAAGTTGTGATTGGTTGGCAGTTGATTGGTAGGTGTGGCCAATTTTGAGTTTGAGTCGATTATGAGCAACTGGAATACGGGCCTTAATCTACCATTTACTGTACATGTCATTCGTTGACTTGTGTGTGCCTTGGCAGCTGAGAGTGTGTCATACTCTCTCTAATGTCTCTCTGACGGTGGCACATGATGGTTGAGCTGAGTGGTGCCAATCCATGCGCCTTGTTCGTGAACGGGCGCCGTCAGTTGGGATTGGTCATAACTTAGCTGCCTAGACTTGTTTTTAATTACATTTTGAATTGTTATTTTTACTCTAGACGATTTTAGGTGCACTTCTTTTTACATCGTTTTCACATTTATATGTAAATACCTGTTCCCCGCGGCTTCACTCCCGTCAACTGGCTACCTATCTACCTACCCACCTACCTACCCTACCCTACCTACTTACTTATTATACTCGTGATAACTTTGAAATTAAATGTCCGATTCGAATGAATAAAAAGTATTTTACTGCTATATATTCCTTGATGATGAAACTATTGAATTAAAACTTAATACTACGATACGAATGTAACCAACTTTTGTTTCTACCGGCGCGCGGCGTGGCGATCTAATTAAATTTTAGAACACAAAAGCTGCTATTTTGACTGAGTTGAATATAGTGAGATATATTATTCCCTCGCGGACTCTTTTGAAGGTAATAATGAGTACTTTAATCATACAGTAAATAACTTTTATGTATCATTGTTTTGTCAGCGCAAGCCATGTAATGAATTTTATAGGCACAATTTTGTTACTTTGGGTTACATTAATGCAATTTTCTTAAGGATCTCATTTTTTTTAAATAAATTGCAGCCTATGTTACTGCCTGATAATTTTGCTTTCTATTGGTGAAAAATTATTAAAATCGGTCCAGTAGTTTCGGAGCTTATTCGGTAAAAACAAACAAAAAAATATTTCTTCTCTATAAAATTATAGTATAGATTTTCCAACAAGAATGATGTAACCAAATACTTAGTGTGCGTGGAGTTTCTTGGACATTTTTCTCCATTAAGACCTACCATACAATTAAATAAATGGTTTAATTTAAAAAAAATTAAAAATGAACTAATAAAGAAGATGTCTCACCTCTGGAAAAAACCTAAGTATTAAACCTACTCTGTCATGATAAATTTTGTTTTATAGGAAAATAGCAATAAAACACAAGTTTTAGTCGTCTTTACATAATGCCAACTATGCGCGATGTCGCAAAAAATAAATCTAAATAAAAGTCAAGCTATATTAAAAAATAAATGGCTCTTACGCAATATTCATGATTGGAGACATTTTAGTTGTTCGGGCAGTATAAATATTTCCACACATACAATTAGAATTTTCGCCAAAATTTATGTACCTACCACAACGTGCGTCCGCGCAGCTTTTTTTACTCATTCTAGTAAATCATAATTTCAGACATACGGGGACACTATAGGTTATATTATGCGCTGTGGATTTTCAAATTATTTGTTTTCTAATAATATTAATAAGTTAAAAGCAACGCAATAAGTAAGCAACTGATATTTGCAAATTAATGGTTTTGAATAGCAGTTTCCCAAATCCTTGACGCAAGTTCATTCCATTAACACCAATAGGAAAACGATTTTCCACCAATTTGATTGCGACAAAGTTTGCGTCAGATATGAATAATTATGGTAATTCCAATGCTTCGTCTTCATAGAGTTAATATTAAATATTTTATTGAAATGAACTTTCGCTAACTTACTTTAAATTCAGACCGATTTACCAAAAACATTATTTTTTGCTGTTGTCTATTAATTTTTATTTCAATGAAATCTTTTCTTTTCGTATAATTATCATCACGTGTTTCCTGCACGTGTTTGCAACAGTTGTAAATTATTTTGATCAGTCGCCTGCCTCTGAGATATAAACATTATTTTTTCCGGACATCAGTAAGGTTCATATTAGCTTGTCTAGTCTATTGAAGCAGATAAAATATAGGAAGAAAACGTGTATAGGTATTTTCTAAAACTGTTAAGAGTCACTGACGCAAATCTCTACACATAAATTATGTGAAAATATTTTGGTTCGTTCACAAGTGGCTCTACATTCTTTTTATTTATAAATAAGTATTAATCCCCGTATAAACTCCTGTTCGCATACTTTTATTCTCGTCTCGAGATAAATACGTGAATGAACTATTACAAAGGGCGATAAAAGTTCTCAAGTCCCTGTAAACAGACAATTTTACGAATGATATTTACAATAGTGACTTATTTACGTTTATATTGAAAGGGCATAAATCTACAAACTTTACGATTTAGAACCGTATAATAAGAATCTCTAAATTCAGAGAACCCGCAACAACTACGTAAAGATGTTAACAATTTTATTTGTAACTGAAACATAACAGCTGTTTATGTTTAGCATCAGGGTTGCCACCTTAACATTATGTGCGAACATTATTTTTTATGTTCGAAGTAATCATTAATTTTCATGCACGAGATTTAAAAAGAAATACCAATAAAATATTTTTAACAACCTCACAGAAAAGCAAAGATAAAATCATAACAGAGCTTTTAATCCAGCATCGTAAATCGCGGCCTTGGCGACGCGCGACCCTGGTTGAATACACCGACACTACCACGACTGCTAATTAATCAGAATTTATAGATATTGGCAAGTGAGCGGAACTCACACGAGACAATTAACTGTAACACTTGTTAAATTGTCTCACGGAGACAGTAGGAAATAACTTTCGTTGGCAACGTTGTATCTTCAGCCACAATATGGCTGCTGCTGCTGTGGAATAAAGTGCCAAATAAAACACGTTTAACTACATGCATAATATTTAAGTAAATTGTTTTGTCTCAAATGCTCACGTACGCCTGCTGGCCGTTACATAAGATCAGATAAATAAATATTAATCCAGATGAAGGTAACAATTAATACACGCTGTTTATGACCCAGTAACAAAAGTGAACTAAATTTTCGTATCCCTAAAGTACTGTTTTGTGTTGCCCATAAACAAAATCCTTTTGCCAAACAATCCGTTCAGCATTCACAGTATTTAACAACCCAAAGCATGGCGAGTTCATGATTTATGATCGCTCCACCAATCTTGCAGAAGAATTTAAAACTGTTGTGGTATTGATTTAGCCTTAGATATTTGTTGCTGGACGCTTTACAAATGTGCATACTTGACACTTATGCCGAAGGTTTTCTACTCTGTAATTAGAATATTTGACTTGGTAGTAAATTATTATTTAATTATCATTTATGTCTAATAATTCCTTAACATATAACGGTATATCAGATACTTATACACACGACATAGCTAATAAATTCCAATAAATCGTACAGGTGGCGTTTGTGGCGCGGTGTGTGGTTCGCGCTCGCACGTGACGACTGTGACGACCCCCATTCATCCGTCATGTTCCACGTGTGATACGGCTCTGCCCGCTCTGGCACTGTGCCGCGTGACGAGATCACACCACAATTGTTGGAAATTGTGCTATTCTTACAAAAACTCCACATGTTTACGACATCTAACTTGTATGCCTACCGGCAATTATTTGTAGAGGCTGCACCACGGCCGTAAGACAAATACCGTGAAAAATGTCGATTGGGAAAATAAAATATTTCGAAAGATTGTAAAGTTTATGGTGAAAAGTCTATGAGCGCAGTAGGCGAATGTGAATACACACGTAGTTCTGACAATATTCACGACTGGCTAGTCGGCCACGCGAATAACAAACGAGCAAAGCGAGCACTGTTTTAGGTCAACGTTGAACAAATACCAAACGGGTCGGTCGGACGCTTCCGTGGTCTATTTCTGAACTGCATCTAAACGATGAGGACCGTGCTAGCGTTTCTGTCGCGACTTTCGCGACGTATGCAGTCACACTAAACTCTCTAACCATGAGCAGTGATTATTGTATAGTCCACCTTTATAGGCGTACCTATAAAAACCTTAGATAGTTTCATTGATTTACGATCAATAATTTAGTTTAAAGGTACTTTTCCATGTCCAATCTCGTTCTGTCAGCAGTATTGGCTTGGCTTCTTAAATTATTACCATCTTTGTGTTTCTGGATTCTAAACAAATAAATATTTGGTACTTACGACGATCAATCTATGCAGATTTAGACTGTTTCCGTTATAATAATTTACGGATTTTTGTACACTTGTCATGCATGTATCGATCGGACATGAAGGGCTGGATTCAGTACAGATTGCGGAAGTGATCATTCGTATCTATTTCGCGGAGCGGGCCATGCGGCCCGATTGCGTGGTCGTCGTCTCCACTTCTATAATCTAAATAAGGAGCAAAAGTTCAACGGCCCGTCTCGGCAGACTAGGAAGAAACCGACAAAAGTCACCATGGTATTATACATCACGATTTTGTCCACTTTTTATAGACGATCCATGTGCTTGTTTATGACCTGATGATACTCATGGCTCTATATGCACCGATCGATATGCAAAAAAACTTCAAAGCAACGAATGTTCGCTCATTTGGCTTTATGAGAACAAGCTGTTTATAAGCGCCATCGCTTAGGACTTTTTTGCGTACAATTTATTATTGCCAGTTATATCCAATCAGCTCAACTTCTTGACATTGCCTGTATTGATGACATAGTATTACAGTTATATTGAAAACACATGCATATTTTAAATCTTAATTATTATTATGGCTTAAATAAACATAATTGGCGCACGGTTGGCGCAGTGGTTGAGCGATTGACTGCTGCGCTGCGTGTCGCGGGTTCGATTCCCGCACGAAACAAATATTTGTATGACCTACAGATAATTGTTCCGGCTCTGGGTGTTTGTGTATGTGAGTTTCTATGTTTGTAAACGCACCCACGATACAGGAAGAAATTCCTAGTGTGGGGCAACGTTTTTTTAAAAGAAGAAGAGAAGAAGAAATTATTATGGCTTACGGGAAATTTCGAAGTCCCTATCATTCATAACCATAAATAAATGTGACGTCAATAATATAGTGAATTAAAAAACATTCTTAAAAACCTGTTAGTCATGTTGTATATTGTAATTAAAAAAGTAGGTCAATATACCTGAACTGAAGTCACCTGTGCCGTTTACAAGTGCCAGTTATTTCCACAAGAAAATAGACTCAAAAGTCAAATGTCTCGAAGCTCCACTTTCCTCTGAGTGTGAAAATGGCGACGCTTATGACGTCGCGCCTTGGCAAGCGCTAAACCGTGAGACAGGAATTGCGTAAAGGTGTCGTGAACACTTCATTCGAACTGTCTCTGCGAACTTTTCACGACAACGAAAGTACAGAAATACCATTAGCGTCCGTCAACAACACCCAAAATAGTTTGGTATGTTCAAAACACTCCCACTAATACTTACTTGATTGCTAATTACTTCAGAACAAAATCAAAAAGTCTCTCAACACACAATTCCCTTCTAATTATCGAGATGAATGTCTAAAGCTTATTTCTGCCGTTAATGACCAATATGGGCTAACAAAATAAACCTAATATTAATTATCATCACTTCCTCTACAAACGTCAGTAAATATTTTGAACTCTAATATATTACTGTTAACTATGTTGAACCGTAATGACGCAGCCGCAGTGAGCCGAAATACATTTATTTCTAGATAGATATAAAAAGCTAGAGAATTCGTGTTTGTCGATTCAAATAATTGCTTTGTCTAGATCAATAGGAAAAGTTTAAAGATATAAAACAATAAAGAGATTTGTGTTATGTTGCACAGCAGCGAGGGAAGGGGACAAGCAGTACATTGAATTATCGAACTAATCTACGAAACCTAAACGTGGAAAAAATCTTGGACTCACTCCAAGCAGCTGATTGATGAGGATGGTCATTTCGTACACGGCCAATCCCGAGATTTTTCTTATTATTTAGCAAAGTAGTGGACTAGTCTATTTCTGTGAGGCGAAAAACAAGCTGCCCGCAAAAAATGCCGTCGATTTAAAAAAAAAAACTATCTATTGAATGTGTTTTAGTAATACGCATGCATATTATCGTACTATTTATTCTTTATGGCATATTACCTTTTACTGTCAGTCATTACTTTTTGTGGGGTTCCTCAAGGGACTACTTCTACAGAATTACTAACTTACAGAATTGTTTTCTCACGGCTGTTAAAAAGATTTTATTTTTATTTACGATCGTTTACATGTCAATAAAACATGAATTTTCACACAATATCAACAACGTAACACTTATCAGATATTAGTCCTGGCTGCGCTTCACTAATGCATTAGACAATATGTGTTGTGTGCTGGTACTGTTGCCGTGAACGAGGCGTGGTATTGAAGAAGGCTGAACTATTTTTTTTTATCTTCTATAGTCTTGAGCTTGACCACTATCTCACCTGATGGTAAGCGATGATGTGGTCGACGATGAAGCGCGCTTGCCTAGAAAACTTTTATGCAATGGCAAGTCTTTTTCATTTTAAACGCGCGAATGGGTTTGATAAGTTACCATTGTTGCTCAATGCCGAAAGTTCCGCGGGCAAAACCGTGGGTAAAAGTTAGCGTAATAATAAAACGAAACCAGCACGCGAAGCGGAGCAACAGCCTCAGCACAAGACGGTTAACGGAACCGCAGCTGCATGCAACACTGCCTTTGATGCAGACTCATGAAGAATTATGCTAATTGATTTAATAATTTCATATTATAATAAATAAATGAGTATTAAAATACAGAACATTCATAAAATACGAGAGCTAGGTATATGGATGACATCTGGACTCGAGCTGGCAACAACAAGCATACATTTATGAACACAACCAAGTCATCGCACTGGAAGACCCTGGCCTACTAACATCACACTTGTTAGCAATTTCCATTAATTTTAAGGAAAATACTTAGCGAAGACGTCACGGAAGTCAATAAAACTGTACTACACGATAATGATTGCTCAAGTAAAAATGCTGATTTTGGCCGCTGTGCAAGCGTGGGTGAGCAGAATGCGCTTAGCGACCAGATAAATTAAACGCTCCACATTCTGCACAGCTTCGCGGATATAATTCTACTAACGATAATAGAAATTAATAACAGCTGTTTTTTAAAGAAGTAGCGCAGACATTTACTTGAAGTACAATGGCTTTTATGTACTATACAATTTTCTATTAGAATCATTCTCATCTGTGTCTGTCTTTTGTTTATGCTTCTCTTAACCAGCTGTGCCCTATGTGAGATTTGGAATGTTTATTTACTCGAATATGGAAAAAGTTAATGTGTCTATTGTGATATAAAAACTACTAGAGCCTTAAATGAATGAATCAATTTATTAGGGAGATACAACGAAATCGAGGAACGTCCAGGTGGAGATTAAGGGATTTGTTGGAAAGAATGGGGGGAGGCTCGATCCAGCAATAGAACAGTAGGTGTGGACTCGGCATTTAATAAAATCAGAAGATTGAAGAAATAACGCTTTTGCTATGGGTCTAACTCATTTGAATTTAGGCTGGGATTTACCGGACCGTATTGTTACAGATTAGGATCAGTTGAAGTTTATTTTGGGCTTTACACATTTAGTTTTGGAAGTAATAAATCAAGAATGGTACAACCTTCGGAAAAATGGTAGCCATTTTATACTAGTGTAGTACCATTTTATCAGTTTTGTCAATAAACAACATAAGTGAATTGGAACGTAGAATTCGTAGTCTCTCCGTGGTCGGGTGAAAACTGTCATTTGAACACCTGTCACGTAAATTTGTTCCTAGCAATTTAAGGCACTGAAGAATTCTGCTTGACTGTGTATTTATTGTACATCCGAAGATCTATTAGTTATTTAGCAAAATTTTACATTAATTATAAATTCTACGTTCTTTTAGTCTACGGAATTTTTATTAGGCACTCTTTGATTTTTCTGGACTCATATATTAGTCGCGTCGTGGTTCGGAGACGAACTTAACCGTTTGTTGAAATGTTATTCATGAAATAGCTAAACATACCGATCAACAATAGCGTCACGTCGCGTAGATAGCGCTTCATCGAGTGCAACTAGCGCGTAATACTGTCCGCAGACTTACCGAAATATTGTGCCAAGCATTTAGACGCTCAGAAAGAAGGAACGTGAAGGTTAATTACCTGAAAATATAAAATAAACAATTAGTACTAGCGTACTGCTACGTCCTAAATAATACCAACTAAAACTGCACGGAAACATAATGTAAACATTCCTTACACCAATATGCTCAAAATTGTGAACTCACGCAAGTTGCCAATAACTACTGGAACACCTACTAGATTGAAAACAAAGTAAGCTATTTCGTTTATAGCTTTCTGCATTCGACTGATTTAACTATAATAAAATTGTCTTCAGTAAATTTTGTGGGAACCGAAACTATGTGAAACATACGCCTTTATAATTTTAGTACCAATAAATTTTAAATAGAGCAAATCTCGACAATGTTTTTGGGATGTACCTATATCAAAGTAATCACTATGCCACTTTTTTCAGGGGCTCGAATCTAAATCCAGAATGCCCCTATGCAGTTCGGACAGGAACATGATAAAGCGACTGAATCAACGGATACAATAACAAATATAGCCCAACAGATATGTGTTGTAGGAAAAGATAAATTCACAGACGGATTAGGAATGTAAATTCTAAATATAATCATCATTATACATCACGATGCGTTGGCATAAGTTTAAACGTTTCGCTGGCGCTTGAATACGATTGTCAGAAAGCAGTACAGTAATTGGGGAGCACGCAAATAGACAAAACTTCGTAAACAAGTTTGACAGCATCGCCTGATACGACCCACCTACGCTCCAGCCGTCTGCACGAGCGAAACCACAAAGAAAACAATATTATGTATCCGACCATACTACGAAACGGGAGACAATGTTATATGTTATGATTCCAGGTTATCAAGTTTATTTAGTCGAAGCCCACAACTATGTTGCAAATTAATGAAGGTGTAAATTATACTGGCCAAGTGCGAATCGGACTCGCGCACGAAGGGTTCCGTACCATTATCGCAAATAAACGCCAAAAAAAAACACGTTTGTTGTATGGGACGCCCCACTTAATTCTGTTTTTAGTATTTGTTGTTATAGCGGCAACAGAAATACACCATCTGTGAAAATTTCAACTGTTTAGCTATCACGGTTCACGAGATTCAGCCTGGTGACAGACGGACTGACAGACAGACGGACCGCGGAGTCTTATTAATAGGGTCACGTTTTTACCCTTTGGGTACGGAACCCTAAAAACCGTATTAGGCAAAATGTTATTTTGTCCTACAAACTCCAATTACGAGTGATTCATAAAACCATCATTACAAATCGTCAAAATATTAATGGAAAATACCGCAATATATAACTATACAATTGGATCAGATATAGTCAGAGAGTTGCAGGTATGAATTTACCTGCACCGATTTTATAGGTCAGGCGGCTGAAGTTCGTTAATCTCTGAACTGACATTATTTTAGCCGACGGCGGCCTACGACCAGAGCGTATCGACAAGCCAAAAGGATCGGTCATTCTGGCGGTGTACCAAGGAACGCGAACACCGGCCTAACTAATGTACATTTCTAGACCCAAGTTGGCATTTATTAAATCTAACTGTAATAGACGAAAGGTGTAGTGAACTTTCTCGCTATGTTTTAATAATTTCACTAATGAGATCACTTGTTATAAGTAAAAACAGAGCTTTCCAGCGTTTTAATAAACTCTTTACTGAAAATCTTGCCATTGCTCTTTGCATCAACAAAGCTGTTCGTAACTAGGGAATCCAAATCACGACCCCGCAAGCCTGCCTGGATTGAGGTCATCAATCCCGCGGATCACGGGATCGAGATCATATTTTAATATTTGTTTTAAGTAGAGTTATTACTCATTATTAATTATTATCAACTGAATATAATGATGTTTTAGACCTATTAAAAATCAGCTTCTTTTAAGGAACAATGTAATACAATATTTAACGTTTCATCTTTTAGATTAGTATTGACAATTGAATATATATAGTGGTTTTAGAGGTATACAAAATCAGCTGCAATACTTTCGAAGAGATGATAGACCGTTTCATCTTTTAGATTTGATCTTATTTTGTTGCATAAATAGGCAGCGGGGCATAAACACGCTCGGCTTCCACACTTGTAGGCGGAATTGACTTGACATAAGTATAAGCAAGTTCCAATTACTTTCCTCTATTCCCTCCAAATTCAAAAAGTGTCATCTCACGGTACAATATGCGGGATCCCGAATATGCGAGATTGTATTCGCTATTCGTAACCATAGTAATTTTATACATTCGCCATTTTCGGCAATAAAATGAACTAAGAACTTATTTTTACAGAACTATGCAAAGTAACATAAAAATAAAGCAACTACATAAATTGCAATGACCCTGTTAAAATTTATATATTTGAAATGAACTAGCAAATAGATTGACACTTATTCACCATCATGTCACCTTACGAAGATGAAACAGCGTTTCTTATTTAGCGTCGTAATATTTAAGTAACGCACTGCCATTAATAATTTATCTAGAATAGTTCTTTTAATTAGGTCATATTTGGAAACTATTAGCGCAGAACCGGACGCTGTGGCACTTGAAGAAAAATCGACTCCGAAGCAGCGTATTGTCTTCGAAATTCTAATCAAACATTTATTTTGTTCTTGGATCAAAAATACGTTTAAATACCATACCACAGATAATATAATACTAGCATACAGATGCCTCATCACATACAAAGAAACCGTGCCGATGTAACTATCGTTTTTCATCTGATTATACCGATTATTTTTTGTTCCGTTCCACGGCGATAGATAGATTACCATCAATATCCGTGGAACGGAACCGAACGCGATCGATGTTTAAAAAATAATCAGTATAATTTAATCTATTCTAATTTGATTTAATCTATTCTAATTTAATTTAATCTATTCAAATTTAATTTAATCTATTCTAATTTAATTAAAACTTTTAATTTATTCTAATTTAATTTAAAATAACTTAATTTAATCTGTTCTAAATTAATTTATGTTACTTAATTGATTTTCCTGCATTCAATTTAACTTTTCATAGTTATTTTTATTGTTTTTAATTAATAAATGCTGTATTTAACTCGGCATAATTTAGTGCATGCTGTGCTTTTCTTTAAGTGATGAGGCGCTTAGACTTAAGTTTGAAATGTACAAATTTATAAAGTAACAGTGTACTCAGTGTTGAAAAGCCTAATAATAAATAAATAAATAATGAGTACAGTACGTCGGCACGGTTTCGTTGTATGGGGTGAGACACCACTGACCATACTAATTTAACAGGGTCTCGTAGCAAAGTAAAAGAAACAAAATTGAACGTATAATTTTTGTTATTGCCAACCTCTCTCTTCCTGGCTGTTATTCTGATACGATGATGCGGAGAGCCTTCCTCCTCTTTCGCCTCCACTTCGTTCTATCTTCGACATCTGTGTTAAAAACGTGCACGTCAGCATGATCTATGTACACACACACTTGGTATTAGGGATTTATTATGGGAAATTGGGATACGGACAAATATTGCAGTTTTATAGTGCCAAGATAAACCATAGTATGGCCCAAATACTTTAAATTCCATTGATATAGGGCGTTCAACAATATAAATATCAACGAACTAATGATACGTGCATAAATAACAACTTTGTAGTAATTAGATACACATGCAATAAAATAATATACTATATTGATCTCGGGGACACGGCGAGCGTGACGCGTGACAGGTGCATAGTGATACTATTTACTTTATTAAATGAGCAACTTTGATGTTCAGTCAATACATAATAGTAACTAGAGTAAGGCACAGTAGAGATATTGAAGGCCATTTTGTAGATGCGGTCTAATGTTAGAAGAAGCGTGATGAAATATTACAAATACAATTTTTAAAACTAAATCTACCATGCATGAAAGATGTCGATGAAATTAAAAAGCCGAAGCTTTAAACATTGCATCCTTTCGCTATGGTTCACGTTTTCTGAAAAAGTTTCGATTCGTCCTACATTTTCAGGCCCGAACTGCAGCGAATAATTTATTCATGTTGGAAATAAATAAGGATGATCTATATTCCGCCATATTTATTATAGCTGATGCGCTAGTTAGTTATAGTAAACATGTCCAGGATTTAGAATTATTTTTTTCAAGTAAAAGTTAAACCAACAATTGTTCCTATACAGTCTATACATAATTTTAATTTCCAAGAAAGATGATTAGCCGCCGGAAACTTCCGACTGTCGCGGAGGCCTTCATTGAGAAAATATCACATTCAGTTGCCACGGAAACTGGAAGTCTGAACATACACGAATTAAATACATGATAATAATTAAATGCATTGGTCATAAATCCAAATTGATTAATCGCCACGCTTAATAGACATGGCAAATAGCATGCCAATTAAATAATTATTTCGCCAAGTCGTGTGGCCTGTATTTCCATCGGCGGGAGCGCACCGAAAGAGACGTTGCGAAATTCACGTCAACAAGCGCCAAGCGCACCCAGGCGGGGCTGCCTCAGAGGATGACGCCCCCAGATGACACCGTATAGACAGAAATAAATCTGCAAGCTAAACAAACCTGGCATTTCCGCCGAACACGTGTGCACTGACACAATTAAATTTATTTTCCTAAATTGCATACCGGTTACGAGCTTACAACACGTACCGCCCTGGTGGTCAGCGCGGCGAAATTTCACTTTTGGCGACGATGCCCCATGAATGGGCGCGTTCTTACGTAAGTTGGCTTGGTCTTCGCTCCTGACTCATTTGTACAGAATTAACATATTGTGCAGTTGACTGGAGCCCCCGCAGCTGCACTACATAAATCAATAATACAAATATTTGCGTTTTCCATTTTTCATGCAAATTAATTAATGATTTTAATATTTTGTTCCAAAAAGTTAATTCAACTAAGGCATTTATCAATATTTACGTAATATGTTAACTGTCATTGGGAAACGGATTGGCTACAATTCATCTAGTTCTACATAAATTATTGCTATGCATGAATTATAACCACAACGGCGTGACGACCGACTACATGTTTGCCAAAATGAGGATTATTATTGACGCCGCGTCTAGCTGGAATGCCAGGGATGTGGAAATCACTTTTTGGTCAAAGATACAAAACACGTTTCTTTCAATGTTTCAATTCTTACATCAGAGGATGAATAAATTAAAAAAAAAGTTACATATTCGCGAGCTAGCTGAACAAAACCAGATATATCCTCAGACTGCACAGGATGATTTTCTTTTTGTTTACATCTTTTTAGTTCGCTTTTTAAGCAGACGGGTTTTATGAATTTTAGAAATTCACTTTTTTTATTTACAAATATCAAGTTTTTTTTTTTTTTAATTTGGTACATTTAAACATATAAGTGTTACATATTTTTGAAATCACCTCTTAAACCCTTTATTTTGATACCCCACACGATGGATTTGGAAGAAAAAATATTTTTTCGCCGACAAAATGGCGCCCAAAATTTCCAATTTTAATGTGACACTCGCAGGGTTAGGAGGAATCGATTGACTTAAGAATCATCAAAATCGGCCAACGCGTTTGGTCTCTAGAACGCCACATAGGAAGAAACAAACATACATAGATTGATAAATACATTACCCTCCTTCGGCAGTCGGGTAAATAGCATATTGCTCTTACTGAGGAATGACCTTATGTTCCAGCTATAATGGACCGGCAACAAAACATATACAATGTATAAAACTGTTATTTTTATCGCCGTCCATGGTTGATTACAGAACATTACAAAAGAGAATACGTTACATAATTCCCTAAAATAAAGTTACAAGTAGATAATACCCAAACTGTAGTAGATAGATGCGAAATAGATTCAATGCACTGATTCACAGAGGAAGCAGACGAGCATAATATATTTACTCTTGCATTTTAAAACATTTGACGTCAAAATTGGTGTTTGCTAACTACTTCCAGCACTAATATTACGTCAAGGAATAAATGATGTCCAAACAGATCCACTATAGAACACCTGAGAGGGAATGTGATTCTACAGTTTACGTAGAGATATTATAAACAGGAACTTCTTACGTCAGGAAATCGGAATTTAATGGAGAAGTTCCATCAATCTGCACAATTTTGTTACTTAAACTCCGAATTTAATTTGGGTTAAAATATAAACACTTCATTACGAAAGACGTACATATGCACAGGAAAATAACGGGCACTTAGTCACGAATCATAAAACTGTTGGTTAAACAAAAATTCATAAGAAAATGTATAGCACTAGGTCTACGTGACTGCGACCGGATAGAAAAATCCAAATAGAATCAGTTCCAATGTCGTACCGTCTGAGACACTCTTTATTTTAGAATAAATTTGGGAATGCTTAGCGTTGGATGCCGAGCGGCACATTAATTTAACAAATTTGTCTTATGAAATCCCGCGAGACGCCCCCGGTCGAGAGCGAGCGCGCCGAGCTGTAGTTTTATTAGGCGTATATATGAGAACACTTCATTATAATTTTAATTATGGTTTTTACAGGTGCGATACCTGTAGGATTGTAGATATATTCATCTGTAATTTACTTTATCTACACTCACAACGTAATGTTCCAAATACGAATTCAAAAAATATTGTATAAACACGTACTTTATATTCGTGGATAGGTAAAATTAAAAAAAAAAACCATTACAGTTCAACATTTTCCTTCGATTTTCAAACAACTGCATCATAAAATAACTTTTTAATTTTTATATCACACTTTTACTTTTTAATTTTCTGGCGCGTATGGGCTGTAGTAAAGAAGTTTCATTGTCTGTGGATGCGCGCGCTGCGCAATGAGAATCTAAATTGCCCGCCATACCAAATATTTTTCTTTTTCTACATTTTTTTTATTTCAACTGTGTGAGTGAAGATAAAGTAGTGTATGCAACGGCATATAATTAGGTATTAAAACACTCGCGTAATATTATTATCAAATTTGGCTTCGCCTCATTTGATAAACCTACGCTCGTGTTTTAATAACACCTATTATATGGCCATTGCATAAACTACCATTAAATACTTAGCTAGTAATTAATGTAGAACTTTAAATTTGCGTTTGTCAACGGCACTTGTGCAAAATAAACTGAGGCGTTGGATTATTCCACGGACCAATCTTAGCACCATTGCGAACTTTCGTGACTCAGCGCTTAGCCGCATCATAAAAAATGATTTTCTAAAGCTGCTTACGAGCTTTTTATATTTCTTGCACCGTTGCATGCCTTGAGCTTGTTGTATCGCTTCAGGTTTTCTCTTGTATCTAGATATAAATCGATTGATCATGTTGTTTTATATGAATAAGATTCAACCACTATACAAAGCAAACATAAGCATAAAATCGTGTTGGAATCTCTTCTCTCAAATAAAAACAAATTCTTTTCTATTTTTACCTAGGCGAGAATGGGAAAATCTATCACGTTTGGATTCCAGAATATTATTTTAGATGTCGTCCGAAATATGTCTACACGTTGCATGTTGCATAAATTAATAGCCGTCCGTTTTAATTCTGTGAAGAATAAAATTCTCACATGTATTATAATTTATTTATAAGACATTGTCTATTAAAATAAATTTGGTTACAGATGCAGTTTTATCACTCACAAGACAGTTGAACATAGGGTTACTATTTCGAAAATTAAATAGTCATGACAAAAAACCGAACAATTGAAAAAAAGGCATCTTAGTAAAAAAAATTAAATAAAAATGCCATCCAAGCGTAAAAGCCGGACAAATTAGAAGGCCGGACAAAGTCCGGACAGGACGCCAAATCTCCGGATAAGGTAACCCTTGTTGCACGTCAATGGTTTAACTGTTTTGGACAGAAACAGCTCCTCGGGTGGAGCTGTTTCTGTCCGTTCCGCCTAGTGTATAATGTTGCCTAGCTTTATTAAAACAAATAGGTTGATATCATTAAGGCTGAAATTGAAAGTGTTTTGTCGGAGTCCAGTTGACACGGGTCCAAGATGCTGTCAGCAGATAACGGTAACATGGTTCATGTGATCGGCGCACCTAGCGCTAATCGCGTTCGACGACACCTCTTCGTTAATCATACGGTCATACTGAGCGTCCAACTCGACTCTACGAGTACATGTACATAAGGAGCTTATAAGCTCGTGTCGTTATTGGTAATGCATTTGGCAGTAAACCACGGCCGTACACAATTCGTACTACTATAACGCACCGGTATGTCGATTACCTTCGAGAACAACATACGATTACAGCATCTTAACAAAATAAGTCGACTGTAAAGACAACAACCAAAACATGATTTGAGAAATAATAATTGGTCAGCAGAACTTCCACCTGCCGTTTTATGAGTTTTTCAAAAAAGAAAAGTATAAAACCAGATAGTACATCGTAAAGCAACACAACGAGGTCAAGGTGGCGATTTAGAACGAGGACGAGCCGACTAATTACTGAGCCATCGACAATAATACATATGCTATGGAAAATAACAGTGCTGACGGACAACATCGATTTAGGGCAAAATATTTCAGTCAATACAATCCACATGAGACAGAAAGCCGATTATTTGCCAGAAGATAATCAAACAGTGTAGCAACCATTTCCTGTACATTTACAATGGCCAGGTGATGATATTAATATTGTATCAATAATTGTACTGTTTATCAATTGTCCGCATTGATTAAGAGGAAACGCGAGCAGAGAGCACCGACTAAATTTCCTTAGTAAAAAGTCATAACTCGAGGTTTGGCTCTCGTCTATTTCCTCCTCCAATATTGGACCAATTTAAAAGATATTCCTTAAACTGAAAATTAAAGATATATACTATCCTCCTTTTTGATGATACATTATCTTTAGAAGCACTAGAACCCTCAAAAAATGCTCAAAATTGCGCTGTCAACAGAGGCTTAGTGTACAAATTTGACAAATATAAATGAAAAAAGGAAAACATAGGGGCATAGTATATATCTTACTTTACCAGTTTATGGAATATCTTTTAAATTGGTCCAATGTTGGAGGAGGAAAGAGACGAGAGCCAAACCTCGAGTTATGACTTTTTACTAAGGAAATTTCCTCTTAAAGGCATTCCAACTATTTATTACACGTCATACTTGTTACGTTTTAATGTGAATAGATAGTTTGGATTGAACAAGTGGTTTATACATGAATTACACAACTACAGACAGTCAGTGCCAAAATTCTATTTGTGACGACAAACCGAGACGGGTATATTTAACTGCCACCCATAAACTGTCGAATAAGTACTCCCTCCGACAACACACAAAACAATCAAAGACAAGATCCACATCAACGAAGACATCTTACAGACGATAACAACGAGAATTTCTTGAACTTGCAAATTGATTTTATTCCGTTTTTTACAAGCTTTTATATTACCTTGGTTTTGTATGTCTGTCCGGCAGCTAGTAATCGTTTTTAGGGTTCCGTACCCAAAGGGTAAAAACTGGACCCTATTACTAAGACTCCGTCTGTCTGTCACCAGGCTGTATATCATGAACCGTGACAGCTAGACAGCTGAAATTTTCACAGATGATGTATTTCTGTTGCCGCTATAACAACAAATACTAAAAACAGAATAAAATAAATATTTAAGTGGGGCTCCCATACAACAAACGTGATTTTCGTGCCTTTTTTTGCGACAATGGTACGGAACCCTTCGTGCGCGAGTCCGACTCGCACTTGGCCGGTTTTTAAGCAGTTTCTGGCATCCGATTAAGTTGAAACTTGCCGTACTTATGTAAATTTAGAAACATTTAAATAATATAGTATTATGGATCTAATCTCATGATGGTGCCGGAAGGTGACCATAGCAACTCCTTAAACAAACAAGACAAGACCATCGTGTTTGGACTCATTGGATGTGTATTGACAAGCGATATTACATTAAGTGCTTTTTAGTCCATTAAAAGCTTGTTTCAAAAATATTTTTCCTTTTATTATTTTTATTTATTATTTATTTTTCTTAACGTGTGTGTACAGTTTCTCATGTAATGCATTGAGCCGAGTCGGAACAACGCTAACCCATTTTCTTACAGTTTACTCTAAAAACTTGCGTAGGATTTTAGACTGTTGATGGATATGTGGGTAGTTACACTGTGCTTGCTTGTTTTGTTTTAAATAAATAAAAATACCTGGCATCACAAAAATAGTTAGACATTGTTTGCACAATTGTAACATTTACAAACTAAACAAGGCATTATAATTTAAAGTACCATCGATTATTGCACGTGACGTACTCAAAATTAATCCTATACTCAATTCCAATGTTAGAGTCTTATTGTGCGGTGCATACAATAACAGTAAAGCGCAGTGCAACAACAACTGCCACATAATGCAATTTAAGCAGCTTGAGTCAGAGATAATGCCGTTTAAACCATACATTGTGTACTACCTACTGTTCTCGGAATAATTATGAGTTTGTTTGCGACTCCTCAAACCAAACATTCCGTTCCTATGTGCGATACGCTGGTACGCACGACCAACACTACAGGAACGCCGACGCGTTGCATAAATAGACTCATTTCTTGGATGGAAATTCACTTTTATTTTAAGGCCATCATCGAAGACGACGAGAACGTAGTCAGCTAGTCACTGTACTATTTTTCGTGAAAAACAACTAAGCATGACGCCATGAAAGCAAACTATAAAAAAATACGATTAGTCCGCCGTGACGGTATAACACAGTTATTTTCATACGGCCAAAACACGAATAAGCCAAGAATACGTAATGAAGCTAATAAAATACACAAACGAATAATTTGGTAGCGTACTCGTCTTCTGGAAAGGTAAAACATGATTTTGTTGCTGATGACACATCACATCAAATCATCAGCCTATTAATGTTCCCACTGATGGGACAGAGGCCTCCTCTCTGTGAGAGGGAATAGGCCGTAATCCACCACGCGGGCCCAGTGCGGGTTGGTGGGTGTCACATGTCTTCGAATTTTTGGTTCTAAGACATGACGGTTTCCTCACGATGTTTTACTTCATCGTTTTGAGAGCAGTGGTGATGAAATAATTTACACAAAGTAAAGCGCCTGCCTGGGCTCGAACCCACGACCTACAACTTGTAAGTCGTGGCCGATACCACTGGACCACCACTGCTGATCTGAGTTTGTGTTAAATTGATAAACAACAGCCCACTTTACAATTTGGTTACAGCCTCCGATACCTGTGGCACAATGAGATTTACTGATGCGTTGTTGAGGCAACAATTGGAACAAGGTTAAAAAAAATATGTCTCATGTGCCTGTAACTTCACCGTTTTGGTTAACATTAGCACCGGTTGGCAACAGAGAAAGAATTAAAAGGACTAGGCACTTTCCGATAACGACTTTCCAAGAAAGAAGCTCTAGCTACCAAAACAAAATTAGCACAGTTTTCGCACTAGTGACTGAAACCTATTTTCTACGGTACAGTCATATTGATTGTCGTAGGTTTCCAACTAATAATAGGACACCCTTTTTCGTGGGCGTCGCAAGAGATGACTAGAGCGTACAATTTGGTGGCTGACCAATAGCCAAAGAAGATACCTAAGACTTTCAGTGTTTTAAGACAAAGGGAAGGCTCAATATATGTCGTGGACATCCCAAACAATAGATACAGCATAGACGAGTCTTAAATTACAACTCGGGACCATCAGTGTAGGTCCTCTTACATCACAATTTATCAATTAAATAAATACAACAAACTAATTACCTGAGTTTGATAAGGTAAATAAAAACCTAGGGCTATATAACGCGAATACTTGTTCACATATTTGCGCTGGCATGCGTTGGGCGGGCGCCGCCGTACGTGGGTGCAGGGCGCGTAACTGCCCTACTATGCGAAAACAATTACGTTGCGACTTCGAACCCGTGTTAACATGGGCAGTCCACTGACGTTATCAGACGGACATGGTGCAACAGACTGGTGCTAAAGGTGGATTTAACTGGCGCAAACAACTGATTTGTGATGAAACATAAAAGAGGTGGCGCCGGAAGGACTTCAAATAAAACGAGCTAACGAGTCCAACCAATATTTGCAATTAGCTTCAAAGCATCGATTAACACTTACCGCAATCACACAAGATGACAGCTGTCAATCATAGCTCTTTGTACAGTGCCGACGAGCGAAAATTACGTTTACGTGTTTGCAACTTGCAACAGTAAAAACGTCTGCACACACATACCCTTATTTAAATGTTGTGCCAAAGTATGACGCAAAATAAAATTCCTAAACGGATGATCATGTGTTGACGAAATATAACTATTTTCGTGAACCTTCTAACGTGAACGTATATAGGTTAGCAGCAGAAATAAACAAAATCAGAATGCATGCATCACGGTTGGATTTAAAGAAACTTCTTAGAAAACACTTGGTGTAATAAAGCATCTTCAATGTAAATTTGATCGATCATAGCTGTAACTTTTGAAATGGTAATACTAGAATTAGAAACCCTAATAAACAAAAGATAACCTCTTTACTAAAAGAGGTTATTGCAGTCCTTTTAAGTGGGCATTTAATTAGGCACTAAACGGAATTAGTGCTAAGGAAAATAAACGGTGACGCAGGGTGAATTGGTGTCACCAATTTATCCTCAAATGACTTTCCAGTCCATACATAGCATTCATTCTGCTGAAAAAAATATGCAAGTCTACTTAAATTAAATATTTAATTAAATGAATCTTTACAGACAGTGACGCACATCATAAACAGGTCTGGCTGGCAGCGGGCAATTTTGCTTAAGGTATTTTGTGCTCCGGGTTAAAATGCATGGTATCTCATCCGCTAACACGAGCGAAAGAGATAGATACTGTGATGAGCAGTAAGAAGCTAGTTCGCGTATGTATTAGCACTTTTGCAAATTTGTAGCGTAATGGATGATGATTTAGGACTAAAACGAGCGCGTGAAATTTTATAAACAGATCTTTGGGAGTCTAGATATCATGAAAAAACGACTAAATGTATATTTTCAAAATAAAATTATTTGCATTGTTGTACTACTAATCTATCCTTGTATGGTGGCCGTTTTGCAATTTTCCTTCTTCTTATGGTATTTATTTCACCCAAAGATGCGTTAAAATTAGTGTTGAAATATGGAACTTTCGACGCTCATAACTTTCTTATTTTTATTTTTTAACTTTTTTGTTTCCATACAGGGCTAGATAATGATGAGACAAATTGATATCATTTTTCATTTTGCACGTAAACCGTCAAACAGTGGAGTAATCGCCAGACTACGTTTGTATAGAAGAATGATCGACTAGTGTAACCTTAAGGGTTCTTTATAGAGGATGTAAAAAGACCTATCACAAAAATCACCGGATTCTGTAATAAAACTAAGTAACATTGTACAAAAATATATCCCAGAAATAGCCCAGTACAAAAAAAAACACGATAACGTGATTTGATGTACCTTTTTTCAGGGCTTAATTTAGGGTTCCGACCGCTCCAGGCTAACTTTCAATAAGCGCCCCTCTTGCTTGGATGCAGAATAGTTCTCGCCAAACTTCTTGGCCGCCCTGAAGTTGGCTACAATGGCTGCGCAGTAGTAAATCTCATAGAAAAACAGTACCGTTTCGTGCCTGGCGCATCCGGTAAACCAACTTCAGGGCGGCCAAGAAGTTTGGCGAGGACTATACGCTAATTGAATAAGCGGCACACTAGACAGATTGGAAACAAAGACGTTCGAAAAACCGTGTCCGGGAAAGCTTACAGTGCTTTTGTATTTTACCCGCGAATTTTTAAACTAAATATGATTGTGTAAATTAGTGATGCTAGCAAAGGCAAGCTTGGCGCCCCCTAGATCCTCGCGCCCCAGGTTATAGCCTGGTTAATCTGAGAGTAAATCAGGCCCTGGATTCGTTACAGGGGCGGCCTTAACCGCTGCGAGGCTCCGGGCGGGTGGCAAATATTTTCGAGGCCCTTGTCCTTTTTACAATGTATGAGATATACGAGAAATGGAAAACTTTGCACTTATTGTTTTTATTATTAACTGGCTTCTGCCAGCGGCTTCGCCCGCGGGAATTTCGAAAATTAGCTCAAGGGAACATATTTCCGGGGCCTATGTACTATTCCAGACTGAAATCTATTGGCAAATTTCATCCAGATCCGTCCAGCCGTTTGAACGTGAAGAAATAACAAACATACAAACACACACACACTCACAAACTTTCGCCTTTATAATATTAGTGTGATTATTAATACTCGACTCTTATTAATACTCGACTCTTATTAATACTAGACTCCTAATCGACCAACTTTATTTTATTGTTTGCTAAGGATATAAAAAAAGTTAATTAAAAAAATCAAAAAACCCGACTGCTTGAAAACTGAACTAAAAAGACGTAAACAAGTAGAAAATCATGCTGTGCTGTCGGAGGATACATCTTCGCGAGCTGGCTGACCAAAACCAGACGTATCCTCCGACTGCACAGCATGATTTTCTACTTGTTTACGTCTTTTTAGTTCAGTTTTCAAGCAGTCGGGTTTTTTGATTTTTTTAATTAACTTTTTTTATTTATAACTTTTTAGTTATTTTTTTTTTCGAATCAGGTACATTTAAACATATAAGTGTTATATATTTTTGAAATCATCTCTTAAAATCCTTTATTTTGACACCCCACACGATAGGGTTGGAAGAAAAAAAAAAATTTGGGCCCCCACAATATGGCGCCCAAGAACCGCTATTTTCCTATTTGCCAACTTTTATGTAGCCAGTGACACTCGCGGGGTTAAGACAAATCGATTGACGTAAGAACCATCAAAATCGGCCCACGCGTTTGGTCTCTAGAACGCCACATAGGAACAAACATACATACATACATACATACATACATACTTACATACATACATACATACATACATACATACATACATACATACATAGACTGATAAACACATTACCCTCCTTCGGCAGTCGGGTAAAAATAGTAAGCTTTTTGGGTTGTAGCGCGAGGCCCCTGCAAGAGCGAGGCCCCGGGCGATTGCCCTGTTCGCCACCCCCTAAGGCCGCCACTGATTCGTTAAATCATAAATACTTTAACTGCAAGGTGACTAACATACTACACATTTTATATTGTGTGTCATTGTCTGACAGCTAAAGTGTTAAGTTAAAGGAAGGAAAAGTCAAAAAATGAAGCCCCAACAAGTTTAATTAGTGAAAGATTGTGTGGAAGTTGGTCATATTGCCGATGGGAAGGCCCATCAGTCACGCAACATGGGGCCAATTGAATCACTAAAGTTTACACACAGCCACGTAATCTAGAACTACGAAGGTATGCCTATGATCCATGACAAGTTAACCAGATGTCTAGTTCCAATTAGTGAAATACACAAAGCTCCGTTTGGCATGAGTGCAGTTACTAGCAGTGTGTACTCGTAGTAACAGCTTGCCAAAATGCCAACCCATCTGTCTATTATAGTAAGTTACAAGTCTGCGCAACTGGTATCCTTACCCTTGGACGTATTTACAGGATTAAAGAAAATTCAAGACTGTGTAGGACACCAAAGATGATGAGACATGTTTTTCGGGGCAAACGTGCCCACAGATCGAAGAGATTTGAATGGAACGGGAGGAGTTTGTTGCCTAGCAGTGCGGCATAAACTATTGTCTAAAAAATTTTTTCAGTTAATCTTGGAAATGCTGTGCCAAAGGAAAAATGTTTAAGGTTAGATAGGTTATAGCAGTACATTCCAAAAACGGTTTCAGGGCTTTCTGTAAACCAGCTGACAAACTTGGCGATATTCTAATTTCAATTTTATCCATTGACAAATGTTCGTAATTATTTGCCTGGCATAATTACTAATGTCATAATAGAAATAATTAATTGAACGTACTTTAATATTTGTTAGGTGGTCAATTAATTTAATAATTATTCCTAGATCCCTCGTGACTTGTACAATTAATTGATGTAATAGAAGTACTTACATATACAGTTACAATTTTATAGAATTCACGGTAGTAGAACATCCAACTAATATCGAAGGTGATGAGAATCTAATTTTCCTCATAAAAATTCAAAATTAGAGTGAACAGGGTAAGCTCACTCCATCGTCGACTCTGTCTCCTCTGACCTAGAGACTAGAGTCAAGAGCAAACAATTCACAAAAAAATAAAAAATACAAATTAATAAAGCGGGAGCCGAAAGTATCCCGAGCCAGTTTAATCGTAAAGCTGCGAAAGAAAGAAGTGACAGCTTGGCAATGCCTACTATCCCCATAGTACTACGTGAACAATGATAGTCTGTTATGAATGATTCTACTCTTCTGATAATCGTAGGAAACAAACAACATTTTACTAAGAAGCTCACAGACACTCGAAATACAGAAGACATTTGAGAATATGAATATAAGAATCTACGTCAGTAATGAAAAGAATGGATAAAGCTAGCACAACAATTAATCTGATCTATCAAATTGCAGTCTTGAAACTTGCAGCAACGCATAAATTACTAAAGGAATAGCTTCTAAGGCTTAAAGATCCATACAGGATCTGTTTCAGCAGCACATAACTGTTCCCAATTTATGTTTATAAAGATAATTGACCAAAATATGCAACTATGTATTTTGGCAAGATTTTAATGATGACCGATGAGTTCATTCGAGCAGTCGCGGTCTGCGGCTGTGGTCTCGACAGGCGATAATAATTAATCGACGTGCAAGTCTCGCCAGAACCCGTCGTTGAGTGACGCAGCACCTGTCACAACACCGAATCAGTCACAACACACCCTCGCAATTTACGATGCTAACCAAAATTTAACACTGTCAAACTTTGCCTATTGTTCATTTGAGTCCCCAAACAAAACGTGACCTACGTTATTCCTTGGAGTATCACTCTCAAAATTGAACAAGACGTCTGGGTTTATTGCAACAACGCATTGCCTAATAAAAATAATAATTTCTGTTGAATAAGGAAAAAATAAAGAAGAATGAATCATACTTGGTAGGGTCATCGACATGATAAACGCAAAGTTGAGCACGAAACAAAGTGCGCGAATAACGTGCGCCGACGATGTGTCTGCGATTTGCGAACCCTACAACAAAATACCAATGTGCGAGCAAATCGCAACATGTGAAGGTATGTCAGAATACGCATTTGTTTACGAGCTTTCTGTTACATAAGGTGGGGAATGTGGCCCACTCGTAGTGGAGTCTGAACACCTATTTATACGCTCTTTCCATTCCCGACTGCGTGACACATATTACTTACTCCAGTGACTAAGGGCGGGCTAAAGATAATTTTCCTGCAGCTCAACCATTAACCGAATTTGCAAGATCGTTTCATAATTTCTTTAGCACGTGTTATAATGTGCTTTAATGTAAACAATGAGTTGGTAGCTAACGTCAACGGGCTAAGTTTCTTAAAGTTTTGTAGTATGTAGATACTACTTCAAATCATTAATTTTAAATGTTTTTTTATTTAACATTATTTTAAAATGCATTGTTTATTGTTCATAGCATGATTCATTAAACATTTATTCGGAAGGCCTAAAGCATCAGGTTTATCGCACGATGCCGCCGGCAAGTGATAACGATCCAATTAGTATCTCATAAAAATGCTTTAAACAATTTACAGTACATAATATAAACCCTTAGTAAGTACACTAAGGACTGAGTAAAAGGCTTTGCTTAATATTTTCTTTTTTAAATTCCTTATTTTCTGATGAAAGGACTAGACTGTGATTTGAGATTATTTCTACTTAGAAACAAAATGATAAACTCAAATTAATCAAACAAATAGTTAAATTTATTTTCAAATGTTTAGGCATGTAAAACTGGGGTAACTTGTACTGTTAGATATCCTTAAAGTGCAATCAACAAATTAACTTCAATACCAAAGTATTTTATGTTTTAAAGTAAGTGGGTTACTGTTTCAGATGCATATTAATTGAATGTTTATCAATGTCAGTAAACACAACACTTCTGTTTATTTAAATTATACTTAATTCACAGTAAAAATATGTTCAATCAGAAAGCACATACTTGCAACTGTAAGATAGCCAAGGAAGTATTTACACGAGTTACAGATATAATCAACAGATAGGTAGTAATCAAAAGTAATTCTTTGATAGTTTTCGAAGTAAAGCTGATAACGTGTTATTAGTTAACAAGTAGGTTAAGACACCGAGTGTTAGATAAGTTTGGTGTATGTTTTGGTGAGAGTCCTGCGCTGCTAAGCAATGTATGAGTTCGTACCGTCGCAGTGCCTGCAGCGCTTGGGCTCCGGGGGTGCGAGCTCGTCGCCGAGTTCGCGGTGTCGTACCGGCATGGCGGCGCATCCCGCGCCGGCGCCGCCACTACCCGAGTGTCAACACGAGGCTCACGCGCTCCACCTCGACCGCTCTCTACATGCGGCGGCGTCGCAGCTGCCACTGAGCCCGACCAGAGCCGCCCGCCCCGGGCGGTAGGCGGCGCCCATTCCCAAGTTATTTTGGGCGGCTGTGACTCATGGCTCGAACTGCCCGAGGCGAGCGGCGCCTGCGCATCACAGGCTGTGCGGCGAATCCCGCCTAAGCCTACGCACACTTGCAGTGACCTACTGCATTTATTTGCTTACAGATTCATTCACATTTCGCCCCCTATCAGTTAGTCAAGGCTATTCATATTTTTGATAATAAATTGCAAATTGTATATACATACTTACTGATAATATTTTTATGTTTTATTATATTCATAATTTTTACCTTGACTAATAACAAAACTTTGTATTGATTTATTGTAAATAAATTTTATTAATTGAATTAGAAATGCCAAATCCCAGCAAGGTTTTACATCTAGGTAGATTTTTATTTAATATATGTACATACTAATTACTTCCTTAAATATTAAAAATAAAACATTTAAAAATAGTAGCTTAGTAGTATCAGGAACACGGTCTAAGCTACAGGTGATCAGAGCTCCAGAGAAAGGAACCACCCATCAATATGAGCCATGTTCAAAAATACCGCTTTCTGAATCAAGCCCTTGATCCCCCAGCCTAACAGTAGTTAAGCCTTTTTAACAGTAGTTAAGCCTCAATTCCTGAACTAGACGTACCAGTATAACAGGAGTCAGCACCCCCCCCCCATTTTATATTGTCTTAATGTCAATTAGCCTACAATTTAAAAAAATATATCTCTCTGGGTAAGGTTCGTGGGTTCGAACCCCGGCAGGCACTTTACTTTGTGTGAATTATTTCATCACCACCACTCTCAAATCGGTGAAGGAAAACATTGTGAGGAAACTTGAAAAAAATGTCTTAGAACCAAAAATTCGAAGACATGTGACATCCACCAGCACTGGGCCCTTTTGGTGGATTACGGCCCATTCCCTCTCACAGAGTGGAGGCCTGCACAAACAACGGACCAAATGCGAGTCTAAGTGCGGAAAAGGGGTCCATCAAACATGACAAAAATGAATTTTAGTAACTTTGTTTTAGAAGCAGAGCAGGTTTGCGACTGATGGAAGGAATGGAGGGAGACATTTGCTCAGCAGCAAAGCAGTTTTGGCTAATAATAAATATAATACTTGCCAGATACCTTAGGTCAAATGCAAAATGATTGGCTAAAGTATCATTACAGAAAAAAATGCCAAAAAAATCACGTTTGATGTATGTGAGCCCCACTTAAATATTTATTTTATTTATAGTATTTGTTGTTATAACGGCAACGGAAATACATCATCTGTGAAAATTTCAACTGTCTAGCTACCACGGTTCATTAGATACAACCTGGTCACAGACGGACAGACGCATTACGGAGTCTTAGTAACAGGGTCCCGTTTTTACCCTTTGGGTATGGAACCCTAAAAAGCAATGTTTCCACTAACTTGGTACTTGATTTATATTATAGCTAGATAGCTGTGATAGTTAGCTATCATAATGATGTTAGCATGTGAAACAGTCATCCAAATACCTACTTGAAAATTTAAATACATTTCCACTCAATAATACTACTGTCTGAAGCTTCTATAGTTGAAATTTTTTGATAAATGGTGACACAGACAGATAGTTAGATTCTATTGTAACTCAAAAAGGAAAGTACCTAACTTAAATTGCGTCACAAAGCATTTATAAAGTTAAAAATTTCCTTATATCATCAGGAATATTTACGGCTTTAGTTTAAAATCCACCAATAAATAATTGACGTAAACATAAACATGCTCAAGCCAACATATAAACCATACAGGTGGAAGACAATAGAAAAAAAAAAATTGCATGCCGTACGGCAGAATGGAGAGGAAACACCCAATTCTGTAGCATCTCAAACTTGTACCTACATTGCTGGTATAAATAATTCCGATTCTAAATAGTATATAGACTTCGAACTGAATACTGTAGTTAATCTTAGTGTTCATGAATGAAAAGATTGTGTGTGAATGTGTTCTTGTGTCTCCCAGATAATGGCCAGGACCGGAATCACATTTTGAATAAGTGTGAACATCAAGTTATAGAATTATGTGACTATAGTCACATATATTATAAAATCACAGACAGTTAAATTTCCATTGTGTCCCTTGTAGATCTACTTACTGTCATTCTAGGGGTTACCTCTTTGGAGGAATAGAAGTAGATCTTGACAGGTTAACATGAAAATACTAGCTGATTCTTTTCATTATTAAGAAAATAAATAAGAACATTTAAACATTTTTCGACCAATACATACAGTTGTTACAGGTGTGATGGTTTAATGTTCAGCATAAAAATATCTAATACCCACAATATGAAAAATATGACTAGTAGAATATAGTTCTTTTGTGTACAATTGATTGTAGTAACAGACATTATGTTAAGTTACTTCATAATGTTTACTTTTACATTTTGTTCTTGACCTTGCTGTGAAACTAATTTTACTAACCAGTATCTGTTTGGGAAAAGTGGTTTCGAAATTTATAATAAGTAAGAGATATACTTAAAAGATTTGAGTTACAATTAGATAATATTTATATGACCGTAATTTTACCGGCGCACATACATGTAACACATGAACTAACTTTTAAATTAAGTTCAACAGCTTGAGAAATACAATTTCTGTGTACCTACCAACACAATCCTTTATTTCTGTTACCAGCCGATGGAACCACAAGTTAATAATAACTTACAAATGCGTAGTGTCTGGTTACCGAACAAAAATCTATAACAATTGGACTGTTTGCAATGTGATATCACGACTATCCTTGGAGGAATGTCACATTTTCTAGTCAACAAAAAGAATGTTTACTAAGGATACTACTACTAAAAAGCACACAATACAACGTGACATCACAATAATAACTAGAAATAGACTAAAATGAAACAGATTGAATAGGTACTACTGTGGGCGGCTACGCAGAAAACTTACCTTGTATTGAAAATATTGTTGTCTTCAATAAAATCCAATACCTAAAATAAACTAGTTGGAATATTCAATACAAAATCACTATAATTCCGTTACACCACGTCACTAAGATTTATTATTTCACAAACAGAAACAATATTTCTTCTCGTTCCTGCCATTTTGAATTTTTGAAGAATGTTGCCAATCTCGATTTTCAAAGAGTATTTTTAGACTAGAATACTAGTCTTTTAACACACATTATTTTATGTAGCAATACTTTTTAATGTAGTACTTAAAACTTACTTGTTCAACCTTACAACAGTCATGCAAAAATGGAATCGACATTATAATTATAAGGGGTCCTTAGACGATCAATCCTGCATCTATCTGGATGAAATATGTGGTCATTTTGAATACTTTGTTAGGTTGACACCACAGAACAGAAAAAAAAGCCTTCCTGTTGTGTGGTTGACACGCAGTGACTTTGGTATGGTATAGTACTCGCCAAACTTCTTGGCCGCCCTAAAGTTGGTTTACCGCGCGAAACGGTGCTGTTTTTTGTAAGAGATTTACTACTGCGCAGCCATTGTAGCCAACTTCAGGGTGGCCAAGAAGATTGGCGAGAACTATAGCTGCAGAGACTTAGTATACTTCTAGACGGAACATATTTAAGACGCAATTTCACTATCGGTATTCACTTTCGCACTAACAGATGCACGTCATAAGCAAAAAGAGATAGATATACTTTTGTCTATGCCATGTTTTGTACCAGTGTGTCCGAATGTATACCTTATTAGACAATAGACACACATAAAGCACGTTAGGCCGTTGGTCCCGGTTGTTAATTGAAGATCTTTGACAGTCGTTACGAGTCAGAAGCCTGAGATCTGACACCAGTCTTGCCAAGAGCGGTATAGTGTTATCCAGTTACTGGGTTGTGGAGGTCAGATAGGCATTCGCTCCATTTAAAACACTGGTACTCAGCTGAATACGGTTAGACTGGAAGCCGACCCCAATATAGTTGCGATGAGGCTAGGCCATCGACCACACAGCCCCCCCAACCCACGGGCTGTGTGGTCGATGGGTTAGGCAGATTGATTGAAATAGACATATATCAGTACTAGATCTGTGCCACTGTATTTGCCGATATTATCGAGTTTAGTTTTGGCGCGATCTACAAATTTGCTCAAATGTCTGTAAAAATCGTCCCGAACTGGGACTTATTTGTTCTACGTTTATTTTAGGGATTCTTTGTAATAATTATTATTTAAAAAGACTGGATGTGTGAGTGGTGACTCGCAAAAAGAGTGAACTTACTTAAAAGTCATTGTACGAGTGCACTTGCGAACAGCCCGTAAAAACGGTCATGGCCACCCAGCTGGTCCGGGGATACCACACGGTCTCCGTTGAGGCGGCGAGCCTCCTTGCCGGGTTGCCGCCATGGAATCTGACGGCAAAAGTCCTCAAGCACATGTGGAAGTGGCGCGAGGAGGCGAAACTCCGTTGCCGCGACAAATCGCAGCTCGGCGGGCAAAGCTCCGGCAGGATCTCAAGGCGACATGGAGAGAGCAACCCAGTGCTGGGCACGCCACAATTGTGGCGATAAGGCCCATATGGCGGAGGTCTGCCCCGCTTGGGTGGAGCACCGCCGTGTCCTCGTGGGGGCGGTCGCCGGTAATGACCTCTCGTGTCCGGCTCCGGTCCAGGCATGGTACGGAGCGAGAGGGCATGGGAAGCCGTCACCCCCTTCTGCGAAGCAGTAATGCTCGCGAAGGTGGAGGCGGAACGCGTGAGGGAGACACCCTCACGCCCCTAGCCACCGCAAGAGACGCCCTTGGGCATCGGGAGTCGCAAGCCGATACCCGAAAACCATAGGCGCGGGCTTGCGCACGACTAGTAATGGGTAGCTCTCCGTCCGAAAAGGACAAGATCCGAATCGACGACGCGTAGTGACCCACGCGCACCTCAAAGAGATGTCATCAGAAACTGACGGGATCCGCTAGGGCCGATGCCTGTCTAGGTCGCGGATTTTTAAAGAGAGTTAACGCGGCCCTGGCACAAGCAACTGAAGAAACAGGGATGGTGGTTTCCGAAACACAAAAAAGAGGGGCCTTATAACATGACTTGTTAAAACTATCATATCAAAGACGAAAGGATTCATATGATTAAATTACACTATTATATAATATGGCTCATAGATCTGTGATCCTAGTATATGATAGTGTAATCAGTTATTCCATATTTTTTGTCCTATTTTCTTTATTTCTGTTTGTGATTGATGAATTGCTGAAGCACTTTGCTGGTCAGTGTGTGCACGCGCGTGGCTGTTTCGTGTTACAATAAAAACACAAAAATATCTTGATACTATTTTATTGAAATAGAACATATTTTATTTCATAAACATTATATTTAACCGATTTCAAAAAAGACGAGATTATCCATATAACTTTAAGATTTTAGGATCTTCAGAAATTTATGTGATGAATAATTATTATTATGGCGGTTTATCATACAAACGTACAGTAGTAAGTAGTGTTTCCATACAAAAGCTTTCAAACCGTAATTTATATCCAGCAGATAAAAGTTATCTGAAGATTGATTAATAGGTGTACGAAATTATTGCACCAATTCAACTAACCTTGTTTTTTCGATACATTTTAAGAGAGCTAATAAAACTCCGCCTAAAATGTAAATTACATTTAGTAACAGAAATAAATATATCAACAAAAACAATTTGTACATAATCTCAAATTATATTTAATTTCCTAACTTAGTAACAATAAATTGCAAAACAACTTTGAACAAAGTCACAAAATCTTAAGATTGATAATATAACATAAATAAATAACCGTAACACGATTATTGCGCATTGTAATATAATGTAAATAAATAGAGATTAAATAAAATTTAACTAATTATAAGACGTAACTTAAAAATGCAGTTCAATTACAACTGGGCAAAAAAAGCATAGACAATAATTGGGGCTCCTGTATCGCTTCTGCAAAATTCTCAGTTCAGCCCATAGCATAGTCAATAATATTAATTCCTGTGGCCTAGTTTTATATTGCATATAATTATATTATGATATTTTGATTCTCGATAGCTGCTTCTGTCTCAAAACATTTCAGAAAGAAAACGTTCAATCATTCTCTAAACTGTTATTGCCAATTTGTAAATTTTTAAATATACTACTATAAAATTATATTATGTCATATGTACTCCACCGATGTTTTGTAGAATAAATACGCCTAAAAACTACTGAAGAGCGGCTTGAAGATTATAAGCATCGATGTTTGACTGTACTTTAATTTGACATTTATACAATACAATAGTAATAGTCAGTAATATTATATATTAAATCGGTTAGCTACAGTATTCATTACACATTTAATACAACCTATGAATATACTATAATATAATTTAAGTATGTTGTAATTGTAATTAATAGGCGGGCAAAAACTGGAATTTCATTTAAAACTATTATCTGAACCATAATTTTAAGTATTATTATACATACTACTTATTGAGAATGCCTAGGCATACAACATGTTATGTTGTTTTTGAATCATTATAATTATTCGTTAAAGCAATGAAGGATAAAATAATAGAACTATCTGATCAATTTAAAATAATAGAACTAGCTGATCAATTTAAAATAATAGAACTAGTTGATCAATTTAAAATAATAGAACTAGCTGATCAATTTAAAATAATGTACTACTGAGAGGGTATCTACTGGTTCTAAAATAAACAAGAACCAAAGAAATTAAGGTTGTACCATATATCATTAATCGGAGATAGTAAAAGGGGGCTTTGCTCTATTAATAGTGATCCAGTTGAATCTTGAATTCTACACTAAATAGCACAATCTAACATGTATATTTGGTAAATAGATTAAGGTCCGGTTTCTCGACGCTAAATTATCGCAAAATTTATGTGACACATTGTCAAGCACGCGTTATCTGCTGTGATTGGTTGAATGAATTTTCAACAGCCAATCACAGCAGATATCCAGCGATTATTCTTCGATTGCGTTAAGAACCCGATAATCGAGTTTTGAGAAACCGGGGGCAAAATTCACAGCTCGTGTAGTTTTAGCTACTGTTTACAACTTCGCAATTGCCATTTTGTTTAACATGTTGGTCTTTTTTCAAACTTTTTATTAATGCTGACTCTTTTTGTTCTTTGCGAGTGTTCCGTACCTCGAATTCAAGTCGATGACGTATTATTCGTTGCACAATGTCTTCTGTTGTCATGGTGTTGCCAGAATTTAGAATCTGTAAGATGTATTATAAGTAAATAAATATTAGAATTCCCAATATAGCGCCCAAAAGCCGCCATTCTTTTTTAACTTCGCCGATCAAAGAACACTTGGGCGGTCAAGACGTATGTAACGATGTAAATAAATAAATAATAATAATATAAAACCGTCTAACGATTTCAAAGATATGAGGTAATAAAGAATATTACATACATACATACAAGATACGCGCGAAAAACTTAACCCTTTCCTTGCAGTCGGGTAAAAAATCGAAAGTAAAATGTTTACCTTGAAGCAGCCGCGTTGTTTGGGCACCTTGTAAGGGTCGGAGCTGTCTGAGTCGGTAGCTATCGTGGTGAGGCCGTGGCATACCACCTTCACCCGGAAGTGGTCCATCAGCTCGGCTGTTACGGCGTAAGGGGCTCCGATCACCACTTCATGCACGTACTGGAAGTAAACAAGGAATTTTATTGCAACTGAGTTTAGTTTTGCCAATCTATGATGAATTTATCTTCTGTCAATTTTCATGCAAATTATTTTGATTGATTAACTGCAATCAATAGTTTTTTTTCACTGTATATGGTGAATGCGACGGAGACTAATTTTTACCCGACTACGGTGAAGCAAAAGGGAGGGTTATGTTTTTGATTTGTGTGTATTTCTTTCTCTCGTTAGCTCTTTTGAGATTACACTGGAATAAAAACAGATTAGCAGCTTCATAGGCTTGAAGTTGAAATCCGACCGAAATCAATTGATTGAAGTGACGATTTTGTAGGTATTGTGAGTGACGGATAATTGGTCGCAAATTACCAGATTACTGATGTGATGACCCTAATATTATATCTTATTTGGTCAAGGTCTAGAATCGGGGTATCTTAGAGATAAAATACATATGCATATTTCAAGATTAACATAGGTACAGTTTTAAGAATAGATCAGTGAAATATTGGCAATTTTTTTTTTTCTAGTTTCCGATACAGCAATCGTAAAGCTTTTTCCTTTATGAGCCTGTTCTCAGCAGTGTTCTGTTTGCTCAGCAGTGAGATTTGTCGAAAATCCCACTGCTGAGCGTATTTTTTAGCTTTATGAGTATAGGAAACAGACTTGGGGACCTTAAGGTTACACTAGTCGATCATTCTTCCATACAAACATAGTCTGCCGATTACTCCACTGTTTGACGATATACGTTCAAAATAAAATATGGTATCAATTTGTCATCATTATCTAGTTCTGTATGGAAACACAAAAAGAAAAATATTTGAAAGTTATGAGCGTCGAAAGTTCCATATTTCAACACTAATTATAACGCATCTTTGGATGGAAATAAATACCATAAGAAGGAAAATTGCAAAACGGCCACCATACAGGAATAGATTAGTAGTTCAACAATGCAAATAATTTTATTTTGAACATATACATTAAGTTGTTTTTTCATGATAACTTGACTCCCAAAGGTCTGTTTATAAAATTTCGCGAGCTCGTTTTCGTAATAAATCATCATCCATTTCGCTAGAAATTTGCAAAAGTGCTAATGCGTACGCGAACTAGCTTCTTACTGCTCATCACAGCATCTATCTCTTTCGCACGTGTTGTCGGATGAGATAGCAGGCATTTTAACCCCGCGCATAAAATAGTTCATGCCGTCGACTACGGCAACCTTAATGATGGTAGTACGCAATTTAAATTCTCGATAAGCGATATCAAACACTTATTTTTTTTAGAAAATTTCATTTATACATCGGTCGAATCGGTTGTATTGCGTCCATCTGAACATACTTGCAACTTTGAAATCGCTTATCAGTGCGATATAAATCGAATCGCGTCGAGCGTTCAGGAACGTCGCCTATTATATTATTTTGTAACAAATAAATGAAGTGCAAAGTTACCTGTATTTAGTTTAATTACTTCAATTATCTATATCACCCGCGGATACACCCTCTTTGAAATAGTACTTTCCTCAATGAATATCTTTATAAATTATTAGCCCAGTAGAAATATACACTAAAAGAGGCTAAAATCGAAAAACATGACGTAATTCTGATTTGTTTATGTTGTATGGACCAGTTAGGGTAGTATGAGAAAATAAAACCGGCCAAGTGCGAGTCGGTCTCGCGCATGAAGGGTTCCGTACCGTTATCAAAAAAACGGCAAAAAATATCACGTTTGTTGTATGGGAGCCCCACTTAAATATTTATTTTACTCTGTTTTTAGTATTTGTTGATATAGCGGCAAAATACGTCTTTTGTGAAAATTTTAACTGTCTAGCTATCACGGTTCATGAGATACAGCCTGGTGACAGACGGACAGACAGACAGACGGACCGCGGAGTATTAGTAATAGGGTCCCGTTTTTTTTTTGTTTTTGGATACGGAACCCTAAAAACTGATGCTCGCTACGCACCACGCAAAAATCTGCAAAATTTTGTGACGTTTTTCACTTTTTGCACTAAAAATTAAAAAGCTACGCGTTTTTTCGACAAATAAACCCACAGTTTTGCAGCTTTTGCTACATCTGGCGAATCCTTAAGCTAGGAGTCTAAATCGTCAGGCCATCTCCTTCTCCTGTTGTTCTTAGCTGTTGTTGTTCCGTTTTTATGGTTATTAAATTATTATCTTAAATTAATGAGGTATTGTTATAACGGACCATCAATTCATCGCAGTTAGAATATGATTTTTATGCCATATTTACTAAACTCATGCACGAATACATTCTTCTTCAGCCACTGCACAAACCGTGCAAAGCAAGGGCGATATGTGGGTGTAGTATAACTCTGCTTATCTCTTAGGGGAATCGGGCGTCGTGTTTAGTAAGTGAGTTTTTATCAACCAGCAATAGGCGAGCATGGTAGATTACAGCGGACTTTCTCACACAAAAGAGGAAATCTGTGTCCCAGCAATGGATACACTAAAGTCACCGCCAAATAACAAAAAATATATGTCCTTAACACCTGTCTACCAATGCATTCCAGTATTTCAAAACGATACGAAACAAATGTAAAGGCAGTGTCGCAAACACGATCAAAACAAACGTATCGTGGTAAGAGGCGTCCTTGACCCTTTCGCTTTGCATTCAGTAGTGAGTTAATATCTCATAAACGCGTGGACCGATTTACATGATTTAAACGGATAAAATGGTTCTACGCCTATACCTTTTATTTGGGACCAAAATTATCTAAATATCTCCATAACCAAAAAAACATGTTTTCAAGTTACGTAATTATATTTTTGGTACAAGTCGGATCAATGAATTTTATTTTTTTGTTATCTGGCGGAGACTTTGTATGCCGATATTGTTTTTTAAGTTTTTTAGTAATTACCTTGCAAGCAAGTACAGACAGGACTCGCTCGTGTAAGTTCATGATGGGGTAGTTGGACCCCTTGTAGCGGTTCACTTCAAGATCGGTGTGTAGGCCCACGATAAGGAAGTCTCCTTGCTTGTGTGCAGCCTCTAGAAAATCTAGGTGCCCTACGTGGAAGAGATCGAAGGCGCCTGCGACGTAGACAACCTGGAATAAATTTGCTTGAAATTTTAATTTATGGCATCAATTAACTGCCAGTCTTTTGCAAATATTCAATGACATATGAGCATTAGAAAGAGACTACCGCACATTCAATGACAAACTTTTTCTGTAAAATAAACCTTGATGGGCTCTATTTAAGGCCGGGTATCGTAAACTACGTGTACAATTACTTCCCTGTGTGTGATTTAGATAAAAATTCTTTAACACCACCTAAACAAAGTTTAATGTCCCCTGCAACATTAATATTTTATGACCTTTTCAATAGTGATCATTCTGAATTCAACCTTATTTACCTACATTTATTCAATCTGTTGTCATGGAAATAATATAAGAACAAGGATTAGAATAACTTCAGGGTCAATGTCGAGGTCGACTTACCTTATCGGTGGGTTTGGGCGAAAGGCCGCTGCTGAACTGGATAATTTTCTGTGTGGTGGGTAGGAACTGTGAGCAGCCGGTGTAAGGTGACCGGGCAGTGGAGTCTGTGCCGAGGTTGGAAGAGTGCTCAAGGGCCACAGAGTACTCTTTGTCACCTCTCCTGGAAATCAATATGCCTTAAGTGTAACCTAGAATAAGATGAAATGATTAATGTTTTGGGCAACTGTGAATGTGAGCTAGAAGTTTATAGTCAGTACATCACTCCTACTAACTTGTTTTAAACTTATGAATGGCATGGTTAATTTTAAAATCATAGCAGGATACAGCCGTACCATCAAATGCTGTCATTTTCATCTATGCTAATATTAAAAAGAGGTAAGTTTGTGAATTATGAGTTTGTGGGTTTGTGACGTTGTAGGGGGTAATCTCTGGATCTACTGAAACGATTCTGAAAATTTTTTCACCAGTAGAAAGCTACATTATTCCTGAGTGACAATAGGCTATATATATTTTTTTAAAAAATTGAGATCCTTATGAAAATTGCAATAATATAACCCAAGGTAGGGTAGGGTAGGTAGGGTTGGGTAGGCAGGTTAGGCAGTGTAGGCAGGGTAGGCGGGGTAGACAGGGTAGGCTGGGTAGGGTAGGTAGGGTAGGTAGGGTAGGGTAGGTGGGTACAGTAGGTATGGCAGGTAGGGTAGGTAGGTAGCCAAATGACGGGAGCGAAGCCCCGGTGGTCAGCTAGTCATATTATAAAATAACTGAAGGTCAACAAGGATCTCTTTTTGCCTTACTCTTAGTAACAGTAGAGGAACCTTAAGGGCCTTCCACCGCTTTAGTGCCGAAAAACGGTTAAATTCTAAAGCATACTCCTTATAATGGCTAGGTGAAAAGGTTTGAAAAAAATATATGTGGTATATTTATTATTGATTCATGTACATCATTTGTGAAACATGGTTTTTTACGTGTAACTAATAGTTCTGCTTTAAAAAAAAAATTGACAACACGATATTTTTTTGCTACTTTTGGTTACTCCTCCAAAACGGCTTGGATGTTAAAAATATTTTTACACAGAAAAAATTATGACTAGAATTCCTGTATAACTGAAATAATATCATAATTATGTAAATTAAAGAATATTTTGCAAACAAAACTGTCCAAAAGTTGATTCAATATTGATATTACGGCTCCGAGCGCGCGCACGGCCAGTACTGCGTTAACATTGGAGAATATAATACACCTTTAGTATCAGAGGTAAAAATATAATTAATGTAAAAACTAACTAAAACATTCTTATCTAATACCCTTAAACGAGCAATTCTTGTATATATAATCTGAATCTCGGAAAGAGCTAGAACGATTTTCATAGAAAATAGTAGAAAAAAGAAATATGGGGTTTCGGGGGCGATAAATCGATCTAGCTAGATTTCATTTTTAGAAAACGTCATTTTCTCTATTTTCACCCGAGCAGATTTCGGTCGCCCAGGTTCTGATTATTAATATTAAAAACTCTTTACAAAAAAATACTACCGTCTTCTAAATAAGAAAACTACAAAGTGAAAAATATTTTTACTTTTGGAAGTCGGTGTCTTTGGTAGGTACCAATTTTTTGCGTTATGGACACCGACTTCCAAAAGTAAAGTTATTTTTTTCTTTGTACCTAGTTTTCTTATTTGGAAGTCGGTAGTATTTTTTTGTAAAATATTTTTTTATTTTTATTTTTTATTTGTACCTACTTAATAGGCAAGGAATTTAGTAAGGTACCTATAATGCCAAAATAGATTACCCGAATATCGTAAAACTGAACATAACCGGTGAAATGAGAGTATACCAAGGTGGACTGTACACATCTGCGTACCCCTTTAGAGCATACTGGCGTGATGTTATGTTATGAAATGGTATAAACAATAAACAGACATGCGATTGCAGCAATGCCGAGGGATTTGCCGTTATTTACCTATTGAAAAGTTCTGTTGTATATCTCCGAAGTTCCTCATCAGATCTTCACCAAATTAAAATGGGACCAATTTCGGCACAAACTCATTCAAACTAACAAAAAAAAATCGATCCACAATTGACGGAGATATAGGCAAAAAAAAAACATACATAAAGTCGAAAATAGAACGTCCTCCTTTTTGGTAAGTCGGTTAAAAAGTTATACAAATAACAATGGGCTCGTCTTTTATTTTAAATAATATTTTTCAGCAGTAAGGTGATCTTTGAGCAGTTGCACATCAACTTATAATTTCTAAAACTCGCCTTTCGTCGAAACTCGTTTGTAAATCGTTAGCGCGGCCACTAACGGCTTTCACCTTGCTTTCTGCCCTTGATCAGTGAATTCCACCCTAATCACAAATTCTCCCCTCGAAATCAACTAACTACTTACTTATTGCTGTAAATAGAGCTATTATTTTATTACGATCTTGAAAACACAAAAGTCGATATATGATTATAAAGGAAAAGTAAATTTTTACTTGAAATGTTCTCGGGTAAGCAGTAGCATGCGTCCTACTAGGTCTGTGGTGGACACTCCGGCCGTTCTCTGCACTTCCCTGAAAACATGCAAACCATACACATTAGACTTTGGTCAGTAAATATTTTATTAATTCTTTGGTTGAACAAAACTTTTACACACAACATATAATAATTGAGCTAGAAAGAAACGCAAATATGCAATCAGCAACATTTTCCACGCAATAAAAAAATACATAATTAATGCGACGTATCGTCGTATTTTTGCGATTATGCGCGTTATATTAAAATGATTGTGATACTTAATATAATGTGATAAAAATTTGTATAAGAATTGTATGATATAAAATAAAATGTATAATAATGATAATTAATATAATTTAATGTGAACTGTATATATAACTGTAATATTGAGTATAATAATTTAAATTGCAATGCCTTAACAGGCAACTAAGTTCTAAGAACCTACCTTATGTTAACATCTTCAAAATTCTTTACACTTAGTTCGCAAGAAAGAATTTGAATTTGGGAATTGAAAACATAATAATAAATATGAAATTTGCATATGGAGGGACTTTGGCAATCAGTCGGCAGGTATTGGCAGATATAATAAAAAATCATGAGGCAACAAAACTGCAATTTATGTCACCCAAGTTACGGCCCAAACACAAAACTGCGAATTGACGCGATGCGAATTCGCAACGCAGAAAACAGCTAAGCAACAACAAGCTCGTAGATTTTTACGAAGCGAAGTCGTACTGCAGTTTTGTGTTTGGGCCCTTGGTGACAATATGACAAGATTTGGTTCAACTTTATTAATTGGAAAAAAAAATGAAATCTCCCTTGCACCTATCATTACAGGGTCGATATTCCTATTACGATTGTACAATCGTCTATATATAAAAAAAGTATATCGTATGTCTATCTATATTACACAGTATATTTTATTATCATGGTGACAAGCTTATAGTACTATGCTACTTAAGTTGAAAATAGAATTGATTTATGGGAGAGGGTCTCTTGAAACTGCGAACCACACAAGTAACGTTGTGTGCAGCAGATTCCATTGAAATATGACTACCATATTATAAATTAACTGAATAGTAATTTAACTTAGAAACTGATCTTGTTTGAGTTCCTCCATGTGAGTAGACCCTTAAGGTCCGACCGCACTAGGCGTAACTGCGCGTCAGCGGAGCGACGCGACAAAATATATTTTATATGAAATTGTATGAGATAAAGTCTCGCGTCGCGTAGTTCCGCTGCCGCGTAATGCGTTTTATCTCATACAATTTCATACAAAGTATATTTGGTCGTGTCGCGTCGCGTCGCTCCGCTGACGCGCAGTTACGCCTAGTGCGGTCTGACCTTTAATGTTTATATAAACAGCAGTAGGTTACAATACAATGCTGTTTTATAAATATTCGTCATTCAGGCACATTTACACAAACAGTTGTTTGCCCATTTTGTGGAGAAAATGTGCATTTGCGATACTTGTCACGCGAATTTCGCACTAATGTATGTTTTCTTTTAGGGCGAACTTCAAGGCCCGAAAACACATCCCCTTTTATTCAACCACAGAATACTATTTTTTTTATAAAATAATGCTGGATTTGTAAACAGGACATTCAACTTACTCTATCTAATCTAATACCTTTAAACGAGTAATTCTCATATATATAATATATCTATATATATATAATCTGAATTTAATTTTAATTAATCAATCTAGCTAGGTTTCATTTTTAGAAAACATCCTCTATTTTCACCCGAGAGCTGAGCTCAGCCGCCCTGGTACTAATATTAATGAGTGTAATTTCAACAAACTGGACACTTCATTCATACAATATGATAATAAATAATCTGTTCAATTGTTCAGAGGGCAAACATAAAATATTATTTAAAAGTTCTTTTAAATATTGTTTATGGTTTTTGACAAACAATATATCCTGCAGCTCTTAATGATGAAGGAAACCATATCATTTTCATAACCATACATAAAGTAAGGAAAACTGTCTAATAATAAATAATAACATGTAGGTAATGCCATAGAAATAATTATTAGTGAGGATACAAACATAGGATTCTAACTACAAGAGGTGCATTTACATAAGAATATATTTTAACAGCTGTTTGTGTACTTAATGCAGACTCAACTCGGTCAATTGAAGGATGGCATGTTATTATAACTGTAATATTGAGTATAATAATTTAAATTGCAATGTCTTAACAGGCAACTAAGTTCTAAGAACCTACCTTATGTTAACATCTTCAAAATTCTTTACACTTAGTTCGCAAGAAAGAATTTAAATTTGGGATTACAATTGAAAACATAATAATAAATATGATATTTGCATATGGAGGGACTTTGGCCATCAGTCGGCAGGTATGGGACTGATATAATAAAAAATCATGACGCAACAAAACTGCAATTTATGTCACCCAAGTTAGGGCCCAAACACAAAACTGCGAATTGACGCGATGCGAATTCGCAAAGCAGAAAACAGCTAAGCAACAACAAGCTCGTAGATTTTTACGATGCGACGTCGCACCGCAGTTTTGTAATTGGGCCCTTGGTGACAATGACAAGATTTGGTTCAAATTTATTAATTGGAAAAAAATATTGAAATCTCCCTTGCACCTATCACTACAGGGTCGATATTCCTATTACGATTGTACAATCGTCTATATACAAAAAAGTATATCGTATGTCTATCTACATTACATAGTATATTTTATTATCATGGTGACAAGCTTATAGTACTATGCTACTTAAGTTGAAAATAGAATTGATTTATGGGAGAGGGTCTCTTGAAACTGCGAACCACACAAGTAACGTTGTGTGCAGCAGATTCCATTGAAATATGACTACCATATTATAAATTAACTGCATAGTAATTTTACTTAGAAACTGGTCTTGTTTGAGTTCCTCCATGTGAGTAGACCCTTAAGGTCCGACCGCACTAGGCGTAACTGCGCGTCAGCGGAGCGACGCGACAAAATATATTTTATATGAAATTGTATGAGATAAAGTCTCGCGTCGCGTAGTTCCGCTGCCGCGTAGTGCGGTTTATCCCATACAATTTCATACAAAGTATATTTGGTCGTGTCGCGTCGCGTCGCGTCGCTCCGCTGACGCGCAGTTACGCCTAGTGCGGTCTGACCTTTAATGGTTATATAAACAGCAGTAGGTTACAATACAATGCTGTTTTATAAATATTCGTCATTCAGGCACATTTACACAAACAGTTGTTTGCCCATTTTGTGGAGAAAATGTGCATTTGCGATATTTGTCACGCGCATTTCGCACTAATGTATGTTTTCTTTTAGGGCGTAACTTCAAAGGCCCGAAAACACATCCCCTTTTATTCAACCAATTCTTAAACAGGACATTCAACTTACTCTATCTAATGTAATATATTTCTCATATAAATAATATATCTATACATATAAAAATGAATCCCTATTTCCTTTGGTCACGGCATCACGCGTGAACGGCTGGACCGATTTCGCTTATTCTTTTTTTGTTGTGTTTGTTATTGTTAGGAGAAGGATCTTATGAAAAAAAAAATGAAAAAAATGGTACCGTACCTACATAGGTAGGGTAGGGTAGGTAAGGAACAGGTAGGGTAGGTAGGGTAGGGTAGGTAGGGTAGGTAGTGTAGGGTAGGTAGTGTAGGGTAGGTAGGGTAAGTAGGGTAGGTTGGGTAGGGTAGGGTATGGTAGGTAGGGTATGGTAGGGTAGGTTGGGTAGGGTAGGTAGGGAGGGCAGGTAGTGTAGGGTAGGTAAGGTAGGGTAGGGCAGGTAGGGTAGGGTAGGGTAGGGTAGATGAATGTTTGGTGTTTTTATGGCAAAACAAAGTTTGCCGGGTCAGCTAGTCTATATATATAATCTGAATTTAATTTTAATTAATCAATCTAGCTAGGTTTCATTTTTAGAAAACATCCTCTATTTTCACCCGAGAGCTGAGCTCGGCCGCCCTGGTACTAATATTAATGAGTGTAATTTCAACAAACTGGACACTTCATTCATACAATATAATAATAAATAATCTGTTCAATTGTTCAGAGGGCAAACATAAAATATTATTTAAAAGTTCTTTTAAATATTGTTTATGGATTTTGACAAACAATATATCCTGCAGCTCTTAATGATGAAGGAAACCATATTATTTTCATAAATAGTAAGGAAAACTGTGTCTAATAATAAATAATAACATGTAGGTAATGCCATAGAAATAATTATAAGTGAGGATACAAACATAGGATTCTAACTACAAGAGGTGCATTTACAAAAGAATATATTTTAACAGCTGTCTATGTACTTAAAGCAGACTCAACTCGGTCAATTGAAGGATGGCATGTTATTATGTTGCTCAATGAAAGTATTTGCAAAATGCTTTGTACATATGGGAGGGGTGTCATGTACCGGTGGCGCATTGCCGTACGTCTTGTAGTCCGATGATGGAAAGGGCTAGGCAGAATCAAATTGTGCAGTTCCAAAGCACACTCCCCGAAATGTAACCGGTCTTATAGGTTTTTCTGCCAATTAGATTTTTAGAAGCATGCATGAGTCTGGCATTCTGTATTGGTGTCCTGTTAGTGGCATGAGGCTCAACCTCTATTACACTGCCCTTAAAATATCTGATGGGACACATACTACTCTACTAAGTTACACTTCTGCCGTACCCTGCAGCCAATACTGCCTAGACATTATGTTATTTTATTTCAGTTTTCCATTAAAAATTATAGGGCTATGCTAGTCCACATTGCACAGTGGAAAATTTATAGTGTCATAAAGTGTAGAATGCCAATTTGCTTTCTAGATTATAACAGGTATTAAGTTTTGTTACATGAAGGTTTTATAGAGCTACATTTACCTGTAACGGCCAGCTTTTTTCACCAAATGATATGTATCAATTCCATCAGCAGTCACTGTGATGTCATCTGAAAAAATAGAATGTTTTAAGCTAATTTATTTTAAATTATTGAAAAAATTCAAGTATAAAATTATTTATATTTATTAGAATTATTAGACACATTGTGCATTATGATTTTTAAATTTATTTATAATTAGCAAATAAAGCTCTGTTAGTTTATCTAATCAGTTCTTCACACATAATTGGAATAACTAAGTATGTAATTATTGACAAAGGAAATTATTAGAATAAGTTTAGATTTTTTACATGACAAGTTTCATGAGAATGTAGGAAATAAAATCACAGAGACTACAAAACAAAAACTGGTTTCAAGGTAAGATACATGACTAGAATAATATTTAGTACTTAATTTTTTGTCTGAATTTTGAAGGTGGGAAATATATTATATTTCTTATATATTATAAATACTTGCCCCTGTCTAACACAAAACTTTTTATTTATCCAGTCAGTCAAAAAATATGTACAAACTCATATTTTGTTTACAATATCTTTGCAGTTTTTGTGTATTCCTTCCTTGATCTATACTAATATTATAAAGAGGAAAGATTTTTTTGTTTGTTTGTTTGTTTGTACCGAATAGGCTCCGAAACTACTGGACCGATTTAAAAAATTCTTTCACCAATAGAAAGCTACGTTATTCCTGAGTAACATAGGCTATTTTTTAATCCCGAAAACGGGTCCTGTGGGGTGGCCCACGGGAGCGAAGCCGCGGGGAACAGCTAGTTGTACATAAAGCTAGCAGATTTATCCATCAATTATATTATTACATGTTAAATAGCTAGCAATTACTCTACAATGGCCAGTTCTCAGTAAAACAGTCAAATGAATTACCTCCATGCACACAAAAATCACACTGATACTTGTCCAGAGTCTCAAGTGTGGTGACATAGGGTGCACCTTCCACCACCTGGTCAACCCACTTGATGGCACGCACCATTTTGTACCGCTCCTCTTGTGTAAACACAGGAGGACCCTTGTGCTTCGAGATTTCTTCATCTGTATGTACTCCAACGATCAACACATCACCCAATGCTTTGGCTTGTCTCAGAGAATTTGCGTGACCAAAATGAACCATATCATAACTGGAATCAGAAATCAATACCACACAGTTAAGCGTAATCCCAAGGAGAAATTGTTTAGAGAAAAGTATGAGTACACAGCGATTGCGAACTGAAATCGTTCGCGCCGGATGCTTTATAATATTATTCCACACTTAAGTGCTATAGCTCGTGCACGTGAATTTATGAAAGTATATCGGCAATTTCTGGTGAGAAACACTAATGCGACCAAATGTTAACAATGGAACTACTAATGTATAATGTTTCCAATTACCAAGCACGAAGACATGAAGTAAAAATAAAAACTCGATATTACTCACCACCCATCGCACCACACACGAACTTCTTTTTTATTTTCGTTGTTTTCACCCATCTTAAAACAGTCTGATTTTATTTAAACCACAAACGGGTTGTAACACTTTTTACAATAATAATTTTTGGTAATTGAATTAAGACCGAAATCACCGAAACTACGGCACCTCCGCCCCTCGAACGAATCGCGAAACAACTGAACTGATAAAAATATTCTGTCACTGTCACGTTTTCTTTCTGCCTCAGACTCTGAAACGTCAAGTGTCAAACTGCCCATGGACTTTATGTGTCATACTCATTCAGATTTTTACAACAAACTTTTTTTTGAGATTTTTGATCAACATAAGTATGTTTTTATTGCATGCTTTTTGATTTTGGGTTTCATTGTTATAAAGTTAGGGCTGGGTAGGAAGGTAGATTTTGTTAGTTTTGGTTACTTAAAGTTTTATTAGTCGTTACTTATCTGGGTAGTCAATAGTCAGTAAACCGATTATCTGACAGCCGCGAGCCGCTCCTTCCAAGAGGCATTGTATAAGGTCGGCACAAACTATCGGACGCGGCTAAAGGACGCGACTGACGTGACTTATAGAATATCTGGATAATGAATGTACAATAAATTTTGCAAACTATCGGACGAAAGTCGCGGACGGAAGTAACCTGACAGCCGCGACCATGGCCGCGACTGTTGTGTGCAACTGTGCACAAACAAAAACATCCAGCGGGCTGGATGTGTATTTGATGTCAGGACGCCCAAGGTTACGTCCGCGACTTACGTCCCATAGTTTGCACAACTGTACATTACAGATATGTAAAGCCCAGATATTCTATAAAGCTGTGATCATATTATCGGACGCGGCCGCGACATAAAGAGTATCTGGGTAATTAATGTACATTACATTGTGCAAACTATCAGACGTAAGTCGCGGAGGTAACCTTGGGCGTTCTGACGTCCGATAGAAATCTAGCCCGCTGGATGTTTTTGACAGCCGAAAACGTCCTCGGACTCCCGGTGTCAGAATAACTCAGACTACGTGAAATCAAGCACGTGCGTGCGAGCCGTGCGAGGTAATAAATAAAAATGGAAGGAGCAGAAAATTGCGTCCTCATTTTCACTACTCGACATGTTTTTACGTCAACAATTATCTTCGTTGAATAAGCTATATATATTGTCTATTGAATAAGCGCTCGGATGCGTCCGCAAAGCTGCGTCCCAAACGACTGTGCAGTGTGCGCACATATCAGTCGCGGCTGTCAGTCGCGTTCGTCAGCCGCGTGCGATAATTTGTTCGCAGCTTTACCCAGCACCAGGGTTGAGGCTATTAGATATATTTTAACCGATTTCAAAAAAAGGAGGAGCTACTCAATTCACCGGTTTTTTTTTTTTTTTTATATAGGCAATCGTCCCATGTTAGTACTGGCAGAGCAGAGGGGTGACCATAAGTCCTTAGAGTAAGGTTATTGTGAGATCGCGTAAGTGACAGATGTATACATGTCATATACATCTGTCCCATAAACGCACTCAAAATAACCTTACTCTAAGAGCTTATAAGGCTTATGGTCACCCCCCTGGTCCCAGAAACCACCATACTCCAAAAAGGTTGGGCAGATGATGAACAGCATAATTAAGATTTACTTAAATGTAGGGTAGGTCCTACCATCTGAAGTCACTGACCTACTTACTCGTTTAGCATTTACCGTCTATTCGCCAGTATAAAACAGTTTACCTACTTAGTAGAAGCGTTAGTAGATAGGTACGTACGTACAAGATAACTATTGAGTAACGCTTGGTTTCGTTTCTCAATGTAGGTACTTATATTTAGTTAAAATACATCCACGTCGGTCGTCTACACATATGTAATAAACAACGTGTAGCGTAAATCATGAAAGTATGAAGTATGGTAGTTACTGTTTATCTAATCGTAGCAAGGAACTTAATTGGTTCGTTTGAATCACGCCACTGTGAATGACGAAAACAAAACGATTTCGTTAGCGTTTGGACTTTGGGTTTTGCTTGACTGCATAGTCGGAGAGTGAAGACGGGCACGGGTTACAGAAGTTATCTCAATCTTCCGATTTACAGTTCGATGACATTTCCTCAGTTACCTACCTAATTATTATATTTTAGTTCAGTGTAGGTAACTATTGTAGGGAATATTTTTATAGTTTCGTTATCGTTACGGATGCTGTGTTTGGGTTTATAAATTGCATCCTGTTTGGTCAATAAACCCAGCTGTCCTCCGTCCTCTCCCCTATGCAATGGTACCAATAGATGTGTACTGTGGAAGGAACGTACCATCATACCATGAGTGATCGATTCGTGAGCTATTTAGGACTTACCTATTGCCCCTTCCCCTAAGGGGAAGCCAACTTTAACACTAACTGCAGGGCATTTTAGGAACAACTAAAATTTTATCAGCTTAGGGTTATTTAGGAACAGTCACCTGTGCAACTAGGATTTACTGTTACAATCCAGAAGCATCAGGAATGCGTTAATTTGTAACACTTACACGTAATCAGTAAAATGTTTTATAGTTATAAAAGTACAATATCAATTGCATGCGTCTAACAACTTTTTATCTGATAATAAGAAATCAATCAATAAACAGCGCACTGGAGTGTGCTACGACTGCTATGCTTCTATGAATTTACAATGTCCTTATCAATGAGTAGTTAGGTCATTTGATTTAATCTGGTATTCATTCTTAGTCATCAAACGATTAAAATATGGTTGTTTCATTAAAACACGATTAAATAGCTTTTTAATCAGATGTGTCTTTTGGTGTCTTTAGTTCTAGGTTTTTAGGGTTAGGGAGTTTTACTGGTTGGGGTCCCTATTACTAAGACTCCACGATCCTTCTGTCTGTCTGTTTATCTGTCCGTCTGTCACCAGGCTGTGTCTCATGAACCGTGATAGCTAGACAGTTGAAATATTCACAGATGACGTATTTCTGTTGCCGCTATAAATAAATATATTATTTTAAATATATTTTATATAAATAAAATATAATAAACAAATACAACAAACGTGATATTTTTGTCGTTTTTTGCGATAATGGTACGGAACCCTTCGTGCGCGAGTCCTATTCGCACTTGGCCAGTTTTTATATTTGTAGTTAAGTAACACCGATGTCTAATTGTCTATATTAGTTAAGTTACCCAAAGGCAGTAAGTAAAAGAAAATTATGCTTTTAAATTCAAAGCGATCTTCAAATATGAAATCGTGATACAGAAAAATTAGTAGGTAACTAAGGTACTTATCACTATCAATTTCTGTCTTAATTTTTATGATTGATTTCGATTTGTCTAATGTTTATCGATTTACATTGCTGACCGTACTTAGATAGGTAGGCAGGTTTTTCTAGGTTTACGAGGTTAGATTTACGAGTAGGTAGTTGGTACGACTTAGGTGCATAAAATAAAACAATTTTAAACAAAAAGTAACTAACTTATTTTATTTTTATTTAATCTTTAGCGTCAGCCACACCTCCATTTGTGATAGCAAATGTAGCTTCGCTCTCTGGCAAGTCAGGCGAGTCGTATATTTTAGCAATTCTGTTTTCACCGCGTCCCTTCCTCAGGGATATTCTGGTGGTGGATGCATGAGCCAGAATGTTGCCTCCTATGGGTTTCTTGGGATCCACTTGAAAGGACAGCGTTGCACCAGGATCAGCTGTCATTTGATTTGTTATGAATACTGCGACGTTGTATTCTTCTGAAATCTATAAGATAAATACCTACGCATTAAAACCGGTTATATTTTGGTATTTAGATAGTTTATTTCCAAAGTTTTCGCATATAGCCAGGCAGGTAATCGAGTCGACTAAAAAAATATTATAGAAATAATAAAATAATAAATAACCATTATCAATTGTTATTTTTATTTTGTGTCGAGTCATCATTAGTTCCGTGATTATTTTATACTTAGATAATTTTCGTCTGAGTGCCATCATATTGTTGCAACAGATAATATAATACTAGCATACAGATGCCTCATCCCATACAAAAAAACCGTGCCGACGTAACTAGCGTTTTTCATCTGATTATACTGATTATTTTTGTAAATCGGTCGCGTTCGGTTCCGTTTAACGGCGATAGATAGATCACCATCTATATCCGTGGAACGGAACCGAACGCGATCGTTGTACACAAAATAATCAGTATAATCAGTACAGTACGTCGGCACGGTTTCTTTGTATGAGATGAGACACCTCTGTTGTTGCCCAGCTGGGTGGGTTGCGGGATCTACGTTTGGGATTTTAGGAATAGAAAATATCTCAATAATATGACTTACTTAGGACTGAATAAAAAGCTTTATGCATTTTACAACTGTAACTCATGAGAAATGTATGCAATAATTTATTATGATAAATAATCTTTATTATTATAAGTAGTCTAGTGACTTATCTAAACGTGGTTTGGACGATGAAAACCGGACACAGTCATGTTTATCTATTGAGACCAAACGAGTCAATCTCAGCGCGTCATGATCTTGAACTCGTCCATAACACGAGTTCTTTAAAAATTTACGCTTATAAATAAACCGCAATATGTTATTACGACGTAGAACAAATTGCGCGACACTAACACTACGCTACACATGAGACAAAAAAAAGTTAATTAAAAAAATCAAAATACCCGACTGCTTAGAAAGCGAACTAAAAAGACGTAAACAAGAAGAAAATCATGCTGTGCAGTCGGAGGATACATATTCGCGAGCTGGCTGACCAAAACCAGATGTATCCTCCGACTGCACAGCATGATTTTCTTCTTGTTTACGTCTTTTTAGTTCGCTTTCTAAGCAGTCGGGTATTTTGATTTTTTTAATTAACTTTTTTATTTATAACTTTTTAGTTAACATTTTTTTCGAATTAGGTACATTTAAATATATAAGTGTTATATATTTTTGAAATCACCTCTTGAAACCCTTTATTTTGATACCCCACACAATGGGTTTGGAAGAAAAAATAAAATTGGCCCCCCACAATATGGCGCCCAAAAGCCACAATTTTTCTATTTTCCAATTTTAATGTAGCCTATGACACTCGCAAGGTTAAGACGAATCGATTGACATATGAATCATCAAAATCGGCCAACGCGTTAGGTCTCTGGAACGCCACATAGGAACAAACATACATACATACATACATACATACATACATACATACATACATATATACATACATACATACATACATACATACATACATAGACTGATAAACATATTACCCTCCTTCGGCAGTCGGGTAAAAAACGCAATTCTTTTGTTGTAGTAAGATGAATCGTGATTCGTGACAAATAAAATGTAGATAAGGCAAGAATCGTATCTGCATAGGTAGGTACTTAGGCACAGATTAGAGAAGTTAGGTAGGCCGCATGAAATGGATTCCCGAAAAAAAATTGTCCTTTTTTTGCTGAAATTTGTACTTCGGGCTCTAACGCTACGCGCTACGTTGGAAGTTGGAACTGGGCCCAATTTTATCGTTCCGTGCAATAGATGGGGCCCTCTCATAACTGCGCAATTTGGGGCCCTCAGTGATTTGTACCAGGTGCTCCGAAATAAATAAAGTCACAGTGATACGGTAGGTACAAGTTATTGTCATTTATTCATTCCGTCATAACTATGAGATACATTTCAACATTGTTCTGGGATGGCCATGCACTTGCATTGCTTCTGCAAAATGTCATACAAAGTTGACAAAGGTAATCAGTTATGCTGAATATATTGACAATCTAAAAAAAAGTCATAAGTAGAATCAGCTTTAGACGATCAGCAGCCTAATCGCGTACCTAAGTGAATTCGGCAAAAGCGTTTGAACGCCATCAATCGACCAATCACATGCGAGATTAAAGATGTGGATGTGGATGTGAATTGCCGTCTATACTGGTATTGACTAATAGAATGGCGGTCAAACCCTTTGCCTTGCCGAATTCACTTACGCAATTAGACGATAACAAACCTTTTGTAACCTTGAGAGAACTTGCGCTAGTTTCTGCTGCCTGTCAGCCAACTCGCCACGACCTGAGAAGTCGACTCGGAATAACGCCATGATCGAGTCTATTATCAGCAGCTTGAACAGGCCAGCCTCTTCGTGAAACTTCGCAGCTACAAAATCTAGTAGTTCCGCCTAGACAGGCAACATGTCATAAGAAAACAAAAAAACACTGGCCAAGTGCGAGTCAGACTCGCGCACTGAGGGTTCCGTACAAACAGCTACATTCACCAAAATAATAAAATAACATTACTGAAGTTCATAAACTATGAGGACACCGAACAATATTGCTCTAACGATAAGATAAACAGGATTGAGAAAAAAAATAAAAAACTATCTAGCTATCACGGTTCATGAGATACAGACTGGTGACAGACAGACAGACGGACCGTGCAGTCTTTGTAATAGGGTCCCGTTTTTACCCTTTGGGTACGGAACCCTAAAAATTACTTTAAAATAAATAATAATTTAAGCCTGTGCTACACGGTCGCCAACCAAGCCAAAAACCAAGGTCACCTTGGTCGGAAGCGGCCGTTCCCGACCGTGTAGACAGTGGTTGCCAACCAAATTTAGCATGACCTTCCAACGCCCTTGGTCGGCGTGCGTGCGTTGCCAACGAGTTGGTCGGCGACTTGTTTGATGCCGTGTAGACGCTTGTTGACAACCACGCGTATGACAGTCGCGCTTTTGCAGGCGGCGAGCGCAGACGCACGTGCAAAAAATGGCTCAACAGAGCGAACGCAATGCAATAACGGAACTTTTTGATATATACAGAGACTTGTCCTGTCTTTGGAATTTGACATCAGAGTATAGACGCAACTGAAAAAAAAGTCGTGTGGCACTCGGGGACTGCCGCGGTAAAGCTATTGCATAGCATTTTGTATCAACTTATGCAATTATATTTTTTTTTTAATCTATTTATTTTATTCATGCAGTATTGCTTTTTCTTTGATATTAATTCAAGTTACACTTTTTGAGCGTGGTGACCGATAAGAAAACAAATTTTTCTATTATTAAATAATAATAATTATTGTTAATTAATTAAATAATAATAATTATTGTTAATTAATTAAATAATAATAGAGAGAAATGAAAGAATGGCTTAAACCTTGTCTCCCTTCAACTAGCTACTCTCTTCCCGGTTTCGTACTCATAAGAAACGACAGGGCACTTGGTGGCGGTGGTGGTGTTGCCATATACCTCCGTGCACACATTCCCTTCTCTGTAGTCCATGTGTCAGCGCAGCCTCCGCCATCAAATGCTGGTGAACACCTCTTTCTTGAAGTCGAACTAAATCACACGAAATTACTTCTTGGTGTCTATTACTGTCCCTCCTTACGCATCAATTTCTTCTCATCTTTTGAAAAACTCCTAGAACTTCTGGTCCCTTCTTACAGTCATAGCATAATCATGGGTGATTTTAACACTTGTCTCCTAAAAAAAGACCATCGCTCTTCTTCTCTAACTTATGTTGCAGCTTCTAGCAATCTTTCCATTCTGCCGCTAAGTGCTACTCACCATTTGCCAAACTGTACTCCTTCACTTCTTGACTTGATTTTTGTCTCCTCTCCTGCTCGCGTCGCTAAACATGGCCAATGCTCAGCCGACGCTTTTTCGCATCATGACCTGATTTTTCTGTCATATAAAATTCGTCCTCCTAAGGCTAAAGCCAAAATTCTCATGCAACGCAATTTTGGTGGTATGAACGCTGATAATCTTTGCGAGGATGCCAGCTGTATTGATTGGTCTCTTTTGTTTGCCTCTATGTCGGTCGATGAACAGGTTAATGTCTTCAATACTAAACTCATCGAGCTTTATGATGTTCATGCACCTGTACGAGCTGTTAAAGTTAGACATTTTCCGGCGCCGTGGCTGACGGATGAGATCAAAAAGTTATTGCACAAAAAAGCTGCAGCAAAGTCTAAATATAATCGACGGCCTACTGATGCGAATAGGGACAAATATGTCTCTATCCGCAAACTCTGCAATAAGATGTGTAGGAATGCTAATCGCCAACACATTCATAACTCTGTCCAAAACGGAGACGCATCCAAAGTTTGGAATTTCCTAAGATCATTGGGGGTCGGTAAAACGCGACAAGAGTCAATCCCTAAAGATTTAGATATCGATGCATTGAACAATCATTTCACAGCTTCGTCCAATTTCGATAGGACAGTAAAATTGAATACATTGGATTATCTTTCATCTCTTCCGACTCCCAGCTATGCTCCATTTGTTTTTAGTCAATTCTCCGCATGTGATGTTAAGAAGAGCATACTATCGATTACTTCCAATGCAGTGGGAAGTGACTGTATCAGCCGTAAAATGTTACTCCCGGTGCTGGACATTATCCTTCCTGTCATTTGCCACATCCTTAACTTTTCTGTGTCTAGCGGTCTCTTCCCATCCTCATGGAAAGATGCGCAGATAATTCCTTTACCAAAAAAATCCAATCCCTCATCCTTTTCTGAATTCCGTCCAATATCCGTCTTACCATTCTTGTCCAAAGTCCTAGAACGGTTAATTCATAATCAAATAAGCACTTTCCTATCCAAAAATAATCTCCTCAATCCCTTCCAGTCCGGCTTCCGTCCTGGTCACAGCACCACTACAGCTCTTCTCAACATTACGGACGATATACGGTCAGCCATGGAAAGCAGTAATCTGACGGTCTTGGCATTGCTGGATTTCAGTAATGCTTTTAATACTGTCGATTTTGACGTTTTGCTTGGCATTCTATGCTCTCTTAATATATCTCCATCAGTGGTTGACTGGTTTCGTAGTTACCTGTACGGGCGCCGGCAACGTATATGCATCGGGGAGAACTTGTCTTCCTGGTGCAGTACTTCTGCCGGGGTACCACAGGGTGGCGTTTTATCTCCTTTACTTTTCGCAGTTTTTATAAACTCAATCACCAATGAATTAATTTCTTCCTACCATCTTTATGCAGATGATCTGCAATTATACTCGCGAGCTCCTCTCGGAAAGCTGTCTGAGGCTATAGCAACCATCAATCTTGATCTGGCTCGCATTTGCGATTGGAGCAAGAGGTATGGGCTTAAGGTAAACCCTATAAAGACGCAGGTAATAGTAGTGGGCGGTCCTAGAATGGTTTCTAGGATCGACTGGACGACTCTTCCCCAAGTTATTTTTGACAATGCAGTAATTCCCTTCAGTGAAAAAGTTAAAAACTTGGGGATATTCATCGACAGGAACTTCTCTTGGACTGCCCAACTGCAAGAAGTTAGCCGCAAGTTGTTTGCATCTGCTGCAACTTTGAGAAGACTACGTAATTTTCTTCCGACTACCACCAAGATTGCGCTTGCACAATCTCTTCTTCTTCCCATCCTTGATTATGCTGATGCCAGCTATCTTGACCTTACTCAAGAACAACTCGATAAACTTGAGCGGCTTCAAAATTTTTGTATAAGGTTCATATTCGGTTTACGCAAATATGACCATGTTTCCGAATTCCGTGTAAAGCTCAAGTGGTTGCCAATTCGCCTTCGCCGGAATACTCATATATATAATTACTCCTTCCACCCCTCTTTATCTCAAGGATCGTTTCCAGTTTATCTGCGATTCCCACACGAAATCCCTGAGGTCATCAGATAACTTGCGACTTAAAATGCCAATGCACTCCACAACTTTCATGGATAAATCTTTTACAGTCCAGGCTGCTCGTCTGTGGAATGCATTACCTGACCCAATTAAACGTGCTCAGTCGTTGCCTGTGTTTAAAAGACTCGTCAAGGAGCATTACTTGTCGCTGTAATCGTACTCTTAGTATTTAAACAGACTTTGTCTATGATTGTCATACGTCATTTATTTTCACGTCTTATATACTAAATATGTATGTATTTATGTATCTATTATATGGCATATATATATATATATATATATATATATATATATATATATATATATATATATATCAATTTGTGTTTTTATTCAGTATTATTGTATCATTATATTCATTGTTAGTATTGTTACACCCCTGACAACCCCATGTCATGTCCAGGCAATCACTGTCCATTCCAGGTTGCCTGGAAGAGATCGCGGAATGCGATAAGGCCGCCCGTTGTATATTTTTAGTTTTAAGTTTCTTTTGTGACTGTATTTTCTGGTGTACAATAAAGAATACATAAATAAATAAATAAATAAATAAATAGAGAGAGTTCGTACAATACGTCTAATCGCACACAACGCCGTGTCGAAGACTGCCGAACTGAAACGACGTTAGACGATGCACGGCCTACAAGCCACACCTCCTTGCCCGTCGGAGTGGGGAGCGTGAGGTTTTTTTCGTTACGGAATTTCTGGATTCGGTCCCCGCGCTCAAGGCCCGCGATAGAAGCTATGCAATAGCTTAAAAAAACATGGGATATTTTATTTAAAGTATATTCTTTTACTTTTAATGTACCTATATTAAATATACTAGCTTCTGCCAGCGGCTTCGCCCGCGTGAAAAGTATTTTCTTATCCCAAGGGAACATTATACCGGGATGAAAAGATGCATACGTGCTATTCCAGATTATAATTTATCTCTGAGGCAAAATTCATCCTTATCCGCTTAACAATTTTAGCTTGATTGAGCAACAAACATACATACATCCATCCAAACTTTCGCATTTATAATATTAGTAAGATTAGAGTTTAGTTTTTAAAGTTTATTAGTATATTCTTTTTGAAGTTTTGATAGGCAAGGCGCCATGACGTCGTTGTAATGAATGTACGGTACGAGCGTAAATACGTCCTCTCTGCGCGGCGTTCTAAACATACTGAGTTGGGCGCTTGTCGCAGACCGTGTAGCCGGCATCGCCCGACGCGCTTCCGACCAAGGTGACCTTGGTTTTTGTCGCGGTCGGCGACCGTGTAGCACAGGCTTTCGTTTCTGTAAATGTATGAATGTGTGTATGTGTGTGTGTGTGTATGTGTGTGTGTGTGTATATTGTAATTAAAAAGTACCCAAGTATGGGTATAAGTACCTCTCAGTAGGAATATGCATACTTCATGAAGCCACTAACCTGATGTTCTGAGGTGTATGCCCTGGCGTACAACACGTTATCTAGCACTGCAGTTTGGTCTAAATTGAATCTGTCTGCAATTGGCCGTAATCGGTCGGGCCGACTGGACATTTGTTAAGGAACTATGTAACAGGGACCAGAGGGCTACAATGCAACTGCAACGATCTATGCGTATGCACCTACTTAGGTTACCTAATGTTTATTATGCAATAAATAAAAAGTTAATTAAAAAAATGCAGTCGGAGGACACGCGAGCGTGCTGACCAAAACCAGACGTATCCTCCGACTGCACAGCATGATTTTCTTCTTGTTTACGGCTTTTTAGTTCGCTTTCGGGTTTATTGATTTATTTAATCAACTTTTTTTTTATAACTTTTTAGTTATTTTTTTTAACATTTAGGTAGGTACATTTAAACTTAAAAGTGTTACATATTTTTGAAATCATCTCTTACAACCCTTTATTTTGATGCCCCACACGATGGGTTTGGAAGAAAACAAAATGTTTGTCCTCCACAATATGGCGCCCAAAATCCGCCATTTTTCTATTTTCCAATTTTAATGTAGCCAGTGACACTCACAGGGGGAGGCATCGATTGACGTAAGAATCATCAAAATCGGCCAACGCGTTTGGGGTCCAGAACGCCTCATAGGAACAAACATACATACATACTTACATACATCCATAAATAGACTGATAATAAACACATTACCCTCCTTCGGCAGTCGGATAAAAAGGTGCAATTCCTCACATGAATTCACGATAGGATCGAAATTACTTTTGCATACATCTACAATCTAAGATTAGACATTTTCTCTAATCTGTGGCCTTGATATTTATTTTGAAAAACGAACAAAGAATTTCCGTTACCTACTCCTTATTCAAAATAAAGCTTTATTCGTTGGTGATCGTAAATTAGTTTGACGCAAGCATATCTATATATTTCTATGGACACAAGTGACTACTCTAACAAATGAGGAAATATTAATGAATGAAGTCATCACTTAAATATTGAATATGAAAATAATGTTTATTAATGGTTTTCTGATTATAATAATGAAATTCGTACGATGTTCACGTGCTTCTTTGTTCGAATAGCAGCTTTGAACATAATTTTGGTCGCTTATTTATCTTTATAGGTACGTAAAGAATCCGGCTTTTCTCTTACAAAGAAAAAGTCTTTGTAACCGCCCAACAGTGGAAACGTGATAGGCTAATCATCATGGAAAATGCTAGGTAAATTTTATGACGCAGTGCAGGCAACTTGGCGCAGCACATGATTGGAGCTGTGCAAGCTGAGGTAAGCTACTTTGAGATCATCACTACATACTTACGTCCTTTCTATACTAATATACACTCGCTAATCTCAGGAACTACTGGTTGGAATTGAAAAATTATTTTGTGTTGCGATAGGAGCGGAGCATAAATGAAAAATGTAGCAAAAACGGGCAAAATTATTCTATTTTGCAAGCCTCCGTTGTTACGAAACAATCATGTATGTATGGTAGGTAGGGTAGATGGGTAGGTAGCCAGTTGACGGCAGCGAAGCCGCGTGGGACAACTAGTTCTCTAATAAATTGACACCTATTAAGCCCTTTAAGTGTAGCCTTATAGTGCTAGAGATTAATTATTATGTGATGCTAACTGGAAACTGATGATTACCTACTTAAGTATCTACTAGGTACGTACTTATTCTCTTATTTAATCAGTTGCATGTAAAATCTGAGGTAGTTACTACTGGACTGTCTCTGGATTGACTCTTTCTGAAGGTGTCTTGTAAAAGGAAGAAGAGAATCCTTGTAACTTGAAGTGGGCTGGGGGTTTAAAGTCATCAAACTCATAAACATAAAGGATACAACGTGTGTTCAGTATCCAGGAACATAACCTTCCCGCCATGATAGCCCGTTGAGTTGGGTATTTGTGTTGTGACGCACAGAGTGTGGGACAGCTGAGTCTTGCCAGTACGAAACTCGCCGAATACTTCAGTGATCGCCATTGATTCCACGCCACCGGCTAGTAGCTTGCTGGAATAAAAATCGATACTTAAATAAATTCACTTCCAGCAATTTGGGTCTACCTACGTCATATCGATCGCAATGACTTCGGCCGCGCTAAGCTCGCCAGACGGTGCTCCATTCGAATTCCGAACTTGTCAGGCTGGTCAGACTTGATTAGAACACAAATAGTACATACTTACATTAAATTAAAAAACTAGCCAATTGCGAGTCGGACTCGCGCACGAAGGGTTCCGTACCATTATCGCAAAAAATGGCAAAAAAATTACGTTTGTTGTATGGGAGCCCCACCTTAATATTTATTCCATTCTATTTTTAGTATTTGCTGTTATAGCGGCAACAGAAATACAACTGTTTTTTTTTTTTATAATCTATAGGCTCGCGTTTGACCACTATCTCGCCTGATGTTAAGCGACGATGCGGTCTACGGTGAAGCACGCTTACCTAGAAAATTTCAACAGTCTAGCTATCACGGTTCATGAGATACAGCCTGGTGACAGACGGACAGACAGACAGACGGGCAGACAGACAAACAAACGGACAGTGAAGTCTCAGTAATAGGGTCCCGTTTTTACCCTTTGGGTACGGAACCTTAAAAAGAAGGTTGTAAGGAATATGTATATGTAAAGAAATACTGTTGTTTAGACTGTCTTCTGCTTAACCTTTTCCCAAGTCCCAACTATGTTGGAATTGGCTTCTTCCAGTCTATCCAGATTCAGCTGAGTGCCAGTGTTTTACATGGAGCGACTGCCTATCTAACCTCCACAACCAGTTAAATAGGTAACACAACACCTCTTGGCTAGCTTGGTTAGCAACATGGTCTCAGATATCAGGCTTCTGACTGCCCGTAACGACTGTCAAAGATCTTCAAATGACAGCCGGGACCAAAGGCATAAAGTGTTTTCCGAAGCACGGAAGAAACTCGCTATGTAAAGATGGTCACCCATCCACGGACCGACCTCGGCAAGCGTTGCTTAACCTTGAAGATCGACCTGTGTGGCTGTTATTATTTAGCCACGTGTTTTCTCATGTCTTCGAGCTTTTGGTTCACCGTTTTTAAGAGCAGTGGTGATGAAATAATTTACACAAAGTAAAGCGCCTGCCTGGATTCCAACCCACGACCTATAATATGTAAGACCACTGCTCGCCTGCTCGCTCTCTTGCTGTTTAGACTGTCATCATCAATTTTTATCTTTCAATAAAGGAAAAGTGCCAAAGACAAATTAAAAATGTTGCTTTTGGAATTCGGTTTATCATAGACCATTTCGGACTTTTACCGGTAAGACTTTGTAAATCATAGGATTTACCGGTAAATCCAAGGTTTTAGGTACCTACCGTATTTCTTTTACAGTAACATATACTTACTTAATTGTTCGTTAACTCGTTTCCTAATTGAAGATAGTGATCAATATATTTAAACACCTTCTATATATTTTTTAATTAATGTATTTATTTATAAATATTGCACAATTTGTTGATCATACGATCATTAGCATACAACGTGTACCTACTTACTATCCATGCTACTTATTTATTGATAACGAGAGAGCGTGTTACTTGACAAATGTTGGGTAAGCGCAGCAACCAAATAGCGATTACCAGTCATAGTAAAAAGTAAAAACGCCTCATATTTTTAACACAGCATGCAGTTGCAGGACTGAACCTGAGGTTTTAAGTTTGTAATCTAGGAAGGATAACGAACAGGACTTCTTCCTCGATACACTCAGCGCTGGTCAGGCCAATTCCGAACCTATACTCCATTCATTATAACATTAGACAAAAGAGGCTCGCAGAAGCAGGAGTACGAAACCTTTTATTTTCAAGGCAAGTTCAAACAATTTTAATAAATAATGTATGTGATTTTTTTTGTAAGTAACAATGTATGGCATACAATAAAGCGTATTATATCTATCTACTCTTCACGATGCTTGGATAGGTACATGAAATGAAAAAAAAAATAGTAACAATCAGTTTATTAAAAACAACTTTATCACAATATGTCCGTATTATGTTTTCAATAAACCAAATAAATACGATACAAAACACCACTTAACAATTTAGTTACTGCTACCATCAGTCATCATAAATTATAATAATTAATTGACATGGGTGGTAACAAAAGTCATAATTTTAACTATAATAATAAAGTGGCCCTAAGATCTTTTTCCTCAAAAGGAATATTTTTGTTTTTTAGCCACTCCTGAATATCTGCCTTTCATGTGGCTGTAGTTGGCAGCTTCTCCAATTTCCTCGAATGATATGGCGCATTATCCATAACAATAACTGCACCATTCTTGACTTTTGATAATATTAATTAGAACCACTTTTCAAAATTGTGTGCACTGTTCAAAATTTCAGTATGGTAGTCTCCATCACCCTTTTTGGCTTCAAATATTAATTCACCATCCATCAAAAACCCATCCGTTGATCCTGTGAAATTAAATAAAAGCAAATCAATAATTGTGTACCGGTGGCGTAGATTAATTGATAGCTGGAAATAGATTTTAACCTTTTACACAGACCTTTTAACAGGTTAATCTACAACCATAAACATCTTTCTCTTCTCCGAGGGGAGGCATTAAGACTTTTCCACTTACCAGTTTTCAGTGACGGAGAACGAAGAGATCATTTTATTAATGATTTGGTAATGTCACATTCATCAATAAAATGACTGTCACAATCATTAATAAAATGATCACTTGTTGATCAATTCTTGATTTAAATGTATTTATTTTGAAATTATCAAAAGAAATACATTTAAATCAAGTTTTACCAATATGGCCTATGATAAGCCGTCTTCCAATTTGTTCTTGATTAATTTGTATAAAGTGCTTCTTTTAATCAGGTATCAGGTAGAGACTCACATCGCTATTAACGGCTTCCAGAATCTTGTCCAACGTTGGTAACTCATTATCAAAGAAAAAAGAATGAATTTTTCTTCGTATTCCACTTAACGTTATATCATCATAATCGTCAGATTTTGAGTATTTTCGTTAGCGAGGAGGGGGTGATTGTAGGCGACCTTCTGTATTGTACTATTTCAGTACATTATAGACACGACACGAGATATGCCTATAAAATAATATTAATAATGTATGTTATTACCTCACCAAGCATGTAACTTTCAAATACATTTATTTATAATCATAATTTTATGATCCTTACCTGATTTTTCTGCAGTTTTGTTAATTAACTGCGTCCTATAAGCAGGAGTACCTTCGGGCCTGGACCCCATAACATCTTTATAAATATTTATGGCTGTTTTTTTTCTGCAGCACAAAGCGGTGTATGCTTTGTTCTCTTTTTCTTGGGAGACAAAATTTTAACATCGTGATCAACGTTGGGCACGTATTTTTCGCTGTTGACACTGATCAGCGTTACCAGCAGTTACAGAGCGTACATGTTGCGCATGCAAGCCACTCGGGCCTGCACCGGGATCGTCCCTGTCCATAGTTTAACAAAACGTACCGCTTTGTACGAACAACACAAAACTAACACTAATAACGATAACAAAACAATAACAACAGAAAAACAGTAACAAGTAACATAGCATTCACAAATATCCACAAGCGAATGACAGTATGACAATTGACAACTGCAGATTATTTACGCCATTTGACGGATAGATTACATCATAAACCGACAAAATAAAAAAACACGTGCAGCCACATCTTATGAACGGAACAGGTAACATTTTAGATTTGGTTGAGTTATAGTGACATGAAAAACGTTTCCGGTACTGTCCGCCCCTGCTTCTTTTAGATTTTAAACATTGACACGACATTATTTTATGTAAAAACTAAATAATATTAAATGAAAGCCTTGTAATTTCGGAAGATAGATAGGTTAAATAGGTGCTATTAAGTGTAACAGCTGTTATTTAAATTGATTATATTTAACTCCACATCAATCTTGACTGTAATAGTGTTTGTTGTATTTTTATTACAAAGTGTGCACCTAAAAGAGCCTTTTTTAACTTCTGTCTAATGCTATAGTAAATGGAGTTATAGCTGAACATTAAAACTTCAGAAGTCATGCATGTTACTGAAAGTAGAAGTAAATGGAGAAACATAATAAACGAGAAAGTTTTGAATCCATGCTGTGGTCATGACCGCAGCATTGCGAAAACGACGCAAGATGAAGGAGAATCTTTATAATACCAGCTGACAGCTTTGTTGTACTTTTTGTAATCACATAATTTTACTAAAAATGCCACTTACTCTAATTCTGTACTTCCCGTACTGATTTTAAAAACCTGTTTCCGACGGTCACTGACTTCCAGCGCAGTCATAAAACCAAGAGTTGCAATTTTTTGACAGGCTTCTTTTATTTTCTCAACTTTTGTGTCTGAAAATCCTTTGATATTGCTTAATTTTTTCTTTGTAGACATCTGAATCCCTTTTATAGTACATATTCCAGCTGCTTTTAATTTTTTTATGTCAGCAACGTTTATTCCATGCTTTTGTAATAAATCGACGTCTTGAAAAAAGCTTTCTTCCTCGTCATTTTCAGATATATTATCGTCGAGAGTTTGTTCGATCATTGCAACAGTTTATAAAAAATAGAAAACACTAATGAAACAAAGAAGCAGTAAAGTAGGATGATAGTCAAATTACGAATTTGGCGCGCGTTTTTCTGTGCTGTTCTCAGAGACAAGATAGTGTTGCTGTGATCAAAATTGTTCGTGATCAAGTTACTTTAAGGCCTGGTTCAGACAAGTGACACGATTTTATTAACCAAAATTTTACACTACGCTGATGCTGGACACAGATGTATGCCTTTACAAATTCGCAGCGACATGTGTTATGGTTTTGCGGAATAGCAACACGTTCACGCAACTCTAATTATACAAATAAAATTAACTAAATCAATTAAATTTGACATAATAATTCCATAGGTGCAAATCTATGACACATTTGAACCCATGGAATTATTAAGTGCTTAAGATCAAACTGTAATTTCCATGGACGTACAGTACAACTCTTCTCTTAATGTCCCTCGGCAATCATCGCATTTCCGAATACAAACGAATGCTAATTTCCATGTCAATATTTTTTTTACAAAGGGTAAAAATGGGATCCTATTATTAAGACTCCGTGGTATGTCTGTCTGTCTGTCCGTCTCTCACCAGTCTGTATCTCATGCACCGTGATAGCTAGGCAGTTGAAATTTTCACAGATGATGTATTTCTGTTGCCGATATAATAAAAAAAAATAAAAAAATACAAAAAATAAGTTTTTTGCGATAATGGTACGGAACCCTTCGTGCGCGAGTCCAACTCGCACTTGGCCGGTTTTTTCAAAATATTCCTGTATTTTTGGGGAAAAAGATCAGGAAGTGTGGAATTTTTATCTCACTAAAACCACCCCAGTGATCACCATCAGCACATAGAAGAGGCCCCGTTGCCCCCCCTCCCCCCCGGACTCCCCTCTGTGCAAACATCCCTGGGGAGACTGAGAAGCATCTCCCCCTGAATCTCGCTGTGCACGACAGTAAGTAATCACTGTGCCAACGTCTTTCCTGGAATCACTTGGCGGGTGGTCAGAATCCCCAATCTGACCGCCCGTGACCCCGGAGTACCGCCTATGATGCAGGCGGGGTTTCGGCATTTTAGGCGTCGAGGCGGTTGCCTCCACGATGCCTTCTTCTTCGAGCTGGATCGGCCCTGTCACGATCCTATTTGGCAACTTCCTTCTGGATCATCACGGTCTCATAGAAGAAGGCCATTTCCGTGTGGTTTTCTGTCTCTACTAGAAGTAGTGAGGGCTGTGCAGTCTCGTACGATCCTGGCGACCAGTAAGCTATGGTCTTAGGTAATTTCTTTTTCGGGCGTCTTCTTGGCCTTTGCTCATAATATCTCTTTATGTCAAACAAATACGTTTGCTAAATTCTTGGAATTGCAATAATGGGTTGGGTAAATCAGGCCCTTGTTGTCATAGCATAGCATTTGTCCCAATTCCAAGAATTGTTCTGTATTAATGTCAGCTACTGATAAGGTAATGAGGGCAGTATATGTAGAAAGGGTTAAAAAATTATTTATTTGCGCTTACCGAAGTAACATTAAATGTCAGTGAGTAAGATTTTTAAAAAATGTTAGTGATGCAGTGATGGATTTTCAAGTTAAAGGTACGTGCTTTTTAATTAGGTATAGTTAATACCTCAACTTATAATAATTTTGTAACCTAATGTACCCGGACTAGAAATTATATTAATCATAGCCATAACTATTGGCTTTTTAATTTTAGCCTGCGTACTTGAGTACTACTTTGTTTTTGTTCAGGATACGAATTTAAGTAAAAAAATATTGTTAATGATTAGTAATGATGGCCCATTGTATAATTATTTTGTAGCTAGGTTATTAGTACTTGAGTATTTTATGACTGTTACAATTATTTTATTGTTGTTTTTCTACCTGTCTCATTACTTACTTTATCATTAGAAATATATGAAATATCTATTGTCATATATATGTTGTGAGCAGGGTCATTCTTCTTTGTCTTCTTTTATTTGGGTGTTTTGTGCTGAAACCGCATTGACACATCATAAAAAAGTCATACGAAGCAAAATACCCCAATACATAATTTTGTCTAGCTAGCTTGTTCTAGGCGAAACACTGTGCGTTGTTCAGTCAGACTAAAGAAGGAAACACACTTACGTGTCATGGCGTGGCGTTAACATTCACGTTTTGCCACCTTGAAGCATTTATAAGGTTCATCTACACACGTCATCAGTAGTTACGTCGCTTTCTCTGAGTGTATTTAGTAACATTTAAAAAGTAAAAAAGAGTTCACCTCTATTAATTCAAATCGTATTTTTGTCTGATTGATTTGTGTATTTTTAGTCTATGGTTTTGATGACTTCGCTTCGTTGAGAGAGAATCGTTAGCGGCGCAATTAAAGGATTATTTTTAATAAAAAATACAATTACTTCAAGAAATTAACCGTCTAATCCATCTCAGTAAAGGTAAGGGCGTAAGTTAACCCTGCGAAAGTACTGGAAAGTGATTATTTATTATGTTCATATATTTCCTTCAGTATCACAACCATGTTGAAGTAGTGTTGATTTTACTAAGTTTTCGTCAGTTTATCGTTCAAAAAAGTTAAAAGTTGTTCACAAGTATATGTGACAGACCTAAGTTTCGTTTGTGTTGTGATAAAGTTGAAAGTCTTTGCAATATGAAAAGTGTTACAAAGTGCAACCAATTCTGGCTTCGGGGCGTCGTCGTGAAGGTAAGGCTGGATGTGTCTACCAATATACATCACAACGTAGCATTTACCACTTGTATAAAAGTAAAGATATACATCTACAAAGCAAGTTTATACATTTCTATTATTTTTAGATTTTTGAGTACATTCCTACAAACAGATAAAATAAAAAGTTCTGGTCCTTGTAAAGTACCTTGCCTTAACAGATAATTCAGGAAAACACAGAAGTAGGTAGGTGTAAAGCAAGAATGGTAAAGCTCAGTTTTCTTATTTCAATGGCAAAATTCAATTGTTTTAAATGCCTATTTCACATACTATTGAAAAGGTGAGTTTATATTGCAGAGGTATGCATGTTTTTAAGACTTATATGTTACAGTATTGTTTACAATAAGTATTTATTTAACACAAATAACTTTGAAATATTTGTTTTAAGCAATGGTTATGCTACTTGTACACCATTCGCGGTAAGGTTAATTATAGACTTATTACATATATTATGGAGTAATTACTTAGCATAAACATTTTGAAATCCATTTCTTGAATTACTTTTTATTGATTCATTTGTAGTTTTAATGAACAGAAATATGACCTTTGTTACTTTACTCGCATAGTCTCATTTAAGTTGTCATACAATATAATTGTGTTTATGAAATCATTAAAGTTAAGAAAGTGAAATAGGTTGATGGATATTTGCTTCTGTTGAAGTAAATTGAGTATGTTTGTACTAACATTAAACAGTATTGCATATTTTGACTGGTTGATGCTATTTGTAAATGAAATAACAATCAGAGTGCTTGTTTGGGTTGGGACTAAACTACAAAAGACTAAGATAGTGTTTCAAATGTCACTCCCATTCTTACAGAGATGGATTCGGAAGACTCCAGAGATCGTTCATCCTCTAGTAGTAGCAGTGCAAGCTCTAGGAGCAGAAGGAGCTCATCATCAGACAGGACTGTACAATCCAAAAAGGGGCCAAAGTCCCCACCACACTCCCCAAAATCGCCTACATCTCAGGGGCCCCGGTCACCATCCCCCGAGAGTCGGTCTCAGTCACCTTCACCACAGTCCCCAACACCTGAAAAGCGACCACGGTCTCCAGATAACCTGAGTGGAGCACATTCTGACATTAATTCCCCAGAAAATTCAATACCTGCTTCACCAATAGGTCCAAAATCACCAAGTGATGTGGGTTCAAATGTAGGTTCACCAGTACATGGTGATCAGTATTCTTCAATTCCATCAGCAGGTGATGGTCCAAAGACACCGCAGAGTCCAGGCAGCTCAGCTAGGTCACCTCCTGGTTCCCCAGACAATAGGTCCCGACCTGCTTCTCCTGACTCAGTAAGGAATCCCAACAGACGATCCCCCTCTTCTAGTCCTTCCCCAGACAGAAAGTCTTATAGATCCCCTCGTACATCACCTGCTGCTAAACAAAATGAATGGAGCCCAAAGGAACGAAATGAGAAATGGAGGAGACACACAAAAGCTGAACAAAAGATGGTCCCTGCTCCACGAGCCCGTAGTAGATCTGATTCCAGTCAGTCAAGTAGGAGTTCATCATATAATAAAAGAAGTAGTAAGGACCCAGCCACAGAAGAAATATCTGAAGGTAATTAATTTTATTTGTTGTAAGAAGAGAGCAGTGGTGGCCCAGAGGTATCGGCCGCGACTTACAAGTTGTAGGTCATGGGTTCGAGCCCAGGCAGGCGCTTTACTTTGTGTAAATTATTTCATCACCATTGCTCTCAAAAACGGTGAAGGAAAACATCGTGAGGAAACCGGCATGTCCTAGAACCAGAAATTCGAAGACATGTGACATCCAACAATCCGCACTGAGCCTGCGTGGTGGATTACGGCCCATCCCCTCTCACAGAGAGAAGGCCTGTGTCACAGCAGTGGGAACATTAATAGGCTGATGATGTGATGTAGTAAGAAAAAGTCTTGAATGTAAAAACTGTTCCTTTGAAAACAATGCTAACGAGGGTTTTCTGTCTAGGGGAAATGGAATCAGACCAAGAAGACAGAAAATCAAGAAGTAAATCTAGGACCAGTGACAAGGTTGATGGAAAAGACCTCAACATAAGTCATGAGGATCTCTCTGACGTATCTGATTTGGACTCAATGGGACCAGAAGAAACAGAAAAAGGATCAAAGGTAATTTATATAAATAATCAGCTGTGATGGCTTTTTAGGGTTGTCACTAGATTTAGGTATACACTGTCTGTCTGTCTGTCACCAGGCTAGCAGGCATGAACCATGATAGCTAGACAGTTAAAATTTTCACAGATGATGTATTTCTGTTGTGTACTAAAAAAATAATAAAATAAATATTTAAGTGGGGCTCCCAGCTCCCATACAACAAACGAGATATTTATGCTGTTTTTTGCGATAGTGGTACGGAAGCCTTCGAGCGCGAGTCCGACTGGCACTTGGCCGGTTTTTAAAGTTGCTCACTCTAGTTTGTGACCTCTAATTCAATTTATATGAAGTCTAGCACGTCTCTGCATAGGGGTGACGTGACATAAGTATAAATTACTATTTCCAACGCGACATTACGCGCTTGTGTCCTATAATCTAGAAACAATTTATGACTCACGTTTTGTTGTTGTTCTAGCCCAAGTCGCCACCGGCATCACCAGAAAACAAAGCAGAGCCTGTAAATGGAGCAAGCAGGCAATCTTCACCACATTCAGATAGTGGAAAAGGCGAAGCACCAAAACTCGAAAAAGTAATTCTTGAAAACTGCTTACTAACTTATTCCTCTATTCATAAAAATAATTATCAATGTATTGCATCTAATGGTTGGAAGTTTTATAGCTGAGTATGGGCTCCTGGCTTGGGTAAAGTATTATTCTGTGTTACCATATGGAATTTCTCAGCACCTGCTGGAACTTGGATTTGTGCCTGGTTGAAATACGAGTACTAAAGTTCTTTGGGCATATTTTTTTTTTTTTTTACTATTTATAGGCCTGTGTTTGACCACAATCTCACCGTGGTCAGTGATGATGTGGCCGATGGTGGTAAGCACACAAAGCCTAGAAGGGAACTGGCTCTCAAGTGCTGCTGTCGGAACACACCGGAAGGTGCTTGGCGACAGATTTTCAACTTGAGGGTGGTTGCCAGCCAGGCGGGTACTACAAAGTACCCTACCACCGTGCTATGGTTTCCTCACGATGTTTTCCTTCACCGAAAGCTCAAGCTCATTGTAGGATTCGAACCCGCGACCTTCGTCTCGGTATCCGACGTCACTACCACTGAGCTATCATCGCCCTATAATATAACTCGCAATGAAGACTCAATGGAGTGTCTTGTAATCCAAAGTAGAATAGAGGGCAAGTGATCCCGGGGACGCTTGCCGACCAGATGGGCAGACCTTATTCATATCAAATCACCAAAGCTACGATGACCGACTGTTCCCACATTGCGTCCAATAGAACCGAATGGCGACGCATGGCAAGAGCCATCATGCATCAGGGTCCACCCATGACCACGACCACTCTGCCAAGAGTGTCCGACTAAGAAGAAGAAATTACAGGGGACTTAAATAACTGGAGAAATACACACCATACTAAAATCTCTGCCTAACTCTTCCAGGAATACAGGCATGATGTTATCCTATGTGCACTAGTTACTTTGCTCATTAGATTGATGTTAGATTCTGGCTTTTATTAGGGTTCCGTACCCAAAGGGCAAAAACGGAACCCTATTACTCTCCGCGGTCCGTCTGTCTGTCTGTCTGTCCGTCTGTTACCAGGCTGTATCTCATGAACCGTGACAGCTAGGCAGTTGAAATTTTCACAGATAATGTATTTCTTTTGCCGCTATAACAACAAATACTAAAAACAGAATAAAATCAATAGTGGGGCTCCCATACAACAAACGTGATTTTTGTGCCGTTTTTTGCAATAATGGTACGGAAACCGTCGTGCGTGAGTCCGACTCGCACTTGGCTGGTTTTTATTACTACATTTCTGCATAGTTGGGCTTCACAGTCCGTTTAAGTAAATTTTGGTTACTATAAATTTCTAGGTACCGCAAGAAAAGACAAGTAACACAGAAGATGGCGAAGAACAACTAGACTTCGAAGCAGAAGAAGGCGAATGTATAGAACCAAAAGCTGTAGAACAGTCTAATGGCGATGCTGAAGATAAAGGAGTGGAAAAAGGTAAATTAGTTTTTAATTGTTCATCGTTTAATTGTAATTTAGACCCTAGGCGCGAGTTTTGTGTTTTAAAATGTCCACAATTAAATACTAATTTAGGCCAAGACGAGGCTGAAGTCTGACAAACTGTTCAAAATAAGAAAACATATTGCAAAAACAAAAACAAACTGTCATCCTGCTTTAGTCCTTACTTAATTGTGATAAAGATGATGGATGTTAAAGCATCTCTACTCTGTTGTTGTCCTAATTACTTAGAACATACAAATAATCATGTTGAATAGGTGTCCTAATTGAATTCGGCCTAATTGAAATGCCAGACAGAATGCGACAAAAATATTGATCATATAGGCCTACCTATATGATCAATATTTTTCATTTGTGACACTCCCACGGTTCACGCGGCCGACATGACACATTCTGCGAAGTTAGTTTTAAATGTCCGTGCGATAGATGGGTAGGCCCAATCGATTATTTGGATCCAGCTGGTTCTTCATCCAGGTCCCGTCTCCGTCGGACTCTTTTTATGGCTCCGGCTGTCAAGCCGTGATCAGTGCACTGCGGCAGTGTGTAATTGCGTTTCACTTGCGGTTGATTTTGATGGAATGCAATGATAAAATGACACTGTGTAAGGAGATCACGTGCGTTGTGTCCGCTTTTCAATAAAATGAGAGGCACAGAAAAAATATACAAACAGTATGGAAACTACCTACAAACGCTCAAAACGGCACACTCACACAAACATACGTGACCACTCGTCGGGTCGCGGTGCTCAGTACTGACAGCACCGTAGAAGTGCCCGAGTGGTCTCGTCGATGCATATGTTTGTGTGCGTGTGCCGTTTAGAGCGTTTGTAGTTAGTTTCCACACTGTTTGTATATTTTTACTGTGGAGAGGGTATGTCGTTTACTTCGCATAATATGACATTCTATGATTGTAAATAAGAGTTTGTACTATAAGAATTTTGCAATAAATTAAATATATTCTTATGGCGGACATGAATATTATAACGTATCCGGGTATGGAAAACAGTGTATGTTCTATACATAGATTTAGAATTTTTTTGCTACGCCAAAAGATACACGAAGCGTGCGAGCGAGAAATCCTAATCAAGTACAAACCGCCCAAGAGAAAAAGAGAGAGTGAATAAAGTCCAGTCATGTCACTTTTTTCGCGAGTAGAGGTCCATAGCGGCCCATCTATTTTACGCCGCGGTGAATTTCTTGCATTTAAATAATAATCTTTAGATTTAAATTAATAATATTAATTATGCAACTATGGTGGCTTGTTCTGTGAGTGAATGTGACGTTACAAGACGAAATAACCCCAATAAATACACGTTTCATAGGTAAAAACAATTTTGTCCTTGGATTGTTTCGAACCATATTTTAACAAAATTCTGCTAGTAATCGGCTCAGAAAAAGATTCTTACAATAGTATATTGATTTCCATTGTATTATATAAGTATATTTAGTATATTTAAACAATATTTGCGAAAATATTATATAAAAGAGTAAATTGTTTGTTTACGCTAGGGCTTGACAAAGCGGTGACGTCATGAGTATCGATAAAAACTTAATCGTTTTTAGTGACATCATGACATGAGTACAAACTTATTAAGTCAAGTTTTGTTAAAATAGATTTAAGGTACGATTGAGAAGATGTTTTTATCTAAACTGTACTTTAAGTTGCATGTTTATTTATTTTTTCAAAAATTATGTTTTGTTTCTTTGAGTAGGTTTAGGAATGACATTATATTGTTTGCATGTATTAGTTTTACAGTGTCTAGAATACATCAGTGCTCTGCTGCTCTGTTTTCGCATATTCCGAGCTAAACGCTATAAAAGCTGGGGTACCTCAAGGTAGTGTGCTAGGCCCAACTTTGTACTTGTTATACACATGTGACATCCCAGAACTGGAAAACAACACCATTGCGACCTATGCAGATGATACTGCAATTATGGCTACCGGATCAAGCCACAGAGAAGCAGTAGAAAAAGTTCAACTAGCTGTGAACAAAGTTTATGACTGGACACAAAAATGGAAGATCAAACTGAATGAGTCAAAATCAATTCTCATTGACTTCACAAATAAATACTTGGACTATCACCCAATCTACATAAATGGCATGCAAGTGCCTCATGCTAATACAGCCAAATACCTTGGCATAACTCTCGACGCCAAGTTGCGTTGGAAAGCCCATGACAAAAAGAAAAGACAGGAACTCGACATACGTTATAAAAGTATGTATTGGTTACTCGGAAGGAAATCCTGTCTATCAATACATAATAAAATAACCATATACAAGCATATACTGATGCCAATTTGGACGTTTGGTATCCAACTTTGGGGCTGTACTAAACAAAGCAACGTAAAATTAATCCAACAATTCCATAATAAAGTGCTTAGGGATGCTGTAAATGCACCCAATGACACATGAACATAGTGTTTTTATAAATTATATCAGACTCTAAGAAAGTGCTACGGACTTGTGTAAAAGTGCAAATGGACACTATTCTTAGTTTTAACATAATCTATAACGTAACATATTAAGTTAGAGTTAAATTGCTTATTTGTCTTTTAGGCTAGATCGTAATTCATTATTAAGAATTTTGTTCTTACTAACAAAGCATAAAAAAAAGTATTTCAAATACTTTTGGCTTCAAAACACATTTAGCGATTTTATTAATAGATACGTTCTGCAGAAAATAAGCAAAATGGCGTACGTCAAATTGTCAAGTACCTTGTAAATTGTAATTTTCATTTCAAACGGTTATTTACACCTAACTTCTGTGTATTGATTAAGTTTATTAGTACGAATGTCACGATGGATGACCGACTGTATTTTTTAATTTGTATTTTAAATAAAAAAATGTAAAATACTGTATTTTATATTTTAAATAATTACACGACTTAAAAATATTTTGTATTTCGTATTTTAAATACATGCGAGATATTAATTTGTATTTTAATTAAAACAAAGCATGGTTTTTTCCCAGCTCTTACAGTTCAATGTAACCAACAACCCTTTATTCGTATTTCTTATGGTGTTCACCAAGTATCGATATCGATACTGAACATGGACTTTTTGACAACACTTTTTTAACTAACACATGGACAATTCCCTAACACATAGATTTTATTTTTTTGGTTTCGCTTTTCATCTGACTCTGTTTATCTTGTACATACTATATCTATGGTTCTATAGATGTTATAATTGGTCTTTTATTGACTTGTAGTTTGCATACAGAACTCGGACTTACATTGAGCGCAAGGGGCATCTTTTCAACGCCTGATTAACCCAATATTGGACAGCTATATTAAATCCTTTGACAATAGTTTTAGTGAACGAAAAGATCTAAATAGAAAAGCGTTAGACAAAAAGGAAATAGTTTTAACCAGGTTTTTAAAAGAAACCAGTGACTGGGCTTGTCTTAATGACAACTGCAACTCATTCCACAATCGCACAGCCTGGACTGCAGACGATTTGTCGTCAAATTTAGTGGAATGAGCAGGGATCAAAAGTGTCTAGAATGTATTTCATGAAGGAACTTAAAGCTTTCTTTGAAATAAGTGGGGGTTGTAGGAATACACAGAATACTGTAGAGTTATGATAAAAAATATGGGCATTCCGGCGAATGCGGATTGGCAACCACTTGAGCACTTAATACGAAATTCAGAAACATGGTCATATTTGCGTAAACCAAATAAGAATATAATACAGAAGTTCTGGAGTCGCTCAAGCTTATCTTGCTGCACTTCAGTTGGGTATAAATAACTGACATCGGCATAATCGAGGATTGGGATTGGGCGAGTGCAGTCGGAAGGCCGTTTTGGTGGCAGTCGGAAGGAAACGGCGCAGTCTGCGCAAAGACCCCGCAGACGCAAACATCTTGCGGCTAACTCCCTGTACCTGAGGACCCCACGAAAAGTCTTTGACAACTAAAATACCTAGACCTTTCACTGAGTCGCTGTATGGAATAGCTGAGCCATCAAAGACAATCCGGGGGAGCTGCGACCAGTTAATTTTGAAGCGCAACCTAGGACTGCCGACAATGTCTTGAGTCTTCGTAGGGTTTATTTTCAGACCATGATCTAAACTCCACTCAGAAATACGAGCTAAATCTTGATTGACCATATTAACTGCCTCAGACAATTCTCTACCGGAGCTTGAGAATTAATTTGCAGATCGTCAGAGTAAAGGTGGTAGGACGAGAGATGTGCATTGGAAGTATAATAATTAATAAAATAGCGGAGAGAAGACGAGATAAAAGGCGCCCCTGTGGTACACCTGCAGAAGTATTGCACCATGACGAAGAAGTATAGCTTTATTATAACTGAGAAATACGCATCATGCTTAAAGAAATAGACCAGAGCTCGTACGACGTGTAAATCTATCATTCTGACCACGATTGATTTTGATTCGACGAACTGTCTTAAGTCTAAAGAGGTAGTTTGTTATTGTAGCCAGCAGGATAGACTGCGTATTTGAACCGCTGCTCCAAGGACTCTTCAGACCTCCGACCTTGCGTACGGTTTTGTAAATGTTTTGCTAACATAGTAAATTGTTACTAACACTGTGAATCTTAATACTTGTTTGTAAATTATTATTATTAATTAAAATAAGCCTTGGCACTGTTAGCAGAGGATGTGAGAGCAGCTCGGCGGTCTCGCGGCTCGTCGCTGGAGGAGGGTGAGGTGTCGGACGAGGCCGAGCGCCGTCCGGAAGAGAGCGAGCCGCGTCCGGTGTGCCGGTTCTTCTCCAGGGGCGCTTGTACCTGGGGCGTTAGCTGCAGGTATGTTACTACTTTATTTCAGTAGCGAGGAAAACTGAATAAAAGTGCCCCTTTATTGATGACACTAACTGATTAATGTTATGTTAATCAAACTGCCTTTTGCCAATTATGTATGTTGGGTTTGACTTCAATCTAGCCAAATACAACTGGATACGATCTGGGACCGACCTCGGCAATCTTTGCTTTACCCCCGAAGATCAATCTATGCTGTTATTATTGAGTCAGCAGCAAAATTATTTAGTTAGTTTTTTTTGTCATACTGAATATGTACCTAAGCATGAAGTGGTGCACTAATATTAGCCTGATTGTTCCACATCCTCTCATTAGCCTTCTATTCCAGTACCGCCACAAGAATTGAAGTTACACATGTTTATTGTCCAGGTTCCTCCACCCGGGCGTGACGGATAAAGGCAACTACAACATGTTCGACGTAGTCCGCGGCGTGCCCGCAGGAGGCTCGTACCCGGCCGCGCCTGCCAGGGACGTGGCGCCGCCGGAGTCTGCGTGGGAGAGGGGGCTGCGCACTGCTAAGGAGGTTGGTTCTCGTTGCTTGAGCCGTAATGGCTACTGTAGCATGCTCGACGTAGTCCGCGGCGTGCCCGCAGGAGGCTCGTACCCGGCCGCGCCTGCCAGGGACGTGGCGCCGCCGGAGTCTGCGTGGGAGAGGGGGCTGCGCACTGCTAAGGAGGTTGGTTCTCGTTGCTTGAGCCGTAATGGCTACTGTAGCATGCTCGACGTAGTCCGCGGCGTGCCCGCAGGAGGCTCGTACCCGGCCGCGCCTGCCAGGGACGTGGCGCCGCCGGAGTCTGCGTGGGAGAGGGGGCTGCGCACTGCTAAGGAGGTTGGTTCTCGTTGCTTGAGCCGTAATGGCTACTGTAGCATGCTCGACGCTACACAAGTTCCATAATGACTCTAGGCTTCTGATAAGAAGTTCTCGACGGCATAACTCGATAACATTGAAATATTGACTGAACCCAGGTATGCAACCAGTCAGAAGAGAGACGTTTGCTTGTATTGTTTTGTTTAACTCACTCTTTTCCTAATCGGGGGTTGGCAGAAATTTTTAAGTATGAATGTGGGTAGAGGCAGATTAAAGAAAGTGATGGGATAACTCTGTGAATGATCTGTGATGTCTGAAAATGTCATCTACTGAGATGCCGACTAGTAAAGAAGTACGAAAGCAGGAGGTACTTTTTTTTACTTGTGGACATCCTCATGGATGTCCTCCTCCGCCTTTGGGTAGGCGGAAGGGCCTGACAGACTCCTACTGACTAAAACCAAACATTTAGTATGGTTTCTATATAATGCATGTCTCTATATAAGGTATGGCAACAGAACATATGAGTGGGATATGTTCTGTCCACAATAAATTGAAGGTAGAATGATGATGGTTTGCAAAATATTTAAACCTAAACTTATCAACAGATGCTGCGAATAGCGAACAAACGTAAAGAGCAAGACATGGACTTCGAGGAGAAGAAGCTGCACCTGTCAGTGGGCGGAGTGGTGCACGACCCCGATGCGGAGCTGGCGTACGCCGCCGCCGCCGTGGGGGCCTCCCCGCCGCGCCACCACGACGCGCCGCCGCACTACCGCGGGGACCCTGACGCCTTCCCCAGGGGGTATGTAGCTTATGACCTATACTAACGAGCTTGTTCACATTCCGATATGTTCATTACGGGTCATATGGTCAAACTTTGACTATTCTATGATAGAGGCGGTCACTTTCATGAAATTGTCAAATCAATTTTTTTTATTTCATTATAACCAACCTGAGCCTCGCAGTGCATCACATGTCAATAAAATTTCGCGTTGCACAAACATATATGGGATAGGATAGGATAGATGGACCCCTTTTCCGCACTTAGACTCGCATTTGATACGTTGTATGTGTAGGCCTCCTCTCTTTGAGATGGAATGGGCCGTAATCCTCCACGTGGGCCCAGTGCATATTGATGGATGTCACAAATGTCTTCGAATTTTTGGTTCTAAGACATGCTGGTTTCCTCACCGTTTTTCCTTCACCGTTTTTGAGAGCAGTGATGTTGTAATAATTTACACAAAGTAAAATGCCTGCCTGGGTTCGAATCCACGACCTACAACTTGTAACCACTGGGCCACCACTGCTCTCAAACATTTATGGAATACGCCACCTACCATACCGCTACCTAATCATTTCGAGGGTGAATGGCTGTGATCTCTTGGTTTGATCCTATGAAATAAGGTGACTTTGAGCGCCATAACAACGCAAAGATCGTCAGTATTTTAGATATGAATTGCCGTGTATGATCTAGTTTTCTGCCTACCTAATCCAAAAAGCAATACGCGCCTGACCACCATTACTTAATTCCTAACCTTTTTTTCCAGACCATACGGTCCAATGTACCGTGGTCGCTTCCCGCGCCCACAAGTTGACGAGCGGGAGCGTTTCTACGAGCGGGAACAGATGATGTACGAGCGGGAGCGGGGCGCCTATGAACGTGTGCCGCACTACGATGAGCGGGCCCCCGCGCCGGAGGAAGGGGCTTATCATAAGGTATGAACATTTATATTTTGTCTACACTAATATTATAAAGAGGAAAGATTTGATTGTTTGTAAATTTGGCTACATTAACCGATTTTGAATATTCTTTCACCAGTGGAAAGCTACCTTATTCCTGAGTGACATAGGCTACTTTTTATATTGAAAAAATTAACGGGTCCTTTGTGGTGGGCTACGGGAGTGAAGCCGCGGGAAAAAGGTAGTCTTTTATTAAGAAAAAAAAAAGACTGCACTCCGTACCAAACTTTATGTATTTAAAGAAAACGTTTACAGTGAGTACGTATTTCCATTCAACTCTACTTGAAGCAAATATCTATTATGTAACACATAGCCTAAGAAACTCGTTTCGAAATATGAACATATAGGCACAAGATTATTCACTCAGAGGTTCAAACGCAAGCATCAACATGATGATTACTTAAACGACTTCTTAGGGGAAATTCGAAAAATGATGAAGGAGTTTACGGATAGTCAGGATTCAAGGTATAATACACTGATGAGTACAGTTAATGATATTAAGAGCCAAAACGCTGAGATAGAAAAAACCACCAAATTCTTATCAGCAAAATACGACGAATTACTACCAAAATTGGGTCATCTGGAGAGGGAAAATCGAGAAAAATTGGCATACATACAGATATTGGAGGAGAAAATAGAAAGCTTAGAGACCTTTAATAAGTCATCTAGCTTGGAGATAAGAAACTTGCCTTTGAGCAAAAATGAAACCAAAGTTTCTCTCTCCAAGACTCTCATTGATACCAGTAAGGTCCTGAATGTCAACCTACAACAATCAGACATTCGGGATATTTATCGACTAAACTCCAAATCTGAAAGGAGTGGTGGCACAGTGATAGTTGATATGACCACAGTTGTTGCTAAAGACAGTCTCCTACACGCCTACAAAAACTATAACAAGAAAAACGGAGATAACAAATTTTCCTCAAAAGACATACTGTTAGATGGCTCACCAAATCCAATCTATATGTCTGAAAACTTAACAGCTAAGAAGAGGCGATTATTCTATCTTGCACGAGAAAAGGCAAAAACACTTGAGTATAGCTACTGCTGGGTCTCGTACGGCAAGATTTTCTTGAGAAAAAGGGAGGGTATTCCCGCAATACGAATCGACTGTGAAGGGGACTTCTGCAAGCTACAACTAAACAAAGAATGACTAAGCTCTAAGGCTGGCCAGGTCTCTTTTCCTGCTACAATGGATTTCTGCATGCTATGTTGTTATAGAAATAATATGTTGATTGAATTGATAACTCTTGGTATCCTTTTTCACTGTTTACTTAATATTCACCACAGTATGTTTAATAAAACACTATACATATACAAAACATCCACCTTCATACATTACCAATTTTACACAATAAATATATATACACACACTCATTACATTCAAATATCAAACATATGTGCTAAAATAATGTTAGTTGAGACAAAGTATTCAGCAACTTTTCGAGCACGACTACGATTTGCTGAGCAAAACTCTCACAAGTTTTACAATATTAACATACATAATATCATAAACGATCTCTTACGCACAAACAGGCGAAATTACGCTGGCCAACCGATAGCATTTTTAAATTATCAAACTGTAAATATAAATATTGAAGTATGGGTACTATCAGAGCGCTTGTTAAGTGAACACCTCCGTTTCCCGTCACTAGATGGTCTTGTAAGCCCGTACGATGTATCATTCAAATATATAAATGTTAAAATTCGATAAGGATCTAATAAATGAGATTGATAACTATTCGATATCCGATACCGTATCCTGTGAACCTGAGTGTTGTGCATCTATTCTGAAGGAACCAAATTGCTACTTAAAAATATTATCACAAAATATTCGTAGTCTTAATGCTAACTTTGATAGTTTGAATATCCTCCTTCAAAGATTTCAATTTGAAAGTGACATTATTGTTCTTTCGGAGTGTTGGATGTCGTGCGTTCGGAATCTTCCTATCCTCGACGGATATTTAAGTTTCTCCACATCCACGCACTATAACCAGAATGATGGGGTTGTAGTATTCATAAAAAATGCTTTAAAAGCCTCTCTTGAAGAACCCGTCATTCAAGAAGCAAACTGCATACTTATTAAAACGAGTGCAGATATAGCTGTTATAGCTATATACCGTCCCTTCTGTTTCAAAACTATCAGTAATTTCTTAATATCCTTACAAAAAATAATAGATGGGTTATCATCTTACAAAAATATAATAATTGTAGGCGACATTAACATAAATATTGCGGCAAACAGCTCTGATCGTTTTTTGTCTGAGTACTTTGACTTTCTGTCTCTAAACGGATTTCTTCCAGCATTCAATAAAGCTACACGTGCGAATAGTTGTCTAGATCATGTGGTTTTGAATACTAATGTACCTGTAAGTACGTTTATAATAGATTCCCTTATAACTGATCATGCGCCTATATTGTGCTGTGCTAAAGTTAATAACATTAGTAAACCATTAAAAAAGCAAATAAAAAAACTTGACTATGAGGCAATTAAGATGGCATGTGATCATCTTGACTTCACATCAATTTTTGACGCGACTAATCCGAATGAGGCTATGGACATATTTATAACTAAAATTACTGATATCATACAGGTAAACACAAAAATACTAAATATAACAAATAGAAACAGAATTATGAAACCTTGGATGACAACTGGACTCATCAGGTGTACTCGCAACAGGGATCGGATGCACAAAAAATTAAAACTTAATCCGGATAACGTAGTGCTGGAAATAACATATAAGAGATACAGAAATTTCTATAATAACCTTGTTAAGAAATTAAAGCGTGAATATGAAAAAAATCTACTCAAAGAAGCGGGTAAAAATAGTAAAAATATATGGAATGCTATTAATAATATAACAAATAGAAATGTAAAAAAGGATAACTCATTAGATCTGCTTTCAATGGAGCCAACACCGCAGGATTCTGTCAATGCCACAAATAAATTCTTTGCTACTGTAGGGGAAAACTTAGCTAACAGAATTGTTTCTCCAACTGGATCATTTCTCAGTGCCATGTCCAACGTTCGGCAATGCAACACGTCTTCCTCATCGAGCAATTCATTTGCTCTTCTTGACACTGATGAAACCGAAATTGAAGAACTAATCTGTGGGCTGAGGAGTAACTGTGCTGCAGGTGATGATGGAATCTCATCTGTTGTACTTAAAATGATAAAAAACAAAATAGTGCCCCCGCTTACGTATATCTTTAACATGTGCCTAAGGCTGGGAACATTTCCTGACTCACTTAAACGGTCTATAGTTCGACCCATTTTCAAGGGTGAAGATGGAAACTGTGTCACTAACTATCGACCTATTTCTATTCTTACATCTCTGTCAAAAATTTTAGAAAGGATAATTAATACAAGGCTAATAAAATACCTAGAAAAGTATAATCTACTTTCTAATCATCAATTTGGTTTCCGATCCGGCAAGTCTACAGAAGATGCATTAAATAATTTTACTAATCACATTGTTAAAACCACAGAACAGAGAAGACAGTAGAAATCGTATATCGCTTCATTAGTATCGGAACCAGCGTACCCAAACTCACACATATACAGGTTAATTGTATTTCGTAACACTAAGAAATCTTTGGTGTGATTGGTAGTTTGAAAGTAGGAAATATGTCAGTCGTCGCTTATTTGAAAATAAACCACATTTTAATGATCATAGAGTTGTTAATTGACTACTCTTTTTAAGTATTTATTACATTTTCCGTTAAAATCGCACATGGAATAGTTTAACAACCAAGTTACGCTACCCGACGCTAGATGTCACTATACTAAATGCATTCAAGTTAAAGCTGTATTTCGTTATTAATAAGATTTATATTTGCGTAATGAGGTCATTACAATTCGTTTTCCTCTAGAGATGTACCACCGTCGTTGACTTATTTATCGACAATCCGTTTTATTTTGAAACAAAACAAAATCAACAGCTAGATTCGATAAATATTATTATGCTTGAAATCAAGTGTTTATATACAACTGAATATTTCTAATCTTATGACTAATAACAAAACAAACTTACATACAAAGGGGAGAGGGAAAAGGGCTCATAGTGCATCAAAAAATCCGCCCACATCGATGTCAATGGGAAACGTGCCCAGAACTCTGGCAGCATTGCTACGTTGAATGGCAATGCTGATTCTCTGGCTGAAGAAAAGGCCAGCCCTCTGGTCACGCGAACAGTCAACTAACCGTTTACTTATGTCTCGAAGCACTCGATGAGCACTCGGATCCCATGGACCTAATGTCTCAACCCCAAACGGGTCATACATATAACTGCCAATAAGGTTGTTATATTTGCGCCGTTTGAGGTTTTCTGCACCAGCAGCAGCTGCCCCAGGACATCCCTTAGATGGCACAAGGGTATCGACACATTTTGCATCCCACACCAAAGGCCTACCCAACTTCCAAGGCATTATGGCCATCCCATCCGATCTCTTCCCACCGTCGCGTGCCAAGCCATTGGGTTCTAAAACAGCTGACACCCCGGCGGTGACAAGAGCTCGACGTATGATGTCATTAATGACGGCACCGGCGCCCGCAGCTGCACCGTCTGCGGCGACGTCTGCAGCCCAGTTTAAGAAGCGCGAGCCTTTCCTTACCAGAAACTCAAGAGCGGTTCCGTTTTCTAAAGTAGCGACCACTGTACTTGTAAGTCATATTTAAAAATAAAGAATTCAAAATAGTGTTTATATAAATTTATTCTAATACTTACGATTTATATAAAATATAATTAAGAATTGTCATGTTAGACTACTAATCCGTTTTTGAAAATCATTATATTGATAAAAAAATACACCCTGTGGCGTTTACGCGATAGATATTAAACTATAGTCTGATATTTAATTTCGTACACTAAACTGACGTTTGGTGGTTGCCACTTTATCGTTACATTAAAATATTAATTAAACAATAATTAATTAAAATATTAATTATTCGATTAACCTTTTTTCGATTAGAATACTACCAATAGATTACCCATATCCATGCTTTATTCATTTTAAACTTGGTTAAGGCAGAATTCGAAAAAAAATACTAATACTGAATCACCAAAAAAAAAACCGCACACTGGTTTAAATTTTTTCTGAAAGGTATATCATAGAACACAGAGAACATTGTAAGTTTAAAATATCGATAACTCATTATCGATAACGGCAATCTCTTATTGAGTAGCTGACTGTGACATGTGCATAGTTGGAATCTTCGAGAACAATATGTTTGAATTTAAAAGAAAGTAGACCTTAAATTTAACAACATAAAATCAACTTTTACTTTTGTGTGGGCGGGGCAGCAGACATATGCGGAATTTTGCAAATCCCGGGGTACGCGGGCCCCGCCTACTTGCGACTTCTATTGTAGAAGGCGTTTTTTTCTGTTCTGTGGTTAAAACAATAGATAACAAAAAAAAATGTCTCACTATTTTTCTCGATCTGGCAAAAGCTTTTGACACGGTTTCTATTCCCACCCTAGTTAACAAGTTACATCAACTTGGTATTCGGGGAAAACAACTGAATTTGCTTCAAGACTATTTATCCGGAAGAACACAAAGGGTCAAAATTGCAAATTATATGAGTGATGATCTGCCTGTTACCCATGGAGTGCCACAGGGTAGTATTTTGGGCCCAACGTTATTCATAGTGTACATTAATGAGCTTACACAACTTAATATCGAAAACTGTAAAATTATTTCATATGCCGATGATACGACCCTAACTTTCCATGGCGACACTTGGGATGAAGTTTACCAGAAGGCACAATTTGGTTTCAATATGGTCACTAACTGGCTTGCCATAAATCATCTCTCGCTAAATACAGATAAAACTAAATTCATCCCTTTCTCAATTCGCAACCCCGGTACATCGCGCCAACTGACACATCACTTAATAGCTCACACTTGTAATACTGAAACTGTAAATTGCTCCTGTCCGTCATTGTCTTCGGTTGAATCTATAAAATATCTAGGTCTTATATTTGACAAAAATTTGAACTTTAAAAATCATATTATTAATCTTGCTAACAGAATTAGAAAACTTATCTATGTATTCAAAAAAATCAGATATTCAGCCAGTACCAACTTAATGAAAGTGATCTACTATTCATTGTGCCAAGCAGTAATAACTTATTGCATCCCTATCTGGGGTGGTGCTGCCAAAACGCATAATTTAATTATTGAACGTGCTCAAAGAGCTTTGCTTAAGGCTTGTTACTTTAAGCCCATGGATTTTTCCACGACGGAGCTGTACAGGGTTAGTAATGTACTTACGGTACGTAAACTTTTTGTACTACTGCTAATTGTGAGACAACATTCCGGTATCAGACTAAATACTACTGCAAAAGAAAACTCAGGGAGAAGGCGGTTAGAAATATGTAAGTCTGGGGCTTGTAGAACATCCTTTGCTCAAAGGTTTAACCTGTTCCTGGGCCCAAGACTGTATAACGTGGCTAACAAACAAAATGAAATTTACTCCTTGTCAAAGAGAGAGTGTAAACAGAAAGTGATCAGCTGGCTCCTATCACTCACATATGACGAAACTGAAAAATTGTTTCATGTCCCTGCATAAATACTCCGTAAGTTGCAAGTATTTATGTATTGTAAACGCCAAACACATGTATAGACATATCCCATACGTAGTCACACCCTCACACACTCCACACACATCTTCACCCTCTCCACAAAACTCACAACCACTCTGCCACGCACACTTACATGACATACACACCCAAACACACTTACATGACATACACACCCAAACACACTCACATTACCCTCACACCCAAACACACCCACACACCCACAACACAACACTCAATAACAATCTTTCTTAAATCCTTTTCATGTTATCAAATAATAATCTTATTAGTGTTAATTACTTCCTCAAACTTTTGTTTTTCTCTCTTGCATTGTAAATTTTTAAGCAAGCAATCAAATTATAGATGAATTGTTTTGGGAGAAGAGAAAGAAGCAGTTTTACTTGTCTGGTTTATTTTTGTACTTAGAATGATCCTTTATCTTTTTAAATTGTATAACGGAAATTTGAATTATTAATTATAAAGCTGTATTAATCTTTTGGCTCTAATGTACAATTAATATTATGTGAATACAATTGAGGGTGGACGCCGATACCTATATTACAAGATATTAAGTTATCTTAGTTTAGGTATTAGTTGCAACTCTAACACGTTAAATATTGTAACTACCTTTCGGCCTATTTTATTGTAAACCTGTTTCTTTATGTTAATTTTTGAAGGTGCAAATAAACATTTTATTTTATTTTATTTATTTATTTTATTATAAAACAAAAATTAAAAAAAAAATATAATTACATAATAACAGTTAAGAAATGGCTTTTGTATGGATCATTATGTAACTGGCAGAATGATACTGAACCTGTTATCTCTCGAAAAAGCGCGCGTTGATTATGTGTATATATTCTGTGGTTTTTAGTCAGAACGTTTCTAATTAATTGTTGTTGGAACTTATTTGCATTTAATTAAGTAAGCTCATCAGTTAGTGAATCGTTCGTGTCTCGCATAAAAAGGCTTTATTTTAACAGTCGCATGTAGATTTTGACGTCCGCCTTCGGCTCACGTCGAAATTGGCTACATCGCTCGTATTAAAATTTCGACTTTTTATGCTCGACACGAAATGTACTATTTCAAAGTGTGTCATATTACGAACTATCAAGTCGAAACGAAGCGACGCATTCGTCCAGAAAAATGTACATAGCATATTGAGCTCTATCACCAACATGTAATGCACACATTCCTATCAAGATAAACAAAAGACGCGCGCATTTGGCCGAATACGCGGGAAGACGCGCGAAATCGCGAATTTCCTTTAGGATTTGATTTTAAATGACGGAGAAAGGCGTCAATATGCTATTTTTATTTTTAGACCCTCACGTTGTTTCACTTTGACTCTGTCTCAATGTGCTTTGACCCTAAGTAGGTTTGATGGTCAACAGTTTGGACCTAGTTATGCAAAACAGAATCAACCCACACTATAACAGTTTTGAGAAAAAACGATTTATATCAAAATGTTGACCAAATCACAGATAATATAATACTAGCATACAGATACCTCATCTCATACAAAGAAACCGTGCCGACGTAACTAGCGTTTTTCGTCTGCTTAATCTGGCAATTTTTTGTACATCGAACGCATTCGGTTCTGTTTCACGGTGATAGATAGATGGTGTTAGCAGCAACTTGCAAGTAAAAGGGTTTACTAGGTTCGTGAAATTTTTTTTCTTTAAATACAGTGAAGGTTTGTTTTCTAGTATTTATTTGCATGTTTTTACAGCTTTTTGCGCACCAAAATGTGTTAAAATGCAAACTTTAACAATAGAGTGGAATGCCTCAGAAATAAAAAAATGCGCCATCTATTGGCATCAATTTTAAATGATCCGTCTAATAATCTTTGAAATGGGAATTAAGAGCCCAATATTCCATAATTTTGTACTTAGGGGAGTTGATTAAACAAGAACATATAATTTTTGTGTTCAATTCCAGAAAATGTTAATTTTACACACATTCAATAACAGATGGAGGTGCATATCGCGCCATCTAGTGAGATTTATTTGAACCAATTTTTCTTTCTTAGCAATGAGACCCCGTGACCAAATGGAGCCTTCCATTATCGCTTTTGTTATAAAATATTGTCTACCGCGAACATATTTTTTATGTCCACTACCTTAAAATCTTCAAACAAATTAACAGAAACCGCTTTTCCTCAAAACTGTCATAGTGTGTGTTGATTCTGTTTTGCATAACTAGGTCCAATTATAAAATGTAGGATAGGATAGATGGACCCCTTTTCCGCACTTAGTTAGACTCACATTTGGTCCGTTGTGCGTGCAGGCCTTCTCTCTGTAAGACGGAATGGGCCGTAATCCACCATGCGGGCCCAGTGCGGGTTGGTGAATGTCACATGTCTTTGAATTTTTGGTTCTTAGCCATGCCGGTTTTCCCACGATGTTTTCCTTCACTGTTTTGAGAGCAGTGATGATGAAATAATTTACACAAAGTAAAGCGTCTGCCTGGTTTCAAACCAAAAATAAAAGTATAAAATAGTATATAGTTATAAAATGTATCTCGAAAAGTAATATGCCATTTGTGTACAGCGTCGCGTCCGACCGTCTCGTGAAGTGATCGTACAGCGCGCGGAAGTGGAGCGTCGCGAAGGGCGTGAAGTCCGCGGTGAAGTGCGAGACGCGCGGGACCCGCGCGACGTGCGGCGCGGAGACGTGCGCGGCGACGACTGGGCCGACCCCTGGATGCGCGCCGAGCCCGCTGCCCGCCGACGCAAGCCGCCTTCTTCCGAGGACTCCTACTCATCTTCCAGGTACGATTCTTTCCTTTATTTTATGCCAGCACCTCTGTGGAAGGTGTACTCTGCTGTGTAATAATCAGGGATCGGAATAGGTAGTGCTATTTTGGGTCCGAACGTGGATGGTGGTTGAACCTGGATGGAGAGGGCCCGGGATTTTGCCGCCACACAATTTTGCACCGCCGCGCCTCTCGCTTTATTTTAAGGCTATTTTTTGATATTATTATGCAAACTTGTCCATGGTAAACCAGCTTTTATTTTACACAGATGGAAAGTTAAAAAAAATAGAATCTCCACTGCGCGAGGTAAAGGAATGACTTTAGTGATCAATGCAATATTTACATAAAGCTGAATACGTACTATGTAGAATACGAATTCCTAAAACATTTATTAATAAAAAGAACCCGTTTAATAAAATAAAGAAATAATATATTGCCCGGGATTCAGAAGACATATATATGTTATGTATGATCACTGTCACTAAAGCCCGCGAATAGCACTGACTATTCCGATCTCCGGTAATAATCAACATGAAGTCAAAACAATAGAAATGATACGAAAATTCAAAGCTTAATATTTTATTGGTACAATAAACCAGATATACTACCTTTTTAATGATAGTTAATAGCTACATTAGTTTAAAACTATGTTGTAGTCATTAGCGCCCACCTCAGAGAGGGGAAACATCGGCGTTCCAACATTTCTGTAATAATAACTTTATAATTTATGGTTAGATTTAATCTAAAGTTAGAGACAGATGTTTTTTTTTCCACTTAAAAGTCACCACCAGATAACAAAAAAAATTAAAGGCTTTAACACCTGTCTACCAATGTATTCCAATATTATAAAACGATACGAAAAAAAGTAAAGCCAGTGTCGCTAACACGATCAAAACAAACGTAACGCGGTAAGGGGCGTCCTTGACTCTTTTACTTGGCATAAGTTACAAACCTTATAATCAAAACCAGTTTCAGTGTTATTTATTTAAGTAGGTACTTACTATTATAATGCAACTCATATACCAAACTATAACCTTTAATTGACAATTATTTTCAGTAATGGGTTAATATCTCATAAACGCGTGGACCAATTTACATGGATTTATACGAATAATATGGTTCTACGCCTATACCTTTCATTTGACCAAAATAATGTTTTCAAGTTGCCTAATAATACTTTTTGGTACAAGTCGGATCAATGACTATTTTTTTTTGTTATCTGGCGGAGACTTTAGTGAAGGTTTGCCAAAAGGTTTAGATTAGCTGTTAGCATATGCCTAATGATGGGATAGTCTGTGGCAGGCTAGATTAGCTGTTAGTTAGCATATGTCTAATGATGGGAATGATGGGATATAGTCTGTGGCAGGCTCAAATAAACTGGTACGTTATAATGTAGTTGGGTAACGGGGAAAACAACAAATAATACTCTCCAATGAAATCTTATCATGACAGCCGTTTCAATTACCTTGCGTAATTGGTGGCTAACAAATACGGGCAGACAAAAAGGTAATATGCAAAAGACATTATATTTGTCTCGTTTACACATGGATCTAATAAGTGTTACCTGCTTTTATTATTATTATTCAGTGGCTTATCTATTGCTCATAGTCTGTCTACAGCTTTGTAGCTTCGTTATTGTCTATACCTATCTGTTGAAATGTCCTTTCTACTATATGAACGGCCGTTTACTGTTACACTTCTGCCTTACTTTGCGGGAAAAACAGGCGTTATGTTGACTGCTGCTGGTCGCATCCGGTTAGGGTTCTATGCTGTTAAAGTCAAAATTCAAACCCACACCCTCTTACAAATAAACGCGGTATAAAGTTATACCAAGTATAAACCTATGAAAATGTATGGTTATACCTTTGTTATACCTGGTATAACTTTATACCGCGTTTATTTGTAAGAGGGACAGAATTTGTTGATGTGTAGTGGTTTTGATTTTCGGTCATACAGGTTTGAACACCACATGGCATGAGCCAAAATAAGAGGAAAGGATGCACAGGCCGAGACCACAGTATAAATATGGACGAACAGTACGGAAACTACCTACAAACGCTCGAAACGGCACACTCACACAAACATGCGCATCGACGAGACCCCTAAGTGGCTCGCACTACTGACGGTACTGCGAGCCATAGTTGTTGTAGTTTCCGTAGTGTTCGTCCATATTTATACTGTGCCGAGACGAAACGGGACGCATCGCTACACATATCATAGTGAAATTTCGAACGTGTGTATAGTAATCACAGCGGATATTTGTGACTCTGAAGTTGGCTCCGAGAACCATTGCGCAAGAAACAGTTTGTCATCTAATATACTGCATAGAGTAAGCGAGATAGGACGATGCGACAATCTACGCTACGCTATCTTCACCTTCAATATTGATACAAAAATAGCAACTACGCAGGGTCTTGCAGCCAACTTCAGAGACACAAAGATCCACTGTGACTACTATATTCGGAATGTGTCACTGAAATATGTACCTTTTTGTGTATAAAAAAAGTTCTATAAATATTTAAACTATTTAAAAAAGTGCATACAGCTTTGCGTCGCGTAGCGTTTGATCTTTAATATACAGGAAAAAGACGCATTGGCTCCCTACAGTATTGCTGCACGCGCTCGAGTGTGGGTAAAATTATCCAGTGTATAAGGTGCTCTACACGAATAAACGCTTGTGCATTAGAATATTATCTGGTAACTCAATTAGTTAATTTAAGTTCTAGAACTCTCTGTAAAAAGAATTATATATAATGCCCTGTTACTGTTATTATTTATTTATTCATGAAATTTTAATTGGATATTCTCCCCTGCTTCGTCCCTCTCCCTTGGGCGATGGGTTTCGCTTTCATAACTCGTCTAATGTTGTGGTGTTTGCGGTGTTCGATTCCTCATGACTCTCATTTTAATCTCGATATTAACAACAATAACTGAACTGCATGCTCGTTCTTGATATCATCTTGTCACCTGTGGTACTCACTGTGGTCGCGACCGTGTGCGCATGTGCCATGTAACATAACCGTGCGTGCGTGTGTGCATGCGTGCGCGTGTACCCCTCCCATGCCCCGCCCCCCGCGTCCTGCTCACTCCGCAGCTCTTCAAATTCCAGTTCCCGAAGTTCGCGATCGCCGAGCGCGCGGCGCAAGCGAAGGGCATCCTCATCTTCGAGACAAAGGTGAGAAAGACGTTTCACGTTTTCTGCGACGCTCAATAAAAATATATACATAGGTGCGTCTTCTAAAATTCGACTCTCGAGATCGCGAAGCTCTTCGCGTAAATCTAAAAGCGCTACATCCGCGATTTCTTGGCAATCTTGGCTACATTCGAAATATTTTTTCTTTTGCTTCTTCTGCCTATCTTCTTTGGAATATAATCGAGTATTTTTTTCTAATGTTCTTGCTACACTTTCTTCTGCGTCCACTGCCGGGCCTCTCCCAAATTGCGCCACAACACGGATCGCCGTTTTTTATCCTTCATATGAACGCCTGATAGATTAAGCATTCAAGGAGCGCGTACAGTGGGGACACAGTCTAACCCGCTGGGTGTGCGCAGGTTGTCGCCGTCGGTGATCGTGCGCGAGCGGCGCCTGGCCACGGCGCGCGCCACCGCCATGAACCCGCCCGCGCCGCGCCGCCGCGCGCCGTCGCCCGCCGCCGCGCGCCAGATGTCCGCCAACCCGCCGCCGCCCGCCTCGCATGCAGTGCACCGGCACAAGGTAACTCAGAACCATACTCTGCTCACTCATGTCACTCTTTTCGCAATACCTCCCTCTAGAAATTAATTAAAGCTCCTGGTTTGCTGAGAACATTTGTGTAAGATCTGGGTGACCCGCGGGTTTGAGTTCTAATCTGGGTGACGCCTGCATATTCAAAGCGAGTAACGGTTTTTTCAGGCTCCATGCACGTCCTGAACAGAGGGCGTGCATGGAGGCTGAGCAAACTACCCTTATATACCCGTATCGCCACCGCAAAAAATACCTATCTATTTGTACTAACAGTTGCTGATAATACTATATTTGTGTATCAGGATGAACTGGACCCCTATGGGCGTAACAAGCAAACAAGTCGCAACAGGGATAGGAAGAAGTATTCGCGATCCTCATCATCAGGCTCTGGTGCGTATAAACCATTGGATTTACCTAAATAGTTAGCTAGATTTACCTAGAAATATTTCCTTATTATATGGCAAGCACATAGCCCAAATCTTTTGCTTCATTCATTGCATTCTATGTGCTTGCCATAGAAAAGCTTTTGAACGCAATTGACAAATTTAAACTTGAAACAATAAAACTTGAATACTCACTACAACTCTACTATGCTTATTATGTATAATTTTAATAAGAACAGTTATAACATCCACGTTTGTTTTTAGAAACATCTTCGTCGTCGAGCGAGTCGGAGAGCGAGTCTCACTCGTCGTCATCCTCGGGCAGTTCCGGCGCCCGTCGTGCGCGCCACGCTCGTCTGCTGAATGCGGCTGCTAGACCCAGGTACGAAGCACCTTCAACTCGGGATCAATGATGCCGTCATTTATTAACCGTTTAGAGAACATCCAAAAACAATTAATTAAATATTTATGCTACCATCAAAAAGTACCATAACCACTGTAAAAAAATATCATTAGTCATTCCTCTAGTCATTCGCCGGGAGATTTCTGACTGCGTTTGTCTGTTGAAAATCTTCAACAATAGTATAAACTGCTCCGATATTTTGTCCAAATTTAATTTTAATACCTCTTGTAATTGTAAATCAAAGAGGTTTAATACACCTTTGCAGGTGCCATTAACCTCCACTAACTATAGGCAGAATTCATGCATTGTGCGTGCAAGCAGTAGCTGTAATGAGTTATGTAAGCAGCATGATGATATTGACACATTACTAACTAGTGTGCCATCAGCCAGGAAGTGCTTATGCCGAAACTTCTTCACCTAGTTCATTACAGCGTATATATTGTTATGCAGTGCAATCAAGATATCAGTAGCACTGGTGCATGAGTTATTGAGTGATTTTTCACTTGGTGATTTGTTTTTATCGATGTGTACTGAAATTTCCATAGAAATTAAGTATTATTCATTATCTATAAGTGAAGACTTGTTATAGGCTGACTGTCAAATTGACTGTTTCTGGTCTGTTTGTTTTAGCTGTAAGTCTTCCATGTAAACTAAATTTAAAAAAAAAACAGAGAAAAAATGACTGCTTTCATGAAATTGATGGCGCGTGATTGACGTTAAGGCTTAGCACGCACTGCGGTTTTTATTCGCGCGATTTATTTCCGCCTATTCTGCGACCTATGGAATTGTATGAAGATGCACGCATTGAGATATAAACATCGCGCGAAAATAATGCCGCAAGAAAGCCGTGTTTTGCCAGAGAATCCACCGCACCGCGGCGCGGATTACCTTTGCGCGAATATTTTGAGCTCTATGAACACGTAGAAAGAGACAAAAATCGCGCGGCATTTTAATCGCAATGCCTGTTAGTTAGTTCTGTACACGAACAAAAATTCGCGCGAATAAAATCCGCGCGGTTAAAAATCCCAATGCGTGTTAAGCATTAGAGTCAAACAGATGACCCTCAATTTGGCGGCACTGCTAAAATCCTATCTTAACATTAATTTTGATGCCTTGTCGTCATATAAACAGTCAATCGCCAATATCATATTTGGACCAGAGTCCGGTGAAACCAACTAGCATATTGACATGGAACATTTTTATGTACAGGCTAAATGCTAAAGCGGGTGCTGGTCTAGCGGCAGCTGTGACAACTGTTACCAGCAAGAAGGAAGTTCCCAGCGATAAAGGTAAGAATAACTACATATTTAAAGTTTTACGCCGCGCAGTAATCGTTGCATACCGTATGTGGTACGGCATCCCTTTTTTAAGCCCGATGTGCAAGTCACCTAAAGTTTTATTATTATGGTTATTAAACTAAAGCTTATTTTAAACGACTACACCCTACAACAATACATTAAATTCATGCACGAAGAAAAACAAATGTGCAACAGGCGACATTTTCCATATAATATTAAAACATTTTACAAAATTTTACGAATTACAAAACTAAAGTTTCTCAGGTCAGTACCTGGTGTTTTAAGAATCTCACGAGTGTGAACCAAGGTGGGATCCTAATGTATTTATTTGAGACTGTAAATTGCATTGAAATTGTTATGTAGTACAGCTACATAACAATTTCTATGCAATTTACAGTTCAAAAATATTATTATTTATTCTTTAAAGACAACTTTTTGGTACACTTTATAGCACTTAATTACTAGCAATACATAACATGTATGCACGAAGAAAAACGAATATGCAACCAGCGACATTTTTCAAAACAAAAGTTTCTCAGGTCAGTACCTGGTATTTTTAGAATCTCACGAGTGTGAACCAAGGTGAGATCCTACTTTATTTGTTTGAGACTGTAAATTGCATTGTACTGCATTGAAATTGTTATGTAGCTGTAAAAAATATTATTATTTAATCTTTAAAGACAACTTTATACTATGTTAGTACATAATTAATCCATTCCACTAGATGGAGGTGATTGATATGTGGGCGATTAGATATGATAGTGAAAATAATATTTCAGAATCGGGCGGCAAGAAACGTTCGGCGACATCTCCAGTAGACTCGGGACCGGCTAAGAAATCAGTATCGAGACGAGAAGAGCTATTGAAACAATTGAAGGCAGTCGAGGATGCTATTGCTAGGAAGCGGTCTAAGATCTAATTGCGACGACGTGATGGGCGTACGTACAGCCCATGGCATATGTCGTTTCGGCAATAATGTCGAATATTCAGTTTTGCCTGGTGTCTGTCTGTAGTAGCATAAATTGTACACTGTGTATCCGCGGGCCTATCCCAAAAAATTCGATTATTCTATGTACGCGTGTTACTGTAAAAACTGTATCGTTCTAGTTAACCTTTATCCAGGCAGAGGTTGACCTCGTACAAATTAAGGCATTTACATTATTATAATGTAACAATATTGTGTTAATATAATATTATTATGAAATCTCATAAAAAAGGAACGACTTTTATTATTTCATTTTATGTTAACATGTGAAATTATTTCCAAAATCATTGTTGTGCAGACGGAGAAAGCGGGTGTATCATTTAACTGGACAAGTGTTTGAAAAGTAAATTATTTTTGCTATTCATCTCAAAGTGATGGCGGAACCTAGAAATGTAGGTTTTTATGGTGAATTAGACTATGTAATAACGTAATTAGTAAAAGAATAAATGCATAATTTTGTAGAAGTGATTTTTATTTACGTATTTCTTACGATCTCGATATTTGCCAGTCTGTATTTTCTTGATGTTGTGGTTCTTACGAGAACTTGATTCAGGCCATTGTTTAGTAAATGTTTTAATGCATTGAAAGCAATATATCCTACACCACAACTACATGCTTCTGTAAAGCTGAAAGCGCCTTGCGCAACATAGCCCATGACCTGTCTTGAGGCGACATTGCGTACACTTTCAACGTTGGAAGGAACCCATAGTTCTCTCATTGATTTTGTGTATTCAGATGGCTCTATACGAGATATTTTTCGTGACTTTTCTGTATATATCTGAAATATTGAATATAAATTTTAGAATAACTCTACAAGAACTCCATGACAAATAGTATTGTTAAATCTAAATAAAAGTTCAATACTTACAGATATTTGTTTCTTTTTGAGTTTTATTTTGCTTTTTCTAATCTTTTTCAAAATCTTTATATGCTCAGTACGTTTGAGCTTCCTAACCATTTCATTAGGGTCTTCATGATGGGGTTCAAATAAAGTTTTCACATTAGCAACATCATCTGCTTCAGGCAAGCAAATGAGAGCATGCTTTTGTAAACTCCCTTTGGCTACTAGTTTTATGTAAACTGGAACTAAACATGAAATGGTATTTTCTACATTCGGTAAACTTCGTTTTTTGGTGATACAATCCTGAAACAGAAGGCAATGCATTTATGAAAAAAACATAAAATTGGCAGCCCATATTTTGCTTTGGTTAAACTTAATGTGAGCTGCATCTCACCTGTATATCGTTTAAGATAGTCCTATTCCGTAGTACAAAGAATTTATTGACTTGGTTGTCACTTTTATTGTCACTCCAATCACTTAATAAAACATTCCAAGGGCATATGAAAGGACTGTTGACAGCAATTTTTATGTAATTAACCCTTTTGCTTGGTGGAAGTCTAAAGTATCTTTCTCGTAATTCTAGTTCAATTCTTCTTTCGTTATCTTTCCCTGCATCTGAATCTGGTGGTAAATAGCATTCTCCCATTTCAAATGCTAAGGTTTCTGTTTCACGCAGACCCCCTGATCTTGCCCCAAACATGATGAATGTAAGCCAAAATGGTAGAGCATAACCTGAAGGCAAAATTATGTCCCAACCACTGCCATACCCTGAAATGAGGAAATATGCTTATCACATAAAACATGAAGGGACACTATTTTAATGGTAGTCAAAAGTAGGTGTGTAAGCTACTAACCAATTTTCTTAAATTCTGGATTCTGGGAACCAGGTCTCTGTACCAAAACAACAGGCACACTCTGTAACGCTGGATCATTCTCGTTTACTTCACCGGGTGCTATCTGATTCTTAGTTATATGTTGGATGAACTGCCCGTTAGTCATGGATTCCTTTTTAATTGTTTCATGTATTTTAACATCCCACAGTGGAGAATTAGAAATAAACGGTGGAATACGAACTAAGGATTCTGTATTAATTTCTGTATTTGTAGATTGCTTTGCCTTTGTGCGTCGTTGAGGTCGGCTTAAACGAGGATCTTTTACAACCAACCCAACAACCATGTTAGACGGTAACTGTGCAGGCGAGGAGGCTGTACTCACTGTACGCCAGTACTCATTCTTATCTTTCAAATCTAGAGGTTTATGCAATGACACCCATTTGTCATTTTTAATTCCATCATTTACGCACTTCAAGCTCTGGACCAGTACTGCGTGGCTATTTGGTCCAGTTAACCGAAATCTGTTAATGCTGCTTGACATAGCTTTTATTTCAATACTTCCTGTAACATTTTCTAACTTTCTTCTTTTTTTGGCAGTTTCATAATCATCTTTGTCTTGAGCATCCAACAGAACTGATTGTACTAAATTTGATTGGGATGGATGCACAAACAGCCACAGAGTTTTGTTAGCACCGTGACTTGGAACCCATATGAACTGTACTTTACCTATGTAACCAAAAGGATATGAGTTCACCCCATATAAATGTACAGTCCCTTGTCTAGTACCATTAATATAAGCCATAGCACCAATGCTCAGGCCACAAACAGAATTAGTTATCTTGAAGAACATTTCTTTGATAAGTTTTTCTGTCCCTGTAATTTGGATTGGTGTATAATAAGATATATCTTGCAGGAGACAGTGTGCTGAGCTACCCCTATAGCATGCCCTGAAAGCTTTATCACATGGTGCATATGGCAGGCGGTGTCCCCACCTTTCAGTCATGTGGAATCTTTTTGCATGCCATATGTGGGTTTCAAGCCAAACATTTTGCTTTTGTCGTCGATTATATTCTTCCAACAGATTTGCTGGACGTCGTCTGTATTTTCTGGATGGTCGTTTTTGTTTAGGAGGCAGACCACTCTTCTTTAGTTGGTCTAAATGAGCTTTTCTTAACTTACGAGGTAGTCTTTTACTGTTGTGGCTCATCACGCGACGTCGCATGTGTACGGGTAGTGTTTGAAATACAAGCTTTGTTTTACTTGGCCTTAGAATATTCTCAGTCATCGCAGCTATTTCTACGCTCCTAGAAGATGCAAATTTTAAACTATTCGCTGCATACGGGAGGTGTTCAGTGCCACCTAAAGTGGCATCAAATTCTGGTTTTTCCGTTGGTTCCATGTTTTTAATTATTGAAAACTCACTTAACTATATTGTTTTAGGTTGGTTGCAAGCTTTTCCGGTGACTTTGTAGTACAAATTTATGAAAATATCAAATAAAAATAAACCTGCACTTACGATATAACCTCAAAACACAACTGTCAACAAAAACCTGTCAACTTGTCCACTTGTCCACATTGACATGTTGATTTTTGAAGGTTTGTTCGTGGTGTTTACAGTTAAAATAATTTTGTCGAAAGTGAAAACAAGCCCTTTGGTCCAGTCTGAAGACAGTTTTTTCTGTCGTATGTTTTCAGAAATTGGAATAGGTTACCTAAAATTGAACAAAAAAATCATATAGTGTGGATAAATCTAAATTACCAGAATAATAATCGTGAAGAAATACGGTACCTATATCTTATAAACGATTTTTTCTTGAATTTTGAATTTGCTACTACTCAACCTATCCCGATCCCTGGATAGAATAGAACAACGTTCCCTTAAAACCGTTATGCGGCTCATGTTATAGCACTGAAAGATTCTCTAGTCTTTAGGTGCTGATATCTATTCAAGGACTAAGAGTATAAAGTGTTGGAGATCCTCCTCAGTGTTCATAATTATCATCAGCCTTTTTAATGTTCCCACTGCTGGGACACAGGCTTCCTCTCTGTGAGAGGGAATGGGCCGTAATCCACGACGCGGGCCCAGTGCGGGTTGGTGGATGTCACATGTCTTATGATTTTTGGTTCTAGGTCCTGGTTCGGTTCTAGGACCGGTTTACTCACGATGTATTCTACCTTTTTGAGAGCAGTGGTGATGAAATATTTTACACAAAGTAAAGCGCCTGCCTGGGTTTGAACACACGACCTACAACTAAGTCGCGGCCATTACCACTGGGCCACCACTGCTCCTCGGTGTTAGTAACGTGATATTTTAATGTAGGTATGTCACCGGGTCCGGTAGTTTTCCAGGGCCAATGAGGCATCACCTAGGGCCCGCAGACGGCTAAGTTAAAACTGGGAAACTGAGAATGAAAAAAAAAACTGACATTCATATTTACTAATCCCTACGTACTGGGTCCAAGTTATGGATACCGCACGCTCCCTATCTCAAAGAGGAGACTTTAGTCCCAGCAGTGGGAACGATATTGGCTGATTATGTTTTTAAACTTACCTATATCGCTTTGAATGCTTTAGTAGAGGCTTGAAGCAGTAGCAAACTTTGAAGTGACCTATGTATTTTCTGGGGAGAGGGTACGTCGATAAAATTGTGGTGACTTCGGCTCTATACTATTTTACAAATAAAAAATCAGAAAGAAGTTAATAAAAATTGTAGTAGTGAAAATACTGTGAAGAACACTGTGGAACACCGGCTCAAGTATTGGTGGCTTAAGAAAATCAGCATTCGAAGAGAAAAACCGAATTAACAGTTTGTAACGGTCACATCCAACAGAGCCATTCAACTCGGAATAGACACCTGGGAATCACGGAAATACCAAAACAGAAGGTTAGATACTACATACTAGTGATAATAGTTAACTTAAAATTATAAATCAAAATTACAACCTTGTATGACCTATTATCAATAGTAATTCCGATATAATATTATGATAAGCGCCATCTAGCGGCGAGTAGCAAGTTGGGCACTTTTCTAAAATATATCATACTACCGCCACTTGAGTACTATAAAGAGAGCGCCACTAGTGGGTAAAATAGAATGGAGGAAATAATTAAAGCATTATAAAATATACAAAATGACATTACACAAAACAAAAAGGATATGAAGTCGATGGAAGAAAACATCACAGAGAGCATAAATAAAATATTGGATGAGAAATTTAATATAATAGTAGAAAAACAACACCAGTTGGAAGAAAAAATTGAAAACCACCAAAAATCTATTGAGTTTCTAGATAGACAAATGAGAAGAAAAAATTTAGTATTTTTTGGGCTTGAAGAAAAAGAAAAGACCTATGAGGATCTGCTGAATATAGTCCTGGATTTGATTATCATAAAAATGGGGGTACCTTGTGAAAAATTCGAAATTGAGACTGTAGCAAGAATCGGAAAAAAACAAGGGAAAACAAGACCAATTAGGGTAACAACTACAACTACGCTGAAGAAAATAGAGATTCTACGAAAGAAAAAATCCCTAGAAGGCTCGGGCACTTACATAAAAGAGGATTACTCTCCTGCGGTACTCCAGAAGAGGAAGGAACTCCAAGAAGAGCTGCACCGGGAAAGAAAAGCGGGAAACCAGGTGACTCTCCGTCACGACAAGATTATAAGACTCGATCAAGAAGCAAACCGATTTTCAAAACAAAAGAGATACCTGTCAGAATCACCAGAGGGAACAGCAAGCACCAAGGTTTGGGAAACCAAAGAAAATACGAATCAAATATCAAAAAAGAGTAAATCCCAGAATATTACAACCTTTCTACGACCATCTCAACTGATCCCAACGGCAGGAAACTCGAAAGACTGGAAAAAACAAGGAGAAAACAAAAATAACTAAATGACGTCCCTCCACCTCTCCCAATCCGGCCGGTCACCGTGGGAGAAGTAGACGAGAACCCTCCATAGATAAAAAATATAAAATATAAATCAATCATGTTAGAACATAAGAACGATGAAAGGAATACACTAAGTGATGGAAAAAAAAAAGAAACTTTATATCAGAGACCAACGACTGCGACCACTGGTCATCTCTGGAGGAGGCCTTTACTCTCAACATGTGAGAGGTTCATGCATGCCACCATGAAAGGTTTTTTATTAGTTTTAATTGTACAATTTTCGTTATTTTATTTTTTATATTAGTAATCAATCTATTTTATTTCAATTTATTTGTTAATTTAATTTTATTAATCAATCAATTCATTCAATTAAATAAATATACCTAAATAATAATCAATTAATTTAATTTAATAATAAAATCAATGCATATTTATTATGATTAATAATTATGTTTGAACTTTTATTTAAAAGATAAGTAAAAGATAATTTGGTACCCAAATTTTTGGTTTGTGATTTGGAATTGACTGTACTTAAAAATATGTAACATATATCAATCAATCTATTTAATTTAAAGTTTAGTACCAATGTATGTTATTTATTTACAAATTTCACTTGAAAGATGTAATACTTTAATGCATGAAATAAAAGGCTTTTTTATTTTTATTTATTTTATTTATGTATTTTCTGATGCCGGTTGGCAATTCTTAGTATTTAATTATTAAACTATGGCCTAGGTTACCCGTGTCTGTTTATGTAGGTATTTACAAGTTCTCAATCAAAATAAAATACTTGAATAATACACAAATCGACAGGCGCTGAAATGTGGAAGCGGTTAGAAGCTATAAATAAGCGACGATGTGATACTGATGCAACGAAGACGATGCTGTCAGGGTTTTTAGTTGCCGTGGCCGAATAGCGGGCCCGGCAAGCAGTTTAACCAGGCCTCCTTCACTCGACCGTACTTATAGTGATTAATATCTACACTTTCGCGCGGTCCCGGCACCGCTCCGTCGGTCGGTTGGGTTTGTCACCGCACGCGCGCAGCCGGGCGAGCACGGCCTCTGTGATAGGCTTGAGTCACGCATTTTATCACGGTTTTTCCTCCCAATCTGTGCGGGTTGAGTGCGTGGTTGGTGGGCGCGGGGGTCTTAGTTCGAGCAGCCTCGCAAGAAACGAGTCGTCAAGGATCAACCGTCACAGATATTGAGCTCAAAATTGTGTACTTGCTCTCGGCGAGTGAAATATCTGTTACGTAGTAACATCTCTAATCTGAATCTCTTTTTGTCATCGACATCGCTAAAAAGAAGAATACTTGCTTTTTCTGCGGTGTCGACTGTCACTCCTGTAGTCAGCCATGGGCAGTCAGCCAACTTGCAACAGCCTTGCAGCATAAATCTCAATTCACTGGAAATTCCAGTCGTTTAGCAGGAAGAGTCAATACTCTCCACTCTAACCTTTGGTACCATCAATAGTGCAGGTAGCAGTTTTTTTGAGATTTTTTGACCTATCTACCAATACCAACCGCTATTTACATCAGAAAATTGATATGACCTAGGTTTGTTCTCCCAGGGACTTATTTAAGTCTTAGACCTGTCCTCGACGGCTATGGTTAGAGGCGTGTTATGCCTACCTATATTATTACTAGGACCGCAATATATGCAACATAAAAATCTTCAAGTCTTCAATCAAACTAAATATTTTTTTAAGTGAAAATTGTTAATGTATTTTGGCGAAATTATGGTTATAGAGTTTATTATTACACTTATCAATAGGATAACCGACCGAAAAATACTAGATATTATAATATGCAATTGCCGCTGAGAATGGAATAAATATGCAATTTCATATGAACTATCTAGTTTGCAAAGCATACATACGATTGAACGATTGCTGACCATTGAGGTCCTGCGTTCGATCCACGTAACGGACAAAGTGTTTTGGATTTTTCCACCAGGAGTTTCCTAGCACCAGCTTGAAGTCTTGATTTCTGTCCGGTTGATTTCATGGCACTTAAAATAATATAAGTATATCTTGCGAATTCTCTGACTTCCACTTCAACTTGCCCTTGCAGGGGCGGATCCAGGATTCATTTCTGGGGGCACGAGCGATTCTTTCTTGACTTGATTCTATGTCAAGTACGCTTTATCTGCTGTGGTTGGTTGAATGAATTTTCAACAGCCAATCACATCAGATAGCGCGTGCTTGATAATTTGTCACATTAATTCTGGGATAATTTAAAGATGGGAAACTCGGGGTTAAGTGGGTACAACTTGCTACTATTTAGTTACTTGACCCAAATTACATAAGAGGTATTAATTATAGGGTAGCACTTTTGTAAAACCTACATTATCGATTAAATGATTGGAACAAAAGTGAATTTGCTTGATACCTTAAGGCGGATACAGACATTGCGAGGCATGCGCAGCGTACGGCGCTCATCGCATGCTTCGCAATGTGTGGACGTTACATTCGTGGTGAGACATGTGCTACGGGTACGACAACTCAAATCAAAGCAAAAGGCGTGCGTGGGAAGATGTGCGCGGCGCATGCCTCGCAATGTCTTTATCCGCCTTTAGATAGGCAGGGCGAGCGAAGTGAGTTCAAAAATTTTAGCAATTTTGAGCGGTTTCCTTTAAACTTTACACCATTCTAAACGAAATTGGAATTTCTTGCCTACAAGTGGAACAACCAAGAGCTGTTAAGAGGTCCAAACGAGCGAAGCTTTTGTGACGAACTTTAGGAATCCAGCCTCAAAGATGTTAATTTTCTTTTAACGATTCATACGGACATTGAATTGGGCGAAACTGGAGAGCGAGTGGAGTAAGCTCAATTTTTTTTAAAGTTATATTATCCACTACACCAAACCACTAAACCAAATCGTTAAACTATCTAGCGTCATCCAGGCTAGGAGCCCCCAGAGCTCGGGGTCTGTTGAATTGTTTTGCTATACCTGGTAAGTTGTTAATCTGGCCCTGATTAACAACGTGGAATGGGCTAGGTGGCAGGATCCAAAGTCGAAAAGACTTTTTACTTTACCTTTTAAGGCGGATCTGAAGCTAGTCAGATGCCTGCGAATTTTGCACCGGGTGTACCTGAATTTGTTATGGGAATATGTGTGATTGGAGTATATAGCGTTTCCCAATATGATTATGATTCGTTTCTAAAAGTCAAGTAAAATACCATGTAACACGGTTTCATGGTATTTTCCAGTTCATATGGATATGCTGATCACTGCCATATTGTGTAACCCGTATTTTGTCTATTACATGGTAAATCAATTCGAAGTAATTAAGTAATTCGTGGGCTATCTATCAGTAGTGCCTGTTTTTCCATGGTTCCATTCATTTGATATAATAACATAGGGTAGTGCCTATTAATTATGAAGAAATAGCGTTCAATTACAATTTTCATGCTATATAAAGTTTAGTTTGTATACTCTAAATATGCTGTACTAACTTCAGTAACGTTCGCGTAACGCGGCTTCGCACCCGTCAATTGCCTACCACCCTACCCTACTTAGTACTTACCTACCTACCTACCCCACTTCCTACCTACCTGTCCTCCTGTTCCTACCTGTCTACCCTACTTGCCGGGCTACCTATTTTTGTATCTAGTGTCATTATTACGCGGAGCGGAGAAACATAAAACCGCAATTCAGAAAATGACGTCAAATGCACAACGCCATCTATCTAATATGGAGCTCAACTGTCCGACCTAGTATCTGAATTGCGTGTGTTGTGATATTTTTATGTATAAAAGTTGTCTACATTGGTTACGTACATTTTACGAGATGCGTGCACAACGGCAAATAGATAAACAGACAAAAATTTCAAAATGCTGCAAATAGATAAACAGACAAAAATTACAAAATGCTGCAAATAGATAAACAGACAAAAATTTCAAAATGCTGGAAATGGATTCTGTTGGTCATTCTTTAAAACCCTGGCTATTTTGGAAATATTTTCGATATACAAAAACGGATTTTGATTTTCTACAGATTTATTATAGGGAAATTAATAACCGGGCGAAAAATATACTGAATAGGCGACTATTAATTAACTATTTATCCGGTTTGAGTAATACTTTTTAGGAGGTTTTTGTGTGCTGCGGTAATAATATTGTTACATTCTTTCATTGTATTTGAGGTTCTATTTTTTATATTTTAGCATATTATTCTTTAAAATAGCTGAACAACCATCGAGGCGACATCGCTGTGCAGCGCGGGAATTCGGGTGTATTCGTGATTTCATCGAATTAGTCCAAAAGCGAGCGGAGCGACCTCGGGAGCTTTGAGAACCCCTACACGGATAGGTTAGGTTCGAAGGAGATGACGGGAGCTGAAGTGAGCAAGCAAAGCGAGCGCACTTAGCTCCCGTCATCTCCTTCATGTTAGGTTACTTTAGACCCTGCAGACATAAAAAGTAGCCCCAGGGTTCCGTCGACATACTTTTATTTTCAAGTCGCTGTTTTAAACATTTTTCGCCCATTGTTTGTCGCCCACTTAGTATTTCAGTAAGCCATATTCAGTATTTTTCACACCTTTAATTTGAATTTATTTTCGCTCGTTTAAATACTATCCTTTATTATATGATGATTGATGATATTGATAACGAATTTATAGTATCAGGCGGATCAGACCCGATAGATCCAGAGCTATAGACCATTTATACCCTTAAACCACTCGCATGCTTGCTTAGTGCTTGCATGTTTGCTTAGTGCTTGCGTGCTTGCAGCCTGCGTGCTACTTGCTTAGTGCTTGCATGCTTGCTGAGTGATGCCATGCGTCCTTGCATTCATTTGTACTTACACAAAGGTTAATGAAAACATCGTCAGGAAACCTGGACTTTTATTTAATATAAGTTTTTGCATCATTGGTGTAATTGCTGCAAGGTGTTCCAATGCGGATGTAATCTAATAAATATATGCTTGCTTAGTGCTCCAATGCTTGATCAAATCATGTTTGCTTGCTTTGCTAACACGTTTGCTTGCATGCTGGATAATACATTTATTCTTCCAAAGCGGCTTACTGACTGTCTTTACGATTCATCATTTCAGCCGAACATGGGCCTCCCCCAAGTATCTCCACATCGATCGGTCCCGTACGTCTCGCATTCACCAGATTCCCGCAACCATAACCAAGTCATCGGTCCACCTAGTGGGAGGATGACGCTGTGTTGGAATATAGATAATGCTCGTATTAACTAAACGCTACATCGCTGCACTAGAGGATGTCTTCAAGATTCTGGACTGGGAGGGCTAGGCATTAACGTCAATGGCGAGTACATAACTCATCTTCGGTTTGTTGACGATATTGTCGAGATATGTTTCATGGCTGAGACCATGAAGGACTTCAGTACAATAATCGATAACCTCAGTAGAGCTTCCGAAAGAGTGGTTCTTAGGATGAACATGGACCAAGGTGATGTTGAATACCCATGTTACACCCACTCCTATCAAAGTCGGAGATTTTACACTCGAAGTTGTGAACGACTATGTCTACATGGAACAAACGATCCAGTTGGGTCAACTTCGAGAAAGAGGTCAACCGTCGAATCCGACACAAGCGCAAGTTCGATCTTGCATGGAATACTGCTCTCATCTCTGGGACGGATCTGCCAGGTACCAGCTTGATTCACTAGAGTCGATCGAAAAACGGGCCAAGAGGCTCATTGGTAATGTGGCACTGGTTGAGTCAAAGCTCCAGGGCCTTGAACATCGTCGCCGAGTTGCCAGCTTGTCGGTTTTTTATCGGTTGCATTTCGGGGAATGTGCGATGTAATTTTTTTTTTTTTGGACAACCCCACCGCACTATTCCCAAACCACTGCAACTCCTGAAAGCAAGAATCAACAGTAGCGACCACCAGAAAAGCGCCGAGGCAATGAAGCTCGACGAAGTCCCGGAGAATGCATTTAACTGTCTTGGATCCCGCAACGAAATTAATCAGAAAAGAATAACGGAGGAGTAGGAAAAAACATAAATTTCCACTTCCCTCCATATCAAGCAGGATCATCAGGGTCGTGTACAACTGGGATAAGCCCAGTTGTCTAGCACCACGGATAAAAATAAGAATTAATATTAATGGGTCCTAACATTGTAAGCTGTTATGTTTGATTCCAATAATAGGTATGGCAATTGCATGATCTAATTCCACCTAGCCCGTTTAATCATCGGACTACAAGACCGATGGTGATGCGCCATTGGTACATGGTGGACATCCCACCCATACGCACTAAACGATATGAAAATACATTCATTATGCGTACAGCTAAGGAGTGGAATTTCCTGCCGGAGTCTGTGTTTCCCGATAGCTACATATAGGAAATTCCGAGCCCTCTGGATGACTGTAAGCTTTCTGATGATGTCCATTGTGTGCGACCACGTCTCAGAGCCATGGGACATCACTGGCAATACACACTAGATTTTTGTCATGAGACACTGTGGTAAGTTGGACGAGAAGATACCGCGCGCTTCCCGAACGCTGCCCAGCCGAGTCTTTGTATTTAATTTTTTATTATTGATAGGCTCGCGCTTGACCACTATCTCACCTGATAGTAAGCGATGATGTAGTCTACGATGGAGCACGCTTGCCTAGTAGTAACCTATTCACTCTTGACTTAAAGACCCCTAGATTGTAGCTATCGGGAAACACAGACTCCGGCAGGGAATTTTCCATCAATCAGGCATGCGTCCAAACTTTGGGCTGCTACTGACAAATTCCAAATGGAAAAACCAAATAAAACTGTGCTCGAGCTGGGAATCAAACCCAAGACCTCATTGCAATTCGCAATTCACATTCTTCGGGGATCACATTCTTCGGGAATCAATTCACGTCCAGGTGGCAGATTTTATTGGGGTTTCAGGCAATCGGGTGGTGGCAGGTGTTGCTGTGCTCGCAGCGTCCTTTTTACTATAGGTGGTTGGCCTTAGATGGCCTGTGTGTCAGCTTAATGAACACAATGACGAGTTAAATAAAACAAACATAGGTAATTCTTGGTTATTCATTTAATTCGTAAACCATTTCGAAAAAAACATTTAAACCATTCGAGTTCATTTAAACCCCGACGGAAAAAGAGGGGTGTTATAAGTTTGACGTGTGTACTTGTGTATGTGTGTATTTGTCTTTTTGTATTGTGTATCTGTCTGTGGCATCATAGCTCTTGAACGGATAAATCGATTTTGATTTTGTTATTTTGTTTAAAAATTGATTTCATCGAGAGTGTTCTTAATGTGTTCTTAATTTGATGCAAATTCAAAAGTTATGGGCGTTTTACTGTTTATATCGAGTTGTTTTGCAAGATATCGGATATCGGTTTTGATATATATATATATATATATGTGTATAATTACGTGTTCAATAGATTGTCGATCGAAGCGCTTTTACTATTAAGCAATAAAAATGTGTCGGGGGTATTTTTTTTTTAAATTTACTTGTAGTCTAAAAAATATGTTACAATCATTAGGTTTGTAGAAGCAGTAGCTAATTCGATAGGTTTAATCAAAGAAATACGAGTATATCGCTTTTATTATTTATCTATCCATACAAACTTTCCCTCGGGGGTAGGCAGGAACTATAGAAAGCCACCTGCTTCGATTCTTACACAATCTTGCTTATGTTATGTACTTAGTTATAATCACAATGGGACACATTAAGCAGTCCATGTTACGTGGTTCTGTAGAGGAAATTAGGAACAAGACGCGAGGAATGTTTTGAATACCTAGATATGAATGTAGAGGCCTGCCTACGTCATTATAATTTAGGTACCTACCAGACTCTGCTAGGTATGAAAGATGTTATGGCTGTTATAAAAAAGGGGTGACACTGGTGAGATATTGGCTAACAAAGATGCATGGGAAAAGAATACACAAAGTGCCAACCCCTAATAAATTGGGTTATGGGGCAGTAGTTAATTAGCATTCGGACATGGCACAACCGGGCTTGTGGCAATTACAATGAAAACAGTCGGACACTCTACAGGAGAATAAGAAGCTAAATTATGAGCCATTTTGAAAGAATAAATATATTTATTCACGTGGCTTAGCAATGGCTGCTTAAACATGTTCTGCTTATTAATTTTATGGCTAGCTTCTACTGTCCCTGTGGGCAAAGGCCCATTCCTTCATTAATTTCATTCTAGATGGTAAGACGACTTGAATGTCTTCCTTAGAAATTGGAAACTAGTTGCGCAAAACCGAGAACGATGGAAATACATTCTGTTTATTCAGAGAAAATCCTGACCCTTTGAAAGGTGCCTACAGACCGTTATAGCCCAAAAATAATGATGACAGCATATCATTATTGTTATCATTATCATTATTGTGTTCATCTCAGGGTAATCTGTTACATCAGGTATTGGAAAGCGTAGTCATACTCCCAATAGTGCAGCTTTTTGGCACCTACTTTCTACTGATTCTTCAAAATTTTAAAACTTTTTTTTAGGTATGATATTCCGAATCTCTCTAAATACTGCATTGTTGGTCACACGTTCTATTGCTCTGCATGAGGTTGATCTGAGAATTTCTCAGTAGATACTGTCTGGTTTTGAGCCCGGCTGAGGCCAAAAATGACTTAAACATAACCGGTGAAATAATGGCATGTACTAAAGGTCCTGCCCTTAAAACTACTCTACTAGTACTAAAATCTTACATAACTGGTGGTGATACTAACTTTTACTCTAAAATCGTTTAATTGGTAGGTGGGATAAGTTGGATAAATATGTAGAGTAGGTAAAGGCAACTGGATGCAGTTAACAGGGGTATGTGACGTGAATAGTTAAAATAAGCAGTATGTTAGATATCAATTCTCATTGTTTAGAGTTTTGCGTTCAACAGTACCTGGCCCAAGAATGATTGCAAGTCGCCTGACTGTGTGTACGACGGATGCTGGTGTGCTGTCTCTCAAGGGTTGTTGCAACGGTGATCCACTGTTATTTGTTGTATTGTTTATTTGTGTAGTGTTCCCCGTTGTTTATGTATGTGTTCCTACCAAAATCGTAAGTTTTACCAACCATTTTTGAGTAATGTATACTTGATTAAAGTTAAAACGTGTTCTATGCCACTTTATTCTAATGCGGGGAAGATGCTTTCTTTTAAATATTTTATTTTTTAATGGAGCAGTATACCGTAGGCTACCCCTGTTTTATTTTAAGTTATTTAAGGCCATCCAAAGGTTGTTTGGTAGATATCGCTGTAAGCGATAAGACCGCCTTTGTACCCATAGTATTAAGTTGTAAAAAAAGTTAATTAAAAAAAATCAAAAAACCTGACTGCTTAAGAAGCGAACTAAAAAGACGTAAACAAGAAGAAAATCATGCTGTGCAGTCGGAGGATACATATTCGCGAGCTGGCTGACCAAAACCAGATTTATTTATAACATTTTAGTTACTTTTTATCGAATTTGGTACATAGAAATACATAAGTGTTATATATTTTTGAAATCGCCTTGTAAAGCCCATTATTTTGATACCCCACACGATGGGAACGGAAGAAAAAATAAATTTGGGCCCCCACAATATGGCGCTCAAAATCCGCCATTTTTCTATCTTACAATTTTAATATAGCCAGTGACACTCGCAGGGTTCAGACGAATCGATTGACGTAAGAATCATCAAAATCGGCCAACGCGTTTGGTCTCTGGAACGCCACATAGGAACAAACATACATACATACATAGACTGATAAACACATTACCCTCCTTCGGCAGTCGGGTAAATATATGTGTAATTTCTTTTTTGGTGTACAATAAAGTATATTCTATTCTATTGTACAGAGAGCATTATTATCATCATCATTGCTGCGCTGGTTACCCATTTTGATTGAAAATGTACGAAAGACAAAAATATCAAATGTTCATAACATTGATTCGGCAGTCATTGCTTGGTCACAATTTATAGGTAGGTCGTCTTAAGATTTTTAACATAACAATATATGTTGTAAAATTTAACCCTCTTACTTAATAATCAAAGAATAAAGTTATTCCAAGTTTAAACCTATGAAAATGTATAGTTATTCCTTTGTTATTCCTGGTATAACTTTATTCCGTGTTTATTAATAAGTGGGTTAGAATTTACATAGATTTGGAAAGTCTGAAGTGGGAGAAGCGTGCAAGTATCCTTAAGTATAGCTCGACGATCTTATTCATTAATTTGTGTCATCCTAATTAAGTTATAAAACAAGGTAACAAGGGCACGAATATTATGATGAATCTCTCTAAGTACACTAACTTTTAGAGTGACACGTGTGAAAGTTTTTTGAGGTACCTATAAGTTTCCGTACTTGCTCATGCCTCTACCAAGGCTTCGGATTATTTTATACAATTGAAACATTCTAACATAAACCAAAATACATAATAAGTAAAATTATTATCCTCTTTCTAAAGAAAATATAGGCAATTGTACAATACAATACAATCTCATATTCATATTTTTACATAAAAATATTTTAACGTGTTTTGCGGTAACACACTAGGATCTAATATGAGTGTCAAAAGAATTATAAATGATAGGTTAAACGAAAACGATAGTTTTACCACCACTATTTTTGAAATTGACACCATAGTAATACAACAATATTAATTTATAGTTACCGCTAAATTTTGGGTCACCCTGAAGTTGGCTTTCCGATGCGCAAGGCACGAATAGGTGCTGTTTTTGTATGAGATTTACCACTGCGCAGTCATTGTAGCCAACTTCAAGGCGGCCAAGAACTTTGGCGAGAACTATACACTCAGAAAAGGAACCTATATTGGCATCTTGGCAGAAATCCTGTCCTGTCGGTAGCCATAACATATAACATAACATAAACTCACGCCTTTTTCCAATGGGGGTAGGCAGAAACTACAGAACGCCACCTGCTACGATCCTTACATCTTTTGCTTCACTCACATTCATACATCTAGTCATACACACACGCCGGTTATGAGTACTGCGCACCTGGCCTTTCTGAAGAACATCACCTATAAGGTCTATGTATGTCTTTCTAGGGCGTCCCCTCCCGGCGTTTCCATTCACGTCTGCCCTGTAAATACCTTTCGTTAGTCGCCTTTCATTCATTCTCTCAACATGGCCAAACCATCTTAACATACTCTTTTCAATTTTAGTCACTACATCTTCTTTTAAACCACAACGTTGCCTTATTACCTCATTCTTCAATCTATTATTTAAAGTTACACCACACATACTTCGCAAGGAACGCATTTCTACTGCATTAATCCTAGTTTCATGTCTTTTTTGCCATACCCAACCTTCACTTCCATACATAAGTGTAGGCACAAGCACGCTGTTGTGAACGGCGAGTCGAGCTTCCGGAGACATCGATTTGCTGGTCACAACCGCATGTAGCACCATTCACTTTATTCCCTGCATTCACTCTCCTTTCCACATCCTCTTCAATCTTTCCATCCCATACTTACCAGATATACGAACTCGTTCACTTGCTTCACACGCTTATCATTTATTTTCACTTCACACACCGTCTTCTCTTTCAAACACCATTACCTTAGTCTTGTTCACATTTACACTCATCCCTTTTAACTTAAAAGCTTCATTCATCACAGTCACCATGTCTTGCAACTGTTCTGCTGAAGATGCAAGTAGAACTTGATCATCTGCATAGAGAAGGCATTTGACAGGCAACTCATTCATCCTCAATCCGCACTCATACTCTTTCAAACCTATTAGACAACTATCCATGTACAAGTTGAATAGCCACGGTGACGCTACACAGCCCTGTCTAACACCCCTTGAGATGGAAAACCAGTCCGTATACGCCCCAGTAATCATAACACAAGCACTGGAATCCCTATATAGAGATTTCAGTGCCCGTACCAAGCGCCAATCCACACCGTACCCGGATAGCGTCGACCACAGTTCATCCCTCCACACACTGTCATAGGCCTTCTCCAAGTCAATGAAAGCACACATAGACTTTTTTGTACTATGCCAGTTGTTTTTCAGCTATGCTCCTCAAGGAGAAGATCTGATCCATACAGCCCATTCCCTCTCTAAATCCTGCTTGCACGTCCCATAATTGTTCATCCGTCACTTTTACCACTCTATTTATTAAAACTTTCGCATATAATTTGCCGACAACACTCAAAAGACTAATGCCACGGTTGTTTTTACACTCCTGCTGTGAGCCTTTTCCCTTATATAGTGGTACGATTACAGCCTTGCACCAGGTATCCGGCACGCGGCCATATCTCCAACACATATTAAAGAGCCGGCACAACAGGCTTGCTACCACCCCGTCACCGCCCTTCAGCATTTCAACAGATACTCGGTCATAACCCTGCAGCTTTACCAATCGGTAGTCGGTACCCATTAAGGAATTATTGGTGTAGGTACGAGTACAGCACTATTCAAACCCATTTTGGGCTTATAACATCCATCTTTGGGGAACTGCTTGTATCTCTAACATCTATATGCTCTAAAGTCTTCAAAATGTGATCCTTAAAACTTTACAATGCAACGTGGTTTAAAGAAACTGCGAGGTTCATCAATATTTGTGTTTTTACAATCAAAATACAGTGCACCAGGAGGTGAATATCTGGGCAGAACGCTTCAGAGCACTCCTAGCGAATTATCCAAATCCCTTGGCGAAAGCTTTTATAAAGCCGGATCATAAAAGGCGGCTGAAAAGGTAGGCTGTCTGTAATGGATCTTGCAATGTAAAACATGATGTAATAAAAATAAAGAGATAAATCTTGCTGGAGAAATTACTCGGCACCACCATGTCCTACAGCAATTCTGCTCATAATCTCAAGGACTGATCGCAGAAGACATAAGAAGAAGAAAAAAAAAAACAAAGTTTTGACTACTTTGATTAGTCTATCAGTCTGTCCTTCAAAGTGAGGGACGTATTCCTAGTAAAAATGTGAATATGAGACACATACAATCTAGGACTCTTCAAAGACAAAATTAAATAGATACAACACAACAAAGGTGGAATACGATACACAACACAGTTATATATTAAAAACAAAACATAATCTTCCCGTTAATGTTCAGTCTTCTTTAAAATGTCGACGGCTCCCGTAGAACTAGGAACAAAATCAGCTTTCACAATGATCTCAGAATATGGAACAATCTGTCAAATCATTATGAAAACCAGTTTCGTAATTCCTTTTATTCTTTTTTCATGTTCTTCAGGCTTCTCTGTTCGCTCCTCCTCGCGCGCTTGTTCACTACCAGGAGCACAATATCTATAGGAAAAATACCTGAATAATGTACTAGTTACTTACCTAAAGTGTAAATTCGATCAGGAGAGGAAAACCGCAGTCGGTTAGCAACGAACGTCGTGTGCCGTTTCGTTTTATAGACTTTAATTACGTTGGAATTGCAAGAATTCAATGTTTAACACAACAGTTAGCAGCAATGGAAGAATATGAATGGATTTGTCATCGCTCGATTAGGTGAAGTATGCGGCGGGAATGGGATGTGACGTGGTCGGCGGGACGCTCCCATTAGCCGCATCACCGCCGCTATGACATCATGCTGAGTCAGGCGCGCACTCCGCACTACAATGCTTCTTTCCTCCGCTAATTGTCATCCATCTGTAACACATAAAACCGTTCTTTAATACGAAACAATTTGAGAACTGAGGCCAGCGAGTAGGAGTCGCCGCGGCACGTCCTTTGAAAAATGTATTAGAACTCATTATTATGTTTGTATAATAGAAGCAAATTGACTAAAATAGTAATAAACGAAGGCGGCGGGGTCCGTGGTCGGTGGCAGCGGCATGCGGGCTCACCCACACCGCGCGCCGCTAATTAGGCGACGCGGTGTCAGTGCGCTGCTGCTGCCTGAAATGGTCCGGATAGCGGCTTCGGCCTTCTTCGGCCTTGTTCGGGCGTGCGCGGGAGTCGGCGCCACTACAATTATTTTGCCAATTTATCGACATCGATGGAAGTACCACACACGTACCACCTACGATGACTCTAAATCTGCATGCTCTTGATTGCTGGACACATTACGACATCTTACGATTGCTACAAAGGAAACGGCTCCGTTCACTACTTGGCTATGGCCAGCTGTGCACGTGGGATTGCAGTTTGGACATAGACTAGTCATGACCCATGGTCAACGATGTTTCAGGTTGATGGTACATGCAATATGTTCTAAGAGGAACGTTCAGCTTATTCAGAGTTTTTTAACAAATTTACGATTACGTTAACGCGAATAATACGTGAGTATAAACTCACTAAGCCCACTGTTCATCCATGTTCTTTAGTAAAGTTTGCTTGGTTGGAGTTATGGAATGACTAGTGATGGGAAGTATGTTGGTGGCCTGGTGGGTAGTGTTGTGTTGTGGGGGCGCAGGTGCGCTGGTGACGATGACGTCACGTCCGGCGCGCTGGCGGTGGCGCGGGAGCTCAATGGGCGCTCACTATGTGGGGCACACGTGTCACCGCACCCCTCCCCGCCGCACGTCCTCCTCTGTCGCCCTCTCACACACACACATTGCTCTAATTGCTGACAACTATGGGAAATAGCGCGAATGTGTTACTTTTTATCGCGAAGCATGTTTACACTTGTGATAATGACGAATGTGCCTTCTTTAGATACTCATTTTTATTGCCGCTAACGTAGACCCCACTTCAGCTTATATAGCCGAAGCAGGCAGGTATTAAAGACAATAAAATAAATAAATACGACTACTAAGAACACTAAAACTCGGCAAGTGTTACGAGCGAGGCGCCCCAACAAGAATGTGTGGCGAGCGGAAGTGTATAACGTTTTTGACAGAATTGGATCGTGTGAATAATAAACATCAGGTCCGCGGCATAACATTGTCGTATCGAATGCTTCGGTGTGGGACGATGAGAATCGTAGTTACGTCAGAGCGGCGAATGGAGAGGTGCGGGGGTCGTCCGACGTCGACGACTCGGCGCAGACGAGGAACAATGGACTTAAAAATGGTATTTAGTGCATGAGGTGACGAAACGTGGTCCCGGCTCGGACGGAGTGCGCGGACGTCGCGACAAGTATGTAGGGCGGGTGACGCGCCGACTATTGATAGTGCGCCGCCGCCGCCGCCGACGTCGCAACAACTACCATTATTCTCTTTACAATTCTGTGCTCTAGAATGCAGCGCGGTGAGCCTGCAAGCGGATCTATAGCCGTTCTATTTACAACCGGACTGTACAAACGCCGACGTGCCTTATATGTCGTGCCGTTTATCACGCTTATTAGGCATACGTTAAATATATTATGTGCGTACCTACACATGCATAATCTGAGTTTGTGAAAAATCGGGCGAATACCTTGTGTGCTACGAAAAGCCATAATTCGTAGACAGTTCGTAGAGGGGTCTACGCAGTTTAAGATTAGTTTTTTTTATGTTTCTAGGTAATTTTGTTATTATTTTTACATTCTTTACTCGTGTCTTTATTTTTTTCGCTATTTCGGAAGTGTTTACTAAATTTAATTTTGTGAATGATGACTTCCTGAATGGGTTATTGAACTTTGCGAAAATGTTGGCAATAAGTAGCAGATTTGCTGAAATACAGGACGAACAGAAATTGGCACTGACATAAACATTTTTTTCTGGATGAGCAGAGGTAAAGGACAAATTAAACCTAAGTCAGAAACATATACATAATGATGAATGACAAGTGAAGATGTCACCGACTTTGCTGTAAATACTCCACTGTATGGAATACATTATAAGCTACAAAAACTGTTGTTCAGGCGCATCATTCTATTAAGACTAAAAGCCGGTTCCGTACACGAGAACAGGCAAAGAGGCTGATGAGTTATGATTGGCTACAATGTCGGGTATAGAGATAGAGCGGCATTCCGCGGCTGTAACGGTGAGTTATTTGGCAGGCGGCGAGTGTAGCGCGGCGTGAATGGCCGCGAGATGCAGCCTCCGCTGCAGCCCAGCGCCGCAGGCTGCGCCGCGCCCCCCCTCCCGCGCCGCACACCGCGCCCGCGCTCCCCCGCCGCCGCGTGCGCATTCCGCCGAACGCCGCGAAGCTAGTCGCTTGCGCAACCTCCGTCGCCGCATTCCATTCATAGCGACGCGCGACTTGATAAACACAGCTTGTGACCGCTGCGGGCCACCGCACCGCCTGCCCGCCGCCGCAGCCACCGCCGGCTGCGGTCGAGGAGGCTCTCGCCTTTCCGGAATGGGAAAACCAGCGCTGTTTTTGAAATTTTAGAGCGTTACGCCACATTTGTTCGTGAACGTCACGGCGTCGGTGGTCGGCCGGTGTGAATTCCGCCGGACGTTGACCCATACCGCCACTGCTTTCTCCGACTCAGTGTTTGCTATTGGAACGAATCTATTAATTGGAGAAACTCAGTTCACACATGAGCGTGGAAAGTGGACCGATGAGCTTTAGCTATCCGAGTCACCGCGATGTAAAACGACACGCAAACGCCCTTTATGAATAATAATCATTCAAAAAGTTAGGCACGGTATCAAATCATCATTCAAATGCGGTGTACGAACTGGATTGGCTATCGACTATAATATGCTGTTAAAACCTGCGCTACCTTTACTGTCAGGCTGGGCTGAGCTGTAATAAAGTTAATGGCTTGCACTTGGCAGAGGGATTTCCCGTTGATGTGATAGTGTCTCTAGTCGAGATGTCTAAGCACGGCGCGGCGGCGGGCGAGGCTCGCGTGTAGTGTGTGTGCGAGTGCGGCTGGCGGGGGATGCGCGTGCGGCGAGCGAGTGCGGCGTGTTCCGCCGAGCGAGGCGTGCGGCCGAATGCCGGAGGCTGCATTCCTCTCCCCGCCGCCCGCAGGTGAAATGTCACCAAACAGCATTCCGAAATATTTGAAACGACCTTTATGGCGCGAAAGAAAGTGTGTGGGGCGCGGGGCGCGGGGCCGCGCGACCGTGGGACAGCGGCGCGCGCGCCAGTCGCACGCCCCCACCCCCGCGCGCGCGCCCAGCCCCCCGCCCGCCGCCTCCCGCATTCCAGCGCGCCTCCCTCCCAATTTATTCAGCCGCGACCCGCCGCACCAGCACCAACACACTCGCTACACCTGGACTCCACGTCTTCCCTTCACTGTTCCCTGTAACAGCTTAGCACCCTTCGACAAATCGACTTTTGTCGCTCCGTTTTTTTAATACTAGCCATGCATACATACGTAATCAAGTTGGCACGCCGCTAACTAGGTACGACATGAGTGGTTCCATTATTCAACCATATGAAATCATTGACAATCGGGTATAGGTACTTAATAATATTTATCTGATAAAATATTAGTTTTCGATTGGTGGTGAGGCAGTTATCAAGGATTCAAACAAAAGACTTCAACGCACATTAAGGTTTTGGAAATTGGTAAGGACGATCTTTTGGTCGTGTATTTAAATTTTCGCACAAGATCACAAAATGCCTGGAGAATGGAATTTGGGTTCCATTGCCAAGGCGCAGACAAAGTGGAGAGAGGTTGTGTTATAACCGTCCTGATTGGTAAGAATAAGAGACTGTGCGAAGTAGAGCATTCTTCATCGCTTAAGTTTAAGCGGATTCAGGCATCGGGTTGAGATGCCACAACGAAGCAGAACTTAGGCAAGAAGCCTGATAGAGTGGTGGAGGCGAGCCAGCGTTCGCTAGAGCCGTTAGCGGCGGCGGCGGCGGACGCGAGCGCGGCGGAGTGTCGCAAATAGCCCGTGACGCGGCGGGCGCTGCACTTTCGCGCGGTCATGTGCCCGGCGCCCGCGCCGCAGCCAGACGCTCGTAATCGCTCCTCTATTTAAAAACGTCGTCGGACGCCGCGCGGCGGCGGCGGGGAATGTGCGGCGACAATGCACGGCGTCAACGACCGCTCGCAGCGGAAGCGACACACTTCCAGCCCGGAAATGTGCGCCCGCGCCTTAAGGGACCGCCGAGCTATTTATATCGCGCACGCCGCACGCCGCACGCCCCACGCCGCCACAGCTCATGTAATGAGCTTATTTCGGAACCGATCCCTTTACCCGCATGGACGCCCGCCGCGAGCGACTGTCTACTGTTAAGCTAAAATTAAACGAATAACTTTAAATTGTGCGGGACATTAAGAGGACGAGCCCAAACGTAACGGAGGCGGCCGGCGACCCCCCAGTCGATCTGTCGGCGGATGTGCACACTGACACATGACAGCGCGCTCGCCGCTCGTTGCCGCGGCCGCGGCCGGGACGCGCGGCTGTTTTATTATTTCTTCATCGCTCTGTTCCACTTGACTGTCTGTCTAGCGTATAATTTCTCTAAAACCGCCAGGAATGATCACATTAATACAAGGAAATTGTGGTGTTATTGTGACAGAGTTTCAAAACATGGATGTAATAACTCAATCTGTAGGGCTGGTTGGTTCCCAGCGCGCGGCGGTTCGTTCCGGTGCTGCTTCTTGCTCATTAACGAATAAGCAGGTAAAGAAAGCGCAAGGGCTCCACCGGAGATAAGGTCAATAAATGCGCGGCTCTGTGCTTCATAATTAATAAGTGAGCGCGATAGCATCTCGGGGCAATTACCGAAATACAAGGAACCTCGCCGTGTGCACTGTGTGGAGCATCAGAAACTCATTACAGCATACATTCAATTACTACAATGTGCTTTAATAAGCATGTGCGGCACATAGCGCCGAGCGCCGCTCCTCGCTCGCTCACCTAAACATTCTTGTTTCCATTTCGTCAGCGTTTAGGACACGGTGTACCTAATGCAGTCTTTTACATTTAGTTATACTCCTATGAAAGTAAATATAAGAAAAAGAAAACTTAAATTCCTAATTTATCAAAGATGACAAACTGCTCGGCAGTCGTAGCTAGTCCGAAATGGTCAAAAATGATGAGCAATTAGTATTAATGTACAATTGAGCAGCTCTGGCGCGTAGCAGCTCCACGACAGAGTCCCACGACTTTCGTGTCGCAGCGACGACGTCACGAGCCAGTGGAGTGCGGTTGCGCTAATAGTCGCCGTGGCCCTGCCGAGTGCCGGTACGAGTCCCGCATATCAACACGGTAATTAACTCGGAACATTTTACATTTTTAAACTGTTAATCACGACCACGCATTCGATGTAAATATGACATGATTTTTGAAGCTGTTAAATAATTACCCGCGAGCCTCCTCGTGGGAAACGGTTACGGAGTACCGTTAGTTGGCGGCGGCGGCGGCGCGCGGCTGGGCTCGCTGTTGTGCTCGTAGCATTCGACGGCGGCGGCGTGCTACGAGATTGCTACGAACATTACACAGTTTCCAGACTATTTGAGCTACTTGCACATGTAATTCAACATAATCTGGTTTAATTGTTTGTTCAACCAGATGTGCATGACTAAATAAAATGTGTTGGCTTTATCTTAACTTTCCCCTGGAATTATATTTTTTCAAAGAATGTGACCGGAGTAGCCATCGAGCTACGCCTAGATTCTTGGTCATATAGACCAGCTTGCAGTTTGTTATCTAGGTCTTGAGCCTGAATTTAATGCATTGAGGGTAAGGTTGAAGTCTAGTCTAGGTTAAGAACTCACCAAGCATAAAAAAGTTTAAAATAATAACAAAAGTATATATCCAGCGAGCCAGAGTGGATGCCTAGACATTTTTTCTGTAAAAATAGCAAACAATACAAAATGCTTTCACAACACAACACGTTGCAGACGCTTTGCATTCTTGGTGATTGCGTACTCATTTGCTGAATTTATTTACACAGAATAGACATTCTTGTGGCAGATCATATAACCGGTGGGGTGTCGTTTACAAAAAATATTTATTGTATTTATAGGCTAATTTTCCGGCGATTGTTTGTTTTATTGGACATGCTTTCATGAAGGAATGTGGAGGCGTAAGCGGTTTTTTGAAATGGCTCACGTCGGTACATGTAGTGGGTATGTGTGAGTGCGCTGGTTAGCTGGCGCGACGCGTGTGTTCACGTTAGCAGCTATCAGTAGTGTTTCAGGTGTCGTCGGAGGCCACGCGTCGCGTCTGCACCTAAATTCCGCGTATTGTTCGGCGGCGCCAGGCGCTCCATGTATTATTCAAGCGGCCACGACCCGCCGCCCCCGAATTCTGTTAGCCTCGCTCGCGCCCGCGCCCCACAGACGCCTCTAATTACATGCTATCATGACCGACTTTACCGTGTCACGATTATTTCGATTATCGTCAAAGTCAACAACTTGTGGCGACAGAAAATGTTTTATAAACTACCAGCTACCTGTGTCGTAGTTAGGAGTGTTAGGACATATTTATTTTGGGATACCTATGCGAATTAATTTATCGGTTTGACGACTTTTTGTCTTTGAAGCAATAGAGCATGTTGTTGAAGATTTTCGCTATTGGCTAGTTTTTCGCAGTGCAATAGATAATACAGTTGTTGGGCTCATAGGTATGTGGAGTGGGGCGTCGGGGGGCGGCTGCTCGGGTGTCGGCTCCGGTGTCGCAGAATAGTCCATTGTGCGCGCCTCCGCACCGCCGCGCCGCCGCCAGGGAAACGGGTCAAGGTCTCGGCGGCGCCTACCTCACGACACTCCTGCCTAGTGCCTACATCGTACTCCATACACACCAACACGTATCGAAATAAATAGCACACATCTGTCACTATAACTTTACACAGTTTTTATGATACCTATTATCCCAATTTAATCTAAAATCGACTCTAGACACAAAGCAAGAGAATCAAGATTTGTGTTTCTGAACTAATTTCTTAAAATTATTGAGCATCGGCCTGTCTGTGTTTAGTCGGCCGACGGAAGTATGTGAACGTTAATATTACAATATAAAACGTTGGCACGTAAACGCGATGGTCCCTGAAAATTTGTTTAAGCACATGTAAACGCGCGCCGAGCGAGATGTGATGTGAGGCTCAGTTTAGGTGTGAAGGTCAATGACCGATAAGGTTGGCGTTACGTCGACCTCTCTTTTCCCCACACTTCGGCCACTATCGCCAACCGACCTATCAGCAAATATGTTGCCAAATACCTACGAACAGGGTGGTGAGCTCAGTACGTATGTGACCGATGTTGCCAGCTCATATTATAATCCGGGTTCAAACATTCGTCGTTTGCGTGATATTTGTTAAAAACTCGAATCGTTCTCGGTTTGTTATCGCACGAGGGAGTATTTACAGGGAAAACAGAGCAGTAGCGTTAGACCAATCAGTCACTGGGAGCTGCGGTTAGTCTTAGCTCCGCCATAAGGGTGCCGGCACACTGGCTAGTAACAAGCGTGTTCTCGAAATGAATAATTGTTTGTATTGTAAATGAGGGTATTTCCCATACGTGTCTACGGTTGATAGTGTTTTGGTGAGCGCGGGTGGCGACGCGCGGGGTGGGGGGTGCTCGGTATCGGCGCGGGCGCAAGGTGCACGTTATCGCGCCATTGTTAGCGCCGACAGATTTATAACTTCCCTTTGCCCTCAATAAGGGCCCGTGACCTGCGCACACCTTACACTCCTAAATAACGTGAATGCGTGAAACGATCACTCCAACATACATATGGGCCCTCCGTAATGTCGCAAGTTTGTGGAGATATTCACCAAAAGTGATCGTGAAATTCCATCACGAAAACTGGTTTGGCAAAAATGCTATATATTCTGGAGTAGGTACCACAATAAGAGTGTGTAAATCCTCAAAATATTCATTATTTTCTACACTGAAAATATTATTTTGAAATAATTAGCTACATTCGGGAGGAAAAGCAACAAAATCTGATTACTTATATGTAGGTAATACACACAAATATGTCAGTGTAACTTGGTACTAGTCTAAATTATTTGAAAAAAAACACTGTCATAAAATAAAACAAATCACAATCAAAAACTATGGGACAGGCAGTTTAGGATTTTTATTATTTAGGCAGCAATTTAAATACCCACTGGTTTTTGAAAATTGAAATATTGGTAAATAAATAACAATAACTTTAATAGAAAAGAATATGCTAAGATGAAACCATCTGCCATGCCATGTTGAGAGGATGAATGAAAGGCGACTAACGAAAGGTATTTACAAGGCAGACTTGAATGGAAAAGCTGAGAGGGAACGCCGAGAAAGACAAACATAGACTTTATTGGTGTTTTTTTTTAGAAAGGCCAGGTGCACAGTACTCAGTACCGGGGTGCGTGTATGACTAGATGTGCGTGTATGAAGTATGTAAGGATCGTAGCAGGTGGCGTTCTGTAGTTTCTGCCTACCCCCATGGAAAAGGCGTGAGAGTATGTAGTGTGTAATAACTTTATACAATAGGTTTATGAAAAGTAATAATATAATGAACGTACCTCATAATATCCAGGCGGCTCTTACAGCCATGGGTGAGTCTTGCACTGTGGAACTACCACCCACTCTGCGCCTGCGCAAGCGACGGTCGCAGCCACGTCTTTCGCCACACGCACCTGAAAACGCAATAAAAAAACTCTTTAAAAAAATAAACACAAATGCTTTGTACACAACAATGACAAAAATATTAAATCAACTTTATTTATTTCTTATTTAAAATAAGGATTGTGTTCCCAGCAGTAATTTAGACAAACTGCGAGAAATTCCGCTTGGCGCTATTCCGACTCCACTAATGTGACGTCCAATCATTACGACTTTTTTGTGCGAATAAATATCGTTTTTGTTAATTGCCTACCATTGCTATTTATTGACTTCATAGTTAGTGGGAACGAACTTTATAAACTCAATCAGAACGTTACAACTGGTCCTCGGTGCACATGCAGTGTAAGTACAATACTTACACACAAAACTGATCCACCATGTGATACAATACACAGCTTTCACAGAAATGATTTTAATAAATGTCCAATCCTCAGTAACTGAGCGTAAAGCGAGCATAGCCGCCAACGTCAACCCGTCAATCTTGATCCTATTAGAAAATTATTGTTCATTTATGAATACCGTTACTATACAGAACGCGACATGTTAATAAACCCTCTGACATTATTTTCACTTATTTTTTTTGTATACTGGTAGGTATACCTCGACCGTTAAATCCAATTTGAAAGCGACTGTCTCAGATTTTATTGCCCATTTAATTTATATGTTTATTATTGACATTTTAAAACGGAAAAATGTTAGTATCGAGTGGTGGAGGACGTCACAAACGGTGATGCTGATGATGTCATGCGTGAGGGCGGCGCGCTGGTATGCGCATAACGGTGCGCGCGCGACGTCGGCGCGTTCCCAGGCTCCGCGCGCGATCGACGCCCCGAGATAAGACCCATTCTATACGAAACCCAATAAGCCATTTCCTTGAAACTCTCACAGGAGAACCGCTCCCGTGAAAAAAAATGACCAAATCCATACAAAAAAGCTCGTGAATAAGGCGGGAGCGTGAAATAAGAATGGCCCCAGTTCTGGGAAGGCTCGGCGCCGGTGCAGTCTTTTACATCCTTCATAATGGTCTTTTTTTGTGGAGCGACCCTTAATGGCTTATCGTGGGGCTGAGAATGTTGGCACAGTGCGAAGCGGCGTGTACCTTATTAGTCGGCAAGTCGATCGAGGCGATGTGGCCGAGCGGAAATCGACAGTCGGTTAGAGATTCTACCGTGGAGATTGTGTGACGGAAGCGTGGACGCGTTCAATAGCAGCCAGCATGAATGACGGAGCGCCCGCACTTATAGCTGCGGATACAACAATGACTGACCAATTTAGTAACGTGACATTTGCATATTACACTTGGATTCATCCTACACGCTGTCGCGACGTGTGGTGCAATTCGTGTCAATGTTTAATGAAGCGTTATATGGACAGAGTGTCCATCGGTGGCGAGGTGCACGGGACGTCCTCTGTGGGAGGAAGCGTGCCGGAGGAAGCGCTTATGAAATACTCGCCCACGCCGCGTGTGCGCCGGAAGCGGAGGCGCAGCGCACTCGCGGCGGCGGCGCGGCGGCAGCAGTGCGGACCGTCGCTCACACGCGCGTTTTGGTTGGCGTGCGCCCGCGCCGGAACAATGTAATCAATGCGCGATAAAATGAGAGCAAAGGTGAGAGGACCGAAGGGCGTCATGTGTGCGCGACGTCACAGAGAGATGCTGTGAGTCAGCGTGACACACGTGTCGCTGACGTCACGTGCACCTGACTCATCACGTACTCATGATCTGGGAAAGACGGTGTTATAATATACGAGCGATGCGAGTCCGCCGCCGCCGCCGCCGACGGGCTCCAGTCAATGGACGACTTGCATTCTATATCTGTTATGTTGACTAATGCTAAATATTCGCCCGAATATTATTTTAACACAACAGAATCTTTTCCCAGCTTAACACTTTCAATGAATAGTTTCTCTCTTGTATTTAGTTTTAAAACTGAAGGCAGTTGAATTATTATTAAAATGGTTGATTCTAATTGGAAATGCTGGCATTCCTATAACTTCATGGATAACATATTTTCTTGTAAGTGTTATTTTATTTAAATTGTAATATTTTGATTTTTAATGAATTTATTTAATATTTTTATTATTTTTGTTAAGTCGTTGCATAAATTGTACTTGCAACAATGACAATTTATATATTTGTTAAATAGTTGGTATATTACAATTTTCATAAGTAAATACAAGGTTTCGTCAACTAAGGAGTTGCTTTGACAATTTGATTGAAATTTAATAAGTTTAACTGATAATAAAAAAATAAGCAAATGTAGGTATAATGAATATATCTATCACTCATTAGTGCTGATAAATAGTCATGGCAACCAACTGTTTATTTGAATTTTCGAGAAAGTGGAAAGTTTAACTTGGTACCACGTCAATAGAGGTGGAATGCTGAGTGAAGTAAATCATCTAAATAAGCACAACGAGGGTAGGGCAAGCAAGTGCCGGAGGGCAATGAACAGCCGGGGGTTAAGCAGAACTAGAGGAGCGCGTGCGCGTGCGAGCGGGACGGCGAGCAGACGTCATGCTCTGGTGACGTACGTCCTGTCGGCAACGTGCTGTGCCCGCGGTGTCGCAGCCCGCAGCCCGCAGTCGCACCACACTCCGCTGCACAGCGCAGCGCCACCACACTACCCCCAATTAATACACAACCCCCCAACCGTCTATTCACTTATAAACATTGATGGCACTATATTTTTAACACAAGTAGTTGTTAAGTCAATAACTTCAAAATAATGCAAAACAATTTGGCTATCCTTATATGAAAAATTATAAAAAAACTTAAAGAAAATTCGCGAGACGTTAGAATTTGAAATCCAAATAAAATTGAAGATATTGAGGGTAGGCGATGTTAAGGTAGTAGTTAAAGTTTAAGGAATAGGAAAACCAAAAATATATTTTTAATCTTACGCTACTGGTTGTAACATTCCATTGATACAGACGGAAAATCACTATTTAAATTCACTATGCACTAAATTTCACAGTTGATTTCGGTGTAGCGATCGAACGGACACTTGTTTCCAACACAACGCACGAAGTCCGGCCTCAACTAGCGGCGTTCACTAAACAACGTGATAATACTAAAAGAAGTCAGAGGTTACGATGTTATCGAGGGAGACATGAATATTCGAAGACGCGAGGGTCACGAGTGAACGGTCGCCGTGCCGTAGCATCGCGCCGCGGCGTGAATGGAACGACCGACATTTTATGAATCGAGAGCCGTCGTCCATTGAGCTGAGCGCGGGCTGAGAGCGAGCGAGCGCCGCCGGGGCGCAGCACCCGCCGGGCCCACAGCTCGGGCCCGCCGCCGGTTCCGGCCCCGGCGGAAGTGACGCTCCGACCGAACATGGCGGCGCGCGCGCAGGAAGTGCGCAGCTTACCTATCGGGACGTCTCCGGCGGCGGCGGGCCGGCCGCCACCCGCCGCCGGCTCCGCGCAGCGCAGCGCACGCGAGCCCGCATGCGCCGATACCGATATACGCAAAAGTGCGCGCGATCACTACCTTGCGAATAAATTATTCGTGCTGTTATCTAAAAATATTCGTGTGCGACGCAGAGCACTCGCAGCCCGCAGCCCGAGCCGACACGGAGTTGCACACGCGAACCGCTTCCCCGCTGCGGGGAGACTGATGAGGGCAGGCCGCGCCGGCGCCGGCGGAGGCTCCGACGCATGCGCACACTGCCGTCCGTCCCTTTCCGCGCGCGCGCCCCGGCCGCAGAGCGAACGGGACAACAACAACTCATTATCACAGCGGCGACTCGTGAACACCAATAGACCGAGGAGTAGGGACAAAATATTCGACCTTCACTTCACGACGCACACGCGCGCGCGCGCTGATCTTGTCGCGACACGCCGCACACAAGCGCGCTGCTCGCAAATTGCTCGCGGCCGCCGCCGCGCCGCCGCCGCGCCGCCGGTGTGCTACATTTGACAATTTTTCCAGAAAACTGACATGCACCGTCACCGTGGACGAGGCGCGCCCGCGTGCCACGTGGCCGTCACTCAGCACGACCAGCGACAACGGCCAGCGACCACCGCCGGCGGTGTCGCCGGTACACGACTCACTGACAACGGCACATTCCAACCGCATTTGATAAGGATTCTAACATTTAGCAACGATATATTTATATGGAACAAAAGATTACCATCTAATATGAAAAATCATTTTCAACGAAGATAGTAGAAAATTATTCGAATAATCTTTTATTATAAATAGTAGGCACTACAAATTACTGTATGCGGACACTATTTAAATACATACCTAATTCAATGCTAGCTATTTCTTTCACTGAGAATTTAATTGTAGCTTATAAAATATTGTCTACATCCATTTTGAGGTATTCCAGAATTAATTCTGCTTTAATTAGTATTGGGGCTTTTTATATTAAGCACAAAGGTATAAGTATAAAAGTGTCAATAATAGCACATAAGTTAGAAAATTGCAAGAAAAGAGATTAAGAAAAATACTTTAAAGAAAAATGTTACCAAAAATGACCATACACCGTTAGATCTAACTGTAACATGCGACGTTTGGGAACATTTTCTTTTGCTTTCAGTAGGCTATCTTGACAATTTGCTTTGGAAATATCCCAAATATTATGTTACAGTTATAATGAATAGGTTTCTATTATACCTATACCACAAAACATTTCTTTTCCAAGATTATTATTAAGCATTTTTATCCAAATGGGTAATGTAACCGAGTCAATCACGATTGTAAAAGAAATATCTAAATGTAGAGTTAGCAAATTAGGTTTTGGCTATTTATAATTAACTTATTAATAAACCTAAATACAATAAAATTTATTGGAGGAAAAATTGGCAAGCCATAAGTATTTTATAAAAGAACAATTGAGTTGCAATTATGAAATATTAAACTTTTAATAACAAATTTGAGTATAAACAGGTTCCTATTTTTATAGAAAATGATAATTAATAAAAATAACAGTCCTAAGGTGTTTTAAAATGTTAGCAAATGCTTTATATTCAGCACTTCACTACATAATAGATTTTTTCAAAGATACAAATCCCCGTTTGTTCAATAGTAGGTTTTATTCAGAGGACACAATAGAGAATTTATCTTACCTATTATGCTTGTAATTGAATCACAGAGAAATGCTCATTGTTCGGTTTCACTAAAGCGAAAATTTGTATTTCAACATAAAATATAGGTATCTTTATTTTAAAGATATAGTTGCTTCAGACGGGCAACACTGTAACAATGTTCTAAATCTTAGATAAAAATATTTTTAAATAATAAAATAATTATTTCTCACATTAATATAGAAAATTCAAAACTATAATAATTTATTTCAAATATATATTTCTATTATCTTGAGTAACATAGCAAGAAGAAACACTTGCAGAAAAATTTAAGAGATAAATTACCCTTAAAAAATTATACAGCAATTATAAAAAAATAAATTGATGCTATCCCTATTAAAAAATAATTGAATCAGCGATAGCAATACATTTCAAATAATTTAAATCATTGAATATAGAATAAATTAAAATATATCTGTATGGTTCCACTGGACTGAAACTGACTTCACTAGGGCAAAATAAAATGGGTTTATTTGACAAAAATTATGAGAAAGTGTTAAGTTTTTTGATAATTTCTAATAGGCGCTGAGTTATAGTGCGGGTAGATGTGAAAGACGTACGCAGGAAGTGCGTGCCAGTGTTGCCACACGCAGCCGTAAGCATGCGCGGGCGCAGTTGTGCCGCGCGCGTTCTTTCGCGCTTTAGCACTGCCAACTTACATACTATATTAATTTTATTAATTAAATTATTCTTACATTATTTAATGAATAATCCATGACTAAATTCAATAATTAAAAAAAAACAAATTAAGGTTAGTCACATTTTTGGAGTTTTCCAAAACCGAAATTCTGAATTTATTTGTTCAAGTACCCAAGTATTGCAGACAACAAATAATATTTTTCAGTGTCTAATGCCTTAATAAATACAAATCAAGCATAAAATAATTATTGTTGTCTCTTAAAATTAAATGATTAAATATCCAATGGAAAACTGTTTGTGGTAACAAAGATAATCTTTTATAGATTAGTTTTTATCACAAATGATGCATTAGATATATTTTCTGTTGATGTAATTGTTAAAATATTTAGGCAATCTAAAAAAATATGATTCCGCGCACCACCGCTCTTTAAAATTTAATTTTATAGATGTATAATTGCTAAGAAAATACATAGTAAAGGTAGGAATTTTCAAAAGTACCAAATACCTATACCTAAACATGTATATAGCACATTGAATCATATTGTGTGTGTAAGTGTGTGTAGGGCAGTCTGTATGTGTGTAAATCGCGTTGGAATCCGGTGTCGTTATCACCACGTAGGGCTGAGCCTATCTAATCTTGCTCCCACTTTAGCTCTTAGATAAAATTCACTTCTTTTCAAACATACTTATTTCAACAATTTACCTCACATGATGGCGCCAATCATTCACTGTTCACTTAAATTTTAATTAATTAAACAATACCTACTACTTTTTATTCTTATTTAACTAACCTGTATTTGTTAATGTGAAATAAAATAATGTTGCAAACAGTATCTAATGGTAAAAATATGCGTGTAGGTAAGAGGCGATTGAAAAGTTAATACCTAGATACCGATCTCCAGCAAAACATTACAAATAAACAAAAAAACACAACATTATCAAGTAAAAGGAGTTTTAGATGACTAAATCTCTACTATTAGATACTAAACATATTTTTGAATAAAGTTTATTCGAAGGAAAAAAAACAATTGTCTCTTTACCTTCTACCTACCTACCTAGGTATATTATCAATCTACCTTCCTAATTATTTAGCTTAAAAATGTTAGAAAATAATTATGTAGATACCTGCCCTCTAAATTATAACTTATCCTACTTTTATAACAAGGTATTTTGTAAAATGGCAATATTCAATAACAATTACTACCACAATTTATTTTATTACTACTATTCTGTATTCGTTAAAGTGAAATAAAATGTTTTTGTGAAAATATGAGCGTAAAGATGTGCGTGAAAGGTGTTTAAAAACGGTAGAAACGGCAATACCCAGATTCATACCATCCATACAAAAAAAAACATAGGTATAATTCAAGTCACAAGAAGTTTTAGATACTATTACTACTAGCTGTTTAAACATTTCCATCCATACTGTTTGCTCATGCATAATTTTGAAAGAAAAAAATGTAATGTTCTATCTAGGGTGGAACTTAGGTACATATTAGAAAAAAAATAAGTTGGTAGATATCTTCCTACCCCCTAAAAGTACTTATAACAGTTTTCTACTTTATGACTAAGTATTTTTCATACTGGCAATGTATAATGTTAACAGCAAGTTTATTTTATGGTTAATACAAGACAGAGTCTAATGTGCAGAATGAAATAGGTTTTTTTTTTAAATTTATGTGTGTAGTTATCATCTGGGCCTTAAATGTTATCTAGTAGATCTAAGAATAATTCGTTTACTACACCTCCCTTTTTCACAGATTCGGAAAATTGAAAACTAAAACAACTACAAATAAGAAGAAAAAACACGGTGGAGACCTAATAATCCAACCAAAAATATTCCAAAGTAAAATAAATATAAGATACACAATGAATATAAATATAAAATACACCATAAAATTAGCTAGTCATTATAATTCTTAGTAGGTTTTTATTACTTAAACTGGCAACATTAAGATGGGGAATAACCATAGTTAGGCATCTAGATTTATGGCTGAAAATCTAGGTAGGCAGTATTACAAAGTTGGACAGAAATATAATATATGTTTGTACACAATAGTTATAAAGATTGTATAATAGTAATATCATAAAGCGAGATCTATAAAAGTTTCTAAAAGATATATAGGTACATAAAGCCTTATTTTAATTAGTGATAGAAATTGTGTTTTAATTATCTGAAGTAATTTTCACAAACAAAAATTATCATTTCAAGTACTAAAATAATCAAAAACCCGGTATAACACAAAAATATTAATATGTTTTGAAAGAGATTTTATATACCACCGTGAAAAATGAGTTCTATAAAATCTACACAGTGAAAATTATGCGACTTCTTTAAAAATTAACACCTTTTTAATTTGACTGTAATGCTATCTTAATATTCGTTTGGTTGAAATTGTTTCTACTAAATTAACACAATACACTTAAATCACTTACTTGTTAGCAGCATCGCATCGTCACAATTTCCAAAAAAATCATAAGTTTCCGACTTTTCTGTACCTAATTTTATAGGTCTTCTGAAGTTACTCGCAAAGTTCACATACATCACCACACTGTCAGTACACGAAAGGAAAACCTCCAAAGGGATATGAAAATGTCCCATCAACTAGATAATTTAAGTTTAAATCTCACTGAACGACAAATAGGCCGTAACCAAATGTCTACGAAAGTTTCGAAAAAGTTACATTAAATAACAATTCCGTTAACTATTGCCAACAACTTGAAAGTCACAGATACACCAACACTCCGCATCAGTCCACTAAGTGAGCGCCAGCTTCCACCCTCGTGCGTTGTGATTGCTAAGTCTTAGAGAAGGACAGCGGCGTATTAAGTTCGATAATGCAGGTCCGTCTGATTGCATGACTTATAAGAATTGATTAGAATGTGATCCGGGCTAGTCAGCTGCAGGCGAGCAAGCGGTGGCGGCGCAGGGCAGCGCGCGGCGTGAGCTGCACTCGTCTTCTCTCAGGCGTGACGTCCGGCCGGGGTCAGCGAACGCAGGGCCGCCGATAGCTTTCTTGTGCCCGACAAACGACCCTCCAAGATGTCACTCACGTGTTTTCTATCGCCCCCTTCCCGGCCTGACACTTCCCAACGACTGTTCGGCCCGTCCTCGCCACCGTACTCGCGCGCCCTTTGGTGCTTCGCGTTACTCTCAAATAAATAGACGAACGGGGAAGTATTCAGACTGTCTCTTGTCACATTTTGTAGTACTATTATTTATTTGTACACAAACACACGCGGGGCCCTCGTGGAGTGATATCATTAAGTCAGGGGGCTGAGTCTCGTTAATAGATAATTGTTGTGCGATATGATCGTTTCTTCGGCGCGGGCGCAGCCATCAGCGCTAACAGATTAATCGTGGCAATGTATCACACGTGCAGTCCGCGCTAGCGGCCCTTCTATTTGTAAACCGGCGCCGAGGGCCGCGCATTCCTCGCGTGCCTCGTGCCCTGCGCCCGCGTCGAGCGGCACCACCACTACCCACTATCAGTGACCGCCTATAATACCGCTAACATCTACTACTACATTCTAATTTTCCCTACATTTGCAGCAGTGTATGTTGTCCATGGCTATACCAACGTCTGCCCAATGCGCACACTCGACTCTGAACTCTAATGCTGTATTAAAACCAATGCTACTGTAACTGTCAAACCCTGAATATTGTTTAGAAGATTTCGTCAAATTCTTCAACCTTATATGGAGTTGTAAATGGTTTCGAACGAAAGGTTTAAATGATCCTAAAACCTCTAGGTGTATTATTTTTGTACGAGTATATTGCTGTTTATAAAAATGTTATATACGAAATGGATTTGTTTGAAAATAGACCTTCGGGTCTAGGATTTGCCCAGCCTAGCTAACATAACCTTTTTCGTAGCACTTTCGTAGCAAATGGCGTAGCAGTTAAGGCTAAGTACCTAAGTGCCCTTTTCCAAATCTAGACTTAAGTATCAACAACTTGTATGCTATTGATAGGTATGATAATGTCACACTTAACTGCAAAGTCAAATCATTTTTAAATAAGGGTTTAAAAGAAAAGATAACGAGTTTACTAAACTATAACCCAAATACGGTCAAATAGCGTCTATTCATAATGAGATGTACCAAAGTACAGTCCCTGCATTCCGATGAATGGTGAGCGGGCGCCGGGCAGGGGCCGGGGGGGGAGGAGGCGAGCGTGGGGAGGGGAGGGGCAGGGGGCAAAACGTACGCATGCCTGCGCGTGCGCCTGCCTGCGACAAATAGCCGCTATAACAAATTCTAACAGGTGTCCACTTCAGACCAATTTTGGGCTTAGTTAACAATCACACGTCACGTAAAAGCCCTTCGGATTACAAGAAATTTAAAACGAACGGCGAACATATTAATTAAAGAGTTCCTTCCTAAAAACCCTAATGAGGGGTTTGTAGAAGACGATACTTTAGTTTTGTATCGTGACTCATAAAGCGAGACTACTCAATAAACAGCTTCCACCCCAGTTCTATTCAACAGCCAGCAGTAGAACTATGAGCAATCATGACTATTCATACCATACATGGAACATCCTGACTCACCCGGATGCGATGGAAATGGAAGCTTCCGAATTTTCTCAGAATTGCGTCACAATCCTAGCAATTTCCGTACTAAAGTCCAGATCATTAATTATATCCAATTGATGAATCAGAAAAACCTATCTGATTTGCTCATTAACTAGTTGATTGAATAACCCGAATGGAGGCAATCAGCGGTCAGCAGCGGCGGCCGATTGAAGAGCTACTAGAGGTACTAGCGATTACTGGAATGTTAATGAATGTGGTGCAGTGTCGCAAATGACTCACAGCGATCTTTATTAAAGTGCTACATATTAAGAACATGTTCTAATGGAATGCGGATGCCTCCCGGAATCAACTGTTAAAGCTGTGATGACGCTCCTAACGTGACTTGATTGTGTCAACGAGCTATCTAACATAAATTTGCTGAAGGAAGAAATTTATTAGAAACTTTAAGATTGTTATCACTAATGACATTTTCTATCGATGAGCGCAAATACACTAAACTGCTTAAAACTTATAAGAAACAAGAATAAACGTTAACTTAAAAGCCAAAAATGTTGGACAAGTATTCAAGCCAAGCGAAAGGATAATTGAATTCAAAGCGCTTCCTAATGAGGACTAACAGAAGATAAAAGATTCCAAACAGAAGGCTAATGAATACTAAAAAGAAGATGAAAAATCATTAGAAGAAGTCTTGTCACAATCTGCAGCAATGAGCATTGATTTTGGTGGACAAGGGTGAAAATATACAATATTAACATAAACGTTTACCTATATAGTCAGTCATAAATACAGATAAATCTCTCACTTTATTCAGAATTTATGGAACGTGCAGATAATCGTTAGACTACTTGGAAAGAATGCGCTAACCTTTGTCTCATCACCGCATTAAAAAATCATTTACAAGGCGCCAATTCGTATAGACTATGAACTACAAAGAAAATTAATGTAATCAAGTAAGTTTTTTGTAGGAATAGGTCGTTCCTAGCATTTATCCAATACATTTTCTACTGGAGTGCCCCAAGGTACTATCCTCGGACCAATGTTCGTGAGTCACTTAAATTAGTATTCTCTATTCTTCCTAATATCCTACAGCTTTGTTTAATAATATATTTTTAATGAAAAACTCTTATTTTATTTTGGGTTATAAAACAGGAGTACAGAGACACAGAACAGGATTTTGACACATTTGTGCATGAGGTATATCAAAACTACGTTAAAAGTTGGGCGATCGTCCGTTACGATAAGCGTTCCAAATTCCCCAAAGATGTTTCGATAGCAACTTTTATGATATTTTACGAGACTTTTATGAGACAGGAATTTGTCTTCGAAGCAACAAAATTTTGTTTAAGTACACATGCTACTGGTCGTAAACGTGAGTAATGGAAGCCGTCTATAAATTTTGAGGGTAGTTTAGGTACATCATGTGAGAAGCCTGCGCAGGTGATGAGGTAGTAACTATGAATGGATCCTACGGGCGCTATATTTTACTTCACAGGCATAAAAGCCTTCATCTCTTTTGTCAATCATTAATGCAAATGAAAATACAATAAAGGTGTAAGCAGAATAAATGATATAAGACCACGTTTAAGTCAAAGTCACTCCAATACTTTATTAAAGTTCCTTTTAAAATTTCCACTATTCGCAGCCAAAGAGGCTTTGTTAGCATTTCGACAGCATAAAAACTTGAGTATTATTTGATCAAAAAGCTTCGAGTATGAATTAAATCGTGTAGTCAGTGTCGGGTAAGAGGTTAGTAGTGCAACAAGGTACGGTGGTGTCACCGGTACGGTGGTGGCAGCTTGCGGGCGGCGGGTGGCTGCGTACCGCGCGTGCTGGGCAGGTGCGCGGGAGCACCCGGCCGGCTTGTTACGGCGCCGCGTGAGAATTCCCCACCGTTGTAATTACCGACCCCTTTGGGGTTCTGTCAGGCTATCCTGCGCCATTACTAATCTTTTGCTTGTGGAATTAATTTTGCATTTGGAGCATATTTGGGATCGTTTAAAATAAGGTGCTACGCGAGTACTCTTTTATATTTTCTTGGCTACAACAGAAACTGTTTGTTGTTGATAGGTTTAGCGCGTTTTTAAGCCATTTGTGGCAATTATTGCCTCGTTGGTGCAGTGGTCGCAAACGCTTTAGCTAAGCATGCGGGTAAACTTTTATTAGCAATCGGTTTAGGGATTTCCAGATTGGCCACAGCAGTTCGTGTCCTATGTAGGTAAAAAGTGTTAAAATTTTAGCAAGTGCAACTTTATTGTCTTTGAGATAAAAGGCACGCTATTTTACTGGACAAAGATTGTTTGTACTGGAGAAAGACATTGTTTCATATTAGAACTTGCCTATCTATATAAATTGTTAAGCGTCATGGAATCTGTAACACGAGCCCTTGATACCAAATCACTAATACCTAGGTAGTTTATTATCACCTATCTTAGTAAAATGATTGATTTCATATATAAAGAGAAGCTAATCTCTAAATTCGTAAGAAACCTTGTATCTGTTGAACCAGTTGAAGTGTTAATATCTAAGATTTTTTTTATCTAAATCACTACTTATTTTGTAACTAAAAGGTATCTTTTTTGTTATTTTTCTGTGACCTACAGTTATTTGACTGCAAAGTGATATTGAATTTTTGTATATAGGATTCCTCAGTGGCAGCCCGGAGTTTGGAAGGTTTGTACCTCCGAGCCTCTGAAAGCACGTTTGCGTTTGGTCCTGTGCCTGATTTCTCCCCGATTGTATTGGAGTTGCCGTCCCATTGGGGAAAAAGGGAAGAAAGAGTGCGCCTGTGTTGCATACACTTGTGCACCATAATATCTCGCACTTGTCAATAACTCCGTTGAGATTGGTCGTCACGACAGAAATTCAGTCAGGAATACTATTTTTCAAAAAACTATTAAATAAGACAATCTAACACTAAAGATAAAATAATGCATATTACCTGTTGTACTACTATATTTCTACATTAAACATGTAATACTGATGAAATTTAAAATATAGGTATTCCACATATTAATACACTGTTCTATAAACGGTGAAGGAAAACGTGAGGAAAGCGGCATTTCCTAGAACCAAAAATTCGAAGACATGTGACATCCATCAAACCGCACCCTCTCTTGCAGAGAGGAGGCCAGTGGCCCAGCAGTGGGAACATTAAAAGGCTGATGATAATTATCATGACATATTAATATTAGATTATAAATTTGAAAGTAACTCTGTCTGTGTGTTTCGTGTTCACCCCTAAACCGCTGGATCTATTTTGAATAATGACATTGGTAAAGTACTTAGGATACATTTTATCTCGTCAATAAGTTCCCTAGAAAGATAATTTCCGACGTCCACGCGGGCGAAGCCGCAGTCAGAAGCTAGCACATATCTAATATAAAAACTACATAACTTTAATTAAATATCAAATACCGAAGTTTAGCAAACATAATTCCAATTTATTGACAAACTCCAATTTATCTGATTGATAGATTAATCTTTGATCGATTGTTAGCGAACCGATTTGGATCGTAAATCATTTAATTACCTATAGCGAATGACACATTAAGTGATCTTGCTGATATTTTATTTAGTTTTCAAAAATCCGCGGAGGGCTAACTAGGGGTTCCAATGATAGATGCCATGTGATAATTGAGATACGTGAAATCTATGAAAAAGTTATGTTTCCTGGGTAGAAAAATTATAATTCTATTTAGTCCGTCAGAGAGATTATCAAATAATATTGGACCCGTATTTTTTGCTTTATCAAATAAATAAAAATTGACAAAGATAAATCGCATCAAAGTTCAGGAGTAGGCGTTTGAGACGTCACTATGTCAGTATAAAGGGTACTAACCACGTGACGTCACATGATATTTCAACGCATTATATCGTCGTCACTTTATGTTTACGTGCTAAAGAAAAAATACGTGCCCAATATTTTTTATTAATCTACCTGACGGACAAAAACAAATTTTTAGTCAACTAAGTTGTTTGCAATAAAGTTGGGGTTTCTTGCTAAGGTGAGACGGTACTTCACGCCAGAATAGCTGCTCAACTTCTATAAAGCGCAAGTTCGGTCATGTATGGAGTACTGCTCTCACCTCTGGGATGGATCTGCCAAATACCAGCTTGATGCACTTGAGTCGATTGACAGACGGGCCAAAAGGCTAATTGGCCGTTGCCAATAAGCCTTTTGGCCCGGCATCGTTATGCACTGGTCGCAATAAAGTGGCTCTAATTTCACCCCAATTAGGCACATAATGACACTTGTAATCAAACTGTGACTTTTTCATTGCTATTATTCACAAGTGAGTTATAGAGTTTTTTTTATTTTATTGGTTGAGTTGCTTTATTCTTAGAAAAGTTTTGATAAAAAAAAGATCGTGCTCGATTAGTACAAATAAATTAATGTACCTATTGCTTGCTCATTTCATGCAACTTCGTATTTAAATAGATAATTTCAAATTGTACGTATTTAATAAATAAAACTTTCACTCAAATATAACTTTTGTTTTCTCTGTAATAAAGAAAACTTGAAATTCCTCATTTTGTACGTGGCTATCGTGCTATCCGCAAAATGCCAAAAAAAAAAACTCATTTTTTTAGTCTATGGCCGATCGCCATTGTTAGATGCGCGCGCATTGGAAAACAGATAAACCTTGCCCGCCATTGCAAAAAAAAACACAACTTGTTTTCACTGTTGAAAATGATATTTTTGTATTATTTTCTTCACTAGTGTGTTGAACACACGTCGTATGATACACGTGTATATTGATGATTACCGTCCTCGGCTCTCTTAAGACCCTCACCTAACAGCTCGGATCTCAATGGCGCCTCAGCGGTAATCACCAACATTACACACTTGTACCATAATGTACTATTATACAAAATATTGTCTCGTATAAAAGCTCATCATAAGCTATCGGGGTACTCCGATCTGCCAAAAGCGACTGTGAAACCACACCGCAAACGATGCCCCATCTGTTGTCCTGCTCTCTGTGCACAAACACCTGCACCATGAAGGACCTGTGGGAGGCCAGCGCAAGAGAAGTTGATGTGGCTGAGTTCTGATCGAAGCACAACATCTAAATTAAAAACTGAAGATGGAATCATCGACACGATGAAGAAGAAGCTATCCTCAGACGAAATAGGTCTGAGAAGTTATCTTAACAATTTTGTAATGTATTGTCAAATGTATTGCTTTCTTGAATGTTGTAATGGCAACACAGAAAAAAACGAAATCTACCTACTACTATGGTAGAAAAGAGAAATCGGTAGGCATTCATACCTACCCTACCAAAAACAAAATTTTGAAAATTTAATTTGATACAAAATGCCTTACTATTCTAGATTGTGTAAGCTGATGAATTAGAAACTTTGTCCACTCAACAGGAAAGAACAGCACTGCTTTAAGTATTAGTATTCGTTGAGCATTAAACAACCCACAGTCCACAAGTCAATAAAAACACCTTTGAAAGGGTCGTATAAACAAGCGGTACGCCTTTAAAGCAGAAAAAAATGTCCCTTGAACGCATTTCCAAAGAAAAAATAATTGCGCGTCCATTTATAAAGTATCGATCCAATTAATTTAGTGCCACAATGGAAACGTATTCCAATAAGGACTTCTGTTTAATTACAACACTACAATGTAAAAGTCGGTGAAGTTGCCAGAGAGTAGCCCTTTGTTAGATAAAGTGAACGGCACTTTATCGGTATTTGCATTTTAGATATCATTCTTAATGGACAAATCGTAATCCCATTATAAGTTCCCAGGAACGATCATTCTTCTACTTTTTATGGTCAATCGGCTCCCTGTGAAGGTATCGCGGCTTATAGCACTTGTAATCGTTTTGAAATGAATTAAATAACCTGTCTAATGTACATTCGTAATAAAAATGTGGTAAATAGTCGCCATTCCGTTCATTGGTGAAACTGTTTAGCTCGTAAGCTTTTGAGGAATATGCGTTCCATAGTGATGGAAAGTATTTTAATTGTGAATGTTGTTCATTAAATTTTATCTCAATGCGATAAAATTTAATGGACGAAAATGTTGAGATTATCATCCCTATGAGTGTCAGGCCAAGTATTGGATGTCCAAGTTTCATTAAACACATTAAGTTAGGTCACAATATAAGACCCTACGCTTGCCGCAAACTGTCTGTACGATTACATCGCACATTTATTTAGCACGGTAGCATAAGCATTTTTATTAATGTAAATCGACATTTTTACTAATATTGTTGAGCACACTTTCGACCGTTCTATTGTAAACACGTACAATCAATAAATATTTTATCAAGAAGTCAGCAAGAATAGTTTTCTTCCATCTCAACTTAGCATATGTATTAGCAAGCATGTGCTCGTACATATTGGTCCTTCGAGCCAGATATGCCAACTTGATTCCTTAAAATGATATTTATAAATAAGATAAGAAGCAACAGACACATAAGATACATAAGATAGCGCCCTTACGATGATGCTCTTTAGGGTGCTTGCAATTCGTGCAAAGGGTGCGTCACGACAGCTGCGCGATTGCGTTACTATATAGCGTTCTCATCGCATTTTAGGTTTTTTTTTTGCAATACAAGTGTCCAAATTAAGTTGTCCCATATTTGTAGTCAGTTGAAGATGGTTTGAAATTCGTGTTTTCAAGACTCGAAGCAAACTGATTTTTCTACTATATGAAGTTTAATTTAGCGCTTGCCTTCGTAGCTTAAGTAGTTTTTAGACATAAGCTTAAGCATCTGGTACCCTTACAGTTTTGCTGCGAAATAATGAAGCGTAGCCATTATACTTTTAATTTGGTTGAAAAGTCTTACAAAACTATATCTATGACAAAAGAAATGGTTGAAAGTTAACGAAGATCCTTATTTAATATGTTCAATAGTTGAGAGGATGCGCTACGTAGGTTTCTAATGGATTAAAAGTTTCGCTACGGGTGTGCTACGAAGCTTTCTCATAGATAATAAGTTGTGCTATGCTGTGCTACGAAGCTTTTTATAGATAAATGATTTTGCTACGCTTTGCTACGAAACTTTCTATTTGAACAAAAGTTTTGCTACGCTGTACTTCGAAACTTTTTAATAGATAATAGCTTGTGCTTATGATGTGCTACGAAGCTTTCTAATAGAGAAATGATTCTGCTACGCTTTGCTACGAAACTTTCTATTTGAACAAAAGGTTTGCTACGCTGTACTACGTTACTTTTTAATAGATACCATGTTTTGCTACGCTGTACTACGAAGCTTTCTAATAGATAAAAGGTTCTGCTACGCTTTGCTACGAAGAATAGTAAGAAATAGAAGTTGCTATATGTGCTACAAGGATTTATGAATAATGAAAGTTCTGCTACGATGCGAAGATTTCCAGCGCATGAATTGTTCTGCTGTGAACCACTTTAAACATGTTTAATTATTAAAAGCTACGCTATGCTACGATTTTTTTTTATTCGTTATATGCTCGCATTTGACCACTACAACTACTACCACTACTACTTTGTTTTTATTTACAGCGTAATTAAGCACTGCGCCACTAATGAAAGCTACTATAGAAACTTTTGGTGAAAGAAACAACTCTACGCTATTGATACGTCTGATGCATGAACGGATATATCCGTTTTATCCTAACTGGTTCAGGATTTAGGTAATATTAATCGAATCGCACTGGTCTCAAAATGGTGAAGGAAAACATCGTGAGGAAACCTGCATGTCCTAGAACCAAAAATTCGAAGACATGTGACATCCACCAACCCGCACTGGGCTCGCGTGGTGGATTACAGCCCATAACCTCTCACAGAGAGGAGGCCTGTGTCCCAGCAGTGGGAACATTAATAGGCTGTTGATGTGTGTGTGATGTGAATCGAATCGATTGAAGGATCCTTTTATATTTGTTAGGGCTTTGGTATTTCTATTCCCGAGAGTTACCCCAGAATGCCTGTTTACTCTTGCTTTGAAGGTTCACGGGTCATAGGTGGTAGGGTAAACAGTTGTATATAGATAAAACTCTTTTCAAAGTTAGAGAGAACAGGCTTTTTCTGGGTAAGCTCACTCCATCGTTGAACTTATAAGAACGACGTAATTTTTCCCTCATATAATCGCAAGATATATTTTGAAAATTTTCCGAATGATGAAATATTCGACCAAAATAAGTAAATCCCTCTCCAAGTTCTAATCTAACTGTTCCTAATATCAATGGCTATTTATATCATAGTGATGATATATGGCGACTTTTTCAAATAGCAATTGATAAGTCAAGACATGAGTCAATTTTGTTGTTTTTGTTTTGCATTATACCTTTCGGAGAATCTTAAGAAATGTTTGTGAAAAGATCAATATGACTCACCCCTTTGACGAGTGATAAGAGTTAACTGACAAAGTATTGTTTGCAACAAATTCTGCATCGGATCAAGCGATGATTCATACCTACATATTAATGATTAACTTGTCGGCGCCATTATAGATAATTAAATAATTTATCATACCTAGCCAGTTTGTTTAGGGTCTGTTTTCAGTGCTCTTTTACATAAACAACCATTTTTTAATGTTGTTTATATTGTGATTATTGGAAGTTATATCGATTCAGATCGCATTAATTTCAGTAGCTCTAGCTGTTTAGTATGATTTTTTATTTACATAGATCAAAGTATATACAGTGTATAAAATACTTAATTAACTAAAACTACAAATATATACACTTAGGTATAACAAAAACTACTCACCTGAATAATAATCCTAAAAAACTAATGTACCTATTTTTTTTTTAATTAAATTTTCTAAAATATGGCGTCGAAAAACTCCTACACATCGTTGTCTACTTACTGGTAATGTGCCCAAAAGACTGGCAGTATTGCCACGTTGAATGGCAATGCTTATCCTCTGACCAAGGTAAAAGTCAGCCTTTGGGTCACGCGAAGTGTCAACTAGACGTTTGGAAAGATCTTTAAACAAAGCGTGAGCAATCGGACCCCACGGACAACAAAGCTCGAGTTTCAACCCCAAACTGCTCGAAAATATATCTACCGTTGACGTAATTATCATGAGCTCTGTATGTACTATGAAGTCCATATCTCTTTTAAACAGTACATGTTGCCCTAATTAATATATTTTATGAAAACTATATCGCCTCCTAATTTTTTTTTATTTTTAGGAACATCCAGAAAATAATCATAGTTCAGTCACTTTTGCGCCCTATTTGTGGACTAAGTCGGTGAGAGTTGAGTTCGCCCACGACCCAAAGCGCTGAAAAGTGGAATAAACTGCAAAATTATCTGTGGAATGTTAATTTGTTCGCGTATATAACAGAAATCGTTAACCCAAATAGATAACTCCGCGTTTTTTTAATTATCTGATGTGTTCATAGCGCTCATTATGTTTAATCCGAAGATGATATTAGTTTGGGACAGAAACTAAAAAAAAAAAAAATATTGGTAAAAATTCTTGGCTTTCAGATTCACAGAATGTAACCCCCACACAGAGGCAAGACTAGCTCCGGATCAACCGAGAACGTACTTTTTTTACTTGACCGCCGGGCAGATTAAATGCTGAGGAAGAGAATTTCTCCTACTGCACCGAAATCGCTAGTGAACCAACTAGATTCGTCAGCTAGTAGGTTGGTAACGGGCAGCCGAGACATTTTAAAACTCATTAATTTTGGGTAATTCAATTTAACTATCGGACTATTATTGTTACAATTATAAGAACAGTATTTGGCTATCGTCCACTGTTCCTAATCTCCCAACCTAATGACCTGAAATGCAAATTTATTTCACTTTTAAATAGTTCACATATTTTTGTTTCATTCCACATTGTTACAATACATCAATAAGAAAGAGATTTTCATTATTTTAAGTAAAAACAGATCTAATTACTTAATTGTGCGTATGTTAAATTGAGTGTTTACTAAATATTTGCGCTTGCGCAAGTAGAGTGTGTCATAGGGACACATATTACACGATACAGATTGCGATGCGACCTTTTTACTCGCCTTTGTACCTACAGTAGATAAAACGAAACAATGACGTTTGCGGACGATTATGACCATTTCTGAGTAGCTAATTAATACGTTCCCATGAAATCACTTCAGTCATGGTAGAAAGATATTTGCATACACATAAATAAACCAGGATCACGGTATCCGCAGCGTATAGACAATGTGCAGGAAGTAGCTTAGCCGCTTTTTGTGTTCAATAAAGTACTCTGATATTATTATAAAATGTATTTCCCATGGCATTACATGACACATTCCATATTTTACTACCAAAAACATGTCAGTGACTGTTGTTTACAATGTGCGGTGCATTAGCGGTTCTACGCATTATTTTGAATCCCGTGAAGGTCTCTCCGCGTTGCGTTCTAGCATTGAAGACAAAACCGAGTGCCTTAAAGCGACAACGGCATTAATTCGATTGATAAACCTAAGTCGACTCGGGCAACGAAAGTGGAACAGGGTTTGTCAACATGGACCGTCAGCTGGCCCCGACGATAGTGTTTATCGCCCGCGGGACATAGTCCGCTCATTCACAAGCCTGTCCATTCATGCGTCTGCTCCCACCGCCGACTACGGACCAATGTGGTTCTTAAGACGTTCATTAAAGGGTTTAAATTCGGGTGTGGTATGTGGGCGAGAGGTGGGGCGGGGGGTAATGTAGATCGAGGATATCGCGAGGTCAGCGCGGATTGCAGGCGCCCGATAAACGACGATGGCGTCCAACGAGTCAACTAACAAGCTAACACGCACACACTGACAAGCCACTTCACTCACACACACACCTTCTAAAAATGTAACGCACATAGAATTGAATTATCACCCCATTAAATATTTCCAACATGAATTCTTACTCTTGTGTCATCGATAAAGAAAATATGTCACAAATAAAAAGTTCAACTGTCCCATTCATTTGTTGCGTGCGTGATAGTAAACTTGATAAGGATTTAATGTAGAGTGTCGAAAACAGCGGCAGTTATTATGTTATTTTATAGTAATTTCTCTATGTATGTAGAAGACGTAATGAAATAGCGCTTTTAATCTTTCTTAACAGCTTAAAAGTTCATGACTATAAAAACCGCAGCATGCTGAATACAGGTGCCATAAAGTAGTTGTTTTATTTTGTATTGTTAACATTTACAATGACTTAAACGCCCGTGTTAAGCAATGCAATACCTTGGACGTGATAATTAAAAAATAACTTTCATTGGGCGCTCACTTTTAAACGTGAAGTTCCAGTTATTGTCAGAATGTTTTCCTATTGCGGTTTTATATCAGGAGCGCATTATATCGGCTACACCACCGTTTGTAACAACCACGTCATTAGTAATGACGATGGTCCAAAGTTAAGTCCTGCAAACCACTTATGAATGGGTAGATAATGTATTAGTCATTTACTCCACTTAATTTAATATGCAGCATTGATTCATTGATCAAGTAAAATCATGACACATATGTACAATATGGTAACGATTTCCGCGAAAACTTGCAGGAGCCGACCCGGTTGACTTTTGACATCGCCCAGTACTGAATCATCTAACAAATAACGTATCATCATTTAAACCACTAGTGTCCGTTATACGCGAGTATAATTCATTCATGCTTATGTGACACAACTTAAAAACGTATATATTTATTGTGTAGTGCAAAATATACTTCATTTACCTGCGCAATTGATAAAATGGATTATGGACTTGGCTGTCCCAGCTTTGCGCGCAATCTGTAGCATTCTTCGCCATGCTTCAGACAGAATCATTATAAAATAAACTTTATTTTGTGTCATGTAAGACGTTGTTTGGATTGCGCTGACAGCACTTAATCAGTGCGTATAGGCGCTGTATAAATGATTGTTTTGATCTGCCGATGCCACTGCGTAATAACATACGTACAAAGTGTAACGATGGTCTAAATTGCTCGTGCAAGATGTGTGGCGCCAAGTGCAACAAATTGCGATTGAGAAGCGATCCCTCAAATGTCATTGTAACTAATAACATCAGCAACGCTTGTTGCCGCTCGACTCGACAGAACCCGGTGAATAGAACTACCTCGTCATTGCTGCCCAATAAATCGAATTGGTATTGCGATTCCACTAGCATATCTAGCTAGCAGCAGTAGAAGTAGTAGTACCTTGCATAGGTTAGTCTGGTCAGCCCTACGTTTTACAGGAAACGTTTGCAATCAGTACCCAAAATCCTTATAGAAACAACTTCATAAGGAGCAAAAACTCTTAGAGCTAGAACTTAAGCCAAGCGAAATTGATCAGGTGCCGATGTTGAGAGAAAAACATCAAGCCGGCAGTACAATATTTGACAAATATGCAGCAAAATTGAGTTGTCAGGGTGGAATCTGCACTCGTCAAACCGCCGAGCCCATTTGCTCACTGTCTAATTGTAGAGTCAGTAGCAACGTCTTTAGTATTGATAAAAATCCTTTTGTACTAAAGATTTAGCCAACAGGCACACTGAACTGAATACGAGAGCCAATATTTTTTCATAACAAATGACAAGATTGAATGTCAAGATTGTCGATAGTGGACAGAATGATAGATTCAATGCATTCGGTTGTTTGTTTATAATATCCCTGGTCCCAATGGCTATTGGTGCTGTAGCATTAGAACCTCTCAACAGCAGATCCGTTGAGCACAAATAACCAGGTTGACGGCACGCCTGCCTCTGCGACCGGACGTCAATGGATCTTGACCCCCCAATAAAGGGCTCATTCATGACATCATTTGTCGGCGATGTCTTCAACGAGGGTGCTTATCGACCAACAAAATCCATCGATTGTAGCACGTCACAGGCGCCATCGCTAAATTCTAGCGAGTTATCAATGTAAACGGTTTGTTTACACAGTTAACGTAATCTTATCCGGTGACCTCCTTAGACTCTCCCGTTTCGAAATTGTATCGCCGGTATCGTGTGGTGTCCTTATTACTTGTCGCCGGAAGTGCGCGCTCGACTCGATCCGGCGCGGCCGAGCAAACGTTCATTCATGTTCTACGTATTTATTTAGTGGGCAACCGTACCTACCGCGCTCTTCAGATAATGACTTCAGACAGTTAAGGCACCTAGTTTATTTTTATGTTTATTGCTTTATCTACACGATGGTACTTGAATGAAGGAGTGACAAATACTACAATGCGTTGGAATGCGTTGTTTGATGACAAAGAAAGTTCAAAGTCCTTTGTTGCATGTGTGTGAAGGGTGATACGAATTGTTTATACGAGGACAATTCTTGACGAAATGAAATTGTATTCGAGGCCAGCTTTGTTTTGTGAAACATCGTTACAGGTCTTAGTTACTAGGAGCATTTTAATTTCATTTCAATTTTCGCCGAAACCTGCGTATCACTGAGCCACAATTTCCTGGAACAGGTCGACACCATTTGGATTGTTTTCAGGGAGACAAAAGCTAACATACAAAATACGCCACCGATATCTATTTTTACAAGTGTTTGCTTTCCAAGGTGTCGGTTGGAGCGGAAGTGGCGAGTAGGAGCGGGAGGAAAGGGACGCACGCGCAAGCTAATTGCCGGGAATTTCGGAGGTCGCCCGATAACCCGCGTCTGCGCCGGAAGTCGATAGTGCTTTGATGTGTTGCGGTGGCATCCGCTCCCCTATGTAATGTACTTCACTAATAAACGGCCACCTAGTTGAGCCAGATCCCTTGCCGACACTCAAGGCATGAACATGGATAGTTCTGCTTCAGATACATCGACCAAAATGGCTGTTACGTACTTCAAGATTGATCGCTTACGACATACCTATTAGGTAAGTGACACTCCACTGAAACTAATCTGTTGAAAACTGATGCCATTGATTCATGTAAATGCAATCAAATAATTCTGGCACAACTTCTTCAATTCAAATTGATCCTTCTGTGTAATTAATAATCTTTAGAACAACACTGCAGAACCACTTTTGAAAATGATTTCTAGACAAACTGCATACATAGGTTCGCCGATCATGAACATCGCATGAAACTGAAAACCAAAGGAAGTGACGATGATGCTATCTAGCCGGTTTCGTCCACCGCGACCGTAATCTTTGGCTATTTTTTTTGCTGCTCTGTTATGTGCTCTCATGTGACTTGCATATCCACCCTTGGCCGAAAAACTCCGAACACAAAGCGGACACGTCAGAACACCGTTGACTACGTGATAAATAGTAGCTGTTGGTGGTCTAGATTTGAGGTCGTCGCGTTTCTGGTCCAATTCCGACCTCCTTCTATCCTCAAAGGCCTGCAACTGCCGCTGCACACGACGTCTCCACTCGGGCCGATTTTGTGCCTGAAAGGAAGGAAGGAAAGAAAACCAAAGGAAGTGATACTCAGATGAAAGATGAGTTAAGACCAGTGCGTCATGTTATACAAGGAATAGTTTAAAGAATCGGAAACTGGGAACGTATTAAATGTTTTTACTGCTGATGACTCAAATCAGGTGCAGAACGAATGCATTATCATTGAACCGGGTGACGTCATCAGGAAAAGTTGTGAGTGATAAGACGTCGTATACATTTGTAACGCTTCTCAAATAAGGGCTGATATACACTCAAACTGACGTGATGAGAGACTGAGCATTTCCTAAGCAAACTTTTCGGGCGATGTCGCCGACAAGATGTCGTTACTCTTTAGTGTGTGTCGGGTCGGGTCTAAATGAAAATGCTTAATGCAAATGAAAATAGTCCATTTCAGGTATTTGAGAAATCGTTTGCTACTTTTTGTTATTGCTGAAGATTTTTTAATGAGTACACCTTTTTAGTACATTTTAGCTTATATAATAACTGCTTACGAGCACTGGTCAACCGATTTTCATTTTTTGATGATTGTCCGTCCTCATTTTCGGTTTTCCGCTTTATTTATCCTGTTCTAGATATCTACACTTTGGCAGTTGTATGTTTTAAAGTTAGACCACAGTTCTAAGAAGAATACATGTTCATTTGAAGTGCATTTGCCAAGTCGATTTAGTGCTTAAGCTTTTTTTTCTAACTACCGTCCGTTTCGACAAATCTATATTTTGTACATGTACCCTCAAATAAGCAAAGTTTCAACTTTAAAGTACATAAATTAAGAAAGCTACGATGATCAATTATTTACTTGATATGATAAGTTTAATAGGTATATTATAAGGTCCTTAGGTCAACAGGCATTGGTAAAAAGACCATATCATCGCAGCATTTAACTAATAAGTTAGGTTATTTAATTAAAAAGGACTTATCCAAATTCCAGCTTAGGCTATCTTAATGCGAACAATAATTTACAAAGTTATAAATATAACTCTTATCGAGAATAAAAGGAAAATCGTAAGGTTTGAGCGGTGTCGTGCGCACGCGGCTATAGTAAGTTCCCGGGGGGAATACCAGCCACATCCCGATAAATTACACGACCGTCGTTTCCGGGACATATACTTCAATAAATGGTTCCATTAATAGATATTATATTCCTTTTGTTATGCTAATTGGCTACAGTAAAGTGTTGCGAAGGCGAATGTTTTGAATTATTTAATAATTTTGTTGTTTTTTGGGAACAGTAGGTAGATTTGCCGTGTTCACAAATAAATACAGGAAAAAGTCGTTTGGTTTCTATTACGGTTTTTATTTTAATGTAGTTTGATTGTAGTTATTATTGACAAATATTTTTGTACAGGAAAAAACAAATTCAAGTATGGCAGGTATCCAGGTAAATTAGGTGGGTAGCCATGCAGGTTATCAGCATAACCTTCGTAAATAAACCCAATTACGAGCGGCCTACTTCGATCGGAGTACAATGTGAAATTTACCTAAGTACCTAAGTCTCGCTTCGACTCTGCATCAGTGTGTAACGACCCTTAAGGTGCGTGTCGCGGTCTCGGGTGGTTTGTTCGCGGGCGAGACCGAGACATGTGTCGCACAAAAATTCTTCTCGATTTTAGTCGTTAAAATCAGTTACATTGTTGAAAATTATTATTCCACATTGCAATGGCAAACCAAGTTATCAAATTTCTATTAGAAGAAGAAGAATACGACGATATTATTATGATATTAAATTATTAGTTTAAAAATAAACAAAGATTGGCTATCAACGAATTATATAAAACAAGAGGCCAAAAAATATATCATCAACATCATCAAAAAATGGTTATTTAATTGTTAAATGTCAAAATGCACAAAGTCGCGCGCGAGACGACCGGTCTCGTCCGTAAGCGAGTCTTGCGCACCGCGGTCTCGCGCGTGGTCTCACTCCTACATACAAAGTCGCGCGTGTCCTGCCTCAGTCGCATGTCGCGCGGTGAACTTGCACCTATAGATGACAAGACAACCGATCGCGTTTTCATGAAATACAACCAGTAGGCTCAATAGAGAGTTAAAAATAGGGGTCATAATAAATTAGAGGAATTTCGAACACATACTTAAAATGGGTCCCAATGACAGCAGTAATTTTTAAATCGTGAAGACGTAATATTGTGTGTTTGCTGACCCCTGAGCCTTTCAGTGGTAGATAGGTACACTATTGCTTAGTGCCAAAGCGTATATATATTTATATTGTAGCTGATTTTCAGGCCCTAATAAAGGAGCTGAAATGAGGCAAAGGTAACCTTTGTCTAATTTCAGTACCAGTACTGGACCAGTCATCATCTTCCTGCCCTTATCCCATGTTAGTTGGGGTCGGCGCAACACGTTTGCTTCTTCCATACCGTCCTGTCCCCCGTCACGTTATTACTGAGTCCCTTTTCTTTCATATCACTCCTCACACAGTCCATCCATCTTTTCTTTGGTCTTCCTCTCCATCAGTACTGGGCCAGTATTAATTTACTTTCACTCGATCTTCTTCATTTTAGTACAAGGATACATGAATGATGAAAACCTCCCAAGTGACGATTACAGCTCATCTCAATGGAATTGACGTTAATGAAACAGATAACAAGTACATTGAGTAACGGACTTATGAAGTTTCGTCACTTTTTATGATAAAAAATCAATTTGTGTCAGTCTTTGTAACCTTTATTATCAAAGGCCGAGTGTTTTTGCTCTAGAATGCTATTTAAGGCGACAGTGCATCCTCTTAAGGGTTTAGGTCTTCTATTATTGTGGCACTTATTGAGCACCTGTGGTGTCTCTATCCATGACGTCTTAAAAGGGCTTAGATCATATTGGTTGGTTATCTAAGTGATTTTGGAATGTGTTGTGGTATAAAGGTTATATCTATAGAATGTTAACGTTTTGAGTCGACCATCATCTCAACTCACAACTTTCCAGTGACTCCAATAAAAGAACGCTTAACATTTGACTTCAAGATTTCTATTATTATCTATATCGTCAAACCTTCTAACCGGTAACTGTAAGTGGCGTATATAAACATTATCGAAGCCGCTACCAATAGATACGGTACCGAAATCTCTGTTCAATCCAATATTTTTTAACGTTATCTTTGGAGTTGTTACATTTAAACAAATACGATAAGGGAACGGTAACTAGCTCCTACTTACGAAAAGTGTACCAACCGGATGTAACGTAGTTCTAATGACAATGTTACAGATATCGCTGGCCAGATCTAAGCAATATCAATTTTATATTTAATGATACTAAAGGCCTGTTTCAAGTGTCCGGACATGCGTATTATCCACCTAGATACCTAAATAAAAAAATGGAACAATCAAACAAACCACTTGCTCGAAGAACTTGCGCCGGCATTTTCTTTTACCCGAAGAACTATTGGTAGAATGTTGTCCGAAAAACGTAAGTCGAAAGAAACAGATCTGTAAAAACAGACCATAATGAAGAAGACACTAGTGTAATAAGAGTCCTCTAGAAAAAAAAAACGGGCACGGGGGCCAATCTCAGCGGAGCCTAGCCATCGGCGCGGGAGGTTATAGTGGACAATTATATGCGCTAAGACAGTAATCTCTGTTCCTTCAATCTGGAACGGCACTTGGAAACGATTGGAGAGAGATCAGGCGTAGGACGCGGGAGGCACGGGGGCTTCACACCACCACCTTCCAAATTCCAGGCTGCCACTGAGGAATTCCTTATGGAACCCAATAACAACTTGCCCCACGTGGGCATCAGCAGTTGGCAATACTGGGACTCTAGCCAGTGGCAAGGGCAAAGGTCTTTTCTCCAACGATAAATTACTTGGGCCCAGTAGGTGGTCTGGGTCAGTGGCAAAGGTAGCAGTGGTAACAGGCCCTTTTCTAAATATGACAATGCCATTCACATTATTCCATAAAAAAAAAATTATTGGATTCTTTACAGGTAACCTTTATTTGGAAGTGAGAGGAATTGAGGACCTTTTGTAGAAACAAACAACATTGGTTGACAATAGCAATAACAATTCGATGTGACTGGCTCGGGATTGAACTAGATGGTATGCAAAGAGGGTGATGTTTAGTCTTAGCTATACAAATGTCATGGTATGGTCATCACAAATAAGTAACCTTACTAAACGTAATAGTAGAGTGAGAATGGTCGAATATTGAGCAAGGGGACGAGCAAATTGCAATTGTAGAGATCTGTTTCCAACAGTAGACTGCTATTGCCTGATAATATTGAAACCTTTAGAATGTAGTAGCTATTTACAACATAAATGTCCAAATTGAAGGGACGGAATGGAAGCATACTTTATACTTTACATACCTTATCTGCTTAACAGTCTTCTCCCAACCACGTTGGGATCGGGTCTCTGTCTAACAGGTTGTAGCTGATTACCAGTATTTTACAATCTGTAGCCACTGTCTATTTGGCCTCTACTACCTAGTACCTGGGTAACTGGTACCCCTCGCCTAGTCTGGTGGCAGATTTTCTGGTTACTGACTGCCCGTAACGACTACCAAAGATTTACAAATGAAAGCCAGGAATCCAGGATCAACGTGCTCTGTGAGGCACGTGATGGATATGTAATGGATGGGTCACCCATCCACGGATCGGTTTTGGCAAGCGTAGCTTAATCTAGAAGATAATACTGTTATTTATTACTTAGCCACGAGGGTATGGCAAACATAAGCATATGTGTAATATTTCTAGAAACATACCAGTTTTCATTTATCTGTCACAATATGAATTATTACACCGGAACAATGTCAGGAGTGGCTCCTCCGATCCGGATGCAGGTCATTTCCACAGAAAATGCCGAATTATCGCGCGAGTTCCGTTAGTTAAAAATGTCAGCGCTATATCGGTCACCGTATGGAATGCAAATCTATAAACATTTGCATTTTTCTACTAAAAATTTCGTGAAAAGGATTGAATAAATTGAAATTGTGTCTCGATATTTGTGAGTAGGATGAAATTTAGCTAAAAGATAATGCAAGGTAATTCACCATCAATCAATTACAAAGTGATTTAATAAAAACAAACACTGTTTAGATCCCAATAAATGCTAGGCGACACCGCGGCATACCAAGACGAAGATGGAGGATCGATATTGACAGCTACCAAAATGTCTTGCCCGCAAACGCAATGACAGAGAATAGACTTAGTGGAAAAAGAGAGGAAGGACTTCGCCCAACTAGTGGGCAGATCGGACTAGAAATATATATAAACTAGCTTCTGCCAGCGGCTTCACCCGCGTAAATGTCGAAAATTGTCCCGAGGGAACATATTACCGGGATAAAAAGTATCCTATGTGCTATTCCTGACTATAATCTAGCTCTGTGCCAAATTTCATCCAGATCCGTTCAGTAGTTTTTGCGTGAAAGAGTAACAAACATACATCCTCACAAACTTTCGCATTTATAATATTATAAGTAGAAAGTAGGATATTAGTAGGATTTACAATAATTAATCATTATCCTAAAAACAAAAGACATTCTCATCAAGTTTAGGGTTATCTACAAGGTACGATTTTAAAAAACGATCGACAAAATATATAAATCCGTTACTATAACCCTCCGTATTATCATTACCGATTGTTGTACTTATAATCGTGCGTTCCCGTCGCCGGGCGCTTTAATTCGTCGAGGTGTCAAACAATGATGTCCACGACGTTTGTGCCGTGGGCACGCATCACAATTATCAACGACCTATTTAGGACGCATAATTAGTGAACATTACGAACGAAACAAACGGATCAACTAATCACACGGCCGACGATAAAACACGCTTGTAATAAGGTCCCTATTTGTTTTGAATGCTAAGACAATTGAATCTAATTACATTTAAGTACTTGTCGAGTAATAAGCGGGACTGGCGCCAAATATGTCAATATAGACAGATACTATTAGATATGTACTTACTACAACTGCACCGTCATCCTTCGTTTGGTTAAATTCTAAAAAATATGTTATCTCATAAATATAGCTACTTACCATCGATAGGTTTTCAGGACATCTGAAACAAAAACAAATTTCAGTAAAGATTCAGATGGTAGCAGACAATTTTGTACATGCAAAGTCTTGGGGTACAAACGTGTACATAAATGTTCGGGCCTCAATATTAGCAAGGAGCGCGCCGTAGGCGATGTTCTCGTTTATCGAGGCTGGGCCCCGTTCCGTGCTCCAGAAACTGTGGAAGCGGGCCGTCAGACAGTTTGCAATTAATCGATTACAATAATTGAATTACGTGATGACGTAGTGACAGCTGCGCAAGCGTCGATGTGTGCGCAGGTGTGTGTGACGCGCTCTCAGAGAAAATCAAAGGAAAACCCACGCGCTCGTCTCGCGCCATTATCGACACGTTTTCATTTGCAAAATATTGGTGTTACCACCTGTAATCCGGTTATAATAATGTATTTCGCGCTCGGGGCGTCGACTTTGTTACTTTTTTTAACGAACATGACGCGGATTGTACGCGAGCTGTATCATTAACGTGTAATAAAAATGGGGAAAATGCGAATACAATGATAAAGTCAAAGTCTATCGATTTGGCTGTCAGTCATTGTCTCGATGTGCGTGTGCATGGTGATAGCAAGGAGCTATGTAGGTACACAAAATTGTGTAAATAATTAGATATGACTATATGACGTAGCACAGGTATGCGATTATGCAGTAGGAGAACCTAATCTTCGGCTAAATGATTAGAGATAACTAATCAAAACTAAATATCAATTCAATTAAAGTGACAGGGTTCACGTAAGAACCGCTAGATGTTAAACAGTACCCTAATAGGTATTTAAAAAACGATGGCAAAATATCCTGCTCCTATGCTAACATACGGGGTCCTGGCGTTAAGCAAAAAGTAACGAAAAGGCATACCAAAAATAAATGTGGCCGAATCTTACCCAAGTTCTTGAAATACTACGCTACAATGACTTAAAAATAACCATGGCTTACTCACTGCATTAACGCAAAAGCGACTGTTTACGGGTCATGAATATCATTGACTTATCCTCAGATGACTCACTGTTCACTGAATCATATCTTGTAAAAATCTGTAGTTTTTATACTCAATAATCCAGTGCCAATCCTTGTTGCATCATTTTGCAATTATGTGTGGATCCCACCCTTTGCCCTAAAGGATCCTTTCTAAGGGCGAAAATACACATGTTTTTAACTTACATGTAAATATGCAAGTAGCTTACATGCCATTGTGACATAATAACTTCTGATTGGTTTGCAAGCTACATGCACACTTTTAGGTAAGTTAAACGTTTGTGTAATATGTATTTTCGCCCAAATATTAAATCACTTGGTATTGCCCGGTTTCTATGTTCTACAACCAGAGAGTTAGGATTGTTGTAGGTTGGCCCTTTGTATGCAGAAGCAAAACATGTACGCAGTTAGTAGTTTGCTACTCCAATCTCTTAGCATTTTAAAAGGATGAGTGGATCATATTACTCATAAATTGTTAGGGATCAAGCATACCTGCCATGAACATTTCAGCCGACGTCTAGTACTGAACACAGTCCTCTCCCAAGCCTCCTCCCACTCCACCTGCCATGCCTCATCCCTAAAGACTTACATAGGTAATGGCGTGTACCATACGCCAGTCTGTCTATTTAAGTTTGTCTGACTGTCTAATGTAGGTAAGCTAAACACGTTTCGGACCATCCCGGAGAGGCCTACCTGTGCAGATGTCCCTTTGTAGGTCGAACACAAGTCATTTGTTTCAAGAACTGCACAGATAAACCCTCAAAGCTCTCTTTTCGCTCTCTATCTGGGTATGTATAGGTAGTATGACCGCCATAATGCAGCCAGATTGTTGGTTGTCGCTACTTGCGGTAGGAAAGCTGTCAGAAAACAAGCCTTATTGGATTTGTTTCGTTTGCGTGTTTCAGAAAGCTTCAGTTTTATCTGTATTCAATCATAAGCTTAACATATTTTGTACGGTTAGTCACTCATGATCATTCTCGTGCTCTTAATCCAATTCTTAAGGGGTTGGTGCAACTTGTCTTCTCTTTCTTTAGATACTTCTCTATAAGCCCTTATATTAGTAGGCACAGAGAGTGCCCCAGTGGGTTCTAAGGAGATTATCTTTTACGGTACGTTTAGTCGCAATGGTTGGAAAGTAGAAGATTAACAGAATATTCTTGTCTCTAATCAGAGGTAAGCGATGCAGAGATTTGAAGAACAATGAATTAACAACCAGCGCCAAGCCAAATAGACGTGTGGCAATTAGAAAAAAACATCAGCATCACGCCAACAACATATCACACCAAACAGCTTCAAATCATCACTCTACAGATGGGGGTATTCGCAGCTTTTCTCTTATCTTCAGTGTTTATGAGGCGTCTCTTCGCAGATCAGAGCTCACCTTTCATCTACGACTTGAGGACCTGACTGCAACAACGAATGGTACTGCCGGCCGTGGCTGAATGATAGGCTAAGCAGGGGATTTAACTAAGAAGAAACAAAGTTTGTCAGCGACACGCTAAGAACAAGAGGCAAACATCACTGTGGGAACAAACATGTCTCTGTCAGAAACCTAGCAGGAAGCCTAACAATGGAAGAATTTCTCAGATGAACACGGAATCTCAAGTCTTCAGTAGAAATGGCAATGTGTCCGATATACATTGCCATTTCTACCAGAAACTTGAAAGCTAGACAATCCTTTTAAGGGACAATTATGGAGAATTTGCTTCTTTTATAGGTTTTAATGGTAATTCTGGTTATGTTTGTTACAAAAAGAAATTCACTGTTGTCTAAGGACCTGTAATCAATGATGGTGCCTCCTCCAGCTTGGAACGTTAGGTTGTAACCTAAAGCTTGTAAAGCAAGTGAATAAATGGGGCCACTCCCAATATAGTCAGTTCAAACACGGTTTAGAGATGGAGAGGATTGAGGAGGAGGAGAATACAACGGCTGTAACCGTGAAGAGTACGGCAGAGGTGTATCTAACTAAGAATAGTAGGTAGGGTAAAAGCGCCGGGTAGTTGCCACACTTTTTGAAATCGCGTGGCGCCCATGTGCTGGTTTGGTCCCTGGGGTGGTCGCGTGCAATGTGTTCTGGTGTGCCGGAGATTGGGGGTACACCCCAAGGGATGGTCCGGTGACGGATAGCCGTGTCGGGTTCGCGGTGAGTGCTAACGTGAGCCCGCCATAAGAAGCACAGGAGGACACCGTGGAGTTTTAGTGGGTTGGAGTTCCACATAACTGCGCTATCTCCCCTTGGTAGTGCAGTATGCATATCAATTCATAAAGCTTAAAAAAAGGACAATGAGTCCCATACCTTTGCATGGTTACCTTTGATCTCAAAAATTAAACGATTCTGTGGGGCAGGCTACAATAGCATAACTGTGGGGAAAAGCCAGTAACAAATAAGAAGGGGGGAATGGGCTGCAGTCGATCCCAGCTGTCATAGCTAGTTGTGGAGATTATAGTAGTTGGACATTCCAAGCAGGTCGAGTAATTAACTGAAGGTCACCGAGGGGGCTGTGCGCTCAGTGCAGGGGCAATGAGGGACGTTTGTTCAGATAGGGGCCATTCTAAAGGGTGTATCACAGCTGTTGGTAATAATACCTATTAACAGAAATTATTTTAATATTTTCCGTAAAAGATTGTGATCTTGTCTCCTGTTCTGGGCGTGAAAATTAATAGAAATTCATAATTTATTACTAGCAATTATGAGTTTACTTAAATCTTATGTTGCTGCTGTTTGATGTTATCTTATGTTGTTTCTGTTGTTGTTTTGGTCTTATGTTGTTGTTGTGTTTTACTTATTTAGTAGTTAATAAGAAGCAAAACTTGTATTTAATAAAAACAACCCACCTAATTAATTCTCCTTAAATATTTAATTATGATAGTAAAAAAATATGTATTTATTTTATAGGTAGGTAGTACCTACATTACCTACCTATATTTTTTTTAAATATTTTTTTTTCTGCCTTTTTATGTACCTAAGGGTCTTAAAATAGCAAAAGATAAAACCAATGAACTATCTGGGGACTTTCAAAATAACTTAGTATTAAAGATCAATTAAATTAAACGGCCTTGGTTTATTTTTTTTTTTTTTATCAAAACAATCTTCTAAACGTTTGTTAGCTATGAACTCAAAAATATTCCATAAATGCATACTTGCATGCAATAATCCACATTTTTTCCCCTACCCTTGTGGAAATAAACATGTTTCTGTAGGGATAACCTATATATATGTTCATAACCAAAATTAATTCAAAGACTAGATTTTCTTTAGAATTGCTAAGCAAAATAAATCATATTTTAAGTATTTTTTTTTTAAATAAAGCTATTATAAAATTCGTCTTTGATTTTAAAATTGAAGCAAAAATATTTTATGGAATTAAAATAAAATAAATGACATATTAGTCGTGCGCAGGTTGTATGTTGTTGGGTGCGTGGTGTGTGTGCGCGCGCGTGTGTGCGGCGCGCGGTAGGTATGGCGAGAGGCCGAGCGGGGGCGCGCACGCACACCGGCGCGCGCGCCAATCGCCGCGCCTCTCGCACGCACACCACCGCGCACCCGCCAAGCCATAAACCTAGTTTTCTTACGAAAATCGAATTCATTTTGTGCACGTTTAGGGTTCGGGCGCCCCCGCGCACGTCACCCGCCCTCACCCCCGGCACCCTTCACGTCACCACACCTTCGGAACACATAGAAAAAAAATCACAAATATTCGCACTTGGACCGAAGCCCTCCGGACTTCTACAAATTTTCAGCATTTTTTCTGAACTTTTTTCCATGGATGCTTTAGGTACATATTCGGAAAGCTGCTGAAACGCGCTTCCGAATGAGTAGAAATAGATTGAGAACACAGAAGGGGGGAACGAAATGTTCCCTTTTGAACTCGACGTTTATACCGGGTGTTCTATTTTGACCCGAAGAAAAAATATTTAGGTTTTTATAAATTATTTAGTTGAAGGAGGTCCTGAGGGATCCTTTTGCGAAATAAACAGCTCAATGGGTCTATTAGCTTGGCGCTATGGACGGGCGCGCGGGGGCCCGCCCAGGCGCGCGGGCGCGGGGCGGCGCCGCACTGCGCCCTCGCACGCGCACATAACTGATAAAAAAAAACTTTCTCACCCCGAACCTTTTGCCGCCGACGTGTAGGCGCAAGTCTATACATCACTTTTGTAAAATAAAAGCTGTGAAATATTCGCGCGTCTTACGAGGAAAATTGGTGAAAATTTTCCGTCCTCTCGGTGGGTTTGACGTCGAACCCGCGCCTTACATAGTAATGAGATTTATAAAAATCAACTAAAATTAAAGTATAAAATTCTATTTTTGCATTCAGTCCATTAAAAGTTAGAATTCGCTACAGGAACGTGGAATATAATAAATTAAAGCAATCGGGAACGGTTGTGGCGGCGCGCCGGCAAAATGGCTCTCCGTTGGCCGTTATTTAAAAATTATTGACGTATAATATTATCACGAAATATACGTTATTAGATAGTCCATATGATGTAGTAGTCGTAGCGCGCATAAAAGTGCAGTTCATAATGCGCGTGTCCTGAGCGCAGCGGATCTGCGCCCCGAACGTAACGCAGCGACAAAAACACAACGATATTTGATGTTCAGGGTATTTTCCATTGATTTTCGTTCCTGTATATTTACAAGCACTTATAAATTTATCTAAAATAAACAGTTAAATTCAGCGGTAAAATAATTAGAGAAATTAGAAAAAATACTTTAATACTAATCTTACTCACCATTTCTCTCCCATCGATCTTGATTGGTATAGTTTTTTTTGTTTTTAACTTCTTCTATTGTTTATTGAAAGACAGTTTAAATTAATAACGAAACTATAAGATGTTTTAAAAATTATTTACTTAGCAAAAAGATTCCTCTGAAATAAGATGGTGTGTCATGTAGGTAAGCCAAAATCCTCAGACTAGTACCTATACAATAATTAAAAAATTAAAAAATCATGCCATGTTTTATTTTAATTAATAACATAACCTACCAATGTGCAATTAATAGTTTTAAGATAGGTAGGTTATAAATGGTCTAAAATGAGTTAGGTTACAAAAGAAGTGATAATTTTCAGGTGCACTTAACTTGTTATCTACAAAAGAAAGTTGAAAGCAACAAAAAAAACCTGGCGAAAGTCTTATTCAGCAAAATTTTAGTAACTTTGGTTCATTAAGGCATACTTGAGGGCTTTTGCTTCAAGACCTAAAGAAAGACCTGCCTGCTGTTAAGATCATTTTAAAGATACTAATCTCCTTCAAACTATAATTTCAGCATTATGGTCTTTTCTGCTTGTAATGATTAAGTACCTAAAAGGGAGGACATAAGTCTCTATTATAAATTTACTTTTATAATTAAATATGGGAATGTATTAGGTACCTACCTAGATAGGAGCCTTAACACCCTCAATAAACAGCTTCAGTTTAATTTAAACAATTTCAAACAAAAAACACGAAACAGAAATTTAAAGCTCAATAAATAAGTGTGAAAAAGTTTTGTTTTCGGCTGGGTAGTGGGTATACCGAGGGCCAAGGAATGTTATCAGCGCGCGGTGTGGGAGAGATTCCCGGAATGCCGGGAACTAATCCTAGAGGCGCGAACACACACCGCCTGACTGACGCCTGCGCCACCGGCTGCGCAAGCGCACCATCACACAATTTATACAAGGAATTTTTACTTAGCTTACTTTTACTTAGTAACAAAGATTGTAGACTGATCTAGAGAGTCTTAGGAGAAACTTCTTGGGATATTTTGCATTCATTTTGTTGACAATTTTGGTGTAGCGAAAAATTTTGGAACTTTGAATAAAATATATTTGGTTAAGTCGCACCCAATTCAGCAGTTTTTCAAAAAAAGTATATCACATAATTTTATTTTCTGTCCAAATTGTTTGGATTTCCAATGCCTTATTAAATAGCAAAGAAAATACAGATTTATAAATTCTATTCTATAACTTCTCTATCTCTACCTTTCTACTATAATAAATCGCACGTTGATTTAGTTTACGAAGTCATCGTCATTCGATTCGCAAAAGTTTGCACTTCTGAACATTCGCAATAAGATATCGCCAGTATATTCGCACTTAGCTCTAGGATTTAAAACTTGAGTTGCAAGAATGTTAGAGAAAGCAAACACAGATAAGTCAGGAATTCATTAGAAAAGGTTGAACGGTTTGTTTTGAGAACACTACACATTAGAAAATCATGTTTGTCGTTGAATTACAAATTGTTATTTACCATACTTGGAATACAGGCCCTACGGCATCAGAAGAGGAACCTATCACGGATAATTAGACAGACAGCCACTCATCCTTTGATCTCTCTTCTGACAACAATTTTATTAAAATCGCATAAAAAAAATTACAAGATAATTGCAAACATTAACATGCTTGGCAAAACATCGCAAGTTGGCATTGCATCGTAGATGAGCCGCTCACCAAAGTAGTAAACAGGCAACCCAGAAGGATGCAGATTACATGTAGTACAAGTGCCTATTTATACGATGTGGATAAAATTAATTATCATACAGTGGGGAGTAGGAAGGGGTGGAGTCCATTGACCCCGGAACGGGAGCCACAGCAAGGCAATTGTTATTTTTTAATTTATCATGTGCAGGTGCCAAGTGGAATTTTGACGGCATTTTATTTTACAGTATAATAAATTGAATGGAGACTCAGAGCCCGGTGGAGTTTTTTTTTAATATTTGATGAAGAAATTAGCCTTCGATGGGTACCGTGGGATTGTGCGCACGCGCCGCCTGTTAATCTAAGTACCTACCTGTGTATAGTTGCAAGTTGCACCTTTACACGTGTCGCCAAGGTGCCGTGTCGTACAGAAATGCTCTGCCGCCAATAATGCGAGCCGTGCGTGTTTATGTGTTTAATTATATTAATAATTTAGCTTATTTTATTGCCACCACATCACTATCGTATCATATTTTAATATCAGATAGAATTTTATTTCGCTATTAATAACGCAATAAGCGGTATTTCGAATTTTAGAAGCTGCAGTAACTGTTGGTCTTTTAGTAAATATGTTTTTGAATGAATAATTAATTATACAGTTTTTATGTCTTTTAAAAAGAATATGGAAGTAGCAAAGACCACCTGTAGACCTAAACCACCTGTTTAGGTTCAACCAGACCTTCTTTATTAGGTATCAATCTACTTAATTATTAACACGGTTTGGTAAGGTGTAAATTATAAAACATTTGCACGACACAAATATTATTTTTAAACTTATTAACTTTAGTATTTTAATGACCCGGCCATTTTTCAGTCATATATTCAAGTGACAGTTGCTTGTTAACACTTTTGCGTGCGACTGTACACGTCAAAGGTTTGTTTAAAGAACAAAGGCCCCTTTTAGCTAATTAAACGTAGTTTTTAACTTTATGGGCATTATTAATGTTATGTGGAGCTCCTTGTTTTCAAAACTTTACTCCAAAAATGTGGAAACTTTTTATTAAATTGGGACTATTAGGTGAATTGAGAAAAAACACCTTCTTCTTTCACAAATAAGGTTTAAATTCGATCACCGATCAAGTTAAGCAAATAGGAACTCTTCGTTAATTATAATGTCAGTAATTAAGTAACACTTTTATTGCTGTCCTTGGCTTACCCAAGGGAAGCGAAGGGCGGAAATAGAGTTAGACACACGTGTTCCACATACGACGATAACGATGCTTTATACTTCTGCTGCCAAATATTTCTCATGCTAGCAATCAAAATGCACCTTAAAGCGAAGATGATAGAGTGAAAAGTTCATTGGACGGGATGTCTGGTACAGCCGATAACAAAATGCAAAGTTTGGTGACAAAGGAAAAATATATTATTAGTGTAAGCGTGTAAGTAGAGTAAAATGATACCATCAAGTAGGTAGGTAGATGACCTAGGTAGGTGTTGCACGTGGAAGGCGCTTCCAGGTAACTGAGTACGGAGCTGAATACCTATAGCATGCGCAGGCGCATGTGCTGACGCGGACTGGCCGTGCGAAGTATTATATGAACTGCGTCGCTAACAATACCCAACTATCATGTTTTCCTTGTTGTATTTATTACAATTTTGTTTCTTATGATTATTATTCTAAGTCTTAAGTATTTGCAGTTTTCTCAGATTAAAATAATTGTAATAGAGTATGATAAACACAGACGACTTCGGAACACCCTAAGCAATTTGTGTAAAGCAATCTGGTTTTCTGTCACAATTTTATAGTCGTTTTTTTTATTCAAAAATATTCAGTTAATTTTTACTTCTAAAATTTATTTTTTTATCGTAAATAAAGAAAATATTGCGGTCAATGTAACGTAACAACTAAAATCAAGGCAAAATTGTAACATTGAATAGCAGAGTTAGCTGCGCTGCTGTGTGAGTTTGCTGCGTTAGTTGTTTAGCTGCGTCCCTAATCCTACCTGGACCTCTATCTTTGAAACCTTCTGTATATTTTGGAATTAAATGTAGCGGTTTTTGTTAGGGAACAAATTGATGTATTAAAAAATATTGTATCATAAAAAGTACCTAATTTATGGCGAATTTTTAAGTAGCAGAAATAATCGCAGATTGTCTTGTTTTTAGGGTTCCGTACCCAAAGGGTAAAAACGGGACCCTATTACTAAGACTCCGCGATCCGTCTGTCTGTCTGTCTGTCTGTCCGTCTGTCTCCAGGCTGTATGTCATGAACCGTGATAGCTAGACAGTTAAAATTTTCACAGATGATGTATTTCTGTTGCCGCTATAACAACAAATACTAAAAACAGTATAAAGTAAATATTAAAGGGGGGCTCCCATACAACAAACGTGATATTTTTGCCGTTTTTTGCTCGATATTAATAACGGCAACAGGTAGACGCTTGAAATATTCACAGAATGTTTAGTTGTATATTTATTTCAAAAAATAATAATTAATAAATTAAAATAAAATAAATTAAGGGGGGCTCCCATACAACAAACGTGATTTTTATGCAGTGTTTTGCGATAATGGTACGGAACCCTTCGTGTGCGAGTCCGACTCGCACTTGGCCGGTTTTTTTTTTATTTTATGCATTTCATTCCTAATAAAATTTTAGGCATATTTTTAGATATCTAGATCCTAAGCTTAGATAAGCCAGTACATAGCAGAATATATAAACAGTTCCGATTAGATGTAGAGTGAGTAATACAACGATGAACAATAATGTATTGATTGGTCGCCCGTGATATCTTTTGTTATCTATGCAAAGATGTAAATCGCTCTGCCTGGCAAATTTTCGCGATATCTCTATGTATTCGATAAAAAACAAAGATAGCCGGTAAATAAGCTGTCGTTTACAACAATGAATAGGTATATAACCGCTAATCACCCGCCTACTGCTACCTATCGCTTATGTACTAGTAAGTACCTAATACTAATTTTTATCTATTTTATGAAAGTGTTCCAGGGTTTTGGGTTTTAATTTGGTATGATGAAACATAAAGGTGAGTCCTCACCTCAGATTGAAATGTTTACTGTATCGTTGTATCTTGAATTTCTTGCAGTTCTTCTATGACCGGTGTAGATCAAATTGGGCAAGTCACATTGAATGATTCTTTTTCTTAAAGTCACATTGAATGATTCTTATGCAACCTCTAAATGTTGTGGTGGCCCAGTGGCTAAGTCCTCGCCTGTCGTGCTTGAGGTCGTGGGTTCAAATCCGGGCAAGTACTAATGTAACTTTTTCAAATTCATATGTACTATCTAAGTTTATCTTGGACATCACAGGCAACGGTGGAGGAAAACATCGTGAGGAAACCTGGACTTATATAGTTAGTGTAAGTCTGAAATAGCCAAGTCACAGGCCTGTGGGGTTCCCAGAGACGGTTTAATTAACTCTGACACCTGAGGTGGTCACACCTCACACGAAAAGAAGAAGAACCCACAATGTAACGCATAATGCGTCCTACGCGTCTTGACGTGTAAAACGTTCTACGCGATACGCGTAGCATAGCGTGCTACGCACAGTACACACTACGCGTAGCATTGTTAATGTTACGCGCTACACGTAGTATTTCGTGCTACGCGCTACGCGTATATATACCATTTTGTGCTACGGACATGCGTAGCATGTTACGAGTCGTGCTACTCGGCTACGCAGCTACGATGCAACGTCGGTTGTGAACAAAGATGGAAACACTCTTTAGACATGGATATGCACAAAATTTCATAATGTTCTTACAAAAATCAAAACAGTTGTCAAGTTGATTTATGGAATATTGTTTTTATTAAAAAAAGAATTTGTGATTTATCAAAGATTTTTTAAAAAGGATCTTACAAATGTTTAATAAATAGTTATGCTATGCATATTGAAGCACGTAAATGTTTTCCATTGAGCTTTGGTTACTCTAAAATTAGGATTACAAATTTGTAATTTTGGAGATGGTTATCAAAAGTTAAACATAAACCAAGTGACTACATGTAGCAAAATATTTAAACAGAAAATTTAAACAGCTTTTAAACAGTTAATGATGTTTTAACTTCTGACTATCTATAGGTACTTACTCTAAGTAGATATCTTTTTCACATTTAAGTGGGTAAAGGCTTTTATTAATATAAGGCATTATTTGAACTATCTACGAAAAATGTTGTTAGATATCAAAGTATACTGAGATAGTTGGTCATTTCTTGAATTCATAAACTGATCTAGGTAAGATGATATTTTCTGTCAGTTTCAAATCATACTTATATAAGTTCTAATTCAACAGTTGGTACACTTATAACGATGAATCAATGGAATAAAACTCACAAATGAATACGGAGTGACCTTAAATAATATTTTTTGTTTCCTGGTTACGTTCAACGTTCAACGGTAGTTTAGGTACACACAATGTGCGCGGAAAATGAGATTGGTAACTCATTAAAACAAAACTCTTTACATTTGCGTGGTGGTTCCAATTAAAACAATAGATTGCGAGTAGGTGCGTAGTCAATTTCCCTAATCGGCCGTGCGCGTGCGCCGCGGCTACCTACCGGGGGCCGCCGGGGTGCCGTTACAAACGACACGCCTCCTAACGCACTACACACAGCCATCAACCCAATATTAATTCATAACCACGATATTCCTCATTAATAACCCGTCTAATTCCCACGTCCCCACCCATCTCGTTAGACAAGAGAGACTCTGAGGCCCAGTCGGCATAGTTTCAGCGAGCCACAGCGACAAGCACTGAAAACTTTTCTCGGAAAGTTCGGCCTCCTTACGCACACGCGGCTGCGTGAACCAATGGTTGTACATATATAAAATACACACATTTATATGAGCAGTTACACGCACACATGTGCACATTCGCCCCGTACGTGTAGTGCTGCCATTTTGCGAGGATCGCGCAGAGGCCTCAGCAAGACTCGCTACATTGCGCGGAATGTTCTGGGCGCGCCGGACTAGCTCGCTCGCAACTGGTCGTGTATGAATCGCAATTGAAGAAATATGGATGATGATAGTGACCAGCGACGTCGGCAGTGTGAGTGAGATCCATTAGAGCGTAGACTGTCGCTAGTGTGCGTGAGGCCCACCAACTGCCACCGACGACGAGGTTATCAATTTATGAATCGTAAAGTAAAAAAATGCGCATATATGCGTACTGCGATCAAGAATTCTCTCTGATCACGATCATCTAAGTACAACCCGTGACGTAAGTGCTAGTGTTTGAACCGCGCCGGCATTAACGGCAACGGTTTGCTAAAGGACACAGCAATGTTCAGATAAAGTAGTCACGAGCCTCCTAAATTGTACTTTTCTAAATAATTAAAAAAAAACTTGCGGTTTTATGTTTTTGGTACATAAATTCGACCATCGGAAAAGATTGGAAATTCATTTACGACCAGGTCGATAATTCTGGGTCTTTACGAGCTCAAATGTTATTAGCGCGTTTTGCGAGTACCTAATAACGGTTGAACAGAATTCAAATGAAATGTGCGCATAGACAAATCTGCAGCCTGCTATTTGATTAATGGTTTTCTGAATGAAATAGTATTTAATGTCAGCTTTGCATTTCATTGCAGAGGACTAAACTTTTCTATACCTATGTAAAAAGCTATGAACATATAAAGATACATATTTAATTCAACAACGTCTTTGAAAGTTTCAGTAGAGCAGATAGCTTTTGACGAAACAATCTTTGAAAGCGTTCAATTCATTTTATGACTAATAGATCAATTCTAACACAGTTGCCAGATTTATTTCTGTTCCTTTACAGATGATGTTTTAGTTCAGCCAGTACAGCATACTCTATTATATTGGACAGTAATGTTCCTTAAGAGCTTGGACCTTACAGGAAAACATCAAATTGTCTATAAATAGAACGCGATGCAAATTCCACAAAGTTGCTTTATGTTATCGCAAAGGACGTGTGACAAAGTCGAACGTGTTGCAGGAACGCGAGCAGATTAGAGGTTGCATCGCTATGCAGCGGGGGAGCGGAGGCGCGGGGACGCGGGCGCGGAGCCGAGCGAGCGGAGAGCGCTGCGACTGCGGCGACCGCCGGAGGAATGCGACAGGTAACCAATTCCAGGAAGGCCGCGGCCCGTTACCGCGCCGAATATCTCCGGCAGTCAAACGCGCCGACAAGTGCGGCGGCCACTTGCGACAACACCGTCCGATGCGCCCGCGCCGCCCCGCCCCGCGCCCCCGCCCGCCACCTGCATTCCACACGACATTGAGTTAGAAACCAGTCGAACGGACTCAGCGCATTCTATCTGCAGTACCTGCTGCACCCGGACCTCCTTTACCTAATATCGCTGCACTATCTGTACTGCGCCCACGACCACGAGCACGAGCACGACACTTGCAACTGTGAACCTGACTCGAGTACTCGACGCACTAGCGTGACTCACATCTGAGACCTACAGGGACGAAATCGATTGCCGGCAATCAATATCGGAATGAGTCCAAACTTGTGCGCCCCGAACGGAAACGGATGTCTATTATGTTATTGCTTTTTTAATTCCGAAAACTGATAATAAAGTTATGTGAAGCCATTAAGGGAACGGACGGGCTGCAATGTTGACATTGATACCCATTAAGCCGGTACTTAGCCGCCTGCATACTTCGTTTTAGGAAACACGTCGCGCGCACATTTGCCACGGTCTCGATACCTGCGTAAAGCACTTTAAGCACCCATTAAGGAAACATCTTTACGATGCTTACTTCGTACTTCTATTTATAAACAATTTTACATTGTACAAACTAGAAAGCCAGTCGAGCCTTTAACATTTCAATAAAAATGTCACTAAAGAATTGATAGTACACCTTTATCGCTAGTAAAATGAACCAAAAAGCATTATTGAAAGCTCATTGTGGTGGGCATGTCTGGGAGTTGGGACATCGAGTGAGATCCGGACGCACCTGAACAAATTCATTCACATAATAATCATTCATAAGTCACAAGGACTCGTCCAAGGGCCGTTCATTCATAAACATAAACCTACGTTTTCTATTTTGATGAGGCAAAAAATTTAATGAAGTTTGTGGACCAAATGTGTTCCTTAAAGTGTGGGGAGTAGTGAGATATGATGTCGTTACATGGTGCTAGATGTGGGTAGTGACAGATGTGCTCAGTTCCGAGTCCCCAGATGTGCGTGAGTACGTCACGATAGGGCAGCTCACATGTGGCGCCCAGCACGCAGGAAACGTCTATTTGTTTCCTGATTACATTATCACTTTGTAATTATGAGAGAGGAAACTAGAGAGCCACGATTGAGTCATTGGGAGGATTTGAATAGAACTGGAACGGCTTCATTAGTCCCGGAATTACCCAAATGTTAGAGATGTAGACCTTAATTGAGAGATTCTCATTCGTTTAAGAATGGGTAAGGCAGTCCAAAGTATTTGGGTTTCTGTTTTGCTCAAGAAAAATAGTTGAAAGCTGAAATTTCAATAGTGCAAGCCTGTTGTGTCCTTACATGCGCGAATAAGCCATCAGATTCGGTTAAGTATAAGAAACAAAGATTCTGTGGCAGATTTTTGGAATGCTGCTCCATGCGGATGCTACCAAAGAAATGCAGTATCAGTGTGTCTTTCATGTCACTGTATTTAATTGAAAACCTTATGCCGAATTCGCCAAAAATGTTGTTGATTTTTCCAAACACTTATCGGCAAAGATACTTTTACACGAAGTCTTGTTCTCGCAATGGGGCAAACTTAGAGGTGCTACAGTTCAATAGCAGGATCCATTACTTCTTTTCGGAACCTATGCCAAATAGGGTCCATACTTTTCAGACCAGTTAAAACTTATCAGACTATTGCAAGATCGGCCCTTAGTCGTTTATAGAACACACGGAGAACTTATTATACGTGAACAAGATGAGTTAGACTTAGAACACTAAAGAGAACTTATTATAGGTACCACCATCTGACTGATTTTTAGGGTTCCGTACCCAAAGGGTAAAAACGGGACCCTATTACTGAGACTTCGCTGTCCGTCTGTCTGTCTGTCTGTCTGTCTGTCACCAGGCTGTATCTCATAAACCGTGATAGTTAGACAGTTGAAATTTTCACAGATGATGTATTCCTGTTGCCGCTACAACAACAAATACTAAAAACAGTATAAAATTAATATTTAATGGGGGCTCCCATACAACAAACGTGATATTTTTGCCGTTTTTTGCTCGATATTAATAACGGGAACAGGTAGACGCTTGAAATATTCACAGAATATTTAGTTGTATATTCTCTTCAAAATAATAATTATTAAATTAAAATAAAATAAATTAAGGGGGTCTCCCATACAACAAACGTGATTTTTTTGCAGTGTTTTGCGATAATGGTACGGAACCCTTCGTGTGCGAGTCCGACTCGCACATGGCCGGTTTTTTACGTTTGTCTATATCTGCGCCCTTTTATATTATCTTCATGCGGTTATAGTGCGAATAAGTAAGTACTCTCACCATTACCGATGTAAAGAAAAATTACATCCATGAACAAAACTTTGTTTTTATTAATCTTGTCATAAATTATTCCGATTGGTGGTGGTTTTGGACTTGCCAGAAATCATTGCTTATTAGTTTAAATACTTATAACTGTTTAATTGTATAATTGAAAACCTAACACTAGCCCATCTAATAGGAAAAACTTAATGAAATTGCGCGTAAAAGCTTAGTTAATAATATGTAGTTGTTTGTAATAGTAAAGTACTTCTCAAAGACAAAATACAATTACTTGTCAAAGAAACAGATTTGAAACTAGCCTTTGTCTGCGGCGTTTAACGTGTCTTCACTTTGTGCATAAACGACCTTTCTCAAATTGCAGAAGATAATCTTGGACGAACACAAACTGACCGGCCCGACCCGCCTCGTCGCACATTACTTGCTGAGGGTAAGGAGTAGGGTAAAGTTGTTTACAACGGATTGTTTTTCTCCGACACTAAAGTTATTTAAACTCTTTAAGTGAAAGCGTCACAGAACGTAAACAAGAGACGTCATATCGACGCATTTAAGACCATTTACAATCGACATTTACTTTGACAAACAAATATGGTGTTGGTTAATGAACTAACAATCACACAACCGTATTTGGTCATTTTAGAAAACGCATCTTGGACTTATTTGTCTCGAACGAATGTCAATTAATTTACGACAATTAGAAACCTTAATTAAATTTTGAAGTAGCAATTAAATCGGACTGGTTACGTACTACAGAGTAACGCAGTATGTTACAACTATTAACTGCTCATATTTTAGTTAACTACTTCTTATGAACTGAGAACGCAGCGTTACTGTACACATTTCTAATCCCTTATCTATTCTGTCTATTTACCAAAACAAATTCCCTATTTAGAATAATACCTAATAAATCTTAATAATGTCACAAGTTCTATTTAGCTAGCTGTGATCCATTTACGGTTATACAAAAACAACCATAATCTTCGACGCATACTTCCCTCTCGATAAGTCACCACACATGGCGCGAAGCTAAGTATAAAGGAACGTTCTATTTTGATAGTAGGGAGGAACCACCCCTGATTTATAAATATTATAATGACAAAAGCGAGCAACGGCCCGGCTGCCACGTGGTCGGGGACCGCCACACCGGAAATATCATCGCGATATATTTTGAGAAGAGCGCCCCCTGCGACGCATCTCAATCATCCACTAATAAGCAGACGGAAGGAAAGTAATATAGACAAAAGTTTAAAAATAAGCCGGACAGGAATAGATCGAAAGGTGAGCTTGAGCGCGCCGGCCCCACCGGGTTAAAAATAAGCGCATGTGGCGACGCCGCGCGGCCTACGCGCGCCCTACCGCCGCAAGCGCACCCGTCTATTACTCTATGCTTTATTTTAATCACTATTCCATAAATTCATTTTCAATTCCTAAGAATAAAACAACAAACATCAAAAAAATTGTTGAAAATTTACGTAATGTCAAAAAGTGTGTGCTGCGCAAAGACGCTGCCAATCTGTACCTATGTGTAACGGTTGAATTCAAAACTGAATTGTGAAAAATATTTAAAATTCGCAGAACCTTTTATATAGTGGACTATTGTTAAGTTTGGAGTGACAAATCAACTGACTAGCAGTTATTATTTGATGTGTTTTATAGTTAGTTATACCTATGAGTATAAAATAGATAAATTTTGAAATACACTTTATCTGACTTATTGAATATTTATGAAGATTTGATTTTTATCTTAACTAGATCTATTTTATCGGAGAACTAATCAGATTTAACCATTAAAATGTGATAACAGAAGTCTACAACATTTTTATTAGATGTCTTACTTAAAGTAACCGATCTCTGATCAATAGAAGATTTTATAGCACAAGTGTAACCGTTGCATTTTATTTCAATTTTGTATGAAAGCATAGCCGTGTTATTTTTAAATGGACTCCATTAAATACTAAGCACTATACATAAAGATTTATACATAAGAATATCCACAGTACAATACAGTCCAATTAGGTTTCAAATATAGTGTCAATGAATTTATTGCGAACACCACACCGTAAGTTTATAATAAATCGAGTGAGATTGTAAACTCTTTCTTCTCAATAAGACATGGATAAATATATTTTTAACTATCGAATTTATATGGAATATATTGTATTTGAAATGATTTGTTCAAAATATATATCGAGGTTTTACAGTCTCGCAAGATTTATTTAAAAAATACGGTGTTTACATCCGGTGACAAATCCATGTCATGTAGCGTACTAGACTATACTTTATTTGGACCTAGCTGAACTCATTCAAGTGCATCATAACGTGGACATTGCACAGCAGAAAAATACGTACGTATCTACCAGCGTCAATTTCGTATTAAAAAGTGTAACAAAGTCTAATTGAACTTTCAGATCAAAATGAAACAGCCCCAATTACGAACAATAACATAAAGAAAGGTAACATGTGTTAGAAACATTAACGCACTGGAGCATTGTTGTAATGTTGTCGTTAAGAAATTAGGCAATCATATAGTGGTGCGCTCACAGTACCTACAAGTACTTGTACAGAGTACCAGCGTACCGTACCATATCTACGCGAACTCATTTTGTTTGAAATTAGGACAACGCGTACGTATCGAACGCACCGAGATAGTTTTATAGGTCGAGTTTAGTTTTATATTTATAAATGGATAATAACACGTATCTTGATATGTTTATTATGTTTTATAAACGTTTTTACATGATTGAGAAATGTTATTTTGATACAGAATATACGTAAAATTGGTACAATCACGCCTCTTGCCCAGGTCGACGATCGCGAATGAAGTCTTTGGATGTAACAATTAGAAAAATTCAAAGAAATTGTATCATTGTTCCAGTTTCCAACTAGTTTTAGACAAATTTTACGAGGTGCCAGACCATGTTGATGATTTCTAAGATTATCTATCAGCTTCCAGAATTTCGATATAAAATCCTTGACTTTGACACAAAATAGATACGTTTCTATTTCAGTTTTCATATTTGACCTGAAAACATGGAAACTAGATTCTAATTTTAGTTTTATTCGTTTATATCTTTTTATAAACGAGGAATCAAGAAGAGAATCTTTTGAAATATATACCGTTTTAAAACCATTTTGTAGTTTATGAAACATGGTACAGACTGGGTGGAGCTGAGTATAGATTGCATTTCCACATTTATCAGACTTGAGAGAACAAGAAGTCAGCAAGCAACTGTTTATTTTGTACTTATATTGACTTTACTGCTCTAAGCGGGCAATACAATAATACGTGAATATCTTAAGAAACTGTGACTGAATTATAGCAAGAAGATCTGGCTATTAAATTCCCGTAGTAAAAGACCGTCTACGCCACGAGAACTCTCTAGAGAGGCATCACGTCCTATGAACCCTTTGGCACATTATCGGACGATCTTCTTCGCAAGCGCCTCTGCATGGATGAAGTGCATTGCAATGAAAAGAAACGAGTTGATCCGATCTGAAATCGCAACATAGCTGATGGGGTCTACGGTGCTAAATTTTATATTGATGTTTTTGTTATCATCGACCAATTGCATCTCACTTCAAGTTTTTCATATTCAGGGCTTTAGTTTAATACACGGGCTGAAAAATGATCAAAAACACATACGGAAGTGCAAGCGAAATAGTTCTTTAACAAACATGTAAGTGACTTGCAACTTGAGGAATGTATGACACAAGAGTTGAAGGGTTTTGAGTTTTGATGAAATGCCAACCAAGGGTCTTCCAGTCGAATCCGAGATGTGTAAACTCGCAATCTCGCTATGATCGTGCAAATTATAGAACAATCGATGTTGCTTGGTTCTATTGGTACATAAATAGTCTTCTCTAGTGCGGCAATTAACGTGTATTACACTGGTACCTTACACTTACTTACTCTTCAACTGACTGCAGATATTGATCTGCTGTCGCAGTACAAGTCTGCAGAGCAACTCTGCAATCAGCAGAGGCAAGAAGTAAGTAAATAAAGAAGAACAAGTAAGTCTTTTTTTTATTGAGATGGGTTTGCTCTTGACTCTAGTCTAGGTCAGAGGTGACAGAGACAGAATCGACGTTGGGCCTCTTAGCTCTGCGTTCCACCGAGTCCAGCGCGGCAAGCTGATACTTTTGGAGCCATTCCAAAGGTAGCTGCAATACTCCATGCAGGATCCTGTTTGCGCTTTGTATAGAGTTAAAAGCTGTCCAGACGTAAAGTCTCGCTTCACTCTGTTTAGGATGGCTACTTTTTTGGCCGAAATTTGGGCTTTGTACTCAATGGAGGCGCCGAAGTTAAGACTGGATGTCAAGTCCATGCCTAGGAGCTCGAGCCGATCAGTTACGGGAACAGAAGCACCCCGAAAAGTAGGCGTTTGATTGAAACGACTCCTTTTAGCGGTTTATTTGACACAAAAAGGTAACACGTAACGTGATGATGCTAACTCCCAAACTAGGCCTATGCCTGTATTTTGGGGGCTAGTTATTCAGACAAGGTATGAATGTGCAAAAATACATAAAATGAGAGGAGTTGCTACATTGCCTAATGCTATGATCAATTAAATTAAACCAAATCAATTAAAATTCGATTCAAACGGTGCAATTCAAAGAAAGAGTGGTGCACCCTTTGACATACACACTTGAAGCGAAATGGCTTCTAAGTCTCCACAACTTGGTGCAACTTCACATGAATTTGACACAGGTAAATGTACCGGCGCGGCGGGCGCCCAGTGGCTGTCGGTCACTGATTGATGTTAATAGACTAACTATGAAAATTGAGTCTTAATGCTTGGACTTTCAAGTTTGATTTTGTTTAACAATGCGAAAATGTATTTTCATTTCATTAGTTCATTACATTTGTGACAGCCGCTGAGTTTGCACTGAAAAATGTAGTGAAAATTACTTTACGCTCTACCTACATTGTTTGATTACTACAGTACTTGATGAAGTTTCTTTAGTGTAAAACTACAGACAAACTGCAATTATTTTTTTAAGTAATATATAAGTATTCAAATAACTTTATATCCGTGTTTTTTCAACATCTTTACATATATATTGAACACTTCCTGTGACAGTAGCTGAAGGTGAAAGGTCTTTCTCGAAATTAAAATTAATAAATACTATCTACGGTCAACCATGGTCGATGAGTCATGAACTAAGATAGATAGACAAACTTGGCCATTATAAAGTCAAAAATGTATGTTAAAATAAACGACTTATTTAAACAATTGCCAACTCAAATCCCGAAATATTTAGTTCGATGTATATTTATTATACAATACTATAATATGATAAAAAATATATATTTATATTAAGTAATTTAAAAAAAAAAATTACTAAGTATATTTTTTGGCAATTGAATTGACAAAAAAAGATCAGGTGGGGTGGCGCAGGCTGACTCTTTCGCACCCTGGCGCCGAATATACTTCAGACGGCCCTGATCAAACTAAAACCAAATAAAAATCAAGTTACCTACAATCAAATACGTAATAAAACAGTATATTTAAGTGCTGGATGTTTACATGACTTGCTTGCTTTAAGTAAGTATACATAACTGGTGTTCTTAATCCTTAATTCCATAAGGCCCATTTGCAAGAACTTAACTTAGAGTTAGTTTCTAACACGAGCTTAAATTGACAGTTTGTCATACAATATTGTCAATTAAACCTCGTGTCGAGGCTCTAAAATACTCTAGACATTCTACCAACAATACCTACTGTTAAAAAGTCAAAGTCTAGAGCCAGCCCGTCGCTGCAGGCACAATTTAGTTAGATGGGGGTACTCCAATAACCCGCAGTGCGATTGCGGAGCTGTGTCCCAAACCTCGCCTCACCTCCCACCGTGCTCTCTGTGCAACAACACCTGCACCCTGAAGGACCTTTGTGATGCAAATGTAAACACTATTGCCGTGGCTGAATTCTGGTCAAAACGTATATAATTGAGGAATAATCGATACGACGAAGAAGAAGAGCCAGCCCATCAGAGGAGATCTTTCGGCCCATTTGATGATGATAAAACGTATCGAACGCTAATGATAAATCTATGAAGAGCACGTTGTAAATGAGTAGTGTGTCGGGGCTAGTGGGATGTTCGCTGCATTTCTCGGAAGGCAGGGTGTCGCCTTCCGCGCTCGATAGCCGCGCATCCGACACGAGGCCAACGTCACGACGATCCACATTGCTGGGATACTTCGTATTTTTATGATATACAGTCTTGCCTAGGTGTGTTGGAATTGATTTTCAATATAGCTAGATTTAATGAAAGAATTATACTTAGAGTAAGTTTTGTAGGCGGACTGATTCGTAGGCTGACGTTTCCTAACTGATTGAAAAGACAGTCAGGATGGAGGGTAGGTCAGCAATTTGTGAGAGAAGCACGCTGCACTTGCACGCGATGTTGCGAGCCTAGGAATAGTTGCCTATAAAATCGGATTGTGAAAATGTAACCTTTAGGCTGATCGACACCACATACAAAGTACCGGACTAGATTGGTTAGGCACGATTGAACTTCTGTTACAATGTCTCAAGATGAATGAAAGTTGCAGAATGTTGATCCCAGGGCTACTCATTTGAATTTAGTAATAAAATGGTATTAAACGCGGTTTACAACTTTGTTTACGTTTTTGACCAAGGCAAAAACTAGAATGCAATTTTGTTGCAATACAAGTGCAACGGGTTTTATAAAAGAAATTGTGGTTACAAAGAATTTAAGTGTCTACAATAGGCTCCCACCCTTTTTCTCTTTTGTTTTAATCAATTTGTTGCTACGCTCTAGCGCTCTGTCTCGCCTAGAGGGTGATTTTATCAATCTATGGCCATTATATACTACATCCTTGGGTTCAAAACTATTTTGATGATTGTAGATAAATACTACATCCTATTCCGACTAATATTATAAATGTGTATGCCTGTATGCTTGCTGTTTAGATGTTTTTTTAATCTGTGACTCCTCAAAGACCATGATCTGTATTAGGAAATTTGATGTATGTTCCCGTGAGGTAATTTTTTACTTTTATGTGGGTAACCCGACCGCTAAACATTTTTTTTCAATGAAAAATTTTTTGCATGATTTAAACTGAATATCATACATACATATATACATTGCAAGTTAGTAAAAAGCTTGTGAAAAATCAGGTATTTTAATTTTTTCTACATTGTAATAGTTAAACCCCAAAAACACAATAAATACGAGTTCATTCTGTCTGCTATCTCCTAATTCAACAACTTGTAAATTTGAGAACATTAAATTTCACTTTAGAGGCAGTAGAGGTCTATTATTTGGAAGTCAAAATTAAAATACTGATAAAATAGGAGAGACCACCATATAAAAAAAACCGGCCAAGTGCGAGTCGTACTCGCGCACGAAGGGTTCCGTACCATTATCGCAAAAAACGGCAAAAAAACACGTTTGTTGTATGGGAGCCCCACTTAAATATTTATTTTATTCTATTTTTAGTATTTGTTGTTATAGCGGCAACAGAAATACATCATCTGTGAAAATTTCAACTGTCTAACTATCACGGTTCATGAGATACGGCCTGGTGACAGACAGACAGACTGACCGCGAAGTCTCCGTAATAGTGTCCCGTTTTTACCCTTTGGGTACGGAACCCTAAAAACCAGGGATATAAAGATGCAGTTGTCAAATTTGCATATGATGAAATTACTTAAGTACCTATCTGCAATCTATAAGAATTGCCGTACGCCTCATTAATTAAATAATTACACATCCGTTAACTAATTCCTTTTTACACAGGACACAGTTTCTTAGGTTTTAGATTGTATACATATTGTTTACTAATTGTTGACCGTGCGATTATGGCCGCGCTTCGAGCAGTCTCGTGGGAGCTTACATTTTCCCATATTTTTATGTACCTAGCTGTGAGACAAAACAAACTATGTATTCGGCAATTTGGCGGAAGAACATTAATTTGTTGTCTTTTAATTTAGCTACGATTTTATTAAAATAAATTAATGTGTGCTGTTGGTAATAATAACATCCTGTGTATATTTTAATACTTAGCCTTAATTTTTAGCTGATTTTAGCTGAATACCTTGCATGTGTGTTGGATGTTGATGAAATGGAATATACGAGTAGAATCAGGGCTTTAAATGTTCATTAGGGTTCCGTATCCAAAGAGTAAAAACGGGACCCTATTACTAAGACTCCACTGTCTGTCTGTCTGCCACCAGGCTGTATCCCAAAATTTTCACAGATTATGTATTTTTGTTGCCGCTATAACAACAAATCTATACTAATATTATAAAGAGGAAGGATTTTTTTGTTTGTTTGTACCGAATAAGCTCCGAAACTACTGATTTAAATTTTTTTTCACCAATCGAAAGCAACATTATTCCTGAGCGCGGAGCACGTTCCTGAGTGACATAGGCTATTTTTTAATCCGAAAAACGGGGCCTGTGGGGTGGTCCACGGGAGCGAAGCCGCGGGGAACAGCTTACGAAAAAAATATTTAAGTGCTCCCATTCAGCAAACGTGATTTTTTTGCGATAATGGTACGGAACCCTTCGTGCGCGAGTCCGACGCACTTGTTTTATTTTTAAACCTTTTCTGTGCAAGAACTAATGAATAATAGATTACAGCTTGAATTTATCTCTCTTTGAAACAGTAGAGTCATTACTATTCATGTATGTGTAATTCGTATTTCTGCAATTAGTAACAAATTTGCTTAGTGTCATTCTGTTGACGGCAGCTGAAGTACAAGCCAAATGCCACTCTATATTTCTACAACTCTACATGATATTTAATATCACGACATTTTTACTTTGTAACAGTTGATAATATAGTTTATATCTTCAAGTTCTAATATTCAACAGAACGTTTCAAAGGAGGCGGTTTTATTCTAAGTGAGATTTACATTTTATTCAAAAGATATAAACATCTATCTAATAAAAACTAGATTTATAAAGAATACTTAATTATTCCTACTTCTCAAAGATATAACAATTTTATAACATTTACAATATATTTAAATATTTTCGATATAAATCAGGTACTATTCATTAGTATTGATGTGTATGTGCTTCAGCGACAACCGGATTTTTTCCACAAGTGTATGGAATATGTCCTTTTGTTCTGAACGCCACATCAATCTTTGCAGACTGCCGCGTGAAATTTAAAGTATTCAGTTCTCACGGAAACTGAGTCCCACACAAAAGGTACGATTTTCAAAATGTAAGTCAAGGATGATTAGTGTTACGATGTGTCTAAGAACCGTGGGAGAGTTACTCATCCCGCGCACTGGCCCACTGGCGCACCGCGCTGCCGAAGCGCGATGGCGCAGTGACTAATACCAGGCTGCCAGAAGAATTCTTGTCAATAATCATTGTGACCTTTGAAAAGGAAGAAAAATAATGAGTAGTAGTAGCCGTGCATGGGAAAGAGCTCGCCCCGCCCCGCTCGCTCCCACTTATATAATTTATACGTGTTTCATTCATCTTGTCTCTCCACAAGAACGACATTTTATCTGTCTTTGTTTATGCGCGGCTCTCTGCATTTTGATGTCTTTTTTTCTATTTAGATATCTAGTATTCTATTATATTATATTGATTCGTTTTGTGAACAAGTTTTGGCGCCGAGTTACGAGTTTAGAACGGAGCTCTAAAAGCAAGTAGCAGATATTGCGCACTCCGTTATACTCATAGTTTCGAAACGGTAGAGATAAGAAAATTAACACGTGTCTCCTAATATTCCTATCTATAGCATTGAGATTCAGTTTTTTGTTAAAATTACTCGAAGCAATCTGTACGTTTAGCTAGTGCGCAGTAAGTTGGTCGTCCATTGTGGCCGGTGCCGGTGGCGGCATTGTAAGTACGTATGTAGTGAATGTAGACGAAGGAGACCGCGCGGATGTAAACAGACTTAGTGAGGTTCATTCAATTAGAGTCAGGACAGTCGGGAGTGGGAGTCAGGGGACGTCATTGAAGGGCCGATGGGGGCGCGGGGCGGGGGACGCCGGCCGCCGGGCGGGGCGGGAGGGGGTTGGAGCGCGGGGGGCAGCCGGGAGCAGGAATATTCAAAGCGTGAGAACGCCGCGCGACCCGCATGCCGCGACTTCACATATCTCACGCGCAACCTCCACGCCAGCACGCCACGCCAATACCGACTCTACCCGCCGGATGTAAGGTTGCAATTCGGCTCGAGCCCTATTGTGGTTATCGCTTGGAACATCGAGGACAATACTTTTCTAGTTTAGGTACGGCGGTGTCGGCTGGCATTGGCCTGGATACTGTCGATGAGTGCGCACGTCCACTCACTGCTCACAGCCACGAGAAGGACTCCTAATACCGCATTGGAATGTCTTACATTATGTTAACCTATTATAGTCTACATTAAAATGCTTCGTAAGCTATTAGTCACGGTGGCTGCGAATGACATGATAACGTCCTAAAATAGTCCTCTAGACGAGATGCCTGATCTACCACAAATCATGTGGGCTCCGTCGACGTCAAACCTCCGGGTCGACAATAACGATTGTTTTATTGGTGGAACGGCGTCTTTATGTGATCGTGCCAGTAGGCGTGTCATAAAACATTTTCTTTCGGCCCCAACAACCGTGCAAATTTTTTGCGGTGAACTCATCGGCCAACGTTCCTGGAAAGACAATATCTGGGAGGGTCACGGCACACAGCTGCACTCACCTTGAGACGAAGCGCCGGCTCCTTGATATGGAGGAGGTAACAGCGGTGGTGGTGCTAGGACGAGCTGCTGCAACGGTTGTTGGCGAAATGGGGGAATTAGTGAGAGGGTGCGGGGTGGTGCGCGCGGGGGCCGGGGGTCGGTTTCGGCGGGCCCCCGGCGGGCGTCGACCTCGTGCTCGGCGCGCGGCGGATCCGCGCGCGCGCCGTCGGCCGGTCGCCTTTTTACGCGCTCTTTCCCGCGCCGCGCGCCGCCGCCGCCGCCAACCCCGCGGGCCTCCGGCGCGGTCGCCGCCCGCAGATAGCGCGCCAGCCGCGACCAACCGTACCGCTGTCTGCACCGCAACCATTTATATACAACATATCTCTGCCATACTTTTGCGATAGCGATTGTTTTGCGAAATTTTCAGCGGTGAAAAGTTTTGTTACAATATGCTAGTACGATTGGTAGCGTTTCGTGTTTTGTGATAGATTTGTGCAGGGTGGAGAGAATTCTAATGTCTTTTTTAGGCGAAATGAGTGCTCTACATTTTCAGTAGCTTCCTATTAAGCAATTTAAAAGGTTCTAAGGCCTTGGTACAGGGTGTTTATTGCCGGATGATGCCATAATATTTAAAATGCAGACTGGAATATGAATAAAGTACATCCGTTGCGGAGATATCTAACTGCCTAACTATTTCTACTTCCTATTTTCCTCATATCATTTTGTCCGATTACAATTTTCGATTTGATGTTTGGTCACGAATCTGACCAGGGTAATCAATATTTTGTAATATTTCAAATATAATAAAATGAAATGCAAGTAATATTTACATGTAGGTGAGTGCCGCGGGCCGCGCGTTGGTCTCCCCTGGCCGCCGCTCCGCCGCCGCTTCGCCCTAATTAAACAATAATCGAAAAACTACAATGAACGGGCGCGCGGCTCCGTCCTCGGTGTCCCGCGCCCGCCCCCCCTCGCCCCGCGCCCACCGCACTCCCGCGTGACGTCACCATTGCACTCCTCATTATCGCCTCTCGACTCGAAGACACACTCACTAATAGATCCGACCGAAATATTCAGACTGGTTTTTTGTCAGATTTGTCTGCGAATTCGCAATGTCCATATCGATGAGAAGGCCGCCTCTATGCGCCCGCGCACTCTGTGCTCGCGATTCGCTGCCAGCTTGCAGCTGATACACGTAGCTGTACTCTACACGTAAAACAGTTGGTGATTTAGATTGATACCCTATCCCTCACATATGACCAACTAGCTATTACAGGCATATTGCACAATCGTCGCAACATTATTTTATTTTTCCGCTGAATTAGGCAGAGATTTTCTTTTCTTTTTACAGGACGTCTCACGGCTGATATTGCGTACTGATTTCTTAGTATTCCTTTGATTACTAGTGATGAATATGCATTGGCGCTTTTACCAATACCTAACGAAGAATATCTCAAGTGATTGCAATAGAAACGACATATAGAATTAGTTGAACTCCCTGTAATGTTTATTGTATTCTGCTTTGAAAACTAAATCAAGAAGAAAATAGCTGATGGTCGATCCTATAACCATAAATTATTATTAGAATATTATTTAAAACTGTTGCTCAAAGAAAATTAACATGTTGAATAAAATTAAAAAGTGAATTATTTAGTTAGGCAAAATGGGTAGACCGACTCGAGGTCATGTCGACGGGGAAGCAATGAATGAGATTGGCTCAGAATAGTTGTCTTGGCTGGCTGCTTATGGACATAAAGCGACCTCAGTTCGAGATTGACTTGTTTAATCATGCCGTTACGTCACACGTTGGGGGGTGTCATCACAATTCTACCGCAGATTATTAATATAAACCCTTACGTCTTAATTTATTAGCGTGTACACAGAGATTATACGGAAAGTAGCGAGTTTGCCGACGCTGGGATTTACGTTGTGTCGTCACAGATAGAACGGTGACGCAATGAGAGCTGCAATGTATTCCCTGCTGCGAGTGCGCCCGCGCACACTGCGATACGCATTAGTATGCGAGCGATGTCTCACTTGTAATGATTTAATTACTGTAACAAAACAATATACCATAATAAATGAAGTCCTAACTAATAATTTGAAACTTCTAACATAAAGAACGCGCACATGATTCAAATAAACTTAAGAAATGTATTTGACATAAATACATATACAATATCTAAAGGCATGATGTCATCACGCTCTAAATAGATGCAAATGAATCGATTTAATTATGTATTATAATTGAATAATTAATGGAAACCATGACCACTCTAAATTATTTTGTGAGTTTTTTTTATTTATAAATCGTATTCTTAAATAGAGATTGCCCGAAAGAGTGTTTTCAGACAGAAGATCTGTAGGAATTTTCTTTATAGTCAGACACAAATCAAACTATTAAAACTCTGCCAGTGCAGTATTTGTCATAGCTTACTTACTTGTCTGGGAATTTAACATATACTACAGTAGTGTGCAAATGAAAATAGCTCTTGTGTTTCTCGTCATAAAGCACATTTATCAATATTTTCATTCTATCTCGAGACGGATAAAGCTTCAATGATTGAAAAGATGACGGCTGGTACTTATCGGCTTTATAATCACTTTCCACGGCTTTGATTTTTTATCCAATATTAATTGTACAGGAAATCGTTTAATGAGAATGGAAGAATATTTTGGTACTAAAACATTTTATTTGATGCATCTTAGAAGTGCTTGTTTGTAGCTTAATTGAGACAGAAATATTATTGATGTAATGAAATATGTTTGTAATGTAATGAATGAAATGATGCAATAATAATTATAATTTTAAAGGAAGTGTTTAAGAAAGGTGGTCCAACCGCAGATAAAAATGCACCGAATTCATGATTGTAACAAAGTTCCTGAAGAAGGTGATACAAAGCATTCAGGAGATTATCACATTACAAAATACACTAACGGGCAATGAAAAAGTTCCAGTGACATAGCACCAAATTACTCCTAAACGGGAAAGGCTAGCTTAATGACGCCGTCTGCAATATTGAAGTACATTTAACAGCGCATCAGAATATTACCAACTACAAACTTAAATATTGTGTTCAAATTTTAAATTAAATGTGAAAAATTAAATTAAGGTGTTTGTCGGCATTTTGTGGGTAGAACTTTTTCATTGATCGGCAGTTTATAAGTAACTGATTGTAACTGAAGTATTCGAAATAGGAATTGCTAAATTTATTAACGAAAATTGATAAATATCTTCTACTAGGAAACTGGAGCATTTTCTTTTACATTTTTCCTTCGACGAAAACGGTAGATAGGTACAAAACAAAAATCCTATTATTCAGATCTGAAGGTTGTCAAAATCGAATCATTTTGTATGAACGTCGCAGTTTCCCAAGAGTTAGCCGGAATGTCTGAACTCTGAAGGTACGAAAAGGAGTCAGCTATCATCGATGACGTCACGGATTATTGTTCGCCGTTCATAACCTCGGTTAGGCCGTTGATCTACATCTAATACGTTTCTAGACGGTGGGTACCAAGAGTATGAATGAGATAAGCTGTGAATCGCGGTTAGTGCCTTCCTTATGAATTCAGCTGGTAAATATACAATAAGGAGCCATGGCGTTGCGCGGGTTGGTAGGTAATACCTAGATCTTATAAGGTAATATTTTGAATTTGGTATCATTAAAGATTCGATACGTTTTATGGTGACAAATCTTTAATACTTATCTAGTTCTTTAATTTTAATATCTGTACGAGTATGGTGTCTAGTATGGTATAGAATTTCTCGGAAAAAGAAGTGAAAATTTCGCCGATGTGGAGAGAAAAGACGAGGGAAACCAATTCAGCCCTTCAAGGGCGTCGCCAGCCGATGGCCAAGGGGGAGGCAAGTTGTTATGGAGAATGAGAAAAGTATGAATTGTAGGTAAAGTCAAGACCACATGAAGCTTTTCACTTGTTGACGAGCCTTACATCTACAGCGATTGTAATAATAACGGTACAGAGTCCAACGTGTAAAGCTTCACGAGTTCTTGACTGTACAATAAATAAAACTTCTAAAATAAATTATTACTGTTAGAAAAATAGAATAAAAATGATTTGGGAGTTTGAATTTGAATATAAGTTGTATTTTTTTTTTGTAATTATGTACCAGATTTTAATATTATAGTGGCCAACAAAGATTCTTTTTTTGATTAGGTTAATTAAAACATAATCTTCGGGGGATTTTTGAAAACTTTTCGACCACTTTATTATGAAAATCATGTAAATTTCCATGAATAAGTTTTCTGTGCACACTCATCATGGCCAGACCATCTTAGGACTATGGTTGCTTTACATTTGGCAACTTTTTTAGAATCTCTAGGGGGGGGGGCAGCTGCCCCCCCCTGCCCCACCTTGGCGACGCCCTTGCAGCCCTTAAAATCAAGCCATTTTTTATCAGTCTATGTATGTATGTGTGTTCCTATGTGGCGTTCTAGAGACCAAACACTTGGGCTGATTTTGATGGTTCTTACGTCAATCGATTCTTCTTAACCCTGCGTGTGTCACTGGCTACATTAAAATTGGAATATAGGAAAATAGCGGTTTTTGGGCGCCATATTGTGGGGTATCAAAATAAAGGGTTTTAAGAGGTGATTTCAAAAATATATAATACTTATATGTTTAAATGTACCTAATTCGAAAAAAAGATAACTAAAAAGTTATTTTATATTGTGCTTGTCTACTTTCTATAAAACGTCCATTATTGCTACTCCTATCGATACGACAGAGAGAAGAGAAGACCGTCTCTTAAACTTTGTTTTGATCCCCTGGTTCTGATTACTCATAGCGCTAAAGTTTGTTCTATGTGTTTGTCTATTCAAAAATATTTAATTTGTGCATGCTCGTCTAATTCATACTTGTTGGTGGTCTATGTACCTCAGTACAAACGGTGGGGGTTCGTGTGAGTGACGCACTCGCTGCGTATGTCTGCGCAATAGCGTTAGACCATTGCTTATTTTATATTTACCACATAACTTACCTTACATCACACGTTTTTGAAATGTTTAAACGCGATGATGCCTTTTAATTGCGCCATTGGACCGCAATCATTTGAAAAAAGAACTGCTGTACTGGCTGGTTACACGGCATTTGTCACGAAGTTCTAAATTTGAATGGGTCAACAAAATTTGTGAGATGTCTGGCATTGCGGCGATAATTGTCGCATCGCGAAAAGACATTGGAAACACAAGTCATAAGTCACATGTAAATATACTCCGAACATGTTTGGAAGAAGATGGCTCCCGTTGTCAGCGCCAGTTACAAATTGATGGCGACTTGTCCGTTTGACTTGGTACCTACACAGGTAGCAAATCTATTGCGTGTTTCATTATCACCTTTGATAGTTTTTAGCGCGGAGGCCCCGACCGAACGTTCAGTCGATTTTGACGTCACAATGTACCTATTACACGATGTCTATGAATTTCATCACGAAGCTGTCTAGAAACTATTGCCAGATACGAAAAGTAGGTTTTGATTGTTTTAGTAGCTACCTGAAGAATGCTTGCAGCTTCCTGTTTGTTACACAAATCTGCTAAGGAGGACAACTCCTTTTTGGAATGTTTAAATTCCCATTTTTATAACAGCATAATTATTTTACAATATTGACCTTAACAATTACGTAACAACATGTAGATATGAGGAATAGGCATGTTTAGTTATGCCACTAAAGCGCAACTAGATTGATGATGAGCTTAACGAAGGTTCGTCTATAAAAAGCTATGCAAATCCACAGGGCTTCGCCGTAAATTCTAGACCAGATTATGTAGATTTCGATCGGCGATAGAACGACTCAAATATGCAAAGTTGAAGGCTAACATTTACGCCCGAAGTTATAATTAGTAATGAAGTATGCAAAAAGAATCAAATTGAGTCGTAAATATTCACAACTGAACATTGCTCTTCAATAAAACGTCATGATGTATCACTGTGGGAAGAGACGTTTTCCCAGAACCACGTAAAGCTGGTAAAAATTGGGAAATGGTTCTTTGATATTAAGTTTTAAAATATTATTCTGTGACTCAAGCTAAAATCTGGCGGATCAAAACAGCCTTTTTAATGTTCCCACTGCTGGGACACAGGCCCCCTCTCTGTATGAGGGAATGGGCCGTAATCCACCACGTGGGCCCAGTGCGGGTTGGTGGATGTCACATGTTTTCGGTATTTTCGTTCTAGGACATGCCGGTTTCCTCACAATGTTTTCCTTCACCGTTTTGAGAGCAGTGGTGATGAAAAAATTTGCACAAAGTAAAGCGCTTACCTGGGTTTGATCCCACGACCTACAACTTGTAAGTCGCGGCCGATACCACTGGGGCACCACTGCTCACTCATTGATTATCGCTAGCAAAATGTTCACAAACAATAACTGATTCAATAGTTGAACCAATAGACTGCCCTTACGATGTCCTATCCTGCAACTTACTTATCCTCAGTAACCGGACAAAGCTAAGCCAGACTAAAAGATACTTGAAATAAAAGCTAGCTCAGGATTTGCCTGTTTGGAGAAAAGCTTGACCAATTACAAAATTTCGCGTCCTCGCTCATGTGGTGTATACACATTTTAGTTTAGAAATTACTCCAAATTCTCTTAATCTTTAAATAATATTTCAATTAAATTAAACTTGCATTTAAAAATTATGTCTGGCAAACATACTGATAGTTGCCCGCCCTAGTACACACATCATCAGCCTATTAATGTTCCCACTGCTGGGACACAGGCCTCCTCTCTGTGAGAGGGAATGGGCCGTAATCCACCACGCGGGTCCAGTGCGGGTTGGTGGATGTCACATGTCTTCGAATTTTTGGTTCTAGGACATGCCGATTTCCTCACGATGTTTTCCTTCACCGCTTTGAGAGCAGTGGTGATGAAATAATTTACGCAAAGTAAAGCGCCTGTCTTGGCTCAAACCCACGACCTACAACTTGTAAGTCGCGGCCGATACCACTGGGCCACCACTGCTCTCAAACATGTTAAACACGCCCTAGTACATGGTGCCAAAACTGACAAATTGTGTACTACAAAACAGCTCTCACACCTCCGCCCTTTGAGAACAGAGGCGTGATGAGAACAGGAGACGGTTACTAAAGGGTTATTAAAATATGGTGACGGCTATACAAGGGTTTAAAATAGGTAACAGAATAATTTAATAGATAAGCAAAAAAAATTATGAGAAAAATGCATTCGCAAAAATGCGTTGATGTCTTTTGTTTTAATAGCGCTTTTTGCTTTTAAACTTTTGGAGGCTTTCGCAATATTTGGATTTTGGAAGATTCGAGTTTTTCGTTTGTTGCATATTCTGTGCTTCTTTATTGTAGTTCAATGGAAGATTCGCAGAATCATATAGTTCATACACAACGTATCGATTTGAGATGGCAAATTCAGCTCACTGAGGCGAGTTTAATGTGGATGCAAACTTAATAAAAGTAATAATAAAACGATAGTGTTTGCAGCTTGGAGACATTGAAAAGTTCTGAAATTACCGAGTTCAGCCCATCGCCTCATCTATACAAATAAATAAAATTGAAGTGTCTGTATGTAATATCAAAATAACAACGTTTTATTGAATGCACGTGAAAGTATATACGGTACTAACAACAAATAAGCAATTTTTAAGATTTTTGTCTGTCTGTCTGTCTGTTTGTTCCGGGTAATCTCCGAAACGGCTGGACCGATTTTGACGGGACTTTCACTGGTAGATAGCTGATGTAATAATGAGTAACATAGGCTACGTTTGATCACAAGAAAATGAGAAACGAGTTTGACGCGGACGAAGTCGCGGGCAACAGCTAGTTATAAATAGAAACGGAATATCCACAAACCTCTTCAATTCTTATGAAAAACCGCAATATTATAAGCTTAAATATGTGACTTTTGGTTTAAGAAGAACACATAGTTCTTAGGATGAAGAATAAAATAGTCATATATGTACCGGAACCGAAAAGTCGTGGGTAAACGATCTGGAGGAAGAATTCCTATACTCTGGTCAAACTACATCCGAACTTCGTTCAAAAATTAAGACGCATAAGCCGTGCATGTTGCTGAAAGTATTAGCAAGTGGAGAAACATCAAGGAGAGGCCATGATGTGGTCGCAATCCCTAGCATTGGGGAATCGACGCAAGGAGGACATTATCAATACATATAATAAATTTGTAGATAAATCGTTTTTCTACGTCGGAAATAAACTGCCGAGCAATGAAAAAGTTCCACCCACAAAATGCCGACAAACACCTTAATTTAATTTTTTCACATTTAATTTAAAATTTGAACACAATATTTACGTTTTTAGTTAGTAATATTCTGATGCGCTGTTAAATGTACTTCAATATTGCAGACGGCGTCATTAAGCTAGCCTTTCCCGTTTAGGAGTAATTTGGTGCTATGTCACTGGAACTTTTTCATTGCTCGTTAGTGTATTTCCAAAAAACATAGCCAGGGCAGCATTTTCCACAAAAAAAACATAGCCAGGGCAACATTTTTGAAATTTTTGTCTGTTTAGTTGTGCACGCATCACAAAAAATGAAGTAAATAACGTTTATAGATAAAAAAATCCGTAACTTGAACCTTTACTTAGTTTTTATTTCACCGCAATCGGTTGACTCTATCAAAAGTTAGATGAATTTAAAGTGCTCAAGAAGTAAAATGTCACAACACGCGCAATTGAGATGAACTCTATATTCGATAGATAGCGTTGTGCATTTCACGTCATTTTCCGAATGGCGGTGTTAAGATTCTGTGCGGAAGAACGACACTAAAAAAAATCTTAGGTAGGTAGGGTAGGTAGCAAGGCAAGTAGAGTAAGCGCTAGGTAGGTAGGTAAGAAGGGTAGGTAGGTACGTAAGAAGGGTGGGTAGGTAGGTAGGTAAGAAGGGTAGGTAGGTAGGTAAGTAGTACGGGCAGTTCGCCACGTTGACGGAAGCGAAGCCGCGGGCACAGCTAGTTTTAGATAATAGTTCTCCTGACCGATTTCGGCCATGGCGGCCAATCTCAACGGAACTAGCAATTGGCGCGGGAGATATTATAGCGCAAGTGATTACGCAAGCACAGGTGCACTTCCTCTTAAATTATTCTCTTAGTAGATTTTAGATACGAAGAATCTGGAGAGTCATCTCATGAATATGAGTAAACTATAAGAATAGTGACCCCGCAAACGATGATGACGAGGCTATACTCTATTATAAACACCTTATATGCAGACTTCCATGACAACTAAGTGTTAGGTCCCTGGGCTTGGTTTTACGGAGCTTAAGGGTGCTTCTTGGCTTTAGTTTGATTAGGAACGAAACATGACTCTTATGGATGAAAAAGATAATAATATCCTGTTTCTCTCGCTGCACTACATGTTATACTAAGGTTAAAGGTCTATCCACACACATCAGGGCCGTGTCCGGGACGTGACAGGGCAGGGCCCAGGCATTGAAGTTTCGTCACTGGCCCGTGCACAGACGTGTGTGAGGGGCGGCCTTAACTTTTTATATGTATGTGATGAAGTGATGATAAGACGACAAATGCAAATCTTGGCACTTATTATTATTTGTACTTTACTATAAAATACTTAACCAACTTTATGTGTCACGATCATGAATAACTGTTTGGCAACAATAAAACAAAAAGTTCCAATTATAAGATTTCGCGAGGCCCCTGCAACAGCGAGGCCCCGGGCGATTGCCCTGCTCGCCACCCCCTAAAGCCGCCACTGTGTGTGTACGAGTTCATATAAAATGTACACACTGATATTTTATGGAACCCCTGACGGGGCATGGTCCGTCCACGTCCCGGGCAAGGCCTATGTGTGGATAGACATTAAGTTGTACAATTAGTTACGTTCATTGCATACCCGGCTTCGTTTTGGATCAAGAATGTACAATATGATATTATAAGAATTGGATAAAGTAATATATAAGAATTAATAGGTATGTTCAGCTCTGATTTATATGCCATTGTTTATCTATGCGTTTAACATTTATAATGTGGATACTTTGTTAATTCCTGCATGTAATGCACATGAGTTGGTTAACAAACCGATCTCAAAGTTCGTTCAAGATTATCGATCAGTTGTTGCTTAAAAATTGCTGAGCGGAAAAAAAATGTATTTTTTTTCATAAAATTGCATTCTTTTATTTTTGAATCAGCAATGGCACCCAACTTGGAAATGCTTTTCACGTTGACAGCGATGTGGACCAATTTTTTGACGCCCAATGACCCCTGCCCTTTTTATACGCGTTCGTAATTTTTTTTAAATTGATATGTCTATAAAGGTAGTTATTGTAAATATATCTTAAAGTACTTGGTACATAAATAAATTGCTGAGTACATAAAATAGGTGCGAATGCGCAAATCTGCGAGCCAGTCAGTTATGGTGATTGATAAAATATTAAGACATGTCAAACATGCAACATGTCTTCGTCTATATACGCAATAGGTTGGTGCAACATGTCTTCGTACCATCTAGTACGTGTTCATGTATTCTTCTATGAGACGTAATCTCCGAACTCACTCCCTTTCTTTCTACGTCGGAATATGGTATTGTTGCTAAGAACTTGATGCTTTGCGCGTAGAACTGAAAATATTGACAATGGCCAATTTTGTTTCATTGGGTTACTTTTACTTCATAAATTGCTTTATTTTTATTGAATTATCTAGTCGAACCAGAAGCGTCACCTTCAATCGTGCATGCCAAAGATTTCCTTAAATGGAGATAAACATGATGGCGATGTATCTTAGTCTCTATTTACATAGCCAAGCGAGATGCTATCTGCTGATACGTATCTGTGGCGCGTTCCCACGGTGATTGCATATCACACGTACCGACCATCCATGTTATGCATGCACCACAAAATTATCTTAACCTTAGTAAACAAAATGTCTAAGCGTCAGTATTTATGTTCCCATTTTCCTGTGACGCAAAAGGTGCATCTGTTGCGACAGATAGAGCTTAATGCACAATTAAAACGAAATAATCCACGTTGTAACGCAAATATGGCGGGTCGGGCTCAGGCAGGTGTGTGCGACGTGCGCCTGCGCAGCCCCTCAACTACCCTGCCTGCCTGCTTCGACGATCACTTCCGACGACGACTGCAACGCGAATTGCGGCTCACTCTCACAACAACTAGCCGGCGCGAAACACGACCTTCACCTCAACACATAGAGTCGATTATCCAATCTCACAACTCACCGCGTGTATTCATTACGTTAACGGTTTTTGATTTAATTTAAATGAAGCAACTAACGTTTAATCGATTCCAAAATTAGTCTGTGAATTCATAAGAATCTCGACAACACTCCACATTGAACACAAAATATAAGTGGAGACATGAACTAATGGGACGTGGAGCGACGCGACGCAGTATGTAAACAAACAAACAAGTCACGCATCGAATCGAGCGCATTGTGAAATGCACACACGGGACATGTAACACATGCATAACTTACGTGTTTATGCGCAGGCGACGGTACGTAAACAAAGCTGTAATAGTCCATCGATCGGTGAGTGCAGGGAACCTAGTGATCGATGGTGGCGCTGTGTCGATGCAGTTCGTGTGGCTCGGTGGTGCAGCTGCTGTGGTCCGTATCGTGCACTCCATAAGGGCGAGTTTAGTTTGAGTTTTGCTGTCCGAAGTTGGTAGGAATTTAAACGGGTGTAGAACGCGTGCGCGGTGCATAGGCCGGCGATGCAGCGTGCAGCGTGCGCGGGGCGCGGGCGCGCGTCGCTGACTGCACGCGGCACCCCGCGCCCCCGCGCCCCGCGCCGCGCGCCCTCTGACCGCCACCACCATACATTGTCAACAAATGAATGGAAATCACTTTGATGGACTTATTCACGTTACATCGCCCATAAATATTTCCGTAGCATCTCAGACTGCAGACATGTTGCTACACATTTCAAAATGATCTAGTTCAAGATAAAAGAAAGTGGATTACATTATAAACGATAGTAATGTTTCGCAGACATCGCGCAAAATATTTGCATTGAATTAGCAAAATGTTTATGTAACAAATCACACTTTCTTGTTCGTAGACATCTGACATGCTACGGAACGAATCGAGGTTTGGGAAAATCAAGAAAAATCCTTAATTCGTTTTATTGGTACCAATTTAGAGTTGCATTATATCTAATTGAACGAGGATGATGTATGCTTGTATTCATTTTAGTTATTACTGAGAGTGCATGATGCGGGCGGGAGTGTGATCCTAAACACAAGTGAGTGAGCGCGCGTGCCTCTCAGCCGCCACATGTAGACATGCCTCGGATTCCATTGAGAGGGTTTTATCGGTGGCGGCGGAGAGAGGAGCTGCGTACGCGCAAGTATTCGGGTGTTTGGGTGCGCGCGAGGGGTCGACGACCGAGTAGCGCCGCGCGCCCTTTGAGCGATTTTTCTACTGCGCAGCCGTCGACGTCGCCACGCCCCTGAAGCGCCCGCGCCGATCTTAGGGACTTCATTTATCGGTCTGCGGGTGATAAACTTAAAAAACATTGTGTCCGCTAGGTTCATTGCGTTACTTTCTCTTTTCAGAATCTTGCTTATTTGTTGATGATAGCAGAAATGCATAGTTTTTGTACCGTTTTGTAACACCCAACGAATATCCCCAAACTTCATTTGACTGGAGCAATTCCAACTGTTCCAAGGCTTGATTTGACACTTTTCAGTATTTTCAGGACAGGTTATGTAACCTGTAATCAGGCGAAATTTTTTACGAAAGTACATGACATTATGTTTATGTACGTAGATAATATTATGTTTTAACATTTCAATAATTAGAATTTATTTTACCACAACTGAATCCAGGTTTGGGTGCAAAATACAGCACCGCAAATATTATATTTTACTAATGCAAAACAAACCTACGTATATTTGGAGTGAGGTTCCTATAGTTGTATATTAATCAATACATATAATTAATCTGTGGAAACAAGTTTTAATACATCGAAAATATTTTCAAAATAATAGCCAGGATGTTAATGGATAACCAACCCTTTTCCAGCATTTATTGAATTTTTGTCTGTTTAGTTGTGCACGCCTTACGTAAAATGTACGAAAGCAATTTTGATAACTCTTATAAATAAAAACTTTTACACACAAAAAAATAAACCGACTTCAAAAGCAAGACACTAAAAAGTGCAAAATAACTTTCGTTTCGGAAGTCAGTGTTGAAAAATTATAAGTAAAAGTCAAAGTCAAAACGTTTATTGCGAACTAAGTGTATAATGTTGTTGTTATGTACTTAAGACTTAACAGCCTTTTACAAGCATTGCAATTATCATTATCCTGTCTTTATCATCCTAAATTAGCATGCATTAAACATTATTATTACTTAATTATTTTATTTAACATTATTATAATTAAATTGAGAAAAATATAGTTATGTCAAAAAATTAAATGTCAAAAATAATGAATTTAATACAAATAATTAGCAATATAGTGTCATCCTTTTCAGGTAAAAACAAGAGATACCTGGTAGGTAAGATAGGGTAGGTAAAAAGGTACTTAGAGCAGGTGTGTAAGTAGGGTAGGGTAGGCAGTTGACGGGAGCGAAGCCGCGGGCACAGCTAGTCTATACTATATATTTAGGTTTGGGTTACTTATATGTTGCATTATATTTACATTTTGAAGTTGCATTATATCTAGGTGTTAATGGTATATACGGTAGCTAACAATATCCTTTGTAACTGGCAATACTGCTTTGCCAAAACAGGTCAACAGGTCATCTTCTAGCATACCTTTTGCTATTCACATCTGTAGGCTTATTACGTATCTTTTGCAAGAGCAAAACAATAGCGATCAAACGCTTTATGTCATAAAAGTCTGAATTACCTGCAGTGTAGGTATGGTAGGTCCTACACAATCGTTTGCTAAGCGCTCGCTGTTTATCAAATGCACATTTTAAAAATAAATAGCGCCAAAAACTCTAAAACTTCTGTATGGAAGAGCAATTATTGCGCAAAAATCGCTATCGTTTTGCTCTTGCAAAAGATACGTAATAAGCCTGCTGGAGTGAGCCTATCAAGAGGAGCAGTAGACATCTCGAAGGCTTTTTTTTTTTTTTTAAACTTTCCGTTGAGTCTAGCTCGAAGATCTTTTTAATTCCTTTGTTTGGTCTACGCTCTGGACTATGTGTTAGGATTATACACTTCCTGAGAGATCGGTTCGAGTGGTTTTATCGGTGGTTGCTCGTGGGCCATTTGGCTATTAATGGCGGGGTTCTCCAACGGTACTCTCACCGACATTGTTCTTGCTGCAAAGTAATGATCTAATAAAGTCCGGTCGTATTAGATATTTATATGTGTCCAATGCAGACGCATTCAAGAGACCATTGTTGAGCGCTTGCATTTCTCCTTGTAGGCTGGCTGACTCAGAATGGGCGATGAAAACGTGATCAAGTGCAATGCTACTAAAATCCAGGCGTGTGTTTCCTTCATCTATCCGTGGTAAAATAGTGACGATAACCGATCATCTTGATGGTCTTGGCACTACCTTGACATCCACCCTCAATTTTGGCCCATATATAGAAAAGGCTCATTTGTTAGGAATCCTAAAAACCGGCCAAGTGCGAGTCGGACTCACGCACGAAGGGTTCCGTGCCATTATCGCAAAAAACAGCATATAAATCTCGTTTGTTGTATGGGAGCCCCACTTAAATATTTATTTTATTCTGTTTTTAGTATTTGTTGTTAGAGCGGCAACAGAAATACATCATCTGTGAAAATTTCAACGTCTAGCTATCACGGTTCATGAGATACAGCCTGGTGACAGACGGACAGACGGACCGCGGAGTCTTAGTAATAGGTTCCCGTTTTTACCCTTTGGGTATGGAACACTAAAAATATCAAGTCTAAATCATGTCTATAGACTATGTAGAGTACTGCAGCTCTCTTTCGAAAAGAGTATCTTCTCTCATCTCTAGAACGGATCTGCTAAATAACAGTATAATGCGCTGGAGTCGGTGGTCGATGAAAAAAATTCGATGTTTAAATCGATATGTAGCACTGAATCTTTATTTCACCCTAGAAAATCGACAATCGTTTCTTTTTTGTTTTGATAAATCACGTTCACAATAGCCATGAGGTATTTGACTATCGTGAGATTATCTGTACCTTGTGAGCACCTTTTTTCGATTGCCGGCAATATCGCAAATGATGAGCGGAACCGCTTGGATCCCAATAGACTTCAGACTATTTCTAGTTAGTTTTCTTTTATAACTGATACTTTGGTATGGGTGTATTTTTTTTTGTAATTTTTGCATTCCCTGATTTAATGATAAAAAGTCGGTTATTATTGGTGCCTTTCTAACTTTCCATAAACGCAAAATAGTTTTATTTTTTTGGGAAATCTATTTTTTTAATCTCGTTTTTTTTTTAGTCGTGTCATCCATCAGATTGCAATTCCAATCGATTTAATAATTGACATTTTGCGAAAAGAATCGCCATCCCCTCATCGGCATTGATGCACTCAAGGTTTAGTTTGAACATTGATGCCTAGTTGCCATCCTGTTGGTTTTCTTTCGGTAACATTACGGGCAGCGTGCGTTAGAATTGTACAATTTAATTCGCAAAACAAGAAGAACGGCGAGTCAGTGAGCAATTGGACCCATAGTGAACCCTTATGCACAACACGTTTTGGGAGTCGGAACCTACTGTCATTGTGCGGACAGTTAAAGAGCGGCATTCCCTGCCGGAACCTGTGTTGCCTGATAGCTATGAGTATAACCTGGGGGTCTTTAAGTGAAGAGTGAATAGGTTGCCTACTTCCGGCAAGCGCACTTCATCGTCGAACAAATTATCGTTTACTATTAGATAAGATTGTGGTCAACGACCACAATGATGAAGATATCGCAGAGACTATAACCAATACATCAACAACATCTGTGCAGATCTCGAACAGAATTCTGCGAGGAATGAAACTAGAGATCTTTCCCGCAATGTCAAAGAGCTTACTTAATCTCGTAATACGAGAACCTGCACGATCGCAGTTGAAGCAGGTAACATATCGACTGAAAAGGATCAGGTTCTGGAACGCTGGAAACAGTACTGCACTTTATGACACCGGTCAATCTACCAAATACGGCGCGCAGACAGACTTATCACCACAAGAACCCGAAATTCTGGCAATAATTCTGGGCAGAATAAAAAAATCTGGAAGACCAGGAGATCGCCTGAAGGGTGGACAGATTCCGTTTTTGCTCCACTTTATAAAAAAAGCTGAAGCTCTACTAAAGACTGCAGCAATTACAGGACCTTGGCACTTATTCCACATGTCAGCAGGATATTCCTGCCCGGCGAGCACGGCCTACTGTGACATGGCCTAAGTCACACTTTTTATCACAGTTTGGGCGATAAAGCCATTTTGTCTTAAATGCTAGCACGGCGGCGTGAGATATTTTCTTGACTTGTGGCATAACTTCTTGACGTTTATTTTTTTTCTTTTTCGGTAATTTTTCAATTTTATTGCAGTTTCGGTTTAACCTTGGCCTTAAAAACCATTTAGGTTCCGAGAAGCATAGCCCTACGACGCACTGTTTCCAAATTATGGGCCTCCGAATCTTACTTTATTTTGCATAAAATGCTCTATATTTCCAAAATGGTATCTCGAAAACGGTATGTCCTAGGCAAAAAATAACCAAAATTTAGCCCCCCCCTTTGCTACCTCCATGCTAGCAGCATCCCAACATGAATTTATAATAATGTTTTTTTTTTTTACTTTGCATGGTTTTCGACTTGAACTACAAATTCTTAACAGAAAATATTTTCGGTCATGACAAGTTATGATAAAATATGTCATGTCTTACAATTTGTTTTAAATGCTAGCACGGGACAACCATGTGATGTGTGTTTAAAGACGCGACATGCCTTTCTTGTTGCTGACTGCATAGTGCGACATAATCTGAATAAACCACTAAATAAAATAATACGTATAAAAGTGTGCCGTTCATACAGATAAACAACTTTTTAATTTTGTTGGGATCAAATTAATATTTGACCCACGACCATAGACTTATGCACACTTTATTTTTCTTTGTTTGTTTACATAGTAAGTGTTTGTTAGAAAGATATAACTATTGTGAAAATTTTAATAATTACTTAAAAAATATAATAGCTTGGACCCTGTTCCCGATACCGGTGGGCTCCTATTTTTTATATTTTTAATGTTTTATGGGGGTTTTATTTAAGAAATATTTAAAAATGTAGAAAGTAAGAAGAATATGGAATAAAAGAAAGCAATTATAAAAAAAAGTAATAGTCAAAACTAAAATAATAATTAAAAATAAGAATAACAATAAAAAAGATTTACAATTATAAAAAAGTAATATTATAGAATTAATTAATAATCCTGTAACATTTCAATTAATTAATAAGCATTGATCAACACACACAAAATAAATTTATTGCCATTTGGTGCAGTAATTAGAAGGAAAATATTTTTTTTCTACTATAAAATTTTATCACCACCTCCGAACGAAAGTGAAAAATTTTTCTTAATCATCTGTCAAAATGTGACATTTGTGACAAAATGGGTGCGCCCGTATTAGCAATTATGAACCGATGAGTCCCAAATAAACGTCAGGAAATTTTCTCACGCCGCCGGTGCTAGTATTTAAGACAAAAAGGCTTTATCGCCCAAACTATGGGCACACGGTTGGCGCAGTGGTTGAGCAATTGACTGCTGCGCTGCGTGTCGCGGGTTCGATTCCCGCACGGAACAAATATTTGTATGACCTACAGATAGTTGTTACGGCTCTGGGTGTTTGTGTATGTGAGTTTATATGTTTGTAAACGCACCCACGATACAGGAAGAAATTCCTAGTGTGGGGCAGGGTATAAAAAAAAAAAAACAAACTGCGATGAAATGTGTGACTCAAGCCATGTCACAGTAGGCCGTGCTCGCCGGGCAGCAACAAGAAAGGTATGTCGCGCCTTTAAAATATGTCTCATGTTTGACCCGTGCTACTAGCCAAATTGTATTTAAGATAAATTGTGTTTAAGACAAAAAGTGTTTAAGACAAATTGTAAGACATGACATAATTTAGCATGTCTTGTCACAAATGTCTTGGGTACGCCCATGCTCACTCCGCTGTACCTAATAAAAAAGGGTTGAAACACTATCTCGATCCACAAATTCCAGAGGAACAAGCAGGGTTCGTTAAAGGCAAAGGAACGCGGGAGCAAATCCTGAACGTTCACCAAAACATAGAGAAAAGCCGGGCATTTAACAGCCCTGTGTTACTGTGTTTCATTGACTATCTATACTAAGGCCTTTGACTGTGTGCGTGTGTGTTTTTTGACTTGATCCGATGCCTCTACATCAGCAACCGCTCTTTCGGCAGAATAGACACCGCTTGTTCAAATGTGTTCTCCATCAAGAAAGGAGTTAGACAGGGATACATCGCCACACCCTTTTTTTTATTTTTTTAGGGACAATCCCACCGCACTATTCCCAAACCACTGCAACTCCTGAAAGCCAGAATCAACAGTGGCGACCACCAGAAAAGCGCCGAGGCAATGAAGCTCGACGAAGTCCCGGAGAATGAATTTAACTGTCTTGGATCCCGCAACGAAATTAATCAGAAAAGAATAACGGAGGAGTAGGCAAAAACATAAATTTCCACTTCCCTCCATATCAAGCAGGAGACAGAACAAACAAGGCCACTAGGCACAAAGGGTCGTTACACCCTTGCTCTTCAATATATACGAAAAGTAAGTACAAATAATTCGGCAAACTCTAGATGGCTGGGACAAGGGGTTTGCTGTTGGTGGAAAGCGCATCACCAATCTACGTTACGCTGACGATACAGTTCTTCTTCTTAAGTATGTCCGAAAGCCCTCTAAGTAATATAGACTCATACCATCCCCCCCTTGAATTCGAACTATTGTGTACCTTGCACCAGGAAACTTTACGCTCTAACCAGAAGTCAAAGTTTAACTTCCATAAAGCTGATTATAGTAAAATTATTCAAGAATTAAGCAAAATATCTTGGCAAGACTTGTTCTCACAATGTAGCGATGTTGACGCAATGGTAGACTCTTTTTACAAAGTTATTTATAATGTTATTGAAATATACGTGCCTAAGACTAAGCCTAAATCTGGTAAATATCCAGTTTGGTTTAGCAGGGATCTTGTTCACCTACTAAAGGAGAAAAATAAGTACCACACACTTTATTCCAAATTTAAAAGCCCCCTAGATAAAATTTCATATCGTTTACTAAAAGACAGAGTTTCAAAATTAACACATATCAATTATAGGCAATATATAAAGTCAATTGAATCTTCGATTACTTCTAACCCTAAGCTCTTTTGGTCATTTTTAAAGCATAAACGTAATGGTAACAGTACGTACCCTTCATCAATACATTACGGCGATGTCAAAGGTAGTAACGGAGCAGATAATTGCAATATATTTGCCTCATGTTTTTCATCTGTTTATAACCCTTATAAAGGCAATACTAATGACGATATGGCTAAATTAGGGACTGCGCAATGTCAGCATACTGATTTTCTGACCCAATTGACACTAACCACGGATTCTGTAGTTAAAGCTTTAAAGAGACTTGACCCTAATAAAGGGCCAGGACCTGACGGACTTCCTTCCATTTTTGCAATAGAATGTTGTGACTATTTGGGGAAACCTCTCTCTATGATTTATAATAAATCATTGAGCACAGGTTTTTTTCCGAAGACTTGGAAGGAAGCACGAGTAGTACCGATTTTTAAGTCTGGTGACAGGTCCGCCGCGAATAACTATAGACCAGTATCTATTTTGTCTATTTTTGGCAAGGTGTGGAGTGCAAGCAAGCTTTGGTATACCCTATACTTTCGTGGCATGTGAAACAAACATTGATGCCTGAACAACACGGATTCATGAAAGGCCGTTCTACTGGAACCAATCTTGCGTGCTTTATATCAGATTTAGCCGACGCCGTAGACCGTGGATCACCTGTAGATGTAATCTACACTGATTTTAGCAAGGCGTTTGACAAAGTGGATCACAAAATGTTAGTAAATAAATTACACAAAATCGGAATTGCATGCAACTTATTGCAGTGGTGTGAGTCTTACCTTGTTAAACGCACATCTAAGGTTGTGGTCAACGGTTATTCGTCAAACTTGTTTCCGACACCCTCAGGCGTACCCCAATGCTAGCATCTAGGTCCGTTGTTTTTCAATATATTCATTAACGACATAGCGTCTTGTTTTGTACACTCAAAGATATAAAAATTGTAAAACGAATAGAGTCCAATCAGGATCCATATAAACTACAAGAAGACTTAAACCGTTTTTCCCAATGGTGTTTGGACAATAACATGTTACTTAATGCCGATAAATGTATTTTCGTAATTACAAGATTAATGACAAAATTATTTCCGAGAAAGAAGTGATTCGTGATTTGGGTGTTTATATGGACAATAAGCTACGGTTTAATATACACGTTGATAAAATCGCCACTAAAGGGTTTAAGATGTTGGGTTTCATTCTGCGTAACTGTAAAGATTTTAAACGCGCCTCAACTAAAATTGCAATCTTTAACTCAATAGTCAGGTCAGGCTTAGAATATTGCAGCATAGTTTGGACTCCATTCTACGAAATACATAAACGTCGTTTAGAATCAGTGCAGAAAAGATTTCTTTGGCACTTGTCATATCACTGCAATATGGTCAGAAAGTTAACTAGCTACAGCTCACGCTTGAAACATTTCAAACTAATGAGTCTGGAAAATCGCCGTATAATCTTAGATCATCTGTTTCTATACAAAATAATAAACACACACATTGATTGTCCGAGGTTGCTGAGTCAGATAAATATAAATGCGCCTTACAAACTTGCTCGTAAGTCCAGATATCAGTTATTTTGCGCTAAAGGCTTTAAAACCAATCTGGGTCATTTTTCCACCATTAACAGACTGCAGGTTCAGTTTAGTCGCCTGTCACGCTCACCTGGTGTGGATATTGATATGTCTTACTCTTTACATAAAGTTAAATCTGCCTTGCACAAGGCATTATCTCAAGAGTGAAAGGAAAAAAGAATATAGTATTGAATTTTTTTCTTTTGTCTTTTTCACTTACATAATTATATACACACAAAGAATTGGAATATGTTTGTTCTAAAAAAGTAAATTCTGTTGTATAACTGTTTAACATTTCCTACCCCTTTGTTTAATGCATGCCGTGGCAGCCTTTAATTAAGGCTACACTATAAAATGTAAAAATATGAGTACTTGTAACATGTATTTTTTGGTGTATGCTTTGTTGGTTGTCCTGAATTAAATAAATAAATAAATAAATTCTTGCTTTAACATATGATGGCATGAAGGAGAGACTGCATAGATTGGAGGTGGAGAGTGGCAAGTTGGTGCAAAAAATAGGCAGAAAACTAAGCTTATGGTGATAGATCGTGCGGAAAAGCTATCGGGCGCCTATAGCATCCAAGGCGTCGAAGTTGTGGATATTTTCATTTATCTGGGATCTATTATTAATACTGAAGGCAGCGGTGTCCCAGAAATAAAACGACGGATAGCCATGGCTAAAGGTACTATGATACGCCTCCAGAACATCTGGTAAAATCGTGCCATATGTTACAGAACCAAAGCCCGTTTAGTCAGAGCCAATTTTCCCCATTTTCCTGTATGGAGTTGATAGACAGAGGGTAGACGGCTTCGAAATGTGGTGCTGGAGGCGGATGCTCCGAATACCATGAATTACCATGTACAGCCAAACTTACAAATGTGTCTATCCTTTCCCAATTCGATGTCAAGATCAGATTGTCTACAGTATGCCTACAGTGTATTTTGACGTATTTCGGTCACATAAAGCGAAGTGGAGTTAGAAGCCCAGAAAAGCTGGTCATTGTTGGCAATACTGAAGGGACAAGAGCACGAGGCCCGTCGCCAACACGATGGTCTGACCATAAGAAAGAAGCTACGTTCTCAAGAAAATTTCAGCAGGTGGTTATGGCAACTTTGGACCGGAATCGATGGAGGCAGATTCTCCGCTTAAAGGAGTCCAGTGACTACGATCCTCAATGATGGGGGCCCGATTGAAGAAGAAGTGGTCAATCGCGAGCATAATAATGACAAAAAGATATTTGCTGCACCATCTGTTCATATTCATATTTTTGCAGGCTGGAAGGCAGTGCTGCTTTCTGCGCCCAAACCTACATTTAGTTTAACACAGTTTAGTTTTTTAAGGTTCTGTACCTCGAAAGGAAAAAAACGGAATCCTTATAGGTTCACTTTGTTGTCCGTTCGTCCGTCTGTATGTCAAGACCCTTTTTCTCAGGCACGCGTAGAGGTATCGAGTTGAAATTTATATCAAATACTAAGGTCTACTGTCCCTTAAAGCTGTGAAAAAATCAAAGTTCTAAACCAACGCAATCAAAAGATACAGCCGTTTATGCCGCAAATTTTCGACACTTGCAAGGGAATCAAAACCTACAGGGTACTTTCCGTGAACTCAGAATCTTGAAATTTGGTACGAAGCAACGTCTTATAGCACAGATAATGGAAACATTGCGAAAACCGTAAAATTTTTTTTACATCAAATACTAAAAATATTTTTAATAATTTTATACTTGCTACCCTTTTCCTCAGGAACGCGTAGAGGTATTAAATTGAAATTCATCATATACTCAGGTTTATAATGCCTTTAAGCTGTAACAAAATCATACTTCTATGTCAACGCAATCAAAAGAAACAGCAATTTAAGCCGCATATTTTCAAACTCGCACCTACTCGCAAGGGAATCAAAACCTCCAGGTTGGTTACTTCCAGTCGACCTAGAATCTTGCAATTTGGCATGAAGCAATGTTTTATAGCACATATAAAGGGAAAATTCTTAAAACCTTGATTTTTATTTACATAACATATTTTTAGGGTTGCGTACCTCGAAAGAAAAAAAACGGAACCTACAGGTTACCTACAGGTTTGTACGGAACCCTCGGTGCGCGAGTCCGACTCGCACTTGGCCGGTTTTTTTTATATTGAAGCATGCATTACCTATTTAAAGTCATTGATACCCACTAATGCTGAATTCCAATAACTTCTAATTGATCTTATTTGGAGCTTTTAAAGCTAAACAAATGAAGTCGTCATGATATGAGAACGTTCTCAGTTATGTGCTTCCTGTTTTAGATTACTGGATTCTCGGAACATTGATAAAATATCCAATAAAACTGTGAAGTTGACGAGCAACTGCGTGCTTTTAACTACCTATTGAGTTTTAATAAAAATCAAACTTGTTTTAATGAGAAGTAAGTACATAGAGCACACAACCTCTCAATATGCCTCAAACAGAACCTATTATATAATAATCTTTTTTATTATTTTATTATTGGTAGGTTTGCGTTTGACCGTTATGTCACCTGATGGTAAGCGATGATGTGGTCGGCGATGAAGCACGCTTGTCTAGAAGAAACCTATTCACTTTTGATTTAAAGGCACCCAGGTAGATATCAGGAAAAAAGGATCTGCCGAAGTCTGTAACTCCGGCAGATCCGGAAATTTATTCCAAGATATAATATTATACAAGCTTTTTCCATCGCCCGCATGAAATAGTCGGGTTGCGGAAATCTTGGAATTAGCAGATGTTTAATTCAAATAGTCTTTTGAGTTTGGAACTTGCTAATTAGTTGCTAATAGCACAGATACTTTTATAAATAAGGTTCAATAAGATAGGATTTATTTTAGTTTCCTGCACTTTGCTGCTGCGCTTGAGCAATGATTTTGTGCTAATTATCAGCGTAGGTTTTCAATGCAGGCTCTCGCATCTAGCTATGACACGTAGTGACAACTAGGATTTGAGGTCACTTCATTTTCTTTGCCAGGCTTAGCGCAGCTTTGGTGGAATCGGGCTAGCAGAGCTACGTATTTAATCATACAAAACACGAGATGCGTAGGAGCTTCTTCTACGCATCTCGTGTTTTGTTAGCGAGGGATGTGTGCGACAGATGCGTGCAATGGATGTGTGCGAGAGATGCATGCAAGGGATGTGTGCGAAGGATGTGCGCGAGGGAAGTGTGCGTGAGATGCGCGCAAGGTATGTGTGCGAGGGATGTGTGTAGGGCATGCAATATCGCCATGTACTCAATTCCGGAACTGAGTTCCAATACTGGAGATCTGACTCCGGAATTCCGGAACTGGTAACTTTTAAACTTTGTTTCAAATGAAACAAAATTTATAATTATATCAGTCTTTTAATAACTTTTAGTAACAAATTAAACATATTTGGTCATCTTTCTTTCTTACTACTCTAATTAAACCTTTTGAACCGTAAAATCAACGAGGAGCTCGTGGTTAAATAATAACAGCCGCACGGGTTGATCATCAAGGTTAAGCTACGATTGACGAGGTCGGTCCGTGCCTCGGCAAGCACGTTAAGCCGTTGGTCCCGGTTGTCGCTCCATGTAAAACACTGGTACTCAGCTGAATCCGGTAAGACTGGAAGCCGACTCCAATATAATTGGGTAAAGACTAGGCAGATTGATTGAAATCCTAAAATCAACAAGGCTTTTCTTCTTCTTCTTCGTATCGCTGACATGACAGTCTTTCAGATTTTTGTTTGCCGCCGTCAGTAGCGGGCGCGGGGCGTCGGCCGGGTCTCCTGACAGGGGAACCACCGTTTTCAGGAAGCTGTGTCTGCTTTTCAGCCGTTGCGCTGGTATTTGTATACCGAATAGTGGGTGTCTGGTTTCACACTCCTGCTTTAGTTTCTCGGCTGTACTCGCTCGTCCCTTCGGACGTGTGGAGGTGCTATCCCGGCTGTGGGGTGTAGTACGCTGACCGGCAGGCTTATTACGTATCTTTTGCAAGAGCAAAACGATAGCGATTTTTGCGCATTAATTGCTCTTCAATACAAAAGTTTTAGAGTTTTTGGCGGTTTTTTTTAAATAAGTGCATTTGACAAACAGCGAGCGATTAGCAAACGATTGTGTAGGACCTACCATACCTAAACTGCAGGTAATTCTGACTTTTATGATATAAAGCGTTTGATCGCTATCGTTTTGCTCTTGCAAAAGATACGTAATAAGCCTACGGGTTTGTTTTGAGGCAGCCGGTAATTGTACGGCATGTGTCGTTAAGAGCAACATCTACTTCCTTGGCGTGGGCGGAACGGTGCCACACTGAGCACGCACATTCGCCACCCGAGAAGCAGAGTGCTAGGCAAGTAGTCCGGACAATGTGAGGAGAGGCCTCCCAGTTGGTTGATGTTAAACGTCTGAATAAATTGTTGCGGGATCCGATTTATCACACAATAGAATTAAACATTAATAATATGAATAAAAAACACCGGAATGAATGCCCTAGATGTGCGCAAGGGAAGTGTGTGAGAGATGCGTGCAAAGGATGCACGCGAGGGAATTTTGTGAGTGATGCTTGCATGGGATGTGAGCGAGGGATGTAAGAGAGGGATGTGTGCGAAGAATGTGTACAGGGATGTGCGCGAGGGATGTGTGTGAGAGATTCGTGCATGGGATGTGTGCGAGGGATGGGTGCGAAGAATGTGTGCAAGGGAAGTGTATGAGAGATGCGTGCAAGGGATGTGTGCGAGGGATTTGCGTTAAGGATGTGCGTGAGGGAAGTGTGCGAGAGATGGTAGTCGTAAATGAACTCATCGCAGAGCTCAACGCTAGCAGTCTGTCTGTACTCAGTGGGATACACGTACGATATAGCAATTCTGATCTCGGGGAAATTTGAGGGCATCTTATGCGACCTCATGAGAAGGGCCTTCAGAATAATCGAGAGTTGGTGCACAAGACAGAACTAATAATGATTACTAAGAAAAGAACCCTTGGATCCCATAGGATTCCAAAACTTTTTAACACAGAACTAACACTTAATGATGAAGTCAAGTACTTGGGGTGATCCTTGATAGCAAAGTGCTCTGGAATACGCATCTTGACTATAAAATTAATAAGAGCACAATTGCACTCTACCAATGCAAAAAAATGTTCGGAAAAATTTGGGAGCTTTCTCCTAAGATCACTTTGTGGCTATACAAAGCGGTGATCAGGCCAATGTTGGCCTATGGCGCTCTGGTTTGGTGGACAAGGACGAACCTCTCGACCACCTTTACCAGACTACAACGATTCCAATGACTGGCCTGTTCAGCTACTACTGGCTGCATGAGAACCACCCCAACAGCAGCCATGGAGATAGCCCTACAATTAACTCCCCTTGACCTGTACTGTACATGTACATACAGGAGGCTAGCCGCTATCAGGCTAATGCATCTGGGCTTACGGGGCAAAAATCTTACCAGTTCACACGCTAACATCCTGGACCGGTCGATGGTGTACCAGCCCCTAATCGCTAACCTGTATGACAGAACACCAAACCAACCTATGTTCAACAAAAACTATATCATACAAACAATAGAGGAAGAAAGGAATCAGTCAGGAACCAATGAAGTGCGTATCTACACAGATGGCTCAAAAACACAAAACGGTTCAGGTGCTGACGTACACTCCCTTGACCTTAACATTAACTTTCACATACCGCTAGACACACACAGTTCGATCTTGCTATGTGAATGTAATGCCTTAACACAAGCCGCAACAACAGTAAAGCGCTTAGGCATCTCTTCTGGCAGTGCTCAAAGCTTTAGATAACAAACTAATATTTGAGTACCATCTGGCCCTGGAGAGTATATTGACGTCTAATCGTATTACCCTCCGGTGGATCAAGGGGCATAGGGGATCCTTGAGCAATGATGCGGCAGATGAACTTGCGAAGAGAGGCTCCGATATAATAGTGCTAGGCCCGTACCCACTTCTTCCCCTGCTTTTCTCACAAATTCGTGCGTGGATTCGCCAAAGATCGACCGAACTTCGCAACAACAGATGGTCACGGGCTACAGACTGTAGACAGTCAAAACTGGCTATACCCAATGTTTACCCGCGGCCGCGATTAACCAATAAACTTCTCAGCCTGAGCAGAAATAACCTAAGAATAATAATAGGAAAAATTACGGGCCATAACCTCCTTAATAAACATCTTTTTAATATAGGCGCCACAAACAGCCCGCTTTGCAGGGGCTGCCTTGACGCCGAAGAAACAGCCGCCCACGTCATCCTGGAATGCGAGGCCGTAGTTTCTCAACGTTAAGAAATCCTCGGAACAGTGAGGTCGCTCAGCGAAGCCTGTAAAGCTCCCAGGAAACTTCTGTGCTTCTGGGCGGAGCTAGGCTGGCTTTGTTAGCCAGAACCCCCACGCAAAACGGACCGAATGAAAGTCTAAATGCGGAAAAGGGAGTCCCCATCATCATCATCATGGTTGCGAGGAAAGAGTACGAGGGATGTATGCGTGGGATGTGTGCAAGAAATGTGCATACAATGCGCCACGCATCACTTAGCTGCAAAGAAGGTATAAACCGTTTACAATTTCGCTACGCATCCTCGCGCCGCCTCGCTACCTGCACATCTTTGGTGGAAAAGCATCCTTACGGTTCACTATTTTCAATACCTAGTTGATTATTTAATAATCAGTACCTAGGTCGTACTGATAAGCTAAAGTATTAAAATAAATTACACTTATAGTATTGCCTGGGTAATTCCTCTCATCTATTTCGATTAAGTTATTTCAGAAGTGGATAAATAGGTTTTCATCAACTCTTTTCCAAAATGCCATTTTGTTTTCTCTTTTTCTATCAATATGGGTATCAAATGAAAGCTACTAAATAAATCATACCAAAATTATATATATCGTAAGACTTTTATGTTACTATTTTGCCACAAATTCAAGATAAGCGTAACTTTGATAGCAAAAGTAATTCTTAATTCTTTATTGTACACCAAAACAACACATTTACACAAAGTGATATCAATATTCATGTACAAAGGCGAACTTAACTCCAAAATGGAGTTTTCTTTCAGCAAACCTTTGTGTGATAGACATCATAATAATTGAGGGCAGTAATCCAGTGTACAAAATTAATAATCTTTTACCACATCACTTATTTGGAGAACTCGGTCATTAATAAAAATTAAAAAGTCTGAAATAAAACAAATTATTATTAAAACAAAAAATCCCGACTGCTAAAAAATAATTAACTAAAAAGAGACATAAAAATTCTTTATATATTAAATATTATAATAATTTATATATTAAGTATTCTGAGGTGCGGTTTTTATTTATTTCCATTCAATCTGCAAGCCAATATTTTAGTTTTGGCCATTCTAGGGGGCAATCCCGACTGCTAAAAAATAATTAACTAAAAAGAGATAAAAAAATTCTTTATATATTAAATATTATAATAATTTATATATTCAGTATTCTGAGGTGTGGTTTTTATTTATTTCCATTCAATCTGCAAGCCAATATTTTAGTTTTGGCCATTCTGGGGACAAGGCATGCGACGACCCATGGGGTTTCGTATCGGAACTTCTCTCGTCTCGTCTTTGGATGAATTTTCAGAAATCTTTCTATAGTGCTCACCTTCAATAATAAGGACTCTTGTCAAACTTCTAAACCCAGCACTTTTGTGTACCTACATGTTGTTTGTCTTTGTACCTACACCTGTATGAATTATTTAATTATCTATTAAGAGAGGTTAGTATGCGGTACCTATGTATTTACTGAATCATTGCAATCCTGATGATTACTTCCTTTAACGTAGGCAGAGATAAATCTTCTACTTTTCCAATTAGTTCTGAAATTGTTTTGGTTGGGGGCAGAAAGTTTGTATGGAAATTCGTCAGATTTAAAGTTACAAACATGAAAGTTCGAACTTAGACTTTTGTTTATAAGCAAAAATGTTACATGTATCTTCGTTTTTTTCGGCAATAATCCCCTGAAGAGGCTTCTAAGAAGTAACCGATGGAAAAACCTATCGGGCACACGACTTGTTCTAATTTTTTAATGTTCTACTTACGTATTTACTATAATGTTCTACTATGGGTAGTTAACCTTTGTTATTTTAGCAATTTCAAGCTTAACCACAAAACCACAGAGTACATTATTCACAAAACCTTAGCTAATTAAAATGTTTTGGATTCCCAAAGTACTCAGGTATCAGAACTCCAAAGGAGAATCTCGAAATTCGCCTTAATTAGGCGCCGGTATCGAAAGGCGTTTACGTAACTGCGATAATGACGGGCGGATTCCTTTCTGCATTCCTGCTGTGTGAAGCTCTGCGGAGGCTCGCAGAGAAAGGTTTTCTGCATATCAATGTGTATAAAGCGCAGAAATCCGAAGTACTTTGTACCGTTTTTAGCCGTATTTGCCGTAAAGTAGACCTTACACTATTTACCACCTAAGTAGACCCTGAATGAGGGTGTTTTAAATATTCCTTACAGATATTTCAAGAGTGCAATTGCCGATATCCCGAGTGATATTCTATTTACATAGTATTTGTACTCTGCGTAAGTCTCTGAATATATTATTAACTTACAGTGTTGCAATGAAATAGGATCACCAGTTCTATCCAGGCTAGAAACAGTAACCACCAGGTTCTCTAAAAAATCCACTTAAGACTTGTGACAGCAAACACAAGAGGAAGTAGTGTCGCTGGTACATATCTACGGCCAGGTTTATTACCGACCCGGCCGGGCCCCGTTTATCGGTCCCGTTCCATTTAAATATACTCGATAAGGAAAACTTTTGTTGCGAGGTAAAATCACATTCCGTTCGTAGTACATGCTATGTTCGGATAGTAACGGAATTATTTAACTTACTTTGAGAGTTAAGATCTTTTTGTAAAATGTCGATAGTTTTACATCTTACGGAATGTACTCATGGTACATTATGTGTTCAAATCTATAGGATATGGAAGGAGGAAAGTCTTCAAATAATACCACACACAGACATTGCATTTTGTATAATATAAAAACAATAAAAGTAACCTTAAGTAACAATGAATTCAGAACTAAAATTGTGCTATTGTGACAAGGTAGCTCACAGAGGATGAATGAATAAATGCAAAACAAACACTTTGAATTCACATAACAACTAATATATTGTTCACTTTGGAAGCACATTAAAATAAAATTTATTATTAAAACATTTAATAAACATAATAAATTCATAATCTTTTTTTTTTGGATAATCTATGGCCGAATTCCAAGCAAATAACAAGTGATGTGGGCTCCTCAGAATCTCTGAAAATACCTATCGTAAATTTAAATAGATTAGGAATAGTTTTAAGAATACAATTTACATTGATCAACTAAGGTTACTAAAGTATTATTTTAAGGCTAGCTATTCATTTCAAGATATTAAGTATGAAGGTAGAAAAAAAAAATGGCATTAATTGATTGTCTATACTTTACACAATCAAAGTACCTACACCTATTGAACAAAATCCAAGCACGTACTACAGCTAGCTCAGGAGCCCACAACTTTATTGTATCTCTCTACTTAATACTATATTTCCTGAAATATGTAGGTACTGAAATGTACAACTTGAAATTCAGATTATTATTAGGCTATTTCCTTATAAAACATTCATATTGTCTTTAATTTTTATTCTAATTTAATTTAAAAATAAATATAAGGCCTGTATTTGTTACAGTTTAAGCAAATTGACACATGAAATATCTGTGAAGCAATCGCCTAACTTGATCTATAAAATTGATGTAATTTTCAAAGCAACTGCCACAGACATAGTTCAAGGAATTGTTCAATTCCGTGAAACAGTAGAAAGGTTTGTCACTGCTATTTTGATCAGTGAAATCATTGACTTAATTGACTTAACTGGAAGCATGCATATGTATGCCTTCGCGTTACTGCGCTTGCGCTTAACTGACAAGCACAGGCCTTAAAATGTTGCCATAGGATCAATAAAATACTCCTGAATGTAGTCGCCGCAGTAAACTATGACTAACCTAAAAAAAAACTAAAAAATACTGCGACAACAACAGCCAGGGCGCAGGAACAGGTGGAATTCGTAACTACGCAATAAATTTAACTACACTATCCAAAATAATATCTTACAGATACTTATACAATACTCTGATTTAAATAAAACATTAATATCATTTTTGGAATAATATTTTTGACCACTCCTTGTGGGATAAAGCTTTCATTTATTTATTTTAATTTAGTTTTAAGCAAAAAAAGTATGCGTCGTCATCGGTAAAGTGAATTCAAGTAACTTTCATCAGACATTAAGAATAGGATCATAAATATCTTGCTTTTGTATCTCATTAATATAATATTTTTCAAATAAATGGCAAACAAAGCCGATGTATGAATCTGTATTCCATCTGAGTAAAACACTGTCTACTTAATAACTTAATTTTCTCGAAACACGTAACAGCACGAAGAAAGAACAGTAGCTACTTATTATTTCTGGCAGTTAGTTGAAAATATATATATTTTAAACGGTATGAAGCTCCTACTGCACATGTCGAATGAAGAGTGTGTGAAATGGTTAGTTAATTCTGATCGGTAGCAGTTTCTAGACGAAACTACGCTCTGCATGTATCAAAACATATAATACACTTTACATATTTACAACGAATTCCACCTTTAAGCAATATCATTTATTTGGCTGCGGCTTCAATAGATAACATTGCCACAAATATATTACACAACTGTTTTCCTATTCATTAGATTAGTTAAAAAGGAGCAATATGATTTCTATTGCAGGAGCTGCTAATACAAAACAGGCAAAATAATATGATTTAATAAAGGAGTTTGAAACCTTTTTCGAATTCAATCCTGAGACCGAACACATTTTGCATGTTTATGCAATGATTCACTTTAACAAACAATACTCAATAATTAAACTTACTAACGTCTTACTAAACTCTGGAGTGGCAATAAGTATCTAGCTTAGAAGTTCACTTATAATCTGTATAATAATGTATACAAATGATTTTGGATACAATTGACATTCATATCAATGGAACATTTACACGACGACTTTCCTTTTAGTATACAAGGTATAGTTTGATCGGCGTCTGACCGGCACCGCTACCCGTAGCGACCGAGCCAATTAGACGACTGAATACAACCAATTATAGAAAACGTACAAAATTTGAGACACGTACACACGCGTGTGCCGTGCAACTATTTTAACCTTTTAATGACCGGCTTAAAAACTTGAGATCGCTTCATTATGCAATTAAATTATTGATAAATTCAGAATCCTCACCAATGTTTGGTTTAATGAAATAGTTTTGAAATATTAAGAACATTTTATGAATACAATGTTGTTTCAGTCAATAAGTAAATGTGACAAGAAAGCCTTTCCTATGAATGTATCCAAAATCGAGCGCACTTGAGTCTTTTACAAAAATATCTACATCTAAGTTACAAGGGGGTATCTCAGAGCGTTAATACTAGTCAGCATTAAGTCGGCGGAGTGAAGGCACGGCGTGAGAGAAGGCGGGTGCGCTTACCCGAGCCCCACGTCCAGGCACATCATCACCACGAAGCCGATGATGCAGCCCCATGTCGCCAGCTTGCCGTTACCACTGCGAACAAACGATACCTTTACAACTGCCTAAGCTATAGCCATTAACCTAAAAGATCTAAGTCTTAACGTATCATTTACAACAATAACCGTTAAAAGTTATATCTTAGCGTCAGATATTGATATCGGTGAGCATTTGTAGAACATCAGGTCGTTCTAGAAATGCCCATCGGCACCTTAGATAGTCCATTACCTACAGCAAGGACGAGGGATTTGACTAAAACCACTAGGATTGATTAGGTAGCCAAACCAAATGCGCTAAAAAAAAACCTTACGATGGAATTAAATAATGAGTCATGCTGGGAAGGCTATGACCAACTGCAGCTCGTACTTGAAAGGGCATTTAACGTCAGTAGTTAAATGCATATTGTTATTCTCGTTCTCACAAGCAGGTATTGCAAAACAGCGACTACTTCAAATTATGACCGGTTGAAATAAGTCATTGCTAATCAAAATTTCCATCCACGATTCCCTATTTCTAGATTTCAGATTACCAAAACGTGAAGGATCGTAGGTGTTGATTTTGACAGCCGGAAACTTTATATTACAATGTAAACGGACACATCATATGCACATTAAAATGTATGTCTCGTGTTAAGGAGGCAGTAATACGTTTACTGACGCATTTTGACTGTGATATACATAATGGTATGTACATAATAACATATATGTAGGGGTCCGTTATAAAATGCTGTCGTCATACAATGCCGGCCATTGAGAAATAACGAGTAAACGATATTTGAATATCAAATAGGTAGCAAAATTACGATATCGGAAAGGCCGCCGATGGCGCTTGCGTCTCACGCACTCGGATTTACAGAATACACTAACTGGAATTACGGGCCATTACATTAAAACGGTTCCTAGTACTTAGGTACGTACCACGTTGTGTACATACACAATTTTATTGGAAGACTGAACGTCCTTTTTACCCGACTGCCGAAGGAGGGTAATGTGTTTATCAGTCTATGTATGTATTTTTGTTCCTATGTGGTGTTCTAGAGACCAAAACGCGTTGGCCGGTTTTGATAATTCTTACGTCAATCGATTCGTCTTAATCCTGCGAGTGTCACTGGCTATATTAAAATTGGAAAATACAAAAATGGCGGCTTTTGGGCGCCATTTTGTGGAGAAAAAAATTTTTTTTTCTTCCAAACCCATCGTGGGGGTATAAAAAAAAAGGATTTTAATTTATAGGCGATTTCAAAAATATATAACACTTATATGTTTAAATGTACCTAATTCTAAAAAAAAATAACTAAAAAGTTGTAAATAAAAAAAATTAATTAAAAAAATCAAAAAACCCAACTCCTTAAAAAGCAAACTAAAAAGACGTAAACAAGAAGAAAATCATGCTGTGCAGTCGGAGGATACATCTGGTTTTGGTCAGCCAGCTCGCGAATATGTATCCTCCGACTGCACAGCATGATTTTCTTCTTGTTTACGTTTTTTTAGTTTGCTTTTTAAGCAGTCGGGTATTTTAATTTTTTTAAATGTACATCGCGCCTTATTAATAATCTAGGAGCGAATAATGTTATACATGTCGATCTTTAATATTCACAAATTTCTTAAGTATCACGGAATACAAATTTCCCAATCGAAATAGATTGATTTAGTAAGAAACAGAGGTAGGTACTTTATGCAAAACGTAAGAAGTAAGCATGATGTAACTCAGTATTCGTAATTCAATCATTTCTTTTATGCTGTTATCTTGTATATTCAACTAAACGTTGTTTTGTTGCTGTGCTTGCGCGGAACATTCATTTTAATTCATAATATTCTGGTAGCGTCTGTTTACCAATGTTTGTAGGTGACCTAATGTCAAGTAAGAATTTAAACAGCAGCTTAGGTAAGGTGGGTAATTCCATATTGAAACATGATTCCTATTTGACTCCTTACCTAATCGGGAATATACGGGTTTTTGGTTGCAAGATATAATTGCTCAATGTTTAGGTACAATAAATCCATTTGGCAGAGTATAGTTGAGACATCCGGCTCGTGACGAGGAACGGTTGGAGTATGGCATGTCAAGTATGACAGGTCGGCGCACATTCTGCTCACGTGCCGTGGGAAACCCCGACTGGACACACGACATGCACCTAAATACCTTTGCTGACATCACGCCCAAAAACTGAGGAATTTTCAACACAAACTCGAAGCTGACGAGAAAACTAATCAAGTTATATCAAAGGAATGTTTCTAGTCATTTAATAATCAAGCATTGTACGCACGTCTGCATACGCAATTAGCTTAATTGGTTGCTATGTAAATGTAGAAACACAACTGAAACGTCTCGATTTTTCAAGTTTTCTCATCCCACCATATTAAGTTCATACTGTTTTTCAGTATGCATACTGAAGTTGTAATCTAAATAAAACAGCGAACTTTGTTAGTAACTTAGAGGACAACTATGTAGATAATTGATCGGGACCATTAAAAAAATGGTAGAACTGTTTCAAACACGATTATGTTTTCATCGGAAACTGTGCAGTTTTCCCGAATACCTTTCGTTGGAAGTAATTATTAAGTAAATTATAATTTACTGCCGAGCAGCAGTTGTCATGCAAAATCCTTTGTGTCTTCAATCCACAGGGCTGTCATTATTTTTGTAAGTGTCAAGCCAGAATAGTATAAAACAGGATATTGCTTGCTTGTGATTCTAGCTTGAAAAAATAGCCTTCTGTAATGTGAGCAGTATGGGTGTGACTATTTAGGTGGTGCAGATGATAAGAGTCGGGAGGGGGTTACATGCGACGCGATGTCTGGAGGTAGGTCAGGGAGTGTCGGGCGGCGGCGCACTGGATTCCCAGACAGTGACGTCAGCGCATAGACAAACTAGAGCGTCGTCACCGTCTTTATCCCGGCAACAAACGCGTTATTTCTTATATTTATTGTTATTGACAGTGGCGAGACGGTGACAAGCCCACGCACGGCACGCACCGAATTTACTTCATAATGCGCGAGGCTGCGCCGCGCCGCCCTGCGCGCCGCCGCCTCACCGCCCGCCCGCTGCAAATAGCCGCGACGACCACCACGCCGCCACCGCCGCACCCGCAACCACGCACAGCCGACTTCTCTGTCCTCACATTATGTTACATGTAGACTATATCTACATAGAACATTAAATGTCTACAAAAAATCATGTCTAGACATGACGTTGAGTGTCTTTTCCGTGCAGGCATTTAATTTTTCATGAGTCAGGTTTTCAGGCACGAAAATAATATAACATATTTTGTTGTAAAAATACATTTAGAAATTATGTTCAAAGATATGTTTTTTATAAACGAAAAGTGATTATAAACAGATAAGATATTTTACGGGATCCTTTAATAATTTTCGCAAATTTTACGCGAGCTTACTGTAAAAGGCGAAAGCATTGCCATATTCCCAGCTCAGTATGTCTTTATATAATGCTTATCATCCTACGAATCATAATTTAGTCTTAAAGAATTATAAACTGTTCTGGATCAGGGCTTTCGGATACGAGTGCCAGGCTCGGTGTTCAGGGCATAATGCATGATTATCGTAGCATATACTGTGGAAACCCCCTGAAAATGCTTACATAAGCGAGTGCGCGAAATACGTATGCCAGCAGTATTTTTCTAGCGCCTGTCAGGACATAGTTTGCAAGCCTGGAGAAATACTGATTCTGATATATGCGGATATACCCGAAACCACAAAAGCTGGGAGGCATGAATGCCTAGGTAAGAAGGGTAGAAGAAGTTTCATCTCTCAAAACATCTAGGAGGCCCTAGATTGTATTAGAAACTGGCAATAGTATATCTTGTTTTGTTATGATGACCAGTAGTTTAGCTACCTAAACAACAGACTACACCGATTTGTATAATATCAATTTATGTTCTTCGAATTACTAGTTTTTGCATAGAGGTGCACTTATTATCATCTGATATATGCCCTGATAATATGCATAGCAATCCAATGTTCTAAACGAAATGCTACTTAGGGTAAAAAAGAGTAAGTATGGAGTTTATTGTGCATTCTTCTCCATAACAAGCTAATTTGCCGAAAGCACGGTAGAATCAACTTTTATTACTTGTAAATTTTAATTTTTGTTTGACGTTCAAAAGTGCAGCTTATTGGCGTAGTTGAATAAATATATTTGACTTTGACTTTGGTATACCAATGTTAATTATAAAGATAGTCTTCTCAACTTGGTTGCAAAATCTTAGTGTCTTCCCCTTAAAGCTGTATTACCAGCAATCAACATCAGAGCCCATTGAAATGTGCTATGATGACAATAGTTGGGCAACACTAGTTATGTCTTTTGTCGCGTTGCAATAATCCAGCAATGAAGAATATATAGTACATGATTTCGCATATAACGTCAAGCATTTTGATGAGAGACTCTGGCTCTGTCTGAAACTACCCTTTCGAAACAGTTTTTTAAATCTTATTGATAGGCTAGCGTTTCACCACTATCTCACCGGATTGTTAGTGAGATCCATGATGAAGCGCTGTGGTCCAGATGTAACCTATTCACTCTTTTACTTAAATCAGGTTGTGGAAACAATTGTTTTAATAATTCGCGAAAGACGAGCTAAAACTTAGCGCCTCTACATTGAAATGCATATAACAAATTGGAATCACGAAAAATTGGGTCGTCTGGCGATTTAGTCGTAATTTTATTTTATTATGTGGAGTAACAAATAGTGGGACATGTTGGTAGGTAATAAACGTCGGGCTGTGTTGTCGCGCGGCGGTTGCGCGTCGGGGTGTTAGACGGCGGCCGCTATTTCGGGCAGAGTATTTGTGTCCCGACGGCCGACGCCGCGCGCCTACACTCACGTGCCGCTTGCAATGCAAAACTATTGTCTCACTTGCTATTATTGCAAGCTAGTTGACTGCAGAGTATATTAATAGAATCGGTTCTACGGTTCATTTGAATCTAATCGAGACAGTAATGTGTATTTTCTTTTGCCGCGTGTGGCATTTTTACGCGTGAAAATTCTTAAGTTTTCCGGGTTGAAAATGTTTGGCCTTAGAGCAAACATTTTCCCTTAAGTCTTTACAATTTACAACAGCATGAAATTGACATCTGAAACGCAACTAAGGGCTTTACTAAGAAATATGAAAATTGTACAAATAGGATGATGTTAGTAATATTTAGCTAAACACAATAAAGTTCTAAGAAAAAGCCATAATAAAGCCAACCAAAGCTTGATGAACTTATCGAAAAATATTATTGCTTTAAATCAAGCTTACAAAAAACATCATTGGACAAGTACAGGAAATAACAGTAAAATCATAGACGTGCTATAAATTATGATTTGGTCAAAATATTCTCGGACGATAAGAGGTTCGGAAGAGCACTCGTGGCGCGCAAACAGTTGTCTTCTATGATAATGCTAATCAGGCTGAGAGATGCGCGCGCGCGTGCTTCGCGCGGGAGTGTCAGGTGCTGCGCGCAAGCACGCCCACTACACCTTGTTTATTTATTATTTACTTCCGTTATTTCGTCTGATGCAGGATTTTTTGGTTGAACTTATACTGTTGGTAGATATGGGTAAATTGAGACAGTTGTGATTTCGTAGACTTCATAGGCAAAGCTTCTTATAAAAGCGTATACAAGAGGAGCTTATGCTAACTTAAGCCACGTGCTTGAAATAACTTGGGTCCTTTAATTGTATTAAAGAATATATATCGCTTAACTTCTAAACAGCGTCTACAATCAACAGATTTCTTAATAATCAGCAATGCTTACAGCTGCCCCAAACATTAGGGGTGAAAATTATTGTAACAATGTAAAAAACGTTCTCACACACGTACATTGAACCAGAAAGAAACGTCGCGCGACGTGGGAACTGTTGAAAGCTGCTATGAAAATATCTTGTCAGCATGTCTGAATGTGTATCTCACCAGTAAATTGTTAGTCTAGACGTCCAGACATCAGACCGCAGACATAATAAGTCGCCTTGCGTTCATTAAAATCACAAGAGTTTATCGAAAGTCCATTGATGTATCTGTTATTCAGATGTCGCGACAACTTTGTCTCACACAAGTAAGCAACTTCTTCAACGGCTGACATTCAAAACATTTGTCCTATTGTTACAAATCTACAACAATTGTTAGTTCGTTTCCGTCTTGCACAAATCATTGGTTCAAACGTGTAGTCAGAAGCAACCCAGTAAGCGGTTACAACGCTTTGAAAGCTGTTGTTGCTTGGTCCCAGGACACTGAACAATCAGTCAATAACGGGCTCGACAGACAGCCTATTCCGGAAGGGAGCCGCAACCGGTCTGCAACAATACTACAGATGGACAACAATTCTGTCGCTAAGGGGAAGTAAGTCCTTCGCTCTCAAGTCTCACCCCACTGATCCTCACATATTGACGGTTAACAATATATATCGGACGAAATACTGACGTGAATCAGAACAATCAAATACTGACGACCCTCGTCAGTCCAATTATGTCAAGAGCTCGGAGATTTTATACTGTAGCTTCATATTCATATGTAACGCACAAAGAATTGAGTCTAGACATGTGCACCTCAAATATTGGGTTCCGTTTAAAGTTCCGAAAGTACAAAAACCTTTCAATTTATTATACTCATTATGAGCTGCCTTTGGGAACTTAAAGCTGAGTACAGATTAGAACTGTGGCGCGCCGATAGTGTGGGAGTGCTAATAGAAAATCTAAGAAAGTGAAGAAGGGTGCTTTTTACATTGCGCTGCGGTGCGCATGCCCTTATCTACGTCTCCCTTTACAAGGTACTTAACGCAGCCGTGCTACAAATGAGAACTATAATGTTAGCAGTTACTGACAATAAAATGCATCATTTGTATCTACAATCTACAAATATAATGAAATCATCCATTAAGAGTATATCAATGGTTACGATCAGAGTATATGAGCACATGAATAGCGAGGAGATGCGCAATAAAGGGCGACATTATCCTTTACCGTCAAAGATGGCCAGTCTGTCTACAGGGGTCCACAACAAACAACTTTTCGTACTCAGGATCTTTTTGGGTCATTTTCAAGGACAACTCTTTTAATTCGACATTTAGAGGGGAAACTCGACCATAACAGCGCATTATCTGTGCTAATAATTATGAGCGTCTAGTTTGAGATTTTATCTTTTATTTTGATTTGAAAAATGTTGGTACTTTTGCAAATTATATCAGACCGGTTTGTCCTCTTGTGTGGGGTTCCAGTCGGTTGTGGCAATGTATTGTGTTAGCTAGGGAGCGGATGTTGTTTAAAGAGTAGAAGACCGCCACGTTAATGACGTCATAAAAGTTCTTCTTAACACACCTCTTAAATTACATGAAACATTTTAAGTATTTGACGAAGATGGTGGTTGGCGGCGCTTTTTTCATTGATAGATATCTTATCATCATCTTCAAAAAGACACAGTAGGATCTTAAGTCCCAGGTCGACAAATATGATTTACATTTTGATTGATGACTACACGTCTGCTAAAAACTTAGTATCCTCGTGGATAAGTGGTTTTATACGTAACTAGTAATATTTTCTATTCCCATAAGTGTGAACCTACAACACGATAAACTCTCTGTCCGCTGGATGCGAGACGCATGGGACAGATCGAGGTGGTGACATTTGGGGTATGCCTATGTCCAGCAGTGGACGTCCTTCTGCTGAAATGAAGATGATGAAGAAAACCCTTTACGATTTAACATAGAACCAATGTTTGTTTTAAGTTTCTTAAGTACTGTTTTCATTGTACATTTGCAGACTGCCGGATTTTAAAAAGCTTTTTTATTTTATATAGGGTAATAATCACGTCGCTTGTATATTAGTACGGTTACCTACGCCATAAATTGACTACCCTTCAATGCGGGAACTAGGTTGCCGACTCTCAGGGACATCGCCACCTCCTATCTATCACCCGTTTGTTACTGTTAGGTCGCACTTTAGCTTTAATGGCGGCTCGCATTAGCGAGTGTTCTTCTTAACCTGATCGTAACACAAGGATCAAAGCAGTACTCACGATGCATTCGCTTCTGGTATGATGTCGTCGGCCACGACATAGATCATGGCGCCGGCAGCGAAGGCCAGCGCGTACGGGAGCGCGGGCTGGGCTGCTGCTACCGCCACGGCGCCTAGGACGCCGAACACTGGCTCGACCATGCCAGACAGCTGGCCGTACCTGGGGTACAAACACATAAATGTGAATGAATAAACAAATGAAATATATATATAATACATATTATAAGGGTTAGGAAAGAAAATAAGTGTAGCAAACTGCCTCAACATTTGGAGTCTGGGATTTCTAAGTCCGGTGTTTGGATTTATGCCCGGTTGGCAATAGGCTCGCCCCCTATGATATGGGACTTAAAAAACATAACTTTTTTAATCTAAAGTAGGTTCGCGCTTGACCACCTGATAGTAATCGATGATGTGATTGACAATCGGTTCATCCATTTAGGAGCTATTATGATGCCACAGACAGATACACAAATACACAGTTACACACGTCAAACTTATAACACCTTATTTTTCCGTCGGAGGTTAAAAACAATTTTTTATCACATCTATTAAAAAAGAGCTAGTTTATTATTCGTAAACAGAGAGTAAAATAGCTCTTTAATCCCTAGAGCCTAAAATTTATTTGAATTTGAAAAGAAATGAATCACAAACCATGCGGTAAAAAAATAAGATTACATTGCTAAAATCGATTATGACGAATGTATGAGGTGATTGGCTAATGAGCGATTGTAATTCTATTTCGGACCGCACGGGAACATTGTATTGAACAAGTGACTGGCTGGAAAACAGCGCGCGAGCGAATTTAAAAAATTATAACTGTAATCTACAACTGTAACGGATGGTACTAATAAAACTGTTACGATGCACTTCCATAATTGTTCAAATATAAACATTAGCCTCTAATTATTTCTATGTATGTCTTATGGTTCCTAATTGTATGTAAAAAAATAAACGTAACGTTCTTGTGTATAAATGATAAAAAGTAGAGTGTCCACCTCGGGAACAACACAATTTTAAGCTCGAGTGACTTAATTTGAATCCTTCACTGCGCCCTGGATTAAAAAAAATAGCCTTTTAAATGGTTCAGATGAAATCCACCACTCAGGCTCAGTGCTGGTTAGTGCTTGTTACATGACTTCGAAACTTTGCTTTTAGGACGTTCTACGGAAGAAAATATACGCTGAAACCTATCAAGAGCCAGACACCGTCTTTTACTATTACTTAAGGCTAGTTAATATATGTATTTATTTGTACACTTAGTACTAGGATAGCGGACAGAACAAGACAATGGACGGGATGGTGGACCGACGAACTATTCTCCGAGTTTCAGGTTTTTTTTTAAACAACGATAATTAGGTACTAACTATTCTTGAAAATAAGTGACCGTAGCTCTAAGTAGTCATTATAATTTATTTTTACTTCCTCGATAGACTGTCTTCGCTCTACTAAATGTCATGATAGGTTACGGCTCAAAGCCTAGGCCTAGTTCTAACTGTTCTAAACTGCATAGCGAGGTAGAACCATCCCTTTCATTAGGGCGGGTCTGAGACGGTTTGACATGACAACAGGAAATGGAAGCCCACGATGCGCGAAGCGGTACTCAACTACTCAATTTAGGAAAACTAATTGTTATGCAGTTTAGACCGTGTTCTAAGAACCAGGCTTTTAACTGTTATACGCGGCATAACCATTTTTTTAATCGGTCGTAAACAAAGCCTTAACGCTACTTGTTGAACATAGAAAACTACATCCACGATTACAACTTTGCCGAGGCATTGTGAGTCTTATAATCGTTCTCCCCAAGAACATTATTTTTTTTACAATAATATATACATACAAGGAAATTAAATTGCATTTTCTAAACATAAGATAACGCGAAGCGTTTGGCAGACAGCTCCAATAGCACAGCCATCTTTCGTTATGTTTAAATCCCATTTAAGGGCCTTCCACCGCTTTAGTGCCGTAAAAAGGTTACTTTCTAAAGCATATTCCTTAGTAACGGCTAGGTTAAAAGGTTTTTCCCCCGTTGGGTTCCCACATTGTCGAGGCGAGGGGTCTCAGTAGCCGTGGCTTGGTCACACCTATGGTGAAGCGAAGAGGAACCCGAGGAGGGGCCGCTCTTCAGGGCTTTTGCCGGTTAAGCCGACGACGTAGCGGCCAACAAGTAGTTTGCAACTAAGGCGGGCCGCGATGTCGTTTGGGGCCTCCTAAACCCATACGATATCTCGGCTGAGGGTTGAAGACCGCGGCGGGAGAGGAGTGCCGGTATTCCGGTGCGCCGCTCTCCCTACCTCCCGCGGCTTGGACGTGGTCGCTACCGTCTCATGGCGGACGCGGTGGGGCTGCAGGGGAGGTTCCTAACCCCTGCGGCCGAAAAGTGGTAGATGGCGGGGCCACTGATCTGACCCGTCATAGGGGGACTAAGGGAGCCACGGAGTCGTCTGGCGCCCATGTGACCAGCACATTGGTCCCTGGAGTGGTCACGCTGTGCAATGTGTTCTGGTGCGCCGGTGATGGGGGTTACTCCCCAGAGGAGGGTTCTGTGTGCGGACAGCCGCGGCGGGTTCGCGGTGAGTGCTAATGCGTGCCCGTGTGCCCGCCATAAGTGGCACGGGTTGGAGTCCCACATAACTGCGCTATCTTCCCGTGGTAGCGCAGTATGCATGAGCATTTCGCCACAATAAAAAAAAGTTAAAAGTTTTGAAATAAATAAATATTTATTATTGATTCATGTAAATTATTTGTGAAACATGGCTTTTCGTGTAATAGTTTAACGATATTTTTTCGCTACTTTTGTTTACTCCTCCAAAACGACTTAGATGTTTACAAATATTTTTACACAGAAAAATTTATGAATAGAATTTCTTCATAACTGCAATAGCATATATAAATCAAAGAATGGTTTGCGAACAAAACTGTCCAAAAGGAGGTTCAATATTGATATTCTGGCTCCGAGCGGGCGCACGGCCAGTACTGTGTTAACATTGGGGAATATATACGTATTAATAGGGGCGCCTATTGACATTAACCAAGCACAAAACCAAACTCTGGAATGCTACTAGAAATAAATTCCAGTTGGAAAACCCAATAACACTGCCCGACCCGAGAATCGAACCTCATGTTCAGAAGTAGTTCTCTCGACCTGTAGACCAACGAGGCAGTTATTGCAGTAAGTGCATTTTCTGATGCCAAAAAATGCCTTGCTTTAATAAGCTTCTCAAGTTCTTGCGACCTGTAGATCAACGAGGCAGTTATTGCAGTGAGTGCATTTTCTGATGCCAAAAAATGGCTTGCTTTAATAAGCTTCTCAAGTTCTTGCGACACGCGACGTCTAGACCAACGAGGCAGTTATTGCAGTGAGTGCATTTTCTGATGCCAAAAAATGCCTTGCTTTAATAAGCTTCTCAAGTTCTTGCGACCTGTTGATCAACGAGGCAGTTATTGCAGTGAGTGCATTTTCTGATGCCAAAAAATGCCTTGCTTTAATAAGCTTCTCAAGTTCTTGCGACCTGTTGATCAACGAGGCAGTTATTGCAGTGAGTGCATTTTCTGATGCCAAAAAATGCCTTGCTTTAATAAGCTTCTCAAGTTCTTGCGACCTGTAGACCAACGAGGCAGTTATTGCAGTGAGTGCATTTTTTGATGCCAAAAAATGCCTTGCTTTAATAAGCTTCTCAAGTTCTTGCGACCTGTTGATCAACGAGGCAGTTATTGCAGTGAGTGCATTTTCTGATGCCAAAAAATGCCTTGCTTTAATAAGCTTCTCAAGTTCTTGCGACCTGTTGATCAACGAGGCAGTTATTGCAGTGAGTGCATTTTCTGATGCCAAAAAATGCCTTGCTTTAATAAGCTTCTCAAGTTCTTGCGACCTGTTGATCAACGAGGCAGTTATTGCAGTGAGTGCATTTTCTGATGCCAAAAAATGCCTTGCTTTAATAAGCTTCTCAAGTTCTTGCGACCTGTTGATCAACGAGGCAGTTATTGCAGTGAGTGCATTTTCTGATGCCAAAAAATGCCTTGCTTTAATAAGCTTCTCAAGTTCTGGCGACCTGTAGACCAACGAGACAGTTATTGCAGTGAGTGCATTTTCTGATGCCAAAAAATGCCTTGCTTTAATAAGCTTCTCAAGTTCTGGCGACCTGTAGATCAACGAGGCAGTTATTGCAGTGAGTGCATTTTCTGATGCCAAAAAATGCCTTGCTTTAATAAGCTTCTCAAGTTCTTGCGACCTGTAGATCAACGAGGCAGTTATTGCAGTGAGTGCATTTTCTGAATCCAAAAAATGCCTTGCTTTAATAAGGTTCTCAAGTTCTTGCGACCTGTAGATCAACAAGACAGTTATTGCAGTGAGTGCATTTTCTAATGCCAACAACTGCTTTGCTTTAATAAGCTTCTCAATTTAACCTACATATAGCAATAGAACTACATAAATGTATGTCCTCTTGAATCTAACGAACAAAAACCCAAACAAATAAACACGGACACCATTCATAAAAGACATAACATCGGGTTGGAATCTTCTACACTTTGCTCTATCTTAAGCATTCTTTCGCCGCTTAGATTGTAAGCTCTCGTTTGAACTTTCACAACATCCTGTCGGCGCTTCTCACAACGTGCATTCTTTTATAATATCAATTAATTCGTTATTAAAAGAAACATGTTATGGTGAATGTTGGTCTGAAATGATTGTTGAACAGATGTTGTTTATGGCGATTTAGTGGATTTCCGTAAACACGACACGACACCTCCGTGGTTAAGAGCATATTCAACAAATTCATACACATAAACAACAACTTTACAGTTTATTCAAAACTATCGCAAATATTTGTAAGGAATGCCACACACTTAACGTTTTGCGCTGTCAGGAGGCCGCGTCGTGTTTGGTGTACGCAATTCGAACACAATGAAAAGCTTTACAACAACTGTTAATGTTGATAATAATATTAAAAGGGCATTTAAACCACGAATAGAAAACATAAACCTGATAAATCGGAACTGATCTGAAAAAAAATAAAAGCGCTGAAAACCTATATCCTGTGAAACGTTTGCAACGGCTTATGGATGAAATTATCAATAACAAACTCAAATTCAAACTTTAAACTATCTAGAAGACTACATGGATATTGTTAATAAAGACCAAACAAAATATATCTCTGAAGATTCTGCAAAAATCTTTCTGCTTGCAAATAACGTAGTCAAGCTTTACTATCGTGGTTAAACACAAACATTTCAGAGTGTGTTACTTGGTTTCAGCAGATAAGAGCATTATGGCATTATGAGAATGAGAACAAAAGAACAAACAAATGGGTAGATACAAGTCTAAATATATCTTTCAGAGTGAAAGCTTTATGAAACTTAGCAGTATTTACTTCGATACTAACAGGTAGGTAGATACTTAACAAACTACTCCATCTCGATGTATTGAAACGTCGTCGTATCTAGGTAGCCGGAACTTCAAAAGGGCCGTATTCAAAATACTGATCACGACGTCATGTATCAGTATGTTGTTAATTTTCACGTGTGCGGGTGGCGGGCGGCGGGGTGGCGGGGTAGAGGCAAGCGCGCGGTGCGATGCCGAAAGAGGCCGCTAACGAATTGTTTTGGTGAAAGTGCGGGCCAGTGCCGCGACCACATTCCGACGAACTGGTCGAGGAGCCGCTGCTGTGGGAAACGCCGCCAGGGCCACCCCACACGACGGCCAGCCTATATCTGCATGCGAGTGCCAGCGCTGCCCTCCAACCGACAATCCTACACCCGCGCGCCAGGAGCCTGCTTCCATACCCGGATACGCGCTTCAGTTTCAGAGCGACTCAACTACACTTTTGAGTACAGCCTAACTAGATATTCAGCTCTATCCGGCACTGTTTGGTAATGAATTTGGAACTTTAGCAGGAAATCATTCACAACTGAATAGAAAGTCGCTCAAAAAAGAAATGCTTGAACATTTGAAAGTTCGGCTGGTTGTGTAAGGATATGATAACACGCACATAGGGAAGTTTAATTTGCATTAGATAACAAGTAGTGTAGCGGCAATGCTAGGCGGAATGCGAGGGGGAAACGAGTTTGATGAAATAGTGAGGAGCGGGGCGGGCGGCGGCGGCGGCGAGCGCGCTGCGGCGGCGCGGCGGGTGCGCGACGTGATGTTATGTTATCGCATGCATTATTCAGCGGGTGGCGAAAGCGGCAATTTGCGACAATATCCACTGATTCGCAGAATCGCCGACTGTTGAGCCGCCGACGAGCCATAAAACAGGATACCCGTCACTCAATAACTACGTTGAATTTAAATAAAAGCTCACGAATAAAAGATATACACTGTACATTTTTTGGAAATTGTCCATTGTTTATAATGGTACTTGGCAGTGAATTTTCTGTGGCGTGGGTAAAATATTGCTTTTACGAGTACATAATAACTTTTTGAATATTATATTAATACTGGGTGAAGACAGAATGTTTATGAAAGTCTAGAAGCCATTTATATTAGGTACAGTAGGTGGGCTTTGGACACAGGTTGTTATGTATGAACACCTAGGTACCTAAACATGAATAAAAGATTTTACATTCATACAAGCCAGCCAACGTGATGGAAAATATTAGTCACGTTACGTACTAATATGAAGTGTTCAGTGACCCGCTGTAGGAATATCTTGTCAGTACCGAAGTCTTTAGTACCTAGGAACTTGTTACTGAATGCTGCTGTTGCCATCAAAGGCGTTAGCTAGGCGATGCGAGGGATAAGCAGAGCCTTTGGTATCTGTAGAGGTACCTATGTACATTCATTGCATGTGTGGAATGCATTAGCTATAAAAGTAACCAAGATCGCATTGATCCATGTTAAGGCCGCATTAGTCATATTGTGTAGGTACGATGTCATCGTTAAAGTTATAACAGTGGTGCTGGTTGGATTCAGGAAGGTGTTCGAGAAGATTAGGCGCGGCAACAACGCAATATGCGGCCGACAAACCGGCCTCGATTGCGCAGGACAGCGCCACCAAGGCTGGCAGGCCTTCCGCGACGACTTCTTCGGGGCCCGCGCGGCGGCGGCGGCGGCGGCGGTATCGGCGTCGCTCTCTCGATTTAATTATTTAACTGTGAAGGCCGATCGCCCGAGGCGGGCAGCGGGCGGTGCGCTGCGACTGGTCCGACGGGTGCGGTCCGGAAGAACGCGCAGACAGCGCGCCGCCGTCCGCTTGCGCGCAGCCACCAGACTCCGCGGCACCGACACCGACAGCGACACATCGCACTCCGAGCACACGCAACACTCAAATTTCGAAATAGACGACTTTCTCGGGTCCAGTTAGCAATGACTATCTGACCAAATAGCGTCGAGAGCGGCCTCCAGACACGCGGACGCGGCAGCGGCGACGGTCGGCCGGCCGCCGTCCACCGTGCTGGCCGCGCCGTCGCCATACCCAATACCCAAGCACACTTACAAAACTTTCGATATGTAATCGGTGTAACAATTTGAATATTTGTAAATCGATTTCATATCGATTGCACACTGACGTCGATATCAGCATAACCGTCTTTATGTCTCAACACTAACAAAAGACTAAATGAGAAAAACTTAAGTAAGCCATTAAGAATGACTTAATTGATTAGGTTTTCTAACGGATGAGGCACCTACATGGTGCGTAAGCATGATGTTTGCTACGTCACTATGACTCATATGCGTATGCGGTGAGAAATGTTGACTTGACGCATTGTCTACAACAATGGATCACTACACTGGTTGAACTTATTATATCATGAAAAATTGCGTCAAGTTGCTTCGACAAAACGACAAGAATTTGTTTAATAATAGCCGTAAAAACCTACCTGTACCAAGTCACTTTGTGTCTGACTATTTAGAGACTGTATTATTTATCTATATATATAGATAAATAATACAGTCTGTATATAACTGATCCTCGAGAAGCCTCATGCGTATGATGGCCAATCCCTGCTCTAATCTGATATATTATGGTTAGATGGATAAGTTTTCACATAGGTATAATCATCCGTTCTTCCACATATGTTTAGAGACTGGTCCAACATTTAGCAGTCTTCTCTCAAAATAGGTATAAATGAGCAATCTTATCACTGCATGCATCAAGCATCGACATTGGTCAGACTATGGTCAGATGTATATATATGACCCGACCCTTATGCACACTCAAAATAACCTTACTCTGAGAGCTTATGTGACACTCTTAATAGTGTCAGAAACTGAAAGAAAATCTCATAAGTATTTGCTTCTACACCTCTAACCTACAATTAATAGTTTGATATGCCTTGCATATTTATTGGCATGCACAAAGATACTTACACCAATAAAACAATAGGACTTGATATCGGTTATAACGACAACATATATACTAGGTTATAAAAGCCGATAGTCGTAAACCGAACAACCGCTTACAATCGGCAAAGACAAAGCATAAATGACGTAAACAAAACGTATCTCTCACTTCTTATAGTGATGCACCATCAATTTACACAACGTAGATCGTTCAGAATGTCAATACCGATTTCGAAATGTACCTAATATACGAAACGGTGGCAAATGCGATCCCGTATCGGGCATGCGAGTTGGCCAGAGCAGTTCTTGCTCAGGCCGCATTCCTCGCCCCTTGAATTCCGCACCGCAGACCTATCGTACACGTCTTTACGTATGCTGCACTCACATCAATTTTAACATGAGGCTTTCTTTGAAATTTGTTTTAGACTTTATGGGGGATATTTCTGTTTGCCATCTCTACCGTAAAACGGGGTGAATAGAACCTCAGGGGTGAATGGGAACAAAACTTTGATTAGGATTTTAACTGTGATAACACATTATTGGTCTTAAACAAAGCATCGTTTTTTTAAGTTATTATTTAATACTAGCTGTTCCCCGCGGCTTCGCTCCCGTGGACCACCCCACAGGACCCGTTTTCGGGATTAAAAAATAGCCTATGTTACTCAGGAATAACGTAGCTTTCTATTGGTGAAAGAATTTTTTAAATCGGTCCAGTAGTTTCGGAGCCTATTCGGTACAAACAAACAAACAAACAAAAAAATCTTTTCTCTTAATAATATTAGTATAGATATTGGAGTACCTATTAAGATGTTGTAAACAATTATTTAATAACGTGAAAATTCTCATCAAAGTTTTATCCCATTCACCCTTGTGGTTCTATTCACCCCGTTTTACCCGGTACTCGTAGTTTTTCCTGAAAGCTTCGTAGGTTTGTATACTTACTGACATACAATACATTTGCCGATTAACTGTATTCAGTTCCAGCCCCCGTACCCTGACGTGACAAAACTATCATAGTTTGACTGTAAACAAGGGACAGATGTATAGAAAACATATATATATGTCCCTTTCGCATACTCAAACTAACCTTGCTCTAAGAGCTTATGGTCACCTCCCAGCTCGTAGAAAGGCGCAATTGTTGCTATTTACAGAGCAGAATTTTCTCAATGCTGGGCTTTTCATGAAAACTCGGTAGCAGAAAACCGAATTTAGACTTTACAGTCTCGCTGCGCTTGCGCACAATGAACCAAACCCATTGTACATGTATCTATGCGTATTAACTAATATGTAACGGTTACCAATATTGTTTTGAATGTTCAGCTGTTTCATGTTTAGCAATTCATAGTAAAGACAATTAATGGTTAGTTAAGAAGGTAGTAGTAGATCTACAACCCTGTGATGACCATAATAGTTGGCCATATTATTTTCATGAACTTAACCCTAAGTTTCTCAGCTCTAAATTATCGCAGAATTAATGTGACTAATTGTCAAGCACGCGTTATCTGCTGTGATTGGCTGTTGAAAATTCATTCAACCAATCACAGCAGATAACGCGTGCTTGACAATTTGTCACATTAATTCTGCGATAATTTTGAGCTCAGAAACTCGGGTAAGTGTTTCAGTTACTGTAACTTGACGCTAAAACTTTTTAAACTTACTAAGATTTTCTTCAAAGTTATTAAAGATAATTAGATATATAAGGGATTATTTATAAAAGTTTACTTTTTTAATTTTAAAACTCTTTTAACTTTGAGCAACGTTTATAAATAAACCATTCAAAGTTCAAACTGCAGGTTTCGATGTCATGGCAATCTTAACTGCTTAACAGCATCTACGAGCTTACTAGTATATACGAGCAGCCAATAGATATGCCTAGCTGCTCGGTTTAGTTGAATATAATTAGCGGCCAAGAATTCTATAAATTGCGGTGTAATTGCGTTTCATCGACTAAATGCTTAGTTGTAAAAACGTATGATCGTTTAATTTTCCGCGGTCGCATGCAACGTGTCTTTAAGCTGTGCTTACACGTGCAACATATTGTTAAATTGCTTAATTCTGCACAATATTGGGCAAATGATAAGAAAAATCAAAGAATCGATGGATGGACTGTGTGAATGACGTTGTCTAAGAAGAGGGTAGGATAGGATAGATGGACCCCTTTTCCGCACTTAGACTCCCATTTGATCCGTTGTGCGTGCAGGCCTTCTCTCTGTGAGAGGGAATGGGTCGTAATCCACCACGCGGGCCCAGTGCATGTTGGTGGATGTCTCATGTCTTCGAATTTTTGGTTCTAAGACATGCCGGTTTCCTCACGATGTCTTCCTTCACCGTTTTTGAGAGCAGTGGTGATGTAATAATTTCCATGAAGTAAAGCGCCTGTCTGGGTTCGAACCCACGACCTACAACTTGTAAGTCGCGGCCGTTACCACTGGGCCACCACTGCTCTCTAAGAAGAGAGTAACTAACCACTAGAGCCAATAGAGCCGTATGGAAGAAAGCACGTCGATACCGATTAAATTGGGACAATAATATACATAATGTACCGACAATTTCAAGCAATATATTGCAAAACATGTAGCAAATGTTGTTCGAAACACCGAACCACCATTTTTGAGCGATATGTAACAAATTTTTCAACAAGACAATTCAGTTTAGATATTAAACAAGAGTACTCTACATATGGCTTCACTACTTTCAGCAACTATTGTCGGGCAATAATACTTGCTGAAAAAATTGCCCATTTAAATGCGAGCTTCGCTTTAAGGTTGGGGTACACGGCACGAGCGGCCGGGCGGGGTCGTCGCTCGGCGCACATTCCCAACCTACTCCGCGGCCAGGATTCCCACTCGAGCACATTCTTACCGCCACTGCCAGCTAAGGAGCTACGAAGTAGCCGAACAGGAGCACGACTTTCTCCACGTTTTGGATATGCTTGTTTTAGTAGCGGAATCTTTGCATCTTAGATAGATGCTGAAATATGAGGTTGAGATTTTGAGATACATGGTCCTTTAAATTGTGCCTTTTTCATGAAGCACAAAATTGCTAAACTGAATTCAGGGTCCTCCATTTAGACAAAAAATAAATCAATGAAAAAATTGTTTTTTTTTTTTTTGGAAATTCTCCTGCACTTGAAAGGGATCTGATATCTTCAATCTTGTAAAGTTCTTTTTGTTAGAGCTAAGTTGATACTTGTTACTTTTCAGTTTCAGTTGCCACGTAATAAAACTAGCGAAACATCATGTTCAAAAAGCCAGTTCGTCATAAAAGTAGTAGCTTTCTTGAGCACACGGCGAATCCGTTTCCGCGTTCCTCAATAAAAGTTTTTAAGCATTCTTTAAAGGCATAACGATTATGTACCGCGTTAGTTCATAAAAGTTTGTTAGCATTCTTCAAAGGCATATCCATTACCTTGTTTCGTAGCTCGTTAGTCTCGGGCTGTGCACCGGCGAAGCGGCGCCAGCGCGCGGTTCCGAGAACACGACGGAATGCGACTATTTACAACTTTTACCTATTTGGTAACGTTTACAATGCGTGCACGTACCACAATGCCTAAGTAACCTTTTGCTCTGACAATTTAAACTTATGCTGCTGTAATGTGCTCGTTCATGACGGACGCATGTTTAATGAATCTCACAGCAAATGGGTAGGCACGTCTTTCGGGAACTTGCAAAACCTTAATCGAAGACCTTAACGAAAAGGACAAAATACCGTAGATCAAAAGAATCAGCATAAGCGTGCAAGTAATACAAGTTACTAGTTATCGGAGGGCCGTCACAAATCTCGGCGTGTAGTGGAGTTGGTCGGGCCGGCAACAGTCGCTAAATGAATTAGCCTGAACAGGAATGGGGTCGTCCAGTCTGGTTGCGTTGGCATCCGGCCTAACGACGAGCGGGCGCATTCTCTAACCGCGCGCCGTGCTCTAAACGAGCTGGCACCATGTGAACCCTATTCCAGCAACCAGTACGTGGAATGTTGTCAAACATTCACATATTATAACTTCGACAATTTGCTCAGTGACCTCTGGCAACACATGGCGGTTATAACGAGACGTATGCCAGTGAATAAGAAAGCGTTATCAGAATTATGTTCTCTTTGTAAAACTGAAATGTTTTCGCATTAACATAAATATGCAAATCGCGTCTAGACAATTTGAAAGTATTCTCTTTGTTCAAATGCCGTGTTCGCGGTACGTCGTTCTCCTAATATGTTAAACTTTTCTTTTTAAGGGATGAGGGCATTGACCTGTGCAGATCAAGAGTGGGTATTATTTACTAGTTTTGCTTACCAGAATGCCCTCCATACGGAAAAGCCGGCGGCCTGCAGCGGTAAGCTGACAGCCAGCCCCTCAGGGAAGTTCTGGATGCCGATGCCTAGCGCCAGATTTCTGTGGACAAAGGAAAAACAACATTTAGTAAACGTTTCAATGTTTCGGTAACTTTCTTATAACTTTGGTATGATCTCATAACTTAATACGTCCACTCGGACTATTATTGTCATTTCGCATTAAATATACTAAATATAATAGTCAGATGACACCATTAAAAGGTATTAGTTTGGCGTTTTCAAGGGAGAAATCGTCGACGATTGCGAAAATGTTTGAGAAATAAAGCAACGACCTTGTCTAAATGTGATTATTTTATTGATTTTCCTTCGAATCGATGACTCAAAACGTTGGACACTGAATCAATGATTGATATAAGGTACATTATGAATCAATTGAATCTCATGATTGATTTCACAATATCCAATTGAATGAACTTAATAGCCATTATTAATTTTACAGATATTTTATAGAAATTGCATTTATATCGTAACAAATGGAAGCAATAGCGGATATGTGCTGACACTGGCACATTCCTCGGCGTCCCCCCCCCTGCACCTGCTGCCTGCCACCCTGGCCGCGACCGCTCTAGGAATGCGACTAACTGTACTCCTCAGCCTCGGTCACCGTTAAACTCAACTGTTCCCGCGATGCAGCTAAAACTTACCTCTCGACATGTATTACGTAATGACGTAATAATATGCTATTCGCTGATTTCGATCGACTTACTAAGCGACCGTTAACTATGTCGGAGTACCAATCAAAGGTTCCTTTGTACTCGTTAACGTAACTTTATTACATTCAGTATTTCAGACTGCCGCGTCTGAATGACGACATACGGAAAATTGATTTCTGCGGATTGATTTCAGCCGAAACGTTTAGTGGAGCTTAGCTTATGATGGAATCGGACAAATGAAAAAAAAACACGAAAAATGTTTACTTGAAATTCTGTTTCATATACCGGATCTGTTTAGGCAATCTCTTGGAGATAGCTACATACTTCTGGTGCGCTTGCGCAAGAAAGAGAAGGCAACAAAACTTTTCATTTAATATGACTTTAACGGGATACATTGAAGTACCATGACAGCTAAAAGTACTAATAGCGACGTAAACGGAAGCCTCGGGAATTCCTGTTAAAATGGTTAAGTTAATAAACATGCATGGCGGCGCGAGCCTTTGAGCTCGGTGAAAGCTGCGGCGTGCGCGCGCGCATGCGACACAGCGCGCACCGGGGCGCACGGTACACCGCTCATCAATTGAGTGTAAACCTCCATCGGTACCAACAAGGATAGCTGTACTTCAACACAACGCGTTTGTTATACAGACTCTATTAGAATTTGTTCAAGAAATCATTAGTTTACATATTCCTTTTCATGCTCTTTTGGGTGAATGAAGGCAGATTTTGGGATTGTCGACTTGAGCAAATGCAAAGCAAACCTTTGTTGATGTCCTCGTAACTGGATTAGATCAGGCTAAGATTGTAGGTACTTCAAAATCATATCGTTTTGAGATGTCCTCGTAACCGGCGTGTGTGTATGACTAGATGTATGAATGTGAGTGAAGCAAAAGAAGTATATAAGGATCGTAGCAGGTGGCGTTCTATAGTTTCTGCCTACCCCCATGGGAAAAAGGCGTTAGTTTATGTATGTATGTCTTCGTAACCTGCCTAGCTACCTAGCTTAGAGAAAAAAAGCGCTGTATTCTGATAAACCTATCTATACCTCAATCAGTTACGAGTCCATCTCAAAACGATATGATTTTGAGGTACCTACAATCTTAGCCTGGTCTGTCACAATTCAGATAATCAGCCTATTTCGTCCCCACTGCTAAGGCAGGCGTCGTTCAAGTCTGTCATCCCATTGGTAACGGGTCACGTAGGTATTGTGAACCTAGCGGAGTCACAATTCACAAATTATAACAACCAGGTCCATGCTAATGACTCTCATCGTCTGGCCGGTGAAGATTGGAGATTATTTGAGTAAAGAAACGGTTCAAAGATTGAGATGGGGAGTCTAACGATATTTCATCAGCATCTTCGCGTTTCTTAGCCTTGGTCTATCGGACATAAGTTCATTCCCTTATAGTTTGGCTAATAAGCAAGATCATCTAGTTTTGAAAATCAGGATTCAACCAATGTAGAATCTAAAGAAGTTTTTCTAGAAGAAAATGTCTTGAGATTAATTGCAAATATGAACCTCAAGGAAGGAAGATCTTCAAGAAATCTTACTTAGGACAATAGCCCGAACGTTAACTAAATATTCTTTGCAAGTGTGTAATTATGTATGAATTCTGACACTGGAAGTATTTCGTCTTTAAGAATGGTTGAAACTTGCTGTTGACAGTTTGAATCATTCTATAGTTGGTATTGGGAGGTCTCCCTCCCCATTGACATCTAATTATTACTGTCTCGCGCTATATGAACCATTATTCGTTGATTTCGTAGAACTTGTTTCAGTAAGCAACTTTATTTCAGGGTTGGGATAAAGTGGAATATTATATACTCATTATTGGTTATCATTTCATCCGCGGATTCTCTATTTATTGTATGCAGTAGGTTTGTATATTACTTACACATCTTATCTATAAGTTACTAAAATAGGTTCATTGTTAATCATAAAGCAAAGTTTAGCAGAACCGTTTGTAATCTGCTGCACTGAAAGTCCATTACGACAATTAAAGTCTCCAGCTTCGATGTATAATTAATAAAATTAAACCAAATACCGAAAAAAAGGTACTGAAATAGTTGATTTACGCTACGGCTACCACTAAGTCTATGATTTACCAACGACTAACTGGTAGTAGTTAATTGTAAATTCAAATTGGCTTTGTACCGTCGTTCGGTTGTTGCGCGTGCGCCCGACTGTTAGCCATTCAGAGAGGTATGTAAAATAAAAGTTATAACTTATGCAGTGGCGGCAGAAAAAAGTCATCTTACGCTTCATCGCTTCAACTGTTTACTGTGTCGCGGAAACGGCTGCGGTGCGCGGCCTATTATGTCAACCAATACCTATAGAATTTTATAAGTGAATGGAGTAACGCTGACTCCGGATACATCCGAATTCCAATTACATCATAGACGGGTCCATTTCACTTTCCGACCTACCCGGAAGTGAATTCCTAAGCACGAGCATACGGCGCGGCCGAATTTTCAGCGTCACGAACGAATCTGGACTCTATGTGTGCAATCATAGAGTTCTCAGTGTGAGTAGACGCAGAAAGTCTTCGAGGCACGCACGAAACGACGAAGCGGATGTGAACGTAAGCAGACGTCGCTCCAAAAGTGACTCAGTTGTGTTGCACTAGAGTGCAAATTGTGATGATGGTGAGAGCGACAGTCGCGAAAGTAGTGGCAACTTTCACGGCACGATGGGGGCGCATGAGGCGGCTGCGCGGGGCCCTGCCGACGGCCCATTGACGACACCGTGACCTACATACCGCAGCTCCATTCATACCGCGGCCTCGCCAGCGCCGCACGCACAGGACTCTAGCCCGCACACTTGCCGCTGTTACGGGGACACCGGAATTTCCATCGGCCACTTACACAACTCGTGTCAGCCGCTGTCGCAATCGGAGCTACGCACTGGGCCGAGGTCGCTCCACCATCACCACACTTGTTCAATTAGAGCCTCCAATAATATGTTCAATCGACCAAAAAATATTCTCAACAAAATAGAACTAGTCGGACATGTAAATATAACATTAGGTAATAGCTATTAAGATACCAATTAGCTAGACCGTAAAATGATAATTACATAATGTTGGTTCAATGTGAAACTGAAACATCTGGCGAGTAGCGATCATCTAACGAGTAGGTAAGGAGGCGACAGCCTGTATCAGTAAAGGACTAACGTGAGAAGTCAATATCCTGTCTCTCACGTCCTAATTATACCCAATTTATGTATGAATTTCGCACGTTTTATAATAATCTCTTAATTATGCAACATTGACTTAGCTGATAACTTCTCAAATCACAATCATCTTAGTAATCTACAGCTGCACATTGAGCAATTGAAAGCATCCATCATATTCTTCGATATTATTTACGAGGGGATGCAATGATGCATGTCTACCACTTTCGTAGGAAAGAGGCCGTTACTCATAGCAATTACCAGCTTGGATTACATGGCATGACAGACAAAAACGAAATAAAAAAGTTGAGATGTTTGCAAATCATCCATAACGTACTGTATCTATTAACGTAGCCAGAGACACTTAATCTAGATTCTAAGATTTCTTGTAAAAGCTCTCAAATAACAAAAGCGTCTGCGCTAATGGATAATGTTAGCAAGTAGGTTAGCTTGTAAGACACGAAATATTCTGATTTATAATAATATTATGATGTATCTAGTCAACCTTGGGAAGTGGCAATGAGAGAATTTGTCGACGAGTCTTTACTGTACCTAGTGAATATAAGGTGGTAGATGAATTAGCAATGCGAGGTGGTTGCGCTAGGTATGGCAGCGCGCGAGGGGTGCGGGGTCCGGCGGGGCGGGGTGCGCGGGAGGGGGAGGGGGAGGGGGGAGCGCGTGGCTGCCAGACAGCGGGGCTCCGCATGGGAGGCTAGCACCAGCCTCTTGCATCGCTCGCTGCTCACCGTCGCCGCGTCGCGACAGCTTCACGCAAACGCTGCTCCACTTTGATTAAAATTGCATATTAAGCCACGTATATACGACACTTTAGCGACTGACGTGTTAACTAGCTTGTGAAAACATTTCTGTTGATCAAGGCGAATTGAACACTCCTGCACACTATGCACGGCATAGCAACCCACCAACTTTAATTCAAGTGCTTATACGCACAAAAAAAGCCAGACCTTATACAAACATTGTAGGAATCAAAGAAACTAACTCTACCATTACTGAGTTGACAAAGACTTGGTGCCAAAGATCGAAAAACCAGCATTTAGGCAAAATACCTACAAAGTAAAGTCAAGTCCGTCTATGTATGCCTTTGTTACCGTATTACATGCCTTGAATATCAAACAAAGAAAATAAATATTGAAATTGGGTAATTAAGACTAATCACATGAAAAATTCTATAGCGACTGTACACGAGGAAGGCATTTTATAAAAAAAAATACATTTACTATTTATATTGTAGCTTGGCGCCATAGTCTGCTTGCATAAACAAATAGTGTGCGATTGTAACCCAATGTAGATCACTGAAACGCGTTTTGAATACAATTGTTAGTCAAACAATCGTAATTGAAAACATTCAGTGCATTTGAATTGTGGGGATATTTCATTCGGAAGATTATGTTTCTATTCATAAACGTATGCAAATTCAATTTCTAAATCGAAGAAGAAAATAAATGAATGGCTCGTACACTTTATTTGTGAATGGTAGCCATTAACTAGAGGAGCTCGTGGCTAAATAATAACAGCCGCACGGGTCGATCATCAAGGTTAAGCAACGCTTGACGAGGTCGGTCCGTGGATGGGTGGCCATTTCAACATACCGAGTTTCCTCCGTGCCTCGGAAAGCACGTTAAGCCGTTGGTCCCGGCTGTCATTTGAAGATCTTTGACAGTCTGACAGATCTTTGTTGATCTTTGCCGTTAGTTTCTTTGACAGTCGTTACGGGTAGTCAGAAGCCTGAGATCTGACACCAGTCTTGCCAAGGGGTACCGTGTTACCCAGTTACTGGGTTGTGGAGGTCAGATAGGCAGTCGCTCCATGTAAAACACAGGTACTCAGCTAAATCCGGTAAGACTGGAAGCCGACCCCAATATAGTTGGGAAAAGGCTAGGCAGGTAGCCATTAACTAATTATGAGAACTATGTTAAAGAGAGAGCATGGCCTCGGTCGTATTATTCATAGTTGTAACGACATTAAAAGTCACAAGGGTCTGGGGAGTGCAAGCCCACACTCAAACAGTCTTATGTATATAGACAGTGGGCGAAGGTAGACTAGAGGACGCCAAATAATCGCTCTACATAGTATCAACAGCATCAACACTTGACTACCTTTTTAGTAACACAACGCAGACTATACGACCAGTAAGCACCTACCTCTTACAGAAGCAGATTCTCAAAACGATAACAAAGAATATTAACCTGAATATTCAAGACTCAAACCGTACATGTGTTGAGGTGCCTTCACGTATGTTGTAACAAACACTCATGGACATTCTGAGTGATACCAAACTTGCCTACTTAAACATACTATTTCCATATGAAGATATGTATGGAATGATTGGAATGTAATATCTATTGAATGAGAGAGCAATTAATAATCAACATTGGAAAGCGTAAAAGATTACACGAGAGCCGACGAATTCCTTTGCAGCGCGCGTTCGGCTGCGGCGTTCATCAATAGCAGGACATTAACCAACTTCACCGCGGGACAGATGAGAAGCATCAATAACGACAAACCGATTGCCAAACAAAATTTACACCGCATTCAGATCACTAACTGTAAAAAGGCATCATTAAAATGACTAATCAAACGATCGACGCTCAAGAATCTAGTAAATGTTAATTATATGTCGGAATTTATTGAAATTATTCGAAATAAAATTAATTCTTGTTGTGATATTTTAGTAAAAGAGAGGTTAGGTCGATTTTGGAGAAGTGGAAGGCTCCCACGGACCGGTCGTGGTAAGTGGTCCATCAACCTCTGTGGTGCTTGGCGGTGGCCGATCGCTCCGCTCGCCGTTTCCGCTGCCGCCCGTGCCTGGGCCCATACCGGCAGCCCGTCAGACGCCCTTCACTACATGCGCACTGTGCACACTTCTAAGCAAGCCATTAGGAAAAACGACAGCGCATATTGTATGAATTAATGCACACTGCGAGTCTTGGGTAATATTTGATTGCAAAGAAGTTTAAGATGAGAAAGTTACCCAAACCATCTTAAAAATAATAAAGAAACATCAAAAAAATGTAAAGGCCCCAGCGAGTACTGAAACAAATTATAAGAAACAGAATAATTCAGAGTGATTACAACCAATTTCTAATAGGTTTAGACGAGACGATCAATCTCACGGCAAACTTATAATTTTGTAGTGACAAGAGACAAGGCTACAATGACGCAAACTGAAAGAAAATCAAAAAGCTATACAAGACTGAAAGAGAACTGATGTTACTATTTTTTGTAACCTAACAGCCATACAAAAAGATTCAACTCTAGAAAACGTTCTCCGGCACTATCATAATATTATCATCTTCCTCTCCTTGTTACTTGAGTTGGGCGCAGCACTTTTCTACTTCCATTCCGTACTGACAACCGTTACGTTATTACTGACTTCCTTTTATTTCATATCACTCCTCACAGCATCCATCCATCTTTACCTCTAGACAATGTTCTTCGGCACTATCATCGAATAACTAAACAATATGAAGAAAGAAATTTGGAAAGGTACAGGACCACGACACCAGATGCCAAATACTCTATTTAACCAAACTCCAAGTAGAATTGCATTGCTTTTCTCCAAGTTAACGGCACAAAACGGACCACTTTCGAAGAGTTCCGTTTAAGTTATAGCTTCAAGCGAAATCGTTACTATGCATCAAACTTGAAGGCACACGCAGGAATGTGGCCGCAAAGTGTTATGTTCTCTGACAATTGTACCGAACCGAGTGATCGTTTGATGGCGCTGATAACCCGAGAAGGTGAGCCGGAAGCGTTTGTATTGCGGCAGGCACGCATGCCATCGGCAGTAATAAACCTTAATGGCCTGGATGAAAAAGCAGCTATTAAAATGCTACTGCAAGAGACATGGTTCCAAAGTTCAATAGAAGTGGTTCCATCAATAAATGCATACGTTGTTGGTGCTGGAATCAGTCAGAAATTGTTGCATATATCACTGTACTTCGGTGTGGTCCTTTTTGCCCGATAAGGACAGTAGATATACCTAGAAGAATCCAACATAAATATTATAGAACTCATCGGAAGGATTAAAGCCCATTGTAGAGGGCTATGCTTGGCGTTGCCTGGCTTGATCGAATCAGTAATAAAGATATCCGCAGGAGTACAAAAAATAGGCAGATTGTTTGATGGGCAACTCCTACGTCATTACTGAAAGAACGGACTGAAATTGAAATGTCTGCACTATTGCACAGAGACCATCGAGATATTTATGGTATGAATAAGAATATCGAAATGTTTTCCGAAGACCACTATTTTCCAGAACACCGCATTAATTACTTAATTAAGAGGATACTTGGCCTAAATACCCATTAATAACGACGTCCTACCTACAGTATTACAACGAACTAAGTCAAGGTGCCTAATCGTAATAGCTGGTAAGAACAGTTTGTGAAGCTAACCCTTTGGTGAAGTGCATCGAGATTGTCGGCGGCGCCGCTCACGTCACGCGACCGCATTCCATGGCGCGGGCGCCTTCATTCATGTCGTGCTGCTAGGGCTGTCAGTAATCCAACTTGAATCCCGGGATTCCACCAAGAACGGTTAACTTTGGTCTACTTTAAGGTATGCAGTCGCTTTGCGAGAAATATATTATATTTCTGATAGGGCATTGATTACTTATTGCCTACGTATCTAGAGCAAAAGTTTAGACTTTTAGTTAATATTGCTTGCATTATCTTTTTGTAATGGGTAAAGCGTATTCAACAGATTGGGATGCATGCGATCAGTCAAAAACACTGTCAAAGGGTGATTTATTCTTCAGCCGACGAAACTGGCAAATTCTTTTAAATCATTTTGCATAGCTATGTAAGATAAAATTTTAATACTTAATGATATTGATGTGCAGTTTTGGCAACACAACAAGTTAAAAAGCGTCTGGATGTGCTAAATATGAGACTAGTGTTATCAAGTTAAACTCTATAAAATCTTAATAAATTATCAAAATATGATGTCTGAAAATACCACAGAACTAGATTAGGAGCGAAACTGCAAGCCCTATGCACGAGCGAGAGGTCGCAACAAGACCTTTGGACGGAACGAGAAAGGCGAAGTGCGCCATTACCCAGTATGGGAACGCAATTCGTAGACGCACGCGCACTTATTTGATGCCGGACTTGCTGCGTTCCGTCTCGCGCCCGTTTCCCGGCATAGCCCCGTCTCTGTCGCTCACTAGGAGAATTTCCTTTCGGCGCAGTATCTACCGATGCGTCTGTTTGCATACTAGCGGTGTGATTTGATCGATCGCCGGTTTCCTGTGAGAAAAACAGGTTGTTTGTCAAGTCAGGTGGTACGGTGCCTTACCGTTAACTCTTTGTGTGTGCCCGGACCGCACGCAATGCACCTAGACTACATGAACTTGTCTACTAATGCGTTTTATACGCAATAAAGTTTGTAACGTAAACAATAGTTGGCAGCCGAACAATAGTTAGCTTTATCTACATCATAGCTTAGTTCTGGAAACGCGTTACTTTTGGTGTAGCAAAAGATAATGTACAGAAGAATAGCATCTATTTAATATATCCCAATTAACCCATTGAGCGTCTAATTACAGACACAATAGAAAAACAATAGCTTACGCACACGTGGTGTGCAAACGACGCGTCACGGGTGTGCAGACAGAAAAAATGCAATCGCAATTACATATCAAAACAACGAAAAGCAAACCAATCCCAACATTCATGGGAAATAGTGAGTGGCGTCAGGAATGTAGGTAATCATAACACTGACTCCTACAAAAAGGACCTGACGTGAAATTTTTAGCAGCTCCACGTATCTAGAAACATGAAACGTTTCACGAGCAACACAAGAATAGAGTATTGTCGCCCCGATACAGTTACGCTTAGTCACATCCGCCTATAAACATAGGTACACAATACAATAGCGAGAATTCTAAAAATACAAGCAAAACTGAACAATGAGACTTTCTTCTAAGAAGCTGTTTCCGTTCTGCGCCTCTCAAATCAATATTTTCTGATAAGTTCAAAAAGTCTTCAAAAGCTGCATATGAAACCAACAATAAGGTACCTTTTGCGCTGAATTCGTTGCTGCAAAACGCGTTGAAACTATTAGAAAGTGAAGATGTACAGCAAAAGCTACATAAAATACTGAAAGACAAGCGTACAATATACGTATGTAGATACAACTGATATGCCAGTCGTTGGCCAAAGTTATTACAAACTATTATTGCAAAAAAATTAAAAGCAACAAGCTTTAGACCCCAGTACCAATGCTAGTCCCTTGATAGTCATGATAAGATTAGATTATCTTTAGCATTGGTATTAAACCTCCCTTCTACACAGGCATAAACAAAGATAGATCAGCAAACAAGACAAACTGTATAATAAGTATCGATAGACCGATCCCCAACGATTCCGATTTCAGGCAGCAACGCTTTGAATACCCAACAAAGGGCAGTATGAAGACAAATTATTCGCTAATAATACTCATAAAGCGAATAATAACTATAACAAACACATACTTGTGGAAACTGAATGTTTTAACAAACAGAAAGATAATAATAAAGGATCATGTGCGACAGTAATCATTACAGTTTAGCACGAGTTAAATACCGACCAAACTGTCTGTCGATTGCACTTTCAAGTATGCGACGGACAGTTTATTTTATATCTCAACCTGGATTGTTGCCAAAAATGTCACAATAAGGAGAAAAATGTAAACACAGCCGCATTCTAATTCAAAAATAAGGTCGTCTCGTCTCTCTGTCCGTGAACGAGACGACGCGTGACGATGTCTCGCCAAAACAAAACTCGGCTTACCTACAGAGTGCAGGGATTATTTCTGTGCAGACTCATTTATAAATACTTTAATGCTCTCAGACGACAAGACTAATGCTCTACAATATATTGAAACTAGTGCATGCCGCGACACTATACTCACACATTTATTAAAAGCTTTCTTTCGTAAGTTAAAAAAAGTCGTAACGCAAATATAGCTGTCTAGTCAGTGTTGCTATATAAAACGTCTGCTTCGTGTTTGCTTACATACAAAGCATGCGTCTGAGTCCTTTAGACAACCGAACATTAGCATTTAAACGATGACGATCGGATATGCACTATTTAGCTCTACTCTTCACTGATCCCAATATGCTAAATCGCCCGACGTTTGCATTAGCATGAGGCTGAAACAATTCGGAAACCTGATTTCGTAATATTCATGTTCGAGCCCTTTGTCGATCACATCAACTATGCAAACGAATATGATGTCATGACTGAGCAATATGCATAGGTATCTGAGAAGTAGTTACACAGATAATGTAGGTACGAGCGAAGGCGCCATGGCGGATTTCCTTCGGCGGTGCAGCATTCCTCGCGAGCCTCCGTCGTTAGTCAGCCTCGCGTTTTACCGATAATCGCGCGAAGGTAATCGTTCGCATGTTGAACAGGTGAATTATGAATGGGACACGTCATTACACCCACGTGCGTGTCCGTGGAACCGCGGGCTCGCTGACGATGACAGGCTCCACAGATACCGCATACACCTTTACCATCGATAGTTGATAAACCCTGACTATTATAGCAGGGTCATAAATAGTTCTTTAAAAGGTCTTAACAACTTACATAAGCTTCAGTTCACGTCAGTAGACTGAACTTTGAACTATTATAAATTCACAAGTGAACGTAACAAAACTTTAATTTGTCATCGACTGCAATAAATTTTGCTCAAGCTTTTGCAATGAATTTTGTAAAAGTTCGATGATGTAATACACAGTGCGGCAGTAAATTAATAAAAGTGAAATATTTTCCCTTCACTCCTACTTAGTATTTAGTCCATCTACTGTAGAAGGCGGTGCAGTTATAGCATATTGATGACAAGGTGTTTAATGTGCGAAGTGTGCGAACTGAGTCATCCATTCATATCACCAAAGAAGGTAACCGGCAACATCATTTTGGAATGTATAGGTAGATTTACTCACCAATAAGTCTTAATAATCGCACAACTTATTCATGCTATACTTGGAAAAATTGTGCATATGAAGAGAACCGGTCCGAGATGGTAAACAATCATGACTCATGGATATCTGCAGTAAATAATATAATAGTTACGGATTTTCCTGTTACAGCCGCTGTACTCGAGTGCGACACGGGAACATCGGTGCTGCATTTAGTTGCGTCGTGACTTATTGATTTGGTTCTGTTTGGTTTGCTCGGGAGGTGCAGCCTTTTATTTTATTTTGAATGATTGGATAACATAACAGGAGTGTACATATAAAAATAAATGAGTTGTTTACTAACGTCATGTCTGAAGTGCAACAGTATAAATTGTTTGTTACCGGTGTGTTTAATAGGCAATTAGATGGCGGTGTGACGCACATAACGCATGCGCGTGCGTGCCTGACGTGTGGCGCACGCGCACCCACCACACACTAATTGATTCAGTTAAACAATGCCGTGTAAGAAACTGCAATGAATTTATGTAACTCATGATCAAGTGCACAAGCTGCACAAAAAGTAAATAAATGTTGGCAAAATGAAAATGCAATTCGCACATCTGTATGAGTTCGTGCACATGGTCGCATGCAGCATAATATTGGTTTTCCAAAAGAAAGTTGCTTGTCTCGTAGGTTTTCATAACAATAGTTTAATGAAGCTATCCATACATAAGTTGTTATTATTACTCTCTTATTGTTTTTCCCTGTCCTTACCACGATTTCTAACATGATCGTCAAGGACAAACGGCTAAACATTTGAAACAAAAACAAAACTACCCGCGGTCGGTGATTGAGTGAGTGAGCAGTTTTAGCTGAGGAGCCGAATGTCCGGCGTCCGGCGTCCGGCCTGGGCGGCGGCGGCGGCTGCTGTGGCAGGAAATCGTAAAAGCTCATACAGAGCATCATCCGCGCGCATCTTCCGGTAAGGCGCTTTCTGACGTCTCGCGCACACTTCCGCCTTATATCGTACACTTTACTATTGAGGCCAGCGTTTACTGAACTCCTCTATTTCGGGATAACATAGGAATAATGAGTAACTTTAGCTGTCAAGTTATTGGCGTAAAAGGGAGAATTGAGAGGCCTCCAGCGAAATTAAACGTTTAAGTTGCATATCGCGTGCATTCTGATTGACCCGTTGTTTTGACCATAGTGTTACAGATCACAATTTTACGGTGAATTCTTAGCGCAGCCATAAAGAGCGCCAATTTAACAAGACGAAATATTTTAACTGCAAGCCGAAACTAACCGAGACCGATCAATATAATTCTAATGGCAGATGCCTGAGATTCTACGGTAGGTTACTCTAACTATCCGTTCAGGATTTAAATGTTGCGAAAAGAATTTAAATCGATGGAATGTAGGTATTAAGTTTATACGTATTCTAGATTTGACTCGCTATATTCACAGACGAAATAAATATTCAAAATGCATACTTTATTGAAACCCAGACTAACCGAAGTCACCTTTCTCGAAAGCACATTTCAAACAAAGCAAAAAATGTCAATACGTACAGGCGAACAGTGTTTTAGAAAGTATCGCGTTAGTAAAGAATTCGTTATGAAATAGTATGAAAAGGTATTGTTTGTGGCGGCAAAGAAAAAATGAAAAAGCAAACAGTTGCGCATTCCATTTGCTAGTGCACGTGGTACATTCCAATGGGGTCATGCACCACACGGTGCGCGCGTGCGTAAAACAAGTGCAACGTTCTCGGCGAGTGAGGCCCTGTGCCTTCGTTCCTCGGGTCCGGCCCTGCCTTCGCACAAGTCACCGAAACGAGCGCCCAGCGACGAAAGCGCCGTCTCTATATCAAATCACATCACTATTATCCCACTAATGCGAAAGTTTGAATGATTTGACTTTACCACGCCGCTGTGTCTCGAGTGTTCGACGGATTTGAATGGAATGTTTTACTGCGGTTTGATACGTTTTCACAAAAGATACTTTTGTGACGAGCAGTGGTGGCCCAGTGGTAACGGCCGCGACTTACAAGTTGTAGGTCGTGGGTCGAACCCAGGCAGGCGCTTTACTTTGTGTAAATTATTTCATCACCACTGCTCTCAAAACGGTGAAGGAAAACATCGTGAGGAAACCGGCATGTCTTAGAAACAAAAAATCGAAATCCACCATGACGCACTGGGCCCGCGTGGTGGATTACGGCCTATTCCCTCTGTCACAGAGAGGAGGCCTGTGTCCCAGCAGTGGGAACATTAAAAGACTGATGATGACTTTTGGACATGCAAATACTTTTGAAGATCACGAGAACTAAATCACATAATACAATAAAAGTTCTATTTCCGTCAATCTAGATATGCAGCTAACACTCAATAGATAGGTGTTAGATTTGCATATTGACTCCCACGCGCGAATGCTCAAGTTTTTGCGGCAATAATGCAGACGGTACTGACTAATGACGAATAATGCAAACAATGCGATGATTTAAGCACGCCAAATATTGATGCATGCTCCTTTTATATCAAACCTTTGAGCAGATAGCCATACTGGGGCATGGTACAGTACAACTTGGTTAAGTGGGATCTGGATAAGTGAGATACCTCCATAGCTAGAACTCATGCTGAAGTCCCAACACTTTAGCTCTGAATTACCTGTTAGTGGGATTCGTTCTTTAAATTTAATCGTCATAATCTTATATATAAAATTCTCGTCTTATATATAAAATTCTCGTGTCACAATGTTCGTTCCCGTACTCCTCCGAAGTACCGAGTAGGTCTGAGAATCGGCTAACATTTTTTTTTTTTTTAATTTTTAGTGTAGGTAGGGTAGGTAGGGTAGGGTAGGGTAGGGTAGGTAGGGTAGGGTAGGGTAGGGTAGGGTAGGTAGGGTAGGTAGGGTAGGGTAGATAGGGTAGGGTAGGGTAGGTAGGGTAGGTAGGTTAGGGTAGGGTAGGTAGGGTAGGTAGGGTAGGGTAGGGTAGGGTAGGGTAGGGTAGGGTAGGGTAGGGTAGGGTAGGTAGTGTAGGGTAGTTAGGGTAGGGTAGGTAGTGTAGGGTTGTTAGGGTAGGTAAGGTAGATGAATGTTTGGTGTTTTTATGGCAAAACAAAGTTTGCCGGGTCAGCTAGTTACCTCTATAATTGAGACAGCGAGTATATTTTACCCCTTTCACTGAGACTATATTTTAAAGAAAAGAGAACCAGGGTTACTGACATATCCCAAAGAATTGCCAAACTTAAGTGGCAGTGGGCAGGGCACATTTCTCGCAGAACGGATGGCCGATGGGGCAGAAAGGTTCTGGAGTGGCGACCGCGAACTGGAAGACGATGCGTTGGAAGGCCTCCCACTAGGTGGACCGATGACCTGGTGAAGGTTGCGGGGATCCGCTGGATGCGAGACGCACCGGACCGCTCAATGTGACGACGCTTGGGTGAGGCCTATGTCCAGCAGTGGACGTCTTTCGGCTGATATGATGATGATTACACCTTGATATTTTAGACACTGGGTAAGTAGAATAGGTACCACTTTAAGTGAGACAAAGCAAGTCCCTCAATGTCCCAGTTATCCAACGGCCTAATTCCGTAAGTGAATTTGGCAAGGCAAAGAGTTTAAACCCCATCAATCGAACAATCACATGCGAGATAAAAGACGCGATGTGGATTTCCGTCTATATTACTCTATATGATTGGTCGATTGATGGGGTCAAAACCCTTTGCCTTGCCGAATGTACTTAAACAATAAGGCTGCAGGTTTCAATGTATTATAAAGTTCATCGTAACAGGGTAAGACGAAACAAAAGGCCAAAATGTAGTCATAGCTAGATCTAGAAGAAGAGGTGATTATAATTAATTAAATGTATCCATGTTTAGAGAAGACAGATTAGGTAATAAATCCTGTCATGAAAAGCTTTTAGACAAATCAAAGTGATGTCTTAACACATGCTTTTGCTAATCTGCCTCTGCTGTCGTTTTTGACTTAATAATTCTTTGCTATACATTGAGTAAACATTTTCAAAAGGAGTGTATAACAAATAAGGATAACGTGGTCAAATGAAACGTCATTACACTACCGCGAAAACGTCCACTGCCGCAATTTCTGCGAAATCTCTGCTGGTGTCACGCACAGCGCTTGTAAGTGACAAGCTGTCACATGAAACTTGACAAATCTCTAATCTGCACAATTTTTTTAATGTTACTAGCTGACCCGGCAAACTTTATTTTGCTATAAAAACACCAAACAATCATCTATCCTACCTACCCTACCCTACCAATTTTTTTTTTCATAAGAACCTTCTCCTAACAATAACAACTACAAAAAAAAAAGAATAAGTGAAATCGGTCCAGCCTTTCATGCGTGATGCCGTGACCAAGGGAAATAGGGATTCATTTTTATATATATAGATTAGACAATCTGACAATACAGACTTGAAGTAGTATCATCATTACACCCGAAATACGTATTGACATGTAGACTCCTCCAAGTGTGCCCAAATCGACCGGTTCTGTGTGTCTCGCATCGAGCGGATTCCTCATTGCAGTTGCGAGCTCTGATGTGTTGCTCTGCTATGTCCATATGATTTGGATATCCAACTTTGGACGAAAAAATCCGAAAGTTCAGCATTGTATTCCGCCAAACATTAGGCATAGATGTATGGGATGCTACCACATTCTCAGTTTCACCGTTATGTTCAAATTGCATGTAAAAGGGAGCAAGACTATTGCGAGCCACTGGGTTCAAATAAAGATTTCGGGAGATACTATGATCGTAAGCTGAGGCCCTTTTTTATTTTTTTTTTGGATGGGAAATCATCCAATGCCTTGGGTTTTATTTCGAAGTCTGGGCTTGTACCCGGACGGTTACGGAGACTACCAACTCTTGCAATAATACTTATACTACTCAATATACTTATTGCTTCCACATGTGAACTTAGATGGTAGGTTATAAATTTAGACCATTGTGGACCTTATCGGGCACTGCAAAAGTAGGAGAGAAGAAGAGGGCTTTTATTTAACTATTTATTTATTTAATAGACATTTCATCATCACTGCTCTCAAAACGGTGAAGGAAAACAGCGTGAGGAAACCGGCCATGTCCTAGAACCAAAAAAATTATGACACGTGACAGCTCGTGGCTAAATAATAACAGCCGTACGGGTCGATCTTCAAGGTTAAGTAACACTTGTCGAGGTCGGTCCGTGGATGGGTGACCATCTATGCATAGCAAGATTCTGCCGCGCCTCGGAAAGCACGTCAAGCCGTTGGTCCCGGCTGTCATTTGAAGATCTTTTACAGTCGTTACGGGTATTCAGAAGCCTGATATCTGACACCAGTATTGCCAAGAGGTATCGTGTTAACCAGTTACTGGGTTGTGGAGGTCAGATAGGCAGTCGCTCCATGTAAAACACTGGTACACAGCTTAATCCGGTAAGACTGGAGCCGACCCCGACATAGTTGGGAAAAGACTAGGCAAATGATGATTTATTTAGTGGATTGTAATTAGTTAACTAGATCTCAACAGTTAGTCGATTAAAGAAGGAACAACCTCCATAGATCAACTCTCATCTACATCCGCCAACTACTGACTGTTGGTGTTGATGTCTACGCCCCAATATTTGCAGATGCTTTCAGCTAAATAAAAATAACTACATTGACTCGTGATAAGCCTCCTGTTTACTTAACCAAAGGAACAAACAACTTGTAAAGAACTGTTGCGACGTTACACAAACTGCAAAACCCATCAAAGCTCATTGACGTGTCATGAGCGGAATGCCGGTTACTTTCGGGGTAGGGTCTCAAAATACGAAACTCTGCACTTGGGTGGCTAACATCCAAGACAATAGATCAGAAACCGATACCTAGAAGTCGTGAAACACTAAGTATGGGACTATGCGGTCAAAACAGGATAACTTTTAGAAGCGCAATCCTAAAAAGCATCTATTGCAAAGCATTCGCAATAGTTCTAAGACGATCCTTCAAATCTAATTCAGGGTTCAAGATTAGAGGTACTACTTGTGTGGTACGTGAGTGCTTAGATAGCACTGGGTATAGGGAAAGCGGCGCTCGGCAGAAGCTGGGACGTGAGCTCAGGGCGGTGGGTCGGAGGCTTCGCAGGAATGCGGCCGCCCCCCCTGCCCCCACCACCACCAACCAGCGCCCGCCCGCCGCGCCAAACATTATTTATGGACTTTGTAAAGTTTAATCACAACTTTCAGATTCCTTACAAAGTTAAAGAAAAGCTCTCTTTTATAACACGCGAGGGCTAGGCACGGACTGGTAATTGGAATCAAATATTTGCAATTTCAGCGCTCTTTTGGAGTTTACCGAGTTTCATTCCTCTTCTAGGGTGTAGATAAAATGCCAATTTTACTGAAGAATCTTTTCAGTTCTCGGATATGTTAATAATTTGCTGTTTTTATAGAAGCTTTTATAATACCTAGGATTTCGCAATTGAGCCTTTGTCTAGGTCTGGTGAAATATTTTTAAATTATATAACTGAATTATTTTACTACTGCATATGTCAAAAGGCAGCAAAAGCTTCCAAGCCATGTTTTTATCTACTGCTCTAACACAAGTTTGTCGTTTATTAAAACAAGAATGTTAATCGCCAAGAGGTAAAAATTTAAATAAACCATAATCAGATATGATACGTTTTCTGGCAAGGAGGAGGTAATATAAATTCGACAAAACAGCTCTGTGTCCGTGGAAGGAGCGAACGCCGACACATTCCCGAGGCTTGAATCGTAAATTACGGCAGCGCGAGCGGCGCCGGCGCCGGGAGGAGAGCGCTTGTTACGATATTTGAACAAATTCCCGGCGGTGTTAATCTGCATAATAACAGCGGCGGATACAAAGCGGTTGCCGACTCCCATTATGCGCGGGCGCCACCCCCTCCCGCGCCGCCGCCCGCTCCTCCAGCACACTGCGCCCGAATACCTATACGTGATTACCCACACCAACTACGGTGTTAAATCCACCGCCTTATCGCTTGCCATCGTAATGAACGGCCGCTCCGACTTTTCATACGGATATTTATGAAAAATATCAAGTGATGTATAACGTATAATTTTTAAAATCGGAGCATGAGTAGCGTTTTAATACACGGACCGAATTGTTGTTCCGGTGGTTAATAATAATTATGATGCCACTTAGCACTTACCTAGCTAATTGGGAGGATCAACTTTTTCCTGCTTTTACCATACTTCAACTAGGAACCAATTTTACTAAAAGTACTGCTTTAAAAAGCTAATTGTTCCAGGCACAGTCGAAAGTAATTAAAGAAAAGACAAGTGAAGAAAGTTGATTGACTTATCAAATGTATGCAGGGTTCTTTGAGCTACAAAAATAATTAAACAAACGTTAGCTCGTTAAAGAATGTGCAATTATGAGTGTAATAAGCGGGAGGGCGATCTGCATAACAAGCGGGAACAAAGGAAACGCCGAGTGCTATCTCGAAGCCTCGTTACCTGCCATTACGCGGGCCCGGCTCCGGCGCGGGCGCACCGGCTGAGCGACCGGCGGCGGCGACCGAGCGGACCTACCCGCTGCGACCGCTCTCACAAAACGCTATCGCGAAATCTACAGCCAAATATCAATGTTCATTCTTTTGCATTTTTGCGTGTTTTAATTAGATCATATTGACTTGTTTTCTTGGTCGAGTAAAAATGTTTTTGCAACATGAAATGACTACAGATTTTTCTCTGAACTCGCGACTTATTCAAATCTTACATTGCAATATTACACAGTCGAGGTGTAAATCAGGATGGGTACATCCGTGTGACTATTAAGTCTGTGATTCAACATCTTAATAGGTACCTAACTTCTAAATAGATATCTACTGAATCACACAGCGGTTATAGATTTGCGGGTACTACTTGTTATTGTGATGAAGACCTCTCGCCAAGTTAGTAACAGAGCTCGTAATAGACACAACAACGCTGAATTTCGGGAAACTGTAACACACGAGAATAGTTAAATCTTTCGGAAAAAGATCGGTAACGCCGCGTACATTAGTGAGAGGTGCCAATATTTAACAGTTATGAATATGCTCGGGAGGCACCCACGCGTCAGTATAGACGACGCGACAAATCGCCAAGGTTGACTTCAATGATACGGCGCGCGCCGGATTTTTCAGTGAAATAGTTTCATCGGGCGGTTTCGGCGGCGGTGACGGCAACGTCTGCGCCGCGCGCCGGTCGATGCCCCCGCGGCCACGCGATTTGGCTCCACTCGACGCAACTACTAATGAAACGACGTTGCCAATAGTCGCTTGCACATCCTTGCCGCTATCAAGCTACCTTCACCGATAACCACAGCCGAAAAGAAGACTCGACACTTATCACCGAATTCAGCTCCATGCTTGCCCGACTGTAGGCAACCACATCCAGACACCAGCCAAAACGCTGGTGAACGGTGACGCTCGAGAACAAAAACGAAAGTAAAAATCGCATTTCATAACGGTCATCAGACATATTTCACAAAAAGCAGTCTCGACGCTAAAAACAAAGCACTAAACGTTTCATAATGAATTGGCAAAATTAACTCTAATCTATATCGCAATCCCCATGCCAAAAGGCAAGTAGGCGTGTGACGACTCATGCCAAACATTCGACGAGACGAGACGAGACAATTCTCGACGATGCTTTTCTTAAACGAAATTATACGTTTATTTATAGTTTGTGAAAACTAAAAACGGATCAGTGACAAACGTAACTAATGTAAGCACCCATCGGACGGGATACTTAATATGTTTAAATATCGATTTAAATGAGTCAAGTTGGCGCAATCGGCTATTGTTAACCCCGAATAGCGGGCTAGCGGGTCCGATGCACAAGCATAGTGCAGCCGTAGACGGCTAGCTGCATCCCGCTCGCGCCCGCAACTTATCAATGAAATGCCTGCGCAGCCGCCGCCGCAACGGTGCCTCGCGTTCCTTCTTCTGACGTAACAAAATGGCGGACAGCAAATTTACGTAGGTACTTATCCTATTTAAGTATTTATAGAAAATTTGCTAGCAGAATTAACAATGCTCACAATATACGCCATTAAATAAACATAATTCCCGAGAAGTACTGAATTTGAAGTGTCATGACTACGAAATTACGTTCGAAAGAACAGTTACACAACACAATAGATTTTTAAGAAACGATGATGTACTAACATTGCGCGTCTTTGTACTGGATATAGGAATGACATAAAACGTCTGAGTATTTGTTCCATCTAGTAACAGTCCAAATGAGGAATACAATATCATTATTGTTACTTTCGGCCTATTATCAAAATTAGCGTAATCTCCCTGTATATTATTATCAATGTACGTTATTTGCTACCAGTAACGCCATCTATGTACATTCTATGCAAACTGTTTAGTGATCAATGAAAAATAATCACATAGACTAACACAAACGCAACACTATTTAGAAGTAACTATAGATCCCGCTAGATGGCGGTAATCTAACATCACGCATATTCATGTAAGCTCTTTGGATCGAAGATACTAAGCTGTATAGTTAGATGGCGCTGTTAAAAAGTGTCGCAACTGACCATGAAATTAGGTATTATTTAGGTAAAATTGAGAGGTATTGAATACTTTTTGCTCTTTGCGTCTAGTTAAGTGAATGAAGTGACTGACCTGGCGGTGTGGAAGGACGCATCGTCGGACGAGCCGGCGGCGGCGAACGACACGCCGACGGCGAGCCCCTCGGGGATGTTGTGCACAGTGATGGCCACCACCAGGAGCATGATGCGCTTCCACTGCGACGCGCGTGCCTCCATCGACCGCGTCATGGAGTCACGGCGGTCACCTTCGCCATTCTCACCAACTTTCTGAAATTAACAATAGTAATTTTATGATAAAATTAATTAAAAAAGTGTAATAAATATTCCATACAACATTCAATTCTACGAAAAAAACAGTAGTTATTTTTTTACTTTATAAGAAGCTAATATGGTCGAACATTGGAAGCCCCAAAAGATGGTCGGGTACTCCGGCCGCACTCCACAAGGCTGTTTATCATAACAGATGGAGAAAAACCGTTGACAGTATCAAACGGAATCACGAGTCAGCAGTGAGAGAGTGAGAAACTGGTCGAAAGTATACATCAAAAAGTACGAACAAGTAGGTGCAAAACACACGCGATGTCCAGAAACTGGTCAGTCAGAATCAGAACCAGATGACTGCGACAATTTTATCTTACTTCCTACTAATATTATAAAGACGACAGTTTGTGAGTGTGTAAGTGTGTTTGTATGTTTGTTAGTTGTTACTCTTTCACTTAAAAAAAGTTAATTAAAAAAATCAAAATACCCGACTGCTTAAAAAGCGAACTAAAAAGACGTAAACAAGAAGAAAATCATGCTGTGCAGTCGGAGGATACATATTCGCGAGCTGGCTGACCAAAACTAGATGTATCCTCCGACTGCACAGCATGATTTTCTTCTTGTTTACGTCTTTTTAGTTCGCTTTTTAAGCAGTCGGGTATTTTGATTTTTTTAATTAACTTTTTTATTTATAACTTTTTAGTTAACAATTTTTTCGAATTAGGTACATTTAAATATACTAGTGTTTTATATTTTTGAAATCGCCTCTAAAAACCCTTTATTTTGATACCCCACACGATGGGTTTGGAAGAAAAAATAAAATTGGCCCCCCACAATATGGCGCCTAAAAGCCGCCATTTTTCTATGTTCCTATTTTAATGTAGCCTATGACACTCGCAAGGTTAAGACGAATCGATTGACGTATGAATCATCAAAATCGGTCAACGCGTTTGGTGTCTGGAACGCCACATAGGAACAAACATACATACATACATACATACATACATACATACATAGACTGATAAACACATTACCCTCCTTCGGCAGTCGGGTAAAAACGGCTGAACGGATCTGGATAAAATTTGCCACGGATATAAATAGTCTGGAATAGCACATAGGATACTTTTTATCCCAAAAATATGTTCCCTTGGGATAATTTTCGAGATTCACGCGGGCGAAGCCGCTGGCATAAGCTAGTATTAGGATATTATTCATTTAGCTTATAAGACTAGCCTTACAGGAGATACAGCCGTTGTTTATAATAAACTAGCTACCCACCCCGGCTTCGCCCGCTACAAATTATACACAAAGTCTTTCCTCGTAGGTGACAACCGCTTGAAAATCCGTTCAGTAGTTTCTGAGTTTATCGCGTACAGACTTTTTTAACTTTTATCAATTTAATATGTACTGATAGTGATATAAGTTTGAAATCAGCAACCCGTCTTAAGCGAGGGTGGCGATTAATGCGCGAGACTTCTGTGTTTGAGAAGCTTTTGTCCTGCAGAAGGACAGCTACAAGCAAGTATTATACATTTGAGTGGAATTCCCTGAGGGAGTCTGTGTTTCCAGATAGCTACAACCTCGGAGTCTTTAAGTCAAGAGTGAATAGGTTACTTCTAGGCAAGCGTGTTACACCGTCGACCACATCATCACTTACCATCAGGTGAGATAGTGGTCAAGCGCGAGCCTATCAATAATAAAAAAAAAAAAGTCATATTAATATGCTGAACTGCATAGCTATCGGTATTATGCAGTTTTCAACTTGAATCTGTTTTATCTAATTTATTAATATTTTTGCGCTTGACCATTGTGACCACCAAAGTGGATTTATTGATAAATGATTTTATTTCTGTAAGTTGGTATGTACAAACACTTTTACATGTCGATCATATTTTTTTTTAAACTAGATGAGATCGGCGTTTCCTATCTGACTACTCTGAGAAGAAAGGCCGAAACAAACTCAGAGGTCACAGTCTCTTTTAATGTCCAGATAAAATCTTGGTTAGATCATGTGAAGACTATGTAGACTGATGTCTGAAATGGTCTTTTGAGGAACGAACCAGCCAGATTGAGTGGACCTGTCCAGTCAGTGCACGCATTTGTCAATAACCGTGCAGCTCAACTCATAATTTAAGGAGCTCAACGATTCGACGAACAATACCAAAGAAAGGACATTCGGGTAGGCCGCATAAACTATTCAAACTGCCAGACCATGATTAAAAACTAACTTAGATAAATTAAAATTTAATCTGTCAGTTAGATAATCTAAAAATATTGTACATGTATTTTTTCTTTTGCCATGTAAACAAAATTTACGACGATACACTACACTTTATACTGACAAAGTGACGTCACGAGCCCCCACTCCTGAACTTTGATGGGCTTTATCTCCGTCAATTTTTATTTATTTGATCAAGCAAAAAATACGTGTCCAATATTTTTTGATAAACTCACTGACTGACTGAATAGAATTATCATTTTTCTACCCAGGAAGCATCCCTATTATATGATCTAGCAGTTGCATACCACAAGCACGCTTCTTGTGACTTAAACATATTGACATAAGGTTTAATTTGCAATGACTGAATTGCGCTTGTGAAATGCAACCACTTGTATAGTTATTGAAGAACTATGCGGGTCCCCACGACCGATAACAATGAATTTAGTATTGTGTTTGCTGCATGTATTTAGCTCTTAGTCATAAGCAGAAGCAAGTGAGCAACAATCAAACAAACAAAATAAAACAGAATACTATTTCATAGCAACCACAATCAATTATTTATTATGCTCCATTAGGTACTCACTATCTTTTTTAAACTCAAAAAATAAAATAAATTTCCAAAAGTTTTATCGAATTATTCAGACACTCTTGCCAATTTATTGGCAAAACGAGTTTTAAAATTTAATGTTAAGCTCCTATAGAGCGCCAACAACACGTAAAATTTGTCAAATAAATTTGGTCGTTTACAAGGCGCTTTGATATTTACTATGACGGTTTTGACTCTTGAGTTGAAATCTAGCTACGTATTACTGAATGGACCTTGCTATCTGAACGCTGATGATCGTAATAATTGCTGAACTTAGCGTACCTACTAGGTACAACATAATAATTACGAAAGATTAATTTTATTCACGGCGACACCAGTAAGGAAAACAAAAATAAACACTTAAGGGCACTTAAGGGCTTTAATACGGGCAGAGAGCTTCGACTGTATTTCCTTAGAAAAGTCATAATTCGAGGTTTGGCTCTAAAATCAAAATCAAATGTTTTTTAATTTTGCATAGGCCTACACGGGCACTTATAAAACGTCGACAAAAGGTGCACGGTTCGGGTTGGTCGTTTCCTATGGAGAAGAACCGGCAAGAAACTCCATGACAACTCTTTTAAAAAAATTGGTTTTTACAATATTTCCATGTTACAGCATTAGTGCTTAGATATGGGGGGACAACGTAGGCCCGACAATAAGTCGTAAGAAAATAAAAAAAAATAAAAAAGATTGTATAAACGAGATAAAAAGTTAACAAGCAAGAATTAATCTAGAAGGCTCTCGGATATTTCTTCCTCCAGTATTGGATTTTTTTTAAAGATATTCCATAATCATCATCATCTTCCTGCCCTTATCCCATGTTACTTGGGGTCGGCGCAACACGTTTGCTTCTTCCATACGGTCCTGCCCTCGCCACGTTATTACTGACTCCCTTTTCTTTCATATCACTCCTCACACAGTCCATCCATCTTTTCTAAAAAAGATATTCCATAAATTGAATAAAAAAGATAGATGTTGTGCTTCTATGTTTTTCTTTTTTCATTTATAGTTGTCAAATTTGTACACTAGGCCTCCGTTGACAGTACAATTTTGAGCATTTTTTGAGGGTTCTAGTGCATCTAAAGGTAATGAATCATCAAAAAGGAAAACATAGGGGCACAGTATATATCTTTCTTATTCAATTTATGGAATATATTTTAAATTGGTACAATATTGGAGGAGAAAATAGGCGAGAGCCAAACCTCGAATTATGACTTTTTACTTAGGATATCCAGTCAGATCGGTCGAGTCTGCGGCCGCATTCACAAATTCACTTCCCCTAAATGGTAGAAAAATTACCGAATAACTTTTGTTGATACAAGGTCTCAAGTAGTGTCAATGCACTGCTAAATAAATACAACTCGGAATTATTATGAACCCATTAAGGAAAACGAATGTGTTTATAACTCAAGTCGTTTTAAAAATTCCTCCATAATTCATTCATTCACGAATTATTCGACTTATGTAAACATATCGAACCACTTTGTAGCGCCAGGCAGCGGTCGTGGTTAATAAATCCTTTCAATAAAAAAAGTAAATAAACCGCGGTCAACATATATAAAGGTTAAGGTGAACGCAGCGAGGTAAAGCATAAAACTAGTTTTTAATAAGTAGACGATTAGGAAGATCGCGAGCTATATTTCTACACTAGCTGTCCGCCGCGGCTTCGCACCCCTCACCTACCTACCTACCCACCTACCCTACCAACCCTACCTACAATTTTTTTAGGGTTCCGTACCGAAAGGGTAAAAACGGGACCCTATTACTAAGACTCCGCGATTCGTCTGTCTGTCTGTCTGTCACCAGGCTGTATCTCATGAACCGTGATAGCTAGACAGCTGAAATTTTCACAGATGGTGTATTTCTGTTGCCGCTATAACAACAAATACTAAAAATAGAATAAAATGAATATTTAAGTGGGGCTCCCATACAACAAACGTGTTTTTTTTGCAGTTTTTTTGCGATAATGGTACGGAACCCTTTGTGCGCGAGTCCGACTCGCACTTGGCCGGGTTTTTTGGTCTTACCCTATATTCGCATTATTGCCTTTCTAATGAAACCGGTTTGGGGCACATCGGTTGGATAGTGTCACCGTACCGGAACCAGCATACAACGCCATGTTCATTTTTGTCCGTGTTTTGTTTCTGTCATGTATCAGAGATGGCGCTGTGTTCGCAACCCGTATGGAAATGAATTTTCTTATTATATTATTTTCGTTAGTTGCCGATGTTTTAATAGTTATTCTGTTATTCGGGGCGGGGATAAATCCAACAAATTAAAGATCATATAAATCGATCCAACCGTTATCGAGTTTATGATGTAACTAACCCGACTTTGTTTTATATATAAAAGATTTCGCAAGGAACAAATTATATGCAAAAACATTCCTCGTCTAATGTTCTTTCTTAAGTAAAAACCGTATCAAAATCCGTTGTATGAACTGGTGTGGTTTAGAAGTTACCGGTCCGCTAATAGCGGAAAAACAGAAATGACATCGACACGACAGACGCCGACTGCGAATTTGTTTTATACTATTTAGAGATATTGCTGAGAAATAGTTAATCTGCCAGCTGAAACCATGATAGTTTCACATCTTTATGGCATAGAGTATTTTCCTTACAATCTCGTTTAATTCCGTATACCATATTATCCTAGGTCGTTGGTTCAAAAAAATATACAATTGGATACATCAAAATTGGATTGCATCGAAATAAATAGCCTTCGAGTGGCAATACTAAGGTTATTGCACTTCCGGTGCGTCTTGAGCAGTCAGATCTGTTACCATCTTGCTATCTGGCTAATAGTTAATATGTTTACTACAGAATAATTTATATAGCCGAACATTGTTAATGGACAAACGTAACGTTAAGCAAAGCAACGACTTTTGCAGGGTGGCTGGTAATAGCTGGATGAGAGCAGCCTGCCGGGCGAGCACGGCCTCCGTGATAGGCTTGAGTCACGCATTTTATCACGGTTTTTGCTCCCTAACTGTGATAAATGTGTGACTCAAGCTTGACACAGTAGGCCGTGCTCGCCCGCCTGGAATCGGCTTAAATGGCATGCGATCGAAGATACTTAATTCCAGCAGTAGACGGCTGTAGGCTGACGTAGACAGAAGAAAACAAGAATGAAAATTGAATGTGTATCTTTAGGGATTAAGCGTGATAAAGATATAAAAATTATTTTACTATAAAAACTATAACGGACCAGTGAATGGTGTGAATGGTGGTGCCCTCTGCGTCGCTGCGCAGTGTGCTGGTTGCTGATGCAGTCGGCGAAGTCGCCCGGCTGCTGCGGGTCCATCGTCACCACGCTGGTGTTGTTGGACGGCCGCCTGTTCAGCGCAGTCATCATCTCCAAGTCTTCTAGTTTCTCCTTCGAGTCTTTACTCTTGGTTATAGCTGTAATTACAATGTGAGCATTTAGATATTTGCTTTCAAAAACAAAATCAAAAGTTTTTTATTTCACATGGGCACTTATAAAACGTCGACAAAAGGTGCACGTTTCGGGTTGGTCGTTTCCTATGGAGAAGAACCGGAAAGAAACACCACGGTTACTCTTTTAAACAAATTGGTTTGTTTTTACAATATTTCCATGTTACCGCATTAGTGCTAAGTTATGGGGGGACAACGTAGGCCCAACAATAAGTAGAAAGAAAAAAAAATGTTTGTATTAATGTTAACAAGCTTCTAGAAATCTAGGAGGCCTACTACTTAGGCTACTTTATTAGTCTTGTCGCAAGCGTGACTGGGTAACATCGATACAATCCTAATTCGGGATCCTTATTGAGTTTAAGAGAAGATGAATATCCTAGGTAAAAAATCATATTTCGAGGTTTGGCTCTCGCCTATTCCCTCCTCCAATATCGGACCAATTTAAATATAATCCATAAGCTGACAAAGAAAGGTATATACTGAAAATCTAAGTTTCCGTTTTTCATGATAAATAATCTTTAGAAGCACAGAACCCTCAAAAAAATTGCGCTGTCAACAGAGTCATTGCTTTTTTTGTGTTGGATATCTTCCAAAGACTTCTTCCGCTCAGTGTGAAGCGGGAGGGCGTGTCAGACTTTTACTGACTAAAACCCACCCGTGTTCCTTCAGTTGTTTGTGCCAGGTAACTCTCTTTTAAATTTATCCGGGCATTGACCTTAGCGGGCCCCGTCAGTTTTGCTGACATCTCTTTGTGGCGCGTGTTAGAATTTGAAGTATTTGTGACGTCATTAAATCACGATATTTTTATTTTTATGTCACAATGGTTTGCTACATAATACATACCTGTCATATTTATTAAGCACCTACCGACAAAATAATGTAGAAGTACCTACATAAGTTAACATTGTGTTGTCATTGTCTACCTACAAAAGTAAAAGAGTACCCACCTAAGTAAATATTGATGTGTGTGTACAGGAAATAACTATAAATTTATGTTTAAGCCATTGATGATATTCCTATTAATTATTACGTAATTTGTAATGATCATTGTGATGTATCCTGGATTTTATAATACTACTAGCTGACCCGGCAAACTTTGTTTTGCCATAAAGACACCAAACATTCATCTACCCTACTTACCCTACTCTACCTACCCTACACTACCCTACCTATCCTACCCTATCTATCCTACCCTACCTACTAAACCCTACCCTACCCTACCTATCCTACCCTACCCTACCTATCCTACCAACCCTACCCTACCCTACCTAACCTACCAACCCTACCCTACCCTACCTAACCTACCCTACCCTACCTACATACCTACCCTACCTATGTAGGTAAGGTACAATTTTTTTTTTCATAAGAACCTTCTCCTAACAATAACAAACACAACAAAAAAAGAATAAGCGAAATCGGTCCAGCCGTTCACGCGTAATGCCGTGACCAAGGGAAATAGGGATTCATTTTTATATGTATAGATATTAAGAATAATTTAAGAATTACTAAAGAGGCGATATTAATTCTTTAATTGTCTAACAAGACACGTTTTAAAACAGTTTCAATACATAAGAATTGATCATTGACCTAATTGTGAGATTATCTAAAGCAATATAGAAAATGGCGGGATACCGCACCATTTTATAGGGCCGTCCCCACCGATCCCTGTTCAGTCTCCAGCGACTCTTCGCGGGCCTATCCCTTGGCCCGCTTGATCTCCGCTCGGAGTGCGGTCCTCGCCGCTCTGTACCTCACGTATAGCTCCGCCTCAATGGCTTCCTTATCCGGAGGGCGGTTACGGAGCCTGCGGTCCCTGGTGTACCGGCGTCGCGCAACAACGCATGCCTGGCGCAGAGACGTAAGCTCCTGCGACCACCAGTACACCTGGCGCCGGGTGCGACCTGGCTGGACCCGGGGCATTGCCACGACACATCCACCTCGTGGTTGATGTTAGCAGGCCTGTCCGGTGAAGACACCCAGGCCTGCACTATCAAGGCTTCCAGGAGGAGCTCCCGGTCAAGCTGCGTCAGCCCCCACCGCAGACCATTCGGGGTCTGTCGAACCGGCGTGCTCGAGTGTTTAAGAGATTTTCCAAAAAGGGGTAGATTCTATGTTTTGCTGTATGTTTGTTTTGTCTATGTTCACCGATTACTCCGACTTCCAAATAAAAACTACTAAGTGAAAAATAACTTTATTTTTGGAAGTCGGTGTCTTTCGTAGGTACCATTTTTTGCGATATGGAAACCAACTTCCAAAAATAAAGTTATTTTTCACTTTGTAGTTTTTATTTGGAAGTCGGTAGTGTTTTTTTGCTAAAAAAAATTTATTTTTCCCGTTTTTAGTTTTACCTACCTAATAGGCAAGTTGTTTTTGCAAAAAAGATTTTTATTACATAAGATACATAATATTGGCGACTATGGAGGCAGAACTGGCGCGACTTACTCGCCTGCACGCAAATATACGCGGCCAGCTTACAAAGTTCGAACGTACACTGGAACAATTCCAAAATCCTTTGAATTACTAAGTAAGTTCACGTCTGACAAGTCTTACAAATTACAAACAAAAATTTGGAAAACTACAAAACGAAATCGAATTGCAAACACGTGACGTGGAAGCAGAAATTGAGCAGCGGCATTCTACAGAAGAGTACATATTACAATTAAAGCTAAACCTGCATGGCTTACGCCCTACACCACCGACAGTACCGTCGACTTACGTCACGACTTCACGCGAAAGCACACCGGAAATCACAACAAGAAATTTCAATAACTTTGTTCAGAGATTAAAAACCTATATGAAGCTAAATAATTGTCACAATCCACAAATACGGACAGCTGCTTCTGTAGCTCACGCTGCTTAGTTTATTAACAACGGGATTACACCAGAAAGCTTACGACTTGTGCGCACCGAATGATCCTTGTGAACTAGATTTCGGCAGCTTAGTTCAAATATTACAACACTATATAGATCAAAAACCGAGCATTTGGGCTCGTCAACATAAATTTATTTCGCGACGAGACAGCCATGTCATACTCGTCCGAGATGAAACATTTATCTTAAGATTGCGAGTTCACGTGCAAGCATTGTAAGAAGTCGATCTGTGATAATTTTCTTACCTTACAATTTGTAAGAGGATTAAATTACCGATATTCGAACTAAAATACTACAGGAAACAATGGTGACTTTTCGGAGTTAATTAATAAAGCAACCACGATTGAACTAGCAAAATCTGACAGCACCTATATGTCACAAGCAGCTCACTCCTCAAACCAAGGTTCACGACATAATATGAAAACTGTTCACGCTAACCTCAAAAACCACAGTCAAAAGCAAAAGTATAAGCTCTAACCATTATGAACTTACGAGGCACGTGTTTTCGTTGTGGCAGCAAAGATCATCAAGGAGGCAGGTGTCGTAACATTAAGGATACGTGCAGCAAATGCAAAAGAGTTGGTCACCTTGCTCGCGTCTGCTTACAACCAACATTCAACCAACTGGAGCCTGAGCACGTGGAGCTGCAGGACACGGAAATTACGGACAAATCCTCAAATATACTTGATGGCACCACCACCCGGGACATGAATTTAATACGATCCAACAACACAGACGAATTTATGATAAATGTACGCATCAATGACTCGAACTGAAAATGGAAGTAGATACAGGAGCTGCATTGTCATCTATCCCTCACAAAGATTTAAAAAAAAATCTGGATGCAAGATTTACAAAATCACGATGAGAACATATACAGGCGAAATCTTCGCACCACTCGGAGTGACATTCGTTACGTGTAAATACAATGACAAACGCTTGAGGGAAAATTATACATTATCAAACAAGACGTTGACCCTATCTTCGGTCGGGCATGGATACGAGCAATTAACTTGGATCTGGCAAATATAAACGTAGAACATCCAAAACCGGATAAGCTACTTTCTGAATACTCAAAGGTATTTGATGGCTCCCTTGGTACATTCCTGATTATAAATTTTTGTTAAGCCCAGACGTATACCATATGCTCTTAAATAAAGTTGGTGATGAAATAGTACGATTCTGCGAACAAGGGGTAATTACAAAAGTTGATAGCTCTAAGTGGCGAACACCAGTGGTTACTGTTGTCAAACCAAATGGCAGTATACGCTAATGTGCGGTTTATTAAGTCACCTTAAATAAAGTGATACGGGATTCTAGTAGAGATGAACGGAGGTCAAATATTTTGCACAGTTGATATCAGTCAAGCTTACCTAAACATGCTGATGGACGTGGAGAGCGCTATAATGCAAACATTAAGCACACACAGAGGAACATTTAAAGTAAATAGACTTGTTTGGCGTCAAGGTTGCCCCGGATCTATGGCAAAAATTTATGGATCGTTTGCTTCAAGGAGTAGCTGGAGTAAAATGTTTTTTTCGATGATATAGTAATTCAAGGACATTCAGAAGAACAACTTCTTACAAGACTACGCTTGGTATTACAAAAATTACATGAAAAAAATTTGAGACTCAATAAGGATAAATGTCTTTTTTTTAAAGAGAGTATTCAATATTTGGGTCAAACCATTGATAAAAATGGACTTCACAAAAATGGAAACAAGGCAAAAGCTATTCTGGATACCAGCAACATCAACGAACAGCGGACTTTTCCAGGAATAGCTAATTATTACAAATAAGTTCATGCCTAATTTAGAAGGACATTAAATACGAATCATTCCTCGAAAAAGCCGGATTGTTTACAAAACCACAGCAACATGCCATCCGACCACGAACGGACTGGCGGAGCGATACGTTCAAACAATTAAAAAAGCAATACATAGCATCAGTGCAGAGCCAGGGTCTTTACAGGACAAACTGCTGTGTATTAAGAGGAAACGGTGTCAGAGAGCGCAGACTGAATTTCCTTAGTAATAAGTCATAATTCGAGGTAAGACTATCGTCTATTTCCTCCTCCAATATTGAACCAATTTAAAAGATATTCCATAAACTGAAAATTTAAGATATATACTATGCCCTTAAGTTTTCATTTTTGATGACACATTATTTTTAGAAGCACTAGAAACCTCAAAAAATGCTCAAAATTGCGCTGTCAACAGAGGCTTCTTGTAGAAATTTGATAAATATAAATTAAATTCCTTGTCCTTTCAATTACATTGTTTGAGCGCCTGCCGTCTGTGATACAGGATTATCTAGTACAGACACCTAACGTTGTTATACCCACCTTTTATATTAGTATATTTTACAAATTTCAAGTTTGACTAAAGATTATTATTATTATTCGGGTGTGAAATTTGTGCCCGATTAATTGAAATTGGTTTCTCCCCTATTGCATGAGTGAGACTTACATAACTGACGAAATGAAAATCCGTCAATCGATATTATTCTGCGGGTGTGATGTTATATATGATTCATTAGATTTTAATTATTTATTTAAATACTTTATGCACACACACGTACAGAGGCGGAGGCGGTTTATGTTTGTGATCATCATCAACATCAGCCTTTTTAATGTTCCCACTGCTGGGACACAGGCCTCCTCTCTGTGAGAGGGAATGAGCCGTAATCCACCACGCGGGCCCAGTGCGTGTAAGTGGATATCACATGGTCTTCGAATTTGGGGTTCTAGGACATGCCGGTTTCCTCACGATGTTTTCCTTCACCGTGATACCACCGTTTGTGATATCTAAGGTTAAAGAGATCCATTAATCAATTGTTAAAAACTGAGCATTTATTGTGTGTATAACAACAGCGATTGCTTGGCCTTTATTACGTAGTAAACTTGCGCACTGCACTTAAGCCTCTAGGAGGATCGCTGCTTTCCCTTTTGGTGGGTCGCGACCCGGTACCGGACCATCAAAATAAAATACCGGCCCGCAACATCCTCGCCTTATTATAAAAAATATACCTACTATGAACCGACGCATCGTAAATATTCGAAATTAGTAATTTAAGTGAAAAACAAAACGAGGGACATTGCAAATCAAATTAAAGAATAATTGTTAGGACTGGAGATTAATCTTTAAGAATATTTTCCACCAATCGATAGCAACAAAGCTTGATTAAGAAACCCATCAATTTAGAATCTGAAACTTATTTGCCATATTCTGATGTCAACTCGTTAATTGAACTGTCAACTGATACAGCACTCAAAGATATATTCGACACAAGACCATTGATAGATTTTTGGTTATCTTGTCGTCAAGAATACACAAAATTAGCTCATCAAGCAATAACTTTTTAATGCCTTTTATCACAACTTATAAATGTGAACGACAATGGCAGGAATCGTATCGTATTCGTCAAATCGGACCTTCTGAGGGAGATCGAGAGGATCTATGGGCAGTTTTTTTTTTTGCTTCTATTCCTCTGCACTATTCCCAAACCACTGCAACATCTATGTGCAGTTGTAGTACACGTCAATCAGTAAACCCATTGCGAATCTAGGAAACGACCCAAGAGCTAGATTGACCGGACACTATACCGAAGACATCCCGGACATCAGCCTGTACGAAATTAGGATTGCTCTGAAACAACTTATGAACAAAAAGGTCATGACGGAATTACGGCCGAACTCCTGAAGGCGGATGGCAAACCGGTACTTAAGGCCCTTTGAAAGCCGTAAGATTCCGTGATACTCGAAGGGAAAACGCCACAGACATGGTACAGGTGTATACTCTTCTTCAAGAAGAAACGACCCATGTCTACAAGTAACATTTGTTGCGAGTTTCTGATATTTTGGTGCTGTTGTAAGCACCATGATCACGGATTAACTGTCAGATTAGTGTTAGTGACCATGACAGTTTAAAAACTTGTATGTCTACAAGTTGTTTTCAAGGGTCATCACGAATCATCTCGCGCGCAGGTTTGACGATTTCTAGCCTCCCGAGCAAGCTGGTTTCCGAAAAGGCTTTAGCACCGTAGACCACATACATACGCTGCGGCAGGTTATACAGAAGACCGAAGAGTATAACCTGCCTCTTTGTTTAGCGTTTGTGGAGAACGAGTAAGCATTCGTTTCGATCGAGACTTGGGCTGTAGTACCGGTACATCGAGGTGTTGAAGTGTTTGTATAAAAACGCCACCATGTCAGTCCGACTTCAGGATCGGACCTCGAAACCTATCCATCTGCAACGAGATCTCAGACAGGGAGACGTCATAATCGCCGAAACTGTTCACCGCTGCACTGGAGGATGTCTTCAAGGTTCTGGACTGGAGAGGGCTAGGCATCAATGTCAATGGCGAGTACATCACTCACCTTCGGTTTGCCTACGATATAGAGGTCATGCATGGTTAAGACCATGAATGACCTCAGTACAATGCTCCATAACCTCAGTGGAGCCTCCGAAAGAGTGGGTGTTAAAATGAACATGGACAAAACCAAAATGATTTTGAATGCCATGTTGCACCCACTCCTATCAAAGTCGGAGACTCTACGCTCGAAGTTGTGGACGATTATGTCTACCTGAGACAAAATGTCCAGTTAGGTAGGTCCGTAACTTCGAGAAAGTGGTCAACCGTCGAATCCGACTCGGCTAGGCAGCGTTCTGGAAGTTGCGCGGTATCTTCTCGTCCAACTTACCAGTGTCTAAAGACAAAAGTATGACCAGTGTGTGTTGCCAGTGATGACGAATGTAACCGAAGAAAATCAGAAGACTTAAAGACACCCAAAGGGCAATGGAGAGAGCTATGCTCGGAGTTTCCTTGCGTGAACGAATCAGAATTGAAGACATCCGCAAGAGAACTAAGGTTACCGACATAGACCGAAGAATTGCCAAACTTAAGTGGCAGTGAGCAGGGTACATGGCTCGCAGAATGTATGGCCGTTGGGGCCGAAAAGTTCTGGAGTGGCGACCGCGAACCGGAAAACATTGCGTTGGAGGGCCTCCCACTAGGTGGAGCGACGACCTGGTCAAGGCTGCTGGAGTCTGGTGGAATCAAGACCGATCAGTGTAGCGCACTTGGGGGCGGCCTATATCCAGCAGTGGACATCTTTTGGCTGAAATGATGATGATGATAAATGTGAAGCTGGGTTTTCAACACTAGTCTACCTTAAAAATAAATATAGAAACCGACTTGAAGTGAAACCCGACCTCAGGATAAAACTCTAATTTTTCGCGGATACTTTAATAAAAATTAGCAGCAGCTCCATACTTCGCACTAAATAGGCGATACCGAAATAATATTATTAAAAAAAAAATACTAACAATAAATGTATATTATTTTACTTAATGTAACCAGCTTGGGTTTAAAATTATTTTGTGGGTCACGAATACTCACGAAGAGGTAGAGCGAAAATTACCGGGTCATGGCAGAACAATGTTTGGGAAACACTGCGAGTCTAGAGAGATTTCAATTAATCTTAACTTAACATTATCTGAAGTTACTAGCAAATGTCTTGGTTCACTGTTTTTTTTTAGTAGGTAAATGGATAAATATCAAAAGTATCTGAACTTTAGAACATTTAAAATCGTTTCATTGAATGCCAAGTGGCAAGATAAGGTATAAGAGACTTAGATGTGTGCTTAATTCAGATTAAGTATTCAATTTGAAATCGTATTGACTTTTTCTGAGTGTACAGTAAACTCCTAAGTTTTATTTATTGTATGGACTTTTAAATGTCTTGCCTTCAACAAAAATTGTGTTGAATATTACGTTTCATGTTATAACCATAGTACTTCAGTGCGTTATCGCTTTTCAGCTTTATCTTCACGCGATCGTGGCTTTCTACACGTTTCAAGTCATACAGTCATAAAATATCAGAGTCTCAAGGCATTATATTTGTTCGTGTGCACAATAAGTAATTAAGTCAATTCATTACAATTCCATTATGACTGCTTTTAATTACTAACTCCTGTAATATAACCTTATATTATTAAAATAAATAGAGACATGTTTGTTTACAGTGATAACAAACTGCCGTTGAGTTTAGATATATAACTTAGTAGCTAAGTCCCGCAGATAACATAGAAATCCTTCATAATAAAGATTCAGAGAGTTTAAAATCAAAAAGGTACACTACAATATAATATAAAGATAAGAGATATATAACAATTTAAACAAGGTAATCTTTGATTAAATACTCAATACTTCCTGGAACGCATACTTTTTACTTCGTAAAAACACCAAAAGTAATATATGTATATGCCGTATTCTTTATAAATTTACATAAAAATGAGGAAAATCATTAACAACACCGGCCATATCAGTATTCGTTGGGGGATTTTATGTCAGCGACGGTTGTTAAAATTAAAGTATTTATTTAACCAGGAAAATTGTAGATCGTATTGGTAAGTGAAAGTTTTTAAGGAAACCTTTAAGTCAATTTGGACACGGGGTCTCAGCGCTAAGAATGAAAATATGGTTCAAATAAATGTCAGTAGATGGCGCGATGTGCATCGATTTGTTATTGAATGGTGTGTAAAATTTACATTTTCTTTAATTGATCATACAAATTGTATGTTCTTGTTTAATCAACTCTCCTAAGCACAAAATTATTAAATATTGGGCTATTAATTCACATTTCAAAGATTATTTGAAGGGATAATTCAAAATTGATTCCAATAGTTGGCGCGGTTTTAAATTTCTGAGGTATGACATTCGATTTTTTTAATTTGTCTTGTAACACATTTTGGTACAATGAAACTGTAAAAATTTGCAAAAACTGTATTAAAAAAAAATAGTCACGAACCGAGTAATAAACCCTTTTACTTGCAAGTCGCTGCTAACACCATCTATAGCCGTGCAACGGAACCGAACGCGATCAATGTACTTCTAGTAAATAGTCCGTCGAAAAAAGCTAGTTACGTCGGCTCGGTTTCTTTGGACGCATCTGTATGCTAGTATTATATTATCCGTGGTTAGGTTCAGTATCTCCTCGCAAGTACCATCGCTGATCTCATCCAAAGCCTCCTATTAAGGCAGATCGATATCCAATCATCAAACTCAAAAAATTAAGCCACCTGCTGAAATTACACTAAACAGCTAAGTCATTTAATGTTAAAACTTAATAGATTGCAAGAATATTAATTAAGTACCTACATAAATTTCTAATGATGCACAGTTATTTGAAAGCATAATATCATTGAAGCTTATTTATCTTCTATCAATGATAATAATAAAAGCTATCTGTATCATTCCTTCATACATTTCTCCGGAGCTCAATAATATCATTGAGCTCTCTCTTCTCCAGAGCTCAATGATAGGCCCAGCAGTTTATGATATTCAACGTAAATTAATAAAATGGCTGTATTCTAAGACTCGACTATATTGATGCTGAATGAGGCTATTAAAGTTTATTACACAATTTTAATCGCAACATTTAAACTTGATATCAGCTATAAAATTATGTCCATTAATCGTTATTTTGTACATTATTGAAGACATGTTTAATGATTCAATATGAACTGGGAATTATTTTTTAACTAGTAACACCATGTTGTCAAGTGTCAAAAATGTTACAAATTCATCACTTTTTGTCAGCTGTCGAAGAGATTGGACGTTTGCTTACAAACGATGTCGATGACAATCTTTAACGATTTTTGATATCACACTAATATTCTAAAGGCGAAAGTCTGTGAGTGTGTTTGTTTCTTTGTTACTTCTTCACGCTTATACGGCTGGTCGGATCTTGATGAAATTTGGCACAGAGATATTTTATAGTCTGGAATAGCACATATGAATAGTACTTTTTTTCCCGGGAATATGTTGCCTTGGGATAATTTTCGATTATCACGCGGGCGAAGCCGCTGGCAGAAGCTAGTATCTCATAAACTTAATAGGACTTCCCTGTCATATCAACATAAATTATTACCTGGGTGACCGAGCTTTGCAAGAGAGAAAACTAATTTGCCCAGGTATGTCACCTAGATAGATCCATTTTTCGCCCCTAATATACTTATTGCAAATTTTATCGAAATCCTTAGAGCCGTTTTCAAGAACGTGATGAGGTACAAATATATATATATTTATATATACAAATAATGCTCGTTTAGGATAGGGTATTACCCAATCGCAAAATCAATAAGTATTATTTGTAAAATTATATATTACCTAATACTTTATTTTGGAGGAAAAACCGAAAACAACTAAATCAATCATTCGAAGTTTTAATATTTATTTTGGAGTGCTTGTCGGCAAACGTCATGCAACAAAGACTAAGTGCACATTTTGCATACCTATCGCAATTTATTTAAAAAATAAAATAATATCAGCAACTTCCGTAAGATGATCATAAAAGAGCAATTAAACTGTTCACATTACACGTCAAACGGCATTTTTATAAATTTATGTTACAACTTTAATAAGATTCGCGTATGTTTACGAGATTTCCTCATATTTCGGGATTGCCGGACAAGTTCCGCAGTCCAAAACAAGTCGGACGATCCCTAAATAATGAGATGAACACGTGGCGAGGTCGCGATCGAACTGGTTTCTTTAAGTAAGTATTACATATTAGTGATGTTTATCAAAGTTTACATTGGTGCTAGGCACCTTTTCCGGGGGATTTCCCTCGAAGCAAGGCTGCAGCAAAGTTGCTCACACGTACTTTAAGGATCAGCACACATTGTGGTTTTTAGCCGCGCAGATCTTACTCGCACGAATTTTGTCTCTTTTTATCTGTTCATAGTGCTCAAAATATTCGCGCGAATTTAATCCGCGCCGCGGTGCAGTAGATCCTGTGGCAACTCGCGGTAAAATTTTACAACAGATTTGTGGTTTTTATAACGCAAGTGCGTGCAGCTTCATAAAATTCCGCCGATTCTACGACATATGACATTGTATGAAGCTGCACTCACTTGCGGTAAAAAACCGCAAGGTAAAAATGCGCAACAAATCTGTGTTTTGCCACAGAATCCACCGCGGCGCGAATTTAATACGCGCGAATATTTTGTGCTCTATGAACAGGTAGAAAAGAGACAAAAATGGCGCGGAAATTTATCCGCTGTGCGATTTAGTTATTTATGATGCAGTAAGCGGATTAAAAACCTCGCGAATAAAATTCGCGCAGCTTTAATCGCAGCGTGCTAAGTCTCAGTAACCAGCAGCCTTATTGCGTAAGTGAATTCGGCAAGGCGAAGGGTTTGACCGCTATTAATAGACCAAACACACAGACGGAAATCCACATCGCGTCATTCATCTCGCCTTGCTAAATTCACTTGCGCAATTCGGCTGCGGGAGTCGGGACTTAACCGGGACGTAACACTGCTCGACTCTAAATTTGCGTTGTAGAAGTACACGAAATCATTAGCCAGGAGAACTGCCTTTACAACTACAAAAAAAGAGATTATGATAGGGTCAAACTGTAAGCATGGACGTGTGTTTCATTGGGCCCATTCCGTACATGAAAAAAAATCTTAAGCAATAATGAAAAAAAACCGTCCGTGGCGCAGAAATTATTACAGGACTGAGAACTGTAAGATTAATCATTCGTAATGGTAAATAAAACATGAAAAGTGAAAATTACTGAATTATTTACCGTGAAATAACACCGATTAATTAACGATTAGTTGCATTACTAGTCAATTACGTGATTTTAGGTTGACTCGTCGATAACGCCTCGTGTGACATTATGTCCGCACATGTACCTCTACTGTAGGGTACATATAGTTTAATATAGATTTTAGTGTCTAATATTATTATTTAAATAAATGTTTTAATGTATTAAACACGAATTAAAACGTGAATCACAATGCCTCAAATTATACTACACAAAAAAACGAGCACGAAGATTTTTATTTATTTTAGCATTTTCAGATCTTCAAACCAGATTATGCATAATTAAATTAAAATAATAGTTGTGTGCATTTGCTGCAAACAATGTGAATGATTCTAGGATGATGGAATTGAGTATTACATAATAATAACAACACAAAGTCCACCAAGGTTAACCAGTTGAGTGCATTGTTATCACTCTGCACATTGCACGGATATTGACTGTAATACCGCTACGCGCTAGAAAAAGGCAACAGTTCGCGTGTTGTCGAAAAAAGCCAACGGTTTGTATGGCTGCCAAATGAGGGCAAACTGGCAAAGGTACACACTGGCAATGCTTACAACATACAAACCAAATAATATTACGACGTTTTGCCAAATATATAATAAAGGATATTGAGTGTCGTCCAAAAGCTGGTTCGACTTGTTTGCGTGTGCTTTAGTGAGTTCTTATTACAAATACTTTACTTTTATTGTTGTTTTTTGACACAGAGGTGGAAATGTTATTATAGAGCCGAGTCTACAGACATACGCGAGTACGCGACACGAGGATGGGTGATTGGTTCTCCAATAAAATTCCTAAGGTCTTGTCAATAAATGTTAAAGAAAATATTTATTGCTGAATTTGCATAGTGTTTCTTTCTTTCTGATTAGTAATCATGAGGAAAGCTCACTCAACCGAGACGATAACTAAACACAAGAACGTGTATGTCGCAGAAAGGAGACTGGCAACAATAAAAAGATATTTTTGTAGCTAAGGCTATTAGAAAACTTTGAAGCTTCATTTTACTATAAGCTTCTGAAAGGATTGGATTAGTCATAAGGGCGCTGCGTGCCTTTAGCTGTTAATTACAGATTCCACTGAGTGACTTTGTTTAAGTATTTTAGAATAAATTAATTCTTTGTGGATGGGAAAGTTTGTTAATTCTTATTTCGTAATATTGTTTGGAATTGAATTGCACTGTTCTTTTATGCTAAATTACCACGTAGATATGGTATAAATTTTTTAATAAGTCTAAAATATTTTAATTTTCATTGAATACATTAGAGATAATGTAAGAAAACATTCTAGTATTACTTATTTATTTGTATGCATCTGGAGTCTTCAAACAAGAAAAACGAAAGGTCAGATTCAGTCAAAGAAGTCATGTTATTGGAAATATAATAATTATGTTTTTCTAGATAACAGGTACATTATGTACCTAAATATTTTTAAATATAAAATTATTATTTCAAGACAATATCAAACAAAATACTGCTCAAGTCAGCACAGTTTATTAAGTAAAGTATTATTTGTAACTTGCAAAAATAATTAGGTATCTATTTTAAGAATCATCATTTCTCCACTATATTATCCAGTTGTCAAAATGAATGAATGTAGATTTAGAACTATTTACATAAAGAATACAGCCTGAGATCTTAATTATGCATTGGATTGTCTGTCTCCTTTGTTATTTATTGATTAAATTAATTGTTTTCTAAATATGCATCAATTAACTTCTTATCTTATAGAATTTCACACAGTAATTGAGTTGTGTAATTATTTGTTCGAAAATAAATTGAATTTCAACATTTAACTTTAAAACTACAATTCTATTTAATTACAGATTAGCAAAAGTGTATGCTTGGGAGAAAAGACAACAATAATATTATTAACTAGCTGTTCCCCGCGGCTTCGCTCCCGTGGACCACCCCACAGGACCCGTTTTTGGGATTGTTACTCAGGAATAATGTAACTTTCTATTGGTGATAGAATTTTTTAAATCGGTCCAGTAGTTTCGGAGCCTATTTGGTACAAACAAACAAAAAAATCTTTCCTCTTTATAATATTATTATAGTATAGAAGTATAGATTAGTTTTGGTAATGAGAATTATTCGATAAAGTTATTTACATGTGTTACTCTTTTACTGAAGGTCTAAACTGATTACATTATAAATGCAAAATATAGATAATTGCTCAAGTATTTACAGCATTTCACTAGAAACATCAAACATTGATAATATTTATCAAAGTGTCTACTGATCTAAATGATAATATTATGTAGATCAGTGAACTATTCCAATATAATATATGTCCTACTGTAATACTATAATAGTTTTGATAAAATTAAAAAGTTCTCTATGCCTTGCGTGCAAGTAAAAATTTTTTTTTTTTTTATAAATATGTTATTGGTTGTACAATTTGTAAATAATTGTTACCTTTTACGAGGTATTATGTAATCTTAATCCATAATATATTATAATGAACCCAATTATAGGTTACAAACATATAAGCTGTCCTAGTGTATCTGTCTGTAAGTTTTTGGTGTGCAATAAAAAATAATGCGAGAGTGTTATTGTAGGTTTGTTAAGTTTTCAATCAAATATTCTTTTAATAACTCAATCATATCAATACCACTTAATTGTTGATGTTCATTTTTAATTATTTGATAAGCTGCAAAATAAATATTACATTGCATTGACTATATGTCCTTAATAATTAGTAATCAAATATCTTTGATGAAAGTTGTCAATCCTAAACCGAAACCCAAATTCAGGTAACTAAACAACTATAAAACTGTGCCTGATCCTTAAGAAATTTTTTCAAGGATATCATTTTTACACCATAAAAAATTAAGATGCAGGAATCATTGTTGAAACACCAAACAATAAAATTGTGTACTTACTCATCATCATTCCTGTAGAATTAATTCCTAAGTAATCCAGAAACTTGTCAGTTCCAAAAACAAACACAGCTCCAAACAAGAATCCAAATGCAACTGGTAGGAAGGCATACTGTCCCTCGGACCCATAGCTCTTGGATCTTTTGCACATATTGATGGCTGGCTCCAGCAGAGACCAGTATGACGCTGCGGTCATCACTCCCGCCGCAAAACCCAATGACACGTCAAGTACTTTTCTCTAAAAAATAAAAACAAATCAATAAGTGTCTGATTTATTCACTTGTTAAGTCATTTTTATCAAATTGGGGGTAATAATTATATCTTACATGTTTTCCTCTTATAAAAAATACACAACCGGCCCCCACAGCAGTTAATCCCCACGTCAGAAGCGTCCCCAAAAGGGCCTGGGTCACAGCACCGTATCCTTCTATCATTTTGTACAATTTATTTCTAAGTAAACAATTTAAAGTTAAGTACTTCTTATCACATAAACATTATAAGTGCACGAATGTTCTAAAGTAACGCGAACTTAACCATCTTAATATCGACAAGAGTTTTTTTTTTTTTTTTTTTTTTTTTTTTAAGTGACGTCTCGCAGTTTACAATCCAAATGATTGGTTACTGCTTAACCGGGCTATCCTGTGGAGACTAAACAGTCACGACTTGAATCTTTTTATACATTCCACATGTTTTTATCAGCATAGTTCTGACCTTGTGTAATGTCAGATTTTACGTACACAGATTATATTCATCGCTGTCAGTGTCAAAACGGTTCAAGTGCTGCCAGTTTTGAAAAATAAAATACGCTGTCATTTATTGTTTTAAAACCATCAGATTTAAGAAACCACACACAAAACTACTATTGGTTTCGTTTATGACTATTAAATAAGTCAAAGACGTTTTATCACTAAAATTTTCATTAAAAATGCTATGCGAAATTAGTTTCCTCAAAACATGCTTGTCTTTTTTTTCTCTTGTCACATTCTCTTGAAGTTTGAGATGACAGTTGACACACAGTTCGGAAACCTAAAGTTTAAAAATTCCAACTTCCTCAAAAATGTGGCAAATTATAAAAACAAACTACCTAACAAACCTAGCATTTTCCTAACTTTGTTAGAGCCAGCTTTCGGTTGTGGATGCAGCTGAGTAGCAGAGTATTTTTCATGGTGCGACTGCCTTTACCTCCACAACCAAGTAACTGGATAACACGGTACCATTAAGCAAAACTGGTGTTAGTGCGTTAGGCTTAACACGCATTGCGATTTATTCAAAATTTTTAGTAATATTTGAGCGCGATTTTAAATTTCGCAAAGCGTGCAGCTTCATACATTTCTATAATAGGTCACAGAATGGGCGAAACAAAGTTTGTGTGAATAAAAATCGCAGTGCGTGCCTTAAAGTTGTCAAAAAATAAAAGGCCCGTTTTGACAGCTTTAAAAATACTTAATGTTAATAGTAATTAAACTTGATGCTAGCGAATGATACTCGTTGTTATAGTGTATGGGTAACATAGTAATTAATAAGGATTATAAATTTGATTTTTCAATTTCTTACGTAGAAAGTTATCGCGGCATGTAAAATAAGAAACGTCAACGGACTTCTTAGATTGTGACAACTTTAGTAAAATCTTGTAAAAATATCTTCCAGGCACCCTCGTCCGCTCGTTGACACCGGATCCCTTCAGAAAAAATATCAAAATATTATAATCGGGGAGCCTGCTTTCCGGAACCCCCGAGGGACATACTTTTCAACTTCTATGACGTCCGGAGCACCCTGAGCTATTAATTTTTGTCAATTGGTTAATACTTTCACCACAATAGCAAATATTTACCATCTATACGCTAAGACGAAATATGTTCGGACTGTCTAGAGAGAAAATGTTCTTTGCGCCAAAGCCTCAACCACAAATTACGCTACGCTACTGGCCAAAGCCTAGGCTTCCAGGTTGGCCATGGTAGCCCATGACCAGTAGTAGGGTTTCTCAGACGATGGAACAAAAGGGACGGGCTTACATTCTTTCGCCACAATCTACACTTCTCTGTTCATAGTTCATTGTCGAGAGACACATTCAGAAAATTAGGAAACAATTTAATTTGACAAATTTCAATTAGTTTGACTTTATATATTTTAGGAAATAGTGGTAGAACCCCAAGTAGTGATAGCCCCGGGCCCCACAACATCCAGGTCCACCCCTGCACACGAGCCTCAGCATTATCCTGAGTGATGGCCTTATAGGGGTGGGAAGTTACGCATGTTTCCGTTTTTGTTGTATTAAATGTTTTAATTATTAGGATGACGCATACGAGCGACGAAAACGACATCCTGTTACTGAAATCCCACTGCAAAAATCTGCAGGTAATTTGTTTTTGATAAAATTGGATTTTTATGAATGATTCTTGACAGTAGAATTAATTACTGCTGGGTTGCCTGGCCGCAATTTTTTTTTTCTGTGTTGGAATATCCTCATTGGATGTCCTTTGCCTTGGGGAGGGCGGAGGCAAGGGCGGATTTAGGGGGGGGGCACGGGGGCACGTGCCCCCCCCAGACGGCATTTTGTGTACTGTGGAGATTCCATCACAGTACCTACATACTTAGAACCAAATCAAATTACAGAGTTGTTAAAATATATGAATAAAATAACAGAATGAAACTATTCACCACTGCACTGGAGGATGTCTTCAAGGTTCTAGACTGGAGAAACCGATTCGCCGATGATAAAGCTGTCATGGAGGACCCCAGTACAACGCTCGATGACCACAGTAGAGCTTCCGAAAGAATGGGTCCAAAAATGAACATGGACAAACCAAGGTGATGCGCTCATCTCGCACCCACTCCTATCAAGTTCGGTGGCTCCACAGCCGAAGCCGTGGACGACCATGTCTACCTGGGACAAACGTCCGTCGTTAGGCATTCCAAAACGAGAAAGAGGTTGACCGTCGAATCCTACTCAGCGGGGCAGCATTCGGAAAGCTGCGCGGTTTCTTATCGTCCAACTTACCACAGTGTCTCAAGACGAACTTATGGCTCTGAGACGTGGTCGCTCACAATGGGCCTCATCAGAAAGCTTACAGTCGTCCTTGCGGGGAACCGATGACTTTGCCGAAATTTTTTTGGTGGAATTTCATTCTACCGAAAATTATTGACCGAAGTCTTTTTTGCTATATGTATTATTTGACATATTTTCAGATCATCGAAGTATCATGTGGCATATGTATTATTTTACCGAACTACATTTGGCCGATTTACAAAATAACTTTTTGCTTTTGGCCGAAGCCTCTTTTGTACTTTTTTCATTTGTCATATTTTCACCAAACCGAAACAACACGTTAGGGAATTTTATTTAGTCACAAATATATAGCCGGTTAATTGGTGTTGTGCTACAAAGTGACAAAAACAGATCGCTGCAAAATCGACTTCACGCAGTCTTGTCTGTGTTTACGTATTTTCATGCAAATGATTTATTAATAGCTGTCATCCATTAGACATTTTTATAAATTAATTATTTCAAAGAATTTGTCCAAGAGCGAGCGAAGCGAGCTCGGGAATTTAGGGCTCCCAGACGCGGATAGTTTAGGTTCGAAGGGGATGACGGGCGGTGAAGTGAGCGAGCAAAGCGAGCGTACTTAGCTCCCGTCATCTCCTTCGTGTTAGGTTAGACCCTGGGTGTTGATTACAGACCCTGTAGACAGAAATAGGAGCCCAGCGGAGCGGGGCTGTCGACATTTTTTTTTCAGGTCGCTGTTTTAAACATTTTTATTCACCCACTGTTTCTCTCTCACTTATTATTTTGATATGCGTATAAATTTGTCCGAAATATTTATTATTTCGGACAAATGTTATTTCGGCTAAGTGTAACTTCGGTAAAAAAAAATCGACCAAGTAAAACCTTGGAGTAAAGAAAAAAATCGAATTGATAATAGGCCAACTGAGACAGTTGCAGACGTGATTTCGATGAAGTAAAAAAAAAAACGAAACAATAATAGTTGAAAAGTTTTAGGGGAAATGAAATTCGGTCAAATGTTGTTCGAACTTATGATAGGTAACCGTCCTTGCGTGATTGAGAACCAGGGTTACCGACATAGGCCGAAGAATTGCCACACTTAAGTGGCAGTCTTCTTCTTCTTAGCGTGTCGATGGCAAATATAAAAAGTTAAATATTGTGTTTGGCCTAGAATTCAGCCACAGCAACACCATTCGGTGACGCAGTCATAAGGTCTTCGTACGTACAGGTGACAGGGCATACTGCGCACTCCGTGAGATGGGTCTGCGGAGAGATGCTGCAGAGGCACTGAAGACTAGTGCCATCAGAGAACCCCCACCCGTGGAGGTTGTCCTTGCTGCGGCCAACCTGAGTGCGGAGTCTATTTAGGGTTTTCCAGGTCGACCACGGCAGAGTGTGCCCAGGCGGAAGGCTCTCCGATGGCCTAGTGAAATTTCCAGGAGGCTTGAGTTTCTCTCGCCAAAGGTCGCATCTCGCCGAAGAGGAGTTTCTATCACAGAGACCCACGCATCCTCGAAAACTTTTCCGGCTTTTTAGGCGCTGGGGCACTGAGCTGTAATTGTGCATTGGATGGCGTGGGTCGGTTTCTAGTTTCGCCCTCTCTGTGTGACTTGCTATAGTCCTGCGAATTTCCGGAGGCGCGATGCCGATAAGTGGATACAGCATTCGCACAGGAGTCGGTTTGAGGCAACCTGTGGCAATCCGGCACGTCTCATTCAGAGCTGTATCCACTAATTTGGAGTGGGCAGAGCGGCTCCATACTGGACTTGCATATTCACCAGCGGAGAAACAGAGTGCCATGCCAATCGTTCGTAGGACTTGAGGAGACGCCCCCCATCTGGTGGACGTTAGGCGGCGAAGCAGATTATTCCTTGAATGCACCTTCCACTTGACATTCTCGAAGTTATTTCTGTAGTTGAGGGACCTGTCCAGAGTAATGCCGAGGTATTTTGGGTGGGAACTATGGAGGATTGGCACCCCCTGCCATGAAATGTTAAGCGTTCGGCCCGCTTGCCTATTACGTAGGTGAAAGGTGCACGACTGTGTTTTTGAGGGATTTGGCTTCAGAGCGTTGTTGTCAGCATAATATTGGCTGAAGTGGCAGTGGGCAGGGCACATTGCTCGCAGAACAGATGGCCGATGGGGCAGAAAAGTTTTGGGCTGGCGACCGCGAACCGGAAGACGTTGCGTTGTTGTGGACCAAAAGCCTGGTGAAGGTTGCGGGCATCCGCTCGATGGCCTATGTCCAGCAGTGGAAATCTTTCGGCTGATATGATGATGATGAACAGCAAGAACATGAGTGAAACTCTTGTCTTTCATAACCCTTTCTGTACATACTTGAACTTGTAGAAATAAACATGAAGTATGATACTTCAAGTTTATTTCTGACAGTTATTGTTGATTTTTTTGCTAGTCCGCCCCTTGTGCCCCTCCCAGAAAAAAATCCTGGATCCGCCCTTGGGCGGAGGGGTCTGTCAGACTCGTACTGACTAAAAACCACCCCGGTGTTCCATCTCACACCTACGCTGGAGGTCGCGGGAACAACGATACTTCCGCAACCCAAGGCTAGTGCCGGCTAGGTTTCCTTTAATTTTTTTTGTCACACAATATAATAATTTCTCACTTTATCCATTCTCGTCACTCCGCACATACATCTCAACATTATAATCTCTGCTATATGCAATTTCTTTCCATCCATCTTATTCACAGCCTTTTATTTTTTTTTGGGTGGGGCATCATCCAATGACTTCTCCTGCTCTGGGTGAAGCGGGAGGGCGTGTCAGACTTTTGCTGACCAAAACCCACCCGTGTTCCTCCAGATGCTTGTGCCAGGGCCGCGGTAACTCTCTTTCAAATTTATCCGCGACCCAGACAGGCATCGGCCCTACCGGACCCCGTCCCTGTTGCTGACATCTCTAAACTCGGGCTTGGTCCTTATCGGACGGCGAGCTACCCATTACTTTCCGTCCGCAAGCCGGCGCCTACGGTGGCCGGGAATCGGCCTGCGACTCCCGACGCCCGGGGCGTCTCCTGCGGTGGCTAGGGGCGTGAGAGCGTCTCCTTTGCGTCTCCCTCACGCGTTCCGCCTCCTCCTTTGCGAGCATTACCTTTCGCAGAAGGAGGAGACAGCTTCCCATGCCCTTTCGCTCCGTACCATGGCCTGCACCAAGGCCGGACGCGAGAGGTCGCCACCGCCGATCGCCTCCATGAGGACACGGCGGTGCTCCACCCAAGCGGGGCAGAACTCCACCGTATGCTCCACCGTGTCCTCCAGGCGTTCCACACAATGGTGACACCCGGGCGTTTCCTCCCGCCTTATCTGGAACAGGAACCTCCCGAAACAGCCATGTCCGGTGAGGACCTGCGTCAGGCGGAAGGTGAGGACGCCGTGACGCCTCTTAAGCCACTTCTCAAAGAGGGACGTGCCTCCGCAATTGTGACGTGCCCATTTCACAGCCTAACAATCTGATCCATACAGTATGACAGGTACTCAGGTCACGGACTTAGATAGATATTCTCCTTTAACTTGAGGGGCATCCGTGGGTCGCAAGTTGTTCCAGTGACCTGTCGCCATTTCATCCATCCTGAATTGATCGGGTGCGTTACGTCTCCGTCTACCTCGCCATCCCCTTAGACAAGCGACCCTCGGTAACGGAAGTAGGAGCAGATCGGTATGGGCGTTCCTACGAGAGCTATGGGCACGGCACTGGAGAGACCGCCAAAATCGCCGAACAAGTATTCTGCTCAATTTCAGGCCAACACTCTCCAGCCTGTGCCACCACACTTCCAATCTACTCTGGCCTCTACCTCTCTCGGCTACTCTCGGCAACCAGCACAATGTCATCGGCAAATATTAAACACTAGGATGCCTCCTTTATTATTAATTACCAGCTGTTGCCCGCGACTTCGTCCGCGTCAAACTCGTAAAAAATATTTTTTTATTTTTTCAGTTTCCCGCCGGATCTATGAATTTTCTCGTGATCAAACGTAGCCTATGTTACTCGTTATTACATCAGCTATCTACCAGTGAAAGTCCCGTCAAAATCGGTCCAGCCGTTTCGGAGATTACCCGGCACAAACAAACAGACATACAGATATACAGACAGACAAAAATCTTAAAAATAGCTTATTTGTTGTTAGTACCGTATATACTTTCACGTGCATTCAATAAAACGTTGTTTTTTTGATATTACATACAGACACTTCAATTTTATTTATTTGTATCGATGTATAGATTATTTATTCCTCCTATCAAGTATCATTCATGAAAATTATGTTTAATCAAAACCCGGATTCCTGCAGATTTCTGCAGTCGGATCTTAGGCTATTATTGGAATAGATAAGCGGCTACAGGCTACGAATGCTTAGGTCACCAGGGACCTCTACAATGGCGTCGCCAGCCGTTGAGCCGGATGTAGGCACGATGACACCAAGACCACCACATCCAATATACCATAACATCATACGCCAGTATACCCCGTAGGTAGAGGGGGCATCAATAGTACAATTACATTTCATAGTTATGTTTAAGTTGCATGTACCTAATGGGGGACCAGCCGATTGCCATCAATCGGGCATAAATCCAGCCTCCTAGCTAGCAGCTAGCAGCTAGGAGGCTGCATTTGTACCAAGAATGTTTCGAGATGGGTACGAGTATCACGGAAATCGAACCTTAGTCTTGAAAAACTGGACCATACAAAGTACTAGCTGTTCCCCGGGGCTTCGCTCCCGTGGCCCACCCCACAGGACCCGTTTTCGGGATTAAAAAATAGCCTATGTTACTCAAAAATAATACAGCTTTCTATTGGTGAAAGAATTTTTTAAATCGGTCCAGTAGTTTCAGAGCCTATTCGGTACAAACAAACAAACAAAAAATATTTCCTCTTTACTAGCTTCTGCCAGCGGCTTCGCCCGCGTGAATGTCGAAAATCATCACAAGGGATATTTCCGGGATAAAGTATCCTATGTGCTATTCCAGACTATAATCTATCTCTGTGCCAAATTTCATCCAGTTCCGTCCAGCCGTTTGAGCGCGAAGAAGTAACAAACATACACATTCCCAGACTTTCGCCTTTATAATATTAGTGTGATGATAGTGTGATTAGTAGTAGTGTATTTGTATTAGTATAGAAGTATATATAGGTGCCGATGTCTTGCCTGCACGATGCCTTGTCAAAGTTCTTTATTTGGTTTCTTATTTCATTGGCCTTGATTGGATGCAACATGTTGGATACAATTATTTTGGCCACATCCCCCAAATTTACCAGCCAGGTATATTTTTGTTGACCCAGCTCAAAATAACTCTAATAAATTTTATAACAAAAAATAAAAACAAATACGTAGGCAGAGAAGATTTATGTTATTAGGGTCGATGACTCTTTCCCAAATCGGTGACACAGGTTGACAGGTGGAACGGCCAAAATTGTATGCCTGCCTAATGCCTACCTGCTGGTATGTACATTTAGTTATCTCTTAGATCTTCATTTGTTATACCTACATCTCGTTCATGTACACGTACAGGCTGCATCCAGAGTTATTTACTATACGGACCTTGTACAAACTAGAACAAATTTCCGTGCATTCAAGCGTTTCTGCCATACCTATTATTAGAATCAAATATAACAGCTCACAATGTTAGGATAGGACCCATTAATTATCATCATTGTTCCTCATCTTGATATGGAGGGAAGTGGAAAATTATGTTTTATTTTTCCTACTCCGTTATTATTCTTTTCCGATTAATTTATTTGCGGGATCCACATCACATGATCAGCCTATTAATGTTCCCATTGCTGGGACACAGGCCTCCTCTCTGTGAGAGGGTATGGGCCGTAATTCACTACGCGGGCCCAGTGCGGGTTGGTGGATGTCACTAGTCTTCGAATTTTTGGTTCTAGGTTTCCTCACGATGTTTTTTTCACCGTTTTTGAGAGCAGTGGTAATGAAATAATTTACACAAAGTAAAGCACCTGCCTGGGTTTGAACCCACGACTTGCAAGTCGCGGCCGATACCACTGGGCCACAACTGCTCCCAAGCGGGATCCAAGACAGTTAAATTCATTCACCGGAACTTCGTCGAGCTTCATTGCCTAGGCGGTTTTCTGGTGGTCGCCATGGTTGATTCTAGCTTTCAGGAGTTGCAGTGGTTTGGGAGTAGTGCGGTGGGATTGAAACATAAGATGTCCATGCTTGGACTCCCCCCTCTGCACCTGTTTATACAGCAAGAGGCAACGATGGCGGCAGTACGTCTCAAGGCACTGGATCTATGGGGTAAGAGAGTGACACAACACACCGCTCTGATTGAGGAACTCAACACCGAACTCCCTCTAACAAAGGCAATCAACGACCGGATACCTAAGCAATTCATCTTTGACAAGAAATACAGGATCCAACTACACGAGGACCACCGCTGCGAAGGGCTACGCCCTGACGAGCTTAGGATCTTCACAGACGGATCCAAAACAGGCACTGGCACAGGTACGGGAGTGTTCTCGGAGGACCTCAACATCCACCTAGCCTCGCCACTTGGGGCTCACAACACGGTGTTTCAAGCCAGGTCGGTACACATAACAAAGTAACCATTCAATGGATCAAGGGGCACAGCGATTCTCGAGGTAATGATGCAGCGGACGAGCTGGCCCGTAGGGGCTCCAGTATGGCGGCGGTGGGACCAGAACCCATTGTACCTCTACCCTTCGGTTACCTCCGCAATCTGGTAAGGAAGCGCACCAGAGAACAGCACCACAAATTGTGGAATGACCACAGCGAGTGCAGGCAGGCCAAGGAGGCACTTCCCTCTTTAGATGGCCGGTTCACGCAGAAAGTCCTGAGACTAACTAAACCACAGCTACGTGCAGTCACAGCCGTAACAACTGGCCATGGGACTTTTAACAAGCATCTTTTTGTCTTAGGGATCACGGACAGTCCACTGTGCAGAGCGTGCATGGTGGAGGACGAGACAGCAGCACACCTGCTCCTAGGCTGCCCAGTAATCGCTGGTTACAGGGCCAGATTCCTCGGCGACTCAGGTACCGTGCAGGGGATAGTTGGCAACACCAAGGCGCTGCTGGCTTTCCTCGAGGAGCTGGGGTGGATCGAGTGAGGAAGACGAATCCCACCCGTACGCAAAATACGCGCTTAGACGTGGAGTTGCGGACACCAGCCCGTCTTAACTTAACTTAACTTGAAACATAAGAAAACAATACTTTAAGGAACCAGGACTGGATTTTAAATAAAAAGACAACTGTCAGACTAGCCTACCTCATATTTTATTTACAAACTCACTAATTGCAGAAATAATGACGCACCATTTTATTGAAAACAATCAACTACGACAACACACAACAATCAAAGGAAAATAAACCTAATAATTTAGCTGTGATCCGAGACGAAATCCAACGATCAGCGAGATTGGTGAAAAAGGGCCGCGGATAGTGTTGTCTTACTATCGATTGCCTATCGAAAGGTTGTCGATACTATCGTGACTTCGAAAAATAGTCACAATATCGATAGCCCTATCGATAGTTTTGAAATTTTACAATACTATCGATACAATCGATAGTATCTATCCAAGAAATTGAGCAATACTATTGATAAAGTGCAATAGTATCGATAGTATCGATACTATTGCAATTTATCAGTATCGATAGTATCGATACTATTGGGTATTGATACTATCGATAGTATCGATACTATCACTATTATGGTGTGTTTAACTGCAATCACTGTCGATACTATCGATACTATTGAATTTGGGTAAAATATCGATGTAGAAAAACTATCGATAGTATCGATACTATCAATAGTATCGACTGTGATAGCAGTTAAACACACCATAATAGTGATAGTATCGATACTATCGATAGCATCAATACCCAATAGTATCGATACTATCGATAGTATTGCACTTTATCAATAGTATTGCTCAATTTTTGGATAGATACTTTCGATAGTATCGATACTATTGTAGAATTTCAATACTATCGATAGGGCTATCGATATTGTGACTATTCTTCGAGGTCAACTATCGATATATCAACTATCGATAGTTAGGCAACACTCCCGCGGATCGATTGGCAACCGCTTTTATAGGTGTTGGGTGAAACGTCAGGGATGACAGCTGTACAATCATTCGAAATATCGATCATGTCCTAATAATATCGATCATATCCTAATAATACATTTCGTTTCTATTTAATATCATATCGACTAAATTATTTCGGTTCCTACCGTACCTACTGTTCTTTGTATGGATTATTTTGAAGAGCATGAAGCGTCTATGACGCTACCATAGGCCTCCAAGTTAATCACGTCGGAAGTCAAGACCGTTTATAATTTCTCACATAAATATTCTGTAAATAGTTATATATTTTTATTGCTTTACTGATTACTTGCACACACCTACCTACTAGCTCTAGGTAAATTTTTGTTAAATGTGGTAAAATTACACACGTAGAGGGCAGAGCATTTAATAATATGTGTGTTTTACTTTAAATTGTGTACACGTTAATTTCGTTTATATCTGTTTAACCGACTTAACAGTTAAGTTAAATGAGTCAGTTGCAGCGAACGCCGTTATAATGAGGTAGCATTAATTAACAACACACGTGGTATCATTGAGGTAAGTCCTTAGACAAACTACGTATTTTATCGCGACAGATATCAGTCACGTCGCCGTGCCACTGACGAGTACTCGGTTTATATTAAACCACTTTTATTGCCCTTTTAAATTGCGCTAAGAAATAATTAAATAAGTATATATTCTAAAGTAGCCGTGAAGTTTTACACGTACCTTTGAATCTAGCAAGTAGGTGTAGGCTTAACTAAATTATAAGCAAATATTTTCATGTACGGTAGGCACATAGCAGGTAAATAAGTATCTATGAACTATTTTATGTCGTTCATATTAAGTCTCTATTTAGCACAGCTATATTCTCAGAGAAATACCATCAGCAATGACTTTTTAATATTTCAACACTTGGGAACCTACTTGAGTAATACCCGTTACAATAAATATCTCCGTATTGTTATTTCCATGGACGTATTGTCCTCATTAGAATACTCGCAAGAACCGTCCAAGAGACAGTTAGAACACATCGATGTAATTACCGGACTGCTATTAGCGACAACCGCATACCCCACCTGTAATACGTAGCTAGTACATTTTTCTAAGGAAACAATAGCGGCTTCAACAGCTGCATCTAATTACTTTACCGATACTGTAATTTTGTAATTACATCGTAATTTTACAGATTTGATAAGCGTATCATTGTGACCTCGTCTCATTCTGTAGATCGCTGTAAACGTGTCACTGGACCGTTACCTTTTTCACAGGTACATTGCCGAAGTTAAATGAAAATTGCTCCATGTCCTAAATACAGGGCCGTCTTTAACCTATTGGAGGCCCTGGGCATATTAGGATAATGGGGCCCCTATGACTGACAGAACAGTAATTTGTTGGAATAGACAAAGAAAGTAGATAAACAAGGTTAAATATTTACCCGGCTGCAAGGAAAGGGTTATGTTTTTATTTTTATTAACAATCACATGAAACGAATAGATAAATGTTATAAAGTCCACAAAAGTAACTCTTTTAGCATTTACAGGTTACTGCTTAAAAATCTATGTTATTTGAAGAGGAACCCTTCTAGATTTCAGATGGGCAAAATCGTTAATCACTTCTTCAAAATCTATGCTTTTTAGCACATCAGATTCTATGGATATCAGCTACAAACTGGTTTTAATGCTTTTTAATTTGGAGAAGGAGCGTTCCCCACTGCAGTTACTATCAACGCTAATGGAAAAATATAAAGTCAAACACATATTGTTTAATTTTCTAAATAATTTCTCAATTAAATTAATTGGTTAATTCAAACTTGGAGCTTCATGCTTCGCTTCGTTCGCTTAATTTAAATGGAGCGAATCACACTGATGAGTATACTGCTGATGATTTTTCTTTAAAATGTGTATGTGCTTAGTATACCATTATATATTGAAATTTATCTAAGCATGCTGAAGTCGGAAAGCCTAATTTTGGGCGAGAGTAGAATAGCTTCGCGCATGTAAAAGCTAGTAAGTTGGTATGGTATGTAATAATTATCAGTAATTTAGGTTCGATTTCTTCGAATTATTTATATAAGTTTTTTGGTAATAAATATTGGTTATCGTTTGGTGATCTCAAAGGAACTAGGGACTTTGTATTTGATCTGAGGGGGGTCCCTATCGATCGTGGGGCCCTGGGCACTTGCCCAAAGTGCCCACTGGTAAAGAGGGGTCTGCCTAAATATCTTGTACAGAAAAGTGAGAAAGGGTTATTCTAAACCGTAGTCTATTGTTACTTTCTAAGGGGAAATGCTAGTGCAAGATATATCCATCCAGAATCTATAACCTACCTAACTACTCGATGAATTGCGATCATTTTACAAATAAAATATATAGTCATCATTAGTTCATCATTTAGGTATCTCTACCTACCTTATAATGTATGTGTACACGTTACCACTTTTGCTGTCCCAGAACAACATGTGGGTAGAAAAAACACTAATGACATAGGAGCACTTCAATCAGTTGATTGGCCTTTGGAATATTACTTACTGCACTTACTGTACGTGATCATACTTATGCACTTGACCGACATTTTCAACTTGCACTTGACTAGATTTTTATGTCACCTACAACCTAATGATCAATAAAAACATATAGTGCGTGCCGACTACTTAAGGCTTCAATAGCGAAATGTGCACGCAAAGCCGTCGCCCGCAGCCCCAGAGGCATTACATTAACCACCGTGCGCCGGCGCAGCAATCGCAGGGCGGCTCTGTCGCGGTGTAGCATTATGTCCCGCATGCTCCACATTCGCACAATTAGCGGGGAGGTACCATGATACCTCATACAGCCTGCAAACTATATTGCCTCCTTACCTTCAAACGGCTCTTGATAGCGAGCCAGCTATCAAGTAAATAGACACTCAGGTAATTACATCTGAAACTGAAATGTTCAACCATACAGTTTCCTGAGTAAAGGAAGGGGCGCACTCATAAAGATAATTGCCAAATAAAACAAACAAGACTCTCATTACACATCTTACTTCGGTGATCTAAATCACACAGAGCCATATAATTTGATGTTGGAAGCTACGCAACTGTTACAAATTCTCATGAGCGAGTGACGTGGTCTGCGTAGACGCAGCCACCGTAGCGTTAAACGAACAAAACATTCCGCTAGATCGTCATTATTCAAATTTTCGCTGTACTAGTTGCCCGCTTGTTCCGGCCTCTGCTTTTTGTCCTATTTCGTAGTAGTCTGAAATTACGATTAGTCCGGTCAAAATGAGATGCGGTCATCCGTGGTGGATGGCCGTGTGAACGGTCCGTTATCCAAACAGCTTGCGCGGTCCATGGAGATGCTCATTGTCTTCAAGGTTCGGATGAAACGGAAGTAAGCAGTTTGACAGTTTGTTTAAACCTATAAGCATTAAAGCAGAAAATTATCGGGCATTTCTGGTCAAAACTGGACCAGCTTCCGACTTTTATGGTTGTTATTTCGTAGGTACTCTCTTGTGAATTCATCTGTTCGATTAAATTGAACATCTGTGGGTTAAACCTCGACTTCATCAGAAATATTTGGTACGGCTAAAGATGTCAGGTTAGTCAAATAAAATTGATCAAAGCCTCACTTAAAGTCCTAGAAATGCTATAAAATGCACCTGAACAGTTTTAAATTTTCGTAGAATAACTGCATGCCAGTTTATTGCCTCTTACCGGTAATCTCACCCTAGAGTAGCTTAACATAAAATAAAAAACCTGCCAAGTGCGAGTCGGACTCGCACACGAAGGGTTCCGTACCATTATCGCAAAGCACTGCATAAAAATCACGTTTGTTGTATAGGAGCCCCCCTTAATTTATTTTATTTTAATTTATTAATTATTATTTTATGAAGTAAATATACAACTAAACATTCCAATGAATCCCAATGATTTCCAGTGAATATTTCAAGCGTCTACCTGTTGCCGTTATAAATATCGAGCAAAAAACGGCAAAAATATCAGGTTTGTTGTATGGGAGCCCCCCTTTAATATTAACTTTATACTGTTTTTAGTATTTGTTGTTATAGCGGCAACAGAAATACATCATCTGTGAAAATTTCAACTATCTAGCTATCACGGTTCATGAGATACAGGCTGGAGACAGACGGACAGACAGACAGACAGACAGACGGATCGCGAAGTCTTAGTAATAGGGTCCCGTTTTTACCCTTTGGGTACGGAACCCTAAAAATGCTACGTTATAACTTAAAAAAAAACTCAGAACACAAGCCATGAACATAAGAAATTAATTGGAACTACGCCGTGACAATTTAAATTAGTAGGTAGGTTATAGGCTTTATTTTACTCAACGGCAAAACACGTCATTTGTCTTAAAATCCGAGAAATCGATTTTTGGCTCAATAAACTGAAGAATCTTTTTTTTTTAAGTTTATTGACGCCGCTGCCTGCCCTTTATGTTACCGTTATGAAAGATCAACCTGAAAGCAGCTACTTCGATATAAAGTATGCGGTTTTACTGATTTCCATGTACACTACCGCACGCTGTTACATAACGGGCCACATACTGTTGCGATCAATTTCGGTGCGTCGGCGGATGATCTTTAATATCTTTATACAATGGTGAGTGTCACTGTAGCATGCGGAAGATCGTGGATCATAAATCATAGAATTGGATTCGTAGCGCACGTCGGCAGGTAATGGACGCAAAAACGCCGGGAGCTGAAGCGCGTGCCACGCGTTTCCCGGCGGCATCGGCATCGCCAGGCGGAGTGATTGTCACATCATATAATAATTTACTGTTTCAATGCTCACATTATTGCTATGGCTTTAGTGCTGCATTGTTTGTTTTATGATTTTATTGTCTCAGCTATTTTCTTTTTATAAAATTTACTAGCGATCCGACCAGGCATTACCCGTGACAAATTATATACAAAAACCTTCCTCGTTTCTCAATATTTCTACTGGTGAAAACTGCATGTAAATCCGTTCAGTCGTTTTTGAGTTTATCGCGAACAGACGCGGCGCCGTGGTGGGGGAGTTTGCTTTTTTAATTTATATATATTATTACAAGTTACAAGCTTATATTTAACTTGCAATGTATTTACGTATGTGTGTTCGGGTCAAATCTAGCAACTGAATTTTAAAGCAGTTATTTATTTATTTATTAAAACAACAAGCACAAGTACAAAGGCGGACTTATCCTCCACCGATTAAGATGAAATTTTGCATACACGTTTAGTTTGGATGACAATACATAGGTAACTAAGTTATGTCATTCTTGTTTTATTTTTTCATTCATTCATTTCAAGTCCAATATGGCGGACCATTTTTGTACACTGCCATGATATGGGTATCATATCATGAAAGCGTTTGCTGAGAAGAATAAGAAAAAACCGGCCAAGTGCGAGTCGGACTCGCACACGAAGGGTTCCGTACCATTATCGCAAAACACTGCATAAAAATCACGTTTGTTGTATGGGAGCCCCCCTTAATTTATTTTATTTTAATTTATTAATTATTATTTTTTGAAGTAAATATACAACTATACATTCTGTGAATATTTCAAGCGTCTACCTGTTGCCGTTATTAATATCGAGCAAAAAACTGCAAAAATATCACGTTTGTTGTATGGGAGCCCCCCTTTCATATTTACTTTATACTGTTTTTAGTATTTGTTGTTATAGCGGCAACAGAAATACATCATCTGTGAAAATTTCAACTGTCTAGCTATCACGGTTCATGAGATACAACCTGGAGACAGACGGACAGACGGATCGCGAAGTCTTAGTAATAGGGTTCCGTTTTTACCCTTTGGGTACGGAACCCTAAAAAACATGATTAGAAAAAAAAATGTGTATTTTTTATAATATACCTAGTGATAATAATAAAGCCGACAGGTAGCTTTTTATTTCTCTAAAGTAGGTATGTGATGGTAAACCACACGTTTAAGTCTCAGATGTTTAAACTCCATTTGAAATAACATTAGACAATTGAATATTCTAAGAAAAACAAACCTATATACAAATACAAAAGGCAGACGGCAAAAAAAGCTCATTGTGCATCAAAAAATTCGTCCACATCGATGTCAATGGGAAACGTGCCCAGAACGCTGGCGGCATTGCCACGTTGTATGGCAATGCTAATTCTCTGGCCGAAGAAAAGGCCAGCCCTCTGGTCACGTGAAGAGTCGACGAGCTTTGTGCTAATTTCTCGAAAAACTCGATGCGCACTCGGACCCCATGGACCTAATGTTTCAACCCCAAACGGCTCAAACATATAACTTCCAATAAGGTTGTTATATTTGCGCCGTTTGAGGTTTTCTGCACCGGCAGCAGCCGCCCCAGCACAGCCCGCCGTGCTAAGAAGATGGGATGGCGCAAGGGTGTCGACACATGTTGCATCCCACACCAAAGGCCTACCCACCTTCCAATGCATTATGGTCATCCCGTCTGGTCTCTTCCCATCGTCGCGTGCCAAGCCATTGGGTTCTAAAACAGCTGGCACCCCGGCGGTGACAAGAGCCCGACGTATGATGTCATTAATGCTGGCGTGCCGTGCTATCCGGCCAGCGCTCCTACTGCAGGATAGGCCATGGTGACCGAGGCGGTCGACTGCTTCACCACATTGACAACGATGTGGAGCTCCACTAGGAGCACCCAAACGCAGACAAGTAGCGATCCGACATTAGACATGTTTCCAAATCTTTTTACAGCCCGTTCAACCGATTTTGAGTTCTATCCCGTAAACATAAGGATGATATAAAACGCATAAACCTGTTACCAAAACCAGCTGTTTACTACAGCTACCATTTGTCGTATCACCAACGCAATAGAAGTCAACATCGGTTGATCGGGCTGTAAAACGTCTAATGTTATCGCAAATGGAGTATAGATCTCTTTCAGTGACATTTAATTTGTTAGTCTTGCATGAACTTTTTTGTGAAAGAACCCGTCCAGGGAAGAGAATTGAAGGTTTATGATATGGATAGATATGCACCCGATGCTGAAGATAGGTTTCAGTCACAATAATTTATAGATGAAGCAGTAATTGCATAACCGTAATATTACAAAGAAGAGCTTTAAGAGGAAATGCGGTCGCAGACTTCCAACTGAACTGCGTAAGTTAAAAGTCATAATTCGAAGTTTGGCTCCTGCCTATTTCCGCCTCCAATATTGGACCTTTTAAAACATATTCTTTAAACTGAAAAAGAAAGACGTTTACTGTGCTCCTATGTTTTCCTTTTAACCGACTTACCAAAAAGGAGGAGGTTCTATGTTCGACTTTATGTTTGTTTTTTTTTTGTTCTCCGTTATATCCGTTCCGTCAATTGTGGACCGATATTGAAAATTCTTTTTTTGTTTGAAAGAATATGTTCCGAAATTGGTTCCATTTTAATTTGGTGAAGATCTGATGAAGAACTTCGCAGATAGGTATACAACATAACTCTTCAATAAATAACGACTAATCTCTCGGGATTGCTGCAATCGCATGTCTGTTACCAACAACAACAACCAACAACAACAACAACAACAACATTACCACAACACAACCACAACACCACACCAACAACAACACACATACCAAACAACACACCACAACATTACCAACAACAACAACAACAACAACAACAACATAACACAACAACAACACATAACATAACAACATTACCAACATTGTAACATTTACCATTTCATAGCAGACGTGTACAGTTTAGCTCGGTACACTCTCATTTCACCGGTTATGTTCAGTTTCATGATATTCGGGCAATCTATTCTGGAATTATCTTACTTAACTACTTGCCTATTATAATAGATAGGTACAACAAAAAAGTGACTTCCAAAAATAACTTTACTGTTGGAAGTCGGTGTCCTTAACGCTAAAAATTGGTACCTACCAAAGACACCGACTTCCATAAATAAAGTTATTTTTTCACTTTGTAGTTTTCTTATTTGGATTGGACTTCCAAATATTTTTTTTTTACGTAAAACATTTTTTCCTTTAATATTGTCAAATTTTGAGCATCTTTTGAGGGTTCTAGAGCTTCTAAAGATAATATATCATCAAAAAGGAAAACATAGGCGCACAGTATATATCTTTAATTTTCAGTTTATGGAATGTTTTTTAAATAGGTCAATATTGGTGGAGGAAATAGGCGAGAGCCAAACCTCGAATTATTACTTTTTACTTAGGAAATTTCGTCGGATGTCTGCTACCGCAACATTTTATTATTACCAATATCCTGATTGGATCGAAGATTCTTTGTAAAGAACAACGGCAATCTTATCGATTTTAAGTAAAATGAAAACAACATTAGTCACTGTCAATCAAGAATGCGGTGAACATCCTTTCAAAAAATAGCAATTATAGTACTGCTAATCAGAGAGATTAGTGAAGACTTATCATTTTCCGCTCGACTGCATTCTTTATAATTAGCACTTTTAATTCGATGCGATTTATACTGTACCACGTCTACTGTGTTATCTAGTAGTTATGGGCATTTGAGCTACAATTATAAGTTTTTTAAAGTTTATTTTAACGAGTTGTTAAGGCTTGTTTATCATCATGTTTTATTTATTTGCTCTCTTACGATTGGTTAGTTCCTGTTTTAACTTCTATGTTTAACGTTGTTCGGCACATCCAAATTATCCTTTAATTGTATCTTGGTTGGCACGCACATCGCTGCGGTATGCGGTGCCGGACAGACAATCGTATGAAAAGCTTCGGGTTTTCATATATAAAAAAAAAGTTAATTAAAAAAATCAAAAATCCCGACTGCTTGAAAAGCGCTTGATCTGGTTTTGGTCCGCCAGCTCGCGAATATGTATCCTCCGACAGCACATCATGATTTTCTTCTTGTTTACGTCTTTTTAGTTCGCTTTTCAAGCAGTCGGGTTTTTTGTTTTTTTTTAATATCTTTTTTATTTACAACTTTTTAGTTATTTTTTTTAGAAATACGTACATTTAAACATATAAGTGTTATATATTTTGGAAATCACCTCTTAAAACTCTTTATTTTGATACCCCACACAATGGGTTTGATAGAAAAAAAAATTGTCCCCACAAAATGGCGCCCAAAAACCGCCATTTTTATTTTCCAAGCTCGCAGGGTTAAGACGAATCGATTGACGTAAGAATCATCAAAATCGGCCTACACGTTTGGTCTCTAGAACGCCACATAGGAACAAACATACATACATACTTACATACATACATAGACTGATAAACACATTACCATCCTTCGGCAGTCGGGGAAAAAGTCTTCTGTGATTCTGGTCTTTTGTTCCGTCGCAGTAGGCGTCAACGAGAGGATTATGTATCGGGCACCGCATACTACCTTCCTTGCTAGAATTTCTTTCATTCTAACTATTATCATCGCATCACATTAGTTTCGGTTCTTCCAACATGATATTTCAATAACTGTGACAGCTACTTATCAAAGAGTCGAAGGTAAGTAGTTATTATTATGTTCAGTGCTTCCGCAACTTCTGGCCTCACGGTCAATTTGCTTTGCAAAATCCCTGCGCATACAAATCTAATATCAAAACGTAATTCAAGTGTAAGAAAGCGCGTCAGTCAAGCGCGGACGGCGTATGTAAACACAATCGGGAGGTTGACAGGCGCTGCGTATGCGCGGGCGCAGCCTACAGCCTGACTACTAAATTGACCCTCTGTCGCCGCGTCTGCGCGTCAACGCCACGTTTCCGTGACGTTGGCATAAAGGACACAAACATGCCCGTGACAGTTGTGCTGAGATGGAAAGCCTTTCAGTTGCTCGCATGTGCGTCGTCTTCCTTATTGCATAGTAAGACTTTTCTCCATGATTCGTTGTGTGCATGAAATATTTCAGATTTGGATTGAGATTTTCTTTGTGTAGTTGGCATTTGTAGGTAATGTCAGGGAGAGTATCTGAAAATTTATTTAATGTGAAATTATTATGGGAACTTTTCTAAGTATTTTGATGCGCTACCTAGGAAGTTGTTTTTTTAGGGTTCCGTACCCAAACGGTAAACACGGGACCCTATTACTAAGACTCCGCGGTCCGTCTGTCTGTCTGTCTGTCCTTCTGTCCCCAGGCTGTATCTCATGAACCGTGATAACAAGACAGTTGAAATTTTCACAGAAGATGTATTTCTGTTGCCGCTATAACAACAAATACTAAAAACAAAATAAAATAAATATTTATGTTGGGCTCCCATACAACAAACGTGATGTTTTTGGCGATTTTTGAGATAACGGTATGGAACCCTTCGTGTGCGAGTCCGACTCGCACTTGGCCTGTTTATAGAGTCTGGCAAACGAAAGTAGTGGCTGAAAAAGCGCGGCAAATTTAAAAAATATCAGCATAGCAACCCCAAAAACTAGTATGAAATACCTGGAATAACCTAATTTGATACTTTAGAATTATTTATATTACTTCGTCTGGATTAAAATACCGTAGGTACTTTAGGTAGGTTATACTTTAGATATATCAATCTGAATAAAAAAAGGGGTTATTCCCAGAGGTCCACGATTCTATTGTTCTCGAAAAATTTAAATTCATACTTTACTTCCCAACGGGTCCACGACATTTTAAAATGTGAAATATTTTCATTCCCAACGGGTCCATGAGAATGTTTGGTACAGTCAGCAATAGAAGCTTGGCTAAGGGATAAAAGTTTTTCTGTATCCCTTGAATGGTCATGACCATTAAAAAATCAGGCTTATTAGGCGTTTCGGCCGTTGAGTTTCACCCGATCTGGTCGAAACAGGAATTATTAAATTTTATTATTATTTATTTATTAGTATTAATAATTTTTAAGCAAATTTTGTACAGTTAGAAAAAAAACCTTGTGTTATATTATTTAAGTACAATCAGGCAATTTTTATAAAAGACATAAAGCTTAATATACCATTACAACAATCAACAGAAAACATGATAAATCACAATAATCAGTCTTATATATCAATTAAAAAGTGTACACAAGTGGCACCTGAGGTATTCCACATACGGTTCCTATCGATATTTTTATTATTTAAAATTTTATTTCGGAATAATTTATTATTTAAAATTTTATTTCATGCACCTACGGATCAGTAGGTACTAGTGTTGACGTATTTTTTTAGATGAATCAAAAATTTGATTAAAATCAGTTGAGAGTTTAATAAAATGATACAAATATAACTTCCTCTTTTGCTTTTTTAGTTACATGTTGAACATTTATACACAAACTACCAGGAGAACAGAGTCATGAAAAAGTATTTGCTGGCCTGAAACCATAAGCGGTAGAGACTAACGGAGTACCAGGAGGTCAGAATCTAAAATCTCTCGGTACTCTTTTTATATCTCATGGTTCCAGCCTCGGAAATACTTCCTCGTGATTATAATCTCCTGGTACTTTCTTAAATTACTCTTTGTCGGTAAAAATCATGAAGAAGTCTTAATTTGTGCGGGGCTGGATCCGCAAATATTAAGACTTCTTCATGATTCTGGCCTCCTGGTAGTTTGGGTATAAATGCTTATAATGTTCAACATCTAACTAAAAAAGCAAAATAACAGGTTACGTGCCGTCACCATTCAAGACCGCATTTTATTTTGTTATGTTTTCAACAAGCTGCTCCTTCTTACAATAAATTGATTTTACTGACTGTACTTTTGATATATCTCGTGGACCCGTTGGGAATTCATGTAAGAAACATATAAAACATTATTTTAATTTTTCATGGACCCGGTGGGAAAAGAGGAACAATAGAATCGTGGACCTCTGGGAATAACCCGTGAAAAGATTCATAAGAGTCACAGGAATCATTGTTTTCTACATTAATAATGAAACATTTTAAATTGTTTTCGGTAATTCTGTCCCTTTCTTTATATATATATTTTTTTAATTTATTATAGGCTTGCGCTTGACCACTATCTCACCTGATGGTAAGCGATGATGTGGTCGACGATGAAGCGCGCTTGCCTAGTAGTAACCTATTCACTCTTGACTTAAAGACCCCTAGATTGTAGCTATCGGGAAACACAGACTCCGGCAGAGAATTCCACTCCTTAGCTGTACGCATAATAAAAGTATTCTCAAAACGTTTAGTGCGTATGGGTGGGATGTCCACCATGTACCGATGGCGCATCGCCGTACGTCTGGTAGTCCGATGATGAAACGGGCTGGGCGGAATTAGATCATGCAATTCCATCGCACACTCCCCGAAATGTAACCGATAAAAAACCGACAAGCTGGCAACTCGGCGACGATGTTCAAGGTTCTGGAGTTTTGACTTAACCAGTGCCTCATCGCTGATGAGCTTCTTGGCCATGATCAGTCGTTTTCTTCCACTCCTCTGCTATTTCATCGAACTAATGGTTCTAGGTTCTTATCCTATCTTACTATTCTAAATCCGTAAGCTTTTCAATAGCTTTCACTACCTTATCAACCAGAAATCCTCCAGATTTTAAGTAAAAGAAAAAAAAATGTGTTAAAATTAAAATGCAACATTTACTATGGTATGTTATTTAACCATATTGCATTATTACGAAGGTGTATAACTTATTATAAAATTAATGTAAATAAAAATAGAGAAAAAGTGTTTTATAAAAAGATATATAGTGATTACGAATTAAAACAAAGTATCAACTTAGTAGCGTCATACGGAAAATTGGGGTTGACATTAGTATAGCATTGCCATATAAAAAGTTTGCAAATAATTCGAGTATCTACTTTCGTTTGCCAGACTCCATCTCATCAGCATCATCAGCCTTTTAACGATCCCACTGCTGGGACACAGGCCTCCTCTCTGTGAGAGAGAGAGAATGGGCCATAATCCACCACGCGGGCCCAGTGCGGGTTGGTGTCTATGTAGAAGAAAACCCGTTCGATCCGATCTAAAATAAAATAATTAAAAGAGTTGCAGAAAAACTCTTCATAATATAAAAATATCGTACATTTCATTACACGATACAGTTAATTCAACTTTCTATAGGGGATCTTATCTTTCAGTAATTACATACAACGGACGCTTGTCAATTACTGAATAAAAGAGAAAATGTTTATAATTTTATTTTTATTATCAAGTTCTTGGTTCAATACGCTGGTTTTTATAAGGCTGGCGTAAGTCCGAGTTACTGTAACCACGGCTAATGCACTTCTTGTTACAAGCAAAAACTTGCCGCTCTGTGCGAAGGGAATTGACCCATTAGACAAACTATCAATAGAAGAGGTACCACCATAGAATTATTTATAACAGATTACTGATCTTAAAATTGAGTAAATGATTGAAGTAGATAGGTATTTACAGTCAATTATCGCAGAAAATCATTATGTAATAGGTGATAATAAGTTTCATGACTACAAAAAGTTTCCTGCTGGAAGATTAGGGACATTATTTATATAAAAACACACCCCTTTTTACCCGACTGCCGAAGGAGGGTAATGTGTTTATCAGTCTATGTATGTATGTATGTATGTATGTTCCTATGTGGCGTTCCGTCGCGTTGGCGACCAATCGCCACATAGGAACTTTGATGATTCTTACGTCAATCGATTCGTCTTAACCCTGCGAGTGTCACTGGCTATAAAAAATTTGGAAAAGAAAAAGACGGCGGATTTTGGGCGCCATTTTGTGAGGGAGGGATTTTTTTTTTCTTTCCTAACCTATCGTGTGAAGGGAGTTAGGGGAATTTTAAAAGGTGATTTCAAAAATACATAACACTTATATGTTTAAAAATAACTAAAAAGTTTTAAATAAAAAAGGTAATACATAAATACGATACATCTGGTTTTGGTCAGCCAGCTCGTGAATATGTATCATCCGACTGCACAGCAAGAATTTTTCTTGTTTACGTCTTTTTAGTTCGCTTTCTAATAAACTTGCGCGCTTAATCTAAAATAGATATTGGCGCTAACAAGTAAGCTTTTTATCCAACTATTTTGATTAACGACCCCAAATAAGTTTCTTTAGGTATCTTAATCAATAATTACGTTATTAATTAGGATGTCGTATGACCTAAATTTGGGGTCCAAAGTGAACCACTGCTGAGCCAGCGGAGGTATGCTTGTCGCGCCCCAAAGTGTACCCCGTCCGAACTATACGGTTAAGCAGTCGGGCTTTTTGATATTTTTTATTTCACATGGGGGCAGACAAAAACTACAGATCGCCTGCTACGATCCTTTACTCCTTTTTGCTTCATTTACGTCCATATAACGTCTTCAAGAGTTTACACATTAAGTAAGATACATACATTTAAATAATTAGGCACCCCATTGATTGTAAGATCAATATCATCGCTCATCATTATCATCTTAATATTCACGCTTTGCCGGTAAAGAAAGAAAAAATATTCACTGCCGTACCAACTGCGATAAAAAGTGTGTTAAATGATGCATCAGTAATCGTCTTGGCTTTGAAATTAGCAGAAACGTAGTGAAAAGATGATCGCTGTGTAGAACTCTTCTTTGAGTTAAGCTCGCCTTTGTACGTCAACTTTAAAATCACTCATGTTGTATATGTAATTATTTTTTGTGTACAATAAAGAATTAAGAATTAGATTCCTAAGTAAAATCAACTAACCTAACATAGGTAAGGGCTATATTCTAAGCCCTTTTGAAGGAAATTTCGTCCACTCCCATCGACCCAGTAGCCATGACAAAAAAGTTATAAGAACTGTTAATTTGAATGAGTCGAGTCGAGGCAATAATAAAACTTATTTGTTAGGATATAGGGGTAAGTCTCCTTTTCATGTACCAGACGCTATAGATTAAGTGGCATTCGATGTCAGCAAAGATGATAGTCGAAATGTTAAAATGTAAGGGATTGATCACGTGCTTTTTCGATATCGCTTGTCAATCCCATACATTTATGCCTTTTTACCCGGCTGCAAGTAAAGCGTTTTTCGCGCGTATCTTGTATTTTTGTATGTACAGCTTGGCAAAAAAGAGTCTGACGCGGTGACAGTTCGAACTAAAAATAAAACTAACTAGTTAACTAAAATAACCTACCTATTACTTGCCTATTATTACCTATTAGTACTAAGAGTATTTACTATTTAGAGTAACCAAAAATTTAATAAAAAGTATCAAAAGCTGTTGAGTCAGAGTATTTCGGAGTATACAGGTGCGATAGTGGCGACCTCATTTATTCCACACTCTTTTTTGCCAAGCTATATGTAATATTCTTTATTACCTCGTATCTTTCAAACCACTTGACGGATTTTTATAATTAAGACATCGTTAGATAGGTCTTGGCCGCCCAAGTGTTCTAAGATAAGTGCCGTTAAAAAAAAGGAACATGTCGGCTTTTGGGCGCCATATTGTGAGAGCTGCAATTTTTTTCATTCAAACCTATCGAGTGGGGTATCAAAATTTTTAGAGGTTTTTACTAAAATCATACTGTGCAATCGGAGGATATTTATAGTTTTGGTCAGCCAGCTCGCGAATATGTATCCTCCGGCTGCACAGCATGATTTTCTGCTTGTTTACATCTTTGCAGTCGGGTTTTTTGATTTTATTAACTTTTTTTATTTACAACTTTTTAGTTATTCCTTGTTTTTCGAATTATTTTTTTAAGTGGTATATGTTCGCAAGCTGACTGACCAAAACTATAAATATCCTGCGACTGCACAGCATGATTTTCTGCTTGTTTACATCTTTGCAGTCGGGTATTTTTGATTGTATTAATTGACAATCGCTATCGCCACGCTTTTGATGATATAATGTCACTTGTGTAGGGCCTCTGAAACAGTCTGAAAAGACTATTCTGAACTTCTCAAGCTTTTGTGAATTTTGCAGTCGAGTATATGGGCTAAGTAGGTACCTAATTCTATCACATAAACAAGTATCTTTTCTCTACAAATTACGCTGATAAAGTAGGACTATGTTGATTCTTCTGTGTTTTAATGTGAAGTGGAGCGTCATCTTTTGCGGTTTGGTTAGTTGGTCAATCACTGAACGATTCTGTCGTAAAAATATCAAAATCCGTTCCGTGTGTTGCACCGCATCTGTTGCTGATTGGAAACTATCCACCAGCTTGTTTACTTTAATGTTACAACCGAAACAATCTGCCGCTGACCTCTTTGATTCAATGGTTCATATTGATCCAAATTCTAAATGATTCCTTTCTATACCATTAACAAGTTGGCGAACTTACCATAATTCACAAAGTAACACGTCATGGAATGTTCTTAGATATCGTCTAAGCTGATTGTTATTGGTCGTAGGATAGGTGAATTAAAAAATTATCTGTGCTCATCTTCGACTTTGATTGACTTTCTATAGCGGTTTAATTTTATATCATATCGATAGCCCCAAAGCCCACTGGGCCACCGGGGCTCGCTCGGTCAGATATAAAGCTATTTAGTTATCTTATCTGACGATCATCTCCAGCCGCCACAGTCATCTGCGGAGATGGCGACCCAAACATAACATCGATGACCTGATACCGCCGCAACACCGAAATGCCACTCAATCATTAGGCAGGTACTGAGGTACGCCGCAATTTCTCCACGCGAATGTCACGGTAATGAACGCGTCGCGGCGCTCGTCGGAGCCCAATTCTCCCAATAATCCGACGCCAATCAACTATATAGATCACGAGATTGTTCGCGGCGGTTCGGTGATCGTGTCGTGAGAACGATAAGACACAGGCGAGCAGGTGGTTCCCTCCCCAACGTCGGCATGGCTAACTGTTCCACCATCATCAACGGAGCGAGCCGAGCGCAGTCGGCGCAGTCCCGAGACACCGGCGCTCCACGCGCTACACTCCACACCACCAGCGCTACCGAATTGTTTGCAACTCGCGCGGGAAAAGCTACTGGCGACGCTTGTGTTGCGCTTTCGGACTTACGCAGTGGCAGTGAAGATACTGACTAACATTGACGCATCAAAATAATAGTGATTTATTTGTTTGATCGGATAGCTAATCCGAATAGTTGGGCGTTATTTTTTTTGTATTTGAACGAGTAAGGTAATCGGGGCAGATAGCATTAACGGTTGGCTCCGCGCTCGAGTGTGGCAGACCGCAAGCATGACGAGCGCCGGCGACTGCGCTCTCGTGCTCCTCCTACTGGTATGTTACACAGCTTTAACCACTCACTTATGATTCGACCAATTTATCGATCAATAAAACTCATATTTTCCTCTAATTACGAACTAAATTGGAGTGTCTAATAATCCGCGTCAAGGGAACTTCGCGTAGAAAAGCTTAGAAAGTTTCGATGGAACTAATACTAAACTTGTGTTATTTCCATTTAGCTATAAATCGTATTGCTCGCTGGCGGTGTACTAAAATCTGAATGTTTCGTCCCCATTCTGGAGCATTGAAGACAAGTTTATATTTGAATCCGGTTTGCTTGCACGGAGTATAATCATAAATACAGTGTTTGTAATAAGCTCTATGCTATCTCTACAACTGAACACTGCCGACTGACCCACTTTGCGATAGTTTACTTTGTGGCACTAACTTACATACGATATGCTGCAAAGTTGCTAACTTAATTTAAAAGTTTTTATGAAACACATGAACCTAGCTACTTTCACACAACATTTCATTGTTTCATAATTAAAGTAGGTAACACATCAACTTCACGTACGTATATTTATCTACCGACATTTTAGGAAAAATTTTAACACTTTGAAAATCTACTTGATACCAATGGTGGTAGAAAAATCTAATACCTATAAACAAGCAATTCTTGTATATAATTATGTATGTATATATGGATATATATATAATCTGAATCTCGGAAACGTCTCCAATGATTTTCATGTAATTTAGTATGCAGGAGGTTTCGGGGGCGATAAATCGATCTAGCTAGGTTTCATTTTTCTCTATTTTTACCCGAGGAGAGCTCGGTGGCCCAGGTACTTGGTATTTAAGTACCTAAGGCGTTTACAATAAACTTCCATACATGTTGTAAACAATGTAGGTTGTAAAAGACAAGTTCGGATCGCTATGCGATCTATCTAAAAGAGCCGATGTAACTTTTACGATCAAGCCGAAGCTTATATGTTTACACGGAACTTACGCATACATCTGGCTATCTAATTAATGTAAGAACGTAAAAGGGACGACCCTTTCACCTAGTCGTGTATCAAAGAGGATAATATAGGAGAAGTCGGTGCATTCAAAAGGCCTCTGTTGAGCCTGTTGTAGCGCGAACAGAGGATTTGAAAAGCTTTAATGTAGGGGCAATTGTATATGGTCATCTTATACACATTCCACCTCCTTTTCAACTAAGGTTCGTCATTAGGTCTTTGCTTGAATGGTAAGCCTTTATTTTCAAGAATTATTAACCTAATTATTTGACTCACATACTTACTTCTTCGTTGTTTTGGTTCTGGACAACTATATTCCTTAGATTAGAACCATTTGTATAATTATGACTTCTATTGTACCTATAATTTGATGGAGATGCAAATAAATAAATATATTTTGGTCTTTAACTAACCCTTTTCACTATTTTCACAACTGTCGCATTGATTGGTAGGCTGCGTTTAAAGTTTCCGACAGACTCAGTCGCAAATAGTTTCTCATGGTCCAATCGCTGCAAATTTTCTCGGTATGAATTTCAGATAAAATACAGCATCAAGTCCACTTATAGAAATTGCTCATAAATTCGGTTTTTCACGGGCAGTAAGTTTCACACGAGCGATACAGAAATTGAGCTCCTGTTCTCAGAGCACTGCACACGCTCTACTTTTTTTTTATTTAGCTGCGTAGCAATTTCCTTACAATGTTATTCACACTATATCATAGTATGAGCTGCTAGGTGTTCGTTTTTTCATTTTCAATCTGATAATTACCTACCTACAGGTTTCAGAAAGTGTGTGCAAAAATGAGTTGGTAGAAACGCAAGCAAACTCAATCAAGTGATTCAAGATCGTTGTTATTTTAGTCAGCCAATTACAGTTTCAGCGAAATAACACACGAGTTAATAACAGTTTCAACCAAATAACCTTAGCTAACCTTCAGGTAATTTTAGTGTTATGTAGCCTATCAGCAAATTAGAGTCAACCTATCACTGCCTTTAGACAGGCAGACCTTTATATACTAAAGTCACCGCCAGATAACAAAAAAATAAAGTTGTTAACACCTGTCTACCAATGTATTCCAATATTTAAAAACGATACGAAAAAAATGTAGAGGCAGTGTCGCTAACACGATCAAAACAAGCGTGTCGCGGTAAGGGGCGTCCGTGACCCTTTCACATGGCATTCAGTAATGACTTAATATCTCATAAACGCGTGGACCGTTTTACATGATTTACACGGATAAAATGGTTTTACGCCTATACCTTTCATTTGAGACCAAAATTATAAAAAAAAACATATTTTAAAGTTACGTAATTATACTTTTTGGAACAAGTCGGATCAATGATATTTATTTTTTTGATTTCTGGCGGGCCTCCGTTCGAATCGTAAATCGAGTCTTTCTAAGGAGACCTATTGATCTTACAGCAGATTGAAAAGTCAGGGTCCTCCTAAATTCTTATTCCACCGCTTAGCATTTTAGATGTTTGTAGTTTGTTTGTTTGCCTTGTAAATAACGAGAGGATGATTAAACAGGCTTGAATGGATGAAGCAATCTCTACCTGTTCCATAAAAACAGTGTAATTTAAAACACAGTCATAATATATACACAAACATAAACTGACGCCTCTTTTCCATAGGATTAAGCTCTACGCAGAAAGACGAATCTGCTAGGATCCTTAAAAAGGTACTTTTTACTTCGATTACACCTAAATGTAATGTAATTTATAGACGTGCATAGGCAATAAAAGCTATTTTTTTTTCATTTATTTTATCTTATTTCACGCACGTACAATGTGCACACGAGTTCATCGAGTTAGCCAGCGTTAAAAAATAATAAGAAAAACTAAAATCTGGGACACTTCGTGTTGTCCTCAAAACTTTCACTGCCCGCTGAAAATAGTTTTAATTTGATTTCTTCATTGTTTTTCTTCGTTCATTTTGTTGAAAACTATAACAAATTGCTATCGTTTATTGCTTGATTTAGAAATGCCTATTATAAAAGTAGTCTGGTGAAATAAAAATCATACAATAGTTTTTATTAAGTTTATATCAAGAGTTGTTTTTGATACGACTGGAGCGAAATAAATTAAAAACTTTAATAAAACTAGAACCAACTTCAATATAGCTAGGTAGTGTCCAACCTTTACAAGTACTTACAAGTACCAACCTTACAAAATACTTTTTCGAGTTGGTTTGCACTTTTTAGTGTCTTGTTTTTGAAGTTGGTTAATTCTTTTGTGAAAAAGTTTTATTTCTCTTTTTAGTTTTAGTACAATATCACAAAAAAGTGAGCAAGTTCTATAGTAAGGTACCTAAAGGATTGACGAAATACCCATAATAAATCAATTTACACATTCGTGCTGTTTGTCACTAAGGAGTTCGTATGTATGTTCCATATCTTGAAAACTGCAGAACCGATTTTCATGAAACTTGCACTATTCCTTAAGTTAAGAGATACCTAATCCAATAAAAAATAATGGTCTCAATCCGATAAGTAGTTTCGGAAAGATGCGTGGACAAATATACATAGGTAGGTACATACATACATACATAGGTGTTCTTATGAAATTTGAAACACATGTTTAGAAAAGCCCAATTACAGTAACTTATGTGAATATTGGGCAATTCCAACAATTTTTTTTTTTTGAATTCGGTAACAAGGTTAACTAAAAGTTTAGGATGTATGTGGACGCCAGAGATTTAAAGGGTACCGTTATCTTATTATGTGTACCTAAAGTTAGAGCTGGATGACTCTTAGTAGACCTTCATCGCAATTGCTTTACGGGTGCCATACTATTGAGATGAAAAAAAAAAAGAAAAAAAAACATTACAACAACAACAACACACACACACACATTGTTTAGACGCAGATGACATTTAGCCTCTACTTACTTACTTTGTAATTGTTAAAAGCCAGGTACTTAATCCTAGTTGAATAAACAAAACAACATTAATTTGCAGGCGGTTCCCACGAAATCATACCAAGTCACTAATTTACATAAAAATAGAAAACAATATAACATCGCGAAAGCAAAAGTAATTGAAAAAAGAAAAGTGAAATTAGGACAGATTTATTTGATATCAAAAAGTAGAGCAATCGTATTATTTTTCGATAGCACAACGATCAAATTTGATCTTCAGCGGAAAATTGGCAACTTAATAGCCCAGTGGTTTTTAGACCGCCTGGCCTGGCTTATAAAAATAATAATATAGTAAACACTTAAAGCTATCTCATGGTGCTTATAATATAATAACAACATATTTCATCGATCAATAGTCATATTCAAGCCGGTTAACCTTTGATAAAAAGCAATTTAGAAATATTAGATTTCACGCAGATTAGATTTCTAAGATTCGCGCAAAAAAACGGAAACATTCACAGCAGACACAACTTTCATACTAAAAATTAACAACTAAAGCACGAGTATAGAAAGTATTTTCTTTTCTAAATGCTCTATATTTATGTTCACTGGAAAAAGAAGACAAAAACAAAATGGTGGCAAAATATTATAGTAATCGTAGGGGTCATAAAGTCATAACAATAACAGTATATTAATATAAAAATTCTGTAACCCATAAAAATAATAACTCTTCTCTTTCATGGCTCTTTGCCATCTTACTAATCTATACTATATCTATACTAATATTATAAAGAGGAAAGATTTTTTTGTTTGTTTGTACCGAATAGGCTCCGAAACTACTGGAGCGATTTGAAAAATTCTTTTACCAATAGAAAGCTACATTATTCCTGAGTGACATAGGCTATTTTTTTATCCCGAAAACGGGTCCTGTGGGGTGGCTCACGGGAGCGAAGCCGCGGGGAACAGCTAGTAATAATCTATACTAATATTATAAAGAGGAAAGATTTTTTTGTTTGTTTGTTTGTTTGTACCGAATAGGCTCCGAAACTACTGGACCGATTTAAAAAATTCTTTCACCAATAGAAAGCTACGTTATTCCTGAGTAACATAGGCTATTTTTTTATCCCGAAAACGGGTCCTGTGGGGTGGCCCACGGGAGCGAAGCCGCGGGGAACAGCTAGTAATATTATAAATGCGAAAGTTTGGATGGATGGATGTATGTTTGTTAATATATCACGCCAGAACAACTGTACGGATCTGGATGAAATTTGGCACAGATATAGATTAAAGTCATAGCATATATGATATTTTTATCCCGGGCATAAGTTCCCTTGGGATATTTTTCATCATTCACGCGGGCGAAGCTACTAACAATATATTATTAAAGTTTCAACAAAATATTATTAAAATTTCTGTAACCCATAAAAATAATAACTCTATTATTTCATGGCCACCTACTCTTTGCCATAATAACTAAATCAAGCCAACAAAGCAGTACAGATCAAATCACAAATCAAATTAGTATACGATTGTATTAAGTTGCTCAGCGGTTACTCACCTCTCAGTCACGATCGATGGATCAATGATGATGAGTGTTACAGATCTCGCGCATGCGTGCTACAAATTAGAGTTGCGCACACGCTTTCAATGTCCGCTCCACCCAGACGTAACTGCACTAGTGCACTAGCATTCGCATAAAAATGTCTTGCAAATAATTTATGAAGCCTTAAACTCGTTGCTTTGAAATAAAATTGATTCAAACTGATCAACGGTGGATTTATGACCTGTCTGGTAAGAAAACTGTAAAAAACAGCACTGTGGTTCTAGAAAACATGAGCAATATATGAGCCCAGTTAGTGCAGGCAACAATAGTAGAACGGTTAGCAGTTTTATTTAAACTGAATTCGAAGAAATAACTGAGATTCTGAGTATAACGTTAATTCGTACTGTAATATGGTTTAAATGTCTGCACATAGGTAGCTTACTTTCCTGTGGAAAACATTCTTGGGTTCGCATAAAGTTTAGTTTATTTTTAGGTATTTGTAAACTTCCGGCAAAAGTAGATATGGCTCAATCAGTAGATATAAGTTATCATTACACACTACAATATTAGTTATTTTAATTAATAGATAAGCCTTGTTGGACCAGCCTATATACCTGCAGTGTCCTCCATAAAAGTTTGTAAGTTGTTCGCTCCATAAACAATCGGTTCAATTCGTGTTCTTATTTAGAAGCTAAACTTACAAACACAGACATAACTTACTAACTAGATAACGCAAGTCCCTCCACCTGTTTGAAAACCAAGCGTGCCACTTTTTCACACACAATTCAAAAACAAATTTTCTTACCAATTAAAGAAAACATTTCCAATGCCTCTGCCAAATTCTTCTTTACAGTCTTTACAGCTCAATATGGCATAAAAAGGCATTTTTTTGATTTCGGTGTATTTTGCCAATATTGCTAAATGAAAAACTCAAATTGCGATCAGTGATCGTAATCCATTTTTAACACGCGAAGTACATACAATTGCGTCATCTAGTTAGATTTATATCTGTACTTACAAACTATAAAGCTTAGATACTGAGTACAATGACCCGTTTTACGGTATCCATAAACAAAAACAAATGTCGAAAACACCGGAAAAATTTATACGTGAAGAAAAGTCTCATGAGATTCACATTATTAAACAAGAATAATATAATTAATACAAGCGCCACCTCTTATATTAAACCGGCAAGTAATAACTAAGTATCTCAAAGTAGCCATTACATCTAAACAGTTCACCATGGCAATTAAGACTTACAATAAAAGCGATGCCCTGGGAATACGATAAGGTACCGTGGGAGTCTGCGGCCGACTCTGGTCTCTAAAATAAGGAAGTGTTAATTTGTAGATAGATACTGCGAACAACTTGATGAGATATATTATGAGGAGAGAGTTCCGAACTGCAGTGTAATTACGACGCCCGAGCGTATTGAAATCTAATTGACAAGAATATGAGTTTAAGGTTACCCTAGTCGATCATTCTTCCATACAAACGTAGTCTGACGATTACTCCACTGTTTGACGGAGGAAGAAAAAAAAAAAAAAATTGAAAGTTATGGGCGTCGAAAGTTCCATATTTGAACACTAATTTTAACGCATCTTTGGGCGCAAATAAATACCATAAAAAGAAGGAAAATTGCAAAACGGTGACTGACTTAGAATGGAATAGAATAGAATACTCTTTATTATGTACACCATATAAGTTACAGAAATTATAGACGAAGAAAATATTACACTGGGTGACACAATGGGCGGCCTTATCGCTAAAAGCGATCTTTTCAAGACAACCTTTGGATGGATTTTAAAAATGTAAGGCAAGAGTACTGTAGGTAGTCTTTGGTGTACTATTTATATATAAAATAAATACATATATATTATATAGACAAATATATACAGTAATAAGAATGGAACAAAAGCATAGAAATCAAGAAATACAACTATAGAGATAGAGAGAGGTAGTGATTCTTTACCATAGTTTTAAATACTTAGTTATTACTTGCCGGTTTAATTTATGAGGTGGCGCTTGTAATAATTATATTATTCTTGTTTAATAATGTGAATCTCATGAGACTATACAGGGTTAGATTAGTAGTTAAACAATGCAAATAATTTTATTTTGAACATATAGGTACATTTAGTCGTTTTTTCGTGATGCCCATATTGCCAAAGGTCTGTTTATATTTCGCGCGCACGTTTTCGTACTAAATCATCATCCGTGTGTATTCGTACGCGAACTAGCTTCATACTGCTCATCACAGCATCTGTCTCTTTCGCACGTATTGTCGGATGAGATAGCATGCATTTTAACCCCGCCCACAAAACAGTTCGTGCCGTCGACTAGGACAACCTTAATTAAACAAGCACATAGGAACTATAATTACAGACGCGTGCGCGTCATTCTTCGGACTTCAGTAAGTACCTGTTAACACCGACTTTTATTACTGAACATGGACTTCAATTACCGCTTTCTGTTGTAAATAGTCGAAAACTAAGTAGTAAAGTAAGTAATAGCTTCCAAGTATTGTGGTCATAATCAGAATCACCTTTAGAATAAAATGTTTAGTGGTCCGATAGATGAAGAATATGCTGAATCGCCAACTAACAGCATACATACTACAGTATCTATAAGCATAAGGATATTAATCTATTATTTACCCGACTGCCGAAGGAGAGTAATGTGTTTAGCAGTCTATGTATGTATGTAAGTATGTATGTATGTTTGTTCCTATGTGGTGTTCTAGAGACCAAACGCGTGGGCCGATTTTGATGGTTCTTACGTCAATGGATTCGTCTTAACCCCGCGAGTGTCACTGGCTACATGAAAATTGGAAAATATGAAAATAGCGGTTCTTGGGCGCCATATTGTGGGAGCCCAAATTTTTTTTTTCTTCCATACCTGTCGTGTGGGGTATCAAAATAAAGGATTTTAAGAGGTGATTTCAAAAAATTTTTAACACTTATATGTTTAAATGTACCTATTCGAAAAAAAAAAGTAATAAATAAAAAAAATAATTCAAAAATTCAAAAAACCCGACTGCTTGGAAACGTCTGGTTTTGGTCAGCCAGCTCGTGAAGATGTATCCTCCGACAGCACAGCATAATTTTCTCCTTGTTTACGTCTTTCTAGTTCGCTTTTCAAGCAGTCGGGTTTTTTGATTTTTTAAATGAATTTATTTTTCCGTTTGGCGTTGAAACATTAGGTCCATGGGGTCCGACTGCGCATCGAGTTTTTCAAGACATTAGCACAAAGCTCGTCGACTCTTCATGTGACCAGAGGACTGGCCTTTTCTTCGGCCAGAGGATCAGCATTTCTATTCAACGTGGAAATGCTGTCAGCGTTCTGATCACGTTTCCCATTGCATTGACATCGATGTGGACGAATTTTTTTATGCAGAATAAGCCCTTTTCCCTTTCCCCTTTGTATACCTATAGGTTTGTTCTTTTTTAGAATTTTCCCGGCTATATTCTGAAATACCAGAGTCACCTAACTAAGTATTTATATTGTTAAAAGATCATCTTGAAAAGAACTAGCATAATGAAATGCATTTATGAGATACATTCATATTCAAGCAGACAACAACGTAACTAAACCGTTTGAAACGCGGAATCAATTAGTTCCCCGAAACAACTCTTCACGCCCAATAATCAGAGTAAAACCGTTTTAGAGAAAAACAACCGTTTAACAGTCTGAACAAAAATTTACATACAAGCAAGTACCTAAGAGCGATTATCTTGGTCCGGACGTCGTTTCCGCACGAAGTTCTGTGCCAACGGTCAACTGAGTGACCCGCGTACGTTACCGAAAACGGTGCTCAACTGACACGCTTTATTAATGCACCATCTCTTACGCATAAGGCAAAAAAATACCAACCTTGTATATTGACTCAGCAGTGTATCTCGCGCTATTCACGATACACCGCGGCAGTTGGAGCATGAACCGTGTTAAAGAGTATAAAATCGACTTACTTTCAACGACGCCGCATCAGCCGACCTCACGTTCACGGACCAAATGATGTGGTATGGTTCGCTTCATTTACAAAACCACAACCACACTCCTAATCCTCTTCAACTGCTCTATCCGGTTTTGTAGGTAATATGTCTTATTGCTATTTCCACTGATTCTAGAACTACTTATTCCCGTTGTGATCAAGCTATGAAGCACATAGGTAAATGCCCGATAAGTACCTATTTATATGATATTAGTTAATTGAATTGGGAATTTTATTTACATAGATACAAGTATATACAGTGTATAAAATACTTAATTATCTAAGACTACAAACATAAACACTTAAACCAAAAACTACTCACTAACTAAACCAAAAAATATACTAATCTAAAATATGGCGTCGAAAAACTCCTCCACATCGTTGTCCACTGGTAATGTACCCAAAAGACTGGCAGCATTGCCACGTTGAATGGCAATGCTTATTCTCTGACCGAGGTAAAAGCCAGCCCTTGGGTCACGCGAAGTGTCAACTAAGCGTTTGGAAAGATCTTTAAACAAAGCGTGAGCACTTGGACACCACGGACCAAGAGTTTCAACCCCAAACGGTTCGAAAATATAACTACCGATGAGGTTATTATATTTCCGCCGCTTGAGGTATTGGCATTCCTATTTATATTGGCAAGAAAATAAATTACCTACATACACAGAAAAGTATCCGTCTTACGACCTGGGTGGTATGTCGGACATGAAGACCAAATACTATCAGTAGATACCTACTGTTTTGTATTAATGCAGCAGGAAAAATAATGGGTTTTGTGATAATTTCATTATACCTATTTCTGGTTCATGCTTTGGCACATAATATTTTCAGACAAATTGCATTTTCTTTTCAGAATGTCGGAAAATCAATGAAATGTTTCACCGTAGATTTACCATCCGGCATTTTTTTATTATCATACACAATTTCACCCGGGAAAATAGCTAAGACAAACCTCTGGTAGAGTTTTGCACTACCAATAGCCAACAAACATTTTGGCGCTAAGGGCAACCTTTTTTAGCTCTTATAGTATTATAAGTGATATATAAGAGCTCCGATAATAACATTCGATTCTACTATGGTGTTAAGGATAAATAATTAAACCTTCAAGAGGAATAACAGTTACAAAGAAAAATTGTATTACTTAAGGCGGTAGCATAGAGTTGGTAGGAACCATTATATAGCTCACTCTTATAACTATTAGAAGCGTAAAAAACTGTAAGCAATTATAAGGTGTCTACTAACACTTACTAACGGCTCATGTCTTTAAACAGAGTTAGTTAGATGCTTCGTAACACCTTAAGGCTTACTGTAATAGCTTTAAGAAACGTAAAACACTAAAAGTAATTGTAAGGTGTCGGCTAACACTTATTAACAGTTGAGGTCCTTAAAGAGAGTTAGAAAATACTTTGTACCACTTAACGAGTTCAATCGAACCCCAAGAGTTAGCAAGAAAGCTATTAGTATCATAATAGTGTTAATTATAAATCTTATAGAGCTGGATGCTGCAAGAATCGGAAACCACCTTTAAACCATTAATGTTTGTATAATGGGGTTACTCGGTCAACCTTAGGTAATACAGTGGTTTTAAAAATACTTATATATGGCCATAAAAAATATGTGCAAACATTGTTACTCTTAATTATCACTTTAAGTTGAGTTATAGAATTTTATATCACCTAAATGCATCTTATTAAAACCTAACCTCAAAAATTATGTTTTGTTACAATATAAGTTTACGCTGTGCAACGGGTTTATTCGGTAATATTTTTGTTTCTACCATGCAACCATGGAAAGTTAAAAAAGAACCGGTGGAGTTAGGAGAAAAGCTTCCAAAGTATTCAAGAATAAAATTGGATCATCGCAAAACTACCACAATGAAATTTCATTAATTGAAGAAAAAAACGATGACATTGTGACAAGAGAAGAATTACTTGTAGTGGAGAAACAGTGTTTCGTAAATCAAAGTCCTACAATAGATTATGATGTAATTCCACGGAACCGTCCTAATATCAATATAAGATACAATTACAATCTCAGTGACCTTGGTACCGATATGTATCAAGCGCTACAAACGCTAGCAACAAATATACAACAGGGTTCCGTACAACAGGCATATTATCGTCGAAAGAAATTATATTATATCCTGAAGATGTAAAATGCAAATTAGTTTGTATTAACAACAGTGATTTTCTGCACTTCTTATCTCTTTTACATACAGTGTAAAAATAAAACATATTATTCTTATTAAAATGTGGTTTTATTGAAAATATATTTAGTATTAGTAGTATTACAAAGGAAATAACATAATCAGTCCAAAGTTTGAGCATAATTCTTCAACATTTCTAATTGTACTGAGCCCTTTTTGCATGATCATTTGTACCATATTCGGTTAAAAGCCCTTAAATCGAACTTGTTACGGTGAACAAGCGAGATGAGATTATTTACAGCAAGGCCGAAATATGTTGGCGAGTCTTGTGTGTGACTGGAACTGGGCGCGGTGTCGAGTAGGTAGGCACCTCCACTAAGATATGGGAATAGTTACTGAAACAACAGATTTGTTTATTAAAAATGTAAAAATACATACAAGTTAAGCTTCTAAAAGTTAGTTTACAAAAAACAAAAAAAAACAGTTTTGTATTATAGTAAAAGACAACTTTTAATTCAAAATATATTAGCTTAGGTTACGTTCGTACTGGCTTTTGTTTTCATAATTATTATAAATAATAGAATATTGAATTCATTGATTTATTCAGTCAAGTACGTAAAGGTATGTAAAGGTTTTTTTCAAACAATAAGAGAACCCTGAAAATGTTCAGCTTACAGGTTCACATAGAACCATTATGCAAACTGAACCTATAAAATTTTTGTCTTTTCACTTTCAGAACCATATTGTAGAACTGCAAGTGGCATATAAGTCCTAACAATCGTTCTTTAAGCACTATGTTAGGGATAAAAGAGTTATCAGCATCCGTAAGTAATTTAGAATTGTCGCCATTAAATAAATAGTTAACCTATAAAAATTATAAAAGAAAAAACTTTTTCTAGTCATTATTGTCCCACTTATTTATTATATTATTGTTAGTTTTCCATTAAAATATCTATTGACAGTACCAGGAACTATTATTCATAATAATTGAAATGAAAAAATAACTGAGTCAGTATATTTTTTCCACATATTATCATCAAATGCAGTTTATTTCTAAGGCGCTTCAAAATTGAGATGAAAACATACACATACTGTTACAGAAAACTTACCATGGCAGTGAGTTTTAATAATTATAACACCATTGCAATAATCTAAAATACATTAATTGACTTACCTCATAAACATAAAGTCACTTTCAAACACTAAAGTATCACTGTATCGAGGATGAATAATGCGAAATATTTTAACACTATTGACGGCTCAGACCAACAAAAAAAGATAGACGGCGCGCCACGAACATCAAAAGTGAAGCCACATTTTTATCTATGTGTGTTTGGAAGGGTTGCCATTTGTTAATTTTTTTCCCTATAAAATGGGTAATATTATTATTGTGTGGGTAGGATAATATTGTTCAAGTAAGATATTGTTGAGTATGGTATTGTACCTCAATTGTTTAGAAGAACTTCTATTCCGAAATAATATCAAATTTTCGTTACATCGCAAAATTTATTTAAAAATAAAATCAATTAGAAAGTGGCTTTATATACTTATGATTTGGAGATCACCTTTTATGCAAGACTTGCTGGTGTAAGGAGACTTCACTCTTCCGCTTAGCATTATCCATTCATTTGCAATTGAATGCAAAAAAAAAATACAAATATAAATAGATACGTTTCAAATAATAGAAAAAGCAAACTATGAGTGAACGAGCGTTATACAGAGAAAAAAAAGTGAATTCAAAAAATCAAAAAGCCCGACTACTTAAAAATCGAACTAAAAAGCCTTAAACAAGAAGAAAATCATGCTGTGCAGTTTGAGGATACGTATTCGCGAGCTCGCTGACTAAAACCAGATAAATCCTCCGACTGCTGTGCAGCATGATTTTCTTCTTGTTTACGGCTTTTTAGTTCGCTTTTTAAGCAGTCGGGCGTTTTTTTTTTATTTATAACTTTTTTTTAAAGGTTTATGTAGATTTAAACATATAAGTATTATATATTTTTGAAATCACCTCTTAAAACCCTTTATTTTGATACCCCACATGATGGGTTTGGAAGAAAAAATCATTTTGTCACCCGCAATATGATGCCCAAAACCCACTATTTTCCTTTTTTCCAATTTTAATGTAGCCAGTGACACTCGCAGAGTTAAGAAGAATCGATTGACGTATGAATCATCAAACTCAGCCAGTGCGTTTGGTCTATAGAACGCCACATAGGAACAAACATACATACATACATAGACTGATAAACACATTAGCCTCCTTCGGCAGTCGGGTAAACAATGCGCGTATTTGTGTGATGTGTGTGTGTGTATGAGTTAAAATTACTATATATAGTTCTACTATGGGATATATGTGTAGGTGTAAGTTAGCCCTGCCTGTCACAGTGTCATTGGATCGGAAGAGTGAAATACAGCTTCTTCCTATAACCATGCTCATAGAAATTCGATTACAGGTTATAAGGTTGCTGAAGCGTATATCATAACATCGTCATGGGTATGAGTCATTATGTAAATTGTTTTGAAATAATACCTGTATTATTTTTACTAAATTTGTTTGAAAATATAATTAGGTACCTGTACCTAATTATATTTTCAAACAAATTTAGTAAATTCAAAATAATTCAAAGTAAATATAACTCATATTTAAGAAATCATATTTAAATATGTTTAATCGAATGGGGAAATTTTAAATCATATTATGGCAACTCTCGCACTTTATGTCACTACTTTCGTTCGTTGAGGTTTTTGGTTCCAAGTAACCTAAAATTCATAGTATATTTAATAAATAAACGATGTTATTTTAAGTACTTGTAAATGAAAAGTGATTCAGTGACACTTTAAATGTGCTTTGCTATTGTTTTTACAGGTTTTCACTACACAGGAAGGCATAATTATATTTTTATAAATATATGTTAACTTGACGACGACTCGTGACGTACTAAGAGCGATGAGCATAGTTTTAGTGTAGGTGTGTGCGTGAGCTTGTATATTTACTTGGAGGAGCATAGTTTTGTGGCTTCACTTATGATGTTCGCGACGCGCCGTCTATCTTTTTTTGTTGGTCTGAGATTGACGGTAACAAATCACAAAAATTATGAAAAATGATACATATGTTGGCGCTTTGAGTGATGCTTATTGCTATTAAAAACCTACAATATATTCTTAAGGTATATATTGTGTCGAGGAAGCACTAATATGTTACTAAAAAAGTTATTAGGGTGCATTTCATAACTATATTAATACTTTAGCTTGCAGTTGTAACCTTTGTATAGCTTATAATACACTTAATGTGGTAAGCACTGCTTCAATAGCACTATTGTAGCTCTTTATTGTCACTCATTTATCACTACTCTATAACTATTAAGTCACTTTAAGCTCTAAAATCGTGGGCCCAAATGAGGGTTATAAGAAAGTTAAAACGCGCTATATCACCAAATGTTAGAGCCTTTATAGGACTTTAGGTTCTTTAAATTCTCTTATATAGCTCATGTAGCACTTATTCTTATCACCTAAATGTTAGTTAACCCGATTTTCAGTATTAATGATTTTCCGCACGGATAGTGTATTCAAAATGTTAATATTTTATCTATATATTAACAACTATTAGCTGTGCCCGCGGCTTCGCTCCTATTAACCGCCTACCCTACTTACCTTGCTACCGCCCCTATAGTTCTCGCCAAACTTCTTGGCCGCCCTGAAGTTGGCTACAATGTCTGCGCAGTAGTAAATCTCATACAAAAACAGCACCGTTTCGTGCCTCGCGCATCCGTTAAACCAACTTCAGGGCGGCCAAGAAGTTTGGCGCAGACTATACCTACCTACCAATTTTTATTCTAAGGTCATTTTCCGCGGAGAATCTCAATAGCGCCATTCGGAAAATGACGTCAAATAGCACAACGCCATTTACGAATAAGGATTTCAACTGTCCGTGTATCTGAATTGCGTTTGTTGTGATATTTTGCTTCTAGAACACTTTAATTTCATCAATTTTTTTTGATACAGTGGACAGGCTGCGATGAACAAAAACTCAGGAATACTTCATGTTACGCACAATTTTTAAAATTATCTACATTGGTTTCGTAAGACAAAAAAAAACAAAAATGCTGGCAATGTATAACATGGCTAATTAATTTTTTTGGAAATATTTTCGATGTACAAAAACGACTTTTCTACAGATTTATTATATGTATTGATTAACCTTAAACAACACAGTAGCATCATTACGTAAAATATTAAAAATAAAATAATATTGACATCCGATCAGCTTTTACGTGAGCTAATCGCAGACATTTTCTTTGTGGTCAGCTTTGATCGCCCCTAGGCTATCATTACACTGATTTCTGGAATTATCTGCGCTTAAGCGATATCCACTATCGATATAGTCTCTAGAACATCAACATTGGTCTACAAAAAATTGTGGCCACGGGTAATGGCCACTTACAATGTTGTATTACTTTATATAGAGAGAGAGGAAAAAAATACCTTAATCTGGCGTAAAATATCTACAGTATATATCCTCACATCTTATCCATAGGCCTAAGAGAACATCATAATCCAAAATAACTAACTTTTAACCATAGTTCGGACGCACGGTTGGTTAAAAAAAAAAACCGGCCAAGTGCGAGTCGGACTCGCACACGAAGGGTTCCGTACCATTATCGCAAAACACTGCATAAAAATCACGTTTGTTGTATGGGAGCCCCCCTAAATTTATTTTATTTTAATTTATTAATTATTATTTTTTGAAGTAAATATACAACTAAACATTCTGTGAATATTTCAAGCGTCTACCTGTTGCCGTTATTAATATCGAGCAAAAAACGGCAAAAATATCACGTTTGTTGTATGGGAGCCCCCCTTTAATATTTACTTTATACTGTTTTTAGTATTTGTTGTTATAGCGGCAACAGAAATACATCATCTGTGAAAATTTCAACTGTCTAGCTATCACGGTTCATGAGATACAGCCTGGAGACAGACGGACAGACAGACAGACAGACAGACAGACAGACAGACAGACGGATCGCGAAGTCTTAGTAATAGGGTCCCGTTTTTACCCTTTGGGTACGGAACCCTAAAAAGGAATGAAATCATTTGACAATTTATTTTGGCAATTCCACCGCGCACCGTAAAAAAATATAGATACATTTACCAGAATCTGGATAGAGAGGAAGACAGCCTCTCTAGAAGATGATGATTATCACTTAACACATGATCTGCCAGCAAGGAGGTCGATTAACTTTTAACTCTTCAAAACACCAATCAGATAACAAATAGATATATTTAACAATAGCACAGGATCAACTGTTCAGATAACCATCCGTTAAACGAAGATGCTTGTTCTACTGTAAGTCCCAGATAGATCTGGTCAGATAAGCTTCGGAGTGTTTGTGAACACAATGTGAAAGGAACTTTATGTATATGTGTCTAACAATACTTACATTCAATTAACCTCCTAATTGTTTTATGGCGTGTTGCTCTTCCTTCCTACAAATTGGATGCTCATTGTTACAGTTCCGGGCGGCATTCGCACAAGACTACGATGGTACGTATTCACCGTTATTCATTCTTTTATTTACATATTGGTTTATTACGAGAGCATTCTTGATATCTGTGTCGAGACTTCCTTTATAAGGTCAAAAAATATGGCACATAATACAATGCTTATTGGAGTAGGTAAGAGACCTTGAACAATTAATGAGATCGTTGTTGAGGTTGGTAGGCACACCTAAATTCATTAGGAAGCTGTAAGCTACAAAATTAATGAGTAGGTTATGAAAACCATAACATAATTAGGTAAGTTCAGTATGCCGTAGGTTTGTGGCCTTAAGCCAAAAGCCACAGATATATGGTGTAATGACACAAGCTGGTATTGAGTGCTACATAAGAAAACTCAATAGGCACTGACTCGGTTAAATCGAAGGGGAAATCTCTTTGCTTTCTACAATTTACAGCTATGAATGTATCCAGGTAAATTGTAGCTTTTACCTATTTTAGTGACGGACATACAGTGTACGTTTGCGAGTGGTGGTACCGGTTTGCGAGACTCCGTGGCAGCTTTGCTGAGAAAACCGGAAGGGTTCCGAGGAGCACCCCTCTTCGCTGATGACAGGGCCACAGATCCTGTGGCTGACCCTGTCTGCCAAATCAGACCTGAGCCGGAAGACCCCACAGGACTACTCTACAGGCTAAAAATCACAGATTTCGCGAGATGCGGCGTGCTGAAACGAAACGTGAGTAATTTTGAATAAAATGTAAATTTCGTGGCTTCAACCTGCAAGACTAGACGAATTACCTTGAGGTCATGTCTTTGAATTTTTAATTTCAATGATTCAAGAGATCGTGTTGGCAACCAGTTTTTTGGTCGTAAAAAGTTGACTTGACACTTACTTACAGCATACACTGGTATATACGTTTATCAGCAGCTTTTTTGGTACATAGATAGTTTTTTTTAAATATTTAATAAATAGGCTTGCGCTTGACCACTATCTCACCTGTTGCTAAGGATGATGTGGTCGAAGGTGAGACACGCTTGCCTAAAAATAACTTATTCACTCTTGACTTAAAGACCCCTAGATTGTAGCTGTCGGGAAACACAGACTCCGGCAGGGAATTCCACTCCTTAGCTGTACGCATAATAAAAGTGATTCCAAAACGTTTTGTGCGTATGGGTGGGATGTCCACCATGTACCGATGGCGCATCGCCGTACTTCTGGTAGTACGATGATGAAACGGGCTAGGTGGATAAGATCGTGCATTAGTAAGTACACACGTATATTCGTATTTATATGCAACCTGGATTAACGACAATTTGACGACGGATTTTTCTTGTTCGTTATCAATTTATATTTTTACTGACTTTACCTTTGTCTTCTTGTTCTCACATTAAATTAAAGTGTCGTTAGCATTTAAACGCCAAACATTATATTCTGGACCACTTTATTTTGGTGTCGTACCGTGCGAATTAGTCCTATTGTTTGAGGAGTTAGCGTTAAGTTTCGTGCAGCAGGCGCATACGCATATAATGTTAACATAGGCGGGTGTTGTGTCATCAGCAGATAATAACGTATTCCGTTACTAACAGTAGAGGTTTCCTAGTGGCCTACACACAACGAGCCCCTCAGCTGATATATTATTAACCGCTGAGACAGGTACAGTATTGAGGTAAAGTGGAATCTAAAACACGTGTGTCAATACGGGAACATGCATCGATTGAATACAATGCACTTCATTTAGCTCGGTGCCTACATTCCCGATAATTGTGTCGATCGATCTAGTTCTAGGTTAAAGAGATCAGAAATCCGTGTGTTGTAATAATATGCTGCTTATTATTCGCCATGCTGTTCTTATTTTGAATTATTTTAGCGATATCCCATGCCTAAGCAAATACACGCATCTCGAAATATCTGCGATAAATTCTTTACAATGCATGTCTTCGAAAAGAGCGTTTTCTAAGCAGCCAAACTGTGCGGAAAGTGTCACTTTTTTTCACTAGTGCTTTTTACTTTTCTGTTATTTTTTTTTAATTTTTAACTCCAACGTCAGTCCGACACATAGAGTTTTTATTATTTGAGAAAAGTCATAAAAATTTGTTAAGTACAGATTATCATTCATATAAAAGGTAAAATAAAACTAATACTTCAATAAAGGCGTTTTTAATTACTCTAGATTTAGATTTTGATCAATTAATTATTAATTTTAAATATTCATTAAACATGTTTGGCAGAACGTATATTTTACTCGTGCCTTTTTGCGTTACGACGTGACAGTTAATTGCATATGCGCAGTAGATATGCCTGAGGAACTTTTAGTTAATCTGTGGTTATTCTGAGCGCGCTTTAATAAGCCCGCCATTTTATAATTTTTGCTTGGTCAGATATATTTTTTTATTTCCTCGCACAATGCATAGTAAAATGTTGTATGATACACGTACGTAAGATGATTTCCGACTCGTGTCGATTTATCCACTCACTCACTTCGCTCGCTCGTGAATAAAAATGCCAGTCGTCGGAAATCACCTACCTTCCGCACTTGTAGCATAAATAACTATTAAAATACTTTCCATTCAGAATTGAGTATTGATAAGGCCACATAGTAAAGTATCAGCTTAGCAAAGTCGCCATTTCCTTCACAGGCTTTAATATAATTAATCAGACTCTCTCTTTGGATAGAGCTATGCAAATGAGCTGTACAGACACTTAATGAGTGCTTATTATACCCATTAGCGAAATATTTTCCTGCACGTTTGACATGCAAGAATTATGCGGGGCCGGGAAAGTACCTACATACTTAGTTACCTTCATAAGCAGGTAGGTAGTATCGAACTGGTTAACCCGTTTGCCTACAAACACCCGCGATAACTCATGCATGACTCTGTTGCCCTCGGCCACCCGGCAACTGGCTTACAAAGACAATCAACTACACTTGTTTTAGCAGACTAGGGCTAATTTCTTCTGTCTAGATATCTGAACATTTGATAATTCATAGTTTATCAAACTCGGCGCACGGTTGGCGCAGTGGTTGAGCGATTGACTGCTGCGCTGCTTGTCGCTGGTTCGATTCCCGCACGAAACACATATTTGTATGACCTACAGATAGTTGTTCCGGCTCTGGGTGTTTGTGTATGTGAGTTTATATGTTTGTAAACGCACCCACGATACAGGAAGAAACTCCTATTGTGGGGCAAAGATTTTTTTTTTAAACAACAAAAAACATGTATTATCAACCAATGGACCGGAAATGAATGTTTGATCAAGGTTTTTATAAAGTTTAAGGTTAAGCAGGTATACCTAGGTAGTAGGTACCTAATTGTATAGACATATAGCAAAAGTAAAGTAAAATTTAAATATCCCCGACACGATATCGTGCAAAAATACCCTGGTTCAAACCTAGCGCCCTTATCTTTTGAACGGCTGACCTTATCAAACGTAGCACTCCCGGTAATGTCAGGTTACAAAAAAAAAAACAATATCAAAATCGCTTCATCCGTTTAGGAGCTGTGATGCCCATATGATGCCACAGACACACACTTCATACTTTAACACCCCTATTTTTTCGTCAGGGGTTAAAAACACTAGCACTGATTGATCCAAACATTTGGAAAACCCATGGCGTAGGTTAAAGGCTCTTTTGAAAACCAAAAATCAATAAAATAATTAAGTTGCAAAATATCAAAAAACTGCATATTAGAAAACTTGCATACCTATCTAAAATTTTCGAGCTCAATACGCTCGCCCTCACATCATACTTCTATGGTTCTCCAGCTTTTTCTTCTGTCTCCGTATACATTTGCAAAATGTAACTATTCGAGGTGGAGTTCTAAAGATAATATAAATAGTCCTGACGGCAGCCATGCTTATGCCGCAATTACACGGTTTCAAATAGGTAAGCTAAAAGTATGTCGCGGTGAAAAGCTAGTAAATAAGCGTAGTAATTACCTGTAATTATTACTTCCACACTCCGATTCTAAAGCTGAAAGTTATTACCTCTTTATTATGATAGTTATTTGCGAAAGCGCAAGCAGAAGCAGAGTGCGCCGAAGCTTCACCTAATGAAAAATAACTTTTATTTTATTTTGTTTAGTGTACCTTTCTTTTGTAACTAAAGGCGCGAAACTATTTCGCGCTAGTAGAATAGCATCATGTTTTGGGATAACAGCTATAGTTATAACTGTCAGAAAGCGTTCATCTTACAGAAACGTGTCATAAGGACAATAGTAAAAAAAAGTCAGTATTTCACAAAAATGTAAGTAGTTAGGTTTAGTATAAGTTAGTAAAGTTTACTTTTGTTTAGTGCATAAATACATGTGCCTACATTAACTCGGCTGCAAAAAAAAAAGTTAATTAAAAAAATAAAGAAATCCGACTGCTTGAAAAGCGAACTAAAATGACGTAAACAAGGAGAAAATCATGCTGTGCTGTCGGAGTATACATCTTCGCGAGCTGGCTGACCAAAACCAGACGTATCCTCCGACTGCACAGCATGATTTTCTCCTTGTTTACGTCATTTTAGTTCGCTTTTCAAGCAGTAGGGTTTCTTTATTTTTTTAATTAACTTTTTTTATTTATAACTTTATAGTTCATTATTTTTTCGAATTAGGTACATTTAAACATATAAGTGTTATATATTTTTGAAATCACCTCTTAAAATCCTTTATTTTGATACCCCACATGCAAGGTTTGGAAGAAAAAAATAATTTGGGGCCCCACAAAATGGCGCCCAAAAACCGCCATATTACTATTTTCCAATTTTCATGTAGCCAGTGACACTCGCCGACGACGAATCGATTGACGTAAGAACCATCAAAATCGGCCCACGCGCTTGGTCTCTAGAACGCCACATAGGAACAAACATACATACATACATACATACATACATACATACATACATACATACATACATACATACATACATACATACTTACATACATACATAGACTGATAAACACATTACCCTCCTTCGGCAGTCGGGTAAAAAACGGGCATCTTATATAGATCGGGCGGGATATTTTATGCAAATTAAACAATTTAATCTGGAATCCTAATGGAAAAATTCGGTATCACTGGTCTACCTGAGAATTAACAAAGGGCTCTACGCTCACTTGCGACCAAAATACCTTCTATGCATTCATGTAAATTGTATCGTAACAGTAACGCATGTTATGTTTCCGTACAGGGCTTCGTCCACGTGCGGGTATGGTTCCCGCAGTTCCCGGGCGTGGTCATGCAGTCGGACCAGGAGCTGATCATCATGTGCAAGCCGCCAGAACCAACCATCATTGAGAACAAGGCAGCGGGGTTCGCTGGGAGCTTGTAAGTATCGTAAATTCATGAATCAAAACTCCTCATATAAACTGCTTGGGAAATCTTTTAAATAGCAGCCTAACATTCAAATCGGTTGATAATCGCAGTTCCAGTTCATTCCAACTAAATATTTAATACAACTAACTGCCTCGCCCATCCCAGGCTCAGAGTTTTAGCTGGCCAGAGAAAAACATTTTCAAACTGGGATTATCTGAGTTTACAAAACAATAAGTTGCTTGCTTATTGTTTTGTGATCTGAGGGGAATACAAATACACTTGGCTGTCGGAAATAAAGAAAGGAAACGATTAGGACTGTATGCACTCTTAATTTATCATCTCTTTTTTCTAATATGCCATCCATGTTTACCCGCAGTCCCCACGGCGCGAGGGTATCAGGCGTCGTAGAGGAGACACCGGGCCGCCTGGAGTACGAGGTGGCGTTGTACAAGGAAGCACCCCCCGTGACCAGACACAACAACCACTCCGTTGACTTGCCTGTTGATCAGGTAACTGGTGTACGTTCCCATGAATTCATTAATTGCAATTTAGTTATAAGAGTTCCTAAAACAATTTTGAGACAGAATTAGTCGCGGGATTAACATTAGGCAGCGGCTATTTTACGAGTATAGGAGGCAGCAAACAGCAGTATCCGGCACTGGATAGGTGTTTTAATTTATTTCCAATCTTCAGGATTTGAGGGATGACTGGATGACAAAATGGGATACATTTGGGTTTTTGATGCTGACGGAAAATTGATGCTCCGAACTATTAGAAAATTGTCAAAAAGCGTTCCTATTTCGGCAAATTGTTAATTTAATTTTGGTTCTGCCTAACAAAAATAAAGATAACCATGATAACCAGTTAATAAAAACATCATAATAAATACTCCGCTGTCAAAATTAATATATTTATGTTTTCTCTCTTAAATAAATTAAAAAATGAACCGTGAATCGTCCAGGCGGTGCCGATCGGCACGAAGCTACAGTTGCGCGCACGCATCAACCCGGACTCGGCGTGGCGGCACATCAAGCTGCTGGAGGTGGCCGTGTCGCCTGACCCCGACCGGCCGCACGCGCCGGGCGCCGTGCTGCTCGTCAAAGATGGGTAAATCTTGCAAAAGTACAACTTTTTTTTCCTCGTAGACTCACGACTCTCTTTCTGCATGAGTAGACAAATTATCTCCTATTAGCTGCCACCCGCGGCTCCGCCCGCGTTGTATTAGTACTTCTCCCAATATATTTATAAATAATAGCCAGTGTGTAAAAGTAGCCAGTGTATTCTGATGTATTGTGACCATGTCGACCTTTTTTTTGGTTCAAATCATTTTGGCGATCTCTTAAAAATAAAAATTCAAAATTCATTGATGGAATGTCTGTCAAAAAGCCTCGTTTTTTTCAAGGGAGCTGTCAAGAAAAATAGCTCTGGCCTGCTGACACTCAAGGCATTAATTTAAATGTTATATTGGAAAAATTATTATATTATATTAATATATTCGGTTTATGAACTGTGTGTATTGCGTTATATTGTGATTTCTAGTACCTACTTCAAGGTGCCCTTTGGGTAAGTTATTTTGTAATTGTGTCTATGTATTGAGGCTTGAACGAGTATCCATTTTGTAATCATTTATAATTTTTATTGTTTTAGGCACCTTTATTTTCACACGAGGTTGATATGATGCTTAAACTAGATGTAATCGAACCTTGCGAGAGCCCATGGTTGAGTCCTGTTTTAATTACTCTTAAAAAAGATGGCTCTTGGCGTTTTTGTATTGATAGTAGGAAACTAAATTCAATTACTATGAAAGACGCATATAAACTGCCTTTTATTGCTGATATATTAGATAATTTAAGAGATGCAAAATATTTGTCTTCTATTGACATCGCTAAAGCTTTTTGGGAGATTCCCTTACATAAGGATGATAGGTTGAAAACCGCATTTCACGTTCCCGGTCGTGGGATGTTTTGTTTCAAAGTTATGCCTTTTGGTTTAACTAATGCACCTGCAACACAACAGAGGTTTATAGATAACTTACTTTCTGATGAATTTGATAACAAAGTCTTTTGTTATCTCGACGATATTGTAATCGTTTCTAATACTTTTGAGGAACATATATCTCTTCTTCAGAAGGTTTTAAACAAACTTATTCAGGCGAACATTACCGTCAATTTTAATAAGTGTTCATTCTTTAAGAAAGAACTAAAATACCTAGGATTTATCGTTGACGAGTACGGATTACGCACAGACCCAGATAAAGTCAAAGCTATTCTTGACATACCTGGCCCCACTTCTCGAAGAGAAGTTAAGAAATTTTTAGGCACTGCAAGTTGGTACCGTAGGTTTTTACCAAACTTCAGTACTTTAACTGCACCACTTAACGCGTTAACCTCTACCAGTAAAAAAGCTCCTCCTTTCAAATGGACGGTTGAACATAATAATGCTTTTATTAAGCTAAAACAAGCGTTGACTACTACCCCGGTATTGTCACGTCCTAATTTTAATGATCCTTTTGCGGTACATTGTGACGCGTCTAGCTTTGGTATTGGAGCTATGCTTACGCAGGACATCGATGGCGTTGAAAAACCTATTGCTTACATGAGCAAATCATTAACTGGTGCTCAAAAGAATTACTCTATTACTGAGCGCGAATTACTTAGCGTTATTACAGCCCTTGAACACTGGCGTTGTTATTTAGACAACGGCCAGAAATTTACAATTTACACTGATCACTCTTCTCTACAGTGGTTTCTTAATTTAAATAACCCTACCGGTCGTTTAGCTCGCTGGAGTATTCGATTATCTGCTTTTAATTTTGAAATGAAACACAAAAAAGGTAAAGACCATCTGGTTCCTGATGTTCTTTCACGTTCTGTTCCTATTTCTTTAATAAATTATGACCCTAGTCAATCAGCTGATGCTTGGTATAATGAAATCAGGGCTAAATGTATAAACAATCCTGCTGCTTGTCCTGAGTATATAGTTAGGAATAACAAATTATACAGGTATACTCGCACTAGCACTATTCTTACTTCCGAGTACAATTGGAAAGAAGTGATACCGGCTGAGCATACGACGGCTCATATAGTCGAAAATCACTCTACACCTACCACTGCTCATTTTGGTCTTCTTAAAACGTATAACAGACTGAAACTTAGATACTTCTGGAAAGGTATGTATAGGGACGTTGCAAATTTTGTTGCCAAGTGTGAGACATGCCTTGCTTACAAACATCAAACACAAGCTACTATCGGTCTAATGGGAAAACCTAAGGTTTGTTCAAGACCTTTTCAAGCTATATCTATTGACTTGATTGGTCCTCTTCCTATGTCCAGGAAGTTAAATCGTTGTATTTTCGTTGTTACTTGTTGCTTTAGTAAATATTGCCTTTTGTTTCCAATTAAGCGGGCAACTTCTGCTATTATTGCACACATTTTAGAAAATCTAGTCTTCATGAGCCACGGTATTCCCGAAACGGTTATCCTTGATAACGGGCCCCAATTCGCTAGCAATGAACTTGCCGACATGCTTAGACGTTACAACATTCCAAAAATTAGCTTTACACCGCTATATTGCCCACAAGTCAATACAGTCGAACGTTACAATAAAACCATAATTACAGCCGTAGCATCCTTTGTCGATCAAGACCATAGGACTTGGGACTTACAATTACATAAAATACAATTTGCAATAAATACCGCAGTAAATGAAGTCACTAAATTCACACCAGCCTTCCTTGTTTATGGTCGTGAACTCGTTTCGTGTGGTTCAATTTACCCAAATCATGACACCTTGGAAGATTTGATTTTCGCTCCTCGTGACGTTTTCGCTGATAACGTAGGTTCTCTTAGCCCTATTCTTGCTGAAGTTCAGAATAGGCTCTGGCTTTCTCATCAAAATAATGCTGCTCGGTACGATGAGAAACGCCAACATATAGTTTTCAATGCAGGCGACATAGTGTGGAAACGTAATTACGCACTAAGTGCGGCCGGCAGATATTATTCAGCTAAATTAGCTCCCAAATTTATTAAATGCAAAATCATACAAAAAATCTCTCCTCTTGTTTATGATTTAGCAGACTTAACAGGTCGTCCTATAGGTCGATGGCATGTTAAAGATATCAAACCTAGACCTAGTGTTTTACAATAATTGTTCTTTTATTCATTTATTTTCTTTCGGTTTCATTAACATTGTCTCAAATTTTTCTTAATTTATACATATTTCTTTTAATTAATTAATATTACGCGAGTTTCTCAAGTTTAATTTAATTATATTTATATGATGTAAACCTAAAACATCACCCTCTTATTACTTTTCTTCTATAATAATAAAAGAAGAAATGATTCTAAAGACCTTTTGCGCATTTGGGCACACATTTTGTAAATACTTTACATCATTCACCATTATAGAGCGGATGGTGACTCTTTAAATAAGCCTACACTGATTGCAGAGTTGCGTCGGAGTAGCCTGTACACAGTTTTCAGCTACTTCATTTGCGTGATGTTTTAGGGCAATATTTTATACCTAAGACTAATATTGATAGGTTGTATGATTGTATGATTGAGTGCTTGTAGGACTCAGACTCTGTTGTAATATTCACATTGTAAATATCACCCCCATCTCTAAATTTAGCATTTTGTAATTTTTTTTTTTTTTTTTTTTTTTTTTTTTTTTTCCTCTCCTCATCAAATTTCTCGGCCTACCTCCAAATTTTTTCAAGGGGCGGCGGGGTATTGTGACCATGTCGACCTTTTTTTTGGTTCAAATCATTTTGGCGATCTCTTAAAAATAAAAATTCAAAATTCATTGATGGAATGTCTGTCAAAAAGCCTCGTTTTTTCAAGGGAGCTGTCAAGAAAAATAGCTCTGGCCTGCTGACACTCAAGGCATTAATTTAAATGTTATATTGGAAAAATTATTATATTATATTAATATATTCGGTTTATGAACTGTGTGTATTGCGTTATATTGTGATTTCTAGTACCTACTTCAAGGTGCCCTTTGGGTAAGTTATTTTGTAATTGTGTCTATGTATTGAGGCTTGAACGAGTATCCATTTTGTAATCATTTATAATTTTTATTGTTTTAGGCACCTTTATAAACCTTTAATAAACGAGGAGATTTGGACGCAGTTTTGTTATTTCGAACCCGACTTCCCCTGCCCATCAATTCCGCTGGCTGGCCGTGGCAGTATAAGCTATATTTGTGTAAAATTTCATCAAAATCTGTTCTGCTGTTTTTGCGTGAAAGAGTAACAAACATACATCTATCCATTCTCACAAACTTTCACGTTTATTAGTAAGATTTTAGGTCGGTATACCTAACCTTACCTAGGCGTGGTACTAAAGTATTAGTAGTGGATCCATTTGCTTTTTCAGCCTACTTTTTCATCATTCTCAATCTATCCTGCATAAGTTTACAAAGTAACAGGTAAATATTTCAAAATAAAATACTATCAGAAACTGTTGCAAAAATTTCCCGGAGGCTCGTCGTTTAATAATGAAAACTTACTAAACTATTCATCTATACTAGGAAAGATTTGTTTGTTTGTTTGTACCGAATAGGCTCCGAAACTACTGGACCGATTTAAAAAATTCTTCACCAATAGAAAGCTACATTATTCCAGAGTGGCATAGGCTATTTTTTATCCCCAAAACGGGTCCTGTGGGGTAGTCCACGAGAGCGAAGCCGCGGGGAACAGCTAGTCATCTAATACGCGTATTAGCCGAGCCCTCGTTCGTACTGGTTCACTTTTATTAACGCGATCTTTTTCCCCTCCACCTCGATTTTCACGCTTATAGCGTCGAGAATCGAGAATCCAATGCGCGTTTTTAGGGTTCCGTATTTATTCTAACGCTGCGTTAAAAAAACCCCTACAAACGGTGGATTAAGGTTCGGTATATGCATATTTCAGCCACTCAAATACCGTTTTTTTTTTAAATGTTTTACTGGGGATATATCAGGTAAAAAAAAATATGCCAAAGAAGCCTTATAACAAAATGCCTTTGCATACTTTAGTAGGTATATTATGATATACATACCTAAATATTTATTTAATTAAGCGTATGCATTATTTAAAAGGTGATACTTTCTACGTCAATAATTAGGATTTGATTTCCATATTGAAAACTAATGTAGCGCAAAATATTTAATGAATCAATATTTCCTAACAGTTGTAGAAACCGGGACTTTGCTTCCATCATCCCACACCAGCCGGCACGCTACCGAGAGAGACACAACGAGGTGTTCCTGGACTTCGAGGCTTTCTTACTGGCTTCCATGAAGGAACGCTCAACGCTCTGGATACACTCACAGATCAAGGCTTGCATGGACGCCGCTGACTGCCAACCAGACTACTGCTTGGACTTGTTTGAACCTTCAGGTAAAACTTTTATAAACACTTCATTGCTTCCTAATCAATTTTTTGTTTAGATCGTAATAAATGGGGCCATTGTTGTCCTAAATTAAGACGCGAGTCTTTCCAAACTTCCAGTTGGTCATCAAGATAATATTCTGAGTTTAATGTTTTCCTTACTTTTCTTAACTTGTTGACCCGTAATTACCACGATCATAGGTCGTAGAGCATTCATTTTAATTTGTTTCACTTTTGAACTATACCGCTACTATTTTTGAACTAACATGTTTTTTTTTTTATTATGAGTCATATCAAATCAATTTCCAGTATTGTATGTAACTAATAGTTTGCGTATTAATTGTAATTATTTATTTTATAGGACACGGTCGCCGCCGAAGATCTCTGCCGGATGGTTCCCACAGCCAGAACATCACGAGTTCGGCATTAGTGGCTGACAACTCAACGACTCCATTCACACGGTTCAAAGAAAACTTGGAGTACTCTGTAGTGATGCCTGGCGAGCTGTTTCACAGAACTCCCATTGAAGCCACATGTGCTACCTCCATGATGGTAGCCGTAGCTTTGGGAGCGCTTCTGTTCATGTCTGCATTGCTAGTAAGTTGAAATTAATTTTAGTTGGAATGTATTACAAAACTTGTATGTTGTGTCTGTCAGTGATCGGAACAAAAAGTAGGTACACTTTGCCGCAGATATAGAAGGTTCGAGAAACATTCGTGTGAGTTATTTTACCCGACTATGGTGATGACCAAATGGAAGCTTATGTTATTTATTTATTAAAACTTTATTCACAAGTACAAAGGCGGACTTAATGACTTAGGCATTTTCTACCAGTCGACCTTATTAGTTTAGTTATTCCCCCACGGTAATTTAGCTGTAAATAATTCACCCATTAAGCTCTTGGCTTGTATTCTAAGTCTAAGTCGGCAACTAAATAGGAAACAGTAAATTCCAGTAATATGTTTCTGTTAGTGGAATTTTCTTTGCTGCTGGAATTTACCTAGTTAAGCAATCGAGACCAAATCCAAGAGTCCATGCGTTCATCCATAACTTAGGGTCTCTAGACAGACGGACTGCATTTGAGTGGACTGCGCAGTCGGTTAGCAGTTTGATGCAGTTGTTCAGCTGTGTTATGTATGTCAACTGCACATAAACTGCATTCAAACTGCAAATTTGCAGTTGGAGTGCAGTTAAAATGCATTCCGACTGTCTAGAGCCTAAGATAACAAATCTGACCAGTAGGTATATTCAGCAATTTAACTGCATTGTTATTTTTTCAGATGTGCTACTTAGCAACGAAACTGAACTCGACGATGCTAAAGAACAGCAATCTGCAGTCACCGTCAGGGAAGGGATTTGAGCAGATCTTGCGAGAGCTGGCGCACCACTCACTACCTGATACGGGGTACACAGGTCGTCCAACAGTGCAGTGATAATAATTTCTTAGTATTTAACAAAATGGTGCTTATTGATATATCTATTTTGTCAAAAATAGATACATCGATTCCCGTTAGTAATCAAAATGAAAAATTTCCATAAAACATATTTTTTAAAGCTTCTTGCGATGTATAAGAATCTTATGATATTGTAATTATTTATTTATTCGCTGCGAAAAAATATCTCAAATCGGTAAGAACCTACGCAGTTAAAAATTTAAAATAAACTGCTCAACACTCGAGGTCAACACACAATTGTCCGTCCACAGTGGGCCCAGCAATGACATGCGCTTTGCGCCTCCTGTGCGGTGTAGTGCACAAGGCCTTATGGTGGCACTTCACATCGCTATTCGATGTTCGCGTTTTTTTTCGTCTTTGTTCGCTATATTCGTGTTGAATTCCGAATAACACGAATACACCGACTACACATCGTTCATGAACAGCAAATATGCCGAAAACTTACGAATATTTTTGCTATAGTTTACGATGGACGTGTTAACTGCAGCAGCGGCTTATTATTTGGCGAGCGACGTGTGGCCGGTAAACGAACATATTCGCCATATTCGCAATCCTTTGATACGTTGCAAAAAACCGACAGCCGGTCGGATACGGGTGTTCGGGTATTTGGCGTATTCGTCTTGTTCGTGAGAATAGGCAAATAAACGAATACGAGCTACTTCACGTCGTCCTATTTGGGCGAATAAGACAAATACGCGAACACGAATAGCGATGTGAAGTGCCACCATTATAGTAAGACAATCGCTACCAAAATGTAGCAAACAGTTTGCGTCATGTAAGTTTGCCGTTAATGAGGTAGGCTACAAATGACAGCTTGAGCAGACTTACCTACTCAGTAGGTAGTGAATCTTCGCCCAGGTAGGTAAATTATATTACAATGGTAATCTCATACTGAAGCAGCGCGATATGCCATTATGCGCATGCGCATCGGGGAAAGCCTAGTTTCAAAGCAGCAAAGTACCAACAATTGACGCGATTTGCACCATTCAAAGAATTTAAACTGGCATTTCTAGTAGGTAGGTTTTACTTCTAAACAATAACAAAAAGATTTTTTTATCTAGGTTACCTTGACAAATCTTATACGGAATAAGTTATTTATAAAAGTAAGTTAAGATACAAATAGTTAATTAAACTTATGACTGAAAAATCGCAAGTTCAACTTTATGCGGATAGCTTGGTAATTTTTTCAGTCATGACTGTCACATTTGTAATAAGATAATGATTGATTAATGTTTATGATCTAATTTATTGCTTATTTTTAAGTTAAATGTAGAATAGAATAAACAAAAATAAGTTAATATACCTACCCAAATTGTTTTATTTCTAAAATGTGTTTAGCTTTATTTTTCTCTATGGTTCAGCTTCAGTATATTTTTTACGGTGGGTACTTCCGCTTTCAGCCCCCTTCCTTCCATTTCCAAATTTTCCGATCTTAGGCCTAGCACACACCACAATATTTATCATGCGATAATTTTGTCGCAGGAATGCTACGTAAATACGGCAGTGCGCGCACATAAGAGTAATCTTAGATTATGTAAAGTAAAAATCGCAGATATTTTAAATTGTGATTTATCACAATTTGCTGCGTTTGCTCGCGTCGCGATTATCGCTAAAGTAAACTGCAGCTTATGGAATTTTATGGTCCCGCGCAATGCGACCGAAAAATCACGCACTCGGGCATGTCGGCGCCCATTCGTAATCCGGTCTTTCGAAAATAAACATGTCGGCGCCTGCAATTCCATTGGAGTCTCAATAAGAAACGAGGCTAGACGTGGAACATTTGATAATCGCAATAAAAGAAACCACCTTTGAGGCATAAACACTCCAAAGATTATTGTATTTCTGTTGAAAATAAAATCATAGACTTCCGATAATGTTAGCCTGTCAAGCGGTTTGATACTTAAAGCTGTCGCAGAGACCAAGCTATCTTATAAGAAGTGTATTAAAACATATCTGCTGTACACAGATATTTTTTTACTAGCATACTACTGTAAAAGGATGAGTCCAGTATTGACGATTTTTTTGCGTAGAGACAAGCAACTTGTACTGAATACATGGTGAGACTGATCATTATATTTCTCTTGGGACTGAGCAATGACCACCGTTTTTAGGGTTCCGTACCCAAAGGGTAAAAACGGGACCCTATTACTAAGACTTCGCGATCCGTCTGTCTGTCCGTCTGTCTCCAGGCTGTATCTCATGAACCGTGATAGCTAGACAGTTGAAATTTTCACAGATGATGTATTTCTGTTGCCGCTATAACAACAAATACTAAAAAGTGTATAAAGTAAATATTAAAGGGGGGCTCCCATACAACAAACGTGATTTTTATGCAGTGTTTTGCGATAATGGTACGGAACCCTTCGTGTGCGAGTCCGACTCGCACTTGGCCGGTTTTTTTTATCGCAGTGCGTGCACTGTATTTTCTGCGATATTTAACAGCGTGATTCTAAAATCGTGTCGCAAGAAGTAAAACCGTGGTGCGCTAGGCCTAATGTGGAAGTGGTTGGTTTGACTTAACTAGATAACTATATTATGTTATAACGTTATCGGAAGATATATTTTGCCAAAACCTGCCGAGATTCATCAAAGTAGCGCAAAATTTAATGGAAAATGGTCTGACCATTTAAATAATGATAAAATGTTGGAAAGTCTTGTGATGTAATAGATATGTATTTTATAAATTGTATGGTAATGTTTTATATGTAATTTATAACATCGCATTGGAATTGTCTGTAAAGGGGTTATAATAATTCATGAATAAATAAATAATAACTTAGCCATAATCATCTTTATCCGCAGCCCGTATTCGCCCACTGCTGAGTGTAAGTTAGTAATGAGAAAGAAAGAGAGTGCAAGTACCTCACATCATCAGCCTATTAATGTTCCCACTGCTGGGACACAGGCCTCCTCTCTGTGAGAGGGAATGGGCTGTAATCCACCACGCGGGCCTAGTGCAGGTTGGTGGATGTCACATGTCTTCGAATTTTTGGTTCTAGGACATGCCGGTTTCCTCACGATGTTTACCTTTACCGTTTTTAGAGCAGTGGTGATGAAATAATTTACATAAAGTAAAGCGCCTGCCTGGGCTCGAACCCACGACCTACAACTTGTAAGTCGCGGCCGATACCACTGGGCCACCACTGCTCTCAAGTGCAAGTACCTAATACGAACTATTTCCGAACGTGTTTGGAAACGTCAAATGTTCCAGATTTCTGTTAGATCCAGAGAGTTTGTATTAGAATAGAGGTAACATATTTAAGACGCAATTTCAATATCGGTATTCTCTTTCGCACTAACAGATAACGTCATAAGCAAAAAGAGATGGATATACTTTTGTCTATGCCATCTTTTGTGCCAGTGTGACCGAAGATGCTATAGATACTTATCTATAGACATATATCAGAACTAGATCTGTGCCACTGTCATATCGATATTATCGAGTTTAGTTTAGGAGGATTTTATACAAATTTGGTCAAATATCTGTAAGAATCGTCCCTGACTGCGGCTAATTATTCTACGTTTTTTTAGGGATTCTTTATAATTATTTAAAAAGTGAATGTGTACTCGTACAAAGAGTGAATTTATCAGTAATTGTAAGAGTACAATTGTACTCTTTCGTAATTGTTCTGCGCATTATACGCGTTGTATAATAATGTTTATTCATACCTTGTGCAAAAACGAGGTACATCATGAGATCAAAGTGACAGTTTTTGGTACACTCGTACGACTGTATCTGTATGTACAAACAGGTACCTACTCATCAATATACTGATATACTATGCTAGTTCTTGTGCAAGACTGAAAATAAAGTTCAAAGACGAGTATGTATAAGTATAAAAGTAACAAAATAAATAATAACAAAATGGTTTAAATATAATAATTTAATTTTAAAAAGTTCTACACACGGTGTCTACATATCTTTTTTTTGCAACTCTCTTCTCGCAGGTATGCTGGAAGAGATTTCGTTAGAAAGAAGCATACCTTTGTACCTATTTTCTGTTCCTTCTTCTTGTCTATTTATTATGTGTGTGTACATTAATGGTTAAATAAATAAAATGTGAAAATAAACATGATTCATTAACCTGTATCCATGTCGAGAGATAGCGATAGCATGATTCAATAAAATGCAGTGAACACAAACACAAGCGAGAATATGGTGAAGGTTTCCAGTTAGCTCGTTTTATATTCTTGATCCTCTTATTTCTTAAATAAGTACTCTTAAGTTTTTAAACTATCATGGTCACTAACACTAACATTAACATTAGAAACGGGATATTTACCATGTTTACTGTTTAATGTTCATGGTGCTTGCAACAGCACCGAAATATCGGGAACTCACATTAAACAGTAAACATGGTAAATATCCCGTTACTAATGTTAATGTTTAGTACTCTTAGGAGGAACCTGTGCACAATCAATATTAGATTAATAATAACAAATAAACTTTAAGAAAAACATTAAAGTAAGTAAAATAAAAATACAGTATCGATAAATCTTTCTTGTGACTTTTGTCACATCTCTAACATCAGAACGTAAGTACGTAAACTGTCATAGCTCTATCAGCGAACATATAAAAGTTAATTATTTCACTAAATAGAATGGTTTAAATGATACTACACGTCCTCGACGTATTTAGAACTAAGATTGCTTTATTCTGGATAGCCTATGAAATGTATTCCCTGCACAATAACATCAGTATGCTAGTCGATAACTCACCTGTGGAAAGATATCCTTTGATTATGTCCTGTTAATACACTCATTCTACTCTTGCAACCGATAGCCACACACGACATGGTTCATGTAGATAATGAAACAACAAAATTCTTCCTGATATAAACGAAACAAAGGCGTGAAATCAGCGAAAATCTTTAATTAGAGCTGCTAACCGATGGGTTACAACAGTGACTAAAAAGTTATCTCTTTGACGTTCAGGATGGTAGCGTTTGTCTATGTTTGTCTCTTTTTTTTTCATAGAGTTTTTCTATAAGCAAGAACGAAAGAATTGACAGTTTCTGTTTCGTCGTAAACACGTTCCCTCTATTCTAATACATACTCTCTGGTTAGATCGGAAAAGCTAAGTTCTGCAGCATTTGTAACTTAGATAAAGTACCTATAGATTAAGCCTTAAAATGAGCTTGATTGATAGAGCGAGATGACTTATTGGCAGCTCCATGTAAATAGTATGGACAAAAGATTATTTTTTGTCTTTGTCACTATGGCCGGTTTCTGTGGTTTGCCAAACTCTAATATAATGGCAGGTCAGTATAACAAACAAACTCGGTTTTGTTTGATTTTCTGTGATTTCGTGGTATTATGTGTTAATTGAGACAAGGAATTTGGGTTATTTATAGATAATAAGTGTCAGTGCGATGGTGGGTTGTAGTGTTCTTGTTGTAACACCATAACTAACTATTGTTGTCTCATGTGCGGCCACGCCAGGGCTTAATCTATAGGTACTTTATATAAGCAACTAACAATGTAAATATGTAAAGCCTGCTGTCATTTTCTGACACTGACAATTTGTGAAAGAAGTCATTTGCGCTAAATCTGTAAAATTAAAAATCTAAACATTTGAGCCAATATTATTAAGTTTGTCATAGAAAGTAACGAATATGAGCAAAAGAAGTGCAACTATTGCAGTCACAAATATGAACACGAAGAAAGCAAAACATTGGTCTTTAGGTTTACTGGAATCCATGAAAGATCCCGAAAGTGTTGTGAAAAAAACTAAACAAGCTGTTGTTATAAAAGATAAATATCCCAAAGCTAAAGTTCACTACTTAGTATTGCCTCAAGACGATATCAATAGTATTTACAAATTAGATAAGTCGCATATAGAACTCTTAGAAGAATTTGGAGATGTATTCGAGGATTTACAAAACGAGACAGATCTACCACTGAGGGCAGGTTTCCACGCTGTTCCCAGCATGCTGAGATTGCATATGCATATAATAAGCACAGATATGGTATCACCTTGCTTAAAAACAAAAGTGCATTGGAATAGTTTTACTACTCAACACTTTAGACCTTATTCTGGTGAGTTCATATTAATACTAGTAACCATTCTGTAACTGCAGAAAAAACTTGAATCATGGACAAGTGAAATAAAACTAAGAAAAATATGTAAAAGATTCATTTAATTTCATTGAGTAAGAAAAGTTTTATCCTTAACACTGATTTGTTACAGATGTGCTAAAAGAATTAAAGGACAAAGGTCATATTGAAAAAATGTCGCCTGAATTACACAAGAGTCTGATGTCAACAGAACTACAATGTAACCAATGTGCATACAAGCCCAAGAACATGCCACAACTCAAAGAACATTTACTAACACATGTAAAAAAATAAAATTTGATTTATTCTCTCATTTATACATAAAATTATTTATATTATTTATAGAAGCGAACACTTTGCTAGTCCATACAACACAAAATTTACCTACTCTATAAGGCAAAGAAATATAAAAAACAGGAGAAGTGGCAACAGGGTGTGTCGGTGTCTGTGCAACGTGGTCACAGTGACCAAGTCACAGCAACTACTATTTTTGCAAAAAATACATTGCTCTTTAACCACTACCTAAGTTTGTCGCTAAGTAACTAGACAAGCAATGTAAAAATCACAAAACATTACTTTATTAAGCGGATGCATCACATAGTACGGCCACTGCTTCTTGTGATGAGTTAATGATGTGCTTGTGCAGATGTTTTTGTGTGAGTTAGTTGTACGGTGCTTGGTAAATACATGCTGTGTTTGATGGAATAATGTTTATAATTGATTGTGTAGTACAATTCTAATTGAAGAAAATGCATAATTATCTATTGCTTTTACATAACTGCATTGTAGTAGTTGCCCTGTGGTAGGGGCAAACTGGAGACACTGGTTTCTAAAATATTTTCGTCTACCGCATGTCTCCTTGTTTATTATATCTATGCTTTAAGGGTACTGCAGCCTTATTGCGTTATGAGTGCGGAAAGAGCAAAGGGTATAAAAATCGACCAATCACATGCAAGATGAAAGACGCGATGTGGCTTCCCGTCTATGTGATTGGTTGATTTTTCATACTCTTTGCTCTTTCCGAATTTATTACGCAATATGGCTACAGGTCATGTAGAAAAACTTTGTATGGAGTGACTACCAAACAAAAATCTAACAAAAACATAGCATTAAAAAAAAAAGTTAATTAAAAAAATCAAAAAACCCGACTGCATAAAAAGCAAACTAAAAAGACGTAAACAAGAAGAAAATCATGCTGTGCAGTCGGAGGATACTTATTGGCAAGCTGGCGGACCAAAACCAGATGTATCCTCCGACTGCACAGCATGATTTTCTTCTTGTTTACGTCTTTTTAGTTTGCTTTTTATGCAGTCGGGTTTTTTGATTTTTTTAATTAACTTTTTTTATTTACAACTTTTTAGTTACTTTTTTTTGAATTAGGTACATTTAAACATATAAGTGTTTTATATTTTTGAAATTGCCTTTTAAAACTCTTTATTTTGATACCCCACACGATGGGTTTGGAAGAAAAAAAATTTTTTTTTCCCCACAAAATGGCGCACAAAATCCGCCATTTTTGTTTTTTCCAATTTTAATGTAGCTAGTGACACTCGCAGGATTAAGACGAATCGATTGACGTAAGAATCATCAAAATCGGTCAACGCGTTTGGTCTCTGGAACGCCACATAGGAACAAACATACATACAAACATACATACATACATACTTACATACATACTTACATACATACATACATAGACTGATAAACACATTACCCTCCTTCGGCAGTCGGGTAAAAACCCATGTGTGTCATGTCAATAGGTATGGTCTAAGCTAAGATAATGTCAATGGGCTTTTATTACACACTTATGTCTCAGCACTTATGTACTACCTAACAACAACAATATTATATTGTAAAATATTATTTTGTACAAAATCAACAGAACTATTCTGTAGTATTTCATGATCTATGCCTATGTAAAAAACCATGTACATCACTTGCAATTCATTATTTAAGTTCAAATACATTAACAAACTAATCTAAAAGATTGTAGAAAAGTTATGACGTTCTTGTAAGTTTTAATTTATTTAAACCTATTAAAACAATTTCCTTAAATTGCACTGCATTTATTGCCTAAATCCATATTAGTTTTTGTCCTAGTAGAAATAATTAGAAGAAAATAGTTCTTCTATTAAAACCTAAATTGAGCTAAAAGTTATCACCTATTTATAGTCATGGCACCAATCGGCTAAAACGTTGATGATGTCAACATGTATTCATTTTAAAAGCCGCTACAATGAATCCATAATAACGTGTTGCAAGCTTAGTGCTTTTAGGTGACTTGTTTCAAAGAATTATTTGGTGGAATCTTTTTTTATTCATAATAGGCTCACTATTGACCATTATCTCACCTGATGGCAAGCGATGATGAGGTCGACGGTGAAGCTTGTTTTCCTAGAAGTAACCTATTCTCTTGACTTAAAGACCCCTAGATTGTAGCTACCAGGAAATACAATAGACTCTGGCAAGGAATTCCACTCCTTAGCAGTATCTTCATCTAGAAACAAATAGCTATGATGCCCCTCTTCCTGAAGCTTTGAAAACTATGACATTAAGTGTGATAACTGATAATGCTAAAACAAGTTTAATTTATCCCATGAATAAAAAAGATATTCAAATTATTTATTAGATAAACTTCCTGTATTGTTTTTATTGGATTGAGGACTAACTGAATCCAATAAAGTACTGGAGTCTGCACTTCCATCAACATCTGTATTATTATAAAATGACATGTTACGTCTCTTGAATGTTTTTTTTGGACCGACTGACATTGGCGTCTTACATTCGTAAATAATACTGTCAACACTGTTTGCTAGTGAAGTGTCTGGTGTGGCAACAGGAGGAGATTTCTCATTCTCACTGGGTGTTCCAGGTGCAGGGAGAAGTAGTGCCAGCTTTAGCGTCTTAACTGGAGTTTGGATAACTGGACTTGTAACAGTGCTGAGCATATCTGGGCTTTCTCTTATAGATGAACTTAGAATGTCTGAAGGTGAGTCAGGTTTTGAGACTTTACTTGGAGGACTATTATCAACATAAGGCTGTTTCATCGTGTGTCCCATCCGTGCCATGATTACTTGGACTGGGTCATCAATCCCCAGTTTCTCACACAATTCAACTGTTTGTGGGTTCATTATTGGCTCTGAAGGAATGGTTTTTGGGGCTTCTGGATTGTAAACAGGAGCTGTTCTTACAAAACTATCTTTTATAATTAGACTTCCAAGTAATTTGATTACATTCTCTTTCTCTTCTTGAGTAGGTGTAAAATCATATCTGTAATTATTTATAAACACTTTAAAATAAAGACAACTACATTTCATTAATTACACATCCTAAAATTATAGATTTACCTTTCTTGCCCCCCGGGTCCAGGCATGTGACAATTCAGATTTTTTACAGACAGCAAGTGGTTAGTATTCTTCAATATTGCTAGCCATTCCACATCATGCCTTAGGCTCAATTCACCATCATAATCTGAAGGTACATCTAAAATCTGCAGATGTCTGCGTTTGGGCAAACATTTGTCCAATGCCAAAAATTTTGTCTCTGCTTCAGAATCATGTTTGACAAGTGCTGCATACTGGCAATGCAAATGTGCAGAAAACCAATAGTCTGGCTTCAAAGTTTGAAGGAGTTTCATGGCAGGGACACTTCCTAATTGATTTGATTCAATGTCTTCCCTGAAATGTTTAAATTTTAAATAAACAAAGGATCACCAAATACTTTGTTGCACATTTTGGTTGTTAAATTGTAATGAAAAATATTAATAGGTAGGTAATTATTTTTACCTCAAAAATGTTTTCCGTCGTAATAAATTTTCTGTATTGCCATAATCTGTGATACCTCGCGGCCAGTCATGAGATAACATAACATGAAGTTTATCTTTAATTTGGCTCAGTCTGAACACTTCTAAACTTCTGATATGATAAACTGTCCTAAGTGATCTACCTGTGTAAGGCAAACACTCCCAGTGCCCTTGTAGATAATCCTGACCTTTATAAATGCCTGATATTCCTGAAAATTATAATTTCAAAACATAAGTAAAGAAATAAACTATTAGCAGGTTGTTGAAATAATGAGAATGAATGTTTATATTCTAATGGTATTAGAAAGTGATTATCTAACCTCCGATCCTCAAATCTCCATACTTTACAACACCGGCTCGGCCCAAATAATAAATGTTAGGGGCCACCCAACCACCATACGGAAGTTCTTGTAAATAATTAGAAGCTTCATGATTGCCGCCAATAAATATTGTTAGTATTGGGGCTTTTTTCTCACCGCTGTAATACCTGGAATGATTTCATACAATCCCAATGTAACAATATGACGCAAATGACAACAAAACGGAAAACGGGTTGATGATTTCTTATTAGATACCGCGGTCTTTAGTGGCAAATAACCTACGTAACTTACTTATAAAATGAACACATATCCTGGTATTTCTCTGGTACAGCCATTGCTGCTAAGTCTTCTTGGTTTCGGACAGATTGGAAGTCACCGCAACATATCAATAGATCTATTTTTATGCCTTCTCTTGTCTGCATTGTTTCAATACACTCGTATATCTTTTCGAGTTCGCCATGGGCGCATCCTTCTACAGCTATTTTCATTTTTAATGATTAGAAGGGGCAATAACATGTATTGGTCCAATAATATTTTTTACAGAAGTCGTTTCTATACTCGAAATGCTAACTAGAAGAACAAACACATCGGCATATAATAATAATAACAACAAATACCTAACCCCACAATCAATACCATACCAATACGATTATCACGTCCAGTCCACAACCACAAACAGGTTTTGACATTGACATTTGACATTGACGGTTTGACCGAAGAGTAGCCAAGCGTAACCATCTATGGTTAGTAACCATAGAGTAACCTTTCTAATTCCAGTTTCACACGCTTGGTGATCTTCGATTTTTGGACAGCACAGTGGTGTGTGTACCTAGCATCAATAGAGAGAAGAGCACTTCCACTGGTGCCGAAAACACGTGCCTAGTGCGTATGAGAATTAATTAAAACTTCACTAGGCAATGCGGTAGATAAGTTCATTCTGCTCTTTTTGACTACGAAATAATCATTTGAACCAAAGATTTCAAGCCAAGGAGATAGTATATTATAGTGTAGACTTTGCAAGCTCATCGTATAGTACTTTTCTAACAGGTCAAGATCAAGTTGATATGGGCACCTATTAAAAAAGGAAGCATTATAGTTACGATGGTTTCTTCAAGGCCGACTTTTCGGTGCTTATTTTACGTATACAGTTCCTGTTTTATAATGTTACTTAATAATTCCATAAGGTGAACAAAAATATACCGACCTGATGACCGGGTAAGCTGTTTCTCGACACCGGTGTACAACATCTTTTCATGTGATTTTCATTTTATTGGTATTTTCGAATGAAAACACATAATTACAAAAATCTACAGTTCAAATGGTAAGTTTGACAATTCTAAAACACCCCTTCTACACAGTCTGAACAACCAGTCGGTTGGGAGGTCAGCTCAATTTGATTTGCACAGACAGCGTGGAGTTTCTTTCAAGCAGCCAATACATTATTTTATATCGGAAGTCGAGTTCTTCTTTTTGCTTCATGACATGGGCTTTCCAGCGTAACTTTGCGTCAAGAGTCATACCGAGATATTTGGCTGTATTCTCTTATGGGACTTGTTTATTATTAATATAAACTGGAGAATACTGGTGTTTTTTGGTGGTAAAATCTATGTGAACAGATTTGGATTCATTTAATCCTTCATTTTTTGGTCCAGTCATAAACTTGATTAACAGCCATTTGAACCTTTACTGCTTCTACGTGGCTGTTTCCTTCAGCCATTATGGCTGTATCATCAGAAAAGGTCCCAATCGCGTTTTGCTCTTATTCAGGCATATCACAAGTGTATAGTAGGTACACACTTCCTTGCGGTACGCCAGCTTTTATTTGTTTCAGTTCTGAATAAACATCTTCTTGTCTTATTCTAAATACCGTGTTTAGAATGTAGGACTCTATATATCCGTATTATGTGATGCTATATTTAGTAAACACTCGTTTTTTTGGGCAGGCAGGCGTGTAAAAATTACAGGGCAACACACACATTAAGGGGCGCTATTACGGAGTTTTGGCGGAATTTTTTCGAGTAAAGTTCAGTGGCCGTTATTATTTTTTGCAATATGTAGTCCGGTCAAATTAAACATATCACATTGCATTAATTCGCATAGAGCTGAAAATGGTACGAATGTTCGAAACACCATTATAAATGAAATGTCAAAAGTCGACATCGATCCCACATTTGCAAAAATTTTTATTCAAGGTCAAAGGTCACAAGCGTGTGAAATATGGGATTTCTTTGCGTTTTTTTGCCGAACGGTAAGTTTTATGATAAAAATAGGTCAAACAAAAATTGTAGATTATGCAATTATCTATAATTATATCTCAGAAACGGTGACGTGTAGAAGAAAAAATGTTGAGACATTTTTATAGATAATTGCATAATCTACAATTTTTGTCTGACCTATTTTTATCATAAAACTTACGTTCGGCTAAAAAACGCACAAAAACCCATATCTGTGACCTTTGACCTTGAATAAAAAAAAATCCAAGTGTGGGATCGATGGGGCCTTTTAACATTTCATTTTTAATGGTGTTCCAAACATTCGTACCAATTTTCAGCTTTATGCGAATTACTGCAAACTTAACCCTAGTTTTAGGTCTAACTTGACCGGACTAAAGATTCCTAGTGGATATTGTAATATAAAATTGGTGTAGTTTTGTGTTTCACTCAACTGGACAATATGTGAAATCATTGACAGAAGCGATCTCGGGATTGCGGAGCGGATAATTTTATTAACCCCCTACGGAAAAAGAGGGGTGTTATAAATTTGATGTGTGTTGCTGTGTATCTGTGTATATGTGTATCTGTCTGTGGCATCGAAGCGTCCAAACGGGTAAACCGATTTTGATTTTTTTGTTTGAAAGGTGATTTTGTCGAGTGTTCTTAGCTATGTTTAAATAAAATCGGTTCAGCCGTTCAAAAGTTATGGGCGTTTCACTGTTTGAATCGGGGTGTTTACGCAAGATATCTTGTCATAATTACGTGTTCAATAGATTGCCGATCGAAGCTTAACTACTATGTACTAGATAAATTATGTAGCACGAAATAAAAATGAATCGGGGGTTTTTAAAATTTTACTTGTTGTAGACTACATCCCCAAAGCTTACTGGGAAAGCTGACTCGATACAATTTGCTGCCAAACATTCCAAAAACATTAAAATCTGTTACATCGCCTTCTAATGAAAAATAAAAGAAGAGAAGGATCACTTAATATTATAATAACTTCTGTATCTTGTACCTACTTTCTGAGCAAATAAATAAAAAAAAAAAATAAAAAAAAAAATGTTAAATCCCATGTATGTACCCGATTGAAAGACATGAACATGGTCATAAATAAAATAAATAAATAACCTTAAAATAAAATTTGAATTATGTTTCCTAAGACGTCCGAAGTCCAGAGTACATTGTCATTTTCCTCGCTAATTCTTTAGATAATGCTACTTCCGTTACGTGAGTCAACCACAGCGCTGCCTGTGGCCGCTCCTGGAACTAACTAAACAGCACACAGCAAGCCGCCCACAGAGAAAAAAAGCCGCCATTCCTTTGACATTGCTCGGCTCATAAAGTTTAATGATGATGGTATACACCAGGAAAAAAATTGTATGGACTTCAGACGTCTTAGGAAACATAATACAAATTACAGTCACTAACTGTACTTTTCTAAGCTGTTAAGAGATGAAACAAGTGACCTACAACTACCATGAGAAGCGTCTATTCCGGCTTTCAAAAGAACACATTTTATCCATCCACCGATAATTATAGAACTAGCTGGTTTACGAGGCTCCTTTGTGGTGATAAATAAATTTGTCAGAGAACCTCTGACATTTTTTGAAATATCTATGATTGTTCATAACCAAAATTGAGCATTTGTATTTTTGTCCGTAGAAGCTAACAACGTCCAGTTTGACTGTTGGTATGCCGCCGAATCAGTTTTTGAGCTAAATACCAGTTGCAAGGTTATTGAATCTCCATTATCCTTAATTCCAGAATCCAAATGTAAGAGAATCGTAAATCGCGACCCGAGGTCAACAACAATAAAGTGGCAACACGCCTAGAAACATCAAATAAACATTGCAAATTTACGTTAGTGTTTTTAAAATATTGAATTACTATCCTTGCGTCTCATATTAGCAATTTTGGTGGCATTGATCTAGCTAAAGAAACAGCTTTTAAAATAATATGTTTAACCAAATGATTTGACGAAATCTCAATATCAGAGAGAGTTTCACAAACTGATGCTGTAGCTGATTTGTGAACGAGAATAGTAATTGAATGCTAATCGATCCTCCCGAAAAAGTTTTGCTAAATATCGAGTTCATTGGTAGGTTTCGGACAGCGACAATTTAGGTTATTTTGATTGCACCACATTACCCATTTGCTCCATATAGGCTTATGAGTCTTGAGTGTTGAAGCTCTCAAATTTTGACAAAAGTTGCTGTTCTTCCCTAGACCAACTTTGTGTTAGAGAGTCCCACCCGAAATGAGCCAGGCTTCCAGCTTGGTTGTGAACTTGAGCTAGGGCACGCCCGGTCATCGTGACCACCACGTTTTGAGGTCCCTGATTTTCATAGGACGAGCTAGGGCGTGGTGCTTCAGATCTGGACGCCAAAAGGGTTTCTTCCACCTTGGTGCTACTATTATTTACCTTCCTTTTGCAGAGTTGAGGTGGCGTAACACCCGTGGAAGCAGGGCTGGTGGAGGGAATATCCATGCGAGGTCGTAACTCCAAGCTCTCCATCCAAGTAAAAGCAAGCGCTCGAGTCTGACAAGTTTCATCATCATCATATCAGCCGAAAGATGTCCACTGCTGGACATAGGCCTCCCCCAAGTGTCGCCACTTTAACCGGTCCCGTGCGTCCCGCAACCAGCGGATCTCCGCAACCTTCACCAGGTCATCGGTCCACCTGGTCAGAGGCCTTCCAACGCAACGTCTTCCGGTTCGCGGTCGCCACTCCAGAACCTTTCTGCCCCATCAGCCATTCGTTCTGCGAACAATGTGCCCTGCCCACTGACAAGTTTAGAGTAACATAATTGCTCACTACTCGAGCGCCTTGTGAGGCGAACAGGTCTATGGTTGGTGTTCCCCATTTGGCGAATATTTTGATGGTTTCCTCGCTCAGCAGATGCCATTCGGAGCCGGTTCGATTTCGAGAGAGACGATCAGCTTCCACGTTGTACAGTCACGGAAGGTGGTGAGAGACTAGTACAACATTGAGGCTGTCCGTCAGTACCAGCAACTGTTTAGTCAGATTTAAGAGATTTTGTGACTTCGTTCCGCCCTGGTTTTCTATGTACGACACAATGGTTCTGTTGTCGCTTTGTAGGATCACGGTAGAATTTATTAGAGCGTTTGCCTCTAAAGATATTGCGGCTATCACTGCATACATCACCTTTAAGTTGCAGTGCCACTTCATTTGATGGTCATTCCAAGGCCCTTTTAGCGCCTTATTGTTCACTACGGCCCCCATTGGATATTTGACGCGTCTGTGACCAAGTAATTCACATGTCAGCTTTTGGGATGGTTGCAAGATTTCTGGCTGATATTTTCTACCCACCAATGTAGTTCCAGTCGCACCTCGAGTCGAATGGCTCGAACTTTGTTGAAGACGATTGCTCTGGCGCTGCAACGTACGGCAATGCAACCTTCCCCGGGGGGTGATGAAGGTCGCAAAGTTGAGATACCCTAAGACGCGTTGCACCTGCTTGAGGTTCCAACCGCCAGTTGCTAAGCGAGTCAATAGGCACTGACGGATTTTGGAAACTTTGTCTGGCGCGAAACTCTTGAAGTTGGATTGTGTGTCCCTGACAATTTTCAGGGATTCTATAAACCTTGTCGGGATCAGTATAGACTTTTCCATATTGATATTCCAACCAAGGGTCGTGATGAATTCTAATGCTAACTGGACATGATCTATTAAAACCTCTCTGCTTTGGTGGACTATCAAATAATCGTCTAAATAAAGGACCAGGCAAATACCTTTGCTGCGTAACACTTCGGCAGTCCAATTCGTGACTGATGCAAACATTTTTGGCGCCGCGGCCAGACCAAAAGGTAGACATGTCATTTGTAGCAGTCGACCTTCGTAGCTTATGCGAAGAAAACAACGGTGTTTTTGAGATATTCGCAAATGGTAATAGACTTGGGTTAGATCATGCTTGAAAATCCAGCCACCTGCTTATAAAATATTGGGCATTTGCTGATGATGGAAAAGGTGAAAACTTTTTGGTTGCAAAAATCGATTTAGTGCCTTGAGGTTGAAAATAACCCGATGTATTCCACTGCTTTTTGTTAAAATGAAAAGTGGGGATATGAAGGACGGAGTTGAAGGTGCCGGCTTGAGGATCCCACTTTGTATCATGGCTTGGATTTCCAACGACATCGCTGCAGAGCGTGGCGTTTGAAATTTCTCCATGACCTCCAACGTCGGAAAAACAAGCGGAGGTGTCTGAGTGAATGGAATGCGAGCTGCAAAATTAATTTGGTAATCATTTTAGGTGGCCCGAATTGGGCCCACAATTTTCGCTAATGCATCAGACTACCTCCCGTGAACCTCAAGTAATTTGCGCCCGCTCCTGTTAACCTCACCTTTTCGGCCCACTTTTTCTTTTGATCATAAAAATTTCGTCTCTTGTTCTTCCCGTGGTGCGATTTGTTTTGTTGAAAACGAAAGGGTTTTTCACAGGAAGTTGAAGTGACCGGTGACTTTGGTCGTATCGGCGATTTGAAACGAACGAAAATTTTAGAACTAGGCGGAGGCGCTGTATCCTTAACCAATTTATCGATTCCGCCTATTTTCTGTAAAATAAACTTTGAGGGTTGAACATGCATTCCGCTCAAAGCGGTATTTTTGCAATATCGTCGCATATATATTTCCCTTTAAAATCTTTAAGGAGTGCCTTGCGCCGTAGTTCTATAACCTCTGCGCGTTTTCCGCAAATATTTTGTAAAATGTCTTCAGAAATAGTTTTATACTCAGACTTGTTTCCGAATAACTCTTTTAAGTTATTGTAAATCGTAGTTGATGTAAGCTGTGCATCAGGCTTTGCAGACCAATCAATTATATCTCGCAAGGCTACATTCAAAAACTCATTTTGAGCTAAAAAAGCATTTGACAAGGCAGCAAAGCCACGTTCCATCTGATACCATCGTAATGGCGCAGAAAACAGCAGAAGGATCCTCAAAACGCCTCATTTCCTCGTTAACTTTCAGCTCAGAAAACGTCGGAATAGCAACATATTTCTTTTGAACCTCATTGTATCGCACAGAGTTCCAGTCTGAAGAGTCAAATCTTTGCATCGAAGCTAACTTAGCGACACGATCGGGATTAGCTGTAGGTACGGAAGGTTCTCTAACGGATACGTTTAGTCCGGCAATGTCATTTATCGTAAGAACGGATCGTCTGACGGCACATTAACTGGCACCAATGCAGGCTCCGCAGTCGAACAAGAAGCAGTCGGTTGCATTGCAGCGTAAGTAGCACAAAATAAATATTAACATAACTCACCAACTGCTGCGACAATATTTCTAACCTTTGTTCTATCTCCCGCGATGACTCGTGTGATCTGGTCCGGCGCTGTAGTTTTGGAGGCGGTTCATCTTCGCTCGAACTTGAACTCGATGCTGATGACCTTGGCTCCCTGGACGGCTCACCTGCGTTATCACTTTTACGTATACGACCGGAATCGCGATCGCTAAAAACGTCCGCGAGATTATCAACGCTCGGCTCGGTAGTATTATCGTTATTGCCCGTTTTGGCGAAAAAATAATAATTTGTAACTTTCTACTCGAAAGTTAAACCAAATTTTACAGATACTAAACAAATGGGGGTATGTTCAGTTTTCTGTATTTAAACTCTTACGACTTACGCGCGGTACGAAGAACAACGCAATAATGTCAAAGAAATGGCGGCTTGCTGAGTGCTGTTTAGTTAGTTCCAGGAGCGGACACGGGTGCTGTGGTCGACTCACGTGACGGAAGTAGCATCATCTACGATTTGGCGGGGAAAAAGACGATGTACTCTCTTATATGGACTTCAGACGTCAAACGGAATACATAATAATTTTAAATAAAAATTATTTTTGCAAAAAAATACTACCGACTACCAAATAAAAAACTACAAAGTGAAAAATAACATTATTTTTGGTTGTCGGTGTCTTTGGTAGGTACCATCTTTTTGCGTTATGGACACCGACGACCAAAAATAAAGATATCTTTCACTTTGTAGTTTTTTATTTGGAAGTCGGTAGAGTTTTATGCAAAAATGTTTATTTATTTTTCACTTTTTAGTTGTACTTACCTAATAGGAAACTTGTTTAGTGAAGTACCTATAACGCCAGAATAGGTTACCCGAATATCATGAAACTTGAACATAACCGGTGAAATGAGAGATCTGCGTACCCTTTAAGAGCGTACTGGCGTGATGTTATGTTATGAAATGGTAAAGGGTCTTTCAACAAGGACAGGTCGATGTTAACATTGAATAAAACAAGATGTGTGTGAGATATTAACGAAATTTATTTTTTATTTAAAAGGCCCATTTATGCCATTATGGATGGAATATGACATCGTTCAAATGTCCGCCGCGGCTTCGTATGGTGGCACGAAACCGAGAGGTCCAATTTTTTATGACTCTGCTGCATAGATGATCCGGCTGAATCCGACCCATGAGCGTGCCTGCTGTACTTGTTTCAGCTCCACCTGGATGTTCCCTTCACGTTCGTTTCGTTCGTCCATACGTTTAACGTTAATTATTTGGGATTTGTCCATGTTAAGGGTTTCAGCCAGCTTGAGGGATATCGAATTAAGGTCTTCCTCTTGAACTTTCGGTATTCCTATAACTTCTATCACGTTATCCAGACGCTGCTGTTCTACTTGACGCAGATATTGTTTCATCGAGCTCATTTCCAGCTCAAGATGAGTTTTTTCGTTGCTAAGGTGGGTATATTTTTTCTCCAGGTCCTGAATGTGTTTATGTTGTGCTTCCACGGTTTTAGTTAGATCGTCCACTTTCTTTCCACAGAGGGTTACCGATAATTCGATAGGTTGCAGTTCCTTTTTTAGGACTTTTTTCAACTCGGGTGTGATATCCTTCAGAAACTTGTCACTGTCTATGTTGCAATTTCCTACGTTTCTGCTGGAGACGATTTCTTCTTCTTCGTCTTCTTCGTCCGCATGCCAACTACGATAAAAAACCTCGTTATCCATTCTGCTCCGTAGGAGTTAATAATATGTGCCCGAATACGCCCGATGCCCGATGGTAGTGTTGATAAAGCATGCGGTTTTAGGTTCGGTTTCTGGGTCGGGCAAAGTGGGTATTATTCAGGCTGCAAGTTGCAAGTCGCTAATGGGGTGTTTAAGATAAACTTAATACACACATAACTAACTAGCAAGGAGCGAGTAGGACTCGCCAACGAGGGTTCGGTATCTACGAGTACGTTAGTGTTGTTCTGAAGTTGTTGAGAAAAACATTTTCCGTTTTCAACGTAAAATATTTAAATATTGTGACATCAAAAATAGCATTGTTAATTTTCAAAGTAAATGAAAAGATAACCTCCACAGGTGAAGGTTCATGGATGGCTCTAGCTTTTAGTGTTTGAGCGGTATCTCTCCGCAGATCATGGCCCGACTCTCGGAGTGTACAGCGCAGCGTTCCCTGTCACCTGTACGTGCGAAGACCTTATGACTGCGTCACCAAATGGTGTTACCGTAGCGGAATTCTGGACGAACATGATAATTAAGTTCTTATATTTGTCATCGACACGCTAAGAAGAAGAATTAGAATAATTTATAACTAGTCCTGTTCCTGAAATTATTGTAGGTACACTGTGGCACACATACAGACGCAGTCACGCCCTGACAGAAACCCTCAACCAGTTTGGTGCGGCAATCTAAAAATTAGGTAAGGCAACTGGGGTAACATCCCTAATGAATAAAGAGGACTTCTACAAATCGAAATATTTTGAGTAAAATGCTAATAAATTATGCAAAAGAGCGGATAAGAGCTAAAAGAAACTTTTAAAGTAATTCAAGTAAGTAAACAGATAGTAAGGTGCAGGACCGGATTAGCTACGTAGCAGATGTCATTGTAGCAAATGCTACAGACATCGGTGCCCACTCTTTAGGGAGCCACGCTAGAATGTTCTAAAACAAATAATGATACTTTGTACCGTATCCAATCTAACTAACATGTAAGCTCTCCGAGGGGGACGCTGAACTCAAAACAAACCAAGTTCTACTGAGGGGCGCCCCTTGATAGAATTTGGCAACGGGTATTTGCTACTCTACCTAGAGTAGATACTATAAAAAAACAAATTAATTATTAAAAGTAGTTCCTACCCAAGTTCATTCTTCAATGTTAATTTTTCATTCCCAATTAAGAATATTCGTAGCACTTCGTAGCGTTTCATAGCATAGGTAGTTTAGTTTAATTAAGTTTCGACGGTCTGTTGTCCGCAACTCCACGACCACGAGCGTATTTTGCGTACGGGTGCGATTCGATTTCTTCATTCGATCCAGCCCAGCTCCTCGAGGTAGGCCATCAGCGCCTTGGTGTTGCCGACTAGCTCCTGTAGGGTACCTGGATCACCAAAGTATTTGCCCTATAACTCGCGATTACAGGGCAGCTTAGAAGCAAGTGTGCTCTGCAGAGTGGGCTGTCCGTGATTCCTATTACAAAAAGGTGCTTATTAAAGGTCCCGTGTCCAGTTGTTACGGCTGTGACTGCACGCAACCGTGGCTAAATTAGTCGTAGCTAGGGCCTTTTTTGTGAGACGAACGTCGATGGGGGCAGTACCTCCTTGGCCTTCCTAAACTCGCTATGGTCAATCTATAGCTTTTTGTGTTGATCTTTATATAGATTAATGGTTACTTATCCATTGAATGGTTACTTTATTGTGCATACTGACCTACAGCCTTATTGCGTAATGAATTCGCAAAAGGCCAATAGTATGAAAAGCTGCTGGTTCAGGCGTTGGTGACACTCTTAATGCCCGGAGTTGACCGTGTCAATATTTAGTGTTTGCAGGACGGCCATGTTGTCCGAAAGTATGCGTATAGGGACATCCTTTAACTCCCTGGCTAGGACGGCTGAGGCCGCCATGGGAATACCCAAGCATTTGGCCTGGAACACCGTGTTGTGGACCCCCAGTGGTTTGGCTAAGTGGATGTTTAGGTCTTCTGAGAAGACTCGCAGCACCCGTGCCAAACCTGTTTTGGATTCTTCTGTGAAGATCCGTAGCTCATAGGGGCGTAGTCTCTCAGCGGTTTTCCTCGGGGTTGGTTTCTGTATTTTTTTGTAATCATAAAATAATTGCTTGGGTATCCGGTCGTTAATGGCTCTAGTTAGGGGGAGTTCGCGGTTGAGACTCTCGAGCAGAGCGGTGTGTTGTGTCTCTCTCATACCCCAGAGATCCAGTGTATTTAGATGTACAGCTGCCATCGTTGCTTCCTGCTGTATGAATAGATGCAAAGGGGGAGTCTATGCATGGCCTCGAGCGCTGCGGTCGGGGTAGTCCTCATGCAGCCCGTTGTCGCCATGCAGGCCAATCTTTTCATTCGCTGTATCTTGTTCACGGCTATAGTAAGTTTAGTGCTCGGCCACCAAACCACGGCCCCATAGGTGATCATGGGTTGAATCACCGCACCAGAGTATAATTTTGTGGGATAGGCTCCACTTCTTACCTATCATTTTCCTGCATTGCCAGAAGGAGATGCATTTGATCTAACTTATTGTCTAAATGACTGCTCCAGTTCAACTTACTGTCAAGGATGACTCCTAAATACTTGACCTAGTTGGAAAGCTGTAGCTCAGTATTGAACAGCTTAGGCAGGCGGAAGGAGCCTAGTGCCCTTTTCTGGGTGAACATGACCAATTAAATTATAGTGTGGTTTACTGTTAGATCATACTCCCTGTACCATCGCCCCGCTATACGTAGTGGTTGCTGAGGCATCATAGGTAGCATTTTAATGATTTTTATGAGCTCTTCAAATTGAGTACCTAACTAAGTCGCTTGGCCGATATAGATGAGTTATTATGGTTTGCAGCAATAAAAGTCCCATCTACTGTTTAGGGTTCCGTAGTCATCAAGGAACCCTTATACTTTAGCTCAGAGACTCTTAGTACTAGAAAGCTATAATTTGGCATGGATATACATATTAATCACGCCGACAAAGTGATAAAATAAAACCAGTAAAATGTTTTTTTTTTAGTTTACCAGCTGTATAAGTAAAGTGGGAATGTTATTTTTCGTCTATCCTGTATGGTCCCTTGTTAGGCCATACAATACTTTTAGATGAAAGTGGTGTGGAATAAAAGAATTTAAGTATTTAAACACTGATGTATTGTGTTAAAGTTTTTTTTTTATTATATTATCTTAATGGACTGATGGTGTGAAGAATGAAGTGAGTGACGCGTCCCTTGTTGGCTGTTACGAGGACGCTTGGCTGTCTTGATAGCCCAACGCGAACTAACTAATTATTATGAATTGAAATGAATGCGTGGCGTAAACTGCTGAATTGCAAAATGTGCGGTTGCACCGTACTTATCTGATGGGTGGATCTTTGGATAGGTCATTCAAAAATATTACGGGTTTGTGAAAACCATTTTTCAATACAGTTGTTAAACATGGCGTACTTTCAGAGGCTATAATTATGATTCGAAAATTAAATCTTATGCATAGGCATCTTTCTGTTACGCGGTCGTGACTTTTGTTTACGAGCTGGATCATTAGTTTTGCAGTTTAGTTTTAAATTTATAAGTCAATTTAAAAAGTTTAGTAGCAAAGAGTTTTCATACATAGAATAAAATGGGATAGATTTTATACGAGGAAAAATGAATGATTCCGTACGTTTTAGCATTGGACTCTCAAAAGTCTTTTAAATGGTTGTTTAATATATTTAATAACCAGTTTTAATTTAATTATTTTCACATCAACATTTGTCTAAAATCGAATAGGCTGTATAGACTGTTTTCGTTGTAAAAAATGTCCAGTTGCAAAAACGCGCCTTTAGTTATAAGTCAATTTAAAAAAGTTTAGTAGCAAGGAGTTTTCATACATAGAATAAAATGGAATAAATTTTACATGAGGAAAAAAGAATGATTCCGTACGTTTTAGCATATAATTCTCAAGTCTTTTAAATGGTTGTATGATATATTTAATTACCAGTTTCAATCATCAACATTTGTCAAAAATCGAATAGGCTGTGTGTGTGTAGGCTGTTTTCGTTGTAAAAAAATATGTCCAGTTGCAAAAACGAGCGAAATTTTTTTTTATTAATTAACAAATCTAATTCTTTGATTTGTTTTTACTATTTCCCACAACTGTATTGAAAAATATCAAGGGCGTCGCCAGCCCATGGCCTAGGGGGGGGGCAAGTTGATATGGAGAATAAGAAAAGTATGAATTGTAGGTAAAGTCAAGAGCACATGAAGCTTTTCACTTGTAGTACGAGCCTTACATCTACCGTACACGTTGTGCACGGAAGAGCGATCAAAATTTTCAACGCTTTTCCGTGTCGGGAAAGAAGGTTTTTGCCTATTTTAGGATATCAACAACGGTTCGATCTGTTGGGTTTGGTTGATATATATTCATTCGAGTTTCGACGTACGGGAATGATCAATCAAGCAAGTCAAGTCAAAGACTTAGGACTTTGGTTGCTTTACATTTGGCAACTTTTTTAGATTCTCTAGAGGGGGGCAGCTGCCCCCCCCTGCCCCCCCTTGGCGACGCCCTTGAAAAATATCGTGTGATACACGGGCGTGTAGGTTATTGCTAACTCGTGTCATTAAAAACCCTCGCCTTCGGCTCGGGCTTGTTAATGTCAGCTCGTTTGCAATAACCTACTTTCCACCCTTGTATCACAATGTACTATTTCGATTTAGGGATCCGTTTGCGTAATATTAAGATATAAATGGTAAATTTTTGTTAGAGTCAAGTGTGTCCCCCTGCCAGCTACATGGTTGTTTCTGGATATGTGAAAACAATCACGGCAGTATTATTTATAACGAAATTAAAAGGAAAACTACCACAGCTAAGTAGGCTTTACAAGTTTAGGTACTAGTAATAGTCGAACAACTTATTAAATGTACTTGGAGTTTTTTGTTTTTTTTTTTTCTACTGGGCGTCTCATAGTTCGGTCATAATGACTGACAACTACTTAACCGGGCTTTCCTACGGAGACTAAGCTATATAGCCTCCAGCTAGGCAAAAAATTACTAAACCTAAGCGACAACGCTGAGGGCTACCCCAGTTGGGGTCGAACCTCGGCTCAGGGCCGTCGCTGGGGGGACAAGCAAAAGCTGGATCTTGACAAGTGATTCTACCATCCGTGTATTTGGAGAGTAAAAAAAATGTTGATATATGAGGACAACAGTTTTCAAATGAAAAAGTAGACAAAGAATGGCAAAGTTAATTTTGTCCCTTCGTTAGATCAATGTTCGGCTTTCATGAGCTTTCATTGTTTATAAACGTTACCTAAACATAAATGTTACCTTATTTTTGTGAATAATGATGATGATGTAAGAATCCGTCGCTTTTTTGTAGTCATTCGAATTTGGTCGGATAACCAGCCGTTGTTTACAAGTTTAGTTTTTTGTTTAAATCTACTTAATGCGAAACATTGCAAGTGGAATATTTTCCTTATATATTTTTGACTAAACGCTCTTATTTGTGCTTTACACCTACCTATCTTGGGTTGAACCGGTTTCTTGTATTTTGCCGTCAAAGTTATGACACCGTCGTTTTGACTTTTAGCAATATTATTCGATAACGCAAGCATGTATACTTTGAAACTTTTTATGGTTAATACATGCGTCAAAATGGACTGAATACAGTTTTGAGCGAGCTTATAAGTTTTCTCATTTAGGCGCTGCGAATTTTTTACGGGTTTTCTAAAAAGTGCGATTACTTGAAAAGTATAAATATTTTCTTAAATCTAATTCCAGCATAAATACACATACCAAGAGCTACTCGTGCATGTTTATTCTACATGCGCACATACAATGGTTTTAGAGATATCCGATTCTGCAAAACGTTATCTTATGGAGGGACCGAGAAATAACTCCGACACTTCGACCCATGGGGGTCTATTGTGGTCCCCTAGATAACGTACTCCTCCCCGATCCCGTTGAAAACTGTTTTCATGAGTTTTACAACGAGACTAGGAGATATGAGCCTATAGTCCTCTGGTTTCGGATATCCAACCCCTAGGAGACTCATTCGTTTACCAGCCAGTGCATCGCATGTGTACAGAAGGTGCTCCATGCGTTCCGTATGTTACCCACACAACCTGCACACGGGAGTCGCGGTTAGATCCATCTTCATGAGCATGTCTTTGGTTCCAAAGTGCCCAGTAAAGCAGTTAGAGGATTTGCCCCCAGCTCATGTTCCAAATGCATTCCCGGGCAGCAAAACGTTACTCCAGCACGAAATGCAATATCTCGAACCAACGACTCCGGCCACTCCAATGCGTTATTCGAGCTTGGACATTATTAATTTAGAAATATTTTTTTGTATATTTTTACATGGTTCATAAGCATATATTTACTATCTGTTTTACACATCTAACAACGTTATTTAAGTATTTTTTCAATGGCATTTGTACAAAATATTACTGTGCTAAATACATTTTATAAGTTGGTCGACTATTACTCGGAAACTTTTAAAGCCTACTTTTCTGTGATAATTTTCCTTTTAATTTCGTTATATTTACTACCGCCGTGAATTTTTTCACATAGCCAAGAGCAACCATTTCGCTGGCAGGGGGGACACACACTTGACTCTAACATAAATTTGCAGTATAAAGCTTAATTTTACGCAAACGGATCTCTGAATCGAAAAATGGTTTTAGCAAACCCATAATATTTTTGAATTGCCTATTTAACGATACCCAACAACATGGGACAGAAGAGGCAAAAAAAAACCATCCCCACTTTACGTCTACGAGTATAGGAGGAACCCCAAAAAAATTTTTTTTCATGATTTTATTGTACCACTTTGTCGAAAATATTAATATGTATCACCATGCCAAATTATAGCTTTCTAGTACTTAGATTCTCTGAGCTAAGCTGCGGACGGACAGACGGGACAGAGCGAAACTATAAGGGTTCCTTGTTGACTTCGGAACCCTAAAAAGGTTGTCAAGTCCCGTCAAGCGCAAGCGCATCAAGTGCCGTCAATCAAAATTTCTATATATTGCGATCAAGCCGTAGACCGCGCGTCTCGCAGAACCAAGTCACCAAATCCAACCTCATATAATTATCTACTTCTGCCGCCAAGGCGCTCTTGAAGGTACCTACTTATTTAGGACCAAAGTAAATTTAGTAAGAATTTTAAATGTACCTAACGTAGTGGCACCAATGATCGACAATTTTAGGAGATAGTGGGATTCTTTATAAAATTAAAAGTCATTTAGTCATCTTTAAACCAAAAGTGACGATTGAGTATTGTAAGGTATATTCTTGAGATATGAATAGAGTGTATTATGTTTATTAACTATACACAGACTAGAAAGAAAAAAGTGTATAAATCTCCAATCATCGACACTGAATCTCCAATAATCAACAGTCAGTTATCGACAGTTACCAGTTACCGACACCCAGTTATCGACTATTTTTCTCAGTTTCTTTTGTTTCTAAGCTTTACTTGTTACTGTTGGTGGAATTTTCTCTAGTTTCATTTTCTTTTTATTACTTTCCAAATTTTTCGGTCAAAAAATACTCTTATATATATTTATACTTCTTATATAGGTATTTATATTGTTAAAAAACCTATATACTTAATTGGAACATGTTTCGCTACGTGTCAGACTATAGCTTACCTACCTACCGCATACCTTGACAACTCAATTAGCGGATACATTGCGCGAAGTGGGCACAAAATTAGATCGTGCTAATTGTACGAAGTGGAAGTTTTAATAAAAAGCAACTAATTGTATGTGTTAGTGGATCGTCGATCATGTAACGTGGCCGTAACACGTACCTGATGTTAGCACTTGACCTCTACGCTTTTAGTGTTATTTTGTCTTGTAAAACCGTCTGCCTGAAAAAATACTGCGTCACTTTCACTGTGGAACAGTTTATCCAGAAGATTCGAAAAAATTACCAATTTCTTAGAATAAATTGTATGAGATGTGTAGGTAGCCAGTGAGTTCTATACACACTGAACGTGATGGACGTGAACCTCGCTATCTGGGGTCGGCCAAGCTTCTCCAGTAGTCTCGTAGATAAAGGCCCGGCCGCTATGACGTCAGAGCGGCCGGCCGCGCGCGCCAATGACAAGGCGAGGCGGCGCTACATGCGCGCGCGCACCGCCCACTTACACCGCTGAAGGAAAACTTGGAAAAGTTATAGCGCTCTCGCGTTGACACGTAAACAAAAAGATTTATGAAAATGATGATCGGTGATTAGGGATGTAACCTCCATCTACAGTTGCGAATTTATTTTACGTAAATAATTTACTTCAGAAAACCATTTCGTTTACTTATAATTATTTATTGGCAGATACCAACATAAAAATATGTTGATTAATTACATTTGGATTAGGTTTTGTAATGTATCGCTCTAACTATCACTTTGGCACTTGAAATAATTAATGTATGCCCCCTATTCAAAAGTTCTACGACGATAATGTTTACTTGCTTGCGTTTTATAAGTTTATTTACTTTAAAAAGCAATATAATAATGAGTAATCGATAAGTAAACAAATACGGGCCCGACGTATCAGCGATCGGCGCGCGCGCCCCTCTGTCAAACATTTTTATAGTTATGCGCGGAGCATAAGGAACTCTTTATAGTCTATGCGCGCGAGTCGGCCGCACGCGCGTTCATCTTGCGACGTTTAAAAAAACCTTTCGCGGTATTTGAATTTGTTCTGTAAAGTTTTTTTTATAAGGTTGTGTTGACAATGAACTGGGATCAAGATCGCGACCGGCCCTGCGACAAGCTGGAAATCAACGAGGCGGTCGGAAAACTATTGGAAAGCTTCAATTATGACAGCATTGTACCACAACCGACGAGGTAAGTTATTGTTTACATTTATTTCCTAAATTACTTTTTCGTTTTCAACTAAAATATTTTCGGACATTAATAAAAAGAAGAAAAATTGCGCAAATTATGTGTCGATATTCAAATATTTTTAAACAAAAAATAAAAAACAATTATAGCTGTTTTCAATTTCCATAGACTAACGCACCATTTTATTTGATGTAGATATATGTAGGTAATTAGATAGATTGGTACCTACCTGAGAGAGATAGAGTTATTTCCTATCTCTATAGATTCGATCAACAATAATCAACTGGATAACGGGTCACGTACAAAATCAATGCTAAATTATGTCCGCGAGAATATAAACTTACTACCCTACATTTACAATACTTACTATGACAAAGTGAACAAAATAAGAGCTCATCTTTCTAGTGGGCTGTTAATTACCGAGACGTATTTCTTGCACTAACCTTAAATCTAGTTGGTATTGTTGATCGAAGGTGTATAGCCATGGCTTAAAAGCCTAGGTTACTTAAATAAAAAGTTATAAGCAACTTTGCACGCCGCCTCCTCGCATCTTGTTCCTCATTACTTACATAGGGTCTTTATATTTTAAGGTACCTACCGTTAAAGACCACAAAAATGCCAATTATGTATGTATGTTTTTATGTGAGTTTATATATATATTTTGTTTGTATTTTTATCGGCCGCGACTAACAAGTTGTAGGTCGTGGGTTCGAACCCAGGCAGGCGCTATACTTTGTGTAAATTATTTCATCACCACTGCTCTCAAAACGGTGAAGGAAAACATCGTGAGGAAACCAGCATGTCCTAGAACCAAAAATTCAATGACATGTGACATCCACCAACCCCCGCACTGGGCCCGCGTGGTGGATAACGGCCCATTCCCTCTCACAGAGAGGAGGCCTGTGTCCCAGTAGTGGGAACATTAATAGGCTGATGATGTGTGATGTGATGTGTTTTTATATATTTATATTTTAAAGTAGCAGTAGGTACACCTTTTTTTTGTTAAGTTCTTTCAGTATATCTAATGGTGGTCTGGTAGATATCGCTGTTAGCGGTAAGATCGCTTTGTACCCATAGTATTACGTTATTGTAAAGAGATGTGTAACTTTTTAGTGTACAATCCATACTATCCATACTTAATACACTAATATTATAAAGGCGAAAGTTTGTGAGTGTTTGTATGTTTGTTACTTCTTCACGCTCAAACGGCTGGATGGATATAAATGAAATTTGGCACAGAGATAGATTATAGTCAGGAAGCCTATCCAAGCACATAGGATACTTTTTATCCCGGGAATATGTTCCCTCGGGATAATTCTCGACATTCACGCGGGCGAAGCCGCTGGTAGAAGCTAGTATAATATATCGTAATATTATAAATGCGAAAGTAACTCTGTTACCTTTTCACGCTTAAACCGCTGAACCGATTTAGATGAAATATGGAGATAGTTTAAGACACTGGGAAGGAAATAGGATAGTTTTTATGAAATCATCCTTTAGGGGTTGGACAGGGGAGTATAAGTTTTTATGGTGAATTAATAATTTCTCAAGTAAGGCCACACACCTATAATATTATGGCGCGATATAAAAAAATAGGCTATTCAAAGTACTAATGCTACGCAGACGAGGTCGCGGGCAACAGCTAGTAAAGTATATTCTATTATATTTTAAAACTGGCAATTAAGTAAAATAACCCGTGCTACAGTTACAACGTAAGAACTAGATAACTCCTTGAGTTATATTTAGGCCATTTTAATCAGATAGGTAAATGCAAGAATGGGGTGTTAGGTTCGATCCCGGGCGATGTGTAAACCAAAAGTGATGCAGTTACGTTTCTTTCTTGTCGCAAAGTTCCCGTTGTTTGTAATTGATCGATTAGGTAGATTTAAATACATCATCATCACCTTCCTGCCCTTGTACCATATTATTTGGGGTCGGCGCAACACGTTTTCTTCTTCCATACCGTACTGTCCCCCGTCACGCTAACACTGATTCCCTTACAGTCCATCAATCTTTTCTTTGGTCGTCCCCTCCTTTTCCATCCTTCCACATTCATATTCATTAACTCTTTTAGCAACATGCGTTTCATCCCTCCTCATATGATGACAGGAGGAGTTCTTTTTCTCAACTTTTCTATCACTGGCGCCACTTTCAAACTTCCTCTAATATACTCATTTCTCACTTTATCAATTCTCGTCACTCCGCACATCCATCTCAACATCCTCATCTCTGCTACATGTAATCTCTTTTCATCCATCTTTTTCTCAGCCCAACATTCTGATCCATACAGTAGGTATGTCTATACACGTCTAATTACGGACTTGTAATTTTTGCGCTTTAACTTGAGGGGCAAATTGTCGCAAATTGTTCCAGTGAATTAGGTAGATTCTTAAATGAGTCTTAATATGATGTTAGCAAATTATGGACTTAAATAATATCTAAAGGTTCCTACATGGTGTTCTACCAAGTACCAAATATTTTTCGAAACTAAATCTTAAATCTTTCATATTACTGAACAGACCTAGGTCTGCGACGGACACTGGCATAGGAACCTAATATTGCCTACTTTACTAACGGCTTACGTGGTGTGCTTCGTGGTCGATAAGTTATCGAGGAAAAATTACCTCTCCTACTTTTTTACGACTTTCCTTCTTAAGAGCTTAATTTCCATTCGTGAGAGTGAGTACAAAGTTACACGTATTGTTCTGTTATCCTTAGAAAGTACGAGTGATTGACAATATAGCTTATCCACACCATCTCTTTTACAACTTTCTTTTTGTAACTTGATGGCACGATGAAATTATGGTACCTATATTTGGTACGGGGATAAATAAAAAAAAAAGAAGATTTACCGCAGCCCTGGCTCAAGCAATTGAAGGAACACGGGTGGGTTTTAGTCAGTAAAAGTCTGACACGCCCTCCCGTTTCACACAGAGTGGGAGAAGTCATTGGATGACCTAGTAAAACAAAAAAAAAATTGGTACCTGTACTTACATGTACCTACCAATATGAGATACTAACGAACACCACATAACGGCACGCCTGTGTTCCCTGAAGGGCTAGGCTTAGGTGCACCGCACTGACAGGCACTTACGAAGATCATCATCATTTCAGCCGAAAGACGTCCACTGCTGAACCTAGGCTTCCTCCAAGCGTAACCACACTCGACGCTCCACCTAGAGGAAGGCCTTCCAACGCTGCGTCTTCCGTAAAGTGGTCGTCACTACAGAACTTTTCGGCCCCAACGACCATCCGTTCTGCGTGCAATGTGTTTTGCCCACTGCCACTTGTGTTTGGAAATTCTTCGGGGTCTTCATTTCTGATTAGATCACGCAAGGAAAGTCCGAGCATAGCTCTCTCCTTTGCTCTTTGTGTGCCTTCTGATAAGGCCCATTGTGAGCGACCACGTCTCTGTCCCGTGACGAAGATCAAATAGGCAATATGTAATTTAGAGTGTGCAAAAGTTCTACCTAATACTTTCTTTAAGGGTACACTAGTCGAAAATTCTTCCATACAAACGTAGTCTGGCTTTTACTCCACTGTTTGACGATGTACGTTCAAAATAAAAAATGACATCAATTTGTCTCATCATTATCTAGCCCTATTAGGAAGCAAAAAAGTAAAAAAAAAATTACTTGGAAGTTATGAGTTTCGAAAGTTCCATATCATATTTTAACACTCATTTTAACGCATCTTTGGGCGCAAATAAGTACCATAAGCAGAAGGAAAATTGAAAAACGGCCTCCATACAGGGATAGATTAGTAGTTCAAAAATGCAAATAATTTTATTTTGAACAGATACATTCAGTCGTTTTTTCATGATATCCAGACTCCCAAAGGTCTGTTTATAAAATTTCGCGCGCTCGTTTTCGTTCTAAATCATCATCCATTTCGCTACAAATTTGCAAAAGTGTGTATTCGTACGCGAACTAGCTTCTTACTGCTCACAACAGCATCTATCTGTTCCGCACGTGTTGTCGGTTGATATAGCACGCATTTTAACCCCGCGCACAAACTAGTTCGTGCCGTCGACTAGTGTAACCCTTAAGTATTTGAGTAACTACTAGAGTTTAATAAGCACCTAACTACTGCAGTTTTAATGAACTCTGCATTTTAAAAGATGCCTCTACTTTAAATAAATTTTTCTGACAATGACACAAAAAAAATAGGTAGGTCAAATCCCTGAATCTGAGAAAAACGTGATATGTGTGTATTTTGATGTGTTATTATTATGTAGAGCAATGAACAAAAGCGGACACAATCCTCGTATACCGACGACGCGTCGTTACAAAAAAACTAAGTCGGCGGTCCATATAGAATATCTTAGAATACCATCAGACTTTTCTTGAATCTTGAAAAATTTATAGGCACGTACTTAATTTTTCTTCACCAAAAACTACCCCTAAATGAAGAAACCAGGACGCCGAACGTTTATTTGCAACCGAGCACGTTTCATAAAAACTCCGTAGCCATGAAAAATCCACGAATTGGTTCCTGTACTAAAATTCTTGATACAATATAGCATAATCCGTCGGTGCTCCGTAGACCAATTGGAATTCGACCAATTGGTCTATGGGGAAAATTACATGTTTCCATCGTCCAATTACCAACTGGTCTATGGAGCATACTCGAGGTAAACCAAAACTATGTTCCATTATCACATTATAACCCTGAGTTCACACCAGTTTCCTATACTTTGGGTTCACAGAAGCTTTTGTTATATTTTTGGGTTCACATCAAACTAAATTCAAAAATATTATAAAGGAATAAATACAATAACCTTATATTGTATTTATTTCATTTATAGCAAATTATAATAGAATCTTCAATGAAAAGAAAAGAAAAGTATGTAAACTTTTTTAAATGGCCACTTCACAAAAAACTTGTGTGTCATTATGGTGTCAATGTAATGACAATTAATTGATTTCTCGTTAGCCTACCAGTGGGAAGAATTGAAGAATCTTAAGATATTTTTTTCTTTTTCAAACAGTAAGCCGTTTTTGAGCTGATAAGGATTATCCATTTTGTTGCAGAATGTTCAAATTCAAATTCAAATTCAATTTATTGCATCCATAATGTACATACAGGTGTTAAATATAGGTTACAGAAACAATTATGGACCCTGTCGGGCACAGCAACATTCTAGATACAGTCAGTGTCTAGGAGAGAGGAATAGCGCTTAATATTTTTGCATAATAACATTTCAGTTGTATTTCCTATGTTTTTATTTGGTATAGTCTTCGCCAAACTTCTGGGCCGCCCTGAAGTTGACTTTCCGATGCGCAAAGCACGAAACGGTGCTGTTTTTGTATGAGATTAACGACTGCGCAACCATTGCAGCCAACTTCAGGGCGGCCAAGAAAATTGGCAAGGACTATAAAGACAGTTTGTCCTATCTGCGTATTTTTCCACTGTTTTTTTTTAAATTGTCGTGCCGTAATTATTCAATAAATGATTATTAAGCGGTTTCAAAAATTGTTTATGATATATTTTTTTAATACTTATGGACACGGCTTTACTATACCATTAAACTGGACTGCGGAACATTTCTCAATTCTCCATAGACCAGTTGGAAATTGGACGATGGATACATGTAATATTCCCCATAGACCAATTGGTCAGATTTCAATTGGTCTACGGAGCACCGACGGCATAATCATAATCAGCTCATAACTTTCCCACTGTTGGGGCACAGAGATAGGCCTCCTCTCAATGAGAGTGAATGGACTGTAATCCATCACACGAACCCAGTGCGAGTTGGTGGATAGACATAATGTCTTGGCATAATACAGGCAAACGTTTAATGCTCATCAACATAAACTCAATGAAGTAGGTACCAAATTTTCGTCGGTGCTCCGTAGACCAATTGGAATTCGACCAATTGGTCTATGGGGAAAATTACATGTTTCCATCGTCCAATTACCAACTGGTCTATGGAGCATACTCGACGTAAACCAAAACTATGTTCCATTATCACATTATAACCCTGAGTTCACACCAGTTTCCTTTACTTTGGGTTCAAAGAAGCCTTTGTTATATTCTTGGGTTCACATCTACTAGTAACTAAATTCTAAAATATTATAAAGGAATAAATACAATAACCATATATTGTATTTATTTCATTTATAGCTAATTATAATAGAATCTTCAATGAAAAGAAAAGATAGGAAAGTATGTAAACTTTTTTAAATGGTTCACTGAAAACTTATGTGTCATTATGGTGTCAATGTAATGACAATTAATTGATTTCTCGTTAGCCTACTAGTGGGAAGAATTGAATAATCATAAGATATATATTTTTTTTTTCAATGCAATAAGCCATTTTTGAGCTGTTAAGGATTATCCATTTTGTTGCAGAATGTTATAGTCTTCGCCAAACTTCTGGGCCGCCCTGAAGTTGAATTTCCGATGCGCAAGGCACGAAACGGTGCTGTTTTTGTATGAGATTAACGACTGCGCAGCCATTGAAGCCAACGTCAGAGCGGCCAAGAAAATTGGCAAGGACTATAAAGACAGTTTGTCCTATCTGCGTATTTTTCACTGTTTTTTTTTAATTGTTATGCCGTAATTATTCAATAAATGATTATTAAGCGGTTTCAAAAATTGTTTATGATATATTTTTTTAATACTTATAGGCACGGCTTTACTATATACCATTAAACTGAACAGCGGAACATTTCTCAATTCTCCATAGACCAGTTGGAAATTGGACGATGGATACATGTAATATTCCCCATAGACCAATTGGTCAGATTTCAATTGGTCTACGGAGCACCGACGGAAATTTTGACCAACATCTCGTGAATTAAATACATCACGATAATCCAACGATGACATCAATTCAACTCCCAGTTATTTTCCCAAGATAACAGGTTACCTTCGCACAAATACGATAGGTACCTACTGGTTACAGAAATAATTAAATAACAATAAATTCGCTTTAAACGCCCATTTGTTTATCGTAATATTATTTATTGCTGAAGTGACCCCGTACAACATGAATTATTCCGTAATTAGTTATACTTAAATGCTTAAATAGATAGAGCAATATCTAGCTAATGCCGACCCGGGGTCAGCTGGGCGGTGTACATGAAGAGACACGCGATTACCGCCTCTAATTGAATAGGCTCTATGTTATCTGGTCCTTGTTTATAAATTTCCTATTATCCGTGTCGGTCTCTTTACTTCGGGCCCTTTTCGGGACTTCAAGACTGTGTTAATTGTTGGTGCTATCTTCTTTTCATGTAGCGGTGGATCAGTTTGTGTTTCTGGAGACCGCATTATTTTCAGCGTCATTTATTCTTGTTTAATCAACTTAGTTTTGGTAATTAACCTACTCCCACATCTAGAGCTGCATCCCTGATCATCAAAAATTCAATCAATCATTTATTTTGTAAAACTTAGGTAGGTATGGTTACAAATAGAATATTGTTAAAATATGTGCACTATGTTTTGCCAACATCTGGCGTACAAAATTAACATCAGAAAGCAACAATAAATAATAAATAAAATTATACAATTAAGGTGGCATGTCAATAGATTATCACTCAGCAACCCTATAAATAGCATATACAGCTAGAGAAGCTGAAGCTGTTTTAAGAGCAAAAAGTTATTTTGATGTCGAAAAATAAAAGACTAGAATGTGGACAGAGCTACGATGCAATCTAATCAAATGAAATGCATCATCATATCACATCATCAGCCTATTAATGTTCCCACTGCTGGGACACAGGCCTCCTCTCTGTGAGAGGGAATGGGCCGTTATCCACTACGCGGGCCCAGTGTGGGTTGGTGAATGTCACATGTCTTCGAATTGTTGGTTCTAGGACATGCCGGTTTCCTCACGATGTTTTCCTTCACCGTTTTGAGAGCAGTGGTGGTGAAATAATTTACACAAAGTAAAGCGCCTGCCTTGGCTCGAACCCACGACCTACAACTTGTAAGTCGCGGCCACTGGGCCACCACTGCTCTCAATGAAATGCAATCAATTGTTTTCTGAAAATGTGGAAATGAATCCGAATCATCAATAATGAACGGGACAAGAATAAATTAGTTAATAATTATATATCATCATAGGTCATAGGTTAGTTTGTCTTCTGGGATTGCCCCAGCCGGCCATCAATATTTTTAAGGAAGCATTTCTTTTGATGAGTTTGATTAGGGGGTAATATTAGATTATTTTAAAACTTATTTATTATTTTAAGATTCCATTTAACCAGAAACAACGGATAAGTGATCTTATTGCGCCTTACTGACTTATTCAACATTTTGAAAGTGAGTTTAAAGATAAGATAAAGTTGGCCGTTATTTTAAAATCAAAGTATATCTACTATAGATAGATATCGATATTGATCAATAATGATGTCATCCCATGAATTCCCATGGTAGTGCTGAAATCTGAATTCCCATAAAACGTGGGAAATCGTTATACCCTAGAACTCATATACATAAAGAGTTTCCTCTAAGAAAGACGAGAAAATCTCTCCGTGTGTTCTGTTGCTAGCTTGATCGGCTTGTCAGTAAGTTAAAGAAATGACTGACGTATGAGTGAGCTGGATGTTCTTCGTAAGTTCGGGTACATGGGGGCTCCTACAGCTCCCCGGCCAAATGTAGCTAAAGAACACCATGTGGTTTAAATCAGTTTCGATTGTCGAGAAGTCGCATGGTTTACTTGAAATAAACGTACTCTTTATTTTAAAATACGGACCTCAAACACAGTATTGCTTTTGGCCATCTTTATTTGCAGTGATTTTCTTTTTTGTAGTGAGGCTCACAGGCTTGCCATTTAAAAAGGGTGACCAGGTTATAATTTAGTTATTACTTTTCAACTCCCTAGAGTTAGCTCCAGGGCGTTGGGAATCCATGAGGATTATAACAAGTTAAAAAAGGCCTACATGTGGGCTCATCTGATTAATGCTGATTCTGCAGTATTTTTATCAAAGACCAAAATTAAGTGCCTCTACGCAAAGATTCTGATGTAGATACGTGACGTCCCCCTTCAGCTTAAAAGCTTCGGCTACACTAGGCTACGTAACATCATGTGACAATATTTGTCATGTTCCCTTCCTGCCTGGTACCAATTTATTTCCGCGTGGCATAGCGATAAATACGCCTGCGCAAACATTCCCACTATAGGTCTTTAGGGCGCTTATCTCCGCCGACGGCAGGGAGTCCCCGGGGCTCCGGCAGGCCCGCTGTCAAAAATTGCTGCGCTTTAAATCATCGACTTGTATGAGAATCGGATACATTCGTATAAACTACAAATTAGACCACGCATGCGAAAGAGTCATTTTCGACAGCATAATAACAATTTCCGTTTATTATTAACTTCACAGGTTGTTGTGTTGGTGTTTTAAATTAGGTGCGATTGAACTTATCGTTATGTTTGTATTGGTTGGAAACAAAACCTTTTAATTTTGGCTTAGGTTTAGGCTAAACAAAAACATTGTGGCTGCATTGTGGCTTGCTCCACAGTAGCGATTGATTTGATTCACAAATGATTTGTTTCCTTGAACATCAAGTCCTCTTAAAATACTACTACTCATCTGTGTGATGTCAAATAAACCTTTTTCAACTTCGTCAATGCCTTCAACTACAAAAAATTCAATCCATCGAATTCTTCGATCAATTACTAGATCGTATCGTTCACATTGAGTAAGTTCAAAGCTCCGCCAGATTAAGATTTCCTCGCCTGCGTTGATCTCACCGGTGCGAGCAAACATCCCGTTGGTTTGCGCAGTGGTTGTAGCCTGGCGTGTAAGTGTGTGCGCAAACAGACAGACTCACAGGTGCCGCGGGTGCCACAGTGCCGCCGGAACACAACCCCTGTTTGAACAGGCCACTTCGCGCCCTCCGACTCACTTGTTACTTCTTGACATTTGAACTTATAATCAAAGTTTGGCCGCGGCTTCATTCATGCGTTTGGGATTGGGATAAGTGTTTATTGCTTTCGATCCCTTTTGTTGGAGTGACAGGATCGGGTTGATAAGCACACAAGAGTTGTAGCTATACCCTGCTGTATCTACTTGAATGATATATAATGTGATTTTTAATTTCGTGGACTAAACTGACATTTGGGGGGTTGTCACTTTACCGTTACATTAAAATAGTGTCGTACCCTAACTATCCTGAGTGATCGAAAGTTAATCGAAAATCGAAGTAGATCGAAAATTAAACTATTTCACGGCATAAAAAAATAATTTGTTTAGAAACTAGCGGCCCATATTTAGTTTCTACTCATTTATGTCAGACTTAATTTTATCGATTGCATTTATTTTATTGTTGATTTCATATTTAACACAATAAAAGTTCATGTACTATGTGTATGAATACTGTTGTATTTAAATATATAACGTTTATATTCATAAAACATTTATTTACACCAATTAGTAAAAATAAATTCAGGAGTCATGTCACATCGATTCGATGAATCACTTATGATTGAGCCTTACCTACAACACTATGCTCTGCGCTTGCAACATTTAAAAAAAATAAGTTCAATAGCAGCTGTCAGTTTAGTCCACGAAATTAAAAATCACAGTTATAGGTAGGTATACTTATTTCTACGAATAACTAGCAAATAAATCCTTCAGAGAAATAAACTAGATCTATTGTGAAGCAGGCCATCAACAATTAAAACACCATTGCATTTTCAATGTTAAGATTTTGTTCCAAGGATACTTACTACGCGCTGCCCATATAAAACCTAAGACCGATCATAAGGATCGAGAACTGGTTTTCAACTATGCAACTGACACAGTTCAGAATGACTTCATCGCATCAAGTGTTCCGGGAGTGCGGGATAGTTTCAAATATTGACAGAGTGTAATCTGGCCGGTACCGTGTGTTGGTTAGCGGGGGCCTGGTAATGTGCTCGGTTAACACCGCAACGCGCGGAGGCCTGCGTCTGCGCACCGCTCATTACCGCGGACCTACTAGATCTGGTACAACACTACGCGCTAAACGTTATTCGCGATGCCTTCTACGGACTGCGCAATCAGTGCAACCTTTGCCCATATACTAGTAATTGGATGGGTTTGTAGATAGTTACGAAATTTTTTGTTGTAAACACGAAATGAGACGATATCTTTTAGTTCTGAAAAGTCCTGCTTGATACGCCAATCTTAATTCTTTATTTGTACACAAATCAACATAAAACATTCAATGTGAAAATTAAGTTTATGTACCAACAACGGCGAGCTTAGCTTAAAGTAGAGAGAGTTCACAAAAGATTAAGAGAAATCTCTTAAAACGCATATAGTTATTTATGCTACAAGTGCGGAAGGTAGGTGATAAATCGACACGAGTCAGACAACATTTTACTATGCATTGTGCGAGGAAATAAAAAAACATATCTGAACCAAGCAAAAATTATTTATTTTTTTATTATTTATTATATACTTTATTGTACACCATAAGTTACATTTATAAAGGACACTTAAAACTAAAAACACATACAATGGGCGGCCTTATCGCATTCCGCGATCTATTCCAGGCAACCAGGCAAAAATTAATAAAATGGCGGGCTTCAAGTGCGCTCAGCATAACCACAGATTAACTAAAAGTTCCTCGGGCATATCTACTGCGCTTGTGCAAATAGCTGTCAATTCGTAACGCAAAAAGTTACGGGTAAAATATACGTTCTGCCAAACATATTTAATGAATATTTAAAATTAATATTTTGTTGATCAAAATCTAAATCTAGAGTACTTAATTAAAAACGCCTTTAATGAAGTATTAGTTTTATTTTACCTTTTATATGAATCTAAAAATTCTATGCGACGGGCTGACGTTGGAGTTAAAAATTAAAAAAAAACAGAAAAGTAAAAAGCACCAGTGAAAAAAAGTGACACTTTCCGCACAGTTTGGCTGCTTGGAAAACGCTCTTTTCGAGGACATGCATTAATGTAAAGTAATTTTCTTTACACTTAAGCCTATTTACACATTCAATCTCAAAATGAACCATATCCATTAACTTAGAGTATATAATAGATATATGTAACTATAGAGTTCTCGAGAAAACTCGAATTTAAGGAGCTTTTAAGTGACAGATTACAGTTCAGTACACTGTATGTTTCAGCGTGAATAAAATCGTGGAAAATTCCTATTCATGAAAGCAAACATGAAAATAAAGTAATCCCTAGTTTTACAATTACATTTTGACGTAGTTGGGAACTACGACGTAGTTAGGTAAGCCCCATACCTAAGTTGCTTATTGACAAAGATATCGACCGAGTGGTCTTTATCAGTGTTTTGTGGACACAGATGTGGTCTGCGGGTTCCCATGCATCGCCACCCTTCTTGTGCCGGTAATTGATCGTCCTAATGTAAGTCAAGGACTTATTGGAAGATATTTTGATATTTTCATTAGATTGATTAATTACATAGCTTGAACACTTCACTATATATACTGTTACTTTTATGACGAAGTGTCTGCGGTGATTATCTTTAATTTTTTGTAGAAATCTTTTGCAAAAATAATAAATACCTTTAGATTGCAAAATAAAGCAAATTTTCGACGGTTTTTTAGGGTTCCGTACCCAAAGGTTAAAAACGGGAACCTATTACTAAGACGCCGCGATCCGTCTGTCTGTCTGTTTGTCTGTCCGTCTGTCACCAGGCTGTATCTCATGAACCGTGATAGCTAGACAGTTGAAATTTTCACAGATGATGTATTTCTGTTGCCGCTATAACAACAAATACTAAAAACAGTATAAACTAAATATTTAAGGTGGGCTCCCATACAACAAACGAGATTTATTTGCCGTTTTTTTCTCGATTAATAACGGCAACAGGTAGACGCTTAAAATATTCACAGAATATTTAGTTGTATATACACTTAAAAAAAAAAAAAAAAAATTAAAATAAAATAAATTAAGGGGGGCGATAATGGTATGGAACCATTCGTGCGCGGGGCCAACTCGCACTTGGCCGGTTTTTTAATTTTATGCATTTGGACTAGGCGATGCAGGTTAGTAAAATATTCATTGAGATGAATGATATCTATTGGTTAAAAATAACACTTTTAACATCAATCTTCTTTTCAATGAATGAATTGATGAATAGGTTACTTCTAGACAAGCGTGCCTCATCGTCGACCACATCATCGCTTACCATCAGGTGAGATAGTGGTGAAATGCGAACCGATGCCGATGTTTCCTATCTGACCAGGTATTCTGAGAAGAAACATCGAAACAAACTCAGACTAAATGAATATTTTACTAAGCTTCAAGTTTAAGTGTAGCTTATGTAGGTTAGTATTAAATTTTTCATTGAAAGAGCTTTCATTTTATTTATGTCACAAAAGTGGTAGATAAATCTTCACAACGTAGAATTCCAGCTTTGAAACATGACCTTACCTAACTTACTTACTGCCCAGCTTGGTAGAATAACTAATTTTTAATTTATTTATAAAGTTGAATGATAGAATTCCTCCACTTCCGGGATGTGAGGGCCAATCAGATTGCATTCGCGGAACGGCGGCGGCTTATCATGTTTAAACAGGGCGCATCTGTAGGTAGGCGCGCCCTGTCTCTACTGTGTTCAAACAAAGCCGACAACAAGTTCAAGATGATGAGAATTACGTATTAAGAAAATATAATATGCAAAATTAGACTTAGATATTATTATCTGCGAATTTAGTCGTATATCGCATCGTCACGTCATATGTTGGAAAACGAAACTATGTAACTTAAAGAGAATATAGTATTAAGTTTATTGCAATGCAAATTCCATTGAAAAATACAGCTCATTTGGGTGGAATCCGTAACGCAAAGTAACAGTTTATGAATAAATATTGTCTTATAAAAGTAACTTGCATATTCCAATTTCAAAGTCCAACGAAAGATAGGTATTTCCAAAGACCCTCGCCCTTTATCGGAATTCAATTCAGTCCGCGATAATTCTACAAAACCACTGTGTTTACTCTGCAGGGAATTCTGTGAGAAATTTTTTCCCCTTTTCAACGGAACGAATTGGATTCCAATACACGGTATCGATACCTAGCAGCACCCCTATAATAAATTGATGCCGATTTTCCCAGGGACACTTGAGCCAGGTGCTAGTAATCTAATCACTAGGTAATTATTCGTTTTGGTCGATGATAAACCGCGCTCGAGTGGTACAATAATGATTTTGAAAGTCATCTTTCAGCTACCGTCGAGTTTTACAGCCCCATTAATTGTTTTATAGCCGTTGTTACATCCACTGTAGAGATAACTGCGGTCGTGGGGATGTTTATAAGATTTCAAGACCAACTGAAGGGGAGACTTTTAGTGCCGCTTGAATGTAAACACGATCGTTTTTGTTTTGACATTGATTTGCTAATACAGGATTCTGAAACAGAAGCTTAACTTGTGACTTTCATGTGGTCACAATTTTCTATCGGACATAAGACCAAGAAATTGTAACAAAAGACTTGAAAACCAATTTATCAAACAATTCGTAACCAATTATTTTTATCGTAGCCATTTCGTAGACAGTGCTACGAGCCTACGAGAAATGTCGCCTATAATTTAAATCCACTTAAAAATAAACGAATCTAGCTAATTCAAATCGTTATTTTACTCCACTCTTTTATTATGACTAGAACCAATTCGGTATTTAATAGTTTATCGTTTTTCGGCGAAGGACATTTTGAACCAAACCAATCAGGATTTCCGTGCTCGTTGGCGTAACAAATGTTGCGGTTTTATAAAATTGACAATTCTTGTTAACGATTTCGCCTTTGAAATGCTTGCCCAATAATAATGCCTGATTTGTACTTGCACATTTTATGTTATTCACATCGTCAGCACACAGGCCTCTCTGACTGTAGGCTGAAATATTTTTTTAGGCCTGATGGGTTTAAAGTACATGGTGTACATTACGATTAATAAGTCCGAACATGTTGTAATGTTTCTCACGTTCCGTTCTACGAAAAGCATATGGTTTTCATTTTCCATTTGAATCTCTCCCGTTTTTAGTGATCAAGATAAACCAGTGGTATTCTTAAGAATTTATTTGAGTTCTCATTACCCACTGAGTTTATTCTTTGGGAAAAAACTAGTGAGTCGAAACTGGATGTCAATTAGAAAGACTTACTCGGTTTCAATCTGCCTAGCCTTTTCCCAACTATATTGGTATTAGCTTCCAGTCTTACCGGATTCAGCTGAGTACCAGTGTTTTACATGGAGCGAACCGCCTATCTGACCTCCACAACCCAGTAACTGGGTAACGCGGTACCCCTTGGCAAGACTGGTGTCAGATCTCAAGCTTCTGTCTACCCGTAACGACTGTCAAAGATCTTCAAATGACAGCCGGGACCATAGATATAATAAAATATTTCTATGGCCGGGACCAACGGCTTCACGTGCTTGCCGAGGCATGGAGGAAACTCGGTATGTTGAAATGGCCATCCATTCACGGACCAACCTTACAGTAAGACTTACTCGGTTTTACTTGCCCAATTTACCTTCTAGTCTAGTACAACAATAAAACATGTAAGTTCTGCTGGTGGTAGGTCCGTAGCAAGTTACGAGTTAACGTAAGTCTAAATCCTCAACCGGAATGTTGCAACAAATGCACTTTGGCGGCAACAAACTGTCCAATGCACGTTCCCTTAGCAAATTTATGCGCAATAATACATTAATACCTAAGTGCGGTGGGCGGCTGCGTCGGCGCAACTCTGAAAAGCAGAAATAGCGTGGGCGGGCTCTTCACAGATGACAGCTATCTGTTCTGTTTATGACTTCCTCAGCCAATGGCCTCAAAGCACACGCAAGTGCATACCTAGCCTAGGCCAATTTTATATTTTAGTAGCAACTAAAGCATCTTAAAATGCTTTTGGCTACTAATTTTGACCACCAGTTTAAGTGGCATTAAAACTATTTCAGTTGCTTAGTTATTAATTAATCTTTTCATGAAGATTGTCTTCCAAACCCTGCCGGTTGAGCTAAAGAAGAAATACTACAACCAGTAGAGAGTGCATATTTTGAGTATGAATTTCGATAGCTATAAAAGTTGGAGAAGACTAAAGAAATTGTCGATTGCTTGAAAAATAGCATGGCTAGAATAGAAACAGGGTGGCGACTGAGATGACGAGTAACGGAGAAGTATGGAACAAGACGACATGCTGCGGCAATTGAAATAAATTTAATAGCCTAAGGCAGCTGATAGTAAAATACTAGCGTTCCTAAAGGCAAGTGAATAGGGATGTTTACTGAAAATTTGCTCTTTGTCCATCAAGTAGATTAATAAAAAATATTGGACACGTATTTTTTCTTTTGACTCGTAAACATAAAGTGACGACGATATACTGCGTTGATATATCGTGTGACGTCACGCCTTTAGTACACTTTATACTGACATAGTGACATCACAAGCCCCCACTCCTGAACTTTGATGCGCTGTAACTTTATCAATTTTTATTGATTTGGTAAAGCGAAAAATACGTGTGCAATATTCTTTGATAATCTCACTGACGGACTAAATAGTTTTTTTTTTCTATCCAGGAAAAATCCCTATTATCATGATGTTGTGGCTTAATATGAGAATTGTGCTGAAAGCACATTCAAGTATATCTGAAGACCTAAAATTCAATACATTACAGCGATAACGTTTACATTGTAAACACACGCGCCAACGATTTTGTTTTTGTCAGCAAGTAAGAACAATAGTTCAGAACTAGGCAATACTACTGCTTCTAATGTAACCGTATCTTTGTTTGGACACATCAATCAATGTTACTGCTTACTGCCTACCACCGGTTCTACATTCGGGCTGCTGAACTTTTTAAACAATAGCCAATAACAGTAATAACACCTAAGCATGCCCGTGTTCAACATAATGTTGTTGCTTGTCTAAATTCGACACGTGTCAGGTCGCATGTGTAGCCTTGAGTAAATGTTTTTAGTTCAATTGTTTCTAAGGTATGCCATCTTGGTGCTTTGTTTGAAAATAGTTACAACTCGAAACATAGAAAAGATTTAAAAACTCAATTTTCGAAACTTTGCTGTTCAATTTTATTTAGTCTAATATAAAATTTGTTTATTCAGGTAACTTTTCAAAACCCATTTTACACTATATATAAACATCAGAAAAATAAAAATAATATCAGATAAATAACGGGCAAAACAAAAAGTAATGTCAAATCAAGTCACAAGTAAAGTCAAAGCAAAATAAAGTAAAGTAAAGTCAAATCAAAAATTACATTCGTTACAAAAATATAATATTAAAATAAGATAAGTATCTTCTCTCCGGCATTGGCACAGTGACATGTCTGTCAGAACAAAAAAAAAATCCGTCTCAAACCATTTACACAGGCACTTTTGAATTGAATTGTCAAGGAGTCGACCGACTCCTTAGAGTTAGAAAGATGAAGCTAATTTCTCTCGTTCCAAAGCGAAAAGCGTAGATCTCTAAGAAGGCGAACACGCATGGAACTCCACGGACAGTCTTTTATATTGCTACTTCATTTTCCTGCAAAATTAAAGTAAATATATCAAGATTAATCAAATTAGAGCCCATAAGTCCACCACCGCCATTTTACAGAAGGCACTTTAAAAACGAAAACCTTATCATAACTCTGCTCTTTATCAAAAATCATCGAACATATTCATCAACACCAACTTTGAAAGTAACCGACTGCAGCTCAAAACAAAAACATACTTAAACAAGATTGAGTAACGCGGATATAATAAACACGTGCCCTCTGTGCCTAATACAGACGCACTTGTAAATAATCTAGGTGGGTATAGTTAACTAATACTTATGGCACTTATAATCCTTACCATATACACATGTATATGGCAGACGGATGACTGTGAAATCTGGTAGTAAATCATTGCGCGCGCGACTATAAAACTTTTTGTCATTGACATGTCGAGCTATTAATATTTTTTAAATTAAACTTAATGGCGTAATAGTTAGTTTCTATTATTACGTAAAGGGTGACGAATTGTAAGCTATTGTATACTTTGAAAATATAAAATAGACGATAGTGAAGAATACAATGCTTGGGTCAGAGTATGACGAGAGCTAGAGATCTTTCATCATAATGTTCAATAACTTACATAGAAATAATGAAAGGAACATCAAAGAAATTTGTGACCCGCACAGGAGACACGAGATAAGCAAAAAAAAACAAAAAAAAACAATAAATAGAAATATAAAAAAAAACTATTCATTAAAAATCTTATTTAAAACAAGCTTCTCAGCAAACTCTTATTTGATACCCATGTCATGGCAGTGCACAAAAAATAACTAGTCCGCCATCTTGGGCCGTCCGCCATATTGGATTTAGAATGACGTCACTTAGCTTAACCATGCATTGCCATCCAAACTAAACGTGTATGCAAAATTACATCTTAATCGGTGGAGGATAACTGTTTTAAAATTTAGTTGCAAGATTACGAACGAACACACTTACGTACATACGTATACATTGCTAGTTAAATAAAAGCTTTTAATAACCCCGTGAGAGACTGAAAAGGCTCCTATCTCAGCATGTGCATACCTTTCTACACTCATAAAAATACAGCTGTCATTGTGCTAATTATTATTTCATTTATTGGTAGTCCTATAAACACCGCAAAGCTAGAGTAGATTTGTATGAAAAAATTACAGAGGTTTAATTCTGTATCTAAGCATGAAACTCGTCTAGTGTAGATCCATCAATACCAGTTATAAGTAGCTAACACATCGATGAAATTTCTAATATAATTTCTATTATGACAACGGTGCCATATAAATCACAGTGGGTACCACTTTGAGAACATAATGTAAGTTGTAGCAATTAAAGCAGGAGCTGGTATCAGAGATTGTCAGGAGCCCGATGTTACTAACCAGATGGCGTCGCGCGGAGGGTCTGTCGCGGCAAAAACTAGTACTCAATCTGTAATACAAAAGAATGCTTCCATATGTACTACGAAACAAACAAAGTTACAGATAAACTACGCGCTTTAATTTGTCATTCCTTGAAGATTTTTTGCTGCGTATTTAAGTTTGTGAACATTGTTAGTCATTGGTTATTCAGAGTCATTACATTATTATTTTATTTTTTTACGGGTGAAACTTTCAAAAGGCGGCTGTACTTTTGGGGAAAAGACCAGGCAGTGTGTTTTACCTCACTAAAACCACCCCGGTGATCACCGTCACCTTTTAAAAGACAACTCCGGCACCCTCTCACCCTTTCTGTGCAACCTGTTAGGGCACATCCCTGGGGACGCTGAAAGAATCGCCTCCCCTGAGCCATGCTGTGCACGGGGGCAGCACGTGATCACTGTGCTGCCGTCTTTTCTGAAGTCACTTGGTGGGCGGACAGAGTAGTCTAAACTACCTAGTGAGTTTTTTCTTCAGGAAATAATGTGATAATCCTTTTGCCTATTTAGTTTTTAGGGTTCCGTACCCAAAGGGTAAAAACGTGACCCTATTACTAAGACTTCGCGATCCGTCTGTCTGTCTGTCCGTCTGTCACCAGGCTGTATCTCATGAACCGTGATAGCTAGGCAGTTGAAATTTTCACAGATGATGTATTCTGTTGCCGCTATAACAACAAATACTAAAAACAGTATGAAATAAATATTTAAGGGGGGCTCCCATACAATAAACGTGATTTTTTGGCCGTTTTTTGCTCAATATTAATAACGGCAACAGGTAGATGCTTGAAATATTCACAGAATGTTTAATTGTATATTCACTTCAAAAAATAATAATTATTAAAATAAAATAAAATAAATTAAGAGGGGCTCCCATACAACAAACGTGATTTTTTGCAGTGTTTTGCGATAATGGTACGGAACCCTTCATGTTCGAGTCCGATTCGCACTTGGCCGGTTTTTGATTATTATATTGTTGGGTTTTCAAAAAGTATCAGGGCAATGCGCCGGGCCACTATAGAAATCTCACAAATAGGCATTTACAGTCTGCTCATTTCTCGGTTTAATATTAGTGTAATAAAAATGTTCTACATTATGAGAACTCGTTCTGACTAATAAACAAGGAAACCGCTGAAGTTCGGCGAAGCGGGAGGTGATTATTCCTCCTCAGATTACTTCCCGAGAGTAATCCGTTAGAAATCGATCGACTTTTAGTGGCGTGTCAGTGTTTGAAGAAAAAAACATAATTTATTGTCAGCATTCAGATCGCAAGGAAACCCGAACGGGCATTAGAAAATAAAAAAGTAATAAAATAAGAGATGTTTACGAGCGTAAAATGACGTGAGTCGTGAGGCCGCGCCACTTGGGCTGTTTACATGTGCGCTGCGCAGGCGCACACTGCTCACTGCGCCGTACATTAAGGGTAAATCGTAACTTATTTTCTTTATAGTCTTTGGTCGTCGAAGCTTGATGGGTTTGGTTACCTAGTAATTATCGGGCGCGCGCCGAAAGCTAAACCAATTTCAAGAGTAGCGTCGAGCTCAGCGCGCGCCCGCTCAAGTGCGCATTTCTTATTGTTTATGTCAATACCAGCTTTTTGTTGGGATATGGGTCTAAACTTCAACTATTTATAGCTCTGTTACCAAACAAAGCACCACGCTGCTGTTTGATTTTAGTTGGTTTGTTTTACAGTTTATGAATCAATTTAATTTGAGTACGGAACACCTTTTAAAGTTTTTATGCAGAACCTACAGGTATGGAGGTTATTTACACAAACAGCTGTGTGAGTTACTCAGTACCTTACTTACCTAGACAAAGTAAATAAACTTTCTGAAGGAGCTTTTACTCACGCTATCGTCCATTATAGCTTAAGGTTACACTAGTCAACGGCACGAACTATTTTATGCGCGGGGTTAAAATGTATGCTATATCAACCGACAACACGTGCGGAACAGATAGATGCTGTTATGAGCAGTAAGAAGCTACTTCGCGAACGAATACACACTTTTGCAAATTTGTAGCCAAATGGATGATGATTCAGAACGAAAATGAGCGCGCGAAATTTTATAAACCGACCTTTGGGAGTCTGGATATCATGAAAAAACGACTGAATGTATCTGTTCAAAATAAAATTATTTGCATTGTTGAACTACTAATCTATCCCTGTATGGAAGCCGTTTTTCAATTTTCCTTCTTCTTATGGTACTTATTTGCGCCCAAAGATGCGTTGAAATTAGTGTTGAAATATGGAACTTTTGAAGCTCATAACTTCTAGTAATTTTTTTTTACTTTTTTGCTTCCATACAGGGCTAGATAATGATGAGACAAATTGATATCGATTTTTATTTTGAACGTACATCGTCAAACAGTGGAGTAAAAGCCAGACTACGTTTGTATAGAAGAATTTTCGACTAGTGTACCCTTAAGTTCTAGACTCTACGATTGAGTCAACTCAAACGCAGACAGGGTTCAGTATATACCTATTTATTTTGAATGAGCGATCGTGTCTACAGCTGATGAGTCAATGCATGTGTCAAATTATCGCTCCATTAACAGAGTATTCAGGAATGACTTAAATTACATCTAGATATAGGTAGTAGAGATTAGTACCAAATCCATCTGTTTTTAATCCAAATTCATGCTTGAGTACTATTCTGGACAATACGGAACAAATTAGGACTATTTTGCCACAGCTTTGCCGAAATAGTTAATGGAGATTTGCCGAAAGTTCCAGATGCCGTAAGCCGTAATAAGATATTACGAAAGAGTCTGAGCTCTTGCTAGACAAATAAGGCTATAATAACCACAGATAATATAATACTAGCATTTAATAAGTATAGTTTGAAAAAAATACGGATCTAGATAACAGTCAAAAGTTTTAATTGAGACCAATGAGAAATCTTACTCTTGGCCTCCATTAAATGTAATAACTAATAAGTTTATATTTTTAAAACACTAAACTATATTTAGTTTAGGTAGGTATGAGTAGATTTATACTGTAGGTACTGACAAGCAAAAAATAATTTTAAGATGTACCTACTAACTGAAACCTCGTGGTGGATGGCTGACCGCTCCCACTTACGACATAATCCAAGCAATGGTATCATTACAGGCCGATCACATTAACTAATCACAAATCATTGTTGTCCCTACAGGGGTGGAGGCTGTATGCGACGCGCGCACGTCAAGAGACCAATGAACGCGTTCATGGTATTTGCGCAGGCGATGCGCAGGCGCCTGTCTGAACAGCGACCTGCCCTGCACAACGCTGAGCTCAGCAAGTCTCTAGGAACTATGTGGAAGTAAGTTAATTAAACATACACAGCAACACAGTGTAAATTTTTCGTGGGCGTGGAAGGAAATATGAGGAATAGCGAAAAAACACCCAAAGAAGTCCTGGGTCCGATTTTAATAAAAATTAAAACGAAATCGAAACTGTAATATTGGAAAAAAAGCAAGCTGTGTTATTATTACACCATCTGAATTGTCGCTAATATGGATCTAGTTCTGGGAAGCAATGACATATTATAAGTACGGTTTAACAAAATACTTTTTTATTTTTCTTGTATAGCACTTTACCAAAACCTCTAGTCAATTTCTGAGGAACAGTGACTCATCTCACACAAATCTGAGCTTTAAATTATAAAGGCTCTGTACCTACTTAATAAATGTAAGAGACGAGAACGCATCAGGCTTTAGGATCTTAGCAAGTGAGTTTATTAACATACTAATCAAACTTTAAGATTTAGTAGTAGGTATCTCCCAACAAATAAACAAGTACATTAGGTACAGGTACCTACTTAAGGTGGCGAAATTGCACCGGGCGAGGTCCAATTTAGGTTTAGTAGGTACGCATTGGCAAGTACGAGTGACACGCTGACTTCGCCGTTTGGAGCAACTGTTCTCCAGAACAGGACTGCAGCATAGCTGGCCTCACTTGCATCAGCAAAAATGTGTAGCTGTAGAGATGTGGCGTCGCTGCACTTGAAGAATCTCCATGACGTACCTACCTCAAATTAAATACCATATCAAAACTTACATACATACATATGCTTATGTAAATAAGCTTAATTTTATCTTCGGATTAGCTTAATCTCATCACATTCCACGAGTCAATCCAAGTCTACTCGATGTTATGATAGTATGAAATTATGAACCCGAATACCCGATCCGCGGTACATTCGCCTGGGCGCTGCGCGTGCGCCGTGCGGCGTCCCACCGCGCGGCGTGCATCGATTGTTTACTCATTAAAATGCTATCGCCGCTAACTGCCGAGATAACATCTCTAACTGTTCCCTCTGCGGCTGCGGCTCGCTCAAATAGAAAATTGTGGAACAAATTCGCACCGAGATCTATCTGGGATCGAGATTGTTGTAGGTAACTTTACTACGAGTACTTTTGCGTAGCGAAATACAAGACTTATCGAAAATACAAATTCAAAACGTTGAGTGATACTCACTTTCAATATTATATTCAAAATTGGACGCACCACTTGGAAACAGCTGGTCGAATAAAATATTGAAAGAATCAAAACCGTAGAATGTCCTATCTAAGAATTGGCCGTACTGTCAAGTCCACGACTTAGCTACAGAAACTTACTACCAATCCCTACGGGAAATAATTAAAGGGAACTTACATTCTGTAAAAAATCATTGAATTGGAAATTAGTAAAACAGAAAGTGGACACTCGACAAAAATAAATGTATAATATACTCTAGGCCACGGTGTACGAAATTATGTCGTAGCAAGTTCGTAGCAACCAACATTATTTGCATAATTTTACTTAGATATCCTCTTACATGCAGCATGACTATGCGAATTCTTTGAAGCAAGTACTATTTCCGAACATTGGGATCAAATAAGCACTAAGTACTGCTCAACGATCGTAAAAGCAACTTGTCGTAGGCCACCCGCGCACTGCGCTCGCTCTCCGATGCTACGATGACGAGAATGACATGAATATGAAAGTATTAATAAGTTATAGCGCTGGTGGTAATGTAGCTGTAGTTATATTATACCTGATACAATAATACATAAAGCAAACTGCAACAAAAAATAATAATTTTGTAGATATAAAAAGGGTATGTATGCTGTTGCCTATCAAGAACATACACTATCCAGAACCCTTCTTATAATAATGGTTTTAAGTTTGAAGTTTTCTATACTGATCCAATTTCTTAAATTTGTTGACAGAAAGCTACACCATTGCTAAACTGGTACCTATCTCCGATAATTACACGATTTCTTGGATAGGCACAAAACGTTAGTTTTTGTCAAAAATGTACAATTCCTTATAAACTGTTTAGGCACCATGACTTGCCATATTCCAATATCGGAAAGAGGGCGAATATTAAGTTCATCTGTTTGCGGGCCGTTGGACCGCGCTCTACGTCTTTTTTATACACCCGGCGACGGAGTAAACTCTCGAATCATCAAAGAAAACAGTCGGTGAAGTGAGCCTGATTGCTGTGTTGTGATTGGTGGGCTCTCTTACACTGTCATCGCGCTCACCTCTCGAGATGCAGATCTCGATCAAGTAGATTAGCAAGGTCAAAGGTCAGAGCTCAGAGATGCTCGATTACCTTCATATATTTCGTAAAATTGAATGTAAAATTAACATCAACAACTTAAGGATCGAAAGCTCGTGGATCACGTTTGATGTTGTGGCATTTCTACTTTAGCATAGGTCTCTAAACATGTAGTTGTAACTTACGAATCTGCATAGCCAAGAACTATTGATATTCATTTAGGTAATTAATTGTTTTAATGAACGTTCAAATTCAATTAATTGAAACGAAACAACAAAGAATACCATCGAAAGCTCATAAATCAACTCTCATACACTTTGTTTGGAATGTGTTTGTGTACTGGCAAGACAAGTTAAGTGGCATTGGAACAGGGCTCACGGGCCACGGCACATTAATAGTGACGTGGTGCATCTGGAAATAGCCGCGTCGATACGAATCTTAAAAAAAACGCACTGACTCAGCAGTTTCAAATACTCGTTTCACTTATCAAAGTCATCTTGATTTCAAATAACTGATGCCTTCCTTTACAGAAATTTGAGCGAAGACGAGAAGTTGCCCTTCATCAAAGAAGCTGATAAGCTGCGGGCACAGCATAAGAAGGAGTATCCTGATTACAAGTACCAACCGCGACGTCGCAAGCCTCAGCCGTCGTCAGCCGTCCGGCCGAAGAGGGAGCCTTCCCCGGAGAGGGATCAAATTGACTTTGCCGGAATGCCGGATATTTCACCGGCGCTGTTAGCGGACGGCCCGCCGGACAATGCCGAGCTCGAGCAATACTTGAAGCCGGGTCCCGTGCCGGACTACCACGAGCTCCAACCGCGGTACGCCCACAGTCTCCACCACGCACCTCCGCCGCTGTACGCGCCCGTACCACCCCACCTCCACCCTTCGTGTGATTGGCAACATTACACGGGACACCCCTAAAAATCGATAAAAGAAAATTAAATTCTATTTTTAAATCAGTGATCGCGCATTGGTGTCTCAAAGACTTTTAGTAATATCAATAAGCTTTACTTATCAAAAGATCGAAATATTTTATCGCCGCTCATATTTTTTGTAACTTATAAAAATAGGTCACGTAGCTGTTGTAAATATAATTGGGTAGACATGTTAGTGCTATGCGAAACGGCGCGCACGTGCGTTTAATTTGTGTAAGCTGAATAAATATTTATTAGGTTAAAGTTTGGGTAAATTATTATTTTTTGTTAAACTATATCAGACCAAAATGTCATGCTGTCCACGTGGCTAAATACCACAAATGTATATATTAAGTTACAGAAAAGTAATAAGACCCTACAAGAAATCATCCATCCAGTAATGAAAACACTCAAAAATTAAAAAGATATTATTTGAAAACAATTAAAATTCCTTGCCAACTTCATTATAATTTAAGTTCTTCGGTTTCACTGACACTAAAGATTTCGAAGGGCTGTAACATGATTTTGATAAAACTTTTGCCATTTTCAGCTTTTGACATACTGACATGTTTTAGTTACTTACCTACATTATGTTTGTAGGTAGATTATTAATCAGTTTGATATGTCAGAACTTTATACCAAACTATTTCAGGCCAACATGTCCAAAGTTTCAGGCACAAAACCTCGGCAATATTTATGACTCTCTCTTTCAGTATCGTTATAGCCACAGATCATATTTTTAACCGACTTTCTAAAAATGTTCGACTTCATGTCTGTTTTTTTGTTTTACTGTATTTTCACCGATTTCTCTGTCAATTGTGGACCGATTTTGAAAATTCTTTTTTTTTTTGTTTGAAAGTGTATGTTCCCAAATTGGGCCCAGTTTAATTTGGTGAAGATCTGATGAAGAACTTCGGAGATATACAACAGAACTCTTCAATAAATGACGGCAAATCTCTCGGGATTGCTGCAATCGCATGTCTGTTTATTCTTTATACCATTTCATAACATAACATCACGCCAGTACGCTCTAAAGGGGTACGTAGATCCTTCTTGGTAAACTCATTTCACCGGTTATGTTCAAGTTATAAATGTGCACGCTCCTGTGCACATTAACTGTTGACTAGGATTGGTGGAGAGAGTGAAACACTTTGTTTTCTGTATCTTGAAGATTATATATTGCTGATAATGCTATTCGGGTAATCTATACTGGCATTATAGGTACCTTACTAAAGAACTTGCCTATTATGTACAACTAAAAAGTGAAAAATAAAAAACATTTTCACAAAAAAAAATACTACCGATTTCCAAATTAAAGCACTACAAAGTGAAAAATAACTTTCTTTTAGGAAGTCGGTGTCTTTGGTAGGTTTTGTTTTCTTCACTTTGTAGTGCTTTAATTTGGAAGTCGGTAGTATTTTTTTGTTAAAACGTTTTTTTATATGATCTATGGTTATAGCTGTACATATCTAGTGATGTAGTGGTGGGAAAGGATGAATTACAAAAAAAAACATAATAAATATTTCACCAGCAGCCTAATTGCGTAAGTGAATTCTGCAAAGGAAACAAGTCGATTCTTTCAAAGAATCAGAATCATTTCTTTCAACTTTTACGTTATTGCGAAACTAATTTGAAAAGCTAGCGTTAGCTTTCCAAATCCGCCTTTGAGTTGAACACTAGAGACTACTTAGAGATACTACGGAGTTGAAGATATATGACATTTGCATTACACAATACCAATAGTGAAGTTTTATCTCGATTCTCCCGCTTCCATTCATTCTTTTACAATTAATTCTACGTCGAAATATTGGTAATGAAAGGAGCATAACCTTTCCGTTTCAGAGTGTAATATGCAATACGAAAAGTCGTTTTTGGGAAGGTTCCAACTTGTTTGCTTTGCAGAATTCACTTACGCAATTAAGCTGCAGAGCTAAATACGCTAAAATACTTATAATATGTGTTATATTAGTTTGGTACTGTACGAAATTCCTCAAGTTCCAAAGCTTACTATGTTAGATAATCTAGTTAGGTTAAGTTATTCATAATTAAGTAAATAATATAAGGACTATGATATCTGATAAGTTATTGTTGTGATTTATAGTTGTAGTTCATAACAATTATGTTGGTTAATAAATATATTTTTCTATGTTCTACACTAAAATTCTTATTATTTTTTATGAAATCCTTCTACACAAAGTTATTTTAACTTTAATCAATAATTTAAAAATGTTAACTGTGTTTCTACCAGACTGGAGGTAAGTCATATAAAATCTGGTAAGGTTATAGTGTTTCTAAAGTTGTTTTAATTTTTCTCTCGATTTGACTTTGGTATCAAAGTGTATCTGATAATTTTGCTATAAAAAATGTTACCATAAATCATGTTCTGCATCCGATTAGGTAAAATCCTTCTTTGTTGCAGTCCCAAAAAAAGTAAGTATCTCTCTGATATAAATTAATTCAGTCGAATGGTTGACATTTCTGCGAAGTGCTGGGCGTACCTACAGGTCCTCGGACGATATGGGGCGATGCGCGCGATAGGCGGCGACCCCTGGCCGGCCGCCGCTTCCGGCGCACGCGCAGCCCGGCCGATCGCCCGCCCGGCCGCCCCGGCGCACAACGCCTCTCTTGTTCTCACCCCTATCTTATCACTCTCACATTTTTCGCGACCGACACTAATGAGGTCAATAAACATATCGGCAAATTATGTAATTATGATACTTTACGAGAATTTATGAGAAGTAAGGCTGATTTATCGCAGGCGGACTTTATGATGTTACCGACTACCGATAAGCTTGAAATCATCGATGGACCTAGCATCCTTTTGCGATCAATGCAGAATAATGATGCAAATTATAAAAGAATGGTGTTGTATGCCTATTTAATATTTTAATAAAATAAACTCTAGCAACATGTCACCAGACCCTTATCGTTTAACATTGTTAATTTATCATCGCATGACTAATGTTACAGTTCCGAGATTTCAAGCTTCCAGAGAAACAAAAACATTGTACAAAAAGGTTGTTATGAATTTGTAATGGTGCATCGAGGCTGCAATATTAAGATTGAGTGCAAATGAAGCGCGAGGCGCGTGCGCAGGGCGGCAGCTCGCGTTACACATACGATACACATGGGCCGACCGGCGGACGATGATACTCTATACTTTGACTAACACACTTTTTGTGCGCCAACACATAAGATATTAATTACAGAGGCGGGTACAGCAGGCTCAATTTTACGCTTTAATCTTGTGTGTTTTTTGTTCTTATCCGTCGTCGTGCGGATTACCACCACATTAACATAAAACAGTGATCTTAGAACAGAGATTAACAAAAAAGTTAAGCTTAAGGGTACACTAGTCGACGGCACGAACTATTTTGTGCGCGGGGTTAAATTGCATGCTATATCAACCGACAACACGTGTGGAACAGATAGATGCTGTAATGAGTAGTAAGAAGCTAGTTCGCGTACGAATACACACTTTTGCAAATTTGTAGCGAAATGGATGATGATTTAGAACGAAAACGTGCGCGCGAAATTTTATAAACAGGCCTTTGGGAGTCTGGGTATCATGAAATAACGACTAAATGTATATGTTCAAAATAAAATTATTTGCATTGTTGAACTACTAATCTATCCCTGTATGGAGGCCGTTTTTCAATTTTCCTTCTTCTTATGGTACTTATTTGCGCCTAAAGATGCGTTAAAATTAGTGTTGAAATATGGAACTTTCGAAGCTCATAACTTTCAAGTTAATATTTTTTTAACTTTTTTCAAAGTCAAAGTCAAAAGGTTTATTGCGTTTTTTGTTTCCATACAGGGCTAGATAATGATGAGACAAATTGATATATTTTTTTATTTTGAACGTACATCGTCAAACAATGGAGTAAAAGCCAGACTACGTTTGTATGAAAGAATTTTCGACTAGTGTACCCTTAACCAAAGCTCGTCGATCAGCACCATCGGAGAAAAATAATGATTCATCGGTATATCCATACCGATTTAAGTAGTTATATCGGGGTCAGTCCTAACGTCATTCTACTGCACATAATGGAATCCAATTTCTGTCTTTTCTATAAAATGTAGTCCAAATAAAGAAGAAGACGTTAGATTTGAAACTTAAACATGTCTAAATTGTATCTGAATGCATACGAAAGTGTCTGGCTCAAGTTGGAAAGTAGCAAAGCGCTCCGGCACAGTATAAAACTAAACAGTCCAACTCAAGTGGAGTCATCGAGCGACATTTCGTGTGAACATAGTCCATCTGTAGCCCGCTCGGTGTAAGGCGATACCACGGCGTCTGGTGAGCATCGAGGAATCAAATCCTGCGCCACAATGTAAGTACCCGCTGATACCAACACATGTGGAATCATTCCTTTCAATTATTTACACAATTACACTACTTACACAATCTCTACGTATGGTTTTGATTGTTACACATCGAATCTCATCTAGGGTTACCATCCGTCCGTATTTGGCCTCCTGTCCGGCCTTCTAATTTGTCAGGATTTTTATGCTTGGATAGTAAAATTTTGTTTTTAGGGTTACGTACCTCGAAATGAAAAAACGGAATTATAGGATCACTTTGTTGTCCGTCCGTCCGTCTGTATGTCAAGACCCTTTTTCTCAAGAACAAGTGGAGGTATCAAGCTGAAATTTATATCAAATGCTGTGAAAAAATCAAACTTCTAAGCCAACGAAATCAAAAGATACAGCCGTTTATGCAGCAAATTTTCGCAAATTTTGAAAACCGTAATTTTTTTGTTACATCATATACTAAAAATATTTTTAATAATTTTAAACTTACTACCCCTTTCCTCATGAACGCGTAGAGGTATTAAATTGAAATTCATATCAAATACTCAGGGCTATACTTTTAAGCTGTAACAAAATCAAACTTCTATGTTAACGCAATCAAAAGAAACAGCAATTTAAGCCGCATATTTTCAAACTCGCAACTACTCACAAGGGAATCAAAACCTAAAGGGTACTTCCAGTCGATCTAGAATCTTGTAATTTGGCATGAAGCAATGGTTTTATAGCACACATAAAGGAAAAATTCCGAAAACCTTATTTTTTTAGTTACATCACATGTTTTTAGGGTTCCGTACCTCGAAAGGAAAAAACGGTACCTACAGGTTTGTACGGAACCCTAGGTGCGCGAGTCCGACTCGCACTTGGCCGGTTTTTTTTTCATAAGATCAAGGCTATCTTCTAAGACACATTTTCTTGTTACATTATTTTCAGATCGCGATTCTTTTTTAGCCTAGTTATTATAGTTTTTAAACTTTTATTCGGGTTATTCCCAGAGGTCCACGATTCTATTGTTCCTCTTTTCCCACCGGGTCCATGAAAAATTATAATAATGTTTTATATGTTCTTAAATGAATTCCCAACGGGTCCACAAGATATATCCAAAGTACAGCCAGTAAAAACAATTTATTGTAAGAAGGAGCAGCTTGTTGCAAACATAACAAAATAAAATGCCATCTTTAATGGTGACGACACGTAAGCTACCTCTTTTGCTTTTTTAGTTAGCTGTTGAACATTATAAGCATTTATACCCAAACTACCAGGAAGCCAGAATCATGAAGAAGTCTTAATATTTGCTGGGCTGGACCCGCAAATATTAAGACTTCTTCTTCATGATTTTTACCGGTAAAGACTAATTTAAGTAAGTACCAGGAGATTATAATCACGAGGAAGTATTTCCGAGACTGGAACCATGAGATGTAAAAAGAGTACCGAGAGATTTTAGATTCTGACCTCCTGGTACTCCGTTAGTCTCTACCGCTTATGATTCTAGGCCCGCAAATACTTTTTCATGATTCTGTTCTCCTGGTAGTTTGTGCATAAATGTTCAACTTTAGCTGTTCCCCGCGGCTTCGCTCCCGTGGACCACGCCACAGGACCCTTTTCGGGATTCAAAAATAGCCTATGTCATTCAGGAATAATGTAGCTTTCTATTGAAAGAAAGAAAAATTCTTTCACCTTTCTATTCAAAGGCGAAAGAATTTTTTAAATCGGTCCAGTAGTTTCGGAGCCTATTCGGTACAAACAAACAAACAAAAAAATCTTTCCTCTTTATAATATTGGTATAGATGTAACTAAAAAAATCCTGTTTTGACTGGATCGGGCGAAGCTCATCGACCGAAACGCCTACTAAGCTTGATTTTTAATGGTCATGACCATTCATGGAATACAGTAAAAATGTAGTTTTTACTTATCTATACTCATTGTGATTTATTTCATAGAAATAGTAAACATTTATCCCTTAGCCAAGCTTTTATTGCTGACTGTACCAAACATTCCCATGGACCCGTTGGGAAAGAAAATATTCCATATTTTAAAATGTCGTGGACCCGTTGGGAAGTAAAGTATGAAGTTAAATTTTTCGATAACAATAGAATCGTGGACCTCTGGGAATAACCCCAAATAACAACCCTGGTCATCAATTTAGAAAAAAACTAAATTAGTCACATTCCCTCGAAAGAGTAAAAACAATTTCAACATTCAACATGATGGTACAGTAATTGAACAAGTCAGCTGCGTAAATTTTTTAGGGTTATGGATAGATAATGATATGACTTGGCAAACACACATTGACACAGTATGCAGTAAACTGAACCAGTACTCATATGCTCTTTACAAATTGTCTAAAGTTGTCGATCAATCAGCTCTATTAACTGCCTATCATGCCTACGGATACGTAGGATACCTATGGATGCCTACGGTACGGATGCCCCAGAATATGATCGCGTATTTTAGGGTTGATGACAATCAACCCTAAAATACGCGATCATATTCTGGGGCAACGCCACAAATAAAGAGTCAGTATTGGTAATGGAAAGGAGCATAACCTTTCCTTTTCAGAGTGTAATATGCAATTCGTAAAGTCGTTTTTGGGAAGGTTCCGACTTGTTTGCTTTGCAGAATTCGTATACGCAATTAGGCTGCTGGTCAGATGGGGGTACTCCGATCAGCCACAATGTGACTGTGGAACCACACCGCAAACGATGTCCCATCTGTTGTCCTGCTTTCTGTGCACAAACACCTGCACCATGAAAGACCTGTGCGAGGCTAGCGATATAGAGCTGTCGACGTGGCTGAGTTCATGTCGAAGCACATCTAAATTATAAACTGTAAATGGAATCATCGACTCGATGAAGATTAAGGTAAACGAAATATGCACATTTGTAATAATATTCATTTAGTATAATAGTGCAAGTTTTACATAAAAATAAAACTTGTATTATTAAGCAGAGACGATGCACAGCATCTGTGAGAGGGCGTTGTATACTTCCCGTCAGTTGTTAACCAATCACAGCTCTCGTGACGTCACATCCTCGACCAATCAGCGCCGAGTTCCGGTAGTCACGTGGTCCTAGGTGTGTTGTTCGCTAATGGCGGACCTTTACCTCATAGAAGTCTCTCACCAGGAGGCCTTAAATGATGCTGTGCATCGTCTCTGCTTAATAATACAAGTTTTATTTTTATGTAAAACTTGCACTATTATTTGGCATGTGACGATGCACAGCATCTGTGAGAGACGAGTTTATAACTCCTGGTGACCACGACGACGCTATGTGAGAATATGATAATATTTACTGAAAAAAATAAAACCATATATAGCAATATGTATTTATTGTACAAATCAGTATACTTTTGTACTTCTAGTTATACCAATCAAATTAGGTAGGTACCTAAAATTATTAACAATTTGCATTATTTAAAATAAGATAACGTAATAATCTGGAAAATTAGAATTAATCAAATTAACAACGATCAAGAGAGCGTCGATTTTATCTTAAATTGGTTCAAAATTATTCGAGAGATTACTCGCACTTGGTGAAGTGACAACTTTACCTATAATCTGCTTACAATAATATTTGGCAAAAGTATTCGGCCTACGCCAGTTACCGCGAGAGAGAATATCTTCAATTGGAAAATTTTCGTACCAATTCAAAGAAGCCACAGCTGAGCGCATACTGCCTGGAGATGCAGAGATACCTGCATCTTTCAGTAAACTTTTTATCCAATTACCTATAACAGTCCGTGATGCACTTTGCGGGGGACCTCGAATTGATACGAACAATGAGTGATTACATTCGGGTGTACGTCTCGTTATTCCTAATTCCAAAACTTTCCTTTACCAATTAATTGGACAAACATTTTCGTTAGCATGACGAGACAGTTTCCAGCCTGATTGTCTGTACGCAGCCGTATCCGTCTTTGACTCAAACACTGGGTACAGAATGATGTGATCACCCCGATCGATGTAGTTATTTGGAGAGACTCTGAGTAGAGTAAGGTCATGGACCCGTCTTCCTGACGCTAGCAACAACAGACAAGCCAATCGACGCGACGCTCTGAACAAGGTAATGTTTGTCGGAGGATTCGTCTGCATCCAGGCAATCAGTTCACTCGGGTCCCAAATTGGGGGTTTCTCTGCTCTAGGAGATTGGAGGGAGATAGCTTTAAGAATATGTTTTATTAAGAAGTTTGAATTCAAATTTTCGTTACAGGACGGTCGTCCAAAGGTTAGAACTACAGATTTATGCAACAATATGGTAGAATAAGCGAATCTCTCTTCAATGAATAGGAATGCTAAAAATCTTGTCAAACTAATATTATTGGGACAATTGAAGTCAAAATCGTTATTCTTACACCATTTAACCCACCGAGACCATGCCGGTCTGTAAGTTCTAAGAGTGGACTCCCTCCAACTAGATCGGAGCAGGGACCTTTCAGCTTCTGACCAATTACTAGTTATTTCGCCCCACCCGCTATCTTCCAAACATAGAGCTCCATGTCTTGAACTCGAGTAGGTGGAACACCCGTGCTCCGATCTATTAGAACTCGGGCTAGGTTGATGATTCTCAACGGTCTGCAGAGTGCTCGACGTCGAAGGTCCGGTAACCAATAGGCTCTCCTCCACATTGGAGCCTCTATTAAGAAGACGCCTTGGGCTGAATTCAGATGGTGAAGAACTCGAGGGATGAGACTCGGAGGCGGGAAAACCCACGCCAGCTGAAATCGCCACTGGCGACTGAAGGCGTTGTAAAAGTGGGCTGAAGAGTCTGAACAATCTTTGGTAACATACTTCTTCACAACCCTAGTGTCCCTGGTGGCAAAGAGGTCTACCTGTGGAACTCCAAATCTGCGAAAGACATTGTTTAGAGCTGGTCTTAGTAGGTGCCACTCTGCCGCCTGTTTCCCGCGAGATAACCTGTCTGCAATGTCGTTGAATCTCCCTGGAATATATTCCGCAGTCATGGAAATATGTTCTTTGTCTAGAAGGCTCAAGAGTTGGTAAGTCATGTGAAGTAGGGTCGCTGATCGTGTTCCGCCTTCTTTTCGAACGTAGGAAACAACTGTGCGATTGTCCGATTGCAGGCTCACATGGTGACCGCGAAGACGAGATCGGAATGTTTGACCGCTGCTATTATGGCAAACATTTCCTTTCGATTGCAGTGCCAGCACTGCTGGTCTGGTTTCCACTTTCCTGAAACCGAAAGATCGTCTAACTGTGCTCCCCACCCATAATCTCCAGCATCCGTGGTCATGAAATGGTGAATTAACTCCGGATGCAAGCTGCTCCAAACTATAGGCTTTTCTAAAGTTGAGACCCACCATTTCAGATCCTCCGTGACAGTTTGTGTTGTTGCTGCCGGTTTGCGAGGAGGTAGACGCTTCAGAGTCCGAGTAAGAATTTGAAGTTGGCGGCAGTGAAGACGACCTCTTGGAACGACAAAGTTGGCAAAGTTGAGAGTGCCCAAAATAATCTGCGCCTCTTTCAAGGATATTGTTCCCCTGCAAATAATTCTCTTCGAAAGCGATAGGATTGTCTGGGTCTTTTTTGGAGGTAAACACTTGAAGTTTTCTTTGGTGTTCCAAATGAACCCGAGGAATTCTATTTCTTGAGACGGCTCGGTGACAGACTTCTTGTAATTTACTGTCCATCCTAAAGTCTCTAGAACGATTAAGGACGTATCCACCTGAGACCGCAGAAGACTTCTCGATTGGCAGGCTATCAAAAAATCATCTAAGTAAACCACGACTCGCATACCTTTGGATCGTAGATGTTGGGCCACCCAGTTGGTCAACGCTGCGAAATTTTTCGGTGCACAAGATAGACCGAACGGCAGGCAGGTCATCTGCAGAATTTTTTGACCATAAATTAGTCTGAGGAACCGACGGTGGGTTTTCAAGATGTTTACGTGAAAGTATGCTGAGGAGAGATCCAGCTTTACCATCCAGTCCTCCTTTTGTAAAAATGGGGTATCTGAAAGTGAGAAATCAGTTTGAATGGTTTCGGAACTATGTGGCAATTCAGGCGCTTCAGGTTGAAAATGGGTCTTTTGGACCCATCGCTCTTGTTCGTGAGAAACATGGTTGAGAAAAAACTCGGACCGGCATCGCGATGATCCACAACTTCTAGAACGCCTTGATCTAATAATTGTTCTACCTGGATCGACATCTCTGGCGATTGTGCGGTCTTGAATCGGCGCAAGGTTCGTATTGATGGATAAATCAGTGGTGGTTTGGAGGTAAATGGCAGACGCATTCCCGTGATCATTCCGAGAAGGGCCTCCGGAGCCCGCAGCGTCTGCCACTGTCTCCGATACGCTCGGAGACAGCCTCTGTAGAACTGGTGTGGCTGTGAGTCATTTGTCATCTTTCTTCTTACTTGGCTGAGGATCTTTCTTGTGGAACTTTTTGTTCCTGTTATTTGTTTGCTTGGACGAGTTTTTGCCTTTTCTGAAGTTCCAATCGTAATCCTTTTGACGAGAGGGCACGTTATTTTGTGGTAACTCACGAACATTTGGTCTATTTGGTTTACTTGCCACCTTAGGGATCTTATTCTGATCTTTTTCGGAGCCGAACCAAGGTCGAACCCATTTATCTATGCCACCTGTGCTCTGAATATAGGTACGCAATAGATTTTCGTCAAATAAGCAATTAGAACTCAGAGGGATCTTACGCAGACCATCTCGAAGGTTCTTATTCGCAATCTCACTCAGGATGCGCTCCCGGCGATTTTCAATATATTCAGCACGTTTCCCGCAAACTAACTGCATGATTTCCTCACTAATTTTGTGGAATTTTGATGAGGGTAGAAATGATTCCGAAATTTTGTCAAAAATACTAGAGGCAGAAAGTAGAACGTCAGAAGAAGCTGTCCAATCAATGAAATTCTGTAAGCTTTGATTGAGCAACTCGCGTTGTGAAATTAAGCCATTACATAGGGCTGCTATTAATCTCTCAGAATTCGCTGCATAATCTTTACCCTTAACAAACTGTCGAAGTTCATCGTTAATATCTAGCTCAACAAAACCAGGTGCAGCGTTATGAATCTTCAGTGCATCCGCGTAGCGCACATCCTTCCATGATGAATCACCGAACTTTTGTAACGCTTCAAGCCGCTTCACGTGATCCGGATTAGAGCGTGGCACCTTGGGGTCCTTAAGCGATGTACTAACGACACTTAAATTTAAACGCGGAACTAGACTCGACATATTATTTGTAGCCAGCGGCGGGCGGTTCAAATTAAAGTCTAAAGGTATCGCTGTGCTAGGCCAAGGAACTGGTTCAGACATTTGTGCCGCTGAAAAGTTATTCGGAGTCGAAAGGGATGTACCCACGTTTTGCATTAACAGGTTAGTTAACACAGCTACATGGTTTATAAGATTTGAAATATCTGATGACTCACCGCATTTCCGCCGTTTTACCTCAGTGTCCGAAGAATCAGATTGCGAAGAGCTCGAATCGCTTCGTGGCAACCGGCGTTTACGGCTGGATGTAGACATCGAGTCGTCGCCTACCTGCACTTCTCGATCCGAATTTGCACTATTTTGATTTTCACTCATATTAACTATAATTTTTTTATTACTTTGAACTATAATAAGATTCAAATATTAAAAAGTAGCCGCAAACTCTTAAAAGATGTTACTTAGTCGGGAAGTAACGACGCTATGAGGTAAAGGTCCGCCATTAGCGAACAACACACCTAGGACCACGTGACTACCGGAACTCGGCGCTGATTGGTCGAGGATGTGACGTCACGAGAGCTGTGATTGGTTAACAACTGACGGGAAGTATACAACGCCCTCTCACAGATGCTGTGCATCGTCACATGCCAAATAATATTCAGTTACCTACTATAATATTCAAAATCTATAAGTAACGTTTTATATAATTTAGAAACGTCTACTTTGTTTTGTATATTTTTGTAAAATCTGATTAGATTTTAAACGCCTGCCATTTTCGTGCTAGCAAAAACAAGCACCACATAAATATTGCTTGTTATTGCATAGCATCGTACGCGCCGAACGCGCCGTACGCACCGTACGCGCCGTACGCGCCGTACGCACTGTACGCGCCGAACGCGCCGTACGCACCAAACGCGCCGTACGCGCCGAACGCGCCGCACTCATTGTATCCACTTCTGAACATCTTGAACAATATTTTCTAAACGGATACGGATGACGTCACCGCGCCGCCCGCATCGCACTCGCCGCAAGCATCTAACGCACCGAATCTGATGACGTCATCCGCACGCGCTGGTGGAATCCGTATACCTACAGAATTTTGCTGAAATGCGGCTCGTGCGGCGCGGATAGGTGCGCGAGGCTGCATACGATTTGATTTCATATAAAGATTTACAAAATGCGATGACTGCGGCGCGTGCGGCTCCCGCGCCGCGGATAGGTGCGTGTTCACCTTAAAGTAACAGAGGATAGGCACCCATGCTCCCTTCGCGCCTCTGGTTTTTATATTATACACTCTATCGTTAGCAGCCAAAAGACTACGTGAAATCGGGTTGCCTCGATTCGATTTTGGAACAGATTCGACGAAAGAAAAATAAAAATATCCGTCCACCCACATAAAAGCAAACTAATAACAAGCAATATTTATGTGGTGCTTGTTTTTGCTAGCACGAAAATGGCAGGCGTTTAAAATCTAATCAGATTTTACAAAAATATACAAAACAAAGTAGACGTTTCTAAATTATATAAAACGTTACATATAGATTTTGAATATTATAGTAGGTAACTGAATATTATACTAAATGAATATTATTACAAATGTGCATATTTCGTTTACCTTAATCTTCATCGAGTCGATGATTCCATTTACAGTTTTTAATTTAGATGTGCTTCGACATGAACTCAGCCACGTCGACAGCTCTATATCGCTAGCCTCGCACAGGTCTTTCATGGTGCAGGTGTTTGTGCACAGAAAGCAGGACAACAGATGGGACATCGTTTGCGGTGTGGTTCCACAGTCACATTGTGGCTGATCGGAGTACCCCCATCTGACCAGCAGCCTAATTGCGTAGACGAATTCTGCAAAGCAAACAAGTCGGAAACTTCCCAAAAACGACTTTACGTATTGCATATTACACTCTGAAAAGGAAAGGTTATGCTCCTTTCCATTACCAATTTTGACGTAGAATTGTTTGTAAAGAATGAACGAAAGCGGAAGAATCGAGATAAAACTTCACTATTGGTATTGTGTAATGAAATTATGTCCTAATGATTTGGAAATAAATCATTCGAGTTTGATAAAACATAACGCAGTAGATGAACTTCAACTCAAAGGAGGATGTTTGTACTCTTTCCAAATTAGTTTCACAATACCGAAAAAGTTGAAAGATATAATTCTAATTCTTTGAAGGAATCGACTTGTTTGCTTTGCAGAATTCACTTACGCAATTAGGCCAGGTTATACCTACAGCGGCCCACTTGGTTTCGCAGCCTATTTAGGGCGTGCTTCGTCAGGGCTGTTGCCGTAAATGGTCTGTAGCCTACTTAAGGAAGCAGATCAGACTCTTTAGTCACCCCCTTGATTGCTCCGTGGTGTACAGTACGAGGCGGTTATAGGTCTCCTGCTTGTGCTTTTCGGAGGAACAGGCAACTTTCTTACGGACCTCCGGAAGGGCTATTCCTGCTAGCTGGTATAATTCAGCAAGAGGAGTAGGTTTAAGGCACCCAGTGATTATTCTGCATGTGTCATTAGAGCTACATCTACCTACTTTTCGGCCATGAGCGGATCGATGCCACACTGGGCAGGCAAATTCGCCAGACGAGAAGCAGAGAGCTAAACCAGATGTACGAAGTGAGGGGAGGAGTTCATTTTCCTTAAAAAGTCCAATCCCATATGCTTCTCCGAATATCGTCCAATATCTCTCTTGCCATTCCTATCCAATTTCCTTCAAAGATTAATCCACAACCAAATTAGCACGTTCCTCTCCAAAAATAAACTTCAGTCCGGCTTCCGTCCTGGTCATAGCACCACTACTGTACAGCGCTTCTGAATATTACTGACGATGTAAGGACTGTCATGGAAATGGGAAATCTAACGGTTTTAGTAATGTCAATATTGCCGTGGGTTTCGATGTTTTGCTTGGTATCCTTTGCTCTCTTCACCTATATCCACCGGTAGTTGACTGGTTTCGTAGTTACCTGTTCGGTCGCCGACATCGTATTTGCATCGGAGAGACCTTGTCTTCCTGATGTAGTACTTTTGGTACCACTGGGTGGCGTCCTATCTCCCATACTTTTCACAGTTTTTATTAACTCAATCTCCAACGAATTAATTGTTTAATTGATCTGCAAATAAACTTGTGAGCTCCTCTGGGAAGTCTATCTGAGGCTATCTCGACCATTAATTGTGATCTGGCCCGCATTTGCGACTGGAGCAAGAGGTACGGACTTATTATTACATAATTGTGTTAGATATAAAAGCCATAGTTTTTTAGTTTTTTAAATACTTATAAACTATGTTAGTCACTTGAAATTAAATACTCATATACTCGTAATGCATACACAACATAAAACCAAAAGACAGACAGAATTTCTCATTAACATAAAATTAAATGCGGCGTGTGTGTATGACTAGATGTATGAATGTGAGTGAAGCAAAAGAAGTATGTAAGGATCGTAGCAGGTGGCGTTCTGTAGTTTCTGCCGTGTTCGTAGTCGCAGCGGAAAAACGTCGAATTTATTAATTTCAGATAAGCAGATAATTAGTTTATGACGTCGTGTAATTGTGTATAGTAAGTACAAATTTGTGTATCCAACCATTGGGGAGCTATTCAACAAAAACTGTTTCCGCTGGAACTACGTCATCCTAGCGGCACCTTTTTTTTCCTGTGCACGTGGATAAAAAAAAATACATTCAATAATTAGTTTGAAACGAGAGGTAAATGTGTATGCTTAAATGAAATTTGTGTGACATAAAACTGCGAAGATATCTTGTAAGGGTCTACAAAGTCCTGCCAATTTTCATGTATGTGTTCTTAGTAATTAATGAGCAGTCGCATAATTTACTACGACTGGACCACTATATTGTATGACAACCGATTTTAGGACATTTTAATGGAAATGCAACGTAAAACATATGGCGATAATTCGTGTATTAATGCAACTATTCACATGTAAAATTTCAGCTCATTACACTAAATAATTAAAGAGATATAATTAAAATACCAGAACAACCGCAATTCATGGATAAACCGACCAAGTTTGAATGGCTACAAAAAAGCGGCCGTGCAGTATATAGAGCTAACATTCTAAAATTTCCAGTGTCGTACCATTATTGGATTGATACAGGTGAGCACACAATTCTTGAACAAGTAACAAATAATGTTCGTGATCAAAATAGTAGCTCACTTGTTTGTTTCTCAAACTTACGAAATTATTACAATAAGAATTACTTCTGTATTAGCAAATGCATTTATTTGTCAGAATATTACGTCCTTAATATTCTGCTGCTTCCATCGTAGAAATATTTTGATGTTAGTAAAATTTGATTAAATGAAATATTAATCATAATTAGAAAAAAATATTAACACACCAGTAGTTATTAGATAGATAAGGGAATAATCTAAAGAAGGTTGTTCTATCTCACGACGGTGGGTAGGTCTTAAGGGCTTATTACACTACACGGTATTCAGGGCCCTGAATACCGGGTCACTAAATCATTCCGAAGCAATAAGGTCGATATTATGAGAACCCTAACTTCCTAACAGTTATTACACTACCCTAAATTAGGGTTTTAGGGCCCTGCATACCGTGTAGTGTAATAAGCCCTTCAGTCGTGTGTGTAGTGCACATGCACATTGTTTCTGTGTGCGTAAGCTCGGGAGCGCTCAGCAGAGAGTTTGTATTATACTAGAGGTAACGTATTTAAGTTATAAAAGTTATCTCTTTGACGTTCAGGATGGTAGCGTTTGCCTATGTTTGTCTCTTTTTTTTATAGAATTTTTCTATAAGCAAGAACGAAAGAATTAACAGTTTCTTTTTCGTCGTAAATACGTTCCCTCTAGTGTAATACAAATTCTCTGGCGCTCAGTATCGCTTACGCACACAGAAACAATGTGCATCTGCACACATGACCAAGACGATCCCGCAGTCACGCAGTGCGTCGGTCGCGACTCGTGAGATAGAACAATTGTATCAGTTTCCCGAAAAGTTAGGTACCAGTAAAAATCCTAAGATTTACTTATTCATATACCCTCTTACAAATAAACGCGGAATAAAGTTATACCAGGTATAACTAAGGAATAACCATACATTTTCATAGGTTTATACTTTGTGACCATGTCGACCTTTTTTTTTTTTTAGAATCAGAATTTAAGTTAGTGACATCTTGTTGTCATAAAAAAGTGCAACCTGCCAGTATTCAAAACAGCCAGTAATATTCAATCCAAAACCTTTTCGATGAATTCTGAGAGCGTGTAAATTAATTTTCAATTTATAAAATACAATATTTGAGCTAACCATATTGTTAAAAAGAATTTAAATTATATAAATCAAAAGTAATCTTCATAGACTAAGCTAGTAAGAAGCTCTATGACAGAAAATTTAAAAGGAAAAGTATTGACAGCTTGACAACCTGACGTAGGTGTCATAACATTGAAAAATATGATTATTTTATAAGAAAACGAATCGTTTTAGACCGATTCGCAGAATAATAATGTAAACGTATAAAGGATGCGAAGTATAAGTATATGATGTAAAATGTATTGTCATGGAATAATATGAAGTAAGTATTAAGAGACCTAAGTGTGAATTAGGTGAGAACACCAGCTCACTCAGTGAAATAACTAAAATATGTGGTTTAAAATAGCGAAATACCACATTTCCCCAACAACCCCGGAAAATTTTCAACTCCATTGAAAATTTTGAAGGTTAAAATAAGTCCTTGCTCCAACACACAACATCTTTCATACTTTCGTCAAACACTCTCATTCATTCACACGTAGGGGATATGGTTCACATTCAATGACGCATACTCCAACAAAGAAATATTTATATTGTAATTACGAAGGCTTTTTTTTTAATTAGGTGTCGTAACCCGCACCTGTTTGAAAACCCAATTTAGAAGAGAGCATTAGGGCTTATTTAATGAGTTGCTTATCCGCTCAAGAGCATTAGGGCTTATTTAACGAGTTGCTTATCCGCTCGAAAAGTTTAAAGTTTAAGAAAAACCCCAAGTTTAAGAGACACTCGAGTTTAAGAGAGCCCAAGAGTAACTTGAGTTTAAGAGAGCTCAAGAGTAACTTGAGTTTAAGGTTTAGAGGGTTTTAAGAATACCTCTAAGAAAAGATAATGCATTAGGGGCTTATTTAATGAGTTGCTACCGCTCAAAAAAAAAAAAAAAAAAATGCATTATAGCCAAATGAGGGTGAGGGTGAGGGTTAATGAGTGCTAAAGGCGACTCAAGAGAGTAGAGTTGAGGTCAAGAGTTACAGAAAACTCAAGTTTAAGAGGACTTTAAGAGGTGAGTGTAGGGTAGTGAAGTATTAGAGAGTTATGTGTTATGGAACGTTATGGTAACGACTATAGGATATTCTCCTACAGTACGTCGTAGAGTAAACCAAACCCCAGCTTGTGAGTGACCACGAATGGTTTTAAAAACACTTCCAAGTGAAGAATGGGTGCCAATTACCAGAGGGTAAAAGGGATGTGTGTGGGGTGTAGTGTAAGTAGGACTCAGACTCTGTTGTAATATTCACATTGTAAATATCACCCCCATCTCTAAATTTAGCATTTTGTAATTTTTTTTTTTTTTCCTCTCCTCATCAAATTTCTCGGCCTACCTCCAAATTTTTTCAAGGGGCGGCGGGGTATTGTGACCATGTCGACCTTTTTTTTTGGTTCAAATCATTTTGGCGATCTCTTAAAAATAAAAATTCAAAATTCATTGATGGAATGTCTGTCAAAAAGCCTCGTTTTTTCAAGGGAGCTGTCAAGAAAAATAGCTCTGGCCTGCTGACACTCAAGGCATTAATTTAAATTTTATATTGGAAAAATTATTATATTATATTAATATATTCGGTTTATGAACTGTGTGTATTGCGTTATATTGTGATTTCTAGTACCTACTTCAAGGTGCCCTTTGGGTAAGTTATTTTGTAATTGTGTCTATGTATTGAGGCTTGAACGAGTATCCATTTTGTAATCATTTATAATTTTTATTGTTTTAGGCACCTTTATAAACCTTTAATAAACGAGGAGATTTGGACGCAGTTTTGTTATTTCGAACCCGACTTCCCCTGCCCATCAATTCCGCTGGCTGGCCGTGGCAACTTGGTATAACTTTATTCCGCGTTTATTTGTAAGAGGGTTAGGCTTTTACAGTGGGCCACATATTTGTTATATATATTAATTAAAAAACTGATTCTTTATGTTAATGTTATTATTATCTACTTTGTATTTTTTTTTTTCATTATAATAATTAGTCATTAACCAATAAATACTTTTATGAGTGTTGTGTATAAGGAATATGTGTGTAGCGATGCGCGGCCTTGAGGACTGCCTGCGCAGACGACGCCGCGCAGCGCCCCGCCCCCGCGCCACCCGCTACGGGCTTGTACATGTTCTCGGAAAATAAAGCGTCAGTGCGTTCATAGCCGGCTTGAGTTTTACTGGTGTCGTTTTATTTTCTGCTAAACGATTGTGTACGCACCTGTACGAAACTATTACACACATTAACGATGCTATACTGGAAATTTTAGAATGTTAGCTCTATATACTGCACGGCCGCTTTTTTGTAGCCATTCAAACTTGGTCGGTTTATCCATGAATTGCGGTTGTTCTGGTATTTTAATTATATCTCTTTAATTATTTAGTGTAATGAGCTGAAATTTTACATGTGAATAGTTGCATTAATACACGAATTATCGCCATATGTTTTACGTTGCATTTCCATTAAAATGTCCTAAAATCGGTTGTCATACAATATAGTGGTCCAGTCGTAGTAAATTATGCAACTGCTCATTAATTACTAAGAACACATACATGAAACTTGGCAGGACTTTGTAGACCCTTACAAGATACAAATAAACGTTATAAATTAGGCTCTAGTGTTCCTATTTTAAGTACTTGGACCTAAAAACCTTATTTTACTTTTACGTGTATATCTTCTGAACGGTAAGATTTTTTCAAATTCTGTTTTCACAATCATTACACACAAATTCAAAGCAAAGTGCGTAAAAAAAATCAACTCTGCACTAAGCCGTTTTATATGATTTTCATCAAATAGCCAAACGTCAGCGCAGCGGAAACTTGATTATCTTCGCAGTTTTATGTCACACAAATTTTATTTAAGCATACACATTTACCTCTCGTTTCAAACTAATTATTGAATGTATTTTTTTTATCTACGTGCATAGGAAAAAAAAGGTGCCGCTAGGATGACGTAGTTCCAGCGGAAACAGTTTTTGTTGAATAGCTCCCCAATGGTTGGATACACAAATTTGTACTTACTATACACAATTACACGACGTCATAAACTAATTATCTGCTTATCTGAAATTAATAAATTCGACGTTTTTCCGCTGCGACTACGAACACGTTTCTGCCTACCCCCATGGGAAAAAGGCGTGAGTTTATGTATGTATGTATGTATAAAATTAAATAAAACTCACAATGAAATTTAAAAATCGGATCACACTAAAGTATAAAAAAAGAAACTGGTACAACCCCATAAACCCTATAAAGATGCAAGTTTTAGTTGTGTCTCAAGGATCGACTGGACGACTCTACCCCAAATTCTACTTTTGACAGCTCTGTTATTCCTTTTAGCGAAAAAGTTATGAACTTAGGCTTATTCATTGACAAGATCTTCTCTTGAACTGCCCAGCTACAGTTAGTTAGCCGCAGGCTTCTTTTTTGGGACAATCCATCGCAGTATTCCCAAACCACTGCAACTCCTGAAACCCAGAATCAACAGTGGCGACCACCAGAAAAGCGCCGAGGCAACGAAGCTCGACGAAGTCCCGGAAAATGAATTTAAGGCTTAACACTTTTACGCGATTTTTTTCCGCTCATTCTGTGACCTATGGAATTGTATGAAGCTGCACACATTGCGGTAAAAAACACGCGCGAAAATAATACTACAAAAATTCGCGTTAAGGCTAACTTTCTTGGATTCCGTAACGATGTTAACCAGAAAAGAATAACGGATGTGTAGAAAAAAGGTACATAATTTCCACTTCCCTCCATATCAAGCAGAACAAACAAGGCCAATAGGCACAAAGAGTAATTTACAACTGGGATAAGCCCAGTTGCCTAGCACCACGGATAAAAAATATCATTAATATTAATGGGTCCTAACATTGTGTTATATTTTATTCCAATAATAGCTATGGCAAAAACGCTTTAACGCACGGAAATTTGTTCTAGTTTCCACAAGGTCCGTATAATAAATAACTCTGGATGCAGCCTGTACATTATCCAATATAATATTGCGTGCGTTCACTCTGCCAAAGAATATAATCCCATAAGATATGATGTGCAGATTGTACATATTCGCAGTCAGATGTAGAACATTGACATAAAGGCGAAGCAAAAAGCTTGAAGGAAAATAATTTGCTTTTAAAGTTACCATGTCCTGTGAGAAATTTGGCAGCACAGTTATTTAATCTAGAGTTTTTAAAGGTAAGGTAATGTCTCTCGTGCGGAATAGTACATTGAAGCACGTCGCTGCATTTCAAGATCGACCGGAAATACGCCAACAAGTACTGAGGCCCTAAAGCTTACACGAAGGTTAGCTTAGTACTGAGGCCTTACCGGAATGCCTCAATACTGACTAACCGTTCTGTAAGCTTTGCATAAGAGTATCAAAGCTAAACGCTGACTTTGAAGTAATTTACGTCGTACCGCCCCTATGGTGTCCCAATGTATGTTGTATCGGCCCAAACAGGTGCCCAATAAGTAGCCCCATAAATAATCTTTAAAGTTAAAAAACCGGCCAAGTGCGAGTCGAACTCGCGCACGGAGGGTTCCGTACCATTATCGCATAAAAATCCGCGGAGTCTTAGTAATAGGGTCTCGTTTTTACCCTTTGGGTACGGAACCCTAAAAAGACAGACCCCACGTAGATTTATATATTCTCGTTAAGGCATAGAACTTTTTTTTTTGTTTTTCACCGACTACTTTAATATGATCTACGGCGCGTAACTGCCTGGAAACGTCAAACAGAAGAAAAAGTTCAATTATTCAACATTGAAAGTTAATTAACTTTCCACCCACAAAGCGCTACCTGGAAGCCATCCCGACAGGCTACCCTAGAGTAGCACTTTGGTGGGTGCAACTCCAACCCTCGTACGAGTATTCACCCTGGAAGGGCCTATGCCGCGAGAAACTTATGGGACCTCGCAACCTGTGGCAAGAAGGCTGTCTCCCTAAACACCAGAGCTAGACTCCTTACAGAAGTGTGGCTGGGAAGACAGAAAAATGGACTATCGAATGGTAGTACCCTGGTAAGTATACCGGAAGGCCTTTATGAACTTAGGGTGCCTGGAATCGGCTGAGTTTAGAAAAATTGCGCGGTCCCTCCGCTTGTACGAGTACGTTAGTAGTGGCGGTCGTCAGCAATGTCCGAATCTGGGCACCTGCCGGCAGGTTCACGATAGGTAATGCTTCAGAAAGCATATCCATAACCCTTCAGGCACCAAATGTGTTCAAGGGCGGTGAGCCTGCTCACAAGCCCACAGAAACGTCTATACTGGTTCACACAAACACATTATCTCAACTAAGTGGTGTTTATGTACTGGAATTACATGAGTCTAATCTAAATACAGGGCCTAGGTACAAGTCTAGGTTACCTATTAGAGAGATATTATCCCTTGCTATGTACTGTTAATATGTATTGTTTTTCAGTCATAGGCATAGGGTAAATAAGTTAGAAAACCTAGTTTGTGTTTCTTATCAAAAATAATGTGTAAAGTAAAGCAACACGATTGGTGCACCGCCACGCGTGAGCGGGACGCACATACCACTATTTGAATCCCCGTTTTTATAGGGGGATAGAAGAAAAAGAATTTAAAAAAATTACTTATCCTACCTATTACATACACATCTTAATGCTAGTAGTAGTAGCAAAAAGTCGGGACAAGGAATAATATCCTTCGCCGCCTAACATCCACTAGCTGGGGAGCATCGACACAAGTACTACGCACATCTGGCCTGTGTCTGTCTTTTTCTGCTGGAGAGTTCGCATGCCCAGTGTGGCATCGATCCGTTCACGCTAGAGAAGTCGACACAGCACTAAATGACACCTGCCGCATCTTAACTGGGTGTTTAAAACCAACCCCGCTTGTGATGCTGTACCCACTGGCGGGTATAGCTCCACCAGAAGTTCGTCGCGAAATAGCCAGCCGCATCGAGAAGGACAAACAGGAACGGGACAGTCGGCACCCCCTATATGAGCATCAACTCCAACCTGCGCGCCTGAAGAGTCGTAAGAGCTTCTTGAGACATACGACCTCCTCGAAAGCCAGCGCAACTAACGAGAGATGTGAATTATGGCAACATACACGCCCTACTCCTCCACACTTCATCACTCCGGCAGAGAATCTGCCCCCTGGAAACGAACTGCAGTGGCCAATCTGGAAATCCCTAAACCGATTGCGGACCCAGGTTGGCCGATGTAAAAGCAACCTGGCCAAATGGAATATCATAGACACATCCAAAACACAGTGTCAGTGTGGGGCCCCTTCGCAAGACATGGCCCACCTCCTTGTCTGCCCTTCATGCCCGACCACCTGCACCTTGCGAGATTTGAACGTAGCAAATGAAAGAGCTGTCCGAGTAGCTACATACTGGTCGGACAAAATCTGAAGGTTGTAGAGTCTGAGTTAATCGAGACGAAAGAAGAAGAAGAATGCTAGTATATAAGCTATGTGACGCCTCGTCGCGAACAATATGTAAAATCATTGAAATAGGCGCGATCTTGGTAAAGTTCTCAGCAAAGATGATAGAGTCTGGCCAACGAAAGCGTGATCTGGGGTATTTTCAAAGTTGGGGTATGGCAACATTATTAATCTGTGTATTGTCTGTGATTGCGATTGTTAGTATGACTTGGTAATCTTGATCCATGTTGGCTGATTGTTATATATTTACGATATCATGATACCTTTTTTTATGTTTATGTTTCAATGTTCCTCATTTGGCCGAATAACTGCAGAAGACTGGAAAAATTGACGGACCATGTAATAAATGTGGCAAATAAATATAAACAAAGAGATCACATAACAGAAGAAGTATTGGAAAAATTTATATAAGTGTAGATGATGATTCAGATACAGATGAATACTTAGAGGTTGAATTTTTGGACTATTATTTTGAGTATTATGATTAAGTAATTAATAAATTAAATGTTAAGTGGGTTAATATTATGTACATACTAATAAATAAATCTACACACTCTTTTTTAACTCACATCCATGACAGTCACGGCTCCGTCACACTTCACCAAACGGTGCCAATAAATCAATAAAATAAATTATAATAAATACAAATAATACAAGTATCAAAACTTTTAACTAGAGGTATAGTTGGTGATACCACATTAGGATTTTTTGAATTTGCCGCGTTTTTCAGATCACACTTTCGTTGGCCAGACTCTACCTATGAAGATGCCTAGAAGGTTGAATCGATATAATTTGTGGCAGAGTATTTAGCAAAAAAAACAAATAAATGTGTTACATCCGTATGACAATGCAAAAGAAAGTTATTGTTTAAAATGATTATAAAAAAAATAAAGACGCGACTTAAAAGCCTTAGTAGCTAGGTCATAAAGTTCTCAAAAAAAACAGTGTTGTCAAAGGCTTGGGTTGTCAAACTTGTCAATTGACTATTTGACAAATCGAATTGGAATTCATTTAGCCAAAAGGAAAATGATAGCGGGTTTGTGATTAAAGTTCTCATTTGTTGCAATATTATGAAAGTTTTTGGAAGTGATAACATGTTTACTCATAAAGATTATTGAGTGATAGTATTAATGGCCGATTTACCGAATGGCTGGGTTCAGCTGGTAAGTTCGATTGACCCTTCCTATTTATTTATCGGGATTCAATTCATAGTGTTTCACAGTTGTTTGTGTGCCTGTATTGTCTTCCATGAACTCTATAATTGGATAAATTGTTCAATTGAGCGGGCAAGGCCTACTCTATATTTTTTTGAGATTCAAATGCAATCTTTGTGTACTGTTGCACTAGGCGTGTTTATAATGCAGTTAACTGATTTTTGAATCAATTAAAATTCTTTATTTAGTCCCCCGGCTAATTATCACTGCAAAGTTTATAAAAGCGATCTCAATAAAAATGATTTCTTGTCAAGGGAAGGGAAACCTTTCAAGTTTTGATTCAAAGTAAATTAAATTCTGTGTGGTCAAAAAATGATTTTATTTCAGGTACCTTTCTGAAGGCTTCCAAGTAATAATTGAGAAGTCGTCAAAGGATGCAAAATGCTCTCTAAAAGATATTCAGTTGCGTTTCTTGTGCCCTGATGACCTAGAGGAGGTAAGTATTAATTAACACAATATCTGACATGCCCAAAATAATGTATGACCCTGTGAATTCATGGAGACATTACCAATTTAGGTCATGCTACTTTTGAGTGTATCCTGCTCATTAACACTGTTTTGCTGGAGTTTCGTAACAGTTTTAAAAACTATGCAAATCTAAAGTGTAGTTTAATGGATATAGGTGTGTTTTTCGAACAAAATAATTTGGGTTAAATAGAATTTAATTAGTTTGTTGTCCAGATTTTACCTATTTAAAGTAAGAAGGTACACAGGTTTTTAAAACAAGTAGAGATGGAAATAATCAGCCTTTTTGTTCAATTGACATGAGTAGCCGTAATTATTTCCTAACTAGCTTCTGCCAGCGGGTTTCCTCCCATGAAATTTTCGTGTCCCAATGGAATATTATACCAGGATGAAAAGTAGCCTATGTGCTATTCCAGACTATAATCTATCTCTGTGCCAAATTTCATGTAGATCCGTTCAGCCGTTCTGGTGTGATTGAGTAACAAACATACATCCACACACACATCCATCAAAACTTTCACATTTGTAATATTAGTAAGCTGCTGGGTTACAAAATATTAATTGCTAGGGAGGCCTAAACTAGTTAGCTGTAGCCTCTCTGTCAATAAATTGTTTAATTTATTTCAAAGCTCATTATGTGCAGGTAGAATTGTTATATTATTGCAAATATTGTTTTACTTTTGGGTTAATCCATATGAGTAATAAGCTATATTGATTTAAATAATTCAAATGAGCAACCAACATGAATCATTTGTCTGGCCGATTCATAGAATTTGGTAAAACTTCAACAACATGAAATAAATGCATTAAATAGTCATTATTTATTGCATTCAGGTCTCAGAAATTTGTATATTATCAGTAGGTATTTAGCTTTTGTTTGCCTGTTTCTGAATTTTAATTCAAGACTGAAGGTCAAAGAGTCTTTCATGTTCAATACTCATTTGTTATGGGTTTTTATTAACATTTAACATAATTTTACTGTGTTTTAGAGGTCACAGTTTTCTAATGACTTTATTCTATTCATAATTCAGCAGCTTTATAAAATTCTCAAAGTTTTTGATATATACACAATTCACACATTTTCAAATATGTCTCTGTTGTCCCTTCAATTCTGTAGAAATAATCTTCTGACTATATTGCTAAAGCAAAAATGATGATATTAATTAATAAAACTAGCTTCTACCCGCGGCTTTGCCCGCGTGAATGTAAAAAATTATCCCAAGGGAACATATTCCCGTGATAAAAAGTACTCTATGTGTTATGCCAGACTACTAATCTATCTCTGTGCTAAATTTCATCAAGATCCGTCCAACCATTTGAGCGTGAAGAAGTAACAAACATATAAAACACACACACAAACTTTCAGCTTTATAATATTAGTGTGATGATATAATGATATTACTAGCTTCTGCCAGCAGCATCGCATGCATCAAAAGTTTTTTTTTATCCCAAGGGACATTATACTGAGGTCAAAAGTAGCCTATGTGCTATTCTGTACTTAAATCTATCTCTGTGCCAAATTTCATCCAGATCCGTTCAGCTGTTCTGGCGTGTTGGAGTAACAAACACACATCCACACATCTACACTCATCCATCCAAACTTTCACATTTATTATATTAGTAAGTGATATGATTTACCAAGGATACCAATATGCAAGTTTAATCTACTGTTACAATTTTTCAGGTGAGATCTCTCTGCAGAGATTGGTTTCCTATAGAATACCCACAATCATGGTATGAGGACATAACTTCTTCAGAGAGGTTCTTTGCCCTAGCCGCAGTGCACAAAAGTGAGATTATAGGCCTTATTGTGGCTGAAATAAAGCCTTACTTGAAGCTGAATGCAGAGGACCGAGGGATACTATCAAGATGGTTTGCCTCAAAGGACACACTTGTTGCTTACATACTGTCTTTAGGTAATTTTTTTGTAGCACCTGCACCTGTAGCCAAGTTGACAATCTACAATCGATAACGCTATTTGAAAACGAATCAATGTATGGGAGTGACACATCGGAACGTTAAGTCACATCGTTAGGTCTAACCAACCATACAAATAGAAGAAGCGGTTAACGATTGTAGAAAGACATTTGATACGAAACGTTTGTAACTTGGCTAGGCTGCTTTTGTATTGCATAACAAATAAATTAGTAAACAACAATGACTCATAGTTCTTAACTAATTATGTTAAGGTAAATAGCACTAATAGCATTAACATTGACCATAAGTAGAGTAGGTAGTAAGAACTTCTAAACAAAACTAACATTATCAGTATTCTATGTATATTTTTGTTGTGGGGTAATTTATGTTTTAAATAAATAAAGTGTGATGTTTACCAGCCCGAATACCTAATGCCAGAGTTAAATATCATTGCCAGTTTGAATTAGTATATGATCGTAATGTTGTATCTGTGCCCTATGTCTCGCTCCAGGGGTGACGCGCTCGTTCCGGCGCTCGGGCGTGGCGACCATGCTGCTGGACGTGCTCATCAACCACCTGGCTGGGCCGCTGCCGCAGCCGCCCCACGAGCACCGCGTCAAGGCCATCTTCTTGCATGTACTCACCACCAACACAGAAGCTATACTATTTTATGAACACAGAAGGTGAGTACTATAGACTCTTTACAAAAAATATTGCAGTATGCATAAGCTCGTTAGCTTGACCCTTTGATCAAAATACGTTCTACGTGTGCTAGCTATTTTGTTTATTTTAAGAATGAGCTAGGAATATATTTAATGTTCTATTTTTCTCTCTTGTCATTCAACAATTGGTTATTTGGGTGAAATATTAATAAGTGCATTAGTAAAAAAGGTCTAGGTGCGACAAACGCACTCTAGTAACACACGTAGCGCCTTTTAATGACCTTACAAAAAATATGGTCATAAAGCTGCTAGCATACCTTGTAGATTTCTCTGCCTGATTTAATTCAAACGTAAATGCATGATTTTCTTGATGAGTAATGGATATACCCAAAGTGTCCTCACAGTCATTGAATATCATGATGACGCGTCGTCGATTGAATTACATAAAGTCTACAATGAAGCCACGCTTATGTGTAATACGACAATCTCATATTTTTATCTTTACTAGGAATCTCAGATTAGCTAGGTATGTTTTATATCGACTTACAAATTTAAAGAATATCGACACTGATATATAGGTGAGGAGGTAAATCATTCTGCTAAGTTCATTTGCACACTGATCTTTTACGCCATATTTAACATCACACTGTCAAATTAAATTACCTAGCAAGACTTAACAGACATGATAGGTACCGATATCCTAAGACGATAAAACAAAGAGAGTTTTCGTTACAATTTATTTACGGCGGGGTCAATTGCTAAAATACTCTCTCACTGATGTGTGTTTATATGTGCTCTACCTGAAATGCAGTACAAGAGGAATTTGAAGTGTGGGGGAACGTACTTTTTAGGGTTCCGTACATCAAAAGGTAAAAAAGGAACCCTTATAAGATCACTTGTCAATCATTCCGTCTGTCTGTCCGTGTGTCACCACCGATTTTCTCAGGAACGGGTTGACCTAGCAAGTTGAAATTTATACCAGATACTGAGGTATCTATAGTCCCTATGAGGTGTATAAAATTCAAGGTCCTGAAACAACACGATAAAAAGATATGGGCAAATTTAGATTTTTGCGAAAACTTGAAAGTACCAAAATTTACCTTAATATTCAATTTTTCTTAATTTTCCCATTACTTGTGCTGTAAGACCTTGCTTTTAACCAAAATTGACAATTCTAGGTCAACCGGAAGTACCTTATAGGTTTTGGGTCGAAAACCTATAGGGTAGTTCCCGTTACCTATTTATGTTGGTGAATGCCCTCGGTGCGTGAGTCCGACTCGCACTTGACCGGTTTTTTTCTTTATAAAATGCCCGCTGGGAAGGACAGTTACTTGTAATTTTATTATAAGTTTATACAATCGTTTTTATTTATTCAATCTATCTAAATAAAAAATTAATCCCTATTTCCCTTGGTCACGGCATCACGCGTGAACGGCTGGACCGATTTCGCTTAATTTTTTGTTATTGTTAGGAGAAGGTTCCTACGAAAAAAAGAACTAAGAAAAAAAAAATGGTACCTTACCTACATAGGTAGGGTAGGTATGTAGGTAGGGTAGGGTAGCTAGGGTAGTAGGGTAATTAGGGTAGGTAGGGTTAGGTAGGGTAGGGTAGATTAATGTTTGGTGTTTTTATGGCAAAACAAAGTTTGCCGGGTCAGCTAGTCTTAAATAGATAAAAGATACATGTTCGTACTGAGTTTCTCTCGCTAACTTAATCGGGTCCTCTAAAAGGTACTATCATCGATAGCGTCAGCATTGGCCTCGGTAAAGTTATTTCATAGTACAGGTGTTAATTCACACTGACTAATATTTCTCACGTAGTAGAAAACAGAATAATCGATACCTATTAATACATTGCTAGGCGTTGGAAACGTTCTCAACTATCACATCATGTAGATATTCTAACAACCTGCGGTTGGCATATTTAAAGCAATTAAAACAAAATAGTTAAGAAATTAAATATTTATTTGCTTAAACATAATATTACCCCATCACATCACTCTTCACACTAAATATTATAAAGGCGAAAGCACAGTATAAATATGGACGAACAGTACGGAAACTACCTACAAACGCTCGAAACGGCACACATGTGAGACAAACATGCGCATCGACTAGACCCCTAAGCGGCTCGTACTACTGACAGCACTGCAAGCGCTGCTTAGGGGTCTCGTCTCGTAGGTAGTTTCCATACTGTTTGTATATTTATACTGTGGCGAAAAGTTTGTGATTGTGTGTGTGTTTGTTACTTCTTCACGCTCAAACGACTGGTCGGATCTTGATGAAAATTGGCGCAGAGATAAATAGTCAGGCATAGCACATAGGCTTTTATCCCGGTAATGTTCCCTTGGGATAAGAAAACACTTTTCATTGGGATAATTGTCGACTTTCACACGGGCGAAGCCGCTGGCAGAAACTAGTCCTGTAGCTAGCCCTTAGAACTTCTTTCATTCATATATACCTAAGGCTATTAAAGTAATATCTACATCAATTCATTCAATAGTAAGTAGAATTACCCAAAAACCTAGTCGGCGGAAACGTATCTTATCAGAAGTTATCAGATTGTAGTTAAAATGAGTTATGTAATGAACTATATTGCATGTTATATAGCCATGGAATTTGCCGAATTTTTCAGCGTTTTAATATACCAAGGTAGAATTATCTACCTAACTATTAGGTATAGTGTATTTTTTTTGGGCTTATTTGCTTTGAATCATGAATAAACAACATTCTCAGCTAGCATGCATTTTCATTTTATTTGCTTTTTCTTAAGGCGTATATGTTCCTTAATGTTAACGCGGTACTGACCGTGCGCCTGCTCGGCAAAATATTTTTTCATTTACATTATCCTATGTAGGTTAAGAAGAAATTCTAACCATACATTTTTCTGCTTAAACATATTTTTAAATATCCAAGTCGTTTTGGAGGAAAAGAAGCGAAATAATATCGTGTTGTTAATTATTGTTTTAAAGCAAAAGTATTCGTCATACGAAAAAACCAGGTTTCACAAATAATGTACATGAATCAATAATAAATATATATTTATTTCAAACCTTGTAACCTAGCCGTCACTAAGGAGTATGCTTTAGAAAGTCACCGTTTTACGGCACTAAAGCGCAGTAAGGGCCTTAAAAGGGTGCGTCCGGTTTTAAGCATTACAAATGTCGTTGTATATTATAACATCACGCCTGTATGCTCCAAAAATTTAGGCAGAAATGCACCTAAAGTACCTACACTCATATTTCGCCCGTTATGTTTAAATTCCATGTAGTAGCCTAGTACTTGTGCCCAGTTGAAGTGATGGCAATAAGGGTCGTGTTTCCATCAACATATATTTAATTTTCCACGTCTTTATATATGTATATCTAATATCTTTAAACGAGCAATTCTTGTATAAATATATATATAATCTGAATCTCGGAAACGGCTCCAACGATTTTCTTGAAATTTAGTATGCATTGCCTTTCGGGGGCGATAAATCGATGTAGCTAGGTTTCATTTTTAGAACACGTCGTTTTCTCTATTTTCACCCGAGCAGAGCTCGGTCGCCCAGGTACTATATAATGAATCCCTATTTTCCTTGGTCACAGCATCACGCGTGAACGGCTGGACCGATATCGGAAATTCTTTTTTGTTGTGTTTGTTATTGTTAGGAGAAGGTGCTTATGAAAGAAGAAAGGAAGGTATGTAGGTAAGGTAGGATACCCTAGGAAGAATAGGGTAGGTAAGGTAGGGTAGGTAGGTAGGATAGGTAGCGTAGGGTAGGTAGGGTAGGCTGTTAAATGACGGGAGCGAAGCCGCGGACACAGCTAGTCTACTTGTAGATGCTAATATTACTGCATATTTTCATAATCATTAACTAGTGCTATTATTGAAGTTTCACACGCAACCGACCATTTAGTTTCCCATCCTATTAGAGGTACTTACACCGACTAAGTAAGGAAATTCCTCCAATTAGAGCAGTGGTGGCCCAGTGGTATCGGCCGCGACTTACAAGTTGTAGGTCGTGGATTCGAGCCCAGGCAGGCGCTTTACTTTGTGTAAATTATTTCATCACCACTGCTCTCAAAACGGTGAAGGAAAACATCGTGAGGAAACCGGCATGTCCTAGAACCAAACATTCGAAGATATGTGACATCCACCAACCCGCACTGGGCCCGCGTGGTGGATAACGATGGCCCATTCCCTCTCACAGAGGAGGCCTGTGTCCCAGCAGTGGGAACATTAATAGGCTGATGATATGATATAATTCCATTTGCCGAAACATTAATCACAATTCCCTTATTACTTAAACAGGTCGTTACGAAAACCCATAATTCAATTTGAAATAGTTTTTATTTCTTTCAAACTATCAGGATTGAACGTAGGTAACAAAAAACTGTTACATAAATTAGTGATTAGGTACTAATAACTGTACATATAACTTCTAAATATATAGTTACTAAATGAAGGTTCATTTTCAAATTGTGAACGTTGAATACCTATTTAGCTCCTGTATTTATTTTAAGAAATCTCTAATTTCTTCTAATAACCCTTTAATTTCTTCTAATAAATCTCTAATTTCTTCTAATATAAATTTCTAATTTCTTCTAATAAATTCCTAATTTCTTTTAATAAATCTCTAATTACATCTAAAAAAAATCTAATTTCTTCTAATAAATCTCTAATTTCTACTAATAAATTTCTAATTTCTACTAATAAATTTCTAATTTCTTCTAATAAAGCCCTAATTTCATCTAATAAATCTCTAGTTTCTTCTAATAAATCTCTAATTTCTTCTAATAAATCTCTAATTTCTTCTAATAAATCTCTAATAAAATTGTCTTCTGTATTTTCGAAATAAAATACTTACGCAAAGTTTACTGACTTCCTCAGTTGATCTAACCTTGTATCGGTACTGCATTCATGCATTCTTTGGCAGAGAGGCCCACGAGATTTCGCAAAGATAAATAAACAATTTGTACGTAGCAAATGTATTTAGTTGTTGCAAATATCGACGTTATCTCAAGTATAATATTATCCTCATCATATAAGTATATCTGCTCTTTTAAACGTTTCCGTTTTATCTGTAAGCATGTTCGTATATTTATCTTATCGGATATATCTCTGGGTACCTAGGTTATTTTTGCCTTGACCTGTATAGTAATAAATATTACTTGCGAATGAGATGTGTTGTAACTTTTCAGTATCTATACCTAACAATTTAAAAATAAAATAAAAAGGACGAAAAGAAAACTTCGTTTAAAAAATCCAATGATCCCGACTGCTAAAGAAGCGATCTAAAAAGAAGAAAATCATGCTGTGCAGTTGGAGAATAAAACATATTCGCGAGCTGGCTGACCAAAACCAGATGTTAATTAACTTTTTACCCGACTGCCGAAGGAGGGTAATGTGTTTATCAGTCTATGTACGTATGTATGTTTGTTTGTTCCTGTGGCGTTCTAGAGACCAAACGCGTTGGCCGATTTTGATGATTCTTACGTCAATCGATTCGTCTTAACCCTGCGAGTGTCACTGGCTAAACTAAAATTGGAAAAGAAAAAAATGGCGGATTTTGGGCGCCATTTTGTGGGGGAGTTTTTTTTTTATTCCTCACCCTTCGCGCGGGGTTTCAAAATAAAGGGTTTTAAGAGGTGATTTCAAAAATATATAACACTTATATGTTTAAATGTACCTAATTCTAAAAAAAAGTGACTAAAAAGTTGTAAATAAAAAAAGTTAATTATAAAAATCAAAAAAACCCGACTGCTTAAAAAGCGAACTAAAAAGATGATTGATTTTTATAATTAACTTTTTTTTTATTAATAACTTTTAGTTAACATTTTTTTAACGAATTATGTTCATTTAATATAAGTGTTATATATTTTTGAAATCACCTCTTAAAACCCTTTATTTTGATACCCCACACGATGGATATGAAATAAAAAAATTGGGCCAAAATTTTTCTATTTTCCAATTTTAATGTAGCCAGTGGCACTCGCAGGATTAAGACGAATCGATTGACGTAAGAATCATCAAAATCGGCCAACGCGTTTGGTCTCTAGAACGCCACATATTAACAAACATACATACATAGACTGATAAACACATTACCCTCCTTCGGCAGTCGGGTAAAAAGCAGTCGCGCCATCAGGAAGGTCCCTTTGTTTTATTTTTTATTGGGAAATCTTCCAATGACTTTTCCCGCTCTGGGTGAAGCGGGAAGGCGTGTCAGACTTTACTGACTAAAACCCACCCATCATCATCATCAGCCTTTTTAATGTTTCCACTGCTGGGACACAGGCCTCCTCTCTGTGAGAGGGAATGGGCCGTAATCCACCACGCGGGCCCAGTGCGGGTTGGTGGATGTCACATGTCTTCGAATTTTTCATTCTAGGACATGCCGGTTTCCTCACGATGTTTTCCTTCACCGTTTTGAGAGCAGTGGTGATGAAATAATTTACACAAAGTAAAGTCTACCTACGACACGTAAGTCGCGGCCATTACCACTGGGCCACCACAGCACTCCCACCAAACCGACCCGTTTTCCTTCAATTGCTTAAGCCAGGGCCGCGGTAACTCGTTTTCAAATTTATCCGCGACCCATCAGAAAGGTCCCTAACAGTTCATTTCCATGCGCTATCTCCCGACTGCTATGGTCTTGGAATCGAACCCGAGACCACAAGACTACACAGCGAATTCTTGTAATAAATATACTATGTTCTCCTTTGTAGATTCCGTCTCCACTCGTTTCTGCCGTACTACTACTCGATCAAGGGGCGGTGTAAAGACGGGTTCACATACGTGTACTACGTGAACGGTGGACACGCGCCGTGGGGGCTGGTGGACTACGTGAAGTACGTGGCGCGCGCGGCGTGGCGCGGCGGCGGCCTGTACCCCTGGCTGTGGGGCAAGCTGCGCACCGCGCTCACCATCGCCTGGCACAGGTAGCGCCCCCCGCGTGTGCACTGCACTCTACACACCCGCGTGTGACGGCTCAGCCTCGAGTGAGCTGCTTCAGTTCGGTCTCGTCAGTGTTCGGATTGATTCCTATGTAAATACCTAGTCCAGAAATTGTATTTGCGATTACGTGTACGACTGGCTGCGTCTGGCATGTGTCTGTTACGTTGTATGTGATTGTATACATCCGCAGGTTCAATGTTCAGCAATACAGTAACTTCTAACAAGCCAATAATATGCAATATTTTCGGTAGTCTTTTTTTAATCTAATTTTAATTTGTCATTCGTCAAAGCATGTTGAATTGTGGTTGAATACGTCCGTCGAACAAATATTAAACTCACCTGATGTTTTCCTTAGATGTACAGGAAAAGAGCTGGCACTTTGTAAAAGGAATTGTTATTATTTTTATTACTATTTTAGTTGTTAAGTTAAAATATTTTGCATTGTTTTTTCTAACTCTACGCATTCCGTGAGATTTGACTCATTATGGGTATAATTGGACAACTTTACTGATTTGGTTTACAATTTTGCTACGTTTTCAGAAATTTCCACAAAACGTAGAAGTGCAGTGTGTAAGCAGTGATTGAACGAGAGAATTTATGAAATATCACTAAGTTATGGATTATTTATAGAGAGCACTGTTTATTGTTTTTTAACATTGACGTGAAGCCAAATTTGATAAAAGTCTTTTAGCACAGCAATTAATAACACGATCGCTGTGCATATTTTTATATTATACGTAACTAGAATAAAAGGAGAAACACCAAACTCGAACAAACATTGTATCCCGAGGGAACGTCAATTTGGCTTCAAATATTAAACTGACAAAGTTATTTGTGATATTTTTATTACTCAAAGCTTTAAATTTAACAATTCATTGTATTTTCATATTAAACGAACAAAACATTGACACATTTTTTACACGAGAATATAATTTTGCGTTTGTTTGAGTATTAAGGACGGCATCGAATGCTACAGAAATACAACAAAGTATCACGTGCCATGATATACTGCCAAGTTTACTAAAGTAAGGTGCCTGTGTGTTCAATGTAAGACATAATGTACGGATAAACAATAATATTGTAACAATAACATTATTATTTATGAGCAATACCTGTATTAACGGAGAGATAGCCAATGAGGGCGGAACAGTTATCAGTGGTCATTCGTATTTAGTAGATTCAGATCACGTCACTCACAGGATAAAGTAGGTAAGCATACGACTTGTGTATAAAATCATTTTATTTTGACATACTGTAGAACAGGGGTCACCAATTATTTTCTTTTGGGGTCCGTTTTTTTAATTAATAAAACCGTGGCGGTCCGTAAGGTTAAACCCCTTCTCCACGGCGTTTACATCGTCTACATTATACTTTGTAAAAATTATAATAAACATAAATATGTAAATATTAATATACTAGCTGATCCCCGCGTCTTCGGACCACCCCACAGGACACAGTTTTCGGGATTGAAAAATAGCCTATATCGCTCAGAAATAATGTAGCTTTCTATAGGTGAAATATTTTTTTAAATCGGTCCAGTAGTTTCGGAGCCTATTCGGTACAAACTAATAAACAAAGAAAAATATCTTTCCTCTTTATAATATTGGTATAGATGTAAAACCTACAATATCAATGAAAATTTTGATGTGATGATTCGTCCGTTGTGGAATCGACAGCAGTAAAGACAAAGCGCTGTATCAGCGGTCCGGCTGCGGACCGCGGTCCCTCATTTGGTGACCCCTGTCGTAGACTAAAGTGCCTACTCAGTGCAGTCATGGTTAATTACTTTGATATTGCAGACCTTTGACATTTTCGCGGAGTCGCATGATACACGCCGAGCAAGGTTAAAACGGTCTGGAATGTCAATCAGTCATAATTAACAGTTTTGTTTGCCCGATTGTAATGTCCCGCAGGGTTATTACGTATTTTTTGCAAGAGCAAAACGATAGCGATCAAACGCTTTATGTCATAAAACTCAGCATTACCTGCAGTGTAGGTATCACACAATCGTTTGCTAATCGCTCGCTGTTTGTCAAATGCACTTATTTAAAAAAAAACCGCCAACAAATCTAGAACTTTTGTATTGAAGAGCAATTATTGCGCAAAAATCGCTATCGTTTTGCTTTTGCAAAAGATACGTAATAAGCCTGCCGAGCTTTTTTATGGTATGATACCGTTCTAAGTGCAAAATATCTAAATAATAAATATAATGTGCCTTTAAATTTATGTTATTGTAAAATAAAGCAGTGGTCTGAATGTGTAATATTAATGCTGATATCTGTTTGAGAGCCAGAGAGCATGTCCATTATAAACGCTACTCTAATGTATAATATAGTACTCTAATACTACACAATTCCATAGAAACTTTTTGAAGTTACTGTAAATTAAAAAAAAAAACTAGTAGTTTATGTAAATAGTTTTTTATCGAATTATTATAAATAGGCATTGTACAGTTTACGAATAAGACGAATTTACAATTAATATTATCAAAGAAGGCTGTCGTATTCTTTATTGAACGTCTCCAAGTCTTGTGAAGTATTACAGTAAGATATTAACAGTGTGTTCAGTTTATACAATTTCTTCAGTAGAATTGATAAACGTGTGGAACTGTGAAGCTGAACAGTCTCTCCGATACATGGCATTGATTACAATAGTTGATGTGTAAGCCTTAGAGAGGCCTTTTCTCTCAAAGCTTTTAATCAATTTTACACTACCTAGCCGATAAATGGCTTTACTAAATTAGCTGTCTGTCAACCGTGTATATTTTGGGCACTTCGGAACAATTTATTTCTGCATTCAGTCATACCAGTGTACGTAGTTTTATGAATGTACTCACATGAACCAAAGTATTTTAATGTCTTAGTTTTGTTATCACTCGTACACTCGATGTTTAATTCTTTTTTTATTAAGTAAGTATTAATACAATTAATGTTAATCGTTAATTTAAAAAATGAGTATTATTATTTGGACCAGTTTTAAATTATTTGTATAAATTCCAAAAGCAGTCATGATAGTTGATTACGTTTTGTAATTTGTGATATTATCATCAGTTATATAGGTAATTATTTCGAATTATTTTCTAAAGTTTTGCAAAATTGTAATAATAATAATAAGGTCGACATTGTGTGTTAAATTGTCCTTTTTCTATAATATAGCACGTTCCTAATGTTAAATGGAAATTTTACGTTATAATTCTATGTTTAATACTCTAAAATAGGAAAAGATTTTAGCTTCCAAATAAATATCATTGTTGACTAAACTGTATTTTTGTTTGCGTTCCCAATAATAGTGCAAGATATCCTTAAGGTTACACTAGTCGATCACACTTACATACAAACATAGTCTGGCGATTACTCCACTGTTTGACGATGTACGTTCTAATTAAAAAATGATATCAATTTGTCTCATCATTATTCTAGCCTTGTATGGAAACAAAAAAGTAAAATATATATACATTTGAAAGTTATGAGCGTCGAAAGTTCCATATTTCAACACTAATTTTAACGCATCTTTGGGTGGAAATAAATACCATAAGACGAAGGAAAATTGAAAAATGGCCTCCATACAGGGATAGATTAGTAGTTCAACAATGCATATATGAAATCTAGACTCCCAAAGGTCTGTTTATAAAATTTCGCGCGCTCGTTTTCGTCCTTAAATCATCATCCATTTCGCTACAAACTCGCAAAAGTGCTAATTCGTACGCGAACTAGCTTCTTGTGTGTGTGTTGTGATGAGCAGTAAGCTGCTCATCACAACATTATGTCTTTCGCACGTGTTGTCGAATGTGATAGCAAGCATTTTAACCCCGCGCGCAAAATATTTCGTGCCGTCGACTAGGGGAACCTTAATGGTTTAAAATGAAAGACTCCAGTAACAATTTCAGAAAATGTTTAATTTTAATAATTGCTTCATTTTTCATCAACTATGCTGTACAAACTATATCGCTTACATTAGAATTAGCAATTAATAATTGCACGTAAAAAAACTTAACAAATAGGTTTCTTCAACTTTTCGATTGGAATGAACGATTATTACAATAAGTAATATTTTTTTACAATATTTATAACTCTACGAAATGAAAACTCTATTCAACAAGCAGTCACAATCGCCCAATGATATGTTAAAATTATTTGTATATAATTTTAATGTTATTGCATTCTAAGTATTATCCGCGTCGTGTGTGGGCGGCGAGCACGAGTAGCTCCACGCTAGGGCGCGCGCCTGTCGCCGCTCGCGCCTGTCACCGCTCGCGCCGGTCGCCGCTCGCGCCGAGTCAAGCAGGAAGCGCCCTCTACACACTACGTGACTAGGTTGTCTCTCTCACTGGCGCTGCCCTTGTGGTTCTGGCCCTTGAAGTCTTTCAATCTAATTGGCGATGACTCGCTGCCGGAATCGCCCTGAAACATTTAAATTATTCCAATCAACACATCGAACACCTTGTTGTTATCACTCCAGCGATGGTCAAGAAGTTTCAAACCTCCGAACAAGTTTAAATCGTGCCAATTAGCCTGGGCTACAGCGGCCTGAAGGGTGTTTTGGTAAGTACAGTTCTGTGTATACCTAGAGTTCATTGTTGAAGAATTATGGAATTGAAGATCACTTCAGCATGCTCTCATCGCATTTTTTTGCATATTGGATTCGCCCTCATTGACAATGAAAATAACTCCATTTTGAAACGGATCTTATGTTTGTGGTGTTGTTGTGTTATTAGCCTAAGATCCCGATATAAAACGACCTTCACCGAGATGTATATTTGATGAAACGTATTTTATATTTAATTTAATATGTCAATAAATATATTGCTTATGGGTTGCCTAACAAATTTCAGTCCAGGATATGATTAAGTAATAATCGTCGGTGCTCCGTAGACCAATTGAAATCTGACCAATTGGTCTATGGGGAATATTACATGTATCCATCGTCCAATTTCTAACTGGTCTATGGAGAATTGAGAAATGTTCCGCTGTCCAGTTTAATGGTATAGTAAAGCCGTGTCCATAAGTATTAAAAAAATATATCATAAGCAATTTTTGAAACCGCTTAATAATCATTTATTGAATAATTACGGTATAACAATTTAAAAACCGGCCAAGTGCGAGTCGGACTCGCACACGAAGGGTTCCGTACCATTATCGCAAAACACTGCATAAAAATCACGATTGTTGTATGGGAGCCCCCCTTAATTTATTTTATTTTAATTTATTAATTATTATTTTTTGAAGTAAATATACAACTACCCACGATACAGGAAGAAATTCCTAGTGTGGGGCAATGTTTTTAAAAAAAAAGAAAAAAAACATTCTGTGAATATTTCAAGCGGCTACCTGTTGCCGTTATAAATATCGAGCAAGAAACGGCAAAAATATCACGTTTGTTATATGGGAGCCCCCCTTTAATATTTACTTTATACTGTTTTTAGTATTTGTTGTTATAGCGGCAACAGAAATACATCATCTGTGAAAATTTCAACTGTCTAGCTATCACGGTTCATCAGATACAGCCTGGAGACAGACGGCCAGACAGACAGACAGACAGACAGACGGATCGCGAAGTCTTAGTAATAGGGTGCCGTTTTTACCCTTTGGGTACGGAACCCTAAAAAACAGTGAAAAATACGCAGATAGGACAAACTGTCTTCATAGTCCTTGCCAATTTTCTTGGCCGCCCTGAAGTTGGCTACAATGGCTGCGCAGTCGTTAATCTCATACAAAAACAGCACCGTTTCGTGCCTTGCGCATCGGAAAGTCAACTTCAGGGCGGCCCAGAAGTTTGGCGAAGACTATAACATTCTGCAACAAAATGGATAATCCTTAATAGCTCAAAATCGGCTTATTGAATTAAAAAAAAAATATCTGAAGATTCTTCAATTCTTCCCACTGGTAGGCTAACGAGAAATCAATTAATTGTCATTACATTGACACCATAATGACACATAAGTTTTCTGTGAAGTGGCCATTTAAAAATGTTTACATACTTTCCTATCTTTTCTTTTATTGAAGATTCTATTATAATTAACTATAAATGAAATAAATACAATATAAGGTTATTGTATTTATTCCTTTATAATACTTTTGAATTTAGTTTGATGTGAACACAAAAATATAACAAAGGCTTCTTTGAACCTAAAGTATAGGAAACTGGTGTGAACTCAGGGTTATAATGTGATAATGGAACATAGTTTTGGTTTACGTCGAGTATGCTCCATAGACCAGTTGGTAATTGGACGATGGAAACATGTAATTTTCCCCATAGACCAATTTGTCGAATTCCAATTGGTCTACGGAGCACCGACGGTAATAATAAACAAAAAAAAAAATTAAACGTTTCACCGGTTTGATTATTAGACAAATTCTATATCAATCGAAAGTATGAAGCCCATAGAATATGCAAACGTTAGGTTGCCTATTCTTTACCGGTCACAACTCTCGATTAGCCAGGTATAAATAGGTAAATTGATACTAGCTTTTTGCACCGGTCCGATTGCAACCCATATGTAATATATTTATTGACATATTAAATTAAATATCAAATACGTTCCATCAAGTACCTAAACATCTCGGTGAAGGTAGTTTTACATCGGGATCCTATACTATATACTTACGTTAGCACCGAGCGAGGTGGTCTCCTGGAGTAGCAGCTCGCTATCGGTGCCTCGGGCCTCCTTGTTCTTCAGGATGGAGCGTGAGCGAGAGTCGCCCTCTAGCGGCCAGCCGCCGCCGCGTTTGTTGCCATTCTTACCTATATGCACACATAGCCACACGATATATTGAAGATTTAAAGGGTCTTTTTTTCTGTTTTAGAGTACTTTGTTAAAAGGGTTCGATAACGAATTAACAGACCGAACGTCCATTGTTGATATAAAACTGGTCTTACGGTTACGTATAGGTACGTGAAGCGTTAGATAAATATACTTTTTACCACAATTTGAGTTACTACAGGTACTTATACTTGCGTGCGCTAACAGAAAACCCTTTTTGTTTGACAACAACAGTTCTCGTTTATTTATTACTTTTATTTTCATCCATTTCTGTCATCTATGGCCACTCTATCACGCCTTGGAAAAATCAATTCAAATGGTAGACTCCATCAGTCGAATTGCACCAATAGGCATCCTCACCCTTTGGTCTAAAAACTATTTGTTACTTATGTTACTGCATAATAAAACCACTCTTCAAACGTTTTGTTATTAAGTTGGTGATACAATACAGCACAAATGATGGGTATGGCTCATCTCATCGCCTTCCTACATATTTATATGGCGATTTATCTACCTATTTCCAAAAAGTCTTTTTGATTATCGAGTGTCAATATAATACATATGCCAGTATGCCAGTGATGATGTCTGTCAACTGCACAAGCAAACGTTAGCTCTAATGTTTCCTCATTCGTAGAGTCGTCGTACCTACAGACTTGTTGTTTTTTAGCATTTGTATGGAGAAACTCAGCTATAAGGGTAGTACTTTCAGAGTAACTTTCCAATTGTATGCGCAACCCACGGTCAACGCACTTCATTGGTTGCGTCCTTACAATGGAACCCTGCAGTCTCTGTCCAAAAGCCGTTTCCACTAGACTGCAAAGCGCAGGTATTTAAGCTTTTGTATACTAGGTGGTAGGTACGTATTTAAAATGAGACGAACCAAAAAGGATGTGATGATTAATGATCCTCGTAGCAATCCCTCTCGGCGGCTTCCTCTCTTCCTCCGTCCAGTCCTGTGGGACAAACGGTCACGTTCGCGTTACCCACATGACCATTGAAATAAGCATCGTTAGAATATGAAAGCAGTTAAACAACTCATGCATTTAGAACACATTGAAGTATAAGTCAAACTGTATCTACATCATGCAAACACGACAACGGACAAGGTTGGGAAGACGAGATCATTCGGACACACTACCGAGCCTAAAAAGCTGTGTGTAGCTGGTGAGCGGCGCTGCGGGTCGCCATCGCTCACCTGTTGGAAGCGAGCCTTCCTGTGTTTGGGCTTGGCGTCGTCCGAGGGGGGCTCCTCGAGCGGTTGCGGCAAGCTGGTGCGAGACGCGTCCAGCGGTCGCACGCCAGCCGCTGGCACCGTGCTGGCCGCCGGCACCGCGCCCGCGCCGCCCAGGCTGGCTCGCGAGCCCAGCGGCGACCCTTCGCCCTGTGAACCTTTGGCACACAACACGCTCCCATCCCCAGATGCACTCCTGCGCACTCCGTTAAAGTCCGTGTTCACCCCGCCCCCGCCCCCACCCCCACCCGCGCCGCCACCGCCGCTACCGTCCAGAGGATTCACATACAAGTTTGATGAGTCGTTCTCGCATGCGATGTCGCCCTCTGAAGGAAAAGGGTGCGTAAGGCATGATGCAAATGTATCTGTAACGTAAGACATAATACGTACATGGAGCCGCACACGACCACATCCGCCGTATGCAGCTCTTACATATCATACAATACGCATGGTTAGAGTAAGTACAGTAGGAACATGATGTGTGCCGAAAGGACATCGACGTTACAACAGTGAACGAATAAGGACAAGATAGTAACGATTATTTATTCGATTCTACGACTACGGGTTGATTGCACACATAAAATACATTAAAACTAAATATTCTTTTAATTAAAAAAGACAGTATTAACAAGTCTTGCAAACAACATTGATAAAAAAATTCAATGCACTTTACCCAAGTTTAAGAAGAAATTTTAAAAGAACCTAGAATAATATATGAAATTGCGTGTGTACCTGGGCTGTCGAGGCTGTTAGGCGTGGCCTCGGGCAGCGCCTTGGGCGCGGGGTGCCGTTGCAGGCACGCCAGCTCCACGCACACCGGCTGGCGCAGGTCCGACGTCGACATGGGCATCAGCTGCTCTGCGTCAATGAACTCCTTGTACCCCTACACCAAAGTGTTACACACACTATTAACTCCGATATGATGAAACTACATTTGTTTGATAACTTTAATATCATTCCGGTCTCACGTTTCTGTAGGTATGTTTACTTTTCATTTCAGTATGGCTAAATATGGCTATATAATGTGGCTTAATATGGCTTTCAATGACCATGATTTTATATTTCAGTTTTGGACTCCATCAAAATTTGGGGTCGATATGTTTTGTACGTATGACAAAAATTACCTTCAAGTATCCTATGTTATTAAAATGATTAGCTGCACATTTAAACCGAAAGAAAGAAATCATAAAACCAGCGGATGGGTAGTTAATAATTATAACACTAATTTAAAACAGTAAGTAAATACTTACAGGTTATTGCTGGATGGAAATATTGTTATTAGTAAAGTAGGTATTACATACACCAAATAATAAAAAAAATCGCGTAATTAGTAATTAATATGAGGCGTCTACAGAATCACGAATGCGTTAGTATCTTAGTACCTTGAACGTGCAAAAACAACATTCAAACTCAGAAGGCAGCTGATCCAAGTCAAGCTGTTTGTCAGCATTCTTCTTTTCCTAGAAAAAGAGAAATCATTAGTAACTAGTTATTCTCGTTCCTAGACTAAGGTTAGAGAATAAGTAGTGAGTCGTCCAAACCGTCGACGAATGCTGTATCGCTTTGAAAAAATGATTCGGAAAAGCAATCGGTGATCGCCGACGGTTCATGTAAGCTTAAATCTGTGATGCGTTTTAAATTTTGCTTTGACAAACAGGCAACTATAAAGTTCTACAATGATTAATTTTGTCCGACAACGAGTGTTAGCATAGATGTAAACAGGTGATAGCTTACTGGTGTAGGTTCAGGATTTATGAGCAAGCGTTTCTCCGGCGAGCCGAACCCCTCGTTCGAGTAACGACGCTCTTTCTGAGGGCTGCTCTGAAACTGTTACCTACAGTGTTAGCGGAAAGCATATTGCTGCAATGTGACTACAGCTTCAAAAGGGTCCGTCCAAAGCTTAAAGCGAAAATAATTTAGAATATTGAGTCGCCCCTCCTCTAGCGCACTGCTGATATCTGCTGAAGCAAAAACAGATCGTGAAATTGCATGGTTTAATGGCTAGTTGGCAGTAAAAATGACTAGTTAAAGGCTTGCTGCAACTCACCCTACGATAGGCAAGATGATTGTTGGACGTACCCATAGTGTTGTGAGCAAGTGTTATTACCTGGCCGGGGTCAGTACTCTGAGGCAGCTTAGTGGTGATGGAGTGTTCGTACTGTTTGTAGCAGCCGGTGATGGCCGGGGCCTCGCCCTCCAGGCTAGTGGCGTCCGCCTGCGACAAGTTGTGTCCTGAAGACACATACCACTGTGAGTAGCGACGTATTCCATATGCTCCACTATTGTCCCCGTATATTTTTATTTATTTATTAAAAGATGAAGAAACAGTTAAAACATGACAAAAATAACGGCGTGAACTACACAACACACATTCCACACGAACAGTACAGTACACAGAATCCAGCGTCCTCCGGATACACACATCAGACAGTCCACAGAAGAGGAATGTTAGTTCTAAGAAGCGTTAGGCTTACGCTGACAATGTAATCGACCTTAGATTATAGTCTTCGTCGCACATCGCTAGCTACACGCGACCGCGACGCACTCGACCCCGAGTAACAGACTTAGTATAAAGGGGTCGAGCGAGACCACTGTGACAGTGGCAAGATGCTCATCTGGCGTCGTCTCTCGCCTCAATGAGGACGCACTTGTCACCTGAAGACAAGGAATAAAACTCTCTGAGTGCACCTCGCCGCAACCAACGAGTGAACATAGCTGTAGCTGCGATGTATAGTGAACTGTTTGGTTTGATTTGAAGATGTCTGCGAGTCCGGAGAGCTATATCGATGCGACGTGCACACATTCAACATTCATTGCATCCAATAACACAGACACTGTTTGAGCACGAGAGGCATGCGTGCACAGTGATAGATAGAGTTAACGTGCATCCGAGCAAGAGACATATGACATGGAGAAGCGGCGAAGCAAGTGGCCTACGCGGTACTGACCTGTGTCTACGATGACGTCGATGAGGTCCATGCTCTTGGCGAAGGCGTCGCGCAAGTTAATGTGGTGGAAGGAAACGATGGAGCCCTCGCGCTTGGCGCGTTCCAGCGCCTCTCGTCGCTTGAGCGCCTTTTCGCGCCGCATCTGGTTCTTGTAAAACTCGGCGAAATTGTTGACGATAATGGGGATGGGTAACGCAATTACCAACACGCCGCAAATACAGCAAACTGAGCCGATGACCTTGCCCAACGGGGTCGTGGGGTAAATGTCACCGTATCCGACTGTGGTCATGGTGATGCCGGCCCACCAAAACGTTTCCGGAATGGAAATAAATTTAGTTCCCGGCTCTTCTTTCTCAGCGAAGTATGCCAATGAGGAGAATATGAGTACTCCCATCGCAAGGAACAACATGAGCAATCCGAGCTCCTTATAGGAGTTTCTGAGCGTAAACCCGAGCGACTGCAGCCCGGTCGAGTGCCGGGCGAGTTTGAGGATGCGCAATATTCGCATGATACGGAAAATTTGCACAACACGCCGCACGTCTTGAAACTGATCGGTGGCGTTCTTATTTGTTTCGAGCAGGAAGAGAGATACAAAATAGGGCAATATGGCTAGTAAGTCTATCACGTTCAGTCCACCCTTGAAGAACTTCCATTTATCCGGCGAAGCACTGAACCGCAGCACGTACTCGAGCGTGAACCACGTGATGCACACCGCCTCGACCATGGCCAGCTGCGGGTTATCCATGGGCGCGCCCTTCTCGTCGTACACTTGCATCTGGGGTATCGTGTTGAGAGTGAGCCCTATCGTGGACAGCACGATGAAGAGGATCGAGATGACCGCGATCACCTGCAAGCACGCACCAGTGAGCGGCGAGCGACGGGCCCGCGCTCGCCGCCCGCGCCACTGCGCTGCCACACTGTGCAACTAAGCCTCGGAGCTAGTGTCACATGTAGCCACATGTGTCAGATCAGTCAGTTATATGCAGTGTTTATACAGAACTACTCTTCCTACATGTTTGTACATTGGTATTATGTTACTTAAATATTTGTAAGATATATGTCATGAGGTATGTATTTACAGACAAACGGTAAAAGCCAATATCGTATGTAACAAATGTCTTAAGAGTAATCTTAAATTTTGGTGTAGAAATAACATCTATTCGTGTGACTATGTTAGTAGTGTTGTGTGGTTTTGGTGTAGATAAGTAGGTAATTTATATTAAAAAGTGTGGGTGAACGGACGCGCGTCCGAGTCTGAACGGTCTATGTCTATGCGCCTATAGCAGAAGGCGGAACGAAGCAGACGCTCGTCCGTCCATCGCCCGCGTCGCTCGGTTAGTCGGATCAGTATCGAAGCGGAAGCGCTGGTGGAGTAGGAGTAGATCGGGAGGCGAGCGGGAGCAGGAGCGGGCAGGCGGGGGAGAGGGACGCCGGCAGGCGGCGCCTCGCCGTGGTGGGAGGCGGCGCGGGAGCAGGCGGCGCGCGCCGGACCCCTAGGGCCGAGTCCGGCGAGCGCCGGGTCCGTCCCGTGCCACCCCGCACGCCGGCCACTGTGCGCCGCCGAAGCGGCGGCTGGTCACATCGCGTAAGCCCATCCCATCTTTGCAACTTTGCGACAACAATTAAGCTTTGTTTTTATAAAGTTCCCTATAGAGAACTTTCGACGTGGCTGTGAACATTTATAAAATTAACTGTAATAAAATATTATTTACAATCCTGAAGATTGCCGTGAAGTGAAACATTTGACTTGATAGTAAGCATAAAATAGTTTTTGCAGCTTTGAAAAGAAGTTAACAGTCTTTGAACAACAACAAATGAAAAATAAATTATAGAAAAACATAACTTTAAATACGTAGGGTTACGAGAAACTCCTTTTCAAACCGTTAATTATGACCGATACGGTGACACGGTTCTCGGTAGACCACAACACAACAATATGATAAGACAGCACGTTTAGTGTTATCACAAATGTTAGTACAATACAATAACTAATTCTGCAGGTTGAACAAATTCCAGATCTTGTGTTGTAGAATACTGTGCCTTATATCGTACAATTTTTTTTTCCATATCTTGTTTAGAACTTAATGTAACAAGCCATTAAATATTAGTTATACAATCATCAATAAATACATAAAATCAAAAATACTTAATAATACATAAATAAGTATGCATTGCACTTTAATAGTGTTTGCTGAACTTTCGTGTGGAATAAAGTAGGTAGAAAGAACAAAGAAGTTAAATTTTATTAACTAGCAAAAATATAAAAAAGGGAAAAATATTCAAACTACTTATATTAATTTTGTACTTACATACGCATAAGGATGCACCGCTGTTGTCGAAATTTTTAAATAGAAAGTTGAATAGTAACGCTACGAAGTAAGCTGAAAGGTGCTCAAACAAAACAATACACAAAACAATATCGATTCGACAAAAGCGATCAAAGGTTACGATCACAGACACGGTACATTCACAAGGAACACAACACCACATTCCATTACAAGACAACGAACAAACCGACTTGCGACACTGAAGGGAGCCAGCGATAGATGTTATTCATGCACCACAACACAACACATATAAATATAAACTCTTGTACCAAGCTTGTTTCCTAAATGCATTTATTCTATCTTCTACAAAGTGTATTGAAAGTGTCAGATCCTTAAAACAATATATAAAACAAAGTGAAATGTGTACGGATTACGAAACAAGCCTTTTATGTAGGTACATTTAGGAAGTAGGTGTTTGTATACCAGTTATAAGTAAGTATTTCATATTTGTATGTGTACACACGATGTCTTACAGTGATGAAATGAAAGTGGATATAAGATACAGAATGTTTTATGTTCATAAAACAGTACTACTGAGTACTATTGAGTGCTCACAGTGCTTAGTGTACCTACCAAAACTTAGGTGAGAATAGTAGGTATCATTATGTTTAAAAGTTGTACAAATAAACTACTTCTGCAAATATCTACCAATAACAGTACAAATCTTGCGCACATGGACATTTCAAGAGCTTTACTCAAAACTCACAAAAGCATCTATCTAAAATTTAACTAGATTTAGAAAAATAAATTCTATAACCCTTAGATACCCTTACACTAAACTATCCTCGGCAGCTTGCTAGAGTGGCAGGGTTAATAAGATCGGTAACTTGTTATTATTTTGGTTGAATACGTCGCGATACGTTACCCTGGCTGCGATACTGGTGGTGGGCTTCTCGAGGAGGTCCCAGAGCCACTTCTGGTACTGAGCGCACGTGCCCTGTCCGAACTCCTCCTCCTCGCGCTGGCGCAGGCTCTCGGCCTCCTTCCTCATCTCCTCGTGCACGTGCTCCTTCCGCTGATGGTACTTGTGCTGACAACACGACTCCAGGTACAGTTCGTCCACGCCCCAATACTCGAGATCGTCGCTAAACGCCAACACACACATTTCATCAACTAAATGTAACTTTCCAGTCCGATAAAAATTGAGTATTGAACTGAAGCTCTTCGGGTGCCTGGAAAAATTAAAGAGCTGTGTTGAAATCGAATGCTGGGCACATATATTGGTAATGACAAAAATAAAATTGACAAACACGATGTGCTCATAGGAAGCCCAATTGAACGTTAAAACTTATAGGCAGTCCAAGTAACTAAGAATTAAATCTCTATCTGTCATCTGTAAGTGCTTTAAAACGTAGTAGACCATTCTAATAGAACACTAGTTGACAAATACCGACGTACCTATCGAAAAAATACTCGTTGTCTTGTAAGGAGTAGTCGTCGCAGAGCTCCGTGATGGCCTCGTGCGTGTTGCAGTCGCGCAGGCGGCCGAGCCGGGTGTGTGGCAGCCTCTCCAGCGTGCGCCAGAGCACCTCGTGCCGCACGCCCCCCACGTTGATGATCACCCGCTTGCTCAGCGCCTTCGCGCGGAGCATCATAAACGGCTCCGGTGGTAGCGACGACATCGACCTGGAAGTTGTTGAATTGTTGCTCTGAATCTGAGTTCTATGATTTGAAGTGTCACGGCTGATACTGCAGGTGATTCACATTAATTATTTTAAATTGTAACAAAAAACCGGCCAAGTGCGTGTCCGACTCCGCACATTTATGGTCCCGTACCAAAGAAAAAATGCGTACAGCTAAGGAGTGGAATTCCCTGCCGGAGTCTGTGTTTCCCGATAGATACAATCTAGGGGTCTTTAAGTCAAGAGTGAATAGGTTACTTCTAGGCAAGCGTGCTCCATCGTCAACCACATCATCACTTACCATCAGGTGAGATAGTGGTCAAGCGCAAGCCTATAAGAGATAAAAAAAAAACTGATTTATCAATATATTGTCAGTAAAATATATATGCCGAACAAAATAGGCATGATGACAAAAAAAAGCTATTTATTCCGTCAGTTAGATTACTTAAAAATATTGGACACGTATTAATATTTTTACCACATAGACAAAATATGACGACGTTAACTTGGCAATTATTATTTATTTGATAAAGCAAAAAATACGTGTCCATTATTATTTGATAATCTCACTGACGGCCTAAATAGTATTTTTTTCTACCCAAGAAACATTCCTATTGTGTGACAGACGACGGACAGACAGACACGTGAGTGACAGCAATAGGGCTCCGTTTGGACCCTTCGGGTACGGAACCCTAAAAATTATAGAGCCGGTGGCGTTTTGTATTTTCTGCCTACCCTCATGGGAAAAAGGCGTGAGTTTATGTATTGAAACGAAAATACAAATGATTTCATTCAAAAGAACCGTCGAACGACTGAATAAAGGACCACTCTATCTATAATAGGGTTGGCATTCAGACGGAATTCCCCGAACGCTCAGGGAAAACCAATCGGAGACGGGGAAACTGCAACGGATCGGCATTTTGCATGGCGCGGAGTATATAGCAATTTCCCGGAATTTTAAAAGATTGATCTTTTCAAACGAAAACCAGGCATTTTGTTTCATTCAATTTAACTGTGTAGCCTTGACATATTTTCCTGTATGGGTAGTGGGGGCTTCCTCAAGGGACGCTCTTTGCAGCCTCCGCGAGTGATGTATTGGAATTTGTCCTGAGGCAGGCAAGGTTTATCGTTCTTTAGGTTTTTAACTTACAGATCGATATCCACACCATCCAAACATCATTATGTGTGCTTATGGGTTACTTATTCCGTTATCTGTTTCTTTATTTGAATAAATGACATTTTTACAATAAAATACTACCGACTTCCAAACTACAAAGTGAAAAATAACTTTATTTTTGGAAGTCGGTGTCTTTCGTAGGTACAATTTTTAGCGTTATGGACACCGAGTTCCAAAATCTAAAGTTATTTTTCACTTTGTAGTTTGGAAGTCGGTAGTATTTTTTTGTAAATAGTTTTTTATTTTTCACTTTTTAGTGTACCAAGGTGAATTGTACACATCTGTACCCCTTTAGAGCGTTCTGGCGTGATGTTATGTTATGAAATGGTATAAACAATAAACAGACATGCGATTACAGCAATCCCGAGAGATTTGCCGTTATTCATTGGAGAGTTCTGTTGTATATCTCCGAAGTTCTTCATCAGATCTTCACCAAATTAAAATGGGACCAATTTCGAAAAATACTTCTTCAAACAAAAAAAGGATTTTTTAAATCGGTCCAAAGTTGACGGAGATATGCGTGAAAATACAAAAAAAACAAATATAATGTCGAACATAGAACCTCCTCCTTTTTGGTAAGTCGTCTTCATCGTGGTTGGTCGGTTCCTACACTACAGAAGCATCTTCGAATGATATAACTGGTCGCCACCAACATGAAAAATAAACATGTTGCGCAGCCCAGGGCAGGAAAATGATGATGACCTACTTATCTACTGAACCGTTAACTTTAAGAACAGTTTGATTTAGCATACTGCTACAATCTTATCTGGCTGCTTCTTAGCAAAGAAAATAGAAGGTAGGCTCACCTGGAGTGCGTCCGCTGGAGTTCGGCATGGCCGGTTGGCGCGGGCGCGGGCGCCGGCGCCAAGCCGCGGTCGAGCGGCGCCTCCTGCGCGGGCGCCGCGAAGCCCATGGGCGCGCGCGGGGGCGAGTCGCCCACGTGCCAGCGCGCGGCGCCGCGGCCCGCCCCCTCGCCCCCCATTCCCGCTAGCTCATGGCGCCAGGCGCCGTCGCCTCATCGGTTCCGAACTGTGCACATGTGCTCCAGGAATCTGGAAGTAATAACATTTTCCGGTTATTCGTCGTGATCAATCATCCGTGAGTCACGGCGGGGTGCCAACTGAATTGCTGGCTGGGTGTTTAACGTCATTTAATTGCTAGGTTAGGAACCCAGCTGAGCTGAGCGTGCCCATAACGAAAGGGTATGGGCACGCTCAGCGCAATTTCTTTCTATTCAAATTTATATTTTTCTCTGTAAGTTAGTGATTGATGCTGTTGCGCAGTGTGTGCGTCAAGATTATAAAAAACATGTAGCAGCGGCAGATAGAAAATTACAACAGAAACTAATAAGCCTTGGGAATCATAACGATATGACTCGTAGACATTTATTGTGGGAACTACCCAATAGACCGTAACCTATGTTTGATATCTGCGACACCGACATGGCTGATTTCTTTTCCAATAATAATAGCAAAGAAAGAGCTTCAGTTACCTTTCACCTCAAAAGCTAACGCACGCTTTGGTAATCGACCGCAGTACCTCTACGCCGTAGGCTTTCGCTTACTACGGCGTAGCACAGTCTACGAAATTACCTACGAGTATATTCATTATGCTGTCAGCCAGTGATAGTCCAATCTTTACATTATATTTGAATATTAGCATAATATAATAAAAACATAATTCATAAAAATAAAACTAGATTAGCTGCACTGCAGGCTCTAAGGCGTAGCGCCCTCTAAAAATAACTTGTATTTACGTAGCTAAACAGCTTAGTTTTTACAGAATCGATAGACCGTTTTTAGGGTTCCGTACCCAAAGGGTAAAAACGGGACCCTATTACTGAGACTCCGCGGTCCGTCTGTCTGTCTGTCTGTCTGTCTGTCTGTCACCAGGCTGTATCTCATGAACCGTGATAGCTAGACAGGTGAAATTTTCACAGATGATGTATTTCTGTTGCCGCTATAACAACAAATACTAAAAACAGAATGAAATAAATATTTAAGTGGGGCTTCCATACAAAAAACGTGATATTTTTGCCGTTTTTGCGACAATGGTACGGAACCCTTCGTGCGCGAGTCCGACTTGCACTTGGCCGGTTTTTACAATTCTGTGGACTTCTTCACTTTAAATATTAACATTATAACATGAAATCCGATGATCCAAACCAGAGCCTTTACGCTGTAGGCCCCCGTGTGCTACGGCATAGCAAATACTGTAAAAGACTTTATCTACACTCACAACGTAATGTTCCAAATACGAATTCGAAAAATATTGTATAAACACGTACTTTATATTCGTGGATAGCGAAAATTAAAAAAAAAACCATTATAGTTCAACATTTTCCTTCGATTTTCAAACAACTGCATCATAAAATAACTTTTTAATTTTTATAGCACTCTTTTACTTTTTAATTTTCTGGCGCGTATGGGCTCATGTCAATGTCAGTTGTCTGTGGATGCGCGCGCTGCGCAATGAGAATCTAAATTGCCCGCCATACCATACCACATATTTTTTCCCTTTCCACTTTTGATTTATTTCAACTGTATGAGTGAAGATAAAGTAGTGTATGCAATAGCATATAATTAGGTATTAAAACACTCGCGTAACATTATTATCAAATTCGGCTTCGCCTCATTTGATAAACCTACGCTCGTGTTTTAATAACCCCTATTATATGACCATTGCATAAACTACTATTACAATGCATGTCCTCGAAAAGAGCGATTTCCAAGCAGTCAAACTGTGCGGAAAGTGTCACTTTTTTAACTCAGTTTTAACTAGTGCTTTTTACTTTTCTGTATTTTTTTAATTTTTAACTCCAACGTCAGCCTGACGCATAGAGTTTTTATTATTTGAGAAAAGTTTAAAAAAATAGTTTAGTACAGATTATCATTCATATAAAAGGTAAAACAAAACTAATACTTCATTAAAGGCGTTTTTAATTACTCTAGATTTAGATTTTGATCAATAAATTATTAATTTTAAATATTCATTAAATGTGTTTGGCAGAACATATATTTTACTTGTGCCTTTTTGCGTTACGATATGACAGCTATTTGCACATGCGCAGTAGATATGCCCGAGGAACTTTTAGTTAATCTGTGGATATGCATAGCGCGCTTGAATAAGCCCGCCATTTTATTAATTTTTGCTTGGTTCAGATATATTTTTTTATTTTCTCGCACAATGCATAGTAAAATGCTGTATGATACACGTACGTAAGATGATTTCCGACTCTTGTCGATTTATCCACTCACTCGCTTCGCTCGCTCGTGAATAAAAATGCCACTCATCGGAAATCACCTACCTTCCACACTTGTAGCATAAATAACTATTTCACGTAGCGAAGCCTTTTATTGACTGCCCAGTGTTAACTGTTCTGTGGCTCTTCTTTTAAATATTACAATAACAAATTATGTAAGCCTATTTTCTACCGCGGAGCCTCTGCGCCGTATGCCTCTGCGTGCTACGGCGTAGCACAGTCTACGAAAATCTATTTGTTCTCGTAGCAAAACCCTATTCTATTTATACTCCCATCATTCTGTGGGCTCTTTCATTTAAATATTTACATAAGAAATATAGAAGGCGATCCTATTATAATAAACTGCCGAGCAATGAAAAAGTTCCACCCACAAAATGCCGACAAATACCTTAATTTAATTTTTTCACATTTAATTTAAAATTTGAACACAATATTTACGTTTTTAGTTGGTAATATTCTGATGCGCTGTTAAATGTACTTCAATATTGCAGACGGCGTCATTAAGCTAGCCTTTCCCGTTTAGGAGTAATTTGGTGCTATGTCACTGGAACTTTTTCATTGCTCGTTAGTGTACTATTGAACTATTGGCAATTGTTTTACATTTGATAAATGGTGATTAAATGCTAAGGCCTTATCTCAGAAAAATGTATACTCTTCATAAAGCCGGTGTACGTAAATCTGTAAGGGCTGCTAAGCTGATACAAAGTAATACAAACTACATTGTGTACGGTACGGCTACATTCGTTTGTGTCGAGCCGCCGCGCGGTGAACGACATCCCTTTCAAATTTACTACCCTTGACCTCTCCCTCATTCATTTTTAATAGGTCCTGTCCCCTTTCGATCTATCAATACGCATTTGAACGATTTGTAATAAAAAAGGTTTTTCAAAAACTTAGGCATATACTAGTTTTGATGCGAGTTCGTATTATTTTGAGTTGACTGCCAAGATTGTGGAGTACTCGTATTATTTGAATTTTGAAAGTTTTCTCTAGGAAACCTTCTATTCTTCCAATGCCATAGTTACACCAAAACTTAGCCTTGGCCCAACTGGAAAACTCTAAACCGACTGCGAAGCCCGGTGGGTCGCTGCAGGTACAACCTAGTTAGATGGGGGTACTCTAACGACCCACAGTGCGATTGCAGAGCCAGGTCCCAAACAATGCCACACCTTTTGTCGTGCTCTCTGTGCAACAACACCTGCACCTTAAAAGACCTTTGTGAGGCAAATGACAATGCTGTTGGCGTGGCTGAATACTGGTCAAAACATATTTAAATTTGGAATCATCGATACGACGAAGAAGAAGACCAAAACTTAAACACACACTGTAATGGGTTTTTGGAAGTCAAGTTATTCATTCAACGTAGTAGGTATGCACATCATTAGGATAAATCTCAAGATAATATTAGATGAATCAATTTTTTTTTTTTTTCATTTTGGTATGTCGCTATTTGCGCAATGCCACATACAAAGATGAACAATTCATCGCAAGTACTGGCAAGACCGACAGAAAGTGAAGGTTATAGGTACAGCAAGAGTCAAAAGTGCAGTCATACTCTCCCAAAACTCAAATGGCTAGTTTTTGTAGAAGAAGTTAAATTATCAACAACTGATTTAATATTTTGTATAGAAATATTAAATTAAAGTATAGATTATTCCTACTAACCGCGAAAAGTTGAAATTCTGCTGCCTACAAAAAAATTGCCTATTCTGTTTTGGTAGAGTGTGACTGCACTTTTGACCCTTATAGTACCTACATAACTGTAGAACGTAATTGATGTAGGTAGAGCCACTATATTTCAGCGAAACTTTCGTGAAAGGCGTCGTGGCCCCGGCATCGCGTCGTATCGTTATGAAACCCACTCACTCACAAACATTGATGGATTACTTCCGAAGTCCCAACTACGGTCAATGTTTTAAGGTAAACGAAATTGGCTTCAATCCCATCCCACAGATTTAGGTCCTTAATAACTAAATTGGTTCGTCTCGGTTTGATCTCTAAATTGGTGGTATGATTGGCTGTAACGTTACAAATAAGTTTTATATCGGTAGGTAAGGCTTTATAAACTGCCGAGCAATCAAAAAGTTCCACCCACAAAATGCCGACAAACACTTTAATTTAATTTTTTCACATTTAATTTAAAATTGTAACACAATATTTCCGTTTTTGTTGGTAATATTCTGATGCGCTGTTAAATGTACATCAATATTGCAGACGGCGTCATTAAGCTAGCCTTTCCCGTTTAGGAGTTATTTGGTGCTATGTCACTAGAACTTTTTCATTGCTCGTTAGTGTACAAACTGAGTGTGTTGCAGTGTTTCTTTTTAAGCCAGTTGCTCACGTAACTGACATCGTTTTTCATACTTACACAACTTAGTGCACATTGTTTGCAGTCTGCACACAAGTAAGTGAAACGAGGTAAGCTTAAACTTACTTAGCACAGCTTTAATCTGCAGATGTGAGGAACGAGAACACACTAAATCAATCCACTTATAGAAGAAGTGTTTTCCCACATGAAGACTTTTCACAACCATATTTGGGATGCCTGTCTAACCGGATTTAGCTGAGTACCAGTGTTTTACATGGAGCGACTGCCTATCTGACCTCCACAACCCAGTAACTGGCCAGACTAGACCTGTTACTGGTGTGGCCAGACTGGTGTTAGATTTTCAGCCTTACTACCTGTAACGACTGTCAAAGATCAAATAAGTGTGAATGTCAAATAATTGTACCTAACTTTTACTTCGTCGGTACACTCTTGGCAGAGCGGTCGTGGTCGTCACGTTGCAGTGAGACTTCGGGTTGCCATAATTTGTTTAACGATGCGACGCCATCCGTCTCTATCGGCAGTTATTCGTGTGCACTCATTCAATGGGCCACCCACTGCAGACTTAATCTGGTCGGTCCATCGCATGGGCGACCTGCCGCGCGCTCTCGTTCCTTCCAATCTACCCTGAACTACAAGCCGCTCGCTAGAGTCGTTGCCTCGTCGGGACACGTGTCCAAAGAACTGGAGTACTCGAGCTTGGACTACAGCCGACAGACGCTGCCTAATACCAAGCTCTTGAAGGATATATTAGTGCGAAACTCTGTCCAGGACACTCCAAGCATTTTTCTCCAGCACCACATTTCCAGAGCGTCTAATCTCTTCTTCTCAGTGTCTCTCAGCGTCCAGGTCTAGGCTGCGTATAGAAATATGGGAAACACAAGTGCTCGTATGAGCCGAATTTTCGTAGCTTTGGTGATATTGTGATTCCTCCATATTTTCTTCAGTCCATCCATGGCAGACCTGGCCATAGCCATGCGTCCTAACAGTGTTATTAAATAACCATGTACCAATCTATCATTGATGTCTAGAAAACATATCGACCCAAATCGGAAAAACAGGAAAACCTACGTTATTGGTACTCGTGTAAGCGTGCTACATCGTCGACCAGATCATCGCTTACTATCAGGTGAGATAGTGGTCAAGCGCGAGCCTATAATTAATAAAAAAAATTAGACAAAATATCGAAAAGGTTCAACAAAATATTATTACTTTTGCTTTCTATTTTAAGCACCCTCCAAACGTTTCAAAACTAATATTGCCGAGACTGTGAACCGAAGGACCATTATAAATCTCGTAGGAAGGAGGTCTCTCGAAAAACAAAAGGTTATTCACCCCGAAAGCGGTATTACAAGTTCAGCCAACCGAAGGTAATTTATATGATGTCTTTTGCTAGAGATTTGCCGTCTTAATGTATTTTCGTAAATAATTCTCAACTAAAACTATGTCAATGCAAGTTCGGTGCTCTTAACTGAAACAATGTTTAGGTAGACGTTCGTGTTAACGGTTTGATTACGAAAACGAAAATGCTTAATCGTGTATTGTATGAAAAAAATTACAAAACAAAATGTAACGACCGTATAAAACTGTCAAGTCACAGCACGGCACGAACCACTAATGTAACGGTAAAGCACTTCAACAAAGGCGCTGGCTATTAAATAATAAATTCGTGGCAGTCCGGCCGCATCGATCGCCAGGTACTTTACGACTTATATTTCTTGAAATATCAGTGTCTGAGGCGAACAGAATACATCAATACGTATTGAAAGACTTACTCAGCAAGCACTCGTATCTCGTACTCTAACAGAATTGAAAATTTAAAACAAATAGATTCAAATGAAACACATAAATAGTTGCTTTAATTTTTTTATTTAACTACCTACATTCTCTTGGCAGATTTAGAGCAATTATGAATGTTTGCGTTATTATTTCAATGAAATACACCTACGTGATGTAGATGCTGTTATAGAACACAGAAATAATATTTCATTTCATTCAGCTGAACATATGGAACCGTGTGACGACACTGAAAGCTCAACAAGTTCTTCATAACACCTGTCACCGCGTAACATCCGTAGGTACATATACATGATATAATACAAAATACTAACATATTTTTGTATAATACAATGTATCTGAAATAAAAGCATATATAAACAGAAATATCTCAAATGGAAACCTCGCTCGACTCTGATCCCGATGTTGGAATAACAAAAACAAAAATCATTATGGGGCAGAACAGGGGGACAGAATCGGCAGGCGTAGGATAAACAAGTCCAACCAGATCCTAATTTACTATTCAATCGGAACCGTCATAAAACTACCGAAGTAAAATAAATGAAAGTCGGCTAGGTCTATATTTGCTGAGAGTCCGAGAGCAGTGAGAGCCGGTGGGTGGCCAGCAATCGATTACTGAGTCGCGTGGCGCGCCCCGCGACCCGAGCTTATCAAGCCTTCTGACCGACCCTAATCTAATAATAGACATCATGGTAACGTCCTCCACGCAAACGTTATTTGTCTACCCTTTGTTTGCATTCGAGCTTAGAAAACATTGATATAAATTGCTGTAATCAATATTGTAGCGCACCTACATAGGTAATACGTGTAGGCATCGATGTTAGTTTTTCGTCAGTTTAACATATGCTAAATAAACTTTAAAACTCCATCGACATTCTCTTTGAAAGTTGGCAATTGCAATAAAGTCGGGAACTATAAACCTGGTAATAAAACTCAAACAACGCGAACTGCGAAACATTTATAAAATTTAAAGAAATGTTTCCGTTTCCGCTAGTTCCGCACAAACTGTGAGAGGAAAATAGGTAACCTAGTTTAAGGTTCGCGTAATAACATTACTTGGCTATTGCCTGCGCATTACTGTAGCTTTTAACACACCGTGGACCGTTTCCAGCTTAAATGCTAGAATAATCACAACGACTGCGAGGTAAAACAGCACGGTTCTTTGTTTCAAAATTACCCGTGTAGGACAATTTGGAAATACCACGGGGTCCCCGTGTATGTTCATATTTAGAGTCCAAATGTTGCCAAGGGTAGCCTAAAACCATAGAGTAGAAAACCAACCTGACAAGAAAATTAGACAAGCTAGTGAAATAAAATGCCACATAACATGTCCGGATTACTAAAATTATACTGTATTACAATAAGTACCGCCGCCGCGCCGGTACAAAAACGATGGACAAACACGAGGTGCTTAATGCTTATGTAATGTAGCCTATTTCTTCCCGTTCCGTATTATTATTAGATGATGGTATCTAATGAAAGGGCACAAGGATAATCATAGTTTGATAGCAGGGTAATCCCTGCTATCATTTTCGTAAATCACCACAGAAAAGAGACACCCTTCGCTGGTGCTGAACAAAAATAGCCTTATTATTCAGTACACAAAAATAGCCTTTTTTCACTAATAGGTAGTGAAAAATGGCTATTTTTGTATCACAATACAAACTATGTAGCATGTTAACTTTAAATTTTCACGGTCATAATTGAAAAACAATACACCGGTAGGCTTATTACGTATCTTTTGCAAGAGCAAAACGATAGCAATCAAACGCTTTATGTCATAAAAGTCGAAATTATCTGCAGTGTAGGTATGGTAGGTTCTACACAATCGTATGCTAATCGCTCGCTGTTTATCAAATGCACTTATTAAAAACAAAAACCGCCAACAACTCTTAAACTTCCGTATGGAAGAGCAATTATTGCGCAAAAATCGCTATCGTTTTGCTCTTGCAAAAGATACGTAATAAGCCTGCCGGTAGTCTACCCGGGACACGGCCGAATCGTCGGGTTAAATAGGTAAATAAATAATAGAAATCATCGCGTTAAATTCCCGTGGTATATTGTTTTTTATGTAGCATGTTCTTGACCCGGACTTGGACCCACAAAGTGAAAGAACTGGCGAATTAAAAGTTTAAATAAGCATAAGAAAAGCGAAACAAAAATAACTTTGTGAAACGACTTTCTTCATACGGTCGGACATACTAAACCGAACCGGCACCGCCGCTGACAACCGACAAATGGGGTATGCATTCAATTTGCTAACTTAAACTTAGGGTTGCTTGAACTTATGGACCGTTTTTAGGAAGATTTTATCCAACTTCGAATGCCTGTGATTGGCTAAATGGCTATGACCATGGTGAGAACCAGACACTATAGATACCTGATAACTTAAGGCCGGTTTCAAAATTGAGTCTGGACTTAAAACAAGTCAAAACCTATATTACTTTCATACCAAAATATGGCAGGTTTACAGGCGAAACTACAGCTTGACAAGTAGTCAACTTAAAATTCTTAATCCAAAAACGAAACTACGGTGTGTTGGGGCTGCAGGTATAAAATTACTTATTTACAAAATCATATTTAAACTAATAAACGACGCCTCTACTGCTGCCTTCATTAATAAAATTATGTGTCACCAATTTACTTAAAATTACCATTTCCATTTCGTACGAAAACGTAAAATTCCATAAAAATATTATTGAAATATCGCTGCGGGTCCCAATGCGGGAATCGTAAACATGATTTTATGTGAGATGTTGGACGTGTGCTCCTGTTATGTAACTACGAACACAGCTGAGAGGAATAAAAGGTATTCACAATACGGACCCTTATTATCTCAGTCGCCCCGGAAAACTGGAATGTCGATATATGTCACTCAACAGACGATAAAGCTCCATTGTAGAACAAAGGCCACCCGATCAATGAACTCGGTCCGACGCTGTCCACCGCTGGACAAAAGCCTATCAGAAGTCGGTCTCAACTTTTCCTTTATAGTGTACTACAAAGAACTTGCAATATTGCTATGGTAACATTTATAAGGGTTTGTAATCGTGATCGCACTACCAAAGTATATGTTGCAGCTCACCCCAATATAACCCCTAATAGATATAATGGCGCTCGTGGGAACAAATGTGACAGCCTGTCCAAGCTAGCGACTTCCTCTTTGTATTGTTGTGTTGTTTTTTCAGCGTAAATACAATAACCAAGATAAAACATATCCTTTCAGCACGAGCGACCACAAAAGCGTTCACCCAATAAGAATAAAGTAGTATCTTGTACTGGTAATCGTTCGGTTGCGGTGAAAGTTGCTATTGGCCTATATACCTACAGCTAGAATATAGGTCACGTGACGTTTATATCCGGAGCCAGCCATTATCTCGACGCCACTCCGTCTGCGAGGCCTACCGTCGCTACCGTCGCACACATCTACTTGCAAGCATACCACCGCCAGTATACATACCTGACGTACAAATAAACTGTTCGGAATATATTATGAGTTGAGTAATTCTGTTACTTTCTGTATTTTATGTTGGCAAGAGCGGGACGGAACTACGTAACTGCTTAATAGGCTTGCTGGGACGAGGGTGGAGACTGCTCCGTATTGATCTCAAGTCGTGAACGGGACAGTCGCCGCCACTAGTAAATAAGCCAAAGCTTCACAAACTTTTATCATCGCCTTACTACTTTTATTTGCTCGCGTCAACAGCGCTACATATATATCGCTATACACGCTTCACTAAATCGTTCTGTTTATGTGAAAACGCGACTATTGTGCACGATGAGACTGTAAGATGTTATAGAGAATTGCATGCGACCCTCTGCCAAGTTTGCGGAGGGCGAGAGTAGTTATTTATTTACGCTGGAGTTGATATAAATCCTTCTTTTTAAAATAAGTCCAACTGGACCCTAGTTTCTCATAGACCTTTGAATAAAAAAAAGTTAATTAAAAAAATCAAAATACCCGACTGCTTAAAAAGCGAACTAAAAAGACGTAAACAAGAAGAAAATCATGCTGTGCAGTCGGAGGATACATATTCGCGAGCTGGCTGACCAAAACCAAATGTATCCTCCGACTGCACAGCATGATTTTTTCCTTGTTTACGTCTTTTTAGTTCGTTTTTCAAGCAATCGGGTTTTTTTATATTTTTAATTAACTTATTTTATTTATAACTTTTTAGCTTTATTTTTTGAATCAGGTACATTTAAACATATAAATGTTATATATTTTTGAAATCACCTCTTAAAATCTTTTATTTTGATACCCCACACGATAGATTTGGAAGAAAAATAAAATTTGGGCCCCCACAATATGGCGCCCAAGAACCGCTATTTTCCTATTTGCCAATTTTTATGTAGCCAGGGACACTCGCGGGGTTAAGACGAATCGATTGACGTAAGAACCATCAAAATCGGCCCACGCGTTTGGTCTCTAGAACGCCACATAGGAACAAACATACATACATACATACTTACATACATACATACAACCATACATACATACATACATAGACTGATAAACACATTACCCTCCTTCGGCAGTCGGGTAAAAAGGATACTCTTTTCTAAATGTATTATTAGGTCTTTAACAATAAAAACTACGATAATAAAAAACAGTACAATTTAGTAAATCATCAAAACATATGTTATACATGCGTAACATGTATAATGACGTCAGTTACAGCCGTCCCAAACTTCCGACCTCCGCTGTGTAATATTCAAGCTGCCATCAGCGCAATGATTGCTCCGTAGCATGCTCGTTACAGGCTGCTACGCGGCGTAGCGCAGCGCTCGTAGCAGGGTGCTACGCGCTCCCGTAACCTCTGACCTTTATTGACGCCCACCGGCCCGTTCCGGCCCCACAACCCCTCCACGCTGAGCTTCCAGTAATTGAATCCAGAGCACGTGTGCATGAATAAACCATTTTAATACCAGCCTTTGAACGACACCCGCGCAGTACCTGCTACAACAGCTAATAACCTTTTACCACCTACCATAACATCGAAAGATCACCCAATAAATGTTACTCCACCAATGATAAACCATTCGAATACACATCAGCAGAACCATCGCGTAAAATGTAGCGGCTATTAAATTCTCCAGCGGGTAATGTGAATATAATGAATACCGATCGGGCGCCAATTACGGGCCTATGTATCATGTTTTAAATTGGTAGTCATTTTGTCTCTATCCTGCACGGTTAGTATCATTATGTCGTTACGCCCCTGTCATTGCAAGCTCGGATATAAAATAAAATATGCGTTTACTAACAATAGCAGTAGTGTTATGTGCTCGCCTAAATGATTTCGTATCTATAACGGCGCAATAAATATTATATCATCATCTGCCTAGCCTTTTTCCTAATTATTGTTGGGGTCGGCTTCCAGTCTTACCGGATTCAGCTGAGTACCAGTGTTTTACATGGAGCGACTGCCTATCTGACCTCCACAACACAGTAACTGGGTAACACGATACCGCTTGGCAAGACTGGTGTCAGATCTCAGGCTTCTGACTACCCGTAACGAATGTCAAAGATCTTCAAATGACAGCCGGGACCAACGGCCTAACGTGCTTTCCGAGGCAAGGAGGAAACTCGGTATGTTGAAATGGTCACCCATCCACGGACCGACCTCGTCAAGCGTTGCTTAACCTTGAAGATCGACCCATGCGGCTGTTATTATTTAGCCACGACCTCCACGAGCGCAATAAATATTATATGAGCTTTATATTTAACATTACAATAATGATAAGATAATGGTTATTTAGATAAGCGCAGCATGTCAATACAAAGGAAAGCTTTTAGAATTATTCAGTATTATCAGTTCAATCTAGACTTACACAGCACACACTATCACGCCACGTTTCCGTAGGTATACCATCAACAATATGAATTTACGCTTATTTTATTCTGTGTGTTCACTCGCAAGTTCCGAGGGCAATAGAATAAATTTTCTGGTCCATTAAATAGATTTGAATTACAGCGAGTGGCTGAAGACCTAAAGACGCCAATTACCGCATTGTTTATCTGGCCCTTTACAACGCCACTGACACACAGTAAGTAGCCAATAAATTATTATTATACGGACATATTATTAGGGACAGTTTCCACAGTAGTTGAATATTATACTCGAATATAATCATCGTTTATATTCATAATATTCTGTATTTCTAATGCATTTATTCATTAAGCTACAAAAATGTTATTGAATTGTCTACCTTTTTTTTTTTTTTTTTTTTTTACTTTGTATAGGCCTGTGTTTGACCACAATCTCACCGTGGTCAGTGATGATGTGGCCGATGGTGGTAAGCACACAAAGCCTAGAAGGGAACTGGCTCTCAAGTGCTGCTGTCGGAACACACCGGAAGGTGCTTGGCGACAGATTTTCAACTTGAGGGTGGTTGCCAGCCAGGCGGGTACTACAAAGTACCCTACCACCGTGCTATGGTTTCCTCACGATGTTTTCCTTCACCGAAAGCTCAAGCTCATTGTAGGATTCGAACCCGCCACCTTCGTCTCGGTATCCGACGTCACTACCACTGAGCTATCATCGCCTTTAGGTTTGTTCCATCCTTGTATTTTTATATGTAGGTACACTTGTATTATACCTAGATAGATATATGAGCAGTGGTGGCCCAGTGGTAATGATCTCGACTTACGTGTCGTAGGTCGTGAGTTCGAACCCAGGCAGGCGGTTTACTTTGTGTAAATTATTTAATCAAAACTGCTTTTAAAACGGTGAAGGTAAACATCGTGAGGAAACCGGCACATCTCACAACCAAAAATTCGAGGACATGTGACATCCACCAACCCACACTTGTCCCGCGTGGTTGATAAGGCTCATATTACATCTCTCATAGAGAGGATGCCTGTGTCCCAGCAGTGGGAACATTATCTGGCTGATGATTATGATGAGATAGATATAGAGGGCATGATAAACGTTTTTCTCCTAAACTAGCACTTAGTGTAAGCATGGAAAGTCATGGCTTACAATAAGAAAAAAAACCGGCCAAGTGCGAGTCGGACTCGCACACTAAGGGTTCCGTACCATTATCACAAAAAACGGCACAAAAATCACGTTTGTTGTATGGGAGCCCCACTTAAATATTTATTTAATTCAGTTTTTTGTATTTTTTGTTATAGCGGCAACAGATATACATCATCTGTGAAAATTTCAACTGTCTAGCTATCGCGGTTCATGATATACAGCCTGGTGACAGACAGACAGACGGACCGCGGAGTCTCAGTAATAGGGTCCCGTTTTTTCCCTTTGGGTACGGAACCCTAAAAACGACTCCTAGTAAAAGAAATAATTAGGAGGAGCTAGCAAGAAAATCATTAACTCAAACACCCAAGTGAACTATAGTTATCAAAACTATCACATATCGTAACATTTCTGTAATACATTCTACTACATACACCGTAGGCGACCACTGAAAATTAGCGCCGTGCTGTGGGTCCCCCACGGCACAGCATCATGCTGAGTGGAAGCCTTCTTGAAGCCTCCACAACCACGACATGCATTTGCCTTTATGTATACTCACTTTTTTAACATAATTTAAGAACTACTAACACTGTCGTTAAGGGTACAGTTTGTAAAATCAACTACCACTGCTCTTGTTCTTCTAAGGTAACGTTTGTATGTCGTTTTGTGGCAATTAAATACTTATTCTTTCCCCTCTTCCATCCAAGGTCGTGCGAATTCTGTTAAACAGTAACTGGAATTATGATGTCGAGAAAAATAAAGAATTTTATTTATTGTAAAATTCGATAAGAGAGCCAACTCGTAATTAAAAAAAGGTTCAAAAGTCACAATCTCATCTCGGCGACAATCTGTGTCAAAGTTCATTCATGTCGAAAATTATATAAGAGGTGTCATAAAGCTCTAAACAAGTGACTTTCTACCAATGAAAGCGTACCGGTAGCGATTGGAACAAGTAAAATTAAAATAAAAAGCTTTTTTACAAAAAAATACTACCGACTTCCAAATAAAAAAACTAAAAAGTGATAAAAAACTTTATTTTTGGAAGTCGGTGTCTTTTGTACAAAGGACACCGACACAAAGCAAAAAAGCAAAAGGAAAACAAATGTACAAAAACACAAATGAATGGAAGGTACAAATTTTTTGCGTTATGGACACCGACTTCCAAAAATAAAGTTATTTATCACTTTTTAGTTTTTTTATTTGGAAGTCGGTAGTATTTTTAGTTGTACGAGTACCTACATAATAGGCAAGTTGTTTAGTAAGGTACCTATAACGCCAGAATAGATTACCCGAATATCATGAAACTTGAACATAACCGGATCTCGATCCCGGATCAGATCTGCGTACCCCTTAAGAGCGTACTGGCGTGATGTTATGTTATGAAATGGTATAAACAATAAACAGACATGCGATTGCAGCAATCCCGAGAGATTTGCCGTAATTTATTGAAGAGTTCTGTTGTATATTTTCGAATTTCTTCATCAGATCTTCACCAAACTATAATGGGACCAATTTCGAAACATACTTTTTCAAACAAAAAAACAATTTTCAAAATCGGCCCAGAATTGATGGAGATATGCGTGAAAATACAAAAAAAAAACATAGAACCTCCTCCTTTTTGGTAATCGGTTAAAAAAAAAACCATTCTTCCACATTTCTATTCCATGTTACATAATTGATCTAGTAGTAGACTCGCTTCGATCTACCTATTGAACACGTAATTATGACACGATATCTTGCGAAACCAACAAGATTCAAACAGTTAATCCAAAACCCAAAACTTTAGCACGGCTGAAACGATTTTCATCAAACATAGGCTCACCTTGATAAAGACACTTTTCAAACAAAAAAGACGACATCAAAGTCGGTTCATCCGTTTAGAAGCTATGATGCCGCAGACAGATACAAAAACACTCAGGTACACTCGTCAAACTTACAACAACACCCCTCTTTTTCTTCATGCGCTATCGAAATGTCACAACCTCATAAATTTTGGCATTTCGACCATCGATTGACACTTATCTAGTTAGAGCCTCTTGAAAATTTGATACTGAGATTAGAATATGAATACAAGAATTTCCCCTCTGGTGAATGTCGGTATGGTCGATGTTGGAAACTGGATCAAGTCACAATGGGATTTCAAGAAACAACCAATTCAGTTAACTTATTTGGAGGTATAAAACATCTCACTATGAAAACTTAGGTGGAGTGTGCTTAAACTTGAAGCTTGAAGTATACTTTAAATAATTAAAAAAAAATTAAGAAATTAAAAATAAAACCCAACTGCGTATGAAGCGAACTAAAAAGAAGTAAACAAGAAAAAAATTATGCTGTGCAGTCGGAGGATACAGAATCGCAAGCTGATTGAACAAAACCATGTGTATACTGACAAAAAAATTGGGACACCCACAATAATGGCACCCGAATTCCGCCATTATTATTATTTTTGACCGACATCAAAAAGGACCGGAATGGAGGTGGTTCTCAATTCGACTGTATTTTGTGTGTCACCTCAAAACTTTTTACTAGGTGAACCGATTTTGATGATTATTTTTTAGGGTTCCGTACCCAAAGGGTAAAAACGGGACCCTATTACTAAGACTCCGTCCGTCCGTCTGTCTGTCTGTCTGTCTGTCTGTCCGTCTGTCACCAGGCTGTATCTCATGAACCGTAATACCTAGACAGTTGAAATTTTCACAGATGATGTATTTCTGTTGCCGCTATAACAACAAATACTAAAAACATAATAAAATAAATATTTAAGTAGGGCTCCCATACAACAAACGTAATTTTTTGCCGTTTTTTGTGATAATGGTACGGAACCCTTAGTGCACGAGTCCGACTCGCACTTGCCCGGTTTTTTATTTGTAAGCTGGTGCTTATCATGTGGTCCCATTTAAATTGACCAAAATCTGATGAAGAACTTCGGAGATATACAACAGAATAACTCTCGATAAATAACGGCAAATCCCTCGGGATTGCTGCAATTGACTGTATGTTTATTGTTTACACCATTTCATAACATAACATCACGCCGATACGCTCTAAAGGGGTACACAAATGCACCATTTCATAACATAACATCACCCTGGTACACTCTAATTTCACCGGTTGTGTTCGTTTCATGTTATTCGGGTAATCTATTCTGGCATACCTGTGGGTATTATAGATATAGTGTTTTTACAAAAAAATACAACCAACTTCCAAATAAAAACACTAAAAAGTGAAAAATTACTTTAATAGTTTCTATTTGGAAGTCGATTGTATTTGTTTAAAGTTTTTTCATTTTTAATGTAGCCAGTCGACACTCGTAAGGTTATGAAGAATCGATTGACGTAAGATTAAGAATAATCAAAATCAGCCCACGCGTTTGGTCTCTAGAACGCCATATAAGATAGGACAGGATAGATAGGAAAGATGAATCTCTTTTCCACACTTAGACTCCCATTTGGTTCGTTGTTCGGCCGTAATCCATCACGCGGGCCAAGTGCATGTTGGTGGATGTCACATGTCTTCGACTTTTATATTCTTAGACATGCCGGTTTCCTCACGATGTTTTCCTTCACGGTTATTGAGAGCAGTGATGTAATAATTTACACAAAGTAAAGCGCCTGCCTGGGTTCGAACCCACGACCTACAACTTGTAAGTCGCGGCCGTTACCAGTGGGCCACCACTGCTCAACGCCATATAGGAACAAACATACATATAAACACATTACCGTGCTTTGGGTCGTGCAATCGGGTAAAAATATGGCATGTAAGTACTTCTAAAAAGCTTAAATGGTACTAATGGACATTCATGAATGTTTAACACGAGTTTAAGCAGCATCGCTACAGCTTGCAGCAGGCATTCTCGACTAATTCGTATCGACTGTAGTTTGCAGAGCAAATACAAACTGAACTGCGCGGCTGTTGAATGGATGTCGTCAAATGTTTGTAGTATAAAGTCACCAGCTTTGAGCTTTGCTAATTCTAGCTAAAATGGGTACAAAAACAAAGACCAAAGTGTTAAAGTTCCTACAGGAAGATTGGGCGTAATTTATGGGTTTACTTCTTGATTTCGAATTCGAAGAGCTCGTGGCTAAATAATAACAGCCGCACGGGTCGATCTTCAAGGTTAAGCAACGCTTGACGAGGTCGGTCCGTGGATGGGTGACCATTTCAACATACCGAGTTTCCTCCGTGCCTCGGAAAGCACGTTAAGCCGTTGGTCCCGGCTGTCATTTGAAGATCTTTGACAGTCGTTACGGGTAGTCAGAAGTCTGAGATCTGACATCAGTCTTGCCAAGGGGTATCGTGTTACCCAGTTACTGGGTTGTGAAGGTCAGAGAGGTAGTCGCTCCAGGTAAAACACTGATACTCAGCTGAATCCGGTAAGACTGGAAGCCGACCCCAACAATAATTGGGAAAAAGGCTAGGCAGATGATGACTTCTTGATTTCGAATGTCATATGCGATGGCTAATTCCCCGAAGTCATCAGATCGAACGTCCGAATCGCCGAAATGCCATATCATCGATGTACCACAATTTCGAATAGCCTAGAGATCGATATACGTTACACTTTTCTTCGAAGATTCGTTAAGTTAAAGGAAGCTAGAATAATATCAAAACTAGTTTTGTTATAAAATAATCGAATTTACGTAAAAGAATATGAAAATTTCAGGTTTTATCTAGTGCCTCATTCGGCTCATTTTAAGTAGGATTAATGGATTAGAAACACTCTATACAAACACTCCTCGAAACGGGAAAATCGACGTTTTTATATGTGTGGGCAATAAAGAAAGTCGAAGTACAATTTTCAGTCCATTTTGGGGTGACACGCATGTAAAGTGGCCGTGGCTGACACATGTAGCCTGTTATTGACGTACGCACGCACGTCGAAAGCATTTTAAAAATGTATGTGAGGTGGAAACGTTCCAATAGATTTCATGATAAGGCTTACTACGCGTCGTCAAAAATGTATTACACATTGTGAAATTTTGTTCATTTAGCTGCAGAAATTAACTGAATACCAGCGCGGCGTTAATACTAATGCTTGACATAAAAATAAAAACACGATCTTGAAAAATATTTGCTTCAGGAAGCAACAGAGAATCCATTAGTTTTTCAAGGCAAACGATTATGTTTAGTTTGATTTCGGTACTAAATAAACACATGTCACACATACGACAAGGATAAACACGCAAGTAATTATGAAATTAACATAAAGAAGTGCGCGGGCGCGGGTGCGAGCGGCGCGCGCGCTGGTGGCGACGCGTGACAGTTCGCGCGGGACTCTCGCGTGACGTGGCCCGCCACATTTAGCACGACCAGTGTTTTTGGCACGACGCACGATGTTCTTCCCGTTTGTCTCCCGCTACTCAGCCACCACGCTCCAGAACGTTTACTACGCAAGATGACAACGAAAACAATCATAACATCATTAGAGGATCTTCAACTGAGTGACTAAGCCTGACCGACCGAGTCTTCTGCGAGTTTTGTCGTAAACAATACTTAGCTTATTTTATGATTCTTTGTTCAGACATCGTCCGTGCTGCTTGAATGATCGTGTGTCTGCTTTTATAATGTTTGTGCTGTATTTTGTACATGTACATAAAATACATAGGGCTGTGTACATTAATTTTGCAAAAATAAGTACAGTGTACAAAATGTCAACCCGTATAACGATCCAGGCGGCGATCGTGAGCGTCGCAGCGGCGGAATTTACGATTGCATGAGGCCTCGTTGCGTGCTCGTATTCGAAGAAGGGAAGCTTTTTACAGTCCAGAACGGTAACAAAAGAAACAGACAAATAGTCGATTATGTATGGGTAACCGAGCTGGCAGCCGGGCGACCGTCGTTAGCCTCAACAGGTTGACTGTCTTTGATCACACACTAATGAGCCAGCCTGTCTACTTATTTAATAGCTCAGAAACAAACTGTTGATTCACGTTTCAAACGAGCTAATTATGAAGCATTGGAATTACGTTCAGAAGTTTTATTAGGCCTTACTAGCGATGATCTAATTTAAGCTATACACATGTATGTTACAGGTCTCATCTGCTATCAAAAAGTTTTTATGTACCTCTCTCTATATAACAAAATAGGTGACTCTAAGAGCTTCCATTAGTACTGTAACAGTCAGGCAAGTTATTTCTAATCATAAATATGTCTTACACGCGTATGACCAATTAGCCAAGCTATGTTAAAGTCCATCGACACCGTCAGTTACGACATGTTGGTCTCCAAATAACATGGATACGTGTGGCGCCGGCGACGTAGGTCAAGACGAGTATTTTCGTCCTCGCCTTGATACAGGGCTACCGCATATCATACGCGGCAGTTTAATATTAACTATACCGTCATTCTCGGAGCATGCCGATATTCCGATTCCTATTCGAACTCCAATCCCACTGACAACTTCCAGACAAGTATTGCCCACTTATAAAAAGCAGCGAGTCACGTTGAACGCGGCGCCGATGTTTTATGTCTTATATCATCCGATATTAATCTTCGGATTAGTCCGTTTGCTTCGTAGATCATTTCAAAACTTTCCATGATTAAAACCATGATATTAAACGGTTAAACTTTGTCATAGATAAGACGAGGGTGAGCGGTATGCGCTCGATCCGGCTCGAGACATTGACCTATCTATTTGTCCGACTATCGGCATTAGGAACGCGTACGTCTATACATGCGTAGCGAGCTATTACGAATATATGCCGAGTGGAGATATTTTTGCCGAGCAGCTGTAGCATGCGACCGCGACTCATCTGGCACATCCACACATTGATCGACAAGCGAGCGAGTACTGAGTACTGAACTCGCAAACTTTCCATGTAAACAATACATTTTAATGTCACGTGTGTATTAATAACACGCTAGTTATTCCTAAAGGACTCCACCATTCACTGTACACTTTATTATATGGCAATGAAAATTCTCTCATAACACTCAATAGCCACATATCCAGTTGAATAACCACAAAAGATCTATTGTGGGCATTCAGCCTTCTGATTACGAGATATTACTACTTACTATAACCAACCCGGTAAAGTGAAAAAATAGAATCCGGTTTTACTAAACAGGGCTTAGACTGTTAAAGATTTGTTGGTATTGGTTGGTTTAAATTAAAAGTGCAAGGCGATTCATTAAACACTCCCCTCTCTCTGTAACATTTCTCTCACATTTTCTGCGAACTTACAGCTTTAGAACATTTTTATTCTGATTACCTAAATGTTTATTAATGAGTGCGAATCCGAGTGCAAATGAACGCTCTAAATGTAAATATTGAGGCGGTATGGTATAAACGCATTCGAGTACGCGTCGATACATCAATGCAAGCCTAATATACTGGCTTCTTGCACTAATTTCGTTGCGGAGCTTAGAAGTCAGGTGCTCCTTGCGAATTATGGTGATAAATAATCATATTGGGCTGCCTTTTGGTTGTACTTGCCTAGCCAAAACACGCCTAGGTAAAATTACGATTTTAGGAGTGCAGAGAAAGATTTAGGAATACCTACCCTGACGTGACAAAACTATCATAGCTCGACTGTAAAAAAGTTAATTCAAAAAATCATCTATATTCGCGATCACATATTCGCGAGCTGGTTGACCAAAACCAGATGTATCCTACGACTGCACAGCATGATTTTCTTCCTGTTTACGTCTTTTTAGTTCGCTTTTTAAGTAGGCGGGTTTTTTGATTTTTTGAATTAACTTTTTTATTTATAACTTTTTTGTTAACATTTTTTAAAATTAGGTACATTTAAACATATAAGTGTTATATATTTTTGAAATCACCTCTTCAAACCCTTTATTACCTGGTTTGGAAGTAGAAAAAATATTTTTCCCGCACATAATGGCACCCAAAATCCGCCATTTTTTTCTTTTCCAATTTTAATTTAGCCAGTGACACTCGCAGGGTTAAGATGAATCGATTGACGTAAGAATCATCAAAATCGGCCGTTCACATTACCCTCTTTCGGCAGTCGGGTAAAAAGGGACAGATGTATACAAGTCACATACATACGTCCCTTACGCACTTTCAAAATAACCTTGCTCTTAGAGCAAGTGGTGATCCCCCTGAGGTCCCAGACAATTGAAATTTTATCATGAAAGCGTGGCGATAGCGATTGTCAAGAAGGCAAAATTGTATGGGATTGACAAGCGATATCCAAAATCACGTGATCAATCCCTTAGTCGCCTTCGCTGACATCGAATGCCACTTGTCTAGAGCCTCTGGCGGTTTTTCTTGCCATCAATACGAGTATAGCTCGCTTAGTATTTCCTCACGGACTGCGATATGGCTTAATATTACTCAATCAATATTCTATTTGTGTACAAATTGTCATGTACAAATTGCGCAGGCGTTGATGCTGGGGAATCCACCGCTTATTTTCACTCACATTCACATAATCTTTGTGTATATCACACAAAGACTCTCAAAGCTGTCCATTCTTGGCATTTTATATGTAAACGTCGTCATTATTAATCCATCAATGGATACTAAAGCATGTCCAACTAGGACCAATAAGTACGAACATGACCCTAAAGCGATTGCCGGGCAACCAATCATTATGTATGCCCTATATACGTATGTATATGTTATATTATACATACGACGAAGGAGGAAAGGTGTAATGTAAAAGTTATACCGAGCGAGGGACCGCTTTGTGCTATATTTCAAAGAAATGAACACAAACTGTAACTCGTCCGGACTTTCATCTCCGCGGAATGCGTGCTTCCAGCTCCAGTGCTAACTGTAACAACTCAATCTCATGATCAGATTCGCTTTTGAATTCTTTACTACCAAGAAACATGTTATTCTATTTCTAAGCACACAACATTATGTTCACATTGTTAATAATTTAGTTATAAACATTTCGTGGTCGTCGAATATGATTTGCCAATAAATTACAACCTGTATTTATAACACTATAAAATAGACTTTACGCCGTCCGGTCGTAAACAAAAGTATGACCGTAATTGAATTTATTTGTAGCAAAACATATTGATTGAATTTATTTGGTGAATTTGCTGATGGATCCGCAATTAAGCTGTTAAATAATGAAAGAACTCCTTGTTATATTTTGGGTTAAACCACTTGGACACGTTTAAATAAGCAATTCGATTCAGACGCTGCCCAACCTATAGACCAGATGTGTATGTTTTGGATACATTTGTTTCCCCTACGTGAACCGTTTGAAAACAGCAACAAACATAGTGACGTACTACCTCTGAGTGCATTCGTTTGTTTCTTGTATAAACGTCGGTATAATGTCTCTAGAGCTCTAGACGGTTTGGCGGGGCCGGCCACACTACACTGACCTAGCAATAAACAAATATTTATAATTGGAAAGTCCATAACGCACCAATGAGACTAATACCTACTTACGTATAGTAGATTCTAAGTAAAATATTGTACAGTAATCATAATCATCGTTCATTTTTCATCCACTTGTAACATTCCAAATCAAGATAAGGAAAATAACAAGTTTTTCATTATGTCAGCAGGAAAATGGAAAGCAAACAAAAAAGGTACCTTCGTAAGTAAGTGTGCTTGCTCGTTTGCTATAGATTTATATCGAGAACCTTCGAAAAATATTTAATTCAAGTTAACCAGTAAAAAAAGCACTTCGAAGAAAAATTTCCGCCAATTTAAGTGTTCGTGCTATTCCAAAATTACACCTTGCATGTATTTTTTTCATATTCGCTATTATTCTGGTTATTATCATAGATTGACATCTCTCAGCCCTGTTGAATAATTGTATGAGGTACATATGTACTATTAAACACAAATAGTTTTAAAACACATTTAATTAATTACAATTGAGAAAATCAATATTTTGGCATCGAAAACCGCGCGAAAAGTACACCAAGACCCTATTGACAGATCGTAGTGATGGGCACGCGTCTTCGATTGAGTAGTGCTGTGTAGACTCGATTTTATCTCGCTAACAGTACCTACATACAATTATTCAACAGGGCACGAATACAGTATATATATACTGTATTCGTGGAAAAGCCTGCCTGAACATGTTTAACTTTGGTGGATTACTGACCTAAATATCATGATTGCCCGGAACTGGTTTCCAATCATGAGATTGCAGATCCGACCCAGTCGAGTGCTAATGAGACTCTTTCGATTGCATTGTTGTTTCGAGTTAATCTGCGCCATCACTGGTGACTGTGCAGGAACACATCTTGAGCAAACATAGACTACACTAATAATCTGAAATAGCCAACAAGCAGTTAATAGCTTGGTGAAGATTGATCAAGGCTCGTTCCTTTTCTAGAAGAGGCCACTGTCCAGCACTAGGAAAGACAAGCGCATAGATGCCACAAATAGCACCTTTCGAGAGCACATCTAGAGAGCAACATTGAAAAAGACTTAATTTGTAATCCCTGCCACGACACGGGCCATGGGCTGCCGTCACCGCGCGTCTCATAAAGACTCCAATTTAATGGCTGTCAATAATGGCCAAGTTTACGAGCCATCCTACCAATTTACGGCATATTGGCAAGCAGCCGATATAGTGCGTGTTCATTGTCTTACGACAAACGATGGCTTCAATATTAATTGTAAGTAGCAAACACCAACAAACTAAGGCCACTGCTAAATTCCCGATTTAATTTATTACACACGAAAAGTAATTGCCAATTGCATTCACTAAGTGGTGAAATATAAAATAGTTGTTTATGCATTAAATCGATAAATAGCCAATGCTCAAAATCAAAGAGCTACTTTAAATTTCATCACCTCCGATTTTCCGAATCACTAGATCTACAGAATTCCCGATTAAAATCCAGTTAATGAACATCTTAACTTCAGAGATCGAGTTACGTAACAGTTTACCGTTTATATTATACACAAGCGTCGTATAAATCGAGTTTGTTAATGTTGTGAACGAGACAATTACCAACATCACAATATGTAGACGATCGCTGTTGTGAGCGACGGACTGTAGGGCGAAGGTTGATAACCCTTCGATCACCTGGCTGCGCTACCTTAGCTAAAACACCACCCACACCTACCGGCGGTTAGGTGCAGGTGTGGGTGGTGTTTTAGCTAAGGTACAGTAAACAGACATTCAGACAGTGATCATAATATTGTAAGAGTATTGTGTTGGTTTATCTTATATCTCGGAGTATTTATTTTACCAAACTGTGAAGACGAATGACTACTTAAAGAATATAAAAAATGTACGTAGGTATGTACCGAACCGACTAAAGCTTTCAAAAAGTCTGACTTGCATGAAAGCAGTCATTAACGGGGCTCCGGCAGGCTTATTACGTATCTTTTGCAAGAGCAAAACGATAGCGATTTTTGGGCAAAAATTGCTCTTCCATGCAGAAGTTTTTGAATTGTTGGCGGTTTTTTTTTTAATAAGTGCATTTTTACAGTAAACGATTGTGTACGACCTAACATACCTACACTGCAGGTAATTCCGACTTTTATGACATAAAGCGTTTGAACGCTATCGTTTTGCTCTTGCAAAAGATACGTAATAAGCCTGCGGGAAAGAGCGCTACGAAACTATCTGAAAAAATCGTAGCGGACGCTCGTAGCCGCAGTGACGTAGCCGCGTAGGCCTTCGTAGGCCTTCGTAGACGGACAGCTTCAATTTCTACAACTGGGATACTGCGTTTACAAAAGATAAAGCCAGTCGCCAAACGTTGTATGCACCTACTAGACGCGTGATTTATGCTCTGCTCCTAGCGTTGCTCCTCCCTAAACATCTTTACGGCTATTCGTATGTCAGACTTGTGTATTACCGGAGTAAACCTAGTAAATTATACCGAGTATGAACTTTTGAATAACACGTTGTGCCAGATTAAAGTAAGCCATAAATTATGTGCTGGTAAATGATACGGCACGACTCGTATCTTTTATTGACGGGTGTTCGAAGCTTCGGCCAGTTCGAGCACATAATTGATGAATGACCCATCTGGACGATTGGGCCTTTAATACGAGGTTCAAGGTGTTACTACTATATTGTTACTTAGTAGTTCAATACGGCGTTCATATTACAGTATTTATTGTAGTTTACCTAAAAACTGAAATGGATTCGATGTGAATCGAAAGGTACAGTTTGGATTACGTATTGTAGTGGCGGCCGACGACAGTGTACGTCAGTAGTATCGAACAAAACGTACCACGCGCACACTTTAGTGTGTTTGCTTACGTTCACGTCGAATGATCTGCATCTAATGTACCGAAGCTCTCATCTCTATAAAATACAGCTTCATGAAATTTGTTCAAATTTTAACGACCGCCACGAGGCAACTTTTGCTGTAGGTAAGCAAAGATCGGGATAGCAAAAGCTATCTGAAACTTATACCAGAAAAAAAACGAGGAATAATGGTTTATTTTGTATGTTTGCCAACAATTACACCCTAATTGACAGCTATAAAGCCAACGTAAAAAAAACAAAATGTTTGTACATTTCCATTTAACTGTTTTTCACACTTTCCACAAACTAAAGTTTGGCTTCAGTTTCGATTCATTCACTGTCACTGCTCCAGAATAATTTATGTGCGAATGATGTTGATATTTTAATATACGGATATGCGAGTACATTTCGATGATTTGTGATGTGTACATAAAATTAAAAAATAAACTACGGCTTAGAAAAATAAAGCTTTAGAAAACTTGACGTCAGAAAATCAAAGGTCATCGGACCTAACCTTGTCACGGCGAGCATCAACTAAATAACTCTTGAAAGGTAATACCTACCCACTCGTTAAAGTAAAATATGAAGGCCAGGTTATATTCGGTTTAAGTTTATCATGATGATCTAAGATCAACGATCCTAAATGCATGATATAGCATCTGCAGTATAGTTTAATTATAATGCATCCTGTATTATACAGTGAGCTATATTCGCCCCTTTAACATCAAAGAAACTCGATCACTCCGACATTGTAAACAGCACACCGGCATCCAACGGCGCGGCAGCACCGCTCACCGCGAGTGCGACGCGGAGCACATTTTCTTAGAATATGAACCGACTGCGGCTGGTTCCCAGTTCCGTTCTCTACAGAATTAACCGTCTCACTGTTAATCCGACGCTAATAGAGCCGACCTTGACAGTCGTAAATATTTATATCAGGGTTTACGATGGTCAGTGTGAATGTCTTCTAATTTTAAGATGAGACGAGATTGGAACTTATGTAAATAGTGGGGACAGATGCGCGTCAAATATATTAGGGTTCTGGATCGGTGTCGCCATCTCAACCTTTTTTGCAGGCGGGTCACGATAGTGGCGCAAGTAAGGGTGATGCTACATGACGGTTGACAGGACGTTCTTTCAAATATCGGCTTCAGTTTATTTTCATACGTTATCCTGGAGCACGTAGGGTGAAACATGAAACGTATCTTTCTGTGTTTTCTTATTCTTTCAGTAAAGAATAGTGGTTTTAACTCATTGTCGGCGTTAATACGACAAAATGACTATTTAAAGGTTTCGATTAAAACAAAAACGACGGCGTATTTGAATGAAAGTTTGTAGAAACAGAATGAACACAGCAGAAGCCAAATGCACTTAAAGAATGTCGTCGTTAATCGTTCCCATACATGTCAGTGTTGAATAGACCACCCCATTACTGCCGGTCGAAGCGATTAAGAGGATACATGGGAATACTAATAAAATATGGGGATGGGTTAGCAAAGTGCAACTGTTTATTTATTTAGATTAGACTGCGATCACCAATGCTTCTACAAAGCTCGATGATTAGAGCAACACCCTTCTGGATGGATTTTTGAGGATTTCCATATGAAATCGATGTGTTCAAACTGATGAGAATGTTAAAAATTACCATCCTGCTCATGGTACGGAATTTAACCTAAATAAGGCCACGCTTCAGCCAATCAATCGTTAATTAAGTGTCATGGTGTTTGATGGGTTCCGAATAGGTCGTTAGTCAAATGAGAATGAACCTTTTGCTATTAATTTGGGTGCCACACATTAGATACAATCAATAAAATATGAATTTGTAAATGAGTTTCGTAAATTCGTTTGTATAGCGCGAAAAGTTGGATATTTATGGGATTTGGCACGAAAATGAAAAAGGAGATTGACGTGTACACAAATCTCAAAAAGAAATCAGAAAATTCGGGAACCGGAACTTTGTTTTCTTTTCATTCAGCTATTTTCCATCGTCCGCGCCGGCTTCTAAAGGAAATAGTTAATGTAAACACAAGGCCGGAACTGTGAATAGGGCGCCACCTTAATTGCGTTGCTCATGTTGTTTCGATTAGTGCCGTAAAGTTTGTACCTGGCCTCGTTAGGATAGTGGTCTAGCCTCGGGATAAATGAATACTGTATTTAGCTTTACGTGCCTGAAATGTTATATATACCTAAAGTTATAGATATACGGCGACTGGCCACATTGGCAGTTTGCTATTTAGACTCGCAATTAAATAAAATTATTCATAAAAAAATATTTTTTAAACAAGCTTCTTTCGTATTCTTCTTAGCAAACCCTTTCATGTGATACCTATATCATGGCAGTGCACAAAAAATAACTAGCCCGCCATCTTGGGCCGTCCGCCATATTGGATTTAGAATGATGTCACTTAGCTAAACATGCATTGTCATCCAAACTAAACATGTATGCAAAATTTCATTTTAATCGGTGGAGGATAACTGCTTTAAAATTCAGTTGATAGATTTGACCCGAACACACTTACAAACATAAATACATACATTGCAAGTTAAGTAAAAGCTTGTAAAAATTACGCGATTCAGGCAAACAAGTAAAAATATATATTGGAAAGTTGATGAGAAACTACTGAGCAATATAGATGTTAGTGTGATGTAGCGTTTGGCACAAGTTAAGCCACAATTTCAGTTTAAAATCTAAGCTATCGGTCGAAAAAACTAAACGGGCTCAAATTATCGAACAGATTCAGTCAATCAGTTGTGTAGTAGTGACGTCACTGAGTGCTATGATGACGTAACATAGGAGAGCATATTTCCAGCAAGCATTTAACTGGAGGATAGACTGTCTTGATGCCTGTCAATACAACACAACGTAGGCATTAAGAAAAATCAACAATGTTTTAAATCAACGCACTCATAGACATTTCAAACATTCAACATAACTTCCAAAATGCATTTCTTTCTTCGTACCCAGTGTTGGTATTCCACACGTACATCTTTAAGTATTTTTACAATACGAACTCGGCATACCGAAAACGTTAAGTGGACCGAATTCTTGGCATTTCAAAACAAACAACGAAACATTTTTCTGTTTCGGTAAAAACATGTGTTGTTCCACTCTGTCGTATTATTACCACGTGCATGTTGATAAGTTCTGTTGTTTTTCACGACTTTAAAAATTTGAGGTCCCGAATTCAATGATGACATTTTTCAAAACTTCCCAAACGAACTGTTCGGAACTGACTTAGGATTATACTGATCTTAAATAAGCTTTAGACTAAAATAGGCCCCTAAGGACCCAAAGTTTATTGCTAAAACATAATCGGTTTATTTTCTAATTAACCAAAGTGGGTTTATGACGTAGGTAGAGGATAGAAAGTGTCAATTGTGTGTCAAGGGAGCTCGAGCCGTGTAACATCCATCTAATCGCTACTGTGTTACTTTAATGAAAATATATCGTTGAAACCACGACACGACGATTACGTACTCAAATTAGGAAAATTTACCGGTATTATACATTACGATTATCCTGAATAGGTACTACTAATGAGTAAGAGCTCTCGTAAGCTTTGTTTGTGCACAAGTGTTTTTTTATTTTTCACGGCGTTTTGTCGGTTCCGTGCCAGGCTTTTTAAGCTTATACAAAGAAGTGTTTATTTTCAAGTGACTGAACCGGATGCTTCAAGATGTTGTTTATTCGTTCAATGAGGAGGAGAAAATATCTAAAAATCTTGCGTAATTTTATACCTTTACACATTTATACCTACATGTATCTAAATAATAATACATTTGGATACATTTTAAAAAAGCAAGGACAGTAGTGTTACTAACTCACCGTTTGTCAATGACCTTATTAAGTTCCTAGTATTAGGGTCCTTCGCCATTTATCAGGCGGCTCCAATCCCGGCCTATAACCGACTACCTACTGTCTATAAGAAAGCCCCAATTACACTTTGTTCGCCCTCGCCTGAACCGAGCCAAGACCTTTAAAGCGGTAGCGATCCGAAACAAGACTTACGATAGCACAGAATTATGTAACATACGATATTCGAACGCTCCTCCTTATATCTTTCAAAGTATCCTTTCCCTAAACAATGAAATTATTTTAGGCGCAAACGATTTCTCAACGTTATGTTCAATGTTTTCAGTTCGGTTCCCCGGATACTCCTTAAATAAATATGCATAAAATACACATCAATACGTATAACATCAGTTTCTGCAATCTAAATATAATTTTATCGCGAATGAATCACTATTTATATTCCCGCGATGTAAAATGGAAAGTTCAGAATAAAATAAGCAAATGAATAAATATTTTTGAATGTTTGAAATCATAAACGAAACGCATAGCTTGAGTTGCTGAAATCAGAAGTACAAGAAATCAGAAAATGCATATTTCTCGTCAAGATGAACGACTTTTAGCTGTAGTACCCCAACAGCATCATTGTAAAATAATTAATAAATAAATATATAAATAGTTAATTGTTCAATACAAATATACAGATTATTTAGATTGTTTTGCTATGTGATAGAAAAAGTTGCAAGTATCCTACTTGAAGTTTCAAACAAAGCGAACGTGCTGTTTTCAATTAATTTAAAGACGTAATAGTGCCACAAGTTTTAATAACAGTAGGAAATTGAAGTGGCATGCAATTAAAAGGTACAAGGACGAACTAAACAATACCCACAAATTAGCGCGAATACCTGCGTTGAATAAATTCACTTTTTCAATGAAACAGAAGTAGATAACGGAAATTTAATTCTTGTTTGAGCTGATGTTCAATAAAACTTGAGTTTATTTTCGCAAATCACGGGGCGTTAGAGACTGCATTGGAAGAAATATTAGGGAAGTGTGGTCGGAAGTGAACTGATCCCATCTGGCACCCAGCCAGCTCGAGCTGTTCCTGTCACACCAAACTACACTTTCACACAGCTTTACGTTCCATACAACTTCAGATAGTTGCCGGCACTTTGACTAAATTATAGAAAGCCCTCTCGAAAAAATGACGTATTTTCTGAATGTTTTATACCACTTGCAAAGTACGGACAAGTTCTTGAGGAAAATCTTACCCTCAGGAATAAAGTAACGTGTAGATGTTGAATATAAATTCAAGAACTTTGTCACACGACTGCCCGAGCTTTGAAATAAAATACTACCAGAGATCTGCAGAATAAAATAAATTGTGGCTCTACTTTCCGTTTACAAACATTACGATAACGTTATGCCTCGTATTATATAATAATATATGAATAATATAAAAAGTGGTCGACACAAAATCTGCACAAAGACTGCACATAAACTTCATATACAACTTTAACTATGCCAAATATCACAACCGTCCGTCCACCCTACCCAGCATATTGCAATATGCTTTAAAAATGGACACGAAGCTTACTTACTATATACGTATATATACTAACTTAGAATATGTAAATGCTCCACCAATTACTGCTGTAAAAAGCTGCATAGTTTTCTTTGTTCTCTGTGTGACGTCTCGCGACCGCCGAGCGTGGCAAGCCGTAGGACGCTTTCCGCTCGAGTTAACGTGGCTTTCCATTTGTGACGGACCGCGCCCGGAAAAAGGAATTCCCTTTCATAAAGCCGCAGCTCAAAGAGGTATTTGAAAGTTAAATTAAGTAGCGGCCGCTTCACAGTGCCACGATATAGCTCTGTTTGACGAATTTCGTCTTTACGAACTGTTTAAAACGAAAGTCATGGTCCAATTAAAGTTGTTGGACTATTGATCGATTTATCGACACCTCACGTAGACCTATAACCAACTGGTTATAAAGTGTAGACACATTGTCGACTTATTAGCGGCTTAAAGTAATCTTCTCAAAAAGACTCGCTAAGCTGATTGGGATTATGTAGAGTAAGTATTGTTAATCCCTTTTGTTCATATAATCATATTTCCATAGCTACAATAAAGATCAGTACATCGTATGTATATATTTATGTTGCAACGACTATGAGATAATTATAGAGCACGATTTATATATTATGTATCAATCTACGGCCTACGCTTGCAGTTATTCATCGTCACTTCATCAGCTAATGATTAATATTGTTCGCCGTCGACAGAGAAGCAATGCGTGACGATATATAACTGACATAATATTGAATATAATCACCTATACATATAGATATTATATTCGTGCCGCCTCACTTGGCTCAACACAGCTTTTGTATCGTATAAATTCGGGTTCAGTGACTCATGTACTTGTTATGAACCTAGCAACTCAACATCGGCTAATTTGATATTAATGCTTTTAAATCTACATACATTTTTCGGCTTTGATCAGTCCCGCGATACATATTAGATTAGTAATCAACTGTTCTATTAGCACTTAAGTATTAAAATGGTTGTTTCAACTCTGGTTAGTCACGATACGTTTATTCACTATTCAACCTAAACTTTGTTGCCTGTACCTTTAAACATTTCTTATTATATGGAGTCAAATCTCAACGATAGAACAAAGGCTAGTTGCTCAATAACGGTCGAGTGAGCCAGCTATACATAGAGCCGCAGATAATTTTGAACTAGATAATACAGCTACGTCACCTACTTACTATGCGAGTCATGACTCTAATTAGTGCTCTGACAGCCGCATGTATGACGCAACGAACGCATCAGCGAAGCCAAATGTGAGGCTATAATGCAATGCGTGCCGCAGCGGAACCGCGGACAGTTTAGCGGTGACGCGGCCCACAGAAATACACCGTCAGCAAGCGAACCACCCCGGGCGCAGCACGCTGGTGACCTGCCAGCCTGGCCTGCCAACTGGGTGAACAGGCGCATCCGACTCCACTATCGCTCAATATCATAACCATGCTAAAATAATGTACCTACTTCAAAAATACTACCAGTGTCAGCGAATAAAAGTAAATACATAAATCTTCTTTAGGAAGCTCTCCTGGCGTTTCATATTATTTAAATACCTATGATGTTTACACTCGTAAAACTTTTTAAGCTTACTGTGTGTATTCAATTTTTCTTTATTTTTATAGTAACTGCGTATAAAATACTGGAGCAGCGCTTGAAAATGACGAGATGCCGGCAACTTGCCCGCCATTGCCACCCCTTTCGAAGCGAGCACAAAATGTCAACACTGTGTTGACGTGTTCCGACATTTCGTTATAAATTGAATACAAAATGTGAACTATATTTAAATTCACTTTGCAACTTTCAGATAACATTGGTATTACTTCAATTTCCTATATTTCTAAACAGGGCAAATATCAAAGACTATTTATAGAAGCGTGTAGCGATAGGCGTCGAGAATGCGTTGCACCGATTGGTGCTTTGCATGAGTAAATGTGAAAGATCATCGTTTAGCGATGGCAAACTCGAGCGGTAGCGGAAAAGGGTAATAAATTGTTTGGCTCGACTCGTATCTGAAGTGAAACATCACCGAAGGCTTTTTGAAATAGGTCACGGACTCGGGGGTGGCGCCAGCGAATAACAAATATCTTACCTTACCAACTACGAGTATAGGTACGAAGAAATACTACCTTGGCTTGTAGAGCGAGGCTTTCCTTTAATAAAACTAATTAAGTGGGAGTTCTGTCCCTTTGTGACTTCCATGTTGTACTGCGCATGTTTGTACCTCTAACTTATCATCAGCACATATCTCCAACTACGACATAATATTATATCCTCGCTGGGGGATATTTATTAGATTGCTGACGTCTGTTCTCTGAGGGGATTACACCACCTCACATTTTATCCATACGAAGTTTTCCTCCACCTCCTTTTATGAGATTTACCAAAACACATTTACAAGTGATGAAAGAATGAAATAAATTATATGGGTTAACATGGGCTGGGATATCAAAGCTTTCCTGTAATGAAACTACGGCTGCTGTTATCCTTATTAGTATGACTCTAGCAATTGAAGATACCCACTTCTCGTCTACCTAAAACATGATTCGTTAAAACAATTAAAAAAACAGTACTGGCATCAGCAAAATGATAATATTTACTGTTCATGACCATTAATCAATCATTGGGACATCGACAAATAACACTTGTGCGGAATAATCCCATCGATTAATTAGATGTGTACTAAGATTACTGTGTGTTATCAGTTGTTAATGGTGTGATAACAGAACGCTTGGCTGTTCACTGACAGGCAATCCCGTGTTATCAACTGCTCTATATCTGAATCAAATGTATATTAAGTACAGCTACGTGTGCTGTGCTCTAAGCTGGGTGTCCATTATGTCGGCACTCCACCTGTGCGCCGCGCATCTGCTTTGTCGTGGTGGCTGAATTTATGCACACACAAAGGAGATGCGCGGAGCACTGCTGCTGCGCGAATGTAGTGGCAACCCTTCTTTATTTGAATTAACATTATAAAGAGGTATTATGTCCGCAGTTTTCTCTGCCTGAGATAACCTTTCCGCGCCTTTCCTTTGTCTCTGGAAACTGATCGCGAAAAAATTATCCATCTACGTTTCCTACGGGATTAACCACGGGATAACGCTAGAAGACAGGTACGTAATATTCAAGTATTTCGGAATCTGTATTTCCAAAGGATGACACACGAATCCTCTCTGAGCGCTGAGAACGCGGCATTTTCTAAATGCATGGAGGAAATGATTTTCTGATATGCATATCGAAATAAACTACAACGGGAACGGTAAATGCGCTCCAGTTTGTGTTTGCTATAAGTAACTAGTTATATCAAACGTTTAAACAAGGTTATCATAGAACTGAACTCGTATATTACATTATACTGAAATTCGGATCGTTATTCGTAGGATATGATAGTTCGGGAAAACATTATATCATCAAGTTGCATGAAGTTTTACCGTCTCATGTTAATTGTAATGATAATTATGGTGCCGATAAACCCACAATAAAAGCTAAGGTCAAGTCAATTGAAGTAAACTCTTTAGGGCTACACTTGAAGCTTCAAGTCACAGAGTAGGTACGGAACCTCTGCGTAGGTGGCCGCGTCCGTGTCCTGTAGCGATTTTCATAAAGCAACAGACACCTAACTGCCATTATTGTGTCATTTCGAATATGTAAATACGTTTTATTTTCTTAAAATGACGTTATTTCCGTCTTACGTTCGTGAGAAGTCTTGCCGGCAAGGCCTAGCCTAGATCATCAGCGAGAGAGCATTCTGTGTAGGTAGGTACCCCAAAATCCGTATTTATTTAAACCACATACCTAAGCAAACAATGATCTAACCCACTCGTATCAATTTGAAGTCGGTAATCGAAAGCTCTCATGACGCTAGCTTTATTTACGGAGATTTTGTTTCTTGTTTCATCAAACATACTGATAAATGTAGGAAATGCTCCCACTATGTGGTTATATGAATAATATTTTTTTTAAGATAGAAGAAGAAACAGCTATAGTTTTGACTGGATTTTAATTTTATCTATTGGATCATGGGTGTCAGAAATGGAGCTCATTTAAATACGGTCACACTGAATAAACAAGATGTACCTCAATCGAATACTCTTTAAAATCCTTGGTGATTGCGTATAAACAGCTATTTGGCACTCGTCTCCGCGTGGAATATTAACGAGAATACCCTCACTCAGCGCTCATCGGCAATTAACGGCATTAGAGCTTGTTTGATGAACTCATTAATAGCCACTAACAAAACTGTGCCATTATTTTAAATATTAAACAAGAAATACTTATTATGAAATGAAAATGTCATTTCTCTCATTTTTTGGGTTCCGAAGGGTCCAAACGGAGCCTGTAACTCACGTATCTGTCTGTCCGTCGACTGTCACACAATTTTGTTCCGATTAATTTTGCAACTACCCATTGACCTATGAACTTGAAATTTGGTGATAATGTTTATTATTACGTATATTTTACTAACAAATGCCAATATATTGAAAATCCTGATTTTTTTACTGGTGCGGAACCCAAAATGTGCGAAGTCCGACTTTACTGTCTTCAAGCCGTTTTAGGTCAGGAAAATGGCATCAAAATCATTAATAATGTGGAGAGGTGATACAAAAATTTGTATGCATGACTGCGCCCCCATTATGTGCGAAGCTTGCTGCAGAAAGATAACTAGATCCTCCCCCAGAAGTGCTTCCATTATAAAAATATGAAAATTAAAGCTGACGAAGGAGTTTTTTTACAATCATAAAAAGCTTCAAAACGTGTCAAATAAACGGAACAATCACAACCGTTAACAAGTTTTCAAATACTTGTTTTAATGATAATAGTTTTCTCAAACAATACGAACTTTATAGATCTAGAAAAGCACTTAATAAGTTGTGCAAAAGCATTGTGTGCCGTTTATAGTCTTCTAGAGAGAATCTTTGATGATCGACTCAACTTTAATAGTTTCAGTAAAACGTTACGTTCCTGTAAATTACTGTTCCACGTACCTGAATATTAGTCTCATAAAACGATTAATCGTAGCAGAATTAACGTTAGGGTTAACCGAAGCATGATTAATCTTAACGGTTAAAATGGCGGTCCCGATCAAAGCAAACATGGTTTACGATAAACAAGTGGATGCGACGAGGATAGTGTCGACTGTCGACTGCTTCTTGCGACTGTATCGATGTGAGTAGCAGACTGAGGGATTTGTGATGTTTCCTGGGATATGAGCAGCAGCTTTTTTAGATCGTAATCGATTAATGTTAGCAGAAATATTAATCAGTACTTAACCGTAGCAGGGTTAATCGTTACGGCTAGAAGTCGGTCCTTTACATGACAGACACGGTTTATGACAAACAAAAGGCTGAAAGCTGCTCGGTGTGAGTGGCAGCCTGATGGGCTTGTAATGCCGCTGGTTATGGCGCATGCTACGACGGATGCGACGTCTGTAGATCCTATCAGATAAGTTCTGTCGAAATTCGGGGCTGCGGGTAAAAGCGAGGCGTTATTATTTATAAACTAAACTCACTGCGAGATAACAAAAAAATAAAAGTCGTTACACGTCACGACACCTGTCTACCAATATATAACAATATTTCAAAACGATATGAAAAAATGTAAAGGCAGTGTCGCTAACTCGATCAAAACACACGTATCGCAATAAGGGGATTCCTTGACCGTTTCACTTGGTTGGTTTCAGTAATGAGTTAAAATCTCATAAACGCGTTGACTAAATTAATGATTTAAACGGATAAAATGATTCTACGTCTATACCTTTTATTTGTGACCAAAATTATCAAAATATCTCCATAAACAAAAAATCAGGGTTTTCAAGTTACGTCATTATACTTTTTGGTACAAGTCGGATCAATGACTTTTATTTTTTTGTTATATAGCGAATACTAGCTTTTCCCCATAGCTTTTCACCCATGTGATATCTATACCAATAGGAGACGTTATTTTTGCCGGCATAAAAAGAAACTGTGACACTCAAAGATTTAGCTAGAGTTTTCAATCAGTGAAATTTTCATTATCGAATCAGTACTTAAAGAATTAACCACTATATGTATTAGTTTAGATTAATACAATTAAAGTATTCAGTTACTTATGTATTATAATTATATTCTTTGTAACAAACAATGAGCTATTTTCGTTGGTCTCGCCCCAAATATTGACGTTTGTAGCGGCTCTACAGTATCATTAATTTATCTCTATGTATAAATAATGAGCTTAGAAGGTAACGATACTACATTTCAATATATCATTACGACAACATGTACTGTAATTGCAATAATTATAATGCGTATCTATTAACGCGTTACACCATTTTCATTTCATAATCTATAGGCGTACTTCAAAAATTATAATAAATTCCTGTGTCAACTAGCAACGACGCAGAACCGATATAGGTACCTACATTATATACAAATAAGTACAGATAAAAGAACAAAAAAATATTTACCTAAGGGTAAGGTAACCTAGGTAAGTTTATTGTTTTTTAATTAACATTTTGTGTGTGCAGATTATATGTGAATAATCTTATCAAATATTGTTTTCATTCATCTGGTTCACCGCCTACTTATTGGTCAGTAAGTAGGCAGACATCAATAGGGAAGCGATAACACTCATTATCAATCCCCTAATCTTTATTAGTGATGTGCCTGTGTGCGTGTATTGGGCCAACAAACACATTGTGTACGTCCGATGAGTTTTGAAACAGTTTGACTGTTGCACCGGCCGGCCGTCTGTTTTATCTCTACGGATCTACCGTAAATTATTGGCAATCGATTTTATGACTTTACATTGTCTTAGAACACTTAATTTCTAACAGATTTGCCACTTCGCAATCATAAATTTTATTGCGATTTTAAATGTTTACAAATATTTTTAGATCGGCATTCCAATTTGTAAACATTTTCTACCACAACCTCGTATTAACTAAGACGTGGCAATCGATGATGTGGTGCTAACATATTAGATGTACCTAACCCTAAATGCTAGGATAAGCGACGTATTTGGGCTAGGCAGGCAGCACTAGCCACTGGGTTTGGAACGCGAGCGAGCGTGGGCCGCACAAAGCCGCCCGCCCTTTGTTCTCGCCGCCCGCGGCCGACACGCGATCAATATTCACTCTAATTCTAAGATATACTCTTTTGTCCAGTGTAAATTTACTAGTTAAGCTTTTCCGAATGTCCCACTGAGTAGCCCCACTAATTAAGAAAATTAAGGTTGTAATATTTTTACCCTGTAGGTCTAAAAATTAAACTTTGTCACCCTCGAAGCTCTACGAATTCATTCAAGCGGTAAAACGAGCTTTGTCTCAAGTTAGGGAAATCTCATTTAGAAGGTCAATTAGCTAGAGTGATTTCCATTGAGTGAGAACTCAACCCTCCGCCATAAATATACAAAACACTAATTTAAGTTCCTAATTAGTGAAAGTTGTTTATTGACGTGAAATATAACTTTATTTGGAGTAGTTAGTTCTTAATGTATTTATAACATGCACCTTGGCTACTGTAATATCGTAATTTTCCGTTTTAAATCAATGTTTTCGTATAAATCATAAGTTTATTTATCGTTGCGGGAACGCGGATAGATCACATGAAATCTATTCATAACAAATCAGTCAAAACATTAAGTTGTTTACATTACGAACATGTAAAAAAACAACGTGCAAATAGATATAACCGAAACAGTGGCTTTTCAAATGCTACACTGACATGATATAATTTTGTATTTGTAAGTAACGAAACAGAGTACCGCCTGATAAGTTATTATCCTCTTTTACATAACATATCTTCATTTCTAATAACCCAAAGTTCTCGAAATAACTGCTTTGTACTTCAAATTCTGGTTATTATATTTTGGTACGATACGTAACCTATTCATAATTCACTGTAGATAAACACATTATAAAGTAAATAATGAAAACAATAGGTAAACCTACTAATATAATAGAGTGGTTTTCTACATAATATATATGTGATACGCGAGACGCTGAAACACTCAAGACAAGTAAGTTTCAATTTGAAATAGACACTGTCGTGAAATGTCGTGTTTGAAACTACAAACCCACGAAGTATTTTTTCGATTTAGAGTTCTAAATAGTAAACCTCACCCGCGGCTTCACTCGTGTGCTAATAACAATCTACCTCAGATGCTACACCTGCTACGTAGAACCCACCCCTCGTTTTCTATCCTCCCCTTCCCCAACTCTTACAAAACTTTTTCTGCCATAATTGACTAGAGCCGAAATTCTTGCACAGTGGTACTTATTTGTTTACCCTCGCACTAGCACGCCTTGCAACAATTACACCAATGGAGCACAAACTTACAAATCTATACTAATATTATAAAACTGAAGAGTTTGTTTATTTGAACGCGCTTATCTCAGGAACTTCTGCTTGGAATTAAAAAAATATTTTTGTGTTGGATAGTCCATTTATCGAGGTAGGCTATAGGCTATATAACATCACGCTACGACCAATAGGAAAACGTTCGTTGCGTATTATCGTCTATGTAGGGTAGAGTAGGTAGATAGGATAGGTTAGGGTAGGGTAGGGTAGGGTTGGGTAGGTAGGTAGGTAGGTAGGTTAGGGTAGGTAGATTGGGGTAGGGTGGGTAGCCAGTAACGGGAGCGAAGCGTCGGAGGACAGCTAGTACTAACTATAAGTCCAGCATCCTAATTATGTAAATGAATTCGGCAAGGCAAAGGGTTTGACTCCATGAAAGAGTATGACAAATACTCTTTTAATAAAGATATTGTCAAAAATTATTACACTCTTTCGAATACGAGTATCTTCACCAATGAAAGCGTTCTATAATGTTTGGCAATACCTTGCCGAATTCACTGACAGCTGCTGGTCTCGCGAAGTTTTCCTTCACCGTTGTCAGCGATGTCCAAGATAAATTTAGAAAGTACATATTAATTGCACGTTCAGTATAATAATGTGTTTAGGGCTCTGTTTATGCGCCCTCGATATTGCAGTGTTTACTGACGCCAGCGTAGATGATTTCTACGCAATCATGCGTAAAAAAGTTGCGTCAGTGGTGCGGCGGGTACGGGGGAGCCCGAATAGCGTCTTAAAGATGATTGGCGAGAGAACCGATACTGTTCTGCTCAGTAGGTTCATTGGACTCCAGGTGTTGCGAGACCAATGAGCCTACTGTGCAGGGGTAGACGGTGTGTCTAGCACAGATAAACTTATATATCTAGTTCTTGTATTTGATTCTTAGGGTTCCGTAGTCAAAAAACCTAATAAATTACTAACATAGTTAGAAGATTCTTGTTACTAACAAACTTGCCTTGCCTTGTAAAACTTTTACATGGACTTTTTTGTCTGAAATAAAAAAAAAATATTTTTATTTTTTTATTTTATTAATTGAAAAAGTCATATTGGTACTTGCTCGGATTTGAACCCACGGCCTCAAGCTTCGTTATTGTTATGAAAATAGGACACAAAAAAGCCCTCAGTGATAGTTGCCAGATGCCTCAGTGATTGAAATCTACCTTATAAATAAGATCGCTTGTATAATTTGTTTAGATAACAAACAACTATCGCAAAGCATTTCGCAATCCCAGCAAGTATCGTATTAAGTTAGAATTGTGAAAATGTTGAATGAGTAGGTAACTAGATAACTCGAACCACCGATTAAATTCCCTATCAGAGTGTTCCCTTCCGTGGGTTTGTCATTAAAACCCGGACCGGCGCCGGATCGATCACGTCACTGCTACATAGACAGCTGGAAAATAGCCAAATGTGGCTCAAGCCACGTTATGTACTGGCTGCGGACTAGATACATACTGCCTTGACATTTAGGCCAATTTGGACACGTATCAGTTTTGAACTTTTGACACACATAATATTATATCAGTATAATCTCGGACAATAAAGATTGGAATTGACTTGCTTGCTCTGGCAGACTTACTAAAAGGAAACACAAACACCAATTCCTTCCGTTATTTAAATGAAAACATATTTAAATAAATGTCGTTATTGTTTTCTATTTTACGATGACTGGGTTGAAGCGTAGTATTATTACGTTCGCATGCAGTACAATATAAAACTATTCCCCGTTAGCAAATCCAATTATGCTTAGTCTATAGAACTCTAATCACGCGTGCATTGCAGTCAACGACGATAGATTTCAGTAATGCCTACAATCCAACAAGCTAGCACGTAAACCAAGTTATCACAGCCCAGTTAGTGGTTTTCCATATTGTAAAGCTTTATTCAACGCTTTTACAGTTATTCTTATTTTTCTAAATAATAATCTTTTAAAATCATGCTGTTTTTACCCCAAAATTCCACGTGGTTACATGCAACACTTCGAGTAGGTACCTAGTAGAGTAAGTGATAGTGATTCATCGAAAAGGGGCAGCGGAATATATCTCAGTGAATCACTTACTTACCTTAACCTTTTTTAACCCGAAAGAATATCTATCTTCCTACATGTTAGCAGGAGAGCCCAACGATAACCCTTAGGTCCAATAATAAGGACTAGACAACAGCGTGTTTCAATGAAACGTGTAAAAAGTAACGAGTGCTTGAGTACTACCTACTTCAAATCTGAGGACATACGGTCAATCGGTGCAGTAAACAACTGCTCTTAACTGTGAGGAAACTTCTACAGTTTTGAATTCACCGTAGTAGTAGAATTCACCCCTACTTAGTTACGTTGTGGGATTGTTGATACATATGTGACTTTTAATTAATAAGTATCTCCAAAATCCGTTAGTTGTTTTTGCGTGAAAGAGTAAACATTCATCAATTCATCCAACCTCACATGTTTTCGCGCTTATAATTAAAAAGTGTAGGATATTTGCTTCATACATGAGACTTTATTAGTGTGGATGGATCTTTATTACTCTACTACGCAATTTTTTTTAACGGATTTTGATGATACTTAAGTCACGTCAGCTTATAGGTACATCAGAATCCAAATAGGCTGTAATTAATAAAGATATTGCAGGGGGAAGACCCTACTAATTCCACGCGGGTGAAGCCGTGGCGGCAGCTAGTAATTAATAAGTGAATCTAATATAACGAGCCTATATTGTCCCACTGCTGGGAAAAGGCCTCCGTGTTTATTTTCCAAGTAAACAGTTAATTAAACAAAAGCTTCCGCCCGTCTTTCACGTGAATCGATCACCATACAAACTGATTAACCAAATTTTATTAGTTTGAAATCTTGTTTGACATACGGCTGTCATGAATATCATAATATATAGCTCTTTATACAGCTGCTGATAACTTTACAATCATATGCCAGAAATCGGGTTGTCTAATAATTTAGTAGTATCAATTAAATTATCAGTTAGTAATAAATCTAACCACTTTTGGTGGTCGCTCACAATGCGCCTCATCAGAAAGCTTAAAGTCACCCAAAGGGCTATGGAGAGAGCTATGTTCGCAGTTTCCTTGGGTGATCAAATCAGAACCAAGGTTACTGACATAGCCCGAAGAATTGCCAAACTTAAGTGGCAGTGGGCAGGGCACATTGCTCGCAGATCGGATGGCTGTTAGGGCCGAAAAGTTCTGAAAGTCCTCCCACTAGGTGGAGAGACGACCTGTTCAAGGCTGCGGCAGTCCGGTGGATGCGAGACGCGCAGGACCGATCAGTGTGGTAACACTGGGGGAGGCCTGTGTCCAGCAGTGGGCGTCTTTTGGCTGAAATGATGATGATGATGATAAATCTAAATAGATATTTTGATTAAAAAAGTATCTACGTCACATACGTACTACGTAATAAGCTGTACTATGTTTTTTATTATGACAGCTAAACACCGATGCACTACAAGCTATAAATCCTTCAGTGAAAGTAAACACTGTAAAGGAAGTACACGTTTCTTTTAGTTTTAATTTGATTTATTGGTGTTTTATTCAGTCTGATGCAGTGTAATATACTGAAAACACAACAATACAAAATTAACGCCCTCTTTCATCGATATTTTTTCCGTAAGTTTTTCACGATTCATTCTTATTTGTATCTAATTTATAAGTGGTATGTTCTAACTTCTGAGGGAATAAGGGATAAAGCAATGTGTAATTTCACGGGCGCCACATTGAATCTGAAGGATTCCAGAGTGAACTCCCGAGTGGAGCGAGGGGTAGTAATTACTAGAACCCTGAATGCAGCAAGGGATTCCATCTAACCCAAGGCAAAGACACTTCTATCATCGAGGTGAATAATCAACCTTTTGACACATATGAGCATCATTGAAAGCAAGCCACGAGGATTGGTGGCTGTCCTGTCCACCGCTGCTAGGCTACGTGTTCCCGCCATAAGCGGCACAGGAGGGACACCGTGGAGTTTTAGTGGGATTAGAGTCCCACAAACCTGCACTATCTCCCCGTGGTAGTGCAGTATGCATAAGCATTCCTCCAGGCAAAAAAAAATAAATAAAAAAAATGGTGCACAGGTGTGTTTTTGCTAATCTACTATAATAAATTCATCATCATCATCAGCCTATTAATGTTCCTACTGCTGCGATACAGGCCCCTCTGTGAGAGGGAATGGGCCTTAATCCACAACGGGAGCCCAGTGCGGGTTGGTGGATGTCACATGTCTTTAAACTGTTGGTTCTAGGACATGCCGGTTTCCTCACGATGTTTTCCTTCACCGTTTTGAGAGCAGTGGTGATGAAATAATTTATTTACGCTATAATAAATTAACAACACCAATTTAAAGGAGTTAAATACGAGTTAATTGGTTGACTAAACATGTCTATAAGTACGAGTTTCAGTTATGTAGTCGTAAAACGTTGTAGCCGACGTAACACGTGACATACAACTATAAACATCGCCGTGGGAGGTTATTACAATGAAGTGTGAACTGATGTATTTATTACTTTACAACTATTGGGCAGAATACACCGCAATATTTTCGTACACTATTTCCACGAATGATAAATGTGAAGTGAATCATAGGACATAATACACCACGCAACCTCGTACACACTTCAGCTTATGATTGAGTATGACTGTTCACTGTTCAGCCCATAACCCCAGCATTATTTAGTTTTTAATGGGATGGTATATTGATATGGGTTTCTCACAATAAATAGGTTACAATTAGAACCTTCATGCCGAATGTATGTGGCTATTAAAACATCCATAGCCATCAGTTGAGGTTCGCCGTATTTATATATTTTTTGTATTTCGCGCATTACACAATCAAGCTGAATTTTTTTGTGAAGTTATTAACGAAACATGCTCGAGCAGTGGTGGCCCATTGGTAACGGCCTTACAAGTTGTAGGTTGTGGTTTCGGACGCAGGCAGGCGCTTAACTTTGTGTAAATTATTTCATCACCACTGCTCTCAAAACGGTGACGAAAAACGTCGTGAGGAAACCGGCATGTCTTAGAACCAAACATTCAGAGACATGTGACATCAACCAACCCGCACTGGGCCCGCGTGGTAGATTACGGCCCATTTCCTCTCACAAAGAGGAAGCCTGCACGCACAACGGACCAAATGGAAGTCTAAGGTACTATTACTTATTCTGTGGTCTAAGTGCGGTAAAGGTGCCATCTATCCTATCCTATCGACACATGCTCGCTCTGTAATTATTGTTGTAATTTATTATTACACGAAAAAAGGAAAATGTAGTGCAATTTGTAACAGACATTCATTATAGTGAACCGAAAAGGAAATAACACAAACGAGAATTATTAGCAATGTTATGCGTCAGGGCGGGTGACGCTTCCACATTGGCGCAAAAAATCCACTTAGAAAAGATATCGACGAAATGTTAATCACCTCTCCATAGACTAGACGACAAGTCTAGAAAACTGAGATAATATCTTTTAGGACGAGCGCTTTCTTTATCCCACATATAGGAGACCTACTAGCACAAATAAACAAGAACCTATTTCATATAGACTCCGAAAATAAAGCCTTTTGGCAAACAAGATATTATGTCATGGCTGACTTGCTGGATATTTGCCAGCCAAAGCCTCCCCGGGAACTTTAGCAAGCCGGCTAACAAAAATTACACATGATATACATAAAAATGCTATATTGAATTTTTACCTATCTAACTTTGGAGCACCTTTGTATATTCCGGCTCTAATGTTTATAGTTCATCTATTTTAACACAAATTGAGGCAAATGACAACGCTATTGGCGTGGCTGAATACTGGTTAAAACATATTTAAATTTGGAATCATCGATACGACGAAGAAGAAGAACACAAATTATGAGATTACAGAGTATAAGCTGTATTAGAAAGAATTAGTGTCGCCTTTCATCCACAAAATATGTAGATATTAGCACTAACACTTTCGCCGGGACAATGAAGTTTTATAGAACCTCGGTGACACTGATTTTCTTTGACCTCTAACGTGTTTTCGTGGAAGCGTAGGTCGACGGGGAGGCAGTCAATTACATTTATTACTTGACATATTGACATTTTCCTTATTTATCTACATCCCTTTATACGCAGGGACAAACTGGTTTGGCTGATGATGGTAACATTTAAATATTAAATTAGTAATAACATGGCTGTAATATATTAGCAAACAGATTAAAATGATCATCGGTCTCTCGCTGTCTGTTGACGTAGTTAGCAATAGATAATGGACATTCAAGTGTGTTGAATACAATGTGTGTAACACCATGTACATACATAGGTACATAGTTTGCGTATGTTTTTGTATAGTAGGCCATGTATTATCTATACTACCCCACGAGAAACATATCACGATTACTACGACGTACATATATGTACTCTAAAATTGATCGCAACGATAAGTATGGGGTTTGATTTACACCAGAACCTTGTGCCAAAACTGTTGGGCTTTGCAGTTTATGTATGCAATGAAAATGTGCCACTAAAATGTAGATAGGCCAGTGAATAAATAAATATATTCTCTTTCAATTGCCTATCTATAATAAAAAAAAAAAAAAAATTGTATATTCAAAAAAAGCTTTTTTACAAAAAAATACTACCGACTTCCAAATTAAAAAACTACAAAGTGAAAAATAACTTTATTTTTGGAAGTCGGTGTATTTCGTAGGTACCAATTTTTTGCGTTATGAACACCGACTTCCAAAAATAAAGTTATTTTTCACTTTGTAGTTTTTTAATTTGGAAGTCGGTAGTATTTTTTTGTAAAAATGCTATTTATTTTTCACTTTTTAGTTGTACCTAATAGGCAAGTTGTTTAGTAAGGTACCTATAACGGCAGAATAGATAACCCGAATGTCATTAAACATGAACACAACCGGTGAAATGAGTGATCTGCGTACCCCTTAAGAGCGTACTGGCGTGATGTTATGTTATGAAATCGTATAATCAATAAACAAACATGCGATTGCAGCAATCCCGAGAGATTTACCGTTATTTATTGAATAGTTCTGATGTATATCTCCGAAGTTCTTCATCAGATCTTCACCAAATTAAAATGGGACCAATTTCGGAACATACTCTTTCAAAATTGACGGAGATATGCGTGAACAAACACAAAAAAAAAAAGAAAAAAAAAAAAAAACAAACATGATGTCGAACATAGAACCTCCTCCTTTTTGGTAATTCGGTTAAAAAATAATGCATCATCCTCAAGAAAATATTTTCTTTAGTAGGCATCCACCTAAGAAATACCAAAAGCTGTTGCGGTAAAACTCCGGCATATAAACTTATTAATTTACACATGAATGTGAATTCTGTATGCGGAAAACTGGGATTCCAATAATACCTCGCCTCCGTGCGGGAACCATGCAGAATATGTCACACACACCACCTCCATCTCGTGCGATTAATTCAGTTCAGAGTTATCCCCTAAGCAGAACTTCGCAGAGTAGTTTATCTTTATAAATTTATGTACGATAAAAAGCTTTTTATAAAAAAATACTACCGACTTCCAAATAAAAAGACTACAAAGTGAAAAATAACTTTATTTTTGGAAGTCGGTGTCTTTGGTAGGTACCATTTTTTTGCGTTATAGACACCGACTTCCAAAAATAAAGTTATATTTCACTTTGTAGTCTTTTTATTTGGAAGTCGGTAGTATTTTTTTGTAAAAAGTTTTTTTATTTTTCACTTTTTAGTAGTACAAGTTGTTTAGTAAGGTACCTATAACGCCAGAATAGATTACCCGAATATCATGAAACTAGAGTATTACCGGTGAAATGAGAGATCTGCGTACCCCTTTAGAGCGTACTGGCGTGATGTTATGTTATGAAATGGCGTAAACAATAAACAGACATGCGATTGCAGCAATTCAGAGAGATTTGCCGTAATTTATTGAAGAGTTCTGTTGTATATCTTCGAAATCCTTCATCAGATCTTCACCAAATTAAAATGGGACCAATTTCGAAACATACTCTTTCAAACAAAAAAATAATTTTCAAAATCGGTCCAAAATTGACGGAGATATGCGTGAAAAAAGACAAAAAAAAAAAAACAAACATAATGTCGAACATAGAACCTCCTCCTTTTTGGTAAGTGATAAGTCGGTTAAAAATAGCTAAGTCTTCTTCGTTACTTGAAAGACCAAAGACCTATTTTTATTCAGAATCAGACGTAAAAAATACAAATGGAAAAAGTACTTGACAGTAAAATCCACTCGACTCAATTATGCGTTGACAGAGGAGAAAGTCACTGGAGGAGCTACTTTTTCTTGTAGTAACGTTTAAATGTAATACTTCGTCAGAAAAACAAAACAATTCAAGGAAATATATATTTTAGAGGGCGAGCAAAATATGCATTGATGACTTGTAAGAGGGATGATATGAATGAAAATGTTGTGAATGACAACGTGACGGCTAATAGGGTACAATAGAATTGAAGTGAAAACCTTTTGCGCCGACCTTAAGTATCATACATAGGATGGGAGTGATGGGACAAGGCCAGGCAGATGAAAGAAGTTTTCGCTCTGTTGAACAGGCATGTAGTTCTAATTATGTGCAAGCGATAATCAGCCATATTTATAACAGCATTTGAGACATATTTTTTACTTTTTTCCCCACACTAGGCATTTCTTCCTTTATCGCGGGTGCGTTTACAAACATATAAACTCACACACACGTATATAGAGATATAGATTTAGCAGATTCTTAATTCAAATTTTCGAAGGGGAGTTTGAATCTAGTAGATTCTTAATTCAAATTTTCGAAGGAGAATTGGAATAAAGGATCTTTTAAACAGTATTTAAACTGACCATAGATATGATTATTATTTTTTAAGCTGACACAACCCTGAATAACTTGTATACCGTAGTATGGTTACTAAAGCACAAAACCTAATGACATATTTATGAAAAACTTCAATACCTTTCAGCAATATTGTTGTAACATTCTAGTTATTCCAGGCAGGTAGTATTGTAACATTTCAGTATACTCAGCTAAGTGTTTAGTAACGAAACTAATCAATAATAGATAGCACGCTGGCGGCCACGTAAGACGTTGGATCAATATTGGTTTACGTTGGTATTCATGTAGGTTGCACGCCGTGTGTCACGGGATCCGAAGCTTTTCACGTAGGCAAATGTATCGACTATCAGAAGGTGTGCCTATGTTGTTATTTTCACTAAAGGAGTTTTTACATACATACATATATAAACTCACGCCTTTTTCCCATGGGGGTAAGCAGAAACTACAGAACGCCACCTGCTACGATCCTTACATACTTCTTTTGCTTCACTCACATTCAAACATCTAGTCATACACACACGCCGGTTATGAGTACTGCGCACCTGGCCTTTCTGAAGAACATCACCTATAAGGTCTATGTATATCTTTTTAGGGCGTCCCCTCCCGGCGTTTCCATTCACGTAAAGGAGTTTTTGTGTGTGGTAAAAGCAGGATCACCAACATGATGACCATGAGGGTCTCACTGCAAGATGATGATCACGACCGCTCTGCCAAGAGTGTACCGACGAAGAAGAAGAAGAAAGGCAGGATAAAGTTTTCCGATGACTGATTGATTGATGATGATGATTTCTCAAAGGCGAATAGTGCCGGTTAAATCATGTTACATTTTCAGTAGATTATAAAGCAAAAACACACTAATATTATAAAAGCGAAAGTTTGTGAGTGTTTGTTTGTGTGATTGTATGTTTTTTACTTCTTCACGCTCAAACGGCTGGACGGATCTGGATGAAATTTGGCACGGATATAGATTATTTTTATACCGGGAATATATTTCCTTGGGAAAATTTTCGTCATTCACGCGGGCGAAGCCGCTGGCAGAAGCTAGTGGAGAATAAATTGGGAAGCTGTTGGTCCGCAATTAAAATAAAGATAAATTCTGACGCTTTATTCCTAGTGCTAACTTACATAAATACATTTTCTAATACATTATGTATGTAAATGCGAACCCTTGAAAGGTGGGTCGAAAAAAGCGAACTAATGATTTCCTCTTACTTTCCGAACGTGCTCCCCAACCCGGCTGGCATATAGGATTCCTGCTTTATCACGGCCGGAGTAGCTTCCATTACTGCTAAATGCACAAGAACATCATAATTTTAGATAGCTACCGCTGCGATATCGTACCTAAATGATTCTGGCGTTTAAGGTTCCCCTAGTCGACGGCACGAACTATTTTATGCGCGAGGTTAAAATGCATGCTATCTCATGCGACAACACGTGCGAAAGATATAGATGCTGTGACGAGCAGTAAGAAGCTATTTCACGTACGAATTAGCACTTTTGCAAATTAGTATCGAAATGAATGATGATTTAGGACGTAAACGAGCGCGCGAAATTTTATAAACAGACCTTTGGGAGTATCAGGTATCATGAAAAAACGACTAAATGTATATTTACAAAATAAAATTATTTGCATCGTTGAATTACTAATTTATGCATTTATGGAGGCCGTTTTGCAATTTGCCTTCTTCTTATGGTATTTATTTCCGCCCAAAGATGCGTTAAAATTAGTGTTGAAATATGGAACTTTTGACGGTCATAACTTATTTTTCACCACACTTGCTCATAAAGTGGCTCTAATTTCACCGCAATTAGGCACATAATGACAATTGTAATCAAACTGTGACTTTTTCATTGCTATTATTTACAAGTGAGTTATAGAGTTTTTTTTTTGTTTTATTGGTTGAGTTGCTTTGTTCTTAAAAAAGTTTCGATACAAAAAAGATCGTGCTCTATGTACAAATAAATTAATGTACCTATTGCTTGCTCATTTCATGCAACTTCGTATTTAAATATAATTTCAACTTGTACGTGTTTAATAAATTAAACTTTCACTCAAATGTAACTTTTGTTTTCTCTGTAATAAAGAAAACTTGAAATTCCCCATTTTGTACGTGGCTAAAACAAAGAGAATATAACGTTATATGAAGGTTATATCGTCGTTGGGATAAAACGCTATCTGCGAAAAGCCAAAAAAAAAAGAAACGTCATTCTTTTAGTCTATGCTCTATAGCCGAATGCCATTGTTAGATGCGCGCGCATAGGAAAACTGATTAATTTTGCCCGCCATTGCGAAAAAGAGTTCACAACTCGTTTTCACTGTTGAAATTATAGTTATTTATTAATTAAAATGTACAAGTACTAATTATGAAGAAAATGATTTATGTTGTACACGTTTTTCAACAAAATTGTGAAGAAAATAATACTACAAAATCATTTTCGTCCTCGGCTATTTTAAGACGCCTCAATGGCGCCTCAGCGGTAATCATCAACATTACACACTTGTACCATAATGTACTATTATTTTGAACGTAAATTGTCAAACAGTGGAGTAATCGCCAGACTACGTTTGTATGGAAGAATGATCGACTAGTGTAACCTTAACATTTAGAATAACCGTTTAGTTTTTAGGTCCGACATAAATAAAGTTCGGATAATATCGCTTTTAACTTACCTTTATCACGGCTTTGTCCGCTTGAAATTTTTGTTGTAACAAAAAATTTAAATATAATATCCTATATCACTGCAATAATGTAGTTTTCTATCAGTAAAAGTGTATTTATAATAAAATCAGCAGCCTAATTGCGTAAGTGAATTCGGCAAAGCAAAGGGTTTGACCACCATCAACGGACCAATCCAGTCTCTCACAAAGTAACAGTTTTTGCAAGGTCTGTAAAATATCTTTAACTAGCTTCTGCCAGCGGCTTCGCCCGCGTGAATATCGAAAATTATCCCGAGGGAACATATGTTTGGGTTAAAAAATATATTATGTGCTATTCCTGACTATAATCTATATTTATGCCAAATTACATCCAGATTCGTTCAGCCGTTCTGGCGTGATTGTGTAACAAACATACAGACATCCATCCAAACTTTCACATTTATAATATTAATAAGATTTTAAACTAAAATGTATTAAACTCGAATGAGCCTCGTGCGCCCTGCATCCTCATTGCGTAATTGAATTCGGCAAGGCAAAACGCAAAGAGTATGAACAATCGACCAGTCATAATTATAGACGGAAATCCACATCGCGTCTTTCATCTCGCATGTGATTGGTCGATTGTTAATACTCTTTACGCTTTGCCTTGCCGAATTCACTTACGCAATTAGGCTGCAGGACTTTCTAATAATAACATTTATATTAATAAGTTTTTATTAAAACCAAACTTTGTTTCTCGCTAAGCGATTATAATATGTTAATCTTTTGAGAAATAAAAGATATCTCAAAAAAAAAAGAAATTGGCTCGATATGTTTATAACATTAGAACTAGATTAAAAGACAAACATATTCCATATATTGTACCGTCAACCTATTGGTCTGTGATTGTCGATCATGTAAAAACATCCCTTCGATTACTCAGGCCTGAATTTCGCTTAGTCAATATACGGCACTGCTTTTAATACAAGGGATATTGGTATTTTTAAGTATACCTACCCTCATTCATCTCTGGGTCATTTATTTGGAAAGGTATTATGTATACAGTTTATAAAACACTATAACTTCATACAAATAAACTTAAAATTGGCATTTTGTAAAGGCTTTAATTGGTTTTTCACTTTGAAGTATCGAAAGTTAATTCAATAGCGGTTTAATTAATCCAATTCCTATAAAGCGTATCCGCTATCCAGCGAAAGCCGGTAAATCCATTATACGTGGAGCCCACCACTACATACAAATATATTAATTAAACCATGTACAATTAAATAGGTAGGTACATAAGTATTCGATCAATCAATCCTTCACTGTGGGGGTACTAAAAGGTAAGAGTATTCTACTTAACCTTTCCGGGAATTATGTAATTATCCATACTAATATTGTAAAAGCGAAAGTTACTCTGTCTGTCTATCTTTTACTTTTTCACGCTTAAACCGCTGAACCAATTTAGATGAAATTTGGTATGGTAGATAGTTTGAGACCCAGGAAAGGACATAGGATAGTTTTTATTCCGGAAATCATTCTATAGGGGTTGGGCACGGGGGTAGAAGTTTGTATGGTGAACTAATAATTTCTCAAGTAAGGCGGCCCACAAACCTATTACATTATGGCGTGATATAAAAAAATGGTTATTCAAAGTACTAATGCTACGCAGACGAAGTCGCGGGCAACAAGTAGTAGAGTATATATCAAGACTCAAAAATGATGGTTATAGGTATGTTTTGATAAAATCATCTATACAAATATAATAAAGCGGAAGAGTTTTTTTTTTTTTGTTTTTTTTTGTCTCTCTAATCTCTGGCACTACCAGTCGTTTTTTAAAAATAATTTCTGTGTTGGTTAGCCCATTTATCGAGGAAGGCTATAGGCTATATAACATCACGCTACGATTAGTAGGATGCTCCGTGCATTCATGAAAAATGATGTAAAAACGGGGAAAACTTATTTCTTTTGAGAGCTTTCATTGCGTGCGCTGCGTAAACGGTTAAAGTCACGGTAGGTAAGGTTGTAGGGTAGGTGGGTAGGTAGGTAGCCAGTTGTGGGGAGCGAAGCCGCGGGGGACAAATAGTTCTAAATACATGTAGGAACACAAGAATTCAAGAACATTTGTAAACCGGGTAAAAACGCACGCACTGTGGCGAATAGTTTTCTTCAATATACAAAATATGTTTTGTAATATTTACGCTAACATTACAATATTGCAGGTACATTTAGCTTTAAATTAGATATCTAATAGTATTTAAAATATATATCTACTTAGTTGAATTATCATTTGTAAGTATAAAGTTTAATTATTATAAAGTACTCGTATTTTTATAGCTGTCAAATATGACTTCTTAGATTGGCAACAGTTTAACCAAGCAGCTAGCTTGGATTTCCGAGGCAGGACTCCTACTTAAGGCGCAGCATACCCCTAAGTGGCTGATTATAAAAAGTAAGTTGTAAATTTTTTGAAAAATATATGTTACATTAGACCTATTTCTTAAAAAAAATATCTAAGAAAATTTTGAGTTTTATTCGTACAACATAGTGTGATTAATTTGTAAAGATATATTTATCACGGATATAAAAACGACAATCGCACCAAAACCGCTGGGCGTATTTTAATGAAATTGTCACCATCTCAAAGACAATTTAATTACCTACATTTTGATTTAAGGCTTTTTTTAAGTCGTAGAATAATAAGGGAAAAGCTACTGAATTTTGGGTCACGTGGGTGTGAAACGAGTGCGCGTTTTGTTTCCTCAAGGTTGTTGACGACAGTCGTCGTCTTAAATAGTAACACCGTCAATGTGGTTCTAACATCTTGTGACATATTGGACACTATCGTAATTAGAGGATGTTAACATAATAAAACGTAGCGTCACGTAGATAAAAATTGTGTGAATAGCTCTTGGCAAAACTCCACATGGGTTTTTTTTTCTATAAAGATTACGAAAATTGTTGCATTTTATCCTTTGATCCACAATTCGCAGATTTAGTACGGTAGGTAAATATTGCATATCATCAAAACATTTTATTCTAGGTTAATATATATTATTGAATAGTTACAGCACTGATAACTACATTTGTGCCACATGTTAAATTTAGTCTTGTTATACATTTTTTTTTTTGGGTTCCGTACCCAAAGGGTAAAAACGGGATCCTATTACTGAGACTTCGCTTACCGTCTGTCTGTCTGTCTGTCACCAGGCTGTATCTCATGAACCGTGATAGCTACACAGTTGAAATTTTCACAGATGATGTATTTCTGTTGCCGCTATAACAACAAATACTAAAAACAGAATAAAATAAATAAGTAGGGCTCCCATACAACAAACGTGATTTTTTTGCCGTTTTTGCGATAATGGTACGGAACCCTTCGTGCGCGAGTCCGACTAGCACTTGGCCGGTTTTTTTACCTTTGTATAGATGCTTTTACCGATTGTTTTGTCTTCTTCTTCTTTTCGTGTGAGGATGTGGCCACCTCTGGTGTCAGAGTTAATTAAGCCGCCTCTGGGAAACCCCACAGGCCTCTGACTTGGCTATTTTAGACATACATTAAGTATATAAGTCCAGGTTTCCTCACGATGTTTTCCTTCACCGTTGCCTGTGATGTCCAAGATAAACTTAGAAAGTACATATGGATTTGAAAAAGTCACATTTGTACTTGCCCGGATTCGAACCCACGACCTCAAGCACGACAGGCGATGTATAAGCCACTGGGCCACCACGACATTCTTTTGTGAATGTTTTGTGATTGTTTTGTGAATGTGTAAACATTGTAGGCCTTCTAGATTTCTAGATGCTTGATAACATTTGATAACTTTTTATCTCGTTTTACTTTTAATTTATTTTTTTAGTTTCTAACGTCTTATTGTCGGGCCTACGTTGTCCCCCCATATCTAAGTAATGCTGTAACATGGAAATATTGTAAAAACAAACCATATTTTTAAAAGAGTAACCATGGAGTTTCTTGCCGGTTCTTCTCCATAGGAAACGACCAACCCGAACCGTGCGCCTTTTGTCGACGTTTTATAAGTATGGGCACTTATAAAACGTCGACAAAAGGCGCACGGTAGGCCTATGTAAAATAAAAAATATTTTGAATAACTGCATTTTAAAGTTCAAAAGAATTACATAGTTATTTTTACAGTTCATACAATTTTTCACACTGCTTATCTACGTAGATGACTGTATGTATTTTATTATGTATTTTCATCGATATCGCCGTCGATTGTGGTCCGACATTGAAAAATATTTTTGTCTAAAAGACTAATAATATAATACAATTATAATTAATGAAAGGGCTTAATTAGCACAATATATTACAATTATATAAAGAATACATACATTAATTTTTCCCAAAGACACGTAATAAAGCGTTGAAACTAAACTCTTAACTAAACTCTTGTTACAAGAACTATCACAATAGAGATTCATAGAGACAAAAATATTACTAAAAAATTATATCAGGAAAGTTAGTTATTTTGAGATCTGATGGAGGTTGTATACCTATTTAAGATTAGAACTTGTCGTGTTGTCATTAAAGACATCACATCCGTCAAGGAAAAATGTCTTGTTGGTATTTTATGTAAACTGTGTTAATAAACGTGTTCCTGGAATAGCCTCTTTACTTTAATAGGTTATGGGCCCAGGCTAGCCCAGCTGCAGGCTCCAAAAACGCCTAGAAATTATAACACAAAATAAAATACGAGTGTCAGAAAGTGTCAGAAAAATCTTGAAAAATTTTGTTTTTCATAATGGCAGATGAACATTCAGGTTCAATTTGTGGTATAAGAAAATTGAATGGTGCTGAAGACTTTGCCAGCTGGAAATTTATAGTGAGAAATTATTTGGAGTCCAAAAACTGGTTCCACGTAATTGAAGCTACGGAGATAACCAGTGCATTAAAAGATACTGACAGGAAGGCACGAACGACTTTATGTTTATTGCTTGAGCCCGCATGTTTCGCACATGTATACAATGCGAAGACAGCACGTGAAGTGTGGGTGAGTCTCAGCGAGGCTTACGAAGACAAGGGCTGGGGCAGAAGAATCAAATTGCAACGAGAATTATGGCAATGCCGATTAGATAATTGCGAAAGCATGGAAAAATATATTTCGAAAATAATTTGTTTGGCGCAACAACTTGCGGACATTGATGCAAAAATATCTAACGAATGGATTATTTCAATATTGTTAAGCGGTTTATCGTCAGAGTACAACCCATTCATTATGGCGATTGACAATAGTGGAAAAGAAATTAAACTAGAGCAATTAAAATCAAAATTAATGCAAGAAGCAAGCCGACAAATTGAAAATGGTCAAATTGGAGAGCAAGCCCTAGTTACGACGGCGCAAAATAAAAAGCAATTTAACAAGAAAAAGGTTTTAATATTCAAGTGCTTTAAATGCCATAAAGAAGGGCATAAGGCATCTGAATGCAAAGTTACTAAAAGAGCGAACCCATGCTTAAGTATGATGAATACGGTGAAAAAGGACCGATGGTACTTGGACAGTGGTTGTTCAAATCATATGACGAACGATGCCGGAAAATTGTTAAATTACAAAAGCCAACAGAATGACCTGAAGATAAAAGTTGCAAGCGGGGAAGAAATGAAGGTTGTAGGAAGAGGGAAAGCCATCCCGAAACTAAAAGATAACACTGAACTCCTATTGACGAATGTTTTTCATGTCCCCGGACTTTGTATGAACTTAATATCGGTCAGCGATCTTATAAGAAACCATTTCGATGTAATTTTTGATAAAAGAGGTTGCACTATAAAAAATAAAACTCATCAAATAGTAGCAAAGTGCAAGGAGGTTGACGGGATTTTCGAGTTAATGGAAAAAGAAAATTATTTTGTCAACTTGACTGTGTCAAATGATATTTTGACAAATATTTGGCATAGAAGATTAGCACATTTAGGACAAAAATATATGAATTCATTGGTAAACATGGTGACTGGATTAAATTATAAATCGAATGATAAAATTGAACCATGTGTCCCGTGCATAAATGGAAAAACTTGTAAGATTTCTTTGAAACATCAAGGTACACGAGCGAAAGATTTTTTGGAAATTGTACATAGTGATTTATGCGGACCGATGGAAGAACCGTCATTCAGTGGTTCTCGATATATGCTGCTGTTTATCGATGATTATACGCGTAAAACGCATGTTTATTTCTTGAAAAATAAAAGTCAAACCCTCGATAAATTTCGTGAATATAAAGCGGAAGTGGAGAACCAGACAGGAAAGTCGATAAAGTGTCTTAGATCTGATAATGGTAAAGAATTCTGTAACCAAGCTTTCGATAGGATTTTAAAGTCAGCTGGTATAAAGCATCAGAAGACGGTACCTTATACGCCTGAGCAAAATGGTGTGGCGGAGAGAGCGAACAGAACAATCATTGAGAAAGCAAGAACGTTGCTTTGTGAGGCCAAACTTAGTAAAAAGTATTGGGCCGAAGCAGTATGTACAGTGGTATATTTAAAGAATAGAAGCCCGACAAAGGCTGTCATGAATAAAGTACCAGAAGAACTTTGGTCAGATAAGAAAGTAGACTTGAGTCATTTGAAAATTTTCGGTTGTCAAGCATATGCATTGAAACCTAAACAGAAACGGCAAAAACTTGACATGAAGACTGAAAAATTGATTTTCATCGGCTACAGTGAAATTACTAAAGGTTATCGACTGATGAATCCAAAAACAGGTCAGATAACATTCTCAAAAACTGTGAAATTCTTAGAAAATGTTTTTCCTGGAGATGGTACCGACATGATGAAGAACACAGTCGTTCCTATTGACATAGAGGAGGAACGAATAGAAACTGTGGTTGAAAGTATTGCGTCTAACAATAATATGCAAGATGAAGAAGAGTTTCATGAAGCGGAGTGTATTAATACAGAGGCGGCTGCGGTGCCTGATGAAACGATTGCTACGACGAGCAGTACTGCAGAACCAGAACGAAGATATAATCTTCGTGAGCGTAAACTTACAATATATAATGCTATCGCGCAAATTAATGGCGATCCAATAACAGTTGCAGAAGCATTGGCAAGGCCAGATTCAGATTTATGGCAAAAAGCGATGGATGATGAATTAAAATCATTGAACGAGAATCAGACGTGGTCATTGGTAGATTTACCGCATGATAAAAAGCCAATACAATGCAAGTGGGTCTTCAAAATTAAACGAGACAGTGACGGTAAGGTGTCGAAATATAAGGCCAGGCTAGTCGCTAAAGGATTTTCGCAGGTACGTGGAGTAGACTACAATGAAACATATTCTCCAGTCGTGAGGAGTTCTACCTTACGGTTATTATTCTCACTAGCTGTAGAATATGATTGGCTCATAGACCAATGGGATGTCACGACTGCTTTCCTATATGGCAAACTTAAAGAAGACATATACATGCTTCAGCCTAAGGGGGCGATTGTTAAAGGTCTAGAGACAAAGGTATGTAAATTACAAAGATCGTTGTATGGACTCAAACAAGCATCAAACGCTTGGTTCAATGAGCTAGATCAGGAGATGTGCAATTTAGGTTTCGTTCAGTCGAAAATAGAACCATGTCTTTATCAAAAGGTGTTTAGTGATGGAGATAGAATAGTAGCTGTCATTTACGTTGATGACATTTTTATATTTAATTCCAAAAATAACGAAACCGAGAAGCAGAAATTAAAAAATGGCCTGCTTAAAAGATTTAAAGTTAAGGATTTAGGTCCTGCTAGACACGTGTTAGGCATGAGGCTTAGGAGAAACAAAAATGCGATTCACCTTGATCAAGAACAGTACGTTTTAAATATTTTAAAGGATTTCGAAATGGCGGATTGTAAACCAGTCATTACTCCGATGGAAGTAGGACTTAAATTAGAGAAAGCTTCAGATTCCGGTTGTAAGTTGCCATATCAAATTCTCATAGGTTGTCTTAATTATTTAGCTCAAAGTACTAGGCCCGACATCGCGCACGCTGTTAGTGTTTTGTCACAATTTAATTCTTGTTACGATGAATTACATTTTAAATGTGCTAAACGGGTGCTTAGGTATTTAAAAGGGACTTCGAAATTTGGACTAACGTTTAAGAAAACGGGTAATCTAGAATTAAATGGCTACGTAGACGCGGATTGGGGTGGGTCATATGATAGAAAATCCTGCACAGGTTTAATCTTTAGACTAGGGGAAAATATAATTTCCTGGGAAAGCCGTAAGCAAGGGTGCGTGGCGCTGTCCTCCACAGAGGCAGAATATATAGGCCTCAGCCAAGCATCGAAAGAGGCAATTTATTTAAGAAATTTGTTAAAAAGTTTAACAAAGGGAATTTGTGTCAAACCTGTAGTAATTTACAACGATAACCAATCGGCACACAAAATTGCAAAAAATAAAATGAACCACAACAGGACTAAACACATCGATATTAGGTTTCATTACGTTCGTGAAGCTATAGTCAATGAGGCGGTTGAGTTAAAATATATGCCTTCACAAGAAATGGTAGCAGATATGTTAACAAAATCACTACCAGGCCCAAAGCTAAAGCAATTTTTAGAAAAACTATCTATTAAGGGGGCGAGTAATATAGATACGTGTGACAATATAGGTATCAAATGATATTAACTAATATTATTGTATTTGATGTGATTTTATTTTAAGTTGTTATGATTAATTAGTAATAGATAATTTTTATTTTGTTTGTGTTTTAGTATTTTTACAGAGAACGATACGAACGATAACAGCTGTGTACTTAGGGTGTGTTCACACTGTATAGTTTAAGGGTGCGTGCACATGTAGGTAATATATTAGGTATGTATACTTATGTAATCTTGCGCATGCATCATGCTAAAGATTAAGGGTGCGTGATGGAGGTTGTATACCTATTTAAGATTAGAACTTGTCGTGTTGTCATTAAAGACATCACATCCGTCAAGGAAAAATGTCTTGTTGGTATTTTATGTAAACTGTGTTAATAAACGTGTTCCTGGAATAGCCTCTTTACTTTAATAAGATCAAATAAATAACAATTTTCCAACGCCTGTAACTCATCTATATCTAAATATTCGGTGCTATAGTGGTGCTATAGGAGGAGCTCGTGGCTAAATAATAACAGCCGCACGGGTCGATCTTTAAGGTTAAGCAACGCTTGACGAGGTCGGTGCGTGGATGGGTGACCATTTCAACATACCGAGTTTCCTCCGTGCCTCGGAAAGCACGTTAAGCCGTTGGTCCCGGCTGTCATTTGAAGATCTTTGACAGTCGTTACGTGTAGTCAGAAGCCTGAGATCTGACACCAGTCTTGCCAAGGGGTATCGTGTTACCCAGTTACTGGGTTGTGGAGGTCTGATAGGCAGTCGCTCCATGTAAAACACTGGTACTCAGCTGAATCCGGTAAAACTGGAAGCCGACCCCAATAATAATTGGGAAAAAGGCTGGGCAGATGATGATATAGTGTTGTATATAACGTTATTAAGCATAATTATAACAGCCGTGCACGCGACTGCCGTGTAAACAAAAGGGAGCTTCGGTGAACCGAAGGTGTTTATTCAAAGGAATTTGTTGATCGAGCGAACGCTCCTAACTAATCGGGGCTGCTACACCACCGACGATAAATAATAGTTCCGAGTACTGAATTACGAAGAGACGGAGAAGGATTATCTACAACAACTACAAATCTATACGAGTCACTATGTAATTTATTCAAAAGTAACCGTTGCCCGCAACTTCGTCCGCAAACTCGTTGAAACAAAAAAAAAATGGGTCTTATTTTTTTCACGGAATCGTAATTCTTTTTACAAAAAAAAGTCCTGTTAAAATCATCTTGCCGCTTCGGAGATTACGCGAAACAAACATAAATAAAAAAAATTATACAAACAAAATATGTATTATTTTTTTGTTGTTTGTACCGTAAGTGTGTACTTTAATATGTATTTACTAAAAACTTGTTATTTAGGTATTAAAACACTTAAATTTTATTTATCTGTATACGAGTAGGTATGTATAAAAGGAGCGAATCAAACACTGTTTTTTTTCTTGAACTCTGTCCACATGTATTTTTTACATTTTTTAGTAACATAGAGCTAGCTTTACCTATTATGAAATAAAATTTGAATTAAGTAACTTAGTCTTAAACTAAAGATTATTTAACCAATCACTATATATAATAAATACACTTATACTTTTCACTTTATAACTCACATTAACAAAATATATAAACTAACCTATCACTCGTATAATCCATATTTCTTTGTACCGTCACCATCACAATTTTATCAGAAAGACGTCCACTTCTGGACATAGGCCTCCTCCAACAGCATCGACCGGTTCTGTGCTTTTCGTCCAGCGGATTGCGGATCCTCGTATCATACAAAGAGATATTTATTTAAACACTCGATTTTGCTTTGTTACACAGCGAGATTAAATTAAACAAAAAGCCAGCTCTCGACTCATATAAAATGCCGAGCTTCACAAAAGCTTTCAATTTGGCAAACGTTGGGGAATTGTTTTAAAAGTTCACAGACACAAAAAGCTGTAAGCATAAAACTGAAACATAAAATAATACTATTATTATTCAATACCGGATTGGTGACTAGCCAAATACTTAATAACAATTATTACAGCCTAAAACATCCGAATGGTTTACAAAACATCAATGGAAATCATTTTTCTTTTCAGTCTGGTATTACAAAGTACTCGTAACACACATATTGTTTTCTCAAAATATCTTTAGAAAATAGCAGAAAATAAAATTGTCCCGTCTACCTATTGCCAACCGTTGTTGCCGAATGTCAAAGTTGCGAAAATGGGTCACCGGATGGAATAGATGCCATGCAATGTATTGTACAATTGTATAACAATCGATGCAAATTTCTCCTATATATTCCTAATAATAAATATCTATGTACCTACGTCGCCAGAATCTGCCAGCGGGATTTGTAGATGCGATTATTTTTGTTTCAGTATCATTCGTAATTCGTGCTCACATTCTTATCTACAAAATTGTTCAAGAACAAACATTCAGCGGCGTTTAAACAGTTTTGAAACATTACATATCCATTACCGAGTAACAGTTCCCAATCATTTCGATCACTGGAAATATTAATAATGAATGAAAGTGAAATGTTTACCTGTCGTTGTGACCTTGAGATGAGAGAGACAATGAGGAGCGTGCTGTCCGCTATCGATCCTGGAGCCACGTGCCAGCCAAGAGTTGAATCACCAGCGCTGATGAGGCCAGGATTACGTGAAGCGGTCACAGTTGCACAACAAGGGTTTAACACACTGGTGGTCGGGAGGTAGCGTCGGGGTGGGATCACGAGTGGTCGGGGATGTTCACAGTGGTGGCGGGTTCGCGCGCGAGTGATGATTTCAGTGCGGCAGGTCGCGGAGGTCGCTTCGTGCGTGGCTGAGCGTGCGGAGCGGCATGAACGCGCGGGTGACGGGCGTCGGGCGCTTACTGGCGAGCGCGAGCGTGGCACCGACTGTTCGCTCGAGTCGGCGACGCGCGCTGCCGCTATTTGCGCCCACTGCGCCCGCTTGCCGCCCGCCCCGCCCGCCCAGAGCTTTCTCTGCGCAGCGCAACAACAAACATTTCTTTATTCCACCTGTAACTGTTTTCGATTGCTGCATAAAAATATAATGAGAGAGGCTTCATTGAACTAACGGGTGCTTTGTGTGGCATATCAAGCACGTGTGTATTACATTATGGTCTAGGGCGGAAATTCACTTTATTAAAGTTAAGACATGAGGACAGCTTCGGCTCTAAATACCTGAGGATTTTGAGCAAACCTGTGACGACGATTAAGGCTTAAATTTTTAGGGTTCCGTAACCGAAGGGTCCGAACGGAGCCCTATCGCTGTCACTCACGCGTCAATCCGTCAACACACATTTTGTTCCGAAGAATTTTTTAACTCCACACCGACCTAAGAACTTGAAATTTGGTGATAATGTTTATTAATACGTATATTTTATTAACAAATACCGATATATTGATAAATTGATACGGAACCCTAAATGTGCGAAGTCCGACACACACCTGGCCGATTTTTTTTTATATTTTAGTGAGTTAAATATCTATTTTAAGGACACAAAATACCGAACTTCTTTTTAAATAGCGAACACCTTAATTTATTTTTAATATCAAACAATTACTAAAAACAATATTAAGTGTCTGGTGGACTCATATTATCGTATCCTTACACAAACTTATTAAAAATAACTCATTGGGCATCAAAAAAATCGTCTACGTCGCTGTCGGAAAAGAGCCCACTTTGAATGGCAATACTGATTCTTTGGCCAATGAAAAGAAAAGTCTTCTGGTCAGGTGAAGAGTCAACTAACTGTCAAGGGGCAATTATTAACTAACCCTACTGTTAGCTGATGTATCGTAAAACTAGATGAAAAAAAAACCAGAAAGTGCGTGTCGGTCTTCGCTCATTTAGGGTTCCGTACCAGACTGCAAAATTAAGTTGGTTATAGGAAAAATGAGGGAATTTCGAAAACTGATTTATTAATATATATTTGTATTTGTTAGTAAAATATACGTAATAATAAACATTATCACCAAATTTGAAGTTAATTATACTACTGTAAACCGGGCTAGGCGTGGCATTTACCTAAAAAGTTTGTCATCGACACGCTAAAAAGAAGATTAGACATATGGTTTTTATAAATAATAAAATTGTATTTGTCGAAAAAATCATAATGATATGTAGGTAGGACGAGTTATTTATTTATTATTATGGCACTCCAACGAATTGTTCACAATAACATTGACAATAAATGAATCACAATTGATTACAGACTATAGCGAACTTTTCACTTATAGATGTGCACAGCACTAGCAGTTTATGTTTACTTTATATAACGTCAAATAAAAATTTTAAATTAAGAATTAAAGAGTTTAAGCGTTGAGACGATTTGGTTGCTCGCGGTTGTAGTTTACAATATCTGCTAGAAATAGTTAACAATACCTGCTAGAAATAGTTGAACTAGCCTACTTAAGTACAAAGTGAAAAATAAAAAATACCTATTGGTTTCGTTGCAATTACAAGCCGTAATGGAGGGTGAAACTTGGCCAAAAGTGGGTTAACTAGGTCAAATAGGGTGTCAGGTTGTAGTCAGGTATTACACGAAAGGGTTCTACGAGTATTTGAGTAGAATAGTTTTAGTAGGCGGCACTCAGTCTTCTTTTAAAAAAATAATTATTGAATTTGCAGCACAGTTCATCAATATCTAATAATCTGTAGAAAAGTCGTTTTTGTACATCGAAAATATTGCCAAATAAATTGCCAGGGTGTTAAAGGATAACCCAACAGAACCCAATTCCAGAATTTATGGAATTTTTGTCTTTTTATCGGTTTGTCTGTTTATCCGTTTGTTTGTTTAGTTGTGCACGCATCACGTGAAATGTACGAAACCAATGTAGATAATATTTATATATAAAATTTGTGCGTAACATGAAGTATTACCTAGTTTTTGATTTATCACAATTGGTACACTCTATCAAAAGCGTTTAGGGGTCGTGGTCCAACTATATTATCCAACTAGTTGGACTACGCGTCTTCGGTAAATAATGTTTGGACAACTGCCCCTACCGAAGACCCGTGGTCTAACTGATTTTATCTACTCTCATATCGTAATATTCGAATTATAAACTTCAAAACGAGTTTATATTGACATACTTTATAAACACAATACCGAAATTTAAAAATAGAATCTTATTATAACACTTTTTCTCTAACAAAATAATGCTATAATACAATTTTTTTTCTATTACGATACAGGACAAATCCAAGAAGTTCATCACAAGGAGTTTTCATCAATTATTTTTTGTAATTCCATTTTTATAGTACCTATTTAAAAAGATTTGATTCCAATTTTTACTTGTCTATGACAATGCCCGCTTCAGGCTTAGTACGCACTGCGATATTTATTCGCGCGAATTTTGTCTCTTTCTAGATGTTCATAGAGCTCAAAATATTCGCGCGAATTAAATTCGCGCCGCGGTGCGGTGGATTCTGTGGCAAAACACGGATTTCTTGCGGTATTATTTCTGCACGATTTTTTACCGCAATGCGTGCAACTTCATACAATTCCATAGGTCGCAGAATAGGCGAAAAAAATTCGCACGAATAAAAATCGCAGTGCGTGCTAAACCTTAGCGCATGCGCAATGTGGTGATGTGCTGGGTTTTGGCGCCATTCATATTTTGCAGGTTTAGTTGTATTGAATTTCATGAGTTTTTTGAATTCTTGCTTAAAAATGTCTGATATCAGTGAATGTGAAGAATATTTGACTTCGCCCGATATTTTAGATGCGGCGAAGGAAATTACTCATAATTTTTTACCAGCAAAGTCGATAAAATTATATGATAAATGCTATCACGACTTTATGGCATGGAAAATGCAAAAAAGGTATTTAGTAGGTTCAATCCCAATGTATGAGTGTAGATAAAGTAGTGTATGAAACTGCACATAACTAGGTATTAAAACATTCGTGTGAATACTATTAAAAACCTCGCCTACGGCTCGGTTTTTAAACATGTTTTAATACCCCTTATTATGCAACAGTTTCATAAACTACTATATTTTAATTATTTATCTTAATATTCATCAATACACGATTCTACCTAGCTCAATGTTCCTCTTTCCAATGACAGAAAACGAAGTAGAACAACAAATTATGTTATTTATTAAATAACACTACCTCAGAAGGCTACGACGAACTTAGCACTAGAATTATTTAGAGATGTGCTAAAGAAATACGCGGCGTTTTAAAGCATCTTATAAACTTGTCTTTTGTTCAAGGAGTGTTTCCAGATACAATTAAAAAAAAAACAGATCTAAAACCATTTTTTAAAAAAGGTGAAAAATATGATGTTAACAACTATCGCCCCATAACTTTAATACCAATTATGTCAAAAATCTACGAAAAGTGCATGTATAAAAGGCTGCTTAATTACTGCGAGAAATTTCATAATATAAAGAAAGAGCAATTCGGTTTCCAAAAAGGTAAATCAACAAATTAAGCTATCTTTTCACACTTGAAAGCAGTACTGACTAATATTAACAATAATCAACTTACAACGGGCTTATTTTTAGATTTATCTAAAGAGTTCGACCTGGTTTCGCATAACATGCTTATTCAGAAATTAGAGTCTGTAGGAATAAGAGGATGTCCACTGCAGTGGATATCATCATACATATCCGGAAGAAAGCAGTGTGTTACTATCGCAAATATTAATGCCAATGGTTTCATACCGCTCTGAATTTAAAAACACCAAACGCGGCGTTCCTCAGGGTAGTAAATTGGGCCCGATTTTGTTTCTTCTGTATGTGAACGACATTGTTAATGTGACTAATTATAAATGCTTTATGTTTGCTGATGACATTTCAATTATCGTTTCTACCACAAAAAAACGTAAATCAATAACTGATCATGAAATTGATATTAATAATACAATAGAAAATCTTATAAAATGGCTTAATAATAATAATTTATCTACTAACCTCAATAAATCAGTATATGTACAATTTAATAAATCTTATAATAACAAATTAAATTTTAAAATTAATATATCAAAACTTCAACAAGTAGCACAGACAAAGTGTTTGGGAACGATCGTAGATGAACTTCTAGACTGGAAAGCTCAAAACGATAGTGTATGTAATAAAATCAATAAATTCGTATTCGCTCTTAGACGGATTAAAAATGTCACAAACATTAAAACAGCTGTAATGTCTATCTATCTATCTATCTTCTTAAAAAAAAACGTTGCCCCACACTAGGAATTTCTTCCTATATCGTGGGTGCGTTTACAAATATATAAACTCACATACACAAACACCCAGAGCCGGAACACGTATCTGTAGGTCATACAAATTTTTGTTCCGTGCGGGAATCGAACCCGCGACACGCAGCGCAGCAGTCAATTGCTCAACCACTGCGCCAACCGTGCGCCTATCGTGCATATGTAGAGTCCTTGCTGCGATATGAACTAATTGTATGGGGAAATAGTACCGACCGTAACAGAGCATTTATCGCTCAAAAGAAATGTATTCGAGCTATTCAGGGCATTCCACCGGACGTATCTTGTCGACCAATATTTAAAAAAACTCGATTTGCTACCACTACCCTCACTATATCTATATAAAACATGTATGTTTGTACAGAAACACAAAGATCTTTTCAGAACAGCAGCAGATGTATGCTCTAGGAATTGACGTAACAAATTTTGACTTGTTTTAGATGAAATTCCTCGATTAACAAAATATTGTAAAAACTGTTTAGCTATGGCTGTACTCATATATAACAAATTATCATGTAAACTTAAAATACTAAATAGCAGACTGTTTAAAATTCACTTGTTTAAATGGTTAAATGATAATAATTTTTATCTACACTCACAATGTGATGTTCCAAATACGAATTCAAAAAATATTGTATAAACACGTACTTTATATTCGTGGATAGGTAAAATTTAAAAAAAAAACCATTACAGTTCAACATTTTCCTTCGATTTTCAAACAACTGTTTACGCATAGGCACCTTTCTGTGACGCGGTCGTGACTTTTGTTTACGAGCTCGATCATTAGTTTTGCAGTTTAGTTTTAAATTTATAAGTCAATTTAAAAAGTTTAGTAGCAAAGAGTTTTCATACATAGAATAAAATGGGATAGATTTTATACGAGGAAAAATGAATGATTCCGTACGTTTTAGCATTGAATTCTCAAAAGTCTTTCAAATGGTTGTTTAATATATTTAATTACCAGTTTTAATTTAATTATTTTCACATCAACATTTGTCTAAAATTGAATAGGCTGTATAGACTGTTTTCGTTGTAAAAAATATCCAGTTGCAAAAATGCGCCCTTAGTTATAAGTCAATTTAAAAAAGTTTAGTAGCAAGGAGTTTTCATACATAGAATAAAATGGAATAGATTTTATACGAGGAAAAATGAATGATTCCGTACGTTTTAGCATTTAATTATCAAAAGTCTTTTAAATGGTTGTTTAATATATTTAATTACCAGTTTCACAATGTACTATTTCAATACAGTTGTTAAACATGGAGTACTTTCAGAGGCTATAATTATGATTCGAAAATTAAATCTTATGACTATATATTGACATACTTTATAAACACAATACCGAAATTTAAAAATAGTATCTTATTATAACACTTTTTCTCTAACAAAATAATGCTATAATACAATTTTTTTTTCTATTACGATACAGGACGTTAATCACTAAGGAGTTTATTTTATAGTACCTATTTAAAAAGATTTGATTCCAATTTTTACTTGTCTATGACAATGCCCGCCACGCACTGCGATTTTTATTCACGCGAATTTTTTTCTCTTTCTACCTGTTCATAGAGCTTAAAATATTTGCGCGAATTAAATTCGCGCCGCGGTGCGGTGGATTCTGTGACAAAAAACGGCTTTCTTGCGGTATTATTTCTGCACTATTTTTTTACCGCAATGCGAGCAGCTTCATACAATTCCATAGGTCAAGGAATGGGAGGAAAAAATTCGCGCGAATAAAAATCGCAGTGCGTGCTAAACCTTAGCGATATGTGCTGGGTTTTGGCGCCATTCATACGTTTTGCAAGTTTTGCTGTATTGAATTTTATGACCCGTGGTCCAACTGACTTATTTTAATAATTTATATTAATATATCAATAACTAAAATTGAAGTGGCGTTCGAAAAGAGCACTTGGATAGATATGTGGGAGGCCTTGGCCCAGCAGTGGGACATTAACAGCTAGATACAAATACTAACATAAAAAAGTTAATGTTATTGAATTATAATTATACATTTAAGAAAAATCATTATCAATCAAATCAACACTGTAATATTTTTATGAAGTGAAACTTCTTTATCGACGTATGGGAGAAATTTTGTACGTATCGTCACGTTTTTCGTTTTGCGCCATGTTGCTTTTTTTATCAAAGTTTAGTAAAAACTTATTCAAATTTAAGTGAATTTACAAGAAAAGTGAGAGTGATTATATATTTCGTTTTATAAATTCAACACGTATGAGCATGATTCTAATATTTATAAAAAAAAAAAAAAAAAAAAAAAATTTTTATAATTTTTTTTTTTTTTTTTATATATATCGGAGGAAGGTAAATGATTATAATGTGATTTTTAATTTCGTGGACTAAACTGACATTTGGGGGGTTGTCACTTTATCGTCCCATAAAAATAGTGTCGTACCCTAACTATCCTGAGTGATCGAAAGTTAATCGAAAATCGAAGTAGATCGAAAATGAAATGGCAAAAAAAAAATTGTTTTGAAACTAGCGGCCCTTATTTAGTTTCTAGTCATTTATGTCAGACTTCATTTTATCGATCGCATTTATTTTATTGTTGATTACATATTTAACACAATAAAAGTTCATGTACTATGTGTATGAATACTGTTATATTTAAATATATTACGTTTATATTCATAAAATATTTATTTACACCAATTAGTAAAAATAAATCGAAGAGTCATGTCACATCGATTCGATGAATCACTTATGATTGAGCCTTAACTACAACAATATGTTCCGCGCTTGCAACATTTTAAAAAAATAAGGTCATTGGCAGCTGTCAGTTTGGTCCACGAAATTAAAAATCACGGTATAGTAATAAATATCGCTTGTAAACTTATTACTTCAGGTTTGTTTAATTGGCAACATTTAGCTTCTGATCAATTCTCAGTTCGATTTTATTCGATTGACAACACTTTATTTTTCTTATGTCAAAATACTTGATTTGGATTGGATAATACAAGCAGTAATTTGCCGGAAGAGATTCTCTTAGCCAATAAAAAGCAGGGGTGTCATGGAGGCACTCTGAGTGGGTTCTCCCGCCATATTGGGTCGTGAAGTTAGAAAAGATACGCGCGGACGCGCGTTTTGGGAGTTAAAAAGGAGTTGAGAGAAAAAGAGTTGAGAAGTAGCCAAAAGTGGCGTGTGTGAACTTGAACAAGTGTGTTTTAGTTGGGAAAAAGCGAAACGATTGGTGGCCGAATCCGCTGCTTTGATAAAATTGGAACAAGAACTATCTCTAAAACGGCATAAGTTACCTTCTTTGTGCATTGCATACCCACGATATGCCCACAGACCGAGGGTATTATTGAAGATAGCCCTCCTATCTCCGATATCGGAAGTGAAAACAATGCACGCACAAAGCGATGATGGACCAAATGAGACGAGTAATGGTTGGCGCGCTCTGGGGCGCGAAAATTAGCATGGAAGTACCTACCTACCTACCTAATGGAGATGTTAGCCGGCTACTAAAGACAGAAATATCATGTTGCCCGAGTTCAACCGTATAGTGTGGCCTATCCTAGACAATATGCGAAGTCGGGTTTTTTTTATAGATACTTGGGAAACGCAACTGTGGTGGTGATGTTCAGGGAAGTATAAACTTAAGTATTCCGACAATAATAAGTACTAATCTAATGCCTTATGAAGTTTAGCCACAATATTGTTTTTCTTGGTTTATAGTGGCTAAAATTTAAAATAAATTGTTATTTTCGTTATGATGCTAAATGAAACTCAGCCAGATTCATACTGTCAGCGGAATTCGCAAGAGATTATGACCACTTGTGCAAATACGGTGCAAGAGAGCAAACATCCTAAGCTACAACTTGATTCAATAAAACTTAATGCTTGTGGAAATCTTGCTCATAGACATGAATTTACACAGAAGCCATTCACACAATATGCAATAAATAGCACGGACGTCTGAGCCCTTCAACATGGCTGTAGATACCACAAGACCTGTTGTGACCGGCTGCGTGTAGTGCTACAAGATAAGTGTGGAGCTCAGGTTCCATTTTAAGAGGCAACATACAACCTGCAGTCTACAGCGCTATGAAAGAGGAAATTTAGTGGTTTTATACATGCCGCTGCGGTGATCAATCAATTTAATATTTTCTGATAGCACCTAGGAGTCTGGACATGTGCATGGTTGGCACTACTGCCTGACCTTTCCGGGAGTACAGGCTTAAAGGTATGTTACTTTGATCTGCATTCAATTATCTGTGCATTGGCATACATTTGTGGCAGCCGAAGTATGTATTGGATTTGGAAGTACCTAAGTTTTATAATTAATTGTTGCATTAATTGCAATTTATAACTATTGCATTATGTTGTTTAATGGAAATGTTTAATGTAAGTTACATGAAAAGAGTAGAAAAATCAAACAGCGCCATCTATGTAATGGTATTGATACTGTATGTTTCTTTCAATAATCATCGAAATTGGATTCGGGACCCCATTATGCCGTGATTTACTGCTTGGGGGAGCTTATTGAATACGAGCATGTTGTTTTTTCGTGATCAATTTAAAAACAAACAAATAATTTTTGCATAGACAGAATGAGAAGTCCGTGCATGTCACGCCATCTTTTAAATCTTTGACGGGCTCAAGCTTTGAAATATTTTGTTTCAAGTATTTAATCGTTTTTATTTACCAACAAAATAAACAATGAAACGATTTTCGCAATTTCATCTTTCTAATGTACTTGGAGCATTGGAATGTGAGAACAAAACGGAAAGAAATTAGATTTCATCACACTATTTTATGTTGCATGATGTTAGAACAATATACGGTTTTGTGACCACTAGTGCTGTCACAAGAGTACACACATTTATGAATAGGTTTTTAGTTTACTCACTACTGATAATCGAGAAGTAAAGATACTAGGCATTTTAGCCATGCATTCTTTATTAATAGGTGTCACTTCAGATTGCCCGTAAATATTATTACCACTGAGTTTGTTGTTGATTTGATCTTCAAGGAAATTTGTGAATATGCTTTTCTTTGAAAATAACGTACATTCTAACTATTCGCGTTGGTATTTTTAATGCAAGTGTGAATCCCGTTATGGAAAGTAAAAAGAAAAATCGTAATAATAGTGTATCTTTTCACATCTTTGGCTGATTGGGATTGTTTTTACAACTAAATTAAAGTATCAGGTAAAAGGGAAAGAAATTTATTTTGTTAACGTTGAATTCAAATATCTTTGTGTAATACATTCGACTATTTTTAAATAATATTTTGGTTCATATCAAAACAGAAAAATCGAATCTCGATATTCTAGGGCGAAATATCGATACGCTGGATCGATTCAGTACTGGATATCGATTGAAAAATTGTTTATTTATTTTTTTCTTTAAAATCGATTCGTCGATTAATCGATAACAGATCGCCATCCCATCTCTATTAGACAGTGACATGTAAGTGTCAACATTCGAAAAAGTTTGAAAAAAGTCGGACAAGACAAAACAAAAACAAATAACTTTTAACTGTGATATGATTTTTAACTTATAAATTACTGGATAAAGACTAGATTATTAATAAGTCGTTACAAGGTGTGAGTCACTGTGAGGATTAAACTTTTAACTTTTGCTTTGTTGCAAAGACATGCAATAACTTTCAGTTAAGAGCTATCTGATAAAGATTATTTTCAAACCGGTGTTTAAGTTTAGTGAAATAGTTTGCTGGTTGACTCGATTTGCAATCTTACAACCTGGAAATATCACGAGGATTAACGTTACTATAGCCTAGACAGTTGGCGTTTAGTTTTGTTGCTACCAACGGTTGAATAAAGGTAAAGTTAATGTCTGTAGTTGTTATAAATCACTATGTAGGGAACTAACCAACTGATAACATGTCATTCTAACGATACCTACAAATAAAAACGATTTAAATTGACTATGGCAAATGAAAATTGCAACTAGACATTAAGATGGCGTCTAGAAGTCGTATTCAGGTATTATGGGATGCCCGAGGGCCAATTACTGTTTGAAGTTGTGGCTGAAGATGAGATAGATGTTCAATTGGCAACATTTTAATTTACATAGAACAGTTTTTCAGTTTCATGGGTCGGAGAGATGACGGAGTCAAGAGTTGATTCGGCATTTAAGTTGAAAGTGTATTCTGTGAAGCAAATGTATTTGCTAAGTTATTGTTGATTGTGGACCATGAATGGGACACTTGGTTTCTATTTGATTTACTTGGTTCATGAGTTTTAGTTTTTTGGAGAAAACTAGGAATGGTTTCCTTGTTCTGTGTTGTTCAACGAAGCTTGGCCTCGGTAATCTTGAACATTATTCAGAAGTTTTAATAATTGTAACATCTCTTTAAAGAAAGGTGTGAATTTGTGAATTGTGTGATTGTGTGGTGTCATGTAGGCTAGTACCTACCTTGAATAATAAATGTGGAATAATGAATTAAAGTATACTGTCAGTAATGGTTGTGGTGTTCTTACTTGTTGAATGTTCTGTGCTGGTCATTGTGAACATACCTAACATAATTTTGTTTTATTTGCTATCTGAGCAAGTTGGATAAGATAATGTTAATGCAGATGTAAACTCGGTGACATGCGGTGCATGATTTCATTTTCACATTTAGTTTGCAAAATTGGTAATGTTTGATGTTGCTAGTTATTATACCAATCGCACTGAGGGTTTGGTATGAAATCATGAACATAAAATGAAGTTCTTGAATATGCTTTTGGCAGGGTTAGAAATCCTGAATATGAGGTTGCCTTTGTAGTCAGTACTGAGAATGAAGATTGAAATAACAAATTTGATTTTGGTTTGGAGTTTATGGTTATTGGAGTTCTGAATGGTGGCAGCTATGTGATGCATTAAAGGCTTTGGTTCATGATGAGTTAGAGGAAAGCTGAAAGATCAAGTACCCATTGAAGTAACTGAATGTATTGTGTTGAAGACTGATTCAAATCAATCTAGCAATGGTGAGGTCGTGTGTATGGTCAAAGGACTGACTGTACGGTGATGAGGAGTCGCTGCGGTGACTGCTGTAACCGAGGTGGGTTACGAGGTGAGTGGTCAGAGATGACTGCTGTAACCGAGGTGGGTTACGAGGTGAGTGGTCAGTAAGATGACTGCTGTAACCGAGGTGGGTTACGAGGTGAGTGGTCAGAGATGACTGCTGTAACCAAGGTGGGTTACGAGGTGAGTGGTCAGTAAGATGACTGCTGTAACCGAGGTGGGTTACGAGGTGAGTGGTCAGTAAGATGACTGCTGTAACCGTGGTGGGTTACGAGGCCTGGTCAGGATGACTATGGTTGCAGGGTGGTCACTGGGTTGACCATCAGGAGCTACAGCGATTGCTGTGGGACCAAGAAACATTGCTGGATTTGTCAGGGGGGAACCTGGTCCCTCTGGGGCTTTGGAGTCCTGTTATCTGTCTGGGGAAGCCTGGTCCCTCTGGGGCTTCGGTGACCTGTTGTTTAGTGTATGTGGCATGGGTATCTGGCAGTCTTGTTGCTTCGAGAGGACCGGTTGTCTGGGGAAGCCTGGTCCCTCTGGGGCTTCGGTGACCTGTTGTTTTGTGTATGTGGCATGGGTATCTGGCAGTATTGTTGCTTCGAGAGGACAGGTTGTCTGGGGGAGCCTGGTCCCTCTGGGGCTTCGGTGACCTGTTGTCTGGGGGGAGCCTAGTCCCTCTGGGGCTTCGGTGACCTGTTGTATGTCTGGGGAAGCCTGGTCCCTCTGGGGCCTCGGTGACCTGTTGTTTGGTGTATGTGGCATGATATGTTGTGTTGGGCGTTTGGGTGGTTTCTGGCACACTTAGTGCTTCGAGACCGACTTGGCGTTTGTTGGGAACCTGGTACCTCTGGTGCTTCGGTAACCATTTAGAATGTGTTAATATGGTTGTCTAAATGGTGAGGTGGCTGGTTTGATAGTACGACGATGGTTGTGTACGGTGTATGGTGTGGAGACATAGATTTACATGGAGAAAACAAATGAACAGTGTGAAAGCTATGAGAATTCTGTTTTCTTGAGTAAAGATGTACTTGAGTTTTGTTGTAGGCTGGTAATATAAGGTGTTGATTGAAGGTTTCACGTGGAAGATGTCACGACCACGTTATTTTTTTTTAAATTATTTGGTCAGGAGCGGCCGAACTTAACCTATTACTTATTTTTTTATCTCCTCTTGGTTTTTGTTTTTTGGTTGAGTAACGATGTTGCTCGTCGCTTTACATCAAACGTGGGACCGTTTGAATGTCAAGATGGCCGTATCGGAGGAAGGTAAATGATTAGTAATAAATATCGCTTGTAAACTTATTACTTCAGGTTTGTTTAATTGGCAACATTTAGCTTCTGATCAATTCTCAGTTCGATTTTATTCGATTGACAACACTTTATTTTTCTTATGTCAAAATACTTGATTTGGATTGGATAATACAAGCAGTAATTTGCCGGAAGAGATTCTCTTAGCCAATAAAAAGCAGGGGTGTCATGGAGGCACTCTGAGTGGGTTCTCCCGCCATATTGGGTCGTGAAGTTAGAAAAGATACGCGCGGACGCGCGTTTTGGGAGTTAAAAAGGAGTTGAGAGAAAAAGAGTTGAGAAGTAGCCAAAAGTGGCGTGTGTGAACTTGAACAAGTGTGTTTTAGTTGGGAAAAAGCGAAACGATTGGTGGCCGAATCCGCTGCTTTGATAAAATTGGAACAAGAACTATCTCTAAAACGGCATAAGTTACCTGCTTTGTGCATTGCATACCCACGATATGCCCACAGACCGAGGGTATTATTGAAGATAGCCCTCCTATCTCCGATATATATATATATTTTTTTTTGTTATTAATTTTTTTTTATATTTATATATATTTTTTTTTCTTTTTTTTTTATTAATATATATTTTTTTTTTATTTATATGTAATTTTTTTTTTTTTTTTACAGCAATAGTAACAATGATGCTATCATTATTGATGAAATACAACAATAGCAATGATATTATAATAAGAACAATGATAAAATAAATTACTCATTAATTGTATGCATGTCTATAATAATAAAATAGCTTTAATTTAATACGGAAAAAATTGATTTTCTTAAGGCTTAAGCCTTATCTACCCCATTTTCGTGAAGTTGCAAGTAGTAGAAAAATGATATGTCGTAAAGAAGTTTCACTTCTTACCTGTGTACTCTGGTACACACACACATTTTTTTTTTTTTTATAGTTCGTTTAGCTTAATTTTTCTACAGCATGCCAAACAGTTATTTCACCAGGTAACACTTGTAACTGTATCTCCATGATGTAATCATCATTTTCAATTTGGAATTTTCGTCTGAGAGCTACCTTATTTGTAACTGCTCTATTTTTGCAAGGGTTGTTATTTTATCTAACACCTTTAGTAGCTGCAACATGTTGACATTTTTCGTACTTAAAATATGACTCAGTTTTGCATGCGACCTTTCCAAAACATTATTTTATTTTATATAGTTTATTGCATAAAACATGGTATACAAAGGTGTTACATGAGTTAAGGATAAGATCATACATGTTTTGCTTAAGACTAAAGCATGCAAAATTATTAACATAACTTATGTTCAAAGTATTCCTTAATGCTATAATAGTAATTTATGAAACTGTTGCATAATAAGGGGTATTAAAACTTGAGTGTGTGTTTTAAAACGTGTGTGTGTTATTGATATATTAATATAAATTATTAAAATAAGTCAGTTGGACCACGGGTCTTCGGAAGGGGCAGTTGTTTAATCATTATTTTTAGTTAGACAACTGCCCCTACCGAAGACCCGTAGTTCAACTAGTTGGACATTATAGTTGGACGACCCCTAAACGATCAAATGTCTGATAAATTTAAAGTGTTCTAGAAGTAAAATATCACAACACACGCAATTCAGATACTCGGAAAGTTAAACTCCATATTCGATTGATGGCGTTGTGCATTTGACGTCATTTTCTGAATGGCGGTGTTAAGATTTTCCGCGAAAGCATTACAAAAAAATGTAGACTCAAAGATCCATAGTTTTGTTAGTGTTACATAATACATAAAAACTGTGTGAGTAACAAACTTAGACACGACATTTTATTTATAATGTTACTTAGTACACAATATTTACAAACTATGTTAGTAAAGAAACTTAAAAACGCCCCCTAGAAAAATAATATAGTAGGTAGGTAGGGTAGGTAGGAAGGTAGGTAAGAATATTTTTCTTTTTTGGTTAGTATAGGATACTTTTTATCCCGAGACTATGTTCCCTTGGGGTGTTTTCCGACTACCACGCGGGCGAAGCCGCTGGCAGAAGCTAGAACTTACTAAATAAATAACTGTACAACGGGAACCGATTACTTTTCCGATACTTTTTTGTTCGATTTAACCGAAAATTATTGACCGACGGCTTTTTTGCTGTATGCTTTATTTGACATATTTTCAGATCATCGAAGTATCATGTCTCATAGGTATTATTTTAACTACATTTCGCCTACTTACAAAATAACTTTTTGCTTTTGGCCGAAGCCTCTTTAGAACTTTTCCTTTTGCATTTATATGCCAAATTTAGACCCTGCGGACAGAAATAGGTGTCCGTCGCCAGTATTTTTTTTCAAGTCTCTATTTTAAACAATCGCCCAATGTTTCTCTCTCACTTAGTATATCAGTAAGGCATATTCAGTGTTTTAGTGTTTAGCATTTTAGGAGTTAATTATAATGCGCATGAAAATTAATATTTTAATATCATTATGCGTAATAGTACATTATGATATAAGTGCGGTAAGTTGAAAATTACAGCCGAGGCGATATTGCTGTCACAATTTGTATATGTCTGTACTGTGTACAACAAGCCCACTGTAACTGACCATGTCGTGGTTCTGCAAAGTCGAGAGCATCATCTCTAGTTTGAACGGAACTATATATTATTATTTTAGTTGATCTTAATTTAAAAAGTGCATCTATGAATATAATAGTGCATTATGATGTCAGTGCGGTAAGTTTATAACATATTTGCGAGTAAATAAATACAACTCGGTCTTTCTTAAACGAATAAATCTTTAATCACTTGTAGTTGCAGTTAGAAAAAATTTAAGCTGAAATCGATATTGTATGTAATAAAATCAATAAATTTGTATTCGCTCTTAGACGGATTAAAAATGTCACAAACATTAAAACAGCTGTAATGTCTATCTATCTATCTATCTTCTTAAAAAAAAACGTTGCCCCACACTAGGAATTTCTTCCTGTATCGTGGGTGCGTTTACAAACATATAAACTCACATACACAAACACCCAGAGCCGGAACAACTATCTGTAGGTCATACAAATTTTTGTTCCGTGCGGGAATCGAACCCGCGACACGCAGCGCAGCAGTCAATTGCTCAACCACTGCGCCAACCGTGCGCCCAAACCATCCCCACTCGTATGAACCGATCTTTCAGGAAGTCAAAAATCCAATCACACAGACCACTCGGCAAACCGAATGAAGGAAGCTTACCAATAAGGCTTTCGTGCCAGACCCTATCAAAAGCCTTTGAGATGTTTAGGGAGACGGCAAGCGCTTCCCTGTGCCTTCCCCGTGCTTCCCCGTCCTTGCCCGTGCCGGTCAAATATTTTCCGAACTTATGGTAGGTAACCCTGTACAGCAATATACAAAGTTAATAGACCCGCTATAAATCGATCGCGATGTGGGCAGTCAAAGGTGCAGTTATGCAAAGGTCGATAACTTGATGGAGTATTATTAGAGTTATAGTATGAGCTACGAGCGCTCATGACCAAGATTTTGGTCTTATCGTTTTACGACCAAAACCGTATAAAATCGATAGATTTGATTTTTCTCATTTCAAAAATAATATTCCACGTCTGACCTGACCGCAGTTTCAAATAATTATGTCAAAAAAAAATACCGAGGTGTTTCATAGTAAACAGTCAGATTTTTCAGAATGTAGTTAAACGATAGATTTAAGATACCGATTACACAATTTTCAGACACCAGTAGCGTCACACGTACCCAGGAGACCACATGAGAAAATTAAAAATGAGGCTAAAAAATAAACCCATTGCAAACCGTCTGACTGTATATGACGTATATACGCATATGTTCAGCAGTGGACGTCTTTCGGCTAAAATGATGATGATGATCAAACCGTCTGTAAATCATGTCTTAAGTGAACATTGGTTAGTTGATGAGAATAAATCAGTTTTCAAAAGAAAGTGTGAGCTATTTATGTGTTGAAACCATTTTGAACGAGTTCTAATTACATGATTTCACACAAATTCTGCATCACGCACAAGCAAAGTTTTCGGCGCCATTTGAACGCATACAACAGTCCGACAATAACCGTCGGGCAGTTGCCCGGACCAGACTGAGGAGGGAGGGAGGATCCTCCGACTAGGGCATGAATATCGGAATTTCGGAACGAAATTACCGATATTTCAATTCCGATACTGAGTGATCCAATATCGGAATCACGGAATCAGAAAAAATTCAAATTTTAGCTCCAAGTGAAGCGTTTAGCGAGAAAGCGCGGCTAAGCCCGTTAGCTACGGTGATTAGCAGTGCTCGGATAACCTGTTTACTATTCGGGCGCTTATTTACTTAAAATTCACTTCATGAAAAAATTATATGTGCCTTGATGAATTCCGTATTTACTGTCCCAAGATTGCTAAAAATGTTACCTTTAAGAATACAAGTAAATAGAAAGTTTCATAGAAGTCATTGTAAAAAAAATATTTTTAATGATTAATACTTTGGTTTCGGGAACCATTGGATTTGAGACTGTAAATTCTTGAAGAATCTCATTACCCACAAATCCAATGAAAAAATCACCTTGATCCTCATCTTTCTCAGTGCCTTCCATCTCCTCAGCCAAGTTTACCTTTTTTTAAAGGTATTTTTTCCTCTGCAACTTTTTGAGAAGTGATTTTGCTTATTACATTTATAACAGGTTTTCCCATAGGCTGGGCACTGATTCAAGTTGTGGGATAACCCACAATTTCGACAATTCCTAATTAATTTACTTTGCCTATTAACAAGCAACACATTCTGGCCAGTACTCGTACTTGGAGATTCATATCTCTGGTTTTCCAAAAATCTGCTTGTAGCCTCCGCGCTTAGTAAAAACTTCATTACATATAGTTTACTTTCATCTTCCGCCATAAGTTTTGTTTTTATTGTATTATATTTTGGGTCAAGTCCTGCTATAATTTTTGACACTGTCAAGCTTTCCCTTAAGTTCTGGAATTCGCACATGTTGCCAAGGTTTATTACCCTCTGAAAGTATTCCTCTAATCGTGCATTGTTTTGCGTAATTCAAAAGAATTCACTTCTTAAAATTGTAAGGTTCTTTTTAGGTGAAAAATATTCGTCGAACAGTGTCAACACCTGTTCTAATGTTTCGCTCCCCTTGCAGTTAAAGGTATTATAAATTGTTAAACCTTCGTCTCCAATGTAATTGAGTAAAATACTCACTTTTCTTTTTTCCTTTGCTACATCAAGCCCTGAGGCTGATAATATATAGATCTCGAGTCTCTGACGAAACTCCTTGAAATTCTCCGACAGATTGTCTACGAATACCATGCCCCGTAGAGGCAGCGATGGCTCGGTGGCACCTGACACCATGTTTGTCATTATTATTTTGTAATTAAACACTGCACTTATTAGAGATTAGTTTTATTTTTTATTTTCATTTTACAGACCCGTTTATACTATAGCCATGTTGGAATCCTCCAGCACTCCGATGGGCGGGAACTCTATGATCTATCATAGACAAAATACAGATAACCATAAACAGGTAAGCGTGCTACATCATCACTTACCATCAGGTGAGGTAGTGGTAAAGCGCGAGCCTATAAATAATTTAAAACCGCATTTATTACATTACAAATTTATTTCCGCCGCTTTACCTCATAGCGTCGTTAAGTAACGACGCTATGAGGTCCGCTATTAACGAACACCACACCTAGGACCACGTGACTACCGGAACTCGGCGCTGATTGGTCGAGGATGTGACGTCACGAGAGCTGTGATTGGTTAACAACTGACGGAAAGTATACAACGCCCTCTCACAGATGCTGTGCATCGTCACATGCCAAATAATGTATGGATTTGACAGCTTTCAATAGCCATAGCGACGATACGCCACCTATCGTGCAAAAATGGCAGTTCACATCCTCATTGTACACTGATTTATAATCGTTGTATTTATAAGATGGAGCACAGATTATAACATTAGTGTGTTTTATATTCTGTAAGGTCGTCCGAATGAACAATACCAACTGAAAGTAGTCTTTTGTACTACTAAAATCTTCCTCACCTAATAATATAATGCAAAAATCATTGAATATGAATTTTATTAACCTGGTTTCTATGTCATATAATAACTGTTCGATTTTACAGTTCGGCATTAAATAATGACATATTTAATCCGAATGTAAACATTCGGATAAAATAGGAAGCGGTCCTGTCCGTGCTACCCGACCCGCTACCGGGCCACGATCAGTCTAGCTAAAGATGTGCCTTGTCATCGTGTCCGGACCACGGGGGACGGTCAAGACCTACGCACTCCTAGACGAAGGGGCCACGGTCACCCTCGTGGACGAAGAACTGGCGGCGAGCGTCGGGGCAGAAGGGCCATCACGGCCGCTCCATCTGAGCGGGGTCAACATGTCGCAGCAAGATATGGGCAGCAAAGTAGTGAACATCGACGTGAAGGGACTGAAGAGTGACGAGAACTACAAGGTCAGAGCGAGGACCATGAAGGATTTCCGGCTTCACCAACAGAAATGCCGAAACTCCGCTTAGTAAAAAGCGTAGTTTCTGCAATATTTCTAATATTGTTCTTCTTGTTCGTACTTAAAATGCAGATATTACAGTCTGTAGTCTGCAATAATTGTAATCGTTGTTTCCGTTTAGGATTTGTTATTGTATTTTTTGTTTGCTTGTTGAGGGTAGGTTGTTATACAGGCTGTATCGAACCCCAACATTATAACCTCGTGCTAGATTGTACACACCCTGTGCGGCCATCCTGATCCAGCATTCGCGCTAGAGCCGTGGGATGTTATGACTAGCACCTGGCGACACGGCGCCGCGTCGCCGTAGATATAAGGAACATAGAATTAGTCACACTGTGTGTTTGACTTAGTTTTATGTCATTTAGTCTGAATTAAATCGTCTTCGCGACAAGACTCGTTTTGTTTCTTTTAAAAAAAACCCTCGGCAGTGCCTCCGGAAGTTAACTGGTGCAGCCGGTAGGTAATGGATTGGTCGCAACCCCCGACCGAACGTCATGACGTAGCATTTGCCAGTATAAAAAAATAACCTGTTCGTAATGCTCCACTCACAGATCTTTGCGCTATCAGTTTTAGGTCGTCGGCATATAGCAAACATTTAGCAAACTTAATCTTAGATAGAAGATCATTGATCATTATCAGGAACAGAGGCGGCCCCAACACGGATCCCTGAATCACGCCTGAACGAATATAATAAGGCTTGGACTCAAAGCAACCAAGTTGGACAAACTGCTTGCAATCCCTTAAATAGTAGGCAAAAAAGTTAAGAAAGCCGGTCGAGAAACCTATGGCCCCCAGCTTTGTCAGGAGCACATCATTGTCAACTTTGGCGTACACTTTCCGGAAATCGAAATACAGAGCGTCACCTTGCCCACCGGTGTCCAAGCTACTGGATATGAAGTCGACATGTATAAGTGGAGCGACCTGGCTGAAAACCGTGCTGGGCATCAGAGAGCGTCATATTTATCCGTTTGTGAATAGCAGCGTGGAGAATATGCTCAAACACCTTTGCAACGGTTGGTAGGATGGCGATGGGTATGTGGTCCTCTACGGATGTTTTGTCGCTGGTTTTAGGGATGGGTGTGACACGTGAAGTTTTCCACGGCTCAGGATACATACCGGACTGGAGAGTTAATTAAAAACATGACATAGAGGAGTTGCCAAGGTATCGCAACATCCTTTAAGTATAAATGCTGGAATGTTGTCAGGGCCAACCGAACCACACGGCTTGAGTTTGAAAATCCCCTTCACCACATCCGAAAGGGTTAAAGAGGGTAGAGGAATATTGTCTCTCTCACTATTCACATATACAATTTTCGGGTCCAATTTAGGTGCGTCGGGCAGGAACACGCTGGCAAAGTACTGTGCAAACGCCTCGGCCGCTTTGATACCTGAACTAGTCGCACCATCAAGAACCACGTTTGGCTCGAACCCGCCATTTGATCGCAGGTTTGATACGTGCTGCCAGAAGTGCTTAGGATTTTTGCCTATGTTATTTTCTATAGCGGCACAATATAATATGTAGGCATCCTTTTTTTTTTTTAGCTTGGAGAAATGCTCATGCATACTGCACTACCACGGGGAGATAGTGCAGTTTTGTGGGACTCTAACCCACTAAAACTCCATGGTGTCCTCCTGTGCCGCTTATGGCGGGAGCACGGGTACGCGTTAGCACTCACCGCGAACCCGCCGCGGCTGTCCGTCACCGGACCCTCCTCGGGGGAGCCCCCCCATCACCGGCGCACCAGAACACACTGCACGCCGTGACCACCCCAGGGACCAATCAGCACATGGGCGCCAGACGACCCCGTGTATGGCACCCTTGGTCCCCCTGTGACGGGTCAAGGTCAATGGCCCCGCCACCTACCATTGTTCGGCCGCAGGGGATAGGGAGAGCGGATAACGCAATACCGACACTCCTCCTCCCCTGCGGCCCCACCGCATCCGCCATCAGACGGTGGCGACCCCGTCCAGGCCGCGGAAGGTAGGGAGAGCGGCGCACCGCAATACCGGCACTCCTCTCCCACCGCGGCCTCCAACCCTCAGCCGCGACATCGTATGGGACCTGGGAATCTCCATAAGACAGCGCGGCCGCACCGCAACCTACTAGTTGGCTGCTACGTCGTCGGCTTAATCGGCAAAAGCCCTGACGAGCGGCCCCTCCTCGGGTTCCTCTTCGCTTCACCGTGGGTGACCAAGCCACGGTTACTGAGCCCCCCCGCATCGACAAAGCGGGAATCCACCGGTGGGGAGCGGGAACCCACCGGTGGGGATAATATGTAGGCATCCTGGGTTCTCACTTTCAGATCCGTTCGCAAGGCGCTGAACTCAGCATATACAAGATCACACTGCGAATGTTTCCATTTACGATGGAGTCTAGGAGATACCGAAAAAGTTGAAAGAAATGATTCTAATTCTTTGAATGAATCGACTTGTTTGCTTTGCAGAATTCACTTACGCAATTAGGCTGCGGGTTTACGCTGAGTATCGTTCATGATATCTCGAGTAAACCATACTGGATACCGGCTATTACTGGAGGTCCTTCTCTTCTTTTTTGGTATCGTAGAATCAAATATCAAATCATATATTATTATTTATTTATTTTTTTATCCTAAATTATTTTGTAAAGTTTATCCACAGCGGTGGTTACGTTACATTGCAGCGAAGAACATCTTGCCATGGAGCAGACGAGCGAACAAGATTGTTTAGAAGTGTGTAGTCCCCATTAGAGAAATTCCAATCTTTACCACGATCAATATTGCTTGAGTCTAATTTTTCCTTTATCTTATTTTGCGTTGCTATAGAAACCTCAATATCTAACGAAGGGTGGTACAGGTCGATTGGGACCAGCTCCGTACCTTTCACATACTGGCAACTTACTATAGCACCCTCCTGAGCCAAGACAACATCTAACTTACTCCCAAGCATATTAATCACTTCTCAGCCAGACTACAAAAGCTTAGGAAGTAACAGTAATCATTATTTATTACACATTTGCTCGTAAAGGGTCTCTTATTACACCAATTTTAATATCGTATTGTATCTCATTACTTACTTGTGCGTTATTGTAATGTAAAACGCACGAGTTTCTTTTTAATAAGGTAAAACGCACGGTTTATCAAGATGCTCCGTCTAAAACGAACGGCACTTTTTTAAATCTTAGCAAAGAGTTTTTATGTCAGAAAAGTGGTCAACATTTTATGATTGGAAGATAAAATATAATAAATAAACATTTTATTCTTTAATTTAATTAATTTTGACCATAAATTGCAACCATTTATCTGTAACAAAACACAAAAATATTAATTTACTTTATTAGTAGGTAATACTGGCTGTTTTTGTTCCTTTTTGCCTTAAAAAAAAAGCGCGCTTCGCTAATTTGTGAACAAGTAAAAAAGATTCCACGCGCTTTTTCTATTCGCTGTATTGTTTTTATTTGAAAATTTCGTCAAGTAATGATGAATTTATTAATTCGACACCGCCAGAAGTCTCAAAGGCAGCGAAAAAAGCTACTCTATCTTGTTGGTATCTGCCCTCCAGTTACTTATATTGATTGGAATCCGTCATAAAAGCAAACTTCTGGTCTTTCACATGTTTGATTTATTTGTAAGGACAAATATTCTTTACTTTAAAAGATCATGACACTAAAAATTATAACACACTTATAAAATAAAACTCATCTCTACTCAATACTATTTTATAAATTAATGACGTGAAAATTTTCTTCATAAGAATTGTCAAAACAATAAAGCTCCAAGTTTGAATCCCACTTGCTTTTAAAAGATAGACTAAACTTATAGACAATTAAAAATCACCTACAACATCCCCTCTGAATGTTATATTGCCTCAAATAAAATTAAAACCAACCTGTATTTAACTTTAACATATTAAAGTCCACATCAAATTCACTGATCACTCACAATATGCTTTCTTATAAGTAAAAACTTAGTTCTGTCTAATCCTTTTGTCAAAATATCTGCAATATTAGAATTGGTTGGACAATAGAAAATTTCAATTAAATTTTGATCTATCTTTTCTTTAATACAATGACATTTCACATCAATATGTTTGCTTCTCCGATTTCAAATTCCATTTTTAATTAAAACATTAGCCGACTGATTATCAACAAATAATTCCGTTTTTGGTGTATGACTTGTAATCTCTTTAATCAGACTTTGAACATAAAGTAAATCTTTGATACATTCTGCGGCATACATCTCTATTCTGCTTCCGTACTGGAGAGAGCGGTTTACGCGAGCACCAATGTATAGGACCACCACTGTACAACACTACAAAGCCAGTCGTACTTTTCCTAGTATCAGGATTACCAGCGAAGTCAAAATCAAAATCAAGGTATTTATTTCAAGTAAACTTTAGAAGTACTTTTGAATTGTCAAACAAAAAATTAATAAAAAGATGACTCTAGTTGCAAATTCGCAAGCGTCTGTAGGTCTCAATGGAGAAGAATTTGCAAGAAACTCCCCGGACACTCTTTTCCATCAGTTTTAATTACAAGTTTTTGGTTACATCATTCTTGTTGAAAAAATACATATATGTGAGAACGATGTAAAAAGACGTGTACGTAAAAGCGTCTAGAGTAACAAATAATTAAAAAAAAAGAACTTTAACAGGCCGAGACAGCTAAGTTATGACCAATCCCAACTGATGGCGCCCGTTCACGAACATGACGCATGGATCGGCACCACTCAGCTCAACCATCATGAAGGGAACCGAATGATCCAACACATGTGTGACCATCAGAGAGAAATTAGAGAGAGCATGACACACTCAACTGCCAGGGCACACAGAAGTCAACGAACGACACATAGGTACAGTGAATGGTAGATTTATCTACAGTCGGAACATAGTACTCACACATGTGCTGTGCAATTATATAATACTAAAAGAAATTGAGATTATACAATACAAAAAATTTCATACAGTCTTCAGCAGGTCCAACAATACTTCGATACTTTTCTGCCCATTACTAATTGTTCTTGCGTCCTAGTGGCTGCGGAGCAGGACCAGCATTGAATTGAGCCAAGCATTTTTATCAGCAATGTAAGCCCCCAACTTGTAATATGCTTGCCTACATAGTGTGCGTTTTATACAAGTCTTAAATTTCGTCTCATTTAGTTGTATAATGTGGGGAGGAATTTTATTGTAACATTTTATACAGTACCCCATAAAAGATGATGCTACTTAAGCCAGCCTGAAACCTGGTTGAATTAGTTGGTCCCTATTTCTAGTAACATAATTATGTCTGTCGCCGTTTTTACTAAAAAGATGTAAATTCTTTCTAACATACATGATGTTTTCATAAATATATTGACAAGGTACCGTCATGATGTTAATGTTCTTAAACAGTTCCCTTACTGCCAGTTTCCCAGCTCTCAATTATCGGGCTGTTAACGTAATCGAGGATTAATCGCCTGTTAATTCTACTTTCAGTTTCTCAACATCCAAGTGTGACAAGTGGTTGACAATTTGTCACATTTGAGTAAAATCTCGAATTAACCGCATGTTACAGCAGTTTTGGGTTTCTGAGCACCTTTTTAAAAGTTAATCTCTTGTCAACGAGCCTAATTTATAATTGTTGGAAATTGGTCGATTATTCGCGGATTAAAATTAATATTATGAATTTAAAGGCTTATATTACGATAAAAAGATAATAGGGGTCGGCGAAAACTATGGTATGGGTTGAGTTATAAAAAATATGTTAAATAAATCAATTATAGTTGAATAACAAGATTAAAAAAAAAAATAGGATATTACACACTTTTAAATTAATTACATTATAAAAACTTGACACAATTATCAAAATTTATTATTTTGTATTTATGTAAATAAATAAAAAAAAAACAAACTGTTACTGACCTGGGAATCGAACCTTCCTCACGCTAGTGCGCGTGAGGAAGGTTCGATCCCCAGGTCAGTGTTGACTATACCCTGTACTTAGTACTTACCAAGGTCAGCTTCTGGATAGGTTTGTGTTTAACTTGAAGCGGCTGGGGTGGTGACCGCGCCAGGGTAAGCAGCACTAACCAAGGTCAGTCTTTGGATGGGTGACCACTTTTTTTTGGATCGCTTGTTTATGGATAGGTGACTCCGCCAGGGTAAGCAACACTAAACAAGGTCAGTCTTTGGATTGGTGACCACTTTTTTTTAGATCGCTTGTTTATGGATAGGTGACTCCGCCAGGGTAAGCAACACTAAACAAGGTCAGTCTTTGGATGGGTGACCACTTTTTTTTGGATCGCTTGTTTATGGATAGGTGACTCCGCCAGGGTAAGCTACACACCAGCCACACACCAAGGTCAGTCTTTGGATGGGTGACCATCACCACAAAAATTTTGATCACCCATCCTAAAGTCACCCCGTTAGGTTAAACAACATCTAACAAGGTCACCCATCCAAAAACAAAGCGAACCCAAAAAAAGTGGTCACCCATCCTAACAGTGACCTTGGTAAGTGTTGCTTACCCTGGCAGGGTCACCCATCCAAAAACAAGCGAACCAAAAAAAAGTGGTCACCCATCCCAAGACTGACCTTGGTAAGTGTTGCTTACTCTGGCAGGGTCACCCATCCAAAACAAACGAACCATTAAAAAACGGTCACCCATCCAAAGAATAACCTTGGTAAGTGTTGCTTAACCTGTGTGGGGTCACCTATCCAAAAACAAGCAAACCAAAAAAGAAGTGGTTATCCATCCAAAAATCGAGCTTGGTAAGGTTTGCTTAACTTGGCGGCTACACCAACCCAGCCTCTCAAGATAAAATACTATTTAAAGTTACTGATTAGGTTATAGTAGTGAATGAATACCAGCTAGGGTAGCCAACCGAAATAAATTAATGTCGATTATTTAATGTAACAAGCGATTACGTAATTTCTCGATGATGAAAGGTTGAGAAACTCACTGACAACTGACGGCTGGTTAATTTGTGACAAATTGTCAGCTGATTTGAGATGTGACGTCGACTTAAGAAACTGGCCCTTAGAGAATCGCGCCGGCGAAGATTGTATATCGCTCTGATGGCTTGTTTTTGCAGAATAAAAATTGACTCAATGTCTGCAGCCCTTCCCCATAGTAAGATACCGTAAGACATTATACTATGAAAATAACTAAAATAGACTAACCTCGCGGTATCGACATCAGTAAACTGACGTATTTTTCTAACAGCATAAGCTGCCGAGCTTAGCCGCCCCGCAAGTGATATTAAATGAGGCCCCCATTGTAACCTCGAGTCTAGCGTGATCCCCAGAAAAACCGTTTTATCGACGAATTCTAGCTTCTCCTTGTTTAATATAATGTCACAATCATTACTTTTGACATTCGGCAAGACAAATTTTATGCACTTAGTCATTTTAGCATTTAAAACTAGATTATTAGCTGTGAACCAATTTTGAACCTGACGCAAGACGGTATTTACGTCGTCAACGTTACTCGTACGTCTATTTATCAAAAAAATCAACGAAGTGTCATCAGCAAATAACACCATGTTTAGATTGTTTTTGAATAGATGAGGTAAATCGTTAATGTAGACTAAAAACAAGAAAGGACCAAAAATTGAACCCTGGTGTACCCCCATTTTCACGGTTAACCCGGACGAATTGACACCGTTTATTTGAACTAATTGCTGTCTATCATTTAAATAAGATTTAACTAAACTCAACGCTGACTTTCCTAGCCCGTAATGCTCAAGTTTAAAAAGTTATGTTTCATGATTATCACAATACGCTGATATTAAGTATCACAATACGCTGTCAAAACTAAACAATTACCACGTAAATATTGAATACCAGAAGATATAGATCTCTTAAGGTATCTGAAGAGATTTTTAATATTAGCAAAATCATTAAAATTAGAACACTCTTGATGTCTACTACAATAACCAACATGAAAAGAAACATCTGGTCTAATTTTATTTACTAAGTATAGTAAAGACCCTATCAACTGCCTATAACGATGCACATCATTACTATCACCCTTCCCCTCTTGATGTGTATCGACTAAAATGTTCGGAAATATAATTTCTTTTAAGTCACTAAATCCAAATTTATTTAACATTTCATCAAAGTAAGATTCAAGTTTTTAAACTGTCATGGTCACTAACACTAACATTAGAAACGGGATAAAAAATTTCAAATAATTTTCTCCAACCTGTATATCAAGACCGATAAACTGCTCGACTTTATCAAATTTTCTAATTTCAAATTCTTTTTGCATTCCTTTCATGATATTATTCAATTCATTTTCACAATTTCCTATCAAAATTCCATCGTCGTATTTTCAAATAAATTTCCTTTTACACAAAAACAGACATGGATCTAATTTCAGTTATTCAAATCTCAATTTCTTTAAATATTCAATTAACCGCTTATTCCACATGAGTGGTGCTTGCTTAAGACCATAAAGACTTCTCTAATTTACAAATTTTATTTTCACCATAATCATATCCTAATGGAATTTCCATAAAAATATCCTCATTTAACTCTCCATTCCAAAGCGCTGTCTTTACATCAAACTGTTTCAACTTTAGACCTTTCTGTGCAGCAATTGAAAGCAATAATCTTACACCAGTAGTATTCACCACTGGACTATAAGACTCTTTGTAATTTATATTATATTTTTGTAAAAATCCTCTAGCAACAAGTCGTGCTTTGTATCTTCCTTCCGGCTTCACAGTAAAAATCCACTTACTGGTTATCAATCTTCTATTTCCAGCTTCTATTTTGTCAACTACATCCCAAGTTTTATTTTTCTCCAAAGAATCCATCTCTTCTTTAATTGCTTTCTCCCATAAACTTCTTTTATCACTCTTCAGACTTCGCTGTAAGTTAAAAATGACGTTTCTAAATCATAATCTTTAAACCTTATCGGTAATCTTCTATCGCTTTTCGGCAAAATCCTTTTACTACTAATTTCTTCAACGGACTCCTCCGCATCCACAAACAACTCATTTCCATCCACCGTCAATCTACTATTATCTTCAATTTCATTTCCATCATTCACTTCTTGATTACTATCTTCCATAATTAACTTCTCTTCTACTATTATCATCTAATAATTTTTCAGCAATAACATCTTCAAAAACATCAATTCCCTCATTTTCTATAACATCATTTCGTTCTTCTCCCAAAATATTTTCTATGACATCATTTTGTTCTTCTCCTAAAATATTTTCTATGACATCATTTCGTTCTTCTTCTAAAATAGAAAACTCCTCCTCCCTCGTTGCTTCAACATCTGTCTTCTTCTTCTGACTTTCTCCATAAATACTTCCCCTCTCAACTTGACTACCATTTTTTGCTGTGATTACATTTCTTTTCTCATTTTGTTCTTTCAACTCGTTCGTAAATTCTTCTAGCAAACCCTTATTACATCTGGAATCTAATTTATTTAGTTTTGTATTTATTTTGTAATAAGCCAAAGAACCGAAAATATTCAAATGTTTTAAATTTGGAATTTTATTGAACCACATTTCTGCTGGCGTTTTCTTATTAATTGTATTTGAACACCTATTAGTAAGGGAACCACGAAAGTATGCGTCCAGGGCTCAATTGCCGGACCGACGTTTTGGAACCTTATCCTAGATTCACTCCTACACAAAATGGCTAGTATGGGGGTATACTGCCAAGCCTTCGCGGACGACGTTGTCCTGGTTTTCTCTGACTTCACAGCCGGTCCCCTGCAGCAATCAGCCAACAGCACGCTAGCCAAAGTATCGGCATGGGGCGTCCAAAATAAGCTACGTTTCGCCGCGCACAAGACCAATGCGATGGTGTTAACGAGGAAGCGAAAGTACGACGTTCCGGTACTTCTTACGTTGGGCACGCAGCTAAACCTGGTTGAGGAAGTGAAGCTGTTAGGTCTCACGATAGACTCCAAACTCACCTTCAATGCGCACGTGTCTGCGACCTATAGAAAGGCCGCGGACATTTATTTTGTTCTGAAAGGGATTGAAGCCTTGGAAAAGCGCTGGACTCGGTGTGTAGAGAGACTCGGAAACCATGTAGAAAAATAAATTATTAAGTTATCAATAGTATCTCTAATAATATTCTATCTCATTCTCACTACTTTTTGATCCCTCCTCGTATATTAAGAGCGCGGCGAACGGAGCTCGCAAATGCAATTCGAGACGAGTGAAGAATTCGTTCAGATTATTGCTATCTCGCTTTGCACACACACGCGGTGCGCCGTGCGCAGCCGTGTGTGTGCGAGTAGATAGGCTTCCATTCATAACGACTCGAAAGCCGGCAAGCCGGCCAACGCGAACTGCGCCGGCGTTCTGTTGTCTTATTTATGTAGGTAACTATGCCTTTTACGAAACCTCAAATATGTATTGTTATAATAAATAATGAATGCATGTAAAATAATACAAATGTTACTTAGGCAAAGTATTAGTACAAGACAAATATTCCAATAATTTATGCCTATTTACGCATAAGTAGGTACAGAGAAATAACAGCGCTCTGATCTAAGAATATTAAAAATAAAAACAAGAATTTCGTATAAACATTTATTTAGTTATGTTTTACTTTATAGATCATTCATCTATTTAAAAAATATAAATCAAAACGTGATAAAGTCGTGTAGGGTGACCATAAATATTATAGACTGAACGAAATACAATAATGATAATCAGAAAACATTTTTACGCACGCTTTTTAGTTTATATGTACAATTGTACATTGTAATAATTGTACATTACGTAGGTAAAGAAAAAAAAAGTTTATATTCTGTCTTTGATAGGCAGATTTCTAGGTAAACGGGGATCTATTAATTCAGGCAATATACATTTAAAATAAAACTCTTCTAATTTTAAGACTATTGAATTCCAAAATTCGTTGTCTTTTTACCCGACTGCCGAAGGAGGGTAATGTGTTTATCAGTCTATGTATGTATGTATGTATGTTTGTTCCTATGTGGCGTTCCAGAGACCAAACGCGTTGACCGATTTTGATGATTCATACGTCAATCGATTCGTCTTAACCTTGCGAGTGTCATAGGCTACATTATAATTGGAAAATAGAAAAATGGCGGCTTTTGGGCGCTATATTGTGGGGGGCCAATTTTATTTTTTCTTCCAAACCCATCGTGTGGGGTATCAATATCCTCCGACAGCACAGCATGATTTTCTTCTTGTTTACGTCTTTTTAGTTCGCTTTTTAAGCAGTCGGGTATTTTGATTTTTTTTATTTATACATCTTCGCGAGCTGGCTGACCAAAACCAGACGTATCCTCCGACTGCACAGCATGATTTTCTCCTTGTTTACGTCTTTTTAGTTCGCTTTTCAAGCAGTCGGGTTTTTTGATTTTTTTAATTAACTTTTTTTATTTATAACTTTTTGGTTATTTTTTTTTCGAATCTGGTACATTTAAACATATAAGTGTTATATATTTATGAAATCACCTCTTAAAATCCTTTATTTTGATACCCCACACGAAAGGAGTGGAAGAAAAAAAAAATTTGGGCCCCCACAATATGGCGCCCAAGAACCGCAATTTTCCTATTTGCCAATTTTTATGTAGCCAGTGACACTCGCGGGGTTAAGGCGAATCGATTGACGTAAGAACCATCAAAATCGGCCCACGCGTTTGGTTTCTAGAACGCCACATAGGAACAAACATACATACATACATACATACTTACATACTTACATACTTACATACTTACATACATACTTACATACATACATACTTAAATAGACTGATAAACACATTACCCTCCTTCGGCAGTCGGGTAAAAAATATACAATACAACAAACAGTAAACAACCCCGAAGTGCCCCGAACAAAAGCCGTACGAGCGATACCTACTCAACCGTATGAAGCACGACTACACACACATTGACATGACGTGCTCGACGCGACAGCAATACTAGCTTTTGAAAATGTATGATTATTTTTATGTGTTCCGTAATACCAAAAATGATGAATGAAAACTTAATGTTTTTTTAATTTTTTTTCGATAATTTGTTTCTTGATAATATGAGCTATGTTATAGCGTTGACAATTTTATAGATATTGTTTTTTTTAAGATAGAAAAATCAATAAGAAAACATGTCATTTACGCTGTAAAAATGTACGAAATGGAATTCGCTTACACTTCATTTTAGGTAAGTATTTTGAAAAAAAAAAGACGTAGGAACCTAGATAAATACTGTCTGAATCCGAATATTAGCATAATTTGGTGGAAATATGCTCAACTTTCAAATGATTTAGGTATTACGTTTGTATGGACAATTCATGCTTCGCCGCGCCCTTAAGTCCACAAATTGTGACCGCAGTCCACAAATCTTCGCCACAGGCCGTCTCGAGGTCATGTCGCCTATTCAATGGTGACACACCGATGTCACCATTGAATAGGCGACCTACCAAAGCTTATTACGTATTTTTTGCAAGAGCAAAACGATAGCGATTTTTGCGCAATAATTGCTCTTCCATACAGAAGTTTTAGAGTTACTGGCGGTTTTTTTTAAATAAGTGCATTTGACAAACAGCGAGCGATTAGCAAACGATTGTGTAGGATCTACCATACTTACTGCCCTCCACGCCGACAACCTGAGGTCATAGTCGGCCTTCCATGAGGTCAAGATTTCCCTAACTTCTATTTATGGTTCCCTGCACGCACAAGAAGAATGGTTCACCAGGTGGTTGGGAGAGTCATCAACGCGCGGCCGAATCCCTCCGTAGGTGATTTAGTCATTGGTCTCCTTCGAACTGGAAGCTGAAGCTATAAGAATGTGTATCATTTGGGTACGTCAATTTATCCGAATCTGAAATCATTTCATGAATTTTATTTCAAATTTGTTAAAGTTGTTTGTTCTTTTGTTTTTTTTCAATAAACAGCGTTCTATTTGGAAGTCAGTTCGAAATTTAAATGAAACCTTTGATAAGTTACCTCCTTGGTTGCCATGTTTCGGAGTAAAAGATCGTTCCATTTTTAAATAACACGACAGATATGAGTTTAGTATGTAATTTATTTGGCCGCTAGACACGACAGATATGGATTTTCATACAACTTTTGCCTGCTGCTGCTCGCGTGTATTTGGCCAGTACAGCTATTTCGATTTATCTCGAAGAAGGTTGTCAAAATAATACTCATACAAGCATGTTTGAGAAAAATGATATTGCTTATTTATAGTCTACTGGTTAGGTGAACGTAAAAACCAAATCAATCTGTATGCATTGCGGGCTACTGACTCTAGTAAAGCCAAGTAACGCCTGGTAACGCCTAGTAACGCCTGGTAACGCCTAGTAACGCCTGGTAACGCCTAGTAACGCCTGGTAACGCCTAGTAACGCCTGGTAAAGCCTAGTTACGCCTGGTAACGCCTGGTAACACCTAGTAACGCCTGGTAACGCCTAATAACGCCTGGTAACGCCTTGTAACGCCTGGTAACGCCTAGTAATGCCTAGTAACGCCTAGGTTCGACAAGTAACGCAAACGACAACAGCCTGTAACGCCTAGTAACGTCCACCGATTCCAGGACTGGCGAATGTAACGGATGTGACGTCAGCCTACATGCAACCGACGAAAGCCCGCCCAAGGCGCCATATTGAAGCTACCCCTCCAGTCAAGCCATGTGAAGCAGCGGGGATGTGAGTCAATAAAAAAAAATAAAAATAAAAAATGTTTATTTGACACAAAGGTAACACGTAACATGATGATGCTAACTCCGAAACTAGGCCTGAGTCTATATTTTAGGACTAGGTGACCCATGGTATTAATGTGACAAAAAAAGCATAAAATGAGATGTTGCGCATGTTGTGTGTGATGTGCTACATTGCCTAATGATCAATTTAAATTTATTCAGAAAAAATAAAAACATTAAATCTAAACCAAATTAATAAAATTAACAGAATCAATTAAAATTAGAATAAAACTAAAACCAAATTAAAACAAGTAAGAATCAAGTTACAATCAAATAAAAGTCAAATTACAAAAAATAAATAAAAACAAATTAAATTAAATTCAAATGAAAATCAAATTAGAATCAAACTAAAATCAATTAAAATCAACCATAATCAAATTAAAATCTAAGTTATATCAAAGTAAAATCAATTTACAATTAAATATCAACTCATAATCACACTAAAATCAGGCCAAAATCAAAGTAAAGGACAAAATAATAAATCAAATTAAGATTAAGATTAACTAAAGAATCAACGTTAAATCAAATAAAATTCAAGAGACTAGTGAAAACAAGATTTGGTTGTTGATATTTTAGGTTTTATAGTTATAGATGGGCAGGTGATTTTAGGATAATAAGCTAAGACGCCATATTCCAATGAGAATCTCTTTTTAATTATTAGACAGAACAGCACACAATTGCCATATACATGCAGTGTTGCCAACTTATGAATTACTTATTAAAATAAAGATTTTGTTGTTACCAACATAATTATTTCTTGAAATTCCCCCGTAAAAATAAAATGTTTATTTTTCTTAACTCTAGATAGTTATACAAACAATATTTTATTTAAACTAACATAATTATGATTAGGTATATAGTGAATAACATACTTGTAAATATTTGAACAATAAAATTGTCCTTTTTTAAAACACTTTTGTACTTACTTATTTAGAATCAATTACTTTCTTTGGACCTTAGGTTAAACTTATTAATTATATTTGAGCTATTCTACTCCACTTCTTAACAATACACCTTTGAATTTTTCAAATTTAGTAGACATTAAAGGTTTTGTGAAAATGTCAGCTACTTGGTCATGGGTAGGACAAAATTCAAGAGAAAACAATTTATTTTTGTAATTTTCATGTAAATAGTGATATCTCACTTGAATGTGCTTTGACTCTCCCCTCATTTGTCCTGATTTCACCAACTTTAAGGTACTTTGATTGTCTATGTTTAAAACAATGGGAACAGACTTTCCAGTTAGTTCTTGTATCAAGTATTTCAGATATTCTAACTCCTTACAGCAATCGGCTGCAGCAATGTATTCAGCTGCTGTAGACGACAGTGCCACAATTTTCTGCTTGCGTGACCGCCATGTCACTGGTCCACCTGCTAGCATTATAACATAGCCTGTAGTGCTCTTTCTTTTCTCATGATCACCAGCAAAATCTGAATCACTGTAAGCAATTATTTTCAGATCATCATTTATTCCTGATGAATATTGAATTCCTATCTTGGTGCTTCCTTTCAGATATCTATGTGTACGTTTTACATTCTGTACATCTTGATCTGTTGGTTTCTCCATGGACCTGCTTTCAAAATTCACACTGTAAGCCAGGTCTGGTCTTGTTTTACACGACAAATATAACAGACTACCAACAGCTTGTCTATATGGATATTCTGTGTTCATGCTGTCCTCTGTTGCACCTGTCGGTTCATTTTGATTTATTGGTGTTTTAACTGCTTTGCATTCTTGCATGTTGTAACGTTGCAGCACATTATGGGCATATTTCTCTTGAGAAATGAAGATACCATTTTCTGTTCTTTTTATATCCATCCCCAAATAAGTATTGGGTTCATGTGTTGTCTTCATTTCAAAAGTACTCTCAAGTTTAGAGAGTAGTTCTGTCATTTTCTGAATGTCTCTGCCCATCATGATGCCATCGTCCACATGTATTGCCAGAAACAGACTGTTCTCAGCATTCTTGAAAATGCAGGGGTCTGACTTGGTTTGTGTCATGCCTTCTTGTTTCAGGAACTCTGTGAGAGTTTTATTCCACCTACAAGGCTCCCAGCTCCCAGGAAGCTTCTGTGCTTTTGGGCGGAGCTAGGCTGGCTATGTTAGCCAGTACAGCCCCCACGCACAACGGACCAAATGGGAGTCTAAGTGCGGAAAAGGGAGTCCCTACCACTACCACTACTACTACTCCACCTACAAGGGGCCTGCTTCAGTCCATATAAGGCTTTCAGCAGTTTGCATAATTTTCCTTCTTCCTTGTAACCTTCTGGTATTTTCATATAGATGTCTTCATCTAAGGTTCCATATAAAAAAGCAGTTTTGACATCAAATGTTTTGATGTGCAGTTTGTAGTGTGCTGTGATAGCAAAAAGAACTCGTAGTGAAGTTGTGTCTACAACTGGACTGAAGATTTCCTCATAATTTATGTTTCCAGTCCTTTGCTCACAGCCTCTTACTACTAGCCGGGCTTTATATCTACCGTCTTCCTTAACTTTGAATACCCATCGGCTTGACAGAATTTCTTTACCTCTTGCTTCTTCGGGACTTACTAATTCCCAAGTTTCATTTTTCTTCAAAGAGTCTTTTTCTTCTTTAATGGCAATTTTCCATTTTTCTCTGTCTTCATTTGTCTGTGACTCCTTGTATGTCATCATTGCTTCTCCATCTTCTCCACTATCTAGTTGATAGTCATCATATTTTTTAGGTTTTTTTAATATTCTTCTTGGTCGTAAACCAAGTTCATGACATCTTTCTTCTCGCTGTTCATGATCTGGTTCTATAATGTCATTTTCTTCTTCAGATTCATGATCTGTTTCTTCATTTGCATCAAGTACATTATTTTCTTCATCTCTTCTATCTTGATTTTCATTTATTTCGTCTTGATTTTCTTCTATTTCTTTAAGATTTGATTGATTGATTTTTATTTTGAGGTTGTGTTTATTTGTTTTCATTGCATTTTTCTCAAACACAACATCTCTTGAGATTAATATCTTTCTGCTTTCTTCATCCCACAAACGGTATCCGTTTGGTGCATAACCTACAAAAATGCACTTCTTGCTGCGGCTATCAAGCTTTTTGAGATATCCCAAATTTTTGGCATATGCAACACAACCAAATATTTGCAGATTATTCAGATTTGGTTTCTTGGATAACCATTTTTCAGCTGGGGTTCTGTCAACTGTACTGGTAGGGCTTCTATTTATTAGGTATGCAGCTGTTTGTGCTGCTTCTCCCCACATCTCTTTATCCAAGTTAGAATCAAAAAGCATTGATCTTGTTCTTTCCATAAGTGTACGGTTGAACCGTTCTGCTGTTCCATTTAATTGAGGTGTGTATGGAATTGTATAGTCCAGCATAATACCCTTGTTCTTACACCAATCTTTCAGATCATGTGAGGAATACTCTCCTCCATTATCACACCTTATTTTGGTTACTCTCAGATCAAATTTGGTTTCAGCCATTGTTATAAATTGTTTCAAATACATAGGAACTTGACTTTTGTTTGACAACAAATAAATGACACAAAAATGTGAGTAATCATCTACACAACACAGAATATACCTGTAGCCATCATGGGTGGGTGGATCAATAGGTCCACAAACATCTGTGTGTACTATTTCTAACAACCTTGTTGCCCTAGCCCTCTCTGTACTGAATGGTAACCTTACCTGTTTTGCTTTTACACATATCTCACATACTGCATCTATTTTAACATGAGCGACAATGGGGGACACACCATCACAAATACTGGGTAGTTTATTAAGGTTTCTGTAACTTAAGTGACCTAGTTTTCTATGCCACTCTTTACCTACATCATTATCTAGTGCAGAGAGTGCCTCATTTTGTATTTTAATATCAAGGTCAACAGTATACAAGCCTATTGAATTTTTCTTACCTTTAAGTACCACTTTGTTGTCTTTGTAGATTTTAACATTATCTTTTGAGAATACAACAATGCCATTATTTTCTGTTACCTCACTTACTGACATTAAGTTTCTAGACAATTCAGGTACACAGTGAACATCATTCAAATCACATTGTTTAGAGATGAAAGTTCCTTTACCGACTACAGACATTACTTGATTTTTCTTAGCTACTTGTATATTTTTATTGCAGGTTTTAACAGCTGTCAGCAAATTTTCATCACTTACCATATGACATGAACTTCCACTGTCTAGTATGAAAGACATGGTTCCATCTAGCATAGCATTATAGGAACTCTTACTATCAGCTGCTAGAAATGTTACTTTGTTTTCCACCTTAGAATTATTATGCCTATCCCTAAAGTAGCAGTCTTTCTCATCATGATTGAACTTTTTGCAAATAGAGCATTGTTTTTTGTCTTTAAGAAAACAGTTTTTGGTGTCATGATTTGTCTTTTTGCAAATATCACACTTCCTATTGTTTTTATATTTATTTTTAGGTTTTGATTTATTATTTTTGTTTTTCCACTCTGCTTTAAAGGATACATTTTGTTCTGTCGCAGTACTCTTTAACTTGCTTTCTTCCATTTGCAATCTCGAACACAGGTTTTCTATGGTCCTGGATGATTCTGGAGTAGAGTCCCATGCTGTGCTGAAATGGGTATATTCTTCAGGCAGCACGGACAGGATTTTAGTAATCAGCATCATCTGATCAATTTTCTGGTCCAGTTTGTTTAGTTTGAAGGCGATGTTTTGGAGATCACTGATGTTGCTCATCATATCCTTCTTCACATCAAATTGAAAGTTGTAGAAATCTCGTAGCAGCAGGCATTTTTGTTGGCTCGAGTCTCTCTGGTATATATTTTGAAGAGTGTCAAACATCTCTTTGGAAGTAGTGCAGGTTAGAATATGAGGCCTAACTTGCTTGTCAATGGATGTGACAATGTAATATTGCGCTCTTGCATCTCGAGTCTTCCACTGGTCTATTGAGACTTGATTTCTCGGTGGATCAGTCACCAATATTTCTGTCCCGTCGACGATTTTTATCAATTCCTTTGCGGCAAGCAGGATTTTTAATTCAAACACCCACATAGGATAGGTGTCGACTCCTGTGAGTTTATCAACGTGCGCTACGTCCTCGGGTCTTGTGGCCATCTTGTTGAAGGACTTGCTGCACTTCACTGATTTTACTTTTTAATGTTTTTACTGAGGTTTTTACTATCACCTGTTTTTACTTTCTCTGGTATTATAGAGCCATCTGGGCCCATAACCTGTTGATATTTTAGGTTTTATAGTTATAGATGGGCAGGTGATTTTAGGATAATAAGCTAAGACGCCATATTCCAATGAGAATCTCTTTTTAATTATTAGACAGAACAGCACACAATTGCCATATACATGCAGTGTTGCCAACTTATGAATTACTTATTAAAATAAAGATTTTGTTGTTACCAACATAATTATTTCTTGAAATTGGTTTTTGTGAGTGTAGTTTTGAGATGAGATGAGTTGAGTGTAATGTGTGTAGTGTGAGTGAGTAAGCAATATAAGCGATTACCAGTCATTTAATTGTCTCTTTCGATTGTGAGTATAAGATCTGAACAAAGCTCTGCCCAGTTTATATTTATCCGTTTCACAATACAATAATAATTTAGGTAGGTACATAGACATTTGTCGGTAGGTGCTTAATAAATATGTCAGGTATATATTAGGTAGCAATACCAGTAAGACTTGAAAAATTAAAATTCATGATTTAATGACGTCACACAATCATACATACTTCAAATTCTAACAAGTGCATGATTTTAGTGGTAATAATCATTAGCTTTTATGCGGCATACTATTCACGTCACGCTTTTTTGTTTTTTTTTGTTTTTTTTTTTTTTTTTTACGTCCTGGTACATTATTTTTAGGAGTTTTTATAATATTCTTGCTCAAGATAAATCGCAGGAATCGCTGTATGCAAATAAGTCGAGGGTTTGTCTAAATGCGAATAAGTTTAAAATTGCTATTATTTTTATCGTTTATGAGACGCGTATAATAGTAGCGTATGTAGTAGTAATATATAAATAGCGTATATGAGACATTGATATTTTTATCAATGTCTGTGTTTGCACATGCTATTTTTAACCGAATCCAAAAAAGCAGGAGTCTTCTCAATTCGGCCGTATATATATATATATATATTATGTGTGTTTGCGGATAACTTCGTCGTTTATGAACCGATTTTGATGATTCTTTTTTTGTTTGAAAGGAGATATCCCAAGGGTGGTACCATGCTAAGGAAACCAGGATCTGATGATGGAATCCCAGAAAAATCGAGTGAACTCCTCAAATATTATAGCCATACATATAGCGATGTTGGTATTTTTAATAAATTAATGGTGAAAAAATACTTATAAATAAATGGTACTGATGAAAATAGTAACATCGAACTAAGCTGATGACGAAGGCGGAAGGTTGGCACTATAACTCCGATATTAAACTATAAATCGCAGTCGTGTTTGGGCTTTTTGGAATCGTCATGAGATATACTTTGGCTATAAATGATTTTCATGGTATTTGGAGGTACCTCCCAAAACTAAAAAGAGATGAATAAAAAACTTTATAACAAAAAAATCAAACCGATTTCCAAAACAAAAACTCGGTATCGAAAAACGGAAAACAAAAGGTACCAAAGACACCGACTTCGGAAAAGAAAGTTATTTTTCGCTTTGTAGTGTTTTGTTTTGGCAGTCGGTTTATTTCTTTTTATTTTTTTATTATAATAGATATCACACTAATATTATAAAGGCGAAAGTCTGTGAGTGTGTATGTTTGTTACTTCTTCACGCTCAAACGGCTGGACAGATCTGGATAAAATTTGGCACAGAGATAGTTTATAGTCAGGAATAGCACATAGGATACTTTTTATCCCGGGAATATGTTCCCTTGGGATCATTTTGGACATTCACGCGGGCGAAGCTGCTGGCAGAAGCTAGTTATTCATAAATTATTGGATGACACTTTTATTGATGAGTAATTGAAATTTTGTCACCGTGCATTTTGCGCAGTAGACACTGGCAAAATGCACGGTGCAATTGCCAAAAAACCGCGCGCGACGATGGCGGACGAAGATTACCGAATCTAGCCGAACGTTGAACGCTCGGCTGTGTTCGTATCTTCGGTAGGGAGTTGCGAGCTGAGGTCATAGATTTAGGATATTTTTGTTATGGCTGAGGTTGCGAGCGACTAGCATTTATTTGAAATAAATTATTTCATTTGACTTGTTATTGTTTTGAAGGAGCTAAAACTAAATCAAACATTATGTGATTAAAAAAAAAGTTAATTAAAATAATCAAAAAACCCGACTGCTTAAAAAGCAAACTAAAAAGACGTAAAAAAGAAGAAAATTATGCTGTGCAGTCGGAGGATACATATTCGCGAGCTGGCGGACCAAAACCACATGATTTTCTTCTTGTTTACGTCTTTTTAGTTTGCTTTTTAAGCAGTCGGGTTTTTTTATTTTTTTAATTAACTTTTTTTATTTACAACTTTTTAGTTATTTTTTTTTTAAATTAGGTACATTTAAACATATAAGTGTTATATATTTTTGAAATCGCCTCTTAAAATCCTTTATTTTCATACCTCACACGATGGGTTTGGAAGAAAAAAATTTTTTTTTTACCCGCAATATGGCGCCCAAAATCCGCCATTTTTGTATTTTCCCATTTTAATATAGCCAGTGACACTCGCAGGATTAAGACAAATCGAATGACGTAAGAATCATCAAAATCGGCCAACGCGTTTGGTCTCTAGAACGCCACATAGGAACAAACATACATACATACATACATACATAGACTGATAAACACATTACCCTCCTTCGGCAGTCGGGTAAAAAGAAGAAGTTTTTATTTAAAGGAGCGTCCTCACTGAGAGCATTCACTTGTAATAAGCATTCGACGTCGAATATTCGAGTGGTGTGGACGTTGAGCCGAGCGTAACAAAGCTTACACGCAAGCGCGAACTTCGCCCGGTGTGGACGTCGCAACGATTTTCACGGAAACGGCTCGCATTCGAATGTTCACGCAAAACGCTCGAAAGCGAGTACTCAGATGATGATATGAATGAGTATGTACATACTCGTATGTAGAAATATTACTGACCACTTGTAAAGCAAGGAACAGTTTCTTGATCTTAAGTGTTTGTGACCTTCGTGGTCAAAAAAATAACTAAAATGCTGTAACCGCTCCATCCGACATTTTGAAATTAATGTCATTTAACGAGATCGTATTCGAATGCTCCAAGCTCGCAAGGGAATGTTTGACTTGAACGTTCATAGTTTTGCTCGAACGCGAATGCTGGGCTCGCTGGGAAGTATTTGTTGCTCGCCTACGATTGCTTGTTTACAAATTCTCACGAACGAAAGCTCCCAGTGAGGACGCTCCTTTAAAGAAAAGAGTAAGTGTGGCGTTTCTTGTCCGTTCTTCTCCATAACAATTGTCTTTAAATGGTTTAATTGATCTGACAAAAGTGTATTTAAATGCTTTTCTCAAACATGCTTGGAAAAGTGAGCATTATTTTGACAACCTTCTTCGAGATAAATCGAAATAGCTGTACTGGCCAAATACATGCGAGCAGCGGCCGGCAAAAGTTGTATGGAAATCCATATCAGTCGTGTGTAGCGGCCAAATAAATTACATAGTAAACTCATATCTATCGTGTAATTTAAAAATGGAACGATCTTTTACTCCGAAACATGGCAACCAAGGAGGTAACTTATCAAAAGTTTTATTTAAATTTCGAACTGGCTTGCTTTTAAAACTGTTTATTGAAAAAAAAACAAACGAAATCTTTATCGCGCGAAAAATTATTGTTGATCGTTGTTCGTCATTGATTTTGAAGAGTATAATAGTGTATTTGATAAAATGAGTTCTAGGTACTACTTAGTTTTAATTGCCGCGCATTATTTGAGAAAAGTACTATACAAGCCTTGCCCACAACTAGGTATTCATGGACTTACATATGTGTGCCTCGGCTTCGCCTCGGCCCACATTTACACGCTCGTCCATCAATGCCTCTTTTGCTGGCCGCTGCAGTAATGTACTATTAATTGATTTGACTTTGACTTTGAAAATTGACTCAACAGGACGAGTGTTAAGTCATCACCGGATGGTATACGTGTATGAGGTCATACACGTTATTAGGATGGTCGAGTGTTAAGTTTTCTTTGATAAATACATTATTTATTATTAACATCAAATAGTTTAAAAGTTTTACCCTAGAAAATATTCAAATGTCAAATAACGTCACATCTAATGACAGTTGATTATTGGACGATTGTTCGGACGCGAGGCGGGTTGAGTCAGTTCGGGAGTCTAGTCAGGACGATGTTGAATTAAGGTTGTTTTGACTTAAGTGAATATATTGTATTGAATTGATGGCACAGAGAAAAATAATATAATTGATGGTAACTTAGTGTGAACTGGAAAAATAAAGACTAGTTCAAAGACCAAACTGTGTGTTACTTTTGAATTACCAACTACGCATGAGTATACTATTTATTCTTGAGTATTTTTCTACCCACTGTCCTTGGACTCAACGGCTTGCTTTGTACTAGCTCTGTTGTCTATCTAGTGATCTTTCTATTTTCTATTTTATTTCTAAATATTGCTCGTTTAATAGTCATTAGATAATACGCCAACCATCCTCACTGACGCTGTTACATACTCATAAAGACGCATCAAAAGGTGCACGAAGTGTTTGGGGATGCCCATAGCAAGAAGGGGTCTCAACAGCACTAGACGTTTCACCAAATCAAACGCCTTGGAGAAGTCAACGAAGCAACTATACGTCGGTTTTTTGAACTTTTGGGATTTAGTTTATTTGGGACTATAAAGATCTATTCTCGAGTTCCTTCGCCCTTTACAAAACCTGCTGTTCAGGTGCACTTTCTTTGGGTAGGAAGCAGCGTCGGACTGGGACCAAAACCACCGGGACTTTTTTAAACTGCGGCCCACATTAGGAAAAGACAAAAAATAGGAGTGAATGTAATAATTATCGGAGGCTATGTTTGACTTTAAATGAATTATTATTTACTTACACACACTTTACGGAAATCAAATCAAATCAATCAATCTGCTTAGACTTTTCCAAACTAATGTTGGGGTCGTTTTCCAGTCTAACCGGATGCAGCTGAGTACCAGTATTTTACATGAAACGACTTCCCGTCGGCGTTAATATGGTTTGTTACGTAGACGATATCCTGGTGTTAGCTGGCGGGGACAACTTTGACGAGACCATCCAGCTTTCCGAGCGGGCGGCATGAGTGGTGGCGTCGATCTACGAGCTGGGTATGGATAGCGCCTTATTAAACTGGGGCGCTTTGGTTCCATAAACTGCCGAGGAGCAGAGAGCCGCACAGTTCGTCAGTGACAGTTGGAGATGCGCAAGTCCAGGTGGGTCAATACAGTAAGTATCTTGGCCTAATCCTGGATGGTTGGTGAGGTTTCGAAGGGCTTTTCGGGCGCCTGGTCCCCCGCGCTAAAACGGCAGTTGATGCTTTGCATAGACTGCTACCCAAACTCGGAGGATTAGCTAGGCCGCTGCAAACACAATTTGGTGAAAATGGATTAAATATACCCGTCTGATACCTAGTGTGAGTGTGGTACCATTTTGTAGACTATGACACACATGCTGGAGTGTCCAAAGTGCCCGCCCATACACCTGCACTTTGGAAAACCTTATGCTCGCCACGGTGTGGCCACCTACTGGGCCCAAAATAATTAAAGATATAAAAATGAAGGGAAAATGGAGTTGGAGCCCGGCTCCAGGTCGCTCCGCGGGCTGGTCAAGCTTTGGTCTGGGCCGGTCCAGCTGGCGGGCCAGCCCGTCCCAAGGAGAGACCGGCCCACCGGGAAAAGTCCCGGTACTCCATGGGGCCAGTCCAACCCTGGTAGGAAGGTCTTCTATCGTTCATTTAACACGTGTACCCAAGGGCGGATTTAGGGGGGGGGCACGGGGGCACGTGCCCCCCCCAGACGGTATTTTGTGTACTGAGGAGATTCCATCACAGTACATACTTATAAGCAAATCAAATTACAGAGTTGTTAAAATGTATTAATAAAATAACAGAAAGAAACTATTCACCACTGCACTGGAGGATGTCTTCAAGGTTCTAGACTGGAGAGGCCTATTCACCGATGATAAAGCTGTCATGGAGGACCCCAGTACAATGCTCGATGACCTCAGTAGAACTTCCGAAAGAATGGGTCCAAAAATGAACATGGACAAACCAAGGTGATGTTGAGCGCTCATGTCGCACCCACTCCTATCAAGATCGGTGGCTCCACAGCCGAAGCCGTGGACGTTGCGGGTTCCAAGACAGTTAAATTCATTCGCCGGGACTTCGTCGAGCTTCATTGCCTCGGCGCTTTTCTGGTGGTCGCCACTGTTGATTCTGGCTTTCAGGAGTTGCAGTGGTTTGGGAATAGTGCGGTGGGTTTGTCCCAATTAAAAAAAAAGAAAGCCGTGGGCGACCATGTCTACCTGGGACAAACGGTCCAGTTAGGCAGGTCCGATCCGTCCAATCTCGAGAAAGAGCTCAACCGTCGAATCCTACTCGGCGGGGCAGCATTCGGGAAGCTGCGCGGTTTCTTATCATCCAATTTACCAGTGTCTCAAGACGAACTTATGGCTCTGAGACTTGGTCGCTCACAATGGGCCTCATCAGAAAGCTTACAGTCACCCAAAGGGCAGTGGAGAGGGCCAGGCTCGAGGTGTCCTTGCGGGGAACCGATCACCTTTCCGAATATTTTTTGGTCGAATTTCATTTTACCGAAAACTATTGACCGAAGTCTTTTTTGCTATATGCATTATTTGACATATTTTCAGATCATCGAAGTATCATGTGGTATATTTATTATTTTACCGAACTACATTTCGCCGATTAAGAAAATAACTTTTTGCTTTTGGCCGAAGCATCTTTTGAACTTTTTTCATTTGCCATATTTTCACCAAACCGAAACAACATGGGAATTATAAGGAATATTATTTAGTCACAAATATATAGCCGGTTACTTGGTAGCATTTTCAATTTAAAATTGAAATAATGTCATAAAAGTCAATAATATATGTTGTGCTACAAAATTTAGTGACACAAACGAATCGCTGCAAAATCGACTTCACGCAGTCTTGTCTATGATTTATTAATAGGTTAGGAACTTAGCTCCCGTCATCTCCTTCGTGTTAGGTTACTTTAGACCCTGCAGACAGAAATATTTCGACATTTAAGTCGACATTTTTTTTTTCAGGTCTCTGTTTTAAACATTTGTATTCGCCCACTGTTTCTCTCTCACTTATTATTTTGATATGTGTTTAAATATAAATATTTCGGACAAATGTTATTTCGGCTAAGTGTAACTTCGGTAAAAACTTTTTCGACCAAGTAAAACTTTGGAGTAACGAAAAAAATCGAATTGATAATAGGTCAACTTAGACAGTGGCAGACGTGACTTCGATGAAGTAAAAAAAACGATATGATAAAAGTTGAAAAGTTTTAGGTGAAATTAAATTCGGTCAAATGTTGTTCGAACTTATGACAGGTAACCGTCCTTGCGTGATTGAATCATAAATGTAGAGATCTGCAAGAGAACCAGGGTTACCGACATAGCCCGAAGAATTGCCACACTTAAGTGGCAGTGGGCAGAGCACATTGCTCGCAGAACAGATGGCGGATGGGGCAGAAAAGTTTTGGAGTGGCGACCGCGAATCGGAAGACGTTGCGTTGGAAGGCCTCCCACCAGGTGGACCAAAAATCTGGCCAAGGTTGCGGGCATCCGCTGGATGCGGGACGCACGGGACCGATCAATGTGGCGACGCTTGGGGGAGGCCTATGTCCAGCAGTGGAAATCTTTCGACTGATATGATGATGATGAACAGAAAGAACATGAGTGAAACTCTTGTCTTTCATAACCCTTCCTGTACATACTTGAACTTATGGAAATAAACATGAAGTATGATACTTCAAGTTTATTTCTGACAGTTATTGTTGATTTTTTTGCCTGTCCGCCCCTTGTGCCCCTCCCAGAAAAAAATCCTGGATCCGCCCTTGCGTGTACCTAGTAAAATTTTGCTAGCGTGTGATTACTTCTTCGTGGAACCCTTTTTGTATAGTGGAATGAAGACAATATGAGCCCATTCTTTAGGCCCTGTTCGCCTGCGGTACAGGTCTCTATTGAAATGACATTTTTTCTAATGGCCTTGTCATTCTTGAGATGTTTAATGGCAGCTTCGACTTTTTCTTTTAGAATATCGGGTTCCATGTCTAGGTTTGAGGGTTCCGTATGAGTGAAATCTTAAATAGGATTAATGGATCCTCGTATAAATACTGGCAGCATTGCTTCCACGTCTCGGATGTTTCTTCCAGTTTAGTTACCATTTCCCCACGATAGTAGCTGTAGTTTATTCAAGAATTTAAGGTGATAATAGACATGCTTGTAACTTGCATATAAGTGTGCAAGTAGCCTAAATGCCATTGTGACATTATGGATGTCACAATAGCATGCAAGCTACATAAATACATAAAAGCAAGTTACAGTAATTTGTACTTTTGCCCTTAAATCAAGACATTTTCACGCATTTGTGCAATATATTGTGTTTTGAGTTGAGGACAAAGTAAATATATTTTTAAGTCTAACCAAACTATCTCAAATCTACTAAAATAGTAGAACTCTACTACACTTGGTCACAAAGTGCTACTGAGTATAGGTTGTTCCGTATAGGTTGTTCCCTCAGGTCTAGGCTATCTATTATTTAAGTTATATTTCTGAGGAATAGTTCCCGTTTGGGTGATTCCTCTGAACATATAATGTCGTATCATATATTAATTATCATGGGGAACAAATTAAGACTACTCTATGCTTCTTCGTCTCTTTTTGCCTCCTGATCTGAATCTTGCAGCTTGCAGCACTAATTTGTTGTCAAACTTCAAACCAAACTGTCACTGTCAAATAATTCAATTTTCGCTCGCGATTGCCACTCGAAAACTTCTTTGTAAACGATTTATTTAAAAATAATGTGATGATGTGATGTACTATCCTTCTGAACAGTTTCAAGTTTTATTTAAACCGTAACCGTATTAAATGTTTAAAAATGGCTAAATGGAAATTAACTCGCTTACAATTTGGAACTGAAGAATATACGCTAACAGAGGGCGACAAAGTAACCGTCGGCAGAGGAATTAATAACGTTATATCACTTTCAAGCGTAGTTATATCCAGGAATCACTGTGTGATACATGTTCTTAACAACCAAGCAGTCATCACAGACCTAAAGGTACATAGATATTACCCTTCTGATATAGTTGATAGTAAGGGATCATCATTCTAATAAAATAACACATTGTTATCAAGGTTTGTTTACAGAAAATAATGATGCAAATTAATTGAAGAACTTTTTTTCGAAGCCTTAAAACCGCAGCTCGCTGTACTCCTCTCACTTTTACCTCATTACAACAACCTTGAAATTTTACTTTTGTGATCGTTAGGTTTTCTCACAGGACCTATTTCTGCATGCTTCGCGGTCGGTCGTCGGGGTTATTTAGGGCCATGGTTGTTAACTCCACATCTCAGGCAATGGCCTTACCAGACCGGCGAGCATGGCCTCTGTGACAGGGTTGAGTCACGCATTTTATCTCGGTTTTTGCTCCCAAACTGTGATAAAAATGTGTGACTCAAGCCTGTCACAGTAGGCCGTGCTCGCCGGTCTGCACAATCTGCTTCGACTTTTTCGCCAATTGGTGCTACCTTGAACTATCACATACTTGTTTCGCATTTTTCCAGACGGGTTACTCCTCCTGCCCATCTGAGCATTTTATATGATTTCAAAAATCGGTATCTGCCTATATTACCAAAATTTTATGTTGTGCATGCACCTTTTACATAATGCCATTTTAACTATGATCTGCCAAGATAAATATTAAAATAAATCTTTTAATTAAGTTACTGGTTAAACTAAAAATAATTTATAATACTCCGCCCCTAAGAGGACCCACTGACCATGCCTTCTATGTATGAAATAATTCCTTTGCCCAAAGTAGTGCCCACTGTGACAGTTTTGGCTGATATTATTATTATGCATTATTTATTAAAAATGTTCTGTGCACAAAAACTAAACTTTAATTTTTACTTTTCTAGAGTTCTAATGGAGTATATATTGGCTCCACCAAAATTCCACCAAACACTCCATATGTGATTCAAGATTCAGATACCATTGGATTAGGTTGGACTACGGAAGCACCACTTGTGAACATTAAAGATTGTGAAAAATATGTTTTCAAATTCCTGAAAGAAAAATTATCTATATCAAGTAAATTAAGATTTCAAGGTGATGATGAAGTTGATGAAATAGAATCAAAAGTTGCTGAATTAGATACCATCTTGAAGGATGACAAATCCATTGATGTAAAGGAAACTATCAGATCACCTGTGATTAATGAGAAATTGCACCTAAAGCGAAAAATAGACAATAACTACATTAACAGTCTTATAAAAGAAGAACCTAAAAGTAAAAATAATGATCAGGGTAATGAGATTGTAAATATATCTGATAGTGATAGTGATCCTCAAATCAAACCACTTGAAAAATGTGCAAAAAAACTTAAACTGGAACCGAAATGTGAAGAGCAACCAAAACAAATGCTTAAAGAAACTGAAATTAAGATTGAAAAAGATTTGTTAGAGTTTGAGGCTTTTAATGTAAAACAAGAGTATCTAGGATATGATGAACCAATTCAGATTGATAGTGAAAGTGATAGTGAATCTGAGCAATGGCTAATGCGACTATCCCAAAGCTCACCTGGAAAACCTTTTATGAAAATTGCAAGAACCCCTAAAAAAGAAGCCTTACAAGAAGATTCCTACAGTCAGCTTGATGATTTTGTTTCTGCAAGTGATGATGATGAAGATTTTGTTGATGATCTAATATCCTTACCAATTCCGCAACATGATGACAATTCTGGAGTACCTGGTAAAAGTACAGTTAATTTAGTACCGGAAAAAGATCTACTGCCTTCGGCAGAGGTTATTGATTCTGATGAATGCTTTGAAGACATTATTTCAATCAAACAACCTTTAGCTGAAAAAGACACAAGAACAGATGAAGTTGATGGATACAATATTGAAGATATATTAAAAGAAGCAGATAATCTTATAAAGTCACCTGTATATGATCCACAAAAAGAGCCACAGATTGAAGAAAATATTTTATTGAAAAAGTCAGAATTAAAAGAACCAGATTCACTGAAGAAGGCACAATTAACAGAACCAGATTCACTGAAGAAGGCACAATTGATAAATCGTATTGCTCACTTACCAAAAACTAAAGTATCAAATCGTGGTGCCATAGAAAGTAAGTACTTTAACATTTTCCTCTTCATCATATTAGATTTGTGTGTGGCTTAATGCTTCTCTGCAAAAGAAGCCTTTTCAGCCTGTAACTGTCGTTGCAGTGGAGCAGTTATAGGCTGATGTTATCATGCACATTCTAAAAGCCAGATTAAATATACTTTTTTTTTTTTTTTATCTTCTTTCTGCGATTGGCTTCACAAGCCCTTAACAGATCTGTTATAGGAGTTATTGTCAGGAAAGAACTGTTCCTCCAGTGAGGAAAATGTCTCTTATTTGTTGTCTTTTCAGCCTTCTGTCACTTATAGGTTCACATAATGCTGTTGCTGGGGTGTTGGTATGAGCTTTTATACGGTCTTTGTATAGTTTTGCTCTGTGTTCGACTTCCTCCTTAACGGTTTTCATTTCTGTGTACTCATGCAATCAGGTTCTGATAAACAGAGGTGCATTTGTTATCATATTGAGCGTTTTGTTCTGGAAAAAAACGTTCCGTTCCGTTGTGTGTTCCGTTCTAGAATCTCCACATTAGAGTTCTTTGCTGATCCCCACAGCTCAATGCCATACGTCCAAACCGGCTTCATTATGGTTTTATTAATAAGTTTCTTATTTTCCATGGTGACATGTGATCTTCTGCCTATTAGCTAGTTTAGGTTTCTGAGCCTTAAATTTAACTCGTCGCGTTTGTTTTGAATATGCATTTTCCAAGTTTGTTTCCTATCAAGATGCATTCCTAAATATTTTGCTGAATCTTGGTGTGGAAGAACGTCATTGCCGAGTTTAATTGCGGGGCAATTGTCCTTTCTTAAAGTAAAGGTGACATGCACTGATTTGTTGGAGCTGGCCTTGATGCGCCACTTTTCCATCCATGCGTTAACTTTGTTAAGATGACTCTGCAACATTGACGACGCCACACTAGAGTTTACATGGTTGCAAAGTGCTGCGGTGTCATTAGCAAATGTGGCTGACAGGACATTTTCTGTTGTGGGTATATCTGCAGTGTACATAAGATATAAAGTAGGGCCCAACACGGATCCTTGCGGTACCCCAGCTTTTATGTCATGAAAGGCAGAGTAGGTGTTATTGATTTTTACTCTAAATATTCTATCTTCCAGATAAGATTTTAACAACAAGTAGAAGTTGTGTGGAAGTTGGTTCTTGATTTTGAAAAGCAGGCCTAAGTGCCAAAATTTATCGAATGCTTGCTGTACATAGAGAAAGACAGCACAGCAGTACTGCTTTTTCTCGAGGGCTTCCCTTATTTTGTTGGCCACTCTGTGAACCTGTTCCACAGTCAAATGACCAACTCTAAAACCAAACTGATGCTGAGGAATGGGGTCACTATCTTTAAGTATTCTTGTTAGCCTTCGCAAGATGATCTTCTCATACTATATATATACTACCATATACTTTTGGTTCTTCAAAAGAGACATTGCTTAACCATTCAATCTGACTAGCCTTTTCCCAACTATATTGGGGTCGGCTTCCAGTCTTACCGGATTTAGCTGAGTATCAGTGTTTTACATGGAGCGACTGCCTATCTGACCTCCACAACCTAGTAACTGGGTAACACGGTATCCCTTGGCAAGACTGGTATCAGGTCTAAAGCTTCTGACTTGTAACAACTGTCAAAGATCTTCAAATCACAGCCAGGACCATTACATTGCTTAACCATTGTAATATCTTGCATGATTGGAAATAAAATTATATTATTAGTAAATCATATATTAATAATAAATATTTTCCTTTTGTTTATTTTTAGTAAAACCAAGAAGAGCCTCTAATAAGCATAGCAAAGATAAATCGTCATCAAGACAGCACATATCTACCTCTCTAAAGGAAGAGCGTAAAAAGAAACTTAAGGAATTAGCCTGCAAGGAAAAGGAAGAATTAAAACAAAGTAGAGATTCCTTAGGAGTAAGCAAACCAGTATCAACAAATGTGAAAGTTACCACTTCAAACCGTGGAGCATTTTTAACTGATACGGCACAAGCAGTTGTCAATCCTGTGAAAAGAATAGAACACACACGTAAGGATAAAAGTGGAGAGGCTTCACCAAAAACAAAAGCAACACGAAATAAAGATGTTACTGAAGACCTTGAAAACAAAAGAAAAGAACCAGAAAAATCAATCAAAGATAAAGACTTTAAGTCAAACAGAACAAAAGACCAAAGCAGAACAGAATATAAATCAGACAAAACTTCAACAAAGGAGAGAGAAACAAGGGTACCTCTCAAGAGTTTAAAACCATTACTAGATGGTGAAGATACTTTTTCTGGCAAGCCAGTTTCTAAAGTGGGTCCAATGCAGACTGGTAAAAAGAAAGTGCATTTTTCAGAAGAACCACCCCAGGTATTAGTATTTGAAATTGAACCTGGCAATAAAATGAAGAAGACAAGTTCAGTGAAAACAACATTGGTTGATGTACGTCAAGCACCTGTATTTTCACTAGAAAAAATAACACTTATGAAAATTCTGCGCTGGAATCCGCAGTGGTTGGATGAGCAGAAGAATTTCAGTGAGCCACCTCCCATTTTAGGTCACAATAACCCACCTATGTCTGTTTTTCACTCATTTGTGAATCATAATCAATATGTGCAGTAAGTAGCTTTTTCATTTTAAACTAAGTTATTGTTCCACATTCAAGTTTTTCAAATGCATCTCCTTAATTTTTTATTATTTATTGGCTTTATCTTAACCACTATCTCACCTGATGGTAAGCGAAGATTTGGCCGAAGATGTAGCATGCTTGCCTTGAAGAAACCTATTCACTCTTGGCTTAAAGACTCCCAGGTTGTAGCTATCAGGAAATACAGACTGGCAGGGAATTCCACTCCTTAGCTGTATGCATAATAAAAGTATTCTGAAAACGTTTAGTGCGTATGGGTGGGATGTCCACCATGTACCGATGACGCATCGCCGTACTTCTTGCAGTCCGATGATGGAAAGGGCTAGGAGGAATTAGTTCATGCAATTCCATTGCACACTCCCTGAAATGTAACCGATAAAAAACCGACAGACTGGCAACTTGGCGACCAATTTTCAAGGCTTTGTAGCGTAGACTCGCCCAGTATCTCATTGCCGATGAGCCTCTTGGCCCGTTTTTCGATCGACTCTAGTGCATCCAGCTGGTGCTTGCCAGATCCGTCCCAGAGATGAGAGCAGTACTCCATGCATGACCGAACTTGCGCGACCGAAATTTTGTGTGGTTTACTAGATTTAAACCCTATTCTAGCTCTATAATGATGATTCATGTAGCAATTATTTATCGCTAAAAAGAGGTAAAATATGAATTCTCCAGTAACCATATTGAATGATGAAACTTGACCTGAATTGCTAAAGAGTTTGTGTGATGAATTTAGTATATGACAGCTAACATGTTTATACATTCTAGGTTGGTTGGTGACCTACTTCTAATGGAGATTTGGGAATGTTTAACAATAGCACACTCGAAGATGATTGCAAATCAAAACAAAGGCATAGAAATGAGAGTGGAGTCATTGCCGCCTATACCTCCACAAGAGCGATGCCTTGAGCTGTTCAGTCTTAGTGTTATAAGTAAGTTTTAAATTGCATACATTCAGGCCCAATATGCAAGAAAAGTTGACAAGATTGATGTATATAAAATTTGTCTAGTATCTGTAGAGTTCTTGCTGTGACCGAAATCCGGATAAGTTGATACCGTAAAATGGGGTGAATGGAAACAAAACTTTGATTAGGATTTTAACTGTGATACCACTTTATTGGTTTCAAACACAGCATCGTTTTTTTTTAAGGAATTATTTAAAATATTAGAGTACCTATTATTAAGATGTTGTAAACAATTTTATAATAAAGTGAAAATTCTCTTCAAAGTTTTGTTCCCATTGAAGTTCTATTCACCCCGTTTTATTTGTCTTTTATTTTTTATTTGTCATCCTGTGTACCTACTTCCCCTCACGTGTCTTATACACACAATAACAGATAAACAATGACGCATTTCCGCCACGGCACTTAATAGCCGCATAAAAGAACTGGTCCAAATGGGGACATTTTTAATGGCGGCGAATTATATCCAGCCATAATACTATTCGCGCATTAGACCCGAATTTAGAAGATTTCCAATTAGGATCGAACACGGATCGCGAATTCTAGCAAACCCTTTAAAGCCCTAGCGCCAACTGTACCTTTACACATATTCTAGTATATGTGTAAAGGTACAGTTGGCGCAGTGGCTCAACGATTGGCTGGTGGGCTGCCGTGGGTTCAATGCCCGCATGGAACAAATATTTGTATGGCTTACCAAAAATTTTTTCAGGTCTGTGTGTGTATGTGAGTTTAAATGTTTGTAAACGCACGTTGCAGGATAAATTCCGATGAGGGACAACATTAAAAAAACCGGCCAAGAGCGAGTCGGACTCGCGCACGAAGGGTTCCGTACCATTATCGCAAAAAAATCACGTTTGTTGTATGGGAGCCCCCCTTAAATATTTATTTTATACTGTTTTTAGTATTTGTTGTTATAGCGGCAACAGGAATACATAATTTGTGAAAATTTCAACTGTGTAGCTATCACGGTTCATGAGATACAGCCTGGTGACAGACAGACGGACCGCGAAGTCTCAGTAATAGGGTCCCGTTTTTACCCTTTGGGTACGGAACCCTAAAAAACAAAAATTGTCAGTGCATCACTCACACTATCGTGTAACTAACAAGGTAGATGAATATATTTTACTTCAACCGTTTTATTTTCCAGTTTCTGTTCCTGCCTTTGCATCAAAAAGTGTTCCAAGAGTAGGAGAAGTGCTTCTGATTTCTTTTGGACCAGAACAAGCCAGAAATCAAAGATTCTTCTTTGTACACAATGTGAGATGTCTGCCATCACCTTCAAGTGAGTCTCTTCGTATATTCTATTTATGTACAAGACTATAAATAATCTTGAGTTATTCCATTTGAATGAGCTGCAAAATACGTATACAATTTCCAAATTGATTATGCTGTAAGAATAAAATTACAATATTTATTGTGTAGCGGAAAAACAATGGCGTAAGGTCGAACTGACGTGGTCAAAGTCGTTTGGTCGATCCTTAGATGCTTCGCCTCAAATACATTATTATTATCTTTGTTGATATGATTCACACTCGTCCATAAATATCTAAAGTTTTATATTTATAGTTAGAAGTCACTGATTGCGATGAAACTGACTACTAAATCAAAATTGTTATAGAATTTGTTTGCGTTTACATGATAAGTTGAGAAAAACTGGCCAAGTGCGTGTCGGACTTCAAACAAAGTCAAATGTATTTATTTCAACTAGGTCATTATGCGGCACTTTTGAACAGTAAAAATTTACATGTAATAAAAAATTGATTCTACCGTGCATTCGGAAAAGTAGGTTGATATGGAGAAGAATGCACAAGAAACTCCATACTTAATCTTTTAAAAAAATAAAGGCTTTTTACAATATTTACATAAGTAGTAGGTACATACATTAATAAATTTTTATACGTGAGAACGATGCACCCAGCACTACTATACTAAATATAGGTTTAAAGTATTACAAGCACTAACAGGTAAATTCCTTCGATTGATAAATAGGGACATGGTTCTCACATACTTACAAATATTGCAAACATAGGTAAATTACCTAATTCAACAACAACGGAACAGTGTGCAAGTCAATTTTTTAAACAAATAGAGAAGAAAATAAATAAAAATAAAGCGGTACTATAATAATTATGAATATACCGTATACAAATTAACCATTTTGATTGTTTCTACACTAAAGATTGCCCTACGGAGCAGGACCAGCATGTTTCCAAGCATTCTTATCTTGAATATAATCATCTAATTTATAATATGCTTGTTTACAAAGTGTGCTTTTAATTATTGTTTTAAATTTTCTTTCATTAAGTTTTAATTTTTTTTTAAACATTTAGGGTTCCGTATTTTGACCGCCAAATCAAGTTTGTTTTAAAATGGTTTTTTTTTCTATCTATGCGAATGCCTTGTTCTAATATTGTTATCGCTGTACCATACGTTGTCAATCCTCAATTCAATAAATCACCCATAATTATAATAATTACCATCTCAGTAACGACTCCGGCAGCCTAATTGCGTAACTTTTATGACAGCTCAAAGCACGCGCGATAATAGTTTTCATTGTTAACACGCAATGGACACTGTCGAATTGTCAAAATGAAATCAGGGCATGGTAACTTTAAAAGTAAATTGTTTTCCTTCAAGCTCGTTGCGCTCGCCTTTATGTCAATGTTCTACATCTGACTGCGAATATGTACAATCTGCACATCATATCTTATGGGAGTGTATTCTTTGGCAGAATGAACGTAATATTATGTTGAATAATGTAGAGGCTACCTCAGGAGTTGTTTACTATACGGACCTTGTGGAAACTAGAACAAATTTCCGTGCGTTCAAGCGTTTTTGCCATACCTATTATTGGAATCAAACATAGCAGCTCACAATGTTAGGTTATTAATTATTAATTCTTATTTTTATCCGTGGTGCTAGGCAACTGGGCTTATCCCAGTTGTAAACGACCCTTTGTGCCTAGTGGCCTTGTTTGTTCTGTCTCCTGCTTGATATAGAGGGAAGTGGAAATTTATGTTTTTTCCTACTCCTCCGTTATTCTTTTCTGATTAATTTCGTTGCGGGATCCAAGACAGTTAAATTCATTCTCCGGGACTTCGTCGAGCTTCATTGCCTCGGCGCTTTTCTGGTGGTCGCCACTGTTGATTCTGGCTTTCAGGAGTTGCAGTGGTTTGGGAATAGTGCGGTGGGTTTGTCAAAATGAAAGAATTTGCGATCGATTAAATAAATTTAAATTACGCAATTAACTGCAATTTTAATATTTATTGGCAACTCTTTCGAAAGTTATTTTATTCATAAACTGTTATGATTTCACAGATAACAGACACGCATTCTACAGTGTATCTCTTCATGCTACATTTGCGGACAAATTGAAGTCGTTAAAGTTGGGCGAATTAATGATAGGCTGGAACTTAGCTTATATCAACAAAGAATTACAGCTGTTTGAAGCTATGGAATACCTGGCGGGATCCCCCCTCAGTGATGCGATACTGAGGCCAGAACCTCATCACTTTATCAAGAGCCAACAAAACCAGTCAATCAATATAAAATCTCAGGTTAGTATATTTTAGTTGTCTTTAAGGCGCTATGTGGGAGTTAAGTGGCTGTTGTGGGAAGTTCCCGAACGGTCTCTAGGATTGATTGGGCGACACTTCCCCAGGTTTCTTTCAACAACACCATTGTTCCTATAGCTCACACTGTGTAGAACCTGGAGATTTATATCGACAGCACCCTTTCCTAGACTAAACAACTGCAGGTCAGTCGTAAACTGTTTGCGTCTGCGGGCTCCCTGAGACGCCTTCGTAACTTTCTTCCTATCACCACTAAAATTGCGATAGCAGAATCTCTTCTCCCTATCCTGGACTATGCTGATGCCAGCTATCTCGATCTCACCCAAGCTTGAGCGACTTCAAAATCTCTGTATCAGGGTTCATATTTGGCTTGCGCAAGTATGACCATGTTTCTGAATTCCGAACCAAGCTCAAATGGCTTCCCATTCGCCTTCGCCGGAATGCCGACATACTTTCATTGCTATATAATGTTCTATTTAATCCTTCTAGTCCTTTTTATCTTAAAGAACGCTTTCAGTTCCTCTGTGTCACACGTATGCATTCCACATCCTTCTTCGACAAATCATTCACGGTTCAAGCAGCTCGTTTGTGGAATGCATTACCTATTGAGGTAAGACGTGCGCAAACATTACCTACATTTAAAAAACAAAAATTTTAACCAAAGAAAAACCGACTTCAAAATCAAAAATATAAAACAAAAAATGCACTAAAAAGTAAAAAAAATATTGCGTATTCTTGTATCTACAACTTACAATCAACTTATTTATTCTACTCAATGTAGGTACGATATATGCGTTTATCACGCGAGAAGGTAGGTAGATAACTACTTAAACTTCACATCTATCTCAACACATACGTACGACTAACAAACAATTATTATCAATATATAAATTTAGAGTTCACCTAAGCAAAAAATATATGTGTAGCTTAAAAGACAATGAAATTATTAGGATAATATTACAATGTACAATTATAATTGTAGGTTTATAACTACTTAAACGTGAGATGTTTTATTATATGTTTTCTTCTTCTTCTTCTTCGAGGGAGAGGTACAGTCGAGTGAGCGAGCCGAACGCGTACGTATGCCGCGACGCACTGTGGATCGAAAATCGGCTCTAGAAGACATAGGAACTTAAATTTAAAAGTGTCGGTTTTTTTGCTTGAAATGGGTTCTAATAGCCAATATCATGCTTATATATTTCATAGGACGCAATCTGGTAGGCAAAAGGGCAAGTTTTATTTTTTTTGCTAAAAAAATGTATGGAGCTGATATAAAAAATGCATAAATCTCCGGAACCGCAAGACTAACCGTAATATCCTTGCACCCGGTTATAGAACTATTTATTTATGATTTTTTGACATACTTCGTATAACGAGAAAGACTGCGTTTTTTTTTTTTAAATCCTCAACTTTTTTTACCTAATATATGCTATAAATAGAAATAGACGTGTTATGTGATGTGTCTATGTATCTTAAAAAAAATATTTAAAATTATTAAAGATATTTTGATGTTTATTAACCGACTTCAAAAACGGAGGAGGTTCTTAATTTGTTTGACTTTTTGTGTATGTTTATTCAGAGATATCTTCGCCAATTATTAACCGATCTTGATGATTCGTTTTTTGTTTGAAAGAGTATGGTCCCGGATTGGTTCCAGTTAAATTTGGTAAAGACCTGTTGAATAACTTCGGCGATATTCAATGGAACTCTTCAATAAATGACGGTAAACCACCATAGATTGCTGCAATCGCATGTCTGTATATTGTTAAAACCATTTCATAACGTAACATCGCACCAGTAGACTCTGAAGGGGTACGCAGATGTGTACAGTTCACCCTTCTACACTCTCATTTCATCAGTTATGTTCAAGTTCCCTGTTACTGAGGTTATCTATTTGGGCATAGCATTTTTGTTTATTAACCGATCTAGATGATTCCGTTTTTTGTTTAAAAGAATATGGTCCTGGATTGGTCCCAGTTAAATTTGGTAAAGATCTGTTAAATAACTTCGGAGATATCCAATAGAACTCTTCAATAAATAACGGAAAAACACCCAAAATGGCTTTAATCGCATGTCTGTATATTGATTATAATTCAGAGTTCGGGAGATAAGTGTTGTATATTGGCAATTAAAGTTATGATGATTTACCGTCATTTATTGAAGAGTTCCATTGAATTTCGCCGAAGTTCTTCATCAAATCTTTACCAAATTTAACTGGGACCGATCCGGGACAATACTCTTTCAAACAAAAATGATATGCCCAAATATCTAATTCCAATAACAAGGAACTTGAACATAACTGATGAAATGAGAGTGTAGAAGGGTGAACTGTACACATCTGCGTACCCCTTCAGAGTCTACTGGTGCGATGTTATGTTATGAAATGGTGTAAACAATATACAGACATGCGATTGCAGCAATCTATGATGGGTTACCGTCATTTATTGAAGAGTTCCATTGAATATCTCCGAAGTTATTCAACAGATCTTTACCAAATTTAACTAGGACCAATCCGGGACTATACTCTTTAAAAAAAAAACGTATCATCTAGATCGGTTAATAAACAAAAATGCTATGCCAAAATAGATAACCCCAATAACAGGGAACTTGGACATAACTGATGAAATGAGTGTGTAGAAGGGTGAACTGTACACATCTGCGTACCCCTTTAGAGTCTACTGGTGCGATGTAACGTTATGAAATGGTTTTAACAATATACAGACATGCGATTGCAGCAATCTATGGTGGTTTACCGTCATTTATTGAAGAGTTCCATTGAATATCTCCGAAGTTATTCAACAGGTCTTTACCAAATTTAACTGGAACCAATCCGGGACTATACTCTTTCAAACAAAAAACGAATCATCAAGATCGGTTAATAATTGGCGAAGATATCTCTGAATAAACATACACAAAAAGTCAAACAAATTAAGAACCTCCTCCGTTTTTGAAGTCGGTTAATAAACATCAAAATATCTTTAATAATTTTAAATATTTTTTTTAAGATACATAGACACATCACATAACACGTCTATTTCTATTTATAGCATATATTAGGTAAAAAAAGTTGAGGTTTTTTAAAAAAAAAACGCAGTCTTTCTCGTTATACGAAGTATGTCAAAAAATCATAAATAAATAGTTCTATAACTGGGTGCAAGGATATTACGGTTAGTCTTGCGGTTCCGGAGATTTATGCATTTTTTATATCAGCTCCATACATTTTTTTAGCAAAATAAATCAAACTTGCCCTTTTGCCTACCAGATTGCGTCCTATGAAATATATAAGCATGATATTGGCTATTAGAACCCATTTCAAGCAAAAAAACCGAAACTTTTAAATTTAAGTTCCTATGTCTTCTAGAGCCGTTTTTCGATCCACAGTGCGACGCCGCGATTCGGTACTTCGGTCACTCAGTCAAGAGAAGGAAGCAGTACGAGTTACTTGATTATAAACCGATTCAGATTGTTTTTATATTCTATAGCTACACTGTCCCTCTTGTGTTTATTATTAGCTACATTTTCGTATCGAGGTTGCTAGATATTGTCACAGCATATTGTCGTTTTAAAGTTCATTTGTAAATAGGATTAATAAGGTATTGGTATTTTATCGTATCAAGGTTGCTAGATTTTGTCATAAAAGTTCATATATAAAATAGATTTCTCGTGGTCTATTAATACCTATTCTCGTATTATTATTGCTAGGTATATTGTCGTATTTCCTTGGCTGACACCGACTCCAAAAAAAACAATTATAATTGTACATTGTAATATTATCCTAATAATTTCATTGTCTTTTAAGCAGTCTACACATATATTTTTTATTTTTTGCTTAGGTGAACTCTAAATTTATATATTGATAATAATTGTTTGTTAGTCGTACGTATGTGTTGAGCTAGATGTGAAGTTTAAGTAGTTATCTACCTACCTTCTCGCGTGATAAACGCATATATCGTACCTACATTAAGTAGAATAAATAAGTTGATTGTAAGTTGTAGACACAAGAATACGCATTTATTTTTTTACTTTTTATTGCATTTTTTGTTTTAGATTTTTGTTTTTGTTGTCGAATTTTTTTGTTAAAATTTTTGTTTATTTCTTGATTTTTAGTGAATCTGAAGTTCGATAACAGTTTTTTTTCTGAATATGGGTAGACCTACAAAACGCGCTATTCATATGAGACAGCGCCGTTTAAATGAGACCAACGAAGAAAGGGAGAAACGTCTATCGCAAAATAGGGAATCTACATCCAGGGCCATTTCAAAAGAGAGTTGTGAAGAGCGCAAAAATAGGCTTTCAAAAATGCGGGCTTACATGAAAAAAGTTTTGAACAGCGAAAATATCTAAAAACATACTCACCGTCTCGGCTTGATCACTGATCGTCTATTCAATGAGACGGAAGAGCAACATGCCCACCGGCTTGGCTTGATACACGATCGTCTATCCAATGAGACGGAGGAGCAACAGGCCCACCGATTCCAATTGATTCACGATCGCTTATCAAACGAAACACCTGAAGCTCATTCAGTTCGACTTTCTAGAATGCGACAAGCCAGTCATGTTTGTAGGGACATCACATATGAACAATCTTTTGAAGCGGCTATTAATGTTTTTGCTGATGTACCATGCGCTGTTTGTAAAAGAAGTCTTTATCCACAACAGCATTCCAATTTACGAGCAGATATGTACAGTACACTATTGCCTGAAGAACTGATTGCTTTAGGTATAATAACTACGTGCTCTCGCTGTAAAAATAATATTAGGAAAAGAAAAATTCCAGCAACTGCATTTTGGAATAAAATGATGCCCACAGAAGTACCACCTGAATTAGCCAATTTGACGAGCGTTGAAGAACGGTTTTTAAGTCGCATCGTACCGTTTTTAAAGATTGTTAAACCTAATAACCGTTTCAGTCAAAATTGGTGTAAAGGGCAGGTCATTTTATTTGCAAAGGATGTTGCGGAAATAGCTGAACAGTTACCACTGACACCACATCAAGCTGGTTTAGTTTTGGTAGTGGAAAGTCTCGAGAATCTTTCATGTTCTAAAGAATTCGTCGTGGATATACAAAAATTGAATCGAGCATTAACTTGGTTAATTTCCAATAACCATCTTTACAGGGATGTTCAGATGCATTTTGAAACTACCTCAAACATTCCTCTTTTAGTCCATGTAGGTGAAAATTCTATTCATGAAGAAAATAGTGTTGATTCCGAAACTTCCTCAAGACATTATGTCACTTCGTCTGTCGCTTGTTATTAGCAATTTTGTTTTATATTACATTCTTTATGTCATTGGTTTGTTAGCCTGTAAGCCTTCTTTAAAAAAAAAAAATGAAAAATTTAAGGTCTATCCACACATATCAGGGCCGTGCCTGGACGTGCACGGGACGTGGACAGACCGTGCCCCGTCAGGGGCTCAAAAAAATATCGGTGGGAACATTTTATATGAACTCGTTCACACACGTCCGTGCACGGGACGTGCCCGGGCCCATGCACGGACCCCGATTTGTGTGGATAGAGCTTTATACGGCAATATTTGATTTATATGTTTTTTAATTGTATGAGCAGAAATGCTTTCTTTAACAATATATATGACCTTCCCTATTATTTTTACAATAACGCCTTTTTTCCATGAATCTTGTTTATTTACATTATGTTTCTTATACAAAATATAATCACCGGCCTTGAAATGTTTTTGAGTTCTTCTACTATCGAGTTCTTTAGACTGCGGACACTGTTTGTTTTCGACGTGTCGAGCGAGAGTGACAGATGCCGATTCACTATCTCTGACTCTGACTCTGTGATCACAATTAAATCAAATCGCGATCGCAATTTATGTCCAAAAACTAGCTGGGCGGGCGAACATCCCGTTGTGGAATGTATGGAGTTTCGATAATCGAACAAATATTTACACAACTTATGATTTATTGTTTTATTATTATGACCACTTAATAAGCATGATTTGATTCCCTTCTTAACCACTTTCACGTAACTTTCAGCCTGTCCGTTACTAGCCGGATGGTAAGCGGGTGACGTCACATGCGATATACCGTTTGATAAACTAAACGATCTGAACTCTGTTGAAGTGAATTGTGTACCATTATCGCTAACTATCGAGTGTGGCAAGCCAAATCTTGCCATATACTCATATAATTTGCTAATCACTGATAATGTTGAAGTACTCGTTCCCAGATCATACGCTTCGACCCATTTAGTGTACGCATCCACAATTACTAAATACGAACGATTATGAACTGGCCCGAGAAGGTCAATGTGGATTTGATAAAACGCCTGCGGGGGGTGTGGCCAATGTGCCAGCAGCGCACGCGCCGGTGATTGTCTAAGTTGTAAACAAACCTCACAATCAGCAATCATTTTTTCTACGGCATTATCTATCCCGGGGAACCAGAATCTGCTGCGAGCCTCTGCTTTCGTTTTCACTATACCCAGATGTGATTTATGAAGCTCTGATAATAATTTAGGCCTTATTGATTCCGGAATAACTACTTTGTGGCCCCGCATAATGCAACCGCTTTCAAACGATAACTGCGTTTTACATAAAAAATACGGTTTAATTAAATTATTTGATAATCGTCTCGGCCAACCATTCCCAATATATGAAATGACCATGCTTAAAATTTTATCATTACGCGTTTCCTTACGTATTCCATCCAGTGTTACCGGTAAACTACCATCTATAACAAAGTTAATATAGGAAGCACGATCATCTACGGGCATAAGACTGCTGTCGGCCCCGTGGCCGCACTCCCCCCTCGCTGCTGTCGACTCGTCGTCGGGCAGGCTAGCGCGCGACAAATAATCAGCGCTGTTGTCAGCGCTCCGTATGTATTCTATTTTGTAATTATAGCCACTAAGAAACATAGCGTAACGCTGCAATCTATTCGCTGTTACTTCTGGAATACCACGGTAGGGACTAGGGCATGCAGTTTCGTACATTTTCAATTTCGAAATTAACTTACGAAACTGGACTCCTCAGTTTCGTAATTTCGAAATTTCGAAACTGATGCCCTATAATGGAAAATCAAAATTCAAAATTTGTAGTCTGCAATTTATCTTTAAACAAAGTGAATTTTCTTTTTCTCAAGACTTCTACTACAGATACTCCACTGCTGGGGACACCTTCGACGATACCATCCAGCTTTTCGAGCTGGGGTTCAAGAGAGTTACAGATAGCGCCTCATAAAATTGAGGCGCTGCCGATGAGCAGAAAGCCACCCAGCTCGTTAGTGACAATAGGAGATGCGCAAGTCCACTATCTTGGTTTAACCATGTACGGTGAGACTTCGAAAAGCATTTCGAGCGCCTTTTCCCCCGCATTGGTAGGCAAGTGAGTGCTTTGCATAGACTGCTGCCCAGTCTCAGAGGCAGAAATAGACTGTCAGATGTCTGACGCTGCAGGACTAAAATCAACAGCCTGCAGAGGAAAATGGTTATTTGAATAGCAAGTTGGCTGAAAAGAGCGAGCGCATCTCCTACAGGCACATTCAGGTACTGATCGGGCACGGTTGCTTCGGTGAGTACCTGAATAGGATTGGGTGAGAGGCCACGGTAAATTGCCATCATTGTAGAGGCAACTTGGATTCTGCACAGCACACGCTCGAGGAGTGCTTTCTTGGGCCTTTGAGCGGTGGGTCTTAATCACCGAATCGGGCGAGACCTGTCTCTGCCAGTATTAGTGAAGAATATGCTGGCGGAGACAGAACACTAGAGTTAAAATAACCACCTAGTGGAATTGTGAGAAGGCCAATCCCACTCGGAGAAGAAGGCATCGTGGAGGCAACCACCTCATGATCTAGACACGCCGAAACCCCGCCTGTATTATTTAAGGCAGGTGGAACTTCAGGGATTCGGGCGCTCAGAGAATCCCCAAGACTGTCCATCCACCGAGTGACTTCAGGAATGACAGTGGCACAGTGATCACGTGCTGCCGTGCACAGCGAGGCTTAAGAGAGACTCCTTTATAGTCTCCCCAAGAATGTGCTATTTTAAGAAGTGCTGATGGTGATCACTGGTTTGGTTTTAATGAGGTAAAAATACCACACTGCCTGGTTTTTTTCTCCAAAAGTTCAGGTGCGAGTTCAGGCGAAGGTTTCCCCCCGATAGCAAAAAAAATATGGGCCTTCCCAGCAAATGATTGTAGACCTTGTCAAAGTATTCTCCTCACTGGCCACCATTATTATAAAGTTCGGTTTTTAATGGCCGAGCTTCTTTCAATCTTGTTTATTTATTTAACACCTAGGTTAGTTTGTTTTATTGTAATATGGTCACAAGGTGGCCCAACGCAACTGTCTAATTAATTGGCTTTAGATTCGTATTCAGACTCATTTTCTGATGATCCTCTTTTGGTTTCAATAAAAAAGGAGATTGCCCATACACAGGCCCCTTATAAGTATCGTGTCTGCAATTTCAATATTATCAAAAAATAGGATTTATATTTTGTGTTTTTTTCCATCCGTGTCCTTTACGTTATATGTACAGACAACAACAGATCAGATTCCTTCACTTGGACATTTGTATGCACCTTATTGCATTGTAATAAGGGTTCATTTCAAGAACAGAAACATCGTTATATCTCGTGAACCCCGAAAAATAAATAAAAAATGTTTTTTAATTATGAATATAACGTGTTTTTCCTATAATATAGAACCAAATTCATCAAGATACAACCATTTTTTCAAAGGGGCCCAAGTTCCCTTACAAAACGGGCATTCTCCTTTCAAAATTGTATAAAAAAATAAAAAAATATTTAATTTAAATCCAATTTCGAAATTAGGGGTGTCAATTTCGAAATTAATAAACATGCAAATATGGTCCGAAATTTCGAAACTATGAAATTTCGAAATGCATACCCTAGTAGGGACCAAAAATCGACAGTAGGGGCTTATGGTCTGTACGGAGTACAATAGGAACCGCCCTCCAGTACAAATACTGGTGAAAACGCCGCACTCCGAATATAATAGCTGTAGCCTCCTTCTGGATTTGTGAATACCTTTTTCCTGCAGCATTTAGAGTCCGAGAGGCAAACGATACGGGACATTCCACTCCATCAGATCCTATCTGTGATAATATCGCTCCTAAACCACTAGGTGACGCATCTACTGTTAAAATTATTTTAAGCATTCTGATTGTAATGTGCTAGTACCTGATCAGAAGCCAAACTTTTTTTTATTTCTTTGAATGCATAGTTATGTTCATCCTCCCATTTCCATTTACTACCCTTTTGTAATAATGAATAAAGCGGTCTCAATATTAAGGACGCGTTGGGAACGAAGTTTCTATAATAATTGACTAATCCCAGAAATGACTGTAATTTGTTTACGTTTGTTGGGACAGGTGCATCGACCATTGCTTTAATTTTTTGTTGAGATTTTTTCAGCCCATGTTTGTCGATGGTATAACTTAAGTATTCGATTTGATCTTCGAAAAATACACATTTATCCTTACGAAGTGTCAGCCCTGCGTCTTGTAGCCTTTGTAAGACTGCACATAGCCGTTCTAAATGTTGCAATTTAGTTTCTCCCGTAATACAAATGTCATCAAGCATACACATAACACCGTCTAATCCCGACAGTAAACATTCCATTGCCCGTTGGAACCTTGTATACTTAAATAGTCCGCGGTGGGTATTTATACAAGTGACCTCTTGTGACGCTTCATCTAACACAAATTGTGAATAGGCTTGTGTCAAATCTAATTTGCTAAACTGTTGCCCCCCGTGTAATTTCGTGAATAATTCTTGAACTGTTGGTAAAGGGTATTGTTCTACAACCAACTGTTTATTCACACTGACGGAGTAATCAACGCACAGTCTAATTGAACCATCGCGCTTTAATATAGGCACGATAGGTGACGCGTAATTTGCATACTGTACCGGTTTGAGGAACCAAACGATCGAGCTCACTGTTTTCCTTGTCTCTAAGCGCAAATGCAATCGGACGCGCTTTAAAAAAAACCGGTTTGACGTCGTCTTTTAATTGCAACTTCACTTGATATTTTGTAAACATTCCTAACTCATCTGAGAAAACTTTCGGATAACATGATTTTAACTGTTCGACGATGTCATTTGTTTGACTAAAAAAATTTACTTGCAACATTTGCAACTTGAATAGACATATAAAATCACGACCTAAAATTGGAGGTCCACCGTCTCGTATCACACGTACCCTTATTACCTGTATTTTATCCAAATAAGTAATAGGCAATTTTACGGTTCCTAAACAATGAATTTCTCGTCCCGTATACGTGTACAATTTGTCGCTCGTCAGTGATAATGGTACACTTTCAAAATATTTTCGGTACGTTATTTCCGAAATCGCTGTGACCGCCGATCCGGTATCGATTTCGAATTTTACCCTAACTCCCTGTATTGAAACGTATAGCGTCATAGGTTTCCCTTTATGTGAAAAAATTTTGTTCACTTTACCGTCATCGTCACTCTCGTTAGACTCGCCGGTACCTACAAAATTTATATTTTTACACATTCGGCGTAGATGGCCTTTTACATTGCACTTTTTACACGAATAACTAGCAAACCGACACTGCGACGTTTTATGGTTTTTATATCCGCACACCGCACACACTTCTTTAACACTCGGTTCTTTTGCACTGGTTCCGCTTGTAGTACGCGCGATCTTGAACATTGACTCGCTCGGCGGCTGTGTCTGCGTCGACGCCAACGACGATGATGCAGCTGCTCCCTTACGTGCACTGCGCACGCTCTCCGCCAGCTCCACAGCTTTTGCCAGTGTTAGCTCCTGTAGGTCACGTGCAAACAGCTTGTCTTTCTCCGGCCCCGGTTGCATTCCCATGACGAACCGGTCACGAAGCGCCTCTTCCACGTTTAGGAATTCGCAATGTGCAGTAAGCCCACGGAGCCTTGCGGCCCACTGAGAGTACGTCTCTTCCGCGTCTTGAGTAGCTGCGTAAAACTTCTACCGCTCCCCAAAACCAATTTTTTTTGGGGTAAAGTGCTTGTCGAGGAGTATCAAGATGTCTTCATACGGCACTTGAGTTACTTCCTTCGGGAACGCGAAATCAGCTGCTAGTTTGTAAGTGCTGTCTGTGAGTGCGCTCAGCAATATCGCCCGCCTTTTCACACCCGATGGATCATTTGCATCGTCGATGTCGTTCGCAATATACCATTGAGTAATCCTTTGTTTGTAAGTTTGCCACGTATGGATATTGTGATCAAAACTTGATAGAATTCCAAAATGAGACATTTTATTTTTATTTTTTATTCGCGGGTACTCGTCGCCACTGATGGATATGCGATCAAAGGGTAGCAAGTAAAACAACGGTTAGCTGGAAACACACTGAGTATATTTGTCAATTAACACGTCTTTTATTGTTAGGAGTGGATGCAACCACCCTCATATTTGCATACATAACAAGACAAAATTTAGTGATCTCAGTACTCGAGGAAACCAATTATAATGGTCACATAGACAATGACAACACTTCAGATGGCATACTGACTTAAAAAATGCATTAATAAGTTTTTTCAGAGAACACTTAAACGGGATACTTACAGCAAACGCTATCTCGATAGCAGTACATTGCAGAACTTTAGGTGACAATCAAACTTATTTTTTGTTTGATTCCCATGCGCGTGGTCCCAAGGGGGCTTCCGCTCCCATAAATGGTACCGCTTGTTGCATGCGCTTTAGTGACTTGGAGGATTTGCATGGCGTTTTACGTCGCAATTTATTTGTGTCGCTAAATAAGGTGCCAGAAGGAATGTTTCGGGATAATCTTAATGTATTCTCGTTAACATCATTAGTTATAGCTCTGGACACCCAAATTCAATCGTTTACGCCCATATTGGAACAATCGACAATAGTAAGGACAGAGAGTCCAACATATACACCAAATGATTCCATCCTACCAATAATACAAACTCCCTCCAAACAAAAACACAAGTAATTCAGTCTCTCCAAAGAACAATTCCAGTAACACCAACCCATTTTCATCAACCACCAGTCGATAATTCCTTGGGAACCATTTATATCGAATCAGCAAGTATGCTCCAAAACATAGACGATAATGTACCTAATTTAGAAAACGTTGTAAATATGAATAGCTCTTCAATAGATGATACAGTGAGATTGGCTGCAATCACAAGGAAAACTGCACCGCCCTTGAATTTGGAGCGTGAACGTCGTATGGAAGAATTGTGTTGGTATTTTCTTTTGATTACTTCCAAAACCGGGTAATGAGTGTTGACAAGAGGTTCAACGGAAATGATTATTTATTTTATGCTCTTTCTATTGTTGAATATTTTCGTGCGAAATCAAGTGTATCTCTGTCATGTAGGATGCGACAAGGTCGTGGAGAGCATACACCACATGGCCTTGTGGATAACATGCATCTCACTATGAGAAATATTCGAGGATTGGCATCATATTGGCAGAAATGTTGCTCTGAATTGATTGCAATGGTTAGAACTTTAGGGCCTCCCACATGGTTTTTAACATTTTCCTGCAATGATTTAAATTGGTCAGACATGATAAAAGCCTTGCTAATCGCCGATGGACGTGACATCGATGATACCGAACGCCTGTCATTCCAGGAGCGCCTGAATCTAGTGCAGAAACATCCGGTAGTGTTAGCACGACAGTTCACACTGCGTGTTAACGCTCTCATGCGATTCTTAAAGGGAAATAAAGACTGCTTGGGTGGTCCTATTGAAGATTTTTGTGGTACAGAGTGGAGTTTCAAAACCGCGGTAGCCCACATCTGCATATGTTAGTATGGTGTAGTAATGTGCCGGAGTTCTCTACTCCAGAAGAAATTGCTGTAATTGAGAGGGTGGTTTCATGTTCATTAAATCCTATTGACCCTATATTGTGCAAATTAGTCGAGGATTTGCAGATTCATAAACTAACTGCGACATGCAAAAAAAAATTGCCAAACTGATGGTTGTCGCTTTGATTTTCCAAAGCCAGCAAGTGTTAACACCGTTTGTCTAGGACCAGATGAAGCATTTGCTAACAATGGACGATTCTGTTTATTGAAACGATCCTCAAATGAAAACATGGTAAACAATTACAATGCAGTTCTTTTAGGTCTATGGAAGGGAAATATTGACGTGCAACCGTGTGGTATTGTCACCGCTGTAGCCTACTACGTCGCAAAATATGCGAGTAAATGCGAACCAAATGATACTGGTGATGTAATTCGAGACGCTATTTTGAATGCTAAGAGACGAGGCGGTGATGTTTGGAAACAATTGTTTGCAGTATCAATGACTATTTTAAATCAACGCTTGCTGAGTGCGCCCGAATGTGCATACAGATTATGCCACTTGCGATTGAAAATGTCGTCGCGACAGACTGTTTTTGTAAATAGTTGCAGGCCGGAGGAACGTTTCAGACTTCTGAGATTTGACAGTGATGAAACCAGTATTTACAATAACATTTTTGATCGTTATGTATTACGCTCAAACGAGCTGGAGAATTTAAGCCTTGCGGAATTTGCTGTCCGTTTTGAAACCGTCTCTAGCACGATATGGTCAGAGGACAATGGGAATGCGGAACTAAGAGACGAAGATATTACGCCAGTGAAGTATATCAGCTTGCAGGACAATACGAGAATGCGTGTAAGAAATAGACCGGCAGTATTACGTACCCGGTATTATACAATTAATAGTGACAAAGAAGCATACTATTATAGTTTAATAGTATGCCACATACCATTTCGAAATGAAGGCGAGTTACTGTTTGAAAATGAAACCTGTTTTGAACACGCCAAAGAGATCTTCGCCCGTTGCAGGGTAACGTCAGCTCAGAACAATTTGGTCATGCTGAACTAATTATTCAACAGGCTGTTGCCCAAGCTACCGCACTTAACGCTGCGCGTGAAACCGATGTCAGCAATGCTCCCGTGTTATGTGTTGGCGAACAAATTGTACATGACGATGAAAACTTTTGTGAAGACATGGAAGGACGAGCTGTCATGTCAGATGAATTGTTCCTGGGAAGCATTCGAGGATTAAATATCCAACAGAAGGATTTATTTCAAAAAAAATCAACGGCAATCGAAAACGATTTGCTTAGACAAGAAAGTCAGCTATTACTTTTTATTACTGGCGGTGCAGGTAGTGGTAAATCATTTCTGCTGAAATTAATCGTGGAACATATTAAACGTTGTTACGCACCAACAGTAGATATACTACTGAAGCCTAACTTTGTAGAAGTTGGGTCATTAACCGGGGTTGCCGCTTGTCAAATTTTTGGCAAAACCCTACATAGTATTTTCTTGCTTCCGATTGAGAAAAGAAATACTATGACATACAAAAAAATTACAGGCCGAAGACTCGAGAACGAAAGGCGCAAATGGCGCTATATAAATTGGCTAATCATAGACGAAATTTCTATGGTCTCCTATGAGAACCTAAGAATAATTCACCTTAGACTTCAAGAATACAAAAACAACGACAAGTTATTCGGTGGAGTCAACATTTTGGTATTTGGTGACATATTTCAGCTTTCTCCGGTGAAAGGACATTGGTGTTTTGTGCAGCCGTCGTGGTTTTCAGCAGAGATCAATTTGTGGCATCAGTTTTCTTTTTGTGAACTGACCATAAACATGCGACAGCGCAATGATAGCGAATTCATCGATTTATTGAACAGCTTACGGGTAGGTGAACTAACGACGGCTTAGCTGGAATTACTATGCGAGCGGCGTCACCAGCCTTTAAATGGTGAATTTGCGGATGGAGTCGCCGTTCGTATTTTTCCCACGCTCAGGCAAGTCGATGATTATAACAACAAAATAAGCAAGGAAAATTCAAAGTTACACCGAACTTATCAAATCAACGCAGTGGATGAGTCTCGTGAAGTAGCGACATATGGACGAAAACCACCAGAGAACGTAATTCCCAAAGACGTTAATAACTGTGGTGGTCTTCTGCCATCGATAAAAATTGGCGTCGAATCCCGAGTGATGTTGAGACGCAACATCGCTGTCTCTGAAGGGCTAGTGAACGGAGCTCTGGGTATAATAAAAAAAAAGATCAAATGGCCGGCCTTGAGGAGAGATCAACTGGAGGATGGAGAGCTACCAGAAGCCGTGTACATAAAATTTGATGATGAAACTATTGGTCTTAGGCTAAAAGATAGTAATGGTTGTATACCCATACCTCCATCAAGTACTACGTTTCAGGCAGTAAGGGGTTACAGAGATGTGGAGGGCCGTATGCTGCCGCTAATATTAAGCTGCGCGGTTACAGTCCACAAACTACAGGGTACCACGCTCGAAAGAGCTGTGATCGACCTTGGTAAAAAAAACTTTGCAAAAGGACAAATATATGTTGCACTAAGTCGTGTCAAAAGTTTGGAAGGCATAGTTTTATCAGATTTGGATGCCAACAAATTATTAAATAGACCACACGACGACAGATCGTTGACGGAAACAATGAGGCTACGTAATCTGTCTGCCGACAATGAAGGCCACACATAATACTCCTCCAGTAGTGCAATTGGAACGCGAGCTATATCATTGAAATAATTTTTGACCATTGTGCATCTCATGATAATGCCAAATACTGCTAGGAAGCTATGTTTTATTCCGGATTTCCGATGCCTAATTGCCGGCTGCTATTATGCGTGATATTATGTTATGGAGGGCGTAAACAATAAACAGACATGCGATTGCAGCAATCCTGAGAGTTTTTCCGTTGTTTATTGAAGAGTTCTGTTGTATATCTCCGAAGTTCTTCATCAGATCTTTACCAAATTTAAATGGGACCGTATGAGAAGCAACGGCTTTCAAATAAAATAAGAATCACCAAAATCGGATCACCTAGTAAAAAATTCAGAGGTAACACACATAAAAAAAAAATACAGTCGAATTGAGAACCTCCTCCTTTTTTTGAAGTCGATTAAAAATGGTGAAGGGGCATTTCCTTTCTCGGTAACTATTCTTCTCCTTTCTCTGTTCTATATTTGATATGTATTAGTATATTATTTTATTTGTATGTTTGTATTTTATGTAATATCTAAATAATATTATTTTAGATAATTTTATACACTGACAGCCCTATGTCTATCTCCTCTCGTTCAGTCCATCCAAAGGTTGTCTGTAAGAGATTGCCCTGTGCGATAAGACCGCCCATTGTACACTTATATTTATAAAGTAGTAAGTAGTTTCGTCCTGTAATTTATTTAAGTGGTGTACAATAAAGTATATAATAAATAAATAATTATATACGCCCCAATGTTAGCGCAGTACTGGCCGTGCGCCCGCTCGATGCCAAAATATCAATATTGAACCTCCTTTTGAACAGTTTTGTTTGCAAAATATTATTTGATTTACATATGCTATGTTAGTTATGAAGAAATTCCAGCCATAAACTTTTTATGTGTAAAAAGATTTTTAAACATATCGTGAAAAAATATCGTGTTGTTAATTATTTTTTTAAAGCAAAACTTTTAGTTACACGAAAAAACCTTGTGTTAAAAATTATGTACATGAATCAGTATTTTTTTTTTTCAAACCTTTTAACCTTGCCGTTACTGAGGAGTATGCTTTAGAAAGTAACCGTTTTACGGCACTAAAGCGGTTGTAGGCTCTTAAGCACGCAGGGGTGTTAATTTGTGTATAATGTTGCCCGTTCATTGGCAAATTAATGGAGGTGGTAGAGCTACATTTATTTTCCTGGGCACTTGTTTCCAAATAGTTCTAGTCATAACAGCAATCTTTTAATTGGTGCAATTGGTGTGTTGCAGTGGACATCGACGCTGAACGCGAGTCAGCTGACGGCTGTAAGCTCTTCAGTGTCCGCCGCACTTAGCGACAAGCCCTCCATACAAATGGTTCAGGGCCCTCCTGGCACTGGTATGTAATCCACACTCTCCTACTTAATGCCCGAATTTAGTAATGTATTATTGCCAATATCGATCACGTTCTTTGAGTGATGCTTACCATTCGAGTCACGAATACGAGATCATTTCAACTCGCCTTCCCCAATGTTTAAGTATTCTTTATTTATCTTTGTTTTTTAGGGTTCCGTACCCGAAGAGTCCAAACGGAGCCCTATTGCTTGTCATTCACGTGTCCGTCGTCTGTCACAAAATTTTGTTCCGAAGAAATTTTTAACTTCTATGAACTTGAAATTTGGTGATAAAATTATTACGTATATTTTACTAACAAGTACCAATACATTAATAAATCAGTTGAATATTCTACATTTGATACGGAACCCTAAATGTGCGAAGTCTGGCACGCACTTGACCAGTTTTATTTTTCTTTCTTTCTGTTTTGCTCAGTGGTATACAGTACAACTATTTTCTCAATGTCCCTCGGCAATCATCGCATTTCCTAATACAAACGAACTCTAATTTCCATGTCCATCAATTATTAGATTTATCGTGTATAATAATTTGATTTCAGAACTAAGTACTTTATTGTTGTTTTGTTTTGATTTCCTTGTGAAATATATAGAGCTGTAAAAATAGCAGCTTTCCTTCCATTTTTTTAATTAATTACATTATGTTAAAAGAGTATTAACAACTCTATATATTTCCAAGTTGATTGAGAGCGTCCGGTCTGCACCAAGTGCAAAGGGCAACTGATAGAAATCCGACGACTGATGAAACACGATGTTTGCCGAGGGACGTTAAGAAATGTTTCTACTGTACCTACATGCAATGATCATTATGAATAATTCTAATTCACAGGCAAATCCAGTGTCATATGCGCAATCGTCATGTCATACTTCTACAACGGGCAAGTTAAAAAGCAACAAAACAGGGGTAAAATATTAATCTGTGCCACAAGCAACGCCGCGGTCGATGGACTAGTCGTTAGATTACTGAAACTAAGGCAAAGCCTACCCAAACGTAAGTGAAACAAATAATTAAAAATTACACATTATTTTTTGTTAAGTTTTATAAGATGAAACTTTTGTCAGACAAAAGAGATTATTGTTTGTCGTCGGCGCAACATTTCTTCATATATCTAAATCTCCACCAGATAACAAATAAATATAAGTCATTGATCCGACTTGTACCAAAATAGTAGTTTATGAAACTGTTGCATAATAAGGGGTATTAAAACATGAGTGTGTGTTTAAAAACCGAGCCGTAGGCGAGGATTTTAATAGTATCATACGAATGTTTTAATACCTAGTTATGTGCAGTTTCATACACTACTTTATCTACACTCATACATTGGGATTGAACCTACTAAATACCTTTTTTTGCATTTGCCATGCCATAAATTCGTGATAGCATTTATCATATCATTTTCTCGACTTTGCTGGTAATAGATTGTGAGTATTTTCCGTCGCCATCTAAAATATCGGGCGGAGTCAAGTTTTCTTCATATTCACTGATATAAGACATTTATAAACAAGAAGTTTAAAAAACTCATGAAATTCAGTACAGCAAAACCTGCAAAACGTATGAATGGCTCCAAAACCCAGCACATCACCGGATTAACCGCACATGCGCATGCCCGCTTTAGGCTTAGCACGCACTGCGATTTTTAATCGCGCGAATTTTGACGAATAAAAATCGCAGTGCGTGCTAAGCCTAAAGCGGGCATTGTCACAGACAAGTAAAAATTGGAATCAAATATAGTTATAATAGGTACTATAAAAATGGCATTACAAAAAATAATTTATGGAAAGTGATTAACTTCTTGGATGTGTTCCTGTATCGTTATAGAAAAAAAATATTTTATACCATTCCCCCTCTAAAAAGCTTATTTTATTTTCTGAAAACAGTGAATAAAAAGCACTTTTAATCACTGTTTTGATGTTTGAATTTGGAACACACCATTGTATCGACCTCCATCTCAATGCTATATAACCTCCTTGCGCTTGCCATATTCGACTTTCAAACTCTTTCTTCGATTTTAGTTTTGAGTTTGTTTATATTTAGGATTTAATAAAAAATAAATTCTAATATTAATTGCAATGGTGTTTAATTAATTATAATAATGTAACGTAACGGAGGTGGTCACTGGCCCCTGAAAAATAGATGCTGTTACCTAGCTCAGGGGTCAGGGTTTCACATTTTTTGTAAATTTTGAAGGTAATAAACCATTTATTTATTTATTCTTTATCGTTAAAATCTATTAAGTTGGTACTAATGAATGTTGACAGCGGAACGATTCCGCATGGTACGCGTGGGCCGCGAGGAGGCCATGCACCCCGAGGCGGCCAACATCAGCTCGCAACAACTAGCGCAGCGCGACCTCGCCAGGATACACTCCGAGCAACCCGCCGCGCCCGCTGGGCTTAACGAAGAGGTAAGTATCTCAAGTTTATTATATCAATATTTTGATCTACCCTCTACCTCGCTAGCTCACCTGTTTGGTGAGCTAGCAAAAGTGCACTTAAATAAAGATAAAGTCAAGCTACATATAGTACTTAATATTTGTAGTAGTAGTTGAAATTTCGTAGTTTGAAAAGTGTTAGACTTTTCAAACTACGCTTAGCCATTATTACAAAATGAAAAATACAATATGAAGATTTTTTTAATGAGAATCGAGATGGGTAATTTTTTTTATAAGAAATTATAAATAAATACTACTGAAAAGATTTTTATGGAAAATATTGCCCATGACACAATGATTACATACTATTTAACTGTGAAATATTGATCTTAGTATCAATAGGCATAACATACGAATTTCTAGACAGTTATTAAATAGTACATTTGGTGTCGAGCATAAAAAGTCGAGATTTTAACACAAGCGATGTAGCCAGTCAGCCGAAGGCGAACGTCGAAAGCTACATGCTAGTGTTAAAATAAAGCCATTTTATGCGAGACACGAATGATTATTTTTCCACTACCTGATAAGCTTACTTAATAAATGCAAAAATACCATTCTGCCAGTTACATAATGATATCAAAACTCCATACTAAAGTCATTTCGTAACTGTTATTATGTAATTTTGTTTTTTTTTAAGTTTTTATTTTATAATCTTGTGTCTAAATGTTCATATTTCGAAACGAATTTCTTAGGCAATTTGTTACATAATAGACAAGGTAGTGGAAAAAGATGTTTCCTCTACAAGAAATTCAAACGTGACAATTCCACGACCTATTATCACCATTACTGTATATCACCGTAAAACTGAGCGCAACATTATTGCAGTAAAAATCATTTAAAGTTACTGAGAAAATGCACCAGATTGTATGACATGTATCATTTTGCCAACTCTTTAGTTCAAATACGCTTAAGTCCTCTGTATTGCAGATTCTGCACGTTGAGGCTAAAATCAACATGTGGAGGACTCAGGAGAAGGATGCGAAAGACCCATCGCGAGCTGCGTACTGTCAGACAAAGGTCGCTGAACTCGAGAAGAGGATTAATTTGGTAAGTTATTTTATTGTACATTTTATTACAAGCAATTGCAAGTGGTCACTTGGAGATGTCGAGAATATTCGGCACCTATTTCAGTTTCAAAACAGCTACTGTCCGTCTAACGGATTATGGGTATTTTGACAGATGTCACTGTTGGTCCAAGATCCCAGAGCCACAGAAGTTTCTGAATTTATTCTACACATTTGTTTGGGATTGTGTAGTACGTAGTACGAACTCCGAGTTTTTATTTACTAGAAAGTTATTTGTGAGTTGAGAGCAGTGGTGGCCCAGTGGTAACGACCGCGACTTACAAGTTGTAGGTCGTGGGTTCGAACCCAGGCAGGCGTTTTACTTTGTGTAAATTATTTCATCATCACTGCTCTCAAAACGGTGAAGGAAATCATCTAGAGGAAACCGGCATGTCCTAGAGCCAAATATTCAAAGACATGTGACATCCACCAACATGCACTGGGCCCGCGTGGTGGGTTACGGCCCATTCCCTCTCACAGATAGGAGGCCTGTGACTCAGCAGTGGGATGATAAGAAAGTTATTTTGCCCGAAACCAAAACGCTACTAAAAAAACCGGCCAAGTGCGAGTCGGACTCGCACACGAAGGGTTCCGTACCATTACCGCAAAACACTGCATAAAAATCACGTTTGTTGTATGGGAGCCCCCCTTAATTTATTTTATTTTAATTAATTAATTATTATTTTTTGTAAATATACAACTAAACATTCTGTGAATATTTCAAACGTCTACCTGTTGCCGTTATTAATATCGAGCAAAAAACGGCAAAAATATCACGTATGTTGTATGGGAGCCCCCCTTTCATATTTACTTTATACTGTTTTTAGTATTTGTTGTTATAGCGGCAACAGAAATACATCATCTGTGAACATTTCAACTGTCTAGCTATCACGGTTCATGAGATACAGCCTGGAGACAGACGGACAGACAGACAGACGGATCGCGAAGTCTTAGTAATAGGGCCCCGTTTTTACCCTTTGGGTAAGGAACCCTAAAAAAGGTCGCTACTAAGGAAAGGCAATACTAGTATACTACATGAATAAGTTGATATCGGTAGTTATGAATCAATCTGCATCCTTTAAGTTGTTTTTCCCTCTCAGCTGCGATCAGGGTCTGGTCGGGGCGTCGGCGCGGACGGCGTGCGTCCGGAGCATGTCGCGCAAGTGGAGCGTCGCATCATAGAGGGCGCTGACATCGTCGTCACAACACTTGCCAGCGCACAGAACTACAAAATGAAAGGGTTGGTGTTGCCATTCTAATACTAAGAAAGAAAACAGCGTTCATAAAGCACAAATTTTCATCTATATCTATCATCTAACATTAATTTCGTCGAACTATTCATGCTTTAAAATATTTATTGTTAGTAGATAAATAGTTATAATATAATAATCTTTCTCTCATTGATTGAGAATATACAAATTGGTTGCTGCGAGACAACACGCATCACTGAGGGATATCGCGTTTGAATTTGCCGCTAGAGGCGCTGGTGTAGAATGAGGTCTTCAAAATGTCATATTTTTTGGCTTTAAGCGCGAGTTTATTTAGTTTTTTTTTATTGTTGTGGATATTTTCAAAATATTGCAGATTAAGATAGGTACGGGTACTTTTACCAATAACTAGCTGCTTTAATAGAGTTTTATGTTTCGGAAAATTACATTTTCTTGAAAAAAAAGTAGCTGTGCAAAACTGCGGCATACTCGATGATAATATATTTAATCGCACTTATACGGCATTGTAATTGATTTTAATCCAAAATTTGCTTCCGTGCGCCAACTACCTTTATTCAAGGACCTTACTCGCCAGTGGCGCCAACTGTTGGGCACGAAAACGGTAGCCCTCATTGATATTATTATACCTTAACTACTATCAGGCCTTTCATAACGATACGTGAATCATCCCCGTGATCCTCATTACACCATCCTGGTATGCAACAATGTTAAGAAATAAATGCCTACATATCCAAATTTGTCATTGTATGCGCAATATATTTGTTGCAGACTAAAGCGACGCATAGCGCTGTGTATCATAGACGAGGCGGGGCAGGTGATCGAGCCAGAGACGCTGATACCGCTCACGCTTGACGTGACGCGACTCACGCTCATCGGCGACCCGCAGCAGCTTCCTGGATTTATCTGTTCCCAGGTTTGTACAAAGTTTGCACTCACCGCATTTTTCAGCTTTCACTTTGAATCTACGTCCACGTTTGTAACAGTTCAATGAACAAAGCATCCTGACCATGACCCCATGAAAAAAAACAATGCTGGTACAACCGTCTATCATCATCATCATTTCAGCCGAAAGACGTCCACTGCTGGACATAGGCCTCCCCCAGGCGTCGCCACATTGACCGATTCCGTGTGTCTCACATCCAGCGCATTCCCGCAACCTTAACCAGGTCATCGGTCCACCTAGTGGGAGGCCTTCCAACGTATCGTCTTCCAGTTCCCGACCGTCCATAACCAGTATCTTTCTTGTTCGCGCTTTATGCGGAATTGTCTCTTGAAATGACATAAAATAAATGTGGACAAAGTTATACAAGCCCATAATCATGGCCACTATCAAAATGCTGCTTTATATGAAAGAATATTTACTCGTAAATAGGGAGTTATTATCTGTTTTGACCCTTTAAATTAAAACTGACTTGATTTCATCTGTCTTCTGCTGAAGTACATTAAGGGAAATTTCAAATTTACTTGGAATCTTTATCAAACTGGACTTAAAATCCTTTGATGCCTAAATGAGGCAGAAAGCGTCCACAGAATAGGGATGCTTCCTGGGTAGAAAAATGATAATTCAATATTGTCCGTCAGTAAGATTATCAAATAATATTGGACACGTATTTTTTTATAAAAATTGACTAAGTTAAAGGGCATCAAAGTTCAGGAGTGGGGGCTTGTGACGTCACTAAGGCAGTATAAAGTGTACTAATGGCGAGACGTCACACTTTTTTTCAACGCATTATCGTCACACGATTTTTCAACGTCGTCACTATATGTTTACGTGTCAAAAGAAAAAAAACGTGTCCAATATTTTTTACTAATCTACCTGACGGGAAAAAAAATAATTTTCAGTAATCTTGTCTATTCTTCCATCGTAACATTGACAATGATTAATCCCTTTACCTACGTTTATTTACGTATTACTTAAAATAAAACTACTCTTATCAAAACTTACAGAGAGCGAAAAAGCATGGCCTGAACGAGAGCCTGTTTTCCCGTCTAAGCTCATGCTCAGAGCACTGGCCGGGCACCAGCCCCGTCGTGCTGCTCAACCAGCAGTACCGCATGCACCCGGACATCGCCGACTACCCCAGCCGCGCCTTCTACGACGGCAAGATACTGAGCGTGCCGCCCAAGAGACCGGAGATGGACCTCCCGCCGTACAATATCATCAGTATCTCCAGTGGAGATAAAGGACAAGGTAGGTTTAATTTGTAGTAAGTGGGCCGTTACGCTAGCTTTTTACAAGCTTTTAATTAACTTGCAATGTATGTTTGTATGTAAGTGTGTTCGGGTCAAATCTTGCAACTGAATTTTAAAGCAGTTATTCTCCACCGATTCAGATCAAATTTTGCATACACGTTCACGATTGTTTGCTTTATAGTGCAAACGTTTGCGCATTTATATTTTACCGTCTTCAAGTACATGCTTAATTGTGCAAATCAATTTTATTATATTAATTAAATTATCCATTTGTGCGGTATACCGCTCCAAGCACTGCATAAACAAGTTTTAGGAACTTAACTTGTAGTAAAGCGGCTCGCCTTCGCTAACGCCACGACTGCTTTCCTGGGGACCTGAAATGGATAATACTGTTTTGCCGTCTTAACGCAAATGTTTGCTTGTACTAACAAGAATTTGTGCAAATATGATTAATCATGTAGCCGGACCTTGAAGTTAGCTTTGCTCCCGTCCTACAGGAACCGTGAAGTTTTCGGTGATAATAATTAAGTATCCTCAACGATAATGTAGCTTTTTACAAAGAGTTTTCGAAATCGGATCAGAACTATCCCAAAACACACATTACAGATGTAGGCAACACAGATGCTAAATTAAATGGGTATTTCATCTTACGCGGGCCAAAGTTTCCTGAAGAAGACGTGATACCTTGCTTAAAAGAGGCTGAGTCAGGGTCACTGCAAGCTTACAATAACTTAAATGAGATTGCAATTAGTCTTATCTGAAGGTGCTCACTCATCTTATAGTTCACAGAAGGATTTCTTACCTTTACCACGGGCCCCCAGCGCTAAGAAAGAAAATTTGGTTAAAATAAATATCATTACTTATAAATAATACTAATAAGTTTATTTGAAATCATTAGGTGAAATACTAATTACAATTTTTGTTTAAATCTATGTCAAGTTCACACGTGTTATGTGCCTGAACTAGGTAATCCTGTGTTTCAGACGAAAATAGTATTTTTTTAGGGTTCCGTACCCAAAGGGTAAAAACGGGACCCTATTACTAAGACTTCGCGATCCGTCTGTCTGTCTGTCTGTCCGTCTGTCTCCAGGCTCTCATGAACCGTGATAGCTAGACAGTTGAAATTTTCACAGATGATGTATTTCTGTTGCCGCTATAACAACAAATACTAAAAACAGTATAAAATAAATATTAAAGGGGGCCTCCCATACAACAAAACTGATATTTTTGCCGTTTTTTGCTCGATATTAATAACGGCAACAGGTAGACGCTTGAAATATTCACAGAATGTTTAGTTGTATATTTACTTCAAAAAATAATAATTAATAAATTAAAATAAAATAAATTAAGGGGGTTCCCATACAACAAACGTGATTTTTATGCAGTGTTTTGCGATAATGGTACGGAACCCTTCGTGTGCGAGTCCGACTCGCACTTGGCCGGTTTTTTTAATTATGCCCTGATATTAAAATATAAGGTAGTCTTAGGTAATTTTTTAAGGGTGTTGAATTGTGTGTAATTTTTTTTCTGGATTTATCATAAATATTGTATGCATGAACATACAATATTTATGATAAATCCAGAAAAAAAAATAATCAACACTTTTAAGTACAGAATTATGGAATATTGGGCTCTTAATTCACATTTCAAAGATTATTTGAACGGATCATTTAAAATTGATTCCAATAGACGGCGCGGTTTTTGAGGCATGTCACTCGATTTTTAGGATTCCGAAGTAAACAAGGAACACGTATAGTTTCGCTCTGTCCCGTATGTTAGACTCAAGTGTGTGTGTGTCCCCTCCTGTCAGCGAAATGGTTGCTCTTGGCTATGTGAAAAAATTCACGGCAGTAGTAAATATAACGAAATTAAAAGGAAAACTATCACAGATAAGTAGGCTTTACAAGTTTACGAGTAATAGTCGATACTTATAAAATGTACTTGGAACAGAAAAAAATTGTACAAATGCCATTGAAAAATTACTTAAATAACGTTGTTAGCTGTGTAAAACAGAGTAAATACATGCTTATGAACCAAGTAAAAATATACAAAAATAAAATCATAACAGGCTTTACAAGTTTACGAGTAATAGTCGACCAACTTATAAAATGTACTTGGCACAGTAAAATTTTTGTACAAATGCTATTGAAAAATAACTTAAATAATTGTTAGCTGTGTAAAACAGATAGTAAATTTATGCTTATAAACCATGTAAAAATATACAAAAATAAAATCATAACAATGATTTCTAAATTAATAATGTTTAAGCTCGAATAACGCATTGGAGTGGGCGGAGTCGTTGGCAGTACCGGTCCTTAGTCCATACGGCGCATGAGCGCGGGGGAGTCTATTTTGTGTATTAGTATTTTCGACGTTTTGTAATCTAAAGTCAAATTATATTCGATTGCCAATCAAATTACTTATTTTCTTTTATCGGTATCCATCTATAAAGTCAATATTCGACCCGAATCACTAATTGAGTAGCGTAAAACTTTCCAGAACGAAATAGTGAATACCGCAGATTAGAGGTGAATACATACGAAATTTTTCAAATTCCGAAAGAGAAATAAACAAGGAGCGTGCGCGCAGGCACCAGAAAATGGGCAGCAGCGTTCTCTGTGCACTTTATCAACAAACTGCGATCGCCAACCCGCCTGCCAAGCGTGGCGATTATGGCAAAACCCCCCAATCCTAATGATCAGCACACAGAAAAAACGGCCCCGAGTGCCCGGCAGCCCGTTTACCCTCGGCTACGGTAGCGGTCGAGGCGAAGGCGTGGCAAGAGGTGCTAAGAATCCCCGGAGTGGACCCGGCTACCCCAATAAACACCGACGACTGGACCTGGGAACATATAACACGCGAACACTCCGGACCGACGAGAAGATAGCCGAACTGGAGGAAGAATTGAGTAGGTTGCGATGGAGTATTATAGGGTTATCGGAAGTCCGAAGAGAGGGGGAGGACTCGATAATCCTCAAATCCGGTAACCTGCTCTATTTCCGAGAGGGTGACCGACAGTCCCAGGGTGGTGTCGGGTTTATCGTCCACAAGTCCCTTGTGAACAACGTGGTGAAGATCGAGAGTGTGTCGACCAGGGTGGCGTACCTTATACTCAGAATATCCGCAAGATATTCGCTGAAGGTCATACAGGTCTACGCCCCGACCTCGGCACACCCCGACGACGAGGTAGAGACCATGTATGAGGATATCTCTAGAGCCATGCATGGTTTCAAAACTCACTTCACCGTTGTCATGGGGGACTTCAACGCAAAACTGGGCAAACGAGACGTGGATGAGCTGCAAGTGGGGCAATTTGGAGTTGGACGCCGGAACCACCGGGGTCACCTACTGGCCAGTTTTATGGAGAAGGAGGGCCTCTACATGATGAACTCCTTCTTCAGAAAGCGTGAGCACAGGAAGTGGACCTGGCAAAGCCCCGATGGTGCAACTAAAAACGAGATCGACTTCATCATGTCAACCAAGAAGCAAGTGTTCAATGATGTCTCTGTGATCAATTCGGTTAAAACCGGGAGCGATCACCGCATGGTAAGAGGCACATTGAACATTAATGTTAAACTTGAAAGGTCTCGACTGGTGAAGTCCACGCTCCGCCCAGCACAGATCCAGGTCCAAAACCCCGAGAACTTTCAGCTCGAACTCCAGAATCGTTTCGAGTGCCTAGGAAGCTCCGTGGACGATTACAGCGATGGGTTCGTGGAAGCTGTCCATACGGTCGGATCTAAGTTTTTCAAGACCCGCCGTACAGATAGGAACAAAAAGCTCTCTGATCCTACTCTCAAGCTAATGAAGGAGAGGCGTGAGATGATCCTGCAGTCTTCAGACGATGCGGTGAAATACCGGCAGCTAAATAGACGGATCTCAAAGTCTTTGAAAAGCGACCTCCGCCGCTTTAATACTGAGCGTATAAAAGACGCAATTGAGCGGAATAAGGGCTCCAAGGTCTTTGCAAGAGATCTGTCTATAGGGCAGAGCCAGCTCACGAAACTGAAGACCGATGATGGCAGGATCGTTTCCGCCAAACCAGAGCTTCTGTGGGAGATTCTATGGGCAGCTGTACACGTCAACCAGTAAACCCGTCGCGAATCTAGCGAAAGACCCTAGAGCTAGATTGACCCGACACTATACCGAAGACATTCCGGACGTCAGCCTGTATGAGATTAGGATGGCTCTGAAACAGCTTAAGAACAACAAGGCACCGGGTGATGACGGAATTACGGCCGAACTCCTGAAGGCGGGTGGAAAACCAATCCTTAAGGCCCTTCAGAAGCTGTTTGATTCCGTCATACTCGAAGGGAAAACGCCACAGGCGTGGTGCAGGGGTGTGGTGGTACTCTTCTTCAAGAAGGGTGACAATGCCTTACTGAAGAACTATAGGCCCATCACACTTCTTAGCCATGTCTACAAGCTGTTTTCAAGAGTTATCACGAATCGTCTCGCGCGCAGGTTTGACGATTTCTAGCCTCCCGAACAAGCCGGATTCCGTAAAGGCTTCAGCACCGTAGACCACATACATACGCTGCGGCAGGTTATACAGAAGAGTACAACCTGCCTCTCTGTTTAGCGTTTGTGGAATACGAGAAAGCCTTCGATTCGATCGAGACTTGGGCTGTACTGCAGTCTCTCCAACGGTGCCAAATTGACTACCGGTACATCGAAGTGTTGAAGTGTTTATACAAAAACGCCACCATGTCAGTTCGACTTCAGGATCAGACCTCGGAACCAGTCCTTCTGCAGCGAGGTGTGAGACAGGGAGACGTCATATCTACGAAGCTGTTTACCGCTGCACTGGAGGATGTCTTCAAGGTTCTGGACTGGAGAGGGCTAGGCATCAACGTCAATGGCGAGTACATCACTCACCTTCGGTTTGCTGACGATATAGTGGTTATGGCTGAGACCATGGAGGACCTCAGTACAATGCTCGATGACCTCAGTAGAGCTTCCGAAAGAGTGGGTCTTAGAATGAACATGGACAAAACCAAGGTGATGGGCATTCAGCCCATGTTACACCCACTCCTATCAAGGTAGGAGACTCTACACTCGAAGTTGTGGGCGACTATGTCTACCTGGGACAAACGATCCAGTTGGGTAGGGCCAACTTCGAGAAAGAGGTCAACCGTCGAATCCGACTCGGCTGGGCAGCGTTCGGGAAGTTGCGCGGTATCTTCTCGTCCAACTTACCACAGTGTCTCAAGACGAAAGTCTATGACCAGTGTGTGTTGCCAGTGATGACATATGGCTCTGAGACGTGGTCGCTTACAATGGGCCTCATCAGAAAACTTACAGTCACTCAAAGGGCAATGGAGAGGGCTATGCTCGGCATTTCCTTGCGTGATCGAATCAGAAATGTAGAGATCCGCAAGAGAACCAAGGTTACCGACATAGCCCGAAGAATTGCCAAACTTAAGTGGCAGTGGGCAGGGCACATTGCTCGCAGAACGGATGGCCGATGGGGCAGAAAGGTCCTGGAGTGGCGACCGCGAACCGGAAGACGTTGCGTTGGAAGGCCTCCCACCAGGTGGACCGATGACCTGGTGAACGTTGCGGGAATCCGCTGGTTGCGAGACGCACGGGACCGGTCAATGTGGCGACGCTTGGGGGAGGCCTATGTCCAGCACTGGACGTCTTTCGGCTGATATGATGATGATGATGATGATGATGTGCGCGCAGGGATCCAGGAACGAACCATACCATTCCCCGTGGCTCTAACGCGCGCTCCTATCGGCTACTTTCGCAATGCGCACCCGCGGTGGTACTCAAATAGATAATATTTTTCTAACTTCAGTTGCGATGTTGGATTTTATAACTCCTTCTTCAGTTACCAGTTAGTCTTTCTTTAGTTTAAGTCAAGAGTGAATAGGTTACTTCTAGGCAAGCGTGCTTCACCGTAGACCACATCGTCGCTTACCATCAGGCGACGTAGTGGTCAAACGCGAGCATATAGACGTTGTGTGCCGTTTTTGGACGTTGTGTGCCGCTGAAACAGTTTTAATGTTCATGTAACAACAACAAAACCCTCTTCTTAGTCCGCATTATTTTATAACTTCGGAACCAGCGCGTGGCCCGACACGCACTTGGCCGGTTTTTTTTAATGCGTATTGTAACATTTTGGTACAATGCAACTGTTAAAAACGTCCGTAAACACCGCCGAAAAACGCTAGTTACGTCGGCACAGTTTCTTTGTATGAGATTAGGCATTTGTATGCTAGTATTATATTATCTGTGCTTTTGCTATTCTAGAAATGCTAAAATAGCTTTTTAATTTGATTTGCTGTGTGCGTAGGAGCGAACGGCGCTAACGAGATGGAAGCATGGGGCGTGTCGCGCCTGGTGTTGGCTCTGCACGCGACGCTGCGGCCCCAAGGACTCAAGCTGGCCGTCATCACGCCCTACAACGCGCACAAAGACCTCATCAAGAGACACCTCAGGACTTTACAACTGTGAGTCAAACCTAGCCTTTTCCCAACTGACCCCAGGTTTCCATACTGGCCGGATGTAACTGAAAACCAGTATTATTACATGGAGTGACTCTATCTGACCCAGTAGGTAGTTAACACGATACCCCTTGGGAAGATTGGCGTCAGACTTCCTCTGGCTTCTGACTATCTGTAACGATTGTCAAATCTAAGGCCTACTGTCCACGGACGCGTAGCTTTACTGACGCGTATTCGTTACAATCCGCTTGTTGTACGCCAGCTTGCAGCTTACATACAAATCTATGAAACTCTGTCGACGGAGCGGCAACGTCGCGCTCGCGTCGGTGCGTGCAGGCTTCATGACGCCTGCCGTACTGTCATACGCCGAGGCGTACATCGCGTGGGCGCACGTGTTATTTTTTTGTTTAAATTTCTAGAACGGCAGTGGGATTTGTTGTGAGCATCAAGATGGCGGGATCAAGTCACCAATTTAAAATTTATTATATTAAAGAGTTTGTACTACGTATGTACTATTTGTACCCTAAATAAGACATTTGTACTTCTAAAGGTAAAGGAAGTATGTCAAGACATCCCTGGTCCCGCCACTTTGACGTCAAAGTGGCGGGACCTTCTGGCAGCGCTACTCAGAGTGAAAATTGCGCACGTTCTTGTACTTAGGAGGTATTAAGTTTGTGAATGTGATAAAATGTGTTAATGTGATAAATTTTAAATTGGGGACTTGATCCCGCCATCTTGATGCTCACGATTTGTTGATTTGTCATAGATTTGTATGTAAGCTGCAAACAAGCGTACACCAAGTATACGATGATGAATACGCGTCCGTCTACAAATGCTACACAGACTCGTAAACTGTTGGAGTGACGATCTTCGCAGGGTGGCTAGTAGCAGCTGTACGGTAGTTCCGTAAATCCTATGCGGAGGAGAGGCCTAAGTCCAGCAGTGGGCTGATGATTATGATCGCAAACTCTTCCATTTTGACAATTCATTGTGAGTTTTAAGGACGCTGTTACATTTTCGTCGAACTCAAAGGGGATTGCCCATACACAGGCCCCTTGTGAGATATTGTGTCTGCGATTTCAATATTATCCAAAAATAGGATTTATATTTTGTTTTTTTTTTTAATTTGTGTCCTTTACTTTATATATACAGACAACAACAGATCAGGTTACATCACTTGGACATTTGTATGCACCTTATTGCATTGTAATAAGGGTTCATATCCAGAACAGAAACATCCTTATATCTCGTGAACCCCGCGAAATAAATAAAAAATGTTTTCTAATTATGAATATAACATGTTTTTTCTACAATATACAACCACATTCATCAACATACAACCAATTTTTCAAAGGGGCCCAAGTTCCCTTACATAATGGGCATTCTCCTTTAGGTGTCTAGTCACACACAGCAACATTACGCGAACGCACACATTAAACTACTGAGCGCCCGATTTTATACATCACTCAAATAATATTGGTCCTTAAAGAAAGAAAGAAAGAAAAAATAATATTTATTTGTGACCCGCACAGGAGACACGAGAAAAAGCATAAAATTCATATTTTTTATTTTTTTTTAATGTTGTTGATTCAGGAAGGTTAATTGGCACTTTGAAAATGCATTTGGTAACTGTTACTTAGAACCTTCGTCGTGATAAGTAGGTTAATATTTTCAGCCGACTTCAAAAAAAGGAGGTGCTCTATCTTTTTGACCCGTATATATCTGCGATATTCTCAAAAACTACTGATCCGATATTGATCGAGTTTTCGTCGATAAATGTATGTGTTTTTATTTTATTGTATAATATATTAGGATCTGATAAAGATTTTAGGAGATAGACAATGGAACTCTTCAATAACAAACAGCAAATGACCTGCGATTACTGTGATCATATGTTTATGTATGGTTTTTACCATACCATAATATCACGCTTGTACGATTTAAGTGGGTAAACAGATGTATTTAGTACACCCAATATGGAGTACCAACCTAAACTAAAAAGAGAAAATTAATAACTTTCCTGTGTCGAAAAACGAAAAACAATAGGTATCGAAACCGACTTCCGAACATAAAATTTAGTTTTCGCTTTGTTGTAGCAAGTAGGTATTTTAAAAAAGCTAAGTGAAATAATTAGATACCTAAAACAAAAAAAAATCCGGTCACAAGGATTAAAAAATTACTTGAACATTTTGCATTGCTTTACATGGAACTTATAAAATATTATTATCAAATTTTTTTGGAGTATTACATAATGAGCATACGTAAAATATAAACTCCTTTCGATCACGACAAACGACGACGATACGACGCGCGGCGGTACTCACACGCATGCACAATACAATCTTTTCTATTACATTAATCGTATTTATTTTTTGCGAGAGAGCGATACGCCCATCCTTCCACGAGCGCTTCTGAGCGCGGAATGAATGATGAACCGCGAGTCGCTAGTGCAAAATGTATGAAGAAAGAACGGCAAGTGTTTTTATTTTAGCAAATAATTAAAAAAAAAAAAAAATTGGTAAAAAATAATTAGCTGAACCTGTAAGGGACTATATATACCGCAATTTCTTTTAATTTTGTAGATAAAATATGCTGTAAATTTACCTAAACTGGTGCCTATTCGGACCCTACTTTTTTAATTTTTTTGCGATTATTGTGATGGGAAAATCGTATTTGTGCGAAAATTTTGTATGATGTCATACAATTTTGCTGATGCCAATCTGGAGCTGAATATATTGTCTTTAAATTAAGAGCATGATATCTTCACATCTGTGATTGTTTATACATTAAAATGGTACCTGAAAAGCACTGTTATTTGTAGAAAAATGTAATAGCGTCCTTAAGCTGTCATATGTTCCGTCTACTCTACGGATTTTTAAACATATAACAGCAACATACGATGCAATGAATGCAAGCAAAGAACACACTGGCGCCTTCTTTGAAGTTTATTTATTTATTTATTTTTTATTTATTTATTTTGAAGTTACTTAATTAGGGTGCTGGATCGCTGAATCCTTGCACCATCTGTCTCTACGAGTGTAATGAAGTTTCGTACCCCGGCGCAGGAGCGAGGGCACGGTGGAGGTGAACACCGTGGACAGCTTCCAGGGGCAGGAGCGCGACGTGGTGCTGGTGTCGCTGGCGCGCTCGCACGGCGTGGGCTTCCTCACGGACGCGGGCCGCATGAACGTCATGCTCACGCGCGCGCGCCACGCGCTGCTCATCTGCCTCAACCATAATGCGTTGCTCGTAAGATATCTTATATCTATTATCAAATCCTTATTCTACAATAATAAATTGTCTAGTTATTAAGAGTTTTTAAACAATATGCCAGATTTTGTGGTAGTGAAACTTTAAGGATGTTAAATACACTTAATTTTATCCATAATAACATCTCATGTAAGGGGTCCAATCCCCACTCTCTTAAAGATAAAGCAATTTTACTATATGACTTACTTTTTAGGGTTCCGTACCTCAAAAGGTAAAAAAGGAACCCTTATAAGATCACTTTGTCCGTCTGTCCGTGTGTCACCACCGATTTTCTCAGGAAGTCTATAGTTTCTATTAGGTGTATAAAAATCAAGGTCCTGAGGCAACTCGATAAAAAGATAAAAGCAAATTTAGATTTTCGCGAAAACTTGTAAGTACAAAAATTTACCTTAATTTACAATTTTTTTTTTTTTGTTATTTTCCTTTTACTTGTGCTGTAAGTTCTTGCTTTTAACCAAAATTGACAATTCTAGGCCAACTGGAAGTACCCTACAGGATTTGGGTCGAAAACCTATATGGTAGATCCCGTTGACCTAGAATCACAAAATTTTGCAAAAAGTAAGGTCAAGGGTAAGGTAAGGTTAATACAAAAAAAAAAAGTTTTTGCCAAGCCTATGAACTGATCACATATGGCACTGAGACGTTGTCCCTCACAATGGGCTTCACCAGAAACCTTAAAGTCACACAAAGGGCAATGGAGAGGGTTGTGCTCGGAGTTTCCTTGCGTGGTCGAATCAGAAATAAAGACATCCGCAAGAGAACCAGGGATACCGACATAGCCCGATGAAATGCCAAACGTAAGTGGCAGTGGGCAGGGCACATAGCTCGCAGAACGGATGGTCGATGGGACCGTAAAGTTCTGGAGCGGCAACCGCGTATCAGAAGACGAAGCGTTGGAAGGCCACCCTCTAGGTCGAACGATGACCCGGTGGATGCGAAACGTGCAGGACCGATCAGTGTGGCGACGTTTGGGGGAGGCCTAGGTCCAGCAGAGGACGACTTTCGGCTGAAATGATAATGATGAGTACACGCTTATGTATCCCATCACGTCTTCGGAGTTTCCCAATTTAATTGAAATCTGTATACTTTGAATAACATATAAGAATAGCAATCTGATGTGTATGCAACACAAGTAAAATTTTAAAAATCCCCCGGCACATTTTTATTTCATGCTACGTAATTCATCTAGTAGTAGACTCGCTTCGATCGACAATCTATTGCACACGTAATTATGGCACGCTATCTTGCGAAAACACCCCAATTCAAACAGTAAAGCGCTTATAACTTTTGAACGGCTGAACTGATTTTAATCAAACATTACTAAGAACACTCGATAAAGTCACATTACAAATAAACAAAAACGAAGTCAAGATCGGTTCATCCGTTTAAGAGCTATGATGCCACAGTATAATTCACAAACACACAGGTACAAACATCAAACATATAACAGGCTTCTTTTTCTGTCGGGGATTAAAAATAAAACTTAATATGTGTTTCAATTTCTTTCAGAAAAATCCTCAATGGAAAACTCTTTTTGAAGATGCACAAAGAAGAAACATGTTTAAAGTACTACCACATAAAATGTGCCAACCTATTACTGCAGCACAGGTGTCTAGTGACAACATTTTGAATTATATTGTATATAGAAAAAATAAAAATCAGTCATAATTAAATTATCCGATTGAGGGTATTCAAATATATTCATCAGTCAGGGTAACATATTTACAATATTGCCCTATTCTAATGCATTTTGTTACCTCCACTGCCACAGCACTTCGAAAGAAGTTTTTTTGTCTAGTGCTTGGTTGCTATACAAATGCACCACTTGAGCGCAACAAGGCAAAAGCATCAAAAACTTAACTTTATCATTCACTGTCTTGAAAGGTAAACGGTGCATAAAATAAATAAAATAACTTCATTCATCATTTCGGCAAAAATATTTAGTAGCTATGACCGTTCACTGATTCAATGCATTGAATGACATTAGGTGTGTTCTAGTTTTGTAATAAGCTTAGTAAATGTATAATGTTGTTAGTCTCTATTTTTCTACGTAATTTCTTGTAAGTTTTCTGCAAAAAAATTGTTTCTTCTTATTAGAAAGAAGTAGTAAGTGACAGAGTTTTAAAGAAACAGTGCCATGCATTGGATGAACACAAAAGAACTGACGAAATGTAAACTATTGTAAATTGGAGTTTTATGGCAGCCATACACCATCAAGTTTCTTGACCAATTTGTATGAAACCTGAAGCTTGATCAAATGCACAGTTGGCCCATATAGGCCACATACGAAGTTAAAATTAAACAATCCAATTTGCATGATACGTCTTTTGAAGCCACCACATATATTGCGCGTACAGGGGGGTGACCATAAGCTCTTAGAGTAAGGTTATTTTGAGTGTGTGTAAAGGACAGATGTATATGACTTGTATACATCTGTCAATTAAGCGATCTCAAAATAACCTTACTCTAAGGGCTTATGGTTACCCCCCAGGTCAACAAAAACGAAATTCGATTGTCTTAAAGTGCACTTGTTATGCAAATTGAAATCCACACACGCTGTTCAAGGTTTATTTGATTATAGCTCAAGTTTCATGCGAATAGATTAGAATAGAAAATAATATGAAGCAATAAAATTACGTTAAGCGTGCCGATACCGAAAGGAAAATTAGGCGATAAAATTGATCATGTATGACCGCCATTGCTAGAATAGGTTGAGATTCGTTTTTCAGATTTCGTAAGACTGATTGCTGGAAGGCCAAGTATGACATGTAATGATGCTTTAAAGTTTTGTCTATATCTGTTAGGTCCAGCTTTATTTGTTACTATGCTCCATTTGAAATAACATTGAAATATAAAGCAATCTCTTTTTAAAGTCCATTCAACCGATTTTGAGTTCTATTCCTTACACATAAGGATGGCATAAAAAGCATAAACCTGTTACTAATACCGACTGTTTACTACAGCCATTTATCATGTCACCAACGCGAAAGAAGTCTAAATTGGTTGAATGGGCTGTAAAAAAGGTATTTTTTTAATTTCTAATTATAGTTCAAATAGAGTATAGATGTGAAATCACATCTTAAATCTGTGATTATGGTTAAGTTAGTAGGATTTAGTGTTTTAACTACGTACGCATGTATTGGTACATCTACACGTGCGCTTCGACTTGCGCAAGATGCATGCTTTGCTGGGAGCGCATTGTCTCTAACGCAAGTTAAATTTGTATTTAAGGCACGATTTACAACGGACACGGAACGCTTTAAATTCGTATTCTTGATAGGGATTCCTGGGTAAAAAATATAATTGTATTTAGTCCGTGAGTTAGATTACAAATATTGGTCACGTATTTCTTGATTTAGGTATCAAATTAATACAAATTGACAAATATAAAGCGTATAATACTCACAGTGGATCTTTGTGTCTCTGAAGTTGGCTGAAAGACCCTGAGCAGTTGCTATTTTTGTGTCAATGTTGAAGTAGAATATATCATTGTATAACTGCCTCTTTCACTCGCTTTCGTTTGTCGCATCGCACTATCTCGCTTACTCTATACAGTATACTCGATGACAAACTGTTTCTTGCGCAATAGTTCGCAGAACCAACTTCAGAGACACAAATATCCGCTGTGACTACTATATCAAGGTCAGTAGTGGGAGTTTGTGACGTCACTTCTAAGTAAAAAGTGTACTAAGGTGTGATGTAAAATTTCAACGACAATCGTCGTAATTTTTGTTTACGTGACAAAAGAATAAATACGTGTCTAATATTTTTGGTAATATAACTGATTGACTAAATAGATTTTATTGCTCATCATCCCTATTATTGTTTAGAAACCGTAATTTCATTTACCGTATTGTAAAAGAAATTGTGCCTTAAGTGCACGTGTAAACTTAAATGTTGATGATGTTTCAATCTCTGTAATAAACATGATACTGTTATATTGTTACTAAGAACTATACATGTTTAACTACGTATGTATCCCTTTGATTACGTGTTCATTTTCATAATTAATAATCATTTGTTATAATATTTCTAATTAACGATCAAATATATTGCTATTTAGTGCTTTAACATACATGCCAAAACACTATCTTAGATATTTGAGTCGATGTATTTGCATTCAAATGCGTGTTAATTGTATAATTCGAATTTTATATGCATTTTGGTCTTTATCCTATCCAATATACTTACCACTTGAGATCAGGATTCATTGGTACTCTTTTCGAAAGAGTCCCACACTTTTTGGCAATACCTAATTATTAAAGGGAATTTGTTATACTCTTTCATGGAGTTCATATCCTTTGCCCTGCCGAATTCACTTAAGCGGTCTTGTTCTTGTCATTACACTGAAGTTATTCACTGTATATAACCTAATAAACGTATTCATAAAAAACCCGTTTGCTAATCAGAAATCTAAAGAACATGGCGCAGAATGGGCCCAGCACTTTGCAACCTACAGTATAATAAAGATCTGATCAATTCTAAAATTGTACCTATTTATTATCCGGTCGTGTGCCCGTAATTACCGAAATAATAAAAAAGCCAAGTGTCTCACGTGGCTCCACGTCTTAAACGCTCGAAAGGTTTTAAGAGAAAATGCTGCCAGGGTCGTCTTCATGTCGGACTCCCCTTCGTTAATTAGCGCTGAGTTGCCAATCAGAAGGCATTTAGTTTCGATCAAATAAAATTATGTTATACTAATTTGGGCCTGCAGCTTGGAACATCTCCGTACGAGAGAATACCTCGACGGTTAGTAAGTAATTAAATATTTTATCTACATCCACGCTATAAATCTTATATATAAAATTCTCGTGTCACAATGTTCGTTCCCGTACTCCTCCGAAACGGCTTGACCGATTCTCATGAAATTTTGTGAGCATATTGAGTAGGTCTGAGAATCGGCTAACATCTATTTTTCATATCCCTAAGTGGGTAGGGTAGGGTAAGTAGGTAGGGTAGGTAGGGTAGGGTAGGGTAGGTAGGGTAGATGAATGTTTGGTGTTTTTATGGCAAAACAAAGTTTGCCGGGTCAGCTAGTACTCTATAAAAGTTTCTGAAACAGCTTATTGCCAACATTAAAACAACCAGTGTCATAGTAACCATAATGTCATCCAAACGAGTGTTATAATGTTGTACTAAATTTCATTAGGCAACTCCTTTGCTTTTTACCCGACTGCCCAAGAAGGGTAATTTCTTTATCAGTCGTATGTATATATGTTTGTTCCTATGTGGCGTTCTAGAAACCAAACGCGTTGGCCGATTTTGATGGTTCTCACGTCAATCGATTCGTCTTAACCCTGCGAGTGTCACTGGCTACATTAAAATTGGAAAATAGTAAAATGATGAATTTTAGGCGCTATATTGTGGGGGCCCAATTTTTTTTTTCTTCCTAACCCATCGTGTGGGGTATCAAAGAGGTGATTTCAAAAATATATAACACTTATATGTTTAAAGGTACCGCATTCGAAAAAAATAATACTAAAAGGTTATAAATAAAAAAGTTAATTCATAAAATCAAAAAACCCGACTGCTTAAAAAGCGTACTAAAAAGACGAAAACGGAGAAAATCATGCTATGCAGTCGGAGGAGAGCATGTTTGTTGACTTTTGATTTTTTTTATTAACTTTTTTCGATCCCTTCCTTGCTTATCGAACAGCCACATTCTCACTACTCAATTCGTGATATGGTGTCTTTATAAATTTCAAAAAAAGAACATTGTCATGAATGTCATGCACGCGCGTTTCACTACTTCAGCGCCAGGGTTTCGGAACCTTTTAAAGAGGTTTCATATCATGGGTGTAGATAAAGTCCTGTATGCAACTGCACATAATTAGGTATTACAACACTCGTGTGATGCTATTATCCAATATGTAGTAGTGTGTATTTTTGGAAATACCTAATTATTAAAAGAGAATTTGTCTTAATTTTTCATGGGGCCAAACCCTTTGCCTTGCCGAATTCACTTACGCAATTAGGCTGCTGATTGTTTGTGTATGTGGGTTTATATGTTTGTGAATGCAGCCACGATAAATGAGAAATTACTAGTGTGGGGCAACGTTTCCAAAAAGTATACATATTATATAAGCCCAATATAGTCTTGTACCGATAGTCGTGTCATCTAATGGTTGAGCCACAAGCCTCGACCAAGACCTTGTTAGGCAGCTGCCTAACGAGGGTCTCCTAAGGTTTTGGTCAAGGGCTTAAACCAAAAAGCTGTGTCGCATTGTTAGGCGGTTCTTCTCTAGAGCCCTGACCGCCAGTAGCTTGGTCCCTGTTCCTGATACAGGGGGCCACTATTTCAGCTAGAAGAAAGGCCAACGGTTCATAAGCAGTCGTGAGTCACGCGGAGTCAATTAGGTTTTTGATCATTAATTAACTTGTAGATTTTATTTTTTTCGGAGTACCATTAAACATAAAAGTGTTATATATATTCGTAACCACCACTTAAAACCCTTCATTTTTATTCCCCACTCAATGGGTTTGGAAGAAAAAATCTTTGGGACCCCACAATATGACGCCCAAAAACCGCCATGTTTGTTTTTTTTTAACCTAACTTATCTAAGAACACTTGTGCGGTGAAGACGCATTTAACAATGTATTTATATAAATCCGTCTAGCGGTTTGAAAGGTATGAAGTATTAAATAATATTACATTCATACAAGATACGCGCGAAAAACAACCCTTTCCTTTTGCAGTCGGAGTGAAAAATATACACGAACCGAGTAAACACTTTTATAAGTCACTGCTAACACCATCTAACTGAACGCTGTCGACGTTCTTTTAGTAAAATTAATATATAGTTAATAAGCCGCTTAGGCCGTCGAAAAACGCTAGTTACGTCGGCACCACGGAACAGCAAAAACAGTGGAAATGCAAAGTAGGCGTGGCACGCGTGTCACTAATAAGCGCTTCCACGCAAATCTGATTCCAGTCCTGTTCTAACATCGCGTGGAGTAGCTAGTCTCGCGACAAATTAATTTTTCCGTAACTATGCCCTTCTGTTCCATTTGGGAGTGCAAAAATGATAGTAGGAAAAATAATCTTAAAAATGGAGGTGTTTCGTATCATCGGTAACAACGATTTTATTTGTTTTCTAATAAAATCTTAGTAAATTTCAATTTACTAATAATTTAATAAAACGTCTAGTTAAAATCAACCTTACGCGATTAAAATAAAGTTTATTTTGGATTGAATGTATTCACTATTTCGTTCTCGAAATTTCTTCGCTACTCAATTAGGGATGTAGTCGGGTCGGGTATTGATTTTAATGATACCTATCGATAAAAGAAAATAGGCACCCATATTTTCTTTTATATTAGGTGGATCAAATAATTACAAAAAAAATGGAAGTATGCTGTATTGCATGCATAATATTTATTGCAATGATTAGATTAGATTTCCCAAAGACGTAGGGTCAAAGAGAAATGGGTAGATGCAACGGGTAGAGTTAATTGGATGTCATCCAAATTAAGCACGATGTGTTCTGAACATTTTTTTGAATTTGATTTATTAAGCCGTTTTTGAGTTTAGCGAGACGAACAGTAATACATTTTTATACATATAATATTTTATGTTTTAATAATACTACGCCATTCATCCTACAGTTTTGCTGAACTCCAAACAAGGTTTATTTTTTCGAATTAAGAAATCGGGTATCTGTCGATATCGATAATGTAATTCAAAATGCAATGTTACTTCCATGGTCGAGTAGCAGTTCATATCGACCTATGACACGAATGTCAACCTTACATCAAAAGCAATAAAGTTTATAATTGCAACCACTGAGAGTGCCGCCATCTATGGTCGGGTAGCGGAATTTACTTGGCAATCGATTTTAGTTTGACTTTAGATTACAAAACGTCGTAAATATTTTTGCACTAACGCAAAATAAATCCTATTTAAAGACTGTGAAGATTTCTTTCCAGATCTAGGATCTGTGACTTATGCTTGTTTTGACTAAAATTAAAACGACAAATCACACGATCGGTTTATTTGTAGTGCATTATATGATTATCAGTTTATTTGTGTGAATTTGGCGAAACCGGTTCCCATGATAATTTTGCTGCATTGCACTTCCACTGTTTTTTTTGTTCCGTGGTCGGCACCGTGTCTGTCTATGAAATGAGGCATAAATTATATGTTAGTATTATATTATTTTATCTGTGCCGTTTAGGAGTGTCCTCATACAGAGACGATCCTAGCTGCAGCATCAAAAAATGCTATAAAATAATATTTTGTTAATACACCTGAACAGGTGTAAGTACAGTCCTCGCCAAACTTCTTGGCCGCCCTAAAGTTGGTTTAGCGGATGCGTGAGGCACGAAACGGTACTGCTTTTGTATGAGATTTACTACTGCGCAGCCATTGTAGCCAACTTTAGGGCGGCCAAGAAGTTTAGCGAGAACTATACAACATGGCAACTCATTTCTATTAACCATTGAGGAATGCCCTCATAAGGAGACGCAGCATCAAATCCTAGCTGCAGCATGAAATCTTGGTTAAATAAACATGGGTTTTGTTAATCATATTTAGAAAATCGCAAGACCCTCGCACGAAGGCGATCCTGACTCTTACTTGACATTTATTTCTCACTGCTGTATCTTTTTTATTTTATTGATTAGCACCATGGAACCTTCGTATTAAATGTTGTGGTTAATGTGGTCTTCATGTCAAGATAGGTTATATAGTAGGTACTACAACGCTGTGCACATGGACATGGTCCATAATAAATGCCGCCTTTTTCTTAAAGCAAATAGGTAAAGACCACTTACTATGTAAAATAAAGTTCAGTTTTTATGTACATAGGTACATAATACTTAAAGCTTAAATGTACTACATTTACAATTAATAAAATGATTTTATATTGTTATATTATACAGAGTTTTATTGCCTGTTTCGTTAGCCCTTTAAAGCACAAATATACAGGGATTGGCAGGAGAAGGCGAAACACTGGAAATTTAGGAAAAGTGAAACCCCAGCCCGCAGCAGTAGCGCCGCAGTTTAACAACATAGGCTGAAATAAAACTCCGCTCACTCTGGTATCATAAATTCTCCTGATTTTAAGATTTTCAGCAAAATTTTCTAGCCTTCCAAAAAAAAGATGTGGTCTACCTTTTTTTTTTTTTTTTTTTACTATGTATAGGCCTGTGTTTAACCACAATCTCACCGTGGTCAGTGATGATGTGCCGATGGTGGTAAGCACACAAAGCCTAGAAGGGAACTGGCTCTCAAGTGCTGCTGTCGGAACACACCGGAAGGTGCTTGGCGACAGATTTTCAACTTGAGGGTGGTTGCCAGCCAGGCGGGTACTACAAAGTACCCTACCACCATGCTATGGTTTCCTCACGATGTTTTCCTTCACCGAAAGCTCAAGCTCATTGTAGGATTCGAACCCGCGACCTTCGTCTCGGTATCCGACGTCACTACCACTGAGCTATCATCGCCTTAAACCTATGGAGTACAAAAAGTACAGAAGCCAAAAAGAGTCACAAGAGGCTAAAACTGATCGATCTTCCTGCTGAGTGTGTTAACTATGCTTACTTTTTGTGGTGACCGTGGTCACAGGCATGTTCTGGATATACTTTACTCTGGCATTGTTACTGCCCTCAGTCACCTCAGTGATGCGGCAGTGGCGAGTCGGGAAAGGGCAGGGGTGATCCACGCATAGCTGGGTGGAATAAACACGTTAGTGAGGCTCACAGGGTGGCCAAATGTAGTTTCTAGGAGTGGCTATTATCTGATAGATCCACTTAGGTAGGTTTACATCTACCATCTTCATCTTGGATTGAGCCGGTTTCTTGTATTTTGCCGTCAAAGTTATGATTATGACACTGTATCTTTTGAGACTTTTTATGGTTAATACAAGCGTGAAAATGGACTGAATACAGTTTTCAACGAGCTTATTCGTTTTCTCAATTAGGCACTGCGATTTTTTTCGGGTTTTTAAAAAAGCGCGATTACATGCAAATCACACTAATATTATAAAAGCGAAAGTTTGTGACTTTTGTGTGTTTGTTACTTCTTCACGCTCAAACGACTGGACGGATCTGGATGAAATTTTGCAGAGAGACAGATTTTAGTCGGCAATAGCACATAGGATAGAAGCTGGTTAAAAATATTTTCGTAAATCTAATACCGGCACAAATACGCACATATCAAGAGCAACTCGTGTATGTTTATTCTACAGGCGCACATACAATGGTTTTAGAGATACACGATTCTGCAAAACCTGATGACGCACCAATTATATTTTGGCAACTATAAGCTCTCTGCCCATGCACAATATTTCTCACTCTGATTATTCGTTTAGAATTCTCCTGCTGGAACAGGTTATTCCATTTTTTTTAAAAACGTCGACTCGCACTAATTTTTATGTGGCGCACATTCACAGCAGTTTACGCACTAATTATACGTTCCACTCATATCACTCTAGGAGCCACTTTGCTATTGGGGTAACGTACACGGCGGCGGCGGTGGTGGTAGCCACCTTGCAGCTTTGTGCGGGCATGGGGGCAGCAGGAGCCACTGGGTCAGGGATTGGTATAGGCGCTGAGATGGGGTGGGCCATCAACGCTGGAATGGCCTGTGAGTTGAACTGAGGAACCACACTTTGGTGGTTCGGTTTACCCACGGAGAAGTCCTCTGAGGGGTGAGTTTTTGAGGGATTTGAGAGGAAGACAACCCCGTGGTGGTAGGGGCTTCGCGCTGTTGGTGTGCGTCGAAACGCTTGGCCGCTTTAGGCGCAAGTTTGGCTTTGGGGCAGCCCCGGTAGTTGGGCGGGTGCCCGACTTGGCCGCTTAGCACATATCTGGGAGGCTCCGTGCATTGTGAGCGGTCTTTAGGATGGGTGCAGTCTTTTGTGCCATGATCACCCAAGCACTTTTAACACACCTGCGGCCTGGGAGTGGATATGACCGATAGGGAGCATACCGTTTTGAAGTTAAAATGGGATTGTGCCCTTCGGTATGGCTGCAAACAACCAATACCTACCATGTCGTACTATTGACCACCTCTCGCTTTTAGCAAGCGATGACGGGAACTTTCTGGGCGAGTAAATCCTCACGGATTTCCTCCATGGGGATCTCTTTGGGTACATGTCGAATTACCACTCGGGTGGGCGTGTCCTATGGGAGGGAATAGGTATGGAACGAAATGTTCCTACCTCTAAGAAAACGAGTTAACTCACGGTAATCGCGAGCAGTGGGGATTGTGATTCTGGTGCCCTGTTGGCATGAAGTGGCTTTAGTATAATTAATTTTACGCTCGAGACAAGCGTTGGACACATCATTCCACTTTGTTTTATCTTGAAGATATATATGTGGTGGGGGGTTGCTTCTGAGTGAAAGCTATTATCATGAGACTGAGGGAGCGGCTTACCCGCGGGGAAGCGGGGGCAAGGGTGGGTTGCAGGACGGGTGAGGACGGCGGCAGAGGCGACTTGGGGGAGGATTTCGCTACGGCCTTAGTACTGTGAGATATCATGAGCTTTTGACCTTTTTCCTTTTCCTCCTGGGATGACCATGGGTTCATCATCGGAGGAAGAGAGGGTGTCGTAATTTTCTGAGGCATCTGTAGCATCTATAGCCTCAACCTCGTCCTCGGAGCAGCAGCTGAGGGATGAGTCCATATCTAGGTGGGAGTCAGCGCGATCATCGATCGGTAGGCTTATTACGTATCTTTTGCAAGAGCAAAACGATAGCGATCAAACGCTTTATGTTATAAAAGTCGGAATTACCTGCAGTGTAGGTATGGTAGGTCCTACACAATCGTTTTTTAATCGCTCGCTGTTTTCCAAATGCATTTATTTAAAAGTAAACCGCCAACAACACTCTAAAACTTTTGTATGGAAGAGAAATTATTGCGCAAAAATCGCTATCGTTTTGCTCTTGCGATATGGGCGAGGGAGCGGCCTGCTCTTTGGTCTGGGGTTTAGGAGTCCAGCAGCCTTATTGCGTAAGTGCGCAAAGAAGTTAAACTCTATCCAACCGACCAAATCGACCAATCACATGCGAGATGAATGACGCGTCCGTTTTGTATGATTGGCCGATTTGGTCGGTTGGATAGAGTTCAACTTCTTTGCGCACTTACGCAATACGGCTGCAGGTGGCTGTCCTCCATGATGCTACAACAAGGAGGCAGGTTGGCTCTACGGCCTGGAAATTTACAGCCTTAGTCTCGGCTAGACGGGGTGGGGGGATTAATTAGGTGGGCGAGTCCTGAGCCACGCTTAGCACGAAGGCCTTGCTATCCCCGGTTGGGCCCGAAGCGAGCTAAGAGGCAGAGAGAAACGTATTAATGACCTCGCGATATTTATTATTAAAATATGGGTCCTTCAAGACCGTATCTTGAGTTTAAGAGTAACTCTGCCGAAGACATCGTTACGAAGGATGGAGTATCTTCCCCGGGTGGGTGGGCCCGGGGATGTGTGAAAGCTTACCCAGCCGGGTGAGACAGGTGAGTGCGTACTGTGAGCCCTAAGCTATGGTGTACCTGTCACCAATGTCATTGGATGACAGGGGTCCTGGTACCGGGTAACCCACAGGAGGTGGGCACCCATCACCTATGTACCATGAGTCTGGTACATAGAGGTAGACATACCCTACCGTACCAGGTGTATGCTGAAAGCATAGTCAAAGGTTGAATAGGCTATCTACCAAGGTCCCTTGCTCCCAACTCCAATTGACTGCCGTAACCTGTAGTCGCTGGGTGGATGCAGTGGGGCTGCACCCCACTTGGCTTCGTTTACACCATTAGGTTGCCGCCAAGGACCACGAAACTGTGGTTTTACCTCAGGGAAAAACGGGCCAAACGTTTTTGACCTTTGAAGTGTCGTTTCCTACCCTGAAAAGGGCCGGTCCGGACGGTCGCTGGAGGCGACCTCTGGTGGCGGTGTGCGTAGACGCGACGACCGCAGTGACGTCACACAGGGGCGCGACGAGTCAGGAGAGCGGAGAGCGCGCAGAGCAGCGTCCGTCCACAGTGGCAGGCGGCGGCGGAATGATTGTGGTCTGTGTCATGCATATGTGTGTGTCTGTGTCAATTTTGGACCGATTTTGAAAATTCTTTTGTTTTTTTAAAAGTATGTTTCGAAATTGGTCCCATTTTAATTTGGTGAAGATCTGATGAAGAACTTCGAAGATATACAACAGAACTATTCAATAAATTACCCCAAACCTCTCGGGATTGCTGCAATCGCATGTCTGTTTATTGTTTATACCATTTCATAACATAACATCACGCACGTACGCTCGGGGTATGCAGATCTCTCATTTCACCGGTAATGCTCTAGTTTCATGATAATGTATTCTGGCGTTATAGGTACCTTACTAAACAACTTGCCTATTAGGTAGGTACAACTAAAAAGTGAAAAATAAAAAGCTTTTTACAAAAAAATACTAGTTACCGACTTCCAAATAAAAAGACTCCAAGTGAAAAATAACTTTATTTTATTAATAAGTCGATGTCTATAACGCAAAAAATTGCTAGTATTATATTATCTGTGGCACCTACGAAAGACGCCGACTTCCAAAAATAAAGTTATTTTTCACTTTGTAGTCTTTTTATTTGGAAGTCGGTAGTATTTTTTTGTAAAAAGCTTTTTATTATAAAAGCCGTTGGCTCGGTTCGTATACAATGGCATATTCCCGAGAATTCGGGTTTACTCACTACACTATTCATAATTTACAAAACGATACATAGACTTTTAGGTCAGGTAATGCCTGCTATAAAAACATAAACATTAATAGGGTCTGGTTATACAATACTCGCTACAAAATCGACTGTTCTAACAAACATTAAACATTTGCAATAGTAGTTTATGCAACGGTCATTTAATAGGGATTATTAAAACACGAGTGTGGGTTTATAATAGAATCACACGAGTGTTTTAATACCTTAATTATGCCGTTGCATACACTATTTTATCTTTACTCATACATGAAATAAAACAAAAGTGCATACCGAAAAAATATGTGGTATGGCGGGAAATTTAGATTCTCATTGCGCATGACTACATGAATAAATTAAAAAGTAAAAGTGTGCTATAAAAATTAAAAAGTTATTTTATGATGCAATTGTTTAAAAATCGAAGAAAAATGTTAAACGATTTTTATTTTACCTATCCACGAAAAAGAAGTAGGCATGTGTTTATATAATATTTTTTGAATTGATATTTGGAACATAACGTTGTGAGTGTAGATTTTTACAAAAATGTAGACAATAGATTGGTCTTGATGTCGACAGTGCGCACGATGCCATCGGGACCCTGGATACGTTGCAATGACGATCCCACGGATCCACACGTTTCGGGGCAGGTTGCTATCTGTGAGCTGGACCAGCAGCCTAATTGTGTAAGTGAATTGTTTTGATATCATCAATCGACCAATCACAAGCGAGATGAAAGACGCGATGTGGGTTGTCGTCCATGTGCTTGGTCGATTGATGGCGGTGAAAGTATTTCAGCCTTGGCAAATTTGTGATCGTGTCCTTGTCTAGGAAATTCCTGGTGACCTTTTAAGTCATGCAGGTTTTTTTGCAGCTCTTCAAGCTGTTTTTGATCTTCACCAAAGTACTTGTACAACAGATGTTCAGTTTCTGTTTTTAAGTTTACGCTAATACTGTTCAGTGTTGGCTTTTTCGAAAACATTGTAGAAGTTAAGCGAGTATTAACTTCGCCTTAACAATAACATTCGCTGATAGCCAACAGCATTATGCAATAACTTGGTGAATGCGGTGCATCCGACTGGACGGCGTTATTTTGATGCGTAATCACTTTTACACTGTGGTACGCGCGCGGTCGCATGTAACACAACAGCTCACAGCAAAAGCAAAAATTGAACGCAAATAAAAATGACGAATATGCATGTGGTCACGGATTACTATTGTTACGAGCTGGGGTTCAGGGATAAATTGGACACGAGAAGATTAGTTCCGCTATTCGATACTAGATGGCGCCACTAGTTACCACTTAGTAGTCCTACTCGTCACTAGATGGCGTTGCCCTATCTTGTAACACTATATAATGTAAAAAAGAGCCATGGAAGGTCGCTGAAGTCAGCATTATTGCGAAGCCTGGGAAATCACCCCATGAAGTATCATCATATAGACCAATTTCTCTGTTGCCCATGTTATCAAAGCTATTCGTAAAACTGTTATTGAAACGGTTAAAACCAATAATAGAAGATAAAGACCTTATTCCAACTCATCAATTTGGCTTCAGGGAAAAACACTCAAAAATAGACCAGGTTCATAGAATAACTCACATCATTGAAAAAACGTCTGAAAATAAGGAAGTCTGCGCCACCGTGTTTTTAGATGTCGCGCAAGCTTTTGACAAAGTTTGGCGTAAAGGTTTAGGTAATTCAAGCTCAGATGCATGCTAACAGAATTTGCAGATATTTTAGAGTCGCTTATTCCGAGCTAAAAGCTTTATATACCACCATCATTCAAAAATTTGCTGAAGCCCATGAACACAGACTTCATCGACACGTGAATGTTGAGGCTATCCAACTGATAGACAATACAGACTTAGTGCGTAGGCTAAAAAGAATAAAACCTTTTGAATTAGTGTAGTGTAACAAAGTGTGTACAAAGTGAATGAATAATAGTGACAACGCTGTGTTATATATCAGACTCTAACCCTCTTACTAATAAACACGGAATAAAGTTATATTGGTATAACTTTGTATACTTGGGTATAAACCTATGAAAATGTATGGTTTGGATCCCCACAATATGGCGCCCAAAATCCGCCATTTTTCTATCTTACAATTTTAATATAGCCAGTGACACTCGCAGGGCAACGAATCGATTGACGTAAGAATCATCAAAGTCGGCCAACGCGTTTGGTCTCTTGAACGCCACATAGGAACAAACATACATACATATATACATACACATTACCCTCCTTCGGCAGTCGGGTAAAAATGGACACTATTCTTAGTTTTAACATAATCTGTCACGTAACATATTAAGTTAAGAGTTAAATTGCTTATTAGTCTTTTAGGTTAGATCGTAATTAATTATTAAGAATTCTGTTCTTACTAATAAGAGACAGTTGATGGTCTTTGGAACCGCCAGTGCAAGATATCCCGGGCATATACCTCCAGTAAGATTGAATGGTGCTCCTCTGGAAAGAGTTGAGCAATGCAAATATCTGAAGCATGTTTTGACCGGTGACCTCAAATAGATATGGAACGGAAGCGGAGGGCGTTATCTGTGAGAGCCAATATGGTGGCTCGCAGATTCCGCTCGATGCTCGAATGAAGTAAAGGTGACTCTATTTCTAGCTTTTTGCACATCGCTGTACTCTTGTAGTCTTTGGGCTCGCTACACCAAACGAATGTTTGATGCCATACGGATGCAGTATATTAAGACGACGGCTAATGCCAACGACCTTGAGGGAACAAAACGCGCACTCGTTTCACACCCGCGCGACCCAAAATTTAGTAGTTTTTTTGTACTTTCCTTATTATTCTATGACTTTAAAAAAAACCTCAGATCCAAATGTAGATAATTAAATTGTCTGTGAGATGGTGTTGATTTCATTAAAACACGCCCAACGATTTTAGTGCGATTGTCGTGTTTTTGTCCGTTTTAGGTTTTAGACATAACTTTACAAATTAATTACACTATGTCTTACGAATAAAACTCAAAATTTGCTCAGGTCAAATTATTAAGAAAATGGTCAATATTTTTTCCAAAAAATTACGACTAGCTACGTCATTCTGATTTTAAAATCAGCTACTCAAGGGAATCGGCGCCTTAATGTATTTTATTTTTGTAACATACGTAATTTAATCTATTTTGATTAGACATTACTTTATTTTGCTTTGAAATTACTTGTTACTTGATTTGACATTACTCTATTTTTGTTTTGACCTATAATTATTTGGTATTATTTTATTATTAATCTGGTGTGTATAATTATAGTAAATAAATTTGATATTACCCGAATAAACAATATTTTATTTATTTAAAAGAAATTTAACGAAAAGAAAAAAGAACGGAAGTGGGCGCAGTCTGACTTTCGACATTTTTATTATTATTTTTTGTTTACGCGGGGAAACCTGGAATTTTGGGAAACAGACCACGGAGTGTGGGATTTTTACCTCTCTAAAACCACCCACCCCCTCTGTGCAACGCCTGTTAGGGCACATCTCTGAGGAGACTACTGACTCCGAATATGCTTCAGACTGCTTGTGTTAAGAGTAAATAAAACATAGTATTTCTGTGATAATTTTTTCTTTGTTCACTTAAAAATTGCGCCATAGTAATATTTCACAAGTAAATTATTAACGGAAGTAAGTATCCAAATGTTTTCTACTACCATCATCTTTGTAGCCTGAGTTCCAAGCTCTAGACTTCCACATTTCAATTTATTTTCTATGAGTAAATTTTGTCATAATAAATGAACCAAAATCTTCACAACCACGACGTTATTCTATGAAACAATAGATTAGATGAGATTTTAGTTACAATATTGGTTTTACTTTTGTTCTATTCTGGACACAATAAAACGTATTGTTTCATAGAATAGTCACTATTTTAGATAATCATGATACACTATATTTAAACCAGAGAAGGAAGTCTTGTTATCTTTAACTATTAACAACGTGTGAAAATATATTATTATTTATTGCTTATGTAACTATTTACCAAACAGAATCCTTCATAGAGATATATTCTCTAAATCCATGTTTAATACCTCGTCAAAATTAGTTTTGGTGCCCTTGTACTAAAACCATACTGGCAAGTGGCAGTCTTCTCCATATGCCAGTCATCTTTGAGATAATTTTGATAGAACTTGTATAATTTTGACTAATTAAAATCAACTGTTGTTGATTTAATGGAACAAAAAGCATTATTTTGTAAATAAAACTAAATAATTACAACTACCCTCCAAACAAAACTATGCCTTCTATTAACAATATGACTTGAGAACAAGATACACATCAAAAATCTTTCGTTTTAGTACAGAACAATAAGCATACAATACTTTTGTATTGCCATATTTTTTTACAATATATAACAAATAAAGAAAATAGGTACATACTTAATTAAAACATAATAATAAATTTAATACGAAAAATAATGAGTACCTGTTTACTTTCCATGGGAAGATATAACTACATATTAAAAAGGTAACTAAACTAAAACATAATTACTCTCAGTCATATTTCCATTACATATTCTATTATGGATGTCAACAAAAGAAAACTGTAATAACATTTTGAGCAGTGTAAAATAAACTCATTTTATAACAGCTGCCCTTAATAGATTCCCTTGAAATGATAAAAAATAAGTCACACATATAGATAGAATACGATCGCGGTATCAATGGGTGATAGGTTTAGCAGTTACATTGTGCCTGTTATGTAGTACTGCTCAGAACCAAGTTGGTAAAGAATCTAGTGAAATAAAAGAAAAATAATAAATAAAAATGCAATAAATCAAAACAGGTTCCGCACCCATTGCTTATCTCCTAGTACAACAATGCTTGGTAGCGCTCTCCACTCCCGCGGGATAAGTAGCTCAAGCTATACATTTAATCAGCTCCTAGATCAGCGTGTTGACAGAAACATTTGCATGGAAAATTCTATACTTTATAAGGCTTGTTGTTATAAATAAGTTTTAAGTCCTAATTTCTATTACTTTTGTTTGCGCCAATACCAATCAATTATCCTTAATACAATATAACTTAATATTTCATTAACTACATGCAGAAATAACCCTTTTGACTGCAGTAGAAAAACATGCAAGCTAATGTTGGTATTGCTTAGATCAGAATTTTTATAATTTAGCTATAACTATTACATATTAACATCTTATGAGGTCACTATTTGCTGTTATGGGTAAAGGCTGAAACTGGCAGTAATTACTTTATACTTAATTTTTTATTATCTGTCTACTACAAATAAGAATAATACTAACTTCCATAAATTGCTCAGTTTGGACTGCATGGCGGTAGCAAACCAATAACTCCAAGTATGTCGTAACTGTAACTATTTGTCGTATTCATGAAGGCTTATTAAACTATGAATTTTAAGTCCATATATTTACACAAGTAAGTGGAACCAATCTGGCCGCGGGTCAATGATGCCTGGGGTAGTGGTGACCATTATTACTGTACCTGAAATAATGTAACAGTTTTCTTTAAGTTTCATGCTAGAATACGTGAGAAAAATTCGCATCCGAAATTCCAAATGGAATAAAGAACATAGATTATTACATTCTAAAATCACCTGTTGTTAAATCGTTTGTACTTGTTGTTGTGATGTTTATTGAAGTTGTGTGAGGGACGTCGTTCGTTGCGATATTTGTTGAAATTTCCACCCCAATGTGGCTTGTTCTGCTTTTCCTGAAATTATTATTTAAATAACAGCTTAATTTTCGTAAGATATACTCCTGCAACAGTTATCTCTGGCACAATAAGAAGAATAATAATAAAACAGGCTGTATGGTGGATTACGACCCAATCCCTCTCACAGAGAGGCCTGTATAGCACCAGCATTGCGAAAATTGTAGTCTACCTAGTGACTAAGTTATGGTATAATCTGTTGAATGCAGAATTGAAGAGGTAAATGAATATGTATCTAAAGAATATTTAATAAATCTGAATGAAGTATCGATCAAATAAACTTTTTACTTTATTTACCTGGAAGGGATTGTAACCGTTTCTACTGTTGTTAAAGCGATTATTATAGTGATGGAATTTTTTCACTTTCTTGTTGCGTCCTCGATCCATTTCATCTGCAGCATCCAGAGCTCGCTTGCGCTCATCTCGTCGTTCTTCGAACACCTAAATTGAAAGGAATCTTGTTACTTTTGTTAAGAAATGTTCTTTATAAAAGAATATACTATTACGATGCATGCAATGGTGCTGTATTCGCATAATATATCTTAATAAAAAACCGGCCAAGTGCGAGTCGGACTCGCACACGAAGGGTTCCGTACCATTATCGCAAAACACTGCAAAAAAAAATCACGTTTGTTGTATGGGAGCCCCCCTTAATTTATTTTATTTTAATTTAATAATTATTATTTTTTGAAGAGAATATACAACTAAATATTCTGTGAATATTTCAAGCGTCTACCTGTTGCCGTTATTAATATCGAGCAAAAAAACGGCAAAAATATCACGTTTGTTGTATGGGAGCCCCCCTTAAATATTAAATTTATACTGTTTTTAGTATTTGTTGTTATAGCGGCAACAGGAATACATCATCTGTGAAAATTTCAACTGTCTAACTATCACGGTTTATTAGATACAGCCTGGTGACAGACAGACAGACAGACAGACAGACAGACAGACAGACAGACAGACAGACAGACAGACAGACAGACAGACAGACAGACAGACAGACAGACAGACAGACAGACAGACAGACAGACAGACAGACAGACAGACAGACAGACAGACAGACAGACAGACAGACAGACAGACAGACAGACAGACAGACAGACAGACAGACAGACAGACAGACAGACAGACAGACAGACAGACAGACAGACAGACAGACAGACAGACAGACAGACAGACAGACAGACAGACAGACAGACAGACAGACAGACAGACAGACAGACAGACAGACAGACAGACAGACAGACAGACAGACAGACAGACAGACAGACAGACAGACAGACAGACAGACAGACAGACAGACAGACAGACAGACAGACAGACAGACAGACAGACAGACAGACAGACAGACAGACAGACAGACAGACAGACAGACAGACAGACAGACAGACAGACAGACAGACAGACAGACAGACAGACAGACAGACAGACAGACAGACAGACAGACAGACAGACAGACAGACAGACAGACAGACAGACAGACAGACAGACAGACAGACAGACAGACAGACAGACAGACAGACAGACAGACAGACAGACAGACAGACAGACAGACAGACAGACAGACAGACAGACAGACAGACAGACAGACAGACAGACAGACAGACAGACAGACAGACAGACAGACAGACAGACAGACAGACAGACAGACAGACAGACAGACAGACAGACAGACAGACAGACAGACAGACAGACAGACAGACAGACAGACAGACAGACAGACAGACAGACAGACAGACAGACAGACAGACAGACAGACAGACAGACAGACAGACAGACAGACAGACAGACAGACAGACAGACAGACAGACAGACAGACAGACAGACAGACAGACAGACAGACAGCGAAGTCTCAGTAATAGGGTCCCGTTTTTACCCTTTGGGTACGGAACCCTAAAAAGGACCAATGTTCACTAATAAGCTAAGGTATCATGACGATGCAGACACCCTCCCTAAGCTTTATAAAAAAGATTAGCTCACCTGTCGCCCGAGAGTACTGTGGTTTCCGTTCCAAGAGGAGACAGGCGCGCCGTAGCCGCGGTGCGACACGCTCTGCAGGTGACGCATGGTCTCCAGCGGCGCCCCCGCGCCCGGCGCCGCGCTGGGCGCTCCGGCTGCTCCGCTCGCTCCCGCCGCTCCGCTCGCTCCGGCTGCGCCGCCCACCGCGCCCGAGCTCGTCCCGCCCGCGCCGCTACGGTCACTCAACGGCGACATGCTACTCACGCTTGTGTTAGGACTTTGATCGTTTTGATCTGTTCGTCGCTCTTCTTTTTCTTTTACCCTGAAAACGCAATTAACAAATATTAGACGGGGATGGTAACGAAAATTCATAACTTTCTTTAAGTATATTATGATTTTTGTTTATATGGTTAGCTGCCGGAATATAGTGCGGCAGCACAGAAATATTGAAATATATTCGCTTATAGCGTCCCCCCGCACGTACTTTTTGTTAGTGACGCCGTTGAGGCTGGGGCTGAGCAGCGGGCCCGCGGGCGCGCTGGAGACGGTCCAGGCGTGGCTCATGCTCTTGGTGGTGACGACGAGCGCGCGCGGCGCCTCACAGCGGCTGGGCTTGGGGCGCCGCCCGTCGTCCCTCTGAGCTCCGTCCTCGTTTAATCTATCGTTTCGCTCATCTCCACTTGATTCAGAATCATACGGGACCAACCTCGATCCCGTGCAGCCGTTCCTCGGCGACACACCCGATGAATCACTCCTGATCATTTGCTCCTCCAATTTTTCTAGAGGAGATTTAGACGTCTTGACTAACTTGCTAGTAGATGCAGGCTTTTCCAATCCTTTTGCGTTTATGATAGATCTGAGATCACACTCACTTTTGGATAATTTAGTTTTTACTTGGCTGTCATCACCATTTTGTCGTTTGATTACAAAACTAATCTTCTTATCGTCATCAACTTTATTGCCATTTTTTTCTATGCCATTCAGAATCTTTGGTGGCTGAACCATTTTCTCTACTTCGCCATTTTGTTTTACGACCCATGGCTCAGAATTGCAATTATTAGATTCTGTTGACTTTCCAAGTGTGCTATTTAGAATTATAGGTTTGATATCTGGCTTAGGAACTTCTACTGAAGTGCTATTAAGAAGAATTGGTTTTCTCTCATCACTTCTATAGAAGGTTAGTTTTAAAGGACTTTTATCTCTATTTAATATATTATCTGGCAACTGGGGGCCATAGACAACACTCGAAGAAGACGCCGCGGAAGTAGAGGCTTCTTCGGTATTGTCTTTTTCATAGAACATTATATAGGCATTTGTGCCCAGCACAGCAGACAAAGGTAAAGGTCGGACACAACTATCGTCAAATTGGTAGTAATTGCTATTAGGTGCTTGTCCTATAGCAGTGTAATGACCACAGTTCTGTGATGGCCCCAGATGAGTGACTAAACTTACTAGTTTGTATGACTGAAACAAAAGAAACTTTTTAATCCAATAGCCCAGAGTTACTTTATTTACCACAAGCATAGACAATAATATTATTATGAATAATATATGAATGGAAAATAATTACAAACTTACCAACTGTTGGTGACTTTTGTTGTACATGTATTTGTTGAGGGTGATTTTCTTTCTAAATTGCACGTGTTTGGAGAGCTTGCCTCCAGCCAATGAGAAACGTTTCAATGCTATGCAAAGAACCATAGGGGCACGCTCGACGAAAAATTGTTTGGTGGCCGACACCTACAAAGACAAGTTTAGGTTACATGTTGGAAGCATTATTGAAGACATCATTAGATGTTAGGTGAGCATTTGACAAAAGATCTAATTTACACCTTCATCAAGTATAAAACAAGACTTACCTTTTTATTGCATGCCTCACATTTGTAACCTAAATCTTCTAATCTTTCACGAGAAAAAAAAGAATCTAATGCTTCATCTAGTGTTGAGTGTTTTCTTATATCTAACAATAAATCCTGGAATAAATAACAAAACATTAATTAAAAATGTAATAATCAATAGATACCAATACCAGTCTGTTAGTATGGAAAATAGAAAATTACCTGAAAATGCTGATAGGTGGTGGATAGGTGGTGGCATGCAAGACATCGGACTGTAGAGCGTAAGTATCCACCAAGAATCTGATTCATCGGTGTTGTCTCTTTTGTGTATTGATCGAATTTCTCATGGTTGACAAACCGGTTTAAATAGCATTTCTCCATTGCCTCAACCAAATACCTAAAATAGATTTGAATATTAAAACTTCATTGCCATTACATAGATAAAAATCCATAAGATCAAAAACCAACATTTTTATTATATTTAGTACCTTAAAAATTCATGCGCATCCTCTTGTCTGTTTGGTGTGAGATGTCTGCATATAAGACGTAACTTGGAGTACACCTGCCAGGGTTTGATGGGTGCTCCGCCACTTTTCTGTGTTGCCATCAATGTGGCACGCATCCCACATATCACACAAGCTTCTGAAACATAAATTCAAATACTGTTTACACATTATAGTTGCTCTTTATTAGCAACTAGTTTTTTTCCCATGGCAAACCTCCTCCCACTGGACCTGTAATTTTGTTGGCATAAAATGACACTCAGCGAAACTGTGGCTTTTTCAGTAAAACAATTTTCATGAAAGGTACTGCCAGAGATTACCCGTTACAAACAAATATAAAATTTTACCTCTTTATAATATTAGTCAAGACAAGATTAAGATGACAGCCTAAATTATAATTAACAAAATATTTTCTTTCAGTATGATACAAAAATATTGCTGCAACAACTTTAATGTGAAGCTCAAATTGAAATAATGAGTACATAAAAAATCTAGTGCATGTAAGTTTTGGTAAGGTTTGTTATTACTTTGCTAGTCAAGTTTAAGTGTTCCTCAATTTAAGTTGAGGATTAGATCACATAGGATTAACTCAATACAGACACACAACGCACACACATACCATATTCACACACCACGCACATTCATCCCACCCCTCACACTCACTTTGATCTTTATGGGATATTTGTTTTTTCATTGCCGGATCTATCTTCATTAACCAGAAAGTTATAATTTATGAATTCCGTCAAACGCTTATCTTGTTTAAATATTTGTTATGTTATTATATCTTTATGTTCATGGGGTGAGGACCTGGTGATCTGTAATACAGGTTAACACCTATAACTGACACCAGCTCTGCACACTCACTTGACTGCAAAATGTATTCCCCCTAAATTGAATTAGTAAATTGTTCCATAAGTCATGGTTTTGTGTGAAGTAACAAAGTTTATGGTTATGATGATTATAATAGTCAATACATAACTATGTGTAAATATTTAGTCGGCTCACCTTGTTGATTACATTTCTCAGCATGGGTCACTTCCATGACCAACCAGTTAGCAAAGGCAGGCACATGGAACAGAGCCTGCAGGGTAGAATTCAAATAGCATGTGTTACCCACATTTTGCATACCGGCGCCAGCCGCCCATGCATTTTGCCATCCCAAGTGAACTTTTTCAACAGGAAATAAAACCCTTTTAGATTTGGGCAAGCCATCTTCCACCTTTTTGTTGTTTTCTGAAAATTAAAAAAAACAAATAAGTTTACTATAATTTCTAAAATCTTGAAGGTTAGGTAATTGATAAGAACATATTTTTTCCTTCTCACTTTGAACACAAGATTAGCAATTAAATGGGTTTATTTACATAGCTTTAGACATCTTAGTATTAGATTATACTGTTCAAAACACAGTATTGGTTATTTTAGTAAGTTGCAGTATACTTTGCTGAAGTCATTTATTTATCTAATTTTATTTAGACCATCATAATAAAGTCACAATTATTAATAATTCTGTAATAGTGTCATTTACTCATTGTTAACAAGGATAAAGTAATACAATTTACATATTATTATCATTCACAGACAATTATGCATTTCTAATAAATAATATCAGTGTAAATTGTAAAAAAGAACACTAAATTGAATTCTTGTTTTAAATTTGTGATATGGACCTGATGACATACAAGGTGATTGAAGATTACCAAAAAATAAATGTAATATTATTTTTTAATTAATTTCTAACTTTCCTTGAAATTATTATTTTGATTTGACGAAAGTATTAGCAGATTTCTTTCAATGATTCAATGACGTTTATTGACAAGTAACCATAAGATATAACCTATAAATTGATCTTATCGCGCATGTAGATAACAAACAAACCTACATTATGTTCAGTTATTATCATGTAACTAATTACCTGAAGCTTGTCCGGCGGCGTTACACTCTTTTTTCAGTAGTTTATTATCATGCACTGGCTTTTTAGGTCGGATCACCACGTACTTAGATTTCAGTCCGTCGAGAACATTGCTTTGATAATCACCAGATTCTTCAAATTCAATCTTGGAGAGAAGCACGCTTTTAGCTGATGAGTATAGTCTGCTATCCAATAATGATGAACTTTGAGATTCGTCTGGTGTTAGAGATAAACGCAATGCGCTAGTTACGGGGTCGCAAATGGAAGCAGGCATTTTACCTCCAAAATTGCACTATCACGATATCAAAGCACAACGCACTTCATAATTAAATTTACGAGTTCATAAGCAGCACAAACAGATATCTAATAGAAAGTCCTATAATAACCCGGGAAACACGCGTATTTTTTAAATAATAGGCTGTAAAAAGGAAAACGAAACGAATCAACCTCGACTGGTCCAGTCCACGCACGACAACCCGCCAATGTTACCATAATTAAAAATAATTAAAAGAAAAAGAAATAAGGTGGAAACACATTATTAACAACCGACCCGACCCCACGCCACCCGACGCCTGCTGACGCGTTGAAGTACTAATCCATCCCATACATTTAGTATGGTCAGAGACACATAGTCAACACGCCATGTGGCGACACGCAATTACACGCGACAACACCCAGTCGGTTTGGATCAGCGTGTTGCCGGGAGAGGGGGAAAACACGCCACCCGACGCTTCGCACACAGTGTGTCTCTAGTAACACCCGACAACACGCGTCAGTCATGAAGTCAGTGGTGCCAACTTAGGGTAATTTACCCTAATTTCGAGTTAAGTTTCATCAGCACGTTAATTTTTAGGGTACAAACTCGGTGAGGGTAATTTTTATGTTTATACTTTAATAGAAATGATTAACTTATTTCAGTCAAATTTGTAATGATGGACTTAAGTTTAAATATTTCCTTTGAACCCGCAATTTTCAGTTTTAATTAGTCAAGTATTTGGTATGGTACAAATACCTAAATAACCAGATTTTTTTTAATGGTTTCTAATATTCTTATAGTAAAACTGATCTGTAATTATATAATAGATTGTAATGTTTCGTCTTATGTATGATCTTGCATGAAATGTCTCAAATATAGATGGTACGGCGAGGCAAAGCATATTAAAAAAAAAACAGCTTTTTTTTCATTAAACTTAAAATCTAGGGTAAGAGCAGACTTGGGATAAAACAAAAACGAGACCTGGCAATACTAGCGAAGCGTGTTGTAGCATCACGTGGGGTGTTGCATATGTGCACGGTACGCGTCGGGTGTCGACACGTCGGGTAGCGTGGGATCGGGTCGGGTGTTAATAATGTGTTTCCACCTATAGAAAATCAAGTATATAAATAAAAATATAATAAATATATCCGAGTCAATGGTAGAGAAAAGTTGTTATTTCTGTTGAGCGGTTTTTTTATTGTTTAAAAAATATACAAGTTGTTATCTTACGAGAATCCCAGGATACTGCGTATTTATTTGGTTTTCTACACTTTGTACGTTCCCTCACTGTAATCCCTGCAAATGTAGTAATCGATAGAATGATTTGTGGTATTTAGGTATTTACATAGATACTATTCAATACTTTCTTAAGATTCTAACTACTTAGTTATACACTTAAATCAAAAACTACGAACGCGTATAAAAAGAGGATGGCTTAATGGCGTTAAAAAATTCGTCCAAATTGCAGGTGCAAGTGCCCAGAACGCCGGCAGCATTGCCACTTTGGATGGCATTGCTTAATTTCTGGCCAAAGAAAACTCTAGCCCTCTACCTATAAAATACCCCCAATCTGGCATCACTGGCACAGACGGTGTTGCCATCCCCAAATTTTCGTTTTCCCACCTTTTTTTAATTATGCATAGTTATAATAGCCAAGCTATAATACTTCTATCCATGCAAAAATATGTAAGAAGGTACAGGAATGAGTGGGAAAGTGATCCAGTCTCAGTGGAGGTTCGTAATAGAGTATAATTCAGTATAAAGTTATTTAAGTTATCATCAAATTCATTCCATACATATATTATATCTGTAGAAAAGTCGTATTTGTACATCAAATATATTTTCAACAAAAATAGCCTGGGTATAAAAGAATAGGAAGTCGGTGTCCATGACGCAAATAATATGGTACCTACCTACGAAAGACACCGACTTCCAAAAAGAAAGTTATTTTTGACTATGTAGCTTTTTAATTGGAAGTCGGTAGTATTTTTTTGTAAATACGTTTATGGGTGCGACGGTATCAAGAAACTGGTGAAGTAAAGTGTAAGCAAAGGGCCACGTCCGATTGATTACATAAATCAATTCAGACGTCCTCGTGATATTGTGAATAGCCAAACCACGGCTTCTTTTACAACCACCCGATCTGGTGCTCTAAGACATGGCATTTTGCTTACCACTGTCCGAAGACATTTACATGCAACTGGGATCTATAATTATAAACCTGCCAAAAAAAATAACTAACCGAAGCTCATCGTCAAGCCAGGCTAAGATTTGCAACCATTACAATTTGTTTTAATAATATGGTAAATGGAATGAGATCAAGATTAGAAGTTATAGAAAATAAAGGTTACCCTCTCCGTTATAAGTATAGATCAGATATGACCCCACAGGCTACAGTTAAGTTTTTTTATTGTTAATTGTTTTTTGTAAACACTTTTGAAAAATTTTAAGAGATGTAAATTGTTGTTCTGTTTGTTTCAAACGTGAGTAAAATGTTGGTTCTCTTTTGAAATATTCGAAACTATATCAGTTTTTTCAGTAAATAAAAATGTATTAATCTAAATTGGGTTACTATATTAATATACCATAAGTATAATAAATAATACCGTTCTGTTATTTTTGGTCCCGATACTGATTGGCTACTATTTTTATATTTTTAAATGTTTTACATTTTTGTTTTTTTTTGTGTTTTATAAAAATATTAAAAAAAATTACAAATAAGAAAGAAATTAAATAAAGGACATAATAAATAATACTACGTATTTATGTGAATCTCCTTTATTTTGAAAGACCGCCTTTAAAGCACCTGATTTTTTATTTTATTATACCTACTTCCCCTCAACCCGCAACACCCCTCTATAGGCATACAGTGCTGCCTAAATATGCTGATGTTGGTTAGCGCATGACAATTTTGTATCAATAACATAAACAATTTTTGTTAAATGGGTTCTTGCACGCTTACTTGAGGTATCGATGTCAATAACTATAAGAAAACCAACTTCATTGTGATCATACAGATGGCGCACACGCGGCGCACGTAAAGGTCGTAGTATATCCTCCTGCCCATAGATGTCGCTTTTTATACACTTCTAGGGTGTGAAGTTTCTCTGCAGCTGTATGTATTAAAGTGACTATTCTTTACCAAGAATGAATCAGAATAGATACAGGACAAAATAGCCTACCAAAAACATCATAGTCAGAGACACGCACACGGACCACTGTCAACTCGTCGCGTTGATCCTAAACTGCAATTTTAGAACCAGCGCGCTGGTTCCATTTAGTCGCGCGGTTGGCCTGGTCCTTACGCAAGTAATATATATGTCAATGTCCACGCCAAACTTCTGGGCCGCCCTGAAGTTGGTTTACCGGATGCGCGAGGCACGAAACGGTACTGTTTTTGTATGAGATTTACTACTGCGCAGCCATTGTAGCCAACTTCAGGGCGGCCAAGAAGTTTGGCGAGAACTCCGAGAACATAACCTTGCCTTCCCCAGATTTTTGAATAATGCAGAGTTATAATAGCCGAAGTAAATCAGTCAGTGTGTTAGTTTTGACCTAATGCAAATAGCCCCAAATATCGCCCAGTTTCGTTCACAGAGTACTTTTATTATATACACATTTTTTCATTTATTACATATACTTTTTTATTTATTTTATTCTTTTATTATTTATTGGTTTCGTTTGATCCACCAGTTTTGGCCCACCTGTATATGTTCTTGTCCTGTGGCAGTGATTTCGTGATTGTGAATCATGATTTCGTCTTTAGATAAAGTACCTATAGATTTCGCCATGGTGTGGCCGCACATGAGACAACAATAGTAACCCACCATCGCACTGACACTTATTATCTATAAATAACCCAATTCTCAATTAACACATAATACCACGAAATCACAGAAAATCAAACAAAACCGAGTTTGTTTGTCAAACCTGCCATAACATTAGAGTTTCACAAATAACAGAAACCGGCCATGGTGACAAAGACAAAAAATAATCTTTTGTCCTTATTATTTACATGGAGCTGCCAACTAGCGATCTCGCTCTATCAATGAAGCTAATTTTATGGCGAAATCTATATTTCGTCACAGAGATTGTATTCAAACCCTCTGGATTTCGTGAACGACGTGCGCTCACTTCACTCTATAATAAATAATCGTGAACGACGTGCGCTCACTTCACTCTATAATAAATAATAAATTCGTCTATGGACCTGCGCTACTGTCAAACAAACGTCAGGCGTGGCGTCTCTTTCATTTAATTTGTCAAAATTTTGTATTTATCGATTTGGATTTTGAAATAAAAATCCGGCGTTTTTATTATGACACGATAGTATTACAAATATTCTATTAAATTAAATTAATCGCAGTAACAATGAAGTTTTTGCTCGGACAGTGTTTTATGGTTTTAACAGGTCAGAATGTTTACGTTACTTATTTATCACATTTCTGTGTTCATTTCTGTATAACATTAATTTAAAAATAATTTGCATACAATTAAGTATTTAATTTTGTATTTCTACTAACTTCTTTTGAACTTTTAAGTATATTTCTACTTAAACAGCATAATCCCGTGGACTTTACGTAGGTACCTGTATGTTTCAGCACTCTGCATGGTTTCGTCATCCAGAGTTTTAGAATTAAGTGATAAATTCGTGGATATAAGTAATGAGGGTATGTGGTTTGTGAAGTTTTACGCGCCATGGTGCGCCCACTGCCGCAGGATAGAGCCTATTTGGGCCCATGTCGCTCAATCGCTCTTCAACAGTCCTATAAAAGTGGCTAAGGTTGACTGCACTAGGTTCATGGCTGTGGCGACGCACTTCAAAGTCAGAGCATACCCCACAATAATGTTGTAAGTAATCATTTTGATTGATTTTTCATTTAAATGGTCCTGTAAACATCATATTTTAAACTCATTTTAAATTTATTTCTTACAGTATTAAAGGACCCTACCACCATGAATATGTAGGAGAAAGAGTCAAAGATGAGATGGTAAATTATGCCCTACGCATGTCTCAACCTGCTGTTCAAAGACTGTCACAAGCTGATAGTCTTGGGTACCTGAAGGAAACACACCCAGTCTTCTTTGGATTTGTTGGCAAACAACAAGGACCATTATGGGTAATTTCAAAATTACTAGAATATCATTCTCATCTAGCCAATATTTAATAAATATATACTTATTTGCCTGCACATAACATGTTATTACTAAGTATATTAAATTCATCAAGAATAAATAATCAGTTAACTAATTACTAACAAACATCCTTGGCTATACATTTAATACAGATATTAAAGAACTACATAAATAGAATAAAACAATTTTCCTTATTGTTACAGGAAATGTTTACACTACATGCTGAGAAATATCAGCCACATACATGGTTTTATGCTATGTCACATGATCTTTTGAAAAATGATGTTAAAATACCTAATGAAACTGCTGTATTTGTTTACAAAGAGGATGAAGCCTACTTTTTTGAAGGTATTAATAATAGCCTTTTATTCCAAATTCCATTCCTTTTATGATATGATGTGTAATTCGGTGAGCCTTTTAGCATAGGCCTCCCCAATCTTCTCCATTGAGCTCTGTCTAAAGCCACTCTAGTCCAGAGTGGTCCCAAGGTTAGTTTTAGGACATCCTATTAGAGGCCTACAACTGCTTTAGTGCCGTAAAACGGTTACTTTCTAAAGCATACTCCTTAGTAAAGTAATAGGTTTGAAAAATAAAATAATTTATTATTGATTCATGTACATAATTTTTGAAACATGGTTTTTCATGTAACTAATAGTTTTGTTTTAAATAATAATTAACAACATGATATATTTTCGAAAATTTTGGAAGCTCCTCCAAAATGACTTGGATGTTTTAAAATATTTTTACACAGAAAAATTGATGGCTGGAATTTCTTCATAACTGAAATAGCATATATAAATCAAATAATATTTTGCAAATAAATCTGTTCAAAAGGAGGTTCAATATTGATTTTTTGGCAACGAGCGGATGCACAACCAGTACTGCGTTAACATTAGGGTGTATATATTGCCTTAAAGATTGAAAAAATAATCTTCATTTGCAAAATATTAGATTGATTTTTACTTTAAGTTTACCTTGATTTACAGCAAATGCCCCATTAATCGAAGATAGAGAAACCTTAAATGTAACGCTAGACAAGTGGATTAACTCTGAGAGATTTGGGTCATTCCCAAAGGTCACTCGATCAAATATAAATGAACTAATGGACACAGAAAAATACTTAGTTGTTGCTGTTGTCTCTGAAAATAAGTTGAATGAAATCACTCAAACAGAGAGAGACTTCAAAGATATGATTGAGAGCATTGTCAAGTAAGTAATCTTGGTTATATATTATGTTTCCCAGTATTTTATAATCTGTAGGGCTTACAAATGCAAAATTAATGAAGTTTCCATTTAATAGTTTGATTTTTGTTTATTCAGGAAAAGAAAACGGGACCTTCATGATAGATTCCAATTTGGTTGGATGGGATCTCTTGATATTGCAAACTCCATAGCTATGTCTGACCTGACAACACCTAACTTACTGGTCCTCAACTCGACTACAGGCCACCACCACATACCTGATGATGATCCTGTGCTCATGACACCGGAAGCAGTTTCAATCTTCCTTGACCAGATACATAACCAAGTAGCACCGGTAATACTTTCGATTTTATTTTATAACTGTTGCCTGCAACTTTGGCCATGTCAAATCAAATCTTAAACTTAAAAAACATGATCATTTAATTGCTTTATGCAGAACCATAAATGATTTTTCTGAAATAAGAGTAGCCTAAGTTACTTCTTATAACAACAGCTATCTGCCAGTGAAAAGCCCGTCAAAATTCAGCCATTTCGGAGATTACCCAGAACAAACAGACAGATGGACAAAATATATAAAAAAAAAACATTAAAAATACGGTTTATTTTCATATAGAGTAAGAGCCAGAAAAGCTGAAAGTTTCTATGTGTATGTACACAATGCAGCTAAGAAAGATCCCCAAATAGAAAACTCCTTACTCCGCCAATTATGAACCTATTTTGTTGAATCTTTTTTATTTGAAAGCTGGTGCTTCTCATTGTGCTCTAAGTGATTAGTAGAACATGTCAAGGTGTTAAGTCTGCCTCTGCACATTAATGTGCATACAAGTATCAAACAACACAACACATAATAAAGATATATGTCTGGCGCACCTCAGATCCGGTCTCTCCAGGAGGCCATGGTTGAGCGCTTGAATTTAATTTTAAGTTATATCAGTCGGAATTTAAGTATATGCTTCTCCCACAGACATATGGAGGCAACAGTTTGCCAGTACGTTTCTACAGAGGTTTTTACGAAGCAAGGACCACACTGGCAAATATGTGGTATGGGAATCCAGTATTAACGGCGCTAGTGTTTGGGCTACCACTCGGCTTCTTATCCCTTATATGCTACTCAGTGTGCTGCGCTGATATTCTGGATGCAGAAGAGGACGAAACTGCAGGTATTTAGCGCCAACCATTTACTTAAATTATACTAGCGGACGCCCCGCGGTTTTACCCGCGTAGTTCCCGTTCCTGTGGGAATACAGGGATAAAAAGTAGCCTATGTCACCCAGAGATAGTGTAGCTTCCCAACGTTGAGAGATTTTTTTTATTCGGTACTGTAGTTTTTAAGTTTATTCGTTACATACAAAAATACAAATCTTTCCTCTTTATAATATTAGTATAGATACTAACGACATGGTGCACCGTGCATTTTGGTCATACATAGGTCATATTAGACCAAAGCGAAGTCGCCACGCAGTCAGCTATCTTCAGGAGCGGTTTTCTGTGCGAAACATTAAAAAAGCAGTTTTTCTTGTATTATAGTAAACGCGTATAAGCAAACCAGCGACCACAGCTCATAGACGCCTAATGCTAGATCTAATACATCATAACAATTCTGTCAACTATCTGAGGTATGAGGAGCAAGGCACGGTTACTGCATTCTGATTGGTCCTTACCAAGGTCATTACGCCTCACTAGGGATGGAACAGGTTTAAATAAAACCACGAAGTTATCTATATTTTTCTAAAAAGTTATTGTACTTTTTTTTTAATATTACCCTTTTAGGGTTCCGCAGGAACCTTTATTGTTTCGCCAAGTCCGTCTGTCCGTCCACAGCTTAGCTCAGACTCTTAGTGCTAGAAATCTATAATTTGGGATGGATATAAGAATCTATTAATAACTCCGACATAATAGTAAAATCATCATCATCATATCAGCCGAAAGACGTCCACTGCTGGACATAGGCCTCCCCCAAGCGTCGCCAAAAAAAGTAAAATAAAACAATGAAAAACAAAAATACCATACCTACACTACTGTACACGTAAAGTAGGAAACTTTTTTTTCCTCGTCTATCCCATTGTGTGGGGTATCGCTGGATAGGCAAAAACATTATGGGTCTGTGAAAAATGTTTTAGAAAAATTAAGCTTTAAATTTTTTTAAACCTTACAGTCGGACCGCGGAGTCTTAGTAATAGGGTCCCGTTTTTACCCTTTGGGTACGGGAACCCTAAAAAAGTAATCAATAATCGTTATACAATTAATTTAACTAATAATAAACTATTTAATTTAATGTCTCGTTAAAACGCTAATAATAAACTATTTAATTTATTGTCTCGTTAATGTGTCGTTGTCTCGTTATTTAATGTGTCGTCGTTTATGTAGGTTTCTAGTTATAAAACTAGAAACCTACATAATATGTTTACAGATTTGGGCATAGAATCACTAGTTACCAAATTAAAAAACATGTGGTGGGCGTTTTTACCTACTAACATGACCAGTATAAAATGGACATACATACATAAACTCACGCCTCTTTCCCATGGGGGTAGGCAGAAACTACAGAACGCCACCTGCTACGATCCTTACATACTTCTTTTGCTTCACTCACGTTCAAACATCTAGTCATACACGCAAACCGGTTATGAGTAATGCGCCCCTGGCCTTTCTAAAGAACATCACCAATAAGGTCTATTTATGATTATGTAACTATTAACTTATCAATGATGAACTTAGAAATGTAATACCATTTTTCCGGAAACTCTGAAGTCTGGCTGTAGTTACCACACCAATGTATTGTACAAGGGGCCATTATAATATTTATTTTAGCAATTTTTAGGGTTCCGTACCCAAAGGGTAAAAACGGGACCCTATTACTGAGACTTCGCTGTCCGTCTGTCTGTCTGTCACCAGGCTGTATCTCATGAACCGTGAAAGTTAGACAGTTGAAATTTTCACAGATGATGTATTTCTGTTGCCGCTACAACAACAAATACTAAAAACAGTATAAAATTAATATTTAAGGGGGCTCCCATACAACAAACGTGATATTTTTGCCGTTTTTTGCTCGATATTAATAACGGCAACAGGTAGACGCTTGAAATATTCACAGAATACTAGCTGACCCGGCAAACTTTGTTTTGCCATAAAAACACCAAACATTCATCTACCTTACCTACCCTAACATCCCTACACTACCTACCCTACCCTAACTACCCTACACTACCTACCCTACCCTACCTACCCTTACCCTACCCTACCTACCCTACCCTACCCTACCAACCCTACCTACCTACAATTAAAATTTAAAAAAAAAAAGGGTGAACAACCCTTATTACTTAGGGGTATGAAAAATAGATGTTAGCCGATTCTCAGACCTACTCAATATGCTCACAAAATTTCATGAGAATCGGTCAAGCCGTTTCGGAGGAGTACGGGAACGAACATTGTGACACGAGAATTTTATATATAAGATTTAGTTGTATATTTTCTTCAAAAAATTATAATTATTAAATTAAAATAAATTAAGGGGGGCTCCCATACAACAAACGTGATTTTATTGCAGTGTTTTACGATAATGGTACGGAATCCTTCGTGTGCGAGTCCACTCGCACTTGGCCGGTTTTTATTAACTGACCACCAATATGGTCTATGTATGTATGTATAAAATGAACTTCGATAAATAATATCAGAAATTAAATTTAATAATGATGATGTAACTAAAGTCTGGCTGTTATAACGACACCAACGTATTGTAAAGGGTCTTTCAACAAGGACGGGTCGATGTTAAAATTGAATAAAACAAGATGTGTGTGAGATATTAACGAAAGTTATTTTTTATTTAAAAGGCCCATTTATGCCATTATGGATGGAATATGACATCGTTCAATTCAAATGTCCGCCGCGGCTTCGTATGGTGGCACGAATCCGCGAGATCCAATTTTTAATGACTCTGCTGCATAGATCGAGCGAGCGCTACAGATCAATGATAAACAATTTATTTTGGCTTGAATTGAACAATATGGACATGAACGACATGTGGTTCCAGCAAGATGGCGCTACTGGCCACACAGCGAACGACACAATCGACATTCTGCATGAACGGTTTGAGGGTAGAGTTAGAGTTCCGCTTTAGACTTTTTCTTGTGGGGTTTTCTGAAGTCGCATGTCTATGCCAATAAACCACATTCGACCGTTGCCCTGAAAGCCAACATAACGCAGGCCATCGTTCGGATTCAGCCGGATCTATGTAGCAGTCATTAAAAATTGGACCTCTCGGATTCGTGCCACCATACGAAGCCGCCGCGGACATTTGAACGATGTCATATTCCAGCCATAATGGCATAAATGGGCCTTTTAAATAAAAAATAAATTTCGATAATATCTCAAACACATCTTGTTTTATTCAATTTTAACATCGACCCGTCCTTGTTGAAAGACCCTTTACAACGGGCCAACATAATTTTTATTTTAACATTTTTTTTATTTACTGTCGCGGTAATTTTTTCGGTTCACAGAACTGATCGATACTAATTCGAAATTGTCCAGTGGCGATGTGTATTAGATCTTTAAATCTTATGTGTTGACAGACATCGCTCGACTCTTATTAGGCGTGTATACGGGTCGTTGTGTGGTCGCTGAAGCAAACTTTCGGATGGGTGTCTCTTTCTTTAATATTTAAATCATTGCAATGCTATTTAAATCAACTTTATCCCTCAGTACAATCAGTCTCATAAATAAGTATTTATTGATCTTTTATGTCATAATTATTTTCAACGTAACCGGCCTTACGTAATCTTCAATATTCAATGAAAATAAAACAGCCTAGTGATTGCCCCTTTATAGCTATGTTAGTCGAAGTTTTTGATTAACTGCTAAGAGAGTTTTATTACAATAAATTGTATTATTGATGACTATTTTTTTTTTTCAGAAACACACGAAAAGAAGGACTAGACACCAAAATTATCAAGATCATCAATCACTGTTTTAAGTATTTTAACACTACTAGAAAGAAAAGACGAAGGTTTTTTTTTTTGCAAAAACGTTAATTATTATTTTTCATGAATATTGCTTAGGTCTGTGACGTGACAAGTTTTTCAATGTTTTTTGTTTTCGGTACTTATCTTACATAAACTTTACTTTATAACGGATATTGTATCATACCTTATATATAAATTATATTATTTTTAGTAGAAGATTTCATGAAATTCTAGTCCGCGGCCCAGCTACTAACAAGTGGGGCAACATCTAAGAAGTCTGATGACGTTTCTCATTTTAATTTTAAATGCCGCGATAAGTTTGTACGTAAGAAATTAAAAAATCATATTCATAATCCTAATTAATTACTATGTTACCCATACACTATAACAACGAGTATCATTCGTATGGATCAAGTTTAATTATTATTATTATTCAGTATTTTTATAACTGTCAAATCCGACTTCATACATTGTCACGACGGCGATGATAAGTGATGAATGAACCTGGTAAGCAGACGCAGTCAATGCACTGCTGCCAGCTCCCCTACCACTCACGCTTTTATTATTCTTTAAGCACAGCATACGTATAATTAGAGTATAACGTTCCCACTGCTGGAACACAGGCCTCCTCTCTGTGTGGGCCGTGGTGGCCGTGACCCACCAGGCGAGGCGGCTCTAGTGCGGGTTGGTGTAAGTCTTCGATTTTTTTATTTTTAATGACATCTCTTGATACCTACTTACTTGCGATTTTTATGAAAAAAATACTGTCGCAAAATGTGTGAAGTAGTTAAAATTGAGAAATCACGTTTTGCCAAGAATTTTATATAGCTTTTTTATCTGTTGTGGTAGTAATTTCATAAGTGGATCATGTTTAAACCTCGCTTTGTTATTGTTTTGTGGTCTTGTTTTTAATGTTTTATTTTTACTAAGTATTAGAACAATACGTTTAAACATGATGTCTTAATATAAATAAACGTTGTTTTGTAAATCGCTAGTCTATTTATTATGATTTAAAAGTAAGTTAAGATACCAAAGATTGCGAGGATACACTGTGTGGTCAGAAAATATGATTAATAAGTATGCTAGGCTACCTACACTAGGTGGTCAAGCATACCTACCTACATATTTATGAAAGCATTTTTTTCTCAACTTTATTGTTAAGCGAATTGACTTACAGTACCTATTATAAAAATCTCTAGATAATCAGTAAAAAAAGATTCAACTGCCAGTTTGTTATTGTTAGTTGTCAAATGAACGCACCTAAATCAATCTGCTCAACAATCAAGTTCCCCGACTTTGCAATAAAACTCTGGCTTTAGATAATACACCATTATATTGAGAATTCTGGCTTTTGTTAAATGTGCTTATGTTGACATAAAACAAATTATACCTCAATAAATTAAATGTCTTTTTTTATAAAACTTTTATTAGAAATAGTTTTTATTCCTGTAATAACAAGCTTATGGTATGAATAATGATATTTTTAACACTACATCTTAGAGAGTTCCTCAATATACAAATTCATTCGGATTTGTTCTATGTGGGTTTTCAACTGGTTGTACCAATTGGCATATTTCGTATAACTATCACAATTACTTACTACTCCATGCATATTTACTTTTGCATATCTACTGGCTTGTTTATTGTGATTATAATATTTATTACTCTTATTTTTTAAATTAGCTTGGTGTATTGATTCTTTTGAATCAATTTCGCTATTCGACGAATCTGTTTCACTTGGACATTCTTCACTCTCTTGCTTGTTTGCTTTTCTTTCTCTTGGTGGGGCGATATTCTTATGTCCAGCCTCCTTACATTTAATATTCTTTGATTTCCGTGGCATTTTTTGATTTTCGTTATCATGTAAATACGTGGCAATATTTTTCTTTGGTTTAATATTATTAGTATTACTACATTTTGAAGATCGGAAAGATGTTGGAAGCCCTGCATCTAACAACGCTTTATTTAAAACAGATTCATGAAATTCTTGATCATTTAAGCTATTGTCTTTATTAGCCCCATGATTATTTTCAGGTGCCCCATTTATGATAGTTTTATCAAGTGATTCAAAATTTGTCTCATGTGCTTTATCAATTTTTCCAAGATCCTTTTCAGTTTTCTTGAGATTACGATTGTTATTTAATAGTTTGATTTCCTCTTTCAGTTTTATTAAGGTGCTTTCTACTGCGGTATTTAGGTTTAGATGAGTATTATTTAACATATTATTCAAGGTTGGCACACATCCAGTATTAGGTTCTGCATCAAAATTGTTCTTAGCAGGTTCATCACCATTTTCTTTCTGGGATTGAAAACTGAACAATAAATCACTGAAAGATTCTACTTCACTTTCTTTAGTCTTTTCAAATGAGCTGCATAATGTTTCAAAACTTTCAGTTTCATCAGCACAATTAATATCTCCATTTGTTAATTTATCAATTAACTCATGGTAGGTATTATTATTTTCAATTGGTGGGCATAGTAATGTATCTGGGGAGGAATCACATTCATGAAGATCAAAATCTGCTTCATCCCAAAAGTTTTTCAGAACTAATTGGTCATTAATTGATTTAATCATTTTTTTAAATTTTATCTCCTCTTGTCCTTCACTTAGTATAGTAACAGCAATACCATAAGAGCCAAATCTCCCAGCCCTTCCAATTCGATGAAGATATGTTTGCCATTCATATGGAGGCTCAAAATTTATGACTAAATCAACATTAGAGGCATCTATACCTCTTGCTGCTAAGTCTGTAGATATTAATATTCTGCATTTATAATCTTGCAACATTCTCAATGCATCCAAACGATCAGTTTGTTCCTGTTGACTATGTAATTTTTCAGCAGGCCACTTTTCACGTATCATCATCTTGCACAAGTCTCTGACTCTAACTTGATAATTACAGAAAATCAAACATTGCTTAAAGTTCTTTTTAGTTAATATTTTGAGTAGTTCATCAAATCTGTTCTGGGTTTGCCTCACAATATTAGAGTTGCTCTTTACAACACTAACTAACTGGTTAATTCCTAAGAGAACAGATGTACTGTCAGGGCAAATATGTTGAGCATTTTGGACATATTTACTCAAAACAGTCTTTAATAATTCAGGATATGTGGCACTACTCATAATGACTTGCTTTTCTTTAGGCAATACTGAAAAAATATAGTTAATATCTGCCTGAAAACTTTTATCCATTAATTTATCTGCCTCATCCAGAACTAGTAGTCGCACAGCTGTTACATCAATGTGATTTGCTTGGATTAAATGTCTTAGCCGTCCCGGACTGCCAACAACTATATGCACTCTTTTTTTTAATCTCTCTACATCTTCCTGCCAAGGCAATCCACCTATTACAACTTCAACATTTAAACCTGGAACAAAAATGTTATATTTGTGTATAGCATTTTGATTATACATATAAAACAAAAAAATAATAATCTAAATATAGTTTTTGTCTACATCTACGGAATAGGTTTGAACAGTAGAATCCAGATATAACAATCCTCAAAGGACCGGGAAAAATTTGTAACTAATTTAATCATTAATCTTATTTTTTATATGCAGAGTACCTGGGCGACTGAGCTCTGCTCGTTTGAAAATAGAGAAAACAAATTTTCCCAGATATGAGACCTAGCTAGATTGATTCCCCCACATTGCAAATTTTATCGAAATCGTTACGGCAGTTTTCGAGAACTTGATTACTAATAGTGCTTGTTTAATAGTAAATAATTATTAATTTTACTGTAATTTTATTACATAGTTACAAATTGCCATTCAAATAAAATAAAAAATTAACAAAGTGGAACTTAATTATTCTACATTATACAAAAATAACATACTGTAATACAGAGAGATAGACTGTACCTACAATCTATGCATGTACAGTATAGACATCGGCACGTAACTTGGCAAGAGTCGTTAGATGCGCATAAGTCTTTTTTAGGTCTCTTTGGTTACCAAGCAGGACGCGGGGTACTTTTAGCACCGTTCCGAGCGCGCGATTGGTTGGTCAGTTGACACAAGGATTGACTGACCAATCACGTCGCGTCCACGTCCCGTTCGCTCTATATGGTGGTTGGTCAGTTCGCGCACTATGCGCGAGCTTATCCCCACTACGCCAAAACCTTGCCAAGTTACGTGCCGATAACTATACAACTATTTTCCTAATGTAGCAAACTTCGTGTTTCGTCAGTCGTCGGCTTTCTGTCAGTTGCCCTTTGCACTTGGTACAGACTACAGACCGGAAGCTCAATCATCATCAATCAACTTGGAAGTACCTATATAGAGTTCTCGACTCTTTTAACTTAATGTAATTTATTTTTAAAATGGTGGCAATGCTGCTAAAGGAAAATAGTTTACAGAAAATAGTAGAGTAGTAATAGTTTACAGCTCTAGTTCACACGGAAATCAAAACAAAACAACAATAAAGTACTTAGTTTGAATTCAAATTATTATACATGATAAACCTAATAATTGATGTACATGGAAATTAGCATTAGTTTGTATTGGGCAATGCGATGATTGCCGAGGGACATTAAGAAAATAGTTGTACTGTATATATTGGCTGACATAAATAGTCTATAATTTGGGTTCCGTAGCCAAATGGCAAAAACGGAACCAGGATTCGTCATGTCTGTCTGTCTGTCCGTCCGTATGTCACAGCCACTTTTTTCCGAAACTATAAGAACTATGCTGTTGAAACTTGGTAAGTAGATTTATACTGTGAACCGCATTAAGATTTTCACACAAAAATAGAAAAAATAGGCAATAAATTTTGGGGTTCCCCATAATTAGAACTGAAATAAAAAAAAAAAAAAACATTAAACCCATACGTGTGGGGTATCTATGGATAGGTCTTCAAAAATTATATTGAGGTTTCTAATATCATTTTTTTCTAAACTGAATAGTTTGCGCGAGAGACACTTCCAAAGTAGTAAAATGTGCCACCCTTCCCCCCTGTAACTTCTAAAATAATCGAATGATAAAACTAAAAAAAATATATGATGTACAATATCATGTAAACTTCCACCGAAAATTGGTTTGAACGAGATCTAGTAAGTAGTTTTTTTTTAATACGTCATAAATCGTAAACCGCAATTTACCAAGTACGGAACCCTTCGTGCTATATTATTGTTTCAACGAAACCGAACTTAAGTTTACATTATCGGCGCTAAAAATGGCTAGCCATTGGAGGGGGTCCCGATACGAATAAAGAAAATCTTGTGATAGGTGTATAGGCAATTTCCTATAATGTGGGACTCCAACCCACTAAAATACCACGGTGTCCGCCTGTGCAGCTTATGGCGGGAACGCGGGCACGCGTTAGCACTCACCGCGAACCTGCCGCGGCTGTCCGTCACCGGACCCTTCTCTGGTCAGTATCACCAGCGCACCAGAATACACTGTTCGCCGTGACCACCCCAGGGACCAAACCAGCATATGGGCGCCAGACGACCCCGTGTATGGCACCCTTGGTCCCCTTGTGTCGGGTCAAGGTCAATGGCCCCACCACCTACCATTTTTCGGCTGCAGGGGATAGGGAGAGCGGCCAATGCTATACCGACACTCCTCCTCCCCTGCGGCCCCACCGCGTCCGCCATCAGACGGTGGAGACACAGACAGCGGCGCACCGCCACTGTTACGATGTCGCCCAGGCGGCACCGCAACCTATTATCGGCAAAAGCCCTGACGAGCAGCCCCTTCGTCGGCGGGTTCCTCTTCGCTTCACCGTGGCGGGTGACCAAATCACGGCTACTGAGCCCCCCCGCCTCGACAATGCGGGAACCGCCCTACTACGTTGCCGCGTGTAGCGCCATCGGGGCAATTTCTATTATGTTTTAGCTCACTTCTTTTTCTGTAGCTACTTCACCCATTATCTTCTTTTCTTTTTTTTTGCCGTAGCACCACATAAAGAGCATACCGATCTTTTGATAATAATGGTGCCATTCTATAAGCGTGTGTTTAGCTCAACTTATACCCGAACACTGAACTGAACGGCAGGCATGTTTGTAGAGACAATTCCGATATTGCCGCGACCGCCGTGCGCCCTAGATTGCCCCTGCAGCAGGTGTGTAAGTAGCCCGCTTAAATTCACATCTCAAGATCGTTTAAACCACAGGTTTGAAGTTTTGAACAGATCATTTAATATCATTCCAATAGATGACGCTATATTAAATTTTGAAGGCTTCGACCCGATTATTTAAATTGTATTGTAACTCAAATTTTGTGACCGACCGAAGGTTCGGTTTCGGCCTTAGTTTTGATTTCGGCCGCAACTCAATGTTCGTGAGTTGTGGTGCGTCGTTCGGCTAGCTTCGCGGCTAACTCGTGGTCGGTCTAAACTCATCATTAACCGTCGACTCGTTAAGTTAGCCTCCTGGATGATGAGAGAGATGAGAGAAGGTAGTGAGTTCAAAAGAATGGGCTGCCTCAAGCTAGTGTACTAATCGCTTCCATAATTATTTGGTAGATAATAACTATTCAATTGGTACTAATTAGTACTCCAACAACAAAATTAGTACCATAGTAATTTCCGATAAAATCTACTTCAGTGGTGGTGACGGCGGTAGTCATGCTCCCTGTAGTAGGCCCACCATGAGCGTCGAAAAAAGGGGCATGCTACAGCTATTCTAAGTATACTAATAATTACTACCGGTTATTGCAGCAATCTCGAGAGATTTGCCGTCACTTTTTTCTTTTCTGTTGTTTCTATATCTCCGAAGTCCATCATCAGATCTCACACCAAATTGAAATGGGACCAATTCGGGAACAGACTCTTTCAAACAAGAAGTAAGAAGTTTTGAAATTGGTCTAAAATTGTCAGAGAAAGCGGTCAACTGAACATAAACAAACCTAAAGTCTAGGCGCACAACTGTGCTTTTTTTTTGTAGGAAATATTCCGTTAGTTGGCACCATTTCTGTGTATGGTATGAGGCATCTGTATTCTAGTGTTATATTATCTGTGACTATTGTAACTAATTTGTTATATCCAAATTCTACTGTATATCTTAGAATGAATATTGAGACTTTAAATAAACCCTTGTTGATAATCATCTACAGGGCGGATCAAGAAAGCAGTTAATGGCTGCACTACAAATGATACAAACACTTCATTGTACTAGGTCCGAGTACTTACCTTCCAAATTGGAACCAATTTGAGAAATTACATCACATATTTGAGCTGCAATTTCTCTTGTAGGTGCCAAGACAATAGTCTGCAAACCTTTTGCCAAGTCTAATTTCTCCAGTGCAATAACTGCAAAAACAGCTGTTTTACCAGTCCCAGATTTAGCTTCAAGTAAAAGATCTAAAACAAAAAAAAAAATGTTTATTATGATATATATACTAGCTTCTGCCAGTGGCTTTGCCCACATAAAAGTTTTTATCATACCAAGGGAACACACTACCGGGATAAAAACCTATCCTATGTCCTTCCCAGAGTCTCAAACTGTGTCCATATCAAATTTCATATAAATCAGTTCACCCGTTTAATTGTGACAAGGTAATAAGAGTTATTTTTGCATTTGTAATATGTATGGTAGACATCATATGTCTCTATTATTCTTTAAACATATGATCAAGTTGCATTGTTTAGTTGTAGGGTAGGTACTTATTCTTCTTCAAGGCAGAAGATAATCCTCTATTTCTTTACTCTTAAATTATAAATTTAAGCACTGGGAGTCAAATGAAAGCAATTCTAACAGTCTATTTAGTTTGGACGTCAAAATAAAACCTTGGCACGTCTTACCAAATCCACATTTTCCTAAAGGTATGCCGTGCAACTGAATAGGTGAAGGTTTGTAAAAACCGCAATTGCTCATTCCTTCTAAAGTTCTGGGTGAAAGCAGCATCGTGTCGAAAGTAACATCTTCCGATATTTGAACATCTTGAGTTCTTAACCCTTCATTAATATTGTGGGCAAGAACCATGATTAAACACTTATTAAATTATTTTCAGAATCAAAACAGAAATTCTGATAAATTGAATTTTGATTGTTTGTAGCTGTCAAACTCAAAAGCCAGTGATGTGCAACTCAAACTCATGTATATTTATTCCACAGAACATATATACCCTAGGCGGGATTTATTCTGTGTAGACCACAGAGTACATTTTAATATGAGTGAGAGCGCAACTCGAGTGGTATTCTTCCGAATTCGAGTTGCTATCACTAAAAACAAAAATTAAAAAATATCGTAGAACAACCAAAGTATACACATGTCAAACATTTAAACTATTATTTCTTATCAGTTTTTACAACAATATCAATATATCTTATAGTTCAAACCAAAAAAAGGTAGAACCAAAACCAATATGCAACATTAACAAGCATCTCGAAAGAAGACTGCAACAAAATTTTCAATTTTGCGTTGTAAGCTTGTTGTAAGGTTGTATTTTTAAAATTAGTAGGATTATAACTTAGATAAAGTACCTATAGATGAAGCCCTGGCGTGGCCGTACATGAAACAACAATAGTTAGTTCTGGTGTTACAACAAGATCAAGAACACTACAACCCACCATCGTACTGACACTTATTATCTATAAATAACCCAAATTCCTTGTCTCAATTAACACATCATCATCTGCCTAGCCTTTTTCCCAATTATTGTTGGGGTCGGCTTCCAGTCTTACCGGATTCAGCTGAGTACCAGTGTTTTACATGGAGCGACTGCCTATCTGACCTCCATAACCCAGTAACTGGGTAACACGATACCCCTTGGCAAGACTGGTGTCAGATCTCAGACTTCTGACTACCCGTAACGACTGTCAAAGATCTTCAAATGACAACCGGGACCTACGGCTTAACGTGCTTTCCGAGGCACGGAGGAAACTCGGTATGTTAAAATGGTCACCCATCCACGGACCGACCTCGTCAAGCGTTGCTTAACCTTGAAGATCGACCCGTGCGGCTGTTATTATTTAGCCACGAGCTCAATTAACACATAATACCACGAAATCACAGAAAATCAAACAAAACCGAGTTTGTTTGTCAAACCTGCCATTTATTAGAGTTTGACAAACAACAGAAACCGGCCATGGGCCTGACACAAAATATTTTGTCCTTATTATTTACATGGAGCTGCCAATTAGCCATCTCGCTCTATCAATCAAGCTCATTTTAAGGCTTTATCTATAGGTACTTTATCTAAGGATTATAACCTTTTGACGCAGTTTTGACGTGTGTTTGTTTACAAAAAGTTTTTCCCTCACCGAATAGGGTACACTTTTTTTTCTTAGCCTGTTGGATCGGTCCATTCGAGTGGTTATCCAGCCCTGTGTCCACCTGAGCCAATAGTGTTGAGAATCTGGAGTCCTCAAGGTTACGGCTACTAACTAGCTTCTGCCAGGGGCTTCGCCCGCGTTAAAAGTGTTTTATCATCCCAAGGGAACATTATACCGGGAATAAAAGTACCCTGTGTGCTATTCCTGACAAAAATCTATCTATGTTCCATTTCAATCAGATCCTTTCAGCCGTTCTGGCATGATTGAGTAACAAACATACATCCATCCATCCAAACTTTCGGTCAGATTAAATTGACCGGGCTTTCTGAATAATGCCCGTCACTTAATGGGCAAGGTAATAAAAAAGTGTGTTTTATAAAGTATTTTAATGTTGACATTGATTTTTTAATGTAGAATTTGTAATTACTTTTACTATCTAAGCAACAAAGTCGACGGATCCCCGCCGCATACCCTATATATTATTTTTCTCTGTGCCCCGCCGGCTGCGCGAACATGAAGGAGATGACGGGTTGACGGGAGGTCCCGTCATCGCCTTCAAACAAACCTAATAACCAATCCTTGTCTGGATGTCATAAGCTCCCGAGCTGTCTTCGCTCGCTTTTGGTCTAATTCATTGAAGTACTATAACTATCGAATTGCCCAACCGGTACATAGCAATATTCATAAAGACCAGACAATGTGATAAATATAGAAATTTAAATCAGTATTCATTACACTGCTCGATTTGACTTGACTTGTTTCATGATAATAAAGAAGAAATTAAAGGTTGGCTACGAGGCTTGGGGTGGAGGGTCTATATTCTGACGTACAAAATGTTTTATATTTATAATCAGTCACAACATTTTAAGACGATGACCCTTGCTTGTCGAATAGAAAAAAAAAACATTTAGATCTGACAGTTTGTCTATAGTCTGATTAGTCTGCCATAAACAAGACCAAGTTTCCGAACGGATTTTTGTGAAATGGCGAATTTGTGATTCTTGTGGATCAATTTATTTTATTTGAATAAAAAAAATATATGAGAAATATGCAGTATTGTGAAATATTTAGTTCTGTGTACTGTATTTAAAAAAATGCTTATCGGTTATTGACTCTGTTCTTATTATGATACACGAAACCAGTTGATTGCATTTTTGTCAAGTGTTAGGTTTCCTCGCGAAACAAAATCTACATAGGTAAGCACCGATTTATTTTAATGTATTGCGCTGTAGTAATGACATCTGCTGGAATTATTTGTTTTTATGACTTTTCTTTGATTTGCCTGTATTACAGCCCTAGATAAGTTCATTCATTCATATGTAGGTCATGAAAATAATACACAAATAAAGTATATGCCACTTACAGTGCGGTCTGACTTGTATTTACTATCCTGATATTAGACAAAATATTAATAATTATCTTTGAGTAGCCATTAGATATACATAACTGAACTTAAAACGATGTAATAGGTACAACATTTTAATACCTTATACTTTATTTACATACAAATAATACAACAATCAAACGACATGCTAAAACCATTAAAGTTTAAAGATGAATATTGCATGGAAATTGTAATCATTTCTATTGTAATCATTTTATTCTAAGCTTGAACATATCCCCATCTGCAATATCTAATAAAATATTATTTTAGGACATAACTATGAATAACAACTGTGCTGGAGTTGGAGCAGGTGCTCTAGGTGGTGGAGGAGGTGCATATGATGCTAAGATAGCAGGGTTGTATGATCTACTGGACACCCTGGGCTCAGGTCACTTTGCTGTTGTTAAACTAGCTCGCCATGTCTTCACTGGTGAAAAAGTAGCAGTTAAAGTTATAGATAAAAGTAAACTGGATGATGTATCCAAATCACATTTATTTCAAGAAGTAAGTTTCCTAAAAAATTATAAAGTTTAAATGTATGAGTGTGAAACTAGGCATGATTGATCAATCTGCGATATTCGGTGAAGTTATCAAATTAGTAATCCTATCCTGTTATTATGATAATCTATATATAATATAATACTTTAGTAGTAAAAGGTGATTTGTGCATTTGGTTACCATAGTTAACCAATGTTGGTCTCTGTTGGTCCCTGTGGCCAACAATATTCTCCTTAATATTGTAATCAATAATAATGATTGGTTACCTAGGTACTGCTGATATAGTTTTGTGAACTTTCATGATGAAAGTCATATTGTCAGTGTGCTACTTGCAACCATCAATGCATTTGTATGGTGTAGCTATGGAGAATGACTTGAGTGTGCTTCTTTGAGGAATTAATTAAAACATCTATAATGCTGCTTGGGAGTCCGGTGGATGCGAAACACACAGAACCAATCAGTGTGGCCATGTTTGGGGGAGGCCTATGACCAGCAGTGGATGTCTTTCAGCTGAAATGATGATGATGAAAGATTACTTTGATCAATCCTATTATTACTAGTGTTCTAAGCAATAAGAGACCCAACCTTCCAACATTCAAAAACTTTGTTTTATTTTCCAGAGTCACTCATTACTATAAATTGGTGCTTTATTTTTCAGGTTCGCTGTATGAAGTTGGTGCAGCATCCTAATGTGGTGCGTCTGTATGAAGTAATAGACACACAAACGAAACTTTATTTAATACTAGAATTAGGCGATGGTGGTGACTTGTATGATTACATTATGAGACATGAATCCGGGTTATCTGAATCTCTTGCTCGTGATTATTTTCGCCAAATTGTTCGTGCAATTTCATATTGTCATAGGTAAGCTAACGTTATAATAATAAAATTATATATATAATAAAATTTAATTTTGTAAATAATTTAATGTATCCAGTTTTCTCAGGTTTTCTGTTTCTTTTTTTCAGGTTACATGTTGTGCATCGTGATTTAAAACCTGAAAATGTAGTATTTTTTGAAAAATTAGGTGTAGTGAAATTAACAGATTTTGGATTTAGTAATAAGTTTTGTCCTGGTCAGAAATTGGAAACTTCATGTGGTTCACTAGCTTATTCAGCTCCAGAAATTCTTCTGGGTGACTCATATGATGCTCCTGCAGTTGATGTGTGGTCTCTAGGGGTGATACTCTACATGCTTGTTTGCGGCCAAGCTCCATTTCAAGAAGCTAATGATAGCGAAACATTGACAATGATTATGGATTGCAAATATACTATTCCTCAACATATATCAAATTCATGTAAAAGGTATGATTTATGCTCAATATTTTATTAATTACATGAACAATTTTTGTTATGTATTTATGTATGTCGATTTCTATGGCAGGCTCTAAAGCTCAAATAGATTATGACGTATGAGGTTTTGTTGGATTTGTCTTAATTTTGGGAGTTACATAGGCTATATTATTTTTAAATATGCAACCCGTCCCCCCTCTAAAACGGAAGAGACACAGTTTTGTTTTCTTTTTCATAACAATATGAGTATCAAATGAAAGCTATTAAATAGACTCCAAAAATATATATATCATAACACTTTTATGTTACTATTTTGGCAAAAATTCAAGATATTTAAGTGTAATTTTGGTAGCAATATAAATAACTTATTTGGAGAACTTGTTCATTAATAAAACTAATATGTCTAAATAAAACTAATTAAAAAATCAAGAAACCCAACTGCAAAAAGATCTTACTAATATTATAAATGTGAAAGTTTGGATGGATGTGTGTGTAGATGTATGTTTGTTATTCAATCACGGCTGAACGGATCTGAATGAAATTTGGCACAGAGATATATTATAGTCTGGCTACTTACATCCCGGTATAATGATCCCTTGGGATATTTCATCCGGGCAAAGCCGCTGGCAGAAGCTAGTAAATAACGAATAATAGAAAAACAAGTACTAGGTATAATTTATACATTAAATATTATGAAATGCTGCCGGCGGGGATCAACAAATATTTTAGTAAAATCTTCGTTTGTGCACCGCATGCACCTCATGATATTTAATGTATAAATTATATGTAGTACTTGTTTTTCTCTTCACGTTAAGTATTCATTTCTTTGCAGTTGTTGTTTTTGATTTTTTAATTATTTTGTTTTTTTAAATATAGTACTTATAATTAACTTTTGAGGCAGATTATTTAATTATATTACCATAAAGTAGGCTTTGTACGACGAATAATTTATTATCTACAGAACTTTTTGCCTGCCTGTTACCGTTACTGGCGGCGATATTGCGGACTCTTGCAGCAGCGCCGGCGCGCGGCATACCTATGACGTGTCTAATTCCGCCCCGGCACGTTGCTTACCTGCTATGTAAAACCCAACGTGCTATTACAATGTGGCATTCTTTTTCACGAGTATTTAAATCTGTTTATTAGAAAATAACACCATTTTGTAAATCGGTTAAGCCGTATTCGTATTATAAGGCGTATTCTAGAAATTGACTGCGACTTATGCATTTATATCAACCTTGTTTACATTGATGGCATAAGACATTATTAATCTCAAAGTTCAACCTATACATGTTTATGTTCATAGTTAATTTAATTTAAGGCTTATTCTATGTTTTTACAGGCTTATAGGAAGAATGTTAGTAAGGGAACCTGAAAAACGCGCCACTCTCTCAGAAATAGCTACCGACCCGTGGGTTACAGCCGGTGAAGGGGTAACTGTGGAAGACTTTGACACACCATTAGTGGCGAAGGAACAGCTTTCAGAGGAAGATCGCTCGGCCATAGTACAAAAAATGGTTAATGGCCCCATTGCATCTAAAGAGGAGATAATGGAGGCTCTAGAGAAAAATGAATATAATCATTTAACTGCAACTTACTATCTTTTGGCCGAAAGAAAACTCAGATCAAAAAGGTAAATCTTTGGTCGAGCAACCTTTCTTAACTTTTTTAATTTATTAGTCCAGCGCTCGTATCGGAACGTGTGAATATTTGAATGTTGATTTCCACAGGCAAGAGGCAACGTTGCGCGCACGGCGGCCCGAAGCGCTGAGCGTGGCGCGCGGCGCGCCGGCCACGCCCGCGCCGCAGCCGCGCTCGCTGCTGGCGCCGCCCACGCTGTCGGCCGCGCCGCGCACGCCGCAGGACGTGCCACCGGTGAGTCTCCCAGTCCCAACACAACTTACATTACATTTTTAATCCCCGACGGGAAAAGAGGGGTGTTATAAGTTTGACATGTGTTGCTGTGTATCTGTGTGTCTGGTGGCATCATAGCGCCTAAACGGATGAACCGATTTTGATTTAGTTTTTTTTATTTGAAAGGTGCTTTTGTCGAGAGTGTTCTTAGCTGTTGATTAAAATCGGTTACGCCGTTCAAAAGTTATGGGCGTTTTACTGTTTGAATCGGGGTGTTTTCGCAAGATATCGTGTCATAATTACGTGTTCATCAATAGATTGCCGATCGAAGCTAACTAAATAAATCATCATTTGCCTAGCCTTTTCCCAACTAAATTGAGGTCGGCTTCCAGTCTTACCGGATTCAGCTGAGCACCAGTGTTTTACATGGAGCGACTGCCTATCTGACCTTCACAACCCAGTAACTGGATAACACGGTACCCCTTGGCAAGACTGGTGTCAGACCTCAAGCTTCTGACTACCCGTAACGACTGTCAAAGATCTTTAAATGACAGCCGGGACCAACGGCTTAACGTGCTTTCCGAGGCACGGAGGAAACTCGGTATGTTGAAATGGTCACCCATCCACGGACCGACCTCGTCAAGCGTTGCTTAACCTTGATGATCGACCCGTGAGGCTGTTATTATTTAGCCACGAGCTCCTCAAGCTAACTAAATAAATAAAAAAATATGATGGATTAATTATGTAGCATGAAATAAAAATTTGTCGGGAGTTTTTTAAATTTTGAAATTTTACTTGTTGACTAAATTAATTATGGTAACTATGAATTTTGAAGGCCGTCACGTCATCTTGCATTTTTAATTTGAACTCATATGCGTGTCAACCTTTTCGGCAAGCTTCGCTGAGGTAGCCAACACTACAATTAAATTTTCTCATCCACTTTAACAACATGCCTGTGGCGCGTTGCCCTCAAGTATGACGGAAGCAAACAGCTTCTAAAGGGTCTTAGGACCGGTTTCCTACCCGCCTTCAGGAGTTCGGCCGAGATTCCGTCATCATCACCCGGCGTCTTGTTGTTTTTAAGCTGTTTCAGTGTCAACCCAATCTCGTACAGCCTAACGTCCGGGATGTGTTCGGTATAGTGTCGGGTCAATCTAGCTCTTGGGTTGTTTGCTAGATTCGCAAAGGGTTTTCTGATTGATGTGTACAACTGCCCATAGATTGTCTCGATCTCCCTCAGAAGCTCTGTTTTGGCGGATAGGATCCTGCCATCGTCGGTCTTCAGTTTCGTGAGCTGGCTATGCCCAATAGCCAGATCCCTTGAAAACACCTTTGAGCCTTTATTTCGCTCAATCGCGTCTATGATACGCTCGGTATAAAAGCGGCGGAGGTCTCTTTTCAAGGATTTAAAGATCCGTCTATTTGCACGTCTCATCTGAAGACTGCAGGATCATCTCACGCCTGTCCTTCAGAGGCTCGCGAGTAGGATCAGAGAGCTTTTTTTTCTCTCTGTACGACGGGTCTTGAAGAACTAAAAACCCAATCGTATGAACAGTTTCCACGAACCCATCGTTGTAATCATCCACGGAGCTCCCTAGACGCTCGAAACGATTCCGGAGTTCGAGCTGAGAGCTCTCGGGCTTTTGGAGCTATATCTGTGCTGGACGGAGCGTGGATGGAGCGTGGACTTCATCAGTCGAGACCTTTCAAGCTTAATATTAATGCTCAATGTGCCTCTTACCATGCGGTGCTCGGTCCCGGTTTTCACCGAATTGATCACAGAGACATCATTGAACATTTGCTTCTTGGTTGACATGATGAAGTCGATCTCATTTTTCGTTGCGCCATCGGGGCTTTGCCAGGCCCACTTCCTGTGTTCAGGCTTTCTGAAGAAGGAGTTCTTCTTATAGAGGCCCTACTTCTCCATAAAAAAATATATGATATTATTGTTTGTGTTTTTCTTATTTCGTGTCTCCTGTGCGCATCACAAATATATTTGTTTCGTTTTTTTTCTTTCTTTCTTTATAAAACTGGCCAGTAGGTGACCCCGGTGGTCGACATTGCAACTGAGGTGGGCTGCGATGTCGTATGGGGCCTCCCATACCCATACAATATCGCAGCTGAGGGTTGGAGGCCGCGGCGAGAGAGGTGGTCCGGTATTGCGGTGCGAAGCTCTCCCTTCCTTCCGCGGCCTGGACGGGGTCGCCACCGTCTGATGGCGGACGCGGTGGGGTCGCAGGGGAGGAGGAGTGTCGGTATAGTGTTAGCCGCTCTCCCTATCCCCTGCGGCCGAAAAATGGTAGGTGGTGGGGCCGTTGACCTTGACCCGTCACAAGCAAGGGTGCCATACACGGGGTCGTCTGGCACCCATGTGCTGGTTTGGTCCCTGGGGTGGTCACGGCTCACAGTGTGTTCTTGTGCGCCAGTGATGGGAGGTACTCCCCAGAGGAGGACCCAGTGAAGAAAAGCAGCGGCGGGTTCGCGGTGAGTTCTAACGCGCGCCCGTGTTCCCGCCATAGCACTGGAGGACACCGTAGAGTTTTAGTGAGTTGGAGTCCCACATAACTGCGCTATCTCCCCGTGGTAGCCCAGTAAGCATGAGCATTTCTTCAAGCTAAAAAGCTAAAAATAAAAATGTTGACCCCGGTGGTTCCGTCGTCCAACTCCAAATTGCTTCACTTGTAACTCATCATCGTCTCGTTTGCCCAATTTCGCGTTGAAGTTCCCCATGACAACGGTGAATTGAGTTTTGAAACTATGCATGGCTCTATAAATATCCTCATACATGGTCTCCACCTCGTCGTCGGGGTGTGCCGAGGTAGGGGTGTCTACGCATACAGGTCTACCTGTATGACCTTCAGCGTATATCTCGAGGATATTCTGAGAATAAGATACGCCACCCTGGTCGACATACTCACCCTCTCGAAAATGCAAGCAAGTTACCGGATTTGAGGATTATCGAGTCCTCCCCCTCTTCGGACTTCAGATAACTCTATAATACATGGAGTATTAATAACGTAACCTGGTCAATTCCTCTTCGAGTTCGGTGATGTTCTCGTCGATCTGCAGTGTGCGCGTGTTGTACGTTGCCAGGTCCAGTCGTCGGTGTTTATTGGGGTAGCCGGATCTCGTCCGGAGATACTTAGCACCAATGATTCTTGCACTGCCGTAAGTTCGATCGCTACCGTAGTCGAGGGTAGGCAGGCTGCCGGGCACTAGGGGCTATTCTTTTATTTGTGCTATTCAGGGGGGGTTATGCCGTAATCGGCGGTAAAGCAGACTTGATGGCTAATATTTTTAACCAGTTTTTCATTGATGAATTAAAATTATTAACATGTTGATGATGTATTATATTTTCGTTTATAATTTATAAATAATGTTTTTTATCTATGGGGCCTCCAACCAACTCCTAACTGCCTTACCCATTTTTTTTTCCTTTAGTTTTCTTGTTTACTCAACTTAGTTTTTTTTTTTTATTCGTGTGTTCACAGCGTTCCCGCAAGTGCAGTATCGTTCGGGAAGAAGAGGATGACGAGGAGGGTGCCGTTGCCGGCGGGGGACGCGCGGTAGACGCGCGGCGCGGCTCGCGCTCTGAGGGACGCCTGCACATAGCCGCGCGAGCCGCGCACGCGCCGCACGCCGCGCACCCCGCGCCGCCCGCGCAGCGCCCCGCACACCTCGCCGACAACCTCACCAAGGTTAGAACCCTGTCGCGAGCCCCGGCCGTCTCTCTCGATGGCCGGGAGATACGACCGACCGAATTATACCTTGTCGCAGGTGAACTTGGATGACGAAGGGAGCGCTGAAATGACGGCGCGCGGCGCCCCACCTCCGGCGCCTCCACCCGCGCGCCGGCAGCGCCTAGAGTGCCGGCGGCGACGCGCCCGCGCCGGATCATGTTCGTCTTCGGATCTGTCCGACGACGACTCCGAGAAGAAGAAGCGTGCCGCGGAGCACGCCGATGGCCCCCCGGAGCGCGCCCGCCGAGACTCGCACGACGACTCCAGCGACAGCCAGGAGCGCGGCGGCGGCGCGGGCGCACTGGGCGGGGCGCGCTCGGCCGGCGCCGCGGCCGCGCCCGCGCCGCCCCCTGCGGCCGCGGGGCGGGGCGCGGGCGGCGCGGCGGGCGACGGGCGCGGCGGCGGGGCGGGCGCGGCGGGCGGGCGGCGGCGGCGCGCGGCCCGCAAGGAGTCGCGGCTGCGCGAGTCGCGCTCACTGAACCGCATCGCCGAGGTGGAGGAGGCGGGCGGCGCGGCGCGCTGGGCGGGCGGCGGCCTGGTGGCGCTGTGCGGGCGGCCGCTGCTGCGCCTGCTGGCGGCGGCGCGGCCCCCGTCGGCGCGGCGCCTGCACGGGCTGTGCTAGCCGCGAGCTGGTGGTGCTCGAGTCCCGCCGACGTCGTCTCGCGGCTCGCCGGGAGACGCGCTATGGATAGTTTTGGAGATTATTTATTACGCTGACGGTCCCTGCGACGGCGCCTCCGTGTGATCGAAGATGTTTGATTTCCGCCTTTTTAGTAAAAAAGTACCGCCGATGGATACTTGTGGGCGTCGAAAATTGAATCGCGTCCAGAAAAAAAGAATTATCGTCCGAGTTATCATCGAGTAAATAAGTAAAAGCTAAAAGGTTACAAAATTATCTGAACGCGCGAGACCGCTGTCGATTTTATGCTGTCTGGTATTTGAAATGTTTCTACTCATTGTATTTTTATAGAAAATCCTAACAGGTAAACAGGGTTTCTAATGATTCAGTTTAATCGTAAAATTTAAATTCATGAGTGGTAATGGCAACATGACACAATGACGGAGGGTGACAAATTGTTTTACTTCTAGTATATAATCTATCGACTGATACACATTCATTATCTCGACTACTTTGTCATTCGTTAGGTTAAACAGGAATTGAAAATTTTCTGTTAAAAAGTTTGATCAGTCGAAACACCTCATTATTGTTTTTAACTTAAATATGGTGGATTGCAAGTGCCGGATAATTGACGCAAATTATCTAAATTATCACGGATAAATCACACAATAATTATTTATTAATACATACATTGTTTTTGTATTTCCTATTGTATCAAAACCCACTAGTCAAGTGCGGTTACCTCATTTCAACTGCATTATATCATGTAGTGTTCAAGATTAATTAAAAGCGAATTAGACATGTATAAAATTAAACTCTCTCTCACGGCAAATCGTTATTTCGAAAAGCGAGATCGTTTCGTTTTCGAACACGATACGTTAGGTAGCTAAAGCTATAATATTGAAAAACAATCGTTATAAATCGAACATAAATGATAGAGCAAGATCCCATACGTTACTTCTTTACTTAGTAACAAAAAGAGTGCGATAGAATAATGGTAGTAAGTATAATACCCACAGCGGATCTTTGTGTCTCTGAAATTGGCCGCAAGACCCTGCGCAATAGCTAGTTTTGTATCAATGTTGAAGATGAAGATAGCATTGTATAACTGACTCTTTCACTCGCTTACGTTTGTCGCATCGTCCTATCTCGCTTACTCTATGCAGTACACTCGAAGACAAAACTGTTTCTTGTGCAATGGTTCGCAGAGCAAACTTCAGAGACAAAGATCCGCTGTGACTACTAAATTTTAAACTTACGCATACCTGTTAGCTTAGACCGAAAGCCAATTTACAGGTACGAGTTGCTAAAGGTTCGCAAAAATAGTACTCTTATTATTCTTACAGCCTCAGTGCATTTTTTTTTGTTTGTAAGTAAATTGGCCGTCGTATCGGCTCATCGGCCCATGCTAGCAGGTATGCGCACGTTTAAAGTACATACTAACTTCTCACTCGCACATATTTTGTTACTGAGAAATTATGTAGTGTACCACAACTACACTACAGTACAACAATTTTCTTAATGTCCCTCAGCAATCAACGCATTGCCGAATACAAACGAATGCTAATTTCCATGTCCATCAATTATTAGATTTATCGTGTATAATAATTTGAATTCAGAACTAAGTACTTTATTGTTGTTTTGTTTTGATTTTCGTGTGAAATATAAAGAGCTGTGAAATAGGAGCTTAAGTCCTCCCATGTTTTTAAATAAATTACATTATGTTAAAAGAGTATTAACAACTCTATATACTTCAAGTTGATTGAGAGCGTCCGGTCTGCACCAAGTGCATAGGGCAACTCATAGAAATCCGACGACTGACGAAACATGAAGTTTGCCGGGAGACATTAAGAAATTGTTTTGACTGTACAAACATCATGGTCCAAGATCCCAGGCCCGTGGGGGCTCTGGGATCTTGGACCATGTTGTTTTTGATTGATGTTTTTTTTTATATTTTTTATCGATAAATCTTAATATATGCTGGGGTAACAAACATACTTGGGTAGTTTGGTCGTGACGACAACGTACTGGTTTGTATATTTGTAGCAGCATCACTGCTGAATCATGATTTTCAGGCAAGTTTCTCCATATTACATTTTCTATCTTATTCTCAGTTTTCAAATATTTTGTAATAGAGCACTGATCGTTTTGAACTCTTCTTTCACATGTTTTAATCTTAGTCTCCTAAGATTTTCCAGTAATTTATTGTACCTTTATTCTCTTATTATGTATATTTACGTATTATAGTTTGTTTTTGTTTTGCGTCAAAATGACCCGTCCGTATTAGAAAAATGAACAATTTAGTTTATTATAAAGAATAGTAGCGAATGTTGTAATGAACTTTTTCGGCTGTGGTTTGCTCTTGAGCTGGAGTAGTGTACCGCGTGACTAGATGTAGCTGGACGTGGCCTGGAGCCCTGGAGCGTGGAGCAGCCGCACTCGACGCAACGTCGCAAGCCGCAGCCTTAAGGAGCGTCCTCACTGAGAGCATTCACTTGTAATGAGCATTCGACGTCGAATATTCGAGTGGTGTGGACGTTGAGCCGCGTGTTACAATTACAAATCTTACACGCAAGCGCGAACTTCGGCCGGTGTGGATGTCGCAACGATTTTCGCGGCAACGGCTCGCATTCGAATATTTACGCAAATAAAACGGTCGAAAGCGAGTACTCAGATAATGAAATCAATGAGTATGTATGTAGGAATATTACTGGCCACTTGTAAAGCAAGGAACAGTTCCTTGATCTTAAGTGTTTGTGACCTTCTTGGCTAATCGTATTATAGAATGCATTACATTTAACAAAATCAAATTCGAATGCTCCAAGCTCGCAAGGGAATGTTCGACTCGAACGTTCATAGTTTTGCCCGAAAATGAATGCTGGGCTTGCTGGGCAGCATTTGTTGCTCGCCTACGATTGCTTGTCACGAAAGAATGCTCGCAGTGAGGACGTTCCTTTAGATAAGTTAAAAGTACTGGAGCTGTTGCTTCCATCGTTATAAAGGATTAAGTGCTACATAATGTGGAAACCTTGTAGATTGTATAGTAATTGATTATATCGTACGGATTGTAAGGCACTTTCCTGCTGGCGCGAAGCAATTTAAATTTCGTCGATTGGCGATATCGGGCACGTATTTTTTAAGAAAAATAAAGTGCGCATCGACCCAAATGCTTCGCATTGCGTCTATGTGAACATACTTGCAATTTTACTTAGTAAATATCGCTTATCGGTGTGTTCTAAATCGAATTGCGTCGCGCCGTCAGGAAAGGCACTAACAAATCTAGGGATTCATGATAAGTCGGGCGACAGATCCCATATAATATCAGACTCGTAATTATGTACATGTTTGTAGCATATTTTCTACCTCTATTATGTCTGCATTAACAATTCTATCATAGCAAATGATTAAAAATTGATTTACATGTCCGAAACTATAAAAAAATATACATAAGTTTGTACCGAGTGTTTATAATTGTTATAAACATAAAATGTAGAGTATAACTCTTAAAGCTACACAAAACCGCTAGCGCTCAATCTGTGCAAATTATTTATAATTGTAATCATTCAGAAAACCTCAGATTAGAGAACCAACGTAGATTTGAGTGTGCCCAGTGTTTCAAACTGCTTGTATATTTTGTTTTTGTATCCCTGCACTTATCGGTTAGACCTATTTCGAAGGTATTATAAGTGTCGGTACGTCGCTAACTCATTTAGGCACTTTCAAGAAATTTGGCGCATTTCATAAATGTTAGTTAAATTAGATCATGAAAATAAAAATTGTTTATTGATTTGTAGGTTGTATGCATCTTTAGAATGGTTACATTTTTTTTTAAGTAAGTTAATGTTGTGTATTTAAAAAATCTATGTACATATTTAAATTGTTGTAAATAAATAGTCTATCTCAAATATTACATAATTAAGTAACTTTTAGTTAATATAAATAAAGCAATGTCGCATACAATATTTTACTAGGTTGACGTTGTAAAAATAACGATTGTGTATTACACTTAAAAAGTTGGATAATTTGGCACTAGTGGTGCTTGCTCTTCGTTTTGCAATAATTATACCCAGACCAAAGATTTAAAGAAATCGTGTGTTAATGCATTTCCTATACTTGTGCTGTTCGGTGCCAACTTAAATATAAATTGTATAATTATGGTAAAAATCAGATACGTGTGTGAACCACTGTTTCCCTAGTATATTTTGTGTCGGTGCTTGTTATTTAAATAATGGTCGAGATTAATATTTGGAGATATTATTAAAAGTATAAAAGTAAAATCGAATACGACATTTATTTATATTCAGTGTACCGTACCTACGAATGTCATAATTTATTGTAACGTACAGTACTCACAGCGGACCTTAGAGTCGCTGAAGTTGGCTGCAAGACCAGGCGCAGTAGCTATTTTTGTGTTAATGTTGAAGGTGAAGGTAGCATTGTATAACTGCCTCTTTCACTCGCTTAAGTTTGTCGCATCGTCCTATCTCGCTTACTCTATCTATGCAGTATATTCGATGACAAACTGTTTCTTGTGCAATGGTTCGCAGAGCTAACTTCAGAGACACAAAGATCCGCTGTGACTACTATAACACGCCTGTATTTCGCCAAAGGCCGGGCAGAGTTGTACCTATAGTAACTACACCAAGATTACATTGTTTTTTGTAAATGCCTTATTCAATACTAAATATTCGAAATAAAACACACTTGGTAGTTGCCTATTAGTTAAAACGTCTTGTGTAAAATATCCAAAGTGATCTTATCGTCATTCCTACGGGTCACAATCTTGGTTTCAGTAAATCCGGGTACTTAAACGGGTGTTGTCGCTATTTTTTGGGTTTGTCTTCTCTACCTAAGTTATAATTTAATAATGATGATATGCCGTAACAATTTTGTGTTTGATTAATAACTATGAAAAACAATAAGATTGAAGCAGCAGTTGTTAGAAATATCTAACACCAGTCTGGCGAAAGCAGTGTCAAGCCCTGAAGACTGCTTCAACCAAACCAAAGAATCCATAGGTCGCTGGTTCATATCCGGCTCGAAGGACCAAAAATATGTAGTGTCCAGCCGCTGAGGTGCGATGTGTACCGGGCTTTCTTATGTGTAATGTGGAAGAAAACACCGAGGTGTGTATTCCCAAGCAGCTTTATTGAACTAAAATAATTGCGGTAATGCGCATGAATACAAGTAAGTACATGTGACCGCTGGCGTCAGCATAAAATTGTCGAGCGTGCTCGTACAGCCTCCATGCGGTCTCTCGAGAACCTAACTAATTTAACGACGCTTTATTGCAAAATTTTGTCGCATTTCTCAACGACATCATGAAGATTTTCTAACTCTCTCCAAGCCCATGTATAGGTTCTAGCCATACAAATTCCTTTCCGGTGCACGTCGAAAAAAACGATTGCCCAATTTGTGATGCGCTTGCTTAAGATCAAACAGCTGTTTCATAAAAGCGTGCCAGCTGGGGAAAAAGAAGAGCCGTAATTTCTGATGGGACATCACGTAGAGCTCTACGATCGGATTTCGGTACACTTATATTATTAACTACCACACAGCCACACTGAATTATAGTCCAGTAGGGATACAATTATTTTCCACATAACCTTTGATAATTCAAAAGTTTGTTAATTTCGCTGGGTGGATACCTTATGTGAATTCAACGCTATGTACAAAAATGCTAACAGTTTAGAGTTATGCAATAGGCATAAAGTAGGTATTTCCTATTATTTCGTGTTATAACAATTATATAAAATTTAAATAATTTAATGTTTCTTTATTAGTACTATCTTAACTTTATATTATTGAAAATGCTAACAGATACGTACTGTGGAACAATGGAAAACTGAAAATGGTTCGTAACTCTTTCAATAAAAGATTTAAGTTTTCAAATCATTTCCTATATACGTAGAGGGATTAGTTATACCTTACAACAAAAGTTCTAACAACTAAGTATAATGCTGCACAGGTTATTGTATTTTTACATTGTGATTTGCGAAATATTGAATTTAAGTTTATAAATTTGCGCCTACATATTCGAAATAATAAACTCTGCCACCATACAAAAGTTTAAACACTTATGTGCTATGCTAGTTTAATAAATCAAATACAATTGGGTATTGCGGGGCGCGGTGACAGTCCACTCTGAATGTATTGAATGAGGCGCGAAACCATTTCATTACTGTCACATCAGTATTTAAACCTCGTTCATAAAATCTAATTTTATGGCAATTTGTTATTTTTAATGTTGAGGTCGAATACGATTTCTAACTTCTTTGTTCCTATAAAAAGAATAAGAAAGAAATATTCACAGAACACAGAATAGTCGTACCTGCCGTGCTGACAGTATATCGAGATGACAGAATAATAAAATTCTCCGTATCGTGAATCTTTGACAGTCGTTACGGGTCGTCAGAAACCCGAAAGTCTGCGGCCACCCTAACAAAAGGGTACCGTATTATCCAGTAGGATTACCGTATAATCTGGGTTAGCAGGGTAGGCAGTCACTTCATATAAAACACTGGTATTCAGATGCGTCTGGTTCGACTGAAAACAGTGGAAGTCAACCCCAACATATTAGGGAAAAGTCCAAGCAAATGCCTGTTCCAAACAGATGTGACTGTAGAAATATCAAACATCTTGTAACCGGTGCAACTGTCACAACTAAATTGACTACATCGCTGGTCAACCTAATACAATAAAGGCAGTGTTACCCACTAAGCCTTAGTAGATGACACTGTAAGCATGATATGATGTATGCTTATACAAATCGATGTATTTATGTTTGTAAAATATTACCTACTCATTTTTTTTATTCAGTATCAATATAGTAGCAACCCTAGTGAGTCCGGAAAGTTGGGTGTCAATTTTGTGATACGCTTACCAAGATTTAGAACATTTTTTTATTTTAAAGGTAGATAAATTTTACATGATCGTGTCTATTGCGCCCTATCTATTAGTTTTTAAACTCTATTATAACGAAAAATCGGCAACACGTGACCTTACCACACGATTGCTGTACATCAAAACCTAGTAAATGCCATAAAATATTATATTCCAGGAAAGCGCAAAAATATTATTTGAATTAGCCTATGGATGATGTCATCTTGTGTTAGGTAACTAAACGAAAAAAAATAAAATAAGCGAGTACTAAACAAGGCTTACGGGTGAACTGTACGTAATAACACAAATGATATTAATGGTGTCCTAAATCTATTAAATATTTTACATATCTCTAAACAAGATAATTCAATACCTATTAAGTACCGGACATTTGCTAATTTAAGGTGTTTTTACAATTTGAAGGGACTTTCCTATTGTAAATAATGATAAAATGTATTAATTAAAGCACCAAATCTCAATTCAAATTATAAATTTCCTGGTTAAAATTACACAGTCCATCGCAGCATATTAAAACTCATTAAAATAATATAAATAAGATTATCAGGGTATAAAACCATTATAAAAATATGTCACCTACTGCGTTCTTATATGGGGTAGTCGTACAGTACCAGACATAATTTTAATATTTATTCGATTTGCACGGGGAAGGCTTGTATAACACATGCCAGATTACCTATTTTAGTGATCTTTATTATAGTAGCAATAAGGTTGCATTCATAGGCAAAATAACAGTGAACGATATGTCAGATACTAGACGCCAGTTTGAAATAAGAATTTGCGCGGTAATGTTTTTCTAAAAATCATCAGAAGAGTCCGTTTATGATGTGGGCCTCTGTGGTCTGTATGGTTCGAAGAATTTATACTGATCGTACATACCTATACCGCGCCCCGCAATACCCAAATTGTATTTGATTTATTAAACTAGCATAGCACATAAGTGTTTAAACTTTTGTATGGTGCCAGAGTTTATTATTTCGAATATGTAGGCGCAAATTTATAAACTTAAATTCAATATTTCGCAAATCACAATGTAAAAATACAATAACCTGTGCAGCATTATACTTAGTTGTTAGAACTTTTGTTGTAAGGTATAACTAATCCCTCTATGCATATAGGAAATGATTTGAAAACTTAAATCTTTTATTGAAAGAGTTACGAGCCATTTTCAGTTTTCCATTGTTCCACAGTACGTATCTGTTAGCATTTTCACTAATATAAAGTTTAGATAGTACTAATAAAGAAACAGTAAATTATTTAAATTTAAATTTTATATTATTGTTATAACACGAAATAATAGGAAATACCTACTTTATGCCTATTGCATAACTCTAAACTGTTAGCATTTTTGTACATAGCGTTGAATTCACATAAGGTATCCACCCAGCGAAAATAAAAATCTTTTGAATTATCAAAGGGCATATTCTTCTGGCTACTGGACTATTAGGTACCTACCTACTTACAAAAAAGAATAGCTACCTAAAGACTAGTGTTTGATTATATCAATAAAACATGATTGATATCAAGTACTTACCTATTGTTTTTTTTTTTAATTTTTGCAAATTATTTTTTGAGGTTCCTTTTTTGTGAATTATATAAATAGTATTTTGTGTAAAGTTTAATTTGAGGATTAGAAAGATGTCCCTGTTGTTATAGAGGAAGCCGGAGTACGCTACCTCCGTTTAGTTAGATCCGAACCATAATTGTATTCAGTGTGCGATAGTGTCTACACTATCTCGATTTCCTAAGTAGGTACATCAATATCGAGATTTTTTTATTCGAGCAAACGATATTCGGTCTCGTGTAACGATATCAAGGGCGTCGCCAAGGGGGAGCAGGGGGGGGCGCCTGCCCCCCCCCTAGAAATTCAAAAAAAGTTGCCTAATGTAAAGCAACCACAGTCCTAAGTCTTTGACTTGACTTGCTTGATTGATCATTCCCGTACGTCGCGAATGAATATATATAAACCAAACCCAACAGATCGAACCGTTGTTGATATCCTAAAATAGGCAAAAACCTTCTTTCCCGACACGGAAAAGCGTTGAAAATTTTGATCGCTCTGCCGTGCACAACGTGTACGGTAGAGTTGCGTAGCTTTACACGTTGGACTCTGAATAGTGCTCGCCAAACTTCTGGGCCGCCCTGAAGTTCGCTTTCCGATGCGCAAGGCACGGATCGGTACCTACTGTTTTTGTATGATTTACTACTGCGCAGACATTGCAGCCAACTTCGGGACGGCCAAGAAGTTTGGCGAGAACTATACCGATATTATTACAATCGCTGTAGATGTAAGGCTCGTACCACAAGTGAAAAGCTTCATGTGCTCTCAACTTTACCTACAATTCATACTTTTCTCATTCTCCATATCAACTTGCCCCCCCCTGGGCCATCGGCTGGCGACGCCCTTGAACGATATTGCTGAGTGTCATGCTTATAAACTTTAAAACCCGGCAAAAGCCACGGTTCATGGGGTAAGTAAGGCCACGGGCCGGCGATAACGACGATGGAGTAGGGTATTCCCTATAAGTAACCGGAGACGTAAATTCATACGTATCTAGAGGTAATAATATATAGATTCCTATGTTTAGAGATCGACGCTATAGACCCAAGCGCGCGAAGGATGCGACGGCAGGTAACTGCATGCTAAGGACGCCAAAGTATGCGCTGCAGTCCGCTAAAATACACTTAATTTTATCGATAAACAGACACCGACATCATGTTTAATTACTACAAGTCCGGACACATTGTGTATGTGTGTGCTAGTCGGTGGTAATATCCTCTGCCCTGCAGTCCCTGGTGTGATCTGCAGCCATATTGGACATTCCTTAAAATGGGTGATACTAATCTAGTTGGATTGAGGTCTATTGCAAATCGAACTGTTTATTGAGAGAAATCTACTCCGCTCTGGACGTAACGCTGATGATCATCAATAGGCGCGGATTCAGGATTGCGCTCAGGGGGGGGCAAATATTACTCACTGGGGGTTATTGAAAATAAATTTTAATGCAGTTTGCATTTCAGATTGGATTGATAACTTCGATTCGTTTTACATGATGAACTGATGCCTGAAAACGTTCCTGCACACAAGCGAGCTCCAAAATTCACCCTTTCTGTAAGATATAGTTCAAACTTTAATCATCGGTACAGAAACAGGATTAACTTTGTTGAGATAAGCTGATAAGTTCTAAAACTTTAGGGAAGACAACTTCGGTTTGCAAGAGCGAGCTAGACAATTATAGCTCACCGTCTCATTTTCAGCCGACTACTAGAAAATATGGAGGGGGCAATGGTGGCCCAGCCTCCACCCTGTGAGAGGGCATTAGTCTTAATCCACCACGGTCCCAGTGCGGGTTGGCGGATGTCACATTTCTTCGAATTTATAGGTTCTAGGACATGCTGATTTCCTCAGGATGTTTTCCATCACAGTTTTGTTATATGAGTGGTGTTGAAATAATTTACACTAAGTAAAACAGCTGCCTAGGTTCGAATCCACGATCTCCACACTACTGCTGATGATACTTTCTTGATACAAATATTTTCAAGAACGAATGAATATTTTAAATAAATAAAATAAATAAATAGTTTCGAGACCCTGAGAAAAATTGGGTAGTTTTATCTCGGACATCATCCTCAAGGAGGTGGGACCAATGACTTTCTCAAGGTGGCCTATTATGTAAAAAATTCGGATGTGTCGCAATCACTTTCTTTTTTTCTAGTATTAGGTTTCATTTTAGGAGACTACTTAAATTAAACATATATGCATGAATGTTTGGTGTCGGTAAAGTGCCAAGCAAAGATTTTAAGAGAAATTGACTTCCTAATAATTACAAATGTCGGCCACATGGCACTACTTCCAATCGCTTTGATCCAGAGCTACCAAGAGCCTCAGACTCCACTTTAGGTTTATGTCATTTAATATCCTGAACAGTGGAAACAAAGTGGTAAAAAAGACAATTTGAGACAGTGTTATTTGATTTATTTATTTTTGCTAGTTATACATTGGTAAAAATATTTAATGCTATGAAACAATCTGACTTAGCATTTGGTTTGTAACATTAAATTCATGCATACCAGATGCATGGCAACTAATGTAATAATTATGTAGTTCCCAAATTGACAAGCTACTTGATAGGTTGTAGCCATTAAGAGATTGCATTACATGCATTAGTTACGTGTTTGAGAGAAACATTTAACCTGATGCAAAGCTTGGAAATGAACCAGTAGTACTTTATCTTATGTTCCTAAGAAATTAAAATTTCCTACAATATTTTACACTTGATCAAGTTAAACTATTAAAAAATTAAGCAATTTTCTGTCACATGAAATCAGTTATGACTAATTACATAGAAATTAAAAAAAAATTGATACAGGTTTAAAAATACATTATGCCCAGAAATATAAACAACACAAATGCAGATAATGTTTCACAAGAGGTCAGAATAAAATGATTAGTTGTTATAGCTTGGGCATAAGACCACTTACCTAAACCAAGACATGAGTAAAACTAGCCTTAATAATACAAAAGCAAGTTTAACTTTTTTAAAGGCCACAATAATTTAGGTAATATGATAAATAAATGGGTGTTACCCTCTATATGGGTAATTGAAGAGCTATGTAAAATGAATTCTTACTTATTCACCCAATCTACAAATGTTAAAACAAAGTAATCTTGCAAAAGACTGACTCAGAGCACAATAAATGCAATTATACAAATCTAAGATACACACTAGCATAGTATTACTTAAATTGAAGTCAAAATTAATTTTGATGCACATCATCATTGCTTATAATATAATAAATCAAGTGAAACACATATTATAGTATAGTGTGGATTCAAGGTGAGAAATAGGTAGATTGGGTCTATTGAGAAAAGTTTTCTGAAGAGAAACTAGAAAGTGCTTCCCTCTGGTGGCTGTGACAGCTTCATGTTTTCCTTCAATGTCATGAGACGTCTCAGTTCCTGCAGAACTGTCTTGATAGTATAATCCCGTTGCCATCTAGCAAGAATTGGAACTTGTCTGTTATCCACCTGTACCAAAGAACATAATGAGTAACAAGTTTAATGAATTTAAATGAATAGTTTAGTATAGTACTTACAAGTCCAGTCTGACTGTTAACACAGTTCATGTTGATTCTAGAAATAAAGCGAGCAGTGGGCGGTTCATCAGGGTATCTGGTACCACACTCAACTTTTAGTGAATACATCCTATTTTCATAAGGCGTCTGTAAAAGAATTTTTAATTACAATGAATTCAATACATACATAAACAATTTTAAGAATTATGTTAAATAATAACAAATGAATTTTACCCTAGGGGGGCCAATTATCATGCCAGTCCAATGAGTCAGGGTCATATCATCATCACTCTCCAGGCCCCAAGATATGGTTCCATCGCCCACTCCCTTTTGGCCTTGTTCAAGTTCTTCTAGGAGACGAAAGTTTCGAGGAACCACTGCACAAAAAAGGAGTATATTACAATAACGCAATATTAAATCAGTCAAAAACCAAATAGTTATTATACACAGCTTGCAACAATAAATCCTTTTATCAAATAAAACAAAAACTTACCAACGCCTGATGACGGATTCGCCATGATCACAATTTCACCGGCGCGCACTACCAAGCGAAAAGAGTGTATGGTTTAAAGATTTAGTAAGCAGGCATTTACCACGCAAATCGATTACTCGCTTTTAGCAGCTGAGCATCCAATAACTAATAATGATAAATGATGAAATTTATTCCTTGATTTTTTCACTCAAAGAGAAAAAAAAGGAAGGTTAGCAGTTTTTTGTTGACTTTGACAAATGTCATTACTCTCTACTCTATGGCAAAATAGTTTTTGACTCAATCATCCTTGGTCATCCTCTACCAGAATTTAAATTCGTATCGTTTTGCAGAATTTTACAGATGTAAGATTGTAACTGGACATGAAAAAATACTTTTTTGGGTACTCCAACTTTACAACTACAAGTCGGAACTACCATTGTTCCATAAAACCAGACTTGTACTTGTACCTGAGACAATAAGACCCTCCCCAACTTCTAAAGCAAGATCCACATGCAGTGACTTTAGTCGCTGGCAGATGCGATTTTTTGCATTTTTTGTCCACACTACCGACCATGCTACCGACTGATCCAACTTCGGTCATCATTGCGAACCAAGACCAAGACCCAAAAGAAAAAAAGCTTACCTTAACCTGGCGCAAGCCCGATATACGGACGATATAAGGCCTGCCAGTGCTGCATGAAAGGCCCGTCCAACCTGTTGGCAACAACGTTACGAAGACTGTTGGCACGGCCACTGTCCTGCTCGCTATCAAGGTCGCCCACTTGCGCATGTTGGCACAAAAATAGTCAACGCGGACGCTCGCGAACATTCCTGATGCGCTGCAAAAACAAGGCAGCCGCAGCAGCGCACTCAGCGTGTTATTAAGGCGGAACCACACTTACGTGTCGTGGCGTGGCATGGTGCGGGATCCAACAATCAAACGACTCGGTTTCAGCCTACGTCATAACAAAACGAGTTTTGTAGCCAATCAATTGCGTCAGACGATGCCAAGCCACGACGCGTAAGTGTGTTTCAGTCTTTATATTGAACGCGGAGAGTGCTGTAGGATTTCTGCAATTAGGACACCCACCGACTACTCGTATAAAAAGATGATTGTGCAGTAGTCTCGAAACAAGCCTTTCGGATAAAGAACAATGGCGAAATATTAGCTGAATTAAATTAAAGCGTCTGAAAGTGAGTTTTATAAGAAATAAATTCCATTAATTGACAACATTTTTTCAAAGTATAACTTAAAAACTGATTCATCACGGATAAAAAAAACATTCTAAATGAAAGTTATTTGACTTTTTCGTTAACTCTCATTAGCTTAGTGTTGCTAGAGTCTGGCAAACGAAAGTAGACACTCGAATTATTTGCAAACTTTTTATATGGCAATGCTATACTAATGTCAACATCAGTTTTTGGTGATTTGTTGTGGTCTTGATAATAGCATTTATTGAGTGAAAAATGAATTAAACAATTAAAAGTGGATTACGGGAAATGTCGTTTCGCATGATGTCTAATAATCAAGAAAACATCAGGAGAAAGACGTCGAATTAAAAAAAAAAACAAGATTGTTTACGTGTGGTTTTAGATTTCATAAGTTAGTATGATGCTAATAAGTTGAATAAACCAAAATTATTACAGAATACTGTTGTTTTTTTTTTGAGATTGATACTTAATATCTAAAATATTACGTACCTCAATTACCTATTGTATTTTTATTCAGACGAAATAAAATAAATATTTCTAAAGTATCAAATTAGGTTATTCCAGGTATTTCATACTAGTTTTGGGGTTGCTATGCTGATATTTTTTAACCTTTCCGCGCTTTTTCAGTCTCTACTTTCGTTTGCCAGACTCTATTTTACACTTATTCTGCCAAGTGACAACTAGTGACTAGTAAGTATATCATTATTGTCTTTGTTATTGTAATAAATAAAACAGTAAATAAATTAACAATATAGTCTATGTCTAAGTGTAGGTGTCCTTGCAGGTAGGTAAGAATACTGTAGTGAAATGAAATGAAATGAAATAAATGAATGACTTACTTTCAATTAATGATAGGCAAAAAGACTAGTATACAAGTAAAAATAAATGTGGATTGGTTGTTCACTACGGCCATTTGATACACGTCAAAGTCGCTTAGTAAATAAATCTTAGATAAAGTACCTATAGATTAAGCCTTAAAATGAGCTTGATTGATAGAGCGAGATGGCCAATTGGCAGCTCCATGTTAATAATAAGGACAAAAGATAATTTTTTGTCTTTGTCACCATGGCCGGTTTCTGTTGTTTGTCAAACTCTATTATAATGGCAGGTTTGACAAACAAACTCGGTTTTGTTTGATTTTCTGTGATTTCGCAGTATTATGTGGTAATTGAGACAAGGAATTTGGGTTATTTATAGATAATAAGTGTCAGTGCGATGGTGGGTTGTAGTGTTCTTGTTCTTGTTGTAACACCAGAACTAACTATTGCTGTCTCATGTGCGGCCACGCCAGGGTTTAATCTATAGGTACTTTATCTAAAAAATAAATATACCGTACTCATTCCAGAGTATATTTCACATTTCATGCTGAAATAACCAGGAAAGGGAAATACTAATGCGATATTGCCCTATTACTGCCACGAAATTGTAATAATATTACCTATTAAACACATTATTAAAAGTTACCCAGAAATAACCTACAAAAGTTCATGACTGAATATCTATTACTTTCGGCATTCTTGAACAAAAGTTCTTGCACTAACTAATTCAGAAGAATGACCCTGAATTAAACCAGATATTTTTCATTTAGAGTCGTAGGAATTTAATCTCAGCTAAAACAATTTATGGGTTTCTGCCATTGTCCTTTCCATGGGCCGTTGATTTATCCATTTTTTTTGTAGATAGTACTCATAAATAGAACGCTTTTTACAAATTTTCAAGATTCGGAATATCAAGGTTTACGAGATATTTTTTTGAAAGTTTCCATAAAAATTGGAAATTAGGACGTGGGGACGCCCTTTGCAAATAGGTAGGATATATTGTCATGGTAGACGTCAAAGCTGACATTTCACGTTCCGTTGACGGTAGAGGTGTATTTCAATTTTATGCATTGAGCTAGGAAAAACATGGAGGCGCCGCGATGTTCTATACCTTAGATAAAGTACCTATAGATTAAGCCTTAAAATGACCTTGATTGATAGAGCGAGATGGCTAATTGGCAGCTCCATGTAAATGATAAGGACAAAAGATTATTTTTTGTCTTTGCCACCGTGGCCGGTTTCTGTCGTTTGTCAAACTCTAATACAATGGCAGGTTTGACAAACAAACTCGGTTTTGTTTGATTTTCTATGATTTCGTGGTATTATGTGTTAATTGAGACAAGAAATTTGGGTTATTTATAGATAATAAGTGTCAGTGCGATGGTGGGTTGTAGTGTTCTTGTTCTTGTTGTAACACCAGAACTAACTATTGCTGTCGCATGTGCGGCCACGCCAGTGCTTAATCTATACCTACTTTATCTAAGTTCTATACATACATTAACTGATATAAATATGAGTGAAATACGATACGGAATGTGAAACATCGTTTTGTTTCATTCTTTCTAATGTAGTAATCGTATTTGACAAAAGAGGCAACAATATTTCAGTTGTTGCACATTATGGCAACATATTGTTATGACGTAGAGATAGTTGTAGGTTACGTGCCATATTCGCCATATTTTGTGGTTGTGTTCGTGGTAGTCCTGCTTTCAAATGGTTGTTTACTTTTTGTATTATTAATGTGTGTGTGTTCCGTGATTGACACAACCATAGCATCGGCAGCCATTTTATGTGCCATTTTAAGGTTTAGGTAGGCACGTTTTTTTTGTAGGTATGTCCAGTCCATATTATTTAATATGTCTATGATTTTATGTCATGTTTTTTACATAAATATATAACTAGTGTGGTAAAAAAATGTAAATTGGTCCAAGAATGAGCGAAGCGATTTCGGGAGCCTAGGGCACCCCGACAGGGTTAGGTTAGGTTCGGATAGGAAGAGATGGCGGGAGCTGAATTGAGCGAGCAAAGTGAGCGAACTCAGCTCCCGTCATCTCCTTCATGATATGTTACTTTAGACCCTGCAGACTCCAGTCGCTCCGACTCTGTCCCACTGGGCTCCGTCGTTCTTAAATAATCATAAATACTTTAAACATGGATATCTCCATAACCATGGGGTTCCGCGAGATGGGAATTGTAAAATATGCACATTTATCAATATTAATAGTCGACTCGCCAACGCACCACCGCACAGGCCGACAGTCCGATAACGACTGATCGCCCCAACACTCGGACCGGTATTTATAACCGAGCAGCGTGTGCGCACGAGGCAGCTTTACAATACTGTTATCGGCTTGTAGCGCGATCTATTGATATCTACATACACTACATCCCTTCCTTGTTTTAAACAGTTGGATGTAACCAGAATTATTAATAAGACATTTAGCATATTCTGATTTTTATTATTGGCATCTCTGGCATAACAAAATGACAGAACAATAATTTAAAAATCATTTACTGGTTTAATTTAGTGTTTCCTTTTACCCTTCCTCTTCTTCCATTCCATTTTCTGATTCCCATCTCGGGCCTACTGATGAAGGTTCCCCCTCTCCATCCAATTTCTCTAACGTTAGTTGAGAATTCATGGTATTAATTAGTTACCTGGAACCAATACACGAATCGTCTCGCGCGCAAGCCCTACGACTTTGACCCTCCCGAACAAGCAGGCCTCCGAACAGGCTCCAGCACCGTAAGCCAACCTGCCTTTCCGCTCAGCGTCTGTGGACCACATGAAAGTCCTCAACTTGATCGAGACTTGGACTGCACTGCAGTCCCTCCAACGGCGCCAAATCGACCACCGGTACATCGAGGTAACGAAGCGCGGGCACAAAAACACCACTACGCTAGTCCGGCCTTGCGACCTGGCTCCGGTATCCATCCCTCCGCAGCGAGGTGTGGGACAGGGAGACGCCACCTCCGAAACCGTCCACCGCTGCACTGGAGGACGCCTTCAAGGCTCCGTTCCGGAGAGGGCCAGGCATCGACGTCAACGGCGAGCACATCGCTCACCTTCGGTTCGCCGATGATATAGCTAGCATGGCTGACACCATGGAGGTCCCCAGTTCGATTACCTCAGTAGAGCTTCCGAAAGAGTGGGTCCAAATATTTATATGGTTAAACCAAAGTGATGTTAAACGCCCATGTCGCGCCCACTTCCGTCAAGATCGGAGACTACACATCCGCAGCGGTGGACAACCATGCCTACCTGTGACTTATAGTCCAGCTAGGCAGGTCCAACCTCAAGAGAAGTCAAACGTCGAATCTCACTCGGCGAGGCAGTGTCCGGGAAGCTGCGCGGCATCCTCTCGTCCAGGTCGGACGGGGACGGCCACGCTTTCTTTTGCCCTGGGCATTCCAATCCAGCGCTTGCTTCGGTATGTGATCAGAATCCCTTCGCAGCTTGTGGCCAATCGAACTCCATTTGCGACGCTTGATCTGGCGGTCGATAGGGCTCTTGTGGCATTGCTCCAACAGCTCTACGTTGGTGATGGTCTCGGGCCAGTAAATGAAGAGTATGTGACAAAGACAGCGGTTTACGACGACTTAGATCTGGCTAGAGATGTCTTTTGTGACCTTCCACGTTTCGCACCCGTAAAGCAGCACGGATTTGAGTTGAGAAGATTCGAGTTTAATCCTTCGGGTCAATTTCCGCGATTGCCAAACAGGTCTCAGCTGCGCGAAGGTAGCTGATCGTGCTTTAGTGATCCTTGATGCGATGTCCTCATCACTACCTCCAGTTTCTGACACGACGCTCCCGAGGTAAATGAATTTCTGGACGCGTTCCACTGCCTCTGTGCCAATCAGCAACGGTGAAGTATTCTAGTAGTTTTATTCCAACCAATTCTTAAGTTTTAACTAACTTTAACCACAATCGTACCAAAGAAACTTTAAAACTCTACTGCAGTAAAACTGCCAAGCTAACAGGAACCCTCGAGTAAAGCCTCTAACGCCTCGGCTCTCTAGCCGACCAGCAATCGCATTGCCCTCACACGACGGTCTATCTAAACCCAGACCTCCGACAGAGCTAAACGCAATATTGCGCACCTACGGACTACTTGTGTTGCCTCAAAATATACCGATTTACGGCCACGACTACGCTGAACCACTGGTATGGTCGAACACACACTACGGCCGATAGACTGAATTACCTAACCTTCTACAGCTTGCTCATCAATCATAATTATCGAAATCAACATCGACTGGAATGTGAGTACCCACTATCATCTTCCTAAACCTATCGTGTGTATAATTTTAAGTTCTAAGCTTTCAGTGTAGTAAGTACCTATTTAAAGCTTTCAGTGTATAACGATCACCGATGGCGAAAGGTTCCTCTAAGCCTTAGTAGTAATGGATCAGAACCCGTATCAGCTTAGATAATATACGACGCTCATGGCACGACTGCCGCAGCAGCTAGTAAAACTCATGCCACCCATATCGTCATTACCTCAAGTGATCGACCACCACGATGTGTGTCACTTCAAATAGAGTCTACGACTACAGGTTATTACAAAACCAATACAACGATAGTCTCCTTTGAGACCCATGTCCCGGCTACATCACCAGCTGCCCATCGCCCCCTGAACAACTCACAAGTGAATTGCAGGTAAGACTACAGACAAGTGCGTACAGTGCGACCTAATAGCCACGGTATGTGTTCTCCTGCTTGGTGGAGGAACTCCCCTCACTGTTTTCTACGTTTAACTCGTTAGGAGCACTACTTAGAGGCGTCCTTTGTATGCCTCGTGAGCGTACTTATTCGTTCTATTACTATTTAAAGATTTCAAAGGATAGCGATCGCGGGATCTAATGTTACTTTAAATGACAGTTGTGCAGTCCTTCACAAGGGATATCTCATCCTTACTGAACAAAATTTTGAAACTATTACCGTCAATAATAAATTCATTATGTACTGGCTTTGTACTAGATATGTCTCGATTACCTAGTGATAGTGCTAGGTATAAATACAACCAATTCAATGATCAAACACAATTAACTCAAAACTTATCATTTTATTTGGAATTATCATTTTTCTTGAATGAAGTACGGCATTGTTACTATATCGCTCTAACGTCCAAACAAAAATAATCAGCTAAGGTTAGCTAATGACCTACAGTGATATTCTTCAACAACACTAAAAATTGACCAGTGATAGCCAATATGGATTATGACCTGACATGACCCATACTGTATACAAAACCAGAAGTTTGAACAATAACCACTTGTCCTGAGCCATAACAAAATGAATACGACTCACCAGATTGGCATAAAGATTCGTGTGTATGGATCCACACATCCACACGCTCCTCCTTGACCTGTCCAGCTCCTTGGTTGTTGCTCCGCTCCGGACTGGTTTTTCATTATTCGAAATTCTGAGGGTAGTCGCAGAAAACTCGACGACTTCTTAAATTAGTCTACATTGTCTGCCATGTAGACGCGAAGCTGAAGGACTTACTTCTACTGCATTCAGTTTTGGTGGGACCAAAACAATAAGACGTCGACGGTGTAGTGTGCCACCAGTGTGCACAGTGTGTTTAAGAGGTTGAATTCCACAGCACTACTCAGCAAGTGCACTACTTATCGTATACATTTGATGCACTTCAAAAACGAACCGCCACTGATTTTAACCGTCACCGTCATTCCACACTTTTCTTTTTCTTGTATTTTTTTTTAAATCTTTTTATAACAAAGTCTTCATGTTCCTTTTAGTGAAAAACAGCTTTATTTATTACTTTATTCACTCTACGGTTTTCTCCTCGTCGCCAATGTCAAATATGCACATTTATCAATATTAATAGTTGACTCGCCAACGCACCACCGCACAGGCCGACAGTCCGATAACGACTGATCGCCCCACCACTCGGACCGGTATTTATAACCGAGCAGCGTCGTGCGTCAGCCTCGTGCGCGGCAGCTTTACAATACTCCCCCCCCCCCTTTCTTTCCCCTCCTCCCCGCCCCATAAATCGATAGACATATAAGGAATTTTTTATTCTAACCTGAAAACTTTAACCATGGATATCGCCATAACCATGGGGTTCCGAATGGTGGCAATGGTAGTAACGGGGGGTAGCCACCTTCACATTGGTCCGGCCGGACCACGGATTTTCCCGGAATTATTTTTTCTGAATTTCTTTTAAATAAAGGATCTTGAGTCAGCGTATAATGCACAGAGAAAAATAATATATAGGGTATAATGGTATATAGATTTACTTTTCTTTATCTTCGCTTGCTTAAAGGAGAGCTATAACCACTCAAACTTTCTGATATTTTGAAAGGCTTAGAGACGTTATTTCTTGCTTGTATGACTGCCAGCGAAAAAAAAATTTACTAAAGTTGTGTCAATCACGGCCAGTGTAAAACGAACGCGCAAGTTGCATGTCCCAACCAACTACCTTGGTCGGGTTGCTCCAATGTGGATGTGAACTGCCATTTTTTCACGATAGGTGGCGCATCGTCACTATGGTTATTGAAAGCTGTCAAATCCTTACATTTTGTAACCTATAATTAAGTAAATATGAATTTTATCGAAATATGCCAGTGTGTTGTACCAGGATGTACCAACCCTGGTGTTAATTTGTTACCCAAAGATACAACGCAAAAAAACTGGAAAAATACTATAATATTTATAGGTCGTGTTATGTAACCTGTCAAAGTTAACTCTGATTATGTTGCTTGGTAATCTATGGCGAAATAGTGGAGCTATTAACGTATTGATAAAGTTCTATAGAAGGAATGTCATTTGCTTGGCCTTCTGAAGTTTTGATTGCCGAAAATAAAATAAAACTTCTAACCTAAAACGTAAAGAATTCCAACACATTAAACTAATGTTCTCTAAGTTTTTGTACATTTTCCTACCATGAGTCAAGTAAGAAATAACTCGTTACAATAAAAATAATTGCTAAATCTAGAACATATCACCGACGAAAAATAATTTATTATATAAAAGTATGCTTCTCAATAAGATCTGTTTCCTTTCCAGTTATCCTTGCTCCTCATTTCTTTAGTTTGTCTTTCACTTCCTTAAGCTTCCAGGGACAATACATTTTATCAATAACGATGGTAGACCGGTTTAAACTCAAAAATAACAAAAAAACGATATGTAAACAAAGAAAATTCATTTGACAGCAGTCATTGCGCATTTGCGCCGCCAGCGACATCTGCGCTCAGCTTTGCGTTTACATCCCTATTGATAGGTATTATCTATTATCTTCGCTTGCACATAGACGAGCTACTCCATCTCATAGATAAATCTCCATCTCTCTGATATTTTGTAAGGCGCCATTTCTTGTTTGTATGACTCTGCGAATAAAAACCAAAGATTACTATTATCAGTATATATAAGTTTCTCTGTGACTATTATATACTGTGTTATTAATAAAGCAACATAATAGTAATCTTTGAAAGCAACCCGACGTGACATTGGCTGTATGAACAAACCGTGCGAAGCAAAACTAGAAAAAAAAAAAAAGAAACCTCAAAATCCTCAATCAAATACAGATTCGGATTTGTTTGTTGCTTTGGCTAAATAAAACGCATCTAACTAAATAACTTTCACTTATTCAAAGGTAATTGTTTTCCATGACTCTGCAACTACTACGCATCATACGTAATTCATTTATTGTACCAACTGAAAATTGTTCACTTTATTTCGGTCGCCATTATAAGTTCTTACGTAGCGAATACCGTTATTCGGAGCGGGGGTTGAGACGCCTGAGGGGGGTTCGTATCAGCAGCGCCGTTGGAGCGCGAGTTCACTCTGTCACTCGGTCATTACTGTATTTCTGTACAGCGCGTCCCACATTCACGATCGTGAAAGAAAAAGTGACAATGCCCGAAAAGAAACAATTTCAGCGTCTTCCTCGATTCGTGGTTCCGAAACATTATGATTTGGAATTGGTGCCGAATCTGCATGATTTCACATTCACTGGAAAAACAGCAGTGAAAGTATCGGTAAGTGGAAATTTCATCATTGACGATGCAAAAAATAAAGTTTCCATGTGTCTCGCTAATCTGATCGTACCTATTGCCTTTTAGATATTGAGCTCAACGAGTGAAATAGTGCTAAATTGTTTGGAATTGGAGCTGAAAAATGTCAAGTTGCAGTATGAGGATGGAGGTACGGACTCCTTAAAGCCGTCTGAAGTCCGGCTTAACGCAGCAGATGAAACTGCAACCATTGTGTTTGATAAGCCACTCAAGGAAGGCGATGCGACGTTGCATTGCGAGTTCAAAGGCGAGATCAACGACAAGATGAAGGGTCTGTACCGCAGCAAGTACCTGACGCCTTCTGGCGAGGAGCGCTACGCTGCAGTCACGCAGTTCGAGGCGACAGACGCTCGGTGCTGCTTCCCCTGCTGGGATGAGCCAGCCATCAAAGCCACATTTGATATAACTCTTGAGGTGCCAGCTGACCGAGTAGCTTTGTCTAATATGCCTGTCAAAGAAGAGAAACTTATTGGTGAAAAGAAGAGGATTCATTATGATACTACTCCTATAATGTCTACTTATCTGGTAGCCTTTGTTGTGGGTGAATATGATTATGTGGAAACAAAGTCCCGTGATGGTGTTCTAGTAAGAGTTTACACACCTGTGGGAAAGAAAAAGCAAGGTTTGTTTGCTCTGGAGGTGGCAGCACGGGTCCTTCCCTATTATAAGGAGTATTTTGATATAGCCTACCCTCTGCCTAAGATTGACTTGATTGCCATAGCAGACTTCTCTGCTGGTGCCATGGAAAACTGGGGTTTAGTCACATATAGAGAGACTTGCTTGCTGGTGGATGAAGAACACACCTCAGCTGTCAGGAGGCAGTGGATAGCTCTGGTAGTAGGCCATGAACTAGCTCACCAGTGGTTTGGAAATCTGGTCACTATGGAATGGTGGACACATCTTTGGCTAAATGAAGGCTATGCCTCTTTTGTAGAATTTCTTTGTGTCAACCATCTTTTCCCAGAATATGATATATGGACTCAGTTTGTCACTGAAAATTATATCAGGTATGTATAATGCATAATTTATCAAGGAGTGTTGTTAGAAGCGCTACCTACTATCATACAATAATACTTTATATCATATGTACATAATTAATACAATGCTTGCATAGTTTTAATTTTTTTATCTGAATTCCTAACAGCTACAACTTGCCCTACAATTACTTTAAGGTATTATTATTTACCATTTATTTCTTTATTAGAATTTTTATCTTATATTATTTGGATTGTTGCCAGCTATGTAAACTGTAAAGTCATTCACCTTGTAAACACAAGAGAACAATAGAATAGGTTTAATCAGCCACATCACTTCAGTGCTCATTTGTTATGTATGTATGATTAACCTACATGAGTCCTGATATTTCAGAGCATTGGAATTGGATTGTTTGAAGAATTCACATCCCATAGAAGTTCCTGTTGGACACCCATCAGAAATTGATGAAATTTTTGATGATATATCTTACAACAAAGGTGCATCTGTAATCCGCATGCTCCATAAATACATTGGTGATGATGATTTCCGTAAAGGCATGAACATTTATCTCAATAGACATCAGGTAAAAACAAGCATGTAAATACAGATAAACCTATCTTTTATTATTTTGATTTCATAAAAAGAAAACGAGAGTTGTAAAATAACATTTGATGCAGGGTTACTAATTATAAACCACAGCAACCATAAGGATAATGATGGGATATGAAAAAGAAATAATTTTGTCCATCAGTTAGATTAATAATAAATATTGGATACATAATTTGTTAAAATGTACCAGAGTTCAGGAGTGATGTTTCTGATGCCACATCTAAGGATAAAGTGTAATAAGCCAATGCTTGACATAGTGTGGAATGTCGACAATGGATAGTATCGCTGCAATTTTCAGATAAAGTAATAAAACTAGACTTGTTTTATAAATCTACCTGCCGGACAAAATTAATGTTTAGTCATCCACCCTATTTAAACAATTTTACCAATCTAGATATTATTTGAACAAAACATCAGTGTTGTATTAAAATCAGTATCTTATATTTGGTAATTGTGATAAAAGCGTTGTGTACTGTTTAATATTGTAATGATTACACTATGTGTGTACTTACATAAAAAAATAATTTTGTACTTGAATGGAAATATGTTATCTTGTCAAAGTACAAGTAATTTTTAAAATTTAAATTATTTACATATTGTAACCTGATATATTGTTTATGCACACATATACTTATTGTAGCTATTATCATTAGTTGAGATACTTAATTCTACTGTTTTTTATGTCCAGTACAAGAACACCTTCACTGAGGATCTATGGGCTGCCTTGGAGGAAGCCTCTAATAAGCCTGTTGGAGCTGTGATGTCCACATGGACTAAACAGATGGGATTCCCTGTTGTTGAGGTTGGTGTTGCAATTTGAGATACATGCAATCGAAATGCTATCACTGCAGTGTGATTTGTGGTTGATACAATTAAATTGTACAAAAAAAAAAAAGTTCATGTAAATAAGCGAGAATAATCGCCAGAATCTCTGCACCTATTTGAAAAAATCTTGCTTCATTGAAATATCATTTGAAAATATTCTAAATTCTATCTTATTATAGGTGAGCTCAGAACAGCAAGGCCCAGACAGACTTCTAAAGCTGACACAGCAGAAATTCTGTGCAGATGGTAGTCCAGGCGGAGACCCACTGTGGATGGTGCCTATCACAATCTCAACACAGGAACAACCTTCAAAGGTAGGTTCATATTGTATCTTTTTGTAAACGAATTTTCTTTATATACCATAGCTGGGCAAATATTTCCAGATCCTTTTTTCCGCGTCCAGGTCATCTCGTCACCATTTTATGGGCCGTCGCCGCCCATGACCCATCGCTTGGAGACTTGCATCCATCATCTCTGCAGCCCAACCCAACCCAATGACCCACCCAATCCAATTGGAGCATAGCAGAAATGTCTAAAATTCCTGCTTTGGAGCACAACAATAGAATACAGAATTATGTGTACCAGGTTAAAAATTACCGACATAAGTTGGAAGTTCCTTGATCCCCGCTATGACTAATAATAATTATAAATCTTTATTTCAGACCATACATCCATATAATGTTAGTATCACCTTAACCTGATTTTTAGTAAAGATAATAATTGAGGTGGCGAGATGATTTGGAAAGAAAGTATTTGGATGCATACCATGAGGGTTTGTTTGAGACGGTGCTGGAGAAGAATGACTGTCCTACCAGTCAGTTACGATGACATTGCTCCGCAGTAGGACAGCAATGGCTAGATAAAAAAAAATATATAATCAATAAATATATTCATCAAATAAATGCATTGAACTTATATATATGGACGTATCTCTGGATATTGTACCATGCACGACAGATATCTAATTACATAGCTCCAGCTTAATGTCGACAAGACAGCTTGCAGGCAAAAGAAGAGACAAAAAAAACATTTTAAATTATATCAATGGTATCCTTCTTAGCATAAACTTATGAAACATCCTTTTATCTGAAATCCTAACAGATGTTTGTAACAGCTATTAGCTCTATATGTGGGATATTAATATTAGTACATGGACGACCGAGCTCTGCTCGGGTGAAAACAGAGAAAACGACGTTTTCTAAAAATGAAACCTAGCTAGTAGCTAGATCGATTTATCGCCCCCGAAAACTCCTGTACTAAATTTCATGAAAGTCTTTGAGCCGTTTTCCAAGATTCAGATAGATATATATACAAGAATTGCTAGTTTAAAGGTATTAGATGTACTTATTTGAATTGTTTGTATTTCAGGTAGCTTTATCTACTGTGTTGGAAAAGAGAACCCAGGATGTTGTGTTAAAAGACGTTTCTGAGGACTCCTGGGTCAAACTCAACCCAGGCACGGTAAGTTTAAAATGTTTAATTTATTTTTATTGCATATTCTTCTTCTTCGATTGCTTATTTAACAGAACAAGTAAAACATGCGTATCTAATGACGTCAATACTGCCAGTTGTCTAAATTGACGGCTTAGTAGGCGTTTCGGCCGCTGAGTTTCGTCCGATCCGGTCGAAACAGAAATTTCATTATTATTAATATTTTTGAGTGGTGTTTCGGAATATCCTTTTTTGATAGCAAATTTTGTACAGTCAGAATGATTATTTAAGTAAAAGTCAAAGTATTAAATTAAATTAAAATAAATTAAGGGGGGCTCCCATACAATAAACGTGATTTTTTTGCAGTGTTTTGCGATAATGGTACGGAACCCTTCGTGTGCGAGTCTGACTCGCACTTGGCCGGTTTTTGTCATTTTTTTAATATACCATTACAACAATCAACAGTAAACATGATAAATCGCAATAATCAGTCTTATATATAAATTAAAAGCGTACAAAATGGCACCTGAGGTATTCCACATACGGCAACTATCTATATTGCCAGGTGCCTTAAGTGGAAGAATTTATTATTTAAAATTTTATTTCATATTTTGCACCTACGGATCAGTAGGTACCTACTAGTGTTGGGACGTTTACTTTTTTTAGGACGTCAAAATAAAAATAAACCGGACAAGTGCGAGTCGGACTTCGAGTTCCGTACAAACCTGTAGGTATATAAGTAAAAGTTCACCTATCACGAAAGTTGATCCAAGTGCTATAAAACATTGCTTCATGCCAAATTTCAAGATTCTAGGTCGGCTGGAAGCACCCTTTAGGTTTTGATTCCTTTGCGTGTAGTTGCGAGTTTGAAAATATGCGGCTTAAATTGCTGTTTCTTTTGATTGCGTTGACATAGAAGTTTGATTTTGTTACAGCTTAAAGGCATTAATGCATTATAGACCTGAGTATTTGATATAATTTTCAATTTAATACCTCTACGCGTTCTTGAGGAAAGGGGTAGTAAGTTTAAAATCATTAAAAATATTTTTATTATATGATGTAACTAAAAATTTACAGATTTCGCATTTTTTTTTTTTTTTAAGAACTTTGCCCCACACTAGGAATTTCTTCCTGTATCGTGGGTGCGTTTACAAACATATAAACTCACATACACAAACACCCACTACCTGTAGGTCACACAAATTTTTGTTCCGTGCGGGAATCGAACCCGCGACACGCAGCGCAGCAGTCAATTGCTCAACCACTGCGCCAACCGTGCGCCCATTACCGCAAAAAACGGCAAAAAGATCATGTTTGTTGTATGGGAGCCCCACTTAAATATTTATTTTATTCTGTTTTTAATATTTGTTGTTATAGCGGTAACAGAAATACATCATCTGCGAAAATTTCAACTATCTAGCTATCACGGTTCATGAGATACAGCCTGGTGACAGACGGACAGACAGACGGATCGCGGAGTCTTAATAATAGGGTCCCGTTTTTACCCTGTGGGTACGGAACCCTAAAAAGCAAAAGAGGAAGTTATATTTTTATCTTGTTGTTAAACTCTCTACTGATTTTATGTTTCTGACGTTACTTTGCCTCTAAAAAAGGATCTGTCCGAAACACCACTCAAAAATATTAATAATAGCTGCTCCCCGCGGCTTCACTCCCGTGGACAACCCCACAGGACCCGTTTTCGGGATAAAAAAATAGCCTGTCACTCAGGAATTATGTAGCTTTCTATTGGTGAAATATTTTTTTAAATCGTTCTAGTTGTTTCGGAGCCTATTCGGTACAAACAAACAAATCTTTCCTTTTTATATTATTACTAGCTGTTCCCCGCGGCTTCGCCCCCGGGCCACCCCACAGGACCCGTTTTCGGGATTGAAAAATAGCCTATGTCACTCAGGAATAATGTAGCTTTCTATTATTATTATTATTTATTGGTGTAAGAATTTTTTAAATCGGTCCAGTAGTTTTGGAGCCTATTTGGTACAAACAAACAAACAAAAAAATCTTTCCTCTGTATAATATTAGTATAGATAATAATATAATATTAAAATATTAATTAATAATAATAAAATTCCTGTTTCGACCGGATCGGAAGAAACTCAGCGGCCGAAACGATTTCTAAGCCAAATTGACAAAGGCGGCTAGTATAGTACATTACTGCAGCGGCCAGCAAAATAGGCATTGATGGACGAACGTGTAAATATGGGCCGAGGCGAAGCCGAGGCACACATAGGTAAGTCCATCAATGCCTAGTTGTGGCCAAGGTTTATATAGTGCTTTTCTCAAATAATGCGCGGAAATTAAATAATAAATTTATTCTTATTATTCTTATTCTTATTCTAATTAAAACTAAGTAGCACCTAGAACTCATTTTGTCAAATACAATTACTTTTCGAAATCAATGACGAACAACAATAATTATGCCCGTGTTAAAGCGTTTATTTTTTTTTGTTTATAAACAGCATTATACATGCAAGCCAGTTCGAAATTTAAATAAAACCTTTAACAAGTTACCTCCTTGGTTTCCATGTTTCGGAGTAAAAGATCGTTCCATTTTTAAATTACACGACAGATATGAGTTTACTATGTAATTTATTTGGCCGTTAAACACGACAGATATGGATTTTCATACAACTTTTGCCGGCCGCTGCTCGCATGTATTTGGCCAGTACAGCAATTTCGATTTATCTCGAAGAAGGTAAAATTTTCAAGCATGTTTGAGAAATAGTACATTACTGCAGCGGCCAGCAAAATAGGCATTGATGGACGAACGTGTAAATGTGGGCCGAGGCGAAGCCGAGGCACACATACGTAAGTCCATCAATGCCTAGTTGTGGCCAAGGCTTGTATAGTACTTTTCTCAAATAATGCGCGGAAATTAAAACTAAGTAGTACCTAGAACTCATTTTGTCAAAATCAATAACGAACAACAATAATTGTTCCCGCGTTAAAGTGTTCCTTTGTTTTTTTTTCAATAAACAGCGTTCTATTTGCAAGCCAGTTCGAAATTTAAATAAAACTTTTGATAAGCTACCTCCTTGGTTGCCATGTTTCGGAGTAAAACATCGTTCCATTTTTAAACTACACGACAGATATGAGTTTACTATGGAATTTATTTGGCCGCTAGACACGACAGATATGGATTTTCATACAACTTTTGCCGGCCGCTGCGCGCATGTATTTGACCAGTACAGCAATTTCGATTTATCTCGAAGAAGGTTGTCAAAATAATGATCACATTTCCAAGCATGTTTGAGAAAAGAGAATTTAATGTCCCTTTAGGTTGGATATTACCGCACTCGTTACCCCGCGTCGATGCTGGCGCAGCTGGTGGTAGCCATCCGCGACGGCTCGCTGCCGCCACTCGACCGGCTCGGCCTTCTCGACGACTGCTTCGCGTTGGTGCAGGCCGGACACATGCAAACCGCTGAGGTATGTTCCTCGCTCATATGCATTTTGTTTATTTCAGCATTTTGGTAATAAAGAGAAGTTTAAAAAAAATAAATGTTTATTTTTCAGTCTTTGAAACTTATTGAAGCCTTCACCAATGAAAAAAACTTCACAGTATGGTCTTCAATCTCTAATTGCATGTCGAAAATGAGTACCTTATTCTCGCATACACCTCTTGACAAGCCCTTGAAAAACTATGGCCGCAAGCTGTATTCGAACATCACTCGACGTTTAGGATGGGACGCTCAAGAAAAAGAGAGCCATCTCGACACATTGCTCAGGAGTTTGGTGCTCCACAAAATGATTAGCTTTGAAGACCCAGATACTATTAAAGAAGCAAAGAGCCGGTAAATATTTCTTCTAAATGAGATAACAAATTAGTTTCTTTTTACGACGCAGTTTCGTAGTACTATTAACATAATGATGTGCTATGTGCTGCAGTTTCGAGAAGCACCTGTCGGGCGCGTGCACGCTGCCGGCCGACCTGCGCTCTGCGTGCTACCGCGCGGTGCTGGCGGACGCGGACGAGCCCACGTTCCAGCGCTTCCTGGGCCTGTACCGCGCCGCCGACCTGCACGAGGAGAAGGACCGCATCAGCCGCGCGCTCGGCGCCGTGCGCGACCCCGCGCTGCTCAACAAAGTGCTGGAGTTCGCTATCTCGGTGAGAATTGTAGTACCGCTGTACCGCTGTCGGGTACGTGACCCATGCAGCAAGAAACACTTTGTGTCCGGAAGTAACAAACATATAAGAGTGAAAGTGGAAATACATCACGTATACAAGCATGGTCGTCGCTCCAGTGATCGATAAATTATTCAAAATTGTATACCGGTAGTTTGCAAATACTAGACTGACCCGAGTGCGATATGCTAAATAAAAGTCCAAAGCCATCTTCATTACTTTTACAGGATGAAGTGAGGTCCCAAGACACCGTCTTCGTAATAGTTTCGGTAGCAGTCAGTAAAAATGGTCGTGATCTGGCTTGGCAGTTCTTCAAGGATCACTGGCAACAATTCATGGATCGTTATCAGGTATGTTATCATTACGACATACAATGTACTAACTTTAAGTAAATTATGGCGTGTTTCCCTGTATCTGCTGGTTGAAATAGTGGCTTCCTAAGACTCATTTGACTATTGTGTTAATTACAGAGTGGCTTCTTACTTGCTCGACTGGTAAAATCAACAACTGAGAACTTCTCGTCGGAAACCAGTGCGCAAGAGATCGAGCAGTTCTTCCGCACGCACCAGTCGCCCGGCACCGAGCGCTCCGTGCAGCAGGCGCTGGAGACCGTGCGCCTCAACGCGGCCTGGCTGCGCCGCGACCTGGCCTCCACCACCGCCTACCTGCAGGCCTACCACTGAACCTCGAACCACCACCCGGTACATGTCCTGTCACTTTACCATTCTAAGCTTATTTTATACACTAAGAATAAGCTGCCGCCGAATTTATTTCTATTTTGTTATTATCAATAGTAAATTATTTGCAGGACCAAATGACACAAGACTGAAAACTACAACGAAATCTACAGTAATGTTTCATCTAGCATTATTTATTTTCAATTACTTTATAAATTATATATAGTGTACAGAATGGAAAGTTGAAATAATGTAGTTCAAAAGTTTCAGTGTGCTATATTCTTTTATCTACTCTCATATCGTAATATTCGAATTATACACTTCAAAACGAGTTTATATTGACATACTTTATAAACACAATATCGAAATTTAAAAATAGAATCTTATTATAACACTTTTTCTCTAACAAAATAATGCTATAAAACAATTTTTTTTCTATTACGATACAGGGCAAATCCAAGAAGTTAAATATCACAAGCTTATCCAGGCCGCCCCATTTTTATAGTACTATTATAAAGTTTTGATTCCAATTTATACTTTTCTGTGGCAACGCCCGCTTTATGCGGTGATGTGCTGGGTTTTGGCGCCGTTTTGCTGTACTGAATTTTTCTTACTGTTTTGACTTTTTTCTTTTATTTTGTAGGTTCAATCCCAATGTATGAGTGTAGATAACGTAGTGTGAGTAAAGTAGTACATTCGTGTGATACTTTTAAAAACCTCGCCTACGGCTCGGTTTTTACACACACTCATGTTTTAATACCCCTTATTATGCAATAGTTTCATAAACCACTATTAATAGTTTATTAATAAAATTGGTTATACTTATGGAAAGCTGACTGAAAGATGATTTGTTAAGTTTTTGGTCAATAAACATTATAATGCAATAGTTTTATGTATTAATTGCATTGCAAAGCATTGATAGTTGAACTGTAGTTTTGTTAAAGGTGTGAGTCCGTCACAGGCGACAAGCAGCAGCGATAAAAATGTATAAAGTGGAGTGAGCAGCGATATAGTTCACGCCAAACTACTTGGCGACCCTGAAGTTGGCTTCAATGGCTACAGAGTAGTAAATCTCATACAAAAACAGCACCGATCCGTGCCTTGCGCATCGGAAAGCCAACTTCAGGGCGGCCAAGAAATTGGGCGATGACTAGAAATTTAAATTTATTTGAAGATACTGTCAGCAGTTGCTTGTTGCCGGTGATGGACTCACGCCGTAAAGGTTAAGGCGTGTGTCCATCACCGGTAATCGGTCAAATAAGTGAACAGCTAGTAATTTTTATTATATCTAGAAACATTCAAGAGCCACAATGATTTTCAACACCGTATGCATTTTGTCTATTAGAAGTTTGGTAGATGTGCATTGTTTTGTTTACACTCAATATTGTTAATGAATGAGGTATTCTTAAATACATCTATACTTCATCTTAACAGCAGTAGTATATGAATTTGGTCTTCTATTAATCAATGCTTATCGATTCCAAATTGGCTACTGTAGCACTATTGCTTGCCATGTAAGATAATTAAGCTACTAGATTTCTACTATAGTGTGGTACGATAAAAGAGAAAAACATATTTTGCAACTAGCTCGACCTACAGGCCTACTTACATTTTTTGTAAATGTGTATAAATATTATTTTAATTTTAGTTAAGACATGTTGAGTGTTTTGCTACTGGTGCTGAGAGCATTTTGTTTAGTTTCAGTTCTGTAGGACCAAGTAACATTTTGAAATGTGTTCTTACAGACGTTTTGTCAACCACCTACTTCATTTACACTTACCTTGTGCAATTGTTTTTATATTAAAAATTGCATTATAATTTAATGTAATTTATTTCGGGATATAATTGTTTCAAGACGCATTATTTTATTTGTAGCGATTTACTAAAAAAGCTTTATATAAAATGAGAGGAGTTATTTTAAGTATTTTTATTTGGAATGGTTAAAAACTTGTTGAATTTGTAGGTACGTAAAATAATGCGTGTTCCAATCATCCTAGTTTATTTATTTGTTGACATGCAAGCTTAGTCAAAATTGTGATTTTGGGGCTATAACAATTTAAAGTTACCATTAGTGTCGCATTTGTTGTCATCACTGATTTGTTTTGTAAGACTGTGTTATCGCAATAAATCGTACAAAATATTGTTTTTGTTTTATTATTAAAATCTATTGGATACAGTATTGACTTTTTCCTTCGCTGAAATTTGTAGCCTAATAATATGAGTTGAATTACGGACAATTAGTTGACAATAAATATCTATTTAGTCCGTCAGGTAGATAACACAAAAATATTGGACACGTACCTTTTGTCTCATGTACACAAAAAATTACGACGATACAGCGCGTTGAAATAATCGAGTGACGTCACGGTGTGCTATACACTTTATACTGACAAAGTGGCGTCACAAGCCCCTACTCCTGAACGTTGATGAGATTTATGCGTCAGTTTTTATATATTGAAAAGCAAAAAATACGGGTCCAATATTATTTGATAATCTCACTAACGGACTAAATAGAATGTATCATTTCAAGTTATCTACGAGTATTCGGAAAATACAGAGTTAAAAAAGCGCCGATTCTGTGGGTGCTCCAGCCGAGAGGCAAACGGTTGCGGAGCATCCACGATCATAGGCATAGCCTAAGATATAATATAACAAAAATATCTGTATTAACAGTAAAATATAATCAATCTTATCCTTGTATGTGCTATGGGACCAAGTGTGATATCCGTCCCAGAGATGAGAGCAGTACTCCATGCATGACCGAATTTGCGCTTTATACAAGTTGAGCAGATGTTCAGGCGTGAAGTACCGTCTCATCTTTGCAAGGATCCCCAACTTTTTTGCAACCAACTCGGTCCGTTAAGGGCACGGTTACACCATGGAATGATGGAGCCGGGTGGAATTGGCTCTTTTTAGCAGAAAAAAGACACGCCTGGGTCTTAGCAGCATTGAAACTGAATAGATTGGCATCGCCCCATGCGGAGACAGTCTTCAAGGACAGGTCAAAGTGCTCAACCGTGGCCTCCTGGAGAGACCGTATCTGAGGCCCAGTAGCCCGTGCGCCGAACACTACAAATCCGTCACGGCGTCAGCGCACGACGATTTATCGTCCGAGGAAAAGCAAGTGGGCTGCCAAGGATAGCATGCCAAGAAAGATCGCATCCCATCCAATCTGCTGACTTGAACCGCCATACCCGCCGGGTGCCTCTTGAGTTGGATTCGGGCGGGGAGTAGACAGACACAGACTTCACCAGACAGTGTTAAGAACTACCCAAAGGTGAAGATATCGCCACTGAGTACCGGTCTGGATCTGTTGTCAACAGAATGTCCAAGCAATTGGCTGTGTGCAAATCAACATCTTCGTTGCCCCCTGGGTGAGATTTAGCGCTAGAGCAAGCTTGCACGTCTCGTCCAGCATGATCAGTGCACACTAATTGCAGCCATTATAGGCAACTTCAGGGCGGCCAAGAAGTTTGGCGAGAACTATACACAGTGAAACATAGTATATGTACACAGTGAATCAGAGGAGATTTTTATGTTATAATAATCAGTCTCGAATCAGGAACATATCTGAGATCAAACGAAAATAAACATCAACATACACACACATACATACACTGTAGAAAGCCGATGTACGTTAGTGTGACGGTACACAGTGAATCATTATCCACTGTGTACCCGTAATCCCATAAACCCGTATCCAGTGTGTGCCCTCCCGCCATCCTGTTTTTATTGCATCATTGCATCATAACAAAAATTTCAACACTTGACAAACTTACCATTAAAGTGGTGCTTTAGAAATATTTTTTATGAAAAGTAATAACTAAGGGATAAAACGAATACATACAGAGAGAGAAATCACCAATCCTTTTTTTAATTTTTTTGAGCTCGCTATTCACAAAATCCTTTAACAAGTTTTTGCGATGGCAGAGAGGCGCGCTGACTAGAACGGTGGCGTCGTATGTTTGAAAGCGAGGCGAGAGAAAGAGATAGCTTGTGTCACGCCATTCGTTCTGTCCTTTATGGTGATTATTCACTGTGTACACTTGATTCACTGTCCCCACAACGACCCTACATGTATACACCCGCGCGTGGTTTAAAAAATTTGCTCCAGGGTAAACACTTTACAGGATAAGTATGACACGTCTGACGGTTTCCTATCTGCGTTTCCGTAAGCAGTTCTAATATTTCAGTCTCCAGGTGATGGTTGACTAAGGTGAGATTGGTGTGATTCTAATATTAGTGAGGTGCAGTTTGTGGGGGAGGGGGTACAGCCGCTGTTTAAATCCAGTTTTTTTTATCTTTGCTACCATTTTTGTAAAAGAGTATAAGGAGGAGAGGAGAATGAAGTGAGTTGAGGTTACTCGCTGCTAACCTGACAAGCATTGAAAAGACGCCATCAATGGGGCACTAGCCCGATGAATGCGGGGACGCCCGAGCCCCCCTGGCGCGGCGATGACTATCGGGCCCTCCCATCTGGTCGCCAACCAGCACGATGGCGCTTTCCGGGGAACCTGCGGTCGGCCAGCGGCATGCCTCGGATCCCGCTACCAATCGCCCGATACGCCCATAACAAGTGTGAGTCAGGCTGGTCAGCCTGCAGTGGGACAACTATCTCGACCCAACTCTTCTAGTGGCTACACCAAGCTTCGTACCGGAATACGGCTAAGCCGCTTGGCGGTACGTCTTTGTCCTATGGGTGGTCGCAACCTTTCAGCCTGCCACCAGTTAGTGTTCCCTGATTAGCACCACCCGGGGACCACGTGTAGGGTAACGAAAGGCGTAACTCCTACGGACGCGGGTGACTCAGCCCCCCGATATTATTTATTTATATTACACTGCAAAACTAATTTTCGACAAAAAAGCCTTTTAAATTTGCAACGACGAAATATCATATCGCCATAGCATAGTGTTATCTTATGGCTATCGAGCTTCGGAGCATCTGCCCATAGTCTGATGGGGCATTGCCCTGTAACGTGGTAAGGTATAAATAAGTGGATTAAAGCAAGAAATTAAAACAGTTTATAAAACAGTACATCTATATTGCACTATAACATCTCACTGAGTATTGTACAAATCGTGTATCGTTATTACGAAAATGGATTATACTAAAATACAAACATTACACAGTGATGCCAATTAAACAGCTAGCGGGTGCATTATCACAACACAAACTAATAGGTACACAAGAGCATAGGGCACGAGCAATCCTTGGGACACACCAAAATTACGATATATCAAAAAATCGGCCAAGTGGGAGTCGGACTCGCGCACGAAGGGTTCCGTACCATTATCCCAAAAAACGGCAAAAAAAAATCACGTTTGTTGTATGGGAGCCCCACTTAAATATTTATTTTATTCTGTTTTTAGTATTTGTTGTTATAGCGGCAATGGAAATACATCATCTGTGAAAATTACAACTGTCTAGCAATCACGGTTTATGAGATACAGCCTGGTGACAGACAGACGGACCGCGGAGTCTTAGTAATAGGGTCCCGTTTTTACCCTTCGGGTACGGAACCCTAAAAACTGAGTGGCTCTGCCTAACCCTTCGGGGAATACAGGCATGCTGTTATGTTATAAATTAATCGTTTAGTAGAATCGACACTTTAGAATTTTTTATTACAGTACAAATAAGGGTTGAACTACATCTGGCCGCCGAAAGAGAGCGGGAGTGCGACCGCGACCACACGCGGCGAAATAGGCGATTCCGCCGCGTGCGGTCACACTCCCGCTCTCTTTCTCGCTCTAGTAAATAACGGTTCTAAGTGACAGAAAAAGATAGAAGCATAGGAAAGTGCGATTCGGTGCGGCCAGATGTAGTTCAATCCTTAGTTAGACAAACGGTGGCGGCCTTCCTGGCATTCAACATAAGGATTGCGTGAGCACTATATAATATTCAGAATTTTACATAGTCTAGATTTTTACCTTGATGCAATTTTAAATCATGTTAACTAGTAATAATTCGTTTTTCTTAAGTCACACAATGTGAATATTATTGCGCCTTGTTAAACTATTGTGTAAACTAGTTCAAAGTAGCTACGATTAGACGAGTCAAGTCGCTTCCCAAACATTTACATTACGAGTATATTACATAGGCTTTAATCTATTGCTTGTACGTAATATACATATCATTTTAATTACAACCTTTTTTAATGCGGAAGTCAGATCTTTCAACAACATTAAACTTCATTATTACATATAATAGACTTATTACTCATTTTTTATAATTATTATGTACAAAAAAAAACACGATTTACACATTGATTAGTTCACACACATAAACAAATCCAAGGTAGGTACTAAGTGGTGTTTAGAAATTCAACAGATGATGTCCGATACGGCTGTATCTAAATACATACAGATAATCTTAATACTAGTTACTGTTAATATTGTACATTTTACTTTATCTTCACTGCAACATACATGTTTGGAAAATTATTGTTCGATTGCCATATGTTGTTACTGAATCTTGCAATTAATGTCTAACCGTTTTCTTCGGCATTGAACTGATAAATACTCACAATGAAGATGTATTAGACCAAAGCGTCTTATGCCTAACCGCAGACCACTTTGGATTTGCTTACCAACAGCGAGTTGTTAGCTGAATTTTGAGATTTAGTATACTTAGAAAAATATTTTGCTTTTTATGAACCCATTCTCAACTGCTCTTAACAAAGTAAGAAAGAATACGTTTATTGCCAACTGAGGCACAATATTATTTCAGTATGGCAAAAAGAGCGGGCTCAGCATAACCAGAGCAGTGAAAAGAATGGCTACAACGCTGGTCAATGCTGATTTACAGCCTGCCTCCATACTCACAGCACTTTTCATAATAATCACTTCGAGGGTTCAGTTTCAGTAATGGAATATCTACCAAAAATGACAGAAATCAAACTTCCTTGAAACAGATTTCTACTGAATCAAAATTATGACCCACTTTCAAAATTTGTTGGGCAGCCTTGTACTTAGAACCATTCTCGTAACATTATTTCGACTTTCAGTGTAGCAGTAATTTTCCAAACATTCTGTATGACCAAGTCGTTACTAGACATGCACAGTTTATTGCTTTTATATAACATATTACTGCAGTTGCAGTAGTTTTGCGTAAATTGACAAATTCAGCAACATCTCTATAGATACCATATTCCTAAGAATGAAGGCAACTTTAAAATATTATAATAGGTAAGTACTCCTAATTATAATTATGAAACATTCCATTCTTAATGTGCACATTGTCTAGTTTACTAATTGCTTTAAAATAATGCCTTTACTTTGTTCTGATTACGAAAATCAAAATAATATATTTAATATAAACAGTTGGGCAGTTGCCCGGACCAGACACAACACCCGACTGGTCGGAGGATCCTCCCTTTTCTATGGAGATTTGTGGGACTTTACAGCCTGTTCCGCATGCCAACGTCACGTCGGGTTCAACAGTTTGGAGACAAAACTTGAGACCTTTGTATAGATTCGTTTACCGATTGTTTTGTGAATGTGTGAACATTATAGGCCTTCTAGATTTCTAGATGCTTGATAACATTTGATAACTTTTTATTTATTTAGACTACATGCACAAAAGGTACAAAGGCGGACTTAATGCCTTAGGCATTCTCTACCAGTCAACCAAGGGTTTTATCTCGTTTTACTGTTTTTTTTTAAATTTCTAACGTCTTATTGTCGGGCCTACGTTGTCCCCCCATATCTAAGTAATACTGTAACATGGAAATATTGTAAAACCAAACCATATTTTTAAAAGAGTAACCGTGGAGTTTCTTGCCGGTTCTTCTCCATAGGAAACGACCAACCCGAACCGTGCGCCTTTTGTCGACGTTTTATAAGTGCCCATGTAGGCCTAGGTAAAATAAAAATAAAATATTATGATTTTGAAACATTTCTTATCATGATTTGTTAGTTTCTGAACAGTTAATTTTTTTTTGTCATTTACTTGTATAAAAATAAAGCCTATTCTAATGGGAGATCATTTTTCATGCAGTCTTCTATGCGGAATAATTAAAAATTATAGTGACTAGTACTTAAGTAGTACTCTCAATCAATTATTTTTTTCTGATTAATTTTTCAATATCACATTTAAATAAACATCAAAAAGTATTGCACAAGTTTTGAAACGTAGATAAACGCATCATTTTAAAGCAATTATTTATAAGTTAACGTCCAAAAGGGGTCAGTGATTGTTCAGATTTTAATAATAGTTGGATTTTATCTACTTAACACTCATTTCGTTTACTATACGTACCAGATGTGTAGTACCATCAGCATTAAATTCATGCAAAAATATTCAACTCTCTTTTATTCAAAATATAAAATATTCTAGCTTACAGAAATATATAAATATATTTTACCGTTTTAAACGGTTGCAAAGAAGTATATACTTACAAGAGAGTCAGCCAGTTGGAATATTAAAATTGTTTAATGCTGACTGTACTAAGTTATTATTTTAAGTACAAAGAAATAAATTCTGTACTTACTTGCCATACAAGTAAAATACTTTAATATTACTTCGGACGGTATTATAATAGCGGTATTTATTCGGTACAGCTTAGTGTATTTACATGTGTTACAAGCTAAGACCGCTGTGTGTAACAACAGTGAACACTGCCTTTTGAGTCGCCAACTTTGTACTAAGTTTGCTCCACATAAAGCTGCATATTCGGTCAGGTTATGCGATCACGATACAAAGAAACCGTGCCGACGTACTGTACTGATTATTTTTTGTACATCGATCGCGTTCGGTTCCGTTCCCCGGATATAGATGGTGATCTGTCTATCGCCGTGGAACGGAACCGAACGCGATCGATTTACACAAAATAATTGGTATAATCAAATGAAAAACGCTGGTTACGTCGGCACGGTTTCTTTGTATGGGATGAGGCATCTGTATGCTAGTATTTATATTATCTATGGATTTATTATAGAGATAAATTGAAGTTGTGAACCCTGCTTAAAACTGGATGTACTTAGCAAGGTTGATACTTGAAGGATGACTTGGTGGATGGACTTTAGTAGCGGTCTATGTTCGTAACACAGGTATAACACAAAAATCACTTATATAAAATAAAAATGTTACAACAAATTATCGATTAAAAGTACGGATTTATTATGAGCATTACTAATGCAGATGTCATTGTAGTCACTGCATGCAATCATTACACAAAAACAATAATAATTACAAGTTCGAGAAGGTTTATAATCGTTTACAGTAACATTTATGTAAACAAGTTACTCTTCTAAAATCGTTATTCTGAGCAATCTTAATTTGAATAAGATTAGAATTACGGTAAATATTACATTGTATTGCTATTGTATGCTATTTGCAAGTAACAGTCTAAATATGAATACATAATTACAACAACAGGTAAAGATTTAATATTTGTTTGTGATTATATACTGACTGCGTCTTCTGTACTATACACTATTCATCTAAAAACAATAATTAACTTCACACTTTTACTGAAAGTCACTTTACTCTACAACTACTCTAGGTCCTATGAAGTAGATTGCAAAAGTTAAAAAAATAAATAATTAAAATAGACAACTGACTAGAGACAGATAAATAAACAAAAATTGTGATATTATAGTAAAATGAAATAAGCTGCTTGAAAATAAATAAATTAATTCTGTGAGAACAGAAGATTTAAAGACGAATTGTCTTTAGATATTCTATTCTATTGAAGAGATTGCTGATTATACTGACCAGAAACCGATTATATGATACTGACTGGCACTGCAGGATGACATTAAAACAATGAGAGTTCACTAAAAAAAAATGTGAATCACTGAATTAACGCTGCGTGTTCAGACACAAAGTTAATATAGGTACTGAAATCCACAGAATTAAAAAGGAACTCTCTAATTGGTAAACAGAGTTAACTAGTAATTGCCAGTATTTACAAGAATAAAAACAGGAATAATAAACTGTTTACTAGTGTTTACACAAATTACAATGCCAGAACAGTGCTTGTATGATTGAAATGTACATTGTAGATTTTTATTTACATAATTCATTTAGGTATCTAACCAATATTGAAATAATTATTTGAAATTATCATTTCGAGAATTATTACTCTTATTAGCAATCTATTAATTACATTTAACTAATGGACACCACCAAATCGTATGATTTGATTTAAAATGAATTACACTATACAAAAAACACACAAATTATCTAATAAACGCTTTTCTTACAATATTAAAAATATAATAATATTTTTCACAATATACTTTTAGGTATTAAACCTTGTTACTTTTCGGAAACTATAAATATATAGTTACTGTATTGTTGTGTACTTTCACTTATTTTACTGGGAAATTTATTTGTTTATATCATATAATGTAATAATTATAATTAATCATTTAAAATAATAGTTCAGATATCTTGTTTTATACAAGGCTTAATACATTTTAATCTAAACTCGTAATTAATGAAGTCACGTCGGTAAATAATTAGTTTAGAGAGAAAATGGTGGGGTATTAGATGCAGACCGGGCCAATAAAATATGCAGAACTAAAGATAACAAAGATTAGAAGAAGAATAACAGATAGAAGGTTAACTCTTCTTTTGTGACTATATCCAGCATAGAGGTAAGTAGCCACGAGATGATATATACTGACCCAAAAATCTTAATTAGATATAAATATATTTTTTTAAATCCATCTCGACATGACATCACACAATTTGAGCAATAATTGTTTAGGAATTAGGTAGGTCGTAAATAACATAAAATCTAAAAAGGAATAGAGATCAAAACATTCACTAAAGACAAATTATAAAATAAGCAAAACTTTTTTAATAATACTCTAATATAACAGCTATAGAAACTATCAAGCATACTTAGTTAAAAAAGTTAATTTTAAGAACTTGTATAATTGGTGGGGATATCGCTTATAACTACAGGTTCTTCATTTATCTGAAACTAAGACTAGAAGCGTAAAGACTTGTTTTTTTTTATTAAACTATAGTTCGCCACTAACTGACATACAGTCAAGGATTCAACACAAGTTACCACGACATACCTGCACTACAACCTTCAAAGGCATGGAGTTAGAATGTCGATAGAGCGTGACTTTTCTGAAGATAACTTGCAACAAAAACACTATTTTATAGCAGTCACAGCGGATCTTTGTGTCTCTGAAGTTGGCCGCAAGACCCGCAGTTGCTATTTTTGTGTTAATGTTGAAGTAGAAGATAGTATTGTATAACTGTCTCTTTCACTCGCTTACGTTTGTCGCATCGTCCTATCTCGCTTACTCTATGCAGTATACTCAAAGACAAACTGTTTCTAGCACAATGGTTCACAGAGCCAACTTCAGAGACACAAAGATCCGCTTTGACTATACTATCTCACCTAAATCTTAATAATTTCTCAATTTTGAAGCTTCCTATGCACTCATACTCTTTTTGAGCGACAGTATTTTAAACAATATACTACTGAAAACAAGTCTTTTTTGTGATTTGCTAAAATGTTCTTTTCGGGGTGCTATCACCATTATGAACTGTAATTTTTAATTAAAATTCATAAGATGCAAGTAAATATTCACCTTAAGGTGTTTAACATTTTAATTCCTCGACTGTGCATAGGTACTTTTGTTATCGATCTGAACTGCTTTATTGCAAATCAGAAAGCGACTGTAACAAACCGGAACAGCGCACAAATTTAAAAAGATTGCACTGTTATTGAGGTGCCAACTACTTATTGTGTAGCTAATTTAAAATAGCACGAAATGTATGTACACATGTGTCACAGGTGTGTACTTTCCTGAGTTGAATAATTTCATAAACAAACACGAGAGGAACGAGGGCCGCGAGTGTTCGCATCAAAAACTCGTGTTTTGAATATTTAAGAAACACATTATAAATGTCATCAAAAACTGCTTTAACTCAAACTTCATATCCACAAAATAGACATCCAAGCCATATTTGTTTACCAAATAAGTCAAGTGAAGAAAAAAATATTTTAGGATAAATGCGGTTTACATAAAAGAAGACTATAGTAGCTTACTCTATGATGAGGCATCTCGGTAAGTGTTCGTGCAAATAGTCGAAGAGCTCGGGTGACGCACCGGGGCAGTTCGTCAGCTCCAGTTCACGCAGCTGTCGCAGTTGTATGAGGCTCGACAGACCGCCCGACGTGAGTAACGGACACCCTGGGAAATTATTATACAGATTTTCATTATAGTGCCTAGCGGCGAGGGCGCAATTTTATGTTAGTGGAAAGCCGAGGGAAAAATTACTTATCCATCATATCATACAGGGTGGCCAAAAAGTCATGGATCAAACGCAACTAGGGGCCAAAAAAATAAAAAGCTGCAAAAATTGTTCTATGTAAGGTCCTGGTCAACCCCTGCAGAGTTATAATTTATTTTGTGTTTCTATGAGAAAGAACAATGGCAGGTGCCCATACATTGTTTTAGCTGAGATTAAATTCGAAAGTCTTTAAATTAAAAATATCTGGTTTAACTCAGGGTGATGTTCTGAATTAGTTAGTGCAAGAATTTTTGTTCGAGAATGTAGAGAATAATAGATATTCAGTCATAAACTTTTGTAGGTTATGTCTGGGTAACTTTTAATAATGTGTTTAATAGGTAATATTATTCAATTTCGTGGAAGTAAAAGGGGAATATCGCATTAGTATTTCCCTCACCTAGTTATTTTAGCATGAAATGTGTAGTATACTCTTTGGAAAGAGTATATTTATTTAAACTAAGTGACTTTGACGTGTATCAAAAGGTTGTCTTCAACAACCAAGCTATATTTTTTTTAGACTTGGGGACTAGTCTTTTTGCCAATCATTAATTGAAAGTAATTCATTTATTTCTACTACACTAAAATATTCTTACCTATAACATCTACACTTAGACATAAATTGTATTGTTAACTCATTTACTGCAATAAATACAATAATGATATTATTACTTAATATAGTTACTACTTGTCACTTAGCAGATAAAATATATAATGGCAACACTATGCTAAAGAAATGAACTGAAAAATCAAATAAGTTTTTTTAAAATCTTTTTTGGACCAGGCCTAATTATACTTTAATAAACATAGACAATTAATAGAATGTCTTTCGTATATAACTCACTTTCAGACGCTCAAATTTAAGTCAGCTAAAATTTCGCCATTGTTCTTTACTTTTTTTACTAATTCTTATTAAAATTCGAAAAAATATATACGCGGTCATAAATCGCGGGAGCGAGATAATTATGATATTAAGAAACCCATAGGGTAAGGTTTGATACAGCAAAATGTGTTGTGGTGTGCTCTCCATACATACAGCCATAGTGTTCATGCAAAACAAAACACAATACTTGCATAGTGACTATCATAATACGTAACCTTGTATGGAGAAGGGTATCTGAGATAGGTAAGGCCCTATGTTACAGATCACCCATTTTACATAAATCACGATTATCACGAAATAATTTGTGTGAGTACTCTTTACAAAATCGAAATTTAAGTTTAAAGAAGAATACAATTAAATAAAAATTAAAGAGAATTAAAATCAAAACCAAAGAGAATTTAAATCAAAATCAAAGAGAATTGAAATATAAAAATTCTGCGAAAAATATACAAAAGAATAATAGTAATAGTATTGTTTCAGCATATTTTTTTTTTGTGAAAAACATGGTTTGAAATCATTTTCATAAAGTTTGAGCGTTGATCATGTTGCTGCAACAGTGTTGCACTACGTTAGAAAATAGAAGATTAGTCTTGAGGTGACTGCAATTAATGTTTGAATATATCAACTTACCGGCCAAAGACAAGAGTTGAAGCGAGCGCATGCCACACAGGTGTTGAACTCCAAAATCTCGCACTTGTGAGCACCAGCGGAGGAACAGAGCGACAAGTGACTGCATAGTACTGATGTAGCCAACGCCGATGTCCGTTATGTGAACACATCTGTAGACAACGTTAAGTTGTTTAATGGATAATTGCAATGGAGTGATTTCTTTTACTATAGAATAGGATAGGATTGATGGACACCTTTTCTGCTTTAGAATCGCATTTGGTCTGTTGTGCGTGCAGGCCTCCTCTTTGTGAGAGGGAATGGGCCGTAATCCACCACGTGGGCCCAGTGCATTGCATGTTGGTGGATGTCACATGTCATCGAATTTCTGGTTTTAAGACATGCCGGTTTCCGCACGATGTTTTCCTTCACCGTTTTGAGAGCAGTGGTGATGAAATAATTTACACAAAGAAAAACGCCTGTCTGTTCGAACCCACGACCTACTTGTAAGTAGTCGCGGCCGTTACCACTGCGCCACCACTGCTCTTTCTTTTACTATAGTAAATCACATTTAATCAATTAAATTCCAGTTTTCAGAGTTAAACATGGATATTTTCATTTTATGTTTACCCAACCATCTCATATGTCTCATCGTTGTGGTCACAATTGGTAAGCATGGGTGTTAGGATCAGTTGGTCGGGCAAAAATGTTATGGTATTCGGTTTATGTATTTAAAAAGTCTGAATTTGAGCCTGGTTAATTGCAACAGGAACCTAAAACAATTGTGAGTCAGAATTATTAATTAAAAAAAAAAAACAACTTCTTGACTATTCATTTGATACCCATATCATGGGTGCACAAAATAATTGGTCCGCCATATTTGGGAGTCCCATAGCTAATCATGCATTGTCATATTAACCAAACGGGAATGCAAAATTTTAGATAAATCGGTTGGGATTATTGTTTCAAATTCAGATGCAAGATTTAAACCCATTTATACTAACTTACAAGGTAAGTTGAACAAAATGCTTTAACTACAAAAATAAAATTTGTTTTAAAATCAGATCCCAAAACTAGTGACACTTTAAGAATGGTAAACATCATCATCATCATTTCAGCCGAAAGACGTCCACTGCTGGACATATGCCTCCCCCAGGCGTCGCCACAATGACCGATCACGTGCGTCTCGCATCTTGCTCGCAGAACGGATGGCCGATGGGGCCGAAAAGTTCTGGAATGGCGACCGCGAACCGGAAGACGATACGTTGGAAGGCCTCCCACTAGGTGGACCGATGACCTGGTTAAGGTTGCGGGAATGGTAAACATGCATCTTACCTATCCAGTGTAAGCTCCTCAAGATGGTTGAGATCGCAGGCGATGTACTCGAGCGCGTTATCGGTGACGCGCGGGCACCAGCTGAGGTCGAGACTGCGCAGGCGCGGCAGGTTCTCAGCCAATAGCTCGACGCCTTCGTCCGTCACCTTGCTGCAGCCGCTTAAAGACAGCACCGTCAGGTTCGGTAGGGAGTGCACTGTGAAAAGAAATGGGTCTGTATTGTGCGGAAATTATATGCCAAATACTTGACCATGCAGGAAGAACTACTGTAGCGGCATCTATGGCACCACCTACAAACTAACGACCTGTGGGGCGAGCACAGCCTACTGTGACAGGCTTGAGTTACACATTTTTATCACGGTTTGGGAGCAAAAACCGTGATAAAATGTTTCGCGCAAACAGATTTTGGCGGGATTTGAACGTATACAACAACAATACAACGTACATAAATACAACAGTCCGACAAAAGCCATCTGGCAGTTGCTCGGACCAGACACAACACGCGTCTGGTCGGAGGATCCTCCCTTTTCAATGGAGTTTTGGGCGACTTTACACTCTTTGCCACATAGCTCCGAAAAAGATCTGTTAACCACATTCATACATTTGTATCAATGAGTTAAGAAGAAAAAAAATTGCGACTCCTACAATATGGCACCCGTAATCCGCCATGTTTCTTTTTTTTAACCGACACTTGGGCGGCCAATACCTATCTAACAATGTATTAATTATTAAAATCCGTCAAGTGGTTTGAAAGATACGGACGACGTAATAAATAATAATACATACATACAAGATACGCGCGAAAAACATAACCCTTTCCTTGCAGCCGGGTAATAAGAAAAGAGTTCAGGATAAGTGGCTGTTTCTATAATTTTATTGAAAGACGTGCTTATTTATTTATTTATAAAGGGTCTTTCAACAAGGACGGGTAGATGTTAAAATTTAATAAAACAAGATGTGTGTGAGATATTAACGAAATATTTTTTTTTTATTTAAAAGGCCCATTTATGCCATTATGGATGGAATATGACATCATTCAAATGTCCGCCGCGGCTTCGTATGGTGGCACGAATCCGAGAGGTCCAATTTTTTATGACTCTGCTGCATAGATCGAGCGAGCGCTACAGATCAATGATAAACAATTTCTTTTGGCTTGAATTGAACAATATGGACGTGAACGACATGTGGTTCCAGCAAGATGGCGCTACTTGCCACACAGCGAACGACACAATCGACATTCTGCATGAACGGTTTGAGGGTAGAGTTATCTCTCGCAGAGGTGACGTGAATTGGCCACCAAGATCGTGTGATTTGACTCCGCTAGACTTTTTCTTGTGGGGTTTTCTGAAGTCGCAGGTCTATGCCAATAAACCATATTCGACCGTTGCCCTGAAAGCCAACATAACGCAGGCTATCGCTCAGATTCAGCCGGATCTATGCAGCAGAGTCATTAAAAATTGGACCTCTCGGATTCGTGCCACCATACGAAGCCGCGGCGGACATTTGAACGATGTCATATTCCATCCATAATGGCATAAATGGGCCTTTTAAATAAAAAATAAATTTCGTTAATATCTCACACACATCTTGTTTTATTCAATTTTAACATCGACCCGTCCTTGTTGAAAGACCCTTTATATACTTTATTGTACACCAGAAAATACAGGAACAAAAGAAAATTAAAACTCAAAAATATACAAAGGGCGGCCTTATCGCATTCCGCGATCTCTTCCAGTCAACCTGGAATGGTGCTTCTGTATGCTCTTTTAAGAATAAATCAAGAAATCAGGCAAGGTTATGTGTGTTATCCGATAATTTTATTTATAGCATCAGTAAACCTAATATTGCAAAAGTAGAGAGGCGGATATCCATTACGGCACCCAGGCCACTTTTGCATAAAAGTCTAATTAATTACCTGCTTTTAATTAAAATACTGCTGCAAATTCGTATTTACATTTCTCGTGGACGTGCTAACACTATACCAGGTAAGGCCTCCTAAGGGCCCTTTAGGCGAGCTAACACGGCTGACGACCCTTGACCTTTTTACACACGCGACTCAGCCGGGATCGTCTCGAAATAATTGGGTATTGTCTTTCTTAACATAGAATTGCCAGGTGTTTTTTTAATTACGAACGAAATAATGATATTACGTTGTTTATTAGAAATTGACTTTTAGTTCTTACGTGTATAACTAGTCGGTATATTATGAAGTTCACTAAAATAATATTTGTTATGAGTAAAGAAATTTCTAACATTATGCATTATAACTATTGGTGGCCTTTAATTCTGTCCATAGAATTTAATCTATACTAATACTAATAATATTATAAAGAGGAAACATTTTTTTGTTTGTTTGTTTGTACCGAATAGGCTCCGAAACTACTAGACCGATTTAAAAAATTCTTTCACCAATAGTAAGCTACGTTATTCCTGAGTAACATAGGCTATTTTTTAATCCCGATAACGGGTTCTGTGGGGGTGGCCCACGGGAGCGAAGCCGCGGGGAACAGCTAGTTTAAGATAAATGATTCAACATACTTTCTTAATTTTCTAGATTAATCATTTCATTTCACAGTTCATTATTGTTTCACTCAGAAGTGTAATCCATGCTGTTATTATGGACCTGGCCTATTAAGGACACGTGCAAGGGCCTTGGTTGTGCCCCAAACAAGACAAACAAACAGTTTTGCGATAAGCAAGCAAGTTAATATAGGGGTGCTATGACGATTAAGTTACGGTCTGAATAGTTCTTACCAATATTAACGACGCCATGATTGGTTAGCTCCCAACAGCTGTGCAGACGCAGCACACTGAGAGAAGCGCTCTGCTTGGGCGAGAAGTAGCCCAGTGCTGCATCCGTCACGTGATACGCTTGCAGAGAAAACTCGTACAGCGACGGCAGCAGTTGTGCTACTGCCCCGACCTGCCAAAATTAATTAAGTCAATATTTTTAGTATGCTTTTTTCATGTTACGAATTCATAAAAGGCAACTTAACTTGATTCTAATGAAATTAACTTTAAAGCTTTCGCGTTTCATAATGGAAAACAATAAATCACGGGGATTTAACGCGATGATTTAGAATTTAGATTATACACGGCCGAAACGTCGGGTTAAATAGGTAAATAAATAATCTAAAACATCGCGTTAAATTCCCGTGATATATTGTTTTCTGCTAATGAAATTGAACAGTAAACTTCAATATTTTGTTTGCTGTGATTGTATTGAGGTAAGAAAAGGCTTAAGTAATCCAGATTCACTGCCACACTCAGAGACGTTTAACGTTTACTTAAGTCGTTCCTTAGTGAAGATTTAAAAAAGTACACTCTCAGAGACAGTTAACGGTTCCTTAACGTCCCTTAATGACAATTAAAGTTAAGCATAGCAAAACCCTTACTTAACTGTTTAACGATTGATTTTGACATGTACGTTTGAGATTATATTCTTATTTTTAATAGAGAATTCGTTTTTATGGTGCGTATCTTTAGATGAAAGGTTTTCCTTAATTCCTTAATTAAATAAAATAAAAATAAAAAATTATTATAAATTAAATAAAATAAAAAATATTATAAATAAAATAAAAATTATTGTAAATAAAATAAAAATTATTGTAAATAAAATAAAAATTATTATAAATAAAATAAAAAATAAAAATAAAATATCTTTGGTTGAAATGTTTTTTCTTTATATGAAATTCTTAACTGACCCCAAGCAACATGGGTCAAGGGCAGAAAGATGAATTATATAGGTAATAAATGAAAATCCATAAATTAATCAAATTATAATACTATTATTTTAAACCACTAAAAGAAACAATCGATTTCTAATAATATATTATTATAAAAAAGTTATTAAAATTTACAACACGAAATTTTATTTTTGCCGGGTGAAACGATTTATAACCTTGACACTTTATAACATTGATAGTTGATACCAGATAAACAAAACCTCGAAAAACCCGACTGCTTGAAAAGCAATCTAAAAAGACGTAAACAAGGAGAAAATCATGCTTTGCAGTCGGATGCGGAGGATACATATTCGCAAGCTGGCAGACCAAAACCAGTCGGATTTTTGGATTTATTGAATTAACTTTTTTTATTTACATCTTTTTAGTTATTGTTTTTTTCGATTTAGGTACATTTAAACATATAAGTGATATATCTTATTTAAATCACCTGTTAAAACCCTTTATTTTGATACCCGACACGACGGGATTGGAAGAAAAAAAAATTTGGTCCGCTACAATATGGCGCCGAACATCGGCCATTTACCTATTTTAAATTTTTTATGTAGCCAGTGACAATCGCAGGGTTAAGACCAATCGATTGACGTAAGAACGATCAAAATCGACCAACGCGTTTGGTCTCTAGAACGCCACATAGGAACAAACATACAAATATGCATAGACTGATAAACACATTACCCTCCTTCGGCAGTCGGGTAAAACGGATCCGGTTGCTTTATTTATATGAAAACAGCTGTATCGCTTTGTCTTTTATTAAAAACGATCAGTAAAAGAACTTATTTTCATTTATATTACTTATTTCCATGCTTTCAATGTGTATACATAACCCTACGGATACTTAAAATTGTCATTAACTAATGAACCCTTAAATTATGTCTCTGGGATGTATCGTTAATTAACGGATTTAATGATACTTAGTTAAGTACACATTAGGGCTAATTTAATGAATCTTTCTGAGTGTGGCAGTCAGACACATATACCTATATCTACTCATAAAGGAGTGTAGCCTAATGGCTCTGAATATGGCCGCATGTTACATGCACCGTATACAGGCGCTGTAATTAACAGCGATAAGATGCGAACAGCGTGCGCTTATGGAGAGGACTAATACGAGACACGTGCCTTGACTGTGCTTAGTATTATGACTAGCCACGAGGCACGCTCCACGCGCTACGTTCGCCACGCATTGCCTGTTCATGTAATAGGTCTTAAATTGTTATGCTTCATGGAAAATCTAAAGAAAACAGGCCAAAAGTTGTTATATGGAGTATTCTATTAGTCTTGCTTGGGTTCTATACTATGACTGGCCAAAGTAAGATTGAGGCCATAAAGTTTTAATGTGTCATTGTTCAATTCAAAAATGATCATCGCCTATGTGGTAGATGCTTCATTGAAAATGGTACTTACAGCTTCATCAGCTATGTTAATGCAATCAGTAAGCGTGAGTGAGACAATTCGTGGCGTTAGGCATGCCCACAAACCAGCCTCGGTTATTTCATTGCATCCAGTTAGTTCTAGCTCAAAGAGAACCTAAAAAAGATTATTTTTTTAAATTAATTGGTTTTACTTTGAGTAGTAAAAAAGCACAGAAATTACAGTATTATTTATCATTGTTTTGAGAAAGGTATCTGTTGATTTTTTAATTAAAAAGCAAATAGATTTTAGTAAATTAAAATATGTGATTACCTGAAGGTGATCCAAAACAGCTTCCAGCCCTCTATCAGTTATTGTACATCCTTTTAAACCAATAGCGTGAATATGATGAGCTGACAAAGGGAATTGCCTTATAAATTCATTTATATCATCATCAGAGGCTGATACTAAGACTACACCACGAATACCCCTCCTGACTAGAGAATTGTAGAACCTCTGCATACAGCAAACTGTAGCAGAGCGCAGCTCGCGACAGTCCAGCACCGCCACGAGCCCGTTCCACCAGCGCGGCGATGAGTACAGTATGTCCCGCCATCTGGTACATACTTGGGCAAGTGATCTTCTATCATTTGCATTGAAGTACAGAAAAAACTTTTCCAGGAATCTCTCTTCTAATACAAATTGATTCCAGGATAGAGGCCGTGGTGAAGGCCTGCGGCGGCGCGGCACCCGGGGTGCGGCGGCGGCGGCGGTCGCCGGGCCGCACAACGCGTTGGCTACGCGCTCCACAACGCCTGGAGAGCGCTTGCGGCCGCGCAGGCCCAGCCCTGTGATGCGGCGCGACAGTTCGGCCGAGGCTCGTTCCACGACGCCCTGCGCCGACACTGAGGACATCTTCACCTTGACGCGGCGGATAGTGTCCGCCGCCGGACGGCCGCCGCCCGACCCTGCGCCTCCCGCGCCGTGCTCACAACCCGCCACCGCGCTACTGTATAAACATTGTATCATTGTTATTGTATGTATTACACTCCAAACATCATTGGTAAAATTATTGGGGGGCAAGAATTTGGACAGTCGAGAGGTAGAGAACAAAGCTCTGTTACCAACAGAAAACGTATAGAATAGTTGATATTGTTGAGATGAGGTTTTGAATAACAAACTCTTTCAAGTACTGGCTGAACATATGTTCAGCATTTATTGTCAATCAACAGCACTGTCAGAATTCTTTGTGTCTGCTGATGTCATCTTCATTACTTCAGCATGAGATCGTACCAAGTATTCAGCTGCAAAGCATTTACCTAATTTTTATAAGAATATTTTTATTACCACTCGGACTGTTTTATGTTTACATGAATATATGGCTATCCCAAACCCCGCCCTTGGATTTTAATTCTACAACAGATATACACTAATATATATTTATTGTTTCAGATAAGATATAGGGGGAAGCATATCCATAACTTTTGAATACAACTAGCTTTTCCTGTAGCATCACTCGCTGACTGACACATAAAAAAAATGCCGTGAGACAGATGGCAAATTTATGTGACTAATTTTTTTTTTTTTTTTTTATTTCCAACAAATTTATGTGACTATTTTTTTTACCTTTTAATATGCCTGACCAGTTAACATCTGAATATTTCTTGTAACCCTTTATAATATTGATTTAAGTTTTGTATCTATACTTCTGGATACTATTTATATGAAAATAACAATTAAGACTAACAATGTAGTTTCTAGCATAAAAATAGTTAATTCTATTCTAATTGTAGCTTGTAACACTTGATGTACCCTAAAATATATTATTAGTTCAACGTGATCTAGGAGTGTTTGTGAGCACAGTGTTTTGGTCAAAGGGTGCATTTAGCAATTAATAACTTATTTTGAAAATTCAGGTGTCTATAGGCGATTGTTATGAGGATGGCTAAGGTCGTTCTCTAAGAAATTGGCTATAGGTTCCTGAATTTTGTGATAATTTTGCGTAAATTTTTATCTTCACGTAAATCTATATTTCACCAATCTAAAATGAGGCTATTGCACACTATATTCTGCATCATTAAAGAATTATGCTTTGAGTATGCTGAAAACATCGTAAGAGTTGTGTTGGTTATTTCTAAAGCCCATAGGGCGAAATAAAACAATAATGTAGTGTAAAAATACTCACAATGCGGTTCACTACTATAGTTTTTCAACAATAACAGTTTTTATCTTTGTATTTAAAAAATATAAAAATAAATAAAAAAATCGATGGGCTCTTAGTTTTACCTTTAGGTTCTTTTCCGAATAAAGAAAGACCATCGTTTGATGACTGCACTCTTGAGATTTAGCAAAATATTTGTATTATTCATTCAACATTGAAACTTTATTATATCTTTAAAATTTATTATGAAATTGCACGAAAAAATTATTTTGTACAAAAACGCTCACGGACACGAACTTTACTAGTGTTGCCCACTACGAACTACCGAACGTCATTCACTGTCATGAATTTGTGAATTTGATCCACAGATTTAATCTGGATGGGACGCATTTCATTCATGTCAGTTTATCGATTCCAAAGGCGTCGAAAATTCGAAATAATATCGATGTTCGGAACTAAAGGGCTTATTACACTACACGGTATTCAAGGCCCTGAATACAGGGTCACTTCACCATTCCGTGTCGTGTGGTTGTTGTGTCGTTAGCCCTTAAAGGGCTTACACTACACGGTATTCAGTGCCCTAAACTCTAATTCAGGGTAGTGTAATAAATGTTAGGGATTTAGGGTTCTCAAAATATCGACCTTATTGACTCTGAATGATGAAGCGACCCGGTCTTAGATAAAGTACCTATAGATTAAGCCTTAAAATGAGCTTGATTTATAGAGCAAGATGGCTAATTGGCAGCTCCATGTAAATAATAAGGACAAAAGATTTTTTTTGTCTTTGTCACTTTACTGGTCCTTGGCACTGAGTGAAACTGGAGAGGTCTTCGATAGAATGAAACAATGTTGCTTGTTCGAATGACTGTCAGTAACTTGTATTTATTATTCTCTAACATCTATTTATATTTACATTCATAAGGGAGTACTAACAATGCTAACCTATTTACATAATGTAACAACCAATAGGCATTCGCCAGAGGACACGGGCCCTGCGCGGGACGCGGGCGCGGGATTCTGTGTTCGCAAACATCGCGAAACTCGCGAAGGCATAAATATATTTTTATATTATAGCTGATAGCATACTGCTAGAGAAACATTATTTTAGGTTTACCATATTTATTTTTCATGAGCCATCATCTACAGAATTACTTTGACACCTTTCATCTACTTATAATATTTTCTATTCACCACACAGACAAATATAAGTAGGTTACATACCTACTTAACACCCCACCTCGATTAATAGCGTTTTATTGAAAATCAAACACTCTTAATCGCTTAACAAAAAAAAAAATCAAATCAAAACATTCTACATTTCCCAATAACAAAAATCTTATGGTGACACTAATTACACGAAAATAATAATAATATAATGGTCACCCTACCACAAGAGAATACAATTTTTTAGCATATATTTAACTTCTCACACATTTCTTTGAATCTATCAACTCCTAAAGTCTTTGTAAAAATATCTGCTAAATTTTCAATAGTAAAATGTAGTAGTAAAATGATATTTTATATCAATATGTTTCGTTCTTTTACTATTTTCAAAAGTTTTAGTCATATCAATAGCACCTTTATTGTCCACATAGAGAACACACTGCACATCTGGGCTTTTGTTGGTATTCTTGCATAGTCCCTTTATATTTATCAAATCGCACGCACTAGTGGCTCCAGCGACATACTTAGCTTCTGCTGTCGACAAAGCTACACACTTCTGCTTCCTCGAGAACCATGCTACCACATGACCGTTTATCAAAGTAACAGATCCACTGATGCTCTTTCTGTCAATGTGATTACCTCCCCAATCTGCATCAGAGTAGGTTTCAATAACATTCTTCTTGTTATTCTTGACATAGGTCAAACCCTTAGATAAAGTACCTATAGATTAAGCCTTAAAATGAGCTTGATTGATAGAGTGAGATGGCTAATTGGCAGCTCCATGTAAATAGTAAGGACAAAAGATTATTTTTTGTCTTTGTCACCGTGGCCGGTTTCTGTTGTTTGTCAAACTCTAATATAATGGCAGGTTTGACAAACAAACTCGGTTTTGTTTGATTTTCTGTGATTTCGTGGTATTATTTGTGTTAATTGAGACAAGGAATTTGGGTTATTTATAGATAATTAGTGTCAGTGCGATGGTGAGTTGTAGTGTTCTTGTTCTTGTTGTAACACCAGAACTAACTATTGCTGTCTCATGTGCGGCCACGCCAGGGCTTAATCTATAGGTACTTTATCTAAGGTCAAACCACTTGTCTTTGTTTCTTTCAAATAACGTAGAACTCGTTTTGCTTGAGTCCACAGATTTAAAGTAGGCTTATCTAAGTACTGACTCAGAAATGTTGTACTAAAGGCAATATCAGGTCTTGATACCGTCGCTAAAAACATTAAACCTCCAATCAATTGTCTTTAAGGAACATCAACACACTTACTATCTGAATCTGCTTGAAAACCTTTCGTCATTGGACACTTCGTTCCATTCGCCTCAGTCATATTAAATTTTTCCAAAATTTTATCTATTTTTTTTTCCTGTGTTATCTTTAGAATTTCTCCATTTCTATGTATTTCCATTCCAAGAAACTTCTCAACTTCACCAAAATCTTTTGCTTGAAATTCTTTCTTTAACTTTTCTTTTTTTTTTTTTTTTTTTATAATCTATAGGCTCGCGTTTGACCACTATCTCGCCTGATGTTAAGCGATGATGCGGTCTACGGTGAAGCACGCTTACCTAGAAGAAACCTATTCACTCTTGACTTAAAGACCCCAAGGTTGTAGCTATCAGGGAACAAAGACTCCGGAAGGGAGTTCCACTCCTTAGCTGTACGTACAATGAAAGTATTAGCAAAACGCTTTGTGCGTATGGGAGGGATGTCCACCATGTACCGATGGCGCATAGCCGTACGTCTTGTAGTCCGATGATGGAAAGGGCTAGGTGGAATCAAATTGTGCAGTTCCGTCGCACACTCCCCGAAATGTAACCGATAAAAAACTGACAGGCTGGCAACTCGGCGTCGATGTTCGAGGCTCTGGAGCTTTGAGGCGACCAGTGCATCGTTGCCAATAAGCCTTTTGGCCCGTCTGTCAATCGACTCAAGTGCATCAAGCTGGTATTTGGCTGATCCATCCCAAAGGTGAGAGCAGTACTCCATGCAAGACCGAACTTGCGCTTTATACAAGTTGAGCAGCTGTGCAGCCGTGAAGTACCGTCTCACCTTTGCAAGAATCCCCAACTTTTTTGCAGCTAACTGAGCTTTCGCCTCAATGAATGGACCGAAGTTGAGGGTCGATGTCAAAGTAACCCCGAGAAGTTCGAGATGGTCCGTCAACGGCACGGTTACACCACGGAAAGATGGAGCCGGGTGGAATCGGCTCTTTTTAGCGGAAAAAAGACACGCCTGGGTCTTAGCAGCATTGAAACTGACCAGATTGGCATCACCCCATTCGGAGACCGCCTTCAAGGACAGGTTCAAGCGTTCAACCATGGCCTCCCGGAGAGACCGAATCTGAGGCCCAGTAGCCCGTGCGCTAGACACGTATCTCTCAGCAACAGTGCTGTCGTCTGCGTACCCAAAGGTTCCAGGTTTTAGCAGATCATTAATGTGCAGCAAGAATAATGTTGCCGAGAGCACTGACCCCTGAGGGACTCCGGCGTTGATATCTAACTGACCGGACGAGCAGCCATCGATAACCACTCGGATGGATCGATCCCGCAGGAAGTCCGCAATCCAATCACACAGTCCACTGGGCAGACCGAAGGAAGGAAGTTTACCAGTGAGGCTTTCGTGCCAGACCCTGTCGAAAGCCTTCGAGATGTCGAGGGAGACGGCTAGCGCTTCCCCGTGTCTCTCGATGGCCTCACTCCAGATGTGAATGGCATACGCTAGAAGATCCCCAGTGGACCGATTTCGGCGGAAGCCGTATTGTCGGTCACTGAGGATGTCGTTCGCTTCTAGGTATGCCAGGAGCTTACCGTTGAGCACACGTTCCATACTCTTACAGAGGATGGACGTTACAGATATGGGTCTGTAGTTGGCCGGGTCAGCTCGACTGCCCTTCTTGGGCACGGGCTGTACGTTGGCTTGCTTCCAAGCCTTCGGCACTTTTCCAGTCTCTATGGAAAAGCGATACAGGCGTGTCAAGACCGGAGACAATTCAGGCGCACAGGTTTTAAGTACAATTGCTGGTATCCCATCAGGGCCACTCGCTTTGTTCACATCAAGGCTACGCAGCACCCTACGGACGTCCTTTTGATGGATGCGGATGTCCGACATTTTCGTCACACATCCATTAGGAAAAGGAGGAGGCTGCGCGCCATCAGAATTCAGATGCGAAGATTCCGCAAAAAGGGAAGCAAACAAGTTTGCCTTCTCCTCAGCGGAGTGGGCTAATGACCCGTCAGGTTTCAGCAGTGGTGGTAGTGAGGGGCGACAGAAATTTGATTCGACCGATTTAGCCAGGGACCAAAACGCTTTGCTACCCGCTGGGTATGAAGCAAGTTTGTTCCCGATTCTGCTAATGTGGTCAAACCGTGCTCTTCGCATCACCTTTTTGCAGGACTTGGCAGCCGTGTTAAAGGCTCTCTTCTTCTGACACACGTCATTTGCTTTGCGCATTCGAGCGTCAACCCATGCCTGGTAGGCCTTATGTTTAACCGCGTTGGCGTGGTTACACTCGGCTCCAAACCATGGTCGGTCGACGTTAGACATTGCTACGTCAGAGAATGGAATATAGTACTCCATCCCCCGACGCAACACATCAGTCACAGCGTCAGCGCATGCCGATGGATCGTCCGAAGAGAAGCAAGTGGGCTGCCAAGGATAGCATGCGAAAAAAGATCGCATCCCATCCCAATCTGCTGACTTGTACTGCCATACCCACCGGGTGCCTCTTGGGCTGGGATCGAGCGGGGAGTAGACGGATACAGACTTCACCAGACAGTGGTCGGAACTACCTAAAGGTGAAGATATCGACACTGAGTATCTGTCTGGATCTGTTGTCAGCAGAAGGTCCAAGCAATTGGCTGTGTGCGAATCAACATCTGGCACCCTCGTTGCCCCTTGGACCAGCTGGGTGAGATTTAGCGCTAGCGCAAGCTTGCGCATCTCTCGACCAGCATGGTCAGTGCACTGGTATGGGAAGAGCCACTCCTGGTGGTGGGCATTAAAGTCCCCCAGTAGCACTAATTGGGCGGAAGGATACCGCTATTGTGCCGCATCAGCCGCCTCACTGAGGTACTCTATGAGCCTGGTCGTCTCCTGATCACCGCTGTGCGAGCGGTAGACACAGGCGTAGATAATCTTATCCAGCCCTGTGTCCACCAGAGCCCACAGCACTGAGAACCTGGAGTCTTCAAGGTTACGGAGACGCCGATAGCAAGTGTCGTCACGGGCATACATGCATACACCCGCACGTGGTTTGAAATTGTGCTCCAGGGTAAACCCTGGGTAGGATAAGTACGACACGTCAGACGGACTTCCTATCTGCGTCTCCGTAAGGAAAAAACAGTGCTGGCTTTTCAGTCTCCAGATGATGGTGGACTGAGGTGAGATTGGAGTGCAGACCTCTAATATTAGTGAGGTGCACTTTGTGAGGGAGGGGGTGCAGCCGCTGTTTTACTCCAGTTTTCTTTTTACTTCTTGCCATTTTTATTTAAGAGTGAAAGGTGAGGAGAAGGAAGTGAGATGAGGTTCCACGCTACTAACCTACAGACACACACTGAAAGGACGCCATCATTGGGGCACTAGTCCGGAGACTGCGGGGACGCCCGAGCCCCCCCGGAGATGTCCATCGGGCCCTCCCATCTGGTCGCCAACCAGCACGTTGGCGGGGCAGCCTTTCGTGTGTGGCTGGCACACTACTTGGGCCCCCAACTACCTGCGGTCGGCCAGCGGCGCACCGTGCCTCGGATCCCGCTACCCTCCGCAACTAGTTTCCCGATACGCCCAAAACAGTGCGAGTCAGGCTGGTCAGCATGCAGTGGAACAACTATCTCGACCCAACTCCTCTAGTGGCTACACCGAGCATCGTACCGGAACACGGCTAGGCCGCTTGGCGGTACGTCTTTGCCCGGTGGGTGGTCACAAGCCTTCGGCCGAAGCCTACCACCAGTAGTGTCACCTGATTAGCACCACCCGGGGACCACGTGTAGGGTAACAGCAATAAGGGTAACTCTCCTACGGACGCGGGTGACTCAGCCCCCTACTCAGCCCCCCTTTTACTAAGGTTATCTCTTCTTTACATCCTGTTACCAAAATATCGTCTACGAAAACTATAATCCAACATTTATCATTATAATACATGCAAAAATCATTATTTGATCTTATAAGTTCTATTTTCAAAATAAAATTATTCAATCTATCGTTCCAACATTTTGGACTCTCTTTCAATCCATATAAGCTTCTATTTAGCTTTAGAACTTTATCTTTTTGCTCACACTTTACTCCTTTTGGTATCTTTAAGTATACATCTGATTCTAGTATTCCATTTAGAAATGCTGTCGGAATGTCCATTTGATGGATTTCAAAATCATTTTGCACTGCATGTGACAAAAAAGTGCGGACAGTGCTCATTCTTGCGACAGGGGAATAATTAACCGTAAAACCATTATCTCTTTGTAGAAAACCCCTTGCAACCAGTCTCGCCTTCTTTAGGTTATTATCTTTCTTCACAAAAATCCATTTAGCATCAATTGCTTCTTTTCCATTTGGTAAATCAGTGATTGTCCATGTTTTCATATTTTCTAAAGCGTTCAATTCTTTAGCACTTGCTTCATTCCAGCCCATTTTTATAGCTTCATTGTAGCTTTTAGGAAAATCTTCCATATATGTACTATAAGCATAGTATGTCTCATATTCTTGTATCTAGTCGTTTTGGTTTAACAATTCTTCTTTCACTTCTTGTATATTTTTCCTCTGGTAACTTTTCTTGTATTACCTCTTTCTCTTGTTCAGTTGCATCATCAAATTTATCCTCATCATCACTGTCTTCTTCATTTCACATTTGTCACAGTAGGACATTGTGAAACTTTAATATCACTTTTACCTTTTCTTTCTATTAGTCCTGATGTACTTGATTTGCTTTCTTTTTCATCTAATTCTCTGTATATTACTGACCTTACATTGTCTCTTTCGATGTCTCTTATTCCATCATATCTCACATTTGTTTCATCAAAATGATGTACATTTTCCTCGAGATTTTAATTCCATTACTTTCTGGATCCCACAATCTATATCCATTTGGACTATATCCAATAAATCTCATTGCTTTTGCTCTTTCTTAAAATTTTGACTTTCTTGGCAATACAATCATCCATGCTTTCGATCCTAATATTTCATATTATCTATTTCATATTTACCATAATACAACTCTGCTGGTGTTTTAAATTTTATAGCTGCTGATGGACATCTGTTTATTTGATACATTGCACATTTAACTGCCTCTCCCCATAATTTTTTCGGAAGGTTGGACTCCATCATTAATGCTCTTGCTTTATTATATACAGTCCTGTTCATTCTTTCAGATACTCCATTCATTTGTGGACTGTAAGGAATTGTGTATTCCATTTTTATCCCATTCTTTTTCGCAAATTCATTTATTGTTCTATTCTTAAATTCGCCACCACTATCGCATCTTATCCTCTTTACTTTATTTTGTTTCTGTCTTTCTAAATATCTCACATAATATATTAAGTTTTGAGTTGCTTCATGTTTATACTTCAACAGATATATTACTCCAAAATGTGTATAATCATCTACAATTATCTGGTAATATCTTTCTTCATTTATGCTGGGTACATTCACTGGACCTGCAATGTCAGTATGTAAAAGTTCGCAAACTTTTTCTGATCTTGGCATAACTACGGGATAGAATGGTAATCTCGTTGATTTTGCTCTCATGCACACATCACATCTTTTCTCATCATTTGGTAAATTCAAAGTTCTCAACCCATTTCTATTCAAATGTCCTAGTCTTTGATGCCATAGACTTGTATCATTTGCCGTTGTATGACATTCATTCTCTGTTTTTATTTTCAGTTGCAGTTTATATAATTTTCCAAATTTTTCTCCATACACTCTTAAGTCATTTTGTAGAATTTTTACAACATTTCCTTAAAATATTACAAGACTATTCTTCTCAACTAATTTACTTACTGAAAGTAAGTTTTGCGTTAAATTAGGCACAATTAGGGCTTCAATATCTATGCGTCTGCCTTTTACTTCTGTTTCTAAAATTCCTCTCTCATTTGCTTCTAAATACTCGCCATTAGCGACTTTTATTTTTACTGGTTTATTCAATGTTTGAATTTTTGTCATATAATTTTTGTATTTATCCTGTACCATGTTGTCTGAAGCTCCTGAGTCTATTATAAACTCAATTACGTTTGACTCAATGTACTCATTTGTCATATGTATTGTTTCATCATACGCCGTGAACATATGTTTTGTAATGTTTGCCTGTCCATCTCTACCTCTATTATTTCTTCTGCCTCTTCCAAAATTATTTCCTCTAAAGTATCTACCTCTTTGATTACTCCTGCATTGATATGCTTTGAGAACTCTAACTTCCTAAGAGCTATTACACTACCCTAAATTAGGTTGTAGAGCCCTGAATACCGTGTAGTGTAATAAGCCCTTAACATTTATTACGCTACCCTGAATTACAGTTTAGGGCCCTGAATTTCGTGTAGTGCAAGTAATGTAATAAGCCCTATAGTTATCTGTGGTCAGTCAAATCAATCAGCTGTCACTTCTGACTGTTATTTTTATTCGTTGATTTGTTGCGGTTGCTTGTATATCCATTTGATTTTGTAACCTAGAAAATAACTTTTGACCGCCAAGTCGAAGGAATTAATTAGAAAAATTCAAATATAGATTGTTTAATGTTGTTAATATACTGACATTTCTGATTAAAGCATTTGTTTCTTGATAATAGTCGGAATAAACTAAGATAACCATGGAGTTCTTGGAGGCTATGCCAGTTACTTTCAAAGAAATAACGCCAAATTACAGTTTACCAGAAAAGTGGAAGGAAATTATCTTGAATACAGGTATTTATTATATTTACAGTTGAATTTTCACTAATATATTGCTATATTTCCAAATTGTCTGAGCTTCACTATATTCTTACAGGAGGTACCCATAGCACTTTGCAAGACATCAAATTGCCTCAAAAAGCTGGTGGATATTGGTACAAAGATTCAAAAAAGGTCTACACCCGAAACCGTTTTATATATTGGTGAGTATGATATTATTTGGAATGAAAAACATATATAATAATGTTTGTAAACAAACAATACAAACATATATCATCGGATAAATTTGGTTAGGGGCTTTGTTTTGGGTTGCTAATCCAAATTGTACATAACCAAAAGAATTGTTTATCAAATAAGACTCATAAAAGTATTGGGATATGCTTGATATCACAAAAAAAATAATTGTACTGAAACTGCTAGATTTTATTTGAAAGTTATATTGACTTTATGTATTAGTAAATATTTTGTTATGTAGTAGAATTAAAATCCAAAGGCGGGGTTTGGGCTAGCCATATATTCATGTAAAACATAAAAGAGTCCCGAGTGGTAATCAAAATATTCTTATAAACATCAGGTAAATGCTTTACAGCTGAACACTTGGTACAATCTCATGCTGAAGCCATGAAAATGACATCAGCAGTCACAATTTAAATGAATTCTGACAGTGTTATTGATTCACAATAAATGCTGAACATAAAGTATTATGTTCAGCCAGTACTTGAAAGAGTTTGTTATTCAAACCTGTTTCCAACACACCCCCTAAATCAATTGTACTGTCTCTTAAAACCCTTACATCTTCACAAACAATTTGCATATAATAAACTTCAAAATAATTTCACAAACTCCAAACTATCTCTAAATCTATATATATAAAAGAAAGTCGTGTTAGTTACTTCACTTATAACTCAAGAACGGCTGAACCGATTTAGCTGAAAATTGGCAGGGAGGTAGTTTAGAGCCAGGAGAAGGACATAGGATTTTTATCCCGTTTAGGGTAGGGTAGAGTAAGTAGGGTAGGGTAGGTAGGGTAGGTATGTAGGTAGGGTAGGGTAGGTAGTGTAGGGTAGGGCAGGTAGTGTAGGGTAGGTAGGGTAGGTAGGGTAGGGTAGGGTCGGTAGGGTAGGGTAGGTAGTGTAGGATAGGTAGTGTAGGGTAGGTAGTGTAGGGTAGGTAGTGTAGGGTAGGTAGGGTAGGGTAGGTAGTGTAGGGTTGTTAGGGTAGGGTAGGTAGGGTTGATGAATGTTTGGTATTTTTATGGCAAAACAAAGTTTGCCGGGTCAGCTAGTAATATTATAAACATACACTCATTAACATTAATTTAAGTTCCCATTTCAACAATATTCTAAAAACGTAACGACAACAACATTTCAACAACCCTATAGTATGTCTCACTTAAATCATCTGTACATCAATCTAACATCAGTATCAATAAAAACTAATCATCGTATTTTATTAAGCTACCACTCGAAACAACATCCAATATTAAATATCTCAAAAATCTACCTAACTAAAACATCTCTTCAATACTCCTACAACTCGTACTCAACTACATCATCACCTACTCAACTTCATCATCATCTACTCAACTTCATCATCATCTACTCAACTTCATCATCACCTACTCAACTTCATCATTACAAATCTCTTACTCAACTTCATCATCATACAAACGTCAACTTTATCATCATCTACTTAACTTCATCATATAAAAATAATCTATAACTACTACTCAAACTCATCATCATAAATATTATATTCTATAACTCCTACTCGAACTCATCATCACAAATATTATATTCTATAACTCCTACTCGAACTCATCATCACAAATATTATATTCTATAATTCTTTCTCTACTCATCATATTATATTCTATAACTCTTTCTCTACTTATCATATTCTCCTTCTCGACTCATCATATCCTCCCTCTAACTCATCATATTCTCCCACTCAACTCATCATATTTTCCTACATAACATTAGTATCAATTCAATAACCAAACAAAGGAAAATAAATAACTAACAAGTTAAACCTTAAATAACAATAAAATTCAGATATAGAAAACCTAAGGTTCCCATATACTCAATTAAAATAATATAAAAGTTATGCTTGGTTGAGTTTAATATCCATTTACTGTTTACATCACGCCCCCTTAAATGGATCATAATTTTTCACCACCCTTAATTATTTCAAAATTCTGTTGAAAACAGGAAAAATTTAACTCAACCAACCCTTTTATTGATATCCAGACCCTTTAAGTTTACATTACAACTTTATCATCGAAAAAATACACACCTTATCAAAACTTACATGCTATATAATAACCCAAACACACATGTTGATCGATAAAACACTCATTAATACACTTTAACGCACTTATACACTGATTTTATCACCAAGAGACATTTTTTTCTTCCTGACATCTTTCAAACTTTCACTTGTTTCGCCTTCATGTCTTCCAATTTCATTTTGCTTTTATTTTTCAATTTTCTCCTTGATGATTATCCATATTGCTGTATATATCATATTTTCACCTGATGCGACATTTGTGGAATATACAACGCGGAGTTCTCACCACTACTTGACTCTCATTACTCTTTTCTTCTTTTGCTGGATGGCCCATAACCTGTTGTAGAATAAAATTAAAATCCAAGGGTGGGGTTTGGGATAGCCATATATTCATGTAAAACATAAAAGAGTCCGAGTGGTAATCAAAATATTCTTATAAAAATCAGGTAAATGCTTTACAGCTGAACACTTGGTACAATCTCATGCTGAAGCCATGAAAATGACATCACAATGAAGTCACAATTTAAATGAATTCTGACAGTTTTATTGATTGAAAATAAATGAACATAAAGTATTATGTTCAGCCAGTACTTGAAAGAGTTTGTTATTCAAACCTCATCCCAAAATGTAACAAGCAAAGATTTTTTTGATCTTTTCTTTTTTGTGTGATAATAGTAGTTTATTCAACTCCACAAATTACATCCTTATTCTATTTATGTCGACCGATATTTTTCCAAAAAATGTAATTTGTGGGATATCTGGAGTCTAAACTAAGCCTAGGCCTGTATTTCAGAACTCCCATTACATAGATTTAATTAAATAGAGATTGCCAACACAGATCTAACAAATGCGAATGTTTGTGTGAGTGTGTGTATGTATAATAATTAATAATGCTTAAATATTATATAATTATATTTACATAGAACATACAAAACCATAATATTACCTACATTTAGACCTGCTTTATGATTTCCAGGAAACTTTTACTCCAAGCGTAATCAGTTATCATATAAAGTGAAATTCTGTTCTACTTTTTAGGCAAACTACATCAGATGCAATAGAGCTATCTGAAGCGTCCCTAGACATAAATCTATCATCAGCTAATTTGAGATGTAAAGTAGCCCCAGGCACACCTCCACTGAGCAGTATTACTGTGTATGAGAGAAGTGCGTCCCGTGACGTGGTAATATTGGCTGCCACTGTCTCATCCGTACACAGGTTGATATTCCCACATCCAGGGACTTTGGATAAAAAGGTAATATACCGATTACTTGTTATTTTTATTTTGGTTTCGTGAATAGAATTATTTATGTATTTCTAGTAGAAAAGTGCTGACTATGACTGAACGACTAGGCTATTAGTCGCCGACTAGTTGGCTTAACCGATCACGGTTTCAGGGGTATATTCGCGCGCAAGTCGTAACCGCCGCCTGCGAGCGTGTCGGAACATCTTTTGTTTACTTCATTGTCGATTTAAGCTCTTGCACGGGCTTGTGTCACTACATAAGATATTTCTTGATTTGTATTTAATAAACTCACTGCTAAAAATTGTTTTTTTTCAATGATAGAGATGAGTGTTTATCACAGAATTTGCAAGTTTTCTTTTGCACGGGCCAATGTGGTGTTTTGGGTGTAAAAAAATAAAGACAATTCTGTTATTGTTCATTAAAATGAAAGAGATTCAATTAAAATTCTGAAAAATAAAGTCTTGTGAGTGCTTTTTTTTTAAATTAATTGGACAATGATTTCCATAAAGTCAAGTGTAATCAGTGCCAAATGATTCTCGTAGTGGGTAGGGAAAAACAGTAAATACTACAGAAGCCGAATAGTCGGTGCTCTTTGCCTAATAGTCACCGACTACGAAAGTGGCCAGATACATAAAAGAAGTTTTATTGTTTTTGGCATGCAGTGTCTGGAAAATTGTAAAGTCCAGAAAGACATGCACTGTAAATGTTTAATTTAGTTATTAAACATTTATTTGAGACAAACTCAAATTAAAGCTTTTTTCTGTTCTTTTATGTAATAATTTATTTCTTTAAATTTTCAGTCTACGTTTGGATCACTGAGCAGTTCATCACCATCAATATTTCATGATACAAGTTCTATAAACAATCCAAACAATTACTTCATTCTTAATCAATATTCTAATGCAAGTAAGTATTCATATTCATTTTATAAGAAATGTTTTGATTGCCTTATCCACCATTGCAAATATGATATTCAGCCCTTAAGGGTACACTAGTCGAAAATTCTTCCATACAAACGTAGTCTGGCTTTTACTCCACTGTTTGACGATGTACCTTCAAAATAAAAAATGATATCAATTTGCTTCATCATTATCTAGCCCTGTATGGAAGCAAAAAAGTAAAAAAAAAATTACTTGAAAGTTATGAGCTTCGAAAGTTCCATATTTTAACACAAATTTTAACGCACCTTTGGGCGCAAATAAGTACCATAAGAAGAAGGAAAATTGAAAAACGACCTCCATACAGGGATAGATTAGTAGTTCAACAATGCAAATAATTTTATTTTGAACAGATACATTCAGTGGTTTTATAATGATATCCAGACTCCCAAAGGTCTGTTTATAAAATTTCGCGCGCTCGTTTTCGTTCTAAATCATCATCCATTTCGCTACTAATTTGCAAAAGTGTGTATTCGTAAGCGAACTAGCTTCTTAATGCTCATAACAGCATCTATCTGTTCCGCACGTGTTGTCGGTTGATATAGCACGCATTTTATCCCCGCGCACAAAATAGTTCGTGCCTTCGACTAGTGTACCCTTAAAAACACAAACCTTTTACAAATAATCAATTTGTTCTATCAGCTACAGGTGTCGCACACACATGTGCATCCTTCTTACGAGACAATGGTGAAGCAGTATTTGCACTGGCATTTGGCCATGGCGGCGAAGGAGGTCTGTTGCTTGTCAAACTGCCTGTTACTGGATCAGCTGTCACCACTGTGTTGAAGCGAGAGTCCACTGTACCCAGGTTCTTGTCAGGCATCACAGGGGCTTTGAGGTAATAAGATTATAATCAATATTTTTCTAATACCTTGTCTATTATGTAACACAACGCCTAAAAAAATCTTTTCGAAATATGAACATTTAGACACAAGATTACAAAAAAGAAAATAAAAATAAATACAAAATTACATGATCATTATGTAAAATGATACTGAACCTATTACCTCACGAAAAAGCGCGCGTTGATTGTGTGTATTTAGTTTGTGGTTTGTAGCCTGAATGTTTCTAATAAATTGTTGTTGGAACTTATTTGCATTTAATTAAGTAAGCTCATCAGGTAGTAGAAAAATAGTTGTTTGTGTCTCGCATAAAAAGGCTTTATTTTAACACTCGCATGTAGCTTTCGAAATTGGCTACATCTCTCGTGTTAAAATCTGGACTTTTTATGCTCGACACGAAATGTACTATTAAATTAGTTGAGTAAACAAAAAAGACAAATTCTCAGCCTACTTTCTTTATTTGAAAGATTATATTTAGACGAAAATTCTTTGATTTTAGGGGTAAGAGTAGCACAGATGGTGTTGAAACCTATGGAGTGGTGCTGACCAGTGGTTTAGCCGTGGCAATATGTGGAGACACTTGCCTACGAGCTTGGCCACTGGACGAGGGTGGCTCACCAATTGCAGTGTCCGCGCCGCTTTCACAAACTTTAGTCAGGCCAAAACCACCACGTAAGATATTTCTTGATTTGTATTTAATGAAAATTTTTTGTTTTCAATGATAAAGGTAGTGTATATCACTGAATCGTAAGATTGTAAATAGTTTTTAAAATTTTAGGTGTTTAGAAGCACAACCACCATGCCAATTTGCAATTAAAAGAATTATTATTTTGAATTATTTTCATTATAATAAACTGACTTTAATTTTTTCAGCCCATGGACACATGTTGCAAAGGACAATTGGATCAGATGGAAGTGTCATATTGGTAGCATATTTGTCGTTTCCTAATGAATGTGAATTCGTCGTAATGAAAATGCACGACGGAGGTTCAGGCGGTGTGAGATTTTCGCACATTAGCCGAATATTTGGACCTCAGGTATACACTGATTTTCTTTCAATAATTAATTATATGTTTTTTTTGTTCACTCTCTTAATAGTACTACTTAATTTGTAGCTGGACCTCCTTGACTATGCGATTGGTTATGGAGATGGAAGCAATGTCATCTGGGCGCTTTGGAGTCAACCAGATGGCGATACCATTATTACGAGTGAGTAGAGGACAAACCTCTTTATGGTTTTGTGTTGCACATGCAATGAAAAGCACACAAATTTAGTAGGACACTCTTTAAAAAAAAATCGTGTTTCCTAGGTGTGTTTGTGGGCGCGGAAGCATGGTGGCGCGCTGTGGCCGGTCGCGAGGCGGCGGGAGCGCTGCCCGTGCTAGGCTCGCACCAACAGTACCGCGACCGGTTGTTAGCTCCCGGACTGTTTCCACCTGCTGTGATCAGGAAGGCGCTTGTGGTAAATATTGTCACCTTAAATATCATGCCACATGTATATCCAATAAATGCCCAGTTTCTTCATTTGTTTTGTGGTAGTGGAAAGTCGGCAGTTATATCTCGACTAGCACTCCGCCCGCGACTTCGTTCGCGTGATTTCGTTTATCCTATAAATGATTTTCTTATATGCAGTTAGTGAAGGCGACCAAAAATAAGCTATTATTTAAACAATAAAACACTGGGTCGTAGATATACAGGGTTTATTGGATTGGGACGATTCGTTATTTGACTTAAAACTTATCAACCCCTTTTTGCCCTGTAGATGGTCGAGTTTTGAACAACCTAAATATGTTATTCACTCGTTTCTTCTCTTTTTAATTTATCGTTTATGTTAATCAGATTGCGCAGTGAGATTCCTCAAAAAAAACTTTAACACCCCTAACCCTATCTGGGGGGAGTTCTAAAAATGTAAATTTTGATTAACAACTTTATCCCCAAGGAATTCGATATTACATACAAACTAATTTTGACCCTTTTCACCTTCTTAAAGGTTGGATAGCCGCCCTAGAACCCTACGTCAAAAACGAAACCCTGTCCAGTAAGATTCTTAGCTTCAGTTAGTTTCGAAAAACATATAATGACAATTTTTTTTGTTTCCTTAGGTTGGTATTTGTGCCAAGTTTCAAATTTATTAACACATGAAATAAGATTCTTGAAAAACACTTTAAAACCGCCCAAATCGTCTTTTGGGGGTAGTTTCAAAAAATAATAATAACAACCTTTATTGTTTATTTAGATTGGTATATATGTCAAGTTTCAAGTTTATTAACTGAAGTAATAAGATTCTTCAAAAAAAAATTAACACCCCTAAATCGTCTTTTGGGGGTAGTTTCACAAAATAATAATAACAACCTTTATTATTCCTAAAAGTTAGTATTTGTGGCAAATTTCAAAATTAATGACCCAAGAAATCAGATTTTTCCATACAAACTTCAACACCCCCTAAATCATCATTTGGGGGTAGTTTCGGAAAACTTATGTCAATCTTTATCATTTATTTAGAATACTATTTGTGCTAAGTTTCAAGAATTTTGGGCGAAGGAATTAGATTTTTCATACAAACTTTCAACCCCCTTTTTACCCCCTTAGAGATAAGATAAGTCTTTGTTTGCCTTAAACATGGTATAAAGTTGTTACAGTCAGGTATTAATATAAAGTCCACATGTTTAGCTATACAGGATATGTATCAATTGCATGCAAAATAATAATTAGTTAATTGCTGTTCAATGTCACATATAAGGTCAATACAACAATATACAACAATTTATCTGAGCATTATATTTATTTATTTATTAGATGGAAAACCAACAGCTATACATAAAATTAGTAAACAAGTTGAGTATGTTACATTAAGCCAATTACAGGTTCTCACGGCTAGAGATATAATAATTCTAAAGAGATCTTAGGGATCACTAGCAGCAGGCACAACAATCAGAAAAATTAAATTAATTAAAAATTAAATCACTAACGCTAAAGGACAATATTGCACACTATCCATTTTTGAAAAAGTCAAGGTTAAGCTGCTTACGCACTGATGAGCTTTTAGTGGTAAACACATCAAACGAGAATTCCTTACACAATAGGTTAAGATCTTTACTCGCTCGCACTAAGTATGAATTACGCCTGTAGTTAGATGAAAAGGAGGGAATGGAGATAGGTGGATTAAATCTTACTGATCTTTGAGGAACATTAAAATGCAGTTTATGGAGGAGATCAGGACAGTCGATTTCATTTGACAATATTTTCAGAAGATATGAGCAATCCGCCATTCTGCGACGATTCCTAAGTGGTTGTAGATGGAATTTCTTGCAAAGGTCTAAGTAATTTTCAGAATGATATTGAATACGGAGGCGAAAACACATAAAACGAACGAATCTTTTTTGTATACTTTCTATACGGTCTATGTATTTATTGTAACAAGGGTTCCAAATTTGAGACGCATATTCAAGATGACTCCGCACAAATGAGCAATACAAAATCTTTAGGGTTTTAGCTTTCTTAAAGCATCCTGCAAGTCTCATAACAAAGCCGAGTGATTTCGAGGCTTTAGCCACTATATGTTCCACATGTGTGTTAAATAAAAGCTTAGAATCATGATAGACTCCTAAGTCACGCACTCCATCACATCGCTGTAGTAGCTGCCCCTTAAGTATGTAAGTAGTAGGGAGTGGCACACGTCCTCTGGTAAACGATATTACAGAGCATTTAGAAGGGTTCAAGTCCAATTTATTGATCCGACAGTAATCATCCAAACGTGCTAAGTCTGATTGGAGAGCATCCATATCATCCAATGATGAAATTGAAGAAAATATCTTCATGTCATCAGCAAAGCAGAGCAAGTTAGAATGATGAAAACACGAGCCGATGTCGCTCACATAGATGATAAAAAGTAACGGACCCATCAGAGAACCCTGGGGAACACCACTGGGAGCCGAAACCCAGCTTGAGATGTAGTTACTGACAACGACTGCTTGGGACCTGTTTTCTAAATATGAGGAAAACCAGCGGAGTAAATCACCTCTTATACCGTTATCAAAAAGCTTCGATTTGAGGATGTTATGATCGATTCTATCAAAAGCTTTGCTATAGTCCGTGTAAACCACATCCACCTGTGCCCCATCATCCATCCTTTCCGTTATGAAGTCATTAAGCAGAGTCAAGTTAGAAACAGTTGAACGGCTTTTGAGGAATCCATGCTGCGAGGGACTAAAAGACTGACTGAGCGCAGCATACACTTGGTCATAGACCACCCTCTCAAAAACTTTAGCCAATATGCACAGTTTAGAAATTGGCCTGTAGTTAACTACTTCACTTTTATGCCCTTTTTTATGCACTGGAGTTATAAAGACAGACTTCCAGATATGGGGAACAGTACAAGAAGATAGTGATTTCTTAAACAAGAGAGACACTGGCAAGGCAATGGATTTAGCACATCCAATCAGAAATTTTGGTGATAAGTGGTCCGGGCCACCAGATTTAAATGGATCAATATTACTAATTAATTTAACTATAACATTTGGGTCAATTTCAATAGAATGAATATCCGAAGGCATATTAAGATTTAGATTTACAGCCGTTTGGGTAGAACAATTATTAATAGTAGACGATACATCAGAAGGGTTAAGGTATGTAGAATAAAAGTGGGAAGAAAACGCGTTACAGATAGTTTCAGGGGAGGAAAGTGTCACATCACCATACTTCAGGTAGCTGGGCATTATATTGGTCTTAGACCGCTGCTTCACAAAGCTCCAGAAGCGCTTAGGATTCAGTTCAATGCAGGCTTCTGTAGCCGCTACATAGTTGGCATAACAATCCACTTCAAGCCTTTTTACTCTTTCCCGTAAATGTTTAAAGGTAGCTTCATCAGACAGCCTACCGTACAATTTAAATTTACGGAGATATTTAGACTTCTCCTTAATCAAGCGTTTAAGTGACGGGGAATACCAAATTGGGTATGAGTTATGGAGGACTGTCACAGTAGGCACATACTTATTTTGAATTTCCTCTATGGTAGAATAAAAAAAGTTCACAGCGTCATTAAGCGACATATCAGAGAGTAGATTCGTCCAGTCTATAGCCGATATTTCCCTATTGATTTCAGTAAAGTTCCCCTTATCGTAAAGATACCGAATATAAGGCGCAGGAGTTAAGTGACTGTACTCAAAAAAGTTAACCTCGATACGAAGGGCTGGGTGATATTTGTCAATAGGCGTTAAAGGCGCTAGACACTCGTACACTGAGACAATCTCATTACACAACACCAAATCCAAGATTTTACCAAACGCATTTAGTATTCCATTATATTGAGCGAGCCCCAAAATACGCATATCGCCAGTAAGCGTGTACTCAACACCACTACAAATATTCGAAGGCAGCAATGAGCCGTCATTCAATTGCCATAAGATTCCGCTCAAATTAAAGTCACCAATAATTAAATAGTAATCAGTTGGATTATTTATCATTGAGTTATTTAAACTACGGAGAAATTTAGACAGTTGCTCGGAAAATGAAAAACCACGGTTTTGATTACATAGGTAAACGGTGCAGATATTTAACTTAACGCAGTTTTTAGAGTTAGGCTGACGTACACTCAATGTTACCCACAAGTCCTCAGCCGTGGAATGAAATAACGGTTGCGGCACCGCAGCTATACATTTACGGATAGCTATCAAAACACCACCTCCACGAGTCTGACCCGTGAGACAGTAATCCCGGTCGCGACGGCACACAATATACTGATCACCAAATAACTCCGAGTTTGAGATGCCATCCACTAGCCAGGTCTCCGTCAATACAATAACATCATAAGAAGAGAGGCACAGTTCGCGATAGAAAGTTTCAGTTTTGGTACGGAGCCCTCGGACATTCTGATAATAAACATGTACCGTCTAACAAATAAACGCGGTATAAAGTTATACCAGGTATAACAAAGGTATAACCATACATTTTCATAGGTTTATACTTGGTATAACTTTATACCGCGTTTATTTGTAAGAGGGATAGTTTTTTCAAGTTACTCAAAGTCATTGATAATTCAAAAAAGATATAGGAGCAGAATACTTAGCAAAATAACAACCACCCATGCAGCAAAATAACAAACAATTAACGATTCCACTATCAATGTTAAAATTTGCGAACAATAAATACTCACACTTATTAAAAATAATCATCTTAGCAAATAATAAAACAACAGCTGGTAGGATAATTACCCACATATATAGTAAAAACAGCACGAGTTTAAAGGCGAAAAGTAGCAAGATTGTAGGTAGCTGTGCGAGGAGAATGGCAATAATTAGAATCAATGCTGAGTGCGAGCGAGATAAGCATATATTTAAATGTTCAAATGAATAGAACAGTGCGATAACGTAAACAAAAAGGTCATTAGCGAAAACAAAAGCGAGGTGTCGAAACATCCAGTACGGCAGCGATGCTAAACCTTTTATAATAGAAAACAAGTGATAGACATTTAAGGTTAGTGTGACAACATGACGATCAGATTTATTCCTAGACTTATGACTTAAAATAGTTTGATTATAAAATGATAAACTAAAAATACAATACTCTAATGTAGTTTGTTTAAATCTTTTTCGTTAGAGATTACAAGGACAGCTGACCCTTCCTGCCTTCGGACATGGATCTTTCCATGCTTAACCCATACGTGCTTAAACTCCCTCTCCTTAGCAAATGCTCGGGTTTTATTGAGCAACTTCTTGGAGTCAGGGTTTAGGTGATCATTGACGTAGATTCGGTTGGATTGGCCTTCGAACCCAAGGTCATGAGTATATAGCGTCTTGAATGACCGCGCAGCAGCAACAAAATCCTCTTTGACGTATCTGTTCAGGAAGCTAACCACTATTGACTTCTCCTTGGAGTTAAATAGTGGGATTCTGGATATGTAATTTATTTGGGTTTTGGGAAACGTAAAATTGACCTTCTGGCTGATCTTATCCAAAACTGAGAACAAATTTTCGTCCTTTTTCATAGGAATGCCCTTGATCTCGACATTGTTTAGTCTCGATCTCTGGTCACTAGCGGATAGCTCCAATTTAATCACGTCGATGTCAGACTGAAGAGAGCGAACAGATTCCTGAAGGAGCTCCAGACCCACAACCCTAGACTCAATCCCCGCAATCTTGACAGAAAAGTCATCCAGCCGTCCACTCTCAAATTCATGAAAAATCTTGAGTTCCTTCAGTTCCTCTTTAACGCACTTGACATCTTGAGAAAGCGCTGGCAAACCAGCCAGTTGGGCCTTAAGCTCACGGATCTCGTTAAGGATCGTTTCCAGAGATGCAGGTTCAGGTGTCGGTACTGGAGATGGGGACGGGGACGGTGCCGGTGAAGATATCCGGCACTTGGGACATCTCCATACAGCTCTTCTGTCATTGCCCAACTTCCTCCATCCAGCCTCAGTGATGCTCGCGCAGCCAAAATCAAGGTGCCTCAAACATGAGGCACATTGAACGCCGTCATTGAAGTTAATATTGCAGCTGGCACACTTCATCATACTTGACTAAGAATCTGGGCGTTATTAGTCAGACGTTAAGTAAAATGTTTAGAACCACTGATCTTAAAACCGGTTATCCGAGGTGCGAAAACAGCGCAGAGAACGATCGTGGTGCGTGCTACCTTAGTGGGTGATCGCGGGCAACTGAATATTAGGGAAAGAATTTCTAAAAACCAATAAATACATTAATTATTTTTATCAACCAAGAGCGTAAATCTAAAGTTTTACGTTTACAACTTACAAACTGTAGAAATTACATACAAACTTTCAACTCCTTTTTTACCCCCTTGGGAGTGGAATTTCCAAAACCAATAAAAACATGCATTATTTTTTATCAAGTTTGTAAATCTAAACTTTTACGTTTCCAACTTACAAACTGTAAATATTTCATATAAACTCTCGTCCCCTTTTTACCCCCTTAGGGTTGGCATTTCCGGAAATAATTAAACTCATTGTTTTTTTATTAATCAAGAGCGTAAACCTACAATTTCAGATGTTTTACCTTCCAAACCAAAGAAATTTCATATATAGTTTAACCCCTATTGTATCCCCTTTGGGGTAGAATTTCTAAAAACCAATAAATACATTAATTATTTTTATTAACCAAGAGCGTAAATCTAAAGTTTTACGTTTCCAACTTACAAACTGTAGAGATTACATACAAACTTTCAACCCCTTTTTTACCCCCTTGAGAGTGGAATTTCCAAAAACCAATAAAAACATGAATTCTTTTTATCAATCAAGAGTGTAAATCTAAATTTTTACGTTTCCAACTTACAAACTGTAAATATTTCATATAAACTTTCAACCCCTTTTTACCCCTTTAGGGGTGGCATTTCCAAAAACCAATAAACACATTAATTTTTTTTATCAACCAAGAGTGTAAATCTAAAATTTCACGTGTCCAACTTACAAACTATAGAAATTACATACAAACTTTCAACCCCCTTTTTACCCCCTTAGGGGGGGAATTTCCAAAAATCCTTTCTTAGTGCTCACTTAAGTCACTCGAGGGACCTTTCTGCCAAATTTCATGCTTCTAGGCCTAGTGGTTTTGGCTGTGCGTTGATCGATCAGTCAGTCAGTTTCTTCTTTTATATTATATATAGATAATTATTTAAAGAATCCATTTTAGTTTTCAAGATCGGAACCCTAAAAACGATAAATATTACGTCGATGGCAGTCCACTTCCTCCAATCACACGCCATTTCACTACGCTGATTGTTGCTGCACTTATCTTTGGGCGGGCGTCTTACGTGGGCCCAACCACAGAACAGAAAAAACGCCTTCTACAATAGAAGTCGCAAGTAGGCGGGGCCCGCGTACCCCGGGATTTGCACTATTCCGCATATGTATGCTGCCCCGCCCACACAAAAGTAAAAGTTGATTTTATGTTGTTAAATTTAAGGTCTACTTTCTTTTAAATTCAAACATATTGTTCTCGAAGATTCCAACTATGCACATGTCACAGTCAGCTACTCAATTAGAGATTGCCGTTATCGATAATGCGTTATCGATATTTTAAACCTACGATGTTCTCTGTGTTCTATGATATACCTTTCTGAAAAAATTGAAACCAGTGTGCGGTTTTTTTTGGTTATTCAGTATTAGTAATCAAATACATGTCATTTCCATGTTTAAACCCTTTTTTTCACAGTCTGCCTTAACCAAGTTTAAAATGAATGTAGCATGGATATGGGTAATCTATTGGTAGTATTCTAATCGAAAAAAGGTTAATCGAATAATTAATATTTTAATTAATTATTGTTTAATTAATATTTTAATGTAACGATAAAGTGGCAACCTCCAAATGTCAGTTTAGTGTACGAAATTAAAAATCAGACTATAGTTTAATATCTATCGCGTAAACGCCACAGGGTGTATTTTTCTATCAATATAATGATTTTCAAAAACGGATTAGTAGTCTAACATGACAATTCTTAATTATATTTTCTATAAATCGTAAGTATTAGAATAAATTTATAGAAACACTATTTTGAATTCTTTATTTTTAAATATGACTTACAAGTACAGTGGTTGCTACTTTAGAAAACGCAACCGCTCTTGAGTTTCTGGTAAGGAAAGGCTCGCGCTTCAGACTGCAGACGTCGCCGCAGACGGCGCAGCTGCGGGCGCCGGTGCCGTCATTAATGACATCATACGTCGTGCAATTGAAGCAACTGTCGTCGAATTTTTTGATGCACTATGAGCCCTTTTCCCTCTCCCCTTTGTATGTAAGTTTGTTTTGTTATTAGTCATAAGATTAGAAATATTCAGTTGTATATAAACACTTGATTTCAAGCATAATAATATTTATCGAATCTAGCTGTTGATTTTGTTTTGTTTCAAAATAAAACGGATTTTCGATAAATAAGTCAACGACGGTGGTACTCTCTAGAGGAAAACGAATTGTAATGACCTCATTACGCAAATATAAATCTTATTAATAACGAAATACAGCTTTAAATTGAATGCATTTAGTATAGTGACATCTAGCGGCGGGTAGCGTAACTTGGTTATTAAATTATTCCATGTGCGATTTTAACGGAAAATGTAATAAATACTTAAAAAGAGTAGTCAATTAACAACTCTATGATCATTAAAATGTGGTTTATTTTCAAATAAGCGACGACTGACATATTTCCTACTTTCAAACTATCAATCACATCAAAGATTTCTTAGTGTTACAAAATACAATTAACCTGTATATGTGTGAGTTTGGGTACGCTGCTTCCGATACTAATGAAGCGATATACGATTTCTACTGTCTTCTCTGTTCTGTGGGCCCAACTGACCTGTTATTCGATCGACTCCTAAGTCCTAACCACTTCATCCTGATTATTCTGTGGGCTATTTAAACAGTACTTCAGTTCCCCGTTGACCCAACTTTCTCCGTATTCAGAAATGTTTAGAATTATTCGGTTTTCACCAGATCTATAACCGCACTTGGGGCAGTAACGACACGGGCGGCGAAGGCGACCTGGGTGAGGCGGCTACCAACGCGGTGAAAGCGCGATTGAGACATCTGACCGCGCGCACCGCCTCGCCAGACCATGCGCATCTTATGCACAAGTATTTATCTGATTTTATTATACCCTAAATCTGCCTTGAAACCATTTCAAAAACAATCAATTAATCAATTAATAATAATAATAAATAATAATAATAATAATTTTTATTAATCAATTTAGCTCGACATGCCTTCGTCCAATCCGTGAAAGACTACTGTAATCATCATGGATTGTTTTTGTGATATTTGTCTTTATGTGTAAAATTTGATTTTACCTTCACTGATCAGAAACTTGACTAGCTTACATTTCGCTTTGTTTTAGATGCTGGTCAGACTTGTACAGCTGGTGCATGCAGTATATGGAAAGTTTGCAGAAGCCGCTCGGACTCATGGTGTCGAAACAAGTAAGTACAGTAGATATGCTTCAAGGTTTCCGTGTATTATTTCAGTTTTTACAAATATATATACATAATTATATCGAATGATTGCTTTTTTGACGTCACAAGGCGAATGATTAATCATCTTAGTCTTGTTAGATTGACAGAGGGTTAAGTCACACTTCAAAATGTCTGCCTAACGCTACGGCGAACACAAATGTGATGTTGTTTTTCGATAGGAATCTGATGTGGAGTGCGGTTGGTGGTGTGCTGTCGTTCGGCGGGCCGGAATATCTCTCATCTGTGAACTGGAGCCGCTCGAGAGGATGATGCTGTCGCCGGACGTACCGATGCCCGATGGCAGTGGTACGTTGATCATTTTTTTAAACAAAAATGTTACCTAGCTATTTTTAGGCTAAAACAGTATGTTAAGCGTACGTCCATTACGAAGGGCCCGTGTGTACGGAATAGAAAAAAAAAAAAACAAAGACCATAGCTATGACAAGCATGTCGTCCGTTGTGACTTGGAGGTTACCGCATCAGCACCCGCGCTGACTTTCTTGCGGATCTCGGACTCGCCCGCCTAACGCAGTGGCGTGGGCCTTACTATTTAAAAGTTTAATGCTTATAAAGAGTGGGTTTTTTTGGTAGGTGGTGAAACTGGCGAGCTGTCTGCTGACGCAGTTCGCGTAGTAGTCGCGGGTGCGCGCTGGGAGCGAGCCGCGGCCGGCGCAGCTGCCGAGCTAGAGCGGCGGCTGTTCGCGTGCGCCGCGCCACAACACCGCCTGCTGCCGAGGCTGCTGCATCTGCTGCTCGCGCCCAACCCCACGCAGTCGCAGGAGAACCCCGCGCCCGTGAGTGTTAGTGTACTGTTGAGCTAGAGTGGCGGCTGTTCGCGTGCGCCACGCCACAACGCCGCCTGCTGCCGAGGCTGCTGCATCTGCTGCTCGCGTCCAACCCCACGCAGTCGCAGGAGAACCCCGCGCCCGTGAGTGTTAGTGTACTGTTGAGCTAGAGCGGCGGCTGTTCGCGTGCGCCGCGCCACAACACCGCCTGCTGCCGAGGCTGCTGCATCTGCTGCTCGCGCCCAACCCCACGCAGTCGCAAAAGAACCCCGCGCCCGTGAGTGTTAGTGTACTGTTGAGCTAGAGTGGCGGCTGTTCGCGTGCGCCACGCCACAACGCCGCCTGCTGCCGAGGCTGCTGCATCTGCTGCTCGCGCCCAACCCCACGCAGTCGCAGGAGAACCCCGCGCCCGTGAGTGTTAGTGTACTGTTGAGCTAGAGCGGCGGCTGTTCGCGTGCGCCGCGCCACAACACCGCCTGCTGCCGAGGCTGCTGCATCTGCTGCTCGCGCCCAACCCCACGCAGTCGCAGGAGAACCCCGCGCCCGTGAGTGTTAGTGTACTGTTGAGCTAGAGCGGCGGCTGTTCGCGTGCGCCGCGCAACAACACCGCCTGCTGCCGAGGCTGCTGCATCTGCTGCTCGCGCCCAACCCCACGCAGTCGCTGGAGAACCCCGCGCCCGTGAGTGTTAGTGTACTGTTGAGCTAGAGTGGCGGCTGTTCGCGTGCGCCACGCCACAACGCCGCCTGCTGCCGAGGCTGCTGCATCTGCTGCTCGCGTCCAACCCCACGCAGTCGCAGGAGAACCCCGCGCCCGTGAGTGTTAGTGTACTGTTGAGCTAGAGCGGCGGCTGTTCGCGTGCGCCGCGCCACAACACCGCCTGCTGCCGAGGCTGCTGCATCTGCTGCTCGCGCCCAACCCCACGCAGTCGCAGGAGAACCCCGCGCCCGTGAGTGTTAGTGTACTGTTGAGCTAGAGTGGCGGCTGTTCGCGTGCGCCACGCCACAACGCCGCCTGCTGCCGAGGCTGCTGCATCTGCTGCTCGCGCCCAACCCCACGCAGTCGCAGGAGAACCCCGCGCCCGTGAGTGTTAGTGTACTGTTGAGCTAGAGCGGCGGCTGTTCGCGTGCGCCGCGCCACAACACCGCCTGCTGCCGAGGCTGCTGCATCTGCTGCTCGCGCCCAACCCCACGCAGTCGCAGGAGAACCCCGCGCCCGTGAGTGTTAGTGTACTGTTGAGCTAGAGCGGCGGCTGTTCGCGTGCGCCGCGCCACAACACCGCCTGCTGCCGAGGCTGCTGCATCAGCTGCTCGCGCCCAACCCCACGCAGTCGCAGGAGAACCCCGCGCCCGTGAGTGTTAGTGTACTGTTGAGCTAGAGCGGCGGCTGTTCGCGTGCGCCGCGCCACAACACCGCCTGCTGCCGAGGCTGCTGCATCTGCTGCTCGCGCCCAACCCCACGCAGTCGCAGGAGAACCCCGCGCCCGTGAGTGTTAGTGTACTGTTGAGCTAGAGCGGCGGCTGTTCGCGTGCGCCACGCCACAACACCGCCTGCTGCCGAGGCTGCTGCATCTGCTGCTCGCGCCCAACCCCACGCAGTCGCAGGAGAACCCCGCGCCCGTGAGTGTTAGTGTACTGTTGAGCTAGAGCGGCGGCTGTTCGCGTGCGCCGCGCCACAACACCGCCTGCTGCCGAGGCTGCTGCATCTGCTGCTCGCGCCCAACCCCACGCAGTCGCAGGAGAACCCCGCGCCCGTGAGTGTTAGTGTACTGTTGAGCTAGAGCGGCGCCTGATTGTTAGGGCCGCGCGACTATTTTCCCGTGTAACAATTCTATTCGGCCGCGCCTAACGCAGTGGCGTGGGCCTTACTAGTTAACATTTCTGCTGCTATTTAGCAGACTAGAATTTTGTTCCTACTATCACAGTAATTATGGACACAAGGCGAAATCTAAGTAAAACTAAACCTTCTGATTGCAGACTTTAATGCCGAAGCAAATAGATGACCTTACGTCTATTCTGGAGCCGATCAAGGACCTACAAAGTGCTGTGCTCGAATTAAACGACGCACTAAGGTTGGATGTGCCTGAAATTGATACTACTAATAGTGAGTTCGTATTTTATTTTATATATTTAATTTATTAGATTTAGGACCGAACGGGATAGTCTTTTGAAACATTGTAGAAGAATAATACAATAAAACATTAAATTTTAAAGTAAAATAAAATATTTGTTCGCAGATGATGAGGATACGGGCGAGTATGACGGTCTGTTGGCGAGCGATCTCGGAGTAGCCATCGTCACTGAAGCGATACGACAGATGGCTGAGATGAGGTATGGAAACCAAACATTAAATACTTGCATATTATTAATGATTATGGATTTTGTCTTACCTATGATTTAATTATTGTTTCAATCATATGGTTTTACCCGACTGCTGAAGGAGAGTAATGTTTTTCAGTCTTAAGTATGTATGTTTGTTCCTGTGTAGCGAAGCGTTTTAAGAGGTGATTTAAAAATATATAAGACTTATATGTTTAAATGTATATAATTCGAAAAAAAAAAGTTAATTCAGAAAATCAAAATACCCGACTGCTTAAGAAGCAAGTAAGTCCTGGTTTTGGTCAGCCAGCTCGCAAAGATGTATCCTCCTTCGACTGCACAGCATGATTTTGGAAACGACTGGTTTGCCAGCAAAGTTGATAACAACTAGTATGGGAAGCAGATATTTTTTTGCTAGTCCCTATTTCGTCATCAGCACAAGGTGTCTAGCCAATTCGTGAAAGTTCTACAGTAACAACTAAAATTGGTTGCAGTCCAAGCGCTAAGCTAACTTAGTTTAATTTAATTTGCACAGCTGGGGTTTTTTTAATACTTCTATACTAATATTATAAAGAGGTAAAGTTTGTGACGTTGTAGGGGGTAATCTCTGGCTTTACTGAACTGATTTAGAAAATGATTTCACCAGTAGAAAGCTACATTATTCCTGAGTGTCATAGGATATACAAATAAAAAAAAATTGTTGAGATCATTATGAAAATTGCAATAATGTAACCCAAAGTAGCAAAATGTTGCCTATAAAATTCATTCTTTGGCGTGCGCTGAGAAAAATATTTATGATACATAAAAAATATTAGGTAGGTAGGTTGGGTAGGGTAGGCTGGGTAGGCAGGGTAGTCAGTTGACGGGAGCGAAGCCGCGGGGGTCAGCTAGTCTTAAATAGTTTGCGATCTGCACTAAAGTATGTTAACTTATATCAGCTATGCAAGCTAACCCAAAACGTGAGTTAGCTTAACTCTAGGTCTGTAACCAGGGCCAGTCAGTCGTACGTAGACAGGTCCTGTAATGTGTGTATGTTGGCACTTCGCAGGTCCCGCGTGGTGCGCGGCGCCGTGTGCGCGCTGGGCGCGTGGCGCGGCGCCGGCGGCGTGCCGGGCGCCGGCCACTGCGCCGTGCACTGGCAGGCCTACCGCGCGCTGCTGTGGCTCAGAGCTGCTACTTTACAACCGCAGTAAGTCCATTTAACATGTCCAAACTACGATCTTGAAAACAGTTATACTACTAGAAACTTTAATCTTTAAGTACATGAATTTGTCAATTTATTTTATTTCACAAAATGCCGAGTAGAATTTAGAATAGTATACATACTGTTTTGAGCACTTGGCTTAATGTATATAAAAGATATTGAGCAGTTTCTGAACATGATTGACACTGTGCTACCACAAAATCAAAATAAATTTGATTTTTCTTTTAAAGATTTTTTGTCTGAAAAATAAATACGGCGGTGTTTAAAAAAAGATATGACTTATTTACGACTTAACATTTTTCAAACCACTTTATTTACATTTCCAATAAAAGTTATATGACGATTGCAAAATCGACTTTGCAGACGAGTGTTTTATCTTGCACATGTCTATCTAGGGCGGCTGGATCATCAGAAGCATTCCGTCTAAAACTGAGCGCGTTAGGCGCAGAAGCAGGGGGCGCGGAAATAGGCGGCGCGGCCCGCGGGGGCGCCGTGTGGGCCTACGTGCGCGCGGCGGGCGGCCGGCGGGCGCGCGCGCACCTGCGGGCGGCGCGCGCGCCCACCACGTGGCACCAGGCGCTGCCGCTGTTGGCGTATCATCTCGCCCATCAACTGTATCCTTTTATTACTTAACTAACTTCAAACTTTAATGTTTACAAGATGTAATTTAAATTATCGTTATCTCTTTAACTTGTACTTACTCTCATTGTCAACAAGTTTTACTGTGGTACCATAACAGTAGTACTATTCTCTTAAGATACAGCCTTGAGCGCAGCGTTGCGCTCAAGGCTGTACCCTTATAGAGAAAAGCACTACAGAATTCATGAAAAAACAACAGTATATGTTGTTCTGGACAATTTGTCGATCATGCATTAGACTTTAAACGTTACCTCGATAAAAATCATTTTCCTGAGCTTGAAAACAGCTGGGCAGTAAGTGGAGGCTTCGAGTTCAGTTGGTGGCTGGCCAGTATCGACCAGCCGTGTCTAGTACAGAACTACGTCAACATGCTGGAGCCCTGGTGCGAATGGAACTCCTGCTCACGTAAGTACAGTGTTTTATTTGCCTCTAACAACTAAGATTAGAAGCAAACCTAAGCATATCTGTTGTCAAGGTATAGTATTCCATATAGCAATCTCAGTAGTGTCCCACCGAAACTGGTTTTTACGACCGAAACCGAATTTCGGCAACAGTCTCAGTTTCGGCCGAAACCGAAACTTCCTTACAAGGATCAGGTTTTGAAGGAAAAATAAATAAAACTTTATTATAATCAGTCAGTCTTTATTTTTAGGGTTCCGTACCCAAAGGGTAAAAACGGGACCCTATTACTAAGACTTCGCGATCCGTCTGTCTGTCTGTCTGTCCGTCTGTCTCCAGGCTGTATCTCATGAACCGTGATAGCTAGACAGTTGAAATTTTCACAGATGATGTATTTCTGTTGCCGCTATAACAACAAATACTAAAAACTGTATAAAGTAAATATTAAAGGGGGACTCCCATACAACAAACGTGATATTTTTGCCGTTTTTTGCTCGATATTAATAACGGCAACAGGTAGACGCTTGAAATATTCACAGAATGTTTAGTGTAATATTTACTTCAAAAAATAATAATTAATAAATTAAAATAAAATAAATTAAGAGCCCCCCCATACAACAAACGTGATTTTTATGCAGTGTTTTGCGATAATGGTACGGAACCCTTCGTGTGCGAGTCCGACTCGCACTTGGCCGGTTTTTTTTTATCTTTAAATAACATAGATATGCAGACTTCGTTATTTTTACTTATTGGTATGATAATCAACATAACAACCCTCCCGAAAAATACTTAAAATAGGGAAGTGTTAATTTGAGTAGTTAGATTCTTCCTTTGAATATTGGTTCATACATCATGGTTTTTTAAAATATTAAACATAAAATTTACTATTTAAGTTTGGGGGTATAAAAATCGAAAAACAAATTAAATATTAATTTTATTATACGGATACTTAGTTAGGTACCTATGTAAGTACCTACTCATTTAATTATAAGTGTGTTAATTTTGTAAAAAAAATAAAACAATTAGGGACGTAGGTAAGTATCTAACTGTACTTGCCACTTGAATAACTTGGAAATAAGTATCAAAATAAATTTTGAATCAATGAATCCATAATATTATCACCACTAATGAACTATAGTAAGTACCGTGTACCTAACTAATGTTTGTTTAGGTATAGCATTAGCGAGAGAGTTAATTCAACCAAAAAATATTTAGATAGTTAGGTTAAACTTGTTTCTACATAATCTATATATGTATTAGTTTGTTAAAATAAATTATTTTTTTATGTTTACTACCTACTCTTATGCTATATCACGTAATAAAACTTACCGAATTGCAAACACAAGCCAGTCACGATATGATTAGGCACGTGGACGCGGCAAAATGTCTTCGACGCTTACTCGCTTGGATGGAATGTAATGCCGCATTTTCACATTCGTGCGAATCGCGAGGCGAATGGTGAGGCGAATAACGAACACGCATATGTAAACAGTACGCTCGCTATTCGCTTCGTGCCTCGCCTCGCGATTCGAGCGCTCGCGTTGGGAGCGGTTTTTCGGACGCGAATCAAAGGGCACGAATGGCGAACACGAAGTTACTGTTCACACACTCGCCTGCATTCAGTTAACAGCTAGCGCCCGACCCATTAATTCATTAATGGCCTGTTTTTTTTTTTTTTTTCTCCATCGTCTGCGTCGACGGTTCTTTTTTACGCAGGATATCTATATAATTTTATAAACTCATTAGATGTAGCATGCATGCTGCAATTATTTTCACGTCCTCCATGTTCGTGTGCGAATGTCATAATAATTCACTCCGCGAATGTGTGAACAGTAGTTCGCGACGGCACTCGTATACGAATGTTTCGTCGAATGTTCGTCGAGTGACGAGGCGAATGGCGAATACGATTGTGTAAATGCAGTATGACACGCTGAACATGACCGATCACAGCGCGAGAACTCCTGAATGGAGTTTCGGTTTCGGTCGCAGTTCCGAAACTCGTTTTTTTGCAGAAACTCGACCGAAACCGAACTTTCGGTCGGACACTAAATCCCAGTTTCCAAATGTATTCTATTACCATTTAAGTAAATACCATCAGGTGAGATCAAGCGCTTGCTGTTAAGTCGACCTAGATCCGTTAAGAGGTTGTAGTTTTCATAATTTCTGACTGATTTGGCTATGAAAAAACAAAGGTACCAATTTTTTTTCTTATATTTTTTTTTTATAAGAACCTTCTCCTAACAAACTCAACAAAAAAAGATTAAGCGAAATCGGTCCAGCCATTCACGCGTGATGCCGTGCCGTGACCAAGGGAAATAGGGATTCATTTTTATATATATAGATATAGTTTTTTTTTAATTTAATCGTTAATCCTGAAGATAAGGTAGGTAGGTAAGGATAATGGGACAAACTATTTAAATTATTGCATTGTCATCGGTCTTTGATAAGTGTGCAAAGTTTCAAATTAATCCGGTGATTTGTAGGGGGTGAAAATTTCGTTCAAAGATTCCGTTACACACGTTACATTCCGTTTCCGTTATAGATACAAACATACCAAACTAATAAAAGCGTGTTACAAATAGGTTGTAGCGCAAACTGAGCTTTATCAGTGCGTTTTATAGTGATTTTCCAAAAACACATTACATGTGTTTTATGGGGTCTAAATTGCTCAGGGTTTACCCCCACAAGTTGGACCAACTTGTGTGGGAATAAGCTGGTTGTGGGAAGCACTCCAGAAGAGTAAAAAAGTCTGAATACTATGGCGTCGACGACACGAAAGGCTTATGACCAGCTGAGCAAATTATAAGGCTGCAAATATTGACTTCAATTTTGAAAACTCATTAAACGTTGTGTTTACAGGTCAGTTCATCCTCGGTCTTGCTCTGCTCGACTTAGACGACGCTGAAAACGCATACACAGCCTTCTGTAAGGCTGCTAAGGGCGTGAGCACTGAACCGTTCTTGAGACAACTGGTAGCCGCGCCGGACGCCCGTCTCACACAACATCAAGCTCTCGTTCTATATTACATGAAGGTTTGTTTCAATTATCAAGGAAATGTGTTATGGCAGTGCGAGCAGGTTGAAGAATATTACGATTTTTATTTATCAATAGCTGACCTGGCAAACTTTGTTTTGCCATAAAAACACCATACCTACCCTACCCTACCCTACCTACCCTACCTGCCCTACCCTACCTGCCCTACCCTACCTGCCCTACCCTACCCTACCTACCCTACCTACCCTACCCTACCCTACCTACCCTACCTACCCTACCTACCCTACCTACCCTACCTACCCTACCTACCCTACCCTACTCTACTCTACCTATGTAGGTAAGGTACCAGTTTTTTTTTTTTTTTTTTTTTTTCACCTTCTAACAATAATAAACACAACAAAAAATGAATTAGTGAAATCGGTTCAGCTGTTCTCGAGATTTGCGCTTAGCGACACATTTAGCGATTCATTTTTATATATTTCAGGTGATAAAATTTGGATTTTGGTTTTCAGGTGATAAAATTGTTCGAAATACATGACGCGGGCGCTTGTGTAGTTCGTCTTGCGGAAACTGCCATCAGCATTGCAGACAAAGACGATCCGAACTTGGTGAGTATTCTATGACTTTCTTCGTTTCATGTCATTAACTATTTGGACAGCTCTATGTGTTCCCTTGTTCAAACCCTGAGGGATGCAGGTGTCCTTAAATTATGGTGGGCATTTATATTACATTTATAATTTATTTAGTTAGCCCGATCAAGACACGAACATCAGTGCTGCCCTGGCTTTTTTACTTGGCGATCCTGTATATTAAGTGCCAGTTATTATGTTATAGCGTTCGCTATTGAGAGTTTGCGGTTTCAGGTGCCATGGTTAGCGCTGTATCTGTAATTAGGGCTTTAATTACCAATTTAGATTGCGAAGTTAATTTTATGCATCACGGGAGTAAAATTTAACAAAAATTAAGTTGCTATATGAGGTGTGGAACAGAATGTAAAATCCTCTTGGATTGTAATTCACTACTCACAATGTATTCTTCAACACTCGTCTGTGAGGATCCTCCGCCCAGACGAGTGTTTGAGTCGCCCGACGAATTTTCGGGCCGTTGATTAATTGTTCTGATTGCGTGAAGTAGTATTTGTGGACGTCAGGTGTTTTTGTTGTTAAACGTGTAGCGGCATCGACGCCGCACACTTACGAACTGACATGACGTAACACAAATCCTGCATCGCAAAGCAAACATACAACAGTCCGACCGTTGGGCAGTTGCCCGGATCAAGACAACACCCGTCTGGTCGGAGGATCCTACCTTTTCTATGAAGGTTTGTGGCACTTTACACCCTGTTCCACCTACCTGCAAACTTGAACTTGATTGGGTTATTTTAATGTTGTATTGTGATATCATGGGGCATGGTGAGCGAGCATAGATAAAATTGTAGTAAATGTTGCGAGGGTTGTAGTTAAGTTCTGAACTGCCTCGTTGTTCTCGTGGTCGTAAGTGCAATTATCAGGTAGGTAGTATCGGGTAGTGTTATTCGATTGTTCCATAAGCAATTTCTCAGTGGCAGCCCGGAGATTGAAAGTTGTCGATGTGAAGCCTTCGTGCCTCGGTGAACACGTTACGCCGTTGGGCCTACGCTTGATCTCTATCTGGTCATGTCGAGTTGTCGGCCCATCGGATAATGAGAGAAAGGGAACAGAGAGTGCTCTTATATACTTTTCAATACAGTTGTTAAACATGGCGTACTTTCAGTGGCTATAATTATGATTCGAAAATTAAATCTTACGCATAGGCATCTTTCTGTTACGCGGTCGTGACTTTTGTTTACGAGCTCGATCATTAGTTTTGCAGTTTAGTTTTAAATTTATAAGTCAATTTAAAAAGTTTAGTAGCATAGAGTTTTCATACATAGAATAAAATGGGATAGATTTTATACGAGGAAAAATGAATGATTCCGTACGTTTTAGCATTGAACTCTCAAAAGTCTTTTTAATGGTTGTTTAATATATTTAATTATCAGTTTTAATTTAATTATTTTCACACCAATATTTGTCTAAAATCGAATAGGCTGTATAGACTGTTTTCATTGTAAAAAATGACCAGTTGCAAAAACGCGCCTTTAGTTATAAGTCAATTTAAAAAAGTTTAGTAGCAAGGAGTTTTCATACATAGAATAAAATGGAATAGATTTTATACGAGGAAAAATTAATGATTCCGTACGTTTTAGCATTTAATTCTCAAAAGTCTTTTAAATGGTTGTTTAATATATTTAATTACCAGTTTCAATTTAAATATTTTCACATCAACATTTGTCAAAAATCGAATAGGCTGTGTAGGCTGTTTTCGTTGTAAAAAAAATATGTCCAGTTGCAAAAACGTACGAAAATTTTATTTTTTGTGAATTAAAAAATCTAATTCTTTGATTTGTTTTTACTATTTCCCACAACTGTATTGAAAAATATCGTGTGATACACGGGCGTGTAGGTTATTGCAAACTCGTGTCATTAAAAACCCTCACCTTCGGCTCGGGCTTGTTAATGACAGCTCGTTTGCAATAACCTACTTTCCACCCTTGTATCACAATGTACTATTGTGTACACTCGCGCTGGTGGCTAGTACCGCTGATGCGCCGTCTACCTGTAGGACTATTAGTTAAGTTGTATTGTGTTTCAGGCGATGTTCCAGTGGGTGGTGTTCAAGTGGCATCTGGCGGGCGGACGCACGGCGCGCGCGCTGTCGGCCGCCGCCGCCAACCCCGCGCCGCATGCCCGTCACGCCGCCGCCGCCACGCTGCTTACTACTCTCGGTAAGCGATCTATTTGCTTAATTATCTCCTCATAATGCAGAATATAGGTAGAAGGTTAAGTCCCACCCGTACGCAAAATACGCGCTTAGTCGTGGAGTTGCGGAAACCAGCCCGTTTTAACCTAACCTAACCTAATGGGGAATATAACTTCCCAAAGTAAACTGGCAAACGCCTAACGTTGATGCACAAGAGTGATAAATATCATCAAAATACTGAGACTGAGGTTTGTGAATATGCTTATTTTGAGGTAGTGTGAAGCAGGGATTTATCAATTTCCCGTTGAATTTTATCACCCCGAGGGTAAATAAATAGAGAAATCATTTATTTTTAGTATATCTTTCATTCCTGAGTTCCTGACCGCGCCATATTCATTCTGGGTCAAATTTCGCCAGTCTAATAGCTGGTAATAATTTTCAGTGACTTAGTTTTTGGTAGACTTAGTACGTAATCATAATGGTTTCCCCAGCATCTCGTCGCGAGCTGGGCGCGCTGGTGTCGTGCGCGGCGCTGGCGGCCGACGCCGAGCGCGCGGCGGCGGCGCGCGCCAAGCTGCACGACGCGCACGCGCACAACCCCTACTACGACTTCCTGTACGCGTTGCATGTGTCGCGACACCATTACAGGAAAGGTAAGTTCGGTTTGCTGTCTCTTATTGATTGACTTGTTTTGGTCTATTGTAACTGTGCACCTGGTGTGGTTACTCACTCCCGCCAACCCACGCGGTTCGGTTCGTGTGCCATAGCGAGAGTCCAATGTCAGAGTGGCTAGACAGCGCCGTGTGCACAGTTATTTTGACCGATCAATACAGTATTCTCTCGAGCTATTTTTAAAATCAGTATTTCGTGTCTGTAGCGGCTGCGGTAATGTACGAGCGCGCGGCTCGGTGCTACGCAGAGCGCTCGGGCGGCGCAGCAGCCGTGCGGCGGCGCTGCCTGGGCGCCGCGCTCACGTGCCTGCGCCTGGCGCAGCCCGACCACGCCTTCCTGGCGCGCCCCGCCGCGCAAGGGAAACATCTGCAGGTATATAGCAAAGTCACATCCCATAGAAGCGTTAAAGCGTTAGCAATTCAGTGCCGGCTACACATTTGGTGTTTGGATCAATTCTTCCTTAGATGCCGTTGATTCCAAGGGGATCATCATCATCATCATATCAGCCGAAAGACGTCCACTGCTGAACATAGGCCGCCCCCAAGCGTCGCCACATTGACCGGTCCCGTGCGTCTCGTGATCCCAAGGGGATGTTTTGATCGTTTTAGTAATATTTTGTAATCTAAGCTGTATTTCCTCTGCCAAATCGAATGTTTAGGATCGTCACGCGATACACTGATGATTGATGAGGTGCGTGCGATGTAACCTCACATGTAATCAGCGAGTAGAGTCGGCCTCGAGAGGAGACTCGGTCAGTCTGCACCTGTCTATAGTTTGACCGTAACCGCTGTACCGCGCCTTAGGAAGCCGCGGCAAGGCGGGGGACGGGAAGGAAAGAGCATGAGTTCACAAGAGATCGATACGATATTTTAAAGCTATAAAAATATAGCTTCGTATAAATATTAGGAAATATTATACTACTATAATGATAAGTGAAATAAGTACTAGTTACTTATTTCACTTATCGCACGTTATACTAAACAAAAAAAAAAGTATTTTTTGTTTTATATTATTGGGTACATAAGATCACTTTGTCGTGCGCCGCTCGGCTCGTTCTTAATTATCTTTGCCATGACATTTTCAACTTTATAACATAAGAATTAGAGTCTAATTTAAATTGTTATCTTCTCAGTATCTTCGCCGCGCCTCTCCAGGTGTGCGCTGGGCCAAAGGCGCGGTACAGCGATCTCTGTCAAACTAATGCCTTTGATTTACCTAACCTTTTACAAAATTAATCTGACTTTGCTAATCGTTACTGGTGTATAATTGTCCACAGGTTATCGGGCCGGAGGAATTAGCTGCAGAGCTGCGAGAGGAAGACCCTGATTCATTGGACCCAGTACAACAAGCGTTACAAAGTAAGTTTATAGCGATATTAAAATATCATATTATTGAAAGAGACAGAAATTAACCTTATAATAGTTATAAAATATTTTGTACTCATAATATCTTTTTTATTGTCGCATGTTACTAAAAGAGTTATGATTATAAATGTGAATGGATGGAGAGGGAGAGGAGTGATATGAAAGAAAAGGGAGTCAGTGATAGCCGGACGGGGGACAGGGCGGTATCGAAGAAGAAAACGTGTTGCGCCGACCCCAAGTAACATGGGATAAGGGCAGGAAGAGGATGATGATTATCTTTTTACAAGCTTTTATTTAACTTGCAATGTATGTATGTATATAAGTGTGTTCGTGTCAAATCTTGCAACTGAATTTTAAAGCAGTTATCATCCATCGATTAAGATGAAATTTTGTATACACGTTTAGTTTGGATGACACTGCATGGTTAGCTAAGTGACGTCATTCTAAATCCAATATGGCGGACGGCCCAAGATAGCTGTCTAGTTATATTTTGTGCACTGCCGTTGTTTAATATGAGTATCAAATGAAAGGGTTTGCTGAGAAGAATACGAAAAAAGCTTGTTTTAATAAAATATTTTTAATGAATATTTTTTTTTATTACAGAAGGCGATGACATAGATTTTGATGCGTTATACCCAAAACTTAAAGACGCCGACCCAGAAACACTACTGGCTGTCCTGAAGAGAGCAATAAGCACAGGCCAGTTCCTTCCACACTGGTTCCTTGAAAGATACATGGTATGTACTTACTTCTAAGACGATAATAACTTAGCATCACGCTTGTATTCCTGGAAAGGTTAGACAAAACTGTATAGGTACTTAAAATACGTATGGCAGGCGTCATGAAGCCTGCATGCAGCGTCGCGAGACTCTGGCGACAGGGCTTCATAGTTTTGTATGTAAGCTGCAAGCAGGCGTATAATGACGAATACGCGTTATTGTATTCTTGTATGTATACACATGTTTGAGCAAATAAATGAATATGAATATGAAGCTACGCGTCTGCGGACTGTGGGCCTTAGGTAACCTAAAAAGTGCTAGGTTTGCTCTGACTTACATAAGCATTAAGTCCGCCGTTGTACCTTTGTGCATGAAGTTTTAAATAAATAAAAGCATACCAACACACGCACAGGACACGGACGGCGCTGGCTGCGTGCGCGCGCTGCTGAGCGGCGGGCGCGCGGCCGAGGCGGGCGTGCTGTGCTGCAGCGCGTTGCGGCGCGCGCTCACCGTGCTGCTGCCGCTGTCGCCCGCGGCCCCGCGCTGCGCGCCGCTCGCGCTGGCCGACTTGCTGCGAGCCGAGTTAGCGCATCACACCGCTGATCCATATGTCCTACAGGTAACTTAACCTATTCATTTCCATCAGCAGTTAAATCACATCTCAACATATTATTGGTTATTGCTTATTTGGTCAAACAATGGCTTTCAGAAATCCTTGTCTTCCATGTAACAAGTTTGAGTCTGTTAAACACAACAAACATGGTACCTACACTCAAACCCCCCTATTAGTTTGATATTAACAGCGTTTACGGGTTGATTAATCGACTACCGTCACAGCCGAAGCCGGAGGTTGAATACCTCTAATAATATCTGTTCAAGATTGGATTCGAAATCAATGAAGAACAACAATAATTATTCCCGTGGTAGTGTTCATTTTGTTTCTATAAACAGCCTTCTATATGCAAGCAAATAAAACCTTTGATAAGTTACCTCCTTGGTTGCCACGTTTCGGAGTAAAAGATCGTTCAATTTTTAAATTATACGACAGATATTAGTTTACTATGTAATTTATTTGGCCGCTAAACACAACAGATATGGATTTTCATACAACCTTTGCTGGCCGCTGCTCGCATGTATATGTCCAGTATAGTAATTCCGATTTATTTCGAAGAAGGTTGTCAAAATAATGCCCAAATTTCCAAGCATGTTTGAGAAAACTTTTTTACTTTATTTTTGATGGGGCTATTTTCTGGCGATGGTGACTGGCCGGCGCTACACAATATGATCCCTGTCCCCGACCGTTGCCCTTTCCATTCTCACGTATTCGTAACAGTTTATTCAATTTCGACACTTGCTAGAAACCACAGTAAAAATATACAAACAGTATGGAAACTACCTACAAACGCTCGAAACGGCACACTCACACAAACATACGTGACCACTCGTCGCGTCGCGGTGCTCAGTACTGACAGCACCGCAGAAGTGCCCGAGTGTACAGGTCAATGCGTATGTTTATGTGAGTGTGCCGTTTCGAGCGTTTGTAGGTACTTTCCATACTGTTTGTATATTTTTACTGTGTTAACTTCGACTCATTTTGGCCGAAGATAACCGAAACCGAATCGGTCGGACACTACTTATTGATGATAGTGTTGGGTCCCATTTTATATATCGATAAGATAATAGACTAGGCCAAAGTCCATTAGCTCTCTTAATACCTACATGAATGTGCAAAAATAGTACTTACATAGATAATTTGATTATTGACCCGAGAATGGCATTTATTATAATACTCGTATATTATTATCACCTCCGCGCATATCATTAATAATTAAGATTAAGTATTGTCACATTATGTGTAAAAATATGTCCAACACATTGCTAGTGTTAAAAAGAAAAACAATATTTAGCTAGGAGTATATACAATTTTTACGGGTTTTTTCAACTCTATTTTACTTCAAGAGTTTCGGAAACTTATCTTTCATCTGAGCACATTACTTTATCCAGCTTTAGGCGCCACCACTGACCGATGTGGTCGGCCTCAAAACACTGTCGCATCACACATTTCTAAAAACGTAGACTCAATTTAAAATAACAACTCTACTTGAGAGCAAAACATATCGCACAGGCTTTAAGCTATCGCAGATATCAGAAAATAAAGTTTATAATAAAAATAATACTGTATGCATTTTTGAAGAACGGTAAGTTCTTGTTAGGAACTCATAAAAACGATCGCACAAAGTTGGTATATTCGACAGTTTCGGACGCTTTACGCATCTGCGCTGACGCAACTTGAGAGCAAAACGCACACACAGTAAGCGTTTGCGTGTTCCTCTCAAGTGTAGTTTGTCTTCCTTATATCAAACAAATGTTAGATTTTATTTTACTTTATTGCAAAAATATGATCATTGTGTTTCAGGTCTATAATGATTTAGACGACCTAGTAAAGGAGTACACCAAAGTCGTGATAAGGACTTCCGACGACATGAAGCTGGCTCGATTGGAACACGCTGTAAACTAGTGTAATGATTAATAATAAAATAATAATGCTCTTTTTTATCAAAAACTCGTTTTATTAACAAAACAATAAATAAAAAACGTTTTAATCCGTCACCTCCTTCAAAACCATCTTAGAATAGTAATATCTTACACCATTAAAATTACATATAAATTATTTACTGACCAAAAACCACCATTACGTCATACTATGACGTAAGTGATGTATGGTTTATTGAGCTAAGAAATTGCTTCTAAAGCCATATCTTGATTCACACCTCTGTTCAAATGCACAATCTTACGTGGAAATTTTCGAATAGCTTAAATAAATACAATATTTGAACAACGACATAGTCAAACGTTCGTAAGGACCAATTTTATTGATTCAAGTACACTCGTAAGTGCGGTATTGTCATAAAGATGCTATTATGCGATAGGAAGCGTCATAAGTGCTGTAGTAGAATCATACAAAGCTCTTAGAACACTATATTTTAAATTGAATATTACACTATACTTGTCCCATGGTTCTGAAAGGTAAGGTATCCATATAAAAAAATCAAGATAGAGAGCAAAATATTTCTAATTGAGTCTCCTTTAAACCTTTTTGTGACCTTCACTGATTGTATCATTCATTCAAGGGGACGATATTGCTAGCTATTTTGAACTTGAATTTATACATGCAAATGGTTTGCCTAATAACCTCGACTTAACACGCTTATGTTAAGACAGTCAAGGTCACTTGATCTACATAGTTATATTGTACCCAAGTATGTATAATACTTGGGTACCTACCTTTATGTAATCAAGTGTACCTACATAAGTGCTACATGTAGTTTGAATAATTTTGCGCCAAATATAAATACTCTTAATGTAGCAAGTATTTTTTTATCTTTATTTAATTTGTAAGTGCAAGCGTTATTTGGCACATCTTATTAACCCATCGTTATATAGATTCTGTTTTTAATAACAAATTAACTAGGTTTATTAACCTTGATTGGAGTATTTTTAAATCCCATACAGTGATGCATACACACGCGACCTTGTATTTTTCGTAACTTTGCAATAAAATAACGAAACTGGTTTGGAATTGCTTGATGTGTTTGAAAAAGTTTAATTCTCACGTGATATGATCTCAGTAAACATATCAACGTCTGGCCATTCTTACTCTCATGATAGTTAGTACTAGCCGGACAAGCTTCTCGTAAATTATAAACATAAGAGCAGCTGTCATTATTGTTTGCATTAATTTAGCCTCTAATCCACGGAATGCCAATAAGGGCTTGGATTTTACATCTCTATACAGAGGTTTTAAACTGGCACCAGCGCGAAGCCTAGATTGTACCAATTGAAGTGGATAAGTCAACGTTGTCGCTACTGCTTTTGCAACAGCACCTACAAGAAATGCAGAAAAGGTATCGAACAAACCCTTAGATACTAGATGCCTTTTTAAAGCTTCATAAACCATAAATTGAATTGCTGGGTTTGAGACCAGCAGTAAAGAGGGCACTGTTCCAGACCAAAGTCCCTTGGCTCCTTCCTTTCTAAAAAGATCTATAAGTCCTTCTGTCAAGCTATTGTAGGTCGTCTTTTCAAGCTTCATTCTAGTGTTAACAACCCACAAAGGTGAGGTGAGAAGAACGTTTATACTGCCAGCAATTAAACCAAACATCAAGTCTTTTAATGCAGACGTATCTTTTGTCGACATTCTTCGCAAACCATGGAATGTATAAAAATACACAAAATTCGACACGGACAGAGACTGCAAGACGGGTGCTAGACCGCGGTATAAAGACTCCAAGCCTTCTTCACTCGCCAACTTCAGTAGGATCTCAAATGACGATCCTTGTAGTTTATTGGAATCTTCAACTGAAAATAAAATAAATATATTGTTAGTGAAAATTCAGGGCCCAAACGTAAACAAGATTATTCTTGTTTTCGTTTGGGCCCTGATTTTTTTTAATATTTTTTTATTCTAGAAATTAAAAAACACCATAGTGTTTACGTCAATATTATCACTGATAATATAATACTAGCATACAGATGTCTCATCCCATACAAAGAACCCGTGCCGACGTAACTCGCTTTTTTCATCTGATTATACCGATTATTTTTTGTAAATCTATCTGCATCTGTATGCTAATATTATTTATCTGTGATATTGTACACAAGCAGAAGCAAGTATTATCATTAGATCAGCCGAAAGACTTCCACTGCTGAACATAGCCCTCCCTCGAGTGTCGCCACATCGAGCGTTCCTGTGCGTCTCGCATTAAACAAGTATCATCAATAAGACGTGAAGTAGAAGTGTTTGAGCGCCGCGACAATCCTGGCTTTCTTCTTAATTGGTGGCTAGTTGGTGACTTTTTTATTTTGATAAACCTTGTTGCTTATACTGGTTAAAATCGACGTGCGTAAACCAGCTTTCCTTATGGAAAGGATTTCCCGAATAGGATTAAGTTTCGACATTTCATTTTCGGTAATCCCAACCAGTCTGTCAGACTGGTTAAATACATTTTGGATTAATTATTATATCAAAACCCGCTCAAGTGCATGGATAAAAAACATGTAGAAATGGTTCAGGGAAGGAAAATTCCATAGTGCAGACTACCGTACCATAGGTAGAAAACGAGAGGAAATAAGATAAAGCTCTCGCCAAACTTCTGGGCCGCCCTGAAGTTGGCTTTCCGATGCGCAAGGTACGAAACGGTGCTGTATTTGTATGAGATTTACTACTGCGCAGCCATTTTTGTCAACTTCAGGGCGGCTAAGAAGTTTGGCGAGAACTATATTTAAATTCCATATTTATTATTATTTACTGTGGTGATTTTGTTTTTGTTAAATCTGCTCAGAGATGTTCAAATATTAAGATTTGCTATTTTAAAAAACCAGAATCTAATTCAGTTTTGTTCTAGGAATAAGTACAATTTTCAAGGAGTTAAGAGCAGAATTAAATTCCTTCGTATTACACGAAGGAATTTAATTCTGCTCTTAACTCCAACAAACGCGATGTGTTCAAAGTTTAGCACTACTTAATTCCTAAGGTGTGCTAAACTTGGCTACAAGATGGAATCAAAACATAAAGATCAAAGAAGTGAACGCATTTTGAAGGCTTTTTCAGGTTTTTCCCAAGTGTATACCTACTAAAGGGAACACAGGACATAATAATAAACTGCCGAGCAATGAAAAAGTTCCACCCACAAAATGCCGACAAACACCTTAATATCTCCTAAGACATAGAACCTAGCTTCATAAATTAAAAAATATAATGAAATCTATTTTATTATGCAAACTTAAACTCTTTTAAATACTGGTCTTTTTAAAGCCATGGATAAAAAAAGTAGAAAAACAAAATTTTGTTGTTTGAAAATTTCGGAATACATTTGTTTCGTTTTTAGGGTTCCGAAGTCAACAAGGAACCCTTATAGTTTCGCTCTGTCCGTCTGTCCGTCCGCAGCTTAGCTCAGAGAATCTAAGTAATAGAAAGCTATAATTTGGCATGTATATACATATTAATAATTCCGACAAAGTGGTACAATAAAATCATGAAAAATATTTTTTTTTCGGGTACCTCCCATAGACGTAAAGTGGGGATGTATTTTTTTTTTCTCATCTATCCCATGTTGTGGGGTATCGTTGGATAGGCCATTCAAAAATATTATGGGTCGAAAAATGGTTTTAGCAAACCATTTTTCGATTCAGAGATTCGTTTGCGTAAAATTAAGCTTTAAGTTGCAAATTTATGTTAGAGTCAAGTGTAACCCCCCCCCCCCCTGCCAGCGAAATGGTTGCTCTAGGCTATATGAAAAAATTCACGGCAGTAGTAAATATAACGAAATTAAAAGGAAAATTATCACGGATAACAAGGCTTTACAAGTTTACGAGTAATAGTCGACCAACTTATAAAATGTACTTGGAACAGTATAAATTTTGTACAAATACCATTGAAAAATTACTAAAATAAAGTTGATAGCTGTGTAAAACAGAGTAAATATAATCCTTACGAACTATGTAAAAATATACAAAAATAAAATCATAACAGGCTTAACAAGTTTACGAGTAATAGTCGACCAACTTATAAAATGTACTTGGCACAGTAAAATTTTTGTACAAATGCCATTGAAAAATTAGTTAATTAACGTTGTTAGCTGTGTAAAACAGATAGTAAATATATGCTTATGAACCATGTAAAATAATACAAAAATAAAATCATAACATCCTTAATAATAATGATTTCTAAATTAATAATGTTTAAGCTCGAATTACGCAATGGAGTGGCCGGAGTCGTTGGCAGTACCAGTCCGTAGTCCATACGGCGCATGCGCGCGGTGGAGTCTATTTTGTGTTAGTGCAGAAGTATTTTCGACGTTTTGTAATTAAAACGTAAAAGTAAAGTCAAATTAGATTCGATTTCCAAGCAAATTACTTATTTTCTTTTGTCTATCCTTCTATAAAGCCAATATTCGACCCGACTTCATCACTAATTGAGTAGCGTAAAACTTTCCAGAATGAAATAGTGAATACCGCAGATTAGAGGTGAATCTCTAATCTGCGGTATTAGAGGAGATCAACTAAACCCTCTTTTTAGTCCGCATTATTATGCAACTTCGGAACCCTATTACTGCGCGTGGCCCGACACGCACTTGGCCGGTTTTGTTTTTTTATTGTTTTGCTTTTGATTTCATCCTTGTTTTCGCCGTTGTGAAAGCATTCTTAAATTATAAAGTCTTACGGCTCTCGTACCCATAAATCATGCCTCTATCACCCAAGGATTGTACGAGAATCATCACTATGGTGGACCAGCCAAAGAAATACGGCCAGAATAATGGGCGTGACACATACTACTGTCCGACGAGTGATCCAAAGGTTTAGGGAGACTGGATTAAACCTGAGATGACCAGGTACTGGCAAGCCAAGGTGCACAACAGTCCGAGAAGATCGTTTCATTGCGGCAGCCATGTTAAGAAATCGACATCAGACGGTAGTTGCGGTTCAACAACAACTTCTGCAAGTTCGAAGGGAGCCAATAAGCGAGTGGACAGTGAGGAGACGTCTTGCCGAAAGAGGATTGAAGCCTTGCATAAAGTTGCCCGATTGCGATACGCCCGCGAGCATACAGAAGGGGGTGAGGGCGAATGGGGCAGAGTGATGTTCTCTGATGAGTTAAGATTTATGCTGTACCATCATGATGGGACGAAAAGAGTATACCGACGACCAGGAGAACGTTTTGCACAAGCATGTTTTGAAGAAAAAGTGTTACACGGCGGAGGTACTGTTCACGTGTGGGCTGGTATCTCTGCACAGGGTCGAACAGCGTTAGTTCCAATCGAGAACGGGAACCTAACTGCTGTGAGATACATCAATGAGATTCTCAATGAACATGCTGGTCCGTTTTTGGCCAATATGGGCGACAATGCAGTGTTCATGCACGATAATGCACGGGCCCACACTGCTCAAGTTGTAAATGAGCATCTTCAGGACGTAGGAATCCACAAAATGGAGTGGCCAGCAAGGAGCCCCGATTTGAATCCTATTGTGCATGCTTGGGACGAGCTTGACAGACGTGTGAGAAAACGTGTTCCACCTACAATTACTCTTCGTGACTTGAATTACGCGCTCATCGAAGAGTGGGAGAACATTCCTCAGCATATGCTGAGGAATCTGGTATTCAGCATGCCCAATAGCGTAGAAGCTGTATTGAGAGCACATAGAGGAAACACCAAGTACTGAGTTATCAAAACCTACGTTTACACCTAATAAAACCCCTACTTAGAGATTTGGTTTTATTTGCCAAATGGCCCCATTTTTTTAAAACATTTAATTTAAAATTTGATTTGAATAAAATACTTCAATATTGCAGACGGCGTCATAAAGCTAGCCTTTCCCGTTTAGGAGTAATTTGGTGCTATGTCACTGGATTTTTTCATTGCTCGCGAGTGTATAAATCTCGCAATCAACGTTGGAAGCGTCACTTGTGAATATGAGTATAATCCCTCATTCTGCTGTACTAGAGGAAAAAGGGCTTTCCGGTGGCGGTGTAAACACAACGTTCGTAGGTGGACGTTTCACAATAATAAAAGTACCTTAGGTTTAGGTTATAGGTTTTTTCCTCACTACATAGTTTCATGAGATATAAAATGGTCATATAATTTTTTGTAGCGCTTTTTAATTGATTGAATTACCTTGTATTCTCGATCTTAACGTGTCCAATGGGTAAAACACAGCCATGCCGACTACGCTGCCCTGAAATAATCGATAAAAGGAATAAAAAATCCGCATGTTCCAAGGATATATACTACTTTAATTATATTAAGGCTTATTTACAAATCAGGCGTTTTAAAAATTTGTCATTATCAGATAATAAGTACGTACCGTAGCTCCTGCTATAGCATGCACTAGGGTTTCGTAACTAAATAATGAGGGTGCCATTTTAACTTATTATAAACTGCAAACCACTCAAATTAATATAAACATCAATCGAGATTCATCGCACTTTGACCCTGCCCCCGTTAAGTTTCCTTGAAAATAATATTATTAAAAAAATTGTTACATGACCACTACAATCAGTGATAAGTACACAGTTTACTGAACAAGTGAGTGGTCAAGTGAACATAGATTAGACATAGACCATCACTGATTAAGTGAATGAATGAACCAGAACAATGAGTGATATGGTCTTAGATAAAGTACCTATAGATTAAACCCTGGCGTGGCCGCACATGAGACAGCAATAGTTAGTTCTGGTGTTACAAAAAGAACAAGAACACTACAACCCACCATCGCACTGACACTTATTATCTATAAATAACCCAAATTCTTTGTCTCAATTAACACATAATACCTACCACGAAATCACAGAAAATCAAACAAAACCGAGTTTTTTTGTCAAACCTGCCATTATATTAGAGTTTGACAAACAACAAAAACCGGCCATGGTGACAAAGACAAAAAATAATCTTTTGTTCTTATTATTTACATGGAGCTGCCAATTGGCCATCTCGCTCTATCAATCAAGCTCATTTTAAGGCTTAATCTATAGGTACTTTAACTAAGGATACGTTCGTGGTCTCTGCTACTGTCAAATGTTTGACAACAATGTCAAAGCAATAAAATATTAGCCATTGACGTTGACGTTTAGTACGTTCCATTCCAGTTCCACCTGTTCCACTGCGTTTGCGATTTGGTCTGCCTCTGCGACAAACTCAATATTGGTTGCAGGGTTTGTACGCTTTGTCGTTCGTCAGAAAATAATATGAATGCAATGACAACAGCCTCATTAATCTGCTTTGTTGACTATAAACTAATAATAAATAAATAAAAAACAACTTTTGTAAAGAACTCGTTTCTACACTGCAGTATCAGCTGTCAATAAAGTTGTTTTGTGTACTTGTGTCTTTCCAAGTGTCCACAATCATTTTATCACAGAGAAACTTAAACATTTTATTTCAACGAAGCTTGGACAGAGATTACCCCCATTATACTGTGCGGTGCTTGGATTTGATCGTAAACGATGAAGGTGTTTATGTCGGAAGATAATCTTTGTGCTCAGAACTTATTAAAACTAGTGTCTCATGGAAATGCCATAGTTGCTGAGATATTAAGGCTAAAGGATCATAAACCCACTGCTTATCTGTAAGTCTATTACTTATTTATTTGCAAGAATTTTACGTGGTTGCTTGATACTAAAAAAGTAATAATAGCATAATTTATCTTGTAAAATAGTAGTCAATAAAATTATAATTTAATCATGGGAACTTCACAGATTAGACAGTAAAGAAGTTATTCAAAAGTACCAGGATGTCATCATGGATTTCAGCTATTTTAAAGTCTCTGATGTTCAAGAAAAGAAAATTAATGCTAATCCTGTAAGTAGGTACCTACTATAGAATAAGTATAATATTTGCCAAAATAAAAGGCTTTTCCACATTACACTAATTCAATAAAACCAAATTGTTTTCAGAAATTGCTAGATTTGGATGATGAGTTAAAAGAAAAATACTTGGAAATAATTAACAGATTTTACTTGCTTTTTGAGAATATTTATCAATATATTGTTGATTTAAATTCTTTTGTGGATCAGTTACACGATAATACATTCATCCAGCAAAATATTGAAACTGTACTGAAGGATGTAGAAGGTAAACAGCTTTTGGTAAGTGATATTTTTTTAAAACAGCTTGCACATACTATGTCTTTTTACAGCCAGTCTTTGGGCGTTAAAATTTCAACTAAAAGTTTAAAACTAAATTTCTACATTTTCAGTGTGAAAGTTTATACCTATATGGAGCCATGCTTCTATTATGTGACCTTTACATTCCGGGGCCAATGAGGGAAAGACTACTAGTAGCATTTTATCGCTACAGCACATGCCAATCACAATCCAACATTGATGATGTGTGCAAACTTCTGAGAGATACTGGCTATGATCAGCACAATGGTAGGAGGCCTGTTGATTATCCTGTGGAATACTTTAGGTAAACTTGGTTTTGTGGTTTGATAAATTTTATCTTTATGTTTATTGGAATGAAGGTGCTTACAAAATTTTGATTATTATATATGTTTCAGCCGTGTCTTCATTCGTCCAGAATTTGTTGAGAAAGTTATAGGAAAACTACGATCAGAAGATATTTACAATCAACTTGCAGTTTACACAATTCCTGAGCATCAAGCATCAGCATTGGGCACACAGGCCAGTATGCTTGTTATCTGTTTATTCTTCATGCCACATTATCTCAACACAGATACATCTAAAATGAGAGAAATTGTTGATAAATTTTTCCCCAGTAATTGGGTCATACCAGTTTACATGGGTGTTACTATGAACATAATTGATTATTGGGAAAATTTCAAGGCAGCTAAATCTGCTCTAATCAACACATGTAATGGCAAGATGATCAAAGACATATTTGCTAAAAGAGGTGGCTCAGTACCCATGCTGACAACTAAAACCCACCAGCTACTGAAAGAAGGAACACTTACTGATGATTTTGTTTTGGACAATATAAGCAAAATTTTAAATCTCTTGTTAAACTCCAATCTAGTGTTAAGGTGGCTTCTTCTACACAACACTGATGTCACGTTTTATGATAACAACAAAAAGAGTAAACAACTTAAAGACCTTGTACTGAAGGAGTCCAATTATGAACCATTGAAAATTTTGGAACTTTTAATAAGTACTGCAGAGTTAGAATTAAAAGTCAGAGAGATATTAAATAAATTGCTTGATAACAGAGATTCCTCATGGAACATGAATAAATCTCTCGCTATTGAAGCAGTGGACAGTTTATCAGAGCTTTTTTCTGGAGCAAAACCTGTCGCAAAAATACAAGAAAATGAACAATTAAAACTTTGGTTTGACAATATTTCAAAACAAATAGCATCTCTGGGTGAACCTAGTTCATCGAAATCTATTAAGAAAGTAACTCAACTACTACAAGCTTTAGATGAGGTTGAAGAATTTCATGGTATAAAGAGCACTTCAACAATTGTTCAGTATCTATCTGATAGTAAAGATGCACTGAAAAATCTTTTGAGGGCTGCCTCATTGAAAGAAGATTCCTTGGTTACTTTGGAGACGATTGCAGACGTCAGCTACGCTTGGTGTACAATAGATTTATACACAAAGCATATGCAAGATAGCATTAAGGAGAATCCAGCTGTTACCAGTAGATTGAGAGCACTTTTTCTGAAGCTAGCTAGTGCAATGGAGATACCACTACTCAGGATAAATCAAGCTCACAGTGATGACTTGGTGTCAGTATCACAATATTTTAGTAATGAACTGATTAAATATATTCAAAAAGTATTGCAAATAATTCCAGAAATGGTTTTTAATATTGTGGAGAAAATAATTGACTTACAAACTTGGGCAATAAAAGAAGTGCCTACTAGACTGGAAAAGGAAAGATTAAGGGACTATGCACAATTGGAAGACAGAATGGAAGTTGCCAGATTAACTCATTCTGCATCCACATTCACAACAGGTTCGTACTGCGCGCCAATTGGAATATGAAATCTGCTAACTAATATAAAGCACTCTGTAATTTAGTAATCTGTTGTTTTTAGGAATTTTGGACATGAGGACTACATTAGTGGGTGTAATAAGAGTAGACCCCGCTGAATTGTTAGAAGAGGGGTTATTAAAAGAGTTAGACAGACATATTGGCAAGAAGTTTGTAGAATTCTTAGAACCTCAAGGGAAGAAATACCAGCCAACTGCAAGTAACTTGATGTCGCGACTACATAAGCTGGCTGAAAGTATGGATGGCTACAGAAGATCTCTAGAATATATTCAGGATTATATAAATATTCATGGTTTAAGGATATGGCAAAAACAGGTACAGACGGTAATAGTTGTTACCTGATCCACCCTGCCGTTAGCTGACCCACTAAAATTAAGACGATTTTGAACCTTCTGCAACTAGCAGTAGATAAGTGTTATTCTATATGTATGCGCTTATCGAACTAGAACGACTTGTTAAAAGTAGGCAAATATTATACAATACAGTTATGCCAATTTGATCTTTAACACGTAACACGGTTTGACGCAGAATGTGCGCTTTGCAAAATTATTTGTTCATCGAGTAGCGCTAGTCTGATAAAGTCGTACAAATTAAATAATGCTGAATGTTACAGGCAGAAGGTTCAAATTCGTTCGTTAGGGTGGGTCAAGTAACAGCTATTACCGACTGTACATGTTCATACTCATTTATTGCTATGGTGGGTGCTGTGAAATTAACCTGTCTGGCCCTTATTGAAGGCGCGAACCATTCTTGCAGTATTTATCACTCACCTAATTTATTATGTTTTAGATAACAGCGATCATTAACGAGAGTGTCGCCAAGGAAATTAGTTTCCGGAAAGGAGTCACATTGTATAGTCCTTCAGCTGGCTTCATGGGTAGTCTAGCTCGACAAATACCCCAATTAGTAGATGCGAGGTACGTTATAATATGATACCTATTTGAATACATTAAACATACAAATAGACTAAACCTACTTTTGTGTTTCAGAATCTGCACTTATGTCAACATATCTGCAGCCTGGTACGATGTAAAAACTCAAAATGAAGTAATAAATAACAAAACTTTCGGCAAATTGAATGATGCTATTGGAGTAGTGGGTTTACATGGATTGGATACTTTATTTGGTTTTATGGTCAAAAACCAAATGCAAAATGTTCAAGATATATTCAGACAAGACAAGATGCTCTTAGGGAATATGAGTGCTGATATGAAAGACATGGAACAGGTTATTACTAAAGGATATAAAACATTCCAACAACTATCAGATGTATTGGTTTTGATAGGAACCTTGCAGATAATAAGAAGGCATATTGCATATCAGTTGAATACTAGTTGCAAATTCGACTCGGCACAATTAGAGGCATCGCTGAGGACCTTGAATGAGTAAGTAAAGTTGATATTTTAGAGTAGGGATGTTACGAAAGTAATTATATCAGAACCGAAGTCGGAATCGGAGGTTTTAAATTTGGTTTATCGGAATCGAAGGCGGAGGCTAAAGAAAGATCTGTTATGAGAAAGTAGGTTTAATTTCTAATCAGCCTTTTTAATTTCAGCTCGAAAGCAATACACCTAACTAGACATTAAAATAATCAAAACGTTTTCTAAAATCGCAATCAGTATTATATAAACAAGTTTGAACGCGTTGACAGCGGCCGCGTGCCGCCGCCGACGCTGCGCATCGACTTCCGATAACATCTGATTTAAAGTGTTTATTAAAAAAAAATTGTGTCAATTTTAATATTGACATTAAAATTAACACTAAAAATAAAAATGAATTTATTAACATTCTATATAATTATAATTTGACACTCCATATAAATGAACCAACTCGACAAAAAACATGTATTGACAATATAAGTAGTGATATTAAAGATGCAAAGGGCGAGGTACACGAATTAGGACTGTCTGACCACAACACAGGGCAAACATTATCAATAAAAACAAAAGCGAAAAATCTTGTTAATCAACATTGGTTTGTATATAAAAGAGACCTATGTAGAGATAATCTGAACAAGTTTAATTATTACCTAAGTAAACTGTCTTTCTCAGAGATCCTTGCTGAAACAGATGTAAATAAAGCATTTTCCTTGTTCCATGATGATATTTGTCTCTTTTTTAATCTTTGTTTATAAACGAATTGCCAGAATCGACGGATCAGTTCATTGTATTAATTGCAGATGATACTACTGTTTTGATTAAAGAAGGTTCTATTGATCAGGCGATAAGTACCACCAATAAAGCTCTAAAGCGAATACATGACTGGTTAATTGAAAATAATTTAGAAATAAATACCGATAAAACTAAATTCATGAGATACCTGACATATAATAACAAAAGAAATAAAAAAGACACAATAGACTTGCCAATAAAATATAATAATAACATAATTGAAGAAGTAAGGGAAATAAAATTTCTAGGAATAAATATTGATAATTACTGTAACTGGAAATCTCATATAGATCTTGTTTGTAAGAAAATTCACAAATTCGTTTACGCTCTTCGTAAAATAAAAAATATAACTAATAAAGAAACAGCATTAATGGTATACCACAGTCATGTGTGTTCAGTATTGAGGTATGGGATAATCATATGGGGAAACTCTACTGACGCCCAGAGAGCTTTTATAGCCCAGAAAAAATGCATAAGATCAATCTATGATCTCAAATGGACTGATTCGTGCCGACCAGTATTCACTGAAAAACGTTTACTTACATTCCCATCCCTGTACGTATTCGAAATGTGTAAATTTGTTAGAAATCACTTGTCACTTTTTGAGCAGGATGATAAGGCCCAATTTAAAAGGAAAATAGTACAAAAACCTCTGGTGGTACCTCGAAACAGATTAAAGTTATGTGACAGAAATTGCTACACCATGGCGGTAAAAATTTATAATTAACTGCCGGAAAAAGTAAGAAAAATGAATAACTTAGAATTTAATAGAAGTTTAAACATTTGGCTTTGTGACAGATGTTTTTATTCAATAGATGATTATTTATGTTTTAAACAGACATGATTTAGGTTTTAACTAACGACCACTTTTGATTATAATTATTGACATTATTTATAAATCTAATTAATAAATTGTTGAACTGTCTTATCTGTGACATATAATCTAATAATTTAATTTAATATCGTTTATAATATAATGTACCTAACTAATATTAATGAAGCAAGACTGTTAATTTTAATTTTATTTTGATTATGTGTGTGACTAATGATCAATGACATTGATGCAATTTCATGATATTATTATGCATGTACCTACTTGTAATATTTGCACGACTGATAAGTCGAATATAGTGAGACCAAAATTATTTTACCATGCTATTATGTAAGTACCTATATTCTTGCAAATAAATAAATTTCATTTCATTTCATAAAAGTTTCGGATCCGAAATCGAAACTCCATAACATCCCTATATTACACCCACAAGACATGTTATTGACAAGAAACAACGGAAAATATTTATGAAATTTATTGAAATTTCAGGTCCATCATTAACGAATTAAAGATATCAACACATTCTGAAACACAACCAAAGGTATCTTCGTTACTAATGCAAAACCTGGAAGAGTATTTGGTGAGATGTGGGATCTATGAACCTTATGACAAAATATATGTGAAACATGCGCAGGAGTTGTTGAGTGCTGATATGGGACGCATTCTCGTTGGTCTTTTACTATCACAATTACCCAGAATGCAAATATGTTATACAACAGGTAACTTGTGTTTATTCCAGAGAGTTTGTATAGTAACCTAGAGGTAACATATTTAAGACGCAATTTCAACATCGGTATTCACTTTCGCACTAACAGATAACGTCATAAGCAAAAAGAGATAGATATACTTTTGTCTATGCCATCTTTTCTGCCAGTGTGACCGAGGATGCTATAGATACTTATCTATAGACATATATCAGAACTAGATCTGTGCCACTGTCATATCGATATTATCGAGTTTAGTTTAGGAGGATTTTCTACAAATTTGGTCAAATATCTGTAAGAATCGTCCCTGACTGCGGCTAATTTTTTCTACGTTTTTTTAGGGAATCTTTATAATTATTTAAAAAGTGAATGTGTACTCGTACAAAGAGTGAACTTATCAGTCACTCTTTGTACGAGTACACATTCACTTTTATATAATAATGTTTATTCATACCTTGTGCAAAAACGAGGTACATCATGAGATCAAAGTGACAGTTTTTGGTACACTCGTACGACTATATGTACAAACAGGTACTGATACTGACTAGTTCTTGTGCAAGACTGAAAATAAAGTTTACAGACGAGTATGTATAAGTATAAAAGTAACAAAATAAATAATAATAAAATGGTTGAAATATAATTATTAAATTTGAAAAATTCAAATGCGAAAATAAACATGGGAATAGGGATAGCGATAGCGATTCAATAAAATGCCGTGAACACAAGCGAGAATATGGTGAAGGTGTCCAGTTAACATGTTTTATATTCTTGATCCACTTATTTCTTAAATAAGTACTCTTAGGAAACCTGTGCACAATCAATATTAGATTAATAATAACAAAGCAAATAAACTTTAAGAAATAAATGAAAATAAGTAAAATAAAAATACAGTATCGATAAATCTTTCTTGTGACTTTTGTCACATCTCTAACATCAGAACTTAAGTACGTAAACTGTCATAGCTCTATTAGCGAACGCATAAAAGTTAATTATTTCACTACATAGAATGGTTTAAATGATACTATACGTCCTCGACGTATTTAGAACTAAGATTCCTTTATTCCGGACAGCCTATGAAATGTATTCCCTCCCTGCACAATAATTTCAGTATGCTAGTCGATAACTCACCTGTGGAAAGATATCCTTTGATTATTTTCTGTTAATACACTCATTCTACTCTTGCAACTGATAGCCACACACGACATGGTTCATGCAGATAATTAAACAACAAAATTCTTCCTGATATAAACGAAACAAAGGTGTGAAAACAGCGAAACACTTTAATTAGAGCTGCTAACCGATGGGTTACAACAGTGACTAAAAAGTTATCTCTTTGACGTTCAGGATGGTTGCGTTTGTCTATGTTTGTCTCTTTTTTTTTTCAAAGAGTTTTTCTATAAGCAAGAACGAGAGAATTGACAGTTTCTTTTTCGTCGTAAATACGTTATCTCTAGTTACTATACAAACTCTCTGGTTTATTCAATACTAGTGCCCCGCGGTTTCATATCACCGCGCTATAACTTCGTGTCCGCTTAGCTTTATTTTGACTTTCTATTTGAGCTGCTCCTAAGGGTCATAGCGTGATATTAAACAGCTGGACAAACAGGACATACATGGACCTTATTGGTGATGTTCTTCAGAAAAGCCTGCAGCCTTATTGCGTAAGATAATTCGGCAAGGCAAAGAGTGTGAACAATCGACCAATCACATGCGAGAATCCATCTATGTACGCTATAAAGCTGCAGATCTTTCTGAAGAACATCACCAATAAGGTCCATGTATGTCCTGTTTGTTTATGATGTTTATCCCTTTACGAAAATATTTAACTGCCTATTTGAAGATGTGAATTCGCGAGCTATGTTGATATCAGCCCGGCACATTTTTTTGTTGACGCTATCTTCATGTACCTACTTTTGAATTTTCCGTATTGCCAATACCTAGAGCTAAAATGCCTTATGGAAAAAAATACTAAATTATAGTACTTAATAATAACTGATTTCAAGAGCTTTTTATTACCATGCCGTGACCATGCTAATGCTTTTATTGTAAATATGTAACAAGTTTAACCAATAGACTACTAATGGTTTTTAACTTTTAAGGTGATCTTATAACGAGAAGAACAGGAGACAATATAGATGGCTATCCTCTGTTAGTGGGCATCTATTCTCTGTTACGCCAAAGTAAAAGTGAAAATGTCGATATCTTTGTCGATTCCTTATGCACATATGTGAGGTTAGTCACTTTATTTTAATTCTTCTTTTTAGCCTCTTGATGTCAATCTAAGTAAAGGTTGCTCAGAATTCTGCTTCTTAGACAACTGGATACGAAATTTTATTTATTTTTACATGGAAGATTTAAGGGCAAAAGGATCGTATAGTACAAATTAGATCTGTAACAATTTCAAATCTTAACAAATATTTTTTACATCTTATGTAGCACTAGCTTATACTTTGACTTGGGAACCTACAATTTAAAGTACTTGCAAACGATTTGCACCCTTCTTGCATGATAAGGTATTTGTATTTAGTTGTTTTAGATCATCTCTTTTATTTCAGAATGAAACATGTAGAATCATCCAATGATGGTGCTGCTATTGTAAGGATATTGCAATTATTTTCGGAGACATTCAACTATTCTTTTGATAAACTTGAGGATAAACTTCCTTTAATATTGCTGTCACATACTCTTCAAAAGTAAGACAAAAAAAATGAGAACTTGTAGTGAACAAAACAACTTAGTTAGCATATAGTATGATATTTTATTGTTATATAGAAAGGTACATAATATATTATTATATCAATTAAAATAAAGACTTTCATTTTTTGACAATGTTTCTTCTCATTTTTCACTTTTAGTTTCCAATAGTGCAGAAGCATCGAACTTAGGGCGGTTGTGAAGTGACATGAATTTGACACTGCGCAGTGAATTGCTTCATGTTCAGGGCTGCCACAAAGGCATTCTACTATACAGGGTGTCCCAGAAATCGACGTCAAGCCGTAAATGGGTGATAGACCAAGTTATAACAGTTCTCAGAAAAATACGAAAAAAAATCTATCTCATGTTTTTAAAAATTTATGGTCACTTTAAAAATTTACAAAAAAAATCAATCCCTGTAATGGTTCTTTAACTCCAATTGCTACAAATCCCATAATTTATCTAATTTTTTTATTATTATGTATTCTTGAATAATGCTTGTGTAGATTTTTGCCTAAAATTCAAAGCCAACTCCTCCTACTTGGAAGAAAATTAAACTTTTTCAAAACCAAATTATTCAAATTTACTATTTCGCCCAACTTTAACAGACTGTACTGAAAAAAAAAATGTACTACGCTAATTTGGCAAGTAACATGAAAAATTGGCGCATTTAATAAGGATTCAAAAATGGTGTAACACTTGCTAGATTACGTTTTCAATAATTGGTCAAATTTAATGAGGCAAGATAAGTCACAGTATCGATTTAAAGTAAACATGTGGACCGGGATACTAAATGGCAAAATAATTGGACCTTTTGAGCTGCCAGAGATTTTGAATGGCGCAGTTTATTTGGATTTTCTTCAAAATACTTTACCAGATTTATTAGAAGACGTGCCACTGAACGTTTACAGGGAAATGTGGTTCCAGCAAGATGGCTGCCCAGCGCATTATGCCCGTTTAGTAAGAGAACATCTTGATGAAGAATACCCGCTCAGGTGGATAGGGCGCGGTGGGACAATCTTGTGGCCACCCCGTTCGCCTGATTTAAATCCCCTAGATTTTTTTTACTAGGGAGCGGTAAAAGAGAAAGTGTACTCAAAAACAATAGAGAATTTAGCCAAGCTGCGGGAAAGAATAACGGAAGCCGTTGTCTTTGTAAATAGGGGAAGATTTGCCCGGAAAATAACCAGATCTTTTTTAAGAAGATATCGTGCTTGCATTGCCGTCGAAGGAAGGCAGTTTGAACATTTATTGTATTAAAAAAAAATTAAATCTGATAATTTGTTTTTTTTTTCTAAGATGAGAAAACTGGTCCTGACTTAAAGTAAAAAGGTTGAGTCACTATCATAACTTTGCTCTTAAATTACGTAAAATTTCGATTTCTTATCTCGCTCACACTTCGTAAAATGACTCTCTCCGTCTCTATCGAACTAGAAACGGAGTTTAGCAAAGCTTTAGGTAAGCTAAAGTCATTTTAAGGAAGTATGGACATTTTGGGTAAAAACCGATACTATTTACAAAAAAAAAATTGCCCAATTATTGAAAACGTAATCTAGCAAGTGTTACACCATTTTTGAATCCTTATTAAATGCGCCAATTTTTCATGTTACTTGCCAAACTAGCGTAGTACATTTTTTTTTCAGTACAGTCAGTTAAAGTTGGGCGAAACAGTAAATTTGAATAATTTGGTTTTGAAAAAGTTTAATTTTCTTCTAAGTAGGAGGAGTTGGCTTTAAATTTTAGGCAAAAATCTACACAAGCATTATTCAAGATTACATAATAATAAAAAAATTTGATAAATTATGGGATTTGTAGCAATTGGAGTTAAAGAACCATTACAGGGATTGATTTTTTTAGTAAATTTTTAAAGTGAACATAATTTTTTTAAAACATGAGATAGATTTTTTTTCGTATTTTTCTGAGAACTGTTATAACTTGGTCTATCACCCATTTACGGCTTGACGTCGATTTCTGGGACACCCTGTATAACTGCTGAGGCCAAAATTATTTGTAATTTTGCCTTGCAAGTTCTGGATTGAATTGTGAATTGTATTTTGCTTTCACTCTGGTTTCTTTTTCAATTTCTGTATTTAGAGGTTTATGAAGACCCTTCAAAAACAATTCTGTTCTATATTTTTCTTGTTGCTCACGTTTCAGGCGAGCTTCTCTCAGTTTTTTTATTTTTTTTTCTTTATCTTCATCTTTAGTTTTGTCTTTTTTGTGTTTCTTAGTCTTATGTTTATGCTTTTTATCAATGATAATATGATTCTCTGTTTTTGTTTTAGCAGAAGGCATGGCCCTCTTTTTGTCCTTATAAGTATTATCATGCAAATGTTTAAATGCATTCATTGGATCAAGGGTCTGCTTCTTTTTCCAACATACTTCTCCATTTTTTTCATCTGGCTCTTTTATTTTAGGTTTACCATCCTTGTCTTTCAAAACCAACTTGTCATAGGTATCTTTAATATTACTTAATCTAGATACCCCAGCAGTCTCTGGTGGTACTTCATACCAATTCTTTTTGCCGAGAGCCTCATTTGTGTCTTGTCCAAGATATGTCAAGTAACCTATTTTTTTCTCATATTCTTCTTTCTTTTCTTTTATATCTTTGTCATGTTCCTTATTAGTAGTGTTTATAGCATCTTCATAATTTGCAAATAAGTTAATGTGTTCAACAGATTTGTGTTGTGGTGGTTCTGGTTCTGGCTCATTAATGCCATATTCCTGTAACTTTTTCTTGCTTTTATGTTTTAACACACTAAGACGTGCCTCACGGTCAGCTTGATCGATCCTCGACTGTTCTTGTCGTTCTTTTTCTGCAGCTTCGGCTTCATCTTTCCTTACTCTGGCTATGTTTTCTTTTGTTCTCACGTGCCATCTATAATAAAATACATCACATTAATATTATTTAAATAAAGTGCAAGTAAAACAATCAGTCTCTTTCGGCACTTGAATTCATAAATTATAGTTGCCTAGAAAAATTCAACATGCTTTTGTTTTTTCCATAGAAAATTCGGACATTAGATGAAATGAAAATTAGTAAGTAGGTACAGTCGGTAATAGCTGTGGCCTGACCCACCCTTAAAATTAACGAATTCGAACCCTCTACCGGTAACATTAAGGATTATTTAATTTGTATGAGTCATCAGGCTAGCGCAACTCGATGAACAAATACAATACAAAAAGGCAAATTTAATCTTTAAAACCATTATCGTTAGGATATTTATAACTATTTGTTATGCGATTTTGATTTTTATGCTTTAAGACTAAAAAGTTTATCAGAGTGTTGTAATATAATTAGTGTCATTGCTACTAATAGCTTGTTTTAATTATTATATTCAAGTAGATCTGGTCTCGTGGTTCGTGTATAAGGCTGAGACGAACAAGATGTGAGTTCAAAGCCTGCGTCGAGAATATATTGTTTTGGTTTCAATTTAGAATCTATTGAGTAAGTATTTCTTGCATTATTCTAAATAACTATAGACGGACACATTCTTCAAATATAAATTTCTAAATTGGTAATATTTTTGCCTAACTTGTAATAAGTGGGCACTTGAAAGACAAATATGCGTATTCATTATAAAACTGGTAGTCAAATACTAACGTTAAGTGAAGGAAAATTAAAACTAACCGTGACAATAAAGCTAAAGCCAGTCTACGCACAAGTACAGTGACTACGTATTTTTAGGGTTCCGTACCCAAAGGGTAAAAACGGAATCCTATTACTAAGACTCCGCGGTCCGTCTGTCTGTCTGTCCGTCTGTCACCAGGCTGTATCTCATGAACCGCTATAACAACAAATACTAAAACAGAATAAATTAAATATTTAAGTGGGGCTCCCATACAACAAACGTGATTTTTTTGTCGTTTCACGATAGTGGTACGGAACCCTGTGCGCAAGTCCGACTCGCACTTGGCCGGTTTTTTTTACCTTGCCTTACTAAATTGCGAAAAACAACGACCTTTTAAAAAAAATCTTTTACAATTTTTATTATATTATCGCGTCTCAATTGCAAGATAATATATTTGCACGAGGAGAATGTTATCATCAGATAGATTGCTAGGAGACTTAATAATAATATAGCAGTAAGTGTGTAAGCTCATGCCGTGACGTAAGCAAACATATTCATAAATACTGTTTCATTTCTTTGTTTTAGAGAAATACAGTCAGATTGTTTACTGACGTGTAAAACCAGCAGTTGAATAACTTTGGGTTACTAGGGCTAGATTTCTTCCATGGGACCTGTTGAACTTATAGAAGTTGGTGGCCGATTTTATAGTCACCAGTCAGTTTGTAAATATTACGTGCCGCTTGCAACAAATTATAGAAAAAGAAGGTGCTCCACTTTGCTATTATGAAATCATCACCTCCCGCAGTCAACTTTTAAAATAAAAATGGGTATTTTATAGGCTGTGTGATGTTTGAAATAATAACAAAAGCTATAATGATCATATGACCCAATTTGGTTTAATATACTTATTTTTAATATAACTATCAAATGATATAATGAACTATTGATATAATTTCATTTCAAATAATTTTATATTTTTTAAGTTAATTTAAATTTATTTCAAAATTCAGACAATTTACTGTCCATTTCTTGTTATTAACAAATACTTATATAACTAGTGCTAGTAAAAGGTACATTACAAATCAAATAAATATTTACAAAATATTGCCATTTGATATTGACAGTCATTTGAGATTGAATTTAAAACCACACTTATTCAAAAATATGTAAATTAATAATAAAAATGTCAAAATTAAAAAGATTTTATATGTCAAGAAAATATTGTGAAGAATAGAATTTTAAATTAACATGTAAAAAAATCAATACAAATATTTCAATTAATATTATTTATATATATATATTAAAAAATTAGGTCATATGAACATTATATAAAAAGAGCAATATATAAATTAAATGAAAAAAATAAATGTTTATTGGTGCAAAAAAGGTTACATACACTACAGTTTAAGTACAGCTATATTGTAAGGATTATTCCATTGTAACCATTTTGAGTAATGAACCCTGCCTCTCAAACTAGGGCAACCTGTATCTTGATAGACAGTATTCAGGTAGGATTTTATACAATATTAATATTAGCAATAATTTATACAATAAATGGTAGGCACATAGTCGTCGTGATAACAATTCAGTATCAATAAACTATTCAAGTATAAGCTTAATTAATAATAAACCGGCCAAGTGCGAGTCGGACTCGCACACGAAGGGTTCCGTACCATTATCGCAAAACACTGCAAAAAAAAAAACATGTTGGTTGTATGGGAGCCCTCCTTAAATATTTATCTGTTTTTAGTATTTGCTGTTATAGCGGCAACAGAAATACATCATCTGTGAAAGTTTCAACTGTCTAGCTATCACGGTTCATAAGATACAGCCTGGTGACAGACGGACAGACAGACGGATTGTGAAGTCTTAGCCCCGTCCTGTCTTTGGGTCCCGTTTTTACCCTTTGGGTACGGAACCCTAAAAAATATAAGTTAAAGTAAAAATTTAATTTGTATAATAAAATAAGTTAAGGTTGTATAGGTGAGTAAGGGAATCAGGAGTGGAGTGTGTGTTTTTTTTTAGTTTTGAGGTGTTAATCATTTATCTAAGAGAGATAGGTAAGTAACGATTCCGTGTAGGAATAGTCCTGGTGTAGTTGCCACTCAGTGATTTTACATTTAAGTGTGTGTCTGTTTAGGTCTTGTATGTTGAGTTGTTTGTGAATTTGGTTGTATATGTGGGTGCATAGTGTGAAATGTTGATGCCTTGCAAATGTGGTTTTATGCTGTGTAAACGTGGTTGGGATCCTTCGTTTGTTAGTTTTGGTAGTGGGTATTTTGGAATGTGTTCTGAAATGAATGTTATACTAAATGTTATTACAGCAACTGAAGATTATATGAAATATAACATTAGATCACATGTAAATAGGTTACTTGTTTTTACAGCATAATAAAATTATATCATGTGAACAATATTTCAAGTGATAATATACTGTTATACTATTTTTATACCATACATTACAGACCCCAGGTAATGGCAGGGTGGGTCAGATAACAGATATTACCGTACCAACTGTACTATAAACTCATATAATATTTAAAAGAGTATGATGTCTACCAATAGGAACATTTTCTCTTTTCAGCTAAATTGCTTCTGCAGCAGTCTTATAATTACAAATTGATTATACATTGAATGAAGTTCTGACCACAAAAATTATTTATGCGTTTACAATAGAGTTTGCTAACAAGATTATTTTTATTGAAGATTATAAAAATTGGATGATGAAGGCTCATTTATGTTTGAAGCTATTGTGTTTAATTAACATACCTTTTCTTTGGAAGGATATTCATTCTAAAATTATAATCCAATAACTAAAATTGGAGGCAAAGTAGAGGAAGTTCTAGGTAATTCACATTAATACACAAAAAAAACACTACAACAAAGCTAGAATCTATCCCAGCATAGGCTTGTCGAAAAAATATCGATATATCGATATTTCTGGTTCGATATATAGATATTTTTAGGCGATATATTTTCATCCGATACATCGATATATCGATACAAAATATTCAATATCGAAAAACGTATCAAAAACGATATTTTTTTTCAAATTTAATTTGTTAGCAGAATATTTAACAGAATTCAAAGCCGTAAAAGATAGGAACGAACGGCAAATTACTGTATTGTCTATGACTTGAACGTTTTGTTTGTGTTGCGGCTGCTGCAGGCCGCGGTGGCCAAAATCCGTCACTCTTCACTTACTTTCAAATGTGAGTTCTTTTGCGTTGTGTGTGTGGTCGTGTCATTATAGAATATTTTTAGAAGATTGCTATTCAGTTCTAGAAATTTTCAAATTTTGCCTATTATAAAGGATTAACAATTAAAATACCTTCGTTTTTATTAAGACTTAATTAATGTGCATTTAGTATAAAAAATAGTACTACCTATTGTTGAGCCAGATTGAACTAAATACATTATTATCTTAAAATCCGAAAATCTATAAAAATTGGACCGATATATCGATATATCGATATTTTTCCCTCGATATATCGAGGTCGATATTGATATTTTTATAAATATCGATACATCGATATATCGATTTATTTTTGCACTTCCGACATCCCTATGACCCAGCACAGTTCAGTTCATCATATTCTTAATGTCAATGTCAAACTCAAAATTTGACATTAAAGGTGGAAACATATTATTAACACCCGACCCGACGCCTTCTGACGCGTTGAAGTACTAATCCATCTCATACATTTAATATGGTCAGAGACACATAGTCAACACGCCATGTGACGACACGCAATCACATGCGACAACACCCAGTCGGTTTGGATCCAGCGTGTTGCCGGTAGAGGGGGAACATGTTGGTACGACGCTACTCTATGGTCTTAGTTTAAAATATTGCTATGACGTTCTATTCTTTCCTTGTCAAGCAAGTCTGTCTTTGACGAAAATCTGTTAAATGTAAAACTACTATTACTTTTTTATTACGAATCTGACTCCAATACTAAAGGCAAATGTATATTTGTATTTCCACGCCCATCAATTGGTAGCAGAGCGTGGTAATATGTTCCATGTCAACGATCATCTGCGTAAGTACCTAACTAATGCGAGAATGGCGTCGACATCAACCCGAAGTATTGAAACGTTAAATAGAATACAAAAACGGAGTCGAACTATTCACGAAAAAGAAAATTCAATATTTGCAATCGGATAACGGCGGAGAGTACCAAAGCAAAGTATTTGATGATCTGCTAAAACAATGCGGCATCAGGAGCAGACTGACTGCACCATATACTCCACAGCAAAATGGAGTGAGCGAAAGAAAAAATCGATCCTTACTTGATAAGGCTAGATGTCTAATGATGGAATCGAACTCACCTTAATTTTTATGAGCGGAAGCAATAAACTATAATATAATGTACTATCATGACACTCGTACCGAAGCAGCTCCTAACCACAGCAGCCGGAAACCTGAAAAAGAAAGGAAATTGTGATACAATTTAATAACAATCCTAATTCTACCTTACCGATTCAGGATTCTCCACCCTCGAAAGATGCGTCATCCTCAGCTGCCACCAATTCTCCAATAAACTGCAATGATAATATGTTACCAAATGAGGATGTGGGGGCTAAAACTGCTGATCAGTACCAAACTTCACCTGAAATATTAACAGAAGATGAAGGAGCTGAGAGCGATGGATATCAAACTTCACGTGAGACAGCAACCGGAACAACATCGCAAAGACCTAAGAGAAGTAAAAAGAAGCCTCTATGGACAAACGACTATGTCTTACAGGACGATATGGAAGACAGCATGCTTGTGTCAGAAATTTCATACTTATCTGATCATCATGATACTGAAGATGACTGACACGACGAAATTAAAGCTGAAATAAGAGCTCATATCAAGAACGAGACTTGGAAAATTACTAAGAAGGATAGTGGCGAAAAAGTAATCGACTACAAGCTTGTTTTAAAAACAAAAATTGGCCCGAACAATGTGGAAACCAAAAAGGCGAGAGTTGTAGCTCGGGGATTCACACAAAGACCTGGCATAGATTACAACGAAACATTCGCCCCAGTAGCAAAGTTAAGTTCCATAAGAACCATCGTTGGAATGTCTATCCAGGAAGGAATGAAATTGAAGCAGATGGATGTCACAACAGCGTATCTAAACGGCGATATAGACGAAAACATATCCATGAAGGTACCTGAAAATTTAGAAAAATATGTGACAGAAATCATGATTGATGAAAGTAAACAGGATGACCTTACAATATATAACAAAGCTAGAAATATGCTGGAATGTTTAAGGAATATTAAAGGAGACAAAGTCTGCAAATTACAACGATCCTTGTACGGACTTAAACAATCCGGGAGGATGTGGTACATTCGATTGGACAAGGAACTACGAAATATTGGTTTTGTTCCGTCACAAGCAGATCCATGCGTATACATACTGCAGAAAGGAGGAGCAAAAATTATCACTGCGATCTGGGTTGATGATCTCCTAATTGCCTATACAGGGACTAATAAGATCTCTCGCAATTCAATGATTGCTACAGTGCCTAACATTTCAAGAGTGCCAAACGTGTTTTAAGATGACCTCAAAGGCACTTCCGAAATCGGAATAACCTTTAAAAAGACAGATCAAGAGTTATACGGCATGGCAGACGCAGACTGGGGCGCCTGCAAAGTAGACCGCAATTCTTTCTCTGTTTATTGTTTCATATATGCAGGAGGCTGCATCAGCTGGTCCTCGAGAAAACAAAAGAGTGTGGCACTTTCTACGGCCGAAGCGGAGTATTGCTCGATCACCGAAGCCGCTAAAGAAGCCATACATCTTAAATCTCTATTCAACGATCTAGGAGCTCGTATTGAGTGTGACACCCGACGCGTACCGTGCACATATGCAACACCCCACGTGATGCTACAACATGCTTCGCTAGTATTGCCAGGTCTCGTTTTTGTTTTATCCCAAGTCTGCTCTCAATTTACCCTTGATTTTAGGTTTAATGAAAAAAAAACTGTTTTTTTTTTAAATATGCTTTCCCTCGCCGTATCATCTGTATTTGAGACATTTAATGCAAGATCATACATAAAACGAAACATTATAATCTATTATATAATTACAGATCAGTTTTACTATAAGAATATTTGAAACCATTAAAAAAAATCTTGTTATTTAGGGATTTGTACCATACCAAATACTTGACTAATAAAAACCGAAAATTGCTGGTTCAAAGGAAATATTTAAACTTAAGTCCATCATTACAAATTTGACTGAAATAAGTTAAATCATTTCTATTATAATATTTAATTGTAATAGATAAAAGTATATACAGTGTATAAAACACTTAAATAACTAAGACTACAAACATATACACTTTAACCAAAAACTACTCACTAACTAAAACTAAAAATATCCTTAACTAAAATATGGCGTCGAAAAACTCCTCCACATCGTTCCCCACTGGTAATGTACCCAAAAAGCTGGCAGCATTGCCACGTCGTATGGCAATGCTTATTCTCTGACCAAGGTAAAAGCCAGCCCTTGGGTCACGCGAAGTGTCAACTAGACGTTTGGAAAGATCTTTAAACAAAGCGTGAGCACTCGGACCCCACGGACCAAGAGTTTCAACCCCAAACGGCTCGAAAATATAACTACCGATGAGGTTATTATATTTCCGCCGCTTGAGTTTCTCTGCAGCCGCAGCGGTAGCGCCAGCACAGCACGACGAACTCAGAAGATGGGATGGCGCAAGAGTATCGGCACAAGTAGCGTCCCACACTAAAGGCCTACCCATCTTCCATGGAAACAAAGACATCCCGTCCGGTCTTTTGCCATCGTCACGTGCCAGGCCACGGGGTTATATATTTTTCTATTAAAGCATAGACATAAAAATTACTCTCACCGAGTTTGTACCCTAAAAATTACCGTGCTGATGAAACTTAACTCTAAATTAGGGTAAATTACCCTAAATTGGCACCACTGATCATGACTGACGCGTGTTGTCGGGTGTTACTAGAGACATACTGTGTGCGAAGCATGAAATGTATCAAATATAGATGGTACGGCGAGGTAAAGCATAAAAAAAAGAGATCTTTATTCATTGAACTTAAAATCTAGGGTAAATTGAGATCAGACTTGGGATAAAACAAAAACGAGACCTGGCAATACTGGCTATGATACTATCGAAGCGTGTTGTAGCACATGTCGACACCCGACGCGTACCGTGCACATGTAACACCCCACGTGATGCTACAACACGCTCCGCTAGTATTGCTAGTTTTGCTTGTATTGTTATTAACACACTAATGGCAGAATTACACAGACCGTTCATCATCATTATTTCAGCCGACTGCCGAAATATGGAGGATAGAGTAAAGGGCTTATTACACTACACGGTATTCAGGGCTCTAAACCATAGTTTAGGGTGGTGTAATAACTGTTAGGGAGTTAGGGTTTCCAAAATATCGACCTTATTGACTCGGAATGATGAAGTGACCCGGTATTCATGGCCCTGAATACAGTCTAGTGTAATAAGCCCTTAAAGGTGGAACCACACTTACGTGGCGTGGCGTGGCACATGCTGGCGTGGCGGCGGGTGTGCACACTAAGCTGACGTGTCGTGGCGCGCCGTATACTAATTCAGAAATAGCGCCTAATCAGCGTATACTAATACACTGAACTGTTGCAACGTACATAATATTTACTTCAGATTCGGATGATGATTTCGATGAAAACTTTCAATTAATTTTTATGCACCTGCCATGTTATATCTGCACCACCATGTTTGAATGGTAGAGAATACCTTAGGGTTTAAGTCTGCGTATGTGCCTATATATTGCATGCATGAAATGTTAATAAATAAAGTTCTTCTAGCAATTAAACTTCTCGAGTGCAAAAACAAAAAAATGTTAACTAAAAAGTTATAAATAAATAAATTAATTAAAAAAATCAAAATACCCGACTGCTTAAAAATCGAACTAAAAAGACGTAAACAAGAAGAAAATCATGCTGTGCAGTCGGAGGATACATATTCGCGAGCTGGCTGACCAAAACCAGATGTATCCTCCGACTGCACAGCATGATTTTCTTCTTGTTTACGTCTTTTTAGTTCGATTTTTAAGCAGTCGGGTATTTTGATTTTTTTAATTAACTTTTTTATTTATAACTTTTTAGTTAACATTTTTTTTCGATTTAGGTACATTTAAATATATAAGTGTTATATATTTTTGAAATCACCTCTTGAAACCCTTTATTTTGATACCCCACACGATGGGTTTGGAAGAAAAAATAAAATTGGCCCCCCACAATATGGCGCCTAAAAGCCGCCATTTTTCTATTTTCCAATTTTAATGTGGCCTATGACACTCGCAAGGTTAAGACAAATCGATTGACGTATGAATCATCAAAATCGGTCAACGCGTTTGGTCTCTGGAACGCCACATAGGAACAAACATACATACATACATACATACATACATACATACATACATACATACATACTTACATACATACATACATACATACATACATACATAGACTGATAAACACATTACCCTCCTTCGGCAGTCGGGTAAAAAAGGCAAGGCATTTTCATCCCAAGCAGCATTTCAGCACCCTAATTGCGTATCTGTTTCTCCTTCCATTCCTTTCATTTTAACATCTTAACAGTATTCATTGGATGTTTTACGTTGTCGAGTAGACGGATTTTTGAATATAGGAAACAATGAATTCAAGGAAGGAAGCGTACCTTGCAATATTCTTTGAATTTTACAGAAATAGGATACTTATCAAATGATCTATCTAAACATATATAAAAAAGTTAATTAAAAAAATCAAAATACCCGACTGCTTAAAAAGCGAACTAAAAAGATGTAAACAGGAAGAAAATCATGCTGTGCAGTCGGAGGACACATATTCGCGAGCTGGCTGACCAAAACCGGATAATGGTGCGATTCCGACTCGCACTTGGCCGGTTTTTTCTATTTTCCAATTTAAATGTAGCCTATGACACTCGCAAGGTTAAGACGAATCGATTGACGTATGAATCATCAAAATCGGTCAACGCCTTTGGTCTCTGGAACGCCACATAGGAATAAACATACATACATACATAGACTGATAAACACATTACCCTCCTTCGGCAGTCGGGTAAAAAGAAGAAAGTGACTGACTGACTGACTGACTCACTCACTGACCATCAACGCACAACCCAAACGGCTGAAGCTTCAATCATGAAGCTTGGCACGTAGGGTCCTTTGGTAGTGTAGGTGAGCACTAAGAAAGGATTTTTGGAAATTCCACCCCTAAGGGCGTGAAATAGGGGATGAAAGTTTGTATGAAAATCCGTCAGTTTTAAAGTCAGGATCTTTATATTTTGGGTTTATGCTGAAGATTAAAAAGTTACTTACATGTGTCTCAGTGATTTTGAAGATACCACCCCCATGAGGGTGAAAAGGGGGGTGAAGTCATGGGAATAATTAAATCGTTTAGAGACTTGAAATTTTGCACATAGATACTTTATACTGTGCAGGCATCCACTAAGAAAGGATTTTTGTGAAATCCACCCCTAAGGGGGTGAAATAGGGGATGAAAGTTTGTATGAAAGTCGGTCAGTTTTGAAGTTAGGATCTTCGAATTTTGGGTTTGGGCTGAAGATTAAAATCTAACGCAAATTAAGGTCTTTTGGGAATTCCGTCCTTGGGGGGCGGATTATGGGGGATGAAATGTTGTGTACAAAAGTCCTTTTTTTACAAAGGAAAAGTTATTAAAAATACTTTCAATACTTTAAAGTCTGTTGGTAACTATAAAATGGCTCAACGCATAAATATAGGAATTAAATAGGGACGGGAAAATCTGCTTCGCCATGACAATTAATAAGGCTCAAGGACAAACTCTAAAGTATGCTGGTGTAGATTTGAGGGCGAATTGCCTTTTCCATGGACAGATCTATGTAGCGTGTTCACGTGTTATCTCATCAAATAATCTGGTGATATTGGCGTCAACATCCAAAATGGTTTAAAATGTTGTTTATAGAGAAATACTTTAATTTAATTACTTAATTATGCTTATAATTACTTATTATTAGTCATGGATAAACACAGTAATAGTGTAGGGATAGGGACGGGACAAGGATAGAGCGTATTGATGATAGAGTAGGTAAGTATAAGTCTGTCCTAAGAAACACTTTCGCATTACATTATTTTTTAATTTTCTCAACATACTGTTAAAATATGATAAGGAGAAGCATGTAGTCTACGCGTGCGAAGCCGCGGGCAAAAGCTAGTATACTTATACTTAGACTTTGTTTCATACAAAACTGTACTTTGCAAGTTTATTATGCTATACTTCAGATAGCTTGATCTCTGCGGCATATATAACTGACGTATACGTTATTGTTACGTTAGTGTTAGCCTGCCAAGCAAGCGCTATTGTTACTGTTTTGATATATATACTGATAGCTGTCGCAGAGATCAATCTTTCTTTTATGAAGTATAGTCGGTCATTTTCGAAACGCAGCACACAAGCGTCTGCTAGGAGTTCGCGTCGTTGAATTAGGTCTTATTAGGTATGTGTTTTTTTTTTCGATTATTGAAATAATCGACTAAAATCGATATTTTTTACAAACAAAAATCAATCATAACCAACTTTTCATCTGTCACCCCTCGAAATTAAGTCAGGTCTGCTATATAAAAATCTGCGACCAAAAGGATGACAAGTAGTTGGCGTCAATATTTTCATGTTGACAATAAATCTGGCAATGCTAATTGTAAATATTGCCCTAAAATTTAAAAAACGTGTAGTAATACTACCAATTTAAAACAGCACATGGAAAGGAAACTAGTGACATTCATCGACAAATTCGAGAAAAAACCGTTTTTTTTTTAAGAAAATTATCTGCATTTAGAGCAGTGGTAATGAAATAATCTGCACAAAATAAAGCGCCTGCCTGGGTTCGAACCCACGATCTACAAATTGTAAGTCGCGGCCAGAAGTGACTCTGGGCCACCACTGCTCTCACTCTGATCACAGTAGAGATAGAATCAGCCCAGGAGCCCATACGAGACAAGGGGGAATCTCGTTATGTAAAGAACTCACTCATGACCTCTGGAGTTAGACTGACCTCGGGATGCATGCTTTTCGTTGAAGATCGACGCTTAGGGCTATACTTAGCCATATACTACGATAAAAACGGTTTAGCGGCATCTACACCGACACACAAGTGCTCCAAAATAGAAAAGATCCTCAAGAGACTTGGCTTATCACAGGTTGTGGAATAGTGGTTGTGTCAGATTATGCGTGCATGACGTATATAGGACCGTCCGACGTGGTGACACTTTGGTTGAGGCGGAGGTCTTTATCCAGCAGTCACAGAATATAATTATATAGTTCCGGCAGTAGACGTATTTCAGCTGAAATAATGATGTGCACCTGGAAAATTTCTTCTATTTAGTTAAAGGGCTTATTACACTACACGGGCTTCAGGTCCCTAAGCTCTCATTTAGGGTAGTGTAATAACTGTTAGGTAGATAGGGTTCTCAAAATATCGACCATAATTACTCGGAATGGTGAAGTGACCCGGTATTCAGGGTCCTGAATACCGTGTAGTGTAATAAGCCCTTAAGTCAAAATCAAATGATAATAATAGCGTTTTTTAAATAACGATTTTAGTCGAGTTTTTAGTATCTAATCGATGGTCTCTAAATCGTGGTTATGATAAAGGTGGAAACACATTATTAACACCCGACCTGACCCCACGCCACCCGACGTGTCGACACCCGACGCGTATCGTGCACATAAATGCAACACCCCACGTGTAGTATTGCCAGGTCTCGTTTTTGTTTTATTATATATATATATATATATTACAGATCAGTTTTGCTATAAGAATATTTGAAACCATTCAAAAAAATCTTGTTATTTAGGGATTTGTACCATACCAAATACTTGACTAATAAAAACCGTAAATTGCGGGTTCAAAGGAAATATTTAAACTTAAGTCGGGTGGCGTAGCGTCGGGTCGGGTGTTAATAATGTGTTTCCACCTTAACTGCTGCTGGCAAATCCACAGAGTAGGTACAGTAATACATAATTACATAGAATAATAGTCTATGGTGCGCGTAAACGTAATGGACGTACGTACAGACGCAACTCAAAGCAAACTTTGTCTTTATTGAATTTGTGTTTATCTGGAACTAGGTATTAGTTCGTGATATTTTTAACATCGTATAGTGAAATCTGAAAATAACTGTTTTAATATCCTGATGTTATTAAGGCGGCATCGCTTTGTGTTTTGCATTTTTCAAGTTAATTTAGGTTATCCCTAATAAAAGCAACAATAAACCTTTTTCGTTATTTTAGTGACGGTATTGACATAATGGAAGCTGTAAAGGAGCCTCCACTTCATAATGCTCCTGTGGATGGCATGAAAATAACGATTGTATTTGATGAAAAAGACGAAAACGCCGTGGCTTCGGTAGCAACGGATGTATGTCACAAATCAAACGGAGTCGCGGATTCCGAATCGGCTGAAGTAGCTGCAGTAGAGAGTAACACTGCACCCAGCGAAGATAGTAAATGTGAAGTTGAAACATCGGTCGAGGTGAAGAACGAGGCAGCAGAAAGTGTTGAAGAGTCGACGATATCTGCCGCGTCTGAAATTGATAACACAACAGACGTAACAGTAAGCGCAGCCGAGCATAACAAAGATCCCACTGATGATCCGTCTCCAATTATTACAGAGTCGGCAAAAGATGAAGTCGAGGACTTAGATATAAACAGCAGTACAGAAGAAACCCCATTAGAAGAAACTACCATTGAAGAAGACAGTATTGTTGAACCACCCTCTGAAAGAGTCACTTTTCAGACTGAGGTTGTAGTTGAAAGTAATGACAACGAGGTATGTGAGACTATTGCAGAAGAAACAATTATTGATGATCATGATTCCAGTCATTTACTTAGTGGACTTGGTCAAAGTATTGAATTTAGTGAGGCCTTACGCTCATCTGATGTTGCTGATAGTGCGGAAAATAATAACTGTGCTGTAAGACAGGAAGTTTTCAATAAAGAGGAATTATTGGACATCTTGGAAGGGAATGATGAGGGACAGCCTGAAACCACACTACCACCAAACTTTCATAGAAATTTACAGTCAAAAAAGATCCTAGAAACTCAAATAGCTTTGGAACAGCTTTCAAGATTGAAAGGTAACCGTAAAAGTACTGGTTCTAGAATAAAAAAAAGTGATAAGGTAGAAAAAAGTGAAAAAGAAGCAAAAATTAGTAAAGTTAAAAGTGTCAAAATTGCAAAAAGTGATAAAGCAGAAAAAGTTGTCAAACCAGATCATTCACCAGATCAAAAACAATCAACCGAAAGTAAACCCAAAAATATAGTTAATGTCCTGGTTCAAGAATGGGATGATGAAGAAGCTTCTTGTGAAGGTGATAAGTCTAACAAATCGCAGGAGAATGAACCCTCGTTAGAAAGTACTGAAGAAGTAAAACCACAAGAAAGTGGTATTAAAGAGGAAGAGGAAGCAACTGCTCGGAGTTCCATTGATTCATCCTGTGATGGAAAAACGCCAGCATTGAATAAGAGCAGTGATGAAGGCCAACCACAACGGAGACTTGGTCGAGTGATCAAGAAAAAAGTTATATTCGATCCTGATAATCCTGACACTTTTACAAAAACTAAAACTGTTATTAAAAACAAAGAGCCTAGTATGGAGGAAGATACAACTCCAATTAAAAAAATTAAGACTGAGCAAACTCTCCAGATGGTTGGAAAATCATCTTTGACAAAAAAAATGCAATGGAAAAAGCCTTCTCCTAAAAACTGCAAACAAAATAAGCGATTGACTGAGGTTGATAAATTACTGATGGATGAAGGAGCTGTGAATATGATATATCAATTAACCCCTGAAGCACCAAAGGGTAAAAAGAACATGAAAACCAAAGCAGAATTTATTAAAAAATTACAGAGCTCTACACCTGACTCAACAGAAATGAAATTCAGAGAAAGGAAAAAAGAATCAAAGTATGAGGAAGGAGAAGCTAAAAAAATTCTTGGTGGCAAGCACAGATCCTCTCTGAGTAACTCAGTCAAATCACCATCAGTTTGTGAAGACTTTGAGGCACACAGTGCTGATGATTCTATTATCTACAGACGGCACTCATCGAGTTCTTACTCAAGCTCATGCATGAGTCCACGACGTCTGAGTGATGTGGAAGGAAGCAATCAGAGTGGCTCAGGTAAGCCACAAGCATCTCAATCTGATGTTCAGAGCCAGTCAGGTACCATTGTTGGTAATCGACCAATAGCTGAGATGTTCATGTCGGACCACATTGATGCTGTCAAGACAGACATTATAAATAAAGATGATTGCATGTCTATAAAAGAAAAATTAAATAATAAGTTAAATCTTGCCTTAAATAAGAGGAAGCGTGACAATTCCAAAACTGAAAAACCGGCAAAGCTAAAAAAAGTTATGAAAGCTGCTGAAAACACAGCTGTAAATAGTGAAGATTTTAAATACTTGTCCATTAGCTTTGACCAAAGATTAGCTGAAATATGTATTCAGAAACCAGGGTCCAACTGTAATATTGAGGTAAGTTTTATTACCTTCATGTAATTGCAAAACTATGCAAACATACTTTTTCTTCTCAAGTTTTATGAATATGTATAAAATAAAGAGACCTTATTTTTCCTTCACAGATAATAAAAGAGTTAGAAAAAGCACTACAATTGATTGAATTAAGAAAAGACATATCTGTAACTCTGTTAGCATCTGAATGTGGGACTACGTATTCAGATTTAGATTTAAGACCTTTGTTGGATGAAAATATGGAAAAATCAACAAATTTTGCTTATAAAATAGCAGAATCTATTAGGTAAGTTGTAAAAATCTGTATTTATTATTATAAATCTAAGTAAAATTGCTTCATTTGAAATCATAAAGCAGAGATTAAGTCTGATTTATAATCTCAAATGCAGGGACCAACAGAAACAGTTTACTTTATGTTTGTTATTTCAAGAGAATTATATTATTGCATTTAACATAACGTTCCAATAAATGGTTTCAACAAGATGTAGTCTTGTTGTTAGATAAATTCACCTTATTCACTTGCATTTTGCTTATAGCTATGTTGCAAAGCACTGGACCTACAGATAAGAGAGCTTTAAATAACTGATGCAGATATACTGCACTTCTGTAGTGTGAAACACACATAATAGTGAAAGTCTACTTCTATTGGATTCTTGTTAATTAAAGGGCTTCAATTATCTTGGTGAAACATATTTATTTGTCAATAAAAACTTAACAAGAAATACGCTGGCACTTGCAGCTCTGCTTCGGCTATATTTATGAGAATGTATGTATATTGCTGAGTGTCTGCACAGTTTGTGTTTATACTGTTTTGCTCATAAGCATAATTAGACTATAATTTTCCTATTGTTGGGACACAGATCTATCCGTGAGAAGGAGTATGCTATAATCAACTTCCTAGGCCCATTGAAAGTTTATCAATGTCAAATGTCTTCGAGTTTTTAGTTCAAAGAAATGCTGGTTTCCTCTCAATGTTTTCCTTCACCATTTTTCTCTTAATCATTTACAGGTCTCTCTTACAAACAGTGGAACAACATAGCAAGCTTTTGTGCTCCGGAATGAGCGGTCGATGTTCCGGCATAGGCCTGGCACTGATAGGCCTCAGCGACGTGGCGCTGGCGTCTGAGCGGGCCAGCTTCGCCATCAGCCCCAAGTCACACATATCGGTGGCGCCAATAGAGCCTGGAGTATCAGCGTTCACTACATACAGACTCCTGCCTCAACCTTTAGTAAGTTCTGTAAATTTACACTTGTTGCCAGATTTATTATGGTACGAAACAAATCAAATTTGTAGAAAAAGTAACATAGGGAGTTGCTTTGAATAAATTAACACTTCAAATTAATTTTCTATTCTACTTTAATATAACTTTAAATTTCTTGTTGCAGTTAAACGAAATGATCGTTTTTGGGCGTCGGTTGACCGCAGCTGAAGCTCTGCAAGGCGGTTTGGTGAGCCGCACGCTATGGCCTGACAACTTCAATGAACAAGTCCATACTATCGCTAAAGATATTGCGGCTCAACCAGCTCAAGTAAGTTAATAGTCTTCATAGCTGTAGTCGTCTTCTGTGCGCTGGCAATAAGCTTTCCACCCTCTCCCTTCGTAAAGCAGTTCCGAGACGTGCGTGTGAGTTATGCCTCCATTGTGCACACATATGTGGTGTCTGGGGCATAGACAAGACTGGTAGAGAGCGTTTAGATCGTAGTTAACGTTTCCACAAAACTCGCCGGTCTTGCATAAAGGAAGTGACGAACATCGATACGTATACGTATGATTAGTATCCTCACGCGAAATCAACTTCCAATAGTTGGGGTTCCTACAGCGACAGCTAAACGTTATGCTAGGTGGGACCAGCTGCATGTTCTTGTGATGCATTGCTTCCAGCTCATCGGGATTCATACGTTGGTAGGTAGTGACTACGTTGAGGGCAGTTTCGTTCGTAGCACATTCTGGCCAGTCAGTGACAGGTTGGCAGAACTGAAAGCAAAATTTGGTTCTTAGATTTAAAAACATGGTTCAATTGTGTTAAAGCGAACTATTAATGAAATACCCGTCCGGCCGTCCATACAACATAAGCCTAAGGTAATCTTGAAGACCTGAAAAGTTATCGAAAATACCCGCAGCCACACATTTCTGTAATAAGTATGTCGAATTAGCGGAACATGGCGAATAATGATATCCCCATGTATCAATAGTATTAAAGGAATCGGCAATATTTACCTGTAAATGAGCTCGGTTGTTCAATTCAACGAGACTGTCGTTGGTCGCGCGGGTGTCGCAGCGCATGCGGCGCGCGCACCGACACAGTCGCACCAGCGCAGGCGCGCGCCAGTACCGCAGTACGAGTGCAGAACACGCCTGGCGCGGATTGCAGGACGGCAGGCTGCGTTCACTCTCCTCCTAATAAATGCAAACCACAATTGCACTGGACAATACATGCCATTGAACCATTACAAAAAAAATATTTAAAAACCAGCCAAGTGCGAGTCGGACTCGCGCACGAAGGGTGGCACCATTATCGCCAAAAAACGGCATAAAAATCACGTTTGTTGTATGGGAGCCCCACTTAAATATTTATTTTATTATTTTTTTTGTATTTGTTGTTATAGCGGCAACAGAAATACATCATCTGTGAAAATTTCAACTGTCTAGCTATCACGGTTCATGAGATACAGCCTGGTGACAGACGGACCACGGAGTCTTAGTAATAGGGTCCCGAACTCTAAAAATACCCTTTGGGTACGGAACTCTAAAAATGCCTCTTTTGGACCAAATTGATTTTTACAGCAACAGTAATAAAGGCCAGAAAATCATTCTCACGTTTGTTTATGTAGTCATTTAACGTGGTAGATAGAGGTTTTAGTAATTAACTTCGTATCATACAATATTCAATTTACTTTCCTTTTAAAAGTTTATGTAGACTAGTAAAGTACTTACGAGACCATAATAGTACAAAACAGGCTCGTCGTTGTCATCGCTGGGCTCCACACAAGCACATAGCGCTAACAGCAACAGTATGTTGAACCACATAGTAATTACTAGATACTGTAATGCATACTTAACTCTCTTAACTAAGCTTCTTAATAGGTCGCAACCCATATCGATAAGATAACCTTGTAACGAGATATTAACTCGAGTAGATTTGTTTCGACTAACTGAATTTAGAAATGTGTGTAATTACGTGTAAACTTCGGCTGTTTTACACAAAAATGTTCCAACAGCCAGGCGAGCAATTTATTTGGGGTGGGCCGCAGCATGTCTTCTTCAATGTATTTCAATTCGCCATCATGTTTTTTTGATACGTAGTTATTGTTCTCGCCAAACTTCTTGGCCGTCTTGAAGTTGGCTTTCGGATGCGCAAGGCACGGATCGGTGCTGTTTTTGTATAACCCTTAAATAAAGTACCTATAGATTAAGCCTTAAAATGACCTTGATTGATAGAGCGAGATGGCTAATTGGCAGCTCCATGTAAATAATAAGGACAAAAGATTATTTTTTGTCTTTGTCACCGTGGCCGGTTTCTGTTGTTTGTCAAACTCTAATACAATGGCAGGTTTGACAAACAAACTCGGTTTTGTTTGATTTTCTATGATTTCGTGGTATTTTATGTTAATTGAGACAAGGAATTTGGGTTATTTATAGATAATAAGTGGCAGTGCGATGGTGGGTTGTAGTGTTCTTGTTCTTGTTGTAACACCAGAACTAACTATTGCTGTCTCATGTGCGGCCACGCCAGTGCTTAATCTATAGGTACTTTATCTAAGGTATAACCTATACTACTGCGCAGCTATTGTAGCCAACTTCTGCAGTCTTATTGCGTAAGTGAACTCGGCAAGGCAAAGGATTTGATCCTATCAATCGACCAATCACGTGCGAGATGAATGACGCGATGTGGATTGCCGTCTATGTGATTGATCGATTGATGGAGTCAAATCGTTTGCCCTGACGAATTCACTGACGATGACGCAATTAGGCTGCAAGTCGGCCAAGAAGTTGGCGAGAACTATAACTCAAATTCAACCAATGGTTAAATGTGCTAACCGATGGTTTCATATTTCGGTAAATTGCGTTTTTTCATCAATTTAATTCTCTGACCATAAAATTTGTAAGGTTAACCCTTACAAATTTTATGGTCAGAGAATTAATTATTTATATCTATATACCAATATTATAAAGAGGAAATATTTTTTTGTTTGTTTGTTTGTACCGAATAGGCTCCGAAACTTCTTGACCGATTTTAAAAATTCTTTTACCAATAGAAAGCTACATTGTTCCTGAGTGAAATAGGCCATTTTTTATCCTTAAAACGGGTCCTGTGGGGTGGTCCACGGGAGCGAAGCTGCGGGGAACTGCTAGTGTAATATATAATGGAGAGTAAATTATTTGGTTATTTGTTAGACTAACAATTGATGAAAAAACAAAAACGTGTTTTATCGAAATTTAAACCATTGGTTAGCATATTTAACCAATGGTTGAGTTAACTACGGATAAAAAAACTGGACCATAGACGGTCGGAATAATTTACATATTATATATATTTATGTAATTTAAATTTGTTCTCAGATTGTCCCACCCTTCTTATATTAGATAGTTTATAACAGCACTGTCTGTTTATGTTGTGGGTTCATGTTCTGATGTTTTATTTACAGAATATCTGGCTAAAAAAGCAACTATTGAACATGAAGAAGAGTGGGTCAGAGTCTACATTCCTGGCGCATTTGGAGAAGGAGCGAGATCTGCTTGTAGAGTACTGGACCTCGGTGGAAGGACAGGACATCTTACGTGCTACGTACAACGCCTAAATTTTACTATTCTGTTACTAAATAACAGTAAACGATATTAATTTCGCAGTAACCTTTTATTCATGTGTTGAAATTTAACTGTATAATGTGTATACACAGGTCTAATTGACCTCCGAAACAGATTTTTATCGCAACAAATTGTCCATGAATAAAAAAATTGTAATAATGTAAACTAATTAAGCAAACAATTGCATATCCACGGTATTATTTTGTCACAAGGCAGTGTTCAAAATTCATAATATGGCTGAACATTTAAATAAATGACAAAAAGTTAGACTGACATCAAAATTACTGTAAAAAAATAAATTAGTATGCGCCCTACGAATGTAGGGGGATTAGGTATTGTGTAAAGACTGCTATTAATGAGAGGGTAGATAAACAAGTGTGTGCAAGTTAAGAATTATTTGTTTACGGCAGATTTAGATCCTTGGTGTTTATTATATTTAGTCATAGAAAATTATGTTATGTTATAAATGAAATTGTTTATGTCCTTGTTTTAGATTTTTATGAGTTTATGACTTAAGTTTTAGCATAATTTTCTTTTATCAGCCAAAGTTCGCATTAACGGCTTTATTTAAAAATATTTTGGCAAATTGTGTAACTGTCTAGAATACTGCGGCTATATGCACACTCAGATCTACAGGAAAAAATGTTAATAAGTAAAGCAGTAAATGTTATTTCATAATAAAAATACGTCTGTTCTTCGTTATGTTTATTTCAGATTACACGTTTTCTTCATTCCTTTTATATTTGGAATCAAAACATCAAACAGAATATTTTAGTAGAATCTACGTTCGTGTTTCATTTCAAAATAATTTTGTTGAGAACTTCTATAATATGTATAGAATATTAACGTAAGTGTACCTAGTGGTAATTTATTTCTTTTTGGTTAAAATAAAGTGCCTTTTATGATATCGAAATCTATTATATATTTTGTTAAAAAACTTAAACTATACTATAAATATTAATTAGAACACCGACCATATGAATGATTTTGAAAATGAAGATAATAATTGGTGCATAAGACATCACATGAATTAAGCGTTATGGCCACATTGATTACACACCCCAAATGTATAATTTTTGAGAAAATCATGATTAATATACAGATGAAGCAACGCAGGCAGGTTATGTGCATGAGATGCACTAGAAATGTTGCACTTTCACCACATAGTACAAACAATGTTAATAGGGATGATGACGGGGTACGAAACAGCAATTTCTATTTAGTCCGCCGGTTAAATTATTAAAAAATATTGGCCACGTATTTTTTGCTTATTCAAATCAATAAAAATTCACCAAGATACAGCGCATCAAAGTTCGGGAGTGGGGGCTTGTGACGTCACTTCTATGTAATAAGTGTACCAAGGCGTGACGTCGTGCGATATTTTAACGCACTGTATCGTCATAATTTTTTGTTAATGTGACAAACTAAAAAATACGTGTCCAATATTTTTTTGAAATCTATCTGACGGACTTAAAATATTTTTTTAGTCATCATCCCTATTGTGTGGTAGGCGAATGTTGCGAATAGTATAAAAGTTGTTATTCAAGCATGATTAGATGTGTTAGTTGATAAACGTGGATTGAAATGGATATGTATATACTTGGTGGTGAAAAGGGTTCGACGAAAATGTTTAAATTGTATCGAATGATTCGGTAAGATGTTGATTCAAATGAAGTAAAAACATGTACATAATTGATTTAAAGTTGTCGGACTTAAGGCTTTTTAATAATTGATGTGACACCTTAATGTTTAATGCTTTGATATAGGAAAGTATTCCACGATGTGTTATTTTATCGTAGTTAGTAAACTACCATGTAATTTATGTTTGACCAGACTTGCTGGTTTACTAATGCTCGTCATTAACATCTCTTTAGTATCATTAGCACCTCACTTGAAATATTTGAATTTCCGTCATCGTCTTTTGCATTCAATTGTTGTTTGTGATGTCATCAACGTGTTGTCACGATATTAACTTTAACTTATTGGTAAAATTGCTCTTTCGTAAGGTTCGTATTTCTATATATTATGTATGCTACGAATACATTTTCAAGTTCTTTGTAAAAATAAATCTTAACACTTCTGTTTAAACTGTATCATTGTATATTTTGTCTTTATCATTTTGTTTTCCAATTGTATCCACACATATTACATTTCTAAAATAAATTCAGGATAGAAGCCTACCTGGTTATTTTAATTATGCTTTCAAAAACAAAACCTCTTTGTTTTCATTTCTTCGCCTTTGTTTCAAACAAGTAATTAAGGTCATTTAAATTATGGGTTAAATAGTTATTTAAGTCACAGAGTTATGTCACATCAGAGCATGTGGATGATGTAATTATATGTATTATTAAGTACTGTAATATGTCTTTTATTTATTTCACGTCATTTTGTTCCACCACTAGTGGCTAGGTACAGCCAGCAAAAGGACGAAATTGAATCGCCTTTATTGTCGATGTCTACTTATAACATCTTGTCAACTGTTTCAAGGTTCATGGATCTAGGTATAATATTAACCAAAAAGTAACCCTGTGGTGTAGAGGAGGCAGAACTACTACATCTACTATTCGTATTGCGTGTTTCTAGACACGGCATACGAGGGCGAGGGTAATTACACGAAACATTTCGGACCACTTTTATCCCATCATAACTTCATATCTGTTGCAATTTTATACACTATTTTATTGTCATGTCTTAACTACGCGATCGCGGCTTCGAATTCCGCGACCGCGTATTTAGGGGTTGTTCCACACGTATAGGAACTATTTAACACGACTCTGTATCTTACTTTCGAAGTCAACGCAGAAAAAGCAGCGAGCTTAATGAAAATAAAGAGCAGTATGCAGTATGCCTACTTGGCAAGAATTAAATGATAACCCACCCAAAATATAAAGGGGATAAATATAATGACCACCTAAAATTACTTTGTGACCATAACCTCTATTACCTAAAATTGTACTATGAAACCCAAATTTAGTAAATTGATCACCAAATTTAGTAAATTGATCACCAAATTTTAATAGCAAATTATTGCGCTATTTAATGTTGTAAAATAGGTTAGGTTAGGTTAGAACTGTGACCAACCGCGCGCGAGCCGAGCGAGCAAAGCGAGCGGTGCCGCGGCAGCGGCCGGCGAGCGCTACTTCCAAGTTGCTCCCAGAAATTTTATAATCTTTTTGGTCATTGGTTTAATTTTGGTGATCATTTACTACTTTTGGTGATCATTTACTACTTTTGGGTTAACAATGATTTATTTGGAGTCATTTTGCCTAAACAGGATAGCGAGATGTTAAAACTTTGGTTATAATTTTACAATAAGATGCGGGTTTAATTTTGGTGATCATTTACTATTTTTGTCTGTTATATGTTACTATATCTGGTGGTAAGTTAAACATAAGCCAAATATAAATGTGAAAGAAAGCAAATTTCTTGATACATACATAAACTGACGCCTTATTCTCATGGGGGTAGGCAGAAACTACAGAACGCTGCTACGCGCAAGTTCTTCATAACGGCTTGATTGATAAAAGTGGAGCAATCTAACCATGTTCTCTCGAAGTTCCATAAGGGCTCTTTCATTTTTGACTTGGTGCGGGACTGCTGTTTGTCGTACTGCGCACGACCGGTTGATTTTTTTCATACAATTTATTGATAAATTTAGTCGTCCTTGTCGTGTGTGCGCGGCATCGGCGCCGCACTGCATTTTTGCTGTCACAATTTAAAGGCATCTAAACCGTTACGAATGATGTCTTCCCCTCTCCGTGTCGAGATGCTCCCTAAGTTATCAAACTCGTTCTAGGACGAGATTTCTGTGTTGAATTGTCTCGGGGTCGAGCTGTCGTGAAACGGTTGGTTTGTGTAGGTACAAATAAACAATACCAGATTTATTCTAGGTTGCACTTTATTATACTTATCATACTTTGTCTGCTACATTAGAAATAATAGGTTTAGGTCTAGATTTGAATAACAATTTCTTCTTGACTATAGCCTTCACTTTGTAGCTTGTTTTATCTTCAACGACAACTTTTTCGATGACCGCCATCGGTTGCTCAAGTTTTTGTTCTTTGCCATTGAGGATGTGGTGGCCGAGAACTAAAACTGGCTGCTTGTTTCTATTGCTGTAATGCAGATCACCAACTACCGTCGCTTCTGTTATCCCCTCCTTCTTCGTCTGAATGAGACCCTGTAGTTCAACTATTGCCCACTCCGGTACTCCGCCGTCATTTTCATTTTTACTGAAATAGATAGAAAGCCTTTTTGAAAATCAGCTAAATAAATTGGAACAGTTGGGGAATTCAATAAAACAAAAATGGAATAGTGTAGGTGAAATTTATTGTCATAGTCGCTTGATTATTTTTTATACAAACTGCATTCGCCCATGAAAATCTTCAATTTCGAAAGACTTTCTACAGAATCAATTATGCAATAGTGAACCGAATAATGAATCGTAGATATGACACTAGTGAACGATTCGGCGACATACAGTGTAGTGGTGTTAGCAGCGGAACTTCTTGAAGAGCGGATGTTTCTGTCCGCTGGCGTGCCGGCGGTGCTCGTAGTACAGCGCGTCGTCGGCGCCCGCCAGCGACGACAGCGCGCCCGGCCGCCGCGCCACGCCCGCGCCGCCCACGCCTCCTTCGCGCTCTTCTTCGCATTCCGTCTCTGATGCTGCCAGCACCTGCAAATACAAACGTTCATAGTATTCTTGAATAATTCGGGTAACTGTTTCAGATGTTGTCTCACTTCAATTCAAATAAGATCCTGCATAGTCAACAGTTTGGTTTCACGTAAGATAGGTCGACAACGGACGCGGGTGTAAAACTCATCAGCCACATCTTGGAATCTTGGGAGAAGTCCCAGGATGCCATTGGCATTTTCTGTGATCTCTCAAAAGCGTTCGACTGCGTCGACCACAACACACTGGTCTGTAAATTACACCACTATGGAATTCGAGGAAAATCTGCTGATCTTGTGCTTTCCTATTTATCAAACAGACAGCAAAAAGTAAATGTTAATGGGGCGACGTCCTCCGGGTCTCTAGTCAAGATGGGCGTGCCCCAAGGTTCAATTCTCGGCCCTTTCCTTTTTCATGTTTACATTAATGATCTCCCTTTTATGATGGCCAAATTATCGGATATAATTCTATTTGCTGATGATACTTCGCTAATTTTTTAAGTAGATAGGAAAGATACGGATGTCTTACATGTCAACGAAAGTCTAATTGTTCTCTCAAAATGGTTCGCAGCTAACAATCTTTTACTGAATGCGAAAAAAACAAAATGTCTAAAGTTCTCTTTACCAAATGTACCACAACGTGACCTAAATTGAAATCTTGACGGCAAAAATCTTGGAAGTTATAAAGAAAACTTTATTCTTAGGGATTACTATCGATAAAAAATTGCAGTGGGGCGTGCACATTAGAACTCTTTCGGGTAGATTAAGTTCAGCTGCATATGCAGTAAGAAAAATAAGGCAGTTAACCGATGTAGCCACAGCTAGGTTAGTATACAATGCTTATTTCCACAGTATTATGTCTTATGGCATTGTGCTGTGGGGATCAGCAGCAGACGTTGACTCAATTTTCCACTTACAAAAGAGGGCAATCCGCGCAATCTATAAAATGGGTCCACGCGAGTCCCTCAGATTTATTTTTAAATAGCTCGATATACTGACTGGCTTTTCAAAACTAGAAGCGACTTCCATAATTTAAATACACGCAGTAAGCATGAAATTGTAATACCCGAATTCAGATTAAAGAAAACTAGCAAGTCTTTTCTTATAAACAGCATATGCTTTTATAACAAGTTGCCAAAGTCAGTTATAGAATTGACCGATGGAAAGTTCAAAAACTACACCAAACGTGTCCTTATTAAAAAAGCATATTATAAAATCAAGGACTACGTTGAAGATAAAATTTTTAGCTCCTTCTGCGCATGCGGCTTCCCTGGTAAAGTGGTAACTCATAAAGGGCACAAATATGTGGATGTCTCTAACTATTCTCAATCTAATTTTTTTCTTTTTTTCCTTCTTTTAATTAGACTTTTTACAATGATTTCAATAATCTTTATAGCCCTTTACTAAGAATAGTTACAGCACTGATAACAACATTTGTGCCACATGTTAAATTTAGTCTTGTTATCTTATATATAAAATTCTCGTGTCACAATGTTCGTTCCCGTACTCCTCCGAAACGGCTTGACCGATTCTCATGAAATTTTGTGAGCATATTGAGTAGGTCTGAGAATCGGCTAACATCTATTTTTCATACCCCTAAGTGGGTAGGGTAGGGTGGGTAGGGTAGGTAGGGTAGGTAGTTAGGGTAGGGTAGGTAGTGTAGGGTTGTTAGGGTAGGGTAGATGAATGTTTGGTGTTTTTATGGCAAAACAAAGTTTGCCGGGTCAGCTAGTATTATTATAGATTCTTTTACCGATTGTTTTGTGAATGTGTGAACATTGTAGGCCTTCTAGATTTCTAGATGCTTGTTAACATTTGTTAACTATTTATCTCGTTTATACAAACGTTTTTTTTTTTTTTTGTTTTCTTAAGACTTATTGTCGGGCCTACGTTGTCGCCCCCTATCTAGGCACTAATGCTGTAACATGGAAATATTGTAAAAATTAACCAATTTTTTTTACAGAGTAACCGTGGCGTTTCTTGCCGGTTCTTCTCCATAGGAAACGACCAACCCGAACCGTGCACCTTTTGTCGACGTTTTATAAGTGCCCATGTAGGCCTATGTGAAATAAAAACATTTGATTTGATTTGACCTAAACGCTAGGTGAAACTAAAATTATCACAAAGTGACTAGTAATGAATAGCGTGCGGTTGACCATCTTATCAAATTCTACCAGATTGAGAAAATAAAAAAGAAGTGCAAACACGAACCTGTTGAAGTAGCATACCCTGCTCCTCTCGTGAACCGTAAAACATGTCCGGCTCCGTATCCATTCCTTTTAATTCTGTGATGACCTGAAAACACATTGATAAATTTATTTATTTTTTTATTTGTGGTCTCAAAATTAAAATTCTCAACACCCAGGCTTAGGAAAAGGTTCACAGATCACACGTTTGGCTTTATTTTGTTTTCGTCTTATACGAATATGAATTTTATTTGTATGTTTTTAAACTCATATTCGTATGAAACACTTATTCACAATATTTAACTTATAAAATGACTAGCTGTTCCCCGCGGCTTCGCTCCCGTGGTCCACTCCACAGGATCCGTTTACGGGATAAAAAAATAGCCTATGTCACTCAGGCATAATGTAGCTTTCTATTGGTGAAAGATTTTTTTAAATCGGTCCAATAGTTTCCAAGCCTATTCGGTACAAACAAACAAACAAAAAAATCTTTCCTCTTTATAATATTAGTATAGGTTAGTATAGATCTAGATAGTATAGACTTTAATGAGATCAGTTCACAATAAGACACCTTATTTACCTTGTAACTGTATCCCTGGTTGACAAGAAACCGTTGTCGCTTACGACTGTATGCCATTTCTAGCGTGTCTTGTGATACTAACGTGTAGAAGAAAGCGTTGTACTCCTCTGCTAAAGCACCTTTCTTTGCTCTCAAAATACGACCTGAAAGTATAGTACACGAGGTTAGCAATTTGTTGGAAGTATTTATAAAAACCGGCCAAGTGCGAGTCAGTCTCGCGCACGAAGGGTTCTGTACCATTATCGCAAAAAACAACAAATGAATCACGTTTGTTGTATGGGAGCCCCACTTAAATATTTATTTTATTCTGTTTTAGTACTTGTTGTTATAGCGGCAACAGAAATACATCATCTGTGAAAATTTCAACTGTTTAGCTATCACGGTTCATGAGATACAGCCTGGTGACAGACGGACAGAAAGACAGACGGATCGCGGAGTCTTAGTAATAGGGTCCCGTTTTTACCCTTTGGGTACGGAACCCTAAAAAATTAACAACGTACAAATTTAATATTTTTACCCAATCGTTGCGCTTCCTGTCGACGTGAACCACCATGAGATGAAATTTGAATCAAGACGTTTGCTTCAGGCAAGTCGAAACTGGTGTCAGCCACTTTACTGACGAAAATCGTGTTCACTTTATGATTAAACTTGAAGTTCTGCAATATCTGTATCCTCTCGCTTTGTGACGTGGGCCCGTAGATGTATGGCTTGTTCATTTTGACGGCGTAGTGACGAAGGGCGAACACGTTGTCAGAGAACACTATGGTCTTGTCGCCGCGCCGCTCGTGGTATTTCACAAGGAACTGACAGGCACGGAACTTTGATGGATTCATTACGTACAGCAACATTTTCTTGTTAATTCTGAAAGAAAATTAATCAATAAAAACCTGCTAAAATGCAACAAAACATTTTACATTCCATTATATTTCTAAATAATACAAATATACAATGGTTATTAAAAGTTTTATTCTATAGGTCCTTCTAACTCCCGTCAATATCCTTCCCTCATCACGCAGTTAGGATAAGATAATCAGTTTATTGGCACTTTAAGGAGTGCCTTCCGTAGCTTCGTAATCAAGTGCCCAGAAAGTCATATGGAAATGCACTAACATATAAAAACTATAATGACATCTAAATTAAATCTCTTAAATTATTTTAATAATTGTTTTATCCAGTAAAATAATAATTACACAATTATATTTGCACTCAATTATAAAAATCCTATTACTGGCATAGAAATTCCATCAATGCACATTTATGCTTTTCTTATGCTCAGAAGTGCCAATAACAGGAGAGGTTCCAACGATAGGGTGGTTAACTCTACTACAGGCACCATCTCAGTAAACGGTAAGTCTAAAGCTGTAGCATATAAGATATAATTTAAAATATTTATACCCTCCCAAGCGACAAAAACATCCTATTTTCAGAGAAAAGTAAATCTTGTTTTAGCCATAACTTGTCTGTTTAATAATAAGTTGGATAGCAACTCACTTCTGTATGAGGTATTCCCTGTAGAACTCGGGCGTCATGGGGCACCACACCTCAGCGCACTGCACGCGCGCGATGTACCCGTTGGCCTGCAGCTCCAGCCAGTTGGCTTCGTACAGCTTCGGCCCGATCAAGAAGTTCAGATCGGCGATCTTGTCGTCCTCTCGAAGCAGTGTTGCGGTTAAACCTACGACAAAGAGCTAGTTTGAGCAAGAAAGGTCATGCCTGGCCTGTTTTGCTTTTTTTTGCCTAGAAACATTTATGTAATCATTTCTAAAGCCTCTCAAATCAATCATCTCAAAATATGAGATAATTATAGTTCATTCACATTACTGCCTGTTTTTTGTCTGAAAATGCTTAAGCCTCGTATCCACTACGCAAGCTTTGGCGCGCGACACGTGATGAATGGCAACGTTGTCTTGTCGCATCATGTTGCGCGCCAGCTGGCAACAGTGGCAATGTCAAAGTCGCCGAACATGTTGAGCGTCACATGTTGCGCGTCAAATGTTGCCAAGTGGATACGAGGCTTTGATGTTATGGTTGATTGTGGTGATGACATCATCTATTCCTCGATGTAGGCGAGTAAGTGGACTGGCGTTCCACAAATTGACCTTAGTTCAACCTTTTTTCCACTATATTCTATCGATTAATACTCGTATCATATTCATCCATTGCTACATTGTATTTAGTGGCAAGAGAGCCTCAAGGTGAATCTAGGTCCTAACATAATAATGATAAATGATAAGGTCCTTACCGAGCTTGGCATGCGAGTGCACTATGGTGAGCACTCTGCGGAACATCTTGGCGGGTATGGTGTGCACCTCGTCCAGCACCACCATGCCCCACTCCTGCGCCTGCAGCCACTTCATGGTCTGCTCGGCCTCCCACGAGCGGCGCTGTCCGTGTGTGATCATAGAGTATGTTGTGATGAGGATTCCCGCGCCCATCGGCTTGTCTTTGGCTTCTGATGTGAATCTGTAAGAAAATATTGAGACAAACAATAAGTTTAAAACTCGTGTTTCAAGTGTTTTTTTAAGATGTTTAACAATATACCTAAAAATCTGAAGCTATAATGTATGAGAAATAGTACATTACTGCAGCGGCCAGCAAGAGGTATTGATGAACGAACGTGTAAATGTGGGCCGAGGCGAAGCCGAGGCACGTATACGTAAGTCCATCAATGCCTAGTTGTGGCCAAGGCTTGTATAGTACTTTTCTCAAATAATGCGCGGATATTAAAACTAAGTAGTACCTAGAACTCATTTTGTCAAAATCAATGACGAACAACAATAATTATTCCCGTGTTAAAGTGTTCTTTTGTTTTTTTTTCAATAAACAGCGTTCTATTTGCAAGCCAGTTCGAAATTTAAATAAAACCTTTGATAAGTTACCTTGGTTGCCATGTTTCGGAGTAAAAGATCGTTCCATTTTTAAATAACACGACAGATATGAGTTTACTATGTAATTTATTTGGCCGCTAGACACGACAGATATGGATTTTCATACAACTTTTGCCGGCCGCTGCTCGCATGTATTTGGCCAGAACAGCAATTTCGATTTATCTCGAAGAAGGTTGACAAAATAATGCTCTTTCAGAGCATGTTTGAGAACAGTATGTTTTCTCAAACATGCATGGAAATTTGAGCATCCATATCTATCGTGTTTAGCGGCCACATAAATTACACAGTAAACTCATCTGTCGTGTAATTTAAAAATGGCGATATCACTTACTCCGAAACATGGCAACCAAGGAGGTAACTTATCAAAGGTTTTATTTAAATTTCGAACTGGCTTGCAAATAGAAAGCTGAATATTGAAAAAAAAATTGCTCTTTAACGCGGGCAAAATTATTGTAACTCGTTGTTGGTCGATTGATTTTGAAAAGTAATAATTGTATTTGACAAAATGAGTTCTAGGTACTACTTAGTTTAAATTTTCGCGCATTATTTGAGAAAAGTACTATACAAGCCTTGTTGGACCTACACCACAACTAGGCATTGATGAATTTACGTAAGTGTGCCTTGGCTTCGCCTCGGCCCACATTTACACGTTCGTCCAACAATGCCTCTTTTGCTGGCCGCTGCAGCAATGTACTATACATTGTGGGCTACTGAGGTAGAATGTGATCAATGGCTCGATTCACGTTGGGCGGGGCCACAACAGTTTAATTAAACATACATGCGAGTTTCTCGCAGGTGTAAAAGCGGCCATCTGAATAACCTCCCAACTTAACATTAAACTGGCTGGACTTGTACTAGCAGTATTACCTGCAGATCATACTGTCGTCCGCGGTGGACCAGCACTTGAACTGCTGCTTCCACTGCTCCACGGACACGCCGGAGTTGCACAGCACCAGCGCGCGCTTGCGCACCGTGCACACCGCCGTCACGCCCACCAGCGACTTGCCCGCGCCGCAAGGTAGTACTATGACTTGTACTAGCAGTATTACCTGCAGATCATACTGTCGTCCGCGGTGGACCAGCACTTGAACTGCTGCTTCCACTGCTCCACGGACACGCCGGAGTTGCACAGCACCAGCGCGCGCTTGCGCACCGTGCACACCGCCGTCACGCCCACCAGCGACTTGCCCGCGCCGCAAGGTAGTACTATGACTTGTACTAGCAGTATTACCTGCAGATCATACTGTCGTCCGCGGTGGACCAGCACTTGAACTGCTGCTTCCACTGCTCCACGGACACGCCGGAGTTGCACAGCACCAGCGCGCGCTTGCGCACCGTGCACACCGCCGTCACGCCCACCAGCGACTTGCCCGCGCCGCAAGGTAGTACTATGACTTGTACTAGCAGTATTACCTGCAGATCATACTGTCGTCCGCGGTGGACCAGCACTTGAACTGCTGCTTCCACTGCTCCACGGACACGCCGGAGTTGCACAGCACCAGCGCGCGCTTGCGCACCGTGCACACCGCCGTCACGCCCACCAGCGACTTGCCCGCGCCGCAAGGCAGTACTATGACTCCTGAACTGTAGCATACAACACAAATAAAATAAAAAAGTATACCTGGATGAATTTGGGGAAGATCTTACTGAGCAGTGGAATATTATAGCATTAAACAAATAAATGAATATTTATTCTTCAAAATCAATCTGCCTAGCCTTTTTTCCCAACTACATTGGGGTCGGCTTCCAGTCTTACCGGATTCAGCTGAGTACCAGTGTTTTACATGAAGCGACTGCCTATCTGACCTCCACAACCCAGTAACTGGGTAACACGGTATCTTGGCAAGACTGATGTCAGATCTCAGGCTTCTGACTACCCGTAACGACTGTCAGATCTTCAAATGACAGCCGGGACCAACGGCTTAACGTGCTTTCCGAGTCACGGAGGAAACCCGGTATGTTGAAATGGTCACCCATCCACGGACCAACCTCGTCAAGCGTTGCTTAACCTTGATGATCGACCAGTGCGGCTGTTATTATTTAGCCACGAGCTCCTCCAATATTTATTCTTCAATAACATCATAAATTGCTAATTAGGTTTTGGTATTTGAGATTGATTATGAATTTATATGCTGGTCCAAAACTAAAAGTATGTGAAACAAAATGTTCCAAATAGCGAAAACTGCAACTCCAAATGATTAGTTGTTTTGAATCCTATAATGCACCTCGCGATAATATTTGTGACTATCATCGTTGGAAGCAAAAATATAACGAAATTAAACTTATTTTAAACATCGCTTGTTACGTACCGCGCCCGACCGTTTCCGAACATCTTTCGAAGGCTCTTCTCCTGGTAGGGTCGCAGCACGGCGGTGGGCTTCAGATCTATGTTGATATCAGGGTTGATGGTGTCGTTGCGGAAGTCATACTCCGCCAACAACGGGTGCTCCAGCTCGATGCAACGCTTTTGTATTACCTATAAACATATTTGTTTGTTTTTCAGTAACTTCTATCCTCACTTATAAACTTAGGCGCGAAACGAGTCTTAAATGGAATAACAGATTAGAACTGTAGGCTGGTGGCAATATTTAAATCGTAACTTGTATAAATTGTGTGTGTGATTGAAGCAACCTATTTTTACCCGACTGCCGAAGGAGGGTAATGTGTTTATCAGTCTATGTATATGTATGTATGTGTTTGTTCCTATGTGGCGTTCCAGAGACCAAACGCGTTGGCCGATTTTGATGATTCATACGTCAATCGATTCGTCTTAACCCTGCGAGTGTCACTGGCTACATTAAAATTGGAAAATAGAAAAATGGCGGATTTTGGGCGCCATATTGTGGGGAACAAATTTTTTTTTTACTTCCAAACCCATCGTGTTGGGTATCAAAATAAAGAGTTTTAAGAGGTTATTTCAAAAATATATAACACTTATATGTTTAAATGTACCGAAATCTAAAAAAAAATAACTAAAAAGTTGTAAATAAAAAAAGTGGCAGCCTCTTTTTTTTTTTTTTTTGCCTGGAGAAATGCTCATGCATACTACGCTACCACGGGGAGATTGCGCAGTTATGTGGGACTCTAACCCACTAAAACTCCACGGTGTCCTACTTTGCCGCTTATGGCGGGAACACGGGAACGCGGAAGCATACATCCGCGAACCCGCCGCGGCTGTCCGTCACCGGACCCTCCTTTGGGGAGTAACCCCCGTCACCGGCGTACGAGAACACGTTGTACGCCGTGACCACCCCAGGAACCAAACCGGCACATGGGCGCCAGACGACCCCGTGTGTGGCACCCTTGGTTCCCCTGTGACGGGTCAGGACAGTGGCCCCGCCACCTACCATTTTTCGGCCGCAGGAGATAGGGAGAGCGGCCAACGCTATACCGACACTCCTCCTCCCCTGCGGCCCCACCGCGTCCGCCATCAGACGGTGGCGACCCCGTGCAGGCCGCGGAGGGTAGGGCGAGCGGCGCACCGTAATACCGGCACTCCTCTTCCGCCGCGGCCTCCAACCCTCAGCCGCGATGCCTACCATACCACATCGCGGCCCACCTCAGTTGCGATGCCGCCCATACGGCACCGCAACCTACTTATTGGCCGCTACGTCGTCGGCTTGTCGGCAAAAGCCCTGACGAGCGGCCCTTCCTCGGGTTCCTCTTCGCTTCACCGTGGTTGTCCAAGCCACGGCTACTGAGCCCCCCCGCCTCGACAATGCGGGAACCCATCGGGGGGACGCTATGGCAGCCTAAACCAACATAACCGGATTTTTGATTGTTTGGATGTTTTGATTTACTTAATAATATATATATTTTTAGGTACGTATTGTTTATTTTTACTATAATATTTTCTGGACATGCTGTTTTTTATGCATTTTATTTTCAGGACCCAAAAAAATAAATATACTATAATAAATGGGAGAATCGATAACTTGCCGATTTAGTCAATCACTAGCGTAAATGTAAAATAAATTGCTTTTGCACAGCACAACGATATCTACCGATGTTTTTGTGTGAGTAAGTTGTACGGTGCATGGTAAATACACGCTGTGTTTGATGATACAAGGTTTATAATTGATTATGTAGTACGTTGTGATTTAAGAAATGCGGGTGTGTGCGCGACTGCGTATCTATTGCCTTTACTAAATTGCATGTGTAGTAGTTGCCGTGTGGTAGGGGCAAACTGTAGACACAGGTTTCCGATATATTTTCGTCTACCGGGCATATCTCCTTGTTAATTATATCTATGAGGTAGCACCTGGTAGCAGTGACCCGGGGAGCGCGCGAATGGTGCGTCAGACGTCAGTCGACCACCGGATCCCCGCACCTCGTCTACGTTCCGTTCGCTCCCGATTACACTTGCGTGCACTAAAGTTGTACCATTTGTTTTTGTTGAGTTTTTGTTAAGTTATTAACCGATTTTCCAAAAAGGAGGAGGTTCTATGTTCAGCTGTATCTATGTTTTATTTTGTGTATTTTCACTGATTTCTCCGACTGTCATACTGAACTTCGAAGTTTAAAATATCGATGTAATATATTCATAAGTTTAAAAATACATGTTATATAAAAACTTTAAACATTAGAAGGGCCTATACAGAGACCAGCTTGGTCGTGCTTGGCCACAAGTCAACTCATTCGCGAGAGGACTGGATTTCACATCAAACATGGAGCCTCATTGAAGACAGAAGAAACATACATTTGAAACGTCTTGAGACCAGTGATGATGCCGAACAAGCCGATCTCAATGCTCAATAGCGTCAGACGATACTTGCAGAACGTAGTGTTCTGCGATTGTCGCCCAACCATCCGGACTTAAATCCTATAGAAATGGCATGGGCGGCAATCAAAGGACATGTAGCCAGCACGAACATTACATGGAATGCGGCCAGTATAATGGAATTAGTAAAGGAGAAGGTCTCTTTGAGCGCCGATGAATGGTCGAATCATGTGAGAACGTTAAAAAAATTGGCTGACTACGTCCACAGCGAACATATCGTCGCTTCAGTCACTAAAAGCTTTATAATTTACTCCAGAAACAACAGCGACGAGGGTGACGATAGTTTTGTCGAGGATGAGGAGCCATTTCCTTCCACCAGCTCGGGTGTTATAGCAGTGTTATTAAGTGAAAGTGATAAAGATGACACATAATTTTTTACATTTTTTTTCTTTAACTGCATATATTTTATTTATAACACTTAATAAACTACACGAATTCCTGTCCTTTCTTTAACTCTTTTCTAAACAGACATGATTAAAAATAAATGAGTGCAATAACCATAGATTAATGACAAGCAATAAAAGCGAATAACAAAAATAAAAAAAAATTGTTGCACTTATTGCAATTTGCGCGACCTTACCCCTACTACGCCTAAACTTTGCCAAGTTACGTGCCGTAACTGTAACGTCATTAGCATATCGATGCGCTTAATTAACTTGTATAAAACATTTAATATACGAAGTTAATACTGGAAAAGGGAATTCCGGTCGTGGCTAACATTCTCAGCAGAAATCAGCCATCGACGCTTGAGTTGTTGTTCACAAGTGTGAATAGGACACATGACGGTGTACCTCAATCTTCTCTGGGTCGACTTCGAAAGCGACGGCGGTGTTAGCGGTGATGTCGGTGGCTTCATCTTCGTCATCGTCCTTGTCCAGCTGCTGGTAGAACTGGCTGATGTCGTCCGGAACTGCGCCGTTAGCCGCCGGCGGCTTGTCGCTAGTCTCGCCTGGGAAAGTACTGTTTTATTAAACACAAATTACATAGTTCTGATCAAGTGTTATTACCGTGGGGGTAGAGCGAATTACAAAAGGCTGAGGAGGCTGCCTACTACGATTCTTATATCAAGCTATATAAGCAAGGGCGTCGCCAGCCGATGGCCTAGGGGGGGGGCAAGTTGATATGGAGAATGAGAAAAGTATGAATTGTAGGTAAAGTCGAGAGCACATGAAGCTTTTCACTTGTAGTACGAGCCTTACATCTACAGCGATTGTAATAATATCGGTATAGTTCTCGCCAAACTTCTTGGCCGTCCCAAAGTTGGCTGCAATGTCGGCGCAGTAGTAAATCATACAAAAACAGTACCGATCCGTGCCTTGCGCATCGGCAAGCCAACTTCAGGGCGGCCCAGAAGTTTGGCGAGCACTATTCAGAGTCCAACATGTAAAGCTACGCAACTCTAACGTACACGTTGTGCACGGAAGAGCGATCAAAATTTTCAACGCTTTTTTAGGATATCAACAACGGTTCGATCTGTTGGGTTTGGTTTATATATATTCATTCGCGACGTACGGGAATGATCAATCAAGCAAGTCAAGTCAAAGACTTAGGACTGTGGTTGCTTTACATTTGGCAACTTTTTTAGAATCTCTAGGGGGAGGCAGCTGCCCCCCCTGCCCCCCCTTGGCGACGCCCTTGTATATAAGTATTATAGCAGAGTAAATGGCCTTCTTAAAAGCTCTATTATAAAGCTAAAAAAATGTACTGAATTATTTCTAAAGACAAATAAAACCGGCCAAGTGCGAGTCGGACTCGCGCATGAAGGGTTCCGTACCATTATCGCAAAAACGGCAAAAAGAACACGTTTGTTGTATGGGAGCCCCACTTAAATATTTATTTTATTATTTTTTTAGTATTTGGTTGTTATAGCGGAAACAGAAATACATCATCTGTGAAAATTTCAACTGTCTAGCTATCACGGTTCATGAGATACAGCCTGGTGACAGACGGACAGACAGACGGATCATGGAGTCTTAGTAATAGGGTCCCGTTTTTACCTTTTGGTTATGGAACCCTAAAAATATCACAAGACCAACAAGTGTGTTAGTAATTTTTAGGGTTCCGTACCCAACGGGTAAAAACGGGACCCTATTACTAAGACTTCGCGATCCGTCTGTCCGTCTGTCTCCAGGCTGTATCTCATGAACCGTGGTAGCTAGACAGTTGAAATTTTCACAGATGATGTATTTCTGTTGCCGCTATAACAACAAATACTAAAAACAGTATAAAGTAAATATTAAAGGGGGGCTCCCATACAACAAACGTGATATTTTTGCCGTTTTTTGCTCGATATTTATAACGGCAACAGGTAGACGCTTGAAATATTCACAGAATGTTTAGTTGTATATTTACTTAAAAAAATAATAATTAATAAATTAAAATAAAATAAATTAAGGGGGGCTCCCATACAACAAACGTGATTTTTAAGCAGTGTTTTGCGATAATGGTACGGAACCCTTCGTGTACGAGTCCGACTCGCAATTGGCCGGTTTTTTAGTCAGAACAGTGAGTAAGACCCAAGGTCAGATGCAGCTTATCAAACTGTCATAACAAATTTTGGTTAGGTCTTATGAAAAGAAACACAAATAGAACAAACGCAGCTTTTCAAACTATCGTAGTAAAGTTCAGTAAGGTATTAAGAGAAATAAAGCCAAATTAAAATTATTGACCAACCTGGTTTGAGACCCGAATCCGGTTTATCGGGAAGTGCGGAGGACATGAATTCGTCATCGCCGTCTCGTCTTAGCCTGCACTGCTGGATTATCGGGTCCTTCAGCAGCTTTTGTAGTACTTCTACATGCTTACTTTCCACCAGATACCTATAAAAAACACACACACATTATAATTTGTTTATTTAACTATATACAGATGGGTCTTAAACCTCAAGAATTTAAAACAAATTTACCCCCAGGTTCTCAAAACTCGATTATCGGGTTGTTTACGTAATCGACTAATAATCGTCGGTTATCTGATTAGCTGTTGAAAATTCATTCAACCAATCACAGCGGATAACGCGTGCTTGACAGTTTGTCACATTAATTTTGCGATAATTTAGCGTGGAGCAACCGGGCCTTAGTTTTATTTTATTATATAATGTCTGCGAAAATGATAGAGAATACAATGTTTATAATTATTTATTATACAAAAATCTCAATCTATCTTGTAGCCATACTTGGAAGAAGAGCTTATTGCTTGCGCCAAGTGTAATATTCACATAGATTTCAAAAAGAATATAGAAGGATGCTGCGCAATCAGACATCTAAACCTAACTATTCATTGCTCTACTTACCTATTGTGTTTGAGTACAAGCTTCACCTTTCCATAAGACAGTGTACATAACTGTATGAACTCTATGATGCCAGCCGGTACAGCGCACTTGCTGAGTCTTTGTAGGTATTCAATAATGTCTGTAGTCTGTAAACCCACAGACACAGCAGCGTATAGACTGTATGCTGTCAGTTTGTACTCATGTATGTGTTGTGGCCTAAAAACAGAGGCGGTAAACTTAACATCAGAGATTTAAAAAATATTTGTTAATAAATTGGTAAAAAAATATTTCACTTTTATAAAAGCATTCATTGATTTAGTATGTTATTTATATGGAACAATTACAAAATAACTTTGTTTAAATCAAAATACATACCGACACACTGGTTCCGAAATAGCAATGAGAAAGTCGTGAGCATGTTTGTAAACCGGTGAAAATGCTTCCAAGAATATGTGACCATTTGGTGCTACCCATAACGGACGACTTGTATTATCAGCCTTCAATGCCATTTGACTTCTAGAATTCGAAAATGTTTACAATCAGTTGAAAAATCTCAATCACAGTTGCTATACTTACAAGAGCAGTGGTAATGGCCGCGACGATTGTATGTTGTGGGTTCAAACCCAGGCAGGTGCTTTACTTTGTTTAAATTATTTCAATTTATTTCATCACCACTGCTCTCAAAAAGTTAAAGGAAAACATCATGAGGAAACTGGCATGTCGAAAATTCGAAGATATGTGACACCAACCCGCACTGAGCCAATCCGTGGTGGATTACAGCCAATTCCCTCTCACAGAGAGGAGATCTACAGGCACAACGGGCCAAATGGTGGTTCAAGTGTGGAAAAGGGGTCAATCTATCCTATCTTATCCTATGCTATACTTACAAAGAAATGTAAAAGGTCAAGTCTAGTCAAGGATTTTATATCCAGCAAACTTTTAGCAGTCCTAAGCCTTGCTATCACCTTAACAACTGCCTAATATGACCACAGTTTTCGCTATTCTGAGGTAGATTTCACCAATCTTACTTAAATTTTAATGCGACAATTTGGAAGTATAGAAGTGTGCATGTTTGTTACTCAATCACACCAAACAGCTTAATTGATCTGGATGAAATTTGGCGCAGAGATAGTGAGGGATAGTCATAGTAGTCAGAGATAGATACATATACTTTTTATCTTGGGAATATGTTCCCCCAGGATATTCTATGTTAGGGAGGTTTGGTTTCCCCACTTCCTCCAAATAGAACTTTGTACGTGGTAATTTCCCCCAGGATAACATTAGACATTCATGCAGGGGAAGCCACTGGCAAAAGCTAGTATAAGATAAAGATCTAGGCACATAAGAGTAGTGTTAACCTATAATCTTTGGCACCAAATTCATCTTCAGGCACTTGATCATTTTTCTCTGCATCCTGCATGGCAGCGCCAGGCACACCAACATTCTCAGAATTCTCGTCATCCACAAGGTCTATGGTCATTTCTTCTTCAACTTTCTTTTTCTTGCCTGTTGAGAACAATATGACATTATTGAAACTCACCAACTAAGAAAAACATGTCAATACTCTTGTTTTTTTGACATGAAAAAACATAGCACAATCATCATCATAACTTAAGCTTCTGAATTACTTAAATTAAAATTACGACTATTTATAAACTTCTAATGGCTGATAAAGGAATATCACCATCCATCTTTGTTTGGTCAAAATACACCATAAAATGTGAATACTTTTAATATAATCATAGCTTACCTGATCTATCACTTCCTGTTCTCGAATCATATTTTTTAAACTTCTTTGGAGGTCCCATACTGTAGCTTTACTTTATTTTAAAAAGATAAAGATATTTTTCTGAACTTTTGTAGAATTATTAGTTCTCACCCACACCTAAAAATGAAGAATTTATGGTACCATTACCGTATCCATATACTTAACATCATTATAATTACGATGTTTAAGTTGTACAGAATATAATGCACTATTAATTGCAAGGAAGATTCACTAACTTACCAGAAATGCAACAAAATTCACATAACAATTTAGTTTTCTTTGTACTCACCAATTTTTTTCAACTTATTAATGTACCTAATTATTAGATAGCAAACGCAAGTCGTATAATGAGATCTGCTATGTTTATAAATATTTTTATATTTTCTTTGCTTACACCTGATTAAGTTTACCAGATTTAGTGACACATTCACACACACTGACGGATACCAGCAGCAGAACGACAATTGACGGATAACACCTGTCAGTGTCACATTGACGCTTGCTGTCAAATTCATGTTTTTTCTTGACTCTTTCATAAAATACGTCACTATAAACATGTGTAGTCATTTCAGTTTCCCAACTCGTCTCAACTTTCAAGCTGTATTTATTTAAGGACTACACGGTATTCAGGGCCCTAAACCCTAAATCAGGGTGGTGTAATAATTGTTAGAAAGTTAGTGTTCTCATAAAATCGACCTTATTGACTCGGAATAATTTAGTGACCCGGTATTTAGGGCCCTGAATACCGTATAGTGTAATAATCCGACGCTTTTGTACAATTAGATTAGGCATTCGCGCGAATTTTTTAGTACTATTTGCGCGCGATTTTATTTCCGCAATGTGTGCAGCTTCATACATTTCCATAGGTCACAGAAGGGACGGAAAAAAAATCGCGCGAATAAAAATCGCAGTGCGTGCCTAATTAAGCACAAAATAATATGTAAATACTTTTTAGTAATCATACGCCTGTTCATGTAGTTTACAAGAAGACGGTGTCAAAATACAACAATATGAAGCAAAACAACAAACTTTGTGATTTTGCGCTCACTCACAGTGACAAAACTGTATCAAATCCACACTGCATCGGCATCGTCACAGAGAAAAATAATATATAGGCATCGTACTAAAGTGACTATTCTTTACCAGGAGTGATTCAGAAGATAAATAAAGTACCCTCTGTACCTTACCAAAAACAGCAAAAAAATATCTATCAGCGGTAAGTACTACGAAGTATTTTCCCCGAAAATAATATAAATTCTCGGTTTCCCACATTTTTTGAATTGAATAATTAATTATAATAGCCAGACTCTACAACTTGAGAATTTCGGATCGGATGTAGTGCGTAACCGCTTTAAAGGGTCCGCATGTATTTTCAAAAATATCCAACATAAAACCAGCATATCTTTTTAGTTAGGTACTATATAATTATTCTATCCGGTTAATTTTAAATTGGAATTACCTTTATGGCAAAAAAAAATCTTCGTTTCATACGTTTGTTTTTGTTTACAATACAAAATTTTACTTTTTAAGGTTATAACCTATATGTTTTATCGTATAGAATACTAACCAGTCAATGTATATTTGCATGTTCCTGATACTTATTTTCGCCGTTTAATATCCAATTAAAATGTAAATAAAAACACTCTTCTTGAAATCTATAATTCTGGTCAAATTCTCAGTGTTTTTCGCTGGTTCAGCTGGTTGTTATTGTGGTTGTTATTGTCAATTTGTCACAGAGAAAATAAGGTTTGACTTTGACAGTAATTTGTCAATGTACTTTTTTATGTCTTTGGCTATGCCAATGGCTTGGTTACGAGACTTTTAAGCCGACTTGGCTTAAAGGTCTCGTAACCATAGTAAAAAAAAAGTAAATAAAAAAAATAAAAAAACCCGACTGCTTAAAAAGCGAACTAAAAAGACGTAAACAAGAAGAAAATCATGCTGTGCAGTCGGAGGATACATCTGGTTTTGGTCAGCCAGCTCGCGAAAATGTATCCTAATCTTGAGGACTCCAGATTCACAACGCTGTGGGCTCTGGTGGACACAGGTCTAGATAAAATTATCTACGCCTATGTCTATCGTTCGCACAGAGGATATCAGGAGACATCCAGGCTCACAGAGTACCTCAGTGAGGCGGCTGTTGCGGCACAGCAGCGGTACCCTTCCACCCAATTAGTGTTACTGGGGGACTTTAATGCCCACCACCAGGAGTGGCTCTTCCCATACCAGTGCACTGACCATGCTGGAAGGGAGATGTGTAAGCTTTCGCTTGCGCTAAACCCAGCTGGTCCAGGGGGCAACGAGGGTGCCGGATGATTATTCGCACACGGCCAATTGCTGGGACCTTCTGCTGACAACAGATCCAGACCGATATTGTGTCGATAACTTCATCTTTGTGTAGTTCCGACCATTGTCTGGTGAAGTCTGTGTCCATCTACTCCCCGCCTGATCCCAGCCCAAGAGGCACCCGGTGCGTTTGGCGGTACAGGTCAGCAGATTGGGATGGCATGCGATCTTTCTTTGAATGCTTACCTTGTCATCCTACTTGCTTTTCTTCGGCTGATCCTTCGTCGTGCACTGACGCTGTGACGGGTGTGCTGCGTCAGGGAAAGGAGTACTACATTCCGTTCTCTGACGTAGCAATGTCCAGTGTTGACTGGATATGGTTCGACGCCGAATGTTATCGCGGCGACGCGCTTAAACATGCGCGTATCTGGCTTGGGTCGACGCTCGAAGGCGCAAATCGAGTGACGTGGGTCAGAAGAAGAAGGCCTTCAACAGGGCTGCCAAGTCATGCAAGATGGTGTTGAGAGGAGCTCGGTTCGACCACATTGGCCGAATAGGGACAAAACTTGCTTCTTACCCAGCAGGTAGTAAAGCGTTTTGGTCCCTGGCTAAGTCGATCGAGTTGAACTTCTGCCGTCCTTCACTACCACCACTGCTGAAACCCGACGGGTCACTGGCCCACTCCGCTAAAGAGAAGGCAAATTTATTTGCCTCTCTTTTTGCAGAACGCGACCCTCTGCTTCTCCTGATGATGCGAGACGAGTATGTCGGACATTCGCATCCATATACAGGACGTCCGTAGGGTGCTGCGGAATCTAGACATGGACAAGGACAAGGATAGCGGTCCTGACGGAATACCGGCAGTAGTTTTAGAACCTGTGCGCCTGAACTGTCTCCGATCTTGACACGCCTATTCCGCCTTTCGTATGAGACTGAAAAAGTGCCAAGTGCTTGGAAGCAAGCTAACGTACAGCCCGTGCCCAAGAAGGAAGCAGAGCAGTTGCATTTCAGTCGAGCTGACCCAGCTAACTACAGACCCATCTCTGAAACGTCCATACTCTGTAAGAATATGGAGCGTGTACTTAACACGAAGCTCCTGGCATACCTAGAAACTCACGAGATCCTTAGTGACCGCCAATACGGCTTCCGCCGAAATCGGTATACTGGGGATCTTCTAGCGTATGCCATTTACTTATGGAGTGAGGCCATCGAGAACCACGGGGAAGCGCTTGCCGTCTCCCTCGATGGTATTTGACAGGGTCTGGCATGGGAGCCTTATTGGTAAGCTTATCCTTCATTCGGTCTGCCCGGTAGTCTATGTGATTGGATTGCAGACTTCCTGAGAGATCGGTCTATTCGAGTGGTTATCGATGGCTGCTCATCGGACCAATTGGATATTAATGCCGGTGTCGGTACTCTCAGCGATATTATTCTTGCGGGGTATTAACGCACAGGCTGCCGGGCTGCAGATCCGCAGCCTAATTGCGTAAGTGAATTCTGCAAAGCAAACTAACAAGCATTTTCCTCCAGCACCACATTTCCAGAGCGTCTATTTTATTATTTTCTCTCAGGTTTCGGCTGCATATCTATGTCCTATAGGATTACGGGTAACACCGGTGCCCATATGAGCCGGTTTTTCATGTCTTTAATGACGTTGCGATCCCTCCATACTTTTCTCAGTCTATCCATGACAGATCTGCAGCCTAATTGCGTAAGTGAATTCGGTAAGGCAAATGGTTTGACCGCCATCAATCGACCAATCACATAGACAGAAATCCTCATCGCGTCTTTCATCTCGCATGTGATTGGTCGATTGATACTTCAAAACCCTTTGCCTAGCCGAATTCGTTTACGCAATAAGGCTGGTGGTGATAGAGATTGATTGATTTGTTGGTGATTTGCCCTTTATAAATCCTGCCTGTCCAGGTGCAATTTCTTTGGATAAGAATATTTAAGATTAGAATATTCAATCGCTCACCTCATATAACACGTGTAGTATAATTTTGCTAGTATGTGATATAATTTCAATCAAGCGGTAGTTGCAAAACTTCTTCGTGGAGCTCTTTTTATGTAGTGGAATGAAGACAGTATGAGCTCCTATGTTTTTCTTTTTGTAGGGCCCGTTTTTACACGTTGGGGTAAAAACGGGCCCTATTACTAAGACTCCGCGATCCGTCTGTCTGTCCGTCTGTCACCAGGCTGTATCTCATGAAGCGTGATAGCTAGACATTTGAAATTTTTACAGATGATGTATTTCTGTTGCCGCTATATCAACAAATACTAAAAACAGAATAAAATAAATATTTAAGTGGGGTTGCCATACAAAAAACGTGTTTTATTTGACGTTTTTTGCGATAATGGTACGGAACCGTCGTGCGCGAGTCCGACTCGCACTTGGGCGGTTTTATTTTTTAGATGTCAAATTCGTACCTCTGTTTTGTTTTAGGCCTGTGTTGACAGCGTAATTTTGAGCATTTTTTGAGGGTTCTAGTGCTTCTAAATATAATGTTCGAGAATCATCAAATTCTCGAATTAAGACTTTTTACTTAGGATATTCAGTCAGATGTCTGCGACCACATAGCAACAAATACCACGGAGTCCGGGCTCCTATTTCTGTCTGCAAGGTCCTTTCCTTCTTCGAACTTAACCTATCCGTGTCGGGGTGCCCTAAGCCCCCGAGCTTGCTTCTCTCGCTCTTGGATCAATTCATTGATTCGATAATTATTATCAAATTGCCCAACCGTTACGTAGCAATATTCATAATGACCAGACAATGTGATAAATATAGAAGTATAAATTAGTATTTAATGAATACATTCCCCGATTTGACTTGACTAGATTTGTAATACCGGGGCATTATACATAGTGCACTGATTAATCACTTGGTCCATGACATAATTATAAAGCCGTGACTTTTTTCACATACCGTATCCAAAAGCAAATACTTAACATGCAGGGGGGAGGAAAACATGACTCTAACACAACAAAATTTGTTAAACGCAAACGGATCCCTGAATCTAAAAATGTTTTTCATATACCTGTATTATTTTTGAATGGTCTATCCAACGATAACCCACATCATGGGAGAAAAAAATACTTCACCACTTTACGTGTAGGTACAGTACAACAATTTTCTTAGTGTCCCTCGACAATCATTACATTTCCCTTAGATAAAGTAGGTATAGATTAAGCCTTAAAATGACCTTGATTGATAGAGCGAGATGGCTAATTGGCAGCTCCATGTAAATGATAAGGACAAAAGATTATTTTTTGTCTTTGTCACCGTGGCCGGTTTCTGTCGTTTGTCAAACTCTAATACAATGGCAGGTTTGACAAACAAACTCGGTTTTGTTTGATTTTCTATGATTTCGTGGTATTATATGTTAATTGAGACAAGGAATTTGGGTTATTTATAGATAATAAGTGTCAGTGCGATGGTGGATTGTAGTGTTCTTGTTCTTGTTGTAACACCAGAACTAACTATTGCTGTCTCATGTGCGGCCACGCCAGTGCTTAATCTATACCTACTTTATCTAAGACATTTCCGAATACAAACGTATGCTAATTTCCATGTCCATCAATTATTAGATTTATCGTGTATTTTTTTAATCCTTTACGTACTTTCAATTTATTTTATTATGAAAATATAATAACATATATAAAATTGAATAGGATAATAAAAAACAAATCTATATAGAAATACAAAGGAGAGAGGGAAAAGGGCTCATAGTGCATCAAAAAATTCGGCCACATCTATGTCAATGGGAAACGTGTCCAGAACGCTGGCAGCATTGCCACGTTGGATGGCAATGCTGATTCTCTGGCCGAAGAAAATGCCAGTCCTCTGGTTATGTGAAGAGTCGACGAGCATTGTGCTAATTTCTTGAAAAACTCGATGCGCACTCGGGACCCCATGGACCTTATGTTTCAATCCCAGACGGCTCAAACAAATAACTTCCAGTAAGGTTGTTATATTTGCGCTGTTTGAGGATTTCCGCACCGGCAGTAGCCGTCCCAGCACAGCCCGCCGTGCTAAGAAGATGGGATGGCGCAAGGATGTCGACACATGTTGCATCCCACACCAAATGCCTACCCACCTTCCAAGACATTATGGTCATCCCGTCTGGTCTCTTCCCATCGTCGCGTGCTAAGTCATTGCGGTGACAAGAGCCCGGCGACGTATGAAGTCATTAATGCTGGCGTGCCGTGCTATCCGGCCAGCGCTCCTACTGCAGGATAGGCCATGGTGACCGAGGTGGTCGACTGCTTCACCACATTGACAACGATGTGGAGCTTCGCTAGGAGCACCCAAACGCAGACATGTAGCGATCCGGAAGGTGTTGTCACTCAACATAGTTGCCTGTAGCCAGAGGCACGACTCCCACTCTGCCAAAACCAGCTGGCGGGTACGCTCAGCAGTATTGGAGGACGTATTTATAAGTTTATTCCGTACCACCCTGCAGAGTGGCTCATCCCACTGTCTCTGGGAAGATGGGTTCTCGGGCAACGCCGTATTCGGCAAGCCACTTTCCAGGCGCACACTGCGTCGGTCGAGCACGGCACTTCACAGATAACCAGTAAAAAGGATAAAAAAAATGTGGTCAACGTTTCTGTGCTGTGGACCGAAGACAGGAACGCCGGTAGGCTTATACTAGAAATTTTGCGGATGCCGAGCCCGTCGAAGCGAATGGGTAGTGCAGCTTGCCTCCAGGCTCGATCATCCAAGGCTACTATATAAGATGGATGTCAGAGTGCATCGAATAATATCTTAATTTTTTCCAAGAGATGTGGCTGCTTCGCCTGCTTCCATAAAAGGGAAGAGCGTAGAAAATACATCAAATTTGGTCCAAAACAGCAATACCTAATAAGAGTAAAAGCCGAATGAAGAATAATTTTGGGGAGTCTATCCGAAATATCAATAAAATGGTTATTTTTTCCATCAATGAATGAAGAAAAGCTGTCTTCCAAAATTGGGGAACTTAGGAGGTGCAGTGAACTTTTATCTAAACTTTTGATCTCTGGGGCTATTGCATAGAATTTCTGTAGGGTGGGTTGTCTGTCGGTATTGTCTTGTCACAAAGAAAAATCCATAAAAATAATTACCGTGAGTGCTGTGACGCCGGCTGTGGCAGTTGTAACGAGCTCGAGCGACGAGTACTTCTCTCCGCCGACGACACCACCACCTGCGCGTCGACGGGGAGGACGCCGGCCGCCGGACCGCTTAGGACCTCGAGGCTTACCGGTCTCTGATAGGGTCCTAGCACCTGGCGGAAGTGTGCAGCGCATGAGATGGACACAATCCATCAATGAAAATGTCATGCGCGCATACTTTGTGGCTACAGAGGGAGAAAACAACCTGACCGCGTACCGTGTCTGGATGCTCTCTTTGTTTCAGGTGCTTGAACCAGCCGTCAACGTTTCAGCCTAAGAATTTCGGATCAGGTGCGGGACATCCAGCATAATCGTATGTTGGATAATACTGTACTTGATCTCCTCGAAACGAAAAATGAGTAACCGTGTCACTGCAACTTCGTCGCAGACTGTGATACCATCACAGTCCAACCACACCGCCAGCCATGCTGACTAGGAGAGTAGTGACAGGGTTACAAACGTAAGTACCCAGTACAATAAACAATTGAGGAGTGCTTTGGAGTGTGCTATTCGGGAATATCGCTACATGCCGCCTGAACTTAGGCTAAGATTACCTCGTTTGCCCATGCATAACAAAAATTTGTTATGCACGACAATGACAAACAAACTAATTTGTTTCAGAGAGGGCAATAATCGTCCTAGAGAAGTGATGCTCTTTGTGAGACGGGCGTTTTCGGCCACTGATGACAGCCCTCGAGACTATATATCCCATATCACAGAGCGCATCGACTTCCTGAAACAAAAAGTGTTTGCATGGGCAAACCGTATTCGTAGGTACAGGCGGAGAGTAGAGTGATACAACCAGAATCGTACATACTAAAGTAATGAAAAGTGGGTTTATCGGACTTGGGAGCGACCCGACCAAGGTGTGATTGATACGCGCCTGCCGGATGATGACGCTATGTGTTCATTCTGGCGCAGCATCTAGTTGGTGCCTGTCAGTCACACCGAAGGTGAATGGACTCGGGAGGTCGAACGTGCGTGCGATCCAATACAAGAAATGGGGGCTATCACTATCAGCCCCCAAGATGTAGCACGTGCAGTCCGTCCGTTGCCGAACTGGAAATCTCCAGGGCCCGACGGGCTGCACAACTTCTGGATCAAGTGGATACAAAGGTCGCACGCTCGTTTGGCATCTCAGGACCAGGCAGCCTTGGAGTTTGGTTCGCTACCCAAGTTTCTTACAACAGAAATAACCCTCCTGCTCCACAAGTCTGGTAGCACCGCGAAACCCAATAATTATTATTACATGTTTACCAACGGTCTATAACGTTCTTACATCCATAATAAACACTTCGACAATAACTCCATCATGTCGGTCTCTCAGAATGGATGTGGGAACGGGTCCCGCGGTACTAAGGAGCTACACCTTATAGATATGGATATTAGCCAACAGGTTCGGCGTTCCCAAAAGGATCAGTCGACATGTTGGGTGCTAGAATTGTATAAAATAGATACAACTCGACGCACCTTCCTGATGTCGTGTATGGGGCAATGGACCACAGTCCTTCGCTATCCAGGATGTCGAAATATCCAGAGGAATAGCGAACCTGTAAGGATCGAGCGAGGTATATTCCAGGGCGATAGTTTGAGTCCACATTGGTTTTGCCTAGCCCTGAATCCTCTAAGCATGCTGCTGGAGAATTCAGGGCTAGGCTATCGGTTGAAGAGAGGTGGTCAGGTTATATCTCATCTCCTTTGCATGGATGATCTGAAGCTCTTTGCCCCCAGCAATCTTCAGCTGATGCAGCTACTGAAGGTAACTGAAACTTTTAGTAGCGCCATCAGGATGGACAAATGTGCGGTCTTGCATGTATAGCGAGGGGAGATTCAAGAAAAGAAAGAAAGAAAGAGAAAGGAATCAGTAGGCATTTAACTCGCGGATTCCATAAACCTGAGATCCCTCTCTCCAAACGAAACCTATAAGTATTTGGGTATATGTCGGAAGTGATAGGTATCAGCACTACTGACATGAAGCAATCGTTGAAGGAACGCTTCTTTGGCTGCCTGAAGAAGGTATTCGATAGCCTTCTTTCGGGCGAAAACAAGGTGCGCTCCGGTATTGATGTACTTTTTCGGCATACTCAAATGGACTCAAACGGAACTCGACGCCTTGGATAGGCGGGTCCGTATTCCATCACCCACGATCCTCGGTCATGAGATTGTATATCCCGCGGAAATGTGGAGGAAAAGGCTTTTTAAATGCCAAAAATCTCCACAACCGCGAGATATGCAATCTCAGGGAATATTTTCTACACCCCGCCGTGGGTATGCATCGAGATGTAGTAGCAGTGGACAAGGGACTCACCCGCTCTCCTTGGCGAATGATAACTGGCGCAAGCCCGTAGTGCTTAACACTAACGACCGCAGGGAGGCAAGGCTGAGTAAGGAGCTTCACGGACGCTTTTTCCGGGCTCTACATGGTTCCGATGTAGACCAAGTAGCGTCCGTAGCCTGGCTGCGTTTCGGTAACCTCAAAGAGGGACGAAGTTATCATGACGATTAACTACCGGAGATTGATTGTGAAGGATGGCACTGTTGACATCTGTCGGGCATGTCACTGCCCGGGTGAATCGATCCGCCACATTATCTCTGGATGTTCTCGTCTAGCTAACGAAGAGTACTTGCATAGGTACAACCTTGTAGCCAGGATCTTGGCTCGCGAGGTTGTCGACATGTGGGATGTGCACAGCGATCATTGTACCGATAGTCGTTTCAGCCAATGGCTTAATAGCCACGAGCCTCGACCAACACCTTAGGAGGCTTTCGTTAGGCTTCTGGGTCAAGGGCCTGATCCAGAAAGCAGTACTGCTGGACACGGCTCGCATTGTTAGGAGGTTCCTCTTTTTGGAGCCCTGACCAGCGGTAGCTAAGACCCTGTTCCCGATACCGGTGGGCCTCAATTTTTTTAATAATTTCTTTTAGGAAATATTTAAAAATATAATATTAGAATAAACATAAATAAACGTCATAATAATTTGAATTCAGAACTAAGTACTTTATTGTTGTTTCGTTTTGATTTCCGTGTGAAATATATAGAGCTGTAAAAATAGCAGCTTTTCTCCTATTTTTAAAATAAATTACATTATGTTAAAATTATATACTGTATGGATCGGAATGTTGGGCTGTGAAAAAGATGGATGAAAGGAGATTGCATTTAGCAGAGATGTGAATGTTGAGATGGATGTGCGGCGTGACGAGATTGGATAAAGTGAGAAATGAGTATATTAGAGGCAGTTTGAAAGTGGCGCCAGTGGCAGAAAAGTGGATGGGCTGTGTGAGGCAAACGTGTTGCGCCGACCCCAAGTAACATGGGACAAGGGCAGGAAGATGATGACATTATGTTAAAAAAGTATTTACTACTCTACTTCAAAGTTGATTGAGAGCGTCCGGTCTGCACCAAGTGCAAAGAGAATGAGAGAAAATATGAGAAAATCTTTGTACAGGACGTAGAATAAACTAAAAAACATATTTTTATTTTACTTTTTGTCAGCGTGATTAATATGTATATCCATGCCAAATTATAGCTTTCTAGTACTTAGTATCTGAGCTAAGTTGGGGACGGACGTCCTTCAGAGCTCAGAGACTCTCCTCCCTGGTCCAACGACTGGCGACGCCCTTGGCTTTTGTTACGAGTGGACACGGCAATCAGGGTCAACAACTCCAATAAATGTTTTTATAGAAAAAGCTCGAATGATAACAAAGTTGGAAAGTAAGTACAGTGTAACCGTAAGTCTACAGTAACAATTTACCATTGATAGCGCCTTTATAACGTAGCACTAAGGGCGGTTTTCGCAGTGCAACTGTTACTACTGCTGTGTGGTTTATCGTAAGTCCTGCGCTTCTTGCAATTTGCTCTGCCAATGACGTTGCCGACCGTAGCCAATCTTTTACTGGATCATATTTTTTTAATTTATTATAGGCTAGCGCTTGACCCCTATCTCACCTGATGGTACTACATGACAAACTGAAGTATTTTGAAAGGCAATCGATGTTAATTTATGGAATTTGGAAATGAAAATCGTTGTTCATTATTGGTAGGTCATAATTTAATGCAGTTTTCTTTTATTATTAAACATTTGCTTCTGCTTTTACTTATTAATATGACAAATGGAATATTGTTTGATATCTAGATTAAATATCTATTCTGTGAGACTATTTAAACAACTTTTATATTTCCATCAGCATTTTGTACAACGATTGCTAAAATAGCATTTTCGACACTAATTATAATTTTAAGGCAACAAAAAGACATGGCGGGACATAATAAAGTAATAAGCTGCTTTAAGTATTAGAATACTTGTGACCGTAAAATAAAAAACAAAAATATAGAAATGAGAAAATGTATTTCTATATTTTTGTCCTGTTATGCAGAATACTGTACAACTCGATCATAGGGAAGATGTTCAATTAATTTCTCTCATAGCTCTGAGGAAACTGAATAGAGAGATTCGTATCATGCACATTGTTCGTTCCAATGGCATCGTCTGTTTGTGTGATGAACAGACCCCTCTATTTTAAGGTGTAGGCCACAACAATAGTTTCTTATATATTTATATTTAAGTATATACAAATAGTTTAAAATAAATACTAAATTGTCTTTCAATGAACTATTTATCAATCGCCATATTTAAACATCGAAGACAAACAATAAATATACAAAACAAATCAGTTTAAGTAATTATAATTACTTATTTCTTTTAATATTTTGAACATTACATTTATGTTTCAGTCCGTTAAAATGGCCGCGTGTAGCATTCAATGCTGTCAATGTAATAGATTCAATAAAATGCGCCAAATTTTGTGCCATTTTACTAACGATACAGACAAAGGATTTTTCGCTCTGCTCATACATACAACGCATACGAGACAACGCACACGATCACACTATCTCTTAAGTAACAACAACGTACTTATGTTAAAGGTATTTGGAAAATAGGGCACATATCAATTTACTTCCTTTGTTTGTATTGTGCTGAATACAATTCCAGACAACGTTATAAATACGTGAACATCCCCAAGCTTTCATACATACGTTACAAAACATTTTTGGGATACAATCAAACTACATGTGGTATCGACTAGAATTTAACATCTAAATTAATATAATATTTTTAAGTGTTTCGAAGCTTGTGAAAATTGCTATATTTATAACTGTTTAAAAGTTACAACTATTGCGCCATTTTATTGCAAAATACTTAGCGTCCAGCATTGTAGCTAACTAACGGCAAATGTTAGGCTTAAGACCCGTAAATCAAAACACTTTTGACATTATTATTATGTACAGGAAAAATACAAGTGTTCACTGCAAACTATCGATTTAAGTATGGATAATGACGCGAGCGCCCATTACAGCTGCGTGGACTAAGACAAACGGTGTTTCTCTTTGCAAGTGTGTAGAACAATGGTCGTGACAAAACACCGCTTGATCTGTTGATGATATCATGGATAGTAAACAAGTTAATGACTGTCGTGACACTTTAATAACGGCCGCAAAACATATTCTGCACATAGGAAGTGCCCAGCTCGCACTAACATGTCGTACAAACATCAGACAGCCGCTGTGTCACCGCTACATGTAGGACATGCACTGCTGACCGAATAATATAAATAATAAACAGCTAATTTATAACTAATTCATTTAATATTTTTCTTTTTATGTCTATTTTCTAATGAGATTTCTATTCATCTGCATTTTAAATATCAGTCACTAATCGATAGTCAATTATTGTCAGCATGACTAGGTACCGACGGCGCGGCACTACAGACAGTCGTGATACTGGATACAGACATACAAGGACTACAGGTAGACAGGTGGAAGCAACTAGTACAGTAAGTATTATCGAGAATATTTCAACATAAATATGGAATGTAGCAAACACTCAATTGAAAAGACCCCCGGGTTCTGGCGTTCGGCCATAATTAATCTAATAATATTAAATTAGAGACAATATTTACAATAAAATAGTAACTATGCAACGTAAAATAATATTCCTTGCGTTTACTGTACTGATATGCATCCTTTACATACAATTATAAATAAATATAAAAGTTGTTTAAACACAGGTTTATAGCTGCTGGATAGAAATTAAACTTTAAAATAGGTCACTTAAACATGAAACTGTACACTGCAAGACATCAGCTCATCGTCGACGGCCCCCGGCTGATACACGATATCATCGGGGGCGGCGTCGAAAGATTCATTAAATATTATAATATACCTTTAATCGTTTCTATCTGAATCAATTTCACCTAAGACAACATACTTCAACGTAGACTTTATAACGTTATATCTTTTTACTTTATCTCAGTCTTAGTTTTCGCGAAACTCTTAGACGGCGCGAGGAACACGGGCCCGCGCGGCGGAGCGGCTGGCGGCCCGGCGGCGCGCTCCCGAATAAATAAATACCAAGTCTATAATACTCCGGGACGCGCGTGCACTGCGGCTCGGCCCTCCGTCCCGATAATGGAATGTAAGCGTGATATGGTCTGCTGCGGGCTGTCAGGCGTCGGGCGGCGGCTCGGGCGCGCGCCGCGGCACCATGACGCAGGGCGGCGGCGCGGCCGGCGGCAGGGCGGCGCGCGCGCCCATGCGCACCCACCAGCGCGTGGCCTTCTGCAGCAGTCCGTCCTTCTTGTGCGCGTGCCCGTGCGCGTGCGCGTGCGCCAGCCCGTGCGCGCGCCGCGCCAGCCCCGCCTCCGCGCCGCCCGCCCACTCCGGCACGTCGCTCACGCACTTGTTGGGTGGAGGCTGGAAGCTGCTTCTCGTCAGCTCGGCTTGCTGCAAACGTCAAGAGTCAACGTCAGTCATCTGATCCTTTTACCTATTAGTTGATTATAGAAATGTTCACCTAAGGTAAAGGTTTATATTACTGTATGGCAAACAAATCGACGTCCCACCAGGTGGTATGTGGTCAGCCAACAGTCTACTGGAATACTAGAGGTATTACTGTCTGCATAAATTCGGTCAGGAAATGTGTTATCCAATCTGCCTAGCCCTTTCCCAACTATGTAGAAGTCGAGTTCCAGTGGTTGCGTAATACTGGTATTTTACATGTAGCGACTGCATATCCCATGTTACACCTGTGTGGAGGTCATCCACAATTTCTGGGTAACACGATACCCCTTGGCAAGTCTGGTTGTCAGACTTTCGGGCTTCTGACTACCAGTAACGACTGAGGAACATTTTAATTACCTGATAAGGGACTCGTAACTGTAGATGCACGTCCTGCCCGTACTCGCCGTCGGGCAACTGTATGCTGGGCGGGAGACCGAGCCTCTCGGCCGCGGCGGCGGACCGCGCGCGCGCGTCTTGCTCCACCATCTCTTGAAGCCGCCCCACCATCGCCTGAAACTTTTGCTGCTTCTCCCATTCCCTGGAACATTTCAGATATTTTATTATTACCGTGTCTTCAATATAATCAAGAGGTGCTTAAAAAGACTTGAACAATATTCATAAATAGGGGAAAAATTAAGCCATGGAAGACCAGGCGAAAATGACGAGACAGGACTTTGCCCAGCAGTCAAAATTATAGGCTGATGTTTGTAATTTTTTGTAGTAGCAACATTGTTTTAGAAACTAGATAATTATATTGTATTTCTGCAACATCTATGCAACAAGCAACTGTTACATCCATTAAGTACGAAGTATGCTTAGGATCGTCTTCGGTGCAGCACTCTCACTTGTCTTTAGAAAAATATTTGGTAGCTTTGTTTAGCTTTTACTGACATGTCATAGGTAAATGTGACGTTGTTATTGAGCGACAGAGAAACGTGTGCTATATGCTTCTTATCTGAACTGAGAACTCGTATTGTTTTGAGTCAGGCATGTAAGCATACAAGGTATTTGGTATGTTATTATTGTGACGTGTAATGAGAGGTATTCACTAACAGCTGACGATCGCTGGCTTTATTATTATTGTAGGTATGGGCATAACGTCACGCCTAAATGCTCCGTAGGGGAAGACAGAGTTGTATAGAAAGAGTGGTTAGGAACTAACATTCTCACAAAACTTTTTTCGGGTTTCTCTGCAAATTTTGAAAGCCAGAATCTAGGGTGCCAACTAGGATAGGATGGACCCCCTTTTCCACACTTAGACTCCCATTTGGTCCGTTGTGCGTGCAGGCCTCGTTTTTGTGAGAGCGAATGGACCGTAATCCACCACGCGGGGCAAGTACGGGTTGGTGGATGTCACATGTCTTCAAATTTTCGGTTCCGAGACTTGCCGGTCTCCTCATGATGTTTGCCTTCGTGATGAAATAATTTACACAAAGTAAAGCGCCTGCTTGGGTTTGAACCCACGACCTACAACTTGCAAGTCGCGGCCGTTAACACTGGGCCACCACTACCCGGCTGGCTACCACTGCTCTTAGGATGGCGACTAATAGAAAAGCGCCGAGACAGATCAAGAAGTTAGGTTGAAGGTATACTCACAATGTGGAATGGTGATGTCTGTGATCGTGCCGTAGGCGCGGTCCCCCCGGCGCGCCCAGCCGCTCCATGCCCGCGCACCCCGGCACTTGTACCGAGAGCATCTGCAAATCACAACACACTACTCTCACTTATGTGGTTATCCTCGGGGTTAATATTCTATCACTATAAGAACTACTTTCGTATGGATATAGACGCCTTAATGGTCATGTTACCAACATAGTTATTAAGGATTAGGTTTCCAGAGCAGAATTAACTGAGTTTTTGGGTTCGGCATTAATTTCAGGTCTAAAATTCAACATTGGACCTAATGACATGATCGCATTAATATTATACATTGTGTAGCTTGTGTGTGTTTGTTATTTCTTCACCCTCAAACGGCTGGACGGATCTGGATGAAATTAGGCACAGAGCTAGATTATCGTCAGGAATAGCACATAGCATACTTTTTATCGCGGGAATATGTTCCCTCGGGATAATTTTCGACACTCACGCGGGCGAAGCCGCTGGCAGAAGTTAGTCATTTATGAAAATATATTGGGAAAAGTACTAATATAACGCGGGCGGAGCCGCGGGTGGCAGTTAGTTAGAAAATAGTTGTAGGTGTGCTACAGAATGTTATAACTGCTCAAGCCTCAGATTACTGGGACTACAGCCATGATGGCTATGTTTGGTCACAGCTAGGGCTTAGTTAATGGTCAAAGTCATTGTTCACTTAATGGCCACTGTATTGACCTATTTACTGGTGCTAAATTATTTAGTTAACAAAGCTGATTGTAACTTATGATGTATCATAATTGTATAGTGTTTTGTAGAACCTAATCATTGATTTGCTGCATTGCAACCTTTCTGTTGAACTTTCGACGGAGAGAAAATATGAGATGTTTTGTTTGTATTACATTTTATCCGTATGCAGAAAACATGACTGTTATTTAATTTATTTATGCCAATAGATTTATAACACATGAGTTCAAATAATACCTACTCTCATTAAGGAGGATTATACTTTATCTAAACAGGATATTATACATTATTAATTGGAGTTAATTTTACCTCAAGTAATAATGGATTTTTAAATGGAACAACTTATCAGCCAATTTGCAACTGATATGTGTTATTATTAATCCAATTAATTATTCTAAATTGAACTTAGACTGCATTGAAATAAAGTAGTTAATTCATTAAAATCTAGAAATATTGAGAATTTTAGTTTGATACACAAATATTCAGTCAGCATCTACAGCTTTTTCATTCACTTTGAGATTTGTTTATGTTCAGCTGTAAGTACTATTTTGTATCAATTTCTCTGAAAATGAATCAACTTGAGTCTACTCTCCAAGAACAGTAAACACCTTAGAATAATTTACTATATATAAGTCCTACAACACCATTTTCAAATAATCTATGCTGAATGAAAAATATTTTGATTCAAAGAAAAAATTAATAAGTGTATTTGATGTTAATAAATTAGCAAGAGTAAATTACATGTCTTCAAGATTGAATTGCGTTCGATGAAAACATATCATAGATTTATTTAATGGGAAAAAATCAATGTTAGCTAACATTTCTAGAGCTGTAATGGCAGGTAATCTAATCATTTATCTATTAGAATCAAATAAACTTTATTTTAGACCAAATCAGTCGATTACTGCCGTTTCAGGTGCCTTTTGCACTGAACACAAAATTTTTAGCAAAACTACCAACTGTGTTTAAACAGATTTATGGACCATTTGTAGGAATCATTGGTTTTTGTATGATTTGCTTAAACAGCCTGGTTGCAAAACAACATACAGAAAATACCTGTAAGTGTACTCTTTTTAGGTTTATTTGTGGTTTTACAACAATGGATTATAATTTACTTATTATTATTGCATGTTTCATTGTTAATAACAACTTGAGTATACTTTGTTTCACGTTTATCTCAGAAATAACCAATTTAATACTGTTTTATTTAGAGTACGGCTATTTTTTTTCTTTTCCTCATAATAATTTAAATAAGATAAGGGTATACTCAATAAGTATATCATGTGTTTTAAACTCTTGCTATTGATAATTTCTGATATCTTTGAAATAGTAAACAAGTATTTAGGTATAGAATAAGAGGTCAATGCACTGCAGCATTCTTTTGTTTGGATGAATAATCAGTTATCAACTGAGAAAGGTGTTTTTGTATCACATTATGTTGCACAAATACAAACTAATATTTTGATAAGAATAAAACATTTAAAAGACATTATTTAAATGATTATAGTTATCTAAACCAAAATATTACTTGAAAAGGGCAATGTCCTTAACAAATATTCAAAGAATATTATAGGCAAGCAATTGGTTATCTCATTATGTAAAAGAATAAGCCACTGTTTTGTGTCTAATTATCATATTCATCTGAATCCAGTTAGGTACAGCAAATAAATTTGAAACAGCAGTATGTGATACATCTATACATGGTGCCATGATAGAAATTTAATAATATTAGTGTTTTTATACCTCTCAGAGATTTAACAATTATAATTATTTTGTTTCATTCACTGCATTATGTGGATAACACTACTAGGTAAGTCAGATATCTAATAAAATTTATCTAATATGATACGAACATTTAACTTTTTAAGTATTTTCTATGCATCATTTTCAGTCGTATTATAAAAAGCGGTTTTACTAAAAACCCAGGTATAAACCTCTATAATGTACAGTGTAAACAAGGTTTATACCTGGATTTTGGTTAAGCTGCTTTTTATAATAAGGCACATAGTGTCTGCAATGCATATATACACTTATGTATGTAGCTGCTACATATTATATTCATTCTGTATTGTGTTCAGAATCAGATCAGAAAATGCACACTGCAGCGGGTTCTCAAACAATACTCCTGCATAAGAAATAACCTAAAAACATGATCATATAGAACTTGTAAATACTAGACAGATTATACAATACATGTCACTGATTATTCAACTTGAAGCAGGCTGTTACTGAGTGCTACTTATTATCTCTCTAGTCTGCAATAGGATAACAAAATCCTATTGAAATGTCATCAGTATCACCAACAATTTTTATAGATTATCAACATTTTTTATCTTTTTGTTTCCACTTTCCTTATCAAGATAACAAATATAAGTAAACAGATGTATAGAAGAGTGGTTTTAATACACTTCCCAATGTAATAAAAGTTAGAAATGTCTATAACCGAAGTACTGCATACAGAATGTAGATTTTACTCGACAGACAGACTTTAAGGCAACCAAAGAAAATGCAATTATAATTTGTTTGCAAGGTTAAATGTTTTAGTATTTACCATTTTAGATTAGAATACTATTTATACTGAGACAACATTATCTTTAAATTTGATTCCTTGTATAAAATACATAACCTTTTTGTTATGATAAGATTGTAATCAGAGATTCTCTACTTTACACTTGACACATCATTTTTTCTGAATGCTTTACAATCTAGAATTATATAGTGTATCTTGTATGAATGAATAGACATTAGGATTAATATAATTTTTGTAACCTTAAGAGTATACCCACTGTTTTTGATGAGCATATTTTCAAGTTGTGCACATATTATCGAGTTGGCATGTCACGACTATGATACAGCAAGAGGTGATTACGGAACTGTCTGTCATGAAAATTTATTTAAATTCACACAAACAACGTCTGGGTGTGACGTCGCTATCGGCGCGCCTCTTATCACTTGGCACGCTCCCGCCGTCTCGCGGCCATCCGAGTCGCCTCGGGCCTCACTCGGCTCCAGTACAAACATTCTTCTATTCTGTCCATATTCCACTTATTATTTACTAGCTTACGCTTGAAAATTTTGCACTGCTATCAAACCAAAAATAATGGCAACATTTGTCTATATTTACTGATGTTCTACTAGATTACTTCTGTAGCCAAAATAAATTACGACTATCACTTTATCAACACTACTTACTATTTGAAACAGTGTCGTCCACAATTTTTGTAGGTTTTCCACCTATGGATGACAGTTAGTGATGGGCTTAAATCCAAATTCGATGGCACACTAATCGAGACACAAATAAGTGAATCGATCCCGAACATATATGTTCTGTTTGATAATTACACTACACAGTCACTGACATTTGCATTTGTTTTGTTGAAGCTGTAAATATTTTAAACAAAACAATCACAGAGCACTATAGAGAGATTAGCGCGTTTACAATAATTAACTATCATTCACTAATAAATAAAAATATGTTACTCAAGGCATTAACACTATCAAAATAAAATTATTTATTAATTAAGAATAACGTATAAATTCCACTATCGCGTGTTTTGTGATGGAGTTTCTTAACTCCTTTTTTCATATTGGCAGAAAGACGCCTGCCATCGAGCGAGTCTTGTTGTTCAATGACGCGGACGGACGCGGCGCGGTGTTCGCAGTCGCGTAGCGGGGAGGACGGGCGGGCGGGCGGTGCACCGGCTGCCCCGATGTCGCCGCACACTAAAGAGTTCATAGTGTGTAACATTGCTCTCTCACACATACAAATAATCTGTCTAGTTCACTCTGTGTGCTCAATCGGTACTTCGGTAGGTGCGATGATTACGATGTAGTTAGTGCGAGTGAGTGTGTTTGTATATGATAGTGAGCGTATCGTGTGTGACTGTGTGTGCATATGAGCTGGCACACATGTAAGAGAAGCTCGATTGCTGCTACTTTGTTATATATGCGTACCTATAACTGTAATAGTGAGCGATGACGCGTTTGTCGGCTCGCGAGACGAGACGGTTGGCATTGCTCAATGATCGAGTTGTAGTCATAGAATGTACGTAACCAATAATCATAGGTGCACGATTTTTTTTTTGTAAATTGAATGTTTAGTTTATGCACTAAATTTAATAATTACTGGAGCGATACCATACAACAAAGTTAATACAGGAGGCAGTTCAAGCTACTATTTTACATAATTACAATTATTTTAGGTCAATTTGATTTTTCGGCGATCCGGTATTTTAAGATACACAAATAAAATCTCCACTACACTATATTATATTGTTATCACAAAGAAACCCAACAAAACCGATGATACTGACGAACTTGTTTTGGAAAACTTAAACAAAAAATGTTATGTGTGAGTGTGATTACTGGTGGATTCTTTTTAAGTTTAATATAAACTCAACGTAGACCATAGTACCTACCACACACATAGATACCACAGAAGAGATCCAGTAATCTTTGGGAAAATTACTATCTCTAGTAGTACCTACCTACCAAGGCAACAGAGTGATAGGCTAACTAGCGTACCTACAATTTGAATTTGTACCCGCACATCATGAGAGTTTCCACCAGCCTATCTGGTTCAGGAATAAGAAGAATGTGATCATCGGCATTCCAGGTTAGAGAAAAGTAAATAAACTATGAGAAAACAGGCTTCTTCTGGGTAAACTCACTCCATCGTCGACTCTGTCTCTGTCACCTCTGACCTAGACTAGAGTCAAGAGCAAACCCATCACAAAAAAAATAAAAAATAAAAAACAGCATCCATCTCCGCCTTCGTCTATATGGGCAGTGGCCTATATCTTTCGATGTATTGAGTTTTGTATGCCCGAGTAGGCCGCTATTAAACACGCGGTTTAACGGAGCCCCCGCTGTATTGCTGACCCATCCAACACCCAGTGTGAGTGCGGTGCTTCTGATCAGACCATGTTTCACGCGATGGAGTATCCTATGTGCCCGTTCACCTTTGATGAGCTAAGGAATGCTACTGACCAACAAATGACCGGCAACTGGGCTCAAACCAGCGTACACACAAACAATATAAAAATAATTAATTTTAAGAAGAAGAAAACGAGAGTAAAACTTACTAAGACATGCTACGGGTGCATGTCTTAGTAAGTTTTACTTTCTGTTCTTATCACGGCGTAATGTAGTAAACTTGTAATTTTTTGTAGCTGTGTGTACGCATATTAATAAATATGAAGACCGCGGTGTGGGCATACCCATGTGTAAGATAGTGATGACAACGACTCACGGGGTTGGCGGCGGCGGCTGCGGCGGCAGCGTGTCGGCGGCGCAGGTGCGGGCGGGCCAGCGCGCCCGCGGCCGCACACACCAGCACAGCGGCGCCAACGCATGCGCCCGCCCACCACCACTCTGAAAATATATAAGTTTCAAATTAAGCAAAAGTTAAACATAAACTGCAGTATCATTGAATCAATTGACATATTAAATAAAATATCGATTCAATGAATTTGGACATCACTAACATCTCTAAAATGTCAGGGTTTTTTTTTACTTATATTTGGTTTTTCAAAAAGGTAAACAAAACGTTTTTAATGTCAACTTTAAATTTTCGTTTTATTATCCGGATGCACACCATTTTGCGTGAAATAATTGTAAGCAAAAGCATTCTTTTTTCAGATTCCGTATTTAATACAGGATCTCTCGTGTGTCTGGCTTTATTAATTATGGGATTTATTTCTGCTGGTGCTTTCAAGAACTTTATGAAAGCTTATAATTGACAAAATAAGTACCAGCCCATAACTGTCGATATCGTCAGACGAAAGTCTAATCGCCTATGTACGGTAGGGACTTAGAGCATATAACGGTAGGGAATGCAATCTGAATCCGGTGAATATGCAGCGAACCTCCATGGTTTACGTCAAGAGGTCGGATAAGACCCTTCTGCTTTAGATTACACCCTTGGGTCTTAGTAACGCTGAACTTGACCAATTTACCTACGCCCCATTCAAATGAGAAGTTCAAGTGCTCATGCCAGCCATAAGGTACCATTCGAATGGACTGGATCTTTTTGGGTCGTAGCCTCGCCCTGCAAGAGCGAGGCCCCGGGCGATTGCCCTGTTCGCCACCCCCTAAGGCCGCCACTGACGTTGAGAGCAACGGCCAGCGCTTCCTCGTGCTTCTTGATGGCCTTACCGCAAACGTGAAAGGTAGAAAATCCCGTTGATGGATTTCGGCGGCAACCGCATTGCCGGTCATTGGGTTATGTTCGCAGCGAGTTATGCTAAGGTTACTATATGAATACTCGCTCCGTACTCTCACTGAAGTGGACGTTACTGAAATTACACTCTATTTCGCCGGCTTTTTTGGGTCTAGGTTTCAGCACTTCTCCAGTCTCAAACGAAATGGCTAACCCGGCCCTGCTTTGTTTGTTTTTTAGACAGTTGTCCAGACCTAGTAGATACGTATTAGAAATTTCAGTTGGCGTGTAATTGACACGTACCTATAGGGCAATAAACTTAAAATGAGATCACGCCATAAGTTGTAGTAGATACAGTAGATACGAGTACCTTCACCGAGGTTTCGTTTCAGCCGTTCGCCGTTCAGCACCTGTAGCCAAGTTGACAATCTACAATCGATAACGCTAGTAGAAAATGAATCAATGTATGGGAATGACACATCTGAACGTTAAGTCACGTGGTCAGACCATACAAATAGAAGGCGTGAATGATTGTAGAAAGAGATTCGATACAAAACGTTTGTAACTTGGCTAGAGGGGCAGGATCCAGAGTTGTGGCTGGTACTGAAAAACTGGCTGGTACTTACAGTACCAGTAAAGAATTTTCGCGACAGCTTACGTCGCGATAGTAAACTTTCGCAGTAACAACGTACATCGCGGTAATGAACTTCGCAACAATGGGGTACACTCACATTAGGAGTATACTTAGGCCTAGTTATTTATCCGTAGTTAACCAATCGTTAAATATGCTAACCAATGGTTTCAATATTCGGTCAAATGCATTTTTTCATCAAGTCTCTCACAAATGGTCAAATAAGTTGGAGGGTTAATTATTTAACTGTTTTTAGGGTTCCGTTCGACAAAAGGAAAAAAGGAACCACTATAGGATCAGTTATCGTTGTTTGTCTGTCAACACCTTTTTCTCTGGAACACATCGAGATATCAAGTTGAAATTAATATCATATACTCAGGTCTGCAGTCCCTTTTAGCTGTGAAAATCTTACTTCTAAATTCAATTTAATAATATTATAATTTATTAATTCAATGCAATTCAAGGCATATGGCCGTTAATGTCGCATTTTTGTCGAATTGCAAGGGAATAAACCTCTATGGTTCTTCCCGTGGACCATTATTATTATTTTTTTGGGTGGGAAGTCATCCAATGACTTCTCCCGCTCTGGGTGAAGCGGGAGTGCGTCAGACTTACTTTTACTGACTAAAACCCACCCGTGTTCCTTCAGTTGTAGAGTCATGAAATTTAGAAAGAAGCAATATCTTATACTTAGCATAAATAAAGGAAAACATCCGAAAACTGTAAATTTGTACTTCTATAAAAAGAAAAACCAATAATAAATTATTTGCAGTAGGCTGAAACTGACTGCGACCTATGTACATGTATGTGGACAACAGTTTTCCAACGTTAAAGTTAATTTTCTCCCTCAATCCAGTTTTTATGTTCTTTAGTTTTGTGAATGTAGCTGTTGGTACGGAACTCTCGGTGCGCGACTCCGACTAGCACTTGGCTGGTCTTTTTAAACATAAATTAAAAAATAAACGCCTTTTTACCCGACTGCCGAAGGAGGGTAATGTGTTTATCAGTCTATGTATGTATGTATGTATGTAAGTATGTATGTATGTATGTATGTATGTATGTATGTATGTATGTATGTATGTTTGTTCCTATATGGCGTTCCAGAGACCTAACGCGTTGGCCGATTTTAATGATTCATACGTCAATCGATTCGTCTTAACCTTGCGAGTGTCATAGGCTACATTAAAATTGGAAAATAGGAAAATGACGGCTTTTGGGCGCCATATTGTGGGGGGCCAATTTTATTTTTTCTTCCAAACCCATCGTGTGGGGTATCAAAATAAAGGGTTTCAAGAGGTGATTTCAAAAATATATAACACTTATATGTTTAAATGTACCTAATTCGAAAAAAATGTTAACTAAAAAGTTATAAATAAAAAAGTTAATTAAAAAATTCAAAATACCCGACTGCTTAAAAAGCGAACTAAAAAGACGTAAACAAGAAGAAAATCATGCTGTGCAGTCGGAGGATACATCTGGTTTTGGTCAGCCAGCTCGCGAATATGTATCCTCCGACTGCACAGCATGATTTTCTTCTTGTTTACGTCTTTTTAGTTCGCTTTTTAAGCAGTCGGGTATTTTGAATTTTTTAATTAACTTTTTTTACTAAAATTTTAATATTTAACCATTGGTTGAGATACTGGACGGATCAAAAACTGGGTCTCTTCTTTGCACACTTACGCAATACGGCTGCCGGACATCAAGCGGACCATTAAAAAAATAAATTACTGTACCTACTTATATATATGATGAAAGGTAGATCCTGCCTAAAATTTTAAGTTTGAATTTTTCAGTTTAAATCGTATCTTATTGAAAACAGTGCAGTAACATACATAAGTATACCAAATTTAATAGTTATCCTGAATGTTTTTTGGATGTAACTTTAAAACAAAAACCGGCCAAGTGCGAGTCGGACTCGCACACCAAGGGTTCCGTACCATTATCGCAAAAAACTGCAAAAAAATCACGTTTGTTGCATGGGAACCCCACTTAAATATTTATTTTATTTCGTTTTTAGTATTTGTTGTTATAGCGGCAACAGAAATACATCAACTGTGAAAATTTCAACTGTCTAACTATCACGTTTCATGAGATACAGCCTGGTGACAGACAGACAGACAGACAGGACAGACGGACCGTGGAGTCTTAGTAATAGGGTCCCGTTTTTACCCTTTGGGAAAAAACTCACCGAATTTAAAAAAAAAGCATTTACACTGAACGGTTGTTTTTAAAGTGAAATAAGAATGCCTAGTGGTGGATGCTGTATGTTATTTAAAGCACTAAAGCTTAGCCGAGTGCGATGTTTGGCCTTCAACGCTCTATTGTACGTATTTTTACTGACTTGACATGCGTACTTTATGTAAAACAAAATAGAAGGAAACCGCCGAACAATGCGATACACGTGGCTGAGTCATGAGCCTGTAGTCTGAAAAATGCGAATAAGTTACTATTTCTTACGTAAATACAAATATCATAAGGCAAATTGATAGGAAATAATTTCGTTCATATCTGATATACCGAATGCGATTAAAAAGTAGGTACCTACTTTGTATTAATACCTTGATTACTTAAATAGTTATCAGTAAACAAAGAATTTGTTTGATTTGAACTCATTAACACTTTAAGTAGAGATACTAAAACCTTAATTAAATCGACAGCTGGCGCATACCTATATTAAGTGTTTATGTCTGGGTTTGGACGTTCGATCGAAAATACCCAAGAATCTGTCGATTTAAAAGGTCAGTGCGGTTATATCCTGATCAAAGGTGACTCTACAGAAAATAATATCATGAACTCGTGCCCGTGAAGACTTTATAAAACATACCTACTTTATTTTTGTACACAAACGGGTTCCTATATTGCATTTGCATCACAGCATTAATTGGAATGTTATGTGTATTAGGTACTTAGGGCCGATTTCACCAATGAAACTAATCGCGATTATAGTTCATCTAAACTCAGTTTATGCGTATATAGTGGTCTGGTTGGTAGTTTCTTTCTCAACCAATCAGACCGCTGTTTTTGCATAAACTGAGTTTAGTTGAACTAATCACGATTAGTTTCATTGGTGAAATCGGGCCTTAGTCGCGCATGGTGCCGTTGATGACGTTTACTTAAGGTTTCCCTAGTCGACGGCACGAACTATTTTGTGCGCGGGGTTAAAATGCCTGCTATCTCATCCGACAAAACGTGCGAAAGAGATGCTGATGCAGATGCTGTGATGAGCAATTAGAAGCTAACTCGCGTACGAAATAGCACTTTTGCAAGTTTGTAGCGAAATGGATGATGATTTAGGACGAAAACGAGCGCGCCAAATTTTATAAACAGACCTTTGGGAGTCTAGATATCATGAAAAAACGACTAAATGTATTTTTTCAAAACAACATTATTTGAATTGTTGAACTACTAATCTATCCCTGTATGGTGGCCGTTGTGCAATTTTTTATATTTCTGCCCAAAGATGCGTTAAAATTAGTGCTGAAATATGGAACTTTCGACGCTCATAACTTTAAAATATTTTTCTTTTTTCCTTTTCTGTTTCCAAACAGGGCTAGATAATGGTGAGACAAATTGATATTTTTTTTTTATTTTGAACGTACATCGTCAAACAGTGGAGTAATCGCCAGACTACATTTGTATGGAAGATTTCGAATGATCGACTACTGTAACATTAATTGTGTAATGTAAATATTTGGGGAGCCAAGTAGTGTACAGGTAGGGGTAAAATAGATAACTAGCGAAATTGCCAAGCTGCGCTATAAAATAAGATAATGTTAACTTATGATAAATACGCAGCTAGACTGTAGTGTTGTGACACAATGTTCGAGTGCGTAATGCTTATAAAACCTGTCATCATAAATAACGTGGTGACGAAATTTTGAACGACTTCAAAAGAGATAGGTTTAAGTGAAAGATTTGTTTATGAGCTGAATTTCAGTGGGTGGGTGTTTTGATTACTTAAACATGTCCGACATACTGTTTAATCGCAGATAAATAGGTTTTTAGATGTCGCATAGTGTGGTGATGCAAGACATAGCGTTAATTTTTGTTTTCAGGAACCTTGACTTCTCTCCCTGATGAACTTGTTCCAATATTTCTGAATTTATTTCAAAATCTGACCCCGATGGGCTACAATTTCAGATTACATTAAGTCCGCCTTCATATTTCATCTTCTTCATTTCTAATATCAAAGATTTCAAGTTAAATATGTTTGACCAGAATTCCGCCACATAGTCAACGTTAGCATTTACCTACAAAATTATTAAAAAAAAAATGTTTCTATAAAGTAAAATCTTTAAATTAAAATGTCAACAAGTAAATGTCGACCTACTTCTATAAATAACAACAATATCAATATCTTCTAAAATAGACACAAATATCCATGAATAAAGAAATGGCAATTCACTCTAATATTCCATAATTTTGTAAGTAACTCAAATAAGAACGCGGTGTGTCATGCTGACTGGAAATAATTCTTATGTTGATGTCTGAATGTGATACAACATATAATGATAAAATATCGGCATCTAATAAGCAAAAACTTTTACATAAATATGTCCCATCATCTGCCTAGCCTTTTTCCCAATTATTGTTGGGGTCGGCTGCCAGTCTTACCGGATTCAGCTGAGTACCAGTGTTTTACATGGAGCGACTGCCTATCAGACCTCCACAACCCAGTAACTGGGTAACACGATACCCCTTGGCAAGACTGGTGTCAGATCTCAGGCTTCTGACTACCCGTAACGACTGTGAAAGATCTTTAAATGATAGCCGGGACCAACGGCTTAACGTGCTTTCCGAGGCACGGAGGAAACTCGGTATGTTGAAATGGTCACCCATCCACGGACCGACCTCGTCAAGCGTTGCTTAACCTTGAAGATCGACCCGTGCGGCTGATATTATTTAGTAAACATAAAAATGTCCCATGCTGCATGAATTTGGTAACTGTCGAGACATGCTTTGAAAGTGGACTTTTTGATTTCTCTGATTGTGATAACATCGATAGCACACCATGCCATTAAGTCGTAAGAATCATTACCGGAACTGAGGCTGGTCCTGCACGACCAAATGGTTGAACTACCGTATAGTTTACTGAAAAAACGTTTTTTGTCCATCATGTAAATTAATAAAAAAAATTGGACATGTATTTTTTCTTTTGACACGTAAACATAAAGTGACGATATAATGCGTTGAAATATCGTGAAACGTCACGCCGCTAGTACACTTTATACTGCCTTAGTGACGTCACAAGCCCCCACTACTGAATTTTGATGCGCTTTAACTTTGTTTTTTTTTATTGATTTGGTAAAGCAAAAAATACATATCCAATATTATTTGATAATCTCACTGACGGACTAAATAGAATTATCATTTTCCTAACCAAGAAACATCCCTTTTCACCGCCAAATAACGTCTATATTATCGGGCAACCCTGCAATGCGTTAACAAAAGTATTTCATCAATGACGTAGAACGGGACATCGACCTGAATAATTAACACGTTTAACAAAGACAAAGAATGCATCATTGTAAACATCAGCCGCGTTTGTGAGGAATTGGCTCAAGTGCTGAGAAGTATTTAGGAGGCTGTTTACAATTAGAGCGGTACGCGTCACCTTAAGTACATTTAGGTCTGCTGTTGTGGTTGTGCATTTAGTGTGGTGGTGTTGGTGGCAAATGTGTTGGATCATTCGGTTCCCTTCATGATGGTTGATCTGAGTGGTGCCGATCTATGTGTCATGTTCGTGAAGGGGCCCCGTCAGTTGGAATTGGTTATAACTTAGCTGCCTCGGCCTGTTTTTAATTGCCTATGTATTAATATTTTTTTTAATTGATTGTTTTACTCTAGACGCTTTTACGTGCACGTCTTTTTACATCGTTCTCACATATATGTATTTTTTTCCAACAAGAAATGATGTAACCAAATACTTGTAAAACACTTTTTATTTTAAAAGAGTAAGTGTGGAGTTTCTTGTCCTGCTTAATTGAATAACGAAAATTTTGATTTTGCGGTCCTCCAGTGAAAAAAAAACACCCAAAAGGATTGCATCTTTTTGAATGCTGACCAACGTAGTATGGTCGACCACCCAATGGAAGATTTAACTCAAAAATACCTACTATACCCACAGAAAGTTAGTTTAGATACTAAACGAACTTCTTCATCAAACCTGTTCTTAAAACATTCTCGAAGAATATGACGAACTGTGTTTTTTCGCCTCCTTTGACCTTCCTTCTTGTTTTACGCTACCTAATTTATGTTGACGTCCTTATGAGTCATGGACGCTTGAAGCTTCATAAATTCACAATTCAAACTAAGTCACCGGCAACGTTGATCTGCGGTCGCAGCGCGAAAGCTAAGTTGAGCCATATTCAACGGAAAAAAAACCCTCAATGAATGTCAATAAATAATAAGCTATGTTTTGAGGAATCCAGGTGGAGGGCATAACTTGAAATATAGAGGTAAGTGGATGTTTACGAGAGGCTATCATTTTCAGTAGGTAACCATTCTAATAAAATCTAGTTCTAGAAAATAAACATGAATTGATACGGTTTTACAAAACAATTGTCATTTTTCATTTGCAATTTCGTAAAGAAGCAAAAAAAAACAAACAAATAAAAAAAAAGAAAGAACAAGAAACTTACATCAAATAAAACAGAATAGGAATTAGTACAATTACACGACTCATAACTTTGTTTTAATGCTTAATTTTCTCGTAGCCTCGTAGCGTTACGTAGCATGCGCGTAGACGTGTCGTAGCAACATACATCACCATATCGTCAGTATACACTGCACTACGTAGCCATGCTTCAAGGCTCGGCAACGTAGTCAAACAAAAATATGTTATCCATTTTACGTAAATAATGATGCTTTATTTTCGTAATCAATGTCAAAACATTCGTTATAAATTCTCAAGTTAATGCAGTTTCGCATTATATGCCATTCTATTTTTGCTGGAGAGTTTGTTTGCGTGGTTGGGCTAAATTTAGCAAAGCTTAATCAGAATATCTCTCTTGACGGCCGACCGGAGTAAAACTGAGCGCACGTTTTCATAACTTAATTGTATGGTATGTACATACCAGTACCAGCATACTTTGTGGGAGCTATAGTTATTACATAATTATGTACGTATGGTATTTGTAGGACGGCGTAGCACGTAAAATCAAGTCTAGAAATGAGTAGCTTTTCCATCTAAAAGTTGTTTTTAAATATGCCATTGAACATGGCTAAGGTAAGTAGTACGGAGAACGGTCGACCGTTGGCTGTGATGACAACTATTCTGGTTCTATGGCGAATTTACTGAATAAATATTTTTCTTAGTGGACACGGAGGACGTAATGCAGCTGCTGAATATAATGTAATATATGAATGACACGAGGGATGCGTCAGTCGCGTCACGTCTCGTGCCTCGCGCCCTGCCCCGCGAGCCGCATCTCGTGCTGCAGCAGTGAGCGCGGGCGCGGGCTCCCGTCGGCGGTGGAGGCCAAAACAAACGGCATGTGGTCGCGCGTACTCGACAAAAATTCGACATCGTTCGCCCAAGAATGCACAGTGCGGTTATTTTTAGAGATTGGGAGGAGCGCGGGGGCGGCGGCGACGTCTGGTGTCGGTCTGCCGGGGCCTGCCGCCGATCACCGAAATAGCTTCTCCAGCTGGCGGTACCTGGCCACGTGGCGCGAACTCGCTTGCCGACTGTTGCCTCAGCCTTGTCAGCGACCACTCCACGCCGCGTCGGACCTAGTCTCGCGCCGCTCGACTAGCCCGACACTTCTAAAATACTACATTTTAACGAGGTTGAATTGACACACATAAACGAGAAGGGCCCACGCCGACTATTGACTAGACAGTATTGTGGTGCCAATTGTGTAATTGTAATTTGTAGACAATCCGACGGTATCGCGGAGTCAATCAAAAGCGTAGTCGGCTTGTACTTGTTCGACCAAAACTCGATCATTTCCTAAGTTCTGTGCAGAGCAGAGGTGTGGCAGATAGGCGTCATAACTCATAATAGCACACTGAATAAAAATAATCTATTTCGTAGTACGCAAATTGACAGAGGTGATAGCAGTCTAGTCTTATTATCTGTTGAATAGAAATCGGAGAGATATGAAAAACAATGTTTTAATAAAAACATCAACGCGGTTGTAGCCGCCTCGTAATCGCGATATAAAGCGTGAAACTAGTTTAAATTCAATGCAAGTGTAACATTCGAATATCATAAATCATTATGTTGGTACATAAATACATTTCTTATCAGTACCAGACGGTGACTGAAAACATGGCGGAGAAACGAAAACACATTTTTAAAACTTTGACGCATTTTGTGCCCTGACGGCTGGGAGTACGGAGAGTGCCAATTATCACGTTGGGCATCAACTATCTGTGCGTCGCAGACGACTGCTCTGTGCTCTGTACCTACTGGGTATTACGACGTTTACTACTACTGTCTTATATCCAAGAAGTACACCTATTTTCAAGCTCAAAACTATGAATCGATGCGTACGATGTTAGGTACTCGTGTGTAGTATTCGAAAAACATTTAGACCGAAAGTACATACGGGCTTTTCGAGACATACATCTAAAAGCATTGAAACAAATAATCTATTTATCTATACATTGAGCAAAAACAGTTGATCACGAGACATTATAATTTTTGACACAAGAGGCTCTCACAGAGCTTGCCTCGTGTATTCGCCTGTACTAGTTTAATCTGCCGAGTTATCTAGCTCTGATTCTTTATCATGTTCTACATATTTTCCTATATCTGACTCATAACTTATAATAAGTATTGTTTGTAAGTAGTGAGTAAGGTAATTGCAGCCATGATTAAAGGTGAATCAAGCAAGCCATAATTACCTTTAATCAAAGTAGACAGCAAGTATTATTCCTAAAATGAATAATATGTGATTCGATTCGAATAATTAAGAGATTGTTTAACTGGTAACAAAGTATCATGCTATGAATAATTATACAAATTTGTGAAGATGCTGATAATTAAGAACGGAGCACAGTAATCACGACAACGGCACGAGAAGCACGACCCTTGTCTATTTGGGAACATCCAAATATTATCTAATTTAAAATAATAAACATTCAGTTAAAATAATGTATCGAATTTGGGATGTAATTTATGAGGTGTTTCAAACCAAAACTACTTATCAGTATGTACGATAGCGCTCAATCTAACAGTTGAAATATGCATGAATCAGCACGCTAGCGGAGTCGCACGTGTAGAACTAATTTTATAATACCGAAGAAATCTGCAAGTATTCATAAAGTCGTATTAAAATTACAAATCCCTCGTGGATTCTGGGATTAGTCAGAACCAACAGACATTTGCTTACGGAAGCCGTCTTTTATATTTTGTTGAAGACACATTCTTATCCGTCTCTTCCATTTATCAAGAAAACATACGAGTAGGTACATCTACCTTTAACATACTTAACAGTAGTGTTTTGGTTGTCTCCTACAAGAAATATAGTCATTGATTGTAGTGCATTGTGCCAAATTATTGTTGGTCAGGTGACAAAGATACCTTCGTTTACAGAATAATATCGCCCACACCATCCTCTCTTCCAAGAAAGATTTCATTCAGTATTCTGTACTATGAAATCACTGTGACTTCTTAGTTATTGTACAACACTAGTAGAGACCGTACGTTACTATTTCCTTCTGTGCTACAAAAAGTATGGAGACGCGTTTTGCTCTATTAACTCTACGAAAACCTAGACGATAACCAGCTGATTCGGCACTTTTTGGGTCTATTATCATGAATTTGGCTTACATTTATGTTGTTTTATCTTAATGAATAAAGCCAAATTAAATATAGATCAATGCTGACCTACTAATGCTTATATATTGTATAAAATAATAATATGTCGCAGTTTCGTAACGATAAGTGAACTCTTTTGCGCAGTGTGCATGCTGAGAATAGTCTTAATCAATCGTAAACTAAACTGTAAAGTGTTTGCATATGTATTGCTGTATATGTGGTATATTTTCGTAGCGCCCCAGAAAAAGATCGTAAAAAGCGCGCCGAATAAGTACAAATATGTGCAAAATTCTAAGCCGTATTTGATAAGGGGGTGGCCTGGGGTGTGGGAGGAGGCTGGCGGCTCGTCTAGACGCGGCGTAATTAGGAAGGTGAGCGTGGGCAGCCCGGCCCGCCCGAACCTTGCGTCACCTCTAATTAATATAACAGGTAAATTACGCATTCTGGGTGCTAGCAACACTGCTTTTAACAATCAACCACCCGTACTAACTAAACGGTCCTAGGGCTTTCCTATTAACAGTCAGTTTAATCCTTTGACCCTATAGTGTTCTTACCTAATAATGTTTCTTACCATGAGGTAGACGGTTCAGAATAGATGCGGAGGTTAAAATGGAACGTAAATGGATGAAAAAGTCCGTAGTAACCTGTGGTATTGGAGTATCGACTGAATTCTAGATAGAGCATCGTAGCAGCATGAAGGAAATTTTATTTGTCTGTACTTGTTATATCGGTCTGTGTCCCCGAAATGGTTCAATGACGTGTCTCGCGGATTTCGACTTGTTTATCACGCTATTTTTCTGGCATATCTACTGTACCTAATCATAAGTAAATAAACTTTATGTAATGCATCTTCTTGAGGTTGAATGTAGAACAGAACGCATTGAAGTGGACGTCTAAAGTTGGAATACATGAGGTGTATGTGTATGGCAAAAAGACGCATGACCTACTGTTCAACCTATATATTTTTGATCGTAATCTAAAAATAAACAATGGAATAATTTCATAATTCGCTACAACAAAGATTAATTGTTTTAAGATTGAAAGCAAAATCTCTATTTTTGGCATTTCCGTTTTTATGAATGTTCCAGATCTAGGGCAAGGTATTATCTGTTCATTAATTGTGTGTAGTGAGGTGATGTATGAGTATGACTAACTAGCACTCCGCCCGCGACTTTATTCGCGTGATTTCGTATGTTATCCTGTTTTTTTTTTTTGTTTTTTTTTTTTTCTCTAAAAAAACGTTGCCCCACACTAGGAATTTCTTCCTGTATCGTGGGTGCGTTTTACAAACATATAAACTCACATACACAAACACCCAGAGCCGGAACAATTTTCTGTAGGTCATACAAATATTTGTTTCGTGCGGGAATCGAACCCGCGACACGCAGCGCAGCAGTCAATCGCTCAACCACTGCGCCAACCGTGCGCCCTGATGATGACAGATTACTTTCTTATTTGCAGTTAGTGAAGGCGACCAAACATATGTTATTGATAAATCAATACAAAATGGGGTATCGTAGATATCTAGGGTTTATTGGTTTGGGACGATTCGTTATTCGACTTAAAGAAAAATAAATTTAAGTTTACCACTACAAAGTAAAATCCTCTGCTAAAAACTTCATAACTGCTTTTGAGGGTCGAGTTTTTATCAACCCCAATTCACTATTTTCTTATCTTTTTTATTTTTGATTTATTTTAGCCAGATTGCGCAGTAGTAGGCGGGTAGTTTTAAAAAACTTTTTATGTCAATATTGATTATTTACTTTATCCCCAACAAATTAGATTTTTCATACAAACAAATTTCTCCCTTTTCATCCCTTTTAAGGTCGAATTGCCACAAAATTCCTTCTTAGATTCGGTAGACCCCTACATCAAAAAGGAAACCCTGAGCAGTAATACTTTAACATCTAATTCAAACTTTAACATCATCTAAACCGTTTTTTGGGGGTAGATTCGAAAAACTAATAATGAGAACCTTTATTGTTTACTTAGGTTGGTAATAATGCCAAGTTTCAACTTTATTAACCCTAGAAATAAGATTCTTCCATACAAAACTTCAATACAGACTAAATCGTCTTTTGGGGGCAGTTTCGAAAAACTAATAATGAAAACCTTTATCATTTACTTAGATTACTATATGTGCCAAGTTTCAAGAATATTACGAATATACCCCCTTAGGGGTGGGATTTCCAAAAATCATTTCTTAGTGTTCACTTATTTCATTTGAGGAACCTTTCTGGCAAATTTGCTTCTAGGCTTAGTGGTTTTGCCAGTGCGTTGATCGATCATCAGTCAGTCAGTTAATTCTTTTATATATATAGAAAGAAGATAGATTCAAAATATATACCCACACAAAATAAAATTTCTTTTCTACTTAATTTAAGTACCTACGCTGTCCCTTTGTTGAAAATTTGACAACAAGACTGTCTGAAACTTGAAAAATGAAGGAGACCGGTTGCAAACGTAACTCTGCGTCTCTTTCAGAAATATTAGATAGATTATACACGATATATACGTATGCTGGAGTTGCGATAAGCAGACAATAACCTATTGGAGTAGAAGTATAATTAACTGCCAACCAACCACAAAACGTTAGAGGTATGATTGTTACTGAAACGATAATGATGCTGTTTAAAAATGAATTTAGGTCCTTTGGTGACTTTACTGGCCAGGATTTAAATACAATTACCGTTCATTTTGAAACCACAATTTTGAATTCATGATCTGTTCTATATTATTAAGGATACGTCAAAGCTTCTAGAAATGCCTCAGAATGTTAACACTGAATCAAGTTACGTATTTAGTTGTTAGCTTTATTATAAGTTTACTTCGAGTTTATTGTTAAGGGGGTTGGGTTTTAGCTAAATAATGATCGGTTGGGTTAGGTCAGCTCTAGGAATTTGCCTATATTGTTTTAGAACCTTGTTACGAAACAATAACCGCGTATTAAACAACAAGACCACGTAGCAACACGCTGGAAAACACGCTATGAATTTGTGTAGCTACAGCCATGTAGCGTATGTACATAATGTAGGACAAGACATAATGTTATTGTTACACTGCCTACATAGATGATACAAGCGCGTGTCACTGTCATTTGGGACGCTGCGAATGACACTATGCTGAAGGTCATTACAACAGAGGATGTGCGAACTTGCGGCGTAATGGTCGTGTTCCTCTGCGAGCGAGCGACGGCCGCGGCGAGATGCTGCTAATGCGAGTTGTTTGTCAACGTCGTCGGCGTGGCCTGGTGCCGCCGCTCACCGCTCGCCGGTCGCTAGCTATAAATAAATAACACAAGCAGCGCGCCGCGTCATCGCCGTCACTTCACGCGAAATACGGTCGCACAAACAATTGCCATTGTCTATGTGAATGCAACAGCAGCCGATGTTATTCAGGGACGTAAATGCATTTAGGATGAATGGCGTGTGTCGTAACGTTTTGTTACGTTGTTGATACGTTTGGGTCGTCTGTCTGCCTTTGACGAAATAAGTGCGACTTTATGAGTTTTCATTTGTTGTGTCTGTAGGCAGCTGACAAACATGCACTTATATGTTTTAGTAAGAAATTATGTCTGTTAATAATGATGATTTAGTTAAAGTTATTTAATCGCCATGATGCGCAACAATCAGGCGTACCTACACGGTAGAATTTTGACGAACAGAAATGACCATCTGGAAGACAGTATATTTACAGGCAAGTAAGTGTACAGTCGGTATAAGTCGGGAGCGACTGGTGGCGGTAAATAGCCGGTTATTTCCATCGATCCCGCGGCCCTCCAGCTAAATCCTTAGAGTACGGCAACATTGTTGTGAGGAGTGACTTCTTACTACGAACCCGCTTTGGTGATAAATTTATACATGGACACTAGCAAGATTGACAAATCTCTGCAGTCATCTTACTGAAAGGTAAGCATATTATTGATTCCGCTATATAAAAATAATTATTCTTCTCTTTCTCTACACCAGAGCGATTTGCTTATTGAAGAAGAATTCTAAACAAGTTTTCGTAGTTTTTTTTATCTTCTTTAATTCTGCTTTTTATTTGATCACTTTTATGACATAGATTCCTACATTTCAAAGTTCAAGTCGATATTATAACACCCATAATATTATTCATTGTTAAATATACATTGATGTGTGTTACAGATTTGCTTTACCAAATCATAATCTCAAACTTGAGCAGATAACAGATAGGTCATGGTCGGCAAAATCAGGTTAAGTTCTTCGAACTAACATATGAAACACATATGTATGTATCTTCATCTACAAAACATAGATATGTCAAGGATGTAGCACTACATCAATAAATAATATTTCCACGTAACGAAAATATTCTGTTTGCGCAGCTAAAGATTATTCAGGTGGAAATCATTTCAATTCGTATTGTTGCGTGTTCGTTGTTACATACGGACATGTGTGCACATACTTTTACAAAATCAATTTGAGGTCGAGTATGCAATATCGATTTTGTGCCGTGAGGTGGGACATGGGCGGCGGCGCGCGGCGTAGCGGGTGGCGCGTAGCGGCCGCGTAGGGATGCAGCAAGAATGCGACACGGCCGGTACGCGCCGCAGTTCTGGGACGATGCCCGCGAAACTTACTAGTATAACTGGAAACTGGAAAGCCGCATAGTATGGCACAACACTACTAATTGACGAATTTGTATTTGTATTGTCGACTAGCTAATTCTACGAAAAAGACCTACAGACTATTATTGAATTTAGATGAAATCCTATATTTGGCGTATGAGTCATGTTTCTATTTTGGGTGCGATAATATGATGAAGAGGTCGCCGGCGATGATGGCTGCTCGGGGCGTGAACGACGTGTTACGCAGCGCTGACAATGTGTTGCTCGTCGTGCGGGTGTGCGTGTGGTAGAGGTCGGTGCGTGTGGGCGCGGCTCGGTGGTAGCCGGTGTTACTTGTGGCAGTCGGTGGCACTTTCTCCGTGCACCAGGGCCGGTGAGCTGGGCACTGCGTGCATATTTCCCCGTCATTTTTGCGCGCGCATGAAGCCGCAAGCGCGGTCTCGATTGTTTTCGTCGTGTTTCGCGGGTTATTTCGGGCGCGTGCGCCGTGGCAGTGCAAGCCACTCGCGCACGTCCGACTGTCCACAACGCTACCACTACAACACTTGATATTCGATCGTCGATGTAGTATATTTTGATAGAGCTGTAAATCAGCAAGCATATTATAGGTATTTGAGTTGAAAATGTTTCGCCCAGTTTTTTTAATCCGTAGTTAACTTAAACATTGGTTATATACACTAACCAATGGTTGCAAATTTCAGTGAAACGCCATTTAGTTGTTAGCCTCATAAATGGTCAAATAAGTTGGACAGTTAATCATTTTACCAAATGTTCGACTAACAATTGAAAAATAAACGCGTTTTACCGAAACTTGAACCATTGGTTAGAGGCATATTTAACCATTGGCACTGGGCCTTAGTGCGATAATTTATTCTTTTAAACTTAGGTTTAAGATCTTTAATAGCAAATTCAATAATATGCTTGACCTAAATGCAAGTTTTAGATATCAGGTGAGAATCAAGACGTTTGCCATTAGTTTTCTAAATTTAAAGACAGCGCATGGAATAGTTAGATGATGTCTAGTATAACTTAGTTCATGAAGACATAAATTACAGAAGGAAGTTAAAAGTTTGGTGTAAATATATAATTTTCTGATTTTATGTTCAAATTTATTATTATTATTATGTTATTGTGAATTTATTATTTATTATTATGTTCAAACATTCGCATCCATCAAAAGGACGTCCGTAGGGTGCTGCGCAACATTGACGTGAACAAAGCCTGACGGGATACCGGCAATTGTTCTGAGAACTTGTGCGCCTGAACTGTCTCCGATCCTGACACGCTTGTTTCGCCTTTCATATGAGACTGGAAAAGTGCCGAATGTATGGAATCAAGCTAACGATCAGCCTGTGCCCAAGAAGGGCAGTCGGGCTGACCCGGCCAACTACAGACCCATTTCGATAACGTCCATACTCTGTAACAGTATGGAACGGGTCCTCAACACCAAGCTCCTGGCATACATACATACTTTTTTGGCGATGATAGCTCAGTGGTAGTGACGTCGGATACCGAGACGAAGGTCGCGGGTTCGAATCCTACAATGAGCTTGAGCTTTCGGTGAAGGAAAACATCGTGAGGAAACCATAGCACGGTGGTAGGGTACTTTGTAGTACCCGCCTGGCTGGCAACCACCCTCAAGTTGAAAATCTGTCGCCAAGCACCTTCCGGTGTGTTCCGACAGCAGCACTTGAGAGCCAGTTCCCTTCTAGGCTTTGTGTGCTTACCACCATCGGCCACATCATCACTGACCACGGTGAGATGTGAGATGTGGTCAAACACAGGCCTATACATAGTAAAAAAAAAAAAAAAAAAAAAAAATACCTAGAAGCTAACGACATCCTCAATGACCGCCAATACGGCTTCCGCAAAAATCGGTCAACTGGGGATCTTCTAGCGTATGCCATTCGCATCTGGAGTGAGGCCATCGAGAGACACGGGGAAGCGCTTGCCGTCTCCCTTGACATCTCGAAGGCTTTTAACAGGGTCTGGCACGAGAGCCTTATTGGTAAGCTTCCATCATTCGGGCTGCCCGGTGGACTGTGCGATTGGATCGCAGACTTCCTGAGGGACCGGTTTATACGAGTGGTTACTGATACTCCTCTGACCAACTGGATATCAGCGCCGGGGTCCCTCAGACGTCGGTACTCTCAGCAACATTGTTCTTGTTGCACATTAACGATCTACTAAAACGGCACTTTTAGGTATGTAGACGACAGCACTGTTGCTGAGAGATACATGTCTGACGCGCGCGCTACTTGGCCTTGGATTCGGTCTCTCTGGGAGGCCATGGTTGGGCGCTTGAATCTGTCCTTGAAGGCAGTCTCCGAGTGGGACGATGCCAATATGGTTAGGTTTAATGCTGCTAAGACCCAGGCGTGTCTTTTTTCCGCTAAAAAGAGCCAATTCCACTCGGCTCCTTGTTTCAGTGGTGTGACCGTGCCGATAACGGAGCATCTCGAGCTTCTTGGCGTTACGTTGACATCGACCCTCAATTTTGGTCCATTCATTGAGTTAAAAGCTCAACTGGCTGCCAAAAAGTTGGGGATCCTTGCAAAGGTAAGACGGTACTTCACGCCAGAACAGTTGCTCAACTTGTACCAAGCGCAAGTTCGGTCATGCATGGAGTACTGCTCTCATCTCTGGGACGGATCTGCCAAGTACCAGCTGGATGCACTGGAGTCGATCGAAAAACGGGCTAAGAGACTCATCGGCAATGGGATACTGGTTGAGTCTAGGCTCCAGAGCCTTGAACATCGGCGCCAAGTTACCAGTCTGTCGGTTTTTTATCGGTTATATTTCGGTGAGTGTGCGATGGAATTGCATGAACTAATTCCTCCTAGCCCGTTCCATCATCGGACTACAAGACGTACGGCGATGCGTCATCGGTACATGGTGGACATCCCACCCATACGCACCATACGTTTTGGGAATAATTTCATTATGCGTACAGCTAAGGAGTGGAATTCCATGCCAGAGTCTGTATTTCCTGATAGCTACAACCTTGGAGTCTTTAAGTCAAGAGTGAATAGGTTTCTTCTAGGTAAGCGTGCTACATCGTCGACCACATCATCGCTTACCATCAGGTGAGATACTGGTCAAGCGCGAGCCTATCAATAATATTTATAAAAAAAAAAACATAGAATAACACGCCCTTAGATCCTGAAGGGTAAGGCTGAGGTTATTTTTCTATAATCTATAGGCTTTAACACTATCTCACCTGATGGTAAGCGATGATGTGGTCGACGGTGAAGCACGCTTGCCTAGAAATAACCTTTTCACTCTTGACTTAAAGACCCCTAGATTGTAGCTGTCGGGAAACACAGGTGTACCTATAGGAAAACTTCCTATCGCAACTTATGTTTAAGCCCGTGTACATATGTCATAGGGCCGATACTATTGCCAGCGATGGACACAACGCTATGTCCTTTTATGTTGTTAAACTTTAGAGATGTACCAACGTAAATGTAGCCCCGTTCACAGGGCGAAGATAAATAATTTTTGGATCACAGTGTAGTCGGTTCCGTACTGAAATTTCTTTTTAACACGCTTTTATTAGCTTGGTATGTATGTATCTATGTAAATAAATCTTTGTACGTAATTTTCACCCCCATCAAAAGGTCGGATTATTTGAAACTTTGCACACATCAATGCAATAATTTAAACAGTTTCTGCTGTCCTTACCATGGTCTTCAGGATTAGCGATTGAACTATAAAGTTAAAAAAAAAACACGCTTTAATAGAAAATCAAATTTTCAATAAATTTAAATTAAGAATAGTGTGATTAACAAAAAAAAACTATTATGAAAAACGCGTGGGGTGCTTTAAAATATATTTTCAAAATGACTCTACTTTTACCAATATCCGTCAATGAAATATTAAGTACTAGCGGACGCCTCGCGGTTTCACCCGCGTAGTTTAGTTTTTTAGTTTTAGTTTAGTACTTTTTGGTTTGGTTTTCTATTAAAGCGTGTTTTTTAGTATTTTTTAACTATTATTTATTTTTAGCCGTATGAACTGTGGGGTGTTAAAAAGTGATCCCAAGTTTTATAGTACTGATTATGGATGTGTTACCGGGGCTTGTAGCAACCTGAAAACTTAGTTATTTATGGAACTAAGTGCAAAATATGCACCAGCTTTTATGACGTAATAATAGTTAGAGACGTAATAAACGATTTTCTGACTGTTTGAGACCTATTATCCAATAATATTAGTACCATGTATTTTATATTAATTTAAAATGTTTCATCACAAGAATCGAGGATTACCTGAGCTCGCTTTATGTAACTGGTAACCGGTTCCAACACATTTTGGAGCTGAATTTATTATAATATCATCTCTTAAGTCTGAGTGCGAAACGGTGAGCTCAGGGGTAGCGGCGGTCGTAGGTCGTCGGCAGAGGCCGGGCCCGGGCGTCGGCCCCACGACCCACTTCCTCCCTCACCCTCCCGCACACCCGCGAGCTGCCCTCCCCTGTCCCACACTCCTTTATCACAGTGATAACAAGAAGTCGGCAGTCGGCCTGCTCCTGCACTAGTCCGCATCCACTCGGTCCGCGAGCACCAGTCGTTATTATCTGCTACTTGTCACTGTTTACTATAACACTTGCTTATTTACATAGTTAAACACAAAAACAACCGCACGCGTACAAAAAGCTGATCCTATACTAAGAAGGCTCAGCATTCATATCGCGAACACAATGACGTCATACAAAATATCTCGCGTATTGTTGCGATGACCCAACTCAAAAGCGGGGTTACCAGATTTTTTACTCGTGTCTAACACGAGCTGAGATTTATCTAAGCTACTTTAAAACCTGTCTTGGTTAATCGGATTCAAACGATATTCGAAATGCATAATTCACATATGAACGTAATAGTGCAACAGGCTGACCTTTCCGTGAATATGAAATCGCGCGTCGCGACGTAGCAGGCGAATATTTGCAATCGATCGGAGGGTATCAGATCGATCGGTTTGAAGAGTGGCGGAGGTAATGGCGCGTGTTGTTGGTATAAATATTGGGCAAGGTGTGGAGAGGCGCTGGCGGCTGGCGCGATGGCGATGCGACAAAGGCTATGGTGTCGCGGTTGGCCAGAGGGCGACAGGCGGCTGTGTCTGGCGGCGGCGCGGCGCGTTCGACGACCTACCGTCTCAAGGCCGCTCTTACACGTGCCAGTCGTGCCACCGGGCGCTTCCTGCCGCCGCCATAACAAATCTCTCCCGCCCCACACCCTCGCGCCCATCCCGACAACTCCTACTGCCGCGCACGCATCTACCAAATCCTTCTAACTCACAAGAGGTCCTTCCCTAAACCAATCATCCATTACATTTAATACGATTTGAGATGCTTCAGAATTGAGATTTCGATATAATAGACTTATAATTCTCTGATTTCTAATGGAAATTGTCTTCGGAATGGGATGTATGTTTGATCCGTTATAATATAAAATTAAAGTTACACAATGGAGGTGACAGCGGCGCGATTTTATAATTAAATTCATAACATATTATGTTTTAGGTGAATAACAAAACTCAATCCACCTGTGCCTGAATGTAAAACAGTAGACGCTGTGGAATGAATTATATAAGAGTCGAATAGTTAGATACTTTTTTATTCGATCGAGTATATCGTTGACAGTAGGGCATGTAACATCGGAAGTTTTTCAATTCCGATATTGATTTCCAATATTAGATCTCAGTATAGGAATTCCGATATTAATATCGGAATTGGGCACTTTCGTTAATAATCGCAATATTTTTTGTTAATTGCACAAATTCGGTATAAAGTTGGATTGAGTGCAATAAAAACACGTTTACGCCGTGACATAATAGGATTTTCAATTGTGTCTCTCTCTAATCACCAGTGATTGTGTAATCGGGCGCTTATTTACCTAAACTGCACATTTGTTCCCAAGAAACAAAGTAAGTCATGTTTCTTTGAAAAAGGATAGTGCATAAATATCCAGAAAATAAATGATTATTTCCGATATTGGATCACTCAGTATTGGAATTGAAATATCGGTGATTTCGTTCCGTGATTCCGATATTACGAGATTACGAGATTCCGATATTCATGCCCTAGTTGACAGACGACGAAGTTGATGTACCTAATTATCTTAAAACTTTATTCGTGTTACGTCGCGTAAGTTCGAGACATTAGATACGTATTGTGTTACCAAGACTGTTAGAATAATAGATCATAGTTCACTTGAGAATCAGAATCTATTATGGCATGAATATACTAGTAGACACTTGACACTACAATGCGTAGATTAGCAACGGTAAAGAACGTGGCAATGACCGTAATTTGCAGTAAAGTCCGTATGACTAAATCCTAGTAGTGATAACCAGCAGCCGTATTGCGTAAGTGAATACGGCAACGCATAGGGTTTGACCGCTATCCAATCGACCAATAACAAGCGAGATGAATGACGCGATGTGGATTTCCGTCTGGGTGATTGGCCGATTTGGTCGATTGGATAGCGGTCAAACTCTTTGCGTTGATTCACTTACTAGTTTGGCTGCAGGTATTGTTGTTTTCATCCGTAGTTCAGCCCACCCTGGACAGATAGATCTCAGATATGGATTGGATAGATATAAGAATATTGAAGGAAAACATCGTGAGGAAACCGGCATGACCTAGAACCAAAAATTCGAAGACATGTGACATCAACCAATCCGCACTGGGCCCGCGTGGCGGATTACGGCCCATCCCCTCTCACAGAGAGGAGGCCTTTGTCCCAGCAGTGGGAACATTAATAGGCTGATGATGTGAAGAATATTTGAGCTTAATATCCTCGAGTAGCATTTGCCTCAACCTCTCAAATTCCGATAAACTATATATATATATACTATACCTTCGTATACACGACACGTTAATGCTTTGCCAATTTTAGCACGAAAACATTAAAATGTCATTTGAGTAGGTATATAATGATAATAATGTTGTTATCTAATAATAAAATGTGGAAGAAGGTTACATCCATAAACACCCCCGCAACACCCACACGGTAACAGAATTCTTAGAACATGTAGGTAAACAGGTGCACACCCATATGTACACTTAGCTAATGAGAATGACACCATAATGACTTCCCAACATTGGCTATTGGTGTTCGCCAATCTCTCAAGATGAGTACAACTGTGTAGTTTTTTGAAATATTAAAATAGCTTGAGAAACATGCCACACAAAACAGAAAATCTTTTGACTTGAGATTCGATACCCATTCCCCCAATGGGGGGTATGCGTAATGCATTTTATCCCAGCGAAAAAAAAAAAAAATAGGGTGACCATTGGCAATCTTTAAAATCGAAGCAGCATGCAGCTTCTTTTTTATTGATGACTACCTGTACCCAATTGCGCCTTCGCTCCCGTCAACTGCCTGTGCCTAACCCTAACCTAGGTACCTGCCTACCCACCTACACCCTACCTACCCACCTACCCTACCTACCTATCTTTTGTTTCTAGGTTCATTCTCCCGTGGAGAATCTTTACACCACTATTCCGAAAGTGACGTCAAATGCACAACGCCATCTATCGAATATGGAGTTCAACTGTCCGAGTATCTGAATTGCGTGTGTCGTGATAATTATTTTACTTCTTGAACAAATTAAATCCATATATCTTTTTATAGAGTGAATCGATTGTGATGAAACAAAAACTAATAATACTTCAAGTTACGCACAATTTTAATATATAAAAGTTATCTACTTTGTTTCGTACATTTTACGTGATGCGTCAGATGCGTGCACAAGTAAACAGACAAAAAATCCAAAAATACTGGAAATGAGTTCTGTTGGTTATCCTATAACACTCCGGCGTTTTTTTGAAAATATTTTGATTTACTAAAACGACTTTTTTACAGATTTATTATATGTATTGATGATTGATTGATAGGCTCGCGTTTGACCACTACCTCTCCTATAAATGCTAAGCGTGTGGTCGACGATGAAGCACGCTTGCCTAAGAAAGAAGAAAGAAAGAAAGAAAACACATTTATTTGACACAACCCAGAGCACACCACATACACATAAAAAAAAGAAAACTTAGATTAAACGACTATAATATAAAACAAAATAAAAGTGTTTATATCAATACACAATATTATGTGTGTCCCACGGCTGCGCCAAACAGGACCAGTTCAGCAAAATGTCGGGCAACTAGTGCCAGACGCTGGTGGTGCCGCGCCTAGAAGTAAGCTATTCACTCTTGACTTAAAGACTCATATGTTATAGGTATGAGAAAACAGACTGCGGTAGGGAATTCCACTCCTTAGCTGTACTTATACGGACAATGAAACTATTTCCAAAATGTTAAGTGAGTAAGGGTACCATGTACCTATCGATGACGCCTCGCGGTGCGTCTTGTAGTCCGTTGGTAGGTTAGGCGGAATTAAATCGTGCAATTCACACTCGCACACTTCCCGAAATGTAACCGAAATACTATTATATAACAGTCTCACCGACGCGAAAAGAATATTTACCATGAATTCGGTACATGCTCCTGGAACCGTAGTAATAGTAGGAACCCCCGTTCTGCACTTTGAATCCCATTCGGCTTCCTGAGGGCTTCACAGGCTTCACGAAGCGACCTCACTGTTTCGAAGATTTATTCACGTTGAGATACCACGGCCTCACATTCCAGGATTACGTGGGCGGCTGATTTTTAGGCGTTAAAACAGTCCCTGCAAAGTGTGTTGTCTGTGGCGCCTATGTTAAAAGATGTTTGTTAAGGAGGGTGTGGCCCGTTATTGTCCCTAGAATTATTTTTAGGTTATTTCTACTTATGTAGAGAAGATTTTTAGTTACATGCGGGTATACATTTGGCAAAACCAGAAAATGGCAAGGGGAGAAGTGGGTACGGGCCTAGCACTAACATCTTGGAGCCCCTCTTCGCAAGTTCATCTGCGGCATCATTGCCTAAGGTTCCGCTATGCTCCTTGATTCACTGTAGGGTAATTCGATTGGATTTCGATATACTCTCCAGGGCGAGGTGGCACTCAAAGATTAGTTTGTTGTTAGTTAGTTTGTTTTCTAAAGCTTTGAGCACAGCCAGACTATCAGATAAGAATCTGATATCGTAGTTCTGGATGCCCAAAAGCTTTACGGTCCCAGAACTCCCTTGCGTTGAATTTTTTGCCTGGCTATTGCCAAATTTTTGAAGTCACCCTATATGAATTTATCCTTCTGGCATCTAAAGGTTACAGATCCGTATCTGCAAATTTGACCTAACAAATTATATTGGTGTTATCTTCGAACACGAATGTTTGCAAAGCGAGGCACTGTAACGCTGAAAAACCCAATCGTGAAGTGCCACGTGACTACATATTTTTGTTATTACTAAATGACTCTAGCTAGAGCAACACAGGACGATTTATTTTAGATTATTTTAAAGAAGAACAAAAAGGTCAGAATTCCACAAAAATAAACTTGAAAATATTCATACGTAGAGCGTAAACAGCAAAGAAAATTATATCGCGAAACAGGTTTTGAATCGCACTGGATTTAATAAATAAGAGAGGTTTGAAATAACCTGCGCTTAACAGATCAGAATAAAATGAAAGAAACATTAAATGATATCAGCTGAAAATGGATTAGACTCGAGGCAACTGAAGAAATGTTAGTTAAAGGTCTGATAAACTAAGGAGTATGTATGACGACACGCCTGTATTGGCAAAAACCGGCCAAGTGCGAGTCAGACTCGCGCACGAAGGGTTCCGTACCATTATCGCAAAAAAACTGCAAAAAAATCACGTTTGTTGTATGGGAGCCCCACTTAAATATTTATTTTATTCTGTTTTTAGTATTTGTTGTTATAGCGGCAACAGAAATACATCATCTGTGAAAATTTCAACTGTCTAACTGTCACGGTTCATGAGATACAGCCTGGTGACAGACAGACAGACGGACCGCGAAGTCTCAGTAATAGGGTCCCCTTTTTACCCTTTGGGTACGGAACCCTAAAAAGGGGAAGACCTTTCCTAAAACGGTGTGCTTCTAAAACACTGCAGCAATGCCGAAACAGTTATACGGTTACAATACCAAAACCTAGGTTGCTATTAAAAATTATCTAAGTACTATTTATACAATTGGAACCCATTGAAGCTACAGGGCCAATAAATCTGGTATAAAAATTAACAAATAAATAAAGGTGACCGGCAGATTTTGTACCGCATACTTTTTTTGTTGTTCGGTTATAGAATTTGTACCACTTATTAAGGCAAAAACTAAGCCATTTATTTTCATGTAAGTTTACTATTTTTAGAACTTCGGCTTAATTAATAACATCAATAAAAAGATTTTTATTAAATAAACGTAATAAAATCGTACACTAAACGCAGTTATGTTTTTAGAAGTTGCCTTATGTAAAATAACACAAATATTGGAATGATAATTAATTATTTAGAGATAGAAATAATATTAAATATAATCAAATTCATCATTATCAAACTGTTGCAGTCCGCTGCTGGATATAGGTATCTCCTAATGCCCTGAATAGGTGCGATCCTCATCTCAATCTACCTACATAAAACACTACAAAGATAGCAACAAACAATTTACTTTACACATTATGTAACAATATGCAACATTTACCTATAATATGTAACAATCTACATTGGTACAACTAGTGTACCAATGTATATGACCTTGAAAAATAAAACTGGTTATAACTTTTACGTCCCAAGTTCTAAAAAACTAAGAATTTAAAAAGTTAATTATAAAAATCAACAAACCCGACTGCTTAAAAAGCGAACTAAAAAGACGTAAACAAGAAGAAAATCATGCTGTGCTGTCGGAGGATACATAATCGCGAGCTGGCTGACCAAAACCAGATGTTTCCTCCGACTGCACAGCATGATTTTCTTCTTGTTTACGTCTTTTTAGTTCGCTTTTTAACCAGTCGGGTTTTTTGTTTTTTATAATTAACTTTTTTTATTTACAACTTTTTAGTCATTTTTTTTTTAAATTAGGTACATTTAAACATATAATTGTTATATTTTAGAAATCACCTCTTAAAACCCTTTATTTTGATACCCCACACGAAGGGTATAAAAGAAAAAAAAATCCCCCACAAAATGGCGCCCAAAATCCGCCTTTTTTTTCTTTTCCAAATTTAATGTAGTGCCAGTGACACTTGCAGGGTTAAGACGAATCGATTGACGTAAGAATCATCAAAATCGGCCAACGCGTTTGGTCTCTAGAACGCCACATAGGAACAAACATACATACATACATACATAGACTGATAAACACATTACCCTCCTTCGGCAGTCGGGTAAAAAGAGATTATCTATATATTAACTACCAATTTAAACAAAAAATATCCCAAAACACGAAATTTTATTAGCGGTACGAAATTCCCATACAATCCTGCCGTTCGCCTTTACTACAAAGTATCACGGATCGCCGTAGCACTGTAGCATGCTACGTGCTATATATTTGAAGATCGCAATGAATCTTCGTAGCACTGTGTCGCGCTACGTGCTACTGCTACGTGCTACGACTACGCGCTACACGCTATGTGCTACACGCTACGCTACGGCTACATCTAATCATTTTGATAGTTATAGCTTGTTTTTTATTCATATAATTGTCATCTGTTCAGGGTTTTTCCGTTGACATCATGTCATGCTGCGTCGAGGGCAGTGGAGTTTTTATCCAGATAATACATACTGGTATAATTTTCTCTTGGGATAAAAACACTTTTCACGCGGGTAAAGCCGCTGGCAGAAACTAAAATCTTGTCCATGGAAGTCTAAGTAAATATTATAAAAAAAAAATATGATGTCTGTCACTCGCACAATTTTTAATCAATCAATCAGTATTTCTGCTTTACAATAAACTTTACGGTCACAGCAGATGATCGATTTTGTTTGTAGTGTAGCACCAGGCCCCGTAATATGCTTTTCATTAACTTACTATTAATGAAAAGCATGTTAATATGTTCCTTATGATCTCTAGATTACAGTGGAATAATCATTATCGCCCTGGTAAACTAAAACTACAAACGTTCAAAATATGATCATACCAGGGCGTCCCATTTCTGCAGATTTGCCGCACAAAAGCTTTTTCCATTTAAAGAAGATACTGAACTTTCAGTGGACATGTTCAAGTCGCTCTTTGCCGGCGTTTTATACAAATAAGCAAAGTTGATTTAAAGAAATTTTAATTTTATGCAACTTAAAACGTTTGTAAATATCATTCACGTTTTTTGTTTATTTACACTAACAAGCAGGAAACATTCAATTTCCTTACTTCAAAACCGGGTATCGAATGCTTACGTTTCAAACGTATCGCTTTGTTGGTCGTAAGTAGGTAGTATGTAGTAGACACATCAATCAAGCGCACACGCATAACGTGAGTGAATACATTCGAAGAACATACTTCAAAGAGCCAGTAGATACCAGTTAATTTTGGGATCGTTTGAAACTTTGTAGTACACATGCGTTGAAATGAAGTCGGCGCAACATGCTAAGTATTCTCGAGATAAAAGAACGAACTCGTAAGTACTGTTTTGCTTGGTGTTTTGATTATGGTGCTTTACAGTGTAAAATAATGTCCCGGTCACCAGTGCTTGTGAACTAAGTTGTAAGATGTGGTTTGTTATTTGTGAATTGTATGAAGGCATTTATTCCAAGCGTTATATTTTTAAGCATTGTCTTTATTCGGATTCTTCATTGTCTTCGTTGGGATACAAAAGGATTCGTATCCCAACGTGGGGTTGTAGAGGCGGTTAGTGTTATTATGGATTTATAATTATTTCGATTTCATAAAATGACGATTGTCGACCACATCGACACTTGCATAGTCGACATACATCAGGTGCGATAGTGGTCAAACGCCAGCGCGAGCGTAAGGGTACATCCGATCCGTGTCCGTGAGATTTGTAGTACCGTGTAGTAGCCTGAGTACTTCTTGTAGGGAAGCTTACGCACTACATCCGAACTCTATCCGTCATAATCTGTCAGAATTCAGAACATTTTGAACTCTGAACTCTAATCACGGACATGGACGTGTAGTGCGTAACCGCCCTAATAATAATAATGAAAAAAATCGCCGGATATAGAAACAAAATTAATTATCAGAGTCACAAATACATTATCAAATTGCTATTAAATCGATCCTACAGAAGATGACATTCTTTAATAGCAAATAAAAATATGAGTAAACGAAGATGTGTGCTAATGATTTGACAACTTATCAACTTTTGCTTAGCAAGATTATTCACAAGACTATTACATAAACACGCACCGATAAGCTGTTATCAGTTTCTATTCGTAGAGAATATTTATTTAACTCATTCGTACTTTTATTTAACTGCTGTATTATAATAATGATATAGCGTCACTTTTCAAAAGCACAACTAAATTACGCCGGGAGGGGACGTCCTAGAAAGACATACATAGACCTTATTGGTGATGTTCTTCAGAAGGTGCGCATGCGCAGTACTCATAACCGGCGTGCGTGTATGACTAGATGTATGAATATGAGTGAAGCAAAATAAGTATGTAAGGATCGTAGCAGGTGGCGATCTTTAGTTTCTGCATACCCCCATGGGAAAAAGGCGTAAGTTTATGTATGTATTCATTAAAATAAGGCATATAAAAATCTACTTGTATCTAAGCATTTTGAAAAGTAATTTTAAAAAGCTAATCTGATTTACAGTAAATTGCTAAATAAAAATAAAGTGTGCATTTGGTTTTGAAATTGTATAGTTCTAGTTTACCACAGATTATTACGAAATACATAATTATTTCGTGTTGTAACATTATTATGAATAAGAGCTCGAGATAAGTGGGTCTATGATTCAGACTTCTATTTTATCGGGATTTGGAGTATATCAATGGCCTATGCTATATCTACAAAACGCATCAACAAAATAATATTGATGGCTATAATTATACTGCTGAAAAAAACTTACATCAAGAGATAAGTATTTTAACCTTTACCGGAACTGGTACCTGACATTTGTCTATACGAAGAGATAGGCCAAAATACTATTTACAAGTCACAATAATCCTCTGAACGTACTAGATGTAAATGTCGTTCGTGTATTATTAGGTATGTGCTATACAAAGAGATAATCTTAATCGGTTTAGAAGTAATGACGACGCAGAGAAGAGAAGAGCTGATATGAGTCAAGAGTATCATTGTAACTAATTACTGTATCCTGTTTGATTACCACATTTTAATAATTATATCTGTGCTCTTTGGCATGGCATTTAAAAATAAAGAGAAATATATCCAAGACATGAGGTCTTGGATGAATTTCCCTTCTTTTCCTTTTTATTCATAACTAGCTGTTCCCCGCGGCTTCGCTCCCGTGGACCACCCCACAAAACCTGTTTTCGGGTTTAAAAAAAAGCCTATGTCACTCAGGATTAATCTAGCTTTCTAATGGTGAAATATTTTTTTAAATCGGTCCAGTAGTTTCGGAGCCTATTCGCTACAATCAAACAAAAAAATCTTTCCTCTTTATAATATTAAGTACTAGCTGTTCCCCGCGGCTTCGTTCCCGTGGGCCTCCTCACAGGACCCGTTATCGGGATAAAAAAATAGCCTATGTCACTCAGGAATAATGTAGCTTTCCATTGGCGAAAGAATTTTTTAAATCGGTCCATTAGTTTCGGAGCCTATTCGGTACAAACAAACAAAAAAATCTTTCCTCTTTATAATATTAGTATAGATTATTAAGTACTAGCTGTTGCCCGCGACTTCGTCCGCGTCAAACTCGTAAAACAAATATTTTTATTTTTATAGTTTCCCGGAACTATGAATTTTCTCGTGATCAAACGTAGCCTATGTTACTCGTTATTACATCAGCTATCTACCAGTGAAAGTCCCGTCAAAATCGGTCCAGCCGTTTCGGGGATTACCCGGAACAAACAGACAGACAGATAGACAGACAGACAAAAATCATAAAAATTGCTTATTTGTTGTTAGTACCGTATATAATTTCACGTGCATTCAATAAAACATTGTTATTTTGATATTACATACAGACATTTCAATTTTATTTATTTGTATAGATAGATAATTGTGCCTGGAGCAGCTATTATAGGCTTTGATTGTTTTGATTGTGCCACATATCGTGACTTATACTTATACACAGATCTATCGAACACTATGATGTTTTATTGCAAATTCACACTTTACATTTGCACGCAATAATTCTGCATAATCAAAGTTAAGTAACTATTTACTGTTTCTGGTAAATAGCAACTGAAGTAGAAAAGGAAAGTTCCTGAAACAGTAGACTATACTAGAAAGTTTAGCTTATTCAATCAAGCATAAAACTCCGTTACTAAAGATGTAAATGTCTGATATTATTAGTATCTACTTACGTACTTACTGACGATAAAGTGAAAAACGATAATTGGATAATATTTGATCTCGGATAGGAGTGATTATGTTGACAACTTCAGAGTATCGATGTAGCTTTGTTGACATTGTTGGACCTATTGACGTACACATTCGACGTAAATCGTAACTGTGGACATGGACATTAGTAATTCTAATTAAGTCATTTACGTAGGTAAGTTTTTCTTGATTGTATTAATTAATTAATCTACGTATATTTTGGACTTCGGTCAGCGTAGTACACATTACTAAAAATGTTAGCAGTAGTGGTGTGTCGCATGCGTCACAAGTAGGGTAGAATGCATGTTTGTTATTTCAAAATACACTTTATCATTATATTACGCTTATGATTGATTAAAATAACTATTCATCGGTCACTTATACTTTTACCGTTGTTTATTGTGCCTCCTTATGTTAAATATTAGTTAGTTAAATTGATAAAATTATCGCAGTTACAAGACCTTAGACATGCTCTTATTAGTGAGCGGCCTAATTAGCAAATTGAATCACGCTTCACTATGCCTATCGGTACTATTTGCGTGTGTGTTAACTTGTATGTACACTTATCGTCTCTTCATTGCCTCTGTGACCTGTCTGTTCAATATATCTTCATTTTATGGTTATGATTCCGAGAAACGCGTTTCAATTGTTTTGTCTTTGTTGATAATTTGTGTTTGTTGAGTACCTACGCGAATAATAAGTGTCGGTTGCGCAGTGCGTGTGGTGAATTTGGCGAGGTGTTCGAGACGGGGGGCTGAGGGTGAGGGATGCAGACGGAACCTTCGCCCTGATGACCCACATCCGCGCCCGCCGCCGCCACACCCGCGCCCTCTGACGCATTTCTTTCTACATTTACCGTCTCATGGTCTCAACGAAAACGGTCATTACCTTCAGTTGTTTTCAGTGGTATTATTCCTGAATTTATTTTAGAAAATGGAATGAAAGGCTTTGTCATTATTGTAGAAAAATTGTGAAATAGTAAAGCATCACACTGTGTAAAATGTTATAGCGAACGGATTTTTTGATGAAGCTGTAGTGATGGAAGCATTCTTTTAAAATTATTTAATACTAGCGGACGCCTCACGGTTTCACCCGAGTAGTTCCTGTTCCCGTCGGAATACAGGGATAAAAAGTAGCCTATGTCATCCGGGGATAGTGTAGCTTTCCAACGGTGAAAGACTTTTGGGAATCGGTCCAGTAGTTTTTGAGTTTATTTGTTACATACAAAAATACAAATCTTTCCTCTTTATAATATTAGTATAGAAAACAATGAAAATAATATTTATACGCAAATGCTGCGACGTGTGAAGGTAACTAAGAGGAGGTACTCAGGTAAGAAAACATTTCAATACATAGTTGACAAAACCAGAATGACGGAAAAACTTGGTGTTACTGGAACTTGTATAAAAATTTAGAATTAGGTGAGTGTCATAAATTTTTAAAGATTCTTAAATTAAATCGTTGCCACCAGCACTTACCCAATTAAAAATATCGTTTGGTAAATATTTATGTTAGCCACATCCATAGCATTGTTTGTTTTCTACCAACTGATAATAATGTTATCACTGTTATCAGTTCAACACACCTACTAAGTGACTTCGGTTTCATGTCTGCATGGTATGGTGTGTACAGTAGGTACATTCCCTGTATGTTTTGTGTCAAACTATATAATAATGGCACATTTTATTTATTTTGCATTAATTTTTTGGTTGGTTATTTCACCTTTATTTTAAACAGCAAGATAACAAGGAAACCTTCCATCAAATGCGTTACAAAATGTAAAATAAAGTTGAATGTAATGTATTTGTTTTTTTGTTGTGGTACGTTTTATTAGGCGTCATGCCACGTGCTTTATCGAAAGGCGAAATTGATAACACGTTAAAGAGTAATCGGAGCAAAACCAGAGGCCTGCCACCGGGGTGCGGAAGAGCGAGGGTCGCCGGGCGGCGGCGCGGCGGCGGGTGCGGCGTGTGAGCGGGCGCGGGCGGTGCACGGCAGGTGTACTGACCGGGGTGCGCGGGCGGCGCGGGCGGCTCGGGCGGCGGCGACGGCTCGCTGGTGTTGGTCGGCGCGCTCGCGCAGGCGGCCGCAGACGGTGCATCTTCCGCGGCGCGGGCGGGGGGCGGCGGCGACGGGCCGGGGGGAGGCGCGCAGAGCGCGACCAGCCGCAGCAGCGCCACGCACCACCACCAGAGCACGGCGGCCAGCGCGCGGGCAGCGCGCCCGACGCGGCCCGGGGCCCTCTCGCGACCGAAATACGCGCACCGTTGACTCGTGCACCGGCGAGCTCGCTCCCTCACCCGGGTATTCGTGCGGCGTCGGGACGGCTGGCGAGGCGACGCGGGTGCGCGCGCGCGGCCACACGGCGACTGGGGCGCCGCTCCCGAGAGCGTACGACCGCGCCCGAACACTATTTCGGGAGCGACGCTCCGCGCCGCTGCCGCCGCCCGCCCGCCGCACGCTGCCAATTTTACGCGAAATTGCGGGCGGGCGGTGATGCGATATGTACCACGCCGCGGCCACCTGCAGCCGAGCCACCGGTGCGCTGCTCAATAACATTCTGCGAGGATTTGCCTTTTTCATTGAGAGGGTTTTTTTGCGAGGAGGTGCTGAGGGCGCGGACCAGCACCCACCGCGCAGCCGCCGCCGCCGCCGCTCGACACGTGCGCCACCCGTCTACTCAAAATAGTCGGCGGCGAACGTGCTGCTGGCCCGTGTCAATAGATACAATGTCGCAGCTATTGGCAAGGAGACAGAGACTCGCACTATCTCACTGTCTCGCGCTCTCTGTGTTGTGAATTCTTATGCACGGTTTATATTTAGACGTAAAATTATTTCTGATATAGATAGGTGTTTGACATTACGTTGAACTCTCATACGTCGGGAAGCTCCACCTGTATAAATATTCTGTGCCGCAGGAGCGTAATGTTTGAAATGTTATTTAGCGAATCTTTCAAGTAAATAACTACAACACCGCCAAATGAAGCCAATTATGAAATCGTTTTTTTTAATCAGTAATTGAAACATCTACTGTTGTATCGTAAGGTACAATATTATATTATAAAAGTTATTCCAATTAAAGAAATACTTTTTTTAAACAAGCTTTTTAGCTTACCATGCATTGTCATCCAAACCAAACGTGTTTGCAAAATTTCATCTTAATCGGTTGAGAATAACTGCTTTAAAATTCAGTTGTAAGATATGACCCGAACATACTTACATACATACATACACTGCAAGTTAATAAAAAGCTTGTTAAAATAGAGTGAAGGGATAAAAATACGTTTATCATTTCAATAATAGGGACTTACTATATTTTTAGTATTTGTTACCTAAAGAGTATTAAAAATATAATGTAATTTAAACTTAGATCTATTAAAATTGGTTTTAACTTGTGTAGGAACTCTGTAAAAAGTCAGCTTCATAGGACAGATAATTTACTAGACACGACGAGATACGCTTGCATTCGTTTGTGTTCATGAACTGCACTGTTGAGTTATTTCAAGAATCTAAATATGCTGCTTAGCTTATAAACACATCTTACAATAATTTATGATCGATGGACATTGGAAAGAAAATCATATAATTTATCAACCAGCAAGAGCTTGTTTGACTGGAAGAAAACGATTAAGGCATTAAGTCCGTGATTGTACGTTTGTGCATGAAGTTTTAAATAAATAAACAGAGTTGCCAACAGCTGTGAAAGCAAGCGGGTTCGTAAAAGATGGTCTATTTATCTGTAAGCACTTCAACCTCAGCTCACAACCCTGTTGACTATCTTCAAAAATCGACCATCCTTCAATTCCACCATAATCTGCCTGCCCTTGTCCCATGTTACCATCCATCCTTGAATTCTAATTATGGAAAATAGCAATTTACCGCAGATTACCTAATTTAGTTACCACTAGCTGCTCCCCGCGGCTTCGCTCCCGTGGGCCACCCCACAAGATACATATTCGGGATAAAAAAATAGCCTATGTCACTCAGGAATAATGTAGCTTTCTATTGGTGAAAGAAATTTTTAAATCGGTCCAGTAGTTTCGGAGCCTATTCGGTACAAACAAACAAACAAAAAACGTACGTTGATTTGGCACAGAGATAGATTATAGTCAGGAATTGCACATATGATACTTTTTATCCCGGGAATATGTTCCCTCGGGTCAATTTTCGACATTCACGCGGGCGAAGCCGCTGGCAGAAGCTAGTCTACTATATAGACATGATGAACTACTGTAGAGAACCTTCAAACCCTCTTCTATCTCTATACCGTGGATAAGAGGCTCTAAACAAGTGGCATTCGATGTCAGCGAAGGCGATGGTTTAAATGCCAAAATGTAAGGGATTGATCACGTGATTTTTCGATAGCGCTTGACAATCCCAAACTTTTTGTCATTTTTCTAATCGCTATCGCGACGTTTTCTTTGCTAGAACGTCACGTGTTTAGAAACTCTGACCTGTTTCTATTGACTGTAATAAGCTATATTCCGTCCAGCCTTTAGGGCTCCCACACAAATTTAAACAAACCCAGGCGTTTAAATGACTGTTTTATGTGAATATTATCATAACACAAATAAAGTTGAAAATTAACAATTACTGAAAACATAAGGTTTTTATTTTGGGAACAACCTGTATCAACTTAAAAACTTTCCAACACTTTTGTCTAAAGGATGGAAGGCCGGAGTGGTAATTTTGTGCGCTTGTTAGCATAAGATAATATTTCGCAAATACCCGCTGTGGTTTTTATTTGATAAAATTCTTGTTTTTTTTTTACTTAAGTACCTACCTAAGTGGTTATTATTTTGAATATATTATGTAGTCGATGTTTTTGGTGCACGGTAAAACTCTAATGAGTTTATGTTGGCATCAACTTAAATATAAAAAATGTATGTACCTACTATTACTGAATAAATAAATAAATAAATAATAATAAATAAATGTATTAAAATGAACTGTTACATTTTGTATAACTTTTATCTATCTAAATGTTCTATATCCAATATTACTTTTTCAATATTTAACCTTACTTAGGTACATATTTTATTGATAATTGGATTATTATATTATACATACTAATATTATAAATTTTAAAGGAATTCTGTCTGTCTGTCTGTTACCTTTTCACGCCTAAACCCCTGAACGGAATTCAATGAAATTTGGCAAGGAGATAGATGGCATCCTAAAGAAGGACATACTTTTTGGAGGAAATAAATAAATAAATAATTGTTGGTAGGTAGGGCAGGGTAGAGTAGGTGGGGTAGGGTAGGTAGGGCAGGTAGGGTAGGTAGATATGTAGGGTAGGGTAGGTAGGGTAGGTAGGTTGGTAGGTAGGGTAGGTAGGTAGGGAACAGAGGTAGGAAGGTAGTCCCAGTTGACGAGTGAGAAGCCGCGGGGTACAGCTAGTAAGATAATACAAAGAAAATACTTAATTTTTACTGCTTTATTGACTGATGCATAATTCGATTCAATTGTGAATTTTAATGCATCGAAATATCGGGGCTAAAGAGCACGTCGCTTCACAATTGTAAGCGTCCATGAAGTATTGCATTTTATTGTCTATGGTTGCCAGTTAATAATTACGAAACTTCAAAGGCGTGTTTATGTCAAATGTAAAATTAAAGGCTGGACGGAATATAATAAGTTACAAAAACAGTTGCCTGAAATTCAAACTTAAAAAAACAACATTGTAGTTTTCCGGGTCTGGGGCCGATTATAAAATGGTTCCAGTCGTATTTACGTGACAGGAAGCAGATAACAAGAATAGCAAAGTTGAACCATATGACAAATAAAATGGATATTATCAAGGATTAAACATTGCGGTGTCCCTCCGGGAAGCATTCTGGGGCCGTTATTGTTCCTTCTCTATATAAACGACTTACCTAAATCAATAGAACACCAATGTGTTCTGTTTGCTGATGACACCACAATTATTATTAACTGTAAAGATCAACAAAACTATGACACTGAAATTAATCAAACATTGAATAATATCATAAAATGGTTAGATATTAACAAACTAAAGTTGAATATTGCTAAAACGAACGTACTCCACATTAAAACATGGAAAAGTAAACCTATCCATCTTCATGTTGCGTATAATAATTAGCGTAAAGCAGGTACATAACACAAAGTTTCTAGGCGTAAAACTTGATGAGCACTTAACATGGAAGAATCATATCGAGATACTCTGCAAGAAAATCAACCAATTTGTATTTGCGCTATAAAAGGTCAAAAATATAACGTCGAGAGAAACATCCATAATGGTGTATCATGCCTTTGTCTGTTATTAGCTACGGCATAGTTGTATGGGAAAACTCCTCAGAAATAGATCGAATTCGAGACGTTTCATTGCTCAAAAAAATGTATCCGCGCAATTTTTAATATGGAATGATCTGATTCGTGTAGGCCATTTAATCACATAACCTTTTACACCTGTACCCTGCATATATATCTTTGAAATTGCCAAGTTTCTGAGATCCAATCTGGCATTATTTGAACGAAGGGATAATACAAATAAGAGGAAAGCTGCACATTTGGAATTCGAGATAACTGTTCCTAAGTTGCAACTCTTCGAAGAGTTGATCTAAATGGCTCCCCTAATTTGTAATGCTTTGCCGAAGTCAATTAACCAATTACCCTTCAAAATATTTTGTTCCGCACTACGTAAGTGGTTGTTGCAGGATTTTTTTTACTCAATTCACGATTTTTTTGTAAAATGTGTTGGCAACACCGATTTTACGGCGCGAAACTGCTGTCAACTGGCGGCAGAATATTTGAAAATCACGGCCGTTGACGTCTACAGAAGTTATATAAGGGCTGTGCACGAGCAGAGCGGCCTTTTTCTCGGACTGACGAACGGCTGAATAACCTCCTAAGTGCATTTTCGATTAATGAAAATTTGTATAAATAAATATAATATAGTTTTGATTTGCTTCTGAATTTTATTTTGATTATCATTGCTATAGTAGAAAATAATTAGCTTATTAATCTTTGCTAACAAATGTTCATGTAATTTTTTTTATTCTTGTTCTGGCATCAAAATACAGGCTTAAGTAATTATTTAAGTTAAGTGATAATGTGTTAAATGTATTGTTTTATTTAATGATATGGTAAAAATGGAAGTGTGTATTTTATAGATGTATAATCGGTGTTCCCAACACATTTTACAAAAGAATCGTGAATTGAGTAAAAACATTCCTGCAACAACCACTTCCGTAGTGCCTAACAAAATTTTTTGAAGGGTAATTGGTTAATTGACTTCGGCAAAGCATTACAAATTGGGGGAGCCATGTAGATCAACTCTTTCGGAAGAGTTGCAACTTAGGAGCAGTTATCTCGAATTTCAAATGTGCAGCTTTCCTCTTATTTGTATTATCCCTTCGTTCAAATAATGTCAGATTGGATCTCAGAAACTTGGCAATTTCAAAGATATATATGCAGGGTACAGGTGTAAAAGGTTATGTGACTTAAATGGCATACACGAATCAGATCATTCCATATTAAAAATTGCGCGGATACATTTTTTTTGAGCAATGAAACGTCTCGAATTCGATCTATTTCTGAGGAGTTTTCCCATACAACTATGCCGTAGCTAATAACTGAACAGACAAAGGCATGATACACCATTATGGATGTTTCTATCGACGTAACATTTTTGACCTTTTATAGCGCAAATAGAAATTGGTTGATTTTCTTGCTGAGTATCTCGATACAATTCTTTCATGTTAAGTGCTCATCAAGTGTTACGCCTAGAAACTTTGTGTTATGTACCTGCTTTACGCTAATATTATTATACACAACATGATGATGGATAGGTTTACATTTCCATGTTTTAATGTGGAGTACGTTCGTTTTAGCAATATTCAACTTTAGTTTGTTAATATCTAACCATTTTATAATATTATTCAATGTTTGATTAATTTCTGTGTCATAGTTTTGTTGATCTTTACAGTTAATAATAATTGTGGTGTCATCAGCAAACAGAACACATTGGTGTTCTATTGATTTAGGTAAGTCGTTTATATAGAGAAGGAACAATAACGGCCCCAGAATGCTTCCCGGAGGGACACCGCAATGTTTAATCCTTGATAATATCCATTTTATTTGTCATATGGTTCAACTTTGCTATTCTTGTTATCTGCTTCCTGTCACGTAAATACGACTGGAACCATTTTACAACCGGCCCCAGACCCGGAAAACTACAATGTTGTTTTTTTAAGGTTGAATTTCAGGCAACTGTTTTTGTAACTTATTATATTCCGTCCAGCCTTTAATTTAACATTTGACATAAACACGCCTTTGAAGTTTCGTAATTATTAACTGGCAACCATAGACAATAAAATGCAATACTTCATGGACGCTTACAATTGTGAAGCGACGTGCTCTTTAGCCCCGATATTTCGATGCATTAAAATTCACAATTGAATCGAATTATGCATCAGTCAATAAAGCAGTAAAAATTAAGTATTTTCTTTGTATTATCTTACTAGCTGTACCCCGCGGCTTCGCACTCGTCAACAGGGACTACCTTCCTACCTCTGTTCCCTACCTACCTACCCTACCTACCAACCTACCTACCCTACCTACCCTACCCTACATATCTACCTACCCTACCTGCCCTACCTACCCTACCCTACCTACTCTACCCTGCCCTACCTACCAACAATTATTTATTTATTTATTTATTTCCTCCAAAAAGTATGTCCTTCTTTAGGATGCCATCTATCTCCTTGCCAAATTTCATTGAATTCCGTTCATGAGTTTAGGCGTGAAAAGGTAACAGACAGACAGACAGAATTCCTTTAACATTTATAATATTAGTATGGATAATATAATAATCCAATTATCAATAAAATATATGTACACCTAAGTACAGGTTAAATATTGGAAAAGTATTATTGGATATAGAACATTTAGATAGATAAAAGTTATACAAAATGTAACAGTTAATTTTAATACATAAAACATATAGTCATTTAAACGCTGCCTGGGTTTGTTTAAATTTGTGTGGGGAGCCCTAAAGGCTGGACGGAATATAGCTTATTACAGTCAATAGAAACAGGTCAGAGGTTCTAAACACGTGACGTTCTATCAAAGAAAACGTCGCGATAGCGATTAGAAAAATGTCAAAAAGTTTGGGATTGTCAAGCGCTATCGAAAAATCACGTGATCAATCCCTTACATTTTGGCATTTAAACCATCGCCTTCGCTGACATCGAATGCCACTTGTTTAGAGCCTCTTATCCACGGTACAAAGATAGAAGAGGGTTTGAAGGTTCTCTACAGTAGTTCATCATGTCCATATAGTAGACTAGCTTATGCCAGCGGCTTCGCCCGCGTGAATGTCGAAAATTGTCCCGGGGGAATATATTCCAGGGATAAAAAGTATCCTATGTACTATTCCTGACTATAATCTATCTCTGTGCCAAATTTCATCCAGATTCGTTCAGTAGTTTTTGCGTGAAAGAGTAACAAACATACATACATCCATCCTCACAAACTTTCGCATTTATAATATTAGTAGGACAAGAATATCGTTACTATACGTGTCGAAACGTATTCCGAACTTCCTAAGCATGTATTATATTGAATTTCACTAAAATCACACTTATCACTAAATGTCTCGATAAATCGAGACATTCTATGGGCAGTTGTACACATCAATCAGCAAGCCCGTTGCGAGTCTAGCAAACGACCCAAGAGCTAGATTGACCCGACACTATACCAAAGATATCCCGGACGTCAGCCTGTACGAAAACCAAAATCATCTCACGCCTCTCCTTCATAAGCTTGAGGGTAGGATCAGAGAGCTTTTTGTTTCTATCTGTACGACGGGTCTAGAAAAACTTAGACCCGACCGTATGGACAGCTTCCACGAACCCGTCACTGTATTCGTCCACGGAGCTCCCTAGGCACTCCAAACGATTCTGGAGTTCGAGCTGAAGGTCTCGGGGTATTGGAAATGGATCGGCGCTGGACGGAGCGTGGACTTCATTAGTCGAGACCTTTCAAGATTAATATTAATGTTCAATGTGCCTCTTACAGATCGCGCGGTGATCGCGCCCGGTTTTTACCAAATTGATCACAGAGACATCATAGAACATTTGCTCCTTGGTTGACATGATGAAGTTGATCTAATTTTTTGGTTGCACCATCGGGGCTCTGCCAGGTCCACTTCCTGTGTTCACGCCTTTTGAAGAAGTAGTACATCATATAGAGGCCCTCCTTCTCCATAAAACTGGCCAGTAGGTGACCCCGGTGGTTCCATCGTCCAACTCCAAATTGCCCCACTTGCAGTACAGTGAGTAACAGTGAGTTTCGTTCCCTTCTTCAAGAAGGGTGACAATGCCCGGCTGAAGAACTATCTCACTCCCATCTCACTTCTTAGCCATGTCTACAAGTTGTTTTCAAGAGTCATCACGAATCGTCTCGCACGCAGGTCTGACGATTTCCAGCCTCCCGAACAAACCGGATCTTGAAAAGGCTTAAGTACCGTAGACTACATACATACGCTGCGGCAGGTTATACAGAAGACCGAACCTGCCTCTCTGTTTAGCGTTTGTGGACTACGAGAAAGCCTTCGATTCGATCGAGACTTGGGCTGTACTACAGCCTCTCCAACGGTGCCAGATCGACTACCGGTACATTGAGGTGTTGAAGTGTTTGTACAAAAACGCCACCAAGTCAGTCCGTCTTCAGGATCAGACCTCGAAACCAATTCTTCTCCAGCGCGGCGTGAGACAGGGAGACGTCATTTCTCCGAAACTGTTCACTGCTGCGCTGGAGGATGTGTTCAAGGTTCTGGACTGGAGAGGGCTTGGCTTCAACGTTAATGGCGAGTACATCACTCACCTTCGGTTTGCCGACGAAATAGTGGCGGTCATGGCTGAGACCATGGAGAGCCTTAGTAAAATGTTCGATGACCTCAGTAGAGCTTCCGAAAGAGTGGGTCTTAAAATGAACATGGAAAAAACCAAGGTCATGGTGACTGCCCATGTAACACCCACTCATATCAAGATCGGAGACTCTACACTCGAAGTTGTAGACGTTTATGTCTACCTGGGACAAACGGTCTAGTTGGATAGGTCCAACTTTGAGAAAGAGGTCAACTGTCGAATCCGACTCGGCTGGGCGGCGTTCGGGCAGTTGCGTGGTATCTTCTCGTCCAATTTACCGCAGTGTCTCAAGACTCAAGACAATAGTCTATGACCAGTGTGTGTTGCCAGTGATCACCTATGGGATCGAGACGTGGTCGCTCACAATGGGCCTTATCAGAAAGCTTAAAGTCACCCAAAGGGCAATGGAGAGGGCTATGCTCGGAATTTACTTGCGTGATGACGTCAGAAATGATGATATCCGCAGGAGAACCAAAGTTACCGACATAGCCTGAAGAATTGCCAAACTTAAGTGGCAGTGGGCAGGGCACATTGCTCACAGAACGGATGGCCGATGGGGCCGAAAAGTTCTGGAATGGCGACCACGAACCGGAAGACGATACGTTGGAAGGCCTCCCACTAGGTGGACCGATGACCTGGTTAAGGTCGCGGAAAGGCACTGGATGCGAGACGCACGGGATCGGTCAATGTAGCGACGCCTGGGGGAGGCCTATGTCCAGCAGTGGAAGTCTTTAAGCTGAAATGACGATGATGATGAAGAGGAACACCCTTGAGTCTATTTAAAAGTTATCTCACACGCACTATAAAACACACACAAGGAAACACACACATACATAAGAAATGACGGCGTTCCACAAGGAAGTATCTTGGGACCCACACTCTTTCTAATCTATATTAACCAGTTATGCACACTGAAACATACAAACTGTCATATTACGCGGATGACACTGCACTCATTGTGCATGGGTCAGATTGGAATAAAACGAGAGGTCACGCTGAGAAATATATTAACAGGCTATCAAATTGGCTTTCCACTAATCTTTTGACACGAAACCTTGACAAAACTAAATTTATACTATTTACTATTTTTACTATTTCTATAAGCAATAAAAATCAGCCTCTACATGACTTTAACATATAATTTCAGAACTGCCAGTTAAAGCCAGAGTGAACTTGTCCATGCTTAGCCAAAGTTTCTTATATTAGATACCTTGAGTGATAATAAACGAGCGTTTAAATTGGCACAAACACATTACGTCACTAACATTTAGGAACCGCAAAGTTATTTATATTTTTAAGCTGCTTAGATACTCAGCAGACACTGACACGCTCAAGACTGTCTACTACTCTTTTATAAAAATAATTTATTGGTGTGATTTTTGGTACATTTTACAGGAGACCTTAATAATCTCTTTCACATAATTACTAATTATTATAAAAAATAATAATCAACATATTAAAATAAACGAATTACAACGAAACAAAACATAACTCAAGACAGAAAAGCAAGCAAAACATTAACAATTCAGTATACATATAAATAATGAATGGAAATAAAGATAGTAATACATTGTCAAAATTAAATAAATGTCAATGTCAAATAACTTACAATTTATCATTAAGGAATTCGTCAATAGTATAATACCATTTATCCAATAATATATGTCATATTTTGTTTTTAAATTGAACAATATTTAAGTCTTTAATTTCATTTGGTAATTTAATAAATATTTTTGGGGCCATGCAAAGTATGCTTTTGTGCATCAAGGCGGTCTTTGATGGTCGCACGCATAATTCATGTCTATATACCTGTCTAATAATTTTATAGCGATGTTCAGAAGCTTTTTTGAATAAGTGCATGTTCTTTTTAGGGTTCCGTACCCAAAGGGTAAAAACGGGACCCTATTACTAAGACTTCACGATCCGTCTTTCTGTCTGTCTGTCACCAGGATGTATCTCATGAACCGCGAATGCTAAACAGTTGAAATTTTCAGAGATGGTGTATTTCTGTTGCCGCTATAACAACAAATACTAAAAACGGAATAAAATAAATATATAAGTGGGGCTCCCACACAACAAACGTGATTTTTATGCCGTTTTTTTTGCGATTTTGGTACGGAACCCTTCGTGCGCGAGTCCGACTCGCACTTGGCCGGTTTTTAGGGTTCCGTACCTAAAGGGTAAAAACGGGACCCTATTACTAAGACTTCACGATCCGTCTGTCTGTCTGTCTGTCACCAGGATGTGTCTCATGAACCGCGAAAGCTAAACAGTTGAAATTTTCACTGATGATGTATTTCTATTGGTGCCATAACAACAAATACTAAAAGCAGAATAAAATAGATATTTAAGTGGGGCTCCCACACAACAAACGTGATTTTTTTGCCGTTTTATTGCGATTTTGGTACGGAACCCTTCGTGCGCGAGTCCGACTCGCAATTGGCCGGTTTTTATAAATAAGGCAGTCTCAAATATGTACAAGCAAGGAAAAGTCATTATTTTTTAACAATACAAAATAAGGTTTGCATGTATCAGTTATTTTTATACCGGTAATAGCCCTAATGCATGTTTTTTTGCGATTTGGACACCATGTCCTTATTACAGGAGTTACCCCAAAACATGACTCCGTAGTATAGAATCGACATATGCATAGTATGCAGTGTCTACCGCTGCTCGATTGACTACTTTCTTTTATACAAAGCAAAAGCAAACTTATATATTTTTTTTAAACGAGCAATTCTTGGTGTTGACTAATTTCGTTTATCCTATAAATGATTTTCTTATATGCAGTTAGTGATGGTGACCAAAAATAAGCTTTTATTAAATCTATAAAAAAATGGATATCGTCGATATACTGGGTTTATTGGTAGGGACGATTCGTTATTTGACTTAAAGAATAATACATTTTAGGTTACCGCCGCAAAGTAAAATCCTCCCCTAAAAACATATAAACCCCTTTTTGCCCCGTCGAGGGCCGGTTTTGAACATGACAACATATCAAGACAATAGAGCACAAAGGTACTGCTTATTTCTTTAGAAATTTCTACCAGCAGACCCGCGAAACGGAAAAATGTAAAAGAAATGTAAACAATAGTGTGTGAGTTTAAAATTTTAGTCAGATTGCGCAGTAAGATACCTCTTAAAAAACTTAAACACCCAACTTATCCCTATCTGGGGGGGAGTTCTAAAAATGTTTTATGTAAATTTTGATTATTAACTTTATCCCCAAGGAATTCGATTTTTCATACAAACTAATTTTGCCCCTTTTCACCTCCTTAAAGGTTGAATTGCCGCAAAATCGCGCCTTGGTGCGTCCCTAGAATACCACGTAAAAAACGAAACCCTGTCCAGTAAGATTCTTAGCTTGGGGTTAGTTTCGAAAACCTTATAATGACAACCTTTACCTTTTTCCTTAGGTTGGTATTTGTGCCAAGTTTCAAGATTATTAACCCAAGAAAAAAGATTTTTCAAAAACACTTTAACACCCCCGTAATCGTCTTTTGGGGGTAGTTTCGAAAAACTAACAATAAAAACCTTTATTGTTTATTTAGAATGGTATGTATATCAAGTTTATTTACTGAAGTAATAAGATTCTTCAGAAAAACTTTAACACCCCTAAATCGTCTTTTGGGAGTTGTTTCAAAAGACTAATAATGATAACCTTTATTGTTTATTGAAGTTGGTATTTATGTCAAGTTTCATGTTTATAAACCCAAGTTACAAGATTCATCAAACAAAATTAAAATCCCCCAAATCATCTTTTGGGGGTAGTTTTGAAAAATAATAATAACAACATTAACTATTCATTTATGTTAGTATTTGTGTGAAGTTTCAAGTTTATTAAGCCAAGAATCTTCAAACAAACATTAGCACCCCCTAAATTGTCTTTTGGAGGGAGATTCGGTAAACTAATAATGACAATCTTTATTGTTTACACAGTATGGTATTTATGTAAATTTTCAAATTTATTGAACCCAAGAAATAAGATTCTTCAAACAAACTTTAGCACCCCCTAAATTGTCTTTTGGAGGAAGATTCGGTAAACTAATAATGACAATCTTTATTGTTTACACAGTATGGTATTTATGTCAATTTTCAAATTTATTAACCCCAAGAAATAAGATTTTTCAAAAAAACTTTAACACCCCCTAAATCATCTTTTGGGGGTAGTTTCGAAAAACTAAAAATGAAAATCTTTATTGTAGTTTCATGTTTATTTACCCAAGAAATCTGATTCTTCCATACAAACTTTTACACCCCCTAAACCATCATTTGAAAATAATTAATCGTCTTTTAGGGGTTGTTTCAAAAGACGAATAATGACAACCTTTATTTTTTACTAGATGTTGTCCGCGGCTTCGCACCCATGGACCACCCCACAGGACCCGTTTCCGGGATAAAAAAAATAGCCTATATCACTCAGGAATAATGTAGCTTTCTATTGGTGAAAGAATTTTTTAAATCGGTCCAGTAGTTTCGGATCCTATTCGGTACAAACAAACAAATCTTCCCTCTATAAAATATTAAGTATAGGTTTCGATTTAGGTTGGTTTTTATGTGAAGTTTCAAGTTTATTAACCCAAGAAATAAGATTCTTTAAACAAACTTTAGCACCCCCTAAATTGTCTTTTGGGGAAAGATTGTGAGACTTTACAAAAATCCTTTCTTAGTGCTCACTTACGTTACTTGAGGAACCTTCCTGTCAAATTTCATGCTTCTAGGTCCAGCGGTATTGGTTGTGCGTTGATCGATCAGTCAGTCAGTTTCTTCTTTTATATATATAGATAGATAAAAGATATTATTATATTATTATTATTATTATCTCCTTTATTTATTTATCTTTCTTATTATCTACATTTTTAAATATTTTTATAAAATAAATTTAAAAACAAAAACATTTAAAAATATAAAAAATAGAGGCCCACCGGTATCGGGAACAGGGTCCAAGCTACCGGCGGTCAGGGCTCCAGAGAGAGGAACCTCCTAACAATGCGAGCCGTGTCCAGCAGTACTGCTTTCTGGATCAGGCCCTTGACCCAGCCGCCTAACGAGAGCCTCCTAAGGTGTTGGTCGAGGCTCGTGGCTATTAAGCCATTGGCCGACACGACTATCGGTACAATGATCGCTGTGTCCACATCCCACATGTCGACAACCTCGCGAGCCAAGTCAAGATACTTGATTTGCTTATCTTTCTCGGCTTTCACGAGGTTCCCGTCATGTGGGACGGTAATGTCAACAATCATTGTACGTCTCTCGATTCGGTCCACCACCACAATATCAGGCTTATTGGCTACAATAGTCCTGTCAGTGATGATGGACCGATCCCAGTACAATGTGATATTGCCATTTTCGAGAACTGGGTCGGGCACATACCTGTAGTACAGTACCTCCGATGCCACAAGAGTGTATTTCAGAGCGAGTTGCTGATGGATAATCCTGGCTACAAGGTTGTGCCTATGCAAGTACTCTTCGTTAGCTAGCCGAGAACAACCAGAGATAATGTGGCGGATCGATTCACCTGGGCGGTGACATGCCCGACAGATGTCAACCGTGCCATCCTTCACAATAAATCTCCGGTAGTTATCCGTCATGATAACTTCGTCCATAATTGCACAGACAAAACCTTCGGTTTCCCCAAAGAGGTCACGGAAACGCAGCCAGGCAACGGACGCCGACTGATCTACATCGGACCCATGTAGGGCCCGGCAAAAGCGTCCGTGGAGCTCCTTACTCTGCCATACCTCCCTGCGGTCGTTAGTCTCAAGCACTACAGGCTTGCGCCAGTTCTCATTTGCCAAGGAGAGCGGGGTGAGTCCATTGTCCACTGCCACTACATCTCGATGCATACCCACGTCGGCGTGTAGAAAATATTCTCTGAGATTGCATATCTCGCGGTTGTGGAGGTTTTTGACATTTAAAAAGCCTCGGCCTCCACACTTCCGCGGGATATACAATCTCATGACCGACGATCGTGGGTGATGCATTCGATATGCAGTCAGCAATGTTCGGACCCGCCTATCCAGGGCGTCGAGTTCGGTTTGAGTCCATTTGAGTATGCCGAAAGAGTACATCAATACCGGCATGACCCAACCGTTGAAGGCGCGCACCTTGTTTCCGCCCGAAAGAAGGCTATTGAATACTTTCTTCAGGCGGCCAAAGAAGCGTTCCTTCAACGATTGCTTCATGTCAGTAGTGCTGATACCTAACGCTTCCGACATACCCAAATACTTATAGGTTTCGTTTGGAGAGAGGGATCTCAGGTTTATGGAATCCGCGAGTTGAATTCCCACGGATTCCACAATCTCCCCTCGCTTTACATGCATGACCGCACATTTGTCCACACCAAACTCCATCCTGATGGCGCTACTAAAAGTTTTAGTTACCTTCAGTAGCTCCATCAGCTGAAGATTGCTGGGGGCAAAGAGCTTCAGGTCATCCATATAAAGGAGGTGAGATATAACCTGACCACCTCTCCTCAACCGATAGCCTAGCCCTGAATTCTCCAGCATCATGCTTAGAGGATTCAAGGCTAGACAAAACCAAAGTGGACTCAAACTATCGCCCTGGAATATACCTCGCTCGATCCTTACAGGTTCGCTATTCCTCTGGATATTTCGACATCCTGGATAGCGAAGGACTGTGCTCCATTGCCCCATACACGATTTCAGGAAGGTGCGTAGAGTTGTATCTATTTTATACAATTCTAGCACCCTCATGAGCCATGTATGAGGCACCGAGTCATAGGCCTTCTTATAATCTATCCAACATGTCGACAGATCCTTTCGGGAACGCCGAACCTGTTGGCTAATGGCCATATCAATAAGGAGTAGCTCCTTAGTACCGCGGGACCCGTTCCTACATCCATTCTGAGAGGCCGACATGATGGAGTTATCGTCGACGTGTTTATTAATTTTAACTCTCAAAATGGATGTAAGAACCTTATAGACCGTCGGTAAACATGTAATAGGTCTATAATTTTTGGGTTCCGCAGTGCTACCAGCCTTGTGGAGCAGGTGGGTAATTCCTGTTGTAAGGAACTTGGGTAGCGAACCAGACTCTAAGGCTGCCTGGTACTGAGATGCCAAACGAGCGTGCGACCTCTGTAGCCATTTTATCCAGAAGTTGTGCAGCCCGTCCGGCCCTGGAGATTTCCAGTTCGGCAACGGACGGACTGCACGGGCTACATCTTGGGGGCTGATCGTGATAGCCCCCATTTCTTCTATTGGATCGCACGCTCGTTCGACGTCCCGAGTCCATTCACCTTCGGTGTGACTGACAGGCACCGACCAGATGCTGCGCCAGAATGAACACATAGCGTCATCATCCGGCAGACGCGTATCAGTCACACCTTGGTCGGGTCGCTCCCAAGCCCGATAAACCCACCTTTCATTACTTTGGAATGTGCGATTCTGGGTGTATCGCTCCACTCTCCGCCTGTACCTACGAATACGGTTTGCCCATGCAAACACTTCGAAAAACTTTCGCCTGGATGTTTCTCCACTAGCTCCTGCTTTCAGCAACATGCAAAAACAAAAATAATCAAAAAAAAATCATTTTAAGGACCAGAAAAATATAAAAAAAGACGATAAAAATAATTCAATTTTTTACTGACAATTTGACGATTCCAAGTTGGAGTTAAATAGAAGGACATAACTTGGAATATAGGGGAAAGACTGTCGGTGTCGCCGGGACGACAAAACAAATGACATGAATGTCAAATAAAAGAGTTTAGTTGTAAAGCCTAATTAGCTATGTTAGTTTTGGTTTTAGCTTTGTTAAATATACTACTATCGAGGAGCTTGTAACTATGTAATAAAAGCCGTACGAATCGTATGATCTTCAAGGTTAAGCAGCGCTTGCCGAGTTCGGAGCATAGAGAGTCGCCATCCACTACATATTTGCTTCGTGCCTCGAAAAAAACGTTACGCCATTGCCCATGTATTTGTAAAGCCTTTGACAGTCGTAACGATAGTCAGAAGCCTGGATATCTGATTCCAGTCCTAGGGGCATAGTATTACCCAGGTTGTGGAGGTTGTGGACAGGTGTGTCAGCCAGCAGTCGTTAATATATTTATTTCAAGTAGGCCACTAAGCGGCACTTTTGAATGTCAACAATTCAAATTTACAAGTAGATAATAACAATTGATTCTTCCGCCATTCGGAAAAGTAGCTTGTAGTTAAAAGTTGCATACATGTTCGCGAGCTGGCTGACCAAAACCAGATGTATCCTCCGACTGCACAGCATGATTTTCTTCTTGTTTACGTCTTTTTAGTTAGCTTTTTAAGCAGTCGGGTTTTCTGTTTTTTTAATTAACTTTTTTTATTTATAACTTTTAAGTTATTTTTTTTTAGAATTAGGTATATTTAAACATAAGAGTATAATATAATTTTGAAATCACCTCTTAAAACCCTTTATTGATACCCCACACGATGGGGCAGGAAGCCCAAAAGCCGCCATTTTTTATTTTCCTATTTTACTACACTCGCAGGGTTAAAACGAATCGATTGACGTAAGAATCATTAAAATCGGCCAACGCGTTTAGTCTCTAGAACGGCACATAGGAACAAACATACATACATAGATAGACTGATAAACACATTACCCTCCTTCAGCAGTCGGGTAAAAAGTAAAGATGTGTCATCAGCAAATAACACCATGTTTATTTTGTTTTCCAATAAACGGGGTAAATCGTTAATGTATACTAAAAATAAGAAAGGCCCTAAAATTGAGCCTTGGGTTACCCCCATTTTCACATTTAACCCCGACGAATTGACACCGTTTATTTGACCCCTACCCTAGTTCAGCGCCAAAGTTATCAGGCTAAATTCAAGTTTGACAAATACCTTCAAATTCTTAATTCAGAATTCGGGGGTTAGATGGCGCAAACGGTGGGTATCCTTTGTATGAGTACACTTCGAAATCCCTCTAAACCATTGTAAAAAATGCCTTGACAGTACTTATGTTTGCAGGTACAAAAGCTGAAAGTCTGACAACTTGGCTTGGGACACCAGACATCAAAATTGCCCAATTAATTGTGATGTTGTTTGCTTGCAGTATTGTTATTCAGCTCTATCAAGGTATTATACTGATTAAAGAAGTCACAAAACTATGCTAAAGATAATTATACATTATTAGGTATTTGCCTATTTTACAGGACTTTAATAAACTGGTGAAATTTGGGCGTAATGCAGATATAGCACAAATGTGCAATCGCAATCATCCAAAGCTAAAACCGTAAGTACCCAACACTTCTTTATAGAAGAAGGTCAATGGTTCACATCGGGTTTAATCTATACTTTAGATTGTATTGTTTAGATTCTAATTGTGGCCTATTGAACTTCTTCTACATAGAACTTACAGGCACTGAAGCTTTGGGTGATTGCGACTTCACTTTTGACCCCTGACTGTAACCTTCTGTCTCCTTAAGTTAGGTATTCTCTATGTGTGCTAACTGGTTGGATGGTTTGAAGGTAGTAAGTGCAATGTGCTCGTGTGAAATCAACTACTACTTCGAGATGTAGGCCCAATGCAGGTACATACTGCTTTGGTTGGGGTATACAGGCTTGATCCTTATGTTATGAATTCTCTGTGTGTGCTAAGGTAGGAAAACTCTGGAATTAGTAGTTAGTATAGTGTACTCATCTGACATCGCAAGCTGTACACTACGAGATCTCTCTATGCAGTTGTCAAAAATGTCCTGAAATGTGAGCCCAATTCAGGTAAACCCCTTTGTGGTATACAGCCTGATCCTTATGTTAGGTATTCTCTGTGTGTGCTAAGGCAGGAAGGCTTTGGAGGTAGGTGCAATGTGCTCATGTGACATCGCAGGCTGCGTTAGGCGGCGGCGTGGCGGTGGCGGCGCGCGGTCACTGCACTGAGGTCGCAATGCACCGGAGCATGTGGCCACTTCGCGCCCCCCGCACCCCGCACCCCTAGCCCGAGCCGCAGAGCCTTGCGAGCAAGGCATGAGCGAACAGCGGGTTTAGCTGAAGAAACATCAATATCATGTCTGTATTAGCTGAAGATTTGGGCAGAGAGGGGTTGATATACCCAAAGTCCAAGGTCTTAAACCGGACCTTAATATAAACACTGATGAAGAAACCCAATTACGTACATTTCACCCCACTTGCTACTTGAACCCAGCCCACCCACGTTCAGCAGTTGCGCAAACAATAGTGAATATAGTTGTAAGTCATTCTGTAAAGTTTATATCTAGAATAGGTTTTAGATAGTTGCAATTATCTATCATCACACAAGTCTGTGAGTGTGTATGTTTGTTACTTCATCACGCTCAAACGGCTACACGGATCTGGATGAAATTTCGCTCAGATATAGATTATAGTCTAGAATAGCACATATGATACTTTTTATCCCGGGAATATGTTTCCCCGGGTTAATGTTCGACTTTAACGCGGGCGAAGCCGCTGGCAGAAGCTAGTAATATTATAAAGGCGAAAGCTTGTGAGTGTGTTTGTATGTTTGTTACTTCTTCACGCTCAAACGGCTGGACGGATCTGGATGAAAATGGCACAGATATAGATTATAGTCAGGAATAGCACATAGGGTACTTTTCATCCCGTTAAAATGTTACCTTGGGATAAGAAAACAGTTTTCACGCGGTTACGGCGCTGGCAGAAGCTAGTTAAGAAATAAAATGAACGATTCTTTGACAAAAACGTCCAATCTAAAAAAATAAAAAGAAACAGTAACACAAAAGCAAACAATGTCTAAAAATATTTTTTCCAATAATTACTTAACAAAGATTACAGGTACAGTAATATGATACAATAATGCAGCCGTAAGCTGGCTGTTTTTACCCGACTGCCGAAGGAGGGTAATGTGTTTATCAGTCTAGGTATGTATGTATGTATGTTTGTTCCTACGTGGCGTTCTAGAGACCAAACGCGTTGGCCGATTTTGATGGTTCTTACGTCAATCGATTCGTCTTAACCCTGCGAGTGTCACATCTGGTTTTGGTCAGCCAGCTCGCGTATATGTATCCTCCGACTGCACAGCATGATTTTCTCCTTGTTTACGTCTTTTTAGTTCGCTTTTCAAGCAGTCGGGTTTTTTGATATTTTTAATTATCTTTTTTTTCAATGACTTCAAACTCTACTTACAGAGATAATTCCCATAAAACAGCCGAAATTTTTACAAGCATCCGCTACGCTTGTAACTTCAGCCGTGTTGTCCGCTCGCACCGGTTACTTTAAATTTTCATTAGCACGGCGGATCGCCGCCCGCCTCGCGCCGCGCCGCGCCGCCCGGGCGCCCGCGCCGAAGCCGACGACGTCTGCAATTACATTTCGCAATTTACAAATTGTCTTTTTATTTACGATGTATGCTTTCGTGTACACTTGCTTTAATTGCTTCTTTGTTTGAATGAAAAAGCACATTTTTTAAATTTTGAATTTTTTTTTTCATTTTTGTCGTGTTTAAAATCAATTTGTTTTAATTATTCCAATGAAATAAAAAACTACAAAATCTTTTTTATATACTTTTCATTACAATAATAGTGACCATAACAACTAAAGACGTCGCTTCTTTACAGGAAATCGAAATTAGTTTATTTTGAATTATTTTTTCTGACGCGTTGATGTCTTTTGTTCTATAGACAATTTTGCTAACTTTATTGATTGAAATTCAATAAGACAAAAAGGTTTTATCCTTCGGTTATTTTTTCTTTTTATATAATCTTGTAGCACATTATTCATTACATTGCCTCAAGTTCAACGAATGCACGCTTTGTTTGTTTTGTCATGTTTGCTGCATTTTCTGTGTTATTGTTTCAGCACAGATATATAGACATATACACATGTTTACACAATTGGAAGGCTTTTCAAAAACCGCAAGCTACGCCAGCAGATTTTAGAGTAGTTGTAGAGCGTCGACGAGTCTATGTACTGATATAATAAGCACATCTGCTGCAGCCTACAATGTATGGAGAGGTGGACAACACTCCGCCGGTTTTGGGGTGATATTCCATCAAAGGTGTGCGACGTACCGAGAGCGAGGCAGCGCGAGCATATGTATCACTACTGTGAAAATGTGTGACGTTGCTACCATAGAAGAAGCTGTGAATCGTTGTGTAGCTGAGTGGTGCGAAGATGCGTAGTGAACTCTTTTCAGCTATAGTCTAGCTAGCCCTTTCCATCATCGGACTCCAAGACGTACGGCCATGCGCCATCGGTACATGGTTGACATCCCACCCATACACACAAAGCGTTTTGCTAATACTTTCACTGTGCGCACAGCTAATTGTGTTGGTGGAATTCCCTGTCGGAGTCTTTTTTCCCTAATAGCTACAACCTTGGGGTCTTTAAGTCAAGAGCGAATAGGTTACTTCTAAGCAAGCGTGTTTCACCACATCATCGCTTACCATCAGGTGAGATAGTGGTCAAACACGAGCCTATTGATTATAAAAAAAAACTCGTTTTTTACCCGACTGCCGAAGGAGGGTAATGTGTTTATCAGTCTATGTATGTATGTATGTATGTATATATGTATGTATGTATGTATGTTTGTATGTATGTATGTATGTTCCTATGTGGCGTTCTAGAGACCAAACGCGTTGGCCGATTTTGATGATTCTTACGTCAATCGATTCGTCTTAATCCTGCGAGTGTCACTGGCTACATTAAAATTGGAAAAAACATTTTTTCTTCCCAACCCATCGTGTGGGGTATCAAAATAAAGGGTTTTAAAAGGCGATTTCAAAAATATATAACACTTATATGTTTAAATGTACCTAATTCTAAAAAAAAAATAACGCAACAATAAGCGCAGCGCGAAGAAAGTACATGAAATTTGGACCAAAACAACAATAACGAATGAGGGTGATAGCCGAATGTACATTAATTTTAGAGAGTCTGTCCAAAATATCGTTGAAATGTGTTATTTTGGCGTCAATGAATGAAGAAAAACTATCTTCCAAAATTGGGGAACCTAGGAGGTGCAGTGAACTTCTTTCTACAATTTTGATCTCTGGTGCTATTGTATTGAATTTTTGAAGGGTCGATGGTCTGTCAGTATTGTCACAGATGAAAATTTCGCATTTGGAGTGGTTGAACTCTAGGCCAATGGAGTGGAATTGCTGTTTCAGGAATAGAAAATCTTTCAAAACTGTATCTACGTCACCGCCTAGTGTGCCATCATCTAGATACCAGACGTTAAATTTTGAATTTAATTGTTTGATGATAGGATGAATAGCCAAACTGAAAATGACTGGCCCGAGAGGGTCACCTTGTTGGCATCCTACTGCAGATTCCAAAAGATTTTCTTTATATAATAATTTAGAAGGGTGCCTGTAGCACTGCCAAATAAAACCGAAAATTTCAGGAAGTTCCTTTTTTGCCTCCGCCAACAAAGTGTCCCTGTTAACAGAATTAAAGGCGTTCTTAACGTCAACATTTAACTTAATTTTGCCTGAAAAGTCCATAAAAATCTCCCATAAGAGCAAAAAAATGGGGTATCAAAGGGCCCAAAAATCTGTTTTTTTGCTTAATACTCGTTAAAGATTTGATTTTACTGCAACGTGTGCTCCTTCATAATATTTACTAATTGCCATTAGTTTTCGTGATATGAGCCAAAATATTTTTTTAATTATATCTGTGCGAATGGTAAAGTCGACTAGTCAAATTATGTTTTAGTGCTCACGAGAGCCGTTTGACATTCAAAATGACTCTAAATAGGTACTCCTGTTTCATGTGCTAAATGTGTTGTCCTGTGTTAGTGAACAATAAACATAATTCCGGTGAAAATACTTAACTAGGAATTAAATACATTTAGATAATTTTTTGAATTTTATTTACTTTTGACATTTTAGTTGCCTGGTTTTGACATTTTAGTTATTTTTTAATTTTAAATATTTTATGAATTTAATTACTTTTACCATAAAATAACGTAGGAGCAAAAAAATGGGCTTCGACAGCCCTTTTTTTTGCTCCTACGGGATTTTATGGTCTTTTCAGACAACATTACTACTGGACCATAATGGACATAATTCCGGTGAAAGTACTAAACTAGGAGTTTTTCGCAGATTGGCCTCTAAAGTTGTCAAAAAATAAAAGGCCCGTTTTGACAGCTATAAAAATACTTAATAATAATTAAACTTGATCCATACGAATGATACTCGTTGTTATAGTGTATGGGTAACATAGTAATTAATTAGGATTATGAATTTGATTTTTCAATTTCTTACGTAGAATGTTATCGCGGCATTTAAAATGAGAAACGTCAACGGACGTCTTAGATTGTGACGACTATGATTGCAGTTATTTTCCTGGATTAAATGGGCGGTCTTATCGCTAAAAGCGATCTTATCGCTAAAGACGACTTTTGGATGAATTAAAATCCTTTGTTTTGTATTCGTAATTCGTAAAATATTTATAAAAGTTCATCCAACTATAAAATTAAAACGTTTTTACCCGACTGCCGAAGGAGGGTAATGTGTTTATCAGTCTATGTATGTAAGTATGTATGTATGTATGTTTGTACTTATGTGGCGTTCTAGAGACCAAACGCGTGGGCCGATTTTGATGGTTCTTACGTCAATCGATTCGTTTTAACCCCGCGAGTGTCACTGGCTACATGAAAATTGGAAAATAGGAAAATGGCGGTTTTTGGGCGCCATATTGTGGGGGCCCAATTCTTTTTTTCTTCCAAACCTGTCGTGTTGGGTATCAAAAATATTCAAAAATATATAACACTTATATGTTTAAATGTACCTAATTGGAAAAAAGAATAACTAAAAAGTAATAAATAAATAAAAAAAAAAAAAAACCCGACTGCTTGAAAAGCGAACTAAAAAGACGTAAACAAGGAGAAAATCATGCTGTGCAGTCGGAGGATACGTCTGGTTTTGGTCAGCCAGCTCGCGAAGATGTATCCTCCGACAGCACAGCATGATTTTCTCCTTGTTTACGTCTTTTTAGTTCGTTTTTCAAGCAGTCGGGTTTTTTGTTTTTTTAATTATTTTGTTTTATTATTTAAACATCATCTTTATTTAGAACTAGCATCCGCCAGCGGCGTCGCTCGCTCAAAAATATTTTAAATTTTTGTCCCTTTTGACCTAACCTAACCTAATTTTTGTGCCTTTATATTATGCCAAGATATGCTAGTATTATATTATCTGTGCCCATGGGAATGTAATCCCGGGATAAAAAGACAGACAGATTGAGAAACTCTCGCTTTTATTAGTACGATTAGTTAAAAACTTGTTAACATAGGTGTTTCTTACATGAACAACTTTTCATGCAATGATGTTATATATATACTGAGGTAGATACGTTTTACCGACGACTGCGCGGCAATACAAACACAAGCTGACCAGCTTGAGTGAACTCGTCCTGCGCTCTCGTCTGGCTGCGACACGAACGTACGTGTGAACAGTATGTTTATCTCTTTCTGACAACGGGGTCCTATTTATATCTCTGTAATCTTTTAACCTACTCATTGATAGAAATAAAGTTCCAAGTTCCATATATCCTATGTAGGTAACTAAAGTAAAATATCGCCATGTTTTTATTTCTTTATAATGAGTACGACGCCTTTATTGGTAAAATCTCATTGTTTTCATGTGCGTTTTTTTTAAATAATTTATTGGCTCGCGTTTGACCACAATCTCGCCTGATGTTAAGCGATGATGTGGTCTACGGTGAAGCACGCTTGCCTAGATAAAACCTATTCACTCTTGACTTAAAGGCCCTGAGGTTGTAGCTATCAGGGAACAAAGCCTCCGGAAGGGAGTTCCACTCCGTAGCTGTGCGCACAATGAAAGTATTAGCAAAACGCTTTGTGCGTATGGGAGGGATGTCCACCATGTACCGATAGCGCATGGCCGTACGTCTTGTAGTCCGATGATGGAAAGGGCTAGGCGGAATCAAATTGTGCAGTTCCGTCGCATACTCCCCGAAGTGTAACCGATAAAAAACCGACAGGCTGGCAACTCGGCGACGATGTTCGAGGCTCTGGAGCTTTCGCAAGTGAAAATTTATGAAGATGTGAGTACCAGTTTGTAAATTTCAGGTTTCCGAGTCACAGCCATAACCGCGTAACTTCCATGGAGTGTCGGTGGCAGGAGCTTCCCTCGCCGCTGAGCTAACAATAAGTCCGCCTGCAGCCTCTGTTTGAGATTCGGCTAGATGCTCATTTTATGAAGTGTTTGGCTTACGTAAGACCTAAAATTAGCCATGTGGTATACTTGTTAGATAGTTTTCTTTCATAAGTTATAGCAAAAATCTCGTTTTTATTTCTTTAGCATTTTTTTATACAAGTGTTTTATTTTACCGTGCATTGCCTTCTAAATAAAACGTGTATGCAAAATTTCAGCTCCATAGGTCGGGGATAAGTGTTTCAGTATCAGTTGCAAAATTTCACTCAAACATACTAACTAAAAATGCCAGTTAAATAAAAGCTTGAAAAAGGGTAAGTTATAAAGAACAGACTGCTCAGGCTCAGGAGGGTCTTCTGGTGGCATTTTGTTTGGATGGGTCTTCGTATAAAGACTGGCAGTATTGCTTGCACGTCTCGGATATTTATTCCAGTTCAGTGACCACTTGCCCTCAACAGTTCTCAATAGCCCAAGTTTTACTTCTTTATTAAGCGTATCTTTTGATGTAAATACCTGGTTTCTTTTTACGGCTATGAGCCTAGATTTCTTTACATATTTTGCGTAAGCTGGCCTTCCGGTCTCGTCCGCAAGCTGCTTGAATCTGCGCGGAATTTCGGTTCAGGGTTCTCCCAGCAGCGCCCGATGCTTTCACCCTACGACCCTGCGTCTCTCATCAACCAATGCAAGAGTACTGTCGCTCATCCATTGTTGACGTTTTCGAACTTCCGTAGGTAGGTTTAGACACATTGACTGCGCGTTCAATCATACTTTGTCAAGGTCGCGGTCAGTTACACGTCGAGAGTTTCAGTAAATTTTAATCATTTAATTTTTTTTTTTGTACGTATCTGTTAAATTTTTAATAATGGTGTAACAAAAATATGAATTAGACTAAAAATAAAATAGTAAAAGAATTAAGCATAAGAACAATATTTGAATGTTAGTTGAATTTCTCGATGACGATGCTCTCACAGAGTGGCGGTGCAAGTCTACGCCACTGCTTGCCACTACTACGAGTATAAGTCTGTGGACACAGTGAGGTTTACAGCGTACTGATTTATGACATAATCTTAGTTAGGTGGTACGTCTAAAATTCAACGATTAATTCGCTAACGCTAACCATTTGAGTGAGATGGAGCAAGTCGCGCACAGTATAGCAATTTTTATTTTTCTAGTTATAAGAAATCGACGGTAAATCGATTAGTTTACTAAAAAAAACCGGTGGATGTGGTGACACTTGGGGAAGGTCTGTGTCTTCTCTGTCTGTCTCTGTCTCTTGGCCGTCTTTTGGCTGAAAAGAAGATGAAAAAAAAATTGCTTTTTGATACATCGAATTATTTTGCCCGTCTCATCTCCGCTACGCACCGTGAGCCCGTGACCTTTCGCATCGCGTGAGACATGTGACAAGCTCGTCGCGCGCCGTTCATCTTTTCTCCTCTCAGCTTAACTATACACACTAAAGCTCTGCGAAGTCATGTGATGTGTAAATAACGAAACTCTATAGGTTGTTTAGAAAACGTCTGTTCTCCGCATTGTATGTCTCCACTTTGGTGGAGTCTGGGCGTTATTGTTCCTCTGCATGATGTTCCAAATTTTCATTTTACAAAGTGTGAGGTTTAACACATAATACAATACGCTGTCAGTGGGTACAATGTAGAGGTATTTGCACGATGGCATATTGTCAATTGTTCCTTTCGCGAATTTTGCTTATTCTTTGTGAGCACAAAATTGGGCCTTTGTATGTTCAGTTCTATCTGTAGTTTCATGGCAGTTGACAGGAGCACGGCGTCTCTGAACTCGCCAACTCGCCTTTGTTCCGCCTGGGACAAAGGCGATATAGATTATGGCGCCTGCCAAGGCATCATTTTGTGAAGTGTAGAGCATGATCTATATTCTCTAGTGTATATTTTGTTTCGTTCTTTACAAAATATTGAAAAGTAGTCTAGAAAGAGAAGAAGAAGTCAAGGTACAAATTACGTCGATCAATATTTTAAGTTGACAAAAGAATTAAACTTATTATTACAAAATGAGCTGAAAATTAGCACTTACCGACCGTTAGAAATCCAACCAAGCATAGATATTGGGATTTTGTTGCCTTTAAAAAAGATTCGACACAATCGAGACGATGGTGAGCGACAGAATGAACACAGGCAAATAAAAAGAACAGAGTGATGATTGTGTTTGAGATGATAATTAAGTTGTTTTGCCTTTATTGTTGGATTCTTTAAATACTACAGTTAGTTGTTTGCCCTAATGCTGGCGATGTACTAGTCATTTCCTTGGTATATATACAATTTTATGGAATGGTTAAAGAATATAGGTCTGTTGAGTTTGTTCGTGTCATAGCGATAACGAGTTGAATGTATATGCAATGTTTGCGACTGTTAGCAATACTACACTTATCGCGACAGAACAAATTTGCCAAAGCCAAAGGCAAGAGTCCCAGGGATAGATATCACGAGAGCCTTGGTAAGACCGAAGCAATCTGCCTTTCTCGGCAGAATTGACCAATGCGGCAGCCTACAGACAGCAACGTAAACCGCAGACGAAAACTTGTTCTGTCTGAATACTCAGTCTTCATTTTACTGAATAAATACTTTAAGCTGTTGGAACCAACTTAAAAGTCGATACTTTCCCAATTTACTTTTGCTTGAGAATCGCGCAGATCTAAAAGGAAGTGTAGCCTTTTGTTTGAGCTGTATCGAGCGAGTTGCATTAAAGAGTGGGCAGTGTCGTGTAATCAATCGGAGTTATCTGTTTACGTGTGGAGCGTCGACCTCGCGCCCCCTCCCCCGGACTCCGGCCGCGCACCCCTGCCCGCCCCTCCCGTCCCGGGCTCCACCGGTCCGCGCTTATCGCTCGCTGTGCACCCGGTGTTCCGCTTTGTTCTCAATTCCACGCTGACTTTGCACACACACATATACGCAATTAATTGTATGCTAATAACATATTTTGCTATTGTCTGGGTACCGTCTGACTAGGGTGTAGTATTCATAATTGGGCTTTTCAACAGTTGAAGATACTAATACCCCTAATTAATATCTTTGCCGCAGTACGTGAAAAGCTCTTACTCTCGCATGCTGCGTTGTCTGTTGATGTATAATATAGAGTCTGGCAAACGAAAGCAAAGACTGAAAAAGCGCGGAAATTTAAAAAAATATCAGTATAGCAACCCCAAAACTAGTATGAAATACCTGGAATAACCTAATTTGAGACTTTAGAAATATTTATTTTATTTCGTCTGAATAAAAAAAATACAATAGGTAATTGAGGTAGGTAATATTTTAGATATTATGTATCAATCTCAATAAAAAAACAACAGTATTCTGTAATAATTTCGGTTTATTCAACTTATTAGCGTCATAATAACTTATGAAAAACACCACACGTAAAAACCATTGTTATTTTTTATTTCGACGTCTTTCTCCTGATGTTTTTCTTGATATTTAGACATCATGCGAAACGACATCTCCCGTAATCCACTTTTAATTGTTTTATTCATTTTTCACTTAATAAATGCTATTATCAAGACCACAACAAATCACCAAAAATTTATGTTGACATTAGTATAGCATTGCCATATAAAATGTTTGCAAATAATTCGAGTGTCTACTTTCATTTGCCAGACAAATTAAATACTATTTTTTATTGTAGAATGTATGACTCTCTACCACGGACGATACCAACTAATTTTTCAGTTTAAGCGACTCTCGTCCATCCTCATTATTATTTAAACCAGGTTAAATCCTTAGCACAGGTTACTCAATATAATGCGCCACGAATGTTGAAAACCCCATGCCTTTACAAAATTCATAATTATCTCCAATGCCTAGTCACAAGCTTGCTGTAACTATGTACCTATATCGTCATATAAATTTTGTTTTAATTTTAAATTTTTGGAAAATATTTTATTTCAACACAATCCCAAACGCCAACAAAAAAAGAGTTGACAAAATGAGCTCTGATCAAGGTTTATATCTTGTAAATGCCATCCGTCTCTCTCGTCTCATCTCCAGACGAATTTTATTATTTTATGCATAATTTTATAATATTATTATATCTTATACTATCTCGAAAGTTTACATGACACTCTTATGATATGAAGTATTTCGTCTCCGACTGTCTGTGCGGTGTTGAAGTTTTATTAGTGCTGTCTAGTCTAGATATACGAGTAATTTATTGAATGGTATTAATCGTGGCAGAAGAATCATTTCGAAAACTAGTTTTTACCCGCGGCTATTCCACAAGAACTGTGACATTTTACATTTTTAAGGTGCCTTTGTCACTTGGTGATAATGCTGCACTCTATTAGTAACAGAATGTTAGTAATCAGATCAGTGTTTTCAGAGATTACAAACATGCAAACACACAAACAACTTCAGCTATAGATAAGCCGTATACATCATCTTTAGTTCGCACTTCAAAAGAGATACATTGACCGAGCGAGTTGTGTTGTGATCACACTGTCTAGACTATATGAAATGTTAATAACAAAGTGATTGGAACTGGCAACTCAATTAATGTCGTGTTATTTGTTTCGTCATGGAGCGCCGAATTCCTCTATAAATGATTTGCCAATCTTCGATTCATTGTCGTTATCGCTTTATAATCCTCTTTCTTTAGTGTTTGATATTTCCTACCAAGCGATATATCTTCGTACTTCCACCAATATGGAAATAGATTTCATACCTTTTAATTCATTATATTTTATTGCGGCGCTAATACTGTAACCTAATTGGTAATTATAGTTTTGAGCCGTTTGGGGTCGAAAGGCATGGGTCATGGGGCCCGAGTTTACGTCTCCTTTTTAAGAAGATCTCTCGCCGACTAATCAACACTGTGCGTGACCAGAGGGCTGGCTAGTTCTTTGCGAAAACAACTTGGCAATGCTGACAGCCTTCTGGGCACGTTCCCGAATGACAGCTATGTGGAAGAGTGCTTCGACACCTAGGTGTACCATCCTTTTGTATATGTTACTGTAAAAGTTAGAACTACGGTAAAACCTAGCATTTACCGGTAAAACCTAAGTTTTACCAAGTCCTACTGGTAAAAGTCCGAAATAATCCATCATAATCGGTAATTTTGGGCTTTTACCAGCACTCTGACGGTAAATCTTCGGATTGCCCTGAGAGACAGGTAAATGTCAAAAACAATTAATATCTATGACACACTATGATACGAAATATTGAGAAAAAATATGTTAAAATGTTTGTTAGACAATATTTTTCGATTAAGTCCACCATTCGAATCACAATCTATTTATTTCAAATTTTTTCTCACATATAGTACAAAAAACCGGCCAAGTGCGAGTCGGACTCGCACACGAAGGGTTCCGTACCATTATCGCAAAACACTGCATAAAAATCACGTTTGTTGTATGGGAGCCCCCTTAATTTATTTTATTTTAATTTATTAATTATTATTTTTTGAAGTAAATATACAACTAAACATTCTGTGAATATTTCAAGCGTCTACCTGTTGCCGTTATTAATATCGAGCAAAAAACAGCAAAAATATCACGTTTGTTGTATGGGAGCCCTCCTTTAATATTTATTTTATACTATTTTTAGTATTTGTTGTTATAGCGGCAACAGAAATACATCATCTGTGAAAATTTCAACTGTCTAGCTATCACGGTTCATGAGATACAGCCTGGAGACAGACGGACAGACAGACAGACAGACAGACAGACGGATCGCGAAGTCTTAGTAATAGGGTCCCGTTTTTACACTTTGGGTACGGAACCCTAAAAACGGACTAAAATTATCGAATTCGGACACGAACCCAAAATAGACTATATAATATCAACATAATAAATTTAGCCCTGTACGAGTCGCCCATCTAAATGAGACAGCACTTGACAGCAGTAGTCGCGTGGACTACCTATGTAGTCCATTTTTAAATGGGCGCACGGTTGGCGCAGTGTTTGAGCAATTGACTGCTGCGCTGCGTGTCGCGGGTTCGATTCCCGCACGGAACAAAAATTTGTATGACCTACAGATAGTTGTTCCGGCTCTGGGTGTTTGTGTATGTGAGTTTATATGTTTGTAAACGCACCCACGATACAGGAAGAAATTCCTAGTGTGGGGCAACGTTTTAATTAAATAAAAAATAAAATAATAAAAAATAAATAAATGGGATAAAAAAATATTTAAACAATATTTTTTTATTTAACTAATTATGATCAGTACAGTTTTCTTAACTGGATATAAAGAATAAAACTTAATCACAACCTCAGTGTCATAATTGATAACTAAAAACTTTTCTAAATTGTCTGAGTTTGATTCAGCTCAGTACTTCGTTGACGTCATCAGCGTCCTTCGACCACGCCTCAATATGTGCAGCTTGTCGCTTGTCCATTTTTATTCTAAAAATATAAAGTTACTGTATGCATTTACAAAATAGTAGTAAGTAAAATATAGTTCAATTCAAATTAGGAATTTATGTGAATTTTAACATATAACAAATAATAAAAAGTTACTTAAGTAATTGGTCGCGCGGACTACGTGTGTATTCCAGTATATTTGCGGAGCTACTGACTAGTGACTACTGTAACGTCTGCAACACGTAACACGCCCGCACGCGACCGGCGCTTGCGCTGCACCTGAGTGCGTCTCTCAATTATTCATTTAAAAGTACTTATCGGCGCTAGAAACTAGCGCTTGCAGTTTTAGAGAAATTTTTGTTTTTATACCAGTGGACTACATTTATTTATGTAGTCCACGCGACTACTGCAGGGGTAACGGAAAAAGGCCACATGTTCACATAAAGTTCTCCAAGAATCGATCATCGATCGGTCCTGTATTTCTCGCAATTAACAGCCCCTGTATGTTGCATGAAGTTTTATAATAAATAAATCCCAAATAATAGGCTACTCGTACAATAATAGGTTTGCTAACCTATTGATTTTGTTAAGCTAATCATCATCATCATAAGCCTTTTTAATGTTTCCACTGCTGGGACACAGGGCTCCTCTCTGTGAGAGGGAATGGGCCGTAAACCACTACGCGGGCCCAGTGGGTGGATCTCACATGTCTTCGAATTTTTGTTTCTAGCACATGCCGTCACATTAATGTCGTGGTGGCCCAATGGCTAAGACCTCGCCTGTCGTGCTTGAGGTTGTGGGTTCAAATCCGGGCAAGTACCAATGTGACTTTTTCAAATTCATATGTACTTTCTAAGTTTATCTTGGACATCACAGGCAACGGTGAAGGAAAACATCGTGAGGAAACCTGGACTTGTATACTTAATGTAAGTCTGAAAAAGCCAAGTCAGAGCCTGTGGGGTTTCCCAGAGGCGGCTTAATTAACTCTGACACCAGAGGTGGCCACATCTCACACGAAAAGAAGAAGAAGAAGAAGCACATGCCGGTTTCCTCACGATGTTTTCCTTCACCGTTTTGAGAGCAGTGGTTATGAAATAATTTACACAAAGTAAAGCGCCTGCCTGGGTACCCACGACCAATGACACGTAAGTCGTACTATCGTACTGGGCCACCATTGCTCTATTACAGTTGAGCTAATTATTAATTGATAGATTGAATTTGCCATTATTAATTATCTGAAGGTAACCCATCAATCTTTAATTGTTCCTATTATTTCGTATCATAGTGTGTTATAGACATTAACATTTTTCAACATTTACCGGTCTCTGAGGGAAATCCTAAGATTTACCGTGTGATTAGTGGTAAACGACCGAACTAAGCGACTGTCATAGATCATTTCGAACTTTTACCAGGAAGACTTGGTAAATCTTAGGTTTTACCGTAAGTTCGGGCTTTTACAGTAACGTAAAATTGCGCAATATCCCGTGCTGTATTTTAGCTGAAACAATTCATTCAACAAAAATACTGTTAATATAGGTGCGCACGGTAATTTACTACTGTGTACATAAGTAGTTAGGTTTAGTATAAGACGGGCCAAGAGGCTTATCGGCAATGAAGTACTGGTCGAATCTAGGCTCCAGAACCTCGATTTTTATCAGTTACATTTCGGGGAGCGTGCGTTGGAATTGCATGAACTAATTCCTCCTAGCCCATTCCATCATCGGACTACAAGACGTACGGCGTTGCGTCATCGGTACATGGTGGACATCCCACCCATACGCACCAAACGTTTTGGGCATACTTTTATTATGCGTACAGCAAAGGAGTGGAATTCCATGCCGGAGTCTGTATTTCCTGATAGCTACAACCTGGGAGTCTTCAAGTCAAGAGTGAATAGGTTTCTTCTAGGCAAGCGTGCTTCATCGTTGACCACATCATCGCTTACCATCAGGTGAGATAGTGGTCAAGCGCAAGCCTACAAACAATAAAAAAAATAAAGAAGATAGTATAGTTTTGTTTAGTTGTTAATTATGTACATGTTTTTTTTCATAATTATTTGAGTCATATAAAAATTAGATGAGAATTTTATTAAGTTAAACCTAGGATCCTTTTATGGAAGTAGTGTATTATTGGGCATTCTATGCCACTGTCGGCAAGTAGCTCGGCCAGTGCGCCTCGCTACGCGACAGTGGCATAGAATACCCAATAATAAACGATCGACTCGACTGTGTAGTATATTAGTGTACTCACCTGAAGATCTTGTAAGAAATACCACTGGCTACCAGTAGCTGGGCGAGTACGCATTACTACATAAAGTAACGCTGAATAATGTAAGTACGATCGCTTCTCAAACGATCACTCTATCGCGAAAAAGGTTGCACTACTATTTCAATTTATAAATATTAATGTATCAGATACATTTTACTCATTACCAATCAGATTGTTTCCAAGTGTAATCATGAAGTTTGTAAAGCAGCCACAATCACTGCATGTTACAACAATCTGCGAGGATGTTAGTAAGACTAGTTTTCGTCACGGAGAATTGTTACCTGACTCAGTTCGATGTATCATATGCGGACCGTCTAACTGTGGAAAAACCAATTTATTGATTGGTCTTCTCATACACGAAAATGGATTAAGATTTAAAAATGTTTATGTTTATTCGAAAACTCTGTATCAACCCAAATACATGTTTTTAGAAAAAGTTTTACAACGAGTGCCAGGTACTTTACTCCAGAAATATAATGGAAATGAGGAAGTGATAAGAGTTCAAGACGCAAAACCTAACTCTGTGATAATATTTGATGATGTGGCTTGCGAAAATCAAGATAGCATGCGTGATTATTTTGCAATGGGAAGACACAAGTTCATCGATTGTTTTTATCTAAATCAAACTTATAGTAAAATCCCTAAGCAGTTAGTAAGAGACAACGCGAACTTAATCATACTTTTCAAACAAGATGACATTAATTTGCGTCATATTTATGAAGAACATGTCAACACTGATATGACATGGAATGAATTTCGTGAAATGTGTTCAAAAATATGGAACGAGCCCTTCAGTTATGTAGTAATTAATAAAGATTGTTTAAAAAATAAAGGATGTTACAGAAACAAATTTGACACCTTTGTAGTCTTTGATTAAGAATAGGGTTATTTAAGTCCGTTACCTTCGTGATATTATTATTATTCTTCAGACATCGTTTCATCAATCACTATCAGCTCATTTTTTTCGCAATGGAAAAATCTTTAAAAAGACAAATAGTAGTTGCAGCTGAAGCTGTTAAGAAAAAAGTAAGAAAAATGAGAGATGTCGAGAATAACAATCAGCAAACACTGGAATCAGTTTTCAAGCCTGTAACAGAACCACTCAACCAGATTGCTAATGCCAGTAAGCAGACTTCTTACCTGTGTCCTACAAAAAAAGAAGAACTTCCGTTTATTGATAAAGCTTTGCAGAACGAAGAAGTCAATGTTAGAAAAGAAAATTCAAATGAATATGAATCTGATATCGAAAGTGACTCTTCATATAAATCATTAGTTGAAAACAACCCCGCTCGTGACACGTCATCCTGGTCAGTATCCTCAGAAGCTCTTTCAGATGTTCCATTCGGTGTCAGAGTAGAAAATGGGAGATTGATGTTAGGTTCTGCTCGTATAACGATCGGCGATAAATTTATCACAGTAGCTGGACACAATTATAGAAATACGTCTGGTTTGAAACAGTTGTTACTGAAAAAGAACGTAGATTTAAACATGGTTACAGAAAGTGATATGCAGCATTATAAGTCAATGCTACTTGATACAAACGCACATCGACGAGACTATGAGCCGGATAAACCAATAAAAAGCAATAAAGGTCAAAAGTATATGCAAGTTATCAAGCCTATTTTCAAAATACAAAACACTGTTCAGACTCCTCAATCGAAGGGAAAAGGACTACCCTTAACCAAAATGTGGAAGAAAAAGGTTGATTTTGTATATTGGAATGATCCAAATGAACTGGTGGATAGGTTAAAATTATTAATCGCATCTCGAGATGCTGGTAACACAGGATTAGATAATGAAATTATATCTATCATTGAAGAATTACGTGAAAGTAAAATTATAAATAAATAATACATCTACGTTTTCTAAAAGGTGTGTTCATTTTATTATAAACCTCACAACACAATACACCTTAAACATGAACGTAGATAAATTCGGACATCATATTCATAAAAGAATGCGATTATCAGAGTTATTTGAGATTAATGAAAATACATTATTAAAATCAAAAAACGGAGATTTTGATTTAAAAACATCAAGACTGAGAGGAATCAAAAATCCAGTAGAAGCTGACGATGCAGTGAACAAGGATTATGTAGATCGAATGACTGCTAATATGATAAAAGAATTTAATACACTTATAGGGACATTGCGTTCACAAAGTATTATAGACGCACGGGAAACATTTCAGGTTTCTTTAAAAGCCAAGATGCCTGCAATTGTAAGTCATTTGCAAGATAAGTTTTATACTAAAGAAGAGGTTGATAAATTAATTCAAAAAAATCAGTAATGGCAAAACAGCAAATTGTTAATGAAATACACAGAGCAGCACGAAGAAATTTCCTTAGACGTCATGTCATTCTAAAGGGAATCGATGACTTGTGGCAAGCTGATCTGATGGATATGCAAAATCTAAGGAAATATAACAAAGGCTACAATTACATTTTAATAGTGATCGATTGCTTCTCAAAATATGCTTGGACGCAGCCGTTAAAATCAAAAAATAAACTTGATGTCACTCATGCATTTGAACGAATATTACTTGACAGTAATCGAAAACCTGATAATTTACAAACGGATATGGGAACAGAGTTTTATAATAACACATTTCAAGCGCTTATGAAAACATACAAAATTAACCATTACTCATCGTTTTCTACCAAAAAAGCATCAATTGTTGAACGACTAATAAAAACCATAAAAAATAAATTGTACAAATATTTTAGCCTTAATGGAAACTATAAGTGGCTAGGTAAACCATTAGAAGTTACACTGGAATCGTATAACAACACAAAACATCGAACTATTAAATTAAAACCAATCGATGTAAACAAATCTAATGAGCAAGTAATAAAAGAAAGTATTTTAAAAGTACATAAACCTGTATCTATTCCATATAAACCTAAGTTTCAAATTGGCGATAATGTTCGTATCAGTAAATACAAACACAATTTTGAGAAAGGTTATACTCCAAATTGGTCAACAGAAATTTTTACTGTAAAGAAGATTAATAATACAATACCAGTGACATACCATGTACAAGATCAACGAAAACAAACTATATTAGGAACCTTTTATGAACAAGAACTTCAAAAATCAAACTATCCTGGTGTTTATTTGATAGAGAAAGTTTTAAAAAAGAAAGGAACTAAAATTTACGTGAAATGGTTGGGTCTTAGTAATAACGAAAATAGTTGGATTGACAAAGCTGCATTAGTGGATTGAGTTAATAAGTATATAGTCATTTTTTTTAAATATTTTTCCATTGCGCTTTGTACAATGCAAGGTGGTGGACTAGTTAATAGTATAATAGAAAATCTACCATTCGAGCTTCATTTGCCTGGATATAATTATTGCGGACCAGGAACAAAACTCCAGAAACGTTTATTACGTGGTGACCGAGGTATTAATAAGTTGGATGAAGCTTGTATGCACCACGACATTGCATACGCTAACCACACAGACTTATCACATCGTCACAAAGCTGATTTACAATTAATGAATATGGCAAAACAAAGACTTAAATCAAAAGATGCTGCTAAAGGTGAAAAATTTAGCTCATGGCTAGTGAGCAAAGTTATGAAAGCCAAATTAAAGTCTGGTGCCGGAATTAAAACGTTTCAAAATTTTGTATCAAAGATAAAATCAAAAATTAAGAAAATTAAACATAAAGATAGTAAAGCTTTAATTAATGCTGCTTACTTAGCAGCAAAAAAGATATTTCCAAAAATTCAGAAAATTCGGGTACCTCGAATCATACCAATACCAAAGACTGGAGGTATTTTGCCTTTAATTCCAATTTTTGCTGGCTTATCAGCTTTAGGCACTTTGGCTGGTGGTGCAGCGGGTATTGCAAAAACCGTTAATGATTACAAATCAGCTCAACAAAATTTGCGAGAAACAGAACGTCATAATAAGACTATGGAGGCTTTAGCGTTGGGTAAGGGTTTATACATTAAACCGCATAAAAATGGTAAAGGGTTATTTATTGAACATCCAAAAAACTGATGAAGAAGCTACCTAATCGCCCACTGACTAATATCGACATCCAAGAACATGCACGAGACATCCCACACTTTCGAGGAGTGTACATGAAGGATCTATTGCCAAGAAAGCCAAAACAGATTGAATGTGGTATTGTTAACTTGGACGATTCTAAAAATGAAGGAACGCATTGGGTAGCTTATGTTAAAGTAGCCGACTATTGTGAATACTTTGATAGTTATGGAGACTTGAAACCTCCAATGGAATTAATGCGATATTTTAAGAATTGTACTGTTTATTACAACTACACAAGATATCAAAAGTTTAACACAGTAAATTGTGGTCACCTATGTTTAGAATATCTGTGGCAATTTTGGAATAAAGATGTATAAAATTAATGTGTGTCTTTCATTTCAATCATTTGCAAAATGTCACTCACTTTATCGATAACCGGAAACTCGTCTACCTTATCCACGTACTATCCTAATACGTTACAACTAAATGGACAGTATGAGTGTGCATTATTGCATTTCTCAACATTTAATTCTATTCCAAACATTGATGAAACGAATAACAAGTTTTACTATGGTTCCGAAATCATTGAAATACCGGATGGAACCTATGAATTGCAAGATATCAGTGATTATTTAAAATCGGAGATAAAAGGAGCATCAATAAAACTAGGTTGCAATAACAATACTTTAAAAACTACTATACACTGTACGAAAGACATCAATTTTGAAAAAGAAAACACCTTTAGACGTCTGCTAGGGTTTGATAAGCAGATATTAAAAGGTAATAAATGGCATGTATCACAGTTTCCCGTCAACATTTTACCTACGACCGTGATCAGGATTGAATGTGATATTATAAGCGGATCCTACATAAACGGAGATCCGAGTCACATTATCCACGAATTTGCACTCAATGTGCCGCCTGGATATAGGATCATAGAAATCCCGAAGAACGCAATATACTTTCCAATCAATCAAAACAACATAAGCTGTATACATATCAGACTGTTAGATATTAACAATCGTCTAATAAATTTACGTGGTGAAGAAGTACAACTATATTTACATCTCAGACGAAAAAATGATTGACTATAATAAATATGAGCAGCCCCAGGTCAAAAATATCAGTGCTAATTTAGCAACCAAGAAAATAAGAGCGCGCTCTAATAAAAAAATAAAATTAACCAATAATAATAAGGCATTCCTGAAAGCTATCGGTTTGTTAAAATGAATATTTTAGACGTTTTATCCGCTCCGACTTACGACAATACAGTTGAAGGAATCGAATTTCATTCCTACAAGCCCTACGTTACAAGTTTTAATAGAAATGATGAAATTCGCATACCCATCAACCAACAGGACCTATATGTACTACCATCAGCTAGCACTCTTTATTTGGAAGGAACTGTAATTGTTAGCAAAAAGGACTCAAAAGACAAGGCTTCTAGCGTTCATTTTACGAATAATGCTCTCCTTTACTTGTTCCAAGATATAAGGTATGAGTTGAATGGAGTAGAGATTGATAAAATAAAAAATGCTGGCGTTACTACCACCATGAAATCTTTAATATCAATGAATGAGAACGAATCAAAGACATCGAATTCATGGGGCTGGAATATCGATGGCACAAAAAACATTCACGGAGGTAATTTTTCTGCTTCTATACCCCTCTGTAATATCATTGGTTTCGCAGAGGATTTCAAGAAAGTCGTGATAAATTGTAAGCATGAATTGATATTGCTACGAAGTAACACTAACCTGAATGCTGTAAAACTAAACACCGGTGAAATTGCGGAAGACGTTCAGATAAATAAAATCATTTGGCGCGTACCGCACGTTAAAGTGTCTGACAAAGAGAAAATAAGTTTATTGAAACTATTAGAAAAAGATCGACCACTGCAGATGGTATTCAGAAATTGGGATCTGTACGAATATCCGGCTTTACCTAAAACTACAAAACATACCTGGTCAATCAAAACATCCTCGCAAATAGAGAAACCAAGATACATTATTATGGGACTACAGACAAATAGAAAAAACAATGCCAGTTCTGATATGTCTCAGTTCGATCATTGTCATGTTCGTGATGTAAAAGTGTACCTCAACTCTACTTATTTCCCGTATGAAAACCTAAATGTGAGTTTCGCGAATAACAGAATCGCTTTATTATATGAGCAATACGTTAGATTTCAGCAGTCTTATTACGGGCGTCGACCGCAGCCCTTACTAAGCGAAAAACAATTTAAAGATTTAGCGCCACTATTTGTTATCGATTGCTCTAGGCAAGCTGACAATTTAAAGACTGGGCCCGTTGTAGACGTAAGACTGGAAATTGAGAGTGATACGGAAATACCAGATCAAACTTCTGCGTATTGTCTTATATTGAACGATTGTATTATTGAATATAAACCTTTAAGTAATACAGTCAGGAAAATATCATGAATCCTAATATTGTTATATTAGATGTTCAAGGGTTTAAAGACCTGTACAATAATTTTATAATAAAAGAGTTGGCTTTTGCTACCCGTGATTATACGCAAACATTTTTGATAAAACCACCATACTTGTTTAAATACTTAACAAGTGAAGAAAAGAGGCAAGTTAAGTGGCTGGAAAGAAACAGAGGTATTTATTGGAATGAAGGGTATATCGACTATAAAGAATTTCGTCGTATAATTGTTCCCTATCTAGAAAATAAGGAAATCGTTGTTAATGGTTTGGAGAAAGTAAAGTGGATAAAGGAACTTTGTGAGAATTGTAAAGTATCAGACCTTGGTACTGAAGGATGTCCTAATTTCTTAATTTTACATAAAAAATACTGTGAAGGAAGAACTAATTTAAATTGTGTAAAACATTTAAAACATTGTGCTCTTAAAAATGTGTTATGTATTAGAAAGTATTTAGAGTTATAAATGTGTACCTGGTTAAAGTTTATTGGTTTCATAAATAAAAAACTACATGTATTGTAAAACTGCTTTTATTTCAAACACCTAAACTTCTACAAATAAAACAATCTTCTTTAAAATTAAACAAAACAACACAAATAAGTACTCAACTTCTTAGACAAACAAGTACTAAAAATCACTATCTATCAAAGATTTAGATATTTTTTTAACTAAAGATTCAGTTTCGTCCATAACATTGTCGATAGCGTCTTTAACGATATATTGAGCACTTATAATAACGTTTTCACTGTCACTGTCACTTTCACTGGTTTGCGGATTGTTATTGCATAGATCTAGGACCGATATTTTAATTAATTTGATGCCTCGTCGCTGTAATCGGCTCATCACAAAGGATTTAGTTGGATTGTGCTTCTTCGACTTTTCCCTGCTTCGTTGTTTTGATTTTTTTTCTTTCGTCACTTGTTTGCTGGGCCCGGGTTCGTCATGGAGCATTTCGGAGAATCCTTCATAAGGATTTTGAGCGTACTGGCTAAACATAACCTCTGATTCCGTAATCTGGAACAAAAATAGACACCTATGAAATTTAAACTAAAAAGAAAACTTTGAAAACTTTTTTTTACAAAAAAATACAACCGACTTCACCAAAAAGTGCAAAATAACTTTAATTTCGGCAGTCGGTGTTTCTATTAAAGTTTTTTTTCTCTTCGTTATTTAACACAAACATCCGAATTGAGAACCTCCTCCTTTTTGTAAAGTCGGTTAAAAATAGTGATGCATACACGAATTGTCAGCAGATTACACTATTCACACTACATAAATCGCTAGTTTATAAATAATATAAAAAAAAATTGAGAAACTTACCGATGACATGATCGCAAGACACTGTGTGCGTGATACAAGTACTCAAGACGAATTTTATTTCGTAAATTGAAAAATTATATATATTGCGATGGCGAAACATGTTCCAATTTAGATTAAAATGCTAACTAAGCTTTTATGAGGGTAATGCACTGCTATGTCTTTGTAATAGTTATTTTGCATGATCAGCGTTATGCAATTGATGCAACTATTCATTATTTGAAATTTGTATAATCAGTCTTATTGTATAGCGTACAAAATACATTTTACGTAAAATGAACGATTCATGTTTCAACATGCATATCATGTTGCAAATTAGGAGCGCTACACATGGCTACGATACTATAATATTTTATCTTAAGATACAATATTGCTCGCCATACAATTCACCTATTAACGAAAATATTAAATAAATATCTTCGTCGTGTGTAATGGTGCATTGAATTGTATGACGAGTGATATTGTATCTTAAGACATTTTTTTTATAAACCAGTGCTTGACTGCGATTCCACCTCATGTTAAGCAGTAATGCAATCGTTGAAGATGAGGCGCACTAGTTTATTAAAAAAATCAAATAAAATAATAATTATAGTACCTTAGTCGTGTGTGGCACCCTTAAATCTTGGTCGGGTTTCATTTTATTTAACCAACTACAAAAAAGGAGGATGATGTCTTAAAATATAAATTAAACAAGTAGTCATAATCATTCACATTTTATTAAATTAATATCTTTACATAAACTTAGCTTTTTAAAACTATGAATTATATTTATCATACATTAAAGATCAAGAACTATGTTACATAGGTTACATAAATCATATTCTAACTCTATTACTAATTACATTCAAATTAATTTTAGCGTTTTAAAATAAGCGAGTGACCCCAGGCTCGCGTTGATATTCGATCTACAGATATTAAGCGTTTATCGTCATTTCGAGATAAGGCAATTTTGTTGACACTCTTAGTAAATATTTCGTGCTTTATAGATTGAAACATAATATTTTTTCCACGAATAATTCCCCCATTTAATAAAATATTTTCGTAATCTGTTATATTTAAGTCTTTTATTACACTTGATTTTACTCCTTTTGCTTTTTTAATGACTTTATCGACTGTTTTTATTGAGTAAAGTTTCGATCTCAAACCAACAAAATCTGATATATATTTTCCTCCCATTTCGTCTTTGAACAAACCTGGAACTTTTTTGTTAATAATTGGTATTTTAAAATTATTTTTGTCATCATAGTTACTGGTGTCGAAATATTGTAAAAAATTATACTTTAAGTCACTATAAAAATCAAACGTGAATATTTTATAGACAAACGAATCGGTATCTGTATAACACAGCTGCACTCGATCTTCATAAAAAGGTTTTACAATGTTATAATGAAAGTCATACATATGTGTCTTAGAAAGTTCTAATACAGTGAATCCAATATAAATAGGCTTATCTAAAATAATTTGGTCAGGTTTCATTTGTATAGCAACTAAATTTTCAGTTAGAATTGAAGCGCTATGGAAATAGGGGTTGGCTACAAGTCTCTCGGAGGATATAAATTTCTTAGTTCGATTAGATTGATCACACCATTGATTAACTAAGTGTACGGTTACTCTATTTTCAGTATTTTCCAATGTCTTGCCAAAAACACTGTTGTTTAACAATTTAAAAAAGTCTTGTTCGAAAGAACTTTTTGCCTTTTGTCTTAACCGAGTGTTTAATTCTATGTACTGTTTTAAATAAGGACTTTGTCTAAAAGTAATAGCTTTATGAACTTTACGTAATGTTAAGCCATGTTCTAAACACTTTTTTAAATGAATATAATGTATTACGTAGTTGTACTTATTATGTAAATTTGCAACTAGTTTCTTTGTTTTACCTCCTGGAGGTATACATTTTTCGGGACAAAATGGTAAATCATTATGGCATTTGTGTAAATGTTCAGGATAAAAAAGATCGACTTCTAATATAAATCCCCACTCAGAGTTATCCTCGACATTTTCTACACAAAAATTAGTTAATTCACTTTCATCAAGGAATCTAAAATTAGAATAAGGTAAATACTGACACATGCTAAAACCGTACAAATTATTACAATCTAGATATACTATGAAACTCTGAGGCTGTGATGCATCATATTCTGGCATGTATTTGTGATTTGCTTTTGCATACCGATGGGAACACATGCACAAGCCGCCTCGTATACCGCTTTGAATCATTCTGATGATAGCTAAATCCGAAATCAGTTCTAACTGAACACCTGTTTTTAGCAACATTGCATCGAACGATAAACTAGGTGCAGTTATGTAAAAGGCGGGATCGAGTTTGTAATAATGTTTACATGTTTTCCGAAAATTTTGAAATATGTCTGTCAACAAAAGCACGTCTGTTTTTAAGTATAGATCTGTATATTCGCCCAGATCAGTAATACTGAATTCAGCCCAAACATTTTGTGCATGACTATAATCTTCATCGCTAATACCTTCGTTAGTCAAAGAATTATGGAAATAATATTTAGAAGGTAACGACTTTTGTTCGTAACATTTCCAATCTTTAATATAGTCATACGGGTACACACCTTTACGAATCAGCAAACTAAATTGTGTTTCATCAGAAAAATTTGATTTAAGATTAACAAAATCATCTGTTTGCAATGTTTTAGCAAGTTTGTCTAAACTAGTTCCTAGAAAGTTGAAGGAATCTAAAAACCTTAATTGTATAAACTCGTTATCAGCAATAGGAATAAACTTTGTAAATGATATATATTTTTCTTTAGTCTTGGGTATTATTTTAATTTGTCCAGGTATTTCGCCTAACTTTTTAATAAATAAATGACAATCGTATCCGGATAAGTTATGAAAAAATATTGGGATGAATTTTGGTACTTTGAGTTGTAGGTTGCAGTGTCGATGTGCTGCACCCCGGTACCGGCCTGTCATATGACAGTGATCCCTAACTCTATCTTTCAACAGTAAATTTTCACAAACGTAGCACTTAACAGCGCGTTTGAAATCAAGAGCATCTATATCTGTGAATATCATAGGCTCGTTTTGAGTGAGAATTCTGTGTATTGCTTTAGCATCTTCAGTCAGTAAATGTATAAATTTTGAAACGCAATCTTTTCCGCGATAACTTCTATAGTCACCAACCGTATCGTTAAATGATGACACTATATTATAGGCGAACGCAGTCGGCACGTGTCGGTGAGAATATGACGTGTTAGCGGTGTTGAAATCTTCGCCGGAAATCGGTTCAAGTATCGTTTCGAAATCAGCATATATGACGTAAGGAACATTTTGTTTTCTATCGTAATTTTTGAACTTTAAAAATGTTCCTTTTTCTGGTAATACCGTGGCAATCCCTCCACATAGGTGTGAATCAATTTGGGTGCGCGTTGGAAAAAACAATAAGCACGTTTCGCAGAAGTACAGTTTACCATGGTGTTTGGTTATCTGATTTCTGACTAGACGAGGTAAATCAATGATAAGACAATAATGAGTATTAGTATTATTTTCCAAGAACAATAGATGGATGCTCTTAGATTTATGATTCGATGTAGAATACAAAGGTCCAACGATAGTTTTATTATTTTTTAAACCATACACGTAAATATTCAAAAACGGATTATTTTTCTCAAAGACAGCTATGTCTGAAAATGTTATCGGAAATGTCAAACCATCAACGTTCAAAACATCCTGAAAGTAAGGATAAGATGAAACTCTGTCGGGATGTTGGCTAGTAGGGCTAGGGTACAGAGCCGCTACTACGCACCATAAAAAGCAATACTCATCATTGTTACGAATATTCAAGCAAGCTTTTTTATTTTTTATACATTTCGGTAAAGTTATAAATTTAGATCCGCCGAGAGGTTGATATTTATTAATATTTATTTCTACATGGGAATTGCTTAAAAATGTCCAACCGCTATCTCTCTCCTGAAACTCTTCAATTTTCTTTAACAATAAATCAATCACTGCTTTATAAATTGAATCAAAGTCGTAATTAAAATTAACAATAATGTTTTTTGTGGCGAATGATTTTATTTCTTTTTGATCATTTTTAAACATTAGAAAAAAAGAAAAAAGTTCAAAATTTATTTTCAGAGCTGTATGTTTCAATAATGATTGATTTATTAAAGTTTTAACTTGTCTACTAATATTAATGAGAAACATTTCAGGAAAATTATTTATTTGTTCGCCAGTTGCGGTGATCTTGTAACTAACGATTCGTTTTTTAAATGCAGAATTAATAATTGCGACATTGTCAAAAACAGTGGTCGCACTATTGGTTTTATGATTATTACTACGTAAATGACCAGACCATCGACTATTATCTACCAATATATTACAAACTGAACAATGGGGCATTATTGATTAATTTAATATAACTTATCGTTACTATAACGTACTTAACGTTTGACTAAAAGATTAGAGTTTCTAAGTATAATATGTATAACAAGAATAATACTAAGAACTAAAATTAGTGATCTTGTGAAAGTAATCAAACAAAAAAAGTAGAAAAAAAACTAAAGAAATAAAGAGAAAAAGTAAAAGTATACAGTAACTGAAGAAAGTATTAGGAGGATTACCTAATTATTGACATCCAAATAAAAATAAGTTCTGAAAAGAGAAAAGCATAATATTAATTAGGCGCACAGTTCAAATAATTGTTCAATTGGCCGGCCTGTTGGTCTAGTGATTAGTGACGGAGGTCGTGGGTTCGATTCCCACCCAGGACAAATGTTTGTGTGATGAGCACGATCATTTGTTCTGTGTCTAGGTGTAATTTATCTATAATATGTATGTATTTAGAAATATATAAGTATGTTTATTAGTTGTCTAGTACCCATAACACAAGCTCTGCTAGTTTAGGACTAGAAGGCGTTGTGTGAAAGTTTTGGAATGTTATTATTATTATTAATTATAGTAAATATAGTATACAAAATTACCTTCAATAAAATGGATAGTCAAGTCATCCAGATTAGAAAGTTTGCTGTTAGTCCTCTAGTTTAATAATCTCTTCTTTATAAAATATTCGAGAAGCTTGTCAAATTAATTGTTTCTGGAAAGAGAAATGCACAATAATTATAATTTGCCCCTCAGATTTAAGAATTAAAAAAAAATACAAAAAAGTGCATAAAATTATCTGCAAAATATAAATATTTATACCTAGGCATGATCCAGAGGTCAATAATTTGCTGTAGTTATTTATTTAGCGAGATTCGAGTCGCTTGACAAAATAGTCCTGAAAAGAGAAAAGCATATTATTAATTAGGCGCCCAGTTCAAATAATTATAGTAAATATAGTATACAAAATTACCTTCAATAAAATGGATAGTCTAGTCATCCAGATTAGAAAGTTTGCTGCTAGTCCTCTAGTTTAATAATCTCTTCTTTATAAAATATTCGAGAAGCTTGTTGAAATAATTGTTTCTGGAAAGAGAAATGCACAATAATAATAATAACAATTCGTCCCTCAGATAGTAGAATAAAAAAAAATACAAAAAAAGTGTATAAAATTACCTGCAAAATGTTTATACCTAAGAATGATCCAGATGTCAATTGCCCAAATTCTTAGGTAAATAATTAATTTAATACAAAAATATTTAACCATAAGTAACGTCTTTTGAGCAGGCTTCCGTCGTTGATTTTAGGTAATAAATTTAAAAGATGTATAAGTATCATATTTTGTATTATAATACTTATTGCGCAAGTATTTGTTTTTTTGGGTCAACTAAGTCGTTTTGTGTCGTTTGCATCAATCATCTATTTTAGGTAGGGTTGACACGCATTCAACATTATGTTACCTATTCAGATAATTACGTTGTTATTGTTCCGTTCAACCAAAGGATATCTAAGAATCTCATTGCTAAGTCGCCCGATCTATGCTCCTTTGGTTTTTTAATAATTTGACAGTTTTCAGTTGAAATAGAACTCCTAGGGATAAAAAGTATAGCTTTCATCCCGCTCCATAGGCAACTTTAGACCTACTTTCAGAGAATGAAAAATATGAAAAAACTCTTTTTTACTAATAAACTTAGTTGCTATGCATTTTTACAATAAACTAAAGGTCACATTTAAGTCACTTGATTACTTTTTTATTTGTTACAAAAGTTTTTTTTTTTTTTTTCTTTTTTTAATGCTCTACAAAAAATCATGCATTGACGAAAGGGGCGCGCCGTTGACGACTTGGGCTCGGTTCAGACGGATTCTGAACGGTCGGACAGCGAGCTGCCCATAGCTCACCGTCCGATTTGTTACTAAAGTACTGTTTCGTTTCGTCAACCCTACGTTATTTCGCTGCATCGCCAAATCGTCATCCGCTACTAGGTATACGAATAATAACTGCTTAGTCTTTATTTTTGAACTGGTATTATACGTCCGAGGAAAAAAGACGATTTATAGTATCACATTTGATTGAATGAGGTAATTTTTGAAACAATTAATTATAATGCGTTATCGATTTTATAAGCTACGTGTTTTTGGAGTACATTAAACAATCTAATTGCAGTTTGCAAGTGTGGAAGTCGTCTATAAGAAGTTCTGTACCATCAGTTATAATTAGATAGTGTAAATCTCGAGTTGTTGTCAATACCAGTATTAATATTCATCAAATCAATTCAGTGAAATTCTAACTGCAGATTGGCAAAATGTAAGTATAATATAACCCTCCTTCTAGCGCAGTCGGGTAAAAATATTTTAAGTGTTTACTGAGACCCGTGATCTGTTTGTATATTTATAGCATGCCATGATTTAAACAAAACATTTCATATCTTTGTTTCAGGTCTGATTCTGAGTGTGAATATAGTCAACCAGCTCTAACACTTGATCAGAAAACTAAACCAACTCGCAAACCAACAAAAGTCAGTGGGAAACGCAAGTCGGATTCACCATCGACTCATGCAATTCGAACAAGGTAAACGATTTTTTATTTTGAATTAACTCTATTAATGCTGCTTTCTATTAATTAAGTCTTATGTCTTATAGATTTTACAAATAATTCGTTTGTTATTTTTGTGTATTTTTTATGTGTTCTTAATATTCTATCCTAATCTAACGCCCTGCTCTGGATTTGCACAGGTGTAATTCTAAACAAAATACAGTTTTTGTCACTCAGGAAATATAATGTAGCTTTCTAGTAGAGAAACTATTTTCAATTCAGTAGTTCCAGAGATTACCCTAATTAGTATAAATGACAAATATATAAATTGTTTAATAGGATAACATATTAACATCAGTTTTATTTTTCAGCAAATTATCAAATACCAGCACTGATATATTTGGTATCAGTCGCAACCATGAAAATGACACAGAGCACAGCACGGGTTCATCTGGTCTGCCATCGTACTTCGTAAGCCGTGTGGCCAACGGTTGCGAGCGTCGAACAGCAAGTACGGTCGGTGAATACTACATAGACTGCAAGGTCTACAAGGCTAGCGACGCGCGCCTCACCGACTCTCAAGAGCTATGGAAGAAGGCGCTCGTTCGTGTTAAGTTCCAGAGCAACGCGGATTCGTCTCAGTGGCGAAAACTGCAAGAGTTCGTCCGTTCGGCTGACACATTGTTTCCAGAACAACCAAAATTTTACGATAACTGACTGTTGTTACACACATGAGAAAACTTGTAACGTTATTGGATGCAATTAAAGTATAATGAATAGACTGTTGTTTTACTTACATACTTCAAACATTCTGTTGCGATGAAGTATTAGGCCCAGCTACTGGCAGCCAGTGGTATTTCATACAAGATATTCAGGTAAGTACACTAATATACTACACAGTCGTGTTTTTCGCGATAGAGTGATCGTTTGAGAAGCGATCGTACTTACATTATTCAGCGTTACTTTATGTAGTAATGTGTACTCACCCAGCTACTGGCAGCCAGTGGTATTTCTTACAAGATCTTCAGGTGAGTACACTAATATACTACACAGTCATGTTTTTCACGATAGAGTGATTGTTTGAGAAGCGATCGTACTTACATTATTCAGCGTTACTTTATGTAGTAATGCGTACTCGCCCAGCTACTGCATGGTAGCCAGTGGTATTTCTTACAAGATCTTCAGGTGAGTACACTAATATACTACACAGTCGAGTCGATCGTTTATTATTGGGTATTCTATGCCACTGTCGCGTAGCGAGGCGCACTGGCCGAGCTACTTGCCGACAGTGGCATAGAATGCCCAATAATACACTACTTATGGACTTTAAGAACCGGGTGAGCCGATCATCGGAATCATTATGCTGTGCTTAAAAAGCTCGAAGTTTTTTTTTTTAACTTTGCTCCACACTTGGAATTTCTTCCTGTATCGTGGGTGCATTTACAAACTATCTGTAGGTCATACAAATATTTGTTTCGTGCGGGAATCGAACCCGCGACACGCAGCGCAGCAGTCAATCGCTCAACTACTGCGCCAACCGTGCGCGCAGATAGTACCTATTATAAAAGTAATTTATCCAAAAAATCATCTCGAATGAAACCTTTACCGTCACAAAAACACCATGCAAAAATTTGGAAAAAAATGCGTTTCAACTTTCGAGGATGTACAACCGCCTCATATGTAGTTATGTACATATAAGTAGAGTGACGTACACCCGGTACACCTTGCGCGTCGCATTGCACTGCAAGTTTAGCAACCCGACGCCTTCCCGCGGCGACCGCTGCCGTCGAGAAAAAAAACCAACCGACTTCCTGCTCCGTCTCGACCATCCGACTTTGCAACTTGATACAATGTATACTCTATACTCATATACATCTGTACATAAAGTTTTTTGTGCTTATTTTATAAGATTACCGACCTTTATTGTGAGTGTGTGTCGATTTGGTATTCCAAAACGTTTATATTTAATTTAACACGTCTTATGAGTTTTTTTTTGTTTAGTAGAGTCGGTACCCATTGGTGTAATGAATTGTGAACTTGAACTTCACATCCAAAGTTATAGTCTGAATTTAGTTTATTATAGGAACGTAGGGTATCGACCCCACCCGCATGCAGGGGTACAAACAAGAATTTTCAAACCAAAAACAGCAGTGCAGACATATTTTTTTGCGAGCCGACCTTTAAAAACCTCGTGTCATTAAATGCATATTTTACAAAAGGATGCATTAAAAACACGTAGGTAATGCAATGTCCGTCTGAGAGGCAGAGGTCAGCTACAGTCGCTCGCTACAGACTGCAGTTTGTGTCTGTGTGCGTGTGTCAGTGAAATCGGGCGATGCACCGCGCGCCTGTGTGCGTGGCAGCGCGCGGCGCAGCCTCCATGCGTCTGCGGCCTGTCTAGACACCCCTCCCCTGCCGCGCCGCCCGCGCACCACCCCGCCCTCGCCGCTGTGGTTAACACTGCTTGCTAACAATTTCATTTGGTCAGGCTTTAATTATAATCCTATATGGTTTCGTTGTAATCACGTCTGTAATAGTTTATAATGTATACCCATAAGGCGCTATTATGAAATTGTTGCGACGCGTTTTTTTTTTTTTGTGACGTATAACGCAAACACATAGTTGGTAATGAATGGAAGAGAACGCCATAAATAGCTTCAAATAATAAAATATTAGGTTAGTTTTTGGACACAATGTAAAGTGTCTATCAAATTCGTAATTTCGTGCACTGCACTAACTACTCGCGCTTACAAAATTATACATTTCAGCTTTCACAAAAACAGGTATCCAAAAAACCATAACTGAAACTAGTTCATTATCATTCCAGATTTATATCGTATTCTTGTTACCGACTATAATTACCGAGAGCCGATCGTAAAATGCAAGAATTCTTATTGTTTGTGTTAATTTTCGATACAATTTATGATTACAATCGGTAATGAGCTAGCTGGTAATCTGTGTAAGAATCCGAGTAAAGACATGAACAAGTGTTGTTGTTATTAGCAATGGATCATAAACACTTTATTATAAGCATTCCTGAAAGCTCTAAAGTTCACACATGCGTGAATGCAAGATATGCCATGCTACCTTATCGCACTGCTCGGAACTCGGCGGGAAGAAGGCGGCGGCGGCGCGGCGGTTACACGATAAATTGCACATACAACATACTCAGAAATATAAGCAGTCCGAATTTAAATTAAAGAGATATGATTCTTAATAATAAGTAAGATTATTTAGAAGAATTTCAATTACGTTTTTTTGTCAGCAGTTAGACAGAAAATCGTTTTTAGGAGGAACAAACTTTTTTGTGCCTAAAATATGTTTTGTTGGGTCATCACGTATAGATGACGCAGATTAGATATTAGCACTTAATATTATAATATAAGCACAAAGCTCCTATTGATTTCGGAGTCGGGTTCAATTACGGATCAACAAAACGTAAGCTCTCCATGAAAGTCACAGTAGCAAAATACTGCAGTGTGTCTAACGTTAATACTCAATTTTAAGTACACTTGCTTGCATGCTACCTTTGTGTGTTTAATCCTTTATTTGCAAGCTCGGCAGGGTGCAGACGGGCAAAAAGGTTGAAGTGAGCGTAGAATGAGATTAGTCTCGAGCCGGCTTTGCCAGTTGCAAGCTGCGCCGGCCACCGCCCGGCACCCGGCACCCGCTCCGAGCAACATAATAAATAAGAGGAGTCGATACAATGTTGCGGTGTACTCCGTACCTATAACTTTGCAGTTGGATAGCTATAAATAGACGTGGAGGTACCTACGTGTGGTGTGACCACCTGCCGTGGACTGCCGTGCACCGCAGACGCCGAGAGACGTAACTGCCGGTTACTTCACTACTTACTACGGTACTTCAGGGATTAGAGAATACATACCTATAAATGAATATTAAAAATACAGCATTTTAATAAAAAAAGAAGGCGCGGAAGAATTTCCTGAAAGGACTTTTTTTTAAATAAAGACATTGCCGCTACTAGGAATTTCTTCCTCACATACACAACACCCAGATCCGGAACAACTATCTGTAGGTCATACAAATATTTGTTCCTTGCGGGAATCGAACCCGCGACACGCAGTGCAGTAGTCAATTGCTCAACCACTGCGCCAACCGTGCCCCCAAAACTGTGTGCGTGACTTGGGGACGCCTTTGCCCAGCACTGGGAAGATACAGGCTAAAATTAAAAAATATTTCTCTTTCATCTCATTTGTCATTGTTTTCGAAGACTTCAAGAGATACCCAGGAAAGGTTTTACTGCCTTATTTGTAAGTCCTTGTAATACAAAATATCCATTTAACATGGTAGTACAGTACCTACTTCTTTAATGATCCCACGCAAACCCACTCATAGAGACTGAACAGTCGGTCGATTACATATCTCACCGGGGTGACTTAGGTGAGTTGAGTTTGAAGTGAGCTGTCACATGTGATATCATCCCAGTGAGATTTATATGGTATAGCACTACAGGACCACGTAAGAAGATGACGAATAATTAAAAATAGCAGGTACCAGTAGATTCAGTGATGATTCCATACGAGCTGATGATGATTTTAACGACTCCATTAACAAGAAATACATGAATCATACTGTCTGTAATAAATACGAAATTTTGTGTTTGATACAGCACTTTTGCTACTAAGCAAATAATACGATAATTCATTTGTCCGGTGTTAGTCACCAGACAGACATGTTTTGTGTACTCACGTCAATCACTATTATCGAAACAGACAGATAACATGGCCAAAGCTCGTGTTCGACAGCATAAGGAAAATATTGCATTAGCAGAATTTTGGCAGAAGGAAATATTTTTTGCTGAGTTTCGGCCTTCGATTCTAATTCTTTCTACGAAAAGCGTACAGCTAGACAAATTTATAGCGCCCAAAAGAACAATACGAGCCGTCTGACATCAATTTCTGGGAAGTTTAAAATAAAAGACACATCAGCGTCAGCGCGGACCTAGACTAAACGTGAAATACCTGCGATGCGGGTGATTCAGTGAAAATAGTCGCAGACGACTATTAATTCTAAATTACGTCACGTAATCGTCGATTGTGTCGGGAGCCCCGTTTCGGTGTCTGAATAAATATGTGAAAGCGGTCGGTTAGCTCACGACCTCCTGGAACAGTCGTCTAGACACATACTCACAGTCTACGTGCTGCTAAATAGGCGGGCTTTCCCCTAGCCGCAGAAACGATGATGATCGCCGACGTGCGTCATTGCACTGTAACAACTCATAAAACAACCTAGTTGTAACCAAATCCAATTGGAGTGATTGCGTAATGGTGTCCGTGGATACAGCGGAATCCCGTCTAGACGGATCGCAACACCACTGGAAAAAACAAAACGATACACTGAACAGACTAAAATTAAATAAGTGTTTTTATTACCAAAGTGTTTTGTGGTTGTCTGCGTAGCAGGCCAAAGCGGATCCTTGTTTGATTTGTAATGTTACGCTTAATTTTGTTCATTAAAGAATTCACCTACAAGCACCTACAAGTGCCTACAACAGTGTAGCATTCAGTCTACTTTGGCATTTTTATATCCCTAATAAATTAAAGATTTTATGAATGTATATTCGCACTTCGCGTTAAAAGTCCGGGTCCAAATCATGAACCTGTTTACCTCGTTTACCTGAGCGGAGCGTGAATGCTGACACATACGAACGACACTTCATATATTATGTATTTATACTTGTTGAGTTTCAGGTGACCCGAAATCCGGCCAAGTGCGAGGCGGGTTGGTTTATTTTATTTCGTGAAATTGTGCCACCATAATAAAATTTCAGGCCATAAATAAGGTATTTTCGTAAAATGCCTATTAATTAAGCTCGGTATTATTTACTTTACTCAAGTAAAAAATCATTGCTTTTTCTTTTTTTCTCAGGTGGGTTTAATACTCCACACATGCAGCGGGTGAAACAAATGACGTCGTTTATAACAGTCTGACGTTGCGTTGGTCTTGTCTGTTGGGGCATCAAACTTTGCAAAATGAAACTGCAAATAAAATTTTGCATTTTTAATGGTAGGTATCTATTGAACGTAGACGCTTTATCTAAAAGAACGAAATCTTCCATAGCAGTGGATGAATTTAAAAGGAAAATTAAACAAAATATTATTTATTTTATTGTGCGGATGATTTTAATGGGTAATACAGACAAAATAACTTAAATAACTATATTTATTGTGAATTTCCACGAAATATTTTATTTGTTTCTCAAATTGATGGCGTCTACGGCAGTTAGATACCTATATTTCGCGACTTAGTCCATTGTTTTGGATTAGTGTTGAGTGGCGGACTAATGATTGTCCTGCAGACGTGTCGTAATCACGACCTTGGCCTGACGCGCACTTCTCCACTATTACTATTTAATATGCGTACATTTATTTTTGTCCTTATTCTCGAGCTTTAACAACAGCGATATTCGAGAGGGCACGGTCAATGTCGTTTGGTTCTTTTCTTATTTTACAGTTTGGTGTAAATTATTCGAACTTCGGAATTAATTACAACAGGATACCTTGAAATAACTTTGGGTTTACGACAATCACGATTTAAAACAATATGCATTTACTATTGAAATGTGTTTTTTCAATGACGTTTTTTGCAAGCAGGCAGGTTATTGCACTTTTCATAAATATTTTTCGTTATGCAAACAGTAAAGGAAGACTGATGACTGATCTAGGCTGGTTTAGCTCAATAGTGTGCAACCGGATTTCAATCTGAATTAGGTGGGTACTGCTCCTGAAAAAATGTGCTTGCAAGAGATAGACATACACTTTTAATATCTAACATAGAGATCGAATTTTTGTAAAGTGTGCTCCATAGCCCAGTTGGTAATTGGACGATGGAAACATGCAATTTTCCACATAAACCAATTGGTCAAATTTCAATTGGTCTACGGAGCACCGACGTATTCTGGTTTGTCTATCAGCAGATATTGTAGGTAGTTTATAGACTTAAAAAAATGAAATATGTACGTGGGTACTATGCTATAATAGTGTATAGTATATTATAATATGCGGGCACAGATCACGTGTCCATGCTATAGGTACCTACTGGCTGCAAGGCAGACGCGGCCGAGCCGTGCCCCGCTCGTGCCTGTATTAAAAATTCGTCTGCGGCCCGTCTAGACGCGCTCCGCTTACATTGTGTCGTCATCACGTGCCAGCCAGCCACCACAAACATCCACTCAACTTATGCATCTAGCTCGTATAGAATTAGGGATTGATTTCGGCGTCTGAGAATAATCTACCTATGTATTATGTATCTGTTTGTTATTATAAAGTCCGCTTAATACATTCCGAGTGGCCGGTGTCTAGACGACTGTTTTGTGTACTATTGTAATTTACGCCCGGTGCACGGATGATGAAATATGGTACGAAGAAATGTTGTCTGTTACCTATACGCTAATAAAATGAATTGTACTAAATCGTTGATGCTTGCCTGTTAGTTGGATTTTTAGATTTCATTTTATGCGTCTAGTGGGTTACTATCTGAAAGGTTGTATGTACCCAACCTACGGCAGGATAATGTTCTTACTTAACTTTGTTGTAAGAGTTATTAAATAAAAAATCCTAGTCAGCAGCCGCTTCGTATAGATGGCACGTGGCAACTGGCAGAGTAAGAAGGCAAATTATTTAAAAACATAAACCTTTCCAACAACGAAATAATTCAGCTAAAGGTTTCGTGTACAATGTTACCTTTCCCGTTAAAGTTTACTTAGTATACCAACTGAATACGACCGCAAGACTATTTCGTATCTAAAATTTAAATGGACGTCAGACTGGCTGGTTAGGAGCGTAATAAACTAGTATTTTGATTTGAATTCAGCAACAAAGCACTTTGCTTGCATGATGAACATAGTTCTCGTATAAAATACAGTCCTGTCTAGTTTACAAGTCGTGGTAAGTCGCTTGATAATTTAAACTCTCTAGACACCTCTCGTCTGCGAGTCGACGACTCGACGCTCTCTCCGAGAGACTCCTGGCGAAGTCGCTGCACCTCTGTGCACACTGCACTGTTTGCGAATACCTAGCTCTCTTATTAGTGTTGTGTCTACAAACATACTCGTTTTGTACTCTTTATGAACATTACGAATTTGAGAGCATCAACTAACAAAATAAATGATGACATTAATAACGTTTCAGTCTTAGAAACTTAGTAGGTAATATTTACAGCCACAGTCTACGCTACCTACGTAATTGCGGTGTCTCGGGTGAAGAAGAAACCGAGACGACTTTTTGTAAGAAAATTAGATAGCATCGAAAATAACAAACCGTCTCGTCTCACGCCCAAAGTAATAGCCGTTACTAAAGCCGATTCCACAAATCGTCAAATTCACAAACATTAAAAATTTGTTAAACAATAAGGAGCCTGTACCCGGGCACGGAATCCGAGATGTGCCTGTGCCTGAAGTGTCTTCATTTTAAATTCCATTATCGTCGAAACATTCGAATACATAAATATGTACCTACTGCTAACATTTCTTGTTTATATTATGACGTACATATGTTCACAGACATGGATGCAGTGGATCGCCTATTAAAATCTAATTTGAAATCGTTATGGCTTGTGTCTGATATGAATCTCCAGACATGATTACATTCATTTTTATTCATAGCGTCGTGCAGAGACGACGATTGTAAAAAGCCAATGGCATTTGGTGCAAAATATATGGTGTGTCAATCATTATAATATTCAATGCACATTCGGCTGTTCTCTTTTTGTGCGGTAGACAAATAACAAGAGCATATGCGCGGCTTAGCCGAGGCGGATGGCGGATGGCTCGTCTAGACATACAATTCATATTCGTCTATCCCCAGACTGATCTTGATCGGCGTCTGTAAAAAATATAACAGACTCGTGGAGCTGCGGTAAACAGACACGACAATTAACAGCTGTAGGTACCTAAATTGTTCGACAGTTTGCGCTCAGACAGACAGACAACTGCACAACTTTGCATGTCTGATTGCAAATCGTGCTCAACGGGCTCCTCCATTGTGTCCATGACTCAGAATGTTTTCAAAATTTGATATTTTGCATAAATGCCTGTCTTTGTCATAATTATGGAGAACCCATGGATGTTACTTGTAAGTGATTGATGCATAGAGTGACTCATCTAGGTATTGCTGTAGGCTCTGACTTTCAGGTTTAGAATAGAGTATGACAAACAATCGATCTTCTTTTCTTGAACCTTCAAAAACTATTAGGAGTTCATGGTCATATTACCCATATCGGCAAGGTGGTGAAAGAGGAGCTTACGGTCCAAGGTGCGCCAGACGTACACACTTATACATCGATAGGTCTACAAATAAGTATCGCTGTATTTTTATGTTTTCTGTAAAGAAAAAGTTTCGATTTCAAACACGAAGAACATTCGGTGATATAATCCAACACAATCCTCAAAAATAAAACTTTTTCTTTGGAACCTTTGAGGGATTAATTTAATTTTTTTCGTAAATATAGCCTCGTTGGTCTCAACACAATGAAATTAGGTAATTGGAGACTTAGCAATATCATTTATAAATTGTTGTACACTTAGTATCCATCATAATTTTCATAAAAGCCTACGCCTACGCGTTACGAGTTAGGCCCGGACGTAGAGAAGACATACCCACGGTTGAAATCCAAAACGCTGAAATTCCCTTTGCCTGCAAATTGCAATATTTATATGTTACAGGTAAACTTGTAGTATGTCTTGAAACACCTGTGTTCATTTAAACTTGCATCGAATTTTTAAAACCTGCTCCTTAAAAGGAGTTGTGTTGCATTGCGTCCAGTTTTCCAGTTGATCTCGAAAGTGGACGTACGTAGTGTTCAGGCTGGTTCATTATGTTATACTTGCTTAGTGTCTGGCAGGTGGTAGGTATGTAGGGTTGGTCGGTTGGTCGCAGCGGCCGCTGCACCTTGTGGTGGAACTGGTCGGTGGGGTGGCGGGGTGGCGGGGCGTGGGGCGCTCGGGGCTCATCGACCTCGGCGGCGCGAGCGCTTCCACGGCGGCGCCCGCGTCGCGCAAAAAAGCGCCTAACCCAAATTTCGGTAGCCGTCTGGCACGAATGCACGATCTCTCCCGTCGGTCGTCTGCCGCGTTGGGCGGGTCGCGGGCGCACAATTCGGCTGTATGTAATCAGCTCGCGTGCGCGCGACTGCAGCGGCTTTAATCAGCCGTTTAGTCACGCTCGTGTCACACTTTTCTTTATCAACAACAATTGTTTTGTTATCAAGAAGAAATCATGTGGTTTATCCAATCCAGTTAATACGAGTTTCAACCCTGCTTCAATATTTAGATTCCACTCGCTACAGTTAAACTTGAGACCACAAAAATATAATGGGATATATAATAGATTTTCCCATATTTTCCTTTTCTCAAGCATTGCTTTCTAAGCGTAGGCATAATTTTGATAAGGTTCTTGGACCCAATTTTTTCCATTGTGACACCAATTCATCATATTACGGGCAACTTCATGGGCACATTATATTTTGATTTCCATCAAGTTTTCAGAAACTGCAAATGCAATATTGCAAAGTGAAGATTGTGGAAAAAATATTGGTACCTAATCTTGAATCGACCAGATAATTTTAATAAAATACGTACCTAAGGATATAAATAGTTTCTCACGTATCGATAACATAATATTTTAATATTGAAAAGAAAATGTTGCTTCTTTATTGAAACGAAATTGAGTAGTGAATTAATTATTACATTTGACTCACTACTAAATTTTTAGGATTGTGTTCTTAATTTATGAGTTAAACATCTCAATAAGGACGTTATCCTTTAAAAGATTGGTACATATTTAACGTTTGTTGGATCCGGAACAGTAGCTGCGAAATGTTTTAAAAAAAACCGGCCAAGTGCGTGTCGGGCCACGCGCAGTAATAGGGTTCCGTAGTTGCATAATAATGCGGACTAAGAAGAGGGTTTTTTGTTGTTACATGAACATTTAATACGGTTTCAGCGGCTCACAACGTCTAAACACGGGCCCTCATAGAACGATGGTAACTGAAGAAGGAGTTATAAAATCCAACTTCACAAGTGAAGTAAGAAAAATAATTATAAATTTGAGTACCACCGGGTAGAGTTGCCTCTACCCGGTGGTACTACTACCAAAAAGTAAAATCTAATTACAACTACCAAAAAGTAAAATCTAATTATTCAATGATAGGAACAAACAACCAACGTAAATAAGCTGCAATAAATAAACTGTATGTAGGAAGTCAATTGTGAAAGGAGCCGATAGGAGCAGCGCATTATAGCCACGGGGAATGGTATGGTTCGTTCCTGGATCCTCGCACGCACGCTCCTTGTTTCTTTCTCTTTCGGAATCAGTATTTCGTTCTCGAAAGTTCTTCGCTACTCAATTAGTGATGTAGTCGGGTTGGATATTGACTTTATAGATGGATATCGACAAAAGAGAATAAGTAATTTAATATTTCTATAAGATAATATCATAAAGAGGTCCGCCCGCCTCAATGAGCATAATTAAATTAGTACATAATTTAAAATTTATTACATTAAAAAAAAAAGAATTAAGCCGCCAAATAAAAAAATACGTCTTATTTTTTCGAATTACAAAGTTGAGTATCTATAGATAATGTAATTAAAAATGCAATGTGTTATACTGCACTGATGTGACCTGGGTTGAGTAGTAGTAAATATCAACCTATGACACGAATGTCAACCTTACGGCAAACGCAATTAACTTTAAAATTGCGACCACTGAGAATACCGCTATCTATGGTCGGGTAGCGGAATTTGCTTGGCAAGCGAATCTAGTTTGACTTTAGATTACAAAACTTACAAAACGAAAATACTTCTGCACTAACACAAAATAGACTACACCGCGCGCATGCGCCGTATGGACCTGTACTGCCAACAACTCCGCCCACTCCAATGCGTTATTCGAGCTTGATCATTATTAATTTAGAAATCATTATTATTAAGGGTGTTATGTTTTTTTTTGTATGTTTTTATATTATTTGATTCATAAGCATATATTTACTATATATTTACAACTATCAACGTTATTTAAGTATTTTTTCAGTGGCATTTGTACAAAATTTTTACTTGGAACAAGTAGGTATATTCTATAAGTTGGTCGACTATTACTCGTAATTTCGTTATATTACTACCGTGAATTTTTGACATAGCCTAAAGCAACCATTTCGCTGGCAGGAGGGAGGGACACTTGACATTAACAAAATGGCAATATAAAGCTTAATTTTAAGCAAATCTCTGAATCGAAAAATCGTTTTAACAGACCCGTAATATTTTTAAATGGCCTATCTAACGATATTTCACTCTATGGTATAGACGAGAAAAAAAAACATCCCCGCTTTACGTCTATAGGAGGTACCCGAAAATTTTTCATTCATGATTTTATTGTACCACTTTGTCGAATTTATTAATATGTATATACATGCCAAATTATAGCTTTCTAGTACAAAGAGTCTCTGAGCTAAGCTGCGGACGGACAGACGGACATAGAGAAACTATTAGGGTTCCTTGTTAACTTCGAAACCCTAAAAACACGACTAGATTGCAACGAAAAAGGTCGAATTGCCAGCCACCATACACCATACAAAATAAACTACCTAAACCTACCTAACTACCTAAATTTTCATTAATTTTATAATTAAACAGCTGTTATTAAAACCAAATTTATTAGCTCATAAGCTTCCGCGACCTTCAACTCAAGCGTAACAGCTGATAACAATAGATACCTAATTGATAACTGCCTTATCTCCACGAAACAGCGTGATATTCGACAGCCAGATATAGCGTGACACTCATACCTCTACCAGGCATTTCCTATGTGATCCCTTGACTAACGATCCGCTAAACGATTGATTCACTCCTTATACGTTAACGATACGAGGAAGCCAGGCAATATCATTTATCTTCAAGTGCCTATCTAGACATTTGTGATTGATAATAGATATGTAATATCATTTATTGATCAAGACTGAGTTAGACCATTTTTTGCGCCTTCCTTTTTGGCAATCAACAAATTTAATCGAGTTTTCTTTCAAGTCGATAAAATTAATGACTGCAAATTAGTATTTAGTAACGTTTAGTGTTTTATATCTATGGTAAATGATTAATCAAGTTTCTTTACTTCAGTCAGATCGTCTAGGTATCCGCCTGTCTATGAGGAATTAACTGTGTGACCTCTATACGTTTCATAATGAACACTACTACAGTGCCATTGATTATTATTTATTTATGGTAAAATACAGGTAGGTTAAGTTAGTCAGGATCTAATAGTAGTTTATGCAATGGACATATAATAGGGGTTATTAAAACACGAGCGTAGGTTTATCAAATGAGGCGAAGCCGAATTTGATAATAATATTACGCGAGTGTTTTAATACCTAATTATATGCCGTTGCATACACTACTTTATCTTCACTCATACAGTTGAAATAAAACAAAAGTGGAAAGGGATAAATCTTTGGCATGGCGGGCAATTTAGATTCTAATTGCGCAGCGCGCGCATCCACAGACAATGAAACTTCTTTACTACAGCCCATACGCGCCAGAAAATTAAAAAGTAAAACTGTGCTATAAAAAAGCTTTTTCACAAAAAAATACTACCGACTTCCAAATAAGAAAACTAGAAAGTGAAAAATAACTTTATTTTTGGAAGTCGGTGTCTTTGGTAGGTACCAAATTTTTAAGTTATGGACACCGACTTCCAAAAATAAAGTTATTTTTCACTTTCTAGTTTTCTTATTTGGAAGTCGGTAGTATTTTTTTGTGAAAAAGCTTTTTATTTTTCACTTTTTAGTTGTACCTACCTAATAGGGAAGTAGTTAAGTAAGTACCTATACCGACAGAATAGATTACCCGAATAACATGAAAAATGAATATAACCGGTGAAATGAGAGATCTGCATACCCCTTTCGAGCATACTGGCGTGATGTTATGTTATGAAATAGTATAAACAATAAACAGACATGCGTTTGCAGCAATCCCGAGAGATTTGCCGTTATTTATTGAAGAGTTCTGTTGTATATCTCCGAAGTTCTTTATCAGATCTTCACCAAATTAAAATGGGACCAATTTCGGAATATAATCATTCAAACAAAAAAAGAATTTTCAAAATCGGTCCACAATTGACGGAGATATCGGTGAACATACATAAAAAAAAAAAAAAAAAAAAAAAAAAAAAAAACATACATAATGTCGAACATAGAACCTCCTCCTTTTTTGGTAGTCGGTTAAAAATTAAAAAGTTATTTTATGATGCAGTTGTTTGAAAATCGAAGGAAAATGTTGAACTGTAATGGTTTTTTTTTTTAATTTTACCTATCCACGAATATAAAGTATGTGTTTATGCAATATTTTTTGAATTCGTATTTGGAACATTACGTTGTGAGTGTAGATAAAAAGGTTTTCATCTTGCCACGGTTAACTCGATTTATAATAGTTTTTTAGGGTTCCGTACCCAAAGGGTAATTAAAATTAATATTTAAGTGGGGCTCCCATACAACAAACGTGATTTTTTTGCCGTTTTTTGCGATAATGGTACGGAACCCTTCGTGCGCGAGTCCGACTCGCACTTGGCCGGTTTTTAGGGTTCCGTACCCAAAGGGTAAAAACGGGACCCTATTACTAAGACTTCGCGATCCGTCTGTCTGTCTGTCTGTCTATCTGTCTGTCTGTCTGTCTGTCCGTCTGTCACCAGGCTGTATCTCATGAACCGTGATAGCTAGACAGTTGCAATTTTCACAGATGATGTATTTCTGTTGCCGCTATAACAACAAATACTAAAAACAGAATAAAATTAATATTTAAGTGGGGCTCCCATACAACAAACTTGATTTTTTTGCCGTTTTTGCGATAATGGTACGGAACCCTTCGTGCGCGAGTCCGACTCGCACTTGGCCGGATTTTTAATGTGCGGTGGTTTAAACATATACATTTTTGACAGGAAATGTAGTGACGAATATTAACACTAAACAGCCCAATCTGCACGAGTTTGGTCAGTCCTGACGAGTTCATCTGATAGACATGGGGAAAAGATTTGCTTCAAATATTACTCTGTCCTCAGTTGTGTACTCAGTTGATCAATGTTGAGACCGTAACAGTCGCACAGGAATTAAGGTCAAATCCTTATCAAATATGTATCGGGATCCACCTGATGCTGGGGATTGATAGCTCCCGCCACCCAAGTTTTCACGGAGAGTTTTTCACAGAATAGCACTACTGGAACTAAAACTGATCGTCATGGTTGCAGTAAGGCAGTTGAATGTGAAGGACAGGGCCGGATCTAGGGAGGGGGGGGGGGGGGGGTTACTATTGGTTCTTTTTGTAAACTTAACATTCATAATGTTGCGAAAATTCTTAGGTGAAATTTTCGAGCTCACTTCCTTTTCACTTCGCTCGAAGTTGTAGAAACTGGCCAAGTGCGAGTCGGACTCGCGCACGAAGGGTGCCGTACTATTATCGCAAAAACAGCAATAAATTACGTTTGTTGTATAGGAGACCCACTTAAATATTTATTTTATTCTGTTTTTAGTATTTGTTGTTATAGCGGCAACAGAAATACATCATCTGTGAAAATTGCGACTGTTTAGCTATCACGGTTCATGAGACACAGCCTGGTGACAGACGGACAGACAGACAGACAGACGGATCGTGGTGTATTCGCAGTAGGGTCCCGTTTTTACCCTTTGGGTACGAAACCTATAATATAATAATATCCTAAAACAGTTACCTCCTTATAAGACACAATTTTAAAGGGCGGCAAATGTTGTCTATGCCCGGTGCGACGAAATTGTTAGATCGGGCCCTGGTGAAGGATCACACACATTTCGCCGAACCTAAGCTTGATAAGATATTTAGACTAAATATGCTATTACTGGAATATTCCAGTATTATTCTGATAATGCTTTTTAGTTACCTACTAATACATTACAAACGGTAAAAGCACCGATGAATCAGAGAATTATTCGACCACTGACTAAAACGAAAAACATCCTTTTTCCTTGTAGTATACTTAGTGTTTTTGGTCACTGCACACTGTTGGAAATACCCGAATAATTATTAATTGCACCTTTGTTATATGTTTATAGAGTTCGCTATACCAAGACAATTAGTGGTACGCATTAGCGGCATAATTATGTGGACTAGACAGGTACCTAAAAAAGCTGATAACAATGCTCGTAGTAGGTGCGAAGAGCAGACGATACTGATGTTGCTGATATGATAAAACACACATGCATACGCACTTACATGTACACATGTGTACATATATCAAACATGTGAACTCCACACATGCACAATCGTTGTAGTTGTGTAGACAGATCAGATACTTTCCATCAATTTTTCAGTTTTATTTATCTGCAGCAATTACATTACAAATGCAATCATTATTTTATGTTTGTTTTTGAGTATTGTACTATTGATCTATTGCAAAACATTACTATTGTGTAATTCTTTAAACCTGATCAACAGAAAATATCTGTCAATAGAAAATCGGTAGCATACTACAGTTGTTGTTTGAAGTTTGAATTGTGTGTTTCCAGTAATGTTTTTGCAAGTTCTGTTTAATTTCTTGCTTAATGATCCTCCGACGGCAAACAACTTATAACATCCCTCGTTGTTATAAGTTTGTGGTGTGTTTTTGTGTATCTGTATGTCTGTCTGTAGCACCGTAGCTCCTAAACGGAGTAAGCAAATTTTATTTAGTTTTTTTGTTTGATTGTTCTTAGCTATGTTTGATGAAAATCGGTTTAGCCGTTCAAAAGTTATGCGTATTTTACTGTTTGAATCGGGGTATTTTAGCAAGATATCGTGTAATTATGTGTTTTGATGGATTTTCGATCGAAGTGTGTCTACTACTAGATAAATAATGTAGTTTAAAAAGCATGAGTTAATAAGCCTCGCGGGTATTTTAAATTTTAAATTTATACTTGTTATGATATACTCACCGTTTTATTTTAAATAAAGTTGCATACTCGGTAAACTGTTATCAAGGCTGTCAATTATGATCACATATGCGTTATTTAAATAAACAGAAGAAGAACTCAGGCAGGGCAGTATCACCCCCCCGGTGGGTTCCCGCTTTGTCGATGCGGGGGGGCTCAGTAACCGTGGCTTGGTCACCCACGGTGAAGCGAAGAGGAACCCGAGGAGGGGCCGCTCGTCAGGGCTTTTGCCGATTAAGCCGACGACGTAGCGGCCAAATAGTAGGTTGCGGTGCCGCTTGGTAACGGGCGACATCGCAACTGAGGCGGGCCGCGATGTCTTATGGAGATTCCCAGGTCCCATACGATGTCGCGGCTGAGGGTTGGAGGCCGCGGTGGGAGAGGAGTGCCGGTATTGCGGTGCGCCGCTCTCCCTACCTTCCGCGGCCTGGACGGGGTCGCCACCGTCTGATGGCGGACGCGGTGGGGCCGCAGGGAAGGAGGAGTGTCGGTATTGCGTTAGCCGCTCTCCCTATCCCCTGCGGCCGAACAATGGTAGGTGGCGGGGCCATTGACCTTGACCCGTCACAGGGGGACCAAGGGTGCCATACACGGGGTCGTCTGGCGCCCATGTGCTGATTGGTCCCAAGGGTGGTCACGGCGTGCAGTGTGTTCTGGTGCGCCGGTGATGGGGGGACTCCCCCGAGGAGGGTCCGGTGACGGACAGCCGCAGCGGGTTCGCGGTGAGTGCTAACGCGTACCCGTGCTCCCGCCATAAGCGGCACAGGAGGACACCGTGGAGTTTTAGTGGGTTAGAGTCCCACATAACTGCACTATCTCCCCGTGGTAGTGCAGTATGCATGAGCATTTCTCCACGCAAAAAAAAAAAAAAAAAAAAAAAAAAAAAAAAAAAAAAAAAAAAAAAAAAAAAAGGCAGGGCAGTATCAACAGTTTTAAGTCGTTTATTCTTTTTCACCAACCTATTTTGCCGACGATACTTAATGCAGCTTACAAAAGACAGATTCTATTCTGACCACGAGAAACAATTGAACATCAAATCTCAGCTCAGAAGATTCTGAGGCTTTTGTAACAGCGGTTTTAGCGACAGAAGCGTCAAAGCTATGAACAAAACGGATGATAACGAAACAACTAGGTGCTTTGGAATTCCCAAGCACCTCGTTGTATGTCTGCTCTTACGTCAAAACTGAAGATATATTTTTTTATATTTTTGTGGCTTCTCGCAGTTCAATCAAAGTGATTGGTTACTGCTTAACCGGGCTATCCTTTGGAGACCAAGCCTCCAGCCAGGGCATCAACATCTAAACCTTAGCGACCCCTTAGCGATTACCCCCTTTTTTTTTTTTTTTTTTTTACCCCCGAGGATTACCCCCTGAGGGATACGAACCTCGGCTCAGGGTGTCTTTGGGGGTGACAGCAAGGGGGCAGGTCCTGACAATTATTGATTCTACCACCAGTCCGGAAAGTACCTAATGTGGACAAGACTGACAAGAATCTCCACTTTGACTATTATGAGTAAGCTCAGCTTTGATTAGCGGATTGCTATGTTTGACCGCAGTGTCAAAGAAGCTCTTCGTAATGAACTTCTGAATCGTGGGGATTCTACGGTCAACATGAAGTTCCTGATTTCGGACGAACCAGGGGCTGCCGTGCGTTTACGGAGGAATCGATTTTGGAGCGCCTGCAACCTATGGATGTGGCGGAAGACTCATACCAACACTTGTATTATTCTCAAAGTACTTCAAAACTTACAAGAGGCTCTGTTTGGGTTATGGAAGATTACATTTCAAAACATTGGTATCTTTTGATGTTTTACCAACTTGATGTATTGATTACAGATAAGGCAGTCTTTCAAAACGAAGCGTAGAGATATCGCTATCACATCAAGAAGGCTGATTTTTTTTATCTTCAAGTAATCTTTTGGGTCCCGATCTTATGAAGTAAATGAAATCAAGATAGACTTTTCGTCTATGTTGTTAAATATTGATCTTTCTTGTCAAATATCAAAGATGGTTACGTTTTGCCGGTCAACAGTGAGTGGCCCATCGCATCGTCTGTGCATACGGTAGAACACCATATTTTTTTGTGGCAAGCCGTCTCTTGTGCTAACCAAAAAATACTTATCGTTCTCCACGATCTTGAGAGGAGTTGCATGTCTTTTCACCCTACGCTATGGTAGGTTAGGCTATACGCCATGCTTTTTGACCGCCATTTGGTCTTGTTCCGATCCCGTTCAGCTGACTTCTTTTGGAATAAAAAAACATTTTTACAAAAAATACTACCGACTTCCAAATAAGAAAACTACAAAGTGATAAATAACTTTATTTTTGGAAGTAGGTGTCTTTGGTAATTACAATTTTTTTGCGTTATGGACACCGACTTCCAAAAATAAAGTTATTTTTCTCTTTGTAGTTTTCTTACTTGGAAGTCGTTAGTATTTTTTTGTAAAAAAAAAATTTTGTTTGACACTTTTTAGTTGTACCTACCTAATAGACAAGTAGTTAAGTAAGGTACCTATAATGCCAGAATAGATTACCCGAATATCATCTGCGTACCCCTTTAGTACGTACTGGCATGATGTTATGTTATGAAATGGTATAAAAAATAAACAGACATGCGATTGCAGCAATCCCGAGGGATTTGCCTTTTTTATTGAAGAGTTCTGTTGTGTATCTCCGAAGTTCTTCATCAGCAGCCTAATTGCGTAAGTGAATTCTGCAAAGCAAACAAGTTGGAACCTTCCCAAAAACGACTTTTCGTATTGCATATTACACTCTGAAACGGAAAGGTTATGCTCCTTTCATTACCAATATTTTGACGTAGAATTGATTGTAAAAGAATGAATGAAAGCGGAAGAATCGAGATAAAACTTCACTATTGGTAGGTATTGTGTAATGCAAATGTCATATATCTTCAACTCCGTAGTATCTCTAAGTAGTCTGTCTGTGTTCAACTCAAAGGAGGATTTGGAAAGCTAACGCTAGCTTTCCAAATTAGTTTCGCAATACCGAAAAAGTTGAAAGAAATTATTCTGATTCTTTGAAAGAATCGACTTGTTTCCTTTGCAGAATTAACTTACGCAATTAGGCTGCTGATCTTCACCAAATTAAAATGGGACCAATTTCGAAACATACACTGTCAAACAAAGAAAAATTTCAAAGCCGGTCCACAATTAACGGAGATATCGGTGAACATACACAAAAAAAAACAAACATAAAGTCGAACATATTTAGAACCTCTTTTTTGGTAAGTCGGTTAAAAAGAAAGAATTTGGTCTTCATCGACCATTGCTGCCTAAGATAGCCGACTCTAGAGTCCAGTCGACAAAATCGGCTCTACCATCATCATCATTCCATCAGGGCTGAAACTGTCTACTGCTGGACATATGTAGACCCCTAAGCGTCGCCACATCGACCGGCAGGCTTATTAGCTATTACGTATCTTGCAAGAGCAAAACGATAGCGATTGCTGCGCATTATTTGCTCTTCAATACAGAAGTTTTAGGGTCGAGTTTCTCAGCGGCCTCAACCAGTCATAACGCTGTATTTGCATAAACTGAGTTTAGTTGAACTAATCGCGATTAGTTTCATTGGTGAAATCGGCTCTTAAAGTTTTTGTCGGTTTTTTTTTAAATAAGTGCATTTGACAAACAGCGCGTGATTAGCAAACAAGGACCTACCATACCTACACTGTAGGTAATTCCGACTTTTATGACATAAAGCGTCTGATCGCGCGATGATCGCTGGATTGCTATTTGTTACGTAATAGGCATGCCGCTCTATAACAATGATTAACTTTAATATGTTTCTTTACAAATACTCATTGACTAGTTTGCGAATCGTTGACTGTACCTTTATATTATTTCAATAAGCATCCGTCCATAGCTCTTCTATTTAGGGTTGTACCTGCACTCGTTCGAGACAAAATCGATAAACCGGGCAGCGAGTGCAACGTATTCACTACTATCGTGACCGCATAATGTTCCAATACATCATTATTGTCTGAAATTAATGATTGTAAATGTTGCTGTTCTTTGCATATACTAGTGCTCTCACATGACTTTGCATGAATGCAGACGCATTGCAGTTTGTAGTGATAAGTGGTATGTTTTCAATTTATCTTTTGATGTAAGATAAACTGATGCAGATAGAGTGTTTAAATTAAGATAAAAATTTATGGTATACCAAAAAATTAAGTCTAAAAACTTTATGCATATTAATTTACACACAAATTGACTGTTCTATTACACACAAATAACAATCATGTTACGAGTATTGATTCAATTAAACGATTTGACGACGACACACATTAGAAATAAAGCACTAAATCACTTCATAGATTTTGTGTATAAGAATCTACTATTAGCTTGAACTTATCTGCTTTCTGCCAGCAATTTTATGTAACGAGATCAAATTAGTAGTTACCTATAGGTAGTGTTAATTTACGAATTTAAAATTATGACATTACATGTACAGTAAGTAATAGCTGTTACCTGACCCACCCTGCCGTTAGCTGATCCTCTAAAAGTTAGACGATTTTGAACCTTATGCAATTAGTAATAGGTAAGTGTCATTTGATACGTATGAGCTTGTCGAACTAGAACGACTTGTTCAAAGGTAGGCAAATATTATAGAATACAGTTATGCCAATTTGTCCTTAACACGGAACGTTAGGGTAGGTAAGATCCCCCTCGGTGGGTTCACGCTTTGTCGATGCGGGGGGGCTCAGTAACCGTGGCTTGGTCACCCACGGCGAAGCGAAGAGGAACCCGAGGAGGGGCCGCTCGTCAGGGCTTTTGCCGATTAAGCCGACGACGTAGCGGCCAACTACGGCGGTAGGTTGCGGTGCCGCTTGGTAACAGGCGACATCGCAACTGCGCGGTCGCAACTGTCGCGGCTGAGGATTGGAGGCCGCGGTGGGAGAGGAGTGCCGGTATTGCGGTGCGCCGCTCTCCCTACCTTCCGCGGCCCGGACGGGGTCACCACCGTCTGATGGCGGACGCGGTGGGGCCGCAGGGGACGAGGAGTGTCGGTATTGCGTTAGCCACTCTCCCTATCCCCTGCAGCCGAACAATGGTAGGTGGCGGGGCCATTGAACTTGACCCGTCACAGGGGGACCAAGGGTGCCATACACGGGGTAGTCTGGCGCCCATATGTTGATTGGTCCCTAGGGTGGTCACGGCGTGCAGTGTGTTCTGCTGCGCCGGTGATGGGGGGACTCCTCCGAGGAGGGTCCGGTGACGGACAGCCGCGGCGGTTTCGCGGTGAGTGCTAACGCGTACCCGTGCTCCCGCCATAAGCGGCACAGGAGGAAACCGTGGAGTTTTAGTGGGTTAGAGTCCCACATAACTGCACTATCTCCCCGTGGTAGTGCAGTATGCATGCGCACTTCTACACGCAAAAAAAAAAGGTTAGGTAAAATTTTGAATACTGTTTTGTCACAATGATGGACTTGTTAATTTCTAAAATATTTACTAACTTGATTTGGTCTAGTGGATGCATCAGTGAACCTGTGTCGACATGGTTGCGAGTTCAAAACTAACCTTCCATTTCTTGAGCATGCATTGTGTATCTTTCCATTTACTATATTCAATTGTGTTTTTTTTTATTCAAAATATTATTTTTATTAAATTAAACAAATAACAACAGTAACAGTGAAAAACAATAATGACTATGATAACGATTTTATTCAATATAAATATTAAATAATTACTTACAAAAGTAATTACTTATTTAAAGCTAAATAAAACATATAAAATAAGTTAGAATACAAACTACTTATGATAAGATTGATTTAAAAAAAATGAAGTTGTTACCGCGACAAAAAAACAGTTTCTTCGTTTCAATACCTATTATTATTTTGAAGTAGCTAAGTTATCTGTTACATACTTTACAAAGTGTTTAATGAAGTGAATGAACATGTTATATGTTTAAAAATTTGTAATATTTAAATTTCTATTTTATAACAATAACATCACCACATGAACTGTCATACCTACTTATAAAATATAAGTGAACATAGATAGCACTCAAAACTTTGATGTTTTACCTAATTTACAAAAAGATTTTCATAAGTATTTTTACACAGATACAAGTATATACAGTGTATAAAATACTTAATTAACTAAGACTACAAACATAAACACTTAAACCAAAAACTACTCACTAACCTAATCTAAAATATGGCGTCGAAAAACTCCTCCACATCGTTGTCCACTGGTAATGTGCCCAAAAGACTGGCAGCATTGCCACGTTGTATGACAATGCTTATTCTCTGACTGAGGTAAAAGCCAGCCCTTGGGTCACGCGAAGTGTCAACTAAGCGTTTGGAAAGATCTTTAAACAAAGCGTGAGCACTCGGAGCCCACAGACCAAGAGTTTCAACCCCAAACGGCTCGAAAATATAACTACCGATGAGGTTATTATATTTCCGCCGCTTGAGGTTCTCTGCAGCCGCAGCGGCAGCGCCAGCACAGCACGACGAGCTAGGAAGATGGGATGGCGCAAGAGTATCGACACAAGTAGCGTCCCACACTAAAGGCCTACCCATCTTCCATGGAAACAAAGACATCCCGTCCGGTCTTTTGCCATCGTCACGTGGCAGGCCATGGGGTTCCAATACGGCCGGAACGCCGACGGTGACGAGAGCACGTCGGATGATGTCGTTTAAGTTTCCGTGACGCGCTATGCGACCCGCACTTCAGCTGCATGATAGACCGTGGTGACCGAGGCTGTTGACAACTTCGTCACAGTGACAACGATGAGGAGTACAGCAGGGAGCGCCAAGACGTAGGGAAGCAGCGAGGCGGAAAGTAGTGTCGTCAAACAAGGTGCCTATGTTCAACGACGGTAGTGCGTGAAACCAAAGGCCCGACTCCCACTCACCCACAGCCAGCAGCCGAGCGTGCTCGGCCGGAGTGGCAGAAGTGGCAATTTGGTGCTCCTGAACTGCTCTGCAGAGCGGCTCATCCCACCGTCTCTGGGATGATGGGTAGTCGTGGAGATTACAATTCGGGCAAGCGAGTCTCCAAGCATCAATAGCCTCGGTGAAGCACGGCACATCAAAATTAATCAGTATGGGTGCTAGGATAATCCTGATTAATTTCTCAGAAACGCGGACCGAGGACGGCGAATTTTTTTTTACTAGTATTTTTAGTTTTAAAATTTGGTTTTGATCGTAAAAAAGGACCTGCTTATTCATTGTATGAAACATTTCCTTAGAAATTATGATAACAACAGTTTGTTTAATACACTTACTGACACGTAAGCATTGTTGAGTGCGGACGGCGGTGCTGTCTTAATAGCAATAATAGCAAAATGGAGCACTATCTCTTTCTATAATTTGTTGCAAGCAAGTAGCACGTAATATTTCGTAATATTGGTGACTGTTAAATCGGCCACCAACTTCTATAAGTTCACCAGGTGCCATGATTCTACTGTTGGTTCTACACGTCAATAAGCAATCTGTATTTTGTCTAAAACAGAAATTAAACAGGTTTTACTTTATGTTTAAGTATATAAAAAATATGTTTGCTTACGTCACAACATAAGGAATAGCTAGATATAAAAACGAAGTATAAAATTAGAAAAATACACTTACTGCTATATTATTATTAAGTCTCTTAGCAATCACTCTGTTGAACAAATTCTCCTCGTGCAAATACTTTGATTATTTTGCAATTGAGACGTGATAATAAAATTGTAAAATAGATATTTAAAAACTGGAAGAAGTCGTTGTTTTTCTTAACTTAGTCAGGCACCACAAGGCAAGGTAAATAATGGTCCCACGTATGCACTGCAATTGTGCGTACACTGGCTTTAGCTTTATTGTCCCGGTTCATTTTTATTTTCCTAGCCTTGCTCGCGCTTGACCACTATCTCACCTGATGGTAAGCGATGATGTGGTCGACGATGTAGCACGCTTACCTAGAAGAAACCTATTCACTCTTGACTTAAAGACTCCAAGGTTGTAGCTATCAGGAAATACAGACTCTGGCAGGGAATTCCACTCCTTAGCTGTACGCATAATGAAAGTATTCCCAAAACGTTTGGTGCGTATGGGTGGCATGTCCACCTTGTACCGATGACGCATCGCCGTACGTCTTGTAGTCCGATGATGGAACGGGCTAGGAGGAATTAGTTCATGCAATTCCATCACACACTCCCCGAAATGTATCCGATAAAAAACCAACAGACTGGCAACTTGGCGCCGAGGTTCAAGGCTCTGGAGCCTAGACTCTACCAGTATCCCATTGCCGATGAGTCTCTTTGCCCGTTTTTCGATCGACTCCAGACTCTCTCTTCTTGTGTTACAAGTTAGACGAAAATATTACCAATTTCGTTTTTTTTTATTTCGAAAATGTTTCGTCTATATTTATTAATAATAATGAAAGAAATATTTATTGAATAAATTCTAAATTGAACGCAAAACAATATCCTCGACGCAGGATTTGAACTCGCATCTTGTCCGTCTCAGTCATATACGCGGACCGCGAGACCATATCTACTTAAATATAATAATTAAAATAAGCAATAGCTACTAATAAGTAGCAATGACACTTATTATATAACAATACTCTGATAAACTTTGAGTTTTACAGTATGTAGTAGTAATCAAAATCACATACGCTAACGTTTTATAGATCAAATTTGCTCTTCTGTATTACTATTGTATTTGTGCAACGAATACCGCTAGTAAACTCATACAAATTGAATAACCCTTAATGTTATAGGCAGAGGGTTCATATTCTTTCGTTTTTAGGGTGGGTCAGGTAAAAACTATTACCGATTGTACTTCATAAAAACCGACGTGTTGGAAATTCGTAACAATTTACGCTGGCAGTCCAATTAGTGCATTTTTTACGTTCCTTACTGAAGACAATGCGCGTCCAAATTATAGTTTGCACATTGCTAACCTATAATTATATCTATTAAATAAAATACCTCTGGGTCTGTCTGTGCATTTTACATAACGTAATGAATGAATCGGAATTTCCCGCAGCGAGAGGCGCCGCCAAGCGGCAGCTCCCAGAGTCAACTCAGAATTAGCTAGGTACAGTTTCATAGACAGAGTTTAATTACATAGCAGACAATTATGCGCCAGACAGACGTGATAACTCTGTCTAGGTCATTTCGTTTGTACGATGAGAGTTAAAATAATTTGAGCATTGTAGGTACATTACTAATTACCTACGTGAGAAATGTTTTTACTGCACATACGCATTGTTGGCTAGAGAGAAATTCTATAGAGAAAATTGGTGCTCAGAAGGAAATGATTTTACGACACATTGCCATTGACTATTTATTATTTATTGTACACTAATTGCTAAACTTTACAAAACAATAACAGGATGTTGCACTGATCTGTATGACGCACGAAGTCAACGTCATAATAATGCAGAAAAATATCCATGTTATCACTAAAGCATGATCAACGTACCTATTAACATTTCGACCGCTCTTGTACTCTTGGCAGTCCAACGCCATATCATATTATTTATTCTGTGGCCATACGCATATTGAAAAGATGCGTAGCTCTGTGCTACGCTTATAACTGTAGGCTAAGCGGAGCGGCGCTTAGATGCGTTTAAGATACATTGTAATGAGAAGACACATTTCCTTATTGAACTGGATGAGATAATGGGTTAAATAAACCTCGAATTGTCTTGCACGAGGCGGTGTCATGGCAATCCCTACACGAAATAACGATCTTTTAGACAGAGATATAGCAACGGTGACTAAGGTGGCTATCAGACCGGGGAGCACGGCCTCTGTGATAGACTTGTGTCACGCATTTTATCACGATTTTTGTTCCCAAACTGTGATAAAAATGTGTGACTCAGGCCTATCACAGTAGGCCGTGCTCGCCGGTCAGCACGGGTCTTTCTCACGGAACTATAAACAACTTGGGCCTTTTACGTATTGTGTAATGTATAAGTAAATTGAGTAGCCACAAAGTTATCTATTTTATCTCATGTCTGCGTAAAACTCACAAGAATTTATATTGTCTAAAAGTTACTTGTAATACAATTATATTTTTCTCGGTTATTTTTTTTTCAAATATACGGACTGTGTTAGAAAGACGACTCGATAGATCATAAGCTTCGCTGACTGCAGTCAGCCAGGCCCAGGGGTCTTCGCTAGCTTCCTGATCAGACTCAGGGGATACAGTTTTTCGGTCTCCCCGGTATGTGCCATAACAGGCGTTGCTCGGGTGGCCCCTTCCATGTGCTATTAGTGATCACACCCTGGTTTTGTTCCCAAAAGTCCAGGCGCCTTTTGAAGGTTTCCACTCGATAAAGGTACCTGATATGAATACCTAATGGATTTCGCTGCTCATATAGACACCAGCAGCAGCAGTGGATTCTTCTCAGCAGTACCTTGGAACGTAAAACAAATCTGAAATGTCCTATATCTCCCTGTTTCTTATGTATTATAGCAGAAAGCTTCTGATGATAAAACTTCTTCGGGCTAACTATCTCTTTCTGAGCAGAACTCTTCTAACCATATGGTATATACTAATATATACTTTGCTAATGAACAGTTTAAAAATATCCTACAGACCCTTATCCACGAACTGTTGATTCTGCCTACCTATTGCGTAATGAACACAGATTATATGTTATCAACCTACTAGATATACCTACACATTCGTGGCCCGGTTCAATGACCTAAATGTAGGGTAATAAGAGGAGTCACAATTTCATTACAGTGTCTACAGTTTATTACTTTGCTTACGTAATAAAATTACATTTACTGGAACATGAATATGAAAATTGTTGGTCATGGTGAATGTCCCGGTTTGTATTAATATGTAGGGTAGACGTATTATGAAGACTGTAGACGAGGACAGATAGCAACGTAACAAAATATTGGTCACGTCTGGTATGGAGGTGGGAGGAATGTTTTTGACAGCTCGTGTCAGATGGAGGCTACAGCGAGCGACCGTGGCGTGGTTACGTTTTCAGCAGAATGCTGTCAAAAAATTGACTCTGTATTTGGTGGTATTGAATGTTTAAATTTTAAATATAATAAGCTGAAAAAGTTTCCTTCCAAAAGCAAAAAATAGAACTGCTTCACGTCCTTTTTCACTTTGATCGTGTATTGTTTTGTAAAAGTCTAGAAAGTTATCGGAGAGTTGTCAGATAAGTAAACTTTAGTTCTGAATGTCTTTTTACGCAAATGGACTGAAAACTTTTGACTGCGTAATTGAGTAATTTAATTTATTGATGTCTTCCACAGATGGCAGTTCTGTGGAAGAGCGCTGTTCCATGCTCTGTTGGGATAAACATTTCCAAATAATAATGACTTTACAGGGATTGGGGATTTATCAAACTTAATTTCAATTAAAATGTCCATACAAACCAAAGGCTGTGTTTACAAAACAGCTATACGCCCTAAAATCATGTCACCTGTGATCAGACTGTTTGGGGCACGGTTGGCGCAGTGGTTGAGCGATTGACTGCTGCGCTGCGTGTCGCGGGTTCGATTCCCGCACGGAACAAATATTTGTATGACCTACAGATAGTTGTTCCGGCTCTGGATGTTGTGTATGTGAGTTAATATGTTTGTAAACGCATCCACGATACAGGAAGAAATTCCTAGTGTGGGGTAACGTTTTAAAAAAAAATAAAAAAAGAACTACAAAACAACACCTAAAAATATCCATACAACGGATATGAGAATGTTGCACTGCTCAGCAGGTGTCACCAGACTTGACAGGAACCGATCCCTCGTTGGCAAATTGAATGAAAATCGCCTCCGATGGTATGGTCACATTCAGAGACGGCTAGATGATCATCTAAACATGCCACCGACGAAACGCCGACGCGGAAGACCACCTGCCATTTGGTTAAGGACGGTTTAAAAAGACCTGAAAGAAATAGGTGGGATAGGGTCGCGACAGAAGAAGAAGGCAATAGGTTACGAGTTGTTACCTTTAATCCAGGACCAGGAGTATATGATTAAGACCGCTCTATATAAACCGCCAGCCTATAATGTATTTTGTTGATATTACATGGACGTTACCCCGAGTATTGACGAAACGACTCAAAGCACAAAGTCACCTAGTATTTATTCAATTACTTCGCTTGTCTATGTCCTAGACTTTGTAACGTGTCTAGACTTCACATAACATCTTGGCATCATAAAATATAACAGATCAAAGACCTCGATTTAGATACGTAAGAGAGACTACACACGTGTATCATAAAGTAAATCATTGACATGAGAAAAATAAACGTTCTCATATTCATGGCAAAACCAACTGAAACATATAATATTCTTTCCTGAGGGGTATAGGAGACTTTATAAAGACTCGGACATATTATTATTCTTTCGATGAAGGACAAAGCAGGTGAGTATTGTAGGCATCAACTCCAAAGTACTCCAAACTCGTATCTGCAACTGAGAATTATCTAAATGGAAAACCCAAGTTTCGCCTTGACATCGAACACGCAATCGTCTGCCGCACTTCCGACTGCAACAATAGTGTAACGCAATCAAATTCGCCAATTTTGACTGCTTTATGTGTGTGCAATGCCATTAATCGTGAACCCATATTATGAACTATAAATTACTCACGGGTATTTGTTTCATGCGGATACTCCTACATCAAACTATGAAACCGTCTGGCTTCATTGATTTCTATCTTCAATAATCACCTGTTTCCTCTCTATCTCATTGTGAATCAGTTTTAACTACAGAGCAAGTGGTTATTTTTTGCCCGTTTGAGTCGGATCCTAATCATATGACTTGTTAATTGCTATGTTATATGTTATTTATACTATGTGCAACACATGATACAGCGTCCGCTACTGTTTTTAGTAAAAACTCCGTCTGGTTTCTTTGGTACGTTTTTATGGTAAATCCATACAAGTTTTACTTATACTGGCATTGCACCTGCCTGTATGTTTTATTAAAGGTCGTTGTTGATTATTGAAATACATTATAATCTACGTAAACTCTGTTGCTCAACATTTCATTAAGTTTTAATCATTAAGAGAGCATATTTATAAGCTGTCAGGTATCGACTGATCTATAAAACCTTCTACAACTATGCTGGTATATAAATATTTCTCGGTATCGGCAATATTATGTCACTTGAGGTTTGGGAAAAGCGCCTGGAAACGCCCGGCCCACGTTGTCTATGACCGGAATTATACAATGGACAAAGCATTTTGAAAGCCCTTACTCATCTTCCAGTCTGTAGAAGTTCCATTACATAAATATATAAGGTGTATGTGCAGACCTTCATCACCTACCACTTCGACATTACGGTTAATACTACTTATATATATTATGTACTTATTGTGTGCTAGTTTCGATTGGTAAATGTCGTATCGTCTCTTCTCTTACTTTAGATGCCAAATGATACTGAAAATGATCGTAGTACCTATAGATGTGAGTGACATGATTTTGGCTGCTCGATCAACGTTGAAATATTCCAACTAGGATATAATTAATACTTTTGATTATATCGCGTTCTAAATTAGACGAAATATTGCTTCCTTAGTAGTACTTAGTAGTGCAGGAGTATTTCACTAACTGAATAATCTGTGCGCTGTCAACACAGAATGGGTATCATTACTGTAAGTGTCAGTGAAGAGGATTGTCTATTGTTGTCGCTAATAGCAGATGCTTGGGCGAGCGATGGTAAACAGTAAAAGTAAAACTAATTTTGTTTCACTCTTGACCTTTCATTGCATACTATCTATTTATAAGTGATGTCTCATTATTCCCCCCGTGGCTCGTCACGTCACGAGCGAGCGTGTCGGGGTACAGGAGTGTCATGTGTCGTCTATGGTCACCGTCGATCGTTATCGTCGAGTGCATCGGTACAGTGCAGCAATACCGTTTGAAAAGATAAGCTGCTGATCGAAACAGTCAGTGCATAGCTGTCGGGTGGCAGACGTGGGGCGCTGTGCGGTGGGGCGGGGGGAGGGGGGCGAGTTGCGGGGCGAGGGAGCGGGGCAGGCGCCCGTCTAGACGCTACGTCACGCGGCCTCGCGATACCGCGCCGGTAAACAACAATGTGCACTGACCGAATATGGCACCCGGCACGCCGGAGCGGTCTCCGGTCACCCTGCGCCGGCCCACTGCCACCGCTGCACAGCCCTGAGACCAGGATGCAAATGAAAACTGCAAACTGCACGTGCTGGTGACGCACGCAGCACGCAGATGTCCCATCGACCCACCCGCTCACACCGTCACACATGTAGGCATATGGTACCTGTAGTAAACAGCTGTGGTTTGATAATGCCCACCATAGAAAAAAAACATTCATTCATAAACAGAAATACCTACACGTACTCATGAAAGTTCTCTAACGAACAAATGTAACTAGCCAAACGTAATTCTTAAAAGTTATTTAGTTTCGAGTATTCTGTTACGTCGTTAGTAAAACAAATAGGTGACAATTTGTTGGTGCATTAATGAATGAACCCGTACGTGTGCACTGGAGTCATTGTCGTGTCAACAGACTCATCGCTAATGAGCGGAGTTGTTCCACGACTCGATAATCGTGGAGGTCGTCGAGATGACCATCTGTAATTCAGGTGACCGCTTCAACAATAGCGACTGATTTCGATTAGGTATGTGAATAGTTATTGTATTTTAGAATAGCCCACCTTTCAATTTCTATCGACCTTTACATTGGAACTGCTTAATTTTTCACGGATGATGTATTTCTGTTGCCGCTATAACAACAAAAAAACAGAACAGTAGGCTGTAGCCTGGTGACAGACGGACAGACAGACAGACAGATAGACATACAGACGGACAGACAGACAGACGGATCATGGAGTCTTAGTAATAGAGTCCTGTTTTTACCCTTTGGGTAAGGAACCCTAAAAACAGAATTAAATAAATATTTAAATGGGGCTCCCATAATACAACAAACGTGATTTTTTTGTCGTTTTATGCGATAATGGTAAGGAACCCTCCGTGCGCTAGTCCGACTCGCACTTGGCCGGTTTTTAAATTGATGATAAGTTACTTGAATGTCATTTAATTTAAAGATAAGCATGTGGCAATAATTCCCTTTTGTCCGTACGTTTTATCCCTAAATACCTATTGGCATCAAAGCGAGCAAAAACTACGTTAATTAGTTTGTGAAAGTACACGCATGATCCAGTTTATTGAACATTAACACGTAACACGGATGCATCGCATTAGTACGCGATTCCTTTTATAGAATGCTCAATGAATTTCAATTAACATTGAGCAGGTAACGCGATGTAAATCCACTGAGCTGTTCACTTTGAACGTTTTGTAAACACCTGAGGACTGGCCGCTTCAGTTCGGCTCGCCGTGTAATATCGCTTTCAATCCAGGTAAACATTCATATTGTTTTGGATTCGTCTACAACTGTTTGTACAAAACTACGATAGCGTTCAGCAACATGTCTGCGGCTTATCTTGTTTATACGTTATCTCTGACACACCTAGTTACCAGACATCACGTACATAGACACACATACACATACCACATACGCAGAAGAATGAAACAATGCGTATCAATTTGTTATTTTTGGATCGAATAAGGTTAGTCGAGTACGAGTGTTGAGGTTAATTGATGCTTTTTCCTTACGGAAACGAAATTCAGGAGCGTGTAGAGTTTATTTACGACTACTTCTTGTCGTACTTGACGGGCAGAAGCCCGTAATCATGGTATTTGTAGGCGGCGAGACAGCGTCCGCTTATGCAGCAATATTGCGTGCTATATTCAGCGCTTTATGTTCGTACGTGGCCTGATAATAACTCATGGTGTTGTAACACTGTAGACCTCAATGGCGTTACCTTGATGAATACGCAAGCACAGACTTTATGAAATCATTTCATGAAATCATCATTACAAGCTGAACTAATTCCAGCACGTCCAATGCTCAAGCTCGTCAGTTTTATGTAACAATGCAGAATTATTCAAAGCAAGCATGTGCCGGAATGTAGGCCGCACAGATATATTACTTATGTGTCACAATGGAGTCATTTTGCTCTCACAGCTTAGCCCCCGCTCGTAAATTACTTTACAAATGCGGTGCTCGACATGAGACGTGTACCAGATCTGGTTTAGAATAGTCCCCTCTATGTTGTTGACTGGTGGAATAGTCCCCTGTATCTACGAGATTTGAGCTATATTAGTAGTAGGTGTTAGTTCAAGGTTCGAATTCTTTGTTATTGCAATCGTGGAGAACGCAGCGGCTATGAACTGAAGATGTCGCCATAGTGATCGCGTCTGTATTGCAATCTTTGTACCATCTCTTGTCCGTCAATTTTATATTATTAGCGTAATCAATCATCTACTTGACATTTGCATGTTAGAACTTTAAAAATGACTTACAAATTATTCAAATATATCCAATTCTCGTAACTCTATAATTGTTTAATCTGCTATACCAATTCGGAATTTGCTTCGCTTCAGCGTTACTTAATGTACGGTATTAAAGTGATCCTTACGGATTTCTTTCAACTTTCACATTGTCTGGCAGTTTGTTATTCTAGTCTGTCTCACTGTCTGCTTCATGTCTGGTGTTAGCAGGAAATACATCGTAATATTCAGCATGATAGTGCGAAATTACTATCCGACTCTTTGTGTATTCCTAGTCCCATGTGAATGTGACTACATTATATTTTACATGTTTATTCATGTGCTTATGTTTGTTGCAAACTATATATAAAGCCTTAGATTGTTGTTGTTCAGACAATATAGCTAACAAACTTAAATATTCATACTCCTTATTGGTTGGTAGATTCCAATCTTAATAATTTATGCAGACCTAAGTGACTCTGCGAAAAGTTAGTTTAAGTTTGCAATTTATTTTGTATACTCATCACAAATAATGGAATTATTTATACCTACGTCGTTATCGTTATATTTAGTTTTGCCTCCCGAAGTCCCGACTTCGTTATTAAATAAAAGCCTCGGTACGAAATCAAATACAGGTATCAAATAATACAATCTAAGTAGAAGACAACATTGGGGATCTAAAAAAAGATCAAAAGGCCCTCTTTACAGTAGCTTGGAAGTAAAAATGGGGCATGCGCTCATAAATTGGGACAATGTTAATTAAGAAGGGTGGCTCCCTTCACTAGCGACCGGTTTAGCAGACGACCGGGAAAAACCCGGCCAAGGGCGAGTCGGACTCGCGCACGAAGGGTTTCGTACCATTATCGCAATAAACGGCAAAAAAATCACGTTTGTTTTATGGGATCCCCACTTTAATATTTATTTAATTTTGTTTTTAGTAATTGTTGTTATAGCACTAATAGCGGCAACAGAATTACATCATCTGTGAAAATTTCAACTGTCTAGCTTTCACGGATCATGAGATACAGCCTGGTGACAAGCGGACAGACAAACAGACAGACGGATCGCGGAGTCTTAGTAATAGGGTCCCGTTTTTAACCTTTGGGTACGGAACCCTAAAAAATATAAACGTAATTGAGGTGTCTGTTCACTTTAAAGACGTTGCCCCTGGAACATGGCCTGTTTTCCTAGATGACGCGGTTCAAAACCTACCTCTTTGTAATTGAATGCCTATCATTATAAGTCGTTGGCTTTAGATCTGCGTAAAGGTACATAATTACATTAGCTTTCACTCAATCAATTATAGTTAGGCATCGTTTGTTTGAACAAATCGCGATTTCATGAAAACCCAGTGAAAATTATTAAACTGTTAAAACACGGAAGCGTACAGACATGAAAGACGGAAGAGTCAATAATACTGTCTGTTTACTATACTTAATATGTTATGTACTAAATGTGTCTTAATTACTTTTGTTTAAATGGTACGGTACGGTGCCTTACTCGTGTCACTCGTGTTTAATAAATGGATACCGTCATACCTACTCAATTATAAATACCAAACAATGAGCAGACAATGTCAACTAGAAATAAAGTCATCTGCATATTACTATAATATGTATACATAATGTGTCAAATTTATTTTGTAAACACGTACGTCTTTAGACATTTTTTTTACAATTTTATCGTAATTTATTTATCTCTCATCACAATAAACGTTACAGACAATGTTACAGTAACGGTACATGATATAATTTAGTTTACTGGTGCCTAAGCTAAGCTTTAAGCTGTGTTTCAGGTCACCAGCAGCCTAATTGCGTAAGTGAATTCTGAAAAGGAAACAAGTCGATTCTTTCAAAGAATCAGAATCATTTCTTTCAACTTTTTCGGTATTGCGAAACTAATTTGGAAACCTAGCGTTAGCTTTACCCAAATCCTCCATTGAGTTGAACACAGACTACTTAGAGATACTACGGAGTTGAAGATATATGACATTTGCATTACACAATACCAATAGTGAAGTTTTATCTCGATTCTTCCGCTTTCATTAATTCTTTTACAATTAATTCTACGTCAAAATATTGGTAATGAAAGGAGAGTCCGGAGTGTAATATGCAATATGAAAAGTCGTTTTTGGGAAGGTTCCAACTTGTTTGCTTTGCAGAATTCACTTACGCAATTAGGCTGCAGGTCTCCACAAAAACTATCGAGTAAAAGTTGTTAATTTTAACCTATAGGTCTTCTTAAATAAATAATTACTATGTATGTATGAGTACATTAGTCACGTAACTACAAAGTAAATGGGTTAGAATTTTCCACTATGTTAGGTACTGTAAACACGCTGGTGAGCTACATCAAGGATCATTGGTTGGTAAATATTATGGCAAATACTTCTATTTATAAAGCACGTCATTTTTCAATCATAATAACATATTTATTGTGGTCTATTTTGCATTAAAATAACAAATAATTATTACAATAAAATTGTACGTACATAAACTCACCTATTTTCCATGGAGGTAGGCAGAAACGAGTAAAAACTAAACTTCTTTTTAGGGTTCCGAACCCAAAGGATAAAAACGGGACTCTATTACTGAGACTCCACGGTCTGTCTGTCTGTCTGTACGTCTGTCACCAGGCTGTATATCATGAACCGTGATAGCTAGATAGTTGAAATTTTCACAGATGGTGTATATACATAAAACGATATCTTTTTGCCGTTTTTTGCGAGAGTGGTATGGAACCCTTTGTGCGCGAGACCGACTCGCACTTTGCCGGTTTTTTTTATAATATTTTTTAAAGTTTACCGTAAAGGTACTAAGTTTTTAATATAACTATTACTTGTAATTATAATAATAATATTACTTGTAAATTTCCCAATGCAGGGGAAGGCTATAGTTCTCATCAACTTTTTTGGTAATTTTGGGAGGGTACTTTTGCAAAGAATCTTGTCAACTGTCAAGTGCCTTGGTAGTGAAGAATCGATGTATTCAAACTTCACTTACGCATTACGCAATTATACAATTGTTGGGCATTTAGACATGAAAAGTTTATATTTCCGTTCAGTTTTGTCGGAGTTGTATATGCTGCTATTCCAAGTGCCAGTGTTATGGCTGACTACGACAATCTGAAAAGTGTTTATCATGCGATTTTATAATCTATCACGCAGGTACAGTTTTGCTTATAAGGCAAATTCTTTTCCTCCTTTTGATTATGTAGAATGCAGTGTTATAATTTTAATTACGTGAAGTCACGCTGTGATAGACAATTTTATTTCCGTAATGATTTGTTCGTGCATCTTCATTTGGGAGAATGTAGAGCGACGGCCCTTAAGGTAGATTTCTGACTAAATTGTAACTTTGAGACGTAAGCTAATCTCAGCTCCTTAGATGTCTTTATTGAACTGCATTCTATAGGTCATTCATTAGTATTACATCAATGTTCAGAACAGGATCTGCTTACGGTCGCCTCGCCACGTCTGCGTATTTGGGTCGCTACTACACAACGAACACCTAATTATAATTAAATAATTTATAATTAGAATGATATCTAATAATGAGCAATTAATTTTATAACTTAACAGTATGCTTTATCTAAACCGATAACCATTATAGCAATAACATTAACACACGCCGTAATCTTGAAAACGATAGTAGACAATTTCAAGACTATTGCATCAGACTTGAAAAAAGAGTCAGTCTATTATACAGTACGTATCATGTAGTTGTAGGTACATTACCGTCGTTACGCTAACTTACTTTCATGTACTTACCATAACACATTTGTAGGCAGTTAGAATAAATGATTGCACAATTAGACGCAAACGAGGCGCTCTTCACATTAATAATGCGTTGCGCTCAATTTAACATTCATATTACCTTGCGATAGGACGCTGACGTTGTCCGATGAAACGGGCACACCTGTCTAGAATCTAGACACACTTCGACACAGTGCTAATGACACAAGGCTGAGCGTTACAGTGCGTCTACGAACCGAACTGCAGACAACAACAATTCAGATAAACAACTCAGCTATATTTAGCAACATTCGCCATAAAAAAGTTAATTTACATACATTATGGTATATTTTTGGCTGATCTAACATTATTCGTCGTCTTGTCTCGTATGATTAATTAGTCAGATAGTACCTAGGTATGTAAATCTAATTCCATTTCCTCAGATCAAGATGAATGTCAAAATGTAAACTTATAAAAAGTTTTGAGCTGTTAAACGCGCAGTAATTACACGCTGCCACGTTCTTACATAAAACTTAAAGCGTGAAGTCGTAACAATATTTTAGGTGACACGTGTAATAAAACTTGCTCTGAAGTCTAGACAATCATTCGCTTATGCTACCGAGTTTAAGACGAAGTACCTTTGTAGAGATATTAAATTAATCTTAATTTTGATAACCTACCTTAGCGGCTCTTATAACTGATTATTTTATGAAATTATGTCTCTAAAGATTTTGTTGGGCTACGAGTAATAGGACTGGACCTATTTATTTATTCTGGATACGACAAAATATGAATGGTATGATTTTGAATATGCGGTATATCGTTCCCGCTCAATTTAGATCCTATCAATTTGTTAGTAACACGCAAAGCCTGAAATTACTTCATCACTCTGCAACGAAAAATAAAAGAATGATGAAGGTACGCGTAAAATTAAGAGGCTGAAAATTGTTCGTAACAATATTTTAAAAATAGAATAGTGTACGCGCGAACGAATGCAGATTCACTCGAGTTAGTAACCGTTGTTTCATTGTTTAGTGTCATGGTCACACTGTGACCAGTGAGCAGTGTGAATAGTCAAGGAAGCGGGAGCCGGCGGCCGGCCCTGGCCGCGATACACACGCGCTCATTCATTCACATTCACTCACCAAAAAGAACAATCAATACGACGATACGGTAAGCCTACGAAAGTGTTACCCGAAAACCGCCATTTATACTAAAACTAGAATTCGTTTACCTTTATTAAATAACCGTAATTCTATATAGTTATCGATGTATGGATAAAAACCCTGCACTGTAACCAAAAAACATTGCCATTACTGAAACTGCGTTTATGAAAACCGTTTCTATTCAACTCATACGCAAGTGAGATTTATCTTTAGAAGAAATGGATCTACATCATACGGGTTATGCCGTTTCTACAATTTAAAATTAATTGCCATTAAAATTATGTCTACAAATCACAATATTCTTGTTGACTGAAACTTAAATTCAAACCAGCCAAATGCACATTTAATGGAAAGTCGAATTCGCTTTGGCGTGTGCCCCGAATTAGTAGCAGACTGCAATAAAACTGTAGTCTAGCCCACCTTTGTCTAAATAATCTACATCCTGTTGGCTGTCGGCTGTCGGGTACCATCGCGTCCGCTTTCGCCCCCAGTGTATGGAATCTAGCCAGACCAGACGCCACGCTCCGCTGCCTGAGAAAAATGTGTCTACCAACATAATAGCTTCAATAGAAATAGTTCTAGAAATCACATCCAGCTAATAGCTTTATGACGAACTAAATTTGATAAATATAATAACTTCGACTGATGTCTCCATTTGTCATTATGTAAGATTCGTGCGTAACATACACTTTTATATAAAAAATAATAGAACCAGAATCATTTTCCTTCCTGAATAGTGCTATTAAAATAATTGTGCTTCTGTCTACTTACATTTTGCTGGATGGTTATGAACGACATGGAAACTGATTTTTCAAAATCACCTGCGTTTATTCTTGACATACTTTGGTAGTAAATTATAATAAATCACAATTCAGATGGCTTGCGAACTCAATGTATATTCAGTAAAATAATTGTGTCTGAAATACAGATTATATTCAGACTTAACAGATGTTTGCACGATTGCACCCCAAAACATTGTGTGCGAAGTATTTATTGCTCATCGAGATTAATTAATTTTAGCGAGTACCATAACATATCTACGGATAAATTGATATGATAAGTTTCCATGATGAGTCTTACCTACCTACGAGTATATTTTTATCATATCATATAATTGCCCCAAATCAGACGATTCCATTGTATAACACAATGACATATGATTTTACTAGATCATAAAGAGTCACGCACGTAATTATTACGTATATTTGTCAACATTCGTTTGAACAGTTAATACAAACTGCGTAACTGACATAATCAATTTCTTTACCAAACGCGAACAGGCGAACACCTTTCGAATGCTTCCACAGCACGTAGACAGTAGAGATTCGATTGTTTGCATTCAATTCGTTCAACATGTAAAGTGACGTGACAATGAATTCATGCGAGGCTTGCGACACATGGTAGGCGCCAGACGTCTAGACGGCCCGTCGCGTCACCTGAAGGCTCTTCAGGAAGGCCGCCAAAATTCCTCTCCCCAGCGCCGCCGCCGCCGCGCGCCGCCCGCGCCTCGCCGTCGACGGCAGGCGGCCTCTATTTACCTATATACGGTACAGTTCACAAATCAACTAGTTAGTAGGCACCACGAAGTAAACGAAAAAACATTACTGTAATCCGTGGCTTTAATGGTTCTCTGTTGATTGCTCAGACCACTTTTAATCCTGAAAGCCGTTCGCGATTCTTGTATTTAGGTTAAATTTTGTAGGCTGGTATAGTTTCCTTAATAAAAATAACACCTACGTAGACTGTGTTTTCGTTTTCCCGATGAATAGTTGCTTATCAGTTATCTAATGTGTTTGGTTACGCATTGGAAAAACCACACTCTACTTATAAATGCGGAAGTTTGATAACGTTGCTATACGTTTGCTTTGACATGCCTACTATTAATTCCACTGACTACTATAGTTGCAAACGTACCTACTAATATTAATTTTACAAAAAATAACAATTTTAAATAAGGTCACAGCTAGCAAAGTCGTGCGTAAACGCTAGTACAATTTAAATTACGAATTTAATTATTGGACTTTCTTACGAGCGAAGGCCTTCCCAAGGGTACATCAAGGGCCTTTTTAATTCAAGCTCGAAATTCATACATTAACATTCCGTCACAGTTCTAAATTATTTGATAACTACAGTTAATTGGAATGATGTAATATTGCGAATATTTCAATTTAAAACATTCTGTATTATTATAATTAATAGTCCAAAAGTAAAATGGCTCTAATATCTGATTAAATCCGTCTGCTGTGCTGATATTTTACAATGTTGCGTCATTAAATCTCTGAGACTTGTATCTGGCTGCTTTATTAAACCGCAGGGTTTTTACGATCCTGAATATGTACTTATGTACCACATATTGAAGTACTTTATGTGTATTTTATGTCTCTACGACTTAAGACTATTGCCCACGGTTCCTTAGGTCTCAAAATGGGTCGTTTAAAATACCAATCGTAGCTTTTTCGAATGCCTTAGGGTCCTTCTACAAGCATTGAAGATAGTAAGTGTAAACACTTCTTTATTACAAGAGGGTATACTTATGCTACGGCAAGAGCTACGCGGAAGTGTCCGTGTTATACAATAATGACCGGTCGCTAAGTCATTAGGAATTGAGCTGCAATTGGCAGGTTTTAGTAAATAAATTTTTAATTTCTGAAGAGTTATGTCTGTTTCCTAGTTAATCGTTGAATTAGTTAACTTCCATTGTAACCAGATATGTTATCCTTTTTTTGCATGTGTCAGACTTTTATTGACTAAAACCCATTCCTGTTCCTTCAGTTGCTTGAGCCAGGGCAGTTACTCTCTTTCCTGTCCTTTCAGACAGGCATCGGCCCTAGCGGACCCCGTCAGTTTCAGCTGACATCTCTTTTAAGCCCGCGTGGAAAATTACACGCCGTCGACTCGGGCCCTGAACGAATCATGCGTCCGTATGTGATACGGAGTAGGAAACGCCCGTAGCGAAGGCCGACAGTATGAACGTCGTGCTTAGGTAGTAGACCCCCTGGTCTCGCCGCCTGCAAGCCAGCGCCTACGGTGGCCGAGAATCAGCTTGCGACTCCCGACGCCCGTAGCACCTCCACCTTCGCGAGTATTACTGCATCGCAGAAGGAGGAGACAGCTTCCCATGCCCTCTCACACCGTACCATGGCCTGGACACGAGAGGTCACCGCCCAAGCGGGGCAGACTTCCACCGCATACTTCACCGTGTCCTCCGGGCAATCCACACAATGGTGTCACCCGAGCGTTTCCTCCCGCCTAATCCTGAACAGGAACCTCCCGAAACAGCCTTGTCACAGGTGAGGACGACATGGCGCCTTTCAAGCCACTCTTCAAAGAGGGGCCTTATCATCACAATTGTGGCGTGCCCAGGGCTGTGTTGCGACAGTCGCTCTTTCCATGTCGCCACGAGATCCTGCTGGAGCTTTGTCCGCCGAGCCGCTATTTGTCGCGGCTACGGAGTTTCGCCCCGGCGTTTTGCCTCCTCGCGCCACTCCCATATGTGCGCGAGGACTTTTGCCTCCAGATCTCATGGTGGCAATCCGCCACAGGCTATACAGGCTATACAGCCACAGGCCACAGCCATAAGGCTCGCCGCCTCACCGGAGACGCGCGGTATTCCCGAATCAGCCGAATCGCCATGACCCTTTGGGAAGGGTTCAAATTTTCGTCACAGGAACCGCGCTCAAATCGGTGTCCCGTAAAGGAACCCCGCATAGGAGGCGTTTGGGCAGGAGCCGCTTGAGGCGGGATATGTTATCCTGCCCCGGTAGTTTAATGATCTCATATCTCAAACGTTTGAAAAGCAAAACACGTATTTTCTTTCAATGAGATGAGGTCGAGAAGCACCACACAGATCTTTTGAAATTGATAAAGAACTCTTACAGGTCTACCGCCTACACATTTTAAATTATCTTGTATTTTAATCGTATCCAAAAATTAATCTTATTATCCTCTGAAGGAATAAAATAAAAGGGAACTTGAATCTATAATTTCGCTCTTGACGTTTGATCTTCAGATAACCTCATTATTTTTCACTGGTCGTTACTGGATATTGAAGAAAACGTTATCTCTGTCGTTACCTATTTTATTAGTGGGTTACTGGAGTAAATTGAGAGAAATGTTTTATTTTTTTATCTCTTGGTTACAGCGAATTTATTTTAACACAGATGGGTACCTTGATTTGATCGTCAAAGTTGACAAGTTAGGTATTATAACGTTGTAGACGCGTTACTAATCACGGTACACTCGTTATCGTGAAACTATTTGACTTGATTTGAATGCACGATTCTCAATGCGTAATTTATCGATCGATTTCTTCTTACAGTTTTAAACCCATATCTCAACTGTGTTCTGACTTACGCAACCAGACGAGAAACGAGAGTTTAACAAAATGATGAAATTTTATAAGTGTGTGTTACTACGTGATACCACTTGACAAATAATCACATAATTGTGAGTAGCCTTCGTTAAATGAATACCACCCACATTGATGACTAAACGGTAATGAGACAGTAATGTAAACATTGAAGATAAGTGTTGAATTTTTCCACTGCAATTACAAAAGGTGATGTTGACCTCATTAGTGGGTAGACAGAGCATGGCGTAGCTAAACAAACATTAGCGCAGACACTGAAACTGTGCAAACGTAGCGTATCGAAGGTATCAAGTGCTATCGGCGCTGATAACGGATGGCCTGAAGATAATCGTCGGCCGACAACTGTTGTGACGACACCACTTGTAGATACTGCCATTATTTACTTAAGCATTACGTTAACTTGCTCTTTTTGTGACTAACAGAAAATATTCCATTTTCTCGTGTTGAAAAAAATCGACTGTAAATGTTTAAAAAAAGTTCAGTCTGCAAGTATTTTTTCAATTTGTTTAACAATGTAGTGTATAGTATCTTATTAACATCTTCACCTATAAATTATGAAGTTGCCGTTAACAATAACTCATGAATATCTACATTTTGAAGCTCCGGTTTGGCGGATCGATCCTGTCATCATCTGTCTTCAGTTTCGTGAGCTGGCTCTGCCCAATAGTCAGATCTCTTGCAAAGAACTTGGAGCCTCTATTCCACTCAATCGCGTCTTTAATACTTTCGGTATTAAAGCGGCGGAGGTCACTTTTCACTGACTTTGAGATTCGTTTATTTAGCTGCCGGTATTTCAACGCATCGTCTGAAGACTACAGGATCATCTCACGCCTCTCCTTCATGCGCTTGAGAGTAGTATCAGAAAACTTTTTGTTTCTATCTGTATGGCGGGTCTTGAAAACCATCAACCCGACCGTATGGACAGCTTACACGAACCCATAGCTGTAATAGTCCACGGAGCTCCCTAGGCACTTGAAGCGATTCTGGAGTTCTTGGGTTTTGCAAAATTTCAATTTACAAAATGGTATTAATTGCAAGCTGATGCAATCCGGAAGACGTTGCGTTGGAAGGCCTCCCACTAGGTGGACCGATGACCTGGTGAAAGTTGCGGGGATCCGCTGGTTGCGAGACGCACGGGACCGGTCAATGTGGCGACGCTTGGGAGAGGCGTATGTCCAGCAGTGGACGTCTTTCGGCTGATATGATGATGATGATGATGCAATCCGGGATCATGTTAAATTATCGAACCCTCAGGGCAACCAGGCTTTTATACAACTGACCCATAGACGATTTGCAATTCTACTGTACCTATACAAAAACAAGTCAGAATCCAAGTTAAGTGGAATGTGTGTGTGTGTGATATGTAGTGTATTGAAAAGGTACCTACAATTTTTGTTTCGTTTATGCTGTGCATTTATGTTAATATGTCTATTTTTATCATCGATAACCAGACATAATTATTTGCAGCGGTAATCTGTCGACACGTTTTATTTGCCAAACACGACGCGACGATGATTATTCGCAATACAACGAGAAACCAATTTTTAAGCTCTTCAAATGTTTTAACTTTTTGCAGAACAGTAAATGTCAGTTTACAAACAAGAAATTCGTAAATAAATTATTACGAGGCGAGTTTATGGAAAGACTCAACACGTCTAGACAAACAGTTGATGAATTTATCTTGATATTTTCATCGAAGAAATAGAATCGTCTGTTGAAGTTGTAAACGTACAAATAAAAATATCTAATTCTTGTTAATATTGATAAATAGCATTCGTACGTGAATCAGTGAGGAGTTTTAATACCAAATCCAACTGGAGAATATTACTCGTCTTATTCTTTTATAATGATGTTGCTAGAGCCACTATAAAGCGATGTTTAAGAGACAATATGTCATTGTACATTGTCAAATAAAACCTTGCATCAAAATTGCAACAGTAAATATGCAGCGCATTAGGTATGTATGTGTTGTCAGCCATCACGCCCCAGACAACCTTACAATGCTATCTAAGAATCTCGGCATAGTTAGGTTACCTCGTTTCCTATTCAATCTCGGCGACTCGTATTCATATCATATCAGTGACAGAGGCATTACTGTCATGACTCTCGCTGATAAACATCCAGGTACTTCAACGTCTGCATGAATTTCAAGTTCCCATTTGTACATGCATGGATAACATCGCGTCTGTTTTGTATAAAGGTTATTCTGCTCTGTAATTTCACCAGTTGTATTGAAGTCCCATGTATTAAAGAGGAACCCTATTTCTATCCACCGGGAAAAATCCAGTCTCCGGGCTGCTACTCTGAAAATCTAGATGGGAAAAACCGCATGGGAAAAATTTCGATCCAGAAATTGAACCCAGGATCTGAGGTTCCTGTTTGTATAGACACATTCCACATTTGGTAAAGAGCAAATTGGTTCACTATTATGCGGCAACTAGCTTTTGTCAGCGGCTTCGCCCGCGTGAATGTCGAAAATTATCCCGAGAGATTATACTCGTAATCTCGGGTTAAAAAGTATCATATAATGTGCTATGGCTATAGTTTATCTCTGTGCCAAATTTCACCCAGATCCAGAGGTTTTGCTAACAATTGCAGCTTAGGTAACACAAAAAAAAACCCAGCCAAGTGCGAGTCGGACTCGCGCACGAAAGGTTTACCTTACTATTATCGCAAAAAAAAACCGTTTGTTGTAGGGGAGCCCCACTTAAATATTAATTTTATACTGTTTTAAGTATTTGATGTTATAGCGGCATCAGAAATACATCACCTGTGAAAATTTCAACAGTCTAGCTATCGCGGTTCATGAGATACAGCCTGGTGACAGACAGACAGACGGACAGTGGAGTTTTAGTAATACGGTCCCGTTTTTACCCTTTGGGTGCGGTACCCTAAAAATCTAGGAACAAGGCTGCCAATTAACGTCATTACAAAATCAATTTGCATGAGTGTTGACTTGATTAAGTGTGACCTTGCTATGTTCACCAGCTTTGGTATTGACTATTTATCTTTAGAAACATCAAGTATTAGTTAATTATCTAGGACATATAGTTAATAACATGCTAAATAGTTATATGAAGAATTTGAAAATCATTATGTGCGTAGGCCTACCTAATCAAGGGTGAGTATGTAATAAATGGCAACTAACTTCTAAATGAAATTAACTAAGCCCAATCAGTTAATGGAATATGTTTTAAGTAATCAATTAAGCTCAAACAATTTAGAAACATTTCGAGTCTCTATATAACATTTACAACATTCCAATTTCGTAATACCAATGATAGTATTTATGGTAATACCTACTTACACCATTTGAATTCAAATTGAATCACATTAAGTAATCTGATTGATTTCATTTAAAACTAGACTAATGAATTTAAATGATTAAATTGCTACAAAACAGCTTAGATGCGCATAAACAATACTAATACGGTAATGTCATGACCGTGACTAAAGGCTCACCTGCACGAAAAATTTAACTCAAGAGTTAACACCGGGTTAGATTGACAATATTGTATTACAAACTGTCAAAGTAACCTCGTGTTAGCAACTAACTCTGAGTTAAGTTTTTCGTGAAAGTGCACCTTTTACAAACCGGAGTATTCCGGTTTGTAAACTAGTGTAACAACGATAATAAATAAATTATATATATATGTGTAAAGCTGCATGGTGGAGCGAGTCAGTCATACACACCTTAACGTCCTAACGACGGGGTTCTATAGCCGGATCCGTCGGCCGGGACTGGTCAGCTCGCACTGCCATGCATCTTCCCCGAAAATGTACCAATAGATATAAGAAAACCAAATAGTAAATAACATAAGCAGTGTATCAATAGAAATAAGTAACAAAATAGTTAATAACATTAATATAAGTAGTAAATAGAAACTTAAATTGTAATGCCGGTGTGTGATATATATAAATATATATAGTATTTAGTGAGGGATGAACTTACGTAGACTTAAGTTAGTTAAGTAAGCCCAAAAATCATGTCCGACGTAGGGGTCAGACTATTGTAACTTTAATGAAAAAAATACAAACAAACAAAAAACACTATAAAAAAGATCGCGGAGTGCCACATGTCCGCGGTAGAATATTGAAATAAAAAAAAATAAAAAAACAACGATAATATTATATTAAGATTAGATCATTACAGTTGTATGTTGTTAAGTTTTTAATTCTGTTCATTCACTTACATATTCAAACTTTTTATTTTGTTAGATATCACTGGCAGACATTGTTGTGGAACAGGAAAACATACGATTAAATTATTTAAATCTAGAGCAAATGACTAAATAAATTTTGGAATGAGATATCATTATTTTAAAACAAATACAATGCGAAATGAGTCAGTAAAGTTGTCTGTCATTACAGTCTGTTCGTAGCGTGTCTAGTCTAGCCAGAGTTACGGGACTAATTTCCGGACAATTAGCGTATAAAAAACCTAAAAATAGACAAGTTTATCGATGTTTACAAGGCTTCCGGTAAATCTAGACATCATTGTCTGGTTTTTTAGAGAGATTTGATTCAGGTTGACATGCTGAATCGGTTGTAAGCTTTATGACTAAAGGGACCAACTGATGACGTAGGTGAGCTTTGGCCGAATGATGAATGTCATGAACCAAAGGTTGTTTTACAGAGCTTTACCGTACAGAAAGCGTATATGGGCTAAGGGAACTATAACGTTGGAAATCCACCAGAGGATCGTAATGACAAGAAGAAAAAGAAAAGATCAGAATCATTTTCTTTTTTTGTTATGGTTAAGTGTCTGACAAATAACTCAAAACTATCCTGAAAATAGCAGCGTTACGGCTTTTACACAATGTCTCTGTACCATTCCAAACGATGTTCGCAACCCATGTATTTTAAGTGTGACTGACATTAATTACTCGCTTCATGCACACTGAGTTTTAATTATGTATATTAAATGTAGATCGTCGTGGTGTGTAGTTGCATTCAGGTGATTACGAGGTGTCACAGGCCACGTAAACACGGCGGTGGTCAATCGACGGCGGCGGCGGCGCGGTATACGGTGGCAAGCGGAGCAAGGCGAGGTTGACTCACGCGCCCGCTGTCTGCCCGGTGTATGCCGATTGCCGTGGCGCGAACTAAGCGCGCGCCCTCGCCCCGACCTTGCCTCGACACGGATTTATTGATGCGTCACCACGAGACACGACACGACGCATGCCGCTTGACGGCTTGACTCGGCTTACGTGCAGAGTTTCGTGCGAGTTTGCTCAGCGGAACCGATTCAAGTAGCGGTCCACCAATTAGTTCCACATAGGACTATACTATTGTAATAGTTGTGATTGTTTGAATTGCGCTATCTCGTTACAGAAGACATAATTACGACGTTGACAATGGGCAATGCAATTCGTGAGACAATTTATGTATATAATGACAGAGATTATCTTGTATAAATTGGCATGACACACTTGTAAATGTTCTACGACTATTTATAGAAATATACAGGTTTCATAAACAGTTTTGAATATTTATGTAGTCTTATCAATCATCATCAGCCTTTTAATGTTCCCACTGCTGGGACACAGGCCTCCTCTCAAAGTCCAAGTACCACTGATAGTCATTAATCTCATATTAAATCAAACAAAAGAAACAAAACACCAGGTATCTTATTCACGACCTTTAGCCATCTTATAGCTCTCTTTGCTATCTCGTAGCTCTCTTAGCTATCTCATAGCCCTCTTTGCTTTATCTTTGCTATCTTAGCTATCTCATAACTCTCTTAGCTATCTCATAGCTCTCTTAGCTATCTCATAGCTCTCTTAGCAATTACAATTAAATATACTCGCACATCCCCACGATATCGAGTCAACTCAACTCTCTGAACTCAGAACCTATCCACACAGATATTTGGGTGTGTAATGTTTGGTATAATAACAGATAGTATAATATCACTTGAAATAACGATGTAATCACTTGATATAATTTTCATATGCTATAAAAACGTATGACCTAATTTCATATGATCTTATGTTATATTTCATTTAAACTTCATTTGCTCTAACAACATTTAGTACAACGTTCATTTCATATAATTTTCAATTTGTATAATGCTTTTTTCATCCATCATTGCAAAAGGTCCATTTGAGGGACTAAGTGCGGAAACCAAGCCCCCCTAACATAGAACATAGATGCTCTTTTCATATAACGTTAATTTCACCTAATTTTCTTAAATATATTTTTTTAAGGTAACGCACCGTTCTTGAAAAAAACAAATTATTATAACCTAACCTCAAAACACTAAAGTTACTTCTGCATCGTCTGCGGCACTGCGGGAAATGCAACCCCTTCGCCCTTACGTAACAAAGGATAGGCACCCATGCTCACGCGCTCTTCGCGCCGCCGGTTTTTATATTATACACTCTAGGGGTAGCAGCCAAAAGACTACGTGAAGTTGTGGTGCCCCGATTCGGTTTTGGCACAGATTCGACCTATTTAACTACAAGCCGGTGTATATAAGGAAGAGAAGAAGAAAACACAAAACCAATAAACTTTATCGTCCATTTGCCTATTTTTGTTATAGATGTGTCCATTTACACAACCACCTTTAGAAGTTTTGATTGTACTGCAATTTATAGTAGTCATTTTAATTATTAAATATCGAATTCGCAATACTCAACACATATAATAAATAGTTTAGCTGTATGACAGACAGAAAATAAAAAATATCCGTCCACCCGCATAAAAGAAAACTAATAACAAGCAATATTTATGTGGTGCTTGTTTTTGCTATCACGGCAATGGCGGGCGTTTAAAATTTAATCACTGTTTGCAAAAATATACAAAACTAAGTAAACGTTTCTAAATTGTAGTAAACGTTACTTAGAGGTTTTGAATACTATAGTAACTGAATGTTATACTAAATTAATATTATATCAAATGTGCATTATATAAAATGTTCATTATACCATATAAAATTAGCTAAAATGAAATTATATCAATAATCTATATATATAAAATGCTTTGTCCTGAATGACTGACTGACGGATCAACGCACAGCCCAAACCGCTGAACGTAGAGACCTGAAACTTGAAAGGTGTATTCTTTGTATGATGTAGGCATCCGATAAGAAAGGATTTTCCAAAATTCTACCCCTAAGGGGGTTAAAAAGGGTGGCAAAGTTTGTATGAAAAATCTAATTCCTTCGGCTAATATTTTTGAAACATGGCACAAATAGTAATCTAAGTACATGATAAAGATTGACATTATTAGTTTTTTGAAACTACCCCCTCAAGTCGATTTAGGGGGTGTTGAAATTTGTATGGCAGAATCTTATTTCATAGGTAAAAAAACTTGAAACATTACACAAATACTAAAATAAATAAATAATAAAGTCCGTTATTATTAGTTTTTAGGGTTCCGTACCCAAAGGGTAAAAACGGGACCCTATTACTAAGACTTCGCGATCCGTCTGTCTGTCTGTCTGTCTGTCTGTCTGTCCGTCTGTCTCCAGGCTGTATCTCATGAACCGTGATAGCTAGACAGTTGAAATTTTCACAGATGATGTATTTCTGTTGCCGCTATAACAACAAATACTAAAAACAGTATAAAATAAATATTAAAGGGGGGCTCCCATACAACAAACGTGATATTTTTGCCGTTTTTTGCTCGATATTAATAACGGCAACAGGTAGACGCTTGAAATATTCACAGAATGTTTAGTTGTATATTTACTTCAAAAAATAATAATTAATAAATTAAAATAAAATAAATTAAGGGGGGCTCCCATACAACAAACGTGATTTTTATGCAGTGTTTTGCAATAATGGTACGGAACCCTTCTTGTGCGAGTCCGACTCGCACTTGGCCGGTTTTATTCAAAACTACCCCCAAAAGACGATTTAGGAGGTGTTAAAGTTTTTTTGAAAAATCTTATTATTAGGTTAATAAACTTGAAACTTGGCATAAATACCCAACTAAGTAAGCAATAAAAGGTTGCAGTTTTTCAAAAATACGAGACGATTATTTTTTTTGAAGAATCTTACTTCTTAGGTTAATAAACTTGAAACTTGACACAAATATCAACCTAAGTAAACAATAAAGGTTGTCATTATTAGTTTTTCGAATCCACCCCCAAAAGACGATTGAAAGTTGATATAAGTACTAACCTAAAGGTTGTCTGTAAGAGATTGCCCTGTGCGATAAGACCGTCCATTGTACACTTTGTTTTTGAAAATGTTTTTTATTTTGTGGTGTACAATAAAGTTTATAATAAATAAATAAATAAACCTATGTAAACAATAAAGGTTGTCATTATAAGTTTTTCAAAACTAACCCCAAGCTAAGAATCATACTGGACAGGTTTTTGTTTTTGACGTAGCTAGGGGAGCACATAGCAGAAATTTTCGGAAATTCAGTCTTTAAGGGAGTGGAAAGAGACAAAATTTGTTTGTATGATAAATCTAATTCCTTGGGGATAAAGTAAATAATCGAAATTTACATAAAACTTTTTTTAAATTAGCCCAAAGTTTTTTTGAGGAATCTTACTGCGGAATCAAATTCAAATTCAAAAATCTTAATCTTACTAACATAAACGAAAAATAAAAACAGAAGAAAAGTGAATAACATATTTGGGTTGTTCAAAACTCGACCCTCATCGGGGCAAAATGGGGTTATTAAGTTTTTAGGGGCGGATTTTACTTTATGGCGGTAACCTAAAATGTATTATTCTTCAAAATCAAATAACGAATCGTCCCAAATCAACAAAACCTGTAATGGGTAATCTCAACAAAATTTTATTGATTTAATAATAGCTTATTTTTGGTCGCCTTCACTAACTGCACGTAAGATTTTTATAGGAAATCAAAATCACGCGAACGAAGTCGCGGGCGAAGCGCTAGTGCATTATATAATTTGATCGTTATATTTAAAAAAGTATATTAAATGAAATTAGGTCATATTATCATTTGATCTTTTGTTATTATACCAAACGTTACACACCCCAGATATTTAGTCTGCCCTATGTTACGTCAATTAATTATCTACAATCTCAATTGGTACTTCAGCTTTGTTTATCTTCCTAACACGATCTACTCATAGTAATCAAAATTAGAAAAGCCAACATTAGTCGTATTAAAATTTTCGTAATGAGAGTTTGACGATTCGAGCGCCATCATCATTAAGATGGTGGTCTCACCACACGCGTGACTGTGCGAGTTTACTTTCTTATAACCTCATAACTCAACAGTAATTTTCTGTAAGGTTCCTTAAACAAACATGAATTTTCACACCAGATATAGTGTCACACAGACTTACAGGTGTCATACAGGCCTACAGTTGCTACAAAGAACTACAGTTGCCACACAGGCCTACAGTTGCCACAAAGGCCAACAGTTGCCACACAACGCTCGGCCACACCTGACCAAATTAGATTATTGATTTCGTGAAAATAGGGAACCTTAAGAACAGTACTCTTTTTCTGGGCCATGTACCACAGTCATTCCAAACAAAATTAAAACTTCTACTGAACACTTGAAACTTGCCACAAATACTAAGCTAAATGAATAATAAAGGTTGTTATTATTATTATTATTTGAAACAACCCCCAAAAGACGATTTAGGGGTGTTAAAGTTTTTTTGAAGAATCTTATTACTTCAGTTAATAAACTTGAAACTTGACATAAATACCAATCTAAATAAACAATAAAGGTTTTCATTATAAGTTTTTCAAAACTACCCCCAACAGATGATTTAGGGGATGTTATTTATTTTTGAAGAATCTTATATTTTGGGTTAATAAACATGAAACATGACATAAATACCAACCTCAATAAACAATAAAGGTAATCATTATTAGTCTTTTGAAACAACCCCCAAAGTCGATTTAGGGGTTGTTGAAGTTTGTATGGAAAAATCAGATTTCATAAATAACTTGAAACTTGCCACAAATACTAACCTAAAAGCATGCACCCGAGAAATCAGATTTTTCTATACAAACTTTAACGCCCCCTAAATCATCATTTGGGGATAGTTTCAAAAAACTAATAATGTCAATCTTTATCATTTACTTAGAATACTATTTGTGCTAAGTTTCAAGAATTTTGGCCGAAGGAATTAGATTTTTCATACAAACTTTCAACCCCTTTTTTACCCCTTAGGGGTGGAATTTCCAAAAATCCTTTCTTAGTGCACGCTTACATCACTTGAGGAACTTTTCTGCCAAATTTCATGCTTCTAGGCTTAACAGTTTTGGCTGTGCGTTGATTGTCAGTCAGTGAGTCAGTCAGTCAGTCACGTTTCGCTTTTATATATATAGAAGAAGAAGAAGAGAAAAACCTAGGCGTCTATATGGATACTAACCTCTCTTGGGAGGTTCATGTTGCTGATGTTAGTAAGAGGGTCTTCTACTCTTTTCAGTCTCTTAAACGTCTCCAAAAACTCTTACCATTTCACACTAAGGTCACTCTTGCTCAATCTCTTCTTCTACCGCTCATAGACTATGCGGATGTCTGTTTTCTAGATGCAACAGAGGTACTTCTAAATAAACTTGAGCGACTGCAGAACTTGTGCATCCGCTTTATTTTTGGCCTCCGCAAATACGACCACGTGTCGGAGTTTCGGACTAAATTGAAGTGGCTGCCGATTCGGCATCGTCGAGATACCCATATCCTATCTCTCCTCTATACTATCCTACACAATCCTAATTCTGCTCAGTACCTTCGTGAACGCTTTGAGTACTTTGTCCCGAGGGGTAAACCCTGTCGCACTTCCACTTCTCTTCTCCTTCGTACCCCACGTCACACCTCCAGCCGTTATGATGGCTCCTTCTCTGTTACTGCAGTGCGTCTCTGGATGTCTTCAAGAAGAAAATCAAAGATCATTTTCTTTCGGAATGACATAATATTAGTATATGTATATATTTTTTTTTTTCTTGTACTTATGTATGTATGTATATTTAGGATTTATTTTATTTTATTCTAAAATTGTACACTGGACTACTTCTCTTCTTCCTTTTGTAAACTCTCTCCATCACTCTAAGGTTTGCTGGTAGAAAACTCTTCTTTGAGTTAAGCTCGCCTTTGTACGTCAACTTTAAAATCACTCATGTTGTATATGTAATTATTTTTTGTGTACAATAAAGAATTAAGAAGAAGAAGATATAGCTGTCAGCCTATAATATTTGAGGAGTTCTCTCGATTTCCATGGGATTCCATCATCAGGATCTGATTTGGTGACAATGGGATCACCTAGAGAGACCTTGGAATCCCTTTCAAACAAAAAAGAGTTTTGCAAATCCAAATATAATATGACGGAGTAAGCCCGAACAAAAATAAAAAAATAAAAATAACCGTCCAATTGAGAACCTCCTTCTTTTTTTGAAGTCCGTTAAAAATAGAAACATCCGAATTGAGAACCTCCTTCATTTTGGGAATTCGGTTAAAAATACTAGAAATGGGTTCTGTTTGTTATCCTTTAACACCCTGGCAATTTTTTTTGGAAATGTTTTCGATGTACAACAACGAATTTTTTATATGTATATTGATGATTATAACATTTTTCTGTCAAAACTTATAAAGGATACAAAACTGAGAAAATAAATATCAGGCATTCGTTATATAATTCCAAATACATATTAAAATGTATTAGTTTCTATGGAATCTGAAGAGTCTATTATTTACGATAACACTTCACACCTAAACAAAAAAACCTAGCTGTAAGTAAATTTATACCTTTTCACACAACCTGCTCAACAATCATTATTATTTTGCTCAACAATCATTGCATATCATGCACTCTCAAAAGCATTACCTCCCAAGGGCAAGGGAGTTAAGTTGTGTGAAACTCCCAAGGGAGTTAAGTTGTGTGAAACTCCCAAAGGAGTAAAGTGATTTGAATGTGGAACGTCAAATTCGTGTAGAAAAGTCTAAGTATAAAAAAATCCCATATGGCATTGTAAAGAGGTTTGTTCGAAAATCGAACTGGCCACCATAAGTAGAATTTAAAAAAATGGCGCGATTTCAAAGAATGTGAAACAAAAGAAGAAAAGTTTGGTGCTGTGATTTTCAATGAGTTCTATTGCAATATTCGTGTTGACAAAAATGTCGAGCGATAGTGATTCTACCCCAGAGTTTATCAAAACAGGCGCTTTAGAGATTATTAATTAATAAATCTAGTACCGAAAAAATCAAAACATAATACGAAAAACCCTATGACGATTTTGTTCAATGGAGAAAAACAAAAGTAAGAATCAAGACTTTGTCGGAATCCGTCCTTTTATTTGTTTTCAACATTAAGCAGAAACTCGAAATTCAAGCAGCCTATGGTGCGTTAATTCAGTGCTCAGATCTACATTAAGCATCAAACACAATATTCAAAACAATACATACATCAGGTTTTTATTGTCTCGCAGAAAATGTGAAAAGTAGAGTATGTTCCTCTGGGATATAGCCTGTCTTCGTCATGCGCAGCTTGAACCCCTTGCTTCACTCAGGACTCTATATCTTAATAGCTGTCATGCATTTATTAATTATTAATTTTTGTTAATTAATTATATCAAAGAATTTTTTCAAGACCGAGCGAAGCGAGCTCGAGAATTTAGGGCCCCCGGACACGGATAGGTTAGGTTCGAAGGGGATGACGGGAGCTGAAGTGGGCTAGCAAAGCGAGCGAACTCAGCTCCCGTTATCTCCTTCGTGTTAGGTTACTTTAGACCTGCAGACAGAAATAGGAGCCCCGCGAAGAGGGGCTCCGTCGACAATTTTGTCTGCCCTCTGTTTCTCTCTCACTTAGTATTTTGATATGCGTTTAAAAATAAATATTTCGAACAAATATTATTTCGCCTAAGTGTAACTTCGGTAAAAAGTTTTTCGACCAAGCGAAACGTCGAAATAACGAAAAAATCGAATTGATAATAGGTCAACTGATACAGTGGCAGACGTGACTTCGATACAGTAAAAAAAAACGGAACGATAATAGTTGAAAAGTTTTAGGTGAAATGAAATTCGGTCGGTGAAGTAATGGTTTTTCGAACTTATGATAGGTAAACCAGCACAAATACTACTTTTCATCCCGGTATAATGTTCCCTTGGGATAAGAAAAAAATTTACACGCGGGTGAAGCCTACTGGCAGAAGCTAGTAATTAATTAAAATAGGTACAGACAAGTCCAATTTACGCGTAAATGTAAAAGTTGAAAAAGACAAAAATATCACATCGACATTTAAAAAACTGTTGCTCAGGGAAAATAAAAGTTGCATTGGAACATTCGTAACTGGTCAGACTGGCAGGTGACTGACGCGATGATTGCGACACGGTAGGCCTCTGCCTGACGCTGACGTCGCGTCGGATGCCCAACGTCTGATATCCGAAGACAACGTACGTCAAATGCCCGGCAGCTGAAGGCTTTCAGGAAGGCCGCTGACAACCCCGCAATATGAGAGACCGACTTACACGTCGATGCTTTAGTAAAATGTAAATGAATAGTGCGGAAGTTGTGCCAAAACCTGAGTAGTTTACAATCACGGTACTTGCCTAAAGCTTCACTTAACGTTTGGTTATCTGCTGCGATAAAAAAAATGTTACGTCTTAAATTCAGGCGATTAACATTTTATGAGTTCTGGGAGATCTTATTAAATTCTTCAAGTCGGCTGAGATTATTTTATTATTACAACCACTCTATTAAAGCTTCGCGACGTATAAACAAAGCCAGACGTTACCGGAAAGCTAGCCGCGGCGCGCCTTTTTGCTGAACATATGATGTAGTACCTGTATGATATAGGTATGTAGTACTACAGTCTACCGACTACGCACACTGCTACTACTCGCGGATTTAATGGCCCATAACCATTTATAGTGTCGGCAGTCGACACTCGGTAGGAGCCCGGTGATATAGTAGCAGCTAAGTTTTCTATTGTGTCTAAGTCTATGCATGTTGTACGATGAAAATGGAGAAAGAGGAAATGCATTAGCTTGAACTATTCTTTTCGGGAAAACATTTCAATGTTTAAGTCGTTTTTGGGCTTATTGAAATCATTATGAGACGTATTTTCATATTTTTCATGGTATTATGAACTACCAAAGTTAAAGAGAGAAAATTAAAAATCTTTTTAACAAAAATGTTAAAACGACTTCCAAAGCAAATCATTATCAAGCTAAAAATAACTTTCTTTTCCGAAGTCGGTTACGAAAAACAAAAAACAATAAGTACCAAAGACACCGACTTCGGACAGTAAAATTATTTCTCGCTTTGTAGTGTTTTGCTGTGGAAGTCGGTTTAATTTTGTATTTCAGTTGTCTTGTCAATCGTTAAAAACCGGCCAAGTGCGAGTCGGACTCGCGCACGAAGGTTTCCGTACCATTATCGCAAAACACTGCAAAAATTCACGTTTGTTGTATGGGAGCCCCCCTTAATTTATTTTATTTTAATTTAATAATAATTATTTTTTGAAGAGAATATACATCTAAATATTCTGTGAATATTTCAAGTGTCTACCTGTTGCCGTTATTAATATCGAGCAAAAAACGACAAAAATATCACGTTTGTTGTATGGGAGCCCACCTTAAATATTAATTTTATACTGTTTTTAGTATTTGTTGTTATAGCGGCAACAGGAATACATCATCTGTGAAAATTTCAACTGTCTAACTATAACGGTTCATGAGATACAGCCTGGTGACAGACAGACAGACAGACAGACGGACAGCGAAGTCTCAGTAATAGGGTCCCGTTTTTACCCTTTGGGTACGGAACCCTAAAAATGAATACGGCTTTGAAAGTACGAAGGATTTTCGTAAACAAGTTGTTCCTGTGTACCTGCACGCTTACAAGATACATATAGGTTTCTTAATTATACATGGTTGCTGTCATGGCCCTGCCTGTGGCGAAAGTGTCGTGGCATAAACTTGTTCAAAGATACTGACGGGTCACTCTTTTATTGCCTCAATCGCAGTAAGACGTTGCAGCTACGGTACAGGATTCAGTTTGCAACCTTTTTGATTGTGGACCCACTTCGATTGAGGCCTATATATGCGTTACTTACATTTTAGATCTTCTAAGTACAATGAAGAATTTTCTAAGGCTTATAGACTTACCTGACCTCATTGGGTATGCTTTTTCTTCACGGTGTGTAATGCAATCCCTGATTGGTACCTTAGAATACCTTAGCACGCTGTTAGCAATTATAGAAATATATAAGATACAAAAGGGTAGTTTATCATCGATTGCGCATCTTGAATAGCGAGTAAGTTTTGTTATACATCAATTCTCGAATTCCTGATAAATCGTCAAACTACTACTTTATTTTAAAATTAAAATAAATAACGTAAGTTTAACATTTGGTTATCTTCTTTTTAGCATAGGTGTTACGTCAATTGGGCCATTGTTTACACAGAACATTAAACCATGCAAATTGGACTCACACTTGTCAGAGTCGTCTGGCGTTTTATTTTTAGGAATTCATCTAGTTATGTCTCGTCGTTTCGTTTTAGAGGTCGTAAAATGTTTAAATGAGATGGTCAGCGTCGGTTAGCGCTCGGCATGCATATTGCGACTGAGTGCACATTGCACGTCGATGTACAAACTTTGAGATTACGAGTGCGACGTCAATGCACGGATTATTCGAGAAGAGTGAATTGATGTGCTTAAGTGTGGGGTGAGGGGTGCGGGGGGCGGTGCACGCTGCATTCGTTGCACCTCGGTTACAATGCACCCGGTCCCGGTCCCGGGGCGTCGCCCGGCGCCCCCGCTGGACATTGCCACCGATTTCACCAGCACTTAAGAAGTCTTTACATTAAGTTATCCGATGGACATGTGAAGAGAAATCTGCAATAGGTCATTTTAAATGTCTGCATTGCACCACAGTGTATTCGGAAGAGATTATTGGATGTAGAGCGCAGGTTTTCAGCTACAGTTATATTCTCCATTAATGTTGTGGCGTTATGATTATGTGGAACAAGATTACCAACTAGAGTATTAGGCAATAACTGCATGGATTAGTACAAAAACTTGATACACTTATAGACACTTCACAATTAATTAAAGTCAACAACTCCATAAGCATAACCTCCATATTTCCACAACATTCAGGTACTAACAATCACAATATTCAGGTTTTCAACATATAGGTACTTATTGACTAGTTCAGTTTTATTTTTAAAGACAATTTCCTTTTTTTTTGTGGTCTTGAACTGGATTTGTTAAAAGTACCTCATCTATATTTTACAGTCTCCCATACATCTCTCTAAGCTGACTGTAGATAGCTGAAAATAACTATCTAACTGGTATGCAAATATTTTAACCACACAACTAAGTATTTACCAACAAAAATAAAATAGCTATTCGCTACATTAAAAGTTGCATGTCAACATATAAACGAACATTAAATGGTTCTCAAATAGGCGTCTACTTTGTGAGAGGTACGATTTACAGCACTTACAGTAATATATCTTGGCTGAAACGATCCTTACTGGAGAACAATTTGCTAAACCAGGAGATAGACCAAATAAAATAAAAGCAGCACTCTCGCTGTACCTGGAAAGTCCTGTCCGACTGATTTATAGACCGTTCTAAATGGAGCGCCTAATGCTGCACTCCGCCGGCGGAGGCTTTAATTACGGTACTATAATAATGTATGGAAACTTTAAGTACCTTCCAGTTGTCTAATTCCTTATTTAATCAAAAAACAAATAAATAGGCACCTACCTAGTTTTAATAATATCTGAAGACTCGAAAGGAGTTTACGGTACAGACGGTAGAATAAATTTTTATTACTTGTAGATTTTTAATTTAGATTTATTATTGTTAGACGTTCAAAAGTGCCGCTTATTGGCCTGGTTGAAATAAATATATTTGACTTTGACTTTGTCGGGCATTTTCGACTATAAAATTAAACGTCTAGGCTCGCGCATAATATCATTTATTTCTGTTTAAGGTAATACGACAAGCTTATTATAATAAGTTCCTTTCATGTCGGTGAATGGTGTGGACAAATTGTGAAACCCGAGGTCAACGGCCTCACGTCCAGGTATTCAGAATTTTTTAAAGATGCTTTTAAAACATTTTTGCACATATTTGACAAAGCTTCACAATGCACTCCGTGCTCGAAAATGTGTAGTAATAAAAAGGCGCGATTTATCGTGCTGTCGTTATTATGGCCGCAATATAAAATATTTGACGGTAAATAAATTACGTGTTTGTTGTATCAGGCATACTTAAGATTATATGCTGAATTTATTGCCAAATTAATTAAGCAATCTTACAATGTATGGGTCAGTATAATCCGCTTTACTGGCACATACTCGTATTTTCGTAAATAAAAACAGAGCTTGGCAAGTTTATGTAATGATTCCGTTAAAAGAAAGGCAATAGGCTTTTAATTATTATCTCTTATTGCCAATTTCACTGTATAGAACAGATATATTGATAAGACATTAACTAACAATGATTTTTTAATCTAAGCAAGGTTTGTAAATAATCCTCTACCATTTTTTTAAAATAGATTATAAGACAGATCATTCAGATTATATTACAGATAATTTTGAAAGGTAAGTCTTAGAGATTGCGTTGCACGATCATACAGCAGCTAAAAATATATATTAAAAACTATTGGTATGCGGCTAGAAGAGATTATAATATAGAAAACATAGCGAAATTCAAAGATTACATAAAATACCTTTATTTTTCAGAGAGAAATACCTTACCCCCTACCTTTACCTTTATACACAAAATAATAATGTCGTTATACGAATGATCGAAATGTAGTATCTAATAAATTTCTCGATACGTTCAAATTTAATTACTATTTATGTTTTCCAATGAAATTCATTAAAGTACATAATATAAAAAAAAACCAAAGTGGTTGTCTAAAGGAATCAAATTATGTAGTCGGAAAAAAGTTTTTATTTTGTGGCAGTTAAGATTAAATCCTAACGGAAATAATAAAACCAGATTTTCAAACTATTCAGAGTTACATAAAAAAAATCGTTTGACACAAAAGGCACCAAATGACCACAAAATAAATAAAAAATAAGTCTAGAACTACTTGGCACCCTAAACTTGGTATTAATAAAATTGAGGTAAAAAATCAAATCCCAAGTGCACCGCTGAGACATTTAATAACTATTTTATCGATAAAATTCAGGCGAACCCAGATGTCACCAGCAAAACTAAATCTGTTTAAATAAAACATCAATAATAAATCTATGTTCATGGCGCCTAGTCTTCCATTAGATATACACAAAATAATAATATCGTTAAATAAGACAAGCAGTGTAGGATACGATGTTAATGCTACAAAAATATTAAAACACGTATCAATGGAAATATGAGGTCATCTAATTAACCTAAGTACTAGCGCAGATGTCTACCCGGATTTCTTAAAAACATCAATCAGAAAGCCACTTTTTAAGAAGGAAAATAAAGAACTAATGGAATCTTATCGGCTCATTTCACTTCGGGTATAAGTAATTGCGAAAAAATGGGCAATATAGGGAATTGTATATAATTTATTGAAAAATATAACATTTTGTGTGAGGAACAGAAAGGATTTAGATTACAAGGACAATTAATATGGCCTTAATTCACTTTATATACAATGTTAATAACAATGTCGGTAAACGTGCCTATGGCATATTTTGCGATATGACCCAGGCATTTGATTACGTACATTATACTACTCTGTTAACATAAACTTAATTTATTTGCATCTTACTTAAAAAATAGAATAAAAATAGCTGAAATTACCAAATTAATACAGCAAATATGAAGGAAGAGATAGTGCGATCTTTAGAGGGTGAAGTTAAGTTTGGAGTACCACAGGGTAGTGTACTGGGTCCTTTTATATTTATATAGTACATTAATTACTTACCTGAATGCAATGAACAACCAGTAACACTGTTTGCGGAAGGTAGTATCGTGACAATACCTTGCAAAAGTGTAGAGATCAATGAAAGTGACAACAATAAGTCTTTGAAAATTAATCGTGAACTGGTTAGACGAAAACAAATTAAAATATTTCTCATATGCTATACACGCATATATCATCAATAATACACACGGATGTACTCCATACTGCTTACTATAGTATAGCAGAATCCTATCTATGAAAGTTCTAAGTTTATCTTGGACACCACAGGCAAAAGTGAAGGAAAACATCGTGAGGAAACCTGGACTTATATAATCCCAATCCCGGTCACACTGACCGATTTCAGACCCATTTCCATACTTCCTTATCTTTCCAAAGTTCTTTAGCACATTGTCCATCAGCAATTGTCTCTGTTTCTCTCTAAAAATGATCTTCTTAGTCCTTTTCAATCTGGTTTCCGGCCCGGTCACAGCACTGTTACAGCTCTTTTAAAGGTTACTGACGATCCGCCGGGCTATGGACCACAAATCTCTTACTTTACTTGTACTTCTCGATTTCAGCAGCGCTTTCAGCTCTGTTGACTTCGATATCCTTCTTGGGATCCTTAAATCTTTCAATTTCTCCTCTTCCCCTATTGATTGGTTCAACTCCTATCTTGGAGGCCGCTCGCAGCGGGTACACCTCGACGAGACTTCTTCGGATTGGTGCTCTCTTACTGCGGGTGTGCCACAGGGTGGCGTTCTATCTCCTCTTCTCTTTTCTATTTTTATTAACTCTGTCACTAGAGTAATCTCGTGTAACTTCCATCTCTATGCTGACGACTTGCAGCTTTACCATCATTTTCCTATTCAAGATGCAGAAGCCGCTGTGACCGCCATTAACAGTGACCTGGAATTAATTGGGGAGTGGTCACGGTCCTTTGGGCTGCAAATCAACCCTAAGAAGTCTCAGGCCATGGTTATCGGCGGTAGGCATATGCGAAACAGGCTGGATGTTGCGGTGCTGTCTCCTCTCAGTTTGAATGGAGTTCAAATTGAATACGCTAGGACGGCTAAAAACTTGGGGGTGATCATGGACTCTTATTTATCATGGACTGCCCACGTCGCTGAAGTCAGTCGCAAGGTGCACTACACTTTCCACTCGCTGAAGTGCCTCCAGAGCTTTTTGCCCTTGAACACCAAAATTTCCCTTGCCCTAACTCTTATTCAGCCCATCATCGACTACGCCGACGCCTGTTATTTGGATGCCACCGAGGAGCTTTTAAATAAACTTGAGCGTTTGCAAAATATATGTATTCGTTTTGTTTTCAATCTCAAAAAGTATGACCATGTTTCAGGCTTTCGCAAAATGCTCAAGTGGCTCCCTATTCGACTTCGCAGGAACTCTCGGATTTTGTGTTTGCTATTTAACGTCCTTCACAACCCTAAAATGCCTTCTTACCTCCGCGAACGCTTCTCCTACTCCCGTCCTTCCGATGCACTTTGCAGGTCGCATCTTAAGCATCTCCTTGAAATACCTTCCCACACTACCGACTTTTACTCCTACTCCGTTCTACACACGGTGTCTACATATCTTTTTAGCAACTCTCCTCTCGCAGGTATGCTGGAAGAGATTTCATTAGAAATAAGCATACCTTTGTACCTATTTTCTGTTCCTTATTCTTGTATATTTATTATGTGTGTGTACATTAATGGTCAAATAAATAAATAAATTTCGTTAATATCTTACACACATCTTGTTTTATTCAATTTTAACATCGACCCGTCCTTGTTGAAAGACCCTTTAGATAAATAAATTATTAAGTTATCAATAGTCATTATATTCTATCTCATTCTATACTTTTTGATCCGTCCTCGTATATACCTGTCATATTTATTAAGCAGCTACCGAAAAATGTCTAAGTACCTATCTAAATTATTATTGTGTTGTCAACTACTTAAAAATGTAAAAGAGTACCCACTTAATTAAATATTGTTGTGCGTATAGAATTGGAAAGAATCGCCGCTAGCGTTATTTAAAAAAAGCCTTCGAAGCTTATATTATAACGTAACATAATTATAAAATGAAGAAAAAATAAACTTGCTGTTTATAACTCGTAATGTTTAAAAAAAAGAATCGTGCTTTGTTTTTGTTTTTCTTTGTTGTCTGTAAAAATTTAGTAGTTTAGTTTACAATTTTGTAATTTTTACATGCCTATTGGTAAAAGATGGCTGGACCATTATATTTGACAAATAAACAAAACATCTCTATCTCTTATCTCTGTCTCTGTCTCTATCTCTGTCTCTATCTTTGTCTCTATCTCTATCTCTGTCTCTATCTCTGTCTCTATCTCTGTCTCTGTCTCTATCTCTATCTCTGTCTCTGTATCTGTCCCTGTCTCTGTCTTTGTCTCAGTCTCTGTCTCTATCTCTGTCTCTGTCTCTGTCTCTATCTCTGTCTCTGTCCCTGTCTCTATCTCTGTCTCTGTCTCTGTCTCTATCTCTGTCTCTGTTTCTATCTCTGTCTCTGTCTCTGTCCCTGTCTCTGTCTCTGTCTCTATCTCTGTCTCAGTCTCTGTCTAAGTCTCAGTCTCAGTCGCTGTCTCTGTCTCTGTCTCTGTCTCTGTCTATGTCTCTGTCTCTGTCTCAGTCTCTGTCTCTGTCTCTGTCTCTGTCTCTGTCTCTGTCTCTGTGTCTGTCTCTGTCTCTGTCTCTGTCTCTGTCTCTGTCTCTCTGTCTGTGTAATGTCTCGAAAAACCCTATGATTACTCGGACCCCATAGACCTCATGTATCAAGACCAAACGGCTCAAACAAATAACTTCCAATAAGTTTGTTATATTTGCGCCGTTTGAGGTTTTCTGCACCAGCAGTAGCCGCCCCAGCACAGCCCGCCGTGCTAAGAAGATGGGATGGCGCAAGGGTGTCGACACATGTTGCATCCCACACCAAAGGCCTACCCATCTTCCAAGGCATTATAGTCATCCTTTCTGGTCTCTTCCCATCGTCGCTTGCCAAAGCATTGGGCTCTAAAACAGCTGGCACCAGTCCATGGTGCCCATGATGACAAGAGCCCGACATAATATGATGTCATTAATCCTGGCGTGCCATGCAATTGACCAGCGCTTCTGCTGCAGGATAGGCCGTGATGTCCGAGGCGGTCGACTGCTTCACCACATTGACAACGATGTGGAGCTCCGCTAGGTGGACCCAAATGCATTTTTTTTATTTAGTTTCAACTTTCCCGGTGTTTGTGTGTATGTAATAAAGCCTAATAATAAAGCCTGCAAGTAAAATTTGGCCCACTTCTCGGTCTTCGATTTAGCTGAAAATTTGCACACTACTGCTGGCGACACATTTTTTACCATTAACCTAACTCAATTATTTCACATAACTATGCAAGTCCTAAGCTAGCATAATTGATGTGTATATAATTAACTTATTATTATTCTTTAAGAGCTATCGATCAACAAATACCGTACTTCATTAGAGTAGATTTTTTTATTTATTTTTATTATCTATAGGCTCGCGTTTGACCACCATCTCGCCTGATGTTAAGCGATGATGGCGAATTCTCGTCTACGAGCTTTGTATTATTATCGTCTTTACTTAAAGTCAACGGCACATAGTTCCTTTACCTCAGCAGTATAGTGTATACTGATTAAAAAGGAAACAAAGAGGCTATAATAAATGAGCAATAAGTACATGACGCCGGAAATGTGTCGTCGGAGCGTTAAGATGGAAGTCCTGTTCGGGCAGCACCGCGTGAAAATCCAAGCGCAGCGCCGGATGCGCACTAAAACACTAACCATGTTCCATCGGTATGTAGGTGCACTCCCCCCCCTCACCTGCACTGCACCTTTAGCTCCTTCTGAACTTCCTGTTATTGCAGAAATATGATTGAGATCGAAAATAATTGAAATATTGATTAATAAGAACAACATTGCAGCGCTCTTCTTCTCTCTACTTATTTAAAATTTTGCTGTGCTCGACAGGGTTCATATTTTTTTCTATTTAGTATACTTACGACTTGTATTATGGGTGCAATAAAGATTTAAGATTTGATTTTATAAATGATCTAATAAAAAAGTTATTTTTTATAGAGTTAGTCGCTTTGAGGACAGAGTTAACTCTTTTAAAAGGCAAGCAATTTTCATAGTCAATTTACCGACACAATACAAAGTGGACTGTTTTTGACTTATGACAATCGTATTATGTAGTTTGGCTCTCAGCTCAGGTAGGGAGGTCATTTATTCGTTATATTTTCAGTAAACATAGAGGCAGATTGCTAGTTATTTTTTGTTATTTAAAGTTTTTTTATAATTATTATTATATTATTTAAAGTTAATTTTGATTCGAAGTTATGACTATCACGTTTATTCGATAACCTCTCGGTAGCTATACTTAGTACTTTTCAAGCTATGGAATTAATTAACTAGGTACCTTTATTTTTATTCAGCTGGCAAATATACAAATAAATATCCAAATGAATTCCTAAAAGTATCACATGAAAAGAAGGAGAGAGCGATTTGCAGTCCCAGAATTCTGTAGTATAAAGTATAATAATTTATTAACAATGACAAATGAAAGTACAAGTCATTTAATAACAATAGTCACCACATTACGACATTTGTAATTGTAGTAAGTATACTTACTGATTCTGGTCAATGACTTTTCTTTGATAGTTGCATCGCAACGTCCTTCATGCATCCTCCGTGACTCTCAAGTTCACACCTCGAACCATAACGGCAAGAATTTAATTGTAACACAACACGCATAAGGAATGACAAACATTAATTTTAAAAGTATACCAATGTCTTGATCTTGAAAGAAAAAATATGAGGTATGTTTTCGTTCGTCAAAGTCACATTCATGTGTCCTGCCTGTTGTATCTGATTTGCAAAGGACTCCTACAATACGCCCAATATTTTTGTTCAGCCCTGTACTCATTGTTCAGCCCTGTACTCATTGTTAGTAAACAGCTTTTTTTAAATGTTTAATACAATTCTATTCCTTGAAATTGATATTTCTGGCTTATAATTTAAGATGCATACGCTTTATCATTCGCAATTCTTATTACACGCATATCTTGTGATTTTACAAAGAGACTCAAACAATTGAATATGTAATTACTTTAAATGATAAAAAATAACGGACGACTTTGTTACGTCCTACAGACCTACAGTGTGTCATTGAAGTTAGGAGCCGAATATCGCAATACGCTTTTGTCTGAAACGTCTGATTGACTTCGCCCGTAAAATACGGTTTGACAGCAACCGATACCAAAATTCTCTTATCATAAATTAAAAGTGAGAAAGAAGATTCGTATAATTTGTCTGCATTGCTTTAGTTTCGATGTCTTCCGTACATAATTGTTTAGCTTTGATGAAAATGCATCATAAACGTCGCGCGGATACAGCGTAAAGTGTCGTAGCCACGTAGCTGCGTTGTCGTAGCCGCGTAGGCGCGTCGTAGTAATCGCGTAGATGCTTTGTCGTAGCTGCGTAGGTGTTACTCGTAGATGTGATTAGTAAATTCTAGTATAATAATAGTGAAGTAAAGTTGTTATATCTATCTATTTCGGTAGTTAATGGACTACTTTAACTTATATTAGATTATGCACCAAGGGGATAAAGCAGTGACTCACGTCACGGGCGGCATATTGAACCCTGAGCGAAACGAGGGAAGCGAGGGAGTTATATAGAGTCCTTAGTGAAGCCAGGGGTTCTAGCTGCCCGACGAAGACAGGCTTTATTTCAGAGGATCATACTCTACTTTTACACCTTGTGCGAGACAGTAAAAACCGGCCAAGTGCGAGTCTGACTCGCGCACGAAGGGTTCCGTACCATTAACGGCAAAAAAGTCACCAAAATGTTGAATACAGGCCTGCGAATCACAAGCAATATTGTGAATCTGGGATCCTACAAGGCCACCAGCGAAACCGCGATATGTGGCAGCGGTAACTAGGTGTTTGTTTTTTGGGATACCGATTTACGTTTAGTTCGAAAGTGATAGTCCTACAATTCTACAAGCATACACAACTTACATCTACAACTTACATTTGTCCCCGTGGTGGTATCCTGGTCTCGTTCAATCCCGTGTCCGGTCGGGGGTTATAGGCGGAAAATATATATATTAATAAGGGACAACCGATGTGGTCTGGACCGGGATTCTCGGCAGACAGCTAGACACGTTCCCGACAACATTACTTCGCTGCGCGCGAAATATATACACAAACAAATGCACGGGCAATTCACAGTACCACTCGCGGATCGCGAACGTACTCGTAATTTCGAATAACGATTGGTTTGTTATAAACCAATTTCAACAAAATTAAATCAAGACCAACGTTTTGCGTCTCGCGATATCACACATCACATCATCAGCCTATTAATGTTCCCACTGCTGGGACACAGGCCTCCTCTCTGTGAGAGGGGATGGGCCGTAATCCACCACGCGGGCCCAGTGCGGGGTGGTGGATGTCACATGTCTTCGAATTTTTGGTTCTAGGACATGCCGGTTTCCTCACGATGTTTTCCTTCACCGTTTATGAGAGCAGTGGTGATGAAATAATTTACACAAAGTAAAGCGCCTGCCTGGGTTCGAACCCACGACCTACAACTTGTAAGTCGCGGCCATACCACTGGGCCACCACGCCCACCACTGCTCTCGCGATATCAAACGGCATTATTCGGTTTTTAGTATTTGTTGTTATAGCGGCAACAGAAATACATCATCTGTGAAAATTTCAACTTCCTAGCTAACACGATTCATGAGATATAGCCTGGTGACAGATAGACAGACAGACGGACCGCGGAGTCTTAGTAATAGGGTCTCATTTTTAGCCTTTGGGTCGGAACCCTAAAAAGCTAGGGCTCCATAAATTAAGTATTTATTTTGTAATTAATATAAATCAAAAATAAAAAAAACATTGATGTTGGACACATTAGTCTAGTTATGGAAGGATAGAGTAATGTTTTTATTCGGTATATTTATGGAAGTTGTGGTGGAGTTTATTTCAGTACTCAAAGGTGTAGAAACTATTGAGTTCTGATTATGGTGGCCAGTTCGATTTTCGATCAAACTTCTTTACAATGTCCTAGTGGGCATTTTTTACTTAAGAGTCTTTCACGAGTTTCCGCACGAACTTAACGTTCTAAATTATAATCACCAATTCCTTGGGAGTTTCATACACCTTTACAGAGGTAATGCTTTACTTTACGTTGAGATTGCATGATAGGTAATTGGACACTGTCGAGCAGGTGGTGTAAAAAGTATATTATAAGTATATAATAAATTAACGTACGCTTAAAATTACGGTAAATGTTAGTATCTAAACATTTGCAGTATGTAGTATCTTTCTAACAGATGGACAGATGCTGTATTGGACTTTGTTTTATCTACCCATTTTTTTTTTTTTTTTTCTTAACACTATTCCCCGCCAACGATATTGGCGCCTTATGTGCTTAACCTCAGTCGTTCCGGTCAATCTTTTATGCCTCTCGTACATTCATTCCTCATACCAGTTCTTTCTTGCATTCATCTTCTTGCATTCTGTGGGTAAGGGTCCCACTTTTATTAGTCTACTCTATGGGCATGATTTATTTCTTAAAAAATAGTTAATAATACAAAAATACAGTGTGCTATAATTACAACTGAGCAAAAAGGTGCCATTAAAAACAATTAGAGCAAAATGTGCTATTACATCATATTGAGCAAAGGTGCTGTTTATCACAGAATATACAGTAGTAGTTTATCACAGAAAATAGGGTAAAAACTATATAACAGCTAGGGATAGAAACACAACAGTGCAACTATCACACAATTAACACAGAAATTAACATTCAATAAACTTAGGTACTAACATGAAATACTGCCGGTTACACATGTCCAGGCTGCATTCCGTGCTTGCATTTAAATATCATACATAATACTAATGAAGCACGGTGCGCCTCAGGTTTTATTTCTTGTCTACCCATTACACATGACGTGTTTTGGTGTCGTGTGTGTCGTGATGGTCCTGTGTCTAAGAACTCGCCGCTCGTGCTTTAGATCGTGTGTTCAAATCCGGACAAGTACCAATGTGACTTTTTCAAATTCAATTATGTACTTTCTAAGTTTATCTTGGACATCACAGGCAACGGTGAAGGAAAACATCGTGAGGAAACCTGGACTTATATAGTTAATGTAAGTCTGAAATAGCTAAGTCAGAGGTCTGTGGGGTTCACAGAGGCGGCTTAACTCTGATATCCGAGGTGGCCACATCCTCACTCGTAAAAAGAAGTATCCATGTCTACAATACAAACAAATTAATTCACCGCCGACGCACCTACAATGCATGGAGCTGCGGGATAGGTCGATAAACATAATTAAAAATTAAATGTCGACTGCAGTCTGGCCGCAAAAAGTGGTCAATGTTATTGAGTGGCGGTGTCGCAGTCACGTGACGCCGTCTCACCATGACACCGAGGCGACGACCAGCGGTGTCCTTGCGGTGACACCTCGTACTTTTGTATACTCTACAGAGCACCGCAGACGCCTCGGCGGGCACTGCTAGAGACGGCAATGTCAAAACTTTCCATACAAACCATAGAGACAAAGCTACCAGCAAACCGAGATCCTAGACAGATGACATACTATCATCGAAAACGTGGCGATAGCGATTGGAAATACGTCAAAAATGTATGGGAATGTCAAACGTTTTATTATTGTCTACCCGTTTTCGGAATTGAAAAATTGCCTTTTCACTCAGGAATAATGTAGCTTTCTATTGGTGAAGGATTTTTTTAAATCGGTCCAGTAGGTTCGGAGCCTATTCGGTACAAACAAACAAACAAAAAAATCTTTCCTCTTTATAATATTATATAGATATAGAATATAGATTAATTAATTAATTATTATATTAATTATAGTAATAGTACAGAGTATAGATTATTATCAGTTTGTATCACGTTAATTATGAGTCCATAATATTAAAGTTACATTATTTTGTAAATAATAGGTACAAAGCAAGCGTCACCATTTCGATTTACTCTTAGAAATTGACGGAATACAGTAATGGCGTCTTTACTCGCTGCCAGCGGGACGATTTCGTGCTCTGTGGAATCGTCCTAGCTTGTCTCGAAGACTGCACTAACACTGTACTGCGAAAGTCACATTCATGTTTTAGACAGGAATTTTGTAGTGGACTGTATGCTTGTTGGCGTTTCTTGTTGTTGAATGAAAATACTTTCTTCATTCGTCAATTACAAATGTAGTCCTGTATGTGAAAATTTAATAATCTGGCCAGCCAGACCTGAGAAAATAATATATGACTTGAGCTTATTTAGAGCTTCACTTTTAACATTTTTTTCTTTTAACATTTTATTAGATTAAATTACGTGAGTACTTTCAATCAGACCACCAAATTTGCATTTTTATCAGTAAACGCATGTTTTGTCATCATTTGGTGATTGAACTAATGTTAAAAGACTGAATTAGAAGATAATATCGTCGTTATAGGAAGCACAGCAAGACAGAAAGATTTATTATAAATAAATAATTATCTCAAGGATCAAATGAAGCAAAATCAAATCAATATGTTTTAGGTCCTCCAACAAACCTTTTTACCCGACTGCCGAAGGAGGGTAATGTGTTTATCAGTCTATGTATGTATGTATGTTTGTTCCTATGTGGCGTTCCAGAGACCAAACGCGTTGGCCGATTTTGATGATTCTTACGTAAATCGATTCGTCTGAACCCTGCGAGTGTCACTGGCTATATTAAAATTGTAAGATAGAAAAATGGCGGATTTTGGGCGGCATATTGTGGAGGCCCAAATTTTTTTTTCATCCTATCTCATCGTGGGGGTATCAAAATAAAGCCAAAAATAAACATCTGGTTTTGGTCAGCCAGCTCGCGAATATGTATCCTCCGACTGCACAGCATGATTTTCTTCGTTTACGTCTTTTTAGTTAATTTCATAAGCAGTCGGGTTTTTTGTTTTTTTTTTTTTTATCTTAAACCAACTTTTTCTATCATCGTAAGCAATGGATGCCCCTGACAAAAATCATTCTTGTGGACATTGTTCGTTGAAAGGAGCGTTGTTCTTTATTTAGCAGATGACGTAAATACTTACACTGTATACTGGACCCGAAGCCGCTACATTCCCATGTAAAAAATGTAGACATGACAAATGTCAACATATCGAATGCTCAGTATTGCTCACTCCAACCGGTCTCAGTGAGATAATTACTGAGTAACACGAGATTTAATTTTATCTACCTGTGAAAATTTATGCTTGTGCGGAGCGTATGGCTGGCATTGAGCATCGGGTTGCAGACTTGCAGCTATAGGGGGCGTGCAGGTCGGCGGGTCGTGCGGCGAGGGCGCATCGCTTGCAGCGCCCTCTGTGCCCTTGCCGACGCACGGTGCATGCACCCTGTGTACTGACAGCACAGCGGGTAACAGTAGATCAAATCTGGTTTATAGTGGAATTATGATGTAACGTTTTTTTTGGCTACAGTGACAGACATTCATACAAAATTATTTTGAAGTATGGGAAGTAACAAAAGACGTAAGTTTGTGGGGGTGTTTTTTACTTTTTCACTCAAAAACCACAGAACGGGTTTTTGTTAAAACTTTAATGTACTGGTAAGAGGAGCGGGAGTAGCTGTACACATTGCTAAAACTAGCTTTTGCCTGCGACTTAGTCTGTGTAGCATTAGTATTTCGAATAGTCTCAAACTATCTGCATGCCAAATTTCATCTAAATCAGTTCAGCGGTTTAAGCGTGAAAAGATAACAGACAGACAGATAGACAGAATTACTTTTGCACTTATAATTTTATTTTGGATTTATTTAGATATACACGGGCAAAGACGCGGGCCTTCGTCCAAATCAAAATAACAATACAGTGCGGGTGAATCGGGATTTGAATTCAACATAATCCACCTGTTTTGCGTAAAATTCAAGTTTATTCACGTTCTAGATTCTTCAATTAAGGATAGTTCTCGTCTAATGTAAGCAGCAACAACCTGCTTTGGTTTCCTCTTGTCTTGCGTTTAAAGGCCATTTACCTTCATTCCCTCACGTTTCAAGATAACGATGGTTAATGAAGAAATCTCTTAGTTGTCCTACTAGTTTTCCTTGTCTGTGACCATGCATCGACCCTCGCCCCTCCCCGCCGGCGTCCCCCGGCCCGGCCCCGGTGCGCTCGGCCGTCGTGATGCTGCATTTTAATAACGTTTTTGACTTACATGTCCAGCCGGGACGGGAAAATCGTTGTTTTTCTTATTTCATGTAATTCTCTTTACATAAAGCTGCACTGATATTATTGGGTGCAGCTGCAGCATTTCGCATTGATGCTGAATAAAACACAATATTGCTATTTATGACTGAAGATTGAACCTCCAGTTTAATATCTCATTCATAAGATACCATACCGTATTGATGGGAGGACGACAGATCTCCTAAATCCATAATGTATGTAGACAGTACTGGAAGGCTGGTTTATTTGCTTTTGTGATATTTTTTTCCTATGCCATGGCAGTCTTTGTTTCAGTTGAATGTACCCACATTTGTTTATATGTATACTTAGGTACTGCAAGTCGTTCGCAGGTGTATTTGGACAGCAAGCGGTTTGCATTGTGTCCTATTATATAGGGATATTGCTAGACAATCTAAGAGATATAATTAATGCTGCCAGATTTACACATAGGTTCACTACTCTTCAAATACATAAGTCGTATATTATAACAATGTATGGATTCGTTCTAATAGCACTATTGCCATAAGAGCGTTTAAACCAAATTGAAAGTTTAACCCCAATTCTCAAAGTGAAATCTACTTATTATTTATTGTTATTAATTGAGGCTTTTTTTCCTGTTGTCATGGCAACGAGTCTAGTGGAGGTCGTATTTATAGAGGCTAAATGTGAAGTTCTCGAAATCAAATAGGATAACCTCTTCAAGTATGAACAAATTATCCTAACTTTAGTATAAAAAGTAAAAATTTAATTTCTATTCTGCCTAGTTGACTAAGTTTGCAGCGTCATGTAAACATGAAAGTGTGTATGAGCCGTCATGTTTGCATGACGGCATTAGTCGGCATTGGCAGGCGAAGACGTGCGCACGCAATGTCGCAAAATACTGCTTGCTATAGGGAAGTCCTCAGCGACTTCATTAATATCTAGGAATAAAAATGAGGCAGAAAATAAATGGAATCACTAGTCCTAAAGCTTGAGGCTGAAAATTTTAGACACTTATTATATCATATTATAATCATTCTCCGTGATGCAAGAAATCATAAAGTTTCCAATAGAATATCATGAATTCGAAATAGCATTTCTCATAACCTTCTTTTTGAATTAGGGCAGTCACCATAGATAAGAGTTTTAAATAAGTTTCTTCATTCACATCACATCACATCATCAGCGTTTTAATGTTCCCACTGCTGGGACACAGGCCTCCTCTCATAGAGGGAGTGGGCTATAATCCACCACGCGGGCCCAGTGCGGATTGGTAGATATGTCACATGTCTTTGAATTTTTGGTTCTAGGACAAGCCGGTTTCCTCACGATGTTTTCCTTCACCGTTTTGAGAGCAGTGGTGATGAAATAAATTACACAAAGTAAAGCGCCTGCTCGGGTTCGAACTCGTAATTCGGGACCGTAACCACTGGGCCACCACTGCTCTTCTTCATTCATTCGTACATTATTACGATAATCTTTTGGAACATTCCTCTATTATTTCACTAAAATATGTGATAATATTTTTTCGTTTCAATAATCAGCTTTCGCACCACCCTGAACGATCTTTACTTTCTTTTTTCGCGAACGGACGCGTCGTCGTTTGTCACGCCATGGTTTCAAGTGGTGCGGCATCATGCAAACTGGACGGCAAACTTGAACGTGAGTGGCCTATATGTATGCTCTGCAAACTGGACGCCAATTCAAGCGCGCTGCTAACTTGACGGGAAACTGGATCGTGTATGGCTGGCATAATGTAAGCACATCATAACAATCTTCAATCAACTAGAATTAAGTTATAGAATACGGTTTCTATGTAGTTTTCTAGATTTCTATCAGCTAGCAAAACATTGTTAAGGGTCAAGGAACTAAATAGGTACCTAAGTTATTTCATGCCACTTTACAATGTAGAGTACCTACATTACATACCATGGCGCGTGCGCTCCTCAGGCACACTTCGTCGTGTGGCAATCATAACACGTTCGCAAATTGATGTCAACGCCTCTTTGAACCCTCGCTTCACAAATTTAATTCAACTTAAGTACAAAACTTTTGTATGCGTCTGCGCATTTATTGAAGAGCTGAATCGGTAATCGACTATCTGGCCGGTTGGTAACTCATTATCAGTGCGCTGCTAAAGGATCGTATTATGAAATGAAAAAAAAGTCTTCGTTCTCTGATAAGGCTTTGTACTTAAACAAAACTTTTTGGAATCTTTTGATATTTCTGAAAGATTTGTTCCGGTCGGATCCCCTCGATCTGATCCCCTGCTGGTTTTTTTTTTATTATTTCCGTTCTGATCCACTATAAACTTTGACATTCCGGTCTGATCCCCTAACTCTTTTTGACAGGTAAGTACAATCAAGAGAAAACAGTTGTTTTTGTAAATAATATTTGTTTTTATTTGTTATGCGTTGAATATCATCACAACGTCAGACCTATGTATTTCTTGACAATTTCACAAATGTAGAGAAAAAAAAAATGCAAATTATTGCAAATTATTTAGGAAAAATCATAATTTTGCTGCTTGCATAATACAGTAAACATTATTAAAAACGGTTCAAACCGGCTGCGGTGACTTGGCTAAGACGAAAATGTAGAGTCGTTGTTCCTCAATACACGTTTTCATTACAATAAGAATTACGAACATAATTATTTATTTAACAATTTTAAACCCTGTAACTATATTTTGTGGCTGACTGTCCAAAAATCTGTTAATAGATAACTAGGGGATCCGACCGGTATAAAATATTGAAACTTATTTGTGATACCCTGCACGGTGGATCAGACCGGAATAGAAAATATTATAAAAAAAAACTGATCCCCCAGGGGATCAGATCGAGGGGATCAGACCGGAACAAATCTTCTGAAAATAAGTAGGTGCCTATGTACCTGCGTGCCGCCGCTTACGTACTTTGTGTATGTACTGAATTTGCTAAAGTAATGTTTCGTAAATTAGTAACTTTTAGGTGGTAGAAGTGTTTTAGTGACAGCTGAGTCGGCATTTTATGTTTTGTAAAGAAGGGCTTACTGGGTTTTCTTACGTCACCCGTGTTCGGAATTTCAAGGAAAGGCAACACGCCAAATAAAATAGATCCGGTAAACAGAATATTTTTTATTTAAAACACAAATGAATATTTATTAAATTTTGATAACAGTTTGATGGCATGAACTTTTATATAGAGGAGGAGTTGTACCAAAGGATCGTAGCTGTAACTGTATTTTCTGCCTACCTCCATGGAAAAAAGGTGTGAGTGTACACTTTTATTTATGATATTATATTATGACATAGTTTTAAAATTCACAAAACTTTTGAGCCTAAAAAAATATTAAGTCTCTTTGATGAGATCAAAAAAGTAGTAAGTATTCAAATACGTTGGACGAATAGAGTTTAGATAATATTATCAATGCACGTATGCAAATATAAATAAAAAAAATATATACACTTTATTCCATACGCCAAAAAGCAGTACATAAGAGACAGTTTACGAGAAAGTACCTATGTTGAAATAATGTATTTTATAAACGATGTATTTTTCATTTACAATCAATTATTTAGAACTTGTTTAGATACTGATCAATTAATAGTTTAGTAGAGTCCATACTCTGTAACAATTCTTTGGACTTCTTAGATAAAATGTGTACTTTGTGTATTGACCATTCTGGGATACGGTTTCTCAGTCCGTTCAAAGCTTCCTGTTCTCGTTTTATATCGTTACCAATGTCAATTTGTGTGTCATTCAGTTTCTTTACAAAAGAGTTAATAAAATTAGGATCGTTAAACTTTTTGTCCAATTCTGCAAACATGTTAGTATAATTACGTTCTATGTCTCCTTTGATTTCATCCATTTGAGCATTTATTAACTCGTTTACTGCTACGTCTACGGTGTAATTGGCATCAGCTTCAGAATTTTTTAATGTTTCCATTGGTATATCAGTCGGCTCTGCCACGTATTGTAATGTGCTGCCTTTAAGGTAGTCAAACACATCTGTAATAGTAAAAAGTAAAGTTAAATATGGGTTTATGTTCTCCACCGCGGTAGGTTATGGTCTCGATTGGATCGTCAAAAGCTGACCTCTACCTTTTCCTTGTGGAAAGTATCAGTCACAAACAATTTCACGTCTCTTATACTAATTACATGACACCTTACCATACATGATGTCTTTTTACATAAATTTTGTTTTCAGTTTGAGTAATTCTATTATTTTGGTGTACAATATATAATTAAAAATAGTCATCGTCACGGACTATAAGACTTCTGCCTACCTACTGTGTAATAGACTGAACTAGTCAATTTTATATCATAAATACATACATTATAACTACATAAAAACATAAATATACTCTAAGCATATTTTATGATCTACTTACTGCGCTTTACCCTTTGGTTGCCACCCTCAATGCAATGTTTTCGATATTTCTCCAAGTCCCGTTTCAGTCCAATTTGCTTGTAGCTAATTTCAGCAGTAGTTTCCATTAAGCTATATATTTCTGAGGTAATGTTAACGTTTTCTAAATCTTTGATAAAATGATTATAGTCATCCTGTAGACTTAAGACTTCATACATCGTCATGCCGAACTGTTTTACTGCAGCTTCCTTTAAATTGGTTTTAAATTTTGTAATTTTTTGTTCATACATTGCATCTCTGTTTCCGAGCGTCCCATTTAAACCTTCGTCATATGCCAATTGCAGCTCAGTTAGCTTTCTGTGTATGTAATCATTAAGATCTTTAAGTCTAATGCAATACATGCCAGTAGACTTTGGAATAGTTAAGGTATTATTGATCTCAAGTCCAAATCCTGAAAAGTTGAAATAATTAATAATGCCCAAAATTATGCCAGAATAGATTAACCCAATAATATGAAACTTATACAAAACCGGTGGAATGAGAGTATACTAGGGTGAACTGTTCACACCAACGAACTTTTTTAGAGCGTACCAGTGTGATGTTACGTTATGAAATGGTGTAGACAATAAACATACATATGATTGCAGCTAATCCTGATTTGCTGTCATTTATTGAATAGTTCTGATGTATATCTTCGAAGATCCTAATCAGATCTTGATAATTTTGAATGGGGCCACATGATAAAATAGCACCAGCTTTTAAATAAAAGAATAATCTAAATCGGTTCACGCAGTAAAAAGTTCAGTGATAAAACAAATAAAAAGAAAATACAGTCGAATTGATAACCTCCTCCTTTTTGGGAAGTCGGATAAAAAATTAAGACATGTTTGACAGAATAAGTTATTTTTGTTTGTCAAAAATAACGTGTTCTGTCAATAATACAAAAAAATACATTACGTACTGTTTTCCACGCCGATTTCATCACCGTTAATGCTACATATCTTTCTAAGCTTTTCTAATTGCGTTAGTAAGAAATCAGAGGTTACATTAACAACGTAAAATTGTTTTGCCAGTTTGTTAAATTGTTCAAACTGATTCGCAATCACATCTACGTTTGGTTCTAATTTCTGAAGCAAAATAGCCGTATCATGCAGTACGTGTCGCATATGTGTCGGGCGCTCTTGAAATTGTTCCTGGAATTCTTTTAATTTATCCATATACTTTTTAAATACTTCTTCCGCATCAGGGTAAACCCTGTTCACTATTTTCTCTTTAATTTTTAACATTTCTGCCTTTTCTTTAATCAAATATTTTATATCGCTATGACTTAAGATGCTGTAATCTTCTTCAGGACAGAATTCTTTTAAATTAATCACAGAATTTTCATTAGCATTATTCTCAGAATTTTTATGAACATTATTCTCAGATTTTTTATTTATATTATTCTCTGACTTTTCATTTGAATTATTCGCCGAGATTTTATTTGAACTTGCCCGATTTTCATTTAAATAAGTCGCCCGATTTTCATTGGAATTACTCTCCGAATTTTTATTTATCATCTTTGAAAAGTCATCAATATTAGCAATTAATTTTAAATGTTCTGGTTCTGAGATGTAATCTGAACCAACAGACTCAGGATACACCCTCTCACAGAACGACGATACTATATTTTGCAGAATAAAAAAGCCAACAATGTGTTTGTGAATAAACATGTTTACGAACTCTTGTAATACTTTGGCCTGAAGGATACAACCCTGATGCTTTTATAGTAGGTCTGCAGTCATAAAGACGTAGAGAATTCTAAAAATGCTTACATTCTTACCAATAAAAAGTAGGTACCTATTAACCCACGTACTCAATAATTTATTTTTTATGATTCTTACACCTTTTTATCTTATCTACCTGCCAAAGCAATAAAAAAACGACAGTTTAATTTAAAATAAAATTAGACGTAAATACTTAGTAAAACATATTTTATATCTACTTATAGTGTACCATAGCCCGTAGGTCTTTATGCCTTGGCCATTAATGTTGGCATGTTAAATCAGACATGCCTTTGAAAATAATAATTCTAAAGTCAACCCTGAAGGACCCTTGAAATCTTGAAAAAAGGTTTGTAAGTCAAACGCGAATGCATTGCTGCGGGACGCGGTCAGGGCTGCCTGGCGTTCGCAAAAAAGCGATACCTATTGTAATAAAACAGCTCACTCCAGTATACAATAGCAATATATATTTCTCGACTCCAATAACAATCTCTTAATTTAAAATAGACTAGATTACAGTTAGAATAGACTCCAATAAACTTGGTGTTAGCTAAAGTTATCGTAATAGACAAATTGTCCGACCTAGACCAGCGCCAACGGAACCAGCCCCGACGTTCCTTTCTTATATCCTCCGCTATCACGCTATTGACAGTTTTACCATAGATTGGCACAAATACAATCGTTTCGGAGTTGCCAGCACAATTAGTTGAATGCGATAAATAGTCGACTATAAATTAGATGGAATAATATTCTTGATCACCAGTTCACCAGTCTTGCCAAGAGGTGTCGTGTTACCCAATTACTGGGTTGTGGAGGTCAGATAGGCAGTCGCTTCATGTAAAACACTGGTACTCAGCTAAATCCGGTTAGACTGGAAGCCGACCCCAATATAGTTGGGAAAAGGCTAGGTAGATTGAAATGCTTGATCACAAAACAGTCTTACTAATCATATAACATAATATCCAAAACCTAACACTATAATATGTTAGGCTCTTAGAATAATAACGTAAAGAAACCTAGTAACTACGAGTACAAAAAGTGAGGCAACTAAAACTTAGCCATAGTGGCTAACTTCTCTCGACGAGCCGTCAGTACTCAAGGTCAAGTTCCGTCGAACACAGCTCGCAAGTAAATAATTGAAAATGACAGTTTGTAGCGTAAAGGGATGTCATAGCACTTCAGGAAAACAAAAAAACTGTGATCAAATTACATTTTTCAAGTAAATACATTTTGAACATTATTTTTACGGAAATCGATCATCAAACAAAAATTCAAATAACCTAAGTGATCACAATACAGTGTTGCTATTTATGAGGAAAAAGATACTCACATTTAATAAATAAAAATTTAAAATTTATATTATTAATATAATTTAATTTATAAAAAATTTTGTTTAGCATAAAAAATAGTTTTTGATGCCTACTTCCGCTATTGAATACGATATAACAATTTGCCAGTTTCGAGAAACTAATTTTTCATTAGGTATTTTATAATATCAGTCTTTGTAAATAGGATACTGGTGGCGATTCTGTGTGCTGCAAATTAAACTATATTTATTTACAGCCTCTAAATAATGGTCGTTATCGACACTGCTACCTACAGTGTTTTTAAAATAATCATAATATTTTTTTATTTGCGTAATATAAGTAGTAAATAGAGTTTTTAAATTAAAGCTCGTAGATCGCTATGTTATGCTGGACGCGTACAAATATGGTAGCATGAGAAATAAGAAGAAAAAAAATTAATCATGCGAGAGGTAATCACAAATTATTTGGTAGGTAAATAAAAGTTAATAAAAGATAAAAGTTAATTAGATAAAACTGGACCAAATAACTAAGTTTGTTTGTGATTATTTTCCTGTAATTGTTTGATTATTGTTATTATTAGAACTACCTGATCCTGATCTATATCTTATCCAGTTCCTGATAACATAAAATACTTGTCTTCGATTTGATCCAGCAACATAGTAGTGCGTTTTCCCATATTTTTGTGGGTAACGGCCTGGTAATCTCTGGAAGCTATATATGTGTGCGTTTGAGGAACGTAGACACATTCGGCTCACGCACACAAAGAAAATGAAGTGGACACACGATATCGCTCGTGTTTTGTTCTAGACGCGGCTTCTATGCGATATTGTTCTAAGGTTAGGCTTCTTTATGAAGTCTAGTCAAGATTACCGCTCTGTTCGACTTTGACAGATTTTTTAACATTATACCTACATGCCAATTTAAGCTTCACTGAAAATTTCATAATAAAGAAGACTGATTCCTCCTGAAAGACTTCATTACAGGTTATGACGATTTTCTGATAAAATTTCAAAGTCGCAAATGAACATTTATATTACACACAAAATCCTTAATAGACTAATATGGTGACCGATCTTTCGACTAAACGTGCTAGGTTTAGGAGCCAGCAACCCTAGCTGCGATCACAGCACATCGTAACCAAATAGTACGGGCGGCGCGTCGCGATCGCGTCAGGTGCAGCCGACCTCGCATGGTCGCCATGCTGTCTGCTGTCTAGAGGACACGCGGTCAGGCCAACCATCAATTCACATTAAACGTCACTGAATTCGACACTGAAAACTACAAGTCAAATCGCGTATATACATCTGAAACTGTTTGCAATATAGTAAGTAAAATATCTCCTATTTTTTATTTAAGACCTTTTCCAGGGACATGTAAGTGGCGTTATCCTACCTCCTTACAAATAATCTAGCTTATTAAAAAAAAAGGTAGTAGGTATTACATGCTTGGTCATGGAACTTACGGACTACAATTAATTATTTTAATATTACTAGCGACACGCATCCGATTCGCACGAGACACAATGTGTCCGGAGTTGTAATAATGCAAAAAATATAATGCAAAAATGTGCAGGGGTTCTTTTTAGGCAATAATCAAAATAAACCTTAGAGCTGTGTTTTTTTGTCAGTGTACCAACTCAAAGATTAACAGAAAAACCCATAAATACATATGTTAACCCCCAAAAACTTTGCAGTATTTTAGAAAATGCTATAAAAATTTGAGAAATTACGTTTTGTCTTTTATGGCTCAATACAAAAATATTTTATCGTTTGAGTGTTAGATGAATATATTTTATTATATTTTCTATGCTATGGCCGTAAAAATAACATTAAATCTACGCCTCTATGAGACTAGGCTCAAAGTTATGATTGTTAGTTTTTTTTTTTACTTTTTTTATTTGTGATGGGTTTGCTCTTGACTCTAGTCTAGGTCAGAGGTGACAGAGACAGAGTCGACGATGAAGTGAGCTTACCCAGAAAAAGCCTGTTCACTCTAACTTTGAAGAGATTTGGGTTGTATGCGTTCGGAAACAGACGCAGGCAGTGAGTTCCACTCTTTAACTGTGCGCATTATGAAGGATGTTTGGAAGCGCTTGGTGCGAATTGGTGGAATGGCAACGAGGTGAGGATGATAACATGCAGTGCGTCTAGATGTCCGATGGTAGAAGGGGGCCGGTGGGATGAGGTCGTGGAGTTCATGAGCACACTCGCCGAAGAAGACCGACAAGCAGGCAACCTTACGGCGATGAGCCAAGCTTTGAAGCTTGGCATCCACCAGTTTGACGTCGCCAATTAGTCTCTTAGCTCTGCGTTCCACGGAGTCGAGCGCGGCAAGTTGATATTTAGCTAAGCCATCCCAGAGATGGCTGCAATACTCCATGCAGGATCAGACTTGCGCCTTGTAAAGAGTTAAAAGCTGTCCAGGCGTAAAGTATCGCTTCACTCTGTTTAGGATGCCCAGTTTTTTTTGCCGCAATTTGGGCTTTGTACCCAATGGAGGTACCGAAGTTGAGACTGGATGTCAACTCCATGCCAAGGAGCTCGAGCCGATCAGTCACCCAGCAACCAACAGCGTTTGTATGAAATGAGTTCTCTTTGCGGTAAAAAGACATGCCTGTGTTTTGGTGGCGTTAAAACAGACCAGATTGTCATCACCCCACTGGGAGACAAGGCTTTACGTCAAATCTGTCCGCTCCACCATAGCCTCTCTCAAGGAACGAACTTCATCCCCGCTGGTTTTTGCGCTGAACAAGTATCTCTCTGAAACAGTACTATCATCTGCGTACCCAACAATATCAGGCAGAAGTAGGTCATTGATGTGCAGCAGGAAAAGAGTTGCAGAAAGAACAGACCCCTGAGGAACTCAGGCATTAATAGCCATAAGGTCAGAGTAGCAGCCGTCAACGACTACTCGGATCGGCCGTTCGCTATGGAAGTCTGATATCCAGCTACAAAAACCAGCTGGGATGCCATAAGCAGGAAGCTTGCTGAGTAGACTAGCGTGCCAGACCCTGTCAAAGGCCTTCGAGACATCAAGCGATACAGCAAGTGCTTCGCCGTGTTTCTCGATGGCTTCGCCCCAGCAGTGCGTGACAAACACAAGAAGGTCGCCAGTTGACCGTCCCTGGTGATAGCCATATTTATTCATTTTGTTTATAGCTGAGGAGATCATTGTCTTCAAGGTAGGCCAGCCACTTACTGTTCAGTACCCTTTCCAAAACCTTGCACAGAATGGAGGTAATGGCTATCGGACGGTAGTGGGCAGGGTGGATGTGGATATCGTAGTAAGTAAGTCAGATATTAACATTGCTCTATCTTTGCGGGTGTGGAGATTTGACCCCTTAGGGCGGGTTCACATTAGGTCGCACCGATTCGATTTCTGTCGGGTCGGATATATTATTGGTATACTGCTTTGTATATCACCTTTCATACTTGTCGGCTCGTAGAGGCTCTCGCCAGAAATTTCGCCGGCTTGCACGCAGGGAGGACACGTTTATAAACATGGAGGACTAAATTAATATAGAAGTTTTGATTTCTCTTGTAGAAAACATGAGTTTGAGAACGTCGTCATCGTCCATTGTACATAGAAGCCAACTCACAACTGCTTCGTGGCAAGCCGGGCAGCGGTTAACGACGGAGGTGTTTACATTACGTCGGACCGGCAGCTTATAGTTTGAACACCATAACCCGATTGTCGGCCAACGGTTAAATTGTCGGTCCGAACAAATGTGAACAATTATGTGGGTTGTTTTTATCGAAAAAATTAACAGTATTTTACGGTAAGGCCGTTTTATTACTACGAGTCCGGACACATTGTATAAAAACCACCGTTCTCGTTTATCACTCCTTCAGTTAGTGAAACCTTAGTAAAATCCGTTACGTGGTCTAAAAGAAGTTAGCGGAGAAATATAAATGACGTCTAGACAGACGCGGACAGCGACTATATTTTATGTTATTTAGAGATAAACAGATTTATTTTCGATGGATCCCATCCACCAATATTTGCAATATCAAAAATAAATTTATTTTCGAATTGAAGTGTTGTAAACTATTAAATAATCATTCGGAACACAAATAAAGCTACAAATGTTACATTGAGATTGAAACATCTCATTGAGTGACTCTGTTTCAATGAACGGCTGAGAACGGCGGGTTGTAGACTAAATAAACATGAAACCGCGTAAATATTTCCTCGTCTCGACTGCCTTACGAAATCGAAACGCAGACAGTAAACACTACATTATAAGTACATACCTAATACGATTTCTTTGCAGTTTGCATTCATTTAATTATTTATTTTAGAAAAGTAAAAATTGCTAGTAGGTACTGTTTTTCCAAGATTGTAAATTAATGCTTTTTTACGTGAGAATGATTAGTTCAATTTAATCATAACGTATTTATAACTTATAAACATTTAATTTACTTTAGGATAGTAATAAAATTATGCGAGATTTGCCTGGACTTTCGTTTTTTTCGGGCTTGGTCTCTTCTTGAGTAGATATCCGATAACAACCTAAATATTTAGGATTATCTTCTTTTAGCACTATCGAGATTCAAACTAAAAAGTGTAAGCGCATCGACTTCGCGACGCAAGCGCTGCTACGCCGCCGCTACGCCTGCTACGCGGAATATGCGCGGGGTCTACGCGGCTGGTTGCTGGCTGGTACGCGGCTACAGTCTAAGGCCTACGCTGGTCCAACGCTCCGTTTGAAGACACTAATTATCTTAATAATAATAACATGCGCCTCTAATAATAAATACAGCTCTGTACCTACGTTTGTGTGCGTATAAATCTTTTATAAATACCTTTAGGTAACCAGGCAACTGGAATAATAAAACGAAAATAACAATCTTTGCCCAACGCTTAGGATGAGAGTCTGGGGATCGAATAAATTTTAAGCAGAACGGTCGTAAATTGAACGGTCGGTAGCAGGAGTAAGAACATTGTGTAACGAATTGAAAACCTTGGATAGAGAGAACTATATTTTAAAAAGTTCTATCTTAGATAAATTACGAGAAAAAGGTCACGTAGAAAAAGGACATTACATACAGGATCTGAAAGATTGCTGCCCATATACTATCATATTATCTATATAGGTAGCATACCTCTGCCTAATATAAAATGATATATAGAAGAACATAAAACAAAACAAGTTTTCAAATCAATACAATGTGACTAGACGTTATTGCGTGTATTTAACACGACTTTCAGCTTCGTTTATCGAGTGTCGAGACGAGAAAGGAAGGGGTCGCGAGGGTGGCGAGGGGATCGCGATGACGCCGCCTGGGGTCAGACGGCGGCGTTCAAGGTTAAGGCCACCCCCTCCGCCGCCGCCGCACGCACGCCCTAATGATACTTATACACAACCCACTGACGCACCTGCACCCTGCACTCAACCCTCGGCATCAGCTAAACTTTAATCAAAAGTTGTATGCTGTGTCATCAACATCGATAACTTCGTCTTTATTTGTATCGCAATCAAATTTGAGTATTTACAAACGCTTTTGCAGCTATAGACTTATCAAACTTAGCAGTAATAACTACTTTAATCTTGATTACAAACTTTTCTTAACAAAAAGGAATCCCTTGATATTATTTTATTATGTATATATAAAAGAAAGTCGTGTTAGTTACACTATTTATAACTCAAGAACGGCTGAACCGATTTGGCTGAAAATTGGGTAAGTAGGGTAGGGTAGGGTACGTAGTGTAGGGTAGGTAGGGTAGATTAATGTTTGGTGTTTTTATGGCAAAACAAAGTTTGCCGGGTCAGCTAGTTTAGTATAAATATTGTTGTCCCACTTCTACGTAAAGGCTTTCTCCCCAAACAAACTCTCTTACCCACTTCCGTATGGTTGTTCATGTCATAGACAAAAATGAAAAAAACCAATTTAAAAATTCGCACGCGTCTTATGACATCATGTAGCCTTAAACCTAGTTTGAAAGTGTCACCAAACCGTTTCATTTAAAGGTGTAGTTCATAGCTATTCCTAGGACATCATATGAACTTCTGAATTAGTAGTGAACTGTTTTGTCATTGTTACTTTTTAAGGAATGACAATAGATTATAATGTATTTATATTCTAATGCTATTTGGTTTGCATTGGGCAGGCTACGTGTGTTGGTTAAAATTTGGCTGAAGTTTGCATTAGATTTGCAATTGTATATTTAAAATGTAATATAGAATCTATAATTCTGTTATTGTTTAATGTTGACAGTAAAACCAGTGGCGTAGCGTGCCTTGGCGGGGCCCCGTATAAAAATTTGTTTGGGGGCCCTTATGAAGGGTAAAGATTTCTCACAAAAGAAAAATAATTTTTCCATAAAATTAAAAGAAATATTTATTCATCATGATTATCTATCTGTCACTTTTTCCAAAATTCTTACAAACAATTCAAATTAAATATACACTTGCCTTGCCTTTTTTCGGCAAACTGATTTATTAAATCATTTATAGCTAATGACGACTTAATTTTTTTTAAAGTTTCTGCCTCTTTGGGCAATAGTGACAAGTCTGACAGACGTTCATGTCCCATCAAAGTTCTTAGGTAATTTCTAATAGTTTTAATTTTTAAAGACTTCTTTCAGCAGTTGCGGTTGTGAAAGGGTCATGCATAAAAAGCATGCTGTTATTACCTCCAGAAAACTGGATGCAAGACTATTGAATTTTATCAGCAATAATTCACATAATTCACGTCGGGGGCCTCCATGGCCCGGTGGCCCCGTATAATTGATACGGCAGATACGGCGGTAGCTACGCCCCTGAGTAAAACGAATAACGGTTTTTTGTATTATGTTATTATATGTGCGGCTGACGATTCTCGGGCAGTCAGCTGTGGTGACTGTCTAATGTTTATGTCACACCGCGAGCTTATATGCTCGTACAGTTCATACCAACACTAGAGAATAAATGTATTCATAGTAAATTGATTAAGAAGTAAATATTGCAGAGAAATTACAAACAAACTATGATGAATAAGTATTAAAACGTGAAGGGCGGGCAGAAACGACGTAGCGGCGCGGCGACGACGACGTTGGCATATTCTCAACTGTCGATATCGAAACGTTCAGCTATGTCGACTGCAACTGCTATGCTCTCCCTCTCACCTGTACGCTCTGCTATTTGTGTGAGAAGGATCATTATCGATTCCGATTGAGGATGTAGGAAGGTATGCCGTACCTACAGAGCGTGCACAACTTTGCTCTGGCAGACTGTCCGACGTCGCAGACGAAATGCTATTAAGTGACGTCACAGACTACCTTGTGTAAGGGGACGCGGCGTAATAGCGCACTGCCGCCCGGCGACGCCCGCCGCCGCCCTCCAAGCGCGTCGAGTCGAGCGGTGCGACCAAGCTCGTTATGTAAGCACGCATTCAATAACACCTTCATTTAACGCTAATGTCTCTATTGTTTCAGGATTCAATTACAACGTCTTAAGTTTTTCAGAATAGTTATGTAATTTTTCGTAGTTTTCCAACGCTTTGCCGCATTTCAACATCAATAGCTGGAAAACAATGGAATAACGTAACATTTAAGGAAGTTGCATAAACTAAAGGTATACAAACATTGATTTGGTGTAATGCATGACTATAGTGGAAATGAATGTGATAAAGTTCTTTCCCAAATCAACTTTTATTGCATATGAAGTATTATTTCAACAATTTTGCCAAAATGACTTGTGCCAAACGCACTTATCAGTAAAGTGCGTTTGGAACAAGTTTAAACAACTCAAACGACGGCAAAAACTAAACAACCGGCATAATCATGGCGGATTTTGGTAAAGAGGAACTGTTCCATGATTTTAGAGAGTCATGAGTCAGTTGTGAACCGTCGCCGCCGGTCGGCGGATATGAGTCCTTCCTCCGCGCTATCGGCCGGCACTTTTGTTAAATTAAAATGGATGAGGTTTAAAGTGGAGCGGTCGTAACTAACGGTTGGCGCGGCGACGTCTGTGCGCGATTGCGACAATCTGCCACGCGGTAGGAAATAGGACGAGCCGCCGCCGCGCCGCCGCCGACACCGGCCGGCGGCCACGACGCGTGGGGTCGCGCTCCCTCGCGCCTCGCCTCGTCACTCAACCTGACTCCCCACTAATAAGGACCATCTAGCCAAATCTTCTGTGGTTCACTTTGCTGGAAAAACGGCTTGAGATACATAGACGCTCGGTGCAATAGAAGAGGTTTCAAATAAACTATACAAAAATTTTCGTGTTCTGAGTTGAAAATTAAATAGCTTTTAAACATTACTTATAAAAGCAGTCGAATAAATTCCGTTAAAAAAATTTGAATGTCTAAATGAATTTTCGAACTTTACCTACAAACAACTCTACCTTGTTTGTACTTTTTAGGGTTCCGTACCCGAAGGGTCCATACGGATACCTATTGCTGTCACTCACGTGTCCGTCTGTCTGTCTGTCCGTCTGTTTGTCTGTCTGTCCGTCTGTCTGTCTGTCGTCTGTCATGTAGGTTTTACAACCAAACGGTTGGAGATACAGTCCTCAAATTTTCACAGCATCTTGTTGACCCAAAGCCATACAAATTGTCAAAAAATATATTTAAACATTTTAAGGGTGAGCTCCCATACAACTAAATAATATTTGAAAACAAAGAACATTAAATGTACGAAGTCCGACACGCACTTGACAGGTTTTTTTTACTATTCTTCTCTGTTACCACCTGTTACTTTGAGATTGTTGCTGTTGTGTTGTGTCTGTGTCGAATAGGTAAATGTTTTCTACACCTAATATCGGGTTTTCCTCATTTTCTTCAGTTTATGATCAAACTTTAGAGCAGTGGTGGCCCAGTGGTAACGGCCCCAACTTATGTGCCGTAGGTCGTGGGTTCGAACCCAGGCAGGCGCTTTACTTTGTGTAAATTATTTCATCAACGGTGAAGGAAAACATCGTGAGAAAACCGGCATGTCCCAGAAACATATTCGAAGACATACAATTGACATCCACCAATCCGCACTGGGCCCGCGTGGTGGATTAAGGTCCATTACCTCTATCACAGACTGAGGCCTGTACCCCGGCAATGGGAACATTAAAAGGCAGATGATGATGATGATTAGAGCAGCACCGGTCTAAATATTGAGCTCTGCAGCATTCGAGCCATAAGTCCAGCAAACGTATAGGTTGCACCAGTTTTAATATTCAAAGTAAGTTTCTGGCTGGAGGTACCTTTATATGATTTTTCTCAAACATGCTTGGAAATGTGATCATTATTTTGACAACCTTCTTCGAGATAAATCGAAATTGCTGTACTGGTCAAATACATACGCGCAGCGGCCGGCAAAAGTTGTATGAAAATCCATATCTGTCGTGTCTAGCGGCCAAATAAATTCCATAGTAAACTCATATCTGTCGTGTAGTTTAAAAATGGAACGATGTTTTACTCCGAAACATGGCAACCAAGGAGGTAACTTATCAAAGGTTTTATTTAAATTTCGAACTGGCTTGCAAATAGAACGCTGTTTATTGAAAAAAAAACAAAGGAACACTTTAACGCGGGAACAATTATTGTTGTTCGTCATTGATTTTGACAAAATGAGTTCTAGGTACTACTTAGTTTTAATTTCCGCGCATTATTTGAGAAAAGTACTATACAAGCCTTGGCCACAACTCGGCATTGATGGACTTACGTATGTGTGCCTCGGCTTCGCCTCGGCCCACATTTACACGTTCGTCCATCAATGCCTATTTTGCTGGCCGCTGCAGTAATGTACTATATTATAAAATTAGGAAGACGGTAATGGAAAAGCTAGTTTTTAAGCTCTTACGAGTCACAACCTCTTGAGGTGTGACTAGTAAGAGCTTAAAAACTAGCTCTTGAGTCAAGACCTTACCAAATGCCTACACTGCACTTTATATACCCAATTTGTTCTAGCAATATAACTATAGCTAGGCGAATTCGTACGTGACACTCCCATGGTCCGCGCGGGTGGCGGGGGACGTTACTATACCAAATGATGTGACGGCGCGATGACACGACGACGCTCCCATTAGGTGACCCTCGTCCCGCGCGCACATTTTACCATCCCCTCTGCCTTTCGTCCCCCGCGCCCGCGGACCATGGCAGTGTCACGTACGAATTTGCCACGCTATACATACGTGTCTACTATAATTTATCTTTTTTCCTGTGCACCAACCTAGTGCGCTGTTGCAAAAAGAAAACTTAAACAGAGAAGGTAGAGTCGTGTATATACAGAGGTCCGTTTATCATAGCTCAACCTTTTTTGTTAGGTAGCCAGGAGCTAAGTATATACCTAACAGAAACGGTCCATGGGGTACCTAAGTAAATAGTGATCAGGATTAGTTCGAATAAACCTTACATTTAATCTATCAATAGCATTAGATAATGACTAATGATAGGTAGATTAGTTTCCGCATGCTTCTGAAATATAATAAAAACAGTCGTAAAATATTAAATTCCTAATAGAAAATATGCGGCCATAAAAATTTTATGGAAGACAAACACGTGTAACACGACAAGAGATTAGTTTCAATCGGCACGCACTTAGCCAGGCACCAGACACCACAAAGCAATAAGTAGTTAGCGAGTTATCAATTATGATCATCGGGCACAACGGCCAGATTACCGGGTCAAATTTTACGGTTGTTTTCGCCAATAACATATTGTATCTACTTACTATAAATAACACAATTTTACTGTCTTCTTGGTTTTTAGCCAAAACATTGCTAATATCTTTCAGTAATTAACCTACTCGATTGATATTCCAGATTTGTGCTTAAATTGCACAAAAATCTTACTCCTGCAGCCTAATTGCGTAAGTGAATTCTGCAAAGGAAACAAGTCGATTCTTTCAAAGAATCAGATCATTTCTTTCAACTTTTTCGGTATTGCGAAACTAATTTGGAAAGCTAGCGTTAGCTTTCCAAATCCTCCTTTGAGTTGGACACAGACTACTTAGAGATACTACGGAGTTGAAGATATATGACAATTTGCATTACACAATACCAATAGTGAAGTTTTATCTCGATTCTTCCGCTTTCATTTATTCTTTTACAATCAATTCTACGTCAAAATATTGGTAATGAAAGGAGCATAACCTTTCCGTTTCAAAGTGTAATATGCAATACGACAAGTCGTTTTTGGGAAGGTTCCAATTTGTTTGCTTTGCAGAATTCACTTACGCAATTAGGCTGCTCGTTGTCCTGGTTGTTGTTGTTACTGTTAAGGTGTAAAAATTGATAAATTATCTGGCTCTTTATCTTATTATGTACCTACTATTTATACAGCATCCGATGTATCTGTGGAGATATAACAATCAAAATAATACGCTTGAATCAACCACATACGATACAATATTCGTAAAAGGTTTAATGAAGCAATTCACATGATCAAATATGTACACCAAAGCAATTGTATAGTAAAAGTGTAATCTTCAAGTCTTGAAAATAGGCGTCTAGGTATATAAATTTACATAATGCAATTCGTCTAGACTAGACGAAGTGCGCTCGCCGAGCGCGTGCCGAAAGGAGCCGTCTAGAGGTGAACCAAGTCGTAATGCAAGTGCACTTATTGAGAGAACGCAGCCACGAGCCACGACCTACCACCGTCTACTTACGACTAGCTCACGCACCAATGTCACACATCTAATACAATTATGTACCAGACATATGGAATACTTTGATACAGCGATTTGTATTGTTTACTTTCACAAAGCTACGTTAGATCTGTTCTGTATGTGGAATGTTTAGTTAATGTTTGTTATTTATTTTTATTTTTTCTTATTTGGCTCACCAACAATTTTGAATACACTGATACAAAGATATGAGATACATCCAATATACTTGTGAAAATACTTGACTTGTGTACCAATTTCCCTGCAGCTTAGTTTTTAGGGTTCCGTACCCAAAGGGTAAAAACGGGACCCTATTACTAAGACTTTGCGATCCGTCTGTCTGTCTGTCTGTCACCAGGCTGTATCTCATGAACCGTGATAGCTAGACAGTTGAAATTTTCACAGATGATGTATTTCTGTTGCCGCCATAACAACAAATACTAAAACATAATAAAATAAATATTTAAGTGGGGCTCCCATAGAACAAACGTGTTTTTTAGGGTTCCGTACCCAAAGGGTAAAAACGGGACCCTATTACTGAGAATTCGCTGTCCGTCTGTCTGTCTGTCTGTCTGTCACCAGGCTGTATCTCATGAACCGTGATAGTTAGACAGTTGAAATTTTCACAGATGATGTATTTCTGTTGCCGCTATATGAGATACATCCAATATACTTGTGAAAATACTTGACTTGTGTACCAATTTCCCTGCAGCTTAGTTTTTAGGGTTCCGTACCCAAAGGGTAAAAACGGGACCCTATTACTAAGACTTTGCGATCCGTCTGTCTGTCTGTCACCAGGCTGTATCTCATGAACCGTGATAGCTAGACAGTTGAAATTTTCACAGATGATGTATTTCTGTTGCCGCTATAACAACAAATACTAAAAACAGAATAAAATAAATATTTAAGTGGGGCTCCCATACAAAAAACGTGATTTTTTTGCCTTTTTTTGCGATAATGGTACGGAACCCTTCGTGCGCGAGTCCGACTCGCACTTGGCCGGTTTTTTTTTTTGCGGTAATGGTACGGAACCCTTCGTGCGCGAGTCCGACTCGCACTTGGTCGATTTTTTGTTATTTTCCTGCAGCCTCGAATGATACATAACGTCACGCCAGTATTCTCTGAAGGGTTAGGTAGAGAGGTACTTACAGCACAAACACACTTCACCAGTTATATTTAAGTACCATGAAATAGAGGGCGAGCATATTGCCATCAACCGGGCAAAAATCCATATTCCTGGCTATTTTCCAGATAGAAAAACCCAACAACAACATTTTGCCCGACCCAAGAATCGAACCCAGGACTTCAGAAGTAACGCTTGCGACCACTAGACAATCGGGACATTCGAATGATAACACATATTATTATTTTGTAAGCATGAGTACTAATAGGTAGTGTCTTCCAAAGTCAAGGAAAACAAGTCGTAATATTCAAATTGGGAATACCTAAAATCAAACATTCTAATATTTGGTCGCTTCAATTAATGTCGTCTAATCAACAATTAACCTAGTTGCCACATAATTAAACTAGGTTTACGCCTACGCTTGTTAGTTCCACTTCTCGTGTAGGTAAACAAACTCTCGGATATTATGGCGTGGGTAAAGATAACGTTGTATTGTTTTGCAGTGCAGGTGAAAATTGCTAAAAGCTTTACAATCTGCATTAATAGCGAACTGTTTAGCAGTACCTGTCCACAACAATATCCGTCAATGTACCTCTTTGTATTTTTAGCTTTAGATTAGATGACGTCAAGTCGGTGGCGATAGCTGTTTGTCTAGTCTAGACAGCAGTGGAGTGGCGGCGTGGAGGACAACAGACGAAGCGTGCCGAGCGTCTGGAGGTGAGGCGAAGGCCTCTCCATTGCCTTTTACGACTAAATGCATTCTGGACCGTCTGGCCGCCTAGATCCTAGACGACTGAGAATTCAACAATGTTATATTTGCCATTCGTACTTATCAACGTCTGTTTTATCTACGTGAAATTGCACGACTCTATTTTTTGTTGGACTTTGTAAAAAATGCACCAATGTTTGCAGTTATTTAGGTACTGTTTTTAATCAACAGTTAACAATATCGTTAATGCAATAAATTACTTCTACAGTAGACAGTCATGAATATCTTTTCAGGACTTCAAAATTATAAATGACAATATTCCACATTTTATTAACAAACCTTCACAGCGCCTCTATTCCGCTCATTAACGAGTTTGCCGATGATAACTTAGAAGCGAGGCATCGTTTAAGTAAATCGAAGGCTTAATGGCAATTAGTGAGCACAGTACACACTCGTGCAACAGACGGACGGTAATATTAATTAGTGGCGTGTTCTGAACGCAGAGGGCGCGGGCGGCGGCTAGCGTGGCTGCGTGGCAGCGTCTAGACAGCCTACGCCCGCCTCCCACGCGCCTTGAGCCTTGCACCGCGAACGCACCCCTTTGTCACAGACTTCACTTAACGTACCTATACTCGAACCTAACTCAAATATTTAGCTTTGTTTAAAGCATGACGATGCATACTTTGTCTAAAGATGCAAATTGGCTTAAAATGACGTGTTTTTCCTTGACGTCCTTAGTATTCATGACTAATACCTAATGACGACGGCTTGTATTTAATCTGTAAGTGGTGTGACAAAGGATGATTGAAATACCTACAATGAAAAATACGCAATAATTGTGGGCAGGTTTAAGCGACTGTTGATGTCTGTAATGGGGTGCGAGTTACGTCATTAAATTACCATAACTTGCACCCCATGTTGGAAATGGCACAAGAAAAAGAGACCTGGTGCTCAGCAGTGGGCGAAGTCGGGCTGTGCTGTTAAGAACATGGAAAAGTTTGACCAGAAGTAAATTATAATGCCTTCGTTCAATGCACTCTTCACCGAATTGCATAGTTTATTGGCCAGACAAGATAACTGTATCATAGCGTAGTGTTTAAAAGTGGCTGCATTTAGCAACAACACCAATTTAGTCTGTCTAGGCCACAAAAACTGAGTGCAAACATATATTATGAGTTTTAGACGGACATGTATGACTCATAGTAAGTATCATTCGGAAAATACGTTTGATATGATTATTTAATCTTGCTTTCAATATAGTCACTGGTATTTCTCAGATCTATTAGACTATTCCATTGATATAGAATTCTATCCCCGAATTGCGTATAAAACACCTTAAAAACTTCATTTCAATTCCAATTTTATAGTTCCGAAGTCAACAAGGAACCCTTATAGTTTCGCTCTGTCCGTCTGTCCGTCCGCAGCAAAGCTCAGAGAATCTAAGTACTAGAAAGCTATAATTTGGGATGGATATACATATTAATAATTCCGACAAAGTGGTAAAAAAAAAACAAGAATTTTTTTTTTTTTGTGTTTCCTCCTATAGACGTAAAGTGGGTATGTTTTCGCATCCATCCCATGGTGTGGGGTATCGTTGGATAGGCCATTCAAAAATATTATGGGTTTGTTAAAACCATTTTTCGATTCAGAGATCTGTTTGCGCAAAATTAAGCTTTGAATTGCAAATTTATGTTAGAGTCAAGTGTCCCCCTGCCAGCGAAATGATTGCTCTTGGCTATGTAAAAAAATTCACGGTATTAGTAAATATAACGAAATTAAAAGGAAAACTATCACAGATAAGTAGGCTTTACAATTTTACGAGTAATTGTCGACCAACTTATAAAATGTACTTGGAACAGTATTTTTTTTTTTACAAAAGCCATTGAAAAATTACTTAAATAACGTTGTTAGCTGTGTAAAATAGAGTAAATATATACTTATGAACCATGTAAAAATATACAAAAATAAAATCATAGCATCCTTAATAATAATGATTTCTAAATTAATAATGTTTAAGCTCGAATAACGCATTGGAGTGGCCGGAGTCGTTGTTAATACCGGTCCGTAGTCCATACGGCGTATGCGTGCGGGGGAATCTATTTTGTGTTAGTGCAGAAGTATATTCGACGTTTTGTAATCTAAAGTCAAATTAGATTCGATTGCCAAGCAAATTACTGATTTTCTTTTGTCGATATCCATCTATAAAGTCTATATTCGACCCGACTATATCACTAATTGAGTAGCGTAAAACTTTCCAGAACGAAATAGTGAATACCGCAGATTAGAGGTGAATGCATACGAAATTCTTCAAATTGCCAAAGAGAAATAAACAAGGAGCGTGCGCGCAAGGATCCAGGAACGAACCATACCATTCCCCGTCGCTCTATCGCGCGCTCGTATCGGCTCCTTTCGCAATTCGCACCCGCGGTGGTACTCAAATAGATAATGTTTTTCTAACGTCAGTTGCGAAGTTGGATTTTATAACTCCTTCTTCAGTCCCCAGTTAGTCCTTATTTAGTTTAAGTCAAGAGTGAATAGGTTACTTCTAGGCAAGCGTACTTCACCGTATACCACATCATCGCTTACCATCAGGCGAGATAGTGGTCAAACCCGAGCATAAAGATTAAAAAAACATCATCCTATGTGGGCCCGTTTTTAGATGTTGTGTGCCGCTGAAACCGTTTTAATGTTCATGTAACAACAACAAAACCCTCTTCTTAGTTCGCATTATTATACAACTTCGGAACCCTATTACTGCGCGTGGCCCGACACGCACTTGACCGGTTTTTTTTTTAAAGTAAAGAAGGGCATGAATAGTGAATAATTGCTACATATTACGTAGTATTCAGAAGTATCAGTGAATTGCGTGCACTTACTATACGGGCTATGTTTGTGTTGAGTGGCGTCTAGACGCGGGGGCGGACGTGCGCAGAGGTTAGATAGGTAGGCTGAGGCCCTTTCCTTTCACGACCCTTCAGTGCCGTTGTTTGCGGAATCAGGTCACACATACAAACCTACATGTTACCACAGAAACATCGTAAGACCTAATGAAAATGTGAAGAGGTTTTCATAAGACGTCTTCTTCTTAAGTTCAATTTCTTCAAGACGAAATTATGTTTCACTCCTCTTGCTCAAAAAGTCCGTCATTGTAACGTCCCAGAGCGGGGAAAAAATAGCATATTTTCTTCTAGGGGAAAAAGTTTTTTTCTGTTTCATTTTTGTCTGTTACCAACGAGCTTACAAAACCGAAAAAGTCTTTATTCATTAGTAGAATAATCATGAATAAAGACTTATTACGACTTATTACTGTTTCATAAAAAATAAGAACATTTTATTTTTTTAAATGGAACTAAAAGGGCGATCTCTTCGGTAGAATGCGTGCACGGATTTTTAAATTTACTTTTTTATTTACAGTTTTTTTTCGTATTCAACAATCTTTTCTTTCGTATTCGAAAATCTACAAGTCCGTGATTAGACCTGTCTTACTGTATGGATCAGAATGTTGGGCTGTGAAAAAGATGGATTGCATGTAGCAGAGATGAAAATGTTGAGATGGATGTGTGGCGTGACGAGATTGGATAAAGTGAGAAATGAGTATATTAGAGGCAGTTTGAAAGTGGCGCCAGTGGCAGAAAAGTTGAAAGGAAACCGTTTGTCCTGGTATGGTCATGTGATGAGGAGGGATGAAACGCATGTTACTAAAAGAGTTATGAATATAAATGTGGATGTATGGAGAGGGAGAGGAAGGCCAAGGAAAAGATGGATGGACTGTGTGAGTAGTGATAAGAAAGAAAAGGGAGTCAGTAATAACGTGACGGAGGACAGGACGGTATGGAAGAAGCAAACGTGTTGCGCCGACCCCTAGTAACATAGGATAAGGGCAGGAAGATGATGATTTTTAAGCATATAAGTGGTATATATTTTTGTAACCAACTCTTAAAACCCTTCATTTTGATAACCCCCTCGATGGGTTTGGAAGAAATAAAATATTGAGATCCCCACAATATGGCGCCCATAATCCGCCATGTTTGTTTTTTTAGCGTCACTTATCTAAGAATATTTGGGTGGTCAATACATATCTAACGATGTCCATTATAACTCAATTTCTATTTACTCCCTCACTAAAGCTCGGGAGTAAAACTACCTAGTATATAATGGGTAATTTTAGCCCCTCGTATAACAATCTACTATTATTATTTTAATCTTATCTGAATGAAAACTGTTATTAAAACGATTTATAAATATATGCAGAACGATCTAAAATAACAATAAATCGGGTGGGTGAAGATAAGTAGTACAATGAACAGACATCGTCTGACCTGTCCGGAGTCTGACCCGGCGGCGGCACAGACGGTTGTTTCCGCTTACGATTTTATTGACTTATAAAATAAAACCTGATCGGTATTGCTTATAGGTCAGTCCCATTGACTTGTTTTTGATATCAGTGCAATAAAGCTGTAATATAAACGTCTAACTTTTATCAGCCGCCCCATTCGAGCGCATGGAACGTATTGCCCCGGTTACCCCTATTTTTCAGGTGAGCAATCATAACGCGATAGTTCAGTGAAGACATTTTATATTTTGGGACTCAAACGTGGCCTCATATTTAAAGCTTAAAATGCAGAAATTTGTAGACCATTTATAGTGAGGTGTAAAGTTTATCTGCTTATTGAGAATAATAAATAATTCTACATCCGTAAACGTCAAGTCATGATTAACAAATTATTTATAGACTGAACTTAATGTTTTGTCTAGCGAGATTTATTGTAGGTAGTAAATTTATGCAGAACTGCGAGTACGCTTACTGAAAAATATCTGCAGACGTCTATCATGTATCAGAAGTGTGTGTATACTTGTATAGGTCTAATATGTGTTACTAATAGCGTCTAGACTTCGTTTAACACGAGCTTGACTCTGTAGGTGTAGATATTAACACAGCACCTATGTATACATAGTGTTAACTTTGCCAGAAGGTCAAAGACAACTCAGGCCGCAAAATCTGTTTCAAAACTAATTCAATACCTAACCACATAATATTCGATAGAGTTAAAGCTATTTGTTATTAATTAATCTGTATATTGATACTAGTAACATATACCTGTTAATTGGGACTTTTGATGAAAATCAAATTGATTGGACTCTTCTGTTATTGTAGAAGTTCGATTAATAAAACAGTAACGGACGATTGTGGTACTCGAGTGACTTCAATACAAGATTATCATTATTATTCTTCAGACTAGTACTTTATTTATGTGCAAAGAACAAGTAGATGCTTATTTACAGTGATTTGGAGAGTACTAATTGAAACTGCTGGCGTAAACAGCTACGTCAAACCTTGATTGTAAGAGCGCTAACGCACTGAGCGACTGGCCGCGACGGCCACGCGCAATTGCGTAGTGGCCGCTGGTCGCTAAGAATTCGCAAAAGGCAAAGGGCAAAGAGTATGAAAAATCGACCAATCACAAGCGAGCTGAATGACGCGATGTGGATTTCCGTCTTTGTGATTGGACGATTTTTCATACTCTTTGCCTTTTGCGAATTCATTACGTAATAAGGCTGCTGGCCGCCAGTGCGTTATTGGTCTAAATGACTCAAAAGTTGATAGCTGATCTGATTGTTTTACAAGCACCTGAACGTTGTGAAAAGGATACATAGCAAGAAATATTCTCCTGTTATGTGCAATAAGGCGATTGCTCTGAAATCCATGACAATATTATAAATGCGAAAGTTACTCTGTCTATTTATTACGCTTTACCACTTAACGAACCAGATTTTGATGAATTTTGGTATACACTTATAGATGATAGATATATGTTCTTGGAGAGGACATAGGCGACTTCTGTATTCCGGCAGTACGTTCCCTTGGGATAATTTCCTACATTCACGCGAGCCAAACTGCTAGCAGAAGAAGGTATACATAAACTTACCCATAAATAACTCACTATATTTATCTACAGTGAAATTATTCTTTGTTGCAGGTACGTATGCGTTACTATTACATGAACTAGTTCAATATTATGAAGAGAAGAGATTAAATATTTGTGACTGATAATAACGAAGGTAGTGTCTTTGAGAGCGAACGATAACGTTATCATTGAGCGGAGTGTCTAGACTGTATGAAGTGTATACTTACTACTTACAATACGCAACATTACTTTAACTGTGGGCTGTATTTATGCCTATTTTGTACACATGTATAGGTCTTCGGCCAAAGTTTGCCAGTGTTGTAACAATGCAAACTTTGGAGTAAAAGATCTTCGATGTTAGTTCAAAGGGTTGCTGCACGGCTTTGTTCATTTTATCTTAATTTCGGATGTAGGTTACCTTGTCCATTTTAAGTCAAGTTGGAAGTTTCACAAAGGCAAGTTTTAAGTAAATTTGAATTCCTCAACTCGGAGGTGAATCGTTGTAGAACAGAAACAGGCTTTAGTAGTTACCTAAGCCTTTTGAATTGCAACTTGAAACGATTAAATAAGCAATGATTCCTGGCAAGATAACCAAGGCGTTATAAGTGCAGACAAAACATAAAACATAAATTGTAAACATCCAAGCGCTCGAATCCGCCTTAGATATTGTTTACTTTTTGAAGCAAAACATTGCGAATAAAGTAACTCGCTCGCAGTGCAAACCGTCTGCCCTTCCGTCGCCCTTTGTCTGTCTGTCTAGACTATCACGAAAGTCTAGTATACGCACACTTACGCACTGTTACATGACCTTTTGAGCCCACAAACACACTGAACTAAATTAAGTTTTAAACACAGTCGCGAATCCATAGCTAGTAAAAGTAATAAGTTAAAAATATGGATGTCTATTTCGCACGCCTACACGTAGGTACCTCCTACCTTTAACTTATTATTAAAAAATATCTCTTATAAGAATAAACATGATTGGTATGGGCGTCGGCACGATTATTTTCAGGGCACCCGCCTAAAATAATTCTACCAGCGCTCTTCTTCAGCACGTGGGGTGCTGAAGCTCGAGGGGAATGCAGAAAAGCTTGAGATGTAAAGTAGAAGGATGCAAGAGCAAGCGAAGCAATTCTTCTCTTTGGGGCCTTTTTTGTTTTTATACATGTTATTGAAAGCTAAGGGGTGCTTATGCACTTGCAGTGAATTCCCTTGCACCTTCTGCCCAGTGACGCATCAGACGCATGATGATTGATGAACGAATATAGATAATGGGTTTTCATTTTCACCAAAAATTGTACCTAGTGGTTTTTGAAAAACGGTACGGTAAGTAGTTTTTCGAACGGTAGTTTGTACCTGCGTATTTATAGGAATTTTAGAAAACCCGCAACTTTGTAATACACAGCAGAGACAAACAAAGTTTACAAAATCAACGTGTATTATTCACACCGCAAATAGAACCCACACAACAGGTCACCAATTTTAATAAATTAAAGGTAGAAAGGAAAGGACGTTTGAATTAAAGTCGAACCAGCATAATAATAAGGTTACTAAGCGTTAGTTCGGGGCGCCGTAGGTCACATCTTTTGACCTTTCAGAATAGAGCCAGCTTTTCCATTCGCGTAAATGCCGTAGGTAAATAAAAGTAATATGCTTGAGAAAGTTTATAGGCTGTCTGGTCTAGACGTCCCGCACTCCCGCACTCCCGCACTCCCGCCGAACATCGTCTCGCTTGACACAACACAGAACACGACGCTAACAAAACTTTGAATTTGTAATTGACGTCGGTCTTGCGAAATAAAGCGAACGAGACGTGCCACTGCTTACAGTATAATCACTATGAAATGTAGACCGAGGATTTAACAAGATATTCTGTGAGATTTAGGTACGGACTCTACCTACCTCTAATTAAAATTTTAAAGTATTTTATTACATTCAAAGTAAAAGTATTTAGTTAGTTAGTTTTTTTGTATTTTTTTTGTTTATCTATATAATTTCACAGAAAAAATGATAACCCATAACAAAACCTCAAGAGGTTATGAAAAAGAATACAGTTAACATCCAATTAAAACGTATATTTTTGTTTTAAAATAAAAATACAGCGGAAATATTGTACGAGTTTGGGTTCAGGGATAAATCATTTAAACAGCAGACTTTAATTAATCACTCTTTAAAACAACTATTACTTCGCACTATTTTCGCTTTGATCGCTCTGTGTTGCTTCCCAATCGACTCACTAGGATTTTTTTTAATGTACGTCTCGCAGTTCAATCAGAGTGATTGGCTTAATGGCTACTGCTTAACCGGGCGATCTTGTGGTGACTAAACTAGAGCCTCCAGCCAAGGCCGTCTTTAACTATGCTGGGGCCCTTGGGCACACAAGAATTTGGGGCCCTTTTGGAAAGTAAAGAAAGCGAATTATACTAACATTTTTCTACTGTGATCTTCTATTAATTATGGGTAATCAAATCAATAATATAATAATTATGTCATTAATGATATCAGTATGCTACTGGGTGTTTGGTTACGATTACAATAGTGGTTTCTTTCGGGATTTCTGTTTAGCAAAATCTTCTATTATATCCTAAAAGTAGATTTTTTGAAGGATGTCACTTTCTATGCACACAATTGACAAATTACTTAGTCGTTCTCGTAAAATTGTTGTTTGCAATTCATTTTTTATTCTCTTATGCTGCGAAAATGAACGCTCTCCACTACAATTGGTAACCATTAGGCAAAGGAATATTCTTGTAACAACTTCAACATTTGGAATTTCCTTCAAATTTATATGACTTTATGATGTTAAGTAAGGTTGAGATATTCAAATCCGCTGATTGCTTTGCTATGTTTTTTAAATATTGGAAAACATTCTATTTTGAGTTCATATGCATTAATATCTTAATATGATAAAATTCTGCAAATTCATTAAATTTTTTCCAAAATTTTGGCTAAAATTTTAAGACAAAAGTAAGTTTTATTTTCGACCCCGGTTGCTCACTGTTACTAAAATGTTCAGAGAATAAATGTGAGAGAAATTGTCGGTTGTCGGCCCTTCGGGGTCCCCTGAGGATGGGGGCCCTGGGCACGGGCCCCGTGTGCCCGTATGGTAAAGACGGTACAGCCTCCAGCCAGGCACTCTGCCTCACGACGAACAGCTCTTTATATACACTGAAGATGTTTCTGGGACGTTCTATTCTGTTCTAGACACTTCGAGAAGTTGAATTCGACACGAGCTTTCGAGAAGATTAGTTCCGCTATTCGATACTAGATGGCGCTACTAGTTACTACTAGTTCTTCCTCTCGTCACTAGATGCCGTTGACCTATCTTGTAACATTGCCTCCAGCATATCGGAGGCAATGTGAGTGTGTCATGAGTCCAACCATGTTAGACCCATGATAACGGGTCAACCGATCCACATACACATGACCCCGAGGTGCACCAAAGGTCTCTTTTAAATTCGGTAGGTGACGTCATTAATCTTGGTAACAACGCGATATGGTCCGTCCCTTTTTGCTTGCAATTTAGGCGATTTTCCTTTGCTGTGTGTGGTAACATAACCCGGCAAAACACTTAGTGAACTAACTTATCAGCCACCGCAGAGGCTTCTTGATTAGGCATTGCAAACACTTGCGGCCATTTTCTAAAATAGTCCATGACAACCAAGAACTACTTATTCCCGCTTTGGCTTTCAGGAAGCGGCCCAGCAACATCTAATGCTCCCACGGGGCACCAACATTGTAAATCTTCAATGCACCTCTACTACGAGTCTTTGGTCCTTACACAGCCGCACAAAATATGCATTTGCGGCACCATTCCTCAACATCTTCTCAATATTGGATCCAGTAAAATCGTTCTCGAATCTTGATTAGAGTCCTCTTAACTCCCATGTGACCTCCAGAACTTCCATTGTGATAGAGCTGTGGGTCTCCGGCACCTTAAGGTACGACCATTTTTAGATGACACTGGTCACCGCGAGCATTCTCCCATATCCGGCACAGAATTCCATCCTGGATAACCAAGCTTTTCCACTGTGCCCAATAACTCTTGGTGATAGAACTCATTGCTGCAACAGAACTCCACCGAGGCCTCGGAGCTCCTGATTTCTTCTATTCAAGGATCTGTTTTATGTCTCGAGTTCATGTTGAGCAATCTGCAAGGTTTCCTTCCACTCTTCGCTAAGATCCGTCTTCAAAACCTTCACTAGCGTTACCTGCTTAGCTTCTTGTCTCGCACAATGTTTACATTGGTCTGTAAACGGTCTTCGCGAGAGAGCATCAGCATTATCTTGCGACGTTCCGCTACGATATTGCATTACGAAATCAAAATCAAAAATCAAAAAAAAAAACAAAATTCATTTATTTGCATAAATAAGGTACAGAAGGTTGGTAAAATGTACAAAATTGTTCTCTTATTCTGCCTTTAATTTCGGCGTGCAAAAATAAAATAGAGTTACAATCTTAGTAACAATTGTTATTGATCATAATCATGCAGTCACCAAACACATAAACCCATTTAAATTGTATTATTGAATTAAATAAATGTCAATATGATATGAAAAAATAATAAAGATAATCATAAGCGTCAATAATAATAATGTCAATAATGGGAGATATTCACCACACAATAATAATAACCATACACAAAATAATAACAATCATAATTTAAAAAATAATAATAATAAAGATAATAATCATGTCAAAATTTGCCACACAATAATAAAAACCAATGACAAAATAACAATCATAATTTAAAATTACCGTGCAATTTACAAAAAACTTACAATTTATAATCCAAAAACTCATGTACACTATAAAAGCATTTTTCAATTAGAAACCTCGTCAAATTATTTTTAAATCTAGAAAATGGTAGCGTTTTTATGGCATTAGGTATTTTGTTATACAATTTTATGCACATAATGTAGCTGTTGTTACCTGTTAATGTGAGATTCGTTCTCGGTTGAAATAACTTATTAGTATACATAGATCGAGGGGCTTAGTAGTTCGTCGCCTGCTGAAAAAGTCTCTTATGTTTGAAAACAAATATTTTGGATTCTAATATATAAATACATGGAAGAGTTAGTATTTTATATTTCCTAAAGAATGGACGACATGACTATTTGCTTCAATCCAAATATAGCTCTCAGACACTTTTTAACCGACTTACCAAAAAGGAGGAGGTTCTATGTTCGACATTATGTATGTTTTTTTTTTTTTTTTTTTTTTTTTATGTATGTTCACCGATATCTCCGTCAATTGTGGACCGATTTCGAAAATTTTTTTTTTGTTTGGTAACATATATTCCGAAATTGGTCCCATTTTAATTTGGTGAAGAGCTGATGAAGAAGTTCGGAGATATACAACAGAACTCTTCAATAAATAACGGAAAATCTCTCGGAATTGCTGCAATCGCATGTCAGTTTATTGTTTATACCATTTCATAACATAACATCACGTCAGTACGCTCGAAAGGGGTTTACAGATCTCCCATTTCGCCGGTTATATTCAATTTTCATGTTATTCGGGTAATCAATTCTGTCGTTATAGGTACTTACTTATCTACTTCCCTATTAGGTAGGTACAACTAAAAAGTGTGAAATAAAAAACTTTTTTACAAAAAAATACTACCGACTTCCAAATAAGAAAACTAGAAAGTGAAAAATAACTTTATTTTTGGAAGTCGGTGTCCATAACTTAAAAATTTGGTACCTATCAAAGACACCGACTTCCAAAAATAAAGTTATTTTTCACTTTCTAGTTTTCTTATTTGGAAGTCGGTAGTATTTTTTTGTAAAAAAGTTTTTTATTCTGCATTACGAATGCTTGGTCAATCTCTACACAACGACCTCACAGGACAATACCATACCTTAGAGTGGGGGTTATATAGCCATGGAAACCCGCTATTGCGGCACTTCTAAATACCTCGCAGCTAATTCGCCTCAAAGGATATATGAATTTATTTATTTTACCACAAATGTCATTAATATGATTTTTCCATGAGCAAAATTTATCTAAATTTATTCCAAGAAACTAAACAGAGTCAGTTTCTGTCAGGGCAACCCCTTTATAAGATATATTTAGGTCCAGCGGTTTTGATCGATATTTATTTTATTAATATTAACTTTTAAATTATTAGACTTTAGCCACTCTATAGTTTTTTGAAGAGCAATATTTATTTCTTGTTCGTACGAACTTTTATCATGTCCTTTGATTATGATTGTAGCATCGTCGGCAAACAGTACACATTTATGATTTATAATTTCTGGGAAATCGTTTATGTAGAGCAAAAACATTGGCGGTCCCAAAATACTGCCCTGTGGCACGCCATATCTATTAAACATAAACGAAGATTGGGATGATTTCAAAGTTTTAGTTTGGTCATTATAATTCGTTATTTCCACAGATTGTATTCTGTCGGACAAATATGATTCCATCCAGTTATATGCCGTCCATATCTGGAAATCTTTTCCAATAATCGTTCATGAGAAACGTGATCAAACGCTTTACTATATCCATAAATAAAACTGTAACCGGTATTTTCTTGTCAATACAGTCTGTTATTTCTTTTATTAATTGAAATGCTGCCAAAGACGTACTTCTATTTTTACGAAACACATTTTGTTCGTCCTTAATAATCTTGTGCTTTTGAATGAAGTTTGCTAATTTGTTATGAAAAGCTTTTTCAAAAATTTTAGAAAATATAGGTATCAAAGTCACGGGTCTGTAATTGTCCATTTGAATGTTATCCCCTTTTTTAAATATTGGTTTCACCACTAATTTCTTTAATGAATCGGGAAATATTCCTTGTTCTAGAGAGAGATAAACAACATGTAGAAGTGGCTCTAGAATTATATTGACCGTCAGTTTTATGATGTCAGTGCGAATATTATCATAACCACTAGCTTTGGAATCATTTAGAGACATCACTATTTGTTTAAGGTCACTACCAACCAGTGGGTACAAAAACATTGAATTACTGATTGAATCAATATGATCCATTTGCTTGAATCTTGTATCTTCTTTATTGTCATGGCTATCATCGGTAACCGAGTTAATAAAAAAAATATTGAAATAATTTGCAATAGAAACAGGACTCTTGCAGTAATTCAATCCATCTTGCTACCTGTCTTTCTGGGATCTTAAACTGCCGTAGCCATTTCAGCGCAGCGTGATCCGTTCGCAGGAGAAATTGACGCCCCAACAAATATTTACTGAAATGCTGCAATGACTTTACTACAGCCAGAAGCTCCCCTCGAGTGACACAGTAGCTCCTTTCAGATTTGGATAAGGCCTCGCTGAGGTACGCTATTACAACCTCATGATCTCTTTTTCGTTGAGACAAAACCCCGCCGATTCCAGTCAATCGGTCGATTGCTGGCATCTTTGTCAACTATGAATTCATGTTCATTGTCAGGATAGCTTAGAATGGGTGTATTACACAGACGTGCCTTCAGCTGCCGAAATGGTTATGCGTCGTCGCAGCTCTCATTCCAGCAGAAGTGCAGCAGAGCAGTGTCTTGTCTTCAGTTAGCTTATGTAGAGGTCGGACAATGTCAGCAAAGTTCTTCACAAACCGCCGATAGTATGAGCGCAACCCGACAAAAGCCCTGACTTGCGTTTTGTTTTCCAGGACCGGCTAGTCCATAACAGCGGCGATCTTATACGTGTCCATTTGTATTACTTCTTTGGAAACCACATGTCCTAAAAAAATCACTTGCCGACTGAATGTTGCACACTTTTTCGGGCTTTGTTTTAGATTGGCTCCTCGTATGTTCTACAGCACACGTTCCAGATTGCGGAGATGATCTTCATAGGTGTGACCCACGATGATAATGTCGTCCAAGTAGACAAGGCATCGTGAATTTTGGCGTTAATAGGGTGTTCGTGGCATCTAGGCATCCAAAATATCCCTACACAAGTGCCTAACATTGTGGCTTTCTTGAGCACCAAGTCCTTGTCACTTGTGTTAAGTGCACCTACCGATGGAACACCAGTACCCTCACTAAGGTGCGCGCAATCTTCCATGACACATCGTTATCTAGTCCTTCTATAAGTACACATCAGTTTTCCTGACCAGAACTCCTTGGTAGACAAACTGGTATGATTGTTTCTTAACTTGGACGAAGAATAACCTTCTCCAAGCAGTACACCTTTCCCGATGAGCCACACTACAACACTCGTTGATCTCACAGTGATGTTTTCGAATGAAGTCCAAACCCAGAATGCAGTCGTCCACTATGTTGGCCAAGATAACATGGCATGTCCACCTACTTCTCACCGCGGATGGTTATATTTGAGGAGACTTTTGCTTTGGTCAGCTCCATCCGATGTGTCCTCTCTCCGCAGCTATAGCACCAGAGTGAAGTCGCAACTTTCCTGATTCGGTGAGTTCGATCGTCCCGCCCAACTGCCTCTACCTCCAAAGCGTGAGCTAGAGCGTTCTTGAGGTCCTTGAAATTACCTATCCTTACGGCAGCCCTAACCTCCAGGTTGCGGATCCCATCCACGAACGCCTGTACGAGGTTCCCGTCGATCAGCACTGGTAGACCTGTAAGCCGGTAAAGCTGAACCGTAAGGACCAGCTTTTCCACCTCCAGAGCTCACTGCTGTAAGGTTTCACCAACACGTTGCGATCGATCCTTCAGCTGGGCGCGAAACACATGTTCCAGGTGCGCGTCGCCGTATCTCCTCACTTCCCCTCACTTCTATTGAAAGAGGAGTTTCTCAAGGACAAATTTTCTTTTATTTTATACTGTGCAGACATAATAAAGTGCCTTCAGAAATGTAATTATCACATCTATGCCGACGATGTACAATTGTATTTGTCTTTCAGACCAGATAATTTTGAATCGGCGATTAGAGACTTAAACGATGATCTCGAAAGAATCTCCGCCTGGTCAGATGAGAACTGTTTGGCATTAAACCCATTGAAAACCAAATACATGCTGTTTGGTACGAGGCAGCAGTTGCGGCAGCTACCTGCAAACCTTGGTTTGTTTTTAATGGGGAAGCTTATTGAACGAGTTGATGAGGCGCGAAACCTTGGGTTGTGCATGGACAGCAGCCTTAGATTTGAGAAGCACGTTGCTAACTCAGTGAAAAATTGTTTCTATCGCCTAAAACTACTTTATAAAATGAGGCCCTTCCTGTCTGAAAAGCTTCGCGAGCAGCTAGTCGAAACCCTTGTTCTATCTAAATTGAATTACGCTGATACGGTATACGGCCCACGTTTGCTGGCTCGAACTGATAGACTTATTCAGAGAGTCCAAAATTCATGTGCTCGTTTCTGTTACTCAGTTCCCCCTAGAAGTCATGTCACGCCATTTCTAAACAAGCACTACATTCTTAAGATGAAGTCGAGGCGTAAGTTGCACTTGGCTTGTCTTCTTTTTGGTGTGATAAAGATTAAGAAACCGCGGTACTTATACGACAAGCTTAGTTGGATGGCTAGTAAACGGGAATGTGCGCCCAGACTTTGTGCGCAGCAGCTCTCAACACAGTCTCATAGGACAGCGGCTTTCACGGGCAGTTTCCGATACGCTGCATCCAAGGTGTGGAATAATATTCTACCACCATTAACGGTGCTTGGTACCATCCATACGTTCAGATTGCGTTTGCGGCAGTATCTGATAGATGCTCAACGGAAACAAGACATGGTAACACTTAATTTTTCAATTTTATAAAAGGCCCACAGTACCTTCTTATCCTTTCCATCTGTGTCACACAAAATATTTACGTTTGTTGCCATTTGTGTCCCCAGTCCGGAGGTGCTGTTGTCATAATTTATTTATTTATTTTATTTTTTAATTTTTGTTTTCTTATTAGACCTGCTTTTTTACAATCATACCTTCCTTTGCTTGAATATTATATTCACTACTAGCTGTTTCCCACGACTTCGTCCGTTTCAAACTCGTAAAAACAATATTTTTTATTTTTTTAGTTTCACGCAGGAACTATGAATTTTCTCGTGATCAAACGTAGCCTATGTTACTCGTTATTACATCAGCTATCTACCAGTGAAAGTCCCGTCAAAATCGGTCCAGCCGTTTCGGAGATTACCCGGGACAAACAGACTGACAGACAGATAGACAGACTGACAAAAATCTTAAAAATTGCTTATTTGTTGTTAGTACCGTATATACTTTCACGTGCATTCAATAAAACGTTGTTATTTTGATATTACATACAGACACTTAAATTTTATTTATTTGTATAGATACCCTACTACTACATAATAAACAAAAAGTATAACCCTTTGTTTTTATATCTATTACCCTCATTTACCTATTTATGTATACTCATTTATTTATTTTTATTTTTAGGTAAAACTGTTCGCACTGTCACTTCGCACTAAAGTTTAATTGGTTCAGTTCAGAGTCACCCAGTCGACACCGACTATCGCTGAAAACCAGCGCTGTGGCTCTGTCTCGTACACGAGCCCCAGCATTATGCTGAGCGATGACCGTTTTGCGTAGTTGTGACGCATACTTTGTAATGATTGTGTTTAAGTTTTTTTTTTGTTATTTTTATGGTATGCGTCGTGCCTGGCGCAAATATTTTTTTTTCTTTCTTTCTGTCTTTCTATCTAGCTTCTAATGCTTCCAGAAGCTTCTCGAAAGTGACGTAGATATTATTATTGAATTATACAGGGTGGCTAAAAAAACGTGGCTCAAACGCAACTAGAGGTTGGATGGGGCCATCAGCTGCAAATAGTTGATCTACGGGAGGTCCTTAAGGTCAACCACTGCAGAGCTAAAATTTATTTTGTGTTAAATTTATTTTGTATTGTTTACAATCGTTATTTTGATTTTTTCATCCTAGAAAGATATTAGAGCCACTCATGGCCATGTGTTATACTTTTTCAGAATCCCTATTTAATGCGCCAAAACTTGTAATGCAGGGTCACTTTTAGGTTAGAGTATTTTCACAGTGGGGTCCGAAGTAAATAAAAGGTTATGATTTGAGAAAAAAAAAACATAAAACTTAATATTATCTTCAACACACCCAATAAACAACCATAAATAACATGTCTTATGGAAGGACTCATCAGTACCAATCTAGTGAAAATTATAAAAAAGATACAGGATGTGGATTCCCAATAAACAACCATAAAAAATATTTCTAACGCAAGGACTCATCAGCTCCAATATAGTGAAAATTATAATAAAGATACAGAATGTAGATTTTTTCGAATTTTAATAAGAATTAGTAAAAAAAGTAAATTTTCTCATAAAACACAAAATAAATTATAACTCTCTAGGGGTTGACCTTAAGGACCTCCCGTAGAATATTTTTTGCAGCTGATGACCCCATCTAACCCCTAGTTGCGTTTGATCAACGACTTTTTGGCCAGCCTGTAAATATTTCGTAAGAAAAAAACTTAGAAGAGATTTTATTACTAGATTTTAAAGTACATATTACGCTGAACATACGTATCTATCCTCTACGAAGTTGCAACTAACTGGTTATATTCTGGCTTATGGTTTATGCATCCAGGTGTAAACAAATAGTTTACTCCATAAAAACAAAATCCTTGGAATTTTAAAAGTTCAATGTTTAATACAAAAATAAATGCAATAAATAAAATGATACGTGAACCACTCGTAGACGCTTTGCGCCTGACGAAAAATCCGCTGTTACGGGTTACAGGCAGATATAGCACCGCAATTCTCGGAGCAAGACACAGGTTGATGTGAACGTGCGAAACTTCGGACTCAGCAGGCTCACAGACACAATTATAGTCTAGTCAACAATTGCTTTTTAGGTCAAATTGGTCTGTCCTGCAGGCGCCTGAATCTTTTAAAATTTTAATTTTCGTATAAAATAAGTTTAAATAATATTTATTCATTAAAGGTCCGAAGAGGGCGTGGCTTGCGCAAGCCGGAGTACCCGTTTTCAGGCGTATTTTCAACCCTCTGGGAAAATTAAAAATCTTGGTCCTACAGTTCCGGGAGTTGGGACTTTTTGTTAGGAAATTTTCTCCTCTTATTGGATCTTTTTTCAAATTTGAATTATCTTGAAAAGTTTTTGAGATATTGACGAAAAATCAAACCCCCTTTGTTTTTCACTTAATTGTTTATAACTATTGCAATTTTTGCGAGGGGTTTTAGCATTTCCTTAAAAACTATCTACAAGCCATTCCGAATCGAATGACACCTCAATCATAATTTTCGGAGAAGGCGAAAAAATTTTGACCTAAAAAGCACTTGTTGTCTAGACTACAAGGGCTCTCGCCTCCAGCACTTAAGATAAAGCCGGAGCACGGCTTCTAATAACTGATATCTACAGACACAAAGACGAACAATCAAAATAATGATACAAAAAGAGTCTTTGAGATATCAGAGCGAAACTCCAAAGAATTATTAACAAGAAGCCTCAATACATACAAGTTTATTCTTGAAAACTACGAAATTATCTGTGCTGTATATGCAGGACGCACACAAGAAGTCATAACAATCAAAACTTTAAAATTTAGGTTCATAGATTCTCCAAAAAAATATTTCTTTCATCTTCGATGATTTTTCTGCAGTGACACTTTTTCCATCTGATATTTTGACTTATTTTTTCTAGTCAATCAAAATTTGAAAATTCATATAATGTAACCTGCCAGCTAGTCAAATTAAAATAAATGCGTCATGGCATCTTGTACTGATCTGCTACAATACATCAAAATCAAAACCAAAAAACAAATTACTCTGGCCTACATGGGCACTTATAAAACGTCGACAAAAGGTGCACGGTTCGGGTTAAAGAAGTAAAAGTAAAACGAAATAAAAAGTTAACAAATGTTAACAAGCGTATAGAAATCTAGAAAGCCTACAATGTTCACACATTCACAATACAATCGGTAAAAGAATCTAAACAAAGGTAATAAAAAAAGTATAACAATTAATAAGACTAAATTTTACATAAGGCACAAATGTTGTTATCAGTCCTGTAACTATTCTTAGCTAAGGGCTATAAAGATGATTGAAAACCATTGTAAAAATTCTAAATAAAAGAAGAAAAAAAACAGAAAAATTGAGATTGAGAATAGTTAGAGACATCCACATAATTGTGCCGTTTATCAGTTACCAAGGAAGCCGCATGCGCAGAAGGAGCTATAGCCAAATTTTTTATCTTCATCGTAGTCCTTGATTTTATAATATTATTTTTTAATAAGAACACGTTTGATGTAGTTTTTGAACTTTCCATCGGTCAGTTCTATAACTGACTTTGGCAACTTGTTATAAAAGCGTATATTGTTTATAAAAAAAGACTTGCTAGTTAGGTAGGTACCTAAATAATATATTGTTGTTAAATATCTTACAAGTGAGTCTGTGCCTTTGTTTAGAAAGTCCACAGATCAATGGAGAGTTTTCCAACTGGAGGAAAATCAGAAGTTTTCATTGTTTGTTTATTTTCTTATTTACTGTATCTGTTTTCGTTAGTGGGTTTTAACATTCATTTGTTTAAGTAACTAAAACTTGGTACTTATAATAAAACATGAATAAAACCAAGCAGTTTCTTTCTAAGTACGTATAAAATACAGTTATAGCAAAAATAAGGTTGGATGCGGTAGTTCCCCTTCCTAGTTACTGAAGGCATGGAAACCAATGGTGATATAGGTACATAGGTAGGTACAAACAGTACTAGCTACTGCCTAACTACCTTCAAACGTCAAAACTCTTAAAACAGTAATTACATAACAAACGTTTCCGATTGCATGACATCAAAGGATTGAATAAACTGCCTTCACCGTGACTTTTTATTGTTAAATGGGTATTAATAATTCCTTTTTATTGCTTGATCGATTCCATTCATCACCCAGCAACATTCTGCATAAGGAACCGAGGGTTCGAAAGCTTTATCTAGTAGTTTGCAATACTTGCAAGTATACAGTTTAGTTTTGAGAACGTTAGCTATTTTTATACTGATATTATATAATGGAAGCCCCAGCAGCACCTGCCGCGGCTAATATAGGTGGTCGTCGAGAGCCTTCCACTGATCCCGTCAAGGCTCAGGGAATATTGTAAGTCTTCTTTTGTTTTAGTTTAAAAATACATATGCTTACTTAAAAAATAAAACGATTTTTACCGACTTCACAAAAAGGAGGTTATCTATTCGATACGTATTTAAGTAGTATTGTTGGAATTGCACAAAACACGTTATTCTATGTGGGCTTCTAATCTAAACCTTTGTGCCGAATTTTAGAAGTGTATGTAGGTATGTATGTTTGTGTGAATGTAAATGTCCACGTTTTTATCCGAAACTAGTAATCGGAACATTCTTTTTTTATTGGATTAAGTAGGTATCTCTCAACTTGGGGAATAGTGCAAACTTTATCAAAATCGGTTCAGCAGTTTTCAAGATATGGGGCATACTACCGTAATCTCGAAGGCTTTTGATAGGGTCTGGCACGAAAGCCTTATTGGTAAGCTTCTTTCATTCGGTTTGCCCGGTGGTCTGTGTGATTGGATTGCAGACTTCCTGAGAGATCGGTCCATTCGAGTGGTTATCGATGGCTGCTCGTCGGACCGCTTGGATATTAATGCCGGGGTCCCTCAGGGGTCGGTGCTCTCAGCAACTTTATTCTTGCTGTACATTAACGATCTGCTAAAACCTTTGGGTACGCAGACGACAGCACAGTTGCTGAGAGATACTTGTCCAATGCTCGTGCTACCGGTTTAAAGCTGCTAAAACCCAGGCGTGTCTTTTTTCCGCTAAAAAGAGCAAATTTCAACCGGCTCCAACTTTCCGAGATGTAATCGTCTTAATAACTAACCATCTTGATCTTCTTGGCGTTACGTTGACATACTCTCAATCTTGGCCCATACATTGAGTCAAAAGCTCAGCTGGCTGCCATAAAGCTGGGGATCCTTGCAAAGGTGAGAAGGTAGTTCACGCCAGAACAGCTCCTCAGCTTTGGGCTACCCCAAGTTCGTGCTTAATTTGCGAACTAAAAATACAACGTGGCTGAGTTCTGGTCGAAGCACAACATCTAAATTAAAAACTGAAAATGGAATCATCGACACGATGAAGAAGAGAATTATGTACATTCTTCTTCTTCTTCTTCGTGTTGATGATTTCATTTATAGTTCGTTTCTTTAGTTGGGATATAGTATAATTGAATTAACTATTTGCTATTGAGACCCGCAAAAAGGTAATCCAACACACGTGAAAACTGAGAGTTTTCGACGTCCTACGTACCTATGTGGGACTCCAACCCACTAAAACTCCACGGTGTCTTCCTGTGCCGGTTAAGGCGGAAACACGGGCACGCGTTAGCACTCACCGCGAAATCCCTTGGTCCCCTTGTGACGGGTCAAGGTCAATAGCCCCGCCATCTACCATTTTTCGGCCGCAGGGAATAAGGAGAGCGGCCAACGCTATACTGATACTGCTTCTCCCCTGCGGCCACCGCGTCCGCCATCAGACGGTGGCAACCCCGTCCAGGCCACGGAAGGTAGGGAGAGCGGCGCACCGCAATACCGGCACTCCTCTCCCGCTACGGCCTCCATCCCTCAGCCGCGATATCGCAAGGGTTTGGGAGGCCCCATACGACATCGCAGCCCGCCTCAGTTGCGATGTCGCCCAGGCTACGTTCATGGACCCGCGGTCGCTCGCGTCGTTAATTCGCGCGATGGTCGCGTATTCGTTTTCTATTAGGACACCCAGATTTTGTGACCGCGCGACCACGCGATGGTCGCGTATTCGTTTTCTATTAGGACACCCAGATTTTGTGACCGCGCGACCACGCGATGGTCGCATCGTTTATTCGCGCGATAATCGCGTATAATACTCACAGCGGATCTTTGTGTCTCTGAAATTGGCTGCAAAACCCTGCGCAGTAGCTATTTTTGTGTCAATGTTGAAGGTGAAGATAGCATTGTATAACTGATTAACTGCCTCTTTTAATCGCTTAAGTTTGCCGCATCGTCCTATCTCGCTAACTCTATTTATATATAACGTACCTATATCAGTTTATCTTCTCTCGATGACAAACTGTTTCTTGCGCAATGGTTCGCACAGAGCCAACTTCAGATACAGAAAGATCCGTTGTGATTACTATATTCGCGTTGTATTAGGACAACGCCTTACGCGTTTGCTATGTTTTACACATGCGACACCTGTGTTACACGTGCCTCAGTTGCTTCCGTTCCCAATCTCACAGGCATAATATTAACAAGTTTACTCATATAATATTTCAGGAACTCCGTTATGAAAAAATCTAAATCTGCAGCGAAGCTATGGCCGGCAAGATGGTATTTTTATAGCAAAATTCGAGAAATACAGGAAGAAGAAGCACAAAAATGCGGTGGGTAATACTTATTAAATATGTACCTATCTGTCGTAATTGAATTCCGAACGATGTAGGTAGATCTTCGATCAACAATACCAACTAGATGTAGGTTGGCGCAAGAAATACGTCTCGGTAAATAACACTCACTTGAGTCGTGAGTTCTTTTTAGGGTTCCGTACCCAAAGGGTAAAAACGGGACCCTATTACTGAGACTTCGCTGACCGTCTGTCTGTCTGTCTGTCTGTCTGTCTGTCTGTCACCAGGCTGTATCTCATGAACCGTGATAGTTAGGCAGTTGAAATTTTCACAGATGATGTATTTCTGTTGCCGCTATAACAACAAATAGGTACTAAAAACAGTATAAAATTAATATTTAAGGGGGGCTCCCATACAACAAACGTGATATTTTTGCCGTTTTTTGCTCGATATTAATAACGGCAACAGGTAGACGCTTGAAATATTCACAGAATGTTTAGTTGTATATTCACTTCAAAAAATAATAATCATTAAATTAAAATAAAATAAATTAAGGGGGGCTCCCATACAACAAACGTGTTTTTTTTGCAGTGTTTTGCGATAATGGTACGGAACCCTTCGTGTGCGAGTCCGACTCGCACTTGGCCGGTTTTTTTTGTTCAGCTTGTCATAGTAAGTATTGTAAATGTAGGGTAGTAAGTATGGGCACGCTACAATTGCGGAGGTAAGACCCCACTTTGAGGAGTGGCTTGAGAGGCATCACGGTATCCTCAACTTCCTCCTGACGCTGGTCCTCACCGGACACGGCTGTTTTGGGCGGTTCTTGTTCAGGATAAGGCGGGAGGAAACACCCGGGTGTTACCATAGTGTGGACCGCCCGGTGGACACGATGCAGTGGAGGACTGCCCCGCTTGGGCGGAGCACCGCCGTGTCTTCGTGGAGGCGATCGGCCCCGGTTCAGGCCATGGTACGGAGCGAGAGGGCATGGGAAGCTGTCTCCTCCTTCTGCGAAGCAGTAATGCTCGCAAAGGAGGAGGCGAAACGCGTGAGGGAGGTTCAAAGGAGACGCCATCGCGCACCTGGCCACCACAGGAGACGCCCCGGGCGTCGGGAGTCGCAAGCCGATTCCCGGCCACCGTAGACGTGAGCTTGCGGACGGCAAGTAATGGATAGCTCGCCCTCCGATAAGGACCAGGCCCGAGTTTACGGCGCGTAGTGTTCCACGCGCGCCTCATAAAGATGTCAGCAAAAAGTAACGGGGCCCGCTAGGGCCGATGCCCTGAAATTAATGAAAGAGAGAGTTACACGTGTGGGTTTTAGTCAGTAAAAGTCTGACGCCTTCCCGCTTCACCCAGAGCGGGAAAAGTCATTGGATGATTTTCCACCCAAAAACCAAAAAGGTAGTAAGTAAGTATATAGGTACTTATTGACGCGGACAGGATTTAGCATTGATTTTGTACGTGACCCGTTGTCTAGTTGTTGAACGAAGAGCTAAGATAGCCTAGATACTGTTTTTTTCCATCAAAACTTCCACATTCTTTTGGTTTCTTCACCGAGTTCTTTTTTAACGTTCCAGGCATGACTGTGGAAGAATATCATGCAGCCTTGCAATCACATAGCAGCCAACTTGAGCCCAAGCAGTACCCAGTGACGGTGGACCCGTCTCCATCACCTTTACCACCCACTTCGGCAGGTTACATTTTACCTTTAATTTAAAAATGTCCATTTTCACTAATAATAGCTATTCGACACCTAAATGTAACGCCCGCCGATGTTAAGTCAACTCTTAGCAACCTTCCTGACTGATTGAAGCGATCGATTTTTACCAAGCGAAATTGCAAAAACGTTCACAAGGTCACAATGCACTTGAAATTTTCTTAGAAACTGCGTATACTATCGCCTATCAGTGATAGGCGTTTGAATTTGCCGCTAGGGGCGCTGGTGTAGAGAGAGGTCTTCAAAACGTCAAATTTCATAGATTTTTGGCATTTAACCCGAGTTTATTTACTTCTTTTTTATTGTTGTGAACATTTCCAAATATGACAGATTAAGATATGTAGGTACGGGTTTTACCAACCACTTCTTTAATAGAATGTTATGTTTCGGAAATTTTTATTCTCACTTTTTTCCCGAAAAAAAAAACTGCGCAAACTCCAGCATAATATTTATTATTTTGCGGCTATTTTCATTTAATCGCATCTTCTACGGCATAAAAAATTATTTTAATTCAAACTTTGCTTCCATGTGCGTAATAACAACGTTTATAGCAATATTTAAAGAACATAATCGCCAGTGGTGCCTGGTGGGCACAAAAACGGAAGCGTTTTTTAACTTGACGATATTTGACAACAGACATTAATTAGGCTGAGCAATAGGTATTAAGGTAAAGGCCAAACAAAAAAGTTTAGTCCTAGAGAAAGCATACCATAGCGCTCGCTAATTGAAAAGGCAAGATAGGGTTGACATACCTAAAGAAATACTGCGTGTACTAAACACCTCCTAGGGGTGTGCTGTAACGTTATAAAAGCATAGTACCTTTAGGTACTTTGGATCAACGACAATTGCTTCAGAGCGCCCGAATACTTGGGGGTTACTATCCACCAATTCAATCTAAGTTCACAAAGTTAGATCACCCATGGAAAATAAAATTAATACAACAATACTGAAGACCTGAGGAGAGTAGAGTCCTTAATTATATTCGTAATAAATGATACGGTAACTCTGCATAAAGCAATCACATCATAAATTAAGACAATTAATTATAACTTTTAAAGTCCTTGAGTGTGAGCAAAGGTGACCGACTTGAGCTTGGTAGCCAACGCAAAAAGTTAAAAGACCACGTTATAAAAATGTAAGTCTACAAGATATTTAAGAAGAAAAGAAAGATATAACTTTCCATTTGAAAATATTTTTATTAAGCTAAGTACAAGAGTTTAAAAACTTTTTTCAGCGATGATTGGGCGACGCGCGCAGTGCCCTCTAGAGCGCTTCGGACGTCTGGTGAAAACCGACCGAGATTATCCGCACCGCCCACCATTAAGGCCGGGACAAATTTACGACCCTTACAAGCAGACTGTTGTATTCTTAGGGTGCGTATATCTTTGTCAACATGTGTATTTTAACGGCTTTAAAGCGTAGAGCCCGTAAATAACATGTGATACACTCTAGCAGCTAAATTGTATCACTTTCGTAGGGAGTTGCTTGTTATTTGTTACTTTTTAGGGTTCCGTAGTCAACAAAGAATCAGTAAAATAAAATAAAGATATTTTTTTTTATGGTACCTCCTGTACCTACACGAAAAGAGGCGCTGTTTTTTTTTCTCGTCTTTCCAATTGTGTGGGGTATCGTTGGATAGGCCATTTAAAAATATAACGGATCTGTGAAAACCATTTTTTCATTCACCGTTTGCGTAAAATTAAGCTTTGTATTGATAATTTTTGTTAGTCAGTGTCCCTCCCCCTGCCAGCTAAATGGTTGCTTTTGGATATGTGAAAAAATTCACGGCAATATATAATGACATTATATGTTCGGTACTTTCATTGTTTATGGACCTTAGTATTTTTACCTAATTATGTTGGTGAATGTAGCTGTTTGTACGGAACCCTCGGTGCGCAAATTCGCATCGCACTTGGCCGGTTCTAAGTATAGTTCTCGCCAAACTTCTTGGCCACCCTGAACTTGACTACTACAATGGCTGCGCAGTGGCACTTAAATCTCATACAAAAACAGCCTTCCTTCCTCCCTTTCTGCCTTGCGCATCGGAATGCCAACTTCATGGCGGCCGAGAAGTTTGGCGAGCACTATATGCACCTAACTATCGTAAGGTTTTTAAATAAAATGTTTTATATAAGAAAATTACTATACCTACTACTCCGTAGACATCCTTAATAAAAGTTGCGCAACATAGTTGCAGCAACAAGATTTTGTAATCCTGGAAAGTAATTTCGAAAGTATCAATAACCCTGTACCTAAGGGGTTTGCCACGCTTAGTCATGGTCGATGGTTATACACTCAAACCTCACACAGAAATTCTGAAAGCTCAACAGATTGACTCAATATCTTTTACGACATAAAACACAATGCATGTCAGCAACTCAGCATATACATAGTTCCAAACTTCCAAATCTTCCAATGTCAATAACCCTTTCAAGTTCACATGATTTTCGTTTGCCTTTTTTCAGGAGTGTCGACGGTGATCCGATATCATACAAGTTGCCGCCGTCAAGATGTGAGATGACGGACGAGATGTGGGCGCGTCCACAACAGCTGACGGTGTCGCCCCTAGGCTGGGACAACTTGGAGCGAATCATGAACGAGACTGAATAATCATTAAGTTGCGATGCCCTTTGTAATCCTAAGCGCAATACTTTTTAAAATTTTCTATTATAATTTTTTAACAGTTTTTAGGATTCCGTACACAAAGGTTAAAAAAAAAACTAAAACCCGACTGCTTAAAATGCGAACTAAAAAGACGTAAACAAGAAGAAAATCGTGCTGTGCAGTCGGACGATACATGTCGCGAACTGGCTGACCAAAACCAGCAGCATAATTCCGTAATTGAATTCTGCAAAGGAAACAAGTCGATTCTTTCAAAGAATCACAATCATTTCTTTCAACTTTTTCGGTATTGCGAAACTAATTTGGAAAGCTAGCGTTAGCTTTCCAAATCCTCCTTTGAGTTGAACACAGACTACTTAGAGATACTACGGAGTTGAATATATATGACATTTGCATTACACAATACCAATAGTGAAGTTTTATCTCGATTCTTCCGGTTTCATTCATTCTTCTACAATCAATTCTACGTCAAAATATTGGTAATGAAAGGAGAAACCTTTCCGTTTCAGAGTGTAATATGCAATACGAAAAGTCGTTTTTGGGAAGGTTCCAACTTGTTTGCTTTGCAGAATTCACTTACGCAATTAGGCTGCAGATGTATCCTCCGACTGCACAGCATGATTTTCATGCGCCCAAAATCAGCCATTTTTATGGTTCCGTACCCAAAGGTTAAATACGGGACCCTATTACTAAGACTCCGCGGTCCGTCTGTCTGTCTGTCCATCTGCGTGTCTGTTCGTCTGTCACCAGGCTGTATCTCATGAACCGTGATAGCTATGCAGTTGAAATTTTCACAGATGATCTATTTCTGTTGCCACTATAACAACAAACACTAAAAACAAAATAAAATAAATATTTAAGTAGGGCTCCCATACAAGAAACGTGATTTTTTTTGCTGTTTTTTTGCGATAATGGTACGGAACCCTTCGTGCGCGAGTCCGATTCGCGCTTGGCCAGTTTTTTAATAATAAGTAACTGTTTTATGATAAATCTCGTATTCACAGTAAATTCAGACCAACATCTATATCGAAAATTCTTACGCACTTTTAAAACACAATTATTCAAATATCCTTATTCAGTCTTATATTGATCCCATTGTAAACCTTGAAATGCTTGTCCTGTCTGAACAATTTAGTTCTGGGCAGATGACTACGCAGCAGACTGTTTTAAAAGTAATGATCGATCTGGGTAATCAGTGAAGAACTATCCATTCTCGGCATTAATGTTATCAGGATGTATAAATCCATGTATCTTGAAAATAAACACTAAAGTTTAACTTAAAATCTTTTATTTACATCATAATATGTGTCCATGTCGTTTCGTAGCGGCAAGAGGAGGCAACTGTGAGATTATATTTTCGGGCAGAACTTCTAGCGTAACAGCTTCATCCTTGCCGAGCCAGTGGAAATCAGCCAAGTACTGAAAAAAAAACGCAGTTTTACAACTAGCATTGGCTGGAGGTAGACCATAAATCTTGTTTACCAGGTAGGCCTGGTTGATTTTCCACAAAAACATTATCCGGACGAAACGAAAATACGTCTCAACAAGTTTCAGGAGGTGGAATTTGAAGAGTGTTGTATCTGTCACTCTTCTCTGTGTCTCTAACTAGATATTAAAATGCCATATTTTCTGTAGCCGGGTACTGTATGAGGTATTTGCTGCCGGATATGACGGATTGTGGATCGATTCTTAGTCAAATTATGGTTCAAGGCTGGACCAACTATTATATTAGACCAAATCATATACCAGCAAGCCACATAAATAAAGTAGAGAAGCGTATAGTTCTCGCCAAACTTCTTGGCCGCCCTGAAGTTGGCTACATATGCTGCGCAGTAGTAATTCTCACAAAAAAACAGCACCGTTCCGTGCCTTGCGCATCGGAAAGCTAACTTCAGGGCGGCCAAGAAGTTTGGCGAGAACTATATCCCTGCTGATCTTATATGGTGTCGTAGCGTTCACTTACTTGTTTCATTGACACGATTAGCATCGTTTGGCGTAATATGATTTGGGGTAACTATAACATTTTACTGATAGTATCAAGATCAACTATCAGGAACATGAACGAAGGCGTTTGGTTTCTAGGAAACTGTTTAGATATAAAAATTGACTACAGGTGCAATGAATGGCCATTAAAAATAAAAATAAAATATGCTCACCTTAATAGGAACGATATTCAGAGCAACATTCTGACTGCCCGGTTGCGACTTTCTTTTAGGGACTGGTTCTTCTAATTCTGCTATCTCCTGAAAATAAACAAATCCATTTAAATGAGAGATGTGCCGACGACGACTTTGGCTGACGACGACTTTGGCCGACTAGTCGGCCATGCCAATAACGGTTTCGGGGGTATTCGGCAGTTTCCGTGAAGCTTCGTTTATAGCTGATTCGCGCGCAAATCGCAACCGCCGCTTGCGGGCGTGGCCGAACATGTTTTGGGTTCCCATTGTGTCTTGATTTTTGGTTTTGCACGGGAGCGGTGGTTTGTCATCATCATCATATCAACCGAAACACGTCCACTGCTGGACATAGGCCTCCCCCAAGCGTCGCCACATTGATCCGTCCCGTGCATCCCGAATCCAGCGGATCCCTGCAACCTTCATCAGGTCATCGGTCCGCCTGGTGGGTGGCCTTCCAACGCAATGTCTTCCAGTTTGCGGTCGCCGCTTCAGAACCTTTCTGTCCCATCGGCCATCCGTTCTGCGAGCAATGTGCCCTGCCCACTGCCACATAAGTTTGGCTCTTGAAGATCTCTACATTTCTGATTCGATCACGCAAGGAAACGCCGAGCATAGCCCTCTCCATTGCCCTTTGGGTGACTCTAAGTTTTCTGATGAGGCCCATTGTAAGCGACCCACGTCTCAGAGCCATATGTCATCACTGGCAACACACACTGGTCATAGTCTTTCGTATTGAAACACTATGGTAAGTTGGTCGATATACCTTCCCAAATGCTGCCCAGCCGAGTCGGATTCGACGGTTGACCCTTTCTCGAAGTTGGCCCTACCCAACTGGATCGTTTGTCCCAGGTAGACATAGACGCCCACAACTTCGAGTGTAGAGTCTCCGAACTTGATAGGAGACAACACAACATAGGCATTCAACATCACCTTGGTTTTGTCCATGTTCATACTAAGACCCACTCTTTCGGAAACTCTACTGAGGTCATCGAGCATTGTCCTCCATGGTTTCAGTCATAACCACTATCTCGCCGGCAAACCGAAAATGTGTGATGTATTCGCCATTGACGTTGATGCATAGCCGTCTCCATTCCAGTACCTTGAAGACATCCTCCAGTGCAGCAGTCGACTTACCGGTAGTCAATTTGGCACCGTTGGAGAGACAGTGCAGCCCAAGTCTCGATCGAATCGAAGGTTTTCTCGTAGTCCACAAACGCTAAGCAGAAAGGCAGGTTGTACTCTTCGGTCTTCTTTATAACCTGCCCCGCGTATGTATGTGGTCTACGGTGCTGAAGCCTTTACGGAATCCGGTTTGTTCGGGAGGCTGGAAATCGTCAAACCTGCGCGCGAGACGATTCATGATGACTGTTGAAAACAACTTGTAGACATGGCTAAGAAGTGAGATGGGCCTATAGTTCTTCAGTAAGACATTGTCACCCTTCTTGAAGTAGAGTACCACCACACCCCTGCACCATGCCTGTGGCGTTTTCCCCTCAAGTATGACGGAATCAAACAGCTTCTGAAGGGCCTTAAGTACTGGTTTTCCACCCGCCGTCAAGAGTTCGGCCGTAATGCCGTCATCACCCGGTGCCTTGTTGTTCTTAAGCTGTTTCAGAGCCATCATAATGTCATACAGGCTGACGTCCAGAATGTCTTTGGTATAGTGTCGAGTCAATCTAGCTCTAGAGTTATTTGCTAGATTCGCGACGGGTTTACGTGTACAACTGCCCATTGAATCTCTCGATCTCCCTCAGAAGTTCCGGTTTGGCGGATACGATCCTGCCATCATCGGTCTTCAGTTTCGTGAGCTGGCTCTGCCCAATAGACAGATCTCTTGCAAAGCTCTTATTCCGCACAATCGCGTTTTTAATACTTTGGGCGTGTTTGTGTAAAAAAAAAACACAATACTGTTATTGTTCATTAAAGTGAAAGAGCACAATTAAAATTTAATTATGTCAATAAGAAAGTCTCATGTGTGGATTTTTTATTGACCAATTGGATCATTATTTCTCATGCAGGCAAGTGTAATCACTAATCAGTGCCAAATGACAAATAACAATCAAGCTTTTTACTACGACGACTACGACTACGAAAGTGGCCGGACTTTACCGACTAGTCGGAACATTACTGATTAAAATACATCTAGAATTTTGACAAAGTTTGTTCTAATGGGGCTCACTAAGTTACAACGACTGTTTGTATTGACTCGATAGCTAATTCAAACCTTTAAAAACTTCAGACGTGCTTGAAACGGTATAAGTGGTTAAAGAAAACACACAAGCTTAAGCCCCATCGCCAATTGGGCGTATCTTTTTACCCGAACGCCGAAGGAGGGTAATGTGTTTATCAGTCTATGTATGTATGTATGTATATATGTATGTATGTATGTATGTTTGTTCCTATGTGGCGTTCTAGAGATCAAACGCGTTGGCCGATTTTGATGATTCTTACGTCAATCGATTCGTCTTAATCCTGCGAGTGTCACTGGCTACATTAAAATTGGAAAAAACAAAAATGGCGGATTTTGGGCGCCATTTTGTGGGGAATAAAATTTTTTTTCCTTCCAAACCCATCGTGTGGGGTATCAAAATAAAGGATTTTAAGAGGCGATCTCAAAAATATATAACACTTATATGTTTAAATGTACCTAATTCCAAAAAAAAAATAACTAAAAAGTTGTAAATAAAAAAAGTTAATTAAAAATATCAAAAAATCCGACTGCTTAAAAAGCAAACTAAAAAGACGTAAACAAGAAGAAAATCATGCTATGCAGTCGGAGGATCCATCTGGTTTTGGTCCGCCAGCTCGCGAATATGTATCCTCCGACTGCACAGCATGATTTTCTTCTTGTTTACGTCTTTTTAGTTTGCTTTTTAAGCAGTCGGGTTTTTTGATATTTTTAGTTAACTTTTTTTTTTCGAGATTAATATGTGTGTATGAAAAGATGTATCAAGAGGGAAAAAAAGCGTGAGTTTAAGTATGTCTGCATGAGTGTAAAATTCCTTTGCTCAGATGAGGAAAGCTTAGAACATTTGGACGTCCAATAGAGGATTACGTTGCAATCTGGATGTTATTGTTTTAGATAAGGAGGAATACTTGATCCCAAGAATGACAATACGTCAAACTTTAATAGACTGCATTTTAACCATTATTACAACTAAAAAGTACCTGTTTGGCAGTTTTCTCCATGATCCACAGCGAGGTTTCGTCTTGGAACAGCACGGCGTCGCGGGTGGGGTGCGCGCACACAGACAACACGGCCGAGCGACGCGACAGCCACGCCGGGGGCAGCGCCGCGCCCGGCCAACTTGTGAAGTGCTTCTCTTGTAGCGAATATTCTACTATCTAAGAGATGATAAGAATTTTGTTCAGTATAGTTAAGACTTTGGTCCCGGCTGACATTTGACGATCTTTGAAAGTTGGCACAGTAGTCAAAAACTAGAAAGTTTGATACCAGTCTTGCCACGATACTCTGTGTGAGCCACTTGCTTGATTGTGGAGGTCTGATAGGTAGTCGATCCATGTAAAATGGAAGCAGTCCCCAACCTAGTTAGGAATGAAGGCAGTATAGATGCTGAAATAATTCATTTTACTTGTGACAAGTAATTTATAGCAGAATAGTTGCTTTGGTGGCAGTGTGCAGTGGGGAAAAAACAGGAGATTGCGCAGTATTCCGTCAAATGCCCGAGAGACGTTTGTACATTTTTAGTTGGAAGCTTTAAGGTCGTATAGCCACTAGCTAGAAATATTGCTTCGACCAAGTCACGAGGTCACAGCGCTAACCTTTTATTTGCAAGTTGCTGCTAACACCATCTATAACCGTGGAACAGAACCGAACGCGATCGATGTTCTGATTAAAATAATCAGTATAATCAGACGAAAAACGCTAGTAACGTTGGCACGGTTTCTTTGTATGAGACCAGGCATCTGTATGCTAGTATTATATTATCTGTGAACAAATAAAGGAGTTTATGAACTCTCGGGAATGGCATATATTCTTACGGACTGACGGCGGGCCATAAGACATTAGAAAGGTGATTTTTAATCATTTTTTTTTCAAATTCCTAATCTACCGTTACACCTACCCTCAAGGCTTAGCCTTAGGCATCAATAAGAATGGATAAAATGAGGGTCCATTACTCATACAATTTCTTATCACATAGGTATCAATTTCAATGCTATGAGCATTTATATGAGGTTGAATCACTTACCTTTTGGTCAACATACGTCACGATAAGGTTTTCTCTTTGACTATCAACAGTTATCGCCGATGGAACGCATTGGTACGTTGGTAAACTGACGTAGAACTCAAACTTCTTGTTGTTCTGTCTCCAAACGGCTATGGAGCCAAGAGTGTCCGCTACCACTAAATATGTTACTCCCTTCGGATTTGGCTTGGAAATGTGGAGGTGTAAAATCGACTTGGCTTTCAGATCTGCAATGTAACAATAGATTATATAGTAGAAGATAATAAGTACAAAAAAATAATAAAATACTCCCGACGCATTTTTTTTTTCTTTTTCTTTTTTAATATCATTATTATTCTTTCGTAATACTACAAAAACTTATGGACATTCTGGTGAACCATGGGCAAAAATAATTTCCCATAGTCCTCCTAGGTGAACTAAGCGGGTGGACCACGGGCAACACACGAATTTATCACTTCGATCGACAATCTTTTGAACACGTATTTATGACACGATATCTTGCAAAAACACCCCGATTCAAACAGTAAAACACCCATAACTTTATAACGGCTGAACCGATTTTCATCAAATAGCTAAGAACACTCTCGATAAAGTCACATTTCAAACAAAAAAAAACGAAATCAAAATCGGTTCATTCTTTTAGAAGCTATGATGCCACAGACAGATACACATACACAAGTACGTCGGGCGTTAAAACTATTGTAAACAAGGACTTATCAATAAATCACAACACAAAGTTTAATAGAAGTGCCAATCTGAAATGGCCTTTAGCAGTTTGACTGACTGAGAAAGAGTCATCCAACTTGACCATTTTTTTATTTTCGAATTGATGGAATACTATTAAATATTTTGGTAGGCCAGTAAGTGACCACGGTAATTGCAGAGTCAGTGGCGATCATTAGGCCTTCTAAAGTGCATGAGTATGGGCACTTGGAGCACTCTAGATTTTGTATCATATTCTGCACAGGAGCACCACACTCACATAGGGTAACAGACTAGTCAATAAAACCCAATAGGGTTTTTATTGACCAGTCTGGTGTTAAAATGTTAAAAACCCCCGCCGATAAAAGAGGGGTGATATAAGTTTTACCTGTGTTTGTGTATTTATGTATCTGCATGTGGCATCACAGCTCTTAAACGGATGAAGCGATTTTAATAAAACGATTTTGATTATGACTACCCAATTGGGTATGTTAAGAAAACAATACAAAATATTGAGCAAAAATAAAATACAAATGTTTTTTATTTTTTTTTATTTGTGATGGGCTTGCTCTTGACTCTAGTCTAGGTCAGAGGTGACAGAGACAAAATCAATAAATCAATTAAAATTTCTTCGTAAATCAAGTCGATTGTTGTAAGAAATCAAATCAGTAAAACATTAGGACATCACTAAATGGTAAGTTTAATGAAAAATTTAAGCCTGGCTCGAGTATAGGGCCTTAACCTGCTGCGTTTATATATTACATCTCAACACCACTTAAAATATTCTTTAAAAAAATCATGATTACTCACACTTTTCTAAAGAGATAGTCTGCACAGATGTGGCCCCGGCCTCTGGATCCACATGTAGAATATGCAAAGTGCCAGCAGTATGTGCCACCATAGTGCTTGAGTCGTCGGTGAACGACACGCGGTCGCACCCGCCCTCGGGCAAGCCGTTGATCTGTACTTTATATACTGATATGTTGGTAAGCTCCTCATCCTGCAATAACATTTATATTACTACTAGCTGACCTGGCAAACTTTATTTTGCTATAAAACACCAAAAATTAATCTACCCTACCTACCCTACCTAACCATACCTACTCTACCCTACCCTACCTAACCTACCCTAGCTACCCTACCCAACCCTACCTACCCTACCCAACCCTACCTACCGTACCCTACCTACCCTACCCTACCTTACCTACCCTACTTACCCTACTCTACCTTCCCTACCCTACCCTACCTACCCTATCCTACCTACCTAACCCTTCTTATTCTTTTTTCATAAGAACCGTCTCCTAACAATAACAAACGCAACAAAAAAAAATAAGCGGAATCGGTCCAGCCGTTCACGCGTGATGCCGTGACCAAGGGAAATAGGAATTCATTTTTATATATATATATATATATATACTAGCTGACCCGGCAAACTTTGTTTTGCCATAAAAACACCAAACATTCATCTACCCTACCTAACCTACCCTAACTACCTACCCTACCCTACCTACCCTACCCTACCTACCCTACCCTAACTACCTACCCTACCCTACCTACCCTACCTACCCTACCTACCCTACCTACCCTACCTACCCTACCTACCCTACCCTACCCTACCCTACCCTGCCTACCCTACCCTACCCTACCTACCCTACCTACCCTACCCTACCTACCCTACCCTACCTACCCTAACTACCTACCCTACCCTACCTACCCTACCTACCCTACCCTACCTACCCTACCTACCCTACCTACCCTACCTACCCTACCTACCCTACCCTACCCTATCTACCCTACCTACCCTACCTACCCTAACTACCCTACCTACCGTACCCTACCCCACCCTACCCTACCCTACCCTATCTCTCAAGTTGGATCGAACTGCACATGGTGTGCGAATTTTATTATAATCGGTTAAGTGGTTTAGGAGTCCATTGAGGACAGTCATTGTGACACGAGATTTATATATATTAAGATAAATAACTGTCGGTTCATATACTGCATCGCCAACCATGTCATCACTAAACTCAGGTGAGTAACCGCCAAAAGCGAGAAATTTAATAATATAAAAACCAAACAAATACACAAGAAAAAAGCAAAAATAAATAGTTCTAATAAGAATATCACCATTGCATTGATTCCATAATGAGATTGTACCTGGGCGACCGAGCTCTGCTCGGGTGAAAATAGAGAAAACGACGTTTTCTAAAAATGAAACCTAGCTCGATTTATCGCCCCCTTTCATTGGGAATTTCATGAAAATCGTTGGAGCCGTTTTCGAGATTCAGATTATATATTGATAAGAATTGCTTGTTTAAAGGTATTAGATTCACATTGCCTTTTATCATTTGTCTCTTAAAAAACCGTTAATGTATATATGACGACCTACAGTACCGGGATTTTTAAGAGGCACAAGTTGAAAGATGGATCAAAGCGGCATCAGGTTGCAGGGCATCGCATTGTTAAACAAAATAGCCCTGTGCAGTAGTGTGAAATGGTTTTTACAAAAAAATAGGAATGGTTTTCACAAACTTAGTGCTAGTCTTTACAAACAATTAACTTAAGAGTGCCCTAGACGGCGGCACAAACTATTTTGTGGGCGGGGTTAAAATGCATACTATCTCATCCGACGACACGTGCTAAAGGGATGAGTGAGTGAAAGGGAAGAGTGCGAATTTTATGTACAGACCTTTGCAAATATGGATATCATGAAAAAACTACTGAAAGTATCTGTTCACAATAATATTATTTGCATTTTTGAACTACTAATCTATCCCTGTATGGTGACTGTTTTGCAATTTTCCTTTTTCTTTTCATTTATTCACTCAACTTACAAATATATGTTTTTTTTTTTACTTTTTTTTTTGCATACAGGGCTAGATAATGATTAGACAAATTTAAATCATTTTTTATTTTGAACGAGTCAAACAGTGGAGTAATCGCCATACTACATTTGTATCGAAAAAATACCGACTAGGGCACCCTTAAATAACCATTAGAAATACCCTTTTATACTTACAGCATCCAATTTGAGCATCCTTACTACACTGGTTGTGGAATAAAAGACTAGTTCTCCATTAGGCGATAGAGCACAGCATCTTATCTGGTTCTTCCCTTTGGTATTGATGTTGGTGACCAACACATTACCACTCTTGGTTTCATAAGAACCTAATTTCCATACTTCCATTCTTGTGCTGTACCTGCAAAGTGAATAAGAAGATAAAATTTATGAATGTTTCTAGTTTACATGATGCAGTGGAAGACATGATCACACATTTTAAAGGTTCATTTAACAATCAAAAGAGATTTTTTTGTACTACCTTGTCTATTATGTAACACATTGCCTAAGAAATTCGTTTCGAAATATGAACATTTAGACACAATTATAAAAAAATAATAAAAAAAAAACAAATTACATAATAACAGTTACGAAATGACTTTTGTATGGAGTTTTGATATCATAATGTAACTGGCAGAATGATGCTGAACCTGTTACCTCTCGAAAAAGCACGCGTTGATTGTGTGTATATAGTCTTGTGTTTTTTAGTCTGAACGTTTCTAATAAATTGTTGTGGAACTTATTTGCATTTAATTAAGCAAGCTCATCGGGTAGTGGAAAAATAATCTTTCGTGTCTCGCATAAAAAGGCTTCATTTTAACACTCACATGTAGCTTTCGACTCGCTCGTGTTAAAATCTCGACTTTTTATGCTCGACACGAAATGTACTATTATTTATCAGAAACCCAACAACGCTTGAAGAGACCAGTTGTTTTGTGGTGCGCCTCGATGCGTATGCGAATTCGTGAAGCGTAGCGTGGCCTTAGCGGGCTCTTGCCTCGTGTACCGGCCGCTATACCGGTACCTTTCTTTGTAGTAATAAATAAAGTTCGTAGCCGAATAGTACTGAAGTGGCAACCGCCTACCGGAAGACGCAGCATCGGAAGGCCTCCCTGTAGGCGGAGCGTTGACCTGGTTAATCGTATAGTTCGGACGGGGTACATTTTGGGGCTTGACAAGCATACCTCCGCTGGCTCAGCCGCGGCTCATTTTGGACCCCAGATTTACGTCATACGACATCCTAATTAATAACTTAATTATTGATTAAGATACCTAACGAATCTTATGTGGGGGCTTTAATTAAAATAGTTGGATAAAAAGCTTACATGTTAGCGCAAATATTTTTTTTAGATTAAGTGCGCAAGTTTATTAATTTACATTTGTTAAAAACAAGTGTATTATTACGATAATCGCCATTTTGATGACAGTGGTGGTCGAAGCTAAAAAACATAAAAATGCAGATTTTGGACACCCAAACTCCACGACAGGGGTATTGGTTTGCTAATTGTTTAATTATTCGTCGAATTCATCCATATTTCAAAATAAATAATTAGTGGTAATGAAGTTATTTGTTATTCAAAGTCGAAGTTTCGCGCCAATCGTGTTTGTTTACATTTTTATTTTACACAAATATCACCCACCCACATGTAAAAATGATTACAAATATGACTACTATGTCTCTAAATATAATAAACAACAAGAAGAAGCCCAGATCTTAACGTAATTAACAAGCACCGGTCCAATAATACTTAAAATTCATTACCACTACTTTATTTAGTTCAAAACTTCCAATTCATCAATGATATTGTTTTTTTTATTGTAATAGTGGTGTGCCAAAAATATTTTAGCAATCGATTTTTTTATACTATCCACTCGATTAATGAGCAATTATCCCAAATCGATTCTTAAAAATTAAAATAAACCTGATTTAGGCATAAAATACAATTAGTACTTAAATTATTACTATTAATTATTTCTTAAAGTAATCTTAATAGATTTTTGGACATTATTTGACTACAACCAACTAAACAATTTCATCGAACCGTGGATAATTTCGCGCCGAATTATCTATCCGATTCAAAATTCAAATTCGGAATGCGTTCGCTATTCAAAACAATTTTTGTATAAAAATAATAATGATTGAGTCTTTTAATGTTTGATAGTCTCAGAAGTATACAGAGTGCCTAGTATATTTTTATGTAAGTTTGTAACGCAAGTGTAGATAAATTTAGTTTCGAGGAACCAACGATTTTGTGATTATTCGTTATATTGCAATGAGTGTCGTATTGGCCCAGTGGCTAAAGGCCTCGCCTTGCCTGAGGTCATGGGTTCAAATCTGGACAAATACCAATGATTTCCTTTTTCAAATTCATTAATGTACTTTCTAAGTATATTTTAGAAATCGTTGACAACGGTGAATGAAAACATCATGAAGAAACCTGGTCTTATAGTCTCAAATCGCCAACCCGCATTGAGCAAGCGTAGTGATCAATGTTCGTGCCTTCTCTGTATGAGGAGAGGCCTTTGCCTTGCAGTGGGACAGTTATAGGCTGGTATTATTATTATATATTGAATAATGAGTTGAGAGTATGATATGGTTAGGTTTTGAATTCGGTCGAGTTTGTTGTAATGTTATGAAAATTGGTTATTCTATACATACTTTTAAAAGTTTATTTTTATTCGTTTTAAGAACATAAGTTTGGTTTATATTTACATCTGCATTCCCCGAAAACTATTAATGTCAATAACCTTGTGCGTATCTTCTTGCGCGGTTCCTTTCCAAGCGAGTTATGGCATGGTTGTCAACCAACTAAGCTGAAAATCATCTAGAAGCATGAAATTTGGCAGAAAGGTTCCTCAAGTGACGTAAATGTGCAGTAAGAAAGGATTTTTGGAAATTGCATCCCTAAGGGGGTAAAAAGGGGTTTGAAAGTTTGTATGAAAAATCTAATTCCTTCGGCCATAATTCTTGTAACTTAGCACAAATATTATTCTAAGTAAACAATATAGGTTGGCATTATTAGTTTTTCGAAACCCCCAAATGACGATTTAGGGGATGTTGAAGTTTGTATGGAAGAATCTGATTTCTTGGGTCAATCAACATGAAACTTGGCACAAATACCAACCTAAATAAACAATAAAGGTTGTCATTATTAGTTTTTCGAAACTACCCCCAAAAGATGATTTAGGGGGTGTTAAATTATTTTTGAAATATCGTATATTTCAAAAATAATTTAACACCCCATAAATCACATATTAAATATTTCTTTGGTTAATAAATTTGAAAATTGACATAAATACCCATCCTAAGTGAACCATAAAGATTTTCATTATTAGTTTTACTTATCTAGTCCCAAAACACGATTATTGGGGAGTTAAAGTGCTTTGAAGAATTTTATTTCTTGGGTTAATAAATTTGAAATTTGGCGCAAATACCAACCTAAGAAAACAATAAAGGTGGTCATTATACATTTTTCGAAACTAACTCAAGCTAAGAATCTTACTGGACAGGGTTTCGTTTTTGACGTGGGTTTCTAGGGGAGCACTAAGGCACGATTTTGCGGCAATTCAACCTTTAAGGAAGTGAAAAGGGTCAAAATTAGTTTGTATGTAAAATCAAATTCCTTGGGGATAAAGTTGATGATCAAAATTTACATAAAACATTTTGAAAACTCCCTCCCAGATTGGGTTTAGGGGTGTTAAAGTTTTTTTTGAGGCAACTCACTGCGCAATCTGACTAACATAAAATGATAAATAAAAAAGAGAAGAAAGGAGTGAATAGCATATTTAGGTTGTTCAAAACTCGACCCTCAACGGGGCAAAAAGGGTTAATAAGTTTTTAGGGGAGGATTTTACTTTGTGGCGATAACCTAAAATGTATTATTGTTTAAGTCAAGTAACGAATCGTCCCAATCCAATAAACCCACCAACCCCAAACCCAAATCCACGATACCCAGTTTTTAATTGTTTTAATAATATCTTATTTTTGGTTGCCTTTAATAACTGCATATAAGAAAATCATTTATAGGATAAACGAAATCACGCGAACGAAGTCGCGGGCGGAGTGCTAGTCATACATAAACATACTCGTATTTATACTGGTCATTCTGTATAAAACCGTCTGTAATGATCAATATAAAACTCTCTTTTATATTAAAATGTGCCCGATAAAATATTTTGAATACCGACTGCATTCCAAATTTGAATTTTGAATTCTTTTACGTTCGGCGAATTCGGCGCGAAATTAGCCATGAATCCTATTTTTTTTCAATTTACAGTTCTGATAACATTATGAAAGCATTTATGTATAGTTATTACTATATATTATTACTATAAGTTGTTATTTTATTTTGTGCCTATAAACTAATTTTAATACAATTTATTTTTGAAAATCAGTCATTTATTTAAATGAATAATTTTAAATAATCGAAATACACTTAATCGATTAGGCTGAATGCAATTTTAATCGATTATGAGACGCGTGAATGGACAGCAAAAAAAAAACAACACCAAAGAAATGTCATGTTGCAAGGTTGCATCAAAATTTTAAGCAATTTTTTTCCAGATTTTGGCTTGCTTTTTTATGAATTTTTGTATGTCAAATAAGGAACTTAAGGACGCAAATAAAATGAGTATATCTTTGTGTTGTCCTTTTGCATCTTTTCAGCAAGGGAAAAGGTTGTTTATGTACATATTTTCAGCAAATCTAAATTGTCTACCGTTTGGAAAGGTGTAGTAATTCGTATTTTGTACACATTTTGCAGTAGACTGACGTGGTTTAACCGACCGCAACATGTAAATAAAGACATTTTTTACAAATTTACTATGTAAAATAGCTGCGTAAACTTATTTTTCTGAATAAATTCGAATGTTGAAAGTTCAAGTAAATTCCTGAATTTCATGTCGTAATTTGCAACAACCTGTCGACTCAGCTGGTATGTCATGTGTCAAAATCTTGTCGAGCAGAGTGGTTAAGGCTGCGGGAATCCCCTGGATGCGAGTCACACAGGACCGATCGATGTGGCGACATTTGGGGGAGGCTTATGTCCAGCAGTAGTATCTTTTGGCTGTAAATATGATGATGAAATAAAGTTCTAAATTGTATTGCTGCCTTAATAAGTCCGCATCTCGTAGCGTCTAGGTTGTGCTGACCCTTATTCTGAATGTTATTCTCCTGCAAAAACCTCTTGAAACACATTGCCTACGAAAGTTAAAGATTACCTTAAAAGTATAATTTTTTTTCGACTGCTAACCGACGAACGTGGCGCTGGTATCATAGGCGGCAGCCTCATCACCCACTTCGGAGGATAGCTCGAGAATGTCAGGTAGCCATCAAGACCGACGGAAATAAGTTTCTCTCCATGAATTACAAGTCCTCTGAAATAAGGTTTGAATATTATTTAAAGAAAAAGAATCTCTATGACACTGAGGTTTGCTGTAACTGTAACTATAAGAGAACCCAATGAAATTATGGGTACAAATGCAAGCTTAGCCTTTGTACGTAAGGTGTCCTACTGTATTTGTATATGTATGTTTTGTTTACAATAAAGAATATGAATATGACCAATATTCTATTACAAAAGTTTTATTTTTTTACAGTGAAATAAAATAAACTAACAACAAGTAAGATTTAGGCATGGCAGAGAAACAGACAATACAGTTCATTCTTATAATTTTATAGACATAGAAAAGGTGCAGTCGGAGAATACATCTGGATTTGGTCAGCCAGTTCGCGAGTATGTAGCCTCCGACTGCACAGCATGCTTTTCTTCTTGTTTACGTCTTTTTAGTTCGCTTCTTAATCTACGTATTTTTACGTACCTACGTTTTTTTTTTTTTTTTACGTATTTTCGGTATTTTGATTTTTTGAATTAACTTTTTTTATTTAAAATTTTATAGTTAGCATTTTTTTATCGAATTAGGTGCATTTAAAGATATAAGTGTTATAAAATTTTGAAATCACCTCTTAAAACCCTTTATTTTGATATCCCACACGGTGGGTGTGGAAGAAAAAATATAATTGGGCTTCCACAATATGGCGCTCAAAAGCCGCCATTTTTCAATTTTTATGTAGTCACACTCGCAAGGTTAAGACGAATCGATTGAGTAAGAATAATCAAAATCGGCCAATGCGTTTGGTCTCTAGAACGTCACATAGGAACAAACATACATACATGTACTGATAAACACATTACTCTCCCTTGGCAGTCGGGTAAAAACAATAAAGATTTGTAGAGAATGGTATTGTACTTGTAACCGTACCTGACATCATGTTCATGAATATTTCTATGTGTGTTCTTCACCCACTGTGCCTCAGTTTGTTTCCCAGAGCTCTTGACTTTAATAAAGTTGGTGATGACAGGGTCCACTCCACTGCAGAACAGACTCTGCTCATCATCAGACACAGCTATTGACAGTATGTCTGCTTTGTGAGTGGAGTAGGATTCAAGCTGAAATTAATAAAGCAATTATAAGTTGGAGAATGGACAATAGCACAAATCAGAGGGTAAGTGCCACTGACCTTTATAATTTTAATAATAGGAAATTGAGAAAGAGGTCAATCGTCGAATCCGACTCGGCTCGGCGGCGTTCGGGAAGTTGCGTGGTATCTTCTCGTCCAATTTACCACAATGTCTCAAGACAAAAGTCTATGACCAGTGTGTGTTGCCAGTGATCACCTATGGGACCGAGACGTGGTCGCTCACAATGGGCCTTATCAGAAAGCTTAAAAGCACCCAGAGGGCAATGGAGAGGGCTATGCTCGGAATTTCCTTGCGTGATCACGTCAGAAATGATGATATCCGCAGGAGAAGCAAAGTTACCGACATAGCCCGAAGAATTGCCAAACTTAAGTGGCAGTGGGCAGGGCACATTGCTCGCAGAACGGATGGCCGTTGGGGCCGACAAGTTCTGGAATGGCGACCGCGAACCGGAAGACGATATGTTGGAAGGCCTCCCACTAGGTGGACCGATGACCTGGTTAAGGTTGCGAGAAGGCGCGGGATGCGAGACGCACGGGATCGGTCAATGTGGCGACGCCTGGGGGAGGCCTATGTCCAGCAGTGGACGTCTTTCGGCTGAAATGATGAAGAGGAAATTTGAACTATCCCACCTTAATTGTCTATATAAAGGACTGTATCTAACTCACAAAGGGGTAACATGTGTGCTGTTTTAAACACTAATATGCAAATGGGTTAAACTGAAACATATGACAGTATGCCACCTGTAACCTGCCCTCTTGAATACCTAAACAGTTTCAAATCAGGTTATCTAATACTGATCCATGATTATTATTACACTAGCTTCTACCAGTGGCTATCCCCGTATGTAAGTCCGAAATTGTCCCAAACGAACATATTCCCAGGATATAAAGCATCCTATGTTCTATTCTTGACTATAATCTAACTCTGTGCCAAATTTCATCCAGATCCGTCCAGCCGTTTGAGCATGAAGTAGTAACAAACATACAAACACACACATTCTCAAACTTTCCCCTTTATAATATTAGTGTGATTCACTAACCACACTGGGAAGACCGGTATTTTAAAAAAGAACAGTTACAAATACAAGAAACCTATTCACTCTTGACTTGAAGACTCCCAGGTTGTAGCTATCAGGAAATACAGACTCCGGCAGGGAATTCCACTCACACAAATATTCTTACCTGATCACCAAGAGTACTGTCCCAAAATGTAAGTCTACCAAGACTGTCTCCAGATACAATAGTGTTATCTGAGAGTATTCCCAAACTCCACACTATGACCTCTCTGCCTCTGCGACTCACTGACATGCGGGTAATTGCATGCCCAGTCTCAACATTCCACACCCGTATTGTGTTAATTGAACCTGGAATACATCATGTTTTATTTGTACATTAAGATTATTTTCAGTTGTTTGTTTTAATATTTATTTGATACTGGTTAATGTTGGAATGAGGTTTGATTTATCAAACTCATTTAAGTCCTTGGCTGAACAGAATATTTCATATTTATTCTTAATTTTCAATCAATGGCACATGTGCAGAATGACAAATTCAAATAATAATTAATTAATTCAAATTCATATATTTGCTGATTGGATACGTCATTCATGTTTTAATGCTTGTCGAGTTTTCATCTTGAAAGAAAGAAAGAAAAAATATTGATTTGTGACCCGCACAGGAGACACGAGAAATAATCATAATAAACATATCTTCATATAGTCCAGTAGCCAGAAGAATATGCCCTTTGATAATTCAAAAGTTTTTTTATTTTCGCTGGGTGGATACCTTATGTGAATTCAACGCTATGTACAAAAATGCTAACAGTTTAGAGTTATGCAATAGGCATAAAGTAGGTATTTCCTATTATTTCGTGTTATAACAATAATATAAAATGTAAATTTAAATAATTTACTGTTTATTTATTAGTACTATCTAAACTTTATATTAGTGAAAATGCTAACAGATACATACTGTGGAACAATGGAAAACTGAAAATGGCTCGTAACTCTTTCAATAAAAGATTTAAGTTTTCAAATCATTTCATATATGCATAGAGGGATTAGTTATACCTTACAACAAAAGTTCTAACAACTAAGTATAATGCTGCACAGGTTATTGTATTTTTACATTGTGATTTGCGAAATATTGAATTTAAGTTTATAAATTTGCGCCTACATATTCGAAATAATAAACTCTGCCACCATACAAAAGTTTAAACACTTATGTGCTATGCTAGTTTAATAAATCAAATACAATTTGTGTATTGCGGGGCGCGGTGTAGGTATGTACGATCAGTATAAATTCTTCGAACCATACAGACCACAGAGGCCCACATCATAAACGGACTCTTCTGATGATTTTTAGAAAAACATTACCGCGCAAATTCTTATTTCAAACTGGCGTCTAGTATCTGACATATCGTTCACAGTTATTTTGCCTATAAATGCAACCTTATTGCTACGATAATAAAGATCACTAAAATAGGTAATCTGGCATGTGTTATACAAGCCTTCCCCGTGCTAATCGAATAAATATTAAAATTATGTCTGGTACTGTACGACTGCCCCATATAAGAACGCAGTAGGTGATATATTTTTATAATGGTTTTATACCCTGATAATCTTATTTATTTTATTTTAATGAGTTTTAATATGTTGCGATGGACTGTGTAATTTTAACCAGGAAATTTATAATTTGAATTGAGATTTGGTGCTTTAATTAATACATTTTATCATTATTTACAATAGGAAAGTCCCTTCAAATTGTAAAAACACCTTAAATTAGCAAATGTTCGGTACTTAATAGGTATTGAATTATCTTGTTTAGAGATATGTAAAATATTTAATAGATTTAGGACACCATTAATATCATTTGTGTTATTACGTACAGTTCACCCGTAAGCCTTGTTTAGTACTCGCTTATTTTTTTTTTTTTTCGTTTAGTTACCTAACACAAGATGACATTCCTTAGGCTAATTCAAATAATATTTTTGCGCTTTCCTGGAATATAATATTTTATGGCATTTACTAGGTTTTGATTTACAGCAATCGTGTGGTAAGGTCACGTGGTGCCGATTTTTGGTTATAATAGAGTTTAAAAACTAATAGCAGGGCGTTTAATCTTAGTACAAAAAACTGGGGACAGCAATGGGTACAATGATACAAAATCACGAAGCATATGTAGTCACTGTACAAAATAACTCATAATGTGTTTTTTAATTTTGTTGGATTATAATCGTGATTTTTTTACCAACTTGTTAAACTAGATGGCGCTAAACAAAATCATAATTTGTCAATATTGCCTAGTAGGTAGCATAATTATTACTACTAAAATAGTATATTTTTAACCAACTTCTGTGATATAAGAAATATTTTATGTTATGAATAATTTTTACTGGTTTTAATTACATTTATCGCACAGTGTGACATTTTATTATTTTTTGATTAATTAAAACATATAGCAATAACTTTTACAATCATTTTGCAAATTTTCATTAGGGTGGTAAATTTCCCTTGGTGGTTTTATGAACCATAAACTGGTTACCCCAATTTACAAATGTCTGCTGATATCTGACGCTTGCGCCCGGTATTTTGCGATATTTTGTTTATTTTTGTGATCTTTCTGTGTTATTATCACAGGTTATGATCACAGACGACTTAGAGATACTACGTATGTTACTATGTTATGATGTGCATTACAGTTAACGAACATTACAGTTCTATAGAATAAAATTAAACCCTTACATACACACACACACCTACGCACACGCACACACAGCTATATCAAAGGTTTAGTTCTAACTATATAGGTCAGATGGCGCTAGTTTCTTCAAGAACGCAAATGACGCGTTCCACGGAACGAGATTGGTCTCTATTTCAGTATATTGAAATGTACTCTGTGACTAATAGATAGGGCGCAATAGACACGATCATGTAAAATTTATCTACCTTTAAAATAAAAAAATGTTCTAAATCTTGGTAAGCGTATCACAAAACTGACACCTTAACTTGCCGGACTCACTAGGGTTGCTACTATATTGATTCTGAAAATAAAAGAGTAGGTAATATTTTACAAACATAAATACATCGATTTGTATAAGCATACATCATATCATGCTTACAGTGTCATCTACTAAGGCTTAATGGGTAACACTGTCTTTATTGTATTAGGTCTTAGGACCAGCGATGTAGTCAATTTAGTTGTGACAGTTGCACCGGTTATAAGATGTTTGATATTTCTACAGTCACATCTTTTTGGAAAAGGCATTTGCTTGGACTTTTCCCTAATATGTTGGGGTTGACTTCCACTGTTTTCAGTCGAACCAGACGCATCTGAATACCAGTGTTTTATATGAAGTGACTGCATAACCTGCCAACCCAGATTATACGGTAATCCTACTGGATAATACGGTACCCTTTTTGTTAGGGTGGCCGCAGAGTTTCGGGTTTCTGACGACCCGTAACGACTGTCAAAGATTCACGATACGGAGAATTTTATTATTCTGTCATCTCGATATACTGTCAGCACGGCAGGTACGACTATTCCGTGTTCTGTGAATATTTCTTTCTTATTCTTTTTATAGGAACAAAGAAGTTAGAAATCGTATTCGACCTCAACATAAAAAATAACAAATTGCCATAAAATTAGATTTTATGAACGAGGTTTAAATACTGATGTGACAGTAATGAAATGGTTTCGCGCCTCATTCAATACATTCAGAGTGGAGTGTCACCGCGCCCCGCAGTATTTGATTTATTAAACTAGCATAGCACATAAGTGTTTAAACTTTTGTATGGTGGCAGAGTTTATTATTTCGAATATGTAGGCGCAAATTTATAAACTTAAATTCAATATTTCGCAAATCACAATGTAAAAATACAATAACCTGTGCAGCATTATACTTAGTTGTTAGAACTTTTGTTGTAAGGTGTAACTAATCCCTCTACGCATATAGGAAATTATTTGAAAACTTAAATCTTTTATTGAAAGAGTTACGAACCGTTTTCAGTTTTCCATTGTTCCACAGTACGTATCTGTTAGCATTTTCACTAATATAAAGTTTAGATAGTACTAATAAAGAAACATTTATTTATTTAAATTTAAATTTTATATTATTGTTATAACACGAAATAATAGGAAATACCTACTTTATGCCTATTGCATCACTCTAAACTGTTAGCATTTTTGTACATAGCGTTGAATTCACATAAGGTATCCACCCAGCGAAAATAACAAACTTTTGAATTATCAAAGGTTATGTGGAAAATAATTGTATCCCTACTGGACTAATAGCTTGTGGTTGTTTTATATTAAGTTTTTTGTGAGTTTACCACGTAGTCTGTTCTCTACAGCAATGTAAATAAATATATCAATCCCCATCCCACCTAGTATCCCTTTAACAGTAATATGAGGCAAAGAGATTTCAATTTTAACAACAATGCCATAAATCCATACCTGTAACCAGCACCTTCCCTGTGTTGCTAAATTTACAACATAATATTCTGCCTTCCTGTTTATCAAACAACTTATGGTAAACAATCTCATCACTATCCACACTGTATAGGTTCACATATCCCTGTTCAGTTCCCACGGCTACAAGACTATTTTCTGGATTCACATCTAGGCACCAAGCCGCATATCCAGTTAGCAGCACGGTAGTTTTCAAACATAATTTATCTAGATCCCATTCAATCAAAGTGCCTTCTAGGCCTGTTGACAGCAACCTGTCCTTAACCCAACCAAGTGCTTCCACAGAACCATTCTTTACACCAGGAATGAACTTGACGAGATACGGCGCATAGTTTAAGTCCCATATTTCAATAGAAGAATCTCCTCTGCAAGAACAACCAAAACAAATAAATGTGAATTACCTAATTAAAATTAAAACAAGTTTGAATTCGCAAATCCGTCTTGAGCAAGCGGGGTGATCAATGCTCATGCCTTCTTTGTATGAGATAAGAGGGCTTTGCTCTGCAGTGGGATAGTTACAGGCTGGTGAAAACTTACACAGTTTATTATTTTGGTCGAAAACTTACCGCGCAACGGCGATGTGTTTGTTTACTTTATTATATGAAACACAGTTGATTGGTTGCGGTTTTGCGTTGTAGTAACGAACTCTATGCACTATGCTAGCCATTGTAAGAACTATTGTATGTATTTAAATAGTTAAGAGAATATTATAATCACATTCAAAGAGCACAGCACATAACCTCCAAGGTAAACAAACATTACACTGCACATGACAATGACAGTGACAGTGACACTCACTCACAGACTACATATAGATATGGTGACACTCTTAGATAAAGTAGGTATAGATTAAGCACTGGCGTGGCCGCACATGAGACAGCAATAGTTAGTTCTGGTGTTACAACAAGAACAAGAACACTACAACCCACCATCGCACTGACACTTATTATCTATAAATAACCCAAATTCCTTGTCTCAATTAACACATAATACCACGAAATCATAGAAAATCAAACAAAACCGAGTTTGTTTGTCAAACCTGCCATTGTATTAGAGTTTGACAAACGACAGAAACCGGCCACGGTGACAAAGACAAAAAATAATCGTTTGTCCTTATCATTTACATGGAGCTGCCAATTAGCCATCTCGCTCTATCAATCAAGGTCATTTTAAGGCTTAATCTATACCTACTTTATCTAAGGTGACACTATTCACACCACAGATTCACACTGACAGTAGATAGATTGTCATTTTTCAATGTGTCGCCAGGTCATGGACATTATCTCAATGGCCAGGTCGCTTAAACATGTTTTTCCTAGCTAAATGCCAGGTCACCACTTCGCCAGTGCCTTATGTCTGCTGTCTGACTTTAAATCATGGAATTAGTAAGTACATCTTTTAAATCAAATTAGCCTAAAGATTGTAAAGTTTTAGACCCGTCTGATACTAAAATGAGAGTCCTATGTCCCTCGAATATGACACATTATGATAAAGTGCCCTAAGAGCTCATCCATAGTAAATAGTATACATGCACTTTAGAAGAACGTGGCCAAATATTGGACCAAATATATTTAGAGAATTTTCCATCAACTCGCAAAGAAGAAGAAGTCAAACGGCAAACTTTGACTACTTTGGTGGCGTTAGTCCCGAGGTCCACGCTCGAGATGGGTTGATGAAACACGCTGATTTTTACCCAACTGCCGAAGGAGGGTAATGTGTTTATCAGTCTATGTATGTATGTTTGTTCCTATGTGGTGTTCCAGAGACCAAATGCGTTGGCGGATTTTGATGATTCTTACGTTAATCGATTCGTCTTAAAACTTGCGAGTGTCACTGGCTACATTAAAATTGGAAAATATAAAAATGGCGGCTTTTGGGCGCCATATTGTGGGAGCCAAAATATTTTTTTCTTCCAATCGCATCGTGGGGGTATCAAAATAAAGGGTTTGTTTTAAGAGGTGATTTCAAAAATATATAATACTTATATGTTTAAATGTACCAAATTCTAAAAAAATATTAACTAAAAAGTTATAAATAAAAAAAGTAAACTTAAAAAATCAAAAAACCCGACTGCTTAAAAGGTGAACTAAAAAGACGTAAACAAGAAGAAAATCATGCTGTGCAGTCGGAGGATGAATCTGGTTTTGGCAAGCCAGCTCGCGAATATGTATCCTACGACTGTACAGCATGATTTTCTTCTTGTTTACGTCTTTTAAGTTCACCTTTTAAGCAGAGGTAACATCACAGAACATATATACCCTAGAGGGTAACATACTCTTGACCACAGACTACTTAGAGATACTACGTATCTCTTGACTAGCAAAGCTAAGTTTTAAAAAAAATATTATACCCGTTCTCCGGGTCCTTTTATTCCCTTTTTGTAATAGAGAAAATTAATAAATTGTGGGTAACAAAAAAAAAACACTATACAAAGGCAACATTTATTTTTTTTGCTCAATTTGGCTTTATGTCTGAGTGTCCATGTTTCGATTAGTTAAAAAAAAAAGTAAAAATCAAGTTTTGAGGATTGCTATACGAGTACATATTTTCGTAAAAATCGTGATTTAATTATTGGATATTTGCATACTACGTTATCTAAAGTATAATTTTAGTATAATGGGGGACGGTCAAAGTGAAACTAAACCGTTACTAAGGGATGGTAAGTTTCTAATTGGTTTTATTGTTTTGACAGCTGATGATTCAACTAATAATTCTTAGAAGATTTTGTTGCTAAACAATGAAATAAGATGGTTCGAAGCAGCCGCTACGTAGTTCATCAAAATGCTTGCATTGTGCAACAGATTTACCAGTTATTACGTGATTGGTTACGTATTCTAACACGCAAATGTAATGTTTTTGTATTACAGAGGAGGTAAATGTCAGTACAATATCTCCTATTGGACCTGACGAGCTTCCTCCCCCGTACCAGCAAGCGGGAATGCCGATGGTAACATGTCGCGTGTGCCAGGCTATGATCGACATATCGGGGAAGAGAGAACAGCATGTTGTGAAGTGTTCAGAATGTAATGAAGCCACGGTTAGTAGTTGAAGCCAAACTTTTTCATTTTTCATTTATGAAACTCAAGTATAGACTTGCAAAAATTAGTTTAGGTCAAAATGCCTCACTTATCATGACTATCTTATTGTTTATAATATTTATATAATTCCTTTCTTTGTTTATCTAGGTTTTTGTTTGTTCTTGTTGTTAATCAGTTCACTGACTCATACACACAGCAGATTATACTTTACTTAGTTTATGGTTATTTTATTCTATCTGTTTTGTTTTTCAGCCTATAAGGAATGCCCCACCTGGCAAGAAATATGTGCGCTGCCCTTGCAACTGCTTGTTAATTTGCAAGTCATCATCACAGCGCATTGCATGCCCCCGTGCAGACTGCAAGAGGATCATCAACTTGGCTCCATCACCTGTCACTCCACCCGTGCCAACTTTACCTGGAATGTGCAGGGTTGTCTGCGCTCACTGTCAGGACACATTTCTGGTATGTACATTCTCACACAACTCAAAATTAATTTTCTCATGGAGTATGTGGGTAGTCGTTTTAATTCTAACCATTCTGCTTTATGTTAAAATATTCTAACTACAACTAAATATTTAAATGAATTACAATTTCAAATTCATTTAACGTTAGCCATTTCACAAGAACAATATTCTTGAATTGTTATTTAATTACATTATTAGTAAACTCTATTAAACCTCATATGGTTCTAGACTGTTGGTATACCATACACATTATTGTATTATGTTACCATTGTTAGAAAATACAAATAAAATAATACAATGAAAAACTTGAAATAAATAAAAATGAAACCTTGTAATATGAGGTGAGAGAGCAGTGGTGGCCCAGTGGTATCGGCCGCGACTTACAAGTTGTAGATCGTGGGTTCGAGCCCAGGCAGGCACTTTACTTTGCGTAAATTATTTCCTGCTCTCAAAACGGTGAAGGAAAACATCGTGAGGAAACCGGCATGTCCTAGAACCAAAAATTCGAAGACATGTGACATCCACCAACCTGCACTGGGCCCGCGTGGTGGATTACGGCCCATTCCCTCTCACAGAGAGGAGGCCTGTGTCCCAGCAGTGGGAACATTAATAGGCTGATGATGTGATGTGTGATGTGAATATGAGGTAACAAAAAACAGTAATGGGTGTAACTGCAACAAAATAAACAGCTGCACTGTTGCTGAAAGGCACTAAATAATAATTTGCATAAAACATTCTCATAAAAATTAACCATCCACAGTTTGTAGCACATTGTATCAAATAAATTCTATGCACGTAATAACTCTGTTTAACAAATTATAATTATCAATACCCAAGGTAAGTTCAGTAGTTTAAAAATATTTGACAATGGACTAGTCACTGACATAATATTATCCTTATCTGTTTGTTGACACAAATGCAAAATACAAGACTGGTTGTGAATTTACAACCTTTAGCAAATAGGCTCATGCTCACAACAGCTGTTTCACACTACAGGTTGGTAAATGTTCAACTCTTTACTTATTTTGAAACATTCCAAATTGGTTTGTATGAAGAATTTTAAGTTGATTTAACAAGTCAGTATAGATTTTGTGATGCTTGATTTTATTTGTCTTCCCAAGTGTTGTTCTTAATTGTGTCCAATTTCCATTCATACTTATTGAAAAATAAATAAATTAATTACACAAAAGGGCATATTCTTTCTATAAGCCGTATGCAGAAAGTTGACTACCGCTCTTGCCACCACGCTTGGCCCCCCGCTTTTGCCTCAAGCTCCTATAGCAAGAATCGAACACCAGAGTGACGTCATGATGTCAGCGGCAATTTTCTTGCGCTCGGGTTGTACCTAAATGTGATCTCATTAAGTGCATGAATTAACCTACTTCTTGATAGCAACATTCAACCACAAAATGTCCTTAGCACTTCTATGGCATCATAAAATTGGTTTAGAAATATAAAACCAAAATCCTTACCCATGTTTACAAAATGGTAGGTACAGCATTCTGATATATTTTGTTTACAACAAAGTTTCTTGTCTTCCATTATTGTGAGTATGAATGTGTCATATTTATGTTCCTAGTTTGATAATGGCAAAATGTTTTATCTCCACTTCAATGACATACATATTTAATTAGATATAGAAACTTATCATACAGAGTTCATTAAGGTTATTGACCTTAGATAAATATTAATTAAGTAATTATGAATGCATTTGATGGTGGTGTTCCAGTATCAGCTGCTGAAGAACGCGCCGGTGCGGTGTCCACACTGCCGCAAGGTGTCGTCGGTGGGCGCGCGCATGGCCCGCGTGCGCGGCGCCATCTTCGGGGTGCTGTCGCTGGTGTTCCTGGCCATCGCGCTGGGCGTCACGCTGGGCACGCTGGCGGCCGCCAAGAGCCACGGCGGCGGCATCTACGTCGCCTACGTCGGCGGCTTCCTGCTCGCCTTCATCCTCGGCAGTCGAGCCGTCTACTACTTCGCTATGAAAGTGAGCACCATTGAGGGCCCTATGTAATAGTCGTCAAGTCACTCGACTTTGTGATAAAATTTGTATGACTAGAAAATATATTATATAGAAAATTCTCAATTCCATATTAGCATTGTTATGAAGGGCTTGGTTTGCCGAGTATATTTAAACCATCTCAATATAGAGCCAAGTTTGTTCTATTTGATGATTAGTTGACGATATTGCGTTAAATGTACCTAAAATAAACTTGGGAAGAAAATTATGCTATTAAATCGAATAAAGTATAAGTAAGTTATGCCCTATCCTTAAAGAAGTTGATGACGCCATTGATTATAAATAATTTAATATGGTTGGCTTCATTTTGACAAACAGTGTTGTATCTGGGATTCTACTTCATCTCTTGCAATTATGTGTTAAATAGTATGTTAGTATGTATTTATACTGCATTGGATAAGCTTCATACATAAAAAAAAAATAACAAGAATGGATAAGATCCATAAGGAATCTCACATCCTTATAAGAAATTCATTGATCCAGATGTTGAAGCCATGCATGTACTATAAACTAATTACAGTTTGTTTCTTACTCATTTTCTCGAACATTGCTCTTCAATGGCAATAAAAAATAAAACACAATATATACAGCTATGAGATTATTATATTTTGTATTAAGCACTTTATTTTAAATTTCCAAAATTTATAATAGTGTATTATTTATACAGGGTGATATTATTTTACCTTCTAGGTTATTTATTGGCAGATTTGTAATTGAAGTTGTCATGATATTCAGCTTGCAAGTCTATAAATATGTAACTACTATATATGTAGCAAATTGTAAATATTTTCTAAAAACCTTTGACACAAGTGGACTTGAAAAATATGATATATCAGTATTTACGTCAGTTTTAATTATTCATTGCGATATATCAAAAACGCCGTTGTAGATAATTCTGACTTAGGTCTACAATTTGTCAAAACAGATTAAAATTTCGATTGACTCTTATTAAGTTCTTGTAATAACCTAAATAGAGGTATATACCTATTATATAAAACCATGTATCACAGAAAAACTCGTTTAAGATATTTCCATATTTAAAAGAGCCAACTTTCAAGATTGTAAAGACTTCCCAAGGCTATATGTACCGAATCGTATAAAAAGTATGTCATATAAAAAAATAAATGCAAATATATTGCCTAACTTTTAGAATTGTAGACTGACTTCATTGATATATTAAATTAATTCTGAATAGCTATTTATCAAACATTCGTCACTCGTTTATTGTTGGTTCCATCGCGTCATTCCAATAAGAACTTTGTTTATGTAAAGCAATGTTGGTGTAGATCCGTAATGACGTGAGCATCGAGCATGCTGTGAACTCGAAACGAGCAATATTTAGCTACTAATGAATAATTACTAACAAAATCACTCATTAAAAAATAAGTTTAGTTATCGAGTACATAATTATAATCAACAACAAATAATTTGGTGCTGAATTTTATAAAGTTTAGATGAGTGACGGTAAAGCCTTACTTTTTACTCGAGCATTCCTCATGTTGATAGTACATAGCGTGTGTTCTAAAATAAAGATAACAAACCTTCTTTGCAGTCGGGCATAAACAAACATTTTTATAAAGTTCACGAATACCGCGACGTTACTGATTATTTCGAGGCATTTGAATATTATAGCCACCATTTATACAGAAGTAAATAGTTCTTAATAGATATGCTTAAGGTTGCTCTAGTCGATCATTCTGCCATACAAACGTAGTCTAGCGATTACTCCATTGTTTGACGGTGTAAGTTCAAAATAAAAAAATGATATCAATTTGTCTCATCATTATCTAGCCCTGTATGGAAACAAAAAAGTAAAAAAAAAATATATTTTAAAGTTATGAGCGTCGAAAGTTCCACATTTCAACACAAATTTTAACACATCTATGGGCGCAAATAAATACCATAAGAAGAAGGACAATTGCAAAACAGTCACCATACAGGGATAGATAAGTAGTTCAACAATGCTAAAATTTTTATTTTGAACAGATACATTTAGTTGTTTTTTCATGATATCCATACTCCCAAAGGTCTGTTTACAAAATTTCGCTCGGTTTCGTCCTAAATCATCACCAATTTCGCAAAAAAAATTGCATAAGTGTTTATTCGTACGCGAATTAGCTTCTTACTGCTCATCACAGCATCTATCTCTTTCGCAGGTGTTGTCGGTTGATATAGCATACATTTTAACCAACCCCGCCAGTGGTGTCTCATCCCATACAAAGAAACCGTGCCGACGTTCTATACTGATTATTTTTTGTATATCGATCGCGTTCGTTTCCGTTCCGTTCCGTTCCACGGATATAGATAGTGATCTATCTATCACCGTGGAACCGAAACGAAAGCGATCGATTTACAAAAAAAATATCGGTATAATCAGATGAAAAACGCTAGTTACATCGGCACGGTTTCTTTGTATGGGATGAGGCATCTGTATGCTAGTATTATATTATCTGTGACCCCGCGCACAAAATAGTTCGTGCCGTCGACTAAGGCAACCTTAATAGCAATTTATTAACCGACTTCATGATTCACTAGTTTTCCCAACGGTTTCGCCCGCGTAAACGTCGATAAATATCCCACGGGATCGTACTACCGGAATCAAAGAATCCCATGGCCTAATCCAGGCCGTGGCCCGCCCGTGTTTCCAAATCTGGTCAGCCATTAAGGTGTGAAACATACCGATTTTCACATTAGTAATATTTTGCTAACATAATATTACTTTTTCGGGCACACAGGCGTAGACAGGATTTCAATGGCGAGTGTTCAAGAAGGTCTACCTACCAAATATTTATTTTACTGCATTGCAAGAGACTTGAATTTAAGATTTTCAAGTTTAGCCATGAGTTAATAAAATAAACCTCGAAATAGACATTTTGCTACACCTGTCCATCCATTTGTTTTGTGAACTATTTTATGGTTATAATAATTACCCCTGAATATTTGCTATGTATCTTGTTTAATTTGTGTACAATTATGTAAATATTGAACACGACGAACAGGAAAGTCGGGTTATCGTTAACAGGCTGTATTATGACGTGCACAAGTATCTGTACCTATTATTTAAACTTTTGCATTCTATTCTTTATTTTGTTAATTTTTATTTAAACAATATATTATTATATCGGAAGGTAGTAAGGGCTAGCAGTCTATGTTTGTGTTATTATATTTACATTGTATAGTTTAACTATAATAATCGAACAATATGTGGATTATGTCTTAGATTATTTGCTTTCAGTAAATAAAATTAATAGTACCACCATATAATGATACCATGTATAATTGATTGTTAATTATTTCATGAAATGTTAGTGCTTTACACATGTATTTGTAGTTATAAGTCAAATAAATTGTACCAATCGACATCTCATTTTATATTTCCTTTAATAACCTTTAAAACCACCACTTTTGAAGAAAACAACAATAGAATAATGTATGTATTTTATTAATAATGATAACAAAATAAATTTAAGGTAGATATATTACCATAGGTATATTAAAAGTAGGCGTATTTACCAACATTAATATTGAGAACCAATAAAAATCTAAGAGCTTATAAATAAACGTGCACTTACGTTATAATTATGAGTTATGTTACTTATGTATGACACATCAAAATTCTTTTGAAAAAGTTGTAATAAAAGGAAACGTTTTAAGATACCGTGAATATAGGTAGGTACGTTAAGGCTGGCCGCATACGTACGTTTTCCCCGTTCGATTTCCGAATACGGAATACAGATTCGGAATTCCGTGAACCTAGCGGAGACGTTAGTTTTTTCTTGTTTGGCTGGCATTCGATACGTACGTACGGAACGTGTCCTGTTCGAAAAAAAACGGACGTGTGCGGCAGTCAATGTATTTTATTAGCGTACGGTGCATTCGGGATTCCGAATACGGAAAACGAATTCGGAAATCGAATGCGGAAAACGCACGTATGCGGCCCGCCTAAGAAGTCTGTTACGTACTTTGTACATTAGCATAGTAGATGTTTTGTACTATTTATTGCAATACATATTCATTACTTATGTACTTTAGGAAATACGAGAGATACAATACAAAAAATACCATCATTTTATGACTATTTCAATTTTAAAAATACATTGAAATTTTTATATAGTTTGTAAAGAAACTAACTCTAAACACGACTAGACGAACAGATTAGATAAAAATAGTCAGTGATAAATATCGGGAAAACGTTCCAACTTACTCTAATTAACGTATAGGTAGGTAATTTCTAAGGAAGGAATGTCTTTCGCACAACATACAAAGCATTGGATTGTTAAATGCATTAAATCTAGTACCATGTACTTAACATTTTCGTACTTATGTATTTATTGCAAAGTTTAATTAATGCATAGAGAAGCTTTCAAATGATTTTTCGTGGGATTAGCGTTGGATAATGTTCTTAGATGCTATACACATTAAACCTTCGTTTACAAGAGGAGAATTTATGGTTCGTCAAGAAGCGAGAATTCCCATGCGGGATTGTCACACTCATGTGTTTAAATTATGACCTTATTACCAAATAAAAAGGTACAAAATTCATGAGATCGCAAAAATTATAAACGTAGAAGACAGCATTTTGTTCTTGTATGAAAATTCTCGTTGCATGACAGTCTTGAAACTAGAACGTGTAGAAGCTGCTTAAATCTGGTTTTCTTGGACATAAAATCATCAGGTTTGAGGATTCGGGCTCCCGGGTATATTAAAACGTTATAAGTGTCCTAATATAAAGAGATTGTAGCGTTCTTCTCGGCTCTTAAGTCACTCATTTGTTCGAAAAACGGGAGAGCGCCCTCTGTTGGCGCGACAAGGCGTTTGGGTTCGCCGAACAACATGGGCGCGACGATCGCTCTTAGTAGGACATGGCTTAAGCTGTGTGAACATGTTGGTAGTTAATGGGACTTGTTGTACGAGTCCTTGTGCTGATAGCCCGACACGTAGCCCGAGCCGTCGACGAGGTCCTTCCTGCCTGCAATGCCCTTGCCTTTGCCTGTCTCGTCGAACCGTTGCTTGTGCGATCCTGTGTACTTGCTGGTGTCAGTCAGACGGTCCACAGCCGCTGCAGCCGCTGGTGATTTGGCCACCTGGAATTGAATAAACTAAGTTATTAAGTGGAATCACATAAACGGAAATCCACATCGCGTCTTTCATCTCGCATGTGATTGACCGATTGATGGCGGTCAAACCCTTTGCCTTGCCTAATTCACTTGCGCAATTAGGGATTCATATTCGAAATTTGCCGATAAAACCTGTTTTATTGTGCTTATTATTTCATGAGCCCAATGTGGATGGGAATACTCGCGTTGCAATGATCATAAGATATAGCCCTCGCCAAACTTCTTGGCCGGCCTGAAGTTGGTTTACCGGATGCGCGAGGCACGAAACGGTGCTGTTTTTGTATGAGATTTTCTACTGCGCAGCCATTGTAGCCAACTTCAGGGCGGCCAAGAAGTTTGGTGATAACTATACCAATTACTACCACAGACAAATTTAACTAGATGACGTGATTGTATGTACTTCGCGTGCCAAAAAACGGACTAAAGTTACGACAAATAATCGTAATCTGAGCTTTTCATTTAGCATTATCGGCACCGGAAATCCACCGAAATCTAGAAAAATACCGTATTGAACTGTAAAGAATGTATAGACAAAGTTAGCCGAGGCATTGGAAATGTTTTCTTTCATTGGTAAGTAAATGTGTTTTTAAATTGTTTGTGAAAAAGTGGCACGCTTGGTTTTCATACAGATGGAGGGACTTGCGTTATCTATTTAGATGTATGTCTGTGTCTACTACTAATCCCTGCAATAAGGTATCTGCTCTATCCTGCCCTCTATAGCAACCTGCAGCCTAATTGTGTAAGTGAATTCGGCAAGCAAAGGGTTTGACCGCCATCAATCGACCAATCACATAGATGGAAATCCACATCGCGTCTTTCTGTGATTGATCGATTGATGGCGGTCAAACCCTTAGCCTTGCGAATTCTCTTACGCAATTAGGCTGTTGTTTTCTTCGTCGAGCCAATCACATAATTACCTAGATAACTACCATTAGAAGGTATACGGGGCAAGAGTTTTATTAAAAGACGCTAGATCGAAGTCTGTGTGACGTAGAGGAATATTTATTTAACACACTTAATGGAAATCTTAACCAGCACGTCTGTCTGTAGGTATCTATCCTATGCCTTGACTTATTCGTCAATAAAACTCAAGGATATTCAAGTTAACAAGATGAAAATGCGTCGGTTTAAACATTTATACTTACGTGAGATGTCAATCCAGGTTGTCCACAGCTTGTCAGCTTTTTCTTAATATCTTCCAGCTCTACTTTTTTACTTTTAGCGAGGTCTTCGAGGAATTTCTGGTAATCATCGATGCCAAGTTTCAATGTCTTCAGTTTCTTGAAGTGAATCGCTGTGTCTGTCGTTGTGATCTTCTTTCCATCGATAACCTTTGCCTGTTTCATCCATTTGTCGCTTTGTGAAAGAGTGATCGTTTTACCGTCTGATTTTGAGTCTCCGAATTTGGAGAATGCTTTGAAAGCGTCCTGGAAAATAAAGAAATGGAGCCGATCAAAGTTTGAATATAGATGTAGGTGGTTAAGGTAGGTATGTAGGTTATTGCGTCTTTGTGAGACTGCGAGCTGTATGTGGCCAAGACAAATAGGTTAATGTTGTAGTCGTATGGCTTTGGGTTACTAACCTGTTGCTACTATTATTATAATATCTACCTATAGATATTTAAACTGTTATGCACTGATTTAAATTTTTACAGTGTAAGTAGAGTGTCTGGCATTTGCTGCTTCCAAACGCGGATCTAACCGTGTTTAAAAAAAAAGAAATGACACAGATTGACAGTTGATTTTCAAAAACAGCCTGTTTTATTATTGATGGCTCGCGCTTGACCATTATTTCACCTGATGGTAAGCGATGATCTGATCGACGGTGTAACACGCTTTCCTAGAAGAAACCTATTCACTCTTGACTTAAAGACCCCGAGGTTGTAGCTATCGGGAAACAGACTGCTGCAGGGAATGCCACTCCTTAGCTGTACGCATAATGAAAGTATTTCCAAAACGTTTAGTGCGTATGGGTGGGATGTCCACCAACTATGTACCGATGGCGTATCGCCGTACGTCTTGTAGCCCGATGATGAAACGGGCTAGGCGGAATTAGGATAAGCAATTCCGTCGCACACTCCCCGAAATGCAACCGATAAAAAACCGACAAGCTGACAACTCGGCGACGATGTTCAAGGCTCTGGAGCTTTTTGACCCAACAAGCCTTCAACAATATATGTATCTTGTCTACTCAAACTTCTTAAAATAAAAACTTTTGGATACAGTATGTCGCACGTGGTGGCTTAGTGACTAAAACGCCTCTCGTGTTTGAGAGGCGAAGACGCGGATTAAAATCCGATGAAGCACCAAATGACTTCGACCTATATGAAGACATTAGACATAAGAAGAGATCTTTGCCCTGCAGTGGAGCAATAACAGGCTGGAAATATTTACGTCGTAATTGGAAGAGCCCGGTAGGAATTTAACTAAAAAAAATTAATATCATCATCAATACTACCTTTAGCGGGATCGCGTCAGCTTTGGCCGTTCCGTTGGATGCGCCCGGCGCGGTCCCGTTCTCAAGCTTGACGTCCTTCACTTCCTGCGTTACCTGCTCCACCGCCGCGTCTGCCTGTGCACCTTCCGACATCTTGCTTTATTTATACTGAAATTTAAAAAAGAAAATTAAATAATTTTGGTATGCGATAGGATTGCGGTTACTGTTGGTGATTTGGGGAAGTGTCTCGGCTAAGCCAACTAGATCGTCAATTGGTCATGCCGAATGAAAAATCAGGAGGAATTTTCTGCGTAACAAATGGCAGGAGGATTTCAAGACTCCTAAACTGAACTGAAGCTCCTGTTGCTAGAAGTTTAGCTCTTCCAGTTTCATTTTGTACCTACTTATCATTAATCATACATATATACCTACTATATAAAAACCTGATTCAGAATTCAGATAGGTGCCTTTTGGGCAGGGATCAACTTTCAGATTTTCAAAAAGGGGCTGTTAATATCTATTATGACACTTCGATTTGGACAATATTTAAAAGTCGTTACATTTAGAGAAAGCCCACAATGTCTTCTTCAGATTTTCCTAATTACCTAGAAAAAAGCGCAAAGATGTTCAAAACTGAATTGTAGAAACGGTCTGTCGGTAACACCCTGTTTACTGTCACTAAGTACCTCCTAGCTGCCTAGGTAGCAAGTAGGTATAGCTTTATATTACTGCTAACCATTGTCATTCTCCTACTTAATGTCACACATCTACGCAAGTCGAAACGGTTCCAGCCAACCGTAATGAAACTGAAAAAAAACATTAATTAAATCATCGAATAATTATGATGGTCAATTATCACTATTGCAGTTGATGTCGGTCAGGGATGATGTCATACATAAATACCCAAACATACAGTTGTCTATATCTATCGCAGCATATCGTAGGATAACGCGACTCGTAGTGGCTCACGTTCGAGTGCTAAAAGCGGCAATTACATCACTGACCTTGCCGACGAAACGATTTGCCGGCAACTTGCTGTAAACATCAGCTGAGATTCCAAACTTGCATTAGTTAGGTACCTACATATGTATTTAAGTGCTTAAATAAACTAGTTGCCTCCTACATCTCTTCAGGTTTGTCGGTAACACAAATAAAACTATATTACCTCGCCGTTTTATTTAAATAAGGAAATGACTTAATGCCTGATTTGGCAGTCTGACCTCGGTGGCGGCTCTTATCCTGAAGACAATGTGGATATAAACACAAATTCATTAATCACTCCTTGACAAGCTTGTAGGGGCTCATGAGGAACAATATGCTATTACACCTCCGCTGATTTGTCAGTGGGTGCTCGTCTATTATATCTAGACTAAATGATCTGACCTACACATACTGGAGATCAAGGTTGAACATAAAATACGACTGATTTGTTCCAGGATTCGATGAGTCACTGAAAATTGAAATAGATCTCTGCGACCCACTAATGATAGGTCGACCTAATCGATTTTTGCATAATTCCTTCCAACCCAGTCATGATACAAAATACAAATAACTGCGATAACAAATAAATTTAGTATAAAAACTGTTTAGGGGATCGAAATTGGCATAAACATAAAGGAGCGTCCTTGACTGATACCTACCTATTAGTTGTGACGCCTTTGTTGACTTTATTGAAAGTTAAAAAGTCGCAGTGCGTATTTCAATACCTGGCACAAGGACAAGACGTGTCTATTCGTGGCAATAATAATTTTAATGTTAAGGTGATTTGTTAAACTAATGGCGAAGTAGCAAAGCATGTTGTTTGAATAATAAAAGTCGTTTGTCTAGGAGTAGGTCAGGTAATTAATTCCATAGCTAAATACGGAATACGCACATCAGCTATATATACAATATGTAAGGTACTGATTCGTGTCAGCTGTGCAGTGTAAAGACATACAATGGAGGTCGACGCCTTGGTGGCACCTCTCCGACCTACTTCTGGCTTTAACCCATATTTATACAATTCCGGTCAAAGCTCTCTGCATACGCGCGGTCTGTTTACACTGAGCTCATAGCTGCACCGCCCTATTTATACACAAAACATAGATGTGCCTTTTGAAATTGCAACTGCACACTCCATCTAGGAAGTCCATCATATATCGTAATCAAAATGCTGATAAAATTAGCAACACATGTAGTGAGTTATCTAATCTTATCAAGGCTAAAAGAAAGGACATCAAAGTTATGTATTATTTGACTTCCACAACGTTTTTGAGCATTTAGGTGCATCTGGAAATCTAAGTGTCTACACTGTCACTATGGTACAACATTATAAAATAAGTATTACGTCACACAGTAAACTAAACATTACGGTGAATCCAGGAACACGACAGGTAATTAGTTACGTAAGCAAGTAGATACATAATAATTATTATGTTCCCGTACAACCAGCATGTGTCCTAGTGACCGAGGCTGACGTCACCCACATCACCATTCGCAATAAATGCCCTCCAGCAATGAGTCATTCTTATAAAAATATATCATAATCATACGCCCCTAATATTAGCTTGCATTATTTAACTTTCCCCTTAGACATCTATGGTTTCTGTGACTTCCTTCGCGTGACTAAAACAAATCAGAATACACGTTGGAAAATTGTGGAAACGGGTTTTAGAAACTTTGCTATTCACCTTAGAGATAAGCTCTAGGTTCCTACAGACAAGGTACTAGGAAGACTGTATGAAATACTATTTCAACATCGTTCAAAGACAACGTCCTTAACATAGGTAAGTACTTAATTATGCTTTGCTCGAAAACGGCACAATAGGAGGCAACTCATAGCGCTATGTTCATCTTCGTACGTGATTTGTGTGTCTAATGAGTTAAGACTCATACATAACATGATGGATCTATAGTTATTTACTTGAGAATGATGTCATGTTTAAGATGACAGACGGTCTAGCTAGCTGACCCAGTAAATAATAGTAATCTTTGGCTAGCTGCTAGTGATTAAGTTGTAAGCAAGCAGTGAGCGAGGCTTCAAGTGGTACCTAACTACGTAGGTACTTTAGGCATTCCCTGGAGCAAAGAGGACTTGATTACCCGTTATATCCAGTCGATATCTTTATTAAATACCAAGGTCCAAATAGAAATCAGTCCTCTAAGCACCTATAGCTAAAGAGCCAATAGGTTTGTTCCAAACGAGTTCACAGTAGACAAACTGTCACTCGTAACCACACCCTGAAGCTAACGGATATTTGATACCTTGAGCTTTTAGCCATGAACTTTGTTGATTATTGTGTCAAGTTTTAAAACTAGAATATTTACAAAGTTAAAAGCTTCAAGGCTTTCTTTGAGTCAATAATTCTGCTGCAACTATTAAGTTTGGTTGTTTCAACATCTAATTAGATTTAGTTTGAACATTTCCATTATAAAACCCAGTTAAGTTTCAAGGACTTCTAATATTGTAGTAATTATGTTGACGTGACTATTGCAAAAACACTTAATCGACAGAGGTATGTTAGAGAAAATGCGCTTGAAAGTTACTTAGGCTACAAGAAAGCCTTCTAAAACTGGAAAATAGGGGTTCCATTAAGCGTGACTTGTCGTGACCTTTCTAAATTCCACACGGAGTGCGGCAAATCAGATATCGCCCCCCTGTTAATAGCAAGGAAGCCCTTGTCTGGCGGTTCGTAGCAATGCGGAACGATCGAAATAAATAGAGATTCAAGGGATTGAGCTTCAAAAGGTAAATTATTTTTCTTGACTTTTTGTAAAACCATGATTGGTAAACGATCGTAGTTTCGATGGTTGGGAATGCTTATATTTTACTGTAAAAGCCGTAACTACGGTAAGACCTAGCATTTACCGGTTAAACCTTCGATTTACCAAGTCTTACCTACTGGTAATAGTTGTAAATGATCTATGATAATCGCTAATTTCGGGCTTTTACCAGCAAACCACACGGTTAATCTTAGGATTTACCTCAGAGACTGATAAATGTTGAAAAATTGTAATAGGTAGGTACCTATGAGACACTATGATATGAAATAATGAGAACAATTAAGGAGTGATTAGCTTAGCTTATTAGTAGATTAGCTTACCAGTAAGACTTGGTGAATCGTAGGTTTTACCGGTAAATGCTAAGAAGTCTTACCGTAGTCCGGGCTTTTACAGTAACATTGATATACCACTTGTACAGTAGGGCGTGGCTTCGAAAACAGACAGGCGCTTTACTTTGTGTAAATTATTTCATCACCACCGCTCTCAAAACGGCAAAGGAAAACATCGTGAGGAAACCGGCATGTCTTAAAACCAAAAATTCGAAGACTAGTGACATCCACCAACATGCACTGTGCCTGCGTGGTGGATTACGGCCCATACATACCCTCTCACAGAGCGGAGGCCTGCACGCATAAAGACCCAAATGCGAGTCTAAGTGCGGAAAAGGGGTCTATCTATCCTATCCTATACCACTTGTACTGTGTAATAATTTCATGCAGTAGGTAGTTTTCAATTATCATCTTGAGTGCCTAAAACGTGGATCCACACGAGACACAATGGGCTTTTACATTCAATTTTACTACTTAGGTTTGTACCTGCCTCTTACTAAAAAAAAACTAAAACATTTTAATTCAACGTTCTTTTACAAGTGCGATTAATATGAAATTGATAAGAACTTGTTGATCGCATAGTTTCGACAAGTTTATAGCGAACTACCTTCACATTAACTACAGATGGAGGGAAATCGGGAAAGTGGAGGTAGCGTGCGAAAAACTAGACAGAATGTGAACGGCCTTGCAAGTTTCTATATTGGAGTTGATAGCTAAATGTTCTGCATAAACTTTCCCTGGTGCCTACAATGCTAAGCAAGCTTGTTTCATCGTTAATACTTAGATACCTATCTATATGGTGCTTATATTCAATAATTTTAATACTTTTGCTGGTGTTTTAATCAAACTTTGAAAATAATTGTGTAAGGACACATACTTCTACTTAGTGTTAAATTACATACTAGGCAAGTGATTAGGATTCCTACCTATTCTACTTATAGCACTTTCACTATCAACAAAGCAGATACAATAGATGCTTAATTAAACAATAGCCATAAAACATAACACCATACGTACGTGGTTCATGGGCCAGGGAAACTAAGAACACACATAACACATAAACATTATATAAGAAACAATAGAACAATTTAAAAACGGTTACATAAAATTGGCCAAGTGCGAGTCGGACTCGCGCACGAAGGGTTCCGTACCACTATCGCAAAAAACGGCAAAAAATAATCACGTTTGTTGTATGGGTGCCCCATAATGTGGCTAAATAATAACAGCCGCACGGGTCGACCTTCAAGGCTTCACCAGGTCGGTCCGGGGATGGGTGACCATTTCAACATACCGAGTTTCCTCCGTGCCTCGGAAAGCACTTTAAGCCATTGGTCCCGGCTGTCATTTGAAGATCTTTGACAGTCGTTACGAGTAGTCAGAAGCTTGAGATCTGACACCAGTCTAGCCAAGGGGTACCGTGTTACCCAGTTACTAGTTTGTGGAGGTCAGATAGGCAGTCGCTCCATGTAAAACACTGGTACTCAGCTGAATCCGGTAAGAGTGGAAGCCGACCCCAATATAGTTGGGAAAAGGCTAGGCAGATTGATTGTATGGGAGTCCCACTTAAATATTTATTTTATTCTGTTTTTAGTATTTGTTGTTATAGCGGCAACAGAAATACATCATCTGTGAATATTTCAACTGTCTAGCTATCACGATTCATGAGATACAGCCTGGTGACAGACGGATCATGGAGTCTTAGTAATAGGGTCCCGTTTTTACGGAACGGTACGGAACCCTAAAAAACTAACTTTTTCTGCGACTTCGTTCCCGTGCCGTGTTCTATCCTACAGATTAATTTTACAAACATACAATTTCACCCTATTGTAATAACAGCAATTGATTGTGTTGAAGATATGTTGACGCTACTCATTACAATATTTTCGCTACATATCTTTATATAAAACAATACACAAGTCACAAGACATACAAAATGGAATCTACAATACACATACTGAAGGCGTTACTCATAGTGTCGTCAAACAAAGTTAAGACTAAGTTAAACGTAATGTACCTACATAAGTATAATTTACCTACATAGGTCCAGCTGATTATACTTTCTTAATAAGTGTATAGTCTATAGCATAGTTCTCGCCAAACTTCTTGGCCGCCCTGAATTTGGCTACAATGGCTGCGCAGTAGTATATACTACGGTGCTGTTCGTGCATGAGATATACAGAGATATAATATCTCACCAAAAACAGCACCGTTTCATGGTTTGCGCATCAGAAAGCCAACTTTAGGGCGGCCAAGAAATTTGGCGAGCTCTATATTTAGTACTTCGTATTATGGCTAAATGTATTCTGTGTTTTGTTTTAGTCTTACTTTAGCTCGGTCTGTATAACTAGTTATAGTCCTCGCCAAACTTCTTGGCCGCCCTGAAGTTGGCTACAATGGCTGCGCAGTATAAATCTCATACAAAAACAGCAACGTTTCGTGCGTTGCGCATCGGAAAGCCAACTTCAGGGCGGCCAAGAAGTTTAGCGAGGACTATACCTACCTCATTTAAATACTAAGTAAATGTACCTATTAAAATAAAAGCTGCTGCACTTCTAAATAATTCGTTTCTCTAAACTAAATCAATATTTATTAATTTGAAAATCGATAACAACTGTAAAAAGGTTTTTTTAGGTAGGTATCTCCTACTTTTAAATCTAATAGGCTGATTTCTTAAACTAGCCATTATATAAATTACAAAAAAACACATTAAAGATAAAACTTAATAGCTTCTCCTAAAATTTCAGCAACAGCCAGTTTTTAGGGTTCCGTAACCGAAGGGTCCAAACGGAGCCTTATTGCTGTCACTCACGTGTCCGTCTGTCTGTCAGTCTGTCCGTCGTCTGTCACACAGGTTTTACAACTAAACGGTTGGAGCTACAGTCTTGATCACAATATAAGTACCTTGTTGATCCAGAGTTTGACAAGACAAGACAAATTGTCAAAAAAAAACCTACCCCATCGAGGGGGTATCGTTGTTTAGAGCTCGTTAAGTAAATAAATACTGTATTTTTTGTTTAAAAAAATATTGGATAGCAAAGGAATGAGAAGCCACCAAGGTTAGCTTTTTTTACAAAGTTTTGTTCTGAAGAATTTAACTTCGCATTGACCAAATTCCTAATTTAAAATTTGGTAATAATGTTTATTATTACGTATATTTTACTTAACAATATATTGATCAATCAGATTTTTGCTTTGAAATTACTTCATTTTTTCTATTAAAACCGAATTGATTTTTCGGTTTGGTACGTAACCCTAATTGTGCGAAGTCCTACACGTACTTGGCTGGTTTTAGACATTTTTCAAATCGACAGCATCAAAATGATTGTACAGCTATGATAACAATTAGTATGCGTTTCGATGGCGCGGCCACGGAGATTTTTTTAAAAAAAGACTATGCCAAGATTATGTAAAAATTTGTAAAAGTTGATTCCCAAAACCATAAATTTGTCAAAGATAAGGTTAAAAAGTTTTAAGGGTTTGAACGTGGCCGCGCCATTGAAACGCGGCGAACCGCGCGGCCACGGAGATCTTTAAAACTAAGCGTTGCAGAGACCTGAAATTTAGGGAAATGATAGATTGAATTTGTAAAAATATAGAAAAAATTCCTAGGTTTATATTTTAGGAGCTGTAAGACTAAAACCCCATGGCCGCGCCATTGAAACGGTGAAAAACACGTTATCACCGATACCTCGCTGAAAAAGCATCGCAGAAGTCTGAAACTTTTTGTAATACCTAGATTTGAATTTGTCGAAATAGATAAAAATACACAAAAAAATCCTAGGTTTATATTTCAGGAGCTATAAGACCAAAACCCTATGGCCGCGCCATTGAAACGGTGAAAAACACGTTATCGCCGATATCTCGCTGAAAAAGCATCGCAGAGGACTGAAGTTTTTTGTAAAACCTAGATTTGAATTTGTCAAAGTATGTAAAAATACACAAAAAAATCCTAGGTTTATATTTCAGAAGCTGTAAGACTAAAACCCCATGGCCGCGCCATTGAAACGGTGAAAAACACGTTATCACCGATATCTCGCTGAAAAAGCATCGCAGAAGTCTGAAACTTTTTGTAATACCTAGATTTGAATTTGTCGAAATAGGTAAAAATACACAAAAAAATCCTAGGTTTATATTTCAGGAGCTGTAAGACCAAAACCCTATGGCCGCGCCATTGAAACGGTGAAAAATACGTTATCGCCGATTTCTCGCTGAAAAAGCATCGCAGAGGTCTGAAGTTTTTTGTAAACGCTAGATTTGAATTTGTCAAAACATGTAAAAATACACAAAAAAATCCTAGGTTTATATTTCAGGAGCTGTAAGACCAAAACGCTATGGCCGCGCCATTCAATACGTTTTGAATGTTCCGATAGGGTGACCATGACTTATTGTTTACAGAAAACTTTCCACCTGCAAGTATTAGAAATTATATCTCAAGGATTCTAAATCATGATAAGTATGAAATGATAAGTACCTATGTCTTAGTGTAAGTAAACAATCTGTTATTTGTGATTTTGAAAGAAATGATTAGTACCTATAACTTAGTGTAAGTAAACAATCTGTGATTTGTGATTTTGAAAGAAATGATAAGTACCTATACCTTAGTGTAAGTGAACAATTTGTGATTTTGAAAGAAATGATAATTACCTTTATCTTAGTGTAAGTAAACAATCTGTGATTTATTTGATTTTAAAGAAATAAATATATGTTTTTGTATCATAACGTTTCATTTTAATTTAATTTAGAATCCTGGAGATATAATTTCTAATATTTGCAAGTGGAAAGTTTTCTGTAAACAATAAGTCATGGTCACCCTATCGGAACATTCAAAACGTATTCAAGGTTTTATATTATGAAATAAAAAGAAAATTTTCGCCTATTATCGGTAATTATACATATTAATAGGTGTTGTTTACAAAAAAAGATCTCGCTAATACTTTATTTCCGATTAGATAACCACAACTTATTTCTACGCAATACCGTAATACAGCTCCTGAAATATAAACCTGGGATATTTTTGTGTATTTTTACATGTTTTGACAAATTCAAATCTAGCGTTTACAAAAAACTTCAGAACTCTGCGATGCTTTTTCAGCGAGAAATCGGCGATAAAATATTTTTCACCGTTTCAATGGCGCGGCCATAGGGTTTTGGTCTTACAGCTCCTGAAATATAAACATAGGATTTTTTTGTGTATTTTTACCTATTTTGACAAATTCAAATCTAGGTATTACAAAAAGTTTCAGACTTCTGCGATGCTTTTTCAGCGAGATATCGGTGATAACGTGTTTTTCACCGTTTCAATGGCGCGGCCATGGGGTTTTAGTCTTAACAGCTCCTGAAATATAAACCTAGGATTTTTTTGTGTATTTTTACCTATTTCGACAAATTCAAATCTAGGTATTACAAAAAGTTTCAGACTTCTGCGATGCTTTTTCAGCGAGATATCGGTGATAACGTGTTTTTCACCGTTTCAATGGCGCGGCCATGGGGTTTTAGTCTTACAGCTCCTGAAATATAAACCTAGGATTTTTTTGTGTATTTTTACATACTTTGACAAATTCAAATCTAGGTTTTACAAAAAACTTCAGTCCTCTGCGATGCTTTTTCAGCGAGATATCGGCGATAACGTGTTTTTCACCGTTTCAATGGCGCGGCCATAGGGTTTTGGTCTTATAGCTCCTGAAATATAAACCTAGGATTTTTTTGTGTATTTTTACCTATTTCGACAAATTCAAATCTAGGTATTACAAAAAGTTTCAGACTTCTGCGATGCTTTTTCAGCGAGATATCGGTGATAACGTGTTTTTCACCGTTTCAATGGCGCGGCCATGGGGTTTTAGTCTTACAGCTCCTAAAATATAAACCTAGGAATTTTTTCTATATTTTTACAAATTTTTTACAAATTCAATCTATCATTTCCCTAAATTTCAGGTCTCTGCAACGCTTAGTTTTAAAGATCTCCGTGGCCGCGCGGTTCGCCGCGTTTCAATGGCGCGGCCACGTTCAAACCCTTAAAACTTTTTAACCTTATCTTTGACAAATTTATGGTTTTGGGAATCAACTTTTACAAATTTTTACATAATCTTGGCATAGTTCTTTTTAAAAAAAATCTCCGTGGCCGCGCCATCGAAACGCATACAACAATTATATGTTAATGACGCTTTACTTTTAATGCTAGCTCAATCCTTTTATCAAACCTGGGCCTTGTTAATATTGTTTACCAAAAAAAAATATGAGGTAGGAATTATAAAACGATCGAATTTTAAAAAAACTTAGCGACTGATGATGAGATACTATTTTAATAACTTGAGCGGTATGAATTTGAGTAAGCGAAAAATTAATTAAGTGGGTTGTGATTAATCCATTTCAGATATTAAAATTGTAGCCGTCCGACTAAATTATTTAGTGAGCGACTAGGAACACAGAGAGCGCAACTTCAATATAAGATAGATACGATTTTTCCAAGAGCGAGCAAAGCGAGCTCGGGAACTTAGGGCATCCCGACACGGATAGGTTAGGTTCGAAGGGGATGACGGGAGCTGAAGTGGGCGAGCAAAGCGAGCGAACTTAGCTCCCGTCATCTCTTTCATGTAAGGTTACCTACTTTAGATCCTGCAGACAGAAAAAGGAGCTGTGCGGGGCTCCGTCGACAAACTTTTATTTTCAAGTCGCCAAATATTGAAAAATGTAGGTCGTAACTCGTAACGTTGACACTCAAACAAATATTAGGTCGCTCAAATATTATGATGTTTTTCATTTTATATTTTAAGTAAATCAAATTAATGTTACAAACATGTTACATTAATTTGATGACAAACATGTTACACAGTTGCGGTTCGGTTGATTTCTCGTCACTCGCAGTCAGTCGCTCACTTAGTAATACTATAACGAAAATTAATTATTTTTGTCACTTAAAACTTGAATTTACAGTCAATCGTTTAAATACTGTTCAAAAATATTAATATGCTGAACTCAGGTAGGTTGCGAGTTGCGATACCAAGAAGATTTCTTTCAAGGTATGGTCAGCTGCGAAAATTTATCAGGCACTGTTACTTACATTTTATCTATAATAACACAATGCACCAGTGCCTTATTATTCTGTTTCAAAACACTTATGTGCTTGAAAAGTATCTACTAGTCAAGAGTTCGAGTTATTTTATTATTTAGATTCACTGAGGTATGAGCTAAGTATTTAAACTGAAGTATTAATTAATTTCCTCGAACACCCTGTCCGAAGTAGTGCCCTTGAACAGACTAAGTATTTTCTACTTGCTGGAGTGTCACTAGTTGACCTGTCCATCGCTTCTGACGCTGCAATAAACGTGGTCTAAACATTTTAAATCAATCTACTGTCGAATCGAAACGAAAAGACCTGAAGTGGTACCTATCAGGTTTTCGTTGCTGACTGTACCTATCTATAAACAGTGAGATTTACCGATTACGTTCAAAATATGAACTGTAAACCACTATGGCGTTTAACACAATAGATACTAAGCGCTTCTCACTAGCTATTGTTCCCATAATCGTAGATAATTAACATGTTTAAATATGTTATGTTATTTATCAGTGAAGTATGAACTAACCATGCACGGTACTAACGTTAGCGTTCTCTGTTTGCTTGGTAACCCTGAAACAAGCTAAACAAGAAATTTATGTAAATTTACCAAACATGGTACATACCTAAGTTGCTGCATAATCTTCAAATTGTTTGTGAACATAAAAATGGTCCGTGTGCGCCAATGCCTGAATACACTCTTTAAGAGCAGAACTAAGCTGTTACATTGTAAACTAGGCTTGTCTTTTGCTGACGCTGTATAAGTATCTAGATAGGTAATTAATATCTAAGGAACAGTAAAGTACCTGCCGTTATATAACGCTATGCCCTAGGTCATTTGTAAGACTTAGGTACCTACAGGCACCACTGAAATGAAATCTGGTTATATATGTAGGTACTAACAGAGGACTATTTAGAAGACAAGTCAATAGAATCTGTAATTTGTAAGTTTGATTAAGTGACATCGCTGATTGTTAATACATTTGCACGTCATGTTATGGCAGGATATGCTGAAATCATGCTGTGCAGTCGGAGGATACATATTCGCCAGCTGGCTGACCAAAACCAGATGTATCCTCCGACTGCACAGCATGATTTTCTGCTTGTTTACGTCTTTTTAATTTGCTTTTTAAGCAGTCGGGATTTTTGATTGTTTAATAAACATTTTTTATTTCTAACTTTTTAGTTATTCTTTTTTCGAATGAAGTACATTTAAACATATAAGTGTTTTATATTTTTGAAATCACCTCTTAAAATCCTTTCTTTTGATACCCTACGCGATAGGTTTGGAAGAGAAAAACAAATTTGGCCCCCACAATATGGCGCCCAAAATCCGCAATTTTCCTATTTCCCAATTTTAATGTAGCCAGTGATACTCACAGGGTTAAGACGAATCGATTGACGTAAGAACCATCAAAATCGGACTACGCATTTGGTTTCTAGAACGCTACATAGGAACAACACATTACCCTCCTTCGGCAGTCGGGTAAAATTTGAGTATTTTTGAAAGTTTAAATGCAATATAATATATTAACTTCTTATTAAACTTCCGTTCCTATAATAAAATCAATTAGGTACCTAAGTGGTTAAATATTATGTGGTTGGGTATGTGATGGTCTTAGACAAAAACTGTCTTTATCCACATTATTATCTCGTGGTAAATCATTATACCTACAACAAAAAAGTCAGATAGACATACCAATTTCCTACATCAACCTCGTATTGGTAGCTATGATATCATCTCCTAACATAAACTTCAAACAGGCTTTCAATAACGGCTTGGCCGTGTTACAAACATTGGCGTAGCTATCGGAGGGCGAGACGGTGCCGTGCACCGGGGCCCCCAATTCATGGGGCCCTCGGACTCTAACTATAACTATGGAAAAATGTCCACCTTTGGAATATAAATAAAACAGGGGAATGCCGGAATTCCCAACAACTCCCTAAACTCTTTTAAAATAAAGTATCTTAAAACCTTTAAAGTTAAATACTTTATACATATTTATATTTTGACTTGATCAAACCTAAACGGTTCAGTGAAAAACTTGTGCCCTAAAGTGTTTTTTTTGGCACCAGTGCCTTTGGTTACCTAGCTACGCCTCTGGTTGTAAACTCAGCAATATACTCATAGCATCTGCTGTGTAGAGTTGTAGACCGCCAAGAGCTATTTGCATTTAGAAATCTTTTACTATATAGTTGCCTACCTAAATAAAACTTAGGTACGTACTGGTAGGTATTATAATTGTGTGTTGATGTCATCAAAAGAAGCAGGTAATACAATGTGGAATTATATTTATCTACGGTAATTTATCACCGATATAAATAAGTTTATTTATTACTGAAATAGATCGCAAATTAATGCAATCAATTTAGCATACACAAAGTGAACAGGCGATAGTTAATCCACCCAACTATGGATAGGATAGATATTAGATAGAATTTTGATACGATAGTTTGGTAATACGCACCTTTGTATGACTTTGTTTGTTACGGAACCACGCAGCTTATTGAGTGATTATCAAAATGTTTGCGTTGTTTAGTGTTGACGAAGGTTGTACCAACTACCGTGACTTTGTTATCACATAATTGCACGATGAATTTTGAGTGCGCCGATACTACTCCAGATAAAGTGTTTATCGTCAGGAAACTTTTCAGCGTTTAATCACTTATTTACGGTTATCGCAGCTGTATTAAATACATCCAAATATTTATGAATGTGATGCAAGCGCTGTGGAAATATTTCTAGTTCTGATTGATGAGCATAGCCGAATACATTGCCGTGATTGCTAAACTAAAAATAGAGGCCTATGGAGAAAATTGTGTAAGAAAGCTGGAACAAATTGAAACAAAATATTTAAATACTATTGCCTAAACAAGGGATGGGTTGGGGAGTTAGACGCGCAAAGGGATATATTAACACCCCTCAATATAGTCAAAATATGTCACCCCTAACGCTTTCTTTGTTTTCCTTAAACAATCGGGGCGAGACTGAGATGCGCCTCTCGTTAACACTTTGAACCTCGTAAGTACAACTACCACATAAAAACCCGCTGGTAAGCGGTAGGAAAATATGTATGATACTATAAAGGTCCATAAAAAATATCGTAAAAATAGCAAGGATTCTTTCGGATTTCCACCTTTTCCGAGAGGAATCTTCGCTTCGAGCAGTTCCCTTCCCATAAGCGCAACAATGATTACCTACTGTTATAATTTTAGAAGACATTACATCTATAATAAAAATAAATATAGACTCACATCAATGTTTCAGGATATGAGTGAAATAAATGAGATCACATGAACTAGCGTGTGCGGAGCGAGCGCTATTGGTGGCGGCGCGTATCTATCGCGGTTGCACCGATACTGGTGGCCTGGCGGGCTGGCTGGCGCGAAACAGAGGGGACGATGTTGACAAGCCCGGAGATGCGCGGCGAATTACGATACTGTAGTGCGCATGCGCTACACATCGTAGGTACTGCCATACTGTGTCTGCCGTACAAATGCCATCTCGATGGCTTTGGCCCAATATACGCCCCATGAAGCGAGCGCACACAATCTTATAATCCTTGCGAGTAGTTACCGCATCGATGGAGTTATCTTGTCCTAAATTCACTTGTGCGCTGGCATTCTAATTTAAGCCGGATATCGTATGTGTCTATCATTCCGCAATTCATAAAACATGTCTAAGGAAAATGCACACTTACAGTCAGCAAAAAAAGTAATAAATTGAAAAGACGCAAGTAGTAAATGTAAATAGGTCCTTTTCTCCTAGTATTAGCTCTAATTTTCAAATGAATTGAAATGAGCAATTGCCAGTAAAGTCCCTTTTTACTTTTCGAGCAAAGTATTTATTCATTAAAAGATTAGACTCACCTACGCAAAATGCTGCAGTCTTCAGATGAGGCGTGCAAATAATACCGGTAGCTCAATAGACGGAGTAAATTCTAGAAAAAAGACCTCCGCCTCCGACAGTAGCGTCTTTAATACCGAGCGTATTAAAGACGCTATTGTGCGAAATAAAGGCTCCAAGGTGTTTCGAGGGATCTGGCTATTGGGCAGAACTAGCTCACGAAACTGAAGACCGACGACAGCAGGATCGTATATCGTATATATCGCCAAACCGGAGCTTCTGAGGGAGATCGAGACATTTTATGGACAGTTGTACACATCAATCAGCAAACCCGTTGCGAATCTACCAACTCCAAGCGACCCAAGAGCTAGATAGTGCTGTCGGACACTACACCGAAGACATCCCAAGTGACCGCCAATACGGCTTCCGCCGAAATCGGTCTACTGGGAATCTTCTAGCGTATGCCATTCACATCTGGAGTGAGGCCATCGAGAGGCACGGGGAAGCGCTTGCCGTCTCCCTCGACATCTCGAAGGCTTTTGATAGGGTCTGGCACGAAAGCCTTCTTGGTAAGCTTCCTTCATTCGGTTTGCCCGGTGGTCTGTGTGATTGGGGTCGGTACTTTCAGCAACTTTATTCCTGCTGCACATTAACGATCTGCTAAAACCCGGCACCTTTGGGTATGCAGACGACAGCACTGTTGCAGAGAGATACTTGTCCAACGCTCGTGCTACCGGGCCTCAGATCCAGTCTCTCCGGGAGGCCATGGTGGAGCGCTTGAACCTGTCCTTGCAGGCAGTCTCCGAATGGGGCGATGCCAATCTGGTCAGGTTTAATGCTGCTAAAACCCAGGCGTGTCTTTTTTCCGCTAAAAAGAGCCAATTTCACCCGGCTCCAACTTTCCGAGATGTGACCGTGCCAATAACTGACCATCTTGAGCTTCTTGGCGTTACGTTGACATCGACTCTCAATTTTGGCCCATACATGCAAAGGCTCAGCTGGCTGCCAAAAAGTTGGGGATCCTTGCAAAGGTGAGAAGGTACTTCTCGCCAGAACAGCTGCTCAGCTTGTATAAAGCGCAAGTTCGATCATGCATGGAGTACTGTTCTCATCTCTGGGACGGATCTGCCAAATACCAGCTTGATGCACTAGAGTCGATCGAAAAGCGGGCCAAGAGGCTCATCGGTGATGAGGCACTGGTTAAGTCAAAGCTCCAGAGCCTTGAACATCGTCGCCGAGTTGCCAGCTTATCGGTTTTTTATCGATTACATTTCGGGGAGTGTGCGATGGAATTGCATGATCTAATTCCGCCCAGCCCGTTTCATCATCGGACTACCAGACGTACGGCGATGCGCCATCGGTACATGGTGGACATCCCACCCATACGCACTAAACGTTTTGAGAATACTTTTATTATGCGTACAGCTAAGGAGTGGAACTCCCTGCCGGAGTCTGTGTTTCCCGATAGCTACAATCTAGGGGTCTTTAAGTCAAGAGTGAATAGGTTACTTCTAGGCAAGCGCGATCCATCGTCGACCACATCATCGCTTACCATCAGGTGAGATGGTGGTCAAGCGCGAACCTAAATCAAATAAAAAATAATAAAAAAAAAACCCGGACGTCAGCCTATACGAGATTAGGATGGCTCTCTGAAACAGCTTAAAAACAAGAAGGCACCGCGTGAGGACTCACGGCCGAATTCCTGAAGGCGGGTGTGAAAAACCGATCCTTAAGCCCTTCAGAAGCTGTTTGATTCCGTCATACTCGAGGGCAAAACGCCATAGGTATGGTGCAGGGGTGTAGTGGTACTCTTCTTCAAGAAGGTCGAAAATGCCCGGCTGAAGAACAAAGGGTAAAAACGGGACCCTATTAATAAGACACCGCGGTCCGTCTGTCTGTCACCAGGCTGTATCTCATGAACCGTGACAGCTAGACATTTGAAATTTTTACAGATGATGTATTCCTGTTGCCGCTATAACAACAAATACTAAAAACAGAATAAAATAAATATTTGGGGCTACCATGCAACAAACGTGTTTTTTTTTTGCGATAATGGTACGGAACCCTTCGTGCGCGAGTCCGACTCGCACTTGGCCAATTTTTAGCCATGTCTACAAGTTGTTTTCAAGTGTCATCACGAATCGTCTCCCGCGCAGGTTTGACGATTTCCAGCGTCCCGAACAAGCCGGATTCCGAAAAGGCTTTAGTACCGTAGACCACATACATACGCTGCGGCAGGTTCTTCAGAAGACCGAAGAGTATAACCTGAATCGTTGCTTAGCGTTTGTGGATTACGAGAAAGCCTTCGATTCGATTGAGACTTGGGCTGTACTGCAGTCTCTTCAACGGTGCCAGATCGGCTACCGGTACATAAAGGTATTAAAGTGTTTGCAAAAAAACGCCACCATCAGTCCGTCTTCAGGATCTGACCTCGAAACCTATCCTTCTCCAGCGTGATGTGAGACAGAGAGACGTCATCGTCCGAAACTGTTCACTGCTGCGCTGGAGAATGTCTTCAAGGTTCTGGGCAGGAGGGGGCTAAGGCATCAACGTTAATGGCGAGTACATCACTCACCTTCGATTTGTCGACGACATAGTGGTCATAGCTAAGACCATGGAGGGCCTCAGTACAATGCTCGATGACCTCAGTAGAGCTTCCGAAAGAGTGGGTCTTAAAATAAACATGGACAAAATCAAGGTCATGGTGAATGACCATGTTACACTCACTCCTATCAAAATCGGAGACTCTACACTCCAAGTTGAAGACGATTATGTCTGGACAAACGGTTCAGTTGGGTAGGTCTAACTTCAAGAAAGACGTCAATCGTCGAATCTGACGGTTGGGCGGCGTTCGGGCAGTTGCACGGTATCTTCTCGTCCAATTTACCGTAGTGGACAAACATACGTACATACAAACAAACATACATACACTTATGAAATTTTGTTTAGGAGCCTATACAGAGTACCACCATATGTGAATATTGTGCAATTCCAACAATATTCCACCTCCTTTTTTTTTTAAATCGGTAAAAATAAGTTTCAACTTATATCTGATCTAAACCGAACTGACAACATTAGTTACTGATCTTACACACTGAGTATTGTATGTATAGTAATAGTACATTACTGCAGCGGCCAGCAAAAGAGGTATTGATGGACGAAAGTGTAAATGTGCGCCGAGGCACACATACGTAAGTTCATCAATGCCTAGTTGTGGCCAAGGCTTGTATAGTACTTTTCTCAAATAATGCGTGGAAATTAAAACTAAGTAGTTCTAGGTAAACTCATTTTGTCAAAATCAATGACGAATAACAATAAATTGTTCCCGTGTTAAAGTGTTCTTTTGTTTTTTTTTTTCAATAAACAGCGTTCTATTTGCAAGCCAGTTCGAAATTTAAATAAAACCTTTGATAAGTTACCTCCTTGGTTGCCATGTTTCGGAGTAAAACATCGTTCCATTTTTAAACTACACGACAGATATGAGTTTACTATGGAATTTATTTGGCCGCTAGACACGACAGATATGGATTTTCATACAACTTTTGCCGGCCGCTGCGCGCATGTATTTGATCAGTACAGCAATTTCGATTTATCTCGAAGAAGGTTGTCAAAATAATGCTCACATTTCCAAGCAGAGGCGTCTCTAGCCTATGTAGCGCCCGTGTGCAATCATTACCCTAGCGCCCTCAAGTAAGCGCGCGGTCAAAATGGAATAGGTACAAATAACAGCACATAACCACAAACTGCCAAATTTCCCCAATGGATAATAAACTCTATTTTTTGGAAATTAAATTGAAAATCTATTGCAGAAATTTGACTGTTCTGGATGCCATGATATGCAGTTGACTATATTTAGAATTATACAGGGTGTTTACCAAACACTTTGTATTTTCAACAGTAAACGGATATCCAGGTGCAAAACTGCAAATGGTGTAATTTTAAATGATGCCGGTAAACAACAGATACACACACAAACACACTAACACAATTACTGGGCCTCGCATCAAGCTTCCCACATCTGTCAAATTTCTTCATTCTAAGGGTTCTATCAGACAGAGAGCAGTCACGCTGTTAACCGTTCAAAACAAGAGCGTTCGATGTGTTGTATTTCGTTACATAGATATACCCTCACAGGAGGCATTCTGACCGCGTCGGTCAACCAGAACGTACGCGTTCGCGCGTTCACTGCTGTTTCGGTGACCAAAAGTGTTGGAAGGAAGATGGAGACTGTAAAGCTAATTATGGTGGTTAATGGCGTTTTTTATACGATGCGAAGGATAACGATTATAAAAACCGAGGAAAAGTAGCACCAATATTTTCTTTTTACCCGACTGCCGAAGGAGGGTAATGTGTTTATCAGTCTATGTATGTATGTATGTATGTATGTATGTATGTTTGTTCCTATGTGGCGTTCCAGAGACCAAACGCGTTGACCGATTTTGATGATTCATACGTCAATCGATTCGTCTTAACCTTGCGAGTGTCATAGGCTACATTAAAATTGGAAAATAGAAAAATGGTGGCTTTTGGGCGCCATATTGTGGGGGGGGCAATTTTATTTTATCTTCCAAACCCATCGTGTGGGGTATCAAAATAAAGGGTTTCAAGAGGTGATTTCAAAAATATATAACACTTATATATTTAAATGTACCTAATTCGAAAAAAATGTTAACTAAAAAGTTATAAATAAAAAAGTTAATTAAAAAAATCAAAATACCCGACTGCTTAAAAGTCGAACTAAAAAGACGTAAACAAGAAGAAAATCATGCTGTGCAGTCGGAGGATACATCTGGTTTTGGTCAGCCAGCTCGCGAATATGTATCCTCCGACTGCACAGCATGATTTTCTTCTTGTTTACGTCTTTTTAGTTCGACTTTTAAGCAGTCGGGTATTTTGATTTTTTTAATTAACTTTTTTTCTGAAATGGCTTTCCTCCAGTTAGTACCTTGTTTAACTAAGTCATGTTTATCTTTTTCATATAGTTTATCGAAGGAATCAATTGTCATCCAAAAATAATTAAAAACATTTCTTCATCTTCAACCCATTTAGAAAAAAGTATATGAAAATCTCCATCTTGTTGTCTATCCTTATTTACTGGGCCACACCCAATATTTTCTTTTCGGTCTTGTTGCTGATAATGACCACAAAATCATTAATACGTCTTCCGATGAAGAACTATCGTCAAAAAACATGGTGACAATAGGTGGTACGGGTGGTACCGCGTAGACCGTCCAACAGCAAGGGGTTCGTGAGCAACTGCACGCTCTAACGCAAAACTGACAATATCAATAAGGAACATTTGACAGATTTGGGAAACTTAATGCGAGGCCCACTGTACACGGGTAATAAGTATTTTAAGGTAGGAAGGAGTGACAAGAATAACAAAATACAACATTGTGGTTATTTAAAAGCTCTGCCCGCGGTGAAAGACGCAAAAGTTGTGGCAGCTTATAACAAATCTTACTTATTAAGTATATTTTAATAAAAAGAAAAGCCGATGTACTTCTTATTTACATGTTTACTCAAATTTAATATATACTACTAATCAAATTAATATAATATAATACTTAATTAAATGCGTCAAACTTACTTCACAAAATTACGTGTAGCGGTAGAACACAAGGTGCGGCACGCGCCACGCATACACACGATTTTGGGAAATGCCACGCACGTGGCGGTCGTCCATGGCAATTTGATCTTTATTTTTTATTCTAAACAGCCGAATTCAGGATTCGCAATATAATTGTCGGTGTGTTTTCAAACGAATCAAAACAGGCCGGTACGAGCCTTTGGTAGCGATGCGACACTCACTACTAAACTTTGCTGTAATTCGACATATATAAGAAGAGCTCTAGATGCCATACAAAATGTAAACAAACCGGAGCTCTTTTTACGTGGGTCATTGAAAGTGCCGCGGCCGGAGGGCGCGCGAGTTGCGCTCGGCGCCCTCTAGGGCGCTGCGCCCGTGTGCTGCGCACACTCTGCACTATAGGTAAAGCCGCCCCTGTTTCCAAGCATGTTTTAGAAAAGACTATTAACTATCATGCCAAGACCTGTCCGTTCGACTGTTGAGCCGTGTGCGCTTCAATCTGTAGCCATGGCCTGTAGTACCTAGACGATAACCTAGTGAGTTCAATAAAACTTTCACGAACGATGTAAATATTTTATTAAAAGCAACATTGTACATTATCCACAACTGTAATAAAATATTAATTTATCTGTATACGAATGAACACATACAGTGATGAGTCAACAAAGCCGTTTTAAATATTAGAAAACTTTTTATTAATAAATAATGTTTCGTTATAGTGCGATACGAATTCAATAAATACTATAATACATTTTATTTATAATCCTTTTACATACCTATTATTGTTCTATAAATAGGCATTGAAGGATACCTTCATATTTTATAAGTTCTCAAAATCTTTGTCTCAAGGATAGGGAAAACGTAATTATAAAAAATAAAATAATATAGCTAATTACGTCACTGGAAACATAAATAAGGATGCATTAACTTTGTCGATGCTTTATGTAAATAAAAAACATTAATACACACTTGGAAATATCTTATAAGTAGATAATAATGATATAGATACCGAACACTAATATTATAATTATATACATATTTGCAGTAGGTAAATTAATATTGTTGGCAAGATAAAAAGAAGCGAAATTCAAATAACTGCCGCAATCTAGATAATTGGATTAAAAATTACATGTTGTGACTTGCAGTCGAATGCCGACAATTTGCTGCTTCATAAGTTAAATTATAATTAAGTTATTTGTATAGAGAGTCAAGTTCGTATTTCTTTTTGCACTCAAGTTACAAGTAGAAGGCAATTTAGCAATCGGAGGCATAGCTCGTAACTCTAGCAACCACCAAATCGACCAATCACACAGACGGAAATCCACATCGCGTCATTCATCTCGCATGTGATTGGTCGATTGGATAGCGGTCAAACTCTTTGCGTTGCCGTATTCACTTACGCAATACGGCTGCCGGGCCTTTTCACACCAATCGATCGATGGTAGAATGGATCAGTCTACGATGATCGACAGATACTACTGCACCAAAAGATACAACACTAATCGTCCGACGTCATTCAATATCGATCTATTGCTGTGGTAAACACCCTAAAATTTCCATCGAATTTGGTGTCTTAGGCTCTAGACATACAGACTGCATTTCAACTGCACTGCAATCGGACTGCACGGTTGGTTTGCAGTTTTATTGCAGTCGTACTAACTGCATTCAAACTGCAAATTTGCAGTCGGAGTGCAGTTGAAATGCAGTCCGTCTTTCTAGAGCCTTAATTACGTGCACATATAATTTTGCAATCAATTCTATATCAACCGAAGATCCACGACAGAGATTATACTGCCCTTTTAAAAAGATAGAATAGCTTTCTACCCTTTATGGTAAGATGTGTTAAACTGTTCCATACCTACACTCTATCTAGCGTTCGATCGAGTTTATGGTACGAGTCGTGAAGTTCTTACTTTATGGTATTAGCTCCAATGACATTGTCTAAACGATATCGATTGCAAGTATCACGTCACGAATTGCATGTGTCAGAAACCAGTAAAGGATAACTAGAAAATTTGGGAGATAACGTTATTCTAGTCTAAGGTCTAAATTTCTGCTAAACTACAGCACATAGCTTGTACTACATACATTATAACAAACGAACATAGATTAAGGTAGGTAACTCTGCAATGATGTTTGTCTATGCTTATTAAAATTTATCTATACTTAGCTATGTAAAAAATCACAGATTAATAAAACACAGTAAGCGCGCTGGTAACGACATGAGTTAATTATGCTAGATATTAAAATATAAAAATAAATATTTTATATGATTGTGCCGGTTAAACATTGTACTTATTTAATGCATTTTCTATTTTGAATAGTACTTTGTATCTTAATAATACATGTGTGTGTATACTGCTTATTAATAACTACCCTTTCTTTAGAATAAAATTGACCTATGCTTTGAACATTCTACTATAATTGTCTAGGAATTTGTCTATGTGTTGTACTATGGTAAAAGAGAGAGGAGGTCGCCTAGCTTGGGAAGGACGACGTCGGGCAGAGGCGGAGCCTTGTCGGTGCGCAGCTTCTCCAACTCCTTGGTGTTGGTGACGCCCGACATGACGAGCAGCGTCTGGAAACCGCAGCGCACGCCCAGCTCGATATCAGTGTTACATCTGAAAAAACATTAAATAATACTTAGTATTCATAAAGCTATGTAAAATGTCGTGCAATGTCTGTGTAAATTTTTATTTTTTAAATTGAACTTTACTGTTTATAGACATAGCGTCCAAGTTCGTTTGCAGTTTGATGGTAAATGGGCAGTAAGGGCGGTAACAAAATACATCCGATCCGTGTCCGTGAAATATCGGTTCCGAAGTAGCAGGGAAGCTTACGCACTACATCCGAACTCTATCCGTCATAATCTGTCAAAATTCAGAAGATTTTGAACTCGGCACTGAAATCATGGACACGGACTAGTAGTGTGTAACCGCCTTAAGGCTGCATGCAAAGCAAAGCATCGCGATAGCGCAGCTGTTAGCGCGTGTTCAATTAACTACTTGGGAAAATTGCTGTTTATGGTAATAGCTCCATCATAAATGATTTAACTACAATTCCAACATGACATTGTGGTACCACTTGTGTACCTACTTTTACAGATTTTATCTTGAGGACAATGCTACAGAAAATATAACATCATACCTATCTCCAATCATCAGAGTTCTAGCAGGATTCAGTCCACAAGACTCAAGGTACTTCCTCACGTAGCTGTGAGGCTTCCCAAGGACCAGAGCTTTCCTCTCAGAACAAGTTTCAACAGCTCTGACCAGTGTTCCAGTACCAGGTACTACGATGGACCCAGCTTTAGGAAACCTTTCATCAGTATTTGTTGCTATAAACAAGCATTCCTCTGATGCAAGGTAAGAGGCCGCCTTCATGAACTTTGGGTAGCTGACATGTTCATCAAAGCCAACAACCACAGCACCAACTTCTGGGTCTAATTCTGATGGCTGCATTGATTTGAAGTCTGGTTTCACAGGGTCTGGCTGCAATACAAAAACTGTTGAGTTATTTTTGTGGACTCATGTTAAATATAAAAAATTTTGAGATGAATAAATTATTATTAATACAAAACTAAATTATTAAATTTTGTCTTCATTGTAATGCATTTTTTTTTTTTTTTCATTATGTTGTAACCGAATGGTTACCTCATAACAATTACAATCTAGCCTTGAGGCTAATAAGTAATTTAAATTTAACTTAATTTCCTAGTAAATGTATAGGTACTAAAGAATGTGTCCATTGGCACTTTTCTTATTGTCTCTATTATGAGGGAAAGACACTTAGTTCTTGTGTTTTTAAAAGGTAGCACTCACTGCACTCCGTAACAATCACTAAACTAATTCAAAAGGCTTAGTCCTTTTCAGTCTCCTTACTATGTCCGTGGTGTCAAGGAGCTGAATAGCCTCGACATTCACATGTTTATGAAGTCTTTGTTCATGAGCTTCGGCGTATGTTTTTATGACTTTAGCGACAAGGTCCACTCCTAAGTCCCGGTGGATGTCCTCGTTTCTAATGTACCAGGGAGCGTTTACTATACTCCGAAGTACCTTATTTTGAAATCTTTGAATTATTTCAATATTGGTACGTTTTGTACAGCCCCAAAGCTGTATACCGTATGCCCATATAGGCATAAGTACTTGTTTGTACAGAAGTACTTTGTTGTATACTGACAATGATGAATGTCTGCCAAGTAGCCAGTACATATTCCTGTAGCGTAGGTCTAACTCCAGGCGTTTCTTTTTGACATGAGCCTTCCAGCGAAGTTTTGCGTCAAGCGTCATACCTAGGTATTTGGCTGTATTTTCGTAAGGTATTACGCAACCGTTAATGTATACCGGTGTATAATTAGGTCTTCGGTTTGTGAAGTCTATATGAGTCGATTTGGACTCATTTAACTTAATTCGCCATTTTTTTGTCCAGTTGGTGATGGAGTTGACAGCAATTTGTACTTTATTTACAGCTTCTTTGTGAGTGACACCTATAGCCATGATGGCTGTGTCATCAGCGAAGGTTGCAATGAAGTTGTTTTCCATTTCTGGGATATCACAGGTGTACAATAGGTACAAGATTGGGCCAAGAACACTTCCTTGTGGTACACCAGCTTTTATTTGCTTGCATTGTAATGCATAAAATTAATAAATATTTGGTGATTTATTTTTATTACTTTAGAGGATGGAGGGTGGCTATAACCAATAATATTATTTATTTAATAAATGTTTTAGAAATCATGAGAATTGAGGGTGATAATTATTTATACATAAATTAATGCACCAAACATTTATGCTAGTGGCAATTATTGTTAACAATAGAGTTATCAAATCAAAATGTAATAATAAATATTTTAGAAATAATTCAATAAACTCACCCCAATACCGATATGTCTAATACCAACAGCTTTCAATTCTTCTCCAATGCCATTGGACCCTATTAAATATACCTTCTTGGTGAACCCAATACCTTTCAGGTAATGAGCTACTAAATAGGCAGTTGACAGGATTTCCTCCTGCAAAAATACATACAAGTAAAGTAAATATACATAGTACTCATTTCTGACAATGGGTATTATTGTAAAAATAAAATTGTTCTTAATGAACAAGAGGCATGTGATGCTAGACTTCTTTTTGACTGGTTTCACTTTAAGAACACACAAACATGAAAGATGGCTCTTTGCTGACTCTATATCAGTGTAGGTGTGTGTAGTAGTGTATATGTAGCCTCTAGCACTAAGGTGATTATTTAAACCTCATTACAGTGAAAGAGTCAGGTTCAACATTTAATCCATACTAATATAATAAATTCGAAAATGATTCTGTTATCTTTTCACACCTAAACCTCTGAATGGAATTCAATGAAATTTGGCAAGGAGACAGATGGCATCCTGAGGAAGGACATGCTGCAGGCTACTTAATATACGAAAAAAAAAACATTTAGGTAGGGTATGTTAGAGTAAGTAGGGTAGGGTAGGTAGGATAGGTAGGTATGTATGGTAGGGTAGGGTAGGTAGGTGGGTAGATAGATAGGGTAGGGTAGATAGGTATGTAGGATAGTTAGATAGGGTAGAGAGATAGGTAGGTAGCCAATTGACGGGAGCAAAGACAGCTAGTAATAATATTATAAATGTGAAAGTAACTCTGCCTGTGTTACCTTTTCATGCTTAAACCACAGAACCGATTTAGATGAAATTTGGTATGAAGAATGAATGAAGAAAAATTTTGAGACCCTGGGAAGGACATAACAAGGATAGTTTTTATCCCGGATATCATCCTTAAGGGGGTGGACAGGGGTTGAAGTTTGTATGATGAACTAATAATTTCTCAAGTAAGGCGGCCCACACACCTATAATATTATGGCAAATAATAAAAAAATAGGCTATTCAAAGTATTAATGCAACGCAGATGATGTTGCGGGCAACAGCTAGTTTTTAATACTGCTGAAAATGTATCAATTCTATTCATTATAAACCTTACCTGACTGGCAATGAAGCCCAGCTGTGTAGCTTTGGCAGCAAACTCACTGCGGATTTTAGTAGAATTATTTGTCACATAAAATATTTTCTTTCCTAACTTTCTGAAATGATTCATTGCATCCGCTGCCCCGGCGATAGCATTGTTATCGATCCATAGTACACCTAGAACAATCATGAATGAAAAGGAGACAATGAACTCATTATTACAAACTGACAGTGTAATTCATTATGGCCCGAGTTCATTGAAATAAACATTTGTCTTAGATAATAATTACTTCATGAAGCAACTGTATGTTTCAAATAAAAATATCTGCCTAAATGGCCTATTAGCCTTACATGAACATAGGTTTCAGGAGTGTGGGGACACCAACAGGAAGCTATAATTTTGACATGATAAAAAGTAACAAATACGAATTATGATTTGTCTTACCATCACAATCAGTTAAAACGGTATCAAAGGAGTCTAAAAACTCTTGAACTTGATCTTTCGATGCTTCTTGAAGATTGAATACTGCTGACTTAAACATGTTGCTACTTGTATTGAAATCTCTAAGTCTATGCGACACTATAACGTTACCATTTAGTTTAGAACAATGCAAGCGGTTAATCTTAAGGATTTGCCTAAACAATTTATTCATTCCGCGTTCGCCTAAAGTTAGAGGGCTAGGCTAGGTCAAATGTGTCAGGCCGTCAGCCCTTATCATTTTCATCATTTGACGTTTGTTTGAAATAGTGATGGGTCCGATATAACAAAACGTAACTTATATCGGATATGTGTTAGATATCATATCATATCGATATCTATATCAAAATAACCAATATCACAAAAACTGTATCGAATCAAAACCTCTGCTTGTAAGTAATTAAGTCAAAACTTTAAAACGTACGAACTACGAAAAAAACGCAACCTTAACAAACGATAGATATATATGCGCTAACGCTCTTTCTAAGTATTATATATTCTTTTGTTGGTATAAAAGAGATGCAGCAAATACGAGGTAACTCCATTTGAAATAACATTAGAAATTTTACAATCCCTTTTTACAGTCTGTTCAACCGTTTTTGAGTTCTATCCCGTAAGTATAAGGATGGCATAAAAAGTATAAACATATTACCAAAACTGTTTAATACAGCTGCCATTTGTCTGTAACTGTAAAAGTGTGAGTTTGCGTTTGCTTTAGTTCGCATTCGTTGTTAGTTTGCTCATCTAATTAACATGTTAACTTTTGCAAATGGACTACCGATATCGATATCTGAAACCATTTTAGATATCGATATGAAAACTGTACATCGGTTACATAATCGTTTGCGCAAAAATACGAAAACGCCCTATCCCTTCTTAAAGATAACACTCTATTGCATAGACTCACTGTCACTGTCAGTGTAACACTATGCAAGAATAGGACTAGAATGCATGGACTTCGGGACTTTATACACTAGTAAATATAGATAATTTTAGATAAAAATAAATTCAACGTTAATGACCGTCTTTTCGATTCGCAACATTTTAAATAAACCATAATTTAATCACAACTGTCACAAGCAGTGCCACCTATCCGAATTTTATTGTTAAAAATTCGGATAGGTGGAAATCGGAAATCTGATCCATATATTTTGTTGCACAATACTCCAAAAACATTAGAATGTGTTAATTCGCATTTTAGTGCAGAACAAAGAAGTAACAATGAAAAATAAAGACTTAAAGGCTTCAGTAGCCAGGTCAATTCAATTCAATTCAATTTTTTATGTTTATAGCTCCATCGATGAACAATCGATGATTTTGCCAATGTCAAGGTAGTTGGAGATAGTCGGTTTAAAATTATGAATACTGTCGAATAACTATTGATCAGTGTTTGTAGCGATGACAGTAGCCAGGTCATTAAATTCCCAAAAAAAGTGACAGCCTGTCAGTGTCATTTGTCAATTCAAATGTCAATGTAAGTCTGGGAAAAAACTAAAATCAGTTTTGTTTACTACAATTTAACTTTTTATTGCATTATTTAAAGTAAACTAGACTGAATTATATTTATGAAAAGTTAAATGCACTGTGAATCACATTGTAAATATTTAGAACGAGTCATAAAATCGCCACGGGAAGAACGAAAGTTTTAAAATATAATAACATCTAATTTAATTTTTACCTTGATAAGTAATAAAGAATTTGATAAAAACTGTTTGGACTTTGAACACTGAAGACTTTGAACAACGAGAACTTTGGACCTACCTAATATCAAGATGAATATCAAAGAGACTATTATTGAAACTCACCAAGGAGGTATTAAAATTGTTCAATACAATAAGCCTAGTAAGAAAAATGCCATAGATGGTGTGATGTACAAAAGAGTGATAAGGATACTGAATGATGCAGCTACTGATGACAATATTTCTGTAATGGTACTCACGGGTACAGGAGATTTTTACAGCAGTGGGAATGATTTCTCTACTCCAACAGATTCTAGTACAGGCAACCACTTGAATATTCTTAGAGATTACATTAATGCCTTCATAATGTTTCCTAAAATACTAGTTGCTATTGTAAATGGACCAGCTATAGGAATCGCTGCCACTACATTAGCACTATGTGACCTAGTGTTTGCTTCTGAGAATGTAAGTTTTTTATTGTACAATCTATTCTAACTATGTAATATGATTGTTACAAATTTTAATAAGTTTTCTGTTACAGTCCTACTTCTACACTCCATTCTCAAAGTTGGGCATTGTAGCTGAAGGATGTTCCACATTCACATTTCCAAGGATCCTTGGAGAAAGAAAGGTAATTATAAAACATAGGGGTGATATTCAAATCTGCCTAATATTTTATTGAAAAAATTTAAAAGAAAGTAAGAAAAATTGTTTATTCTGCACAGAATTTTACATAAAAAGAAACATTAAAATGTAAGTTAAAAAGTTACAAGCCAAAACACAGATAATATTATAAGAGCATAAAGATACCTCGTCCCATACTAAGAAACCGTGCTGACGTAACTAGTGTTTTTCGTCTGATTAAACTGATTATTTTTCTAAGAACACCGATCGTGTATGGTTCTATTCCACGGATATAGATGGTGTTAGCAGCGGCTTGCTAGTAAAAGGGTTTACTCAATTTGTGAATACTTTTTTTTAAATACAGTGACGATTTGTTTTATAGTATATTTTTCACATTTTTTGCAGTTTTTGGACCAGAATGTGTTACAAAACAAATTAAAAATCGAGTGGATGCCTCAGAAATTTAAAACCACACCATCTATTGGAATCAATTTTAAATGATCCATTCAAATAATCTTTGTAATTTGAATTAAGAGCCTAATATTCCTTAATTTTATGCTAGGAGAGTTAATTAAACAAGAACATACAATTTTGTATGATCATAGATTTTCTAGAGAGAAAATCTTAATATTTCACAAAACTGAATACCAAATCGAAGCTTATTACGCCATCTAGTGCAATTTATTTGAACCAAGTTTTCTCTCTTCGCGTTGGGTGCCCATGGCTATAATAAATAACAGCAACACACTTGATTAGTAAACTATCTAATACCAACTAAGTAATATTGTGTTTTAAATTCCAGGCCCTTGAAATGTTACTGTGTAACTACAGAATGCCAGCCACAGAAGCACTTGAGTATGGGTTTGTCAATTACATTTATAAACCAGAAGAGCTTCAAAGTAAGGTTTGGGACAAAATAGTAGAGGTGTCAAAACTTCCCAACTACTGTGTGACAGCAACTAAGAAACTCCTCAGGGATGTAGTGAGGGGAGAACTGCTGAAAGCCAATGATAAAGAGATGGATGAACTCAATACCATTTGGTTGAGAAATATGAACAGGAGCAAAATATAAATTCTAGTCACCTGTCTAGCCATTGCCAGAAGATTGTGGTTGGGATCCAGTCTAACTGGATGCAGTTGAATATTATATCTATCTATATATATAAAAGGCAAAAGTGATTGACTGATGTATCAATGCACAGGCCAAACCAATATGTGTGCAAAATTTTAAGTTTCTAGCCCTAAGGCTAGAAACTTAAAATTTTGCACACGTATTCCTCTTATGACGTAAGCATCCGCTAAGGAACAATTTTTCAAAATTTAACCCCTAAGGGGGTGAAAGAGGGGATAAAAGTTTGTATGAAACTTTTTATTAAAAAGTCATCACGCGAACGAAGTCGCGGGCGAAGTTCTAGTTAAGTATAAACAGTTATATTTTATATAAATATCACAATTTTTTGTGACAAATGTAACAAATCATTGTTACAATGACTATGTTTTGTTACTTTTCATTTGAGTAGTCTTGAAACACTGTATAAAGTTGATTTCTAATTTTGTATACCTCTTTAATAATTTGTTTGCATTTAAATTTGATGTTAATAAAGTAAACAAGATTATAAATGTAAGAAAAGTAAATATAAGACAATGCTGAATAATTTGACATGTAAACTAAACTCTTAGTAGTTCAGAGATTGCATTTCACGAATTTTCGTCAGTAATTCCAATTTAACCCTTATTGCAATGACACAAGGGATACGTGACATCGCGTTCCTGAATTGCTTTTTTTTTTTGTATTTTATTATACATCTAAAACACACACACCACCAACAACACACCAACTCTTGCTTTATAATGTTTGTAACTACATTATAGGTAGTTGTAGTCACTATTTGGATTCATAGTCAGTGTATTTACTTTTAAGTTTTTAATTGTAATTTCACAAATCATTCGCAGTTTTATAGTCAAGTATTATAACAGTTTTACTATACAAATAAGTTGGCATTATATAGTTACTGCCTTACCCCAAGGGAAAAAGGCGTGACGTGAGATTACGTATTAATTTACCTATGTAGAAATGATGGTGTATTATTATCTAAAAATATTATAAATGTGAAAGTTTGGGTGGATGTTTGAGTGTAGAAGTGTAGATGTATGTCTGTTACTCAATCACGCCAGAACGGCTGAACGGATCTGGATGAAATTTGGCAAAGAGATTATATTCTGGAATTCTTAGTGTGGGGCAACGTTTTTTTAAAAAGAAGAAGAAGAAGGAAGAAGAAAGAATAGCACATAGGCTACTTTCCGGTATAATGTTCCCTTGGGTTAAGAAAACAATTTTCACGCAGGCGAAGCCGCTGGCATAAACTAGTAATAAAAATAACAACAGATGTTCAGTTATATAAACCAAATATTCCGAATGAAACAATTTTTTAATTTAAGTTTAAAAATATTTGTATTTACTGCCCGAAAATGGAGCTGTTTTTTACTTACCTATATTATTTTTTATGGAGTAAGTACTTTCATTTTTATTTTGTTTATTTAATAAACAAACTGTTTTATCAATTTTGTGTATTTGTTTTAACAATTATTTCTAAGCAATCAGGGTGGTTATTTTTATTAGAAAAGTGTATATGGATATGTTAAGTTATTATAGCTTTTGTAGTACCTATAACTGTCTGTATAGTCAAATAAGGTACTTAATCAATTGAATTGATTAGATGTAAAATCAAAAACAAAAGGCAACAATGTTATAATTTGCTTACAGGCGCCGCTTTGTCAATCAGCTGAACCAACTAGACTTAAGGAAACATATTTTAGAAGGCGTTCGATGTGTTACTTCCAAGTGCACTGTAGGCCAGAAATTTGCATAAAAATATTTCTAAAAATGTCTTCGATAAGTTCGAGCACCGCTTCGTTATCAGAATTCTTTCGACCGATCAGACCGAAAGGTTTGAGGTCAAGAGATCTGAGTAACACGCGGCTAAACCTATTGAAGAAAGAAATACATACAAATCTGCACCAGATACCGTTAAGTAAGTTGTGACTGAATTTCCTTCCCCCTACTGACTACCTCTGGTAGAAGCTGAGAAATTGAGCCAAATTTTAATTAGGTCGCGAAAATGAAAATTTAGATTTATTTGAATTCCTTCTGTAAGAGAGAACCATCGCAGGCCGTGCCTTAATCCATAGTAGGTACATTATAGTAGGTCATTACATATGAAATTGGCGTTTTGTAAGGGAGGAACATAAAGCAGTTTAAAAAAAAAATCAAAGTATGTACCATTGCTATCTATGCACTTTTGCCATCTTATAGGTAGTTCATTGATCCCTTTACTAAAAAAAAACCGGCCAAGTGCGTGTCGGGCCACGCGCAGTAATAGGGTTCCGAAGTTGCATAATAATGCGGACTAAAAAGAGGGTTTTGTTGTTGTTACATGAACACAAGAACGGTTTCAGCGGCTCACAAAGTTTAAAAACGGGCCCACATAGAATGATATTTGTTTTTTAATCTATATTCTTGCGTTTGACCACTATCTCGCCTGATGGTATGCGATGATGTGGTCTACGGTGAAGCACGCTTGCCTAGGTTTAATCTATTCACTCTTGACTTAAACTATATAAGGACTAACTGGTAACTGAAGAAGGAGTTATAAAATCCAACTTCGCAACTGAAGTTAGAAAAATATTATCAATTTGAGTACCACCGCGGGTGCGAATTGCGAAAGGAGCCGATACGAGCGCGAGTTAGAGCCACGGGGAATGGTATAATTCGTTCCTGGATCCTTGCGTGCACGCTCCTTGTTTATTTCTCTTTCGGAATTATAGGGTCTTTCAACAAGGACGGGTCGATGTTAAAATTGAATAAAACAAGATGTGTGTGAGATATTAACGAAATTTATTTTTTATTTAAAAGTCCCATTTATGCCAATTATGGATGGAATATGACATCTTTCAAATGTCCGCCGCGGCTTCGTATGGTGGCACGAATCCGAGAGGTCCAATTTTTAATGACTCTGCTGCATAGATCCGGCTGAATCCCAGCGATGGCCTGCGTTATGTTGGCTTTCAGGGCAACGGTCGAATGTGGTTTATTGGCATAGACCTGCGACTTCAAACTCTACCCGAGTTAGAGTTCCGCTAGACTCAAACTCAAACCGTTCATGCAGAATGTCGATTGTGTCGTTCGCTGTGTGGCAAGTAGCGCCATCTTGCTGGAACCACATGTCGTTCACGTCCATATTGTTCAATTCAAGCCAAAATAAATTGTTTATATTTGATCTGTAGCGCTCGCTCGATCTATGCAGCAGAGTCATTAAAAATTGGACCTCTCGGATTCGTGCCACCATACGAAGCCGCGGCGGACATTTGAACGATGTCATATTCCACCCATAATTGGCATAAATGGGCCTTTTAAATAAAAAATAAATTTCGTTAATATCTCACACACATCTTGTTTTATTCAATTTTAACATCGACCTGTCCTTGTTGAAAGACCCTTTAGAAAAAAATCGTATGTATTCACCTCTAATCTCCTCTAATACCGCAGATTAGAGGTGATTCCTCTAATCTGCGGTATTCACTATTTCATTCTGGAAAGTTTTACGCTACTCAATTAGTGATGAAGTCGGGTCGAATATTGACTTTATAGGACTAGCTGACCCGGCAAACTTTGTTTTGCCATAAAAACACCAAACATTCATCTACCCTACCTACCCTACCCTACCCTACCTACCCTACCCTACCTACCCTACCCTACCCTACCTACCCTACCCTACCCTACCCTACCCTACCCTATATCTCAAGTTGGACCAGACTGCTCACGGTGTGCCAATTTAATTTAAAATCGGTTATGTAGTTTAGGAATCCATCGCGGACAAACATCGTGACAGGAGATTTATATATATTAGATATCGACAAAAGAAAATAAGTAATTTGCTAGGAAGTCGAATCTAATTTGACTTTACTTTTACGTTTTAATTGCAAAACGTCGAAAATACTTCTGCACTAACACAAAATAGACTCCACAACGCGCATGCGCCGTATGGACTACGGACTGGTACTGCCAACAGCTCCGGCCACTCCAATGCGTTATTCGAGCTTAAACATTATTAATTTAGAAATCATTATTTTTAAGTATGTTATGATTTTATTTTTGTATATTTTTACATGGTTCATAAGCATATATTTACTATCTGTTTTACACAGCTAACAACTTTATTTAAGTAATTTTTCAATGGCATTTGTACAAAAATTTTACTGTGCCAAGTACATTTTATAAGTTGGTCGACTATTACTCGTAAACTTGTAAAGCCTGTTATGATTTCATTTTTGTATATTTTTACATGGTTCTTAAGCATTATATTTAATCTGTTTTACACAGCTATCAAAATCAAAAATCATTTTTTTTTATTTTACATAGGCCTACATGGGCACTTATTAAACGTCGACAAAAGGCGCACGGTTCGGGTTGGTCGTTTCCTATGGAGAAGAATCGGCAAGAAACTCCATGGTTACTCTTTTAAAAATATGGTTTGTTTTTACAATATTTCCATGTTACAGCATTATTTAAATATGGGAGGACAACGTAGGCCCGACAATAAAACGTTAGAAACTAAAAATAAAAAATTAAAACGAGATATAAAGTTATCAAGCATCTAGGAATCTAGAAGGACTACAATGTTCACACATTCACAAAACTATCGGTAAAAGCATCTAAGATACAAAGGTAAAGAAAAAGAAAAATAAATGTATAACAAGACTAAATTAAACATGTGGCACAAATGTAGTTATCAGTGCTGTAACTATTCTTAGCAAAGGGTTATTAAGATGATTGAAAACCATTGTAAAAAGTCCAGTTAAAAGAAGAGAAAAAAAAGAATAATGAGATTGAGAATAGTTAGAGACATCCACATATTTGTACCGTTTATGAGTTACCAGGGAAGCCGCATGCGCAGAAGGAGCTAAAATTTTTTCTTCAACGTAGTCCTTGATTTTATAATATGCTTTTTTAATAAGGACACGTTTGATGAAGTTTTTGAACTTTCCATCGGTCAGTTCTATAACTGACTTTGGCAACTTGTTATAGAAGCGTATACTGTTTTTAAGAAAAGACTTGCTAGTTTTCGTTAATCTGATTTTGGGTTTTACAATTTCGTGCTTACTGCGTGTATTTAAATTATGGAAGTCGTTTCAAGTTTAGAAAAACCCTCGATTTTTGCGTACGTACAAAATACATTCCAAAATATAAAGTGAAGGTAGAGTCAGTATATCGATCTCTTAAAAATTTTCTCTGAAGGCCTCGCGAGGACCCATTTTATAGATCGCGCGGATTGCCCTCTTTTGTAAGACGAAAATTGATTCAACGTCCGCTGCTGATCCCCACAGCAGAATGCCATAAGACATAATACTGTGGAAGTAAGCATAGTATACCAGCCTAGCCGTAGCTACATCGGTTAACTGCCTTATCTTCCTTACTGCATACATACGCAGCCGAACTTAACCTACCCGAAAGAGTTCTTGTGCGCGCCCCACTGCAATTTAGAATCGATTGTAATCCCCAAAAATACAGTTTCCGTTATAACTTCAAGATTTTTGCCGTCAAGATTTAAATTTAGGTCACGTTGAGGTACATTTGGTAAGGAGAACTTTAGACATTTTGTTTTTTTCGCATTCAGTAAAAGATTGTTAGCTGCGAACCATTTTGAGAGAACAATTAGACTTTCGTTGACATGTAAGACATCCGTATCTTTCCTATCTATTTTAAAAATTAGCGAAGTATCATCAGCAAATAAAATTATATCCGATAATTTGGCCATCATAAAAGGGAGATCATTAATGTAAACAAGAAAAAGGAAAGGGCCGAAAATTGAACCTTGGGGCACGCCCCCCATTTACATTTGCTTTTTGCTGTCTGTTTGATAAATATGAAAGCACAAGATCAGCAGCTTGTCCTCGAATTCCGTAGTGTTGTAGTTATGTGTGTAGTGTCAGTAGTGTATGCTTTTGAGAGATCACAGAAAATGCCAATTGCATCCTGGCACTTCTCCCAAGATTCCAAGATTTGGCTGATGAGTTTCACTCCCGCGTCCGTTGTCGACCTACCTTTCGTGAAACCAAACTGCTGACCCATTTAAATTGAAGTGAGACAACATCTGGTCCAGCATGATTTTTTCATAGATTTTACTCAATGCTGGCAGCACGGATATATGTCTATAATTAGAGGAATTACTCTTACAGCCTGATTTGAAAATTGGTACCTACTACTTTACTGTGTTCAACTTTATTTAAGTAATTTTTCAACGGCATTTGTACAAAATTTTTACTGTTCCAAGTACATTTTATAAGTTGGTCTTGGTCGACTATTACTCGTAAACTTGTAAAGCCTTGTTATCCGTGATAATTTTCCTTTTATTTTCGTTATATTTACTACAGTCGTGAATTTTTTCACATAGCCAAGAGCAACCATTTCGCTGGCAGGGGGGGGGGACACTTGACTCTAACATAAATTTGCAACTTAAAGCTTAATTTTACGCAAACGAATATCTGAATCGAAAAATGGTTTTAACAAACCCATAATATTTTAGAATGGCCTATCCAACGATACCCCACACCATGGGATAGATAAGAATAAAAAAATACATCCCCACTTTACGTCTAAACCGAAAAAAAAATATTTTTCATGATTTTATGTTACCACTTTGTCGGAATTATTAATATGCTTTCTAGTACTTAGATTCTCTGAGCTAAGCTGCGGATGGACAGACGGACAGAGCGAAACTATAAGGGCTCCTTGTTGACTTCGGAACCCTAAAAACCATTCGGACGGGAATCAATAAAATCTTTGAAGGCGCTTTGGACTGCCCCATCGGAGTTGAAATTTTTCCCTTGCAAGAAGTTATCCAAATTTCGAAAAAAATGGTAATCTGTTGGAGCAAGGTCCGGGGAGTACGGTGGATGTCTTAGACATTTCAATTGAAGCTCCTCTAATTTGGTAGCCGTCTGTTGTGCAGTGTTTGGTCTAGCGTTGTCCTGAAGCAGCAGTGGCCTAGAGCGATTGACCAGCCTCGGCTGTTTAGCAGCTAGCTTTTCCATCATGGTTTGCAGTTGCTGACAATAGACATTCGCCATAATATAGTCTGGCCAGATTTAAGAAAGCTGTAGTGAACCACACCAGTCCACCAAACGCTCACAAGTAATTTTTTTTGTAAATTTTCGCTTGGGCAGGATTTGGCTGGTTCAGCCATAGCGATGAGAGTTTCCGATTATTGTACAGGATCAAGGGCGTCGCCAAGGGGGGGGCAGGGGGGCAGCTGCCCCCCCCTAGAGATTATAAAATATAAGTTGCCAAATGTAAAGCAACCAAAGTCCTAAGTCTTTGACTTGACTTGCTTGATTGATCATTCCCGTACGTCGAAATTCGAATGAATATATATAAACCAAACCCAACAGATCGAACCGTTGTTGATATCCTAAAATAGGCAAAAACCTTCTTTCCCGACACGGAAAAGCGATGAAAATTTTGATCGCTCTTCCGTGCACAACGTGTACGGTAGAGTTGCGTAGCTTTACACGTTGGGCTCTGAATAGTGCTCGGCAAACTTCTGGGCCGCCCTGAAGTTGGCTTTCCGATGCGCAAGCCGATACTGTTTTTGTATGATTTACTACTGCGCAGACATTGCAGCCAACTTCGGGACGGCCAAGAAGTTTGGCGAGAACTATACCGATATTATTACAATCGCTGTAGATGAAAGGCTCGTACTACAAGTGAAAAGCTTCATGTGCTCTCGACTTTACGTACAATTCATACTTTTCTCATTCTCCATATCAACATGCCCCCCCCTGGGCCATCGGCTGGCGACGCCCTTGTACAGGATCCATTTTTCATCACAGGTAATGATTCGATTTAAAATCCCTTCATTATTGTGCCGGATGAGTAATGTAACGCAGCAGTCGACGCGCGTTTGTCGGGTTGCTGCACTCAATTCATGAGGTACCCACCTTTCAAGCTTTTTCATCTTCCCAATTTTCTTCAAGTGGATTAAAACAGTTTTATCACTAACACCGCAGCCTGCAGCTAACTCGGAAGTGGTTTGCGATGGATCCGCTTCCACAATAGCCTTTAATTCTTCATTATCAACTTTGGTCTCCCGCCGCCCGGCCGTCCACGGGGCTTGTTCTTTGTTCTGCAGGTCGAAATTTCCAGAACGAAAACGTTGGAACCAAAACGCACTGTGTTTTCTTTTGCGACACCGTCGCCATAAACATCATTCAAACCACTGGTGCCACGATGGAACTCGTACTAGTAAATAACGCGATATTTCATGTTTTCCATTTTGTAAACTGACAGGCGCAAAGAAAAAACCAAAAGAGGAAAAAACAAATGGATTAGTTACGGTTTTCCAAACACAAAAGCATGAGTAAATAGCTGTATAAATTTAAAATTTGAATTCCAAACCAAAGAGGAGATATTTGAGATCAAAGTGGCCAGAACGACAAAACGCCAATATCATAGGTAAGGACCTAATATAATACCAAAGCGAAGAGATATAAGTAGCTCGATGCTACGTTTATTATTAACCGACTTCCCAAAAAGGAGCAAGTTCTATGTTCAACTATGTATTTTCTTTTTAACCGACTTATTAAAAATGCTTTTTTATGTATGTTCACCGATATCTCTGTCGACCGATTTTGAAAATTCTTTTTTTGTTTGAAAGAGTGTGTTCCGCAATTGGTCCCATTTTAATTTGGTGAAGATCTGATGAATAACTTCGGAGATATACAACATAACTCTTTAATAAATAACGGCAAATCTCTCGGTATTGCTGCAATCGCATGTCGATTTATATTGTTTATACCATTTCATATCATAACATCACGCCAGTACCTACGCTCTAAAGGGATACGCAGATGTGTTCAGTTTACCTTGGTACACTCTCATTTCACCGGTTATGTTCAGTTTCATGATATTCGGGTAACCTATTCTGGCATTATAGGTACCTTACCTATAACTTTTATGTAATAAAAATACTACCGACTTCCAAATAATAAAACTACAAAGTGAAAAATAACTTTATTTTTGGAAGTCGGTGTCCATAACGCAAAAAAAATGGTACCTACCAAAGACACGCCAGCAATTGCGGACTGATTTTGAAAAATCTTTTTTGATTGAAAGGGTAGGTATTCGCTCGAGGTGGTCCCATTGTGAAGAAGTCAAAATCTGATGATGGGCTCCCATGGAAATCGAGGGCACTCCTCAAATATTATAAGCAAACATATAGCCGTTTCGGTATTTTCTTCCCGTGACATACTTATCACTTACCCGTGATAAGTATGTGTCGAAGTGGCATATTTTAGAAGGTGGAACTGGAAGGTACTGGTAGCAGGTACTAAAAAAACTTTGTTACAAAAATATACCTACTACCGACTTCCAAATAAAAAACCGGCCAAGTGCGAGACGGACTCGCGCACGAAGGGCTCCGTACCATTATCGCAAAAAACGACAAAAAAATCACGTTTGTTGTATGGGAGCCACACTTAATTTTTTATTTTATTCTGTTTTTAGTATTTGTTGCTATAGCGGTAGCAGAAATACATCATCTGTAAAAATTGACAGACAGACGGACCGCGGAGTCTTAGTAATAGGGTCCCGTTTTTTCCCTTTGGGTAAGGAACCCTAAAAACTAGGATGGTACAAACTCGTCAAACTTCTTGGCCGCCCTGAAGTTGGCTACAATGGCTGCGCAGTATATCTTATACAAAAATATCACCGCGCCGTGCCTTGCGCATCGGAAAACCAACTTCAGGGCGGCCAAGAAGTATGACGAGAACTTTATACAAATAAATATTGAAAAATAAAAAAAGCTTTTTTACCAAAAAAATACTACCGACTTCCAAATAAAAAATCTAATAAAAAGCTTTTTTACAAAAAAATACTACCGACTTCCAAATAAATAAACTACAAAGTGAAAAATAACTTTATTTATGGAAATCGGTGTCTTTGGTAGATACCATTTTGTGCGTTATGGACACCGACTTCCAAAAATAAAGTTATTTTTCACTTTGTAGTTTATTTATTTGGAAGTTGGTAGTATTTAGTAACATCCGAGGTCTGCACTCGAACCTTGTCGCAGTCCATCACCACCTCGAGACTGAGAAACCAGCACTTTTGTTCCTTACGGAGACGAAGATCGGATGTCCGTCAGACGTGGCGTACCTATCTTACCCAGGATTTACCCTGGAGCACAAATTCAAGCCACGTGCGGGTGTATGCATGTACGCCCGTGACGACATCTGCTTTCGGCGTCTCCGTGACCTTGAAGACTCAACTACTCAGTGCTATGGGCCCTGGTGGACACAGGTCTGGATAAGATTATCTATGCCTGTGTCTACCGATGGCATAGCGGTGATCTGGAGACAAACAGGATCACACAGTACCTGAGTGAGGCGGCTAATGTGGCCCAGCAATGGTACCCTTCCGCCCAATTAGTGTTACTGGGGGACTTTAATGCCCACCATCAGGAGTGGCTCTTCCCATACCAGTGCACTGACCATGTTGGACGAGAGATGCGAAATCTTTCGCTAGCGCTTAATCTTACCCAGCTGGTGCAGGGGGCTACGAGGGTGCCGGATGTTGATTCGCACACGGCCAATTGCTTGGACCTTCTGCTGACAACAGATCCAGACTGATACTCAGTGTCGATATCATCACCTTTGGGTAGTTCCGGCCACTGTCTGGTGAAGTCTGTATCCGTCTACTCCCCGCCCGATCCCAGCCCGAGAGGCACTCGGCGGGTTTGGCGGTACAGGTCAGCAGATTGGGATGTGATGCGATCTTTCTTCGCATGCTATCCTTGGTGGCCCACTTGCTTCTCTTCGGATGATCCATCGTCATGCGCTGACGCCGTGACAGATGTGTTGCGCCAGGGGATGGAGTACTATATTCCATTCTCTGACGTAGCGCTGTCCAGCGCAGACCGACCATGGTTTGGTGCCGAGTGCAACCGCGCAAATGCGGTTAAGCACAAGGCTTACCTGGCATGGGTCGACGCTCGAGTGCATAAAGCAAATGACGTAACTCAGAAGAAGAGAGCCTTCAACAGGGCTGCCAAGTCCTGCAAAAAGGCGATGCGAAGGGCACGTTTTGACCATATTAGCAGAATCGGAAACAAACTAGCTTCATACCTCGCTGGTAGCAAAGCGTTTTGGCCCCTGGCTAAGTCGGTTGAATCAAACTTCTGTCGCCCCTCACTACCACCACTGCTGAGACCCGACGGGTCACTGGCCCACTCCGCCGAGGACAAGGCAAACTTGTTTGCCTCCCTTTTTGCGGAATCTTCGCGTCTGAACTCTGATGGCGCGCGGCCCCCTGCGTCTTCTGTTGGATGTGGGACGAGTATGTCGGATATTCGCATCCATCAGAGGGAGGTCTGTAGGGTGTTACGTAACCTTGACGTGAACAAAGCCAGTGGCCCCGACGGGATACCGGCAATTGTAATAAGAACTTGTGCGCCTGAATTGTCTCCGATCCTGACACGCCTATATCGCCTTTCGATAGTGACTGGAAAGGTGCCGAAGGCTTGGAAGCAAGCTAACGTTCAGCCCGTGCCCAAAAAGGGTAGTCGGGCTGACCCGGCCAACTACAGACCCATCTCGGTAACGTCCATCCTCTGTAAGAGTATGGAACGTGTGCTTAACAATAAACTCCTGGCATATCTAGAAGACAATTAACGACATCCTCAGTGACCGCCAATACGGCTTCCGCAGAAATCGGTCAACTGGGGATCTTCTAGCGTATGCCATTCACGTCTGGAGTGAGGCCATCGAGAGGCACGGGGAGGCGCTTGCTGTCTCCCTTGACATCTCGAAGGCTTTCGACAGGGTCTGGCATGAGAGCCTTATTGGTAAGCTTCCTTCCTTCGGTCTGCCTAGTGGTCTATGTGACTGGATTGCTGACTTCCTGAGGGATCGGTCCATCCGAGTGGTTATCGATGGTTGCTCGTCCGGTCAGTTAAGTATTAACGCCGGTGTCCCTCAGGGGTCGGTGCTCTCGGCTACACTGTTTTTGCTGCACATTAATGACCTGCTAAAACCCGGAACCTTTGGGTACGCAGACGACAGCACGGTTGCTGAGAGATACGTGTCCGGCGCACGGGCAACTGGGCCTGAAATCCGGTCTCTCCGGGAGGCCATGGTTGAGCGCTTGAACCTGTCTTTGGAGGCAGTCTCCGAATGGGGTGATGCCAATCTAGTCAGTTTCAATGCTGCTAAGACCCAGGCGTGTCTTTTTTTCGCAAAAAAGAGCCCATTCCACCCGGCTCCATCTTGCCGTGGTGTAATCGTGCCGATAACGGACCATCTCGACATTCTTGGTGTTACGTAAACATCGACCCTCAATTTTGGTCCATTCATTGAGGCAAAGGCTCAGTTGGCTGCAAAAAAGTTGGGGATCCTTGCAAAGGTGAGACGGTACTTCACGTCTGAACAGCTGCTCAAATTGTATAAAGCGCAAGTTCGGTCATGCATGGAGTACTGCTCTCACCTCTGGGATGGATCTGCCAAATATCAACTTGATGCACTTGAGTCGATTGACAAACGGGCCAAGAGGCTTATCGGCAACGATGCACTGGTCGCCTCAAGGCTCCAGAGCCTTGAACATCGACGCTAAGTGGCCAGTCTGTCGGTTTTTTATCGGTTACATTTCGGGGAGTGTGCGATGGAACTGCACAATTTGATTCCGCCTAGCCCCTTCCATCACCGGACAACTAGACGTACGGCAATGCGCCACCGGTACATGGTGGACATCCCACCCATACGCACAAAGCGTTTTGCGAATACTTTCATAGTACGCACAGCTAAGGAGTGGAATTCCGTGCCGGCGTCTTTGTTTCCTGATAGCTACAACCTTGGGGTCTTTAAGTCAAGAGTGAATAGGTTACTTCTAGGCAAGCGTGCTGCACCGTCGACCACATCATCGCTTACCATCAGGCGAGATAGTGGTCAAACGCGAGCCTATCGATAAATAAAAAAATAAAAGCTTTTTATTTTTCACTTTCTAGTTGTACCTACCTAATAGGCAAGTTGGTTAAGGTACCAATAACGCCAGAATAGATTACCCGAATATCATGAAACTTGAACAAAACCGGTGAAATGAGAGATCTGCGTACCCCTTAAGAGCGTACTGGCGTGATCTTATGTTATGAAATGGTATAAACAATAAACAGACATGCGATTGCAGCAAGCCCGAGAGATTTGCCGTAATTTATTGAAGAGTTCTGTTGCATATCTTCGAAGTTCTTCATCTGATCTTCACCAAATTTTTTATTTTTTATTTTATTTTTTTTAAAAAAACTTTGCCCCACACTAGGAATTTCTTCCTGTATCGTGGGTGCGTTTACAAACATATAAACTCACATACACAAACACCCAGAGCCGAAACAATTATCTGTAGGTCATACAAATATTTGTTCCGTGCGGGAATCGAACCCGCGACACGCAGCGCAGCAGTCAATCGCTCAACCACTGCGCCAACCGTGCGCCCAATTAAAATGGGACCTATTTCGAAACATACTTTTTCAAACAAAAAAAGAATTTTCAAAATCGGTCCAAAATTGACGGAGATATGCGTGAAAATACACACCAAAAAAAAAAAACGTACATAATGTCGAACATAGAACCTCCTCCTTTTTGGTAAGTCGGTTAAAAAAATTACTTTCTTTTTGGAAGTCGGTGTCTTTGATAGGTACCAATTTTTGCGTTATGGAACATACTCTTTAAACAAAATAAGAATTTTCAAAATCGGTCCACAATTGACGGAGAAATCAGTGAACACAAAAAAAAGAAAAAAAAAAACCAAACAAAGTCAAACATAGAACCTCGTCCTTTTTGGAAAGTCGGTTAAAAATATGACAGCCTGATTGAATTTCGCAGACGAATTATACGAACAACTGCAGACAGACCCTGTGAATGGATTGACGACGGCGAAGGCTCAAGATTTGCTTGCCTACTATGGCCCGAATACACTCACACCAGCTACGGAAAATGGGTGGCCAACAGTGTTATTTAAGTCGCTATGCACAGGTATGTTTGCCCCTGCATCATAAATAAACAAGAAAGATACATTGCGCATAGCAGTGGTGGCCCAGTGGTATCGGCCGTGACTTACAAGTTGTAGGTCGTGGGTTCGAGCCCAGGCAGGCGCTTTACTTTGTGTAAATTATTTCATCACCACTGCTCTCAAAACGGTGAAGGAAAACATCGTGAGGAAACCGGCATGTCGTAGAACCAAAAATTCGACGACATGTGACATCCACCAACCCGCACTGGGCCCGCGTGGTGGATAACGGCCCATTCCCTCTCACAGAGAGGAGGCCTGTGTCCCAGCAGTGGGAACATTAATAGGCTGATGATGTGATGATGTTACATTGCGCATGCTATATTTGTTCAACGTTCAGCAAAAATAAATATGAAAGCAGACGATCTGGCGTTATAGATACCTACAGTCAACCTTACGTCTTGAACTACGAAAACCACTCTTTCTTCTGCGAAACAAAGGCGGGATCAATAACACTATACTGTTCTTATACCTGACGTTGTCCATACCCTACTACTTGTACAGTATTCCCCAATCTTCTTGGTCGCTCTGAAGTTGGCTTTCCGATGCGCAGGGCATGGCGCGCTGCTGTTTTAGATTTACTACTGCGCAGTTATTGTAGCCAACTTCAGAGCGGCCGAGACGATTGGCGAGTACTGTATTCTGTTGTGCCTAGGTTTTTCTATACTAATCTGGCTGGGCGCACTGCTGTGTTTGTTGGCGTACGTCATCGAATCGTCAACAAAAGCAGATCCCACTGTTGATAACCTTTATCTCGGTTGCGTGCTAATTGCCGTCGACGTCATATGTGGGATCTTCAGTTTCTATCACAACTTTAAAAGTTCCAAGGTTAGATATTATAGCTTAACTACTTACCTAACATTTTTCTTCATTACATAGATAAGTAGATATCTAGCAAAGTGTAATAGCTCCATTATTATTAGAGAGCAAGTAAATGTCATAGCTCATAGAACCCATACCTGCCCATCAGAGGAAATATCGAACTATACCTACGTGAGGTGGTTATCGTAGCGTTATGGCATAAGACCTACGTTGTAGGTAACTCTTACTTCGTATTATTAGCTAGGTACCTATTATAACTACACTCAAGAATAGCTTGCCAGGTTCATAATAGTTAATTATATATAAAAATAAAAAATAAAAACAGAAAAGTATAAAGCACTAGTGAAAAAAAGTGACACTTTCCGCACAGTTTGGCTGCTTGGAAAACGCTCTTTTCGAGGACATGCATTGTAAAAAAACTTACCGTCTTCCTATCGTCGTTATAATAAGTAGATCTACTTTGTAGCAACAGTCTAGATTACTTTAGGTAATCTAAACTACCTACTGATAGTTGTTTGTAACTGGAGAACACCAATTGTTCCCGCCCACGGCAGTCTCTTGAAAATAATTGACCGGGGGTTTCATATCCTGTAACGTAGTTATCATAATAAAACAGATATCTTTACTGTACCGTCCATTTCAGATAATGAAGACTTTCAATAGTATGATACCGACTTATGCGAGCTGTATACGGGATGGAGCAGTTAACGCCGAGACACCAGTACGTGACATCGTCAAGGGTGATATCGTGTACGTACGGGCGGGAGATATAGTGCCAGCAGACATACGCATTATAGACAGCAAGGGATTCAAAGTAACTACGCATAATTAAAGCCCTATCTAAGTAATTGACACGTGCACATTCCGTACGAGGATGCACGTGTTTTGGTCTAGTTCAAAGTATTGTAAAGGTTATCTATTCGCAGGTTGATAACTCCTCGTTGACTGGCGAGTCTGTAGCAGTCACTCGATGTAATGCCGAAGGACATCAGAACATTCATGAATCGGGCAATGTAGCTTTCTTTTCTACCCAATGTGTTGAAGGCTGGGCGTATGGTAAACTTTAACCTTAAAACCATCGTTTTAGAAGTTAAAATAATTACCTATTAGCAACTAGTGAGTACAATAAAAAAGTGTCTTGGCTAAGTCTTTTATCCAAAATTCCATGCTGGATCGCAGTTCGCGCTCCCAGACGATCACCTCTGTTTAAAACAGAGAAATGGATATAAGTTAAACAAAGTTGTGGCAAATAATAGATGGGTTGTAGATGGTAAGGTAACATCGCCGTTTAGAATTGCATATCTAACGTTTGTTGGTTACAGTACCTACCTGCTCCAGCTCCACCAGTAACCACTCAAGCGAGATGAATGACGCAATGTGGATTTCCGTGTGTGTGATTAGTCGATTAGATAGCGGTCAAACTCTTTGCGTTGCCGTATTCACTTACGCAATACGGCTGATTAGAAAACTTTAAAGTTAATGTTTATTGCGTTTTGTTGGACAATGTAGCAGAAAATAATACTTGTAAAACTTACTTTATGACAACGTTGCAGGTGTCGTACTATGCTGTGGTGACTTGACGGCGCTGGGTCGTGTAGCCGGTTTGGCAGCGCGACTGACCCCGGCCCCCTCGCCGCTTGCCCGAGAGATACGCCGCTTCATGCGCTACATGTCCATATGGGCTCTAGGACTTGGTGTCTTCATAGCTGGGGCATCCTTTGCCCTCGGTTACCCTTTCATGCAGACTATCATATTCGTGATCGGGATAGTTGTCGCCAATATACCTGAAGGTTGTCTAACTGATATGATTGAATTAGTAGCACCTAACCGAGAAGCGAATAGAGAGCCACATGATCTCTATGTTGCTTTTCTTGATGTTTTAGGTTTGCAACCAACAGTAACAGCATCCCTCACAATAACTGCTAAGCGCATGGTGAAAAAGAATTGCCTGGTAAAGAACTTGGAGGCCATAGAGGCGCTGGGCGCTTGCACCATTATTTGCTCTGATAAGACTGGCACACTCACCGAGAACAAAATGATCGTGCAACACATATGGACATGGAACAGAGTCTTGGATGTGCAACACTCGGATTTCAATAGTAAAACTTTTTTATTTTTAAATTGATTGAATTATCTATCTTTCCAAATCGATGGGAAACTCTTTATAAATTTTGGGCCCAGTAGGTGGCCAAGCCGATTGCGGCGTCAGTGGCGAGCATAAGGTCATCCAAAGTGCAGGTGTATGGGCACTTGGGACACACCAGCATGTGTGCCATATTTTGTAAAGGAGCAGCGCACTCACACCGTATTTCAGACGGGTCTATAAAACCCCACTTTGCCAAATTGTATTTGCAGCGGCCTACTTGGGTGCGCAAACAATTGAGTTCTTTCCATATAGGCCACTGCAGTTCACGTACAGTTGGCAGGTGTTCCTGGGATTTCAAGAAGTCGGGTGGTGGTAGGTGAGCTTCTCTCCACAACCTGCTTCTCACTTTAAGCGGTGGGTCTTGGATGGCCCGTATGCATCGAAGAAAACTCTTCCGACTCTTAAGTCTACCCGGGGTTGTAGTGTGATCGTAGAGAGGGATTCTAAGAAACCAATCTACTGCATTAAATAACTAAGAGATAACAAATAGCTTCAACATAGAAGGAATCATTGGGTAAAAGCAATATTATGATTTATAATAACGCTTACATGTTAATTATTTGTTTACCTATTATAATAAAAAACTTTTTTACAAAAAAATACTACCGACTTCCAATCTAAAAAGTGAAAAATAACTTTATTTTTGGAAGTCGGTGTCTTTCGTAGGTACAATTAATAGCGTTATGGACACCGACTTCCAAAAATAAAGTTATTTTTCACTTTGTAGATTGTACAAACATAATGTAACAAACATAATGTCGAACATAGAACCTCCTCCTTTTTCGCAAGTCGGTTAATAAAATAGTAAACATCTATCGACATGATATGTAATTTCATACGTGTGAACACACATTGGGAACCCGTTAATTAACCCCGCATTATAGTTAGCAGATAAGTAGGCACTTATGTGCATTTAATAAGGCTACTACTGATAAAGTGTAATATTTGCTTTGCTTGCAGGTGCAGTGCAAAATAATTACGGTAAGTCAAAATGGTTCATTTGATAAAAGCACATAGCATAAGTCATCTGGGGTTACCTAACACAGCCAGAAGGCGTAGCGGTAGTCCACGCAGAATATAGACAAGAGCAAGAGAGTAACAATAAATTTTCCAAATTAGCGCTGAACCGAAAAAAATAAAAAGACTTGGCGCAGGCATTTCCCAGCAATGAGATGATTCTGGCTGACGGTAACCTTATCTGTAGGGCTGAGGAATAATTATTAGGGACTAAGGTACGTAAGGTTAGTTTAGTAGGTACTTAAGTATATACTATAGTAGGCAGATTGGCGGTTGTCTTATAGCACATATCTCTATCATCTAGTGTATACCAAAATTCATCAAACTCAGGTTCGTTAAGTGTGAAAGCGTAATAAATAGACAGTCAGAGTTACTTCCGCATTTATAATATTATCATGGATTTCAGAGCATTCCCCTTATTGCACATAACAGTAGAATGTTTCTTGCTATGTATCCTTTTCACAACGTTCAGGTGCTTGTATACGAGGCATGCCTTTTAAGTTTTGTCGTTTGAAGAAAAAAACACAACTAGAACCTTATAGTACTTTTTACTGTAGCTTAATACACTTTTTCATTCGCTCAAACCAGTTATTATAACATTTATTCCACTCTAAAGTGGGGGTGTTCAAAATGGACGACTTGAAAGCGTCGACTGCTTCTTCACCGGACTGGAACCTTTGACCACGAAGACTTTTCTTAATTTTATGAAATGTAAAGAAATCGTTAGGGCTTAGGTCAGGACTGTATGGAGGATGGTCAAGAATTTCTACTTTTTCCAGCTTCAAATACTCAATCGTTTGACGAGCGCTGTGTGAGCTTGCGTTGTCGTGGTGCAGGATGATGCGTCGCTTTGAGTTAGATTTTCGAAGTTCGGCGATGACTTGTGGTAAACAAACTGTGGTATACCACTCTGCGTTAACCGTTCTACGATCTTCAAGTGCAATAGTCGCAACATGGCCGGTTTTTCCAACGAACGTGGCCACCATCTTCTTTGAAGTGCTTCGAGAACGAACAACTTTAGTCGGCTTTGGCTCATCTTGAAAGACCCAGATTGTAGATTGTTGTTAGGAATCAGGATCGTAGGCATAGATCCAAGATTCGTCACCACTGATGATGTCGTAGACGTGATTTGACTCTCCTCGGTTGAAGCTTTGCAGAGTTTTCGTTTTTCTTACACCATCTGACGCGGGCCGCCTTGTGATCGTCGGAAAGCAGATGCGGTATCCAACGGCAAACTAGCTTTCACACACCAAGCGCTTCATGCAAGATCTTCTGAATGGTTGTCCCTGAGTTGCCTAATAGAGCCTCTATCTCTCGATTCGTCACATGACGATCTTCGAGAATTAGTTGTCTCACAGCAATGATGTTATCTTCAGTGAAGGCGGCTTTTGGGCGTCCTTAGCGAGATTTGTCACTAACACTAGTATGTCCACGCTGGAATTCTAAATACCAGCGTTCGACAGTCCGCAGACATGGGGCTTCATCACTGAACGCAGATGTTAGCTCTTCAAAACACTGAAGCCGTGTCAGGCCTATTCTAAAGTTGTAGAAAATTATTACACGAACATTTTCCTTAGAAAGATTAATTTTCGTACGTAACCTGACAGATTCCAATCGACGCTGTGACTAACCAATAGCATTAATCCTAATACTTTCAACTGTTTTGAGATTCAAAATTTAAACACATTCGAATATAGAACAGTTCCAAATTCAAAACTGCCGGGAAATATGGAAACGACAGAACTTAAAAGGCATGCCTCGTAACAATCAGTTCAGCTATCCACTTTTGAGTAATTTAGAGCAATAACGCACTGGCGGCCAGCAGCCTTATTGCGTAATGAATTCGCAAAAGGCAAAGAGTATGATGTTGTCTTAGTCTCGATCCTGATCTTAACGTCCAGAAATGGTTTCTCTTTTCAGCATTCGATTATTTGAAAATATGTGGTGCATTATGCAGTAACGCAGGCTTTAAGACTGGCGGCGGCATTCGTGGGGACGCCTCAGAGACTGCTATTTTAAACTTTTTAATCAAATGCAACGACCCTATTGGTATCAGGAGAAACTTTCCCAAAGTAGCAGAAATACCCTTTAATTCTGTTAATAAGTATCAAGTAAGAGAACTAAAAGCTATTGTTCACACTTTTATGCAAAGGACTGTTTAGAATCTGGTACATTTACTTTCATCTTAAGGTGAGTATACACTAGTTAGAGCATTTTCGCGAGCCTTATAATGTAATGTAACGTTCTTACGAATGGTACAATACAGACAAATGATCAGATTCCTAAAGCATTGCCATGTAATATAATGTTCTTGCGAATGTTCGACGCTGCGTTCAACGTAATGCTCACAGCGAGAGAGCATTTACTTGCAACATTACTTTGTACTCTTGCGTTTATTATTGACCTCACCCCACGTCACCCATGCTCGTTCCTTTGCTCCATAAAATTATGGTTTTTAAAATCAGGTTGTAACAAAACATCGAACGTCATGTTCGAAGTGTGGTTTTTTAAATAAAAAAATAGCGAATGCTAGTTTTTTTTTATTTTTTTATTTTAGGTAGGCTCGCGCTTGACCACTATCTCACCTGATGGTAAGCGATGATGTGGTCGACGGTATAACACGCTTGCCTAGAAGTAAGCTATTCACTCTTGATTTAAAGACCACGAGGTTGTAGCTAGATGTTCTGTTACAAGTAAATGCTCTAGTTTATGCTCACCTTTAGATATAATCTATCACACACGAAGGCCCTCAATGACTCATAATGCCATTCATGGGGGACTTTCCCTAGTGGGAAAACCCAGCAAGATTTTGTTTAGTTCAAAGAACCCAGAATCTTACCGCGGTTTTCCTTAATATAAGATAGCTCTACTCATTTCTATAATTGGATTCATATAACTGGTTGACGATAATAATAATCTAGATAAAAATATCTTGATTTTGGACGACACATTTTATTATTTATACCTACAAAATAGGTCAGCGTGCACCTTGACACATCGTCGGCGCAATTTATAGTGGTCATGAAAGGGGCGCCGGAGATCATATTCGCTCGCTGTCTCACCGTGGCTACTGACAAAAAAGATATTAACTTCACAAATGATATGAAAAAGACTGCTGACACGGTCATTGAAAATTTAGCCAGCACTGGTCAGTATCTACATAATTATTGCTATGTGTTGACTGTAAAATGAATGTGCTGCCTACTGGTATATATTGATTCCCGGTATGAATCTTTCCTGTCGCTATTTATTAGCAAGATATAAAATTTAGTGTGGTGTTATGGTTGAGCTCACACATTAGTATTCGCAAAAAGGTCATAAGTATTTCGTAACCTACTTGGCAACATAACTCTGGGTAGATGAATATTAATGATCACCCGTGTGTTTACCTAGTCTAGCAAACGAGTTACCAATAATATACTGCGCTTTAATTTCAAGGTGAAAGAATTCTAGCTTTTGCTGATATTATCCTGAATTCAAAGGAATATCCACTGCACTTTCCATTCGATACGGATAATGTTAACTTCCCGGTGACGAACTTACGTCTGCTTGGAGTAATGGGTCTGATGGATCCACCCCGAGAGGAGGTTAGTTGCGATTTATGGGTTTAACTGCTTTAGCGGGGCTGAATAATATATTCTTTCTGCTATCGGGCTGAAGCCTGATAGTGTCGGGCTAACTTATTTAATTCTTACGTGTTAGAATCGACCAACAGTGTAACCGATGCCGACTTGGACCTGCAGCCTAATTGCGTAAGTGAATTCTGCAAAGCAAACAAGTTGGACCTTCCCAAAAACGACTTTTCGTATTGCATATTACACTCTGAAACGGAAAGGTTATGCTCCTTTCATTACCAATATTTTGACGTAGAATTGATTGTAAAAGAATTAATGAAAGCGGAAGGATCGAGATAAAACTTCACTATTGGTATTGTGTAATGCAAATGTCATATATCTTCAACTCCGTAGTATCTCTGAGTAGTCTGTGTTCAACTCAAAGGAGATTTTGGAAAGCTAACGCTAGCTTTCCAAATTAGTTTCGCAATACCGAAAAAGTTGAAAGAAATGATTCTGATTCTTTGAAAGAATCGACTTGTTTCCTTTGCAGAATTCACTTACGCAATTAGGCTGCTGTAGTATCCTGTCAATGTCCATGAGCAACGTATTACCCTGACTGTTAGAAGTTCAGCTCTATTCTGATTATGACCTTTGTCTGTCAGGTGCGCACAGCAATAGATCGTGTGCGCCAAGCTGGGGTGCGAGTGATGATGGTCACCGGTGACCACCCGGCCACTGCGCGCGCAGTCGCTCTAAAAGTCGGCATCGCCACTAGCGAAACATGTCATGTTGTCACTGGCAGTGAACTAAGAAGCATGACCCCAGAATTATTACATTGGACGCTTGATAAAAATTACGAAATTGGTAAGCTACAAATCGGTAAATGGATACTTATATGCAATTAAGTAGTTAAGTACTCACATAAATCTTCAAATATTTTCCAATCAACTGTGCTATAGTGTTCGCAAGAACTTCTCCGACACAAAAGCTACAAATAGTCGAGGCTTGTCAGCGAGAAGGCGGCGTGGTGGCGGTGACCGGGGACGGTGTCAACGATGCGCCTGCGCTTAAGCGAGCAGATATCGGCATCTCCATGGGCATTACTGGATCACAGGTTATTTCTAATCAATTGTTAAACAAAAAGTTAGGGTTGCCTATTCACCGTCATCCACTTTTATTTTTAGGTATCCAAACAAACTGCAGATATAATTCTGATGGACGATAATTTCGCGACCATCGTGACAGGTATCGAAGAAGGAAGGAGAATCTTCGACAACCTTAAGAAATCAGTTTGCTACATACTCATTTCTAATGTACCTGAAGTCGCTCCCGTGTTTATGTTTATCTTGTTTTCGATCCCCTTACCTTTGGGTAAGTGTGATATGTGTTTGTGTTGTCCTATTTTTAACCGACTTACCAAAAAAGGAGGAGGTTCTATGTTCGACGTTATGTATGTTTTTTTTTTTTTTATGTATGTTCACCGATATCTCCGTCAATTGTGGACCGATATTGAAATATTTTTTTTTTGTTTTATAAGATATATTCCGAAATTGGTCCCATTTTCATTTGGTGAAGAACTTCGGAGATATACAACAGAACTCTTCAATAAATAACGGCAAATCTTTCAGGATTGCTGCAATCGCATGTCTGTTTATTGTTTATACCATTTATATAAATAATATATTTTATTTATTTTATATTGTTTTCACGCCAGTACGCTCGAAAGGGGTATGCAGATCTCTCATTTCACCGGTTATATTCAAGTTTCATGTTATTCGGGTAATCTATTCTGTCGTTATAGGTACCTACTTAACTACTTCCCTATTAGGTAGGTACAACTAAAAAGTGAAAAATAAAAAACTTTTTTACAAAAAAATACTACCGACTTCCAAATAAGAAAACTAGAAAGTGAAAAATAACTTTATTTTTGGAAGTCGGTGTCCATAACTTAAAAATTTGGTACCTATTAAAGACACCGAATTCCAAAAATAAAGTTATTTTTCACTTTCTAGTTTTCTTATTTGGAAGTCGGTAGTATTTTTTTGTAAAAAAGTTTTTTCAACGCCTAAAATAAAGTCTTTAAAATAATATTTTGTTGAAGGTGTAATGACCATATTGTGCGTAGACTTGGGCACGGACATGTGGCCGGCTGTGGCGCTGGCATACGAAAAAGCCGAAACTGACGTCATGACTCGGCCAGTTCGCAACCCTGACCCTCTCGTCACGGCAAAAATGATACGATTAGTGTATGGACACTTGGGTTTAATCGAATTCGCTGCTGGTATGTACGCCTACTTCGTTGTCATGGCTGAACACGGCTTTTATCCTGCAGATTTATTTGGTAAGACTAGGTAGGAATTATTAAAACTGACCTTTTGGACTAAAACATATTTACGAATAAAGAGTAAACCACCCTACTAGGTGTAAGACGAAGATGGGACAACGAAGCAGTGAGCGACTTACCAGATGCCCACGGCCAGGAGTGGACTTACGCGGAACGTAAAGAGGTCGAGCGAGCTTCCCAAGCGGCGTACTTCGTAGCCGTGGTACTCACACAAATGACGAATGGCGTCATTTGCAAGACCAGATATAACTCTTTGTTTCATGTCGGTAAGAGTAATGGAACTTCTATAATTAAAAGTTGGGCTCCTGCCAATGTTAAAGCTCAATAATTCTTTCATAACGCAATCAAAATGAATATTTGAATGATCATTTCCAGGAATGAAGAATAAAATCTTGAATATGGGACTTGTATTTGAGCTAATACTTTCATGCGCTATCTGCTACATTCCTGGAGTAAATACTTTTTTCCACACTTATCCTCTCCGACTAAGATGGTACTGAATTATTTAATTTTCATTCAAATATGGTCTGTAAGTACATTTATTTAAACAGTTTTTGATTACAGGTGGTTCCTGGCTTTACCATTTTGTTGTTTAATGTTTGCTTTTGACGAATTTAGAAAATACTGTATTAGAAGAAGACTTTTTGGAGGATGGTACAATAGATTAACTTATTATTAATATTGTTATGCCTATATTAAATACCTAATGACAAAGTTTCCTGTTCTAATTTAAGGAATAATAATACATGACTATGCTGCATCCGCTGATAACGGTTATATTTTTAGTTTATACTATATTATATGTACCTATCAATCTGATATCAATAGTTTATTTATAAATGGATCGGTACGATATAAAGCTTAGGTTATAGAAGTGCTAAATAAAACAAAGGTATCCAGAAAATAGGAGTTTACTGGGTTTTTCACTATACATTTGATCCCACACATACTCAGATCTCCAAATAATACAAGTTAAGTACCTAATTAAATGAGCAAAATAATATGACAATCTGGATCAGGTCACATTAACAAAATAATATGACAATCTGGATCAGGTCACATTAACAAAATAATATGACAATCTGGATCAGGTCACATTAACAAAATCACAATAGTTTAACGTCAGTGCACGACGGACCTCGCATTCAGGAAGTGAGCGGACGCTACCTTATGCTCTTATTACACTAACAATTACATAATAATAAAAAAAAAAACAAATTGATCATATCTCTTCGCGTAATTAAAGATTATTTACGTCTTGTTAAAACACGCCTACAAAGTACCTATTTCTGCCGCATTTTCACTTCCCGAATAGGAATGTTGTTTTTAATTCTTCTTAAAGTGATTGATTGGCTCAAGTAGTAAGTAGGAATAAAACCTTTCAATCGCTTTCAGATACTTTAAAAACTTTGGTTTGGTACAGTCAACAAAACAGCAACGAAAATAATATCATCATTATTAAAACAATTTTAGGTTAATCCATCCACCACCGATATGAAATGCGTTTGTAGACATAGGAATGATTTGACATTTCTTAAACTATACAAGTACCTACCTTCACATAAGGCACAAGTAAATAAAAACTATTTAATCCTCACTACATAAGTCATGATTCTAAACTAGTAAGCATGTAAGTAGATTAATTCAAAATAATTATCTATATGTAACTAAAGAGTAACAGATAAAAAATAATTTAAAAATATTTTGTTCAACACATCGTCATTCTTTTAACCACTGCTTTGATGGCTTGGCAGTAACTAAAGTCATGGCGAAAATAATCATACTGCCGCGTGATTATTTACTTCAAACAGTTTCTCTTTTGATATAAAGCTAAAAAGATTTTTTAAATATTTATATTTTCGTCAACTCGTCACTGGGAAATTTAAAGCTTGCAAAATAGGAACTGTTCCATCCAGTCTGAAGTTTCGGTCAAAAAGTAGTACCAAGTTTCTTTACTGCTCCGGACCTAAACCTCGCCAATTTCTCCAGTAAGACAATATTTTTCCGTATTAAAACTCTATTAAAACTGGTTTGAAGTAAGATAGTCATCAGATGCTTATCTACTATAATTTTACGTACGAAGCAATTGACAAAAGTGAAATTGAGAGATAAAATCCCATCATACAGGCGATAAAGCGTAGGTACCTATTGTTTTACAAACTCTACAGCAGACAAAATGCATGAATTAATTAAATTAATGCTCAAACTTATTATTAATAACTCATCTGTAGATTAACAATAATAAATATCTATATAATATGAAAATATAACACCTATTTACATTAGTATCATAATAACACTTTTAGATAAACGTTTTGCTTTCTATTCTTAATGTCAGGCAAGTTTGATATGACCCATAAGTATTTAAGACATACACAAGCAATATTATATGTACTACATGTCTTTGAATTATAAATTATTTCAAACGATAAGTACAAAGTCCACAATCACACTCTAGGTACACAATTTGGCTCAATTTTACATATATTCAAAAAGTAATAAATTTAAAAGTTGTAGATTTCAAAATTGTTTACAATAAGCTCAAGAGATAAAATTGAAATATAAGATTCACGAATCAAAGATCTCTAACATTTACAAAATCCTAGAGAATTTACTGCATTATCTGCATTTTAATATTTATAGTAGCTAACTTACTGATACATTTTAGAATAATGGAGGAGGCACCCCTGTTAATTAATTACAGTTTTGTAGCTATGTATTTAAAACGTGTCAAAAATGATCATTCTTAATCCTAAATTATGAATTACAAGAAATATAGAATCTCTCATTTATTTCACAATCTCAGAATTTTTTGGGCCGATTTCACCAATGAAACTAATCGCGATTTGTTTAACTAAACCACGGGTTCTCATTGCTAAGAAAGAAAATTTGGTTCAAATAAATCTCACTAGATGGCGCGACATGTACACACAATTCTATTAATTGTGTATAAAATTAACATTTTCTGGAATTGAACATAAAAATGGTATGTAATTGTTTAATCAACTCTCCTAAGTACAAAATTATGCAATATTGAGCTCTTAATTCACATTTCAAAGATTATTTGAACGGATCATTTAAAATTGATGCCAATAGATGGCGCATTTTTAAATTTCTGAGGCATTCCACTCGATTGTTAAAATTTGCACTGTAACACATTTTGGTGCAACAAAACTGTAAGAACATGCAAAAAATACTATAAAACGAACCGTCACTGTATTTAAAGAAAAAAATATTCACGAACCTAGTAAACCCTTTTACTTGCAAGTCGCTGCTAACACTATCTATTGCCGTAAATTGGTGGTTTCCCAGCGGCCTCAACCAATCAGAACGCTGTATTTGCTTAAACTGAGTTTATTTGAACTAATCACGATTAGTTACATTGGTGAAATCGGCCCTTAATCTGGAGATTTCAGATTGTGGTTAATTAACGTTAAAGCGATATCTACGATGACACGAACTAACTTTTTGTTAAAATCACGTCGGGAACACAAGTATGGAGTTATGCGGAAGAGGGTGTAAATAAATCCTCTCTTTTCAAAGGAGAATTTATTTCCCCCTGACCAGACGGGTGTTATGTTATGTCTAGTCCGGGCAACTGCCCAATGTGGCCCAACAGTTGTAGTCAGACTGATGTGTAGGTATGTCCAAATTGCGCCGAAAACTGCTTTCGCGATGTGATTTTTAGTTCGTATGGGGCATTATAGTATGGATAGATGTCGCTACAATGTGTTAAATAATCCATATTACTACTTAATTGATCCATTTCATGGTAATTTCATGTACATATTATAGTCTTTTATTGGTTTAACATTATAAAGAAATCCCTTCACCAATTACAATTGAGCGTAGAATTTTGAGCTAACTTATGGAAATTACAATGCATTGCTTAGTCAATAACAAATTACTTATCACCATTCGCCAATTAAATAATGAGCTTATAATTCGGATTTGCTCGCAAATGCTGTTTATACATAGGTGAGGTCTCATTTAATAGCTGTTGCGCATACGCGCGGCGAGGATTGCATTTAGGTTAGGCTGAGTTCGCATGTCGGCTATAGAATGTCTGGACTTTATGAATGCCTCTTCGCGAATAACTTCATCTTGAAGAATGCATCCAATTATTTTAGCTACAATTGTCGACGGTGGAACATGAGGATTCCCTGAAAACGTATAAACTGAACTAGAAATCTTGTATCATATGATAGTGTAAACACCAAAACAAATAAGAGATGGGTACGGTATTGTTATTCGTTGGACTGTGCGTTCATACTTTAGCTTCTAAGCTTAATGTTTATTTTTATTTCAATTCTAGTCATAGCACAATGGTATGGTAACTTCCTCTCAGTGATAGGCGAGAGGTGTAAGACTTTACTGGCAGCCAATAATTTTAGACTGAGGTAAGTACACATCAGATATAAGACACACGGTTGTAAAACGATGATTTATAGGGCCGATTTCACCAATAAAACTAATCGCGATTTGTTCAACTAAACTCAGTTTATGCAAATACAGCGTTCTGATTGGTAGCTTCTCAGCGATCTCAACCATTCAGATCCTGTATTTGCATAAACTGAGTTTAGTTGAACTAATCGCGATTAGTTTCATTGGTGAAATCGGCCCTTAGTCACATATAAATAAATAGGGTAGTTGAAGGGTTATAGCCCGATAACTGGTTTGTTTTATTAAAAGTAACAATAAAATTAGTTTTAAACCGGGTTCACGTTAATCGTGCCGTGGCGCATTCTGACTTGTTGATTGGTTTAAACTTGTTCTAATGTAACAGATTCGTTTGATTGGTGTATTTATTTGCAAAACGGCACACTTTAATGTGAACCTAGCTTTAATATTTTGTTCTAAACTACCCACTAATACGACACAGACACCACAATTATGTTAGGTACTTACTGCACTGCAATCTCGGGAACTTGATATGACCTATGACAACTCGAAGAAACGGGTTTCATAAAGCGGCATACAGGCGTGCAGTGTTCTGTTAGTCATTGTATTAAAACTTGTTACTTTTGTTAGTAGGTTTTATCTCCTTCACCAAATAAAACAGGATAATGAATAACAAACAAGGTTAATAATTCACTGATCTGTATTAGGTGAGCTATTTTGGTACGCGAATGACTATTTTTGTGTATCTTAGAATCTCTCAAGGTCAGATTTTTCAGCAGCCTTTTTAAAGTAAGACTTTTTGAGGATTCCGTACCCAAAGGGTATAAACGGGACCCTATTACTAAGACACCGCGGTCCGTCTGTCTATCTCTCTGTCACCAGGCTGAATCTCATGAACCATGATAGCTAGACAGTTAAAATCTTCACAGATGATGTATTTCTGTTGCCGCTATAACAACAAATACTACAAACAATAAAATAAATATATAAGTTGGGCAGCCATACAATAAACGTGTTTTTTTGCCGTTTTTTGCGATAATAGTAAGGAAACCTTCGTGCGCGAGTCCGACTCTCACTTGGCCTGTTTTTAGGGTTCCGTACCCAAAGGGTAAAAACGGGACCCTATTACTGAGACTCCGCGGTCCGTCTGTCTGTCTGTCTGTTACCAGGCTGTATCTCATGAACCGTGATAGCTAAACAGTTGAAATTTTCACAGATGATGTATTTCTGTTGCCGCTATAACAACAAATACTAAAAACAGAATAAAATAAATATTTTAGTGTGGCTCCCATACAAAAAACGTGAAATTTTTGCCGTTTTTTTGCGATAATGGTACGGAAACCTTCGAGCGCGAGTCTGACTCGCACTTGGCCGGTTTTTTTTTTTAATTTGTTTCTGTATTTATGGATTTACAACCATCCCGTGCTGGAGTCTGGACCAGACTATTAATCTTATTGGTTATAATTATTTCCTCATATAGCCCTCGCCAAACTTCTTGGCCGCCCTGAAGTTGGTTTACCGGATGCGCGAGGCACGAAACGGTGCTGCTTTGTATGAGATTTTCTACTGCGCAGCCATTGTAGCCAACTTCAGGGCGGCCAAGAAGTTTGGCGAGAACTATACCTAGCGTAAACATCGGTTATTTTATCATTTGGAAATGATCATGGTAAATGTACATATTTTAATTTATTGTTTCCCATTTGCTATCATAACTCATGGTATGTAATTACCTACTTTAAATAGCTCACATAATTAGACTCACTGTTAATAATATAGTTTATTTATAAATAAAATATCATATTATTACGAGACACAATGTCCTGTGTTCCAAAGTCAGTAAGGTTAAATACTGTTTATCCCTGTGAATTACTGAAATCTAAAAATAGAGTTAAGCTGATTATAAACTATTAAAATGTGTTGTTAGTGTGCGTCATTAGATGGAGAATTTTTTCTAGCAAAATTTGGATGCTTATAATAACAGATTGTAGCCGGAATTAGTTTATTAGGTCCAGATGGCAGATTTGAGATGAGCGACAGTCTGGGACACTCCGTCATTTGGTTTTAATATTTTTTTCATAGCCTTAGTTACAGTTACTGCCTAGGATTAGGAACTGAGGATTACCTAGGAATTGTGATCAAAATATTAATTTTAGGAATTAATAGGAAAGCTGAAAGACATACATAGACCTTATAGGTTCAGTTCTTCAGAAAGGCCAGGGGCGCAGTACTCATAACAGTGTGTATGAATATGAGTGAAGCAAAAGAAGTATGTAAGGATTGTAGCAGGTGGAGTTCTGTAGTTTCTGCCTACCCCCATGGGAAAAAGGCGTGAGTTTATGTATGTATGTATGTATGTAATAGGAAAGCCAAATTAATTGAATATCCACATAAACAATTTATGATACCAGTTTTACTTTACCATGAAATCAAAAGTATTGTTTTTGTAAAAATTCTCCATCGATTGACTACCGCAATGGCATGTTATTACCAACCAATTGACCCATTGTGTAATCGTAATAGATACCACTTACCTGTAAGACCTCTGTATCCAAATATACCACAGTCATGCATACGCATTGAATGCTGCTCGTTTTTAATAAAATCTTCCGTGCTTATGCCTTTGAGCTGAAATAAAATTAAATCCTATATCCTCTTCGAAACGAGCAATATTTGTGTATATATAATATTTGTAATCAAGTTCTCGAAAAGGGCTCTAACGATTTCGATAAAATTTGCATTATAGGCATTGATGTATTAAAAAGGGGAAGATACGTTACGCGCTAACATCGCGATCAAAAAACCTGGGCTCGGCGCACCAGTTATCGGCAACCTACAGTTACCGATAGACGATAGGAGACGGCGCTGAAGTACGAGCGAAATCGCCTGAGTGCCCGCTACGGGCATTCACTTAGTCTAGTAGGACCAAGCGCTGTGTTCAGTACCGTATCTTCCCCTTTTTACCCGACTGCCGAAGGAGGGTAATGTGTTTAATACATCAATGATTATAGGGGTTTTCCGGGGCGAAAAAACGATCTAGCTAGGTCTCATATCTGGGTAAATTCCTTTTCTCCGTATCACTCGAGCAGAACTCGGTCGCCCATGCGCAATTAGTAAAATAAGCAATAGCATCTCAAACAGAATTCTGTGATAAAAAAATATTGCAATTTAATGAAAATCAACAATATATACTAACTTTAGATGGAGCTAAAAATCTATCAGGTATTCTTTGTAATTTCTGCTGCTTCTCACTTGGTCCAAATCCCAGTGCAATCAAAACTGACTCAGCATCAACTTTTCTGGCTCCCAACACATTTAAAACTGAGCTGCCACTAGATCCACTGTTGTCAGACTGAAAAAAAAAGATTACTTAAAATAAATTGTAATACATAACTATTATAACATGTCATAATTTAGAAACATAAGATTCATTCAGTTGTTCTGTTATAATAGGCAGATGATAGTTACCTGGAGAGAATGATCTCTAAACAATGGGTTTTTAAACTTTGGAGAGTATCCCTCTGATTGTATTGAGTGGTCCCGCTGTAGTCTCTTAACATTTGTCCTTTGGGGAGTGCTGGTCAGTAGTGCACTATCAAGTGATTTCCTCTTCCAAGCTTCTTTTAAAGGAACTTCTAAGTTTTGTTCATCATCAACCTTATCTTTGATAGGTTCTATGACTGTATTCTCAGTCACTGATTCATCTGCCTTGCTATCATCAGACTTGGGATCTGTGATCTTCGCTTCTTCGGTAGTGTTTTCAGTCTCGGCTGCTGCGTCAGCTGGTAAGGAATCCAGCCACTGTTGCACTGGACTACTGCGCCGCATGTCGTCAATTACACCACTTAGCCAACCTCTTACTTTCCTTTCTATTATTGTTGACACAGACTCATTAAATGTATCTAAAAAAACAATGACTATAATTCAAAAGTTTTGTTAAAATCTTACTGGTGGCATATGAACACTTATTTTGAAAGAAGGCAAATGCATCTACACATAAATGAATTTCTTTTTCAATATAAATTTTACTTACAGAATAGGTTGTAAACTCTACAGAATGTATTTTTTTACATAACAAGTACCCCGTTTTGGTTTCAACAAATAAAATATTCAGCTCTGGCTTCATAAAAAAAATACAGCTGTTTAATAAAATGGTAATTTAAATCTTTTTTCTTGACATAAATATGTATGATTTAAAGACATTTTTAGGTTCACCCATAAAAAAAACTGACTGTTGTTACCAACTTTAAGGAAATAAAAGATGACCTACCATTAATAATACATTTGCTATACAAAACTTAATAACATAAAAAACCTTTTTCATAAAAAAAACTGATGAAGTAATGAACTGAAATGCTAAAAATTTAACTTTTAGTCTAGCATTTTTGGAAAAGAATTACGTAAAGAGTAGAATGATTGTAGTTAGGTTAATCTTCGTTGATTGTTTGTTTGGCACCGCCTCAAAATGCTAGAGCTAGACTAAAAGTATAATGTTCTTTCTTTTCAGTTTGTTATTTTTTTTGTTATAGAGGGTTTTTTTTTCGCTTTTCTTTTTACTTAATTTCAACAGCTTCGGTTCACAATTGAAAATTCAGAGGGAAAATTATCAGTAAATCGTTTTTACTATCTTTATTTTAATTTTAAACTAGCTTCACCCGCATGTATTATACATATAAACCTTCCACTTGAATCACTCTATCTATAAAAAAAACGCATCAAAATCCGTTGCGTAGTTTTAAAGATCTAAGCATACATAGGGACAGACAGACAGCGGGAAGCGACTTTGTTTTACACTATGTAGTGATTTAAATGGGAACAATTTGATGATTTTTTGAAATCTGACCACCTTTAAAAAGATATGCGTGCTTTAAAAAAAATATACATGTCGAATTGAGAAACTCCTCCTTGTTTCATTGGTAAACAAAATTTGCATTAATTACTTACACACCAAATAAAATGGCAAAAAGCAATGATTTGTGTGATACTTGGATTTAATATTTGGAAATGGACATCCGTGTTTATTTATATCTATAACAAGAAATACACTACTGTAATGTAGCTGGTGAAACCAACCTTGCTTAGGATCCATCTCCAGTCAAGGTAACGCTGCATGCAATACGAGGAAGTTCATGAATTAACGTGCAAGATGCGTTCGATGGTCACAAAAATACTCTTTTAATAATACCTACAATTTCCCAGAAACGAGAATACTACATCAAAATATATTCATGACTTACCTTGAATTAAGCAAATATGTTTTTGAGTCCTTTAATTAATTAAGCACTGGTGACATAAATTTATTTTCACACTATAATTTTACAGATAGCACATTTCCTGTTAAATTACGTCTGATTTAATAATTTACTCAATTTATTAAAAAAATACGTATTTACAGTCCACTGATTAGCACTACAGCAATGACATAAACCTAACTGAAGTGAATTGACTGACATTTTCTGTCCGCCGTAACACTGACAGTGACACATCGGCGATAATTTTTTTTAAATTATTATTCTTGACCATGGATACAACTCTTTCAGTCGGATACATAGACGGGTTTAAAGTTTAAACATTCTTTAGTATGCATTTAAATGCGGAGTAACAGATTCTAACGCTTTTTCGAGTATTCTAACGCTATATCGACGAACAGATGTTGTCTCACTTCAATTCAAATAAGATCCTGCATAGTCAACAGTTTGGTTTCACGAAAGGTAGGTCGACAACGGACGCGGGAGTAAAACTCATCAGCCACATCTTGGAATCTTGGGAGAAGTCCCAGGATGCCATTGGCATTTTCTGTGATCTCTCGAAAGCGTTCGACTGCGTCGACCACAACACACTGATCTGTAAATTACACCACTACGGAATTCGAGGAAAATCTGCTGATCTTGTGCTTTCCTATTTATCAAACAGACAGCAAAAAGTAAATGTTAATGGGGCGACGTCCTCCGGGTCTCTAGTCAAGATGGGCGTGCCCCAAGGTTCAATTCTCGGCCCTTTCCTTTTTCTTGTTTACATTAATGATCTCCCCTTTATGATGGCCAAATTATCGGATATAATTCTATTTGCTGATGATACTTCGCTAATTTTTTAAATAGATAGGAAAGATACGGATGTCTTACATGTCAGCGAAAGTCTGATTGTTCTCTCTAAATGGTTCGCAGCTAACAATCTTTTACTGAATGCGAAAAAAACAAAATGTCTGAAGTTTGCCTTACCAAATGTACCACAACGTGACCTAAATTTAAATCTTGACGGCAAAAATCTTGAAGTTATAAAGGAAACTGTATTCTTAGGGATTACTATCGATTCAAAATTGCAGTGGGGCGCGCACATTAGAACTCTTTCGGGTCGGTTAAGTTCAGCTGCATATGCAGTAAGGAAAATAAGGCAGTTAACCGATGTAGCCACAGCAAGGTTAGTATACTATGCTTATTTCCACAGTATTATGTCTTATGGCATTCTGCTGTGGGGATCAGCAGCAGACGTTGACTCAATTTTCATCTTACAAAAGAGGGCAGTCCGCGCAATCTATAAAATGAGTCCACGAGAGTCCCTCAGAGAAAAATTTAAAGAGATCGATATACTGACTCTACCTTCTCTTTATATATTGGAATGTATTTTGTATGTCCGCAAAAATCGAGGGCTTTTCAAAACTAGAAGCGATTTCCATAATTTAAATACACGCAGTAAGCATGAAGTTGTAATACCCAAATTCAGATTAACGAAAACTAGCAAGTCTTTTCTTATAAACAGTATACGCTTTTATAACAAGTTGCCAAAGCCAGTTATAGAATTGACCGATGGAAAGTTCAAAAACTACATCAAACGTGTCCTTATTAAAAAAGCATATAACAAAATCAAGGACTACGTTGAAGATAAAAATTTTAGCTCCTTCTGCGCATGCGGCTTCCCTGGTAACTCATAAACGGCACAAATATGTGGATGTCTCTAACTATTCTCAATCTCATTTTTACTTTTTTTCTTTCTTTTAATTAGACTTTTTACAATGATTTCAATAATCTTTATAGCCCTTTGCTATGAATAGTTACCTACAGCACAGATAACAACATTTGTGCCACATGTTAAATTTAGTCTTGTTATATATTTTTATTTATTTTTTCCTTTGTATAGATTCTTTTACTGATTGTTTTGTGAATGTGTGAACATTGTAGGCCTTCTAGATTTCTAGACGCTTGTTAACATTTGTTAACTCTCTCGTTTATACAATTTTTTCTTAGTTTCTTACGACTTATAGTCGGGCGTTGTCCCCCCATATCTAAGCACTAATACTGTAACGTGGAAATATTGTAAAAACAAACCAATTTTTTTAAAAGAGTAACCGTGGTGTTTCTTGCCGGTTCTTCTCCACAGGAAACGACTAACCCGAACCGTGCACCTTTTGTCGACGTTTTATAAGTGCCCATGTAGGCCTATGTGAAATAAAAAACATTTGATTTTGATTTTATTTGACAGCAAATTGTATCGAATCAGGCTTCCCAGTAAGCTTTGCGGAGGTAGTCAAACTACAATAAAATTCTCCGCTCTACTATCCCGAGATCGCTTCTGTCAATGATTTCACATATTGTCCAGTTGTGTAGACAGTTGAGACACATACACCAATTTTAATATCACAATATCTACTTGGAATGAAGGAAATTGGGCATATTTGACTCGGTTCATGAAAGGCTGCATACAAAATCCAAATGTGTTTTACATTAATGAGCTTAATCTTACTTTTCATTCTGTGTAGATTTTTTTAATGAACGGGAGAAAAGATGTATTTAAGCTTTAATAATAAAATAGTGTTTGTTGTTTTTCGGTAATAATACCGATTAGAATGGCCTGATTTAAAAAAATCTTTTATTGTTTGAAAGAATATGTCATGTTCCGAAATTGGTCCCACTTTAATTTCGTGAAGATCTGATAAAGAACTTCGAAGATATACAACAGAACTCTTCAATAAATAACGGCAAATCTCTCAGGATTGCTGCAATCGCATGTCTATTTATTGTTTATACTTTTATACCATTTCATAACATAACATCACGCCAGTACGCTCTAAAAGGGTACGCAGATGTGTACAGTTCACTTTGATACACTCTCATTTCACCGGTTATGTTCAAGTTTCATGATATTCGGGTTATCTATTCTGGCATTATAGGTACCCTATTAAACAACTTGCCTTAGGTACAACAAAAAAGTGAAAAATAAAAAAAACTTTTTTACAAATAAATACTACCGACGTCCAACTACAACGTAAAAAAATAACTTTCTTTTTGGAAGTCGGTATCTATATCGCAAAAAAAATGTACCTATGAAAGACACCGACTTCCAAAAAAAAAATTATTTTTCACTTTGTAGTTTTTAGTTTCAGTATGTAGCAATCCGGATTACCACTGGTTGCCTTAAACCTACTCCTGTGCGAATGCTGTACCCACTGATCGGGATTGAGCCCCTGGAAATTCTCTGAACTATTATATATACTGGAGAGAGAAACAAACAAACAAATCTTTCCTCTTCATAATATTAGTATAGATATAAAAGATGAAGAGAATGCGTGGGATGGAGTTCTTTGGAATTAAACGTCAAAAATATCTATTGATTATAGATATTAGTGACGTTGTTCGACTTTGGTAACTCTGAAGTCTAACTGAACGATTGAAATGGAGATAAAAAATAATAAATAATTGTGTGGCCATGGACCTGAGGATCTTTCGAAGGCCTTCGACTCAATAAACCACGAAGTTCTGATGGAGAAGCTTCAAATAGCTGATGTCCCGAACAACATCATCAAACTAATAGAGGTTTTTCATCGCTTCAGAACCAGCGATGAAAAACCGGTGACACACGGAGTCCTCCAGGGCTCTATCCTGGGTCCGGTAATTTTCAATCTGTACGTACACGACGTCTGGGAGCAACCGGACCGTATCCGCGAACTCAAGCTCTTCCAATACACCGATGACCTTTGCATCCTTAACAGGTATCCCGACCCGAACTGCGCGACACACCGCCCGGTCTGGGCCGCCAACACCGTTTTCGACTACTACCGTCGCTGGGGGCTAAAATGTAAAGTAGACAAAACGGAGTGTGCTATGTTCACTCACAAGAGAAATTACCGCAGAACCATTCGCATCAAAGACGAGGTAATCGAATTTAAAAATAGCATAAAATGGGCGTACACTTAGACAAGACCATGCCATGACCATGGGTAAACAGACGGATCACGTCGTGCAGAAGGCGCGACAAGCACGCGCCGCGCTAGCCTGCCTACTTCCTACATTGGATTATGGCGTGCTACAACTACTCTCACGTTACAGTAAGAGCAACTTACTAAAAATAGATCGCCAATATCGAATGGCTCTCAAGACCAGCGGACAATTACCAAGACGACTAGAAACTTCACTACTTTGGGATATGTTTTATTGGGATCCATGGCACCTTCTTGCACAAGATTTAAAAGAGAACATGCAGCACCGACTCCTCGAAATGCACATCGAGGATCTAGAGACCCCTGGTGACGAAGGTCTAGTAAAATTGTCGCAAAAAAACCGCGACGACATAGCGGCATCGACGACATAGCTGAAAAACCGTATGAAAATAGTGTCGCATGCGATGCGGTGTCGAGCAATGAACAAACGGTCCATACAAATATATGGAGATCTGAATCGTGACCACATTTTGCGGTATCGTGTGTCGCGTCGTGAACTGACGGCCTACCGAAAATGGCCTTAGACATGCCTCGGGTACGACGCGCGACGCAGGTCCTCAGGCACCCGCTGTGTGATAATACTGGTCCATTGATCCTAATACATCTTACAAGTGTGACCCACCCAGTCCCACTTTAGCTTCGCTAATTAGTCTAGTATTAGTCTAGTACTAGTCTAGTATCAAACATTATCACAAATCCCTTGTTATAAATAAACTAAACACACTAAATTCTACACTACAGTACTTACATACATGATACTCTGCAGCACAAACATAAACTGGTCATTAATATTTAAAATCATAAATTCGAGAACCTAAATAAATTTATTGATTCTGTAGAATCATTTAATATCTCACGGTCATATGTTAGTTTGCCGGACCAATGTTCGAAGCATGTAGACACTGCTCAACCAACTTTGAACATACTGCATGTTAACATCCGAAGCCTAAATCGCAACTTTGATGGCCTCAATGTCTTAATACATGCCATGGATGTTAAGTGTGATATAGTAATCCTTTCCGAGTGCTGGTTAAGTAAAGTGACAGATATTCCTGTATTAACTGGCTTTACCTCAGCTAGATCCTCATTTAACAACCAAAATGATGGGGTGGTAGTTTATGTGAATTCTGGTTTGACTCATAAGTTAGTTGAACCGGTTTTCCAGGACGCTAACTGTCTTATTTTGAGGCTAGGTCTAGATACAGCTATTGTTGCAATATACCGTTCACCCTCAGTCAGAAATATAGACAATTTTCTTAACTCTTTAAATAATATTTTAGAATCCCTGGCGTCAATAACAACTGTTGTAGTGATTGGAGATTTAAATATAAATATTAGACCAGATAATAATGACCCAAACTCTGAAGAATATTTAAATAAAATGGCTTCCCATGGATTTCTACCTGCCCACGTTCTCCCTACTCGCATTGAAAACTGCCTGGACCATGTCTTTTTAAAAACAGACAGACCCTCCACAACTTTGGTTCTGGACTCATACTTTACTGATCATGCACCTATCCTGTTTTGCACTGAACGAAACCCTCTTAAAGCTACAAAACCTAAAAGTATGAAAAGGCATTTAAACTTACAAGATATTATTAGCTGGTTAGAAAAATCCGATTTCTCAGGTGTTTTAACTAGTACAGATCCCAATCAAAGTGCGGCAAAACTCATCTCCATTATATCAGACGCAATAAATCAACACAGTACACTAAAAAAAGTCCCTAACAGGAAGCAGACTATTAAACCATGGATGACCACTGGCCTCCTGAGGAGCGTGCGAAATCGGGACCAACTCCATAAAAAAGCAATGCAAAATCCTAAAGACCTTACTGCTAATCTATACTATAATATTATAAAGAGGAAAGATTTTTTTGTTTGTTTGTTTGTTTGTTTGTACCGAATAGGCTCCGAAACTACTGGACCGATTTAAAAAATTATTTCACCAATAGAAAGCTACGTTATTCCTGAGTAACATAGGCTATTGTTCAATCCCGAAAACGGGCCCTGTGGGGTGGCCCACGGGAGCGAAGCCGCGGGGAACAGCTAGTCTAATATATTCTAGATACCGTAATTACTGTAACAATTTACTGAAGACTGTTAAACGCAATTTTGACCAAAAAGAACTCCTGAAGGCCAACGGCAACCCCAAAGCAACTTGGGACGTCATAAAAACTATCAGCTACAAGAACACTTCACCCATAAGTAGGTCAGGAGAACTCCTTAATATGTGCAGCGATCCAAACTCCTCTGTCAATGCTATAAATAAGTACTTTGCAAACGTTGGAGTGGATCTTGCTAGGCAGGTTGCACAGGGTCAGCGTGTAATTCGCGCAAACTTTGAATTTGACAGCTTAATAAATCCTCAAGGTAACTCATTCGTATTACTAGAAACTAATTTCTCAGAAATAGAAAATGTAATTATGGAATTAAAAAATAATTGTGCAGTAGGTCACGATGGAATACCAGCCTCAGTTATTAAGTCGGCCAAACATGTACTTCTTCCATCAATAACGCATGTCTGTAATTTATGCATCTTAAAAGGGATTTTCCCCGACACTTTTAAGAAGGCATTAGTCACACTGGTATTTAAGGGTGGAGATGGTGACCGTGTCGAAAACTATAGGCCTATATCTGTACTCACCACCCTGTCCAAAATTATGGAAAAGGTCCTGAACAAGAGATTGCTTAGCTATCTTGAATGCAACAACATAATTGCGCCAAACCAATACGGTTTTAGGAGAGGCGTATCAACAGAGGATGCTGTTCTTGAACTCACAAGCCAAATTGTTAAGAATCTTGATTCTAGGACTAAAACTATAGGTATATTTCTTGATTTAGCCAAGGCTTTCGACACGGTCTCTACTCCGATCCTTCTATGTGGTTTAGAAAGCTTAGGAATAAGAGACATCGCTCTAAACCTTTTTCGAGACTATCTAACAAACCGTAACCAACGAGTTAAGGTAGACAACTACATCAGTCGCGATGAGAATCTAACCTTTGGCGTACCACAGGGCAGTGTGCTGGGTCCCACCCTTTTTCTTCTATTTGTAAACAGATTGTGCCAGCTGTCAATCCCAAACTGCAAGATACTCGTGTATGCAGACGACACTGCGCTTATCATAAGTGGAGAAACATGGGAATCTGCTCACTACGCAGCCGAAAATGCTCTTGGTATAGTGATGGATTGGCTTTCACTGAATTTACACACGTTAAACGTCTCTAAAACCCACTATGTCCCTTTCTCAGCGAACTCTGCTACACAGCCTAGTATGCCAGACGTTAAAGCCCATAGTTGTCACCCTACACTGACCCCTTGCAGCTGTCCTACTATAAAAAGAAGCTCTTGTGTTAAATATTTGGGGGTGTACATCGATAACATATTGAGTTGGTGCATATCAGTGTGACAGTTGCGCGTATTCGTAAGCTGATGTTTCCCATGAAAAAACTTAGAGGAGTAGTTGCCGACCGACTATTAAAATCTATTTATTTTGCCTTGGCTCAGTCACTTCTTACTTATTGCATATCTGTCTGGGGTGGTACACTTAAAACGTATTTACTTCGACTGGAGAGGGCACAAAGAGCTGTCTTGAAAGTCATGCTTCACAAACCTTATCGGTATCCGACTACCCAGCTCTATAAAGACGTATCTGTACTCACTGTCCGACAGCTCTGTGCACTCAACATCACTTTACGATTACACTCATCGTTGACCTATGACCCAAGGTTACTGGAGCAAAATAAACGACGTAAAGATCCTGTATGCCCACCTGTCACCACCAAAACTGCTCTGGCGAGGCGAAGCTACCCGTGGCTTAGCAGTCACCTTTATAACATTATAAACGAAACCTGCAACGTATATCCCTTAACTAGATTTAAATGTAAAACTGTAGTTAGTAGTTTTCTCCAAAAGTTAACGTACGATGAGACTGAACAACTCTTTGCAAAAATATCTTACTAACGCATCTAAAAACAGATTTAAAGTGCATCTTTATTACATATTATTTTATACTGTCTAATATTCCAAACACACAACCAAACACACACAAACACTCACACATAAACCACACACACACACACACACCCATACATACACCCATTCGTTGCTTACATAAATTTTAATAAGTGTTAAGTACTTATATTAAACTAAGTTTATGCTTACCAAAACTCCTACAAGGTGTAGCAAATTGTAAATGAACTGTAAGAAGAGGGTGCCTGTGTCTGTAACACAGTTTATACTAGCACAGACACAGACGTTCATTCTGTCTCAAATAATGCATAGTTTTGTACATCATATTATATTGGCGTCTTTTTTTTTTTTTTGTTTGAGAGAGATAGAAAAATTGTATTTGGGGTTTTTTTTTTGTTAATAAACTTTTATTATTTATTTTTATTATAGTATTAGTTAGGAGGGGGTTGTGCTGTCCATATCCGATATAGGTCTCGGATATGGCGACTATGTACCATAAAAAGACAGAAGTCGACTGCTCAGCAAGTGAAGCGACCGCTCCACGTTTTAGTACAAATTGTAATTAGCTGTAAAATAGGATAGGGCAATATAGAAGAACATTGTAAATTTATATAAATTTATTCCGTACACACTAACAAGCTCACAGCACAGACTACACGACACTTATATAGATCTCTTTCAGACAAGTAGGTATGTAGGCTGTAAATAGCTGACACACCCACAAGCGTGGACAAAATGTAACATATGAACTAGGTAAATAAACATCTTTCTATTTATTCCTAAAAGAGACAAAAACTTTCTTTCCCGAATATTTTGATTGCTCTACCGTGCACAACGTGTATTAGCCTCAGGAGTCTAAAAACCTGGTTAAGAAGCACTATGGGGGAAAGTCGCCTCAATGGTCTGCAATGAGTGTGCTCAGAAAAATTACAAGATTTTCGTGATAAAGTGGTCGAGAAGTTTACAAAAACCCCCCAAAGATTGTTTTAGTTAACTTAAGTTATCAGAAAATCCTTCTGGACCTCCAACCGTAAATCCACAAATAAAATTCGTGACAATACATTACAAACAAAATTTCGCCTATGATCCTACTCAATCTCTTAATATTTTCATTACAACTTTTTGAAAATATGTACAATAGGCAACAAACTGACGCAGTATACACTGATGTTTCAGAAGGCGTTTGATAAAGTTGATCATAGACGGCTCCTTAATAAAATCGCATTCAATGGTATCCAAGGTTCAATTCTAGGACCTCTATTATTTTTGCAAATGAACAAGACTGTTTTGATTGATTGAAGATCTTGATTGTAGGGGTATGTGTTTGTCGCGCCGGGCCCGGATGGTATCCCTGGCCGAGCGTGGGTATTGGCTCTGGCTTCTTTGGGGGACCGCCTAAGACGGTTGTTTAACAGCTGCCTTCGTACGGGCGTGTTCCCCTCTGACTGGAAGGAGGCTGGATTGGTCTTGTTAAGGAAAGCAGGCAGGGACTCGGAGTCTCCCTCTGCATACCGTCCCATATGCCTGCTCGACGAGGTTTCTAAGCTATTCGAAAGAATAATTGCCGAAAGACTCGTTGGGCACCTGTCGCAAGTTGGTCCCGACCTTGCTGATTGCCAGTATGGCTTTCGGCAGCAGCGTTCCACAGTTGATGCCATCCTACGCGTCCGCTCGCTGTCGGAACAGGTAGTATCTCGGGGTGGGGTGGCGTTGGCGGTAAGTCTAGATATTGTCAACGCCTTTAACTCCCTGCCCTGGGCTGCGATAAGGGCGGCACTAGTACATCACGAAGTGCCCCCTTACCTGCAGGGCATCGTCGGGGCTTACCTACGCGACCGGCACATTCGCTATGTGGGTCGGGATGGTAGCGTACATCGGAGGGAGATCACGTGTGGGGTTCCGCAGGGGTCAGTTTTAGGACCTCCCTTGTGGGATTTCGCATATGATGTGGTCCTGCGTGTTGAACTCCCCGTCGGCGTTAGTATCGTTTGCTACGCAGACGATACCCTGGTTTTGGCTGGCGGGGACACCTTTGACGAGACTATCCAGCTTGCCGAGCTCGGGGTGGCAAAAGTCGTGGCGTCGATCCGCGAGCTGGGTTTAGAGATAGCGCCTCATAAAACTGAGGCGCTGTGGTTCCATAGACTGCCGAGAAGCAGAGAACCGCCCAGCTCGTCAGTGACTGTTGGAGATGCGCAAGTCCAGGTGGGTCGATACCTAAAGTATCTTGGCCTTACCCTGGACGGTCGGTGGGGCTTCGAAGAGCATTTTGAGCGCCTGGTCCCTCGGGTTGGAAAGGCAGTGGGTGCTTTGCATAAACTGCTGCCCAATCTCGGGGGACCTCGGGAAGAAGTTCGCCACCTCTACGCGGGTGTCGTGCGATCGATGGTCCTTTATGGGGCACCTGTTTGGTCAAACAGACTGTCAGGTGTCCGACGCTGCAGGACTAAAATCAATAGCCTGCAGCGGAAAATGGCCATTCGAATCGCACGAGGATATCGAACGGTATCTTTTGAGGCGGCAACACTCCTGGCACGCTTTCCACCGCTGGACATTCTGGCGGACATGGACGCGAGGGTATATGACCGGATTCACGCCATCCGTCAAAGTGGCAATAGCGTGCCAGGAATCGCTACGGTTAGGCTGAGGCGGCAGGAACGGCGACACGCGCTCGAGCGGTGGCGCGAGCGGCTACAGCAGCCGCAATTCTCGCGCAAGCGCGTTGTCGAAGCCATCCTGCCGCACTTCGAAGCCTGGCTGGAAAGAGGGGAGCGCATCTCCTACAGGCTCACCCAGGTACTGACCGGGCACGGTTGCTTCGGTGAGTACCTGAACAGGATTGGGCGAGAGACCACGGCAAATTGCCATCACTGCGGAGGCGACCTTGACTCTGCACAGCACACGCTCGAAGAGTGCCCTGCGTGGGTATCTGAGCGGCAGGTCATGGTCGCCAGGATTGGGCGAGACCTGTCTCTGCCAGCGGTTGTGAGGGCCATGCTGGCGGAGACAGAAAACTGGAGAGTTTTTGCCATAACATGTGTTTACATACCTTATGCCTGCAAGATGTTTACTTATTGTTTGTGGCACATACATGTTTTTCCTATCGAGGCGTACACACATAAATTTTACAAAATTGTTTATATTGTTTAAATCGATCTAAATAACATTTAAATATAAATTTTAAACAAAAAACAATAAATTGATAGTAAGTTAATGAATCATAAAAATATCATAAAAAATCAAGATAAATAAAAATAATTTAAAAAAATGTCAGAGAGGTATAATCAAATCATAATATGTCATAGAAAATTGTGGTTAATAAAATAAAATAATGTCAAAAAAGTAAAGTAAAATCATAAAATTACATAAAACTTAGGATTGATAAAAAACCTAAAATCATAAAATGTCATAAAAGCCATCGTCACGTGGAGAGTCGACGAGATTAGTTTGAATGTCATCTCAATTAAATAATAAAATTACAAAAAAAAAGAAAAAAAAAGCAAATAATAAAAGAAAACAATGTCACATAATAATATTATCATTCAAGAAGTCACAATAAGATTTGTCTGTCAAGAGAGACGCGCGACTCCGTGAACAGGGACACTTTGTTGGCTGAAGTCAAAAAAGAACTCCCTGAAATTTATGGTTTTATGTGGCAATGTTATAGGCATCCATCAAAATTATTGTATAAGGACAACATTTTGGAATCTGCAGTTGGTTGCAACAAGGTGACCCTCTCGGGCCTGTCATTTTCAGTTTTGCTATTCATCCCATTATCCAACAAATAAATTCTAAATTTAACGTGTGGTATTTAGATGATGGAACGCTAGGAGGTGATGTTGATACCGTTTTGAATGACCTGCAACTCCTCAAACAGAATTTTAAATCTATTGGCCTAGAACTTAACCCCTCAAAGTGCGAAATTTACCTCTCTGACGTTACCGACAGACAATCGACTTTAGATAAATTTAATGCAATAGACCCGCAAATCAAAATCTTAGAAAAAAGTTCCCTGATCCTCCTAGGTTCCCCTATTTTAGAAGAAAGTTTTTCATCTTTCATCGAAAACAAAATCAAATATTTTAATGATATTTCGGATAGACTCTTCAAAATTAATTAACATTCGGCATTCACCCTTATCAGATATTGCTGTTTCGGTCCAAATTTTATGTATTTTCTCCGTTCTTCTCCTCTTTGGAAGAAACCACAACTTTTGGACAAAATTGACCAAATCATTCGCAACACATTAACATCCATTATTAATGTGGCCTTGGACGACCGAGTGTGGCTGCAAGCCACCCTACCAATTCGTTTTGGTGGCCTCGGCGTCCGCAAAATTTCTAGTGTAAGCTTACCGGCGTTCCTGTCTTCTGTCCACAGCACTGAAAAGCTAACCAGGAAAATTTTAGCTCTTTCCCTGGTTGACTCGGAAGTGCCGTGCTTGACCGACGCAGAGGACGCCTGGAAAGTGGCTTGCCGGGATACGGATCGGCCCGAGAACCCATTTTCCCAGAGACAGTGGGATGAGCCGCTCTGCAGGTTGGTACGGTATAACCTTATTTATACGTCTACCAATACTGCTGAGCGTGCCCGCCTGCTGGCTGTGGGTGAGTGGGAGTCGGGCCTCTGGCTTCAGGCACTACCGTCACCTAACATAGGCACTATGCTAGGTGACACAACCTTCCGACTCGCTACATGTCTGCGATTGGGCGCTCCTTGTGGGGCTCCACATCGCTGTCAATGCGGTGAAGCAGTCGACTGCCTCGGACATCATGGCCTTTCCTGTAGTAAGAGTGCAGGTCGGATTGCGTGGCACGCTAGCATTAATGATCTCATCCGTCGTGCTCTTACCACCGCCGGGGTGCCAGCTGTTTTAGAACCCAATGGCCTGGCACGCGTCGATGGGAAGAAACCAGATATGACCATAATGCCATGGAAGTTGGGTAGGTCTTTGGTGTGGGATGCAACTTGCGTCGACACCCTTGCACCATCCCATCTTCCTAGCACGGTGGGTTGCGCTGGGGCGGCTGCTGTAGATGCTGAAAACCTCAAACGGCGCAAATACAACACCTTAATTGGTAAGCCGGAGGATACATCTGGTTTTGGTCCGCCAGCTCGCGAATATGTATCCTCCGACTGCACAGCATGATTTTCTTCTTGTTTACGTCTTTTTAGTTTGCTTTTTAAGCAGTCGGGTTTTTTGATTTTTTTAATTAACTTTTTTTTTTTTAATTGTAAATAATGTACATATGTGATTTGTCTGTTAATAAATCTCGCTTCTTTTTTTAAATAGATTTGCTGGCAAAGCTTTAAATGATTGCGGTATTTTACTGTACATTTTAGGCGCCATACAAAAGATATTCTTTAACATTATTGGAATGGCGGTTTAATCAGTGCTTCTGTTTCATCATAATCTAGGGTGAGGAGGTATTCTTTAGTTATTTTTGTGTTTGTTTAGTGTATGTATATTAAGTTGTTGATGTATTTTATTATATATAAGGGCACTTAGGTAGGGGTAGTGGTGTCTAGCAAATGTAGTTTTTGTATGAGTTGTGGGACAGACCAGTTTGGGTCTTCTGCTTACTGTCGGGCTGTTATTTTCACTGTACGGAAGAGTTGCGTGTTTGTGCATGATTGTGCGGAGTATATACAGTTCTCAAATCAAATCAAATCAAATCATTTTTATTTGCTTGAGAATCATACATACGTAACAAATTGGCAGCATGAAAAGATGTTAGGAATAGGATACAAAAGGATAGAACGTCTTGTTTACCTTGGAAAATGGCATGCAAATATTAATAAAGAATACAAATCAAAATACTTAATAGAATGTCATATTTAGTAATACCAAAAAATTAAAATAAATTTCGTGCAAATGTCAATAAAATAATAAGTGTAAATTATGCTTCTAGAATGTCAGAGTAAAATAATAAAAATATTAAGATATTAAAATAAATCAAAATATTAATTCTAGAATGTCAACGCAAAATTATTAGAATATGTCAGGTTATTAAAATATTTAATATGCAAAATGCAAATTGTCGTGAAATATCGTGCAGATTTCAATTAATAAAACTAATCAAGGATGTGATACTAGAAAGTCAGAGCAAAGTATAAAAAAATAAATGAAAATGCAAAGATATTAAAACAATAATAAGTTAAAACAAAATAATTATTCCAGAATGTCGGCATAAAATTTCATAAGAATACAATACAATACCATCTAAACAATAATAAAAACATTCAAACATTTAAGGTCTATCCACACATATCAGGGCCGTGCCCGGGACGTGCACGGGACGTGGACAGACCGTGCCCTGTCAGGGGGTGTCAGGGACATCGTTCACACACGTCCGTGCACGGGCCCGGGCACGTCCCGTGCACGGACGTGTGTGAACGAATTCATATAAAATATTCCCAACGATATTTTTTGGGCCCCTGACGGGACCCGGCCCTGTCACGTCCCGGGCACGTCCCTGATATGTGTGGATAGTCCTTTAAAAGGAGTCTGTCAAAAAGTCATTTATATTATAATAACACTTGTCTGTTAATAAATTTCGAATCTTATTTTTAAATTGATTTGTTGTCATAGCTTTATATGACTGTGGTATTTTGTTATATATTTTCGGGGCCATACAAAAAAAGCTTTTCCCCATGAGGGCAGTTTTTGCAGAGTGCAAACAAACTTGACTATTGTTACGTCTGTTGCGTGGAATAGTGTCAGATAGTCGTGGAAAGTGTTGGGGGTTAGATTTTACAAACGATGCATCTTCAAAAATATATAAAGAGGGTAAAGTCAATAATTTGTATTTTTTTAAACAGTGGTTTGCAGGTTTCTGACGATGGTAGCTTAAACATAGCCCGAATACACCTCTTTTGAGCTTTAAACGCTATTTCTCTGTCCGTAGAGTTACCCCAAAATATTATGCCATAGCGCAGAAGTGATGACACTAATCCATGATAAGCTGTCTGCATCTGGGCTAAGTTCTGAAGACAGTTTGTACATGACATACGCGGACGAGCACAGTTTTTTGCTTATATATTCAATATGCGCTTTCCAGTTCAATTTTGCGTCTATCATAACACCAAGAAATTTTGTGTCGTCGACTTTATTTAATACTGTGCCATTGTAGAGTGCTTTAATGTCAATATCAGCATGTACCCGTTGACTAAAATGCATTATCGTCGTCTTATCTAAATTAATTTTAAGATTATTCCTATCTAACCATGCTATTATTGATGTCAAAGTTTCATTAATGTCATATTGCATACATGTTATAGTCACTGTGCTGTCATCTGCGAATAGGGTCATGGGGTAGTCAATAGCATCAGGCAGGTTATTAATATATAGGATAAATAATAGGGCTCCAAGCACGCTCCCTTGTGGGACACCGTAAATTGGCGTTCGTTCGCCAGATACGTAAAATTCCTCTCTTTTTGTCTTAATATTTATTTTTGTTATTTCCGTGTACTGTTTTCTGTTAATTAGGTAAGACTCTATAAGGTTAAGTATATTTCCTCTTATGCCATATGCCTCTAGTTTCTGCAGTAGAACTTTATGGTTTACATAATCGAAAGCTTGCGTCATATCACAGTAAATACTGGGATTTTAGCGTCCATCTTTATCATTACCTTATGCAAGAAGTCATAAATAGCCATATTGGTTGTCCTGTTTTTCCTAAATCCCTTTTGCTCATCGATTAAAATGTGTTTCTTCTCAAGTTATGAATACATCTCCCTATAAACATACTTTTCAAAAAAAATTGAAATGATTGGAATGAGTGCGATTGGTCTATAGTTGCCCATGTGTTCATTATTGTTTTTTTTTTATAATCGCTTTACTATAGACACCAGGCATCTGGATATACACCTGAACAGATACATAAGTTTATGAGATAGCTCAAGTGGTTACAAATAAAGTCAGATACATACTTGATTACCTTCGTGGAAATGCCACCATATCCTGTACTATTTGTGGCTTTTAATGATTTTATAATGTTTTTAATGTCTATAGGTAAACTCGAGGCAACATAAATTGAATCTCGACGTTTTGCAATATTGACTGAATTATTTCCTGAACATGGAATCGGTCTACGAAAAAGTCGTTAAATGCGTTTGCTATTTCTTGAGGATCATTTAATACTTTGTTATCTAAATTGATCTGTCTAATGGATTCCTTAGGGAAACACGGTTTTGCTTTGTTTATTAGATTCCAGGTAGTTTTTGACTTATTGGTAGAGGTTTTTATAGAATAATTGTTTTGTGCACGTCTAGTAAGTTTCATAACATTTTTAAATCTATTTTTGTAGTTTAAGAAACTTGCCTTATTCGTTATATTTGGTTTTAGTCTATAACGCCACAGCAATTGCCGTTTCTTTTTACTACATAATTTTATGCCGTGTGATATCCATCTAGGTTTCCTTATCACCCTTATAGTTGTCCATTTAAATGGAAAACACAAGTCATAAAACAGTTTAAACATGTCAATAAATATGTCAAATGCGTCATTAGGATTATCGGTTTCATATATTTCTGAAAAAGTGACTTGTTTTAAAATATCTTTAAATTTAATCATATTCTCTGCATTAAAATCACATTTTTCACAGTCTTTTTATACGCCAATATTTAAAAATAGCAGTTTTGTTTACCGGGCACTTTATTATTTGAGCTGTGTGGTCTGAAAGTGCAAATTCAGTCACTTCAGTTTTACATTTGGTTTTAAAATTATGTGCGATATTGTCTATGCACGTTTGGCTATGTATCCTGGTTGGTTGTTTTAAGGCTAATGTTAGATTGAAATTTAATAACAGACATTCAAATTCCAATACAATATTATTTGTCTTCATTACGTCAACATTAAAGTCTCCCGTCATTACAATATGCGCATCTTTTTTGTTACATATGTTTCGTAATACTTTTTCTAACACTCCATAGAATTTATTTATATTATTTATTTTTGATACCCTGTATACACACAAAATAATAATATTATACTGTATGAGCTCTACACCGCAACACTCTATTACACCAGGTATTGACAAATTAGCTATCTGTGGCAATTCTTTCCACTGATGCCCGTTTCTAATTAAAATGCACGTACGTGCATTATCCGCGCTTACTATTTTTCTACAAAACACTGATGCTAAACAATAATTAGGTACATTTAAGTGGTTTTCGTAACCTGACATCATAAAATACTCTGTAACACACAGTGCGTCAATGTTAATGTTCTTTTCTTCTAGTTCCTGTAGGCAAACAGTTAACGCATCTATCTTATTTAACAGCCCTGCTATATTCTGATGCATCACGTATATACTATTACTAACGAAAAAACTGTTTTTCTGTTTCTATAACATGTGTTGGTTCGTGGGTCGTTAATGTAACCAAGTGATTCCTTGAAGACTGAGTGTTGTGGGCCAGTTTCTGAGGTCGACGTCACATCTCAAATCAGCTGACAATTTGTCACAAATTAACCAGCCGTCAGTTGTCAGTGAGTTTCTCAACACTTCATCATCGAGAAATTACGTAATCGCTTGTTACATTAAATAATCGACATTAATTTATTTCGGTTGGCTACCCTAGCTGGTATTCATTCACTTCATTCGCTACTATAACGTAATCAATAACTTTAAATAGTATTTTATCTTGATAGGCTGGGTAGGTGTAGCCGCCAAGTTAAGCAAACCTTACCAAGGTCGATTTTTGGATGGGTAACCACTTTTTTTTTGGTTTACTTGTTTTGGGATAGGTGACTCCACACAGGTTAAGCAACACTTACCAAGGTTATTCTTTGGATGGGTGACCGCTTTTTTTTGGTTTACTTGTTTTTGGATAGGTGACTCCACACAGGTTAAGCAACACTTACCAAGGTTATTCTTTGGATGGGTGACCGCTTTTTTGTTGGTTCGTTTGTTTTAGATGGCTGACCCCGCCAGGGTAAGCAACACTTACGAAGGTCAGTCTTGGGATGGGTGACCACTATTTTTTGGTTCGCTTGTTTTTGGATGGGTGATCCTGCCAGGGTAAGCAACACTTACCAAGGTCACTGTTTGGATGGGTGACCACTTTTTTGGGTTCGTGGATGGGTGACCTTGTTACATGTTGTTTAACCTAGCGGGGTGACTTTAGGATGGGTGATCAAAATTTTTGTGGTGATGGTCACCCATCCAGACTGACCTTGGTTAGTGTTGCTTACCCTGGCGGAGTCACCTATCCATAAACAAGCGATCCAAAAAAAAGTGGTCACCCATCCAAAGACTGACCTTGGTTAGTGTTGCTTACCCTGGCGGAGTCACCTATCCATAAATAAGCGATCCAAAAAAAAGTGGTCACCCATCCCAAGACTGACCTTGGTAAGTGTTGCTTACCCTGGCGCGGTCACCAACCCATACATAAATACAAAATAACTATTTTTGATAATTGTGTCAAGTTTTTATAATGTAATTAATTTAAAAGTTTGTAATATCCTATTTTTTTTAAATCTTGGTAATTAAATAATTGATATAAATTAACTTTTGTTTTATAACTCTACCCATACCATAGTTTTCGCGGCCCCCTATTATCTTTTTATTGTAATATAAGCCTTTAAAAGCATAATATTAATTTTAATCTGCGAATAATCGACCAATTTCCAACAATTATAAATTAGGCTCGTTGACAATAGATTAACATTGAAAAAGGTGCTCAGAAACCCAAAACTGCTGTAACATGTGGTTAATTCGAGATTATTCTCATATGTGACAAATTGTCAACCGCTTGTCACACTTGGATGTTGAGAAACTGAAAGTAGAATTAACAGGCGATTAATCCTCGATTACGTTAACAACCCGATAATTGAGAGCTGGGAAACTGGCAGTGTATGTTCCTAATTAAATTAAGAATATTAACAAAAACCAGATTGCCTAAAAAATGTGTTGTAGTTATAGTCGATATTTGCATTTGAATCCAACACATATGCATACTTATGTTTCCTAACATTTTCATATAAAAGTTGATTAAAGGTCATGACTCGCCAATTATATAAGATAGAATTAACATTATATTTATATGTTGGTAAACAGATAATAATGTTAGTATGTGATATGGCACTGAGAGTGTTCCTTATGTCTAATATTAGTTTAGAGTAGTTATTACTAATTTTAAAGTCCTGTTCGCCAATAAAAATTACACAATAGTCATTCCTCGTGTAACCCTCAAGTTTATTACTTAACCCTTCCAGGAGATTAGATGTGGCTCCTCCTGGTGTTAGATAGTGACAAAAGTCAAATTGCTTCTCAATCTTCTCTTCTGCTATAGACATGGTCTTGTTCTGTTTATTTGTACTCAGAATGCATATTTTGTTTTGTTTATACTGTTTGTTTTGTTTGTTTTTAACGTGCCGTTAATGTACTGAAATCTATAGTTCGCGATGGGAATCTAAAAGGTATTTTTAAAATCACTTTAATAACCGCTCTCTGAGCTCGTTCTACTTGAATCCTATCGGTCTTGGCAGCAGGATTAAAACGCATAGGATTGGTACTACGTACTACTACCAATCCTATGCGTTTCGCTTATATCTACATATCAGAAGTGTTATTTTGTTTTAAGTGGATAAATAAAATAACCATCATAACTAGCGGAACCTTCGCTTTGAGATTTATTGTTGACATTATATAGGGGGTTGGCACAAATTCCAATATAAAGGTTTTAATTGAAAATAATACTACGAGTACCTGCCTAATCCTGTATTTCTATGCTGGGTAGGCAGAGTAGGGTTAAGTGTAATGTAACAGAGGACGAACCTTATGCCGTCAACCACGTCATAATAATATCCCCGGGTTGCTACTAAGATATTTTAAATTCAATAACTCTTCGACTTACCTGAGAATCGAACCCAGGATAACTTACGCTGGGTAGTATCTTATCCGCGTTTCTAAAAACTCGCCTCAATCTGTGGGTATCAGAACTTACTATAAAGCATGTGTAAGTATTTTTAATAAAAATCAGGTATATTATAAATAAAGAATATTTATTTTTCTATAAACACATTATCCTTTTATATCATCAATTGCTGACATCATTATAAATCGCGGATCGCATTGGGCTTTCGTCAACGAAGTCGAGTGCATGGATGGAGAAGAGTTCAGCGGACACGCCGCGGCCGGCGCGCGACGCCGAGACGAAGCGCCCAGCGCGCGCGGCTCCTTAGCTAAACAATTTGTGCATCGTACGTAGGTCAGGTAGAGATTACTTTAATCGCTAAATCACATTTGGACACTAATATACATGTATAACTACGTTCAACAAGTGTCAATATTGAGCAGTACGAGGGGGGCCGCGGGAGCGCGCGGCGCGGAGCCTGCGTCACGCCGGCCCATACACGCAGTCACCGCGGCGCGCGCCCGCGCTCTCCTCGCCCGGCAGCACGGCGGCGCGCCGCCACTGGTCGCGTACGCGCTCCACGTGCTGCAGCACGCGCACCACGTTCATGCCGGCCAGCTTGCGCACGTCGTCCTCGCTCCAGTCGGGGTCGCGCAGCAGCTCGGCCAGCAGGTGCGGGTAGCGCGACACGTCCTCCAGACCCTCGGGCGGCGCATCGATGCCGTCGTAGCCGGCGCCCAGCCCCACGTGCTCCACGCCGGCCACCCGCCGCACGTGGTTGATGTGCGCCACCACGTCTTCCAGCGTGGCGCGCTCCCCACATGTTACTAGTTTTGCATAGAAATTTATCATGACGACGCCACCGTTCGCAGCAATCATGCGAAGTAAGTCGTCAGGAACGTTCCTACTCGAGTTGCATAGGGCTGCAACTCCTGAATGCGAAAATACTACAGGCGCCTGTGACATTTCTAAAGCATCGCGTGCTGTCTCTTCTCCCGCATGCGACAGATCTACAATCATGCCGAGCCGATTCATTTCACGCACGACAGCTCTTCCAAATTCGCTGAGTCCTCCCGCGGTGCCCGCAGCTCGTGCCCATCTCGTATCACACGTATGCGTTACTGTTAGATATCGAGCACCGAGTTGGTAGAACGCCCGAAGTACTGCTAGTGAATCTCCAAGAGCGTGTCCGCCCTCCACGCCGATAAGGGAAGCAATGCGCCCGTCACGATGCGCATCCAGAAGTTCCCCTGCATCGGTCACTAGCGCTAAGTGCGCTGCATTCAATTCTACAATACGCTTGATAACGTCCATCTGTTCGAGAGCCAACTGCACTGCGTCGCGATCTCTCGCCCCACATGGTACGTATGCTGACCAAAATTGAGCACCGACCTGGCCGGTCTTCAGGCGCGGAATATCTGTGTGCGACCAGCGCGACCGCGCCCAAGGTTCAATTCCTTCCAGGCCGGCACTCAAATTGAAGTCACCAATCTTATTATGTAAAAACTTTCGTACGTTCCACGCTAAGTCATTGTGACCGTCAACCAGTGGCGAGTCTCGTAACATGCGACGAATGGTAGTGAGTCGTTGTTCGGGAGTGGCGCGGCCACCGCCGCCGAGCGCGAGCGGCAGCGCCAGCGCGGCGCCGAGCGCAGCCAGCACCACGAGTGCCGCCAGCGCAATGCGCCAGCGGGGCCGGCGTGGCACCGTCTTTTCGTCCGAGCTGCCTGACGCCGACGCCGACAGCGAGTCCGGCGCCCAACGCCCGCACCGCTCCGCCACGTCCGGTAGCGGGCCCGTGAACGTCATGCCTTCCGGCACTGCGGCCTGCAACCAGAAACACATTGTGTTACCAATTTTAAAAACAAAGTTAGTAAAGCTCTTGATGAAATATTTTATGCACTGATCACCCGTGTGTGAATTTTAAAGTTTTTATAAATATTTTGATTTACCGAGCCAATTATGAATAATCTATCAATCTAGATACCGACGTAGCACTAGCAACAGTAGCAACGTCGAAACTGCGCCAACATTGGCCATTATGGACACAAGCATCTCATTTAACTTTGACTCACTTTGATCTAATTGCGGGACTCTGTAACTACCAATTAGTAAATAAGAGTTGAGATATAGTAAATAGAATTGTATGTTAACAGTATTTTTCTTCTTTTCAACATAAATAAGTAGGTATATGCAGTGCAACCTATTCGGCAAGGCAAAGACCATGAACAATCGATCAATCATCATCATCATCATATCAGCCGAAAGACGTCCACTGCTGGACATAGGCCTCCCCCAAGCGTCGCCACTTTGACCGGTCCCCGCAACCTTCACCAGGTCATCGGTCCACCTGGTGGGAGGCCTTCCAACGCAACGTCTTCCGGTTCGCGGTCGCCACTCCAGAACCTTTCTGCCCCATCGGCCAACACGTGCTCTGCCCACTGCCACTTAAGTTTGACAATTCTTCGGGCTATGTCGATAACCCTGGTTCTCTTCCGGATCTTTACATTTCTGATTCGATCACGCAAGGAAACTCCGAGCATAGCCCTCTCCATTGCCCTTTGAGTGACTGTAAGCTTTCTGATGAGGCCCATTGTAAGCGACAACGTCTCTGAGCCATATGTCATCACTGGCCACACACACTGGTCATAGACTTTCGTCTTGAGACACTGGTAAGTTGGACGAGAAGATACCACGCAACTTGCCGATCGCTGCCCAGCCGAGTCGGATTCGACGGTTGACCTCTTTCTCGAAGTTGGCCCTACCCAACTGGATCGTTTGTCCCAGGCAGACATCCACAACTTCGAGTGTAGAGTCTCCGATCTTGATAGGAGTGGGTGTTACATGGTCATTTACCATGATCTTGGTTTTGTGCATGTTCATTTTAAGCCCCACTCTTTCGGAAGCTCTACTGAGGTCATCGAGCATTGTACTGAGGCTCTCCATGGTCTCAGCCATGACCACTATGTCGTCGGCAAACCGAAGGTGAGTGATGTACTCGCCATTAACGTTGATGCCTAGGCTCCTCCAGTCCAGAACCCTGAATATATCCTCCAGCGCAGCAGTGAACAGTTTCGGAGTAATGACGTCTCCCTGTCTCACGCCAGGCTGGAGAAGGATTGGTTTCGAAGCCTGCTCCTGAAAACGGACTGACATGGTGGTGTTTTTGTACAAACACTTCAACACCTCAATGTACCGGTAATCAATCTGGCACCGTTGGAGAGACTGTAGTACAGCCCAAGTCTCGATCGAATCGAAGGCTTTCTCCTAGTCCACAAACGCTAAACTGAGAGGCAGGTTATACTCTTCGGTCTTCTGTATAACCTGCCGAGGCGTATGTATGTGGTCTACGGTGCTAAAGCCTTTTCGGAATCCGGTTTGTTCGGGAGGCTGGAAATCGTCGAACATGCGCGCGAGACGATTCGTGATGACTCTTGAAAACAACTAACTTGTAGACATGGCTAAGAAGTGAGATAGGCCTATAGTTCTGCAGCCGGGCATTGTCGCCCTTCTTGAAGAAGAGTACCACCACACCCCTGCACCATGCCTGTGGCGTTTTGCCCTCGAGTATGACGGAATCAAACAGCTTCTGATCGATCAATCAATAGACGGAAATCCACATCGCATCTTTCATCTCGCCATGTGATTGTTTGATTGTTCATACTCTTTGTTCTTTGCCTTGCCAAATTCATTACACAATAAGGCTGCAGGTCGTCTTTCTGTAGTTAATTGCTTGCAAAAGGTACCTCGAAAATTCTCCGTTCTGTGGCAGTGAGTAGATCATAATAAAACCTACACAAATACAATATTAATGCTATGTGTGCCGTATGGTCAACTCTATGGCCCTCATTCATGTAAATGTCACTGAATCGACTGCAACTTATTAGCAGATGTTTATAAATAAGGTTAATATCGTTAGATACCGAGTAGGTATGTCTAACGATAGTTATGTTAGACAAACCTACTCGGTGTCTAAAGCAACCCTGCCAATAAAAGATAACCAAATATAAAACTACAAATAGGCATGCCTTTCTTTGCCATACTTCCTACATTAATATAGCCAATCATGCATGATTGAGATTGATACAATGTTTAAGTAGCGAAGCTATTCATCGGACGATATTAAGTATATAAGATCTTAATTTGACATATTATTTATTATTATACTAGCTGTGCCCGCGGCTTCGCTCCCGTCAACTGTCTACCCTACTTACCTTGCTACCTACCCTACTTTCCTTCCTGCCTACCCAACCTACCTACCATTATTTTTTGTAGGGTAATTCTTTCGCGGAGAATGATTACTCCGCCATTCAGAAAATGACTTCTAATGCACAACGCCATCTATCGAATATAGAGATCAACTGTCCGTGTATCTGAATTTCGTGTGTTGTGGTAATTTGACTTTATAACACATCTAACTTTGATAGAGTGAACCGATTGTTGGTAGTTCAAGTTACGCACAATTTTCATGTTCTCGTATATTTTACGTGATGCGTGCACAAATAAACAGACAAACCGACAAAATGGCAAACAAAAATTCCAAAAGTTCTGGATATGGGTTCTGTTGGTTATCCTTTAACACCCTGGCTATGTTTTTTTGGCAATATTTTTGATGTACAAAAACGATTTTTCTACAGATTTATTATGTGTATAGATAAAGATAATGTATTTTTAATTTTCAGCCTGTCCTATTCCATTGCTGTGGAGAGGCATACTTTATACGACATACTTTGTTAAATAATCACATACAAACCTACAGCAAACAAACTTAGGCAAGTTCAACAAGTAGGTTGGGCAATCCAGTTGGGTATGCAAGAAAATACCTTACATAGGGGACATAATACGATGCCGCCCGTCTGCTTTATCCCACATCATGTTGCCTGATTAAATATAATCTTGCAGACGCGGGGCGGTTAAAGTACAATGGATTTAAATGACTGACACATTCACGTTGCTATGGGCGCACGAATTAGCTAAGCGTTAACATATACATGCTGTATGTTCATGTACTTACGCCGGAATTAATTTGTAGCTGACTGCTAAAACATACGATACTCGCATTTACGTGACTGCTTGTTTGTGTTATTCGTTTAGGCACCACAATAGTGGAAAATGAACGTACGCGATAAACAATAAAAGGAAATCCAACCCGCAATTTTCCCACGAATTTTTCAGCGAGATTTCAATGGAGAATATTGTAAGCGTTCATATCAGTCGATTCAGGCGTGACAATAATTTGCCGCGTGTTCAATTATGCAAGGGGCACACACAGTTAGGGGACGAGGCTGTGGGAAGGGGCGCAGGGTGAGCCTGAATAGCTTCTGACCCATTTACAGAGAGAATTGGCGCGAAGGCCCCAGTCGCCTGGATTTCAGTCTTAACTGAAAACCTCCTTTCTAATTACGATGCTCATATTTTGCATTCTATCTTGTACCTACTTGTAATTAGGGTTAGAGTTGGTTTGTTGGCAGTTTACTACTAGCAGATTTTTTAAGTGTAGGTAGTACCGTTACTGATTAATGACTAATAGTAATTATTTTATCGAAACTTTCTAGCGTAACTAATACCTTTTGTAAAATCTGCGGCTTAAATTTTGGTTTCATCGTAGTCTATGTACAAATATCAAACTTCCACTAACCCAAAGGTCGTTACGTTGGAATTGGAGTTATGGATTGGATGAAATCGCCGTACTAAACTCCTTGATCTAACAAATTTATAAGCGCCGTCCGTCCCTTTGGTACGTAAACAAGTCGCCTACCCCTTGATCTAGCATCGTTCGTAAGATGTGCCAGTTTTAAGCATCCACATTACCCTATTGCACTATGCCAAGTGCTATTGCTATATCAAAGTACATTGCTCTATATGTTCACGAGTTAGGTCAATAAAATCTGTTATCTATCCTTTTGGTATACTGTATGAATATATAACAAATTCTTCGTCCATCCCGAACTACGGTAAAACCTAAGACTTACCAAGTCTTACTGGTAAAAGACCAATATGATCTATTATTATAATGATTAATTTCGGGCTTTAACAGTAACAGCTACAAATAGCTAAATAATTCTAAATCCAATAATTTGTGTCGCTAACTACCCCAGTACCATTACGTATCGACAATGATTATTTAGCAAATTAACGATTGTCCAAATTATCGGATATTACTTAATGGGCACTGATACTATTGAAGTTCATAATTGATTAGCTTTATTTGTAAACACAAAGTTTTGCGAGTCAATTCCAAGTGTATTATTATAGCTTCGGGATCGCACCGTTCCCGGCTGTCGCCGACACTCAAAGCGAGACTTAACTTTTAGTTTCGGTCTCCCCAAAAGATTAGACGTTTTCTTGCAGTTAATGAAAACGGGAATACACAAATTGGACTAAATACCTTAATGCCTTATGCCAATAGCCAGATGATCTCATTTCTGAAACAGTCCATCTGACAATAGCGTTATCTAAAATAATTAGAATTACTTAATCACTGGATTTCTGAATAACCTAATACTATCTTACGAAAAAATACGGAGCTCAGACGACACTGAGTAGGTACTAAATGTTGAGATTCAAAGTCACTGACCGGCTTCATGCGAACCGATGTTAGACGAGGGACGAAGGTCATCAAAGAAGATTAGCGTTCGAAAGTACAAATAAAATTGTCATTACACATAAAATTATGCTGCATAATTAATTACCATATAATTTAACCACGATAAGAGTAATGTTTACTGGGCAATTGCGACAGAAATCGCGAAAACATAGTCGGCGGGGCGAGGCAGGTGCGGGGGCGGAGCTGCATCGATTCGCTGCACGCCAGACAGCGGGATCGCGGGCCCAGGAGCACGGCCCGGCCGGGGCCACGGCTCACAGGCCACGGCCTGCGCCGCGGCTGCTGTGGCCCCAACTGGCCCCCGCAACGACATAATGTTGCGTGAAATTTGCGCGCCCATTGTATAACCTTACCTACAACTAGCCGGCCGGGCGGCCGTCCGTAACACCTTTATGGAGCGCGGACCTGGATGCTCTATGGACCGAGTGTGAATCACACACGTGACGTGCCCTGATCCAATACGTTTTATTGTGCTTTTTATTGTTTCCTATCATCACCATAGGAGGGTGAATAAATAAATGTTAAGTATGTCCACTTTATTTTGGAAGGTCACAGGGTACACGTATCGGAATAAAGAAAACAAATAATTAGAACTGTGCAGCTAACTTTTTACGTTTAATAAATGCTCATGTAAGTAGATTCATGAGAAATAATATATTTGTGAATCTGAACTAATTGTATGATAGTGGAATATGAATAACACTCAATTAAACTATTTTGTCTTCTTAGCGGATCACAACAGATGGATGCGGATTTTCTACTCAGTTTATCTTACGGCTGAATCAATGATACAAAACCATTTGAGAAAAACATTCCACGATGCAACTTGGCCCTTAGTAATACTACAAATGACCGCCAAGCACAAGGCAAAGTTCATAATGGACTTGTTGTTTCACGCAGACCGAGCCGCGGTCCGTAGTAATGCGATTGAAGTAAAACTGCATTATTGTTGGTGAAGCACGCCGCACAGGTATATGAGGGATATATTTGTGAAAAATCAGTTAACTATAGTAGTCGGCTTTTGTAAAAGTTAAGTTGTATTTCAAGTCTCGAATCATCAAGTTGATAGATGTAGCTTGCTATTACAGGGGTTTCCGGAGCCATGGTGGCTGATTCGAGTCGAGGTCTTCCAAACTGACATATTTTGCGTCAAAAATCCGGTTGAATATTTCTCACTGGAATTATCTTTAGTTATTCAAATTTTAGTGTAAAACACCATTGCTATAGCATGTGCGACTGCGAATAAAAAAATATAGACGGTCATCATAGGTCCCAAAAATCAGCTTGAATAATATTCATTAGATAGGTACTTATGTGTATGGTACTTTTGATCTGAATTGAGAATTTGGAATTAAGAGCAAGTACTTAGCTCCGAACTTTTATGACAAAGTTTGAACAGGTTTAAATCTCCAATTCAAATGATTAATTCAGCAATCGGGGTTGAGCGTCACATATAGTGTTTTTAGCCCCCGACGTTGTATATCTGTGTGTCTGGCTGTGGGCCTGTGGCATCATAGCGCCTAAACGAATGAACCGATTTTGATTTAGTAATTTTTTTGTTTGAAAGGTGACTTTGTCGAGAGTGTTCTTAGCTATGTTTGAATAAAATCGGTTTAGCCGTTCAAAAGTTATTCGCATTTTACTCTTTGAATCTGGATTTTTTCGCAAGATATCGTGTCTTTATTACGTGTTTCGATAGATTGTCGATTGAAGCGTGTCTGCTACTAGGTATATTATATGTAGTTCAAAAAACATGAAATAAAAATCCGATTTGGGTTTTTTAAATTTGTTATTATATTCAAATGAGTTTTCATTATCTTCTATACTTAATTAGAATTTAGAACAATTTGAACGCGCCATGACTAGCATATTCTCGTGTAAAGTTGCACAACTAACATGGTCTCGCCATTCTCGCAGCGGATGTTTGTTTAGTAGTCGCGCGCACTATCTACATAGTCAATTTCAATTAAGTCCATTAATTGTTGAATCGTTTCAAACTAAGTACTTTGTGGGATCCGCTGTAGATACCTACGTATCAGTGTAAGCGGCTTGATCTTCACTCCGCTTTACTGTATCAAGTTATGAATCAATTGTAATGATAATGAAATCAAATCCAACATCCAAAAAGACTACAAAGTGAAAAATAACTTCGTTATCAGAAGTCGGTGTCTTTGGTACCAAATGTTTTTCGTTTTTGACACCCATTTGTGAAAAGAATAGTTATTTATGCTACAAGTGCGGAAATCATCTTACGTACGTGTATCATACAACATTTTACTATGCACTGTGCGAGGAAATAAAAAAAAATATCTGAAACAAGCAAGAAATTAATAAAATGGCGGGCTTATTCAAGCGCGCTCTGCATATCCACAGATTAACTTATAGTTCCTCGGGCATATCTACTGCGCATGTTCAAATAGCTGTCACGCCGTAACGCAAAAAGGCATGAGCAAAATATACGTTCTGCCAAACATATTTAATGAATATTTAAAATTAATTTATTGATCAGAATCTAAATCTAGATTAATTAAAAACGCCTTTAATGAATGAATGTATTAGTTTTATTTTACCTTTTATATGAATGATAATCTGTACTTAACTAATTTTTACAAATTAGTTTAGTACAAACTTTTCTCAAATAATAAAAACTCTATGCGTCGGGCTGACGTTGGAGCAAAAATTAAAAAAAGTACAGAAAAGTAAAAAGCACTAGTTAAAAAAAGTGACACTTTCCGCACAGTTTGGCTGCTTGGAAAACGCTCTTTTCGAGGACATGCATTGTAAAGTTTATTTTTCGCTTTTTAGTGTTTTGTTTTGGAAGACGATTTAATTTTTTTGTTAATATTTGTAACTACCTAAGTTTTGGTACCTTATCATGAAAATACGCATTATTAAGGATAACTTATAAACTACTGGTAGATCTTGACCTTGATCAAGTTTAAATGGAACCACAATAGAAGCACCAGCTTTCAAATAAAAATGAATCAACAAAATCGGTTCATAATTGGAGTAGTAATCGCTTAACAAACATACAAAACAAACAGTCGAATTGGAGAACCCCCTCCCTTTTTAAGTTGGTTGAAAATACATTGTGCATATTCTGAGCGCGTACGAATTATAAAAGATGCTTGATTGTTTAAAAGTCAATCACCAGAGAAAGAGATATTGGGCCTACAGTCCATGGTTCCCCAGTACGCTTTTAGTTTTAGCCAAACAAATATAATAATATCAGCATGGTGAAAAATCAGAAATTGTTATTTATACCAGTACCGAAAACATAAAAACCTGTGCCTAGGTATTATAATATTTAAATAAATAGACATAGATACCGTTTACTAATGAGATACTATTTGTTCAAAAAAATTTGAAAAAAAAAAAATCTTCATAGATATTTACCTAAATGTGTGAAGATTTGGTTTTATCAATATGAATTTCTAGGCGATATGAATCTTTTCAGGCGCTTTACTTTGTGTGAATTATTTCATCACCACTGCTCTCAAAAACGGTGAAGGAAAACATCGTGAGGAAATCGGCATGTCCTAGAACCAAAATTTCGAAGACATGTGACATCCAACAACCCGCACTGGGCCCACGTGGTGGATTACGGTCCATTCCCTCTTACAGAGAGGAGGCCTGTGTCCCAGCAGTGAGAACAATAGGCTGATGATGAAGATGAATTTATCTGATATGCCAAACATCTTCCCGACAACTTGTGTTCTGTACAGATAAACTTAAATAACACAACATATAAAGACGATCAGATTCCGAGGAAGAGACAATCAAGATCGCTTCAGCAATCCCACACTGATACAAATCACATTTCCGAACGAAATCCGCCACATTTCTTTCAGTCGTAGTCGGGGGAAGTATCGAGTGTCGAGATATCTGCATTACTTATAAGAGGAATGAACTTCACATTCTACAAGTACTTATATTTAATTGATTCCGTAAATCCGTATCCACGACAACACTGCCGACAAACTGAACTATTTTCCAGAAGATTTGTGTAAGTACCAGGGTTGATATGATTTAAATCACTTGATTTAAATCAGTGAATTAAATCACTGATTTAAATCACGATTAAAATCAAATGATTTTCAAAAAAAAAACAATGATTTAAATCAATACTTTTTTACTGCGACCAAAGTCAGCCAAAAATAAAAACTATGGTGCACAGCAAAATAAGAAGTAATTAGGCACCGAGAAAGCAGCCAAATTAGTCTTCCTTTTAAAGAAACTAAATTCGAATAAATTACGATGCCGATAAAAACATCTATGAATATAAATAAAATAAGTGACTGCGCCCAAATGGCTGCACGTCCTTATTAATTTAAAGTCTATTTTATTTTCCTTGTTCATATTTGAGAAATATGACACAAATTTGTGTGATTAAAAAAAATATTGGATTTGAGAAGAACTTTTCGATAATTTCATAATATTTTTTGAACGTAATACTTAATATGTCTTTTGTTAATTTTATTAATAATTAAAATAAACAAATACTTATTATGATGTGTTTTTTAAATAAATAACAGACTTCCAAATTAAAAAAGATCAGAATGTAAAATAAAACAATAAAGTCAGATTTAAATCAAATAAATCCGATTTAAATCAAATAGATCCGACTTTTTTGTTTTTTTTATAAAAATCGTGATTTTTATCAACCCTGGTAAGTACTACCTAATTATGTAACTTTTCATGATAAAAAAAAACAACAATACGAAGATAATAATATAATAATAATACTTCCTAAGCTATTTATTTATAATTTATTAGTTATCCTCGCACTGGAAGTCTGGAATGCGTTAACTTTTAAACAAAAAAAAAAACAACCAAAAACAAAAAAACTAAAGTTAAAACTAAGACTAAAACCATGGCTCTGCTGGCACACACTCCATATGTGTATACAGAGTAGTTACCCACACAACCATAGATTTGACTTGACTAGATTTATATAGCCCGGGCATTATACATAGTGCACTGATTAAGCACTTGGTCCATGATATATATATATATACAAATATTGCTCGTTTAATAGTATAGGATAATTAATGTGAAAGTACGTTTGAATGTTTGTTAATCGATAACGTCTCAGCTGTTACTTTTTAGGGTTCCGTACCCAAAGGGTAAAAACGGGATCCTATTACTGACACTTCGCGATCCGTCTGTCTGTCTGTCTGTCTGTCATCAGGCTGTATCTCATGAACCGTAATAGTTAGACAGTTGAAATTTTAACAGATGATGTATTTCTGTTGCCGCTATAACAAAAAATACTAAAAACAGATTAAAATAAATATTTAAGTGGGGCTCTCATACAACAAACGTGATTTTTTTGCCGTTTTTTGCGATAATGGTAGGTCCGGAACCCTTCGTGCGCGAGTCCAACTCGCACTTGGCCGGTTTTTATTTTCTGAGAGACACGTCGATGGTAGTAAAAAATACGAGAAAAGACACTAAAAGTCATCATTATCATCATCATAATAGTAAGCAAAAGTTTATAAAAGTTTTCCTTTGTACAATTGTATTTTTTTAGTCCATGGATTTTATTCTATATCGGAACATTTTAATAAAACATCACTTCTACTTATCTGCTTACATTACATATGTTTTAAATAGTTCATTGAAGATCGTTTAATAAGCTTAATTAATGGGCGAAAACAATCGGCTTTTAAATTATTAAAACAACTATTGGTGTTTAATGTTGGTCAGCTCAAAACTTATTGACGTCATTATTGTGGTTCACACCAATTTACACGCGCATCCACCTCAAACACTATCAATAATATTCGTGGTTGGTAAATTAAATAATAAAATTTTATTTTATCCAAGCATTTTCGTTGAAGCGCTACGAAATCGTAACAAATTTCATAAATGCACTACAAGAGTTCACAGTATCACTTACGTAGATGTTCTACGAAGCCGTAGCGATTTCGTAGATGAGCTACGAAATTGTAGCACTATCGCAGATGTTCTACGAAGCCGTAGCGCTTTCGTAGATGAGCTATGAAAATGTAGCACTACCGTAGATGTTCTACGAAGCCGTAGTAATTTCGTAGATAAGCTACGAAATCGTAACACTGTCGTAGAGGTTCTACGAAGCCGTAGCGCTTTCGTAGATAAGCTACGAAATCGTACCACTGCCGTAGATGTTCTACGAAACCATAACGCTTTCGTAGATGAGCTACGAAATCGTAGCTCTATCGTAGACCTGGGCTATTGAAGATGATCAGGGGCACTTACTGACGGAAATAGACCAGGTTACAGAGACATGGCGGCTGTACTGTGAGAGCCTATACAAAGACACAGGGAGATCTGATGAACCGGTAATCCAGTTTGAAGGTTTCTTCTTAGAGGCGGAGATCCTGGAATCTGAAGTGGAAGGTGCGCTAACAAAACTAAGATCTGATAAGTCGGCTGGAAGAGGCAGCATTTTCGCCGAAGAGCTGAAGTGTCTTGGAGACATAAGTGTTAGGCTTTTGCGGGAGCTGTGTAACCAGCTTTGGAGAACAGGAAGATGGATGAAGGACTGGAAGGAGTCTCTCTTGATACCGATACACAAGAAGGCGTCAACCAGGAAATGCGAGAACTATCGGACAGTGGCACTCATATCCCATGCTAGCAAGATAATGCTCTACATAATTAACGGACGGCTCCAATCGTATTTACAGCGACAAATACCAAGTGAGCAGGCTGGTTTTGTCAAGGGTCGAGGCACGAGAGAACTACAGTTCCAATGCTCTTGTGTTTTATCGACTACTCTAAGGCGTTGATTGTGTGAGTTGGGATTGCCTATGGAGAATACTCGAGGAAATGGAAGTACCTTCGCACTTGACAGCATTGATCGCAAACTTATACGAGGATGGAGAGTCGCTAGTCAGAATCAACAGTGTGGTGTCGAGGCCTTTTAAGCCAGAGAAAGGAGTACGCCAGGGATGTATTCTGTCCCCTCTTCTTTTTAACATCTATGGCGAATACATCATGCGGAGAGCCTTAGAAGAGTGGGAGGGGGCATAGCGGTAGGTGGCAATAAAATCAGCAATCACCGATATGCAGATGACACCACATTATTTGCATCTTCTGAGCGCGAACTTGCTAAGCTATTTGTGAGGATATAGCGTGAAAGCGAGATGGTCGGACTGTCGATCAACAAGTCCAAGACCAAAGTCATGATCATCGACAGAGCTGGACTAATAGCACGCACGGGGGAGCTTGTAGATATAGAGTTCGTCAATGAGTTTGTGTACCTGGGCTCCATGATCAGCGATCAGGGGGGCTGCAACGGGGATATTTGGAGACGTACGCAGATGGCCAAAGCTGCTATGAGCAAGATGTCGAGGATATAGCGAGATAGGAACATCTCTAATAACACCAAGAAGAGACTAGTTAGAACCCTGGTATTTTCAATTTTCCTTTACGGCACCGAATCTAGGGCAATCGAATCGCTCGGTGGATCGAAGAAAGATTGAGGCTTTCTAGATGTGGTGCTGAAGGAGAATGTTGCGCATATCATGGACAGAAAAAAGCACAAATAAGTCCATTCTCGACCAGTTAAACATCAAAACCAGACTCTCCACGATCTGCTACCAAAGATTCCTAAATTACTTTGGTCACATCACCCGGAGACAGCCAGATAACCTGGAAAAACTGGTTGTTGTGGAAAAAGTGGATGGGAAAAGGCCACGTGGACGCTCATCCACTCGGTGGTCAGACCAAATCAGGGCGATTACGGGCCTCACGGTGACCACTGCCCTGAGAAGAGCCGAAGACAGAGTGGCTTTGAAGCAGCTCGTCAATGACTCCGTGAAAGCTTTCCAAGACGGGCACGACCTTCAGTAATGAAGACAACAGAGAGCACTATCGTAGATGTTCTACGAAGCCGTAGCGCTTTCGTAGATGAGCTACGAAATCGTAGCGCTTTCGTAGATGAGCTACGAAGTCGTAGCGATTTCGTAGAAGAGCTACGACTTCTTCGTAGTACTTTCGAAGTCTTGCTACGAAACCGTAATATAGTTGGTAGCTAAGTATGAACAGCCGCACAGGTCGGTCAAGGTTAAGCTATCGCTTTCCGAGGTCGATCAGTGGATGGGTTATTCATACCTTGGAAAGTACTCTAAGCGGTTGGTCTGGGCTGTCATTAGTAGATGTTTATAAGTCTTTACGGCTAATCAGAAGCGTAAAAGTCAGACAACCAGTCTTACCAAGGGGTTACCAGTAACTGGATTGTGGAGGTCAGATGAGCAGTCCATGTAAAGCTCTGCTATTTAAGAGCATCCTGCTAGACTGGATGCCAACCCCATTTTAAATAATTGGGAAAAGGCACATGATTATCTCTTCGGTAATTATATCCCTAGCAAAACGTGGCAATTTGAAAATTGTTTTGATAAATGGTCAGACACTTATGTGCATCTTCACCCTGCATATCGACATCAGCATCATTCGGAGGAGGATACATTTTCGCGAGCTGGCTGACCAAAACCAGATGTATCCTCCGACTGCACAGCATGATTTTTCTCCTTGTTTACGTCTTTTTAGTTCGCTTTTCTAGCAGTCGGGTTTTTTGATCTTTTTAATTAACTTTTTTTAATTATAACTTTTAAGTTATTTTTTTTTTCGAATCAGGTACATTTAAACATATAAGTGTTTAGTATAGTTATTATTTATGAAATCACCTCTTAAAATCCTTTATTTTGATTCCACACAGACGTAAGAACCATCAAAATCGGCCCACGCGTTTGGTCTCTAGAACGCCACATAGGAACAAACATACATGTGTTTATCAGTCTATGTATGTATGTACATACACAGACTGATAAACACATTACCCTCCTTCGGCAGTCGGGTAAAAAGTAAAAATTCATTTCAAAATTGAGGATATTGCCACGAAAATTTGTACGATGCATGCCATAACATTTTCCCAAAGTAACATACTTCAGAACAAAGTAGCTGCTTATTGTCCGACGCACATTGTCGCCTTCCACAGATATCTAACGCGACGTTAAATTTAATACTTCCCAAGCGAGAGCTATACGTGCCGTGTAGGGTAAGTAAGGTATACGTATAACATGACATTCTTGTATAAATATCCGCTGCCGGCGTCATTGTTTTAAGTAAATTCTCTTTTGGATGACCGGTTTTTTCAACTAGGTCATCCCTTAAAATTAGATGTCCACACGGACCCTCATGAGCACACCGCTGCTCTAATGTTCACAAAGATAGCTCAGATCGATATCTCAATATGGACCGTCTGTTTCGAACAGTGCAAATAGCGAGTTGACAAGGGGAAAGATAAAACTTCTAAGTAAACCGCGGAGCACTTTGATGTCGGCTATACATAAACAGCGATGCGTGAACAAGGCGATATTTTCAACGTCAAGTTTCCCTAATACCTAAGTACACCGAAAGGAACTCATAAAAATGTTCCAGGAAAATATTTGTTAAAAACGGTGAGCGCGGTGCGCCGCTTACCCGCCGTGATTAAGGAAGAGATATCTGATGTTTTCCTTCCTCTGGACTGCCTCTTACCTGTACCACTACATAAACGTTTCTCCCTACTAACATAATTTATTAGAAGCGGCTAGCTATCTACTTTAACGAAAACTAAGTCTTGGTAATTGCTAAAGTCTAGGCATACTTTACGTGGGTAAATTATTACAATGATTTTTTTTTTTTTTTTTTTAACTTTGCCCCACACTAGGAATTTACCCTGTATCGTGGGTGCGTTTACAAACATATAAACTCACATACACAAACATCCAGAGCCGGAACAACTAACTGTAGGTCATACAAATATTTGTTCCGTACGGGAATCAAACCCGCGACACGCAGCGCAGCAGTCAATCGCTCAACCACTACGCCATCCGTGCGCCCAATTAAATGAGTAGTGCATTAGATGCCAGTATTATATTATCTATGGCAGTAGTTACCGGTATTATATTATCTATGGCAGTAGCTACCGGTATTATATTATCTATGGCAGTAGTTACCGGTATTATATTATCTATGGCAGTAGTTACCGGTATTATATTATCTATGGCAGTAGTTACCGGGTGATGGTTGCCGATTCCTTATATTATCAATGTGTTGATTTATTGATCGACAAAATGATAAAGTTTTTCTAAATGTTCAAGTTTTGGTTTTGGTTGATCATCATCGTGATTTCAGCCGAAAGACGTCCACTGCTGGACATAGGCCTTCCCCAAGCGTCACAACACTGATCGATCCTGTGCGTTTCGCATCCACTGGGTTGCCGCAGTTTGGCTCTTAATACATATATACATTTCCAGTATCTTAAAATTAAAATATCTTAATTTTTCTCTGATTTGTATGAAATTTTAATTAGAACTGATTGAATGGTTTCTAAAATTGTATATTCTGTAACTTACGAGTATAATATGGTGTACATAATAAAAAGTATTCAATATATCTAGTATGTGATGCTACTATATTTACATGTAATGTCTATTTGCATGTGTTTGATATTCCAACAAAAGGATTATAATTACAGACAGCTCTAGTTCGATTCCTCGCGATATCACGAGTGGCGCTATCGAGCCAAATACAACATGTTATAATAGACTCGGGCAGTTTAATCTGACACTAGAATGACTCATTAGGATAGTTTGGAAACATAATCGAAATATCTGATTCTAATGTACCATAAGGGTCAAAAGTGCAGTCACACTCTACCAAAACAGAAAAGGCAATTTTTTTATAGGCAACAGAAATTCAACTGTTCGCGGTTAGTAGGTATAATCTATACTTTAATTTCTATACAAAATATTAAATCAGTTGTGGATAATTTAACTTCTTGTACAAAAACTAACCATTTGAGTTTTGGGAGAGTATGACTGCACTTTTGACCCTTGACTGTACCTTTGCCTATTAACGATTAATGTCTTCGCAATTGTTGCTTTAATTTAAAAAATCTCATCGCTGTTTAGCAACTGATTAGCAGATTATTAATTCAAATTCTCCATATAGGAAGTTTTAATTTTCCATATAGATAAATAACCTGCTAACTAATCGATATTTAAACTAAAACTACGGCTGCTGGCTTATGCCCAGCAGTAGACGTGTTTCGGCTGAAATGACGATGATGATAATATGAATAAATAGTTTCTTTTTTGTTATATTTCAGGCACATTATCAGTCAGGGCAAGTCACTAAGTAAACCATCTACCGTTTAACCATGTCTCGGGACTCAAGTGTCGCGCATGGCCTCTTGTGGCCAGGTGTGGGGGACGCTCTATAGTGCCACAATTCTGAGGCAACTCGCTCGTTAACTATTAGCTAACACATTAAACTTGTCAAGTAATTGCATTATTCTGGGCGTTACGGCACAAACTGTTGTGGCCAATTATGATGTAGGAAACGAGGCGAAGATGGGCGAAAACTAATAGGTTTTTAAATAATTAAGCAATTAAATTATTGCTGATCGAACAGGAGGTGGAAAGTCTAATTTTACAACAGTAATGTTTGTTTTTAACAAGCTTTTTATTTCGTTCATCAGTTTGTTAAAATAGTCCGCTAGTAGCAAAATGAGTGAAATTTTCTAATTTCTTTTAATCCATAAAACAAACTCAGTTGTATGTACTTATACTTGGTTTTAACACCCAGTTAATCTGGCCACATTGGAAAACTGTATTTTCAAATATCCGTGACCAATTTAATCAGATATTTCGATACCCGCTCACCGGAAATGAGACCGAATAACAGATAAAAATAAAGCTGCCGAGTTTAAATGGAAAATACCAAACATTATCTATATGTTCGAAGTTTTACGGTGCTATCTTATTATTGTTAGTACACTACATTAGGTTCTTACAATAAAGAAGTAAGTTCGGCAGAGCTAAACTTCATAACTAAAGTGCTACTAACTATTCACAAATATTTACATGATTGTATGTTACAGGAAGATAAACATCAAATCGCAACGTACTTGTTTTACAAACTCTGTATTACGCCCTCCAATCTATTCAATTTTATGCTTATGCTCCGTCTCGCGTGTATTTCGTACGAATAAAATAGGGGTACTTGGAAAGAATTGTAGCGGTAAATATCTTTTTAGTGCAATAAAATTGAATGCCGACTGAATTGAGATGTAAAGTAGAGAAGTGTCCTGACGCGATGGCGGGCCGAAACGAAATCACACGTGCACGAGTTTATGACCCCACCACCTAATGTGCTACAATAAAATGTACAAATAGGCCATTGTTTTTATACGTCTTTGCTTGTTTAATTTTTATTCTAGTCCGTTGCACAACGTGGAGAAATAGGGCGTTACGATTCGTGAATAGGGTTTTTAGTAATTAATAGTAAAATTAACCTCCTTTTCGCGCCTAGCTTATGCGTTCTTTTTACATAGTTCCAGCGCTAACGCCCCGTCAAAGCGATTTCAATTTTGATACAATCACGTGTTTTTGAAGCTAATACAGATAAGTACCTACTACACTATCATTTTCCAAATACCAAAGCGGCGCCATCTTGTTAGAAAATCTAAGTAATGACTTGAGCAACTGTCTTTTAAGAAGTATGAACCAAAGAAAACCATTTAGATTCAAACATAGACAATAGACTATGTAGGTATATTGTAGCAAAATTAATGTAGAGAGCGAATTTACGTTTGGCGTATAAGACGACGGATTTGATAATTAATGAACATAATGAAACCAAGTTAGGTTAATCGCTTTGAGGAAGCGCCGACTGAAAACAACACATAACCGAAGACAGATTGCGGTGAAGAATGTTGGCGCTGCTGTCACGCCGAGCCTGCGACGTTACGCATTGCTGAGACGTGTTTGTGTTACCTTTACACAGACCTATTTATACTTAGCTATTTACGGTATAAGTATATACATCATTATATAGATCCTACCTTATATCAACGTATAATTAGACCTACTATAAATGAACATGGACCTTTCGAGCATTGGGCGTGAATATCAACATATAAAAATATACAAAATTGATGCTGTGTATATTCTCGACAGGCTTCGTGACTTCATTAACGGTTTCGTTCATAATGATCACGATTGAAGTAAAATATTCAAATTAACAATCTGAAATACACAGATGGGAAAACAAACCACCAAACCGTATGAACAATAACTTGTTCTGAATCACAATGTGTGATGCGGTTATCTTTTTTAAGCCGCGAAAATAAATAAACAAAGTCTCTCCACAGTGACAGCCGCCCTGAAGTTAATTTATGCATTCACCACGCGCCGTCCAATTTAGTAATTTAAACAAATTAGATAAAAAGTAAGCCTTTTCTCGTCTAAACCGGTTACTTACACGCCCTTTGTTCGGGCGGGGTGAGCAGCGAGCTGGGAGAACAGTAAAGCTCAATATAAACGTCAAGTGCACCACTTGAAGCTTTATTAGAAAGTTATATAACTATGAATACAGATCAAAGTGACCAAATTTTCCTTTGAAGACTCGTGTATAGCGTGTAAATCTTTACTTTGTAATATAACTTTTTGTGTTCCACAGTGCACTACAAAGGTTTGTTTGTGTATTACAATACAAAAAAAACAATTAATTGGTAGTTTGAAATAAATATGAATAAGTAAATCCTTTCACAAAACTAACAATTTTCGTCAAACCCGTACTCCAGCTTCCAATATAAATAAACCTTAAATTACATATCTACCTTACGTTAAATAAACAACTTCTTCTTTAAGACAGACGCGGAAGAACCGCTTGATACTATAATGAAATATCTACCAACAGGAAGTTGAAGATCCGGTTAGAATGCGACTTACGGTACTCCGGAAGAAAACATCAGCTCCAGGGGAAATTAAGAAACCATCCAATGTGAGCGATGCCTCGGGAAAAGATAATATTGTTAGAGAAAAGAAGTCTGTAGAGTGTAGGTATGTTATGACTATGATTAACTTTACTTCAGAGAAAGAGACACTCGTACGTAGGCAGTACCTACTCGTACCAACAGGAATAAGTAAAATACGCAGGTGAATTAGATTATCGGTTTCGTTGTTTTTGGTTGGTTATGAATGCTGAATAGGATGGCCGCCAATTAGGTATTTAGATAGGTACTTATATATTTATCATCTATGAGAAAACCCCTCGTTTAGGTATGAAGGTTTAAGTACAGGCTACCATAATATAATAAAGTACAAACATTGACAGAAACATTGAATTTGTGTAAGACAACGAACAAACAAACAAACATGCACGCACACATAGTACAAAAAGTTTGAACTACTTTATCTTGTGAAGATATTAGAACTATCTAAAATGAAGTATGGGTGTGGGTCTGAATGACACAAACATGAGGATGATTGCAAAATAATGATGCGACTTGAGTGTAGTAGGCAAGTAGTGGAAAACAACAATCAAAGTTCTGTAAAGCATGTTCTATCTTACGTTCTCTTTGATTCTCATTTTGGTAATAATATAAATTACAAGTTGTAACTTATACACATTCTTTTAATGATGTAGGTGTTAATGTAGACACCACGAGTAGATATATGTATCAGAATCTACGTAAACCAGTCACTAAAGCATGAAATTTAAATAAAAATAAAACGAGATGAATGATTAAATTATATTATGGTAACTTCACTTTAACATATACTTCAGTGTTACATAAATCACAGGTACAAACCGAACACTACGTTATGCAGTTGAAATGACATAATACGAGCACTACAAACAAATCAGCGTGAAGACGGTCCCTAGCGGACCGCGGCGAGATCATGCGGGAGAGGGCCGGAGGATGCAAGCGGGCGAGAGCGCGCGAGCGGCGAGCGTCGAGCGTGGAGCTTCGAGCGTGGAGCTTCGAGCGCGCGACAAACAACACGTACGTGGGCGTGCGGCGAGGTGATCGCGCGGCACAGGCAGGCGTGCGCCTCCGGCGCCACCTGGTAGTCCATGTAGTTCCCGTAGCCCATGTGGTCGCAGGTGCACTGACAGGTCTCGATGTGCCGACGCAACTCCAGCTCGAGCTCCCACGGCGGCTCCATGAGCGCGTCGAGGCGGGCGGGCGCGCGCCGCGGCGTGCCCGCGCCTCCGCGCGCTGCGAATGCGGCCCCGGGCCGGGCGCGGGCCGCACCTGCGCGACGCCACCTGCCTCCCCGCCCCCCGCCTGGCGCGCTCCACCATACACGGCAGCTAGCGCGCTGAGGCGCCGGCGACGCGGCCCTCGCAGCGAGCTTGGGGTCCTACCCCCGGAGAGCGGCGAGCCGCGGCTCGCGCGGACTGTCGCGTGTGGGCGCGCATAGCGTGGCGGCCGCCTGCCGGCTGGGGAATGCCGCGCCGCGAGCTCGGCCGGGCGCGCGGCCCGGGCGGCCCGGTCGCGCCGGCGCCCCGAGCTCCACGTGACAGCCCCCCGGCCCGCCCGCGCCCCGGCGATCTCCCGAGCGCCCGAGAGCTGCGGCTCTCACCGCCGGACACGTCTTTCAGATGCACAATCGTCAACCATCAATTAACTCCGCGACGTAGGTACATTACACGGAAATTGAATTGCAAATTAAAAGGAAAACCGACTCGCAGTCTCGAACATCGGAGGATTCAATGAATTAGCGGCATAGTTTTCTAAAGCGTTTGAGAACTGAAAAAATTGCAATAGGTACTTAGAAATGTTGGAAATAATTTATAATATCGGCGGTGACCGAATTTATCGGTTTGAGGGATTGTACGGGTTAAGTTGGAAATATTAGGTAGTAAGAAAGCGCTTAGGTAAACCCAGCTTTTGGCAAGCCTTAGGTGGGACAAATTAGGAACCAACTGAGTGAATGAGAGGCTGGAAGGGCCAGGGGTGGTAGTCCATGTCCTAGAGGGTGTCAGCGGTCCTCCCTTGTCTCTCCCACCCCATCTCGATACGCCCTTGTAATCAACATTAACTTAGTATTAGAAAAAAAAAACCTTCTGACAAGTGGCACTGTTCTTCTCTCAGGGAAACATGCTCAAAAGAGGACACCCATATTCAGCTGTGGGTGGAACAAGGCTAGCATTGATGACTGATCCTCAAAACATCGTACGCTTGAAGACAATTTTCAGGTCGCGCGAGTCAGTGATAATTTTGTTGACTCGCGCATTGTTTTGGTGGTCACCACTGTTGGCTTTCAGGAGTTGGATTAGTGTAGTGGTAATAGCGTGGCTGGCTTGAACCGTTACTGGGGCATTATTATTTATTTATGGCTAACTGTTGGTGTCTATCTAACTGGATAAATTGGTTGAGTGATCAACTTAAAACCTTTGAATAGTATGAAAAAATATTGGATCTAAATATGAAGACTTGAAGGAGAGTAATAATACTTAGGTATATCAATAAAACAATTAAGTATCTAGTTTTCGGGAACTCAGTAATTTTTTTAGGAGATTGTATACAAAGACTTACATACAAGTTGGTACGTACCTACTTCATAAATGTTCAAAATGAATTGTTATCTGCCAGTTTACGTTTGAATGCGGTTCGAAAGTTAAATGTGAATCTCGTGTTGCGGTTTAGTTCGCAAGCGTTTGAAGCACGCAACTCAACGCTCCCACAAATCATGTTACAATTTCATAACTGAAATTAGTTTTATGGTGGCAGGCGTTTAACTTACGTCTGTCATGATTGTACTCGTAGTGGTATGTAACTGATATGATAGATGACTAACTGATTAAACACCTAAGTAATTTGCATCTTAGGGCCGTCTTTTCAATCGACAGATTACTTCCATGTAAGGAATAAAAATCGCGATTTGACTACTTTTGTATAGCATAATCTAAATATAACGTTCCATTGATGGGGCACAGGCATCCCTGTGGCAGCCCAGTGCGGGTTAGCGGACATCACATGTCTTCGAATTATAGGTTCTAGGATAACCCTGATTCCTCACGATGTTTTCCTTCCCCGTTCTGAGAGCAGTGCTGGAGATGAAATAATTAACACATAATATTTTAGTGCTTAGGTTCGAACCCGTGACCTACAACTTGTAAGTCGCGGCTGTAACAAAAACTACTTTTGTTTAGAAAATATGTAAAAACACCATATTTGTTCTTCAGATAAAAGTTCATATCGTTCCTATTAAAATCTGCCTTTAGTAGAATGGTAATATTTTGCGTTTACTGATAAGAAAAATATCATAGTATGGTAATTTACCTACTAACTCGCGCTTCTGGGCTAAAACTTTGTAAGAATTCCTTAAATCATATTAATTAACCAATTGTTGAAATTATGCCTGCTAAAATCATGTAAGTCACACAGACAAAGCAGGCTATCCCGTATGTATTGTACCTAATAGTCATTTATAACTTAAGCTTAATTACTGGCTGGTTGTCAAACCTCAGCAAGTGCGAATGACGATACCCTATTAGCCTACACGTTATGTTCCAAACATATCGAATAACCGTTCGGTTGGGATAGAACGGTACACTACTATAACTATTAATAAAGTGTACCTATTTCAGGATAACCTCAGGTAACAACCCGGCTGCAGGTCACACACTGACATTAAGTGAGAAATAGAGAAGAGTAGTAGAAGTATGTATTGCCTAAATCGAAGAACTCCTGAAAATAATTTCATTTTGAAAACATTAACTTTACGTTATGAGCCCTTCTTCAATTATTAAGTTATAATTATAAATTCAATACTTTCCATTCGCAAGCTACCTACCGTCGTCATCCCTGTAATCATTAATCATTCGTCTGTGCGAACCCCGTTCGACTGAAGCATCATCTGTACAATTCTCAAGCATCGTAATTTTTATTAACGGAATTAGGACGCAGGTGGACTGGAGCTGAGAGGCTGCATGCGTGCGCAGCGCGGCAGGCGGGTCGCCGGGGTTCGCGGCCCGCGCGGCAGTCGGCATGAGGCGCGCGCGGAGCGTCACCGGGCCGCTGCGCCGCGCCCACCCGGCCTCGGGCGCCACCTGGAACGTCCAGGTACCTCCAGTCCCCACTAACTAACCTACCCCGGCATCCACTAAAGGACCACATCCCGTGCTACAACTATGTAACCTCAAACCCCCTGACCCTAGGGCTGCTAGGCTCTGAGTCAGTGTAATCACCTCTTGAATATGATCGCTGGAAGCTGGAACTCAACAGTTGGCCGAGGACTTGTTGCACGATGAACTCTGATCTTTGAATACATTAAAATGATTACCATCTACTTAAATATCGTTTAGAATAAGAATAACATGTCGTTTGCAGAAAATGAAAAATATAAATAAACATCGATATAATAATCAGTTGACAATGACCCACTATGTTTATATAAAAGCTTATAAAACGAATTATGCAAATAACTTCATGGAGATAAACATTATATACTCAGTCATATGTTTGGATCATAAAGTTAGTTGATTTGCTCGTTTATGACTATGTCCACTGATGACAACAGTACAATAGCTCCAATATACATTTGGTTAATATTCTAATATGAATACATATTTATTTTGGTGAGTCGTGAGACAACGTCGGGTTGAATTGTGTCGAGTACGTGACAGCCGCGCGAGAAATCCGCGCGCTCTCAACATATTGTTTTCAGTTTCAGTACGCCAATACTTTTATGCAAAGTGAAACCGAATATATCGTGCCATATGAGCTAGAGTAGGTCGCTAAGTGAAAACATATATTATCCACTCACAATAAATTGTTAAAATACAACTTGAAATGCAACAAAATTTACTTTTGTTTTCAAAACAAAAGAAAAAATTATTATGTTTTGAGTGATAAACAATCCTAAAAACTGTGATCCACAGTTTTGCTACTAGAGCGACTGACAAATGAAATCGTAGAGTGAGAGGTTTATGTGTACATTTACGTGTTCAGGTGGTGAAGGGCAAGATGAGTTCCACGTGTTTATGGCATGCTTGTCGAGCGCTGTCAGCTGGCTTGCTGCTAATGCTTCTGGGAGCTGCCATGGCTGTTATAGGTAACGACATTTTCTCTCATTACTCTAAACCCCGGTTTCTCAACACTCGTTTATCGGGCTGTTAACGTAATCTACGAATAATCGCCGGTTGTCTGCTGTGACTGGCTGTTGAAATTCATTCAACCAATCACAGCAGATAACGCGTGCTTGACAATTTGTCAGATTAATTCCTATAAAAACATTAAGACCTTTATAAATACATAAACGAAAACTTGATTTTGGGGGTCGACGAGTTCAAAAAATCGGTCCCTATTAATTTCAAGTTCTTATTAGAAAGTTTCAAGATACTGTATAAGTTGTGTTACGTGTATAAACTTGTTATAAGAATGACTAATATTTTAGTAGGAAGTATCATTGTTGTAATTTTAAAAACTCAACAAGTCCATAAACGTGCACAATTAAGTTCGTACAAGATGAAATACTCGGCAAGTCAATAAGCGGCTTTTTAAAGTAATTTGGCTAAGGCATCAGTTCATTTTGGAAAGTTAGGAGAGACCCCCTCTTGCCCAAAATAGTTTGGGAATCCCTGCTCTAAACTAAATTATGGGTAAGCAATGCTTGCCGAGGTCGGTTCGTGGATGGGTGACCATTTATTACATACGAGGCTATTGCATGTCTCGGAAAGCTTTTTTGATTGGATTGGTCCCGGCTAATATTTCTACATCTTTGAACGGCATTACGTGTAGTCAGATACAAGAAAATCTGAAACCAATCTTGCCAAGCGGTACGATATCGTGTTATCCTGAGTTGTAGATATTATAGACAATCATCATCATCATTAGCCTTTTTAATGTGCCCACTGCAGGCCGCGGCAGTCGCGGCCGTTACCACTGTGCCACCACTGCTCCTATAGGCAATCACTCCACATACAATTCTGGTGCCTCCGGTTAGATTTGAAGTCACCCCCTACATAGTTCGGCAGAAAGCAGGACGGTGGATTGATTTTGCTCGAAATAAATCACGGCAAGTTAAATGCGCGCAAAAGTTCATAAATTAGACACTAAGATTTATCCACACATATCAGGGCCATGATACTGTTGGGTACATTTTATATGAACTCGTTCACACACGTCCATGTACGGGCGTGTGTGAACGAGTTCATATAAAATGTACGCACCGATATTTTTTTGAGCCCCTGACGGTGCACGGTCTGCCCACGTCCCGTGCACGGCTCTGATATGTGTGGATAGACCTTTAAACTTGTTTTTTTTTTTGCATACCGACGATGTTTTGGGTTAAAGTGCTCCAAAACAAACAACTGGCTTGGCTGCCGGGGCGGAAAGTTAAGGAATCGATTGAAATCAATATAGTTGAACTCCAACTTAACTTATTATGCAAACCATGTCAATAAACTGCGTTGGTTTTCCTTCCTATGTTTATAGCATTATCATAAAACAAAATGCATGTTTCTCTACTGCATAATAAATTCTTATTACGTTTATAAATATTTATGATATTTGCATATTACATTTGATGTGTGACTATGATTAATGAAAACCTATGCAGGTAGAAAGAAATCATAACCCTCCTTTTGGCTTCGCCGTAGTTGGGTAAAAAATAAAGGCACACAAATCATCAACCCTCGTGTAGACGAACCAATGTCTTCCCCCACTCCCCCTGAATATTAGCCGCTATCGTTAAGTACGAGTGAGTACATTTTATTTACCATATAGCGAAACGAATTTCTTTCAACTCATACCACAAAGCTACAATAAAATTATGCATTGTGAGTGACTGGTAGCCGGTTTTCGAACTGAGATTTTTTTTATTTTTTTCTTTGTTTATCTTACAAACCCATAACAGATTTTTTGTGGGCATATTGAATGCATTCTTCATTTTTTTTTCCATTGGTCCATTCTTCCAGCGAAGAATCTGCCTCTCAAAATTGTTAACTCTTTATTTAATAATGTCCTATATTTTTTAGATCTTTTGAATACATACGAGTATAACACTAGGATGTTTTTCCTGTATCGTGGGTGCGTTTACAAACATATAACATCACATACACAAACACCCAGAGCCGGAACAACTATCTGTAAGTCATACAAATATGTTTTCCGTGCGGGAATCGAACCCGTGACACGCAGCGCAGCAGTCAATCGCTCAACCACTGCGCCAAACGTGCGCCCAAATGGTGGCGTTTGAGCCTATTCATGGTAATTGGTTCGCTTAGGGCAAGTTGCTTACATTATTACATATCTGTTGATGAATGTACTTGCCAGGTTACCAATTTTATGAGGCAGAGGTTATCACAAAATGTTTTTTTTTATATATGATTATTACTTATCTATCTATAGTTTTAAGCGGCATGCACTCAAATTGATTAACTATGAATTCTGAAAAGCGATATAAATAAAAATTCAAACGCAATTTGCGCTCGACACCTCTTTGCATTTTTCGAAACTTCAAACATCCTACATTATTAAACGAGCAATATTTGTATATACCTATATATGTATATAATCAAGTTCTCGGAAACGGCTGTAATGATTTCGATGAAATTTATAATATAAGGATTATCGGGGGCGAAAAATTTCAAGCAGAGTTCAGTCGCCTAGGTACTAATTTTATAAAAACCTATCCACAGGCCGCGGCTAGTAAAATTAATATGTCAAAAGCATTCCACAAAATAAACGTTAAATCAGCTTTTCTGGATACAATTCCAGTTCTATTGGGAATTCTGCATACTGGATGTAACGAAAATGGTAAGACGTTTTTTGAAAATTGCTTCTGCCTATAAGAAACTTAAATTAACTTTCTTCAAGGAAACCAAAGAAAAAGAATTACGATCCCGTACTGATTACGATTAGCTGCAGCAGGAAACTTTCTACGGAAAGTCCATTTTTAATGACAATGAATTATGACTTCCTATGACTTTCATTCGACTCTATCTATACTAACATTATGAAGAGGTAAAGTTTTAGTTGTTTATAGGAAGTAATCTCTGGAACTGCTGAACCGATTTTGAAAATTCTTTGGCCAGTAGAAAGCTACATTATTCCTGAGTATCATAGGCATTTATCCCGAAAAACAAAATATGGGTCGAAGTCACGGGGAAAAAGCTAGTACGAAATATTCTTGACACGAAGAACCGGCAAATCTCACCCGATGTAACCAGCCCGCAGGGTACAGAGAAGCAAGCAAGCATTTCAGAACTCATGTTGCAGGATTTAACAACCCCCTAGTAACAGTAATATTTATAATAAAAACCTTTGTTACAAAAATATACAACCGACTTCCAAATAAAAACACTATAAACTGATTAAAACAGTTTTTATTTTTGTTTTTTTAGTTGTGGTTCATAATGAGCAAATTCAATAGTAAAGTACCTATAATGCCCAAAATTATGCTTGAATAGATTGCCCGAATAACATAAAACTAACATAACCGGTGAATTGAGAGTGTGCCAGGGTGAACTACATACATATCTGCGTACCCCTTTAGAGCATACCGGCGTGATGTTATGTTATGAAATGGCGAAAAAAATAAACAGACTTGCGATTGCAGCAATCCCGAGAGATTGGCCGTTGTTTATTGGAGAGTTATGTTGTATATCGCTGAAGTTCTTAATCAGATCTTAATCATATCAATAAATGGGACGAGAAGCACAAGCTTTCAAATAAAAAAGATTCATCATAATCGGTTCACTTAGTAAAAAGTTTTGAGGTAATACATAAAAAAAATACATTCGAATCGAGAACCTCCTCCTTTTTGATGTCGGTAAAAAAAAACAAATGTCCCTTATAAGTTTGCCACCTCAAGTTTTCAATGGATCCGTGTCTATCGCCCCCAGGCGACGCGACGTAACCCGTCAGTAACAAAGCGGCATCGGCAGGGTTGCCAACATACACGTGTCGTTTATACGTGATGCAATGTATGTGTTGGTAGGCAGCGCTTCCTGCCGCGCACGTGACAGCTTCCGGCTGGAGCCCCGGTCTGCGGCAGCCCTACTTATTGATGGAGCTCCATACAACCATCCCGTCTATTGTTGTTGCTGCGATCCATTTTCTGATTGCTGTACGCTTGCAGGCGTAACTCTTTGACGTAATGATATGGGCATTATTATTGGCATTAATAGTACATTTAGTGTCGAGCACAAAAGTCGAGATTTTAACACGAGCGATGTAGCCAATTTTGACGTGAGCCGAAGGCGAATGTCAAAAGCTACATGCGAGTGTTAAAATAAAGCCTTTTTATGCGAGACATGAACGATTCATTTTCCACTATCTGATGAGCTTACTTAATTAAATGTAAATAAGTTCCAACAACAATTTATTAGAAACGTTCAGACTAAATACCACGGACTATATACACACAATCAAGGCGTGCTTTTTCAAGAGGTAACAGGTTCAGTATCATTCTGTCAGTTACATAATGATACATACAAAAGTCATTTCGTAACTGTTATTAAGTAATTTTTTTTTAAATTTTTATTTTATAATCTTGTGTTTAATCAATGATTAAATGTTCATATTTCGAAACGAATTTCTTAGACAATGATTTTTTTTTAGATTATGTGTTACATAATAGACAAGGTAGAGGATTTTTTTTTTTTATTGTATAGCCAAATATTTTTTTAAATCTTTTGATCTTTTGATACTACTGTAAAACGACTATACAAAAAGTTTGCTCTCGTATATCAAAAACATAAAAAAATAACAATAGCAAAGCATGGAGCAGTGGTGGCCAAGTGGTATCGGCCGCGACTTACAAGTTGTAGGTCGTGGGTTCGAGCCCAGGCAGGCGCTTTACTTTGTGTAAATTATTTCATCACCACTGCTTTCATAACGGTGAAGGAAAACATCGTGAGGAAACCGGCATGTCTTAGAACCAAAAATTCGAAGACATGTGACATCTACCAACCCGCACTGGGCCCGCGTGGTGGATTACGGCCCATTCCCTCTCTCAGAGAGGAGGCCTGTGTCCCAGCAGTGGGAACATTAATAGGCTGATGATGTGATGTGATGATGTGTAGCAAAGCAAACACCAAATCTTCAAAGAATGAATTAAGTTATGTTAATTTATTGCAAAAAAAACTCCATGATAAAATTGTGTAACACGCTGTAAAAGACAACATATAATATTTGTCTCATTTTACAAAAACCTCTCCACTGCATTCTCTTGCTGCCAAGAAAATGGAAAGGTTTATCAAATCAAACAACAAATCATGTGCCGAATGAGATTTCCCATGGACCACTTTACAATAACCTTTGAGTATGAGTTTTCCAAGAAAATGTGGTGTCTATGACCGTAGTACTGACTTCCACGTTTCTAAAATAAGAAGCAGCTAAGTGCGTGTCGAGTCACGCACAGATTAGGGTAGAGAACTCAAAATGATGAACTTTTCCATACAAACTTCCATCCCCTATTCAAGCCCGTTAATGAAATGAATGTTCAGAAAACCTTACTTAATGTTCAACTTCGTTATACACAGAAGGAATCCTTGTGCATCTAGCTTGACCCAGCTAGAAAAGAATTTTAGAATTTACGTACATATGTACACAAACTCACTCTTTATTTCTATGAGGGTAGGCAGGAACTTGTCAGCAGTGGTGGCCCAGTGGTATCGGCTGCGACTTACAAGTTGTAGGTCGTGTGTTCGAGCCTAGGCAGGCGCTTTACTTTGTGTAAATTATTTCATCACCACTGCTCTCAAAACGTTGAAGGAAAACATCGTGAGGAAACCGGCTTGTCCTAGAACCATAAATTAAAAAAAAAAAAAAAAAAAACACCAACCCGCACTGGGCCCGCGTGGTGGATTACGGCCCATTCCCTCTCGCAGAGAGGCCTGTGTCCCAGCAGTGGGAACATTAATAGGCTGATGATGTGATGTGGACTACAGAACGCCACTTGCTACGATCTAAGCCTTTTGCTTCGTTTACATTCATACATCTAGTCATACACGCACCTCGGATTTTCGATTTTATGAAGTAGACCCATAATTTAAGGCTGTGCATCGTCTGACAGTCAATAGATTTTAGACTTTATACAGTAGATAATAAAGTAAGTTGTCGGCTGTTCCAGGGTACTACGCGGACATTCTGTCGGTGGCGCAGGAGGTGCGCGGCAACTCCACGGTGTCGGTGAAGGACGAGGCGCGCGGCTTCCACCTCAACAACCTGTCGTACGCCGGCCCCATCGTCATGGGCTTCGGAGGTAACCTTACACTAATATACATTAATTATTATTTTGATTATTAACATTAATTAAATAGAGAGAGAACAAACACTAATACAGTACAAATATTTTCTTAATGTCGCTTGACAAACTTCGTGTATCGTCTGTCGTCGGCTTTTTATCAGTGGCCCTTTGCATGTGCAGACCGGACGCTCGCAATCAACTTAAAAGTATATAGAGTTGTTAATACTCTTTTAACACAATGTAATTTATTTCAAAAATGAGAGGAAAGCTGCTATTTTTACAACTTTTTTTTACACGCTTTCGTTTGTATTCGGAAATGCGGTGATTGCCGTGGGACATTAAGAAAATAGTTATACTGTAACTACCTAAATGCTAGTGGGTTCCCGCTTTGTCGATGCGGGGGGGCTCAGTAACCGTGGCTTGGTCACCCACGGTGAAGCGAAGAGGAACCCGAGGAGGGGCCGCTCGTCAGGGCTTTTGCCGATTAAGCCGACGACGTAGCGGCCAACTAGTTAGTAGGTTGCGGTGCCGCTTGGTAACAGGCGACATCGCAACTGAGGCGGGCCGCGATGTCTTATGGAGATTCCCAGGTCCCATACGATGTCGCGGCTGAGGGTTGGAGGCCGCGGTGGGAGAGGAGTGCCGGTATTGCACGCTCTCCCTACCTTCTGCGGCCCGGACGGGGCCGCCACCGTCTGATGGCGGACGCGGTGGGGCCGCAGGGGAGGAGGAGTGTCGATATTGCGTTAGCCGCTCTCCCTATCCCCTGCGGCCGAACAATGGTAGGTGGCGGGGCCATTGACCTTGACCCGTCACAGGGGGACCAAGGGTGCCATACACGGGGTCGTCTGGCGCCCATGTGCTGATTGGTCCCTAGGGTCGTCACGGCGTGCAGTGTGTTCTGGTGCGCCGGTGACACCACCGAGGAGAGTCCGATGACGGACAGCCGCGGCGGGTTCGCGGTGAGTGCTAACGCGTACCCGTGTTCCCGCCATAAGCGGCACAGGAGGACACCGTGGAGTTTTAGTGGGTTGGAGTCCCACATAACTGCACTATCTCCCTGTGGAAGCGCAGTATGCATGAGCAATTCTCCAGGCAAAAAAAAAAAAAGGCCCTAGTGCGAGTCAGTATACTAAGGGCGTTTCTGCTCTTACTCGTATTCGGATCGTATTCGAAATTATTTGTATGGATGTATTCATATCAGTTTTTAAAATGTTCACAATATTTAATTCCAATATGTAAAAAAATTATCGAATACGAGTACGTTGACTTACGCCAACTTCATTGTGTGACACAAAATTGTTCTTTTATCTATACTTCTATACTAATATTATAAAGAGGAAAGATTTTTTTGTTTGTTTGTTTGTATGTTTGTTTGTACCGAATAGGCTCCGAAACTACTGGACCGATTTGAAAAATTCTTTCACCAATAGAAAGCTACATTATTCTTGAGTGACATAGGCTATTTTTTATCCCGAAAATGGGTCCTGTGGGGTGGTCCACGGGAACGAAGCCGCGGGCAACAGCTAGTTAGAAATACAGTTTCAGTTCAAATAGAGGTCGAGTAAGTATAAAACTCGCAGTAATGCCACAAAGCACAAACTTGGATGAAACTTAGCACGAGGGTAGACTATGTCAATATAAGCATAGACAAGTACAGGGCTTATATCGTTTCGTATGTTCCCTCGGGATAATTACTGACTATAACGCGGGCGAAGCTGCTGTTAAAAACTTTTATATATTTTTTTGTTGTGTTATACTCGTTTATGAGACCGCGTATTGTGCTCTGAGCACTAGTTTCGGCTGCCATAGCCATAGTCAGAACTGTCAGAGGCCGTCTTTTACTGCCGTAAGGTTACGCTATAGTTTTGGTATACTGTGTGAAGTTGTAATTAAAAAGGAAGAATCTTAAATCCTTTAGTTCAAGCAATATACTATTAAATACTTAAATAACAATAACTACCTATATATACAGTTAAACAAAAATAAAACTACGAACGCGTATAAAAGGGCAGGGGTCAAAAAATTCGTCCACATCGCTGTCAACGTGAAAAGTGCCCAGAACGCTGGCAGCATTGCCACGTTGGATGGCAATGCTGATTCTCTGGCCAAGGAAAAGCCCGGCCTTCTGGTCACGTGAAGAGTCGAGTAGCCGTTTGCTTACATCTCGAAATACTCGAAGAGCACTCGGACCCCATGGACCTAATGTTTCAACTCCAAACGGCTCAAATATATAACTTCCAATAAGGTTATTGTATTTGCGCCATTTGAGGTTTTCTGCACCAGCAGCAGCTGCCCCAGCACAGCCCGCCGTACTAAGAAGATGGGATGGCGCAAGGGTGTCGACACATGTTGCATCCCACACCAGAGGCCTACCCACCTTCCAAGGCATTATGGTCATCCATCATCCGTCAGCAATATTAATAAAAATGTTGTTGGCGTCTGCGTAGTCGCTACGGTACACCGTTGTTACGGCGTATCGATGCATTTGGCTACGGCGTAGCAGCGCCTGTTGCTACTTCGTAGCTTTCTGTGGTTACGGCGTAGCAGTGTCTGTGGCTACGGCGTAGCAGAGTCTGTGGCTACGGCGTAGCAGAGTCTGTGGCTACGGCGTAGCAGAGTCTGCGCGCTGCGTGCGCCTACTGGACTTCACACCTTAGCGGCTACGCGGTTTCCGTTCATAACAGGACTTTTCTTAAAATGCAAGTAATATTTAAAAAGTCACTCCAGTCTTAATTGTATACAAACTTATATACAACATAAAGAGAAAATAAAGTTGATGTAAAATAAAGGGGAGCTTAACTCAAAATAGAGTTTTTTACCAGCAAACCTTACAGTGATATAGAGAGTTTACAAAAGAAAGAAGATAAGTAGTTCAGTGTACCTACACTTTTAGAATAATATAAAAGGAATTAAATTAATCTATACAAATAAAGAAAATTGAAGTGTCTGTATGTAATATCAAAATAACAACGTTTTATTGAATGCACGTGAAAGTATATACGGTACTAACAACAAATAAGCAATTTTTAAGATTTTTGTCTGTCTGTTTGTTCCGGGTAATATCCGAAACGGCTGGACCGATTATGACGGGACTTTCACTGGTAGATAGCTGATGTAATAACGAGTAACATAGGCTACGTTTGATCACGAGAATATTCATAGTTCCGGCGGGAAACTAAAAAAATAAAAATATTTTTTTTACGAGTTTGACGCGGACGAAGTCGCGGGCAACAGCTAGTCATTAATATACGTACATACAAAAACAAATATATAGGGATATATATTTATATTTCGATTTAATAATCAGTTATCAATATTAAAAGTACTTAAAAGTTTACACTTAAAAATAAAATAAAAATTGATGAGGACTAATTTACGTAATCTAAATGTATCTCATGATAGTGGTCTAACTTTTCAACAAAAGATTCACTTTAGTTTTAAAGTTGTTTGAAACATATTTTTAAACTTTTTTGTTTTGACAAGTTTTATATACAACTAGATTAAACTTTTATTAGATGTTATGGAGGGTACATGTTTATTTTTACAAACCTTGATGTAAACTCGAAGTACGAGCAACATAGCACACAATTGGTCGTTACATGAGGAATCTACAATAAGCGTAATAGTCATGACATTTGGATGTAACATAAGATTATACCTATATTCGTCGAAGGGGCAGAGGTGTACAACAATACATACACTAGTACATCTGTACTAAATTTCTCCCGGTATTTTATTTACCCACGTCCGTGTGTCACTAGTGGGGTGCCAACTGAAAATCAGCGCTGGGTGTCTGACTCCCAGCAAATGCTGAGTTGGTAACCCCGTATGCACCCCGGTATGGCACGCCCGGCGCAATAATTCTTAAACCGTTTTGTACTTTTTTTTACCATTCTTCTCTGTTACTTTGTGATTGTTGTTGTTGTGTTGTGTCTGTGTCGAATAAATGTTTTCTACTATTCTCTTCCAACACAGAAGTGCCTACAATTTCCTTGTAGAAGAATTATAGAGAGAGAGTAGAGAGACTGGGAGAGAGAGAGAGTAGATAGATAGAGCGAGGTAAAGGAAAAGAGAGACACAGGTAGAGAGTTGAGAGAGGGAGAGGGAGGTAGAAAGAGTAGATGCAGAGAGGAAGAGTGTAGTCTGTAGTTTGGAATCTAGAAGCATTCACTACATTATTGAACATGTTAACGTTTCAGGTTTCATCGTGGTGGCAGCATGCGTGATGACGTTCGAGGCACGAGACAGCGCTGCTAAGGTGACGCCGGCGCGACCACAGGTACTCATCAGCGTGAGGCCTACATAAACTGACGTTCTATCAGTATAACTCTAGTACTCCTAGTATCCTGGTTGCATACCGGTAGCCACCCATTACACACCCGCTTTTGTCCCGAGTCTTTCAACTGACAACACTATTTATATTATAGATAAGGATAACATTGACATGCGCCACCAAACACGCCAGGAAAGGATGAATTATGATTTATTCGATACCGTAGCGGCCTCGAGCCGAGCCCCACGCGAGGCACAGACGAGCGATGACATGATGCGCTCCATGCTATACCGTGCCGCATCCGCGTCCCGGACGAGGCTCGGAAGTGTTCCGACGACGCATGGTTCAGTCCCGCGCTCTTCTCGACTCGTAGCACGTACGGGACTTCACCAGTCCCATTGAATGTTGAATGCCCATGTTACACCCACTCCTATCAAGGTCGGAGACTATACTCGAAGTTGTGGACGACTATATGTCTACTTGGGACAAACGATCCAGTTGTTTAGGGCCAACTTCGAGAAAGAGGTCAATCGTCGAATCCGACTCGGCTGGGCAGCGTTCGGGAAGTTGAGCTGTATCTTCTCGTCAACTTACTACAGTGCCTTAAGACGAAAGTCTATGACCAGTGTGTGTTGGTAGAGATGACCTATGACTCTGAGACATGGCCGCTCAAAATGGGCCTCATCAGAAAGGTTACAGTCACAATGGGCAATAGAGAGGGCTATGCTCGGAGTTTCCTTGCCTGATTGAATCAGAAATGTAGAGATCCGCAAGAGAACCAGGGTTACCGACATAGCCCGAAGAATTGCCAAACTTATGTGGTAGTGGGCAAGGCACATTGCTCGCAGAACAAATGGCTGATGGGGCAGAAAAGTTCTGAGAGTGGCTACCGTGAACCGGAAGATGTTGCGTTGGGAGGCCTCCTACTAGGTGGACCGATGACCTGGTGAAGGTTGCGGGGATCCGGCTGAGGGGTGAGGCCTATGTCCAGCAATGTACATCTTACGGCTGATATGATGATGATCATGATGACGTACGGGACTCGGACACGGCTCGCGCCCGCCACAGTCTAGCATTAATCATCCTACGTTTTCGATAAACCTTGGTTGACAGGTTTTTATGCTGATAGAAAGCCGCTTTGTCTAGAATCACTGGCCTAGTCCTCCCTTTTTATTTTTCCAGATTTAAGAATATAAGATGGTTCAGCAAAGTAATAGATTTAAATTGCCTTTATTCAAAACCGCGGTTAAACAAAAAAAAATATTGTGCAAAATTATGCTAAGTAATTAAACACTTGTTTTATTACAACAATATCTATCATTGAAATTCTTTAAAACTTTATGCACATCGAGTGTTTCGGGACATCAGCAAGCCCGTAAGGCCTTTTCTTCGGCCAAAGAATCAATATTGCCAAATAGTGCCATTCAAGTTTGTCAATGCTGGTAGCGCTCTGGGCCCTTTTCCTGGGATTTTTTTGATGCCCAATTAATTCTTCCCTTCTCCCCTTTTCATACATGCTTGTTATCAAAACTGCAGTCGAAATCACCCAAAGCTATAGTGTCTAAAATTTATTTTAGGAGAACTTTCATGTTAATAATAATAGTTTAAACTGATCATGGACCATAAAACTACTTTTGTTTCTATACTACAGATTAATATCAGTTTTCGACTGTTCAAAGTCTTCATCAAAAAATTTTAGGCACTGTAGCTTTGGGTGACTGCGATTGCAGCTTAGTCTCATGACTGTACATTATTATTCTTGAATATAAGTTATTTATAAGTCCGTAATATATTAGTTAAATTCTGTTGTCAACAATAAACATTCTATTCATTGGTTTTTCTTTTTATCAATCATTCAGCTTAACGCGGGAACGTTATCCGCTGTGCAGGCGATGCCACGTCCACTGGCAAGGCGTGGGCCGGCGTGTGCTGCGGCACGGCTGGACACGCTGGGTGTGTACCGCCTGCCGCACGCTCTGCCATTACCGCATGCTCTACCGCTCGCGCCGCACCCGCACCGCCACCACCGGCCCAGCCATCACAGGTACACAGCTCACACAACACAAACTTGTGCCAAGTAAGATGAAAATAGTGGTCTTTGCCCTTCCTTAACGTATTGAGGAATCCGAACAATCAGCTTTACAGCATGTAACAAACTAAACGCAACACCTAAAAAGTTTTTATTATTATACTCACCATTATGAACAAATTTTAATATGGGACCATCCCGATAACCTCGAAAATAAAAACAAATACCGCATAATGTTTGCACATCTCCATAAAAAAATGTTGGATGGACAATAACCACTATCGTCATGCTAAAATGCACCAACACCAACTATAGTTTGCAATATCCAAAGTACACGCCTAATTATTATTTTTCAATGAATAGGGCAAGTTTTAACTGTACAAACTTAACCATATGGAACGTGTGCTTACTCTGACCTAACTTCAATGAAATAAAATAAATTTATTAAGATTAATGATCATGGTGCCATCTTGCCAATTGCATCCACGGCGACCGCATTTATTGACTGATCTATCATGTGCCCACATATCTCTGGCATATTCATAAATTAAGAGCAAAGCAAAGCCTGAGCAAATCTTAAATTATTATTTTAAATGCTAATAAAACAATGGTGAATAGTAAGCACGCGCCCTTTGTAAGAGCAATAACAAGACCGACTGTAGTTAGATATCCAGCCCTGTAGCTAAGCTAATTGTCGCTTCTACGCCTCAGCCACGTTCACTAAACTACTCATGCCATTGCTTACCGCTCGGCGGTGCGATATCACTCGGGTAAAAATACCACAACATGCTTCACGTTATAAGATTACGGAATATGTTGCGTGTTGCTACTGGTACGGGGAGTCATGTGACTTGCACCTCGTCAGCTAGTGACATACAGCCGACACACACACTTGACAAAAGACTAGGACGATGATGAGGGCAGTCAGTGTATGTGACACAGAGTTGCTGGAGACAGAGGGAAGATCCGCGCTCGGTTTGGCTCGGCGCCTGACCTGCACAGCGCGAGCGCGCGCGCCGCGTTGCCCGTGAGCGCGCTGCGCCGGCCGCTGCGCCGCTACGCGCTCTCCGTAGACGAGCCCCCGCAGTCAGCCGTTAGGTAATTCACATACATCACCAACACTGTTCTTCATAATCTTCCTTTATTTTATCATTTCCGCTTAGTAATTACCCTTGAAAACCTTGCTTGTTATATGTTTTTCTATCGTTTACTTGCTGTTATAAATGACTACTTCTTTAAAACAAATTGTACAAACTTACTGTTTTCTGAACAACAAAGGAGAAAATTAAATCAAGCTGGATCGCACACTCCAACGGCGATACGATGCGGGGCAAGGAACTGCGCGCTCTGTGCGGAACCGCGTCTGGTTCTACGCGTGTTTTACATTCAAACGGAATTAACTACTTACATATGCTACAGAATTATTGCAAGCACCGTAACCTTATTATAAATTACGTGAAATTATAAACTCTCGACCTCGTCTTATTTTCATCTCCGGCAGGTGAATTAAGTGAAATGATTAGTTACTTAAATACGGCAAGCCTCGAGATTGGACTTCGAATGAATTATATGTCAAAGACGAAACTCATGACTAACAGCGTCCAACGGCAACTGTGTATAGGGGGTGTGGCGATTGCATTTTTGATCATTGAGTTTAATCTACGTCGGTCAAATAGTCTCTTTCCAGGTGAGACAGGATAAAGAAGTAGCAAGAGGCACCGAAAACGCCTGAAAGAACTGGTCGATGGGGGCTCTGATGAAACGAGACCTTCCCATTTTCCACAATAGTAAATTAATGGACATGTGCATTCTCCCTATCCTCACATACGGAGCTCAAACATGGTCTTTGACAATTCAGCAGAGGTCCAAGCTTGAGGTTTGTCAGCGAGCAATGGAGCGCAGCACTCTTGGAGTCAGTTTGAAAGACCGTATCAGGAATACAATGCTACGCTCAAAAACGCAAAAGCTTATATAGGACTGGGCCGGCCACGTTTGTCACAAGTCGAACGTCTCATGGGCAAAAGCATAATGTGGAGTGCATAATGTGGGCCTCGGAAAATTTTCAGCGCCACCGCGGCAGAACCAGGTGAAGATGGCGGGACGAGCTTGACACCTAAAGAAAGGATTGGTCTACACTTACCCAAAACCGGGGGAAATGGAAGGAAGAAGGGGAGGCCCTGCAGTGGGACAATTCGCCCTGAAAATAATAAAATAAATAATATAAACTCTCGGAAAATTGTGAACAGAAACCTGTGGATTTTACTGTGTTATCGAGAGTTAACTAAAAAAGAGATTTATTAAAAACAATAAAAAACGTTTGCAATAATCCAGTGTCATATTAGGTACAACGCTAATGAACCTCGCGCCCCATCTCGTGGTGCGTTGCAATGTGAGATCAGTCATGTTTTTGCCACGTACATATTTTTATTTGGTTGTTGACTTGTTAGCGCCAGCGCGGCCGAGTCGGAGTGCGGGTCGCAGTCGTCGCTAGCGCTGGACCTGCACGGCAGCGGCGCGTGCGCGGGCATCACGTTGCGCGTGCGCGACAACACGCGCCGTCGCCCGCTCGCCAGGCAGCAGCGTCTCCGGGACGACACCGTGCATCGTTAGTATTCCCCATTAATACACCGTTAAATTTTGGTAGTTAACAAGCCCTTAGAGAGTCAATCATGAAACAGTACCGAATTGTAAACAAAAAATTAAAAAAAAGGACACACAAAAATACTGACTACCAACCCCCACCCTATCGACCCTCCACGGGCTTTTGGACCAAAATTGCATATTTTTATTATTATTATTTATTATTATTATTATTCGCGCGATATCACTTTCTATTAGGACGACGTCTGACGGACTGAGGTTACTCTACCGACGAGAACATTTTGTTCAGCTGTTTGCTCGGGTGTCGTAGATGCGTAGGTTTTGAGGCTCAAGAACACTGCTCATGAAAAGAACTACACGTCTGAATGCCTGCCTGTCAGCAGTGGCTGATAAAAATCTTTTTCCGCCTTTTGTGCATTTATTAATCAATATTTTCTTTTTTTCAGCAACTCCTGTGCCAAGTTTAAACAACATAAATAACATAGTAGAATCCACATTCAGGTAATAGATTTTATTATGATTACATTAATACACACGTTTAAGTCACCTTGGCCACGTGTTGACCACTAGCCTCAGGGACGATGACATTATTGAGAGAAAGCGGAGGGCGCTGTCGGTCAGAGCGAATATGTTTGCCCGCCGGTTTGCACGTGCTTCTGCGGGGCGCAAAAATCTTACAGCGCCCTTCGCGTTCAGGTGAATAATGCTTGCTTGCTTTGCTTTTATGCATTAATGCGTAAAAGATGTGTATCCTTGGTGCGCAAGATGTGGGCCAGCTCCAACATCAATCTGGGCATGATACTGACAGGCTGGACTGTGTTGTATTGAATCGTTGCTCCATTATCATAGCTGGAATGTAAAGCAATGATAGATGTCTACAAATGTTAAATGTTTGTGTTTTTTAATGTTGTTATTGTGTTACTAACATATATATAAGTTTATATTGTTACTAACACTTTAAATAAATGTATTTAGGTTAAGTTATTCTATATGCTCTGTTGCCTTTAAAAAATGAATTAATAATAATAATTAATCCACTAAGCTTACTTACTTTTACTGACACGGTCTTAATAAACAGTAGCATAACACTCAGTAATCCTATTAAACTTGCGGATATTCGTTGGCGCATGTTTATCAGCAAGCTAGTATGAACTATGGACCACCATTAGTGCACCTGTTCCTGTTCAAAGAGTGTTCAGCCACTGCATCAAACTGATGTATATGGTCGCGTACGGCTCATTAAAAGAATAGACACGCGTAGTCGCGTCCTGCATCCTGCGTCCTGCAGCCTCATTGTGGCCAGTGCTTAATGGCTTAATGTATCATATTTTTTTCAGAACGGAAGCGGAAGACGAAAGTAAAAACAATATGGAAACGATGCATTTGAGTGTGGAGCAAGAGGAGCGCGCGAGCAGCGCCCCGCCCGCACATCCCGCGCTGCCCTCTCCGCCACCCTCGCCGCGCCTCGTGGTGACGTCACCCGCCGTGGCGACTCCCGGCCCCGCCTCACCCGCCACCCCACCAGAGACCTGCATCACCATCGAGCCTGCGGAACCGTCCTCAGAAGATCCCCCTCTCGCTGACCAATGAGAAATAGCTCAGTCTCGCTCCGACGAGACGCTCTAACATGCTAGAAGACAAGACGGTTCTTGTTGATACAATTTTGTATGAATTATACAATTTTTTCAGTTACTTTGAAATAACAATGTATTGTACAAATACATGTATGTACATACATTACGTACCGAGTTTTCGATGTGTCTTCATAAAATTGTCGACAGTTATTATCTATTTTTTAGACCCACTATTGTAAAGTAATATATTGGTGTACCTATTATGATAAGAAAATTTACATGACGTTATAAGGCAGAAAGATGTAGGCCTATCAATTGGCGAAGTATATATCTTTCAATCTAAATATTGTGGTGCCGTAGCAAAAGAAGGATAAATAGAAGGTTTTAAGATAATGTATTGTAGATATATTAATTTGTTCGAGTGAACTGGTAACCAATAAGAGTGTGATAAATGGCCGGAGTATAGTTAATATATTACACCACAACATAAATTAAAGACAGTTATTATAGTTTAGAAAGGCGTGCTCAAAGAAAAGTAGCATAGACACTAACCGTATTCAATAACCACTCGTAGCACCTCGTATCATCGCGTAGCGTGCCACGTGTAACCAATGTCGATTGCTGGAGTTTTTGAATGAGGTAAGGTGTTATGAATTTGGTGTTGCCGAGTGCACACAATGTCTCCTCCATGCGCAGAACACGCTCCAGAACAACTAATTGCAAAGGTAAACTACCTGGCACTGTATCTCATTCACAACTGCAGCCTAATTGCGTAAGTGAATTCTGCAAAGCAAACAAGTTGGAACCTTCCCAAAAACGACTTTTCGTATTGCTTATTACACTCTGAAACGGAAAGGTTATGCTCCTTTCATTACCAATGTTTTGACGTAGAATCGATTGTAAAAGAATGAATGAAAGCGGAAGAATCGTAATAAAACTTCACTATTGGTATTGTGTAATGCAAATGTCATATATCTTCAACTCCGTAGTATCTCTAAGTAGTCTGAGTTCAACTCAAAGGAGGATTTGGAAAGCTAACGCTAGCATTCCAAATTAGTTTGGCGATACCGAAAAAGTTGAAAGAAATGATTCTGATTCTTTGAAAGAATCGATTTGTTTCCTTTGCAGAATTCACTTACGCAATTACGCTGCTGGTCTTACTTACAATAAATCGCGTCATCTCTGCATAGAAAAGACATAGTGTGAGCTACGTTGAAATCGTCTGATTCAATGAGTGTGTTATACGTAGGTGCACATGCCTTATGATCTTTTTCTGATCTATAAAATACGACATAATAGATTCACCTGTAAGTTCAACACTAGTCGTTCTTATAAATAAAATAATATTATAAAACAATTATCAATTAAATCCATTTTAATTTCTCATCCGTTGTTAAATTAAAAGACTGATAAAAGCGAATTTCATAAAAAAGTCACATAATTTTACAATAAATATATGCCATTAAAAAGTTACATGAATTTGGTACTTACGTATATTCTCATTATATCGCATGCATAATATTTCACTTTTTAGTATTTAATTAAAAATATTATTTGTAATTGGTTACTGAAAAAGTTTTTACAAAAACATAATGTAATTAATATTAGCCCATTTCGTAGTTCTGTTTTATGTTTGGTTAAATGGTGAGGTTCAAAAGGGTTCAAAAATTCCTTTTTCTACGGAGCTCTGATAATAGTGGAGTGGTAATTAATAACACGTAATCGAGACTGTTCAAAAACTGATAGGTACTAGTGTTGGTACTTATAATACCTCTTGTATCTATATGACACCAGCAGCCTAATTGCGTAAGTGAATTCTGCAAAGCAAACAAGTTGGAACCTTCCCAAAAACGACTTTTCGTATTGCATATTACACTCTGAAACGGAAAGGTTATGCTCCTTTCATTACCAATATTTTGACGTAGAATTGATTGTAAAAGAATGAATGAAAGTGGAAGAATCGGGATAAAACTTCACTATTGGTATTGTGTAATAAAAATATGTGCAAACGTCATATATCTTCAACTCCGTAGTATCTCTAAGTAGTAGTCTGTGTTCAACTCAAAGGAGAAAGCTATCGCTAGCTTTCCAAATTAGTTTCGCAATACCGAAAAAGTCGAAAGAATTATTCTGATTCTTTGAAAGAATCGACTTGTTTCCTTTGCAGAATTCACTTACGCAATAAGGTTGCAGGTTATAAATTCAACCAACTCTGCAGTCCGCCACTCCACTGTGCGTCACAGTATTTGTATTCCTGCTACACAGTACACAAGGCACCGTGTTGCAGGTTCGATCAGTCGATATAATTGCACCGAGCTACGAATAATTGTAAATTATTATCATCAATACCTATGTAAAACTGTACAAGAATCGCGAGTTTAGTAGATCATAATAGATATAATTATTAACTGACAAGCACATTGATACGTGTTGTATGTAGTTTATTTTGTGTACATAGACAATATGTACTTTTTATATAATCCAACAAAACCATGCATCACAAATAAACTTATGAACATAACGTAAACTTATATAGAAGTACATTTTTATCTCGTCTGACGAAAGATTGCACGAATACTTACTTTGATTGGTACTATCTTTATATTTTAAGTAACTATCCTTGCCCACAGATCTTATAGGACAGATATGATAGGTTTTAATATATACAGTACGACTCAATTCACTCAAATATGTCTTTTTATAGGTACATATGTTAATAAGATTTTTGATTAGGTTGGAACACAAAATTTTTACGGAGAAGAGGAAAAATTATAGGAAGGATAGTGAAGGAGGTGGTGTATTAATGATGTCACATGACTAAGTATCTACATGGAATCTTGATTGTTACGTCCAAAGTCTATACCTAAATTATTCATACAGGTATTTTACGTAATCACAGAAATGTTTGACGAAAAGGCTTTTCTTTTACAATTAAAATTAATTGTGAAAAATTTATGATGTGAAGATAATAATATAATGGTTATTATACTCGCTGAAGGCCTAACCTGAAGTAAATAATTGTTTTTTTAAATTAATTTAAAGGGGATGTTAACGAAAGGACGAAGTAGTGTTAGTGTTATAGATGTGATGTTATTGTATGTATAAAATGCGGCGTAAAGCAACAAACTCGGAGACTTTGTCTAATCCCTCTTGATTGCGCACCTTCACAAGATGCAGATCATTTGAATGCTAACAAATCTATTTATTTAATATTTAACAAAATACTATTTCATAGATCCTCATTTAAAAGCTCAACGCCCTCAAATTTGGAAAATTGCAGGGCGCGAACAATATAACTATGGAGATACTGTTTTTTTTTTATATGGGACAATCCCACCGCACTATTCCCAAACCACTGCAACTCCTGAAAACCAGAATCAACAGTGGCGACCACCAGAAAAGCGCCGAGGCAATGAAGCTCGACGAAGTCCCGGAGAATGAATTTAACTGTCTTGGATCCCGCAACGAAATTAATCAGAAAAGAATAACGGAGGAGTAGGAAAAAACATAAATTTCCAGTTCCCTCCATATCAAGCAGGAGACAGAACAAACAAGGCCACTAGGCACAAAGGGTCGTTTACAACTGGGATAAGCCCAGTTGCCTAGCACCACGGATAAAAATAAGAATTAATATTAATGGGTCCTAACATTGTAAGCTGTTATGTTTGATTCCAATAATAGGTATGGCAAAAACGCTTGAACGCACGGAAATTTGTTCTAGTTTCCACAAGGTCCGTATAGTAAACAACTCCTGAGGTAGCCTCTACATTATTCAATATAATATTACGTTCATTCTGCCAAAGAATACACTACTACGGAGATACAGAATATCGAAACTTTGGAGCCCACGCTTCGGAGATTTTGTATTATTTGACTATGTAATTCTGCTCTCGTACCTAACTAAAAATACAGTCACTACAATGTTGGTTGTTTATCCATTGCACAAATAAAAGTCAAAGAACCAATTTTATCTCTGTTACTTTCAGCACACAATTTCTCTAAAATAGAATAATTTTAATGTATGTACTTAGTTATGACACTCGAGATTTTCTGTCTCTAAATGACAAAACAGAAAAGAGACATAGGTAGGTTTGTCCTAAAATTTTACTGAGGTTTGGTTGTGTAGTTAATAATGGTTGCAAAAAATCGACTACCTACCTAATAATGCGTGGTAAACGTTTCCATCTTGAACTAACTCGGCAAATCTAGGGGTGATTTAGAAGAGTGGACGATGCAGTCGTGTTCTGACTGATCCGCGGCATAATTGTACTTTTGTATTATAATAAAAACTTAAAAAGCGTTTTATACGGTCTGTAATTAAATAGAATTCTTGTATATAGGTATGTAAGTAATTTTGTAAAATTAGCAATGTGTACTCAATCCAAATGGTTGTTGTGATGTCTATTAAAATTGTTGATTATTTACTTCTCTTTATTTAGATCCTTACTACCTAATCATCTGTCTTGCCTTTTACCAACTGCATATACAGTGAGTTTTAAGTTAGCGTGGATGGCCATATGCGAAAATATGAGGAATAGCGGCAAACACTCACGAGAGAGAGAGAGACACGAGGCCAGCAGCCTAATTGCGTAAGTGAATTCTGCAAAGAAAACAAGTCGATTCTTTCAAAGAATCAGAATCATTTCTTTCAACTTTTTCGGTATTGCGAAACTAATTTGGAAAGCTAGCGTTAGCTTGCCAAATCCTCCTTTGAGTTGAACACAGACTACTTAGAGATACTACGGAGTTGAAGATATATGACATTTGCATTACACAATACCAATAGTGAAGTTTTATCTCGATTCTGCCGCTTTCATTCATTCTTTTACAATCAATTCTACGTCAAAATATTGGTAATGAAAGGAGCATAACCTTTCCGTTTGTAATATGCAATACGAAAAGTCGTTTTTGGGAAGGTTTCAACTTGTTTGCTTTGCATAATTCACTTACGCAATTAGGCTGCAGGCCACTTTGATGAAACCTAAAACTATAACAATGGCTTTTTGAAAAATCAATATTCCTAGCCAGGAATCGCACCTGTTGAATTTTAAAAAAAAAGCTCATGCCGTATTATTACACCATTCGATAGTGTCGCTAATAAGGATCAAGTTCTGGGCAGTAATGGCATATAGCAAACTTAAGGAAAAGGCTCATTTTTAACAAAATATTTATTTATCCCACGTTATGTACCTCCCTAATAAACTCTTCAGTGATGAAATAATGGCCATTATTTACAATAAATAGCCGAGTTTACAACTTAAGTATGATTCCGTTTAGAATATTCTCCAAAGACTTTTTCATGTCATCAATTGCATGAGTCTTCGTAGATTTCATACAAGATAAAATGTATTTTGTTAAAAAAAAATATTATGCCATTTGATGCATTTGATCCGTATTAGCGACACTATCGAATAGGTTAATAATACAGCACGTGTTTTTAGGGTTCCGTACCCAATGAGTAAAAACGGGACCCTATTACTAAGACTCTGTGGTCCGTCTGTCTGTCTGTCTGTCACCAGGCTGTATCTCATAAACCGTGATAGTTAGACAGTTGACATTTTCACAGATGATGTATTCTGTTGCCGCTATAACAAGAAATACTAAAAACAGAATAAAATAAATATTTAAGTGGGGCCCATACAACAAAAGTGTTTTTTTGCGATAATGGTACGGAACCCTTCGTGCACGAGTCCGTTTCGCACTTGGCCGGTTTTTTTCCATAATCAGCGGGTTCAATTCCTGGCTAGGAATATTGATTTTTCAAAAATCCAATGATGCAGTTTTAGTTTACATCAAAATCGACCTCGTGACTCCTTTTAGTGTTTTCCGCTGTTCCTCATAGTTTCGGATTTGGTCATCAACGCCCACTTAAAAAACTCACTCTGTATATATTGGGGTCAGGCTTCTAGTCTAACCAGAGATACCTACCAGATACAGATACATGGGTGTTGTGGTACATTGGCCCCCTGTTTTTATTTTTTGCTTTGTGATATGCTCATGCATACCACGGAGAGATAATGCAGTCATGTGGGACTCCAACCTACTACAACTCCACGGTGCTCTCCTGTGCCACGTATGGCGGGAACACGGGCAAGCGTAAGCACTTACCCACGAACCCGCCGCGGCTGTCCGTGACCGGACCCTCCTCTGGGGAGAACCCCTTTGGGGGTATGTGGAACAGGGAGTAAAGTCCCACAAACCTCCATAGAAAAGGGAGGATCCTCCGACCAGACGGGTGTTGTGTCTGGTCCGGGCAACTGCCCGACGGTTGATGTCGGAATGTTGTATGTGTTCAAATCGCGCCGAAAACTTTACTTGCGCGATGCAGGATTTGTGTGACGTCATGTCATTAGTTTTTGTAAGTGGCGGCGTCGGTGCCGCTACATCACTCCCCTCCGGAGACCGGAGGTCGATAGCAGTTTGAGTCGTCCGTACATCTTGTGATGCGTGCCTGGCCAGTGGAAGGTTGGTTCCCGTGAGTCGGAACCGGAAGTCGCAGAGTTCGCGGTGAGTCGGAACTGTATGCGGTTGTGCCCCAGTGAGTCGGGGTGATGATATCCCAGTGAGTCGGGATAGTTTTGCTGGCTCCAGTAGTCGGAGCGGTGATGATGTGTCCCAGTGAGTCGGGACAGTGCTGCTGGCTCCAGTGGGTCGGAGCGGTGATGAAAGAAGCTGAGGGTGATGACCAGGTATGCGCGTCCGCTGCATGCTGGTGGTCAGGATACCCCCGTAGATGCCGTGGGTACTGGCTGGCTGTGTGACTCGCTGCTCGAAAGCTTGAGGAAGTGATGATGACGTCACGATGAAGTAGCTCTGCACGAAGGCTGCGCTGATGTTCATGTTCGAGGGTCACCAGTTTGGGGGTATGCGGAACAGGGTGTAAAGTCCCACAAACCTCCTTAGAAAAGGGAGGATCCTCCGACCAGACGGGTGTTGTGTCTGGTCCGGGCAACTGCCCGACGGTTGATGTCGGAATGTTGTATGTGTTCAAATCGCGCCGAAAACTTTACTTGCGCGATGCAGGATTTGTGTGACGTCATGTCATTAGTTTTTGTAAGTGGCGGCGTCGGTGCCGCTACACCCCCATCATCGGCGCACCAGAACACTTTGCAAGCCGTGACCACCACAGGGACCAAACCAGCACATGGGTGCCAGACGATCCCGTGTATGGCACGGGGTCGTCTGGCGCCCATGTCACGTCCCGCTGTGTTTTTACAGCGGCAACAGAAATACATCATCTGTGAAAATTTCAAGTGTCTAGCGATCACGGTTCATGAGATACAGCCTGGTGACCGACAGACAGACAGACAGATAGACAGACGGATCGTGAAGTCTTAGTAATTGGGTTCCGTTTTTACCCTTTGGGTACGGAACCCTAAAAATAGACGCAAACATAGCTTTTACGCGCACACAGTGGGTCTTATCATAAGGCTTAAAGTTACCCAAAGGGCAAAACAGTAGAGAGGACAAGCTCGGAGTTTTCTTGCCCCTGATCGAATCAAAAATGAAAATAGGCAGGAGAACCAAGCTTACCAACATAACCCGACTGAATCGAGCCGGGCCCCGTAACGTCTGTAGTATGACAAAGATACACAGAAACTAGGATACGATTTACAACAGGGTGTAACGGAAAGGTGCGATCATATTTTAAATACTACTTCTGCCCATGTATACTCGTATGAACAACTTGCTCCGACTTTCTTCCAACTTTTCTAAGCCATAGGCAATTCCCAAAAAGAAATGTGGATTTGCCTTACAAAGATGTCGTTCACGTGATCAAAATTTGTATGTAAAATTACAACCAATTTTTTTTAACTTTAAAGCTTTCGCGTTTTAATGGAAAACTATACTACTATATATATCACGGGAATTTAACGCGATGATTTAGATTATTTATTTACCTATTTAACCTGACGTTTTGACCGTGTTGCAACGATCATGTTCCCGGGTAGACTGGTGTCTCGGTGTTCTGGCTCCGTTGGGGCAGAAATTCTTCCTCTACCCTCACATTTCTACACACAACACTGACCGTGTCCTTATTCTGTAAGTTCACCGATTGCACAAAGCGAGGTAATGTTTTTTGAATCACTGGATTCCACGCCGCGGATAATTTGTAACCGTCATCCCGATTGAATGTTTACCAGTCTACCCGGGACCACGATCGTTGCAACACGGTCGAAACGTCGGGTTAAATAGGTAAATAAATAATCTAAATCATCGCGTTAAATTCCCGTGATATATTGTTTTCCATTTTTAGGGTTCCGAAGTCAACAAGGAACCCTTATAGTTTCGCTCTGTCCGCCTGTCCGTCCGCAGCTAAGCTCAGAGAATCTAAGTACTAGAAAGCTATAATGTGGCATGTATATACATATTAATAATTCCGACAAAGTGGTAACATAAAATCATGAATAATATTTTTTTTTCGGGTACCTCCCATAGACGTAAAGTGGGGATGTATTTTTTTTTCTCATCTATCCCATGGTGTGGGGTATCGTTGGATAGGCCATTCAAAAATATTATGGGTTTGTTAAAACCATTTTTCGAATCAGAGATTCGTTTGCGTAAAATTAAGGTTTAAGTTGCAAATTTATGTGAGAGTCAAGTGTCCCCCCCCCCCTGCCAGCGAAATGGTTGCTCTTGGCTATGTGAAAAAATTCACGGCAGTAGTTAATATAACGAAATTAAAAGGAAAATTATCACGGATAACAAGACTTTACAAGTTTACGAGTAATAGTCGCCCAACTTATAAAATGTACTTGGGCCAGTAAAAATTTTGTACAAATGCCATTAAAAATTACTTTAATAAAGTTGATAGCTGTGTAAGATAGAGTAAATATAATGCTTACGAACCATGTTAAAATATACAAAAATGAAATCATAACAGGCTTTACAAGTTTACGAGTAATAGTCGACCAACTTATAAAATGTACTTGGCACAGTAAATTTTTTGTACATATGCCATTGAAAAATTACTTAAATAACGTTGTTAGCTGTGTAAAACAGTTAGTAAATTTATGCTTATGAACCATCTAAAAATATACAAAAATAAAATCATAACATCCTTAATAATAATGATTTCTAAATTAATAATGTTTAAGCTCGAATAACGCATTGGAGTGGCCGGAGTCGTCGACAGTATAAGTCCGTAGTCCATACGGCGCATGCGCGCGGTGGAGTCTATTTTGTGTTAGTGCAGAAGTATTTTCGACGTTTTGTAATTAAAACGTAAAAGTAAAGTCATTTTAGATTCGATTTCCAAGCAAATAACTAATTTTCTTTTGTCGATTCATATTCTTCTATAAAGTCAATATGCGAACCGACTTCATCACTAATTGAGTAGCGTAAAACTTTCCAGAATGAAATAGTGAATACCGCAGATTAGAGGAATCACCTCTAATCTGCGGTATTAGAGGAGATTAGAGGTAATACATACGATTTTTTTCTAAAGGGTCTTTCAACAAGGACGGGTCGATGTTAAAATTGAATAAAACAAGATGTGTGTGAGATATTATCGAAATGTATTTTTTATTTAAAAGGCCCATTTATGCCAATTATGGGTGGAATATGACATCGTTCAAATGTCCGCTGCGGCTTCGTATGGTGGCACGAATCCTAGAGTTCCAATTTTTAATGACTCTGCTGTATAGATCGAGCGAGCGCTACTGATCAATGATAAACAATTTCTTTTGGCTTGAATTGAACAATATGGACGTGAACGACATGTGGTTCCAGCAAGATGGCGCTACTTGCCACACAGCGAACGACACAATCGACATTCTGCATGAACGGTTTGAGGGTAGAGTTAGAGTTCCGCTAGACTTTTTCTTGTGGGGTTTTCTGAAGTCGCAGGTCTATGCCAATAAACCACATCCGACCGTTGCCCTGAAAGCCAACATAACGCAGGCCATCGCTCGGATTCAGCCGGATCTATGCAGCAGAGTCATTAAAAATTGGACCTCTCGGATTCGTGCCACCATACGAAGCCGCGGCGGACATTTGAACGATGTCATATTCCATCCATAATTGGCATAAATGGGACTTTTAAATAAAAAATTAATTTCGTTAATATCTCACACACATCTTGTTTCATTCAATTTTAACATCGACCCGTCCTTGTTGAAAGACCCTATAATTCCGAAAGAGAAATAAACAAGGAGCGTGCACGCAAGGATCCAGGAACGAACTATACCATTCCCCGTGGCTCTAACGCGCGCTCGTATGGGCTCCTTTCGCAATTCGCACCCGCGGTGGTACTCAAATTGCTAATATTTTTCTAACTTCAGTTGCGAAGTTGGATTTTATAACTCCTTCTTCAGTTACCAGTTAGTCCTTATATAGTTTAAGTCGAGAGTGAATAGATTAAACCTAGGCAAGCGTGCTTCACCGTAGACCACATCATCGCATACCATCAGGCGAGTTAGTGGTCAAACGCAAGAATATAGATAAAAAAAAAATATCATTCTATGTGGGCCCGTTTTTAAACTTTGTGAGCCGCTGAAACCGTTCTTATGTTCATGTAACAACAACAAAACCCTCTTTTTAGTCCGCATTATTATGCAACTTCGGAACCCTATTACTGCGCGTGGCCCGACACGCACTTGGCCGGTTTTTTTTTTTATATTTTGCTATGACTACCTTGGCGAATGTTGTTTAAATACATGGCCAGAAGCAGTATTTTAAATGTAATTTTTTACACTAGGAATTTCTTTCTGTATCGTGGGTGCGTTAACAAACATTTAAACTCACATACACAAGACACCCAGATCCGGAATAACTTATCTTAACGTAGGCCATATAAATATTTGTTCCGTGCGGGAATCAATCCCGGGACACGCAGCGCAGCAGGCAATCGCTCAACCACTGCGCCAACAGTGTCGCCAAATGATTGCACCTTTCCGTTACACCCATACCAGTTGAAAATCCTATCCTATTTTCTGCTTATATGGCTAATGGTCAATGGCGCCATCAAAAGTTTCTCGAAAAAAAATAGGTTAGTAACATAGACAGGGTGGCTCCGACACCGACGACGCTAAAAGGAATATCGTGGATTCAATACATGATTCTGGACCCCCTAGAGTTGATTTTTCTCGTCGGCTTTTTCCTAATCTTAAAATAAAATCACAATCAAAAATTTATTAATTCCCTTTTTTCACAAAAATCAGCAAGTTTTGGGCCAATTTGCTTAAAATATTGCACACCATTTGGCTCAATTCATCGAGAGCCATGTGCAATCGGCTGCGCAGGGCACAAGATTGATTATAATCATTAGTACTTATCCAAAAACTCCAAAAAAACTAACTTCACAGTTTTATCCAAGCAAACATGATAAAAACAATCCCAGTACCTACTACTAGTTAAATAATTAGGTATAACTTGTGCTGAGGGGCTTCCGACATGCCCTATAAATACATTACTACCGTATTAAAGCTTTAAACACATTACGAACTACATCAACAGAAATCTCTGCCCGTGTGTGAGCCAAATCTCTACTAATCCTATCAAAGGTGCCACAGCGGATAATCCAGTGAATCTGGTTAGGAACGTGTGATATAAAAGCAAAGGGCGAGCCGTAACAGACAGCAGTCAGTCAGTGCAGTGGGCAGTCAGGCACACTACCGAGGACTGCTCACTCCTTCCCAACATTCATTCAACATGTATAATCAAACAGAAAATTCCTACTACGATGCACATTTTGCACCTTTCAAGTAAGTACTACCTAAAATTTTTAATGTTTTTTTCTCTGAACCATAGATGATTTTGAATGATGGTTGTGCAGGTCGGGCGGTGCGAGTGGCGTGGAGATGCTGGGCGACGGTCTGACGGGGGACGACCTGGCCGCCGTGCCGGAGCACTGGCTCTCGTTCACGGCGCCTCCGGCCAGCGCGCACACTGCGCTTGCACTGCTTTACAGTTTTTTTACTGCGGCCGCTTTAGTGGGCAACGGACTAGTTATTTTCATATTTTCCACGTTAGTATCGTCTATAATTTATTTAAATGTCTAAAAGACCTTAGTTTCTACAGATTTCTATTACTTACGGCAGTTAAATAGTAGAAATCTGTCGTGGAAGTGGCAAAGAATTTGGTCAACCTAATTAAACCGTAGATGGTTACCGACACGAATAAAATATTAGGTACTTACCTGTCTAATTATATTTTTTTATTTCAGAACAAAAAGCTTAAGAACCTCAAGCAACCTTCTAATACTGCAGCTAGCTATTTTAGACTTCATCATGATGGCGAAAGCTCCAATATTTATATACAATAGTGTAATGCGTGGCTTCGCCAGTGGAACCCTCGGCTGTCAACTATTTGGGTTGATGGGCGCCTATAGTGGGATTGGTGCTGGCATGACTAATGCTTGCATCGCCTATGACAGGTAAAATTACATTTTGGTGCAATTCAATTAGCAAATTTTGTCATTGCACCCGTGGCGGTATCGACGCCTTAGCCAAAGGCGAAGACGTTAAAGAACCAACAGACTGCAATGACAAATATCCAGGTGTATCATACGACGTTTGTCAACATCTTACACATAAAAATAATATTTAGCATCAAATTATTTATACAAATGGCTCGCGGTATTTCTTGTGCGCTTTGCTCTATTTTTGTGAGGGCTGACCGTCGATCAGACGTTATAAACTTGTGGTGGGGCTGGCTGCTGCAGTTTTTCGCTTAAGTGCGAAATAAACTTTTTTTTTTGCCTAAAAGTGGGTGGGTAGTAAGTAGCCAGTGTTAGAGTGTGTTGAAAAATATTCTTTAGTAGCTTTAGCCTATTTTCTGTAGAACATGCATCATGAAAGCAATGAAGACACAGATGTACTTAGGATAGGCTATATTTTTTGGCTGATTTTAACACCTGATATCAGATTTAATTTTCAGGCATTCCACAATCACTCGCCCTTTGGACGGACGATTGTCCCGCGGCAAAGTTCTACTGATGATGGCATTTGTCTGGATATACAGTACACCATGGGCTCTACTACCGCTTTTCAAAATCTGGGGCAGATTTGTTCCTGGTGTGTTCGTCTTATACTCTTTTACTGATTCCTTTATTTCAGTAATTCTTCCCTGCTAATATATTTTTTGTTGTTATTTCAGAGGGTTATTTGACATCTTGTACGTTCGATTACTTGACGAATACTTTCGACACAAAATTATTCGTCGCGTGCATTTTCACCTGCAGCTACGTCTTCCCCATGTCGATGATTATATATTTTTACAGTGGAATCGTGAAACAGGTTTTTGCACATGAAGCTGCTTTAAGGTACTATTTTGAAAGCATTTTTTTTACTGAGTTTGACAACGAATAGTGTATTAAAAAGAAACAGATTTCTAAACGAATTTGATTTTTAGAGAACAAGCCAAAAAGATGAACGTGGAATCACTTCGAGCTAACCAGAACGCGAGCGCAGAATCAGCCGAAATTCGGATAGCAAAAGCGGCTCTCACCGTGTGCTTCTTGTTTGTAGCGTCATGGACTCCTTACGGTGTCATGGCACTTATAGGAGCTTTTGGAAACCAACAACTTCTTACGCCTGGGGTAAATATTTTTAAATAGTGACTTAAGACTACGAAAGTCGCCAACGACCTTGAAGGAACAAAACGCGCCCTCGTTTCACACTCGCGTGACCCAAAATTTGGTATCTTTTTGTGTTTTACTTAAACTGACATAAAAAAAAATACAAAAAAAATTAAACCGACTTACAAAACAAAACACTACAAAGCGAAAAACATCTTTCTATTCTGAATTTGGTGTCTTTAGAACCGCGGTTTGGTGCGATTGTCGTTATTTTGTCCGTGTTAGACATAACTTTACAAATTAATTACTCTTATATGTTACACGAATAAAACTAAAAAATTTAGTAGATCAAATTATTAAAAAAATGGTCCAATGTAACATATATTTCTTCCAAAACATTACGACTAGCCGTTTAGACGTGATTCTCATGATTAAATCAGCTACTGAGGGGGATCTGCGCCTTACCTGCTTTGTACTTGTCAATTTTCTCCCCGAAATCGACACCTGACTGGCGTGGACAGACAGGACAGGAGAAGCTCAGAGATGTTCGAGGGAGACCTGTCAGCCAGTGTACAGTGAGGCGAAGACTAAAAGAAGCAAACTTGACACCAAAAACGCCAGCCACAGGACCGAATTTGTCTCCAACCCACCAAGAATCCCGGCTTCAGTTTGCTCACTATCACTTAGATTTGGATATGGAGCAATGGAGCCGAGTCCTGTTTTCGGACGAAATCAAGATGTGCCTGCGTGGTAGTGATCGTCGATGGAGAGTATATAGGTCACCAGGTGAGTGATTCGCACAAAGCTATTTTGAGGAAACAGGGACATACGGGGGTGGGTCCTTTATGATGTGTGCGGGGACTTACATTGAAGCAAAAACGGACCTGATTTTCGTACCTGGTGGAAGTCGGGGAGGGCGGCTAACCGCAGAAATCGCCATCTGTTCCCCTAACGGGTTTATTGGCGAATATTGCCTGCTAATGCACGACAATGCCCGCTGCCACACCGCTGCAGTGACTAGACAGTACCTGGAAGAAGTCGGAATTCTCACACTAGACTGGCCAACCCTCAGTTCTGACTTGAATCCGACTGAACATTTGTAGGACGAGCTGAAAAGGCGGGTACGAGGAAGATATCCAGCTCCAGCGTCGATAGAAGGCCTGGAAACGGCTTTAATCGAAGAGTGGCAGGCAATTCCACCGAATTTCTGTAGGAAACTCACTCGGTCAATAAAAAACCATTTACAGGCAGTCATTAGGGCAAGGGCTGGTAAAAAAGGTAAAAAGTTTTTTTTTTTTATTTGTGATGGGTTTGCTCTTGACTCTAGTCTAGGTCAGAGGTGACAGAGACAGAGTCGACGATGGAGTGAGTTTACCCAGAAGAAGCCTGTTCACTCTAACTTTGAAGAGATTCGGGTTGAAGGCGTTCGGAAACACGGACGCAGGTAGTGAGTTCCATTCATTCGCTGTGCGCATTATGAAGGATGTCTGGAAGCGCTTGGTGCGAATTGGTGGAATGGCAACAAGGTAAGGATGGTAACTTGCAGTGCGTCTAGATGTCCGATGGTAGAAGGGGGCTGGTGGGATGAGGTCGTGGAGTTCTTGAGCACACTCACCGAAGTACAGTCTGTAGAAGACCGACAAGCAGGCAACTTTGCGGCGATGAGCCAAGCTATGTAGCTTGGCATCCGCCAGTTCAACGTCGCCGATTAGCCTCTTGGCTCTGCGTTCCACCGAGTCAAGCACGGCAAGCTGATACTTAGCTGGGCTATCCCAAAGGTGGCTGCAATACTCCATGCAGGATCGGACTTGCGCTTTGTAAAGGGTTAAAAGCTGTCCAGGCGTAAAGTATCGCTTCACTCTATTCAGGATGCCCAGTTTTTTGGCCGCAATTTGGGCTTTGTACTCAATGGAGGCGCCGAAGTTGAGATTGGATGTCAACTCCATGCCTAGGAGCTCGAGCCGATCAGTCACAGGAACAGATGTACCCCGAAAAGTAGGAGTATGATCGAAAAGACTCCTTTTAGCGGTAAAAAGACACGCCTGTTGTGTTTTGGTGGCGTTAAAGGAGACCTGATTGTCATCACCCCACTGGGAGACAAGGCTTAAGGTCAAATCTGTCCGCTCCACCATAGCCTCTCTCAAGGAACGAACTTCATCCACGCTGGTTTTCGCGCTGGACAGGTATCTCTCTGAAACAGTACTGTCTTTATAATATAATTTTTTAATCTTTTTATTTAGACTTCCACAACTTCGACCAAATATTATTGGAATAGCAATAATTCCCTAAATTTAAGTAGAACATTAAATTAATTTTAAATATTTTTGATTTCATTTGAAAGCTAAATTATCTTTCAAATGATATACCACAATCCACTGCAAATAAATCAGAAAAAAAAAATTGAGCAACGTGCGATGAAATGTTTACAGTATATTCCTCGCGAGTGTAGTTTTCATGTTATTTTATAATGATGTGCCTACTTAGTATACTTTCATGATCCAAACTGTAAGAGATATCATTTTTATTCACAGGTAACAATGATTCCGGCCGTGGCATGCAAAGCTGTGGCCTGTATAGATCCCTGGGTTTATGCAATCAGTCACCCGAAGTACAGGCAAGTACTTAGAACTAGATACTACAAAAAAACAGCAAAAGTGATTTCGTCTCAAAGCTAGCCCAGCTCTAGTATTATATTAAAATATCTGTGGCCCTGCTTACCGCGGCTTCACTCAAGTGACACAGGCTACTACTTTTCAACTACGGATTGTGAGGAGTTAAGATATCTCGAATAGTTTAGCGACTATCATGAAGCAAATATCAATAAATGGTTCTGATGAAAATGGTAGGTACTATCGAACTGGTCTGATGATGAGGCCGGAAGATAGGCAACGGGGCTCCGTAATAAAAAAAAATATCCTAGTCGTGTTTAGGATTATTGGAACCGTTTGACAGGTTGGCATTAAAAAATGTTCATGGTCAATCAAAATCAAAATCAATTTTATTTTTATTTTACATAGGCCTACATGGGCACTTATTAAACCTCGACAAAAGGCGCACGGTTCGGGTTGGTCGTTTCCTATGGAGAAGAACCGGCAAGAAACTCCATGGTTACTCTTTTAAAAGTAATAATTATGAGGTAGTTAGGTAAATCGGAAGTCGCTGTCAAAAACAAAAAGCAACTTATCAAAGACACCGACTTCCGAAAAGAAAATTATATTTCACTTTAGTGTAGTGTAGTGTTTTTCTCTATAAATTCTTTATTTATTTTTTGTTTAGTTTTAAATTTGTTGAACCTTGTTTCTTGTCTTTCATACTTTTAGGTCAACTATGATTTTGAAAATTATGGAGGTCATAAAAATATTTGACATAGATACTTTTATTAATTTAAGTACCCCTTGATTTAGCTGACTTAGAAACTTTTAACCCATCCATGGAACTGGAGACCTTAGTATTTGATTGAAATTAATTTAACCCCTTGAGTGCCCGAAACGTGGATCCACGCGATACACAATGTCTTTTTAATTGTTTCGGTAATTACGGCATTCAACCGGTTAAATTAACCTTTGCATCCTTGGCATCTCTATAAAAACTATCGGACGTAAATCATAGGATAAAAATAAATTAAGTACCAGTACAATTTTAGCCGAATGCGTCATAATCAAAAGCCTATTCACATTTTTACAGACAAGAACTGCAACGTCGCATGCCGTGGTTGCAGATCCAAGAGCCAGATGATAGCGCATCTACTGCAACCAGCAACACTGTCTCGAGCACTCCAGCCGCAGCACCGGCCTAAACACTACCTACCAACCTCTTCATTATTTTAATTTAAGCTCAAAATGAGAAACAAACTGCTGGGCAAAAAGGAAAGGATATATAAGTATATAAGGAAATAATATAAATTTTTGTGCTACTTTAGTTACCTATTAAAATTATAATTTATTGGATGTCAATGGTGTGTATATGCCGATTTCAAGCTGTCTGAATCTTGACGAGGACACCCAGTATGTTCTATGTTAGTCATTATGTACAGTATAGCCTTTTTCCAGCTGTACTTACTTTGTACCTTATAAACCATGGTTAGGAAGGTACTTCTATACAACGACAATGGCTTGTTTAACGGACTGGAATATTATATATAAGTGACTATGTAATATACTCTATGTGTAACTAAAATATTATATGCAATTCAAATGATGAAGTCAAAGATAGTGTTTATTTTAAAAGTATTACGGTTGGTCCCGATCCCGAGATAGTGCTTAGGTTAGCTAACTACTTACTATATCCATGGTCTGAGTTCATTGTCAACCGACGCTGGTTGGATCACGTAGCCCGCAACTCATATGTGCGCGGGGCGCCATGTGTGCGTGCGCTGCACTGTGCGGGTGCTTGTTTATACATTATGTATTTGTGTGGCAGTGACGCGGTAGTCGTCGTCCGAGCAAACAACCACCCAGATCGACCACACCTAGGTCGTTACAGCAGCCTAATTGCGTAAGTGAATTCTGCAAAGCAAACAAGTTGGAACCTTCCCAAAAACGACTTTTCGTATTGCATATTACAATCTGAAACGGAAAGGTTATGCTCCTTTCATTACCAATATGTTGACGTAGAATTGATTGCAAAAGAATGAATGAAAGCGGAAGAATCGAGATAAAACTTCACTATTGGTATTGTGTAATGCAAACGTCATATATATTCAACTCCGTAGTATCTCTAAGTAGTCTGTGTTCAACAACGGATTTGGAAAGCTAACGCTAGCTTTCCAAATTAGTTTCGCAATACCGAAACAGTTGAAAGAAATGATTCTGATTCTTTGAAAGAATCGACTTTGAAAGAAAGGAAACCCTTTGCAGAATTCACTTACGCAATTAGGCTGCAGGTCTGCTGGAAGAAATTTTTATTGAAATAAGCATTACCTTTGTGCTCTTCTATCTGTATTCCTTCTTTTCTCTGTTAAGTGTTTTGTGTGTACATAAATAAATAAATATAACGCCGCGCGCAAAGATGAGTTGAACTATCTATAAAGCACTACTCATATCAACTCGATAACGGAGCTACACCGTACCAATCGCGCGCTGGGAACGTTCCGAGCGCGCGATTGGTTGATCAGTTGACACAGTGTTCGCCTGACCAATCGTATCGCGTCCACGTTTCGTTCATTCCATAAGGTGGTTGGTCAGTTCGCGCAATATGTGCGGCCTTACCCCCAATACGCCAAACACTTGCCAAGTTACATGCCGGAGATTATAACAGCATCGCCTCGCCTAGGGGCAAGCTCGCAAACCTCAAGCGGTGCGTAGTCAACTCGCAGTCCCCGCACTTACGGCAAGTCGCCATCGTTGCTGTGCCCTCGTGAGAGCTTGCATTACAGCCGAAGTCTGGATCGAATCAAAGGCTTTCTCGTAGTTCACAAACACTAATCAGAGAGGCAGTTTATAATCTTCGGTCTTCTATATAACCTGCAGCAGCGTATGTATGTGGTCTACGGTGCTAAAGTCTTTTAGGAATCCAGCTTGTTCCGGAGGCTGGAAATCGTTAAACCTGCGCGCGAGACGATTCTTGATGACTTTTGAAAACAACTCGTAGACATGGCTAAAAAAAAAGTTAATTAAAAAAATCAAAAACCCGACTGCTTAAAAAGCAAACTAAAAAGAAGTAAACAAGAAGAAAATCATGCTGTGCAGTCGGAGGATACATATTCGCGAGTTGGCGGACCAAAACCAGATGTATCCTCCGACTGCACAGCATGATTTTCTTCTTGTTTACTTCTTTTTAGTTTGCTTTTTAAGCAGTCGGGTTTTTGATTTTTTTAATTAAGTTTTTTTATTTACAACTTTTTAGTTATTTTTTTTTAGAATTAGGTACATTTAAACATATAAGTGTTATATATTTTTGAAATTGCCTCTTAAAATCCTTTATTTTGATACCCCACACAAAGGGTTTGGAAGAAAAAAAAATTTTTTTACCACACAAAATGGCGCCCAAAATTCGCCATTTTTGTTTTTTCCCATTTTAATGTAGCCAGTGACACTCGCAGGTTTAAGACGAATCGACTGACGTAAGAATCATCAAAATCGGCCAACGCGTTTGGTCTCTAGAACGCCACATAGGAACAAACATACATACATACATACATACATACATACATACATACATACATACATACTTACATACATACATACATACATACATACATACATACATACATAGACTGATAAACACATAACCCTCCTTCGGCAGTCGGGTAAAAAGTGAGATGGGTCTATAATTCTTCAGCCAGGCATTGTCACCCTTGAATTGAAGAAGCGTTTTTCCCTCGAGTATGACGGAATCAAAAAGCTTCTGCAGGGCCTTAAGTACCGGTTTTCCACCCGCCTTCAGGAGTTCGGCCGTAATTTCTACATCACCCGATGCCTTGTCTTCTTAAGCTGTTTCAGAGCCATCCTAATCTCGTACAGGCAGAAGTCCGGGATGTCTTCGGTACTGTGTTGGGTTTCTCTCAGAAGCTACGGTTTGGCGGATACGATCCTGTCATCGTCGGTCTTCAGTTTCGTGAGCTGGCTCTGCCCAATAGCCGGATCTCTTACCTTGGAGCCTTTATTCCACTCAATCGCGTCATTCGCGTCTTTAACACGCTCGGTATTAAAGTGGCGGAGGTCGCTTTTCAAGGACTTAGAGATCCTATTGAGCTGCCGGTACTTACACACCTCGTCTAAGACTACAGTATCATCTCATGCTTCTCCTTCATGAGCCTGAGAGTAGGATCAGAGTATTTTGTCCTTATTTGTACGATGGAACTTAGACCCATTTGAACTGAAAGCTCTCGGGGTTTTAGAAATTTCGTCTCGTCCTATCTCCAAAACCGTTCACCGCTGCACTGGAGAATATCTTTAACACCCGGCTGCCATTGCTTGCATCGCCGCGGCCGCCATCTTGCGGCCGCAAGCTAGAGTGCGTCCAACGAAAAAAGTCCCGCGGAAATACATGGAACTAACAAGATTTGTTAGAGGACAGCGTACAGTCGCATAGAAACTAGCGCCGCGTCTACGGGACTTCTTTCGTTGGACGGACTCTAGTCGTGGGGCTGTCGCTGTCGCCGCGCTCCGTACGACGCGCGCCCTCTCAGAGCTATAATTAGACGATATATGTAGTTATAATAAGTCCATGAATTAGACTGACTCCTTGTACAACTTAGGTAAATCTATCAACAAACTTACAAATTAATTAATATGAAGTTTCTAATTAATTCGACGTTTTGAAGGGGGTGAAAATGTTTATGTTTATTTTGTTTATAATATAATAATGAATTAATTTTGTAATAATTACTTAACAAAGGTTTCAGGTACAGTAATATGATACAACATAATGTGCATAAATCACGTTCAAAGTTTCCGTTACATAGATACATACATACCAACCTAATAAAAGCGTGTTAAAAAAGGCATTAGGTATGGCAATACGTCTTGTAGCGATCTGCTACAACTCGTAGTCTGCATCTGCAGTCCTTGGCCATATCCAGTGGCGTATAGTTATTTTTTATTAAGGATCCGCTTGGTGGTCCAACTTTGACACTGTCGCCTAGCTCCGTTCGCCGCCTCCGCTCACTGACACCCCGGATACGCGCCGCCCCCGTGGCATTGTTCCTCATTGCCCCTTTCATATTACGCCACTGAGCCAAGGTCTTTGGGTAAAGCAGATTACCATCCATGGTGTAAATTCTTGAATTGTGCAGGCTACACAATGATAATAAATTACATTTTGAAAAAAACATGAGCCAAATCTGACATGACTTAGGCTTTGAATACTTTCTATTGGACTACTTTCTTAAATTAGAACTTCTTCAACCCACCAGGCTCGACAGCAATACTTGCTTAGACAATTTTGCACGCAGCTCTCAACTAAAGTGTATTTATTATATGCTTTATTGTACACCTTAAAATACAAGTATAAAAAGAAACTTAAAATTAATGCAAATACAATGGGCGGCCTTATCGCATACCGCGATCTCTTCCAGTATGGACAGTAATTGTCTGGACTTGAAGTGGGGTTGTCATTGGTGTGACATTAAAATTTTTTTTTTTTTTTTTTTTTTTTCTCTTTGGCAACTGAGCCGATGCCGACTATTCTGCCAGTGTCATGTAGAGACGACAGCGCAATCAGGCGAGTCGTCGAAATGTGCTTATTCTTTCAGTGTCGTGTAGAGACGACAGCGCAATGAGGCGAGCCGTCGGACTTTGACTATTCTTCCAGTTTCATGTAGAGCCGACAGAGCGTTGAGATGAGCCGACGAATTTTGTCCTTTGTTGTAGATAACAAAGATACATATTTATATAAAAAAAAAAAAAAAAAAAAAAAAAAAAAAAAAAAAAAAAAAAAAACATTACAAAAATAAATAAAAAAAAAGAAACTACATTTTGATGTCATTGTCATTTATAAATTTTGAAAGGAGTTTGATAAGTTTAGGAGAGAAATATGACAAAAGGGAATGGAAGTTGATAGGAAGGGGGATTTTAATGTTGGGAAGCATATGATACAAGTCAAAGGAGTGGGAATACGAAGGACATGAAAAAAAGATATGGTCTAATGTACCATCATCAAGGCCGCACTCGCACAAGGAAGTGTCACGAACACGGATCTTATTTAGGAATACTGGACTACAGCAGTGACCGAGTCTCAGCCTACACAAGGATGAAACAGCTCTTCTAGACAGTTTAGGGCATTTGAAAAACCAAGGTTTCCGCTGGATGGCAGGTTGAATGTTGGCATAATACGCCGCTCTCGCACTCCGCTGACCACGAGCTGAATAACTTAAGTTTGGTGTCTGAGAGCAAGTCGTAACTATAAAGCAGATAGTGTTTTCTATCCACAGGATTGGAAGTAGCAAACTTTGCAAGAGAGTCAGCACACTCGTTGCCACATATACCCGAATGGCTGGGAACCCAAACTATTTCAATGTTTAAACGTATGTTGTGACAAGAGAAGAGTAAATTACGTATATCTACAATAATCTTGCTATGAATTTTAGATTTTAATTGATTTTGACCCAGAGCCTGAACGCTACTACGCGAATCTGAAAAAATTACCGAATTTTGGATATTGTGCGTTAATATAAAATTTATGGCTTCTAGGATACCAATGCATTCCCCTGTAAAAACTGAAGACTCTGGCGGGCATTGGAATAAAAGAGCTATTTTAGAGTTCTGGAAGTATGTTGAAACACCTGTACATCCCGTTGACGATAATTTGGATGCATCCGTATAGAACAAATTCCAACCCTTCCAGAATCTCTCAATAGCCCGATCAAACTCCGCTTTTACGTCCTGGGAGTTTTTAGTGATATCAAGGCCCAAGACGATCTTTGGCTTGAAATGGATCTCCTCATATGCGGAAGCAAATACTGGAAGAGAAGGGTATTGACAAACAGGCGAAGAGAGTTGTTTAAGTTCTCTGTACCTATTCATCAATGGAATATATTTATTATTCCAGTAAGAAGAGACATTAAAAGAAAGGTTGATTTGGAGCAAATCAACCTTTCTTGGGAAGTAAGGGATGGGATGAGAGGGCGAAAACTTTTGATAAGAAACGATCTGCTAAGTATTGTCTACGAAGGGTAAGGGGGGGATCTGCACATTCAACCTGGAGAGCATTAATCGGGGAAGATTTCATGGCGCCAATTACGATTCTAAGACATTTGGCCTGGACAGAATCAAGTTTACGTAGGGCTTCTTTGTTACATGGTTCAATTAAGTAACTACAGTAATCCAACACACTTCTGACCAGAGCATTGTAAACCAGTTTTAAGGTGTACGGGTGAGCCCCCCACCAGACACCTGCCAGAGCCTTAAGAATCGAGACTGAGCGCTCACATTTTTTAACTGTATTACTAATGTGATCTACCCCCGACAATTTAGAATCCAGGATAACTCCCAGAAACCTAGCCTTCTCCTTGACTGGTATAGCTTGGCCATCAATATTAATGTCAACTTGAGGGATAATACGTCTGCGAGTAAAAACAACTGATGTACTTTTTGGAGCACTTAAAGATAACCCATGATCTAAGAGCCATTGGTTTAATGAGGACAAAGAAACATTCATAGATTGAGCAGCATCCACGATAGAATTGCCACAGACCAATAACGCAATATCATCAGCATACTGGAGGATTTTGCAATTAAAATTTAAACAGGAAGGTAGATCGCAGGTATAAATATTGTATAAAGGGGGACTAAGAACGGAACCCTGAGGAAGGCCCCGCCAAGCTAACCTTGGTGAAGACTCCTCCCCAGGAATTCTTAATTTAAGACTACGGTCTGAAAAGATACTGGATATGATCTGACGTATTTTTGGCGGGATTCCCAGCTCTTTCATTTTATGCCTGAGAACTGGGATGAGGACAGAATCATATGCAGCTGAAATGTCTAAGAAAACGGCTACCACAGACTCATTCCTACTAAGGGCCAACCGGATCTCTGATGTAAGGGTACCCACACTATCAGCTGTACCCAGACTTTTCCTAAAGCCAAATTGAGACGTTGGTAGCAATCTCCTGCCCTCCACAAACCATTCCAGACGGTTTTTAATAAGGTGTTCTAAGAGTTTAATGAGTATGGACGATAGAGCAATTGGTCTGTAGGAACAATGATCACTAGGATCTTTACCTGGTTTTAATATTGGAATAATAATTTGAACCTTCCAATCAGGAGGAATGTATCCAGAGTAAAAGCAGTAATTGGCCAAGTCCAGGTAATACTGATGGGTCTTATCCCCAGCTTTGGTTATGAAGGAATATGGGAATCCATCCACCCCAGGGGCAGAGTCCTTTACATGGGCAAGGACAGATTTAAGTTCCTCCAGTGTAAATGGTCTGTCCAAAGGATCATCCGATGCTGTTTGGTGGTTCATAGAGATGCATTCACATTTACCAGGAACATAAGCTGGGGCCAACTTAGAAAAAAACTGGTGACTAAGCTCCCCAGACATTATGCTCCCAGAGGGAGGCCTCAAATTATTCCTAAAGGATTTCAACCTACGCCAAACTACTGAAACTGGGGTGGATGGACTCAGTGAATCACAATACCTACGCCAACCTTCTCTTTTTTTTTTCTTAAGTAATTTTCTGGACTTAGCCAATATATGCTGAAAAGCTATGATGTTCTCCAGGTTCATATCCAAGTTAAAATTCATTTCGGCCTCATTCCTAGCTTTGATCACAGCAGAGCATTCCCTATCCCACCATGGCGGAGATGGGATTTTGCCCGTTGGCAGTTTTTTGGAAGGGAAGGAATCATCCGCTGTAGCAGATATTATGTTGGAGAATGACAAAAAGCATTCCTGTGCATTTTCATCATTAATGGAAGGAAGAGAGGAGACGCGCAAATCTAGAATTTTTGAATAAAGATCCCAATCAACTGAGTTCAGTTGGTATTTTAAAAGTGGAGCAGAGGTTCTATCAGGGATAGTTTTGGAAGGGATTTCCACCATGATGGGATAGTGATCACTCCCATAGGTCATGTTCAAGCGACTCCAATTAAAAAGGCTGGCTATATTGGATGAACAAAATGTCAAATCAACGCAACTGTTATTTTGCCCTGGCACAGCCCGACGTGTGGCAGACCCATCATTTATCACACATAAATTAAGTTCATCCAATATATCCACTAGGCCTATACCAAAATTGTCACAGGTTTCTGACCCCCATCTGTAGTGGTGACCATTAAAATCACCCATGACAAGTAATGGCCCTTGTACATTACTTAACAAACTTTTTATGATATCAAGATCATCAATTTGTGGGTATGCAATATAAAAACTAAAAATATTTATATCCTCAGCTTTAACAGCAACAACATTGATGTTGTCACCTACAAAGGGTAGAGGAATTGGTGAGAATGGTACTTTGTTATTGATGAACAAAGCACATCCCCCATATCCATCTGATCTATCATGTCGAACACCATTGAAACATGGGATTCTGAAATTACTTTCAGAACGAAGCCATGTCTCAGCAATGCTGCAGATTGATGGTTTGAATTTATTAATGAGGAAAAGTAAATCATGTTTCCTGGGAGTAATACTCCTGACGTTCCACTGAAGAAGGTGAAGGGGGAGCATTGTGAATATAATTCATTATAGATGTCAATTTGTTGGCAACGTGGTCAGGTAGTGAATGAGCAGGGTTTGCTAATATAGTCATTAGCATACTGGATATAACATTTAAAATACTTTCTGAGGAAATAGGACTGTTAGTACTTTCCCGAGGGTAAGCACCACCATTTTGGACAGGAGTGAATGAATAATTTTGAATAAGGGCTTGGTGAGCCTGCTTATCGTAACTAGGTGACAGGGGGGCATGGGATTTTGGTTTGATTAATACAGTTTTGCGGTGTGATTTTGGAGTTTGGGGAGTTGATCTGGGGTACAGAAGAGGACTAGGTATAGTTTTTGTTTTTTGAGATGATCTAGTTATTTCAGCATAAGATTTTGATACTTTTGGGAATACCTGGCTTGCTTCCGCATACGAGATTGATTTCTCAGCCATCAGAGCTTTAATTCCCTTTTGCCGACCCAACTCCGGGCAAGACTTGTCGGTGGCATAGTGGCTTCCAGAGCAGGAAACACAAAAGGCAAATTCAGTGGGGACTTGGCAGCCATCACCTGGGTGGTCTTCTCCGCATTTAAAACAGTGAGGTTTTGAGCGACATACAGTGCGTGTGTGACCATAACGACAACAGTTGAAGCATTGAATAGTTGGGAACATATACTTTTCCACTGGGAGAGTAGAGTAAAAACAATACACACGATTAGGCATAACTTGGCCATCAAAAGTAAGAATTACAGTTTGAGTGGGCTTCCACTCCGTAACGCCCGGAGAAATCACCTTACGGTTCATTCTCCTGGCCTTAATTACTGGACCGCATCCAGTGGGAACCCTGATATTTTCAATGACCTCTTCCTCTGTCCACTCGACAGGTACGTCTCTGACGAGACCCATGCGCGTAACGTTATATATAGGAACAGAAGTAATGTAACCATGGGATGTCAGTATTGGACTTATTAAAAAACTGTTTGCATCCAGGTGAGTCTTAAAACTAACTGCGAGTCTATTTCTTCCCAAACGTTTCAAGCTACCGAGTATCACATTAGCAAAATTATTATGTGTGAGGAACATTCCAAACTTAACAGGATGTAGAACAGTACCAGAGGTCTGTCCATCTTTTAGGGACACGTGAACTACATAAGGCGCGTTATCTTTCGAGTTGTATGTGTGTCTGCCTATCGTTTGCTTGGATTGTTTGGGAGGATTGATCGGAGTAGCGGGGGGAGAGCATGCGGGTCTTTTTCTTTGCGCAGATTCGGAGTCCATAGAGTTATCTATTTTGTCATCAGGGAGAGTAATGGTTAGAATCGGACTGTAGTCAAAGGGATCGGGAGGGTCAGGGGGTTTCTTGTTATCCATGGTGGATACCGGTTAACAAATTTAAATATATTAAAGAAATAGGTTAATACAAACCCTGGATGTTAGAACACAAACACCAAGAAAAATCTCGATCGAAATTCACACTAATATAAACACTCAAATCAAGGAAACTGGTAATACCAATAAAACTAACTGCTAACCCAACAACACTACCAAAGAAGGTCTAAAATTATCAACTCTATAGTGAAAAACTCTTAAAATCGAAATCGGACTAAATAAAATTTGCCGCCACAAGTTGACTTGACAATGACATCGAAAGGACATTAAAATTGTTAAAATACTATACTATGATAGATACACAGATAAATACATATGCTACGTAATAAATACATAAATACATACATACTAAATATAATGGCAATAAAAATAAATGATGCATGACTCTATGGATAATCACAATCACAAATCAACACGCTAAGACGAAGACAGTGACAGGTAATGTTCCATTACGAGTCTTTTGAACACAGGCAATGATTGAGCACGTTTGATTGGTTCTGGCAATGCATTCCACAGACGAGTAGCCTGGACAGTAAAGCATTTATCCAAAAAAGTCGTACAATGTGTTGGAATTTGAAGTCGTAAGTTGTCTGATGACCTAAGAAGTTTTGTGTAGGAATCGCGGAGAAACTGAAAACGTTTCATAAGGTAAAAAGGGGTGGAAGGAGTAAAAAGCACATTATATAAAAGTGAAAGAATACGAGCATTCCGGCGAAGGCAAATTGGCAACCACTTGAGCTTCACACGAAATTCGGAAACATGGGCATATTTGCGCAACCCGAATATGAACCTTATACAAACATTTTGAAGCCACTCAAGTAGTATTGAGATTAGAGAATGTTTATGTTAACCATAAGTGCCGCGTTAGCTTATAAATGAACAACAGAGATGCTTGAATTTTTTTTATTGTTATTGATAATTCGAGTACGGCAACTTTTGTTTATATTTGAATTGTTTCAACTAATATACTTACATTTTTTTTTTCTCGATAAAATAAAGCCGTACAATATTGTTCTCTCATAACACATACAACAATTACATAATTAAATTTACTCTAAACTATTATAAAACCTAACTTAACAGTATGAGAGCTGACGAACGACTGGCGTTCTGTGCCGGCGTCTTAAGTAATGTAGCGCCTGCTTTAATGTAAATAAACAATCTTATCACTTCAGCAGGGGCGCTACAGAGTTGTTCTTGGAGTAAGGTCTTGATTATGCTGGCATCAGCATAATCAAGTATGGGTAAAAGAAGAGATTGTGCAAGCGCAATCCTGGCGGCAGTCGGAAGAAAATTACACAAATAGCTTGCGGCTAACCTCCTGCAGTTGGGCAGTCCAAGAGAAGTTCCTATCAATGAATATCCCCAAGTTTTTAACTTTCTCGCAGAACGGAATAGCTGAGTTATCGAAAAAAACCTGGGGATGAGTAGCCCAGTCGATTTTTGAACCCATCCTAGAACTGCCCACCACTATAACCTGCGTCTTTGTGGGGTTAACCGCAACTCCATACCTTTTGCTCCATTCGCATATGCGGAATAGATTGGCACACGAAGGGTTCCGTACCATTATCGCAAAACACTGCAAAAAAATCAAGTTTGTTGTATGGGAGCCCCCCTTAATTTATTTAATTTTAATTTAATAATTATTATTATTTGAAGTGTATATTCAAACTAAGCATTCTGTGAATATTTCAAGCGTCTACCTGTTGCCGTTATTAATATCGAGTAAAAAACGGCAAAAAAATCACGTTGGTTGTATGGGAGCCCCACTTAGATATTTATTTTATTCTGTTTTTAGTATTTGTTGTTAAAGCGGCAACGGAAATACATCATCTGTGAAAATTTCAACTGTCTAACTATCACGGTTCATGAGATGGCGACAGACGGACAGACAGACAGACAGACGGATCGCGGAGTCTTAGTAATAGGGTCCCGTTTTTACCCTTTGGGTACGGAACCCTAAAAAAAGATCACGATTTTTTGTTACGATAGCCTCAGACAGATGTCCAAGCCGAGCTCGCGAATAAAGAACAATGGCAAAATTTTAGCTGACTTAAATTTGAGCGTCTGAAAGTAAGTTATATACGAAAGACATTCTATTAATTGTCTATGTTTTTTAAAGTATAATTAGGCCTGGTCCAAAATAGATAAAAAAAAACATAATACATAAAAAGTTATTTGATTTTTTAGTTCATTTCTTTAGCATAGTGTTGCCATTATATATTTTATCTGCTAAGTGACAAGTAGTAACTATATTAAGTAATAATATCATTATTGTATTTATTGCAGTAAATGAGTTAACAATAAAGTTTATGTCTAAGTGTAGATGTTCCTTGCAGGTAGGTAAGAATATTGGAGTGTAGTAGAAATAAATGAATTACTTTCAATTAATGATTGGCAAAAAGACTTTTTTTTTTTTTTTTTTTTTTTTTTTTGCGTGGAGAAATGCTCATGCATACTGCACTACCACGGGGAGATAGTGCAGTTATGTGGGACTCTAACCCACTAAAACTCCACGGTGTCCTCCTGTGCCGCTTATGGCGGGAACACGGGCACGCGTTAGCACTCACCGCGAACCCGCCGCGGCTGTCCGTCACCGGACCCTCCTCGGGGGATTACCCCCCATCACCGGCGCACCAGAACACACTGTACGCCGTGACCACCCCAGGGACCAATCAGCACATGGGCGCCAATCGACCCCGTGTATGGCGCCCTTGGTCCCCCTGTGACGGGTCAAGGTCAATGGCCCCGCCACCTACCATTGTTCGGCCGCAGGAGATAGGGAGAGCGGCTAACGCAATACCGACACTCCTCCTCCCCTGCGGCCCCACCGCGTCCGCCATCAGACGGTGGCGACCCCGTCTGGGCCGCGGAAGGTAGGGAGAGCGGCGCACCGCAATACCGGCACTCCTCTCCCGCCGCGGCCTCCAACCTCCAGCCGCGACATCGTATGGGACCTGGAAATCTCCATAAGACATCGCGGCCCGCCTCAGTTGCGTTGTCGCCTGTTCCCAAGCGACACCGCAACCTACCAGTTGGCCGCTACGTCGTCGGCTTAATCGGCAAAAGCCCTGACGAGCGGCCCCTCCTCGGGTTCCTCTTCGCTTCACCGTGGGTGACCAAGCCACGGTTACTGAGCCCCCCCGCCTCGACAATGCGGGAACCCACCGGGGGGGTGGCAAAAAGACTAGTACCCAAATCTAAAAAAAAAAAAAAAAAAAAAAAAAAAAAATATAGCTTGGTTGTTGACGACAACCTTTTGATACACGTCAAAGTCACTTATTTTAAATATACTCTTTCCAAAGAGTATACTACACATTTGATGCTAAAATAATTAGGTAAGGGAAATACTAATGCGATATTCCCCTTTTACTTCCACGAAATTGAATAATATTACCTATTAAACACATTATTAAAAGTTACCCAGACATAACCTACAAAAGTTTATGACTGAATATCTATTATTCTCTACATTCTCGAACAAAAATTCTTGCACAAACTAATTCAGAACATCACCTTGAGTTAAACCAGATATTTTTCATTTAAAGACTTTCGAATTTAATCTCAGCTAAAACAATGTATGGGCACCTGCCATTGTTCTTTGTAGATCGTTAGCATAAAGATGGTAGGAAGAAGTTAATTCACTGGAGATTGAGTTTATAAAAACTGTGAAAAGTAAAGGGGATAAAACGCCACTCTGCGGTACCCCAGCAGAAGTACTACACCAGCAGAAGTACTTCACCAGGAAGATAAAGGTCTCTCCAATGCATATACGTTGCCGGCGACCAAACAGGTAACTACGAACCAATCAATAACCGATGGAGATAAATTAAGAGAGCATAGAATGCCAAGCAAAACATCAAAATCGACAGTATTAAAAGCATTACTGATCTAGCAATGCCAAGACCGTCAGATTACTGCTTTCCATGGCTGACCTTATATCATCCGTAATATTGAGAAGAGCTGTGGTGGTGCTGTGACCAGGACAGAAGCCGGACTGGAAGGGATTGAGGAGATTATTTTTAAATAGAAAAGTACTAATTTGGTCGTGGATTAAACGTTCCAGGACTTTGGACAGGAATGGTAGGACGGATATTGGACGATATTCTGAAAAGGATGTAGGATTGGACTTTTTTGGTAAAGGGATAATTTGAGCATCTTTCCATGAGCATGGAAAGACACCACTGGACGCAGACAAGGCCGTCTTTAACTATGCTGGGGCCCTAGGGCACACAAGAATTTGGGGCCCTTTTGGAAAATAAAGAAAGCGAATTATACTAACATTTTTCTTCTATCAGGCCGCCCGGCCTTTACCGCTGCAAGACTCCTGGCGGGCGGCAGGTATTTGCGAGGCCCTTGTCTTTTTTACAATGTATGAGATATACGAGAAATGGAAAACTTTGCACTTATTGTTTTTATTATTAACTGGCTTACTCCACTGCGACCAACATCGCCAAGAGAGATAGCCAGAGAGATATCCAAACTATCAGTAAATAAAGCCCCCGGTTTCGACCTAATTACACCAAGGCTACTAAAGGAGCTACCCAGGAAATGCATTGTTTTCTTAACCAACCTCTTTAATGCAACCTTCCGAGTCTGCTACTTCCCCTCTTTATGGAAAATGTCGCAAATAGTGATGATCCACAAGCACGGTAAACCAATCAGTGAAGTCACATCATACAGGCCCATTAGCCTTACGCCAACACTGTCCAAGCTCTGGGAACGCATCTTGCTGACTAGACTAAGACCGTATCTTGAGGAAAGAAATGTTATACCCGATCACCAATTTGGGTTTCGCAAAGAACATTCTACAGTGGAGCAAGTACATAGAGTCTACAACACTATCAGACAATGCCTTGAGAAGAAAGAGTACTGCTCAGCAGCATTTATCGACATCCAGCAGGCTTTTGATCGTGTTTGGCATAAAGGCCTATTGTACAAAATAAAAAATACCCTTCCGCCTTCAATCTATCTCCTGATGAAGTCTTATCTGAATGACAGGATGTTCCAAGTTAAGCAACGAAGCGCGCGTTCTTCTCTTCATACCTGCCGCGCTGGAGTGCCCCAGGGCTCAGTCCTTGGTCCTGTGTTGTACAATATATTCACCCATGACCTTCCTCAAGCTCCTAATACAACGGTAGCGACCTTCGCAGATGACGCCGCATTTCTCGCAACAAATAATGACCCAGACGAAGCCAGTAGAATCCTCCAAAACCAACTTACACTAACGAGTGACTGGTTGAGCAAATGGCGCGTAAAAGCGAGTGCCCCCAAATCTCACCATATCACATTCACTTTGAGAAAGAAACTGTGTCCAACAATTAATCTCGGCCAAGATCCTCTTCCACAATCCAAATGTGTTAAATACCTAGGATTCTACTTGGACCAACGTATGACTTGGAAAGATCACATCAAGCAGAAGCGCAACGAAGTAAACTATCGCTTTAAAAATCTTTTGTGGCTGCTTGGCAGACAGTCAACATTGTCTCTGAGTAACAAACTCAGGGTCTACAGCTCAGTCATAAAACCCATTTGGACTTATGGAATACAATTATAGTCCTCTGCTTCCAAGTCAAACATCCTTTGCCTCCAAAGAGCTCAAAACAACATCCTAAGGACTATAAGTGGTGCAGCCTGGTTCACCCGCAACTCAGAGATTCATGAATACCTCAACATGAAGACTGTTATGGAAGAATCCAAACAGTACAAACACAAATATAGAGATCGACTAAAACACCACCCTAACCCATTGACAAGTACACTTCTAATGTGTAATCCAATTAACCGCCTGAAAAGAGCAAATGTGCTATACTAATAAGGAGAGTTAGGGCGATGGCGCTAACTCACTAAAACTTCTACATACTTTAACCCATCTGATTATAGTCCACGGACTGATCGCAGATTGACCTTATAAAAAAAAAAAAAAAAAAAAAAAAAAAAAATTATTAACTGGCTTCTGCCAGCGGCTACGCCCGCGGTTTTTCTAAAATTAGCCCAAGGGGACATATTCCCGGGGCCTATGTACTATTCCAGACTGAAATCTATATCTGTGCCACATTTCATCCAGATCCGTACAGCCGTTTGAACGAGAAGAAGTAACAAACATACAAACACACACACTCACAAACTTTCGCCTTTATAATATTAGTGTGATTGTTAATACTCGACTACTAATCGACCAACTTTATTTTATTGTTTCCTTAGGATAAAATTGTAAGCTTTTTGGATTGTAGCGCGAGGCAAGAGCGATGCCCCGGGCGATTGCCCTGTTCGCCACCCCCTAAGGCCGCCACTGTCTACTATGATCTTTTATTTATTATGGGTAATCAAATATATAATATAATAAATATGTCATTAACGATATTAGTATGCTGCTGGGTGTTTGGTTACGATTACGATAGTGGTTTCTTTCGGGATTTCTGTTTAGCAAATCTTTATTATATCCCAAAAGTTAATTTTTTGAAGGATGTCACTTTCTATGCACATAATTGACAAATTACTTAGTCGTTCTTGTAAAATTGTTGTTCGCAATTCATTTTTTATTCTCTTATGCTGCGAAAATGAACGCTCTCCACTACAATTGGTAACCATTAGGCAAAGGAATATTCTTGTAACAACTTCAACGTTTGGAAGTTCCTTCTCATTTATATGACTTTATGTGGTTAAGTAAGGTTGAGATATTCAAATCCGCTGATTGCTTTGCTATGTTTTTTTAAATATTGGAAAACATTATATTTTGAGTTCATATGCATTAATGTCTTTATGATAAAATTCTGCAAATTCATTACATTTTTTCCATAATTTTGACTAAGATTTTAAGACAAAAGTAAGTTTTATTTTTGACCCCGGGTGCTCACTGTTACTGAAATGTTTTGAGAATAAATGTGAGTGAAATTGTCGTTTGCCGGCCCTTCGGGGCCCCCTGAGGATGGGGGCCCTGGGCACGGGCCCCGTGTGCCCGTATGGTAAAGACGGTACTGGACTCAGAAAAGTTGAGGAAGTGGCAGATGACAGGAAGGATTACGTCCAGCACTGGGAGTATCATTTTACGGCTAATACAGTCACTTCCTACTGTATTCGAAGTAATCGATAGTATGATCTTCTTAACATCACATGCAGAGAATTGACTAAAAACAAATGGAGAATAACTGGGGCTCGGAAGAGATGAAAGATAATCCAATGTATTAAATTTGATTGTCCTATCGAAATGGGACGAAGCTGTAAAGTGTTTACTCATTGAATCGATGTCTAAATTTGTAGGTATTGACACTTGACGAGTTTTACCGATCCCCAATGATCTAAGAAAATTCCTAACTTTGGATGCGTCTCCATTTAGGACAGAGTTATGAATGTGTTGGCGATTAGCATTCCTAACTCACCTTATTGCAGTGATTGCGAATGGAGGCATATTTTTCCCTATTAGCATCAGTAGGCCGTCGCTTAAATTTAGACTTCGCCGCCACTTTTTTGTTCATCAACTTCTTAATGTCATCTGTCAACCACGGTGCCGGCAAATGTCTACTTTAACTGCTCGTACTGGTGCGTGAACATCGTAAAGCTCGACAAGTCTATCAGTAAAAAAAATAACTTGCTCATCGACTGACGTAGATGCAAACAGGGGCGACCAATCTAATCTATGTTCACGGCATCCTCTAAAAGACTGTCAATGTTCATACCACCAAAATGTCGCTGCATAAGAATTTTGTGTTTAGCCTTAGGTAGGCGAATTTTGTATGAGAGATAAATCAAATCATGATAAGAAAAGGCATCGGCTGAGCATTATCCATGCTTAGCGACGCGATCAGGCGAGGAAACGAAAATCAAATCAAGAAATGAAGGAGTAGAGTTTGGAAAATGGTGAGTAGCACTAAGCGGAAGAATGGAAAGATTACTAGAATTTGATATTATATTAGTTAGTCCGAGAAGAAGAGCGATGATCTTTTTTCAGAAGATAAGTATTAAAATCACCCATGATTATGCTATGACTGTATAACAGAAGTATGTATGATGAGTGTTTATCAGAAGTCTCTAGCATTGTCTGACCACACTGCTTAATGAAAATATGACTAGGTTTAAAAGTTACCATAAATGCCTTTCTTTTAATGAAATTTACCAAACCAATAATGCTAATGAAGCATACGATTATTTTTTAGAACAGTTTTTCTGGTTATACGATCTTGGCTTTCCATACAAATTGGTTAATGTTAGGATAAAAAAATATATTACAAAAAAAACAAGAACCCGACTGCTTAAAAAGCGAATACTTATTTATAACTTTATTAGTATTTTTTTTTTAGAATTAGATACTTTTAACATATAACTGTTTTATATTTTTGAAATCACCTCTTAAAACCCTTTATTTTGATACGCCACACGATGGGTTTGGAAGAAATAAATTTTGGCCCCCACAGTATGTCGCCCAAAATCAGCCATTTTTCTATTTTCCAATTTTAATGTTGCCAGTAACACTCGCAGGGTTAAGACGACGGCATTATCAAAATCGGCCAACGCGTTTGGTCTCTAGAACGCCACATAGGAACAAACATGACTGATAAACACATTACCCTCCTTCGGCAGTCGGGTAATAAATACATTATATGGGTCTCACGTGGCATCCGAGTAGTAGAAAACAAAGATATTTATTATGGAAATACTGACGCGAACCATCAATTTGTAATAAAATCACCTTCAGAAACTACTCGCGCAGGTTTCGGCAAATTATTAAATTAACGCAAAAAGCGCAAAATAATTATTTTATTAACACCTCAAGCAATAAATCTAAAGCATCTTGGCAGGTTATAAATAACTAGCTGTACCCCGCGGCTTCGCTCCCGTGGACCACCCCCACAGGACCCGTTTTCGGGATTAAAAAATAGCCTATGTCACTCAGGAATAATGTAGCTTTCTATTGGTGAAAGAATTTTTCAAATTTCCCGCCGGAACTATGAATTTTCTCGTGATCAAACGTAGCTATGTTACTCGTTATTACATCAGCTATCTACCAGTGAAAGTCCCGTCAAAATCGGTCCAGCCGTTTCGGAGATAACCCGGAACAAACAGACAGACAGACAGACAAAAATCTTAAAAATTGCTTATTTGTTGTTAGTACCGTATACACTTTCACGTGCATTTAATAAAACGTTTTTATTTTGATATTACATACAGACACTTCAATTTTATTTATTTGTATAACAGATTGACATTTAAGTGAAGACGCGGCCAAACGGACCTGAATCCAGGCCGGTTATTACATTAAAAAAAAAGTATATCTGTCAGTCAGTATCTGCCATTGGCACATCCACAGAGTACATTTTAATATACTGACAGTGAGTGAGTGAGAGCAAAGATTACTATTATTATAAGTGAGAGAGAGAATAAAAATTATTTCAATCATTATCAAACAAAAAGTTAGAACAAAACACACATCTGACATCACTTAACACATCGTAAATTCCTATGTTATTGAGTGAGATTTGTTATTGTTTAAAATAAGAAATAGCTTATAAAATAAGAACTAGAGTCTCCAACTTAATAAAAACAATCTAATCCAACCTTAGTAATAATAAGTCAATAATCACTCAATATGAAAAACAGTGAATAATAAGTGGTAATTAACAATAAATTCATTCAATCTCCGTCATGGATAAACTAACCGTAATATCAGGCACATTGTTTATGGCAGCTGATGTTTTTGCCATAGTAAGTCTTGCAATGCCTGACTGGATAATTACTGAAGTCGGAGGTTAGTACTAATAATTATTATTGAGTATGAGTAAAAACAAATGTCTGCTATACATAACAACGTAGGATGTTGCTGAATTATTAACTTGAATACGATTTTACATAAGGGCGCACTACATTTAAAATAGTTAAACATGTTGGATTGCCAGTGACTTGCTTACAATCAAAACCAGTTTCAATATAAATGCAATTGTTTCTGAAGGTTGAACATAATTATTGGTCAACAGGAAATAGCTGGTTTTGCCAATTGCTTGATGATTTTGAAAAGATAGTATGATAATATCAGCTTGTATAAAATATTTCCCAAAAATATGTAGCTTGACATGGCATTTGATTTACAATGCTACTCTACCACGCACAATGGACCAAAATATGAGAGTCTAGGTGTGGAAGTTAAGCGCGTATTTAGCGTACGGTTGGGATTCATCTTCCTCACTCAATCCATCCCAGCTCCTCGAGGCAAGCCAGCAGCACCTTGGTGTTGCCAACTATCCCCTGTGCTGTACCTGGGTCACCGAGGATTTAGGTGTGGAAAAGGAAGTCCCATTATCATTATCAATGGTACTCTAATACTGTTTTTTTTCTCTTATGTTCAGGTGACACGAGACTTGGTTTGATGTGGTCCTGCATTACGCTGTACAACCGTCCACAAGTTTGTTACACCCCTGATCTGCAGCCTGAGTGGTTACTTGCTTTAATTTGCATATTTATTGGATGCATTTGCATAACCACTACTGTGATACTCTTAGCATCAAGTCATTTTGATAGAAATGTGATACCATATGCACGATGGGTTGGATTTGCAGCAAGTATGATAAACTTATATTCTGTTATAATTGAATTAGTATTGTGTTCTAAACTAATATTTATTGTTTTTCTTTTTCAGTGGTAGTTTTTTGCCTAGCAGCAGTCATATTCCCCATGGGATTCCATGTGGATGAAATTGGAGGTCAACCATACCAGCTACCAAACAGCCACCAAGTTGGCATATCATATATCTTATTTGTTCTTTCTCTCTGGATTACTGTGATATCAGAATTATTTGCGGGAAAAGTGTGCCTGCCTCATTTTTAGGATAGACCATAATATTATGTAACTATGTATTTTTATTTAATTGTAAGGTATACCTAGGTCTCATTATATTTATTGTTATGTAAAATAAAATAAATTATAATAATGGGTAGTGTCAATCAATTTATATATCTCGTTGATTTATTTCTGGTGACAAAGGCTGCATTTCCACCAGAGATGAGCAAGGTAGCTGGGTGACCGGAGAATGCGTAGCGAGGCTGTGGAACGGTGTGAGTTTATCTAAGGAGGCGCGGCGGAGAGCAATTGAAGACAACAATTTAATATAAACTTTAACTACCTTGACATACGGTCAATATAAGATCACTGTATCGTGCGCCGCTCGGCTCGTTCTTATTTATCTGTGCCATGACATTTTCAACTTTATGACATAAGAATTAGTGTCTAATTTAAATTGTTATCTTAGTATCTTCGCCGCGCCTCCAGGTGTGCGCTGGGCCTAAGGTGTGAGTATTTCCACCAGAGATGTGCTAGGCCGCTGAGCGGTGCGAGGATACGTAGCGATGCTGTGAAATGGTGAGCATATGGTCGGTGCGAGGATGGTGAGCTCGTTTCAAATGAGGTGCCCACCAGTGATGCCGTCCTAGCGACTTTGTCGTTAGTTCTAGCGGATTTTATGAGTGATTAGCGACAAAAAATAAACGACTGTTAGTGACTTTTGAACCATCCGCTAGACGTCCCTAGACTGTCTGATTATGCAAATATCTTTTTACTAAAGGTTCCCCTAGTCGACTGCACGAACTATTTTGCGCGCGTGGTTAAAATGCATGCTATCTCATCCGACAACACGTGCGAAAGAGAGATAGATTTTGGGGGCCGAATCGTATGCGTTTCGATGGCGCGGCCACGGAGATTTAAAAAAAAAAAACTTTGCCAAGATTATGTAAAAATTTGTAAGAGTTGATTCCCAAAACCATAAATTTGTCAAAGATAAGGTTAAAAAGTTTTAAGGGTTTGCACGTGGCCGCGCCATTGGAACGCGGCGAACCGCGCGGCCACGGAGATCTTTAAAACTAAGCGTTGCAGAGACCTGAAACTTAGGGCAAGAATACAGATTGAATTTGTATTTTTTTTTTTTTAAATATAGAAAAAAATCCTAGGTTTATAGTTTAAGAGCTGTAAGACTAAAACCCCATGGCCGCGCCATTGAAACGGTGAAAAACACGTTATCACCGATATCTCGCTGAAAAAGCATCGCAGAAGTGAAGAAGTCTGAAACTTTTTGTAATACCTAGATTTGAATTTGTCGAAATAGGTATAAATACACAAAAAAATCCTAGGTTTATATTTTAGGAGCTGTAAGACTAAAACCCCATGGCCGCGCCATTGAAACGGTGAAAAACACGTTATCACCGATAGCTCGCTGAAAAAGCATCGCAGAAGTCTGAAACTTTTTGTAATACCTAGATTTGAATTTGTCGAAATAGGTAAAAATACACAAAAAAATCCTAGGTTTATATTTTAGGAGCTGTAAGACTAAAACCCCATGGCCGCGCCATTGAAACGGTGTGAAAAACACGTTATCACCGATATCTCGCTGAAAAAGCATCGCAGAAGCCTGAAACTTTTTGTAATACCTAGATTTGAATTTGTCAAAGTATGTAAAAATACACAAAAAAATCCGAGGTTTATATTTCAGGAGCTGTAAGACCAAAACCCTATGGCCGCGCCATTGAAACGGTGAAAAACAGGTTATCGCCGATATCTCCCTGAAAAAGCATCGCAGCGGTCTGAAATTTTTTGTAAACCCTAGATTTGAATTTGTCAAACTATGTAAAAATCCTAGGTTTATATTTCAGGAGCTGTAAGACCAAAACCCTATGGCCGCGCCATTCAATATGTTTTGAATGTTCCGATAGGGTGACCATGACTTATTGTTTACAGAAAACTTTCCACCTGCAAGTATTAGAAATTATATCTCAAGGATTCTAAATCATGATAAGTATGAAATGATAAGTACCTATATCTTAGTGTAAGTAAACAATCTGTGATTTGTGATTTTGAAAGAAATTATAAGTACCTATATCTTAGTGTAAGTAAACAATCTGTGATTTATTTATTTATTATATACTTTATTGTACACCACTTAAATAGTAACAGGACAAAGAAAAGAAAGAAAGGATTTTAAAGAAATAAATATATGTTTTTGTATCATAACGTATCATTTTAATTTAATTTAGAATCCTTGAGATATAATTTCTAATATTTGCAAGTGGAAAGTTATATAACGGCGATAACGTGTTTTTCACCGTTTCAATGGCGCAGCCATAGGGTTTTGGTCTTATAGCTCCTGAAATATAAACCTAGGATATTTTTGTGTATTTTTACCTATCCTCTTCGCTGTCCATCTTGCAGCTGGAGGATAGGCCAAATGTCCAATACATTGCGGTTTCGACCCGGGGTCTCAGTAAAAACCCATTTTTTTGGGTTTTTTGTATGGGAACCATGTATGAATGTTATGTTGTTAGAATCGTTATGAAATAAGCTATCATATTTCACAGGGATTTGCCCAGTTTTACCTTGTAATTAATTTATAAAAATTGTGTTTCCCTGTTTTGAGTAAATTTGAGTAAAAAAAAATTTCAGCGAGATATCGGTGATAACGTGTTGTTTACCGTTTCAATGGCGCGGCCAGGGTTTTAGTCTTACAGCTCCTAAAATATAAACCTAGGATTTTTTTGTGTATTTTTACCTATTTCGACAAATTCAAATCTAGGTATTACAAAAAGTTTCAGACTTCTGCGATGCTTTTTCAGCGAGCTATCGGTGATAACGTGTTTTTCACCGTTTCAATGGCGCGGCCATGGGGTTTTAGTCTTACAGCTCCTAAAATATAAACCTAGGATTTTTTCTATATTTTTACAAATTTTTTACAAATTCAATCTGTCGTTTCCCTAAATTTCAGGTCTCTGCAACAGTGTTGCCAACTCAGTGGATTTTCCACTAAAACTGGTGGTTTCGGCCCCCCTTTTAGTGGCTAGTGGATTTTTTTAGTGGCTTTGATTGCTTCAGTTAGTGGTGGTACGCCATTGAACCACTAGTACGATTTACAAAAATTCTAGTTAGGAAAGAACTATTGAAACAATTAAGTGTATAATTTTGTGTAGTGTAGGCGACACAAAGGAACTAAGGTAGTGATTTTCGGGGATTCCCCGAAATTCGTTTTTCAATTTCTTGAATAATTTAAATTATGGACTATATTTGTATGACTCCTGGGTCAAGTTTAATTTGATTTAAAGAGTTTGTGTATATTCTCTGGTTTGTTTATGTTGTTCCCTATGCGTGCACAAATACAACAGATGGACAATACATCGGTGAAGGTTACTTATTAGTTTAAAATATTTCGACTAATTTTGTGAAACTAATAGGTATACCAAAACCACAATATATCCAAGTTCCGTGATTGTTGGTTAGGTAAACCAGAATTAAAGGACTGGATACAAGTGGTGGAAAGCACTGCTGGTCTAGTAGCTAAGGTCAAATTATGTGGTTCAATTTTAAGGAATTATTACGAAGATATTGTTGTCTTGGATTAGTGGTTTTCTGGTGGTTTGAGAGACCGTTAAGTTTAGTGGTTTTCTGGTGGGTCACGAAGCCACATTTGGTGGGTTTGTAAAAATAAAGTTGGCAACACTGCTCTGCAACGCTTAGTTTTAAACTTAGGTAAAGTACCTATAGATTAAGCCTTAAAATGAGCTTGATTGATAGAGCGAGATGGCTAATTGGCAGCTCCATGAAAATAATAAGGACAAAAGATTATTTTTTGTCTTTGTTACCGTGGCCGGTTTCTGTTGTTTGTCAAACTCTAATACAATGGCAGGTTTGACAAACAAACTCGGTTTTGTTTGATTTTCTATGATTTCGTGGTATTATGTTTTAATTGAGACAAGGAATTTGGGTTATTTATAGATAATAAGTGTCAGTGTGATGGTGGGTTGTAGTGTTCTTGTTCTTGTTGTAACACCAGAACTAACTATTGCTGTCTCATGTGCGGCCACGCCAGTGCTTAATCTATAGGTACTTTATCTAAGGTTTTAAAGATCTCCGTGGCCGCGCGGTTCGCCGCGTTTCAATGGCGCGGCCACGTTCAAACCCTTAAAACTTTTTAACCTTATCTTTAACAAATGTATGGTTTTGGGAATCAACTTTTACAAATTTTTACATAATCTTGTCATAGTTTTTTTTTTTTAATCTCCGTGGCCGCGCCATCGAAACGCATACGCCGAATCACCCACGTCCGTAGGAGTGTACCCTTTGATTCCCTACACGTGGTCCCCGGGTGGTGCACAAGGAAAAAGAATACTGGATATAAACAGCGGCTGCACTCCCTCCACCACAAAGTGCACCTCACCAACAAATCTCTCTGCAGTCCACTACCACCTGGAGGCTGAGAAACCAGCGCTGTTATTTCTTACGGAGACGCAGATAGCGAGTCCTTCAGACGTCTCGTACTTATCTTGGTCCAGGGTTTACCCTGGAGCACAATTATAAAACACGTGCGGGTGTGTGTATGTACGCCCGTGACGATACTTGCTATCGGCGTCTCCGTAACCTTGAGGACTCCAGATTCTCTACGCTTTGGGCTCTGGTGGACACAGGTCTGGACAAAATTATCTACGCCTGTGTCTACCGTTCGCACAGCCACAGATAATATAATACTACAGACTAGGCGTAACTGCGTGTCAGCGGAGCGGCGCGACGCGACACGACCAAATATACTTTGAGTTTGATTGAGATAAACCACACTACGCGGCAGCGGAACTACGCGATGCTGATCGCAGTTACGCCTAGTGCGGTCTGACCTTTAGTGCCCGCCTTGATCCTGTCCGCTTCAAATTCTAAATTCAGTATGGCTTACCTAGATTTACTTTAAGGTCCCTACTGTACGAGTCCCAATTTGTATGCCTTGGGTTTCTCCTTCGTCTAGTTTCGGCTTCTCCGTTCTAAACCTAAACCATATATAATCGTGGTTAGACAGAGATTTCGTCCGATAGGCGATACATGCCAATTTTCCAAATGAGTGCTGGCTCTGTTTAAAGCCAGTGCCAGGTCAATAACTTCAGTTCTCGCCGAGGTCCTGAAAGTAGGTTTATTGCCTGCATGAAGGATTTGTTTACCACAAAGTCCAACAAATCCTCCACTCGTTTGTTGACATCTATCGGAACTGCCCCAAACGACGTGCTGTGCATTCGCATCGCTGCCAACAGGTGGCCTACCCCCATCTTTTACAAAACAACCTCAATTTGAGTGCACTTTCTTTCGAGCTCTTATTGAGAACTCTCATTATCGTACCCTCACCTTAGTTAAACGATATCAATTTAATGCCGGGTAGTGTTGGGAAAGAACGAATGATTTGAAATATTTATCTATGAACCGATATAGGATTGCTTTCGAAGAAAAAAAAGGTTTTTAGGATGTCGTTTTTGCTATCACAAAAATTTAAAATAAAAATTATCATGAGATGTTTATTTCATATAAAATCCAAATAGAATTATATACTATACTATACATTCATGTCAAACATTTAAACTATTATTTTCTTAAGTGTATTTTACAACAATATAATAAGATTAAAGACAAAAAAGTAATATTAAAATCAAAACCAATAGCCGACATTATAAAGCATCTCAAAAGCCTGAGTCTGATATAATTTATTACCTGTGGCTTGACTTTCCACATTATTATGTAAACAAATTAAAGAGGTTGCACTCGTAACTAAATTTAAACGTTTTTACGTTGTAAGCTTGTATTTTTAAATATGTCGGATTATTTATAACCTGACATCTTGGTCATATGAGCTCTGTTTACTAGCGTGCTTTGTTATTTTCGTTGTTTTAAAGTAATTTACAATAAAGTTGTTGTGTGGTTGTTGTGAGTTGTGTGACAAAAGGATTGCCTTGTATTCTATGAATAAAGAGACGCTTACAAATATCTACAAATATGTAATCGTGACCTAAAGATTGTAATCCAAAACTGCCGCTATCACAAGGTTATCACGAACTATTACTGTCTTCAAAACTCTCCGTGGTGAGAATGAGGAGTAGCCTAGACGAATTGGACGATATGGATTTTGGAGCAAAGTCAATGTTTTGTTATTTAAATAATGATTTGCCTACAATTTTATTTGGATCCTGTAAATACTTAATGATTTGTTGCCCAACTTCAAGAGAGCGGCACCTACAAATAATGAAGTAGCTGTAATTGGAAATAAGTTAATCGCAACCGGAAAAGCCTGACAGAGATGATATAGTCCTCTGGCGTGAAGAATAATTTAAGAACATTGTCCTTGTTTCATCTCTCATTTTGGCTGAACTGAGGAAAATTTATTATACGTATACAAATGAAACTTGGCTTAAAGAAGGTTATCTATATTCCTATTCTCAATAGTTTGGTTATTTTGTAGAAAATATAACAATATACTTACCTACTCATTATTTACGCACACCAGTTTTTGGTTAATAACTAACAAAATATTATAATTTTGTTATAGGATACACTATTATCAAAGTATGGAAGGACCAAACCATAATTATGTTCTGTTAAACACCCCATTGTAAAGACATATCCACAGGATTAATAAATCTGCTATTACTGCATATTGGTAAGTGTTTATTAATATTATTATGCAATTCTAAATGCAAAAACTTACTTTAACCCCTTGAGTGCTAATTAGCAAACACAATAGAAAAACAAGTGCCTTTTAGGGACTTTGGTTCCCGAGACAATCACCATAATATTGGATGTAATAGTTTACATCTTGTAGGTACCATCGGTCTGGGGTTTCTTCTTCAGGGTGCCAACTGAAAAATAGTGCTGGGTGTCTGACGAACAGCAAATGCTGAGTTGGTAACCTTTTCAGTATGGCCTGTTTAGTGCAATTTGTCTTTGTATTTCATTACTGTAATTTACTCTGTTGCTAGTGGATTTTGACTGTCAAGTAAATGTATTTCTATTATATTCTTGTTTATCAGCTAGCACCTGCCTACTCTACAAAACTCAGAACTCATATTTTATTATTTGTCTACAGGATCAGATACTGGCTTTTTGAATGGCAGTGAGTTGAAGAAAAGAAGCCATCTTCTTCACCATTCACCATTGATTATAAATCAGAAATGGAATCCTTTAAAAATGAAAAATGGTTCACTGTTCACCACAATTTTGCCATCTGTTGCATGTTCTATCTTCCTTCGAGTGTAAGAAAACAATGATACGTGTCCAGCATGGAGCTCGTTGATATATGTTAGTTTAGCTGTCTTGTTCGGTTGGAGTGTAGCCTTAGGGGCACTATGGCACGAGGACTTAAAAAAATTATCGTTTTTTTTTGTTGGAAATTTTCTAATTTTATTGCAGTTTCGGGTTAAACTTAACCATAAAAACCATTTAGGTTCTGAGAAGCATAGCCCTACGATGCATTGTTGCCGAATTATGGGCCGCCGAATATTATTATTTATATATCCGAATATCTCGAAAATGGTGTATCCTAGGCAAAAAATAACTAAATTTTAGCTCCCCCTGTGGTACACCCATGCTAGCAGCATCCCAACATGAACACTATAGTTATTACCATTTTGGAAATATAGACCTTTTTATACAAAATACAATAAAATTCGGCGGCCCATAATTCGGTAACGGTGCGTCATAGGACCATGTGTCTCAGAGCTTAAATGGCTTCTATGGACAAGGTTAATAAGCTGGCGAAAAAAAAATGGCTGAATTGTGTTAAATAAAAATCTTCGAAAATTTGACTAAGTCCACTGCCCCTATTATAGCTACGCAAGGTGAAGGATCGACACAAAAAAATTTACCAAGTATTTCTTTTTTAAATTTTCTCTGATTTTCTTACATCATCTCATAGTTATCGACTAGAGCAACAATTACTTTCCTGAAAAGATTTTTATCCGAGCTACCATTTTGGAAATATAATGCGTTTTATGCAAAATAAAATAAAATTCAGAGGCCCATAATTCGAAAACGGTGCGTCGTAGGGCTATGCTTCTCAGAACCTTAATGAGTGTTATGGTCAAATTCAACCCGGTACTGCAATAAATTTGGGAATTATCGGAAAAAAGAAACATTTCATGAAAATTCACCAAGTCCAAAAAACTTTTTTTAAACAAAAATTTTTTTTTGGTTTTCTTTGCTGCTCATAGTGCCCCTAAGCGTATACTCCAACTCCTAAAACGCCGCCCCTAAGATAACCCACTGACCACTTGTCCCTTAATCAGTAATGCATTTTCTATTCAATGTAGACCTACCTAATAAATAATTGTGTTTAAAAACAGTGTTATGTTTTATTTTATTGAAGTATTTGTAGTTTTTGATGTAATAAGACAACATTGTGTTTTAAAAGGTGTGCTTAGATGGTTTGGTCATGTTTACAAGATTTGTTTATATAACGACAACAGACCACATACAGGACCATAGGTGGCCTTAATGCCCAAGGCATTCTCTACCAGTCAATCAAAGGTGGTGGAGACTGTGATGTGGGGTGTCTTTGGTACCTGTTATTTTCCGTTTTTCGACACTGACTTCGGTCCGTCTGTCTGTCACCAGGCTGTATCTCATGAACCGCGATAGCTAGACAGTTGAAATTGTCACAGATGATGTATATCTGTTGCCGCTATAAACACAAATACAAAAAAACCGGCCAAGTGCGAGTCGGACTCGCGCACTAAGGGTTCCTCGCACTTGGCCGGTTTTTTAGTATTTGTATTTGTCCCGTTTTTACCCTTTGGGTACGGAACCCTAAAAAAGATTCCGACGAATTGAGAACCTCCTCCTTTTTTGAAGTCGGTTAAAAATGTGTACACAAATCTATACTTCTATACTAATATTATAAAGAGGTAAAGTTTGTGAGGTTGTAGGGAGTAATCTCTGGATCTACTAAATCGATTTTGAAAATGATTTCACCAGTATAAAGTTACTTTATTTCTGAGTGGCATAGGCTATAATTTATATTCAATAAAATTAGAAATCCTTATGTAAATTTCAATAATGTAACCCAAAGTAGCAAAATGTTGCATAATAAAATTCATTCTTTGGCATGTGCTGAGAAAACTATTGATGATACATAAAAATGATGTACTACATGATTAAAGTACTTATTATTACCTACAAAAAAAGCTGCCAGATAATATATCTAACTATCATAGCTAAGTCACAATAGCAGCTTTTATGTTGTAAATGTTATTAGATCACCGGTAGAAACAAGTTGTGTACTTTCGTATAGGTACTTAGTATTAATTCTTATTCAAATAAATAGTTTAACAAATTGGTAGGTAGGGTAGGGTAGGTAGCCAGTTGGCGGGAGCGAAGCCGCGGGGGTCAGCTAGTATATCTATCTATACTAATAATAAAAAGCTGAAGAGTTTGTTTGTTTGAACGCGCTAATCTCAGGAACTACTGGCATTGAAAAATTATTTTTGTGTTGGATAGTCCAGTTATCGGGGAAGGTTACAGGCTACATAACATCACGCTATGACCAATAGCCGGAGCATAAATGAAAAATGTTGCTAAAACGGTTTTTTTTTTCCTTTTTGAGAGCTTCTGTTGCGTGCGCTGCGTAAGCGGTTAAAGTTACGCAACATTCATGTATGTAGATATGTAGCCAGTAGACGGGAGCGAAGCCGCGTGTGACAGCTAGTACTATATAATATTGTATTATAAAGCTGAAGAGTTTGTTTGTTTGAACACGCTAATCTCAGGAACTACTGGTTGGAATAATTGGAAAATTATTTTTGTGTTGGATAGTCCATTTATCGAGGAAGGTTATAGGGTATATAACATCACGCTCGAAGGAGTGGTATGCTCCACTCCTTCGAGCGTGATGTTATGAAAAATGTTGCAAAAACGGGCAAAATTATTCCTTTTTGAGAGCTTCCGTTGCGTGTGCTGCGGAAGCAGTTAAAGTTTTTACGCTACATTCATGTAATATAGGGTAGGTTGACGTGATCGAAGCCGCGTGGGACAGCTAGTATAAGTATATAGTTAAATAGGCATACGTATTATATAGTATCTATAGTAAATACCTATAATAAACCTACCACCTATAATACCTATATACATATGATGAATAAAAGGCGACTAAGAAAAGGTATTTACCAAGGCAGATGTGAGTGAAAACACCACCCGGGAGGGGACGTCCTAGGTCATACACGGATCTAATTGGTAATGTTCTTCAGAAAGGTCAGGAGCGCTGTCCTCATTACCGGTGTGCTCTTATGACTATATGTACGCATGTAAATGAAGCAAAAGGAGTATGTAAGGACCGTAGCAGGTGGCGTTGTAGTTTCTGCTTGCCCACATAGGAAAAAGGCGTGAGTTTGTTTGAATATTTATAGGGTTAGTAGAATGGAGTTTGATGATAATAATAAATAATGTCCAAAACATGGGCTATATATGTAGGTATTCTATTGATTCTCCAGCTGCAAAATCATTTATTACAACACAGTAGATAGATAGGTAAACATACACACAATATTGTTAACGCAGTCGGGTAAAAAGATGCAGATGGTTATCAGTTATTACCATTGAGATTATGTCCATGGATACCACACTTATCACACACAATGGTACTAGGCAGTCATCACAAGCACATTAAGGATTAATACAGCAAAGCAGCCATAAGCAATAAATAACGTGAGACACTAGCACAAGCACCACAAAACACCAAATGCTAATAAAATGCATTCTTCTTCGTACGTAGTTTACAGGTTATAACCAATCATTCACATTATTATATTTCAGCTCCCTAAGCTTCACGATGGGTTTGTTGCCTTCTATCAGCTTTCTTTTCTTTCTTATTTATCCTCGAACTGGAACAGTATTATACAATGCCGTGTCTTTAATGCAGTGCCTTTAATTACATCACAGTGTCGGTAGACACAAGCTGCCGGCGCGGCGGTAGTAGGTTGCGATGGCTCACGTAGCGTCTGTACTGCCCTCCATGATTTCATGGGTTTATTCTCCATTAATAATGCATTCGCCATCTAGAATCAAACAAGAAATTCAGTCCACATGCACTAAAATCGCATGAGATACACAAATCAATGGACAAGTTTACCTACGTAGGTAGGGAATAACATATCATGATACCTGTACCTCTGTAGGGCTTGGCAGAGGTTATGAATTGAATAAATGCGTAAATAAATACGATTTACTTACCGGTTGTATCACGGAAGTGATATTTTTTGTATATATTTTGGAAAATGATAGTATTTCGAGCCCGCCAAAGCAACTTTTATTAACTGTCAAACAAAACCAAAATGTGTAGTAAAAACGATATCGCTAGTTGTCAAAAAGCACGTTGTGGTTTGATTTTTGAATGAACTATAAGACAATCGGCATACAAACATTATCAAAGCCTAAACAAAAACAACTTCGTAGCGTTATCAAAGTGAGCTTTCTTAAACGACGTCATGGTACGAAAACGCGACATAAGGTCAAATTGATACCGCTTTAAGAGCTTGTGGTCACCCCCCAGGTCGTATGTAGGTATAGCCGTATTGCCATGATGCTACGCTAATACATTGGTCATCGGGACATTGGCTCTCTACTCTCTCTATCTGTTGTTATTATTTATTGTGTCTAGTAAAAATCAAACAATTAGTAAAACCTGAATCATTTATTGTCTATCTCTAAAATAGAATATTTTGCGTGCTTTGAACTTATACCGTACTATGGTTAGCGTGCTTTTAAAATTATTTCATAATTATTTATACAGTTAAAACTTGAAATAGACATACAATTACAATATTTACAAAAACCGTATGATAATAACGATAGGGCTTAGGTCCATTCAGTAGTTACACCTACAAATAGTCTTTTTGAAAGTCTTTTATCACTTTATCACTCATAAAAAATTATTGTTTTTAAAATCCCACTTCATTCCACGCAGAATGTTGCGTTTACTTTCTGTAGATCTTCCTCCTGGCGATTTCTTCAATTATCAATAAATTTCAGACGTCCAACTGAATATGCGGCTATTCATTGAGCCTCTTCATCCTAGCAAAGCGCTTAAAATTAAGATGTTAATTATGTTGAGCGTTGATACTGATGACTGGCACGCAGCAAACAGCTTGCAGCTTGTTACATCACCACGCAAACGCAACTACACGCTAATAAACTAGGATGTAAATTAAACATGTCATATTAAATGCTCAGAATAGCTGGAAAACTGGCCTTGCAATCTAACATCGATTGATCGTTGCCAGTATAACAAAGTGGGTATTGGTTTAAGAATTCAATTGCCTTAGAGCTTGAATCGAACGCCAACTCTCGAATGACGAAGTCCACAGGAACACTTTGTCTGTAGCTGCACATATAAAGTAAAAGTTAATAAAACACGACCAGCAATGCTGGCAAATAATAGCCCAGGTTACAATGTTTAAACAACATGAATAGCAAACCTTTAGTTAGACAGGCTACTTACTAGATGTAAGGGATGGTGCAAAAAAAAGGTTTGGGCCTGGTTATTTATATAGAGGATTGCTACTGTGATTGTGAAACCGCAATAAAGTAGCTTTGTTCGCTCCCACCGTCCACACTCGTGACGACTTTTTACCCATTTTTATTTAGGGGTCAGCTAGTGTTAGTGAAAACGGACCTTGTGGCAGAGGCACTTAAAATCAAAAAATGTAGCAACTCTATCACTGACAGATTCTCAGTCTTGCTCACCTGATAACTGAATGCTCTACTTTACCAAACTAAATGTCTAGCCTGAACTTCTTTAAATTAGTTAAATTTGCTTTGAGAATCGACGTAAGTATAAAATCCCAGTAGCTCCGTATGACTCCGAATGAAGCAGTCACTTGGCACTGTGGTAACTGAATAGGCCAGCACGTAGTCCGCTAACTAATTTAGATTCTTGCGTTTGGGACTCAAAATTAATTACATTATATTTATCAAAACAGAGGTAATTGCATTTTTGCCACACCATCCCTTACACCTAATTTACCGAGAAATTTTTCTCATATAATTTAAACCACTATTTAAATGCCGAACTTCTTTTATAACCATTACGTCAACTTCATATAGAGAAATAAAAACCGGCCAAGTGCGAGTCGGACTCGCACACGAAGGGTTCCGTACCATTATCGCAAAACACTGCAAAAAAAATCACGTTTGTTGTATGGGAGCCCCCCTTAATTTATTTTATTTTAATTTAATAATTATTATTTTTTGAAGAGAATATACAACTAAACATTCTGTGAATATTTCAAGTGTCTACCTGTTGCCGTTATTAATATCGAGCAAAAAAACGGCCAAAAAATCACGTTTGTTGTATGGGAGCCCCCCTTAGATATTTATTTTATACTGTTTTTAGTATTTGTTGTTATAGCGGCAACAGAAATTCATCATCTGTGAAAATTTCAACTGTGTAGCTATCACGGTTCATGAGATACAGCCTGGTGATAGACGGACAGACAGACAGACAGACAAACGGATTGCGTAGTCTTAGTAATAGGGTCCCGTTTTTACCCTTTGGGTACGGAACCCTAAAAAACTAAGTAAATGTGTGATTATGTAACCGACTGTTTTCCGGACACGTAACCTGCTGCTGCCGCCTGCATTGCGGTACGGAAGCACACACAATAAAGACTAAGATCTAATGGAACGAAATAATTAATTAATCGCGCTTGCAGCTGTTTAGTGTGTTTTCTTTTTATTTTTTTCACTTTATTGTTTTTGTTTGAATAGAATACCAAGATTTAGGTCTCAATGCGTTGTCTCAAAGACTTTAATTCTATTTGAAATAACATAAAAAAGCAATCCCATTTTACAGTCCGTTGAATAAATTTTGAGATATATTCCGTAAACTTATGGATGGCATAAAAAGCTTAAACCTGTTACCAAGACCAACTGTTTATTACAGCTGCCATTTATCATGTCACCAACGCAATAGAAATCAAAATTGGTTGGACAGGCTGTAAAAAGGGTTTGTTGAAATTTCTAAAGTTATTTCAAATGAAGTACAATTAATTTATCAATGTATTAATGAGGAGACTTGTACCATTCTTCAACAATGACTTCTTGGGAGAGTTTGGAATGGTAGGGGTTGGACCTCATACCCAAAGGTCGAAAGTTTTTAAATAAAATAACCATACTATTAAAAGTAGCGTTCTTAACCCTGAGATAATAGTTGAATTTTGGCCTTTAATTTGCCAGCCTTGTATACGAAGTGAAAAAATGAAGCAGTCCTAGAAAGGAAATAGCCTAAATACTGATGCAACCAATTATTTTTTCAAAAGTAAGTGAAGTCTTGAAGTGTTGTAACAGTTTTAAACTTTCTTGAAACTTAAGGTCATTTCGTTTAAAATTCGCCCCAAAAGGCGGTGAGAATAAATTGAAACGCGATTCGTAGACACGAATCGCCAACAAATGGTTATTATTGTACCTAATATTATCTAAATTATTATTATAATTATATTATTAAAGGCGTGAGTTTATGTATGTATGTATAATATTATCTTGCTGGAGACATTTAGAATATTCTTGTGATTTGAATTCAGCATTATTATTTCGACAGCTATTAAGGATTCTAGCCTTATCTTGGGGAACCATGAGAAATTAGAAGTTTAAAATCGCATTAGCCTCGAAACAGTGTTCTTAGAAAAAATATTATTATCGCCTGTGACAGTTTTTGTACAAACCCCTTTTCCCGCATTATGCGACGCGGCGCTAATACGAGCTTACGAGTTTATAAAACAACATAACATCATCGGCAGAGGTCCACCTATACTAAACCCACTTTCGTCAGTTACGTTTAACTTCTCCTAATTTATTAGACACACAATAACCCCGTAATTGCAGAAGTGCCACAATGTCGTGTAACCTAAAGGTCGTAGCACACGTATCAACTCGGAAAGGGATCGTCACCGTACAAACTCGAGCCGTTCAGTATTATTTGTATGAAACGCCCTACTGCAACGCACATTAATCAGAATCGTAACGTAATCGCCTCGCCTCGGGACAAGCTCACCTACTGCGGTGCGGTACGTGGTCGACTTGCAATTCCCGCGCTTACGGTTGTCCGTACCCTAGCTTATACGTCTCTTCGTCCACGCGTCTCCCGCGGTCTGCGTTGCCGAACGAAAATGATTGAACTAGTGCCACCTAGCCGTCAACGACGTCGACGTGTCGACGTCGAGTCGACGTGCCGGAGTTTCTGATCCGCTTACGTTACGTCGACGCCTGTTTGACCCCAAGGTGAAAGGAGAGGCGGTGACGGTCTGCTCCTGAGTTGATATGTGTGCTGTGACCTTAAAGCCTCTGCAGCAAGACAAAAATTTAATAAAAAAAATAAAAAAATTAAGGACGTACGACTTTATGATGTATCTCAGGTATTGCTTGCGTTCTCGATCAACAAACCAGTCCATGAGATATCCTGCCATCAATGGAGCTGTTTTATATAGCAAGAAAAATTTATGCAGATTTCCCGTCGCCCAAGCACATCTTGTTTGGAGTGCATGTTTGATACATTCATTTTCTCTATCTTCTTTTGAAAGAAACTGAAATATAGTGGTTAAATCTGAAAAAAATACAAGGAAATATAAATATACTACAATGATCAAAATATAATTTTCAATTATTATATTAGAAGATTTAACCTCTAAGGCCTGGCAATTTGCAAGTTGCTGGGCCTGAGCGGTTAAGAATAGCACATATTGAAATGCCTTAATTCACACTTTTACTAGCATTTATGATTATAAAAACGGCAAAATGTGTGTGTTGTATGGACGCCCACATAAATATTTATTTTATTCAGTTTTTAGTATTTGTTGTAGCGACAACAGAAATACATCACCTGTGAAAATTTCAACTGTCTAGCTATCACGGTTCATGAGATACAGCCTGGTGACAGACAGACGGACCGAGGAGTCTTAGTAATAGGGTCCCGTTTTTACCCTTTGGATATCGAACAAAACCTTTCTTTTTAAGAAACTAGCATAACAAAGAAAAATCTACAAAGAAGTCTTCTTCAGAAATATCTACAAAAAATAGGGAGGTAACAGCAAGAAAAATCTGAAAAGAAGTAATTCAATCCAAATTTGTTAAAACCTGAATCAACTGCTCCCTTACTAATATTGCTGCAGATTCATTTAATTTGCTATGACATACATTTTTAGGCTGTCCAATATAAAATAACTTGCTCATCAAAACCTCTTTAATTAGCTCACTGTTTAAATAATAGCCGAAAAAATATAACATACCTAGTGTATTTTTAGTAAAAATATAATATAGTATCCTGTATGCTGTAAATTCTGGAGCATTGGACTTGCAGTCGGGCAATTCACTGTATAGCATTTTAAGCTGTGTCTGGCATTGATTAAACTCTTCATGATCACCTTTCTCTAGAGCAATTCGTGCATGTGTCTCATAAACTTCTACAGTGAAATTGTCGCGTATTCCTTGTACCTGAGAGAAAAAAAGATATTAGTTACATAATTACAACAAATACATTCACTCACGCCTTTTTAGGCACAAACTACAGTCAATCCTTACAAAAAATATTGAAATGTCGCAAATAAAGCAAAAGGTAACTTCCTTTTTTAAATATCACAATTAAAGCAAAAGGTACCTACTCCTTTTGCTTTAATTGTGATAATATTAAAAAAGTAGGACATGAGTGATGAAAATGTATTAAATCTCTTATTGGCATAGTTGAAATAAATATATTTGACTTTGACTTTGAATACAAATTACAGAAAAACCAAACTTGTTTTATCAGTTCCTAAGAAGTCATATGTGCCCAGCTATACCACAGGATGCTTCTGCCTACTAATATTGTTAAGTGAAGTGATAGTGAGTATGGATATTTATCTCTTTCAAGCAATAACTACTAAACGGATTTTTATGAAACTACAGTAATTTATCTTATGCTTCAGACTAATCCATCTTACTTATTTTATAAATATAAAAGTTTGGATGGATGTGTATATGTTTGTTACTCAATCACACCAGAGGCGGATCTGGATGAAATTTGCCACAGAGATAAATTATAGTCTGGAATAGCACACAAGCTAAGCCACTAGCAGAAGCTAGTAGGTTATAATTTACTAGCTTCTGCCAGCGATTTCACCAGCGTGAAAAGTGTTTTCTTATCGCATGGGAACAGTATACCGGGATGAAAAGTAGCCTACATTGTAAAGTAGTATTAAGTTTTTGGAAATAAAAATTAATATATTATATATTATCTAGGTGGACATTAAGCTCTAGGTAACCCAATTCAAAGAATCTAATTACCAATTACTTTGAATATACGAAGCAGGTCAATGTTTCCTACTCAAAGGAAAGATTCTTTAATTTTAACACTTTGTTAACTGAGTGAGGTTGCAAATTATAAAACAGAAAATGGTTACATATATATTATAAAGGTCTATAACAAGCTGAGCAATTGTTGATGGTGTGATGGTGGACAGAATATAAAAATATTCAGTATCTTTTTTAGGGTTCCGTACCCGAAGGGTCCAAACGGAGCCCTGTTGCTGTCACTTACATGTCCGTCTGTCAGTCGTCTGTCACACAGTTTTAATAGTCAAACGGTTGGACATACAGTCTTCAAATATTCAAAGTTTAAGAATCTTGTTGACCCAAAGCCATACAAATTGTCAAAAAATATTTTTAAATGTTGTTAAGGGTCTCCCATACACAGATATAGGGGAATTTTAAAATATATTGGAAAACAAAGGAATGAGAAGCTACCTAAGTCAGCTTTTATTCCAAAATTTTGTTCAAAGAATTATTTAACTGTTGATTGACCTATGATCTTCAAATTTGGTGATAATGTTTATTACAACCAACTTGATTTTGAGGTTTGGTACGGAACCCTAAATGTGCGCCATCCCGACACGCACTTGGCCGGTTTTTTAAACAAGTAAATGGTATTATGTATGACAAAGATACTTACTGTTAAATCCTGTCTGATTGATTTTAATTGATCACAAGCATATCTGTAATCTTGTTTGTCTATCCATCTTTCTTTGACATTTTTAAGGGAATTTCTCAACACTGGCACAGGCCGGACCTCACATGGCTCTGGTGCTTTAGTTAGTCGAAGGAATGACTTTTCAATGTCTGAGCAAGTCCCTACTATGTGCATATTATTGATTTCATAATCGCCTTCACAATCCTGGATAATAGTCCTTTTTGCTGTTGGTTCCTGTTTCTTGATTCCACCCTGCAAAGAGCTTGCTATGGAAGGAACATTACCTACATTATTACCAAATCTCTCAGCTCGTTTTTGCATTTTCTCAGCATTACCCTGAAAATCTTCAACAACGAATTGGTCAAATGAAGGTTTCTTTTTGTTTCCATTTTTTTGATATACTTTATCTATTTTCTTTTGGTCTAAAGATAGTCTATCTTTAACTTTCTGACGACCCTTGCCCTTGAAATTTTTTTTGTCTTCAACCTCATCACCAGAAGCAGAAGAAGCACTGAAAAAAAAATTATCACATGTGATTAATTGTGATTATCAAAACTGAAAATCATTTACATTCCACTAGCTACAAACTGAAAAGCTTTTTTGATTTTTTCACATTAACAGATTTCCTAACACTATTAGACATTGCTAAATCAAAACAGGAATCTAATATTTTAATAAAAAAATATAGATTCTGCAAGCTAAGACTTCTCAGCTCAGCTCAGTTTTTTGATCCTCATTAACTGAGCTTTTTTTATTTTTTCACATTAACAGATTTCCTAACACTATTAGACATTGCTAAATCAAAACAGTAATCTAATATTTTAATTAAAAAAATATAGATTCTGCAAGCAAAACTAGGCATAAATATGTTGATACTTTTATTATATTATTCATGTGATCAACCTACAACCTAATACTGAATTGAAATTTACGTTTGAATAAATTATATCAAAAGTATGTGGGTGACCAAGCTCTGCTCAGGTGAAAATGAATTTGCCAAGATATGAGACTTGGCTAGATCAATTTTTCACCCCCAAAACCCCCATATTGCAAATTTTATGGAAATCGTTAGAGTCGTTATCGAGAATGTGATTACAAATATAACTAAATATATATAAAATTTGCTTGTTTAAAAGTATAGGTTAAGCATACCTCAGCCTTTTTCTAGGAGGACTCCTAGACCTTGATCTGCTCCTAGAGCTGGCACGTCTTCTGCGCTGTGGAGAGTTCTTATGACTGTTAAAGCCTCGAGCACTTAACAGACCCCTACTTTTGGGATGTTCCACAGCATTCTCTGTTTTTTGGTACAAACCTAACGTACCACGAACAGGTTTAACTGCTAAATTATTCCGTTCACTATGAACACTTGGAATTGGTTCCTCATCCCAATTCCTAGTCCATATTTCATCTTTATTAGCCGCAGCTGTTATTCTTCCTTTAAGACATATATCAATTTGATCACGATCAAAACCAGATTTGCATTTTTCATAGCATCTTTTGATATATCTCTCCAAGCTTTCAGGCCAAGAGCCTGTTGACGTTGATTTGAAAAAGTTTGAAGAATTATTATTTTTAATACTTTCTTCATCTTCAACATTATCAGATTTCATAAAATCAAGCTTTTCTGGTTCTGGTGGTTGAGGTATATCCTCTGTTGCCAATGGAGGCGGCAATGGCACATCTAGCGGTGGAGGGGGAGGCTTAGGAATGTCTGGCGGGGGGAGCGGCGGGAGTGGAGGAGGATGGTCTGGCAGCGGAGGTTGAACATCACTTGCGCCTTCTATTCTATCTTCATTAAATCTGTTGTTGTTAGGCTTCTTGCGTTTCTTTTTATTAGGACCATTGTTGTTTAAAAGTAGTGGATTTTCATTAAGAGTTATGGGTGCAGGTTTCCTTATGTTATTGAGATTAAACCTGATAGGTGGTTGGTTAAAAAAGGGACGATTGGTGTCAAGGGGAGACATACCAAGCAAAGGAGCGGATGGCGGCGGCTTTGAAAATTGAGGATGACTAAGATCCAGCTTCTGGTCCTTATTTTGATGAAATTGGTTAGGATTATTAGAAAATCCTCCGTTGTTGGACATTTGGTTGAAATACTGGTTATAATACGGTGGATACATACCACCGTGATATCCATTATATTGATGATACATATTGTAGAGCCAGGGATTATGATTAGCTGGTAGACCACTTACAGTTTGTATCGGAGGTTCTTTCGAATTATTATCAGCCATGCTGGTTTAGAATATCGAGCCTGTTAAATATTCACTTCAGTTGATACGATACACGTTTTAGTCATAATATATTTTAGATGACCTTTTACAAAATGGCGCTGTTTGTCAGTCATACCCTTTACAACACATTATCTATTTCTGTGGCAGATTTGTGTGAAGTTGCGGTGGTATCACTGGTATCCCCTCAAAATGGCGTTTATTTGCTTCAAATTGCACTTTCCTAATCGGTATCCGTTAAATATGATAAAAACCACTCCTTGTTTGGATCGAGCAGCCACGCACAATTTTAATATAGTCTTTAAATCAAAGTATACAAGAGTTTAAATAGTTACAAACTAAGATGGTTATAATATCACAATGGAACAGAGGGTGAAACTGAAATGGAAATCAAAATCAAAGATAATATATTGGGCTGGCTGGGGTGTGAGACATTAAATCAAATCACCAGAAATCACCACAGGAAAAGAAAGAACACCAGCATCAAGTAAGACACAGCGTTCACCACAGAACATATATACCCTTGGCGTTCACAGAGTTATAGTATAAAAAGCACAGATAACGATATACAGACTACTTGTGCCTGGCTGGAGGCTTAGTTTAGTCTCCACAGGATAGCCCGGTTAAGCAGTAACCAATCATTTGGATTGTAAACTGCGAGAGGTCACTTAAAAAAAAAAAAAAAAAAAAAAAAATCAGACTAGTCTAAAGGTGGAAACACATTATTAACAACCGACCCGACGCCACGCCACCCGACGCTTCGCACACAGCCACACAGTGTGTCTCTAAAGGTGGAAACACATTATTAACACCCGACCCGACGCCACGCCACCCGACGCCTGCTGACGCGTAGAAGTACTAATCCATCCCATACATTTAGTATGGTCAGAGACACATAGTCAACACGCCATGTGACGACACGCAATCACACGCGACAACACCCAGTCGGTTTGGATCAGCGTGTTGCCGGGAGAGGGGGAAAACACGCGACCCGACGCTACGTACACAGTGTGTCTCTATTAACACCCGACAACACGCGTCAGTCATGATCAGTGATGCCAACTTAGGGTAATTTACCCTAATGTAGAGTTAAGTTACATCAGCACGGTAATTTTTAGGGTACAACGTCGGTCGGGTAATTTTTATGTTTATGCTTTAATAGAAATGATTGAGTCAAATTTGTAATGATGGACTTAAGTTTAAATATTTCCTTTGAACCCGCAATTTTCGGGGTTTATTAGTCAAGTATTTGGTATGGTACAAATCCCTAAAAAACCAGATTTATTTTAATGTTTTCAAATATTCTTATAGTAAAACTGGTCTGTAATCTAAACATATAAAAGAAGAAAGTGACTGACTGACTGACTGACTGACTCACTCACTGACCATCAACGCACAGGCCAAACGGCTGAAGCTTCAATCATGAAACTTGGCTTGGCACGTAGGTTCCTTTGGTAGTGTAGGTGAGCACTAAGAAAGGATTTTTGGAAATTCCACCCCTAAGGGCGTGAAATAGGGGATGAAAGTTTGTATGAAAATCCGTCAGTTTTAAAGTCAGGATCTTCATATTTTGGGTTTTGGCTGAAGATTAAAAAATAATTTACAAGTGTCTCAGCGATTTTGAAGATTCCACCCCCATGAGGGTGAAATCGTCTAGAGACTTGAAATTTTGCAAATAGATACTTTATACTGTGCAGGCATCCACTAAGAAATATTTTTTTGAATTCCACCCCTAAGGGGGTGACATAGGGGATGAAAGTTTTGAAGTTGGATCTTCGAATATTGGGTTTGGGCTGAAGATGAAAATCTAACGCAAATTAAGGTTTTTTGGGAATTCCATCCTTGGGGGGGCGGATCATGGGGGATGAAATGTTGTGTACAAAAGTCCTTCTTTTACAAAGGAAAAATTATTAAAAATACTCTCAAGTCTTTAAAGTCTGTTGGTAACTATAATCTTCTATATATCTTCTAAACATATAAAAGAAGAAAGTGACTGACTGACTGACTCACTCACTGACCATCAACGCACAGGCCAAACGGCTGAATCATAAAATTTGGCACGAAGGTTCCTTTGGTAGTGTAGGTGAGCACTAAGAAAGGATTTTTGGGAAATGCCACCCCTAAGGGCGTGATATAGGGGATGAAAGTTTGTATGAAAATCCGTCAGTTTTAATGTCAGGATCTTCATATTTTGGGTTTAGGCTGAAGATTAAAAAATAATTTACACGTATCTCAGCGATTTTGAAGATTTCACCCGCATGAGAGTGAAATCGTCTAGAGACCAGAAATTTTGCAAATAGATACTTTATACTGTGCAGGCATCCACTAAGAAAGATTTTCTGTGAATTCCACCCCTAAGTGGGTGAAATAGGGGATGAAAGTTTGTATGAAAGTCGGTCAGTTTTGAAGTTAGGATCTACGAATTTTGGGTTTGGGCTGAAGATTAAAATCTAAAGCAATTTAAGGATTTTTAGGAATTCCATCCTTGGGCGGCGAATTGTGGGGGATGAAATGTTGTGTACAAAAGTCTTTCTTTTACAAAGGAAAAATAATTAAAAATATTCTCAAGTCTTTAAATTTAAAGTCTGTTGGTAACTATAAAATGGCTCAACGCATAAATATAGGAATTAAATAGGGACGGGAAAATCTGCTTCGCCATGACAATTAATAAGGCTCAAGGACAAACTCTGAAGTATGCTGGTGTAGATTTGAGGGAGAATTGCTTTTGCCATGGACAGTTCTATGTAGCGTGTTCACGTGTTAGCTCATCAAATAGTCTGGTGATAGTGGCGTCGACATCCAAAATGGTTTAAAATGTTATTATAAGGAAATACTTTAATTTAATTACTTACTTATGCTTATGATTACTTATTATTAGTCATGGATAAACACAGAAATATGGAAGGGATAGGGACGGGACAAGGATAGAGCGTATTGATGATAAAGCAGGTAAGTATAAGTCTGTTTAAAGAAACACTTTCGCATTACATTATTTTTTACTTTTTCTCTACATACTGTTAAAATGTGTTATGGAGAAGTATGTAGTATACGCGTGCGAAGCCGCGGGCAAAAGCTAGTCTTAATATATATAAATCTCGTGTCACAATGTTTGTCCTCAATGGACTCCACTCTAAACCACTTAACCGATTATAATAAAATTCGCACACCATGTGCAGTTCGATCCAACTTGAGAGATAGGGTAGGGTGGGGTAGGGTAGGGTAGGTAGGGTAGGTAGGGTAGGTAGGGTAGGTAGGGTAGGTAGGGTAGGTAGGGTAGGTAGGGTAGGTAGGGTAGGTAGGGTAGGTAGGGTAGGTAGGGTAGGTAGGGTAGGTAGGGTAGGTAGGGTAGGTAGGGTAGGTAGGGTAGGTAGGGTAGGTAGGGTAGGTAGGGTAGGTAGGGTAGGTAGGGTAGGTAGGGTAGGTAGGGTAGGTAGGGTAGGTAGGGTAGGTAGGGTAGGTAGGGTAGGTAGGGTAGGTAGGGTAGGTAGGGTAGGTAGGGTAGGTAGGGTAGGTAGGGTAGGTAGGGTAGGTAGGGTAGGTAGGGTAGGTAGGGTAGGTAGGGTAGGTAGGGTAGGTAGGGTAGGTAGGGTAGGTAGGGTAGGTAGGGTAGGTAGGGTAGGTAGGGTAGGTAGGGTAGGTAGGGTAGGTAGGGTAGGTAGGGTAGGTAGGGTAGGTAGGGTAGGTAGGGTAGGTAGGGTAGGTAGGGTAGGTAGGGTAGGTAGGGTAGGTAGGGTAGGTAGGGTAGGTAGGGTAGGTAGGGTAGGTAGGGTAGGTAGGGTAGGTAGGGTAGGTAGGGTAGGTAGGGTAGGTAGGGTAGGATAGGGTAGGATAGGGTAGGTAGTTAGGGTAGGGTAGGTAGGGTAGGTAGGGTAGGTAGGGTAGGGTAGGTAGGGTAGGGTAGGGTAGGGTAGGGTAGGGTAGGGTAGGGTAGGTAGGGTAGGGTAGGGTAGGGTAGGTAGGGTAGGGTAGGGTAGATGAATGTTTGGTGTTTTTATGGCAAAACAAAGTTTGCCGGGTCAGCTAGTTACATTATAGACATTATAGATTGTAATGTTTCGTCTTATGTATGATCTTGCATGAAATGTATCAAACATATTGATGTTACGGCGAGGGAAAACATATTTAAAATAAAGAGATTTTTTTTCATTAAACTTAAAATCTAGGGTAAAATGATATCAGACTTGGGATAAAACAAAAACGAGACCTGGCAATACTAGCGAAGCGTGTTGTAACATCACGTGGGGTGTTGCATATGTGCACGGTACGCGTCGGGTGTCGACACGTCGGGTGGCGTGGGGTCGGGTCGGGTGTTAATAATGTGTTTCCACCTTAATTAACACCCGACAACACGCGTCAGTCAGTCGAGAGCATGATCAGTGGTGCCAACTTAGGGTAATTTACCCTATTTTGAGTTAAGTTTCATCAGCACGGTAATTTTTAGGGTACAAACTCGGAGAGGGTAATTTTATGTTTATGCTTTAATAGGAATGATTAACTTATTTGAGTCAAATTTGTAATGATGAACTTAAGTTTAAATATTTCCTTTGAACCTGCAATTTACGGTTTTTATTCGTCAAGTATTTGGTATGGTACAAATCCCTAAATAACCAGATTTTTTTTAATGTTTTCAAATATTCTTATAGTAAAACTGATCTGTAATTATATAATAGATTGTAATGTTTCGTCTTATGTATGATCTTGCATGAAATGTCTCAAATATAGATGGTACGGTGAGGGAAAGCATATTTAAAAAAAAAACAGATTTTTTTTCATTAAACGTAAAATCTAGGGTAAATTGTATGTGATAAAAAGACCCAAATCTGTCAAAATATCTCAACTGATACTATCTCGAACTCTTTGCCTTCGTCATTAGGTTGAAATTCAGTTGCAGAAATTTGTCAGATCAGGGTAGGTCGATGTGACGCTGACCGGTAAATTTTGACGAGCTCTGACCCCGGTAAAAGTCGGAACAGTTGTGGCAGCAGCTAATAACAAATCTTACGTATTAGGTATATTATAATCAAAAGAAAAGCCGATTTACTTCATATTTATATGTTTACTCAAATATAATACTTAATGCATTGCGTCAAGGCTCACTTCGCAAAATTATGTGTAGCGGTAGAACACAAAGTGCGGGACGCGCCACGCGTACACACGGCAATTTATGAACTAATTTTTTTTATTCTGAACAGCCGAATTCGGGCTTCGCAATATGATTGTAGACACGCTCCTCTGGTATCACACAACACTCACTACTTGTAACACTTTTTTGTGGTAGATAAAATTTTTGTCAAAAGAAAATTAATTACCTTTTTCCGCCGTGTCCCCGTACGGTTTTATACAACTCCCTCGCTTTAAAACTGACGCTGGGTGGTGGAACCACTTTGGAACCGCACCCTGGGACGTCGAGTTCCCTATAAATACATTCATTTCACAAAAATAACTTAAAATCACTTGATATTCGTCCACCGAAGTTTTATTTACTAGATATTATTTGTTTGTTTTGACGGACTGCCAGCTGTCATTTGGGCGTTCGACGTTTGCGTTCGGAAACGCGCAAATAGTTAGCTGGAAGCACTTTAAAATCATTTTATTAGTCAGCGATTGAGTTCAATTCGAGATTTGTTTTGGGATTACGAGAGATTGTTGTCCAGATTTATGTCAGTTAGGCGATTACATTTATTTTATTTAGAAGTTTCGGCTTGGAACGTTCTGAAGTGTCGAGTGTCGAATTAGGGCGGCGTATGCGTTCGGATATGTCATTTAGTATTTGTGTTTTTATAGAATTTAGTTATAAATTGAACTTGAATAATTTGACGGATGTGATTTGAACCTGGGATGGTGTATTTTACGGAAGGGTGATTTTTCCTTGTCATTTCTTCAAGGATTGAAATTGTTTCGTGGGGTAGTTAAAATCAAAGTGATTTGATTTTTGTGCGATTTGTATCCGAACGGCACTGGGTGATTTGACGTTTTGATTTGTGCGTGCGGTGATCTTTTTTTTCTTTTTCTGCGAGGCGGCGTGGCGACCGGATCTTCGGTCACCCGCCTGCTAACGTGCTGGTTGGGCCGAAGCCCTAACCAGGAACCTGTAGGTTGAAGTGGTTGCTGAGAGAGTGGCCAGTTTTGCTTTGGGACGCGTGAGTGCGTCCCGGCGACCAAAAGCTGCTCGTGTGCTGGTGATTGGTGTGGTCAGTGTCACTTGGTCCACGTGTTCCGTGTGCCGGCGACCTGGGTGCTGTTTGTTGCTGCTGTGTGACCTGGGCGTGGGCTTCTTCCTTTGGCAATGGGGATTCGGTCAGGTACTGGCCCCGTTGTCCACGTGTACTCACGTCGGGCTCATAATCCCTCACGGTAAGTCGCCTTGCTCAGGGGATTGACCCCATCGTATTTCGTTGTGAGTTCTGTGTGCTGACTTGCTGGTTTCTTTCAGAACAACGTGGCGTGGGGTCGAAATTGGGCCGACCTATCTACCCTACGGGTTTTCTTCCTCCGAAAGGTACGTGTTTGACTTCCTAAAGGCTCTGTCAGTTGGTATTCGGTTTCTTAGGGCGGCCGTTACATTTATATTATTTGGGCTGGCCTATCCTTTGTGGGTGTTTGTTGACAGGCTCCATACAATTATACATATTTACATACACCATAGGCATGATTTCCATATACTCAGAAGGGCCATCCATTATGTTAGCCTATGTAAAGCCCGGTATTTAAGATAATAATTCCCGTATTCCAACGATTTGTCTGATCTGTATAACAATAAAATCTGTGTGTTTAATCATGAAGAGTGCGGGACAGCTCATCCATTGTGTTCACTTATGTAAAGCCTGTGTGTGAGATAATACCTTCCATGTGTAGCGAGTTGTCTGCTCCGTATAACCTTAAATTCTGTGTGTTTAATCATGAAGAGTGCCGGACGGCTCACCCATTGTGTTCGCCTATGTAAAGCCCGGTGTATAGGATGTTACTTTCAGTGTTTTAGCGACCTGTCTGTTCTATATACTCAAAACCCTTTGTGTTTGATTTAAGTTTTTGTGCTAAGAAGTTTTTATTCTGTAACTTCAGGAGGTGTCTGGTTGGGGCTGATTGCCTGGCTGAGGCTATCTGCTCGAGGCAGGCTGTCGCAGTGTGGAGTTGGCTGGCTACGCGACGGTTCAGGAGACGGGTTTTCTGACCCTTCCGTTTTATTATTATTTTTATTTTTTGTTCTTCCACCCTCCACTATAAATTAGTTGGGAAATATTTTGATACGGAGAAAAGTTGACCAGCCAACTGCAACCAGCGACCCTTTTTAAATTTATTTACTTTGGTAACGTGTTCAAGGGTTACATTTAATAAACATCGTTCTCAGTATATGGTGCTTTATTGTTCCCAAGAAAATATCCCGTTACATCGGCGCCCGAACAGGACATTGTTGGTGCAGGTCCTCGGCCCTGGTCTTATGCTCAGGGACGAATTGGCTGGTCAATTTTTGATGTGTGTTTGTGTTAGTCTATAAGTTGAATTGTGTAACTTCATAATTTATACTGGTAGTTATTTATTGAAATGGAGGAACGCCCCATTCGTTTTCATATCCTAAACAAGGATGAGCTGATGTATGAGGTTGCCATCCGTGATGGTGTACCTGAGGCCACGGTTGGTCGATTGCGTACTCAAATCAGGGCTCTGTCCAAAGAGATACCCACTGATGAGGTTAACATGTTTGAAGGCGATGTGCATTCGGAATTACAAACTATTAAAACTAAACTGGCAGAGCTGCAGGAACTGTTAGATAAAAAGCCACTTTTGCTAAAGCGGTTATACCGCATGCAAGGTTTAGGGAACCATTTGTTTCATAGGTTAACCCGTGTCGAGCCCGTGGAGAAGGGGGACATGGAGCTGAAGACGGAGCTGGATGCAAGCCTCCTGGTTATTCTCCGGCGAATAGACAAAATGTTTCATGCTTTTTCCAGTACCTTTGAGTTTAAACCACAAGTAGACGGATCCGAGCCGACCTACCCCGTGGAAGCCGCGAGGGGTGTTGATTATTTTTGATATGTATTGCAGAGTAGCTGGCATGGGGGCTACCCTTAGTTTCATGTGTTTGTATGTGTGTATCCAAAGACGGGCTGAAGAAACAGTCCCGCAAATTAGCAGGCGCATTCTGTGCCATGCCTTATGCCTGCACCGGGTCATAGAGCTGGGGACCAGCTCGAATTTCGCTTGTTACCTCGCGAAATTCTGGCGGGTGAGGGGATACTGTAACACTTTTTTGTGGTAGATAAAATTTTTGTCAAAAGAAAATTAATTACCTTTTTCCGCCGTGTCCCCGTACGGTTTTATACAACTCCCTCGCTTTAAAACTGACGCTGGGTGGTGGAACCACTTTGGAACCGCACCCTGGGACGTCGAGTTCCCTATAAATACATTCATTTCACTAAAATAACTTAAAATCACTTGATATTCGTCCACCGAAGTTTTATTTACTAGATATTATTTGTTTGTTTTGACGGACTGCCAGCTGTCATTTGGGCGTTCGACGTTTGCGTTCGGAAACGCGCAAATAGTTAGCTGGAAGCACTTTAAAATCATTTTATTAGTCAGCGATTGAGTTCAATTCGAGATTTGTTTTGGGATTACGAGAGATTGTTGTCCAGATTTATGTCAGTTAGGCGATTACATTTATTTTATTTAGAAGTTTCGGCTTGGAACGTTCTGAAGTGTCGAGTGTCGAATTAGGGCGGCGTATGCGTTCGGATATGTCATTTAGTATTTGTGTTTTTATAGAATTTAGTTATAAATTGAACTTGAATAATTTGACGGATGTGATTTGAACCTGGGATGGTGTATTTTACGGAAGGGTGATTTTTCCTTGTCATTTCTTCAAGGATTGAAATTGTTTCGTGGGGTAGTTAAAATCAAAGTGATTTGATTTTTGTGCGATTTGTATCCGAACGGCACTGGGTGATTTGACGTTTTGATTTGTGCGTGCGGTGATCTTTTTTTTCTTTTTCTGCGAGGCGGCGTGGCGACCGGATCTTCGGTCACCCGCCTGCTAACGTGCTGGTTGGGCCGAAGCCCTAACCAGGAACCTGTAGGTTGAAGTGGTTGCTGAGAGAGTGGCCGGTTTTGCTTTGGGACGCGTGAGTGCGTCCCGGCGACCAAAAGCTGCTCGTGTGCTGGTGATTGGTGTGGTCAGTGTCGCTTGGTCCACGTGTTCCGTGTGCCGGCGACCTGGGTGCTGTTTGTTGCTGCTGTGTGACCTGGGCGTGGGCTTCTTCCTTTGGCAATGGGGATTCGGTCAGGTACTGGCCCCGTTGTCCACGTGTACTCACGTCGGGCTCATAATCCCTCACGGTAAGTCGCCTTGCTCAGGGGATTGACCCCATCGTATTTCGTTGTGAGTTCTGTGTGCTGACTTGCTGGTTTCTTTCAGAACAACGTGGCGTGGGGTCGAAATTGGGCCGACCTATCTACCCTACGGGTTTTCTTCCTCCGAAAGGTACGTGTTTGACTTCCTAAAGGCTCTGTCAGTTGGTATTCGGTTTCTTAGGGCGGCCGTTACATTTATATTATTTGGGCTGGCCTATCCTTTGTGGGTGTTTGTTGACAGGCTCCATACAATTATACATATTTACATACACCATAGGCATGATTTCCATATACTCAGAAGGGCCATCCATTATGTTAGCCTATGTAAAGCCCGGTATTTAAGATAATAATTCCCGTATTCCAACGATTTGTCTGATCTGTATAACAATAAAATCTGTGTGTTTAATCATGAAGAGTGCGGGACAGCTCATCCATTGTGTTCACTTATGTAAAGCCTGTGTGTGAGATAATACCTTCCATGTGTAGCGAGTTGTCTGCTCCGTATAACCTTAAATTCTGTGTGTTTAATCATGAAGAGTGCCGGACGGCTCACCCATTGTGTTCGCCTATGTAAAGCCCGGTGTATAGGATGTTACTTTCAGTGTTTTAGCGACCTGTCTGTTCTATATACTCAAAACCCTTTGTGTTTGATTTAAGTTTTTGTGCTAAGAAGTTTTTATTCTGTAACTTCAGGAGGTGTCTGGTTGGGGCTGATTGCCTGGCTGAGGCTATCTGCTCGAGGCAGGCTGTCGCAGTGTGGAGTTGGCTGGCTACGCGACGGTTCAGGAGACGGGTTTTCTGACCCTTCCGTTTTATTATTATTTTTATTTTTTGTTCTTCCACCCTCCACTATAAATTAGTTGGGAAATATTTTGATACGGAGAAAAGTTGACCAGCCAACTGCAACCAGCGACCCTTTTTAAATTTATTTACTTTGGTAACGTGTTCAAGGGTTACATTTAATAAACATCGTTCTCAGTATATGGTGCTTTATTGTTCCCAAGAAAATATCCCGTTACATACTACACCAAAATAATCTTTAATTATCTGTTTTAAGCTTTATTTCATGTTGAAGCAAAACTTACTATTGCAAAAGCCACTCGTGGTGCACCTTGCTTTGCTGTTATTCGACATATTTATGAAGAGCTCCAAATGCCATACAAAATGCTTGCAAACCGGAGCTCTTTTTACGTGGGAATTTGAAAGTGTCGCGGCCCGCCCGACGGCGCGCGCGGCGAATTTCGCTCGGCGACCCCTAGGACGCTGCACCCGTGTGCTTAGCACACCCTGCACTATAGGTAAAGCCACCTCTGTTAATTTCTATAGTAATGTTATTTTTTGGAAGTATGTTTGTTACTTGCTGGCAGAAGCTAGTGTACAATAAATAGACATGCAATCCCGGTTGATTTGCTGTAATATTTTGCAGAATTCCGTTGAATATCTCCGAATTTCTTCATCAGATCTTTACCAAATATAAATGGGACCAATAAGGGATCATAACCTTCCAAAAAAAAAAGAATTTTAAAAATCGGTCAACAATTGACCAAGAAATCGGTGAAAAATTTCCGTTGGTGATTTCAAGCCTTTAAAACCCGGACTACAAATAAAACCTGCCCGGACGCTCCCCGGACGCTTTCTAAACTAGCACAAATCCGGGGAAACCCGGGCGGATGGCAACCCTACTAACAAAGCGTGTTGTAGCATGTTACACGCAGCTGCATAAGGGGAATCGCCAACTCAGCACTCAACACTTAGAACCATACGATGCAAATTTAACGAACGACGGAAACGGCGAGCTGAGATAGCACTTTGTGACGCACGTACCTAGTTTAGCCAATTATTGTAACTCTGTAAAATTCCATTCCATATTCATACTTCGAATAGGCACTTAGACTAATTTTAGCGATAATTAATGTAATTCTTTTATTTTAAAATAAATTAAGTAAAATCATTTTTGTTTTTTTTTAAATCCTCCGATTGCAGCTAACGTAATTGGCGCAGTCGGTAGGATATTCGCGGGCCGGTTCGCAAGCTTTAGGGATCTCTAATATCGAAATCCGCGTACGAGAATCGCCTGGGTGGCTATCGAGCCCCGGTGCCGAATATCCGAATCTACGGTCCAGCTGCAGTTCCGGAAGGAGAATCCAGACTTCGATTCACGAGAGAACCAGAGATGAAAAATTTGTGAGTACACTTGAATTGTTCCTGTGTTGCTTCCTTCTTAGTCCTAGTACCACCCAACTTCCAAGATTTTTCACCCAAGAAGTTCAGATTCCCAGGAGCCCGCATCTCGTACGGCTCGCTGGAGTGCTATAGATAACAGTAGAGATTTAAATAGTGATAGTGAAATTAGTAGTATAAATAGCTTAAACATGGCCCATGACCCGGATGCAATTTTCAAGACCCTTCGTATGGTCCCGGAGTTCGATGGGAACCCAAATGTTTTGACTAGGTTTGTCAGAATATGCGATCAAATAGTAGCTAAGTATGTGAGCAATACCCCAGGTAGCGAGTTAAGAAACTTATGCCTACTAAATGGCATCTTAAATAAAATAACAGGCTCTGCCGCTTGTACCATCAATTCCAACGGCATACCTGATAATTGGCTAGGGATTAGAACAGCCTTAATCAATAACTTTTCAGATCAACGGGATGAAACAGCATTGTATCCTTTCTTTAGCTACGCAGGGAAATAGGACGCCTCAAGAATTCTACGAGGAATGCCAAACTTTGTTCAGTACAATGATGACGTATGTAACATTACACGAGCCAATTCCTACTACAGTGGAAGCGAAGCGTACACTGTATAAAAAAGTTACTATGCAGGCTTTTGTAAAAGGTTTAAAGGAACCGTTAGGATCCCGCATAAGATGCATGCGTCCCGATTCTATCGAAAAGGCCCTTGAATATGTACAGGAAGAACTTAATGTTATGTATTTACAGGAACGTGAGTTTTCAAAACCCACTATACAAAAGAATTCAAACCCTGTAACATCCCACGCAAATACCAACCCAGTTCCTCTACGTAATAACAATTTTGCGGTACCAATTCCCAACTGGCCCAATCCTATAGGAATTAGACCCAATCAACTACCACCACCACAACCATTTAGGTTCCAACCCAATTTTATTAATCAGCAGCCCCAACATTGCATGCCTAATCGAACACAGCAAATATTCCGTGCACTGCCTCAAACATATAACCCTCAAAGTAACATGTTCCGTTTGCCACCAAAAAACACTCCGGCCCAAAATCAAAATCAAGGTCCTAAACCTATGAGTGGTGTACAGTATTTCACACCTAGACCCTTGCTATCTGGCCATAATTGGCAGAATTCAGGTAATCCGCCACCAACTAATTACTTTAAAAATCGTGAAATGCACGTGAATGAGTGCACGTCATACGACGACTCATATTACCCGACGGAGTTCTATTACGAGCCGGAGTGTTTTAATTACGATGACACTTATTATGATTATAGCCCGTTCCCTACATTAGAGTGCAACCATGATCCCATTTCGAACGATGTTATTGTTCAAGGAAATATTACAGGTTCAACTGAACCTCAGGCAGGTTCATGTGAGATAAGTCAGGATTTTCAGGAGGTACAGAAATTAAAAAAGCCAATATAGAATTAAATCTCCAAACTCAACGTCAGTTGCCGTATATACTAATATCAGAACCACCTTTAAAATTTCTAATTGACACCGGTGCGAACCAGTCTTTTATAAGTCCAGAAGCTGTAGAAAAATATTTTCCAAATTTTCCTTTAAATTACGACCCGTTTGAAGTTACCAATGTACACGCGGTTAGTAGAAATAATTATTCTATAAGTTTACCTTGCTTCACGGAATTTAACGATCCAGAGTTCATCAAGTTATTTGTATATCGTTTCCATGAATACTTTGACGGTTTAATTGGTTTAGATTTGCTAACTAAATGGGAGTCCAAGATAGATTTAAAAGATCAGAGGTTAATAACGCGCACATCATCAAATCCTATCCGTATGTATAACTCCTGCAATGTTAACTTGTATGAAGATATAATACCTGCTCAATCTTCGAAATTAGTGAGAATACCGATCGACACTCCAAACGGTGCAGCATTAGTTAGTGAACAGACTATATGCAACTGTATAGTACGCGAGTGCCTTACTATTGTCGACAATAATCGCGGCTACTTAGAAATAGAAAATACGAGCCCGAATGATATTATAATATCACTTGACCGACCAGTGCACGCAAGTTTATTTAATATCGAGTGCACGCGCACTGAATATTGCACCACGCGAGTTCAAGAAGTGACATCGCGATTACGAACAGATCATTTAAACGAGGAAGAGAAACTCAACCTTATAACTCTTTGCTCAAAATATGCCGACGTGTTTTACATAGAAGGCGAAGCGTTAACCTTTACCAATCGAATAAAACATAGTATAAAGACTACAGATGAGGTCCCGGTTTATACAAAAAGCTATAGATACCCATTCATTCATCGTCAGGAGGTTAGGGAACAGATTTCAAAAATGCTAGATCAGGGAATAATAAAGCCTTCTGATTCAGCATGGAGTTCGCCCATTTGGGTGGTCCCCAAGAAAATGGACGCCTCGGGCAAGCAAAAATGGCGTTTAGTAGTTGACTTTAGGAAGCTCAATGAAAAAACTATTAATGACAAATACCTTATCCCGAACATTAGCGATGTTCTTGACAAACTAGGTAGGTGCCAATACTTCACCACTCTAGATCTGGCTAGTGGCTTCTACCAAGTCGAGATGGACCCTCAGGATATTCAGAAAACAGCTTTTAATGTCGAACATGGACATTTCGAGTTCCTTCGAATGCCCATGGGGCTTAAGAATTCACCATCCACATTCCAAAGGGTTATGGACAATGTCCTCAGAGGTCTCCAGAATGACATATGCCTAGTGTATCTTGATGACATTATCGTTTTTTCCACGTCACTACAAGAGCATATGACCAATCTCGAGAAAGTTTTCAATAGACTTCGGGAATCAAACTTTAAGATCCAAATGGATAAATCCGAATTCTTAAAGCATGAAACTGGTTATCTCGGACACATAATAAGTAGCGAAGGAATAAAACCTAATCCGGATAAAATTCATGCAATAGAAAATTACCCCATTCCAAAGACCCCAAAAGAAATAAAGCAATTTTTAGGCCTTGTCGGTTATTATCGTAAATTTATCCCAGATTTTGCAAAAATCACGAAACCTCTCACAGCGTGTTTAAAAAAGGCAGGAAAGTTGTATTAAACCCCGAGTACATAAACAGCTTTGAAAAGTGCAAGGTTCTCTTAACAAATGACCCTATACTGCAGTATCCCGATTTCGATAAGGAATTCATACTGACGACAGATGCTTCGAACGTTGCTATCGGTGCCATTCTATCTCAAGGACCTGTAGGTTCCGACAAACCTGTGTGTTTTGCATCCCGAACCCTGAATGAAAGTGAGCTTAACTACAGCACCATAGAACTCCTTGCCATAGTTTGGGCCACCAAGTATTTCAGACCGTACTTGTTCGGTCGCAAATTTAAAGTACTAACAGACCATAAACCTCTTCAGTGGATGATGAACCTTAAAGAACCTAATTCGCGATTGACTAGATGGAGGTTGAAACTTAGTGAATACGATTTCACCGTTATCTATAAGAAAGGTAAATCTAATACGAATGCCGATGCTTTATCTCGGGTGGAGATTCACAACGAAGATACAAACACTTTAATTGATGAATTATGTTCTTTGATTCCTAACCCATCAGAAAGCCCGATGCCAGCGAACTCATCCACTGCCACCGTACACACCAGTCACGAAAATCCCATACTAGAAGTCCCAATCACAGACGAACCCCTTAACAGATTTCATAGACAAATATGCTTTACGATAGTAGAAGATGTCAAACGCAAACCAGTAGTTACTAAGCCATTCGAAACTCACACGCGCATAGCAGTCCAGATATCATCATCTAAGTTAGAACAAGATGTAGTCAATGCCATCAAAGAGTATGTAAACCCGAAAGTAAAAACCGGTATCCTGATAAATCCACCTCTTGCCATGTATTCCATCATACCAGTCATACAGGACAAATTTAAGAGTTCGTCTATGAACTTAGTACTAGCTAAGATAGAATTAGAAAACGTTAAAGATTATCTACGTCAGCAAGAGATAATTCAATACTACCATGACGGCAAAACTAATCACCGAGGAATTACCGAATGTTATTTAGCCCTTTCAAAAAAATATTACTGGCCCAAAATGAAAGACCAAATTCATCAACGAATGCATTATTTGCGGGCAAGCTAAATATGACCGGAGACCTATTAGACCCCAGTTTAATATTGTACCCCCGGCAACAAAACCATTCGAAATAGTCCATATGGATTTATTCACGGTTCACAATGAAAAGTACGTTACATTTATAGACGTTTTTACAAAATACGGACAAGCATACCATCTTCGGGATAGCACGGGCATTAGTGTACTTCAATCATTATTACAATATTGTACCCACCATGGGGTTCCCTTAACTTTAGTGACTGACAACGGAACAGAATTCACTAATCAACTGTTCCTAGAATTCACACGCCTTCACAAGATAAACCACCATAGGGTTTTACCGCATTCGCCTAACGATAACGGTAATATTGAACGCTTCCATTCAACTCTCCTTGAACATATAAGAATATTAAAGTTAAAACACAAAGATGAGCCTATCGTAAACCTTATGCCTTACGCTATAATCGGTTATAATTCTTCAATACATAGCTTCACTAGATGCAGACCTTTCGATTTATTAACTGGACACTTTGACCCACGCGATATTCTCGACATAGATTTTACCCAACAATCATTACAACAGTACGTTCATAATCATAGGGCGCAAATAAAAGAAGTCTATAACATTATTAACGAAACTTCCTTAACAAATCGTACTGCGTTGATAGAAAATAGAAACAAGAACCGCGAATCCGAAATAGAATACGTTCCGCAACAACAGGTATTCATTAAGAACCCTTCTGCAAGACGTCAGAAAACTGCACCGCGGTATACTCAAGATACCATTCTGACCGATTTACCTATACACGTTTATACGTCCAAGAAACGTGGGCCCGTAGCCAAAAATAGATTAAAAAGAGGCCCTAAGGTACCTAACTTGTTGCAGGATTCTACTATTGCTGGTTCTTCGCAAGACCCAGTCATTGGACATAAAACTTGAAAGCGTAGCTAATGTACCTGGCTTATTACCGTATATATCTGTACCTACCGTATATATACAATAAGCCTATGCAAAGTTTAGTCAGCTCATATCTATTATAAGTGAAAATGTAGAAGTCTTAGGATTATAATTAGTTAGAATAGAAAATATGTTAGCGTTTATACACGCATCAAGTACTTTCATTCTATGATAGATGTAGATACACGTAGATTTATGGTAAATAGGTTAGAAAAATATATAGTAAGGACGAGATATTAAGCCTGGAGCCCAGAAAATATTACGACATTATACAGCCCGGATCATATTTCAATAAAAACCAGATAGTTATTATTCTCAGATTTCCTTTAATATACAAAATCGTTTTCGATTTATATAAGTTATCTATAGTACCCAACAAGACCGTCAAGCCCTCATCCCTACCTATCCCTTTATAGCAACTAATGGGGACTCTTTCGTGTAGATAGAAGCAGAATGCTCGAAGTTAAGTAACTGGTATCTCTGTGAAAAGGAAATAACCCATCAAATAAGAACAAAAACTGACTGCTTACAAGAACTTATCACTAATCAAGCCCTCAAGAGTTCCTGCCATTCCAGTACAGCATTTCTGGAAAAAGTAGCGATGGAAAAACTAGATGACCAGCATTACGTCCTATCGTTTCCAAATCCAACAAAAGTGCAATCAGTCTGTGCGAGAGAAGACTTCAATTCGCTAACGGGAAGCTGCATCGCTACTTTGCCTATCAACGGTTATCTCCGCACAAAGGAATTAACTAAATCAATGACAACGACGTAATAATACAAGGGCAAACTTTGAAATTAATGAACAAATCCCTACCACACGGAAACACCGGGCGCTGCATTAACCCAGGTTTATGGTAGTTCAATTGGCTTAGGAGGACTACACAGCATACAGAACCAAGTCATGACGAGCCAGCCGATACAACTCAACCAGCTGCAATCAGATGTCATATACCATACGACGATAACCTTCTACATCGCATTATTAGGTGCAGGCGCACTTATCACAGCCATACTGGGCTATCGCAACGGTTTTGCAAATGCTCCGAAACGCCCACCAGCAAGGGACATACTTACGAGAAACCTGAAAAAAAGGGACGCGTGCCCAGAAGACAAGTTCCAGCAACATTTTCTCTCGAAGTTCTCAAATAGTTGCTGATCTGCGGGTGGAGATGTTACACGCAGCTGCATAAGGGGAATCGCCAACTCAGCACTCAACACTTAGAACCATACGATGCAAATTTAACGAACGACGGAAACGGCGAGCTGAGATAGCACTTTGTGACGCACGTACCTAGTTTAGCCAATTATTGTAACTCTGTAAAATTCCATTCCATATTCATACTTCGAATAGGCACTTAGACTAATTTTAGCGATAATTAATGTAATTCTTTTATTTTAAAATAAATTAAGTAAAATCATTTTTGTTTTTTTTTAAATCCTCCGATTGCAGCTAACGTAATTAGCATCACGTGGCGTGTTGTATATTTGCACGGTTCGCATCGGGTGTCAACACGTCACGTCGCGTCGGGTTTTAATAGTATGATTCCACCTTAAAGGTGGGTGGAGATAGTCCGGCCCGGACCATATCCGCGTGTGTAGAGTGGTCCGCCGGACGTTATTATTATTAACTGAATCCGTCTTGGTCTACACCAGAGTGTGTAAGCGAGAAAGGATTCGTGGGCGGGGCTAGTCCGGCCGGACCAAATCCGAACGTGTGTAAGCACTATAATCTTGCGCCAGAGAGTTTGTATTATACTAGAGGGAAAGTATTTCGAAAAAGAAACTGTAAATTCTTTCGTTCTTGCTTATAATGAAAAAAAAGAGACAAACATAGTTAAACGCTACCATCCTGAACGTCAAAGAGATAACTTTTTAGTCACTGTTGTAACCCATCGCCTAGCAGCTCTAATTAAAGTTTTTCGCTGTTTTCACGCATTTGTTTCGTTTATATCAGGAAGAGTTTTGTTGTTTAATTATCTGCATGCATGTCTGTCGTGTGTGGCTATCGGTTGCAAGAGTAGAATGAGTGTATTAACAGGACATAATCTAAGGATATCTTTCCACAGGTGAGTTATCGTGCTTATAAATTATTGTGCAGGGAATACATTTCTAAGGCTGTCCAGAATAAAAGAATCTTAGTTCTAAATACGTCGAGGACGTGTAGTATCATTTAAACCATTCTATTTAGTGAAATAATTAACTTTTATGCGTTCGCTGATAGAGCTATGACAGTTTACGTACTTACGTTCTGATGTTAGAGATGTGGCAAAAGTCACAAGAAAGATATATCGATATTGTATTTTATTTTACTTACTTTAATTTATTACTTAAAGTTTATTTGCTATTTGTTATTATTAATCTAATATTGATTGTGCACAGGTTTCTAAGAGAACTTATTTAAGAAATAAGAGGATCGTGAATATAAAACGAGTAACTGGACAACTTCACCATATCCTCGCTTGTGGTCACTGCATTTTATTGAATCATGCTATCGCTATCCCTCGACCCATCTATGGATACAGGTTGATGAATCATGTTTATTTTCACATTTTACTTTTTAAAATGATATTATTATAATTAAACCATTTTGTTATTATTTATTTTGTTACTTTTATACTTATACATACTCGTGTTTGAACTTTATTTTCAGTCTTGCACAAGGTATGAATAAACATTATTATATAACGCGCATAATGCGCAGAAAAATTATGAAAGAGTACAATTGTACTCTTACAATGACTAATATGTTCACTCTTTGTACGAGTACACATTCACTTTTTAAAAAATTATAAAGAATCCCTAAAAAAATGTAGAAAAAATTAACCGCAGTCAGGGACGATTCTTACAGATTTTTGACCAAATTTGTACAAACTCTCTGTCTTGTCTGTGCACTCTAACATTGTATTTGCTGTCAAATACTGTAAAAACATTGGAATTTGTTACGTCCGCGTAAGAGTAAGAAACTCTAAAACAAAGTGCTTGCTTATAGTGACTGTAACAAAAAAAATAAAGACAAGACTTAAGGTGGAAACACTATTGAAACCCCATGCGACGCCACACCACCGTGACGTGTCGACACCCGACGCGTACCGTGCACATATGCAACACCCAACGTGATGCTACAACACGCTTCGTTAGTATAGGGTTGCCATCTATACGGGTTTCCCCGGATTTGTCCTAGTTTAGAAGGCGTCCGGGCGGGGTTTTATTTGTAGTCCGGGTCTTCAAATCACCAACAGCAATTTTTCACCGACTTCTCCGTCAATTTTAGACCGATTTTGAAAATTATTTTTTGCTTGAAAGGTTATGTACCCGAATTGGTCCCATTTAAATTTGGTGAAGAAATTCGGAGGTATTCAACGGAACTCTTCGAAATATTACAGCAAATCACCCGGGATTGCATGTCTATTTATTGTACACTAGCTTCTGCCAGCGGCTTCGCCCACGTCAAAATTGTTTTATCACCCAACGGAACATTATACCGGGATAAAAAGTAGCCTATGTGCTATTCCTGACTATAATATATCTGTCTGCCGGCGTGATTGAGTAACAAACATACATCCAACAAGTAAGACTACTATAGAAATTGACCACTAACTGTGCCGTACCGTAATGTGCCACACAAAAAAGTGAAAAATTAAAACTTTTTACAATATACGCATTACCCGCCTTCAGCAGTCGGGTAAAAAATACAACCAACTTCCAATTAAAAATTTGACTCAAATAAGTTAATAATTACTATTATAGCATAAACATAAAAATTACCCCCGTCGAGTTTGTACCCTAAAAATGACCGTACCGATGGGTAAATTACCCTAAGTTGGCACCACTGATCATATCATAGCTTTGTTTCTAGTATTATTTCTAATACTATGATCACGGTATTGGCCTGAAATCATATTATATAATCAGAGGCGTCTCTAGCCTATGTAGCGCCCGTGTGCAATCATTACCCTAGCGCCCTCTAGTAAGCGCGCGGTCAAAATGGAAAAGGTACAAATAACAACACATTACCACAAGAGAAGAACTATCGTCAGAAAACATGGTGACAATAGGTACCGCGTAGACCGTCCAACAGCGCGACGTTCGTGAGCAACTGCACGCTCGAACGCAAAACTGACCTCTTGAACGCTTGACCGTGTGACAGCTCTCTGTCTGATAGAACCCTAATTACGACCTCATGTCATACGTACGTTGTTCCTATAGCTCACACTGTGAAGAACCTGGGGATTTACATCGACAGCACCCTTTCCTGGACCAAACAACTGCAGGAGGTCAGTCGGAAACTGTTTGCGTCTGCGGGCTCCCTGAGACGCCTTCGTAACTTTCTTCCCATCACCACTAAAATTGCGATAGCACAATCTCTTCTTCTCCCTATCCTGGACTATGCCGATGCCAGTTATCTTGATCTCACCCAAGACCAGTTGGACAAGCTTGAGCGACTTCAAAATCTCTGTATCAGGTTCATATTTGGCTTGCGCAAGTATGACCATGTTTCTGAATTTCGAACAAAGCTCAAATGGCTTCCTATTCGCCTTCGCCGGAATGCCCACATACTTTCATTGCTTTATAATGTGCTCTTTAATCCTGCTAGTCCTTCTTATCTTAAAGAACGCTTTCAGTTCCTCTGTGACACACATTCTCGGTCCTTGAGATCATCGGAAAACCTAAAATTAAGCATTCCTATGCATTCCACATCCTTCTTCGACAAATCTTTCACGGTTATAGCAGCTCGTTTGTGGAATGCATTACCTATTGAGGTAAGACGTGCGCAAACATTACCTACCTTTAAAAAAATGGTGAAGGAGCATTTCCTTTCTCTGTAACTATTCTTCTCCTTTCTCTGTTCTATATTTTATATTTATTAGTATGTCGGAGGAAGGTATATCGCTTGTAAACTTATTACTTCAGGTTTGTTTAATTGGTAACATTTAGCTTCTGATCAATTCTCAGTTCGATTTTATTCGATTGACAACACTTTATTTTTCTTATGTCAAAATACTCGATTTGGATTGGATAATACAAGCAGTGCCTACTTTGCCGGATGTGTTCTTGAACCAATGAAAAGCGAGGAAAGTCTATACGGACTTTCTAGAGTGGGTTTCTCCCGCCATATTGGGTCGTGAAGTTAGAAAAGATACGCGCGGACGCGCTGTTTTAGAGTTGAAAAAGAGTTGTGAGAAAAAGGAGTTGAGAAGTAGCCTAAAGTGGCGTGTGTGAACTTGAACAAGTGTTAAGTTGGGAAAAAGCGAAACGATTGGTGGCCGAATCCGCTGCTTTGATAAAATTGGAATAAGAACTATCTCTAAAACGGCAAAAGTTACCTGCTTTGTGCATCGCATACCCACGATATGCCCACAGACCGAGGGTATTATTGAAGATAGCCCTCCTATCTCCGATATCGGAAGTGAAAACAATGCAAGCACAAGGCGATGATGGACCAAATGAGACGAGTACCTAATGGCTGGCGCGCTCTCTTTGGTGCGCGAAATTTAGCATGGAAGTACCTACCTAATGGAGATGTTTTGCAACTTGCCGGCTACTAGAGACAGGAATATCATGTTGCCCGAGTTCAACCGTATAGTATGGCCTATCCTAGACAATATGCGAAGTCGGGTTGCAGATAATGATGAAGTTAATGATGACATCGACGCCCGATCCTGACTAGATACTTGGGAAACGCAACTGTGGTGGTGATGTTCAGGGAAGTATAAACTTAAGTATTCCGACAATAATAAGTACCAATCTAATGCCTTATGAAGTTTAGCCACAATATTGGTTTTCTTGGTTTATAGTGGCTAAAATTTAAAATAAATTGTTATTTTCGTTATGATGCTAAATGAAACTCAGCCAGATTCATACTGCCAGCGGAATCCGCAAGAGATTAAGACCACTTGTGCAAATACAGTGCAAGAGAGCAAACATCCTAAGCTACAACTTGATTCAATAAAACTTTATGCTTGTGGAAATCTTGCTCATAGACATGAATTTTTCAGCCATTCACACAATATGCAACAAATAGCACGGACGTCTGAGCCCTTCAACATGGCTGTGGATACCACAAGACCTGTTGTGACCGGCTGCGTGTAGTGCTACAAGATAAGTGTGGAGCTCAGGTTCCATTTCAAGAGGCAACATACAACCTGCAGTCTACAGCGCTATGAAAGAGGAAATTTAGTGGTTTTATACATGCCGCTGCGGTGATCAATCAATTTAATATTTTCTGATAGCACCTAGGAGTCTGGACATGTGCATGGTTGGCACTGCTGCCTGACCTTTCCGGGAGTACAGGCTTAAAGGTATGTTACTTTGATCTGCATTCAACTATCTGTGCATTGGCATACATTTGTGGCAGCCGAAGTATGTATTGGATTTGGAAGTACCTAAGTTTTATAATTAATTGTTGCATTAATTGCAATTTATAACTATTGCATTATGTTGTTTAATGGAAATGTTTAATGTAAGTTACATGAAAAGAGTAGAAAAATCAAACAGCGCCATCTATGTAATGGTATTGATACTGTATGTTTCTTTCAATAATCATCGAAATTAGATTCGGGACCCCATTATGCCGTGATTTACTGCTTGGGGGATCTTATTGAATACGAGCATGTTGTTTTTTCGTGATCAATTTAAAAACAAACAAATAATTTTTGCATAGACAGAATGAGAAGTCCGTGCATGTCACGCCATCTTTTAAATCTTTGACGGGCTCAAGCTTTGAAATATTTTGTTTCAAGTATTTAATCGTTTTTATTTACCAACAAAATAAACAATGAAACGATTTTCGCAATTTCATCTTTCTAATGTACTTGGAGCATTGGAATGTGAGAACAAAACGGAAAGAAATTAGATTTCATTACATTATTTTATGTTGCATGATGTTAGAACAATATACGGTTTTGTGACCACTAGTGCTGTCACAAGAGTACACACATTTATGAATAGGTTGTTAGTTTACTCACTACTGATAATCGAGAAGTAAAGATACTAGGCATTTTAGCCATGCATTCTTTATTAATAGGTGTCACTTCAGATTGCCCGTAAATATTATTACCACTGAGTTTGTTGTTGATTTGATCTTCAAGGAAATTTGTGAATATGCTTTTCTTTGAAAATAACGTACATTCTAACTATTCGCGTTGGTATTTTTAATGCAAGTGTGAATCCAGTTATGGAAAGTAAAAAGAAAAATCGTAATAATAGTGTATCTTTTCATATCTTTGGCTGATTGTGATTGTTTTTACAACTAAATTAAAGTATCAGGTAAAAGGGAAAGAAATTTATTTTGTTAACGTTGAATTCAAATATCTTTGTGTAATACATTCGACTATTTTTAAATAATATTTTGGTTCATATCAAAACAGAAAAATCGAATCTCGATATTCTAGGGCGAAATATCGATACGCTGGATTGATTCAGTACTGGATATCGATTGAAAAATTGTTTGTTTATTTTTTGCCTTTAAATCGATTCGTCGATTAATTGATAACAGATCGCCATCCCTTACTCATCTCTATTAGACAGTGACATGAAAGTGTCAACATTCGAAAAAGTTCGAAAAAGTCGTACAAGACAAAACATAAACAAATAACTTAATGTGATATGATTTTTAACTTATAAATTACTGGATAAAGACTAGATTATTAATAAATGGTTACAAAGTGTGAGTCACTGTGAGGATTAGACTTTTAACTTTTGCTTTGTTGCAAAAACATGCAATAACTTTCAGTTAAGAGTTATGTGATCAAGATTATTTTCAAACCAGTGTTAAAGTTTAGTGAAATAGTTTGCTGGTTGACTCGTTTTGCGATCTTACAACCTGGAAATATCATGAGGATTAACGTTACTATAGCTTAGACAGTTGGCGTTTAGTTTTGTTGCTACCAACGGTTGAATAAAGGTAAAGTTAATGTCTGTAGTAGTTATAAATCACTATGTAGGGAACTAACCAACTGATAACATGTCATTCTAACGATACCTACAAGTAAAAACGATTTAAATTGACTATGGCAAATGAAAATTGCAACTAGACATTAAGATGGCGTCTAGAAGTCGTATTCAGGTATTATGGGATGCCCGAGGGCCAATTACTGTTTGAAGTTGTGGCTGAAGATGAGATAGATGTTCAATTGGCAACATTTTAATTTACATAGAACAGTTTTTCAGTTTCATGGGTCAGAGAGATGACGGATTCAAGAGTTGATTCGGCATTTAAGTTGAAAGTGTATTCTGTGTAGCAAATGTATTTGCTAAGTTATTGTTGATTGTGGACCATGAATGGGACACTTGGTTTCTATTTGATTTACTTGGTTCATGAGTTTTTGTTTTTTGAAGAAAACTAGGAATGGTTTCCTTGTTCTGTGTTGTTCAACGATGCTTGGCCTCGGTAATCTTGAACATTATTCAGAAGTTTTAATAATTGTAACATCTCTTTAAAGAAAGGTGTGAATTTGTGAATTGTGTGATTGTGTGGTGTCATGTAGGCTAGTACCTACCTTGAATAATAAATGTGGAATAATGAATTAAAGTATACTGTCAGTAATGGTTGTGGTGTTCTTACTTGTTGAATGTTCTGTGCTGGTCATTGTGAACATACCTAACATAATTTTGTTTTATTTGCTATCTGAGCAAGTTGGATAAGATAATGTTAATGCAGATGTAAACTCGGTGACATGCGGTGCATGATTTCATTTTCATATTTAGTTTGCAAAATTGGTAATGTTTGATGTTGCTAGTTATTATACCAATCGCACTGAGGGTTTGGTATGAAATCATGAACATAAAATGAAGTTCTTGAATATGCTTTTGGCAGGGTTAGAAATCCTGAATATGAGGTTGCCTTTGTATTCAGTACTGAGAATGAAGATTGAAATAACAAATTTGATTTTGATTTAAATGTGCTGTTTATGGTTATTGGAGTTCTGAATGGTGGCAGCTATGTGTTGAATTAAAAGCTTTGGTTCATGATGAGTTAGAGGAAAGCTGAAAGATCAAGTACCCATTGAAGTAACTGAATGTACTGTGTTGAAGACTGATTCAAATCAATCTAGCAATGGTGAGGTCGTGTGTATGGTCAAAGGACTGACTGTACGGTGATGAGTAGTCGCTGCGGTGACTGCTGTAACCGAGGTGGGTTACGAGGTGAGTGGTCAGAGATGACTGCTGTAACCAAGGTGGGTTACGAGGTGAGTGAGTGGTCAGTAAGATGACTGCTGTAACCGAGGTGGGTTACGAGGTGAGTGGTCAAAGATGACTGCTGTAACCAAGGTGGGTTACGAGGTGAGTGGTCAGTAAGATGACTGCTGTAACCGTGGTGGGTTACGAGGCCTGGTCAGGATGACTATGGTTGCAGGGTGGTCACTGGGTTGACCATCAGGAGCTACAGCGATTGCTGTGGGACCAAGAAACATTGCTGGATTTGTCAGGGGGGAACCTGGTCCCTCTGGGGCTTTGGAGTCCTGTTATCTGTCTGGGGAAGCCTGGTCCCTCTGGGGCTTCGGTGACCTGTTGTTTAGTGTATGTGGCATGGGTATCTGGCAGTATTGTTGCTTCGAGAGGACCGGTTGTCTGGGGAAGCCTGGTCCCTCTGGGGCTTCGGTGACCTGTTGTCTGGGGGGAGCCTAGTCCCTCTGGGGCTTCGGTGACCTGTTGTATGTCTGGGGGAGCCTGGTCCCTCTGGGGCCTCGGCGACCTGTTGTTTGGTGTATGTGACATGGTATGTTGTGTTGGGCGTTTGGGTGGTTTCTGGCACACTTAGTGCTTCGAGACCGACTTGGCGTTTGTTGGGAACCTGGTACCTCTGGTGCTTCGGTAACCATTTAGAATGTGTTAATATGGTTGTCTAAATGGTGAGGTGACTGGTTCGATAGTACGACGATGGTTGTGTACGGTGTATGGTGTGGAGACCTAGATTTACATGGAGAAAACAAATGAACAGTGTGAAAGCTATGAGAATTCAGTTTTCTTGAGTAAAGATGTACTTGAGTTTTGTTGTAGGCTGGTAATATAAGGTGTTGATTGAAGGTTTCATGTGGAAGATGTTACGACCACGTTATTTTTTTTATTTGGTCAGGAGCGGCCGAACTTAACCTATTACCTATTTTTTTTATCTCTTGGTTTTTGTTTTTTTTTTATTGAGTAACGATGTTGCTCGTCGCTTTACATCAAACGTGGGACCGTTTGAATGTCAAGATGGCCGTGTCGGAGGAAGGTATATCGCTTGTAAACTTATTACTTCAGGTTTGTTTAATTGGTAACATTTAGCTTCTGATCAATTCTCAGTTCGATTTTATTCGATTGACAACACTTTATTTTTCTTATGTCAAAATACTCGATTTGGATTGGATAATACAAGCAGTGCCTACTTTGCCGGATGTGTTCTTGAACCAATGAAAAGCGAGGAAAGTCTATACGGACTTTCTAGAGTGGGTTTCTCCCGCCATATTGGGTCGTGAAGTTAGAAAAGATACGCGCGGACGCGCTGTTTTAGAGTTGAAAAAGAGTTGTGAGAAAAAGGAGTTGAGAAGTAGCCTAAAGTGGCGTGTGTGAACTTGAACAAGTGTTAAGTTGGGAAAAAGCGAAACGATTGGTGGCCGAATCCGCTGCTTTGATAAAATTGGAATAAGAACTATCTCTAAAACGGCAAAAGTTACCTGCTTTGTGCATCGCATACCCACGATATGCCCACAGACCGAGGGTATTATTGAAGATAGCCCTCCTATCTCCGATAAGTATATTATTTTATTGGTATGTATGTATTTTATGTAATATCTAAGTAATATTATCAAGATAGTTTTTGTACACTGACAGCCCTATGTCTATCTCCTCTCGTTCAGTCCATCCAAAGGTTGTCTGTAAGAGATTGCCCTGTGCGATAAGACCGCCCATTGTACACTTATCTTTAAAAATATTGTCCTGTTATTATTTAAGTGGTGTACAATAAAGTATATAATAAATAAATAAATAAATATAGTTTAAAGCATAACTTGAATGATTCAACATTCTGGCCGGCGTCAAAACAGTAGCGCGCGGTTGTAGCCGACCGGAGCCGACCGGACACGACGACAGCCAAACGCCGCCGCCCACGTACGAGAGTAGCCGATCGGCTACCGAGGCGTCAGAACGCAGCCGACTGGCTGACGCGGCATACGCGCAGTGCTAACCGAGTTCCAAGCAGTGTAAATACCATGCAAACATGAAACTTAACTATTGTATAGAAGGCTCAATTTCCTTTAGCACAGTGTGAAATGCGCTCCGGCGCGCCCCGGGGCCGCCCGTTTAGTGAAAATCGTACATAGTTGTCGGACTGTTTTCAAACGAATTAAAACAGGTGCCGGCACGCGCCTTTGGTAGCGATGCGCTGACTCACTACCAAACTAAACCAATATAATCTGTAATTATATGTTTTTAGGTTTATTTCATGTTGAAATAAAAGTTACTATTTTAAAAGCCGCTCGTGGCACGCCTTGCTTTGCTGTAATTCGATATATATAAGAAGAGCTCCAGATGCCATACAAAATGTAAGCAAACCGGAGCTCTTTTTACGTGGGTCATTGAAAGAGCTGGCCGCGGCTCATAGAGGGCGCGCGAGTGCCGCTCGGCGCCCCCTAGGGCGCTGCGCCCGTGTGCTTCGCACACCCTGCACTATAGGTAAAGCCGCCCCTGTATATAATACTGAGTACCATTTCACTAATTCTATTAATTGTTCATCCGACATTTTAAATGAAAACATACAAATAATATCTTCATGCCAGGAATGCTCTCGACGGACTGACGTGTGTTGTCGGTTGTCGGGTGTTATAGTTCTCGCCAAACTTCTTGGCCGCCCTGAAGTTGGCTACAATGGCTGCACAGTAGAAAATCTCATACAAAAACAGCACCGTTTCGTGCCTCGCGCATCCGGTAAACCAACTTCAGGGCGGCCAAGAAGTTTGGCGAGGGCTATAACTAGAAACACACTGTGTGCGAAGCGTCGGGTGGCGTGTGTGCCCACTCTCCAGGCAACACACTGATCTAGACCGACTGCGTGTTACTGCGTGTGATTGCGTGTTGTCACATGGCGTGTTGACTATGTGTTTCTGACCATATTAAATGTATGGGATGGATTAGTACTTCAACGCGTCAGAAGGCGTCGGGTGGCGTGGCGTCGGGTCTTAATAATATGTTTCCACCTTAAAAGTCTTAAACATTACATGACCAAAAAATAACCCACCTGACACTGACAGAGGTTGTCATGTGTCAGTGTCAATTTGACATGATTGAGGGGTCGAACGTGACGTCATAAAACTCCTAATTTTATTTTGAAAAGGCAAATTATTGTAAGTTCGAAATAATAATTAAATACAGATGAATAGAATAAATTCCAACTAAATCTGGTGGTATTTTGTAGTCTTGGGATTGCATAAACAACGAATTTGTTAACTATATCATAGCAAAATTAATTGCAGAAGTAAATGTCTTGTTTTTATATATAATAATGAATACACAACTTTCTTACAGATATTTCATGATTGCGTTGACTATTGTCTAGACGATGGATTTATTGAAAACACCATCTGTTCAGTCTTTGTTAGACTCTGACTTGGAATCAGTCGAAAGTCTTCAGTATTTGGATTTGGATATTGAAGAGGTAAAAATTATTGTTTACTTAGCAATGCGCTATAATTTCATTATTTTCATTTAATATCAATATCTGGTATATTTATTCTAATATAGTTTATATTTGGCCATAATATATTTTGTATCACAAACATATTTGCATTAATAGATATAGATAGATGAATATAGGACCTGCTATGTAAAATTATCGCCTGTTACGCCCACCTCTCGCTTTCATGGCACTCACTAAACAGATATATTTCTTCACAGACTCCATATATTAGTTTAACAGTGTGTATAAATCAATTGCATAATTATTTAATTATCACTGTTGGGGGATTCTACAATACAATAAAAGGTTTTTAGTAAAATCTTGCTTGACTTAGGATTTATCTTCCTATTTGAATGCCACAACCAGATCCAGAGCAAAAATTTAGAAGGAACATGGAAACAATGTTCAGAAAACTACTTTCTGAATTATCACTTTTTTCTGGTTGTGTTGGTTTTAGGGCCAATTTAACCAATGAAAGTAATCTATTTGTAGTTTCTCAGCATTATCAAACCCCCTTGTCCTTGTTTGCTGGTTAATTGGTTATTCTTTTTTATATCAAATTAGGTTATCATTACTGAGTTATTTAGTTATTGACTGGTAAAAAAAGGAATCTAGCCAGTCTTGTATTTATTCTAATTGATAATAAAAATAATCATTCATTTAAGATTTCCAAATCAAAGTAACTATGTTGAGTACCTGTGTTCATCCGAGTTGTACTTTTCAGTTGGATGAGATTGAATATGCATTGCCTGCAAGTGAGGCACCAACTTTGGCTGAAGTATTGTCTACAGAAGAGGAAGATGTTAAGAACAAAGAAACTAAGTGCATAGAAGACCCTGCTGCTTGCTCTGCATTACAAGTGGAATTTTTACAAGGAGTATCACAACAGCTTTTACAAGCACAAGTATGTGTTGTTAAACTATGGTTAAATGTATGCATTTTAACATAAGCATCAACTCTAATTAGCGCTTTGCTACTAATAAAAGATAAAAATCAGCAGCAAAGGTGAATCAATACTATTACTTTTATGATGTAAATCATTAATCTTTCATTGCTTACTAGACTAGAACTAGGATTATAATTAGTTACCTATATAACCATGTCTTATTATGATTTAAATTTGCAGTTGATTCAATCAATTTTAGTACGAGCGGCGACCGCAACAACCGCTACGTCATTTGATAAGATAAGCCCCATGGCTCATGTTCATAAAAGTTTCGAAAAATTGGTGAAAAAATTAGAATAGGCTAAAAGTAAAAAAAAAGTATGTAAGTGGCACTTACGTCATTTGATACCAAGGGGATTACTTGTGGCATCAAATAGCACTATATTGGTACTTACAGAAAAATCTTGTCTGCCAGTTCCTGTATGGTCGAAAATGCTAAGCAGACTGTTTCAAAGGATTCGGACCCCAATATAGGTCATTTGATACAAAGATGAAATTAGTTGTAAATGTTAGGTATTAATCCTATAATGGATTATGTATTAGCCTGCCTAAGATATTCTGGTCGAAACCCTTCCACTCGTACTTAAATAAAAAAAGCTACAGTTGTGTGGAAATCAGTTTTACTAGAAAGGCATGCAAGGCAGTACATGAGTGTGAATAAAATCGGTATAACCTGGCCTCTCGTAGTATTAAACCTATCTAATAGCCAGGCCAGCTCGGATTAAAGTGTTTCCATCGACATAAAATCAATTAAAATAAAAGCCTTAAATCTTATCACTGCTTTCGTCTGAAGATATCACTATCGGCGTCACTGATTTCATTGTCGCTTGTAATTATAATTTCAATGACAAAGGTGTCGGATCCCCTTCAAACCAGAAAGCTTCGTACTCATTTGTAGGGTTCCGTACCCAAAGGGTAAAAACGGGACCCTATTACTGAGACCCCGCGGCCCGTCTGTCTGTCTGTCACCAGGCTGTATCTCATGAACCGTGATAGCTAGACTTTTGAAATTTTCACAGATGATGTATTTCTGTTGCCGCTATAACAACTAATACTAAAAACAGAATAAAATAAATATTTAAGTGGGGCTCCCATACAACAAACGTGATTTTTTTGCCGTTTATTTGCGATTATGGTACGGAACCCTTCGTGCGCGAGTCCGACTCGCACTTGGCCGATTTTTTTCGTTTATAATCCAGCTATAATCAGTTGTGCAAAGTTTATTACAATCTTTGTCAGTAACATTGTTACACATGTAAGCCTTAAAAACGATCCTTAAGGGTACACTAGTCGAAAATTCTTCCATAAAAACGTAGTCTGGCTTTTACTCCACTGTTTGACGATGTACGTTCAAAATAAAAAATGATATCAATTTGTCTCATCATTATCTAGCCCTGTATGGAAGCATAAAAGTAAAAAAAAAATTACTTGGAAGTTATGAGCTTCGAAAGTTCCATATTTTAACACTCATTTTAACGCATCTTTGGGCGCAAATAAGTACCATAAGAAGAAGGAAAATTGAAAAACGGCCTCCATACAGGGATAGATTAGTAGTTCAACAATGCAAATAATTTTATTTTGAACAGATACATTGTCGTTTTTTCATGAAATCCAGACTCCCAAAGGTCTGTTTATAAAATTTCGCGCGCTCGTTTTCGTTCTAAATCGTCATCCATTTCGCTACAAATTTGCAAAAGTGTGTATTCGTACGCGTACTAGCTTCTTACTGCTCATAACAGCATCTATCTGTTCCGCACGTGTTGTCGGTTGATATAGCACGCATTTTAACCCCGCGCACAAAATAGTTCGTGTCGTCGACTAGTGTACCCTTAATATTTTTTATCGAATTCCCAAAAAGGAGGCAGTTCTCAATTCGGATGTTTCTATTTTTTTATGTTTGTTCGGGCATAAATCCGTCATAACTCCGTCATATATACACATAATAATTTCAATGACATTAAAAGGTGTCGAATCCCCTTCAAACCAGAAAACTTCGTACTCATTTTTTACGTTTATAATCCAGCCATAATCATTTGTGCAAAGTTTATTACAATCTTTGGCAGTAGCATTATTCCACATGGAAGCCACAAAAACGGTCCTTAATATTTCTAACCAACTTCCCAAAAAGGAGGAAGTTCTAAATTCAATTAAAATTAAATTTAATTAGTCATAACTCCGTTATATATAGACGGATTTTACAAATTATTCTTTTATTTGAAAAGGTATACTTTCGAGGTGGTCTCAAATCAGAATCTGACGATAGGATCAGGAGAAAAATAAAAAAACTATCAAACAAAAATATTACACAGACTTTTATAGCAAATCGGTACAAAGCGAAAAATAACTTTGTTTTCCGAAGTCTGTGTCGAAAAGCAATAGGTACAACAAGACACCTCCTTCGGAAAATTAATGCTATTTTACGCTTTGTAGTCTTTTGCTTTAGTAGTCGTTTTTTTTTTTTTTTCTTTTTTACTATGTATAGGCCGGTGTTTGACCACAATCTCACCGTGGTCAGTGATGATGTGGCCGATGGTGGTAAGCACACAAAGCCTAGAAGGGAACTGGCTCTCAAGTGCTGCTGTCGGAACACACCGGAAGGTGCTTGGCGACAGATTTTCAACTTGAGGGTGGTTGCCAGCCAGGCGGGTACTACAAAGTACCCTACCACCGTGCTATGGTTTCCTCACGATGTTTTCCTTCACCGAAAGCTCAAGCTCATTGTAGGATTGTAGGTTTTATTTTTTGTTATAAGTTTTTTTGTTTCAGTGTCTTCCAACATGGCGACATCGTGTTAGAATTATTTTATATAACGCCTACAATGATGAATGATGATGAAAGATGATGTATAATTTTTTTGTGCTGTCCTGGTGAGAAAACTTTTTTGGAACAATGCCAGTCGAGCTGAATTCACAATTTTGCTATTGGTGTTCCTATTTTTTTTGTTTCTTCGTTGTTTGTTGACACCGATTTCCGAATTTGAAGTTAGTTTTCATTTTGTAGTGTTTTTTAAAAAAAGAGTTTTTTTCAGTTTTTGGTTGTTCATAATGAGCAAATTCTCTAAGTAAGGTAGCTGAAAGTTATGCCTACCCATAATGCCCAAAGTTATGCCAGAATAGATTAAAGACCCTACAAGTTTCCCCACATTATATACGTACTGTTGTGCGTATATAGGTATCACATATCACATCACACTTCACACTAATATTATAAAGGCGAAAGTCTGTGAGTGTGTATGTTTGTTACTTCTTCACTTCAAACGGCTGGACGGATCTAGATGAAATTTGGCACAGTGACAGATTATAGTCTGGAATAGCACATAGGATATTTTTTACCCCGGGAATATGTTCCCTTAGGATAATTTTCGACATTCACGCGGGTGAAGCCGCTGGCAGAAGCTAGTTTTTCTAATAAAACTGATTTCCAAAACAGTACCAATTTTGTTTTAAAATTGCACTTAGTTTACGACATAATACAATACAGGATTAATACCTAGCATTTGCGATTAATTTCATCTTTGTATCAAATGACGTAGCGATGCAGTATTAGTTTTCATCAAATTCGGGCTCGTGACTGCTTTGAGTGATTTTCGGTATTCCTCATAGTTTCGGATTTGGCCATCCAAGTCCACTTAAAAAACTCAACCAGTACTGTATTACCACAATATAGTTCTCACCAAACTTCTTGGCCGCCCTGAACTTGGCTACAATGACTGTGCAGTAGTAAATCTCATACAAAAACAGCACCGCCGTTTCGTGCCTTGTGCATCGGAAAGCCAATTTTGAGCGGGCCCTGAAATTTGGCGAGCACTATAACTAAAAACATTCTCATGGATAGGATTTTCTGTGTGTAGTCTCAGTTTCACTTTGCTATTATAAATTTTCGTTAGGAGAGACAACATTATTCAAGCAAAAAATAAATAGATAGTTCATGTTGCATAGTTAAATCCATATCCATACTAATCCTACTACCTAATATTATAAATGTTTATGTTTGTGAGTGTGTATGGATGGATGTTTGTTACTTTTTCTCGCAACTACTGAACGGATTTTAATGAAACTTTACAGTAATATATAGCTTATACATCAGAATAACACATTGGCTGTAATTTGTTAAGATAGAAGTACCTACTAATACACGCGGGAGGCAGCTAGTAGTATTATAAATGCGAAAGTAACCCTGTCTGTACACAGAATAGTAGTTTACAGAATTTAGTATGGATATAGTTTGAGAACCTGGGAAGGACATAGGATAGTTTTTTAAAGTTCCGTACCCAAAGAATAAAAACGGAAGCCTATTACTAAGACTCCGCGGTCCGTCTGTCTGTCTGTACGTCTGTCACCAGGCTATATCTCATGAACTGTGATAGCTAGACAGTTGAAAATGTCACAGATGATGTATTTCTGTTGCCGCTATAACAACAAATACTAAAAGCAGAATAAAATAAATATTTAAGTGGGGCTCCCATACAACAAACGTGATTATTTTCCGTTTTTTGCGATAATGGTACGAAACCCTTGGTGCGCGAGTCCGACTCGCACTTGGCCTGTTTTATCCCAGTAGTGTGTTCCCTTGGAATGACAAAACACCATTTTCTTTTTAATATCGTTGCACATGCTTATTTTTTTTATTATTGTTTGTGTTTTTCTTATCTCGTGTCTCCTGTGCGGGTCACAAATAAAAATGTTTTCTTTCTTTCTTTTTACGCGGGCGAAGCCGCGGGCATAAGCTAATGTAAAATAAAGATATATTTCTTTGCTTTATAGGAAAGATCATCAGCAGGTGCTGCAACAGCGCTGAGTGTGGGAACCGAGACAAAACTAACAGTAGGAACAGCACATGGCCACCTACTGTCATTTCATGAACAAACATTGAGATGGGTCTGTGATTTAAATACCGACCGAGGGGCAGTGTCATGTTTGGCATACAATCAAGACTGCACTCGACTCCTCGCTGGATACGCGAGAGGGCTTATATGTCAGTACGAGAGCGTACTTGGAACTATATTGAGACGCGTTACTTTAGGCGGAGAATTATGGGGCACTTTACGTGTCACGTGGGCTGGCACGTCCGGATTGGCCCTCGACACGGGCGGATCTGTTTGGCTGATCAAGTTTTCCCGACCTTTAGGAGTGCGATCTGCACGTTCTTCATGCCTGTTCTCCGGAGCTCGAGGCGAAGTCGTAGCGATGGCAGCTCGGGATGCTCGCATTTTGGCACTGGCGACTCTGTCGCGCGTTATTATAGTAGCTGGAGGACGGGCTGCTGGATTACGTCTTACTGGCCCTCCAGACACCCTCCCAGTGCTGGAGTGGAGCGAAACTGACGAGCGAGTATTAGTTTGTGCACGTTCTAAAACATTGCAATGGCTGTCACTGACCATTACTGGTTCATCTATATCCCTGAAACCAATCCAGAGAGTTGAACTGGCGGCAACTCCGTTATGGCTTGGCTGGCTTGGTGGTAATCTCGCTCTTTTCGACGCAGATGAGAATTTACGATTGTGGGGAGACGATTACGATAAACCCTTAGATCTTTCACATATGGAACCGGTCTATGCCTCTGCCTTTTTCAAGGTATGTATTTTTTTTTTCTTCTTTCTGGTATCTAAACTAATATTATACAGAAGTGAAATTATTTGTATGTAGGTGGTAATCTCTAAAAGTAGTAATCCGATTTCGAAAATTCTTTCACTGAAATACCCTAACCCCGAATAACATACATAGGTTATATTTTATCCCGGCAATATAAACTAGGATAGGGCAACGGAGTAAAGCCGGTGGATAAAGTATGTTTGGAATAACAGTGACATCACAATGGCGAATGACTAGAACATATCTGGCATATTATTTAACACAAATGTTTTAAACATCTGATGATCCATGATAAAAAAATCATGGCTCCCGAAGGAGCTATGATTTTTTTAAACATAACATTCTAACAGTTAAGGAGTATCTACCAAAATAGGTAAACAGACTGAAATGTTAAGGTGGGTATCCACTATTTTCGCAAACCGCTTGCGCTCCGCGCTCCTGCAACGTTGCACGCTCCGCGACATGCGATCTGAGCTGTGTCGGTTTTTAGCTCAAACACAAAACGGAGCGCAACCCGTATCCATTGAAGCAGTTGCAGGAGCGCGGAGCGCAAAAGGTTCGCGATCGCGAACACAGTGGATAACCACCGAATAGTCGAACAAGTCTAGCGAGACGTTCGAGCTCAAACTGCCTGCATATGCGTTAAACTTTGATGCCAGGCTTTAATTTGTGTTCTGGCAGAGTCACCAATATTTCTAAACGTAGTCCACCAAGACTTGAGCACGGGCATGTATTATTTTTCAGGGGCATTGGACCGATGGACGCGTATCGCGAGCGATGTGTACGGCCGGCGGGAGTGCTCTAGGAGGCGCATGCGTCTCGGCCGGCGCGCTGTCATTACTGGGCCGCCGCGGCATCGTCCGAGTACGGCCGCGGCACCTACTTGCGAGGGCCCAGGCATTCTTGTCTTCAGGACGACATCTGAATGCATTACGTTTACTTTGTTCTACCCAGGGAACTGAGGCGATGGCTCTAGCCTGTCAATTTATAGATAACATTTCTGACAGACCACACATCTTGAGTAACAAGCAAGTTGCTGACCAAACTGTTAAGTTATGTTTAAAGTATAATCTAAGGTTAGTACCATTTATTTATCTATGCATGTTATTTTTAGGGTTCTGTTCTAAAATCGTAAAAGAAACTCCTTATCCTGTTGGCTTAGTTAGGTCAGTTATTTTTAAACAATCATACTTAATGATTTATAAACTGTTAGGGAGGAGTTATGGATTCGATTATGGGAGCATTGTTCTGACGAAATAGCTTTCGTAGAAGCGTTAGGCGACGCGGCAGCTCGAGGAGAGTTGTCAACGGCTGAGATGTCACCCTCACCAGACTTCACGCAGGTGATTATTCCATTTGGAGCTTCAATTTTGAAATACGATTGGAAATGAAAGTCATAATAATTATACTTCACGCGTTATATTTCTACAGGCACTGATTGAGAAACTAGCGGATTATGAACCAGCTTTGGTAGAACGTGTCATAGCGTCTTTGCCGCTAACGTCCATCGATCCTCACCGGGCAAGCGTCCTCACCAGAGAGAAGGGTCTGTGGCAAGCGGTGGGCGCCATCGCTGCAGCACTCGGTAACACTAAGCTCAATACTTGAATACAGAATCGTAGATATTTAAAGCCGGCTCCAAACGCTTGGCGAACATTGGCAAACAGCAAACACAAAACAACAAACACGAACATTTGGATGGGTGTTTGTTTGTGTTTGCCTGTTGTTTGTGTTCGCCCATGTTCGGCATCGGTGTCGGTTTTTATGCACAAGTCAAAGGGTGTTTGACAAACGTGTTTGCGATGTATCCAAACGCATGTTCAGTTCAGTAGTACGTGCGAGCTTACGGGCGGCGAACGGAGTAAAGAGTGGTGGTCAAATTTACGAATCGTGACATTTTGTGTATCCTAAGCTAAATTGTAAGCAAAAATGTCTGATTGGTTTGAGGAGGCTAACCCGAAAGTAATCGCTGCCACAACAAGCTCGTGTTTGGTGTTTTCCACTGTTTGTGGCAAACACCAAGCGTGTGGAGGCGGCTTAACATCTGTTGCCAATTCAGACACAGGCCACTGCGTTATGCAAGCTAAGTTGACTTTTTAAACGAACTTTTGTAATACTTGTAATAAACCACTGGGTTCCGTAATCGGGAATATTTTAGCGTGCAAAATATGCGAGTAGATTCTTTCGACAGTTAAAAATTGTAAGTAATTCATATTATTTCTGTGAAAATTATGATCTATGTACACACAAGACAAACAAGTTGCAAGTTTTTTTAAAGTAATAAATAAGGCTCGTGTTGTGCAGGCGGCGGCGGTGGTGCGATGCGCTCGCTGGCGGCGCACGTGTCGGGGCGCTGCGCGGGCGCGCCGTGCCGCTGCGCGGGCGGCGCGCTGGTGCTGGCGGCGGCCGACGCGCTGGCGGGCCGCGGCGCCGCCGGCCGACCACTGCCTGCGCACGCGCGCCCATCCGCGCGCCACGACGCGCTGCATGCCTTGCTCGCCGTCGTAGAGGTCATTATTCATGCTCCTACTATTATTGCCGTACATATTATCTATATCAGTATACACACACCAGCAAAATTAGCGAAACATAATAGAAATTAAGTACTTACGTTATTTTTTTACATACTTACGGTTTATTTAAAAAAGACTTATCTATGATACTTTTCCTTACTTAAAAATACACGTTTAAAATAAAAATATACTTTTCAAAATAATGTATCACTCTGTAGGTTTAATAATTTTTCGTCACCTCAAGGGCCCTCTCAGTTTGAATTGTGTGTGTGAAGTGTGGGGCAAAGTTTTATTTAAAAGAAAAGAAGAAAGAAAGAAAGAAAAAAGAATTAAGTGGGCACAATGACGTCGTCACAGATAATATAATACTAGCATACAGATACCTCATCCCATACAAAGAAACCGTGCCGACCTAACTAGTTTTTTTTCGTCTGCTTATTCTGGCATTTTTTTGTACATCGAACGCATTCGGTTCTGTTTCACGGTGATAGATAGATGGTGTTAGAATACAGTGAAGGTTTGTTTTCTAGTATTTATTTGCACGTTTTTACAGTTTGTTTTGCACCAAAATGTGTTAAAATGCAAACTTTAACAATCGAGTGGAATGCCTAAGAAAAAAACTCCGCCATCTATTGGCATCAATTTTAAATGATCCGTCTAATAATCTTTGAAATGTGAATTAAGAGCCCAATGTTCCATAATTTTGTACTTAGGAGAGTTGATTAATGTATGAAAAATGAAATGAAAAATGTAATTGTATGTTACAAGAACATACAATTTTTGTGTTCAATTCCAGTAAATGTTAATTTTACACACATTCAATAACAGATCGAGGTGCATATCGCGCCATCTAGTGAGATTTATTTGAACCAAATTTTCTTTCTTAGCAATGTGACCCCGTGACGTCGTTAACTTAAATCTAAACGTTAATTTAAAAAAAAAAACTAAGTGCGTGTTAAAGAAAAACTACGAAATTTTCTCAATTATGTAAGTTCGAATAAAGTTAAAACAATCGCATAAAAGGTGACTTTCAGTTGTTTTATTTATTAACTAACTGTTGCCCGCGGCTTCCCTCCCGTGGACCACCCCACAGGACCCGTTTTCGGGATTAAAAATTAGCCTATGTCACTCAGGAATAATTCAGCTTTCTATTGGAGAAAGAATTTTTTAAATCGGTTCAGTAGTTTCGGAGCCTATTCGGTACAAACAAACAAACAAAAAAATCTTTCCTCTTTATAATATTATATACTAGCTGACTCGGCAAACTTTGTTTTGCCATAAAAACACCAAACATTCATCTACCCTACCTACCCTACCCTAACTACCTACCCTACCCTACCCTACCCTACCTACCCTACCTACCCTACCTACCCTACCTACCCTACCCTACCCTACCCTACCTACCCTACCTACCCTACCTACCCTACCCTACCCTACCCTACCCTACCCTACCCTATATCTCAAGTTGGACCAGACTGCTCACGGTGTGCCAATTTAATTTAAAATCGGTTATGTAGTTTAGGAATCCATCGCGGACAAACATCGTGACAGGAGATTTATATATCTATACTAATATTATAAAGAGGAAAGATTTTTTTGTTTGTTTGTTTGTTTGTACCGAATAGGCTCCAAAACTACTGGACCGATTTGAAAAATTCTTTCACCAATAGAAAGCTACATTATTCCTGAGTGACATAGGCTATTTTTTTATCCCGAAAACGGGTCCTGTGGGGTGGCCCACGGGAGCGAAGCCGCGGGCAACAGCTAGTATTAGATATTAGTATAGATAAGTACCTGGGCGACAGAGCTTTCCTCGGGTGAAAATAGAGAAAGCGACGATTTTCTAAAAATGAAACCTAGCTAGATCGATTTATCTCCCCCGAAACTAACGATTTTCATGAAATTTAGTATGCAGGCGGCATACTAAATCTCATGAAAATCGTTAGAGGCGTTTCCGAGATTCAGATTACATATATACAAAAATAAAATTGCTCGTTTTAAGGTAAGATAAGGTAGGATAAGTAGTTTTATTATTAAAAAAAAAAACATTACAATGTAAAAAAACACGTTTGGAGTTAATTTATTTTTGTTCCGCTAATTTTGCCAGTATGTGTAGTTAATTACAGATTAAATAAAAATCCAATTATTTATTTAATATGTTTCTGACATTAAATACAGTGAAAATAGGAAAAATTTAATAGAGTGCATTTCTTGAAATGGGTTACATATATGTCAAAAATTACTGATTGTGAGAAATCTATTCCGCGACGATGATGATTTCAGAACGAGAACGGTGGACGATCACCTTTAAAGGTGATGGTGGAGCACGAGGCGGCTGCGGCCGTGCGGCTGCTGGAGCAGAGCACGCGCGACGCTCCGTTCGTGGGGCCGCTCGGCAAACAGAACCGGCTCAGGGTCGCCCGGGCACTGCTCACCTTTGCACGCGACTTACCAGTAAGCTCTCATTATTTAAAGTCACTTCCAGCGGTCGTCGACTCCGTGGTCTCTATGATATACCAACACTGAGGTGCGAGATAAATAGTTTTCACTCAGGGCACCAGGGCCTTTTGAGTAACGTTATACACACAATTGGCTACTAACTCTTTACTTACAAGATCACATAAACGTCACTAAGCTGTGATGAGTCTTCTTGTAACTTTATTATTCATGTCAGCGCATGTAATAATAAGTATAGTACTTACTAACGTTATTATGAACTAGCTGAGCCCCACCCTATTTACCAATTTTTTCTAGAGTCATTTTTCCGCGGAGAATCTTTGAACCGCCATTCAGAAAATGACGTCAAATGCACAACGCCATCTATCGAATATGAAGTTCAATTGTCCGAGTATCTGAATTACGTGTGTTGTGATATTTTACTTTTTGAACACTTTAAATTCTTCTAACTTTTGATAGAGTGAACCGATTGCGATGAAAATAAAAAAAACAGGCCAAGTGCGTGTCGGACTCGCGCACGAAGGGTTCCGTACCATTATCGCAAAAAACGGCAAAAAAAAACACGTTGGTTGTATGGGAGCCCTAGTTAAATATTTATTTTATTCTGTTTTTAGTATTTGTTGTTATAGCGGCAACAGAAATACATCATCTGTGAAAATTTCAACTGTGTAGCTATCACAGTTAATGAGATACAGCCTGGTGACAGACAGACAGACAGACAGACGGACAGCGAATAACAGCTTTGACAATACGCCTTGAACCACGTTATTTTAACTTGTTCAGAGCAGCAGGTGAATTTGCAGTACCGCATATTTTTGCTAACCGCTAAAGCCCTGCGCTCCCTCTTAATATCCAGATCGTCTTCAAAACCTTCGGTAATTAAATGCCCAGGTATTTAAATTTCGTGACACGATTTATGCACACGCCATTTAGGGTAATATTATGTACTACTACTGAATATTCGGTGCATCCACCAGAGGCTTTAAAACCATTTATTCCATATTCCGATTTTTGGATAGCTCGACGATTATTTTCTTAATTATTATTACCAGGCTGTATCTCATGAAACGTGATGGCTAGACAGTTGAAATTTTCACAGAAGGATGTATTTATGTTGCCGCTATAACAACAAATACTAAAAACAGAATAATATAAATATTTAAGTGGGGCTCCCATACAACAAACGTGTTTCTTTTGCCTTTTTTTTGCGATAATGGTACGGAACCCTTCGTGCGCGAGTCCGACTCGCACTTCGCCGATTTTTTATTTAAATAAATTACATTATGTTAAAAGAGTATTAACAACTCTATAAACTTGCAAGTTGATTGAAAGCGTCCATTCTGCACCAAGTGCAAAGGGCAGAAACACGAAGTTTACCGAGGGACATTAAGAAAAAAAAATGTTTGTACTGTACTTATAGGTTGAAAAGCTTGGGCGACGTCAAACCTGCCTGTCTCACCCCGCTTTCCAACTTATATATGCCTCTTCTCTGCTAGTGAACTAATTAGTTCATTTGCATTCCACTTTTAAACCGATTTTAAAGTTAAAATTTGTTGTGATTAGGATTGGCATTTTTATTTCGTTTAACGTTAAATATGGTATTTATTAGCGGTTAAACTATGAAATTGCCGATTTGTACTGAAAAATTGAAATTAGTTTTTTTTATTAATTTAACATAATTATTTACAATTACCATTATTATCTATACATAGCTGCCATCTAATAGGAAGGTCATTTATCTTTGCGATACAACTCTGGTGATCTAGATTCGACAAACTGTGTGAAAGCATTTTGTACTGCCTCCTGAGAAGAAAACTTTTTATCACATAGAAAATTGTCCAAATCACGAAAAAAATGGTAGTCGCGTTATCATGGAGCAATAATGGTGAAGATTGATTCATGAGTCGGGGCTATTTCACTGCTAGTTTTGCTATCATTGTTCGGAGTTCGGCACAGTAGACATCTGCCGTTATTGCATGACCAGATCGGAGAAAGCTATAGTGAATAACACCATGCTGAGACCACCAAACAGTTACTATTACCTTTTTATTAGTAAGCTTTGCTTTAGGACACTGTTGCGGCGTTTGATCCGAGGTCAGCCATTGCATTTTTCGCTTACGGTTATCGTAAAGAATCCACTTTTCATCACATGTCACAATTCGATCCAATATTCCTTAATTTTTTTTATCGATTCAACAAGGCAACACAAGTTTCAACACGCGTTTCTTTCTGCAGATCAGTAAAGTCATCACCCATTTTTCATATTTTTTTATTTTATTGATTTGACGCAAACGAGTCAATATAATGTTGGTAAGGTGGGCTAATTCCTGGGTGGTTTGGCTTGGATCGGCTTCTACCATCTGTTTCAATTCATTGTTATTCACCTGTGTGGGCAGTCTTCCACGTGGTTCGTTCTTCAAATTAAAGTTTCCATCACGAAAGCGTTTAAATCAAAATCGCACGGTGTGTTCATTAGCAGTCCCCTCTCCAAACGCAACATTAATATTGCGAGCTGTTTCTGCCGCGTTAGTTCCGCGTCGGAACTCGTATTCAAAAGTCACTCGAATTTTCGAAGTATCCATCTTTCTTATCTAAGCTGAATAAAAACAACGACTGAAAGTCGATACACGAATGTTGCACATTTTTAAAAGAAGAACTTCATAGGTACCACGTGAAAAAAGTTTCACTCAACAATCTCAAATCATGAAGGTTCTATGTCAATTCGAAGTACCTATTACAATAAAACGTCAATTTCATACTTTAACCCTTATTATTTACGAGAGCAATTTCAAGTAGGAAATTCAAACGTTTCGCAAGATGTGTTGCACAAATATTGGGTTAATAGGTAGGTACATATTAAAATGTTGTCTTTGTTCTAATACTAAATTACTGAAAAGTTCGTCTTCAAACCAACAAACTTAGATATTATGTAATTAATATGCTAACCGTATTGGTGCCGCTGACACACGCATTATTATAGTCCCCGCCAAACTTCTTGGCCTCCCTGAAGTTGGTTTAACGCATGCGCGAGGCACCAAACGGTGTTGTTTTTGTATGAGATTTACTACTGCGCAGCCATTGTAGCCAACTTCAGGGCGGCCAAGAAGTTTGGCGAGAACTATACTGTGGCCTATGGTGATTTTATTTAACCACAACAAAGGCCACGCGTGACCAGTGCAAGATCTTCACCTACGTGTTTGCTTTTTTCAGGAAGCTGACGACCGCGTTGAACTTCTGGAGTTTTTGACGGGACAATTAAATTCAGGTGCTCTGCCGACCGACCAAGAAGTAATACACAGCCTTCGAGAACTGGCCGCAATTACTAATTGCGAGCGGGCCGATCGTGCGTGGCTTGCGCTTCTTACCAAAGGACGTATGCAATGTGATCTTCTGGAAGAGCAGTACAGCGCAGCCGACCAACGCCCGCGCGTTTTATGGCGTATCGATGCCACGTTAGGTCGACATGAACGTGCACTAGCAGAATTTTTCAAAATAATTACACCTTCCAATGCCGACATAGATGAACTTTTTGAATATCTTCGTCCTTTGGTGGAAGCAAATGATGATGCGAGGAAATTACTCGAATCGTACCTTCCGGCGCTCATCAATCTCCGACCACGGGCTGCTGCCTGTCTCGCGGGTGATCACCTTCCAGAGGCCGGTGCTTCGATCCTGCAGTCAATGTCTAACGAGCAGGTCATCGAATTCGGCCAGAGTCTCCTCGAGGCGGGTCACCTGCGAGGTGACTTAGCTGCTACGCACTTGCGAAACCTTTGTCGCCAACGTCCGAACGACGTGCAATCGTTTCTGGCCGATAACGTCGGTCTAGTACGCCCGGAAGAAGCGCTCGCAATAGTCCGTACGGAGGGCCCGCCCGAAGCCGAACCGTCTTGCCTCGAAGCGGTCGGTGACCCGAGCGCCGCGCTCGATGCGATCCTACGACTCGCCGCTAACCAAGACGAGCGGCTCTCCGCGGAATGGGTGGGAGCGGGCGGCGAGCTGTGCGCGCGCGCCGCGCCCGGCCTGCCGCCCGCCGCCGCGGCCGACTTGTGGGCGCGATTGCTGCGCCGCGCGCGCGCTCCGCCACCTGCGCTGCTGCTGGAGGCAGCGGCCTACCTGCCCGCGGCCGACACGCTGCAGGGCGCCAGCACGCGCGCGGCCCGGGCGCTTCTGGCGGCGGCGGCAGCGCGGCGCGCAGCTTGGCAGTGCACTGGGCATGCGGCGGCGCGCGAGGCTCACGCAGCTTTGGCGCGCGCGCTTACGGCGGCGCGGCGCGGGCTGGCGGTGCGCGGGCGTTGTGTGCGGTGCGGCCGGCGCCTGGCGGAGCGCGCGGCGCGCACGGGGCACTGCGCGCGCGCCACGCACGCCGACTGCGAGCCCGAGGCGTGCTGCGGCCAGTGCGGGCGGCGCGTGCTGGTGGCGGAGGTGATGCTGGCCCCGCGCGCTCAGCGGCTCCGCTCTCCACCGCCGCACGACTTTGAACTGTTGCTGGTAGCTCCGCCGAGGCCCGATCTCGAGGGTGCGTAATGATACCAGCAAAATATACTAGGGATTGATCAGTGTAGGAATATGATTGGCCGAATTACCTTCGTGTCGCGCCGTGAAGACTTCAATTGATCGTTTTAACGGAACCAAATGGGAGTGCCGGCACGCATAGATCACCGCACAGAGAACTTATTATTGGTTCACCGGTTTAGATGAACGAGGGACGGTGGGTAATTTAATTTGTTCTAGCCTGTCACTTATAAAAAAATATAATGCCTCATAATAAAAAAATGGATATTTTTTTACCTCATACATTTCCAGAATTTATAGACAGGCAACAACAGCCAACAAATAGAGAAAAATATGCTATACTTGATGGACACAACACCGTCAGAGCCCTTTTGTATTTTTTCCCAGTCAGTTCAGAAACGAATCGTCTTAAGAACACGGCTTCCTTAACCTCTGACATTGAAACATCCTCTGCTTCTGTACTGCTAAGTGCCACGGTGCGACAGCTCCTCCTTAAATTAAGAACACTGTACGGTTCGTACACTTGCAGAGTTGTTGTTGTTGAAGTGCGAAGATAAAAGATCACTTAGTTCCCGTTAGGTTTTTTATTACGTATAAACGTGTTTACAAAAACTGTTGATGATTCCTTTCTCTAAAGTTAGTCACCGCCACAGTCACCGCTTAGCAGTTATCTTAATCGTTCGTAATTTATTGTAATGCATGTAGCATGTGTATTTATAGTACTACTAGCTGTTGCCCGCGACTTCGTCTGCGTAGCATTAGGACTTCAAAAGCCTATTTTTCATACCGCGCAATCATATTGCAGGTTTTCCATAAAAACTTCCACCCCTTCTCCACCCCCTTAAGAACGATTGCCGGGATGAAAACTATCCTATTTCTATGTCCTTCCCAGGGTCTCAAACTATCTCCATACCAAATTTCATCTTAATCGGCTCAGCGGTTTAAGCTTGAAAAGGTGATAGACAGACAGGAGTTATTTTCGCATTTATAATAATAATAAAAAAATTACGCAAGAATGGTGCATGGCACCGCGTCAGCACAATATGTACCTACAGTTTAAGACTGTACATCTTGGAAACCCAAAAGATGAAACAAACGAGAAGAGAAAGGTAAAGCCATCACAAAGATAGTTAAGTAAATTAATCAATCAAATTTAAAGGCAATGTTTCTTTGCCAAGGTTGGGGCTCCAGCCGCAAGTCCTTTGTTGTTTGTGTTGCGACGGTTTCATGCTGCTGGTACTCTGTTGTACGGAAAACTTGAAGTTCAATATCTTCAGGTGGTTGGTGGCGCTGCGAGTAGTTATGGGTCGAGAGAATATTTCCTCACGGAGAATTTAAGAGAATATTCTCCGATCGAGAATAATCTGCAATTTTCTTTTCGTCGGAGAATTTACGAGAATTTAAAATTGGAAGTATATATAATTGCTCAATTTTAATACAATATACCTATTTGATTTCAAGGTCTAAAGTTAACTTCTTTTGTTGTTATTTTATACTTAACTCGAAAGGTTACTTTATGAGGTGTCAAAGTGGAAATTAGTTAAGAAATATTGGTTGCGAGCACAACAATGACATCAAATCAAAAACATAGACGGATGGTAGTTTGTTCTTAACTTGGTAGAAAGACACAGTATTTCAGTACAATAACTGTTCGAAGAAGTGTCTGAATATAAATGCGTCACTGGTTTATGGAGCAAAGAGTTTATTTGATAAACAATTAAAAATGTCAAGCCAGTAGCGTGGTGGCAAACTTTCTATTCAAAAACTAAATGAAGTGCAACTGCTCTGAAAATTTTGATTGCTCCAGCAACTTCTGCTTCTGTGGAACGCTCTTCTTCCACATTTTCCAACATGCATGCACAACCCCTTCAACATGGGTATCAAATGTAAGGGTTTGACTATAGCAGTATGAAAATTCCAAATCTAAGGTAGCCGCCGGTACAAAATGGCGGCTTTCATATATCATCATGATTATAATTTGAGCTGAAAGACGTCCACTGCTGAACATAGGCCTCCACAAGCGTCGTCACATTGACCGATCCCGTGCGTCTCGCATACTGCGGATTGCTGCAACCTTAACGTCATCAATCCGCCTAGCGGGAGGCCTTCCAATGCAGTCTTTCAATTCGCCACTCTAAAACTTTTCGGCCCTATCGAACATCATTGAGTTCTGCGAGAAATATGCCCTGCCTACTGCCACTTATGTTTTGTTATTCTTCGGGCTATGTCGGTAACTTTGGTTCTCCTGCGGATGTCCTCATTGCTGATGCGATCCCGCACGGAAACTCCGAGCTTTGCTCTCTCTATTGCCCTTTGGGTGCTTTTAAGCCTCCTGATGAGGCCCATTGTGAGCGACCACGTATCAGTTCCGAAGGTCATGGGACACTGTCGTATGCTAGACTCTCGTCTAGATACTACGCAACTTCCCGAACGCTGCCCAGCCGAGTCGGATTCGACGGTTGACCTCTCTCACGAAGTTAGACCTACTTAACTGGACCGTTTTTGTCCAGATAAATTGACTTATATTGCATTGTACCGTATGGTGTCGAACGTAAAGCATGCCCCGCATGTATCAACCATACAGCGATCTAGCTCCGATCGATTATGGCAAACCCCCATGAAAAGCACAAAGACAAAATGGCTCCTAGTGCCCGGCAGCCTGTCTACCCTCCACTACGGTAGGACCTGGCAACATACAGCACGCGTACTCTCCGGACCAACGAGTAGATCTTCGATCTCGAAGAGGAATTGCTGCTTGATGATGATGATTGATTGATTATTTGTAACTCATTAAGTTTGTTTTAATACAGAAATCCTAAGTTATAAATGAATTATCTTGGTGTACAATAAATAATTAAGAAATAAGAGAAATCCTAATTTAACACAACATATGAAATTTATGGGAATTTTACCCTTTAGAGTTCCATTGAATATCTCGGAATTTATTCAACATTTCGTCATCTTAATTGGAACCAATCTGGGATCATGCTCTTTCAAACAAAAAATGAATCATCACGATCGAATAATAATTGGCGAAGATATCTCTGAACAAACATACACAAAAATTCAAACGAATTAAGAACCTCCTTCGTTTTTGAAGTCGGTTAATAAACATAAAAATATTTTTAATTATTTTAAATTTCATTTTTAATTTAGATAGACACATCACTTAACACGTCTATTTCTATCTATAGCATAGATTAGGTAAAAAAAGTTGAGGATTAAAAAAAAAAAACGCACTTGGTCTCGTTATACGAAGTATGTCAAAAAATCATAAATAAATAGTTCTATAACCGGGTGCAAGGATATTACGGTTAGTCTTGCGGTTTCGGAGATTTATGCATTTTTTATATCAGCTCCATACATTTTTTACAATAAAATGTTTTCTTGCCAATTTGCCGACCAGATTGCATCCTATGAAATATATAAACATGATATAAGCCAGTGATGAGCAAAGTACGGCCACTACTACGGATCACTATAGTGACTCACAAGAAAGTGCAGATGCTTATTAAGCATTTGAATGAATGTGATCATTTTGTCTATTTGACAATTTATCCAAGTAAGGGGAGGCACACAATAGTTAGTTATGCTACAAGTGCGGAAGGTAGGTGATTTCCGATGAGTGGATAAATCGACACGAGTCGGAAATCGTCTTACGTACGTGTATCATACAACATTTTACTATGCATTGTGCGGGGAAATAAAAAAATATATCTTACCCAAGCAAAAATTTATAAAATGGCTGGCTTATTCAAGCGCGCTCTGCATATGTGGATATGCAGATAACTAAAAGTTCCTCAGGCATATCTACTGCGCATGTGTAAATAGCTGTCACGTCGTAACGCAAAAAGGCACGAGTAAAATATACGTTCTGCCAAACATATTTAATGAATATTTAAAATTAATAATTTATTGGTCAAAATCTAAATCTAGAGTAATTATAAACGCCTTTAATGAAGTATTAGTTTTATTTTACCTTTTATATGAATGATAATCTGTACTAAACTATTTTTTTAAACTTTTCTCAAATAATAAAAACTATGCGTCGGGCTGACGTTAATAAATACAGAAAAGTAAAAAGCACTAGTTAAAAAAAGTGACACTTTCCGCACAGTTTGACTCAATATATTATTTTTCTCTGTGGTTTGACTGCTTGGGAAACGCTCTTTTCGAGGACATGCATTGTAAAATAATTTTATTGCAATTTAATATCTTTAAAAAAATTGGTTGTAATTAGATACATTTAATTTTATATTTCCAGTCGATGGCTGCTTAAATACATAGATAAATTAAATTGCACCCTATAATATATTATTTTGAATAATGGATGACTTCAACGTAATACTTAACAATGATTTGGATTCTGTTACAGTAGCTCAATCTGATTCTTGTGATATTGATGACTGCAAGATTGACCCGTAAGGCTACTGCTTGGACTTAGAAATTAAATTGAGAACAGCACTCCAGGCACTTAAAGACTCACAAAGCCAATGTCGGGCGATGTTGCAAGATAGAGAGGATTGTGAAGTATAAGTTGAGAACATTGCTTTATAAAAATAATCCTTAAACGGGAGCTAGTTGAACTTAGTCAGCAATACCAGAATGTTGTGGATGAACGCGACCAACTGAGGGTAGTCACGGATGGTTTCAATAACTACAGTTATCTATATGAGGAGGCTTTAAGTAAAGTTAGGGATCTAGAAGAAGAATAATTGATTCACGCAAATACTCATATTTTTTAATTACAAAAAGAACAGGAATCAACTCAAGTTGATGAAACTTTCCATTTGTATGATGAACTTATTAAATCGAATTTTTAACCTGATTCAATACCTACAATTGACCTAACTGAAGATTCTTTAATAAATCAGAGAAATTTTTCCAAAGTTAGTCATAACAAACTGAAAAAACCGGCCAAGTGCGAGTCGGAATCGCACACGAAGGGTTCCGTACCATTATCGCAAAACACTGCAAAAATATCACGTTTGTTGTATGGAAGCCCCCCTTAATTTATTTTATTTTAATTTAATAATTATTATTTTTTGAAGTGAATATACAACTAAATATTCTGTGAATATTTCAAGTGTCTACCTGTTGCCGTTATTAATATTGAGCAAAAAACGGCCAAAAAATCACGTTTGTTGTATGGGAGCCCCCCTTAAATATTTATTTTATACTGTTTTTAGTATTTGTTGTTATAGCGTGAATCGTGCATCTGTGAAAATTTCAACTGTCTAGCTATCACGGTTCATGAGATACAGCCTGAAGACAGACGGACAGACAGACAGACAGACAGGCGGATCGCGAAGTGTTAGTAATAGGGTCCCGTTTTTACCCTCTGGATACGGAACCCTAAAAATATGCAAAACTAAAATAATTAGAAATGGTAACAAGTTTAGGAAACAACACAAGTTCTTTATTAAATTCAAAATATAATATTATTAAAGTATTGACTAGTCTAAAAGCTCTCTGATCGTACCCTCAAGCTTATGAATTAGAGGCGTGAGATGATCCTGCAGTCTTCAGATGAGGCGTGCAAATACCGGTAGCTCAATAGACAGATCTCTAAATCCTTGAAAAGAGACCGCCGCCGCTTTAATACCGAGCGTATTATAGACGCGATTGAGCGAAATAAAGGCTCCAAGGTATTTTTAAGAGATCTGGCTATTGGGCAGAGCCGGCTCACGAGACTGAAGACCGACGATGGCAGGATCGTATCCGCCAAACCGGCGCTTCTGAGGGAGATCAAGACATTCTATGGGCAATTGTACACATCAATTAGCAAGCCCGTTGCGAGTCTAGCAAACGACCCAAGAGCTAGATTGACCCGACACTATACCGGAGATATCCCGGACGTCAGCCTGTACGAGATTAGGATGGCTCTGAAACAGCTTAAAAACAACTAGGCGCCGGGTGACGACGAAATCACGGGTGAACTCCTGAAGGCGGGTGGAAAACCGGTCCTTAAGGCCCTTCAGAAGCTGTTTGATTCCGTCATACTCGAGGGCAAAACGCCACAGGCATGGTGCAGAGGTGATACTCTTCTTCAAGAAGGGCGACAATGCCCGGCTGAAGAACTATAGGCCCATCTCACTTCTTAGCCATGTCTACAAGTTGTTTTCAAGAGTCATCACGAATCGTGTCGCGCGCAGGTTTGCCGTTTCCAGCCTAGCGAGCAAACCCGTACAAGCCGGATTCCGAAAAGGCTTTAGCACCGTAGACCACATACATACGCTGCGGCAGGTTATACAGAAGACCGAAGAGTATAACCTGCCTCTCTAATTAATCATTTTAATTTTATAATTTTATAATTAATATTAATTAATAATTTTATTTGCTTTAACAGTGAGAAATAAATACATTAGTGTTTGAAGTGTCCCTTTAGGCAAATGATTGTATGTGTTAGGACACTTCGCTCTTCCGAAGTTTGTTTTTTATATTAATTAGGTGGTACTCACAATTTAAATAATAGCAATTTAAAATAAATGAAAGTTACAGAGTTATCTACATATTATCAATTTTGAATATCTATCTTAAAAGTAACATAATGCTTGGTTGGAAGGTAATAAGATTGTGTTTTGTGTATGTGTCATGGTAGCTAAGTGTAGAATGTAAGTGTGCGAGTCCGTGTGGAGTGTATGCGTGAGAGTGCGTGTGGAGTGTATGTGTGCGAGGGCGTTTGAAGTGTATGTGTGCGACTGCGAGTGTGGGTGCCATTAGTGAATTACGATGTATGCTACAAGAGGACTTCGGTGTCCTCATAAGTTAATGGTTTAATTCAGTTTGTTATGATTGTTTTACACACTTTTCTCATTATTCTCGTAAATCTTTGTTCAATCGATTGTATAGTTGAGCTGAACGATTTTTGTACTGTATCTGAGCGAACTTAGTTTTAGTTTTAGGAACCGCCGCTATGCTGTCCTTTCTTCTTTTTAAGGTTAAGCTGGGATCATAAAGGAGGGTTTTGTGTTTTTTTAGTACCTTTTTAACAATGTATAGTTTCCGCACCGAGAGTCATTTGGTAAAGAGTTTGAGTAGGATATCTAAGGTTTTTGAAGTACCTACATTATTTTTATCAGAACTCGTTGAGCCCGCTCAAGGTCCATAAATTTTGTCTTAGCCGTACCCCCCCAAATGGGTATGCAGTACGCTAAGACAGACTGTACTAAAGCTACATAAATTTCGTTGAGTAGGTGTCTGGGAGAATTTCTGGTGGTGGGTATTTTTTTGGGCACAATATGCCTCAGCGTTTTAAATATCCAACTTAGCTTTCTAATTCTGATTGTAACCTGTTCAAGATGGGGGTACCACGATAGGTTTTGATCAACAATTATGGCAAGATATTTTGTTGTGATACCTTATCTAGTGTTGAGCATGAGCAATTATATTCATCATCACACGTATGTACTTTAATGCTAAAGTCCGAGCTCGGTTGTGAAAGATGTGATATACTGAAGCACAGTAATTAGTTTTAGCTGTGTTAAGTGTGAGCAGGTTATTTTTGAGCCATACCTAAAGCTATTAATGCCATTCCAACTTCAGCACTTCTGGCAACGTCGCGCCAGGACTTTCCGGTAAAGACCTCAGCGGTATCGTCTGCATAAGCAAAAATTTTAGCATTATTGATTTTTAGGTTGCAGAGGTCATTAATGTACCTAAGGCAGCAAGAGTGTAGGGCCAAGCACGCTTCCCTGAGGGACACTGAAAGTTACATTTTCATCATGGCTAACGTGCTCACCCACTTTTACCCTTTGCATACTTGTGAGGTATTCTATAAAAAGTTAGAGTGGGATTCCTCTCACACCTGAGGCTTCCAATTTGTGTATCAGGATGGGAACAGAGACGGTGTCAAACGCCTTTTTTAGGTCCAGAAACACGGTCAGACATTTGCTACCACTGTCCAGATTATCAGCTACACTGCATCTCAGATGTGTCCAGAAGAACAAATGAATTCAATTGAGTCGAGGATATGTCCACTTCAAAAGTTCTCAAGTTATTTTCTGTAGTTTTCTTTTCTTTTGGGCTAGCTCTCTGCCAATGTTTACGAAATAGTTATTGATGAAATTAACGGATTCAGATGGACTTTGCTTCAAATGAAGTAGTTCAGAATTTTAGATTTTAGTTTGTGTAAGTTAAGAGTTTTTATATTTTTCCATAACAGTTTATTATTTGTGACTGAATTAGCAAGTAGATCTCTTTCGTATTTTCTTTTTAGTTTTTTGATTAGGTTATTACAAAAGTTTCGATATCGTCGGTAGGTTATTTTTAAGATGTCATTATATGGATCATTGCGGGTGTTTTTTTTTAGTTTGTTGGGATTCTTAATGCACTTAATATAACGGCTGTCATCCACGGCTTAACTGTAAGTTAGGAATTTTCTTTATAACATTGCTGTGGTTTAATAGATTCAGTTAATTTGTGTAATAAAGTGTCAATTAATTATAAACATCATAATGGCGGGACCAACTCTTGTAATTGAAAGATTCTACCACGTATAGGTATTTAGCACCCATTTAGTACTATTTTGTAAATATCCTGAATTTTTTGTACGTCACACGACATTTCACGATAACACTGGTCCCGCCATTATGATGAGTCATAATGACGAGACCATGCCTGTTCCCAGTCCGTTCCTGTGTCCAAAACTACAAATAATTACATAATTCTGATTGAACCAGTATCTAGTACCTGATTTAGTACCTCCAAAAATCAACAGTGGTTGACGGAAATCCAATTAGTTTCTTTGCAAAATGTTTTTTTCATTTTTGGCATTTTCTACGCCTGATTAATTTGACGAGCAAAAATACTTCAAGTAAAAAGTTGCAGCTACATTTCGTGCAGACAGACGCTTTATTATTAATTATATTGTTGTGAAACATGTTATTAGGTGTTATAGCATACATGATACCGTGTCCATACAGATTTCGTAGTAAAAAATATATGGTGGCGACCCCGTCTAGGCCGCGGAAGGTAGAGCGGCGGACCGCAATACCGGCACTCCTCTCCCGCCGCGGTCTCCAACCCTCAGCCGCGATATCGCATTTTGTTTAAAATGTGGTATTGTCACAACTTTTCCGTACAGTAACATTTTTGGCATTTTCTACGCCTGATTAATTTGACGAGCAAAAATACTTCAAGTAAAAAGTTGCAGCTACATTTCGTGCAGACAGACGCTTTATTATTAATTATATTGTTGTGAAACATGTTATTAGGTGTTATAGCATACATGATACCGTGTCCATACAGATTTCGTAGTAAAAAATATATGGTGGCGACCCCGTCTAGGCCGCGGAAGGTAGAGCGGCGCACCGCAATACCGGCACTCCTCTCCCGCCGCGGTCTCCAACCCTCAGCCGCGATATCGCATTTTGTTTAAAATGTGGTATTGTCACAACTTTTCCGTACAGTAACAATTAACACTAATTGCAGTAACATCTGATTTTAGGCCTATTGAAGCCAATTTTTTGTTTGCTGTCCTTTGTCTTTATTGACTTGTCAAGCTACCATAATGAACAAAATTTCCGGTGGGTTAAACTTAACTAGGTTTTTTTAGACCAAAGGGATACAGGAAAATACAGATACTGATGTAACAGTTGGTAAAGAAAAAAGATAAAGGTATTTTTGCATACTTTTAATCTTACATATTTATCTACCTTAATGCCGCAGGGTCGTTTCTTAAAATTAACCTAACTTTAATTAGCCAACGTATTGCGCATGATAACAGAATTAAAATTTTCACACAAGTCTGTTTTATTTTGAGCTGACGTTCCAATATACACTTGTCAATTAAAGTTATGTAATAGTTGATTATTTTGAAGTGACGTCCCTGAGTAGGTATGTTAATTTTAGTAGGTACTACTTAGTTTTATAGTTTAAAAATTAGATGCACACATTAAACCGCTTCGAAATTTTAACATATTATTATTCTATACAATATCAGAAAAAAAAAATATCCTAAAATTATTTCCACAAACTAAGAATAAAGATATAATATGAGTTCAATGCACCGTCTCAGTTAAACGGAAGGCATAAATTTGCTTTTATAATGAATTTAACATACTGAGAACACAACTGGCTGGCACAAGCCAGGTACCCATTACAAAAACTCTAACATCGACAATCTAGTTTTCAAGGGTGAAATCATACAAGACTCTTACAAGCACCAATCAATATTTTTCTGCATACCCTATATTATTATAATATATTCCCCTATTAGAGGAATTATTTGCTTGACAGAGAAATCGCCAGCAACTCTGCAACAAACACAAAAATGCTGAGTCGTGCGTGGAAGTGTGACTTCACCTTATAGCGTGCGGTCTCTTCTTTTTTGTCATGAAAACTGAGTGACTTCAGACAACCATTGACAAATATAGCCCTCGCCAAACTTCTTGGCCGCCCTGAAGTTGGTTTACCGGATGCGCGAGGCACGAAACGGTTCTGTTTTTGTATGAGATTTTCTAGTGCGCAGCCATTGTAGCCAACTTCAGGGCGGCCAAGAAGTTTGGCGAGGGCTATATTTGTCAATGGTTGTCTGAAGTCACTCAGTTTTCATGACAAAAAAGAAGAGACCGCACGCTATAAGGTGAAGTCACACTTCCACGCACGACTCAGCATTTTTGTGTTTGTTGCAGAGTTGCTGGCGATTTCTCTGTCAAGCAAATAATTCCTCTAATAGGGGAATATATTATAATAATATAGGGTATGCAGAAAAATATTGATTGGTGCTTGTAAGAGTCTTGTATGATTTCACCCTTGAAAACTAGATTGTCGATGTTAGAGTTTTTGTAATGGGTACCTGGCTTGTGCCAGCCAGTTGTGTTCTCAGTATGTTAAATTCATTATAAAAGCAAATTTATGCCTTCCGTTTAACTGAGACGGTGCATTGAACTCATATTATATCTTTATTCTTAGTTTGTGGAAATAATTTTAGGATATTTTTTTTTTCTGATATTGTATAGAATAATAATATGTTAAAATTTCGAAGCGGTTTAATGTGTGCATCTAATTTTTAAACTATAAAACTAAGTAGTACCTACTAAAATTAACATACCTACTCAGGGACGTCACTTCAAAATAATCAACTATTACATAACTTTAATTGACAAGTGTATATTGGAACGTCAGCTCAAAATAAAACAGACTTGTGTGAAAATTTTAATTCTGTTATCATGCGCAATACGTTGGCTAATTAAAGTTAGGTTAATTTTAAGAAACGACCCTGCGGCATTAAGGTAGATAAATATGTAAGATTAAAAGTATGCAAAAATACCTTTATCTTTTTTCTTTACCAACTGTTACATCAGTATCTGTATTTTCCTGTATCCCTTTGGTCTAAAAAAACCTAGTTAAGTTTAACCCACCGGAAATTTTGTTCATTATGGTAGCTTGACAAGTCAATAAAGACAAAGGACAGCAAACAAAAAATTGGCTTCAATAGGCCTAAAATCAGATGTTACTGCAATTAGTGTTAATTGTTACTGTACGGAAAAGTTGTGACAATACCACATTTTAAACAAAATGCGATATCGCGGCTGAGGGTTGGAGACCGCGGCGGGAGAGGAGTGCCGGTATTGCGGTGCGCCGCTCTACCTTCCGCGGCCTAGACGGGGTCGCCACCATATATTTTTTACTACGAAATCTGTATGGACACGGTATCATGTATGCTATAACACCTAATAACATGTTTCACAACAATATAATTAATAATAAAGCGTCTGTCTGCACGAAATGTAGCTGCAACTTTTTACTTGAAGTATTTTTGCTCGTCAAATTAATCAGGCGTAGAAAATGCCAAAAATGTTACTGTACGGAAAAGTTGTGACAATACCACATTTTAAACAAAATGCGATATCGCGGCTGAGGGTTGGAGACCGCGGCGGGAGAGGAGTGCCGGTATTGCGGTCCGCCGCTCTACCTTCCGCGGCCTAGACGGGGTCGCCACCATATATTTTTTACTACGAAATCTGTATGGACACGGTATCATGTATGCTATAACACCTAATAACATGTTTCACAACAATATAATTAATAATAAAGCGTCTGTCTGCACGAAATGTAGCTGCAACTTTTTACTTGAAGTATTTTTGCTCGTCAAATTAATCAGGCGTAGAAAATGCCAAAAATGAAAAAAACATTTTGCAAAGAAACTAATTGGATTTCCGTCAACCACTGTTGATTTTTGGAGGTACTAAATCAGGTACTAGATACTGGTTCAATCAGAATTATGTAATTATTTGTAGTTTTGGACACAGGAACGGACTGGGAACAGGCATGGTCTCGTCATTATGACTCATCATAATGGCGGGACCAGTGTTATCGTGAAATGTCGTGTGACGTACAAAAAATTCAGGATATTTACAAAATAGTACTAAATGGGTGCTAAATACCTATACGTGGTAGAATCTTTCAATTATTAATCTTAAAATTAACCTAACTTTAATTAGCCAACGTATTGCGCATGATAACAGAATTAAAATTTTCACACAAGTCTGTTTTATTTTGAGCTGACGTTCCAATATACACTTGTCAATTAAAGTTATGTAATAGTTGATTATTTTGAAGTGACGTCCCTGAGTAGGTATGTTAATTTTAGTAGGTACTACTTAGTTTTATAGTTTAAAAATTAGATGCACACATTAAACCGCTTCGAAATTTTAACATATTATTATTCTATACAATATCAGAAAAAAAAAATATCCTAAAATTATTTCCACAAACTAAGAATAAAGATATAATATGAGTTCAATGCACCGTCTCAGTTAAACGGAAGGCATAAATTTGCTTTTATAATGAATTTAACATACTGAGAACACAACTGGCTGGCACAAGCCAGGTACCCATTACAAAAACTCTAACATCGACAATCTAGTTTTCAAGGGTGAAATCATACAAGACTCTTACAAGCACCAATCAATATTTTTCTGCATACCCTATATTATTATAATATATTCCCCTATTAGAGGAATTATTTGCTTGACAGAGAAATCGCCAGCAACTCTGCAACAAACACAAAAATGCTGAGTCGTGCGTGGAAGTGTGACTTCACCTTATAGCGTGCGGTCTCTTCTTTTTTGTCATGAAAACTGAGTGACTTCAGACAACCATTGACAAATATAGCCCTCGCCAAACTTCTTGGCCGCCCTGAAGTTGGTTTACCGGATGCGCGAGGCACGAAACGGTTCTGTTTTTGTATGAGATTTTCTAGTGCGCAGCCATTGTAGCCAACTTCAGGGCGGCCAAGAAGTTTGGCGAGAACTATACATACCTACATTTAGGTACATGAGTACTACAAAATATTAAAGACATATTAATATGGCTTCGGAAAAAAAAATCGTTTCGATTAAGAAAGTTAGTTTACATTAAACGGTAGACAATTCCTCACTAACTAGATTAACAGTAGGTACTATAACTGTTATTTTCAAGGTCTGCTTAGGGTAGCCCGCGAAAAAAATTGTTTTATTTAATTTATAATGAAATAATATGCCTTCTTTACGGTTCTTGTCTACGACCTATTTCTTCGCGAGTCTCCTGAAGGGCCGAACGTGCGTCATAGCCATATACATAAACAATCTGCAGACTACTCTTGAATTTATATAATAATGTAATTCACTATAAAGGTAGACAAATGACTTTAATGTTAATTGCGGACACTTGTCGAATTTACTATAATCCTATGCAAGTAACCTTAAAAATTAGTTGTGTAAGGGTCAACCCCAAATTCTGACACCAATCGTTCTAATATTTTGAGTACTTGATCGACGTTTCGCGCCACTTTCATCGGTGAAACATTTCCAGCAAAAGGATTGCGACGCACGTATATTAGAAAAAGTTATTTCATACCTGCTGGTAATAATATGAATAATAGTCTGCCCATAGTACTAGAATCTGAACGCGTCAGCTGTCCAGAAACTTTATGTAGCTGTTTTTAATATTTTACTGTCAATCGCAGTATAGGTTGCCATCACTTTTAAACTGAGACCATAACAAAGACCTTCATAGATTCTTGTACAATAAAGCATACTTGTACATACTTTGTATTTATATTTTTAAAATAAAATAATATATTTTCTTAAAACAGCAAGTTCAGCCTGGAATACCCATGCTATGTATAAACACATACGAAAAACCTACCGCCCAATCATAATGGCAGACCGTACAGCAGGCTAATTACGTAACATAATTATAAATTCTACAGTATTCGTTACGAGTTGCACGATATAGATTCAAAAAGAGCTCAATACAATTCATTAAAGGTATAACATTAAAATTTAGTTTGAACTATTCTGCTAAACATTGAAACTTGAACAACGTTTCCGCGTCACGTTAAATAACAGAATAAAGGCCATTACCAAAATCTTGTTATTATTTAATATTTCAACTTATTAAAAAAAAACTAGCTGCCCGCAACGACTTCGCACAAACCATTTTCTGACAATTACACCACATAAAAAGAAATAGTCAAACACGTGCAAGCCGTTCTGTAACGAATTTACTTACATTCGGCAATTGATTTTTATTTATATACTAATTTAGATTATAAGCAAAATACTCATGAAGCTGTTGATGATATTAAATTGTTCGTGATCTAGAGAATTCTTCATCGAAGTTGACAAATGACTCGCGAAACTGATAAAAAATAATGATTCTGCTATCAGAGTTGTGATTGTGACGTCGTCGCGTTAAAAATAAAAGCGCTTGCGATTTATTTATTTTAGAAAAAAGCCCGAAATGAATAGAACAGAATAGTATAAACCCTGCAAGCCGCTGGCTCTTTATCATAGCATGTGTATTTCAGCCTTATTACTCCAGTACAAAAATAAATAAATGTAGTAAGTATAATAAACTAGCATTATTTATTTTCATACTTGGATTAAACTTAATATTAACATCTTAAATATACTTATGTATTATAATAAGGATGTGTCCTGGGTAGAAACATGATAATTCTATTTAGTCCATCATCGTCAGTGAGATTATCCAATAATATTGGATACGTATTTTTGCTTTACCAAATCAATAAAAAATTTGAAAGATAAAGTGCATCTAAGTTCAGGAGTGGTGGCTTGTGACGTCACTATGCCAGTACAAATTTTACCTACTAACGGCAAGACGTCACACGATATTTTAACGCATTATATCGTCGTCAAAAGAAAAAATACGTGTATTAACCTACCTGACAGAAAAAAACTAATTTTCAGTTAACATCCCTATTGTGTACTTATAGCAAATAAAAAAATATAAATGTTGCTTCACTATCCATACATCAATACCAATATTATAAATGCAATAGTAACTTTTTGATAGAGTGGTATCTTTTCACTACGTATCGGCTGAACGGATTTGTATAAAATTTTGCACATGGGATGGGTGAAATCCGGATTAGGACATATGAATACTTTATCCAGCAGCCTAATTGCGTGAATTCGGCAAGGCGTAGGTTTTAACCCCATCAATCGGCAAATCACAGACGGAAATCCACAACGCGTCCTTCATCTCGCACGTGATTGGTCGATTGATAGGATCAAATCTTTCACTTTGCCGAATTCATTTACGCAATTTTAGGTCTCTTTGGCGGTAGCCAGAGACCCGCTTGGTAAAGCGCGACGCGGGGTTGGCCAGTTGAAGCAAGGATTGACCAATCGCGTCGCGTCCTCGTTCCATTCGCTCTATGCGGTGGTTAGTCAGTTCACGCAATATGCGCTAAGTTACATGCCGGAGACTATAGTAGTTGCCTTGGAATAACAACAAACTTTTCACACGACCGCAGCCGTATGCAGAAGTTTTATCTCTTATTATATTAGGTCCGACTTCCAAGTTTGTATTATAATTTTAGCTGCAGCTCCGTATAAATTAAGCTGAAGAATGAAAATGCAATATCAAATCGTGTCAGTTCTTCGTGTAATTTAGATTGAATAACCTTCGTTTTATGAACGGTTTTTACTAGAGTAGGTAATGTAGGTATATCGTAATTTTCATACAAAAGCATACATTTTACTACTTCTATCGTGTTTGTATAGACTTGTACCTTTTGTTAATTATACCCATTAGTATTTACCGCTGGCTTCGTTAAAGTAAAATTAAATTGGACGTAGTAGTGTTATTTTTCCTCAGTTGCGGACAAGCTTGTTTTATGTTTTTTTGAAAGTTAACAAACAAAAATGCACCACATTAATACTCCGTCGTCTATCATTACCATAGTTTATGAATTATGAAAATTTTGAAAAACCATAGAAACGCAATATCCGGTTTTGGAAATAAAATTTAACACTAAATGTAATTTAAGGTTTAATAGGAATTCACTATAGGAAGCATTTTGTTGTCTTGAAAACTTCATTGAAGATGGAATAATACAATGGGAATAATTACTTTCTATGATTCTGATTTCGTTTCTCCGGCGATTCTCTTGATGGTCGCGTTTTTTTAATGTCTAAATGTTGGTTACTATAATAAATATCGCCACAAAAAAAACCTAGAATTTCGGAAATAGAATTTTAAAATTGTGGTTTAGGGTTGTCAATCGAACATGTGTGAAAGATACGATACCTACTTCATACAAACATTTTTGACTATGTCGTAAGCGTTCAGCATTGGATAGGGTAACTAAAAAGTTTTAAATAAAAAAAGTTAATAAAATAAATAAACCCGACTGCAAAGATGTAAACAAGAAGAAAATCATGTTGTGACAGCCCTAATTCCATAGAAATTTAAACAAATACTTAGAAACGCAATATCTCCGATATCTCGGTAGATACATATTTCGAATTTTCTCAAGTTGAAGGTACTATACATAAGTTAATTAAGCGAACAAAAAAAAATGTACCTTTGCTAATTTTATGTCGTTTTTTTATCGACTGTTAACAAAATAATTATTTACTCACGTTCCTGTGGCATTAGAGACTTGCAATTTTCACACCTAATGAAAATTATATTTCAAAACAACAATTAATCTGTATTTTTACAAGAGGTTTAGGTTTACTTTATTCACATACAGACGAATTTCTTTTCAAGGTCAATGACCTTTCAAAAATATTTATATCTACAAAATTAAATGAAATATCAAAACAGGTAATTTTTTTAGAATGCTTTATTAAGATTTAACCTATTAATATAAAAAATAAAACTGACATGTCCGCAACTAAGGCAAAATAAGACACTGAGTGGAGAATAATAATTATGTCAGACTGCATTAAGTTACAGTGAAAACCTCGCATTTCGTTAGAAAGCAATTTTATTAATTGAAACGTGTGGTCGCGTTTACAATTTTAGTATCAGTTACAACTAGAATTGACAATCACTATCACTACATATTATTATATCCCCCGCCGCGTTTGTACGCGATATACTCAAAAACTACTTAACGGATTTTCATGCGGTTTTCACCAATAAAAAGAGTGAGAAACGAGGAAGGTTTTTGTGTACAATTTGTCACGGACGAAGCCGGGGCGGGACGGTAGTATAATATATAGTAGACAGATTTGAATTTAAAATTAGTTTTAATTAGACAAAACTCGTTTTGACAAAATGATTCAGTTTGATCTGTTTTCAAAGTTTATCCATTGAAACATTAGTAAGGCTCTGACTGATCAAGCGATGTCGCGTGACGGCGTGACTTGGAAAGAGTCAAGACGCGCAATTCCGCGCTATTAGTCTTCTTCTAAGCACTTATAAATCAAACTTAGGGCTCCGTGCCTTAAAATTAAAAAGGAGGTCTTATAGGATCCCTTCCTTGTTTGTCAAGACCTTTTACTCAGGAAAGCGTGGCGGTATCAAGTTGAAATTGATTCAAATACTTAGTACAATAACTTACCACTACATCGTTGTGGAAAAAGAAAAATACCTACACTAAAAAAATATGGATTTTTATACATATTTTTCTAGCTAAAATATTTAAACTGATGTCAAAATTTTAGTCAAGTTAAAACTAATCAAAAGTTCAAAGTTAAAATTAAATTTACATAAAATCTGAACATATACAGCAATCAATTCTAGTTACAATAACAATAGTTCTAGGTAAAAACGCTTTCTCACTAAATCGGCTTTTCACTGTAACTCATACATAAATACCATAACATAAAATTATGTCCAAATTGAGCCTCGTAAAAATAAATGTAACGTAATAATAACTTGAAGCCTGGGACAGTCATTTGTCTACAGATACGAACATAATGGGTTCCAGACCCTGCACCACTGTACACACATACATACATGAATATAATAACAATGTGGAAAAAACAATACAATTTTCCATAAAATAATATCTGCTATTTATGAAATTTAACACTGCAAAAACCTTACATAAATGATTCATTTGGTACATTAATATACCATTCCAGGAATAGAAAGCTTCGTTATTCAGCATCGTCGTAACGCACTCTGAAAATAATATTAAAAAAGTTATAAAATAAAATGCTATTGAATAAAAACTCATACAAGATAAATTAAATTAAACATTTTAAAAACCCCCCGGCCCTTGGCCAAGTTTTTTAAGGCCGAGTTTCTCACCTTTAAATCATCGCAGAATTAATGTGACAATTTGTCAAACACGCGTTATATGCTGTGATTGGCTGTTGAAAATTCATTCAACCAATCACAGCAGATAATGCGTGCTTGACAATTTGTCACATTAATTCTGCGATAATTTAAAGGTGAGAAACTCGGGGTAAACTACATAATTTATCTATTAGTAGACACGCTACAATCGACAATCCCTTCAAAATACGTAACTATAACACGATCTTGCGAAAATAATCCCATTCATATTGTAAAGTACGGTACAAATGATAAAAAAATATTCAAAATCTGTTATTCCGTTTAGGAGCTTTGATGCATCGACCACACAGCCCCTAGACGCCTAACAAGAGGCGAGCGATGTCTGTCAACACCTTAGATAAAGTAGGTATAGATTAAGCACTGGCGTGGCCGCACATGAGACAGCAATAGTTAGTTCTGGTGTTACAACAAGAACAAGAACACTACAACCTACCATCGCACTGACACTTATTATCTATAAATAACCCAAATTCCTTGTCTCAATTAACACATAATACCACGAAATCATAGAAAATCAAACAAAACCGAGTTTGTTTGTCAAACCTGCCATTGTATTAGAGTTTGACAAACGACAGAAACCGGCCACGGTGACAAAGACAAAAAATAATCTTTTGTCCTTATCATTTACATGGAGCTGCCAATTAGCCATCTCGCTCTATCAATCAAGGTCATTTTAAGGCTTAATCTATACCTACTTTATCTAAGGTCAACACATATGACTAAAAGATCATATCCAGGTATTATAGGAAGCCATTCGACAATTTCGAATTAGTAGCGACCACTTCTGTGAGCTGTAAACACTTCCGCGACAGGCAATAACAAATTGGTAAAATAAATATTATAATGGCCCCTTGTACAATACGTTGTTGTGGTAACAACAGCCAGAACTCGAGTTTCCCGAAAAATGGCATAACATTTCATCGGTAAGTTAATAGTTACAAAATCATAATCAGATTTATTTTCTGATATTATTTATCGGAGTTCATTTTGTACTGGTCATTATTGTAGGTGAAAACTAAAACAGCACAAATTTTGTCGCGCGCGTTGATGTCTTTGGTGTTTCGTCTCTTTCTTTTTAAAGTATTTTTTTCTCTATCTCTTTTCCTCTATAATTTGGTAGACAAAACTAGTGATGCACCATATTCTATGACCAAATCTATTATCGATAAAAATAGAAACCTAAATACTATTAAATCTTTTGTATAGATAATTATTTTTATTTTAGAATTTAGGTTTTTTTTTCTATTGATTGTTTTTTACTAATATTTAATACTATGAACCAACCGCCGAAAAAATATGTTATCTTTAGAATTTTGATATTTTGTTTTTAGTTTTTGCATTTTATGATATTACTGTATAATTAATAATAAAATATCTAACATTAATAAAAAAAAATATTAAGTACACTAACAATTTAAAAAAATATCGATACCTTCGTAGTTTTATTTAAACCTGTCCCATCCCTAGTTCGGCGAAATGACATTGGTAAGGACCAATCAGAGCGCAGTAGCCCCGTGCCTCATACCTCAGCTAGTTGACAGAATTGTTTTGATGTATTAGATCAAGCATTAGGCGTCTAGGGGCTGTGTGGTCGATGCTTTGATGCCACAGACCGATACAAAAATACACTTTAAACTTATAACACATCTTATTTCCACTACACAAGTACAATTATTATAAACTCGAAACCCGACAGGTCTGCGAAGTTTCGCTAGCTAATTTAATTTGGCTGAGTATAATGTTAAGCTTAGCTTAAGTATTATAATCGCTGCGCCAGATTTGTGAAGGACAACAATAATAAACTAGACCTCACCTCTGACTCTGACCACGCCTCTTGCTCAATCGACGCCCAGACGAAGGGTCCTGTAATGTGAAGCGATTTGTAGTTTCTGGAGCCACTCTCAAGTTCCGAGAATCTACAGACCGAGCCTTGCTCACCTGTTTTAAAAAATATATTGGTTTAGGTTTTCTTTTAATCTATACACACCATGTTCTTCCATAGTTAGACTTACCTTATCCATAAATTTCTTTATCAACTCGGGGCAGTTTAAGTTGTTTTCTGGTTCCCAAGAATCAAATTTACTTGACCATCCTTTCCAATGAATAAAAAAGTCCCTCTTTCCATTCTTCTTGTGGCGAACTTCTAAAATGCGATCAACCTAAAATAAGGAAATTGATTTAAGGGAATATGCATTACTGTTTTTTTTCCGCTTACTTCAATAGGGAACAATGAAATCTACCTAATTAAAGTACCATTTTTTTTTTACCTATATTTTAACCACCAAATTTTTGTATTCCTTCACTTATAGAAGACCATAGCATGCACCAAAAACTTAAGTAAAAAAAAATATAATTGGCAAATAATAAAAACTGAATAAGTATTATAATCCCATCTAAAACATAACAAGCAAAAAAAATGCAATCCTCGCAATGCAGTTCCACCACAAAATGTTGTGAAATTTTATGTTAAACAATAATCAATTTAGTAGGCACCCTAATAGTTAGGTAACAAACATTTGGTTTTACATAAGAGATTGACACTGTTCTTTTAATATTTACACATATATAATAAACAGATTAAAAGGATCAAAAACTTGATTTTAAAAGGCTAAAACCCTGCTACAAAAGAAACTCACTTTGAGTGAGTTTCATGTATGAAACAAGAAAATATTATTAGAGAATTACCGTGGTCTATGCCACCTTACCAAAAATATTTTTAAACTAATTCTAAAAGTTGTGTCAACAACCCATACAGATGTCATTGTATCCTGGTTTTAGTTTTTGTGTTTTTAACTTATTTTTTATTTATATTATTTTCAGTGGCGCTTTTGCATATGACGTGTTGAAAGCATGCATCGAGCAACAGCTAGTAGCAGCAGATATATATTATTGAAATGTGCTAATTAAGACTTTTCATTTGATACCCAACATGGCATTTTCATTTGATACCTTACCTGGCGGCTGTGTGCATGCCGCACAAAGTACTTATAACAGCAAATTATAGCCGGGAGCACAATTGCGTGGCAAAAACCTGCGGACGTGCCGCCGGCATGTGTCTAGGAACCTTCATGAACCAGTGCTTTATTTTGATTTGAATATGGTCACTTTGATTATAGATAAAATTATAAAAAGATGACCAACCTTTTTTTATTCTGTGATTGTAATGAGGCTTACAGAATACGGGCAAGCGCCCCCCAACGGCATGGCACGGCACGGATTGGCAAATGATTTTCGACCTTATGTAGACAAATTTAGTGCTGAAATTCCTTTATTTCTAAACAAATAGACCAAAATGTCACGTGATGCCGCGGCATGCAGCGGCAGAATAATTCGGTATATCAAAACATGCCGTGCTGTGGCGTCAGTGCCGTGAACGCCAGCCCTTACAGTGACAAATAATCCTTGTATATAATTATGATACTTTTATATGAACATTTTTATTAAATTAACTGTTTCCTTACTTCATACTCAGCATTTTCATCAGCATTACTACCATCCCAATCGTTTTTGGCCCTTTTAGCAGGTACTTTGGGTTCCTTCTTTGCTTTCCTTTTATTATTCTTCTTTTCTGCTTTACCCTCCTTGGTTTTAGAATTCTCTTTCTGAACAAGAAAAACAAAAGAGATACATAAAAATCCAGACAAAAGTGTGCACTCTTAATATTAGTTATAGGAAGTACTTTCTTACCTCATCATTATACTTGTTAATTAGTTCAGGACATGATAAGGTGTTCTCAGGTTCCCAGGTGTCATTATCAGCAGAATACCCCTTCCAACGTATTAAGTAATGAAGTTTGCCTTTGATCTTCTTTGAATCAACCACTTTTTCAACCTAAAATTAAAATTATAAATTAGATTGAGGCCCAGTTTATTGATCCCTGGCTAACTCAACCAATGGTTAAATATGCAAACCAATGGTTTCAAATTTCAGTAAACCGTGTTTATTCATCATTATTGTTAGTCTAACAAACGTTAAAATAGGTAATTATTTTTCCACCTAATTTCACAATTTGTGATGAATATATTGATGAATACACATTTATGCAAAATTTTAAACCATTGGTTAGCATATCATTGGTTTAGTTAACTATGGATCAAAAATCTTTGCCTTAGAACCTACGGCTAAGGCTTAGATACATTTATAACAGATGTACTAAGTGTATGTACACTTAAACCAAAAACTACTAAGGTACAAACTGGGCCGAACTGACTATGGCCCTGTTTTTTGATCCGAACTTAACCCAACCAATAGTTAAATATGCTAACCAATGGTTTCAAATTTCGGTAAAATGCAATAATTTATTATTTGTTAGATTAACAAATGGTCAAATATTATTATCTCTTTAAACTTATTAAACCATTTGAAAGGCTTACAATTGATGAAATAACGCATTATACCAAAATTTTAAACCATTGGTGCTATCCAACATTGGTGCATATTGGTGGACATTGTTAACTGTTTTTTATCAGTAGTTAACACAACCAATGGCTAAAATATGCTAACCAATGGTTTCAAATGTATACAGGTATTTCTTCATCAAATCTTTAAAGTCAAACAAACGGTCAAATAATACTCTCCACCTTATTTTGATTTTATATTTGCTGCCTCAAGAAAGACGACCCACTGACCGCTAACAATTGATAAAAGACGCATTTTAGCGAAATTTGATACCATTGGTTAACAAATTTAAACATTAATTGAGTTAATTTCGGATCAAAAAACTGGGTTTAAGTTAAATGTTTTGTGGTCTATTTCTGACCCACGCTAGTAATGATGGGTTAAAAAAACTTTTAGGAGCCAGTTCAATATCCATTAAAAAGGTCCGAGTCCGTCTTACGGACGGATTAAAGGTTGACTCTTTTATTCTTCCCTTCGTCGGAGACTGAAATGTTCATGTTTACAAATAATATGACTATAACAAACCTCATATTCCTCTTCGGCGACATTTTTCTCAGATTTTCTTTTTTTGGACTTGTTTTTAGCTTTACCTTTTTTCGGTGTTTCTTTGGTAGAACTTGTCGAAACACTCTCATTTAGTTCGACATTTTCAGTCGATTCTGATTCGGGCTCTTTCTCATCTGGGTCAGCTTGGCGTTCAGCGTCAGCGTCGGCGTCGGCTTGTTCGTCATTAATAACAGACCCATTCGTAGATGATATCACATCATCATCCTCTCTGCGACTCTTTGATATCTTACGCATTGTAACGATGAATTTAGTGGTAGTAATTTAAACTTACAATAGTTTTGACACGATTGACGCTAATGGAAAGGAGGGAAAATCCTTAGTACTTAGTACAGGCGCAATTGCGTGGGTACGCTTTGGTTGGCTTTCCTTGCACGAAAACTCTATGCCTAGAATAGAAAATGTTGCAAGCAGTGCAAGTCGTAAAACGGAAAAGATAACTTTACCGTTCCTGCAAGCTTTTTAAAATTGTCTATGGGAAAAAAAGTTATGGAAGCCGCACACCCCTATATAAAGTACCTATAGATTAAGCCTTAAAATGAGCTTGATTGATAGAGCAAGATGGCTAATTGGCAGCTCCATGTAAATAATAAGGACAAAAGATTATTTTTTGTCCTTGTCACCATGGCCGGTTTCTGTTGTTTGTCAAACTCTAATATAATGGCAGGTTTGACAAACAAACTCGGTTTTGTTTGATTTTCTGTGATTTCGTGGTAATAAAAGTTAATTGAGACAAGGAATTTGGGTAATTTATAGATATTAAGTGTCAGTGCGATGGTGGGTTGTAGTGTTCTTGTTCTTGTTGTAACACCAGAACTAACTATTGTTGTCTCATGTGCGGCCACGCCAGGGCTTAATCTATAGGTACTTTATCTAAGCGCACACCCAATAATATTGTTAGTCTATTACATATCTATATATTTTTATATATATATATATAATATCAGTAAAATGAATCCCTATTTCCCTTGGTCACGGCATCACGCGTGAACGGCTGGACCGATTTCGCTTATTCTTTTTTGTTGTGTTTGTTATTGTTAGGAGAAGGATCTTATGAAAAAAAAATAAGAAAAAAAAATTGCCATCTTACCTACATAACTAGATAGGTTAAGTATGTAGGTAGGGTAGGTAGGCTAGGATAGGGTATTTAGGGTAGGGTAGGTAGGTTAGGGTAGTTAGGGTAGGGTAGGTAGGATAGGGTAGGTACGTAGGGTAGGTAGGGTAGGGTATGTAGGTTAGGGTAGGTAGGGTAGGGTAGGAAGGGTAGATGAATGTTTGGTGTTTTTATGACAAAACAAAGTTTGCCGGGTCAGCTAGTTGTCAATAATATTGAGTGTTTGCGGCCCGTATTGCGGTATTGATTGCCTTTTTAACCAACTTAAAAAAAAGAAGGTTTCTCAATTCAACCGTAGTATATATATATATGTTTTTTTTTCTTGGAGAGCAGTGGTGGCCCAGTGGTATCGGCCGCGACTTACAAGTTGTAGGTCGTGGGTTCGAGCCCAGGCAGGCGCTTTACTTTGTGTAAATTATTTCATAACCACTGCTCTCAAAACGGTGAAGGAAAACATCGTGAGGAAACCGGCATGTCCTAAAACTAAAAATTCGAAGACATGTGACATCTACCAACCCGCACTGGGCCCGCGTGGTGGATTTCGGCCCATTCCCTCACAGAGAGGAGGCCTGTGTCCCAGCAGTGGGAACATTGATAGGCTGATGATGTGATATATTTTCTTATGTGTGTTCGCGGATAACTTCGTCGTTTATGAATCGATTTGGATGATAATTTTTTGTTGGAAAGGAAATATCCCAAGGGTGGTACCCTGATAAGGAAACCAAGATCTGATGATGGGATCCTAGAGAAGTCGAGGTAACTCCTCAAATATTGATTTTGGTATTTTCATCAATGTGTCAATCATTTGCACTCAGAAAGTACCATTTGGTGAAGTGGAACTGATGAAGAAAACGACAATAGCCACTGGGACTCCGATAAAACAATGTATCCTAGTCGTATTTGGGCTTATTGGAATCATCATGAGATGTACTTTGGCAATAAATAATTTTCATGTTAATTGAAGGTACCCAAGGGCGGATCCAGGATTTTTTTCTGGGACACAAGGGGCGGACAGGCAAAAAAATCAACAATAACTGTCAGAAATAAACTTGAAGTATCATATTTCATGTTTATTTCTACAAAGTATAGTAAAGTATAGTATAGTATATATAGTATAGTATATAATATATATATAAGTATAGTAAAGTCCAAGCAAAAAATAAATTATAATAAATACAAATAATACAAGTATCAAAACTTTTAACTAGAGGTATAGTTGGTGATACCACATTAGGATTTTTTGTATTTGCCGCGTTTTTCAGATCACACTTTCGTTGGCCAGACTCTATCGATAATCATTAAAAGACAGAACCATCATATCGCAGAAAGTTCACAGTCAGAATCCTCTTTAGGCATACATTTCATATCCATATTAAATGAAATAATCATCTATCACATTACAGATAATTCATAGTTAGAGTAATTTTGTATTTTTTACCATAACACACATAACAGTGAGTGACACAAAATTTGTCGCTCTGACATTCAAGATAGTAGCGTTTGTCTATTTTTTTTTCATAGAGTTTTTCTATAAGCAGGAACTGAGGACCCTGGCAGTTTCTTTTTTGCTTTTTCTTAAATACGCCACGTCTAGAAATACAAAGTCTCTGGCCCGTCCCTTTGCTGTATCCACAGCGACACCCTGAGCCGAGGTCCGTAGGGGGAGCCCTCAGTGTGATCACTTAGGTTGAGCTTTTTGTTACCCTATCTGGAGCTCCATTTTAATATCTACCGGATCGTCTGGTTAAGCAGTAGCTAAATCTTCCGATTGAACTGCGAAAAGAAATTAAAAAAGAAATGCGTAGGTATCTGTTTAATAAACAGACTTTTGAAGCGACTGTAACTTATAATTTTACAGCTTTTGCAACTGTAGGCATATGTATTTGTTTTCTTTTTGAGTGTATTTGTTTAGTTTTTGGAAGGTTGCAATTTGTTTTACATAGTGAATGATTGACAAGTTGTTGTTGTAAAAGGTAAATTTCAAGGTTGCGTTTCTCTTTTTTTCTTTTGGTACTAGTAAGAAAAAAAATGTAATTATGCATAATAATTCCATGTGATGAACATGCACATGAACATGCACCTTGCCACTAAGTCAGATACGTTTAGAGCACCGAAAAAACTATGAATATCAAATATTAACAAAGGATTTAGTGCCTTGCTTACTCCTGATTAAATACCCTAAATTGTGGCCTGCCATTGTGACAGGCATACGGAATAGTCGCCTGAACAGACACAGGATCGAGACGGCTGCGCGCGCCGGTAGTACCTCTCGCCGGCCGCGGCCGTAGAGGATGAAGGTGTTTCTACATGCAAAAAAGGGTATTATCTTTGATAGATTAGATTTGAAAACATTGACATTTGACAATTCTCTTATCATGACTTTTACTTCTCAAACTTCATTTCATTCCGTATCCCAATTTATTTCCAAGATTGTAGTAAGCTAAGATTCTAAAAATATATACTTATCCAATGGTTGATCAACCTCTGATCAAAAGATACATAAGTTTACGGATATAACGTGTAGTACCAAGCATCGAAGTTTGACATTCGCAGTATAAGTGAGTACGTGAGTACAGTGCAGATGAAAATTTTCAAATCATGACAAGCCGAGAAAGTTTTAAAAGCGCTCGAATGAACTTTAAAGTGCAAAATGAACAGCTTGATAGCAAAGGCACCAAGCCTACCCGTGAGGAATCTTCAATACTAGAAGTTTTTGTTTTAATGATTGTGCACATCTGTAAAAAGATTTTGTTCTTTGACACCAATTTAAAAATAGCTGTTTATTTAGGAGCACTCTTTCTACTATCTATTGTTGCAGACGTATTGACATTTCCCAAAACATACTTTTCGAGGAGTGATAACATATTTAATCAATATTTTGTGAAAATTGGATGGTTTTGGACACTGTTCATGACTGTGCCTTATGTTTTATTAACATCATACACAACATGCTGTGGAAAGAGAAGAACAATTGGAATGGCCCATTTATCAAGACTTATTGTTGCCACTGTGTTTTGGTACATATGGACATCTGTTTTCAACATGATAGAAACTAGTTACGGGCGCTGTAATACTAAAATATATGACAGCAAAATATTATGCTTAAAGAATGGGCATTTTTGGAATGGGTTTGATATATCTGGCCACTGTTTTATTCTTATTTATTCAAGTTTGGTTATGATAGAAGAGGCAAAAGCAATAAATGGCTGGGAAAGAATAAAAGACTACATAAGAGATGAAAAGTATGCTCGCAGTATTAATGACAAATCTGCCAGTATTAATCCTTTGAAGAATATTACTACAGATGAATTAAATATTTTGAAAATGTCATATGAGAATTACACACCATATGTAAGAGGATTTTTTATAGCTATTGCTTTGCTGCAATTGTTATGGGATGTAATGCTTGTTTCAACAATATTATACTACCATATCATGGTAGAAAAATTTATAAGTGGTGTTATAGCAATATTGACTTGGTTTGTTACCTATAGAGTATGGTATACCATACCAAATATTTTACCTAATTTACCAGGAGAAGGTATATTTAGATACAATAATAAAAACAAACCAGTACCTACTACGCCTGTGTATAGAAAGAGAAGTACTACAAATGGAAAGCATTTTATGGGTATGCCAATTAACATCAACCAAGATACAGAAAACACTAAAGAAGAAGTGAAATAGTTAAATAGTGTTGAATATTTTGGGGTATGGGTATTAGAATAATATAGGTTGGGGTTTAATATGTTTGGAATAAAAAGATTGTAAATCATATAATCTACAATAGATTATGTGTTGTGGTTAATTTAAGTGAAGTTGATAATTTTATATCTAATTTAAGCTTAAAGGGTTGGTATGATTACCGTGGTCCAAAATAATAAGCCTCTTTCAAGTGCTTGCCGAAATGTTTATGTTCATTTATGTGACCATAGTTTATTTATTAAATATTAAAGTAATCTCTTATAATGATGTAATTTAAATTTGTTTTGTTTTTTTATGTGGCAAGAATTAAATGTTTTTTTTAATTCAGACATTTTCCCTTTAAGGTTACACTAGTCAACGGCACGAACTATTTTATGTGCGGGGTTAAAATGTATGCTATATCAACCGACAACACGTGCGGAACAGATAGATGCTGTTATGAGCAGTTAGAAGCTAGTTTGCGTACGAATACTCCCTTTTGCAAATTTGTAGCCAAATGGATGATGATTTAGAACGAAAACAAGCGCGCGAAATTTTATAAACAGACCTTTGGGAGTCTGGATATCATGAAAAAACGACTGAATTTATCTGTTCAAAATAAAATTATTTGCATTGTTGAACTACTAATCTATCCCTGTATGGAGGCCGTTTTTCAATTTTCCTTCTTCTTATGGTACTTATTTGCGTCCAAAGATGCGTTAAAATTAGTGTTGAAATATGGAACTTTCGAAGCTCATAACTTTCTAGTAATTTTATTTTTTACTTTTTTGCTTCCATACAGGGCTAGATAATGATGAGACAAATTGATATCAATTTTTATTTTGAACGTACATCGTCAAACAGTGGAGTAAAAGCCAGACTATGTTTGTATGGAAGAATTTTCGACTAGTGTACCCTTAATGTGCATATTTCACACAGTTGTTATGTGGGTTTCAAAGATAACTATTAAGGATAAACCTGAACATTGATACACAACCTTTTACCATGAATTTATAACACACCCCATGCAGTGTTGAGTTTTTGGCCAGCTTTATCCTAATTTATAATGCAGTTTTTTTACTGACTTTTTTACAATCTGTATTAAGGGTGCCCAATATAGTATAATGTACAATGTGGGGTGCCCTAGTCGGTCATTCTTCCATACAATCGTAGTATGGCGATTACTCCACTGTTTGACTGTATACATACAATAAAAAATTGTATCAATTTTAGTTATAGTTTTTTTTTTTACCTGTATGGAAACAATAAAGGTAAAAGACCTATATTTTAGAGTTATGAGCGTTAAAAGTTTCATATTTCAACACTAATTTTAACGCATGTTTGGGCGGAAATAAATTCCATAAGAATAAGGAAAATTGCGAAACATACAAGGATAGATTAGTAGTTAAAAAAAAAATGTGTGTGTGTACCAGAGAACACAGGTAAGAAGTGAAACTTCTTTACGACATAGTATTTTTCTACTATTTGCAACTTCACGAAAATGGGGTAGATAAGGCTTAAGCCTTAAGAAAAACAATTTTTTCCGTATTAAATTAAAGCTATTTTATTATTATAGACATGCATACAATTAATGAGTAATTTATTTTATCATTGTTATTATTATAATATCATTAAAATCATGCTCATACGTGTTGAATTTATAAAACGAAATATATAATCACTCTCACTTTTCTTGTAAATTCACTTAAATTTGAATAAGTCTTTTTACTAAACTTTGATAAAAAAAGCAACATGGCGCGTAACCGAAAAACGTGACGATAGAGTCCGTCCAACGATAAAAGTCCCGCGGAAATACATGGAACTAACAAGATTTGTTAGAGGACAGCGTACAGTCGCATAGAAACTAGCGCCGCGTCTACGGGACTTCTTTCGTTGGACGGACTTTACGTACAAAATTTCTCCCATACGTCGATAAAGAAGTTTCACTTCAAAAATGCAAATAATTTTATTGTGTACATATTCATTCAGTAGTTTTTTTCTGATATCCATATTCCTAAAGGTCTGTTTATAAAATTTCGCGCGCTAGTTTGCGTTCTAAATCATCATCCATTTCGCTGCAAGAGTGTGTATTCGTACGCGCACTAGCTTCTTACTGCTCATCACAGCGTCTTTCCCTTTCGCACGTGTTGTCGGATGAGATAGCATGCATTTTAAAACCGCCCACAAAATAGTTCGTGGCGCCGATTAGGGCACCCTTATGTCAAACATATATTTTTTTGTGCTTTTAACATTACGCTGAACTGCTTCAAACATACGAAAATGATACACGGAAAGAAATCCACGAACCATTTTTCACATTATTGTTACAAATTATTATTGTCTATACCAAGAACTTTTATAGGTGTGAAAAAAAACCGCGTTTGATACGCGTGAGCATTTATCAATATTAACTTGCATCAAAATTTGCATTTTGTACTACCTGCAAAGAACTCCCAGATAGTATGTATTTAGGTATTTATAGTCGTGACAATCTTATGAGTCTGATTTGACAGCTATAAAAATACTTAATAATAATTAAACTTGATCCTTACGAATGATACTCGTTTTTATAGTGTATGGGAAACATATTAATTAATTAGGATTATGATTTTACAATTTCTTACGTACAAAGTTATCGCGGCATGTAAAATGAGGAAGATCGTCACGATTATAGATAAGACTTGTTTGCATTTTCTCTGTTAATGTGTGTGATATATAACTACAACTACAAGTAATATGTTGTGTGTTTTAAATAAGTAGTTTTATTATAGCATTCGTACTCGTAGATATTATGGGTTAGGTACCTAAAGCACTCCTTAGTATAGATTTTTAGTACAAAATCTATACTAAAGAGTACTTTAAGTAACCGTTAAATCTCTCTGAGTACGGCAGTAACTGAAGTTTCATTTATATTTGTTTATACTTTTATTTTGTTCTTTGATTTTTAATTTAATAGACCATAATGACAGCTGCCAATGAACTTATTTTTTTTTTTATTGCAACTATTGCAAGCGCGGAGCAGAGTGTTTTGTAGATTGTAGATATGGCTCAATCATAAGTCATTCATCAAATCGTTTTGTTGTAATTGGTGTAAATAAATGTTTTATTTACTTTTATAAACTTAATAGATTTAAATATAACAGTACCTATTAACAAACATAGAACATTGTATTTTTATTGTTGTAATAAATATGAAATCAACAATAAAAGAAATGCGATCGATAAATGAGTAGAAATTAAACAAGGGCCGCTAGTCTCAAATGTATTTATTTGCCGTGACATACTTCCGTTTTGATCTACTTCGATTGTTGATCGACTTTCGATCATTCAGGATAAACCACTATTTTTATGTAACGATAAAGGGGCTACCCACCAAATGTCAGTGTAGTCTACGAAATTAAAAATCAGAGTTTCGCAATGGCCATGACCACACATAAGATTTAAAAATTGTAATTTTATGGGCATTGTAATTAACAGATTAATAAAAAAGGAGGCTATACATGTTTTTCATTTACCTACTTATTTACTTGAACCAATTTCTCTGTGATCTAAACACACGGCAGAGTGTCAGTGTCAGCCAAGCTCGAGAAGCAAAAGGGCGAGCCACCAGCAGTTGGTCTGCCGCTTTCAACCTAACTTCAAATCTATTGAACCTACACATTTTCAATTTTGTATGTCTAGTAAAACCCCCATCTAATTACCAAATACCTTCATCATCATTTCAGACCAAAGACGTCCACTACTGAACTGCCCAGGCGTCGCCACATCCCCGAGTGCTCGTTTCCGGAGGCACGGGGGGCGTTGCGGGCCGCACTCATTTCAAACATGTGTTGTTATTTTGTATGTGAGTGTTTACGGAGAAACGAATTTTCACGCATTTGCTTGAAACAGGTGGCAAAGTGCGACTTATATCTCGGCGGGGCCCGCGACGTCGCGTGATTCGCTCGCGCCAATACGAACATACGGCAATACCCGCTACTGCGCCCAAAGCGGCGTTCGAGGTGGAACCTTCTGCCAGTTTTGTTTGGAAATCGCACAACCACAGAGAAAAATAAACGCAGACGTGAGCCACCATCAGCAACGGAGTAGGTACGACATCCGTCGGAGCTCCATGGACCAATTGAAATTTGACCAATTAGTCTATGGGGTAAATTACATGTTTCCGTCTTCCAAATACAAACTGGGCTATTGAGAACACTGGACGTAAACCATGTACAAAGATGTCACTCAACTGACTCAACCCTCAACTCGACTGAGGAGGAGGAGTGGCGTGACGTCTCGATCTTCATACTAGGATAACACTGCTTTCTAAGCTGCTTTCGTAGTGCACGGACACGGACAGCATGTTTTTTTAGTGAGAATAATGTTCAAGAAAGCATTTTATGTCCTTCTAAAACCACACTGACTGTCTTTTTCTAGCTTTGTCAGAGAGATCCTTTTGTAAAGACATTATTGTATTCTGAGGTTTCCCGTTAATATACACAAACTGGCAAAATTAGCGGAACAAGAAAAAAATATCGTAAAACTTATTTTTTACCGTCACACTCTTAGATAAAGTACCTATAGATTTAGTCATGGCGTGGCCGCACATGAGAACAATAGTTATTTCTGGTATTACAACAAGAATAAGAACACTACAACCCACCATCGCACTGACACTTATTATCTATAAATAACCCAATTCCTTGTCTCAATAAATACATAATACCACGAAATCACAGAAAATCAAACACGACCTAGTTTGTTTGTCAAACCTGCCATAGCATTAGAGTTTGACAAACACCAAAAACCGGCCATGGTGACAAAGACAAAAAATAATCTTTTGTCCTTATTATTTACATGGGGCTGCCATCTAGCGATATCGCTTTATCAATCAAGCTCATTTTATGGCGAAATCTATAGGTACCTACTCGGTCTTAACCATTTAAAATGGTGTTCCGAACATTCGTATCAATTTTCAGCTCTATGCGAATTACTGCAAACCTAACCCTATTTTTTGGTCTAACTTGACCGAACAAAACCATTTATTGCATTTTCCAATGCTTCAGAGGAAGGTTGCCATCCCTCCGGGTTTCCCCGGATTTGTCCTACCTTAGAAGGTGTCCGGGCGGGATTTTTATTGTAGTCCGGGTTTTAAAGTCTTCAAATCACCAACGGTAGTTTTAAAGTTCGGAGATATTCAACGGAACACTTCAAAAATTACGGCAAATCACCCGAGATTGCAAGCCTGTTTATTGTACACTAGCTGTTCCCCGCGGCTTCGCTCCCGTGGACCACCCCACTGGACCCATATCGGGATAAAAAAATTGCCTATGTCACTCAGGAATAATGTAGCTTTCTATTGGTGAAAGATTTGTTTAAATCGATCCAGTAGTTTCGGAGCCTATTCAGTACAAACAAACAAACAATAAAATCTTTCCTCTTTATAATATAACTAGCTGACCCGGTAAACTTTGTTTTGCCATAAAAACACCAAACATTCATCTACCCTACCTACCCTACCTAACCTACCCTAACTACCTACCCTACCCTACCCTACCTACCCTACCCTACCCTACCTACCCTACCCTACCCTACCTACCCTACCCTACCCTACCCTACCTACCCTACCCTACCCTACCCTACCTACCCTACCCTAACTACCTACCCTACCCTACCCTACCCTACCCTACCTACCCTACCCTACCCTACCTACCCTACCTACCCTACCCTATATCTCAAGTTGGACCAGACTGCTCACGGTGTGCCAATTTAATTTAAAATCGGTTATGTAGTTTAGGAATCCATCGCGGACAAACATCGTGACAGAAGATTTATATATATTAGACTAGCTGTTCCCCGCGGCTTCGCTCCCGTGGGCCACCCCACAGGACCCGCTTCCGGGATAAAAAAATAGCCTATGTTACTCAGGAATAACGTAGCTTTCTATTGATGAAAGAATTTTTTAAATCGGTCCAGTAGTTTCGGAGCCTATTCGGTACAAACAAACAAAAAAATCTTTCCTCTTTATAATATTAGTATAGATTATACAAGCTGTTCCTCGCGGCATCGCTCCCGTGACTGATTAAAGACTGTGATTACCTAAATAAAGAAATTGTAAATAAATTAACATCTGCTCACAGTGGGCTAACAACACAGAACAGACAGATAAAAGAGGTTAGAAGGGCCTTGTGGGCGGGGCGGGCGCGCCGCTCATATAAGTGAACGCTCATATGTCGACCGAAATTACCGTCACCGGCCAACAGTCGCGCTCATATTGTAACAACGTACGAAGCTCCGTTAAAAAAAAAGAATTATGCCGTCTTGCGCTATCATAACGTGTCTGAAAAGAAGCCAGATGTGTAGTGTAGCCCGAGAAGGGATTTCTTTTCACCGGTTAGTCCTAAAACCTTATAATACGAGTGTTATTTGTAATTATTACAATAGTATTATGAAGTTTGTAGACAAAAACGACGCAATCGCAAACAGATGCAAAATTATACATTGCTTGCAATGCATGGGTACCATCTTATACTACGCGAGCAAACGCGCAATGTATTGCGTTCATTGCGAGAGTCGCGTGTGCCGAGCCAATGCTTGAATGCCGCGAAATTCCATGCGTATCGATAGTGTTGTACCAAGTTGTAAACACTGTCGATATTACAAATGTATTCAAATGATTATTATCAGTAATATTGTAATTAAAATACTTTTGTTTATTACCACCAATTATTGTTAATTGTGGTTATCAATATAGTTTTCGTCTAAAATTTGGTTTGAGGTTAGCCGTTTATAATGAAAACATACATTTTATTATTAGGTTTCCAACAGATCCAGATAAAGGGTCTTTCAACAAGGACGGGTCGATGTTAAAATTGAATAAAACAAGATGTGTGTGAGATATTAACGAAATTTATTTTTTATTTAAAAGGCCCATTTATTCTTAGACTAGACATATATTATTAGACTTCTCGGATTCGTGCCACCATACGAAGCCGCGGCTGACATTTGAACGATGTCATATTCCATCCATAATGGCATAAATGGGCCTTTTAAATAATAAATAAATTTCATTAATATCGCACACACATCTTGTTTTATTAAATTTTAACATCGACCCGTCCTTGTTGAAAGACCCTTTATAAGAAAATTGGGGATTGAGGCAACCGGTAGAATTGAATGGATACCTACTAAATGTAGCACAATTTGCTCTAAAAATTTTGCAGAAAATGCGCAAATACGTATTATATATATAAAATAATAAATACGTATTATTTCAGGGACAATAATAATATCAGTATTGATTTTTGTTTAAATGATTGTTAAATATAAAAATACTCTTGTACTTTTTACTTGTTTCATTAATTTACTTACTAACTTTAATCCATGTATTTCTATGCATGAATAACGTTTTCGCGGGAACAAAGCCCAGGTACACACGGGCGGTTTTTTTCAACTCTCGGTATTGAGCATTACATTAGTCACGGATGTTCCCCCTTAATTTGACATTATTATTATGTATTTAGAATGTCCACACTATTCGTACCCCGTCCCCATCCCGATACTATAGCGAATAATTGCAAAACTTAAATAAAAATAATTTAAAAAATACATTAATTTTATCGATATCGATAATCGACCTTTTGGTCACGGTAACATGTATGAGAAATAAATTGCTTTTGCGCGTGTGTGAGTGCACGTCAAGCACAGTGTTTGCGTTAGTGTGACAATCAATAGCAAGCTCGCGATCTAAGTGCGTGTAGTTTATTTGTGTGCGTAATGAGCGTACGTATAAGACTCTTGCTTGTAGTGGAGTTAAAGAGTGGGAGCAAAGTGGCGACACGCGTTCTAATACAAATCAGGAACTATTTCCTTTCTAACCTATTTTATCTGTTCTGTGGTTAACAATGACGTTTAGCACCTACATACCTTTGCAAAAAATGCAAATAAAATTTAGACCAATTACAAGTAAAAATTTAGAAAAATTAATAAAACCTTTACTAGTAAATTGGTTTGTTGAATCAATTTTTTTTTTGTAAAAAATGGAAAGATCATATATACGTTTTCGTACAAAAGTATTTTTAGTTTTATTTTTTTCATTGTAATTACAAAGTAAAATCCAAACGAAAATATTTTTTTGAATCCAGTACCGAAAACACCCCGACAGTTTTCCGAACAAACCCGAGCCCGTGTGACGTCACAACGTTCATTTCTACTTATTGTGGCACATAGCTTATACAGTGTTTTGACTTTTAACCGATTCAATCTTGTTATTATCGTCAATATATTGATGAATATCGAATATATTGATCATAGATATCGAACCTTAAAAGTTATCGTGATTGCTTCGAATCATTATGTACAAACACTACAAAAAGATTATGTGTTTCGCGCAATAGCCAAATACCTAGCAATCTGTACTAAATTTGAGAAATGTTCTATGTCTACTAGATTCCAATTATAATGTGTTAATTATGTTTTAATCTTGTTTTAATTTAGTATTAGATCCGTATTAATTTCTTACTATGATCATGAAAGACTGAGAAAAGTAAATTTTTATGGGAACTTTCGAGCAAAGTTGACATTGTTGTATAATTACGTAACTTGAAAACATGATTTTTTGTTTATGGAGATATATCCATTATTTTATTCTTAAATGACAGATATAGGCGTAAAACTAATATTTCTGTTTGAATTATGAAAATCGGTCGACGCATTTAAGAGATATTTACTGACGAATTAGTGTAAGGAAAATCTACCAAGTTAATATTTTCACATTAGTACATTAATACCTCAATGTATTTTCACGTTTCTGTTCTACAAATTATTAGTGTTTGTAAATATGTAATATAGATATTAGTGTTTAATATTATTAAGGGATATGTAAATAATGTGAATTAACGAAAATGTTATGTTTATGTGTGTCATATTTAGTGGTATCTATTGAAATTTTTTAATATCCAAAGTCGAAGTTTCGCGCCAATCGTGTTTGTTTACTTTTTAGGGTTCCGTACCCGATGGGTGAAAACGGGACCCTATTACTAAGACTCCGCGGTCCATCTGTCTGTCTGTTCATCTGTCACCAGGCTGTATCTCATGAACCGTGATAGATAGACAGTTGAAATTTTCACAGATGATGAATTTCTGTTGCCGCTATAATTACAAATACTAAAAACAGAATAAAATAAACATTTAAGTGCGGCTCCCATACAACAAGCGTGATTTTTCGTTTTTTTGGATAATAATGGTACGGAACCCTTCGTGCGCGAGTCCGATTCACACTTGGTCGGTTTTATTATTTTACACCAATATCACCTACCCATATGTAAAAACGATTATGTTATGACAATTATGTTTCTAAATGTACCTGGTAAACAACAATAACTAACACGGGTCCACTTACACGTAATAATCATTACGACTACTTTATTTATGCTCAAAACTTCCAAATCGTCCATCAGGTGGGTATATTATCGACATTAGCCTTTATGAATCCTTTATCACACAAATTTGTTGTTTAATAATATTTTTGCACTAATTTTCGGATATTTTTAGTCAATTCACGTGCAGTTGACACTGTATTATCGTGAAATTCCTTGAACGTTATGACGTCACCAACATGGCGACCAATCATGGCCCGTTTGTAGACAGGTAGTTCTTTTTAAAATTTTATCGATTTTCAATTGCTTATAATAAATTGAAAAAAAATATTTAAGAGATTTCTGCAACGACAATATAATTTATGATATGTAAAGTTTCAAAATACATTTAAAAAATCGTATTTTTTTTTTAATTCAACAACCCAATTATGTGTTCAAAACTTTTTTAATATAGATGACCCAAATGAGTTTTATGCCGAGTTTTTTAAAGTACTCAACATGCAATTTAATGACACTTTTCCACTGAAAGCGAAAAGTATTTACACCAAGTTCGTATTTAGCGATTGGGCGACTCCAGGCATTCGTAAAAGCAGAGAAAAGCTATATGAACTTTATGGCCTAAAGCAACATATGAATAATACAAGTTTTGTTATGTATGTTACGAAATATTCAAAAACCTTTAAAATTGCATGCAAAATAGCTAAAGCGCTGTATATTAGCAATAAAATAAAATCAGCAGACGATAAAATAAAAACTACCTGGAAAATAATAAATAATGAAACAGGTAGGAAAAAACAAAAAAGCGCGAGCTACCTTCGCACAGCTGAGACCAGGGGGGTGACCATAAGCCCTTAGAGTAAGGTTATTTTGAGATCGCGTAAGTGACAGATGTATACAAGTCATATACATCTGTCCCTTACACGCACTCAAAATAACCTTACTCTAAGAGCTTATGGTCACCCCCCTGTGTGGCAATCGCGGAAACTGACCCGAAGAGTTAAACTAAAAATCTTCGGGTCCAATGTCAAATCCGTGCTGCTCTACGGGTGCGAAACGTGGAAGGTAACAAAGGACATCTCGCGCCAAATCCAGGTCTTCGTCAACCGATGTCTTAGTCGCATCCTCGGAATTTACTGGCCCGAGATCATCTCTAATGTAGAGCTGTTGGAGAGATGCCACGAGACCCCGATCGACCGCCAGATCAAGCGGCGTAAATGGTGTTGGATTGGTCACACGCTCCGGAGGGATTCCGATCACATTCCTAAACAGGCCTTGGATTGGAATCCTCAAGGAAAAAGGAAGCGAGGCCGTCCCCGTCAAACATGGCGACGCACCGTATTGGCTGAAGCGACGAGTATCGGAATGGCGTGGAGCGAGGTGAAGCGCGAAGCTCAAGACCGGTCTCGATGGAGGACTACTGTGGAAGCCCTCTGCCCCTGCTAGGGGTCATAGGATCTTAAGTCAAGTAGGAAAAAACAGCGTAATACTGAATTTAATTTAGCGACTGCACATGGCCCCATATCCTCAGATATAGAGGTAGCTCAGGAATTTGAAAACTTTTTTGTTAATATTCCTCTTAAAACTACAGCAGCCTTAAACTCCTCACCCATACTCTCTGCTGCCTTACTAAGAAAGAACGTAAAGGCGTGCCCATCGGAGTTCAAGTTTCAACATACAAATCCCCAGGCTATTTTAAAAGCTTTTAAAGATCCTAAAATTAAATCAACAGAAGATCTTTGGGGACTATCTGTAAAAGTGTGTAAACCAATCCTTGAAATTGTTGCACCCTATTTGTCAAATTAAATCAAAAATGTTTATTTGCCAGAAAAATACATTGTTTACAAGGGAAGATCTTAAAGCCCAAAGGTCACTGTATTCTGCCTGCAAGCAAGCAAATTATTTACAATAATAAATTAATTAATTTTCAGACATCGTTCATAAACACAATTGTAAACATCAAAACAAAAACACAAAAAAAAATAAAGAAATCACAAACAACACCAAAAATCATTGATGCATAAATACCAATAAATTAAATTAAAATAAAAAAAATGTCAATAAGATAAATTGAAATGTCAAAAAAGTAAATTGAAATGTCAATAAAATAAATTGAAATGTCAAAAAGTATATAGAAATGTCAATAACTAAAATGTTTGTATATAAAACTAATTTTACAATAAAAACTAATATAAAATAAAATTTACTTATTATTAATTCATTCAATAATATCAATATTCCTAAAATTATTTTTTATATTACAAAAAATACCTAACGCTATAGAAGCAACTATTTTGTAACCATTCCGTCAATTTCGTTTTTTCCTGCAACGATTTTAAATCGCTTGGTAAGTTATTATAAATCAAAATACACATATTAAACACATTTTTCTTGTAAATATCTTTATGACCAGATGGTTGATACAATAGGTTCCGAAACTTAGGCCTTTTTTGTCTTGGTACAACTTCGCTATGTAGCTTGAAAGTAACGCATGTGTTTCTTCGTGAATAAGCAGATGTCTCGTATATACATACAGGGCAGTGAAAGAATTCTAAATTTTTTAAAGAAAGGCTTACAACTATCTAAGAACCAAGCCTTGCATATGACCCGGATGCAACGTTTCTGGAGCTTGAATACTCTGTCGACATCGGTCCAGTTACCCCACATGATTAGTCCATAGCTTAGGACAGATGACACGTAACCATGATAAGCCGAAAGAGCTGCTTCTACAGAAACGTTTTGTCGGAGCTTTTTTAATACAAAAAAAAACCTATTAAGTTTCTGACATACATGTTCTACATGGCTTTTCCAATTTAAATGTTTGTCTATATTAATACCTAAAAATTTTATTTCATCAACTTGCTGTACTTTTTCACCTTGACACCTAATATCTAAAGTTAATTGTTTCGTATTATATGAGTTAAATTCCATTAAATATGTCTTACTAACATTTATATTCAAATCATTATTTGCCATCCAACTAATTAAATCTGACAGTGTCTTTTCGGTAACTGAGTTGTAATAGTTTTTATCCTGGCCGTTTATAATAACTGTCGTATCATCTGCAAAAAGGATACATTTCTGAAAGGTGGCCTCCGGAAGATCGTTAATATAAATCAAGAAAAGCAAAGGTCCAAGAATGCTCCCCTGAGGCACACCACACTTATTTATTATAGCTGTAGATTTAAATTTATCTTTAGAATATATTCTGTCTCTTTTCTTGACAACTTTGGATATGTCTGTATACTGTTTCCTATTTCTTAAATAGCTAGATATCCATTCATATGCTTTGCCTCGTATACCGTAGAAGTCTAATTTGTATAATAACTTAGAATGATTAACAAAATCAAAGGCCTTACTCATATCCAAAAACAGAGACACTATTGGATTGCCATTGTTAATACTTTCTGTCACAAGTTTCGTAAAGTTAAAGAGGGCAAGAGCAGTTGAACTACCCTTACGGAAACCAAACTGCTCTTTGCATAATATGTTATGTTTACCCAGAAAGTTATTTAACCTAATAAGCATAGCCTTCTCAAAATGTTTCGATATGATGGGTACTATCGTGATAGGCCGGTAATTATTAGGGTCTGACTTATTTCCCTTTTCAAAAGTGGTTTCACGATTGACATTTTCAGCTGATCAGGAAATTTATACACCCTCCAAAAAAGAAAAATTTAAAACGTGCGCTAGTGGATGGCATATCCAACTAGCACAAGCTTTCAGAACTTGTGTGACGATGCCATCACATCCACTGGTTTTGCTATTATTTAGGGTCATTATGACTTTATACACTTCTTTTGCATCTACAGGATTTAAGAAAATAGTATTTGAATTTTTGTTTAATTGATTAAGCTTAACATTATTTGAACTCATTGGTTGATTAGATGTCAAATTAATAAAGTAGTCATTAAATATATTGCAAATGTCAGATGGATTATTATATGTCACATTATTAAAATTTATTTCGTCAATGTCATTTTTATACAGGGTGTCCCACCAGAAATCGACGTCAAGCCGTAAATGGGTGATAGACCAAATTATAACAGTTCTCAGAAAAATACGAAAAAAAATCTATCTCATGTTTTTAAAAAATTATGTTCACTTTAAAAATTTACTAAAAAAATCAATCCCTGTAATGGTTCTTTAACTCCAATTGCTACAAATCCCATAATTTATCAATTTTTTTTATTATTATGTAATCTTGAATAATGCTTGTGTAGATTTTTGCCTAAAATTTAAAGCCAACTCCTCCTACTTAGAAGAAAATTAAACTTTTTCAAAACCAAATTATTCAAATTTACTGTTTCGTCCAACTTTAACTGACTGTACTGAAAAAAAAATGTACTACGCTAGTTTGGCAAGTAACATGAAAAATTGGCGCATTTAATAAGGATTCAAAAATGGTGTAACACTTGCTAGATTACGTTTTCAATAATTGGTCAATTTTTTTTTTGTAAATAGTATCGGTTTTTACCCAAAATGTCCATACTTCCTTAAAATGACTTTAGCTTACCTAAAGCTTTGCTAAACTCCGTTTCTAGTTCGATAGAGACGGAGAGAGTCATTTTACGAAGTGTGAGCGAGATAAGAAATCGAAATTTTACGTAATTTAAGAGCAAAGTTATGATAGTGACTCAACCTTTTTACTTTAAGTCAGGACCAGTTTTCTCATCTTAGAAAAAAAAAACAAATTATCAGATTTTTTTTATTTTTTTATTACAATAAATGTTCAAACTGCCTTCCTTCGACGGCAATGCAAGCACGACATCTTCTTAAAAAAGATCTGGTTATTTTCCGGGCAAATCTTCCCCTATTTACAAAGTCAACGGCTTCCGTTATTCTTTCCCGCAGCTCGGCTAAATTCTCTATTGTTTTTGAGTACACTTTCTCTTTTACCGCTCCCCAGTAAAAAAAATCTAGGGGATTTAAATCAGGCGAACGGGGTGGCCACAAGATTGTCCCACCGTGCCCTATCCACCTGAGCGGGTATTCTTCATCAAGATGTTCTCTTACTAAACGGGCATAATGCGCTGGGCAGCCATCTTGCTGGAACCACATTTCCCTGTAAACGTTCAGTGGCACGTCTTCTAATAAATCTGGTAAAGTATTTTGAAGAAAATCCAAATAAACTGCGCCATTCAAAATCTCTGGCAGCTCAAAAGGTCCAATTATTTTGCCATTTAGTATCCCGGTCCACATGTTTACTTTAAATCGATACTGTGACTTATCTTGCCTCATCAAATTTGGATTTTCTACATGCCACTCGTGCAAATTGTGCAAATTCATGTAGCCATCTTTTTTAAATGTTGACTCATCGGTCCATAAAATCTTCTCTAAGAATCGAGGGTCTTCTCTGTGCCTTTCTAGCATCCTTTGGCAAAACGCAACTCTGGGAGCGTAATCCCGTGGCAGTAATGATTGTACTCGCTGTACATGATACGGGTGGAACTCGTTCTTTTTTAAGATTCGGTGGGCGGTACTCTTAGATAAACCTGTGCTTGTTTCGATTCCACGTACAGAAGCACTTGGGTCTTCTTGGACTGCTTGTAGTACGACGTCTTCGTACGGATTACGATGTCTTCCTTCACCATGTACTTGGTTAGGGAATCGTCCCTCTGATAGTGAACGGTGCACATTAATAAAAACTCGATGATCTGGGTGACGATTGTTCGGGTACCTCTCACGATAAAGTCTAGCGGCTGCATTGGCATTGCATCTGCATTCCCCATAAACGAGGTGCATGTTCGCATATTCCAATGCAGTGTACACAGCCATGGTAGTACTACACAATCACAGGATCAGCAACAGTCCAGAGTAAAGCACAGGTCGTCAGAAAGAGGAATTAAACAGTCCAAATCACAAGCAATTAAGTCCAGAAAACAACGCAAAAAGTGGTAAGTACGGAATCAACATGAACGAATACGGAGATGCGCAGTAAACAAAGCAGCGTAACGTACTGATTTGTAATTGTGTGTGCGTCTGCGCTTACAAAACAGAACAATAACTACTGCTGTCTCATTCGCACTCATCGGTAAATTGTATCTCCGTTTCATGATAAAGGTTGTGTCACTGATAAAGGTGGCGTCACTCTCTGTCTCGCTCACACTTCGTAAAATGACTCTCTCCGTCTCTATCGAACTAGAAACGGAGTTTAGCAAAGCTTTAGGTAAGCTAAAGTCATTTTAAGGAAGTATGGACATTTTGTGTAAAAACTGAGACTATTTACAAAAAAAAGCTTGACCAATTATTGAAAACGTAATCTAGCAAGTGTTACACCATTTTTGAATCCTTATTAAATGCGCCAATTTTTCATGTTACTTGCCAAACTAGCGTAGTACATTTTTTTTTCAGTACAGTCAGTTAAAGTTGGGCGAAATAGTAAATTTGAATAATTTGGTTTTGAAAAAGTTTAATTTTCTTCCAAGTAGGAGGAGTTGGCTTTGAATTTTAGGCAAAAATCTACACAAGCATTATTCAAGATTACATAATAATAAAAAAATTAGATAAATTATGGGATTTGTAGCAATTGGAGTTAAAGAACCATTACAGGGATTGATTTTTTTAGTAAATTTTTAAAGTGACCATAAATTTTTAAAAACATGAGATAGATTTTTTTTCGTATTTTTCTGAGAACTGTTATAACTTGGTCTATCACCCATTTACGGCTTGACGTCGATTTCTGGGACACCCTGTATAAATTATTATTATTTATCGTTGAGGAGATTGCATTCCAAGTAGCTCTACATTTATTCTTATGCTTTTGTATGCGTCTTGTATTCATAAATTTCTGTGCTCTCTTTGCACATCGTTTAAAGATATGATTATAAAGTCTGTAGGTTTTTCATTATGTTTTTTATTCATTTTACAATTTTTAAACATTAAATAAAGCTGACGTTTCCTTTTGCTAGATTTTTTAAAGCCTTTCGTTATCCAGTTTTGTGTAACTGGTTTATTATTCACTTTAACCCTAATCACGGGAAAGCACAGATCGTAAAATAATGTGAATGATTCATAAAATAAGTGAAAAGCCTCTGTTAGAGTGCCTGAGTTAAATATGTCCGAGAATGAAAGAGAAGACATACATTCGCGAAATTTATCAAGGTTTTCCGCACAGTAGTCACGTTTCAATTCAGACCAACATGATATAGTTTTGCGTTTATTCGCTTTTAATGTAACCGTTTGTGCTGTTTCGTGATCTGACAAGCCTAGGTGAAGAATTTCTGACTGAACACTCTTTATGTTACTGGCGATTTGGTCAATGCACGAGTTTGCCCGAGTTGGTGATTTTATGTGTGCTTCAAAATTGTAATTACTAACTGCCAGTTTCCCAGCTCTCAATTATCGGGCTGTTAACGTAATCGAGGATTAATCGCCTGTTAATTCTACTTTCAGTTTCTCAACATCCAAGTGTGACAAGTGGTTGACAATTTGTCACATTTGAGTAAAATCTCGAATTAACCGCATGTTACAGCAGTTTTGGGTTTCTGAGCACCTTTTTCAAAGTTAATCTCTTGTCAACGAGCCTAATTTATAATTGTTGGAAATTGGTCGATTATTCGCGGATTAAAATTAATATTATGCTTTTAAAGGCACATTTGTTTTAAATTTATGTTACGATAAAAAGATAATAGGGGTCGGCGAAAACTATGGTATGGGTTGAATTATAAAACAAATGTTAATTTATATCAATTAATTAATTACCAAGATTTAAAAAAAAATAGGATATTACAAACTTTTAAATTAATTACATTATAAAAACTTTACACAATTATCATTTTTTTTTATTTTGTGTTGATGTAAATAAATTAAAAAAAAAAAACTGTTACTGACCTGGGAATCGAACCTTCCTCACGCTAGTGCGCGTGAGGAAGGTTCGATCCCCAGGTCAGTGTTGACTGTACCCTGTACTTAGTACTTACTATGGTCAGCTTCTGGATAGGTTTGTGTTTAACTTGAAGCGGCTGACCGAAGCGGCTGAGCGGGTGACCGCGCCAGGGTAAGTAACACTTACCAAGGTCAGTCTTGGGATGGGTGACCACTTTTTCCTCAGCCAGTCTGACCCTTATGGCTGGCCACCAGGCGCTATCGAAGGCGCCCTCTATATCCAATGACACCAGGACAATTAGCTTCTTCAGCCTCAACTTGTCCTGTACGTGCTCCACTAGCGTATAGAGGGCGTCCTCGGTGCTCCTCTGGGGCATGAAGCCAAACTGACGAGTACTAAACCGCGGTACAAGCTGATATTTTAGACGCGCTACGACCATCCTCTCCAGGACCTTCCCCAGAACAGACAGTCGACCGATTGGTCTGTATGCCTTAGGGGTGGTGTAGCTATCCTTGCCCGGCTTTCTGAGGACTACGACTGTAGCCTCCTTCCAGGTGGTCGGGAAGTGTGCCAATTCGAGGCATTTATTGTAGAGGGCAAGGAATGCGTCCGGGTCCTGGTGGATCGCTCGACTGCAGATATCAGAAGTCAGTCCATCCCCTCCTGGTGCCTTTTTGGGATTGAAACCCGCCACGGCGGACTTCAGCTCCAGCGTCGTAAATGGGGGATCATGATATTCATCATGGGCCCACTCATTTACTCGACTGGCTGCTTCTCTAATTCGCCTGTGGCCAGCATTGTCCTGGTCTACTCTGTCTTCGGGGTAGAACGTATCCGCTAGAAGGGCGGCCGATTCACTCGGATTGAGGAATGCACCATCGCTGCAAAGGGTCAGGTCTTCTTGCCTTTTGGCGGTCCTAACAATGATCCTGTAGAAACTCTCCCAACTCCCTCACGATCCTGCTTCCGGCAAAACTCCTTCCAACTGGCGATTTGGGCATTCTTTGCCTGCATCTCATACTCTTCTTTTGCTTTCAGGTACTCTCCAACGACCTTCGCTCGCCGGACCGGCGCGGCATTGCGGATACGGTTCTTCTTCGTCATAACCTCCCTCTTCTTCACAGTGAGCTCCTCGGACCACCACGGACAGGTAAGTTTAGTTTTAATATTTATTTTTGGGATGGTGATTTTACTTGATTCTAAGATAATATTTATATATTTGACTACTATTTCTTCTAAATTTACTTTTCTATTTATCTGTTTTATTCTTTCTAAATTGATATCATCTCTAATTTTAAATTCGTCTAATTTACTTTTAAAAGCTTCCCAATCCGCTTTTCTGGTGTTAAACATCCTAGTTGTTCTAGTAATGCTAACACCTTTTTCCCTTTTTACATTTACATTAAAAAATATAGTGTTGTGGTCCGAGGATGTTGCTCCTGTGTCGACCTGCCAGCCGTCCACCAGGTCAAAAAGGTCGAGCGAACATGCCGTGACATCCACATGGGTTTTATACGCTCTACCACCTCTGACGGTGTCGAAGGTGGGAGCGTCACCAGTGTTTAGCACCTGAAGCTCCAACTCATCCAGGGTAGCGGACATTTCCTCTCCCCTGGGGTCCTCTTTGATGCTGCCCCACCAGGCGCTTTTCGCATTCGCGTCGCCACCTATCAGCAACCTACCGTTGGCCACTTCCGCATTGATCCGGGTCATCTGGTCCAAGTATGGCCCTATGGGTTGGTCTGGCTCGAAGTAGTAAGAGACTACTGCGATTTCCCAGGCTTTGGTCCGGATCCCCACCACAATGATGTTGTTTGTGGAGAGTTTCGGGTAGGGTATGACGTCCAAGTCATGATCAAAGACGGCTATCGCCGCCTTAACCCTCCCACTTTCGTCGGCCTCGCACTGGTAGATTCTCGCTCCACGGTAGCTCTTCATACTTCGTGCTCCCCCCACATACGGCTCCTGGATCAGTGCCCACGAGATCTTCCGTTCACTGGCCTCTAAAAAGAGTTCGGTGGTCGCCAGTTCCTTGCGTTGAAGATTCGCTTGGGCCACTCGGTATGGTCTTGCTGTTTGTTGGGCAGGAGTTTCCGGGGCGCCCTTAGCAGTATGCTATGGATGAGCGGGCTATAGCGTCCCATCTCCTTCTAATTGTGCACTCTGAGCTGAAGGCGTGGTGGTGCATACTGTCGACTTTGGCACGCTTGCAGTTACAACAGGTCGGTGGCAGACCAGCGCTCCAGTCCGCGCACTCCGTTCTCATGTGAGGTCCGCCACAGTGGCTGCACTTTGCCACGGTCTCCGTGCAAGTGCGTCGGCTATGCCCGTACCCGAGGCAGAGCGAGCACTGGACGAGCGGGGACTGGTCTTCGACCCTAACCCGCTTAAGTTCTAAGTGCACCGACCCATCCTCGAGCATGCGCCGCCAGACCTCTGTGGCGACCCTCAACACTAGGTGGCACATGTGCGGGTTCCTGTGGCATTTCCTATATAAAACTCCCACTATCTTCTGTTCTTCACTTAAGTCTTTGAAGATGTGGTTGTTTTGGTTTTTAAGAGCTTGCATCATGTCTTCGTTGCTGTTAAGCTGCACAACGTCCCTTAACACGACTTGAGGATTCTTGTTTTTAACATCCTCTGTCCTCAACTCAGGTGCTTTACTTAGCCTTTCTCGCAGTTTTTGTCTCTCTCCCTCCGTACGACAACTCATTATGACTTTTCTATCCTTTGCCTTGCGAACTTTGTCGACTTTAATACCCCCTAGGTAGGTAGGGTAGGGTAGGTAGGGTAGGGTAGGTAGGGTTGGGTAGGTAGGGTAGGGTAGGTAGGGTAGGGTAGGTAGGGTAGGGTAGGTAGGGTAGGGTAGGTAGGGTAGGGTAGGTAGGGTAGGGTAGGATAGGTAGGTTAGGTAGAGTAGGAAGTGTAGTATCGGGTAGGTAGGGTAGGGTTGGTAGGGTAGGGTTGGTAGGGTAGGGTAGGTATGGTAGGGTAGGTTTTTTTTTTTTTTTTTTTTTTTTTTTTTTAAATACTAATCCCGCTCAACAAAGTTGGCGCCTATTCTGTGCAAATTCTGTCATTCCATTCCTCTTTCATGCCTCTCGTACTTTCATTCTTCATACCATGGTTCTTCTTGCATACGTCTTCTTGTATACAGTGGGTGGGACTCCCACTTTGTTTAAATTCTTAAAGGCAACTTTATTTATTTAGTGTAAGGTTAAAAGAAAAAGTGCTACATATACAAGAATACAAAAAAGTGCTGTTGATCACAGTAAAATATGCAAAAAGTGCTGCAGATCACAGGTAAGGTACAGAAGTGCTGTTTATCACAGGGAATATCACAATATAAATAATGCCTTACATTTAGAGATGAGAAGCACAACAGTGCTTTTCACCATACAGACAATCTGTTTTCTTAGGTACTACCCCAGTGCAGGGTTCGTCATTGCAGTTTTGTGCATGCTATTCTATGCTTCTTACAAATATTCTTATAATACTAGTGAAACATAGTGCTGCTTCAACTTCGGTTTCGTGCAATGACGGTGGAGGCCACATTAACACAGTACACCAGGAACTTTTCCCTGTGTTGCTTACTCATGAGCCCATGCAGGCTCTCCTTCGTCAGTCTCCTGTCCAGCTCACATTCGAGTTGGTAGCGTTCCCTGATAAATAACGGGCAATCTACAAGTATGTGCTGGACAGTCTCTGCCACGCCTGGATCGCAGACGCACGATGGGTTATCCTTACACTTGAAACGATTCAAGTATTCAGAGAACCCGCCGTGCCCCGTCAAAACCTGCGTGAGAACGCCTGTGGGCCGCACCTGTTTTATAATACGGAAAGCCGCTATGGCATCCGGAAGAAACATTTTCGTCACAGAGGCTGTCTCGCCCGACACATATCTTCGGTTCCATTCATCAAGCGATTCCAAACGGATCTGTCGCTTGATAAATGATACCGGACACTGGTCGTAGTCCGGCTTCCTCCGTAACGACAATGCTGCCTCCTTCGCTAACTCGTCCGCTCGCTCATTCCCCGGCAGGCCCGCGTGGGCCTTGATCCAGAACAAAGACACAGCTTTGCTCTGGCCTGGGCCAAATTTGCGCGCGCACGAACCGCCAGGGGATGGAGAGAGCCATGGCTTGCAAGCGTCTGCAATGCTGACATTGAGTCGCTGTACAAACCATAGCTCGTCTCTTGCCGCGTAAGGATCACGTCCGTCGCTTTGCAGATGGCCAGGAGTTCCGCCTGGTAGACAGTGCAGTACGCGGCTAAGCTAAGTTTGAGCTTCCGGACTTCGCCTTCATTATCCCATATAGATAATGCGGCTCCGACCTTCCCCTCAATCTTGCTACCGTCGGTGAAAATTCGCACCGCCTGCACGTTGTTGCTGTCTAGCAAATGTTGGTCTGCCAGGCACATGAACTCCAGGGGCATTTGCGTAGCTGGATGAGGAGCCTCTGCAAACCTTACCGCACCCTCAATCTCCCTATCTCCTGGCACATACCGGGATGGCCCTCTCCTCGCTTCATACAGGGCGGCTGCCTCCTGTATGCGCAGATCTAGAGGTAGTATTGCGGACAGTACCAGTGCCGAGTTCAAGGAGACAGTACGGTAAGATTTACAGATCTTCTGGACGAATCCTCGTTGGACCGAGCCTAGCTTCTTCCGTATTCCCAGCTTCTTCGTAGCGGGAGCCCAGGCTGCGGCCGCGTACGTTATTATGGGCTCAATCATAGCAGTGTAGATTGTGTGTATGATCTGTGCGTCCAATCCCCAACTCACTTTAGCGGCGCGGGACAGTTGCTTATAAATGTTAACTGCCCTCCTGCAGACGTTCGCGGTGTGCTCGTTGAAGGTGAGCTTCTCGTCTATGGTTAGACCCAACAACTTCATCTTCTTAACCATACCAATGTCGACCCCGGCCATGCTCAACCTTGGGGTATCATACTTGCGCTTGTTGGTTACGACCATCGCACAGGTTTTGTGTGGTGCGAACCTCAGCTTGTTTCTGACGCCCCAACTCTGAACATGGGCGAGGGCTGCATTGGCAGATGTTGAAACTTCGGTGGCTGAGTCCCCATCCAGAACCAAGACGATATCATCGGCGAACGCCTGCGCGATGGTAGGGTAGGTAGGGTAGGGTAGGTAGGGTAGGGTAGGTAGGGTAGGGTAGGTAGGGTAGGGTAGGTAGGGTAGGGTAGGTAGGGTAGGGTAGGTAGGGTAGGGTAGGTAGGGTAGGGTAGGTAGGGTAGGGTAGGTAGGGTAGGGTAGGTAGGGTAGGGTAGGTAGGGTAGGGTAGGTAGGGTAGGGTAGGTAGGGTAGGTAGGGTAGGGTAGGTAGGGTAGGGTAGGTAGGGTAGGGTAGGTAGGGTAGGGTAGGTAGGGTAGGGTAGGTAGGGTAGGGTAGGTAGGGTAGGATAGGTAGGGTAGGGTAGGTAGGGTAGGGTAGGTAGGGTAGGGTAGGTAGGGTAGGGTAGGTAGGGTAGGGTAGGTAGGGTAGGGTAGGTAGGGTAGGGTAGGTAGGGTAGGGTAGGTAGGGTAGGGTAGGTAGGGTAGGGTAGGTAGGGTAGGTAGGGTAGGGTAGGTAGGGTAGGGTAGGTAGGGTAGGGTAGGGTAGGGTAGGTAGGGTAGGGTAGGTAGGGTAGGGTAGGTAGGGTAGGGTAGGTAGGGTAGGTAGGGTAGGTAGGGTAGGGTAGGTAGGGTAGGTAGGGTAGGGTAGGTAGGGTAGGGTAGGTAGGGTAGGGTAGGTAGGGTAGGGTAGGGTAGGTAGGGTAGGGTAGGTAGGGTAGGGTAGGTAGGGTAGGTAGGGTAGGGTAGGTAGGGTAGGGTAGGTAGGGTAGGTAGGGTAGGGTAGGTAGGGTAGGTAGGGTAGGGTAGGTAGGGTAGGGTAGGGTAGGTAGGGTAGGGTAGGTAGGGTAGGGTAGGTAGGGTAGGGTAGGTAGGGTAGGGTAGGTAGGGTAGGGTAGGTAGGGTAGGGTAGGTAGGGTAGGGTAGGTAGGGTAGGGTAGGTAGGGTAGGGTAGGTAGGGTAGGGTAGGTAGGGTAGGGTAGGTAGGGTAGGGTAGGTAGGGTAGGGTAGGTAGGGTAGGGTAGGTAGGGTTTTTTTTTTTTTTTTTTTTTTTTTTTTTGGCGCCTACCTCTCCGCGCATATGGCGGAGTCTGCGAGCTATACGGTTCCCCGGACATAGTCCGAGACCTTTGGGACTCATTTAATCGTAGTTCAATTTTTACACATACATTATTATTTACAAAGATTACATTACTATCAAATATCACATATGAGTTTCTTAAAAAGTACTTATTTTCTACAGACATATAAAGATGTTATTGTATAGTATGGATCTAGCGATACCTAGTTTCTATTTTGTTTATAGATTTGTATCACTCTGTACGCTTCCAATTATATATGATCATATAGAATTTTGAGCATTGCTGTTGTTTATATACTTATTTTTATCAATTGTTAACAATATTTGATAAAGTCGATACTATACTTTTTGTCTGCTATAAGTTTACTAACGTTCTCATGTCTATTTTGTAATTTCTAGGTCTCATATTGACTTATTGTATAGCGTGTTATTAGCAATATCTGGATTCAATTTTGTTTATTGATTATATATTGCTCTGTACGCTTCCCATTATATATATGTATATATAATTTCGAGCATTGATGTTACTATTTATTTCTTTTGACTGTTTTTCCTGCAACATTGAAACAGTATTCTATAAATACAGTGCTATATTTTTTGTCAGATATGAGCCTATTGAGATTCTCTGGTCTAATATCTATCCCTAGCTTCTGTTCGATTTCGAACCTTTCTTGGCCATATACCGGGCAGTCAGTGATTATGTGGATCGCTGTTTCGTCTTCGTCGGGGTCACAAGTGCATGATGGGCTTTCCTTGCACCTGAACCTGTTCAGGTATTCCGAAAACCCACCATGCCCAGTCATTACTTGGGTAATTAGCCCGGTCGGTCTTATTTTTCTGACGATATTATAAGCGTCCACTGCGTCCGGGAAGAAAAGTTTTGTTGTTGAGGCTGTGTCACCCATCCTGTACCTCCGGTTCCATTCGTCAAGCGAATCCTTCCGGATTAAGCGCTTGACGAATGAAACCGGACACTGGTCATAATCCGGTTTCTTCTTTAGATTTAGCGCAGCTTCTTTAGCCAGATGGTCGGCTCTCTCATTCCCTTCCATTCCTGCGTGCGCCTTAATCCAAAACATAGCAACATGCTTGTTTTGGATTTTGCATTTTCGCAAGTTCTCCCTGGCTTCAACTGCGAGGGGATGAGAGGATCGGTGGTTTGCGACCGTTTCCAGTGACGACCGTGAGTCACTGAATATGCCAAAAGACCCTTCTTTGTTCTTATGGATCTCCCTCGTGGCTTTGCATATGGCCAGCAGTTCGGCCTGGTAGACCGTACAGTGGGACGACAACTTCAATTTCTGGCATTTGGTTTCGGCGCCATTGCTCCAAAGAGACAATGCCGCTCCCACCTTTCCATCAATTTTGCTGCCGTCCGTGTATATCTGCACTGCTTGTGTGCAGTGGTTTGCGAGTTGTTCCTGGTCTGCCAAGCATATGAACTGCAGACTCATATGTTCCGCCGGGTGGGGTGTCGAAGCAAATGCGGTACGTCGCTCGACGTCCCTGTCTCCTAGCATTGGCTGGGGTACCCCCCTCCTCGCCTCATACAGGGCAGCTGCCTCTCGTATTCGGAGGTCGAGGGGTAGTATCCCAGCCAGCACCAGTGCCGAGTTTAGGGATACGGTGCGGTAAGATTTACACAATTTTTGTGCAAATCCCCTCTGGACCACATTTAGCTTCTTCCTAACACACAACTTGTTGGCAGCCGGTGCCCATGCGCTTGCCGCGTACATTATTACCGGTTCGACTACTGCCGTGTACATGGTGCGGATGACGTCGGGGTGGAGTCCCCAGCTGACCTTCGCAGCCCTCGACAACTGATGGTAAAATCCAATCGCCTTTTTGCACACATTCGCTACGTGCTTGTTGAATGTTAGCTTGTTGTCGATAGTTAGTCCCAGGATCTTGATGTCTTGCGTCATGCCAATGGCGACCCCTCCCATGCTCAGCCGCGGGGTGTCGTATTTCAGTTTCCGCGTTATTACCATCGCATTCGTTTTATGCGGTGCGAATTTCAACTTGTTACTAACACCCCACTGATGAACACGGGCGAGGGCGTCATTCGCCTTTCGCTCGATCTCGATCGCTGTATCGCCATCAAATACCAGCACCACGTCGTCAGCAAAGGCTTGGCAGTAGTCTCCCCGCTCTGCCAGCCCCTTTAAGAGGGGGTCCAGTAGGGTGTTCCAAAGAATTGGTCCTCCAATGGATCCCTGCACACAGCCCTTGGACGTCTCTCTCACGACTTCTTCGCCTGCATATCTGACCCTGACCCTTCGGTTGTTGAGGTAGCTGTCAATGATTCTCCTCACATTTACCGGGCATTTTTCCTCAGCCAGTCTAGCTCTGATAGCTGGCCACCATGCACTGTCGAAGGCTCCCTCTATGTCTAGCGACACCACTACGCTAATTTTGCGCTCTGCTAGCTTGCTGCGTATGTGTCCAACTAGATCATAGAGAGAGTCTTCCGTGCTCTTCTGGGGCATGAATCCGTACTGGCGAGTACTGAGTTTCGGTATAATGTGCCATTTCACTCTGTTTATGACCATTTTTTCCAGGACTTTTCCTAGCACCGGCAACAGACCAATTGGTCTGTAGGATTTTGGTGCCGTATAGCTCTCTTTCCCGGGTTTCCTTAGGATCACGACTGTGGCTTCCTTCCAGGTCCCGGGAAAGTAGCCCAGCTCCAAGCACTTGTTAGCCAGTGCCAGGAAAGTTCCCGGATCATAGTCGATCGAATGCTGGCAGATATCGGCCGTGAGGCCATCCGCCCCGGGGGCCTTTTTAGGGTTGAAAGTGCGCAAGGAGGAGTTCAGCTCCTCGATGGTGAACGGTGGGTCATGTTTATCATCATGACCCATGACATTCACTTTTTCAGCCATCTCTCTAACTCGCTTGTGCTCCTCTCTATCATCATCCCTTTTATCTCCGGGGTAAAATGTTTCGGCCAGCAATTCGGCAGAGTGGAGGTTGTCCAGTACCTTTCCGTTCACGATCAGGGGCAAGTCCTCGTGCCGTTTCTTGGTTCGGCCTATTACCCGGTATATGCCGTCCCACAGCCCTTCCCCGTCTTGTTTCTCACAGAAAGCTTTCCAGCTTTCTGTTTGAGCGTTTCTGGCTTTAGTTTCATATTCTTGTTTTATCTGCAGGTACTCAGCCACGACGGCCTCTCTCCTGACCGGTGCTGCGACACGGATTCTGCGCCTCCTGGTGGCGACTGCCCTCTTCAGCGTGGCGAGCTCCTCCGTCCACCATGGTAAGTTGACCCTGTTACTTGGCTTTATTAGGGGTATACTTTTGTTGGCTACTTCTACAATTGTGTTTTGATATTCCTGAATTTTGTTTTCTAAATCTACTGTATTTTTAATTTTGTCTATCTCTAAAGGGTTAATGTTTTGTTCTGTAAGCAACTGGGTCAATTTCTCACGAAATTGATTCCAGTCTGCTTTCTTACTATTGAATTTACGTGTTGTTCTACTAATTTGTATACCCCTTGCCTTCTCCAAGGCCAACTTGAAGGTGATGGTGTTATGGTCTGAGCTCGTCAAGCCTTCTACTACCTTCCAGCCGTCCACCAAGCCGAGCAGATCCGCCGCACAGACCGTAATGTCTACTACACTTGAGTAGAGGTTGGTTCCACGCACTGTGTGGAACGTTGGAGTACCGCCGACGTTGAGTATCTGCAGATCCATCTCTTCGAGAGCACCAGCCACCTCATTCCCTCTCACGTTGGTTTTTTGGCTGCCCCACCAAGAGTTTTGCGCGTTAACGTCACCGCCCATGATGATCCGCCGGCCGAAGTTCCGCTCAATCCTTTTTAGCTGCTCCAAGTATGGCCCTATCGGTTCTGGCTTCGGTTCGAAGTAAAATGAGACCACCACGATCTCCCAGGCAATCGTCCTCATCTTCACCACCGTGATGTTAGGTGTGGTGAAGTCCGGGCACTGGATGACGTCTATGTCACCGTCAAAGACAGCGATTGCTGTCTTGACGGGACCGTCTTCCGTTCTGTTGCTCTGGTAAATTCTAGCGCCGTGGTAGTCCTTCATTCTACCTATGCCTCCGATGTACGGCTCCTGGAGCAGTGCAAAGGCCATTTTCCTTTTGTTCGCCTCAAGCATTAATTCATTAGTTGCCAGTGCCTTTCTTTGCAAGTTTGCTTGGGCTACTACGTATGGCCTTGTGTTTGAGTCAGATGTTCCGCCGGTGACCACCTTAGCAATACGGGGTAGGTAGGGTAGGGTAGGTAGGGTAGGGTAGGTAGGGTAGGGTAGGTAGGGTAGGGTAGGTAGGGTAGGGTAGGTAGGGTAGGTAGGGTAGGGTAGGGTAGGTAGGGTAGGGTAGGTAGGGTAGGGTAGGTAGGGTAGGGTAGGTAGGGTAGGTAGGGTAGGGTAGGGTAGGTAGGGTAGGGTAGGTAGGGTAGGGTAGGTAGGGTAGGGTAGGTAGGGTAGGGTAGGTAGGGTAGGGTAGGTAGGGTAGGGTAGGTAGGGTAGGGTAGGTAGGGTAGGTAGGGTAGGGTAGGTAGGGTAGGTAGGGTAGGGTAGGTAGGGTAGGGTAGGGTAGGTAGGGTAGGTAGGGTAGGTAGGGTAGGTAGGGTAGGGTAGGTAGGGTAGGGTAGGTAGGGTAGGGTAGGTAGGGTAGGGTAGGTAGGGTAGGGTAGGTAGGGTAGGGTAGGTAGGGTAGGGTAGGTAGGGTAGGTAGTGTTGATGAATGTTTGGTGCTTTTATGGCAAAACAAAGTTTGCTGGGTCAGCTAGTCGAATTATAAAAGTTAGCCGGTCAACATGAGACAGATCGGTACTATCAACGCTAATGGAAAAATATAAAGTCAAACACATTTTGTTTCAATTATCTATGTAATTTCTCAATTAAATTAATTGGTTAGTTCAAACTTGGAGCTTCATGCTTCCCTTCGTTCGCTTAATTTAAATGGAGCGAGTCACACTGATGAATATACTACTGATGATTTTTCTTTAAAATGTGTATGTGCTTAGTATACCATTATATATTTAAGGACATGGCTAAATAAAGTATGGACGACTGCCCTAGCAATGTATAAACATTTTAACTAGTAATATGTACTGCTGAATAGCTGAATATTAGTATTTCGTATGAAAAAAGTTACTGGCAGTTTTTATATCGTCACAATCCTGAAAATAAAATCGTAGAAACGCCTACATTAATAGGTATACAAACTTGTAAAAGAATAAGATTTTGCTATGATACTTTATTAAGGCGTTTAGCGGAGCTAGTGGCTTAATAATAACAGACGCACAGGTCGATCTACAAGGTTCAGCAACGCTAGTCGAGGTCATTCCGTGGTTCCATCGTGTACCATCTTTACATACTGAATTTCCTTCGAGCCTTGGATCTGTCATTTGTGGCTACACCGCAGTTAATGCATCTCATGAAGAATCAATACGCAGTAGTTGGCTCTATATTAATAAATAATACCCGGCGAAAGGAACTTCGTTCAAAGCGAGTTCCCACGACACCCCCAACATGTTTTTTTTTATTTGGTTCTAATCGAATCAAGTGTATTCTAGAACAATCAGCACTATTTAAGTAGGTACCGTTTCTTTCCAGATTTTGCCAATAATTTCTAGAAATCAGATAAATGCAATTAAAGAAATAAGGTTTTGAGATGTATTGCGATAAGTACAAAAATAAATAATAATGAATACTGTTCGTTTCGACTTACGCAAATATCTTTTCATAGAACGGAATCTTATGTTCTTCTTGTCAAAAAAAACATGAAAAAACTTTTAATTATTTGATTAATTCACGAAACTTCTAGGAGTGCGATAAGTACAAAAATAAATAATAATGAATACTGTTCGTTTCGACTTACGCAAATGTCTTTAAAAGTAGTTTTATTGACTATAAGTTTTCATAGAACGGGACTTAGATAAAGTAGGTATAGATTAAGCACTGGCGTGGCCGCACATGAGACAGCAATAGTTAGTTCTGGTGTTACAACAAGAACAAGAACACTACAACCCACCATCGCACTGACACTTATTATCTATAAATAACCCAAATTCCTTGTCTCAATTAACACATAATACCACGAAATCATAGAGAATCAAACAAAACCGTCTTTTTTGTCAAACCTGCCATTGTATTAGAGTTTGACAAACGACAGAAACCGGCCACGGTGACAAAGACAAAAAATAATCTTTTGTCCTTATCATTTACATGGAGCTGCCAATTAGCCATCTCGCTCTATCAATCAAGGTTATTTTAAGGCTTAATCTATACCTACTTTATCTAAGGAACGGAATCTTATGTTCTTCTTGTCAAAAAAAAAACATGAAAAAACTTTTAATTATTTGATTAATTCACGAAACTTCTAGGAGAATAATACAACTGTAATAATTCATTAATTAATATTTGAATGTCAAGTGCTAGTGAGAAATTTCTATACATGCTAAGGGCAGTTGTTTAGCCATGTCCTTTGGAACTGTATATTGGAAAAAATTGACAAAATAAGTAATTATCTTCAGAAAGAATCAATACCATTGGAAGTTGCAACTAATATGTTTACTTCACTTGATGATTTTATTATTAACCTCAGGGATAAATTTGATTACTTCGAATCGTCTGCCAAAGAAATAAATCCGGAATCTGACTACAAGGACCTATCTCAAAGAACAAAACGCAGAAGTTCTCGCCAGATATTTTTTGATGGATCTGCGCCGTCAGTCCAACTGAATGGAAGAATAGTACATTGTGATACAAGGGTGGAAAGTAGGTTATTGCAAACGAGCTGCCATTAACAAGCCCGAGCCGAAGGCGAGGGTTTTTAATGACACGAGTTTGCAATAACCTACACGCCCGTGTATCACACGATATTTTTCAATACAGTTGTGGGAAAAAGTAAAAACAAATCAAAAAATTAGATTTGTTAATTCACAAAAAAAAAAAAATCTCCCGTTTTTGCAACTGGACATATTTTTTTTACAACGAAAACCGCCTACACAGCCTATTCGATTTTTGACAATTAATGTAGATGTGAAAATAATTAAATTGAAACTGGTAATTAAATATATTAAACAACCATTTAAAAGACTTTTGAGAATTAAATGCTAAAACGTACGGAATCATTCATTTTTCCTCGTATAAAATCTATTCCATTTTATTCTATGTATGAGAACTCCTTGCTTCTAAACTTTTTTAAATTGACTTATAACTAAAGGCGTTTTTTTGCAACTGGACATTTTTAAAACGAAAACAGTCTATATGTCGCAGGGATATGATGAAAACAGGGAATTGATCAAATCTCTAAGCGATTTGATCAAATCACGGAGGATGTTAAAATAATAACACGTTTTTATCATTTCCCTAAACAAATCTGGTGATTTGACAAATCCCAATAAAGAAATCTAGTGATTTGAACAAATCTCAAAATTGGTTCAGTGAAATGACAAAAATAACTTTGCCTATTAACATTCAAATAATAAATGATGGTCAATGGATAAGTCCAAGAGCGAGCGTAGCGAGCTCGGGAGCTTAGGGCACCCCGACACGGACAGGTTAGGTTCGAAGGGGATGACGGGAGCTGAAGTGAGCGAGCAAAGCGAGCGAACTCAGCTCCCGTCATCTCCTTCGTGTTAGGTTACTTTAGACCCTGCATACAGAAATAGGAGCCCCGCGCAGCGGGGCTCCGTCGGCTCTGCCACACAAATACTAATTCAACTTGCACCTATTCAATACACGAACTCGTTTTATTATCTTTTCACTGAATCAATTTAGGGGTTTGTTCAAATCACTAGATTTGTTTAGGGAAATGATAAAAACGTGTTGTAATTTTAACATCCTCCGTGATTTGATGAAATCGCTTAGAGATTTCATCAATTCCCTGTTTTCATCATATTCCTGCGACATATACAGCCTATTCGATTTTAGACAAATGTTGATGTGAAAATAATTAAATTAAAACTGGTAATTAAATATATTAAACAACCATTTAAAAGACTTTTGAGAGTTCAATGCTAAAACGTACGGAATCATTCAATTTTCCTCGTTTAAAATCTATCCCATTTTATTCTATGTATGAAAACTCTTTGCTACTAAACTTTTTAAATTGACTTATAAATTTAAAACTCAACTGCAAAACTAATGATCGAGCTCGTAAACAAAAGTCACTACCGCGTAACAGAAAGATGGCTATGCATAAGATTTAATTTTCGAATCATAATTATAGCATCTGAAAGTACGCCATGTTTAACAACTGTATTGAAAAGAAATTTAAAATAGAAACATTTCTTCCCTTAATTGATACCCTCAGCGTTCTTTTAAAACGGCGAATAAGTTTGTATGATTATCAGTAAACGATTGATTTATTTTTTCGCTTGAAAACTCTGAAGTCTGAAGTTTTGAGACAAAGTTGCAAAGAATTTGCAGTATTTTTTTGAAGATGTTAATGAAAAAGAGTTAGAAATGATTATGAAAGTAATAAATGCTACTTTTCAACCTACATAGTAAGATTTACATTGAAATGGTACTTTTCAAGTAAGAGTTTGTCTTTTTATTGAACAGTTCCTCTTTCATTCACAACGGATTTCACATCACATCACATCATCAGTCTATTAAAGTTACCACTGGTGGGACACAGGCCTCCTCTCTGTGAGAGGGAATGGGCCGTAATCCACCACGCGGGCCCAGTGCGGGTTGGTGGATGTCACATGTCTTCTACAACTTGTAAGTCGCGGCCGATACCACTGGGCCACCACTGCTCATAACTGCACAACGATTTTTTTTTTTTAAATGAGGGTGGTCATCATCATCATTATTTCAGACGAAAGACGTCCACTGCTGGACATAGGCCTCCCCCAGGCGTCGCCGATCCGTTGACCGATCCCGTGCGTCTCCCATCCAGCGCCTTCCCGCAACCTTAACCAGGACATTGATCCACCAAGTGGTAGGCCTTCCATCGCATCATCTTCCGGTTCGCGGTCGCCATTTCAGAACTTTCCGGCCCTATCGACCATCCGTTCTGTTGTCTGTTTCAATGTGCTCTGCCCACTTCGGGCTATGTCGGTAACTTTGGTTCTCCTGCGGATATCCTCATTTCTGATGCGATCGCGCAAGGAAACTCCGAGCACAGCTCTCTCCATTGCCCTTTGGGTGACTTTAACCTTTCTGATAAGCGCCATTGTGAGGCGACCACGTCTCGGCCCCATAGGTGATCACTGGCAACACACACTGATCATAGACTTTTATGTTGGGACACTGCGGTAAATTGGACGAGAAGATACCGCGCAACTACCCGAACGCCACCCAGCCGAGTCGGATTCGACGGTTGACCTCTTTCTCGAAGTAAGACCTACCCAACTGGACCGTTTGTCCCTGTTAGACATAATCGTCTGTAACTTCAAGTGTAGAGTCTCCGATCTTGATAGGAGTATATATATATTACGTGGGTATTCACATGACCTTGGTTTTGTCCATGTTCATTTTAAGACCCACTCTTTCGGCAGCTCTTCTGATGTCATGGAGCATTGTACTGTGGCTCTCCATGGTCTCAGCCATTACCACTATTTCGTCGGCAAACCGAAGGTGAGTGATGTACTCGCTATTAAGGCATAGCCCCCTCCAATCCAGAACCTTGAAGACATCCTCCAGTGCAGCAGAGAACAGTTTCGGAGATATGACGTCTACATGTCTTACACCTCTCTGCAGAAGGATAGGTTCCAAAGTCCGATCCTGAAGTCAGACTGACATGGTGGCGTTTTTGTACAAATACTTCAGCACCTCGATGTACCGGTAGTCGATCTGGCACCGTTGGAGAGACTGCAGTACAGCCCAAGTCTCGATCGAATCGAAGGCTTTCTCGTAGTCCACAAACGCTAAACATAGAGGCAGGTTATACTCTTCGGTCTTCTGTATAACCTGCCGCAGAGTATTTATGTGGCCTACGGTGCTAAAGCCTTTTCGGCATCCGGCTTGTTCGGGAGGCTGGAAATCGTCAACCCTGCTCGCGAGACTTTTAAAAACAACTTGTAGACATGGCTAAGAAGTGAGATGGGCTATAGTTCTTCAGCCGGGCATTGTCTCCCTTCTTGAAGAAGAGCACTCTTCTTCAAGAAGGGAGACAATGCACCACACCCCTGCACCATTCCTGTGGCGTTTTGCTCTAGAGTATGACGGAATCAAACAGCTTCTGAAGGGTCTATCTATGTTAGTTCTATGTTAGGGGGGGTTTGGTTTCCGCACTTAGTCCTTCAAATGGACCTTTGTACGTGGGCCATAGCGGCCGTTGGGTGGTCATTCCAACCAGCCCACCTCCCTCCAGAAGTCAATTAGAGCTCCTGGTTTCCTCAGAACATCCGTGTAAGATCTGGGTGACCCGAGGGTTTGTGCTCTTATCTGTGTGACACCTGTGCATTCAAAGAGAACGTGCGCAACGGTTTCCTCAGCCTCCATGCATGCCCTGCACAAAGGACTGTCCGTTATGCCTATTGTGTGGAAGTGTTTATTGAGTGAGCAGTGTCCCGTGATGGTCCCCGTCACCAGGCGGAGGCCATTCCTGTCCAGGCGTAAAAGACGCCTGGTAAGCCTACTGTCCAAGAATGGCAGAGCTTCTTTGGATTGCCTACAGCCTGGTGCCGAGGCCTACCAGTTCTCCGCCTGTGTCTGGGTGAATTCCTGTAGCCACCTGCGTATTTGGTTGAAGGGGATGGGTACAACAGGTTCGGGTCCATAGACCGTCGAGCTGGATCCGCGCCTCGCAAGCTCGTCAGCCGCGTCGTTGCCCAGCGATCCACTGTGTCCCTTTATCCATTGTAGTGTCACCGTGTTACGGCTAGATACAGTTATCTGTTCCAGTGCGTTGTGACATTCTAGTATTAGTTTAGATGTAATGTAATTTTTTCGTAAGGATTGGAGGACTGATGCGCTGTCGGAGAGTATCCGTATGTGGGTGTCCGTGACCCTCCTGGCTTCTAGGGCATGGACCGCTTGTATGATGCCCACACACTCCGCCTGATAGACGGTGTTGAACCCTCCTAGCGGTCTGGATATGTTTATGTTGAAATCGTATGAGAAGACTCCGACTCCGGTACCTAAGTCAGTTTTCGATCCGTCGGTGTATATTCTCATCTCTTTCGGGCCAGAGTAGTCACATCTTTCCTCTGTGAGTGTTATGTTGTAGTGCCTGTGGAAGTGGTGTGATTTTGGGGCTTTGTCACATGGGGATGCTAGCATCGGTTTACGCTTAATCGCATCCTCCTTTATGCGTGTGTGCTTAATTCTGGAGTCTTTATTTAGGGAACCTGATAGGTAGAGTCTAAAGGTGGCTAGGGCTGCCTCCTCCCTCACAATTAAGTGCAGAGGTGGGAGTCCCAGCATTGCCTGTAGGGCGGCAGTGGGTGTGGTTCTCATACTACTGGTGATTGCAACACAGGCGAACCTCTGTAGTTTTTCGAGATCTCTTTGGGCTGTGCTGAGGTCTGTCCTGGGCCACCAGACCAGCGAGCCATATGTGATGATTGGTCGGATGACTGTAGTGTATAGCCAGTAGGTGACCATGGGGCTAATACCCCAATTCCTGCCTAGCAGGCGTTTGCACTGCCACAGGGATATGCTGGCTTTTGTGATGATATGGTTCATGTGATTTGCCCAATTCAACTGTTTGTCCAAATAAATGCCCAGGTACTTGGTTCCAGTTGAAAGGCTTAGTGTTGTTCCGAAGAAACGCGGTAATTGCAGTGTCATCGGTTTTCTCTTTTTAGTGAAGAGAATAAGTTCAGTTTTTGCGGGGTTCACTGAGAGTTGGTGCTCGCTACACCATTCCTCTACTATTTTCAGGGCTTGACGCATGAGATTGCATAGAGTGTTTTCGTGGGATCCGTTTATTATTATTGTTATGTCATCCGCGTAGCCAACGGTGAAATAACCTTTATCGTTGAGTGTTTTGATGAGGCTATCAGCTACCAGGTTCCACAGAAGTGGCGAAAGAACGCCCCCCTGTGGACAGCCCTTCGCGACGATAGCCCTTGTAGTGTCGTTAACCGTGACTTGGACCGCTCTCAGTTTGAGCATATTGGTGATCCAGCCCCCTAGGGTCGGGTCTATGCCATGTCTGTCGAGGGCCGTGTTTATGCTGTTGAACATGGTCTTATCGAAAGCGCCCTCAATGTCAATGAAGACAGCCAATGAAGAGCATTTGTGGTCCACTGCGCATTCAATTTTTGAAACCACGTTGTGCAACGCGGATTCGGTTGATTTGCCTGTGGAGTACGCATGCTGCTGTTTGTGCAATGGTTTTTCTCGCAGAGGCCCATCACGGATGTGCCTATCGCAGAGTCTTTCGAGGGTTTTCAGCAAAAAGGATGTGAGGCTTATAGGTCTACATGCCTTGGGTTGTGTGTAATCAGTTTTTCCAGGTTTGGGTATGAAGATGACTTTCACCTCGCGCCATCCGAGAGGTATGTATCTTAGTGCTATGCAGGCCCGATAGATCTCTAACAGCCATGGCGTTAGATAATCTACCCCCCACTGTAGCAGGGCTGGGAAGATGCCGTCCAGCCCCGCTGACTTGTATGGCTGAAAGGTATTGATAGCCCATTTTATCCGGTCTACTGTTACTATATTGTGGGCTCTTGACCAGTCTTGTTCCGTCGGGGTCCATTCGGGTTCAGCCTCCCACATCCTGTCCTCCAGGACTTGACAGTCTGGGAAGTGAGTTTCGAGGAGGACCTTGCTGGTTTCATAGTCGGTTTGTGTGTATGAGTTGTCGGGTTTTTTCAGCGCGCCGAGGGATCGGTCCTGATCAGTTGATAGGATCTTCCGTACCCTTGCGGCCTCATTATTTGTTTCAATGGATTCACAGAATTTCCGCCACGCCATCCTCCTGGCGGTTCTAGTCTGTTTTTTGTATGCATATTGGGTCTCTTTGTATATCTCCCAGTCTTCCGGGAGTCTCGTGTTTTTTGCTCTGTTAAATTGCTTACGCAGCGTATCTCTGAGTTTACCAAGTTCAGCGTTCCACCAGGGGTTCCTCTCGTTCCTGCTTTGTGGCGCTCTTGATTTACAGCATGCGTGGTAAGCTTCTGTTATGTGTTTGGATAATTCCGTTACAGTGTGTTCTAATTGTGCTTGGTCCCTTACGGTTGCCAGTGCTAGATGCTCAGCTAAAAGTGAGGCCAGAAGGCTTTTGAACCTTGGAACGTTGGTACGCCTCGGGTTTCGCCTTGGTGCGGGTTTTTTGGTGTTTGTGGTAAGTGTAAAGCGTATCCTTCTATGGTCTGAGCAAGAAGGCTCGTCCGATACGTGCCAGTTTGTGTTAAGGTTTGTCGCGTTTTCTGTGGCGAGTGTTAAATCTTTGATTGTTTATCCCCGGGCCGTGACCCAAGTGGGTTCTGTGCCGCGGTTAACAATGTTAAGATTAGTAGAGAATAAAAAGGTGGATAGTACCTCTCCTCTGGAGTTCGGTGTGACACTGCCCCAGAGCGGGTGGTGTGCGTTCGAGTCAGTACAGATGATCAGGTCCAAACCGGCGCGCTCACAGTGCTGCACCAGGTCAGCCAGCTCCTTTGGAGGGCAATCTGTGTCCTCACCTGGCATGTATGCCGAGGCCAGTACAACATCCGGAGCGCTAACTTCGGTATGGAGCCTGACAGTTGTCAGGTCTCTGGAACAGAATTGAGTTAGTGTCGTAAAGGGAATTTCTTTGGGTATATAGATGCAGGTTCTTGGCTTTCCTGAGCCATGTGTGTCGAGAATTATCTTACCTCCGATGTTACCGAGGCCACATATTCTATTGTTCCTGATCCACGGCTCTTGGATCAGTGCGATGGTTCGGTGTTTAACCTCCAGTGCCCTGCGTAAGCTAGCCGTGGCAGTCTGGCTATGTTGGAGGTTAGTTTGGATGATGTTGAGGGGGGCTGGTGGAGGGGGAGCGGGGTTAATCGGAGACAGATCCATCGGATAGTCCCTCCGTCTCCACCTCCCGGTAAAGCTCGTCGTCGTGCGTGTCCCCCGGTGAGGAGGCAAGAAGTTGCGCATTCCAGCCGGGTGATGCGGGCAGTATGGGTTCGGCGACCTCGGCCATTGTCGTTTGGGCCATGTACTCCTCGAGTTGGACAATGTCCGTGTCGCCCGTCTGTGTCGTCGTCGGTTCTGAAGGGTCTTAAAGACCGGTTTTCCACCCGCCTTCATGAGTTCGGCCGTGATTCCGTCATTACCCGGCGCTTTTTTGTTTTTAAGCTGTTTCAGAGCCATCCTAATCTCGTACAGGCTGAAGTCCGGGATATCTTCGGTACAGGGTCGGGTCAATCTAGCTCTTGGGTCGTTTGCTAGATTCGCAACGGGCTTGCTGATTGATATATACAAATGCCCATAGAATTGATCTCCCTCAGAACCTCCGGTTTGGCGGATACGATCCTGCCATTGTTGGTCTTCAGTTTCGTGAGCTGGCACTGCCCTATAGCTAGATCCCTTGAAAACACCTTGGAGCCTTTATTTCGCTCACCTTTCGCTCGTCTACGTCGCTTTAATACCGAGCGTATTAAACGCTCGGTATTAAAGCGGCGGAGATCTCTTTTCAAGGATTTTGAGATCTGTCTATTGAGCTGACTGCAGGATCATCTCACGCCTCTCATTCATTAGCTTGATGGGGGCTGAGTCACCCGCGTCCGTAGGAGAGTTACCCTTATTGCTGTTACCCTACACGTGGTCCCCGGGTGGTGCTAATCAGGTGACACTACTGCTGGTAGGCTTCGGCCGAAGGCTTGTGACCACCCACCGGGCAAAGACGTACCGCCAAGCGGCCTAGCCGTGTTCCGGTACGATGCTCGGTGTAGCCACTAGAGGAGTTGGGTCGAGATAGTTGTTCCACTGCATGCTGACCAGCCTGACTCGCACTGTTTTGGGCGTATCGGGAGACTAGTTGCGGAGGGTAGCGGGATCCGAGGCACGGTGCGCCGCTGGCCGACCGTAGGTAGTTGGGGGCCCAAGTAGTGTGCCAGCCACACACGAAAGGCTGCCCCGCCAACTGTCGAAAAATCCCGGAATGCACCATCGTGCTGGTTGGCGACCAGATGGGAGGGCCCGATGGACATCTCCGGGGGGGCTCGGGCGTCCCCGCAGTCTCCGGACTAGTGCCCCAATGATGGCGTCCTTTCAGTGTGTGTCTGTAGGTTGGTAGCGTGGAACCTCATCTCACTTCCTTCTCCTCACCTTTCACTCTTAAATAAAAATGGCAAGAAGTAAAAAGAAAACTGGAGTAAAACAGCGGCTGCACCCCCTCCCTCACAAAGTGCACCTCACTAATATTTTTTTATTAGATTGGAGTGCAGACCTCTATCTGCACTCCAATCTCACCTCAGTCCACCATCATCTGGAGACTGAAAAGCCAGCACTGTTTTTCCTTACGGAGACGCAGATAGGAAGTCCGTCTGACGTGTCGTACTTATCCTACCCAGGGTTTACCCTGGAGCACAATTTCAAACCACATGCGGGTGTATGCATGTATGCCCGTGACGACACTCGCTATCGGCGTCTCCGTAACCTTGAAGACTCCAGGTTCTCAGTGCTGTGGGCTCTGGTGGACACAGGGCTGGATAAGATTATCTACGCCTGTGTCTACCGCTCGCACAGCGGTGATCAGGAGACGACCAGGCTCATAGAGTACCTCAGTGAGGCGGCTGATGCGGCACAGCAGCGGTATCCTTCCGCCCAATTAGTGCTACTGGGGGACTTTAATGCCCACCACCAGGAGTGGCTCTTCCCATACCAGTGCACTGACCATGCTGGTCGAGAGATGCGCAAGCTTGCGCTAGCGCTAAATCTCACCCAGCTGGTCCAAGGGGCAACGAGGTGCCAGATGTTGATTCGCACACAGCCAATTGCTTGGACCTTCTGCTGACAACAGATCCAGACAGATACTCAGTGTCGATATCTTCACCTTTAGGTAGTTCCGACCACTGTCTGGTGAAGTCTGTATCCGTCTACTCCCCGCCCGATCCCAGCCCAAGAGGCACCCGGCGGGTATGGCGGTACAAGTCAGCAGATTGGGATGGGATGCGATCTTTTTTCGCATGCTATCCTTGGCAGCCCACTTGCTTCTCTTCGGACGATCCATCGGCATGCGCTGACGCTGTGACTGATGTGTTGCGTCGGGGGATGGAGTACTATATTCCATTCTCTGACGTAGCAATGTCTAACGTCGACCGACCATGGTTTGGAGCCGAGTGTAACCACGCCAACGCGGTTAAACATAAGGTCTACCAGGCATGGGTTGACGCTCGAACGCGCAAAGCAAATGACGTGTGTCAGAAGAAGAGAGCCTTTAACACGGCTGCCAAGTCCTGCAAAAAGGTGATGCGAAGAGCACGGTTTGACCACATTAGCAGAATCGGGAACAAACTTGCTTCATACCCAGCGGGTAGCAAAGCGTTTTGGTCCCTGGCTAAATCGGTCGAATCAAATTTCTGTCGCCCCTCACTACCACCACTGCTGAAACCTGACGGGTCATTAGCCCACTCCGCTGAGGAGAAGGCAAACTTGTTTGCTTCCCTTTTTGCGGAATCTTCGCATCTGAATTCTGATGGCGCGCAGCCTCCTCCTTTTCCTGATGGATGTGTGACGAAAATGTCGGGCATACCTAGAAGCGAATGACATCCTCAGTGACCGACAATACGGCTTCCGCCGAAATCGGTCCACTGGGGATCTTCTAGCGTATGCCATTCACATCTGGAGTGAGGCCATCGAGAGACACGGGGAAGCGCTAGCCGTCTCCCTCGACATCTCGAAGGCTTTCGACAGGGTCTGGCACGAAAGCCTCATTGGTAAACTTCCTTCCTTCGGTCTGCCCAGTGGTATGTGTGATTGGATTGCGGACTTCCTGAGGGATCGATCCATCCGAGTGGTTATCGATGGCTGCTCGTCCCGTCAGTTAGATATCAACACCGGAGTCCCTCAGGGGTCTGTGCTCTCGGCAACATTATTCTTGCTGCACATTAATGATCTGCTAAAACCCGGAACCTTTGGGTACGCAGACGACAGCACTGTTGCTGAGAGATACGTGTCTAGCGCACGGGCTACTGGGCCTCAGATTCGGTCTCTGCGGGAGGCCATGGTTGAACGCTTGAACCTGTCCTTGAAGGCGGTCTCCGAATGGGGTGATGCCAATCTGGTCAGTTTCAATGCTGCTAAGACCCAGGCGTGTCTTTTTTCCGCTAAAAAGAGCCGATTCCACCCGGCTCCATCTTTCCGTGGTGTAACCGTGCCGTTGACGGACCATCTCGAACTTCTCGGGGTTACTTTGACATCGACCCTCAACTTCGGTCCATTCATTGAGGCGAAAGCTCAGTTAGCTGCAAAAAAGTTGGGGATTCTTGCAAAGGTGAGACGGTACTTCACGGCTGCACAGCTGCTCAACTTGTATAAAGCGCAAGTTCGGTCTTGCATGGAGTACTGCTCTCACCTTTGGGATGGATCAGCCAAATACCAGCTTGATGCACTTGAGTCGATTGACAGACGGGCCAAAAGGCTTATTGGCAACGATGCACTGGTCGCCTCAAAGCTCCAGAGCCTCGAACATCGACGCCGAGTTGCCAGCCTGTCGGTTTTTTATTGGTTACATTTCGGGGAGTGTGCGACGGAACTGCACAATTTGATTCCACCTAGCCCTTTCCATCATCGGACTACAAGACGTACGGCTATGCGCCATCGGTACATGGTGGACATCCCTCCCATAAGCACAAAGCGTTTTGCTAATACTTTCATTGTACGCACAGCTAAGGAGTGGAACTCCCTTCCGGAGTCTTTGTTCCCTGATAGCTACAACCTTGGGGTCTTTAAGTCAAGAGTGAATCGGTTTCTTCTAGGTAAGCGTGCTTCACCGTAGACCGCATCATCGCTTAACATCAGGCGAGATAGTGGTCAAACGCGAGCCTATAAATTATAAAAAAAAAAAAAATTGAGAGTAGGATCACAGAGCTTTTTGTTTATATCTGTACTACGGGTCTTGAAAATCTTAGACCCGACCGTATGGAGAGCTTCGACGAACCCATCGCTGTATTCGTCCGGAGCTCCCTAGGCACTCGAAACGATTCTGGAGTTCGATCTAAAAGCTCTCCGTGTTTTGGACCTGGATCTGTGCTGGACGGAGCGTGGACTTTATCAGTCGAGATCTTTCAAGCTTAATATTAATGTTCAATGTGCCTCTACCGTGCGGTGATCGCTCCCGGTTTTCACCGAATTGATGACAGAAACATCATTGAACATTTGCTTCTTGGTTGACATGATCACCATCGGAGCTCTGCCAGGTCGACTTCCTGTGTTCACGCTTTATGAAAAAGGAGTTCATCATATAGAGGCCCTTCTCCATAAAACCCTTGCAACTCATCATAGTCTCGTTTGCCCAGTTTGGCGAAGAAAGAAGAAAAAAGAAGCCATGATAAGTTCACCTAAAGCGAGTCGATTTTTATTCTATGAGAGTGCCCTGTCCATGAAGGTATAGATAAATATGGAGACCACACTTCGAATATCTACTTGAACCAAAACCTATGTATCTCTATCTCGCTCTCTGTGGGCAGACCCTCTCTGTCTAAGTAGGGTAACCTTCATTTTATTTTTCCCAGGACATCACTACAATTGTTGCAGTCCATTTAGTGGTTTACAATAATATTTATATATCTAAATCTCATTAATACTAAGACCGAGCCCCTAAAGATTATATAGATCATGATAATTAAGCATGCAATAAATTACGAAAAAAGCGGATTGTTTAAGTGTGAAAGTTTGGATGTATCAGAGTTTGTAAATTTGGCTGTTTGTCATTTATCTAATCACGCAGAAAGTGCTGGGTCGACATGGGCAGAATTTTTTGCGGAAATAGATCATGACCAGGACAAAGGTTTAGTTCCCGCGGCAATAAATGACTAAGATATGTGCGGGCGCGAGAAAGAGATATCATTTTACAACAACTGGTACAGAGACCAACCCAGAAATTGCGAAAAAGAAATGCGATATTTCATTAATTTTGTTGAATAATGAAACATAATAAACAGCCGTTTTCTTTCAGATTTCTGGGTTAGTCAGTGTTAAGGAGGGTGTTAAGGTGTTGCGCTCTTTTTAATATTACGTATATATATTATACGCGACTATATTAGGAACGGTAATATATATAAAAAAAAAAATTGGAAACAAAAACACTTTCCGAATTAAAATCATATATTATAATTTTTCTACTTATTATACATGACTCTTAGATTATGATAATCTAAGACATGACTAAATATTATTGCTCTGTTTAGTTTCTGTCTCTAACCACGTAAATCACTCAAAATATTTTCTTTATGACTCTTTAAGTGAGCACGAATACGCATAAAAAACGTATTAGCTATTTGCTTAACGATCTTAGTTTCATGCAAATCATTACAATCAATGAAGTCTGTGATGGGATGGTTAAACATTTCCTGCAACAGAGAAGTAAAATATTATGATACGACATTAATTAATTTGTTTTCTATGTTATTTTCTCTAAGTTGACTCTTCAATTTAGCTCGTTGAAAAATTTCGTCCCGGATATATCCTCAATATGGTCACACTACTGCAATTCGACTTCATGTAAACAAAACAAATTAAATCGCACAAAATTAATGAAATTCAATGTAGATGTATTTGATCTTGATATAGTGTAATAGAGAACTAGATAGACAACAGAGCTAGTACAACGCGGTAGGTCAGTAGGATAGAAAAATACTCAAGAATAGATAATACTTACGTGTAGTTGGTAATTCAGCAATAACACACAGTTTGGACTTTGAACTATTATTTATTTACCATTTCACACTAAGTTACCATCAACTCCATACAATATATCCACTTAGGTCAACAGTACAATCTTTCAAGCCTGCCCAGACTAGACTGACGAACTGACTTAACGCGCCTCGTGTCCGAACAATCCCCCTCCAATCGACAACTGTCATTAGATGTGACGACATTTGACATTCGAATATTTTCTAGGATAATCATTTTAACAACTTTTAAGTACTATTTGATGTTAAATATAAATAATTTAATTCTTAACAAATAAAAGATGTATTTATCAAAGAAAAACCTAACAATAGTTATCATTTACAATTATTGTGAAAACACTGGTTAATCGATTTAAGAGGAAATGATGTGGAAATACAAAGAAATATGTTTTCAATGTCAGAAATCACTTTTTAACAATGATTTTCGCGACAAATCTCAAATGAAGCCGTGAACCGCAAAGTAAACAACCGCCATATTGGTCGATTTATTTTGACACATACGGCCAATGTCGCCACATTACCAAATCCTTAAGAAATGGGTTTATAATTCGTTGATTTGCCAACCCAGATATGCATACGTGACCTACAATTTAGGGATTTTCAATTGAACTAATCATAATTCAAGTATTTATTTATAGGTACATTAATTGACAGTGTTACTTTATTAATTAACTTATGGTTGGGCTAGTTTGGTAACTATTTCTAATATTTTTCTAGGAGATTTAAATATGAAGATAGCAATACTATGGTCCACACTAGAAAGAGAGGTCGGCCCACAGAAAGCGAGATAGAGAAACGTAGGTATTTGACTCAAGATTTTGTTCTAAGTGTGGCCTCCATATTTACCTATAACTTCATGGCCCTGTCTGATACGGGATACGGTAGTATCTCTAAGTAGTCTGTGGTGTAAACCTATCTCTAAGTCACAGACTACTTATAGATACGTAGTATCTGTGGTGTAAACTGCCGTCGTGTTTTTTTTTATTTATTATTATACGGGCATTGGCATACCATCAGCCCAACAATCATACAGGACATTCAAATAACATTATGGTTAAAACAGAATAATAAAAACACTAACTGCCGTCGTGTTCTAATAGCTAGAGCCAATTATTTTTCTCTGTGGCTAGAGCGTTGGACTTTAATTCTGGAGGCCTCGTGTGATTGATTTCCACGGAAAGGTACAAATAGTGAAATACCACTTTGCTTTCAATTTCTGAATCCTACTATCAACACGATATAAAATTAATACAGGGTGGCGCAAAAGTTATCACCCGATGTTCTTTGACTGTAATTTTTTTATGAATGAATTAGTTAGGTTCTGCTTTTGGATAATCTCAGTTCACAAGAGGCTTGTTGACATAGACGCGTGACTTAAAAAAAACCCACTGAAAGAAGCTTGGAACAGTTAAATCACGCGATCTTACCGGCCAAAGCAAGTCTGTTCTCCAGTTCCATTTTTTTAATTGATTTATTTATAGGCCCGTTTTAGTATAGAAAACGTATCTCACCTGATGGTAAGATAGTGGTAATAATAATTTATATATTTATTCCTTTTAAGGAAAGAAAGATAATGACATTAATTATGGCTCTGGAACCTCGTCGACCACAGTAGTCGTTTGGCACCCCGATGACGCCTCCAGCATAAACAGCACACCATTATTTTTGCCTGCGGATATGCTCATGCATACTGCGCTATCACGGGGAGATAGCGCAGTTATGTGGGACTCCTACGCACTAAAACTCCACGGTGTCCACCTGTGTCGCTTATGGTAGGGATACGGACACGCGTTAGCACTCATCCATGAAAAACAACTCACCATGCAGTAACTTTGAGCGGTTGTAATGTCTGGATCTGACTCTTCCTGTATTATACGCGGATTTTCTGAGGTCTTTAAGGGATGAAATTCAAAAAAATCCTAACATACGTTTTTTTTTAATTGTATTGATGAGCAGAAATATAAGTTTCAAGTAATTTTGATGATAAACAATTTATTTTTCTTACAAACTTGAACACCTCTTTTTAATCTTTTAAGGGATGAAATTCAAAAAACTTTAAGCACATGTTTAATTAATTGTAGGTATTGAAGAGCAGAAATATAAGTTTCAAGTAATTTTAATGATAAACAATATATTTTTCTTACAAACTTTAACACCCTTTTTTAACCCTTTAAGGGAAGAAATTCAAAGAAACCTTAACTTTCATCACCTATTCCCTCAATGGTTGAATTTCGAAAAATCCTTCCTTATTCCTTGTCTACATTATAAAGGGAACCTCTGTGCAAAATTTTAGCCCAAATCCTTGGACCTAGGCCCAAGGATTTGGGCTGGGCGTGGATGAGTCAGTCAGTCAGGACTTTTCATTTATTTATATAGATAGATAGATGTGGTAACAGATAGCGCCTACGGAACACGAAAGCGAAACCACCAATGCAAATACAAATTCCAAAACGAATACAAACTGGCTTTAGTACGAAACTACGCGCCGCACTGCTTACACGTCACAAGTGATTTCTTATTTTATGTTAAAAAATTCCGTCTGTATCTTCAAACATTACAAAAGTTGTTCCCAAAAACAAAAAAGAATATGGAATATCTTGCCAGAGGTTAATATTATTGTTTATATTATTGATATAATTAGAACACAAAATATTGGCAGTAATTGGTTGGTGTTGCCAGTTTACATAGAAATAAGTTTCCTTGAATTAAGGAAATGTGCATGGGGCGTGGACTAGGGCATGCATTTCGAAATTTCATAGTTTCGAAATTTCGGATCATATTTGCATTTTTATTAATTTCGAAATTGACACCCCTAATTTCGAAATTTCGAAACTGGATTTAATTTTATACAATTATGTCATTTATTATTGAAAACAAAAGATAAAATGAGTCTAAATACTAATCTAAAGCCAATTAGACTGTTGCGTTGGGCCACCTTGAGGCCCCTTGTGAAGATGTGTGCTAACATGATACTATACAATAAAACAAAACCTAACCATGGTGTTGATAAATTAGAGTGAAGGAAGCTCGGCCAAATAGAATAACCGAACTTTATTATAATGGTGTCCAGTGAGGGGAATACTAAGCATAAAAATAGAAATAATTATTGCTAATTTTTATTCACCTGCCATGTTATCTCTCTACCATCATTGGTTGACTGGTAGAGAATGCTTCAGGCATTAAGTCGACCTACGTACATGTATGTTGCATGAAGTTTTAATAAATAAACATTTGGGGGAAAAAACCAGACAGTATGGTATTTTTACTAACCAAACCAGTGATCACCATCAGCACTTATTAAAATACCACATTCTTTGGAAGACTATTCAGGAGTCTCCCTCGAGCCTCGATGTACACGGCAGCACATGATCACTGTGCCACTGTCTTTTCTGAGGCCACTCGGTGGACGGACAGAGACCCCACTTTGACCGCCCGAAACCCTGGTGTTCCACCTGCCTTAAATGATACAGGTGGGGTTTCGGCGTGTCTACATCGAGGTGGTTGTCTCCACTTTGCCTTCCTCTCCGAAGTGGGATTGGCTTTCTCACGATTCCACTCGGTGGCTATTTCACTCTAGTTTCTGTCTCCGCCAGCATATTCCTCACTAAAACTGGCAGAGACAGGTCTCACCCGATCCTGGCGATTAAGACCCACCGCTCAAAGGCCCAATAAGGCACTCCTCTATCGTGTGCTGTGCAGGATCCAAGTTGTCTCTACAATGATGGCAATTTACCGTGGCCTCTCACCCAATCCTATTCAGATACTCACCGAAGCAACCGTGCCCGGTCAGTACTTGAATGTGCCTGTAGGAGATGCGCTCCGCTCTTTTCAGCCAGCCACTTGCTATTCAAATAACCATTTTCCGCTGCAGGCTGTTGATTTTAGTCCTGCAGCGTCGGACATTTCACAGTCTATTTCTGCCTCCGAGATTGGGCAACACTATGCAGAGCACTCACTGGCCTACCAATGCGGTGGATAAGGCACTCAAAATGCTTTTCGAAGCCTCACCGTACATGGTTAAACCAAGATAGTGGACGTACGCTGCATGTGCATCTCCTATTGCCTCTAACGAGCTGGGTGGAATTTTACGAGGCACTATCTGTAACTATTTTAAAGTTTAAACCCAGCTCGGAAAACAGGACGGTATCGTCTAAGGTGTCGTGCAGTGGAGTATTTGTAGTAGAAGTCTCGAGAAAAAGAAAATTCACTTTTTTTAATATAAATTGCACTTAGGCACCTATCCAGACTACAAATTTTGCATTTTGAGTTTGGTTTAAGTATAATTCTGATTTTCCATTATATTTGGCTCAGCTTACGAAATTGAAAATGAACGAAACTGCATGCGACGAACGTGGATGAACGCAGATCGATTAATTTTTACAGGCAACTTTTGTTATTAGTGGTTCAGTATCAGTAATAGAATACATTTCCATTAATTGTTCATATTTTTTTTTATCCTGTTTTGAAGGACAATCTATTAGTATATAATTCAATAAGCCGGTGGGGATGTGACAGGGCCGGGTACCCGGAAGGGGGATAATCATACTATAACTTCGCGCGCTCACGGTTTCCTTAAAATAAATTTCAAAGTAAAAGATGTTTACTTAAGAGATTATTTTATCTTATCACAATGTTTAGAATATTTTTAGTATATATAATCCCTCGAGTGCAAATAGGATCTGTGGTTCCCAGAAACAATTTTTTTTCTATTGTGTCTGCTTATTATGTTTTTTGCCTGTGTTGGATATAAATTAATTATAACGAATAAGTGAATTCTATTTAACTTTTATAATTTATTTAATAGCCATTATTCTGTCCAAATACTACAGTAATAATATTGTAAAAAAAATATACATTTTGTAACATTAATATTCTTGACAACAATCGAAAAAAAATATTTTATCCCAACATTGGCATCCTTACACGCACAAAGATGTACGTGTCCCTACAGCGCACACATAAATAAATAGAGGCACCGCTCTCGTGTTCCGCGGGCGGTATGTTTCTTTTCTCTAACTTGAGCATCCCTCCTCCTTGCACCGTGTTCCTCATTACTGAGGGTCCGTGATTCCCTGGTCTACGTGGAAACAACTTCTTCACCAATTTGCGCCATCTGCTTCTGCGGACTTCGTCTGACCATCTGACTGGACTTCGACTTCTCGAACGTTTCCCTTCGATCTTGCTAGTAACCATCAGCCTAGATGAAATTAAATATTGAAGGCGGGCAGCCCTATCGCGTGTTTGCATACCGCCTGGCTGTAGGTAATTAATTCAACGACAGGGTCGAGTCACAATACTGTATAGATAACATTACCGTGACGAGGTACATATGCATACAGAAGTATTCGTATGCATACATAAGCACCTCGTGCTTTATACATTTTGGTCAATGTCTACTACCGTTCGCAGCCCCGCACTAAATTCCCGCATGTCGCAACAAGTTACTCGGGTCAGAAACAGAACAACCAGCCATTCTGACGCTAACGCATATTCGTTATTTTGACATCTTCAATTCAGTTCTTTATCACAATGGACATATTTTTGAACGGCATCTTTTTAATATTTTTGTGAAGCATGACACATATTTAACACGCCAATCGAATTGGTCCACCGTGCCGTACCTATCGGATTTTTTATTTCGACTTTCAACCGACTTCTTGCTTCATTTGACACCACAGATAGAGCCACTCTCTAAATTACATAATTGATTTGTTCTCCGCAGTCACTGTCATAAGACAATCGTGGCTTGAGCGTGTAGGCCATGACCAAACGGTTAAGGTCATGCACGCATTCTGTCACACATACCTAGACATCAAGTAAGTAGACGGTACCTAGGGATCTAGACCTAGGTAATATACATAAAAATAAACAAATACTCATTCTACTTTATATTTTGTTAATATTTGTTTTAATTAAGTACATATTTTTAGGCTACTCATGTTTCTTATTTATTTAGTGTATGATTTTTTTAAAGATATATACAACGGCAACAACAACGCCGATAGATACAGCACCGGCAGCACCCAAATATGCTGGTGGTTGAGACATTACAATCATTTTAAGATGAACTGGCAAATTGGGTATTGTTTTTTTGAAGGATTCTCGTTGTTTCACACGATTATAATAGTTTTCTAATAAAGGACGTTTTCCTGCTTCCCAGTATCGACCTTCATAACCAAGTTCCCATAGACGTTGAAGGAGAATAGCTAGATTAATATCAGCAATACTGAAGTTTTCACAGCACAGCCAGTTACCTAAAAAATATTAAGGAGGTAAAGTAATTTTTTTTAAAATCCCGCAAAGAGCAAGTCGGTCTCGCCCACTGTACCCTGGTAAAATAATTCGTTAGAAGAGTTTTTTTTGCGAATAGATATTTAACGCCCAGTTTATCAAATGCAAAATGATCGCAAAATTAATTTGAAAAATTCAAGCAATCACATTAGCCTGACAACTAATCACATAAATTTTGCGATCATTTCTGTTGGGAAACTGTGGTAGTGAGAAATCGTGTTAGTTCTCCTGTAGTCTTCTTACACTGACCGACAATAAGACTATTATTAAGGGGGTTATTACACTATCATATTATATCTAGGTTAACTGGGGGGTGACCATAAGCTCTTAGAGTAAGGTTATTTTGAGCGTGTGTAAGGGACAGATGAATATGACCTGTATACATCTGTCACTTACGCGATCTCAAAATAAACTTACTCTAAGAGCTTATGGTCACCCCCAGATCTATAAGTCATAATTATATGATAGTGTAAATATGATCTTAACGTCTTTGATAGAAGATTTTTGACATTTGTTGGTAGATAGGATCATAGAAACACTAGCAGGACAGATCCATACAAGACAAATAGCTGTCCCTTTTTCACTGTCGCACTATGATAGTTTTAAAACGTCATGGTATAAGGCTGGTCTTGGTATACCTATTGAATATTCCTATATTAAATTATCACATTTACTTTCATAATTTTTGTGTTTTGTATCCATCGATAAAATTATGCGATTTTGCCTTTTCAGTTTTGCTACTGCCATATTCTAATTTCTAAGGCAATTAATTATTGTGACGGTTTTGTTGACGGAATAAAGTAAGTACAACGAAATTTTGGCGTAAGTTCACAATATGCTTAGTGGATGTGGAATTCTAAAATTATTTTTTGGAACACTGTTGTACACACTGCCGAAGCAATAGTAGTACACACAAACGACTTGTCCTCCATTGCAACCAAATATGACAATAAATAGGATCAAAGAACTATGATAATGGAATACACGGTTACCTATCATAAGTTCGAACAACATTTGACCGAATTTCATTTCACTTAAAACTTTACAACTAGGTATTACCGTTTCGTTTTTTTTACTTCATCGAAGTCACGTCTGCCACTGTCTCAGTTGACCTATTATCAATTCGATATTTTCGTTACTTCGACGTTTTACTTGGTCGAAAAACTTTTCACCGAAGTAACACTTACCCGAAATAACATTTGTTCGAAATATTTATGTTTAAACGCATATCAAAATACTAAGTGAGACAGAAACAGTGGGCGAATACAAATGTTTAAAAGAGGGACTTGAAAAAACAAATGTCAACGGAGCCCCGCTCCGCAGGGCTCCTATTTCTGTCTGCAGGGTCTAAAGTTCAACAAACAAATTCTTTGAAATAATTAATTAATAAAAATGTCTAATGCATGACAGCTATTAATAAATCATTTGCATGAAAATTCGAAATAAATACGTACACACACAGACAAGACTGCGTGTAGTCGATTTTGCAGCGATTCGTTTCTGTCACTAAATTTTGTAGCACAACTTGACTTTTTATGACACTATTTCAATTTTAAATTGAAAATGCCACCAAGTAACATTCTATATATTTTTTACCCGACTGCCGAAGGAGGGTAATGTGTTTATCAGTCTATGTATGTATGTATGTATGTATGTATGTTTGTTCCTATGTGGCGTTCTAGAGACCAAACGCGCTGGCCGATTTTGATGATTCTTACGTCAATCGATTCGTCTTAATCCTGCGAGTGTCACTGGCTACATTAAAATTGGAAAAAACAAAAATGGCGGATTTTGGGCGCCATTTTGTGGGGTATCAAAATAAAGGATTTTAAGAGGCGATTTCAAAAATATATAACACTTATATGTTTAAATGTACATAATTAAAAAAAAAAATAACAAAAAAGTTGTAAATAAAAAAAGTTTATTAAAAAAATCAAAAAACCCGACTGCTTAAAAAGCAAACTAAAAAGACGTAAACAAGAAGAAAATCATGCTGTGCAGTCGGAGGATACATATTTGCGAGCTGGCGGACCAAAACCAGATGTATCCTCCGACTGCACAGCATGATTTTCTTCTTGTTTACGTCTTTTTAGTTTGCTTTTTAAGCAGTCGGGTTTTTTGATTTTTTCAATAAACTTTTTTTATTAAACGACTTACCAAAAAAGGAGGAGGTTCTATGTTCGACATTATGTATGTTTTTTCTTTTTTGAATAAATAATATTCCCTAAAATGTTGTTTCGGTTTGGTGAGAATATGGCAAATGAAAAAAGTTCAAAAGAGGCTTCGGCCAAAAGCAAAAAGTTATTTTGTAAATCGGCGAAATGTAGTTCGGTAAAATAATACATATGCCACATGATACTTTGATGATCTGAAAATATGTCAAATAATGTCTCTTTTGCTATATGCATTATTTGACATATTTTATCTATAATCTATACGGTAAAATGAAATTCGACCAAAAAATATTCGGAAAAGTGATCGGTTCCCGTAGTAGTAGTAGTAGGGACTCCCTTTTCCGCACTTAGACTCCCATTTGACCCCGTTGTGCGTGAGGATCGGTTCCCGTAATACACAGTACGCTTCATATATTTAGGATATGAGATAGGATCCTATGTATGATCTTAGATATATGATTGTGTAATATCCCCCTAAGATCTTGTTAAACACACGGATGCGCATTAACGATTTGATTTTGACAATGCACAGAAAGGGGTTTAAATTTTCGACTTTTCTACAAAATTGGAGTGCTTTATGAAACTGTTGTAAATAAAAATAAGTCCCTGAGATTGCTCTAAAGTGTTGCGCTTCCGAGATAAATTATGACGTAGACTTTTATTCTAAATATCATTGCAACAGCTTGAATTGAAGCTAATTTGTAACCCGTGCCCATGAAAGGCAGTCAGATGGGCCTGGGCATCTACAGGCCCATCTTAGTAAAGTCCATCCGTTTCATTCACTTTAGGTAGATGGCCCAGGCTTATGTTTTCCTATTCCATAATAGTTTCTGAAATGAACCTTGACAAATGGTCTATATATGGAAAAAGTACCCTTAGGGTCGGCGCCCTTTGACGGCATGGCATGGCACGGGCCACGGCACGCCTAGGCCTACCGAATCATACTGCCGCTGCATCACGTGACATTTCGGTCTATTCGTATAGAAATAAAGGAATTTCAGCACTAAACTCATAAAAATAAGGTCAAAAATCACTTGTCTAGGCAAAAGTCCTTTGCCGCGCCGCCAGTGGACGCTGGCCCTAAGTGGTATAGCCTGATCAATTATGAGTCATTTTAGACACTTTCGTTTTAGTTATGATTGTCTTACAGCAAGCACATGATAAGATGGCAAGTTGGTTGAATCAAGTTTAGCTGGGTGCTCCAGTTGTAGTTGCCTGCAGCTTTGCCCGCATTTAAGACAAAAATAAACCCACCGGAATGAACTACCAGGATAAGAAGTAGATACCCTGTGTCTTAATCAAGATCCAATTGTTCCAAATCCACTAAGCAGTTGAGGTGTAATTGATCAAACATACTTATTAATAGATAAACACATAAAATTTCAATAGAAAATATTAATAGATACAGGTATAAAATTACCTTCAGGTTGGTTTTTCAACTGTTCTTCAACTTCAGTTAAAACTTGATCAATGATTTTTAGTACTTTGGAGTACTCTTCTTCATTGGTAATTATGCCATGTTTACGGTCTTGTATTTCAGCTTTGTAAAGTAATATTGATTTAGCACTAGGGTTTTCCTCAGCTAGTTTTCTCAAATTTGAAGAATTACCTATGTCTCCACCTACAATTATAATGCGCTCTATTAAATAGGTACATTGAAATACAGAAAGTCAGTTTCTGTAATGAAAACTATGATAATATTGATAATGCATCTACACTGCTGTGATTGGTTGAATGAATACTCAACAACCAATTGCAACATTCAATTTTTGGTGCATTAATAATCTTGTTTCAACTATCAGAATATTAACCAGAGCGTTAGGGCCACTCTACTTTTTGAAGGACAATTTGCAAGACCTGAAAAATCAACTGTGATACCAAAGAATTGCAACATTGTTACCGTACCTGTATCTTGTTATTAAATCAACCTGAGCGGTTGATTATATAGCTTTTAAGTAATTTGTTTTTTTTTACTTTTACACTGCAATAGATTTATGTCCATTGAGAAGTGAAATGGCTCATTAAACAATTAGGTATATATTTTGTTTAATTAGAAATGCTCAAAAATATTCATATAATATTTAGAAAATTAATATTCAAGAGCAACCCCCTTGAATAAAAGAAGGATTACACACCTACTTACTTTTAAGAATTTCTCGAACTGGCAGAATAAATGGCAGCTTAGGTGTACCACTCAAATGGGGGTGAAAAAAAGAACCCACTGTAATCAAGCCTGCTGGTAGTGCTTCTAACATATCACGAAATTTATTGATATTTTCTAGCACTTTGCGCTCCGTAGACACTTTAATCAATGGTGTTAATTCTAGAAATGAAAAGAAGTCATATTAATATTATTGCTTGAATTATGTCTATTTTTTTCTTTTGTTCAGAAACAAACCTGGATCTAAATAAAATTCCAAATAATCCAAAATTCTTGTGGAGTCTGGTATTACTTCATTTTTAACTTTTAGCACGGGGATTTCACCACGGGGGTTGATATCCAGAAACCATGACGAATACTGCTCGCCTTTTGTTATGTCCACAAGTAAAGGCTCAAAATCTATATTCTTTTCGTAAAGCGCCATGAGAACCTGTGAAAATGATATAAAACTTTAGACTATTCAATCCTGGACTGGAGATAATATGTATAAAAATAATAACAAATAATAGAAGGCTGGCCATCTCTGTCCTTACTTTTAAAGATTAGCAAAACGATCATAGAGCTCAAAATAAATAATGAAAATAATAAAAAATGGGTCAGAGGGTTGTGGTAAACCTGCATATTTTGTAAAACATACGATAGGTACTGCACTCAAATACAGTTTTGCAAAAATAACAAAACTAATAAAATTATGTTGGAGTACAACCACTGTCTTACCTTTTGCGAGTAAAAGCTGTAATAATTACAGTAGAGGTAAATGTTTGACGATTTTTTACCGGCATTTGCATTTGTATTAAATGTTGGTATTGGTAGTTTTTCCAAATATTTTTGTACATAATGCATTTTTTCAAGTAATAGATACCAAAAAGAACACTAATCTAAACCAGATAAAATAATACTACTACATCTAATAACACAATTCTTCAAACTTCTACGCGGTTTTTTCTCCTTCAAGAAGCGCTACCAACATTAGAAAACTAAAATCAGCTGACTGACAGAAGAAAAACAGTAAGTATCCGCCGGAAACTCAAGTGCTTAGCATTGATTTGTTTCAGAATGATCTTTATGCTAGGTCCACACGCAGCAAAAAGTCTACAATCAGGCGATTTTTTGCAATATAAGCATTGATTTATAATTTTTTTTTTGATATACCAATGAATATAAGTCACACTATAGCGATCAAGTATCGTAAACCTGGTCGGCCTGCGGCCATGATGGTCCGACGATAAATTAGCTGTGTCATGACGTCATAACATAGCCAAATATTCAAACTATTGAACCCAATTTTGATTTATAATAGTGCTTATACAAGTTCGAATTTGGTCCGGCCGGACCACGGATTTGTGGGCGTAGTTAGTCCGGCCCGGACCATATCCGAGCGTGTGTAGAGTGGTCTGCCGAACATTATTATTATTAATTAAGTCCGTCTCGGTCCACACAAGCGTGTGTAATAGTGCTTACACACTTACACACCTTCGAATTTGGTCCGGCCGGACTATCTCCACGGTCTCCACCCACAAATCCTTACAAGACACCACACACACAACACTACACACGAAAGTAGTTTGTACCGAAATGGTCCCATTTAAATTTGGTAAAGATCTGATGAAGAACTTCGGAGATATACAACAGAACCCTTCATTATGGCTTAGCACGCACTGCGATTTTTATGTGTGCGAATTTTTTTCGACAATACTGCGACCTTTGGAATTATATGAAGCTACACGCATTACAGAAAAAAATCCGGCGGAAATAATATCGCCAGTAATCCGTGTTTTGCCACAGAATCCACCGAACCGCGGCGCGGATTAAATTCGCGCGAATATTTTGAACTCCATGAACAGGTAGAAGGAGACAAAAATCGCGCGGAATTTTATCCGCAGTGCGTGTTAGTTAAATTCAGTACGCGGACAAAAATTCGCGCGAATAAAAATCGCAATGCGTGCTAAGCCTTACTACTGCGCAATCTCTTGGCGCTAACTTCAGACGGGCCACGACATCGGTCGTACTTACGTAAGGTTGATCGCCTGTATACGCCTGTTTGTCAAGGCTAAAAGCGATACGGTTACGATCCCTTTCCGATTTGATAGGTGTGCAACCTTACCTTTAACATGCAACTCAAGCAAGCGTTAATTGTGGACCCTGGATCCATCATCCATCACTAAAAATGAGCAAGTTCTTTAGTAAGGTACTAAATATAAGGTACTTTTATCGGATGGATAACATACTCCTAATAACTCATTTACACATTCGTGCTGTTTATCGCTAAGGAATTCGGTCGTATGCTCCATATCTTGAAAACTGCTGGACCGATTTTGATGAAACTTGCTCTATTCCCTAAGTTGAGAGATACACAATCCAACATAAAAAGAATGAACATACGTACAACTTGTGAAATTGGGCACACGTGTTTAGAAACCCACATATAGTAACATTTATGTGAATATTGTGTAGTTCCAATTCCAACAATATTACATACATATGTATCGAATTGATTACCTCCTTTTTATTCGGGTTCGGCTTCGGACTTTTTCTAATTTGGCAACACTGTTTTTCATTGTGGTAAAAATGTTCTGTGACTCTGTCTGTCTGTGGTTGTTTTCTCTTGCTTGATTCTTGAATTGATTGAACTTCATGTGAATGATCAGTTTGATTGTTTCGTGTTATTTTTATTATTTTTGAATAATGTTATAATTTAATACATAATAATATTCTTTTAAATATAAATACTATGCTTGTAATTAAGAATTGGCTTAGTAATTGATACTGGATCCCAAAATAAATTCTTAACAAACATTGAACTGAAAATGGAGGTCTCCAACAACACCGACGCCGTCAACCTTGGCGTTGGCGAAGTAGAAGCAGAAATTGGCGAGGAATTAAAACAGTTAGAAGAAGGAAAAGATTTTGATACACGGAGTGAAGTGTCTAGTACATCTTCAAGTGAATCGAGTACACCAAGTATTAGTTCCGTGAGCACTAAATCCAAAGAGAGACGCGCAAATCGTAAACGAACCAAGTCATCAAGCCATTCACCTGTACAAAATAAACGACGATGCCTTACTTCCAGCAGTAGTAAAGCAAAGACATACGATTACATGACCAAGTTGAATTATCTATTCAGGGACACCCGTTTCTTTCTGATAAAATCTAACAACGCCGAAAATATAACATTGTCAAAAGCGAAAGGTGTGTGGTCTACACTGCCACAAAATGAAGCTAATTTAAACCAAGCTTATAGAGAATCAAGAAATGTGCTATTAATATTTTCAGTTAAGGAAAGTGGAAAATTTGCTGGTTTCGCACGTTTAGCCAGCGAATCACGACGAGATGTTGCCCCCATATCATGGGTGCTTCCACCTGGTTTGTCTGCCAAGGTTTTAGATGGTGTTTTCAAAGTGGATTGGATTTGTCGAAAAGAATTGCCTTTTAGTAGCACCCTTCACTTATATAATCCATGGAATGAAGGAAAGCCAGTCAAAATTGGAAGGGATGGACAAGAAATTGAGCCTAAAGTAGCTGAAGAATTGTGTAGGCTCTTTCCAGAAGATGAAGGTATAGAAATGACTCCAATACTAAGAAAATCCAAGGAAGCATCAAAAAAGGGCTACTTGAAAAGTGGTGGCAACTACAGGACATATCGCGCTCCATTGTCATCAAGAGGATCAAACTTTAGAAACCGCTTGAACACATCTTCTAGGAGTAGAAGAAAGATGTTTATTCCTCCAAGGAATCGAATTACATCAAGCTCATACAAGCGCCGCTCTCCATCACCTTACATGAGAGAGCGTTTACCAATTTGGTTTGGACGAAACCGAGAGAGTTATAACAGTGGCAGCTCTGCAGCTGAAGCCTATGTTGCTGAATACATGCGATCTATGCATCATCAGTTGCCACCATTGCCTTATGTGCCCCCACCAGGGTTTAGTGGTGCACTCTCAACTTATGACGGAATACCCCCACCACCACCACCACCTCCTCCACGTTACTACGACTTGGCTGACTATCCTCGTTCAGTGTTGGTTTATGATAAACGGTCATATGAACGTTCAGTGGATGAGTTTCTGTGGCGTACTTCAGATCGCTCTCGTGCTCGTAGTCGTGAACGTGAATCACACAGGTCATACCGAGACCGACGATGAAACTGTATCAACCCCTAATGTATTCATATGATATCTGGTAATTACTAATAAAAAAATTGTGTTTGAACTTTGAACTTTATTGATGAGTAAAATAATCTTGAGTGTTGTGGTGAACTATGATAATAATGATCTTGAACTTTACTGGTATTAATTTGGACTGTTTCTATAAATTATAGGTAAATGAAATGAGACTAATGAAAAATAGGAGTGGAGTTATACAATATGTAATATAAGAAACCTCTATTTACAGGGTATACGCTGGAATATAGTGATGAGTGTTGTTTTCTAAATCTTAACTATTTTTCTCAGTGTAGTGAAAGTGTAACATTAGCCAAATAATGATAATTATTATGTAGTTATGAACTACATGGATTCTTGGGTAATGTTACAGATGAATACATTAAGCGCCTTAATTATTATAACAAATTATGTACAACTTAAAATGGTTGTGTAAGTAACTGTGATACCTATGATATTTCCACCTATTTTATCTGTTATATATTTTACAATAATGTTGTGCCTGATTTGGCAAATACATATCAACCAAAGAAATAGATTCCAAATTTGAATTTTAATATATTTAATGGATATTATTCTTATGTTTTGAGTTTGTCCAGCATCATAATTTATTTAACTTAATACCTATTTATTTTGACTATTTTGAAATCAAATCAATTATTATTGTTACATTTACAGTACTGTTTTAACGGATCCGTCGCTTCTGGGGGTAATGTTCACACCACATTTAGGATCAGTATTTTAATACTATTGTGTGATCTCGATTATACAACTACTTACGCCATTGCCGACTAAAAACGTATACAATAAAGTGGACCGGTAAAATGGACTGCTATATATTTTGTCGGATCGGTATTTTTCTGGATCTGGCATACTGTCTACTGTCATGTGTGTCAACTCGCTCATACAACTTCATACGTCAGCACTGTAATACTGACCTGTTTGAACAACCATATACTGTTCAATACTATTGGATTGAATTGAAAAGTTATCTATTAACTTCTCACTAACTCTTCTCTACTCTTTTCCCAAAAAAAGGGATGCTATCATGCCTATCGAAACTTTTTTATGTTTTTGATGGGATCTAATTTCTTTATGTAAGCAGTCCACCTTTATTTCTTTTCGGGTAGGTACTAGCAGGGCCGGACCTAGGGGGCAAACCGGGCGAATGCCCAGAACTGCATAAATGAAGGGCGGTAAATTGAACTTACAGCCGTTTTCATTTCATCAGAAAACCTAACGTTATTCATGATGCGGTGCAAAAGTTTTCAAGGTCGCTTCCCTCGCCGTCTAATGTTATTGGTCCTTGTTTGTTGACCCATCGTTAATAACTTAACATTCATCATGTTGACGACTTCGCTCGATCTAATTAGCTTGCCTTCGATATACTGAGCTGACTCATAAGAATGGTATAGGTATATAATACCTACCTAGATAAGCAGTGTAGGTGACGAAATTTATAAACTCTAAAAGTAACTTTGTAATCCCATATATTGTATGACTATTTATATAGGATTACAAAGTTACTTATGCAGTTTGTTTAACTAGGAAACGGGTCGGAAATTGACGAAATTAAGGTAGGGCTTGCAATAATTCCTAAATTACAAGTTCAAATTAAATGTAATTTGGGATTATGCGTAGTTATATTATTTTCTTTTAGTCACTGGCTACTAGCTGTATCCTGGAAGTTACAGGAGGGTCGAAAATGTCCTGAATGATTTCGAGAAAATGATGGTACGTCTGGGCCATTGTTTGCTCGACTTGTTGAGGACACCGTACTACAAGACCTTTTTATAATAAAATCTTGGTTTCTCAACTAATAACATAATTCACATGAAAACTTCTCTTTTTACCCGACTGCCGAAGGAGAGTAATGTGTTTATCAGTCTATGTATGTATGTATGCTTGTTCCTAACTATGTGGCGTTCTAGAGACCAAACGCGTTGGCCGATTTTGATGATTTTTACGTCAATCGATTTGTCTTAACCTTGCGAGTGTCACTGGGTGACATTAAAATTGGAAAATAGAAAAATGGCGGCTTTTGTGCGCCATATTGTAGAGGCCTAATTATTTTTCTTACGAGCCGGTGGGCTCACCCCACATGGTGATGTGGGTTAGGGTGGAACGAAATTTATATTTTTGTAGTTTTTATTTGGAATAGTTGTATTAAGTTGCCAAATGCCATCAATTACCTCCATTAAAACATAAAAAATATCAGACAACGGTAAAAGCCCCCGCCAAGACATCGAACATCTACAAAAACGTTAATTTAGGGGCTATTTGCGCGGCCTACAATATAGTACAGAATTTATTAAAATAGCTTTATTTAAATGTAGTTAACCAGCGGTTGCAATCAAATATTTTATAATTTTGGATGAAACTAAGAAGAAAATACAAAGTACGCGAGCAAATTTTAACAGAAAAAAGAGTAACAAAAATTCCTGCATTATATTTCGATGGAACGAAGGACAAGATGGCTAAAACTGTTTTCAAAGGAACGAAGAGGTTTAGATTGATTTTACAAGAGGAACATACTTCAATTTTAAAAGAACAAGGTTTTATGTTGGGACCGGTTCAAGAAAATATTGAAAAAGCTATCCACAGCTTTTTGACGATTGAAAAGATATCACCAGAGAGTTTAATGGCTGTTGGTTGTGATGGAACAAACCCAAATACAGACAAAGAGGGAGGCATGATTCGTCTTTTGAAAAAAAGACCATCTCGACCATTGCAATGCATAGTAAGCATGTTAAAAGCCAATGAGTTGCCATTGAGATATTTATTTTACCAATTTGGATAGCACTACTGCAAAACCTAAATAATTTGCAGGTAATATTAGTAGAGCATTAGAAATAATATGCAAGACGCTGCCGTTGGCCCACTTTGAGAAGTTAGAAGGTGAACTACCTCCAAAAAAATCGTTTAGTCTACATTTGACAGATTCTACTTTTGACATCATAGTCTACTTTTGACAGATTCTACATATGACAGATTCTACTTAAGACAGATTCTACTTAGGACAGATTCTACATATGACAGATTCTACTTAAGGCAGATTCTACTTAAGACAGATTCTTCTTAAGACAAATTCTACTTAAGACAGATTCTACTTTTGACAGATTTTGAAAAAAATGAGACAAGTAAAGAACATTGTGGCATCAAAAATAATAGTGTTGTATAGTAATCACTATATTTATTGATAGGCGTATTTTGATTTTATACCTAGTATTAAATGTTTATATTTATAGTAACTAATATTTTTTGTTCAATTTCAAGGAGAAAATAAACTGTCTACTCTTTTGCTTTTCCGATTTCGGTGTCGAAGTCAAGAAAGAAAGTTATTTGTAGCTTTGTAGTGATTTGTTATCGAAGTCGGTTTGATTTTTTGCTAAAAACATTTTTATTTTGCTCTTTTTACTTTTGGTAGGTACTCTACAATTAACATGAAAATCATTTATAGCCAAAGTACATCTCATGACGATTCGAATAAGCTCAAACACGACTAGGATGCATTGTTTTATTTCGGTGTTCCAGTGGCCATTGTGGTCTTCTTAATCAGTTCCACTTCACCTAATGATACTTTCTGAGTGCAAATGATTGCATTATTGATAAAAATACCAAAATAGCTATATGTATGCCTATAATATTTGAGGAGTTCCCTCGACTTATCTAGGATCCCATCGTCAGATTATGGTTTCCTCATTGGAATATCTCCTTTCCAACAAAAAAAGAATCAACAAAATCGGTTCGTAAACGACGAAGTTATCCGCGAACACACATAAATATATATATATATATATATATATACTAGCTGACCCGGCAAACTTTGTTTTGCCATAAAAACACCTAATATGCATCTACCCTACCTACCCTACCCTACCCTACCTACCCTACCCTACCCTACCTACCCTACCCTACCCTACCTACCCTACTTACCCTACCTACCCTACCCTACCTACCCTACCCTACCTACCCTACCCTACCTACCCTACCCTACCTACCCTACCCTACCTACCCTACCCTACCTACCCTACCCTACCTACCCTACCCTAATTTTCCATTTTTTTTTTTTTTTTTTTTGTAAATCTAAACCATTCTCGAATCTCCACGAACACACACAAAAAATTTCATCAAAATCGGTCCAGTCGTTTAGGAGGAGTTCAGTCACATACACACGCACACAAGAAATATATATATTAAGATATATAATACGGTCGAATTGAGAAATCTCCTCCTTTTTGGAAAGTCGGTTAGTGAGGACACAGTTCATCTTCTCATACATTTTGTACGGAACGGCTTTAATGAAACTCGAACTTGAACGAAAAATATTATTTACTATATAATACAAACGTTTAATACTCGGTATAAAAGCAAATATGCTTATCAATAAATAATACCTGAGCGAATTAGCTCTGCCCGGAAAAATAGAGAAAACGACGTCTTCTTAAAATGAAACCTAGCTAGATCGATTTATAGCCCCCGAAACCCTCTGCACACTAAATTTCATGAAAATCGTTGGAGCCGTTGCCGAGATTCAGATTATATATATACAATAATTGCTCGTTTAAAGGTATTAGATAGTGATATAACAGTATTATTTTTGATGACACAATGTTCCTTACTTGTCTAATTTTTTACAAAATCTGTCAAATGTAGAATCTGTCTTAAGTAGAATCTGTCTTAAGTATGTAGAATCTGTCTTAAGTAGAATGTGTCATAAGTAGAATCTGTCCTAAGTAGAATCTGTCTTAAGTAGAATCTGTCATATGTAGAATCTGTCAAAAGTAGACTATGATGTCAAAAGTAGAATCTGTCAAATGTAGACTAAACGAAAAAAATCAACAGATCTCAGTACAGACCAGAAATATTTACAAGAAATTACTACTACTGTCATAAATGATCCTGCCCTCCTGATTTATTACGCAGAAGCCCAGGTAAGGTACCTCATGCCTGCTGGTTGACAAGAGCTAATCGTATACTGCATTTGTATATTTCTACGGAAAATCCACAACAAAGTCATGACTTTAGCAACGCTTGTCGTAAAAACATACGCCACTGTCTGGTTTGCCATCATAACACATTAATCTTGTAAAGATGGTTCAAAACATTTATGGAAGCTTATTAACAGCACTAGATATTTATCCGACGAGTAATTATCGATAGTGGTACCATTTTTAATTCAAAACAGTTACTTTGCTCATCCAGAAAACTTGTTGTTGAGAATGATAACAGATTCACGTAAGCACATTAGAAAACTCGCTGCAAGACGCATGATAAGGGCTCGTCAAGTGAATAAAAATTCTGTTTGAGGTGCCAACAATTAACTTAAATGCACGTTCTTACATATAATTTATTGACTGGCAACAAAACATATACGAACCCTCAATACTGATGAATATATCCGATCAGCAGTTACAAGATTTAATTGAAAATGGAGGAGATGCAGTTTTGGAATTTATGAGACTGCCTTGCCACACACTGGCTGTGGAAAGATCAGTAAAATTTGTGACAAAAGCAATTCTAAGTTTATGCCACAAGACAGTAAGAGAGGGATTCATAAAGTCTAAATTAGCATCTCGAAAGCTCAAGCCAGAGTTTGAAATAAAAATTCTATAAAAACTTAAAAAAATAAATTTCAAATCTATGGCGGGAGCTCAAGCTGTCGAGCAAGAACTTCCAAATTAAAGGGTGTTATTATAGTAGTTTATGCAATGGCCATATAATAGGGGTTATTAAAACACGAGCGTAGGTTTATCAAAGGTTTATCAAATGAGGCGAAGCCGAATTTGATAATAATATTACGCGAGTGTTTTAATACCTAATTATATGCCGTTGCATACACTACTTTATCTTCACTCATACAGTTGAAATAAAACAAAAGTGGAAAGGGACAAATATTTGGTATGGCGGGCAATTTAGATTCTCATTGCGCAGCGCGCGCATCCACAGACAATGAAACTTCTTTACTACAGCCCATACGCGCCAGAAAATTAAAAAGTAAAAGTGTGCTATAAAAATTAAAAAGTTATTTTATGATGCAGTTGTTTGAAAATCGAAGGAAAATGTTGAACTGTAATGGTATTTTTTTAATTTTACGTATCCACGAATATAAAGTACGTGTTTATACAATATTTTTTGAATTCGTATTTGGAACATTACGTTGTGATTGTAGATAAACAATTATATAAGGCAACTTTTACCTGGTATTCCATTTAGAAATTCGAGAAAAAAAAATTCATACAAATGTGTTCCACCCTAATGTGGGTATCAAAATAAAGGGGTTTAAGAGATGATTTCTAAAATATATAACATTTGTATGTTTAAATTTAGTTACCTAATAAAAAAAATATTTTGGTATCTGAAAAGTTAATTAAAAAAATCATAAACCCGGCTGCTTAAAAAGCGAACTAAAAAGACGTAAACAAGAAGAAAATCATGCTGTGCAGTCGGAGGATACATCTGATTTAGGTCAGCCATCTCGCGAATATGTCAGCCATCTCCAGCATGATTTTCTTCTTGTTTATGTCTTTTTAAAACGACTGCCTAAGGAGGGTAATGTGTTTAACAGTCTATGTATGTATGTTTGTTCCTATGTGGCGTTTTACAGATCAAACGGGCTGGCAGATTTTGATGATTCTTACGTCAATCGATTCGTCTTAACCTTGCGAGTATCACTGGCTACATTAAAATTATAAAATAGAAAACTGGTGGCTTTTGGGCGCCATATTGTGGGGACATAATTTTTATTTTTCTGCCATAGGTACCCATCGTGTGGGAGGTGATTCCAAAAATACTTATATAACACTTATATATTTAAATGTACCTAATTCGAAAAAAATAATTAACTAAGAAGTTGTAAATAAAAAAGTTAATTCAAAAAATCAATACGAGGCATGCCTTTTAAGGTTTGCCGTTCGAAGAAAAAAACAATTAGAACTTATAGTACTTTTTATTGTTTTTCGAAGTATTTACCACGTAGCTTAATACACTTTTCCATTCGCTCAAACCAGTTATTATAACATTTATTCCACTCTAAAGTCAGCCATTTTGAACACCCCCAGGTGTTCAAAATGGCTGACTTGAAAGCGTCGACTGATTCTTCACCGGACTGAATCTTTGACCATGAAGACTTTTCTTAATTTGAGGAAATGTAAAGAAATCGTTAGGGCTTAGGTCAGGACTGTATGGAGGATGGTCAAGAATTTCTACTTTTTCCTGCTTCAAATACTCAATCGTTTGACGAGCGCTGTGTGAGCTTGCGTTAAAGTAAAGTAAATATTTATTTCTCAGTATATGGTACATTGAGATTTTACATTTAACATTGTTTCACACATACTACCATTTCTGGTGTAGAAATATTAAATAATAAGCTAGGTACATGCAAATCAAAATTAGGTACATTTTAAGATTATTATAAAAATTTGAGAAATTTTGTATAATGTCGAAATATAAATCATAATATAAGTTTTTAAACTGTCATGGTCACTAACACTAACATTAACATTAGAAACGGGATATTTACCATGTTTACTGTTTGTTGTGAGTTTCCGATATTTCGGTGCTGTTGCAAGCACCATGATCACGGATAAACTGACACCATGATCAAACGGGCTGGCAGATTTTGTAGATTGTTGTTTGGAATCAGGATCGAAGGCATAGATCCAAGATTCGTCACCACTGATGATGTCGTAGACGTGATTTGACTCTCCTCGGTTGAACCTTTGCAGAGTTTTCTTACACCATCTGACGCGGGCCGCCTTGTGATCGTCGGAAAGCAGATGCGTTATCCAACGGCAAACTAGCTTTCTCACACCAAGCGCTTCATGCAAGATCTTCTGAATGGTTGTCCCTGAGATGCCTAATAGAGCCTCTATCTCTCGATACGTCACATGACGATCTTCGAGAATTAGTTGTCTCACAGCAATTATGTTATCATCAGTGAAGGCGGATTTTGGGCGACCTTAGCGAGATTTGTCACTAACACTAGTAAGTATGTCCACGCTGGAATTCTAAATACCAGCGTTCGACAGTCCATGGGGCTTCATCACTGAACACATATGTTAGCTCTTCAAAACACTGAAGCCGTGTCAGGCCTCTTCTAAAGTTGTAGAAAATTATTGTACGAACATTTTCCTTAGAAAGATTCATTTTCGTCCGTAACCTGACAGATTTCTATCGACTCTGTGACTAAACAATAGCATTAATCCTAATACTTTCAACTGTTTTGAGATTCAAAATTTAAACACATTCGAATATAGAACAGTTCCAAATTCAAAATTGCCGGGAAATATGGAAACGACAGAACTTAAAGGCATGCCTCGTAAATCCGACTGCTTAAGAAGCAAACTAAAAAGACGTAAACAAGAAGCATTTTGATATTTTGGGTTTCGTATCTAAAGGGTAAAAACGGGACCCTATTACTAAGACTTCGCGGTCCGTCTGTCTGTCACCAGGCTGTATCTCATGAACCGTAATAGCTAGACAGTTGAAATTTTCACAGATGAAGCAAATATTAAAAACAAAATAAAATAAATATTTAAGTGTGGCTCCCATACAAAACATGTGATTTTTTTTTGCCATATTTTGCGATAATGGTACGGAACCCTCGCGAGTCCGACTCGCACTTGGGCGGTTTTTTTTAATTAACTTTATTTTATATCTTTTGGTTTTTGGCTTTGCACTATTCGTGCTTATTGCCACTGACAATAATTATTTTGTTAATAATAAAACGTAAGAATTGATAACTCGCGAAATAAAAAATATTACAAAGGGAAATTTGGAAACGAAAAGGAGAATAGTTGTTTATAATAAAAATAATATATTTTAACAAATTTAACAGTTTAATAGGGGAATATAACAGCAAACTATCACCAGGTGACCCATTATAAGGGCCGACTCGGTGCGTCTATCGGTCTTTTTTATACTAAACTAAAACTATTTACTATATTATTCTTCTTTCTCCTGACTGTTGTCCCAGTTTATTTGGGGTCAGCCCTCCTAGTACTTCTCCGCCACACCGTATGGTTGCGGGTTGTCTCTTCTGTTGTGTTGCTTGTGATCATGTCATTCTTGATTGTTCGTAGCCAGGTCATTGGTGGTCGTCCACGGCTTTTTTTTTCGTCACTGATGTTCATGACTCTTTTGGTCATATGGTCATCCTCTTTGAAGTTTCTTGCGAACACCACACCACACATAATAACATGCACACCACTCTGTTTTATCCAATACTTGTAAATACTATCCTATGCATTCTTTTCGCCAGGTTTATTTACACAATACACTTATTTATTTACACTATTTCATAACAAGTTTCTATTGACAGCCGACCATAGATTAATAGATTTCTTCCATATTTAATAAATTACTTACTCTTTGGTCCGCGCTTCGTTTGTCTATGATATCGACAAATAATCTATAATAGGTCTACCTACATTTAATATGTTTTATTTATATACTTACACATATTTTGACCCATTTTCTGTGTTTATTATATTTCTTTTGTTATTTATATATACTATTTTATTTTTTTATTGTATTTTCCGTTTCCGTAAGTGTGTCCGTGGCATGAACAGAGGGCCCTATCAGAATATCAGCGCAGGGTTATTTCCTTTTTTGGATATCGCTGCACATGCTGAGATAGGAGCCTTTTTGGTCTCGCACGGGGTTTTTTATTTTGACTATTGTGTAATTTTTATGCTTATTTCTCGTGTCTCCTGTGCGGGTCACAAATAAATATTTTTCTTTCTTTCTTTCTTTCTCTCGCCTCATCACATGTCCGTACCAGCGCAAGCGGTTTTCGCTAAGTTTATCGTGTATTTTAGTGACTTTAAAAGTACCACGAACATACTCATTTCTTATTTTGGCATATTTTGAAACTACACCAGACCAGCGTAGCATCTTCATCTCAGTGGTGTGAATTCTCTGTTCATCCGTTTTCCTCATCGGCCAGCACTCAGAGCCATACAGCAAGGCTGGTCTTACTGCCCTTTTGTATACATTGCCTTTGACTTTAATCGGCATGCGGGAGTCGCATAATATGCCAGACAGCGATCTCCATTTCAGCCAGGCTGCTTGGATTCTATTGTGTATGTCTCTCTCTACACAGGCTTTTGGTGCTACTATGGATCCGAGATACTTGAATTCTTCAACTCTGTTGAGGGTTCTGTTATCGATGATTGGACATGGTAACCAAATTAGCTCCCGAAAAGTCGCAATACATATATTCGGTCTTCTGTCTACTGACTCTCAACCCTCTCCTCTCCAAGGACTTCTGCCATACCGTCAGATCTAATTGCACTTCTGCCAAGGATTCGGCTATAAGAACTGTTGTTCTGCAGCACCGTGGTCACTACTATATGCCGATGATGTTTCATCGGCATGTAGTAGTGACCACGGTGCTGGTTTTTGTATGGTTGAAGTAATATAGTCCATTACCAGATTGAATAGAAGAGGGCTCAGGGTCGAGCCCTGATGAACACCCACTCTGACCTCAAATTCTTCATTTGTTCCTGCTGTGCTGACAACTCTGGTGGATACATTATAGTACAGATCCTTAAGAAGCTCTATACAATGCTCAGGCACTAGTTGTGCTCTCAGTGCTTGCCAAATAAGCTCTCGCGGAACTCGGTCGGACGATGGTATGGCCACATCCAACGAAGGCCAGATGATCATATGGTGAAGCTTGCCCTTAACTTGCCAACGACGAAACGCGGACGCGGTAGACCACCTGCCACTTGGTTGACGACGGTTGAAAAAGACCTGAAAGAAGTAAATTTGGACAACAGCACTGCCCAAAACCGTGCACAATGGAGAAAAAGGATAAGGAGGGCCGACCCTAAGTTAATGGGATAAGGTCGCGACTGATGATGATGATGATGATGGAACTCGGTCGAACGTCTTTTTGAGGTCGATGAAGACCATGTGGAGGTCTTGTTTGCGAGACTTATACTTTTCAAATAAGTATTTTCACCGAGTGGATCGCGTCCGTAGTGCACACACCGCTGGTAAACCCGCACTGGTTCGGAGTTATCTTAGTTATTTTTGTTAGCCTTTTTACGAGGATACTTTCCCAGATCTTAAGGGTGTGAGAGGTTAGTTTGATTCCTCTATAATTTCCACAGTCCGCAACATTCCCTTTGTTCTTATAAAAAGGTATCAGATTGCTGGTTCTCCACATATCCGGTATTCTAGTATAGTTCTCGCCAAACTTCTTGGCCGCCCTGAAGTTGGCTACAATGGCTGCGCAGAAATAAATCTCATACAAAAACAGCACCGTTTCGTGCCTCGTGCATGCGGTAAACCAACCTTGCTGCTCCGCTCCGTTAATGATTATTCAAGACTGAGGGTAGTACCCAACTGACAACGCGAATTTTTTGCAAGAATGTAACCGCCACTTTCACTAGCTTTGTTTTTACGTGTGATCTCATTAGCACGACCGAATCCCACTTCTGATGTCGCATCAAGGCTGGCCGATAGATGTAAACCATCGGGAAGTCAGGATGTATTCCTTTAGGTTAAAACAAATTATTCGATACACTGAGTATATTCAAATAGACACAAGTTACATTCTTGCTTACTAATATTACGGATCGACACTGATTCTACGACGTGTTAGCTCTACGGCTGTCAGTACTCAACTGCCAGTACATTTTAGCTCAACTGATAGATTCTATTATCCCCACCACGCAAGTGGTTAGAGAAAGCGCGCCAAAGCGTAGTTGTTCTTGCTTTGCCGCCAGATGGCGTGCTTGCGATTTGTTTTGACGTCCGTACTATTGACTAATCCCGACATAATATATATATTAAAATTTACGTTTAAATAGCTATATCATTATTTACAAGGAAATGTACTATGGTTTTATAAATATCTAAATTAAAATTAAATAAAATACATTAGATAGAAGTGGAAAAGGGACTCGGAGGGAAACAAGGCTTTGGAAAATAGAGGAGTGGTCATAAAGGGGGCAGGCAAAAATAAAGTGGTTCAGATCTCTCACCTCAGCGCAACATTCACACTCAGGGCTCTGCACAATGCCAAGCCTGGCAAGATAAGCTAGAGTGCACACATGACCCAATCGCGTACGTATGAATATGGATGAAATCTTTTTGCTTAGCTTGTACTTGCTAAACCAAGGTTTTACAGGAATGGATGGCTGGATAGTACGATAAAATTTCCCTTTCACTGATTGCCCTGACCAAAGCTGACCCCAGGATTCCTGTAGATAAACCCTGGGCAGAGCAGCCAGATCTTGGGAGTTATTTTTGAACGGTAAACGTCTCCACATAATACGGCATCATTAGCTAACTGGTCTGATCTCTCATTACCTAAAATACCATAATGTGAGGGTATCCACGCAAAATGCACTGAATATCCCTTAATAGAACATCTGTGAAGGAGTTCAAGTGTTTCAAATATAATAAAAGAATTATAAGCCCATAAGGAGTATATATTTGACAGCTTTGAATAGACCGTAACATTCGCCCGTAAATACAGATGATTCGGGCGGGAGCTTTATTTTTTGGATGACATTATACTGGGAGTGGTATACACCTACTCCCACACATGAGTTTCTTCCATATTTCGAAGCATCTGTAAACAGAAGCTGACAGCCCTTAAAGTGTCTATCCATAGTAAAGTTAAAAACGTTGAAGTTAATGTTATGACATACGTCATCTCGGTAAATGTTATGGTTATACTGGTTATAATGTAATGTTTGGTGGCCTAATTAATGAACAGTAATTAAAATTATATATAGGAAGAAAGTGAGATTAGTGGCAAGGAGCTTCAATTAAATTGTATTTTCTAAAGCTTTTAACCAAACACCGAGTATCTTTGTGCCTCCAGTAAGTAAGTGGATAAAGTAATTTCTTTAGAGAGAATGGAAAGTGTATTTCGCAAAGGATGATATGTAAATTGCAAACACCGAGCCATAAATTAATCTCCACATTCCACCTGAAGACAATTAATAGGACTGCTTTTTATTGCACCTGAAATTACTTTAAGTGCCTTAGACTAAACACTTTCCAGTTTCTTAAGACCAGCAACATTAGCAGGTTCCAGCAAAAAGTAATGGGCGTGGAAATACAAATATACATTTGCCTTTAGTATTGGAGTTTTATTCGTAATACAAACGTACGTTGTAGGTAGTTTTACATTAAACAGATTTTCTTCAAAGACAGACTTGCTTGACAGAGAAAGAATAGAACGTCATAGCAATATTTTAAACTAAGACCATAGAGTAGCGTCTTACCAACACTCCTCCTCGCGACTCTCATTATCAGCTCCTTGAGCCTTGGCCCAGCTAAACCCTTAGTTATAAAAAAAATAGTAAATCAGCCGCCATCTTCTTCGTTTCCAAGTATCTCAAGCGTATCTGTTTATCCTGGATGCAATTCCTTATATAGTGCATCTTTAAGTCAATATGTTTAGATTTTGCCGTCACTATAGGGTTTTGGCTTCATATTATGAATACTTATTTTAAGAAGAAACAAAAACAAAAACGGACTTGGTGTTCCATTGACGGTAAAACTTACAATGAAATAGATTACTACCTTACAAATAATAAAAACAGAGTTAGAGATATTAATATTATGAGCACATCGCACCCTACTGACCACAGAATGATACGAGCAAAATACTCAATAGGGACGCAAGTGAAATCAAGAAAATCGTTTAAAGGTAGAGTCTGTGCTCTGACACCACTGGAAAAAGAAACATTCAAAAACAAATTTATTGAGGCTTCTGCATCTATAATTAATTCTGAAGATGTACAAAAATCATACTCATCAATTATTAAAACTATTAAAAATATAACTTCATCATCAACCCATAACTCTAAAAAACCATCACCCAAATTAAATATTTCACGAGATATTGCTGAACTTATAGAACGAAGAACTCTCCTAAAAGAAAAGAAAAATAAAACTAAAAGCGAAAAATTAGAACTCACCAAACTATACAAAACTATTAAGAGAAAAATAAAGAGAAAGAAACACTCAGATGGATTAAAAATAATTGAGGAGGAGCTAACCTTGAATAATTCTGTGAAGAGAGGACAACAACGGTTGAATGATGTAAGGAAATGGATTCCCTCTTTAAAATTGAAGGACGGCACATGTACTTCCAATAGAAAAGAGCTGGTAGAGGCTGCAACGGAGTTTTACGAAGATTTGTACCAACGCAGAGAGGAATTTGACAATAATTTAACTATAGTTATACCGGAAGATGTAAATACAGATGTACCAATACTAATGGAAAGTGAAATAAGCAACGCTATTTCGTCTCTAAAGTCCTTAAAGAGCCCGGGAGAAGATGAGGTTACCAATGACATATTGAAGACTCTGATCGAACCACTGTCTCCTATTATTACGAAATTATTCAATAATATATTGGATTATGAAAGCATTCCCACGGAATGGGAGACGTCAAACATTACATTACTGTACAAGAAAGGAAATCCGGAGGACATGGGTAACTATAGGCCTATAAGCTACAGACTACGTACAAATTATTTATGCAAGTGTTGCTTAGACGAATCATGCCTACTCTAGAATTAAATCAACCTAAAGAACAAGCCGGTTTCCACCCAAGATACTCTACAGTGGACCATATATTCACTGTGACACAAGTCATCGAAAGGTACGAAGAATTCGGAAAAGAGCTCTACATTGCTTTCGTTGACTATTCGAAGGCTTTCGACTCTATTGGACACTTAGCTCTGTGGAGGGCACTGGATCAGCAAGGAGTCCCACACAAGTATTTAAAAATACTAAGGGAAATATACAAGAGGGGTAAAGCCAAAGTGAAACTAGAAAGGCAAGGAAGATCTTTTGAGGTACAACGTGGAGTCAGGCAAGGTGACCCGATATCTCCGAATCTTTTTACCGCTCTCCTGGAAACCATTTTCCGAAACTTAGAATGGGACTCTATGGGGATCAATATAAATGGAGAAATGTTAAACCACTTACGCTTCGCAGATGATATCGTACTGATCTGCGACAACCACAGACACTTGGAATACATGCTGCAAACCTTAGATACAGAGAGTAGAAAATGTGGATTGACAATGAATTTGGAGAAAACTCGTATAATGACCAACGCAGTAAACATACCAGTACAAATATCATCTAAGGAAATAGAGTACGTGGAAGAGTATGTTTACTTAGGACAGAACATCACATTTAAAGATCAAACTGCGGGCGAAGTAGAGCGTAGAATCAAACTCGCTTGGAAAAGATATTGGTCATTGAAACAAATCTTTAAATCTAAACTCCCAATGACAATAAAGAAAAAAAACCGGCCAAGTGCGTGTCGGGCCACGCGCAGTAATAGGGTTCCGAAATTGCATAATAATGCGGACTAAAAAGAGGGTTTTGTTGTTGTTACTTGAACATTAGAACGGTTTCAGCGGCTCACAAAGTCTAAAAACGGGCCCACATAGGATTTTTTAATCTATATTCTCGCGTTTGACCACTATCTCGCCTGATGGTAAGCGATGATGTGGTCTACGGTGAAGCACGCTTGCCTAAACGTAATCTATTCAATCTTGACTTAAACTAAATATGGACTAACTGGTAACTGAAGAAGGAGGAGTACCACCGCGGGTGCGAATTGCGAAAGGAGCCGATACGAGCGCGCGTTAGAGCCACGGGGAATGGTATAGTTCGTTCCTGGATCCTTGCGTGCACGCTCATTGTTTATTTATCTTACGGAATTTGAAAAAAATCGTATGTATTCCTCTAATCTCCTCTAATACTCTATACTTCTACTACAACTTCTCCTATAATTAGAGGTGAATCCTCTAAACTGCGGTATTCACTATTTCATTTTAGAAAGTTTTACGCTACTCAATTAGTGATGAAGTCGGGTCGAATATTGACTTTATAGAAGGATATTGACAAAAGAAAATAAGTAATTTGCTTGGAAATCTTATCTTATATATTCTATATTCTAATTTTTTAAAACTCCAATCTTATTTGACTTTACTTTTACGTTTTAATTACAAAACGTCGAAAATACTTTTGCACTAACACAAAATAGACTCCACCGCGCGCATGCGCCGTATGGACTACGTTCAGGTACTGCCAACGACTCCGGCCAATCCAATGCGTTATTCGAGCTTATTAAACATTATTATTTTGAAATAATTATTATTAAGGATGTTATGATTTTATTTTTGTATATTTTTACATGGTTCATAAGCATATATTTACTATCTGTTTTCATAGCTAACAACGTTATTTAAGTAATTTTTCAATAGCATTTGTAGAAAATTTTTACTGTGCCAAGTACATTTTATAAGTTGGTCGACTATTACTCGTAAACTTGTAAAGCCTGTTATGATTTCATTTTTGTATATTTTTACATGGTTCGTAAGCATTATATTTACTCTGTTTTACACAGCTATCAACTTTATTTTAGTAATTTTTCAATGGCATTTGTAAAAAAATTTTACTGTTCCAAGTACATTTTATAAGTTGGTCGATTATTACTCGTAAACTTGTAAAGCCTTGTTATCCGTGATAATTTTCCTTTTAATTTCGTTATATTTACTACTGCCGTGAATTTTTTCACATAGCCAAGAGCAACCATTTCGCTGGCAGGGGGGGGGGACACTTGACTCTAACATAATTTTGCAACATAAAGCTTAATTTTACGCAAACGAATCTCTGAATCGAAAAATGGTTTCAACAAATCCCTAATATTTTTGAATGGCCTATCCAACGATACCCCACACCATGGGATAGATGAGAAAAAAAAATACATCCCCACTTTACGTCTATGGGAGTTAAGCGAAAAAAAAAAATTTTTCGTGATTTTATGTTACCACTTTGTCGGAATTATTAATATGTATATACATGCCAAATTATAGCTTTCTAGTGCTTGGATTCTTTGAGCTAAGCTGCGGACGGACAGACGGACAGAGCGAAACTATAAGGGTTCCTTGTTCGGAACCCTAAAAATCATTCGAAACTGTTGTGTCTCCTACACTGCTTTACGGATGCCAGAGCTGGGCACTAACAAAGGAAACATTGAACAAACTTCGAGTTTTCCAGCGGGCCGTCGAAAGAAGTATGCTAGGATTAAAACTGAGAGACAGAATTAGAAACAATGAAATCAGAATTAAGACTAAGCTAATAGACGTGGCCGACTTAGCCTGTCGGTTGAAATGGCGATGGGCAGGTCACGCGGCTCGCGCAGGCGACGGACGCTGGAGCGAGCGTGTGCTGCACTGGTGGCCGCGCGGCGAGGCGAGTCGCGGGACACATTTGGACCAGGCTAGCCAGAGATAGGAGAGTATGGAAATGCATGGAGGAGGCCTATGCCCAATCTTGGGTATCCAAAAATTAAAATGAATATTTGTTCTAATCCATATTTCTATTATTATTTATCAATTTTTTATTCTTGCTGTTATTGTCGGATTTGGTTCTATTGATTCAATTTTACCAAATATTTTTATTTATAAATCGCAATTTTACTAATTTGTTTTAATTAAATTATTGATCAATTTTATTTTATTAATTGAAATTTTATGAAACAGATTTTATTTTTGTCAGTCATAAATTGATACCATATTATTTTTTATTTTTTTGACATAATTGTATAAATTAAATGTGACATTTTGGTGAAATTTATCTTATAATATAGCTACAATAGTAAATTATTTATTCATATTGTTATACTCAGATTTATTTTTATGCATTAAATTTTACCACATATTTTTATTTAATAATTGATTATTGTATGGATCATAATTATAGTCTATATTGGAATCATGGGGTCTATAAATATAATATTTGTTATTGTAATGGTGAGATAATTTATGTGATTTCTTTCTGCATGAAATGGATTAGATGTTAGTGATTGTAATACTTGTAATATTTTGTGTTTTTGGAAATAAATGGCTTATTATTATTATTATTATATAGGGTTTTGACTTAGCTTCAGAGCGGCTTGATTGTCATTTGAAATCTGGACACACTAAATACGAACTCCTAGATCGTTGAATAGAGATTTAAGATGTATGGCTTCTTTAGCGGCTTCGATGATCGAGCAATACTCCGCTTCGGCCGTAGAAAGTGCCACACTCTTTTGTTTTCTCGAGGACCAGCTGATGCAGCCTCCTGCATATATGAAACAATAACCAGAGAAAGACTTGCTGTCTACTTTGCAGGCGCCCCAGTCTGCGTCTGCCATGCCGTATAACTCTTGATCTCTCTTTTTAAAGGTTATTCCGATTTCGGAGGTGCCTTTGAGGTATCTTAAAACACGTTTGGCACTCTTGAAATGTTCGGCACTGTAGCAATTATTGAATTGCGAGAGATAACTGACCGCGAACATAATATCTGGTCTTGTGGCTACTGCCATGTACATAAGTGTCCCAATTAAGTTATTGTACGGCAGTTCCTTTTCAATAGAATTTTTGTCTATTTCTAAAGACAGTCCTGTTCTATAGGTGTGCTGGTAGGCTTGCATTCATCCATTTAAAAAATATATAAAGGGTCCTTTATATATTTTTCTTGGCATAATTTAATAGACTGTTTTGTGTATATAAAATCGATTCCCAGCATTTCGTGTGGTATTCCCAAATCTTTAATTTCGAATTTATTTGCAAGCATTTCCTGAATTTCTTGCATCTTATTAGTTATTAGTTCTTGCATCTTATTTTTGCTCCTCCTTTCTGCAGTATGTATACTCATGGATCTGCTTGTGATGGAACAAAACCAATATTTCTTAGTTCTTTGTCCAATCGAATATACCACTGCCTCCCGGATTTTTTTAGTCCGTACAAGGATCGTTGTAATTTGTAGACTTTTTCTCCTTTAATATTCCTTAAACATTCCAGCATATTTCTAGCTTTGTTATATATTGTAAGGTCATCCTGTTCACTTTCATCGATCATGATTTCTGTCACATATTTTTCTAAATTTTCAGGTACCAGGTTTCTAAGGTCTCATGGATATGTTTTCGTCTATATCGCCGTTAAGATACGCTGTTGTGAATAATTGGCAGTGTTTATTGCTTCCGCCCATAAGTATGAAGGTGCGTTCGATTCCATCATTAGACATCTAGCCTTAACAAGTAAGGATCGATTTTTTCTTTCGCTCACTCCATTTTGCTGCGGAGTATATGGTGCAGTCAGTCTCCTCCTGATGCCGCATTGTTTTAGCAGATCATCAAATACTTTGCTCCGCCGTTATCTGATTGCAAATATTGAATTTTCTTTTTCGTGAATAGTTCGACTCCGTTTTTGTATTCTTTAAACTTTTCGATAACTTCGCTTTTGTTTCTTATGAAGTTTATGCAACAATATCTGCTGAAGTCATCTATAAATGATACATAATATCTGGATCCAGCAAGTGATTCGTCTTCAAATGGCCCACAGACATCACTGTGTATAATTTCGAGAGTTTCATGAGATTCTATCATGGCTGGGGAATGGAAGAGATGAGAGTTTACCTTTTATGCAAGTTTCGCAGGTATCCAATTTTACTTCTTTTAAGTTTAATACTCTCATCATCTGCCTTGAAACCATAATTTTCAGGTCTTTTTCATTAATATGACCCAATTTTTCGATGCCACATCATTGATTTATCTTGAAACTTGAAAAAAAATAAAAAACATTTTTTTAAAGAATAAGTATGGAGATTCTTGTGCATTCTTCTCCATAACAAGCTACTTTCCGAATGCACGGTAGAATAATTTTTATGTACGTTCAAAAGTGCCGCTTGGTGGCCTAGTTGAAATTTAATATCTTTGTCTTTGTCAAAACTTCACAGTTAAATTTGCTATTTGGTTCTCTTCAAAATCCAGATAGTATAGAGCCCGTTTGTTTTTCTTGAGGCTTGCAGTACAACGGTATCTGCTTCTATGATCGACGCCATTTCTTTTTCGAATAATACCTTGTAGCCGTTATCAGTAATTTTCCCGACTGACATTAGATTTGTCGATATTTCCGGTACATACAATGTGTCGTTAAAGTTATACTTCTCGTTATTGGAAGAGATGCTTACTTTTCCCTTTCCTTTAATTTGCTTTGTGTGCTCCTTTGCTGCCAACGACAAAGTGCACTTCAGGGGTCAGGTTTATAAATTGACATCCTTTACCAGTCATGTGTGAACTACATCCACTGTCTAGATACCATAGATTATCACCAGTTTTTTCTTCTAAAGCAAAACAGATATTAAAGTTTTTCTCGTGGTGTTTGTGCTTCTGTGGGTTAGTGGCTCCTTTCTTCGACCAACATGCCTCGGTGGTGTAACCTTTTTTGTTGCAGTTCTTGCAAATCACAATCTTCCTTTTTTGTTTGGCATACAGCGCTTCCGATCTTGACATTTGAGGGTTGTCATTAGTATCAATTTGTCTCCTTGCCTCGTTTTCTTCGATGATCTTTACCTTCAACTCTTCAGGGTTGGGCAATACATCTTGGGATTCAATGGCGATCCGAAAATTTTCATAGTTGGCTGGCAGGCTGTACAGCATCATAATGCTTAATAATTCCGGATGGATTGTAACGTCCATATCTTCCAGCTTGCCGACCACGTCCAGAAAATTATTCAAATGGTCTCTGATGTCTTCATGAGAATACATTTTCTTTAGGACGAGTTGTTTCAACAGCGTTGCTTTTTCGCTGGACCAGTACTCTGGTGTATAGATTTAAGCTTGTCCCATACCTCCTTTGATGTTTGACATTCTTTTATTTGTTTTAACTCAGTTGGAGAGATGAGTAGAATAAGCTCTGATCTTGCCTGTATGTCACCTTTTGCAAACGCCTTTTGCTCGGCGGCAGTCGACGCTGACGACAGTTTCTTTTCTCTGCTAACATAATCCCATAAATATTTTTTTATAAGTACGGCTTGTGCTTGCAGACACCAATTGTCGTAGTTAGATCTATTTAACGTTTCAATACTTCGTGTTGATGTCGACGCCATTGTCGCATTATTTATATATTTCGGTACTTACGCAGATGATCGTTGACATGGAACATATCAACCACGCTCTGCTACCAATTGATGGGCGTGGAAATACAAATATACATTTGCCTTTAGTATTGGAGTTTTATTCGTAATACAAATGTAATAATAGAAAACTATTATTATGTTAGTATTACGAACAAAACTCCAATACAAACAGATTTTCTTCAAAGACAGACTTGCTTGACAGAGAAAAAATAGAACGTCATAGCAATATTTTAAACTAAGACCATGGAGTAGCGTCGTACCAACAAAAAGGTCCCATAGTCCAATACACTTCTAATCAAGGTGTTGTACAGTAGTTTTAATGAAAAGAGATTGCTCTCCACCAAACACCAGCAAGACATCTAATTATGTTGATATTTCGTTCACATTTAGCAGCTATACTTCCGGACTTCCGCTCCGCGCGCACTCAGAGCTAGACGTGTTACGAGTCGCTCCGATAAACAAATATTTATATTACTGTCTTGATTGAAGTTCGAACCCAGTCATACTATCCACTATAATCAAGTAGTAGTGCACGATACAAAACCAACAGTATAAAAGTTTTAAAGTGAATCGATATACAGAAAAAATACCGTCAAGTGAAACAAAAGAAACTAGAAATTGCAGTGAGTTACACGGCGGGCACCACTCCCATTCGTCGATAGCCGGTGAGTCAGAGCATCACCGCTCGCCGAGAAACGTTACCTTATATGGTCACAAACCTCAACATCAAACTTCGCTGACGACGAGATTGGAGAGAAATAGATTCGCAAATTTGTTAATCTATTTCAAGGTTTAAGTAGCAGACTGTGAACTAACAAGAATTGCAGATAAGGTGTCGTGAGTTCAAATCCGTAGAACTGCAATTCTTTTTGCATTTTTTATTTTTATTATACCGATTTGGCAAAACTTGCTATTGCTTTTTTGTCAGGCTCTTCCAAATATTGCAATTGCTTTTTCGCCAGGCGCTTCCGATTTTGCTAAAAACATTGCTATTGCTTTTTACGAGGCTTATAAAAAAAAAAACTTTATTAGAGTAGAAATAATGCCTCCAAAACGCACTCCATCAGACAAAACAACACAAAAGGAATCTGACGCCCAAACAGCTGCAGGCACGGCGATTACACAGACAGTTGTACCCGCTCCAACCAAACCAGTCACTGACGCTTTCCGTAGCAAGCGTAAGCGCGGCAATGATGAAGATGACGATGACGAAGTTTCCATGGAGGAGATTCGTGAATTAATAAGAAGCAACACAGCCCAAACCGACAGCAAGCTGAAATTGATTCAAAAGGCGATGACTGAAATCAAAGAGCAAAATGCTGGTATCAAGGACTGTGTTGACCACATATCACAGCAATATGACGATATGGTGATCAGAATGCAAGTCTTGGAGGCGGAAAGAAAATCTGACCGTTCTTATATAAATCAGCTCGAGGAGAGATTGGAAAGCCTGGAACGAATGATTAACTCGTCAAAACTTGAATTTAAAAACATCCCAAAGAAACAAGGCGAAACTAAGGAAGACTTGCGCCTAATGGTCACAGAAACGGCGAGCGTTCTGGAATCTAACCTGCAACGAGAAGATATCAAAGATGTCTACCGGCTTAACAAAAAGGAAGGTACACCGACCATCGTGGTTGAGTTCACTACTGATGTGCCGAAAGAAAGCATCTTAAAGAACCTGCGTAAATTTAACAAGACAAACAACCAAAACAAGCTGAATACTACCCATATTAAGAAGGAAGGGCCAGCAAAACCAATATTTATAGCGGAAATCCTGACCCTTAAAGCACAACGTCTATACTATCTTGCCAGAAATTTTGCGAAGGACAACGGTTACAGGTTTTGCTGGACATCACATGGGAAAATCTCTCTACGGAAAGCTGAAGGCGGTAAGCAAATTTGGATTAAGAGCGAATCTGACGGGTTATTCCCAGAGGTCCACGATTCTATTGTTCCTCTTTTCCCACCGGGTCCATGAAAAATTATAATAATGTTTTATATGTTCTTAAATGAATTCCCAACGGGTCCACAAGATATATCCAAAATACAGCCAGTAAAAACAATTTATTGTAAGAAGGAGCAGCTTGTTGCAAACATAACAAAATAAAATGCCGTCTTTAATGGTGACGACACGTAAGCTACCTCTTTTGCTTTTTTAGTTAGCTGTTGAACATTATAAGCATTTATACCCAAACTACCAGGAAGCCAGAATCATGAAGAAGTCTTAATATTTGCTGGGCTGGACCCGCAAATATTAAGACTTCTTCTTCATGATTTTTACCGGTAAAGACTAATTTAAGTAAGTACCAGGAGATTATAATCACGAGGAAGTATTTCCGAGACTGGAACCATGAGATGTAAAAAGAGTACCGAGAGATTTTAGATTCTGACCTCCTGGTACTCCGTTAGTCTCTACCGCTTATGATTCTAGGCCCGCAAATACTTTTTCATGATTCTGTTCTCCTGGTAGTTTGTGCATAAATGTTCAACTCTAGCTGTTCCCCGCGGCTTCGCTCCCGTGGACCACGCCACAGGACCCTTTTCGGGATTCAAAAATAGCCTATGTCATTCAGGAATAATGTAGCTTTCTATTGAAAGAAAGAAAAATTCTTTCACCTTTCTATTCAAAGGCGAAAGAATTTTTTAAATCGGTCCAGTAGTTTCGTAACCTATTCGGTACAAACAAACAAACAAAAAAATATTTCCTCTTTATAATATTGGTATAGATGTAACTAAAAAATTCCTGTTTTGACTGGATCGGGCGAAGCTCATCGACCGAAACGCCTACTAAGCTTGATTTTTTAATGGTCATGACCATTCATGGAATACAGTAAAAATGTAGTTTTTACTTATCTATACTCATTGTGATTTATTTCATAGAAATAGTAAACATTTATCCCTTAGCCAACCTTTTATTGCTGACTGTACCAAACATTCCCATGGACCCGTTGGGAAAGAAAATATTCCATATTTTAAAATGTCGTGGACCCGTTGGGAAGTAAAGTATGAAATTAAATTTTTCGGTAACAATAGAATTGTGGACCTCTGGGAATAACCCAATCTGACGTCGGTGCTCCGTAGACCAATTGGAATTCGACCAATTGGTCTGTGGGGAAAATTACATGTTTCCATCGTCCAATTACCAACTGGTCTATGGAGCATACTCGACGTAAACCAAAACTATGTTCCATTATCACATTATAACCCTGAGTTCACACCAGTTTTCTATACTCTGGGTTCAAAGTAGCCTTTGTTATATTTTTGGGTTCACATCAAACTAAATTCAAAAATATTATAAAGGAATAAATACGATAACCTTATATTGTATTTATTTCATTTATAGCTAATTATAACAGAATCATCAATGAAAAGAAAAAAAAAGATAGGAAAGTATGTAAACTTTTTTAAATGGCCACTTCACAGAAAACTTATGTGTCATTATGGTGTCAATGTAATGTCAATTAATTGATTTCTCGTTAGCCTACCAGTGGGAAGAATTGAAGAACCTTAAGATTTTTTTTTTTTTTTTTCACGGCAATAAACCGTTTTTGAGCTGTTAAGGATTATCCATTCTGTTGCAGAATGTTATAGTCTTCGCCAAACTTCTGGGCCGCCCTGAAGTTGACTTTCCGATTCGCAAGGCACGAAACGGTGCTGTTTTTGTATGAGATTAACGACTGCGCAGCCATTGTAGCCAACTTCAGGGCGGCCAAGAAAATTGGCAAGGACTAGGAAGACAGTTTACCTATCTGCGTATTTTTCACTGTTTTTTTTATCGTTATAATAAATGATTATTAAGCGGTTTCAAAAATTGTTTATGATATATTTTTTTAATACTTATGGACACGGCTTTACTATACCATTAAACTGGACAGCGGAACATTTCTTAATTCTCCATAGACCAGTTGGAAATTGGACGATGGATACATTTAATATTCCCCATAGACCAATTGGTCAGATTTCAATTGGTCTACGGAGCACCGACGAATTTTTAATTGATTGAATTTAAATACGTGACAATCTTATTTATTTATTTATTATATTCTTTATTGTACACCACAAAAATATATACACAGGACAAAAAACATAAAAGCAAGTGTACAATGGGCGGTCTTATCGCACAGGGCAATTTCTTACAGACATTTTTTTATTTTTATTATAGTTGATAGAAGCCGCCAGAAAGTGGTCGCGAACCCGTGGACTGCTGAATTGAACAACGATAGACTTCGGGCGGTTACTAGTTGGGGTTTGCTTTGCAATTCTTGTAACGTGATGTATGATACTCTCATTTAAGTTGCCAGATATCACCTTACTAATATTTAAAACAGTTGACACAAGATTTTCATTGATGTGCTCTGGTAGACATTGAATTTCCACATTTGTAGAACGTGTTTGTTGTTCCATCTGAGTTAGTCTCACACCTAGATCTTGGCAGTAGTTTTGAGCTGCTCGTTTCCCTTTTTAAGATCTTTAACGACTTTGATGTTTAAGGAAAACTCAGTCTTCATTTCCTCAAACTTTGTGTTCATAAATTCCATTGATGTATTAAGCCCTTCTAATTTGTCCGTAATCGCCTTCAACTGCGTGTTAACATAGTTCGCCAAAGTTTGGTTGAGGTGCCGCATAAGTTCTTCAATCTGATTCTTCATAATGCGCGAAACTTCGCCAGATGTAACAGGAGCCTCATCGTTGAGGATAGTTACCAAAGACTCTTTCTTTCTGTGTGTTACATTAGGGTCACTTGCCTGACTGTTGCTTACTAGGGTATTAGCAGCGTTTCGGTTCTTCGGCATGCAGGTCGGACACATCCCAATTTGCAGATTTGTTAGTTGGAAGTCACAACCCAGCTGCGTGAGACAGGAATGGTGGTAGGATTTCTGGCACGATGAGCATTTAGCTACAGCACTTCCTTCAGCTATGTCTTTTGAACAACAGTCACAATTCATAATGATACGACTTTTGTTTTAGATGCACACAAAGTTAAATTAGCAATAATCCCGTGCACACCAATAAATCGCACGCTAATAAAGGCCCACGCCTGGCGACAAACTATCGATGCGTAGGTCGGCGAGAAGAACGTCGTAAGCGCCGTGTATACTCGTACTGCGTCACTTACGCGTTGCGCTCATTAAGTTGTTTCGCCCAGGTTATTTAAGTAATGGCGGTATAATAAAATCGCTGGTTGATTGTATTTAGTCACTATTTAGTTATTATGAGTATTTATCACAAAATAAATAAAGCTGCACATGTGTTAGACTTGACGCTATTAAACTTTATAGGAATCAGTAAACAGCACTCACTATTTTAAGGGTTTTTAAATTATTTAGATGGAACAAATTAACGCAGGTATTTCTCGCGCACCGACTTTAGTTATAGTTCCTATAGTCATTGTGCCGATAGTCGTGACGGCCAATGGTATAATAGCCAAGAGCCTCGACGAACATCTGAGGAGGCTCTCGTTGGGCAGCTGGATCAAGGGCTTGATCCGGAAGGCGGTACTTCTGGACACGGCGCGTATAGTCAGGAGGTTCCTCTCTCAGGAGCCCTGACCACCGGTAGCTTGGACCCTGTTCCCGATACTGGTGGGCTACTATTTTTTATATTTTTAAATGTATTTTGTTGTATTTTTATAAGCTAATAATTAAAAATGTAAAAAGTATGTACATAAATGAATAAAGGAAATAATAATAATAATACCTGGAGCTGACGCTGGGTCTCACAGCATGCGAACCGTCAGCGGTGAGGAGTTGAACAGGCGGGCTCCAACCTAAAAAGATATTACAGCCGCAATCATCGACGATGGCGACAGAATGACGGACAGGACAAATACCCCTGTAGAACCGTACAGTCCAAGCACAGTCTCATACACACCTTCTAGGCCATCATCGCCATCCATACCATCTTCACCCATGCCATCACCATCGTCATCTCCCATTACAAGTTTAAATACAGTCCCACCCAATCCGACCTTGAATGTCGCGCGGGAGGTTAGTTCCTTTTGGGAATAAATATAATGACCACCAAAAAAAACTTTGTGACGATAACCCCTATCACCTAAAATATATACTAATCAGCAAAAAAAATAAACCTAAACCAAATTTAGTAAATTGATCACCAAATTTCATAAGTGCTAAAACCGTAAGATATCAAATCTAGTGATTTGGTCAATGAATCAGTCCAAGAGCGAGCGAAGCGAGCTCGGGAGCTAAGGGCACCCCGACACGGACAGGTTAGGTTCGAAGCAGCAAAGAAGTAAACCTATTTATCATGCGAACTTACCTATACATCACTAAATTAGAGACCGATATGACCACCTACAGACAGCAATTGCATGAACTTTTTACACGCCAATACCCAGAGATTACTGTGACAGAACAAAGGATTTCAGATCAAAGAAGAACTATAGTTAGGAACAAACTTCTGTCAAAAGAAGTAATAGATCAGGGGGGTGACCATAAGCTCTTAGAGTAAGGTTATTTTGAGTGTGTGTAAGGGACAGATGTATACGACTTGTATACATCTGTCACTTACTCGATCTCAAAATAACCTTACTCTAGAGCTTATGGTCACCCCCCAGTTAAGAGAAGAAGTACGCACACATTTACAAGAAGAAACAGAAACTAATGAGAACGTTATCAATATCGCATTAAAACAAAACACTACAGAAAATATACAACACGAACAAATACAGTCACCCGCTAATACAGATCCTAGCCCACAATCTCAAACATACTATAGCTCACAAGCATATTCACAGGCCACGCATACATCTACACAAACCGATAGTATAACCGTAATGTAAGAAAATGACATTGAGGTACTAACCGATATCGATCAAAATCAACCCACAGATACGCGTATTCAAGAGCTACGCGATAAATTTAAAACAGCTCTTACTCAATATTCTGGAATGGACCCGGTAGCTCGGCCAAAGCTGCCCAAGCTTAGGTACACACCAAAACTAAATCAACTTGTTCATTTATTTAATGGAAATATTCTCAACCAATGCATTAGTTATTCCAGAAGAACTTAATTATAAAATTACAGAATACACAGGCAATGCTAGACCAAGAAATAATAACAAACCAGCTTGGCAGCAGAGGCTTGTAAAAGATATAGAAAAACTTAGAGCAGACTGTGGACAGCAGACCAACCCAAATATTAACAACGATAGATCAAACAAGGTAGTGAAAAGGGTAGAAGCAATATTTAGGAATGTGACTATTCACATTAGACATGAAGGCGACAATAGGAAACCAGAAGAGTTTTTAGATACTCTAAAATAGAAACTAGCACTAAAAGTTCATAGGTTGAAAAGATACAAGAAAGCACAGGAACGTAAAAATAATATTTCTTTATTTGCTACGAACGAAAAGAACTTTTATAGAAATTTACAGACTAAACAACAAAGTAACACATTACCCGTAGAATTACCAACAGTAGAACAACTTTAAACATTTTGGTCTGGTATATGGGAAGAGCAAGTACAATATAACGATAAATCTAATTGGATAACAGATGAAGAAACTAGATGGAGTTTATTAGAAGAAATGGAATTCAATGAGTTTACTGAGTCTGACATAACTAGTATAACAGCAAGACTCCACAACTGGAAATCCCCCGGCATTGAAGAAAAAAAGATAAAATAAAAGATAAGATAAAATACATAATTATTGGTTTAAAAAATTAGAATCATTACACAAAATCTTAGCTAAAAATTTAACAGACCTTGTCCTAGGAAAACAAAATATACCCTGAAAAACCTAACCTAAATAACCTGAATTTATCGCTACAGGAATAACCAAAACACATGTACATGTTACCAAAAACTGAATACTCACCACAGCCGTCCCAATACAAACCAATAACATGCCTACCCATAATATACAAGATCGTAACGTCAGCCATCACTACAAAACCAATCAATAAACATACCACAACTAATAAAATTACCACAGCCGAGGGATTGGAAAGAAAACCGAAATGATTCTAAACTTTTAATTATTAAAGTTAATTACAATTAATTATCCTAAAACTGACCATTCCAAGTCGAGGTTGGAACATGGAATGGTTACAACTACTAACTACAACTAGCTAACCTACAGATGTCCATTCCAAGCCGATATTAGGACATGGAATGGTTACAATAATTAAATAGACTAACTACAACTAACTAGCCTACGAGAATCCATCCCACTCGATGTAGGAATATGGAATGAATCTTCTCGCAAGAAATGATCTTAAATATTAGCTTGGCATTGATGGATTCCGTGACGTCATGGCAGCATCGGTGTCGAGGTGAATGCATCGTCAACAACTTCCTACATCGATGCAATGTTATTTCTGAGTCAGCGAGTCTGCTAATTCCCAAGCTATGCATTTCTTGCTCAAGGTGACTGCCGATTCGACAAGGTCTATGTATGTATATTATCTGCAACGTCGGCGGATTCCTATGCATACGTAACAAACGTCACAGCATAATAGCAGAAGAGCAAAAGGGGTGTAGACGAGGTCACATGGGGTGTAAGGAACAACTTGTTATAGATTTCATAATAAACAAACATGCTGCCACATAAAATAGAAACCTACACTACACTTACATAGATTATAAAAAAGCTTTTGATAGCATTCCACATTCCTGGCTTATCCAAATACTGCAGATGTATAAAATAAACTCAACAATTATAGGCTTCTTGCAAAATATTACGTCCCGATGGAAAACTACACTACAGCTAAATTGCCACGACAAGGTTGTAATAACACGACACATTGCTGTAAGAAAAGGCATTTATCAGGGAGACTCCCTGAGCCCCCTATGATTTTGTCTCACTCTCAACCCCCTGTCTCATCTACTGCAACGCAGTCAGATCGGATATTGCCTTAAACACACAACAGAAGTAACCACTATCTCTCATCTTATTTATATGGATGACATAAAATTATACGCAAGAACTGAAAAAGATATAAAAAAATTAATAGATATCACGACAGAATTCAGTAAAGACATTAACATGCAGTTTGGACTAGATAAATGCAACACATATTAAGAGGGAAAATTAAACCTAGTGACTATGCAATTAACAATAATGAAACAATCACAGCAATGGAACCAATAGATTTGTATAAATATTTAGGATACAGGCAGCTCAAAGGACTAGATCACACAGCAATTAAACACACACTGAACACCGAATACAAGAGGAGAGTGATCGCAGTATGTAAAACACAACTCTCAGGAAAACATTTAATAAAGGCATTAATTTTTAGGCAATAAAATTTGAATTTTGAATTAAACACCTTTGCGATACCTAGACTAACATATTCGTTTGGAGGGATCAAGTGGTCAAAAACTAACATCCAGCAGATCGAGAGAACTACACGCACCACCCTTACTAAACACAACAACCTTTACCCTAAATCGGCAATAGAAAGACTGACAATTAAATGACAAAACGGAGGGAGAGGCCTGATAGACATTCATTTCTTTTGGCAGAAATAAGTCACTAGATTAAAGTCATTCTTTTTCAAAAAATCTCAAACAAGTAGTATACATAAAGCCATAGTCACAAACGATATTAACTACACCCCCCTTAATCTAAACGAAGAAAACACAACTTAAATACCATATTAATAATGACCATAACAATATTAATAATGACCCTCAAAAACAAAAGGTAGAAGAATGGAAAAAGAAAGTGCTGCACGGACGACACACACACGATCTAGAACAATCCCACATAGATATGATAGGTTCAAATAAGTGGCTTAAGGTAGGCAACTTATTCCCGGAAACTGAAGGGTTTATTATAGCAATACAAGGTCAAATCATCAATACTAAAATCTACAGGCAATTCATAATCAAAGACCCCACAATAACGAATGACAAATGCCGCAAGTGTCACAGTCAGCCAGAGACCATACAACACATCACGGGAGCATGCACAACGCTCACTCAGACTGACTATACTCACAGACACAATCAGCTAGCAAATATCATCCACCAAAAACTAGCAATCAAACATAAACTCATACAAGATACAAACACTCCTTACTACAAATACGTCCCACAAACTGTTCTAGAAAACACCACACTCAAACTCTACTACGACCGTGCTATACTAACCGACAGAACCGTTCACTTCAATAGACCAGATATTATTCGCCTAGATAAAGTTAGTAAAGTTACTTACCTGATAGACATTGCAGTCCCCTACACACACAATTTGCAAAAGACGATAGGAGAAAAAATAAGTAAATATGCGGAACTCAAGGAAGAAGTGATCAGAATCTGGAGGCAAGAAAAAGTTTACATCGTACCCATAGTTGTCTCCACTACAGGTGTTATAACACCATAGCATCAAATTAATAAACTTGAATGATGCAATCTATATTACCCTTCAAAAGGCTGCAATTCTAAAAACCTGTAGAATGGTAAGAAAGTTCATGCAAATTGAAGAAAACTAAATTTCTGTCCATAACACCCTGTCTTCATCATAAAAATTCACCACACGCTACATTGACTTGGCTTTGTCCCGTTGATGTAGTTTAAACTAGCCAAAGAGCTAAGAAACAGTCCATGTTTTTCGAAAATAATAATAAGATACAACTTAGATACAACTCTACGCACCTTCCTGATGTCGTGTATGGGCCAATGGATCACAGTCCTTCGCTATCCAGGATGTCGAAATATCCAGAGGAATAGCGAACCTGTAAGGATCGAGCGAGGTATATTCCAGGGCGATAGTTTGAGTCCACTTTGGTTTTGCCTAAAGCATGCTGCTGGAGAATTCAGGGCTAGGCTATCGGTTGAAGAGAGGTGGTCAGGTTATATCTCACCTCCTTTACATGGATGATCTGAAGCTCTTTGCCCCCAGCAATCTTCAGCTGATGGAGCTATTGAAGGTAACTGAAACTTTCAGTAACGCCATCAGGATGGAGTTTGGTATGGACAAATGTGCGGTCATGCATGTAAAGCGAGGGGAGATTCTGGAATCCGTAGGAATTCAACTCGCGGATTCCATAAACCTGAGATCCCTCTCTCCAAACGAAACCTATAAGTATTTGGGTATGTCGGAAGCGTTAGTTATTAGCACTACTGACATGAAGCAATCGTTGAGGGAACGTTTCTTTGGACGCCTGAAGAAAGTATTTAATAGCCTTCTTTCAGGCGGAAACAAGGTGCGCGCCTTCAACGGTTGGGTCATGCCGGTATTGATGTATTCTTTCGGCATACTCAAATGGACTCAATCGGAACTCGACGCCCTAGATAGGCGGGTCCGTACACTGCTGACTGCATATCGAATGCATCACCCACGATCGTCGATCATGAGATTGTATATCCCGCGGAAGTGTGGAGGCCGAGGCTTTTTAAATGCCAAAAACCTCCACAACCGCGAGATATGCAATCTCAGGAAATATTTTCTACACACCGACGTAGGTATGCATCAAGATGTAGTAGCAGTGGACAAGGGACTCACCCCGCTCTCCTTGGCGAATGAGAACTGGCGCAAGCCTGTATGTGCTTGACACTAACGACCGCAGGGAAGTATGGCAGAGTAAGGAGCTTCATGGACACTTTTGCCGGGCCCTACATGGGTCCGATGTAGACCAAGCAGCGTCCGTAGCCTGGCTGCGTTTCGGTGACCACTTTGGGGAAACCGAATCTGTCGGGCATGTCCGCCCGGGTGAATCGATCCGTCACATTATCTCTGGTTGTTCTCGTCTAGCTAACGAAGAGTACTTGCATAGGCACAACCTTGTAGCCAGGATTATCCATCAGCAACTTGCTCTGAAATACATTCTTGTGGCATCGGAGGTGCAGTACTACAGGTACGAGTATGTGCCCGACCCAGTTCTCGAGAATGGCAATATCACATTGTACTGGGATCCGTCCATCATCACTGACAGTACTATTATCGCTAATAAGCCTGATATAGTGGTGGTGGACCGAATCGAGAGGCGTGCAATGATTGTTGACATTACCGTCCCGCATGACGGGAACCTCGTGAAAGCCGAGAAAGATAAGCAAATCAAGTATCTTGACTTGGCTCGCGAGGTTGTCGACATGTGGGATGTGGACACAGCGATCATTGTACCGATAGTCGTGTGAGCCAATGGCTTAATAGCCACGAGCCTCGACCAACACCTTAGGAGGCTCTCGTTAGGCGGCTGGGTCAAGGGCCTGATCCAGAAAGCAGTACTGCTGGACACGGCTCGTATTGTTAGGAGGTTCCTCTCTATGGAGCCCTGACTGCCGGTACCTTGGACCCTATTCCCGATACCGGTGGGCCTCTATTTTTTATATTTTGAAATGTTTTTTTTTATGCTTTTAAGAAATATTTAAAAATGTAATGTAATAAGAAGTAAGATGAATAAACAAAATAATAATAATTTCTTTATTTGTATAGAATGCAGGTATTACAATAATGGTGTTAGTTTCAAATATATTCCCAGTACATTCTGCCTGTTGGCATACAAAAATATAGTGGTTAACTTGATTTAAATTAATTAGTACTTAAATTCAAAATGAGATCATGAATCAGCTAAGTCTAAATAATTTACATAATAAATAAGATAAAGTGAAACAAATATTACAATTCATCATTTATAAAATCGGTAACAGAGTAATAACATTTCTCTATCAGCAACGTCGATAGGAGTTTCTTGAATTTTATAAATGGCTGATCCTTAATACAATTTGGCAATTTGTTAAATATAATAGGAGCCATACCAATGAAGTTTTTTTTAAGCAATGCAGTGTTATATCTACCAGTACACAATAGACTCTAATATTTTGATCTCATGACAGTAGTTCGCATCCTTGTATCATTCAATGTGGGGAATAGATGCTTGTTAGTTTTAAAAGGAATGCAACTATCTGTAATCTTGAGATTAAAAATGGATCTTATGCACCGTTTTTGGGCTTTAAATATAGATTCCCTTTCGGAACAATTACCCCAGAATACTACACCAAATCTTAGAACAGAGACCACCAAACCGTGATATACCTACAACCATTAAGGAATATTCTTGTAACAACTTCAACGTATATTATATTATTTATTATGTTTTTTAAATATTGACTTAAATGAAAAGATTCTGTTTTGACCTCACATGCATTAATATCTTCATGATAAAATTCTGCAAATTCTTTGCATTTTTTGGTCAACTCGCCAGATTCCCAGCCAATTTTAGGCTTGAATTTTTTGGCTTGACTTTTTTGCCATAAATCAATCCTAACTAAGCTTAATAAGTCAAAATCTAATCAAATGTTAAGGTAATTTTATACTTCTAAAAAAAAGGCAAAGTTTGAGTTATGTTGCCTTAATAGGTAAAAAAAAAACTTTATAACAAAAAAATCAAACCGACTTCCAAAATAAAAGACTACAAAGCAAAAAAAACTTTTCTTTTTTGAAGTCGGTTAAAAATCAAAATAATTTTGACTTGAATTTTAAGAGTTTTATTTTCGACCCGGGTGCTCAATGTTACTGTGCCCGACAAAAATGTTTTGAGAATAAATGTAAGATAAATTGTCGGTCCTTCGGGGCTCCCTGGGGATGGGGGCCCCGTGTGCCCTTATGGTAAAGACGGTACTGCATTTAGAGAGAATTCTAAATCATAAGTGTAAATATTATAGAGAAGTGGACTAAGTACAGAACCCTGAGAGAGACCTTTCCATACTAAACGGGTAAATGTACACCCTGAAGGGTGGAGGGGAGTTTAGATTTAACGATCTCTCTGAAAGCATATTAATTATGAAATTAGACAGCATTTTTGGTATTTGTAATAAATTCAACTTTTGTTCCAGGACTGATACTAGGACATTATCGTAAGCTGAACTTATATCCAGGTAGGCAGCAATAACAGAGTTATTGGAAGAAAAGGCCAAGCGAATATCAGTTGTGAACACACTAAGACTATCAATCGTACTCTTACCCTTCCTAAACCCGTTCCAAACTGTGATGTTGCCAAGTTTTTGCTTTCCAAAAACCACTCCAAACGATTCTTAATGAGATGTTCAACAATTTTAGCAAGAACTGTTGAAAGTACAATTGGTCGATAAGAAGTAACTTTAGAAGAAGGTTTGTTTGGTTTCAGAATATGAATAATTGATTGAGACTTCCAACTTGATGGGATGTTGCCAGATATTAGCTGTATTGATGAGATCTAAATAAATTAAAAGAACAGAGTCAGACAGATTGGCTATAAATGAATATGGTATACTACCATCTTCACCAGGAGCTGAATCCTTAACATGTGAAAGGACTCCTTTAACTCACTTAGTGTGAAGAAAGAGTTCAACTCGGAATCCAAAGTAGGAACATAGGGAAAATTCATTACTGATCTCTGTTCAGGGACCGAAGGGGGAGCCAAATGATCCATGAACTCATTGGCCAACTCTAATGGCAGTTTTGAGGCTGTTGTGTCACTGTATGCTGACCTGAATCGCCTGATATTTTGCTATACTACAGATGCATTAACTTCTGGAGAGATATATGCACAAAATCTTTGCCAACCTTCAAATTTCTTTTTCCTGAGGAGATTACGAGTTGCACGAGCAGCTTCTTGGTAAATCTCAAAATTGTGATGAGTCTTAGTATGGCAATAATTTTTTTCAGCTTCTTTTCTTTTTTTAATGGCCTGAGTGCACTCAGCATCCCACCATGGTGGTGAAGGAATTTTGCCTTTAGTCCCATTCTTAATAGGGAAAGTATTATCTGCTACCTCTATAAAATTTTTGTAATTGCATTAGATAATAACTGAGGATCTTTTAGTAAGGAATTAGATAACGCAGAAATTCTTCTTCCACACAATTTTTGTATTTACACAGTCTGCATTTTGAAGTCTGTATTTTAATCGCGGTTGTGGTGTCAGAATGCAAGTATCTGGTTTTTTATGTGGAAAAGAAATGATTAAAGAAAAATGATCACTACCATAAGAAGACGGTAAGGGCGACCGGATAATGTCGATGCTAAGTCAGGCGTGCAGATTGATCAGGAGCACTATTTCCCTCATCTGGATTTGTTTGGCCTGTTGGAAGACTAATTGTGTTTAAAATACACAAATTGTTTGTGTCTAGAATTTCTAGTAACTTTTCCCCATAATAATCGGAACTAGAACTGCCCCAGGACTGATGCTGTGCATTAAAATCGCCCATTACCAAAAATGGTAAAACTGTAAAAAGATTATTAATTTCAGAAATATTATTTACAGTAGGGTGAGAATAATATATACTATACAGATTTTATTTACAATAGCAGCAACAGCAGATATATCATCACTGAGACTTGGAAGAGGAAAAGACTGAAAAGGCAAGTTATTTTTAATAAGTATGGCGACACCGCCATACCCATCGCTTCTGTCTGTTCTTAGACACGCATAGGCATAGCCAGGAATTCTAAAAGACAACCCCAGTTTCAGCCATGTCTCACAGAGAGCGACTGCAATGGGATTGTATTTATTTAATACTAGCTGTTTCCCGCGGCTTCGCTCCCGTGGGCCACCCCACAGGACCCGTTTTCGGGATAAAAAAATAGCCTATGTTACTCAGGAATAACGTAGCTTTCTATTGGTGAAAGAATTTTTTAAATCGGTTCAGTAGTTTCGGAGCCTATTCGGTACAAACAAACAAACAAACAAACAAAAAAATCTTTCCTCTTTATAATATTATATTAGTATTAGTATAGATTATTAGTATTAGTATTAGTATATTAGTATAGATATAGTACAGATCAGATTTTTATTTAAAATGCTACGACTGTTCCACTGAACAATCTTGGGTTGATTTGTATCCATTATGGTTAAATAAGTTAGACAGCATTTCGAGATGTGAGCAAACGTCTCTTCGACTCTTCACGTGACCAGAGGGCTGGGCTTTTCCTTGGCCAGAGAATCAGCATTGCCATCCAACGTGGCAATGCTGCCAGCGTTCTGGGCACTTTTCACGTTGACAGCGATGTGGACGAATTTTTTGACGCCCTATGACCCCTGCCCTTTTATAGAAAATAAAGAAAGAAAAATTGTTTATTCTGCACAAACTAAACGCACAATACAAAATAAAGAGTGGCATTCATTTTGTATACGTGTTCGTAGTTTTATTTTATTTTTATTTAACTGTATATATAGGTAGTTACTGTTAAATTAAGTATTTTATAGTATGTTAATTTTAATTGAAATAAAAATCATATGCAATTCAAATAATCGTTGAAATGCGAAGTAAGAGACCAATATTCCTTAATTTTGTGCTTAGGAGATTTAATTTAACAAGAAAATATATTTTTTAAGAAAATCTTAATATTTCTACATGATAATTAAAGGGGATAAATATAATGACCACCTAAAATTACTTTGTGACCATAACCTCTATTACCTAAAATTGTACTATGAAACCCAAATTTAGTAAATTGATCACCAAATTTAGTAAATTGATCACCAAATTTTAATAGCAAATTATTGCGCTATTTAATGTTGTAAAATAGGTTAGGTTAGGTTAGAACTGTGACCAACCGCGCGCGAGCCGAGCGAGCAAAACGAGCGGTGCCGCGGCAGCGGCCGGCGAGCGCTACTTCCAAGTTGCTCCCAGAAATTTTATAATCTTTTTGGTCATTGGTTTAATTTTGGTGATCATTTACTACTTTTGGTGATCATTTACTACTTTTGGGTTAACAATGATTTATTTGGAGTCATTTTGCCTAAACAGGATAGCGAGATGTTAAAACTTTGGTTATAATTTTACAATAAGATGCGGGTTTAATTTTGGTGATCATTTACTATTTTTGTCTGTTATATGTTACTATATCTGGTGGTAAGTTAAACATAAGCCATAATTAAATAAAAAATTTGACTGTCATTATTATTAATTGTTGATTTATTATGGTGTTCAATACCTGACGTAGAAACTTAATTAATAATAAGTTCTTGATGAGCTGCCTGGATCCCGAGGTTTTAGGAATACTGTTTTCCTGTGTGATGTGAAATTTGATGGTGAATGGGGTGAAGGTGGTGAAAAAGAAAAATTATTATGTTTATGTGATGGAGCAGATGTTACCACATCTGCATATAGTTTGGAGATTGGGGGATGTAGCAGCGACACGCAGCTATGGGACATATAGTGCTTTATTGACTTTCGTCTCTCAAACTCTGGGCATTTTTTGTTAATGGCGTTATGAATGCCACCGCAATGACAGCATTTACTGTCACTTTCGTCTTCAATACTACAAGTGTCAGCAGAATGCTCCCTACACTTAAAGCACTGAGGGTTCGACCTACATTGTACCTTTGTATGACCAAAATTACAACAATTAAAACATTTAATTTTTGGGAATGTATACAATTCTACTGGCATATAATTGTAACAGCAAAACACATGTTTTGGCAAAATTTGACCGTCAAAGGTAAGCACGACTGTTTGGGATGGTTTCCAAACAGGGGTCGGTTCGTGAACTTTATAGTTAAGACGCCTTGCCCTAATAACTTGCCCGCATCCCGTGGGAACAGTCACATTTTCCATTATTTCTTCGGGAGACCATTCGGTAGGAACACCTTTAATAATACCCATACGACACACATTAATAGGCATACGACACACCTGGCTGAAACACACTGTTCCACACAAACGACTGCAAAGCTCAACTCATTCAACATCAAGAACCACACAATTAACTGCATCTACGCAACAACAGCATATGAAAACAAAATTATCCAACAAATCAAGAAGTTCAGCTAAATAGTAATCATGAAACAGAAAGAAGTTACAAATACCATATTGGATAATGCCAACGAAACAAAGGAGTTGTCCTGCTAACAACGAGCAACAGTTGCAAGATACAAGTTATGGACAGAATATTAGCAACGCATCAAAGGTACATCCACATCAAGGACAACTTGAAGAAAACTATACAGCAATCAGAAGAAATCCAGTCCACAATAGGAGAGCATACATCATAGTCTTATCGGCCGGAATAGGAGCAGCTGTCTACAAACTCTGGTGGATGCCTTGGTCGGCGCAAACCCTACCTAGCTTATCAACAACCTGAAGCTGAAACACTTCGGCGCAGCCTTCGGTACGCCTCAATCTTAAGGGGGGAAAAGTTAATTATTTAGGCGTAACCTAGCTATTCAACAATAGCCTTCATTGTAATAAGGCATTAAGTTAACATTCCGTAAAACTTCCAGAGGCCCTAGACATAGGCGGCGGTGTTCCATGGACCAATTGGAATTTGACCAATGTCACCAAAACATGTAATTTTTCCCATAGACCACTATGGGAAAAATTACATGTTTCCATCGTCCAATTATCAACTGGGCTTTGGAGATTTGAGAAATTTTCCGCTGCCCAGTTTAATAGTATAGTAAAGTCTTTGTCCATAAGTATTAAAAAAAAACCGGCCAAGTACGAGTCGGACTCGCGCACCGAGGGTTCCGTACAAACCTCAGCTTAAAGGTATTATAGACCTGAGTATTTCATATGAATTTCAATTTAATACCTCTCCGCGTTCATGAGGAAAGGGGTAGTAAGTTTAAAATATTTTTATTTGAAATTAATTAATAATTATATCTAATGTACATTATTTACAAACTAATATTAGAACTAAAATAAGAAAAAATTAATATGTACAATTACGGGGCGTCAAAAAATTCGTCCACATCGCTGTCAACAGGTGTGCACTCGGAACATAATAGGTGTGCACTCGGACCCCATGGCCCTAGTGTTTCAACCCCAAACGGCTCAAAAACATAATTACCAATTAAGTTGTTGTATTTGCGCCGTTTGAGGTTTTCAGCACCTGCAGCAGCCGCCCCAGCGCAGCCCACCGTGCTAGGAAGATGGGATGGTGCAAGGGTGTCGACGCAAGTTGCATCCCACACCAAAGACCTACCCAACTTCCATGGCATTATGGTCATACCATCTGGTCTCTTCCCATCGACACGTGCCAGGCCATTGGGTTCTAAGATAGCTGGCACCCCGGCGGTGGCAAGAGCACGACGGATGAGATCATTAATGCTAGCGTGCCGCGCAATCCGACCTGCACTCTTACTACAGGAAAGGCCATGATGTCCGAGGCAGTCGACTGCTTCACCGCATTGGCAGCGATGTGGAGCCCCACAAGGAGCGCCCAATCGCAGACATGTAGCGAGTCGGAAGGTTGTGTCACCTAGCATAGTGCCTATGTTAGGTGACGGAAGTGCCTGAAGCCAGAGGCCCGACTCCCACTCACCCACAGCCAGCAGGCGGGCACGCTCAGCAGTATTGGAAGACGTATTAATAAGGTTATTCCGTACCAACCTGCAGAGCGGCTCATCCCACTGTCTCTGGGAAAATGGATTTTCGGGCCGATCCGTATCCGGGCAAGCCACTTTCCAGGCGTCCTCTGCGTCGATCAAGCACGGCACTTCTGAGTCAACCAGGGAAAGAGCTAAAATTTTCCTGGTTAGCTTTTCAGTGCTGTGGACAGAAGACAGGAACGCCGGTAAGCTTACACTAGAAATTTTGCGGACGCCGAGGCCACCAAAACGAATTGGTAGGGTGGCTTGCAGCCACGCTCGGTCGTCCAAGGCCACATTAAGAATGGATGTTAATGTGTTGCGAATGATTTGGTCAATTTTGTCCAAAAGTTGTGGTTTCTTCCAAAGAGGAGAAGAACGGAGAAAATACATAAAATTTGGACCGAAACAGCAATATCTGATAAGGGTGAATGCCGAATGTAAATTAATTTTGGAGAGTCTATCCGAAATATCAATAAAATGTTTGATTTTGTTATCGATGAAAGATGAAAAACTTTCTTCTAAAATAGGGGAACCTAGGAGGGTCAGGGAACTTTTTTCTAAGATTTTGATTTGCGGGGCTATTGCATTAAATTTATCTAAAGTCGATTGACTGTCGGTAACGTCAGAGAGGTAAATTTCGCACTTTGAGGGGTTAAGTTCTAGGCCAATGGATTTAAATTTCTGTTTGAGGAGTTGCAGGTCATTCAAAACGGTGTCAACATCACCTCCTAGCGTTCCATCATCTAAATACCACACGTTAAATTTTGAATTTAGTTGTTGGATTATGGGATGAATAGCCAAACTGAAAATGACAGGCCCGAGAGGGTCACCTTGTTGGCAACCAACTGCAGATTCCAAAATGTTGTCCTTATACAATAATTTTGATGGAAAAGTATTTTTTTAGTTTAAAATAATTAAAAATATTTTTATTATATGATGTAACTAAAAATTTACGGATTTCGCAATTTTTCCTTTATATGTGCTATAAGACGTTGCTTCGTACCAAAATTTAAAGATTCTGAGTTTACGGGAGTACCCTGTAGGTTTTGATTCCCTTGCGAATATCGAAAATTTGCGGAAATTTGCGGCATAAACGGCTGTGTCTTTTGATTGCGTTGGCTTAGAAGTTTGATTTTTTCACAGTTTTAAGGGACAGCAGACTTGAGTATTTGACATAAATTTCAGCTTGGTACCACCATGCGTTCCTGAGAAAAAGGGGCTTGACAGACAGACAGACGGACGGACGGACAACAATGTGATCCTATAAGGGTTCTGTTTTTTCCTTTCGAGGTACGGAACGCTAAAAATATCATAAACAATTATTGAAAGCGCCTAATAATCATTTATTAAATAATCACGATATAACGATTCATTTGTACACAGATTACAATATAATACACAGATTAAAATATTGTTTAAAGATTCTATTTTAATTAACTATAATTAGCTAACATTATATTGTATTTATTTATTAATAATAGCTTTGAATTCAGTTTTATTTGAACCAAAAAATATTATAAAGGCTTCTTTGAAATAAAGGGTTATAATGGAACATAGTTTTGGTTTACGTTCAGTGTCCTCCATAGCCCAGTTGGTATTCGGACGATGGAAACATGTAATTTTCCCCATAGACCAATTGGTCAAATTTCAATTGGTCCACGGAGCACCGACGGACAAGTGACATTCTATCATCGGAAGCGTGGCGATAGCGATTGTCAAAAAGGCAAAATGACGTGATCAATCCGATATCAAAAATCAATGGCTATAGTCAATTCAATTCAATTAATTTTTTTATGTTTATAGCTCCATCGATGAACATTCGATGATTTTGCCAATGTCAAGGTAGTTGGAGATAGTCGGTTTAAAATTGTGAATACTGTCGAATAACTATTGATCAGTGTTTGTAGCGATGACCTCCATTGTTCATCATGCTATAAAAGGACAAAACAATTTTGGTTAAAACATATAGAACGCCACAAAATAAATGTTAAAACGTCAAGTATATGATACATAAATAGAAATACTAGCTACAGTTGGATTTTGTTAATATTAATAAATCTATAAAGAATTTATACTGCGGGCGAATGGACTAAAGTTAATAGGAACGGAATGTTAATAGGGCGGGGGATGTTGTCAGGAAGTAAGTCGTAAAGAGGAATAGTTAAACGAGGACAGGAAAAAAATAAGTGCTCCAGAGTACCTTCCGCTAGACCGCATTCACACAAAGAATTGTCTGTCACGTGGATTTTAGCCAAAAAGACAGGAGTGTAAACAAACCCAAGTCGGAGTCGAATTATAACGGAGGTAGCTGATTTGTTTGAAAGTTTTTGTTTGCTGAACCAAAAATAAGAGGGAATGTATGGTTGAATAGTTACTTACTATCTTATCTTATACTTTCCCTTCAATAAACGTGACTTTTGCCAATGGGTAATCCTGCCATCTCTGGTTTAGGAAGACAGCGCAAATCACGGGGATAACAAGATGGACGTGATTCAATCCCATTCCGAGTAGCCGATTTGGCAATCGAGTCCGCATTCTCGTTACCAATGTTTCCAGAATGACTAGAGATCCAAGCCAGTGCAATCTCTATACCTAAACAGTGGCATCTATAAAGAAGTTGTTTGATCTGTAGAATAAGAGAAAAATTGTGACGAGAGCGGAAAGGAGACTTTAATAAATCCTGAAGGCAGCTAAGAGAATCCAAGAGAATTAGGGATTTGCTGAGTCCATGCGATTCAATGAAGGAAACCGCTTCCAGGAGAGCTATTGCTTCCCCTGTATAAGTAGAGCCCAATGGGGAACTACGAACATTTAAAATAATTTTAAAATTTGGGATCCACACAGCAGAGCCGACATTGCTATCATCTGACAACTTAGAAGCGTCTGTAAATACCGTGAGCCAATCGTGCCAGTCCTCAGCTAGAATTCTGTTCAGTTTATCATTGGCAGCAGGGTCATGTTTAGAGATACTAAAGTTAAGAAAAAATTTTGGTTGGAAGATTAAAGAGTTAAAATCTACTTCAAATAGAGGGTTCGTTTTTGACTGGACTAATGTGATGTGCATATTATTAAATTTCCTAAAGCTAATAACAAGTAGAGGAGGATTTTTATGGGACTAATAGGGGGTCGTTGGGATTAACACGCAAAGTCTACGGAGAAGGGGGAGAAGGATGATGATGGAAGGATTTGATCTGGATGACTTTATAAAAAAATCTATCACAGAGATATTGTCTACGAAGGTGAAGTGGTGGCTCTAAACATTCTACCTGAAGGGCATTAATAGGTGAGCATTTCATAGCTCCCGTGATAATACGCAAGCACTTAGATTGGATCTTTTCCAGTTTGCAGAGGGCTATTTTGTTGCACGGTTCCAGAAGAAAACTTCCATAGTCAAAGTGACTACGAACTATGGCATTGTATAAAATTTTCTGGGAAGTTGGATGAGCTCCCCAGCGTACTCCAGGAGGGCACGTAGAACATTTACGCCTTTTTCACATTTTTTTGAAATGTAGTCCAAATGGTAGAAACCAGATAATTTTGAGTCAAGAATGAGGCCTAGAAATTTAACTTTGTCGCAAATCAAAATGGGTTCGTTTTCAACTAAAAGGTTTATTGGGGGAATATTACGTTTGCGGGAAAAGACAACAGCATTACACTTGGGAACTGAAAGGCTTAGGCCGTGGTCAGTCAACCATTTATTTAAATAAGTGTGTTTAAATAAGTGAAGGGCCAGAATTTAAGCGAGATGAGGAATCGGAGAAGGAAGCTGAACTACAGTAGAGGGCAATGTCGTCGGCGTATTGTAAAATTTTACAGAAGCAGCTAACTGAAGACTCTAAATCATAAGTGTATAGATTATAAAGAATTGGGCTTAGACCGACCCCTGAGGTAGGCCCTTCTACACTAGACGGCTTAGAGAAAGGGAGTTTTGAAGGCAAACGGAAATAGAGCGGGACATAAGGAGATTACAGATGATGTTGACCATCCTCACAGGGATACTCAGCTGTAGCAATTTTTGGCTGAGTATTGGAAGTTGGACATTATCGTGGGCTGAAGCTATGTCTTGAAAAACACCAAGAACGCTTTCATTTTTGGAAAAAGCAATGCGGACATCAGAGAAAAAAATGCTAAGGCTATCCAGAGTGCCCATACCCCTTCGAAAACCGAACTGAGATCTGGATAAAATGAATGGCAATAGTCGAAATGTCAAATGTAAGATTTTGACACTTCGACTATCGCCTTCGCTGACATCGAATAACAATTGTCTAGAGCCTGTGGCCACATTTTGGTCGGACAAGAGTCAAATCGACACGCAAAAAAGAAGAAGCTTTTAAGAATTAGAGAGTAGAATTACTTTTGTGTTGTAATGTAAATTGTAAGAATTTAATGTTAATAAAAGTTAGTCTTGTCTCTTCAAGCGGATTACACCTATTGTTTCTTTTAAAAAGCCTTCCGCGTTCGCCCACAACCTAACTCCCGGATAGTTTAGATTTTCTTTTTACCATGAAAACATAAAAGATAGGCCAGACGAATATAGTGCTTGTACCTATAAAATACGGAGCAGCAGACCAGAATATATGTAAGACAATTGTATCGACGAAGACGGCTCTTGCCTCCCCTCGCCGTCCGCCTGGCTATGCCCAGTGTTATAGTAAGAAAAATATTAAACTGCTTGGTTGTCTTTATTTTTATTACTTCATAGCCTCGATAACAATAGTAATTATCTGATCTGATTACCATGACCTCTCTCTGGCTCTTGCTGCCCTCTAAATCAAGCCTTTCGGGGCAATGACTCCACTGCTCTCACAACGCTACGCCACTTTAATGTATTAGTAATATAGTTGGCTATAATGGCTGCGCAGTGGTAAATCTCATACAAAAACAGCACCGATCCGTGCCTTGTGCATTGGAAAGTCAACTTCAGGGCGGCCCAGAATTTTGGCGAGAACAGCACCTGCGAATTTTCGATGGGCTGATGCTAGAGGTGAGTGACCTCATCACAAAGATTTTAACATAGGTATTTTAGGGCCTTTGGTTATAAGGAAAATGATGCTGGTAGGTGCGTACCTAAGTAGGTACACACGATAGTATTAAATGAAAAAAAGATAGATAAATATGACGGATATAGGCGCGCTTTTTATAACAGAATGAAAAGTCTAATGATTAATCTAGCAGGTAGGTACGTATTATATTTTCCTAAATACCTACATAAAACCGCATGAAATAACAAACATTAATAATAAAGGTTGGTGTAATTAGAGATCATGTCAAGTTGTTCATGTGTGCTCTCGACTCTCGATATCAGGGATCCGTGAATGTTTAGTCCTATTATGTAACAGGACATGGCAGGCTCGGGGATATTGTAAGTAGCTAGCGCAGGCGCGAGTCCGGATGGCGCGCGGGGCGGCGGGGGTGAGGGCGCGTCAGTCGGCGCTCGGCGTCTGGAAGTGCTTCGCGCTTCGCGCCGCGCCCCAAACAGCCGGAACTCGGCTCGGGGCGTGGCGCTTACGTAAACACGCGTGGCACACAGCTCGTGTCGCAGGCGGCGCGGGGCCGCGCCACTGTCCGTCCTCGAACGACCCCATGTTGGCCCGCGCCGCCTATTAAGTCTATGTGGATAGTAGCGCGCAGCCTGCCGCGCGGCCGCCGCTGCCACTGTCACCACCGCCGATTAACGCGCTTATAGGTACTTACTTTATTTATAACATAAAATATAATAGTAAAATCTTTTCGAGGCTGGGTAATAATTTCCTTAAAGATTGTAAAATAAACAACCATCTAGGCACTTACAAAGACCCATTTTATAAACGTATTGAGTTGTATACGATGACGGCTTGTGGCTTGTGGCCGCTTCGTCCGTCGCGTTATCTTCTAGTATGTACTTATGTAAAGGCTTCTGCTACTGCATCATAATTGTGTGATAGTAAACTTTTATTAAAAGTGATTAACATAAATTAATGACACTACTTATTTAAGTTAGGTAAGTATTATTTATTTACTCGATGCTTTCAATGCCTTTTGACAAAACGGGTAAGTATTGGTTACCAATATACCTAACTAACTACGTACATATTTATATGTTGGATAACTCCAGATGCTAAACATCTATTTCTTTATTTTCAATACGATTTTTGGAATGATAAGTTTGATACAATTCATTGACATACCATTCATTACATTATTCATTGTACCTAGTTATTTAGGTAGGTAGGTATTTAAAAAGTAACACTTAGCATAGGTATTTATTTATTTGTTTACGTGCAAATTATTTATTTATTTATTAGATGGAAAACCAACAGCTATACATAAAATTTATAAACAAGTTGAGTATGTTACATTAAGCCAGTTACAGGTTCTCACGGCTAGAGATATAACAATTCTAAAGAGATCTTAGGGATCACTACTAGCAGCAGGCACAACAATCAGAAAAATTAAATTAATTAAAAATTATTAATTATTGTTGTCTATTGTGTGTGGTAAGCAAGCACTAATATATTTTTTTACTTCGGACAAATAGCTACCTAGTTACTTACATACCTATGCTATGTTTACTTATATTCTTCGTTAAAAATTACCAAGTCTCCATTAAGAGTTGAAAGATATCTACCTGCCGACCAGCTTAAATCGGTTTTGCTTTAATTGAATTTACAAAGTCAAGAGTCATGCTTGAGAATATTGAACACTTTTTACTCGTTGAAAGATATCTTACAATATTCCAGTCCAAAATCCGTTGCAATAGAGTTAGGTAAATAGTTTTATAGATACGTCTACCATATTTTGTGAAAAATTTTACTTAATATAATTTTATTAAAAATATTATGTCCATTCAAGATTATTTCTGATCTGTGTATATCTATATTGTACGAATACTGTTGACCCCATAAGTTGACGTGAGATCGCGGTCAGTTTACCAACTTCAAATAATATTAGAATAGCAAAAAAAAATGTGATGTGATTAAAATTTACGGTTTTCGGTATTTACCCTTTTCTTGTTAGGTACTTGATATGCCAAATTTCATGATACCTAGGTCGGTAACGGTAAGTTTGATTTTTTACAGCTCCGAGAGATTGCAGACTTCAGTATCTATTTGATATTAATTTCAACTTGATACCTCCACGCGTTTCGCAATTGTGTTTCGAAAAGTGTTTTATTATCACAACAAGGGATCGTTATAGTACCAAAGTGTTCTATGTGTTAATCGAGGTTATAAACTATTTATCACGTATGCAAAATTTACTCAAATCTGTTCAGCCGTTTTTGCGTGAATGCAACTTAGACATACAAACTTTCACATTTGTAATATTTGTTGGATTCCCATCCCTAACATGTTTAATTTTTGATATTTCAAAAAAATTAAACGGCTGACACATTCGTTTTGATAAAGTACTAGTTACCCACCTGATTACAAAATTGAAAAAAAAAAAAATATAGACATACTACTTTTGCTGACCAGATTTTTTTATAGAATACCACAGTATTATTCTTTCACAAAACGAAAGTAGACCCGCATTACAACACGGTAAAGTGTGAGTTGGTCTCGCATACAAAGTGTGTATAATCCTTCCGTCTCTGACGAGGACATTACTAACGAGGAAACCACATAAAAACCAAAGTTTATAATTTTTAGACTTCCGTACCCAAAGGGTAAAAATTGGACCCTATTACTAAGACTCCACGATCCGTCTGTCTGTCTGTCCGTCTGTCACCAGGCTGTATCTCATGAACCGTGATAGCTAGACAGTTGAAATTTTCACAAATAATGTATTTCTGTTGCCGCTATAACAACAAATACTAAAAACAGAATAAAATAAATACTTAAGTGTATCATCCATACTTACAACAAACGTGATTTATTGCCGTTTTTATTGATAATGGTACGAAACACTTCGTGCGCGAGTCCGACTCGCACTTGCAAAAGTGTTACAATTCTAAGGATGCATCCCTGGCTTCACCATCCGTCCGTCTTCTGATGTACGGACAGTGAAAAATAGCGGACACTCGTCTGCTAACAAAAAAATAGCTTATTATAAAAAAAAAAAAGGAATTCAAGTTTTTTCCCGCGGTTTCGCTCCCGTATGTGGCTCAAATAAAATTGCCTGTGACACTCAGGGCCGATTTCACCAATTAAACTCGCGATTACTTCAACTAAACTCAGTTTAAGCAAATACAGGATGCTGGTTGGTAGTTTCTCAACGATCGCAAACAATCAGAATTCTGTATTTGCATTAACGGAGTTTACTTGAACTATTCCGGACTAGTTACATTGGTGAAATCGGCCCACAGTGATAGTAAGTACATCTTTCTGAAGTTTTGAAATCGGATGAGTAGTTTCGGCAATTACCTCCTTCATCCAAATTCATCGAATTTCGTGCGGATGATCTAATGGTTTCGAACTCAGTTTGCCCATATCACATAGTGAAACGAATAACGTTTCATCGAAACGAGTCAAAAGTCTTATCGAGTCGAGACTTTTGCTCAAAAAAATAAGTACAGGTTTAGAAATAAAAACGTAATTAATCTGCCGCTAGGCAACCAATAGAATTTCGTTATTTACACATCACGTCTCCGCTAAGCTTTAGGGTATGGTTGAACATTATCATAATTGTAGTACCATATTTATAAACAGAACAACAAAACAAAAGAGATGGGAGCTGCGCCTCGCAAGCAAGCGGCGCGCGGCGCGTAGCGGACAGCCTAACGGCATCTCGGCCAATGGGTCCTTTCCACCAAAGATGTGCGAGGTAGCAACGGGATGCGCGAGGAAGATATCACTTCCTAGACAGACTTAGCGCAGCTCTGATGAAAAAGGGCTAGTAGAGCTAGGTATTTTATGGACGTGACCACGCAGCTGAATAGAGTCTGCTACGTATCCTCGCAACACTCAGCTACGGTCCGTGGAACAGACTTTTCCTCAAAGAAAATTAGGGCAGCAAAAGTTTTGGAAGTAACAACGGGAGTCTGCCATTTGTACAGCCGATTAATATTTAAATAATCCTAGAGCGAGCGCGGGATCTAAGAGCACCCGGGTACTCCGACATGAACAGGTTAGGTTAGATTAGTCACTGTTTCGATCGTTCAGGATAGATAGAATATAAATAATTTAGTGTACACCAAAATATGTAGTTATTAACACACGCGGTGCGTCTCAGGTGAAATAAGAATAAAGAAGCTAATATAAATAGAGAAATGCACTGTTGATAAAACGGACCTGCAATAAACTGTTGTTTGTAGAAACAATGACAATATGTATACCTACCTACTAAAAAACTTTTTAACAAAAAAATTAAACCGACTTAAAAAGTGAAAACTAACTTTCTTTTTCGAAGCCGGTGTCCTTGTTATCTATTGTTTTTCATTTTTCGACACCGACTTCGGAAAAGAAAGCTATTTTATGAGTTTTTTGTTTTTCTCTTTTTAGTTTTGGTACCTCAAATTACCATGAAAATCATTTAGGTATTGACAAAGTACATCATGACGATTCCAATAAGCTAAAATACGACTAGGATACATTGATTTATTTCGGAGTTCCAGTGCATACCTTCCGGCTTCATCATCAGATTAATTCGATGATACCATTTTCACAATTAACAATTATTTATAAGGATTTGCTTCATCATAGTCAGTTTAACTATTCGAGATATCTTATACCCGTGACATACTTATCATTATCCTCCATATATATCATATGAGTTCCAGTAATCCTCTGTGGTCTTCTTCATCACTTCCACTTCACCAAATGATACTTTCCGAGAGCAAATGCTTGAAAATACCAAAATCGCTAAACGTATGTATATTTGAAGAGTTCCGCGATTTCTCCAGGATCCTACTATTAAATATATAACCTCGCCACATTGACCGATCCCGTGTGTCTCGCATCCAACGAATTCCCAACACCTTAACCTGGTCATCGGTCCAACTAGTGGTAGGCTTTCCAACTGGGTGGACCGATGACCGGATATAACGTCTCCCTGTCTCACACCTCGCTCCAGACGGGATAGGTTCCTAGGTCTCATCCTGAAGTCGGACTGATATGGTGGTATTTTTGTATAAACACTTCAACACCTCGATGTGTGATGATACCGGTAGTCAATCTGGCACCGTTGTCAGAGAGACTTCAGTACAACCCAAATCTTGAGCACATATGGCTTTCTCGAAGTCCACAAACGCTAAGCAGAGATGCAGGTATTACTCTTCGGTATTCTATAAACCTACCGCAGCGTATGTATGGTCTACGGTGCTAAAGCCTTTTCGGAATCCGGCTTGCTCGGGGGGCTGCGTATCGTCGAACCAACGCACGAAATATCTCGGTAATGCCTCTTGAAAACAGCTTGTAGACATGGCTGAGAAGTGGGCCTATAATTTTTTAGTGATGACCATTGTCGCTCTACTTGAAGAAGTGCACCACCACACCTCTGCCCCATGCCTGGTGGCGTTTTCCCCCCAAGTATATCGGAATCAAACAGATTCTAAAGGGCCTTACGAACCAGTTTTCCAACCGCCTTCAGAAGTTCGGTCGTAATGCCGTCATCACCCGCCATGTTGTTCTTAAGCGTCCAGCGATCGGTGCTGGTAATCATTTGCAAGTATGTTAAGTTCCAGCAACGCCACATTCATTTCTTCTTCTTTTTCATGTATAATTCTGATTTCAGCATCAAGAGTGGAGATGCAGACGCGCGCGGCGCTGATGGCGCTGGCGGCGCTGGGAGCGCTGGCGGCAGCGGCGGCGACGGCGGCGGAGCGCGGCAGCGGCATCAAGGTGGGGGGAGCAGGCGCGGGCAGCGGCGCGAGAGACGCGGGGCGCGGCAGCGGCGTGCGCGTTGGCGGCGACGGACTGCGCCGGCCGCGCACCTCGCCCGCGCCGCCGCCGCCGCGCGCGCCCTCCTCCATCACCGCAGCGCTTGTCGTGCCACACAAAGCCTTTGGCACGCGTGATTACACAAAGGCCGAGAAGGCAGCGCTGTCGAAATTGCCGCGTAAACTAAAACTCTTCTCGCACGTGCGCCTAAATATTACGCTTTCTACGCAAGGCTTGACGCCTAGTCCTATGTGTAAGTGATAGTATTTTAAAAAACTCTTATAGCCTAGATAACTTCATATCTTTCTTTAAACACGTCATTACAAACGCTGTCATTTCTAGTTTACTAATTTCTGAACGCTTTCAGCTATCCTGGATTCGCTATGTAAAGAATTTCTAGCAGTCAATGTGTCTGCTATCCTCTATCTTATGAATCATGAACAATACGGGCGCTCTACTGCCTCTGCACAGTATTTTCTACAACTCGCCGGCTATCTTGGCATACCGGTAAAACATTTTTCTATGCATACTTTGATATAAAATCATGCTCATAAATGATATATTTTTTAATAAATGGTATACATTGAGATGAGCCGTTTTTTGTATCTATAGGTTATTGCGTGGAACGCAGATAACAGTGGTCTTGAGAAGCGAGCCTCGCATGCGTCGCTGCGGCTGCAGCTGGCGCCGTCCATAGAACATCAGACGTCGGCCATGCTGTCGATACTAGAACGATATAAGTGGCATCAGTTTAGTGTCGTTACATCAGCGATAGCAGGCCATGACGATTTTATACAGGCTGTTCGTGAAAGAGTTACAGCCCTGCAAGTATGTATCTAAATAAACAAGTCAATTGTATTCAAAGAAATTAAGAAAAGACGGTATGAATGTGAATGAGTGTCGTGGAAAAATAACTGTTTGTATAAATGTTGAATCATAAGCAGCATGTAAGGGTCATACGTTGCACGTGCCTTTCTGCAGTTTCTGCTAAGGAAACACCGTGCCGTGAATGTTACAAACAAGGCGTTGGGTAAACTTAAATAATATACTCATCATAGTTAATGATAAGATAATGCTGAGATCATACCTAATCCTTATAATTATGTTTTCCGAAGTCTCCACAAATATTTGATTTGTAATCTGTTTCGATTATTTAGCCACTAGTAATTATAATACGAGCAAGACTATGTTTTTCTATAGGATCGATTTAAGTTCACGATATTGAACGCGATCGTGGTGAAGCGGTCGTCGGACCTGAACGAGCTGGTGACGAGCGAGGCGCGCGTGATGCTGCTGTACGCCACGCGCGAGGAGGCGGCCGAGATCCTGTCGGCGGCCGGCGACCTGCACCTCACCAACGAGAACTTCGTGTGGATCGTCACGCAGAGTGTGCTCGGCTCCATGCAGCAGCCCAACAAGTTTCCCGTTGGAATGCTCGGTAATTTTCATTTATTAATCCTCGAAATATCGTATAATAAAACATCAAGCCTGTACTCCCGTAGGGTTAGTCTGAGGTGCAGCTGTAGTACACCCACCATGTCTCCAATAATGTTTTAAGTCCCATGTAGGGTTAGATAACCAGTTATTGGCACTTTAAGAAAATCATATTGAATTGCACCAGCATACAAAAATTATATTAACATCGAAGGAAATATTATAATATTTATTTTAAGAGTTGTTATATTTTCAGTGCAAATTCTCTGTTCATTCATATTTATTTGACCTTACAAAATGTATTGAACAGCATATTTCTTTTTATATTTTTTGTTGACTTTTACTTGTTTATATTCATACTTATACTTTAACCCCTATAATATTTTTGATAAATTATTAAAAATTACGCTGTAGAGAGACAATTTTAATTATTAACTAAAACACAACATACTATACAAACTACTTGTGCGTCAAAAAATTCGTCCACATCGATGTTAACGGAAAACGCTCGCTCAGAACGCTGGCAGTTTTGTCACGTTGAATAGTAATGCTGATTCTCTGGCCGAAGAAAAGCTCAACCCTCTCGTCACGTGAATAGTCAACTAACCGTTTACTTTATATCTCGAAGCACTCGTGATTTAAAGCATCTACTGATTTTTAGGTGTACATTTCGATACATCAAGTTCATCGCTGATTGCCGAGATAGCCACCGCGGTGAAAGTGTTTGCGTACGGAGTGGAGTCGTACGTGTCGGAGCCCGAGAACATCCGCTACCCGCTGGGCACGCGGCTATCGTGCAGCGGCGCGGGCGCGGGCGAGGCGCGCTGGTCTACGGGCGAGCGCTTCTACCGCCACCTGCGCAACGTCAGCGTGGAGGGCGAGGCCGGCCGGCCCAGCATCGAGTTCACGCCCGACGGAGAGCTGAAGGCGGCCGAGCTCAAGATAATGAATCTGCGACCGGCCCTCGGAGAACAGGTCAAATTTGCTACAATCTCTACTCGTTAATCTTTTGACCGCCTTGGTCTTCTTCTAAATAACAAACATAGTCATGCCCAACGCACCGAGCACGTCGACGCGGTTTTTGTTCTAGCGTTCAAAAAGTTCAAGATCTTTTTCGGAATCAAATAACGATGTTAACTTTTTATTTTATGTCCACAGTTGGTGTGGGAGGAAATCGGTACATGGAATTCTTATCCGAGAGAAAGGCTGATTATCAAAGACATAGTGTGGCCGGGGGGCCTCCACACCCCTCCGCAGGGGGTGCCAGAGAAGTTCCACATGCGCATCACGTTCTTGGAGGAGCCACCCTACATCAACCTGGCGCCGCCGGACCCCGTCAGCGGGCGCTGCTCGCTCGACCGCGGCGTCATCTGCCGCGTCGCACCCGAGCTGGAAGTCGCCGGGTGATTATAACTGTTCCATTATTAAATTGACTTTGCAATAGATACCCCTTTTACAAGAAAAGAAAAATAAGATTTACATAATATAACGTTAGTAGGTAGTACTCATTACCACGTATTTTGGGCAATCGATGAGTCTACGGCGTAGTACTTTTTACTAGCCCCCTCAGGCCGTAGCACTCGTAATTCCACTGAGCGCCGTAGCGGATCGCTCTGACGTTGCGCTCGTAGCTGATTTCTTTGTCGTAGCACCCGAAGCGGCTTATTCCATCGTAGCACTCAAGCAGCTCTCTACGTCGTAGCATCTAATGCGGCTTGCTCCACCATAGGCCCATAGCACAAGGGCGGCGGCGGTGCGCCGCAGACAGAGTGCACTACGAACAACGAAACATTTTGCACGCACACATTGACATTACGGTTTTACAGGGATTCTCGGGCAATATTGGATAGAGTTCAGTTGCAGTCGACGATAATATTGTTTAGATGATTTGTATAAACCTGTGCCATAATTTAAATAATATCGTTCTAATCTACAACTCTTTTATTTTTTTATTAAAACACACACAGAGGTAATTTTTTTAACTAAATAATAAAATAAACTATACTATGCTAGGGAAACCTAAACGAAAATCCTAAGTCCTATGGAATACTCTGCAAGCGGTTCCGACTGTTATGTGTTATGGCGGTGTTTATTATTTATTCCATTTAGCTTATTGGTTGTATTGTCGGCAATGGGTAGATTAATTTAGAATTCTAGACACACGTCAGTGAGCGATATAAAATACTAGCATATGTATAGTAAAGAAGCCAGAAATGACATAAAGATGCTTACGGTCATACAAATATTCAAGATGAAAACAAAAAACAACAATAAAAACATCAATATAAAAGAACATAATAATTTATTTCAAGTCTATAGGCGAAATTGTACATTTTGGCTTTGTTTAAGGAAAGACTATGAAACTTGTCATCCTTCTAGATCTCAACTCTTCTTCGTCGAACTTGGTGCCTTTTTCACATTTATTTTTTTGTCGAGCTTGGTGCCCTTTTTACATTTTTATGTTTTTGGTGGGATCATTATTAAACCATTGTTACGCCTTGGTACTCTCCAATCTTTATCGTATGTGGCGTCGTGATCTTTGATGCTCTGGTTAAGGCATGATGGCTAATAAGGCATGTAAGCATGACGCATGTACGAATAATATGATGTACCTATGTTTACACGAATCGTTGTAATAATGTTTGTAAACTTATACTACATACTGCTTTTTTAAATTTAGAATCAATGTTGTAGCGGCCCTAGTGATCCCGGCAAGTTTAGGTGACAGTTGTCGAGGACGGCGGGAGTGGTTCTTCTGTATACCTTCTATTTTGTGATCATAAGCCCTCGAAAAAAGCGGCGCAGCAGCGGTGCGGGGGCGGGCAACGAGCGGTGCACTCCAGTCAAGCGGTGACCGCCCGCGCGTGTGCATTGCAGTGTTGTGCAATTTATTTTTGTAGGAATTCACTTCTTCTTTTGCCCACAATAAATCGAGCGTTAGGAATAAATTTCTATGTCGTAGCACTCGAAGCGGCTTGTTCCATCGTAGAACTCGTAGCACATCTCTACGTCGTAGCACACGAAGTCGCATGCTCCACCGTAGCTCTCGTAGCAGCTCTCTACGTCGTTACACACGAAGCAGCATGGTCCACCGTAACACTCGTAGCAGCTCACTACGTCGTAGCACCTTATACGGCTTGCCCCACCGTAGCACACGTAGCAGCTCTCTACGTCGTAGCACCCAAAACGACTTTCTCCACCGCAGCACTCGTAGAAGATTTCTACATCGTAGCACCCTCAGCCGCATGCTCCACCGTAGCTCCGGTAGCAGCTCTCTACGTCGTAGCATCCGAAACCGCATGGTACACTATAGGGTTCGTAGCAAAACTCTACGTGCGTCGTAGCACCCGTAGCAACTCTCATTTTCAAATGAGCTTTCTCCTAGAGCTACGAGAGCTACGTAGCTCTCGTAGCTGCTCTCCACGTCGTATTGTCTCGCACCGTCCGTAGCTAGAGTTTCGTTATCTGACAACGAAAAAAAATACAAACATCCGCAAAATAATACAAATAGATGCTGTATAACAACTATAAGTCATATCGCATATGCGTCAGTTTCCGGTGTCAAAAAATAAATCTAATTACCTACTTTCGAATAGGCACATTATTAGTTTAAATAAATTACTAAATCTAATGAAAAGTAAGTTTTTTTAAACATAGGAATTTGGGGCATTTTTTATCCGGGATCTATTGCTGGTAGAAAAATACTGCTTAGAGAGAGAGATAGGGAGTTTTTGCTGATTAAGGAAAAATAAATGTCATTGATCCGACTATTGTACCTTACGTAACTTGAAAACATGATTTTTTTATTGAGATATTTTTTTGTTTCAAATGAAAGGTATAGGTGTAGAACCGTTTTATCCGTTTAAGGCCAGATTTTTCAATAGTCTGATAACTTTTATCTGAGGAATAAAAATGGCGGTTTGACAGCTTTTGTATAGAAAATATGTCAAACGGCCATTTTTACTCCTCAGTTAAAAGTTATCAGACTATTGAAAAATCGGCCCTAAATCATGCAGACCGGTCCAAGCGTTTAAGAGACAAACTCATTACTGAATGCCAAGTGAAAGGGTCGCGGCGGTCGCCCCTTACCGCAATACGTTTGTTTTGATCGTGTTAGTGACACTGCCTTTACACTTTTTTCGTATCGTTTTGAAATATTGGTATACATTGGTAGACATGTGTTAATGACTTTTTTTTTGTTATCTGGCGGTGACCTGTAGGATGGCAACGTAGCACTCGTAGCTACTCTCTACGTCGTAGTACTCGTAGCAGCTGTCTACGTGGTATCATTCGTGGCTGCTCTCTACGTCGTAGCTGTCGCCAGTCGATATTTTCATCGTCAACCTCTTGCTATTATACCAATTTCTTCGGGGTCGCGACACCCGACTTGCGATCGCCGGTCGGTCGGCGCCAACATGTCTTCTTCCATATTTCACTTTTATTTGTTATGTTTTTATATTATACTTGTACTAGCTGACCCGGCAAACTTTGTTTTGCCATAAAAACACCAAGCATTCATCTACCCTACTTACCCTACCCTACTTACCCTTCCCTACCTACCCTACCCTACCTACCCTACCCTACCTACCCTACCCTGCCTACCATACCTACCCTACCCTTTCCCTACCTACCTTTCCCTACCTACCCTACCCGACCTACCCTACCTTACCTACCCTACCCTACCTACTCTATCTACCCTACCCTATCTACCCTACCCTAACTACCCTACCCTACCCTACCCTACCTATGTAGGTAAGGTACAATTTTTTTTTTTTTGTGTTTTTTTTCATAAGTACCTTCTCCTAACAATAACAACACAACAAAAAATTAATAAGCGAAATCGATCCAGCCGTTCACGCGTGATGCCGTGACCAAGGGAAATAGGGATTCATTTTTATATATATAGATAGATTACATTACATATTTCACTTGTATTTCACACAGTTTGCATCGGTCCTTCTTCTTCTACTCTTATGTACGATTTACAACGACCTGGCTGCCCCGGAGCGCATTTTGCAATGAGTCAAAGAAAATTGAAGCGACCACGAAGCAGTAAAATGTAATGTTTGCCATATAGACGACCGGCTACCACAGCTTGAACGCAGATCCGAATGGATTCGTTAGTTATTTAAAATTTTATGCTTAATAGGGATTTTTAATAACATTTTTGAAAAGTGTCTTAATTAATTTCTATAATGCTAATATGCCACTAAAAAAGTACAAAATTTTTATTCAATCGTTATGAGCCATAAAAATGCATTTAAATTTTACATTTTAAAATTTCGCGTATTGACGAATACACTGGACGCAGTGGACACCATATTAGTCTGTGGTCATGACGTCAGTTGGCTGTTTAAACAAATGCGCCGATACGCCGATATGCCGATCAGTTGACAGTTTTTAGTTTACACAGCCGTATGAAGTAATAACATGGCGGTTACTATTTCATTTTTCATGGTGCTATAAAACAGATAAAAAAAACTAAAACATTGAATTGAATTTTAAAAATTATTTTGTTATTTTATGAACTTAACAACATGTCCCTACTGCTTTTTGTCTAAACTATCTCAATAATATATTTATAGATTTTTTCTCATAAAGACATTTTATCACTACAAAATCGCAAAATTTCTTTTATTTATTTATTTAATACTAGGAGAACCAACAGCTATAACAGATGGATAACAAATGTACTTAGATAAAGTACCTATAGATTAAGTACTGGCGTGGCCGCACATGAGACAGCAATAGTTAGTTCTGGTGTTACAACAAGATCAAGAACACTACAACCCACCATCGCACTGACACTTATTATCTATAAATAACCCAAATTCCTTGTCGCAATTAACACATAATACCACGAAATCATAGAAAATCAAACAAAACCGAGTTTGTTTGTCAAACCTGCCATTGTATTAGAGTTTGACAAACAACAGAAACCGGCCACGGTGACAAAGACAAAAAATAATCTTTTGTCCTTATTATTTACATGGAGCTGCCAATTAGCCATCTCGCTCTATCAATCAAGCTCATTTTAAGGCTTAATCTATAGGTACTTTATCTAAGCAAATGTATGTGAGACATAGAGCCAATTACAGGTTCTCACGGATAGAAACAGAATAAGTAGTAAAAAACTTAGGATCACTAACAAGCACGATTTATATGATTAAATAAAGTTCAATAAGAATTATACACTTTAAAAAAAGTCAGCATTCAGCCGACTGCGTGCCGAATAGGTTTTAGTGGTAAATGGGTCAAATGAGAACTCTTTACAAAGAATATTAAAGTGTAAAGTCCTTACTTGCTTTGCCTGTAGTTAGAATAAGAACAAAACCGGCCAAGTGCGTGTCGGGCCACGCGCAGTAATAGGGTTCCGAAGTTGCATAATAATACGGACTAAAAAGAGGGTTTTTTGTTGTTACATGAACATTTGAATGGTTTCAGCGGCTCACAAAGTCTAAAAACGGGCCCACATAGGATTTTTTATTCTATGTTCTCGCGTTTGACCACTATCTCGCCTGATGGTAAGCCATGATGTGGTCTACGGTGAAGCACGCTTGCCCAGATGTAATCTATTCACTCTTGACTTAAACTAAATAAGGACTAACTGGTAACTGAAGAAGGAGTTATAAAATCCAACTTCGCAACTTAAGTTAGAAAAATATAATCTATTTGAGTACCACCGCGGGTGCGAATTGCGAAAGGAACCGATACGAGCGCGCGTTAGAGCCACGGGGAATGGTATAGTTCGTTCCTGGATCCTTGAGTGCACGCTCCTTGTTTATTTCTCTTTCGGAATTAGAAAAAAATCGTATGTATTCACCTCTAATACCGTAGATTAGAGGTGAATCCTCTAATCTGTGGTATTCACTATTTCATTCTGGAAAGTTTTACGCTACTTAATTAGTGATGAAGTCATTTCGAATATTGACTTTATAGAAGGATATCGACAAAAGAAAATAAGTAATTTGCTTGGAAATCGAATCTAATTTAACTTTACTTTTACGTTTTAATTACAAAACGTCGAAAATATTTCTGCACTAACACAAAATAGACTCCACCGCACGCATGCGCATGCGCCGTATGGACTACGTTCTGGTATTGCCAACGACTCCGGCCATTTCAGTTCGAGCTTAAACATTATTAATTTAGAAATCATTATTATTAAGGATGCCATGATTTTATTTTTGTATATTTTTACATGGTTCATAAGCATACATTTACTATCTGTTTTACACAGCTAACAACGTTATTTAAGTAATTTTTCAATGGTATTTGTACAAAAATTTTACTGTGCCAAGTATATTTTATAAGTTGGTCGACTATTACTCGTAAACTTGTAAAGCCTGTTATGATTTAATTTTTGTAAATTTTTACATGGTTCGTAAGCATTATATTTACTCTGTTTTACACAGCTATCAACTTTATTTTAGTAATTTTTCAATGACATTTGTACAAAATTTTTACTGTTCCAAGTACATTTTATAAGTTGGTCGACTATTACTCGTAAACTTGTAAAGCCTTGTTATCCGTGATAATTTTCCTTTTAATTTCGTTATATTTACTACTGCCGTGAATTTTTTCACATAGCCAAGAGCAACCATTTCGCTGGCAGGGGGGGGGGGGGACACTTGACTCTAACATAAATTTGCAACTTAAAGCTTAATTTTACGCAAACGAATCTCTGAATCGAAAAATGGTTTTAACAAACCCATAATATTTTTGAATGGCCTATCCAACGATACCCCACACCATGGGATAGATGAGAAAAAAAAAATACATCCCCACCTTACGTCTATGGAAGGTACCCGAAAAAAAAATATGTTTTATGATTTTATGTTACCACTTTGTTGGAATTATTAATATGTATATACATGCCAAATTATAGCTTTCTAGTACTTAGATTCTCTGAGCTAAGCTGCGGACGGACAGACGGACAGAGCGAAACTATAAGGGTTCCTTGTTGACTTCGGAACCCTAAAAAGGAATGGAGATAGGTGGATTAAATCTAACCGATCTCCTGGGGACATTGAAGCGCAGTTTATGCAGGAGATCAGGACAATCAATCTCGTTAGAAATAATTTTCAAAAGAAAGGTGCAATCTGCTAGTCGACGACGATTTATAAGTGGTTGCAAATGAAATTTCTTGCAAAGATTTAAGTAATTATCAGAATGGTACGGTATACGCAGCCGAAAACATAGAAAGCGAATAAATCTTTTTTGAATATTTTCAATACGATCAATGTATTTGCCATAACAAGGGTTCCAAATTTGTGATGCTTATTCGAGGTGACTTCTCACAAAAGAACAGTAAAGAATCTTAAGGGTCTTGGCCCTCTTGAAACACCCTGCGAGTCTCATAACAAAGCCCAGTGACCTCGAAGCTTTGGCTACTATTTGCTCAATGTGCACGTTGAACAAAAGTTTGGAATCATGATATACACCTAGGTCGCGTACACCATCGCATCTCTGCAATAACTGCCCTTTAAGATTATAGGTTGTAGGGAGAGGGACCCGTTTTCTGCTAAAGGAGATAACTGAGCATTTAACAGGATTCAAAACGAGTTTGTTAATCAAGCAATAATCATCCAGTCGCGCCAGGTCAGATTGGAGAGCAATCATATCGTCAACTGATGATATTGAAGAAAATATCTTCATATCATCAGCAAAACAGAGTAAACTTGAGTTGTGGAAACACGAGTCGATGTCGCTTACATAAATGATAAAAAGTAACGGAGCCATCAAGGAACCTTGGGGAACACCACTGGGTACTGAAACCCAGCTCGACATGTAGTTACTGATAACAACAGCTTGAGATCTGTTTTCAAGGTATGAAATGAACCAACGAAGATGATCCCCTCTAATACTGTTGTTAAAAAGTTTTGATTTAAGAATATTATGGTCAATTCTATCAAACGCTTTGCTGTAATCAGTGTAAACGACATCGACCTGTGCCCCATTGTCCATACTGTCCGTTAGAAAGTCATTGAGTAAAGCCAGATTAGATACTGTTGATCGGCCCTTAAGAAACCCGTGCTGAGAAGGGCTAAGAACTGACTCAGCGCTGCGTAAACTTGGTTGTAGACCACCCTCTCGAAATTTTTTGCCAATATGCACAAATTGGAAATAGGTCTATAGTTAACTATTTCGTTTCTGTGTTATCAACATATTGCAGAATACGCCGCGATGCCTCATGCTGGGATAGTGCGCACAGTAGAATTATAGTGCGGCTGATGAATGTAGTATTTCGTGTGTTTAGTTTGGAGGCGGGCGCGGCGCATGGCAACAGCTCGCTGTACCAGTGCTGCAGCGGGTTCTGCATCGACCTGCTGCAGCAGCTGGCGGAGCAGCTGGGCTTCACGTACGAGCTGGTGCGCGTGGAGGACGGCCGCTGGGGCACGCTGCACCACGGCCGCTGGAACGGGCTCATCGCGGACCTTGTCAATAAGAAGACGGACATGGTAAGCACTATCGCTGATATTCAATATCTTGCTAGTTTAAACAAGATAGGGCTATGAACAGGATAGCGTGATTTTATGGACAAAAAATATCCAAACCAACGATGTTTTAAATATACTGATGTAGATACGTTTTACCGACGTCTGCACGGCAATACAAACACAAGCTGACTAGCTTGAGTGAACTCAGTCCGTCCTGCGTCTAACCGCGACACGACCGTGCGTTTGAACAGTAAGTTTATCTCTTTCTGACAATAGGGTCCTATATTTTTTTTTTTTTGATCTTTTATCCTACTCAGTAATAGAAATAAAGTTCCAAGTTCCACAGGCCCTTAGGCCATGTAAAGAAATAAAAATATCGTATTTATTTCTTTACATGAGTATGACGTCTCTATTAATGAAATCGCATTGATGCAAACAGTATTTATTTTTGTGAAACAGACGTACGTATTAGTTTACTTTTATCTGAATAGATAGTTGCCAAGCCTGCCTGTTGTAGTTGGTGACAAGCCTGCACCTGTCAAGGTGGGGTCTAAACTATAGGAATTCAAAGGTTCATTTTATTCCTTTTGTTTAGTAAGATATTCGACAAATCCAAGCAGTAATCAAAACTTACTCAGACATTCATAACGTACTAACGCCACTTACTGCGTGAGTTAAAAAAAAATGTTGTTACACAGGTACTAACATCGCTGATCATAAATTCAGACAGAGAGGCTGTAGTGGACTTCAGTGTGCCTTTTATGGAAACAGGAGTCGCAATAGTTGTGGCCAAGCGAACAGGCATCATATCCCCGACAGCTTTCCTGGAGCCTTTTGACACAGCCTCTTGGATGCTCGTGGGGGCTGTCGCCATCCAAGCGGCCACCTTCTCCATATTCTTCTTCGAGTGGCTGTCTCCCAGTGGATTTGACTGTTCGACTGGCAATAACTCGAAACGTGTTCCACAGAATCGATTTTCTTTATGTCGAACATACTGGATTGTTTGGGCAGTACTTTTTCAGGTAAGTTTCTTGAGTAATTTATGAAGTCACAGAATACTCTAAACCTGTAAGACCATTAGTTGATGTTTCCTATTACCTTGTAGATGATACATTCGGTAGCACACTCGTACATACACTAACTTTGTTTGTTTGACCTTGCAGGCATCAGTGCACGTAGACTCACCTCGAGGCTTCACTGCCCGATTTATGACCAATATGTGGGCTATGTTTGCTGTAGTGTTTCTTGCCATCTATACTGCCAACCTAGCTGCATTCATGATCACGCGCGAAGAGTATCACGAGTTAAGTGGGTTAGACGATCCACGAATAGCGAGGCCTATGACGCAGCGGCCGCCGCTGAAGTTTGGGACAGTACCATGGTCCCACACAGATGCCACCCTTGCCAAATACTTCACGGAGCCGCATGCTTACATGGCTCGGTAAGTTTTTACGGTTTCTTTTACTGTTTTGATTTTGCTTCAACTCCGAACTTACACCAACACATTGCATTACCGATAAATTAACTAAACATTAGCAAAACTTTATCTATACTTCTATACTAATATTATAAAGAGGAAAGATTTTTTTTGTTTGTTTGTTTGTACCGAATAGGCTCCGAAACTACTGGACCGATTTGAAAAATTCTTTCACCAATAGAAAGCTACATTAATCCTGAGTGACATAGGCTATTTTTTATCCCGAAAACGGGTCCTGTGGGGTGGTCCACGGGAGCGAAGCCGCGGGCAACAGCTAGTAGTCTTATATATAGCTATATTTTAGTACCTAAGTGTAGAAATCTAGCTTACTAGATTCTTCATTGCCGACAAAATGAACCAACTGTGTGAACCAATGTTCTAGAATCCTATGAAATACAACTAGTAATGGAAATGTGTTTAATTCTAAAGTTTTCAGTCGACTTTAAAAAACGGCATTAAATATTTAAACTCCCACTTTTTGTGTTGCCGCGGAATTGAATATGATCTATTTGCCATTTAAACTTGTTCGCACTATCTGTATCGTTGAGAATTCTCTTTTTTTTTTCAGATATAATCGCAGCACCGTCAGTGCAGGCGTCACGTGTGTACTCACAGGTGAACTCGACGCCTTCATCTACGACGGCACTGTACTAGACTATTTAGTATCTCAAGTAAGTTAACTTGTTTTACAAAAATATTAATAGACTGCCCAATTGTGCACCAAATGAAAAGTTAGGTACTATTATTCAAATTATTAAATTATTCAGTTGCAAGTTAAGACTGATATTGAAGATAATGAAGAAGGGGTTCCGATTTTATTGGGTTATGATAATGATACAATACATTTATTTTTTTGGACTTTTTACATATTTTTTTATGTTTTCAGGATGAAGACTGCAGGCTTTTAACTGTAGGTGCATGGTACGCAATGTCCGGTTATGGCTTAGCGTTTACACGTAATTCTAAATATGTCAGTATGTTTAATAAAAGATTACTTGACTTAAGAGCCAATGGAGATCTAGAGAGGTTACGGAGGTAAGTCTTTAATTTTGTGTATAATTTGTAGAGACAATTTTTATTACTTGTACATTTTTAATTTAGATTTAATAATGTTTGACGTTCAAAAGTGCCGCTTATTGGCCTAGTTGAAATAAATATATTTGACTTTGACTTTGAATTTAAGTCACAGAACAGAAAAAACGCCTTTCTCTGTTCTGTGATTTAAGTAGACGTATATTAAAGTCGCTTAAGTAAATTGAACTAAAATAACTGTTAACGACTGCGTCAGACTGCTTGAAAATTGGTCTTGTTTGGAACATAATCGTTATTTATTTACCGTCGGATTTTTGTATCGATAATCAAAATCCGTTCAGCCAGTATTATTGTGTCGCGTTGGCTCTTACACCAAACCGTTTATGATTAAAATTATTGATTTTTTTATTTTTTTTATTTGTATGTAATTGCTATGTTAATTAAATTCAGCTTTAGCATTGAAAGTTTAGCTGAGCGCCTTATTTAATAGACTATTTGATTCTATTGGTCACAGCTATTGGTCCACCAATAACGATACCCATTGGTCTCGTTAGTGGCTCGTTAGTACCACTACCACCCACAGTGTGGACCACTTTTGCCCTTTTTTCTTAGTTTATTTTGGCTTATGTTTAACAAACCACCAAATCTAGTAATATACTGACAAAAATAGTAAATGATCACCAAAATTAAATTTAGAATCGCAACAGAGTCGACGGAGCCCCGCTGGGCGGGGCTCCTATTTCTGAATACAGGGTCTAAAGTAAACTAACACGAAGGTGATGACGGGAGCTGAGTTCGCTCGCTTTGCTCGCTCACTTCAGCTCCCGTCATCTCCTTCGAACCTAACCTGTCCGTGTCGGGGTGCCCTTAGCTCCCGAGCTCGCTTCGCTCGCTCTTGGACTGATTCATTGACCAAATCACTAGATTTGATATCTTACGGTTTTAGCACTTATGAAATTTGGTGATCAATTTACTAAATTTGGTTTAGGTTTATTTTTTTTGCTGATTAGTATATATTTTAGGTGATAGGGGTTATCGTCACAAAGTTTTTTTTTGGTGGTCATTATATTTATTCCCGTTTATTTTAATCTAATCAGAGTAATAAATTAGTACCTACAGTCAGTTAAAATATACAAAGTATGCAGTTCGGTCATTTTCATATTTCTGAATCAGCACGGAAGTCCCATAGAGTAAGTTATGTATTACCGCACTTTGAAGTAGTGCATCTACATCGTGCGTTGTCTGTAGTTGTCTCTCTGTCGGGTTACCTAACGACGACGAAAACGACTACCTCCAAACGGAGGGTTGATGGTAGTCCTTTGTCTATTAAAAGACTTAATTTGGAATTGATAATTTTGTAGTCAATAAAAAGTAACAAGTAAAATTTCAAAATTTAAAAAATCGCCGATATATTTTTATTTCATGCTACATAATTTATCTAGTACATAGTAGATACGCTTCGATCGGCAATCTATTGAACACTTAAAATTATGACACGATATCTTGCGAAAACACCCCGATTCAAACAGTGAAACGCCCATAACTTTTGAACGGCTGAACGGATTATATTCAAACATAGCTAAGTACACTCTCACTTCGATGATATCAGGCAGGTTGCAGGCATAACATGGAATAGAGTGGCCAGAGAGAGATCAGAATGGAATAGGTTGGAAGAGGCCTTTGCCAACTGGCAAACGGACTTACAGAAAGTAAAAAACCGGCCAAGTGCGAGTCGGACTCGCACACGAAGGGTTCCGTACCATTATCGCAAAACACTGCATAAAAATCACGTTTGTTGTATGGGAGCCCCCCTTAATTTATTTTATTTTAATTTATTAATTATTATTTTTTGAAGTAAATATACAACTACACATTCTGTGAATATTTCAAGCGTCTACCTGTTGCCGTTATTAATATCGAGCAAAAAACGGCAAAAATAACACATTTGTTGTATGGGAGCCCCTCTTAAATATTAATTTTATACTGATTTTAGTATTTGTTGTTATAGCGGCAACAGAAATACATCATCTGTGAAAATCTCAACTGTCTAGCTATCACGGTTCATGAGATACAGCCTGGAGACAGACGGACAGACAGACAGACAGACAGACAGACGGATCGCGAAGTCTTAGTAATAGGGTCCCGTTTTTACCCTTTGGGTACGGAACCCTAAAAAGCAGCAAATACGCGAATAATTTTAATTATGTAAAATTTATATTTATAACAGTGCAGTAGTTTAAGAAACATAATTGTATATCTTTTGTCCGAATAAAAGGGTTTATTATTATTATATATTATTATTTATTATAAGAACACTCTCGATAAAATCACCTTTCAAACAAAATAAACTAAATCAAAATCGGTTCACCCATTTGGACGCTATGAGACCACAGACAGACACACAGATACACAGCAACACACCTCAAACTTATAACACCCTTCTTTTTCCGTCGGGGGTTAAAAATAGGCATGACCTCCACGGTTATAATTTTTATTGCCGAAGATAGACGACGATTCCCGAATTGCATAGTTTTATTGGAATATCTGTACCTACCTAACTACAACATACATAATGTGCTTTACCAACAGATATTGGATGACGGGGACTTGTAAACCTAATAAACAAGAACACAAGTCTTCCGACCCCCTGGCGTTGGAACAATTTTTGTCAGCTTTCCTGTTGCTGATGGCGGGCATCCTGCTGGCAGCACTACTGCTGCTGCTGGAGCACGTCTACTTCCGATACCTGCGCTCACATCTGGCCGCATCCAGTGCGGGCTCTTGTTGCGCGCTGGTATCTTTATCTATGGGTATACATACTGATTGTAATTCTTTTCCTTGTAACTAAGTCGACGAGAGTCATGAGCCACGACACTTACTACTGAAAGTGGCAGAACAGACAAAGTACTTGAATAAAAGTTTAATGTTGTTGACAGGTCAATCACTTACATTCCACGGCGCCGTCGTTGAGGCGGCGGCGCGTGGATTTGAAAGGAGCCATTGTCGCTCTGCAGTTTGTGCTGCACAGGTAACGTATATCTTTCTAGTATGTACCTACCACAAAGTTTAATAGTAAGGGCGCGGTCCCATTAAGAGTTATCAACTAGTACTTTTGTAGTTCAAGGGTCCTGCCATGAGCTCTTAAAGCAAGGGTATTTCCATTGTGCGTAAAGGACTTTGCTCTAAGAACTTATGGCTGGACTCCCAGAAAAGATGGCAGTATTTTAGAAGTAAAGGGTCTTTCAACAAGGACGGGTCGATGTTAAAATTGACATTCATTAAAAATTGGAACTGATCTGTGTGTGTTCTGATCTGACAGTCATTAAAAATTGGAACTCTCGGATTCGTGCCACCATGCGAAGCCGCGGCGGACATTTGAACGATGTCATATTCCATCCATAATGGCATAAATGGGCCTTTTAAATAAAAAATAAATTTCGTTAATATCTCACACACATCTTGTTTTATTCAATTTTAACATCGACCCGCCCTTGTTGAAAGACCCTTTAGATTAGGTAAACTATAGCTAATATATCTCAATAGATCCTGACCGTAAAATTTGGTATTATAACAAACTGCTCTCATTTTATATGTAGGTATACACTACAGTAAACTGTTGACATAGATGGACCTAAAAAATGTCTGACTTTACTGAAAAAAATACTATCTACCTTCTAACTAACCCTTCTGGACTACATGCTATCTGTTTACTTGGTAAGACGGTTCTCGATAGAGCGACTGTGACTGTAATAGAGTGATGAGCGCGGGCGTGTCCTTAGATATGGCGAGCGCGGCACGAGCGCGACATTGCCGTGGCGCGCGCTCGGCAGCTGGCGGCGGCGCTGGCGGCGCACGGGCTGGCCGCGCCGCCGCGCCGCCTGGCGTCCGCGGGCGCGCTGCTGGCGGGCGGCCGGCACGACGCCACGCATGTGCGCACGCTGCGTCCGCCCGCCGACCTACTGCCCGATCTCGACAGACCGCTTTCTTGCGGCGATTTACGCTCAAGGTATATACCTTGAAATTAATCACGTTACTCTCAAATACTTCACTTGCGACCGAAGTTTCGATTCCGGATATGGTTTCGACCGCACTTTCGGTTTCAGTCAAAAAGTGACTGATTATTATTCGAACCTAAAACTAGCGTTCATAAGCTGGTGATCAGCAGTAACAATAGGTCCTATTCCATCCGCACTTTGGCTCCTATTCGGTCCATAGCTAGCCCAGCTCCTCCCTGGGCGCGTCACTGGCTTTGCGGCGCTCCGCAAAGCCAGGTCGCTACCTCAGTTCCGAGTAAGTGTGCGAGTTATTGATAAAACTCCAGTTTGCATTTTAGGGTGACGTTGGCAACTGATTCTTCGGCGCTGAACCAGCCTTTGCAGATAGGTGATAATGGCCCGTAATTGTCCTAATTATTATTTTGAGGTTGTTTCTATTTAGACTGTAAAGTCGGTTAGATTATCGCGGGTCTGAAATAATGTCTCAATCCTAATGGAGTTGGTTCGATCCTCCATATACAGGCTAAGTTTTTTAAGTGGGCGTGGAGCCGGGGATGGTCAAATCCAAAACTATGAGGAATAGCGGCAAACTCTCAAAGTAGTCTCGAGGCCGATTTTTATGAAAACTATAACTGCATCATTTGATTTTTGACTTCTAGTCAGGGATCGAACCCGTTGATTTTAAACAAACAAACACATGCTGTATTATTACACCATTCGATTCGATAGTGTCACTAATAAGGATCAAATTCTGGGTAGTAATGGCATACCTTTATAACAAAAAGCTTATTTTGCTTGGAGAAATGCTCATGCATGCTGCGATACCACGGAGAGATAGTGCAGTTATGTGGGACTCCAAGCCACTAAAACTCCACGGTGTCCTCCTGTGCCGCTTATAGTTGGCACATGGTTACGCGGAGTACCCACCATCGCCGGCGCACCAGAACATATTGCACGCCGTGACCACCCCAGGGACCAAACTCACGCACATGGGTGCCAGACGACCCTGTGTATACCCTTGGTCCCCTTGTGACGGGACAGGTCAATGGCCCCCTTGGTCCCCTTATGACGGGACATGTCAATGGCCCCGCCGCCTACTACTTTTCGGCCGCAGGGGATAGGGAGAGTGGCCAACGCTATACCGACACTCCTCCTCCCCTGCGGCCCCACTGCGTTCGCCATCAGACAGCGACCCCTTCCAGGCCGCGGAAGGTAGGGAGTTCGGCGCACCGCAATACCGGCATTCAGGTGCGGATCCAGGATTTCACTCAGGAAGGGAGGGGGGGCAAATGTTTCTCATTGGGAGCAGGGAGGTTCATTGAAAAAAATGCGGTATCTGCATTTCAGATCGGATTGATATCCTTGATTTATTTTACAGTAGCAGGTAAAATAAGTAGATCTTATTGAGAGGCAGACTTTTATATAATACTAGCTGTTCCCCGTGGCTTCGCTCCCGTGGACTACCGCAGGACCCGTTTTCGGGATTAAAAAATAGCCTATGTCACTCAGAAATAATTTAGCTTTCTATTGGTGAAATAATTATTTAAATCGGTCCAGTAGTTTCGGAGCCTATTCGGTACAAAAAAACAAACAAAAAAGTATTTCCTCTTTATAATGTTGGTATAGATAGGCTCGCGTTTGACCTCTATTTCACCTGATGGTAAGCGTTGATGTGGTACCGACGAATGGCATGGAGGTGTACGAAAGCAAAAAAAATATAGGACACTGTACTTAACTCTAAAAATAATTTTATTTTAAGAGTAAATATACCTTAGTATATTACTTATATAAATTTTCAATCTTTTCAGAGAGCGGACGCGAGTAGAAATGGAAACAGTGCTGTGAGGCGTGTATAGCGCCACCCTTTTTCAATTCCTGAAGGCTGTTCTTACACCAAGTTATACAAAACGAAATTAGTTATACCTAATGTTAAATAACGGACACATTAAAAAAAACGTTGTAATTATTAAATAAACTATTACAATTATTAAAACAGATGGCTGGACGTAGATAGCGAAGCGTTGTTGTGGGACTCGCGTGCGGTGCAGGCTGGGCGCCGGGCGCGCGCCCCTGTGTTGTCTACTACGATAAAATATATTTTTTGGACAATATGAATTGTTTTATTTATTATTATGCAGGGTATAACAGCAAGGTGTGATCATTTATTTCAAAACTGCTTCTGCATGCCCATTTATATGAACAACTAACTCCAATGAAGCCACAGTGGTGATGTGGGGAATCGTATTCTTGTTTTTTTTTTCTTAAGTTCCGCGCATGCGACATTCTTTCGTATTACCGGATACTATCCCGTTGGCTGGTAGAGCTTGATAAACAGGGTCGGTTTATGACATGGCATCCCGTCATAATTCAACACTTCGCATAAGTTTGATAGCGACTTGCTGTGCTTGTGCGGATCGCATGCACTTATTACCACCTTGGAGAATAAATAGCTAAACTACACCTATCTACAAAAAACTTTATAAGTTTATCTTGGAAATCACAAGCAACGGTGAAGGAAAATCTCGTGAGGAAACCTGGACATATATATTAGTCTAAGACCCGGGGAGTGACCATAAGCTCGGGTAAGGTTATATTGAGTGTGCGCAACGGATAGATGTTTACAAGTCATATACATCTGTTCCTTACACACACTCAAAATAACCTTACTCTAAGAGCTTATGGTCACCCAATTTTTTTTTTATCTTTGATAAATTCTCATGCATACTGCGCTACCACGGGAAGATAGCGCAGCTATGTGCGACTCCAACCCACTAAAACTCCACGGTGTCCTCCTGTGCCGCTTATTGCGGGAACACGGGCACGCGTTAGCACTCACCACGAACCCGCCGCGTCTGTCCGTCACTGGACGCTTCTCTGGGAAGTACCCCCCATCACCGGCGCACATGTGTTCTACATTGTGCGCCTTGACCACCCCACCACAGGGCAAACCAGCACATGGGTGCCAGACGACCCCGTGTATTTTTCGGCCGCAGGGCATAGCGAGAGCGGCCAACGCTATACCGACACTCCTCCTCACCTGCGGCCCCACCGCGTCCGCCATCAGACGGTGGGACCCCGTCCAGGCCGCGGAAGGTGAGCGGCGCACCGCAATACCGGCACTCCTCTCCCGCCGCAGCCTCCAACCCTCAGCCGCAATATCGTATGGGTTTGGGAGGCCCCATACGACATCGCGGCCCACCTCAGTTGCGATGTCGCCCAGGCAGCACCGCAACCTACATGTCTGCCCCTACGTCGTCGGCTTATCGGCAAAACCCGCCTCGACAATAGGATAACCCACCGGGGGGGATGTTCACCCCCTGGAGTTATAAAGTTAATGTAAATCTGAAATAGCCAAGCCAGAGGCCTGTGGGGTTACCAAAGGCAGACAAAATAAAATTACTCAGAAAATTCATCTAAATATGTAGACGATGGGGATACATTAGAAGATGATCTATTCTTCTTTTTATGTAATTAACTGCGACGGTCGGACGGGGTCTAAAAGGAGGATAATGTTTGAACAAATACATATTTTCCTTAGATAAAGTACCTATAGATTAAGCACTGGCTTGGCCGCACATGAGACAGCAATAGTTAGTTCTGGTGTTACAACAAGAACAAGAACACTACAACCCACCATCGCACTGACACTTATTATCTATAAATAACCCAAATTCCTTGTCTCAATTAACACATAATACCACGAAATCATAAAAATCAAACAAAACCGAGTTTGTTTGTCAAACCTGCCATTGTATTAGAGTTTGACAAACAACAGAAACCGGCCACGGTGACAAAGACAAAAAATAATCTTGTGTCCTTATTATTTACATGGAGCTGCCAATTAGCCATCTCGCTCTATCAATTAAGCTCATTTTAAGGCTTAATCTATAGGTACTTTATCTAAGATATGTTTACTTTATACAGCGGTTTAAAGTTTCGTCATTACTATATAGGCTCGGGAAAAAATGTTGGCAACATTAAGAGCAAGTGATGTCAATGTCAACATAATGTCATGTCAGTCATGTCATGTCATCTGTTGGATTATTTGTGTTCTGTGCAGTCACCGGTAGTTCGTTCGATGACTGTTAGAAATTGCTGATATTTTGTTACACCTTGCGTTCTCAAACAGTACATTATTGTTATAATTTTAATCATGTCCAAAGATATCATTGTTCTTACACCAAATGGAAGGAGGCAAAAAATACATTGTACTCCTGATACGAGTATTTTACAGGTATGAAAATATTCCATTCCATTTGTAACCACTAGGTTTATATATTTATTTACATGAATATGTTATTCCCGTAATAATCAAGATACACTTGCTACATTCCATTTGTAACCACTTATTAGGTTTATAAAAGTATTTACATGAATATATTATCCCGTAATAATCAAGATACACTTGCTACATATTATCAGAGTAGGTAACTCACACTATTTATTTCAATGAGACAAATAAATTGCAAGTATGAATATCAAAATTCACAAGAAAAATTATAAGTAATGGTTCTAGTTGTCCATTTCAATATGTGGTTTCATATGGTGAATGAACAAGAAACTCCATAGTCATGAGAATTGCGTTTCCTTAATGTTAAAGAACTACCTACAATGTTCCAGTAAAATGATTTCAACACTTTTATTTTCTAGATGGATAAAAAAAATTACTGCTGCATATCATTATTTTTAATAAAATTTTATTCCACCTAACATCTGTCTTAAAATACCTAAATCTAAATTATAAAAGCCTTAAAATAAAGGTAATTTCCTAAATACTCCGGCTGATTCCTATAGTGTGATAGTCATTTTATAATTTTTATAATAATTTATGGTGGACCATAATGAGTCTAGATTAAACGGGGAAGGAATACATCCTGAGAAAACCTGGATCTATAGTTAATACATAAGTTTGAAATCACAAACCCTTCTTGAGCAAGTGTGTATCTGATTAATAACTTTATCTGTTGTATTAAAAATAATTATGTATTTAATTTATAGGTTTTGGAAGATGTCTGCCAGAAGCAAGGCTTTCAACCTTCTGATTATGATTTAAAGCATCATAACCATATTTTGGATTTAACAACTACTGTCAGGTTTTCCAATCTTCCTAACAAAGCTACACTAGAAATGGTAGAAGCTGACAAGAAAAGGGAAGAATTTAATGTCACCATTGGATTGCAATTAGAAGATGGTAATTTTTTTATATTTTCTTAATATATTATTGCCATGATAATTCAAACAAATTTGCTTATTACTAGCCGACGCCTTGCGGTTTCACCCGCATAGTTCCCGTTCTCGTGGGAAAACAGGCATAAAAAGTTGCCTATGTCACTCAGGGATAGTGTAGTTTCCCTACGGTGACATAATTTTTGAAAATGAATAAACTTAAAAACTACTGATCTATCCTCTTTATAATATTAGTATAGATTGCAATAGCCAGTCATCATCATCATCATCATTTCAGCCAATAGCCAGTAAAAAAAAACAAATTCAGGAGAAAGTCTAGTTTGTTCTGTCATCTCCTACTGGGCCAGTGCTGTTTCTATTGTATCATTTGACATTTGTTGGAACATTGCTTCACAAAAGCATGGCTGCCCCATTTCAAAACCTAGTAAGGACTTAAAACTAAATTTTACAGGAGAGTGCATAAACGTAAAATAGGTCAGCTGCCTTTGAAAGGTATTTATGTTAGGTAAAAAAATACTATTGGTAAACTTAGCAAGTCCAGAGACTTACTAGATTTTAAACTGGCCACGAAGAAATAAATAGTGCAGTTACTAGTTCATGCTTAAATATATCTGGTTTTATGTGAGTTTTCAACGCTGGTGTTGGTGTGGGTTTTATTTGGTAGGGACTTACTAGGGTAGCAAGATTATGCAATAAAACGATTTTTGTAAAAAGTGTCCCATGAAATGGGGCAGCCGAGCACTTCAAAACAAATTGTAGGTACCTCCCTCCATTTTGAATTTGGTTAAATATAACTAAAAAATAAGAACATTTGAAATATGCAGGAAACTGTAAAAGAAATACTTAATCATAATTTATGATTCCTCTATTGCAGGTGAAAGAAGAACAGCTGATTTTGCACCCAATACATCATTATATGAATTAATAAATTCACTGGCCCCAGGAGAATTAAATACATTGGACCAGCCAACTGTTCTGTACATGCGTCAAGAAGTTGTGGGTGAAACTGCCCTCCGAGAAAAGACTTTGAGACAGTTAGGATTAATAAGGGGTAGAGCCATTCTCAGGTTGCTTAATAAACAAGCTGAAGCAAGGTAATCTTAAGTAACATGCAAAATAAATGGCAAAAATTTATATGATACTTTATGTTAAGATTTCCCTTCTTATATTAATTTTATTTATAGACAAGCTAACGTTTCTGCTTTTTATCGCCGACCAGTCATTGATGAAAAAGTTCCAGATGAGAAAAAAGAAATAAAAAAACAACAAACAGAAGACAACCCAGTTTCGGGACCTTCAAAAACAAACACGCACAATCAAGATCAATTTCAGAAGCTTGATGATATTATACACAAATACAAGGAAAGTGCTCTCCAACAGAAAAATAAAATAGAGCCTAAAGTGATTGAACATGATGAAAGTTCATCTCAAGAACAAGAAACAGCTGTTAAAGAGGAAATGATGGATGTTGATGTAAAAAAAGAGAATTTATCATTCTCTTCTCAATCAAGAGAATATTTAGAAAGACGACTGAAAATTGAAGAAGAAGTCACTTTTGTAAGTATTTTTATCCAAGTGCAACTTTTCTCAAGTATATTTGTAGTGTAACAATACATTTACAGTGACAATCAAATCAAGGGCTTTCACCAATGTGTTTGGTTGCAATGTCCTCACTATTGATGACATTGTATAGTTAGTTGATCATCCAGTATTAGCTATGGATATTTTGCTCACATTTGTTGAAGATTGAAACTGATTGAAATACAATACAAGTAATTGTGCGAAGTTCGCCTGAGGCAACCCAAAAAATGCTAATGGTGTATCCATGTATGTGTGGTAAATACAACCTGCAGCCTAATTGCGCAATCGACTTCGGAAAGGCAAAGGGTTTGACCTCCATCAATCGACAAATCACATGCGAGATGAAAGACACGATGTGGATTTCCGTCTATGTGATTGGTCAATTGATGGGGGGTCAAACCCTTTGCCTTGCCGAATTCACTTGCGCAAATAGGCTACCGAACTGAGTTTGTTTTGTCAGCTTTTATTTTTATCAGCCATTAAGAGATCAGCTTGAGGCTGTTTCACTCTTATAGCCCTCATCAAACTTCTGGGCCGCCCTGAATATGGTTTACCGCATGCGCGAGGCACGAAACGGTTCTGTTTTTGTATGAGATTTACTACTGCGTAGCCATTGTAGCCAACTTCAGGGCGGCCAAGAAGTTTGACGAGAACTATACCAGTCTTTGGCACGCAAAAGTGCCTGTCAGGACAAATCAATCTAATAAAAATTCGGCAGTAAACAGCGGTTACTGGGTTGGGTTCAGGATACTGCCTTGAGACATGCTAGGATCCGACGTCGATTTGTGACCTGGGAAGGCTGTCTTGCTTGAGAGTGCCGAAGAGTAGCTTTAAGCACATTTAATATATTTTGGGATACCTAGGTAACTAGAAGTTCGCACTTCGCGTTGTTGTTGTTGGACTTTGCGTTTGGATCATACACAACAGTGCAACAATTATTTTATGTATTTATGTAGATGTCACCGGATTATTATTATAAGTTTATGAAATATCTCGACCGGTAATTTGCAAATTCTCGATAAATATCATAATTCGATTTATCAAAATCTCGTGTCCTGCCGAGAAATGAACTGGCCACCACTCATTGCACAGTTTTACAATATATCTGATTTTCGTAAGATGATGATAGTGTACTTTACGAATAAACTAGCTTCCCACCTCGGCTTTACAAAAATATAGCTTACTAGCTGTTCCCCGCGGCTTCGCTCCCGTGGACCATCCCACAGGACCCTGATGGTAAGCCATGATGTGGTCTACGGTGAAGCACGCTTGCTTAGATGTAACCTATTCACTGTTGACTTAAACTAAAGACTAGGTCTAACTAGTAACTGAAGAAGGAGTTATAAAATCTAACTTCGCAACTGAAGTTGGAAAAATATTATTTGAGTACCACCGCGGGTGCGAATTGCGAAAGGATACGAGCGCGCGTAAGAGCCACGGGGAATGGTATGGTTCGTTCCTGGATCCATGCACGCACGCTCATTGTGTATTTCTCTTTCGGAATTAGAAAAATTTCGTATGTATTCACCTCTAATCTGCGGTATTCACTATTTCATTCTGAAAAGTTTTACGCTACTCAATTAGTGATGTAGTCGGGTCTAATATTAACTTCATAGATGGATATCGACAAAAGAAAATAAGTAATTTGCTTGGAAATCGAATTTAATTTGACTTTACTTTTACGTTTTGATTACAAAACGTCGAAAATACTTCTGCACTAACACAAAATAGACACCCCCGCGCGCATGCGCCGTATGGACTACGGACTGTTACAGCCAACGACTCCGGCCACTCCAATGCGTTATTCGAGCTTAAACATGATTAATTTAGAAATCATTATTATTAAGGATGTTATGATTTTATTTTTGTATATTTTTTATTTTGTATACGTGGTTCATAAGCATGTATTTACTATCTGTTTTACACAGTTAACAACGTTATTTAAGTAATTTTTAATGGCATTTGTACAAAAATTTTACTGTGCCAAGTACATTTTATAAGTTGGTCGACTATTACTCGTAAACTTGTAAAGCCTGTTATGATTTTATTTTTGTATATTTTTACATGGTTCTTAAGCATATATTTACTCTGCTTTACACAGCTATCAACGTTATTTAAGTAATTTTTCAATGGCATTTGTACAACATTTTTACTGTTCCAAGAACATTTTATAAGTTGGTCGACTATTACTCGTAAACTTGTAAAGCCTACTTATCCAAGATAGTTTCCTTTTAATTTCGTTATATTTACTACTGCCATGAATATTTTCACATAGCCAAGAGCAACCATCTATCTATGGGAGGTAACCGAAATTTTTTTTTCATGATTTTATGTTACCACTTTGTCAGAACTATTAATATGTATATCCCTGCCAAATTATAGCTTTCTAGTGCTTAGATTCTCTGAGCTAAGCTGCGGACGGACAGACGGACAGAGCGAAACAATAAGGGTTTCTTGTTGACTTCGGAACCCTAAAAGTTGAAATTGACTTAGGAGATCGTTTACGTTAACACGATCGAGCACGGGTAAAAACCGGAATAAGTGCATTGAATGTTATACAGCCATTGCACTCGGGAGACTATGAGCACTATATTGATGAATTATGGAAGAAAGGTGTATACTATGCACTGCTAAACAATGGTTTATGTAAATTACAAAAAGTTATAACGGGTGGCATGGCGTAGGTACATGCAACTGATAGATAAAATCTATAGGTACTGTGCATGCTTAATTATTCATCTTGAGGACGGATAATTTCACTATATCTCCAATAAGAGTGGTTTTACGAAATAAGTATTTTTTTTTTGTTAAATAATTATTTGTTTTCAGTTGGGAGCTCAAAAAGCTGTAGCATTTAAGCAACCAGATTTTATAGAAGAGGATATTGGTGATTTACCAGATGATTTTTACGAATTAAACATAGAAGAAGTACGAAGATTGTATCATGACTTACAGCAACATCGTATTTCCCTAGAAAATACGCCACTATTAACTTCAACTAAACAAAGGGAGTTTGAAGAACAGGTAAAAATCACATTATTTAAGATTCTGGTTTATTAGAAGTCGCGTCAATGAATACATAAAAACAGGCAATATCGTGTCCTCGAGAACAGCTTCGATTTCAAAACTTCAACTTTTGAAGGTATAAATTTTTTTTTTATTAAAAATCAGGCTGTATGCGGATTCATTGACGCGACTATAATAAGTTACTACAATTACGATGTTTAACACATTGCCCAATGTGTAATTTAACAGTAACAGATAGCTGCGTACCTATGTTTTAGTCTCTGAGATTATTAACATTACCATCTCTTTATATCTTCGAAATTGTTGTCTTTGTTAAATCAAAGTATCTTTTTAATAAAGTATCCGATAATATAAACAGGCCAATAAGGAAACAATATAGAAACATGCTACAGGTTGGTAGTTATGACACCGCCTTATTAAAGACTACTCAACTGGCTACACTGCCTACCCAGCCTACCCTACCTACCCTGCCTACCCTGCCTACCCTGCCTACCCAGCCTGCCCTGCCTACCCTGCCTACCCTGCCGACCCTGCCTACCATGCCTTCCCTGCGTACCTTGCCTACCCTACCTAATAAATTTTATGTATCATCAATAGTTTTCTCAGCGCACGCCAAAGATTAAATTTTACAGGCAACATTTTGCTATTTTGGGTTACATTATTGCAATTTTCATAGGGATCTCTAATTTTTTTTGAAAATATATTATAGCCTAACCCTCTTACTAATAAACGCGGAATACAGTTATACCAGGTATAACAAAGGAATAACCATACATTTTCATAGGTTAATACTTGGTATAACTTTATTCCGCGTTTATTTGTAAGAGGGTAAGACGCTCAGAAATAATGTAGCTTTCTACTGGTGAAAGAATTTTCAAAATCGGTTCAGTAGATCCAGAGATTACCCCCTAGAACATCACAAAATCACAAACTTTACCTCTTTATAATATTAGTATAGAAAAGTGTTTTTGTATGGGCCCGATCATATTTAATAAAATACCTGATAACAAAAAAACACAGGCTATTCCAGTCTTTAAAAAGAAATTGACAGATTTGTTGACTAAGAAATGTTATTACTCGATTTGCGAATTTTTAAACGATGAATACTTAGATTAATCCTGATATTCCTGTACTAATTCCTAACTATTAATTCAATCATGACAGACTAATTACACATAAATAACTAAGATGAACTAAGATGATGACTGACTAGAATAATAATGACATGGCTATCGACAGGAATTCTTCTTAATAATTAATCATGTATATTTATAAATTTAATTCCAATTTATTTTGACATTGTACTTGTACTATGCTTGTTATTTATGCCTGTATTGTTTAAATTAAGTTTGATTTATTTTATAAAACTGTTTTGCATGCCTTAGTTAAGGTAGAAAGTATAAGGATCACTTAATATTATAATAACATCAGTATCTTGTACCTACTTTCTGTGCAAATAAATAATTATTCTATCTATTCTATTCTACGGTAACATGGCCTCGTCTGGTGTCGCTCTATTATGGTTAAGAATCTTTATTTCTCAAAAGAATTACAATGGCATTCACTTACATGAGAAACTTACATAAATAAACAATTTAAGTTATGTTGAGCGTACTTACAGGGCAACAAAAGTAACATAGCATATGTTTACAGTTAGATTGGTATAATAGTTAATCTTTACATATTATCAATATTAGGTATCCAAAAAGCACTGCGATTTTTTGCCGCCTATTCTGCGGCCTATAGAATTGTATGAAGCTGCATGCATTGCGGTAAAAAAAATCACGTGGAAATAATATCGCAAGAAAGCCATGTTTTGCCAGAATCCACCGCAACACGGCGCGGATTAAATTCGCGCGAATATTTTGAGCTCTATGAACAGTTAGAAAGATACAAAAAACCCCCCGGAATTTTATCCGCAGTGCGTGTCAGTTAAATTCAGTACCCGGACAAAAATTCGCGCGATTAAAAGCCGCACGTGTAAAAATCGCAATGCGTGTTAATCCTTAGTATCTGTTTCTGTCCATACTCACTGTCGCGTTCGTTCAGCTTCATTCACTTGGTCTCATGCGAACATCTTTGTATGTAACGAATTATATGAAACGGCTTAAAATAAAACAAATAAATAAGTAAATAACCTAACGTGTATTTAGTTTAAGTAGAAAACTGAACCGTTTTTTTTTGCAGGCATCTCTACAAAAGCTTAATACATACAAGAATGTGGTTGTCCGTATACAATTCCCCGACCACATAATACTTCAAGGAATATTTACTCCTACGAACACGATCGAAGATGTGACAAATTTTATAAAACAGAATTTACGGAACCCTAACCAGAAATTCCATATATGTAAGAAATTATTGTTTATATATTAACACTTCTGCAACGTTCTTAAAAACATTTATGAGGCACGGTCTTTCATACAAACTTTAAAGTCCAATATCTTACCAATTATAATAAAAAGTTAGTTGAGAGCTTTTCTGGAAAATTATTGTTCCAGGCATTATTTTCAATCAAAACTATTTATGCAAAAAACAACTTATAATGTAAAAGAAAAAACGCCTGTTCAGTACATTTTTTATTCATGTAACTCAAACAAACTGTGATGAAACAGCATATTTTTTTCCGGTAGGTTATTTATCGTGTTAGGGCGCAAATTTCGATAGACGCGATGTGGATTTCCGTCTATGTAATTGGTCGACTCTTCATACTCTTTGCCCTTTGCCTTGTCGAATCACTTTTGCAATAAGGCTGCAGGTTCGAGTTGAGTTTCATTATATTCGCAAAAACAGACAGCCTAGCAGCTTTGTAATCTACATACAATGCATTAATGTAAAGATTATTTTGCAGTCATCACTCCTCTAAAGGAAACACTCGAACCCAAAATGACATTACTGGATGCAAAATTTGTGCCATGCGTTCACATGCATTTTAAATGGATAGAGGAGGAGGACAAGACAAACCAACTATATCTGAAAGATGAGATATATCAAAATTTGACGGCTTCAGATGCAGCCAGTATCTTGGCTTCCAAATACAGGTAAGATAAGTTTTAGTTTAGTGCAATACATAATTATGTCATCTTTTTTCCATCAAAACTTTGGCAATCGGTATACCGATATTGCCTCGAATCTGATAACTGCTGTACAGATACAACCATCTAAATATATAAAAATGAATCCCTATTTCCCTTGGTCACGGCATCACGCGTGAACGGCTGGACCGATTTCGCTTATTCTTTTTTTGTTGTGTTTGTTATTGTTAGGAGAAGGTTCTTATGAAAAAAAAATTAAGAAATAAAAAATTGGTACTTAGGTAGGGTAGGTAGGTTAGGTAGGGTAGTGTAGGTAGGGAAGGGTAGGTAGGGTAGGGTAGGTAAGGTAGGGTAGGTAAGGTAGGGTAGGTAAGGTAGGGTAGGTAGAGTAGGTAGGGTAGGGTAGGTAGGGCAGATTAATGTTTGGTGTTTTTATGGCAAAACAAAGTTTGCCGGGTCAGCTAGTTATATATATATCTAGATAATGTATTTTTGGACCTAGAGAATTCAGACTAATACATTATATAATAATATAAATGCGAAAGTAACTCTGTCTGTCTTTTTATACGCTTTCACGTCAAAACCGCTGAACCAATTTTAATAAAATTTTGGTAGAGAGATAGATTGGACATGACATGATAATATTAATCCCGGGAGTACAGTATTACTACTTTCTTAATGTCCCCCGGCAAACTTCGTGTTTCGTCAGACGTCGGATTTCTAGTGAACGTTACCCCAACAGGAAAGGGGCTCCTAGAGTGTATGGAGTGGAACGTATAATTAGTGCGTAATCTGCTGTGAATGTACGCCACACAAAAAAATAGTGTGTGTCGTCGTTTTTGATAAAAAAAAAAACGGAAAAAGCGATTACCGCTGGAGTAACGCTGTTCATTCATTTGCCATATTTTCACCAAACCGAAGCAACATTTTAGGGAATATTATTTAGTCACAAATATATAGCCGGTAACTTGGTAGCATTTTCAATTTAAAATTGAAATAGTGTGATAAAAAGTCAATATGTTGTGCTACAAAATTTAGTGACAGAAACGAATCTCTGCAAAATCGACTTCACGCAGTCTTGTCTGTGTTTATATATTTATTTCGAATTTTCATGCAAATGATTTAATAATAGCTGTCATGCAATAGACATTTTTAATAATTAATAATTTCAAAGAATTTGTCCAAGAGCGAGCGAAGCGAGCTCGGGAATTTAGGGCACCCGACACGGATAGGTTAGGTTCGAAGGGGATGACGGAAGCTGAAGTGAGCGAGCAAAACGAGCGAACTCAGCTTCCGTCATCTCCTTCGTGTTAGGTTACTTTAGACCCTGCAGAGAGAAATAGGAGACCCGCGGAGCGGGGCTCCGTCGACAATTTTTTTTTTCATGTCGCTGTTTTAAACATTTGTTTTCGCCCTCAGTTTATCTCTCACTTAGTATTTTGATATGCGTTTAAATAAATATTTCGAACAAATGTTATTTCGGCTAAGTGTAACTTCGGTAAAAAGTTTTTCGACCAAGTGAAACGTCGGAGTAACGAAAAAAATCGAATTGATAATAGGTCAACTGAGACAGTGGCAGACGTGACTTCGATGAAGTAAAAAAAAACGAAACGATAATAGTTGAAAAGTTTTAGGTGAAATGAAATTCGGTCAAATGTTTTTCGAACTTATGATAGGTAACCATAGATAATAGCTACGAGTAATTCTTGTAGGTATATATGTATATATTTAATCTGGATCTCGGAAACGGCTCCAACGATTTTCATGAATTTTTTTATGCATTTGGTTTCGGGGGCGATAAATCGATTATAGCTAGGTTTCATTTTTAGAAAACGTCGTTTTCTCTATTTTCACCCGGGCAGAGCTCGGTCGCACAGGTACTATAGTTTATACCTGCATGTGGCTCCATGTCTTTGACCACCAGTATGTTTTATCAATCTGTTTTATTTCCTAGGGCACCCTCAAGAAGAAAACCAGAAGAAGTAGCTGGGAGTTCTACTGCTTCCACATCTAAAAGTAGCAGATTGCCAAAATGGTTTAAGAATTGATAATTAAATATGAGTGTGAGACTGCTCTTGTCGCTCGTCCGTATCTACGAAATAATGTATCATTTCATCTCAATAATTTACCAACTTAAAAATGTATAAATATAATAACATATGTAGGTACAGTTACAAGCAATTAAATGTTTATGTTGGATTTAACTTTTTTTTTTGCAAGCTAGCATAATAATCTCATAGTCATTTTAATTGTACAAGGTGGGCTAAAAGAAATCACCCTATTGGAAGATGCTCTCATTTTTGCAAATGGTTGCCAATGTCAAATCTGTTTTGACATTTGTTGACTAGACAGATGAAGCGGCGTAGCTACCTAGGGGCTAGGCGGGGCAGTGCCCCGGGGCCCTCAAGCTCAGGGGGCCCTCGAATCCTTATTTACCAGAAAATCTCGACCGAACTGAACTTTTGAAAATTTCACCCATTTTCAAAATAAATATGACAGGTTGCAACCCGACTGTAATCATGGCAACTCAGTTGAGAGAAATTCGAAAGTTATACCTAGGGAATTCCCCTAAATTCTTTCTGTGGGTTGGCAGTGTTGTCAATTTGACGGATAGCAATATGTGCGTTGTCTTAGATAAAGTACCTATAGATTAAGCCCTGGCGTAGCCGCACATGAGACAGCAATAGTTAGTTCTGGTGTTACAACAAGAACAAGAACACTACAACCCACCATCACACTGACACTTATTATCTATAAATAACCCAAATTCCTTGTCTCAATAAACACATAATACCACGAAATCACAGAAAATCAAACAAAACCGAGTTTGTATACAGTCAAACCTGCCATTATATTAGAGTTTGACAAACAACAGAAACCGGCCATGGTGACAAAGACAAAAAATAATCTTTTGTCCTTATTATTTACATGGAGCTGCCAATTGGCCATCTCGCTCTATCATTCAAGCTAATTTTAAGGCTTAATCTATGGTACTTTATCTAAGTGCGTTGTTATTATTCATCGATGTGCGTTTTATTGTGAGTTCAAGTCAAGTTTTTTTTTCGAGAACGGTTAAAAAAATAATGTCAATAAACTTTTTAGTACTGGTCAATGTATTGGTTCAATTTTATTTGATTTTAGTACCATCGTGAAAACAATGCAGGTTACCTGCAGTAGGTGCATTAATTCAGGCCCGCGCGCGAGGAGGTCTTGGAGTCTTTAACGGTGGAGCCATTAAATGTGGTAACACTAACGGCGATAAAATATTTTTGTGTGTTGCTTTTACTTTTAACGTCGTCAGTGAATAGTGAGTACCTACTCGAGCAAAATCTAGTATAAATATTGCATAAATAAATTAGAAAACTAAAATTATGGACAAAAAGAAGAAACCCAGTGGTGCATTTAAACGCAAACAACGCCAAGAATGAGAATATAGTAAACAAAAATTGCCCAAAATTGACAAGTTTTTTAAAGTAGCTTAGCATTTTTAAAGTATTTGTATATTTAATATTTTTACTTGATAAAACCTAACCAGTTTAGATAGCAGTGGGGCCCCATTTTTTTATTTGCCCCAGGGCCCTTGATTACCTAGCTACGCCACTGGACAGATGCAGAATACAAGTGAACAAGCCATGGAGCGATGCACTCCCCAAGAACGCGGAATAAACGTGTCTATTTTTTTGCGTAACAACTCGTCTGTGGTGTTGGCGCAGCGCGAATTCCGTCGCCGATTCCCCGGCCGTCCGACACTGACTGCGCAGACACTGCGCCGTTTGGCCACCAAACTTGAAGAGTATGGGACCACACGAGACGTTGCCAAAAGTGGCCGGCCCCGGAGCGTCCGTTCTGCCGAGAATATCGCCGCTGTTGCTGAGGATGTCGAGCTGTCGCCGGAAACATCGACCAGACGCCGTGCCACGCAATTAGCCATCAGCCGGACGTCCCTAAGGCGAATTTTGGCCAAAGACCTGCGCATTTTCCCGTACAAATTCCAGTCCGTGCATCAGCTGCTGCCTGCCGACCGCCAAACGCGCGTAACCTACGCCCAAGACATCCCCAATCTCGAGGAAGAAGTGGACGATTTTTCGACCAAAATCATAATGAGCGATGAGGCTCATTTCCACCTCAGCGGGTACGTGAACAAGCAAAACTATCGCTTTTGGGGCACCGAAAATCCACGAGATATGCACGGGGAGCTATTACACCCGCTCAAAGTGACTGCATGGTGCGCTGTTCACGCTGAAGGAGTCATCGGGCCATTTTTTTTCGAGAATGCCGCTGGCAAAACGAAAACAGTGGACGGTGCGCGCTATAGGGCCATGTTGAACGAGTTTTTTCTGCCGCAATTGGACGAATTAGGACTGAGGGACATGTGATTCCAACAGGAGGGAGCAACGGCACACACTGCAAGAGCCACAACCGATATTCTGAAGGCAGCGTTCCCGGGTCCTCTCATCTCTCGTTTTGGCAATTTGCACTGGCCCGCAAGATCGCCCGATTTAAGCGTTCCAGACTTTTTTTGTTGGGTTTTTGTAAGTCCTGTGTTTACATGAACAAGCCCGAGACTCTGGAAGCCCTCAAGGACAACATTCGACACGAGTGCGAGAATCTGTCGCCCGAAGTTCTCGCCGAAGTGATGAAAAATGCCATAAAACGAGTCCGTATGGCAATCAATTGTGACGGCGCCTATTTGGCCGATATAATCTTTTCGACTTGACCAATAAAATTCTAAAGGTTCAAATAAACATAATCAAAAAAAATAATCGAAGTTTTCATTTAGAAAAAAAAAGAGAGCCAAACAACATCGGATGACTTCTTTTGGCCCACCTTGTACGTAGGTACGATGAAACTGGAATAAAAGGAATCTTATGGTGGTGAAGGAACCTTATCGGAGCTATGATAATCTAAACTTTAGATCATCATAGCCCCGAGAATCTAAAGAACTCTTTGCGGAAGGAAATTAATACTATAATATAAGGCGCTAATCTCTGGACATACATAAAACTTTGTGTTGGTTAGACATTTATCGAGGAAGGCTATATAACCAACATACTACGACCAATAGGACCGCTCCTATGCAGCTGCTAGCATCAATGAAAAATGTTATAAAAACCGGCCAAGTGCGAGTCGGACTCGCACACGAAGGGTTCCGTACCATTATCGCAAAACACTGCATAAAAATCACGTTTGTTGTATGGGAGCCCCCCTTAATTTATTTTATTTTAATTTATAAATTATTATTTTTTGCAGTAAATATACAACTAAACATTCTGTGAATATTTCAAGCGTAGGTAGCTGTTGCCGTTATTGATATCGAGCAAAAAACGGCAAAAATATCACGTTTGTTGTATGGGAGCCCCCCTTTAATATTTATTTTATACTGTTTTTAGTATTTGTTGTTATAGCGGCAACAGAAATACATCATCTGTGAAAATTTCAACTGTCTAGCTATCACGGTTCATGAGATACAGCCTGGAGACAGACGGACAGACGGATCGCGAAGTCTTAGTAATAGGGTCCCGTTTTTACCCTTTGGGTACGGAACCCTAAAAACGGGTAAAATTTATTCCTTGTGAGAGCTTCCGTTGCGTGCGCTGCGTAAACGGTTAAAGTTTCGCAACAATCATGTATGTAGGGTAGGTGGGTATGGTAAGGTATGTTGGTAGTGTAGGGTAGTTAGGTAGCCAGTTGACAGGAGCGAAGCCGCGGAGGAAAGCTAGTCGATTATAAAAGGATAACAGGTACCTAGGTATATTTCATAGACCAAGTGATTAATCAGAGCATTATGTATAATGCCCGGGCAATATGAATTAAGTTAAATTACATCGGACTATGTAATGAATACTGATTTAATTTTCATTATGAATAATGCTACGTAACGGTTAGGCAATTTTATAATTATAGTACACTATTATGGTTTTTATTTAACCAGCTGTGCCCGCGGCTTCGCTTCCGTCAGCTTGGAAACATTAGGTCAGCAAGAAAAAAGTGCGAATATTATTTTCACAGCAAAATTATTTTATTTGGTAAGCAAGATTGTATAAACGGTAATATTTGTAAGGGAGGCCGCTCATTAGAAAACAAATCATCATCACCTTCCTGCCCTTATCCCACGTTACTTGGGGTCGGCGCAACGTTTTCTTCTTGCATACCTACCGTCCTGTCACCCTATTACGGACCCCCTTTTATACATTAGAAAACAAATAGGAAAATAAAAAACTCGAAACGTTTTTTTACTTAAGTTTTATTTCGATATAAAAAAATAACAATAGGTACAAATCAGATTGATGTATAAATGTTATACAAAAATACTACAATACAATAACATTATTATACTGCATTTACACTTCTGTACTAAAGTAGTCTTATGCATAAGACAGGCCCGACCGCGTGGCGAGTTCCCACACCGGGCCTCTTAATTGTGGTCCGCCCTATCCATTTTTTTTTATTTTCGAGTCCGCAATTTCAGGCAATATAAAGTTAGAACCTCCGTGGTTAGAACGAATTTTAATAAAAACAAATGTGTTCTATTACTGATACTGTACCACCAAATAAAGCATGTTACGATTCACACGCTCATGTGAACTGAACTGCACGCATGTTTTTTTTTTTGTGATTCCTGCAATTTATATTTTATCTCATTCTCACGCACGTTAAATCCTATCGATTTGTGTGTCTCTTTTTAATGTCGCTTTTTCGTTTCATCGAGTTACAAATCACAACGAGGCTAAAGAAGCGTTCACTTAAAAAAGCGAACTGGTTAAAAAAAATCCTTTTTCACATCACATCATCAGCCTATTAATGTTCCCACTGCTGGGACACAGGCCTCCTCTCTGTGAGAGGGGATGGGCCGTAATCCACCACGCGGGCCCAGTGCGGGTTGGTGGATGTCACATGTTTTCGAATTTTTGGTTCTAGGACATGCCGGTTTCCTCACGATGTTTTCCTTCACCGTTTTTGAGAACAGTGGTGATGAAATAATTAACACAAAGTAAAGCGCCTGCCTGGGTTCGAACCCACGACCTACAACTTGTAAGTCGCGGCCGATACCACTGGGCCACCACTGCTCTCCTGTCTATTTAATTATGTGGTGACATATCATAGGTACAACTACATAAGAGTCAGAAGTTCAGAACTGTACCTATCACTAACATAAATATAAGTACTAATAGTTACTAACACTATTATGGCTCACTTCCGGAAACAGCACACACACAACTTCCGGGCGTCACTGTTGCCGCCATACTACAATTTCTCTAAGAACCATGTAATACGCGTCGCTTACTACGCGTCAAACCACTTCGATCGCTGCAGCCGCGTCAATGGCGGAGTGGTTGGACTCGAACGTGTAAGCGAAACGGCGCTTAGGACCTTCTTTCCGCGAGCCTTAAATGAAAATTTGCACACAGGTTATAAACTATCTTTATAACCTGGATTTATACAGACCTTTTATCCTGTTAGTTACTAGAAGCATAAAAAATCCAGCCCCGGAAATACTCCAGTCGCTGGAGTCATGAGCTTACCGCCCATGAAGACTCACAATTTACCAGGAAACCAGGAATTATAAAGATGTAAAATTTCCGGGGCTGGAAAAACTTAAAAACTGCCAAAAGAACAGAATGAGAAGAAAAATGTGGCAGTTTGTAGTAAATTTGTGTTTAAATCACACAATAATGGATGAAATTTGGCACACAAGAGTCAGGTTTATAAACACAGAATACTTTTATCCCAGTAAATTACCGGCCTACTGGCTGTTTTCAATTTGTGTTTAAAACATTCATAACATTAGAAGGATACCCATTATTCTTTAATCACAAAAACATATTTAATTTCTCGCTGGACCCAATTCTGATGTCTAAGTAGGCGAAGTCGCGGTCAGAAAATAATATAATGATATACTTTTAATATATTTCCTATGAATAACCAAAATCATAGCTGTATATATGAGGGTAATGTTCCTAATTTACATCTCATAGGTTTTATTGTTTCATACAATTGATTGGAGCTACCATCGGCAGCGTCTCGGTGTTCATCATAATATCTATTTTCACTGTTGACACTTGTTTTTTCAATATTCTGTAGCACTTCTGCGGCTTGATGATCTTGTTTTTTTTTCGTATCGCCTTGACATATTTTTGATTCATTGTATTTATTTCTGATTGAATCTCTTTTTTGAGAAATTGGTTTTTTCGTTTTTGTAGTAATGTTAATATGACGTTGTAAACATTTGCTACCTTTCTCACAATACCCCTTCACGAAATCTGGACAAATCTTAGTCTTTTCATTCAATTTTACATGCAAATATGGACATTCTGTTTTAGTGCACGTTCCTTGCAAATAAAAATAACAGGTGGGCATTTTCTTAGTCGTTAAGTCATGAGACAGAAGGCACTCTTTGTCGTGACAAAGGCCTTTGATGAATTTCCGACAAACGGACACATGTTTTTTGTCATGCAGAAACTCACACCGCCCACGTGCATTTCTTATACATTTTCCGAATTTACGGAATAAGGGGCAAGGTATATTATTTTTCTTTAAATTTCCTTTCGTTTTCTTAATTCTTGATTGAGTCCCTTGATTGGATTTATACAGTTTTTTATTAGTATCTCCATTAATTTTTGATTTTATTTTGTCATGCTTCAAAGGAGTTGCATTGTTAGAATTAATGAGTTTGAATTTATTATTTTTTATATTCAGTAGCAATGAGTTCGAGAACTTCTCATTAATTGTTGTCTGGGAATTCGTTTCAAAACGATTCAAATTAGGATTTGTAACATTATTTAGATTTCTTTTGATGTCTTTCAATGACACAGTTTTATACTTATTTAATTTGAATGTATTTCTAGCTGTTTCATTTAATGGTTTACTAGTAACATTCTGCCTTACTAAACAATAACGAGATTGTGAAACGGGCGCTGGCTGCGCCGTTGGTTCTTTGTACACTGATGTCTGCTGAAAATTTGCCAGCGAGTTATTGACAAGACTTTGTGCGTCGGGAATACCTTGACAATTGACAGAGGTTGAAAGGTGTTGGTTACCATCACCAACACTTCTAGATATCATAAAATTGGGATTAATGAATATTTTGTTCTTACTTTGTACGTTACTTTGGCCATTTGATACAAAATGAGAGAATTTTGGATTAACATGCATTGTTGCACTGCTAGGGAAGTTACTTATCGGTGGCCTATTGAAATTTGGGTTTATATAAACCTTATTTCTACTATTTTCCAGACAATTCATATTTAATATCGCTTTTGATTTATCGTGGACAGCCATATCAACTCAATGAGAATTGAAAGTATTTATTACCACTTTTACAATTAACTGTCTCTATTAGCACAGTGTCAAGAGATTTTTGTATTTCCTGAGACAAGAGTTCATTTAATTCATCTAAAATACTATCAAGCTCTGCTTTCTTATCTCCATTTACCCACAGGATACTCATATGGAACGAAGGATTCTGAAAAAGAATGAAAACAAATTATCTTGTAAATGTTTGCTTTTTAGAGTTCCGTAGGAAAAAACGGAACCTGTAAAGGATCACTCGTGTGCCTGTCCGTCTGTCAGAGTCCGTTTTGCACCGAATCTACTGCACCAATTCAGGTGAAATTTGGTACTCTCTCCGCAGTTTAGGTACGATCGGCCGGCGTTCCGTGTGAAAAGGAGTATCGTAGTTGGTTGCCGCTTACCGCTCGGCTCGCACGCTAGCCGTTTTATTATTTGTACTGTGATTTTTGCAAAGAACGATGATTTCTAAACGATCTTATTCGATATTCGATAACGGTCTTATACTGAGTCCTCATAAGATACAGTTGTGTTTACGGGTCTCTAAATAAAGGAGTTAACAAAGATTAGATATTATCTTTTTTTACAGTTCCGAAAGATGTTGAAAAATAAGCTATTTTGTTGTATTTAAATCATTACATAAATACTCTGTAACTGTCAGTAGTAGGTGCATAATAAGAAAAAGATTTAAAAAAAAAAATTGGGGTGTCTAAAAGAATGAATAGGTGTGCGAAATAATAATAATTAGGTACCTACCTAAGTAGGTACAACAACAAGGTAGATAGACGATGAATAATATAGTAAAAGCAGCAAGTCGACAACCCAAGCGCGTCACTCCGCGCCACGCGTTAGGCACTGAGCGCTTTTGCGAGCTGAATTGCACTTTATTGCTTACTAGCAAGTGTCTATTTCTATAAATTGTTGGGCGCAGTGACTCTTCTGTACTTGTACTATTATTTATTCTGTGCTTCTGTGACCCAAACACGGACACGTAACGTAAATACATAAATGTTGAATATAGGGTCACGTCAGAAAACTAAAGAACATTTTCATACAGTGCCGTGTGACATATTAAATGAATGGGCTTACTGTGTGGATTTCAAAGATTAAATTTTCATGATTTAAATACTTCAGGCTCTTCCAGCCACCTCACACCGAGACGTAATAATATAGAAATGTATTTACTTACTAATTAAAAACCGGCCAAGTGCGAGTCGGACTCGCGCACGATGGGTTCCGTACCATTATCGCAAAAAACGTCAAAAAAACACGTTTGTTGTATGGGAGCCCCACTTAAATATTTATTTTATTCTGTTTTTAGTATTTGTTGTTATAGCGGCAACAGAAATACATCATCTGTGAAAATTTCAACTGCCTAGCTATCACGGTTACAGCCTGGTGACAGACGGACTGCGGAGTCTTAGTAATAGGGTCCCGTTTTTACGCTTTGGGCATGGAACCCTAAAAAAGGTACACATTTCAATGAGATAAATCGAATAAACTCCGCGGAATTTTAATAAATTCGACTGATATACCTATTTATTTTTATTAAAAAAAAATTGATTTTTGCCGTTATAAAACTATAATAGAACCTTATTTGTTAGTAGGTATGTAGATTCGTCACACATATCCATTTGCCAGTCTGCCCAGGGTAATGAATTCGACAAGACAAAGAGTATGAACCATCGACCAATCACTTGCGAGATGAAAGACACGATATGGATTTCCGTCTATGTGATTGGTCGATTGTTCATACTATTTACCCCTTGGTTTGCCGAATTCATTACGCAATATCGTCCTGATGGGTACTATTCATAGTACCTGGTGACAAGGGTTTAAAGATGGAGTGCAGAAAATTCTTAGTAAATAGTCCCTGATTCACGAGATCCACTATCTACCTTACTGCTCCCCATTACCAGACACATTTTATCGAGAATCGCCTTAATAAAATGGTACCCGTCACTCAATTAAGCCCAAACGCGATGGTTATACTAGTAAAAGTGGATGGAAAACAACTTATCTACAATTTCTCTGAAGAAATACCTACTCATAGCCATATATTTATGCGTTAGCCATAAAAACATAGGATTCTTGTTCCACTTCATATGACAAAAAAGCTACGATAGGTTTCTTTTGTGTTAGAGTCTGGGTCACAACATAATGACCATTCTTCTTTCGTTAGCTGAACTTTTTTATTGAAATAGAGTGTGTGTGCATAGATTCGAAAACCTGGGATCCGACATTTTGATTTGACATTTTGCGAATTGGTCCTTTTGAGAAATTTTCTAATTTAACACTAATGCATATAGAGGTTCATAAAAAGAGTCCGATTATACGTACCTCATAGAATGCAGGCAACTGTAATTCAGTCAAAACCTCATCCACTTTTTTTGACAAATTTAGTAAGTTTTTATGTGCAAATGGATCCACATCAAGAGCAATAAATGTCCTCGACTGATCTTCGTTACAGTATACTTTCACTGCAGCAAACCCAAGGTCGAAACTGAAAATAAAAGATTTGGTAAGTAATGAATCAACGCTGTGGATACATATTCCTTGGGAATTTTCTTTTGGTTTAACAATCAATGCCGATTGAGGAATGTTGTGTTAAAATAATGTTGCATTTAAAAAGGTGTAGTGTAAAAATTCAAAAGAGTATGCTTAGAGGAATTGATCAACAAAAGTCATCCTTACGGAAACAGGGTGTAGAGTCCCTAAAAGGATTTATACTGAAGTTCTTTAGAAATATCAGGTATTCAAGTGGTAATCATCCCAATGTTTTTCTTTTTGTTGTTTTCATATAATCTTGTTTATTTATTATTTATTTATTATATACTTTATTGCTATTTATTATTATTATTATTGCATTTATTTATTTTATATACATATTTTAACATTTTTAAATATTATTCTATATAAAAAAATATAAAAAAAACATTTAAAAATACAAAAATAGTAGCCCACCGGTATCGGGAACAGGGTTTTTATTATTATTTTTTTTTTTTTTTTTTTTTTTTTTTTATTATTATTTATATTATTTTTTTTTATTTTTTTTTTGTTTATTGCTTCCTCCAGCGAGCACAGCTACTCTTTGAGCCTTTTTGGTCTCGCAAGGGGTTTTTATTTTAATAATTGTTTAATTTTATGCTTTTTCTCGTGTCTCCTGTACGGGTCACAAATAAATATGTTTTCTTTCTTTCTTTCTTTTCTTCAGTACAACATAGCTAACATATGTTGTGTAGCTTTAAGACATATGCCTTTTGAGACAGTTGGAGTAATTTTGGCACATCAGTTGGCCTGCCAGTTCATTTGGGCACAGATAATATAATACTAGCATACAGATGCCTCATCCCATACAAAGAAACCGTGCCGACGTAACTAGTGTATTTCGTCTGATTAAACCGATTATTTTTTGTCCATAAATCGCATTCGGTTCCGTTCCACGGCGATAGATAGATGGAGTTAGCAGCAACTTGCAAGTAAAAACGTTTACTCGGGTCGCGAAGTTTTTTTTTTTAAATACAGTCAAGGTTTGTTTTATAGTATTTTTTTGCACGTATTTATAATTTCTTTGCATCAAAATGTGTTACAAAGCAAATTTAAACAATCGAGTGGAATGCCTCAGAAATTTAAAACCGCGCCATCTATTGGCATCAATTTTAAATGATCCGTTCAAATAATCTTTGAAATGTGAATGAAGAGACCAATATTTCATAATTTTGTGGTTCGGAGAGTTAATTAAACAAGAACATACAATTTCGAAAAGCTTCATATTGTACTTACCTTTCAACATTAGTGAGACATTTGTGAAGTGATGTCCTGAATGTTGATATCAAATGGTACTTCAGTACAAACGTCTTGGACAAACTGATATGGAAATCATCAACACGGTGACATGATTCAATTTTTGTTACAACTGCTTCCTCTAATTTATCAATCAAATCGCAGACGGCATCTATTTGATTATCTGAAATATAAATAAAAAATACTTATTAACGTAAAATTGATTCATCTCTCTTGATTGAATAAAATATAATGTCAGAGGGTCATCTACATACAATTCACATAAACAAATGTAGCCCAGTTTCCCCTTACATGAGGAAATGATCGTGACCGGCCACCATGAAGTTCTGGATCATCTAAGTGTGTGTCGGAGGGCACAACTGGTACTTTACTCAAATTAGGCGCAGGAAGCTTAGGTCTGTAAGGACAAATCAGTTTTGTTACTTATTTCACATAGCTTATTCCAAGAAAATTTCATGGCCGCATACAAAATATAGTAGTTTAGAACATGAGTAGCTATCCATGGCAAGCATAAAAACGTGCTTAAGAAAACCAATTACAACTGCAAAATTAAATGAGTTATATTAAGTAAAAAAATTTAATGAGTCAATAACTTCTAAAAATTCAAAAAATAGTTATAAACAAGCATTAAACAGTGTGGTCAGTTATAAGAATTGTAAGTTACTGAAATGTTGGCTTCTCACAACAAAACAATCTGAAAACTTTTTTCTGCATAGATGATTATGGTCAGTAAATCTGTAAACCTGATTTGGTTAACTAGCTTTGATGCTTACTGTACCTTGTCTAGGAGTAGGTATTCAAATGATTTCTGTTTTACCTGCTACCTGCAGTTTATTTGGATGGATAGATGGATGTTGGCTCAATGACGCCAGAAGGGGTGAACAGATCTGGATAAAATTTGGCACAGAGATAGATTATAGTCTGGAATAATGTTCCATCAGGATAATAAAACACTTTGGCAGAAGCTAGTTTGGGTATAAAATTTTGCGAGTTGGTTTTAAATCTTAAGCTTAAAGAGATTGATTAAATTTCTATTACCTAGCAAGTTCATTGTCTTTGATATCTGTTTCACTATCTTCTGAATTAGATCCATATTCATCACATATATAGGACAATGCTGACATAAGGTACTATTCAATGTATCAACTCGTAAAATATATCAGTGTAGACCTATTAGCCCAGGAAAATTTAGAATTTTTCTGAAAAAAAAAAACCTATTGAAGATTGGTCACAGGCATTAAATCCTTACCATATTTTGCACAAAATTTTCTTTAACAAGATTAATACAGGACTAATGTATCTGGAGATAACTTGAAGTATTCTGCTAAAAAAACAAAAACCAGTATATTAAAAAAAAAAACATACAATGTGCTTAACTTTACAGAATTCATAAGGCATCAAGCACTTATTTCTTTTATATATTTTTAGAAGGACAACCACCGTAACCGCCGGAAGCAAATACCGTAAGTGCCAATGTATTTGAGCTTAACTTTTTTTTTGTTTTATCTCAAAATTATACTTAAACCCAATTGGGTCTAAGTGCCAATTTAAAAAATACTAAAGCAACTTCACCAATCAATTATGCATCTCACAAAGTCTGGGCTAACAATACTTTTGTTTGCGTAAAAAGTCCAACTTATGATAAAATAAAAAGCCTCCGGAAGTTTCTCTCATTACTTCTTAAATTTCATAATACAATTATGAAAATTCTATCACTGATAGCAAGCTACACTATCGCTATGTGTCATAGGTATTTAACATGTTGCCGTGTGCCATGGGTGAGAACTAGTTTTATTATATTTGTTAGGTTGAAATATAATGTTTTAGAGGGGAATTTGATTAATAAGGAATAAACACATCGTCGTAAAAATTTGAAGGTAGACGTGCGGCCTGACGAATGATGGAAAAAGCGGAGGGAGGCCTTTGCCCTAGAGTAGCATAGTATAACAATAAAAAAAACTTGTCGAAGCCCAACTATAAGGAAACGTAATAGTTTTCAAGATTTTTACAAAAAAGATCACGAAAACCATTAGGTTTTGTTTCGTGATCTTTGTAAATCATATATTATTTCCACACATGATTTCAGGAACTCGCAGATACTTTTGCAAATAAACAAATTTCCAACTAAGTTTCCAATGAAAATCTTTTGATAAGATTTTTTTGCAATATTATTATCCTGGGCTGTAATAGGATCCAAGTAGGAACACTGAACACCATTAACACTGTGATGAATACGTTTTTAATTAAAATTATCATGTACGTACCCACGAAAATAACAGAATTCGCGAGGCCTCAGCTGACAGCAAACCACAATGACATAATGAATGACCACAGACTATTATTGACCAAAATGTTTTTTTTTTTTTAATTTGTGGCTATGCCACTTGCTTGGTTACGAGACTTTTAAGCCAAACCAATAATGACTAGAGATAGGGATAGTGCGTATTTACTGGTACAGGTATAAAAACCCAATACGAGTTTAACAGTACGCTAACCGGGTATGTACAGCTGAGACCCGGTCCGTACCCGATAGGTATAATGTCAAGCTACGCACCGATTACACCACTCACCCGCCACAGACTACTTGCCGCTTAGATAAAGTAGGTATAGATTAAGCCTTAAAATTACCTTGATTGATAGAGCGAGATGGCTAATTGGCAACTCCATGTAAATGATAAGGACAAAAGATTATTTTTTGTCTTTGTCACCGTGGCCGGTTTCTGTCGTTTGTCAAACTCTAATACAATGGCAGGTTTGACAAACAAACTCGGTTTTGTTTGATTATCTATGATTTCGTGGTATTATGTGTTAATTGAGACAAGGAATTTGGGTTATTTATAGATAATAAGAGTCAGTGCGATGGTGGGTTGTAGTGTTCTTTATCTTGTTGTAACACCAGAACCAACTATTGCTGTCTCATGTGCGGCCACGCCAGTGCTTAATCTATACCTACTTTATCTAAGACTTGCCGTATCGGGTATGACGTCATCAGCGTTGCCAATCTGTGGGGAATTCCCCAAAATGCGAGGATTTTCAGTCCAATTGGGTAATTTGTGGGGAAAGCCATTAAGTGGGGACAATGCGGGGAATTTAGACATTTGCACTAGAACTGAACTAAGATGTAATAAAAGTAGCACTAGAAGTATTTATATGTATATTTATTATTTTATTATTATGAGCCTGTTATGTCCCACTGCAGGGCAAAGGCCTCCCTTCCGTCTTTCCATTTTTCCCTGTCTCTTGCTACATCTGGCCAATCCCTCAGATAGATGTCTAATTCGTCACGCCATCTCTTTCTGGGCCTACCGCGTCGCCGGTTCCTGTTATTTGGAATCCAGTCAGTTATTACTTTTGCCCAATTCTGTGGCGACATGCGGCAGATGTGGCCTGCCCAATTCCACTTTAGTTTGGCGGCTGTTTTGCCTACGTCAGCGATTTGTGTTTTGGAGCGAAGTATACTGTTCCGAATTCGATCTATGATTTTGACTCCGAGAATACTTCAATTTAAGCTAAACCCAACTTATCCGGCAGGAAGGTTTTAGAGTTTATTTTATGGCAAAAATCATGACCACTAACAGCTAAAAATAAGCTCGTTCTACCTTTCTCAAACGCATCTGTCGAAAGAAAATTTAGCGTCTTAAAGAATTTGAAAACAGAGCATCGCAATCGCCTACACACTGACACTGTAGTAGCGCTTATGGCCACTAGAGAAGGTATTAAGAAGAAAGGAGGGAGCTTGAAATTTGATCCTTCAAATAATTTGAAAAACACACAAAATAGTTTTTTTTTGTTTTTCTTTTTTTTGGATACGCTCTTTCTTGACCACTATCATACTGATTTGAAGATTTTTGTAATAAATATGTTTGATTATATCAAAAGTACTTTTAATAAAATAAAAAAAAAAATGTGGGGAAGATGTGGGGAATTGGTTTTACATTCCCCAAATTTGGGGATTTTCAGTCAGGTTTTTGGGGAGTCCAGAGACCATGGACGTTGGCAACACTGGTTAACGCACCGCTGAAGTGATAATCTGCTATCCTATAACTTAATTTATTCTTTTTTGTAATTTTTGTAAAAAGCAATTAGTGAATGGATTTGAGAAGTAAAAAAATACATTTCCCAGAGTAAATAATGTCAAGCAAATGTAAACTACCTGTAGAACCTGCCAATGATGATACCATTCAGTGTTTGTTTTTTTCTTCTAAACTTGGTTCGGATTTATCACAATGGGAAGACTTGTGTCGGCAGCTCAATAATTCTATTAACATCATAACTAAAGATTATATTTGGCATCGAGATGAGTTTCAAGTGTACGCTCCTATTACAGAAAATAGCATTACAGGTAAGCTGGTTGCCGGATCAAGGTATTTAATTACTTAAACAAGATTTCATTGCTACAGTCTTAGGAATAATCGTATGCAGAATTTTGTTCATTGATTGAATATCATGATGTTAATTGATCTTTCTGTTTCAATCTTTGTATGCCCCAATTTTTTAGGGTAAAAACGCGACCCTGTTACTGAGACTCCGCGGTCCGTCTGTCTGTCTGTCACCAGGCTGTATCTCTTGAACCTGATGATGTATTTCTGTTGCTGCTATAACAACAAATACTAAAAACTGAATAAAATAAATATTTAAGTGGCCCGGATACCTAAAAAATTTTTTTTTGCCTTTTTTTGTGATAATGGTACGGAACCCTTCGTGCGCGAGTCCGAATCGCGCACGGCGACTATGCGATTGGTATGATGATTTATTTATGAAGATGAAAAACATTTCATCTCTCAAATAAATCATCTTATTAATGTAAATACCTAATATGTAAATTTTATCTATAGTTATAGGAGCATTCACCGTTGTTTTAACATTTACAGGACTCCCAAATCACCTTTGCAGTACTACTTGTTTTGGTGATAACCTAGAAGATGAATGGTTTATTGTCCATGTCATTTTAGAAATTTCCAAGCAATACAGAGATTTAATCATCCAAATGAAAGACAGTGATGGTGATTTCCTTCTGATAGAGGCTGCAAACTTTTTACAATCTTGGGCCAATCCAGAAAACACTGAGAACAGGGTAAGTTGAGAAAGAAAACTGTATATTTATAATATTTTATATATAGGCATGATAAAAAAGAATATTTTAACCCAAAAAAATTGACAGTAAAGTAATTCTTTGTATAGTTTGTTCCTCATTTCGTATCATTACATTATTCAGTGGAATGATCGCTTGCATGAATATGTGTGTGTATGTATGTATTGAGAAAAGAAAATTATTTTTAAACTTGCTCCTACCTCCATCGCTTTAAGGCTCACAATGAAGTAGTCATTTTATAATTAATTTAAATAACCATATATGAAAGGTTTCATAACCAAGGGAATGTAATTTTTCTTATAAATTGTAGTAGTCTTTTAACACCAGCAGGGGTTGAGTTTTGTACATTATAATTTTGCTTAGTGTTAAAAACTAGTAGATTTTTTTCACTATATCGTTTCTTATCCCACTCTTCATATAAGATTACAATTACTATCTTTAGCAGTTTGGGATGTGAACTGTTATTTGTTGAATATATATGTTGTGGCCAGATCTTAGAATTCATCACTTTATGATGTGGCCCTGGCCTACCATTTCATGAAATAATTGTATTTAATAATAAACTGATAAAAAGCGATAATGCGCCAATTGAAGATAAAAGTGAGGTGAGTAATGTCGTTAATACACAAAATTACTTGAAACCTTTGTTCATGTAAACACTTCATTAATGCCAAATGTGGATTGACATATCATCAAACATTTAAGTTTTAAAATATGGTCGGTTTTAGCTGGCCATATCATGATGTAATCAATTCTATGGCCACGACATATACACTGTTATATTATAATGTCGAGGGGCAGCTCTCAACAAAAAGTTAAATACACTTACTAAATATTCAACTTGTCCACTTGCATCAAAATGTACTATTCCTACCAAAGTACAGCACTCTCAGTTGGTACGCCAGTCTTAAATCGCTCCTATTATTGATAGGCTTGCATAAGACCACTATCTCACCTGATGGTAAGCGATGATGTGGTTAACAATGAGGGACGCTTGCCTAGAAGTAACCTTTGACTTAAAGAGGCCCAGGTTGTAGCTATCAGAAAATACAGACTCCGGCAGGGAATCCCACGCCTTAGCTATATCTAATTTAATACCTTTAAATGAGCAATTCTTGTATATGTTACAGTTAAAACCAGTTTTTATATAGAATGCGTTTTCCCTAGTTAGAACTAATTTTTACTAAGTGCCTTTGTTAAAAGTAGAAATACTTAATCAAAACTATAATTAACCATTGATATATTTGATTTTCAGGTAAAACTAGTTGTCACGCCGAGCTTTAGTTAAAACTAGCACTAGTTAATGGTCAATGAATTAGTCCAAGAGCGAGCGAAACGAGCTCGGGCGCTTAGGGCACCCCGACACGGCTAGGTTAGGTTTGAAGGAGATGACGGGAGCTGAAGTGAGCGAGCAAAGTGAGGTCATGTCAGGTCACTTTAGACCCTGCAGACAGAAATAGTCAACTTTGTTGCTTAAATAGTAATCGTACTTACCTATTCTATATTAAAACCAATGTCAACATTATAATAGATTTTATCACATTGTCACATATAAAATTTGAGCATTAGTTAATTCTAGTTTGTACAAAGGCACTTAGTAAAAACTAGTTCTAATTAGGGAAAACGCGTTCTATCTTAAAACTGGTTTTAACTGTAACATATATATATATAATATTAATCTATGAAACGGCTCCAACGATTTTCATGAAATTTAGTATGCAGGGGGTTTCGGGGGCGATAAATCGATCTAGCTAGGTTTAATTTTTATAAAACGTCGTCTCTATTTTCACCCGAGTAGAGCTCGGTCGCCCAGGTACTGCACATTAACCGCGGTTAATAGTATTTCCAAAACGGGATGGATGGTAAATAATAATATTTTTTTTATGTAAGTCAGCTTTGTGTTTCTAATTTTGTGTTATCTTATGTTTCAGGTTTTCATTTATGACCATCGAATTCATATAATATCACCAGAAGTAGCTACGTTAGATACCAAGCTAGAGTTACAAAAAGCTTTGAGAATTATTTATGAAACACCACAATTAACATTAGCATCAAATGAAATACAACAAACTATTTTGAATAGGATTGGAAACTATCCTGACAAAATAAACGAACATATTCATAAAGCTATAGTGAAATTGCCTGCTACCCTTGCTACATTATTGACACTAAAACCTTCACTTGTTGCACCAATCGTTGATGCATATTGTAACCACGACATTATTGATGCAAAATGTTGTAAAAACATAGATTTTAATGACTATGTTACAGTCGAAATAAAATTCACGAAATTCTTGTATGCAACATTGATGCATTCTAAACTTATTAATTTTGCTAAAAAATATATTGATAAGGACAATGATAAGAAAAACGTTCTTGGCTTAAAATTAATGTATGGGTATCACATTATCATGAACAGGGCCTCGGAAAATGACATATACTCATCAAAAGAATATAATCGGTTTCTCGATAACTTAAAGAAAAATGGATATTTTAAGAATAATATTGAGAAGTCTAAAGAGTACAATAATTTACTAGAAAAAGCAAAGGATTATTTTTCTATTGTGGAATGTCCAGTAAGTTCTAATGTATCCCTTAAAATATCAGAACTTTTAGCATCAAATGACTTCACTAAGGTAAAAAAATCACTAGAGAGCATGACATCAGTTGAACAACTGGATTATGTTGAAGATAATGAAGACTGGTTAAATATACGTCCAGAACAATTAAATGAGTTATTGGAAACACGTTATGGTAAGAAAACTAAACTTAAAAGTGATGATATCGTAACATCCCAAAAAATAACAGAGGAATTGTCATCGTTTTTGAAGCAAACAACAGATTTTGAAGGTATAGAACAGGACTGCAAGGAAATACCCGAACAGGAGAATATTGAATTTGAATCAGATCAGTTTGTATCATGTATAGAAAAAATGTTAAAAATGTTAAGCACAGGTAAAGAGGAAATTGAAAGTGAAAGCAGTGAAGACGAGTTTGATGATATGTATTATGAAGATGATGAAAATGATAATGATGATGATGACTGCGATAGAGAACTTCAAGCCAAATTACAAAATGACTCAAATGAAACTTTAAAAGATGGAGTTGTCCTTGGAAACATTATTCAAAGTATGAAAGAAGAACAGGCATCCACAGGGCCGGCAAGCAACTTATTGCGGTCTTTGGGGGTAAGCAAAAGTGAACTATTGGACTCTGATGATGATTAGGTCTTAAAACATAACCATAATAACATGTAAATGCTAGGTACTTTGGCATGGTATAATATGTTGTGCGAGGAATTAAACAATTTCTTTATAAAAATATCTTCCAGATTCCTTTATTTTAATTATACCCTAAAATAAACCTTAATACCCTCAAACATCACCTCACACCTGTCTCAAAGATGGGCATAAGCTCCTCCAGCCGTGACTATGGTTTCTCCAGTTATGTAACTGGCGTCATCAGAAGCTAAAAATGCGACTGTGCTTGCAATCTCTTCGGGTTTTCCAAATCTTTTCATTGGCACTATGGACAAACTTTTTTCCTTACCAGCTTCAGAACTAGTGATCTAAAAAGAAAAAAAATATTTTTTGCGGTTTACCTCCGTGCACACACACTTAGACACAAATCCCTATCGACGATTGATGAGCTATCAAATTTTCTGAAATGGTACTTGAACTTTACATCTGCTCTCTTTAAAGTCGAATAGATTAGTATCAAAAAAGTTTTTGTGCAATTTTTATACGGAATTGTACCTATATTTTTGCCTTTCGCAATAAATGGCGCTTCACTGAAATGGCTTCGTCATATCAAATACGGTACTTACGGCAGATGCAAACTTCGTTGCAACTATCCCAGGAGCAACACAATTGACTCGGATGTTATCATGGACAATTTCATTTGCTATTGCTTTTGTAAGACCCAAAAGAGTTGTTTTACTGACACTGTAAGGGCCTAGTGGCTGAAACCAAATAGCATTTTTGTATAATACATAAGTAACAAGTTTTACATGCATGTAGATTATAAAAAGTGCGCTTCCTTGGTGCGCTGGGTATGGGACAGCTCCCAACCGTATCCCCATGATTGCGAGTCGATGGATTATCTGAACATTCAAGGATCAATAGTGCAGAATCAAAACTAAAGTGTCTAAAATTTCTTTGGGAGGGTGTTCAATGATTCAGGACTGGTTTAGTACCAGATTTAATTAGTTGTGAAACATTGATCTTCTTTTAAAAATATTTTTAGGCACTTTAATTTTGGTAGAGTGAGACTGTATGTTCTCTCTTGACTGTAACTACTGGGATCGGTGTTGTGCCATCTGCCTTGGGTTGTCGCTCCAGTAACCCATTGTTATTTATTGTTAATTTGTTATATTTTATGCTGTTTATTGTCAGTGCCTACTGACATGTCGTATATTTTACTAACATTTTTTTTTGTAATGGGTGTAGTCATGAATACTCGAATATAAAGAAATTTTATTATGTAATATAATTACCTCCATTGCTTGATACCCTGCGATTGATGATATAAATACGATATTTCCCCCTCCTCTCTTAACAAGTTGGGGATATGCATCTTTTGCCAATTGCCAGGCGGATTTCACATTTATTTCGAATATCTTGTCCCAAACTGCATCATCAGTCTAGAAATGCAATTATTAATCTTTAAGCACTTTGTCAGCAGCTTATTTCGTGTCTTATTGGCTGAGGATTATTACTGTTACCAGCTTCACGAGACACAGGAACGAGATCGGTGTTTTTGTTTATGTACCCGGCTAATCGATATCGAACGAAAATATTTAATGGTATGTGCCACAAAGAGAAAATGGCTGTGCTGGTTTTATTTTTCATTTCTATCCAGAAGAGCCCTTGTTATTCTTAATAGGTATAAATTTACAGATAAGTAGTATCTAGACCTACACCAACAAGGTGTAGGTCTAGATCTCATACTATGACTCAGAGGAGCCAGCTAAATGGACATAAGTGTTCGTCTCCGACCGTGTCTCGGAAAGCACGTTAAGCTCCGGCTGCTGTTAGTCCCGGCTGTGACTTTAGATCTGTACAATAGTTACTAATAGACAGAGGACAGGAAATCTGACACCAGTCTTGCCAAGGGGTATTCAGGGCCCTGAATACCGTGTAGACCGTGTGTGTGTGTGTGTGTGTAAAGGGCAACAATCGACCAATCACCTGGACAGAAATCCACATCGCGTCTTTCATCTCGCAAGTGATTGGTCGATTGTTCATATTCTCTGCCTTGCCGAATGCACTTACGCAATAAGACCGGTTACTGGGTTGTGGAAGCTAGTTTAGGCAGTCGCCCCATGTTAAATACTAGTACTCAGCTTCATCGGGTTAGATTGGAAGCCGACCCCAACATAGTTGGAAAATGGCATGGTCAGATTGATTGTCTTTATGTTATAGCATCAAACCTACTTACCTCTAAAATCGGCGAAACAGCTGGATTAACTGCTGCATTGGAAACAAGTATGTCAAAACCTCCGAATTTGCTTATTGTCTGAAATAATAGGTAAGTACTTAATTGATTATTTTGGCATCATTTGAGATCACCTACTCTACTCATCATCGGACATACAACAGCAGCATAGGTGACTACTAAATATGTCAGTAGGTATTTAAATTCTTAGACCGATATTGTAAATTCAAAAAAATGCTCGTAACTAAGTATTTTTCGAGATTTTAATGCATCGAGATAGTGAAATGTCGCGCACATGATACGTACTTCCATCTCCAGTATGCTAACGTTCTCGGAATTGGTTATTCGGGTAGGTACGTGAAATTCGATCTCGTAAGTATTACTTATATGTAACCCCGATATAGGGTGACTCCCAGCTTCCATAGAAATAAGTTCAAAATCCTTCATAAATCTTGTAATATTTGTGGGCAACCAATTAATTTATTCTTTCTGACATAAAGTCTCTCGATGGTAACATTCATTCCTCACGACCACCTCCCTAGGCATTGGCTCTTAAGCATGACTAGCCGTATGCATTAGCCGTAACTCATTTACTTCATTATATAAAAAGTAAGATTTATTAAGAATGTTAATAAATACCTTCAGTATAAGTTCTCACTAAACTTCTTGGCCGCCCTGACGTTGGCTACAATGGCTGCGCAGTGGTAAATATCATACAAAATAGCACCGTTTCGTGCCTTGCGCATCGGAAAGCCCTCAGGGTGCCCAGAAGTTTGGCGAGCACTTATATTTATGTACCTATACTTACAACATCAAATAAGTTTTTCCGATGATCTGCGTTTCCAACGTGGCATACAACGCCCTCGGCCTTAATGCCTTCACTACGCAAATTTTTGACTGCTGCTTCTACATTTTTCTCCTTCCTACTGCATAACATAACAGAAGCTCCTTCGTTTCCCAGTCGCTTAGCTATAGCATATCCAATGCTGTAAAAAATCGTTATTGTATAAGAATTGGTGTATTTTTTTTTAAACCTTGCCCCGCACTTGGAATTTCTTCTTGTATCGTGGGTGCATTTACAAACATATAAACTCACATACACAGACACCCAGAGCCGGAACAGCTATCTGTAGGTCATACAAATATTTGTTCCGTGCGGGAATCGAACCCGCGACACGTAGCGCAGCAGTCAATCGCTCACCACTGCGCCAACCGTGCGCCCAAAATAGAAAGGACCATTCCTCCTCCTTAATCATATATTATTCCTAATTGTGATATCTATGTATGTCTTACAGTATTATAGTGCGAAACTTTCACTATGAAAGTCCGAACACAATTTATTATGAACACTGCCCCGCTCTTACGCGTTACATAGGTTCATCACTGAGACTGGGCCCAAAAGTCTCTAGGTAGGCAACAAAAACAACAGAGGTCCTAGAAAATCTGCTTCGGAAAAAAAATCATGTAAGTAGTAATTAAATATCACTCTAAATCCCATTGGAGTTAGGTACAGTCAAGCTGTTTGATGCCTGACCCATTCAGCCGATAATTAGTTTGTCAAATAAAACATGGTGTTCTTTTTTGTGCGGCATCCTATTTCTTTTAAAATAAAAGTTACTCCTTGCAACATCAGCTATCTACTAGCGTGAGTTCCATCAAAATCGGTTCAGCCGTTTCGGAGATTAGCCGAAACAAACAGGCAGAGCGACAATTATTTTTTTTTTGCTTGGTTTAATTTACCATAGGTTGCATTTGCATTCAGTAAAAAGCTGTTGTTTGGCATTACAAACACACACTTACAGATATCCAAAACTACAGAATGCCCTTTGACCCGGTATCAAACTTCAAATTGATTAAAATCCAACTAAAGTAGTTTTTTATTTCGCGCGATGTATCTATTCTTTTTGATTAGAATATATACATCGCTTTTAGTACAACAAAAAATACAACAATATAACGAAAACTACTAGGTAAATAAAATATCATGTGGACTGATATTGACGTACTTACTTACCACTAGTAAAAGATAAAAGTCAATAACTCACCCTTCAGTTGAGGCTGTAACTATTGCCACTTTCCCTTTAAACCTACCACTATGTGCTTCTCGGGCACTTAAATTATATGGGTTCAGCTTAAACAAATTATTTGCCTTTGGCATGATTTTGATAGTATGAAACATAATAAAGTTTCGTGCTTACGCAGTCAGGCTCACGGTGCCTAGTATTTTAGTCTTCGTGGATAAAGTACACCTACTGTAAAAAATGTTTTCGTTCGTGATGTAAGTTATCTCGTAATAAATATTTATCTACGTACAAACTTCAGACTTGCACTTGTTATCAATAAAAAATAAGGCGCGGTCCTAAACATTACTTAAAGTTTATGTATTTAGTTTTTAGCTAAAGCCGCATCTACACATACGAGAAAGAAAAATATGGGCTAAGTAGGTAATAAAAATATTAAATAAAGAACCCAGAAAAAAGGAACGCAAGACCGGTTTTACCATAGATATAATATGTACAAGATAAACAGAGTCAGATGAACAGCGAAACCAAAAATATAAAATCTATGTGTTAGGGAATTGTCCATGTGTTAGTTAAAAAAGTGTTGTCAAAAAGTTCATGTTCAGTATCGATATCGATACTTGGTGAACACAATATGAAACACGATTAAAGGGTTATTGGTTATATTGAACTATAATAAAAGCTGGGCAAAATATATGCTTTGCTAAAGTAAACAAATTTCAAAATACGAGTACTATATAGCATGTATTTGAAATAAGAAATACAAAATATTTGAATGTCGTGTATTTGAAATATAAAATACATTATACAGTATTTTTATTCGAAATATAAATTACTAAATACAGTCGATCATCCATCGTGACATTCGTACTAATAAACTTAATCAATACATAGAAGTTTCGTGAAAATGAACCGTTTGAAATGAAAATAAGAATTGACAAGGTACTTGATAATTTGATGTACGCGGTCGCCGTTTTGCTTATGAAAGCTATCGAGCGCTATTTCCTGCAGAACGCACTTATTAAAAAAAACCTTAAATGTATTTTGAAGCCAAAAGTATTAGGTTGGCGTAGTGGTTGATCAAACGGCGTAGTGCTGCGCTGCGTGTCGCAGGTAGTAAATGCTACAGATAGTAAATGCGATTATTTTGGAGAATCTCCAACACATTTTTGCAAAAATGCGGTCGTCCATTCTTTTCCTTTTCATGTTCTGTCTAAAAAGTTTCTCAGCACTTCAATATAATGCGACAACATCTTTAGCTGGATATATAAGCCTTCGTCTGTTTTAGAATAGTCCTTCTTAACAATTAAGAAATTATGACAGAGAGCTGTTGGGTTTGATAATAAACTATGCACACAGTCCTCACATTTAACTCTTTTTATAATCTTTTTTACTACATACCCAGACACATACGTAACGATCATCATAGATAGTTGCAACAAACTAGCAGAACATGCCTAAATTTATTCAAAGTAACAAAACATCAAAAAGCCGAAACATTTTGAAAAATAAAGGCTAATATAATAAACATGCAACTTGAAGTACAGTTTAGATAAACACATTTTCTCAATCCTAACTTAGATCAATTTTAACAAAACTTGACTAAATAAGTTTGTATTCATGTCATGATGTCATTAAAAACGATTAAGTTTTTATCGATACTCATGACGTCACCATTTTGCCAAGCCCTAGCGTAAAGAAACAAGTTACTCTTTTACATAATATTTATGCAAATTCTGCTAAAATATACGAAATATTCTTGTATAAAACAATGTAAATCAATATGCTATTGTAAAATCTTTTTCTGAGCCGATTACAAGCAGAAATTTGTCAAAATTTGGTTCGAAGCAAACCAAGGACAAAATTGTTTGTACCTATGAAACGTATATTTATTGGGGTTATTTTGTCTTGTAACATCACATTTATGAGGACGCTATGGACTCTTCTTCGCGAAAAAAATTACATGACCGGACTTTATTCACTCTCTCTTTTTCTCTTGGGCGGCTTGTACTTGATTAGGATTTCTCGCTCGTACGCTTCGTGTATCTTTTGGCGTAGCAAAAAAAAACTAAATCTATGGGTTTTACACTCGCTACGCTAATAAACGAGATGCACACAACTCGGATCTCGCTGTCAACGAGTCGCTGACTGTTTGAAAGTAGGAGATACGAAGAGAGAGGAAAGTATAATAAGGTGCGAATCGCGACTGACATATTAAGGCTGGCCGCACATGACACGCTCGTTTTTCTGGTTTTAGGTAGGTTTCCTGATTTTGAATTCAGATTCTGAAACCTGAATGCATAGGTAGATTTCATACAAAGTGCTACGGTTCTACTATTTATATGTTTACTATGTTCTTATAGTTTCGGAAAAAAGTGGCTGTGACATACGGACGGACAGACAAACAGACAGACATGACGAATCCATAAGGGTTCCGTTTTTTGGCATTTGGCTACGGAACCCTAAAAATGATGGTAGACCGGTATAAACATGAAAAAATAACAAAAAAACGTGATGTAAACAAAGCAAAAATGATTTTACAGCAGACATTGCGCTGCCAGCGACATCTGCGCTCAGCTTTGGGTTCACATCCCCATTAACACATAATACCACGAAATAATAGAAAATCAAACAAAACCAAGTTTGATTGTCAAACCTGCCATTATATTAGAGTTTGACAAACAACAGAAACCGGCCATGGTGACAAAGACAAAAAATAATCTTTTGTCCTTATTATTTACATGGAGCTGCCAATTAGCCATCTCGCTCTATCAATCAAGCTCATTTTAAATCTTAATCTATAGGTACTTAATACTTTATCTAAGGCCAGACTCTACTTGGGATGCGGTGACCTCGACTTGTCATCTGGCAACACTGATCTCTCCGACTGTCAGTGTCAATAGTGTCAAATTGTCAATGTCAATTGTCAAGACGATAATGTTAGTGAGTGAACACGAAATATCAGTTTTATCAGTGTACAATATCATCAATGAGGTTGATTTTAACATAAAACTAGAAAATGTAGGCATTATACTTAAAAAACTCAACAGATTTTATAGTATTCATTTGAATTTTGATCAAAAATACAAAATGAAACATCTTTAACATGGCGTTTACTTTAATATTAAGAAAATATTATTATAAATATACAAAGTGTATAGTTGTAACAGTTTTACTTTTTTTCTTTATACATATTTTTATCGCAATTAGTTTATTTCCGTCTATAAATGATAATTTATTGAAAAAAAATGGTTACATATCCACCGCTCGACAAGTAGTGGGTGAAGTTTCGGCCAGGAAGAACAATGTTGGATATAGTGACGATGAAGACTTGACTTCAAATAATAAGAATAACAACAAGGTCTTTACATATCTAAGACGAGAGGAACTCGACTTCCAACCTCCTTGTGAAATAAAGAGCAGAGAAGCCATATCCGCTATTCACCGTGCTAAAACACAAAATTGCAAGCAGCAAATTGTAAATAAAACATGCCTTATTCAAAATGGAAATTTTTATTCAGAAGAATTACCTAATGGTTGCCTTCGTGGACAGACAACTTATGGCAAATATCTGGGATGCTATGCAGATGAGAAGAAATTAAGATTGCTTACTGGTTTCTATGGCAATTATGCAAACACTAATTCACCAACTGCATGTTTGGATATATGCATACAAGCTGGATTTCTGTATGCTGGTGTTCAATATGCGTAAGTTTCTAGCTTTTTATTTTATACTTACATCATCCTTAATCTCAGGAACATCCAGGATAGTAAATGGTTCTGAACAATAAAATAATCTTGTGTAAACTGACTTCAAAGTCTGTTTAACCTATGAAATTAAATAAGTACCGGTTAAAATTTCTGCTGATTTTTGGCGCGGGGACGGAGGAGGGGATATTTGGCTACCCCCCTGTACCATCCCGCCCTTCCTCCCCACCCCTTAAAACGATGTACATTTAGTGCTTTTGTTATTCTAACCTGAAAACTTTAACCATGGATATCTCCATAACCATGGGGTTCCGAGTGGTGGGGTCTCCCCTCCGCCCCTACCCTCTCCGCGCCCAAAGTCAGCGGCCCATAAAGGAAATTTTATCCCTTTTATCTCATGTTTTTGTTTTTTTTTTTTTTAAATTTATTTTTATTACTGTTTTATTGCAAAGAAAAATTTCTTTCTTCTATCAGTGTCCAACAAACATAAAAGAAAATAGTAAATTTAGGGCATGCCCAGCAGTTTCAAGCACTGAGCAAAAGTTTTAATATAAAAGTTTATTATTGATGTATTTTTCAGGTCAGAGTGTTTTTGTGGAGAGAATCTACCACAGGCTTCAGCTGCTATTGCCGATCATCTGTGTGACATGAAGTGCCCTGGAAATGTAACCCAACAATGTGGAGGTTACTTTACTATGAATATTTATGAAACTGGTTTATCTAGTAAGTTATTTTTAACTCTTATATCTTTTACTTATAATTTACTAGCTGACCCGGCAAACTTTGTTTTGCCATAAAAACACCAAACATTCATCTACCCTAACTACCTACCCTACCTTACCTTACCTACCCTAACTACCTACCCTACCTTACCTTACCTACCCTACCCTACCCTACCCTACCCTACCTACCTTACCTACCCTAACTACCTACCTTAACTACCTACCCTACCCTACCCTACCTACCCTACCCTACCCTACCCTACCCTACCCTACCCTACCTACCCTACCCTACCTACCCTACCTACCCTACCCTACCTACCCTACCTACCTACCCTACCTACCTACCCTACCCTACCCTATATCTCAAGTTGGACCAGACTGCTCACGGTGTGCCAATTTATTTTAAAATCGGTTATGTAGTTTAGGAATCCATCGTGGACAAACATCGTGACAGGAGATTTATATATATTAGATAACTATTTAACTTAGGACTAAGATAGATAGAGATAGAAAGAAAGATAAATAATAGTTAAAAAATGCGGGATCATGTTATAAGTGTCCTTTGGCTTTAAAAGGTCTAAGGAATATTATACTATCAAATTTTGCAGTTATAAATAAACTTACTTCAGCCAGCGGCTTCACTCGCGGGAACGTTGAAAATTATCCAGAGTGAACATATTCCTGGGATAAAGGTATCCTATGAGCCATTCCAGACTATAATCTATCTCTGTGCTAAATTTCATCTAGATCCGTTCTGCTGTTCTGGCGTGAAGACGTAACAAACACACTTACAAACTTTCGCCTTTATAATATTAGTGTGATGATGATTGACTACTTAGCTCCTCGAATGTATAGCATGATGATAATAATTTTTTTCAAACATGCTTGGAAATGTGATCATTATTTTGACAACCTTCTTCGAGATAAATCGAAATTGCTGTACTGGTCAAATACATGCGCGCAGCGGCCGGCAAAAGTTGTATGAAAATCCATATCTGTCGTGTCTAGCGGCCAAATAAATTCCATAGTAAACTCATATCTGTCGTGTAGTTTAAAAATGGAACGATGTTTTACTCCGAAACATGGCAACCAAGGAGGTAACTTATCAAAGGTTTTATTTAAATTTCGAACTGGCTTGCAAATAGAACGCTGTTTATTGAAAAAAAAACATAAGAACTGCACTAACGCGGGAACAATTATTTTGACAAAATGAGTTCTCGGTACTACTTAGTTTTAATTTCCGCTCAATTTGAGAAAAGTACTATACAAACCTTGGCCACAAATAGGCATTGATGGACGAACGTGTAAATGTGGGCCGAGGCGAAGCCGAGGCATACATACGTAAGTTTCTTTTGCTGGCCGCTGCAGTAATGTACTAATTTAGCATCTATTGATAAAAGACAAAAAAGACACCCCGTATAAATATTTCTTAAATATCTTCAAGACACAGACAAATAATAGCAATTTAATTCTAACATTATTTTAATTTAAAATTAAGGTTTAATATAGGTTTACCAGTTTTATTAATTTTGCTCCATACAGTTTGTCATCATATCACAATATTCTAGCCATCTTTTAATAAAATTAAACTTTATAGGAAAATCGCCGTATCGCAATCCTATTTCTGTCTGCAGTGTCTAAAGTAACCTAACATGTAGAAGATGACGGGAGCTGAGTTCTCGTTGCTCGCTCACTTCAGCTCCCGTCTTCTCCACTAACCTAAACTATCCGTGTCGGGGTGCCCTAAGCTTTTTTGCAAAAAGCCTGATAATAGATTTTATGATAACAATAGTCTTTCTTAGTTTCAATAACATAATCCAGTCCAATACAAAAGAAAATGGGTATGCCGCAAAGATTTGATTTTTCCAACTATCCTGCATAATATATACCAACCTAATAATATATATATTTTTTTTTATATTAAATGTTTTTATTTTCATTTACTTACAGAATTTACGCCTAGAATACCAAAAACAACGAGCATTAATAAAGAACCCATTCAAATTGTGTTCCTATTGACGCTGAATGGGCGAGCACTGAGACAAGTACATCGACTGATTAACGCACTGTACAGAAGCAATCATTACTTTTACATACATGTTGATAAGGTAAGCCAGAAAGAGTATTGACCTTGCTTTGTTTATTCGCACAAAATAAAATCCAGAATATCCAAGTTATAGGGATGTTTATATTCCATTAGTAAGATTATCAAAAAGTACTGGATATCAATAATAAATTACAAAGATAAAGCGCATCAAGGTCAGGAGTACGGGATTGTGACGTCATTTCTAAGTACAAAAAATCATGCGAAATCTCAACCCACTTTATCGTCGTCATTTTTAGTTTACATGACAAAACAAAGATCACATATCTTTGTTTTGTCATGTAAACTAAATAAATAATATTTTTTGTTAATTTATCTGACAGACTAAATAGATTTATTCAGGAATCTACCCTATTCAAAACAAATTGTATTTGTTATACTTGAGGGCATTAAACTTTATCTTCAAGTAAAGTTCTGGCCTAAAAGTGGCAAGTGACATTTCAAGTTATTATAGTATAATAGACTTGGGCTGCGAGCGATGGAAGGAGAGTACGGATTTGTTTAGGAAAAAGGGGCTTAAAAATGCTTTAAATATTATATATTTTATTTTGTGGGCTGTAATATCAGATGATGATTACAATTTTGTTTTTTACCGATATAAAACTGTTGCGGCGTGTCCTAACCTTGGCGCTAAGTTTATTTTAGAAAAATCCTAAGGCATCTCATTATTTATTTAGTACGTTGTATTACTAGTTAATCAGATCGTGCATTAAGTTTATTTCAAAAACACTTCACTTTAAGAAAATTTATTCATGTAGGAACCCTTTTTGGCTATAGATTTGAAAAACTTCTATTGGCAAATGTTATTACCTATTGCCCTGAATTTAATACTCATCGCCAATTTCAAGTAAATCAGATCATTTAAAAAACCGGCCAAGTGCGAGTCGGACTCGTGCAAGAAGGGTACCATTATCGCAAAAAACGGCAAAAAAATCACGTTAGTTGTATGGGAGCCCCACTTAAATATTAATTTTATTCTGTTTTTAGTATTTGTTGTTATAGCGGCAACAGAATTACATCATCTGAGAAAATTTCAACTGCCTAGCTATCACGGTTCATGAGATACAGCCTGGTGACAGACAGACAGATCGCGGAGTCTTAGTAATAGGGTCCCGTTTTCACCCTTTGGGTACGGAACCCTAAAAAAGACAAATTGATTGTTTATCACTTTGGATAACAATTTCCAGTAAATAGATGCTTCACTGAGTTTGAAACAAACTAAATAGACTTTGTCGTTTGATGACGTGCAAGTGAAATTCCAAACATATTTTTTGGTATGATCCTATATATTTTGCTTTCTGCCTACATGTATGCCATTACCTACAGCATTAAGCAACACGTGTGTTGTGGGTGTACCGCGCCGATGCAGCATACATTTCAATGGGTCACTTGATGATGATCTGCTTGTATTATTACATAGTTCGTTGAATGCATGTTCAAAAGATGAACAGCCATTTAATATAGGTAATATTCAAAATATAATTTCTTACAAAAGCGACCATGAATAGGTAGTACACTAATTAAAGCTTCATTAATTAAAACTTCAATGGTTTTAATTATCAGCACGCCATTAGTTCATGTAAAGATAAAAATAATATAAAAAATAATTTGATAACGAAGTAGGTACAAAAGGGTTAGAGTAGGTGAAGGCGGTAATGCCGTATCTGCGTGAGTTATGTAAGAGGAGTCGTGTTTATTAAAATAAATAATGTACATTTTAGAATAAAATACCTAGTGAAAAGGAAGCCTTGACAGTATAAGTTCTATTTTATGTCCAACTAGCCATTTTTTTGGGCGCACGGTTGGCGCAGTGGTTGAGCGATTGACTGCTGCGCTGCGTGTTGCGGGTTCTATTCCCGCACGGAACAAATATTTGTATGACCTACATATAGTTGTTCCGGCTCTGAGTGTTTGTGTATGTGAGTTTATATGTTTGTAAACGCACCCACGATACAGGAAGAAATTCCTAGTGTGGGGCATCGTTTAAAAAAAATAAAAAAAATAACACTCTTTTGTGTAAAGCTTCGGCCGCGTTATAGTCAAAAATCCTCCTACGGGAACATACTTCCCACTGGAATAAACAAGTATCCTATGTCCTGTCCAGGCCATCCATGGTAAACCCATGTTTGTGGCGTAATGAATTAACAAACGTACACACTTTCACATTCCCTCAACGTATACCCCGCAATAATGAGATTTATGAATTCCCTGCCGAAGTCTGTTTTTCCCTATAGCTACAATCTAGGGGTCTTTAAGTCAAGAGTGAGTAGGTTATTTCTAGGCAAGCGTGTTTCACCGTCGACTACATCTTCGCTTATCATCGAGTGAGATAGTGGTCAAGCGCGAGCAAAAAGACAATAAAAAAATGAATTAGTCTGGACACTTGTGAAAAGTGTAAGTCAACAGTCTAAACTACTCTAAACCGTATATAGCCATTTTGCTCTCTCTAGGTCTCGTAATAATAATCATCGTCGTTAAGCAAGACGGCGAAGACGTCACCTTGAAAAACAACGTTTGACGTACGTGGGCATTTTTCATTGCAGTCTCGCTCTTGACTCCATAACTCCATCGCTTTCGGCTCGGTCAGTAATCCGCCTCGGCTGCATTTGCATCAAAATGCTGCAATTTTACTCTGGTTTCTTCCTTATTAAATCTATATTTCTAATATTACCCTGAAGGGAAACCAGTTTAAATACTTAAGATAGATTATTTTACTAAAAGGAAACATTCTTTTATTTTTTTAAAGAAACAAAACTCATTCACGGATTTTTCGACAGGCTTACCTAAACCGGGCATCAAACCAGCAAATAATAAAAAAAATAAACACTTGCTATTTTATTTATTTCACTAGTCGATACAGTCAATGTTAAAGATAAAAAAAATATCCATGAAACATTAGGTCTTACACTTATCTGTCGTACAAGTTATTCATGAAATCTAATATTTGGTACACAAGGGTTTTAATCAACATTATACCTAGATTAGAACTGTTCACTTTCAACAAGTAAAAATAGTAAATACACGTTAAAAGGAGAATGCCCATTTTGTAAGGGAATTTAGGCCCCTTTGAAAAATTGGTTGTATGTTGATGAATTTGGTTGTATATTGTAGAAAAAACACGTTATATTCATAATTAGAAAACATTTTTTATTTATTTTGCGGGGTTCACGAGATATAACGTTTCTGTTCTTGAAATGAACCCTTATTACAATGCAATAAGGTGCATACAAATGTCCAAGTGATGTAACCTGATCTGATGTTGTCTGTACATAAAGTAAAGGACACAGATGAAAAAAAACACAAAATATAAATCCTATTTTTGGATAATATTGAAATCGCAGACACGATATCTCATAGTATGCGTTTCGATGGCGCGGCCACGGAGATTTTTTTAAAAAAGAACTATGCCAAGATTATGTAAAAATTTGTAAAAGTTGATTCCCAAAACCATAAATTTGTCAAAGATAAGGTTAAAAAGTTTTAAGGGTTTGAACGTGGCCGCGCCATTGAAACGCGGCGAACCGCGCGGCCACGGAGATCTTTAAAACTAAGCGTTGCAGAGACCTGAAATTTAGGGAAATGACAGATTGAATTTGTAAAAAAATTGTAAAAATATAGAAAAAATTCCTAGGTTTATATTTTAGGAGCTGTAAGACTAAAACCCCATGGCCGCGCCATTGAAACGGTGAAAAACACGTTATCACCGATATCTCGCTGAAAAAGCATCGCAGAAGTCTGAAACTTTTTGTAATACCTAGATTTGAATTTGTCGAAATAGGTAAAAATACACAAAAAAATCCTAGGTTTATATTTCAGGAGCTGTAAGACCAAAACCCTATGGCCGCGCCATTGAAACGGTGAAAAACACGTTATCGCCGATATCTCGCTGAAAAAGCATCGCAGAGGACTGAAGTTTTTTGTAAAACCTAGATTTGAATTTGTCAAAGTATGTAAAAATACACAAAAAAATCCTAGGTTTATATTTCAGGAGCTGTAAGACTAAAACCCCATGGCCGCGCCATTGAAACGGTGAAAAACACGTTATCACCGATATCTCGCTGAAAAAGCATCGCAGAAGTCTGAAACTTTTTGTAATACCTAGATTTGAATTTGTCGAAATAGGTAAAAATACACAAAAAAATCCTAGGTTTATATTTCAGGAGCTGTAAGACCAAAACCCTATGGCCGCGCCATTGAAACGGTAAAAAATACGTTATCCCCGATTTCTCGCTGAAAAAGCATCGCAGAGGTCTGAAGTTTTTTGTAATCACTAGATTTGAATTTGTCAAAACATGTAAAAATACACAAAAAAATCCTAGGTTTATATTTCAGGAGCTGTAAGACCAAAACGCTATGGCCGCGCCATTCAATACGTTTTGAATGTTCCGATAGGGTGACCATCACTTATTGTTTACAGAAAACTTTCCACCTGCAAGTATTAGAAATTATATCTCAAGGATTCTAAATCATGATAAGTATGAAATAATAAGTACGTATATCTTAGTGTAAGTAAACAATCTGTGATTTGTGATTTTGAAAGAAATGATTAGTACCTATAACTTAGTGTAAGTAAACAATCTGTGATTTGTGATTTTGAAAGAAATGATAAGTACCTATATCTTAGTGTAAGTAAACAATCTGTGATTTGTGATTTTGAAAGAAATGATTAGTACCTATAACTTAGTGTAAGTAAACAATCTGTGATTTGTGATTTTGAAAGAAATGATAATTACCTTTATCTTAGTGTAAGTAAACAATCTGTGATTTATTTGATTTTAAAGAAATAAATATATGTTTTTGTATCATAACGTTTCATTTTAATTTAATTTAGAATCCTTGAGATATAATTTCTAATATTTGCAAGTGGAAAGTTTTCTGTAAACAATAAGTCATGGTCACCCTATCGGAACATTCAAAACGTATTCAAGGTTTTATATTATGAAACAAAAAGAAAATTTTCGCCTATTATCGGTAATTATACATATTAATAGGTGTTGTTTACAAAAAAAGATCTCGCTAATACTTTATTTCCGATTAGATAAACACAACTTATTTCTACGCAATACCGTAATACAGCTCCTGAAATATAAACCTGGAATATTTTTGTGTATTTTTACATGTTTTGACAAATTCAAATCTAGCGTTTACAAAAAACTTCAGACCTCTGCGATGCTTTTTCAGCGAGAAATCGGCGATAAAATATTTTTCACCGTTTCAATGGCGCGGCCATAGGGTTTTGGTCTTACAGCTCCTGAAATATAAACATAGGATTTTTTTGTGTATTTTTACCTATTTCGACAAATTCAAATCTAGGTATTACAAAAAGTTTCAGACTTCTGCGATGCTTTTTCAGCGAGATATCGGTGATAACGTGTTTTTCACCGTTTCAATGGCGCGGCCATGGGGTTTTAGTCTTACAGCTCCTGAAATATAAACCTAGGATTTTTTTGTGTATTTTTACCTATTTCGACAAATTCAAATCTAGGTATTACAAAAAGTTTCAGACTTCTACGATGCTTTTTCAGCGAGATATCGGTGATAACGTGTTTTTCACCGTTTCAATGGCGCGGCCATGGGGTTGTAGTCTTACAGCTCCTGAAATATAAACCTAGGATTTTTTTGTGTATTTTTACATACTTTGACAAATTCAAATCTAGGTTTTACAAAAAACTTCAGTCCTCTGCGATGCTTTTTCAGCGAGATATCGGCGATAACGTGTTTTTCACCGTTTCAATGGCGCGGCCATAGGGTTTTGGTCTTATAGCTCCTGAAATATAAACCTAGGATTTTTTTGTGTATTTTTACCTATTTCGACAAATTCAAATCTAGGTATTACAAAAAGTTTCAGACTTCTGCGATGCTTTTTCAGCGAGATATCGGTGATAACGTGTTTTTCATCGTTTCAATGGCGCGGCCATGGGGTTTTAGTCTTACAGCTCTTAAAATATAAACCTAGGAATTTTTTCTATATTTTTACAAATTTTTTACAAATTCAATCTATCATTTCCCTAAATTTCAGGTCTCTGCAACGCTTAGTTTTAAAGATCTCCGTGGCCGCGCGGTTCGCCGCGTTTCAATGGCGCGGCCACGTTCAAACCCTTAAAACTTTTTAACCTTATCTTTGACAAATTTATGGTTTTGGGAATCAACTTTTACAAATTTTTACATAATCTTGGCAGTTCTTTTTTAAAAAAATCTCCGTGGCCGCGCCATCGAAACGCATACTATCTCATAAGGGGCCTGTGTATGGGCAATCCCCTTTTCAAACAATTTGGAATTTTTTATCGATTTTGTTGTTTTGCTTCCATTTCGTAATTGTGTCATAACAGCGTATCAAGAAAAATTCGATTTATTAGATGCTTACTTTTCAAACAACTTGAATTGCAATTTAGCTCTACAGTGGTATGGTGAGTGAGAGGTACCCAGCTGCCGTGGTATACTTAATTAAAATGCCGTTATCCAACATCTGGTATTTTACAAGCTTTTAATTAACTTGCAATGTATGTAAGTAAGTGTGTTCGGGTCAAATCTTGCAACTGCATTTTAAAGCATTTATCGTCCACCGATAAAGATGAAATTTTGCATACACGTTTAGTTTTGATGACAATGCAGCTAAGTGACGTCATTCTAAATCCAATATGGCGGACGCTCCAAGATGGCGGACTAGTTATTTTATGTGCACTGCTATGATATGGGTATTAAATGAAAGGGTTTGCTGAGAAGAATACGAAAAAGAGCTTGTCTAAAAAAAAAATGCTTTTGATGCTATATTAATTAGAAAAAAAGTATCTATCGATCGATCTGTGTATGCGAATTTCCAAAACTATTCAAGGTATTGAAAATTGGCATACACAGATCGATAGCTATTTTTTTCTCATTAATATAGCATCAAAAGTTAAAAATTTACCAGATGTTGGATATCAGCATTTTAGTTATACCACGACAGCTAGACAGACAAATTAAATACCGTCTCAAAAAGGTTTATCGCGAATGATGAAAATTTTTGTAAATATTGGCAGTTTCAAAAAAGGTTTAGAACACCCACAACAACAATATCTAGACTTTTCCGATTATTCGTTGCTTGTCGAGAAATCTGTGAATGCAGTTTTATTTCTATTAAAAAATAAAGGAATGTTTCCTTAAAGTAAAATAATCTATCTTAAGGATTTAAAGTGTTTTCCCTTGAGAGCCCATTGATTTTTTCCAACCTGTATAGTAGTATCTTAATTATTTTTTTGTTTCAGCGTCAAGATTTTTTGCACAGGAAACTATCCGCCTTAGAAAAGTTCCCAAATATAAAACTAGCCTCAAGTAGATATTCTACCATATGGGGTGGTGCATCTTTGCTCAAAATGTTACTTGCAGCTATGAGAGATTTTATGGCGTTGAAATGGAAATGGGATTTTGTTATAAATCTGAGTGAAAGTGATTTCCCTATAAAATCATTAGAAGAGTTGGAAAACTTCTTGTCTGCAAACAAAGGTCTTAACTTTGTTAAATCACATGGACGAGAAGTGCAGAGGTTCATTAAAAAACAGGGCCTTGACAAAACATTTATTGAATGTGACACGCATATGTGGCGAGTCGGTGAAAGAAAGTTACCAAGAGGAATAGTCATAGACGGTGGAAGCGATTGGATTGCATTGTCGCCAGATTTTGTTTCATATGTAGTTGGAAAACAAGATGAGCTCTTAGCAGGATTGGATGTAATATTTCAACATACTCTATTACCAGCAGAGTCGTTTTTCCATACAGCATTAAGAAATTCACATTTTTGTGATTCGTATGTCGACAACAATTTGCACGTCACCAACTGGAAAAGAAAATTGGGGTGCAAGTGTCAATATAAACATGTGGTTGATTGGTGCGGGTGTTCTCCTAACGATTTCAGAACAGAAGACTGGCCTAGAATTCAAAATACTCAAGACCGACAGTTATTTTTTGCTCGAAAGTTTGAGCCAGTAATAAATCAAGAAATAATAAACAGAGTAGAAAAATACATCGGATTTAAGGATCACTATTTGATCCCGAACTTAGAAGCATATTGGCAAAGCATTTATAATATCGAAGATTTGACGGCTAGTTCAGATGACTTAATAGTAACTCACGCTGGAAGTATTGTTCGGCATAACGCAAGAATCCTTTTAGAAGAAGGCTGTAGAATAGAACCTGATGAAATTATTGAAATTAATTCTTATAATCATGCTGATATTTATAAGGGAAATTTAATATTACATAAAGCAATTGTACATGATCACATAGAAATATTAATAGAGACTTGGTATAAACCTAAAAAACACATAGACTTAAATTTCGAAAATCCTTATGTAGATAATGTTAAATTGTTTAAAGTAAGTTCTGATTATGACCAGAAAGAAATGACATTCAGGAATTTAGCAAATGTTTTAGGTCCTTTGTCTGAACCCGTTTTACTTTATGAATTTTCAGCCCAAATAGGTAAGAAGAGTGAAAATTTAACTTTAATTTGGTTAGATCCTACTGGGGCCATTGGTGATGTTAATGTCATACATGTAGATGAAAACAATCTTACAAATTTTATAAAACCTAATTTAAAGGCTCCGCTCTTACCAGGAATTTGGAAAGTAGGTTTATTTGAACAAAATGGAATAATAGTAGCAACTAAGTTTCTTATATCACCGCTAGAATATTTCTCTGGTAAAGACTTGTCACACTTGGAATCTAGTATCATTCATAGTGGATCTCAAAATTCATACAAAAACTTTTCAAATATTAAACCAAAGAATTTTCTTCCTGGTTATGAAGAGAGTATATTGTTACAAAAAATATCCCAGTCTAATATCCAGAGAATAAACCAAGACTTAAAAGAATGGATTGATGGACTGAGTTTAGATTTTTATAATGTATTAGGTTCATGCATCATGTTAAATAATGAAATTAAAGATAAATTAATATGTGGACATCATAAATTTGAAAATTGTATTTCAACACAGTGGAGTTCCTTATCACCGGATCCCAAAGGTACAATAGGAAAACTAAATAAGATAAATGGGCGCATGGATAGAGTATGACAAATAATTATTTAGTTGATTTTTAAATTAATTTTGTATGTGTCTGCTAATCTGCCTTTGAACCAGGGTTTTAGTGCACAAATAGTCATACTAATGTTTTGAAGCACGTGTGCGATGTTTCTCATAGTACTCGAGGCGGGGTTGCAGCCCGAAACGCTATGTCTATTAATGTTGCCGAATCCGAGAGTGAAATCATGCAATGGCAAATGTTCACAGGTATCAAACTACGTAAAATGTAACATATTTAACGTAATTTTGTAACTATGGCATTTGACTTGTTTTTCGTGCGCCGTGCCTTCGAATTTTGAAGGTAGGCACTACTCGAAGCCGCCCAACAGTCTAATAATAAAAATATAAAAACTGATGTATTAGTATCCGACCGTAGGTCAAGGGCCGGGGTGGGTGGTCTGGAAGAGGCCGAAGTTAAATTAATCGGCTATAGCGTTTCAAAAAAAAAAACTATCGGAAATTCGAAGACATGTGACATCCACCAACTCGCACTGGGCCCGCGTTGTGGATTACGGCCCATACCCACTCACTGAGAGGAGGCCTGTGTCCCAGCACAGTGGGAACATTAATAGGCTGATAGTGTGTGTGATGTGTTCGATCAAAACGCTATTAGTTCAAGATTAGCTAAAAGTGAATAAATAACTTTTATAGTTTATGCTGACTGTATTTTAACAATATAATTTATTTATGGTGTACCATTTTTTATATCCATACTACCTAATAATACAAATGTGAAAGTAACTCTGTATATCTGTCTGTCGGTTACCTTTTCGAGCTTAAACCGCTGAACCGATTTAGATGAAATTTAGAAAGGAGATATTTTGAGACTGGGAAGGACAAGATAGTTTTTATCCTGGAAATCATTTTATGGGGGGTGGAAGTTTGAATGGTGAACCAATAATTTCTCAAGTAGGTAAGACGATACACACGCCTACAATATAATTGCGCGATATAAAAAAAAAATGGGTATTCGAAGTTCTAATGCTACGCAGACGTAATCGCGGGCAAAAGCTAGTATTGTATAAGTTTTTAATGTTTTGTAATACTCATTGGTCAGCAATCTTTAAATAAATAAAAATATCTTGCAGAATGACAAACGTGCCACCCACAAGTGTCCTCTTCCATAGGGATCTCGTTGCGCATCACTATGAGTTCGTTAAATTTCGGCACATGTTCGATCTTTTCTTCGGTCCATTTTGGTCGTAGCTGAAAATTTGGCAAAAGGTGGCCGAAGGTTCGGGCAAGCAGCAATTTTTTCAAGCTTTTTTGTTAACTTGCAATGTACCCATATGTGTTCGGGTCAAATCTTGAAACTGAATTTTAAAACAGTTATTCTCAACCGATTAAGATGAAACTTTGCAAAGACGTTAACTTTGGATGAAAATGCACGGTAAGCTAAAAACCTTGTTTAAAAATGTTTATTTTTATTTTGATACAAATTATTTATTTCAGAACACTAATCCTTCCGGACTTTTTTTAAGAAGTCTGTGCTAAAAAAACTTGATTGCGATGTAAAAATATAAGATTTGCGGTCTGCATGATCTTTTAATGTTTTATTGTTGACAAAATAAATATTTTGTGAGATATAACTTGTCTTATTAGTTACGATTACTATGTACTTTAATACTCTATGTTATCGGATGTAAAGAAAAGCATCATCCCATATCTTCCTGAGGGTGTCGTAAGAGGCGATTATGGGACTTACCAGAGAATGGACAGCACTCAGCAGCATATACATTTTAACAACAACCTGCGATCACCAACACGCATGCCAAGCGTGGCGTTTATACGGAAAACCCCAAACTGAAAAATGGATAGCGAAAACTCGTAGGTCATCTGCTACTTTAAATGCCAATGCAGGCTATGCTGCCATGTTAGTACCTACTTGTATTTAAAAGACTCGAAAAACACCATTATTACCTCTATCTACTCTCATGTCGTAATATTCGAATTATAAACTTGAAAACGATTTTATATTGACATACTTTATAAACACAATGCCGATATTTAAAAATAGAATCTTGTTATAACACTTTTTCTCTAACAAAATAATGCTATAAAACATTTTTTTTTTATTATGATACAGAACAAATCCAAGAAGTTAATCACTAAGCAATTTCCATCAATTATTTTTTTGTAATGCCATTTTTATAATTAATGATTTGATTCCAATTTTGACTTGTCTGTGACAATGGCCGCTTTAGGCTTAGCACGCACTGCGATTTTTATTCTCGCGAATTTTGTCTCTTTCTACCTGTTCATGGAGCTCAAAATATTCGCGCCGTTATTATATTAAATTCGTGCCGCGGTGCGGTGGATTCTGTGGCCAAACACGGATTTCTTGCGGTATTATTTCCGCAAGATTTTTTTACCGCAATGCGAGCAGCTTCATACAATTTCATAGGTCGCAAAATGGGCGAATGGAAAAAATTCGCAGTGCTTGCGAAGCCTTAGCGCATGCGTGGTTAATGTGGTTTTGGCACCATTCATACGTTTTGCAAGTTTTGCTGTACTGAAAATCATGAGATTTTTAAATTCTTGCATAAAAATGTCTGAATGTGAAGAAAATTTAACTCCGCCCGATATTTTAGATGCAGCGAAGGAAATTACTCATAATCTATTAGCTGCAAAGTCGAAAAAGTGCAAAAAATTATTAGTATTTAGTAGGTTCAATCCCAATGTATGAGTGTAGATAAAGTAGTGTATGAAACTGAACATAACTAGGTATTAAAACATTCGTGTAAATATTCTATTAAAAACCTCGCCTACGGCTCGACTTTTAAACACACACTCATGTTTTAATACCCCATATTATGCAACAGTTTCATAAATTACTATTACCTATCGCTATGATTGTGCGCTTGTTATTACAAGCTTTTATTTAACTTGCAACATATGTATGTAAGTGTGTTCGGGTCAAATCTTTCAACTGAATTTTAAAGCAGTTTTCCTCAACCGATTAAGGGCAGATGCATCATATATCTAGGATTTTTTTGGCCTGAGGAATGTGGCATTACTCAGGCTAAAAAAATCGTCGGGTTCGGGTGTTTATGTAATTTCATAAACACTCGAACTTTTATTTATTATAAAATTGTCTGTTTGAAATGTCAAAATAGCAAATAGAAGCCTGTAGAAGGTGTTTTTTTTCTGTTCTGTGGTACATACCACTGCTTAAAGCATTTTTGGATCAGTTTTACCTTCATCGATAGAATGACTGAAGTTTCGAAGTTTCGATACGTGGACGGTAGAGCGACGAAATATTTAAATCAGGGAGTCCCCGGTGACCGCAGCCTGCTCGCGTCGCATCGCTTCGGTTTGCATTCATAAACTCATCCACGGCTCGGCTTTTGTACCTATGCCTGGCTGGAGGCTATATAGCTTACCCCGAGTTTCTCAGCTCTAAATTATCGCAGAATTAATGTGACAAATTGTCAAGCACGCGTTATCTGCTGTGATTGGTTGAATGAATTTTCAACAGCCAATGACAATTTGTCACATTAATTCTGCGCAAGGGCGTCGCCAAGGGGGGGCAGGGAGGGGCAGCTGTCCCCCCCCTAGAGATTAAAAAAAAGTTGCCAAATGTAAAGCAACCAAAGTCCTAAGATGAGTGTGCACAGAAAACTTATTCATGGAAATTTACATGATTTTCATAATAAAGTGGTCGAAAAGTTTTCAAAAAACCCCCGAAGCCAAAATAATCACAAAAGAATCTTTGTTGACCACTATAATATTAAAATCTGTTACATAATTACAAAAAAATACACTTTATATTCAAATTCAAACACCCAAATTATTTTTATTCTATTTTTCTAACAGTAATAACTTATTTAGAAGTTTTATTTATTGTACAGTCAAGAACTCGTGGACTCTGTACCGTTATTATTACAATCGCTGTACATGTAAGGCTCGTACTACAAGTGAAAAGCTTCATGTGCTCTCGACTTTACCTACAATTCATACTTTTCTCATTCTCCATATCAACTTGCCCCCCCCTTGGCCATCGGCTGGCGACGCCCTTGATTCTGCGAGAATTTAGAGCTGAGAAACTCGGGGTTAGTCTCCAAAGGATCGCCCGGTTAAGCAGAAGACAATCACTTTGATTGAACTGCGAGATGTCCCTCATAAAAAAAGAAACGGCTTTTGTAATAAAATAGAAGCATTTCACCTAGCGCCCCTATTGCCCTGGCGCCTGTGTGCACTGCACACAGTGGCGGCTCGGCACTGCCTTTGCTTCAATGTATGGGCAAGGATCCTTGCAAAGGTGAGAAGGTAATTCACGCCAGAACAGCTGCTCAACTTGTATCAAGCGCAAGTTCGATCATGCATGTAGTACTTACATATTGTTTTCATCTCTGAGACGGATCTGACAAATACCAGCTTGATGCACTAGAGTCGATCGAAAAGCGGGCCATGAGGCTCATCGGCAATGAGGATGAGGCACTAGCACAAAGTAGGTAAGCAGTGGCGCGCCGGCACTGGTCAAATCAAAGCTCCAGAACCTTGAACACTGTCGCAGAGTTACCAGCTTGTCGGTTTGGTAATAGTACATTACTGTAGCGGCTAGCAAAAGAAGCATTGATAAGGTCAAGGCTTGTATACCTAGTACTTTTCTCAAATAATGCGCGGGTAAAATTAAGTAGTAGGTACCTAGAACTCATTTTTAACCGACTTACCAAAAAGGAGGAGGTTCTATGTTCGACATTGTTTGTTTTTTTTTTTGTTTGTTCACGCATATCTCGTCAATTTTGGACCGATTTTGAAAATTATTTTTTTGTTTGAAAAAGTATGTTTCGAACATGGTCCCATTCTAATTAGGTGAAGATCTGATGAAGAACTTCGAAGATATACACCAGAACTCTTCAATAAATTACGGCAAATCTCTCGGGATTGCTGCAATCGCATGTCTGTTTATTGTTTATACCAATTCATAACATAACATCACGCCAGTACGCTCTTAAGGGGTACGCAGATCTCTCATTTCACCAGTAATGCTCTAGTTTATCTATTCTGGCGTTATAGGTACCTTACTAAACAACTTGTACAATTAAAAAGTGAAAAATAAAAAGCTTTTTACAAAAAATACTACCGACTTCCAAATAAAAAGACTACAAAGTGAAAAATAACTTTATTTTTGGAAGTCGGTGTCTATATCGCAAAAAATTATACCTACTACCAAAGACACCGACTTCCAAAAATAAAGTTTTTTTTCACTTTGTAGTCTTTTTATTTTGAAGTCGGTAGTATTTTTTTGTAAAAAGCTTTTTATGTCAAATACAATTACTTTTCAAAATCAATGACGAACAACAGAGTTCATTTGTTTTTTTTTTTTCAATATATAGCTTTCTATTTTCAAGCCAATTCAAATTTTTTCTCAAACATGCTTGGAAATGTGAGCATTATTTTGACAACCTTCTTCGAGATAAATCGAAATTGCTGTACTGGCCAAATACATGCGCGCTGCGGCCGGCAAAAGTTGTATGAAAATCCATATCTGTCGTGTCTAGCGGCCAAATAAATTACATAGTAAACTCATATTAAGGATTGATTCGCGCTCGTTCGTAGAATACAGACGTGCTCGTTAGCAATATTTAATTAAAACAATTATAATAGTGACCTTCTTTATTGTACAATTTTTTGCCTACTGTGTATAGTTTTGTAAACATAATGAAAACTTAGAAACAGTGAAGTGACTATCAAATAAGATGGATAACAGTCCCTGTAATCCAATCGGCCGAGTGCAAGCCTCCACCTCACCAGCGAAGTCGACGACGCAAATTCCAGCCCAATCAGATTTCTCGATTGAAGTCGCATCCACGCCCGACATACAAAGATGGATGTCAACCATTGAGCAGCACTTAAATGAGGTTTGCTCTATTGCCTCGGATGGCAAACTAAACTCGGAACAGAAACTAAAAATATCTAACTTGTGTCGTAAAATAGGATCTGGAACCTCACAGATGGCAGTCCTATACCAATCTTTGAAGCAGAAAGCAATTCTAGCACACGACATGATTGATGCCTTAAAAGAAAAGCGCAATTTGACTGAACACATCTCGGACCTGAAGCAGACGATTAAGGATTCTGGCACTGCGGGCAATGTTTCGTTTGCCGACATGGTGAAAAAGGGGTCAAATGATTTCGTTCGACCGAACAATTTAAGCTCTGTGGTCATTTATCCTAGTGACAAACTCAAGTCCAGTGACGAAACTAAAGACATGGTAACAAAAATCATACGACCTGATCAAATGAAGCTGCATGTACGAGGTGTCCGCAAGACCAAAAATGGAGGTGTTATTATTAGCACAGAGACCAAGCATGACGCTGAAAAAATTAAGAACGCCGTCCAGCTTTCTACATCTGGACTAACCGCCGATGAGCCCAACAAGCGCAAACCACGGATCGTGATTGTAGGAGTGCCGTCTTCCCTGTCTGAAACTGAAGTCTTCAGGTGCATTTACGAACAGAATATACCCGACAAGTTGCCAGAGATGTCCATGGAGTCCTTTTTGGCCTCTGTTAAATTAAGCCACAAATCTGGAAAGAAAGATGCGTCGAGCTGTAATTACATTATTGAAATTCCAGCCAATATACGTAAAGCCCTAATTTCGACATCAAGGCTGTTTATAAATTGGACGTCCTGCCCTGTTAGGGACTTCACTCTGGTTACCAGATGCTACAAGTGCCAATTATATGGTCATGCAGCCAAAACATGCAGAGAGGTCAACTCTGTGTGTGCTCACTGCGGTGAAGCTGGACACTCGGTGTCCGATTGCACGAAGAAAGCGGACACATCGAAATGCGCAACTTGTTCGCGCTTTAAAAAGCCCAACAAACATAAAACGGGAGACCCTGAGTGCCCTGCTAGGAAAATAGCGGAATACAGGCACATAAACTCTATCGACTATGAGGGCGTCTAGTACGTCATACTCAAGGTCACACGCGTGGAACGTTGCTGCTGACACTGCAATGGCCTACTAACCGTCAATTTGTTGCTGGCTAAGCACATTAGTCGTTAGTATATGTTTAATTAAGTCTATGTTTAATTTTACAATTTTGCTTACCAATTATTTCCGAATCTTTATATGTGTAATCAAAGTGCAATTTTTTGCAATATAGGTAAATTAGACATTAAGTAATTATGACCTAGTAGTTTAGTTCTATGTTTATAGTTTTAAGTAAATTAAAATTAATTTTCAAAATTATACAATCTTGCCACTATTTTTAGACTTCTTATGTTAAATATTGTTTAAATTCTCTTGTTCTACGATAAGCATATTTTTAGAGCTCCTACAGCCTGTGATACAGGATTACCTAGTACAGGCATCTTACATTATTATACCTACATTAGTTATCTAAGATTGAAACTGTGTTTTTACCTTTCTAATTTCTGAATAAAGATTTATTATTATTATATCTATCGTGTAATTTAAAAATGGAACGATCTTTTACTCCGAAAAATGGCAACCAAGGAGGTAACTATAAACAGCTTTCTATTTGCAAGCCAGTTCGCTAAACACGACAGGTATAGATTTTCATACAACTTTTGCCGGCCATTGCTCAGTACAGAAATTTATCTCGAAGAAGGTTGTCAAGATAATGCTCAACCAAGCGTGTTTAAGAAAAAGTACATAACTAGGATTTTTTTTGCAGTGTGGCCTCTATACAGTTATTTTCCTTAGCCAGGAAATAAGGGAAAGGTAACAATCAAACAGAGTTACTTTCAAATAGTATTTAATAAGAAGGATGGATAGTCAAGAGTTCATATTATTAAATAATTGACAAATACCAACATGTTTTCCATGATTAATATTGGGGAAGATTACAATAATAACTAATATTAACGGACTTTCGTTTGCGATTGTTTAATTCAAAAACTTAAAACTCATGCATTGTCAGTCCACGGATATTTGTGTTAGTGAGTCTTATCTTAATTAATTCTCGTGAATCTTAGAGTAAATAGTGTCATACAATAAATAGACGCCTGCATAGGTAGTAACAATGGTTTAAAATACACAAATCCGCGTGTCCCTTCGTCCAGCATACTCACCATGGAATTCTGATATTTCATGAATGTCAAAAAACTGTTCTGAAATAGTGCTAAATAGTGCCCAAAGGAAAAAAATAGTGCTCTTGTACTTGCGAAGTTATAGCCATAGTTCGATGAGTATGCTGGACGAAGGTTTCGCCCAGCATACTCACCTCCGTCCGGAGAATCTGTATACGCTTCAAACATAATTCATACTTCAAAAAATAGTTCCCAAATAGTGCCAAACGGTGCCCAAAAAGAAAAAACAGTGCTCGAATAACTTCGGAGTTATAGGCTTCGTTCAGTGAGTATGCTGGGCGTAGGTTCTACGCCCAGCATACTCACCTCAGTGCGCGAATATCGAACGAGCTATAGGTACAATTTACGTCTCAAAAAATTGTGCTTGAAATAGTGCCCAATATCAGTCCAATTTTTGCTTGACTTTTGACCTAGAAAACCATTAAATTTGATTGTAAACTTCTACATACATTACATTGAGTACAGTCGAATACAATATTATTAACTTTCTTTCTAACAATTTTTGTCTTGTGTAAATTATTAATTGTCTATGTAAGGGAGTATTTACTTTAGAATCGCAATATTATTAATTACACATTATTTTAATAATACTTTATAATAATATGATTAAGCCTTCGCGCGTCGCATGGGACCCCGGTAGCTAGGAACAATGATTTTATATATTTTGTCTAGATTACGGCGCTTGAAGGATTAAGATATCAAATGAAGTAAATCATGCATGAAAAATAAAGTTGCTGTTATTAATGCTTACATTACAACTGACAAAATTATTCAAAATAATCATTTTCCGGATCAAGGACGGTACCACAACGTTTACGGAATTGACCTGTATTCCTCATGTGATAAAGTTCAATATAGTGTGGCAGTAATGGATGCACGTACGGTCAATAGGTATGGGGCTTACGACGCGCGGCGCCCGCGACGCAAATGAATATGTTTATGTTTAAATACTAGATGGCGCTGCCCTAACATCTTACGATTATTAGACAAGACTGATCTGTATTTTGAAGGTGATAAGGGTCCATTTTGTGTCACAAAGCAATCGAAACGAACAAGCGTTAATTTGTAATTACTATAGGGTATTTAATATTAATAAAAAAAACGTGATTATAAACTGTGATTGCTCAATTTATACTTATTTGTAAGATAATTTTATTGTGATTAAAACGTTGTAGCAGTAAAACAAAGTACAAGTACCTACGTGTTATATTTTAGAAAGTTTTACCAATATTTGGCTAAACATTTTTTTATATGTATATTATATACAATATTAAAACTACAATTTTTTCTATTTACATTGATTATATTATGAATGTTAACAAAAGCTGTGAACTAGTTAACTAGAATTCTGATTACTTTGGCCCTTTAAATAGTAATAAATAACGTAAGTAATTAAAAATGTTTTTTATTGCTAAACCTTTCATTGATGAAACTATTGGAAAGAGTTTTAAAAATTTGTATAACTATGTCACAGTACTAGTTTTGACTGGTTATAAGTTTTGCCTGCAACATATATACAAAAAGAAACTATAATTTCCTTTTTACAATTTTTCAAGATATTAATTTTATTGGCTGCAAATGACTGTTTTTATTCAGACAAACACACAATGCAATGAAGTAATAGACTTCATTTACGCTTAAAGTTTCATTCATTTATTATTATTTATAAAATATATAATAATGCATTTAATCGAAAGTTTTTGACATGTGAGAAAATACCATAATTATTTCCAATAACATGAAGTCTACAATTAGAAAGTTTAATATTTTTGTCCAAAAACATGTGTCGACGACTGTACCCCATTTTACGTTAGTATGTAGAAGTTTACATTAAAATTTAATGGTTTTCTAAGTCAAAAGTCAAGCAAAAATTGGACTGATATTGGGCACTATTTCAAGCACAATTTTTTGAGACGTAAATTATACCTATAGCTCGTTCGATATTCGCGCACTGAGGTGAGTATGCTGGGCGTAGAACCTACGCCCAGCATACTCACTGAACGAAGCCTATAACCCCGAAGTTATTCGAGCACTGTTTTTTCTTTTTGGGCACCGTTTGGCACTATTTGGGAACTATTTTTTGAAGTATGAATTATGTTTGAAGCGTATACAGATTCTCCGGACGGAGGTGAGTATGCTGGGCGAAACCTTCGTCCAGCATACTCATCGAACTATGGCTATAACTTCGCAAGTACAAGAGCACTATTTTTTTCCTTTGGGCACTATTTAGCACTATTTCAGAACAGTTTTTTGACATTCATGAAATATCAGGATTCCATGGTGAGTATGCTGGACGAAGGGACACAAATCCGCAATTATACAGCTAGCTTTACTCACACAAAGATCCGTTGCGAATATGGTACCCTAATAATTTAATTTACAAATTAAATTAAGTTATACATTAAAAGTAGGAGGATCACATTTTCAATTGAATTATTTGCTGAGTCGCTATTTTGATTAAACCGTTGAAGTCTTCGTGCAAATGAGATCTCCAAAATTTACATCTGCCCCACACAATGGCAGGATAATTTGGTGATGGTATTCCTTGAAATATTCTTGCTATACTTCTTCCAGAAAAATTACAATCTTTATAAATACATATGATAGATCGAATATCTGATATGGCTCTCTCCACATCCAAGGGTCTTTCTTCTAAAGTAATATGAGCTGATATATGATCCCTTTCAAAATAATTTCTTATAGTAATTTTTAACTCATTCGAAACTTTGAAGAGAGTATCATTAGATAACTGTATATTTTCCAATGAATAATTTGCAATCTTATGAAAAGCTATATTACATTCTTCTAACTGACATAATCGCGCTTTTTCTTGAGAAATCACAGAATTATGTAAATCATCCAAAATACTATCCAGTTCTGTTGGACTAAGATCTCCTCTAGCTCTGATTCTAAAACAAAGAGTATTAAACTCTACTTTTAAATGAGATCTTTGTGAGGTCCCCGAATCAGTATTCCACTCTAAATTTTTTAATTGGTACTTTGTATAACCACTTTCCCAGCCGATAGCTGCTGCTACCTCAATGACATTAAATTCTAGGACACTACTAGTCATAATCCCAGGGTCTCTCTTGTTTTCTAGTAAAAGTGCCATTGCCAATGGTCGACATGTCTTTGCTGCGTCATGTATTTTTTTTGGACCTCCATATGAAGAAATTTTACAGTTTATGTAAGCATTATTGAGAAATTTAATGTACTTTTTAGGATGAAGTTCAACATAACATAATAGAGTAGCAATATTTTCTGAAGGTAAATCTAGTTCTTCTACTGTTGCATCCGTAGGAATTCCCACTTCATGACCATTACAATAGTTTTGGGATGAAACTTTGTCACTTTTAGCACATTCACAAGGAATAAATATTTTCGAAAGTAATTTTCTTATTGTAGGTCTATCAATAGAGTTTGCATGTATGTGTTTTAAAAGTTCATTTTTGTCACTACTACCATTGCTTAAAATTATATGACAGTACGCAAGTTGGCCATCCCTACCGGCTCTTCCAACTTCTTGCACATAAGATTCAAAACTGCTGGGCATGTTAAAATGTATAATACATCTAATATCTGATTTGTTTATGCCCATACCAAAAGCAACTGTTGCAACTATTATTCTAAGTGTGCCATCCATGAAATGTTTTTGTATTTTTTTTCTTTGTGCAGCAGACATGCCAGCATGATAAGCTTCTGCAATGTAAGACATTCTTTTTCTTTTGTTCTTTTTGCTCTCCATATTGACTTTACCAGTTTCTTGTAGACATGATCTTAACACAGCTGCAACTCTTTCACACTCATCTCTCCTTATGCAATATACTATTATTGCATTAAATTGTATTATCTGGTCTGATAACAAGTATGACACCAGAGCTTTATCTTTATCTTTTTCAATAGAAACTGACAGACAAAGATTATCAGGCAGGGCTGGATTTCTAATCACTCCATTAGCCCCGTCAGCAATATTGAGATGACTGATTATACTTTGTATTGTTGTCTGACTTGCCGTTGCAGTCAATCCCAGAATGCAATTTACATTTAATTTTTCTCTTAGAACTCTGCAAATCATAAGATAACTTGGCCTAAAATTGTGGCTCCACTGTGATACACAATGTGCCTCATCTATACACGCAAAAGCGATTGGAGGGAGTGACTTGAACAGACTTGATATTCCATTTGATGAATCACCTGCTATTAAGGCTTCAGGAGATATAAGAAGGATATTTAACAAACCATCCTTCAAACACTGTAAGATTTTACCTCTCTGTGTCTGAGATTGATTTGTATGGTAACAACCTGCCTTTATGAACTCAGGGACATTCAACACTTGATCCTCCATAAGAGAAACTAATGGAGAAATTACTAATGTAATACATCTATAACGTTGACTGTAGAGATAAGCGGGCAGTTGATAACAAAGAGATTTTCCACCTCCTGTAGACAAAATCAGTAAAGTAGACTTGCCACACAAAATTCGCTTTATGGCATTTTCTTGTCCAGGTCGAAACGATTGATGGCCAAATTTATTAAGAGCCTGATTTAAGTCAACTGAAATGTTTCCTTCATTACCATCATACAGAGGTTTGATAGCACTGCCATCATCATCTGTGGATGTGGCTAACATTTTCAAAAAAGAATCTGGTATTTCACTAGGTTCAAAAGTGGATGCGAACATAGAGTCATGTAATTGATCAGTTATTGATTGATTACTACTAGATGGGTCAGATGCATACTTTTGCATATCTTCTAAAGTAGGAATATCATTTTCATTGTAACTATCTAACGGTAAAAGTGTTTCTCCTTTATGTGATCTACAGTATCTTGCCATGTGGCCAGTTTCTCCACACTTAAAACATGCGATCTTACCAGACTCAGGAAATTCCATACCACCATGAAGACTCTGCTTACTTTTCCATAGCTGTTTTTTATACTTGCTATAGTTCATATTTTTCTTTCCTCGTACAAATACTTTTTTCTCAATATTAATTTTAACAAAGTTCTCATTTAACGTTCCAGACTTGATTTTACTCTCTAAACTATTGCTCGCTTTGGAATAATCAAGTTTGTCACACTTATCAAGAGAGTTAACTGTCTTAAGCACATTGGATATTTGCAAATGACGAGGCTGTATATCTTTTTCCAAACCATATGGAATATATTCTTGAATATCTAGAGGTTGTTGATCTACACTAATGTCAATATTTTTGTGTTGATTGTTAGTCATATGCGTAATCTCGGGAACTCTCACTTGTGTTATTTTCTGACAAGGTTGGTCTTGCAAAATATGTTCTACTGATTGCTTCTTTTCATTTTGTATTTTCCGCTTCTTCAGAGCTGGTTTCAACTTACGGCTGACAATATCATCATCTTCTGACTCACTATTTTCTACATAATCACAGTGTTTTTCTTTGATTTCCAAAACTTTTATGTTTCCTAATCCAAATTTTTCAGGCTCTTTTGAATGGACAATTCCTTCCGCTACAATTCCAGTGGCTCTATCAAGCCATGCATCATTTAATTGTCTTATCAATGGTTTTACTGTCAAGTCTGCTGTTCTGGATACATAACTAGTTATTGGAATATTTTTACTGATGTTTGGCCCTTCAGAATTTTGAAATGAACTATGTAACTCAGGTGTCAGAATTTCAGTATTATCCTGCATATGTTCTTTGCTGTTTTGTGTTAATAGGTCAACACTAAAGGATTTGTTTTCACATGCAGGCTGACTTCTAGGTAATGTAAGCTTTCTTGGGTTTCTAAGGGAGAATTTTCGATTTTGAAAAAGTTTCTTGGATAGATTTTCAGTGAATGGAGTAAAAGTTTTACTATTTTGCTGGAGATCTGAATTAGATAATAACTTCTCCAACTCTTGGCCACTTGGTAGTGCAGGAATCTCCGGTTGCGGACTTGTAGACTCACAGGTGGTGTGTTCCAGCTGATGTACAGGTTCTGGCGACATATCGGGCTCATCGTCAATGTCACAAATTGACAGTGAGTTCTCAAGGGCGTTGCTCTTAAGTTGGAAGTATTTCTTGTAGGCATATTTTATTTTCGCCGGCGCTTCCTTGATATCGAATTTCGTAGGTGTTCGACTATACTTTAACTTGAAGTCTTTTTCCCAACTTTTAACTATGAGCTTACATTTCATATACGCTTTGTCTTTCTTTATTGTTTCAATAATATCCATGTCACAGTCAGTTATGTCGCTGGTTTCTATAAATTAGTTCAGTATTTCTTTTGTTTCGTGAGCACACAATCAATCTGATAACAGTCAATATATTTTGGCGCCCGACTGAATGACATTCATTCATATTTCAAGTTGACATTTGACAGCGACAGCCGTCCAGTGGGCCACAGATTAAATAAATAATGGTACCAACTTAACGGCGTTCTATACATATGTTCTAAGGTTCTATCCCTATCCTATGTTGCTGTTTTGACACTGTCGAAGTTCGTTTCGTAAGTCGATTTAAAATAACGAAATTAAATAAATTTTTATTTTATGTAGTTTGCCTACGGAACCTATTTAATACTTATAAGATGGCTTAAAGTTAAAATTTGTTTTTATTGTGTTTCACACATTATAGAGATTTATAAAAAATACTTATTTAGAAATTACCTAGTATTTATGTTTATACCGGTACTTTTGTTTCGATACTTTTATGAGTACGATTTCTTTTTTTGATACTACTCATGAGTACAGTATCGATACTTTCTATTCGATACCGTGTCCCTACCGCTGGATGCGAGACGCAAATAGGACCAATAGATGTGGCGAAATATAAAGGAGGCCTAGACTAGTCCAGCCGTGGACTTCTTTCGACTAAAACGATGATGATTAGAACAATGATTATCATATTAACAGCTATTCAAAAAGAGTCAGTTTAGTCTATTTTTGATATTCCGGGTAAAGGAAAAGTGAACGAAGCCAAAGGAACACAATAGTGTTGTGGAAGTTTAGATTAGCCGAAGGCAAGCAAACGGTTCGATTGGGTTCGGCCGCGTATAGGTTCGATAAAAATAGACCGAATGGAAGAAAATAACTGGCCAATTGAGAGTGGGACTTGCGCAACGATGGTTCCGTACAAACAGCTTACAGCTACATTCGCCAAAATAATTAGCTAGGTATTCACTTTCGGGGACACCTTCAACGATACTTTGCTAGTATTATATTATCTGTGACAATACCATCCAGCTTTCCGAGCTCGGAGTGCCAAGAGTCGTTCGGTCGGCGTGGATTCGCGAGATCGGGTTACAGAAAGCGCCTTATAAAATTGAGGCGCTGCCTAAGAGCAAAGAGCCAGCAGTAACTTCAGAGACACAAAGATCCGCTGTGACTACTATAACATTACTGATGTTCATAAACTATGAAAGCACCGAACATTGCTCTAATGAAAAAAATAACTATAAAAGAAAAACGGCTAGGCAGATTGATTTATTGATTTGATTTCATGTCAATAAAGTGTGTACCTACTAACTTTAAGTGTGTAATAATTCAATTTTACTCAAACATAATCTCCGTTGATTACATACACCCCTATATAAAGGATTCCGTACCTAAAGGGTAAAACGGGACCCTATTACTAAGACTCCGCGGTCCGTCTGTCTGTCTATCACCAGGCTGTATCTCATGAACCGTGATAGCTAGACAGTTGAAATTTTCACAGATGATGTATTTCTGTTGCCGCTATAACAACAAATACTAAAAACAGAATACAATAAATGTTTAAGGGGGTCCCCCATACAACAAACGTGATTTTTTTACCGTTTTTTGTGATAATGGTACGGAACCATTCGTGCGCGAGTCCGAATCGCACTTGGCCAGTTTTTGTCGGCCGCAGTTTCAAAAAGCCCCGGTAGTTTTTTCGGTCCCAGTCCGACGCTGTAATACATGTATTAAAAATACCTACAAAATAAAGAAGAAAATCTATTCAAGGCGGGGTGCTAAAATATAATGCACGTTCCGCTCACTCTTGCATCCTAAGTTGGGACTTGAAACTTTACTCAAAATTGCGTTATAGGTAGTTCAAGTAGTTAGGTAGTTATTAAATAGTTTTTATTTTTTTATTTGTGTTGGGTTTAGTTGTAGATTTCGTTCCGTTTGCTAATAACGTAGATCAATAGTTAATTTTGTTACGATCCTGGTGGAACGGTACACATTATCGTTACTCGAACTACCTATAACACAATTTTGAATAACGTTTCAAGTCCCTGGTCGAGAATTTATAGTCTAGTCTACAAATGCTTTATTGTTCATCTTTTTTCAGCAGTCTCTGAAAAATATGAACAAGTGTCATTCGATTCGGCATAGCATGCAGATGATATTTGAAAAAAAAAAAGTTTCGCTCGCAAAAATTGTAATAGTAAGAAACAATTTTGAAAAATAAAAAAGGGGTTTGGATTTTTGCAAATATCTCAAAAACTAATTAAAATTCTTGAAATTTAAAAAAAGATTCAAATAGAAGAGAAAATTTCCTAAAAGAAGAACTGAGGAACCAATATTTATAGGGAACCACCGATCACTATTCCGAATCTTTTTTGATCGAATTTCATTTTGCCGAAAACTATTGACCGACGTCTTTTTTGATATATGCATTATTTGACATAATTTCAGATCATCGAAGTAACAATTGCCGTTGGTATTACTTTACCGAACTACATTTCACCGATTTACAAAATAACTTTTTGCTTTTGGCCGAAGCCTCTTTTGAACTTTTTACATTTGCCATATTTTCATCAAACCGAAACAACATTTTAGGGAATATTATTTAGTCACAAATATATAGCCGGTAACTTGGTAGCATTTTCAATTTAAAATTGAAATAGTTTCATAAAAAGTCAATAGTTGTGCTACAAAATTTAGTGACAGAAACGAATCGCTGCAAAATCGACTTCACGCAGTCTTGTCTGTGTTTACGTATTTATTTCGAATTTTCATTCAAATGATTTATTAACAGCTGTCATGCTTTAGACATTTTTATTAATTATTCATTTAAAAGAATTTGTCCAAGAGCGAGCGAAGCGAGCTCGGGCATTTAGGGCACCCAGTGTTAGGTTACTTTAGACCCTGCAGACAGAAGGAGCCCCGTCCGGGGCTCCGTCGACAATTTTTTTTTCAAGTCGCTTTCTTAAACATAATATGTATTCTCTCACTTAGTATTTTGATATGTGTTTAAAAATAAATATTTCGAACAAATGTTATTTCGGCTAAGTGTAACTTCGGTAAAAAGTATTTCGACCAAGTGAAACGTCGGAGTAACGAAAAAAATCGAATTGATAATAGGACAACTGAGACAGTAGCAGACGTGACTTCGATGAAGTAAAAAAAAACGAAACGATAATAGTTGAAAAGTTTTAGGTGAAATGAAATTCGGCCAAATGTTTTTCGAACTTATGATAGGTAACCATATTTATAATTTACCCAGAGGGTTGAAAATGCGGCCGAAAACGGGTACTCTGGCTTGTGCAAGCCAGGCCACTTCAACTATAAAAATGATTTAAGCATATTAAATATGAAAATAAAGAACTGAAATATTCAGGCGCTAACTGGATAGCAGAATGCACAATAATCCGCCAGCAATTTTTTATAGTTATTTTTCTATTATTTATGCAATAGTTAATTGACAAGTTTTTTTGTATCTCTAGAACACTACAACTATTTGAAAAATCTTTCGCCATTTGAAAGGTTTTCTGATGGTTCTGGGCTATAATTTCACCCAGGCAAAACCGGAGTGGGCCACTACTTTATTAATTAGAAAAGAGTTTTTATCTTTTTTGCGTATTATGGCGGTGTAAATATGCCAAATAATCGCTATATTGTGAAAAAACAGCCGATAAGACTCTACTATCATTCTTATTATGGTCCTTTTAATAAAAAAACAATATTTCAACATTCCCATTGGCAAGTAGGTATATATTATTATAAAATTAATAGAATTTACAAAGGTGGTAACCAAGTTCATTTTCTTGAATATTTTAAAAACTTCTTAAGTACTGACATAATCACTTCTCGCGTTACTAATATCTATTTTGCATTTTAATCTAATATCTTCATACAGACAGCGACACAAAACTGTTGTACTGAGCAATATTTCTTTTCAGGATGTCAGCACACAAGCCCAGCACTCTCTCAAACCTGCAAAATCAAACATAATTAAATCTGAGTAGATGTCTACATAATGGTTGAAAACACTAGTCCACGTTTTCACACACTAGGAAACAACTAACTTCAAAATAGTTACAAACATTTAACCACTTTTTGACGAGGTCGGTCCGTGGATGGGTGACCATTTCAACATACCGAGTTTCCTCCGTGCCTCGGAAAGCACGTTAAGCCGTTGGTCCCGGCTGTCATTTGAAGATCTTTGACAGTCGTTACGGGTAGTCAGAAGCCTGAGATCTGACACTAGTCTTGCCAAGGGGTATCGTGTTACCCAGTTACTGGGTTGTGGAGGTCTGATAGGCAGTCGCTCCATGTAAAACACTGGTACTTAGCTGAATCAGGTAAGACTGGAAGCCGACCCCAACAATAATTGGGAAAAAGGCTAGGCAGATGATGAACCACTTTTTGGCTGAATCCGAAACTACAACCGAAACTTGGCCTCTAGTGGTAAGTACATAATTAGTGGATAGCCAATCCTTGTTTATTTTTATAAGTTATCATAATATAATATTGTATTCTTTTTCCTTCAATATTATTTTGATAACTTGGATTTCCATTACAATATGGAATAATAATTTTCAACAATCTAATTGACTTTAACGACTAAAATCGAGGAGAGTTTGTGTGCGACACATACTCGTCTGTGCCGCACACTGTCGCGGTCTCACCCTATAGTACACCAGCTGAGATCGCGACACATGTCGATAATTCCTACAGCGGTGGCAACTCGCACCTTCACACAGACAGACCTCCTCTCTGTGAAAAAGGGAATAGGCCTTAATCCACCACGCCGGCCCAGTGCGGGTTGGTGGATTTCACATGTCTTCGAATTGTTCGTTCTAGGACATGCCGGTTTCCTGACGATGTTTTTCTTTACACTATTTAGTTTATATTCGATCACACTTAGTACACCCATAAAATATACCTAGGCAATGTTTGTGTGTATATGGTATGGACCAAGTGTTTCATCATCAAAATCATCATTTCAGCCGAATGACGTCCACTGCTGGACATAGGCCTTGACCAAGTAATTAATACGGTATTATACTTAAACCCGTGCAATTTGAAAAATACCCAATATAAGTAGGCAATATGATAAAAACTATTGAAATAATTAAATTGACCGGGCTTTCTGAATAATGCCCATCACTTATTGGGCCGGCCGGCTGGGTACTAAAAAGAGGTGTTTTTTTAACCGACTTTTTAATTATTTTAATGTTGACATTGGTTTTAATATAGAATAAGTAAGTACGATTACTATTTAAGCAATAAAGTCGTTGGTCTCTGTCTGCAGGTTCTAAAGTAACCTAACATGAAGAAGATGACGGGAGCTGTGTACCCTCTCTTTAGCTTCCATCATCTTTTCGAACCTTACCTATCCGTGTCAGAGTGCCCTAAGCTCCCAAGCTCGCATCGCTCACGCTTGGACTAATTCATTAACCATAATTATCAAATTGCCCAACCGTTACGTAGCAATATTCATAATGACCAGACAATGTGATAAATATAGCAGTTTAAATCAGTATTCATTACATTGCCCGATTTGACATGACTAGATTCATAATGCCCAGGCATTATACGTAGTGCTCTGATTAATCACTTGGTCCATGACATATACAGCATGTGTAACAGATGTGCTGAACATTTTATTGATAGATTATATTTTCTATTTTATATTCACCTGGCTCGATCAAGTTTGACACATTTAAGAGCGCCGGCAGCGCGAACTGTTGCTGCCCGTGGTCTGTCTAGCAACAATGCGATTTCTCCGAAGTAATCCGAAGGTCCTAATCGACCCACTTCTACCGCGGAACCTTCGCCCTGGCCACTTCTTTGTTGGAGCACGACTGCAGTTCCTGAAACAAAATATTAATCTTCTTTTGAATATGTAAACAGAAAATATTCATAAGTGGGTTTTTAGTTTTTCCAGCAGTTATTCGTAACGGTAACCTAGATTGAAACTTTATTAATTGTAAAAATCAAAACATCCGACTTAGAAGCCAACTAAAAAGTCGTAAACAAGAAGAAAATCATACTGTGCAGTCGGTACATATATGTACGTACATATTCGTGAGCTGGCTGACAAAAGGATAAGTAGGTTTACTTTAAGTTTTCTTTTTTGGATTATACTTTTAAACATATAAATGTAATATATTTTAGGGTTCCGTACCCAAAGGGTAAAAACGGGACCCTATTACTGAGACTTCGCGGTCTGTCTGTCTGTCTGTCACCAGGCTGTATCTCATGAACCGTGATAGCTACACAGTTGTAATTTTCACAGATGACGTATTTCTGTTGCCGCTATGACAAAAAATACTAAAAACAGAATAAAATTAATATTTAAGTGGGGCTCCCATACAACAAACGAGATATTTCTGCCGTTTTTTGCGATAATGGTACGGAACTCTTCGTGCGCGAGTCCGACTCTCACTTGGCCGGATTTTTAATTGTTTTCAATTTTAATGTAGCCAGTGATACTGCAAGCTTAAGGCGAATTGATTGACGTAAGAATCATCCACACGGATATGTCAACCCCGAGTGTAAAAAGAAGAGTAAAGCCCCTTATTAATAAAGAAAAAAAAAGAATCATCAAAATCGGCCGAAGTCGTACTTTGCGGTAGGACTTCCAGTTAACGTAATAGGTACTCGTATTTTTTTAGTTATCGTCATAGCTGTCAGCCTGTGTTGTCAGCTCAAGTATGTTAATTTCGGTCAAGCATACGCCAAGAATCTTCGTCGTATTTTTGGTCAAAACAGAAACTTCGGCCGAAACCAATTTTTGGTATGCATTTTGTTTGTATCGATTACTGGGTTAAATTGAACACATCTTTGCTCTTATTCTTATTAGGTAACGTTAATTAAACGTAACTAGTGACTTCTTTACAGTAAAAATGTTCCTTTTTACCCGACTGTCGAAGGAGGGTAATGTGTTTATCAAACTATTGTATGTATGTTTGTTCCTATGTGGCGTTCTAGAGAACAAACGCATTGAGCGATTCTGATGATTTTTACGTCAATCGATTCGTCTTAACCTTGCGAGCGTCACTGGCTACATTTAAATTGTATAATAGAAATATGGCGCCATATTGTGGGGCCCAATTTTTTTTCTTCCTATCCAATCTTGTCTCAAAATAAAGGGTTGTAAGAGGTGATTCCAAAAATATATCACTTATATGTTAGTTGTAAGTCGGTTGTATTTTTTTACCCGACTGCAAGGAAAGGGTTATGGTTTTTGTAAAAATATGTTGAAGGGGTATTTGTATGTTTGTCCGTAAAACGCATAATATGCAAACCCTAATACAAGCAAGATTATCAGTCTCTGTGTTTGCAGCTATAATCTATTTTGCCCACAAAGATTCAAGGTGACGGTAGTACATAGTAGAATTTAGTAGATGCGCCGTTGTAAACAGAGAACACTTTTACTATCACATCACGCATCACATCATCAGCCTATTAATGTTCCCACTGCTGGGACACAGGTCTCCTCTCTGTGAGAGGGAATGGGCCGTTATTCACCACGCGGGCCCTGTGAGAGATAGGTGGATGGCACATGTTTTCGAATTTTTGGTTCTAGGACATGCCGGTTTCCTCACGATGTTTTCCTTCACCGTTTTGAGAGCCGTGGTGATGAAATAATTTACACAAAGTAAAGCGCCTGCCTGGGCTCGAACCCACGGCCTACAACTTGTAAGTCGCGGCCTATACCACTGAGCCACCACTGCTCCTTATAAAAGATTCTCGCTTACTATAAAGAAGAACATTACCTTCCACTATTATGTAAAAGTCGTTGCCAGGTTCACCTTGTCTGACAATGATCTCGCCGTCAGTGAAAGATACTGGTTCTAAAGCGTCTGCAACTGTCAGCCGTTCCCATTTCTCTAAACTTTCTGAAACATACAGAAGAATAAAATATTGAAACCAATTCAATTCACCATCACCAGACTTCGTGTAACCCCACGAACACCTGGCATTTGGACATGAAATGCAGTGGCCTATATAGAAAGCACTCAATTGGTTGCGCACCCAGGTGACCCAGGTTTGCGCACCCAGGTGACCCAGGTAGGCCGCTGCAAATACAACTTGGCAAAATGGGGTTATAAAGACCCGTCTAATACAAAATGTGAGTGCGGTGCCCCTGTCCAGAGCATGTTGAACTTGTTGGAGTGCCTAGTACAGTCGACCACATGATCAAGGGAATTTTATCAACAAGCTCTCGTATCGTCAACCTATTAATGTTCCCACTGCTGGGACACAGGCCTCCTCTCTGTGAGAGGGAATGGGCCGTAATCCACCATGCGGGCCCAGTGCGGGTTGGTGGATGTCATATGTCTTCGAATTTTTGGTTCTAGGACATGCCGGTTTCCTCACGATGTTTTCCTTCACCGTTTTGAGTAAACTTATTTTTCATAAATTAAACTTGATAGTAGAATAGATTGCTGCCGTGTTGCCGAAATATCTAGCCGCAAAAGCTTAATTAAATAAACTGAAATTTATGTTTGAAAATTAATCACAAGTATAAATGTTTTTCTACTAGACCAAATCTCAGAAACGTGGCATAATTACTGTCAATCACTGTTCCAGGACCCACAGTCGCGTCTTTTTCCAAATACAGAGGTAGACAGGGAGGAACTGGAACCGGATATTCTTCTGTATGTAGTAAGGGCCGCCATAAAACATCTTAAAACTAAAAAAGCTACGGGAAGAGACCGAATTCCCATAGAAACCATAAAGGCTTTAGGAGAACGTGGCGTCTATATCTTCCATGCCATTTGTAACAGAATATGGCAGACAGGAACTTGGCCATTTGAATGGACCCATTCAGTCTTCACCCCTTTACATAAAAAAGGCTCCACAAAGAAGTTTAACAACTATTGCCTTATTGCACTGATATCCCACGCCAGCAAAATTTTGTTACATATTTTAAATGAGCGGCAGAATCTCTACAAAGTCAACGTCAACGTCTCTACAAATCTGTACAAAGAAATCGCACAAGAACAGGCTGGATTTGTGAAGGGAAAGGGTACACGGGAACAGATTCTTATTGTTCGCCAGATTACTGAAAAAGCTCGTGAATTCAACAAGCCAACATACATTTGCTTTGTTGATTTCTCCAAGGCATTTGATTCGGTAAAATGGCCAATCTTGTGGAAAACCTAGTCTTCTAAGGAGGTTGTACGAAGAAAGCACAGCCTCGGTACGAACAGATGACATTCTGTCCAGTAACTTCCACCCCAGTGCAGGTGTCCGCCAAGGATGCATTATATCGCCGCTCTTATTTGATATCTACACAGAGCTTATAATGCGCATAACTTTGGAACATTGGACGGATGGGGTTGCGGTTGGTGGCTACAACATTGCGAATTTGCGCTACGCAGATGACACCACTCTTTTTGCATCTAGTGCTCACCATATGGAAGAACTCCTACGCAAAATAGAACAAGTGAGCCTTGAATTCGGATTAAGGATTAATCGCAACAAGACCAAGGGGATGATTGTGGACCGTGCTAACAATAATTCGCCAGAAGTTACTCAGATCGCGAACTGCGACGTAGTCCAATCCTACGTATATCTCGGAGCTTTAACGGCGGCTGCATTGACGAGATAAAGAGGTGTATGGCGATCACAAGAACTGCAATGGCCAAAATGAAAAAAATATGGAGGAACAGAGACATCATTAAAGCCACGAAGACCAGGCTCGTGCGCACTTTAGTTTTACCCATATTCCTGTATGCTGCAGAAACGTGGACGTTGCGGAAGGTGGAATAAAAAAGATAGACGCTCTGGAGATGTGGTGCTGGAGAAGAATGCTCGGAGTGTCGTGGACCGAGTTCCGCACGAATGTCTCGATACTCCAAGAACTCCACATCAAGCAGCGTCTGTCCGCAATAGTACAGTCCCGAATACTCACTTTCTTCGGACACGTTTCAAGGCGAGACAGTCAGTCTATAGAACAGTTAGTCGTCCAAGGAAAAGTGGAAGGCTCGACCGCGTGGTCTGACCCATGACGACCCATGCGTTGGACTGACCAGATCAAGTCTGCTGTGGGCGGTCCCGTGCACGAATGTACTCTGATGACTTATAATCGGGAAAGGTGGCGAGACATTGTGAAACGCATTACATCTGCCGCATATACTACCAATACTTCATGACGACCACGACCGCTCTGTCCAGAGCGTAACGACTAAGAAGAAGATAAAAGTTTTTCTAGTAAATCTAACGGTCATTAGAAAGAAACTGGTATAGAAATTAGGAAAAATAAAGTTGCCAGCTCTCATTTAGCCGCAAGCTGTGGGTTACCAGTATCCCTGCAAAACCTAGCAACCCAAAAGGGCAGCTAAATGAGAGCCAATTGATGTGGCATTCGTACCTACGATACAAGAGGAGTTTCTAGTGTAGGGCAGAGTTAAAAAACAATTAATAATTTAAAAAAAAACTAAAAAACTAAGCGGCAAGATGCGGTCAGGCAACCTTGCAGTGATCTATTCCACTGTCAAGAACTTAAGAATCATTCATAAAAATCAAGTTCCATCACAAACAAAATACCTGCAGTTTTTAGCAGTTCCCGGAATCAGTATAAAATATGCGAGAGAAAGCTTGCCAGACAGATCACTGCTACGCAGAATAGCTTGACAGTTCTGAGAAGGAGCCTAACAAACCATCGAGTTCGGCAGACCCAGATGAAGAGATGGCCTGAGCATGGTGGAATAGAGAAAATTGGAGGTATGGGCAATGTGAGTGGTATGATGTCTGTTGTATTGTTCGTATTAAGCTGTTTTTTTTACAAATTTCTGAGGATAAACATGTGTGCAGGACGGCCGAATGTAGGAATGAATGAATTCAAGGAATAGAACGTAGGTGAAGGACTGAGTGAGTGAGTGAGTGAATGAAGAAGTATGCCAGATCAAGCGTGGTAGTCGGTGTCCAAGATTGGCCATTGCTGAATTAATTAAATCCAATACTTCCCAAGTAACACATAAGCAAGATAAAAGTACACATTTTGCATATTATACAGTTCAAAGATGAATATGGTTTGTATAAGAGCTTTGGGAATAGCCAAATGCTGAATTAGGTTGAGTTCGGACCCTTAAAATTCTTAACGCTTAATAAATTCTGTATTTCTGTCCTTACCTTCTTAACGCTTAATAACCAGTCACCGTAGGATTATTATACAGACGTTATTTAGCATTACGCGTTTCAGGTTGCTTAAAGCTGAAAAACAGCCCCGTCGGTAGCATTTGTCTGAATATCCATAATCTGTATTGCTATTATAAAAGCATTACTAAGCTATTAGCGTTTGAAACAGCTCAATGCTGAATAAAGTATCACCTTCTGAATAATATTGTTACATAATTCTAATAAACAGCTTGATACTGAATAATTGCTTTTATTTTATCTTCAAACTGGATAAGATTCTATGTTTTACTAATTATTCAGCTGCTGAATAAATAATATTATTTATGTTTTTATTAAGCTTTTTCCTGTTTAATAGAGAGTTTGAAACTAACTTATTCAAATTAAAGACCATATGTATGTTGTTATAGCGCCCATAGCTTAATACCAGCTTAATTAAAATATTATTGACCGTATTTATTTTTTGCGTTATTTAATATGAATCGAAAATCGTGGAAAAAACGTAAGAGAACTGGTTACATCAAAAGAAAATTGTTAAAAGAATATTTAAATATCAGCAATAGTAAATGTCCAAGTGTTTCTGGTCATCAAAAGATTTATGAAAATAGTTTGAACAAAACTGAACCCGGTCCCAGCAAGCATGCGTGGTTGCCGTGCAATGAAGAGGGTTCCGTCCCCCAAAAAGTCAAACAGCATTGCGATTCACACAAGATGAGAATGCATCTGATGGCAGTGTACAAATATCGAAGAAGAACAATGTAGACATGAAAAATTTGATATTTCGAGAAAAATTTGAAAATGGGCTTTCGAAAAAAGATCACACAAGTAGCACTAAAGGATTTGGCAGAAATATTAAATCAAAGATTCCCAGACATTTTACCTAATGATCCAAGGACAATTTTAAATACACCGAGACAAGTCCACATAAAGTCTATTGAGCAAGATGAATACTGGCACAATGGCGTCATTGAGACACTTAAAAAATATTGATTAACACAAACATTTTGCCAGAACCCAGAACATATCACTATAAACATGGAAGGTCATCCAATTTTAAATAGTCCTTTAGAAAGAATTTCGGCCAATTTTAATAGAAAAAGAAATGATTATTTTATTAGCAGAAGGTATTACAGTACAAGAAAATAAAATTTACGTTGTGATAAGATATTTTATTTGCGACTCTTAATTCTCCAACATGCACATAAATTTCTTCAAGTTTTTTCATGATTTTGTCTTGACTCTCCATAATATGTTGTGGTTTCGCGTAAATATTCTTGATTCCTTCTAGAGTCTGTACGTCTGGTGTCCATCAGTGCCAAGTGACAGCTGCACGGCTACGTTTTCAATTTGCCTTGAGGTTCAGTTCAGTTTTCAATTTGACAGTTTCGGGTGGCTTGATGTACTGGCGTTTGTACATAAAACAAATAACAAAACACGGATTAAACAAGGGCCCAGTCCACACCACACACGCGAAATCTATAGCAGATTTCGTGTGTGGTGTGCACCACATTTTTAATCATAAATGAGATTTTCTCGAAAAAAAATGCAAGCAAAGACGCTATAATTTTAAATGTAATGAATTCAGTGAAAGCCGGGCGTGAAATTCCACAATAGAAAAGGTTTTTGTTAAATCGATTAGAGAACCCTAAAAATCTGAATAATTTAGAAATGTGATCAACTATATAATTGATATTCAGAAGTTAGTGTACTGAGACTACTTTTTTCAAGTTATAGCTTAGTAACAAGGCATGTGTGCACTTTTATTCAGCATTATACACCAAAACAATCGATCGCCATTAAAAATCTTTGTAATATAAACTTTCACGGAATTTACGAGATACCAAAATGCTTAATCTTACAACTACAACATTTTCAACTCGATTCAAGTTATATAGTTGGATTAAAATTGCTAGTATTAGCTATTTCGTCACAAGTACTTTTGTCAGACCTATTATGTATGTATGAAAATACTATTTACTATCTATTATCTTGATTATTAACGCGGCGCGTAATAAATAATGAAAAAAAAACATTCTATTCACGACAAAATTACTTGCGCACTAACAATTAACATATAGCAGACCTCTAATTTGTAAATTAAAATTTACTTACCGATTTTATAAGTTCACCATGTCAAATCACATTTAAATTCGACATCGACATTAAAATATTTAATCCAATTGAATTATTTTCACAATTTGTATGAATATTGTTTGTAAAAGTGTGAACAATAATTTAAATGCTTAATAAATTCTGAATACAATAATCAATTCGATTAAGCTGAGTAACTCAGTTGTAAGAGCTTAATAAAAGCAATGTGAGCTGTTATTCAAAGGTTATTAAGCTAATTGAAACGTTATTAAGCTCCTACTCAGGTCTTGCTCAGATGTTATTCAGCGTTAAGCATTCAAAATTGGGGCCCTTTTTGCTTGAATAACAGCTGAATAGACAGGTACTCAGACGTTATTCAGCTTACTATTCAGCTTATGCTCTTGATGATTGCTCTTACTCAATCTTTATTCAGCACGTTTGTGTTACTTGGGTTATGTAGCGTATTGACCCCATGTCCACAACCACAACATAATGCACAGGGTCACAAATAGTACCAATTTTCGAGGTAAGTGTGTAGAAAAATAAATTATTAATATCGCTTACCTAATATGGAAACACGCGACAAGAATTCATCGTACATGCGTCTCTTCCTAATAGTAGAACCCATTAATATACGACGGTAAGAGTCACGATCCAAGCCCCACAGCTTGAGAGAAGTGCGTGCGCGCACAGTGGCTGCTCTCGGTGTGCCATATATCAGAGCCAGTTCGCCAAAACTGCCTCCTTCCCCAATAGTTGTTACTGGCTCCCCATTCACTAGGACCTAAAAATCAGTTAAATTATAAATATTGCATGTATTAATTTAATTAGTTTTTCCTGATATGACATATTATTTCACTCACTTCGACTTCTCCAGAATCAATTATGTAAAAGTTATCTCCTTCGTCGCCCTGTCTGATGACCGTCTCGCCAGGTAAACACTGGACTGGGAACATGGCATCGAACATATCCGCTCGTTCAGATTCATCCAAATGGGTAAAAAGAACATTAGAAGCTATAGCACGCGATAGGGCACCCATAGTCTTGTAATCTTTTGGCACCACCTAAAAATGAAATTTTGTAGTGAATATTTTATTACCCGACTGCGGTGAAGCCTAAAAGAAGAGTTATGTGTTTGACTTGTATGTATGTCCGTATCTTTGTTCCTTCGTGACTAGTAAACGGATGGACGCGAGTGCTACTGGTTGCATTAATATCCAGAATGGGGCCTAAACAACGCCCTTTTGGAAATAAAAAAACAATACTTTTGCGTGGGGTGCTTGATGTCAATTGTTATAATATTTTATTGGCAGATATTGGTGAAATTAGAGTCATTTTGAAAATATCTTAAAAAGCACCCCACCCTTTTTTACAATAAAAAATATTTTTTTGTTTATCACACTAATCTTAATTTAAATTTATTGAAAATTATTTTCTACTTCTTAGTTTAGTTTTCTAATAAAGCGTGTTTTTTAGTTTTTTTAAACTATTAAGTATATATTTTTTATGTTTTCGTTCAATCGCTAATCCTGAAGATCCTGGTAAAGATAATGGGAAATCTATTTAAATTATTGCATTGTCATCGAGAGCAGTGGTGGCCCAGTGGTATCGGCCGCGACTTACAACTCGTGGGTCGTGGGTTCGAACCTAGGCAGGCGCTTTACTTTGTGTAAATAATTTCATCACCACTGCTCTCAAAAAGGTGAAGGAAAACATCGTGAGGAAACAGCATGTTTTGGAAACAAAAATTCGATTTTTCATTCATGTGACATCTACCAACCTGAACCGGGCCCGCGTGGTGGATTATGGCCCATTCCCTTTCACAGAGAGGAGGACTGTGTCCCAGCAGTGGGAACATGAATAGGCTGATGATGATTGTCATTGGTCCTTGATAAGTGTGTAAAGTATCAAGTTAATCCGACTTTTTGAAGGGGTTGAAAATCACGTTCAAGATTCCGTTACATAGATACATACATACCAAGCCAATAAAAACGTGTTAAAAACAATACTTTTTCCTTGTATACCCATCACAGATAATATAATACTAGCATACAGATACCTCATCCCATACAAAGAAACCGTGCCGACGTAACTAGCGTTTTTCGACTGCTTATTCTGGCAATTTTTTGTACATCGAACGCATTCGGTTCTGTTTCACGGTGATAAATAGATGGTGTTAGCAGCGACTTGCAAGTTCAAGGGTTTACTAGGTTCGTGAATGTTTTATTCTTTAAATACAGTGAAGGTTTGTTTTCTAGTATTTATTTGCACGTTTTTACATTTTTTTGCACCAAAATGTGTTAAAATGCAAACTTTAACAATCGAGTGGAATGCCCCAGAAATTTAAAAATGCGCCATCTATTGGCATCAATTTTTAATGATCCGTCTAATAGTCTTTTAAATGTGAATTAAGAGCCCTATATTCCATAATGTTGCACTTAGGAGAGTTGATTAAACAAGAACATACAATTTTTGTGTTCAATTCTAGAAAATGTAAATTTTACGAACATTCTATAACAGATAGGTGGATACCGAGGTGCATATCGCGCCATCTAGTAAGATTTATTTGAACCAAATTTTCTTTCTTAGCAATGAGACCCCGTGATACCCATCGACTGGGGTATCAAAATGAAGAGTTTCGTCATCGCGACGGAACGGTATGCTGTAATACGATTTTGCAGTTGTTTAGGAGCTTAGAAAAGCGTACAGTACTCATCACCCCTCATCCACCCCCCAGGGGGCGTTAAGTATATGGGACATAAAAATGCGCTACCGGGATAAAAATAAAAGACTTGAACAATTATAATATAAGTAAAAAGTAGGACTGTTGAGAATTTTAAGATATCCAATCCAAACCCTACAAAGTAAAACAATCTGCCTAGCTTTTTCCCCAAATATCTTGGTGTCGGCTTCCAGTCTAACCTCATGCGGCCATTTTTACCCGACTGCCGAAGGAGGGTAATGTGTTTATCAGTCTACGTATGTTTGTTCCTATGTGGCGTTCCAGAGACCAAACGTGTTGGCCGGTTTTGATGATTCGTACGTCAATCGATTCTTCTTAACCCTGCGAGTGACACTGGCTACATTAAAATTGGAAAAAAGAAAATTGGCGGATTTTGGGTGCCATAGTGTGGGGTATCAACTAATGGTTTTAAGAGGTGATTTCAAAAATACACTAAAATAAGATTTAAAAAAAGCCTTGAGACCTTGTGTTACCCAGTTACTGATTTGTGGAGACCGGATAGGCAGTCGCTTCATGTAAAAAAAACCGGCCAAGTTCGTTTCGGGCAACGCGCAGTAATAGGGTTCCGAAGTTGCAAAATAATTTGGACTAAAAAGAGGGTTTTGTTGTTGTTACATGAACATTAGCACGGTTTTAGCGGCTCACAAAGTCTAAAAACGGGCCCACATAGGATTTTTTTATTTATATTCTCTCGTTTGACCACTATCTCGCCTGATGGTAAGCGATGATATGGTCTACGGTGAAGCACGCTTGCCTAGATGTAATCTATTCACTTTTGACTTAAACTAAATAAGGACTAACTGGTAACTGAAGAAGGAGTTATAAAATCCAACTTCGCAACTGAAGTTAGAAAAATATTATCTATTTGAGTACCACCGCGGGTGCGAATTGCGAAAGGAGCCGATACGAGCGCACATTAGAGCCACGGGGAATGGTATAGTTCGTTCCTGGATCCTTGCGCACGCTCCTTGTTAATTTCTCTTTCAGAATTAGAAAAATATCGTTTGTATTCACCTCTAATCTCCTTTAATACCGCAGATTAGAGGATTCACCTCTATTCTGAATCCTTCTAATCTGCGGTATTCCTATTTCATTCTGGAAAGTTTTACGCTACTCAATTAGTGATGAAGTCGGGTCGAATATTGACTTTATAGAAGGATATCGACAAAAGAAAATAAGTAATTTGCTTGGAAATCGTATCTAATTTGACTTCACTTTTACGTTTTAATTACAAAACGTCGAAAATACTTCTGCACTAACACAAAATAGACTCCATCGCGCGCATGCGCTATATAGACGTTACGGTACGTTCTCGTACTGCCAACAATTCCGGCCACTCCAATGTGTTATTCGAGCTTAAACATTATTAATTTAGAAATCATTATTATTAAGTTATAATTTTATTTTTGTTTATTTTTACATGGTTCATAAGCATATATTTACTACCTGTTTTACACAGCTAACAACGTTATTTAAGTAATTTTTCAATGGCATTTGTACAAAAATTTTACTGTGCCAAGTACATTTTATAAGTTGGTCGACTATTACTCGTAAACTTGTAAAGCCTGTTATGATTTCATTTTTGTATATTTTTACATGGTTCGTAAGCATTATATTTACTCTATTTTACACAGCTATCAACTTTATTTAAGTAATTTTTCAATGGCATTTGAAGAAATTTTTTACTGTTCCAAGTACATTTTATAAGTTGGTCGACTATTACTCGTAAACTTGTAAAGCCTTGTTATCCGTGATAATTTTCCTTTTAATTTCGTTATATTTACTACTGCCGTGAATTTTTTCACATAGCCAAGAGCAACCATTTCGCTGGCAGGGGGGGGGGACACTTGACTCTAACATAAATTTGCAACTTAAAGCTTAATTTTACGCAAACGAATCTCTGAATCGAAAAATGGTCTTAACAAACCCATAATATTTTTGAATGGCCTATCCAACGATACCTCACACTATGGGATAGACGAGAAAAAAAAAAAATTATAGCTTTCTAGTACTTAGATTCTCTGAGCTAAGCTGCGGACGGACAGACGGACAGAGCGAAACTATAAGGGTTCCTTGTTGACTTCGGAACCCTAAAAAGTATTTGCGACGTAGTACGTATTCGCGAGCTGGCTGACCAAAACCAGAAGTATCCTCCGACTGCTCATCATGATTTTCTTCTTGTTTACGTCTTTTTAGTTCGCTTTTTAAGCAGTCGCCACAATATGGCGCCCAAAATCTGCCATTTCTCTATTTTTCAATTTTAATGCAGTCAGTGACACTCGCAGGGTTAAGACAAATCGATTGACGTATGAATCATTAAAATCGGCCAACGCGTTTGGTCTCTAGAACGCCACATAGGAACAAACATACATACATACATACATAGACTGATAAACACATTACCCTCCTTCAGCAGTCGGGTAAAAATCGAAATGCGTGTTAAGCCTTAGGCTTAGCACGCACTACAATTCGATAGTTCGCAGAATGGGCGGAAAAACATCGCGTGAATAAAAGTCGCAGTGCGTGCTAAGCATTAGGCAATAACGCCGTGTGCGTCAAAAACGCTAGTTAGTTACGTCACAACCAAGGGCGTCGCCAAGGGGGGGCAGGGGGGGGCAGCTGCCCCCCCCTAGACATTCAAAAAAAGTTGCCACAGTCCTAAGTCTTTCACTTGACTTGCTTGATTGATCATTCCCGTATGTCGCGAATGAATATATATAAACCAAACCCAATAGATCGAACCGTTGTTGATATCCTAAAATAGGCAACAACCTTCTTTCCCGACACGGAAAAATGTTGAAAATTTTGATCGCTCTTCCTTGCACAACGTGTACGGTAGAGTAGCGTAGCTTTACACGTTGGACTCTGAATAGTACTCGCCAAACTTCTGGGCCTCCCTGAAGTTGGCTTTCCGTTGCGCAAGGCACGGATCGGTACTGTTTTGTATGATTTACTACTGCGCAGACATTGCAGCCAACTTCGGGACGCCCAAGAAGTTTGGCGAAAACTATACCGATATTATTACAATCGCTGTAGATGTAAGGCTCGTACTACAAGTGAAAAGCTTCATGTGCTCTCGACTTTACTTTCCTATTCTTACTTCACTATTCAAACTTTTCTCATTCTCCATATCAACTTGCCCCCCCCTAGGCAATCGGCTGGCGACGCCCTTGGTCACAACCGTTTCTTTCTATGGGATGAGACATTTGTGTGCCTAGTATTATATTATCTGTCTCTTTGGTAAGACTGATTTCAGATTGCCTGGCTTCAGACTATCCGTGACAACTACAAATGAGATCCGGGACCAACAGCTTAACGTTCTTGCCGAGATACGGAGGAGGTATGTAACGATGGTCACCCATCCACAGACCAACCTCGGCAAAAGTTGCTTAACTTTGAGGTTCGATCCGTGCGGCTGTTATATTTAGCATCGAGTTCCCCTCTTGGAAGCCATCTATCTAAGCTTACACTAAGCGCATCTCTTGTAATTAAAGGGCGCGCAGGTTCCATGTCGTTGACGACAAATTTATTTCAGTATGTGCATATTATGGAAGCAGTAAAAACAAATGGATTCCTGGTTTTGGTCCAAGTCCTCAGTCTTTGTTTGCTTGACTGAGGTCTGCCTGTAAGGTGACATACTTAGGTAGGTATTTTTATTGTAATTGAAATCATGAATATTGAAGAAACAACTTTAAATCATTGGTAGATTCGACAATATCTCCATAGTTTTTAATTACATTAATATCATGGACCAGTCTTTTTTTTTTCAGTATATGGATCTTACCTTTTTGACGTAGCTGGTAGCATCTTCTTCTGTAACTGGTTCAGCACTAATGCCGCCACGTCTTCGCGGTGGCTGTCCGCCAGGCACAGGCAGTGGAGAAAGTTCTCCATCTGCTTCACCTTCAGATGCAGCTGCTGCAGCTTGTGCAGCCTTCACTTCATCCTAAAACAAAATTGGTATAGAAAGCCACAAAGACAAGCCATATTTGGCTGAAGACTTATAAAGATGAGATTAAAATATTTTTTGATAGCATTAGGCATATCTTCAGTTTGTAAAAGATCAATTTCTATGACATCTTCAAAACCTAAAAAAACCTTGCCATTTTAGGGGAGAAAATAAATCTTAATCTCAATCATACAAAATTACGACTTTAATTTAAAGTTTTTAAGTATGAGAATTGGTCTTCTGATTTAATATTTTCAATTGTATTGGAGACTAACAATCAAAGATTAATAAAAAGGTATAATATAAGGCCAGACATCACATGTAGGTAAGTATTGTAAAAATATATCTACTTGCCTCCATAAACAGGTTGGGTTTTGTTATATCTGAGAAATAAATTAACTACAGTATTTATAAGTAGTTATATGAAATACAAAAAAAATTATCCACTTTGTTTTAATTATTTTTATGGCTTAGTAACAATAATTGCGCTTCCAAAAGCGTAGCTAATGGAAGCTACTGCTTTTAGGTATGACTGCATTAGACCTTTTCACAAATTATTGTTTAACAAATATGATTAATAAGGAAAATACACATACATTTGTTAATTTATATAATATTATATATTATTGAAAGAAGTAAATATTTTCCTCAACATTATATAAATAACATCATAAGTCAAGTCATCTATGAGACATAAATAGATTATAGGGTTGGAATCAAAAGTTATAGGCTGACTGGTAGAAAATGTCTATTAAGTCTACCTCAAAAACTTGTAGAATTTAGTTTCCTCAAGCCCATCCATCCATCTATCTCACCATGGTTTAACTGGCCAACTACACTATTAGATTTGATTGTTTGTAAGTCTGTTTGTAATGGATAAACTCAAAAACTACTTAACCGATTAAAAAAATTCTTTAGCCTATGGAAAGCCAAATTATTCCTGAGTGACATAGGCTATTTTTTATCCTGAAAAGATCAACAGGTTCTGTTGGGTCTGCCCCGGGAACAAAGCCATATTTAATAATTATGACAACTTTGTAAGTTGTGAATTAAATCTTGGAAAACATTTATTTTACCTCCCTTACACATTTAATTAATAATATATTGAATGTGGGGTACTCGTAATTTAAAAATAGATTCATAAATAATAATTAATTGTTTCTATTCTAAAGATGTAAGGGAACGGTTTTATTTCAAACAAATAAATTTTCTTTTTTAATCCATTCTATTAAACAATCCAAATTATAATTAATTTGATGAATTCATTGTAGGTATTTAAATCAAATAAGTAAACTTGCATAATTTTTATTGTATTTCTTGTTTATTACATAGTACTAGCTGCCACTCAATATTACATCCAATATCTTCAGGTATAAATCATAGCCTATGTGTTATTCTGATTTATATGCTAAACTACTGTAAAGTTTCTTCTAAACCTGCTCAGTAGTTTTTGCATGAAAAAGTAACAAACATCTATCCATGCTCAAAATGTTTCGTTTATAATAGTATAGTAGGAAGTAGTAGGACTGGCTGGTACCCGGCATGCTTGAAAAGGGTAAGATCCTAAATTATATGTTTGGGGGATGGAGAATAAGATTGCTAAGAAATATTGTACACCGGGCCCATGAAGAGCCCAATAAAGTTCTTTGTTATATACCACATACCTTCTTGCTGATATTGGTAATAAGCAGTTCGATTATGCGCCAAATAACATTGATAACATCAATCTTAATGGACTTTACTCACCCTTTCTAATTTTTGAAAATACTGTCTCAAAAAAGCCACAGGGTTTTCAGGCTTGTTCACACATAACTGCACTATGCAATCTTTTAATAGTAACGAAATATTATGACTCTGAATATAGTTTTCACACTCATGTAAACATTGTTCTTCTTCCATTTTTTTTACCACCGTCTGAAATTATGAGTAGGTATGTCATAGACTTTGATTACAACTTCTGTAGTTATGCACGATCGGAAAACAGTTATTATCATGCAAAACTATCAAGAAAATACTAAATGGCAAATATTCAGCTGTGAGCTTTTGTGTTCCTGTTTCCACAGAGTACATTGAATTCTATATTTCAATGTACTCTGTGATTGAATTTATGCCTCTTTCTAATTTTTTTCTAGTAGACCCATGGAAATGGTTTTATGTTGACACTTGACAGCTTGACAGTATCTGTATCTGGCTGCGTTCCGAGTCACGTCAAAATCATTATTAGCGCGTCAACAGCCGTTCCAACTTCCAAATTCCTTGACGTGGGCGGATCACCACAAAATATACTTCATTTGTATATTTCGCTGAATTTTCATTTGACTTTTATATAAAGGACAATGGCAGAAACCCATACATTGTTTTAGCTGAGATTAAATTCCTACGACTACTAAAGCTTGGCCAGAAAGAGTAGAAAAAAATTGAGGTCGCCACTATCGTTTATATGGCATCATTTATACTATGACGTAAATGAATTTGATACTTGAAGTATTTTTAAAGATACATCAGAATGGGGAAAATCGTTAAATTAGATGCTAATATTTTTTAATTTTCTATCTGTTAAATAAAAAGCCTAGGAGAGTAAAAACATCTTTATTATAGTAACAATATATTTTCTAATCAATATCTAAATATTCTACACCCGACTCTATGCTTGGCTGTTGTTGCAAATTTGCCTTCGTTTTTATTGCCTTCGTTTATTTTGCGTCGAACAGTGCTTTCTGAGTTTCCTGTAATCAAAATAAAACATTAATGTAGAATGATGTGCGTGACTATCAAAAATTGCAGTCGCTCTATACAAAGTCACTGTGTCAAAGTACTTTCCCTATGTAAACATAACCTCTAAAATTAAATTAAATCCAAAAAAACTTCGATGATATGTTATATTTTAAAGACTAAACCGACTTTAACTGTAACTTAGGTCATGAACTATGTATATTATATAAAATTAGATTAAATAAATACCTGTCATATTGTAACATTTTTTTTTGTGGTAGATAAAAGTTTTGTCAAAAGAAAATTAGTTACCTCTTGCCGCCGTATTGTATTGCTCATTCGCCTTAAAACTGCCGCTGGGTGGTGGAACCACTTTGGAACCGCACCCTGGGACGTTGAGTTCCCTATAAACACTCTCATTTCACCAAAATAACTTAGAATCACTTGATATTCGTCCACCGAAGTTTTATTTACTAGATATTATTTGTTTGTTTTGACGGACTGCCAGCTGTCATTTGGGCGTTCGACGTTTGCGTTCGGAAACGCGCAAATAGTTAGCTGGAAGCACTTTAAAATCATTTTATTAGTCAGCGATTGAGTTCAATTCGAGATTTGTTTTGGGATTACGAGAGATTGTTGTCCAGATTTATGTCAGTTAGGCGATTACATTTATTTTATTTAGAAGTTTCGGCTTGGAACGTTCTGAAGTGTCGAGTGTCGAATTAGGGCGGCGTATGCGTTCGGATATGTCATTTAGTATTTGTGTTTTTATAGAATTTAGTTATAAATTGAACTTGAATAATTTGACGGATGTGATTTGAACCTGGGATGGTGTATTTTACGGAAGGGTGATTTTTCCTTGTCATTTCTTCAAGGATTGAAATTGTTTCGTGGGGTAGTTAAAATCAAAGTGATTTGATTTTTGTGCGATTTGTATCCGAACGGCACTGGGTGATTTGACGTTTTGATTTGTGCGTGCGGTGATCTTTTTTTCTTTTTCTGCGAGGCGGCGTGGCGACCGGATCTTCGGTCACCCGCCTGCCAAGTGCAGGTTGGGCCGAAGCCCTAACCAATAATCTGTTGTGCTGAAGTTGGTGTGTGTGAGTAGCCTGATCCGCATTGGGACGCGTGAGTGCGTCCCGGCGACCGAAAAAGCTGCTCCTGGCTGTGCTTTGATCAGGTCGCTTTGGTCCACGTGGAACCGTGAGGTCCGTGCGACCGCGACCTGACTGATAGTGTTGCTGAGTTATCTTAACGTGGGCTTCTTCCTGTGGCAGCGGGGATTCGGTCAGGTACTGGCCCCGTTGTCCACGTGTTCCCACGTCGGGCTCATAATCCCTCACGAACAACGTGGCGTGGGGTCGAAATTGGGCCGACCTATCTACCCTACGGGTTTTCTTCCTCCGAAAGGAGGTGTCTGGTTGGGGCTGACTGTCTGGTTGGGGCTGACTGTCTGGTTGGGGCTGATTGCCTGGCGGAGGCTATCTGCTCGAGGCAGGCTGTCGCAGTGTGGAGTTGGCTGGCTACGCGACGGTTCCGGGGACGGGCTTTCTGGCCCTTCCGTTATATTATTATTTTTATTTTTTTTGTTCTTCCACCCTCAACTCTAAATTAGTTGGGTAATATTTTAGTACGAGGAAAAGTTGACCAGCCAACTGCAACCAGCGACCCTTTTTAAATTTATTTATTTTGGTAACGTGTTCAAGGGTTAAATATAATAAACATCGTTCTCTGTATATGGTGCTTTATTGTTCCCAAGAAAATATCGCGTTACATCGGCGCCCGAACAGGACATTGTTGGTGCAGGTCCTCGGCCCTGGTCTTATGCTCAGGGACGAATTGGCTGGTCAATTTTTGATGTGTGTTTGTGTTAGTCTATAAGTTGAATTGTGTAACTTCATAACTTAAACTGATAGTTATCGATCGAAATGGAGGAACGCCCCATTCGATTTCATACCCTGAACAAGGATGAGCTGCTGTATGAGGTTGCCATCCGTGATGGTGTACCTGAAGCCACGGTTGATCGGTTACGTACCCAAATTAGGGCCCTGTCTCAAAAGATACCCACGGATGAGGTTAATAGATTTGAAGGTAATGTGAATTCGGAATTACAAACTATTAAAACTAAACTCGCAGAGCTACAGGAACTCTTAGATAGGAAGCCACTTTTGCTAAAGCGGCTATACCGCATGCAGGGTTTGGGGAACCATTTGTTTCATAGGTTAACCCGTGTCGAGCCTGTGGAGAAGGGAGACGTGGAGTTAAGGACAGAGTTGGACGCATCCCTCCTGGTTATTCTTCGGCGAATAGACAAAATGTTTCATACTTTTTCCAGCACCTTCGAGTTTAAACCACAAGTAGGCGGATCCGAGCCGACCTACCCCGTGGAAGCCGCTAGGGGTGCTGACGTGGAGAAACGTTGTGTCACGTGTGATCGCACGGCTAATATCCATTCCCTGAACATTAAATTCAATGTAAGGTTGTGCGGAAGTTGTCTAATCTGGTTTACTTGTTGGAAGATGAGAATGGTAGAAGGAGTGATTGCCATGTGAAAGACATAAAGAGTGCCGATTGATCCTCCATTTGGGCGTTTTTTTTATTTTTTGCATTTGGCGTCATCATGTCCAGTACTGTGGGCCTCAAGGGGTGTTGATTATTTTTGATATGTATTGCAGAGTAGCTGGCATGGTGGCTACCCTTAGTCTCATGTGTTTGTGTGTATGTATCTAAAGACGGGCTGAAGAAACAGTCCCGCAAATTAGCAGGCGCATTCTGTGCCATGCCTTATGCCTCCACCGGGTCATAGAGCTGGGGACCAGCTCGAATTTCGCTTGTTACCTCGCGAAATTCTGGCGGGTGAGGGGATACTGTAACATTTTTTTTTGTGGTAGATAAAAGTTTTGTCAAAAGAAAATTAGTTACCTCTTGCCGCCGTATTGTATTGCTCATTCGCCTTAAAACTGCCGCTGGGTGGTGGAACCACTTTGGAACCGCACCCTGGGACGTTGAGTTCCCTATAAACACTCTCATTTCACCAAAATAACTTAGAATCACTTGATATTCGTCCACCGAAGTTTTATTTACTAGATATTATTTGTTTGTTTTGACGGACTGCCAGCTGTCATTTGGGCGTTCGACGTTTGCGTTCGGAAACGCGCAAATAGTTAGCTGGAAGCACTTTAAAATCATTTTATTAGTCAGCGATTGAGTTCAATTCGAGATTTGTTTTGGGATTACGAGAGATTGTTGTCCAGATTTATGTCAGTTAGGCGATTACATTTATTTTATTTAGAAGTTTCGGCTTGGAACGTTCTGAAGTGTCGAGTGTCGAATTAGGGCGGCGTATGCGTTCGGATATGTCATTTAGTATTTGTGTTTTTATAGAATTTAGTTATAAATTGAACTTGAATAATTTGACGGATGTGATTTGAACCTGGGATGGTGTATTTTACGGAAGGGTGATTTTTCCTTGTCATTTCTTCAAGGATTGAAATTGTTTCGTGGGGTAGTTAAAATCAAAGTGATTTGATTTTTGTGCGATTTGTATCCGAACGGCACTGGGTGATTTGACGTTTTGATTTGTGCGTGCGGTGATCTTTTTTTCTTTTTCTGCGAGGCGGCGTGGCGACCGGATCTTCGGTCACCCGCCTGCCAAGTGCAGGTTGGGCCGAAGCCCTAACCAATAATCTGTTGTGCTGAAGTTGGTGTGTGTGAGTAGCCTGATCCGCATTGGGACGCGTGAGTGCGTCCCGGCGACCGAAAAAGCTGCTCCTGGCTGTGCTTTGATCAGGTCGCTTTGGTCCACGTGGAACCGTGAGGTCCGTGCGACCGCGACCTGACTGATAGTGTTGCTGAGTTATCTTAACGTGGGCTTCTTCCTGTGGCAGCGGGGATTCGGTCAGGTACTGGCCCCGTTGTCCACGTGTTCCCACGTCGGGCTCATAATCCCTCACGAACAACGTGGCGTGGGGTCGAAATTGGGCCGACCTATCTACCCTACGGGTTTTCTTCCTCCGAAAGGAGGTGTCTGGTTGGGGCTGACTGTCTGGTTGGGGCTGACTGTCTGGTTGGGGCTGATTGCCTGGCGGAGGCTATCTGCTCGAGGCAGGCTGTCGCAGTGTGGAGTTGGCTGGCTACGCGACGGTTCCGGGGACGGGCTTTCTGGCCCTTCCGTTATATTATTATTTTTATTTTTTTGTTCTTCCACCCTCAACTCTAAATTAGTTGGGTAATATTTTAGTACGAGGAAAAGTTGACCAGCCAACTGCAACCAGCGACCCTTTTTAAATTTATTTATTTTGGTAACGTGTTCAAGGGTTAAATATAATAAACATCGTTCTCTGTATATGGTGCTTTATTGTTCCCAAGAAAATATCGCGTTACAATATCAGCAACTCGTTTGTAAAGGTCATCCAATTCTCTTAGAAGTTTTCCGGCATGATATTCCTCCAAACACCTCTTAAAAACATTGTAAATAACTTCTCTGGGACCACTTTTTATCGTCTTTCCCATTTTCAATAACAATTCACCAACTAATACGTTTAATATCTACTAAAAATCACATTAATTCACAATACACTTTTATTGTTTTGGTAGTTTGACTGATGTTTGACATTTCTTTCATGTTGCCATGTGTAGAAAAAATTAGTTCACATTTATTTAATTTCTACTCTATCTGGCCAAGCTGTACGACTACGACGAAAAATATCTGATTTAATTCAAGGTCATCTTCTGAATTAGTTTGTGCAAGAATTTTTGTTCAAGAACGCCGAAAACAATAGATATTCAGTCATGAACTTTTGTCGGTTATGTCTGGGAAACTTTTAATCTTAGATAAAGTACCTATAGATTAAGCCCTGGCGTGGCCGCATATGAGACAGCAATAGTTAGTTCTGGTGTTACAACAAGAACAAGAACACTACAACCCACCATCGCACTGACACTTATTACCTATAAATAACCCAAATTCCTTGTCTCAATTAACACATAATACCACGAAATCAAACAAAACCGAGTTTGTTTGTCAAACCTGCCATTATATTAGAGTTTGACAAACAACAGAAACCGGCCACGGTGACAAAGACAAAAAATAATGTTTTGTCCTTATTATTTACATGGAGCTGCCAATAAGCCATCTCGCTCTATCTGTCAAGCTCATTTTAAGGCTTAATCTATAGGTACTTTATCTAAGCTTTTAATAATGTGTCTAATAGGTAATATTATTAGAATTTCCCTTTCCCAGTTATTTCAGCATGAATCATGAAATGTGAATTATACTCTTGGGAAAGAGTCCGGTATATTTATTTATAAAGTAACTTTGACGTGTATCAAAAGATCATCGTCAACAACCAAGCCACATTTTTTTGACTTGGATGATAGTCTTTTTGCCTATCATTTATTGAAAGTAAGTAATTCATTTATTTTTACTACACTACAGTATACTTACCTACCTGCAAGGACACCTACACTTATACATATACTATATTGTTAATTTATTTACTCTGTTTTATTATAATAACAAAGACAATAATGATATACGTTTACTACAGTCACTACCTGTCACTTGGCACAATAAGTGGTAAATGGCAACACTAATTAATGAGAGTTAGTGAAAAACTCAATTATCTTTCATTTAGAATGTTTTTTTTTATCCGTGAAGAATCAAATAATAATGGAATTTATTTCGTATATAACTCACTTTCAGACGCTCAAATTTAATTCAGCTAAGATTTCACCATTGTTCTTTAACTGTTTAAATCCCATTTTAACAAAAAAATCTGTAAATTGAATGTTCCACATTAGTGGAGCTTGTTTTAGTCCGTATAAACTTTTATTCAGTTTACTTTGTCTTCTTTATCACTATAGCCTTTGGGGATTTTTTTAATAAATGCACTCTTTTAAATCTCCATGTAAAAAGGCGGTTTTTACATCAAACTGCTTAATTTTTTATTTTTTACTCGCGGCAATTGAAAGTAATATTCTTAATGATTTCGTGTTTACAACTGGACTGTATGGTTCATCATAATCTATCTTGTACTTTTGTTGAAAACCCCTTGCCTTAAATCTTCCATCTTATTTTACCGTAAAAATCCACTTGGTCGTTACTAATTTTGTACCTTCAGCTTCTTTCTTGTCTACAAAAGACCACGTATTATTCTCTTCTAAAGATTTAATTTCTTCTTCTATTGCTTTCATTCTATTATATTTTTCTCTCGATTCGACTGCTTCTTCGTTATGTTAACATAGATACTTCTGTACAGGGGCGGCCTTAACCGCTGCGAGGCTCCGGGCGGGCGGCAGGTATGCGAGGCCCTTGTCCTTTTTAGAGTTCCGTATCCAAAGGGTAAAAACGGGACCCTTTTACTAAGACTCCGCGGTCCGTATGTCTGTCTGTCTATCACCAGGCTGTATCTCATGAACCGTGATAGCTAGGCAGTTGAAATTTTCACAGATGATGTATTTCTGTTGTCGCTATAACAACAAATACTAAAAACAGTATAAAATAAATATTTAAGTGGGGCTCTTATACAACAAACGTGATATTTTTGCCTTTGTTTGCGAGGATGGTACGGAACCCTTCGTGCGCGAATCCGACTCGCACTTGGCTGGTTTTTACAATGTATGATATATAAAACTTATTGTTTTTGTTATTAACTAGCTTCTGCCAGCGACTTCGCCCGGGGGAATTTCAAAAATAAGCCCAAGGGAACATATTTCCGGAATAAAAAGTATCTTATGTACTATTCCAGACTGAAATCTATATCTGTGCTAAATTGCATCCAGATCCGTTCAGCCGTTTGAACGTGAAGAAGTAATAAACATTCAAACACACACAAACTTTCGCCTTTATAATATTAGTACTTTACTATGAAATAATTAATCGACCAACTTTATTGTTTGCTAGGGATAGAATTGTAAGCTTTTTGGGTTGTAGCGTGAGGCGCCTGCAAGAGCGAGGCCCCGGGCGATTGCCCTGTTCGCCACCCCCTAAGGCTGCCACTGCTTCTGTATAATAATCCATTACATAATCCTTATAACGTTCTGGTAGTTTTCGCTCTTATGCAGGATGAATCCTTCTATTTACATTATTTTCCACGACTCGATCTTCATTATTCTCCCCGACTCGATTTTCAATATACTCCACGGCTCGACTCTTATTTTCCCCAACTTCTTCAACATCAAAAAATTCTTCATTTCCTTCATCAGTTTGTTTTGTTTGTTATCAAAACTAAAACGCCTTCCAAAATTATCAGTATTATTTCCACTATTTATTCTATCTTCATTTATTCTTCCAACTTTTATAAAAAGTTCTGGTCTTTTATCTATATTAACAAACCTTTGTCCGTTGCTAGGCTTCTTACGTAGATTTGATGGTGACTGAAAAATACTTTTCAATACAGTTGTTAAACATGGCGTACTTTCAGAGGCTATAATTATGATTCGAAAATTAAATCACTGTTTTGGTGTTTGAATTTAGAACACACCAATATATATTCGGCCTCCATCTCAATGCTATAAAACCTCCTTGCGCATTAATAGTACATTACTGCAGCGGCCAGCAAAAGAGGCATTGATGGACGAACGTGTAAATGTGGGCCGACGCGAAGCCGAGGCACACATACGTAAGTCCATCAATTCCTAGTTGTGGCTAAGGCTTGTATAGTACTTTTCTCAAATAATGCGCGGAAATTAAAACTAAGTAGTATCTAGAATTCATTTTGTCAAAATCAATGACGAACAACAATAATTGTGCCCGCGTAAAGTGTTCTTTTGTTTTTTTTTTCAATAAACAGCGTTCAATTTGCAAGCCAGTTCGAAATTTAAATAAAACCTTTGATTAGTTATCTCATTGGTTGCCATGCTTCGGAGTAAAAGATCGTTCCATTTTTAAATAACACGACAGATATGAGTTTACTATGTAATTTATTTGGCCGCTAGACACGACAGATATGGATTTTCATACAACTTTTGCCGGCCGCTGCTCGCATGTATTTGGGCAGTACAGCAATTTCGATTTATCTCGAAGAAGGTTGTCGGAATAATGCTCAAATTTCCAAGCATGTTTGAGAAAATACTCTATACAAACTTCTTGTGCAAAGAATATTCGACTTTCAAACTCCTTCGTCGATTTAATTTTGAGTTTGTTTATATTTAGGATTTTAATAATGATTATGATTTTTGTCTAGGATGGTTAGTGAATACTTATTTGGATTGTAATTCTAATATTAACTGCATTGGTGTATAATAAATTTTATTATAATTATGTAACGTAACGGAGGTGGTCACTGGCCCCTGAAACACAGGTGCTAGAGTCTGGCCAACGAAAGCGTGATCTGGGGTATTTTGAAAGTTGGGGTATGGCAACATTATTAATCTGTGTATTGTCTGTGATTGCGATTGTTAGTATGACTTGGTAATCTTGTTCCATGTTGGCTGATTGTTATCATCATCATATCAGCCGAAAGACGTAAACTGCTGGACATAGGCCTCCCCCAAGCGTCGCCTCATTGACCGGTCCCGTGCGTCTCGCAACCAGCGGATCCCCGCAACCTTCACCAGGTCATCGGTCCACCTAGTGGGAGGCCTTCCAACGCAACGTCTTCCGGTTCGCGGTCGCCACTCCAGAACCTTTCTGCCCCATCGGCCATCCGTTCTGCGAGCAATGTGCCCTGCCCACTGCCACTTGAGTTTGGCAATTCTTCGGGCTATGTCGGTAACCCTGGTTCTCTTGCGGATCTCTACATTTCTGATTCGATCACGCAAGGAAACTCCGAGCATAGCCCTCTCCATTGCCCTTTGAGTGACTGTAAGCTTTCTGATGAGGCCCATTGTAAGCGACCACGTCTCAGAGCCATATGTCATCACTGGCAACACACACTGGTCATAGACTTTCGTCTTGAGACACTGTGGTAAGTTGGACGAGAAGATACCGCGCAACTTCCCGAACGCTGCCCAGCCGAGTCGGATTCGACGGTTGACCTCTTTCTCGAAGTTGGCCCTACCCAATTGGATCGTTTGTCCAAGGTAGACATAGTCGCCCACAACTTCGAGTGTAGAGTCTCCGACCTTGATAGGAGTGGGTGTAACATGGGCATTCAACATCACCTTGGTTTTGTCCATGTTCATCCTAAGACCCACTCTTTCGGAAGCTCTACTGAGATCATCGAGCATTGTACTGAGGTCCTCCATGGTCTCAGCCATAACCACTATATCGTCGGCAAACCGAAGGTGAGTGATGTACTCGCCATTGACGTTGATGCCTAGCCCTCTCCAGTCCAGAACCTTGAAGACATCCTCCAGTGCAGCAGTAAACAGTTTCGGAGATATGACGTCTCCTTGTCTCACACCTCGCTGCAGAAGGACTGGTTCCGAAGTCTGATCCTGAAGTCGAACTGACATGGTGGCGTTTTTGTATAAACACTTCAACACTTCGATGTACCGGTAGTCAATTTGGCACCGTTGGAGAGACTGCAATACAGCCCAAGTCTCGATCGAATCGAAGGCTTTCTCGTAGTCCACAAACGCTAAGCAGAGAGGCAGGTTGTACTCTTCGGTCTTCTGTATAACCTGGCGCAGCGTATGTATGTGGTCTACGGTGCTGAAGCCCTTACGGAATCCGGCTTGTTCGGGAGGCTAGAAATCGTCAAACCTGCGCGCGAGACGATTCGTGATGACTCTTGAAAACAGCTTGTAGACATGGCTAAGAAGTGTGATGGGCCTATAGTTCTTCAGCCGGGCATTGTCGCCCTTCTTGAAGAAGAGTACCACCACACCCCTGCACCATGCCTGTGGCGTTTTGCCCTCGAATATGACGGAATCAAACAGCTTCTGAAGGGTCTTAAGAACCGGTTTTCCACCCGCCTTCAGGAGTTCAGCCGTGATTCCGTCGTCACCCGGTGCCTTGTTGTTCTTAAGCTGCTTCAGAGCCATCCTAATCTCATACAGGCTGACGTCCGGAATGTCTTCGGTATAGTGTCGGGTCAATCTAGCTCTAGGGTCATTCGCTAGATTCGCGACGGGTTTACTGGTTGACGTGTACAGCTGCCCATAGAATCTCTCGATCTCCCTCAGAAGCTCTGGTTTGGCGGAAACGATCCTGCCATCATCGGTCTTCAGTTTCGTGAGCTGGCTCTGCCCAATAGACAGATCTCTTGCAAAGACCTTGGAGCCTTTATTCCGCTCAATCGCGTCTTTAATACGCTCAGTATTAAAGCGGCGGAGGTCGCTTTTCAAGGATTTTGAGATCCGTCTATTTAGCTGCCGGTATTTCAACGCATCGTCTGAAGACTGCAGGATCATCTCACGCCTCTCCTTCATCAGCTTGAGAGTAGGATCAGAGAGCTTTTTGTTCCTATTTGTACGGCGGGTCTTGAAAAACTTAGACCCGACCGTATGGACAGCTTCCACGAACCCGTCATTGTATTCGTCCACTGAGCTCCCTAGGCACTCGAAACGATTCTGGAGTTCGAGCTGAAAGCTCTCGGGGTTTTGGACCTGGATCTGTGCTGGACGGAGCGTGGACTTCATCAGTCGAGACCTTTCAAGCTTGACATGAATGTCCAATGTGCCTCTTACCATGCGGTGATCGCTCCCGGTTTTCACCGAATTGATCACAGAGACATCATTGAACATTTGCTTCTTGGTTGACATGATGAAGTCGATCTCGTTTTTAGTTGCACCATCGGGGCTTTGCCAGGTCCACTTCCTGTGCTCACGCTTTTTGAAGAAGGAGTTCATCATGTAGAGGCCCTCCTTCTCCATAAAACTGGCCAGTAGGTGACCCCGGTGGTTCCGACGTCCAACTCCAAATTGCCCCACTTGCAGCTCATCCTCGTCTCGTTTGCCCAGTTTCGCGTTGAAGTCCCCCATGACAACGGTGAAGTGAGTTTTGAAACCATGCATGGCTGTAGAGATATCCTATATCCATACATGGCCTCTACCTCGTCGTCGGCGTGTGCCGAGGTTGGGGCGTAGACCTGTATGACCTTCAGCGAATATGTTGCGGATATTCTGAGTAAAAGGTACGCCACCCTGGTCGACACACTCTCGATCTTCACCACGTTGTTCACAAGGGACTTGTGGACGATAAACCCGACATCACCTTGGGACTGCCGGTCACCCTCTCGGAAATAGAGCAGGTTACCGGATTTGAGGATTATCGAGTCCTCTCCCTCTCTTCGGACTTCAGATAACCCTATAATACTCCATCGTAACCTGCTCAATTCCGCCTCGAGTTCGGTTATCTTCTCGTCGGTCCGGAGTGTTCGCGTGTTATAAGTTGCCAGGTCCAGTCGTCGGTGTTTATTGGGGTAGCCGGGTCCACTCCGGGGATTCATCGCACCCCTTGCCACGCCATCGCCTCGACCGCTACCGTAGCCGAGGGTAGACGGGCTGCCGGGCACTCGGGGCCGTTTTTTATGTGTGCTATTCATTTGGTTTGGGGGGGTTTGCCATAATCGCCACGCTTGGCAGGCGGGTTGGCGATCGCAGTTAGTTGTTAAAGTGCACAGAGAACGCTGCTGCCCATTCTCTGGTGTGTCCCTTAGTCGCCTCTTACGACACCCACGGGAAGATATGGGATGGTGAAATTCTTTACGTCCGTCACCACACGGTACCGTGTACTGATTGTTATATATTTACGATATCATGATACCTTTTCTTATGTTTATGTTTCAATGTTCCTCATTTGGCCGAATAACTGCAGAAGACTGGAAAAATTGACGGACCTACATGGTCCGTCAATTTTTCTAGTATAAATGTGGCAAATAAATATAAACAAAGAGATCACATAACAGAAGAAGTATTGGAAAAATTTATATAAGTGTAAATGATGATTTAGATACAGATGAATACTTAGAGGTTGAATTTTTGGACTATGATTTTGAGTAAGATGATTACGTAATTAATAAATTAAATGTTAAGTGGGTTAATATTATGTAATTACTAATAAATAAATCTACACACTATTTTTTAACTCACATCCATGACAGTCACGGCTCCGTCACACTTCACCAAACGGAGCCAATAAATGAAAAAATAAATTATAATAAATACAAATAATACAAGTATCAAAACTTTTAACTAGAGGTATAGTTGGTGATAACACATAAGGATTTTTTGAATTTGCCGCGTTTTTCAGATCACACTTTGGTTGGCCAGACTCTATTACCTGGCTCAGCTTCAATTTACAAAAAATGTGAAACCCTGAAGTTTCAATTTTTTTGTAAATTTTGAAGGTAATACCTTGTGCTTTTTGCTTAAATCTTTCTTTTTCTCGTAGTCATGGTATAAAATATAGTATGCAACTCTTGAATAAAACGGATTTATATCGAGGGCCATGAATCACTCGCGTCGCTCAGGATTCTAACACTTCAACTTTACGCTATGAAGATGAACCACAGAGAAAAATAATATATAGAGATGAACACTCGATTATATTGAATACAAGACTGAATTACCCAATCAACAATTAATTGAATACGACATTCCGTAAATGTCATGTGTCATTGCACAGAACAGAAAAAAACGCCTTCTGCCATTGATTGAAATTAAAACCAAACTACAAAATATTCTGTTCAGCCATCCAACCTCATTCCAACAGAGCTCATTAGTTGGCGCCACTAGCGGGTAACGTCCATATATTATTTTTATATTTTGGCTTCGCACGTTTTGAGCATTTGTGCAGTGTCACGTTTAGAATAGAAGTATTAGTTTCTTTAGATTTTAGTCCAATACACTAGTTACACTAATAATATTCAATTTAACACAATTTTAGGAAAATAAAACCGAGAAGCAAGAAGCAACATAGACGCCATCACGTTCCCGCCAAAACTCCAACGTCCTTAGTATATTATGTAACTGTAATATTAAGCTTAGCACTCACTGCTGTTTTTAATCGCGCGATTTTTTTCTGCTCGATCTGCGACCTGTGGAATTGTAAGAAGCTTCATGCATAGCGGTATAAAAAAAATCCCCAAGGAATCCGTGTTTTACCAAAGAATCCACCGCACCGCGGCACGGATTAAATAGAAGCGCGAATATTAAGAACAGGTAGAAAGATACAAAAATCGTGCGGCAGAAAATCACAATGCGTGTTAAGCCTTACGCGCGCACGGAAGTAAAGTTCCAAAAGTTTGAATAAAAATCATTTCTAATGCCGTAGAAGAGCGAATAAATATAAAATCGTGTATGCTGCAGTTTCGCGCAGCCCCTGTTTTTCGAAAAATAGGAGGATAACATTTTCCGAAACATAAAACACTACTAAAGTAGTGGTTGCAAACCCGTATCTATCTCACTCTGCCATATTTGGAAAATAATAACAACAATAAAAAAGTAGTAAATAAACTCGCGCTAAAAGTCAAAAAATTATGAAAAACAATGGCAGGTGCTCATAAATTGTTTTAGCCGAGATTAAATTCCTACGTCATTAAATGAAAAATATCTGGTTTCACTCAGGGTGATGTTCTGAATTAGTTTGTGTAAGAATTTTTGTTCGAGAATGTAGAGAATAATATATGTTCAGTCTTAAACTTTTGTAGGTTATGTCTGGGTAACTTTTAATATTGTGTTTAATAGGTAATATTATTCAATTTCGTGGAAGTAAACGGGGAATATCGCATTAGTATTTCAGTTACCTAGTTATTTCAGCAGGAAATGCATAAAATACTCTTTGGCAAGAGTATATTTATTTAAACTAAGCGACTTTGACGTGTATCAAAAGCTTGTCGTCAACAACCAAGCTATATTTTTTTAGACTCGGGTACTAGACTAAATCATTAATTGAAAGTAATTCATTTATTTCTACAACACTAGAATATTCTTACCTACCTGCAAGGAACATCTACACTTCATCTCATCATCATCTCTCATATCATCTTTATCTTCATCTTTTCTTGTGTGTCTGTATTGTTAACTCATTTACTGCAATAAATACAATAATGATATTATTCCTTAATATAGTCACTTAGCAGATAAACTAATTCAGAACATCAAACTGAGTTAAACCAAATATTTTTCATTTAATGACGTAGAAATTTAATCTCAGCTAAAACAATGTATGAGCACCTGCCATTGTTCTTTGATCGATGTATTTTTGTGATGGAAGGAGAAAGAAGAATCATTCTTGCAATTTACGTGGATGATGGGTTGGTCGTTGGAGAAAGAGAAGACGACCTTCTACATGTAATAAACACATTAACAAAAACTTTTGAATTGAGAATTTGTGAAGAAGTGTCCAATTACATCGGCTTGGATATAAAACAAGAAGAAAATAGAGTGATTTTTTTTCAGAAAATGTATTTTGAGAAGGTTGTGAAGAAATTTAACATGAATGAAGCTAGAGAATGTAAAAGTCCAACTATTTTAATAAAACAACATCCATCAATAAAAATTGATAATAAATCTCATGAATAGTACAGAGAGATGATAGGGTAATTTTATATTTGTCAAATAAAACTAGACCAGTTATTAGTATTCATGTGGGTTGTTGTTCGAGACATCAAAATTCTCCAAACTTAAATGATCATAATAACGCGAAAAAAAAAATGATTTTTGAAAGGTTCGAAGTATAAAGGTATTCACTTTGGTGAAGGTGATAAAGTGGTCCGAGGATATTGTGATTCAGATTTCGTTGGGGATCCAGACACTAGACGTAGTACTTCAGGTTTCGTGATTTGGTTGAACGGTGGACCAGTGGCATGGAGCTCAAGAAAACAGTCAGTTGTAGCGCTGTGGAGTACAGAAGCAGAATTTATAGTTGCAGCAGAATGTTGCAAGGAACTGTTGTTTATAAGAGACCTCATAAATGAAATTACGAATGAAAAATTAGAACTTGAGATGAGAGTGGACAACCAATCAGTAATTAGGCTAATGAAGAAGGGAATTATTATGAATAAAAAGAGTAAACACATAGATGTGAAATCAGTTTGCCTAATAATAATAAATATCTTAATAGCCAAGAGCCTCGACGAACATCTAAGGAGGCTCTCGTTGGGCAGCTGGATTAAGGGCTTGATCCAGAAGGCGGTACTCCTGGACACGGCGCGTATAGTCAGTCAGGAGGTTCCTCTCTCAGGAGCCCTGACCACCGGTAGCTTGGACCCTGTTCCCGATACCGGTGGGCTACTATTTTTGTATTTTTAAATGTTTTTATTTTTTTATTTTTTATAGAATAATATATTAAAATGTAAAAATATGTATATAAAATAAATAAATGGAATAATTATAGCCAGCTACCCAGCGGGTAGCAAAGCGTTTTGGTCTCTGACTAAGTCGGTCGAATCAAATTTCTGTCGCCCCTCACTACCACTACTGCTGGGTCATTGGCCCACTCCGCTGAGGCTGAGGAGTAGGCAAACTGATTTGCCTCCCTTTTTGCGGAATCTTCGCATCTGAATTTTATTCTGATGGCACCCAGCCTCCTACTTCTCCTGATGGATGTGTGACGAGTATGTCGGACATTCACATCCATCAAAAGGACTGAAATAGGATATATGCAAGGTGTTAGTGTAGATATAAGGCTTTTAGCATGTGCATATGATCATAGACTACTATTATATACTAGAGACATGATTGAGGGGTGTGTTGGAATGAGGTTGGCTGAACAGAATATTTGTAGTTTGTTTTCAATTTCAATCAATGGCACATGACATTTACAGAATGCCGTATTCAAATAGTTGTTGATTGGATCAGGATACGTCAGTCTTGTAGGTCTTGTATTCATTCCACAGACTACTTAGAGATACTACGTATATTCATTCTAATTGAATGTTCATCTTCAGAGCATATATCGCAGAACATTTTTACTCTAGCGAGGCATATAGTTGATTTTATATTATTATATGTGAGATTACCATTAGACATGAGGCATAAATATTGGATTAGGTATGTGGATTAGGTATTTTTCGATGCGAGTCCGTACCTAATCCAAAGCGCGAGGATTAGGTATGGCACAAAATATTCGTACACAGTCTATACAGAAGACACCTTAAAATGTAGGGGCCGCCAGCACCATCTATGTGGTAACGAATATACGTCGTCTTTAGGTGGCATTATTTAAGATATTAATCTCGAAGAAAAATAACAACCTTTAAGTCTTATATTGAAAATAAATGTGTAATAATTTGTATTTCACCCATATAATATGGGTGAAATGCATGTTAATATAATAATGCTCTGGTTTCTATTTCTAGTACATTAGTTTTAATTTTAAGCCTATTTTCGGTAAAAAAGATAAAAGTATTCATTTTGACTAAGTACCGTTTGCCCATAAAAAAACGAACGTTCCACAATCTATCAGAAACGGAACGTCTATACTCCATGCCAAATATTTCTTACCCAATCCACATACGATATCGGTAACAGGCCAGCGGCTATATTGAATAAATATTCGGATTAGGTAAATGGATTAGGTATTTTTAAATACTAGGATTAGGTGGATTAGGTATCGTTTTTACCTAATCCGACCCATGTCTAATTACCATGCAGAGTCTTGTTGTATTCTATACCATAGCACAAAAACGGAACATTAAATTAACCTAATTGTCTATGGCAACTAAAGCGGACCTTAGACGTCCATGCGGCATGACATGCTTTACGTACTGTCACACATGCGGGAATCTGTGATCAGCTGTCCATACAACACCCGATGGACATAGGTCCATCGCGATCATTGATGCTGTTTCGAAACGAACTGAGCTCTTGCATTACATGGGAATCTTAAGACGATCATGCGTGCATGTCAGTCACAGTTTGCAGGATGAATAAAAGGAATTTTCAATCAATTGCCAAGACCAGCACGTAGTTTGCATGTCATTTACATTTCACATGAAAAACGGTCATGCATGCGTGACAGCACCTAAAGCATGTCATGCTGCTTGATCGTCTAGGGTCCACTTTAGAAAAGTATTCTTTGCAGGTATGTATATTCTATGGTTCTCTGTGGTTATCTGTGCTATGAATGAACTTTCTTCTACACAATAGACAAAACGTATACGAATTTTGGAATTTTGTGAATATTACCCTTGCTGCGTGAGTGATATCGGTTGAAGATGGAGGCCGCTGAATCTGAAGCCGGTGCTAAAACTCATTTGAATAATGTGTTATCAGAAGAGGAAATCGCTAGTTTGCCTTCTCTCTTTGCGGAGAAGATCAACGCATATATTGATTCAACATTTGAAGAATATTTAACATCTAAAGCGCTACATGAAACAAATAAGTCCCAGATTGGTAAGTAAACCGGTGTTCCTGACGCTTAGATTCAATGCTTCATTTTCTGTTTCATTTTTTAAATGGAAAGTAATTTTCATTTCTTTATAATCTAGTTTAGATACGCATTAGTTTTCTTAATTGACCATCATTACACAAACTTAACTTTGTGTTGTTAAATAAAAAATGTATTTTCATTGTTTATTAACCTTATTTTTCTGTGTCAAATATCTTTTTGGTCATATTTCTATAGATATTTTTTTATTACTGTTAGTGAACCTAGCAGCTCAATACTCAATAAACGCTTGTTTACACGTATTTTAATTAATGTGGCTGAAGAAATGGTCACTTTTTATACTGATTTAAGGTATATATTACATACAACAAATTATACTAAATATCTAGTTGTAGTTTTGTAATACGAGACATATGTTTCTTTCCATTATTGGCCTTACATTATTGATTATTATAAATAAAAGAAGACCACCAACAGTACCACATGGTGTAATTTTGTTGAATATGTAGTTTATTGTCCCTAAGTGTTGTTACATGCCACCAATACTTAACAAATTACTATCAATTGTATAAAACCTAGTTTTTAAATTATTCCAATATAGGAATATTTGTAAAGCAGCTCAATGTTGGTTTATCATCCTGCAATTTCACTATTTACCCAAAGATGATTGGACAAAATCACCAATATTAATTTTATATTTGCAACCTGTCTTTGATTTGCATTGATTGATGAACATTGGTTATGAAATGTCATCAATGTTTGGGGTTTCCATGCAAGTTCTAAATTTTACATGTCATAGATAACTACTCTCCTATACTCCCTATTGTAGGCTGTTTTCATTTGTCACTGCAATGATGCCACTTATAATATCTTTATCTCTCATCTAGTATCCTACTAATAGTAGAAATGTGCAAGTTTTGATGGATGGATGGATTATTGTTAATCAATCACACCAGAATAGCTGAACGGATCTGTCATCTGAATGATATTTGGTACGGACATCAATTATGGTCTGGAATAGCACATAGGCTAGATATGGCATATCTTTCAACCTACCATATCTCTTCCATCCATTGAATATTCTTCTTTAGGGATTATTTGTCTCAGATATACATTAGTACTGTGCCACATAGTCTAGCGGTTGGTTGTTGATTTTTATTTCATGTTTGTGTCAATTCAACTGAATTTGATAATAGCATTGTTTTGTTTATTTTCAATGTCAACATAGTTTAAAAAACCTCATAATTTTGAATGTTTCCATTTGTATCCTTTTTTTGCAGTTCATATATATTTTTATGATGTTTATTTAATCCTTCATCTATCGTAATTAGCAGACATAAATCAATTAGACAGACACCTTATAAGGTGTTGCAACAGTTGAGGGGGGAGCTTTGGATATTACCTGTTTTTCAATACTTCGTCATGTTGAATACTATTAAAAGCTTTAGCATAATCAATGAATTTCATGTACACAGCTTTGTTATATTCACTGTACTTTTCCATGATTTGATTAGTGTATTAGGAATATTGTCCCAGTGAAACAAAAGAGAAATAAATAGTTAGTTGTCGACTAATAAGAAGTTAATTCACTACATTCACGAGCTAAGGAATTTACCCAAGTTAAAATCGTCATCTCTGACCTAGGCTAGAGTCAAGAGCAAACCCATAATAAATAAAAAAAAAAACCTATGTCACAGACAACTAGCTCAATCAGCCACTTAACAGCCTAGCCTTTTTACTAAAAAGCACCGTTTAATAAATGGTCTAAAATGAAAATATTTGAAATGTTATCCCAATGAAGGTAAAAGAAAAATAAATGGTTAGTTGTTGACTATTAAGAAGTTAATTCACTACATTCTAGAGATAAAGCAGTTGCCCAAGTTACTAAAAATATTACTGCCTTTTGCAAATCATCATCAGCCACCCTGGAAGATTGTCGCTCCAACTACCTTTACATGTGGACGTATGGCCTTTCATTCATTCTTTTACAATCAATTCTACGTATATATTGGTAATGAAATATAAGTGTAATATGAAATACGAAAAGTCATTTTTGGGAAGGTTCCAACTTGTTTGCTTTGCAGAATTCACTTACCTACGCAATTAGGCTGCTGGACAGTAGAAGTCCGCACCCGTAGATGCAAGTATAAAGTATGGTGCGAGAGAGCACTGGGATGGTTTAGTCAGCAAAAATCTGGCTGACCCATCCGCCCACCCCAGAGCGGAGGACATCCATAAGGATTACCATTCTATCCTGCTCACCTCTAGCTTCTTTGGACCGTGAAAGTGTTTTGAATAAAAAAATCTTACCATTCTGATGTCATTGTATTGACTACAAAGGTATTTTAGGTTTCGTCATGTCGAAAAATATCATTACTTAAACAGCAATATAATTGTGACTGATTCCGGTTTCTTTAAGTCGATATAAATGTTTTCGGGTGGACATTTTAGTTTCGCTGTCATACAATAAAATGATAAGATGGCTACGGCCCGGCCGTTCGATTAACATAGGTATTAAAGTGTTACAAGAGGTGGGACGTTTTTAGTATTGTTCTTTGATCCCTTTTATCTTCAAAATTAATGTACCAGCAATTTTGAAAAAATACAGTAAATAATGATTTACTTAACAGCACAGATAATATAATACGAGTATACAGATGCCTCATCCCATACAAAGAAACCGTGCCGACGTAACTAGCGTTTTTCATCTGATTACCGATTATTTTTTGTAAATCGATCGCGTTCGGTTCCGTTCCACGGCGACAGATCACCATCCATATCCGTGGAACGGAACCGAACGCGATTTACAAACAATAATCAGTACAGTACATCGGGACAGTTTCTTTGTATGGTATGAGACACCACTGATTACAGAAAATCATACAAAAGGTCTATGGTTTTGACATAACCTGATTTAGTTCTTTAAACATTAACCCTCTTACAAATAAACGCGGTATAAAGTTATACCAGGTATAACAAAGGTATAACCATACATTTTCATAGGTTTATACTTGCCGCGTTTATTTGTAAGAGGGTTACCCTCTTACAAATAAACGCGGTATAAAGTTATACCAGGTATAACAAAGGTATAACCATACATTTTCATAGGTTTATACTTGCCGCGTTTATTTGTAAGAGGGTTACCCTCTTACAAATAAACGCGGTATAAAGTTATAAAGTTATACCAATACCATTGCGCGTTTATTTGTAAGAGCGTAAGTGAATTTAGCTATCTCTGGTTCAAAGAAACCAATTGAAATGTCCAATAATGCCTTGACTTATAATCATCTCTCAATCATAAGTTTTTACTGTACCATCATTATCTTCCATCCCTTTTGTCGGGTTACTTGGGACATAAAACCATACATAAATTATCTAATATACATGATACAAATCTATACTTCTATACTAATAATATTATAAAGAGGAAAGATTTGTATTTTTGTATGTAACAAATAAACTTAAAAAATTCTGTCACCGTTAGAAAGCTACACTAACCCTGAGTGACATAGACTACTTTTTATCCCTATATTCCGGTAACGGGAACTACGCGGGTAAAACCGCGAGGCGTCCTCTAGTCATCAGATAAAATAACAAGTTCTTTAAAATTCACCTTCCAATTTTCAATCATAAATTCGTTTCAAATTTTTTAATACTTACTAATATTGCTATTTCAGGGGATAAGGTATCAACATTAGAAGTTCAAATTCTTGAAGTCACGGCAAAATATGATGATGCAATAAAGAAGTTGTCAACTTCTGATGAAACCATTACTGAACTAACTCAGCAAGTTGAATCTTTGAATGGAGAATTAGAAAAGGCTCGAGATAAAATAACCCGCCTGGAAAATGAAATTATTTCTCTTAAAAGTTCAAGGGATGCTGCTGTTGATGAAAGAAACGACTTGACAAGAATATTACAAAGGCGAGATACAGAGATTGAAAGATTAACATCAAGTGAAGCTGCATTATCACAACAATTACGTGCAGCAATAGATGCCAAATGTGAAGCCCTTGCATTAAATGATGAAATACAAAGCAAAGAGCTTTCCCTACAATATCGCGAAAAACGCATTGAGCAGGAAAGAACTTTACTAAATTCACAAATAGCTGGCTTGACAGAGGAAGTGAATCGGTTAACTTCGGAACTACAAACAGTAAGATTAAACAATACCAGTCGTTCAGTGAACTTAGAAACCCAGCTAGCTGAAAAAATTGAAGAATTGAATGCTGCAAATGAAACTATAACTCAGTTAAACGATGTTAAAAAAAGTCTTAATAATAGAGCTGAAAGTCTTACTCAACGCTTAATGGAACAAAGAGAAATAGAAAATAAAATGACAGAAAATTACAAAAAGGAATTAGAAGCTAAAACTAAACTGGCAGACTTATTCAAAACCATGCATGATGATGCTGAAGCTAAAACGTTAGAGTTGACAGAAGGAATTTCAGAATTACAGAAATTGTTGAATGAAGCAACTGAAAAATATGGTGAATTAGAGACCAAATATAAACAAGCTGATTTGGATCATGAAGAATTAATGGAAAAGAAAAATGAAATAATCAGTTCTTTAAAGAATGAATTAGAACATGCAAATGACTTACTAAAAGCCGCTAATGCTCAAAATCTTGATATGGCTTTAAGTGATTTAGCTCCTTCGGCAGCAACAGCTAGTAAACTTTTGAAATCAGGTATGTCTCTAACTCAGATATACTCTCAGCTGGTTAAAGTTACTGATGAACTGACTCAAGAGAAGGAAGATAACAGACGACTTAATATCACCATCAACACAATTGTTCAGGAGTTGGAAGAAAAAGCTCCTCTACTACAGAAACAAAAACTGGAATTTGAGGAGGCATTAGAAAGCAATTCAGCTTTGAACCAGCAAATAGATTCCCTTGTAACTGAATGTAATAGACTTCGAGACGATTACGGTGAATCATCTAAAATTGCTAATCACTATAGTCGTGAAAATGCAAAGCTTAAAGGTGAATTAGCTGATTTAGGAAGACAGGTTTGTTTCTTGTTGAAAGAAATAGAACATAGTCGCGGAGGTCTATTACCTAATGGTGATCATGATTCCTCACAAGCTGCTTCTAACACAACTAATTCATCAGACTTAAGCTCTTCCAGAATTATATCTAAAACTTTAGTAACATTTAGTGATATTCAAGAACTACAATCAAACAATCAGAAACTTTTGCGAATGATTCGTGAAATGACAGACAAGCAAGAAGAATTTGAACGCCACAAAGAACAATTTGAGACTGGCGAAATGCAGAACAAAATAGAATCATTGAAAAATAGAGTAGTTGAGTTAACTGAAGCTCAAGAACGTCAAACTAAAATGGTAAATGGCCTTATCAGACAAAGGGACATGTTTAAGAAGCTCTACCATGATCATATGAAGGGTAAACGTCATGAATTATCGGCGTTGGAGATATCAGAATTGGAAAAGAGCGGAATATATTCAATGGACACTACACCGGAAAACGTTGCTAAGCCTCCTATTCCAGAGGTATCTTCGTTTGAAATAAAATACAAAGAAACTGAGAAGCAATTAGAAATGTTGAAGGAAGAATATAAAACTTATAAAGAGGAAAAAGTTACAAATGAAAGAATGTTATTTGATCAGATTGATAATATGAGACAAGAGATAGGAAAACTGACTGCTGCAAACAGTAAATGTGCTTCAACTTCAGAGTACAATAATGAAAGACTTAAAATTTTGCAAACCAATATTACAACTTATAAAAAACAAATTTCTTCCTTAGAGGAAAAGAATAAAGCATACAATGCAACCATTGCTAAGCATGAAGTCTCTTTGCAACATTTAAGGGATGAAGCTTTAAATGCTCAGAGTAAACTTGCTGCAGCTGAAATTCAACTTGAAAATTTGAAACTCGAACTTAAATTGCTTAAAGATGCTGAATTACGTATTCAAACTGAAAAAGAAATGTTAAACAGAGAAAGACAGGGCCAATCTTTACTGTTAAAAAATTTGGAACTAATCAAAGCTAGTATAGAGCGTGTAGAAGCTGAAAATAGTTCCAAGATCGATACAAGATTAGATGAAGCTACAAGAGAATGTTCAGCTTTAAGAAGAAGACTTCAGGAAGAGCAAGATCGTTTCAGAGAATTAGCAGATCATCTTAAACGCCAAAAAGATACTGCAAAAGAAAGAATGGAAGAAGAAAAGGCTGCAGCAGATACCTTAAGAAAAGAAATGACAGAAATAAGACAAGACTTATTGGAGAAAAGCAAGGCAAATGAAGAACTTAGTAAGAAGCTTAAAGTAGCCCTTTCTCCTAACACGGATGGGTCATATGATACTGTTAAGAAAATAAGGGATTTAGAAAATAAACTGTCTGATAAACATGGAGAAGTTCAATCTCTCCAGGAACAACTAAATGTAGCAAAAGAACATATAACACAATATTGCGATATATCAGAGAGTGCAGAAAAAGAATTGAAAGCTCTTAACAGTGAATATGAAGCTTATAAAATAGAGACTGAAGCTAAACTGAGCGACTATAGCAGTAAGCTGCAGAGTTTAGAGGATAAATGCTCAGAGCTAGAAGGTGAGCTATCACTGCATGCCAATGGAGACCATTCTACCAGTAACAGTGCATTGAAAAATGAACTGTCCATTCTCAAAGAAGAATTAAACAATGCTTTACTCCAAACAAATGGATATCGCACGGAGCTTGAAACTACACGCGCCGAAATGACTAAATTATCAGAAGCTGTACAGAATGCTGAAGAAAAATATACGCATGAAATGATTTTACATTCCAGTGATATGCAAGTTTTATCTCATGTGAAAGAAGAATTGCTAAAATCACAAAATCAAATAAACGAACTGACTGCTTCAAAACTTCGCGCTATAGAAGATTTAGAAACCGAAAAGAAATCTTGGCTTGATAGACAAAAAATACTTACCAGTGAAAACGCCCAGCTAACAGAGCGTTTGAAAGACTTAAATGATCAAAATGCTCTGTTACATGATCAAATACAAGCGTTAGGTACACAGCTATCAGTTACACATGCATCTCAATCACGATCCGAGAGCTTTAATGAATCTGCGAATGATTCTAATATTAACATCTCAGTAAATGAAGAAGATGGAAAGTCATCTGAACAAATGTTCCAAATAGTCAAGTTTTTAAGAAAAGAAAAAGATATTGCTATGGCCAAATTTGACATACTACAAGCTGAAACTATGAGACTTAAATCACAGTTAGAAATAGTTGAAAAGCAGCTTGATAACACTAAACTGACTTTAGCTGCTGAGAGAGAAAATACAGAAGTGAGCATGGTAACTGTAAATAGGCAATCAGATATTTTGAGAAAAGTGGAAACATTAAATGCCTTGACAGATAGTAACCGAATTTTAAGAGAAGAGCGTGACGCATTAACCTCTCAGGTCGAAGAGCTTGCAGCAACAGCTAAAGCAATGGAATCCCAGCTAGCACCATTGCAGGATAAAATTTCTGATCTTTCATCGAAAAATGAAACTCTGCAATCAGAAAATAATGCTTTGAAGGCAGATTGTGCGAGGTGGAGAACTAGAGTGAATGCTTTGGTTGAACGTGCTAACAAAACAAGTCCTGAAGATTGGAAACGACTTCAAAATGAAAGGGAAACGTTAGCTAAAATGTTGACAAATGAAAAAGAAAACGTCAGGAAGCTTAACGAGGAACTAAGTGGTATAAAAATAGAAAAGACAAAAATAGAGGAACAGTATTCCTTGCTATCAAGACAGCAAAATGCTCTGGCAGAGGAAAACAAGAAACTTACTGAAGAATTGCAAATTCTTAGGGATGATATGACTCGCGTAACTGAAGAAGTCACAAAACTTAAAGCTGAACATTCCGTCATCGTCGCCTCGAACACAAAATTAACCGATGAACTTGCCAATAAGGATGCGTCATTAATTGATATTAGAAACAAAGAAAATCAGATAAGGAAAATTGCGAAAAAATACAAAGCCCAATATGAGGAGTTGGTAAAAACGGTAGAAGAAGACAAGAAAAAGAACGAAGGTGATGTTGCCGCTGCTGATGCTGCGTTAGCAGAAACTAATAAGAAATTCGAAGAACATATAGCTGAGCTTCAAGCAAAACTCGAAACTGAAAAGGTGAACACAGACAAATTAAAACAAGAACTAGAAACCCTTCGGACGGCAAATATGGAAAAAGAAGAAAAGTCCAAACAAGTTTTGAAGCAAGCCAAAAGTAAAATTGTTCAACTAACTGAGCTCAAAAATACGTTAAGCCGAGAGTTAGATGAGTCTCGTAATAAAATAGGCGCTATTGAGCAAAGTACACGCGATGAACAGGATGTGAGATTAGCTCTAATAAAATCTCAATATGAGGGTCGTCTCTCACGATTAGAGAAAGAGCGAAGTGAAGCGCAAGCAGAAAAGACTAGAGAAGTAGAAGCACTGCATCAAAAAGTTACTATACTTCAGCGGCAACTTGCAAGTCAAGCTTCGGTGTCAAAACAACAGGCAACCTCTGAGAAAACTACTACAGATCCACCTACCGCTAATATAAAACCGATGGCCGGTGAGTAAAATCATTATATTTCTTATTTGCACGAAACTATCGGCGGCTAACCGATGGCGCTACCTCCATCCGTATATTTTGCACTTTAGGTCATCATAATCAAAGAAATTTCTTGTTTAAATGTTCACAACCGAGAAACCAGTTTTATTGTATGCTGCAACTTTACGATTTATCCAAATGGCGATGGAGAAACCGTGCCAGACTCCAATAAAAAATATTTTCACGAATAAATTGTAAATATTGCCATTATACCAGTTTTCCAGTAAATAAAAGCAACTTACATAGACCACTAACCATACAACTTTGCCCAGTGTCTTTTAGTAAGCACAAAAAGTATATTGTTCATAACACGATTAGGTGTAGCTCAGCAAAGTGTGACTGCGAGTCGGCGCGGAGGTGAGACTCCTTTGGCATCAATTCGTCCAATGGCTCAAGTGGGACCGACGGCGCCTCATGATGCTCACACCACGGAGTACATGCCGGCCTCGTCGTCTCGACCTCTCCCTCGAGCTGCCGTAGCGGGTTCTACGGCACCACCAGAGTCTACACAGGTTAGTTCTATACCAAATATTTTTCCTTCAACGTCGACCACATCATCGCTTACCATCAGGCGAGATAGTGGTCAAACGCGAGCCTAACGATAAATAATAAAAAAAATAACGACTTTCTCCATGGAAGTCACAGGCAATTCCCAAAAAAAAAATGGATTTTCCATACAAAGCTGTCATCAGCTGATCAAAATTTATAAGGGAGATGCAATATATTTTTTTAACAACCTATTATTTTAGTTATCAAAATCAACGGGTTAGATGCCCGGCTAGGAATATTGATTCTTTTATAATTTAATGATGCAGTTTTAGTTTTTATCAAAGTCGGCCTTGTAACTCTCTTTTGAGTGTGTTTCGGATTTAGCCATCCACGCCCATTTGAAAAACTCAAGCTGTATATTATATTTTTTTTATATGTATTAGAGAATTCTCGGGTGAAAAATTCGTTTCTCGTATATTATACGGGAAATATGTGGAATATTAATTTATAAATGCTGTTTTAAATGAAAGAAGCCGGAGCCTGTGGACTGTGTGTGTGGCCTGTGTGTGTGTGGTGGAGTCTGTGTTTCCCGATAGCTACAATCTAGGGGTCTTTAAATCAAGAGTGATTAGGTTACTACTAGGCAAGCGTGCTCCATCGTAGACCACATCTTCGCTTACCATCAGGTGAGATAGTGGTCAAGCGCGAGCCTATAATAGATAAAAAAAAAAAAAAAAAAAAAAGAATATAACCTCTTAAGAGTCCGTCCTACCAAACGACTGATTTCGGTCATCTTTGTTCTGTAATTGTTAGAAGGTGTAACATAATATTAGCAAAACTAAGGTCGTTATGGATAGCTAAACTCTTCATCTTGCATGTGGCTTGAAGGTATTTACAAAAAAAACTTCATAACTAATCGAAAACCTTCAATATTCAATGCCATTTTTTTCAAAAATGACGTCGGAGTGAAGTTTGACCATCGCTTCAAGAAAAACTACGAGAAATTTTGACCATATAAAAATATAAGTAACAACAACATATAACCCTTTTGCATTTGTGTTGATCACTTTTTTCCGTTCCCATACAAAATTCAGTAGAAAAAAAATGAAGAAGTTACGTCATTCTACGGAAAAATGCAGCCACTTATGTATTTTTTTTCTAATTTTTAGCAAGTTATTTAAGAAATTAAAAAATTACGTAATAATCTTAAGTTATTTTTATAATTAAAACAAAATTTTAATTTACAAAAAATGAAGAAATTAGTATATAAAATAAATTTCAAAATATACTATAATAACAAGCGCGCAAAATCGATCGCCTCAGTGTCAACTCAGCTAGCGCAGCGGGAGGACGTATCGCTTTGTGTCACTGGAGCTCGCGAACTCTACGTAAGTATTTTAGCAAGAATATACTACGACAACCACAATTTGGTCCGGTGAGTATTTATTTTGTTTTCAATACATTTTACTGATATTAAAAATATAGTTGTGTAATTTTGTGAATACATTGTGTGTTAAAAGAAGTTTGGATTTTTAACCTACTCAAAAAAGGAGGTTCTGTATTCGAACCGTTTGTATTATGTATATTATGTATGTCCGCGTTTTTTAATATGTTCTAAAAACTATAAATTATGTATTTTAACCGATTTCAAATAAGAGGAGGTTAACAATTCGATAGATTTTAACCGACTGCAAAAAAGGAGGAGGTTCTCAATTCTTTATGTATGTTCCCCGATTACTCGAAGACGCCTGAACCGATTTGTTTTTTTTTGTTTATAACGGTACACTTCTCAGGTAGCCCATGGTCATCAGGTCAGGATTTGATGATGGGATCCTGGAGAAATCGAGGAAACTCTTTAAATTTTATAGGAAAACATGTAGCGATTTTGGTATTTTATTAATTCACTTATTTGATGCATTCAGAAAGAACCATTTTGTAAAGTGGATCTGATCATGAAGCCTAGAGACGGGCACCGGAACTCTGTAATAAGATAATGTATCTTAGCTTTGTTTAGGCTTGTTGGAATGCTGCGAGGTGTAATTTCCAGGTTTACAACAAAAAAATGTGAAATAAAAATCTTTTTACAAAAAATAAATAACCGACTTCTAATAAACACACTGAAATAACTTAAATTTCGGCAGTCAGTGTTAAATTTAATAATTTCAACTAACGGGCATATCTCCTCCTTTCTGATGTCTATGAGCTCGACGCTGCGCTTAACGTTTTATTCTTAGAGAATAGCATAGCCTACAGGTTTTGATTTGCTAGCTTGTTTTGTTATTGACTTTATACATACATATTTGTTTCAATTAGTATTATTACATTTATAGATAATGGGGCGAAAGAAAGGAACACACTACCAGTGTGTCAATAAACGAAAACGGAACACTTTGGGATTGGAGCGTGCCAGACAAGTACTAAGAGAACGCACTTATAATCAATTGGCTACCACTTCGTCTACTGTAGATAGTGTAAGAATTAGTTACTATCAGCTCAAATAATTGCAAATAAACTGCGTTTTTACAGCTCTTCGAGGCATCATCATCTACATACATGCATTTTGCAAATATATTGAATAATAGGAAGATAGTACTGTAATACTAATATTTTCGTATTTTTAGGAGCCTAATGACAATAGAAGCTCTGAAAAAACTGACATGCGTGGTGATGTCGACTATTCAGTTCCAATTAATCTAGGCACGGTATGTTTCTAGTATCCCATAAATTGAAATCGGTGATCGAAATTCTGTCTGGGGAGTATTATTAATATTGATACGATTTATTGCAGAGTAAAGAAAATATTCCGTATCAAGAAAACTGTCCATCAATAGATTTACATTTAAGCGATGACTCCGAAATTGAATCAAACAAGGTATGATATACCTGCACAAATTTATAAATATAAAAAAGTCCCATTCATAAGACAGCACACATGAGTTTAAAACTCTTGTTGTTTCAGAAATCACCGGTATCATCATTACTCATCGAAGGGCGAAGAATAGTGGATTTCCAATACTTTTTTGATCAGTGGATAGATATCACAAACCACAGTCTTCGATTCGGATGCAATGCATCAAACTTGAAAATAGTAGAAGAAAAGCAGCAAGGATTTTCGTCAACATTTTCTCTATCTTGTACTATGTGTGGTAGTCGATTCCTGTTGAAAACGTGTCAGAGTAACACAAAATGCATACCGATTCAAACGCCCACCACCCGCTCTGGGGCAGTGTCACACCGAACCCCAGAGGAGAGGTACTATCCACCTTTTTATTCTCTACTAATCTTAACATTGTTAACCGTGGCACAGAACCCACTTGGGTCACGGCCCGGGGACAAACAATCATAGATCTAACACTTGCCACTGAAAACGCAACAAACCTCATCACTAATTGGCACGTATCGGACGAGCCTTCTTGCTCAGACCATAGAAGGATCCGCTTTACACTAACCACAAACACCAAAAAACCCGAACCAAGGCGAAACCCGAGACGTACCAACGTTCCCGGGTTCAAAAGCCTTCTAGCATCACTATTAGCTGGACATCTAGCACTGGCTACCGTAAGGGACCAAGCACAATTAGAACACACCGTAACGCAATTATCCAAATACCTAACAGAAGCTTACCACGCATGCTGTAAATCAAGAGCGCCACAAAGCAGGAACGAGAGGAACCCCTGGTGGAACGCTGAACTTGGTAAACTCAGAGAGACGCTGCGTAAGCAATTTAACAGAGCAAAAAACACGAGACTCCCGGAAGACTGGGAGATATACAAAGTGACCCAATATGCATACAAAAAACAGACTAGAACCGCCAGGAGGATGGCATGGCGGAAATTCTGTGAATCCATTGAAACAAATAATGAGGCCGCAAGGGTACGGAAAATCCTATCAACTGATCAGGACCGATCCCTCGGCGCGCTGAAAAAACCCGACAACTCATACACACAAACCGACTATGAAACCAGCAAGGTCCTTCTCGAAACTCACTTCCCGGACTGTCAAGTCCTGGAGAACAGGACATGGGAGGCTGAACCCGAATGGACCCCAACGGAACAAGACTGGTCAAGAGCCCACAATATAGTAACAGTAGACCGGATAAAATGGGCTATCAACACCTTTCAGCCATACAAGTCAGCGGGGCTGGACGGCATCTTCCCAGCCCTGCTACAGTGGGGGGTAGATTATCTCACGCCATGGCTGTTGGAGATCTATCGGGCCTGCATAGCACTAAGATACATACCTCTCGGATGGCGCGAGGTGAAAGTTATCTTCATACCCAAACCTGGCAAAACTGATTACACACAACCCAAGGCATATAGACCTATAAGCCTCACATCCTTCTTGCTGAAAACCCTCGAAAGACTCTGCGATAGGCACATCCGTGATGGGCCTCTCCGAGAGCAACCACTGCACAAACAACAACACGCGTACTCCACAGGCAAATCAACAGAATCCGCGTTGCACAACGTGGTTTCTAAAATTGAATGCGCAGTGGACCACAAATGCTCAGCATTGGCTGCCTTCATTGACATTGAGGGCGCCTTCGATAAGACCATGTTCAACAGTATAAACACGGCCCTCGACAGACACGGCATAGACCCGACCCTAGGGGGTTGGATCACCAATATGCTCAAACTGAGAGCGGTCCAAGTCACGGTTAACGACACTACAAGGGCCATCGTCGCGAAGGGCTGTCCACAGGGGGGCGTCCTTTCGCCACTTCTGTGGAACCTGGTAGCTGACAGCCTCATCAAAACACTCAACGACAAAGGTTATTTCACCGTTGGCTACGCGGATGACATAACAATAATAATAAACGGGACCCACGAAAACACCCTATGCAATCTCATGCGTCAAGCCCTGAAAATAGTAGAGGAATGGTGCAACGAGCACCAACTCTCAGTGAACCCCACAAAAACTGAACTAATTCTCTTCACTAAAAAGAGAAAACCGATGACACTGCAATTACCGCGTTTCTTCGGAACAACCCTTAGCCTTTCGACTGAAACCAAGTACCTGGGCATTTATTTGGACAAACAGTTGAATTGGGCAAAACACATGAACCATATCACCACAAAAGCCAGCATATCCCTGTGGCAGTGCAAACGACTGCTAGGCAGGAATTGGGGGATTAGCCCCATGGTCACCTACTGGCTATACACCACAGTTATCCGACCAATCATTACATATGGCTCGCTGGTCTGGTGGCCCAGGACAGACCTCAGCACAGCCCAAAGAGATCTCGAAAAACTACAGCGGTTCGCCTGTGTTGCAATCACTAGTAGTATGAGAACCACACCAACTGCCGCCCTACAGGCAATGCTGGGACTCCCACCTCTACACCTAATTGTGAGGGAGGAGGCAGCCCTAGCCACCTTTAGACTCCACCTATCAGGTTCCCTAAATAAAGACTCCAGAATTAAGCACACACGCATAAGAGATGATGCGATCAAGCGTAAACCGATGTTAGCATCACCATGTGACAAAGCCCCGAAATCACACCACTTTCACAGACACTACAACATAACACTTACAGAGGAAAGATGTGACTACTCTGGCCCGAAAGAGATGAGAATATACACCGACGGATCGAAAACTGACTCAGGTACCGGAGTCGGAGTCTTCTCATACGATTTCAATATAAATATATCCAGACCGCTAGGAAGGTTCAACACCGTCTACCAGGCGGAGTGTGTTGGCATCATACAAGCGGTCCATGCCCTAGAAGCCAGGAGGGTTACGGACACCCACATACGGATTCTCTCCGACAGCGCATCTGTCCTCCAATCCTTACGGAAAGAATACATTACATCAAAACTAATACTAGAATGTCACAACGCGCTAGAACAAATAACCGTATCTAGCCGTAACACGGTGACACTACAATGGATAAAGGGACACAGTGGATCGCTGGGCAACGACGCGGCTGACGAGCTTGCGAGGCGCGGATCCAGCTCGACGGTCTATGGACCCGAACCTGTTGTACCCATCCCCTTCAACCAAATACGCAGGTGGCTACAGGAATTCACCCAGACACAGGCGGAGAACTGGTGGGCCTCGACACCGGGCTGTAGGCAATCCAAAGAAGCTCTGCCATCCTTGGACAGTAGGCTTACCAGGCGTCTTTTACGCCTGGACAGGAATGGCCTCCGCGTGGTGACGGGGACCATCACGGGACACTGCTCACTTAACAAACACTTCCACACAATAGGCATAACGGACAGTCCTCTGTGCAGGGCATGTATGGAGGCTGAGGAAACCGTTGCGCACGTTCTTTTTGAATGCACAGGTGTTACCCAGATAAGAGCACAAACCCTCGGGTCACCCAGATCTTACACGGATGTTCTGAAGAAACCAGGAGCTCTAATCGACTTCTGGAGGGAGGTGGGCTGGTTGGAATGACCCACCCAACGGCCGCCATGGCCCACGTACAAAGGTCCATTTGAGGGACTAAGTGCGGAAACCAAACCCCCCTAACATAGAACATAGAACATAGAACACAAATGCATTGGACGTCAATCAAAGTGCAGTTTCGGGAATTATAAGTATTGGATGTGGTCGGGCCAACTTGAATGAGCTAGCTGCTTGGCTTTGATTTATAAAATAGAATAGAAAAACTCTGTATCCAAATTGACAACCAGCGCTGTGTCTAACGACCAGCAAATTCTGAGATGGTAACTCTTTCGGTGCACGCTCAACGTGATTGTATAATTTTACTATGTAATTTGTAGTACTTTTTGTTTGTTGCTATTGTATTGTCTGTGTTGAATATATGTTTTCTATTCTATATATTAAGCGTTTATAAGAAAAACATGTTATTACGTTTCTAAAGATGATACATAGTCAATAAATACTGTTTACGATTTCTGTCTCTCTATTTAATTTTATCGTAGATAATTTTTATTTTCAGCCTATTGTCTTAATAATTTACCATTTTGAATGTAGACAAACTTAAAAAATATACCTTACTAATATACAACATAAAACAAAACGCATTTTACTAAAGGCTATTAAAATATTTAAATTTTCAACTAAAGGATCAAAATTGTTTACGCGATCTCTAAGCTCTAATCGCAGCCATGTGTGCGTAAACGTGCACACGAACATGAAAATGCCTAATCTTACGTGAGTCAGTTTTGTGCACGGGCTCTTAAGACCGTGGGTACACATATGTGCACCTATAATTTATTCAAGCTACAACTAGTAGCGACATCTTTTGACAGCTTTTAGTACTTGAATAGGTTATTAAGATTCCAGAGTTTTGATATAAGTCGATAGATGGCGTCGCGGAGAAAGTTTGTCGAATAATTCTTTCATTCAAATTTGTTCGTTGTAATTTTTGTCACGCGACATCTACTTGCAATATTTGAATTTCGTTAAAAAATCAAATTGTTCAGTTTAGTTCGATATTTTTGTTGATTTGTGTTGCTAAAAGTATTGGACTAACGTGTGAAAGGTAAGTTTTTCATCTATTTGATTTTTTTATTGTGTTATTGTCATCTTGTTTTAATGGTACACGTATGTGTACCTCAGGACTAAAGATTACTTTTGTGACATAGGTATATGATTCTTTTTCAGCTTGAGAATGGACGACCGAGTGATTGAGGATATCCTGAACAACAGTGATTTTGACTTTTCTGGAGACGATGATGATGATGAAGAGTACTTGCCTCCAGATGTCTTAAGAGCTCTTCAGGAGTGTGAAGAAGCGGAAAATAGTGGAGAAAGCGAAGTTGAAGAAATATCTGAAGAAGCGAGACAAGACGACGAAAATATTGAAGAAGTAAGTCAAAGTACATCACGATTATTGTGGCGGAAGAACGTAATGCCTTGCCGTGGGCCTGATATTGCAGATGACGTGCTAATTTCGCAGGGGAGTTCAGACATGAATGTCTTGTACTGTTTTTTTGAGTATTTGGGGCTAGACTTTTGGGAATTATTAGCAGAACAGAGCAACCTGTATTCAGCTCAGAAAAGAGATCTGAAGTCAATAGATACAAATGCTATTGAAATGATCCACTTTGCCGGCGTGCAACTGATGATGGGCTCCCTCAAATATCCCCAAGGAAAGCTCTACTGGTGTCAAGATCTTTGTGTACCTACAATTAGGGATACAATCAGTCGTGATCGTTTTTAGGGTTCCGTACCCAAAGGGTTAAAACGGGACCCTATTACTAAGACTTCGCGATCCGTCTGTCTGTCTGTCTGTCTGTCTGTCTGTCTGTCTGTCTGTCTGTCTGTCCGTCTGTCTCCAGGCTGTATCTCATGAACCGTGATAGCTAGACAGTTGAAATTTTCACAGATGATGTATTTCTGTTGCCGCTATAACAACAAATACTAAAAATACTATAAAGTAAATATTTAAGGGGGGCTCCCATATAACAAACGTGATATTTTTGCTGTTTTTTGCTCGATATTAATAACGGCAACAGGTAGACGCTAGAAATATTCACAGAATGTTTAGTTGTATATTTACATCAAAAATTAATAAATTCAAATAAAATAAATTAAGGGGGGCTCCCATACAACAAACGTGATTTTATGCAGTATTTTGCGATAATGGTACGGAACCCTTCGTGTGCGAGTCTGACTCGCACTTGGCCGGTTTTTTTGAGCTTAGGAACTATCTGCACTTAGTGGACGTCAACCAGCCAAATCCTAATGACAAGCAGTGGAAAATCAGACCTTTGATAGACCCCATTCTAAAGAAATGTCATAGTTTGCCACGCTCGAAACATTTGTCAATTGACGAGCAAATGATACCATTTTCCGGACGATGTGAATTCCGCCAATACATGCCAGCTAAGCCAAATCCACTTGGCCTGAAGAACTTCGTGCTGGCTGACCGAGATGGGTTGGTATTGGATTTTGAAATTTATGTTGGCAAGAATACATTACCTGCAGATACCATGAAAAATCTAGGACTAGGAGCGGGTATCGTGGAAAAACTTTGTCGCACAATTACTGGTAGCTGTGTTTTGTACACAGATAGATTTTTTACTAGTCTGAAGCTGGCAGAACATTTACTGGAAAAAAATTGCGGCATTTTTCTAACTGGAACTGCAATGTCAAATAGGATTGGGCCAGTAGCAAAGAAACTGAAGAATGACAAGGCATTAGGAAGAGGAGAGTGGGACGAAAGAGTAAGAAGTGATGAGAATGTGTGTGTCGTAAAATGGATGGATACAAAGGCCGTGACAATGTTGTCTACATGTTCAGGGAGCGCTTCTGCAGATACCTGCAAACGGTGGTGTAAAAAAGAAAAGAAGAAAATAGACGTAGCCCGGCCAGCAGCAATCAGAAATTACAACACCTGTATGGGTGGAATAGACTTGTGCGACAGACTAATCGCTTACTACCGGAGTGCAATGCGAACAAGAAAGTGGACTACAAGAACTTTTTGCCATTTTATTGATTTGGTTGTCGTCAATTGCTGGATTATGTACACCCGCTGTTGCGCCGAAGAAAATGTCCAACGCAAGGACAAGTTAGGCTTACTACAATACCGACTGAATCTAGCCAAAGCGATGATGAAGTTTAGCGGCGGAAGGGTTGAACCCAACTTCTTGGCTCTTGGTTCTAGATCTCGTCCCAGCGCCAGCACTTCGATAAGATCCAGCTCGACTTCTACAAGCGATGTATGTGAATCGCCCACAAAAAAACACCGGCAAGTTGTACCCCAACCACAACCTGAAATTAGGCTTGACAATGTGGGTCATCTGCCGCGATTTGTGGACAGCAAGTTCGCTTCAAAATGTCGACATCCAACGTGCTCCTCACGCTGCCGCACCATGTGTGTCAAATGCAATGTGTACCTATGTGTGCTCAAAAATAATTGTTTTGAAAGCTACCACAATTACAAGAGCTTTGGCCCACGCTGAAACCTAAGGTACACATATGTGCACCAACTTTTTTATTAATTATATTAAATAAAAAAAACAAAAAAAAATTGTGTGTCTTATTTATACCCCTATAACTACAATAAACCACAAAAAACATTATTATCATATTTGGTTCAAGTTCAGGTCTTAAGATGTGGTCAATCTAGATGTATGTAATGAGGTTTTAAAAGTTGAATAAGCGGTTGTGGTTTTAGGCTTTCGAATTAAATTTAGTTTAAATTTTCGTTTATATTTTAATACATTTCAGGACATGGATACCAGTGAGGCTGGCATGGGCAGTTCTGGTTCTAGTGATAGTACAGCACAACCTTCAACACATTCACAAGCGCCACAACAGGTTTGCTCGATCAAACTCTATGCATACTTTATTTATAACGAACCTTTATTAACATATTTTGAGAATTTATATTGTACAGTATGTTCAGCTTATTCCCGCAGCCCCGTGACTATTCCTCAGAAACCGAGCATTAATCCGGGTTTTAAGATACTAAAATGTAGTTTTATATCAGTGAAAGAAGTTTCGTAATCAAATCTTTTCTAAATAATTTATTCTAAGCGGCATTCAAATTTTAAATATGTCCTTTAGAAATGCGATTGCGAACAAAAAAAAACTGAAAATGCAAAAATATATTGCCTCCCATTTTTATTCGAGTTTTTCGGTTTAAAATTTTTCTTACTTTATGACATTTTATATTAAATGTTTGATATGTTAGCGGATTATTGCACACCGTAAGTTCGTGATTCATCTTGCGAGATTATAAATTTGAATTAAAGGTCAGCTAAGCAGTTACTAAACACCCGTCGACGTTTTTTTATGTAAGCGTTATTGAATACACGTTAATAATATTACCTTTTCATAGGCCGTGGCTATGGTGATGCCGCGTATCGAACAACCCAGTGGGCCTTCGTCTGGCAGCGTGACGGGCGTGTCTGCTGCGAGCTCGGCAGCGGTGTCCAGCGTGCCAGCGCCTGCCGCATCCGCAGCCCCAATAGCAGGTATTTTATCATAATCAGTTCCCCTCAACTTCACTAGTGAATGTACAAGAAAGTTATTATAAGGGTAAAACTACAAGGAGCCGATGATGAAAGTCGAATGTGCGTAATGATAACGTCAAGCACAGTTCATCATATAAGTTATTAAATAAGTGTGCAGTAGTAAATCTCTTACTAGAACAGCCGTGCGCTACATAATGTTAGTGGCATAAGATAGTTTATACTATTCCCCCTCTAAAAAACTTATTTAACTCACTGAAAACAGTGAATAAAAAGAATTTAGAACACACTAGGCGGTTTACTCACGGTGACACGACACCGCGCACCGCCGCGGACGCGGAGGGGAGAGCATCGCTCGACCCGCGCGGTGTACGTGTAAGGCATCAACGGATTTATTAGAGGCCAATGCGACACGAGATCCGCTTCACTGACTACCGCGGCGGTGTGCGGTGCCGTGTGTAAACCCCCTAATATATATTAGACCTCCATCTCAGTCCTATACAACCTCCTTGCGCATAAAATACTTGATACAAATTCCTTGCACAGTAAAAAAAAAAATATTTATACCATTCCATACCATTCTTTTTTTTACTGTATCTGATTCCCCCTCTAAAAAGCTTATTTTATTCACTGAAAACAGTGAATAAAAACCGGCCAAGTGCGAGTCGGACTCGCACATGAAGGGTTCCGTACCATTATCGCAAAACACTGCATAAAAATCACGTTTGTTGTATGGGAGCCCCCCTTAATTTATTTTATTTTAATTTATTAATTATTATTTTTTGAAGTAAATATACAACTTAACATTCTGTGAATATTTCAAGCGTCTACCTGTTGCTGTTATTAATATCGAGCAAAAAACGGCAAAAATATCACGTTTGTTGTATGGGAGCCCCCCTTTAATATTTACTTTATACTGTTTTTAGTATTTGTTGTTATAGCGGCAACAGAAATACATCATCTGTGAAAATTTCAACTGTCTAGCTGTCACGGTTCATGAGATACAGCCTGGAGACAGACGGACAGACAGACAAACAGACAGACGGACGGATCGCGAAGTCTTAGTAATAGGGTCCCGTTTTTACCCTTTGGGTACGGAACCCTAAAAAGCAGAAATAAAAGGTGTGTTCTAAATTCAAGCCCCACTGATTTGGTGTTTGAATTTAGAACACACCAATATATATTCGGCCTCCATCTCAATGCTATAGAACCTCCTTGCGCATAAAATACTCTATACAAACTTCTTGTGCAAAGAATATTCGACTTTCAAACTCCTTCGTCGATTTAATTTTGAGTTTGTTTATATTTAGGATTTTAATAATGATTTTGATTTCGCTCTAGGATATTTAGTGTATACTTATTTGGATTGTAATTTTAATATTAATTGCATTGGTGTTTAATTAATTATAATTATGTAACGTAACGGAGGTGGTCACTGGCCCCTGAAACACAGGTGCTGTTACCTAGCTCAGCTTCAATTTACAAAAAAATGTGAAACCCTGAGGTTTCACATTTTTTGTAATGAAGGAATTAACCATTTATTTATTTATTATTATTCCTTGTGCTTAAATCTTTCTTTGTCTCGTAGTCATGGTATAAAATATAGTATGCAACTCTTGAATAAAACGGATTTATATCGAGGGCCATGAATCACTCGCATCGCTCAGGATTCTAACACTTGAATCACTCGCTATGCTCGTGATTCATCTATGGCCCTCGCTTTAAATCCGTCCTTTATTCACTATGTGCATAATATACTATTTCTCTTATTTTTTTTTCTTTTGTGTGGCCTACAGTGAACAATGTAAAGATAACATTTTTGCATAGACAAAGCACAGAAGAGCCACTTTTAGGCCTCTACATAGCAATTGAATGTTGTTACACAAAAAATTACAAACAATAGGATCTCGAAGTTTAGTTAAAATCACCTCTCTTGTACAATAGAATTTATGTAAATTTTTTGAGCTGCTGCGCTTCCTTTTTGTCATTCTACGATCCTGAAGTGGGTTCTCGATCCTGGGACCACGATCGGTATAATTATTGAAAGTTATAGCTGGCAAATGTTAAATAGGAGCAACAGCAGCACCGTCAACTTCTGGCCCGGTATCGCAAGCATCTGCTAGCGTGAGCACGTCTCATGCTCCTCCCGGCGTCAGCACTTCGCAGCCAGTGGCCGGAGTGAGCACGTCGCACGCCCCGGCCGGTGTGAGCACGTCGAACGTGCCGCCCGGAGTCAGCACGTCGAATGTGCCGCCCGGAGTCAGCACGTCGCACGCGCCGCCCGGAGTCAGCACTTCGCACGCCCCGCCGGACGCGCGCCCTCCCAAGCGTCGCTTGCAACAACGACCGCTTGCTGCTAAGAGAACAAGGGTACAAGTACGTTCTATGCCATTAGTGCGATCTGATAGAAAATCCTTAGGCATGCTCGCCTGTTTTGTTCATATTATGACCTTGTGATTGGGTGCGCGGTTAAACGCACCGCAGAAAATTGCGATAAGTTGGTTTTCGACAGGGAGATTCACAATGCTGTAGACGAGTTGAGCGGCAACCCACTTGCACTAGGTTAAGTAATTAGCACAGTACCTTGCGTTAAGTGGATGTGCAGAGGCCTTAGTGCGAGTTTTTTAACGTACTCTCTCGTGATAACGTAAACGATCTCTTATGTCAAAATCTATACAAATAAAGAGGTTTCTCCTTACCGTCACCAGACGGCGCTTATCCAGTTTCAATACAAATTGTCGTTTACGTTAACGTGATTGAGTGTGAGTAAAAACTCGCACTAAGGCCACAGATGACTTCTCGATTGGAAAAGGGATGGTGCGAAGGAACTGGCGAACGTATAGTAGTCACAGCGGATCATTATGCTTCTGAAGTTGGCTCTGCCAATCATTGGGCAAGAAACAGTTTGTCATAGAGTATACTGCATAGAGTAAGCGAGATAGACGATGCGACATACGTAAGCGAGTGAAAGAGAAAGTTATACAATGCTATCTTCACTTTCAACATTGACACAAAAATAGCTACTGCGCAGGGTCTTTCAGCCAATTCAGAGACACAAAGATCCGCTGTGAGTATTATACTGTCTTCCCATGAATTACACGCTCGGGATTGTGTTTGCGACTTATCGGCGACAGTTAGAATAACAACAGTAAAATGCGCAGGGACGAAGGCAACATATCTATATATATAAAAGAAAGTCGTGTTAGTTACACTATTTATAACTCAAGAACGGCTGAACCGATTTGGCTGAAAATTGTTAGGGAGGTAGCTAAGAACCAGGAGAAGGACATAGGATACGCCGATTTATCCCGTTTAGGTAGGGTAGGGTAGGTAGGGAAGGGTAGGTAAGGTAGGGTAGGGTAGGTAGGGTAGGGTAGGTAGGGTAGTTTAGGGTAGGTAGGGTAGTTTAGGGTAGGTAGGGTAGAGTAGGTAGGGTAGGGTAGGTAGGGTAGGGTAGGTAGGGTAGGGTAGGTAGGGTAGGGTAGGTAGGGTAGGGTAGGTAGGGTAGGGTAGGTAGGGTAGGGTAGGTAGGGTAGGGTAGGGTAGGTAGGGTAGGGTAGGTAGGGTAGGGTAGGTAGGGTAGGAAGGTAGTGTAGGGTAGGTAGGGTAGGGAGGTAGTGTAGGGTAGATGAATGGTTGGTGTTTTTATGGCAAAACAAAGTTTACCGGGTCAGCTAGTATATATATAACCTTAGGTCCCGCTGTCCATTAGTATAGTCATCGGCACGTAACTTGGCAAGAGTCGTTAGATGCGCAGAAGTCGTTTTTTAGGTCTCCTTGGTAATGAAGCGGGGCGCGGGGTACAAGGTCGCGCCGATCCGAGCGCGCGATTGGTGGCTCAGTCCACCCTTGCCTCCCGCACCGCGTCCTTCCCCTCCGTTTGCCCCCGATTACACTTGCGTGCACGAAAGTTGTACCCTTTGTTTATGTTGAGTTTTTGTTAAGAGTAGTTTTTATTGTTTTAAATTTTAATATTAATATCATTATATTAATATTACATATTAATATCATTTTAATAGGACACAATGTTTAATATTAATATCTTTTTCGATTTTTTTTTTTAACTTTTAACTGTATATATTTTATTTATTACACCTAATAAACTTCACGAATTCCTCTCCTTTATTTAACTTTCTTCTAAACATACATGATTAAAAATAAATGATGGCCATAACCATTGAAAAATTACAAGAAATAAAAGTGACCTCTTTTGTGTGGCAAAACCTTGCCAAGTTACTTGCCGATGACTATATCTAAATACGTGAGTGGGGTGTATCTGTCCCGCTCACACTTGTTGTGCTGGTACTGTGCGGGAGAGGATAGGACATAGAATCGAAACCAGCTTAATTTATTTCCACCATTACACATACATTGCAACTAATACCGACTTGGCGCAAACAGTGTTAATTTAAGTAGGACCTGATCTTGACTGTACGTACTTTATGTGTGCATGCGATAATCTAAATTAAGATTATAAGGAGGGAAAATCTAGGCAAGTTAGCTATTTTTATTATACATTGGAATCTTAGATAATTACTGTTAATACAAACAGTTAATTCGCAATAGATACACAGAAATCAAAAATATCAAACGTTTTCATGGTGGTAAAAATAATATTAAAATCAAAGAAATTGCACATACACAATGAAAAAACAAATAAGATTGGATAAAAATTAAAACAAATACCATTATGGGACACTAGCGACATCACCGCTGGGCCTTTGATTTAGAAACTAGGTACAGATACTCTTGTCAAAGTTTTAATAATAAAAATCGTAATGATTGATTTTCCAAAACTACCATTTTACCGGTTGAAAGTCTTAATTACCAAAACAATTAAACAGCCATTGAGTCTCGCGTTGATCTGTTTCGGGCACTGAACTTCGAAAAATAAAGAGCAAAATCCGCGCGGACGAAGTCGCGGTTGAAGTTTATACATATGAGATACTCGTATTTTTAAGATATTCACGTGAAATAATAACAGTAGTTAGCTAAAAGTTTTCCTTCTCGTTGAATTTAAATGCTGAAATAAGTGTATTTGAGATGATTTTTGTATGGTTCAGGGATTTGAACGGTCAGTGGAAGTAGAATACCAAGTACCGACTTCGTCACGCTGCGATCAAGACGACGAGGGCGTCATCGTCGTAGACTCTGAAGAGGACGACGAGCGATGCACTGGCACTATGTACAGGGTATGGTTTTACCCAAGCTTCGATAAGTTTTATCGCGTCACGGGAATAAGAAATTAAATTCTCACTTTTTAACATTACTAGGAGGGTGAGGAAGAAGAGGAGGATATGGAGGAGGAACAAGAAGTGGAGGCCGGCGAGGAAGAGGAGGAGGCGGAAGGAGACGACGCAGAGAACGCCGCCCGACAGGTAGATAACTGTGTTGTCCATACGACATGGCGTAATATTATTTATTTATTTATATTTATTAATATATAAGTCGAATCAAAACTTGTCCTGATTTTAAACCTTACGGACCACGACGGTCATATTATTAAAAAAAACGGACCCTACATGAAAGTAATTGGTGACCCCTTTATAAACTGTCGAACAATTTTGATCAGATCTTTGGCTTGAATGATCTGATCTGTGGCTGTGTGATACATGCACTAGGAAGGAACCAATTAGCACATAGTTCATAGATCCCCTGAATGATTTCCAATGTACATACAAGTAATAGTAGTATCAAAATCTATTTTTCCACTATCTTGTATATTATGTAACACATTGCCTAAGAAATTCGTTTCGAAACATGAACATTTAGACAATAGATTATAAAATTTAAAAAAAAAACAAAATTACATAATAACAGTTACGAAATGACTTTTTTATGGAGTTTTGATATCATTATGTAACTGGCAGTATGATACTGAACCTGTTACCTCACGAAAAAGCGCGCGTTGATTGTGTGTATATAGTCTGTGGTTTTTAGTCTGAACGTTTCTAATAAATTGTTGTTGGAACATATTTGCATTTAATTAAGTAAGCTCATCAGGTAGTGGAAAAATAATCGTTCGTGTCTCGCATAAAAAGGCTTTATTTTATGCTCAACACGATATGTAATATTTTGGGTGGAATTCGAAGTTGGCCATGTATTATATAGTTAGTGGTTCCATAATCATAATAATCATCTAAGACTGAATGAAAGTTCAGAATAGATGATCGATTGATATATTAGTATAATAGTGAATAATGAATTGTGGTGCACAGGAGTCGCCGGCGCAGTCGCCGGTGGCGGGCGAGGAGGCGGAGGCGGAGCAGGGCAGCGCGGCGGCGGACAGCGAGCCGGCCGCGCCGCACCAGCAGATCGAGGCCATCAGCAGCGGCACCGAACGTACGTACTTCCTCTTTAATTCGAGCTATGACGTGACAATGCCAACATTTCGTTGTGAAAAAGGAATAGTGCTATTGGTCCTATATAGCCGTCTCTCTCACAATGTATTATTAATCCATTGGCACGTGCGGCGCCTTTTAATATTGTCCGTTATATAGGGCCATTTAGACGGGCGTGCATTGTGAGACAAATGCACATGCTGATTTAAATTCTGTGGGTTGCTGGAGATTTGTTGCGTTGCATCGCCTCGCGGATATTTCACCAATGTGCACGTAATCAAGAATGTTATTCCATTTCTGTGGTTCCTACATGTTGGTCCCAACGTAAGTAGCGTTGGTTGGTAATTTGTGTTTGATGTCCACGCTATGAAGATCATTTGAGCTATCCGTAGCTAACGTGAGGTTGATTGACGTTGAAATTACTGTAGGTGTTGCACGGAGTGCCTATAATATTTTTTATTGTTGAAGACTAGCTGTTCCCTCAACTTCGTCCGCGTCAAATTCGTCACACTAAAAAGAGATGATACGTTTTTGCGAAAATCATAATTGTTTTTCGAAAATAAAATAACTTAATTTACACCTTATAACATCAGCTAAATGGCAGTGAAAGTCCCGTCGAAATCGGTCCAGTCATGTTGGAGATAACCTGGAACAAACACAGACAGGCAAACATAAAATTCTTTTATTTAAATCTAATCTATTCTTTATTTTTTCTTTTCTTTTTTTTCTTTTTTTTTCTTTCTTTTAATTGGGTTGCACTTAATTTCATAATTATGCATTTATTAAAGAGCTGTTAGTTTGACATTACCAGCAGACCAAGCATAAATCCAGACTCCGGTCTGCTACTGAAAAATGCCAGATTGAAAAATAACACTTTGCACGACCTGGATCAAACCCAGTACCTCTTGCTCAGTAGTCTCTCTTCCAACCTAGTCCAATGAAGCATATTATGATAATTAACTATATTTTCTTTTTTGTTTTTAGAAAGTGGAGCGTTATCTCTGGGTGGTAACAACGGTGACGACGGCGACGACAGTATAGTGCCATCTACACCTACACTTTATGTACCGAGACGCAATGACGGGTAAGGATATGGTAGACTATAACAAACCAGCTCTTGTCCCTCACAGGGCAGTAGGGATCTATCTAGATCGATGTCTGCCACCGACGTTCTCATAACAATTTTTCCGGCCATGCGGTTGCAGACACCCTACTGAATATCCTAAATAAAAAGTCGATCCGAGGTTTGGCTCTCACCTAAGTCCTCCTCCAATATTGGACTAATTAAAAAGATATTGATGAGTTTTTACTAAGGAAATTCTACCAGAGCTCTGCCCGCATTTCCTCTTAAGGCATTTTAGGTAACCCTACCGACCAAGTGCGTGTTGGACCACGCACCTAACATGCGCGGATCATGGCCTAAAAAAAGATTGTGGTCACGCCACCCAAAAATCGGCCAAGTGCGAATCGGAGTATGAACTCGCTCATGATCGATATAGTGCATTCCTACAAAGGAGATGTTTATAAATTATATGTTTTTGTAGCAAGATTTTGTAGTTGTGTACTATGTATAGTTCCACGTGGGAAAAGCCGTGGGGCGAGCACTAGTACATTAATAAACCTGAAAATTATACTCTACGCTGAACGGGAGAGTTGCCAGTATACTTTTTAAGAATTTTATGATGTTAGGGTACAAATTTTGGTGACCATGAAAGTGTGACGACACAAGTCTATTAGGGTTGTGGGCGTGCCCATTGTGCCCACAGCGGTGGATTCGCGCTTGGCACCTTAACAGTTGAGGTTTCGTATTAAGGGTTAAAGTCTTAAGTTCACTTAGCTGCATATGAAACGTAACTTAATAGAAAGCGCTGTTTATTGCAGTTATAGTTGCAAATTCAAAATAAGAGATCATTCCAGTTTCAGATAGTTCAATTATTTAGACTTTTAAAGCGTATTTAATAATTTAATATTTCTAAACGAAATAATGTTGCTTTGGTACAATTATTAATTTGAGGAAGGTTGAGTGGTAAAAATATTAGAATTTGAATAAATATAAAAAATGTGAGGAATTTGAATAAATATAAATGATTGGAGCTATTTTCTTATAAAATTGGTATTGCTGTGAACACTGGGCGCAGAGCTCTGCTTACTTTTACGAGCTCGTTTTGTTTGTTCTTGTATTCTTAGTTCTCAAACTATTATGCATCATTCGACAAGTTTCTCGGTATACGTGGACTGGACAAGAAAAAATTCTAACGTATCAGAGATGTTAATATTTTTGAACTTTAGAATCACCATTAAAATTACAGTCAAATGTTATAAAAATCTCGACACTGTTTTAACAATTCTGCTAATCGCAGATGTTAAATTCAAATTTTCTATACAGAATTACAATTAAGTTTTTTTTTTTATCAAATTCTAAACACTGTTGAGATTTTTATTAATAATCATCATCTTCTTACCCTTTGCCCATGCTACATGGGGTCGGCGCAACACGTTTTCTTCTTCCATACCGTCCTGTCCCCCGTCACGCCATTACTGACTACCTTTTCTTTCATATCACTCCTCACACAGTCCTTCCATCTTTTCTTTGGCCGTCCCCTCTCTCTCCATCCATACAAATACAAGTTTTTATAAATAAGTGTAAATATATTTACAAAATGTATAATTGAGTGTCGTGTGCAGATTCGGCGAGGCGGTGGTGTCGCCGGTGGGCGCGGGCGCGGGCTCGGCGGGCGGCGCGCGTTTCACGTTCGCAGAGGCGGCGCACCTCGACACGCACGCCGATCTGACCGCCGCACTGCCGCCCGCGCCGCAGCCGCCGCACGCGCCGCACGCACCGCACGCGCAGCACGCGCCCCACGACGAGCGTAAGTAACACTACACTGTACAAACAATATGTGACGCAGGTCACAGACACTGCAGGCTTTATGATGATTCCCTCAATCAGCATAAAGCCTTAAGGCCTAAGCACACGACGTTCGTGTGAGTTAAAGATAATTTTTGAAGAAAACAACTCGGCTTGTTTTTTATGACCACGTTAGGTTAGTAAAGACTTTTACAATACATGCGTCACATCGACTATTCGCCATAACATGACGGAAAATCAAATACCGAATTCAGAACTAACTCGAAAAACACAAAACTCAGTGTTGTTTGTATAAATGTACTATAACTAATCTAATAGTGAAGTCATCTCTGACCCATAAAACATAAGCTTAGATAAGGTGTTTCTTAATCTGTGGTTCACGGGCCCGCGAGTATATGTATGGGGGTCCGCAGTTCATCTATGGACCATTTAACAATAATAATTAAATGCCACCAAAAGTCTCGTAACTTGTGACGTCTCGTTTATGGCTGTTTTTTTTTATTAAGAGGATATCCTGAATATTGTGGTTGATGTTTTAGGGTTTGGTGGACTAAACAAATTTAGGAAACGTGCCTTAGATCATTAAATTGAATATGCTCAAAAAGCTATATTATTTACTAAATCAATTACACTTAGCCAAAAGAAATATAAAGTTTAAAAAGTTCCATTATAATATAGGTGCTGAAGGAGGCGAGACAAGAGACTGGGAGGAGTCACGAGTAGAAGAAGAAGCAACCGCTGTCAGCTCACAGGGCAGCGAACCTTCCTCCCCACATCAAGTATGTAAAGCTGATGTTAATTGTGTATTTACTTTTGACTATAATTTCTAGTTATCTAGAAATATGTAACTGTCATCACAGGCATGGTGCAGAGGTGTGATGGTACTCTTCTTCAAGAAGGGCGACAGTGCCCGACTGAAGAACTATAGTATAGACCCATCTCACTTCTTAGCCATGTCTACAAGTTGTTTTCAAGAGTCATCACGAATCATCTCGCGCGCAGGTTCGATGATTTCCAGCCTCCCGTACAAGCCGTATTCCGAAAAGGCTTTAGTACCGTAGACCACATACATAAGCTGCATGTTATACAGAAGATCGAAGAGTATAACCTGCCTCTCTGCTTAGCGTTTGTGGACTACGAGAAAGCCATCGATTCGATCGAGACTTGGGCTGCAGTACAGTCTTTCAAACGGTGCCAGATAGACTACCCGTACCTTGAGGTGTAGAAGTGTTTGTTCTAAAATGCCACCATGTCAGTCCATCGTCACGATCAGACCTCGGAACCTATCCTTCTCCAGCGCCGTTGAGACAGGGAGACATTTCTCCGAAACTTTTTACTGCTGCGCTGGAGGATGTCTTCAAGGTTCTGGACTGAAGAGGGCTAGGCATCAACGTTAATGGCGAGTACATCACTCACCTTCGGTTTGCCGACGACATAGTGGTCATGGCTGAGACCATGGAGGGCCTCAGTAAAATGCTTGATGACCTCAGCTCTAGAGCTTCCGAAAGAGTGGGTCTTAAAATGAACATGGACAAAACCAAGGCCATGGTAAACGTTCATGTAATACCCGCTCCTATCAAGATCGGAGACTCTACACTCGAAGTTGTAGACGATTATGTTTACCTAGGACAAACAGTCCAGTTGGGTAGATCTAACTTCGAGAAAGTGATCAAACGTCGAATCCGATGGAAGTTGTGCGGTATCTTCTCGTCCGATTTACCGCAGTGCCTCAAGACAAAAGTCTATGACCAAAGTGTGTAGCTGTAATTACCTATGGGACCGAGACGTGGTCGCTTACAATGGGCCTCATCAGAAAATTTTAAAGTCACCCAAAGGGCAATAGAGAGGGCTATGCTCGGAGTTTCCTTGCGTGATCGCATCAGAAATGAGGATATCCGCAGGAAAACCAAAGTTACCGACATAGCCCGAAGAATTGCGAAACTTAAGTGGCAGTGGGCAGGGCACATTGCTCACAGAACGTGTATGTTTGTATACCTATACAAACATACAGGTCACGAAAGTTATTTTGCACTTTTTAGTATTTTGTTTTTGAAGTCGGTTCATTTTTTAGGGTTCCGTATCCAAAGGGTAAAAACGGGACCGTATTACTAAGACTCCGCGGTCCGTCTGTCTGTCTGTCTGTCACCAGGCTGTATCTCATGAACCGTGATGGCTATGTAAAAAAAATCCCGTATATATAACGAAATTAAAAGGAAAACTATCACAGCTAAGAAGGCTTTACAAGTTTACGAGTAATAGTCGACCAACTTATAAAATGTACTGGGATCAGTTAAAATATTGTACAAATGCCGTTTTTAGACGTTGTGAGCCGCTGAAACCGTTTTAATATTCATGTAACAACAAAAACCCTCTTCTTAGTCCGCATTATTATGCAACTACGGAACCCTATTACAGCGCGTGGCCGGATTTTTTATTGTTTGAAGTGATCCAATGACTTCGCCCGCTCTGGGTGAAGCGGGAGGGCGCGTCAGACTTTTACTGACTAAAACCCACCCGTGTTCTTTCAGTTGCTTGTGCCAGGGCCGAGGTAACTCTCTTTTAAATATAAATAAATATAAAAAAATAAATAAAAAGCTTTTATTAATTCCTTATAAAGTTATAACATAAGACATTTTTACATTGTTTATAAATTATTATTACATCATTCTATTATTATTTTCTCATCATTAGAATTATATGGGAAGTCAGAACTTTCATTCAGTTTTAATAACAACTTCCTAAAATAAAATTAAAATAATAATCAATTCATTTAAAATTTCCTTTACAAAAATAAATAAATAAAAAGATCTTCATTCCATCAATCATTAAAATTCATCTTGCCAACAATTATAATCTCAATAAATTAAAAATACAATAAATTAAAAGAATACAGTAAAATTAGATCACAGCATCATTCAGGTACATAACAAATTACCACATCATTTATAAAATTCATAATTCATTTCATACAACTAAAGTGCAAGTATATAACACTAAATCATAAATTAGTGCATCATTTCATAAAAATGTCATTTGATAAATTGCCCTAGTGTGCGGTGTTATTGATTTGATTGCAATAATAAATAAATTCAATTCATACTTAAAAACAAATTATTATGTTATTTCCTAGAATATTGCAAAAATACACATTAAATTTATTGAGATTTATATCATCAATTATAAGGACCGCCTAGTGCGGTAAAAGCCTCCTCCTTCTGTCTCCATCTTGGTCTATCTCTAGCTAGTCTACTCCATGTTTTTCCTATTAAGCCTGATATGTCGTCGCTCCATCTCTTGTTGGGTCTACCGCATCTTCGCTTTCTGTTTATGGGCCACCAATTTGTTACTACTCTTGTCCATCTGTCATCTCTTAGTCTTTGTACATGACCTGCCCATCTCCATTTTAGTTTTAGTATTTGTTTGATTACATCTTTTGCCTTGGTTTGTTCTCGTATTGAGATGTTTCTGATTCTATCTCTTAGTTTATGGCCCATAAAACTCCTTTCTATTGCTCTTTGACAGACTCTTAGTTTTTGCATTGACTTCTTTGTTAAAGACCATGTTTGGCAGGCGTATGTTAAACATGGCATCAAGCAGATCTCCATAGCTTTTGTCTTTAATCTGGTAGTAAGAGTGCTCTTGAAGATTTCTTTCATAGACCAGTATCTACTCCATGTGTTCTTTATTCTCCTGTCAATTTCCAGCTCTGTGCAGTCTTTGGTAGAGATTAAGTGTCCCAGATAAACATATTCACTGACCCATTCAAGGGGAGTAGAGTTTAGCATAATGCTTGTTACTGTGCTGTTTGTCATAATTTTAGTTTTGCTCTGGTTTACCTCAAGCCCCACTTTTTTGCTTTCCTCATTAAGTGTCTCTAGCATGTACAAGAGCTCATTTGGGTTTTCTGAAAGTAAGACAATGTCGTCAGCAAATCGCAAATGTGAGAGGTACTGGCCATGTATGCTTAGCCCAACTTCATCCCAAGTCAATGAGCGGAATACTTGCTCTAGGACAGCTATAAAGATTTTTGGTGACAGTGGATCTCCTTGTCTTACACCTCGTTCTATTGCAAAAGCCTGTCCGGTATTGTCGAGTTTAATTCTGGCTTTGCTGTTTTTATATATTTCCTTTATTATGGCTATGTACTCTTGATGCAATCCTTGCGCTTCTAACGCTCTCCATATAGAGCTGTGGGAAATAGAGTCGAATGCTTTTGAGTAATCAATAAATCCTATGTACAGTGGCATGTTGTACTCATTATATTTTTCAATTACTTGTTTTAGTGTATGTATGTGGTCTGCTGTAGATCGGTTACTCATGAATCCTGCCTGCTCCAATGCTTGGTTTTCATCTATTGCTCTTGTTATTCGTCTCAACAATGTAGCAGAAAACACTTTGTAGAGGCAAGACATTAGGCTTATTGGTCTGTAATTTTCGATCTTAGTGGGATCACCTTTCTTATATAAGAGTATGATGTTGGAAAATGTCCACTGGCTAGGTAGTTCTTTTTTCTCCATAATATTGTTAAACAGTTTAGTAAGCGGCGTGATCAATCTGTCTTTTCCTGCTTGTAACATTTCGTTTGTTATTAAATCTGGACCTGGGCTCTTTTCTAATTTTAGTTTGCTTATTGAGAGCTCTATCTCGTTTTCATTGAATGGTGGAACAGAGTCGTTGTTTTGAGTTGTTTCCAAGTTATTTATCTCAGTGCTTGAGTTTGTCTTAGTGTACAGAGTTTTGTAGAACTGAGTAGCTACTTCGAGTAAGTCTTGCCTGTTTGTAACTTTGGCTCCTGCTGAATTTTGTAGCTGTGTCATAAGATGTTTTGTGTTGTTTAGTTTTTTGTATGCTCGTTTGATGGCCCCTGACTTATCTATGTAATTTTCTATAGTGTTTATTCTGTGAGTTTTAATGTTTTGGGCTATCCTTTTATTTATGGTTCTGTATAATTGGCTTAATATGTTCTTTTCTGTTCTTGATTTATTTTCTTTATTCTTCAGTGAATGTCTTTGGTTTATAAGTTCAGTTATTTCCTCTGTGATAATGCTTTGCTTTCGTATGGTCTTGCTTGATACAGTTGAGTGTTTTGCACAGTTCAATAAAGAATTTTCAATAGTATTGTACTGTGCCTGTATTGGGGTGTCTTGGCAGCATTCAATTTGAAGTTGAGCTTTAAATCTTTCCAGGTTGAGTTGGTTTTGCTGTTTATTATTGAAATTTCTTCTATTAAAAGCTTTTTTTTTTCAATATTTAATGTGGTTCTAACAAGACGGTGATCACTAGAGTGCTTAAAATTACTTAAAACATTTATGTTTTCTATGAGTTTTGAGGAGCTCGTGGCTAAATAATAACAGCCGCACGGGTCGATCTTCAAGGTTAAGCAACGCTTGACGAGGTCGGTCCGTGGATGGGTGACCATTTCAACATACCGAGTTTCCTCCGTGCCTCGGAAAGCACGTTAAGCCGTTGGTCCCGGCTGTCATTTGAAGATCTTTGACAGTCGTTACGGGTAGTCAGAAGCCTGAGATCTGACACCAGTCTTGCCAAGGGGTATCGTGTTACCCAGTTACTGGGTTGTGAAGGTCAGATAGGCAGTCGCTCCATGTAAAACACTGGTACTCAGCTGAATCCGGTAAGACTGGAAGCCGACCCCAACAATAATTGGGAAAAAGGCTAGGCAGATGATGATGAGTTGTTGGGGAAGGTTTGTGGTGATATAGTCTATTTCATTTTTGGTTTTACCATCTGGTGATTTCCACGTCCATCTCAATTTTGGAGACTTTTTGAAAAATGTATTTAATATCTTCAAGTTATGCTGATAACAAAATTCAATGAACATTTCACCTCTTTGATTTCTGTTACCATATCCAAATTCACCCAATATAAGGTTTTCTTCTTGTAGTGGTTTCCCAATTTTTGCATTTAGGTCACCCATCAGTATGACATTTTTCATGCACTTTTCCATTGCCTGTTTAAGACAGTTATAGAACTGTTGTATTTCAGCATCGTCTGCATTTTCTGTAGGTGCATATGCTTGGATTATTGTGTATGTTATGTCTTGTATTTTTATGTGAAGAAGTGCTACTCTTTCAGATATTCCAATAAAGTCTTGAATGATTATATCACTTTGCTTTTTAATGAGATAGCCCACTCCTTTCATGCCTTTTGATTCTCCATAAGAGCAGAACAAATATGCACCCCGGTCCTCAATAATGTAGCCTTGACGTCTTACTTCTGAAATGCCTAGAATGTCCCATTTTATAGTCGACAGTGCATTTTCAAGCTCAATTAATCTTACTTCATTTGACAGCGATCTTGCGTTGAGAGTAGCTATGTAGTATTTAGTTTTATTTTGTAAAGGAGGGTTGTAGTCTACTACCCCCGCGGTGACCAGCCGTTGTGGGGGAGTTGGATGTAGGAGGGGCGAAGTTGGTTGCTAGATTTGGTCTGTATTGCAGGATACAACAGAATCTCCCTTGTTGTTGCTTAGGTAGGAGAGAATAGTTTTTTGCGGATTTGTAGATTTTTCAGCTTCAGTTACAGGCATCGAATTTGTAGTTTTAGTTTTCTTTGTCCTGTGGTTGTTATTTATTATTATCTTCTCTTTTTGGTTTTGATCAGGTTGTTCAGGTGAGAGCGACAAGTTCCGTTTGCTAACATGTTTACGGTTTTGGGGAGTATCCTTAAGTATAATTAAGCGGTCATACCTTAGTATTGCTTTGTGTCCTTTACGCTTTTCCTCTATAAGCTGCTCCGTCAACTGTTTTCTTTTTTCAATTACATCTCGTGGGAAATCTTCTTTGATATAATAGGGAGTGTTATCCAGATGTTTTTTATTTTTCAGCAGTTGTATCTTTTTTCCCATGGTTGTAAATGTAATCAAAATCGGTCTTGTCTTTGATCCTTTCTTTCCAAGTCTTCTCACACTTTCCAAGTCGTTTTGAACAAAAACATATCCTGAATTTTTATTTAATGTATCTAGAACAAATTTTTCAAGTTCATGATAACCATTCTCCTTTTCTTCTGCTCCAAACAACAACACATTTTTCCTTCTATTGTAACGGTCTTGATCATTAAATTGTTTTTGCAATGTACCCACTTTCCCTTCGAGTTGTTGTTGTTTGTGTACAATAGTATGAAATTTCTCATTTATGTTACTATTTATTGCATCAATAGATTGGGTTATGCCTTCTTTCATACTATGAATCTCAATTTTTTGCTCCTCCATGCGATCTTGAATGTCTTTCAGTATTTTGGTAAATTCTTCCATTTTGGTATCGGATTTTTACAAATATTTCGTTTATTTACGATACCTGTCAATTTCGTTGCTGCTACTTGTCGCCAGGTGGCGCAGTCAGTAATGAAATTTGAATGATGACTGGCAAATAATTGTTTCTATTTAACACTTTTATCGTTATTTACACTTTTCCACAGTAGTTACACATCCAGTATTGATTGATTTTCACCTCACTTGAAATAAAGTCTTCGATTTGGCTTTATTTTGGTGAAACATACACGAAGTTCGTTGATTCGGTTCAGATCAAAACACCGATCTTTTCCTTTAGTATTTCTTGATGATTAGGTTTTTACGCACAATTCTGAAGTCCCTTTTTACTTTTACACAGGGCAAACAGTTTAAAATGTGGATAAATTATTTTAAATCAATAATTATTTGCGGATTCGATATTGACAGCGTAACGCTCAGTGTTGCCAATCCAACTCTCTTTTAAAGGACATGGCTAAATAAAGTATGGACGACTGCCCTAGCAATGACTAAACATTTTAACTAGTAATATGCAATTCTGAATAGCTGCATATGAGTATTTCGTATGAAAAAAGTTACAGACACTTTTTATATCGTCACAATCCTGAAAATAAAATCGTAGAAACGCCTACATTAATAGGTAAACAAACTTGTAAAAGAATAAGATTTTGCTATGATACTTTAGTTAGGCGTTCAGAGGAGCTCGTGGCTTAATAATAACAGACGCACAGGTCGATCTTCAAGGTTAAGCAACGCTAGCCGAGGTCATTCCGTGGTTCCATCGTGAACCATCTTTACATAGCGAGTTTCCTTCGTGTCTTGGAAAGCTAGTTAAGCCGTTGGTCCCGGCTGTCATTTGAAGATCTTTTATTTGTTGCTACACCACAGTTTATGCATCTCATGATGAATCAATACGCAATTGAAACTTAAGACCATACTAGTTGGCTCTGTATTAATACATAATACCCGGCGAAAGGTACTTCGTTCAAAGTGAGTTTATTTGGTTCTAATCGAATCGAACTTTTTAGTGTCAGCACTATTTAAGCGCCGTTGCTTTCCAGATTTTGTCAATAATTTCTAGAAATCAGATAATCTCTAAGGTTTTGAGATGTATTGCGAAAGGTACAAAAATAAATAATAATGAATACTGTTCGTTTCGATTTTCGCAAATGTCTTTAAAAGTAGGTTTATTGACTACAATTTTTCGTAGAACGGAATCTTATGTTCTTCTTGTCATTCAAAAACATGAAAAATCTTTTAATTATTTGATTAATTCACGAAAATTCTAGAAGAATAATAAAACTGTTATAATTAATTAATGAATATTTGAGATGTATTGCGATAGGTACAATATTAAATAATAATGAATACTGTTCGTTTCGACTTACGCAAATGTATTTAAAAGTAGGTTTATTGACTAAAATTTTTCGTAGAATGGCATCTTATGTTCTTTTTGTCAAACAAAAACATGAAAAAACTTTTAATTATTTGATTAATTCACGAAAGTTCTAGAAGAATAATAAAACTGTAATAATTCATTAATGAATATTTGAATGTTATGAGCTAGTGAGAAATTTCTAGACGTGCTTAGGGCAGTTGTTTAGCCATGTCCTTTATTCGCTACCCAGACAGGCTAGCGGACACCGTTAGTTTTTGATGACATCTCTTTGAGGCGCGCGTGGTAAACTACGCGTTGTCGACTCGGGTCTGGTCCTTATCAGACGGCGAGCTGTCCATTACTCGCCGCCCGCGCTTACGGTGGCCAGGACTCCCGAGTCGCAAACCGAGTCGGGACGCCCAGGGCGTCTCCTGCGGTGGTTAAGGGCGTGAGGGCATCTCCGTTGCGTCTCCTACGCAAGCATTACTGCTCCGCAGAAGGAGGTGACATCTTCCCATGCCCTCTCGCTCCGTACCATGGCCTCAACCATGGCAGGACGCGAGAGGTCGCCACCGCCGATCGACTTATATTTACCCTGCAAGAGCTATTAGAACCATTATTTTAAGTCAAAGCCATAAAATACTGTCCTGTCAGGTCATTGACATGAGTCATGTCTAAAAGTGAAAGTCGTGAAATGGTGCCATAGATAAAACAAAATGTCTGTACCTGACAAGAGTGTAGTATCGATAAATTCTTATTTAGTCAAATTAAATAACAAGCAACTCATGCAGAAAGCTAACTAGCTTGCGTCATTCATTTGCATACACACCATACATATTTCCATTTTATATCATGGCAGATGTATGGTGCTATTTTGTAACGAATAAGTAGTATTCCGAGCAACAATTTCGGAAACCATCAATATCTTTCTAAGTCAATTGATTTTCTGTGAACATTGGAGACTGGTCCTGGAGCCGTCTTCAACTATTCACCCTGTTTGTAAGTTAAACGAAATTGATGATGATGATGATGATCAGTATTTAATTGCCATCCAGGGCCTGCTTCAACTTGTATGTAGATAAAACTTAGTGTTTTATTAAGTCAACCAACTTTATCAAAAAGGTCATGACTATGAATATATACATAGGGTATGAAATACGGGGTGAAAAGTTCTCAGGCCGACCAAGAAAACAAAGAAAATAAAATTAAAAAATATTATTTATTTTCCACATACATTCATTATTCATTCTATGCGCCAGTTTACCGATTATCATTCAACCGGGTTCAAATCAACCCGGTCTGGATGGATGTTTAGCAGCCCTATAATAATATGACTGTGTTTATTTTCGTCAAAAAGCAGGTGGCAGAAGAAGGTCGGGAAGCCGAAGCGAGTGCGCCGACGGGCCCCACGCGTCGTGCGCACGCGCCGCCACACACGCACTCTCCTCATTCGCCGCACTCGCAGAATCAGCGATGGATGCGCGCTGCAGGTACATCTAATGACTAGTCTTCGCTTAGACCTCTTAAGGCTATCTTTTATTTTACTACCGGTCCATTCGATCAGATAAGACGGACAAACGGTGTATCTATGTATTGCTAGTTCAGACTACAGTTGCTGTTGACATGAAAGAACACTAAGTATTTGTAATACTCCGTGACTTCCATGTCTCCAGCTAACCTAAAATATATGAAAGAGTTGGCTTACAATATAAATATTTTCAATCATCGCATTATGTACGGGAAAGGTAACGGATCGTAGGTATACCAAATTTAGAAACGACTCTTCTGTAAGTTTATTGATATCACAACAAAAATATACTTTCTTTATTACAATGACCCTTTTGAACTAGGAAACAAAAACAACTTTTGCGACCGAGTTGAAACCGTTTCAGAAATCGAGTCGATTTTTAATGTAGTCATTGGATATCATCAGTTTATTTCGAAAAACATGGGAAACAATAGATACATTAAAACAAGTAAAAAAACATGTCTTGCAAAGCAGTTCTCCTACCGAAAAAAGTTAAGAGGAAGTTAAACTGACTTGGTTTTACAAGGTACATTATTCTCTTTTTCTAATGTACAACCAAGTTGTTTAATCTGGGGGTCGAGCAAGCATAGGCACAGACGAACCATCCTTTCAGGACATTCCGACCCCCTGCAACTTCCAAGTTAGAAGCCTGATATTTTTGTGAATAGAACTTAACATAACTAGGTGTTTGCCCAAATAACATGCAATTTGAAATTGTAGTTTAAGAACTATTTGGTTTCTTCATTTTATCACACACACACACCGATCATCAAAATTCTAAGGTACTTCTAGTAGACACACAAGCTTAAAATTTTGAACACACAAAATATTGCGAAATTTCAGTCCCGTTTTCTGACTAACTTTTTAATCCTATACAAATAGACATGCAATTTTACTTTGAATTTCATAAACAAACAGTTTGTAAAATTACAATTTAGATAGGGACTAGGTACGTCTTCGATTCGTCTTCGTGTACCAAGACGAATCTTTTACGACTCGGTGAGTGATCATGTCTGAGCACCGTAGATTAGAACGGGCAGGATACACAATATGAGTCGATCAGTTGTCGTTTCTGGGCGATCGGTAAATCGCCCTTCGTAGGCTGCTGGAAAACCTGCACTCTCGCCTCAGCATGTATGTCAATATGAATGTTAAACATTTCTATAGAGAGAAAAAGTTTCAATTAAAAAACTGTAACCCGACTACGGTTTTTTTTAGCCATGTTACCCGGGCCATAATAACGAATCGACTTATACCTTATTCATCAAAATCAGGTTGGTGGAATAGTTTAGGCGTTACGGAGAAACAAACGTAAATTTAAGCATACATAGTCTGCTAAAATCATAACCCTTCCTTTTAACTCCGCTGTAGTCCGGTAAAAAACGTGCGATTGTGTTCGAATGTGACCGGTTTCTCTATACAAATTAAGTATCACTGTTATCTATTTTATTTAATAGTTTTGTGTTTTTCTAATAAAAAAGGAATACAAAATTCAAACGAAGCGACTGCCTCCTTCAAAATACCGGACGGTGTGCGCTCATGTCTGCTGTGGACATTATTAGCCACATACCCATAAGTAACTAGAGACTTTAGAAAACAGAGTAAATCTTAATGATTTGAACTATATATTGGCTCACTTATAGTGTTTAAACACGTCCTACAAACTAATTTATTGATCAGTGTTTTAATCTTATATTATAACACTCACCAATAAATTAACAAGCACCATAATATGCAAATAGGTAGTTTACTTTTAATACAAAATAAATGTGCTGAGAAATGATGACGGTGAAATGTTTTGTTTATTATCTTGCAGCTGTTTAAATATTATAAATGGATATTTTACAGACAGCGAGAGTGGAGCACGGGGCCGTGGTATGCGCCGTGGGCGACCTTCCAGAAGATCCCACAACTATATGAGGTTCTAAGTTTTAAGTATAGTTTTAAGACGAAATGTCCTATTACATCAAAAATTTCTTCTAATGCTGGATAATTAGTAATTTTCTTAGTTATAAGAAAACCTTGATGTTGCTATTTCAACACGGTTATCAACTTTAATTTACATAATTAATTATTACAAATACAAATTTGTCTGGGTAGAAATTCATTCATCATTATTGTGTAGAAAATAATTTCTCTGTTCACCATTCGTTTTTCTAAAGTCGCGTTTGCACCAGTCGAAACGTGCGTCGGGGGTTTGGCAGCCTAATTGCGCAAGTGAATCGACAAATCACAAGCGAATTGAAAGACGCGATGTGGATTTCCGTCCATGTGATTGGTCGATTCATGGCGGTCAAACCCTTTGCCTTGCCGAATTCACTTGCGCATTTAGGCTGCGGGACTTGTGGCTAAGCTAAAGTAGGAAACAATATGAGAAACAAGTCGGGACAGGATTGTAAAAACACTCCATTTTTGCCTCGCGTTATTGCTTTGGAGTTTTAAAGAAACGAAGCTTAGTATTCACTGGGAGCAATTAGCATTTGAATATAATTTACCTAAAAATAAGCAAACATAAAATATATTACAGTACAACTATTTTTAATGTCCCTCGGCAATCGTCGTATTTCCGAATACAAACGTATGCTAATTTCCATGTAATAGCAGCTTTCCTCCCATTTTTAAATAAATTACATTATGTTAAAAGAGTATTAACAACTCTATATACTTCCAAGTTGATTGAGAGCGTCCGGTCTGCACCAAGTGCAAAGGGCAACCGATAGAAAGCCGACGATTGACGAAACACGAAGTTTGCCGAGGGACATTAAGAAAATGTTTGTACTGTACTTAATTTGAATTATATGCAAAAAGTAAAGAAAGTAACCGTGTTAAAATAACCACATGCTTTCTAAATAAATTAAGTCTAACGATTTTCGTAGTTGACTTTTTTGTATGTCTAGGCTTAGATCAAACATTATTATAAGTTAAACCTTTTCGAAAATTCAAAGTATTCAAAAGACAAAATATTCCAACCTTGTTTAAATTGCCTAATACAAATGGGTATATATAACATTACTTAATAGTATGAAATAAATTGAGAATTATATGAATGCTTAACAAACTTACCAAGATAATTTGAATTAAGATACATAATTTATAATGATTATTATTCAGCGCCAAGTTAATACTTCAAAAAGTTAAAATAACAGCAGATATTTGACCAGTTGGTATATCTCACAACATTTAACATTTTGAATATAATAAATTAAACAAAACTTAAATTTTGCAATGTCATTGTTACTATATAGCATGTTATGCATTTTTAGTAGTCCTTAAAGTAATATCTCAATTTGGTTATTAATTATTGTAAAAAGCAACAAGAATCCGATATTATAAGTACAAGTTAAATTAGCTAATGTTCATTACTTTAAAAACCAGGTTTATTAAATGATAATAATGCCGAACTCCGAATCGAGATCATACTTTAAGAGAAAACTGAAAGTTTCAAATCACTATTAAATGTTGCACCGAATATGATTTATATATCTAGGCAAGCGCCAGAGCAGTATTCTACAATATAATATTGTATCGGTAAGCACGATCATTAATACTGATCCTACCCGACTCTCCTTGGCATTGGGTAAATAAGACATACAATATTTTGAAGACTACTTCACTGGTAACGACAATTATTTCCATTTGTATAAATTATTAAACTGTAATTTAATAAAAGTTGATGAAAATAAAATTTGTGTTATTTTGAATTACGACTGGGCGACCAAAAGTAGTGGGAACTTACCTTTTATTACTCTAGGACGTATTCAAATTTCTAACGTGAAGTCTCTTTTATTCTTACCCATTAAACAGCAATAGTTCTGAGAAATGAAGCAAATTAATATAAATCTCACATTTATGTCTTATTGCCGCCGTTCGTCGTGCTCATTTCGACGATTGTCATGATAATATCGTAATAAGACGACGCTATTGTTATTAATGATAGACAGTACATTATCTATCTTTGAATACACAGGTATTCTTCTTCCAAGCATCCCTTCATGAATTGCAATTGCAAAACAGCAATTGATACAGCATTGTTTAAAATAAGCATGATTAGTAGGAATTGCTATATGCTGGATCCAGCCACGTGACAGCCGATTCGCAGTCACGTAAAAATAAGTACCTATCTAAGTTTTTTCCGCGCGGAAACGCCTCAAAACTTTACGTTGCCGCTTAGTTGCTTTTTAGGAAATCTCCTAACAAAGATGACATGTATCTATAAAAATAATTATGTAATGGAAGATAAAGAAAAGGAATTGAGTTATAATGAGTTAAGCTGGGAACAAATTGTCGGACGCGGCTGATATGTGTGCACTTACAGCCGCGACTGATATATGTGCACAGTCGTTTGGGACGCGGCTTGCGGTCTCGTCCGAGCGCTTATTCCATAGCCTATTAATACGAAGATCATGTTTACGTAGAAACATTACTCAGATACACTATATGTCGCGGCTGTCAGTAATTTCCGTCAGTCGCGTCCGATAATTTGTTTCCAGCTTCAGTTTGTTAAAAAGTTTGTTCAGCATACTAGAACGCTTTTATAATTTGAAAGTTTGCATCAACAACGCTTAAGTTGACATTGGGTAAGACTCAGAAACACAATTCTCAGTTGACGAGTGGGCTCTAATAAATGAGTTGATCACTAGTCTTAGCCGTTTAAACTGGCCGTAGAAGCATTATGCAGACGAGATTCAGTTTAATAACCGCGGACACAACTTTAAAGTTTGTCTTAAATAAACATAACAGCCAAGAGGACGTTTTTAGGGTTCCGTACCCAAAGGGTAAAAACGGGACCCTATTACTGAGACTTCGCTGTCCGTCTGTCTGTCTGCTGTCTGTCTGTCTGTCACCAGGCTGTATCTCATGAACCGTGATAGTTAGACAGTTGAAATTTTCACAGATGATGTATTCCTGTTGCCGCTATAACAACAAATACTAAAAACAGTATAAAATTAATATTAAAGGGGGGCTCCCATACAACAAACGTGATATTTTTGCCGTTTTTTGCTCGATATTATTTCGGCAATCATAGAAATTTGTGCCTGGCTGGAGGCTATATAGCTTAGTCTCCACAGGGAAGCCCGGTTAAGCAGTAAACTGTGAGTGAACACTTTGAGTGAACTGTGAGACGCCAAGTATAAAAAAAAAAAAAACGTCGTGGGACAGTTTAGATTTGGAAGCGACACAGAGCGATCGGAAAAGGAAAATTGTTTTTGTAATAAAGTGTGATTAATTGAAGTCTGCTGTTTAAATAATATATCCCAGCTCGTAACAAATTGGTGTCAGAAGTGCGGGATAAATTAGGCCGGTTCTACCGAAGGAAGAAACTTGAGTCGGCGCACCAGGAGTCGGCACCAGCAAGATGTAGACCAAAGGCGCTTTGGAGACGCTCTCTCACCGTCATCAGTTTTCTTGGCCGACATAGTGGACGACTGCATTCTGGGTTTGGTCTTCATGTGAAAACATCACTGTGAGATCAAGGAGTATTGAAGTGTGGCTCAGAGAAATTCTTCATGGAAGGTGCATCATCGGGAAAGGTATACTGCTTGGGAAAGTTTATTCTTCGTCCAAGGTTAGAATCAATCATACCAGTTTGTCTACCAAGGAATTCTGGTCAGGAAAACCGATGTGTACTTATAGAAGGGATAGATAACGATACTTCATGGAAAATAGCTTGTTGAGGGGTACTAGTGTTTCATTGGGACGCGTAAGAAAGGCACACTGTTAGGCACTTGTGAAGGAGTGGTTGGGATGCGTAGATGCCACCGAACACCCTACCAACGCCAAAGTACAAAGTGCAAGATTCGACGTGTCATCGCTTTTGAAGGATTGCTAGAATAACTTGTCGGAAGAAGAAGAGAACAAGGTTAAGAAAATGTTGGACAGGTTCGCCGACACTTTCTCAACAAATTATGCCGACATAGGGAAAACTGCGTTAGTTCAAGACAAAATAAATACAGGAAATGAGGTACCAATCCACCAGCGGCCAAGATGTGTGCCAGTGGCACGGGAACGGCATGATCAAGGATATGGTGAAAGATGGCGTGATTGAACCTTCATCCAGTCCATGGTGTTCACCGGTAGTGTTGGTGAAAAAGAAGGACGGCAGCATGCGCTTCTGTGTAGACTATCGCCGACTAAACGACATTACGAAGAAGGACAGTTATCCGTTGCAAAGGTTCGACGTCACGTTGGATACGCTAACGGGAACGAAGTGGGTTTTCAACCTTAGATCTGAAGATACGAGTTGCCAATCTAAAGCTAAGTCCAAAGAAGTGCGCGTTATTCAGGCCGCAAGTGAACGGTTTAGAACATGTGGTTTCCGAAGAAGGTATACAAACGGATCCGGATAAGTTCGTTGCCGTCAAGAATTGGCCAGTTCCGGAGAACAATACGTAAGTCAGGGCATTTCTCGGTTTGTGCTCCTACTATCGGCGGGTTGTAAAAAGAGCTTTGCTGACATTGCCCGATCTCTTCATAAGCTAACCGAAGACAAGATACAGTTCTGCTGGAATGAGAACTGTGACGTCGCATTTCAGAAGCTGAAGGAACATCTGTGCAATGCACCCATCCTAGGCTATTCTGACAATGAACATGAATTCATAGTTAACACAGATGTCGTTGTAGTTCCAGCAATACTGGAATCGGTGAGGTGTTGTTTCAACTAAATGGAAATCATGAGGTTGTAATTGCGTACTTCAGCAAAGCCTTATCCAAACCTGAAAGGAACGTGTGGTACTTTTTGGCCGCGCCACAGTCGCATTTTGAATCGGAGTTAATAAGAATAAATGTACATAATATGTTCATTATTGTACTGAATAAAGTAAAAACAGTACTTGAAAGATTCGCGAGATATTTAACAAATTTGGTGGTGCGGCCAGAAAGCATGCTTCCTAGCCGCGCCACTGCGTACAGTACAATAAATAGGCTATTTATGTACAAACTCAAAGCTAAACAATTGTACGTCTATTGTTTGTTCTATTGATGATGAGAAATGTTGCAAAAGTCATTACCTACATGATAAATTTAATATCGAAACTACTACTTCGACTATAGTAGAACAGAACTGTCAGATGTTTTTGCTTTGAATTTTATTCGGAGGTTATAATCATTTAAATTCTCTGTTACTATACAGCATTAGCATTCAATGACCAGCCAGATTAAAATTAAGATTTTGATAAGATAGCCAAATTTAAAATAATATGTTGTAAAACATTCATTTGAAATTAATATCCAATTAAGAATAAAATCTTGTAAAAAAACATTGTTTCATTCCACATACCAAAAAAACAATACTTACATATTATGTAGGTAGTTGCAAAAAATACTCAGTGTTGATGCTATAGTACCTACGAAACCACTGCATCTTCTATTTTAAAGTTTCGATATTTATCTTAATAGATAATAACTTGTGCAACATTTCTCAACATCAATAGAACAAAGAATAGATGTACCTACAATTGTTTAGCTTTGAGTTTGTACATAAATAGCCTATTTATTGTACTGTACGCAGTACAGAAAGCATGCTTCCTAGCCGCGCCACCAAATTTGTTAAATCGAATCTTTCAAGTACTTTTTTTACTTTATTCAGTAGGTACAATAATGAACATATTATATACATTTATTTTTATTAACTCCGATTCAAAATGCGACTTTGGCGCGGCCAGAAAGTACCACACAAAGCTTAGATAAAGTACCTACTTACTAGGTACTTTATCTAAGACACAAAGGAACTACTGTGTCTCCCAAAATAAACTTCTAGCTGTAGTAAAAATATTGCAGCATTCATTGATGGCAGCATTTCAGTAAATATTTGTTGGGGCGGAAATTTCTCCTGCGAACGGACCACGCAACAATGAAATAGAAATAAAACTTTACTTTTAAAAACGTTACAACTATATTTTTCTATTGCTATCTAGACAGATTGTTTTAAAATTAATTTATCTATCTAGCTAACTATAAATTAAGACTCGTTAAAGTCAATAGTTTAGTAGTAGATGATGGATGTCCCTTACACAGTGACATTTTGGAAGAGATGTCCGTTAAGTTGTTGAAAAAATAGCGATTTAATAATAATGTACAGGCGGTACCTGCCGACCCACTAAAAGTTAGACGATTTTGAACCTACTGCAATTAGCAGTAGATAAGTGTTATTCGATACGCATAAGCCTATCGAACCAGAACGACTTGATCAAGGTAGGCAAATATTATACATACAGTTATGCAAATTTAATCTTTAACACACACGTTAGGGTAGGTAAGCGTTTGCATACTGTTCTGTCACCATCATGAAGTTAATTTCAACAATATTTGTTATGTCGATTTGGTCTAGTGGTAGCATCCGTGAACCTATGTCAACATGGTTGCGAGTTCAAAACTAACCTTCCACTTTTTGTTGCTTTATGTTTACAATATTCAATTATGTTTTTTGAATTCAAAATAAAATTTAAATCAAATTAAAATAGTTAATTTACATCAGTGTTTTTCAACCTTTTTCATGACACGACCCCCCGTATGAAAAAATATTTCGCGACCCCCGACACTTCGCTTTTTTTCAACCGACTTCAAAAATGACGAGGTTCTCGATTCGACTATAGGTTTTCTTTATGTTTGTTCCTCAATTACTCTGCCGATTGAGGACCGATTTTGAAAATTCTTGAATGTGCGTGAAAAGATATACTCCCGAGGTGGTCTCATTGACACTAAGTCAGAATCTGATGAGATCCCAAGGAAACCAAGGGAACTTCTCAAATATTATAGGCATACATATAGCAATTTTGGTATTATATATTTTTCATCAACAATGCAATCATTTGCACTCAGAATGTATCATTTTGTGGAATGGAACTGATGAAGAAGACCACAGAAGGCCACTGGAACTCCTTAATGATAAGGGTGTCACGAGTATAAGATATCTCGAATGATGAAGCATATTCTACTCATAAAAATGGTACCATTGAACTGATCAGATGATGAAGCCGGAAGGTAGGCACTGGAAATGCAGCTATAAATGAGCCAAATTTGGCAACCAAGCTCAAATTCTGGTCTCTGCTGGCTTTATCTGCCGATGGGATGTTGCACTTGGAATTCAAGTCTGCCAATTTGGATTCCTTTTGGTTAAAAAGAAAAACATAATACCCAGAATTAATAACACAGGGTTTAAATTGTTTGATTCTATTTGCCACCTGGTACCTGTGCAAGTTGACATTTTCATCAATGGCCCAAATAAAAAGTTTGCAAATAAATCGCTTAAACTTGGAAGACCGAGACCGACAGAGAGATCCGTTTTGGGAGAAATTTATTAATGAGAAACAAACGCAACCTTCGCAGGACAAGTACTCATAGGTTATTTTCTGTTAATTTGTATTAATATACAAATGTTTATATCCTTTAGTATAATATTTTCTTAATAAATCTTATTTTTAATATATTTATAAACTTTTTTTTTATACTTTGGTAGTTTTCGCGACCTCTCGCGACCCCCAGTAGAGGCTTCGCGACCCCCTGGGGAGTCGCGACCCACAGGTTGAAAAACACTGATTTACATTTACTATTTTAATTATTACTATATTTTTTGTTGTTTTTTTTATATTTAATTTTTGTTACTTAAATACAATTAACAACAGAAATGAAAAACAAGATTATAATAACGTTAAATAAAAAAAAAAGGAAAAAGACGTTGTTTTTCTCGCAATTTAGTAAGTCAAGGTAAAAAAATGCCCGCGTGGTCACTGCAATTGTGCGTATACTGGCTTTAGTTTTATTGTCACGGTTCATTTTTATTTTCCTACCCTTGTGCCTTAACCTTAGTATCTTTTGACTACCAGTTTTATAATGAATAGGTACGCATATTTGTCTTTCAACAACCCACTTATGGTCGAAAATATTACCAACTTAGAAATTTTATATTTGAAGAATGTGTCCGTCTATAGTTCTTTACGATAATATAAGAAATGCTTATTATTGAATAGATTCTAAGTTGAAAGCAAAACAATAATATTCTCGACGCAGGATTCGAACTCGCATCTTATTCGCCTCCTTATACGCGAACCTCGAGACCAATCTACATGAATATAATCGTTCTATTAGTAGCAAATACAATAATTATAAAAAAAAAATAAAGTAAGAAAATCATGCTGTGCAGTCGGTGGATACATATGCGCGAGCTGGCTGACCAAAACCAGATGTATCCTCGGACTGCACAGCATGATTTTCTTCTTGTTTACGTATTTTCAGTTCGCTTTTTAAGCAGTCGGGTTTTTTGTTACTTTTAAAATATATTCTTTTTTACAACATTTTAGTATTTTTTTTTAGAATTAGGTACATTTAAACATATAAGTGTTGTATATTTTTATAAAAACCTCTGAAAGCCGTTTGTTTTGATACCCCACACGATGGGCTTGAAAGAAAAATAAAACTTGGGCCCCCACGATATGGCGCCCAAAAGCCGCCAATTTTCTATTTTCCAATTTTAATGTAGCCAGTGACACTCGCAAGGTTAAGACGAATCGTTTAACATGAGACTCATCAAAATCGGCCATCGCGTTTGGTCTCTAGAACGCCACATAGGAACAAACATACTTACATAGACTGATAAACACATTACCCGTCTTCGGCAGTCGGGTAGTGACAATACTTTGATAAACTTTTAGTTGTAAGACTAAATGTTATGCATAAAAATCAAAATCGCATATCAAATAGTTATAAATATCCTTACGCTAACGTGTTAAAGATTAAATTTGCGTATCTGTATTATTATTGTATTTGTTCATCGAGTAGCGATAATCTAATAAACTCATACAAATTAAATAATCCTTAATGTTACAGGCGGAGGGTTCAAATTCGTTCGTTTTTAGGGTGGGTCTGGTAACAGCTATTAACGACTGTACTCTACAACCTTAGCCTAATGAAAATCATTTTGTCGTAACTGTCCGAACAGTCTTGTTGACAATGGCATTTAATACTGTAACCGACTGTGATAATAGTATCACAAGAGTGTTTTAATACCTAAATATATGCCGTTGCGTACACTATTTTATCTTCACTCATACAGTTGAAATAAAACAAAAGTGGATACAGAAAATTTAAAACACTTTGATGTTTAAATACCTCATTCGATAATTCAAAAGTGTTAACTAAAAGGTTATAAATAAAAAAAGCTAATACAATAAATTTAATAAACCCGACTGCTTTAGAAGCGAACTAAAAAGACGTGTACAAGAAGAAAATCATGGTGTCCAGTTGGAGAATACATCTGGTTTTGGTCAGTCAGCTCGCGAATATGTAGGTTCCTTTGCATTTGAATGGATTCTTGATATAAACACACTTAATACACAATAATTAACATACATGCACAGTAATTAATTTATTCATTTGTATCGAAATTTTATAGGGCACTAATGGCAATATTAATTTAATTAAGTGATACACAATTGACGACTTCCTTAATGATGAACCACTATGTTCGTGACTACCGCCGGACCCCGACACCAATCGCTTGCATATTTGGTAAATAATTACTACTTAATTGGTCCCAATTAGTATTCGAACAACAAAATTTGTACCTTAGTACCTTATTTTTCGAGAAAATCGACTTTGATGGTGGTTCTGCGGTTGTCACGCTCCATTCAGCAGGACCACTATGAGCGCCGAAAAAGGGGACATGCTACAGCTATTCTAAGTATACAAATAATTACTACCCATAAATGTGATAAAATTAGTACGAAATGGTAAAAAAACAGAACTGAAACATTTGTATATACCGAGAAATCAACGATGATAACTATCGCTCGCTCGTTCAGCCGGACCACGACTTTGAATGTTGATTCCAAGTTTGAGGAGCCTGTCGCTTTCCTCAAACCTACATAGAAAATTACTACCCTGCAAGATAAAATTAGTACCCAAAATTCACAACTAGTACTCCAGTAGTTTACGAGATATACCACATGCCATTGGTGGGGTTGCGGTAGCCACGGTGTGTAATGTTCATTTCAAGATTTCCCTATTTAATACTCAGTGATTTCTTCCCAAATTTATACAAAAATTACTAGTCCTATAAAATAATAAAAAACTGGCCAAGTGCGTGTCAGGCCACGCGCAGTAATAGGGTTCCGAAGTAGCATAATAATGCGGACTAAAAAGAGGGTTTTGTTGTTGTTACATGAACATTAGAACGGTTTCAGTGGCTCACAAAGTCTAAAAACTGTGTGTGGGCCACATAGGATGATGTATTTATTTTAATCTATATTCTCGCGTTTGACCACTATCTTGCCTGATGGTAAGCGATGATGTGGTCTACGGTGAAGCACGCTTGCCTAGATGTAATCTATTCACTCTTGACTTAAACTAAATAAGGACTAACTGGTAACTGAAGAAGGAGTTATAAAATCCAACTTCGCAACTGATGTTAGAAAAATATTATCTATTTGAGTACCACCGCGGGTGCGAATTTCGAAAGGAGACGATACGAGCGCGCGTTAGAGCCATGGGGAATGGTATAGTTCGTTCCTGGATCCTTGCGTGCACGCTCCTTGTTTATTTCTCTTTCGGAATTAGAAAAAAATCGTATGGATTCACCTTTAATCTCCTCTAATACCGCAGATTAGAGGTGAATCCTATAATCTGCGGTATTCAATATTTCATTCTGAAAAGTTTTACGCTACTCAATTAGTGAAGAAGTCGGGTCGACTGTCTATTGACTTTATAGAAGGATATCGACAAAAGAAAATAAGTAATTTGCTTGGAAATCGAATCTAATTCGACTTTACTTTACGTTTTAATTACAAAATGTCGAAAATACTTCTGCACTAACACAAAATAGACTCCACCGCGCGCATGCACCGTATGGACTACGGACTGGTACTGCCAACTACTCCGGTCACTCCAATGCGTTATTCGAGCGTAAACATTATTAATTTAGAAATCATTATTATTAAGGAGGTTATGATTTTATTTTTGTATATTTTTACATGGTTCATAAGCATATATTTACTAACTGTTTTACACAGCTAACAACGTTAGTTAAGTAATTTTTCAATGGCATTTGTACAAAAATTTTACTGTGCCAAGTACATTTTATAAGTTGGTCGACTATTACTCGTAAACTTGTAAAGCCTGTTATGATTTCATTTTTGTATATTTTTACATGGTTCGTAAGCATTATATTTACTCTGTTTTACACAGCTATCAACTTTATTTAAGTAATTTTTCAATGGCATTTGTACAACATTTTTACTGTTTCAAGTACATTTTATAAGTTGGTCGACTATTACTCGTAAACTTGTAAAGCCTTGTTATCCGTGATAATTTTCCTTTTAATTTCGTTATAATTCCTACTGCCGTGAATTGTTTCACATAGCCAAGAACAACCATTTCGCTGGCAGGGGGGGGGGGACACTTGACTCTAACATAAATTTGCAACTTAAAGCTTAATTTTACGCAAACGAATGTCTGAATAGAAAAATGGTTTTAAGAAACCCTTACTATTTTTGAATGGCCTATCCAACGTTACCCCACACCATGGGATAGATAAGAAAAAAATAATACATCCTCACTTTTTGTCTATGGGAGGTACCCGAAAAAAAAATATTTTTCATGGTTTTATGTTACCACTTTGTCGGAAATATTAATATGTATATACATGCCAAATAATAACATTCTAGTACTTAGATTCTCTGAGCTAAGCTGCGGACGGACAGACGGACAGAGCGAAACTATAAGGGTTCCTTGTTGACTTCGGAACCCTAAAAAGGGGCCAAAAAATTCAGATACCTACTTAATGTGTTGTATTTTAAGAGAAATTAGCTTTCATTACTTTTCGTTACTAAATATTCGCGTATAAACCGATCAAATTAATTTGTCAATGGTATTGAGCTGTTTAGATGTACACTCGTGCACATAAATTTATCGATGTCGGAATAGTAAGAAAAACAGTTCACTATCTATAATGTATGTGCATCCTGGACTGGATCTAGGGCCCATTTTTAGGGTTCCGTACCCAATGGGTAAAAACGGGACCCTATTACTAACCCCGAATTTCTCAGCTCAAAATTATCGCAGAATTAATGTGACAAATTGTCAAGCACGCGTTATCTGCTGTGATTGGTTGAATGAATTTTCAACAGCCAATCACAGCAGATTACGCGTGCTTTATCAACTTTATCGAGAAAATTGATTTTAAATATTTATAGGAGAAAATTTTGTAGGGTAGATATGATTTTGTTATTTTTTTGGACGAAAAATCATATTATTTCCAGTTAAAAGTATTATTTATATTTACAATCATTTTGTTTTGTTTTTATATTTTTGATGTTATTTTAAATTATTTATGTTAGGCCTAGTTGCTATTGTTTGCTGGAAGAAAACTCCATTTTGGAGTTAAGCTCGCTTTTGTACATCAACATTGTTTTCACTTTGTGTAAATGTATTGTTTTGGTGTACAATAAAGAACTAATAATTGCCTGAAGCAAATAATTAAATACCTAAGTAAAACCGGCCAAGTGCGAGTATGACTCGCGCACAGGAGGTTCCGTATAAACAGCTACATCAGGGGCGTAGCTACCGCCGTATCTGCCGTATCAATTATACGGGGCCCCCGGGTCACGGGGGCCCCCGACGTGAATTATTTGAATTATTGCTGATAAAATTCAATTATCTTGCATCCAGTTTTCCGGAGGTAATAACAGCATGCTTTTTATTCTTGACCCTTCCAGTTACAACCGCAACTGCTGAAAGAAGTTTTCCAAAATTAAAACTAATAAAAAATTACCTAAGAACTTCGATGGGACATGAACGCCTGTCAGACCTGTCATTATTGTCCATAGAGGCAGAAACTTTAGAAAAACTAAAGTCATCATCAGCTATAAATGATTTAATAAATCAGTTTGCCGAAAAAAAGGCATGGAGAGTGTATATTTAATTTGATTTTTTTTTTAATTTTGGAAAAAGTGATATGATGAATAAATGTTTATTTTAATTTTATGCAAACATTTTTTTTTCTTTTGCGAGTAATCGACTATACCCTTCATAAGGGCCCCCAAACAAATTTTTATACGGGGCCCCGCCAAGGCACGCTACGCCACTGAGCTACATTCACCAAAATAAATACGTAACTTTACCAACATTCATAAACAATATAAGCACCGAACATAGCTCTATCGAAGGGACAAAATTAACTTTGCCGTTCTTAGACTTTTTTACTTTTCCAAGTACATTTTATAAGTTGGTCGACTATTACTCGTAAACTTGTAATGTTTATAACTTAGCTCTGATAGTTTTCCTTTTAAGTTCGTTTCTTATGTTATGGACCGAGTGATTAATCAGGGCACTATGTTTAATACCCGGGCATTATGAATCTAGTCAAGTCAAATCGGGCAATGTAATGAATCTAATATAAACTTTTATGTTTATCACATTTGTCTGGTCATTATGAATATTGATACGTAACGGTTGGGCAATTCGATAATTATGGTTAATGAATTAGTCCAAGAGCGAGCGAAGCGAGCTTGGGAGCTTAGGGCACCCCAACGTGGACAGGTTAGGTTCGAAGGAGATGACAGAACTCAGCTACCGTCATCTCCTTCATATTAGGTTACTTTAGACCCTGCAGACAGAAATAGAAATTCCGTCGACTTTGTTTCTTAAATAGAAATCGTACTTACCTATTCTACCTATATTAAAACCAATGTCAACAATAATAGTAGTTTATGCAATGGTCATATAATAGGGGTTATTAAAACACGAGCGTAGGTTTATCAAATGAGGCGAAGCCGAATTTGATAATAATATTACGCGAGTGTTTAATACCTAATTATATGTTATTGCATACACTACTTTATCTTCACTCATACAGTTGCAATAAAACAAAAGTGGAAACGGAAAAATATTTGGTATGGCAGGCAATTTAGATTCTCATTGCGCATGACTGCGCAGCGCGCGCCTCCTTAGACAATGACAGTACTTCAATGAGCCCGTAAGCGCCAATAAATTAAAAAGTAAAAGTGTGCTATAAAAATTAAAATAGTAGTTTATGAAACTGTTGCATAATAAGGGGTATTAAAACATGAGTGTGTGTTTAAAAACCGAGCCGTAGGCGAGGTTTTTAATAGTATTCACACGAATGTTTTAATACCTAGTTATGTGCAGTTTCATACACTACTTTATCTACACTCATACATTGGGGTTGAACCTACTAAATACCTTTTTTGCATTTTCCATGCCATAAAGTCGTGATAGCATTTATCATATAATTTTCTCGACTTTGCTGGTAATAGATTATGAGTAATTTCCTTCGCCGCATCTAAAATATCGGACGAAGTCAAATTTTCTTCACATTCACTGATATCAGACATTTTAAACAAGAATTTAAAAAACTCATGAAATGCAATAAAGCAAATCTGCAAAATATGAATGGCGCCAAAACCCAGCACATCACCGCATTAACCGCGCATGCGCTAAGGTTTAGCACGCACTGCGATTTTTATTCGGGCGATTTTTTCCCGCCTATTCTGCGACCTATGAAATTGTATGAAGCTGCTCGCATTGCGGTAAAAAAATCGTGCAGAAATAATACCGCAAGAAATCCGTGTTAAGCCACAGAATCCACCGCACCGCGGCGCGAATTTAATTCGCACGAATATTTTGAGCTCTATGAACAGTTAGAAAGAGACAAAATTCGCGCGAATAAAAATCGCAGTGTGTGTAAGGCTAAAGTGGGCACTGTCATAGACAAGTAAAAATTGGAATCAAATCTTTTTAAATAGATACTATAAAAATGGCATTACAAAAAAAATATTGATGAAAACTCCTTAGTGATTAACTTCTTGGACTTGTCCTGTATCGTAATAGAAAAAAAATTGTATTATAGCATTATTTTGTTAGAGAAAAAGTGTTATAATAAGATTCTATTTTTAAATTTCGGTATTGTGTTTATAAAGTATGTCAATATAAACTCGTTTTGAAGTTTATAATTCGAATATTACGATATGAGAGTAAATAATAGTACATTGTGATACAAGGGTGGAAAGTAGGTTATTGCAAACGAGCTGTCATTAACAAGCCCGAGCCGAAGGCGAGGGTTTTTAAATGACACGAGTTTGCAATATCCTACACGCCCGTGTATCACACGATATTTTTCAATACAGTTGTGGGAAATAGTAAAAACAAATCAAAGAATTAGATTTGTTAATTATAAAAAAATAAAATTTCCGCGCGTTTTTGCAACTGGACATATCTTTTTACCCGACTGCCGAAGGAGGGTAATGTATTTATCAGTCTATGTATGTATGTAAGTATGTATGTATGTATGTATGTATGTATGTATGTATGTATGTATGTATGTATGTTTGTTCCTATGTGGCGTTCTAGAGACCAAACGCGTGGGCCGATTTTGATGGTTCTTACGTCAATCGAATCGTCTTAATCCCGCGAGTGTCACTGGCTACATGAAAATTGGAAAATAGGAAAATGGCGGTTCTTGGGCGCCATATTGTGGGTGCCCAATATTTTTTTTTCTTCCAAACCTATCGTGTGGGGTATCAAAATAAAGTATTTTAAGAGGTGATTTCAAAAATATATAACACTTATATGTTTAAATGTACCTAATTCGAAAAAAAATAACTAAAAAGTTATAAATAAAAAAAGTTAATTAAAAAAATCAAAAACCCGACTGCTTGTAAAGCGAACTAAAAAGACGTAAACAAGGAGAAAATCATGCTGTGCAGTCGGAGGATACGTCTGGTTTTGGTCAGCCAGCTCGCGAAGATGTATCCTCCGACAGCACAGCATGATTTTCTCCTTGTTTACGTCTTTTTAGTTCGCTTTACAAGCAGTCGGGTTTTTGATTTTCTTAATTAACTTTTTTTTTACAACGAAAACAGCCTTCACAGCCTATTCGATTTTTGACAAATGTTGATGTGAAAGTAATTAAATTGAAACTGGTAATTAAATATATTAAACAACCATTTAAAAGACTTTTGAGAATTAAATGCTAAAACGTACGGAATCATTCATTTTTCCTCGTATAAAATCTATTCCATTTTATTCTATGTATGAAAACTCCTTGCTATTAAACTTTTTTAAATTGACTTATAACTAAAGGCGCGTTTTTGCAACTGGACATTTTTACAACGAAAAACGAAAACAGTCTATACAGCCTATTCGATTTTAGACAAATGATGATGTGAAAATAATTAAATTAAAACTGGTAATTAAATATATTAAACAACCATTTAAAAGATTTTTGAGAGTTCAATGCTAAAACGTACGGAATCAATCATTTTTCCTTGTATAAAATCTATCCCATTTTATTCTATGTATGAAAACTCTTTGCTACTAAACTTTTTAAATTGACTTATAAATTTAAAACTAAACTGCAAAACTAATGATCGAGCTCGTAAACAAAAGTCACGACCGCGTAATAGAAAGATGCCTATGCATAAGATTTAATTTTCGAATCATAATTATAGCCTCTGAAAGTACGCCATGTTTAACAACTGTATTGAAAAGTTATTTTATGATGCAGTTGTTTAAAAATCGAAGGAAAATGTTGCATTGTAATGGTCTTTTTTTTAATTTTACCTATCCATGAATATAAAGTACGTGTTTATACAATATTTTTTGAATTCGTATTTGGAACATTACGTTGTGAGTGTAGATAAAATAATTTAAAAATAATCACATATTATTATAACCTGGCCCAATAAGTGATGGGCATTATTCAAAAAGCCCGGTCAATTTAATTATTTCGATAGTTTTTAGCCTATTCAAATTGGGCATTTTTAAATTGCCCGGTCGTTATCCTGGTGGCCTATTATCACTTGGTCCATAAAATATATACCTACTACTGCAGTTATTTTTCAGGCTTCCGTTCGCACGCTTCCGGGTAAAAACGGGACCCTATTACTAAGACTACGTTCCGTCTGTCTGTCACCAGGCTGTATCTCATGAACCGTGATAGCTAGACAGTTGAAATTTTCACAGATGATGTATTTCTGTTGCCGCTATAACAACAAATACTAAAAACAGAATAAAATAAATGTTTAAGTGGGGCTAACATACAACAAACTAGTTTTCTTTTGTCGTTTTTTGCGATAATGGTACGGAAGCATTCGTGCGCGAGTCCGACTCGCACTTGGCCGGTATTTTCACATATCCAAAAGCAACCATTTAGCTGGCAGAGGGCCATTAAAATGACTAATTATTGTTGAGTCAAGTGTCCACACTTGACTCAAATAAAATTTAAAAAAAAAAAATACGCAAACTGATCCCTAAATCGAAAAATGGCTTTCACAGCCCGTAATATTTTTGAATGGCCTATCCAACAATACCGCACATCATGGGGTAGACGAGAAAAAAAATCTCCACTTTACGTGTACGTTACGATTTTTTGCCCACCTGTTATATCAAGGAGAACTACGTGGAGACCATTTCAACACGACTGTATAATTTCTACCGTAAAGAGAATCTGCCGTAAAGCGAATCTGTCTTAAAGCGAAACTGTCTTAAAGCGAAACTATCTTAAAGCGAACAAGGGGAAACGATGGTCATTATTTTCAATAAATAGCCGAATTCGACAACTCAAGCATTTTACTACATTCAGCATTACAATAATTTTGATTCCGTTTAGAATATTCTCCAAAGACTTTTTCATGTCATCAATTGCCTGATACTAACAAGCGTTTGTAGATTTCATAAATAAAAAAAATATTTTATTAAAAATGAGCCTTTTCGTTAATTTTGTTATATGCCATTACTTCTCGGAATTTGATCCGAATAAACGACACTATCAAATGGTGTAATAATAATCTACGGGTTCGATTTCTGGCTAGGAATACTGATTTTAAAAAAATCCAATGATGCAGTTCTAGTTTTCATCAAAATCGGCCTCGTGAATCCTTTAAGTGTTTGCCGCTGTTCCTCATAGTTTCGGATTTGGCCATCCAAGACCACTTAAAAAACTCACCCTGTTTATGTAATGGTCCAAGCGATTAATCAGGGTCCGTTCAATTTAATAATTTCAATAGGTTTTATCATATTGCCTACTCGTATTGAGCATTTTTGCCCGGGCGTTATGAATAATGCCGTATTAATCACTTGGTCCATAACATATACACATTAAACATTCAAATTAGGTACCTATTAATACGAATTGATTCCCCAAGTATTACTGTCCGAATGTGCCCCAAGTCTTGCACAAAATTAAATTACAACTTTATATAAATTCTAATTAATTATGAGATATATTACAATTAAAGTACAAAATAAACAGTGAAAACTCTAATTCATCATCACTATTTTGTCAAAAACATGAGAATTCTAGGTACCTACTTATCTACAATTTTACAAACTAATTTAAATTTCAATAAAAAAATTACTTACCACGCGCGGCAACACGTTACATCCTGTCAGCTCACACAGCATGGCGCGACGGGCCCAGCATTCAAAGTCGTGGTCCTGCTGAACGAGCGAACGTTATCATCGTTGATTTCTCGGTAAAAACAAATGCTCTTTTTACCCGACTGCCGAAGGAGGGTAATGTGTTTATCAGTCTATGTATGTATGTATGTATGTTTGTTCCTATGTGGCGTTCCAGAGACCAAACGCGTTGACCAATTTTGATGATTCATACGTCAATCGATTCGTCTTAACCTTGCGAGTGTCATAGGCTACATTAAAATTGGAAAATAGAAAAATGGCGGCTTTTGGGCGCTATATTGTGGGGGGCCAATTTTATATTTTGTTCCAAACCCATGTGTGGGGTATCAAAATAAAGGGTTTCAAGAGGTGATTTCAAAAATATATAACACTTATATATTTAAATGTACCTAATTCGAAAAAAAAGTTTACTAAAAAGTTATACCTAAAGGAAAAAGTGAATTAAAAAAATCAAAATACCCGACTGCTTAAAAAGCGAACTAAAAATAAAAAGACGTAAACAAGAAGAAAATCATGCTGTGCAGTCGGAGGATACATCTGGTTTTGGTCAGCCAGCTCGCGAATATGTATCCTCCGACTGCACAGTCTTTTTTTTTTAAGAATGAATCACTTATATAGGTACTAATTATTTGTATAGGTACTTAGAATAGCTGTAGCATGCACGCCTCCTTTTTCGGTGCTCATAGTGGTCCTGCTAAAGAGAGCTTGACTACTCTTTTCGAGAAAATCGATTTTCTCGAAAACTACTAAGGTAGGTACTAATTTTGTTGTTCGACTACTAATTAGTACCAATTGAGTAGTAATTATCTACCAAATATGGAAGCGATTGGCGTTGGTGGTCACGCCTCACGGATATGAAGTGCCGCTAGCAAAATGGTGGCTGGTAGTACAAAATAAAAAGCGCGCCGCCGCAGTACTTTTTGATGGTAGCTCTGGCTGATAGTATGCCTATCCAAACAAGCAAAGGCGTGTATGTGTGTTATTGTATGCATCATAGACTACTATTAAATACTTGAATGTGCCCCGTTTACGAAGGGTGACCATTTTCCCCTAAATACCTACCTAGACAATTATTATAAAAATTTATATGACGTAGGAAAAAACATCCTATGTTAATCAGGACGTGTTGTGTTTCTTATATGTTGGCATGGCTTTCCGCTATTTATTGTTGCTTCATAATTTAATAAGTAGGTATAGCTTAAACTTACAAATTGCTTACAAATGATAGGTAGGTAGGTATAGAAGTTTGAACTATACCTACTGTTTGAATTTGTTGAAGAACACTTTCATTCCCTACACTCATAGTATTTATTTATTTGTTTAAGGCTATGTACACCTTAAAATACAATAATAAAAAGAAACTTAACACTAATACACATACAATGGGCGGCCTTATCGCATTTTATTTCGCATTAGTAGTAGTACGCCATGCAGTTGCCTTCATCATATTTCTATACAGCCTCTTTATCGAAACGCAATACCAATGACGACGACCATCTCATTATTCATAATTACTTACGGAAAAAAAAACTGGTTTAAGTATAGGTCGTAAGAAATTAGATATTTTATGCCACAAATCCACAGCCTTCAACATCCTACTACCTACGTAATCTCAACTGCAAAATGTGCCTTATCATGTACTCAACCAACAAAACAAAACAGAGAAATAGTGATAATAAAATTATGGAATTTCTAGTTGGTCTGTGATGCTTTACAAAAATATTAAATAAATTTGTATTATTTGAAGAATGAAGGTAATTCAGAACAATAAATTAGTAAATCATATTATTCTTAAGAAGGTAAATGTGTGTGAGATAATGTTCTAGCATTACCAAGTTGAATTTTGCGCTAGTTGGTGGGTTTCATAGCGATAGAAATTGATGGGGTGTCTTGGGTAAACTACTCCAATACAGATAGGTGACCACAAAGGAAACAATTTCTATTTATTTATGTTTATTGTTTTGATACAGGAATAATTACATGCCTAAACCACACAAAGAATTAGAAACATTGCAATATTTTCTCCATAAAGTGGTATGTAATATTATCATAACACAGTGTGAAAGTGCCAATAATTATAATAATCACCATTTTAACATAATACATCATCATTAAGCTAAACCTTAAAATTAAGTTTCACCATATGGTCAGATAAATCAACACAGTACAATTAAAATTATGAAATTATCATTTTAGAAAGTTAATTTCCGTAAACATTTTCATCAGAAAATGCTATATAGAGAAAGAAGTCTTCATCATGATGCTCTTGATAGAGAGATCCCATTGTGGCTGAAGTCGGAGGAATTACATTGTTGACAAAGAAGAACAAAGCATCCTCTGGTCGTAGATGAATACGTTTTCTGATCAGGAAGTAGAATTGGCCAACTGTTAGATCGGATGGTACCAAATATTTCTTTTTGTCGAGGTCTCCAAGTCTAGCCTTCGGGGCTTTCTCAACAATTACCGGAACACGGTCAGGATACTTCCTGCGAATTTTTTCGCCTTCAGTCTTTCTCTTTTCAAAAGAATGTTCTTCTTTATATTGGAATTTCATGTTGAGATATTGCGCACTCCACAATTTTCAAAAATATCACCAATAAACTCTGATCTGATATCTACTGCGACTTGTTTTTTGTTTTTGCGTTACATGAATAAGAAGCAATGACGCAACCTGCTGATATGACAAGCAATACAAAGAATACAAAGCATTTTCTCTTTTATATGTTGGCAACCAATAATCGTTAAGCCAAATACACACTTTATACACTCAGTGCTGTGCTTATTCACCATGTGTAACCAAGGATATTCGACTTAAAGTATAATCGACTAAAGTAGACACGTGTGAACCTAGCTTAACAGGGCAACAAAAAAATACATATAGAAGGAACATTGACACAGCGCACCCCGTAAAGTAGCCGAATTCAAATTCCTGTAACTTCTGATTTTGCTATAAACTGACCTTAAAAAGTATACCAAAACCCCGTGGCGAAAATATCCCAAATTAGAGTAAGAAAGGAACAGCTTATACATCAGTCACTTTAGTATTCTTTTTTTAAGACATTTTTGGTCACTGCCAACAAATTGCATTTTTTATGTTAGGTCACTTTAATACTAAGCGTGTCCCTGGGCATTGAACAAGCCACAAAATAATACTTATAGATAAGTTACGAAACCACATAATAGCAAAATACAGTAGCAAAAAACGAGACTGAAATATATTTCCTCCGTTCGTAACAAATAAATATTTTTCATTCTTTTCTTCATTGCCTTCGTATAAGCAATGATGAAATATTTCATCTGGCCTAGATAGATAGATTGGAGCCCAATCACTACCAAGGTACATGTTTACAAATGACTAAAAAAATAAAAATAAGATGGTAGCGTTCTTTCTGATTTTGGCCGGACGTCAAAGGATCTTTGCTCCTAATGAGGTCTTGGTCCTTAAATATAGCTGTTAAACGTTGTTATTAAGCGCACGGAAGCAAAGTTTTAATCAAAATCATTTATAATGCCGTAGTAGTGCAATTAAATCCGCAGTTTTGCGCAGCGCTTTTTTTTTGTAAAAAGGAAGATAACATTTTCCGAAACATAAACCATAGTCCATTACCACCCTAAAACATTTTGAATTATTTTTTGTTTTTGCAAAACGTTACTTTCTCGATTCTATCGTTTATTACACCTATATATAAGGCTAAAACCATCTTGTTGTTTTTTGTCTCCGAACAGCCGTATGTCGTAAAATCTGTGGCGAAAAAATAGGTCGAATCCGTTCCAAAACCGAATCGTGGCACCCCGACTTCACTTAGTCTTTTGGCTGCTAACCCTAGAGGGCTAGAGTGTATATAAAAACCGAAGGCGCGAAGGTTGAGCAACTCCCGGCCGCTGTAATAAAGCATAGTCACCCGTGCGTGCAGCCGAAGCTGCGTAGGTGAGCATAGGTGCCTATCCTTTGTTACGTAAGGGCGAAGGGGTTGCACTGCCCACAGCGCCGGAGACGATGAAGAAGCAACTTTAAAGTGAAACAATACCTACATGTTGAGAATTACACGGCGGTTATTAAGGGGGGCAAAGAACAACGGCGAAATCTTAGCTGACTTAAATTTGAGCGACTGATAGTGAGTTATGTACGAAAGACATTCTATTAATTGTCTACGTTTTTTAAAGTATATTTGGGCTGGTTCAAAATGGATAAAAAAAAATATAAAAAATATAAAGGTTTTTGATTTTTTTGTTAATTTCTTTAGCTTAGTGTTGCCATTATATATTTTATCTGCTAAGTGACAAGTAGTAACTATATTAAGTAATAATATCATTATTGTATTTATTGCAGTAAATGAGTTAACAATACAGTTTATGTCTAAGTGTACATGTTCTTTGCAGGTAGGTAAGAATATTGTAGTGTAGTAGAAATAAATGAATTACTTTCAATTAATAATTGGCAAAAAGACTAGTACCCAAGTCTTAAAAAAAATTGCACTTGAAGGCAAGTGGTTGGTAATGTCAGGGCAATGGAATTTCAAAGTCACTTGACCATGACCTCCAAGACCACTTGACCTTGACCTCTAAGGTATCATGAGCTCCAGATTCACTTGACAATGGCCTAAAGTTACATGTCCTTGATTCTGAAGTCTCTTGACCTTAACCTCAAGGTCACTAACCATGAATATTGACCTGTTTCTGCTCCTGAGAATCGCCGACCTTAACTTTGAGAATTTTGACCTTCACCTCAAGGTCTATGACCTTGATGTCAAGGTCAGTGACCTTAGAAGGATTGCAAGTCTTGATGTTCGGCATTTTGACCTTTACCTCTAGGCCATTATCCCTGAGGACAAGGTTTATTGCCCTTTTGGTGTCCCATGGTGTTCCCTCACCCTACTACTCCCACATCCCACTGGGTCCCGAAGGCTCAATTAGGCGATGATTTTTGGTGTAAGTCTTTTTTCAAAGTGCCCCGATTCTTATCCATTGACCGAGTGAACTTATCACTTATTGTACAAATTACCTACACTTCCACTCTTTTATAACGTCTTGTGTAATAAACATGTTGTATATTATGTTTAATAATAGCTAGCGCAAATACTGCATCATGATATTTAAAGTGAATGTTTTTGTTATATTCTCGTACGACTGTACAAAAACTACCGAAATTTTTTTCTTGTGACTGTTGTCACATCTAACATCAAAACGTAAGTACTTTAAAACTGCCATAGCTCTATCAACGAACGCTTATAGTTTATTAATTCACTAAATGTAATGGTTTAAATTAAACTTTACTTCCTCTACTTATTAAGAACTAAGATTCCTTTATTCGAGACAGCCTATGGAATGAATTCTCTGCACAATAATTTCAGTATAATACCTAGTCGATAACTACCTGGTGAAGGTTGCGGGGATCCGCTTGAAGCGGGAGGCACGGTACCGGTCAATGTGGCGACGCTTGGGGGAGGCCTATGTCCAACAGTGGACGTCTTTCGGCTGATATGATGATGATGAGTCGATAATTCACCTGTGGAAAGTTACCCTTGCAATCGATAGCCACATACGCCATGGTTCATGAAGATATAATCAACAAAATTATTTCTGTTAAAAACGAAACAAACTCGTGAAAACAGCAAAAAACTTTAATTACAGCTGGTATCCGAATGTCTACCACAGTGACTCAAAAGTTGACACTCTTAAATGCGAGATAGTAGCGTTGTCTATTTTTTTCATAGAGTTTTCTTAGAGCAAAAACATCGCTAAAGTGAATAGTGCAACTTTGCCACCTATTTTGTTTGACAGTACGATTGTTCCATTCAGCAATGATGTAAAGGACCTAGGCTTGCACATTGATAATACCTTTAACTGGCGTACTTAAGTCGCAAGTGTGAGTCAGAGGGTCACTGGAACGCTGCGGGCTTTGTATCGCTTGAAAAATCTATTACCAGTCAACACGAAGGCAATGCTTGTGCAGGCCCTTATTTTTCCTATCATCGATTATGGTGACGTGTGCTACTATGACCTGAATGCAGATCTCCTCAACAAATTGGACCGTCTTCTAAATTACTGCATTCGATTCGTTTTCAATTTGCGTAAATATGATCATGTCTCTACGCATCGATCGCTTCTTAAGTGGTTGCCCATACGCCAACGCAGAGAACAAAGGGCACTAACTACCTTGTTTTCATTTCTCGCCTCTTCTAAATCCCCTAGTTATCTGGCCCCTAACTTTCAATACATTTGCGACAACCACAATAAAAATCTACGGTCATCACAGAACCGCCTCCTTCAATGTCCCACTCACCGAACTGACTTCATTCACTGTTCTTTCTTTGTTCAGTCTATTTCTCTGTGGAATGCGCTCCCCCAGGAAATCAGGATGGCAACCAACCGATTAACCTTCAAAGTTAAGGTTCGCGAGCATATTCGTAAGAAGATGGCAGTAGTATCGTCACAGCGCTAACGTTTTTCCATAATTATCAATAACAACTAATTGCTTATATATTTGTGTATTTAGTTTATTCTTTGAGTATATATTGTATTTTTAGTTTAGGAATATGTATTTAAATAAATGCGATTTGCTTAACTCAAAATATTGCACCTACCACTATTTGTCTCTGCATCACCCAAAGGTCGACTGGTAGAAAATGCCCAAGGCATTAAGTCCGCCTCTGTACGTTTGTGTGCATAAAGTATTAAATAAATAAATAAATAAATAAACACCTGACAGCCTGACAGTTTCTTTTTCGGCGATAGGTTACGTCTAGAAAAGTCACTGCTAAGCCTACCTTTGTACCTATTTTCTGTTCCTTCTTCTTGTCTATTTATTATGAGTGTATACATTAATGGTTAAATAAATAAATAAATTTGACATTTTCTCACTCTACACCAGCGCACCTTTTTCTTTCTTTTTTGCGTGTGGAAATGCTCATGCATACTGCACTGCCACGGGGAGATAGTGCAGTTATATGGGACTTCAACACCACGGTGTCCTCCTGTGATGGCGGTAACACGGGCACGCGTTAGCACTCACCGCGAACTCGCTGCGCCTGTCCGTTATAGGGGAGTACCCCCCGGTTCACCAGAACACCCCAGGGACCAAACCAGCACATAGGCGCCAGGTGACCCCGTGTAAGGCACCCTTGGTCCCCTTGTGACGGATTAAGGTCAATGGCCCCGCCACCTACCATTTTCGGCTGCAGGGGAAAGGGAGAGCGACGCACCGTAATACCGTCACTCCTCTCCCGCCGCGGCCTCCAACCCTCAGCCGCGATATCGTATGGGTAAGGGAGGCCCTATACGACATCGCGGCCCGCTTCAGTTGCGATGGCACCCAGGCGGCACCGCAACCTACTTGTTTGCCGCTACGTCGTCTCGTCGGCTTATCGGTAAAAGCCCTGACGAGCGGCCCCTCCTTGGGTTCGTCTTCGCTTCACCGTAGGTGACCAAGCCACGGCTACTGATCCCCCCGCCTCGACAATGCGGGAACCCACTGAGGTGGGGGGGGGGCAGCGCCCCTAGTGGCAAATTCAAACGCGACAGTCGTTAAATCATGCTCTAAACATTAAATATTATATATAGTCACAAGTATGCAAGTGCAAGATTTATTTAATAAAGACCTCTAAATACAATTATGTCCAATAGTGGAAGTTTTTCGGCTGAAATGATGATGATGAAATACAATTCCCGGCAATTAATTTATCTTATAATATTATCTCTTAGATCCCTAGCAACAGACTTGGTTATCGATTTAATAAAACAGTACCAGTTAGTTTTAGTTTAACATGTCATGTTCTTAGAAACTATTTTCTTAATTGACATTTTATTACAAAATGTTACAAAAGTTAATTCCAAATTCAAATAATTATCGTTGCTTTTTTTTTCTTTTTTAAACCAATTAATAAATCTACTGCATTCATCACAAAGCTTAAAATTGCACGAGTCCTTCACTAGTCTCTGTCTCTTGTCCCGTATTGACAGTTTCAGTAATCATTTAGAATGCCTTTTACGTGGACCATGCTCGGTAGATTCTACTGTTGTACATCGCTCCACAAACTCCTTGGCGGCATCGGAGACTGGGTTCACAGTCAGTCCCTACTAGTCCAGGAAAATTAGGGGTTTCACCTCGGAATGAGAGATACCTAGTCAGCTATAAACTTGTATAAACCTTTAATTTGACATCCTGAAACTTGTCTCGAAAACTACTTATCGTAGGGTATCCGCGACTACAGATATTCCGATTCAGAACAGAATGTAACGAACCTTTGCAACGTGTAGACGAGACATACATAATGTTTACTTTGGATTCCTATGATGATTTCGATGAAGACATTTCTGGATGGATACCCAAAATCATATTTTTGTTGGCAGCACCAAAAATATTTTTTAATATTTTTTTTGTCTGTGTTTTTGTTCTGGCTAATCGCCGAAAAGGCTGGATCGATTTTGACGGGATTGTCACTGGCAGGTAGCTGATGTTATATGGAGTAACTTAGTAGGGAGTAGTTCCTTTTATTTTGGAAAGAGGTTTAAGGTTCCGTGTAAAAAAAAAAAACTTGTTTATTTTGTAGACGTAGTAGAAAGTTTGGCGCGGACGAAGTCGCAGGCAACAATTAGTCTTCAATAAAATTCTTTGAATTTTGGGTGTTTGTTTGTATAATATATGTCAATTTCTTTGATACCTTTCTTTATTATTTACTAGCGGACGCCTCGCTGTAGCTGTAGCTTCCCAACGGTGCAAGAATTTAGAAATCGGTCCTGTAAGTTTATTCGTTACATACAAAATACAAATATTTCCTCTTTGTTGGTCTTTATCTATACTTAATATTATAAAGAGGAAAGATTTTTTTGTTTGTTTGTTTGTTTGTTTGTTTGTTTATTTGTACCGAATAGGCTCCGAAACTACTGGACCGATTTTAAAAATTCTTTCATCAATATAAAGCTACGTTATTCCTGAGTAACATAGGCTATTTTTTAATCCTGAAAACGGGTCCTATGGGGTGGCCCACGGGAGCGAAGCCGCGGGCAACAGCTCGTAATATTATATAATACTAGCTGTTCCACGCGGCTTTGCTCCCGTGGGCCACCCCACAGGACCCGTTTTCGGGATTAAAAAATAGCCTATGTTACTCAGGAATAACGTAGCTTTATATTGGTGAAAGAATTTTTAAAATCGGTCCAGTAGTTTCGGAGCCTATTCGGTACAAACAAACAAACAAACAAAAAAATCTTTCCTCTTTATAATATTAGTATAGATAGATCTAGATTCCTATCATTTACACTCCAAATTGAAGAGGGGTAATTATGATAAATTAAACTCGACAAACTTTTATATACATTTTTTTTAACAATGTATTAAAAATATATTGTGTACTTCTACTTAATTTTAAAAATTTGTATAGACACTGGGAAAACTGAAAGTAAATGCTTGTAAGTAGTAAAAGGTGACGTTAAATTGTACATACCAAAATAAGAATTTATTAAAAAAAATAAAACGTCACAGTGGTCACACTGTTTCTGTACGTTTGCGGTTTGCTAGCGTGCCATCCCGCGCCCGAACAAATCGCCCGATACTAGCGCCTCAATCAACGCATTTCGTTTTCGTTTTCCTTCCTTTGCTTGTTGCTTGCCTTTTTGGGGCCTTGGCGTGGGTTGTGATTTTCTGTTTCCTGTCGTTTTGTGATACCTACCTTCAACAATATGCGTAAACGAAAATCATTAAAGAAGACTGATGATGATTCTGATGGTTCTGAACCGGCAGCGGAACCTGAAGAATTTCAAGACTCGGGTGAAGATTGGACACCGGACGCCGCCGATTCCGTAAGAGTTCATGAAGGCCTTCGAATATTAATTGTATTTAGCTTTACCAACAAATATTTTCCAAAATATCGTTGCAAAGCTTTTCCTAATGTTTTTGTTGTCTCGATGTAAATAGCTATTGCAATGTTAGGTTAAGTTAGTTGCATTGTAGATTTAGTAACATTACAGAATAAGTAATCTTCTGATCAAATATTGTGTTGGTAAAATCTGTAAATTTGGTTTGGCTCCGAAATTGTAGGTAATTAGAAGACATCTTTAAATGTGGTTACTTAATATAATAATTTTCTCGCCAGAATGAACAACCAGGACGTGGAACACGGAAACGTACATCTAAGGTGGCTGTGAATAACACCAAAAAGAAACGCAAAAACTCTTCATCTGAGGAAAGTGAGGGTGAAGGAGAGGAAGACGAAGAAGCTGAGGATGAAGAGGGGGAATTAGATGAGGAGGAAGGCTCCGATGATGAGAAAAATGGGTCTGATGGAAACAAGTCTGATTCAAGTCAGTCGAAAGATGTACCAAAGCATTTCCATGTAAGTTTTTTATTATAAATTCTGTAAATAAGCTTTTTAAGTTTTTGTAATTAACAAAATAATCAATTTATTAATATTTTACAGTCCGGAAACTTTGTATTGCTTAAATCTGATGTCAAATGGAATGGAGATACTGTCACCTCTAAGTTGGATGAAATTAATTTGTGGAAAATTGATGGAAAAGCTCTGCTGCAAAAATTTATTCCAATGGAATCAAATGGTAAAATACTGCACAAATGCACATGTGTGGTGAGTATCAAATAAATTTTACTGAAGTTTTATTGACATGCATTTTCTAGGACTTGCTTTTTGTTGCTTAAAATTGCCAATATTATGAGTACTACACCACAGGTCCTCAGATTTGCAAACTTTGAGTTTTGCATAACGTTTACTTACTATTACTTTAGTACACAAGCACGAAACCCAAAATAAAACAGCAAAACCAACAAATCATTGCCACTTTCCTTTAGATAGTTAGATGGAAAGTATTATTACATCAAGAGGGTGCTAATAAATTCAAAGAAGCATGCCATTATTTAGTCATAGAACCAAATTAATCATGTAAACACAATTTCAATGTGGAAGATGTCAATAACACTGGTCAAACCCTTTTGTGCCATACAAACTGTGATGTATTTTTTGTAGACAAGTGTAAATTTTTTGTCAAATTCTTCAATGCCAGTCTCAATTTCATAATATTACATTCCGAAGAAATCATTGCAGACTCTAGTGAGGCATCCACTTTTAATCATACTGTACCCCACAAAATGCATGATTACAAAATGTCTATAATTGTAAGCCTTTCCCTGTTGTTCCTTGTTTACACTGCAGTGGCCTGATTGTGTGATTGTGATACATTTCCGATCTTGTAGAATCTTTTTGTGATATTTTGGTCCTCTCCATGATGACATCCATTAATAAATTGTTGAGTATTTCATTTATCATGCTGAGCTTAGCAACGCCACTAATAAGAGCATGTAGTCAGTGTGGAATTATGGTATTCTACCCACAGTTCAATGCCATACCACAAAGTTAAATCTTTGATGCATTTAGGATATGAACTGTCAAACTAATGATGCTTCAATCTTTAGTACATTCAATCAAATGCTTTCGAGTTTTGCACACTGGATGTCTAGTAAAGTATTAATCAAATGCCTGTTGATTTATATATCAAGATTATAGTGGTAGTGATCATTTTACCTTGCCTAACATGTAACTAAATACACTGGGCTTCAAAGATTATACCAGAGCACACAGTCTGGTGCTGTGTCAGGCACCGTTTTCGCACATTGCATTAAAATCTGAAGCAATGAACACAACAGCTTTCTGAAGTAAATGCTGTACTTCAATTGATTACAATTTATTGATTAATATTTTATTTTAATGAAATTATCATCTATTTTACAGTACTCGGGGTGGAATGTTGACAACAGAGATAACTATTACCCTATCACTGAAATACTGGACCGAAATCCACGCACAGACTCCAAGGAAATATGTGTAGCATTAGATCTAAATGATCTTATCAAAGTAAGGGACAAGTAAACCCGTGGTATTTTTTACTTAATTCAATTAGATAAGTGAAAGTAAATTAATTAATATTTCTTTAATTCCTAATTACTTGTGTACTTCATTCCATATTACTTTGTAATATTTTATAAGCTGGGGATTAAATGTTCGATTCTACAATATTTTATGGTTGGTTTAAATTTTAGAGATATCCCTAGTTTCTTAAAGCACAATTTATAAGGAGAATTTCAGCGCAAGTTCCTTCCGAAAGAGTAAAAATTAACATGGAAAAAACCAAGCTCACGTTAAATGCCTATGTAACACCCACTCCTATCAAGATCGGAAACTACACTCGAAATTGTAGACGATTATGCCTACCAGGGACAAACGGTCCAGTTAAGTAACTTCGAGAAAGAGGTCAACCGTCGAATCCGACTCGGCTGGGCAATGGTTCAGGCAGTTGCGCGGTTTGTTCATCATCATCATATCAGCCGAAAGATTTCCACTGCTGGACATAGGCCTCCCCCAAGCGTCGCCACATTGATCGGTCCCGTGCGTCCCGCATCCAGCGGATGCCCGCAACCTTCACCAGGTTTTTGGTTCACCTGGTGGGAGGCCTTCCAACGCAACGTCTTCCGGTTCACGGTCGCCACTCCAAAACTTTTCTGCCCCATCGGCCATCTGTTCTGCGAGCAATGTGCCCTGCCCACTGCCACTTAAGTGAGGCAATTCTTCGGGCTATGTCGGTGACCCTGGTTCTCTTGCAGATCTCTACATTTTTGATTAAATCACGCAAGGACGGTTACCTATCATAAGTTCGAACAACATTTGACCGAATTTCATTTCACCTAAAACTTTTCAACTATTATCGTTTCGTTTTTTTTTTAATGCATGACAGATATTAATAAATCATTTGCATGAAAATACGTAAACACAGACAAGACTGCGTGAAGTCGATTTTGCAGCTATTCGTTTTTGTCACTAAATTTTGTAGCACAACATAATGACTTTTATGACACTATTTCAATTTTAATTTGAAAATGCTACCAAGTAACCGGCTATATATTTGTGACTTAATAATATTCCCTAACATGTTTCGTTTTGGTGAAAATATGGCAAATGAAAAAAGTTCGAAAGACGCTTCGGCCAAAAGCAAAAAGTTATTTTCCAAATCGGCGAAATTGTAGTTCGGTAAAATAATACATATGCCACATGATACTTCGATGATCTGAAAATATGTCAAATAATGCATATAGCAAAAAAGACTTCAGTAGTTTTCGGTAAAATGAAATTCGACCAAAAAATATTCGTAAAAGTGATCGGTTCCCCGCAAGGACACCTCGAGCCTGGCCCTCTCCATTGCCCTTTGGGTGACTGTAAGCTTTCTCATGAGGCCCATTGTGAGCGACCACGTCTCAGAGCTATAAATTCGTCTGGAGACACTGTGGTAAGTTGGACGATAAGAAACCGCGCAGCATCCCGAATACTGTCCCGCCGAGTAGGATTCGACGATTGACCTCTCTCTCGAGATTGGACCTGCCTAACTGGACCGTTTGTCCCAGGTAGACATGGTCGTCCACGGCTTCGGCTGTGGAGCCACCGATCTTGATAGGAGTGGGTGCGACATGAGCTCTCAACATCACCTTGGTTTGTCTATGTTCATTTTTGGAACCATTCTTTCGGAAGCTCTACTGAGGTCATCGAGCGTTTTACTGGGGTCCTCCATGACAGCTTTATCATCGGCGAATCGGCCTCTCCAGTCTAGAACCTTGAAGACATCCTCCAGTGCAGTGGTGAATAGTTTCTTTCTGTTATTTTATTCATATGTTTTAACAACTCTGTAATTTGATTTGCTTCTGAGTATGTACTGTGATGGAATCTCCACAGTACACAAAATACCGTCTGGGGGGGGCACATGCACCCGTGAACCCCCCCCACCCAAATCCGCCCTTGGCCGCTAGTGTTCACACACTACACATGTGTGTTTGGTCACATTTGGTGGAGACCAAGAAAGATTTTGCGCGCGGGCTTGAATTAATGCACCTACTGCAGATGACCTGCATTTTTTTCACGATATTTCGCGTTATACATTGAGTAGCCGAAATTATAGATTTGACATGATTTATTGACGTAATGGACATCAATAAGAGTGCTACTAAAATCAAATAAAATTTTACTACTATATTCACCAGTATTAAAAAGTTTATTGACATTAGCTTACTTACTCCTGACACAGCATTAATTTTTTAACCGATCAAACTGAACTTTTCAAAATAGGAGAAATTTTCAAAGGTTCAGTTAGATTGAGATTTTTTGGTAAGGATTCGAGGGCACCCTGAGCTTGAGGGTCCCGGGGCACTGCCCCGCCTAGCCCCTAGGTAGCTACGCCACTGGTCTGTTGATACTGTCAGATAAAAAAAACTCACATTTGGACAAATTTAGATCCAGTCCTATAGAATGTAGTTGGTTTTAAAAAAAATTGCAAGTCATTTAAAACTGTGTCTACATCGCCTCCTAAGGTTTCATCATCGAGATACCAAACGTTAAATTTTGAATGTAGCTGTCGAATAATTGGGTGAATAGCCAGACTGAAGATCACTGGCCCGAGAGGGTCACCTTGTTGACAGCCAACAGCGGATTCCAGAAGGTGGTCCCGATAAAGTAATTTAGTTGGATGCCTATAACATTGCCAGAGAAAACTAAAAATTTGAGGTATTTCTTTTTTAGTTTCTGCCAGCAAGGTGTCCCTATTAACCGAATTAAATGCATTTTTAATATCAACCTTCAGGATGACCTCTCCTTTGTCAAAATTTAGGTAGGTCGATAATGCATGCACGGCAACCTCACAGCCCCCTTTGGAACCGTAACCAAGCTGCAGGGGCTGAAAATTTTCCGAAACTACCTCACCATAAAATTTACAGCAAATCTTGGCTGCCATACGTAAGTAGTTCCTACGGCAATGGGACGAATCCCACCATCCTTCTTGCGCAGTGCCAGGGTTGGGCTGGCCATACGGGAGTACCGGGACTTTTCCCGGTGGGCCGGTCCCTCCTTAAGCCAGTTCGGTTCGCCAGCCTGACCGGCCCGCGGAGCGAACCAGCTCCATTTTTATATAGATCCAAGCCGTGATTAGTGAGACAGCGGTTAACAGCTCGCGGTCATCAATACAAGCGACCTCACTGGTGGTAATTTTCGGCGACTGTTTTTATACTGTAGCTACAAAATGTGCGCGGCCAGGCTATGGCCTGGTCCGGTCCAGCTGGTGGACCGGACCGGCCGGGGCCACCGCATGACCGGTCCGTGGGGCTCCCCGGAGCCGGACTCCAGCTTCATTTTCCCTTAATTTATACATCTTTAAATATTTTGGGCCCAGTAAGTGGACACGCCAAGCTGGACCTAGCTGGGTGCGCAACCGATTGAGTGCTTCTCTATGGGTGCGAAAAGGAAGGTTATCCTCTGTGGATACAAAACAAAACATCTAACGCCAATTCCAAGTTTTCTTCAACCACTGTTTTCGTCGCATGGTCGCATTCTCGGTATTTACTGAGCCGCGACTATTTCCAACGTAGAGTTTTTGGAGAAATGCCACGAGAGCCCGATCCACCGCTAGATCAAGCGTCGTAAGTGGAGATAGATTGGCCCCAAGCTCCAAAGGAGTCTCGATCACATACCCAAACAAACTTTGGACTGGAATTACCAAGTAGAAAGAAAGCGTGGCCGTCAAACCTGGCGTCGCACCGTGTTGGCAGAAGCGACGAGCATAGGAATGACGTGGAGCAAGGTGAAGCACGGTGAGGTGGCCTTTGTACATGTAAGTACCCACATGTACAAATCAATCAATCAATAATTTTATTTGTGAAACACACGTTGTGGAAGGCCACCTCACCGCGCATTATCACATGTATGTAATGTTTTTGGTTTACAATAAAGAATTAAGAAGGGTGAAGCTCAAGACCAATCGCGATGGTGGATATCTGTGGACGCCCTCTGCCCCTTCTTTTTTTGTTAACCTTCAAAAGGCGCCTGCTCTTTATACCTCACTAAAACGACCCCGGCACAACCCTGGTGAGACTGAAAGAGCGTCTCTCCTGAGCCTCGCTGTACACGGCAGCACGTAATCAATGAGCCACCGTATTTCCAGGATTCAATTGGTGTGTGGACAGAGTCGCCAGCCAGCACCCGCGACCCCGGAGTCCTACCTGCTTATGATGCAGGGAGGGTTTCGAGGTTTTAGGCTTTGGGGCGATTGGCTCCCCGATGCCCTCTTTTCCGAGTGGTATCGGCCCTCTCACGGTCCTGCACCGCGGCCTCCTTCTGGACCATCACGGTCTCATAGAAGGAGGTCATTTCCCTTCAGTTTTCTGTCTCTGTCAGCATGGCCCTCACAACTGCTGCAAAAGACAGGTCTTGCCCGATCCTGGCGTTAAGAACTGCCGCTCAGAGGCCCACACTGGACTCTCCTCAAGCGTGTGCTATGCAGAATCCAGGTCGCCTCCGCAGTGGTGGCAATTTGCCGTGGTGTCCCGCCCTATCCTATTCAGATACTCACCGAAGCATCCGTGCCCGGCCAGTACCTGACTGAGCCTGTAGGAGATGTGACTCTCTCTTTTCAGCCATCCTTCGAAGTGCGGCAGGACGGCTTCGACAACGCGCTTGCATGAAAACTTTTCGTGACTTGCAGGCGCTCGAAATGCTCTTCGAAGCCCCACTATCGAACCACCTGGGCTTGCGCATCTCCAACTGTCACTGACGAGCTGGGTGGCTATCTGCCCCTCTACAGTTTATGGAACCATAGCCTCAGTTTTATGAGGCGCTATCTTCAAACCCAGCTCGCAAATCGACGCCACGACTCTTGCCACCAAGAGCTCAGAAAGCTGGATGGTCTCGTCGAAGATGTCCCCGCCGGCTAACACCAGTGTGTCGTCTGCGTAAATAACGATATTAACGCCGACGGGTAGGTCAACACTCAGGATCACATCGTATGCAAGATAGTCATCTTCATCATTTCAGCCGCAAGACGTCCGGTGCCGGACATAAGTTTTCCCCATGCGTCACCCCATTGACCGGTTCCGTGCGTCTCGCATTCAGCGAATAGATCAGATCGGTGTGTATTGAATTATAAGTAAATAATAATTCAATTTAACTCAAACATAGCCTCCGATAATTATTACATTCACCCCTATTTTTTGCCTTTGCCTAAAGTGGGCCGCAGTTTAAAAAAAGTCCCGGTAATTTTTTGACTCCCAGTCCGACGCTGCGCAGGGCACATAAATTGGCCGTGAATTGGCCCCGTACAACACGTCGATGGTCTCGTTTACCTTTACAATTAGTTGAAATAAATTAATTTAATTTGAATAGAGAGGGCAATCAAAGACAACTGTATTATACTGGGCAATAGACATGCGACTTCACCTCTTTGAAGTGTTCAAATGCAGCACCATCTAGTTTTTCGTTAATGGGAACTAATAATTAAACAGGTGGGCAAAAAATCATGAATGTCAAGATGACGGGACCCCGCCAAGATTTTCGAATATCATGTGAATATTATATAATAAAATAGTTCATACTTAAATTCTACTCATAAAATTTAATAATATTTTACAAAGAAAGTGGTCCCGCTATTTCGGTATCAAAATGGCGGGACCACTATTCAGTAATTGACTGCAATAAATTAAAATATAATAAATACATTTTAATTGATTGCAGTTTCAAAAACTGGAATCAATAAAAAGTATTTATTATATTATTATTAGAAAAGCGCCTGAAGGAAAAGTATCATTTTAAGCTAAGTATCATTGTATGGCCCTTACAGCCGGTTTCCCAGCTCTATTATCGGGCTGTTAACGTAATCGACGAATAAACAACAACTCTACTAATTCTACTTTCAGTTTCTCAAAACCCAAATCTGACAAGCGTTTAAATAACAATTTGCCACATTTGAGAAAAATCTCGAATAAAACACTTGTTACAGTCAAACGGCTGGACGGATCTGGATGAAACTTGGCACAGAGATAGATTATAGTCAGGAAAAGCTCATAGGATACTTTTTATCCCGGGAACATGTTCCCTCGGGATAAATTTAGAATTTCATGCGGGAAAAGCCGCTGGCAGATGCTAGTATTACGATAAAAAGATAATAATTTCGTGTTCAACGGGAACTACCATATAGGATTTCGACCCAAAACCTATAGGGTACTTCCAATTGACCTAGAATTTTCAATTTTGGTTAAAAGCAAGGTCTTACAGCACAAGTAAAGTTCCCTTTTAATTTCGAAAATTAAAAATGTTGAAAATTAAGTTGGTAATTGCACCTACTTACAAGTTTTTGTCACCCATCCTAAAGTCACTCCGCTAGGTTAAACAACATCTACCAAGGTCATCCACCGAAAAACAAGCGATCCAAAAAAAGTGGACACCCATCCCATGACTGACCTTGGTAAGTTTTGCTTACCTGGGTCCCTGGCGCACAGTGCGACCGGGGTCGGTCAAAAATCAATTATAATAAATGAAGATAGGTCAAAAAAGTTATGGGTAATATTATTTGAATAGTTGTTTCATCAAAATCCGCAAGGTTTATGACAAAATGTAAGATTAACAACAGTTCAAACATTCTAAAATCGGATGACTAGAATACGTTCAGTAAAAATTGCAGTTCTCTGTTGTTTTTTAATTTCAAAACGACAAAAGTCACTAAAGTTCTGAAACATGAATTCTGTTGCTCAAGGTATCTTTTTTATTAAAACACTATAAATTTTTGCTTATAGCATTTACACTAGGGCGAGTGCGTTACTACAGCCAGATAATGTCAAAAATCGTCTTCTAAGTACAATAGATAATTAGATATACAGCTTCTGTAATTGGTATGCAGATTTATTAATTTGGTAAGCTGATAGTTTTTTAATTATTTGATAAAAACAGTTCCGGCTGGAGTAACGTTACCACAGCCAGATCTTTTGTTTTCTAAGGGGTATGTTGAAATAAATGTTATCTAAATAATTAGATATCAATTTGAAATAAATGGTACAACTTAATTTGTATGTATATTTGCTATGGTTGCGAAGATATTTAAAATCCTGCTGTGGTAACGTTTGCACGATTGCTGGATCTCGGAATTGACTAAACGGATGATTATAATTTTTGTACATGACATCTGGCTAATTAGTTATAATTTGTTACGCAATAAAAAAATCCACAATAATGTACCGTTTTGAAGTTATTTTAGTAAATAGAAATATGCTTTAATAGGTCCTAGCACTTCCAATAAGCGGTCCAACGACTAACTTGTAACGTTATTATATAGGTAATTACTGCCTATAAATGGTACTGTAGTTTCATTAGTATCCTATAAGTAATTAAAAAGTTATGATGAAACTTCAATTTGTTCCGGCCACGGCGCGCAGCTGAGTTTTTGAAGACCGTTTAACCGAATTTCCTGTAGTTGTGGTAACTGAATCTTATATTAATAATTAGATATATAGTTCAATTATATACCTGTGAAATGTCAGACTTGTACACTAATTAATTAACGAGATAATCGAAAAACAATACTTATGCGTGGTAACCCGACCAAATCTAGAATGTTATAAAAAAGCGGCCGCGCAATACATTATACCAACCTTCTACAACTTACAGGATAATACGTGAGAATAATACGTGTTTGGTACAGACGGGTACACAAGTGGTAAAGTAAAACATTACCCCCGGCATTAATATCCAAGTGGTCCGACGAGCAGCCATCGATAACCACTCGAATGGACCGGTCTCTCAGGAAGTCAGCAATCCAATCACATAGACCACCGGGCAAACCGAATGAAGGAAGCTTACCAATAAGGCTTTCGTGCCAGACCCTATCAAAAGCCTTCGAGATGTCGAGGGAGACGGCAAGCGCTTCCCCGTGCCTCTCGATGGCCTCACTCCAGATGTGAATGGCATACGCTAGAAGATCCCCAGTAGACCGATTTCGGCGGAAGCCGTATTGGCGGTCACTTAGGATATCGTTTGCTTCTAGGTATGCCAGGAGCTTAGAATTGAGTACACGTTCCATACTCTTACAGAGTATGGAGGTTACAGATATGGGTCTGTAGTTGGCCGGGTCAGCACGACTGCCCTTCTTGGGCACGGGCTGTACGTTAGCCTGCTGCCAAGCATTCGGCACTTTTCCAGCCTCATACGAAAGGCGGCATAGGCGTGTCAAGATCGGAGACAGTTCAGGCGCACAGGTTCTAAGAACAATTGCTGGTATTCCGTCAGGGCCGCTAGCCTTGTTCACGTCGAGGTTGCGCAGCACCCTACGGACGTCCTTGTGATGGATACGAATGTCCGACATACTTGTCTCGCATCCATCAGGAGAAGGAGGGGGGCGCGCATCACCAGGATTCAGACGTGACGACTCCGCAAAAAGAGAGGCAAATAAATTTGCCTTTTCCTCAGCGGAGTGGGCCAGTGTTCCATCGGGTTTCAGCAGTGGTGGTAGTGAGGGACGGCAGAAATTCGATTCAACCGACTTAGCCAGGGACCAGAACGCTTTACTACCGGCTGGGTATGAAGCAAGTTTGGTCCCAATACGGCTTATGTGGTCAAACCGAGCCCTTCGCAATACCCTCTTGCAGGACTTGGCAGCCCTATTAAAGGCTCTCTTCCGCTGGCCCACGTCGCTAGCCTTGCGCGTCCGAGCGTTGACCCATGCCAGGTATGCCTCATGTTTAAGCGTGTTGGCGCGTTTGCACTCGGCGCCAAACCATGGCAGGTCAACGCTAGACATTGCTACGTCAGAGAATGGAATGTAGTACTCCATTCCCCGACGCAACACATCGGTGACGGCGTCCGCACACGACGAGGGATCAACTGAAGAAAAGCAAGTGGGCCGCCAAGGATAAGAAGCGAAAAACGAACGTATCCCATCCAGTGGCGGCTGGTGGATCATAGAAGTGGTGGTGCACTGTACCAGCTCACTAAGTATTCGAATTCAAAATTACAATAAAACGTGTAATTGCGATGCATCATGTTTCTTTATTTTTTCACTTAAATGCGTCAAATCGTTGATTCCTGCTTCCGTACAAATCGATTCGCCGCCAAAAATAGTGCACGGAAAACAAAAAAATGTATTGAGACTCTCACATCCACACAACCATTTCTTTCTATTGTACATTTCACTCTTAAAACTTCGCGTAAATGATTTATTTTTCGATTTATACTCTTGTTTCAAATTAAGAATTGGCCTAGGTGGTCCTGCCGATTTTATGTCTAATTTTTGTTGAAAAGTTTTATTATTAGTTTTAATATAATCGACGTTAAAGTTAATGCTCATTTTCACAGCTATTTATGTATTTATGCACACTGTCCCACAACTTAGTATGTTTATTAAAAAACAAAACAAATTAAAATAAAGAAGTAACGTATAACAGAAAAATTGCAAGCCGCACGATGTTTCCAAAAAATAAACAAACCCCGCGCCCGCCTCACTTCCCACCCGCGCGTACTCCTACCCGAGCGAGCCGGCCGGGCGCCCGGTGAATCGGGTGAATTTCGTCAAACATCGTCCGCTCTCGGTAGTCTTCGGTAAACGCGGGCGGCGCACGAGAGCAGCCATATTTCGCCGTACATTTTCTATTGAACTATCGCTGTCTCACACGCCAGGCGTTTTCGCTCGTATGTAGTACAAGTTGTATGAGCATTCGCCGTGCGCTGTATTCTGCCGCACGGGGAATATTTTTTGAAAGCAAAATACATCTTATTACATTTCCATAGAGCTTAAATTAGTTCGTCATAATTTCTTTAATATTGAATAGATCATTAATCAGATATTATTAAACAATTATTGTTTTTTTCTAAACCTATTAAAATCTGGCAGTTCAGCGCACGAGTGAACTTAAAGTACAGCCGCCTCTGATCCCATCCCAATCTGCTGACCTGTACCGCCAAACCCGCCGAGTGCCTCTTGGGCTGGGATCGGGTGGGGAGTAGACGGATACAGACTTCACCAGACAATGGTCGGAGCTACCCAAAGGTGAAGATACCGACACAGAGTAGCGGTCTGGATCTGTTGTCAGCAAGAGGTCCAAGCAATTGGCAGTGTGCGAATCAACATCCGGCACCCTCGTTGCTCCCTGGACCAGCTGGGCGAGATTTAACGCAAGCGCAAGCTTTCGCGTCTCTCGCTCAGCATGATCAGTGCACTGGTATGGGAAGAGCCACTCCTGGTGGTGGGCATTGAAATCCCCCAATATCACTAATTGGGCAGAAGGGTACCGCTGCTGTGCCGCATCAGCCGCCTCACACAGATGCTCCGTAAGCCTGGTTGTCTTCTGATCTCCACTGTGCGATCGGTAGACACAGGCGTAGATAATTTTATCCAGGCCTGTGTCCACCAGTGCCCAGAGCACGGAAAACCTTGAGTCCTCAAGGTTTCGGAGACGCCGATAACAGATGTCGTCTCGGGCGTACATGCATACACCCGCGCGTGGTTTAAAATTGTGCTCCAGGGTAAACCCTGGGTATGATAAGTACGACACGTCTGACGGACATCCGATCTGCGTCTCCGAAAGGAAAAGAAGAGCTGGTCTATCAGTCTCCAGGTGGTGATGGACTGCTTCAAGATTTGAGTGCAGCCCTCTTATGTTGCTGAGGTGCACTTTGTGTGACAGGGAGTGCTGCCGCTGTACAGCTTTTCCTTTACTTTTCCTTGGCATAGTTGAGTGAAAAAGGGGAGGAGAAGGCAGTGAGAAGAGGTTCCACGCTGGCAACCCACAGACACGCACTGATAGGACGCCATCAATGGGGGACTGGTCTGGAGACTGCGGGGACGCCCCCCTCGGGCCCTGTCTTCTGGTCGCCAACCAGCACGATGGTGCATTCCGGGATTTTTCGACAGTTGGCGGGGCAGCCTTTCGTGTGTGGCTGGCACACTACTTGGGCCCCCAACTACCGGTCCGCCGCGGTCGGCCAGCGGCGCACCGTGCCTCGGATCCCGCTACCCTCCGCGACCAGTCTCCCGATACGCCCATAACAGCGCGCGTCAGACCGGTCCGCCTGCAGTGGAACAGCTATCTCGACCCAACTCCTCTAGTTGGCTACACCGAGCATCGTACCGGAACACGGCTAGGCCGCTTGGCGGTACGTCTTTGCCCGGTGGGTGGTCGCAAGCCTTCGGCCGAAGCCTACCACCAGTTTGTGTCACCTGATTAGCACCACCCGGGGGCCACGTGTAGGGAATCGTATAGGGTGCTCTCCTACGGACGAGGGTGACTCAGCCCCCATTTACACTGCCCGCTATTTACACTGCGTTGTGCTTCCTCCTCTTCGCATCGTGTTTCTCATTACTGAGGGTCGTGATTCCCGTGACAGCTAGGAGACCAACTTTTCTCTGACGATGATTCTCCATCTGTGTCTGTCCTTGGCAACGTGGAGTGCATCGTGCAGCTTGGTGCTCAGCGTTGCACGTATATGGTCAGACCATCTGATCGGGCTCGGCTCTGATGACCCTCGGCCTCTTGCCAGTGATCATCAGCTGCTCGAGGTTATGACCATCCTTTCGGGCAATGTTATGTTGTGTTGTGCTTAGCGTTCCGAATAAGTTAAAGTAAAATAGTTGAGGCCATATTTAAAATTAAGTTTTATTGTAAAAAATCACATAACAATAATAAAATGTAATAATCATCACAGTGCAGTAAGTACTAACATATTATATATACAGTAGGTAGGTTCTACTGTTTTTTCTAATCTCATTTTACAATAATTTGTTACAGGATTTTTTTAAAGCTACGGGGCCTTAATCTAACGATACCATGTATCGTTATTATGTGATATTTTAAATATAATAATAAATTCTAAACACTATTATAAAATTAAATAAAAACTAATTAGGCGCAATTTCTTCCTTGTAAATAGTAAGTAGGTTCCTACCTACCTCGACGACAGAATGGTTAAACGTAGGTAGGTAGATATATGAAGAATGGCATAGTGGACACTTACTTTGAGGAATTTTAAATTTATTTAAACGTTTAGTATGGTAGGTTTAATTTTTCAATCAAACAAATTTCATTCGTGACTGTACCAACTTTTGAGGACAATTATGCTAATAATTTTAGAAGGTTGGTAAAATGTATTGCGCGGCCGCTTTTTTGTAACATTCCAGATTTGGTCGGGTTACCACATATAAGTATTGTTTTTCGATTATCTCGTTAATTAATTAGTGTACAAGTCTGATATTTCACAGGTATATAATTGAACTATATATCTAATTATTGATATAAGATTCAGTTACCACCACTACAGGAAACTCGGTTAATCGGTCTTCAAAAAACTCAGCTGCGCGCCGAGGCCGGAACAAATTGAAGTTTCTTCATAACTATTTAATTTCTTATAGGATACTAATGAAACTTCAGTACCATTTATAGGCAGTAATTAGCTATATAATAACGTTTCAAGTTAGTCTTCGGACCGCTTATTGGAAGTGCTAGGACCTATTAAAGCATATTTTATTGCGTAACAAATTATAACTAATTAGCCAGATGTCATGTACAAAAATTATAATCATCCGTTTAGTCAATTCCGAGATCCAGCAATCGTGCAAACGTTACCACAGCAGGATTTTAAATATCTTCGCAATCATAGCAAATATACATACAAATTAAGTTGTACCATTTATTTCAAATTAATATCTAATTATTTAGATAACATTTATTTCAACATACCCGTTAGAAAACAAAAGATCTGGATGCGGTAACGTTACTCCAGACGGAACTGTTTTTATCAAATAATTAAAAAACTATCAGCTTACCAAATTAATAAATCTGCTTACCAATTACAGAAGCTGTATATCTAATTATCTATTGTACTTAGAAGACGATTTTTGACATTATCTGGCTGTAGTAACGCACTCCACTAGGGCATGCACTTTCGTACATTTTCAATTTTGAAATTAGCTTTCGAAATTGGACTCGGAGGAGGAGCCAAATTTAATGGAAAATCAAAATAATACTTAAACTAAACTCAAAATACAAAATTAGTAGTCTGGAGACATGCCTAAGTGCAATTTATATTTAAACAAAGTGAATTTTCTTTTTCTCAAGACTTCTACAACAAATACTCCACTGCTGGGGACACCTTCGACGATAGCGCCTCATAAAATCACCCAGCTCGTTAGTGACAATAGGATGAGATGCGTAAGTCCACTATCTTGGTTTAACCATGTACGGTGAGGCTTCATAAAGTGAGTGCTTTGCAATCTCGCAGGCAGAAATAGACTGACAGATGTCCGACGCTGCAGGACTAAAATCAACAGCCAGCAGCGGAAAATAGTTATTTGAATAGCAAATGGCCTGGCTGTAAAGAGCGGAGCGCATCTCCTACAGGCACATTCAGTTACTGATCGGGCACGGTTGCTTTTGTGAGTACCTGAACAGGATTGGGTGAGAGGCAACAGTAAATTGCCATCATTGTAGAGGCAACTTGGATTCTGCACAGCACACGCTAGAGGAGTGCCTTCTTGGGCCTTTGAGCGGTGGGTCTTAATCGACAGGATCGGGAGAGACCTGTCTCTGCCAGTATTAGTGAAGAATATGCTGACGGAGACGGAAAAGTGAGTGAAATAGCGACCGAGTGGAATCGTGAGAAGGTCAATCCCACTCGGAGAAAAAAGCATCGTGGAGGCAACCACCTCGATGTAGACACGCCCAAACCCCGCCTGTATCATTTAAGGCCGGTGGAACTCCGGGGTTTCGGGTGCTCAGAATAGGGACTCTGTCCGTCCACCGAGTGAACTCAGGAAAGACAGACACAGTGATCATGTGCTACCGTGCACAGCGAGGCTCAAGGGAGACTATAGTAAAATATATAGTCTCCCCAAGAATGTGGTATTTTAAGAAGTGCTGATGTGATCACTGGTTTGGTTCTAATGAGGTTGTGTTTTTTTGCCTGGTTTTTTCCCCTTTTTTTTATTTGTTTATTTATTAAAACTTCATGCAACATACAGGTACTACATAGGCAGTTTTAATGCCTGAGGCATTATCTAGCAGTCAACCAAGGATGGTAGAGAGATAACATGGCAAGTGCATAAAAAATAAAAAGAATTATTTCTATTTTTTATGCACTTAAGAGGACCCTTTACGAACCGCCTATCGCCGACGCGAGCACGGTCGGAAAGCTTGTTGTTTCATCCAGCGCAATGCTTGAAAAAGAGGCAAAGCGAAAAGAGAGAGATAGCGCCTGAACGCTCGGTTGTCATTCGGTAACTTCCGCCGCTCACTCGCGGGCGATCGCCGCCGGCCGGCCGGCCGCCCGAGTGAGCTACGTGCGACCCATTCATTCATGCACAGAGTACATCATTCATGATAATAATATAGCATCGCGCGCGCGCTTCCAGTTTTGTAAATTGCCTTGCATGCAGGTACATACAACTACATTTAGTACGGACGTAGCCCTTGGCCCCGGGGATGCGTGTTTATATTTTTACCAATCTAGTTACCGTACGTGCGCTAGTTTTTATTGCATGTAAATTATTTAAAATATATTAGTTTTTTCGTTATTTATGTAGGATACCTACATAAAGTACGAAAAAGTAAAGGTACCTAAATAATTTATTCTGCTTATAGAATAGCACAAGCAGAAAACAAATTTATTTTATACCTATGCGGTCAGTCAGGCAGCTAAAATTAGTAGGTATAATTACAATGTACGTAGGCACCTACGTCGTACAGGCGGTTAATCAAATAAAGTAGTCTGAATACAGTTTGGCATATATATTTTTTATTTTATAGAAAAATACATAAAACTCGGTTATCGAGAAGATTCCGATTTCCGAAAACAAGCATACATTTTTTTTATATAAGTCCTTATGCTATGATGTCCTCCACCCTGAGGCAAACGAAAGGGTTTTTTTAGGGTTCCGTACCCAAAGGGTAAAAACGGGACCCTATTACTAAGACTCCGCGATCCGTCTGTCTGTCTGTCTGTCCGTCTGTCACCAGGCTGTATCTCATGAACCATGATAGCTAGGCAGCTGAAATTTTCACAGATGATGTATTTCTGTTGCCGCTATAACAACAAATACTAAAAAGATAAAAAAATAAATATTTGAGTGGGGCTCCCATACAACAAACGTGTGTTTTTTGCCGTTTTTTTGCGATAATGGTACGGAACCCTTCGTGCGCGAGTCCAACTCGCACTTGGCCAGTTTTTTTTATCGATGTCCTATTCTATGAATTTCTTAAAAACATCTCACATACACAAGACACCCAGATCCGGAACAACTATCTATAGGCCATAGAAATATTTGTTCAGTGCGGGAATCGAACCCGCGACACACAGTACAGCAGCCGATCGCTCAACCACTACGCCAACCGTGTTGTCAATTCGACACGTAGTTATGTAATATTATTGGAACTGCACGATATTCTCATAAAATGCGTGTCGCGGGTTCTATTCCCGCACGGAAAAAGTATTTGTATGGCCTATAGATAATTGTTCCGGATCTGGGTGTCATTGACAAAATACTTATAAAAATACCTGTAATAACTAAATTTACACATTCGTGCTGTTTGTTGCTATGGAGTTCGGTTGTATGCTCTATATTTTGAAAACTGCTGGACCGATTTTGATGAAGCTTGCATTATTCCCTAAGTTGAGAGATTAGATATTCAATCCAACACAAAAAAAAAATATCACGATCTCATAAGTAGTTTCAGAGAAATGCGTGGATAAACATACATACATACACTTATGACATTTTGCACACGTATTTAGAAGCCCACATAGAGTAACATATGTGAATATTGTGCAATTCCAACAATATTATATACATACGTGTCGAATTGATTATCTCCTTTTTTTTGAAGTCGGTAAAAAAATCAATTCTGTTTATTTTTTGTTTGTTTTATTGGTCTAAAACCATCTTCGTTTTATTGCCATAATGAAACCAGTTTAGGTCACATCGGTTGAATGGTTTCAAAGTCTGTAACGGACATAGGTAGAAAAAAAAATTGTGTTTTATATATTAGGGCAACTGGCTATCAAAACATTTTATTTTATATTGGCTAAAACCGTCGCTTAGAGTATGCAGCCGACAGCACAGTTGCATAGAGGTACTTGTCCAACGCAAGGGCTACTAGGGCGAGATCCGGTATATTCGTGAGACTATGGTGAAACGCTTGAACCAGTCCTTGACGACGGGGAGGTCAACACACAGGACCACATTGTATTCGACATCCCACAAGAGATTTTGAAAAAACCGACCCCTGCAGAACCCCACAGCCAGAACCCACGTTTGGCCAGGGACTTCATCCGTGCCTAGTGCGTGTGATCCCTACGTGAATTTTGGTTTGTATTTTTACCTAAAAATGTATTTTTTTCGTTGGTTTCTGTTTGAATATTATTTAGTATTATAGTTAGTACCTATCAGAAATAGAGATAAGTATATCAGTTTTAGAGTAACATAAAATAAAATAAATAATATTATATACATACAAACATACATACATACAAGATACGCGCGAAAAACATTACTCTTTCCTTTTAGTCGGGTAAAAAGCAATAATGTAACGTAATTTACTTCGCCAAAATCGAGTGAAATCGCGTATTTTTTAAATGAAAATGGTTGTGTTTTGTAGGTAGGTACCATCGACCACATAGCCACTAGGGGCTGTGTGGTCGCTGGTAGGTACTTACAAAACATAACCATTTGTCGGCAACTTGGTGTAGAGTTGTAGACTGATATAAATAATAATTCTAAATAGTCCGTCAGTTAGATTATCGAGAAATATTGGACACGTATTTTTTTAAATATTAAATCATAAAAAAATTATAAAGATAAAGCTCGTCAAAGTTCAGGAGTTGGGATTGTGATGTCACTTTACGTGACGTCACGCGCAACTTCAACGCACGGAGCTTAGATTATGTAAAGTAACAGATATAGCGTACGGAACAAGAGAGCGCAACCACCAATACAAATACAAATTGAAAAACAAATACAGTCTCGCGTTAGTACGAAACAACGCGTCGCACTGCTTACACGTCACAAGTCATTTCTTATTTTATGTGTAAAAATTCCGTCTTGTATCTTTAAACATTGCAAAAGTTGTTCACAAAAACAATAAAAAGAAGATGGAATATCTTCCTTACTTAGCTTGGTAACTTTTGATTATTTTATAGTTTTGCTATTGATTTACCCACTAATATTTACAGCTCACTCGGAACACAAAATATTGGCAGTAATTGGTTGGTGTTGCCAGTCTACATCAAAATAAGTTTCCTTGAATTAGGGAAATGTACATTAGTAGTACGTAGTAGTATGTGTAGTAGTACGTAGGAAGTAGCATAGTAGTACGTAGGAAGATCGTTTAATTTATACATTTATACAGGAAAATTTTGTAACTAGTGTGCAATTGTTTTTAGTGGTTCAGTATCAGTAATGGAACACATTTCTATTAATTGTTCAATACCTTTTTTATATCCGATTTGAAATCTATAAAATATGGACACAATCTATTCGTATAAATATAATTCATTGAACCAGTGACACGCGGTGGGGTTGCGACAGGGGCGCGGGGTACCCGGGAAGGGGGATAAGTGATAATCGTATTGAACCTTCGCTTAACATTTTTGCATTCATTTTTGTTTAGCCGAAATCTTTGGAGCTTTGATTTTTATTCATTATTTCACATAATATTCCTTACAAATTTTAGCTTAATAGATAGGGTTTTCACACGTACTCAATTTACATTCATAATATTTACACATTTGGCCATAATTAAAAAGTTTCTAGAACAAAAACAGGAAAAAATCCGGTTTGTTTACTTTTTCATTATAATGATTAGCGATTATCTCGTAAACGCGTGAAACAATTTAGATGATTCAAACGGATATAATGGTTCTAGGCCAAGAACTTTTATTTGACACCAACATCATCAAAATATCTCAACAAACAAAAAAACACATTTTTAAGTTCCTCGCGTAATTATTCAACATGTATGATATCGATTATCAATTCTTTAAAAAACTATCTCTATCAACTTTTATAGTAAAATTATCGTAATAAATATTTTGAATTATGTATGTCTTTCAATTATTTTTATATAGAAATTTCACAAACGCGTTATTTTTCAGTAGTTTATTAATAATCATTAAGTGAATTTTAAATAACTTTATTTCTATTAAAATTTATTTGATAACCATCATTCTGTCAAAATACTACAAGTAATTACTGTAAGTAACAATTTGTAACATTAATATTTTTGAGAACAATCGAAATAAATGTGGGAGTTTTTCCCAACATCTGGCATCCTTATACGCACACAGATGTACGTGTCTCTACAGTGCCGCTCTTCGCTGTCACGCACACTAATATATAGCGCGGCACCGCTCTCTTGTTCCGTACGCTATATCTGTTACTTTACATAATCTAAGGTACGGAGAATAAACCGTTGCGAATGCGATGCTTGCTTTTGATCAAATAAACCGCACACTGCACTGTTACCGTTCCGTCACGCGGCAAGTTCGCGCGCCGTTCGCCCGCGCCGGTGATGTGCGATCTCGCAACGTTGCGTTGCAGCCTGATACAATTGTATCAGTACTGAGTAGCAATAAAAATATCTATAATTTTATACCGATACTCAAGGAAGTATTGCGAGCATCTGGCGGGTGTTTCGAGGGTCCCTACCTACCCTACTTACCCACATGTGACATACCCTACCTACCTACCCACCCTATCTACCGGGTAGGTAGAGTGAGTAAGTAAGTAGGTAGGTCCTGCCCACCCTATCTACTTACCTACCCTAACTACCTTACTACTTACCTAACTTATATCTACCCAACCTAGGTACCTAAACTACCTAACTACCTACCCTACCTTCAAAACCTAACATCAAAACAAATTCGGTGCCCGTATTCACTAATGCCAGGTTCGTTTCTTATAAAATATAAGGTATAAAAAAGCAAGATCGTTGTAGTAGGTAAAACAAAATTCTCTAAATAAATGAAATAGATACGATGCACACTCACGTACTTACGCGTAGTACTCATCAAATTCATTCATTATCTACTAGCCGAGCGAGCGGCGAACTTCATTCAACTCCCCCGTCTCACCCCGCCCGACCCCGCACGACTCGTCTCCCCGCGCACCTCATACCCCCTTGTTGACGAACAAGCAAGTGAGAACGCGATAACATTGAACGAAAAATGGCGTTCGAAAATTTCATAAAACTTGTTCCAGGTGTTACGTGTTTTTGAATAAGCCTTATAAGTTTGTGAAATAAAAATTTGTTATTTAGAATCTCCATTACATTTGTAAGGTTTCTATCGAGATATTTTCTTTAGTTTTACAATTTATGAATACATTATGAACGGCCAAAGTTCAGGTAAAATTTGTGCAAAAATCCAGATTTTTGGAGGCTTATACTGAATTGGTTTCTCCAAATTTTTATTTTCTGCTTCGATAGAAACCTAGATATAGTGCACAAGATACCTATTAGTTCAAAAAAATCAGAGATAGATGTGTTAAAATCACGGTCACGTTAATCACGTACGAGCGTTTGTATGAAAAGTTTGTCGGGTTGTCCGCTCTTAAGTTCAGGAACAGGTTTACCACCGATAGCAAAAAAAAAAATGGGCATTCCCAGCAAACGATCGTAGACCTTTTCAAAGTATTCCTCTCACTGGCCACCATTATTATAAAGTTCGGTTTTTCTATATCGCCGAGCTTCCTTCACTCTTCTTTATTTATTTAACACCATAGTTAGGCGTAATGTTAGCACACATGGTCACAAGGTGGCCCAAAGCAACGGTCTAATTGGCTTCAGATTCGTATTCTGACTCATTTTCAGATGATGCTCTTTTCGTTTCAATAATAAATTTCATAATTGTATAAAAAATAACATAATATTTAAATTAAATCCAGTTTCAAAATTTCGAAATTAGGGGTGTCAATTTCGAAATTAATAAACATGTAAATATGGTCCGAAATTTCGAAACTATGAAATTTCGAAATGCATGCCCTAAGATAATAGTGGTGAACTTAATAAACTCAAATTTTACAAATTTAATTTATTTTACGAGAGAAAGCTTTTCAAAAATATGAGTAGTGAATCGAAATTATCCATACTTCCTACTAATATTATAAATGCGAAAGTTTGTGAGGATGTATGTATGTTTGTTACTCTTTCACGCAAAAACTACTGCACGGATTTGGATGAAACTTTATAGTAATATAGGTTATACATCAGAATATCACATAGGCAACAATTTATAATGTTTTTTTTTTGTAATTTGGTCATAATATACCGTGGGCCATGGCGGCCGTTTGGTGGTTACTCCAACCAGCCCACCTCCCTCCAGAAGTTGATTAGAGCTCCTGGTTTTCTCAGAACGTCTGTGTAAGATCTGGCTGACCCGAGGGTCTGTGTTCTTATCTGGGTTATATACCTTTACATTCAAAGAGAACATGCGCAACGGTTTCCTCAGCCCCCATGCATGCCCTGCACAGAGGACTATCCGTTATGCCCATTGTGTGGAAGTGTTTATTAAGTGAGCAGTGTCCCGTGATGGTCCCCGTCACCAAGCGCAGGCCATTCCTATCCAGGCGTAGAAGACGCCTGGTGAGCCTACTGTCCGAGGATGGCAAAGCCTCTTTGGACTGCCTGCAGCCCGGTGTCGAGGTCCACCAGTTCTCTGCCTGTGTCTGGGTGAATTCCTGTAGCCACCGCAGGTGGCTACAGGATTGCTTGAAAGGGATTGGTAAAATCGGTTCGGGTCCATAGACCGCTGTACTGGATCCGCGTCTCGCAAGCTCATCAGCTGCGTCGTTGCCCAGTGATCCGCTGTGTCCCTTTATCCATTGAAGTGTCACCTTGTTACGGCTGGATAGTGTTGTTTGTTGCAGTGCGTTGTGACATTCTAGTATTAGTTTTGATGTTATACATTTTTTCCGTAAGGATTGTAGGACTGAGGCGCTGTCGGAGAGTATACGTATGTTGGTGTCCGTAACCTTCCTGGCTTCTAGGGCGTGGACAGCAAGTATAATGCCCACACATTCCGCCTGAGAGACGGTGTTGTGTGCTCCTAGCGAGCTGGATAAGTTTATATTAAGGTCGTGAGAGAAGACTCCAACTCCTGTACCGGAGTTGGTCTACGATTCGTCGGTGTATCGATATCGATTCGATCCTCTCATCTCTTTCGGGCCTGAGTAGTCACACTGTTCTTCTGTTAGTGTTATATTATAGTACCTATGAAAGTGGTGTGTTTTTGGGGCTTTGTCGCAGCGTGATGCCATCAACGGTATTCGTTTGTTCGCGTCTTCCTTAATGCGTGTGTGCTTGACTCTGGAGTCTTTACTCAGGGTTTCTGATAGGTGGAGCCTAAAAGCGGCCAGGGCTGCCTCCTCTCGCACGATGAGGTGCAGAGGAGGCAGTCGATCTGGCACCGTTGGAGAGACTGCAATACAGCTCAAGTCTCGATCGAATCGAAGGCTTTCTCGTAGTCCACAAACGCTAAACAGAGAGGCAGGTTATACTCTTCGGTCTTCTGTATGACCTGCCGCAGCGTATGTACGTGGTCTACGGTGCTAAAGCCTTTTCGGAATCCGGCTTGTTCGGGAGGCTGGAAATCGTCTAACCTGCGCGCGAGACGATTCGACGATTCGTGATGACTCTTGAAAACAACTTGTAGACATGGCTAAGAAGTGAGATGGGCCTATAGTTCTTCAGCCGGGCATTGTCGCTTGGCATCAACGTTAATGGCGAGTACATCACTCACCTTCGATTTGCCGATGACATAGTGGTCATGGCTGAAACCATGGAGAGCCTCAGTAAAATGCTCGATGACCTCAGTAGAGCTTCCGAAAGAGTGAGTCTTAAAATGAACATGGACAATACAAGGTCATGATGAATGACTATGTAACACTCACTCCTATCAAGATCGGAGACTCTATACTCGAAGTTATAGATGATTATGTCTACGAATTTGAATGAATTTCTTTGCGTGATCACGTCAGAAATGATGATATCCGCAGGAAAACCAAAGTTACCGACATAACCCGAAGAATTGCCGAACTTAAGTGGCAGTGGGCAGGGCACATTGCTCGCAGAACGGATGGCCGATGTGCCGAAAAATTCTGGAGAGGCGACCGCGAACCGGAAGACTATACGATGGAAGGCCTCCCACTACGTGGACCGATGACCTGGTTAAGGTTGCGGGAAGGCGCTGGATGCGAGACGCACGGGATCGGTTAATGTGGCGACGCCTGGGAGAGGCCTATCTCCAGCAGTGGACGTCTTTCGGCTGAAATGATGATGATGATGAGGGGTGGAATTTCCAAAAATCCTTTCTTAGTGTTCACCTACAATACCAAAGGAACCTACGTGCCAAGTTTTATGATTGAAGCTTCAACCGTTTTGGCTGTGCGTTGATGGTCAGTGAGTAGGTCAGTCAGTCAGTCACTTTCTTCTTTTATATGTTTAGATAAGAAGATAGATAAAGATAGAAAATTATAGTTATCAACAGACTTTAAAGACTTAAAAGTATTTTTTTAAATTTTTCCTTTGTAAAAGAAGGACTTTTGTACACAACATTTCATCCCCCATGATCCGCCCCCCCAAGGACGGAATGCCCAAAAAAACATAATTTGCGTTAGATTTTAATCTTCAGCCCAGATCCAAAATTCGAAGATCCTAACTTCAAAACTGGCCGACTTTCACACAGACTTTCATCCCCTATTGCACCCCCTTAGGGGTGGAATTCACAAAAAACCTTTCTTAGTGGATGCCTGCACAGTATAAAGTATCTATTTGCAAAATTTCAAGTCTCTAGGCGATTTCACCCTCGTGGGGGTGCAATCTTCAAAATCGCTGAGATACGTGTAAATTATTTTTTAATCTTCAGTCTAAACCCAAAATATGAAGATCATGACTTTAAAACTGACGGATTTTCATACAAACTTTCATCCCCTATTTCACGCCCTTAGGGGTGGAATTTCCAAAAATCCTTTCTTAGTGCTCACCTACACTACCAAAGGAACCTACGTGCCAAGTTTCATGATTGAAGCTTCAGCCGTTTGGCCTGTGCGTTGATGGTAAGTGAGTCAGTCAGTCAGTCAGTCAGTCAGTCACTTTCTTCTATTATATGTTTAGATTATAAAGAGGAAAGATTTGTATTTTTGTACTGGACCGATTTCAAAAATTCTTCCACCGTTAGGAAGCAACACTATCCCCGGGAATAACCCGGGTTACATAGGCTACTTTTTATCTCTGTATTCCATTGGGTACGGGAAATACGCGGGTGAAACCGCGAGGCGTCCGCGAGATTTTCTCTATTCCCAAATGGCTGACTTTTACCTTTTTGCTCTTGTTGAAGCTTTTCATAGAGTCCAGAAAATTAAGTCAGATTTTTTAGGTCGTATCGTCCGCGGCTGTTTTATCATACACACTACACAAACACACCTACATGAAACATAAGGTATATGTAGTGTAGTGTGTAGGGCAAACAGCCGCAAATGATCCTGCTTTATAGGTAGTTAAATAAATAAAAGTGTAACGCGCGCACCTAAATTCAAAATTCGAACATCGCGCCAAAACTCCTCCATATGCCGTAATACGTCTGTGCGGATGCGGAGACCATGCGATTCACACACGCGTACGCCGCTCGCGTGATGTCACGAGAGCCAATCAGGGCGCTCGCGGCGGGGAAGGGACTCGCTGCGCGCTTACAGAGCGCGGGGGTGTCGCGCGGCCAGTGAACGACAGGCGATGACGTAGTGAAGGCACGCGTCGCATGCTCTCGCGCTTCCCACTTTGTGTCTTGGCTTTTGTCTAGTTTAATGTTTACCTAAGTAGATGTACGCTTGTAAAGTGAGAATACAACCCAGTTTGTTGAATAGTGGAACGAACTTCGTTTTATTTTGGCTAGCATCCTTTACACTGGCGCTCAACTAGTGACCACGAGAAAACGACGCGACGCGGCCGCCGCCATTTTTGTTGGAATTAACTTCGTTGGACGTCTTGGACTCGCGAAGAAAACTACGTCAATCACCGATCGTCGACCGATCGTCTGTTTGTGAAGAACGTGTCCTTGTTACTCTTGCACCATGCCAGTCGTTCCACGGCGTGCGGCAGGCCGCCGTGTCGCCGACGACCAGGGGCAGGGCAACTCGGACGACGAAGCCCGCGAGGTCGTAAACGTCGAAGCGCCTGGAGCAGCGCCGACGCGACATCAACCATCGCCGGAGGCAGGACCTTCACAACAGATCGCTGATCTGTCATCACTCATGGAAGCTTTCGCCAAGTCTCAGGCGGAAGCCAATAGGCAGCTCATTGAGACGCTAATATCTACGTCGATCGCGCACGCGCGGTCGCCAACTCCAGCGACTGCCGACGGGTTCGCGTCGACGAGTTTGGGAGGCGCCAACTCACACGGAGGAGGCAACTTCAGCAACTGCACGGCCCGCTTTGACGGCGAGAAGAAGGACGTCGAAGTGTTGGAGGCGTTTATAGACGCGGTGCAGGTGTATAAGGACTGCGCCGGCGTCAGCGACGAGCACGCGCTGCGCGGTCTACCCATCCTACTCGTCGGCGACGCAGCGGTATGGTGGCAGGGTATTAAGAGGAGTGTACGCGACTGGGACGATGCGATCAACCATCTACGTGCGATGTACGGCAGCATTAAACCCGCGTACAAAGTTTTTCGTGAAATGTTCGCGGAGGAGCATACGGCCCCTCAACGTAGTGAAGTGTTCGCGTGTAAATTACGTGCTCTCATGAGTACGTTACCGTATGAGTTGTGTGAAGAAGCTAAAGTGGACATTGTGTACGGTCTCTTGGATCGCAGGATCCGCAAACGGTTGCCGCGGGAATTGTTAAACTCGCTCGACGATACCATATGTAAGTTACGGCATGTCGAGGAGTCGATGGCAGAGGTAAAGGTACCTAAACCCCCGGTGAGTAAACCTAAGCATTTTACTAAGAGCGACGCTACGGATACTACGACGAGTAGTAATCCAACACAACAAACCCCCACTAGTTCAAACACCTCTACAGGTTTAGGTAAAAACCGTAAAACTGGTAATAATAACAATAAGGGCCTATTCTGTTACGGTTGCGGACAACAAGGCGTTATTAGATCGAAGTGTAATAACTGTACGCAAATAGATAAAAAGGTCCCAACTAAAAGTAGTTCGTCTTTTAACTCGATCGATCTAAAGCCTGTTAGTGTGTCACATTATAGTAGTTCTCTGCCTACCCGCGATCCAGACTGTGAGTCGCAATATTATTATTATCACGACGACGAACCAATGTTTACGGAACAATATTCCGCGAAGTCCGTAGAGTGTTTACATTTCGATAAACCGGATTATTCTGGAAAAAGTCCTTATTCTGGTAAACAGCCGTATTCTGTAGAAAATCGTTATTCGGTAAGTAAGTCAAACATTGATTTCGATCGTTCGATTGATCGTGTTTATTTTGAACATTTTGAATGTTTAAATGATATGTCGTGTGTTAATTATAGTACTTTAGAGGGTCAGCAGTACTCTGAGGATAATGCGAATATTCAGAGTGCAAATATTGACCCCGACCCGACCTGGCCGTTAGTAAGTATAGGTATCGGAGGTCGCGAGGGCACCGCTTTTATTGATACGGGAGCTTCGCATTGCCTCGCTAGCCCTTCGCTTTATCATGTATTATTGGAGGCTGGTACTGTGTTTTTAGAAGATCAGCGCGTTATCAGTCTGGCTGATGGGACAAGTACGGCGCGTACGATTCTCACGGGCAAGTGCAACGTAACATTGCAGGGCCGTGATGTGCTAACCACGTTCTTGGTGATACCTGGTGCGGACACAAGGACACTTCTGGGACGTGACTTCATCACCGATGCAGGCGTCGTGTTGAACTTGCCTCAGTGGTCATGGAGCTTTGCCGACGACCCCGAGAACAACTATGATTTTGTTCGATTTTATAGTTGTGTTTCATCGAGCGACGCAGATGCATTATGTGTAGACGCTTCTCAGCTGCACTTGAGAGAAGACGAGGGCATGAATTTGTCTGTTAGTCAGCGAGCCCAGCTGAATAATCTGATCGCGTCGAAGGCTACGCGCTTCGCCGCCGATGGTGAACCTACGACTTTCGCGACGCACCATATCAAGGTAGGGGAGAAGCAAGACCCAATAGCTTCTCCGCCCTACCGGATGTCACCAGCCAAACGACTGATATTGGAGAAAGAATTAGACAAGTTGCTGTCAACCGATGTGATCGAGGAGTGCGAGTCTCCTTGGGCGGCCAACGTAGTGTTGGTTACCAAAAAGGATGGAGGTACGCGGCTCTGTATCGACTACCGTAAATTGAATTCGGTCACAGAACCAGATAGGTACCCACTCCCAAGGATGGATGATGTTCTCCACGCAGCCAAGACTAGCAACTTCATGTCGACCTTGGACCTTCGGTCAGGCTATTTTCAAGTGTGTGTCAGTAACGAGGATCGTGACAAGACGGCGTTTGTCACACCGTTAGGAACATTTCGTTTTAAACGAATGCCCATGGGTTTGCGCAATTCAGGCGCTACTTTTCAAAGATTGATGGACAGATTTAAGTCAAATCTTCAAGGCGTCTCTCTATTGTGTTATTTAGATGATCTGATTGTGCTGTCGGACAGCTTCGACAAGCACCTTAGCGACCTTGAAGCTGTATTTGACAGGCTTGAGCTATTCAATCTGAGGATTAATCGCGAGAAGAGTGTTTTCGCCCGTGATTCCGTGAAGTTCTTGGGACATCTTATTGTACCCGGCGGGATCCAGGTTGATCCGGGTAAGACAGCTGCAATTAATGATATGGCCGTCCCCAAGAATCTCACCCATTTGAAGTGCTTTCTGCAAACTTCTAGTTGGTTTAGACGCTTTATACCTAATTATGCAGAGGTAGCGAGGCCGTTGACCTCCCTTCTAAAGAAGGATATTACTTGGCATTGGTCAGATGATCAGCAAGCTGCTTTCGACGGTATAAAGCAACTGTTGGTGTCTGCTCCTATATTACGCCAGGCTGACGAGACCCTACCGTTTACCCTTAGAACAGACAGTAGTGGTTACTGTCTGGGGGCAGTTTTAATGCAGGGGGAGGGGCCCGAAGAGCGCCCTATCGAATACGCCAGTCGCCTCCTTAATCAGGCTGAAAGGAACTACAGTACCACGGAAAGGGAAGCCTTAGCAGTAGTGTGGGCAGTGACCAAATTCCGCGGGTATATAGAGGGCGCCGAGATCGTTGTGAAATCGGATCACCAACCATTAAAATGGCTGATGAACGTTAAATCACCCAGTGGACGGTTAACCAGGTGGGCACTTACTCTACAGTCGTATAACCTGCGTATTGAGTACACCCCAGGCAAATCCAATGTGATCGCCGATACCCTCTCGCGCCCAGCCTGTACAGACGAGACGGAGTGTGACTTATGTCAGGCTGTTATTGATGTTCCAGCTAGGGACGCTCGCGGTTATCGTGAGATCCAGTTGCGAGATCCTGATGTCCGCAAAATACTGGAAGATCTGGAGGCATCGGACGAACCGTTTAGGGGGAGACCATGGGCTGATCGTGGTTATGTCACCTCCGACGGTGTACTTTATAGATACGGACCGGAACAGAGTGAAAATGACGACGCTTGCCTGGTCGTGCCGTCGAGCGAGAGAAACAAGGTCCTTGCTGACTACCACGATGCGCCTACTGCCGGTCACCTAGGCATCGAACGAACCCTCCAGCGTATCGCTTCGCGATACTATTGGCCAGGTATGAGAGCGTTCGTAACCAAATATATCAAGGAATGTGTCCCGTGTCAACGATATAAGGTGGACACGCGTAAGCCTGCGGGGCTTATTCAGTCTACAGCCGTGGCGCAGCGATTTGAAGTTATTGCTGTCGATCTTTTCGGGCCACTCCCAGAGACTAAGTCAGGCAACAAATGGATTTTAATTATCGAAGACGTCTGCTCTCGTTGGGTAGAATTGTTTCCCTTGAAAAGCGCAACTAGCTTCGATTGTGCTGAGGTGATGGTTAATGAGGTTTTCTTGCGGTATGGTGTTCCTCGTCGCATGATTAGCGACAACGGGGTGCAATTCATCAGCGAAATCATGCAGCAGGTATGCTTTGTCTTTGGCGTTGACCAAGCGCTGACACCTTACTACCACCCCGAAGCGAACCCCGTTGAGCGCAAAAATCGCGACCTCAAACCACAGCTCGCCATACACGTGGGTAAAGATCACTCGACGTGGGATTCACACTTGGCAGCTGTGAGGTTCGCAATGAATTCTGCCGTGACCCATAGCACAGGTTATTCACCCGCAATGTTGACTTTTGGGCGTGAATTACGCGCGCCCGCAGATGTCGTTAACGACATGCGCGCTATCGTAGATGGCGATAGGTTTGTGGCGAATGTGACGCCCTATTTAAAACGGTTGGCGACGATCCTTCTGGACGCTAGGGATGTCCACGAAAAGGCTCAAGACATCCAAAAGAAGTACGCGGACGAGCATCGGCGCCCGGCGCCGGATTACGAGATAGGCGATTTGTTCTTGCTCAAGACCCAAGGCTTGAACGATGCTGGTCGAGGTCAGACCCCTAAATTCATACCTAGGCGCGACGGTCCCTATCGAATACGTGAAGTTCTGAGTAGCACGACTTACAGTCTCGAGCGTGTCAATGGAGAGATTTTGGGGAAGTATCATGCCTCACAACTCACGCCTTTTATCGGGAAAGTGCAACCTCCTTTACAGGAGAAAAGGAAAAGAGGTCGCCCGCGTAAACATTAGTTTCCTAGATCTTATACTTTTGTTACTATTTTTCTAATTGTTCTCTTACCAGCTTCGGTTGTCATTTTATTTATAGCCTTGTCCTAGGTCCTATTCCAAACGCGAGGTCGTGTGTTTGGACTAGAGGGGGAGGTTGTAACGCGCGCACCTAAATTCAAAATTCGAACATCGCGCCAAAACTCCTCCATATGCCGTAATACGTCTGTGCGGATGCGGAGACCATGCGATTCACACACGCGTACGCCGCTCGCGTGATGTCACGAGAGCCAATCAGGGCGCTCGCGGCGGGGAAGGGACTCGCTGCGCGCTTACAGAGCGCGGGGGTGTCGCGCGGCCAGTGAACGACAGGCGATGACGTAGTGAAGGCACGCGTCGCATGCTCTCGCGCTTCCCACTTTGTGTCTTGGCTTTTGTCTAGTTTAATGTTTACCTAAGTAGATGTACGCTTGTAAAGTGAGAATACAACCCAGTTTGTTGAATAGTGGAACGAACTTCGTTTTATTTTGGCTAGCATCCTTTACAAAAGTAATTATTATTGCTCAGCAGAATGTATGTGCGTGTCACAATCACAACAGAATATCAATCAGACAGATTTCTATACTTTAATATAGACACTGAATAAATATTTTTTACCCGACTGCCGAAGGAGGGTAATGTGTTTATCAGTCTATGTATGTATGTTTGTTCCTATGTGGCGTTCTAGAGACCAAACGCGTTGGCCGATTTTGATGGTTCTTACGTCAATCGATTCGTCTTAACCCTGCGACACTGCCACTGGCTACATTAAAATTGGAAAATAGAAAAATGGCGGATTTTGGGCGTCATAATGTGGGGGCCCAAATTTTTTTTTCTTCCATATCTATCGTATGGGGTATCAAAATAAAGGGCTTTAAGAGGTGATTTCAAAAATATATAAAACTTATATGTTTAAACTAGCTGTTGCCCGCGATTTCGTCCGCGTGTTTAAGAAGATATAAAGTTTAATGATGTTTAACGGAAACTATTTTTATATTTCAGTCAACAGAAAATGCCTATCACACTAAGCATCATTTTTTAAAGCACAAATTAGAAAACAAATATTGAGTATCACAAAATTATTTCTTAGCTTATGTCTCCTACTCATAAACTCTAGACTTGCTAAATTTCAGGACAGTAGTACAAAAAGACAACCGGACTTTAATACAAACATGCGAGAGCCCTTAAACCGCATTAACCCGGCCCTGTCGCAAAATCCGTTCTTAGCGGACGTTTACTAACTATGAACTACCTCCATGCCAAATTTCAAGATAGTCGTTAAAAAAATGAAGCACTTTCATATAAACTTGCGAGAACCCTTAGACCTCCTTTATCCGGCCCTGTCGCAAAATCCGTTCTTAGCTGACATCTACTCACTAATTAAGTATAAACTATTTCATGACAAATTTCAAGTTTGTAGCACAAAAAATGAAGGACTTTCATGCAAACTTGCGAGAGCCCTTAGACCCCTAAATCCGGCCCTGTCGCAAAATCCGTTCTTAGCGAACGTTTACTAACTATAAACTACCTCCATGCCAAATTTCAAGATTATGGTTCAAATAATGAAGCGCTTTCATATAAACTTGCACGTGCCCTTAGACCCCCGAAGTCCGGCCCTGTCGAAAAATCCGTTCTGAGCGTCGTCTACTAACTATAAACTACCTCCCTGCCTTTTAAGTTTGTAGTTCGAAAAATTAAGGATTTTCATATAAACTTGCGAGAGCCTAACCCCCTAAATCCGGCCCTGTCGCAAAATCCGTTCTTAGCGGACGTCTACTAACTATAAACTACCACCCTGCCAAACTTCATCTTTATACGTCAAGCAGATTTCGATATTTCGTGATAGGTGAATGAGTGACCTTTCGCTTTTATATACCTAGATATAAGATTCTTCAAAAAAACTTTAACACCCCCTAAATCGAATTTTGGGGGTAGGTTCGAAAAACTTATAATGACAACCTTTATTGCTTACTTAGGTTGATATTTGTGTCAAGTTTCAAGCTTATTAACCTATTCTTCAAAAAAATTAATCGACTTTTGGGGGTATTTTTGAAAAACTAATAATTGGAACCTTTTGTTGCTTACTTAGTTGGGTATTTATGCCAAGTTTCAAGTTTATTAACCTAATAATAAGATTTTTCATTAAAACTTTAACACCCCCTAAATCGTCTTTTGGGGGTAGTTTCGTAAAACTAATAATAACAACCTTTATTATTTATTTATTTTAGTATTTGTGTAATGTTTCAAATTTAGTTACCCATGAAATAAGATTTCGCCATACAAATTTCAACACCCCCTAAATCCACTTGAGGGGGTAGTTTCAAAAAACTATTAATGTCAATCTTTATCATGTACTTAGATTACTGTTTGTGCCAAGTTTCACTAATTTTAGCCGAAGGAATTAGATTTTTCATACAAACTTTAACCCTTAAGGGTAAAATTTCGGAAAATCCTTTCTTATCGGATGCCTACATCATACAAAGAATACACCTTTCAAGTTTCAGGTCTCTACGTTCAGTGGTTTGGGCTGTGCGTTGATCCGTCAGTCAGTCATTCAGGACAAAGCATTTTATATATATAGATGTACCTAATTCTAAATAAATAAAGTTAATTAGAAAAATCAAAAAACCCGACTGCTTAAAAAGCGAACTAAAAAGATGCAAACAAGAATAAAATCATGCTGTGCAGTCGGAGGATACATCATTTTGGTCAGCCAGCTCGCGAACATGTATTAAGCAGTCGGGTTATTGATTTTTTTTAATTAACTTCTTTTTTAATCAAGGACGTCGCCAACCGATGGACCAGAGGGGGGCAAGTTGATATATAGATGGGAAAAAGTAATGCATTTTAAATACGGTACAGTCAAAAGCATATATGAAGCTTTAAACTGGTAGTACGAGTCTTACCCCTACGGCGATTGTTATAAAAACTGTATAAAGTACAATGGGTAACGTTCCGGGCGCTCAATCATCGTAGGTTTTGGGTAAACTTCTCGACCGCTTAATTATGTAAATCTTATAAGTTATAATTAACAAGTTTTCTATGCACATTCAACATGACCATTGAGGCGATTTTCAACACTTTTTAACCAGGTTTTTAGTCTCCTGAAGCTCCTTATGAATTGAATTTGGTGGACCGAACAAAATTTTCAACGCTTTTGTTACTAATTTAGGACATCAACAAATGGCTAGATTTGTTGGGTTGGGTTTATGTTGACTTAGGACTTGTGACTTTTTTCCATTTGGCTACATTCATCTCTAGGGGGGGGCAACTGCCCCTACCTGTCCCCCCTTGGCGACGCCCTTGTTTTTAATCACATATGTTTGATTTAGTTTTAGCTCCTTCTCCTTCAAAACAATAACATGTCAAATGAAATAATTTATTGCAAATAAATGCTCTCAACCTCAGCTCGCAACTCCCTACCGAAGATTACCGAACACAGCCGAGCGTCCAACGCTCGGCTAGATTCGGTAATATTCGTCCGCCATCGTCGCGCGCGGTTTTTTGGCAATTGCGCCATGCATTTTGCCAGTGTCTACTGCGCGGTTTATTTAAAAGTTAGAGCATAATAGTCCAGGAATCTCTCCATCTACGCGAGCTGACTGACCAAATCCAGACGTATCCTCCGACTGCACAGCATGATTTTCGCCTTGTTTACGTCTTTTTAGTTCGCTTTTCAAGCAGTCGGGTTTTTTTTTATTAAATCAACTAATCAAAAAACACAACATGTATTTTTATTGAACACTTCCTATTATTTTTAAAATAAAAATTTTATATTGACAATCGCAAAACTAGAAAGAAACTCAAGTAGGTAGATGAAATTAAAATACTGTAGGCAAACTATGTGTAAACGTGTAACGTGTAAACTACTGTAGCGCTATCGGGTGTTTACGTACCGTGCGGCGTGGCGCAGCTGTAGGTAAGTGATTCAAGGTCAGGACCGAGTGACAATACTGTTAGATATCTTTACCGTGCCCTAAGGCTATGACTGAAAAACAATACATAACAACAGTACATAGCTAGGGATAACAGAGTTTCACCCTAGAACACTGATAACACACACATTTTTCTCAAGTAGGTAATGATTAGAAAACTCGTTATAAGCGATCTAGCGCTTCTAGGTAACCTAGACTACTACCTAGGCCCTATAATCAGATAGTATTCACATAGTTCTAGTACATAAACACCACTTGCTTGAGATAATGTGTTTTGTATGCACAAATATAAGGGTTTCGAGCGCTTGTCAGCGGGCTCGCCCGCTTTCAGGTACCTTCTGTCCCTGAAGGGTTATAGATATGCTTTCTGGATCATTACTTCCGGGAACCGGCAGGCAGGCGCCCGGATTTCATCACTGTACGCAGACCCTCTGGTCATCATGCGTACCATGCCGTCTAGTTGCGGAGCAACGCAATTTCCCTTCCATTCAGCCGCTTCCCGGCACCCAAATTACCGGAAGGACTCGTGGTACACCCATCAGAGTACCACCATTCGATTCTCCATTTCTCTGCCTCCCTAACCACACTTCTTTAAGGAGCCTAGCGCTGGTGGATGGGGAGGCAGCCCCCAAAACGTGATGCCTAGTGCCTAAATTTTCCCACTTTTAGTACACTCCAGGGTGAATACTGCTTCGAGGGTTGAAGCTACGCCCACCAGAGTGCTACCAGGGGGTAGCCTGTCGGAACGGCTACCGAATGATGCAGGGTGGATGTGGATACCTCAGGTTCCCGAAGTACAATCTAACTTTATGTTAGAAATTAGCACCATTTTCTTCCGCCAGACGCTTTCATGCAGTTACGCGCCTGCCGCCTGAAGGATATAGATAGCTATAGAAATACTACATTTCTATAGCCTAGAAGAAGGGCTTCAAGACCCTTAATAGTACTCTAGTAATACGATGTATAGTTTTAGGAGAAAATAGCTTCTAAGTTCAGAAATCGACAGACTTACCTTTTTTCCAGCATTCTTCCTGCAAGAAATCCTTGGAGGATATCGTTACGAACCTGGTTGAGGGTTCATTGGATGGGCCATTTCAGCATTTCGCATCCAATCATATAGGTCATGCCATGATTCCTACAGGAGGAAGGGAGGTTGTTTCGATTTATAGCATAAGTTTATAATGAAAAAAAATGTAAATAAAAATCTTGTGCTCATGCGAAATCAAGGTCCTCGTCAAGGTAAAGTTTGGTGGTACGATAGTGCGCAGGCGCGCTGAGTGATTTGTAGCCATTATTTTGTATTAGTCAAATCCACGCAACTTTGTGTAACGTTCTTTGAAAAAACATCGCAAATAGTCATGTAGAATTAAGTATTTTATTTCCTGGACATCAAGCCTTCACCTAGCAGCCATCAATCAGTTCCCAGGCTCCAGTATTCTTGAAAACAACTGAACTATAATAGGTGCAGAGGCGTCAACGCGCTTTGAGCAGGGGCCTTACAACCTCCAGAATACCTATCTACCAAGCGATCACGTCCGCCTCGTACAAAATTTATTATGCGCTTTATTTCAGGCAAAATGTTTTTATTAAAAATATCGATTTTTAATTTTAATATATTAGAACAATATTGTGGTTTTATGATTCAAAATCAGAATATTTAAGACATTTCTACATACTACTACTACCACAAAGTATGTAAGAGAGGCCACTTCGAACAAAGAGCCATTTTGCACGCGCACACATTGACATTACGATTTTACTATAGATAGATACTATGGATACAGAAAGAAAATTGAGTCTGTATGATTCAAATGCGTGACAGCGGACAGGACGGTATGGAAGAAGAAAACGTGTTGCACCATTGCAGTATATAATAGTAATCTTTGGTTGCGCCGACCCCATGCAACATGGGATAAGGGCAAGAAGATGATAATGTTTTTGTCGAGTTTGGTATTTTATTTTGTTTTTGGTGGGATCACATCATCATTACATTATTGTTACGTCTTGTTACCCTCCAATCTTTGTCGTATGTAGCGTCGTGATCTTTAATGGATATTTGATGCTCTGTCTACCCTCTAAGGCATGTAAGCATGTTAATATGGATGTTTGTGTTTGTAAACTTAAGGTGGCCATACACCAACCTTCCTATCGTCCAATCGGCATGACGCTGCAGGATTTGATCCAATCTGCAGTTCGTCTATATACACCACACACGATCAATTTGATTTGTCCAATCGGCAGCGACGATGCGACGTTCAGTTAAAGCCATGGCGTCACCAGTGACAGACTACGATTTTTTTGCCGTTTTGGGCATTTTATACGTGAAAATGAAACAAAAAACAAGAAAAGATCGAGCAGAATGGCGTAAACAGTAGTTATATGAAAAGAAAACGGTTTATTCTTACAAATTGTAATCGATCGTCGACCGCCATACACGGTCCAATCGGCATGATCAAGCCAAAAGAATCGAAATTCGATTGTGCCGTCAAGTATAACTGTCATGCCAATCCACTCGATCACGATCAATTCTAACTGATCCAATCGGTCGCGTCATGCCAAATGGATGATAGGAAGTATGATGTAAGGCCACCATTATACTACCCAATCCTTTTTAAAATTCAGTATCAATATAGTAGCAACCCTAGTGAGTCTGTCGGGTTTAGGCAGTGTCAATTTTCGAAATCGAAACAGCGCGGCGCGAGTGGCTCTTCTGTGCTATTCGCATGAGTTTGGGTCTTAACTGTTCCCGAGTCCACTTTGCACGATTGCAGATCGTTTCTAGCGACCTGTGTGAATGTGGTGAGGTGGATGATTTAGAAAATCGTCAGGAAAAGAAAATGTGGTTACATTTTCTTTTAATCATTAATAACCTTTTATTACATGTCTACTTTGCTATAACATTCCTTTTCCTACGTCGATCTGTTTTACTTGTAACTAACTTTAAAAATTTACATGAATTTAGATTCATTTATCACCCTTAATGATATACGTATTTAATAGTTATTTCATTTATATCGTTCCTAATAATCCTGTCCAATATCCATCCAAATTCCGTATCCTAAATTAAATTATATTTACTACCAAGTTTCCCCGTTTTTATAAGTGGCATTGCGCAAATAGCGACTTGCCAAAACTTAAAAAAAAAGAACCATAGAGTAATAATTACTAAGAAGGTGGAAACACATTATTAACACCCGACCCGACGCCACGCCACCCGACGCCTGCTGACTCTGTGTTGCATATGTGCACGGTACGCGTCGGGTCGTCGACTACACGCCACCCGACGTGTCGAGGTCGACACACGTCGGGTGGCGTGGAGTCGGGTCGGGTGTTAATAATGTGTTTCCACCTTAATTATCATTATCGCATACAACAAAAAACAACATAAATCGTACAACTTTTTGCCGACCGATTTTGTAAAATATTGGATTTATTTTATGTAGCACGGATTAATAATTGGCGTACCTATTTGCTTTGAGCCTTCTAAAAGTGTTATAGTTTATATCATTTTAATGTTATTGAGATAAATCAAAACAAAATCGATTTTGTATTGTTTTATAATCCCACAGTTTCTGTTCGAATATATAAATAAAGAATAACGTTATGAACGAAAACGACGATAGTATTTGCCGTAAATCTGGTAAGTATTGTCATTTACGTTGTAACTACTATACTTAAGTACTCTGCAACTTGAGAAAGCTTATCTAATTTTATTGACACACTTTCACTAGTTTTGGACTTGTGCATTAATCTCAGATTATTTGTAAAACCGTTCGCAATTACTTAGTTCTTATTTTAAAAGGAAAATCTTCTTATATAGCTTAAGGTGATTGAGATTTTGTATGGGCCTTGGGGTGTGAGAAGAGAAACGAGTGTATGTCTCACATAGAAATACAGGGTCATAGTGCCTATGTAGTTATAAATATTAATTGTTTTTTTACAAGCTATCTTTTAGTATCACCTGCCACCTTTTAGTGTCAATCATCTTGCAAGTTAAACTTGTAACTATGTACTTGTATTATTTATTTTACAGAACTGGATTGTGCTGTGTGTTTACAAAAATGTAACCACCCAACACAGTTACCCTGCGGACACGTATTTTGTTTTCTTTGTGTGAAGGTAAATATAATATATTAAACTCAATTATTCAAATACCTACATATGCATGAATTATAAATAGTTTTGTAACTACAATTTCCACATTATTTTTGTGAAAATTATTAAATTTTTAGACTAAAACTTTTATCAAAACAAATAACAGATGATTGAAGTTATGACAAAAATATTTCCTTCACAATGAAAATATGATCATTTCATTTTCCATATTTATGTTTACCACTGCCACCTATTAGTAATTTTATATTGCAGGGTATTGCGTTCCAAAGTAAAAAGTGTGCAATGTGCCGAGCAGATATACCACCAACTTACCTGGATAATCCCATATTGCTGGGGACATGTAAAGTTGAACATGATAACATTAATCCCACCCAAGAAGACGTGTACCAGTGGTTCTATGAGGGAAGGAATGGTAAGTGTGTAACTGTGATGTATTTATTATTTTTAATGCCAGTCGAGTACCAATTCAAACTATTGACAGCTTCAAAAAATTATACTAATACCCAAATGTTCATACACAGCTATACTAATACTATACTAATATTATAAAGAGGCAAAGTTTGTGAATTGTGAGTTTGTGACATTTTAGGTGGTAATCTCTGGATCTACTGAACAGATTCTGAAAATTCTTTCACCAGTAGAAAGCTACATTATTCCTAAGTAACACAGGCTATTATTTTATCCTGAAAACTACTCTTGTGGGGTGGGCCACGGGAATCAAGCCACTAGGAAAAGCCAAGTGCGAGTCGGACTCGCGCTCGAAGGGTTCCGTACCATTATCGCAAAAACGGCAAAAAAACATGTTTATTGTATGGGAGCCCTACATTAATATTTATTTTATTCTGTTGTTAGTATTTATTGTTATTGCGGCAACAGAAATAGATCATCTGTGAACATTTAAACTGCCTAGCTATCACGGTTCATGAGATACAGCCTGGTGACAGACGGACAGGCAGACAGACGGACCGCGGAGTCTTAGTAATAGGGTCCCGTTTTTACCCTTTGGGTATGGAACCCTAAAAATCTGTAATTTTTTTATTTTATTTGGCCCGCGTTTGCCCACTATCTCACCTGATGGTAAGCGATGATGTGGTCGACGGTGAAGCACGCTTGCCTAGAAATAACCTATACACTCTTGACTTAAAGTCCCCTAGATTGTAGCTATCGAAAAACACAGTCTCCGGCAGGGAACTCCACTCCTTAGCTGTACGCATAATAAACGTATTCTCATAACGTTTAGTGCGTATGGGTGGGATGTCCACCATGTACCGATGGCGCATCGCCGTTTGTCTGATAGTCCTATGATAAAACGGGCTGGGAGGAATTAGATCATGCAATTCCACCGCACACTCCTCGAAATGTAACCGATAAAAAACCAACAAGCTGGCAACTCGGCGACGATGTTCAAGGCTCTGGAAATATTATGAGCCTCAACGCCGATGAGCCTCTTGGCCCGCTTTTCGATCGACTATAGTGCATCAAGCTGGTATTTGGCAGATCCGTCCCAGAGATGAGAACAGTACTCCATGCATGATTGAACTTGCGCTTGATACAAGCTGAGCATCTGTTCTGGCGTGAAGTACCTTCTCACCTTTGCAAGGATCACCAGCTTTTTGGCAGCCAGCTGAGCCTTCGCCTTTATGTATGGGCCAAAATTAAGAGTCGATGTCAACGTAACGCCAAGAAGCTCAAGATGGTCAGTTATTGGCACGGTCTCATCTCGGAAAGTTGGAGTTGGCTCTTTTAACGGAAAAAGACATGCCTGGGTTTTAGCAGCATTAAACTTGACCACATTGGCATCGCCCCATTCGGAGAGTGCCTGCAAGGACAGGTTCAAACGGTGTCAGCGCCAAAATCCATATAATAATCGCGATTTTCCATATTATTTATTTTACGTATTTCCGAATTCTTAGGTTTCTCTTCCAGGTCCCCTTCCATGTTATCTTGGCCGCTCTTGGTTGATTGCTAGAGAATGCCTCAGGCATTAAGTCCGCCATTGTACTATAAAAGTACAATGGCGGACTTAATGCCTGATGCTGCATGAAATTTTAATAAATAAATAACTTTTTTTTTTAGGATGGTGGAAATATGATGAACGGAGTAACTTTGAATTAGAAAATGCTTTTAATGCTGGAGACCCTGATTGTACACTGCTGCTTGCTGGAACTTTATACAACATAGATTTTCAAAACATGACACAGGTCAGGCGAAGTGACCAAACTAGGCGTCGGCGAGTGCGACGAGATACGCCAATGTTCCCGTCTAAAGGTAAACAAGATCCCATATTTCACGCTTGCCAGATATTTAAAAGTCCCATGTTATAGAAGGCCGAGATTATTGACTTCACTGGGAACCACTACAGCCTTCGGCCTGATACTGGAAAATTGCTGGTGGCAAAATCCTAAGCATAACATTCCACACGATGTTTTCCTTCATCGTTTTGAAAGCAGTAGTGATAAATAACACAAATTAGCCTGCCAGCCTGGGCTCGACGCCGACTCACTGCCTACAACTACCAAATTTAATCTTTGATAATGTATTTCCTAGGAATTGCTGGAATTAAGACTGATGATACTACTGGAAGTCAAGTTAAAAGTGACGATGAGGAATCTCCTGATGTTGTACATGTATCCATTGAAGAAGAAATAATAGAAATTAGTAATGATGAAAATGTAAACATTGAGCCGGTTCTTACTCATCAAGAAGATGTCAATGATGTAATTGAAGCAATAAGGTAATTAACCGTGTATTTGTAAGCTTTTCAATAAATACGGGGTACAGTATTGAGACTGGACACTGGACAGTAAGGGAAGTTACGTTGTATTAGCAACAAAACGTTATTTGATGCTTCGCTCAAACGCCGAAGACCACGGAACAGAAAAAAAAGTGGAAGTGCAATGCAGCAAAATTATTATGGGACCCGGATTCGTCAAACTTACACAAATAAACTGATAATCATATAATGCACTACAAATAAACAGATCGTGTGATTTGTCGTTTTAATTTTAGTCAACACAAGCATAAGTCACAGATCCTACATCTGAAAAGAAATCTTCACACTCTTTAAATAGGATTTATTTTGCGTTAGTGCAAAAAGTGTTTACGACGTTTTGTAATCTAAAGTCAAACTAGAATCGATTGCCAAGTAAATTCCGCTACCCGACCATATATGGCGGTATTCTCAGTGGTTGCAATTATAAAACTTTATTGCGTTTAATGTAAGGTTGACATTCGTGTCATAGGTTGATATCTACTGCTACTCGACCATGGAAGTAACATTATATTTTGAATTACATTATCGATATCGATAGATACCCGATTTCTTAATTCGAAAAAATAAACATTGTTTGGAGTTCAGTAAAACTGTTGGACGAATGGCCTAGTATTATTTAAACATAAAATATTATATGTATAAAAATGTATTACTGTTCGTTAGTCTCGCCAAACTCAAAAACAGCTTAATAAATCAACTTCTAAAAAATGTTCAGAGGATATCGTGCTTAATTTGGATGACTGCCAATTAAATCTACCCGTTGCATATATCCTTTTTTCTTTGACGCTAGCGTCTTTGGGAAATCTAAAAAACAGAAGGATTTCCAATTAGTGATTTCAATAAATTGCTGCACAAACAATCATTGTAATAATTATTATGCATGCAATATAGCATACTCCCAATTTTTTTTTACTCCTGATGTATTAGAAAATATAGGTCCCTATTTTCTTTTATCGATATCTATCATTCAAATCAATACCCAACCTGACTACATCCCTAATTGAGTAGCGAAAAACTTTCGAGAACGAAATAGTGAATACATTCAATCCAAAAAAATATCTTTATTTTAATCGCGTAAGGATGATTTTAACTAGACGTTTTATTTAATTATTAGTAAATTGAAATTTACTAAGATTTTATCAGAAAACAAATAAAATCGTTGTTACCGATGATAAGAAACACCTCCATTTTTAAGATTCTTTTTCCTACTATCATTTTTGCAATCCAAAATGGAACAAAACGGCATAGTTAAGGAAAAATAAATTTGTCGCGAGACTAGCAACTTGACGCAATGTTAGAACATGACTGGAATCAGACTTGCGTGCAAGCGCTTATTAGTGACACGCGTGCCACGCCTACTTTCTACTTTGCATTTCCACTGTTTTTTCTGTTCCGTGCCGAAGACCCAAAGGGTTAAGTCGGGGTCTTGTAGCTCGGGCGGCATTCTAAGGAAAGTGAAAACATGCCTTAAATTTCCTTAAAATTGCTAAAGGTCAGGTTGATAATATTTTTGTGCAGTTCTTTTCTATCATTACGATAATATTCATTTTTAGGTTTCCGTCCCCAAAGGGTAAAAACGGGTACTTACCTATTACTAAGACTACACGATCCGTCTGTCTGTCTGTCTGTCTGTCCGTCTGTCACCAGGCTGTATCCCATGAACCGTGATAGCTAGACAGTTGAAATTGTCACAGATGATGTATTTCTGTTGCCGCTATAACAACAAATGCTAAAAAGAGAATAAAATAATTATTAAAGTGGGGCTCCCAAACAACAAACATGATTTTTCTTCAATTTTTTGCCATAATGGTACGGAACCCTTCGTGCGCGAGTCCGACTCGCACTTGGCCGCAATTTTTTTTTCTTTGCCTTGTCTTTTTAAACTAGTATTGCAGTTGTGTTGTGACAAAAAATTTGTTTGGCTATTTTTTTACTAAATACTAGTGGTTGCCCCCGACTTCGTCCGCGTCAAGCTCATAATATTTTTTGTTTATTTTCCCACAGGAACTGTGAATTTTTTCGGGACAATTGGCCTATGTTAGTCCTTATAAATGAGCGATCTACCAGTAAAAGTCTCGTCAAAATCGGTTCAGCCGTTTCGGATATTACCCGGTACAAACAGACAAACTGACAGACAAAAATCTAAAAAATTGCGTATTTGTATTTAATAAAACGTTGTTATTTTGATATTACATACAGACACTTTAATTTTATTTATTTGTATAGAAAATAGTTAAATGTTTAGTTAAAATTTTAGATTTGATACCGCCAACCGCAAGATTAAGAGTATCTTGCGGTTGGCGGTATCAAAAAGTGATCTTATTTGTAACTATTTGGTATCTTTTTGCGGTCGGGTATTTTTTTTAAGCTTCTTAAATCTTTAGAATCGCTTCCTCGAGCCCTGTATTTTGATATCCTACGTGACAGTGACACAAATAAAACGACTTCACTTAATGGGCGGGCGCCATTAGTTATTTTTAGGGTTCCGTACCCAAAGGGTAAAAACGGGACCCTATTACTAAGACTTCGCGATCCGTCTGTCTGTCTGTCTGTCTGTCCGTCTGTCTCCAGGCTGTATCTCATAAACCGTGATAGCTAGACAGTTGAAATTTTCACAGATGATTTATTTCTGTTGCCGCTATAACAACAAATACTAAAAATAGTATAAAATAAATATTAAAGGGGGGCTCCCATACAACAAACGTGATATTTTTGCCGTTTTTTGCTCGATATTAATAACGGCAACAGGTAGACGCTTGAAATATTCACAGAATGTTTAGTTGTATATTTACTTTAAAAAATAATAATTAATAAATTAAAATAAAATAAATTAAGGGGGGCTCCCATACAACAAACGTGAATTTTATGCAGTGTTTTGCGATAATGGTACGGAACCCTTCGTGTGCGAGTCCGACTCGCACTTGGCCGGTTTTTTTTTTATGTTTACAGCGTGTGACGCTAAAGATGTCAACCAAGACAAATCTAATGATACTTCACAATATGCATAAATCTATCTAGTGCGTGCCAATACATACCTACATGATAAATACACACAAATTTGTAACTTCGAAAAACCTATGCTTACTGCGCACCAAGTCTCAAATTGTTGCAAATTTAATGAACTTTAAAAAACGAACGAAATTTTGCTGTCGAAAAACGCATACTATATGAATTTTTAATGCAAAAAGTTAAAAAGTATCCAAAATGTCTCAGTTTTTCGCATGTTGTGCAGCGAGCACAAGTTTTTCGAAGTTACAAATTAAGATTCACACTACCCTAACTGGTCTATACAACATACCAAAAAATCAGAACTACATCATGCTTTGCGATTTTATCCCTTTTTAGGTTCGATTTCTACTAGGTTAAGAAGCCTGAGAGTCAGGCTTCTAAACCTAGTAGAAATCGATCTCAAGCTGCGTGCGTGATGCATCTTCTTAATCAAAATATACGTCAACACACTACAAACATGCATTTGTTTGTTGTGTTTTGTTTCGCCGCTCTTATAATTTTAGCTGTAAAATAAATAGAGCGTATTTTGCTGTAAAAACGTGTTTTCCGTAGGTACAGATAGTTCGACCGCGCGGCAGCCGCGTGCATGGGATTCGTGTCATATAAACGCGCCCTTAGTATTCGGCGAAAATGTTATAATTTTAGCCGGTATGAAATTACGTTTTTGAATTCACGATACCTCCCGTACTATAATTATTAATGGCTGTATAAAATTAAGTTCCTAATATAAAGAATAGATATTTATGTGTTTTCAGATCTGTAACTCTTGAAGAGCCAAACGTATCCAGAAATGTCAATCGAGAAGATACCTGATCAGTCGAGCGATTTAAAAATATATTGTGTAATTTTACCTACATGGTTTTGTTTGTATGTAAATACCTACATTAAATTATATTTACTGTTATTAAACATATTTTAATTTTAGTAACAAATATGAACTTAATCCCGAAATCTCCAAAGAACAATGGCGAAATTTTAGCTGACTTAAATTTGAGCGTCTGGAAGTGAGTTATATACGAAAGACATTCTATTAATTGTCTACGTTTTTTAAAGTATAATTAGGCCTGGTCCAAAATAGATTTAAAAAAAAACATAATAAATAAAAAGTTACTTGATTTTTTAGTTCATTTCTTTAGCATAGTGTTGCCATTATATATTTTATCTGCTAAGTGACAAGTAGTAACTATATTATGTAATAATATCATTATTGTATTTATTTCCGTAAATAAGTTAACAATACAGTTTATGTCTAAGTGTAGATGTTCCTTGCAGATAGGTAAGAATATTGTAGTGTAGTAGAAATAAATGAATTACTTTAAATTAATGATTGGCAAAAAGACTAGTACCCAAGTCTAAAAAAATATAGCTTGGTTGTTGACGACAACCTTTTGATACACGTCAAAGTCACTTAGTTTAAATAAATATACTCTTTCCAAAGAGTATACTACACATTTCATGCTAAAATAACTAGGTAAGGGAAATACTAATGCGATATTCCCCTTTTACTTCCACGAAATTGAATAATATTACCTATTAAACACATTATTAAAAGTTACCCACACATAACCTACAAAAGTTTATGATCTATTATTCTCTACATTCTTGAACAAAAATTCTTGCACAAACTAATTCAGAACATCACCCTGAGTTAAACCAGATATTTTTCATTTAAAGACTTTCGAATTTAATCTCAGATAAAACAATGTATGGGCACCTGCCATTGTTCTTTCACGAGTTTACTGTTACAGTACACTGAACTTTATTCAGTTATCAAAGTAAGGTTATCAATTTGTATAACTAGCGACCCGCCCTACATGTTTTTTTGTCGTAGGGTCGCATCAGTCTGTTGCGTCGAATATTTAGATTATAAACGGCTTATTGGTAAGCTTCCTTCATTCGGTCTGCCCAGTGGTCTGTGCGATTGGACTGCAGACTTCCTGAGGGACCGGTGCAGTGCATCCGAGTGGTTATTGATGGCCGCTCGTCTGACCAACTGGTTATTAATGCCGGGTTTCCTCAGGGGTCGGTACTCTCGGCAACATTGTTCTTGCTTTACATACGATCTGCTAAAACCGGCACCTTTGGGTATGCGGACGACAGCACTGTTGCTGAGAGATACGTAACTGCTCGCGGCGCCCCGCGTCCTCCTAGTGAGCCAATAGCGAAAGTCGAACGTCAGAGTGACATTTCGGGTGCCACCACATCACCTATATCCCTTCGGGGAATATAAAGGTGATGTTATTAACACGATCAAGATAACAGTGTGCACCTGTAGTAGTTACGCACAGTGAAATGCTGGGCACATTGAGATAATATATGTACTACGTACGTAGTACTTATTACTTAGTAGTACTCACCCATGCTTTATTACGCTAACCAATGGTTTCATATTTCGGTAAAACGCGTTTATTCATCAATTGTTTATTTATTTTTACATTTTAGGAAAGCTTACAGACTAATAACATTATAATAACAATAATATATAACTGTGAGTGGTTGACCAAAAAGGGACCTCAAGGGAAAATAATTGATTTCGAGTAAATCGCGTTTGAAATTTCGTGTAGAAACAAGTTTCGACTCGTGCGCGGGCGGGGGGCGCGGCATGTTTTATGTCAGTATGCGACTTCGTTAGTGAGTGTCAACACGTGTTTGCGGTTACTACGTTATTGGCGACTTATTTAGTGTCAGTTTCTTGTCTTAGAAAACACAAAAATAAAAAAAAAAAAAAAAAAAATCATAAAAAAAACACTACAGCACCTAAAAATATTCTGGTTAGACCAAAACAAAGCTAAAAGACCACAGATTAAAAAATTCAAAAAAAAAAATTAACGGTTTCCAATCCCTCCAGGTCCCTTTTTGGTCAACCACTCACTTACTATATAAATGGCTAATAACAAGCTTCCACAGATAAATTAATTATTATTGCCCTTTAATCTAAGCTACGAGTAGGTACTTCCTCAAAGTTGGCTCATTTTATTTTTATTAATTTTAAGCCTATTTGGACAATAAACGGTTCAAGTCCATGCAGGTGCCTCTTGTACAAAAAATGGCTTTGCTAAAAGTTTCCATGCTTGCCAGGTTCATAAGAAATCTCGTTAAAACTGCGACTGGCTCTCGGAAAGTATGCATTACGCCTATACTTAGTATTTGCTTAAGGTACATCGGCAGCTGGGGGCTTCGACAGCGACCACTACTGCAGTGGTCGCTGTCGAAGCCCCATCTGATTTGTGCGTATCGTTAATTTCTAAACAAGTTCAGACAGTCGACTGAACGATCTGAGTTAGCGATATTAAACAAGTAGCATAGACGTCATTAATATAACGTCTACGGTCAAGTGATAGAAAATGGTAACTTCTGCATCGGTGAGTATAATCTACAGATACTTGCTTTGCCCTCCAGTCAAGGTACCTACATAAGTTTTCTCTGGATGCCCTCAATACGAGACTTGTAGATCTCGTATTTGAGGGTTCCAGACTTGTGATGCATACTTAAGGTGGCTGCGTACGAATATTAAAGGACTGATCGGTTTTAGTGATCTGAAACATGCTGACATTTTCATTATGAAACCAAGCGGTCTTGACGCCTTACTTACTGTATTATCAATATGCTGATCAAAGAGAAGCTTACTGTATTGTGTAATCCCAAGATCCCTAATACTGTTAACTTTGCCTATCCCGATATTCTAAAGTTTGTATGTAGAATCAATCAAAAACTTCTGACGAGTAAAATTCATGTGGAAACACTTTGTAACATTCTAGCCTGTTACGTCTACAGAATTCTTCAAATCTGTTCAAATAGTTTTGTAACAGGCATGTATCTGATATGTTTCGGAAAATTTTATGAACATTCATATCTTCAGCCTAAAGTAAAATATATCAAGTCTCAAAACAGTGTTTCACATCAGCAATGAAGAGAGTAAATAAAACGGATTCTAAAATCGAACCCTGAGAAACTACAGAAGGAACAGAACTTCATTCAGATGTATACCTCTGCAGTACCACAGCCTGAGTTCTATTATCAATATAGGAGGAGAACCAACGATACGAGTCTCCGTGTATACTGGCTTTTAATAGCTTCTCCAAGAGCAGCCTATGGTCAATATCAATACGATCAAAGCATTTACTGTAATCAGTATAAATAACGTCAACCTGTGCACGCTGTTCCATACCTTCGGATATAAATTCATGGGACAAGATTAAGTCTGATGTAGTAGAACGCTTTCTAAGAAAGCCGCATGCTGTTCATCACCAAAGTTGCATTTCATAGCAGCTTAAAGGTACGTCAGTCAATACTATGCGTTCGAGGATTTTTGAGAACAAACTTATCTTGGATATTGTTCGATAATTAGAGATCCAACTGATTACCCTTCTTGAAGACTGGGCTAACGAATGCAGATTTCTAAATTTTCGGATCTATGCCTTCTGAGAGTGACCGCCTGAATAAAATACACAGTGTTACAACAAGGCTTTCGGCACAATTTACAATAAATACTGGTAGGTATATATAGGATCAGGACCGCCGGAATTGGGAGAGGTCCAAGGTCTTTAATAACTTTAAAACTTGAGACACACCGATCGAACATTTCATCATCATTTCATGTCACACTATCTTCAACACTAAACATCGGAGATAGCGGGCATAGGTTCAGGTTCCTGAAAAGTCTAATGGAAATAGGTTGCGAATAAAGTTCTGATTTCTTCAACTGTACACGCGGTCCTATCATCGTAATACATTACTTTTGGCATCACAAGTGGTTAAATACGTTGAACATTTTTTAGACAAAATATTAATGAATAAACGCGTTTTACCGAATTACAAAACTGTTGGTTAACATATTTTACCATTAGAAACTAACTACCGATAAAAAAAGGCCTTAGCTGACCAAATAATAACTTTGTAGTAGTACCTACTTGTAGGACTACTTATTTTGCTAACATTTAAGTAGGTACCTACTTCATTAACCGTATCTAAGTTCGGAGCAGCTCTTTGGGGTGCGACAAGCAACCCTCCGTTGTCTCAGTAATGGGTCACGTTGGACCCGCAGCTTAATTGCGTAAGTGAATCACATAGATGGAAATCCACAACGCGTCTTTCATCTCGCACATGATTGGTCGATTGATGGGATCAAATCCTTCTCCTTACCCAATTCACTTACGCAATTAGGCTGCCGGCCCGCACCAAGCACAAATTTACGTCATACGAAATCCTAAGTAACTGATAGTCTCTGAGCTAAGCTGCGTCCACACGAACGTGGCGAAACTATAAGGGTTCCTTGTTGTCTTTGGAACCCTAAAATCGGTTTTTGGGACATACTATTTCCATGCTTTTGTTTGAGACATCAACCAAAGCTAGAGACAGATAGGACTGTCACTGACATTATGTCAGTGTCAAAGTCAAGTGAGTGTTAGTGAGCGTCTGTGGTGCCTGTCACTGTCAGTGTCATAAATAATCGTAAGGTTCGTCGAATTAATCTAACCTGAAAAATCTAATTGGGGTTGTTTATTCACCCTAAAACAGGTATTTAATCATTCTACTAGAAACAGGAAATAATTATTTCTATAAGCACGCACTTTCCCTCTCCTGGGCACTGCTCCATTCATCCTATCACATGAATTCTGCGCCCCCTTCTGTAATATTAACGAATTTTCTTTTATTGAAATTAAAATAGGTATTTGCCGTTTATGACAAAGTTTTTCTTATTGATTGTTGCAGGAAAATGCAAAGGATAATGTCCATCGTGAAAATATTATCTTCTGTTAGAAGTTTCCCAGCCAGCCATGTACAGTTGTCGATGCTGAGTACGTTTCAACAATTTGCAAGAGAGCGATTGTTGCAGCCTTCTCTTCCTATGATGAACTCCATTTGTGGTTTTAAAGTAAAGGGTCGCTTGCGCCGGCGATGTAAATCATGCTATTTTGTTGTTAGAGATGAAAGGCTGTATGTCATTTGTCCCAAATCACCTCGTCATAAACAGATGGCAATGAAACCTAAACCATTAAATACATATATTTTGACACATGCTAGTCAGAGTCCTGTACGACCGTGGTGACTTTCATGATAATATTTTTCAATTGTAATATAGGTGTAGTATTATTATTAATTAAAAAATTGTTAGGAACTACCAACATGTTTTCTTTGTACCTCTGCTATGTAGATATAATGCTATTGATATTATTTCAAGGTCCATTTTTACCGTATATTACTAAATGCATTTGAGTGCATTCAATGCATTTATGATACAAGCAGGTCTAAAACTTTTGTTTTTGTCTAGTCTTCAATGTCCCAGTGCTGGGCAAAGGCCTCCCCTACATCCTTCCTGCCTTCTCTGACCAACATACACTTAATAAACCTAAAAATATGAAGTTATCTATGCTACCTACCACTGCAAATCTTCAGTTGTCTGATACAAACTTGAAGAATACTGTGTAAATTGGATCAAAACAGAATCAACTTCACCCAACATTAATGGTAATATTTAACAACTTGTGTTGTGTGTAGAGAGGAATTATACTTGTCAACACTTAAGTAGGAATAAAGAAAAGAATTATTAAAATTCCCAAGAAGAAAACAGATTGATTGCAGCATGTATTGATTTAAAATTTAAAAAGATTTAAGATTCAATTAGGAATGACGAGTTCAAATTACTAAGAAATAATGAAATGGGCAATTTTAGTCACAATCATTCTCATGGTTTTAAGGTCCTCCACAGTAACACCTTTCTCAAACCTTCATTTTATAAAAGAGGTTCGTGAACAGAATACAGCTCTTGTGAAGAATATTTACATACTAATTCCATACATGAAAAGCACTCTTTATTGTATGAAAGAAAAGGAATTAAAAATAATATTTGGCATTGACGGACTCCCTATTGGACACAGAATAACTTATTTATGGTTGGACTGCTTAGCTCAGATGATACGGTAGTATCTCTAACACAGAGAAAAATAAATCTCTAAGTAGTCTGTGTAGAGTAAAAATGTTCTGTGGTCTGTGCTCAGATGGCATACAATCAAGAGTAAAAATGTTCTGTGCATATAATATTTTGATCAATCATGATATTGTAGGTACCTTCATTCTATAAATCAACTAAGCTGTAGTTAGGTGCCTAATTAGTTGCCTGAGCTTTATTCTGTTTTATCTAGTAAAGATTCAAAAAACTTATTTTTGTGCATCTCTTGGTACTCTACCTCAACTGCAGTGTGTTATTCATATAAATCGGTAATTTGTTTAGCAAAATGTAGTATAACAGTGCAGTGGTAAAAAGTTCGGAAGATGGTTCAGAAGAATAATAGTTCAGACGTTTTTATGAGTTAAACTGGTTATATCTAAAACATAGGTTCCAATACACAAGAATCTGCGCAGTGGCAAATTTATGTGACAGTGTGGTGAGTGGTGTGGATCTGCGCAGCGAGTAGCGCACATCACAGCCGCCATAAAGTTCGAATCAGTATAACCCTAGCCAAAGATTGCGGGTGTCGCGAGTGCGTGTGGTGAAAGTCGTATGGCAATAATATCTTGGTTCTTTAAGATCCTGACGTAGGCTTTTTCTGTACCTGATGATGAAGTCAAGAGTCATCATCATCATCATATCAGCCGAAAGACGTCCACTGCTGGACATAGGCCTCCCTCAAGCGTCGCCACATTGACCGGTCCCGTGCGTCTCGCAACCAGCGGATCCCCGCAACCTTCACCAGGTCATCGGTCCACCTAGTGGGAGGCCTTCCAACGCAACGTCTTCCGGTTCGCGGAAGTCAAGAGTGAATAGGTTAATTTTAGGCAAGCTTGGTTCACCGTAGACCACATCATCGCTTACCATCAGGCGAGAACGTGGTCAAACGCTATCCTATCACACTAATATTATAAAAGGTGAAAGTCTGTGAGTGTGTTTGTATGTTTGTTACTTCTTCACGCTCAAACGGCTGGACGGATCTGGATGAAATTTGGCTCAGAGATAGATTATAGTCTGGAATAGCACAAGGGATACTTTTTATCCCGGGAATATGTTCCTTCGGGATAATTTTCGACATTCACGCGGGCGAAGCCGCTGGCAAAAGCTAGTAGATTATAATAACCGGCCAAGTGCGAGTCGGACTCGCGCACGAAGGGTTCCGTATAGGGCATGCATTTCGAAATTTCGAAATTTCATAGTTTCGAAATTTCGGACCATATTTGCATGTTTATTAATTTCGAAATTGACAGCCTTAATTTCGAAATTTCGAAACTGGATTTAATTGAAATATTATGTAATTTTTTATACAATAATTAAATTTATTATTGAAACCAAAAGAGGATCATCTGAAAATGAGTCTGAATACGGATCTAAAGCCAATTAGACCGTTGCGTTGGGCCGTTTTGTGACCATTTGTGCTAACATTACAATAAAACAAAGGCTAACCATGGTGTTAAATAAATAAAGAAGAGTGAAAAAAGCTCGGCCATTAAAAAAAAACCGAGCTTTGTATTAATGGTGGCCAGTGAGGGGAATACTTTGACAAGGTGTAAAATCGTTTGCTGTGAATGCCAATATTTTATTTACTATTGGAGGGAAACCTTCGCCTGAACTTTTGGGGAAAGAAACCAGGTAGTTTGGTATTTTTACCTCATTAAAACCAAACCGGTGATACCATCAGCACTTCATAAAATACCACATCCTTGGGGAGGCTAAAAAAGAGTCTCCCTTGAACCTCGCTGTGGATGGCAGCACGGGATCACTGTGTCACTGTCTTTCCTGAGGTCACTCGGTGGACGGACAGTGACCCCACTCTGAGCGCCCGAAACCCCGGAGTTCCACCTGCCATAAATGTTACAAGGCGGGGTTTCGGCGTGTCTACATCGAGGTGGTTGCCTCCTCGATTCCTTCTTCTATGAATGGGGTTGGCCTTCTCACGATGCCACTCGGTGGCTATTTCACTCTAGTTTTCTGTCTCCGCCAGCATATTCCTCACTAATATTGGCAGAGACAGGGCTCGATCCTGGCGACTAAGACCCAACGCACAAAGGCCTAAGAAGGCACTCCTCGAGCGTGTGCCGTGCAGAATCCAAGTTGCCTCTACAATGATGGCAATTTACCGTGACCTATCACCCAATCGTAATCAGATACTCACCGAAGCAACCGTGCCCGATCAGTACCTGGATATGCCTGTAGGAGATGCACTCCGCTCTTTTCAGCCATACGTACTATTCAAATGACCATATTCCGCTACAGGCTGTTGATATTAGTCCTGCAGCGTCGGACATCTGACAGTCTATTTCTGCCTCCGAGATTGGGCAGCAGTCTATGCAAAGCACCCACTGACCGCCCAATACGGGACAAAAGGAGCTCGAAATGTTTTTCGAAGCCCCGACGTACATGGTTAAACCAAGATAGTGGACTTGCGCATCTCCTATTGTCACTAACGAGCTGGATGGCTCTCTACTCTTCGGCAGCGCCTCAATTTTATGAGGCGCTATCTGTAACTATCTTTAACCCCAGCTCGCTAATCAACGCTGACCGAACGCCTCTTGCCACTCCGAGCTCGGAAAGCTGGTTGCTATTGTCAAGTATTTTTAGAAGAAATAAATCACTTTGTTTGAATATAAATTGCAATAAGGCACCTCTCCAGACTATAAATTCTGTGTTTTGAGTTTAGTTCAAGTATTTTTTTATTTTCCATTATAGTTGGCTCCACAGTTTTGAAATTTCGAAATTTCGAAACTGAGAAGTCCAATTTCGTAAGCTAATTTCGAAATTGAAAATGTACGAAACTGCACGCCCTAGTTCCGTACCACTATCGCAAACGAAACTGCAAAGAAATCACGTTTGTTGTATGGTAGCCCCCCCACTAAATATTTATTTTATTCTGTTTTTAGTATTTGTTGTTATAGCGGCAAGATAAATACATCATCTGTGAAAATTTCAACTGCCTAGCTATCACTATTCATGAGATACAGCCTGGTGACAGACAGACGGACAGCGGAGTCTTAGTAATAGGGTCCCGTTTTTACCCTTTGGGTACGGAACCTTAAAAAAAGGAAATCTATAGATTTTTATAATTAAACCCACAATTACAAATAACTTATATATAATTACTAGCTGACCCGGCAAACTTTGTTTTGCCATAAAACACCAAAAATTCATCTACCCTACCTACCCTACCCTACCTACCCTACCTACCCTACCCTACCTACCCTACCCTACCTACCCTATCCTACCCTACCTACCCTACCCTACCTACCCTACCCTACCTACCCTACCCTACCTACCCTACCCTACCTACCCTACCCTACCTACCCTACCCTACCTACCCTACCCTACCTACCCTACCCTACCTACCCTACCCTACCTACCCTACCCTACCTACCCTACCCTACCTACCCTACCCTACCTACCCTACCCTACCTACCCTACCCTACCTACCCTACCCTACCTACCCTACCCTACCTACCCTACCCTACCTACCCTACCCTACCTACCCTACCCTACCTACCCTACCCTACCTACCCTACCCTACCTACCCTACCCTACCTACCCTACCCTACCTACCCTACCCTACCTACCCTACCCTACCTACCCTACCCTACCTACCCTACCCTACCTACCCTACCCTACCTACCCTACCCTACCTACCCTACCCTACCTACCCTACCCTACCTACCCTACCCTACCTACCCTACCCTACCTACCCTACCCTACCTACCCTACCCTACCTACCCTACCCTACCTACCCTACCCTACCTACCCTACCCTACCTACCCTACCCTACCTACCCTACCCTACCTACCCTACCCTACCTACCCTACCCTACCTACCCTACCCTACCTACCCTACCCTACCTACCCTACCCTACCTACCCTACCCTACCTACCCTACCCTACCTACCCTACCCTACCTACCCTACCCTACCTACCCTACCCTACCTACCCTACCCTACCTACCCTACCCTACCTACCCTACCCTACCTACCCTACCCTACCTACCCTACCCTACCTACCCTACCCTACCTACCCTACCCTACCTACCCTACCCTACCTACCCTACCCTACCTACCCTACCCTACCTACCCTACCCTACCTACCCTACCCTACCTACCCTACCCTACCTACCCTACCCTACCTACCCTACCCTACCTACCCTACCCTACCTACCCTACCCTACCTACCCTACCCTACCTACCCTACCCTACCTACCCTACCCTACCTACCCTACCCTACCTACCCTACCCTACCTACCCTACCCTACCTACCCTACCCTACCTACCCTACCCTACCTACCCTACCCTACCTACCCTACCCTACCTACCCTACCCTACCTACCCTACCCTACCTACCCTACCCTACCTACCCTACCCTACCTACCCTACCCTACCTACCCTACCCTACCTACCCTACCCTACCTACCCTACCCTACCTACCCTACCCTACCTACCCTACCCTACCTACCCTACCCTACCTACCCTACCCTACCTACCCTACCCTACCTACCCTACCCTACCCTACCTTTCCTATCCTACCTACCCTACCCTACCTACCCTACCCTACCCTACCTTTCCTATCCTACCTACCCTACCCTACCTACCCTACCCTACCCTAAACGGGATTAAAAGTATCCTATGTCCTTCTCCTGGTTCTTAGCTACCTCCCTACCAATTTTCAGCCAAATCGGTTCAGCCGTTCGTGAGTTATAAATAGTGTAACTAACACGACTTTCTTTTATACATTTTCCATTTTTTTTTTTTTTTCATTTGTAAATCTAAACCATTCTCGAATCTCCACGAACACACACAAAAAATTTCATCAAAATCGGTCCAGTCGTTTAGGAGGAGTTCAGTCACATACACACGCACACAAGAAATATATATATTAAGATAAGCGCTTGAGTAGATGTAAGAGGAAGAGGCTTATTTTTTTTATAATCTATAGGCAAGCGTTTGACCACTATCTCGCCTGATGTTAAGCGATGATGCGGTCTACGGTGAAGCACGCTTACCTAGAAGAAACCTATTCACTCTTGACTTAAAGACCCCAAGGTTGTAGCTATCAGGGAACGAAGACTCCGGAAGGGAGTTCCACTCCTTAGCTGTGCGCACAATAAAAGTATTAGCAAAACGCCTTGTGCGTACGGGAGGGATGTCCACCATGTACCGATGGCGCATGGCCGTACGTCTTGTAGTCCGATGGTAGAAAGGGCTAGGTGGAATCAAATTGTGCAGTTCCGTCGCACACTCCCCGAAATGTAACCGATAAAAAACCGACAGGCTTGCAACTCGGCGTCGATGTTCGAGGCTCTGGAGCTTTGAGGCGACCAGTGCATCGTTGCCAATAAGCCTTTTGGCCCGTCTGTCTATCGAATCAAGTGCATCAAGCTGGTATTTGGCTGATCCATCCCAGAGGTGAGAGCAGTACTCCATGCAAGACCGAGCTTGCGCTTTATACAAGTTGAGCAGCTGTTCAGCCGTGAAGTACCGTCTCACCTTTGCAAGAATCCCCAACTTTTTTGCAGCTAACTGAGCTTTCGCCTCAATGAATGGACCGAAGTTGAGGGTCGATGTCATAGTAACACCGAGAAGTTCGAGATGGTCCGTCAACGGCACGGTTACACCACGGAAAGATGGAGCCGGGTGGAATTGGCTCTTTTTTAGCGGAAAAAGACACGCCTGGGTCTTAGCAGCATTGAAACCGACCAGATTGGCATCACCCCATTCGGAGACCGCTTTCAAGGACAGGTGCAATTGTTCGACCATGGCCTCCCGGAGAGACCGAATCTGAGGCCCAGTAGCCCGTGCGCCGGACACGTATCTCTCAGCAAAAGTGCTGTCGTCTGCGTACCCAAAGGTTCCGGGTTTTTATCATCATCATCAGCCTATAGCAGTCCACTGCTGGACATAGGTCTCTCCAAATGCACGCCATTTGGTTCGATTTTCGGCAACTGTCATCCAGCTGCTACCAGCCACCCTGCGAAAGTCGTCGCTCCACCTAGCCTGAGCCCTACCTTACGTTTACCAGTTCGCGGCCTCCACTCAAGAACACGTTTACCCCAACGGTCATCGGTTCTACGACTTATATGGCCGGCCCATTGCCACTTCAGCTTACTTATTCTTTGAGCTATGTCGATAACTTTGGTTCTCTGCCGGATCACCTCATTTCTGATTCGATCCCTTATAGAGACTCCGAGCATAGGCCTTTCCATAGCTCGCTGAGCAACTTTGAACTGATGAACCAGCCGTATTGTGAAGGTCCACGTCTCGGCACCGTAGGTCATAACAGGTAGGACGCACTGTTTGAAGACTTTAGTCTTCAGGCTTTGCGGGATGCGCGACGAGAAGGCTCGACGAAGTTTTCCAAACGCCGCCCAGCCCAGCTGTATTCTTTTGCTAGCATCCTTCTCAAAGTTGTTCTTACCAAACTGCAATCTTTGCCCGAGGTAAACGTATTCACGAACAACTTTGAGAGCACCGCCATTGAACACAATCGATCCCGGAGTGACATGTGAATTAAACATAACCTGGGTTTTATGCAAGTTCATCCGGAGACCGATGCGTGCAGAAGAATCAGCTAGGCCATCCAGCATCTGCTGCAAGACGTGCAGCGACTCTGCCATTATGACGATGTCATCCGCAAATCTTAAGTGTGAGATTATGTACTCGCCGTTTATGTTAATGCCGCGTCCTTCCCAGTCGTCTTAAACATATCCTCCACTGCGTTACTAAACAATTTCGGGGAAATTGTTTAGTAACCCCCTTGTAACACCTCGACGCAGTGAGATATGCCTAGTTTGCCGGTCCTGACTTTGGACGGTCATTGTTGCGTTTTCATAAAGACATCTCAGCACTTGGATGTATCGCCAGTCAATTTGGCATCGCTGCATAGACTCCAAAACAGACCAGCAGCCTAAATGCGTAAGTGAATTGTGCAAAGCAAACAAGTTGGAACCTTCCCAAAAACGACTTTTCGTATTGCATATTACACTCTGAAACGGAAAGGTTATGCTCCTTTCATTACCAATATTTTGACGATTGTAAAAGAATGAATGAAAGCGGAAGAATCGAGATAAAACTTCACTATTGGTATTGTGTAGGTAATGCAAATGTCATATATCTTCAACTCCGTAGTATCTCTCAAGTAATCTGTGTTCAACTCAAAGGAGGATTTGGAAAGCTAACGCTAGCTTTCCAAATATTAGTTTCGTAATACCGAAAAAGTTAAAAGAAATTATTCTGATTTTTTTAAAGAATCGACTTGTTTCCTTTGCAGAATTCACTTACGCAATTAGGCTGCAGGTTTCGATGGAGTCAAAAGCCTTTTCATAGTCCACAAAAGCAAAACACAGGGGCCGATTATACTCTTCGGACTTTTGTATAATTTGCCGCACTGTGTGGATGTGGTCTATGGTACTGTATCCTCCTCGGAACCCGGCCTGCTCCGGTGGCTGAAACTCGTCGAGTCTTCGCGCTAGACGATTCGTGACGACTCTCGAAAACAACTTATAAACGTGACTACAAAGCGAAATGGGTCTGTAATTCTTCAAAAGGGTCTTGCCACCCTTTTTGAAGAAAAGAACGACCACGCTCCTCTGCCACGCCACTGTAGTTCTCCCAGAGAACAGGACAGAGTTAAAGAGCTCCCCAAGCTCCTTCAATACCGGGCGTCCTCCCGCTTTCAGGAGCTCGGTTGCAATCCCGTCCTCGCCTGGGGCTTTTCCATTTTTAAGCTGTTTGAGAGCCGCCTCGATTTCATCTTGGCTTACTTCAGGCAGGCCTTCTGTAAAATGGCGGGTTAAGGTGGCTCTAGATGGTGATCCTCATTTTCGGGATCAGGCCGAGATGCATGCGATGCGTACAGTTGGCTGTAGAAGTCCTCAACTCCCGAAAGAATCTCCGGCCTCGAAACAACGATATCCCCACTCGATTTAGCCAGCTTCGTCAGATGGTTCCTCCCAAGTGGCTGGTAGTTTCACGTCGCTCCGTCATGAGCTTTAGAGTCTCTTCCGAACATTTGCTGGTCTCCCTTTCGGAAATACATAAGGTGGCCCGATTCAAGAGTTATTGTGTCCTCTCTCTCTCTTCGGACTTCACTCAACCCCAGAATGTGCCACCTTATATTCTCGAGCTCCTGTTCAAGCTGCACGAGATGTTCGTCAAGCCGTAACGTGCGTCCGTTATACGTAGCCAAGGTCAGTTATGTTTTTTGATTTTGGCGGCCGTAGTCCGTAACCCGGAGATTCTTCGCACCCCCGAGTGCCCTGCCACTACCGTGACGCCATAATCAGGCATAACAGCAGGGCGGCCGGGAACTGGGGGCCGTGGTATCTTTTGACTTGCCATAATTGAGAAATATGTTAGAAGCAGGTGCCTGGTCAGCTAGGAGCAGAATAAAACAACGTAACGTCTTGATAGCACAGCGTATATTCGCAGACTGGCGCCGTGGCGCGGCGGTACTCACAATACAAATTATAACCTACTACCTACTTAATCTAAATATCAACCGATACATCACACCTCCCTTCTTAAATTACAATAGTTTTATCAATACAATAAGTTTTATTATTCAAATACACTGGTATCTTATAACGGGTTTGCGTGTTCGCTTTGGGTACTCTGCTTGCTGCTGGGCTGACAAACCAGGTGATTGATTAGATGGCTGATCATAATCAATACTCCCTACTTTATCGTTTATTGTTTGTTTCGACTCACTTTCTTCACTCACACACTCATCACAGCGGTCATCCTCATTCTTCCCTGACGCTATTAAATTGTCCCCAGCCTGCGCTACGGAGCTCTCACCCTCCATCGTTCCCTCCTCTTCAGTATTCGGTCCACCAACCGATACCCGAGATCTGCGCCGTATCTGATCCACGTGTCTTTTAATTAATTGGCCGTTATCCCTTGCTATCATATACCGGCGATTACTATCCACGTTTGCAATCGAACCTTTTACCCATTTGTTTGAGGAATTGTAATCCCTCATCCAAACAGGATCCCCCTCGTTGAAAGATCGCGGAACCCCACCAGATGAATCGATTTGTCTCTGCTGCGCATCCTGCACTCTGGTACCTACTGATCGTTCTGTCCGTAACAAATCTAACCTGGAACGTAGTGTTCGTTTCTGCAACAACATAGCGGGTGTCTCACCTGTAGTGCTGTGCGCTGTGTTTCTGTATGCTAGTAGAAATGTTTGTAAAGCTGTATCTACGTCCACGCGATCTCTAATTGCCTTTTTTATAGTGCGTTTGCAAATGTTAACTGCATTTTCTGCAGCTCCGTTTGAAGACGGATGATAAGCGGGTGAAAAATACTGCCTAATACCATTTTTTACCAGATTTTTTTTGAATTCTGTACTGGTTAAAGGTGGTCCCTGATCTGATACCAACTGTTCCGATAGACCGAACCGCGCAAAAGTCGAACGCAACACTTTAATAAAATTTGACGCGTTAGTTCGTGACATTTCGAATATTTCTAACCATTTTGATGACGAATCTATCAATACCAAAAATGTCATACCTCGATATGGGCCCAAAAAATCAATGTGTAGTCTAGTCCAAGGTTGAGTATAATACGGCCATGGCTGAATAGTAGCTCGCGGGGGCGCACTCGCTTCCGCCGCACATGTCTCACATCTTTTACCTAAGTCCTCGATATCTTTATCGATGTTAGGCCACCAGACATAACTCCTAGCCAGACTTTTCATGTTTACAATACCCATATGACTGCTATGCAATTGTTGTAATATTTGGCATTGTAATGCATGTGGGATTACCATACGATAGCCCCACATTATGCACCCACATTCTACATATAATTCGTTTCTCCTAGCAAAGAATGGTTTAATCTCATCACCATTAGGACAAACTGACGGCCAACCTGAATGTATGTATAACATCACCCTACCAAGTAACTTATCTTTGGATATCACTTGCTTGATATCACTGCTAGTGACGGGTAAAAAATTTTCTACAAAGTTAACATACGTACTTTCTGTATTTGCCTTACCCGAGTAATTATTCTTACATGGCAGGCGTGATAAAGCATGTGCACTGTTCTTACTAGAAATGATGTACTCAATCTTGTAATTGTAACCCGATAGGAGTACCGCCCACCGCTGTAGTCGTGAAGCGGCCGTTACCGGAATACCCGTTTTGTCACCAAAAATATATGTTAATGGTTTATGATCTGTTCGTAATGTAAAGTGACGACCATAAAGGTATTGATGGAACTTTCGAATACCGAATATAATTCCAAGAGCCTCCCTATCTATTTGCGCATAAGCTCGCTCAGTTGGTGTGAGCGACCGCGATGCATACGCCACCGGGCGCTCGCCGTCCACGGTAACATGCGATATTACCGCGCCCACACCCACGCTACTAGCATCCGTGGTCAAAATCAGCGGTAGCTCCGGATTGTAATGCACAAGTACTTCACCATCTACTAAAAGACGCTTCACTCTTACGAATGCTATCTGACAATCTTCATTCCAATTATATTTAGTACCCGACTTTAGGAGATTATATAGCGGAGCAAGGACTGTGCTAATATTTTTAATAAATTTCGCATAATACATGACTAGCCCTATAAATGCTCTTAAGGTTACACTAGTCAACGGCACGAACTATTTGGCGGCGGAGTTAAAATATTTGCTATCTCATCCGACATCGCGCAGGAAAGAGATAGACGCTGTGATGAGCAGTAAGAAGCTAGATCGTGTTCGTATACACACTCATAACGCTGTGTGACGCACACATGCGCAATTTCATTGCAGAGCGCCGACAGCGCGGCGGTGTGTGTGCAAAGATTACTATAATATACTTGTGTGTGGTTGCGGTGTCAAAGCTAACACCTATTTTTTATGTTTATGTTGTCAATGAATTGCATACGCGCCACCGCACCGGCGTGCCGGTAGGACTTTGGATTATTACTGTGTGTAACGTAATTAGAAGGCACTCAATTTACTTGTTGTTATGCACCTATACTTACCCGCGACTTTGCCAACTTGACAATAAGATGTTTTGCGAAAATGTGAATTTACATAGATATTGTTATTATCGACAAGTAATGTTACATTTAACTTTTTAATTATTTTTGGCGGCGGCGACGGCAGAGCAGCGCGAGCCGCTTGCGCGCTTATTGAACCTTATGCCCTTAGTTATAAGAATGAAAAGTGTTCGAGCGTCAAGTCGGTAGATTTTACGTTGGCAGAGCGGGCGCCAGGGCTTCGCTGACTGTAGGTATCGTACCAGCGCGTGCGGAAAGCTAGGCTCTATGCGCACGGGTGTAGGTCATGTCTTTATGTTTTTGTATTTTATTGCAGGTTTTGCAAATATTACAATGTGTGTTAAATAGGTATTTACTTACCTTAGCTAGTAAGCTATAACCTACAGGCGCCTCCCCGTAAGTAGGTATTTCATACCAGCCAGAGTCAGGATAACTGCTTTTTCGACAGCGCCACTTTGATGTGAGACTTGTTTTCTAGGTAATTAGGTTCATCAAATAAAAAATAATGTTATTTTGTAAATTGTTTATTGATTGTTTGTTTACAATAGCAGTTTGAAATATTCTCTTTGTTATCACAATACAATATAATAGCTTCGGGTGGCTGAGCCGAGCTTGTGAGTGTCGGCGCGCATAGTAGGTATACAAATAAAAAACCGGCCAAGTGCGAGTCGGACTCGCGCATGAAGGGTTCCGTACCATTATCGCAAAAAACATCACGTTTGTTGTATGGGAGCCCCACTTATATATTAATTTTATTCTGTTTTTAATATTTGTTGTTATAAAGAAATACATCATTTGTGAAAATTTCACCGGTTTAGCTATCACGGTTCATGAGATACAGCCTGGTGACAGACAGACAGACAGACAGACGGACCGCGAAGTCTCAGTAATAGGGTCCCGTTTTTACCCTTCGGGTACGGAACCCTAAAAAGAATCATCAAAATCGGTTCACATTAAAAAAGTATTGAGGTAAGTAACAAAAAAAATACAGTCAAATTGAGAACCTCCTCCTTTTTGAAGTCGGTTAAAAAATAGCTTCCTTTTGTGTTTGTCCGCCGCTGAAGCCGAGCCGATATCGATATAACAGATAGGTACCTACATAATAATGAACTTTCGATATAAGTAGGCACGACTATCGAAAATCTTAAAATACCTAATCTAATTGGAATCTAATATCCTAATATATACAACAGAACTCTTCAATAAACAACGGCAAATCTCTCGGGATTGCTGCGATCGCAAAACTGTTTATTGGTTAGGCCTTTTGATAACATAACGTCAAGCCGGTACGCTCTAAAGGGGTACGCAGATTTGTACAGTTCACCCTGAAAGATACACTCTCATTGCACCGGTTATGTTAGTTTTATGTTAGGTATTCAGGTAATCTATTCAGGCATAAATTTGGGCATTTTAGGCTCAGATTTTCTCTAATCTGAGATTATAGGTATTATTGAACTTGATCTTTATGTACCACAAATAAAAAAAATAAAATAACGAAGAAACAAAAACAAGAACACCGACTTCCGAAATTAGTTATTTTTCACTTTGTAGTGTTTTTATTTGGAAGTCGGTAGTATTTTTAAAAAAGATTTTCTAATTATAGATAAAGATAGGCAGTTTGTAATTTTAAAATTTTATAAATGCGCGTGAAATATTAGAATTACAAGTCTGTGTTTATTTAGGTATAAAAGTCAAGTCAAGCGCCCTCATGAATTGTACAAACTAAATTCGATAAAAGATTCAACTTACCCATTGTTACTTGAACTGCTGAAGATCACTTCACCTACGCAACAAGTTCAAATTCAAACGCCATGTAAATCAGTATGAAATCCCACGAACGCCAGGGTCAGTAAAATTTCGGACCAATTCAAAATAATCAACACAACACATAAAGGAATATCGGAATCCAAAGTTCAAGCCAGGGGTCAATGTTATAAAATATTATACGAATACGTTATCGTCGATATCACAATATCAATAACATACACCGCACGCGCGTAATTACGGTGACGTATATATTATGCAGCAGACGATTGAGGCCCCTCTGGGGCAGCGGGGCGCGGGCGCCGGGCGGTAGCTAAACTAGTGAGCGTGTGTGTGTGTGTAGGTGTATATGTGCCGCGCGCACCCCTCCGCCCCACTGACCGGGGAGGAAATTTGTAGCGAGATGGATGATGATTTAGAACGAAAACGAGCGCGCGAAATTTTATAAACAGACCTTTGGGAGTCTGGATATCATGAAAAAACCAATGAATGTATCTGTTCAAAATAAAATTATTTGCATTGTTGAACAACTAATCTATCCCTGTATGGAGGCCGTTTTTCAATTTTCTTTCTTCTTATGGTACTTATTTGCGCTCAAAGATGCGTTAAAATTGGTGTTGAAATATGGAACTTTCGAAGCTCATAACTTTCAAGCTAATTTTTTTTTGTACTTTTTGCTTCCATACAGGACTAGATAATGATGAGACAAATTGATATAATTTTTTATTTTGAACGTACATCGTCAAACAGTGGAGTAAAACCCAAACTACGTTTGTATGGAAGAATTTTGGACTAGTGCAACCTTAACTCGGTGATATTGGTTGGCGCCGGCGTCTCCATCACCGCCTTAACTTTCTCCGGGCACGTGTGCACGCCCTCTTTACTAATGACGTGACCCAAATAAGAGACAGACTTTGCAAAGAAAACGCATTTTTCCTTCTTCACTCTGAGTCCGTAGTCTTGCAAACGCTGAAAGACTTTATGCAAATTACTTATATGGTCGGCCTTCGTACTACCTGTCACGATTATATCGTCTAGGAAGACACCTACACGCGGCATGTCAGCAAATAACTGTTCTATTCGCCTTTGAAAAATGCCCGGGCTAGATGCTAAACCATATACTAATCTGTTGTACATATGTAAGCCTTTATGGGTATTTATCACCGTATATTTTTTTGTGTCATCGAGCTCAAATTGCGCGTACGCTTGAGACAAATCGATTTTACTGTAGTATTCACCCCCTCGCAGACGAAATAACAAATCTTCTACCCTAGGCAGCGGATAACGATCAATTTCTATCACTTTGTTTAAGGTCAGTTTATAATCGGCACAGATTCGAATACTACCATCCTTTTTTACCACTGGAACTATCGGCGTAGCCCAGTCGGAACGCTCCACTGGGGTGAGAACTCCGTCGCGCACGAACTGGTCCAGCGCGCGCTCCACCGGCTCGCGTAGCGCGTATGCCAGGGGGCGCGCGCGCATGAACACCGGTCGCGAGCCCGGGCGCACGTGTATCCTCACTGCGCCGCCCGTGAAGCGCCCGAGACCCTCCGCGAACACGTTACAGTATTTGGTACTGAAAAAAGATATATCATAATCATTATTTTCCCACATTTTATGCACATCATAACTTAAATCGGGTAGTTGTATCTTTAATGCCGCTATCCAATGTCGACCTAAAAGTACAGTTTTTCCCTTTTCGATAACAAGTAATTCTAAAAATTCACTTCTATTCTTATAACGAACTAGCGGTCTTATTATACCCAGCGGTTTTACAGTCTCACCAGTGTAATATCTTAAAATTACTTTACAAGGTTGTAGCGAAAGATCGCTAAATAATTTACTGTAACAATCGCGACTAATACAAGGCACTGCACTACCCGTGTCACATTCCATAGCAATGTCTTTATTATGTACGTTCAGTGATATATAAATAGGTTTGCAACTTGATATCGACAACCGACAAACATCAACAAAAGTTACCTCGTCACTGTCCGCCTCTTCGTCAATGTCTGCTGTTTGCACGTCTACCTGATACTGTCCCACCATATTGGGACACATACGTCGCAGGTGTCCTTGCCGGTTGCACACCCTACACACGTAGCTTGCGAACTTGCACGTCGATTCGTTGTGGTTAGCGCCACACACCCGACACTGCCGCTGCGGCCGAGCTCGCTCCCCCAGCCGAGCCCGCTCACCCGGCACCGCCATCACAGACTCGTGGCCCGCGCGCCGCTCCCGGAAATCTCGTCGCTCGCGCCCATCGCGCCGCACGACGCCCGGCTGCCCGCCGCGCTCCACTCCGCCCGCTGTATGCCGTGTCGTCGTCATTGCTTGACATGTCACCGTATTAGTGTCCGTTCCCGCTGACGATTTAGGACCCTCTACTATAGCGGCGTCCTTCTCTGCTGATTCCATGCTGGCGGCAAGTTTATACGCCCTGGCAAAATCCAGCTTTGACTCTGCGAATAACCGTTGCCTAATATTTTCGCTCGCTATTCCGCACACCAGTTGGTCTCTCAAACTTTCCTCGAGCCAACTGCCGAACGAAGGTCTTCGACATCTTTTTAAGCACGGCCACGTACTCGGATATGGTTTCACCCTCTTTCTGTTTCCTATACCTGAATTTATACCTCTCGGCGAGTCCACTTGGTTTTGGTTGTAAATGTTTACCCATAATTTCCGATAACTGCTCAAACGTCTTAGTTTTTGGTTTATTCGGCGTACACAGATTGACTAGCAACTCGTAGCTCTCTGCTCCCATAACGGTTATTAGCGTCGGTACATGTAAATCTTTCTTTATGTCGTTCACAACGAAGTATTGTTCTAACCGTTCGACATATAGTGCCCAATCGTCTTTGTGTACATTAAACTCGCTAATTTTACCGATCGACATCGTACACAGTCAATTCCACACGTGAAATGTTCACTTCTCGTCGCCACTGAGAAATATGTTAGAAGCAGGTGCCTGGTCAGCTAGGAGCAGAATAAAACAACGTAACGTCTTGATAGCACAGCGTATATTCGCAGACTGGCGCCGTGGCGCGGCGGTACTCACAATAACAAATTATAACCTACTACCTACTTAATCTAAATATCAACACATACATCACAATAATATTGGAGGGTTTGCCCATAATCGCTACGCTGGGCATGCGGGTTGGCGATCGCATATCGCAATTTCTCACACTGGTGACGCTGCTGCCCGTCACCAGTCTTTGCCATTTGACTGCGAAGATTTGTTGGAATGGTTATACCGCCATTTGTCGGTTGTCGTCAGAGCCTCGTTTGTTGATCGCCAGGATGCACCACGAGCAGGTGAGGTTGACTTGGGGAGTTGGGGCGCTAAGTTTGCGAGTGCGCCCCTTACCCAAAATTTTCACAGATGATGTATTTCTGTTGCCGCTATGACAACAAATACTAAAAACAGAATAAAATAAATATTTAAGTGGGCCTCCCATACAACCGACGTGATATTTTTGCCGTTTTTTTGCGCTTATGGTACGAACCCTTCAAGTGCGAGTCCAACTCGCACTTGGTCGGTATTTTTCATTATAATGCAGAAAACATTGAGAATTTATGGTAAACATTTGAAAGTACGCCCGTGTTTGGGCAGGATTTGTCCTTTCAGCCTTGCCTTTGTTGCTAGTATGTACTTACCTATTATATTATCTGTGCCTTTGTGAATATGACCCCACTCTAGGTGGCGACTGGCGACTCTTAGACTGTAAATTTACTAATATGTGCTAGATATTATTTAATTAAGTATTTAACAATATTCTGTTAATTATACATAAACATCAGTATAGCACTCAGATTTTAAGAAAAATGAGTACTTAGATACTTTATGTTTTTGCATACCCAAAACACCGGGTAAGTACCTACATTGAACGATTCAAGTGACTCCTTCCGCACTTTGAAACTAAAAGTACCTATCTGTAAATGGTTAAATAGAACCTCCCTCCCCTCCCTCCCCTCTCTTTCTCGCAAATTCGTGCGTGGATCCGCCAAAGATCAACCGAACAGCAAAATAACAGATGGTCACGCACGGGCAACAGACTGTAGGCAGTCGAAACTGGCTTTACCGAAGGTAAACTCGCGATTAACCAAAAAACTCCTTAGCCTAACTAGAAATAACCTAAGAATAATCACAGGGACAATTACGGGCCACACCCCTCTTAACAAACATCTTTTTAACATAGGCGCCACGGACAGCCTACTTTGCAGGGGCTGTTTCAACGCCGAAGAATCAGCCACCCACGTCATCCTGGACTTCGAGGCCGTGGCTTCCCAACGAAAAGAAATCCTCGGAACAGTGAGGTCGCTCCGCGAAGCCTGTGAAGCCCCCAGGAAGCTTCTGTGCTTTTGGACGGAGCTAGGCTGGCTGCTTTAGCCAGAACCCCCACGCACAACGGACCAAATGGGAGTCTAAGTGCGGAAAAGGGAGTAGGGACTCCCTTTTCCGCACTTAGACCCCCATTTTTTCTGACTTCATTCATTCATTCATGGTTAAATAGAAATAAATGATGAAGAATTCGACGCGCTGTCGTTTTGGCCGCGTGCCTGTTCAAGTAATTGACTCCCCGAGTCTGCTCATCTGCTGCTCGCAGACCAGCTTTACTTTGCCGGAGATCTTTGAGCCCTCTCCAGATCCTACCTAAAGTCTCTGCAGTGAATCAGGAGATAGGTTATAGCAATATATTATGATAAAGCGGAAGAGTGCACTACCAGTCGGATTCATAAGGAAGGCTATATAGGATAGATAGAAGGCTATATAGCATTACGCTGAAGTGCGTGGTTACCCATAAATATATTGATATATGTAAAGTACGAGGGATAAGACCGTGACTTTTTTATTTTCTCGCATAGAATTTTTTAAGGCAACACTACTTCTGTCAACTACCAACTTTTATTAGGCTACTGTAAAAATATGAGCAAGCTACGTCACTGGGTTTGTGTTTGCCAGCCATTTAAAGCAGACAACCGCGGGTATTTTCACGAAAATGGGAAAATGTGAATTTCGTGTGCTGATTAAGAATATTTTTTTTCGGAAAAACCATCATCGAAACCAAGGAAATGCTTCGTAACATTCCGGGGACTCTGCACCATCAATTTTACTGGTAAGGAAGTAGTGTACTTAGTTCCGTTGAGGTCGTACCAGCACAAATGTCGCCGAACGTTCAAATCGCCCAAAAGAGGTCGTCACGCTAGAAATCGTCGATAAACTCCATGGAAAGATATTGGACTATAGGAGAATGAAAGTGCGTGAGGTGGCTGAGGCTGCAGGCAGGATTTCAACTGAGTGGGTACATCACATTTTACGTGAATATTTGGACATGAAAAAGCTATCCGCAAAATGGGTGCCGCGATTGCTCACACTCGACCATAAGCGCAAGTGCAACCGTGTGACAATTTCGAAGGAGTGTTTGGGGATGTTTACCCGTAATTTGAACGAGTTTTTGCACCGTTTCGTAAACGTGGACGAAACATGGATCCAAGAGACCAAGGAACAATCAAGACAGGTAGTTTCTACGAGTGAATGTGCACCAAAGAAGTCAAAATTGGGTCTATCGGCCAATAAGGACATGACCACAGTTTTCTGAGATGCACGCGGTGTGATTCATATCGACTACCTCTAAAAGGGTAAAACAATCACCAGCGAATATTATTCAGAGTTTTGGACAGATTCTCGATATTGAATTGTAGCAAAACCGACCGCATTTGGTGAAGAAAAAGTGCCTTTCCCTCATGACAATGCACGGGTGCAAACGTGTGTAGTCAACATGGCAAACATCCATAAATTAGGCTACAAACTGCTACCTCATGCAGCATTTTCACCAGATTAGGCCTTCTGTGACTATTTCCTGTTTCCAAACCTGAAGAAAAAAGGATTTATTTTTTATTTTTATGGTGAAATAAATGAATTGAGCTAAAGACTGTGTTGCGAAATAAAATGCTTTTTTATACAAAAAGTCACAGCCTTATCAAACTGCTCTCGTAAGTCGGAAGAACAAGTGCTATCGAACTGCGTGCGCTGGGGTAGTAGCTAATTATACGTAAATACCATGTACTATAACAAAGATGTTGGTTTTTAGTAGATCTATTATATAAAACACAAAATAATGATTCTACCTATGTCCGATTGAGACTTTGAAAGCATCCAACCGGTTGCATTAGAAAGACAATAATGCGAAGATGGTTTAAACCAACAAAAAAAAATTGGTATATAGAGTAGGTAGGTAGGGTAAGTAGGTAGGTACGGTAAGGTACCCTAACTAATATTATAAATGTACCTGGGTACCCTACCGGTAGCCAGTTGACCGGAGCGAAGGGACAGCTAGTCTTAGATATTTATATCCCTTTGTCTTTTACTTTTTTGTGGCCGTATCATGGTTGCATTGTGAGCATCCCATCATTCCCATCCCTAGGCATAAAATACTACATGATTTTTGGTGCTAAAAATTTTATTTAGGGGGAATATTAATAAGTGCTAAATTATTAAGCTACCTCTAACATAGGTTCATAATTTATTCTCAATGACTGCAGATTTGGAAAATATTTGCCTAGGCATAGGCTTGGCGATTTGACAAAACTGAATACGATGAAGACAGACAAAATGAATGCTCACAAAGTTACCAAGACAATCGTCACATCGCCAAATATTTACAAACCTGTTGGACCTTACAGGTTAGTTATTTTTAGTAATGTAATTTTCAGTTTGAACTCGTTTTCGTACGAACCTTCTCCGCCCCCTCTCGAGCCTTGCGTGATTAATAGACGATCTATTATCAAGCCGCCATAGTAGTTTCCTTACAGCTCTCATACACATAGTGGATCTTTGTGTCACTGAAGTTGGCTGCAAGACGATGCGCAGTAGCAGTAGCTATTTTTGTGTCAATTATGAAGGTGAAGATACCATTGTATAACTGCCTCTTCCACTCGCTTACGTTTGTCGCATCGTCCTATCTCGCTTTCTGTATGCAGTATATTCGATGACAAACTGTTTCTTGCGCAATGGTTCGCAGAGACAAATTCAGAGACGCAAAGATCCGCTGTGACTACTATACTGTTAAATTATAATAATTTACAATCTGTATCCTACTAATATTATAAATATAAAGTAGGTAACTCTGTCTGTCTGTTACCTTTTCGAGGTTAAATCGCTGAACCGATTTAGATGAAATTTGGTAAGGACATAGGCTATTTTTATCCCATGGGATGATAAACACTAATTACGCGGGCGAAGCCTCTGGAAAAATCTAGTACGCTTATAAGACGAAGATAGCTATTGATGACACTGATATTCTGTCGGTTTCAGCCAAGCGATATTAGCGGATAAAACACTGTATGTATCTGGGGTACTAGGCATGGACCCTCAGGCACAGTTGGTATGTGGCGGCGCCGAAGCACAGGCTCGACAGGCTCTCAACAATTTGAGACACGTGCTGGAGGCCGGCGGCGCATCGCTCGAGTCCGTCGTGAAGACTACCATCCTGCTAGCTCGAATGGAAGACTTCCAGGCAGTTAACCAGGTTTATGCAGAGTGTAAGTACCTCCTACTTACATCCTTGCTTATTGCTTATTTTAGTAACTTTATATTATTCGACAACATCCAAACGATAGGTGATATGAAGTCAGTAAATACTCAAATAGGAAAATAATGAAACGATACAATTAATACAACCTACCATTTTTAATAGCCTTTATCCTCCTTTATCGATAACTCGAAGGCACACGTGAAATTAGACGCAATGGAAAGCGCAAAAACAACAGGGTGTTGAATAAAATAGATAGGTACTACTAAACACTATCGAAGCTACTGTAATATATTGTAATGCAAGCCACTAGGGGTCTCTGTTTCTTATAAATTATAATGGAGGGGAAAGGCAACTATCAGAACCCCAACCGAACAAGTCGATAGCTGTTTGCACTCGTTAATTTTGTCTTAACTACGTTATCCCAAGAAGTATGTAGTCCAGGTCCAGATATTTAAGCTGTACAGCTATCATCATCATTAACAGCCTTCTAATGTTCCCTCTGCTGGGACAGAGGCGTGGCCTCCTCTCTGTGAGAAAGTCATGGAGTCCCTAATGTTATCGCGTGCAGAATTTCAATATGTGGACAGTTTTGTGTGACAATTTTGGACAGTTTTGTTTCCAAATTACTTTTTGATTTACATATCCTAAGTATGTAGATTAAGATGAAATTGTATTACTATAAATTTTCCTGTGTAAAAATATTTTTAAACATTTAAGTCATTTTGGACGAATATGCAAAAGAAGCGACAAAAATATCGTGTTGTTAATTATTTTTTTAAAGCAAAATTATTAATCATACGAAAAAGCCATGTTTCACAAATAATGTACTTACATGAATTAATTAGGTATTAAATATTTTCTTTTTTAAACCTAGCCGTTATTTACAAGGTTTGTAGGTTTGCTTTAGAAAGTAATCGTTTTACAGCAATAAAGCGGAGTATAATGATGTTTCTTTTTACCGTTTTTAGAGCAGTGGTGATGAAATGAAGGGTCTGGCACGATATCCTCATTTGGTAAGCTTCCTTCCTTCGATCTGCCTAGTGGTCTGTGTGACTGGATTTGCGGTCTTCCTGAGGGATCGATCCATCCGAGTGGTTATCGATGCCGGAGTCCCACAGGGTTCAGTTCTCTCGGCAACATTATTCTTGCTGCACATTAATGATCTGCTAAAATTCGGCACCTTTGGGTATGCGACAGCACTGTTGCTGAGACATAACGTGTCCGGCGCACCGGCTCGCTGGGCCTCAGATTCGAGGCGATGCCAATATAGTCAGTTTCAATGCTGCTATGACCCAGGCGTGTATTTTCTGCTAAAAAGAACCCTCTATTCCTCCCGGCTCCATCTTTCCGTGGTGTAACCGTGACGCGTTAACGGACCATCTCGAACTTCTTGGTGTTATGTTGATATCAGGGCCGCGCCGACCCCTGGTAGCGCCTCACAGTGTGTTATTTTGCCTTAGTTGCGGACATGCTAGTTTTTTTTTTTTTTTGGATAGCTATCAATTAATCATACACCACATTAAAACTCCGCCGGCTCTAACTACTATACTTTAAGAGAAATTAAGAAAATTGAGAAAAAGCCTTAAAAACCATAGAAACGCAATATCTCGTTTTTGGATTAAAATTTTACACTAAATGTTTTAAGGTATGATAGGAATTTACTATAGGAACAATTTTTTTATCGAAAACTTTAATAATCTTGTTCACCCAGGCGTAAATATTTTTTTTATATGATTCTGAAATTATTATTTTTTCTGGCGGGTCTCTTCATGGTCGTGTTTTTTTTAAATGTATATATGTTGATTACTTTAATAACTATCGCCACAAAAAAAACCAGACGCAACAAACCCAGGATTTCGGAAATATCAATTTTTTTATTGTGGGCTAGGGTTGTCAATAAACCTGTGAGGAACATACAATTACTTTATAAAAACATTATTTTTGGACTCAGGTATTAGCAATTACCGGTTCAAATTGTTACGTGCCTAGTTTAGATAGTTTAAGTTTATAATTATGGAAAAATAGTTGAGGAAAGCTAAAATTAATAATAGTTTAATTTTAAATGCTAAAAACCAATTGCTATACATAATATCTGGAGAACCGGGGGTGAGATGTCATGGGGCCGTCAAAGAGCCATGGCACTGCTTTGCCTCAGCAGGCCCGTCCCGTCACTGACCCGTCCTGCTGGGGAATGTCCGTCTGGGCCCCAACCAGAGGACTTAATGAGGTCGCCAACCTTCATACTGGTCAGCGAGTGGCAATTATTACCGACGACCAAAGCCTGAATACGGATCCGAACAAGCTTACGAAACTGGATATTTAAAGGGTCTTTCAACAAGGACGGGTCGATGTTAAAATTGAATAAAACAAGATGTGTGTGAGATATTAACGAAATTTATTTTTTATTTAAAAGGCCCATTTATGCCATTATGGATGGAATATGACATCGTTCAAATGTCCGCTGCGGCTTCGTATGGTGGCACGAATCCGAGAAGTCCAATTTTTTATGACTCTGCTGCATAGATCCGGCTGAATCCGAGCGATGGCCTGCGTTATGTTGGCTTTCAGGGCAACGGTCGAATGTGGTTTATTGGCATAGACCTGCGACTTCAGAAAACCCCACAAGAAAAAGTCTAGCGGAGTCAAATCACACGATCTTGGTGGCCAATTCACGTCACCTCTGCGAGAGATAACTCTACCCTCAAACCGTTCATGCAGAATGTCGATTGTGTCGTTCGCTGTGTGGCAAGTAGCGCCATCTTGCTGGAACCACATGTCGTTCACGTCCATATTGTTCAATTCAAGCCAAAAGAAATTGTTTATCATTGATCTGTAGCGCTCGCCGTTAACAGTGAAGAAGTACGGGCCAATAACGAGTCATTAAAAATTGGAACTCTCGGATTCATGCCACGAATACGAAGCCGCGGCGGACATTTGAACGATGTCATATTCCATCCATAATGGCATAAATGGGCCTTTTAAATAAAAAATAAATTTCGTTAATATCTCACACACATTGTCATCTTGTTTTATTCAATTTTAACATCGACCTGTCCTTGTTGAAAGACCCTTTATAATGTTTTGGTAGAAAAAGCCCGACTATATGGATCAAAACATAGACCGGGTAACCTTGAAATGAACGAACGATCCATGATTATTTTAAATGCATTATGTCCAACGGGTATTACTAACAATGTTGATGTACAAAACAAAAGTCTTAAAGAGAGTATTTCCAAATTTATCTGTAAGTGCGAAAAAGCAAATGCGAGTGCGAGTTTGAAGCAAATGATATCACGCTGACGAATGACGAAATGGTAATTGAATCTGATAGTGAGGTTAACTAGTTACTGACGTTCAGAGGATAACTAGTTTAAAAGTTTTTTTTTTTAAATTAGCCTATATTATCCCACTGCTGGGCAAAGGCCTCCCCCATAGCCTTCACCGGCCAATCCGTCAAAAACGAGTTCAAATCGATTGAATTAATCAACTGAAATGTTTACTAGTTTGTGAAAACCCTATTTCCATAGAAATTTAAAAAAAACTTAGAAACGCAATATCTCCGAGATCTCGCTAGTTACATATTTAGAATTTTCTCAAGTTGAAGGTACTATAAATAAGTATATTATGCTAACAAAAAAAAACGCGACCAGTAAATAGTTAATTTTAAATATTTTGTTTTTTTGTTTATTTATAAAATAATTATTTACTCTTATTCCTGTGATGTTAGGGACTTGAAATTTTCAGGTCTGATATATTTAAAACCAACAACTAACCTGTATTTATACAAAAGGTTGAGATTTAATTTATTCAAGAAATACAGACGAAAAACTTTTTCGGGCATATCAATGACCTTTCACAAATTTATTTTTATCTCCTAAATTAAGTGAAATATCAAAACGAGAATTTTTTTAAATGCTTTATTAGGATTAAATCTATGAAGTTAAAAAATAAAACGGGCATGTCCGCAACTGAGACAAAATAACACACTGTGCGCCTGTGTGCGAAACTTATGAAGCGCCTCTTTTTTCGTGGCCGTGTTTCGACATTAATAGGTATATTCTTTATTTTTTCAAATTTCGACTGATATAATATTATGTTCGAGCCAGTTTTATATAGAAACAAATTTTTATAATTTTTTTTATTCGTTCATGCACTATCTTTGCTTCTAATATAAGTACGTATAAAATTGAGACAAAAAATGGAAAATACGTAGAATCGAAAATAGAACAAAATTGGCGCGCCGCCGTTTACGTACTTTGTGACAATATGTAGGTATCGGTAACCGATCACTTTTCCGAATCTTTTTTGTTCGAATTTCATTTTACCGAAAACTATTGACCAACGTCTTTTTTGCTATATTTGACACATTATCTATACTAATATTATAAAGAGGAAAGATTTTTTTGTTTGTTTGTTTGTTTGTACCGAATAGGCTCCGAAACTACTGGACCGATTTAAAAAATCTTTCACCAATAGAAAGCTACGTTATTCCTGAGTAACATAGGCTATTTTTTAATTCCGAAAACGGGCCCTGTGGGGTGGCCCACGGGAGCGAAGCCGCGGGCAACTGCTCGTTTGACATAATTTCAGATCATCGAAGTATCAATTGCCATAGGTATTATTTTACCGAACTACATTTCGCCGATTTACAAAATAACTTTTTGCTTTTGGCCGAAGCCTCTTTTGAACTTTTTTCATTTGCTATATTTTCACCAAACCGAAACAACATTTTAGGGAATATTATTTTAGTCACATATATATAGCCCGTAACTTGGTCGCATTTTCAATTTAAAATTGAAATAGTGTCATACAAAGTCAATATGTTGTGATACAAAATTTAGTGACAGAAACGAATCGCTGCAAAATCGACTTCACGCAGTCTTGTTTACGTATTTATTTCGAATTTTCATGCAAATGATTTATTAATAGCTGTCATGCATTAGACATTTTTATTAATTAATTATTTCAAAGAATTTGTCCAAGAGCGAGCGAAGCGAGCTCGGGAATTCAAGGCACCCCGACACGGATAGGTTAGGTTCGAAGGGGATGTTAGTTTACTTTAGACCTTGCAGACAGAAATAGGAGCCCCGCTCCTTTAAGCATTTGTATTCGCCCACTGTTTCTCTCTAACTTAGTATTTTGATATGCGTTTAAAAATAAAAAAGCTATTGCATAGCATTTTGTATCAACTTATGCAATTATATTTTTTATTTATTTATTTTATTCATGCAGTATTGCTTTTTCTTTGATATTAATTCAAGTTACACTTTTTGAGCGTGGTGACCGATAAGAAAACAAATTTTTCTATTATTAAATAAATAAAAATAGTTAATATTGTTTATTAAACGAAAATATCTAGGTATAAATAATAGGTATAAATAATTAGGTATAAATAGTGTAATGACACACCAAAACAATATTCATTTATAAAAATATCTAGGTATAAATAATTAGGTATAAATAGTGTAATGACACACCAAAACAATATTTATTTATAAAAAAATAACAATATTAAGAAGTGATTATCGAATTTCGCGCGATGTACATTTATATAGATATAATATCATATATACTTTCTCTGCGCGGCATTCATGTGCATTATCTATACACCAAAAACAAGTTTCGTAGAGTCGTACAATACGTCTAATCGCACACAACGCCGTGTCGAAGACTGCCGAACTGAAACGACGTTAGACGATGCACGGCCTTCAAGCCACACCTCCGTGCCCGTCGGAGTGGGGAGCGTGAGGTTTTTTTTCGTTACGGAATTTCTGGATTCGGTCCCCGCGCTCAAGGCCCGCGATAGAAGCTATGCAATAGCTTAATATTACGAACAAATTTTATTTCGGCTAAGTGTAACTTCGGTAAAAAGATTTTCGGCCAAGTGAAACGTCGGAGTAACGAAAAAAATCGAATTGATAATAGGTCTACTGAGACAGTGGCAAACGTGACTACGATGAAGTAAAAAAAAACGAAACGAAAATAGTTGAAAAGTTTTAGGTGAAATGAATTTCGGTCAAATGTTTTTCGAACTTATGATAGGTAACCGTAGGTATCAAAAAAGAATTTTGTCGAAAATTCTCGCCAAACTTCTTGGCCACTCTGAAGTTGGCTACAGTGGCTGCGCAGTAGTAAATCTCATACAAAAACAGCACTGTTTCGTGCCTCGCGCAGGGCGGCCAAAAAGTTTGGCGAGGACTATATTTATTGAATTAGATGCATTCGATGCATGGAACATGGAATATTATAGAAAGAATCAGTATATTGTTAGTTTTGATGATTATTGATCATTTTATTATACTTTAAAGTTTATATGGTCAATAGAAGGATTATAAAAAGGAGGGGCGAAAGAAGACAGCCCTGGCGGAAACCAGCTTGCACTGCGACGTACTCCGAAATTAGATCTTCATGAGTCCAATAATAAGTACCTACTAGTAATCCCCGTCAAAATTGGTGCAGGCATTTTGAACAGGCATTTTGAAGATTAAGAAAAAGGCATACAGTCAAAAAAAAAGGAATTCCCGGTGACCCCAGCCCGCTTGCGGCACATCGCTTCGGGTTGCGTTCATAAACTCACCCACGGCACGGCTTTTGTATAAAAATAGTCGGCTATTGTAGCGCTAGCGGCTGCGGCAGCGGTTCCAATAATGTAAAATTAAAATACAAACGGGAATATTGTCTTTGGAAACTTGTATCTGTGTATGTACTTACTTATCGATACTAAACTGAAAAGAATACCTATGTTTTATGTGACAATAACAATTTTAATGATTGGCGGGCTTTCATCCGGCGCCCCTATTGTCCTGGCACCTGTGTGCCGCACACTTCGACACAGGGGCGGCGCGGCCCTGGTTGATATCGACCCTCAATTTAAGTCCATTCATTGAGGCGAAAGCTCAGTTGTCTGCAAAAAAGTTGGATGGGATAATTGCAAAGGTGAGACAGTACTTCACGCCAGAAGTTGAGAGCAAGTTGAGTAGCTGCAACTTGTATAAAGCGCAAGTTCGGTCATGCATGGTGATGAGTACTGAACTCACCTCTGGGACGGGTCTGTCAAATACCAGCTTGATGCACTTGAGTCGATTGACAGACGGGCCAAGAGGCTTATTGGCAACGATTTACTGGTCGCGTCAAAGCTCCAGAGCCTCGAACATCGACCCCGAGTTCCCGGCCTGGCGGTTTTTATCGGTTACATTTAGGGGAGTGTGCGACGGAACTGCACAATTTGATTTCACCCAGCCCTTTCCATCATCGGACTACAAGACGTACGGCATTCGCCAGGTACATGATGGACATCTCACCCTAACGCACAAAGCGTTTTGCTAATACTTTCATTGTGCGCACAGCTAAGGAGTGGAATTTCCTGCCGGAGTTTTTGTTTCCTAATAGCTACAACATTTTTTGTATAGCTTGGCGAAATGCTAATGCATACTGCGCCACCACGGGGCGATAGCGCAGTTATATGGGACTCCAACCCACTAAAACTCCAAGGTGTCTTCCTGTGTCGCTTATGGCGGGAACACGGGCACGCGTTAGCACTCACCGTGAACCCATCGCGGCTGTCCGTCACCTGACCCTCTTCCGGGGAGTACCCCCCATCACCGGCACACCAGAAGACCCTGTAGGCTGTGACCACCCCAGGGACCAAAACAGCACATGGGTGCCAGATGACCCCGTGTATGGCACCTTTGGTCCCCTTGTGACGGGTCATGGTCAATGGCCCCGCCACCTACCATTTTTCGGCCGCAGGCGATAGGGAGAGCGGCCAACGCTATACCGACACTCCTCCTCCCCTGCGGCCCCACCGCGTCCGCCGTCAGACGGTGGCGACCCCGGTCAGGCCGCGGAAGGTAGGGAGAGCGGCGCACCGCAATAACGGCTCTCCTCTCCCGCCACGGCCTCCAACCCTCAGCCGCTTATGGGTATAGGAGGCCCCTTACGACATCGCGGCCTCAGTTGCGATGTCGCCCAGGCAGCACCGCAACCTACATGTTGGCCGCTACGTCGTCCGCTTATCGGCAAAAGCCCTGACCAGATGCCCCTCATCGGGTTCCTCTTCACTTAACCGTGGGTGACCAAGCCACGGCTACTGAGCCCCCCCGCCTCGACAGTGCGCGAACCCACCGGGGGGTTGATAGCTACAACCTTGGTATTTAAGTCAAGAGTGAATAGGTTACTTCTAAGCAGGCGTGCTTCATCGTAGACCACATTATCGCTTACCATCAGGCTAAACGCGAGTTTATAGTTAAATAAAAAAAAAGCGACTGCCTGGGTTCGAACCCACGACCTTCACGTAAGTCGGGCAGTTACCTTCGACCGAGCCACCACTGAAAATATCGCCCTGTAGCGTGCCTATGGACTCGTTGGTTTTGTCTTAACATAAATTATAGGTAATCCAAAGCATCGTCCATGATAATTTTGAAGATAAAGGACTCCGTGGAAAATCCCAGTTATAATTGACCTCGTTGGTTTTGTCTTGATATTATTTTAATTATTCGGTAATGCCGTGTTTCGGATACTGAACCTTTTTTGTATGTTAGAACTTAGAATCATAAAAAAATCATCGTTTGACATTGACATCTTCTAGATCTGGCATAACTCGGAAACATTTTTGTTCTAAAAAACAATGATTATTCTGTAATTTTATTCATCAATTTCTTATCAGTAAACATACCTACTCGGTTATCTTTTGTTGAATATATATTATGTTTATGAGGAATGAACTGATGACCCCGTTCGCGTAGGTGCTTAGTAAATTATTCACGATGAGCGCACCACCAGAAAAGAGTGAGACGCCGAATAAGACAGACGTTCCACCGAAGACAGACGCTCCACCAACGACAGACGCTCCACCTAAGACTGACGTTCCACCTAAGACAGACGCTCCACGCAAGATGAGTACGCAAAAGCCAGACGATTCCATCAAAACGAACGTTCACAAAGTTACCAAGACGATCGTGACATCGCCCGATATCTATAAGCCCGTTGGACCTTACAGGTTTGTAATTTATTTCTATTGAATTATGATTAACTTGATAGGTGCACACAAGCTAAGTAACTATATTGTATGTGGCATAGGGACTGGCTGGACAGTAACTAAGTATCCTAGCTTATGTTAGGAAGGATAGGGTTTTGTGAAATGTTATATATTGTGATTAGGGAGTGCAATCCGTATAATCCGTAATTCGAAAAATCCGGATACCCCTTGTTTGTATTAGGTCTCGAAATTCGGATTTTGAAATCAAATCTGGCTTTTTTGAACATATAAATCAATCAACTACAAATCACAAGGCCCAGTTTCTCAGCCGCTTGTTACATTTCGAGTTAGCTGACAATTTGTCACAAATTATCCGACTGTTAGTTGTGAACCGTTTGTTTTGGGTTTCTCAAAACTGCATCATCGAGAAATTACATAATCGCTTGTTACTTTGAATAATCGGCATCAATTTATTTCGGTTGGCTACTCTAGCTGGTATTCATTCACTTCATTCACTACTATAACCTTAGATAAAGAACCATTATAACGTAATCAGTACCTACCTATAAATAGTATTTATCTTGAGTGGCTGGGTTGGTGAAGCTGCTAAGTTAAGCAAACCTTACAAGGGACAGCTTTTGGATGGGGAGCCACAATTTTTTTTGGTTTGCTTGTTTTTGGATAGATGACCCAATACAGGTTAAGCAACACTTACCAAGGTTAGACTTTGGATGGGTGACCACTTTTTTGTATCGTTTGTTTTTGGTTGGCTGACCCCGCGAGGTTAAGCAACACTTGCCAAGGTCAATCTTGGGATGGGTGACCACTTTTTTTGTATCGCTTGTTTATGGATGGGTTTTTTTTTGGTTTGCTTATTTTTGGATAGGAGAACCCAATGCAGGTTAAGCAACACTTACCAAGGTTAGTCTTTAGACGGGTGACAACTTTTTGTGTTTCGTTTGTTTTTGGATGACTGACCCCGCCAGGATAAGCATCACTTACAAGGGTCGGTCTTAGGATTTTTTTTGGATCAATTGTTCTTGGACGGGTGACCATGGTAGATGTTGTTTAACATAGCGGGCTGACTTTAGGATGGGTGACCAAAATTTTTGTGGTGATGGTCACCCATCCAAAGACTGAGCTTGGTAAGTGTTGCTTACCCTGGTTGGGTCACCTATCCAAAAACAAGTGGACCAAATAAAAAGTGGTCGGCCATAAAAAAACTGACCTTGGTAAATGTTGCTTAAATGCTTACCCTAGCGGGGTCACCTATTCAAGAAACAAGCAACCTAAAAAAAAACGTGTTCACCCATCCATAAACAAGCGATCCAAAAAAAAGTGGTCACCCATCCAAATACTGACTGTGGTAAGTGTTGCTTACCTTGGCGGGGCACCCATCCAAAAACAAAAGATCCTAAAAAGGTGGTCACCCATCCAAAGACAGACCTTGGTAAGTGTTGCTTACCCTGGCGAGGTCCCCTATTGAAAAACAAGCGGACCATAAAAAAGGGATCACACATTCAAAGACTGACCTTGGTAAGTGTTGTTTACCCTGGCAGGGTCACCACCCCGGCCGCTTCAAGTTAATCACAAATTTATCCAAAATTGGCCTTAGTAAGTATTAATGTTGACTGTACCTTGTACTTAGAGGTACAAGGTGAGGCAGGTTCGATTCCCAGATCAGTAACAGTCATTGCTTTTTATTTTTATTTACATCCAAATAACTATTTTTGATAATTGTGTCAAGTTTTTATAATGTAATAAGTTTGTAATACTTAACCTTTTTTTTGAATATTGGTAATCAACTATAATTATTGATCATTCATTCATTTATTCATCAAACAATTTACATTGTGTTCGAATTGTACAAAATAATTACATTTTAAATAATAATAGAAGCAATAAACAAATACAAAGCAATCAGAAACAGTAACAAACAATCTCTCTAATTCGATCTAATTAACATATTTTTTATAATTGAACCGATACCAAAGTTTTCGCCGCCCCTATTATTTTTTTTTATCGTAAAATAAGCATTTAAAATCATAATATTAATTTTAATCTGCGAATAATCGACCAATAACCAACAATTATAAATTAGGCTCGTTGACAAGAGATTAACATTGAAAAAGGTTCTCAGAAACCCAAAACTGCAGTAACATGTGGTTAATTCGATTTTATCAAATGTGACAAATTGTCAACCGCTTGTGACACTTGGTGTTGAGAAACTGAAAGTAGAATTAACCGGCGATTATTCGTCGATTACGTTAACAGCCCGATAATCAAGAGCTGGGAAACCGGGTGTAAGTAGCGTTGACTTTCAACGAGCGGACCGCGGTCAATAACACCCGTATATTAACATTAATTATACACAGCAGATTTTTTAAATGGAAAAATATTTCACAACTTAACTTAACAACGTTTTGGAAATCCGGATTCCTATAACTTATGGTACGGATTTGCATTCCCTAGTTGTGATGAAATTTTAACGCCAAATTTTTAATTTGCGGTATCCGCGAATCCGCGCTTTGAAGGTGCGGGATTCAGCAGATTAATAAAAGCAGCGGGATCCCGCGGGAATGCGTGATCCCTTTTTGCGGGATTGCAATCCCTAATTACAGGAAACACCGAAATAGCGAACAAAAAATTGCAGCTGTTCCATAAATGTTTATCGAGGAGTACCTACTACAGGTATTTGGTTAGAGGAATCTATAAGAGGATTTTAACCTACACATAGTCATAGGTGAAATAGATTCCTTTATAAGTCTTTTTATGATTTCAGGGTTGGTCCCAGAATAAAAATATGCGTTCTAGATATGCAAATATAATGTCTATGTCTTTGCCAATATTAGGCCTTTGGATTCTCTAAAATGACAATTACCTACAACTATACTGTACCTATATAGATTATGGGTAAAATTGACGTTAGTATCTACTTATAAAGTACCTAATGTATAATACGGTTTCAGCCAGGCTATATTAGCGGATAAAACTCTTTACGTGTCTGGTGTACTGGGCATGGACCCTCAGGCAAAGTTAGTAGACGGAGGCGCCGAAGCACAGGCTCGAAAGGCTCTCGACAACTTGAGGCTCGTGCTGGAGGCCGGCGGCGCATCTCTCGAGTCCGTCGTGAAGACTACCATCCTGCTAGCTCGAATGGAAGACTTCCAGGCAGTTAACCAGATTTATGCAGAGTGTAAGTACATATCTAGGATTTCCAGCATTCCGATGCAGAATAACATATTGTCGAATAATATCAAGTTGTTTATCACCACAATCAGAAATATTATTGCCAATTGCAATTGTCTTGTACAACCAAGCGTTCATTTTGCGCATGTTAATATTTTCAATGTAAAATATAATAAAGACGTTCGGTCTGATGTGTTTTAACTCGTGAGTAGAAAGATGGAAATTTAAAAAGCTTAAATTGTAATTGGCGTAACAAGCATTGCCCATCGCGTAATTTTTGCAAGTAAACTTGCGTATATTGCAGTGGCGTAACTATACCGTTTGAGGCCCGTGGCAAATTCATCGGATAGGGCCTCCGATGGATGGACCTTTTTAATCGACTATCCAAAAAGGAGAAGGTTCTATGATCGTCCGTAACTTGTTTTTTTTTGTTTGATCTTCGATTACTCCGTCAATTATGGACTGATTTTGAAAATTCATTTTTTTGTTTGAAAGGGTATACTATCAAGGTGGTCCCATTTTCACTTAGTCAGGATCTGATGAGTGGATCCCATGGGAATCGACGGTACGCCTCAAATTTTAAGGGCATACATACATCGATTTTGGTACATACATCGATTTTGGTCAACAACATGGCAAGCATTTGCATTCAGAAAGTATTAATTGGTGAAATGGAACTGATGAAGAAGACCACAGATGGCCTCTGGAACTTCTCAATGATAAGTATGTTTTGGGTATAAAATCTCGAATAGTGATTGTGATGAAGCAAATTTATATAAATTTTTCTAATGAAAATAGTGCCATCGAACTGCTCTGGTGAGCAGAAAGTAGGCACCGGAATTCCGTAATAAAACGTACCTAAATGATAAACGTAAATGATTTTCATGGTAATATAATTTGGTAATTACTAATTTAATTATAATTATAATTGCCATGGTTGGTACTAAAACTGGAAAAAATGAAATATAAATCTTTTTAACAAAAAATCTAATTCGACTTCCAAAATAAAAAGCGAAAAATAACTTTATTTTCGGAAGTCGGTGTCAAAAACGAAAAAAATGGTACCAAAGACACTTGTAGTGTTTTGTTTGGAAGTCGGTTTAGTTTTTTTTTTAGATTTTTAGGGCATGTTATATCGGGCCGGGGCAATTTACTGTCATGCTACTCTATTGTTACGCCACTGATCTATTGTTTCCTTTATCTCTACCTACTTTGTAAAATATTAGGTACATGATATAAAATAATTATTCATGATTGTCTGGCAGTTTGAGTAGGTCCCATTGTGGCTAAGCATAATGTTCTGTCTTTCATATTGTTTGTCGAGTCGTTGAGCTCTCTATGTTATGATTAATGAATGAGTTAGGTAAGTTATACTAATATGTGAACGACTTACCTACACGATAACACGATTACTGACACATGCATGCGACCCTGACTGGACTCATGAAGATACCACCTGAGACCAAAATGTACTTTTCCCCCCACATGATTTTGACCGAATTGAACAAGAAGTAATAAAACTGTATGACTTTAAAAGAAACTGACCTCGGTGTTTCAGGGTTTCTTCTCAAAGTAGTCAGCTAGGAAATGTGGAACCAATCTAGTTTTACTTTTAAGCTTTCGTGTGCATCTGCATTCCATAGTGTCTCGCGTGGATTTACGTCTTGAACACACGAAAGGAAATACCTATATCTATTAATAAAAATAAAGAAAAACAAATAACAATCATTCGTTGGAATACTCAATCTAAGATGACGGATTTGACAGCTATATAGCTGTCAAATCGTTACGGTTTATGATTTAAACTGAATGCTTACAACTAGTTATAACGTTGTTATAGTGTATGGGAAACATAGTAATTAATTAGGATTATGAATTTGATTTTTCGTAGATGTTCATACAAAGGTGACATGTAAAATGAGAAACGTCATTGGACCTCTTAGATTGTCACGATTATAGGTATGTTTTGCTACATAAATGTTATCGACTTATCGTATTATTTAAATGCGGTTTTCACCTTTGGAAGTACAGAGTAGTTACCTACCTATCTCATACAGCCAACCATGCGATAACAGTAGGGATGCAGTCAGTCAGTCTTTCGCTAAGATAGCCGGTAGTGCTAATTAGCAGAGATCAGGCAAGTAGGTGAGACTACAGATCAATCTGTGATCTTACTTCGCTCACTCAGGTTTGGTGCGTGAAGTATACGGATTTGGAAGAACCAGCCCTGTTCACGGAGGAGATAGGCTCTTTGATAATCTCACGGTACAAAACTGCGATATATTGTGAACTAGCTTTTGCCAGTGGCTTCGCCCACGTGAAAGCCGAAAATCATCCCAAAGGCAGTGGCGGCGTTACCCGAGGCGGTTTTCTATTGAGCACCCCTAAATTAACATAGCTACGCGTCACTTAAAAAAAATGTATTTAGCGAGCGAAGCGAGCTTGAAAATAAAAGGTGTTATGTGCCTCTGAATCGTAAGATTTTCTTTTAACATTCATACCGACTGACATATAAGTAAACTTACCTAAGCATAGAGACAACTGTGCTTCGGATAGGTAAAATTTATTTTTATTAATATATTCTGACGCCACTTTTAAATCTGTATTCGTAGAAGTTAGTGTCGACTCATGGAAAAACATCTGTATAAACGAGGATGCAAGAGCGAGCGAAGCGAGCTCGAAATGTTTTTAGCACACTGCCTCGGATAGGTTAGTTATTCCATTAAACAGTTTTTCAATTTTTTTTTAATTGTGGGGCGGCAAAAATATATGGACAGGGGTGCCAAATCTTTAAATACGCCACTGTACACAAACCAACAGTGATCGTCGTTGGACGTTCGACTGTACGGATTTATTTGGCTCAGCTCATAGTTTCTAATATCTACACTATACACGCGTAAACAAATCGTAATAAAAGGTGTTCATAAATCAACTTAAGATGTATTAAAGATAAGATAAAATAAGATTTATTTATTTTGTAAAACATGAGTACAGTAAAAAGGTTATAAATATGAGGTGGCTACATGTTTTGCCATTTATGGCGTACAAAATTAGTTGCACTAGATAAACAAAAAAAAGTACAATATCAAAATTGAAATTAAATTGAAATTAAAATGTTAAAATTTAAATTCAATAACAAATCACTATGTCACAATTCAAATTAAATTAAAAATCACTGTCACAATTTAAAATTCCATCAATAATCGCTGTCAAATTTTATATTCAATTTGAGTAAGACAAATAAAAACACATTCAGAATTCTATACAAGCAAATTATCGTTTAAAAATTCATCTACACTGTAATAGCACTTCTCTAGTAATATCCCCTGAAGGGACTTTTTAAATTTGTTTAGAGGCATACATTTAATATTATAAGGTATTTTATTATAAATATCTGGAGCAAAATGCCAAAGAAACTATTTTTCAGTAAACGTGTCAAATAATGCAGTTTCCAATACATACAAAGATTGAAAACCCAGTATTTTTAATTTTTTAAAGTAAGGAACGCAACTATCCGTTGTTCGTAGACCACACATTGATCGTATAATACATATTTTTTGCATCCTGAGCTCACTATTAGTTGACTGTCCCCAAAACACAACACCATATCTCAAAATTTAATAGAAGCGACCAATCCATGAAAAACAAACAGTGCATTTTATAATCAATTGAATAATCTATAGACTTTATGATATCGATTTTTTCAAATATTTTATGTTATGATTTTGGTGTCGCTGCCTCCCGAAAATTTTGGCTACTCGCCTCGGATTTTGACTATGTATAATTTAATTGAATTCAATAAAACATACGACGTGTAAATGCACCGCCTTGCACTCCCTCCCGGCGTCCATATGATCACCCGTCGTCTTGCCCATCATACTAGCTGCATGGGCAACGCAAGTAGATACACAATCTTACTGCCCCGGCCGCGTTGTCACCCCTTTGTGCCTGGTACCCGTGGTGGAATGGGCCCCGCCCCCCTCTTTACGCCGCCACTGCCCAAGGAAACATATTCCCGGGATAAGAAGCCTATATGTTATTCCAGACTATATTCTATCTCTGTGGCAAATTTCATCAATATCCGTTCTGGCGTGATTAGGTAACAAACATACATGTACATCCATCCAAACTTTCGCATTTATAATAATTAGTAAGATTTGTGTCTCGTCAGTGCGGCATAACTAGGTGATATTCTATGATCATCCTTTAAATACATAACATGCTACCATGAATGATACCTTATAAGGTATCGTCCAGCACTCTCACCATCATACAATTTGTGTCCCAAGTCGATATATAGACAATAGGATTACTAAATAGGTAATCTATTACCTAATTCAAGTTCGATGATGGTGTCTGGACCTGGATTGGATGCGGAATATAATGTAAGGGGTAGTTGAAAAAAAATATCTATAGTCAGTCAGTTAGATAATCTAAAAAACAACTTTTTTACAAAAAAAACCAACCGACTTAAAAAAAAAAGCACTACAAAGTGTAAAATAACTTCACTTTCGGAAGTCGGTGTTCCTGTTTTCGTTTCTTCGTTTTTTGACACCAACTTCCGAAATTTAAGTTATTTTTCGCTTTGTAGTGTTTTTTTTTGGCAGTCGGTTGTATTTTTTTATAAAAATGTTTTTTTATTTTTCACTTTTTAGTGATGCCAGAATAGATTACCCGAATAACATGTAACTTGCACATAACCGTTGCGAGTGTACCAGGGTAAACTGTACACATCTGCGTACCCGTTTAGAACATACTGGCGTGATGGTGTGTTATGAAATGGTGTAAACAATAAACAGACATGCAAAAATTATTGAAGAGTTCTGTTGTATACTTATCTCCGAAGTTCTTCATCAGTATTTTACCAAATTTAAATGGTACTATTTCGGAATTAACTTCTTTCGAACAAAAAAAGACTTTGCAAATCCGTTTATATATGACGAAGTTATGCCCGAATATATACATATAAACATCCGAATTGAGAACCTCCTCCGTTTTGGGAAGTCGTTTAAAATATTGGACACGTATTATTCTGCAACATAAACAAAAAATTACAATGATACAATGCGTTGAAATATCGTGTGATTTCACGATTTTACTGACAAAGTGACGTAAAAACTCCTGAACTTTGATGCGCTTTATCGTTGTCAATATTTTTTTATTTGTTAAAGCCTTAAAGCAAAAAATACGGGTTCAATATTATTTGACAATTTCACTGACGGACTAAAAATAATTATAATTTTTCTTCCCAGATAACATCCCTATTATGTGATAGTGTAAGGGTCCGTTTTTATGTTGCAGTTTTCCCAAAAGATTTCCCAGCGCGCGCTACCTTCCAGGTGGGTAAACTTCCTTTGGACGCGGCAGTGGAAATCGAAGCCATTGCCCTCAGTGGAGATCTAGTCATCGCCGAGGCGGGCCCTTGTCCTTGTACAAAGCTATAATGTAACAAAAGTGTATTCGGCCGTTTTATTATGTCGTGATGTTTATTTCATTAAATTTAGATTTTTATTCAATTTGTTAGTGTTTATAAAAAAAATATGTTGAACGATAATATTGTGATGGTAAATTAACATAAGTAGTATGATAATATCTTATTAAGTTGATATTGTTTTAAATAATTTACTGACGACGCTATAGTTATGAAAAAATCTATGTGTATTTAATTAATAATTAAACTTATGTGTTTATCTATTTTAATATGTTACTTACGTTTGTTTTCTTTGTTATTTTGGTACGCAGGTAGGGTCCCCCTTAGTACAGTTAATTAATTATAAGATCGAGGACGACTACCTAAAGAAACACTTAAGGTGTGTTGGGGTAAGATCGGCGCGCGCTGGGGCACAGAGTACGTAAGCGGCGGCAGACAGAGAGTCCACTACGAACAAAGCGACATTTTGCACGCACACATTGCCATTACGATTTTACAGGGATTCTTGAGCAATATTGGAACATCTCAGTCAGGGCTGTCACGAGTGCTAGCGCGGGCGTTTGGCACGTCATGCAATCTTTTGGAAGAAGTTCGCTAATATACTAATATAATAAATGCGAAAGTTTGGATGGATGTGTGTATGTTTGTTACTCAGTCACGCCAGAACGGCTTAACGGATCTGGATGAAAATTGGCACAACTTATTATCCCGAGGGTACATAATTACATTGGACCAATGTCTTTAAATAAATCATTGTATTATATTATATCTCCTTTATTTATTTACATTCTTATTGAATTCATTTTTAAATATTTAAATAAGAAAACTTAAAAAACATTTAAAATATAAAAAATAGAGACCAACCGGTATCGGGAACAGGGTCCAAGCTACCGGTGGTTAGGGCTCCATTCCGCTCCTGAGACAAGAACCTCCTCACAATGCGAGCCGTATCAAGGAGTACTGCCTTCTGTATCAGGCCCTTGATCCAACCGCGTAATGACAGCCTCGACAGATGGTCGTCGTGGCTCTTGGCCATCAGGCCGTTGGCCGTAACGACAATCGGCACAATGATCGCTGAGTCCACATTCCACATGGCGACAACCTCGTGTGCAAAGTCGTTACTTGATTTGTTTTTCTTTCTCAGCTTTCACGAGGCACTCGTCATGCGGGATGGTGACATCGATTATCATTGTGGGGCGCGCTAATCGGTCTATCACCACTATATCCGGCTTACTGGCAGCAATAGTCCTATCAGTGATGATAGACCGATCCCAGTACAACGTGACATGGTAATTTTCGAGAACTGGATCGGCATACTTGTAATACGGTACCTCAGAATCCACTAGATTGTATATCAAAGCAAGTTGCTGGTGAATAATCCTGGCCACTTGGTTATGCCTGTGTAAGTAGTCGCCGTTAGCCAGACGAAAACAACCAGAGATAATATGTCTGATGGATTCACCCGGACGGTGGCATGCCCGACACATGTCAACCGTCCCGTTCTTCATTATATGTCTCCGATAGTTATTCGTCATGATAACTTCGTCCATAATTGTACAGACAAAACCTTCAGGTTCCCCAGAAAAGGTCGCCGAAACGTAGCCAGGACACAGATGCTGGGAAATCTACATCGGGCCCATGGAGAGCCCGATAGAAGCGTCCGTGTAGCTCCTTGCCTTGCCATACCTGTTTGCATTCATCAGTAGTTAGTAATACAGGCTTGCGCCAGTTCTCTTTACCCATGGACAACGGGGTGAGTTCCTTGTCCACTGCGACCACATCCCGGTGCATACCCACTTCAGCTTTTAAAAAGTGTTCTCTGAGGCTGCACACCTCGCGGTTGTGAAGAGTCTTGGCGTTTAAAAAGCCTTGACCCCCACATTTCCGCGGGGTGTACAGTCTCATCACCGATGTTCGTGGGTGATGCATCCGGTTTGCGGTCAGCAGTGTCCGGACTCTTCTATCGAGGGCGTCGAGCTTAGTCTGAGTCCATTTGAGTTTGCCGAAAGAGTACATCAAAACCGGCATGACCCAACTGTTGAAGGCGCGCACTTTATTTCCGCCTGACAAAATGCTATTTAATACGTTTTTCAGGCGGCCAAAGAAACGCTACTTCAGCAGTTGCTTCATGTCAGTACTGTTGATGCCCAACGCTTCCGTCATACCCAAATACTTGAATTCGCTCGAAAATGAATTCCCTCGGATTCCATAATCTCCCCTTGCTATACATTTTTTTTTTTTTTTTTATCTATTATAGGCTCGCGCTTGACCACTATCTCACCTGATGGTAAGCGAAGATGTGGTCCACGATGGAGCACGCTTGCCTAGTAGTAACCTATTCACTCTTGACTTAAAGACCCCTAGATTGTAGCTATCGGGAAACACAGACTCCGGCAGGGAATTCCACTCCTTAGCTGTACGCATAATAAAAGTATTCTCAAAACGTTTAGTGCGTATCGGTGGGATGTCCACAATGTACCGATGGCGCATCGCCGTACGTCTGGTAGTCCGATGATGAAACGGGCTGGGCGGAATTAGATCATGCAATTCCATCGCACACTCCCCGAAATGTAACCGATAAAAAACCGACAAGCTGGCAACTCGGCGACGATGTTCAAGGCTCTGGAGCTTTGACTTAACCAGTGCCTCATCGCTAATTAGCCTCTTGGCCCGCTTTTCAATCGACTCTAGTGCATCAAGCTGATATTTGGCAGATCCGTCCCAGAGATGAGAACAGTACTCCATGCATGATCGAACTTGCGCTTGATACAAACTGAGCAGCTGTTCTGGCGTGAAGTACCTTCTCACCTTTGCAAGGATCCCCAGCTTTTTGGCAGCCAGTTGAGCCTTTGCCTCAATGTATGGGCCAAAATTTAGCGTCAATGTCAACGTAACGCCAAGAAGCTCAAGATGGTCAGTTATTGGCACGGTTACATCTCGGAAAGTTGGAGCCGGGTGAAATTGGCTCCTTTTAGCGGAAAAAAGACACGCCTGAGTTTTAGCAGCATTAAACCTGACCAGATTGGCATCGCCCCATTCGGAGACTGCCTGCAAGGACAGGTTCAAGCGCTCTACCATGGCCTCCCGGAGAGACTGGATCTGAGGCCCAGTAGCACGAGCGTTGGACACGTATCTCTCAGCAACTGTGTTGTCGTCTGCATACCCAAAGGTGCCGGGTTTTAGCAGATCGTTAATGTGCAGCAAGAACAAAGTTGCTGAGAGCACCGACCCCTGAGGGACCCCGGCATATTATCCAAGCGGTCCGACGAGCAGCCATCGATAACCACTCGAATGGACCGATCTCTCAGGAAGTCCGCAATCCAATCACACAGACCACCGGGCAAACCGAATGAAGGAAGCTTACCAATAAGGCTTTCGTGCCAGACCCTATCAAAAGCCTTTGAGATGTCTAGGGAGACGGCAAGCGCTTCCCCGTGCCTCTCAATGGCCTCACTCCAGATGTGAATGGCATACGCTAGAAGATCCCCAGTAGACCGATTACGGCGGAAGCCGTATTGACGGTCACCTAGGATATCGTTTGCTTCTAGGTATGCCAGGAGCTTAATATTAAGTACACGTTCCATACTCTTACAGAGTATGGAGGTTACAGATATGGGTCTGTAGTTGGCCGGGTCAGCTCGACTTCCCTTCTTGGGCACGGGCTGTACGTTAGCCTGCTTCCAAGCATTCGGCACTTTTCCAGCCTCATACGAAAGGCGGAATAGGCGTGTCAAGATCGGAGACAGTTCAGGCGCACAGGTTCTAAGAACAATTGCTGGTATTCCGTCAGGGCTGCTAGCCTTGTTCACGTCGAGGTTGCGCAGCACCCTACGGACGTCCTTCTGCCGATAGCAAGTATCGTCACGGGCGTACATACACACACCCACGCGCGGTTTAAAATTGTGCTCCAGGGTAAACCCTGGGTAAGACAAGTACGACACGTCTGACGGACTCGCTATCTGCGTCTCCGTAAGGAAAAACAGCGCTGGTTTCTCAGTCTCCAGGTGGAAGTGGACTGCAGAGAGATTTGAGTGCAGACCTCGAATGTTGGTGAGGTGCACTTTGTGGGGGGGGGTGCAGCCGCTGTTTAACTCCAGTATTCTTTTTCTTTTGCATAATCTTATAAGAGTGAAAGGAGTAGAGGAGAAGGAAGTGAGACGAGGTTCTACGCTGCTAACCTTCAGACACGCACTGAAAAGACGACATCAATGGGGAACTAGTCTGGAGACTGCGGGGAAGCCCGAGCCCGATGGACATTCCGGGGGAATGTCCATCGGGCCCTCCCCATCTGGTCGCCAACCAGCACGATGATGCATTCCGGGATTTTTCGTCAGTTGGCGGGGCAGCCTTTCATGTGTGGCTGGCACACTACTTGGGCCCCCAACTACCTGCGGTCGGCCAGCGGCGCACCGTGCCTCGGATCCCGCTACCCTCCGCGACTAGTCTCCCGATACGTCTAAACAGCGCGCGTCAGGCTGGTCTGCCAGCAGTAGAACAGCTGTCTCGACCCAACTCCTCTTTTTGGCTACACCGAGCATCGTAACCGGAACACGGCTAGGCCGCTTGGCGGTACGTCTTTGCCCGGTGGGTGGTCGCAAGCCTTCGGCCGAAACCTACCACCAGTTATTGTCACCTGATTTGCACCACCCGGGGACCACGTGTAGGGAATCAGAGGGTACACTCCTACGGACGTGGGTGACTCGGCCCCCAAAAACATGCATGACTGCACATTTATCCACACCAAATTCCATCCTGATGGAGTTACTGAAGGTTTTAGTTATCTTCAGTAGCTCAGTCAGTTGGAGTTTATTGGGGGTAAAGAGTTTCAGATCATCCATGTGAAGGAGGTGAGATATGACCTGACCACCTCTTCTCAACCGATAGCCTAGACCTGAATCCTCCAGCAGTGTACTAAGAGGATTCAGAGCTAAGCAGAACCAAAGTGGACTCAAACTGTCGCCCTGAAATATCCCCCGCTTAATCCATATAGGCTCATCATCCCCCTGAATCGGTTGACCTCCTGGATATCGAAGGACCGTCTTCCATTGCCCCATACATGACTCAAGGAAGGTGATAAATAAATCATAAATGATTTTATTTCTGTTAGTTGGTTTGTACAAACACTTTTACATGTCGATCATATTTTTTTAAACTAGACGAGGTCGGCGTTTCCTGTCTGACTACTCTGAGAAGAAAGGCCGAAACAAACTCAGAGGTCACAGTCTCTTTTAAAGTGCAGACAAAATCATGTGAAGACCATGTAGACTGATGTCTGAAATGGTCTTTTGAGGAAAGAATAAGCCAGATTGAGTGGACCTGTCCAGTCAGTGCACGCATTTGTCAATAACCGTGCAGCTCAACTCAGAATTTAAGGAGCTCAACGAATTTACGAACAATACCAAAGAAAGAACATTCGGGTAGGCCGCATAAATATTCAAACTGCTAGACCATGATTTCGCAAAAGTTGAAAGAAATGAAGAAAAAAAAAAGTTAATTAAAAATATCAAAAAACCCGACTGCTTGAAAAGCGAACTAAAAAGACGTAAACAAGAAGAAAATCATGCTGTGCAGTCGGAGGATACATATTCGCGAGCTGGCTGACCATAACCAGATATATCCTCCGACTGCACAGCATGATTTTCTTCTTGTTTACGTCTTTTTAGTCCGCTTTTCAAGCAGTCGGGTTTTTTGATATTTTTAATTAACTTTTTTTATTTTTAACTTTTATGTTATTTTTTTTCGAATTAGGTACATTTAAACATATAAGTGTTATATATTATTGAAATCACCTCTCAAAACCCTTCATTTTGATACCCCACACGATAGGTTTGGAAGAAAAAAAATATTTGGGCCCCCACAATATGGCGCCTAAGAACCGCCATTTTCCTATTCTACAATTTTAATGTAGCCAGTGACACTCGCGGGGTTAAGTCGAATCGATTGACGTAAGAACCATTAAAATCGGCCTACGCGTTTGGTCTCTAGAACGCCATATAGGAACAAACATACATACATACATACATACATACATACATACTTACATACATACATACATACATACATACATACATACATACATACATACATACATACATACATACATACATAGACTGATAAACACATTACCCTCCTTCGGCAGTCGGGTAAAAAAAAAAAATAGAATGATCCACATAGTCTTGAAATTCACAATAATTAAAATAAAGTAATATAATACTTTAAAAAGTAAATATTGTCATAGCAAGAAAAATAAAAAAATAAAAAATCTAAATTCACGGTGCAAAATAAAAAAATAACTAAATTAATTGGAGCAGCTCAATCCTAAGCCTTTTTGTCCTCAACGTAATCTTTAATGTTATAGAACGCTTTCTGGCACAGCTTACGTTTAATGAATGATTTGAATTTATTAACATTTAGACCTTGAACGGAAGCTTATTATAAAAGCGTACACATATATTGACATCTAAACGAGCCACCTATTTTTAACCGACTTACCAAAAAAGGAGGAGGTTCTATGTTCGACATTATGTATGTTTTTTTTTTTTTTTTTTTTTTTTTATGTATGTTCACCGATATCTCCGTCAATTGTGGACCGATTTTGAAAATTCTTTTTTTGTTTGAAAGAGTATGTTCCGAAATTGGTCCCATTTTAATTTGGTGAAGATCTGATGAAGAACTTCGGAGATATACAACAGAACTCTTCAATAAATAAAGGCAAATCTCTCGGGATTGCTGCAATCGCATGTCTGTTTATTGTTTATACCATTTCGTAACATAACATCACGCCAGTACGCTCGAAAGGGGTAAGCAGGTCTCTTATTTAACCGGTTATATTCAAGTTTCATGTTATTCGGGTAATCTATTCTCTCGTTATAGGTACTTACTTAACTACTTCCCTATTAGGTAGGTACAACTAAAAACCGGCCGAGTGCGAGTCGGACTCGCGCACGAAGGGTTCCGTACCATTACCGCAAGTAACGGCAAAAAAATCATTTGTCACGTACGTTTGTTGTATGGGAGCCCCACATAAAAAAATATTTTATTCTGTTTTTAGTATTTGTCATAGCGGCAATTGAAATACACCATCTGTGAAAATTTCAACTGTCTAACTATCACAGTTCATGAGATACAGCCTGGTGACAGACAGACAGACAGACAGACAGACAGACGGACCGCGGAGTTAAAGTAATAGGGTCCCGTTTTTACCCTTTGGGTACGGAACCCTAAAAAGTGAAAAATAAAAAACTTTTTTGAAAAAAATACTACCGACTTCCAAGTAAGAAAACTAGAAAGTGAAAAATAACTTTATTTTTGGAAGTCGGTGTCCATAACTTAAAAATTTGGTCCTACCACAGACACCGACTTCCAAAAATAAAGTTATTTTTCACTTTCTAGTTTTCTTACTTGGAAGTCGGTAGTATTTTTTTCAAAAAAGTTTTTTATCTTGAGCCTTGTTGTAGGTACTACAAATTTGTGTTTGTTCCTAGTATTTATGTTATGGATATCAAATTATTAAAAAAAAAAGAATTTTATGGGCATATAAAAGATTTTCATAAATATACCTACTGAGAAGGCACAGTCATTACATTAATCTCCTTAAATTTCTCTCTGAGAGAGTGTCTCGGGCTTAATTTATAAAACAAAGACAGTCTGGATGTCGGCGGCATTTACCCACAACAGAATACCATACGACATTATACTATGAAAATAGCTAAAGTATACTAAACGGGCTGTCTCTATGTCAGTTAAATTACGAATTTTTCTAACAGAATATGCTGCGGAGCTTAGCTTCTTTGACAATTTATCTATATGCGGGCCCCAACAACAGTGGGAATTGTTAACATTGAACCAGTGAACTAATTTTGAGATCGCGCTATTTACATCGTCAGTAACCAGCTGCTGACGTTTAAGTTTAAATAAAAGTGCAGTATCATCCGCAAACAACACTATATCATGGTTATCCTTTATGAGGTAAGGCAAGTCATTAATATAAATAAGAAACAAGAAAGGGCCAATAATTGAGCCCTGCGGGTGCGTAGTGTTGCGTCTATTTTGTACAACTCCAGCACCCTCATGAGCCATGTATGTGGCACAGAGTCGTAGACCTTCTTGTTCATCCAGCATGTCGACAGATCCTTACGGGATCGACGAACCTGCTGGCTTATAGCCATGCCAATGAGCAGTAGCTCCTTAGTGCCGCGGGACCCATTCCTACATCCATTCTGAGAGGCAGACCTTATTAAGTTACTTTCAATGTGCACACAAATTTTTCCTCTCAGGACGGATGTAAGAAGTTTATAAACCGATGACAAGCATGTATTTGGTCTATAATTCTTGGGTTCCGCGGGACTATCTGTCTTAAGGAGCAGGTGGGTAACACCAGTTGTTAAAATCTGCGGCAGCGACCCAGACTCTAAGCATGACTGAAATTGAGATGCCAGTAGTGCGTGTGAGCTGCTATACCATTTTAAAAGTTATGCAGTCCCACCGGTCCTGGAGACTTTCAGTTCGGTAGCGGACGAACTGCTTTGGCTACATCAGACGGGCTGATGATTACGTTTTTCATTTCTGGTATAGCTTCACACACGCGCTCGACATCACGCATCCAGCCACCCTGTATGACAGACGGGCGCCGACCAGATGCTTATCTATATATATAAAAGAAAGTCGTGTTAGTTACTTCACTTATAACTCAAGAACGGCTGAACCGATTTAGCTGAAAATTGGCAGGGAGGTAGTTTAGAGCCAGGAGAAGGACTTTTTATCCCGTTTAGGGTAGGGTAGGGTAAGTAGGGTAGGGTAGGTAGGGTAGGTATGTAGGTAGGGTAGGGTAGGTAGTGTAGGGTAGGGCAGGTAGTGTAGGGTAGGTAGGGTAGGGTAGGGTAGGTAGGGTAGGGTAGGTAGGATAGGGTAGGTAGGGTAGGGTTGGGTAGGGTAGGTAGGGTAGGTAGGGTAGGGTAGGTAGGGTAGGGTAGGTAGGGTAGGGTAGGTAGGGTAGGGTAGGTAGGGTAGGGTAGGTAGGGTAGGGTAGGTAGGGTCGGTAGGGTAGGGTAGGTAGTGTAGGATAGGTAGTGTAGGGTAGGTAGTGTAGGGTAGGGTAGGGTAGGGTAGGTAGTGTAGGGTTGTTAGGGTAGGGTAGGTAGGGTAGATGAATGTTTGGTGTTTTTATGGCAAAACAAAGTTTGCCGGGTCAGCTAGTATGCTTATATTATTATAGCTGTTGCCCGCGGCTTCGCTCCCGTGGACCACCCCACAGGACCCGTTTTCGGGATAAAAAAATAGCCTATGTCACTCAGGAATAATGTAGCTTTCTATTGGTGAAAGAATTTTTTAAATCGGTCCAGTAGTTTCGGAGCCTATTCGGTACAAACAAACAAACAAAAAAAATCTTTCCTCTTTATAATATTACGAGCAGTTGCCCGCGGCTTCGCTCCCGTGGGCCACCCCACAGGACCCGTTTTCGGGATTAAAAAATAGCCTATGTTACTCAGGAATAACGTAGCTTTCTATTGATGAAAGAATTTTTTAAATCGGTCCAGTAGTTTCGGAGCCTATTCGGTACAAACAAACAAACAAAAAAAATCTTTCCTCTTTATAATATTATTACGAGCAGTTGCCCGCGGCTTCGCTCCCGTGGGCCACCCCACAGGACCCGTTTTCGGGATTAAAAAATAGCCTATGTTACTCAGGAATAACGTAGATTTCTATTGGTGAAAGAATTTTTTAAATCGGTCCAGTAGTTTCGGAGCCTATTCGGTACAAACAAACAAACAAACAAACAAACAAAAAAATCTTTCCTCTTTATAATATTATTATTAGTATTATTAGTATTAGTATAGATAAGCGTATTGGATAAGTCTTCTCCACGGGCGCTTCTTTTTTTCCCAAAACCATGTGAGCCGACAACTGAATGCTCATGTTTGACAACTCAATGGTCAAAAATTTAGGCTCGCCTGTAAAGTCAGGGTTTGTCCCTTACGACATTTGCTACTACCACTGATAATAAAATATTGCGAAAAATATCAACAAAAAAGTGTTAAATATGTATCCATTTCCCACGTGCATAGTTACTTGTAACTTTCAAATGTCAGAAAAAATTATATTCTAGTTACTAGAATATCATTTGTCAGAAAATATTAAATTTTAATGGCGTCACTGTTATAGGCTCTGTAAATGTATTTTGAAGTCATAAATGGGTGTGCCCACAAAAATCGGGCAACTTCATGTCCGCAGCACTTTTCAATGATATAATTTTATTTTATTTATTCATTTATTTCTCCATAAAATTGTACAAATTGAACAATAACGACAATCGGCACAATGACCGCCGAGTCCACATTCCACATGTCGACAACCTCGTGTGCTAAGTCAAGATACTTGATTTGTTTCTCTTTCTCAGCTTTCACGAGGTTCTCGTCATGCGGGATTGTGACATCGATTATCATTGGGCGGCGCGCTAATCGGTCTATCACCACTATATCCGGCTTATTGGCAACAATAGTCCTATCAGTGATGATAGACCGATCCCAGTACAACGTGACATGGTCATTTTCGAGAACTGGGTCGGGCACATATTTGTAATACGGTACCTCCGATTCCACTAGATTGTACTTCAAAGCAAGTTGCTGGTGAATAATCCTGGCCACTTGGTTATGCCTGTGTAAGTATTCGCCGTTAGCCAGACGAGAACAACCAGAGATAATATGTCGGATGGATTCTCCTGGGCGGTGGCATGCCCGACACACATCAACCGTCCCATCCTTCATTATATGTCTCCGGTAGTTATTCGTCAAGATAACTTCGTCCATAATTGCACAGAAAAAACCTTCAGTTTCCCCAAAAAGGACACCGAAACGTAGCCAGCATACGGACGCTGGGAAGTCTACATCGGGCCCATGGAGAGCCCGATAGAAGCGTCCGTGTAGCTCCTTGCCTTGCCATACCTCTCTGCGTTCATCAGACGATAGTATTACAGGCTTGCGCCAGTTCTCTTTAGCCATGGACAACGGGGTGAGTCCCTTGTCCACTGCGACCACATCCCGGTGCATACCCACTTCAGCTTTTAAAAAGTATTCTCTGATGCTGCACACCTCGCGGTTGTGAAGAGTCTTGGCGTTTAAAAAGCCTCGACCCTCACACTTCCGCGGGCTGTACAGTCTCATCACCGATGATCGTGGGTGATGCATCCGGTTTGCGGTCAGCAGTTTCCGGACCCTCCTGTCGAGGGCGTCGAGCTCGGTCTGAGTCCATTTGAGTATGCCGAAAGAGTACATCAAAACCGGCATGACCCAACTGTTGAAGGCGCGCACCTTATTTCCGCCTGACAAAAGGCTATCTAATACCTTTTTCAGGCGGCCAAAGAAACGCTCCTTTAGCAGTTGCTTCATGTCAGTACTGTTGATGCCCAACGCTTCCGGCATACCCAAATACTTGTAAGTTTCAGTCGAGGAGAGGTGTCTAAGGTGTATGGAATCAGAGAGTTGAATTCCCTCGGATTCCATAATCTTCCCTTGCTTTAAATTAAATTAAATTAATTAAATTAAAATTCATTTATTTCAGAACCAGTCCATATCATACCAAGTGAAATTAAAATATTAGATGCATTAATAATAATTAAAATTAGGAAACATTACAAAAGTCATTAAAAAACATTATAAATTACAATTAGAAACACATTACAAAGTCATTAAAATACATAAAAAAATAAAAAAACAATAATAAAAAATATTAAATACTCTATTTTATCTAATTCTAAATTTAGGTTTGGATCCAGAGTGCTCAACATGCAGCCTGGTCCAGTACCGCACTATTGGGCAATCCAGACCCAGATCCATCCTCCATGCAAACAGCTGCAGGTAGCTGTTGGAACTGCCTCGTATGCGTCGCATCAGAGACTCAACTCTCTTACGCATTATAATCGCCGCAAAACCATCTATATTTGCCTCCGCAAACATACCCGACGCGCTACAGTAGCGAGGCAGCTTCATCAGCGTCCTGAAGGCATTATTGTATAGAACGCGCAGGCTGTCGTACGATTTTTTCGTATGCTTGACCCATAGGCTGCACGTGTAAAACGATTGGCAAAATGCCCTAAACAATGTCGCTTTTACTTCCGCAGTACAGCGCGCGAACCTACGAGCCAGCATATTAGCCCTAACAGACAAAGCCCTGCGCTCCCTATCTATATCAGTATCATCTACAAGTGTCTCGGTGACCCAGTGGCCCAGATACTTGAACTGCGAGACTCTTTTAAGGACACTGCCATTCAGCATGACCTGTGGGACAGTGTCATAAGTTTTTGAACCCGCCTTAAACACCATGAGCTCGCTTTTAATGGTGTTATATCTGAGCCCATGGGCACCCGCATACCGTTCGCAGATCAAAATCAATTTTCGAAGGGCACTGATCGATGGACTCAGCAGCACCATATCGTCCGCGTAGCTGATATTGTTGACAAGAATACCATCAATCGAACAGCCCACACCAGCGCCACTGAGTTCACGGATCAGACGGTCAATATACAAGTTGAAGAGAGTCGGCGAGGTTAACCCGCCTTGCCTTACACCACACTCCAACCTATACTCAACCGATAGTGACCCCGACCACCGCACAAAATTGCTCTGGTTGCCATGCCAGTACTTTAAGAGACTTGTATACTCAGGAGGTAGATCCGTATCCTCCGACAACTTTTGCCACAACCTGTCGTATGCAACAAGATCAAATGCCTTAGATAAATCTAAGAAGCAGGCATAGACAGGTGTGCTTCTGTCAGTATAGTATCGGACGGTATGCTTGAGATTCAGTATGGCCATTTCTGTTGACAAACCAGGGCGAAAGCCAAACTGTGCATCATGTAGCTGTAGGTGTTGTCTTAACTGAATATCAATAACACCGTCCAACACTTTAGCAATGACTGTCGCGAGTGATATAGGCCTGTAGTTACTTAATTTTGAGGCGTCTCCTGTTTTGCTCTTTGTTATTGGGACAACTATAGTTTTCATCATTGCCTCAGGAAGGTATGAATGCCTTAAACAGAATGTAAATAACATAGCGAGCACCCTTGGCAGATGAACACCCGCATGCTGTAAGTGTTCTATACTGAGCGAGTCATGGCCCGGGGATTTTCCTCGCTTCATGTCTCTGATCACATTGGCAACCTGTTTCGCAGTGATCCGAGCAAACGGTTTCACCAGACTAGTACCTCCCCCCTCTGTAGTGGTCGTCGCGGCTACCATTGGAGAAAGTACCCTAAAATGCTCCTTGAATAAGTTGGCAATTTGATCGGCGTCACTAACCCCTTCCACACTAATTGGAACACTCGGCCTCGGATTCAATTTGTTGGTCTCCTTCCAAAACTTGCTAAAGTTTTTTGTGGCATGCTGTGATGCCAGACTGTCCATTTTTAACTGAGTTTTATTGTCCCTACACCACTTGAGCTGATGTTTAAACCAACTTCGCGAGTTTCGCATTTGGTCATAAGTCTGACCGGACGTATTTTTGCCCTGGGCGACCCACTCATGAAACCGAAGCCTAGCCTCCTCATATGCCTTTTTGCAATGCTTGTTCCAGCCTGGCACATGTCTTTTCTTTTTATTTGTAAATATTCTACTTCTAGAGCACGCCGCCGCAGCGTCTCTAAGCACATTCACTACATTACGATACAATTTATCAATTACTTGTCTGTGGTCTACTTTATTACACATTACATCTGCGCAGTTATGTAATTTACATGGAAAGTTGATATCACGCAGCTTAGTTGAACAAATGTACAAATATTTATTGAGCTGGTCTTTATCTCTTTCGCCCCATATAGCCTTATCCGGCAATGAGCCTCTCACCTGTACTTTTGGTACCAAAATATTAAGGTCACATAACAGTTCAACAGCGAAATGATCGGAACATGACATCTCATACCTTATACTTATGCTCAGAACAGTTTCTTTTGCGACTTCAGTAGTGATGACATGGTCCAACCATGACGTAGTCCCGTAAGCATTACTAAGGAATGTATATGTACCTGAATCTAATCCCAACCATTCTATGTCTGCACACGTCCACCGTTGCTCAGCACAGAACTTCAAAAGCTCATTGCCAAATAAGGCGCCTGGGTTAGCGTTGAAATCCCCTAGTATATACACTGTGTCCGTACCACTAGTCTCTATAATAGCACTAACCTCGCCGAGGCAACTCACAAAAATTTCAAAATTGTCAAGACTATCCGTTGGCATATAAACCGACATCACTAATAATTCGCGATCATCAAACACTACCTTCACGGCCACTATACGCTCACTCTCACAGTCAACGACCGAAACCGATTGAAACACACTTTTACGCCATAGAAGAGCCACTCCACCATATGGCCTGCCCTTCAGCATACCCGACGAAGTATCTACTGAAGATTTCCCGGTGTACGCAAAATCTTGGTCAATTTCTCCTAGGTATGGAATGTCGTCCGGTAGTAGCCATGTCTCCTGTAATGCTAAAAAGTCTGCCGTGTGACATAGCGTCCTGACGTACTCAATTGAGTTCTTAACAGAATAACAGTTAAAACTCACGAACTTAGTTCTGTTTATTCTCTTTCCTGTGTTGTGATCCATTATTCTTATTTTTAAATTCAATAAATTTTCTAACAGTTATGCCCTCAGGCCATAAAGTGTCATCTAGAAAAAGTGAGAGCTTTACACTAGGCACCTGCATTTTATACGAACTGTACTTCCTCTGCACTTTCGCTTTTATCTTCTGCAAGGTGACATGAACTCGGGTTTTTTCCAATATGTAGTCAACAATGTCCGTCTCTGATGTGCATCTGTCAACGTTATTGATAAACAAAGGTACCTGTATAGCAGCAGCTTTGAAATTTTCACTGCCTGTATTTCGGGCTTTACCTTCCAGTGTATTAAAACGATTTTTTAATCTCTTTTGCTGTACCAAAACCCACTGCTCCTTCGGTTTCTCAACACTCCATTGTTTTTCCGTATTTATTACACTCGCAAAAGAATCATGTAAACAAGTATTCACACTCGTACTACAATCCACCCGACACATTGGCGCTGATGACTCAAGCGACGACAGCGGCTGCGACGGCGGCGGCGGCACATTCATGTTCGAGGTCGCGGTACGTGCGCACTCTTTCATTTGCGCTCGAACTTGCGGGCCGGGCGTTGCAGGGGAGCGCATGAGCGCGGGCACAGGGGATCCTGGCACCACCGCTCGCGCCGCAGCGACACAAGTAGCGCCCGGCAATGACTCATTTCGCTCAGAGTGTCTTTGAGTTGTACTTTGTACCGCTTCCGAAACTGGGGGTAGACCGGCCGGTCCGCTATCCAAAAAATAACTATTTGATATATTAGTACCTCCGCCTCTCTTTTTATTAACATAACGGTCAAAGTTATTGTTTACCAAAGATGCATTACTCAAATTAATAAGTTCATTTTTAATTTCGTTAAACTCTTCTTTCGTAACATACGATTCCTTAATCGTTCTTAATTCATTTTGGATGACCAACATATCCTTTAAGAGCTTTGTCGGATCAACATGGTCAAAATGAACTGGAGGTAGCTTCTGTAAGTCCCTCGCAACAAAAACTGGAATTAAATCCGGATCAGTCTCTTTAAAAAGGCTTACAACGTCAAATAAATCTCTTTTCGAGCGTCCATCCTTTCTTCTATTTATCCTTTTCTTCGAGGTAGGCACTGATTCGAATAGCAAGCTCTTTGCACTTTCGATCTCCTCCGAAGAAAAACTCGACACACACAAATTCACCAAACTTTCTTCGTTCATAGTGTCTATTTTATATTGAATAAAGGCTAATAACTCCCTAACCACTAAATTGCACTGATTGCATTTTACAATATTATTAGACGTCATCTTTGTGCGATGAGTCACTGACTCGACTGTACGTTCGCTCGCTAGCGCTTAAGGACGCGATATGACTGCAATGATAAATGCATGACTGCACATTTGTCCACACCAAATTCCATCCTGATGGAGTTACTAAAGGTTTCAGTTACCTTCAGTAACTCCGTCAGTTGGAATTTGTTGGGGGTAAAGAGTTTCAGATCATCCATGTAAAGGAGGTGAGATATGGCCTGACCACCTCTTCTCAACCGATAGCCTAGTCCTGAATCCTCCAGCAGTGTACTTAGAGGATTCAGGGCTAAGCAGAACCAAAGTGGACTCAAACTGTCGCCCTGAAATATCCCCCGCTTAATCCATACAGAATCATCATCCCCCTGAATCGGTCGACATCCTGGATATCGAAGGACTGTCTTCCATTGACCCATACATGACTCAAGGAAGGTGCATAGAGTTGCATCTATTTTGTACAACACCAGCACCCTCATGAGCCATGTATGTGGCACAGAGTCGTAGGCCTTCTTCTAGTCTATCCAGCACGTCGACAGATCCTTGCGGGATCGACGAACCTGCTGGCTTAGAGCCATGTCAATGAGGAGTAGCTCCTTAGTGCCGCGGGACCCATTCCTACATCCATTGTGAGAGGTAGACATTATTGATTTACCCTCAATGTGTTTATCAATTTTTGCTCTCAGGATGGATGTAAGAAGTTTCTAAACCGTCGATAAGCATGTTATTGGTCTATAATTCTTGGGTTCCGCGGGACTACCTGTCTTATGGAGCAGGTGGGTAACGCCTGTTGTCAAAAACTGCGGCAGCGACCCAGACTCTAAACATGACTGGAATTGAGATGCCAGAAACGCGCGTGAGCTGCTATACCATTTCAGCCAGAAGTTATGTAGTCCGTCCGGTCCTGGAGACTTCCAGTTCGGTAGCGGACGAACTGTTTTGGCTACATCAGATGGACTGATGATCCCCCCCGGTGGGTTCCCGCATTGTCGAGGCGGGGGGGCTCAGTAACCGTGGCTTGGTCACCCACGGTGAAGCGAAGAGGAACCCGAGGAGGGGCCGCTCGTCAGGGCTTTTGCCGATAAGCCGACGACGTAGCGGCCAACATGTAGGTTGCGGTGCTGCCTGGGCAACATCGCAACTGAGGCGATACGATATCACGGCTGAGGGTTGGAGGCCGCGGCGGAAGAGGAGTGCCGGTATTGCGGTGCGCCGCTCTCCCTACCTTCCGCGGCCTGGACGGGGTCGCCACCGTCTGATGGCGGACGCGGTGGGGCCGCAGGGGAAGAGGAGTGTCGGTATAGCATTGGCCGCTCTCCCTACCCCCTGCGGCCGAAACATGGTAGGTGGCGGGGCCATTGACCTTGACCCGTCACAAGGGGACCAAGGGTGCCATACACGGGGTCGTCTGGCACTCATGTACTGGTTTGGTCCCTGGGGTGGTCACGGCGTACAGTGTGTTCTGGTGCGCCAGTGATGGGGGGTAATCCCCAGAGGAAGGTCCGGTGACGGACAGCCGCGGCGGGTTCGCGGTGAGTGCTAACGCGTACCCGTGTTCCCGCCATAAGCGGCACAGGAGGACACCGTGGAGTTTTAGTGGGTTAGAGTCCCACATAACTGCGCTATCTTCCCGTGGTAGCGCAGTATGCATGAGCATTTCTCCAAGCAAAAAAAAAAAAAAAAAAAAGTTGGACTGATGATTACTTTTTCCATTTCTGATATAGCTTCACACACGCGCTCGACATCACGCATCCAGCCACCCTCAGTGTGACAGACGGGCACCGACCAGAAGCTTCGCCAGAATGTACTCGTGGCGTCATCATCCGGGCGGCACACGTCAGTCACATTTTGTTCAGGTCGCTCCCAAGTACTTTATACCCACCTCTCATCACTCTGGAACATGTGATTCTGCGAGTACCGGTTAACTCGCCGCTTATACCGCCGAATACGGCTGGCTCATGCACAAACTTTCTGCTTCAGGAAGTCGATGCGCTCCGTGACACGGGACATGTATTCTCGAGGACTGATTCCAGTCCCCGAAAATGCCCGCCTCACGAAACGCATCACACGTGGTCGTATATTGCCCTCCCTGAAACAGCATAGTTTGCCGATGAGTACCCTAGCCCCATCGATACGCCGTTCGATCCTGCATTGCCAGGCTGGCACGGCAGGCTTTGGCCGAATAGTCATGTTTAGGAACTACTGCTTAACTGTTGTTTGGCCAATGTTATGGCCAAACGACATGCCGCAGCAGCCCCGCAATACAGGATTGAGTGCGTATCAACGAGGTTCTCGCTGCTTTCAAAGATGTTCTTAAGCAGCGAGTCCAAAGCACACACCAGCGCCCTATTCTTCTTGTGCATAGGCAAGCGTGGTAATCGGGGTCTAAGTTCAGTCGGTGTTGACCTATACTCGCGAAGCGCATCCTCCAGTGCGTTCCTCAATCTTTCGTTGCACTGGCTACTTACTGTAACAACCCTATCATCTGCCTCTTCGTTATCATGATTGGACCGCGGCGGTATCACAATAGTGACTGGCGGTGCCTCGGTCTGTGTCAAGGTTAAGACGATTTGGTTGCTCAGCACTTCTGAGCGCAGCCTATCAAGTGCGGCGTCGTCCAACCTGTGATTACGCTGGATGACCCGCACCTGATCCGACAATCGTTGGGCCGAGACGTCTACGGTTGGTTCTAGGTTCTGAAACAGAGACAGCATTCTAACACGGTACGCAGTGAGGTTAGTTCCCCCTCTGTAGACCCGTAATATGCGCGCATGACGTTCTCATTCATACTTTAAGTCCATCTCATGCGCTGCACACAACCACAGGCAGCGGGGACCCGGCTCGGGGCCGGTTGGCCCCTAGATCCCAAGGCGTTGGCGACGTTGGCGGGGTAAAATATATTAATATATTATTAATTATTATTAATTTATTATTATTAAGCCATTTATAAGTGACAGGATCTCGTTTTCATCAGTGTCCTGTAGTACAAACGAGTTATTAGTTGTGTGGTTTGAGGCGGGTGCATCAATTGGATTTTGAACTATTGTCGGAGGGTTTAGAAGCCTATTGGCCAGGGAACTTCCAACATTAGCAAAATAAACATTAGTCAACTTAACAACATTCTTACTTGTTACGGTCCCATTGTATATGAGCTTGAACCCATTGCCAATAGGTCTTGATTTTGCGCTTTTCCACTTGATCTCTTGTACACACCATGCATCTATGTTTCTTCTCCGCAGGAGGCTGCTCAGTTCGGCACTTCTGCCCGTTATAGAGCCGAAATTCCAGGTGGCTAATCGCAGAAATGCACTTGTGCGGTTTCTTCCGACGCTTGAGGGGGACGCCCTAGTATTCATGCCTCGATCGTCGCTTGAGGGGGACGCCCTAGTATTTATCGTATTCCTGTTATCATGCACTTTCATTTGGATAAGGAGATTTGTATTGGCTTTGGTTTTACGGCCGGTTGCCACTAGACGCCAAGGCAGTAATCCCCCTTGGAACTATGAGCGCTGCCGTTGGACATTGCTTTTCTCATTCGCCGCCTACTCTTTTGCATTGTCCTGCCTGACAACACAACTCCGGCATTGACCTATGGACCTTGATAGGTACTCAGGGTTAGCTCATTACCAGGACCCTACCCTCCCCTTTGGCCAAGCACTTATTTAATGGCGGTGCTAACTCGCCACGTCACAGCGTCATCATTGGATATTTGTGTGCTTTTAATGGAGTTGCATATGCCATCATGCATCACACACACTTGGTAACCCTGCCGCCTGGGTCAGGGACTGCTTATTTGTTAAAACCTCATTCGCAGCTATCCTATATACTATAGGAATATTCCACTATCCGCCACCTGTTGCCCCGGTAGTTAGCTGAGGATCGCCACTACAACTACCGCCAAAGATTAAATAATAAACACAAAAATATCTATTTTTTTTTGCACCTCGGATATGGTAGATTTACCTACTTCAAAACTGAAGGACCAGTGCAGACTAAGCCCCGCAGAACAAAACAGGGCCCCCGCCCCGTCCCGCAAAATCTAGGTCAGACCGGGCTCGCGAAGATACAAGAGCGAACGATGCGGGCTTGAAAATGTTTTCTCCTAACCTTGTTTTTTTTTTTATTGTCTATAGTCTTGCGCTTGACCACTATCTCACCTGATGGTAAGCGATGATGAGGTCAACGGTGAAGCACGCTTGCCTAGAAGAAACCCATTCACTCTTGACTTAAAGACCCCTAGATTGTAGCTATCGGGAAACACAGACTCCGGCAGGGAATTCCACTCCTTAGCTGTACGCATAATAAAAGTGTCCCCAAAACGTTTTGTGCGTATGGGTGGGATGTCCACCATGTACCGATGACGCATCGCCGTACGTCTGGTAGTCCGATGATGGAACGGGCTGGGCGGAATTAAATCATGCAATTCCATCGCACACTCCCCGAAATGTAACCGATAAAAAACCGACAAGCTGGCAACTCGGCGACGATGTTCAAGGCTCTGGAGCTTTGACTTGACCAGTGCCTCATTGCCGATTAGTTTCTTAGCCCGCTGTTCAATCGACTCTAGTGCATCAAGCTGATATTTGGCAGTTCCGTCCCAGAGATGAGAACAGTACTCCATGCACGATCGAACTTGCGCTTGATACAAGTTGAGCAGCTGTTCCGGCGTGAATTACCTTCTCACCTTCGCAAGAATCCCCAACTTTTTGGCAGCCAGCTGAGCCTTTGCCTCAATGTATGGCCCAAATTGAGAGTCGATGTCAACGTAACGCCAAGAAGCTCAATATGGTCCGTTATTGGCACGGTTACATCACGGAATGTTGGAGCCGGGTGAAATTGGCTCTTTTTAGCAGAAAAAAGACACGCCTGGGTTTTAGCAGCATTAAACCTGACCAGATTGGCATCGCCCCATTTAGAGACAGCCTGCAAGGACAGGTTCAAACGCTCCACCATGGACTCACGGAGAGACCGCATCTCAGCAACAGTGCTGTCGTCTGCATACTCAAAGGTTTTAGCAGATCATTAATGTGCCACAGGAATAATGTTGCTGAGAGTACCGACCCCTGAGGGACCCCGGCATTAATATCCATTTGGTTCGACGAGCAGCCATCGATAACCACTCGAATGGACCGATCTCTCAGGAAGTCTGAAATCCAATCACACAGACCACCGGGCAGACCGAATGAAAGAAGCTTACCGATAAGGCTTTCGTGCCAGACCCTATCGAAAGCCTTCGAGATGTCGAGGGAGACGGCAAGCGCTTCCCCGTGCCTCTCGATGGCCTCACTCCATATGTGAATGGCATACGCTAGAAGATCCCCAGTAGACCGATTTCGGCGGAAGCCGTATTGGCGGTCGCTAAGGATATCGTTAGTTTCTAGGTATGCCAGGAGCTTAGTGTTAAGTACACGCTCCATACTCTTACAGAGTATGGACGTTACAGAGATGGGTCTGTAGTTGGCCGGGTCAGCTCGACTGCCCTTCTTGGGCACGGGCTGTACGTTGGCTTGCTTCCAAGCATTCGGCACTTTTCCAGTCTCATATGAAAGGCGGAATAGGCGTGTCAAGATCGGAGACAGTTCAGGCGCACAGGTTCTAAGAACTATAGCTGGTATGCCGTCAGGGCCACTAGCCTTGTTCACGTCGAGGTTGCGCAGCACCCTACGGACGTCCTTTTGATGGATGCGTATGTCCGACATACTCGTCTCGCATCCATCAGAAGAAGGCCTGGGGGCCGCGAATCACCAGGATTCAGACGCGAAGATTCCGCAAAAAGAGAGGCAAATAAATTTGCCTTCTCCTCAGCGGTGTGGGCCAGCGAACCATCGGGTTTCAGCAGTGGTAGTGAGGGACGGCAGAAGTTCGACTCGACTGACTTAGCCAGGGACCAAAACGCTTTACTACCTGCTGGGTAAGAAGCAAGTTTGGCCCCTATTCAGCCAATGTGGTCAAACCGAGCCCTTCGCAAAACCTTCTTGCAGGACTTGGCAGCCTTGTTGAAGGCTTTCTTCTTCAGACCCACGTCACTTGCTTTGCGCGATCGAGCGTCGACCCATGCCAGGTACGCCTCATTTTTAAGCGCGTCGGCGCGATGACATTCGGCGCCAAACCATGTCCGGTCAACGCTGGACATTGCTACGTCAGAGAACGGAATGTAGTACTCCATTCCCTGACGCAGCACACCCGTCACGGCGTCCGCGCACGACGAAGGATCAGCCGAAGAAAAGCAAGTAGGCTGCCAAGGATAACAAGCGAAGAAAGATCGTATGCCATCCCAATCTGCTGACCTGTACCGCCAAACCCGCCGGGTGCCTCTTGGGCTGGGATCGGGCGGGGAGTAGACGGACACAGACTTCACCAGACAATGGTCGGAACTACCCAAAGGTGAAGCTATCGACACAGAGTATCGGTCTGGATCTGTTGTCAGCAGAAGGTCCAAGCAATTGGCTGTGTGCGAATCAACATCAGGCACCCTCGTTGCCCCATGGACCAGCTGGGTAAGGTTTAGCGCAAGCGAAAGCTTACGCATCTCCCGTCCAGCATGGTCAGTGCCCTAGTATGGGAAGAGCCACTCCTGGTGGTGGGCATTGAAATCCCCCAGTAACACTAATTGAGCAGAAGGGTACCTCTGCTGTGCCGCATCAGCCGCCTCACTGAGGTACTCTGTGAGCCTGGTTGTCTCCTGATCTCCGCTGTGCGAACGGTAGACACTGGCGTAGATAATTTTATCCAGACCTGTGTCCACCAGAGCCCAAAGCGTAGAGAATCTGGAGTCCTCAAGGTTACGGAGCCGCCGATAGCAAGTGTCGTCACGGGCGTACATACACACACCCGCGCGTGTTTTATAATTGTGCTCCAGGGTAAACCCTGGGTAAGATAAGTACGAGACGTCTGAAGGACTCGCTATCTGCGTCTCCATAAGAATAAACAGCGCTGGTTTCTCAGCCTCTAGGTGGTAGTGGACTGCAGAGAGTTTTAGTGCAGACCTCTAATGTTGGTGAGGTGCACTTTGAGGGGGAGGGAGTGCAGCCGCTGTTTAGATCCAGTATTCTTTTTCCTTGTCATGATCATGATTAAAGAGTGAATGGATGAGAGGAGAAAAAAGTGAGATGAGGTTCCACGCTGCTAACCTACAGACACGCACTGAAAGGACGCCATCATTGGGGCTCTAGTCTGGAGCCTGCGGGGACGCCCGAGCCCCCCCGGAATGTCCATCGGGCCCTCCCCATCTGGTCGCCAACCAGCACGATGGGGCATGCCGGGCTTTTTCGACAGTTGGCGGGGCAGCCTTTCGTGTGGCTGGCACACTACTTGGGCCCCCAACTACCTGCGGTCGGCCAGCGGCGCACCGTGCCTCGGATCCCGCTACCCTCCGCGACTAGTCTCCCGATACGTCCATAACAGCGCGCGTCAGGCTGGTCAGCCTGCAGTGGAACAACTATCTCGACCCAACTCCTCTGGTGGCTACACCGAGCATCGTACCGGAACACGGCTAGGCCGTTTGGCGGTACGTCTTTGCCCGGTGGGTGGTCACAAGCCTTCGGCCGAAGCCTACCACCAGTAAAAGGTAAAGGTTGTAAAGGTTAGGTTAGGTTTGTTTTGATCTTTCATACACTTGTATTTTATAGGTTTTTTCAATCCAATTCAAATATCTTTAAAATGAGGCCTCAGGTTTTAGAGCAAAAAGTGAAAAATTTCGCTGTATTTCGCGTGGTGCGCAGCGAGCATACATTTTTCGAAGTTGCAAATTTAGATTAAAGCTAGGTACCCTATTTTATTTTATTTTATTAATCTTAGGAAAACTTACAGCTAGTACAATAAGTGCGCAGAAACAACATGCAAAAAACGGCCAATTAAAAGTTTTCACACATATAAAAATTTGCATAAAATACATATCAGCGAGAGTTTAAAATAAAAAGATATGACTCAACGCCCAACAAATACAAAATATAAAAACAGAAAAATAATTCTACAAATCAAAGAAACGCTTACTCAAACTATTCTTTACGTTTTCAATCTTAGTATGGAACAAATCCAGATCAGTATCCCGACACACCACATTAAACGTCCGACAAACTCTTATCATGTACGAATTCTGTCTGTAAGTAGTTCCAACTTTAGGTACATGAAGGAGACGCGAATGTCGCAGAAATGCACACGGTACACGCAGCCCAACCTTGCCCACCAGCTCAGGAACGTCAGTGGATCCGTTCATAATTCTAAAAAGAAAAGCAAGATCTGCGATTTTTCGTCGCTCGTGTAGAGGCAGAATGTGATATTTTTTACACCGACTTAAGTAATTAGGGAGATAAGTATTCGATCAATATTGAGTGTACCTTAAAAATCGTCTTTGTATGCTTTCAATACGATTAACATATAGATTATAAATAGGATTCCAAATTTGAGATGCATACTCAAGGTGGCTACGGACGAACGCACAGTAAAGAATCTTCATAGTTTTTATATTCTTAAAATCAGAAGAAAGCCTATAAATAAAGCCCAAAGCTTTAGAATTAGAAGCCTTGTTGACTATGTTATCTATATGTGCGTCAAACAAAAGCTTTGAATCAAAAGTTACCCCAAGGTCCCTGATAACGCTGACTCTGGCTAATAAGGTGCTTGATATCTTGTAATTATACATAACAGGGTTTGGCTTACGAGTAAATGTACATATATAGCATTTGGACACATTTAAATCCAACTTATTTCTAACGCAATAGTCATGGAACCGGTCCAGATCGTCCTGTAAGCGGCATGCATCCTCATTAGTTGATACTTGACCCAGAATCTTCATGTCATCCGCAAACAATAAAATTCTCGAATTTAGGAAACAAGAGAGAGGCAATGTCATTTATAAAAATATTAAATAAAAGGGGTCCTAACACGGATCCTTGGGGTACACCCGATGGAATGTACATCGCTCTCGATGTGTAACCATTAACAACCACCGTCTGACATCTATTTTCCACGTATGATGAAAACCATCTAAACAAATTACCCGTCACACCAACCAATAATAGTTTGCGCAAAAGAAGCACATAGCGCATGATCAATTCGATCAAAACACTTGCTGTAGTCAGTGTATATAACGTCGACCTGAGACCTTCTAAATATAAGACTAACTGGCACATACAACATATCTACTTAATATTATGAACTAGGTACATCAAACTTTGCGATTTTAATGTTTTACTTAAGGGCCCTACTACTACCCGTAACGACTTTCAAATATCTTACAAATTAATGAGTGAGTGTGTTTTCCAAAGCAGTGAGGCCTCATCTATGAATCGGCCTCGGCAAGCGTTGCTTAACCTTGTAGGTCAATCCATGCCGTGCGACTGTTTTTATTTAGCCCCGAGCACGAAATACTTAGTACGTCAGGTACCTTTATAAATCAAACAAAATGGCGTATTTTAAATAACACCATCTTAAATATTAGGTCATTATATATGCAATTGGCGTTTTGTAAGGGAGGAACATAAAGCCGTTTTTTTTTTAATATGATATATTTTTTTAATCAAAGTATTGCTATCTATGCGGCGGGGGGGCTCAGTAGCCGTGGCTTGGACAACCACGGTGAAGCGAAGAGGAACCCGAGGAGGGGCCGCTCGTCAGGGCTTTTGCCGACAAGCCGACGACGTAGCGGCCAATAAGTAGGTTGCGGTGCCGTATGGGCACCATCGCAACTGAGACGGGCCGCGATGTGGTATGGTAGGAATCGCGGCTGAGAGTTGGAGGCCGCGGTGGGAGAGGAGTGTCCGTATAACGGTGCGCCGCTCACCCTACCCTCCGCGGCCTGCACGGGGTCGCCACCGTCTGATGGCGTACGCGGTGGGGCCGCAGGGGAGGAGGAGTGTCGGTATAGCGTTGGCCGCTCTCCCTATGCCCTGCGGCCGAAAAGTGGTAGGTGGCGGGGCCACTGTCCTGACCCGTCACAGGGGGACCAAGGCTGCCACACACGGGGTCGTCTGGCGCCCATGTGCCGGTTTGGCCCCTGGGGTGGTCACGGCGTACAACGTGTTCTCGTACGCCGGTGACGACGGGGGTTACTCCCCAGAGGAGGGTCCGGTGACGGACAGCCGCGGCGGGTTCGCGGATGTATGCTTCCGTGTTCCCGCCATTAGCGGCAAAGTAGGACACCGTGGAGTTTTAGTGGGTTAGAGTCCCACATAACTGCGCTATCTCCCCGTGGTATCGCAGTATGCATGAACATTGAGCCAAGCAAAAAAAAAAAAATGTTCGGGGAGTACGGTGGATGTCTTAGACATTTCAATTGAAGCTCCTCTAATTTGGTAGCCGTCTGTTGTGCAGTGTGTGGTCTAGCGTTGTCCTGAAGATTGACCAGCCTCGGCTGTTTAGCAGCTAGCTTTTCCATCATGGTTTGCAGTTGCTGACAATAGACATCCGCCGTAATCATCTGGCCAGATTTAAGAAAGCTGTAGTGAACGACACCGGAACTAGTCCACCAAACGCTCACAAGTAATTTTTTTGAGTCAATTTTCGCTTGAGGCAGGATTTGGCTGGTTCGCCAGGGCTCAGCCATTGCGATGAGAGTTTCCGATTATTGTACAGGATCTACTTTTCGTCACAGGGAATGATTCGATTTAAAATCCCTTCATTATTATGCCGGTTGAGTAATGTAACGCAGCAGGCGACGCGCGTTTCTCGGTTCATGGCACTCAATTCATGAGGTACCTACCCACCTTTCAAGCTTTTTCACCTTCCCAATTTGCTTCAAGTGGATTAAAACAGTTTTATCACTAACACCGCAGCCTGCAGCTAACTCGGACCTGGTTTGCGATGGATCCGCTTCCATAATAGCCTTCAATTCTTCATTATCAACTTTGGTCTCCGGCCGTCCACGGGGCTTGTTCTGCTGGTCGAAATTTCCAGAACGAAAACGTTGGAACCAAAAAGGCACTGTGTTTTCTTTTGCGACACCGTCGCTATACACATCATTAATCCTTCGAGCCGTTTCTGCAGCACTTGTGCCACTTCGAACTCGTACTCGTTAATAACGCGATATTTCAAGTCTTCCATTTTGTAAACTGACTGGCGCAAAGAAAACTTGCTTGCTTGCTTAACATGAAAGGCCGACGATCTTGCATGCTATAACTCAGTCATTCCCAAAGTGGTACTCCTGGACCCCTAGGAGTCTATAACAAAGAAAACAAAATCCACGTGATTTGCTGCGGATTCCATTGAAACAGACCTTTATCAAAATGTAAGCGTCCCCTTATAATAAACCTTAACATCAGTAATTCAGTACCTATAGGTAACTGTAGTTGCGACTGTAATATTTTATCATATATCAATAGATAGATATAGATATTTGATGATTGATATGTAATATTAGTTGGTGCAGCCTAGGGATCTTATCCGGATTTTCGCTTTTTTTTTCTCTAAAAGGAGCCAAATCCACCCGGCTCTCTCTTTCCGAGGTGTGATCGTGCCGATAACGGACCGACTTGAGCTCCATGGCGTTACGTTGAATCGACCCTCAATTTTGATTCATTCATTGAGGCAAAAGCTCAGCCAGCTGCCACAAAGTTGTGGATGTGGAAGGTAAGGCGGTACTTCACCCCAGAACAGTTGCTCAATTTTTATCAAGCGCAAGTTAGATCATGCATGGAGTACTGCTCTCATCTCTGGGACGGATCTGCCAAATACCAACTGGATGCACTTGAGTCGAAAAACGGGCCAAGAGGCTAATCGGCGATGAAATACTGGTCGAGTCTAGGCTCCAGAGCCTTGTACATCGGCGCCGAGTTGGCAGCCCGTCGGTTTTTTATCGGTTCCATTTCGGGGAGAGTGCGCTGGAATTGCATAAACTGATTTCTCCTAGCCCGTTCCATCATCGGACTACAAGACATACGGCAATGTGTCATCGGTACATGGTGGACATCTCACTCATACGCACCAAACGTTTTGGGAATATTTACTAATACTTTTATTATGCACACAGTAAAGGAGTGCAATGCCCTGCCGGAGTTTGTATTTCCTGATAGCTTCACTAAAATTAAAGCCTCGATTTTTAAAGACGACTGATTAAAATATGTATTACTATTATGATATGACCGACTGATTAGATGGAATAGAAATATAATTTATTAAGTAATTCTTTTCTTATTTGTAACTGACTTACGTAAAACTTTTTTCATGAGACTGCATTTTTATAAAAAAGGAGGGTATCACTTAAACTAGGATATTGGTAAAGCGCGAGACGATAAAAAAAAAACAACTTCAGCAAAACCGGATAATCCGGCTTTCAATCTGACGAGAACACAGAAATCCTGATTTTGCAATCCCTAGTGCAACCCGTGCAAGTTCCATTACAATGACAAAATTAGACCCATGCCTTTGGAAAACAAATTCTTTGAATGATAATTATGATTGTTACTTGGCGATAATATTGCTCATGGTAATAAGGACAGGTTACTAATATGCTTACTCATATTGCAAATGTGAGTAAGAGGGTCTTTTACTCCTTTCAGTCCCTTAAACGTCTCCAAAAATTCTTACCATTTCACACTAAGGTTACTCTTGCGCAATCCCTTCTTCTCCTTCATCCTCCGCGACACACTTCCAGCCGGTATGATGGCTCCTTCTCTGTTACAGCAGTGCGTCTCTGGAACTCTCTCCCACACTCCCTCCGCGACAGCCCTTCTCTGGAGGTCTTCAAGAGGAAGATTAAAGATCATTTCCTTGCACAATGACATAGTATTAGTATATGTATTTATATATATAGGTATATGTATTTAAGTAAGTATATTTATGTTTTAATTTAATTCGTCATAGGTTATTTTAATATTGTACACTGGATCCTGCCCTCTATATTGTCATCTTTCTCTGTCACCATAGGGTTTGCTGTAAGAGAACTCAACAATGAGTTAAGCTCGCCTTTGTACATGTACTTTATTATCACACTGTATGTAATGTTGTTTTTTTTTTTTGGTGTACAATAAAGAATTAAGAAAAAATGCTTTCTGAATCGCATCATATATACAATAATGAATTATGACTATGAAAAAAAGGTATAGCAGCAGGCATGGGTTCATTAAAAACAAGTTTATTTATCGGCTACAGAACCTTTTTTTTGCTGCCATATTATTAAAATCTAAGTTACCAAGAACCTAAGTTAAAAGATCTTCTAGTTGTGTTTTTCAATAGTCAGCGAATATTTGGCTGCAGGCTGACTATTGGGTTTTAGTGACATTATTATGTAGGTATGCGTTTAGCCCTCACTCGGAATGCACCGTTACATGTGCGTGCATAAATCAATTATCTATTACATCACACATAACATCATCAGCCTATTAATGTTCCCACTGCTGGGACACAGGCCTCCTCTCTGTGAGAGGGAATGGGCCGTAATCCACCACGCAGGCCCAGTGCGGGTTGGTGGATGTCACATGTCTTCGAAATTTTTGGTTCTAGGACATGCCGGTTTCCTCACGATGTTTTCCTTCACCGTTTTGAGAGCAGTGGTGATGAAAAAATTTACACAAAATAAAGCGCCTGTCTGGGCTCGAACCCACGAACTATAACTAGTAAGTCGCGGCCGATACCACTGGGCCACCACTGCTCTTATCAGCACTGCAATTATCTATTAACACAATAATAAAGAAAGAAACAGCGGTTTTCTACCTTTAACAGAATATTTCGCCAAGGAGTTTACGGGACTAGAAAGTTTGCGGTTTCTGCATAGCTTTTTATAACTTTATGGTTACAGTACCTAGGCCGCAGTTCAGCAGTAACAATAGCAGTATGAGCAAAATTTGCCCACGCTAGGGCAGCTTCAAGTGTTACCAGTCCACGATCTAGTACAGACTAGTTTTGCTTAAAACGACGACTTACGCCAACGACCTTGAAGGAACAAAAATTTTTTTATTAAGAAAATGGTCATAAGTAACATATTTTTTTCCAAAAAATTACGACTAGCCGTTTATACGTGATTCTCATTTTAAAATCAGATACTCAAGGGAATCTGCGCCTCAAAAGGGCACTTCATAGACCATAGGTATGTTATACATACGTGGAAAATAAATTATTTGTATATGCACCTACAATGCGCGACATGCGGTCGACTACACCTAGGTGCTTGTAGACAACAATCCGTTGCTCATTAGCAGTAGATTTAAAGAGCACACAAACACACACACATAAAGCATCGTAGACCGGCTCCACTCAACTCAACTCGGTCGCCAGGACAGCATGACCACGGAAAAAACTTCGATTTATGTCAAGAAAGAGCAATCATCAATGTATTGGTTATCAACACCACTTAGGGCGGTTACGCACTTCATCCAATCGGAGTCCGTGATTTGAATTCCGAGTTCTATCCGAATTGAAAATGTTTGAATTATGACGGATAGAGTTCGGATGTAGTGCGTATGCTTCCTTACAAGAAGTACTACGGCTACTTCGGTACCGAAATTTCTCGGACTCGGATCGGATGCAGTGCGTAACCGCTCTTACGATAGCAAACATTTGCGAAAAGCTGCTGGTGTGTTGAATTTATAACAACAAGCTTTTCCCGTGCGTGGTACAGGAAATGCGCCTTTTTGTCGAGATAAAAAACATCCTTATTGCACTCAGCGAGTTTATATCATTAAAGGAATTTTTTTAAGATAATTATGAGTAGTTTCGGATATTGCATTTGCCAACCAAACTCCATGTCTTTATAATATGAGTGAGATATATACCTACAGGGTTTTTTGGTTGTTTCTATTCTTGGCCCAAGGATGACTGTGCCAATTAGGTTCAAAGCCCTTTGCCCTCTTGTATCAAAACTACCTATTATTTCTACACGCACTTTGACTGGTTTTATTTACTGCTAAGTTTTTCGAGGCTACTCCGAAATATTTAAATAACTAACTCATAATAATGAGATTAAGTACATGCAGGCCCATTTATTCAAATAAATAAGACACTATTTTTAAATCTGTGACCTAGAGTGGGTGGTCATGAAAACGGTAGTACATTACAGCACGGAGCGGCGCTCGCTGGGCAACTTATTATAAAGCTTACCATGCACGAAACGATTAGTCTGCTAGATAGCAAGTCCTTTTGATGTGAAGGCCGACAAAAATATAAAGGCACCTAATAAAACCGTTTTTACAGATGGAAGATTGCAGTCGCTTTCTTATTTAAATTTCCATCATAATATCATATTGTTGTCTAGACTTCTATGATAGAAATCTTAAGTATCTGGCTACATACATAGCATGTAATATAAATCACTAGCTGCCGTCCGCGGCTCCGCCCGCGTTTTATTAGTAAGTACTCTGCTTTAGAATGTCGCTGCTCGTATACATCTGCAACATCCCTGGTGTAGAAGATGTGCATTTCGACGGCGCGGCCACGATTTTGAGCATTACATTACAGTACTCTGCCTCACTGATTTGACGAGCATTCGCCTGTAATGTAACAATTCAAATTCGATTTTGAGCATTAGTTTACAATACTACCTCCCTGACAGACGAACATTCGCCTGTAATGAAATATTTAAGATTCGATTTTGAGCATTATAATATTACAATACTGCCTCCCTGATTGACGTAGATACGATTATTCCTACTATTATAAGATATTACACATTGTATCATCAAGTTGCGCACTGTAGAGCTCGGTTCTCTTCCCTCACCACACCAATATAATGCTCGAATCTGTATTCGACCGAGTATTAACTCGGTTCTCTGGTTCTCGGTAATTTAACAAGTTTAAATTGAAAATTTAATTGTTGTGTGTTGTGCTGTCTTTTGTGTGCACTAAATAAATGTTTTATCTACCTTTTACAGGCGAATACCTACTCCAAGGTGCTCCACCTTAAGACTAAGACGTATCACCGTGAGTACCTACTTCCCTCGATTTAAATGACAGAAGTAACTTCTTGTACCACCGCAATATTTCAGCAATGGCGATAGCAGCACAACCGGTCAGTGACGATTTTTTATCTGCAGCAAAATACTCGGCTCGTTGAATGGGAGGTTTTGAGGCGTGAGTAAGGCGGAGACGGCATAATTTATACGTGTATGTTGGGTACGGGGCCGGGGTAGCGGCCGTAAGCCAGGTATTGCGTGTGTTTAAGAACAAAGAGCTTTTGCCGTTAACTGGCCACTAAGCTTTATTTGTTAACCCCACTTACTTATTTATAGCAGGCCAATTATAATTAAAACAAAAGAATTGTGCGCAAATGTACAGCTCTTTTATTGTTCACTAACGACCGGCCCCTGCTTCGGGTGCGGTTTACTGATCTAGAATGGCGACATAGGTTTCAGTAAAAATAGGTTCGTCACATTAGGTTCATCGTCTAATCATTTTGTGTTGTGTGTAAGTGCGGTATACTACTGTGTTCCATGTAAAAATAATATCATTGTATGGAAAAATAAATGACAGAAGTGCCGCACAATCGAATCGCATGAAAAACAAATCAGATAACGATTTGTTCCGGTCGGATCCCCTCGATCTGATCCCCTGCTGGTTTAACTATTAAAATATTTTTTTCACTTGGCCGATTTTTTTTATGGACTCTGAAATTATTCTCGTCTAAGTGCCTATCATCATCACTATCATCACTAAGGACCGGATTATATACAACATTAAAAGCTTGAAACATGCATAAAATATGCATGAACATTTGTAAAATATGCAACATTAAAGTTTAGGAAAAGGAAAAAAAGTGGTCGGTTTTATTTTTTTTATTTCTATATCAGCATACAATTAGTGAATTATTCACTCATAAATTATCAATATCACAATGTAGGAACTTTGTGAACGATAATAATGCACTAATATGAAAAATTATTTAACATTTTTGTAAGCGTTAACAATCAGGTCTTCTTCTTCTTATTCGTTTCGCTCTTGACAGAGCGGTCGTGGTCACGATGAATTTTGTCCGATCGCTGGTGTTCTTGTCACTCGCCTCACGATCTCTCTCCATTTGGCTCTGTTAGATGAAAGTTTAGCGCATTCATTCACTGGACCTCCTATCGCAGATTTAATTTGGTCGGTCCACCTCATCGGTGACCTCCCGCGTGGCCTGTTACCGTCCACTCTGCCCTGCACCACCAGGCGCTCAATGGATTCGTTATTCCGCCTTGAGACATGGCCAAAGAATTTCAGTATGCGAGACTGTACTATTGCTGATAGACGCTGCTTGATGCCGAGTTCTTGGAGTATGGAGACGTTAGTGCGGAATTCTGTCCAAGAAATGCCAAGCATTCGTCTCCAACACCACATTTCTAGAGCATCTATCTTTTTCCGTTCCAGTTCTCGTAGTGTCCATGTCTCAGCTGCATACAGAAATATGGGGAAAACAAGCGCACGGACGAGCCTGATCTTAGTGGCTTTCGTTATACTGCGATTCCTATATATCTTCTTTAACTTATCCATTGCCCCTATAGCCATCGCCATTCGCCACTTCCCTTCATCCACGCAACTGTCATTGCTTGCAATCATAGCGCCAAGATATATGTAGGACTAAACTACGTCACAGTTGGCAATTTGTGTCACAGGCGACGCGTTATTGTTGCTACGGTCCACAATCATTATTTTGGTCTTGCTCCGGTTGATCTTCAATCCGAATGCAAGACTCACGCGCTCCATCTTAAGGAGAAGTTCCTCCATTTGGTCAGCACTAGTCGCAAACAATGTTGTGTCATCAGCGTAGCGAAGGTTAGCAATTTTGTAGCCGCCAATTGCAACACCATCAGTCCAGTCTTCGAGAGTGATTCGCATAATGAGCTCCGTGTAGATGTTAAACAAAAGTGGCGATACGATACATCCCTGACGGACACCTGCACTGGGATGGAAGCTATCCGAAATGTGGCTATCTGTTCGCACTGATGCAGTCCCTCCTTCGTAGAGTTCTCTAAGAAGGTGTACAAGATGTTTTGGTGTGCCCATTTCCAGTAGCGTCTTCCACAAGGTTGGCCATTTCACGGAGTCAAACGCTTTTGAGAAATCAACAAAGCATATGTAGGTCGGCTTGTTGAATTCTCGTGCCTTCTCGATAACCTGACGGACAATGAAAATTTGCTCCCGAGTTCCTTTTCCCTTCACAAACCCAGCTTGTTCTTGTGCGATTTCTTTCGACAGGTGTGCCTTCAGCCGTTCGTTAAGGATGTGCAGCAATATTTTGCTTGCATGACTGATCAGTGCAATCAGACGGTAATTACTGCACTTTTTGGTGGAACCCTTTTTGTGGAGAGGAATAAAAATAGTGTGAGCCCATTCCTTCGGCCATTTTCCTGCCAACCATATCTTATTGCAGATGATGCTAAAGATCTGCACGCCGCGTTCCCCCAATGCTCGAATGGTCTCAATTGGGATGGTATCAGAACCCGTAGCCTTTCCATTCTTCAAATGCTTAATGGCAGCTCTGATTTCAGATCCAAGAATGTCTGGCTCCAGTGTATCACTCTCAGGTTCTGTAGGTGTAAAGGCTTCCGACTGCGGACCCTTAAATAGCGACCTACAGTAAAATCTCCAAGCCTCAGATATCTGCTCCAGTTCGCTGACCACTTGATCATTACCGTCTTCAATGGCCCAAGTTTTAGATGGGAGCGCTTTAGTTATAAGCCGAATTTTGTGATGCAGGTCTCTCGACTTTTATCTACCTGCATGAGCTTCAATTTCCTCACATATATGGCGCAGGTAGGCGTTGTGATCCTGTCTGCATTTTCTTTGGATCTGGGCAGACTTTTCATTATAGGCTTGAACACTTGCACCGGCTGCTTTCATTTTTCGACGCTCCTCAACAAGCGCAAAGGTTCCGTCATCCAGTGTTGCTGTTTGTGTGTCACAGTTGCTGTAGTTGGTGATCTGATCCGCAGTCAGCGCCAGGTAGTGTATGGGCATTCGTGACAGATGACCTCCACCGCGATCGAACCAGAATATAGTCTATCTGGTTGCGGTATTTTCCATCGGGCGAAGTCCAAGTGTATAGCCTTCGAGGGTGGTGTTGGTAGAAGCTGTTTGTAATAACCAGATCATTTTCGGACGCAAATTGAATGAGCCTGTCACCTCTGTCGTTCCGAATACCGAGTCCAAAACTTCCGACGCACTTGCCAAGCTGTTCAGCATTTGCTCCAATTTTTGCGTTGAAATCACCCAGGATGACAAGAAGTTCTCTGTTGGGGTTTTGGCTATGGTGGTTTCCAGTTCGGAGTAGAATCTTTCAATTACCTCGTCACTGGCAGTGCTCGTAGGGGCGTATATCTGTATAAGGTTCAGATTCACTGGCGACGCTTTCAGCTTAATGCTGATTATCCGGTCGCTTACTGGCTCGTAACCTATCACACTATTCTTCCACTGGACGGGAACTAAAAAGGCTACACCGTTCTGGCTGCTTTTTTCGTGGCCTGAGAAATAAACGACGTGGTTGTCAGTTACGAAATGTCCGTTGTTTTTCCAGTGTGTCTCGCTGAGTCCACAGATGTTATACCGCATCTTTCAACTTCTCTTTCCAGGATGGTGAGTTTGCCGTGACTTAGTAGGCCGCGTACATTCCATGTCCCTATCGCCTGGGTTTGTCGCAGTTTGATGGAGATTCCAGTAGTTGGATTTCCATGGGGAGCCTGGTCTCCTACTACTCCATGGCCGGTAACCAACTTCACACCGTGCGCCCCGGACGCAGCACGGCGCCGGTTGCTAAGCGGCTCGCATGGCGATCGTTCTATATTTAATGCTACTTTCATGGTGACTGTCTTGGGAATATAATGCAGTGGTTTCCCCTTGCCTTCTGCATCAGTCGTTTTTGAGGCTATTTGGGCCCCAAGGCTGCTGAAACCTCTTCTGCCTGGTAACCCAAGCAGGTGAGTGGTTAGACCGCCACAGCTCGGTCGCCATTGCCTCGTTAGTTGTCTAGCAGGGAGCACCACGACAGCTGAAAGGCTGTCGTCCCTGGTTGTTTGTGTGTACAAACTTCCAGAGCGTGCAGGTGAGGTTGACTGGGGCTGACTAGATGTTATCGTCATTCTCCCGTATCTCCCCATCAGCAACAATCAGGTAGGTGTTCTAAATGTATAATCTTCAAACAATCAAAATATTTTTATAAGTGTATAATTGTTAGTATAAATGGGCGAAATTTTGGGTGTAGAGTTTAGGTTAACAACTGAAAAATATAATAAGTATAGCGAAAATATGAATCATCACTATATAATTAGATATAATATGCAATTTCCGTTGAGAATGGGATAAATATGCAATTTCATATGCAAATGTATATAATTCGGTCTCTAATCATAACTATCTAATACTTATAGTATAATAAATTGTCACCACATAATTATTTAAAATAAATTCCCCCGCCGCGTCTGTCTGTCTGTTCGCAATAAACTCATAAAATACTGAAAGGATTTTCATGCGGATTTCACCAATATACCTACAGAGTGATCCATGATGAAGGTTTATGTGTATTATTTATTATGGTTTTGTGTAAATAGGTTGAAATATGACGATAATTGTTGAAAATGTCGGAAAAATTCAAGCCGCCTAGGAGGTTTCATCGAAATCGCTGCCTAATCCCTTTGAGATAGATATAACAAAACAATGTATAGTGGAAATATTCCTCTTTTATAGATCTACAGAAAAGTCCGCGATGGCATAATATATCTATATATCTATAAGGATAGCTTACTTACTATACCCATTAGGGCATGAATTTCGGAATCTCGGAATCTCGGAAATTACCGATATTTCAATTCCGATATTGAGTGATCCAATATCGGAATCTCGGAATCAGAAAAAAAACCTTATTTTAGCTCCATGTGAAGCGTTGAGCGAGAAAGCGCGGATTAGCAGTGGTCAGATAGTCTGTTAGTAAACAAGAAGTAAGTGAAGTTTAAGTAAATAAGCGCCCGATTAGTAAATCGGGCGCTTATTTAATTAAACTTCACATCATGAAAAAATAATATGTACCTTGATGAATTTCAGATTTACAGTTCCGAGATTGCTAAAAATTTTAGCTTTACGAGTACAAGTAAATACACAGATTCATAGAACCCGTCGTAAAAATGATATTTTCAGTGATTAATCCTTAGATTACGGGTATCCGTAGAATATGAGACGCACGGCATCGGCCAATGTGACAAAATTTGGGGTAGGCTTATGTTCAGCAGTGGACATCTTTCGGCTGAAATGATGATGACGATGAAAACTAAGATGCTGTTTCGGAACGAGTACCTATCCGTGTTAAACTTTATTTCAAATGTATAATGTGTTACTTGCTTGGAAACCTAAATAAATTAAAGCTTAATAGTTTTCTGGCTTCTGCTTGTATTGAATACAACAAATTAGTCTATACGATCATTAATATGTTGGATAAATCAACTTCCACTACTTGACTTCATTGTCTCTCATCATCATTATCGTTTCAGCCAAAATACGTCCACTGCTGAACATAGGCCCCAGGAGGCCTTGCCACAGTGACTGATACTTATATTGGAATTATAAATCAGTATTACTCACTACACTTATCGGGACTACTTTCAGATTGATCGACAAACATATATTTTCTGTTTTTTTTTTGTATTATCCTTCTTCAGAGAGACATTACTTCTATTCCTTCTTGGAAACAAATGTGCAGTTAAGTTAAATAAACGTCCGATTACTCAGTCACTAGTGATGAGAGAGAGACACAATAGAAAATCCTATTATGTCGGGGCATAAACGTGTTTTTTATTGTACTCAATCCAGCCTTATACCGAATTTGAGAAATTAACAAAAAAAAATGCGATATTTAACGAAGGTGCCCAATTCCGATATTAATATCGGAATTCCGATATTGAGATCTAATATCGGAAATCAATATCGGAATTGAAAAACTTCCGATATTACATGCCCTAATACCCATTCTAACATCTAAAAAAATGGTCACGCGGTAATTGGATGGAAAGCTATTTAGACGGATACAGTATTGATCTTTATCTAATTAAATACGTTAGTTACCTTAAGCATTTCATGCGCATTATGATAATCCTATACACCATACAATTTAAATGAATATCTTAAGAGTTATCGCAAAATAAAAAATAACGCACGTCGCCCACTGTTGCTTCATACATACAGTATCGGTTTTTCAAGAAGGCGTGGAATGCCAAATCCGAAACTATTAGCAACACAAAAGGATCCCTGAATTGATAAATGGTTTTCACAGACCTATAATATTTTTGAATGGCCTATCCAACGATACCCCACACCATGGGATAGACAAAAAAGAACTTCCCCACTTTAGGCGTACCTACCTAAAGGAAGTACGATATTTTTTTTTCTTGATTTTATTTTACCACTTTGTCGGCGTGATTAATGTATATCCATTCAAAATTATAACTTTCTAGTACTTAAAGTCTCTGAGCTAAGCTGCAGACAGACGGACGGACAGGCGGACATGGCGATACTATAAGGGTTCCTTATTGACTACGGAACCCTAAAAAGTGTATAATTATACTTAAATATTCGCTTCAAAAGTCTGTTTATTATAGGTAGGCGCGCGTTATCGCTCGGCTTATTCAGAATGAGTTTTGATAGCCAAATCCGAAACTATGAGGAATAACGATCTTATCTTATCTTGTGGAGGGGCCGAGAAATAACTCGGACACTTCGACCCATTGGGATCTTTTGTGATCCCCTAGACACCCTACTCCTCCCCAATCTCGTTGAAAACTTTCTTCATGAGTTTTACAACGAGACTAGGAGATATCAGCCTATAGTCTTCTGGTCTTGGATATCCTATCCCTAGAAGACTCATTCGCTTACCTGCCAGTGCATCGCATGTGCACAGAAGGTGCTCCAAACTCCCTGAATGTGGCTTTTACGAAACATGTCGCCATGCCTACACATGGTTCTGGAACCACAAAATCATTAGCTGAGCCCTCTATTCCCAGTTTATCTGCCATTTCGTTACTATGGATTCCTTTATGCCTAGGGACCCACATCAGTCTTATTCTGTTATGCTTCCCAAGCCTGTACAGGGTTTGGATAGCATCCAGAACAATTTTGGAGTCCACTTTGCAGGATGGCTTTGATTGCAGCCTGACTGTCACTAAGAATATATTTGGATTTACCTCTGGTTTCTCTATCTATATTCTCTTGAGCACAGGTTATTATGGCATATGTTTCTGTTTGGAATACAGTTGACATCTTCCCTAAACGTAAACTTTTGCTACATTTGTAATCTTTTGCGTATATGCCCGCTCCTGTACCATTCCATTTTGGATCCATCAGTGTTACCACACAAGACTGTCTTGTTCTGCAAGTCCCTTTGTCCAGTCCTTTATTGTTGGGATTTGGACCTTGAAATACCTTTCAAATACAAACATGGTTTGCATTTTATCGGATATCATGCATGTTACCCGATCCGGGTCCTCATTTCCATCGAATTTTGTTATAATAGTCTTTGAGTTAGAGGCATCCCATAGTCCAGCAACAGCAAGACGATGTAATGTCTTCCTTGCCTCGAGTTCAACCATCATATGAAGAGGAGGGATAATGAGGTATCTCTCAATCGGTGCCGTAGATGTTGTCCTGAAAGCACCCGTGATTCCGAGTCACATTGTTCTTTGTACCTTGGTGAGTGGCGCTTTGCACGAGGCAAGTTTTGTTCTTTTGTTTTTATTTGATTATAGGTATAATCATTGTCCGGTACAGCCATCATATCACTGGACTTTAGCCCCCAAGTTTACCGTAGGTGTAACGACACATGTTGAACACCCGCAGGGCCTTTGTCGTAATGTTTTAGACTTGAGTTTTCCACCTGAGTTCTTTATCAAGCGTTACACCTAGATATTTCAATTCGATGGACCAGGGCAGCTTTATTTCATTGAGGGAAGCTCTCCTAGATTTCCTAGTTGTCTCTTCCTCGTGAATGGGATAATGACTACTTTGCTTGGATTGATAGTGAGATGGTTCTTTGTACACCATGCCTCTGTCATCCTCAAAGCCTGTTATAATAATTCAGAGACTATGTTCGGGCAGTTACCTATAGCTACATAGCTATAATGGTAAATGCCCGAACATAGTCTGAGATGACATCATCTGCATAGCCTATTGTGTAGAATGGTCCGGTATTGAGTTTGGTAAGTAGCGAGTTTACTACCAAGCACCACAATAATGGTGACAGCACTCCGCCTTGCGGACTGTAGTTTTTGCGCTAAGACTGTCATCCCATCCCATCCCATCAGTTCCGTTCTGACTATTCTGCTTCTAAGCATATAGTCAATCCAGTTGCATGTGGTATCATCGATGCCATGTTCCTTTTTGCAGCAGTGCGTATGGACTCAAATGTTGTCTTGTTGAAGGCTCCCTCTCCCTCTATGTCGAGGAAAGCCCCGAGGCTGTGCTAGAGCACAGCCTCGGATCGACTCACAACATAGTGCAATGCCGTTTCCGTAGATTTGCCAGGGCTGTAGGCGCACTGTTTATGTGGAGGGAATCCTTTGAGATCCAGTTTCGAAATTTCGAATTTAGGGGTGCCAATTTCGAAATTAATAAACATGCAAATATGGTCCGAAATTTCGAAACTATGAAATTTCGAAATGCATGCCCTATTAGGTACCTGTCTACCAGTTTCTCCAGAGCTTTTAAGAGAAAGGATGATAGACTGATGGGCCTGTAAGCTTTAGTTCCCCGTAACCGTAAGTCGGTCTACCAACTATAAAGGTGACTTTGACCTCCCTCCCTGCCTTGGGTCCGTACCCAAAGGCTAAGCAGGCTATCCTGACCAGGGGATTTGAGAGGCTGAAAGCCCGCTATGGCAAGCTTCAGTTTATTTTCATCTACCACTTTCTTTGCCGTGAGACGTGACGACGTTTTGGACGTGTGCCTTGTGAGCTCGTCCCTTGTGACTGGTTCCTCTTCATCTCTGTCGCGCAGTAATCATTCTGGGAAGTGAGTCTTGAACATCACGCTCAGACTGTCCTGTCCGGTTTCCGTGAGATACACACAGACACCATAGAAAATTTAAAACCCTTTTGTTCAGGAAATCTTGCGTAATGTTTTTTTATTATCAGCCAAAGGGAAACAATCAATTACCTTATCAATGGTAGGTAAACTATGTTTAGGCAAAATCGAAGAATAACGAGTAGGCTATATCAAAATTTCTTAGGATTAGGTATAATAAACTTATTCTTATTTTCGAGTCTATGGTGATTTAACCCTTAGACGTACCTACCCTTAGACTGTTTGGGCCTACTGGGCAGGTGCTGGGCGCTGGAGCGGCATCAGTGGCGTTCATCAAGTTCTCCAAAGTCCTGGTGTATCAGGGTACCTATGGCATCAAGAGAACTCTAACAGATGGTTTATAATTATTGGAAAATTAATACTCACTCCGTAAATTAATTAAACGGAAGAAAGGTCTTTCACTAAACCATTTGCGAGTTAAAGAATGTAGGTACTATACTATGACTATGTTCGTTTAATAAGAAAAACGCGATGGGGGTGCGAGGTCAGTTTAGCGTGCTGCCTCCTTCCATAATAGGTAGGTAGCTACGATACGATCTCGGGGAGTCGTGGAGCGCCAGTCGACCCGAGTTTGCCGCGGACGGCTGGTCAAGCGTCCGCCGGGCAGCATACAACATCGCGCCCAATTTTTGCTCAGCATCTTCCAAGAATTGTCTTTGTTTTAATGGCCGCCGACTAACTTTGAATTTTGTCGATCATGGGCTGTACCAGCAGTGCTCCAAACATGGTTAACTCTAGTACGGCAGGTATGGTAATGTGACATTTGGGAAACCCTTTTCATAGTTACAAATAAGGTTATAAAGACGAGTACCTAACCAGCATAAAGTTATTTTATTTGTGGTCTATTAATTTTATTATGCTCACTTGTTATTAAGTAGGTAAGTACCTAATTCCGACGAATTAAGTGTGGCAAAAAATATTTAGAAAATAAATATATAAGCCAGTAAATTGAACTTTATGGCGAGTGACTTACCTACTTAAACACATCATACCTACTTAGTTTTACAATATTTAAAGTACCTACACATAACATGAACAAAAAACCGGCCAAGTGCGTGTCGGACTTAGCACATCTAGAGTAGGTACCGTACCAAACCGTAAAATCAAGTTGGTTGTAATAGGAAAAATGGGGGAATTTCAAGAAAAGATCTGTTTTATCATTATATTGGTATGTGTTAGTACAATAAACGTAATAATAAACATTATCACCAAAAGTGAAGTTCATAGGTCAATGGGCAGCTATGAATTTGGTGGCTTCTCATTCCTTTGTTTTCCAATACTTTTTAAAACAAAAAACTACACTATTTATATACAATGAGCTCTAAACAACGATAGGTAATTCATTTTCATCAACAAAGATAAATGAAGCGCATTTATCTAGTTTTGAAGCGTTAAAATAGATCATACTTTTCCAATACACCTAATTCATATAATTTTCGAAGATAGATGGCCAAATCATAGTACTTACTTACATCTTACAAATAAATCTTGTGATAACTGAGAGGACTGGAAAATATAAGTACGACCCTGACCCATAGTTCGATACGATATGTTAGTGGTAAACCAGCTAGGCACCTACCTATTCGCTTACCATCAGGAGAGATAATGGTCAAATGTGAGCCTATGATTATTAAAAAATAAATTGTTACGAATAATGTTTGCTAAGGATAAAATAAAAAGATTCAATTGTAAGCTTTTTGGGTTGTCGCGCGAGGTTCCTGCAAGAGCGAAGCTCGGAGCGATTGTCCTGCTTGCCACCCCCTAATTCCGCCACTGGTGTTACATACCGGTCTACCTTAATCGTTAGGGCTTACGCACAACAATTAATCAGTAAGTAGATAAGTAAATTGATTAAAGTAGGGACTTGAAGTGAAAAAATACAAATAAGTAGAAAGAGAAAAGTGCCAGGAAAACTAATCATCTCGACCTACATATCCTCTGAGTAACGGACTCTTTTATTTAAGGGATAAACCTCAGGGTTTAACGTTGTTGTAATTGTTATTTTTCAGAGAAGAGCATCCAGTCTGACGAGGAAATGAGTGACGATCATTCGAAAGATACAGAAGAAATTATTTACAGAGCGGGCAATGACACAGACGACATAACCGTGCTTCCAGCGTGTGATACTTTAGCAGAACATAATGTACATGTAGTTAGAAATAGATCTACTCCTAGTTTTAAAACAGAAAAAGGTATTGTTGCCCTTAATGCCTTTTATTTGGCATCATGTGTTGTTAGTGTTGATTATACACCGATTCAATCACAATACAATCTATACATCCAGTTTTTCGAAAATTCTGGTAAATTATTTTCTATCAAGATGACAGTTTTTACAGGCAAAACTGCTGAAATATTAAAAATAAACAAGTGTACCTAGGTAGGTACCGTATTTAGTGCTACGTCATCTAATTTGGTAGGTACAGTCGACGGCACGTCTGCGTCTGTGGTAGGTACAGAGTTATAATAGCTTACGATGTAAGTATTGTTAAAACTAATGTGTGTCCAACTATAGTACCTACTTGTGGTACCTATACTATCTAGCTGGTAGAGGTACCGGAATTAATAGAGAGGTAGGATTTTACCTAATTACTTAATAAGTATCTTAAGACAGTTCATTAAACTCAAGTGGCTGTAATATTTAAGTAACTTAGATATTCTATTCAATTAAGATTGTATCATTAAGTATGACACAATTAAAAAGTTCGCGATAATAAAACAGTGTCGAGTGCAGTATGTACCTACTGTTTGATAAGGCGTGTAGTATCAGCACGACATCCGATCTTGTTATTTTTATGTTGCTTACATAAATATCAAGGCTAAGCACTGTCAGTGACCTTGTCGACATTTTCATGTTTAAGAACCTTGCGTGATCTGTGACATGGCTTTCATGGGATCAATCAAACCCTTTACCTTAAGAAACATTTTGTATTTCAGAAAATCAAGAGGATGGTGCAAAGGTCAGTAAAACATATTCAAGCGTTACTCTACACGAAGATGATAATTCACCTAAATTAGAACAACTGGTTGAGAAAGCCGTCGTATTACATTCTTCAGAAAATATCAACGAAACGCAACCCGATGCCAACAAAGCTGATAAAGCAGAACAACCGCAGAACAATCAAGAACTTATAGACAACAGGAACTTAAAAGAAATTCATAATTTGCATGAAAATGAAAATGATTCTGACGTAGAACAGGATAATCAAAAGTTAGTATAAAATTTTCATTAGCTACCTACTGCTAATACTTAATATCGACCGTGGAAATTTCACATATCGTAAGAGACATAAAACAACATTGCATTACCTACTTACTATTATCATGTGGTCCTAAGACGTATATCTACATAGATCCCTACTTTTTATCTGTCGACAAATATGCACCTATATTTAGGTATTGTGCAGGTAATTTCACTTGGCCCAGTTTTTTGATCCGTAGTTAACTCAATCAATAGTTAAATATGCTAACCAAAGGTTTAAAACCATTTTCGGTAAAACGTATTAAACCCCCGACGGAAAAAGAAGGATGATATAATTTTGACGTGGTGTACCTGCGTGTTTGTGTATCTGTCTGTGGCATCATAGCTCCTAAACGTATTAACCGATTTTGATTTCGTTTTATTCTTTGAAAGGTGACATTATCGAGAATATTTTAGATATTTGATGATATTTGATTTTTGTATTTGTGTAGTGTATTTAGTTAGTAAGAATTCAAATGTTTTTTAGTATTTGTTGTGCACTTTTGTTAACTGTCCTAATTTTGTAAATCTCTCTTTAGCACTGAGGTTTGCTGTCAGAGAACCCAATTATGGGTTAAGCTCGCCTTTGTACATATGTTATCCTTTTGTATTTATAATGTCTGTTTTGTGTACAATAAAGAATATGAATGTGAATATGAAAATCGGTTTAGCCGTTCAATAGCTATGGGCGTTTTACTGTTTGTATTGGGCTGTTTTCGCAAGATAGCATGTCATAATTAAGTGTTGAATACTCGTAGATTGTAGATCGAAGCGTGTCTACTACTAGATAAATTACGTAACTAACATGAAATAAAAATGTGTCGGGGTTTTTTAAAATTTTACTTGTTTTCAGTGGTTTGTCTAACAAATGGTTAAAAAATAAACTCTCTTAGTGACCTATTTGACCATTTGTGAGGCTAACAATTGATGATAAAATACGAATTTTTAAACCATTGGTTAGTATATTTTTTATTGGTAACTGACAAAAATACTGGACCTTAGGTACTAGGTAACCTACCTTATAGAAACATGTTAATTTTTAAAATTTATGAAACCCCCGACACTTTTTAGGGTTCCGTACCCAAAGGGTAAAAACGGGTCCCTATTACTAAGACTGCGCGGTCCGTCTGTCTGTCTGTCCGTCTGTCACCAGGCTGTATCTCATGAACCGTGATAGCTAGGCAGTTGAAAAATTTACTGATCATGTATTTCTGTTGCCGCTATAACAACAAATACTAAAAACAGAATTAAATAAATATTTAAGTAGGGCTCCCATACAAAAAAAGTGACTTTCCGTTTTTTTGCGATAATGGTACGGAACCCTTCGTGCTTGAGTCCGACTCGCACTTGGCCGGTTTTTTTATTTCATGCTACCTAATTTATCTAATAGTAGACACGCTTCGATCGACAGTCTATTGAACATGTTATTATGACACGATATCTTGCGAAATCACCCTGTTTCGAGCAGTAAAACTCCCATAACTCTTGAATGGCTGAACCGCTTTTCATCTAACATAGCTAAGAACACTCTCTATAAAGTCACCTTTCAAAGTAATCATAAAAAGCTTCATAATGACACGGATTTTGTAATTTGACGCGATCTTCTAGTAAACAACGTGAACAGGTGTATGAGTATCCGAAAAAATGTTCTTAGTTATATACTCTACGAGTATTATGCAAATATGAAAATCATTAGATAGACGTAGGTTACTATATACACGTTAACTTGTATAGCCCTCGCCAAACTTCTTGGCCGCCCTGATGTTGGTTTACCGGATGCGCGAGGCACGAAACGGTGCTGTTTTTGTATGAGATTTTCTAATGCGCAGCCATTGTAGCCAACTTCAGGGCGGCCAAGAAGATTGGTGAGAACTATAAACATTATCGTTTTGAGTTCTGAAAAGTTACATTAGGTAGGACTAGGTACGTTACGTTATAGTCCAGCAGCGTCGGACTGGCACTCAAAAAACTACCGGGACTTTATTTAAACTGCGGTCCACACTAGGCAAAGGCAAAAAATAGGGGTAAATGTAATATTTATCGGAGGCTATGTTTGAGTTAAATTGAATTATTATTCTTATCTTATTACTTATGTGTAGGTACACACTTTACTGACATGAAATCAATCAATCTAATCCTGTTCCCCACTAATTTTGGGCTCTTCTTTCAGTCTAACTGGATACAGCTGAGTACCAGTATTTTACATGAAAGGACTGCCTATCTGACATCCACAACTCAGTAACTGGGTAATACGAAACCCCTATATCAAGACTGGTGTCAGATTATCTGGCATCTGCCCACCGAACTGATCTGTCCGCTGAATGCGAGACGCACGGAACCGGTCAATGTGGTTACGCTTGGGGGAAGTCTATATCCGGCAGTGGATGTCTTGCGGCTGAAATGATGACGATGACTATCTTGCATACGATGTGATCCTGAGTGTTGACCTACCCGTCGGCGTTAATATTGTTATTTACGCAGACGACACCCTTGTGTTAGCCGGCGGGGACACCTTCGACGAGACCATCCAGCTTTCCGAGCTCGGAGTAGCAAGAGTCGTGGCGTCGATCTGCGAGCTGGGTTTGGAAATAGCGCCTCATAAAACTGAGGCTGTGGTTCCATAAACTGCAGAGGGGCAGATTGCCACCCAGTTCGTCAATGATAGTTGGAGATGCGCAAGCCCAGGTGGTTCGATATATTAACTGTCTTGGGTTAACCCTGGATGGTCAATGGGGCTTAGAAGAGCATTTCGAGCGCCCTCGAAAGTCCCTCGCGTTGAAAAGGCAGTGGGTGCTTTGCATACACTGCCACTCACCATGGGAACAACAATTTTCGGGCACCATGGGAAGAAGTTCGCCGCCTCTACGCGGTGTCGTGCGATCACTGCGATCGATGGTCCTTTATGGGACGCCTGCTGTTTGGTCAAGCAGATTATCAGATGTCCGACGCTGCAGGACTAAATAGCCTGCAGCGGAAGATGGCCACTCTTGCTTGTCAAGCAGCCGTTCTTAGCCAGGATCGGGTGAGACCTATCTTTTCCAGCAGTTGTGAGGGCCGTGCTGACAGAGACAGAAAACTGAAGGGTAATATTCTATGAGACCACGATGGTCCAAAAGGAGGCCGCCGAGCGGGATCCGATCCCACTCGGAAAAGAAGGCATCGGGGAGCCAATCCCCCCGATGCCTAAAACGTCGACCCTCCCTGTATCATAAGCAGGAGGGACTCCGGGGTCGCGGGTGCTGAGACTGGGGACTCTGTCCACCCACCAAGTGAATCCAGAAAAAAACGATTACACCAGTAATCACTTGCTGCCGTGCACAACGAGGCTCAGGGGAGACACTCTTTCAGTCTGCCCAGGGTTGTGCCGGGGTCGTTTTAGTGAGGTAAAAAGCCCACACTCCCGCGACGAAGACAGTGGTTGACGAAAACTTGGAATTGGCGTTAGATGTTTTGTTTTGTATCTTTGTGACCTTCCACGTTTCGCACCCATAGAGCTGCACTCAATCGGTTGCGCACCCAGCTAGGCCCAGCTTGGCGTGTCCACCTATTTTGCCCAAAATATTTAAAGATGTAAAAATTAAAGGAAAATAAAGCTGGAGTCCGGCTCCTGGGTGCTCCCCGGGCCGGTCTGGCTGGCGAACCGAACCGGCCCAAGGAGGGACCGGCCCACCGGGAAAAGTCCCGGTACTCCCGTATGGCCAGTCTGACCCTGTAGTCCAGTCGCCAACTTCTTGGCCGCCCTGAAGTTGGTTTACCGCATGCGCAAGGCACGAAACAGTGCTATTTTTGTATGAGATTTACTACTACGCAGCCATTGTAGACAACTTCAGGGCGGCCAAGAAGTTTGGCGAGAACTTATACCTACCTACATTTTGGTAACAAAGGTATAATAAGTAGCTACATTTTTGTAGTTATGCAAAATTATGTAAGTAGGTATTTCTTTCTATGCAAAATCTATCGATTTTAGGTAAAATATGTAACTTTAAAATATAATTTGAGCATACATGCTTTAGCATAAAATCCGGTCTCTTGTCAATTTGTCATGACTAGCGGCTAGCTAACTAGGTAACTGTAAACTGATTCAATCTTAGTCATCAATCAAACAAAAAAAATACCCCAGGAGACAAGGGCATGAAGCTGCTGATGATGACTGCTACTAAATATGTACTTCTATTATTAGGGACGACCAACCCGAGGAAGCCATTAGTCCGAGTCAATCAGAGAGCAGTCGCGCGACTCGGTGGGAGGCTCTAGCGGACATAGCTGCAGAACTACCCCCGTCCCTAACAGTCGACCCTTTAACAGGGCAAATTTATTCGGTTACCAAATAAATCATTTACATATTATATTCGTTTTTTTAACCGACTTCTAAATATGGAGGAGGTTCTCAAATTGACTGTTTTAAACCGACTTTCCAAAAAGGACTCCTCCTTCCGTTCTTATTTCGGACTTTCTATTTTTTTTCGGCCATATTTTTTTTTTTCATTTACTATATTCTCGAGATGGTCCCGATGTCACCAAGTCAAAATCTAATGATGGGATCCCATGGCAATCGAGGTAACTCCTCAAATATCATAGGCAGACATATAGCCATTTGATATAGGTATTTTCAATAAAATGGCAAGCAATCAGCAAGTATCATTTGGTGGAATTGAACTGATGAAGGAGACCACAGATGGCCACCGGAAATCCTTAGTAAGTATGTCATGGGTATAACATATTTCGAAGCGACTATGATGAAGCAAAGACAAAGACATAAGTATAAATAAATGGTATTGATGAAAATGGTACCATCGAACTGATCTGATGATGAAGCCGGAAGGTAGGCACTGGAACTCTGTAAAAAAACAATGTATCATCATCGTTCAAACACGATGATGCCCAAAGGCTTATTGAAATCGAAATTAGATGTACTCTGGCTATAAATGATTTTCATGGTAATAATATTATTAGAGGTACCAGAACTAAAAAGAGTAAAATAAAAACTTAAAAAAAAACAACCTACTTCTAAAGCAAAACACTACAAAGCGAAAATTATCTTTGTTTGCCGAAATGATATGGAATTCCGCAGCATTATTGCGTAAGTGAATTTGGCATGAGGAAGGATTTGATCCCATCAATCGACCAATCACGTGCGAGAAGAAACACGCGTTGTGGATTTCTGTCTAAGTGATTGGTCGATTGATGGGGTTAAATCCTTCACCTTGCCGATGACCCCATGGACCTGAATTCCGGGAGAGTTCCATTGTAGGTATCTAAGTATATATTATACCATTTTTTATAGTTTATAGGCTCGCGCTTGACCAATACCTCACCTGATGGTAAGCGATGATGTGGTCGACGCTTGCCTAGAAATAACCCATTCTCTCTTGACTTAAAGACCCCTAGATTGTAGCTGTCGGGAAACAGACTCCGGCAGGGATTCCAATTCTTAGCTGTACCAATAGTAAAAGTGTTCCCAAAACGTTTTGTGCGTATTGGATTGGGTGGGATGTCCACTATGTACCGATGGTGCATCGCCGTACGATCTGATCGCACACTCCCCGAAATGTAACTGATAAAAAACCAACAATCTGGCAACTCGGATACGATGTTCAAGGCTCTGGAGCTTTGACTTGACCAGTGCTTCATTGCCGATTAGCCTCTTGGCGCGGTTTTCGATCGACTTTAGTGCATCAAGCTGGTATTTGGCAGATCCGTCTCAGAGAGAGAACAGTACTCCATGCATGATCAAACTTGCGCTTAATACAAGTTGTGCAGCTGTTCCGGCGTGAAGTACCTTCTCACCTTTGCAAGTATCCCCAACGTTTTGGCAGCCAGCTTAGCCTTTGCCAAAATTGAGAGTCGATGTCAACGTAACGCCAAGAAGCTCAAGATGGTACGGTTACATTTCGGTATGCTAGTATTATATTATCTGTGATCTCGGTAAGTTGGAGCCGAGTGAAATTGGCTCTTCTTAGCGGAAAAAAGACACGCCTGGGTTTTAGACGCATTAAATAAACCTGACCAGATTGGCATCGCCCCATTCGGAGACTGCCTGCAAGGACAAATTCAAACGCTCCACCATGGCCTCACGGAGAGACCGGCAGCCTTATTGCGTAATTAATTCGGCAAGGTAAAGGGCAAAGAGTATAAAAAATCGACCAATCACATGCAAGATGAAAGACGCGATGTGGATTTCCATCTATGCGAATTTTCAGAGGAACTCTTTCTTTTTTTTAGGGTTCCGTACCCAAAGGGTAAAAACGGGACCCTATTACTGAGACTTCGCTGTCCGTCTGTCTGTCTGTCTGTCTGTCTGTCTGTCTGTCTGTCTTTCACCAGGCTGTATCTCATGAACCGTGATAGTTAGACAGTTGAAATTTTCACAGATGATGTATTCCTGTTGCCGCTATAACAACAAATACTAAAAACAGTATAAAATTAATATTTAAGGGGGGCTCCCATACAACAAACGTGATTTTTTTGCAGTGTTTTGCGATAATGGTACGGAACCCTTCGTGTGTGAGTCCGACTCGCACTTGGCCGGTTTTTTACAAATCACATTACGCAATAAGGCTGCGGATCTATGGCCCGTCTAAGTCTATCTCCGAAGTCCTCCATTACATCTTGAATTCTTGACTAAATTTATACGGGACCACCCTGTATTTTATATTTCTATGGGACCACCGCACCTCGGTAAAATACTGTTCCAAACAACTTTATCTTGTCTTTATACAAGGTAGCTAGGTAAATTATATATTTAATTAAAAAACTGTTTAACTCAAAAAAATTACAAGACTTTCTAAAGCAAAACACTACAAAGCGAAAAATAACTTTGTTTTCCAAAGTCTATTCTATCTATTTATTTATTTAGTACCTATGTATCTACCTACTTAGCGTTATAGCTTATATTTAGTTAGTGCTTGTAATACTTTATATCTATACGTAGTATAGTAGGTAGTATTAGTTTGGGTGCATCGGATGTATTTAAGTAAATGTTGTAATACAATTTTTTTAAAGAGCAAGTATGGACTTTCTTGTCCGTTCTTCCCCATAACAAGCTACTTTTCCAAATGGACGGTAGAATCTATTATTATTACTTTTAAATTTATTTTTTTGACGTTCTAAAGTGCCGCTTAATGACCTAAGTACCTGGGCGACCGAGCTCTGCTCGGGTGAAAATAGAGAAAACGGCGTTTTCTAAAACTGAAACCTAGCTAGATCGATTTATCGCCCCCGAAACCCTCTGCATACTTCATGAAAATGGTTGGTGCCGTTTGCGAGATTCAGATTATATAGATATATACAAGAATTGACCTAATTGAAATAAAGAAGTTTTGTTTGTTTGTTAACTTGTTTGGAACAGTATTTTACCGAGGTGCGGTAGTCCCACAGAACAGATAAAAGAGGTTTTATCTGTTCTGTGGGTAGTCCCGTATACATTTGATCAATATATAATGGAGAACTTCGGAGTTATATATACCTACCTACAATGAAACTCACCCGGAATTCAGTTCTATGGGGTGGTACTCCCTTTCTTCTCCTAAAATTTTTTGTCCGAAAATCATTAAGTATCCATAACTCGTTTGCTGTACTTCAGTACCTAACCTTATTGTTCAAAAGTCCGAAATTTTGTTTAACATAATACAAGTCCGTTATAGGGGAAAATTTACAAGTCCGTGATTAGACCTGTCGTACTGTATGGATCAGAATGTTGGGATGTGAAAAAGATGGATGAAAAGAGATTGCATGTAGCAGAGATGAGAATGTTGAGATGGATGTGCGGAGTGACGAGAATGGATAAAGTGAAAAATGAGTAGGTATATTAGAGGAAATTTTAAAGTGGCGCCAGTGACAGAAAAGTTGAAAGGAAACCGTTTGTCCTGGTATGGTCATCTGATGAGGAGGGATGAAACGCACGCTAAAAGAGTTATGAATATAAATGTGGATGGATGGAGAGGGAGGGGACGAACAAAGAAAAGATGGATGGACTGTGTGAGGAGTGATATGAAAGAAAAGGGAGTCAGTGATAGCGTGACGGGGGACAGGACGGTATAGCATCCCCACGCGAGGCGGCCCGCGATTTGAGGAGCAGGTTGTTGAAACGCTCGCCGCCGCAGCTGAGGCTGGCCGGCCAGCAAGACGAATCTGCGGTGGTGAGCATATAACACATCTGCGACGATAAACTCGCGTGGGTCCGCCGGAATACCGCAGCGCTGGAGCCGTGACAGAACAGAAACCATGCCTGCTGCACGTGGCTTGCTTCCATGCTACATGTTGCATGCATGGTGTATGCTTGTTTGCATGTTTATTACGTATTTATCCTGCTACTTCAAACAAAACTACGCAACAAGTGAACTATCTCAAAACAAGTCGGTAGAAGAAAATAAATTGCGTGCCATCCTACACCTCGTATCTACGTAACGCCTGAGAGAAGTTCATAGCAAAAGCTTTGTAATACAAATTTGTTTTAAAAACATTATTAGAATAAATAAAAAATCATTTGAATTTATTTCTTAACTTTTATTGAAAACGGTATTGTCTTTTTTTTTCCCCATCTTAATCTGCGATATTGCTTGGCACTATTTGCAAATTTGGTGAGCGCGTTATGTCTTTTGCATACCTACCTATTATTGATTGTAATATTTATGACAAACAAAAGGGCATATTGTATTTGGGGATTTCAATTTTAAGTAATATTATGTGACATTAAGTACGGGCAAATTATCACTCGGACAAATGATGATTAGGACAAAAAAATATTGTAAAAAAGTTAGGGAACACATTATAGAACCCCATGGGTTCGCCGATGGATCTGAATTCGATTTCATTTGTATTGGACTTTGAAATTCTGATATAAAGGGTCTTTCAACAAGGACGGGTCGATGTTAAAATTGAATAAAACAAGATGTGTGTGAGATATTAACAAAATTTATTTTTTATTTAAAAGGCCCATTTATGCCATTATGGATGGAATATGACATCGTTCAAATGTCCGCCGCGGCTTCGTATGGTGGCACGAATCCGAGAGGTCCAATTTTTAATGACTCTGCTGCATAGATCGAGCGAGCGCTACAGATCAATGATAATCAATTTCTTTTAGCTTGAATTGAACAATATGGACGTGAACGACATGTGGTTCCAGCAAGATGGCGCTACTTGCCACACAGCAAACGACACAATCGACATTCTGCATGAACGGTTTGAGGGTAGAGTTAGAGTTCCGCTAGACTTTTTCTTGTGGGGTTTTCTGAAGTCTATGCCAATAAACCACATTCGACCGTTGCCCTGAAAGCCAACATAAAGTAGGCCATCGCTCGGATTCAGCCGGATCTGTGCAGCAGAGTCATTAAAAATTGGACCTCTCGGATTCGTGCCACCATACGAAGCCGCGGTGGACATTTGAACGATGTCATATTCCATCCATAATGGCATAAATGGGCCTTTTAAATAAAAAATAAATTACGTTAATATCTCACACACATCTTGTTTTATTCAATTTTAACATCGACCCGTCCTTGTTGAAAGACTGTTTAGATACACTTGTAAACGTAACTCCCTCAAACGCAACAATTTTTATAGGAAATGTGTAGTGATTGAGGTATTTGTAAGTTCATGTCAATCCCAAAGCAAGATGGGTAGCAGGTAGCAACTATGGGGCTGGATTAGACTTGTACTGCGAAGGCACACGACGGAAGTCCGTATTATCATTGATATTGAGTCAGTATTATGGGTATAAAGGTGGGTATCCACTATGTTCGCGAACCTCTTGCCGGCTCTTGCAACTGCTCCACATTATGGATGCGTTTACGAAATTGGAGCGTGTAACGTTCGCAAACGTATCCACTGATAGAAAAAACAAACCTTTTTAGGGTTCCGTACCCAAAGGGTAAAAACGGGACCCTATTACTGAGACTTCGCGGTCCGTCTGTCTGTCACCAGGCTGTATCTCATGAACCGTGATAGTTAGACAGTTGAAATTTTCACAGATGATGTATTTCTGTTGCCGCTATAACAACAAATACTAAAAACAGAATAAAGTAAATATTTAAGTGGGGCTCCCATACAACAAACGTAATTTTTTTGCTGTATTTTGCGATAATGGTAAGGAACCCTTCGTGCGCGAGTCCGACTCGCACTTGGCCGGTTTTTATATACAATATTATCAACTGTTCGTTAGGAATGCGTGAGGCAAAAAACGAGAATTGCGAGAGCAGAGAGATGTGCACTTTTCACGAATAAGTTACGTTGTCTTATGCAGAAAAGCTTCAGAATCAAGACTTAAAATAATCTCAACTAAGAATGGAAACCTGTGTTCCTAACCGGCCGAAATGAGCACAATTTGACTCGTGAAAATGCGAAGGCGCCAACCGCGCAATGTGGCTGAGGCGCTAAGCAAGCCGCCTGCCAGTGCGTTTCCGACTTCGGTTAAGTACGCGGCTGGGGAACTACGACAGACATGTTAGCGCTTGGTGGCTAGTTGCTCTGGAAAGACGTAGTAGGTACAATTGCGCAACTTTATCGGCGATTGGGCCAATAAAGTAAAACCGCAATCACCGGAATCCTACCAACCTAATCTATACGCATTTTTCTTGCATTATAGTGGTACTAGTTAGCTATTTGCAATCTGCATTGTCAAAGGTCTGTTATTGAGGCCGCATGACGGATTTAGGGGGGGGGGGGGGGGCACGTGCCCCCCTCCCCCCCCCCCAGACGGTATTTTGTGTACTGTGGAGATTCCATCACAGTACATACTTAGAAGCAAATCAAATTACAGAGTTGTTAAAATATATGAATAAAATAACAGAAAGAAACTATTCACCACTGCACTGGAGGATGTCTTCAAGGTTCTAGACTGGAGAGGCCGATTCGCCGATGATAAAGCTGTCATGAAGGACCCCAGTACAACGCTCAATGACCACAGTAGAGCTTCCGAAAGAATGGGTCCAAAAATGAACATGGACAAACCAAGGACTTATCGTCCAACTTACCACAGTGTCTCAAGACGAACTTATGGCTCTGAGACGTGGTCGCTCACAATGGGCCTCATCAGAAAGCTTACAGTCATCCAAAGGGCAATGGAGAGGGCCAGGCTCGAGGTGTCCGTGCGGGGAACCGATCACTTTTCCGAATATATTTTGGTGAATTTAATTTTACCGAAAACTATTGACCGATGTCTTTTTTGCTATATGCATTATTTGACATATTTTCAGATCATCGAAGTATCATGTGGCTTAAATATTATTTTACCGAACTACATTTCGCCGATTTACAAAATAACTTTTTGCTTTTGGCCGAAGCCTCTTTTGAACTTTTTTCATTTGCCATATTTTCACCAAACCGAAACAACATCTTAGGGAATATTATTTAGTCACAAATATATAGCCGGTTACTTGGTAGCATTTTCAATTTAAAATTCAATTAGTGTCATAAAAGTCAATATGTTGTGCTACAAATTTTTTTGACAAAAACGAATCGCTGCAAAATCGACTTCACGCAGTCTTGTCTGTGTTCACGTATTTTCATGCAAATAATTTATTAATAGTTGTCATGCATTAGACATTTTTATTAATTAATTATTTCAAAGAATTTGTCCAAGAACGAGCGAAGCGAGCTCGGGAATTTAGGGCACCCCGACACGGATAGGTTAGGTTCGAAGGGGATGGCGGGAGGTGAAGTGAGCGAGCAAAGCGAGCGAACTTAGCTCCCGTCATCTCCTTCGTGTTAGGTTACTTTAGACCCTGCAGACAGAAATAGGAGCCCCGCGGAGCGAGACTCCGGCGACATTTTTTTTTTCAGGTCGCTGTTTTAAACATTTGTATTCGCCCACTGTTTCTCTCTCACTTATTATTTTGATATGCGTTTAAATATTTCGGACAAATGTTATTTCGGCTAAGTGTAAGTTTGGTAAAAAGTTTTTCGACCAAGTAAAACGTTGGAGTAACGGAAAAAATCGAATTGATAATAGGTCAACTGAGACAGTAGCAGACGTAACTTCGATGAAGTAAAAAAAAAACGAAACGATAATAGTTGAAAAGTTTTAGGTTAAATGAAATTCGGTCAAATGTTGTTCGAACTTATGATAGGTAACCGTCTTTGCGTGATTGAATCAGAAATGTAGAGATCTGCAAAAGAACCAGGGTTACCGACATAGCCCGAATAATTGCCCCACTTAAGTGGCAGTGGGCAGGGCACATTGCTCGCAGAGTAGATGGCCGATGGGGCAGAAAAATTTTGGAGTGGCGACCGCGAACCGGAAGACGTTACGTTGGAAGGCCTCCCACCAGGTGGACCATAAACCTGGTGAAGGTTGCGGGCATCCGCTGGATGCGGGACGCACGGGACCGATCAATGGGGCGACGCTTGGGGGAGGCCTATGTCCAGCAGTGGTAATCTTTCGGCTGATATGATGATGATGAACAGAAAGAACATGAGTGAAATTCTTGACTTTCATAACCCTTCCTGTACATGCTTGCACTTGTAGAAATAAACATGAAGTATAATACTTCAAGTTTATTTCTGACAGTTATTGTTGATTTTTTTGTCCCAGAAAAAAATCCTGGTTCCGTCCTTGTACCTATACCTACCTACCTTGTGATAACATAAAGTCGCATTTGTAAGGACTACACTATTTTAAAATGCATCTTTTTGGATGGATAAAATAAATAACGGTAAATAAATAACCTTATAAATAACGCTATTTGGTTGGTTTGTTTGATGAATGATGCCCTTGTAATGACGGCCACGACACCTCCAAAACAGGGATAACAAGAGAGATGAGGTGTTGTAATTAATCAACTTACGTAATTGCATTAAGTACACGCCTCGTCTCCGTAGGATATACAGTTGAGAAGAGTTGTCTCATGTGTACCGGTATCAAAACTGAGATGTAAGCTATGCCTCGCAGGCGGTGACACGCAGCGAAGACAAGAGATGTGAATGTCGGTGGATACTCTATGGTACTGCCGAGCATTTCCTCACCTCTCTGTTTTGGTGAAGTCCACGCCTCAATTTTTTAGATTGGTGTTACACCAAAACGGATAATTCGAAATGATTGTAATGACCTAAGTACTCATAGTCAACAAGGGTTTTTTGGCTTATAAATAAAGTACTAGTTTTCGCCTGTGTTTTTATATATGTAATTCTTAACTTTATAACAATAAACTTAAATTAGTTACCTATGTTAATTGCTTTACTTTCATGAGTGCCAATCCATTATCTTTTGAGGATCCTCCAAACACAATAACAAATAAAGAAGATGACTCAAGACTGTCCCATATTGACTTTATCCACATGTCGATGTTATTAATCAGATCAACTTCTTTATCAACGCCAATGTCGAGTTTCAAATGGGCCATAGTCAAGTTATAATCAGAAACAGAGTCTGTAAATGATGTTATTACTTCTTCTAAACTGTCAACAGTTACTAACTTGATCTTTTTTGGATTTCCTTTTTTTAACTGGGTTGACATACTCTCCTTAGCTTGGGTTAAATATGTGTGATAGTCACCAGTTATATCATCACAGCCTATAATAACAGACGATTTCTTCTGTTCTAGCATGTGATTGAATATTGATAACGCATAGTGTGGTGTTCTTACCATTTTCTGAATGTTTTCTTTAAACTTTTCTCTATTTGTGTGTACAGCATCTCCAAATTCTATGCTTTTACTTAGTTTCAATTGGACTAGCTTTATTGCTGCTAAAGAATCTTCAGTGGAGCAGTGACCTTCCCGACCCATTTGAATGTCTTCTTTTAAAAATTCTCTAGCTAATGTTTTGAGTTTTGGTTTGCGAGTTCTTTCACCAGTAAAATTATACAGTAAACTGGTGTCTATTATGTAAGGATGCATCATTTTTAAAGCATGCATATCTGTGTTCAATGACTGGCCAACTAAAATAGCATCAGGAGGTAGTATTGCTCGCAAATCATTCTGGACGTCTTGAAGACGTTTGCTTACATTGTTTAATAATGATTTAGTAATACCTGAAAACCTGGTTAAATAATCTGTTATATCATTATAAGGCTTCACTAATGACTCATATATAACCTCATGGTTTTCATTAACCACAGAAATTCTAGTTAGTTCTGAACCTGCACTAGTTAAGCACATTTCACAGTCTATAGAAAACATTGGTGATGTAACAGTAACAGGTGCATATTCATCTTTTGTGAGTACATAATCAGCATATGCAGCACTTAATTTGCCCTTCAAAGGTACTGGATAGTTTTCTTCAATCAACTGCCAAGCTGACAACACCAGTTGAGTTCTAGGAAATTTGTCATTGGTGGAAAAGCCAACCTCATTTGTGATTTCATCTCCAATAGGAAACACAGCTTTCATCATTATCATCAAGTCTTTCCTTGCTTCAAGTGCTAAGTTCATACTCCCATACTTTTGAATAATAGTATCTTTCTCAGCCTCTGATAATGGCACTAGGGCAAGCTCTTCAACAAGTGAACCTCCATAAACTGAAGGTGTCAAAATTTCAACACAATCAGGAAATACTTTTTTTGTTTTACTTAATTCATCAGCATACTGTTCCCAATGTTTAACAGATACACCTTCTAATATCAGACAAGCAGTTTTTTTAATTCCTCCACATTTATCTAACACATACCAACGTGGAGATTCAGTTAGGTTGAGGTTTCCGAGTAGAGAGTGCAGTAATAAATATTGTACATCTGTGAGTGTTAATGGAACCCTTTCACTAGTTGCAGTGGCCAGAGAAGCATTTTCACCATTTGCCTTCAAACGGAACTTTGGTAATGATTTTGTCCGTGTTTTTAACACTTTAGACGATTTCATATCTTGTTCATTTTCTGTTGATTCAGTATCTGTAAATCAAAACAAATAATTTTACCTTTTTATACCTTAATGTATTAATAACAAATTTTTAAAACTAAGTTTATGAGAATTTTAAACACAAAAACAGTTTTGGAATCAGGAATACATTTTGTGTGCTCCAAATGGAATCTTGTTTATGTAAAATAATATAAAACAATGTAAAATAATTGTTGTACTATTTTCTCAATATTGTACAGTTCTAGCATTTCTACCAATGTCTGACCAAAGAATTTTAGTACTTAGCTATACAGAAAAATGTGTTCTTACAATTAGTTTTAGGTTACAAATATAAAACAAATACCTCTAACTTATTCGGTAAAACATAGTGAAACCTGGATGTTTTAAATGATCGCAGAACATTTTAATTTAAACATTCTACATGAGAATATTTTTTTTTTTTTTTAAACTCTAAATTAAAGACCAACCACACACAAAAACAACATTATGAACTTACTTTTTTCCAATTCGTTATGAGCACGCCGCTTTCTAGAAGCAGTAGTAGGACTCATTTTAATTAACTAAACAATAACAATAATATTTATATACAAACGAAACTAAGCCACAATAAATCGTTTGAAATAACTATTCAAATAAAATTCGTGTTGATCTGCCTGCCATGCCATTGCCATCTGATTTTTTTTTTTTTTTAATATCATGGCTTTGTTACTAAGACCTTTAAGCCAAGTCTTTTTGATGGGTAACATTTTAACACAATAAACATAAAGTATTTACTGCACTTATATGTTAAATTTTTTGAACAGTACTTTTAACATATTTGAAAAGCGGTATAAAACAGTCATTGCCATCAGATTTTTTGTTAAATTGCTTACTTTTTGTTAAATTACTTATTATACCAGTGTTGGTTGCGATGTTGCTATACTACTAAAACAAAAAGAATTAGTCGATTGTTCAGTTTAGTCGATAAAAGTCGATCCGTTCGCAGGAAAAATTCCACCCCAACAAATATTTTCTGAAATGCTGCAATGACTTTACTACAGCTAGAAGCTCCCTTCGAGTAACACAGTAGTTCCTTTCGGGCATCGACCACATAGCCACTGATGGGGCTGTGTGGTCGCTGCTTTCGGGTTTGGATAGGGCCTTGCTGAAGTACGCTATGACAACCTCATGATCTCCTTTTCTTTGAGACAAAACCCCGCCGATTCCAGTATTGCTGGCATCTGTGCCAACTATGAATTCATGTTCATTGTCAGGATAACCTAGGATGGGTGCATTGCACAGATGTTCCTTCAGGCTCTGAAATGCGGCGTCACAGCTCTCATTCCAGCAGAACTGTATCTTGTCTTCAGTTAACCTAGGTCGGGCAATGTCAGCATAGATTTTTACAAACCGCCGATATTAAGAGCACAATCCAAGAAATACCCTGACGTGCGTTTTGTTCTCTGAGACTGACCAATACATGACGGCAACGAGCTTATCCGGGTCCGTTTGAATACCTTCTTCGGAAACCAAATGTCCTAAAAAGTTCACTTGCCGCCTGAACAACGCACACTTCTTTGGCCTTAGCTTTAGATTTTTTCCTCATATCTTCGATAGCACTCTTTCCAGATTGCGGAGGTGATCTTCAAACGTGTGTCCCACGATGATAATGTCATCCAAGTAGTCTACCAGGCGTCACCAATCAGTCCAGTAAGTACCCGTTCCATAAATCGCTTAAAGGTGGCAGGAGCATTACACAGTCCAAATGGCATGTCGTTGAATTGGACTGGAAATGTCTTTGAAAAGGAGACATTGGGGAATTCGGACCCCGTGACCCAAGGGTCTCAAAACGGTATCTACCAATTAGGTGACCTACAGTAATTGCACCGCTTGAACTCAGCAGCGGCAGCGCCGGCACAGCCTTACTTGGAACATGAGATGGCGCAAGGGTGTCGAGACACAAGTAAGATAAAATGTTCCTGGTTTATGTTTCAGTACTGTGGATCAAGGAGAGGAAGGCCGGTAAGCTTATACCTGAAAATTTGCGGCCGCTGAGACCACAGGCGAATGGGAAGCGTGGCTTGTTGCCATGGCTGACCATGACGTGGCCTTGGATGACTGATCATCCAAGGCCACGTTTACGATCGGAAAAGTGTTTTCCATAATTTGGTCTACTTTTTACTACCTACAATCAAATAGAAGTTTAAAATATCTGTCACTATCTATTCAACCTCTTCAGCTACTGAATCTCCGTATTATGCTAGCTCAAGTTCAAAGATCTGCCCAGTTCCCACCGACTTATACAGGCTGACTAAAAGTCTCATCTCGAAAGGCTTTCAACATAATATCTAGATGATAATAAACACGGATGGGATCTATAGGTCAAACTGCACGATGTCACTCTTTCTTTACCTAAAGTAAAATCGTTGTTTTTTTTAGGGTTCCGTAGTCAACAAGGAACCCTTATAGTTTCGACATGTCCGTCCGCAACTTAGCCCAGAGACTCTTAGTACTAAAAGCTATAATTTGGCATGGATTTACCTACACACTTAGAATAATAACGCACAAGCCTACATATTAATCTTGCCGACAAAGTGGTAAAATGTACACGTAGTGAGTGGGGATGATTTTTTTCTCGTCTATCCCTTGGTGTGGGGTATCGATGGGTAGGCCATTCAAAAATATTACGTATTTTATATCATTTTGTATATGGGGAACACAGTTTTCGAACGGCAAAGTTAATTTTGTCCCTTCTTAGATCAATGTTCGGTGCTTTCATTGTTTATGAACCTTAGTAATGTTACCTATTTATTTTAGTGAATGTAGCTGTTTATGCAGAACCCTCTGTGCGCGAGTCAGACTCGCACTTGGCCGGTTTTTTCACTTTTCTTCTCTGTGTATCTGAGTTTGTTGCTGTTTTGTTGTGTCTGTGTCGAATAAATGTTATTCAATAACAACCCAAGAATGATTTCGGAAAAACTTTATTTGGGGATTCTCCTAAAGGTACCTAATCTTACACGAATATTTTACCTTTGTTCTATATCACGATGGCGGGTTGGTCTTTGTCGTGAGTGAGACACAGAAACAATGTCCACCTACACACACGGCTAAGACCACCCGCCGTTGTGAGATAGAACAACTGTACTAAGGTATGCTTAGCAGTAAATTTGAATTGGAACAGGAAGGTAGCATGACGATAGCATAGAATATTAATTTACTAACAATATTGTAACTATACCAACAAGAAAAATAATTTCTGTACTTTCACAAGGGTTCTTCTCTGTCTGATTCTTTCAAGCACCCAATGTTTTTTCTATAAACGCTCTCATATCTTTAAGTTCCGCCTCTGAAGAACTATGTGTCAATCCTTGGTATGTTGTAAATTCAACATTTTTCATGAATGTTTTGAGAAATGAGGCTGTCATTTGTCCCCATTTAAATGGAACTACTGGATCACAGTCACCATGGGCTTGAAATATCTGTAACAAAGACACATATTTAACACGGTAGGTACTTTAAATTGTTTAATATCTACGGGATTCTAAATAACAGAAAAATCAATCAATTCTATTGGAATCGAATACAATTTATTTGTTAATGCCTTGTTAATGTTTAAACTGCTGAAAGATACACCACGCCTGACGGACATCCGACCTGAGTCTTCGAAAGGAACAAAAGCGCTGGTTTATCAGTCTACAGATGATGGTGGACTGCATAAAGGTTTGAGTATAGACCTCTGATGTTTACAGTGGTGCAGCTTATGTGACAGTGAGTGCTGCCGCTGTACATCTTTTTCTTTTGTTCCTTACCATGGTTAAGAGTGAAGATAGGAGAGGAGAAGGAAGTGAGATGAGGTTCCACGCTGGGATTTTTCGTCAGTGGCGGGGCAGCCTTTCGTGTGTAGCTGGCACACTACTTGGGCACCCAACTACGTCGGCCAGCGGCGCACCGTGCTCGGATCCCGCTACTCTCCGCGACCAGTTTCCCGATACATCCCTAACAGCGCGCGTCAGGCCGGTCTGCCTGCAGTGGAACATCTATCTCGAGCCAACTCCTCTGGTTGGCTATATCGAGCATCGTACCGGAACACGGCTAGGCCGCTTGGCGGTACGTCTTTGCCCATTGGGTGGCCTTCAGCCGAAGCATACCACCAGTTAGTGTCACCTGATTTACACCACCCGGGGACCACGGAAATGGGAATCAAATGAGGTACACTTCACGGACGTGGGTGAATCAGCCCCCAAAATGCCAGCCAGATAGACTGAATTCCAAAAGGCATAATCTACTAATAAATTTTTGGGTTTAGAAGAATTACTATTTTATTTTTGATTCAAAATCAAGATAAAACAATACAGAAACAACACACAAGACAGACTACGCAGAAGATGGTGAGGCTATGTCTGATTTACGTCTCGTAACATCTTTATACTCGTACCAGTAGTCTGTCATCCCATACAAAGAAACCGTGCCAACGTTCTATACCGATTATTCTGATTATTTTTTGTACATCGAACGCGTTCGGTTCCATTCCGTTCCACGAATATAGATGGTTATCTATCTATCGCCTTGGAACGGAATCGAACGCGATCGATTTACAAAAAATAATCGGTATAATCAGATGAAAATCGCTAGTTACGTCTGCACGGTTTCTTTGTATGGGATGAGGCATCTGTATGCTAGTATTATATATATTATCTGTGACTCGTACTTTATCTTACACTCTTTACGCTGTAGCATGGTGCGTGACATTTCGTTTCACTTTTGAAACTTGCCGCGATCACAGATAATATAATACTAGCATACAGATACCTCATCCCATACAAAGAAACCGTGCCGACGTAACTAGCGTTTTTCGACTGCTTATTCTGGCAATTTTTTGTACATCGAACGCATTCGGTTCTGTTTCACGGTGATAGATAGATGGTGTTAGCAGCGACTTGCAAGTAAAAGGGTTTACTAGGTTCGTGAATATTTTTTTCTTTAAATATAGTGAAGGTTTGTTTTCTAGTATTTATTTGCACGTTTTTACAGTTTTTTTTTGTACCAAAATGTGTTAAAATGCAAACTTTAACAATCGAGTGGAATGCCTCAGAAATTTAAAAATGCGCCATCTATTGGCATCAATTTTAAATGATCCGTCTAATAATCTTTGAAATGTGAATTAAGAGCCCAATATTCCATAATTTTGTACTTAGGAGAGTTGATTAAACAAGAACATACAATTTTTGTGTTCAATTCCAGAAAATGTTAATTTTACACACATTAAATAACAGATGGAGGAGCATATCGCGCCATCTAGTGAGATTTATTTGAAGCAAATTTTCTTTCTTAGCAATGGGACCCCGTGCCGCGATCTAACAAATTATGACTTAGTATTTCAGCTGTACCACATTCTTAATATATTAAATAATTAATAACTGTAGTAAATTAAATTAAACCCAACCAGTATGTTCTAGTCTACAAATAAAACACCACTGTCACCCGCACCATGCTACAGCGCAGAGTCAGGGGGGTGTCACTCCGCAGTTTAGGTACGATCGGCCGGCGGTACCTTGCAGAGGGAATAACGCATTAGGTTGCCGCTTACCGCTCGGCTCGCACGTTAGCTACGTTATTTATATTATGCAGCAAATAACGATGACTTCTAAACGTACTTCTAAGGCCTTTAAAAGATATTGTTGTGTTTACGGGTGTTTAAATAAAGCAAAGAACAATGAATCGATATTAAGTTTTTTTAAACTACCGAAAGATTTTGAAAGGTAAGCTATTTTGTTGTACCTATTTAAATCATTACATAAATATTCTGTAACTATCGGTAGTAGGTGCATAATGAGTACGAGATTTGTATAAAAATTTAAGCATTTTGGTGTTCCTAAAATAATGAATAGGTTTGTGAAATACTAATAATTAGGTACCTACCTACTTAGATATTTTAGATTTTCACAAATATAATTAGATTTCTTTTTTTATTGAATGGTTACCGTTTTGTTAACATAAAAATAAACGCTTTAGATCCAGTTTAAAATAAATTATAATTGCCTAAGTAGTTACCTACTTAGCCTATGAATTTACCAATAGCCTGAGTAAGTGTACGCACTTGTTAAAGTTAACGTTTGTATATAAAACTAGGTACTTATACCTAAACAAACAAAAAATTTTTCCTAAGAGTTCTTCAAGCCAACTTTAAATAAACTAACAAAAAATATCACTAAAGAGTAAACAAAGAGGTAGGTACCTATACTCAATTTGAAATAACATTAGACGTCTTTACAACTCGTTTTACAGTCCGTTCAACCGATTTTGTGTTCTATCTCGTACACATAAGGATGATATAAAAAGCACAAATCTGTTACCAAAACCAACTGTTTACTACAGCTTCCATTTGTTGTATCACCAACGCAATAGAAGTCAAAATCGACCGGGCTGTAAAATGGGCTTATTTAAATGTCTAATGTCATAGTAAATGAAGTTTAGGTAACCTAGTTTTCATTTGTAAAGTACCAAACAAAATGACGGTCTATAATATTCATTGTCTATCTACCTACTTGACCGTGTAATCATAGGCATCAAACATAAGAAAGATTACGCGGTCAAGTAGGTAGATAGTGGATGTAAGCGAAAGCGGCAAGTCGACATCGACAACCCTTACGAGCCGAGTCAAACCGCGCCAGACAGCGACGGAGATACGCGTTAGAAGAGAACGGCAACGTTTAGGTGAATATCACGTTAGGCACTGAGCGCTTATGCGAGCTGAATTGCACTTTGTTGCTAACTAGCAGGAGTCTCTATTTCAATGAATTGTTGCACGAAGTGAGTCTTCTGTACTTGTACTATTATTTATTCTGTGGCAGAGTGTAGGTGGCGATTCGATAATTGGACGAGAATTAAGTGTGGTATTTCAGGGTCGCGTCACGTTTACGCACATTTCGTTACATAAGAGATAAGAAAGTTATCTTAAACGCTTTTATTTATTTTCATTTATTAATTATTTTACTCAAAAACAATAGGACAGCTTATGTACAAAGCCGAGTTTAATCCCTAATTCAGTTCTCTGACACAACGGTCGGCAATACGAGGCCCGCGGGCCGTGTGTGGCCCGCGGACGTCTTACTTGCGGCCCGTGAATTTTTGTAAAAAAGTTATAAATATCTAAATTAATGCATGAACGAACCGCGATCGACCGTATAGTGTGGTTCTAGCTTTAAGAACGCGCTTCGCTATGTCCGCGAATTTGGTGTCAGATTTGGTGATTTTGAAAAAGTTTCAAGCATACTGAAGATTTTTGCAAACCCTATTCGTGTGATATTGAGGAAGTACCGAGTCATTTACAAATGATTGTGATTGATCTCCAATCTCATGATGCTCTAAAAAACTCTTTTTATGAAATCAATGATCTTGTTAAATTGTATGGTAGCTTGCCATCTGATTTTGACGAATTGAAAAAGCTTGCTCAGCAGTTAATTACAACTTTTGGTAACACTTATTGATGCTTACAAACTTTTGATATGATTAATTGTCAATTATAGAAAAAATAAATATGCTTCTCGTCTCACAGATGCGTATTTGAGAGCCATTCTACGAATTGCAACTACAAATATGACAGCTAAAATACAAGAAATAGCCTCAAATGCAACCTCAGACATCACACTGAAATTTGTATAAAATCAGTTACTTGTTAGTAATTACTTTGTAGTTTTTAGGGTTCCGTACCCAAAGGGTAAAAACGGGACCCTATTACTGAGACTTCGCGGTCCGTCTGTCTGTCTGTCTGTCTGTCACCAGGCTATATCTCATGAACCGTGATAGTTAGACAGTTGAAATTTTCACAGATGATGTATTTCTGTTGCCGCTATAACAAAAAATACTAAAAACAGAATAAAATAAATATTTAAGTGGGGCTCCCATATAACAAACGTGATTTTTTTGCCGTTTTTTGCGATAATGGTACGGAACCCTTCGTGCGCGAGTCCGACTCGCACTTGGCCGGTTTTTACTTTCATATTTCGGTGGTTATTTTTTTAGCTATAATGCCCAAACACAAACATAATGTAAGTATTACGTGAACGAATTAAATGCCGTATGTTTTAACAATTTTAATAGCATTTGCGTTTTTTCTATGGAATATGACGTAGATATCAGGTAGAATCTAGGGTTAATATCACAAGTGCGGCCCGCCTTTAGTTTATTTTGCCATCTTGTGGCCCTTGCCTGCCAAAAGGTTGCCGACCGCTGCTCTAACGTGCGTAGTACATAATAATGTACTACGCACGTACGCACGTTAGAATATAATATGCATGTTTGTGTAAGTTAAACATTTATCGAGTTATCAAATGTATCGTTAGATGATGAAATAATAATCGAAGTGCTTCTATGCAGAGTAGTGGCAGTTTCCGTTCCTTCACTGTTAGATCTTGGCGAGCCGCGAATAATAATGTACCTCAATGGCTCTACTCTAACAGCAATCCTCAGTCATTGAAGTAATAATGTACTACGCACCTCAGTGCACTTCCTTCCTGCTCAAACTAAATCTCTTTTTACCCGACTGCCGAAGGAGGGTAATGTGTTTATCAGTCTATGTATGTATGTATGTAAGTATGTATGTATGTGTTCCTATGTGGCGTTCTAGAGACCAAACGCGTGGGCCGATTTTGATGGTTCTTACGTCAATCGATTCGTCTTAACCCCGTGAGTGTCACTGGCTACATGAAAATTGGAAAATAGGAATATGGCAGTTTTTGGGCGCCATATTGTGGGGGACCAAATTTTTTTTTCTGCCATACCTATCGTGTGGGGTATCAAAATAAAGGATTTCAAGAGGTGATTTGAAAAAATATATAATACTTATATGTTTAAATGTACCTAATACGAAAAAAAAATACTAAAAAGTTATAAATAAAAAAATCAAAAAACCCGACTACTTGAAAAGCGAACTAAAAAGACGTAAACAAGGAGAAAATCATGCTGTGCAGTCGGAGGATACGTCTGGTTTTGGTCAGCCAGCTCGCGAAGATGTATCCTCCTACAGCACAGCATGATTTTCTCCTTGTTTACGTCTTTTTAGTTCGCTTTTCAAGCAGTCGGGTTTGTTGATTTTTTAAATTATCTTTTTTTTTATTTTAATGTATTTATTATAATATATTTTCCTCATTATCTTTTGTATGGGTCTGTTTTAGTTTACTTATTTTTTTATAGATGACTTTTTATTAGATTAGTCCTACTTCAGCAAAATCTCTTAACGTACCTAAGTACTAGGTAGAAGTCTACCCTTATTTTACGACAGTCGACCGTTTGTCAAATCAGTGTAAGTGGCATTAGCTACATCTAATTTTAGATTTAGTTAATGCTCAATAGGAACAAGTTAAGGTTACACTAGTCGAAGGCACGAACTATTTTGTGCGCGGGGTTAAAATGTATGCTATATCAACAGACAACACGTGCGGAAGAGATAGCTGCTGTGATGAGCAGTAAGAAGCTAGTTAGCGTTCGAATACACACTTTTGCGAAGTGGATGCAGATGATTTAGGACGAAACCGAGCGCGCGAAATTTTATAAACAGACTTTTGGGAGTCTGGATATCATGAAAAAACTACTAAACGTATCTGTTCAAAATAAAATTATTTGCATTGTTGAACTAATAATCTATCCCTGTATGGAGGTCGTTTTGCAATTTTCCGTCCTCTTATGATACTTATTTGCGCTCAAAAATGCATTAAAATTAGTGTCGAAATATGGAACTTTCGACGCTCATAACTTTCAAATATATTTTTTTTTTACTTTTTTGTTTCCATACAGGGCTAGATAATGATGAGACAAATTGATATAATTTTTTATTTTAATCGTACATTGTTAAACAGTGGAGTAATCGCCAGACTACGTTTGTATGGAAGAATGATCGACTAGTGTAACCTTAAAGTAGCAGTTCAACATTTTGTTAGATATTTCATATGGATTTGGTCAGTGATACTTATACTGAGTTTAAACTCATTTATACTCACTAATCGGGAATACTTTCAGATTGATCGACAAACATTTATTTTCTGAATTTTAGCAATCTCCTTTAGGTACGTAATTTATTAAAATACATCTAGCCGTTTCACTGCTGCGATTAACCCGTTAGGAATATTTGTTAAGGACCCCTTGCGCCAAAAACCCGCCTTCCACCGCTTTAGTGCCGTAAAACGGTTACTTACAAAAACATACTCCTTGGCTGGGTTAGCTACTAACTCGGAGTCAGTAAGATAACCCAGCCTAAGAGTGTATTTAAGCCTTTTTATTTAAATTCTACTTGAAAGAAACCGAGCATAGGAATGTTTCCTGTGTAGAAAAATTGTATTTAGTCTACCAGTGAAATTATCAAATAATATTGGACACGTATTTTTTGGTTTACCAAATCAATAAAAATTTACAAAGTTAAAGCGCATCAAAGTTCAGGAGTGGCGGCTTGTGACGTCACTGAGGTAGTATAAAGTGTACTAGCGGCGTGAATTTTCACGATATTTCAAAGCATTATATCGTTATCACTTTATGTTTACGTGTCAAAAGAAAACAAAAGACGGACAAAAAACTATTTTTCAGTAAACTACCCTATTACGGAAGTGGCCTCGCACACAAAAAAAATGCAAAACAGTAAAGTCATAATGTTATTCGGTTAGTAAAATTAAATTACATATACAGTATATGACCAGCTGGTTAACCTGGTCTTCCTGTAAGTATTAATAAACAACAATAAATATTGATAACATTAAATGGATATAACACAATGAAAATTGTGTTTAATGAATGTTGTGCATGTGAATGTTCGAAACGGGGCGTAGAACCTAGAGCGGTTAATTATCACCAAGCTATCTGACCGTTATTTAGGTCATCATCTTCAGCATCATTCCAGCCGAAAGACGTCCACCGTTGAACATGGGCCTCCACCAAGTGTCACCACCACAGAACAGATAAAAGAGGTTAGAAAGGAAATAGTTCCTGATTTGTATTAGAACGCGTGTCGCCACTTGTCTCCCACTCTTTAACTCCACTACAACCAAGAGGCCCATACGTACGCTCATTACGCACACAAATTAAACTATGCGCACTTAGATCGCGAGCTTGCTATTGATTGTCACACTAACGCAAACACTGTGCTTGACGTGCACTCACACACGCGCAGAAGCAATTTATTTCTCATACATGTTACGGTGACCAAAAGGTCGATTATCGATATCGATAAAATTAATGTATTTTAAAAATTATTGTTATTTAAGTTTTGCAATTATTCGCTATAGTATCGGGATGGGGACGGGGTACGAATAGTGTGGACATTCTAAATACATAATAATAATGTCAAATTAAGGGGGAACATCCGTTACAGCCATTTAATTAATTTCATGTGACTAATGTTAAATTCCCTGTGAATTTGGATATTATGCTCGGCTCAATACCGAGAGTTGAAAAAAACCGCCCGTGTGTACCTGGGCTTTGTTCCTGCGACAGACGTTATTCATGCGTAGAAAGACATGGGTTAAAGTCAGTAAGTAAATTAATGAAACAAGTAAAAAGTACAAGAGTATTTTAATATTTAACACTCATTTAAACAAAAATCAATACTGACATGTCACTAAATAATTCCGTTTCGACGAAGCAGCGCAAAATCTTCGTTGTCAACATACTATAATTACAATATTACTGATAATAATCTTTTGAATACATTTGTAATATCGACAGTGTTTACAACTTGGTACAACACTATCGATACGCATGGAATTTCGCGGCATTCAAGCATTGGCTCGGCACACGCGACTCTCGCAATGAACGCAATACATTGCGCGATCGCTCGCGTAGTACAGGATGGTACCCATGCATTGCAAGCAATGTATAATTTTGCATCTGTTTGCGATTGCGTCGTTTTTGTCTACAAACTACATAATACTATTGTAATCATTACAAATAACACTCGTATTATAAGGTTTTAGGACTAACCGGTGAAAAGAAATCCCTTCTCGGGCTACACTATACATCTGGCTTCTTTTCCGACACGTTATGATAGCGCAAGACGGCATAATTCTTTTGTTTTCACGGAGCTTCGTACGTTGTTACAATATGAGCGCGACTGTTGGCCGGTAACGGTAATTTCGGTCAACATATGAGCGTTCACTTATATGAGCGGCGCGCCCGCCCCGCCCACAAGGCCCTTCTAACCTCTTTTAACTGTTCTGTGGTCACCACATTAACCGGTCCCCTATGTCTCGCATCCAGCGGATCCTAGCAACCTTCATCAGCAGTCTTATTGCGTAATGAATTCGGCAAGGCAAAGAGTATGAAAATTCGACCAATTACATGCGAGATCAAAGACCTAATGTGGATTTCCGTCTATGTGATTGGTCGATTTTTCATACTCTTTTCCTTGCCTTGCCGAATTCATTACGCAATAAGACTGCTGGTCATCGGTCGGACCTATTGGCAGGCCTTCCAACGCAACGTCTTCCGGTTCGCGGTCGCCACTCCAGAACTTTTGGTCCCATCGGCCATCCGTTCTGCGAGCAATGTGCGGCAGGGCACATTGCTCGCAGAACACTGCCACTTAAGTATGGATATTCTTTGGGCTATGTCGGTAACCTTGGTTCTCTTGCGGATGTCTTCATTTCTGTTTCGATCACGCAAGGAAACGCCGAGCATAGCCGTCTCCATTGTCCTTTGGGTGACATATGGAAGTACTTAATTTTTTTTTACCCGGCTGCAAGGAAAGGGTTATGTTTTTCGCGCGTATCTTGTTTATATGTTTGTATGTTTATATGTTTGTATGTATGTAATATTCTTTATTTGTAACTAATTGGTGGATTTTTATAATTAAGACATCGTTAGATAGGTCTTGACCGCCCAAGTGTTCACAGCTAAGTGCCTTTAAAAAAAAAGGAACATGGCGGATTTTGGGCGCCATATTGTGGGGGTTGCAATTTTTTTTATGTTTTCAAATCATGATGTGCAGTCGGAGGATACATCTCGTATTAGTCAGCCAGCTCGCGAATATGTATCCTCCGACTGCACAACATGATTTTCTTCTTGTTTACGTCTTTTTAGTTCGCTTTTTAAGCAGGCGGGTTTTTTGATTTTTAGAATTAACTTTTTTTTTACTACATACTTTCAATTTGGCAGGGAAGTAGTTTATACTTAGTAGACGTCCGCTAAAAACGGATATTGCGGCTGGGCCGGATTAAGGAGGTCTAATGGCTCTCGCAAGTTTGTATGAAACTCTTTAATTTTTTTGTGCTACAAACGATATAAATTATTATTTATTCGATAAACAATATTTGAAAGCTATAAAATTGTGTTTGTTTGTTATCTCCGCAAGTCTTGTTCCGATTAGCACTTGCGGTGATAAACAAATTATGTAATCTCCGCAAGTGCTGTTCCGATTACGATTCATTCACTGATTGATAGCTACACTATTGCTTAGTAGCATTGGTTACATATCATCAGTAAAATGCATTTAATAAGTTGGGTTTCCATGACACGCGATTTGACATATTTGTTGAAAGCCCCTGGACTACAGTTCGCGCCAAACTTCTTGGCCGCTCTGAAGTTGGCTTGGCTAGAGTGAGATTTACTACTGCGCAGCGATTGTAGCCAACTTCTGGGCGGCTAAGAAGTTTGGAGAGTACAGTAAAATGTTTTTACGAATGACGATATGGTTTAACAAGTAAACATGTTTTTACGGTATATACAAGGTGATAATAGACGATTTGGGATGCTAATTACTGAAAAATATCGTCAGAAAAACGTAATCAGATGTGGTTAAATAATACTACTTATGTCAGCTATTTATGTATTTATACACTTTTTGTAATTCAAATCGGCTCATTCAATTCAATTATCTGTTTTTTTTGTATTTAATTTCCATGATAGAGTAGTGAGTAACCTTGGGTATAAAATTTGGTAGTAATTAAATAAAACCAAGCAAGTAGGATACTCGCACAAAGTGTTCCAAACAAAGCATACTTTTAATAGTAATTTTGAATATTTAAGTGGCAAATCTTTAATTTGCTTTAGATTGCATTCACACCAAGTTTTAAGTTTATAAACCGACTAGCTTCTGCTAGCGGCTTCGCCCGCGTGAATGTCGAAAATTATCCCCAGGGAACATAATCCCGGGATAAAAAGTATCCTATGTGCTATTCCAGACTATAATCTATCTCTGTGCCAAATTTTATCCAGATCCGTTCAGTAGTTTTTGCGTGAAAGAGTAACAAACATACATCCTCACAAACTTTCGCATTTATAATATTATATATAGTAGGAAGGATAGGATAGTAGGATAGTAGGAAGTAGGATATGATTAGTAGGATTAGTAGGAAGCAATAAGAGTTTCAATACAAACGATTTCTCCCCTTTTCCCCCCAATAAAGGTTGATTTTCGCATACTTTCTTACTTCTGACTAAAATAAAAGTTTCTAAGTTTCTACTTTCTTCATCTTACAAAAACACCCTATTATTTTATATAAGATTCACATTATTGTACTCACCAACATATCTGTAGATGACTTTACTGCATCCGGAAAGTGTGCATGTCTTGGTAACCAACATGATAGTGACATGACTCCAGCTAGTGGTTCTGGATATGTCAAACCAGCATGAAGTGCTAAAGCCCCTCCTTGAGAAAACCCGCCCAGCAATATCCTATTGGGGGGGATGCCAGCCTGCAATATAAAACCAGAAAATAATGACAAGGGCTTTTGGAAGAATAATTTAATTCATGAGACCAAAGTAACAGCAGCTTTTCTATCTAACTTTTCTATGCTTACAGACTTTGTTTTTCTAAAAGCTTTGCCACCACTGGCTGCACTGTTAGTGACATTATCAGGATTGAAAAAAATTTCGTGTGTGTAATTGATCTTTTGCTTAAGCCCTTACAATGATGCCAACCCAGCACATAATATATATCGGGTGCTAATTAAACAGGCTTCTTTTTAATATCATTATTCGCCCCCAAAAATGTATGTTGCCTTCTAAATTACTAAGTCAGCCACAATTAACGAGCATCTAAATAATACTATGTTAGCCACTAGTTATCTTCTATGTAAACCACTCTAAATACAACTCAGCATGATGGTTATTTTTTAGCATCAAAATTTTTAACATGCATTCTAACAGTAAATTTCTAAAATACTATTAAATGACATCAAAAAATATATTTATTTAGCTTCTAATTTTTTAACTCAGTACGTTTAAAATGTAACTTACGTGTAAAATTTTTAACATGCATTCTAACAGTAAATTTCTAAAATACTATTAAATGACATCAAAAAATATATTTATTTAGCTTCTAATTTTTTAACTCAGTACGTTTAAAATGTAACTCATCCCATATTAATTGATCGTAAAAAAATTGCAAAAACATTTCATCAAATAGTATATTGGCCACTAATATTACCAGAAGCTATTGAGGAGAGACAAAATAAAAGACTATATTTTTTGGTTTTAATATAGAATAGGTGCAAGTTGGATTAGTATTTATGCGACAGAGTCGACGGAGCCCCGCTGCGCGGGGCTCCTATTTCTGTATGCAGGGTTTAAAGTAACCTAACACGAAGGAGATGACGGGAGCTGAGTTCGCTCGCTTTGCTCGCTCACTTCAGCTCCCGTCATCTCCTTCGAACCTAACCTGTCCGTGTCGGGGTGCCCTAAGCTCCCGAGCTCGCTACGCTCGCTCTTGGACTTATTCATTGACCGTCATTTATTATTTTAAATATAATCAACTCGTCGAATCGAGATGTGATCAACTCAACTCGTCGTCACATGAATCGAATGGCGCTCTCTGATTGGTGCAAATGGCCGGTCGCTGTCGTCTCGCGTACTCGCGCCAAATCATGCAGTGGCTATTTTCACGATAAAAGAATATGATGTATTGTTTTACATGCTAAGTTATAATAAATTATGCTTTCTTTCTTTCTTCGATAGAAGCTTGAATTATATTTTTTTGAGGATATTGCGTTGAAGCTGTAAAACGTAAAATGGTGACAAGATATAAAATCCGTGGCCGAGTTAGTAAATTACGTGGCAATGTATAAATAAGAAGGACAAGTCACAATAATTGATGATCTTTACTTGACGCTTTCTGTAGAATATTTAGTTGGCGTTGCAAAAAAGACGAATTAGTTTATTAGAGGCTATGTCATTTTCCCGTTGCTTAGTTATAAAATTAGAAGTTTAATCACGTGTCCAATAAATAATTTTGTGGCTAGACTTATTATTTCCCATATATATCTCCTAATAAGGCAAACAAAACACTTTGAAAAATAAATGTACTACTATCACAATACATCATTACAGCCATTAAAAATGAGTTCTTTCCTAAAGTTGTAAGGTATGCTGTACTTATTAAAATTGAATATTTATTAACAACACTTTCAAATGGTGTACGTATTAATACAGAAAAATTTTTTTTTTTCAAAATCAGCTATTTCGGTTCCTGGCTAGGAATATAGATTTTTCATTAATCTAATGATGCAGTTTTAGTTTGCATCAAAATCGGCTTTGTGACTTGAGTGTTTTCCGCTATTCCTCAGTTTCGGATTTGGCCATCCACTCCCACTTAAAAAGGTCAATCCTGTATATAAATTTTTAAAGTAGTTTTCAAATCCCTGTCCACTAAAGTGGAGCGGAGTTTTTATGCAATTCAATTGGTTTACTCTGCACCTCTCTCTCCGCTCTGCCCAAAGTCGACAGGCAGCCTAAGAATGTAGAGAAATCATTCCAATACTTATAAGAGATTTCATTTACATCATATAATTTTTCCAATAGGACTGATAAACTTAAATTAAATAATAACCTTGATTATAAAAAAAATAGTGGCTTGTAATATTTTTTACTTACTTTAATTTCATTAGTGATAAGGCGATGTACGTGATCAGTTGCTCTTAATATTCCCTCTTCATCTTCAGGAGCCGTGGCATCTAGTGACCTTAAATCAAACCAGGACGGCATTCGAAAACCAGCGTTTAGTGTCACTGGCATCGTCGCGGCAGTAGGACATATCACCTTAACGTGAGGACCACGAATAGCGGCGATTGTATTAGCCCAGCCATGCCTAGAATTATAAAATTATCATCAATTGCCGCCCATAAGATGACCCTCTGACCATTTAATAAAAATAAATCTTTAGCTTACGATATTTAAAAACACGGAAGCAAGTAGCATAAATAACGGTTATACTAACCCAGTGTCACCGAGACCATGTAGAAATATAAGCTGAAATAAACACCATTATCAGGATTATCTATTAAACCAACAATAATAAAATCAATGAAATATTTAGATTTAAAATAAGATTAGCTCACCGAAGCCGTTTGTTTGGCTGTGGCAGCAATTATTACGGGATTGGGTTCCATTATCTAAACACTGGCAAAATCAATACTTTTTCCTGCAATACCAGCAGTGCCAGCCAACGTTCATTCAACAATTTGCCCAATCTGGCTGATTCTGTCAGTGATTGATTTTGACTTGACTGGATTAGTGTTGCCCACACAGATTTTTCATAGAGATCGTACAGTTTGCATATCTCTCATATTTTAGCATTCTTCGAAAGAAATGTGATGTGATTTTAGATCGCAAAAATGCTGTTAGAAGTTAATTTGCAAATACTTTGACTGCAATAACTCGGGGTTAAAATTGGTTACAAGATAAGACATGAGGTCCAGAGCAGATTGGAGGTGTGGTGGAGTGTTGGCCTGAAATCTTAGATAAAGTACCTATAGATTAAGCCTTAAAATGAGCTTGATTGATAGAGCGAGATGGCTAATTGGCAGCTCCATGTAAATAATAAGGACAAAAGATTATTTTTTGTCTTTGTCACCATGGCCAGTTTCAGTTGTTTGTCAAACTCTAATACAATGGGGGGTTTGACAAACAAATTCGGTTTTGTTTGATTTTCTGTAATTTCGTGGTATTATGTGTTAATTGAGACAAGGAATTTGGGTTATTTATAGATAATAAGTGTCAGTGCGATGGTGGGTTGTAGTGTTCTTCTTCTTGTTGTAACACCAGAACTAACTATTGCTGTCTCATGTGCGGCCACGCCAGGGCTTAATCTATAGGCACTTTATGTAAGCCTGAAATTGTGCAGAACCAAACCTGAATACTTGATCTGCGATTTTGGCGGTTTCTCCAGTTCCGTATCCACAGCTCTCGCTGGAATGCCCATACCGATCTGCTCCGACTTCTGGTACCTAGGGTCGGTTGTCAATGGAAATGGCGAGGTAGACCGAGACGTAACGCACCGGATCAACTCGGGATGTATGAAATGGCGACAGGTCACTGGATCAACTTGAGACCCACGGATAAGTTACAGGGGAAAATCTACATGTCTGTGATTAGACCTGTCTTACTGTATGGATGTAGGGCTGTGAAAAAGATGGATGAAAAGAGATTGCATGTAGCAGAGATGAGAATGTTGAGATGGATAAAGTGAGAAATAATTAGATTATAGGCAGTTTGAAAGTGGTGTCAGTGACAGAAAAGTTAAAAGGCAACTGTTTGTCCTGGTATGATCATGTGATGAGAAGAGATGAAACGCATGTTACTAAAAGAGTTTTGAATATAAAATGTGGATGGATGGAAAGGAAGAGGAAGGCCAAAGAAAAGATGGATGGACTGTGTGAAGTGGGAGTGATATGAAAGAAAAGGGTGTCAGTGATAGCTTGACAGGGGCCGCGCCTACCCCAAGTAACATTGGATAAGTCTGATCTTATCCCAGTCCCAACAAAACAGGTGTAATGGGTGTGGACCTAGCTTAATAGTGCCACAATAAAAAATAGTTTAGTACGTCCACACGCAGTGATTTTAGTTGCGGACGATGATGGATGATTCCCCAAATCTAAAAATCACAGCTTATAATTTAACCGTAGCTTAAAGAACCATTATATGAATTCACTTGAGTATAAATTGAACTTTTTACAGACATTACGACAGAGCTGTTCTATAAGGCCGGGACTCCACCAAAGCGGAGACGAGACGAGCGGAGAGGAGATGTTTTAAACAACCAATAGAATTGTGTTATTGGCACATCTCCTCTCCACTCAGCTTCAGTGGAGATCGCTGTGCAGAGATGTGTAATATTTGTATGGCGCGATGGAAGCGGAGATGTGAGCTGTGCCCGGACGACGCGCAGTGGAGACGAGAGATGTGAGTGGCGAGCAGTGAGCGATGTCACCCTCCCCCCTCTCGCCCGCCAGCAACCCGCAGAGCCACTACCAACCCGCAGAGCCACTACCAACCCGCAGAGAGATGCGTACTAAGCACTCAACGCCTCGCACCCGAGCCTAAAAACATCTCTTCTCGCACAGCACACAGCACACCGCACACATCTCCGCTTTGGTGGAGTCCCCCGAGCTGAAAAACATCTCTTCTCACACAGCACACTGCACACATCTCTGCTTTGGTTGAGCCCCGGCCTCACGCTATTTACAGCTCCGCAAGCGCGTGTGTCTGCTGCGAACACGTTATTTCTTGCGCTACTTTATATGGTAGACTTTTTATTTTTCGTATAATTTTAATACGTTCGGTAAACAATTTAAAAAAGTACTGTTCTAATGATTTTTTTCTCATTACATATCATTTGAGTAAAAATTTATAACACCAATAATTATAATAGAATAGTAGTACTTCTCCTTCAGATCCCGTTTTATTAATGATAAGTGGTCTAAAACTAGCCGATACTTATCAGTATGGTAACCCAAAGTATTCAAGAAAATGGCGTTTCTAAACTTGACAAATACACAAACCTTGTTAGGCCAGAAGAAAAAAAAAATGGTGTTTGTGATTTGAGGCCGGAATATTCGTATTGGTGATTGTTACATAAACTTATCGGATCTCTCTTTTGCACTCGTCATTTAACTCAGGTCCACTAGCGCTCTTAAATTGATTAGATACGCATTCTTGACTTTTATATTCATATCATTGCTTGTTATTTCTTGGACGTTCAGTCAGTGGACTTCTTTTTATATTTTGTTGAATTTTGTTACAATGGATTCAACTTTACGTGAACAAGTCATGATAAATCAATTTGTGCTAGCAGCAGGATGTGCTCAAGAACAAGCAAAGCAGTTATTGCAAGCTGCACACTGGCAATTCGAGGTAAATTTATATTATATGTAAACAAACAGTACCCTATGTAATCATGAAATGGCTGCTACATATTTTGATTTACAATAGCCTTTTCACAGATGTCACACATTGTTATCAAATAACAAGTATCTTATTATTAAATTGAGTTGTATTTATTTATGTTTGTTGATTATTGGGTAACATAATTTAGTTCATATTATTATTATTTACTTCTGCAGTAACTTTTTATATTGTTACGAGATATAAATGTTTGGTACTCGTTAATCTGTAAACATGTTACTAATGATATTGACGAAATAACACGCAATAAGCAAACGGAGCTAGTAGTATAACCTTGATGTCAAAATAAACATATAAAATGTACATGTTCATTTTCTGTAACTACTCAGTCTCCCCTCTTGGATGCTGTACAATGTAAATAGCTATCTAATTAGTCTCAAACGCAAATCCTGTAGTAATCTTAAGTATTATGTCTCAGAGTTTGTTAGTATGGATATATATTGTTAGCTATTGAAAACATTTTATTTGTTATGATTTGTTATGAAGGTTAAGTATGTTTGTTTTGTTTAATTTTACATTTTTGGTTTAGTTTCTGAATAATTCTGCTAGGTGTCTCTGCTAGTGTTTTTTTTTAATTGTTTTATCAGTTTAACTTATTGGTGCCTAAATACATTCCAATAAGTCACTACGGACCATTTAACATTAATATTTCTGTGTATTTTTAGTCCGTAAATAATTGGTATGAAATTTACTGCTGTTTTTTTTATTATTAAGGGGGTCCTTGAAATTGTGCTAGATTTCCTACCTATTTTTACCAAAAAATTCAACCATCTTCTAAATAAAAACACTACAAAGTGAAAAATAACTTAAATTTCGGAAGTTTGTGGTATACATCTATATTGCCTACAGTTATGCCAGAATAGATTACCCGAATAGCATGTAACTTGAACACAACCGGTAAAATTAAGGTTTACCAGGGTGAACTGTATGTGTACACATCTGCATACCCCTTTAGAGCATATGGGCGTGATGTAATGAAATGAGGTAAACAATAAATACATTACAGCAATCCATCAATAAGATTTGCCATCATTTATTAAAGAGTTTTCTTGTATAATTCAGAAGTTCATCATCAGATATTGATCAAATTTAAATGGGACCACATGAGCAGCAACAGCTTTGAAATAAAAAACAACAGCTTTCGATTAAAATCGGTTCACACGGTAAAAAGTTGTGGGGTAACAAACTTAAAAAAAAAATATAATGTTGAATTGAGAACTTCCTCCTTTTTGAAGTCGGAAAAACGCTACTATAAGCTATATGGTAGTGAAAAGCAGCCTATTTTGAACTATTTTACGCCTAAAACATTATTATAATTTTCTTACTCTTTATTTTTGTATCTGCCATCAGTATTCATAGACTATAATCAGATGTGTTCTTGGGTCAATGTCTTGTAGAGTGCTTCCTCCAGTGAGCATATCTACTCTTCAGTACAACATAGGTACTATCTGTTGTACAGCTTCATTATGTCATGCCTTTTGCGGCAGTTGGAGTAATTTTGGCACATTAATTAGACTGCTGGACTTAGATTGTATTGATTTGGGTGACGAGACAGTCGCTGTTTGTATTTCTCCGTAGTTGATCAAATATATTCTTTAACTGTGGTCATTTGTAACTGTTAGTGTATTTCATTGTTTCTGATGACTGATGAACCATTGAGCGTAGCTAATTGTTCTCAGTATGATGTTCTGTAGATGCTGAAGTATAGAGACATTTGAATCACTAGGACTACCCCACATTTTTATCTAAGTGCGGTAGAGGGATCCATCTATTCTATCCTATCCTAAGGGATCCATCTATCCTATCCTGTCCTACTATTTCGACCAAGCAGCCAGTGTTAGAGTCTATACCGAATATTCAGTTCCTCTCATTTAGTCTTGATGTGATTTTTCCATGTCAAGCGGCGGCCAAAACGCATTCCCAGGTGGCACCACTCTACCTAGATTAGTGCCACCTAGTTTTACACGTGGGCAATTATCCCTTCTCAGTGTAAAGGTGACTTGCACCAACTTGGATGTGCTGGCTTTGATTTTTCAAGTTTAAAGCCACTCATTGATCTTGTGAAGTCCCTGCTGTAAGGCATTTGATGCGACAGCTCGATCATTGTTACAGGCCAGGATGGCGGTGTCGTCAGCGTACGTAGCTGTAGTTAAGCCTTGTTATGTTGGCAGATATGATTGATGTTGTGATGTGGAGATAGTGGTCAAACGCGAGACTAATAATAAATAAATAAAATAAAAAAATGATCGCCGTATATAGGGTATACAGTATGGTTCCCAAGATGGATCCCTGTGGTACGCCCGCTTTAATATTGTACAAACCAGAAGTCTAACCCGCCTCTTTCACTCGATATTCTTTCTAAGAGATATGATCTTATAAACATGTGAAAGCTATAATTATGGTAAGCTATTCTTTATTTTGTACATGTGGCCATTGTGTCGTACCTTGTCAAATGCCTGCTGGATGTCCAGGAACACAGATGAGTAATATTCCTTCTGTTCTAGGGCTTTTCTTTTCTTCTTCTTCTGTCTCGCAAACTCGATGGATTTGATCGACTGTAGCGTGCCGGTGTCGGAAACCAAACTGATAATCGGGTATTATTTTGTTTCCTGCCAATATTCGTAAGATTCTGCGTAGAAGCACTTTCTGAAATAACTTTGACAGGATTCGTAGCAGACTGATCGGTCTATACGAGGTTTATCCGATCCGTTTCTTAGTTTTATCCGATCTGTTTCTACTCTGGTACCAGATTGAACGCAGTCTTCGTTTTTCAAAATTAGTCTTTTAGGGTTTCGTAGTCAACAAGGAACCGGTTCTGACGCAGAATGCCAACTTCTCAAAATGTCAACACGATGCAAAACGCCAACTATGCAGAATGTCAACTTCGTAGAATGACGACGTCGCATAATGACAAATTCTCAAAACGTCAACTTCGCAAAATGACTACAACGCAAAATGTTTACTTTTTCAAAAAGTCAATATGTTCGAGGAATATAATAATATGTTATAGAAAGTTTAAAGAATTAAATCTAGTGTTTTCTAATAAAACTAATAATTATTTTTTTATAATCCGTCTGCGTTAATCAACATAATACCATGAATATGCAAGCAGTTATGTAATCAACAAATGAAATTCTCTCTGAGAGTCAAGCAGTTGGAGTCGCGTCACAAGATTAATTTCAAATCTTTTGTGGTGCGGGGACCATTTGGAGACCTTCATGAAGGAAGAATTTTGGCCGACGGGTGTCGTGTTTCGGCGTTTCCGCGGAAGGTTACATGACCACGACTCAGCGCAATACGTCGCCGACCCAACGTACTAAATAGATTTTTCTTAACATTGTTAAGAATTATGTCATCATCATAATCCACTGCTGGATATAGGCAAACCCCAAAAAAAATGAATTAAAAAAATATGAAAAAATAATTATGTACTAGTTTATTTTTGCATGTGTAATTTGTGTATTTTATCTATGGGCCTTAGTTGCCTGAAAATAAATAAATAATAAAAATAATATACCTCGAAAAAGTAGACATTTTGCGAAGTTGACGTTCTGCGAAGTTGACGTTTTGAGAAGATGCGAAGTTGTGACTAAGCGTAGTTGTCATTCTACGAAGTTGACATTCTGCGAAGTAGGCGTTTTGTGTCGTGTTGACATTTTGAGTAGTTGGCATTCTGCGTTAGTGCCTTTTCACACGCCCCGGTTGCTGGGTGGCCGCTACCGGGTAACCGGCGGCGAATGTATAGCGATGTACGCCGGGTACGTGTGACAGCTAACATACATGGCTATACACTTCGCCTTTGCCAGCTTTTAATTAAGCCGTTACTAAAGAGTATGCTTTAAAAAGTAATCGTTTTAAAGCGGCTGTTTTTTTTTAGATGGTAGTAATAAGCTGTCTTAACTGATTTTACATACACCCAAAAAATTACGAAAAAATATCAGCCTAATTGCGTAAGTGAATTCGGCAAGGCAAAGTTCCAAATTCAAGCAATAAAGAAACTGGTGACGCAGCAGCTGTGTTTAATATTACACGAACCATTTGGAGTCACTTTTGTCATCTTAATAACTCAAAATCTATTTAACATAAACACATGAAATTGCATAAATATAGTTCAGTTATTTAGATATTAACGTACAAAAATCGTCATTTTTATCACTGACTGACCTATAGACCAAAACTCTAACCCAGTTCCAGATGACCTATAAAGTTCAAATTTGGCATCCAGATAGGTAGTTGGGTGAATACAAAAGAATAACCAGCCAAGACAAATCTTGAGCTACAATTTATCCTAAGTTATCTGCTGTAAATAATTCGACTTTTCAAATTTAAGAAGTTATATTTTATAATAAAAAATATTGTTGTAGCAGAAAAAGTAAGAAATTGTGTTTTTAAATTTATTTTAGAATGTTTTATGTTCTTGTAAATATTCTTAGTATTGAACTTGGCTCCCTTTTTCACATTGATTGATGGGATACTCTTTCCGAAAGAGTCCAATATTTTTTGGCAATACCTAATTATTTAAATAGAATTTGTCATTCTCTTTCATGGGGTCCAACGCCTTGCCGAATTCACTTACGCAATTAGGCTGCTGGTCTGCATATAATATCTTTCTGTGTATAAAGAGACTTGATAACCCATGGTAGGTAACCAAAGCAAAAAATTCTGAAAAGTCGCGCGCACACCCGTATGCTATTGTTGTTTCTATTGTGTCTGCTAAATAACGTTCAATGTTTTAGTAAACACACAAAAGTAGTAGGTCTATAATTGCACTGCTGCTGCTGCTGCTGTTAGTAATTTTGATTATACGAGGGCCGTTTGATAGGTCCGTGACTTTTTTTATGTTCTCGCGTAGTAATTTTCGTTATTGGGTTTGTATTTGCCAGCCATTTAAAGCAGGCAACCGCGGGAATTTTCACGAAAATGGGAAAATGTGAATTTTTTGTGCTGATTTAGCATTTTTTTTTAAAAACCATCAACGAAATCAAGGAAATTGCTTGATAAACATTACGGGGACTCTGCACCATCAATTTCACTGGTTAAAAAGTGGTTTACTTAGTTCCATTGAGGTCGTACCAGCACAAATGTCGCCGAACGTTCAGGTCGCCCAAAAGAGGTTTTCACGCCAGAAATCTTCGATAAAATCCATGAATTGATGTTGGACAATAGGAGAATGAAAGTGCGTGAGGTGGCTGAGGCTGCAGGCATTTCAACTGAGCGGGTAAATCACATTTTACGTGAATGACATGAAAAAGCTATCCACCCATTTTGCGGGTGCCGTGATTGCTCACACTCGACGCGCAACCGTGTGACAACTTCGAAGGAGTATTTGAGGATGTTTACCCGTAATTTGAACGAGTTTTTGCGCCGTTTCGTAACCGTGGGCGAAACATGGATCCAAGAGACCAAGGTACCCAGGACCAACAATCAAGACAGGTAGTTTCTACCGGGCACCAAAGTGGTCAAAATTTGGTCTATCGGCCAATAAGGAGATGCACGTGGTGTGATTCATATCGACTACCTTTAAAAGGGTAAAACAATCACCAGAGAATATTATTTAGAGCTTTTGGAAAGATTACATATTGATTTGAAGCAAAAACGACCGCGTGAAGAAAAAGTGCTGTTCCATCAAGACAATGTACGGGTGCATACGTGTGTGTAGTCACCATGGCAAACATCCATAAATTAGGCTACGAACTGCTACCTCATGCAGCATTTTCACCAGATTAGGCCCCCTGTGACTATTTCCTGTTTCCAAACCTGAATAAATAGTTGGGTGGAAGAAGATTTGGCTCTAATGAAAAGGTCATCACTGAAATATACGCCTATTTTGAGGGCCTTTATAAAACCTATTATTTTAAAAGGTTTTTTTTTTTTAATTGTGTTTTAAGTGAATTGAGCTAAAAGAAGACTGTGTTGGGAAATAAAATGCTTTTTTGACGTAAACAATTTTTTTTTATTCAAAATGTCACGGACTTATCAAACTGCCCTCGTAGTACTTTTTTGCAGTTTATCGGTTGATACCTAAATGCTTTGGTGTCGATCATTGACTCCTGTTAGTCTGAGCACCTCTATCCTAGAGAGTTTCTAATCTCGAGTGATTGGTTATTAAAAACTTAAAATGTTTGTTATTAATAATCCAGTGATAAATTTTTATACTATTATTTCAAATTATACATGAATATAGTGTAGGCATTAGAATTACACAGTACACATTTTTATATTATAATCTATTTAATTTCAGACAGCGTTATCAATTTTTTTTCAAGAAGTGGCTATTCCTGCTGGCGCTAATGGGATTGCTGCACCACACTACCGCCAGGTACTGCATCTATTATTGCAAGCATATCGAACATATATCGTTTTAAACATTTTACTCATATTGCATACATGCCATCATTATTAATTTATTTATTTTATTTTAAAATATAAATTTAAACAAATTCATCACTTGTAAGGACGCTTTTACATTTTTTTTTTACAAATAACAGTGCCTTTCAGGTACCATTTTAATTTAATGTAAGTATTAGCAATCACAAATGTGAAGATATCATGGTCTCAATTTAAACATAATATAATATTCATCTCCAGATTGGCATCAGAGAAATTGTATGACATTATACAACATTTTCGCACAAATACTTTTCTCCTTCACCATAATAATAATTGCAGCAAAAAAGTAGGGTCTGAATAGGTCCCAGTTTAGGTTAATATACGGCATATTTTATCTTTAAAATATGTAATAAATTACGATACATATATAGTTCTCTACACGTTCAGATAATTAATTATTTTGTACCTAAATCAATATATTTTTCAATTATGAGCTAAAACAGGAACACCTGCTTCATACTTCATAAATTTCGTCCGCGGTTCATCTTCATCATTCCGCGTTCAGATGCGCTCGTATAATAAATACGGTAAAATAAATATCAAAGATTAATTTGTGTGTCTCAACCAATCAGAACACTGTTTTTGCATAAACTGAGTTTAATAAAACTAATCGTGATTAGTTTAATTGGTGAAATCGGCTGTGATTAAAAAAAATCCAAATTTTAATTTTGAGCCCATATTTGTTGCAGCGACCCCAAACACTACGAAAACGATACCCATGACGAAAATTTGACAAATTTTCATCGGCGCTATCTTTGATTTTGACTATATATTCTTTATAAGCGACCCCAAAAACCACGAAAACGACACCTAACTATGTCGAATACTTTTGTTTTTTGTTTGTTATTGAAGAGTCCCATTGTCTATCTCCGAAGGTCTTTATCAGATATATTTTACACTAAAACCTTCCCTGAAAACATATGCATTTGGGCGATTCAAATCGGATCAAACATATATACATACAGCATTTTTCTGAAGACAATTAAAAATATAGCCCTCGCCAAACTTCTTGACCGCCCTGAAGTTGGTTTACCGGATGCGTGAGGTACGAAATGCTGCTGTTTTTGTATGAGATTTTCTACTGCGCAACCATTGTAGCCAACTTCAGGGCGGCCAAGAAGTTTGGCGAGGGCTATACTAGTCTAATTATCACGAAGATAGTACTTGGACTACTTGGGAACAGTTACCAAATGCGTCTTCAAAGATCCAACCAACTTTGCTGAATCAATTGCAATAAAAAATAAAGGACCAATTACATGTGATGTATAAAATCGAGCGCTCAGTCGTTTCAATGTGAGCGTGCGCGTAATGTTAATGTGTGCGACTCAGATACCTAAATTTGAATTCGTCGAAAATATAGCAGCGTCCTTAAGGTTGACTTAAAACTGTTGTTATGAAATTTAGTTTCTTTTTAAAATTAACTGCTGCTTAGAACTAGGTTTAAATAACAAATGGATGATTGAATATGAAATAATTGTTTCAGCAATTGATGACACCATGCAATACTCCAGCTACACCTCCTAATTTCCCCGATGCGCTTGCGGCGTTCTCGCGGCTGTCGACGACTGGCAGCCCAAACAGTGCGGGTGGCGGGGGCTGCGCGGCTGCGCCACCCGTGTCCCCACTCGCCACGCATCCGCCACCGCCGCCGCCACCACCACATGTGCAAATGAACATGTTTCCTGGCACTCCAAATCCTCAGACAAATTATTCGTCAATTTCCTGCTCAACTGCCGTAAGTTTTCAACCTAGCTAGATAATGATACATGAGCACTTTTATTTATACCTATAAGTTACGACTGAGGCTCACACGTTATGTAGAATTAGATAAAGTGCCTAGGCAGAGTCAAATAGCTGTTAAATATTTCAATACTAAGAATTAAATTATCATGTACAAACTGTATAGTATGTTTTTTTAGGGTTCCGTACCCAAAGGGTAAAAACGGGATCCTATTACTAAGACTCCGCGATCAGTCTGTCTATATGTCCGTCCGTCTGTCACCAGGCTGTATCTCATGAACCGTGATAGCCAGACAGTTGAAATTTTCACAGATGATGCATTTCTGTTGCCGCTATAACAAAAAATACTAAAAATAGAATAAAATAAATATTTAAGTAGGGCTCCCATACAACAAACGTGATTTTTAGCTCTTTTTTGCGATAAAGATACGGAACCTTTCGTGCGCGAGTCCGACTCGCACTTCAGTCTTAAAAATAAGATTTATTATTTTAAAGCAGACTTAGGCAGAAATTGCATATAAATACATAATACTTAGGTACGACTCTGCCAGACCAACAGAGTGGATCTAATGAATGACAATTATTTATTTCCTCATATAATCATTTATTGAATCACTACATAAATTTAATAAAAGTGAACTATAATTATTTTTATTTGTTCCTTTTTCAGATGTGCAGCGAAAACATGCCAAGATAAATTTGAAGATATTAGTTTAGGAGCATCTATAATTTATTTTTCTAATGGTGCGCAATGTGAGCTGTGGAATTGTGTATGAAATGTATATTACTTTTAGTAAACACCCTATAGCAGCGTTGGTTTGCTGGACAATATTTGGGGTGCTGTAATGTAGTCAATCATGTTAAATTTATTACAAAATATCGTATCTACATAATAATTATGTATACAGTGGTTTCAAAATGTGCACAATAAATCCTATGAATTGTGTTAGTTTTTGGTAATTGAAAAATATATTGTGATTGTAAAAAAATATTGTAACAGAATTGTAATGTAATCGTAAATATTATTACTTTAATAACATAATGAGTGAGAATTTTGCTTTAGCTTCTAAAGTTATCGTCTACTTCGGTAATTACTTTATAGTCATAATGTGTAATAAAATAATACTGACACCCGCCATACCACCAGGTTATATCTAACTAGACTCATATTTCTAGTTACTTTTAATAATAAGTGTTGAAAAAATACCATTTACTTTTATCTTGAATGATATACCTAATCCACACATAACAGGGGAAAAAATATTGACTGGCAGTCAATCATATGCATGTAATTTTGCTAAGAATTAGAAAGAAAAGTCGCGTGCTATTTAACGTCAGATACTACGACGCACATAATTATACCTAACTGCCATAGAAAACGGCGTTTTCGTAGAGAGGGACAGATATATTTCTTTAAATTGTTATTTCTCGTCCGCTCTTCGATCAATTTTGATTGTTTTCAGTATTAGTATTGTTATCGATAAATTGGTCGAATAACACATTTTTAATGCATATTTCACACCAGCATTTCGTTAAGTTACAGTACAGATCATAGCATGCATGCAAACTTGAGACATTGGGAGCCTGGACGCATAGTTCTAAATACCGAACTCGTGCAAAGGGACAATTCCCGTATTTTGAAGACTATTTTTTTTTTGAGATAGTCTCGCTTTTGACCACTATCTCGCCTGATGTTAACCACATCATCGCTTAACATGCTTGCCTAGGCCTTATAACCTATTCACTCTTGACATAAAGACCCCCTAGGTTGTATGTAGCTATCATGAAACAAAGTCTCCAGCAGGGAATTCAACTCCTTACCTGTACGCACAATGAATGTGTTCGCAAAACGCTTTCTGCTTATATGGTTGGGATGTCCACAATGTACCGATAAAGCATTGCCGTACGTCTTGTACTCCAATGACGGAAAGGGCTAGGCGGAATCAAATAGTGCAGTTTAAAGGCACACTTTCCGAAATGTGCAAGCGTGCACCATCGTCGACCACATCATCGCTTACCATCAGGTGAGATGGTGGTCAAGCGCGAGCCTTTATCAAATAAAAAATAACCGATAAAATACCGGCAGGCTGGCAACTCGGCGCCGATGTCCAAGGCTCTGTGGAGCTTTGAGTCAGTGCATCGTTGCCGATCAGCCGCTTGGCTCTTTTGTCAATCGAATCAAATGCATCAAGTTGGTATTATGCAGTTCCGTCCCCGAGGTGAGAACTAATACTCCATGCATGACCGAACTTGCGCTTTATACAAGTTAAGCAGCTGTTCAGGCGTGAATTACCGTCTCATCTTTGCAAGGATGCCCAATTTTTTTGTTGCCAACTTAGCCTATGCCTCAATGAATGCTGCATGAAAGAGCAAAGCGAGCTTGAAAATATAAAAACTGCCTCTGATTGGTAAGTTTTTTTTTTACCATTCATACAGACTGACATAGAAGTCAAAAGTCAAAGATTTATTTGCAGATAAATATGGTTACAAAAGTTCTTATAATGGTGAACTTAACTAAACATAAAAGGGAGAGAATTTTTTTTGCACGCTGCCTCGGATAGGTTTGGTTTTGGGTGGCAAAAACTATATGGCAAGGGGCACCGAATCTTTTAATACGCCACTGTACATAAAGCAACAGTGATCGTCGTTGGACGTTCGACTATACGGATTTATTCGGCTCAGCTCTAATATCTACTTGTGTAGTTTCTAATATCTACTCATTCGAAGAGAAGCAAGTGGGCCGCCAAGGATAGCATGCGAAGAAAGATCGCATCCCATCCCAATCTGCTGACTTGTATTGCCAAACCTGTGCCTCTTGGGCTGAGATCGGGCGGGGAATAGATGGATACAGACATCATCAGACAGTGGTCGGAACTATCCAAAAGTGATATCGACACTGAGTATCGGTCTGGATCCGTTGTGAGCAGAAGGTTCGAGCAATTGGCCGTATGCGAATCAACATCCAGCACCATCGTTGCCCCCTGGACCAGCTGGGTGAGATTTAGCGCTAGCGAAATATTTCGAATCTCTCGTTTAGCATGGTGAGTGCACTGGTTTGGGAAGAGCCACTCCTGGTGGTGGGCATTAAAGTCCCCCAGTAACTAATTTGGCGGAAAGGTACCGTTGCTGAGCCACATCAGCCACCTCACTCAGGAACTGTGTGACACGCTCACACAGTTGTCCCCAGATCAACGCTATGCGATCGGTAGACACAGGCATAGATAATCTAGCACTGAGAAATTTGAGTCTTCAAGATCGCGGCGACGCCGATAGCAGATGTCGTCACGGGCGTACACCTGCCGGGCAAGCACGGCCTACTGTGACAGGCTTGAGTCACACATTTTTATCACAGTTTGGGGAGAGCAAAAACCGTGATAAAATACGTTACTCAAGCCTATCACAGAGGCCGTGCTCGCCCGGCTGCGCATGGCTTAAACTTGTGCTCCAGGGTAAACCCTGGGTAAGATAGGTACGCCACGTCTGACGGACATCCGATTAGCATCTCCGTAAGGAACAAAAGTGCTGGTTTCTTATTCTCAGGGTGGTGATGGACTGCGACAAGGTTCGAGTGCAGATCTCGGATGTTGCTGAGGTGCACCTTATGTGAGAGTTGTGCTGCCGTTGAACAGCTGTTTTTCTTGTTGTGCTTTTGCGTTGTTACCGTGAGTTAAGGGAGGAGAGGAAAAGGAAGTGCGATGAGGTTCCACGCTGGCAACCTACAGATAAGCGCCGACAGGACGCCATCATCATCGACCGATTTACATGATTTACGGATAAAATGTTTCCACGCCTGAACTTTTCATTTGAGACCAAATTTATCAAATATTCCGACAGGACGCCATCATCATCGACCGATTTACATGATTTACGGATAAAATGTTTCCACGCCTGAACTTTTCATTTGAGACCAAATTTATCAAATATCTCCATAAACAAAAAAACATGTTTTCTAGTTTTCGTACAAGTTGGATCAAAGTAGGTATTCTATTTTTTTGTTATCTGGCGGGGACTTTAGCAGCATCGAGATATTTAATAAAAAATAATGAATATCTCGAACGTTTAAAATTACGAGATTTGGCCTTCTGATATTTTAGTTGCGTGCTGCCCGACCCTGACGTTATGATAAAACTCAGATCTGCAACGACCTGGCCCTGATATTTGTGGATAAACTCCCTTATATTCACTAGAACTAATTTAAATAGAATAGAATTAAGTTTTCCTTTTTAGGGTTTCGTAGTAAAACAACAAGGAACCCTTTTATACACTGCGGCAAAATTTGCGGAACATAAAAAAAAGGTCGAAATAATTTTTTTGTTTACTATTGCAGTTAGTTGTTATTTCGTTTTATATATTAAAACCAATTATTCCAAACTGTTAAAACAATTGAACTTCACCTTTCATCCGATTGTTTTATTTTTTTATTTTAACTTGCATTATTTCGAGAGAATTTCCCTTATAACTGTTAAGGACCAAGTGCATTATTCATAAACTTAGAAAATTTGAAAAATGCCCAATGTGAGTAGGCAATAAGATAAAAACTATTGAAATAATAAAAATTAAATTAAAAAAAAAATAACAAAAACACACAAACATTAAAATTATTTTAATGTTGACATTGGTTTTTATAAAGAATAGGTAATAGATACGATTACTATTTAAGCACAAAGTCAACGGAACTGTCTACAGGGTCTTAAATAACCTAACATGTAGGAAATGACGGGACCTGAGTTCGCTCGCTCACCTCAATTCACGTCATCTTCGAACCTAACTTATTCGTGTCGGGGTGCCCTAAGCCCCCGAGCTCACTTCGCTCGCTCTTAGACTAATTTGACCATAATTATCGAATTGCAGAACCGTTACGTAGCAATATTCATAATGACCAGACAATGTGATAAATATAGCAGTTTAAATCAGTATTCATTACATTGTCCGATTTGACTTGACTATAAAGATAGGTACATAATGCCCGGGCATTATGCATAGTGCCCTGATTAATCACTTGGTCCATGAAATAACCACAGCTCACACGGAGACGTAACGCTGCGCGTGCTTTTTAACTAACTTTCCTAAAAGGAAGAGGTACTAGGATCGACTTTATGTTGTTTTTTTTGTGTATGTTCACCGATTTCTCCGTCAATTGTGGACCGATTTTGTTATATTTCTTTTGCAATTTTTTCCCCGTATTTGTCTTATTTAAATTTCGTGATGACCTGATGAAGAACACATCGCAGATATACAACAGAAGTCAAAAAAAAAAAAAAAAAAAAAAAAAAAGAGAAAAGAAGATAAATGACAGCAAATCTGTCGGGATTGCTGCAATAGCATATCTGTTTCTGTTTATTGTTTATAGGTACCATTTCATAACATAACATCACACCAAAACGCTCTAAAGGGGAAAGCAGATGTGTATACAGTTCACCTTGGTAGGTACACTCTTATATCATCGGTTATGTTCAAGTTTAATTCGGATAATCTATTCTCGCCTTAAAGGTACCTTACTATAAAACTTGCCTATTATGTAGGAACCTACCACAACTAAAAAGGGAAAAATAATTTATACAAAAAAATACAACCGACTTCCAAATAAAAACACTACAAAGTGAAAAATAACTTCTTTTTCGGAAGTCGGTGTCAAAAAACGAAGAAAAGAAAACAAACACCGGCTGCCGATGTAGGTCGTATGTTTTCCTGGTTTAGTCAGCCATCTCACGAACATGTATCCTCCGACTGCACAGCATGATTTTATTCTTGTTTACGGCTTCTTCTCGCAGTCGGGTTTTTTGTATTTTTTTTTTTTTTGTATTTGTAACGTTTTAGTTAACATTTTTTTTTCGAATCATGTACATTTAATCACACAAGTGTAATATATTTTTGAAATCACCTCTTTAAACCCTTTATTTAGATAACCCACACGATGGGTTAAAAAAAATAGGGCTCACAAAATAAGGCGCCCAAAAACCGCCATTTTTCTATTTTTCAATTTTATTGTAGCCAGTGACACTCGCAAGGTTAAGACGAATCGATTGAACTTACATACATACTGATAAACACATTACCCAAGTAACACAAACGTGCTGAATAAAGATTGAGTAAGAGCAATCATCAAGAGCATAAGCTGAATAGTAAGCTGAATAACGTCTGAGTACCTGTCTATTCAGCTGTTATTCAAGCAAAAAGGGCCCCAATTTTGAATGCTTAACGCTGAATAACATCTGAGCAAGATCTGAGTAGGAGCTTAATAACGTTTCAATTAGCTTAATAACCTTTGAATAACAGCTCACATTGCTTTTATTAAGCTCTTACAACTGAGTTACTCAGCCTAATCGAATTGGTTATTGTATTCAGAATTTATTAAGCATTTAAATTATTGTTCACACTTTTACAAACAATATTCATACAAATTGTGAAAATAATTCAATTGGATTAAATATTTTAATGTCGATGTCGAATTTAAATGTGATTTGACATGGTGAACTTATAAAATCGGTAAGTAAATTTTAATTTACAAGTTAGAGGTCTGCTATATGTTAATTGTTAGTGCGCAAGTAATTTTGTCGTGAATAGTATGTTTTTTTTTCATTATTTATTACGCGCCGCGTTAATAATCAAGATACTAGATAGTAAATAGTATTTTCATACATACATAATAGGTCTGACAAAAGTACTTGTGACGAAATAGCTAATACTAGCAATTTTAATCCAACAAAATAACTTGAATCGAGTTGAAAATGTTGTAGTTGTAAGATTAAGCATTTTGGTATCTCGTAAATGCCGTGAAAGTATAAATTACAAAGATTTTTAATGGCGATCGATTGTTTTGGTGTATAATGCTGAATAAAAGTGCACACATGCCTTGTTACTAAGCTATAACTTGAAAAAAGTAGTCTCAGTACACTAACTTCTGAATATCAATTATATAGTTGATCACATTTCTAAATTATTCAGATTTTTAGGGTTCTCTAGTCGATCTAACAAAAACCTTTTCTATTGTGGAATTTCACGCCCGGCTTTCACTGAATTCATTACATTTAAAATTATAGCGTCTTTGCTTGCATTTTTTTTCGAGAAAATCTCATTTATGATTAAAAATGTAGTGCACACCACACACACGAAATCTGCTATAGATTTCGCGTGTGTGGTGTGGACTGGGCCCTTGTTTAATTCGTGTTTTGTTATTTGTTTTATGTACAAACGCCAGTACATCAAGCCACCCGAAACTGTCAAATTGAAAACTGAACTGAACCTCAAGGCAAATTGAAAACGTAGCCGTGCAGCTGTCACTTGGCACTGATGGACACCAGACGTACAGACTCTAGAAGGAATCAAGAATATATACGCGAAACCACAATATATTATGGAGAGTCAAGACAAAATCATGAAAAAACTTGAAGAAATTTATGTGCATGTTGGAATTAAGAGTCGCAAATAAAATATCTTATCACAACGTAAATTTTATTTTCTTGTACTGTAATACCTTCTGCTAATAAAATAATCATTTCTTTTTCTATTAAAATTGGCCGAAATTCTTTCTAAGGGACTATTTAAAATTGGATGACCTTCCATGTTTATATTCAGTGATATGTTTTCTGGCAAAATGTTTGTGTTAATCAATATTTTTTAAGTGTCTCAATGACGCCATTGTGCCAGTATTCACCTTGCTCAATAGACTCTATGTGGACTCGTCTCGGTGTATTTAAAATTGTCCTTGGATCATTAGGTAAAATGTCTGGGAATCTTTGATTTAATATTTCTGCCAAATCCTTTAGTGCTACTTGTGTGATCTTTTTTCGAAAGCCCATTTTCAAATTTTTCTCGAAATATCAAATTTTTCATGTATCTACATTGTTCTTCTTCGATATCTGTACACTGCCATCAGATGCATTCTCATCTTGTGTGAATCGCAATGCTGTTTGACTTTTTGGGGAACGGAACCCTCTTCATTGCACGGCAACCACGCATGCTGGCTGGGACCGGGTTCAGTTTTGTTCAAACTATTTTCATAAATCTTTTGACGACCAGAAACACTTGGACAATTACTATTGCTGATATTTAAATATTCTTTTAACAATTTTCTTTTGATGTAACCAGTTCTCTTACGTTTTTTCCACGATTTTCGATTCATATTAAATAACGCAAAAAATAAATACGGTGAATAATATTTTAATTAAGATGGTATTAAGCTATGGGCGCTATAACAACATACATATGGTCTTCAATTTGAATAAGTTAGTTTCAAACTCTCTATTAAACAGGACAAAGCTTAATAAAAACATAAATAATATTATTTATTCAGCAGCTGAATAATTAGTATAACATAGAATCTTATTCAGTTTGAAGATAAAATAAAAGCAATTATTCAGTATCAAGCTGTTTAATAGAATTATGTAACAATATTATTCAGAAGGTGATACTTTATTCAGCATTGAGCTGTTTCAAGCGCTAATAGCTTAGTAATGCTTTTATAATAGCAATACAGATTATGGATATTCAGACAAATGCTACCGACGGGGCTGTTTTTCAGCTTTAAGCAACCTGAAACGCGTAATGCTAAATAACGTCTGTATAATAATCCTACGGTGATTGGTTATTAAGCGTTAAGAAGGTAAGGACAGAAATACAGAATTTATTAAGCGTTAAGAATTGTATGGGTCCGAACTCAACCTAATCCAGCATTTGGCTATTCCCAAAGCTCTTATACAAACTATATTCATCTTTGAACTGTATAATATGCAAAATGTGTACTTTTATCTTGCTTATGTGTTACTTGGGTACCCTCCTTTGGCAGTCGACTAAAAAGTATTTTTTTGTGATAAGCGATATGGTAATGATTTTAATTTACTACACAAAAAAGATAAATATTTCAAGTGAGAGAATTAAAACAGGTTACCCATCGAACATTTGACCGAATTTCATTTCACCTAAAACTTTTCAACTATTATTGTTTCGTTATTTTTTACTTCATCGAAGTCACGTCTGCCACTGTCTCAGTTGACCTATTATCAATTCGATTTTTTTCGTTACGCCGACGTTTCACATGGTCGAAAAACATTTTACCGAAGTTACACTTAGCCGAAAAAACATTTGTTCGAAATATTTATTTTTAAACGCATATCAAAATACTAAGTGAGAGAGAAACAGTGGGCGAATACAAATGTTGAACACAGCGACTTTGATTAAAATATGTTGACGGAGTCCCGCTCCGTCAACGGGGCTCCTATTTCTGTCTGCAGGGTCTAAAGTAACCTTACACGAAGGAGATGAGTTCGCTCGCTTTGCTCGCTCACTTCAGCTCCCGTCATCCCCTTCGAACCTAACCTATCCGTGTCGCGGTGCCCTAAATTCCCGATCTCGCTTCGCTCGCTCTTGGACAAATTCTTTGAAATAATTAATTAATAAAAATGTCTAATGCATGACAGCTATTAATAAATCATTTGTATGAACATACGTAAACACAGACAAGACTGCGTGAAGTCGATGCAGCGATTCGTTTCTGTCACTAAAGAACAATGGCGAAATTTTAGCCGACTTAAATTTGAGCGTCTGAAAGTGAGTTATATACGAAAAACATTCTATTAATTGTCTATGTTTTTTAAAGTATAATTATGGCTGGTACAAAATAGATAAAAAAAACATAATAAATCAAAAGTTATTTTGATTTTTTTGTTCACTTCTTTAGCTTAGTGTTGCCATTATATATTTTATCTGCTAAGTGACAAGTAGTAACTATATTAAGTAATAATATCATTATTGTATTTATTGTAGTAAATGAGTTAACAATACAGTTTATGCCTAAGTCTAGTCTCCCAAGTCTAAAAAAATATAGCTTGGTTGTTGACGACGACCTTCTGATACGCGTCAAAGTCACTTAGTATAAATAAATATACTCTTTCCAAAGAGTATACTATACATTTCATGCTAAAATAACTGTATGCGTTTCGATGGCGCGGCCACGGCGATTTAAAAAAAAAAAATATGCCAAGATTATGTAAAAATTTGTAAAAGTTGATTCCCAAAACCATAAATTTGTCAGAGTTATGGTTAAAAAGTTTTAAGGGTTTGAACGTGGCCGCGCCTTTGAAACGCGGCGAACCGCGCGGCCACGGAGATCTTTAAAACTAAGCGTTGCTGTCTAGCCACACAGAAAGTAAATCGGAACACACCGCGATTGTTATGCAAATTAGTTCGTACATTCGTCACTAGATGGCGTTGTCCAATTTCGATCCATTTCTGAATCTCGATGTTAAGATTTGCCGCCGATAACATATGTATCTAGGATTAAGTATTTTTTACAACCACTAAACAACTACTACTACTAGAACCTGTATTCTACGATGTAATCACTACATCTACGAATAAATTCAGACTGGGGGTCAAAGTGTTGGCATCAGTGATCCACACTCCCAAGTACAGACTGAAAACTAAACAATGTATGTAACCTGCCATTGTTCTTTCGAAACTGAGGAGCCAAATATAATGGGGAAATCAGAATAATCATCATTATCGGCCTATTAATGTTCCCACTGCTGGGACACAATGAAACAGGCCTCCTCTTTGTGAGAGAGGGAATGGGCCGTAATCCACCTCGCGGACCCAGTACGGGTTGGTGGATGTCATATGTCTTCGATTTTTAGGTTCTAGGACATGCCGGATTCCTCACGATGTTTTCCTTCACCGTTGTGAGAGCAGTGGTGATGAAATAATTTACACAAAGTAAAGCGCCTGCCTGGGTTAGAACCCACGACCTACAACTTGTAAGTCGCGGCCGATACTACTGGACCACCACTGCTGCTCGGAAATCATAATAATACTTTTTCTCAAACATGCTTGGAAATGTGATCATTATTTTGACAACCTTCTTCGAGATAAATCGAAATTGCTGTACTGGTCAAATAAATGCGCGCAGCGGCCGGCAAAAGTTGTATGAAAATCCATATCTGTCGTGTCTAGCGGCCAAATAAATTCCATAGTAAACTCATATCTGTCGTGTAGTTTAAAAATGGAACAATGTTTTACTCCGAAACATGGCAACCAAGGAGGTAACTTATCAAAGGTTTTATTTAAATTTCGAACTGGCTTGCAAATATAACGCTGTTTATTGAAAAAAAAACAAAGGAACACTTTAAAGCGGGAACAATTATTGTTGTTCGTCATTGATTTTGACAAAATGAGTTCTAGGTACTACTTAGTTTTAATTTCCGCGCATTATTTGAGAAAAGTACTATACAAGCCTTGGCCACAACTAGGCATTGATGGACTTACGTATGTGTGCCTCGGCTTTGCCTCGGCCCACATTTACACGTTCGTCCATCAATGCCTATTTTGCTGGCCGCTGCAGTAATGTACTATAACTTAACTGAAAATCCAAGTTCCAAAAAACATTTATTTTTTTTAATTCGGCCAAGTGCGAGTCGGAATCGCGCACAAATGGTTCCGTACCATTATCGCAAACTAGTCTTCTAAATATTATGAGCGCCCATACAACTCAGAGGACTGTCTTAATTGGCGTCAACTATGTATGTATGGTGTCCCCACACATACATAGTTGACGACCCTTTAATCTAAAAAAAAAATTCGAAATTTTTTTTTATTTGTGCTGTAAGATCTTACTTTATGCCAAATTTCGTGATTCTACGTCAACGGGAACTACCATATAGGTTTTCGACCCATAGGGTTCTTCCGGTTGACATAGAATTGTAAATTTTGGTTAAAAGCATCACAGCACAAGTAAAGGCAAAATTCAGAAAATAAAAAAAGTTGAAAATTAAGGTAAATTTTGGTACTTACAAGTTTTCGCGAAAATCAAAATTTGCCAATATTATTTTTTTATCATGTTGACTCAGGATCTTTATTTTTATACACTTAATAGGACTATACTGACTATAGACCTCAGTATCTGCCATCTGGTTTAAATTTGTTTATCCCGGAAATCATCCTCAAGGGAGGTGGAAGTTTGTATGGTGAATTAATAATTTCTCAAGTAAGGCGGCCCATATACCTACAATATTATTGCGCGATATAAAAATTAGGCTATTCGAAGTAATGATGCTACGCAGACGATGTTGCGGGCAACAGCTAGTAAATAAATAAATCTTATAGGTTGCTTTGCGAGAATCCGTCCCAGCCGTATCATTTGTGAGTAAAAGACTTGACGTGTATTGGTATTTTTTCTTTTATTCACCTGTATTGTGCGGTAGGGTCCGTTTACAAACATTTAAATTCATATACAACATTGAGATTTAAAAAATTCGTAATAGCCTGAACAGCTATCTGTTGGCCATAAAAATATTTGTTACTTGTGGGAATCGAACCCGCGACACGCAGCGCAGCAGCCGATGCCTCAGCTACTGTGCCGTGCCGTGCCGTCCGGTTTGGGTTGTATGTTGAATTATATTTGCTGCACCATTGCCGATAAAATTGCATAACATACAAGGTGGGCCAAAAGAAATCACCCTATTGGAAGATGCTATCATTTTTGCAAATGGCTGCCAATGTCAAATCTGTTTTGAAATTTGTGGACTAGACAGATGCAGATTGCAGAATACAAGTGAACAAGCCATGGAGCGATACACTCCCCAAGAACGCGAAATAATCGTGTCTATTTATTTGCGTAATAATTCGTCTGTGGTGTTGGCGCAGCGCGAATTCCGTAGCCGATTCCCCGGCCGTCCGACACCGACTGCACAAACACTGCGCCATTTGGCTACCAACCTTGAAGAGTATTGAGAGTAGGAGAGTATAGAGAGCTTTAAGAGTGGCCGGCCCAGGAGCGCCACCCAAACGACAACAGTGGACGGTGCGCGCTATAGCGCCATGTTGACAGAGTTTTTCCTGCCGCAATTGGATGAATTAGTACTGAGGGATATGTGGTTCCCACAGGACGGAGAAACGGCACACACTGCGCGAGCCACAACCGATATTCTGAAGGCAGCGTTCCCGGGTCGCCTCATCTCTTGTTTTGGCGATTTGCACTGGCCCGCAAGATCGCCCGATTTAAGCGATCAAGACTTATTTTTTGTGGGGTTTTTTGAAGTCCCGTGTTTACGTGAACAAGCCCGAGACTCTGGCAGCCCTCAAGGACAACATTCGACACGAGTGCGAGAATCTGTCGCCCGAAGTTCTCGCCGAAGTGATGAAAAATGCCATAAAACGAGCCCGTATGGCAATCAATTGCGACGGCGCCCATTTGGCCGATATAATCTTCTCGACTTGACCAATAAAATTCTAAAGGTTCAAATAAACATAATCAAAAAATATAATCGAAGTTTTTCATTTAGAAAAAAAAGGGAGCCAAACAACATTGGGTGACTTCTTTTGGCCCACCTTGAATTATAGCCATGAATTGCCGTAAAATAACGCCTAATTCCACAAATAACTTTGATGTTGATAGCATCAATATTTAGGGCACTTCTTCAGGTGCTGCTTCAACTTCCCGTCCAGTGCAGTGCAGGTACTGATTATAGACATTGCAAGGTTTAAACACATTTAATGAGAATATTCAGATCCTGGGTCAACAACTTCAGGGATAACTTCTGGTATCTTTTTTGCCTCAAGGTTATTTGATATCTCATCCAACAATGTTGCATTATAATTTGTTTCAAGTTCCTCATTACTTTCTATTGGACTTATAATATTTGAATGCTTGCTCCTTTTAAATATAAGCTAGAAAAAAATAATAATCAGTTAGTAAGTACCTCAGTATTTATCATATTATTAACATTATAAGAATTTACTATTTTAAAACTCAATTGAGGACACTACTTTATATCTTTAATTCATACATTCACTGAAAGAGAAACATGAGACAAAAGGGAAGAATCCCTTATTCAGCATTGGGTTGAACAAGGCTGCCAATGAAGATGATTCATTCAGACAGACAACATCAGTGTCTTTAACATGAAATTTTGCTTAAGTTCCTTATTTAAGATGAGCACTAAAGAAGGATTTTACAATAATAATAATACCAGCCTGTTACCATCCCACTGCAGGTCAAAGGACTCTTCTCAGATAGGGAAGGCATGAGCATTAAACACCTGTTTACTTCCTGTAAAGGGATTAAATAGGGGAACACTATCTCATTAGGTGAGATACTGGTCTAGCGCAAGCCTATCAATTATTAAAAAAAAATGTTAGTTTGTATGGAAGTCCATAATTCTTGCAAACATAGTTTGCATTCCATATTTAATTGAAGGAGTAACGGTGCATCCTTATAAATGTTCAACAGAAGGCAATCCTCTTCACAATTAGAATATGCCCAGTACAACAACAGCTAAAGCTGTTCTGCTATGCCATGTAGGAGTGATGAAGAGGTAGGTACACTAGGGTCTAGGGAAGACATAAATAAATGTGAAAGAATGGTAGACCCTGCCAATGCTGATATAATTAAAAAATAATCATGACTGATGAAAGCTCGCTCGCCCACCAGTGACATGACACAGGCTGACAGTAACTAGAGTAACTGCCTGAAATACTGTTCTGTCTCCAAAGTGCACAGTAGCAAACTTCTAATAGAAGACAAACAAATAGGTATTTCTGTTAATTTAAATGGAACATACCTTGTAAAACTGAGGTTTCTCGTAAATCCATAATAATACAATAGAAGCAATGATCACCGTTATGGTAAAAAGTAAATAATTAGTGGAATAAGTGTAGGCATCCAAAAATATACTATACCAACAACCTGCGCTAACATGCACCATCATTATGTGCACGGTTTACTTTATAGTAACTAGGAACCTAGTTAATTTTGTTCTGCTAATATTTAAAGTGTGCACTACGTAGTTACGGTAGGTAGAACTCTAAAACACAACCACAAGTGAGTGCTGTGCAGCATATTAATAACAATAACATAACAGGTACAGCTGTGAGCTGACAGAAGTGACAGAAAGACAGCATTCCTCGACATCGACACTGACATTATCTATCAAACTCGATTCTAAAGACGGAAACACACTTAAGTGTCGTGGCGTGGCGCCTGCTGACGCAGTTTTTTGGCTACAAAAGTCGTTGTGTTATGACGTAGGCTTGTTACAAAGGAGGTTTTTATACTTCAATGTATATACTATATGGTCGAGTTTAAAATCTGACATCTGTATTGTGTTCATTGTTTTTTTTTCTCGTTGTGTCATGAATTTTCTGATGGTTTAAAATAAATTTTATAACAAAATCCAAGTATCAGTGAATACATTCCACATCTTTATTCAAGACTAGCTTCTGCCCGCGGCTTCGCCCGCATAAAATGTGTTGTGTGTGGAGGACCACATAAAGCATTGAGTTGTCCTAAGAATCCCAAAGTAAACAAAGACAAGAAGGAAAGACAAAGTAATTACTTGCATACAGTACCATGGACAGCAGCAACAATGAATGGATAGTAGACTCAGTAGCGTCATCTATCATGACCTATCGGAAGGATTGGCTGAGTAATTATAAAGACTTCAGTAAAGTGCAGGACATTAGTGTAGCTAACGGTTGTATGCATATGGTTCAGGAGATGTCATTAATGATGGCAGTATGCAATTCGGAGTAAAAGAGGTAAAGTATGTTCCTGGATTGTCTGCGAATCTGTTGAGTGTGGATACATTGGTGAGTAGAAACAAAGTAGTCGTATTTTCCGAGAGAGGTTGTGATATATATGACAATGATGAATGTTGTGAGTGAGTTGCAAATGTAAAAGTGAGAATGGAATTTACAAGTTTAAGTCCAATATAGTAGTAGTAGTAAGGCCCAAGGTAAATTTCAGAAGATGAGCCAAAGGCCCGATGTACAATACAATGAACAATATCACCTAACATGGTTGCGGCCCAAGCATATTCAACTAGTTTTTTTTAGAAAAAACTCAATCTAGATTTTTTTTATTGTTTTTCTAGGTACTCTAGGTAAGAAAGGAATATATTACAGCCAGTTTTAAGTTGATATCTCGTGTTCATTCAAATGCATATTGGGCGTTTGTAGGATCAGTATTTTTTAAGAATTTTTTTTAATCTATTATAGGCTCGCGCTTGACCACTATCTCACCTGATGGTAAGCGAAGATGTGGTCTACGATGGAGCACGCTTGCTTAGTAGTAACCTATTCACTCTTGACTTAAAGACCCCTAGATTGTAGCCATCGGGAAACACAGACTCCGGCAGGGAATTCCACTCCTTAGCTGTACGCATAATAAAAGTATTCTCAAAACGTTTAGTGCGTATGGGTGGGATGTCCACCATGTACCGATGGCGCATCGCCGTACGTCTGGTAGTCCGATGATCAAACGGGCTGGGCGGAATTAGATCCTGCAATTCCATCGCACACTCCCCGAAATGTAACCGATAAAAAACCGACAAGCTGGCAACTCAGCGACGATGTTCAAGGCTCTGGAACTTTGACTTAACCCATGCCTCATCGCTGATGAGCTTCTTGGCCCGCTTTTCAATCGACTCTAGTGCATCAAGCTGATATTTGGCAGTTCCGTCCCAGAGATGAGAACAGTACTCCATGCACGATCGAACTTGCGCTTGATACAAGTTGAGCAGCTGTTCTGGCGTGAAGTACCTTCTCACCTTCGCAAGAATCCCCAACTTTTTGGCAGCCAGCTGAGCCTTTGCCTCAATGTATGGCCCAAATTGAGAGTCGATGTCAACGTAACGCCAAGAAGCTCAATATGGTCCGTTATTGGCACGGTTACATCACGGAATGTTGGAGCCGGGTGAAATTGGCTCTTTTTAGCAGAAAAAAGACACGCCTGGGTTTTAGCAGCATTAAACCTGACCAGATTGGCATCGCCCCATTCGAAGACTGCCTGCAAGGACAGGTTCAAGCGCTCTACCATGGCCTCCCGGAGAGACTGGAACTGAGGCCCGGTAGCACGAGCGTTGGACACGTATCTCTCAGCAACTGTGCTGTCGTCTGCATACCCAAAGGTGGTTTTAGCAGATCGTTAATGTGCAGCAAGAATAAAGTTGCTGAGAGTACCGACCCCTGAGGGTCCCCGGCATTAATATCCAAGCGGTCCGACGAGCAGCCATTTATAAAAAGAAAGAAACACAATTTAATTTCACAAAAAATATTGATATAATTTTATCACAATCTATTTTTAATATTAGCATTTAATTTCAGCATAAAAGTAAGATCAATCAACAGGAACTGTTAATTTGGTAGGATCTTTTTGAAAAATACGACCTCGGCCACGCCTATTTGTAGCATTTCTTGTTCCTCGAACCTTTCCACAAACTCTTCCGCACCCTCTTCCACGTCTATAACGTTCCACTTCAACTTTTTCACTATGTTCTTTCGTACTGTCATCACTTCCGTGTAACTGATTCTGCAAACAGAGAGATGCCGAAGGTTCGGGCCTATACTTTGGGTCCCCTATATCTTCAATCTCGGAATCGTGAAGCTACTCCTCAATTTGATCACTCCAGAGACCTACAAATAAAAAATCCTTAGTTACGTTTTACTAATCAGTAACCCCCAATGTGCAACACAATGAACATAATTTTTCGACGAAGTGTAAAAAATAGAAATAAGTATTATTGAACTAAAATAAAAACTATTCCAGATAAAATATGCGTTTATCTTCAGATTTATCTAATTTTTATACAAAATAAGCTAAGATTCAATAAATTAATTAAGATGTTTACTCACCTGTTTCCTGAGTCTGCGGCATGGTGGCAAAAATGGTAAATTTTGACAGATTGCTTATGAATTTCGCCGAAATGTCAGCTGTCTAAATAGCTCCCAAGCTATCAACCAATTTCAAGACAATTTATCGACATTCAAGTCAAATGACAATCGGCGCGAAAAGGACCATGGGCACTTTTGTATGAACACTGGGCCCACTTTTCAAAATTGTGCAACAGTGATGAAACCTATGACATATGAAAGCTCTTGGCGCGTACTTTATTTCATTCTATGGCAGCTAAGTTCAAATCCAGCGCGAAAATGGCGTTATGGTATGTTACAAAAAATATCGTAAATGAAAAATGCGCATGACTTATAAGGTAGGATAGATAAAATAGGTAGGGTACCTACGCCGCATCGTCGGGGCTTATTTGGCGGAGAGGTGTGTCACCTACGTGGGACTTGATGGCGTCTTAAACTAGCACCGCATGTCGTGCGGTGTTCCAAAGGGTCTTAGGCCCGCCTCTGTGGAACATCGGGTACGACTGGGTGCTGAGGGGTGAACTCCAACCGGGCGTAGACCTGACGTGTTAGGCGGACGATACGCTGGTCACCCCCCGGGGGAGTTCGTACAGCCGTCGCCAGCAACGCTGCCTGTCGCTGGCGACGGCTGCGGTCTCTCAGATGGTGAGCCGCATACGGCGCTTGAAGATGGCCCACAACAAGTTGGAGGCCATGGTTATTAATGGTCCCCGGCGGGCGCCGCCGCCCGATGCCCACATCGTTGTCGGGGGGGATCGAATCGCTGTTGAGTCAACCATGAAGTACCTGGGATTGATGCTCGACAGCTGGTGGGATTTCGGCCCCCACTACCAGTGCAGTGGCTGGTGCGATCTCAACGCTGCTTCCAAATCTGGAGGGCCAAGCACCACCGGTAGGCGGCTCTATGTGGGAATCGTGCGATCGATGGCCCTGTAAGGGGCCCCGATCTGGGCGGCTGACCTGACGGCCGGCAGTACCGCTGTTCTACAAAAGCCGCAGAGAGCGATGGCCGTCAGAGTCATCAGGAGGGATATATATCTCCTATGAGGTGGCTTGTGTACTGGCTGGATTCCCACCCTGGGACCTGGGGGCGAAGGTAATCGCGTCACTGTATTGGTGGAGCGAGGTAGAGCAGGCGCGCCTCGCGGGCCGCGACGGGCCGATGCAGCGACATATGGATTTGCGTCAGTCTCAGCTCCGTGAGGTCCTGGAGTCGGAATGGCGGGACAGGCTTTCAATCCCTACCACCATTCTGCACCATCGAAGCGGTCCGGCCAGTGCATGAGCCCTGGCTCGGGAGGTGGCACGGTTCCCTGTCGTTTCGGGTAATGCAGGTGCTCTCGGGGCATGGTTACTTCGGAAAGTACCTGTGTCGCATAAACAGGGAGCTGGAAGCCCGGTATCACCACTGCATCGACTACCGGTAGGACACGGCGCGGCATACGCTAGCAGAGTGAGCCGCTTGGGAGGAGCCGCGTCGTGCCCTCGTCTCTGAAATAGGCACCTTTCGCTGCCAGCCGTAGTCGAGTCTATGGTCGGCAATGGGGAGTCCTGGGGCGCGGTGGTATACTTCTGCGAAACAGTCATCTCGCATAAGGAGGCTGCGAAAAGGGAGAGAGAGATTTTATCTACTCTTCCGATCCACAGCAGACACGCCGAGCGTCAGTGGAGGGCAGAAACGCCCTCTTACAGCCCCCCTAAATGGGTCCGAAGTTGTGGCACGTAGTGTTCTACGCGCGCCCATCTTAGGCGTCGCCCGTCAATCCGCCCCCCAGGGCGGAGGACATTCAATGAGGATTTTTCACCTCGGAACATTAAAAAATAAAAGGTAGGGTAGGCAGGGTAGTTACGGTAGGTAGGGTAGGCACTGTAGGCAGGCACGGTAAAATCAAAATCAAAATCAAATGTTTTTTATTTCACATAGGCCTACATGGGCACTTATAAAACGGTACGTTAGGTTAGGCAGGGTAGGTAGGGTTGGTAGGATAGGCAGGGTAGGTAGAGTAGGTAGGTATGTTAGGTAGCTAGGGTTGACGGGAGTGAAGCTGCGGGCACAAAAATTGTACATGACATGACGCTCCCGTCAACCCTACCTAGAGAGGGTAGATACCCTACCTACCCCACCTTCCCTGCCTACCTACCTTTCCAACCAGGGCACTCTAAACCTATTATATTGATCTTTTTATTGTATTTTTAGTCAAATAAGAGCTATTTATAATCTATCTAACTTTAATATAATATCAAAACAAAACAGATTTTCAAAAAGGCACCAAAACACCATTTTCGCGCTGGATATAAACTTAGCTGCCATAGAATGAAATAAAGTACAGTTCAAGAGCTTTCATATGACATATAATTCATCACTGTTGGACAATCTTGAAAAGTGGGCCCAAAATGACGCATGGTCCTTTAAAAGGAACATGCTTTTACACTAAATGTACATTGCAATGTACATTGGGCGTTTAGGAAAAGAATTTGTTTTTAGGTCTGTGCCGAAATGCTGCATGTTACTTTGTTCAATACATTGTACATTGGGTCTTACGAGGATATTACAGAACCTGACTCAGCATTTGCAGTTTCCGTGCCTGATGAGTACGAGCTTTGGCATAAGAGACTGGCACACCTTGGGATACCCAACATGAAGCTGTTGAGAGATGGTATGGCGACAGGAGTAAGTTTCAAAAATCCGAATCCCTTACAATGTGAGCCCTGCTTGAAAGGTAAGCAAACACGAACACCATTTAATAAGAATAGTACAACGAGAGCAACTGAAGTACTTGAGCTTATACATTCAGACATTTGTGGTCCAATGAGTACGGACTCACACGGCGGCATGAAATATTTTCTTTTATTTATCGATGATAAAACGCGGTACACTTTCATTTATTTCTTGAAGAAGTGTTTTCCAAGATAGTGGAATTCAAGTCACTTGTAGAAAATCAAATTAATAAAAAGTTAAAAATATTTCGGTCTAATAATGGAAATAAGTTCGTGAACAAAGAGGTTAGTCAACTATTTAGAGAAAATGGGATTATTTATCAACTACCCGTAACTACTGTCCCGAACAAAATGCCGTTGCAGAACGTGCTAACCGCACTTTAGTCGAGAAGGCTAGGTGTATGCTAGAGGAAGCATGCTTAGACAGAAAGTACTGGGCAGAAGCTGTCAATACAGCAGTGTATTTGAAGAACGGCTCACCCACAAAGGCTGTTGAGGTGACTCCCTATGAAGCTTGGTCAGGACAAAAACCCGACTTAAATGAGCTGAAAGTTTTTGGTTGTAAAGCTTTCATGCACATTGACAAAGCTAAACGCAAGAAGCTTGATGCGAAAAGCAAGGAGATGATCTTCGTAGGATATTGCGCAGAATCCAAAGGCTTTGTGACCCCATAACAGGTAAGCTTCAGAAGTCAAGAGATGTGACTTTTTTCGAGAACCAATTCTTCAATAAAAGAGAAAAGGTATTCCAGAAGAGAATGCTCCTAGTGAATTCTAAATGTTGAAATATATGGACATAAAAGGCAGCAAGAACTGACGCAAAAAAACAGTAACTCTGGTGAGGAGATTACTACGACATAAACTATGGATAACGAAGATAACTTTGAAGATTGTACTGGAGATGCTACAATAGAAGAGATTCAATTCAAAAGAGACGAGACACTTGAAACCGTAAACGTTCAGGAGGAGCGATTGCCACCTGAAACACAAGTGGATAACAACAGCAGATATCCACAACATGATAGAAAGTCCAAAAGTTACGATAACTTTTATTTGTATGATGCCACGGAAGGACACAGTGATAATCCAATCACTGTCGAAGAAGCTCTCAGCAGACATGATAGAGACAAATAGCAGGATGCCATTAATGCTGAACTAAATGCCCTGAAGAAGAATGGCATTTGGAGCCTAGTCAAGCTGGATAAGTCCCATGTTAATTTTAATGTGGTCCACCACATTAAAATTCAAAATTCAATCCATTCCAAATGGATATTTAAAATTAAAAAGGAACAAGGGGGAAAGGGAGATATAAAGCTAGACTAGTAGCTCGTGGTTTTACACAGAAATTTGGACAAGACTACACGGAGACCTTCTCGCCTGTGATTCGGCACAGCACATTGAGACTATTATTCGCTATTGCTGTTGAGAATGACCTTTCTATTGATCAGATGGATGTGGTTATAGCATTTTTGAATGGAGATTTGACTAAAAGAGTTTATTTGAATCAATCTAAGCTTTGTAAAGAGAAAGGCAAAGAAGACTACGTATGTATGTTGATGAAAGCCCTGTATGGTCTCAAACAGGCACCCAGAGCATGGAATAAGAAACTACATGATGCTCCCATTGAGATGATGTTCAAGAGATCTGAAAATGAACCATGTGTTTACTTCAGAAAAAGTGGAAATAACATAGTCTACATTGCACTGTATGTGTATGATATCTTGATATTTTACGACAAAGATATTAAGAAAGAAAAAGTCAAGAACGAATTGAAAACTAAGTTCGAAATGAAGGATTTAGGAAAAGTAGATAACTTTCTAGGAATGAAGATACATCAACATGGTAGTAAGATTACTGTTGATCAGGGTGAATACATTCAGAAATTCTGAAAGAGTTCGGAATGTCTGATTGTAAACCAGTGAAGACACCGTTACAGACGGGTAGAAAACTGGAGAGACACGTGGAAGAGAATTTCGTCCCACCTAAAAAAACGACATTACGTATTTCATATTACACTCTGAAAAGGAAAGGTTATGCTCCTTTCCAATACCAATATTTTGACGTAGAATTGATTGTAAAGAATGAACGAAAGCGGAAGAATCGAGATAAAACTTCACTATTGGTATTGTGTAATGAAATTATGTCCTATTGATTTGGAAATAAATCATTCGAGTTTGATGAAACATAACGCAGTAGATGAACTTCAACTCAAAGGAGGATGTTTGTACTCTTTCCAAATTAGTTTCACAATACCGAAAAAGTTGAAAGAAATGATTCCAATTCTTTGAAGGAATCGACTTGTTTGCTTTGCAGAATTCACTTACGCAATTAGGCTGCTGATATAAGTTACGCCGTTGACTATCTTAGTCAGTTCAACAGTTCTTATACAAGTGATCATTGGAGTGTAGCAAAGAGTTTATTGAAATACCTGAAGGTTACAATCAATTATAAACTTAATTTTGGGAAGACAGGGAAACGTCTAGTTGGATACGTAGACGCTGATCATGCTGGAGATATCAGTGATAGAAAATCTTTTTCTGGCTACGTATTCATTTATGGAGGAGCTTCTGTATCATGGGAAAGCAAGAAGCAACATACAGTAGCCCTCTCTAGTGCAGAGTCTGAATATATAGCCATGTCAGAAGCATGCAGAGTCAACTTTCCTCAAGCGGCTTATAGCTTACCGAAACGGAACGCCAAGCTATCATGCTATATTCTGACAGTCAGTCAGCTATTCAGATAGCGAAGAATCCAGTTCATCATCAACGGACCGAACACACAGATGTGCGATGTCACTACATACGAGATGCATTGATTGAATGATAACATTGTGAAGGTGGAGTACCTGCAGACTGAGGCAATGACTGCAGATGTTTTGACAAAGTCTTTGCCACGATGTAAGAATGAGTTTTGTGTGAGAGATGAATTTGAGTGCTTGATAATAATGATTGGTGTGGTGCTATGACAGGATGCGGATACTATATAGTTATTTCTTTGAGGAGGAGTGTTAGAAAAGAGGTTTTTATACTTCAATGTAAATACTATATGGTGAAGTGAACTCACTAGACAGACTTTAAAATCTGACATCTATTGTATTGTGTTTGTAGGGTATAAGTGTAACACTTATTCCTATGCTACACGGGAATCTAACCCGTATAGTAAGGCACGATAATAGCAAGCGAAGGTTAGCGGGAATAATGAATACGAAAGACGAAGAAATGAAGGATGTTATTAGAGATAGACGAAAGCAGTATATTAAAAGCAAAGAAAATACAATAAAGACTGGTACTAGCAAGTTAGCATAGAATAAAACAAAGCAATAATTATTATAAGCGCGGCGCGAACGGTAGGGTAGGTAGTTGAAGACTGAGGCGAGTGAGGCGCGTCGCTCTGCTAGCCCGCTGCCCGATGTCCGCGCGCCGCTGACGTAACACCGAACAAAGGATCACCTTATTTTAGGCTCTGGCGCAAAGTCATAGGCGACAGCGTTTTTATCAAAATTGTAAGGTGGTGGTCCAAGTAATTTCCGCCAAATGTTAATTGTTTTTTCTCGTTGTGTTGTGTGTAATTTTCTGATGGTTTAAAAAAAATCTATTTCCTACCAAATTTATTCAAGATAACTGCGTGCAAGTTAGTTGGTGTGAGCAGTGAGTTATACAGCTATAGGCTTACTCCAACAAGCCTGAAACAGTCGATGATTGGTGGATACCGCGCCACGCCACGACACGTAAGTGTGGTTCCGCCTTAATGGTGGTATCGTTTCGCACACTGGCCACAGATAACTATATACTATACTAGTAGGCTGGCGGAAGGCACACAGTGGATCGACGAAAACGGGCTCTCGAAGACATAAGTATCGGTTTTTGCTTGAAATGGCTTCTAATAGCCAATATCATGCTTATTATATTTCATAGGATGCAATCTGGTAGGCATATTTTTTGCAAAAAAATTGTGTGGAGCTGATATAAAAAACCGGCCAAGTGCGAGTCGGACTCACGCACGAAGGGTTCCGTACCATTATCATAAAAAACAACATTAAAATCACGTTTGTCATATGGAAGCCCCACTTAAATATTTATTTCATTCTGTGTTTAGTATTTGTTGTTACAGCGGCAACAGAAAATTTCAACTGTCTTTCAGGGTTTATGATCTACAGCCTGGTGACAGAAGTATATAAAAAAAAACATAAATAAATGTTCTATAACCGTGTGCAAGGATATTACGGTTAGTCTTGCGGTTCCGGATATTTAATCTGTTGATTTTTTTGCATCGTAAGACATATATGAGCTTGTGTATTGGCTATTAGAAGCCATTTCAAGCAAAAAAAAACCGACACTATTAAATTTAAGTTCCTTTGTCTTCGAGAGCCGTTTTTCGATCCACTATGCGGCAGGGGAGAGCATCATCGAGAAGAATGCCTCCGCCGGCGCACTATGACAAGAAAATCTATCTGCTGTCCCATCCGCTAGTCTGCGCAGGCCATCTTACGCTGCCTGCTGCCTACACATTACTGTGTCGTACGTCATATCTCAACGAGTCTTGTAGCCAAACAAATGCGTCCTAAGCACGTCGCCACGCCATGTAAGGATGTTTCCGCCGTTAAAGATTCATAGGCATGGAATTATTAAGAACAAATAAGATGATTTTTCGATATCAAGTACATTAGTTAGTTCCAAGCAAAATGGGTCCAGTAGTGGGGTATTGGGATAAGACAAGATTCGGTATCTAGAATAGTAAATTGATAATAAGGATTAATTAAAAAGATATTCAAAAACTGGAACATTAAAAAAAAAGTTGAAGCTGTACTTAATTGTGTTTGTATGAGGGCAACTTTACAAAACTGCGTAGGTACCTTATTTCGGAAACTAAATGCCGAGAACTGGACCCTATTTTGCTTGGACGCCACATTGGTAGCATAGGTAAGGGTGACGACACCTTTAAAATAACGACTTTCGTATTACGTAATACACTCGAAAGGGGATAGGCACAGCAGGATAGGTCATGGAAAGGATAAATTATTTACGCAACACCTGCGGTACCTACCTGGTGAGCTACCTTCCAACTGCCCGGGGTGTATTGCGCTCTCCAATCAATCTCTCGTAAACACCTTTGAGCTGTCATACATACAAGAGTTTCGTTGGTAGACCTCTGCGGCGATATCAGTCTTCCGAGAAAGTGGGTGGGTTGCCCAGTGGTGGGTCGTTATAGGTTCATTATAAAACAAAGAAAGAACTATGCAGTAAGTTTTCTACAATAATTCCTCACAGAATTGGGGGAGATGACTTTATATACTCCACTAATGACATGCATCACAGGATTTGGAAAGGACCACAGGACCCGGGTGGTGTGTGCTGTAAAGAATTTTGTTTTACATCAATTGCAGCACAAACCATTTTTATAGGACTAGCTGTTGCATTAGTAGGTTCGAATAGCCTATTTTTTATATCGCGCAATAATATTGTAGGTGTGTGGATCTAATCGACCATATGGGGGTGGAAGTTTGTACACCATACAAACTTCCAACCCCTTAAGAACGATTTCCGGGATAAAAACTATCCTATGTCCTTCTTACGGTCTAAAACAATCTCCATACCAAATTTCATCTAAATCGGTACAGCGGTTTAAGCGTGAAAAGGTAACAGACGGACAGAGTTACTTTCGCCTTTATAATATTAGAAAAAATAAAATTTGGTTAAAATTAATATAACTAGATGGCGCGACATGTACACACAATTCAATAGAGCTGTGTGTAAAATTAATATTTTCTGGAATTGAACATAAAAATAGATCTTGTTTAATCAACTCTCCAAGTACAAAATTATGGAATATTGGGCTCTTAATTCACATTTCAAAGATTATTTGAACGGATCATTTAAAATTGATGCTAATAGATGGCGCATTTTTAAATTTCTCAGGCATTCCACTTGATTGTTAAAATTTTCATTGTATCACATTTTGGTGCAAAAAAAAACTGTAAAACGTGCAAAAAAGTACTATAAAACGAACCGTTACTGTGTTTAAAGAAAAATATTTACGAACGTAGTAAGCCCTTTTACTTGCAAGTCGCTGCTAACACCATCTATTGCCGTGAAACGGGATCGAACGCGATTGATGTACTTACAAAAATAACAAGATTAATCAGATGAAAAACGTTAGTTACGTCGGCACGGTTTCTTTGTGTGGGATGAGGCATCTGTGCTAGAATTATATTATCTGTGATATTAGTGATGTGTCATACTCTTTCATGGAGTTATTCCCTTTGGCTTGCAGAACTCACGCGATTAGGCTGCAGGTGTATTAGACATTAGACACCGACGCAAAAAGGAGTACCATGGATTTAGTACTTACATGATTCTAGACTTCCTAGCGTTGGCATTTTTGTCGGCTTTTTCATGATTTTTGAAAAATATCTGCATTTTCTATTACTGATCAAAATCGTTATTCATTTAGAAACTTTTCGCGTCGTTGTCAAAGAGGGTGTATTTTTTGTATAACTCTCCTCTATGAGGTAACGTTTTTGGGCTTTTGCTATTCAAGCAGACGATATCACGCTTGTTGTATGGGTGCCCCACTTAAATAATTATTTTATTGTTTTTAGTATTTGTTGTTATAGCGGCAACAGAAATAATAATCTGTGAAAATTTCAACTGCCTAGCTATCACGGTTCATGAGATACGGCTTGGTGACATACGGACCGCGGCGTCTTACTAATAGGGTCCCGTTTTTACCCTTTGGGTACGGAACCCTAAAAAAGGAACATGGCGGATTTTGGGCGCCTTATTGTGATTGCAATTCTTTTTTTTCTTCAATACCCATCGAGTGGGGTAGGTATCAAAATGAAGGGTTCTTAGAGGTGATTGTTGTCTATATTTACAACTGGCGTAGCAATTGTTGCCAACTTCAGGGCCGGCCAAGAAGATTGCCGAGAACTGTACATGTGGGTATTTATATAAAATAAAAATAACTCTTTTTTTATATCATCATTTACTAATATAGTTCATTATTATTTTCAACCTAAATTATTTGTCGTTTTATTACGTAGGTACATTTGTAATCAGAACAGAATAACACCAAAAGGAATAACATAACCACGGTAATGATATCTTTTACCGTGACATAACTTTAAGCTTACATTTTAAAAAAGAGTAAATAAACAGAAAATGTTTAAACATTGCAAAGCTAGAATGTTATTAAATGTAACATCATTTAAACAGTCAGCTAATTAAAGTGTTTTAGTCAACACCAAAATGATTTTTTTATACAAAGTGAATTAAGAGGAAATCCAGCCGCAGGCATCCAACTAAATATTTTAGTCATAATTCGAGGTTTGTCTCTCGCTTATTTCCTCCTCCATTATTGGACCAATTTAAAAAAAAAAACTGAAACTGATAAAGAAAGGTATCCCGGTTTTCTTTTTGATATTACATTATCTCTAGAAGCTCTAGAACACTCAAAAGATGCTCAATATTGCGCTGTCAACAAAGTACAAATTTGACAACTATAATTGAAAAAGAAAACAAACAAGATTCAGTCAGAGCTCTCTGCCTGCATTTCCTCTTAAGCTGCTTCTAGTGGTCAGTAAAAAAACTGTATTGATCAGCAAATAATATTCTATTGGGCAGCTTTTCCTATCACATTGATCAGAATTATCTGCAGGGTTTTAAGTAACTTAATATGAAGAAGATGACTGGACTTTATTTTGCTCACTTTGCTAACTCACTCCAGCTCCTGTCATCCCCTTCGAACCTAACCTATCTGTGTTGTGGATGCCACCTAATTTTGAGAGCAAAATTTGCTGGTATTAGTCCAATAACTCATTAGTAGATGATAGAGAAAATATTATTATACTAACTCATTTAGCACCCCTTGTAAATATTATTTTTATGCTAATCAATTGTATAATTCAAATATCTATTTATTTTATACTGATAATCCTTGATTATGTTGCTGACCAGCTGGTGGTTTTTTTTACAGCCAACAAAAACATATTATGCTGTCAAAAGATTTTTCCTGCTGACCAAATACAAAATAAAATGCCATTTAAATAATTCTCATTAAATATCTGCATTGGAGTAATTGTAAAATGTAAATAGAGCAACAGGGTTAGTTGAGGCTACCATACCAAAAACAGGTGTGTAAATTGCCTAAACAAATAGATAATTTAGTTTTCAGTCAATAAGTTTTTGCTCCCAGTAACTGGGCAAATATCAACATCATTTTGTTTTGCTCTTGGCATAAGATTCTGATATTTGGTACGTAAGTAGTTCATTATAATTTATATTTCAATGTTATATGTACATCATTTCAGCCATAGATGACATTTTTTTTGGTATGTGTACCAAAGTTTCGAAATAACTTGCTAATTCATCAATGGTGACATCACAGGGTGGATTGAGAGCTTGTTGAGAACAGCTGCTAGATCTACTACTCTGTTGTTTTGGTTCTCTATGCTCCTGTGTACTTGATACATCATGCTTCCACCATTTACTTACACTGTTTTCATTGGTGACTACATTTTGTGCATTGGCACTAGACGATATAGTCAGCTGGTTACAGTTATCAACAAGTGTGCATAAACTTAATGGATCACATCTGGCAACTTCTGACAAATTTTTACTTGTTGATTCTTGGCAGTTCTCCGTATCCAATTTAACAACAGTACTAAATTTTTTCAATATATTCAATACTGGTTCTTTGAGTATCTTACCATGTTTCTTTTTGTAGATTCCAGGTTTTGGTTTTTTTTGAGAGGAACACAGGCATTTTGACTCATTAGGAAGGACTGTTGTCTTAGAAAAACTTCTTTTCTGAAGTGGGTTTACATGTGGATATTCATTACTTCTAGTCTTACTTATTTTTAGTGGTTCTATTTCTAGCCGCCCCATTTCCAATCCTAATAATATGTCTTCTTTATCCATGATTCCAAGTACTGCAACAAAAAATATGAATTATTGTGTATCCACTCTGGTTCATTGGGTTAATAATATATTCATTACATTATTATTGCATTTCTCAAAACTACTCATTTTATTTTCGCTATGTACACCAGTGTCACTCTACACATTATACCTTATGGTATGAATTCAAATGTATGTCAAGTTATTTGTAAAGTTAATCAATCTTACCAAGCAATGAAGAACTGTAATTTCATATTCTTCTAGATAATTTGCACTTAAAGAATTTGTTTGGAGAACAGTGTGCGATTGTTTGTTTTGGATTTTAATAACAATCTAAGCTGCATTGTGTAAGTAAATCATTGGACGTTTCAAGTGGTTGAGGATTCTTATATTTTATTTCTCGTACAGCACAAATTTTCAAGTTATTAATGAGCAATATTCAATTAGAGTTCTTTGAGTAATGCTTTGTTTGTTTATGGATAACTTACCACTGGGCTACCTGTTCTAGTTAGTAATTTCACGACACTGTTTGATAATGATACTATAAGAACAATAATCACTTACTATTAGTTATGTAGGATTCATGTAAAAACTAAATCGTATGCTTTGCTGTTAAATATTGGAAATTTTATTTTGTTTACGTCATGGTCGTCATGTTCGTTCATCTGTGTTTGGTTTGCTTTACTCTATGGTTTGGTTTGGGTGGGTTCGTTAACTTCATGGGTTCATTTCAATTTTATACCGGTGCGTTCATTTCATCATTTTTAAATTATTCTGACAGTTCTATTGTAGAATTCTTACAATTTTATTAATAAATAAATTCATGAATTAAATCAAACAACATATAGATAAAGGTGGAAACATACTATTAAAACCCGACGTGACGTGTTGACACCCGACGCGAACCGTGCACATATACAACACGTCACGTGATGCTACAACACGCTTCATCATAGCTTCGTTTCTAGTATTATTTCTAATGTAATAATCACGGTAATGGCCTGAACTCATGAGTACAGTTTCACTGATTCGCTTAATTTCACTTCACTTCACTAATTAGCTTCGCGTTGCCGGTTGACATCGATGTGGACGAAATTTTTGATGCGCAATGAGCCCTTTTTCCTCTCCTCTTTGTATTTTTATATACACACACTGGCAAAATTAGCGGAACAAGTAAAAAATTTCGTAAAACCTTTTTTTTCACCTTTGCATGGTAGTTTTGATTTTGGTTTATAATAAAACCAAATTACTCATTGATAATACAATGAGAATGAAGAAGAAAGGAAGAATGTAAGGATCGTAGCAGGTGGCGTTCTGTAGTTTCTGCCTACCCCCATGGGAAAAAGGCGTGAGTTTATGTATGTATGTAATGCCGCATTTACACATTCGTGCGAATCGCGAGGCGAATGGTGAGGCGAATAACGAACACACATATGTAAACAGTACACTTCCTATTCGTCTCGTGCCTCGCCTCGCGATCCAAACGCGAGCGCTCGAGCGCTCGCGTTGGGACTGGTTTTTCGGACGCGAATTAAAGGGAACGAATGGCGAACACGAACTTACTGTTTACACTTTCGCCTGCATTCAGTTGACTTGACAGCTAGCGCCCGACCCAACACAAAAATTACTATTATATACTACCCAACAGGACGTCAAAACAAAATGAAACAAGAGCTCATTTGGAACCCAAAACAATTCAATCATAAAAAATACACAAAGACAAACGATGCATGGAACCTAGTTAAGGGATTGCCAGTCAGCAAATTAAATTAAAGAAGAATTCAATAATGGCTGTTTTCTTAATTTTTAGGGTTCCGTACCCAAAGGGTAAAAACGGGACCCTATTACTAAGACTTCGCGATCCGTCTGTCTGTCTGTCTGTCTGTCCGTCTGTCTCCAGGCTGTATCTCATGAACCGTGATAGCTAGACAGTTGAAATTTTCACAGATGATGTATTTCTGTTGCCGCTATAACAACAAATACTAAAAACAGTATAAAATAAATATTAAAGGGGGGCTTCCATACAACAAACGTGATATTTTTGCCGTTTTTTGGTCTATATTTATAACGGCAACAGGTAGACGCTTGAAATATTCACAGAATGTTTAGTTGTATATTTACTTCAAAAAATGATAATTAATAAATTAAAATAAAATAAATTAAGGGGGGCTCCCATAAAACAAACGTGATTTTTATGCAGAGTTTTGCGATAATGGTACGGAACCCTTCTTGTGCGAGTCCGACTCGCACTTGGCCGGTTTTTTTTTATCCATCGTCTGCGTCGAAGGTTCTTTTTTACGCAGGTAATCTATATAATTTTATAAACTCATAAGAAGTAGCGTGCATGCCACAATAATTTTCACGTCCTCCATGTTCGTGCGCGAATGTCAAAATAATTCACTCCGCGAATGTGGGAACAGTAGTTCGCGACGGCACTCGTATAAGAATGTTTCGTCGAATGTTCGTCGAGTGATGAGGCGAATGGCGAACACGATTGTGTAAATGCGGTATAATACAATTGAATGTCAGATCTCATGCGATTGTGTTAGTTTTATTCTAATTTGCATAATTTTGAGAGAATTTCCCACTGCCACTTTATGGTTTTGTTTTAAAAAATCGTAATTATTCCATTAACTCACTGATTTAAATTAATTCCATACTCATCACTAATCAATATTTTACTGCACTAGTCCGTGGCCCAAAGTCGATGTTCCCGAGCAAAAGTTTTTTTTATAAATATTGCTGTTCCTCAAATATTAGACCTTCGGCGAGTACTTAAAAGCCAAAATCAGCTTCTTTCAACCTCCTTCGTACCATACGCTCCCTTAGTCCTTACTCTGGGACCTCGAATTTCCTCGAGGTAATTTTTGGCTTGAACGACCTTTAAATGCATCCGATGTTTTGCGAATGCGAAACTGAATGACACGATATTCCTGTTAGAAGTATATGGTTTTTAGGGTTCCGTACCCAAAGGGTAAAAAACGTCGTCAACCAAGTGTCAGCTGTTTCTCGTTTTATCTGATTCTATCACTGTCTGAATCACATTAGATACTGAGTGAAATAATTGTATCATTCTTGCTTGTGTCTATTGAACAAAAAAATCTACACCTTTTATTGAATACAAACACTAACTGGATCTCAGAGAGAAGCAGAGCCACAAGACGAGGTTAAATTCAGTTCGAAAATCAATACATAACGTGAAGAGTTTTAAGAACTTTAGGCTTATAAAATTAATATTATAATGCCTTGTATTCGAAAATGTGTATTTTGGATTGGTTTAATATGTTTGATTAGCTTCTGTTACGGAGAACACCTGAAGTCATCATCTTCATTGATTCTCCGTTTTTACGGGACCCTATTACTGAGACTTCGCGGTCCGTCTGTCTGTCTGTCTGTCACCAGGCTGTATCTCATGAACCGTGATAGCTACACAGTTGAAATGTTCACAGATGATGTATTTCTGTTGTTGCTATAACAACAAATACTAAAAACAGAATAAAATAAATATTTAAGTAGGGCTCCCATACGACAAACGTGATTTTATGCCGTTTTTTGCGATAATGGTACGGAACCCTTCGTGCGCGAGTCCGACTCGCACTTGGCCGGTTTTTTTTACCTTGCACTGATCTCCTCTCTCAAGCATGTCTCTAAATCATTCAATACTGCAATAAATGGTTGGGACAGGCAAACGATGAATCAGCACATCATTCTGTAGGTTTAATCATTTCTCCTAACAAACTGTAATGAATGTTTAAACATGAACAAAAACAATATTATCAGTCAATATTTTAATCTACTGTAGCTTATGGTAGAAGACCAATATTGGATTATGAGCGAGACGTAATATAACTTTCCGAAGTGTATAGTTCTTGCCAAACTTGGCCGCCCTGAAGTTGGCTACAATGGCTGCGCAGTAATAAATCTCATACAAAAACTGCAAAAACAGCAAGCACTAGAGGTGAGACGTGCTAGGTAAAATGCGTACTGAGTCTTAGAAGTACGCGTCCGCTTAAATACTAATTCCAAAAACTAGGTCCACGAGTATTTAGGAGTCTCTAGTTTATTGACGTTTCCATAGCTAGCGAGTATTCGTAATATCGAGATCGTATGTCGAAGTAATGTAATGAAGTATTTCGGTTTATGGATTATTAACGTATATTAGATTACGCGTTGGTATTCGTATCTTTTCTACATTTTAAAATTGTACACACTTCTGTACGTTAACTATTGACTGGGATTGGTGGAGAGTGAAACACTTTGTTTTATTGGCTTGATTAAATGATCTATTTAAAATTCTAAAATCATCATAGTTACTTAAACATAACTTTTTAATCTACGAAATCCTGCATAAGAATACCTAAAAAACTTTATTGAAAACTTCCCTTCATACTTTACAGGATTAGGACTGTGAGCTTATTTTATAAACATGGTAATAATTAAACAAACATTGCTAAACATTTTCAACTCTGCCTACCAAAGTAACAATTATTCTATTGGAATAGACATTAGGTTTAGAAACGCGAAATAAATAAATCGACTCGCAAAATTCGAGTGCCGAACCAAACGTCTCCGAATGTCACAGGAACTGACCGTGCCTGTGGGTCGCCCGATTCGCCCGCCGCAAACACTAGACGCGAGTATGGTAGAACGTGACTACGTGTCGAACGCCATACGTTTAAATACTCGAGACGCGTTTATGTGGTGCGCACGGAATAAGTCTTTACACGTCCAGCCTAAAACCTATTCCAAAAACCTGTTCCAGTATATACGTCTCACCTCTAAACAGCACCAAACCAATCCGTGCCTTGCGCATCGCTAAGACAAGTTCAGGGCGGCACAGAAGTTTGGCAAGAACTATAGTTTATACTAGTTCCATGCAATTTTTTTATGTACTCAGTTTGTGAGTCGTGTCAGCTGTCAACCAAGTGTCAGCTGTTTCTCGTTTTGTCTGATTCTAATAATCTGTCTGAATCACATCTAAATACTGAGTGAAATAATTGTATCATTCTTGCTTGTGTCTATTGAACAAAAAATTCTACACCTTTTATTGAATACAAACACTAACTGGATCTCAGAGAGAAGCAGAGCCACAAGACGAGGTTAAATTCAGTTCGAAAATCAATACATAACGTGAAGAGTTTTAAGAACTTTAGGCTTATAAAATTAATATTATAATGCCTTGTATTCGAAAATATGTATTTTGGATTGGTTTAATATGTTTGATTAGCTTCTGTTACGGAGAACACCTGAAGTCATCATCTTCATTGAGTGAACAAAAAAATCCCAATTCGATATTTACTGAACTACATACTACATTTCAAGGAAATGCGGACACCAATAGCAACAATCACGAAATTGGTTTGCCAAGGTCAAAGCGAGCCAGTTTACCCAATCAGAGTGATAGTTCTAGTGAATTGCCTGTAAATAACCAAATTGTGAATTCAACATTAAGCTCTTCAACTGAAAGTTTAAATATTGCTACAGAAAAGAATGATAAGGAATCTTCCATTCTATCGGTTGTGCTTGTAAATATATCTTCGTCAGCCACTCCAAATGCCTCTGTTGTTAGTCCCTCGGATGCGGCACCATTGCCTGAAAAGAGCTCTGCAGAAGATGAACACAACAGTTCCATGGCCATATTTTTTGTGTTATGTGTGTTGGCACTAGGCATTTTACTGATTCATCTCATGCTCCAAACTGGATTCTCATATCTACCCGAGAGTGTGGTAATAGTGTTTCTTGGTGCTTTAATTGGTATGATCATCAACTTGATGTCCATTAAAAATATTGCAAACTGGAGAAAAGAAGAGGCATTTTCACCAACTGCTTTTTTCCTAGTTCTGTTGCCTCCCATTATTTTTGAATCAGGTTACAATCTTCACAAGGGTAATTTTTTCCAAAACATTGGATCAATCTTATTGTTTGCTATAGTTGGAACTGCTATATCAGCATTTGTTATTGGTGCTGGAATATATTTGCTAGGGTTAGCTCAAGTGGTGTATAAACTTAGTTTTGTTGAATCATTTGCCTTTGGCTCTCTGATATCAGCAGTTGACCCAGTAGCCACCGTGGCAATCTTCCATGCTCTAGATGTAGATCCAGTACTCAACATGTTGGTTTTTGGAGAGAGCATACTAAATGATGCTATTGCTATTGTGTTGACAACTGCTGTTTTGGATTCAAATGATCCTCTCATGTCCACTGGGGAAGCAATCCTTTCTGCTATCAATAGGTTTTGGTTAATGTTCTTTGCATCAGCAGGCATAGGAGTCTTGTTTGCACTTGTTAGTGCACTTTTACTGAAACATGTTGACCTTCGAAAGAACCCGTCTCTTGAATTTGGTATGATGTTAGTGTTCACTTATGCTCCATATGTGCTGGCTGAGGGTATACATTTATCAGGTAATCATTTTATATATTCTTAGTGATGTTATAATACTTGTGAGAATTCAGAGTTTGTTGTTTAAACTCAATTAGCTGTTATCTACTTACGATTAAGCATAATTAATTTGTTTCAGGAATAATGGCAATATTATTTTGTGGTGTGGTAATGTCTCATTACACACATTTCAACTTATCAACGGTGACCCAGGTTACCATGCAGCAGACTATGAGAACCCTGGCTTTCATTGCCGAGACCTGCGTGTTTGCTTACTTAGGATTAGCTATATTCAGGTATATTTATATATCAGTATCATTTAACACTATGTAACTACCAAAATAAGTAGGAAATATAAGCTTAATTCTATTTTTTTTTATGTTTACAGCTTTAGGCATCGTGTGGAGCCAGCCCTGGTGGTTTGGAGTATAGTCATGTGTTTAGTTGGTAGAGCTGCTAATATCTTCCCACTTGCTTTACTGTGCAATAAATTCCGTGAACATAAGATAACTAAGAAAATGATGTTTATCATGTGGTTTAGTGGTAAGTAGTACATAATTTATGTTTTATACCTCAATATTAAGATGACAAGTGGTATGGAATAATAACACACTGCATTTTTTGCATTCAAATCTCCAAGTCTCAGTTTGTAACACTGGTCAAATAAACTTATTCTTATTCTTACTTAACATACCTACCAATAGTAAAAAAATTTCAGAATCAAAGGCCGTCTATGTTCGAACTAAAGAACCGATTAAATATAAATAAATGACGTACCTATTACATTTTACAGGACTAAGAGGAGCAATATCCTACGCTTTATCACTTCACTTGGGCTTCTCCGATGAAACTCGGCATGTCATTATAACTACAACGCTAATAATCGTCCTATTCACGACTTTATTCTTCGGTGGATCTACTATGCCTTTATTAAAGTTTTTGCGGGTAAGTACAAGATTATTGAATGGATAAGCAATTAATATCTGAACGAATTCGCCCGTCATCGCTCATATGTTAGGTTTCTATAAACGCAGGGTTCAGAAAGCAATTCTTGCAGATGACGGAAATAGGGCTACGTACCTTACTTACGGCTGCGACGACGTTGGTACCTTACTTAATTAAAATTTGATAATATCTGAATCACCTGCTGCTCAATATCACATTTAGTCATTTTTGCTGAAAAATTTAGTTGTTCTTGCCGACTACTAGAAGCAGCTCAATTCACTTTGTTTGCTGAAAAAATACATTTTGGAGCAAAACCTCTTTAATTGGCTGACCGTTTAAATGATAGTGATAAATTAATAGTGTCGTTTACCTTTCATTCGTTTATTAAATGTGTAAGATTTGTCGGAAGTCTTTGCTTCCTATCGATCTAGTATTCTACCTATGTCAGTCTCAGTAGGAGTCGCGCATTACCGTATTTACCCTTAAGCCAAGAGAAACATGGCTGGAGAACGCGAAAGGCGGCGCAATCCAGTCCTACCAGCCTGGGATATTTTTTTTAGACTACCTCTACTATAGGCTTTCTAGCCTGCCGCCCCTTCTTGTCTGTCAAAAGTAAACCTTAGGTACCTACCGGAACAGCCATGTCCGTCAGGCGGAAGGTGAGGACGCCATGGCGCCTCTCAAGCCACTCCTCGAAGAGAGCCCCTTTTCTTATTACCTTAATTATGGGGTGCCCAACGCTGGGTTGCGACAGTTGCCCCCTCCATGTAGCCATGAGATCTTGCCGGAGCTCTGTCCGCCGAGGCGTGATTTGTAGCGGCAACGGTGTTTTGCCCCGGCGTTTCGCCTCCTCGCGCCACTCCCATATGTGCGCGAGGACTTTTGCCTTCAGATCCCATGGCGGCAATCCGGCAAGGAGGCTCGCCACCTCACCGGAGACCGTGCGGTATCCTCGGACCAGACGAATTGCCATGACCCTTTCGGACCCTTTCGGACGCGTTCAACCGGCGGGTTGGTCGCCGCGTCAGGGAACGCGCCCAAACCGGTGTCCCATAAAGGGCCATGGACCGCACGAGCACGACCCCCGCGTATAGCTTCCGGCAGGAGGCGTTTGGGCCCCCTAGATTGGGTAGGAGCCGCTTGAGGCCAGCCCCGGCCTGCTCCAGTCTGGGAGCCAAACGTCGGAAATGCCCCTCGAAATTCCACCGGCTGTCGAGGACGAGTCCCAGGTACTTCAACGTCGACCCGACACCGATGTGAACCCCTCCTAACGTTATTTGAGAGTGGCCTCGGACTTGACCTCTGGCGTCCGGCCCTGGTTCAGGCCATGGTACGCAGCGAGAGGGCATGTCAAGCTGTTCTCTCCTGCGTAGCAGTAATGCTCGCGAAGGAGGAGGCGGAACGCGTGAGGGAGACGTAACGGAGACGCCCACGCCCGTAGCCACCGCAGGAGACGTCCCGGGCGTCAGGAGTCGCAAGACGATTCCCGGCCACCTTAGGCGCGGGCTTGAACACGGGTGGGTTTTAGTCAGTAAAAGTCTGACACGCCTTCCCGCTTCACCCACAGCGGGCGAAGTCATTGAATGATATCCACCCAAAAAAAAGGTTCCTAACGGAAAATTTTTTGGAGGCTTTGCTAAAAAAAACAAACTCGTTCTTGTGACATACCTATTTTTACTGTGACAGTACATATCTTATCTTATCTTGTGGAGGGGCCGATAAGTAACTCGGACACTTCGACCAATTGGGATCTATTGTGGTCCCCTAGATAACTTACTCCTCCCCAATCTCGTTGAAAACTCTTTTCATGAGTTCTACAACGAGACTAGGGGATCTGGTTTTGGATATCCAACCCCTAGGAGACTTATTCGCTTACCAGTCAGTGCATCGCATGTGCACAGAAGGTGCTCCCATTCAGATAATATGTACTGTACATTATTATCTCAATGGGTGCTTCATGCGGTTCGTATGTTCTCCACACAACCTGCACATGAGTGTCGCGGTTAGACCCATCTTCATGAGCATGTCGTTGGTTCCAAAGTGCCCAGTAAAGTCCCCAAGCAGGTAGCGGATTTGCCACCTGCTCATATTCCAAATGCATTCTCGGGCTTTGAACATAGAGCCTAGGAATTTCTTTTATTGTTGCAGACAGCCAATGTGTTCGTTCGTGAGAGTACATATCAAAATGTTATTCTGATTAAAGCTTGCCTGCGAACTCCTCCGCTTCTCCTTTTATTTTCTGTAAATTCAATAACGCCCCCCGCAACGCAAGTTTTCGTTTCAGAAGACTACTATTACGACTAGGTTGTTTGATGAAATGATGATTAACTATTGTAAGAAAACAGACAATAATTCTGAACAGAATTTAAAATAAGTTCTTTTTTAACAGGCCAATAAAAAAACAAAGCGCTCTAGATCATTACGTAAGCAGAAGGAAGTAAGTTTATCCAAAACAAGAGAGTGGGGCCAAGCTATAGACTCCGAACATTTGTCTGAGATTACGGAAGAGGAATTAGAGGTAAGGGAAATTTTTTCTAAGTATGAAACGGATTAACATATTTTTTCAGACACTCCCGGCTACATTAACTACGCCTTTGTCAATTAAAAGGCTGAGAGTGTTGAAACCAATAAATATAATAGTAGAAAATTATAAAAAAAATTGGTAATACAACAGTGTTTATTTATTATGTTCTATAATTTCCAAATATGTTTTAGGTTAATTATTCAAATGCAACTCGACTGAAAGGTTTCGTGAGATTAGACATGAAGTATCTGACTCCATTCTTCACCAGGAGATTCACTCACCAGGTAAGAACAGCTTTTACATTTAGCCTTTCGTGGTATCGTGATCTGATGCTGATTTTTCAATGACGAATAGAGAGATTGTTGTATCACAAACCGTGTGTCCAATGGTAATTTCGATCAGCATTTTAGGATCTTTAGAGGATTTGTTGCCAAAAATAAGTTTAAAAAAATCTTCCTTAGCGCCTTGTATATCAACGACAATTATTTATTGATTTTTAACCAACTTCAAAAAAGGAGGAGATTCTCATTTTTAGCTAAACTTTTGGCCCTGTATTCAGCTACGATAACACCATTGGCTGAAATAATTAGGTCCCCAAATGTAAAAGTGTCAGGGCATGCATCGCAAGTTGAAAGATGGGCCGGTCCATGGCGGGGTTCGCCCCCAGTCTGACCAGATTTAAATAATTGCATTTTATGTATATTTTAAATGCTTTCTTCTTGTTTCAGGAGTTGAAAGATTGTAAAAGCCAAATGACGGATCTAACCAACCAGTGGTATCAGGCTATTAAAATATCCAATGATCGAGAAACTGATGAAGAGGAGAGTCTGCAACAAAGCTCACATTCTAATTCACAAACTAGCCTCCAGCGAGGTGTATAAATCAATGAACGCAATCGTATTAATTCGTGGAGAAATTAATATAATCTCATATTATTTTTTCAACGATTTAATAGCATTCCATTTTCGTTCAACTTGACAAACACTAAACTTCATATCTACCTACTTTAAAAAAGTGAAATTAACGAATAAAAAAACCCATTCACAAGCAAAGGATTATTTACAAAATAAAAAGAATTGTAAAGATGTAAATAGGTAAGACGTTTACGTCATTATTGGTTTTCATTTTTAAGATATGACCTTTAGGGGCAATTAATCTACCGTGTTTTATTATTTGCCTGAGGCGGTTTTAGGTACATTTGTTGTGATTTTAATCTGTATATCCACGAAAGTTGTCTTTTATTTTTACTAGAGATTTTAATATTTCTTGACATTCAGCTTGGCTTTTTTATTATTATATAAATCGTAATCTTAGCTTTAGGAAAACATAGGTTTTAAATAAAGTAAATTGGGCCGTCATCCGTTTCACATACATGGTCACATATTTTTTTTTAATTATAATTTAACTATAGGAACAGCACAGACGCGATGGGCATGGGATGGGTATGATATCTATTGAAGAACAAATCTATACCCATAATTTCAGGTAATTACTGCCAGCCGTTGACAAGTTGAAGTTTTTGTTTTGTTTTGTAGCCATTTATTTGTTTATTAAAACTTCATGCAACATAAAGGTACGGCGGCCTTAATGCCTGAGGCATAACTTGACCCTGTATTTTGGTGAAACATTTACCCCAGCATACTATGTTTAAACCTAGATATCCCTTGTTCGGATTACGACAGATTCGCTTTATGACAGATTCGCTTTACGGCAGAAGTACAGTGAACTTGACATATCTAAATCTGTAAAACATATTAATAAAACAAGTAACAAAATAGCTTTTTATTACTTATCTTACGATACTTAGGTACCTTACTTAGGTTTCTTATATTCAGCCTGCACAAGCGTTCTACACATACCAGAACTGAAATTTAGTTTCATGACAATTTTTAAATATTTCTCTGGGTTATTCGTTCCGAATACTTCTTTGTAGCAACTAAATGTATCAGTAGTAATTAATCTCATCCATTGCTTTGAAAAAATAATAGTCCCTGAACACTGAATATTTTTCAGAATCATTCACTGATTCTTGAATAACTAAGATACCTTCAGGGATCAAAATTTGTGGTAACAATGCCAATTACATATACATTTGTGTAATACGTTGCCCACCGTCGACTTTCTTCAGAGATTTTGGCTTTTTTTTTGAGAGCGCTTTCCAATAGTGGTAGAAGAAACTGGTAACTTTATCATTGGGTTTTGGCACAGATCATATAATGTTTTGGGATATAACTCTAATTCTTTAATCAAATCTATACTGCTCTTTATTTAATGAAAACTGAGCCCGCCACATAGTAAATAGTCTTTCGTAAGTAGTTTGTGTTTTGTTAGGTAAGAGTATATAAATAAAGGGTACAAAATTTACGGTAACATCGTTTTGTGAAGCATTATTATGTAACGTGTATTATTTGATAAAAAGATCCTGGGAAAAACTTTGAAGGTACCGTCACCGTAATAGCATTTCTAGTTTTGAAATTTGGTCTTCACTAATGGTGTTCTAAAAAGCAAAATTTTCTTCTTTCTCCCATAGTCAAATCAGAAAAAAAAATATCCACAAGACTGAGGTTCATCTCTACAAGTTGAAAAATAAAGGAGTTTTCTATGCTTGACAATATACATATATATCCAGGCAAATTACGTGGAGTCTATTTCAACACGACTGTACTATTTCTGCCGTAAAGAGAATCTGCCGTAAAGCGAATCTGTCGTAAAGCGAATCTGTCTTAAAGCGAATCTGTCCTAAAGCGAACAAGGGCTAGATATGTTTTCCCTGTTTTCATTGCGTCTATTAGTTCAGTATTTACCAACTGATTTAATCGAGAAGATCTATAGATGCTGGCAGATCTTATTAATCGTTAACACAGCTTATCGAGAGTTTATAGTCTCGAGCAAATCTGTATCTTTATAATACCTACTGTGAACTGTCCCCGTACCATGACGTGTTAAAACTATTATGGTTCGACTGTGAAAAAGGGACAGATGTATCCAAGTCAGATATATCTGTCACGTTCACTAAAAATAACCTTGCTCTAAGAGCTTATGGTCACTGTGTTACACCATGTAAAATAAAATTGGTTTAAGATTGGTTCACAAGTTTGTTAAGTACTATTGAAGTACAATTTTAGTAAAATTGTTTATAGCAACATTTTAGATTTTATAATGTTAGTTAATATGCTAACTCTATCTTTAGTTTAGTACCTACTTAGTAGGTACTTATACATTGTGACTTTTAATTCATTGGCAATCTTTCAGGGGAACGTATTTTAGCGAACATGATTGAGTGTTCTGAACAGTTGATTTGAATGAGTTGAGGGAGTAAAAGTTGTTAATATTCATCAGTTTCAGTACTTTCACCCTCTGAGTTTATAGTGAATTGAAAGTCACCCAGCATGTCGCAGGATAATGGCAGGAATGGGTCGCCTTTTGCTCCCAGGTGGCGCTTAAGTTTTATTGGGGATCATGAAGACTTCGTTATGGTGTTTTCGTTGTTGATTATTTGTTTAGTAAATTAATAAATTACCAATCAATTTAACAACATACTAATTACGATCTGTATCTCCTCTTACAGCTATAATCCACTGTTTTCGTTAATCTTTTCGACGAGTAGGTATAAAGGCACAACATAACAGTATTTACAGTTTCGCAAAATAAACACCACATGAACTCGTACTATTACAAAAATCGTTCTTAATTTAAAATATCACCAAATATCCTGCGACAGTAATCGTATTTTTATTCTGATTCCTATTGAGTACCTATTACATTTTAGTCGAGTTAAGTGATATGATTATAAAATTGAGAAGGAACTAGAGTATTATTAATTACGAAATATTGGGCGCCAAAGAAATTCGTGTTTTTTAAAACTAAGTATTACTGCAGAGAAATCCTAGTTCTGCTTTGTATCTATAGTCAGCACTTGAGGCGTAGCCTATTGTGAGACAACAAACATGCGTCGTAAACCATCCGATTATCAATTATTATTTATTTTGTCAGGCTATGTAGTATTCGGTTGTGTAATGTAAACATACACATTAAATGTGATTTAGTTATAGTTACATAAATATTAATAATAATATGTACTTAAGTGTTGTTAAGTAACTTTTATTCTTAATGTAAAGCAAAGTTTTTCTTTGTTTTGCATTTGTCCAATTCTGAAATCATTTTCCTGTTTATTTAAAAAATAATTATATAGTTGATACATGGTGTCATATTAATTTATTTATTGTGTAATATATTTTAAATAAAATTTTAATAATAATTTTAATATTATATTAAATGGCAAGTGTAAAGAAAAAGCTGTTGTAATATAGCATATTTTTATTTGAAATGTATTGTTTATACATTATTAAGTTAGAATTATATAGCTTCAATTCAGGTAGTTAAATTTATTATAAATCATTATTTAATGAGCCGGGCTAAGCAGCTGTAATAATGGTTTTGTTAAGATAATACTGGAACTGTCCTATTAAATGATTGTATTATGTGCAAAAGCATTTTATGTTTATTTAAACCCGATGCATTACCAATGTTAAAAGTAGAAGACAATTACAATTTTAACATTAAATCAATCTTCCTCATTTTCCAAATTGATGTGGCTCCCAAACTTTCCATACAAGTGTGCTTTTAAATCACCCATTTGAGATTTGAGCTCCTCACATTTGCCTTCAAGTTCATTTATTTCATTTAGCTTCTTCAATTTGGCATCTTCTAATGATTTCTGAAAATAAGATTGCTTGGTCAAACTGAATGCTAATTTAATAAACGTTAAAAGGTAGAGAAAGAAATGGATAAATAGTATTATAATGCTGGTGGGGTAAGTAATGTCTCTTTGTCACTTTCACTCAAGAGTAATGGATTAGCAGTTACTTAGAGCAAAATACCTTTTCACCAAATAAATGGGAAGACTAAAGTTATGACACCTTCCAGGTACACCATTGCATAATGCTTAGATCACTTAATTCTAACAATATTAGAAATAAAACTTAAAACTGCAGACAGATAAATGTGATTTCAAAGTTAATGAGTTACTTTTTCAAGTGAGTTAGGACTGGTTGCTTTGGAAATTGCTTGCGTAAATAGCTTTATAGATAATGCTTTGCTTGATATTGTTAAAAATTGGCATTAGTAGTGAGTGCAATTTTAAAGACAAAAAAAAACTTTCTACACCTACAAGTCTTTTTTGCGTAAAAATAAGTGCAGTATGCACTATGGATCTTGGTTCTTGGCTTGGTGGATATTTCTGAGTTCTATTAGATGTTAGACTACCTTTAGTAAGTCGATTGAGACCCAACAAATTGTTTTAATTTTGTGATGATAAAGTAACTTATTCCTTTATTAAAGTAAAAAATATATTAACATAAACGAAAATTAAAAAAATAAATAAACTGTATTCAAATATAAAGGGGAGAGGGAAAAGGGCTCATTGTCAAAAAATTCGTCCACATTGATGTCAATGGGAAACATGCCCAGAACACTGGCAGCATTGCCACTTTGGGTGGCAATGAATCAGCATGGAGCCTGGACCTAATGTTTCAACCCCAAACGGCTCTAAACATGTAACTGCAGCGGGCTGTGCTAAGAAGATGGCACAAGGGTGTCGACACATGTTGCATTTCACACCTTCCAAGTCATTATGGTCATCCCATCTGGTCTCTTCCCTATCGTGCCCAACATTGAGCATGTTACATACAACAATACAGATGAACATACTAACCAAAGTATCTTCAAGCCCTTGGCAAATGAAAATTTCACCGATGAGGTATGGGATTTTTTCACCATCATCTGCAAGACTGAGTTCTTCTACAGCTTCTTCTAAATTCTTCATATCATTCTGTTTAAGCTTCAGTTCTTCTTTGAAGTCGTCTACTTTGGCATTTAGACGAGCAAATATGTTTATTTTCTGCTGATCTTCAAACGAAATGTGAACATCTGAGTCCTAAAATCATAATTATAAATAAAAAAGTGACCATAATATCTTAACATAACCTCACTAAATTGTAAACCTTAACGTACTGGTTGAAAAGTGCCTTTTCCAGAATTCGCCATTGTATGTACGTATTATTGCAAGAAATTGATCAAGTTATACAATATTTAATAGAGCTTTAAGTGCTTCCTTCTGAAACTAGACTATTTCTAATACACAGATGATAGGTTCTGTTCTGTACCGAATCTGAAAGTGATGTGACACTGACAATGACAAGGTCTGTCAGTGTCACTAAATAATTGAAGTATTTTTTTTGGGAATTTAATGATCTGACCACTGGGGCCTTTAGTTTTTTGTTAGTCCATATTTATTTTGCATTAGAATGCAGATGTTCTTTTTATATTCTAAATTTTTTTGAAGTATTTGGCAGCAATCAAGTCAGTCTTTTTGGCAAGTGTCATGGATGTATTTTCGGCATTTTTCGAATGCATCTTGCGAACAAGGCAAAAAACAACAACCAGCATATTGTTATAAATAAGAGAATTTTCAGTTCTAAAAATGGAATGCTTTTTTAAGCAGGGAATACTGAGATGTCCGTGACTACCGCAGGACTCCGACGCCAATCGCTTCCATAATTGGTAAATCATTACTACTCGTACTCAATTGGTACCAATTAGTACACAAACAACAAAATTGGTATTGGTACCTTAGTAGTTTTCGAGAAAATCGATTTTGAAGGTGGTCCTGCGGTAGTCACGCTCCATTCAGCAGGACCACCATGAGCGTCGATAACGGAGGCATACCACAGTTGTTTCTTACAGCTGTTCCACAGGGTTCTATTTTGGATCCCCTATTGTTCATTATATTCACTAACGACTTAATAAATTATATAAATAAAATTTTACCAGACTTGTAGTTTTTGCGGATGACACTAACGCTATTATTGCAGCAAATGACAGAACTAACAGCAAAAGTTAATATGGCAATTAGCTATCTTCATTCATAGTTTTCAGTAATTAAGTTGAAAATCAAGAGTACAAAGACTTGCTCGCAATAAAGAAACCATGGAAATTGTACTGAATGAGGACAAAGTTGAACTAGTGAATGAAGCTAAATTCTTGGGAGTGCATGTAGATGATTTATTAAATTGGTAAAACGAACTAGCCGCCATAGATGCATACGTATCGTCTGCGTGTTATGCGTTAAGAATCCTTCGGAATTAAATATACATAAAACAATTAAAAATCGTATATTACGCTTTAATCGAGTCTAAACTAAGATACAGCGTGAAATTTTGGGGCTTATAGCTAATAGCTATAATTATAACTGTCAAAGAGCTTTTATCCTTCAGAAAAGAGCTATACGTACGTCCGTATATCAAGAGAGAGAGCTATCGTCCCCATTTTAATCAATTGAATGAATATTCAGGGTACTGTGAGAATTCACAGTACCCAGTCTCTACGTTTTTGTACGCCTGACTAACCTTAAAAAGTATCTACATGAATACGAAACAAATGAAGAAAGACTAGATAGAGAGGGATCACGTAGAATGGATCTGAGAAATAAGATGATGCAAATTTTCAATAGATTGCCTCTTCACTTAAAACGTTTGATTTACACATCTGCATTTAAAACAAAGCTTCGGGCGTTCCTGTTAGATAGGTGTCTCTACTCAGTTGAAGACTTGTAGGCACAAGAGAGAAGGGCTTATTCTCGTATTGTGGTGTAGGTATTATTGTAATTTTCTATTATTATTTCCTTTATTATTGTGTGGGCGCACGGTTGGCGCAGTGGTTGAGCGATTGACTGCTACGCTGCGTGTCGCGGGTTTGTTTCCCGCACGGAACAAATATTTGTATGACCTACAGATAGTTGTTCCGCCTCTGGGTGTTTGGGTATGTGAGTGTGTATGTTTGTAAACGCACCCACGATACAGGAAAAAAATCCTAGTGTGTGGCAACGATTCAAAAAAAGAAATACTATAATAATTGTTAAATGTCTTTTTGACTTTAGGTACTGAATGTGACATTAAATTTATTAACTTGACATGTAGTGAATTTCGTTGTTTTGTTTTTGTTTTTTATATTGGATAATATTGTGAGGTTGACATTAAAATTTAATTTTTCTAAATATATGACTTGCTTTATTATATATTTTTTTACATTGTATTTATTAACTTTTAAGTAGTGAATTATGTTGTTTATTTTGCCGATTACTTGGTTGTGAGGTAGAAATTTAATTTGAAGAAATAATAATTTATTGGTAATATGGTCAAACACAATGTATATTTTTAAGAATGTATAAATGAAATGAATGTGTCCCTGATATAGTCAATAATAATAATATAATTTAAATCAACTACATTTAAAACCTAGTCTTATTATAGCATATGTGCTATTCCGGACTATAATCTATCTCCGTGCCAAATTTCATCCATATCCGTCCAGCCGTTCTGGCATGATTGAGTAACAAACATTCATCCACACACACATCGATCCAAACTTTCATATTTAAGTATATAAGTAAGAAGTAAGATTTCAGCATCTCTAAATAAGAAAGGGTATACAGAAATGTATACCTACCAACTTTTAAAGTGAGAGAAATTAATAGATTCTACTGTTGATACCTTGTTGGTAGAATGTCCTACCATAAGATATAACTTGTATACAGATACCATAAGATATAACATTATGACTTGTCATTTACGCACAATGGAAATAACCTCGCTATATAAACTCATGGTGGGGCCCAGGTCTATTTATTTGTTAGATAGTTTCAATCTTATAGGAATGACAATGGGTATTGTTTTTAAAAGTGGTAAAAAAATAATTTTAACCTAAATTGTGACTACGGCATTTGCTGTCCGTTCTTCTCCATTGGAAGTAATAGGAACCTAATTGGCAAATAACTTCGTTTTTCTGTCCGATGATCCTTGATACCAAATTAAAAAGTACTTGGTCTAACAGAAACTTTCAAAGTTTGAATTTATGCACTCTTTACCACTAGGTACTACCCACCAGGTCAGGTCCCTGAGTCATTAACAGGCGTTGCACAGAGGCTGTGTCAGGGTGGTCTTTTAAGAGGTTTCGGGCCCTTTCTAAGTGCTGAAGGTGATCACCGGGGTGGTTTTAGTGACGTAAAAATAGGGGGAAGTTATTGAAAAAAATTGCGGTGTTTGTCGGTTTGATTGAATAATGCCGATTTTTTATGACTCCTTCCATAGTTATTTAATGGTGGTTTTACAAAAATAACCACATTTCACACCGAGTGAAGCGAGCTCGAAAGTGTCACTCCGCCTAAGATAAGTAAGATTTTCTGACTAAACGAAAAAGACAGCCGGGTTCAGAAATGTAAAATGGATTAAAAATTCGACAGCTTTTCCTTGTGTTTTTTTATTTTGCCGGCCTTAATTTTTGCCGCCCTTCATTTTTGCAGCTCTGGGCATTTGCCCAACTCACCCCGAAATACCTGCATTTGAGGCCATAGTAGAGTAATATTTACCAATACAGTTTTAAGCCATAGCATTGAGCTTATTGTTTCTTCTATGCGGTCATTTCGTTTGGTTTATTTTATTTATTACTGCAGCAGTAGGGGAGAAGTCTCTTCACTCTTACCTGAGCAATCACCTCTAGGTATCTGAGGTCTATTGTCATAATAAGTGAATGCATTACGGCAGTGTCGCGCGGCCCCACCACGCTCAATCGACGTCGACGGCGCCTACGACGGGAAGCGCCATTCACTCGCGCGCACTTCTACACCGAACGTCCAACATTACGCGCGCGACACTACCAAGGCTCTACTTTTTTTTGTGAAGATTAAATCGCGTGATGGAGAAGGAGCATCAACCAGATTCCATGGCGACCATCACCATGAAACCGGAATATCCACCATCTGAAGTGTACAGCACGTCGGAGCCTCCACCGGTATGATAATTTCCGTTATTCTTTGAGTAAATGTTAAACACGTAACGTGTGACTGCTGGCGGCCCGTCACCGTCACCACTGTGACTGGGCGTCTAAGCTTTGTTATTTTACATATTAAGCTGTAGAAGGTAGTTACTTGGAAAGCTGTTGTTTACTTTAAATATAGCTTTAATTAGGTTATGTGCGGAAGGATCGTTTAAGTACCCTACTAGCTATGTGCTATTTTATAACTCTCTAGTTGAAATCTTTTAGATATGTAGTAACTACAAATTGTGTTTGATAATGATGATGTTTCTCAAGTGATAAAATATAAATAATTGAGTGGTCTACTAAGTGCGGGATATAACTGCGGGAAAGCGCCTTTCTCTCGGACTGTTGCCAGCGACTCAGCGAGGCCGCTGGCGCGTAGCGGCTTCTTAGTTGTTTGTAAACATGCTTTAGTATTGATGCTAGCTGTACTTACTGAAATGAGCCTCAACATCTTTGTTACAATTTACCTACCATTAATTTGACCCCTATCGAGTTTTCATAAGTCATCCCGTTTACCTAATAAACATGTTGTCAGTTTTTGGAAGTGCTTTAGAGTCATTAGTTTAAATAAGTCTAAAAGACATCAAAAGTGTGCGACAGTGTAATTAGATAGAGGTCCTTATTTCTTTATTTTTTCAACTGCTTATTAGGGGAAATACAAAACATCATCTGATCACGCGTATAATCAGCTTCTAATTGTGTAAGTTTAAAGAGAAGCTCAAAGAGAAGCGCACGTTACGCTTTCTTTGCATTCATTGCTTCATATAATGTTCAAAAGTCGATTAAAAATATCTACTCGAAAGTGTAAAACGCGCAATGAATTCTGTTGAGTTGTCAAAATGTAAGGTAAGGAGTGTGCTTCGTGGTGTTATAACAGATTCCCAATTAGGGTGCTGTTTTTGTGTTTGGACAGGAGCTTGGAACTAAGCTCCCATTTAGGTGAATATATGTATATTATTGCTAGGTTGATTTTGATCTTTTACCTGGTAGCTCATTATAAAGTAGAGCCACTTTATCGACAAAAGCGTAACTAAACTGCCGAGCAATGAAAAAGCAATGAAATTTAAAATTTGAACACAATATTTACGTTTTTAGTTGGTAATATTTTGATGCGCTGTTAAATGTACTTCAATATTGCAGACGGCGTCATTAAGCTAGCCTTTCCCGTTTAGGTGTAATTTGGTGCTATGTCGCTGGAACTTTTTCATTGCTCGTTAGTGTAAATATAATGTAGGTATCCATAATGTGATGGAAGTGTACATAGAAATACTAAACACGACTGTTTTTATATTTCTATGGAAGTAAAGCACTGTCTTATGTCCCGGGCCTTCTCCCAAGCGTCACGTCACGACAGATTCTAGAGAACTCTCAAGGCAAACGAACACTCGTTTGAAATATCCTAGAATCCTCAGAATTAACTCCTGAGTAAAACGAGGTAGGCAAGAATCCTAATTTCAGCGAATTCAAGCCTATCCCTCGGCGAGATAGTAAATAGCGAACAGAATTTAAAAAAAAAATATATTAGGTGAGAATTTACTACCGACTGTTTTGTTGGGGGTCCAAATTCAAATCTCATTCATAACAGGGGTTATTGCGCGGCAATGCGTTTTAAAATTTTACATGTCCACAAAAAAAAGTACGTGTTTATACAATATTTTTTTAATTTATATTTTGAACATTACGTTGTGAGTGTAGTTAGATGACCTTGTTTGATGTCAACTAATAATGTTTGACATTAAAGAGATTTTGTGAAAATTTGTTTGTTTACATGCCAAAGGAGTTGTAAAATTAATTGACTCATTAACTTAGAGTTGTTGCAGTTTTACGTCTTTTTCAGTAATCAATTCAACTACGGATATAGGTATGTTATGTATTCATACAAACCTATGTATTTAAACAGATATCCCTTTCCGAGAATTGTAATATGTCTATGTTTATGTGGGAAAAAATCATTGTTCTATTGTCTCTGGCCAACTATTAACATAGCCTTCGCCACTTATAATAGTTATCACGCGACTTCATCATAGTCTACTAAATAGGTCATACATAGACAAATACATTCCTAGCTAGGTAAACTGTGACGTCAGAAATTGCAACTTCTATAGGTAAATAAGTAGTAGGGAGCTACAATAGATGCAGTGGTGGCCTAGTGGGTGGGTGGGTGTGGGTCGTGGGTTTGAACCCAGACACGTGCCTTATTTTGTGTTTTTCATCACCACTGTTCTCAAAAAGGTGAAGGAAACCTGCAAGTTCTAGAACCAATAATTAGAAAACTTGACATCCACCAACCTGCACTGGGCCTGCCTGGTGGATTACGGCCAGTCCCTCTCCTAGAGAGCCTGTTTCAGCAATGGGAACATTAAAGGCTGATTGTGAATATATATAAGTTACAATAGAACCTGTCAAACTAACATGAGTTTGTTGAAAAACGTCGTCGTATGAAAAGAGTGAGCATTTATTTGCCGATGCACTCCCGGCTCTGTTACGTCCTCGAATGATAAATGACAATGAAACACTTTGCACGCTCACATCAAAATGTAGGTGCTATTGATTACCAACGGCGAATGGTATTCTTAGTTCGTGAGTCCGACTCGCTCTTTACCGGTCTTTTAAGTATCAGATTCTGTTCTTCATTCAAGATTTCTTTATGAAGCTTCAAATATTCGATACAATAGTGTTGTAAGGTCGAAGGTATTTGTGGAGCGAAATGATAGTCACGACTGCTCAAATAATACTCTCCTTTATTTTAGGATACACATGATTATATAAGGTTGGTTACATACACATTGGTACACTGCATACACACTACACCTCCCATGGCGAGGTAAAATAAAATAAAATTACAATTTTGTTTTATTTTTATAATACATTTACAATTACACAAGAACAAGATAATTACTGTTTAGGATAATACAATTTTGTTCTGTTTTTGTGAATGGTGTCTACATTACCATTCTTTATTATTTTAACATTTGGTGACTCATCTGATATAACTCTATATGGTCCCGAATAAACACTATCTAATTTATTACACATATTATTTTTAACTAAAACTAAATCATCAGGATGGTAAGTAACTGGATTTATATTTCTGTCATATCGTTCTTTTTGTTTTAATTTACTTTTGAGTAAGTTGTCTCGTGCATCTTTCTGTGACTTTTGTAATCTAAATTTTAATTCTAATGGATAATAATCAATGTTATATAGTGGATCAACAATCCTATTGGTCAAATTGCTTGGTAACGAGCACTTTTTTCCGAAAACTAACTCGTAAGGGGTATATTTTGTTGCTGAATGTACTGTAGTATTGTAGCAAAATGACCAAAATGGGAGCCATGTACTCCATGTCTCTGGATGGTTGTCGGTTTGAATACGGAGAAATGAATTCAAATGCTTGTGCGTGTTTTCCAAAGCACCTATACTTTGGTGATGATATGCTGTTGAGTTTAGTTGTTTAATATTTAATAGATTACATACCTCCTTGAATGTTGATGACAGGAACTCGGTACCCCGATCCGTCGCTATCTCCTTCGGTACTCCATACCTTAATATAAAATTATGAACTAACGCTTTCGCTACTTCTTCCGTTCTGCGTGTAACTAAGGGATATGCCTCAATGTATTTGGTGAGTTCACACTGCAACGTGAGGATATAACTATAATTATAATTATCCCTTTCCAGAGGACCTACTAAGTCAATATATATTTTTTCAAAGGCACTATGTGCTGTTGTTGTTATTTCCATAGGTTGTTTGGTATTCTGCGGTGAATACTTTTGTTTCTGACATTTGTCGCACCTCTTTATAAACCCTTTTATATCATCTTCTAATCCCGTCCAATAGTAGTATTTTTTTATATTGTTGAACATTCGTCTCGTACCCGCGTGGCCACTGGTAGGTAAGAGATGAAAATCGTTCAAAATTACTCGTTTATCTTCTTTATTCTCTATTCGTTGTACATCTTTTACTATATGTAATTGTGGTCCGGACCACTTTTCCATTATATCTATTTCATTTAATAACTTTTTTTATAAAAATGTGATTTTTATTACTTTTTATTAAATAGATTTCCGTAATATTTAAGCTTCTACAAAAATCTTGTAACTCTCTCACAAATTCGGCTCGCGATATTTGCGATGGAGAAGATACATGTTTAATATAGATAGTTTTTTCCTTAGGAATGTACATAAATGTATTACTTTCTTTACATGTTTCACCACTTTTTCTAATTGTTTCTAACTTGCATGCATCAATAAAACGTAATTCCACTGACTCGTTTAAAGTATTAGTATTAGGAGTGCTTACAACGTTTGGTTGATCAGACCGAACTGTAGTTGTGCCACTCGTTCCTATCTTAGAATTATTGTCAATCAGGTTTCTTTTCTGAGCTCTTGTCATAACTGAAACACACGACTCGTGCATTTGTTTTAAGTCATTACATGTTATGGAAATTCGTGACAATGCGTCTGCTGCCGCATTTTCCGTACCCCTGACATGTTCTATCGTAAAATCATATTCTTCTAGTAATAACCTAAATTTAAATAACCTACTTGACGGGTCTTTCATGTTAAATAATGAAATTAAAGGTCTGTGGTCTGTGTATATTTTAAAATGTTTTCCGTACAAATATGGACGAAAATGTTTGATCGCCCACACTATAGCTAACAATTCCTTATCGATTGTTGGATAATTTATTTCCGCTTTGTTTAGTGTTCTACTTGCAAATGATACTGGTCTTCCATTATTGTTAGACAAAATTGCTCCGATTGCATAATTAGAAGCGTCTGTCTGGAGATTAAACTCATTTTGTTCTGTGAAATCCGGATATTGTAAAATTGGTGGAGATATGATTTTTTCTTTTAAACTATCAAATGCCGACTGACACTTTTCATCCCATATAAAAGAAGCATTTTTACAACATAATTTGTTAAGTGGATAAGCTAACTCAGCAAAGTTTGGAATGAATTTTCTATAAAAATTAACAAACGCAACAAACCTCCTCGTCTCGTCTACATTTGTTGGACACGGATATTTTTTTACTACATTTATTTTATCCGGGTCAGGTAATACACCGTTACCTGATACCACATGGCCTAAATATAGTAATTCCTTCTTTAAAAAATTACATTTCTGCGGGTTTAATTTTAAATTTACTTTCCGCAGTCGTTCGAAAACGTCTTGTAGATTCTTGTTATGACTATCTAAGTTTCTACCAAAGACCACTAAATCGTCTAAATATATAAGGCATTTTTCATACGTTAAGCCAGACATAGCCATGGTCATCATTCTGGAAAATGATCCTGGACTCGTTTTTAAACCCATTGGCATACGAGTCATTTGGTATTGTCCTGAACAGAATGCTGTGTACTTTCTGCTTTCCTGTTCTAGTGCAATATTATAGTAACCTTGATACATATCTAAATGTGAAAAATATACCGAACCCGATAGCGAATCAAGTATTTCGGAAATATTTGGAAGTGGAAACCTGTCGTCTTCAATACAATTATTTAATTTTCGGTAATCAATAACTAGTCGCCACTTTTTCTGACCTGTACCATCAGTCTTTTTAGGAACTAGTAATACTGGACTAGACCATTCGCTACGACATGGTTCTATGATCCTTTCTCTTAACATTTTATCAATTTGTTGCTTAATTTCTCCCTTCTGTGAATGTGGTAAACGATATGGCTTTGTAAATTCAGAAGTTACATTTGGTTTTAAACTAATGGTATGTTTATAAATACTTGTTGTAGTTAATCTATCCCCTGGCAAATAAAATATATCCGAGTACTTCGCGCATAATTTTTCTATGGATATTTGCTCTTCCTTATTAAGATGTTTGAGGTTTAGTACCGAAAATAATTGTTTTACTCTACTTGCATCACGTTCTGATTTGTCAAATTGGCAAACATTGTAGTTACTTAATTTTTCTATACATGGATTAATGTCCGTTAAGGTACACAACTTATCCGTTGTATTTAATATCTTAACCGGTATTAGCCCATTAACTGGTGTTGCTATGCAACTGGCCAATAATATTCCGTCACTAATTTCCTTAGAATGTACTACACACTCTTCTGTGAATTCGGTCTTAAAATAATGTATGGATTCACATCTTGGGTAAACTTCCATTGTGTTATTATAACTCAGTAAAGGTAAAACTATTTTAATTGAACTTTGTGTCAACAATGTTAAGTTATTATTACTGAAGTCTAATATGGACTTATGTTTATTAATAAAATCTTGTCCGATGATGCCATTAGCCCTACATGGTAGAGTATCGAAAACATAAAACTTATTACAAATAAGGTGATGATCACCCGATGACAACGTTAAACAAACATATCCCATTGCATGGACTTTGCCACCAATTCCATTTATGACTATGTCCTCTTTTTGGACTGGAATGTTTTGTTCTAGAACATATTTATATTTTATAGCCGAAATTGTAGCACCGGTATCGACTAACCATGAATAAGTTTTGCTATTAGAACTTAAGTTAATATAATAGTTAGTATCAGTTGCGAGAATAACTCTGTTATTCACGAAAAAACTCATTTGCATACTCTTCATTTTCCTGTCCCGTTAGAACATTAACCGCGTGTTTATTTGTATCTTTAGGGGTTTGGCTTATCCCTTGGTTACAGCGATTCCTATAATAACTCCTACCTCTACCACGCCATGGTGATCCTCGGCCTCGCTGTGGTGCACCGCGGCTCTGCTGATGCGCCTGCTGGCCCCCCCGAGGGTAGCCTCGACGAGCACTGGAATCATTGTTACGACCCCTGTTATAATATGTCCTGTTGTAATTATTATTTTGATAACCACTACGATAATTCTGTTGTCTTCCTCTAGGAGAATACATACCTAGGATCTCGCCAGAACTCGAACTCGGTCCCGCTATGGATGTTTCTTCATCCTTCGCACCTTGTATTGCGTCCTTCAACGACTCGTAGTTCCTAGCTGCAATGATAGTTGAAAGACGGCGGTTTCGCAACCCATCGGCAAACCTTTTGATAACTTGCTTTTCATTCAAGGGTTTAATTATTTTGTATGTCTCTAAGTTACCGTCGGCTTGCGATACCGTCAGATCCACGAAAAGTTCCGAAAGTTTGGTTCCGTAGTCCTGAATTGACAGTTCTGTTTGCTTTAATTGATTAATATTATTTTGTATCGCAAACGGTGATTTTTTAGGCAGTAACACTCTACGCATTTCCTTTACCAAATCATCAACATTAGAATAATCTAACTGTAACTGCAATTTAGCGTTCTGAGACAACCTACTCTTCACTACAAACTGTACTAGTTTCTTCTTACACTCATCACTAGCCAATAACGAGCTATAGTATTCTACATTATCAATAAATTGTTTAAGCGAACATTCATTGTCAGTTGGTATCATAGGTAATAAACTAAGAGCTACTTTCAAATCAAATGACTCCATTTTTGTATCCTCGCTACTACTCGTACTTGACGTAGAGGATAAATCTAAAATTTGTTTATACAATGACTCAAAATCAATACAAAATGTATTTATTAATATCTGTTCGTTTTGTCCTACTTTACCTTTCTTTACATCGTCTGATATCTTCTCTATTATATCAGTATATTTGTCATAAATTTCCTTTGAATCACACAACTTTTTCTCTAATACATTTCCTTGCCTTCGTTTAGGGCCAATTTTAATTAAATATGTTTTTATACATTTCAAATTTTTATATAATTGTTCTAAGACATCTGCCATTTCCTACCATCATTAGTTGTTTAATTAATCGCTTCGTTTATTATAGTTACTAGTACAATGTAACATATCATTTACTACGTTTATTATTATTACGATTATGTACTTATCTAATAAAGTTCTGAGTCCATTTTACGATGCCTGTTGTTTTTCCTCGAACTTTCACACACTCAGCACTTTTTTTCCACTTTCACTTCCACTTAAACCCATGATGTGTGAACCGATGTGTGATGGTATCCGCTATCTTTGTTTTCACACCATGTCGCCCTTCGACCGTCCTTTCTCCAGTGATGGTCCGGATTGCCTCGCTCCTGACCTTCTAGATATTGTACTCCTGTTCATCTCCTGATTTATCCAGCGTACATGACAACGCCGATACATTTGCAGCAGAAAATACAGCACGCCGAGTCCCAGAACCAGCACCACTATAGTCATCAGTATGGTGATGGTGGAAATATGAAATTTCACCTCTTCCAGCTGCGTGTTATTATTTCCTCCGGCTGCGTTTTGCACTACCACGGTTTCGTCTTTAGTTTGCGTAGTTCCCATTTTTAATGAACTCGTATTTTTCGTAAGCTACGAACCAAATACCACTTGTCACAAACGCGAACGTTATTAACGCTAGTGAATAATTATTATAATTCATCTTAGCTTGGCTCTACTTAGTCCAATTGTTTACACTGTACAACCCTTATATGGCACGGCGGTGTCGGTAAGGCGATCGCGCGGCGATGCCCGCTGGCAGGGTCGCCATGTAAGGTCGAAGGTATTTGTGGAGCGAAATGATAGTCACGACTGCTCAAATAATACTCTCCTTTATTTTAGGATACACATGATTATATAAGGTTGGTTACATACACATTGGTACACTGCATACACACTACAGTGTTACAATGGTTGCGGTGCGTGAGAAGAATAATGATACGCATAATTATATTTACTAAATACAAAATTAAAATATTTAAAAATTACAACTAGGATTTATTTGCAGTAGACTGCATAGACTGAGTTGAATGATACTTTTTGTAAATGGTGCGGCATTTTCCATGCTGGACTCAAGTTATTATCACGTTAGGTAAGGAGGTGACATTCGTATTACAGGCGATGATTATACGCCTCGTATTTATTGGGTATTTCCACTAAGAATTAGCATACAAGTTGAGAATACTGTGGACTGGGTACCTACGGACGTCGTGCAGTGATGATAATAAAATATCAAGCAATTTTCAAACACTTCGGTTCCATCATCGCAGAGATTTAAAAAACTGGCCAAGCGCGAGTCGGACTCGCACACGAAGGGTTCCGTACCATTATCGCAAAACACTGCATAAAAATCACGTTTGTTGTATGGGAGCCCCCCTTAATTTATTTTATTTTAATTTATTAATTATTATTTTTTGAAGAAAATATACAACTAAACATTCTGTGAATATTTCAAGCGTCTACCTATTGCCGTTATTAATATCGAGCCAAAAAAGGCAAAAATATCACGTTTGTTGTATGGGACCCCCCTATTTTATACTGTTTTTAGTATTTGTTGTTATAGCGGCAACAGAAATACATCATCTGTGAAAATTTCAACTGTCTAGCTATCACGGTTCATGAGATACAGCCTGGAGACAGACGGACAGACAGACAGACAGACAGACAGACAGACAGACGGATCGCGAAGTCTTAGTAATAGGGTCCCGTTTTTACCCTTTGGGTACGGAACCCTAAAAAGGAACTTCGAACGCGAGAAAAATAATATGTCGACGCAAGAAAGCAAACTTGTATTATCTCGAAAAGCTGAACTTTACACCAGAGCCAAAAAACTTTTTCTATGTTAGCATTCTAAAGTAAGTCTAACATGCATTTTATAATAGTTACAGCAATTGGTATTTCAATTTCAAGCAGCCATATTGGTGTATATTGGTAGTTGTAACGAGGACCATGTATGTTGACTGTCAAAAAAGTATTTTTGCTGTATCTATAATAAAATAAAACCATGTTTTTTTTTTATGTAGTAGGTATATAATGCATTTTGAAGTATGTTTTGTTAACAAAGTTAACGTCGTATCATGAAAACAAAACCGTAGGATAACGTTGTCAGACAGTCCGACGCAGTATTTATTCCTGATTACAAATATGCAAAAAGTAATTTAGCAATTTTTAGAGATAGGTACTACAAAATCGCTTTCCAGCGTCGTATGTTTATTGAATTTCGTTTTGAGGGGTCATTCACTGTATATAATTTAAGTTTATTTACTTTATTGAAACCTTCGTCTGGAGTTAGGAAGAGATGTTAGACGTATTATAAGATCTTGATTGTAGGTAACCTCTCCCTTGATACATTGTAGCAGAACAAAAAAAAAATTGTTTAAAAATAGTGACGTGAAAATAGTCGAGCGTCTATGTGAATCACATACCATAAGTGTTTAAACTTATGTGAATAGAATAAGTTTAAAAACATATACAGTAAGGTTCGTTGCAGCTAGTTTTAGCCAAGATGCGTTGTCGAGAGTGCAATGCAATGACAAAATAAATGCGCACACGTCATTTTTCAACTCTTTTGCTAATGAACATTACATTTATAAAATGTGTATTTATGAGAAATGGCCTTGCAAAGGCTGGCATAAACAGAGAGATTTATTATATATTTTTTGGCCAAAAAGATTTAAAAAGCGCACATCTCTGACTAGTATTGGATTGGCTAGTTAGAGTATAATTGTCTGTCTGTAGAGGTTTTCTCCGCACGAGTAAGGGTATGCAAAATAAAACGCACGTGTGCGAAATACACCGCAATGTGAACCTAAGATCGATGCAATAAAAGAGTGTGTGATGAAAAAATATAAACAGCTAGTTACAATCTGAGTGAAATCGTTATTGGTCAAACAGTTAGTCGAGCAAGTGGACACAATGACGCTTGCGTCACATCCGAGCCAGACAGCGGCGCAAACTAGATATTTGCACAAAATATTCCTACAAAGGCTTATAAAAACATAATTGTTTACACGGAACTCGTGGCTAAAGAATGACTGCAACGTCGACGTTTAAAAGTGGAGATTCACGTAGTTATTGCGCAGAGAACCTTCTCGATTATGACGACTGAGATGAGAGTTGTACCTACATGATGATAAGGCATGCTATTAAGCAAATCATTACACAATTATCGTTTGACCGTGCCGACTTGTTACTGGGACCAACTGTAGCCGTTTACACGCATATAATGATGCTTTCGAACTTTTTGGAACATATATTGTGCCTGCATTATAAGTTTTTACGATTTTCCGATAAATTTAATTATTCTGATCGCCGCTGCTGTTTGTGAGGTCACAGATAAGGTATAAAACCTGAAATTATGGTAATTGTATTGTTGATTTTCGGTAATCGATATCGTGTGTATTGCATGGAGTGAGTGCATACTATAATATTTTCCAAAAAAACATTTAATATGATGCTGTCTAATACTTCTACCGGATACTGGAATGAAATATTATCGAAGCTGTTGGCAACTGGTTGTCAATTCAGTCTGAAGGATTGTACTAAAATTGCAACAGGCAAAGCCTTTCAGGATTTATCCAATTGTAAAAGTAATATAATTTGGTAATATAAGGATGGGCAACGATGCCATAAGAGGTCTTCAGATACCTATTAAAAAACACTTTGCACAACGTGCGTAATATTTGCACAAAACTCTGGAAAGTCATTGACCAGCCAGCTGTAGCAAATAACGCACTTCGACACGGTTTAATAAAGATGTGCTAAACAAATCGTAAGATTGAAATCGACATCATTTTGTAGCGAGCTGCAGAAAGATGATGAATTTCTCCAATGCAACGGTAGGAGCACTTTCACCGGGCTCCCCCCCGCGCGCCGGCGCCGGCAGCGTCCGCCCCTATCCGTCCAAAGTTATGTAATTTTTGTACGGGTACCTATTTGAGTTTGTAAGTAAATCACAGCTTCATTAACTACACCTCGCTAAGGACAAAGCACTCTCAGGCTATTGCAGTTGTGCTTGTTATAATGAATTCTCATGTGCACGTAGGTATTGTGTGGGAGATCTATGTACCTAATTCTATTTATAGCACAGAATTGTTCTTTGTTCTAATATAATTATGAAAGTGCCACTGAGTACTTTCTTATAAAATATCTGATTGAATGTGTCTTTGCGGTATGTTACCTAAGTATGTCGGTATGTAGTAATCTCGTGCTTCTTATAATAAAGAAGCTCTCAAAACAGCTTATCTTTGCAATAAAAAAAACCCATTGAGGAACTTTAATATTTTTCTCATCTGACTTGGTTCTGACTCGCCACTGGGATTTCCCACTTCTTGTTGTAGTAACTTTGTATGTAACTTTTTATACTTTTTGGAGATCTTTGTATTGTTTTGAAAATTTATTCAACCAATCTCAGCAGCTAACTCGAATTCGATTAGTCACATTAATTTTTGATACAAAAACTGATCATGACAACTTTAGATTCTTCGGTTTGTTGTGTCTGTGATGTATTTAAAGATAAAAACAAAAAGATAAAATAAAGAACAACTAAAAATCTTTATTAATCTAAACCATAAATGGATACAATTTGCGCTTAGGGCGTGTCTCCCGTATCGGGAAACTACACATTATTTAGCTCGTGGCTATCTTTAAATATCTGATGTACTTCATTAGATTGTCTAACTATTGTTACTTCTTCACGCTCAAACGGCTGGACGGATCTGGATGAAATTTGGCACAAAGATAGATTATAGTCTGGAATAGCACATATGATACTTTTTATCCCGGGAATATGTTTCCTTGGGATAATTTTGGACATACACGCGGCCGAAGCCGCCGGCAGAAGCTAGTAATTTATATTTATGTATAGGAGAGATGATTTCAGATGATCATATAAAAACTATTGTCACTAGAGTCAGGTACTAAAAGAAAATAAACAGTCATGATCGATATGGTATTTACTTCGTGAGTTATTGTTCTATTCACCTGATTCTCCGCAAACAAAGGCTAACAAATCAAATTATTTATAATTTATCCATGTTTTTTTCTAAAACACTCTTTTCAATTGACTTCTGCTTACTAAATAGATAGCCGTTTCGTGGAAAATGCAGCAGTAAATGCAGACCAAGCCCTAAAGACGAATTAAATCTATGCTATGATATGTTTAGCGAGAATAGATGCCTAGTAATTTCTCTAAATAATTTATGTGAATAATTTTTCGTACGGTCAGTTTTTAAATGGACTTGTGTAGGAATGTTTGCCTTGCATAGAGCTATTTTAACAGTTTCCCAGAAGACCTTTAAGGACCTTTAGGGTTTATTTGAAATAAAGAATTAGTTTTTTTTTTGTTTTGACTTATTTTTCTTCCAAGCTGTACACATATTTCTTTTATAAGATTTGTTATAAATGTGTATTGCGAAGGCTTTTAAAACCTCGAAAAAAAAGAATAGAACATGCCAAATACATAACACAATGTTTTCCGCGGACTACTTGAAATGCAAACTACACAAAATAAGGCTAAACTTTCAGCAGATTATATCAAGGAAAATAAATATTGTTCAGACCGTCCTAGCTTTTAGAAAATAAAAATATAAGCTTCATATATTTTCCCGGTAGGTGACATGTGTACATAATCGAATAAGTCCATCGTATTACCTTAACCACAACATTTTTATTACCAACATGTCGCTTACCCGGAAAATTATGATAAAAAATATAGGTAGGTACATTATGTAAGTTTGTCATTATGAGCCATGGCATGGTTAACAATGTACATAACTTTGTAGTTTTATGTACCTATCTATATAGGTAATTTAAAATAGGGGCTTAAGATTTTGTCCACAAAAGCTCTATTATCAACAATATATATTGCAACAGAAATTGGAATAGTAATGCAACAGACATTGTATGCAATAATTAGCATGAAGTTAACTGGAACTAATAAGGCGGCAATTCTGTTGTGTTATATTGTTTAATATATATCACATCACATCACATCATCAGCCTATTAATGTACCCACTGCTGGGACACAGGCCTCCTCTCTGCGAGAGGGAATGGGCCGTAATCCACCACGCGGGCCCAGTGCGGGTTGGTTGGATGTCACATGTCTTCGAATTTTTGGTTCTAGGACATGCCAGTTTCCTCACGATGTTTTCCTTCACCGTTTTGAGAGCAGTGGTGATGAAATAATTTACACAAAGTAAAGCTATATAAGATATACAATTGAATATTCTAAAAAAAAACAAACCTATATACAAATACAAAAGTGAGACGGCAAAAAAGCTCATTGTGCATCATAAAATTCGTCCACATCGATGTCAATGGGAAACGTGTCCAGAACGCTGGCAGCATTGCCCCGTTGTATGGCAATATTGTTGCACGTTGTTGTTTAATAGTAGGTACTTACACGCGTTGAACTCTTTATTTAAAGCAATTTGACATCTCTTCACACACTCGGCGCAATTTGCGAGAAGAGTTTTTCATAAGTGCTTTTAAAGTGGAAATTTAACACTTATTTCTTTCACAAAATGCTCAGTTCTCTTAAACGATGGACTTAAACTGCACTGCTAAAATAGCAAATGACGACTATTATCTAAATATAAGGACGACTCGAGAACACGAGAACATTGTTATTGAGGAATCCAGCAGCCTAATTGCGTAAGTGAATTCTGCAAAGGAAACAAGTCGATTCTTTCAAAGAATCAGAATCATTTCTTTCAACTTTTTCGGTATTGCGAAACTAATTTGGAAAGCTAACGTTAGCGTTCCAAAACCTCCTTTGAGTTGAACACAGACTACTTAGAGATACTACGGAGTTGAAGATAACAATACACAACACCAATAGTGAAGCTTTATATCGATTCTTCCGCTTTCATTCATTCTTTTACAATCAATTCTACGTCAAAATATTGGTAATGAAAAGAGCATAACCTTTCCGTTTCAGAGTGTAATATGCAATACGAAAAGTCGTTTTTGGGAAGGTTCCAACTTGTTTGCTTTGCAGAATTCACTTACGCAATAAGGCTGCAGGTTTTTCTTTGTTAAGATAAAACCATTTTTCGTCTGATGTTCATATGAAGTTTTATAAACATAATATTGTAAGTATGAGAGGTATATTTTTAAGTAAACCCATGCTATAGAAGGTAATTTGTATCCAGTAAATCTTACAAATATACGATTAATAATAGTATAATGATTTTTTCTGGTGATACAAAACTCATTGTGTTTATTTATAGTATACTCCCTGTGGCTTACAATGGGCCTTATCAGAAAGCTTACAGTCACTCAAAGGGCAATGGATAGGGCTATGCTCGGAGTTTCCTTTCGTGATCGAATCAGAAATGTAGAGAATCAGGGTTACCAACATAGCCCGAAGAATTGCCAAACTTAAGTGGCAGTGGGCAGGGCACATTGCTCGCAGAACGGATGGCCGATGGGGCAGAAAGGTGGCCGATGACCTGGTGAAGATTGCGGGGATCCGCTGGTTACGAGACACACGGGACCGGTCAATGCGGCGACGCTTGGGGGAGGCCTATGTCCAGCAGTGGACGTCTGTGGTATTGTCAGATGACCTCCATCAAATAGAGAAAATCTACCATGCAGAATTTATCTCGATCGGTATTAGAATAGAATGTTGATTTACTCCGCGCTCCTAAAGATATCGGTGGATCAAGTCGCATTTGATTCATCGATTTCTCTGTAAGTCTATGCAAAGTACTGCAGTTACCTGCTACAGATGAAAATCGAACAGGATTTATAGATTTGCATATTTATATAGTTACGCGATCTTTATTGATTTAATCACGGTAAATGTAAATATTGTTAACTTTATGTCACCTCTGACTAGACCAATACTTTCGAGTAGGTTACATATGACCATGTTTCTACGTATGAATAAAATATACCGCTTTAGGTAGGTATAATTTACCCAGTTCAAGGATTTTAGTCACAGTTTTACTTTCTGTTATTGTATTACATAACACACGCTTTGTTGGCGTGAAAAAGTTGGCATGACTGGGTTCTTGACTTTGCAAACTTAAATACGAGTACAACAGCTCTCCAAGATTATTTGTTTTATAAAAACTTGTTATAGGTAGATCAATCTTTCGGCCTAGTCTATCTAGGCAGATTGATGGGTCTAACATATATTTATGTATTGTTTTTTTTATAGGTACATACAATGTCGGTAATTTTTGATTATTTGTTACACATTTTTAATGCACTTCAGTGCGATTTCTGAATCTAAATGTGTTATTGTGTGTGTTCTTCTTTTAAATAGTGTTTGTTTGTCTCAGGCGTATCGGCAGAGGGTGTCCTCATCAGTACAAATCGCGAGGATCGCGGCGCTGACAGTGGTGGCTGCGTCGTTCATCCTCGGCGCGTTCATCCTGGCCTCGAGCTGGGTGGCGGCGCGGGCTTCATGCCACCAGCTCGAACAGCTGGATGCCATGCTCGATAAGGAGCTGGCACTAGAAGGACGGGCGTACGGGAACGACGCCTTGTTGGCGGTAAGTACCAAGAAACAAATATTGCAAGCTTTCCTTTTTTCTACAAAGAGCCAAGCAGACGAATATAGTTGAAGTTGTGTATATACTCAATTGTTACTCAGGATTTCAGGATGCATATATCCTAGAGACCTGTTAATTAGTAACATTTTAGAATCGTATGTGTCTTATCAAAGGCTTATCACTAAAGTTTAGGCCTGACATACTCGTAGTTAAACCCAATAAGACCCGAATCGGAAATCGAACAGAGGAAGGTAGGATAAGTAGGCGATGGCGTTGTAGTAAAGTGGTGGTTCAGCCCACCGTATTCATGAAGAAGCTACATTCATAGTATAAATATGGTCAGGCTAACTTGCAGAACAGCATTATGCTTTGGCAGAGTGCCAGCCGACTAACTACTTACACATCGGTAGCTTTCCCCTAATAACGTCACGACCTTTGTACTAGCAGGTATTATCGACACGGACATCGAACGTCAGTTCATACATTTTAAATGTTTAGTGTTAAAAACTTAAAGTTTTTGCTGTAAAAGCAGACTTCCAAAAAACATTGAGGTCGGTTACAAACTTATGTTTGACGTTATAGTTGGAAAAGCGAGTCTAAAGTATAAAAAATTTAAGAGCAAAAAATTTTTTTTTACAAAAAAATACAACCGACTTTCAAATAAAAACACTACAAAGTCGGTGTTCCTGTTTTTGTTTCTTAGTTTTCTGGAAAAAACCTTTATATTTTTGCCTTTTTAGTTGTGGTAATTAATGAGTAAGTTCAATAGTAATCCTGCTATAATCCCCAAAGTTATGCCTGAATAGATTACCCGAATAACAGAAAACTAACATAACCGGTGAAATGAGAGTGTACCAGGGTGAACTGTACATATCTGCGTACCCCTTTAGAGCGTACCAGCGTGATGTTATGTTATGAAATGGCGTAAACAATAAACAGACATCCGATTGCAGCAATCCCTAGAGATTTGCCGTTGTTAATTGAAGAGTTTTGTTGTATATCTCCGAAGTTCGTCATCAGATCTTGATCAAATTTAATTAAATGGGACCACACGCGAGCACCATCTATCAAATAAAAAAGTTTCATCAAAATCGGTTCACCTAGTAAAAAGTTTTGAGGAAACAAACATTTAAAAAAATACAGTCGATTAAAGAACCTCCTCCTTTTTGAAGGTTAAAAAGACACAGCAAAGTGCAAAACCAACTTCCTATAAAATTTAGTTTTGGAAGTCGGTGTTTCTGGTAATGTTCTTAATTTTTCTGACGTCTCATTTTCGAAGCTGATTAAAACTGAGGAATGCTTAGTCTTTGAAATCATCTTTAAATTTTAGTCTTGTTTTAGATTTGGCAAAAGTTACGTCTAGATATAGTTCTCGCCAAACTTCTTGGCCACCCTGAAGTTGGCTACAATGGCTGCGCAGTAGTAAATCTGATACAAATGGCATGCCTTTCGGATGGAAAAACCAACTTCAGGGCGGCCCAGAAGTTTGGCTCGAACTATGCAGGATGCAAGGAGCAAATTCGTACCCATGTTCTGTGTACTTATATGTTCTTATATTTTGTAAAGTTATTTTAGGAATGCACTTGTAATGTAAAGACGTAGAAGGAAAACTAAACATTTACAATGTAGGTAATCAGGCAAGGCTTATCGACACGCAACTTAAATATGTTAATAACAATCAGGTCTTCTGGAAATAGTGTTCTACAGATTCTTTTATTATTTAAATAGTAATGAATCTAGGTATATAAATAAAATAAAAAATTCAATGCCATTAGTTGGCAAGAGAAATATTAATTTTGATTGTTCGTAATAGAAATAACAGAAAATTTTAAAAGCGGCCTGAAAAATTTGAAAATTTGGGGCAAACTGAAAGTGCTTTTTAATGAGATTTTTGAATGAACATACCCCGAGTTTCTCAGCTCAAAATTATCGTAGAATTAATACAAATTGTTAAGCACGCATTGTCTGCTGTGATTGGTTGAATGAATTTTCAACAGCCAATCACAGCAGATAACGCGAAAACGATAGAAGTTTGAAATTTTGAGAGGATTTTATACTGTATGTGTCATTTAAGAAAGGGTTTTTCGAAATTCATCCCCTCAAGGGGTGAAATAGGATGGAAGTTTATGGTCATTTTTATTTACTCTAAGACAGTCTGGGAGCACAGTTAGATTTTCCACAACTGACCAGGAGACCAGAATCTTGAAGTAAAAAAAAATACCGGGTCTGAATCATGAGTAGTGAGTTGGTGGTGGTGGAGCCTCAAACTACCAGGAGTACAGAAACATAAAGAAAAAAGGTATATCCGGGGATGGAATCATGTGTGGTAAAGACTCTCGACCTACCAGGCAATCAAAATCATGAAGAAGTAGAAAATTTAATCATTAATTATATATTAAACTAGGTGCCCACCTACTTTACTATAAATTCAGTTCGTATTAATTTAAACAACCAGAAGTGTCTGTTTCGTGTTTTAATATCATTAGCATTGAAGTGGCCGCAAACGAAGATATCGATTGAGTCTGCAGTTCACGAAATCAAGAGAAGTCACGTTCCTCGAGATACCTAACGCCTACTTGCGTGACTTTCTTGTACATATCGGCTGTTTGCATGTATTTTTTTTGTTACCTAATGTAACTAACGTAGGTAACGTAACGTACGTTTATTTAAATCATCAGATAGTTACATATAAAGGGATCATTCTGTTCATATAACAAACTAGCGGACGCCTTGCGGTTTCACCTGCTTAGTTCCCGTTCCCGTGGGTATACAGGGATAAAAAGTAGCCTATGTCCGGGGATAGTGTAACTTCCCAACGGTGAAAGAATTTTTGAAATCTGTCCAGTAGTTTTATACAAAAATACAAATCTTTCCTCAGTATAGATGATGATCTTGAAATAAAACCACGTAAAACTATATTTTTTACGTAACAATTCTTAGAAAAAACATGATAATAAGTAAGAGTCTTGTAATCAAGTCATAAAAAGCAAATGATTAATGAAAGCAAGAAATCTGACGATTACACTATGAAGTTAATGTGACAAGAGTAGTTACACTGTGATGAATATTGATTTACTCGCCACAGCGCAGTTCCACACAACTGCAATTATTTCAACATTGAATGAACATGTCGGATAGGTATTTAGCAGTAATTACACTTCTTCTCAGGCTTCTTATGTTGTTATGTAGTTAACTTTAAGAAACCTTGGATTCAACGTAATTAGTAACTGAGTTTGCCAGTAAGCCGTACTTGACATTTTTTATCATTTTCATGTGTGCAAAACGCTGTAAAAACTGGCGGAGGATAAAATAATGTGAATTTAAGATGACATATCCGTCATCCGAGTCGGCTGGGCAGCGTTCGGGAAGTTGCGCGGTGTCTTCTCGTCCAACTTACCACAGTGTCTCAAGACAAAAGTCTACGACCAGTGTGTGTTGCCAGTGATGACATATGGCTCTAAGACGTGGTCGCTTTCTGATGAGGCCCATTGTAAGGGCATCATCAGAAAGCTTACAGTCACTCAAAGGGCAATGGAGAGGGATATGCTAGGCGTTTCCTTGCGTGATCGAATCAGAAATGTAGTGATACGTAAGAGAACCAGGGTTACCGACATAGCCCGAAGAATTGCCAAACTTAAGTGGCAGTGGGCAGGGCACATTGCTCGCAGAACGGATGGCCGATGGGGCAGAAAGGTTCTGGAGTGGCGACCGCGAACCGGAAGACGTTGCGTTGGAAGGCCCTCCACCAGTTGGACCGATGACCTGGTGAAGGTTGCGGGGATCCGCTGGTTGCGAGACGCACGAGACCGGTCAATGTGGCGACGCTTGGGGGAGGCCTATGTCCAGCAGTGGACGTCTTTCGGCTGATATGATGGTGATGATGATGATCCGTCATCCACAAGATTGCGGGGATCTGCTGGATGCGAGTCGCACGGGACCGGTCAATGTGGCGACGCTTGGGTGAGGCCTATGTCCAGCAGTGGACGTCTTTCGGCTGATATGATGATGATCCGTCATCCACAAGGTTGCGGGGATCCGCTGGATGCGAGTCGCACGGGACCGGTCAATGTGGCGACGCTTGGGGGAGGCCTATCTCCAGCAGTGGAAGTCTTTCGGCTGATATGAGGTTGTTGCAATCTGCACATCATATCTTATGGGAGTGTATTCTTTGGCAGAATGAACGTAATATTATGTTGAATAATGTAGAGGCTACCTCAGGATTTGTTTACTATACGGACCTTGTGGAAACTAGAACAAATTTCCGTGCGTTTAAGCGTTTTTGCCATACCTATTATTGGAATCAAACATAACAGCTCACAATGTTAGGACCCATTAATATTAATTCTTATTTTTATCCGTGGTGCTAGGCAACTGGGCTTATCCCAGTTGTAAACGACCCTTTGTGCCTAGTGGCCTTGTTTGTTCTGTCTCCTGCTTGATATGGAGGGAAGTGGAAATTTATGTTTTTTCCTACTCCTCCGTGATTCTTTTCTGATTAATTTCGTTGCGGGATCCAAGACAGTTAAATTCATTCTCCGGGCTTCCGGACTTCGTCGAGCTTCATTGCCTCGGCGCTTTTCTGGTGGTCGCCACTGTTGATTCTGGCTTTCAGGAGTTGCAGTGGTTTGGGAATAGTGCGGTGGGATTGATATGATGTTGTTGATCCATCATCCGTGACTTGAACTAAGTTACATTGAATGTTTGCTCAAGTTATGTAATCTTTGTAGAGATGTGTCGGTTCCGTGTACGGACTGGTACTTAGTCGTTTTAATTGCTGTGCGTGGAAACATATAACAAAGTAAAGATGACGATAGTACTGCTATGGCTCAATAACGAACATTCACACCTATTATTTATTTATTGGCCTATCTACAATTGTTACACTGTTTATCCTAGTAATACAAGCAATATGATACAAGCATAGTGTACAATATGATGCTATATACACAGCATGCAAATATGTCACATTATAACATAATGATGTTGAGAAATCGATCAGTTTGTTTAAATTTTGACTTTCAACCTAAACCGAAAGCCCAAACCTATTGTTTGCACGTAATTATTTTTGATAGCCATAATATAATAGATAATCCTTTATGATGTTGACCTATCACCTTCGATCGAGATGCGTAGCAAATCAACAAGGTATAGCAAGAGTTTCGTGGAGTCAACAACCGACTCCTGGGTGACCTTCATTACAATATCAATGAAAAGGTTCAAGATTTATTTGAGATGAAGATTCATGTCAAATTCGCTTATCCTTCAAGATACTTCATTAACTTTCACTATGTATCTTGAACATGTAGAAGGGTTGGGTGTTGACCTCGTCTGAACGGAGTTTAATTTATCAGCACTTAACTTGCATATCTTGGTAGTGTTCTCTAGCATCATCAATTGTACTGGTTTACAAGGAAGGGCGGCTCGTGTTTAATGGTAGATGGTGCCGAACGAAGTGAAGTTATGTTGGCTATGATGTAACGAGTAAATGACCCAAGCTTCGCGCGAGCTAACAGGCCACACGCTGTATAGGTCCGCAGGTCCACACGATGAGGAAATATTGTAGCGCAATATTTACTTAAATGTATGTATACCTACTTGTATGTAACGTAGGTATACATATTTTTGTAAGTTTCCTTCGAGCCCGTCGAGCATTGAAGAGGTACCGAGTTGCGTTGGACCGGATCACCTTGAATTGCTACACAGAACATGGATGGAGTTGACTTGTGGCTTTAATCTAACGATTTCTGTAACGTACGATTGCGAAATTTGATGTAGTATCTATCTAGTACCTATCTGCCATTTGTACAGAGTCCGTCGCACTGGTAACATAAAACATTTTGTTGTTTAGCTCGAGGCTAGGTCTCATGCCTTTCGGAGAACTTTGTTTAGTAAACATAGTATACATTACATAGACTGTTGTTTACTCGTTTGTTTTCTCAAAACGATCATTTCGTCATCACAAAGATACAAACAATTTTAGTTAGGACTTGAGAGAACGAATAAAACAGAGAGCCATGGATTTTATCTTTTTAACCTCAAACTAAAGTACCTTTTAGATAGTCATAACAGTCAGGTATAAAGTAATATCTACCCGCAGGCAGAATTCAAGCGATCAAAGGATTTGCAGTGGGGTTAAGTCAAAGGTCAGTTGCGCTTCATCTAGAGAGGATTTAATGCAATGCACAGATACCTGGCCGTCGACGTCGGTGATTATGGATCTGTAGCGAAAGCGGCTGGCGACGGCGACGGGTCAATGACCCCCGCGCGCATCACTTCGTGACACATGGTAATGTCATTTGAACTGATGTGCGCTCAGTATGGCACGCACTCGTCACCAGACGATCAGACGCATCGCTTTGGTTTCACATTGCATTCATAATACAACATGAATGCAATACGAAACTTTAATGCGATATATCCGTCTCAACTTCATCGAAAGTAAGATCTCGCAAACAGGAAAACCTATAGTAATTCCGAAATAAATATTGGTGTCGAAACTTATAACTGTAGGTGTGCGAGTGAAGCGAATGTCGCCATATACGGCATACAAACATTCAAATATGAAATGAGCAGGATTTCACGTTCTGTTTTGTTCATACGAGCATGACGTGTTGCCAATATTGGTGGATGTCTAATAGCTGTGAATGAGACAAAGACTGGCCATTTGTGTAGCGTAGGTAATATCTAGTCTAGTCATTAGACTGTCTGTGCATTTTACAAGTTTACAAAATAATATTTTGCACGTAAAATATGTATTTGATCATATTTCATTTCATCAGGTAAAATTAAGTAAGTAAGCGAAATATCGCAGCAGTTGGAACAGTAAAACTAACAAAAATATGTCACTATTTGACCTGCGGTCTTCGGCACCGAAATATTAGCATAGGCGTAAATTGGCAGGGGAGGGGGTGGGTAGGTGGCCGGGTGGACCGTGTTCTTCCTCAGTTAGGCTCAGTTGTAGCAGTAGCATATTTACCCAAGAGATCCTTGGCGGGAGACAGCGAAAGGCGGTGCAGTCCAGCCCTAACTAACAGCTTAGCATATTTTTTATGAAACAAGCACTACTAATCTACCTACTAGTGGCTCTTCAAGCCACTCCGTCTTGTCTGACAAAAGTAAACCTCACCTATCCGAGGTAGGATGCTTAAAATTTTCGAGGTCGCTTCGCTAGCTCAATTGTATTTTTTTTGCATTTGTCAACACAATAACTCCTACGAATACAAATATAGAAGTAGCCTCAGTATACATTTATTTAGATGAACGTAAAAAAAAATGTTATTAATCCGAGGGGAGGTGCTGAAATGTTTTGAGCCCGCTTCGCTCGCTCCGAGGCTCTGTCTTTTATTCGTCGATTCGGCTTCATTGACCATTGCAGCTTAGGGGCCAGGAAAATAGCCCTAGATATGCTAATTAATATTAGTAAAGAAAAACCGATATTTTTGTTGTTCTATAGTGTTTTGATATTGATACTCATTAAGTCTATGGAGTTTCGTTAGCTTACTTTTTTGACCCTGAAGTTTCATAGTTTTGAATGTGAAAGTATCACAGGTCATAGAAACAATTCTACCATTTCCGTTAGCATGTTTCAGTTTTTTTAATTACCATTGCCTAACAGCTTGGTAACATAAACTGCTCAAGTATTTTCTACCGCGTAACATATGCGAAGCATATCTAGAAACTGTTGTCTGTGTTATTTAGGCACAGATCAATAACTTTGTTTGTTTCAACGACTTCAATACTTTCAATGGCAGGACTTTCTTTTTCCTTTGTTTTCTTTCTGGCCTGTAACACATTCATAATGTGGTTCGCTACGAGGAACATGTATCACGTTTTCATGGTCAGATTTCTCTATTTTGTTTGTTGCTTATGTCTTGTTCTGACTGTCATTGTTATGCCGAAGTGTGACACGCTAGGTATCGGCCCTGTCATTTAAAGCTCCGAAATATTTGTACTATATGTAGTTAAGTATAACTTCACAGCAGTTGAAATTGTTGTCAAATGACATCACAGTGAAGGCGTCACTCGGACAATAGGTTCTTCCGTCGCCGTCGTGAATCTAATATTAGAATCGATTTATTTACTTCAGCTATGTCATGTATTCACGTTGATAAAGCTTGTTAGCGATACAATTATGCAGTTAGCATTAGCATCCTGTCATTTGGAATTTACACCAACGTAATGTCTAGAAAAATAGACGGAATTAGAAACAAACTCACTATTATAATATGTGAACATGACTGGTTATATTACGCCGCTAGAAGAAGTTCCAACATTTTATTAATCGACACAGGTCGTTGATCTTATTATATAAAATCTTCCAATCGGTTACGATTTCGTCTTCGGTCATAACAACTAACTTTGTTGATTCAACTTTGAAAGCAGTTCGTGTAATATTTACAAATTTCTATTCGATTTTCGATTCGAGAGCTTATCTATTCAAAATAAAAAAACTAACTTCAAGAGCACTTAAATTCTAGCGATTTACAGAATACAGCACAGCTAGAATATTCTATAATCCTACTCATGCATCACTTAAATTAAATTCGCTTTTTTATATTCCATTATCATCTTTATGAGGCCGAGGGATTAAAGAAATAAAAACACACACAATGGGAGTTGAAATAGTTTTCACAGGCTTTTCTTTTACAAAAGCACTTATGCTGTTTGCTTAACCGTATTCGATGGCATTAAGAAGTACAAAGGACTTTGTAAACGTGTGTCAGCCATCAAAACCATGATAACAGTCAGTCCCAAACAAAGGCCTACCCATAGTATTCAACGTAGTGGTCGTGTTCAGGATGTGAATGTATAATCCGGGTGTCCTATTGTAGCCGTGGCCCTTGTTGTAACATCTTACAATGATCCCTCAGTCCAGGCAATTCCCCACACCCAGAGCGAGGGGACGACACTTGTAATTGGAAAGCAAGAACTTATAACATGTAGGTGTATAGGCTTCCTGTACGTAAATAAACACAATACATCATGATTTCCCTTTAGCGACAAGATTTAACAGTAATACATACAGTCTTTAATCTACCATTCATTTGGAAACCTAAATTTTTCAGTATCGGTTTAGGGTTATTTCATTCTTCGTGTCGTAGTTAAAATTTTATGGCCGCGAATGCGTTTTTTATGATTTACTGAAAATGCATGAATGTATGGTTTTTCGTAACTTGGAAGTCGGAACAGTATGATCATAATAATTACAAAATGAATGATCGTTAATATTATGTGCCTCATATTTACACGTCGTCAATATAATTTTCCGTTTAATAAACTTTGACTCACCCGTGTTTTTGGCAACGCCGGCGAGTAGAAATGTAAACATTCAAAAGCCGTGAAGTCCTTGAGTCAGTCGCCGTGACCGATTGTATTGAAAATTAACACGTACTTGGCTTGCTTATTACAATGAGAACTTTACAACGAACGTTGGTAGTACAGAGTCTCGATTGTTCAGTTTTATGCTCCTAATTGTTTCAGCAGTGAATTCTGTTAATTTCCATAGTAATTAGTAGGCTAAACATTAAGCAACCATAATTTCGTAAATTATGTCTCTGAAGACTTGTCAGACAAAATATTCATTGCCTCCAGAGAATGGAATCCTCGTAGAGAGCGTAGGTAAGACCTTTGATAGACGTTTATAAGCACAATATTCTTAGTAAGAAGGGCGCATAGCCCTCAGCGTCTACTGTCTGCAACATCTTATGATACAAGTTTTATTTATATAATTTGACGTTTGTAATACCTACTTACATTGACATTTAGTTTCAAGATAAATCGGTAGTAAAATATGGAAAACAAATGCATGTTTGGGGCTTAATTTTCCATGATAGAGCGCTGTATAGCCGAACTATCTAGACTTTATCCGTGCATTAGGTTATCTGCGTCATTTTTCAAAACAACAAAAATTGTCGTACTTATGTCTAATTCATGTGCTTGTCCACGTGTGTGTGTGTTGAGCGGAAGCCGGCGATTTTCCGCGCACGCGCTTCACAATGATCCTCCCGCATCCGTCCTCCCGCGCAGGCGCTCGCCCACTGCGCTGTCATCGTCTAATTATTGACTCGCCATCGTTCTTTAATTAACATTCTTTCTGCTCGGGTGACTTCAACAAGTGCTCTTGAGACTTGATCATCATGTGATATGTTATTACATGTAACTAGCTTCGCTCTTAGGTGTACCTACAATGACTACAGGAACGTGTTTAGTCTTTCATTAAGTTTTCACAAGATAGATAGAATAATATGTTTTGTTGCACACAAAAATTGTTACACGCTCTTTCACAATATTGCTAATTCTTTGGTTACAATGGCGGTCTTATCGCAGTCGGCTATAAAATTAAAGGCTATATTTGGTTATCGATTAACAACGTACCGTGGACATCATAAATATTTTACATTTTCTTTTACATGTTATAATAGTCCTTGATGGAACTATTCGCTAATGGTTTCACAAAACAATTCCTCTTAGGTTATAGAGCTAGATAAACAACTAGTTCATTGTTCTCTCGGAAGGCTCGATGCTATTGATGTCGCCATTCGATGCCTCTCTGAGAACCTTTGATCGCCCTGGGGTACGTAAGGTTCTAGTTACATTATTGCAATTTGTAACCTGCCGGGAACACGGACGCTGCGTCGTATTTCTTTACTTAGATATTTTAGTTCCTGATGCCACCGTAAAAGGCAAAAGGCAATTTACCAAAAGAAAATCTTTATAAAATAAGTGTGATTTATTCTTCTTAAAATAATAATTTATTTATCCTTTGGGTCCGTAATAATATGATATTGTAGAAAGATATTATATCGTACTTGCTAATTAAATATGCACGGCGATTCTAATGATAATCAAAAACTTATCTTTTCAAAGCAAATACTTGTTTTACATAAAGGTATTTGTTCAACCAGCAGCCTGTTCATGTTACACAGATTCATTACAATACTGTAAGGATTATGCGAACATTGTTTTCCCAGATTGTTCCCAACTATATAAAACAACTTAGTTAAAAGTTCTGAATAACCGAAATACAGCTAAACAAAAACACGCAACTGAGCCGAGAAACTTTCTTAAGAAATTAATTGGTAATCCATACTAGGTACGTACCACTCCACAGGGGGAGGGCGCGTAAGTTAACATATAAATACGTGGATCTATATTGGGTAGTTAGATAGATATTATGTTTTAATTTTTCAGTTTTGAATATGGAGATATTTTGATAATTTTGGTCTCAAATGAAAGGTATGGGAGTAGAACCTATTTATCCGTTTAAATAATTAAAAGACGGTCCACACTTTTATGAGATATTAACTCATTATTGAATCCTAAGTGAAAGGGTCAAGAAGGTAAGGGGTACCGAGACACGTTTGTTTGATCGTGTTAGCGACACTGCCTTTACATTTTTTTCGTATCGTTTGGAAATATTGGAATACATTGGTAGACAGGTATTAACGACTTTTATTTTTTTGTTATGTGGCGTTGACTTTAGTTGTAAATCTATGAGATGATATTATCATCAGGAAGGATCACTAATATAATTAAAAAAAACAAATAATGTTCAACATTGGCCGCTGGTAAAGCACAATCAACAATGACACTAGTAATTAATAATAATAATTAATTAAAAATTAGTAAGAAATAAAAGGCTTTTTTTTATTTTTATTAATTATAATATATTAATAATAATGGTCGTACAATTTTTCAACACATTTGATTCTCTCAGTGCAGTAACAATTATTATTATATAGCATATTTATATAACTTTAAAACTTTTGAACAAATGAATGCAAGGAAAATGTATATCCCTACATCTAATAAAACCAAGGTGATCGCTACAGTTTAGGTTTTATCTTGATACTTACTTACTTAGTTTTTAGTCAATTAGCTATTTCAAAGTTTACATCATGCTTAAGAGACACTTCTTTTTTCCATGCCGAACATTTTCAAACTAGCTACAATGCTGGAACTGTATTCGGCGATTATAATAATCATGGCCATTGATTGGCGAACGTATCATCACGAGTGTCTGCAACTGACCTTTGTGGCCATTCCAATTATATTTCTAACGTGATGTTGGTAACGATACAGTTCACCGCGTCTGAGTTATCCAGTGTCTAATTTCATTGAAAATTATACACATATTGAGGACAGGTTTATCATACGATATGTGTAAACCTTGTGTCCTTACTTAGTTGTAATAGGATACGAGGTATTTAAAGATTTTTGATTGTGTTGTTGCATTAACAGATTTGTAATTCATAAAGCATAATTAGCTTTTAACGATCTCACCGCTGGGATACGGGCCTCCTATGCGAATTTTTGGGTTGTAAGACTTGCCGATTTTCCTCTTGATGTTTCCTTCATCGTATTAAGAGCAGTGGTGATGAAATAAATAGAGAGATGCCTTCTTGGTTTCGAACTCACAACCAACAACTTGTAAGTCGGAGCCTCTGCCACTGTTCCACCACTGCTCTCCTTGTCGTTCATATATACGAGCACAATTTGTATTCACAGTGCAAGCGTTGCTAGCTGCTACTTGTGTATTTATAAATAAAGTTGCGTACAGAATTCCAATAGGTCTGGCCAATTTTATACCATTTACGCACGCACAACTTATTACAATACACAATATTAATAAATAATTGTGACCTAAGCAAGTGGTTTGTCTGTCTGCGTTTAGGATTCTTTGTTCATAGTCGATTGGTTTCTGTCTTCGCGAGGTGCCATTTCCTAGTTATCACGCAACGTTTGGTGCGGCAAGCGACAATAACTATTAAATGTTTAAAACGTTTCGTAAATCCAGTAAAAGTGTTGTGGGCGTAGTGCACAATGCGACAATAGTTGTCGACGTAATCGCCGTTTTCTATCAGTTGCGGTCGCAAACACTTCGCGCACCGCTGCGCCCTGCTACTTGTCGGCGCACAGAACATCATTTGCACACCAAGATACGACATATCTCCGTGAAATCTGACAAGTTTGCCACGACATGTTTAGAATTCATCACCTGTCAGAAGCACAGTACTAACAGTACGACGCACTTATCTTCGAAGATGACGAACCACTTGTATTATGTGCAATTGACTGTTAATTGTCGTATTTTCCATGGATTTCAAAAAGCTTGCGTGGGTGTAGCTCTCGTGGCATGCATAATTTTCGAATTGAATAGTCTTCTCAACTAAGTCGCAATCCATCTAGATTTGCGTACAATCAAACTGTAAATAAAGTTTTAATTTTTCAAGTTTGAAATCGATCTGTCGTGATTAATAATTGAATGTCTGGCCTGGGATCGAACACACCTACAGCCTTTTTCTCTTTATCAGCTTCGTCGGATTATTCAGATTAGTAAATAACAACATGCACAGACATTTTACTTTAAACCTCGTTGGATTTTGGCAATAGGCCAAGAATAATTTGGTTGTAGTGGATTGCCTGCGCCTATATTATTTTATGAAGTGAAGTCACAGTTCAGTAACTCTTTCGGCAGGTTTAAATGACCTTTGTAAGTAAATTGCCAGTGACCATCCAACAAGTAATACTTTGTAATCATTTGTGATTGTTTTGAAAGCGCATCGAAACGTTCAAAGGGTCCTTCAATCGGTCAATTCAATCGTTTTGAAAAACAATCGTCGGCTGTCCACTAGGCCTTCAGCCTTGCACTTTGTTATATGAACGTTTTTTAAGTACATTGCATGTCTGTGGTCGGCCAACTGTAGTCATTATCCAATGAGAATACAGCAATTGACATGAACAATGATGAGACGCGATACCGTGTGGGTAAATACATAGTACGTGAACATAGCCTACGTACTCGGGTTACGCAAGAGGTTGCCTGTTGGCTGCAAGCTAAAGGCATCCGCCATTTTGCGATGAGCACTTTGATGGTTTTTGCGCGAAAAGTGAGCGGCGAGGTTGGCAATGCTTCAACTTTAATTTGCTGTAGAAATTACGATTTTGCAAAGGTTTCCTAAATAACTTTAAACGACTTGTACAAAAAGTGGTTACGTGGAAAATAACATTGACACAGTCGTGGTAGGTAGACGTTTCTAGAACTTGCAGCGCGGGCGCAAGTGCCAGTTACCACAATAGGAGTTAAGCGTGACCTTCTTATTTGATTCGATTAACTGATTCAGTCTTGGGCTTGGGTAATATTATATGCACTGCAGAGAACCTAAATGTGATTTTGAGTCAACAGTCTATCTCATCTGTTAACGCTACATTGCGCTAATTGAGCCAGAAAAATACTAGTAGAGAGAGTACGACAAAAGATTTAGATGCTCCCTATGCAAATTGTCGATGACCAGTTAAAAATATGAAGTTTTTGTTTTTAGGACGAGCCTTTGCCTATAAACAGTGCGCACGCGCTGCACGGCGTGCCGCCACCGCCACCGTCAGCGTCGCCGGAGCCGCCCAGCCGAGCGCCCGAGCCGGCCAGCCAGCACAAAGACGATGCGCTCAACCACGCAGAGTCCAAGATCGACGAAGACAAATTACAGGTGAATATGTTTCCCACACTGTCGCCGCTTGAATACTAACGAGTTGTGTGTGTCGCTTATATTGCTGTTCGCAAGATATGTGGTTAAGGATAAAGTGGGTTAGAAAGAGCTCGCTTCGAAATTTTGAAACTAGCTTCAAATATTGTATTGAAGAATTAACAGAGAACATGGGTAAATACAAATATGGTTTAAAGCACATGTGCAAATAAGCAACGTGTCCCATCAAAAGTCTTTCAAAGTTAGTTTAACTCTCTTTTCTTAGAAACTGTGGCTATTGCTCCCTCTTTTGTTCTAAGATTTCTCAGTTTTATATTATTTAAGTAATAGTAAAAGTGCTGTCGACTAATAACCGATTTGTTAAGGCCAGCCAGTGGTTTCTCTCTGTAGTTTCACGCGTGAAAGGCCTAAGAAAATTTAAATTGTGTTAGTCTCAGGTCATCTACCTCGTCTAAGTTACAATTAAATAGAAATTGTGAATGGAGATAATTGCATTATTTACATAAGTAATTGATGTGATTAGCGCTTTGTTATGGTCGATTTAAGGAGTGACGTAAAAGTTACGAGAACGTTACTGTTCTGAGTGAAGATGTAGGTGTTGTACAAATGTGCATGTGTCAGTTGGTGCAAGTGGTGACGTCAGCCAGCTTTCACTCGCGGGTGAGGGGGGCACGGCAGTGCGGCAGAGGGGGCAGGCGGGGAGTCGGCGACTCTTGCACCACGACCACGTGAAAGCGACCACTTTGTATTATTTGTATTGCCCAGATATTGTCGAGGAACACAAAATGACATGCAGAATACAGATATATAAAGGTCTATAGCCATACATATGACTAATATATATGAGTAGCTTAGTTTTTTATTTATTTATTTCAGTAGCAGCTTTCCAATGTCTTAATTAACTCTTCTAGCTATCTCTACGTAGGCTGTAATATATTCACTATATTTGCCTATGGTATAATAATATAGTCCACCTGGTATTCTCTGCCCGTGACAGCTGACCAAAACCTGACCGGTTGGCCAAATAATACGTCATCAGTTGCGATGCGCTAATAATTCATTATAAAAATTAATTTAAAACTAAATATATGAATCACACGAGTTACTTAACAGTTAAGCTAGTTAGTAATTTAGTTTATCATATATAATAAATATTATTTCATTAACTAAATGAGAAAGTACCTAAATTTATTAAAAAGGATAATCAATTATAACACTTATCGTGACGTACTCTTAGGCTTTCATGGGAAGAGAATACCAGGCGAATTATATTATTATACCATGCATATTTTGTCCAAGTGTCTACGCTGTCACGAGTTGTCTTTACCTGTATGTTGAGCTCTCTCTGCACAGTGACCCCTTAACACTGGCTTAAGTCTAGACATTTGCGTTCATCGGACTGTTACTCAAGAAGTTCTTGAAACTGGTTAGCAATCCGGTGTATGTAGATAAATCAGCAATCTTATGATAGATTTTGTTTTCCGTTTTAAATACAATACGCTGGGCCTGATGTTCTTTTGATACAATAATAAGATTTGCATAGACAGGCTGATTCAACGATGAGCTATCTATCTGAATGTTAGTAATATTTACAAACGGAGGGCGGTGGAACAATGGTGCGCGGGCGCATTGTCTCGCGCAGGATGTCCGAACCATTGTACCAAGCAAACAGCACAGAACGAGATATATTATGTTCTTGTTTCACACGACGCTTTTCCATTAAGTGTTAAATGCAATTTATCGCAGCATTTTTATGACATTATAAAAACAGTAGCTTCTGCACAGCGGCTTTGTTCGCGTGAAAGCCGTCCCTTGGGATAATTTTCGACTGCCGTCAATTGCTGTAATCTCCTCGTGGGGTAAAAAAGTATTATATGTCCTAATACAGAACATTGTCTAGCCGGGCGCCAAGGATCATCTAAATCAAGCCAAGTGCTAGTCAGACTCGCGCACGAAGGGTTCCGTACCATTATCGCAAAAAACTGCAAAAAATACACGTTTACTGTATGGGAGCCCCACTTAAATATTTTTTTTATTCTGTTTTTAGTATTTGTTGTTAGAGCGGCAACAGAAATACATCATCTGTGAGATACGGCCTGCAGGTGACAGGCAGACTGATAGTGGAGTCTTAGTTCCTGATTTTACCCTTTGGGTACATCCCATACAACATCTAGACAGACAGAATTACATTCGCATTTATAATATTGAGGATTGATATGGGTATTTGCGTTCACTCTTTATCTGCACTGCAAGAATTTGATCAATTCAATAAATGTCGCTGTTTTCGCTTCCTTTCCAGTGCAGGGATTGCGAAACCGAAAGCTACCATTCTAGGGCTGGTCAGGTCAACCGTGTGAGAGGTCAACTTAGCTGCTCAGCTTCTCAAGCAACGTCTTCACTGTATGCCTAGGCATACAGGAAATGACTGTATTTGCAGTCGTTCATTTCCTGAGTTTCATAATCTATTGCGGCGTTTAAAGTTCAAAATGTTAAATGGAATCATGAAATACGACTGTTCATATATCTTCCTGCCTACTTATATTATAAATGCGAAAGTTTGGATTGATGGATGTTTGTTACTCAAACGGATCTGAATGAAACTTGGCACAGAGATAGATTATAATCTGGAATAGAACATAGGCTGTTCCAGGTCAGATTTTCACGTCGGTATAATGTTCCCTTGGGATAAGAAAACACTTTACACGCGGGCGAAGCCGCTGGCAAAAGCTAGTTACTTATATATCCAACTAGTTACATATTTTATTTAAAGTTATGCATATAAAGGGCCATCTTATTGTTATTGAAAGTTTTGATATAATGTTTTTTTTTCTAAATTTTATTTTAATCTATTGTAATGTTTTAGTGGTGTTTTTACTTTCCACAAATTTTGACACATTTTTAACCCCCGACGGAAAAAGAGGGGTCTTATAAGTTTGCCGTGTGTAACTGTGTGTATTTGTGTATTTCTCTATGGCATCATAGCTCCTAAACGGATGAATCGATTTTGATTTAGTTTTTTTGTATGAATGATGATATTATCGGGAATGAAAATCGGTTAAGCCGTTCAAACGTAATGGGTGTTTTACTGTTTCAATCGGGATGTTTTCGCAAGATATCGTGTCATAATAGATTGTCAATCGAAGCGTGTCTACTGCTAAATAAATTATGAAGCATGAAATAAAAATGTGACGGCGATTTTTTAATTTTAGTTGTGTTACGAAATAAACGACTTATGAATTATGACTTGCAACATATTTTATAAGTTCTGTTTTAACGACATTTCTCGACGTTTCCAGAAAATCGACGACGAAAGGAATGACTCGCCGAACTCAGCGACCGATGACAGCTCGGAGTCTGACAGTTCGGCCGAGGAGGAAGACGAGCTGGACGCCGTGCGGCCCATGCTCAAGCTGCCGGTGCAGTTCGACCTGGACGACCTCGCCGGAGCCTTCCTGGCTAACAACAACCAGAAGTGAGTTAACACATCAATTTTGAATATTTTCTTTTGTTGAACAAACGTGAAAATTTGTCTCTGCGTCACCCAAAGGTAATCTGGTAGAAAATGCCTATTAAAAAAACTTGTAAAAATGCGTTCCCAGTGGATATTTTATTGGATAAGTAATTAGCAAATTCTTTATTTAAATTTTGAACAGAGAATTTGAATTTAGAATTAGCTTATCTGTTGCTAAACACCTCAGAGATTTTTATAAAAGTATACCCAATTTTTTTACCAATAAGACCTTCCTACCTATATCTATCTGTCATATTATTCCGATTGCCAAATCATTATGCCCGTTATAAGGTTATTGTTCTATTAGTTCAACTATTACTAGGCTTGAGTAACTATTTAGCTCTGTCTGTAATCAATACCTAATTGATAGAATACCGGTTTCGGTCAACTTAAGGGAACTAAAGTTGATTTCAATCAATGTTCGAATATCATAGAGATAATTAACTTTTTAGATCCTGAGTTACTAAGATATATAGTAGATAAATATTTTTCAATTTATGCTAGCTTTCGATTCAGACACCTACAGCCTTATTGTAATGAACTCGGCAAGGCAAAGGGCAAAGAGTATGAAAAATTAACCAAACATATGCGAGATGAAAGACGCGATGTGGATTTCCTTCTACGTGATTGGTCGATTTTTCTTACTATTTACCTTGCCGAATTCATTAAGCAATAAGGCTGCAGTTTAGTAATTACCTTTTCACAGACAAGTAGTGTGGGTAAACTAATGTCCATTGGAAAGCACGTACGTAGACTAGATGCTAATTATTTGTTGAGTTTATACTTGGTGTTACTTAGAGCGCCTTACTTGTTACAACTGCAATATTACAATCAACAAGGAAACAAGTGTGCTTTTAAATGTTGGTCCCATAAACTAGCTCCTAAAACTTCCAAGTTACCTTTAACAACATACTGTGTAGGTAAATGTAAGTAGGGTTGACATATTCTACCCTATAGAGTAAACAACTAAAACGGGCACTTACATAGGTAATCTGGGGCCTACACGGCGAAACGAGGATTAAACAAGACGCTGTTTGATGCGTTTCTTGTTTATTTCAAATTATGTTCTGCTCTGACGATCGTTATGTAAGGAACAAGGTCAAGTTCCTCTTCAGAGATACGTATCTAACGTTGATTTAGATTAGTTTGTGGTACAGCCTTGTCAAAAATTGTGCAATAACCTCTAAACGATTAAGGCATTAATCATGGGTTAATTGTGTTGTAATCAATAGCAAACACCGTTACCCTTTTCAAACATTTGTGTGTGCTATGAGTTGGTTTTGACAAACTTTTTTAATTGCTTCAAAAGTCCGTTGATAAGTTTGCCGAAAAAGAAAAACAATTTAACTGTCATTTTCAGGTTAGGAATGTAACCGTTCATACCAGATTAGATGTAGAGCATTCATGTTTGAAAAATCTCTTTGTTTTTCAAAACGTTTGTAAACAAAAAATGGTACCAAACAACAGTTGGTTACCTAATTAACAATATTTGAATGCGAATGAGACAACTGGAGCTCATTTCAATGACAATATCTATCGCAAAGCACCGTAATAACGGACACACCCCAAATGTTAACAGCAGAGAGTAGTCATAAAAAACGGTATTAGGAACAAAAAGAGGACATAGCGATGTTTCCATTTGTTTTAATTAATATTTTGTGTTAGCAACTAAGCATCGCTGTATGACCAGACGGAGTTTTCCCCAGAGCGAGTTGCTCAGTTCTTCCTGTGTTCTCATATTATAATGTTTTGAGTAGTTGTGTAACATCGCCCGCGCCGGGCGCTAGGCGGAAGGAGCCGCAGAAACTTGTGTAATCACATTAATACGAGCTCATTGGTAATCTGTAGGAATATGTGATGTGAGCTAACGCGGCTAGATCGACGACGTACTCCAATGAATATTGCAGTGATCGTAGCATTTCATTTATTCAGAGAGCAATCACGCTGATGCTACATGCATCTTAAAGCATTCACTTGATTTTTTGTTTATTTATCTAGCTGTAGACACACGCGACTACGTTTCTATTAGTCAGTCTATGATGATAGTTTGATGATGTAATAAAATTAGGTCACGTTATACAAAGCTACTGCCAACGCTATATAAAACAAAACTATTTGTTATGAGTGGCGGCACGTCGTAACACTATTAAAGCTTGAAGTGAAGCTGATTGTAGATTTTCATCACATTTCACTGTAAAATGTACATTCTTTAGGCGACTTATACCTGTGTGCAGACTTATAGGCACATATATTAATAATTGCTGCTCTAACATCAACAAATCGGTCGCAGTAAAAATACGTAATGAAATGAGAACCCAGAAAAAGGTTTGTTTTTACGGTCAGAACAGAACCTACATAAAAAGTAGCGGCCAATCAGCCGTTTTGATTATTGTTGTTTATTCTCGAATGGCCGATTGAAGGTTATAAAAAAAAAAACTCGTTTTGAATTGAATTTTTGAGGAAAAATCTTGTTTTTAGCAAAATTAATTTTTTAACAAGTAGGTAGTTATAAAATGACCGTGTTTTTTTTGCAGGGGTCGCATGAATTGTGTGGTGGAGAGACGCCGCGACGACCCCATGGAGAGACGCTTCCCCTTCAACATCCTCGGAGCCTTCGCCCCGCGCAGCGCACAGGCTGAACGCATCGCCATCATCTGCCACGGAGGCGATGAGCCAAGGTAAACTAAAGTCGTCATCAAAACATCCACTCCTGATCTTCAGATCTCCCTTTCACTTATGAAAAGTATGTTGGTTTAGAATGTAGATCGGATTCGTAGATTGTCGATGTCTGTATGTCTAGAAAAAGGTGTCTGTATTTGCAAATACCATTTTAACTACCACGAGAGTAGTGTTACCATTTCGAAAACTTTAAAGATCTGGCAAAAAGCCTGATTTAAAAAATAAAGTCCGGACATTTTAGTAAAAAAAAAAAAGGCTTAAATATTAAAAGTCGACTACAAATAAAAAGCTTTTTACAAAAAAATACTACCGACTTCCAAATAAAAAGACTACAAAGTGAAAAATAACTTTATTTTTGGAAGTCGGTATCTTTGTTAGGTACCATTTTTTTGCGTTATAGACACCGACTTCCAAAAATAAAGCTATTTTTCACTTTGTAGTCTTTTTATTTGGAAGTCGGTAGTATTTTTTTGTAAAAAGCTTTTTATTTTTCACTTTTTAGTTGTACAAGTTGTTTAGTAAGGTACCTGTAACGCCAGAATAGATTACCCGAATATCATGAAACTAGAGTATTACCGGTGAAATGAGAGATCTGCGTACCCCTTTAGAGCGTACTGGCGTGATGTTATGTTATGAAATGGCGTAAACAATAAACAGACATGCGATTGCAGCAATTCCAAGAGATTTGCCGTAATTTATTGAAGAGTTCTGTTGTATATCTTCGAAGTCCTTCATCAGATCTTCACCAAATTAAATTGGGACCAATTTCGAAACATACTCTTTCAAACAAAAAAATAATTTTCAAAATCGGTCCAAAATTGACGGAGATATGCGTGAAAATACACAAAAAATAAAAAAAACAAACATAATGTCGAACATAGAACCTCCTCCTTTTTGGTAAGTCGGTTAAAAATAGCGATCTGAAAGGGAATAATCTTAGAGGAAAGCCGTGGTCGTATGGAAAAAAACCAAATTTTGCCATCCAAGCCAAAAAGCCGGACAAATTAGAAGATCAGACAAAGTCCGGACAAGAGGCCAAATGTCCGGCTAAATCCGGACGGATGGTAACCCTACACGAGAGGAGAGAGTTTTGCCTTTTATAACCAAAATCACACGCCACTGAAATTACTCGCGAACGCCATCTCAGCATCAATAGAGATAGCTGTAGAACTTTCTCTACAAAGGTTATGCCCAGTCTTCGCTCTCGGTTAGGTAACCGTTCGCCTTGTGTTTCCTTCGCATTGTTTTTGTTTTCGATTACCTACTTTAAAGACAGGTTTGTCATTTGTAGCTGACCTTTATAAAAGGTAGATCAAAGATATTATGTAATGTCGCGTCGTGCGCATAAGTTGTGTAAATAAAAAGCTGTTGCCGAGGAATACTTACGGCTTATTTCATGCTAGCTTCTGCCAGCGGCTTCGCCCGCGTTAAAAGTGTCTTATAATTCCCAAAAAATTATACCGGGATAAAAATAGCCTATGTGCTAATCCAGACTATAATCTATCTCTTCAGTTCAGCCGTTCTGGCGTGATTGAGTAACAAACATACATCCATCGAAACTTTCATATTTATAATATTACCTAGTATTGAGAGTTGTTATGTTTTACTTTAGTAAAGCATAATAAACTTCGATAAAAGTAACATCATTGTTTGATGTTTAACGTTTCTCTGATATGTATAAAACATATAACAGACAATACGGATTAAATTCTTTTGTGGAATGTTTTGCGTGGCTCGCATTCAAATGCGGCGGAGTGGACCGATTATTTCTGTTTCTTAGAACCACTGAAGGTTCCATTCTTCGTGCTTTATTGTAGGCACTGTGTTTATATTTTTTGTATGGCCTTCAATAAGTTTGAGATTTGTACGACAAATCCTTGTATGAGATGCGAAGGTCATGCGTAGGTTTGAGTCAGGCGCCTTTGTGTACAATAATACGTTCAGCATAATAATTGAGACACAAAAAAACATTGTGTACTTGTATGTACATATGTATGCTTTGATGTTATACTTACATGTCTATTAAGTAATTTCTTGTCACGATTCTCCACTCAAACGCAGTCATTAGAGACTAATTACCCCACAGACGCATGTCTTCAATATTGATGACAAAGTGAAAGGCTGTGGTAGCTCGAGCCCGAGCATAGTTGTAAAACTTTATCAAGCAGTAATACACTAGGGAACCAACGACTTACACGCAAAGTACTTTCATTATATCGTATAACGAGCCTTCTAATGTCAAATTCATATAATATGTAGGGTAGTTCACAAAAATATCTATTTATACTTCATAAAAGATAGCTTGATCTCTGCGACAGCTGTCAGTATCAATACAGTAACAATAGCGCTTGACAGGCGAAAATAACGTTACATTAACGTATACGTCAGTTTGACATATGTCACAGAGATCAAGCTATATTTTATGAAGTGTAGTCTGTCAGTTAGATAACCTAAAAATATTGGAAACTTATTTTTTCTTTTGGCACGTAAACAAAAAATTACGATGATACAGTGCGTTGAAATATCGTGTGACGTCACGGTGTGCTACAATTTTATACTGACAAAGTGACGTCACAAGCTGCCACTTTTGAACTTTGATGCGCTTTATCTTTATCATTTTTTATTTATTTGATAAAGCATAAAATAAGGGTCTAATACTCGTATTATTTGATAATATCACTGACGGACTAAATAGAATTATAATTTTTCTACCCAGCACTATTGTATCAGTAATTAATTTTAGTTAGGTACAGTTAATTTAAAGTAGTCTTTAGTCTTCAAAGTAAGAAATAAAAGAAAAGAAATTAAGAAAACACATTTATTTGACACAAGCCAGAGCACACAACATAAACATAAAACAATTCAAACTTAGACTAAACAACAATAATATAAAAAAAGAAAACAATAAAAAAAGTTAATTAAAAAATCCAAAAAACTCGACTGCTTAAACAGCGAACTAAAAAGACGTAAACAAGAAGAAAATTATGCTGTGCAGTCGGAGGATACATGTTCGCGAGCTAGCTGACCAAAACCAGATGTCTCCTCCGACTGCACAGCATGATTTTCTTCTTGTTTACGTCTTTTTAGTTCGCTGTTTAAGCAGTCGAGTTTTTTGGATTTTTTAATTAACTTTTTTATTTATAACTTTTTAGTTAACATTTTTTTTCGAGTTAGGTACATTTAAACATATAAGTGTTATATATTTTTGAAATCACCTCTTAAAACCCTTTATTTTGATACCCCACACGATGGTTTTGGATGAAAATAAAAATTTGGGCCCCCACAATATGGCGCCCAAAATCCGCCATTTTTGTATTTTCTAATTTTAATGGTTAAGACGAATCGATTGACGTACGAATCATCAAAATCGGTCAACGCGTTTGGTCTCTGGAACGCCACATAGGAACAAACATACATACATACATACTTACATACATACATACTTACATACATACATAGACTGATAAACACATTACCCTCCTTCGGCAGTCGGGTAAAAAAGTAGTAGATGACGTGATGATGTGTTGTAGTAGTAGTAGATGGCTTTATTTTGATAAACTGGATTTTGTTGCAGTAATGGTAGGTAGGTATTTTAATGGATGCGACTAGTATTGTATTAAGCTGTAAAATTCCAAATGAATAAACATTGTCCACGAGCAAACCGTATAAAAGTTAGATATTTCGCTAAGTATAGCGAAATATCTAAGTGGATCCACCCTGACCCTGACCTGCTGCTCTGGCCTCTGACGTACATATTTGCATCCATAATTAAAATAACATATTGCGAATATGCCTCGGGCGGGCTGCTAAAGATTTGCCTTTAATCGAGGAGAAAATCTCTGTGAGTATATAACAATGTGCTTAGTTAATTGCCCTCTGACTGGACCATGGCGTAAAGAAAAATCGGCAAAATGCGAGTCGGGCTGGCGCACGAAGGGTTCCGTACCATAATCGCAAAAAACGGCAAAAATATCACGTTTGTTGTATGGGAGCCCCACTTAAATATTTATTTTATTCTGTTTTTAGTATTTGTTGTTGTAACGGCAACAGAAATACATCATCTGTGAAAATTTCAACTGTCTAGCTATCACGGTTTATGAGATACAGCCTGGTGACAGGCAGACAGTGGAGTCTTAGTAATAGGGTCCCGTTTTTACCCTTTGCGTACGGAACCCTAAAAACCATATACTTCTAACAGGAATATCGTTTCATTCGTTTTCGCATTCACAAAAATTACCTAGAGGAAATTCAAGGTGCCAGAGTAAGGACTAAGGGAGCTTATGGTACGAAGGAGGTTGAAAGAAGCTGATTTTGGCTTTTAAGTACTCGCCGAAGGTCTGAAATTTGAGGAACACCAATATTCATAAAGCAGAGTTTCGGTTTTAGCCTGAATTATCTATCGGATTCCTGACAATCTCATACACATACAGACAGTGGTAAAACTTTATTATGTTTTAATACACCCGCACGTGAGAATCAAGGACTTATAAGCTCATATAGAATACACAGCCAAGGATTCCTGTTTGAAAGTGATAATAATTTGAGCCGAAGACACGTTTTGAATTATAATTTACTGAAGTTCAAAGTAGGATCGGATATCTTATTACTTGAAGACAAAGGGAGTCATTAGGAAACGTAAGTGATGTTCTTATATCTCGGCTGCGCCTACGGCAAGCAATTAGCTAAGTGATAGTAAGCAGTAGTGGTACATATTACATAATGTAGCTATTGGCTGAATGTGACTTTTGGGTAATTCAATTTAAGGTTATTTGTTGACTAGCAACTGCCAGCGGCTTCGCCCGCGTAAAAGTAGAAAAGTATTCCGAAGCAACAAATTCACGAGATAAACATGGTTAAATGAATATGGTAAAATAATATCCTACGTATTAATCCAGGGTGTTAGCTACCTCCTTACCAAATTTCATAAAAATTTGTCCAGCCGTTTGAGCGTGAAGAAGTAACAAACATACACACACTCACAAAGTTTCGCCTTTATAATATTAGTGTGATAGATTTAATACCTAGCTGAAAATTGTTTGAAACCTTATATCCTTCCCAGTGTCTCAAACTATCTCCATGCCAAATTTCATCTAAATCGGTTTATTAGATACCCTCACAAACTTTACCTCTTTATAATATTACTAGCTTCTGCTAGCGGCTTCGCCCGCGTGAATGTCGAAAATTATATCAAGGGAAAATATTCCCGGGATAAAAAGTACTCTCAGCTGTGCCAAATTTCATCCAGATCCATCCAGCCGTTCAAGCGTGAAGAAGTAACAAACCTACAAACAAACACACACATACTCACAAACTTTCGCCTTTATAATGTTAGTGTGATAGTGTGATAGAATTTATACCTAGCAAAAAAAAATTTGGCGATACATAATGTAGAAAAAAAAAGAATATGTATGGTAATTCAAGAAGACAAAATCTTCCTGTTTGCTGTTCAGCCGTAACAGCGACAACAATTAACTATATAAATAATAAGATAATTATATTAATGAGAGGAAAACATTGAACTTTTAATATACTTATATTGCTACCTACCTCATAGTCGTTCCACTGGATTTTATTTGTGCATAACATTTTTAAAGGCTTCTTCCACTTAAGTGGAGTATAAAAGAACGAGCTTGGGTTTACTATGCACTTTTACTGCCAGGCCGTTTAAGTGCTGCTAAATTAATTTCTTGCTATTTCAAACAAAGGCGGTTTTTTAAAAGGCTTCAGTAGGTAAAGATTCAGCGGAAACGCGCTGTAATAACTCGTATACTGAAATTTTGCATTAGACTATTTATATTTTGACAGTTAGTAAAAGAAATAAAGTTCTTTCAAATCAAATCAAAACTTCTTTATTTCAATATGCGGCATTTTTGAACATCAATTTTTTTAAATTTAAATGTAAAAATAATTGATTCTAGGTACCGTCCATTCGAAAAAGTAGCTTGTTAAGGAGAAGAACGTACAAGAAACTCCATAACTTCCTCCTTTGTTTATAAATCTACTTATCTAGGTATAGGGCAAGGTTACTGGTTACTGTAGGGTAGCATTATTTCGATGTCAGTCGAAAGTGTTTTCAGAGATCGAAAATACTGATGAAATATGTTTGTTGCAGACCGATGAACTTCCCCGAGCCCCAGTCGCAGGTGTTCGCTTTCCCGCTGACGGGCCCCGTGCGCCTGCCGCTGCGTCCCCAGCCCGACCGTGCGCCCGCGCAGCCCGCCGCCGGCCCGGGCCCCCAGGGACCCCGCATGCCTCCTGGCTTCATGCCTCTCGCTCACCGCCAGGCACCTTTCCCCCTACCCGTAAGTACCTAGCTTTTAAAACATACAAGTAAATCGGTCCATTCTTCTACATCAAGATTACCTTTCTTTGTCTCACTAACAATATAATTATTATTCACCGTGGAAATCTACCGGTTCGTACAGAATAATATCGCAGAGAAAATCTTGTAACAAACTTAATATAGCCCCGGAAGCCGCGGTCACCTTGTGATGAACGAGTAAGACATCCTAATATGAACATCACAAGTTTGTAATTGACCATAATAGCTTGCCTGTCTTCCGGAGTCATAAAGAATAAATCATTATATAACTAATTAAATAATGGACGAGGAACGAGTCTGCACGTAATAAACGTAATGGCGACATGAAACGATTATACTCGTACTTAGGTACTGGAAGTACCTAACTAAGTCGCAGGGTTTTGTCAAAGAGAGAAAGGGATGATTTGTGACCCTTGCTTGTAATCGTACGTTTGATGTGGTAGAGAGGCACGTAATATGAATTGGTATTTGGGTCAAGTGAGACTGTGATTGCAGGATTATCCTACGATCGTGCCGTTTATCGACCAAGGGCTCTAACAGTTTCAGCCCGCGCGGTGGCGTCTGTCGAATCTGAACGCTTTTTCCGTTTCGTAAATCTTCGTCCATAGAGGGTTAGAAAAAAAACAGACGAAGTGACTAGCTTTGAACTTGACTTTGTGACTGCAAAGAATTTAAGGTTAAAGTTGAAATCAGTAAAAAAAGTCATTTGAAATACCAAAATTCAAGACGAAATAGACTACAAAGGGCCGTTAGCAAAATTGAATTCATTGTTAGGTTAGATCGTACAATAGTGCATCCAATTTTCATTAAAGAAAATCCATCAGGTATTGGTCTTCGAATCTCGAAATGGATTCTGTAAATATTGGAAAAAGGATTGTGAATCCATTAGAGAAATGACACATACCATATCCCTCAAACAAAGTTATGGATTAGAAATGTACACAGAAGAGAATTCATCAAATTAATCGTTCTCTTCAAACGGCGGCGTGTAATGTCGACCGTTGCTACAACGGCGAAATTAAGCCCATTGTGTTCCTTCAGAGTCTGTATGTGAACTTGTTTGAGCGACGTCCGACAAATGATTTCTATTGTTATTGGTGATGTGTGTACAGTATAACTATTTTCATAATGTCCCCCGGCAAACTTCGTGTTCCGTCAGTCGTCGGCTTTATTTATTTATTTAGGATCACCAACGAGTGACATAACAAAAAATTTATACATATTTAATTAATTAAATTAAAGTAACATTGAAATACAGATTAGATTCAATTAATATTTAGATTAAGGTTATGGAAAATTAGCTCTAAATGTAGACGATGTCAAATTAAATCAAAACTTTCTATCAGTTGCCCATGCCCTTTGCACTTGGTGCAGACTGGACGCTCTCAATCAACTTGAAATTATATAGAGTTGTTAATGCTCTTTTAACTTAATGTAAGTTATTTTTAAATAACAGGCAAGCTGCTAAACGAAAATAGTTATACAGCTCTTTATAGTTCACACGATAATCAAAACAAAATAACAATAAAGTACTTAGTTCTGAATTCAAATTATTATACATGATAAATCTAATAATTGATGGATATGGAAATTAGCATTCGTTTGTATTCGGAAATGCGATGATTGCCGAGGGACATTATAAATATATTTGTACTGTACTCGTGTGTATTTCATATTTCAGCAGTTTAGTTGTTGCCACCCGGCCATATTCTTTTACGTTCTTGCTGTGATTACCTCATGCTTGTGGTTGAATGTTTGTTTTGTTTGCTATTAGTATTGGTGTTATTGTTATAGGATGTTGTTTTTATATTTACTGGTTCTATTGTTTATCTCCAGTTACGTAACTTCTCCTTAGGGCAAGAGACTAGTTTCTAGAAATCCGTTGAAGTCTTGCTTAAATAACAATTTATAACTTGTATGTGTTGATATCTACATAGTCACCTAATAACGAATAAGCTGGAAAAGTACTAATATGGAGATGTTCGGTAGCACTATTAAAGGGGTATTCGGGTCACAAAGCTCTTCAAGTGCTAAACAATAAAAGCGATGTGTTTCCGCACAATAAGAGCTGCGAGGAGCACCATTTATTACGTCTCGTCTCGTCTGTCATGTGTTATGGCCGCTATAATAATTTCATTACGTCAAGACTTAACACGATTGACGCATATGAGTAATGATAAACTTTAATTGGCGCCAAATATTACTGAGTAACACAAATTTATGATAAATTTACCTACGCAGTTTGCTTGTAATTGTCAAGTGATATGAACATAATATGAATGACATCAATTCTAATTATACAGCAACTGGTAGCAATTTATTCTAAAAAAGGAAACGAAACTCAAGAAAATTAGCGTTGTAGAAGTTTCCAAACGAACGGAATTTAAAATAACTTATAGATGTGGGCAACTTATAAGACCTTTAAGATATTCCTTTTCGTTACATCTCCACCACTTAAAGAAAATAAATGCTAGAGATTGCAGATAATATTATAATATTCACACAACACGGTTTCGTGAGGAAACCGGCATGTCCTAGAACCAAAAATTCGAAGACATGTGACATCCACCAACCCGCACTGGGCCCGCGTGGTGGATTAAGGCCCATTCCCTCTCTCACAGAGAGGAGGCCTGTGTCCCAGCAGTGGGAACATTAAAAAGATGATGATGAATATTATAAAGAGACAAAGATTTTTATGTTTTTTGTACCGAATAGGCTCCGAAATTACTGGACCGATTTAAAAAAATCTTTCACCAATAGAAAGCTATATTATACCTAAGTGACAAAGGCTATTTTTTAATCCCGAAAACGGGTTTTGTGGGGTGGTCCACGGAAACGAAGCCGCGGGGAACAGCTAGTCTTATATAAATGGTATCATAAACAATGCAAATATTTGATCTATGCAGACGTCGGACGTGCAGCTCGTGTAGGTTCCAATTTGTAGCTATTTGTCCCTAGCAAATAAACTGAAGACGTTGTGTATTGATACAAAAGTGAATTATGTACAGCACGCACATCTTGTTTACAAAGCTAAAGTTCGCAGCAGCGCATAACTTCAAGTGATTAGCCGTGGAGCAGTGGCGGCTATATCTCTCGCTGACTGTTATAACTTGCAAGCGCGATAAGTACGCCATGTTTCTCTTTAATTACTAGATCGGCATGGGAATACACTGATTAAAACTGCTCGTTTGTCTCATATAAATCGTTATTATCTTGACGGATTTTACGAGCATACAAACTATTTGCATGAAAAGAGCGAGATTTTCTTGTAGATATTAACTAATTGCTACTTTTAAATAGCAATTAGAAATGACGCATAGGGTTCTGGTTTCGATTTCTGAATAGTGCAAAGTGTTACCTATTGAGTTTTTCGATCTGGAATTTTTCAGTAGCTACTTGGTGTCTGTATTTGTGATCAAGTAATTGCATTACTCTCGCCTCCTATTGCATGCAATGTCCCATGGGACTTAAAAAAGAAACCATAGTAAACATACATTCAAAACTGGCTGAATGTAGGTTTACTATGGGTATAGTTCCCGCCAAACTTCTGGGCCACCCTGAAGTTGGCTTTCCGATGCCCAAGGCACGAAACGGTGCTGTTTTTGTATGAGATTTATTACTGCGCAGCCATTGTAGCCAACTTCAGGGCGGCCAAGAAGTTTGGCGAGAACTATACACTAAACACTTCTGCCTAAACCTCCGAAAAATACACACGTGTTGTTAGAATATGTAAAAACAATGTAAACCACTAATTACCAACAAAAATGAGTTTAAATTCAAAAAGTTCGTTTTTTTTTTGGTTGGGGTGATAGAATCGAGTTAGGAATAAAGTTTGTAACGACGTGATGAGGCCGCCGCCAAGCCGTAGCGGCGGCGCGCTGCTTGTGTAATGCAATGAAGTCGCGCAATTTTGCAATCTGGAGAACTACCTACGTCGCGTCGTATGCAAGTAAATTCTTATTTATTATATACTCAGATAAACATTTTCAAAAACAAAGTCTACTTACAATGGGCGTTCTTATCGCACAAGGCAATCTCTTACCGACAACATTTGGATGGATTGGACTGAACAAGACAAGAAGAATTTAGGGCTGCCTGTGTACAAGGGATCATAAATAGTATTACTTAGACATAATAACGTAAAATACATACTATACTTCATAATATACTAATAAATATCGAATATATGACACAGAATGGCAACTAATAATAATTATAGTGAAAGGTCCTTTGTGTTTAAGCACGTCTTATTTCTATAGGTACTTAATACATGCCACAACCGAACTGCTTGAATCGTAAAAGATATGTCAAAAAAGGAAGTAAAATGCATAAGAATAAAAATAAAAAATACTTTAAATTATCCGGTGATCTAAAGGCCCTAGAATGGGTGTCACAGAGGAACTGAAAGCGTTCTCCGAGATATAACTCCTTGTAAAAGGATTAAAAAGCACAATATACAGCATTGAAAGTACGTGGGCATTTCGGCGAAGGCGAGTAAGAAGCCATTTGAGCTTAGTACGAAATTCAGAAACGTGATCATACTTGCGCAAGCCAAAAGTAAACTTGTCCAATGGGTCTTGGGTGAGATCAAGACAGATGGCATCAGCGTAGTCCAGGATAGGGAGAAGAAGAGATTGTGGTTATCGCAATTTCAGTGGTGATGGGAAGAAAATAACGAAGACGTCTCAGGGAGTCCGCAGACGCAAATTGTTTACGACAGACTTCCTGCAGTTGTTTGCTTACCTATTTACAAAATGTTAAAAATGTAGGTATATCACCCCGGAGTAGGCAATCGATATATTTATTAGGCCTGATATTTCAATATTCAGATAACTGAAGAAAGAACTGCCAGACCCGACAACCCAGGACAGATAGTCCTGGCGCTTTTATCAAATCAGACTATATAATAATAATCTATAATTTATCTAGTCTATTATCACTGATAGGATTATTGTTGTAAATAAGCCGGATATTGTGGTGATATACTTATTTGCGATTTGATAAATAGATCCCACATGACGAGCACATTGTGGAAGCTGAGAATGAGAAACAAATCTAATATCTCGACTTAGCACACGAGTTTCGACATGTGGAATGTGGACTCGGCGATCATTGTGCCGATTGTCGTTACGGCCAACTGGCCAAAAGCCTCGATGACCAGCTGTCGAGGCTGTCATTGCGTGGTTGGATCAAGGGCCTGATACAGAAGGCAGTACTCCTTGATACAGCTCGCATCGTGAGGAGGTTCGTCCTGTCTCTCGAGCCCTAACCACCGATAGCTTTGATCCTGTTCCCGAAACCGGTGGGCTCTATTTTTTCTTTTTTTAAATATTTAAAAATGTATTCAATAATAATATAGATAATTAAAGGAAATAATAATATATAATCTATATAATTCGACTATCCGTTCCACAGATTACCGCGTCCAAACAAACAAACAATCAAACTCTTCTGCTTTATTATTAGAATAGATAGATACTAAATCTGTCAGCCTGTCACACCGGCCTTTTTATTCCTTGGATATAAGATATCTGAATATTGAAAAATCGGGCCATCGTTATTACACTAAGTATCATATATCTAGGATCATAGATCTATGAGTCACATTTATATGATAATGTAATATAAACATATTATATGAATTATTTCGTCTTTGACATTTGATATTTTGGATAGGAACTTTTGTATGATCTTATATGATAGGGGAGATATTACACTAGTAGTTAGTATAAAAACTTCTTTCTTTGATTCCCTCAGCTTTGAAATCTTTTCATAGTGCGTCTTAACATTCTTTAAGGATCATATTAGGTATTATACTTTTTTCAAAATGTCGAATTTTATAATCAGAGGTTTAGGCTGTGATTTGCCCGTCAGTTTTTTTTTTTTTGTTTGTTGTTAGTCTCGCTTTTGGTCACTGTTATTTACTTTAGAAAATATATTAGTATCATCATTGTTTCATTGCACACGTAAGCTTGCTAAAGTTATTATAAACTTGAAAGTTTGTGAGGATGGATGAATGGGTGTTTGTTATTCTTTCACGCAATAACTAACTAACGGATTTTCATGAAACTTTACTAATATATAGAATAACACATCAGCTATATATTGGGCGCAGTACTTACACCATGCGGGCGGAGCCGCGGGCGGCAGCTAGTCATAAATAAAAGACAATCGAGAACGCTGTCACTGTAATCGTTCCTATTTTAACTGCTATAGGTATTTACATAGCTATTTCGCTTAAATGTCAAGCCCCAATATAAATATTAACATGGTAAAACTGTTAAAAATTAGAGAAACAGATCGCACGACTCTCAAAACAAGTAGATATGACATTCTTAGTCGAGAATGGAGTAAGAATGTAAAATGTTATTGCATTTGCTGCAGTTTTGTAATCCAAATTACAACTATGTTATCAGATACTTTTATGAAGATGAAAAATGATGATCCGTTAGCTCATGCTCTACCTATAATAGTAACGGCTTTTTTGGTCTACTCGTACTTATCTGTTGTCCCTGGGAATCTGACGAAACAAATCTTAAAACAGCTAGTATGTTAAGTATTATAAATTACTTGTGTGTCAATATCGCTTGTAAACTTTTCATGAAATTTCAGACACCTATACAATGTGTCCGGACTAGTAGTAATAAAACTTTAAAGCCGTAAAATACACTTAATTATATCGATAAAATACCCTACATAAGGGGTTTAAACCACGCACGTTTTTATTGCATTTCAAAATTCTGCAAAAAAATATAAGGCAAAAATGAGCAGGGGTTCTTTTTAGACAATAATAAAAGTAAAACTGATTGGCTTAGGGCTGTTAGCCTTTTAGGAAATGTAATAAAAATTTGTGAAATTCGGTTTAAAATTTGTTTTGTATGGCTCAATACAAAAATATCTTAACTTTTGAGTGTTAGTTGCATATGTTTGTAGATTATCTATGCTATGGCCGTAAAAATAACATAAATGTACGCCTCTGTGTGACCTAGTTTCAAAGTTATGGTTAATATGTTGATATCATAATAAGTAATTGAGTTATTAAAGTTGCTTTATTTTTGAAGATGTAATGATTTCATCCCGTTCATTTAATCGATTAAATGAACTGTATTTTACGCCATTAAAGTTTCATTACTACAAGTTCGGACACATTGTATATACTAGCTGAGAATATATTAGAAACAAATCCCAGTTCAAAATACCTAGTCTAGATCTAGACTAGGTATTTTTGAACAACATCAGCATCCCACAATTTCTATTTACAACGTACATTGGTCATTGTGTGAAAGCGACCTCGGTTTGGTAAGGTAGGTAAGTATTTATGAGAAAGAAATTATTCTCGAAAGATCAATCACTTTCAGCCTTTTCTTCTGTAATAACTTAGTTACATTACACGTGTAGATCTGTAGGAAGGTAAATAGGTACTTAGGAACGTCAGCTCGTATCATTTACCTCATTTAGCTGGTTCTAAGAACCACCTAACAGCCGGGAATATAAATAATATGATCTGGGCCATATTTAATATATAAATAACAAAGCGACATATTTTACCATAAAATAATGTAATAGGGTAGGTTCATTGAAAATTTGTTTTTTGTCCGTCAGGTCATTTTTCTTTTGACACGTAAGCATAAAGTGACGACGATATAATGCGTTGAAATATCGTGAAACGTCACGCTGCTAGTACACTTTATACTGACAAAGTGACGTCACAAGCCCCCACTCCTGAACTTTGATGCACTTTAACTTTGTTATTTTTTTATTGATTTGGTAAAGCAAAAAATACGTGTCTAATATTAAATGATAATCTCACTGACGGACTAAATAGAATTATGATTTTTCTACCCAGGAAACATCCATGTCATAATATTGCCACAGATATCTTTATTGAAACAGAAAATTTATGAAAAAACTTAGAAAATTGTCGGATTTTTCACCTGCTGGATTCATTAAATAGGTGATTAATGTGTGAGATATCATGTTGATATTATTTTGATATCTCTATTCTAACTAGTCATTAGGAATAGGTAGGTATGTTTCCTGGGTATAAAAATTATAATTCTATTTAGTCCGTCAGTGACATTATCAAATAATATTCGACCCGTATTTTTTGCTTTATCAAATAAAAGAAAATTTACAAAGATAAAGCGCATCAAAGTTCAGGAGTGGGGGTTTGTGACGTCACTTTGTCAGTATAAAGTGTAGCACACCGTGACGTCACACGATATTTCAACGCACTATATCGTAGTAATTGCTTCTAACTTTTGTACATTACATTTTTCATACAAAAATGAAATCGTATGAAAACTGACTTTTTGCAAGAACATCACATCACATCACATCATCAGCCTATTAATGTTCCTACTGTTGGGACGCAGGCCTTCTCTCTGTGAGAGGGAATGGGCCATTATCCACCACACGTGCCCAGTGCGGGTTGGTGGATGTCACACGTCTTCGAATTTTTGGTTCTAGGACATGCCGGTTTCCTCACGATGTTTTTCCTTCACCGTTTTGACAGCAGTGGTGATGAAATAATTTACACTAAGTTCCTGCCTGGGCTCGAACCCACGACCTACAACATGTAAGTCGCGGCCGATACCACTGGGCCACCACTGCTCTCTCTTTGCAAGAACACAAACAGCAAATATAGCCTGTTTTCGCCTCGTTAGATAAGCATCGAAGTTTATTGAATGAATACTTATGAATACTTTAATAGATAACTACTTAACCTGTTTTCCGTCTGTTTGGTAGTTAATCAGATGCGTCTCAACATCTCAACTCAGTTAAGGCTTTGCCGCTGAGATCCATTTTTAATCAGCTTATATTCGTTGCCAATTATGTCGGCGGATTTGAGCGCTGTTTTTGACGAAATTGGAAGGAATTTGGACGGTCTTATTATTATTAGAAGGCTTTTGTATACCGCTTTGTTTTCATTTAGGTAGATACCTACTATGACCGCGGGATAATCTTCAGATTTTTTTAAAGAAATCTTTTCTTATAATTTTCGTGATTTGAATGGCGCCGCTTACATACCAAAAGAACAAAAATAAATAAATAATTTAGAATAATATTATGTATGCACGTGAGCTTAAAATATCTCATCTGAAAATAAATAATGATGAGGAAATTGAGTTTGTACGTCAAAGGTTTATTTGTAGACTAGGTATGTTATTTACTCCTAGGTTTTCCCGACCTGAGACGGCAACTATTATCAGTATACAGAACGTTTTCATTGCCAACAATAGGGTAGAGTCGTCCTAGTTTCAACAATGGGTTGTCCTATGATATGACGTCATAAGTTCATAACAATATATTAATTAACTGATAGCTGAGGGTATTCTTGTGCGGCGCGTGCCTCTACGAGATAAATGTTATAAACAAGCTAATTGCCAAAATTTAATTGCACGAGTTTTTGTATTTGCATTAGTAATTTTTGTGCCCTGAACATAAGTAGTTGTAATGTTAAAAGTCTGAAATTATCACAATGAACTCTCGGGATAGAAAATAAGTATGTTGTTTTTCCTTCTTCAAGGTACAATCTATAGCTATACCAAAACGTATCAAAATTGCTTCAGCAGTTTAGTTTAAGCGTGAAAACGTGAGAAGCAGACAAACGGACAGAGTTAATTTCGCATTTATAATATTTGTTTAGCAGTTTGAATAAGGCTAACACTTTATAACATAATTATCTAGTATATGTGTAACTAGACGTGTGCACTGAACAGTAATCGTAACAAAAATCTGTGAATGTGGTCGAGGACATATGAATTACGATCACTTATTAAATACTTGCCACTTACTGTACCTAAGCATACAAGTATCTACACCTACATATGCTCTAACTAGCTAGAAACTAACGCTAGCAATGATAATACCCACTTAATATTTCCCTTCGTTATTTTGTCGGCAGAGTACTTGAACTTTCTTTGCTGTTAGAAGTACCTACGTTTTCCGTGAAACGCCGTCCCGGTTTTCCAAACATATAGAAAAGAAAGTTTCCTTCGGATCCGACCACGCGTCTTCTTCCCCCCTCAAGTGAAATAGAAACGCTTTTTGTAACAGTGCCTACCTATCGCGGGTACGTTTCTATGACTACAATTCGTTAGAGAACCGGACACATTTTTCTCTAAAACCTTTCTAAGATGTTCTATTTTTATACAAATTCAGTAAAGATAAATGAACGGTATTTATGAAACATTTTCTCTACAAATTATGTCAATTATGCCAGTCATACTTAGGAGAAAATTCTCTTGTTTGCTGCAGACACATCGTAATACTTTCCTTTAAGATTTGTAAAAGAAAAATGTAAGGTTGCAAAGTGTAAAACCGTGTAGAATAAAGCGGACTATTTCAGTAAAAAGGGTATTGTCGCGTGTGTCGTCCGCGCCTGACCCGCAACCCACAGTAGCAACAAAGTAGCGTATCAACAATATCAGCTAATCTGATAGCGTTCCAGACAACATAGCGGATCTTTGTGTCTCTGAAGCTGGTTGGTCGAACCATTGCGCAAGAAACAGTTTGCTATCGAGTATACTGCATATAGTAAGCGAGATAGAACGATGCGGCGAACGTAAGCGAGTGAAAGAGGCAGTTATACAATGCTATCTTCTACTTCAACATTTTCACATAAATAGCTACTGCGCAGGGTCTTGCAGCCAACTTCAGAGACACAAATATTCGCTGCGACTACTATACAGGACTTTATGGCTTTGACAATGTATATGTGAAACCAGTAGGATCGTATTCTCTCAACATCACTCAGTCACAGCCATCTGGTTCCTTCAATTTACTCACAATTATGATGAAATTTCACACGAAAAAGATGCTTTGAGTATACCCAACGGAGCGAATAAGGCGAAAGTGCAAAAAGTATGTATATTATTCAGAAGTTTTCTCATAAAAGGCACGTTTGCGGTTTTATTCGTGGTGATATCTCACACGGACAAGGTTCTTTGAAAATAATACTGTACCAAACCTTCTACAATGTATGTAACTAGGTATTTATGTATACTTTGTTGTACGCCACCAAATACAGGAACAAAAGTAAACTAAAACTAAAACATATACAATGGGCGGCCTTATCGCATTCCTCGATCTCTTCCAGGCAACCTGAAATGGACAGTGATTGCCTGGACATGACATGGGGTATTTATGTACTTTAATAACTCACGTTTTATTCTGACTGGAATTGTAAATCTTCAAGAAAAACTTTAGCCCTTAACCCCTTAGGGTCAAATCTATGTTTTTACTAAGAGGGTCCGCTGGATATTAGAATCACAGGGCCGGTCGATGTGGCGATGCTGGGTGACGCTTATGTCCAGCAGAGGAAGGCTTTCGGCTAAACTGATGAGGAAGTTACTAGAGCGCATCATTAAGTACTTGTGTGTCGATAGAGCAAAATAACTTAGTTCCGATTATTACACTACTTCCAAGTAAAGTATAACGTTACAACATTCTACTGTCCAAAGATAAGTAACAAAAAGAACAAGTATTATAAAAGGGTTGCTACTTGTCGCCGCACTGAACAAAAACTAGCTTGACCGGTGTCGCTCCTAAGAGAAAAGTACATCCAGTAGGTATACATCTATTTTATCTTCACCTTTACGAAGATTCCTCTTAATTGACACCCCTATCTCGAAGTCTGTAGTACCATAGATCTATAAGTACTCTATGATGATCGTAATAATGTTCGTCGAATAACTTACGGAACATCTGCTAACACTTTGTCTGTAGAAAGTTTTGTTTTATCTAGAGTAATAAACAACTTTCTTTTATGTTCTCATGTAAATTTCTCAATTAATTTATTAATGCTAAAGCGCAGTCACAGCCGGTTTGATTGAAATGTACATTAATGCTATGTTGTTGATACAACATCGGTAGGTACCTACTTTGTAAAATCAAATTAGCTACTCAAGGGAATCGGCGCCTGAAGGCGCTGATTTTAAAATGAGAATCACGTCTAAACGGCTAGTCATATTTTTTTGGCAAAAATATATGTTACATTAGACCATTTTCTTAATAATTGGATCTAAGAAAATTTTGAGTTTTAGTCGAATAACATAGTGTAATTAATTTGTAAAGTTATGTCTAAAACGGGTTAAAACACGACAATCGCACCAAAACCGCTGGGCGTATTTTAATGATTTTAACACCATCTCAAAGACAATTTAATTATCTAAATTTTGATCTGAGGCTTTTTTTTAAAGTCATAGAATAATAAGGAAAGTACAAAATACTACTAAATTTTAGGTCGCGCGGGTGTCTTACGGGTGCGCGTTTTGTTCCCTCAAGGTCGTTGGCGTTAGTCGTTGTCTTAAGTCGCTGATGTTGAAGTTGATGTGAAAAAGTTGTTATTTTCCTGTAGGTGTACCCTTGAAGATGAGCTTACCGACACCACTCGTGGGCGATACGATCATACGGCTAAGCTCCACATTGTGTTCTTTAAACCTAACATATTATTTTGGCACGTGGCTACAACACAAGCAGATCAGAACCCACGCATTTCGTGGTTTAACAGCTTTCAATCCCCCTCAATTCTCTCATCTAACAGAAAATAATATTTCATGTAACAATCAATCATTTTCATACCATTAAGCTGATGTAAACTTTGCAAGTATATGCGACGATATGCGAGTATTTTAAAAGCTCCCGGCCGCGTTGGTTGAACCGAAAATTTTGCAAAAATCAGGGTCGATCGGTCATCGGCCCGAGTCCGAGTCCCCGACACTGGTTGCAGCGTGCACATGTGCTTATGCAATCACCAACGTTCCGGTTTTCGGGCTCACTTTACTTGTTTTGCCCTTTCATTTATCATTATCGAGCACGGCAGCTAAAAAACAAGCTAAACCATAAAACACGGCCACATTGCCTCATGTTGCGTGTGACCATTTACGAATGTGCGGAAATTGACTTATTATCCAGGGAACATTAGTTCTATTAAAATGATACCAGCTAGAAAGCGGAAAGCAAGCCTAGTTGTTAGTACTTTACCGAGCGTTAAAGTATTCGCGAGAGTTATGTTTCATTTTACTTAATATTATAAATGCGAAAGTTCTGGATGGACGTGTGTTTGTTACTAAATCACGCCAGAACAGCTGAACGGATCTGGATGAAATTTGGCACAGAGATATATTATAATCTAGAATAGCATATATACTACTTTTCATCCTGGTATAATGTTCTTTTGGGATAAGAGAACACTTTTCATGCGGGCGAAGCCGCTTGCAGAAGCTAGTATGAAATATAAGGAGTTCAAGGAACATTTATTACACATTTGTTACAACAAAGGTAACCTGGGAATAAAATTCCACCTCCGAGTATAGTAGGAAAATGGGCACGTTGGCACTCAAACGATTTTCTTTATTCCCATTGCTGTTTTCATGTAATCGTTTTTCCTGTTTACTCTCCAGCGACGATTTCTTCGAAAAAGAAATGATTTGGAAACTCGCATTGTTGTTCTTAAAAATCTTTGAATGTAAAAAGTTATGCTTGTTATATAAAATAATGCTCTACAAGTCAAGATGTTTCTACAGAAAGTAGGTAGTAATATATAATTTATTATATTCTGCTTGGCAACTTTCAGAACGACTTTTTGAATTTATAATTAGTATTATTAACAAAAGACAAGAATCAATAAGTCGTCGCGAGTAGATAAAAATAATTTTATTATCTACACCTGCAAGCTTTTGTAGGAGGTAAAATACTAAATAGCCCCGAAGCAAAGATCCATAGTAAAACAAAATCGGGAGCTAGTCGAATTACTTAAAATAATGGATGTCTTTAGAAAGCTTTAAAACTTTGAGTAATTACAAAATGATAAACTTAAATTCATGTTTAACTCTATGCTTTTGTTTTACACAATCTAAACGAGCTGAAGCTTCAAACATCTTCGACTGAAACTTGCTTAAATAAGGTAATACAATACACGCAGTACTGTAGAATTAAACTTGATATTAAAGTTTGAGCAAGTTGACACATCTTACTTTACAAGGGACAAGGGTGAAGATATGAATGGAATAATTCAAGTCACGCGAGTTCAAATGTGTGTTGTGCGGGTTGTGGCCCGTGCCCCCGACGCGGCCCGTGCCGTCATCTCACAGTGACAGGCGCTTCGACACCTCGCCCGGGGGGCAGGTGCTGCCAGGTGTGGGGTGGGGGCGAAGTATTTGAAGTTTGGCCACGGAGGGAGCGCGCGCGAACGTAAACAAATGTAAACGTTCCCGATCACAACAAACAAACGGGTGTGGAGACGACTCGCACCTCGCACCCGCTCTACGACCAACTCGCTCGCGGGACATCTTTTATAATAATTAAGCTTTGATCACCGATTGAAGGTGAAGGCCTCGTTAATCCTTCAAGATTTTGTTTTATACCTCGCATAGTTTTTGCTTGGATATTAATTAATCAACTCGTCTGTAGTAAATGTGTTCCGTCGTCGGGTAGATTAATTAGATAAGAAAGATGAATCACTACCACTACAAATATATGTAGAGTTGTATGATAAACAACATAAACCTGCTTACACGACGTTATATTTTTATGCTTACGACAGGTGTTACATAAAACGATTTGGATGCTAAGCTATTGATTAGTTCCAGGTAATAGAGCCTTAAGTAATAATAACTGAGAAAAATATGTTCTTTCATGTTGGCCTATTTAAGGCCAGCCTTGCAGGAGTTGGTAACAGAATCTGTTAGTAAGGGTTTGCATAGTTAGCTGAGAGCTTTGGCTTATTGATAACGATCCAGAGCCATAAGAGTTGGAAACCAGATATTTAACTCCACATAATTGTTCATTATAGACCTTCAGGTCTATAAAGTTCCACAGAAGATACCCATGAAGAGTAAAGTTATAGTCATGTTATCTCATGAGGACACATAACAGTCATGACATTTACAATAATACAACGAAGAGGCTGTCTCGAGACGACGCGGGACAAGACAGCTAATGAAATAAAAGAAAAATAAATTGAAAATGATGTTGAAACGTATCAAGTGTAGTTCGGACAGCTTGTCACGCTAACACACAATTGAGTTTCACCTAGTGACCGGGCTTATTGCTCAGAAATAGGAGTAATAGTTTGTACATACGTCAGGTCAAGTTGTTTTTCACTTGTAAAGTATATTCCACATTTCCTGCTCAAAGTAATATCTCCGGCAATTACTATATCTAAAACATCCCACGTTGATATCACTCATAGATGATTACGTCTTGTTTGATTTATGCGTTGAATAATAATATTATTTTATATCTACATTAAGTATTTCAAATTAATAGGTTAGACCTTGGATAGGTCAACTATATATAAATGCAAAATGTTTCTATGTTAATTTTTTATTCATTTATTCTTTTATTGTAGCTTTTGTTCTTGTGATATTTGTGGCGTTCGATTTCACAATTCGTAAAACGTTCGTGAGTTATCGTAATTTGTATTCCTTTGAGTTTTGTATGGTCAGTTTATGTTGTGTTGTGGTCTCTTGTATCGTACTTGTGAGCATATCAAAGATATAAATAACAGATCGGCAAACTGAAGCAGCACTTTAACAAGATCACGTAGCAAGCGGACGCTCGCCACGGAGATATTTCGAACTGATATGAATGTTTTTATTGCTTTTTGTGTCGTGCTACCACAACAAAAAACAATGTTTTAAAATATAATAACCTAATATATACCACTGAAATGTTTTTAAAGTAATTAGTCGCACGCTAGCCTGAAGTTGCCTGAAGGGTAGGGGCTAAGAGCTTCTCAGCCCCTACCCTTCAGGCACTGTAAAATCCATGTTATGAGAAAGATTATGCTTGATACGATGACGATAGTATTTGAAAGTTAAAAGTAGGGAGAAAATATGTTATCTGTATTGTTTTTCACATAGTTTTCTTTCATACTTTTCTTTTTTCTACTTTGATTCGATTCGTATTCTAGCCTGTACGTTCTGTACAATATTATTATCAACTTCTTTTTCCGTGTGAGGATGTGGACACCTCGAGTTAATTAAGCCGCCTCTGGCAAACCCACAGGCCTCTGACTTGGCTATTTCAGACATCCATTATAAGTCCTGGGTTTCCTCACGATGTTTTCTTTCATCGTTGCCTGTGATGTCCAAGATAAACTTAGAAAGTACATATGAATTTGAAAGAGTCACATTGGTACTTGACCGGATTTGAACCCACGACTTCAAGCACGAGAGGCAAGGTCTTAGCCACTGGACCACCGCGACATTTATTATTTGGACATTATTATCATGAAAACCGATCAATCATCACTGAAGCGTTTCCTCAAAAAATACAAATCGTTTTCAGTACCTACAAAGTTTTACGAAGACGTCTCGGATTTTATCTCTAAAGCGAAGCAAACAAATTCGTTTTGAGATAGCGCAGGGGAGCTGCTGTTGGCTACTCTCACTCTAAATGAGCCCAGATGGATGATAGCTGATCACAAATGAGGTCATCTCGCTATGAAAATAATGAGCGAATTACTAACCAATTTAGCTTGGCAGACGAGGAAGTAAATAATTGTCAATTTTATTTAAACAGATGGTTGTGTAGGTACAGCCGGTCTTGTCCTGAATAGTGGATGTTCAAATAATAGGTACGTGTATGTAAAAGGAGTGCAAGTACCGCTGAGTTGATTGAATAGCGGTACTAGATCGTGAGAGTACCTACCTCCTAAGACAATAATTAGGTGTCAGTCGGCCAAATCGTTCATCTCATACAGAAAGTTAACTGTACACGACGTTTTTACACGTCTGTCTGTCAGCTCCACTATTGTCGAGGAGAAATAAGCGTTCACCTTTGTATCTTTGAAAGGCGTGAAACGTTGAGAGAAGCCTTTCTAAAGAAAGGTATATATTTTCTATACATGTAGGTACTTGTGCTGTTTGTATATGGTTATTTAAATTAATACTTGCGAGAATGTACATACAATATTATAAGGTAGGTACTGTTATTTATGTGCATTTAAAATTGTGAACATTGTTTTATGTCACTGTTCCAGTGTGGTATTAAATGCATTTTATCTCAATCAAAAGCTCTTGAGATTCAATTTTAGAAAACATTATGTAGGAAGCTATATGTTTTAATGTTGTTATTTAACACAATACTATTTGACTCTGTCTACTGAGTTCGTAATAAATCTAATATTTAGAAACACATTCAGTTTGCCCGAATTTTGTTTTGTTTTTCCGCAATTTGCGATTTGATTATCCAGACTATTTCCCCGTTACTGGGTTGTGGAGGTCAGATAGGCTGGCTCCATGTAAAACACTAGTACTCAGCTGAATCCGGTAGGACTGGAAGCCGACCCTAATATAATATAACGAAACGATTGTCACCTTACTCATTAAAATCGGATGAACAGTGTAGGCGCTACGGAGAAACATACGTAAATACAGACATACATACATACATACATAGACTGCTAAACTCATAACATTTATTTTTAGCTGCCGTAGTCGGGTAAAAATTAGCCAAATCAGTATCTCCGTTCTTAAGTGATGCGCTTACCAAAGAACATCATACAATTTTTAAGGTTCCGCAGTATTATAATTATTTCCTAGAATAACATAAACTCTGCTCATTGAACTTCGACAATTATGACCCAATTTTCAGGCTGACCAAAACTGATTTGAATATTCTGCTTTCCATAAATAACAGCTCGGTCTGCTTCAGTACTCGTTCTGAGGCTTGGGCGTAATAATATCTATCTACGAGATGAAATGCGACCGCAGTCCGCAACTCCTTTGCTAGTCAAAAGGTATATCTCTAGCTGTACCTCTATTCAACCCATAAAAGATCAAAGGGATGTGGTGAAAGTCGGTTTGCTAGATACGATTTATAAATATTTACAGTAGATATCTGGAAAAAACTCATGGTAAACATTCTTTTAATTCGAGCAACTGTAGATTGCGTATATTCTGAGCTTTCTTCTTTATGACAACTTTCTTTTCACCTGTATTTTAAAAGTAAAATGTTACTTTTCCCGGACGCACCCACATTTTTATATTCATCGGCAAACATGTGGCATAAGATACGCTTTCTTATGAAATCGCATAATGCTCGCATGGGACTATTGTTTATCAAATTTATCAAAAGTTTACATTTTAAAATGAAACTAATGGACTATATTAAGTGTATTAGCGAAACTTGGAAAATAACTTTGTCTAGTTTTATCAGTATTGGATAAATCAACCCGTGACTTCAAGGTTTGCTAAAGTACAAATCTATCATCATCATATCAGCCGAAAGACGACCACTGCTGCACATAGGCCTTCCCCAAGCGTCACCACATTGACCGGTCCCGTGCGTCTCGCATCCAGCGGATCCCCGCAACCTTCACCAGGTCAAATTGACTTGGCTTTTAAATAGTAGGAGTAAAGAAAGCTGCGAATTCTGGCGTCGTGTTACATGTCGCTAACGATTTTCAGATCAAAAAGTTGCAATCGGTCGATGCCATTAGGTCAGCTGGCTTGCGATTTGAGCAACCAAAAGGCCGTAGGCCTCGTATTTCCCAAATCTATAACAATATATTATTATCTATATGTTATTTCAGCAAATTCAGTAAATAAATAAAGCGTAACACGAGTAAACATTCTGATTCCTTTTTATCTAATACTTACTTACGTTGAAATCTGTCATCGTAAAATATTAAGATGTTTTTATTATTTGTGCGTTTGAGTGACAGCATCAGAATCTGACAGTAATTGTGTTGGGATTGACGGCGGGGGTAGCTGCTGGTTGCCGAGGGGGACTCGCTGAGTAGGTACATCGATGGGTACAGTGAGGGCCGCAGCCCGCAGACTGCACGTCGGCAGTTCGACATAACCCTGACACCTTGACGACTAGTTGCCACATGCCACAACACCCAATAACGAGATTCTGATTGTTGCTTCCTAATCTCTTTGTTTCGGTACGTTCCATTGATTCGACTCGGGGGGAACTCTTGTGAATACGAAGCAAAGTTTCATGAATACTGCGTATATTCCGAGCCCGGCTATGTATGAGTTTATCGTCAAGGTTCCTGCACATACATTCGGAAGTACCCAGCCAGCTCTGAATTGAATTTTACTTTAAAAAGGTAAACATTACCTTGGAGTTCTCAGTTATTTAATGAGGAACTTTATGTAAGACCGTATATTTTTATTATAGAAAATAACTACCCAACAATAAGTTTAGACGTGTATTCAATGTTAATAGACTGTATTAAAATTGATGCCTTCAAATTATACCAGCTGGGAAATTCGGCTACACTGCATCAGTTCCATTGAATACTAGTGATTAGGCAAGTTTAGAACGAGCTACCACAGATTATTATTTATAGCTATTTATTTTGATGACTGCTTCATGTTATAATATTGATATTATAACATTAAAGATTACGTTTTGTTTTGGCTACTACGAGTTTGGTTTTCCACTTTTTTGTTGTGCCTCATTATGTTAGCATGTTCTTACTAACAAACATAATCTGCAGAAGTTGTCTTAGTTATGTGATCATTATTTGATTCTAGTGACGTTTATTACTCAAATGTTTGCTACAGCAATCGTCTTCTAAAACATGTTCATATTGTATATCCAAAAGTTTACTAAAGCCTTACTTGCAACGTCTTATTAAAATAGCTACCTATCATCGAGTAAAAAAGATTTAAAATTTTAAACATATATTTGACTGCTGAACAAAGAGTTTTCAATGATTCACTAAAACGAAACTTCATCGTAACTTTTAAAACTTCAATAAGCTCCAAGCCGTCAGGCACCACTAAATTTACCATTATTTGCAGAAATCAGTGTCTATTATCTTACAGACTGATTTCTGTAATAAAGATAAATTAACTATTCTCTTTATGTTTGCGACTTTCTTTAGATAGTTCGCTTTTCAAGAAAGGGACAAGTTTCCATTAGAAAGTGTGTCGGTTTGATTTTTCGCCGCTGTGCCGATATGTGAAGGTAACCGTACTAAGCTAATTATTTTCAATCGCTCGGCTTGAGCAACAATTGTTTGAATAAGTAATTACTGTAGCAGTTCAAGCATGGCTTCAGAAACAAGTCAGTGTTCAACTTTAATGTCTGAACAGGCCTGGCTGACACCGATTGTAGCAACTGCATTTTAACCTCGCATACATTATATTTCATTGTTCCCATTACTAAATGATAGGGTCTAATTACTGTAATACATGGAGGTACTCGAGACGGGTGTGCGAGACTCTTCGTGTTTACACGTGATGACTTGACTGTGTTATTGGTACTTTGTATCTATCTATTATAGTATATCGCAGATGTCTGCATTCTGCGTTTCAAATACAATTAAGAAGACATAAAAGATTTCAAATGGATACAAAAAGTTCTTCGACTACGTGACCTTCCGATATTAATTCTCTAACGTGAATCTATACTCACTATTAAGATTCTATCGAGCGAATGTTTGTCAATTGAAATTTTAATTGGAAATTGACTGTTTCAAAATAATTCTTATTTTAAATAAAAATCATGTTTAAAAAATTTATGATCTGATTATTCAGGGGTTGCGCAAATATTATCATAATAGATTCCGAATGGGAGTTAAAACCGAATTTAACTAAAGTTTTTACGTGAATCAACACCAACTCAAGAACCATAATATTTTAGCACAATTGAAATCAAAAATATTTATAAATGTAATCGTGTATTGTCTAATAGTATCTATTACATAATTTCTAATTACACTATCGTGTGCAATTAAGATTAAATCTATTATCTGTCAATCGTTGCCACTAAACCGTTCAGGTAACGGCATAACTTGAGCGTTCGATCACAGCCACTTCGTATAAATAACATAAACTTATGTACAGTCTGTGCGGGGTCCGCGCTCGCCGGGGGAAGCGCGCGGCGCGACTTGTTCTAGTCTCTGTGCCATCAGCGCAGCCTTGACATTTGAGGACGCGTGCGCCGGCGGCCGCGGCCACTAGCCCCAGCGCCGGAATCGGTTATAGTTCGGCACGGGCAGGTACGGGTACCGCGCCGGCACCTGCACGTTCTCCAGGTTGTATCCCCGCCGCTGCCGCACCAGCGTATCACTCACTTGGTTGTCCACGTTTCTTTTCGCTGGTCTCACTATACTTAACACATTCGATTCTAATAACACATTATCATCGGCTACCATGTCCATCGGACTCGGCCTGGTGATGAGCTTCGCTCTGTTCTTCTGTGAAGCGACGATGTCAGCGTTGAGCACGAAAGGCTCCGAGAGTTCGTGCAGCAGGTTGACTCTGCTGGAGTCGATCTCCCTCTCGTAGCCGAGGCGGGCGGGCGAAGGCGCGGCCAGCGCGGGTGCCGCGAGCGCGAGCAGGAGCGCGAGGCACGCGTGCATGATGCGGTGTGTGTCGAGAGTATGAGCCGCGCCGCAACCACACATTTTTATATATACCAGCGATCGATACCATTCGTGCCCAATTTGTGTAGGTTCTTATTTATTTTTTTGTGATCGCCGTGCTCAATACGCTCTTGAACTTGGCGTGGTGTCGCGACGGGTCGCCTGGACCCCGCGCGGTCCCTGCAGCAGACGGCCGCCCCGAGCTCGCTGTCCGCCGCGGTGCAATTATTCGTATAATTTGATGCACCGTTGACTACGAACGCTCATGAACCTTGTTCCACTTACATTAACCAACATTAAGTGATGTTGTTCTCACCGGCACAAGGCGACCGTTACATAGTTAAGGTGGACCTATCTCTGTAGATTGTTATCATTCACTACGATATCAATCGTGATTATATTTTTTATTAGTTTGGTACCTACCTATTGGTTTTTGATTATTTTCTATTCGTGTCCAATTTATTAAAATAGGTCCTAAGTCAGCTTGTTATTCTTTGTTTGTACATAATTTGAAGTGTGTATTCTTAGACTGAGATATTATTTATGTAGTGGGTATTCTTAGACTGAGATATTATTTATGTTGTGTTTACATATTTAAAAGTTTAATTTGTGTTCAGAGCATAACCACCTCAAATTGCACATTTACAGACGTAGAGCACGATTTGTTCAAGGATAATGTGCCGACAACTGCGGGTACATATTAAACGCAACTACATAGTTGATCTTACGCACATTATCTTACTTTACGTGTAGTTATTAGTGATAAGTTTATTATTTTTATAAACACAAACTATCTTTCTTCGCTATGGTGTAGGTTTAATGCTACATAAAGAAAATTTATTTTTACGGTCCCCGAATAAATTCATAAAGTGCTGGTTTATTTTATTGCTACTTGTATTTGTTGCGTTCGCTTTTGTAAATTGAAGATCTGACTCAAAGTTAATGTGAGCAGCACCTTATTTAGAAATACAGTTGCAATGCATTTAATTTATTCATAAACAATTAACGTTCAGTCGATCATTACATTATTATAAGAATGTAAATATAACAAGGAAACAAAAATCATTTGAGGATTAGGTAATTAAATTATGATAAAGTACATTATGGTACAAGTGTGTAATGTTGGTGATTACCGCTGAGGCGCCATTGAGACCCGAGCCGTGAGGTGAGGGTCTTAAGAGAGCCGAGGACGGTAATCATCAATACACAAGTGTATCATACGACGTTTTTCAACACACTTGTGAAGAAAATAATTACAAAAAAATCATTTTCAACAGTGAAAACGAGGTGTGAAAAACTTTTCGCAAAGGCGCGAAAAATAATCAGTTTTCCTATGCGCGCGCATCTAACAATGGAGATCGTCCATAGACTATAAGAATGACATTATTACAGAGAAAACAAAAGTTATATTTGAGTGAAAGTTTTATTTATTAAACACGTACAAGTTGAAATTATCTATTTAAATACGAAGTTGCATGAAATGAGCAAGCAATAGGTACATTAATTTATTTGTACTGTTGAGCACGATATTTTTTGTATCGAAACTTTTTTAAGAACAAAGCAACTCAACCAATTAAATTAAAAAAAAATCTATAACTCACTTGTGAAAAATAGCAACGAAAAAGGCACAGTTTGATTACAGGTGTCATTATGTGCCTAATTTCGGTGAAATTAGAGCCAGTTTATGAGCAAGTGTGTTGAAAAAGCATTATTTTAAAATATATCACATCAATATATAATGACAAATTAATTTAATATATATCGCAAGAATAACAATTACTTATAATTTGTTCAGTTTACCTATAGCGAGTAGACAATAATAGACAACCTTTGTTAGTTGCCAATATATTGCCATAAGGAAGTAGTTTGATAAAGATTGAAGATACTATTGAGCCTACACGTAAAACGTGGTTAAAATTAAGTGTACAATAACAATAATATGTCGCACGCGAGTGACGCACATTGCAGCTTTAGCAGCAACTGGTTTGCTGCTCTAATCTAGCATTCTTTTCTCTACAGTCTACTGCAATATAAAAGTATTGTTATTGTATTCTTAAGAAAAAAGGTAAAAAGGTTCGCAGGGCAATACCTTCATACACCGCTATTGTTTGAAAGTAAGCGATAAAACAATAATAATACAAATTACGCTTACGAGAATATGTTACACTATTATTCAAACTGCACAATGTTTAAAAATATGTCGCTCTTTTATATGCATGGAATCGATTTTGAAACTTAACACGAACGTCCTTCCTACTAAAGAATATTTATGAACTTCTGGTTTCTTCATCCTTATTTGGAAGTAGAAACTAATAAACTATTAATTGCAGCAATAATTTAAAAATAGAAAGCATTCGGAACCGAACACTCGAGGCCATCTCCAAAACATATGAGTATAGAAGCCTGGTACAATATCATATGTGCGTATGTATACAGGAAATACTGAGCCAGCTGTCGACCTTCCGAGATCTGTCTTGGTCCGGTGATTACATAACACTCATTTGAGTAAATGAATAAAGATAAAATAGACGATAATGTAAACACGCTTACGGTAAACAGAATATATTTTCCACGGTTTGTAGGAAAACTTTAATATGCGCATCTCACTTATAATGTTCGGACTAAAGTGGTTGGACAGCTTAGCGTCTCTATTACTGCTTTATTCAAATGTTTGTCTAAGGTGATGCTAATAAAATGACAAATTTGATATATTTAAAAGCTCACAGACATCTTAATCATACTTTCGATATTCATAGCTTTTCACTTTTTATTTTCTTCTAAACTCGTGTTTAAAAGTTAAACTACGACTGTATCTTGAATAAAATATAACCTTTAAAACATATTTACAAAATTAATTACTAATAACGCGGAAGATGAAAATAAAATATCTAGTAAGTTTAAAACACACATCCGATTCATATTGCCAAACAAATCGAAACTTGACTTAACACATTTACCGGGCAAGTAGAAGTAAACTTAATTAGCATATGTAAAGCATTCAAATATTATGTTCTATTTATATTAAATGGTAATGAGTGAACAGGTTTCGGTTAGTTGGGACGGAAATCGTTTTATTATAAACGGAAGTACAGTTAGCATGCGGATAGTGGATATGAATGTGGCTCGAAAGGAGTGGAAGCAGCCAAGGCGAGGAGCCGCAGACGAAGCTACCTCGAGTTGTTATCAGCCGATTATAATATGCCATCCAGCTAAATGGTTGCTTTTGGATATGTGAAAAAAATCACGGTCGTAGTATATAACGAAATTAAAAGGAAAACAATCACATGCAGGCTTTACAAGTTTACGAGTACCTACTTAATAGCAGACCAACTTATACAATGTATGGAGGTGAGCCATATAATCCTGTGATAAAAAACGGACAAACAAACTTAATATGTAAGAAACTGGTAACAGGTGTAGATATGTCGACGATAAGCGGCTAGAGCCTGTTTAAAATAAATCCGTCAGCGAAACTAATGACGCTAATTAATTCAATCAAGCTTGTCTGCTTGATAACGAACTGGTCGGTGCCGGTTTTCTGTGATCATTTGATCAATTACTTCTGGCAATGATCACATCGCACTGGTCTTCTCCACACTCTGAGGAGTCAACGCACAAGGATGAATGGACAATACTGTGCTCGTCGCTGCTTCCGTGTTTTTGTCTCGTTCCGCATCAAGCGGCATCATCATTAGAATATTAATACTCGTTATCCTAATTCAATGTTTGTTGTACTTCTTTGTCTACAGAACGGTTAGGTTTTTGTCCCGAGATCTTTTGTTGCTCTAACATTTAGCTTTCAGTTTCTAAGTTTGGATAGATCGGTACCGGATCAGAGTTCATGTTTCAGTTTTGCATATTTAATATCAGATGCCATTGTTGAACCTACATAGGCCAAGGTCTAATATTTTATCTTGACAATGTCTTGAGTAGTGATTTTTGCTCGGTGGGTGTTTGTTAGTTTTGCCACATCGGTGTCTGTGAGGCGTGACGCGAAGAGTTCGTCGGCTTTGTCTTGCGCAGCCGGGTCAGGCGGCACCGTGGCATGCGCAGGCGCGTCCTCGGGTGTCAGCGGTCATTGCTTCCTGATCGCCCGTGTTTATCTCTCTGAGATGTGACGCTCCCGCTGCGTTTGCGCAACGTACGGCATGCATTATTCATAAGCGACATGATCGCGCCTCCATTATCCTTTGTCCCTCGATAATTTCATATTACAATGCTAATGCACTTATCACAGATAACTTGGTGTCGTTTTATTAGGTGGTCTATTATATATTATATCAAAAGGCATTGATCGAGGTTATATTTAGAGGTCTCATAAAAATGCAGTGACCACGACTGTGACAGAGTTTATTGGATTAATAAGTAAATATTTATAAGAACAGCGTTTTACATGATTGTTTCTCTTTTTGTTTAGATGCCATGGGACTCCTCCGAGGAGCAGATGGGTGGACCCCGTGAAATGCGCATCCACGTCCAGCGAGTGATTGCCATCCCAGCGCCCCACAACATGCCCCCTCCCCCGGAGACCATGGGACCCTTCGCACCTCCCCCACCCCCACCACCACAAGGCCAGGACCAGAACGAAGTAAGTAACGCATGGGAGAGGGTACTTACAATCGGATTTCCTTCTACCTATCGTCGGAAGAGCCTCCCCTTTGACAGCTAGCGGTGCGCATCGCATGTTGATCAGTTGAACTGCATATAGTGCGCTTCCTTGCACTTTCATAGCTGATGGTATTAAACAAATCAATTAACTGAATGCAGTCAACGCAGTGGCTGTTAAGGCGCAGATACCTCTCAGTAGCTGATTTTAAAATGAGAATCACATCTAAACGGACGGTCGTAATTAAAAAAAAAATATACCTACGTTAAATTAGACCATTTTCTTAATGATCCATGAAAATTTTGAATTTATTCGTATAACATAGTGTAAATAATTTGTAAAGTTATGTCTAACACAGACACAAAAACGACAATCGCACCAAAACCACTGAGCGTATTTTATTTAATGAAATTTTCACCATCTCAAAGACAATTTAATCATCTACATTATGATCTAAGGCTTTTTTATAGTCATAGAATACAAAGGAAAGTACAAAAACTACTGAATTTTGGGACGCGCGGGTGTGAAACAAGTGCGCCTTTTTCTTCCCTCAAGTTCGTTGGCGACTGTCGGTCGTCGTCTTAAATAAACATCAGGCAATGTTTGTTCTCGATAAACCATATTATATTGTTTAAAAGCTTTTATTTACTCTAGGGAAGGTCACACAGAGTATCGGGTTAACACTGTTAAAAACTTCAAAGACTTATAATTTGAGCTCTGAATTAAATTAATATTGACTGTTTTAACTGCTACAAAAGTTCTGGCACTATCTAGGCTCAACATATTGACTATTAAACATAAAATATATTAGAACAATACCTTTTTAGACTCTCAAATGATAACAGAGCTTATTTAAATAGCCGCAAGTTATATCTGTCTCACCAATCAGCACGTACAACATACTTTAAGAGAAAAGTTTAAAACCACCAAAGTTACGTGGTCTGAATCACTTGTAATTATAAAATACATGCTTGTATCCTCGGGCAAATAAAAATAAATAAACTTCGAAGCACAGTAATCAATGTTTTGTAACTGATTTTCTCGATTTAATTTAATTATCTTTGGAATATTTTAACGAATTTGGCACACTAATTTGAAATACAAGTAGTCCAGTGCCGAAAAACATTATAAGAACCTCATACAAAAAAATATTTGTTAGCAAGCAATTTAAAATCTCTGTAACAGATGATGTTACACGGAAGCCTAAGTGTATCATTCATTATACATGTATATGGACGTGCTTTGATAATAGCAATTGCCAACAGTATTGAATTATTTAAATAAATACATAATTATCACGTTAGGAATCGTAATTATGTAATAATAAATATGTCAGGAACGTCTGGGCGGACTCGTAACGTCATATTATCTTCAACAATAAGAAAACGATTAAAATAGACTTCATAAAAAGGGTATTTATTATAGACATGTTTATTTAAAATGCATGTAGAATATGTAAATTTCATAAGATCAAAAGTAACTTGGAATTTATTTAAATAGATAACTGCTTGTTGATTTTATTTCTTTGAAACGCAAATTACATAGCATATCCAAGATTGAAATTGCACGGTTGAAGTACTAAGCTCTAAGCTCCTGCGTAGAATGAAGAATCCTTTATAAATATCTACAACAAAGGATTTACATATAAATAAACGAATGAATAAAGAATTAGCGAATTGAATATACAAAAACCTTACATTGAGATCACTGAAGCGTTTTCTTGGTAGAGGTTAAAGAACTCGGCTCGTTAGCATCGCGGCGCGTCCCGCGCGCTTTTACGATTTTTATACAAGGATACATGCATCGCTGTCAAGGATTGCGTATACATATTATATTTATAACAATTTGGTTGATTGACATCTTATTTTCCTTCTTTCTAGCAACCCACCGTGCTCCATCAATTCGTTCCTCAGTCTGCCCCCACACAAGAACTCGACCAGCCTGAGGTAGATAGATCTTCATGTTATTTGTTGTTTATTTTTCTATCCATGTTAATAGTTCTCTGTTCGATTTATTCCGTTCTAATACCAAATCGAATACCACTGGTATTTGTTTAAAATTATATTTCTTTTGTACCTATTCCGAACTGATACCATTGCATTGTTTAATTTAAACGAATACCAAAACAAGTACAAAGATATAAGGTATAGTCGGTAAAAATGCTTTGCATGTAATTGTAAGACCTTTAATTGAAAAAAAATTAAGTTAGCAAACATCAAGTTCAATAATAAAATATGACTAATAATCAACTTAATTATACATTTTAGTTCCTCCTTGTACCTGAATAATATTTTTTTGCAACTAAATCAAAACAAGAACAATTTACTTACAGTCAAAAAATACAAAATATCTCAGAAAATCAACTCTTAATTTATATTAACAGGTTCACTGTCCAATTAGTAAAACAATAGTTAGTATTATATTACAATCACATACAAATATCAGAAAACCTATTCATTTGATTAGGTTTGACTGTGCTGACTGTACCAAATTCAAGTTGTTGGTATTCGTTCGCACATTAAATTTAATTATTTAAAGAGTGGTATCCGTTCGGTTTAAAAAAAAGAAATATGATTTGAAACAAATACCAGTGGTATTAAATAAATATGAGATGAAACAAATACCAGTGGTATTAAATAAATATGAGTTGAAACAAATACCAGTGGTATTAGTTTTTGGTATTAGAACGGCATAAATCCTCTGTTCGCTACATTTGTCATCATATCACACTAGGTAATGGTTATGACATTGCTGCTCGTCAATAAACTCATCAACCATACGGTGGTGTGTAGATTCGTGATTAACGATACGTTAATGATGCTATTGCTCTAACGGTTAATTGTCCATAATACCATAAACGTTTACCTATATAAATTATGAGTAATGTTCATTGTCTACTCGTTTAGATATCAATGCCAAACAGCTTCTTTAAACAAAATGATGATTTCCGTTAGCAGATCGGATTTCTCCTTGTGTACACATACGAAATTCGCACCGACTTGAACTCCTAAATGTACCTAACTTGCGAGTTCAACGATTTCGGTCGTAAGACCCAGCGAGTTATTACTTTATGAAGGGCTATTTTTAAAAAGGAATCTTATTTATGTTTTACCTTTTACACATATAATAAATACCTGTGTATTCGTACATATAGCTTATGCAAGATTATTTAACGATTAGAATAATTGTCCATTTTCAGCATGCCTTGGAATCTTGTGCTCTGAAGTCGGAATTTCATTTCCATTCAATATGCAATTCATGATTCCTTTGTTATATACAGATTCAAAAGATGCCCCTGGACGGCAATGTGCAGATGAACCTGCCGTGGAACCTGAGTCCCGAGGAGCTGCATATGATCCACCGCACGGCTGAGGACGCCGCCGCCAACCAGCGCCGCGAACAGCAGATCGACAATGACATGCAGGAGGTTAGAACTGATCATTTACAGAGGAGGAGAGGGCCTACTGGAGAATTTAGATGAAATGACATTCTAAAATTCCATGACATACCTATATCAGCGATATTGCGATTGTCACAAAGTCTAAAATAGATTGGTATGCGCGACCCAAAAGTTACGTGGTCATTCCCTTACATTTTGGTATATTGACGATATCTTTCCGTAATAGCACGTCAATTCGTCTAGAACCCCAGGGGCTATTTGGAGTGTTGCTGACTAGAAAGTTGCTGCAAAATTTTCTTGCAATTCTTTAAAATATAATGTCATCAGATTAATGGTATAATTCTTCATAAATTCCTATATTTTGAACAATCGCAGACTGACTAAATTGGTGACCTGTCTATAAAAATATTGAATAAAAAGTTTCAATGCTAACAATTCCTGTTAGCTACAACTTAGGGGTCTTTAAGTCAACAGTCAATAGGTTACTTCTAGGCAAGCGTGCTTCACCGTCGACCACATCATCACTTAACATCAGGCGGGATAGTGGTAAAATATATATATATTCCCAAATAAAAGATAACTGACTACCGAACAGAACACAGGTATTCATAAAATCGTTGCTATTCCAGTAATGAATTTGTGAAACAACAAATTTCAGGTATTTATTTGGCACCACTCGGCAAGAACCACAAATATGAAATAATTCATATGTAACTTAATGAATGTGCGCAGTTTGATTGACTTATAATTAAGAGGAAAATGATGAAGTGGTAGGCAGATACACCTGGTTATTAAATATTATCCTTGAATTGACTGTATTGAATGGCACGACACACATTGTGTATTGTACCTAGTCGGTTGTCAGAAGGTAACAGAGACGAATATTGTTTATTTAAATACTTATTTTTTTCTGCGTCTTCGCTATCGTGGTCTGTCCAAAAAAAACATGTATTTTTTCGGGGTTAAAAGATGCCTATCACCTCTTTCTAAGCGGTTGAGTATAAGTCTTTAATATGTTAAATATTATATTATGTATGTACTTGTTATTAATAGAATAAACTAATCTGAAGTCTTGCACTAATTCAACTGTATCAATTGATGAATTTAGCTTATGTCTATAGATCTTCCTCGTTAAATTACTACACACACTGGCAAAATTAGCGAATAAAATAAAAATGAAGTTCTTTTTTAATTACGAGATTATTTCAAATACTTATATTAAGACACTTTTCCTTATTTAAAAATACACCTTTTAAAATTAATTCGAGATCGCATATAGTACAATCCGTAAAATCATTTTATTTTAAAGATGCAGAAATCCAGAATTTACCTTTTACTAACTTATTAACAGTCAAAATGATTATCTCTTTATACATACATATTATAGTACGACGTGTCGTAGTGTACCTAGTCTTAATAAGTCAACAGGTAAAATATTCTTTATTTGGTTTTTAGCGTCAAATATATCATTTTGGCATTAGGTGTTGATGAATTGTTGGTACCTATTTAAACGGTAATGGTGGCCTATATGGTTGTGGTCAGTGTTCTTTTAGGTAAAGATTAATGACAAATTAATGATGTAGGGATCGTTTTTAGGGTTCCGTACCCAAAGAGTAAAAAGAGGACCCTATTACTGAGACTCCGCGGTCCATCTGTCTGTCTGTCTGTCTGTCCGTCGGTCACCAGGCTGTATCTCATGAAGCGTGATAGCTAGATAGTTGAAATTTTCACAGATGATGTATTTCTGTTGCCGCTATTAATAACAACAAATACTAAAAACAGAATAAAATAAATATTTAATTGGGGCACCCATTCAAAAAACGTGATGTTTTTACCGTTTTTAGGGTTCCGTACCCAAAGGGTAAAAACGGGACCCTATTACTATTACTAAGATTCCGCGGTCCGTCTGTCTGTCTGTCTGTCTGTCACCAGGCTGTATCTCAAGAACCGTGATAGCTAGACAGTTGAAATTTTCACAGATGATGTATTTCTATTGCCGCTATAACAACAAATAAAATAAATATTTAAGTGGGGCTCCCATACAATAAACGTGACTTTTTTGCCGTTTTTTGTAATAATGGTACGGAACCCTTGGTGTGCGAGTCCGACTCCCACTTGGCCGGTTTTTAATTTTGATAAATGTTGATTTAGGATATGTACAAAACAATATTATTGATGTTGGCAGCTGCAAAAAAGTGGTCTATGGCACACTTACCATTTTACTTGCCGCTACAACATCTATCATTGTGCACATTATATTCGAAGATTAATTTTATTTGTCTCATACCTATGTACATAGGTGCAACACACAATGCTTTGCTTTCAGCCACGTTAACCCCATGAACTAGATACCTGGATATTAGAGAGATATGTATGTTTCAGTATTGTGTGCGGTGTGCCAGCGAGGTTGAACTATCCTTTGTTTAAATGACAATTAGACGGTTCAACAGATCGATACTTAGCATACCTACTGTGGCTACCGGGTTCAACTCGCAGTTCTCACCGCTATTGTGCTGTTTGTGGCAGAAACAGACTTCAAACAAAACTACTCTTTTTTGTCTGTGCTTTATTTATTTTGAGGCTGTGTTGCCGCGGTTTGAGTCTTAGTGGGTCCTTCTCTGTTCATTTCTGTTTATGGGTGGGTATTAAGTAGGTAGGTATATATGTCATAGGTACTCCATTCTTCTTATTAAGAGCTTTCCAAGGGACAAGAGGGACAAGAGACATTTTTTAAGGGACAAGAGTCATGGGTTATTTCTTATAACTTCTTGTAGGATGTCGATTGAATTCAACTGAGCGCTCGTCTTGTAAATTTGAAGTTTTGCTAGTAGATTATATTATAACGGCACGCGGCGAGCTGGTATATTTACACAACTGAAGCTAATACCTACTTTGATGTAGGTGTATTTTGGCACTTACGGTATATATAATTAACTGTTACTAATACTGTGTTTCCGTGGCAAACGTAGGTATGCACTATGTACCTACTTAAGTATTGCGAAATTGTTCGACAATGGTTTGTGTATAAGTAGGTATTTATGAACAGAAAATAGACAAGGTAAGATGTCAAAACCGTTATAAACGGGTATTTTTTAAGTCAAGAGTTAATAGGTTTTTTCTGGGCAAGCGTGGTTCATCGTCGATCACATCATCGCCACAGTATAAATATGAACAAACAGTATGGAAACTACATACAAACGCTCGAAACGGCACACTCACACAAACATGCGCATCGACGAGATCTCTTACTGACAGCACTGTGGACGATGCTTAGGGGTCTCGTCGATGCGCATGTTTGTGTGATTGTCCAGAAAAAACCTATTAACTCTTGACTTAAAAAATACCTGTTTATAACGGTATTAACATCTTACCTTGTCTATTTTCTGTTCATAAATACCTACTTATACAAAAACGGAACACTCACACAAACATGAGCATCGACGAGACCCCTAAGCATCGTCCACAGTGCTGTCAGTAAGAGGTCTCGTCGATGCGCATGTTTGTGTCAGTGTGCCGTTTCGAGCGTTTGTATGTAGTTTCCATACTGTTTGTCCATATTTATACTGTGTCATCGCTTATCATCAGGTGAGATAGTGGTCAAGCGCGAGCCAATCAATAATCTTACTAATAATATTATAAATGCGAAAGTTTGGATGGATGGATGTATGTTTGTTACTCAATCACGTCAGAACGGCTTAACGGATCTGGAAGTTTGGCAGGGATAAATTATAGTCTGGAATAGGACAAAGGCTGCTTTTCATCTCGGTATAATGTTCCTTTGGGATAAGAAAAAGCTTTTCACGCGGGTGAAGCCGCTGGCAGAAGCAAGTAAAATATAAAAAAAAAACACATTACCCACCAAGTGCAGGCAATTAACAGTATTGACCGGTCTTGTACTACGAGAATATTCCGAACACAGACCGGGGCTTTGTTTTCAGTTTATTGCCGTGAATAATATGAAAATTTTAACAATATTGCCTACTTTAACTGAAATTCTAACGTTGAATATGTGGTATAAAAGTTGTGTGGTGTGTAGACTGTGTGGTCGCTATTTGCCAATAGCATAAGCAATGAACTTAAGTTACGTTGCTGTTCCGTACCCAAGCCTTACCCTTCATGAAATTTTAAGTGATCTTCGCCACTCGCTTATTGTCTTGACGGAAGTAGCTACCTACATTATAAGTAGCTGAAATTAGCTGAAATCTGAGGTTCACTCTTACTTAAATATTCCTCTCCTGCATTAGGAAGATGCTTGCTGACTTTTCCCGTGGGATGAACACCTGTATGTACTTAACATCCTAATGTACTTGGTCATTTAATATTTTATACGAGACACTATATCGCCTTATTTATAAATAGACCCTTTTGGCTTTGTTTTGTCTTTTATCAGCTATATGCCTACCTTCATACCTACTTATGTAATATAAAAGGGAGACAGATTTTCGGTGGCATGTTCACTTAAGTAGTACACTTAAGTTCTAACGGATAGTAGGCACCTACACCATTATATATGTGTTGTATATTTCATGTGTAGTTTGTACAATATTCCGTACCCAAGCGAGCGTATATGCTTAGATTTTCAATACAGAAGTATTTTAGATAGTAAAAACTTGAGAGTTTGGGAGGTCCCGCCGGCAGGGTTAAGCGAAAGTCCAAAAAATTGTGCCATCTGGGACACGCTAGGCTTAAGGATTGTCTACTTTCAAACTATATTTTGTGGAATGTAGAAAAAATGTTGAGGAAATATCTGTAAATATTTGGGAACAGTGATTAACTTCAAGGGAGAATATATTAACTGTTCACAAGTGAATGCGTCTAATCAGCCCTTCAAAAATAAAGGATGATTAAGAAATAGGAAGACAAAGGCTGGTTAAGTGACGGGTATAAGGAAGGAGACGCAAATAATTATGATACGGGCTGGAATATGAAAAACGGAAAATACCCACCGGATTCTGAAAAATCCGGCTACCATGAATTTAATATGTTTAACGGTTGGCTTTTGTTACAACTTTATCTGAAACTCTTATACCACCACAACATTCATACCTTCCTACAAACTCACCTCACGCTCATTACCTTATATTATTCCTTAAATGAACGTATTAACTTTTACAGGTGAAGACCATCGTGAAGACGTTGGCGGCGGCGGCAGAGGCTGAGGCGGAGGCGGAGGCGCGCGCGCAGGCGGAGGAGCAACAGGGAGAGGTGCGGTCAGACCTCGCGCATGCGCCGCGCGCACCTCGCACGCTGCTGCTGCCCCAGGATATGCCCATGCCCTCGGACGAGAGGCCGCACTGTGAGTACCTAGCTAGATTCAAATCATCATCTTCAACATTCCAGCTGAAAGACAACTTAGGCTTCTTGCAAGTGCTGCATTGATCGGTCCTGTGCTTCTCGCATCGTACAGCTGCAAATCTTGGTGACTTAATTCTCTGTTAATTATTTTAGAGTATGAAAGAACAACTATTGCTATGGCATCAACTCTGAAATATGAAAAATATCGCTGTTCTATACATTATTGTCGTATATCAAATCAAATCAAATCAAATCATTTTTATTTGCTTAAACATGAGTATCATACATACGTAACAAATTGTCAGTATGAAGAGATGTTAGGATACAAAATTATAGAACGTCATGTTTACCTTGGAAAATGGCATGCAAATATTAATAAAGAATACAAATCAAAATACTTAATAGAATGTCATATTTAGTAATACCAAAAAAATTAAATAAATTTCGTGCAAATGTCAATAAAATAATACAAGTCAAAATTATGCTTCTAGAATGTCAGAGTAAAATAATAAAAAAATTAAGATATTAAAATAATAAATCAATTCAAAATATTCATTCTAGAATATCAACGCAAAATTATTAGAAAATGTCAGGATATTAAAATATTTAATATTGTATAATTCGTTATAATGTACTTTTAACCCCAAAATATTTCCAATTAATTAAAAACCACCCCGTTAGTTATACGGGGTGGCGGGGTGGCATTTTAACTTGCAAAAATAACTGCAAACTTCAGTACGGAAGATTTTCTTATAAAACTTCGCCGACTAATACTTAATATTAGGTATCCTTTGACTGAAGCCTTTCCTCATTCCTGGACCTGTAAACGAACTTTGTTGGTAGCATTTACAACGATGCATGGTGTACGTCAGACTGTTCAAATAATACCGGAGTTCACCCGATAGATACTAGGAACTGTAAGATATATATATTATATTTCACTAAAGCTGACTTTTCCCTGGATATGCTGGCTACGTTATTATTAAGTGGGAAACATCCTTTCATGTTAGTGAACCGAAATGCTATTCAATCTGCTTTCAGAGAACTCTGCAAGTTCACAGAAATTTTCAAATAAATACAAATTGAATTTACAATAATATGATAAGAGCACATAGACTGAGCTGCATTATATTATTGAAGTGGTACTAAAAACCTTGTTGAAAGTTATCTTTCTAAGTGAAACGTAAATAGAATAAATGTAAGAGTGGGCAGTATGATATTAAAAGTTTAATGACATGCTTACTAATTCTAAGTTGTTTACAAATAAAAAAAAAAAAAAAAAATAACTTAAGGGCCTACAACCGCTTTAGTGCCGTAAAACGGTGATTTTTTAAAGCATACTCCTTAGTCACTGCTAGGTTTAAAAAAGGTTTGAAAAATATATATATTTATTATTGTTTCATGTACATTATTTGTGAAACATTGATTTTTTCGTATAACAAAAATAATAAAAAAATAATTAACAACACGATATTTTTTTGCTAATTTTGGATACTCCTCCTAAACGACTTAAATGTTTAAAAATATTTGTACACAGAACATTTTATAGCTAGAATTTCATCATAACTGAAATAGCATATATAAATATAAGAATATTTTGCAAACAAAACTCTCCAAAAGGAGGTTTAATATTTATATTCCGGCTCCGAGCGGGCGCACGGCTAGTACTGCTTTAACATTGGGTAATATATACCCCTTAAGCAAAGAGCTTAGTATTATATATCTGTCTAAAGCCCGTATTCCAGATACTCATACTCGACGCAAACTCAAATTTGGCCACACCTACCAATCAACTGCCAACCAATCAAAACTCTCGAGTTTGGCATACGATTCTTCATCTTGTCATAAGTGTACTCAATAGAGCAGTAGCCCAGACGACCCAGACGTTACTAAATTCTAGCTACACAAAATGTGTGGTAGGTATTGAATGAAAATGAAAGTCACAGACCTGCTAACACTACTCAATTCCACCGATTTTGTATTAAAAGAGTTCGGTAGGTAACGTTTGGAGCATCTAGGATTTTGGACATGAACAAGTTAATTAAAAAAAAAAATGCCAATCATTCACAACTGTCTATTTCCAGTTTGAGTTGAGCATGAGCATCGAATGGAATACCGACTTAAGTGTCTGCTAACTTGCTAATTGAACATATTTCTAAGCTTGTTAAAAATCAACTTCGTTCATTATTGACAGAACTGCTAACAACTAGAGTTTTGCAACACTTTTTTGACGAAACTTCAAAGCACAGTCAAACGTGTATATTTAATGGGAGTGTGTTATTTTCACTGATAAAACTTGCGATAATATTAACAATAACAAAGCTGAAACACACCAATACTTGATACATCAGATAACAATATCTATTTTCATGAGCAATGCTATAACTTATTCAACTAGCGGAATCATAGTGCTCATTCATCCAATGTTTCCTTAAACAAAATGAATGAATAGACACGAAGTCTACCACAAAAACACATGAGTCACATCAGTTCCAATAAATCAGTGTCGCGTGTAACAACGGACGGTAGACTGTCGCTTCGCTTTGTAGCTGTACCAACTTGTATAAAGTTCAGGGCACTTGTACATGCTAAACAATGAACAGCAGACATTCATTCATGCATAATTTAATACTAGTGCCAAAGGACGCTGCGAGATATCAAGATAGCTAGACGAAATCGCAAAAAGTTAATTAAATCCCAAAAATAAAGATTCCCGTTCATGGAAATAATGAAATTCATGAAATATTAATATCTTCCAACGATATTGTTAGCCTCATAATATACGAACTCATCAAAATGTATTTTCGGACAATACGTTCGAACGGCACGGGAAAAGAGATTTTATTTACGATTTTATACCACGTGTATGTCAATTTCATTTTCGACATGACTTGTTGTTACGTTGGTATATTCAGAAGAGTATATAGCTACATAATTATTCGTTCCTATTTAAAGTAAATATCTCATAATCTACTTGTCAAGAGATTGCGGTCGTGAACATCGTTAACAAGCATTATTTGACTAATTATGAAACAGTAATTTAAGATCAAAAGAATTTCTGTACGAAGATGTACTGTTGTATGTACCATACATAGCTTAATAATTTAATGACTTGTAATTCAAACAGGATGCTAGTAATAATGTTTATTGTATTTTCCATTAAGGATTAGTCAACAAAATCATAAGTAAGTGACGACATAGGCACGAGGCATCGTAGGAAATGCGTAGTAATATACAGTAGCCTAGTTAGTTGACGTATGCTCGTAATTTCAAGTATTATAATTGGGTCGTTCTTGCACTCACTGGTTCCTCATAATTGGTTATTAATGCAGGTCAATAGTGTGTATTGACCTAGATTAGTCCCATCATGTCTTGCTCTTGATCTTGTGCTAATTTGTTTACAAGAGCATTAAGAGAATGGGTTGTGGGGTATGCGAGCGTAAACTGTTCATCAGGTCCCTGTCTATTTATATTGTGCTGGATGACTATCGTAATATTTTGTACTTTATTCGATGCTAGCTACTGAAATTATACCATTGTCTTTTGTTTTTTTGTTGCAGATCTGCAACCCCGTTCAGTCCGTAGCGTGGAGCCTTTGGTGAGCGAAAAGCGCGTGAAGCGCTGCGCGTGCAGCTGCGGCCCGTAGAAGCGTATGCGCACCGCATGTCGCGCCCGCGCTGCTCCAGCGCACAAGCGCTTTTCTCCGTCCATTTCTCAATCTCCCATATTCTGTAACAGTTAAATAACCTGTTAGTTAACATAATAACGGCTTGTCTCTAACATTTCTGTAAATAAAGTTGTTAATCCATGAGCTTCCGATAATGGTCTTTAATTACCTATCGCTGCATAGAGGTTGTATTTATGGGAAATTTTTATGTTTGTTAAATAATTATAAATTTTATAGTTCGTTTGTTTCCTGTTTCGATGTACCATTGAATTTCTATTACCGAATGTCTACTTGAGAATGCAATGTAGGTAAGGGTAGTTTCTAGTTTTAACATTAGGTAGGTACGTATGTTTAGGTACATACGTACATGTTGTAATTGTGAGGGTAGTTGTAGGAGGAGGTCGGCGATGCAATATCCATCTGCAAGATCAATTCACTAGCTCGAACATATTTGTTCTGTTTGTTGTAAATTGGTTTTCGAGAAAATAGCACTGATTTGTAAAGATAAGAATATTTGCATTCGTTTGAGGTGAAAATAGAAATGCATTTATTTCTGAAAGAACTCTTAAACCTTGTTAGCATACCTTGCTCCTTTATTATCTAGTGGTGATATTGTAAAATTAAAATCAAACTGTATTCTATTATTGTGATCCTAAATTAAATTTGTACTAGTTTTATTTGGCCGAAAGTTTTATTTAACCATTTATCATAACAGCCCCTGGACTTGAACATTTATCCTAGTACTTACTACTTGTTCAGGAAGAAATGAAACCAACACACGAAAACCTCTCAACGTATGTACCTATATACATTTAATACTCAAAGGCGGTTGGTAGGTTGGTGAAGACATGGGAGTTTAACTCTTAACCCCTCCTCAAGAGTATCAATCGGCTTCCAATGTCATTTGCAGTGCCTGTATTTCAGTGTAGTCTACAGATCTTCAGTTGTATCAGTTGTCAGACGATTGGCTTAGAGATGCTTGTAACCCGAGAACGAAGTAGTTTGTCCTCATTGGGTGGAGAAGTCTCGATGTACCAAATCAAATCAAATCAAATGTTTTTTATTTCACATAGGCCTACAAGGGCACTTATAAAACGTCGACAAAAGGTGCCGGTTCGGGTTGGTCGTTTCCTGTGGAGAAGAACCGGCAAGAAACTCCACGGTTACTCTTTTAAAAAAATTGGTTTGTTTTTACAATATTTCCATGTTACAGTATTAGTGCTTAGATATGGGGGGACAACGTAGGCCCGACAATAATTCGTAAGAAAAAAAAAAAACGTTTGTATAAATGAGAGAGTTAACAAATGTTAACAAGCGTCTAGAAATCTAGAAGGCCTACAATGTTCACACATTCACAAAACAATCAGTAAAAGAATCTATACAAAGGAAAAAATAAATAAAAATATATAACAAGACTAAATTTAACATGTGGCACAAATGTTGTTATCAGTGCTGTAACTATTTTTAGCAAAGGGCTATAAAGATTAAAGAAATCATTGTAAAAAGTTTAATTAAAAGAAGCAAAAAAAAGAAAAAATGAGATTGAGAATACACTACTACACACATCCATACATCCACATATTTGTGCCGTTTATGAGTTACCAGGGAAGCCGCATGCGCAGAAGGTGCTATCTTCAACGTAATCCTTGATTTTATAATATGCTTTTTTAATAAGGATACGTTTGATGTAGTTTTTGAACTTTCCATCGGTCAATTCTATAACCTACCTCGAGTCAAACGCTCTTAGTAAACTCAGCTTACAAAACAGGCGATTGGTGTTAGCCTTACACTATGATGTCACGATTTTCATCCTAATACTCAAAGGGAATTAGTGCATGATGCAGTAAGTGTTGTTATTGAATTTGGGATTTAGATAATGTTTCATTCACGATAAACGAATTTGCCTTTCAACATGATTTACATCAGATATCTTTTCAATCAATTAATGTATCGGAGTTCCAACGTTAAGTTGCTGATGAAAAATCTAGAACTTACGCTACAGATACTGAAGATCTTGATAATGTTCGTTAGGATTGAAGGCCCAAGACTTGAATCGAAAAACTTATCAACATCTAGTAAAATTTGTATAACAATTTTGAAACCGTAAGGGCGGTTACGCGCTACACGTCCGCGGTTCGTGATTTGAGTTCCGAGTTCAAAATGTTCTGAATCAAAACTATCGGTCATTATCAGATAACTATCTGATAATGACCGATAGTTTGGTTGTAGTGCCTAAGCTCCCTACAAGAAGTACTACGGCAACTTTGGAACCGAAATTTAACGGACACGGATCAGATGTAGTGCGTTACTGTTAATGTTACTGTTGAAATTGTAGATGTATCCTGTATGCATTCCTAACTTACGGGCTGCTACATAATATCTGCTGATATACAGGGATTATATAGAGGTGTCTCAGACGTTCACTTTCGCTGTGAGATGCCTCAAAGCGGCACTTGTACGCAATTTGAAGAGAGCTATGTGTTCTATAATCTGGGAGAAGCTTAAGCTTATCGTGCGTATTACCACAGAATAAATATACAAACAGTATGGCAACTACCTACAAACGCTCGTAACGGCACACTCACACAAATATGCGCATCGACAAGACCCCTAAGCGGCTTGCACTACTAACAGCACAGCAGAAGTGCCCGAGTGGTCTCGTCGGTGCGTATGTTTGTGTGAGTGTGCCGTTTCGAGCGTTTGTAGGTAGTTTCCATTCTGTTTGTATATTATTACTGTGGTATTACTTTCTGTTCATATTCACTTTCAATATTGTATTTTCTGGTTATTCCTATAGAAAAATAATAATTTGGTATCGTGTTTTAGTAATTCAAGCCCAACAATGGGACAGTAACGACTTGATAAAAACACTAATTAAGTACCTCAGCACTTTTTGGGGTTCCAACCTTAAAAGGCAATCAGAACCTTTATCTTAGTGTTATAATCTTGACGTGTGTGTTTGTGTATTTCTGTATCTGTCTGTGGCATCATAGTTCCTAAACGGATGAACCGATTTTGATTTTGTTTGAAAGGTTACTTTATCAAGAGTATTCTTAATTATGTTTGATGAAAATTGGTTCAGCCGTTCTAGAGTTCTAAAGTTATGGGTGTTTTACTGTTTGAATAGGGGGTTTTCGAAAGATATCGTGTCATAATTACGTGTTCAATAGATTGTCGATCAAAGTGTATCTACTACTAGATACTCGTAAATTATGTAGCGTGAAAAAAATATGTGTCGCGTGTTTTAAAATTTTACTTGTATTCCATCTGTCACAGAGGTTTTTCGAGATCTATGCACCGTAGGAATTTTTAATCAAACATCGTATCTCAATCGGCAAAACAAATGAACCGCTATGAAGGGTGCCCCTACGGAGGACAAGTTAATGAATTCCACAAAAGTTAATTATCACTACAAAGTACACAAAAACTGGCAATTTGATTTTAATTGAATCGTCGTGCGGTTGTGGCAAGCGACCACTAATGATTAACTGGTTCGAACAGTCCAGAACAGTCGACGGGCTCAAAGAGATCTCGAAACATAGCCAGAATACCGGGAAAAAGGGTTCGGCCCGCCATAATTGCAGGATTGGATTTAATTGAATGAACATGTGTAAACGATAGTTGGTTTAGACATTAAATTTAACGTAGGTGAAGCAAACACTTCAAATGTTTAGGTATGTAATGGCCAAGACACAAATAAAGGATTCTTAATAAGAATATTAATGTGTACCTACCTTACTTTTGCTGACTAAAAGTAAGGTAGGTACACTCATTAATATGGAGGCTGAAAGTACCGTCCTAGATATAGATACTGATGCATCGCAGATTTTGTTAGCTTAATAACATTGGCATCACTGCGAGTTTATAGCCAACATAAAGCGTCCTAGTACCTACTCAAGTAAACACAGAGCAGAAGTATCGCACAGTTCTCAGACTTGTTTCCTATTTCCTTACAAAGACGATTGCCCCCTGCTCAAGGGAAGCTGTTACAAGAGCCGTTTGTTAAAGTGTAAGTTCCTCGCTCAATATCGTTATGTAAGAGAATTACGGGAGGAAGGTGCACGGCACAACTTCCATTTCCTACTGCCAACATTATCCTGCAGAATGTAACAATACAAGTATTGTATGAGACTTAGAATAGGTACTATGTGGTTGCACTGAAGAATTTATCACCATTTGTCGAAATAATACAGCTATGACGTATATATTATGTTGATAAGAGTTTAGAGTTTATTATAGGTATGTAGGTTATGTTTGGTATAAAGTTCTCTAACTCACGGTAACAGAAGATAATAGAATATTATAATTTTATCGATATTTATAATGTTGAGTGATTCAACTTAGGAACCTCTGCGCTGGGTGTAGACGCTTTCGTCTTTCATAGTTAGTGGAAAATAAAATAAAGGAAAGAACATCTGGTGTTAAATAAATTATATTTAATAAAGGTACGAGTATTATTCGCGAGCTATCACGGCAGTTACACAGTAACATTCAGTAGTACAAGTCAAAACTACTCACACACAATCCAATCACAAAATTGGGAAGGGGAATGTTTTAACATTTCATATTCACATCAGCTAAACTATAGTCAGGTAAAGTTCTCGATGACTGTGTCTTATTGTTATAACTGAATATAATTAATATAATATATAAAACAAGAATCAAAAAGTTCATGAGAAAACCTGAAATGTAGCTTATGAGCAAAGTCATTAAAGAGGTCCAACACCACAAGTCCATAACGTCTTTGGTAAATAAATAAACGTTTATGGTCAAACAAAGTAAAAACGTGACGACTGCCAGGCTTCTGGCGAACTGTCTTATTTTATCGGACAACACTCTGTACACGATAGCTATGTACAGCCCCGTACCGATGAAAATTAGCGGCCATCGGAAGATACTGCAGATCAACAATGTGACGAACCTCTTTTCCATCAGGTTAGTGACGATAACAATCGTGCACGCCACGCTGATGGGGATGGGTATCAACCACGAACAAGACAATACTCTATAAAAACTCATATGGCTTATTTTAACTAACACTATTATTAAACTATTATACATGTGTTTTATAAAAAAGAATACTAGTATCACTATAACAAAATCCATATAAATCTGGAAGCAATATAAAACATTCTTAACTACCTCGTCAAGTGTTACATTACCTTGACAATCTAAAAACTTCAATGTAAATATAATCCTTTTTATAAACCTTGCAAAAGTTAATTGCATTAACATTTGATTTCTATAATTTTTTCTCCATCGTGGCATATTGATAGCTGCAAGAATTGATATTATTAGCTCTAAAGTGGTCATAACCAGTTCGATCACAACAAAAGTCTGAAATATTGAGTAATCATTGTACAGCTGATTTTCTTCTTGAAAACTGTTAAGGGCACTTCCATTGGTGGCGTTCTGTTCTCCTGCAGCACTTGTTAGTAACACTTCACTTCCATTGGACGGCATGACCGCGGCGTCCGGCTCTAGCGTCGTCAACAAGTCCATAACATTGTCGATGTCAACAGTCGATGGCACAATTTCCGTCGACATTTTGACCACATGGACGTATTTTTACTATTTTAACATGAATCACGTCAAGTTTGCTGTGTGTGTCCTAAAGCAGTGGACAGGCTGGAGGTTCAAATGAGACTGTAATGTGAAACGGGAAACAACAACTTACATAGGTATACATTATTCATAGGTAAATGATACAACAACTTATTGGAATTTGCGGTTTGCAGACGTCATAGCGGTGAGCGCGAAATACCCGAGTACGACTCGCTTCCACTGATATTGAATAGACTTTATTCGTTTTCAGATCATATAGGTACAATGTTATGAATGTTGAAGAATTTAAGCCTACCAGTATACAATATATTTATTTGGAAGCTAGCAGACGAAAAACTTATTTTCTCGTGTTCGGAATTTAATATCCTGCGAGTTACCTTTGATATTACGATATTAAATGCTATTTCATATTTATCTCAACCAGGTTACTGACTATGCAATAGTGAAATATGTCTAGCTTTATTAGATAAGTATATTGAAGAATATATTTTTATAGTAGTCAAATGAGAATTATGAAGGTCGTCAAGTTTGGAAGCTTGATAGTTGAGTTAGGTGTTCTATTGACGTGTGTGCCCGAAAGTTACTACCTTTCCTCATAGTTTTTTATGATTAATGCATTTCCAGAATGCTGCCACATTATTGATTAGGTTGTAAATAGGAAATTGAGAAAAACAACACGTTTTTCCTGGAAGCCAAACGTTTTGAGAATACTTTTAATTTGCGTACAGCTAAGGACTGGAATTCTCTGCCGGAGTCTGTGTTTCCCGATAGCTACAATCTAGGGGTCTTTAAGTCAAGAGTGAATAGGTTACTTCTAGGCAAGCGTGCTCCATCGTCGACCACATCATCGCTTACCATCAGGTGAGATGGTGATCAAGCGCGAGCCTATATAAAATAAAAAAGCCAGGGGCTCACACTACTTGGGGGCTAACCACTAATTCCTAAAGGGCATAAACTACCTTGTTAATCAAACGAATTGACATTTTGATAAGAACTGTTTTCTATTTTTCTGAAAGTGTACCTTCCCTCTCTTGACAATAATCAATCAAACAGAGGAGTAGGTTGTGGCGGGCCCTGGGCCCTGGGCCTGGCTCTGGGTCCCAGCCCTTTAATCCCATCGTCTGTAAAATCCTGCTACTGGTCATGAATTACCAAACTACTGAAGTTAAAGTACTTTACCGTAATATTTTCTTGAGCTCAAGTGCAGAGGTTAAAAAGTTCGCAAAATGTGCACCCAGGTTAGATTTTTTTTTGTCAAATCCTACAGAAATAGGACTAGGTAAAATATGCAGTTTTCTGCACCTATCGACTATTTCATGAATCGATGAAATTGAAGGAACGCTGGAGCAATCAAAGTAGGATACAAAAAATACGACCTCACCTTCCACCCCTCTTTTGACTATTTGTACAGAAATAATGTTAACTTTGGTGACTTATGTAGAAAAGGCAATGTAAGATGCTAGAGCGAGCAAAGTGAGTGCCCAAATATTTGTAAATACTGCACCATGGGTTAGATTCTCTTTTTAACCTTTTGTACAGAAAACTCGACTAATTTACTTACAAGCAAGTAAGTGAAAAAGTGAAGAATCAAGGTAATCCAGGCCGCAAGAGAGCTCAATAATTTTAGTACCCTGCCCGGATAGGCTTCTTTTGAACTTTAAAAAAAGTAATCTGGCATGGAACCCCCCTCCGGTGGATTGTGCTGTTTGCCGAAACTACTAACACTGTTAAAGGGGCCCCCAGCCCTCTAACCCTAGACGTCCCGGTTACCCTGGTCGTACCACTTTACACCTTAGTATTGTTTTAGTAGTGGTTGTACCTACACCATTGTAGTGACCCACTATAATAGAACGTGTTGAAAAAAGACTGTCCCCTACGATAACAGATGGGTACACCAGTAGTCCATTTAATATATATTCACTGGGCCCTGGGCTGAACCCCAAATAGCCATTAGATAGCTCCGCCCCTGCTGAAAGCAATTACTTGCCCGTAAGGCACACCACAAACTAGAAGTGGGTGTTTAGCAATCGAAATAACTTCATCAGAAACTTCCTTGCTTGAAACTCACTTTTTCTTAAGAAGACCTTTAACTGCGCCAGATAAACATGGCTGGCAATTGCTTCGCGAGAAGGGTCCTTGCGAAAGCGGTGCGATCAATAGGTTTAAAATATGGGTCAAGCAAGCTCAGTGCGAGTCCTACGTTGGCATAGAGTACAGTGCACAATGTTCACCTGTGCCACCGCTCTCTGTGCACACACTCCTGCTTAATACTTAGGTACATTTACTAAGTACATTGTTTACTTAGGCTACACTACTATTCTTCTAACCTACTTTAACAAGTTTAAAAAGGTCATCAAGGTCAGGTCAAGGCTCTCATGTATGAAAAGCTTGCACTCATTCAATTCATTCAAAACTCAATTAGCTGCATATTTAATCACAAATAACACCCTTATAGCAGAATGCATTGGATGGGTGCATCATAATTGCTGCCGTGACGTCTGTGACGAATTATTTTAAATAATTTACATTGTTCTCATGTAAGCAACTTTGTGTCTTTTTTGAGAATAAATATCTTATAAATCTAACAAGAAAATTTTAATAACCATGAATGCCTACTTACTACACATTTTTATTTCATGATACATAATGCATCTAGTAGTAGACACGCTTCGATCGACAATCTATTGAACACGTAATTATGACACGATATCTTGCGAAAATTAGTAGAACCAATTTTCATCAAAAATAGATCACACTCTCGTTAAAGTCACCAAAACGAAATCAAAGTCGGATCATCCGTTTACGAGCTATGATGCCACAGACAGGCACACAAATACACAAACAAACACTTCAAACTTATAACACCTCTCTTTTTCCGTCGGAGGTTAAAAATAAGGTAGATAGATGGCGTGTTCAGTAACAAATGGTTACATACGGAAAACAATAGAGCTCGATAGTTGCCTGACGTTGGGGCTGGGACAGTTTTTAGGTTAGAGAAAATAATAAGGACATTCATCTTACTTGTACATCTAGAGAGTATGGATAGCTGCTATCAAGATTTAGTTTTGAATATTCTATTTCAGCTGACTGATTATTCAACGTAATTATATAGCTAACAAAGGATCGGTTCACTTGAGTAGTCTAACTATCCATATATGCATAACTATATATATAGTTTTTTATCTTCATATTTAAGGTTCGTCTGGCGACTTTAATCACACTAATATTATAAAAGCGTAAGCTTGTGAGTGTGTTTGTATGTTTGTTACTTCTTCACGCTCAAACGGCTCGACGGATCTGGATGAAATGGCACCGATATAGATTATAGTCTGGAATAGCATATAGGCTTTATCTCGGAAATATGATCCCTTGAGATAATTTTCGACAGTCGACACGCGGGTGAAGCCGCTGAAAAAAGCTAGTAATAAATAAATAAGCAGTAAGGCAGTAGTTTATACACCGATAAATATTGGTCGTTTAAATCCCGTGGAGGATCGATCCGGTACCTGAAACAGTATCGATTTGTGAAGATAAAATAAAAAATTAAAAAAAAAAAAAAAAATTACTTCCAAAGCAAAACAAATTTGCAAAACCGACTTCCGAATCGAAAGTTATTTTTGCTGACCACGGTGAGATTGTGGTCAAACACAGGCCTATAAATAGTAAAAAAAAAAGTAACTTTTCCACTTTTTAGTGTTTTTCTTTGGAAGTAGGTTTATTTTTTTTAGGTTTTATTTTTTGTTGTTTTATTTTTATTATTTTTTAATTTTATCTTTACAAATCGATACAGTTTTATGAACCAGATTGACTCTCCACTCTCCACCCTTATAATACCCATAGGTACTATAAGGGTCAAAAATGCAGTCACACTCTACCAAAACAGAAAAGGCAATTTTTTTGTAGGCAGCGGAATTTCAACTTTTCGCGGGTAGTAGGAATAATCTATATTTTTATTTCTATACATAATTTTAAATCAGTTGTGGATAATTTAACTTCTTCTACAAAAGCTAGCCATTTGAGTTTTGGGAGAGTATGACTGCACTTTTGACCCTTGACTGTACGTTTACCGTACAGGTATTTATGTTGATTATTATTCCAATTAGTGCTTCGATGTCGATATTGCAGTCCGGATCATCCCGGCTAATCTGTTAGGGATCAAAGCCTGATGTTATTACTACAAATTGATACAACACTGTTATTATACCGGCAGCGGGAATTATTCGCAGAAATTATTTTATTATTTTAATCCCTATTACCTAAAATTTACAGAATATGTTAACTATCGACAGAAAGTTCGTGTTTTACATACTTCGCAATAGAAACTATTTCCCAAACTTTTCTGCATAAGCGGATTACAGATAGTTTTCGTGGAAGTGTTAAACCGAATTTTCTAAACTAATGTGGCCAGTTTTAATAATTTTATTTCAAAAGGGATTATTTCGCATGCCTGCATAAGCGAACATGATTTTGTATTTTATACTTTGCCTTTTGTACGGTTTTTTACCTGACTGCCGAAGGAGGGTAATGTGTTTATCAGTCTATGTATGCATGTATGTATGTATGTATGTTTGTTCCTATGTGGCGTTCCAGAGACCAAACGCGTTGGCCGATTTTGATGATTCGTACGTCAATCGATTCGTCTTAATCTTGCGAGTGTCAGTGGCTACATTCAAATTGGAAAACAGAAAAATGGCGGCTCTTGGGTGCCATATTGTGGGGGCCCAATTTTATTTTTCCTTCCTGTACCATCGTGTAGGGTATCAAAATAAAGGGTTTTAAGAGGCAATTTCAAAAATATATAACACTTATATTTTTAAATAAACCGAATTCGAAAAAAAAAAAAAAAATATTCAGAAAATCAACATACAACATATTCGCGAGCTGGCTAACCAAAAACAAATGTATCCTCCGACTGCACAGCATGTTTTCTTTCTTGTTTACGTCATTTTAGTTCGCTTATTAAGCAGTCTGGTTTTTTGATAGATTTTTTTTTTCCTTCACTTAAACTACAAATTGTTACGACAAGAGCTGATTGCAATTAATAAATAATAAAGTTGTGAATTGTTCTGAATTGCAAAGTAATGGCTCTAACAACATATTAGTAGTGCCTAGTTATATGGTAAACATTTTAAGTTGGCAGGAAGTGGGTTCTCAGCACTAAGTCTAATGATCCCTGAATCAGAGTAAAGCCAGAAGGTATACTACAAACAGAGCAATAATACAATTGTTTTATTTTTTTAATCATGCTTTTTTCGTATTCTTCTCAGCATACCCTTTCAATTGATACCCATATCATGGTAGTGCACAAAAAATAACTAGTCCGTCATCTTGGGTCGTCCGCCATATTGGATTTAGGTTGACGTCACTTAGCTAACCATGCATGTCATCCAAACTAAACGTGTATGCAAAATTTAATCTTAATCGGTGGAGGATAAATACTTTAAAATTCAGTTGCAAACTTTGACCCGAACACACTTACATAGGTACATTGCAAGTTAAAAAGCTTGTAAAAATGTATGATAGTGCCTGAATTCGAGACGAAACAGCCGTTTGAGAAGAGAGTGTCAAATAGAAAAGCCGGCCAAGTGCGAGTCGGACTCGCGCACGAAGGGTTCCGTACCATTATCGCAAAAAAACCGCAAAAAAATTATATGAGAGCCCCACTTAAATATTTATTTTATTCTGTTTTTAGTTTTTATTGTTATAGCGGCAACATAAATACATCATCTGTGAAAATTTCAACTGTCTGGCTATCACGGTTCATGAGATACAGCCTGGTGACAGACAGACAGACAGACGGACCGTGGTGTCTTAGTAATAGGATCCCGTTTTTACCCTTTTGGTACGGAACCCTAAAAAGGAACCTGTAGACACAGTCATATTCTATCATTAATAACGAATTGTCGAAAAGTAAAAAATGGATTTATATACGCTACCGAATTCCCAAGTGGGCCATCCCAAACATTGTGGAATTTCGACAAACGCTATCACCGATAGCACGTCAGTTTGTGTAGACCCCAAGGAAACTTGGTTCCGTATCATCTCTGCACATTCATCGAATGACACATACCTACGCACGTACACAAACAATTGTTTGGGAAAGTAAAGGGAGTCACTCACTTGTGACGAATGCAACGGAGCACCTCCGAGGAAATAAAAACAATTGTGACGCGCATCTGTTTGACGACTAATGTAGGAAGCCAAGAATTAGGCATATCTATATGACTCAAAACTTACAGTTATCGTACCTAAAATAACTAAACTAGCGTTACGTAACCACTACACGATTTCTAATGATATCCGCTATGAATAAACACCAAATTTTAAGTAACCAGGAAAATGAAAAGTTAATATTATTTCAATAAAATTCTGAGATTTGTTGGTGGTTTTAATTGAACAATGAGCAGAATTAATTGAATTTAGCCGTACAGTTCCTCGTAAGTAGTATATAGTCTACGTGCGATTGTTGCATTTTATTCAGATCAGGTTTTCTGCGTTTTCTTACACGACGGAGTACTGAAGTGGCCGTCACTCGCCACGCTCATTTCCGGTCGCCAATCGATAATCAGATCCATTGATGTGCACTCCGCTTAGATTGGATTTGCGACCTGTAGATATACTCCTTGCCTTAGCACGCACGTCTGGCTTAACCCAATGATTATCGTACTTAACCTTATAATCTTCATGTCTATGTTATGCGTACCATTTAATATAATAATGTTCTGACCTGTACTTGAAAATATGATTAAAATGTCTATGTAGAAAAGGTCAGATAATCTTATGAAAGTTATTCACAAAAATCTATTAGATATGTATTCATTCAACCATTCAAAAATACTCTCTACTTTGTAGATTACCTATTGGGCAAAGTTCCAATTCAGAACAATTTTTTTAGGAAAATAGTTCGCCAGATCAAAGAGACCACTCGTTTCTCTATTTCTTTGTTTTTTTTCGTTTTGATCGACATTTACAATTTTTGATTCTCCTGCGAATAAGTTCAAACCGATTTCAAACCACTCTCGTGGGACAAAGGTTGTCGTCGCGCAGAGTTCATCGTGTTTTCCTTTTATTACGTTTTATATTTAGAGCTCTCTGTCCTGAACTTGTTCGTACTATCTGCTCATTTAATCACACGCCATGTTTGATGAGTGATAACATTCAATATGTATTTTTATCGCCGAATTGTAATAAAGCTTTATGATGAAGGTTGGTCCTGTTTATATTTTTTCTATGAACGTTTATCGCGTGTAATAATCTTCTCTGTTGTTGCTTCTGACGTACAGCTTTACGCGAATACTCAGAATTCGTATAACTTGATGCGAATTTTATGGCGTGTGTTAATTTACGCGCTCGTAACAGCTACAGTTGGCGTGTAATGACTGGTGAAGACAATCAGAAAGCTATCTAATAGGTTGTTTACTTAAATGTTTACTCACATCCGACACAGACCCTTGTTGCCATGGAATTAGAAACTTTGTAGATATTATTATGACGGGTTAATTCAATTAAAAGCTTTCACGAAAATTATACCAAATTTTCTGTTTCCGTAATTAAATAAAGGTAGCATGTCATTATTTACATAAACAAAATGAATTTTGCTAATGTACCTACCTATAATATAATTATAACTAATCAAAACTTTTACTAAATTGGCTCAGACTTCAATAAATTGCTAGAATTAAAACATATTCAGCTGCTAACGATAATAACTGTCGGTATCTGCGAGCGATCGAAGCGGATGAAGTAACGTTCAAATTAGTTGATTAATTGGATCTTGGACTCGTCGCTGCTGGAGCTCGATAAGGCGCAGCCGAACTGAGCAGAGAGACGCAAACAATGGACGGTGACTTAAGTCAGTCTCCGGACACTGGGCGGTATTATTATAATAGTTTCATAGTTCATATTCATACCTACGTAAAATAAAGCATTTTAGGATATTCTGCAGCCCGTTGACGACTTTTGGCGATGCGACTTGCGACGCGATTTCCATCAAGCGATAAGCCCGAGCGACTTCATGTGACGACCCATCATGGCGAGGATTAGGGGTCATTCAGCCGCCTTTTGAACTGGGCCTAGCTGCCCATTTTAAAAATGTATAATGGGAAACTGGGCCTACATCTCTTTTGCTTTTTTAGTTAGATGTTGAACATTATAAAGCATCTATAACCAAACTACCAGGAGGCCACAATTATGAAGAAATATTTGCAGGTCTAGAATAATAAGCGGTAGACTAGGTAACTAACGGAGAACCAGGAGGTCAGAATCATGAGGAAAAACCAAAACGGATGTGGACCTAGTTTCAGTTTTTTTTTTTAAGTTGCATATAAGCCCTGCAGCCTGATTGCGTAAGTAAATTCGGCAACGCAAACGGTTTGACTGCATGAAAGCGTATGACAAATTCTCTTTAAATAATTAGTTGTTGTCAAAATTATTGGACACTTTCATCGGTGAAGATAATCTTTTCGAAAGAGTTTAATTATTTTTGGCAATACCTAATAATTATTTAAAGAGAATTTTTCATACTCTTTCATGGGCCGAATTCACTTACGCAATAAGGCTGCTAGTCCCAGTTCCATAGGCGGCCGAATGACCCCTATAACATGGTAACGACGAATTTTCATACCGCACTTTTAGCTAGTTCGTACCTGCATTTCATTCACTCGCGCGAAATACCGTAAGCTTTCCGTCGTGCGAGTAACTTATAGATAGAAAATTCATTGACTTAATGCAACACAATAGAAAAACGACACAAAAATACGCCAAACCGGCGCTCCTCAAGTCTTGTCGTGGCACGCTCTAAACAACTTTTATTATTTAGTTTTTTCGCAGTCGCTTGCGCACGACGCTTGTCGCGTGCGAGTATAGGTCTTGACCACGGAGAAATATAGCAGGAAAACGGTGCAAATTTACAATGCACATATTTAAATTTTCACCTACATGAATGTGTAATATTGACGTCCCAATACCTCCATTTACGGGGTAAGGTGTCATTTATGTTGTTTACACGAACCCTTGTGCGGGATCCATCAACTTGACAAATTGCGCACCAGACTTGTCACGTTCGTTTAAATAAACTTAAGGAAAAGTATCACATTTTATTATGGCTAGTATCGCTTAGCAAATTATGTCCTATTTTATGAACTAAATAAGCACTAGTGTGGGTCAGAGTCTGCTGAATGACGTCAAAGAGTTAATGTGTTAAACATATTTAATTTTGGACAATTATGTAGGTAGACTCTATTTTAGGTTTAGTTTACACGGTCCTAATATAGAAATCCATAAAAATCATTGAACTTTTGAATCTTAACAGGGTTTATGTAGAGAAATTTATATTTTTTGTTATAGAGAAAGGACATGGCTAAATAAAGTATGGACGACTGCCCTAGCAATGAATAAACATTTTAACTAGTAATACGTAATTCTGAATAGCTGAATATGAGTATTTCGTATGAAAAAAGTTACAGACACTTTTTATATCGTCACAATCCTGAAAATAAAATCGTAGAAACGCCTACATTAATAGGTATACAAACTTGTAAAATAATAAGATTTTGCTATGATACTTTATTAAGGCGTTCAGAGGAGCTCGTGGCTTAATAATAACAGACGCACAGGTCGATCTTCAAGGTTAAGCAACGCTAGCCGAGGTCATTCCGTGGTTCCATCGTGTAAAATCTTTACATAGCGAGTTTCCTTCGTGTCTTGGAAAGCTAGTTAAGCCGTTGGTCCCGGCTGTCATTTGAAGATCTTTCATTTGTTGCTACACCACAGTTTATGCATCTCATGATGAATCAATACGCAATTGAAACTTAAGACCATACTAGTTGGCTCTGTATTAACACATAATACCCGCGAAAGGTACTTCGTTCAAAGTAATTTCCCATGACACCCCCAACATGTTTTTTTTTTATTTGGTTCTAATCGAATCGAACTTTTTAGTGTCAGCACTATTTAAGCGCCGTTGCTTTCAAGATTTTGTCAATAATTTCTAGAAAACAGATAATCTCTAAGGTTTTGAGATGTATTGCGAAAGGTACAAAAATAAATAATAATGAATACTGTTTGTTTCGATTTACGCAAATGTCTTTAAAAGTAGGTTTATTGACTACATTTTTTCGTAGAACGGAATCTTATGTTCTTCTTGTCAAACAAAAACATGATAAATCTTTTAATTATTTGATTAATTCACGAAAGTTCTAGAAGAATAATAAAACTGGTATAATTCATTAATGAATATTTGAGATGTATTGCGATAGGTATAATATTAAATAATAATGAATACTGTTCGTTTCGACTTAAGCAAATGTATTAAAAGTAGGTTTATTGACTACAATTTCTAATACAAAGTCTCTGAATTTTTAGTAGAACGGAATCTTATGTTCTTCTTGTCAAACAAAAACATGAAAAAACTTTTAATTATTTGATTAATTCACGAAAGTTCTAGAAGAATAATAAAACTGTAATAATTCATTAATGAATATTTGAATGTTACGAGCTAGTGAGAAATTTCTAGACGTGCTAAGGGCAGTTGTTTAGCCATGTCCTTTATTAAGTTACACTAAAAGAGTTATGAATATAAATGTGGATGGATGGAGAGGGAGAGGAAGACCAAATAAAAGGTGGATGGACTGTGTGAGGAGTGATATGAAAGAAAAGGAAGTCAGTGATAGCGTGACGGGGGACAGGACTGTATGGTAGACGAAAACGTGTTGCGCTGACCCTAAGTAACACGGGACAAGGACAGGAAGATGATGATGATGATGAAAGAAACTGATGAAAGAACTGCTTACCAGGTGATAAGCAGTTCAGAGATATTTGTTAATAAGATTGATAAAACGGACGCTGGCTTCCTCCATAAAAGCAAAAGTAAGCTTGTTAAATAAAGTGTTAATTAGATATTTTATAGTACCTATTCAGTTTTCGAGACAAACCCACGCAGAGCAGAGCGGTGCAATAACATTGGCGTAGGTGCTTGTCCATCGACCCACACTTTTAAAAGTTAGTGTTCATCTATTAATAACACCTATCAGAGTCTAGCGTTAGCCCGCGGCTTCCCCCGTGAGGATATCAAGTTCCTACTTAGGTTTAAACTGTTACTTGATTTCAAACAGAGGTTTGCCCATAGAAACTTTCATACCCTCGTTGTAACCCTTTAGTGAGTTATTTTACGAGTTCTTACTTGTTTTGTAGCGTATTTCAACTAAGTTTTAAGTTGTAACACGCTGGCATTGGTGTCTCAACAAAGAAACTGTCCCGACGTATAGCCCTTGCCAAACTTCTTGGCCGCCCTGAAGTTGGTTTATCGGATGCGCGAGGCACGAAACGGTGCTGTTTTTGTATGAGATTTTCTACTGCGCAGCCATTGTAGCCAACTTCAGGGTGGCCAAGAAGTTTGGCGAGAACTATACCTACTGATGACCAATAAATAAATGATAAATGATTTTATTTCTGTAAGTTGGTTTGTACAAACACTTTTACATGTCGATCATATTTTTTTTAAACTAGATGAGGTCGGCATTTCCTGTCTGACTACTCTGAGAAGAAAGGCCGAAACAAACTCAGAGGTCACAGTCTCTTTTAAAGCCCAGACAAAATCTTGGTTAGATCATGTGAAGACCATGTAGACTGATGTCTGGAATGGTCTTTTGAGGAAAGAACCAGCCAGATTGAGTGGACCTGTTCAGTCAGTGCACGCATTTGTCAATAACCGTGCACGGTTATTGACAAATGCGTGGCACTGACTGAACAACTCAGAATTTGAGGAGCTCAATGATGCATCTCTTCGGTGTTTCTGATACCTGCATTCCTTTTATTCACAACTTATTTATAGTTTATTCGTTTTTTATTTTAATTATCTTACTGTGTTATTTTTTTTGTGTTTTTTGTATCTATCTTTACATGCGCTACAGATCTTGATTTCCGTACGTCACATCCTAGGCGACCACTGAAAATCAGCGCCGTGCTGTAGGTCCCACACGGCACAGCATTATGCTAAGTTGAAGCCTTCTTGCCTCAACCACGACATGCATCTGCTTTTATATATACTCGTTTTTTTTGTCTATTTTTACTTTTCTAACATAATTTAAGAACTAATAACACTAACGTTAAGAGTTTAGTTTTCAATATCTATTACCACTGTTCTTCTTCTTGAAATGTAATGTTTGTATGTCGTTTTGTGGCAATTAAATATTTTTTCGTTCTTTCTTTCTTACTGTACTGATTATACTGGTTATTTTTTGTACATCGAATGTGATCGCGTTCGGTTCCGTTCCATGGATATAAATGGTCATCTAATATCGCCGTGGAACGGAACAGAACGCGATCGATTTACAAAAATCATCGGTATAATCAGATGAAAAACGCTAGTTACGTCGGTTTGGTTTCTTTGTTGATGCTGGTTTATAGTAGTCACATCTTTGTGTCTCTGAAGTTGGCTGCAAGACCCTGCGCAGTTGCTATTTTTGTGTCAATGTTGAAGTAGAAGATATCATTGTAAAACTGCCACTTCTACTCGCTTACGTTTGTCGCATCGTCCTATCTCGCTTAGGCGGTTAACACACTGCCACGCGTCACGCTGCATGTTGCGTGAAAATGCACCTACGCGCGTACTTGCATGCGTTTTTTGTATAGAAAAAACGCACGCAAGTACGCGCGTAGGTTCGTTTTCATGCGTTTTCACGCAACATGCAGCGTGATGCGTGGCAGTGTGATAATCGCCTTACTGTATGCAGTATACTCGATGACAAACTGTTTCTTGCGCAATGGTTCGCAGAGACAACATCAGAGGCACAAAGATCCGCTGTGACTACTATACATTATCTACCTATTTCACAACTAATGGATTGTTACTCGAAAAAGCTTCAGGTGCTTTGTACCTCTTAGGTGTAGCTTCTAGCAACCTTTCAAACTTATTTGTAACTTCATTAGTAAATTGACTTGAGTATTAAAATTTAACTGACTTTAACGAGACACAGCACACAGCTCAGATTTTAAATTGATAGATTGATTGATAACAGTAACAAACACAATTAAGAAACCTTCCTACATAATTCTAAAAATAAACGAACCTTTGACATATTAAGGGGAAAACGGTCGCAGACATTCGACAGAATTTCCTAAGTATAAAGTGATAATTCGAGGTTTGGTTCTCGCCTATTTCTTCCTCCAGTATTAGACCAATTTAAAAGATATTCCATAAACCGAAAAAGAAAGATATATACTGTATCCCTATGTTTTCCTTTATACCCGACTGCCGAAGGAGGGTTATGTGTTTATCAGTCTATGTATGTATGTATGTTTGTTCCTATGTGGCGTTCCAGAGACCAAACGCGTTGACCGATTTTGATGATTTATACGTCAATCGATTCGTCTTAACCTTGCGAGTGTCATAGGCTACATTAAAATTGGAAAATAGAAAAATGGCGGCGCCATATTGTGGGGGGCCAATTTAATTTTTTCTTCCAAACCCATCGTGTGGGGTATCAAAATAAAGGGTTTCAAGAGGTGATTTCAAAAATATATAATACTTATATATTTAAATGTACCTAAGTCGAAAAAAATGTTAACTAAAAAGTTAAAAATAATTAAAAAAAACAAAATACCCGACTGCTTAAAAAGCGAACTAAAAAGACGTAAACAAGAAGAAAATCATGCTGTGCAGTCGGAGGATACATCTGGTTTTGGTCAGCCAGCTCGCGAATATGTATCCTCCGACTGCACAGCATGATTATCTTCTTGTTTACGTCTTTTTAGTTCGCTTTTTAAGCAGTCGGGTATTTTGATTTTTGATGATACATTATCTTTAGAAGCACTAGAAACTTCAAAATATGCTCAAATTTGCGCTGTCAACAGAGGCCTAGTGTACAAATTTGACAACTTTAAATGAAAAAAGGAATACATAGGGGCACAGTATATTTAATTGGTTCAATATTGGAGGAGGAAATAGGTGAAAGCCAAAGCTCAAATTATGACATTTTACTTGGATGTCTGCAGCCACATTTCCTTTTAAACAAAATATGAAAGTAATTTTCCTTGTTTTATCGGGACCGACGCGGCACGACGCGCCACGTGGAAGTCGAAACTTTGCTAATCACCGTTCGAACGACCACTCACTTAAGAATAAATTACCACAAGAAAGTTTTACGTCAAGTAATTAAGTTACCACAGTCAAGTTGGCACTTACTACTTAATATATATTCGTGCTGAAATCGGGCTAACTCTACGAGCTAACAACTACATGAGCGGCTCAAGTGCTGGGTGAAGTTACGCGGTATGCATGCGCGGCTGGAAGTTTTTAAGCTATGTGCAATTAACTCTGACAAAAAGAGCAAATATTAAAAATTAAATTTGGTTTTTAGAGGACAAGGAGGAATATTGAAACAATGGGAAGATCTAATCGTTTATCACTATCTCGATATCTATCTTATATCGAATAATTAACCATTATACAAAATTCTGCAGTGCATCAAACGACGTTTGAAGGGTTGAGATACCTTTTAACTATCCAATCTCAACGAGTCTACTAAACCAGAAGATACCAGGCACCCTCGTGAGAGACTTTCCCAATTGCAGCATTAGATCTAATGCACGAGTATGCTTCGTCATCGAAACAGAAAAAGCCTCAAACTCTACATGCAGGTGAACCTGGATAAAAGCTTTAAAAATAATGACGGTAGTTAAACTGAAGTGCCTCTATAAGCATTCAGAGACGCTTCAGGGTTGATTCTGCGGTAAAAACGTAAATCTCTGATGCTTCTGGTATTTCAGATGCAACATCAGAAGCTGTGTAGCTTCATCATCATCACGCCTGTGTTCGCCGAATGGTTAGACAGAGATGCAATTATAGAAAATCCACATTTTGCCAGTTATGTTTAATAGTGGGTGAGAGTTATGTTTATTAGTAGGCGAGAGGCGGCGTTCCTCAATCTCAAACGATTTGGTTGAACCGGGAATCGAAACCAGCCCACGAATATACATTATAATTTTTTATATTTCACCTTTTGCCGATGGTCTTATTTCCGACACCGATAGTGTAATAACAGATCTTTAGTGTGCAGTGTTAATCAAGTTAGAAGCTGTCCGGAAAGAGCGAAGGGGTAAGGAAGGTAGGCAAAATTCTTAGACTCTGTCTTTCCGCGATGCTCGCCGAGCGACTATAAGTAGGCGCCCCGGGACATGGATTTATTGTAAGAGCGAGCGAAGCGAGCTTGAAAATTTCAAGCATCCTGCCTCGGATAGTAAAGATTTTTTTTTACAAACATGAACACGGGGCGGCAGGCCAGAAGTGCTTACACACAAACTACTGTCTCGGAAAAATAATCTAGGCTGATACGGTTGGCTTGCGTCACCCCTCGCTGCCTCTCGCTGTGGCACTCTTGGCCTAAGGGCTAAATAAATTCGCTACTGAGTTATATCTGCGACTGAGCCTTAGTTGGAATAATGGTAGACTAAGATGGAAATAATTGAATAGTGTAATAAGTGACGGACTAGATACATAGGAATCAAAAACGTTCGAGAAACCGTGTCTGGGAAAACAAACAATATAATATTGCTTTAGTATTTTACGCGCGAATTTGTAAATTAGAGGAGAAGGTCCAAAATGTATGCATCAAAAACCCAGAAATCGATACGAACTACGTGTATGCGGATCGATTGATGATAACGATCGAAATAACTCGGCTATATAGGCTGACAAAGTATGCATGAAAAATCATTTTGTACAAAAGATTTTCTTAACACTTCTACCAACACTGATGATACTATAGAAGCTAACTATAGTAAAGACACTAAATATAATATTAAAAAAAATAACGGAAGTACAATAACAATTAACAGACACTTGTTTTTTGTTTCCTTTTTTTTCCAAATACCTAGTCAGATTATAGTAGTTTATGAAACTGTTGCATAATAAGGGGTATTAAAACATGAGTGTGTGTTTAAAAACCGAGCCGTAGGCGAGGTTTTTAATAGTATTCACACGAATGTTTTAATACCTAGTTATGTGCAGTTTCATACACTACTTTATCTACACTCATACATTGGGATTGAACCTACTAAATACCTTTTTTGCATTTTCCATGCCATAAAGTCGTGATAGCATTTATCATATAATTTTCTCGACTTTGCTGGTAAAAATTATGAGTAATTTCCTTCGCCGCATCTAAAATATCGGGCGAAGTCAAATATTCTTCACATTCACTGATATCAGACATTTTTAAGCAAGAATTCAAAAAACTCATGAAATTCAATACAACTAAACCTGCAAAATATGAATGGCGCCAAAACCCAGCACATCACCACATTGCGCATGCGCTAAGGTTTAGCACGCACTGCGATTTTTATTCGTGCGAATTTTTTTCGCCTATTCTGCGACCTATGGAATTGTATGAAGTTGCACGCATTGCGGTAAAAAATCGTGCAGAAATAATACCGCAAGAAATCCGTGTTTTGCCACAGAATCCACCGCTCCGCGGCGCGAATTTAATTCGCGCGAATATTTTGAGCTCTATGAACATCTAGAAAGAGACAAAATTCGCGCGAATAAATATCGCAGTGCGTGCTAAGCCTGAAGCGGGCATTGTCATAGACAAGTAAAAATTGGAATCAAATCTTTTTAAATAGGTACTATAAAAATGGCATTACAAAAAATAATTGATGAAAACTCCTTGTGATGAACTTCTTGGATTTGTGCTGTATCGTAATAGAAAAAAAATTGTATTATAGCATTATTTTGTTAGAGAAAAAGTGTTATAATAAGATTCTATTTTTAAATTTCGGTATTGTGTTTATAAAGTATGTCAATATAAACTCGTTTTGAAGTTTATAATTCGAATATTACGATATGAGAGTAGATAAACATAATTATAACATAATTAGCGAGAAGAAAGACGACAATAAAAAGTTTATTTTTAGTGTATTAACAACCACTAGCTTATTTAGTGTCATCGTCCTGAATCAGTCATGCTGCTGATTTTGGTACTCGTGTTATAAGAAGTTGCTTAGGAGATAATGATTTTTCATGTAAACTTTGTCAGCCTATTGCTCCGATACCCCATGAATTTGGGGACGTGACTTGGGTAGGGTTATTTCGCTCATTCTAAGCAATCGATCGGGATACAGTTTGTTCGTATCGATTTCTGGGTGTATTATGATACCGTCTCCTTTTATTATGTAAATAAGTGGTGTGTGAGTGATGGCCTGTCGGTAAGTTTGACCCTGGCAGCAACTATTTAACTTCTGTAACATAAATAAAAATTAAATTTGACCCTGGCAGCAACTATTTAACTTCTGTAACACAAATAAAAATTAAATTTGTCCCTGGCAGCAAATATTTATCTTCTGTAACACAAATAAAACTTAAATTAAAAATGTAAAGTAAAAAAAGCTTTTTACAAAAAAATACTACCGACTTCCAAATAAAAAGACTACAAAGTGAAAAATAACTTAATTCTTGGAAGTCGGTGTCTTTGGTAGGTACCATTTTTTTGCGTTATAGACACCGACTTCCAAAAATAAAGTTATTTTTCACTTTGTAGTCTTTTTATTTGGAAGTCGGTAGTATTTTTTTGTAAAAAGCTTTTTATTTTTCACTTTTTAGTTGTACAAGTTGTTTAGTAAGGTACCCATAACGCCAGAATAGATTACCCGAATATCATGAAACTAGAGTATTACCGGTGAAATGAGAGATCTGCGTACCCCTTTAGAGCGTACTGGTGTGATGTTATGTTATGAAATGGCGTAAACAATAAACTGACATGCGATTGCAGCAATTCCGAGAGATTTGCCGTAATTTATTGAAGAGTTCTGTTGTATATCTTCGAAGTCCTTCATCAGATCTTCACCAAATTAAAATGGGACCAATTTCGAAACATACTCTTTCAAACAAAAAAGAATTTTTAAAAATCGGTCCAAAATTGACGGAGATATGCGTGAATATAAACAAAAAAAAAAAACAAACATAATGTCGAACATAGAACCTCCTCCTTTTTGGTAAGTCGGTTAAAAAATAAGCCTCATACTCGCGTCGGGGGACCGACAAAGTTAACAACAGTTAAGTATTTGTTATACAAATCAGTTTAGAAGCTATGATGCCACATACATACATGCAGATACACACGTCAAACTTATAACGCCCCTCTTTATCCGTCAGGGATAAAAAAAACAACATGAATGTTGGATATAATCAAACTATACGGATACTTTGGAGCGGGTTCGGTATAGATAACAGAAATACGTGGTCCAATGGTTATGTGAGCTGAAGGTTGTATTAGTTTAATATTAAAATGTGCAAGCAGTAACAAATGTATAAATCCTGTATATTTTTATATTTCCAGTGAAATACTTCGTCATGACCAGCAGTGCACCCAGAACGTGCTCTGTATTGTGAATTTTCTTCGGAATGTGCTGAAAATTTTCCATTTTATTTGTAAATCCATACGTTTATAAATGCAACAGTAACTCTGTTTGTTTGTTTGTTACCACTTAATGACTTAATGGCTGAACCGATTTGATGATATTTGGTATGGAGATAGTTTGAGACCCTAGGAAGGACAAAGGATATCCTGGTAGTGTGTTATGTGATGATATAACACTATGTACGCGGGCGAAGCCGCGGGCAGAAGCTAGTTTTCTGTAAAAGAAAGTATATGCGCTACGAATGCTACGACTGCTACGACACGCTACGACGCTACGCCCCCGCTACGACGCTACGGCAACTTTTCATCACCCGTTTTTATTTCAATTAATTGAAGTTGTATAAAACAAGTAGTCAGAGTGCTGCTGACTAACAACAAATTCACTCGACGTGCGGATGCGTAATGCATCTTGCTATTCGCATTTATCGATGTCGCATAAAAGTAATTGTGTTCTCATTTTTATTTTATTTACTAAACTTAAAAGCTCAAATACACCTTGTTAAATTTCTACCCGGCTAAGTACTTTCATTATCATTATAAGTTACCACATAATCCTGAAAGTATTTATTAATCGAGCATTTTTCTCAAGTTTGCCTTCCCGGGAACTTGTAAATGGAAAGTCTGCGTCTTGTAAAGTGCTTTAATATGTTTTTTCTTTAAATTATAGAACGTAGTTTGATGTTATATATGATGACGGGTCTGCATATGTATATTTTGTATAAAGATTTAGACTTAAAATGCCTACTAAAAGACAGTCAAGTAGAAAGCGATAGATTGCATTTTCTACCTCTGCTTCAGTTTCAAGTAGTTAATCATGAAGAAAACTATTAAAAATAGTTGCCAAATGCTAGGGCAATAAACCTTCCAAGTGGATACCCATAAATCAATAATGTGATAGAGTTGTAAACAGAAGTTAGTGATTAAAAGAGGTTTGAGATCACCTGTCGCGTACACGATCAACAGGAAGGCACCCGGGCGAGGCTCGCAGGAGCGGAGAGGACGCCAGTCGCCGCCCAGCCGCCCTGTGCGACGCACGTGTCCTCGGAGCAGCCGCCCTGCACCACGGCCGTGTACTCGACTCACTTACGCCTCATCACGTACCAAATTCAGTTATTCCATTTTTGATAATCGCAAAAAACAACAAACATCTCTCCCAAAATAGAACCTTTTAAACGTTGTCGCAAATTAAGTTCGAATATCGGAAAAAGAACTGAGATCGTTCGAAGTTTACAGAGTGCCAACGGATAGCGAAGGATTCTCCGCGCCCTCATCATGCATTTTGCTTGAGGCTAGGTAAGTTTTAAGTAACATTAAGTGCCAACTTATATCTCGCAAGTAGTTTTGTTTAGAAAACAATATTGTTAAGTTATGTTTGATATATATTAAGTTGTTTTTGTTTATATAATGTCTTATGTGCAAGTAAATATATATATGTGTTTGTCATTTATATAACTTTTTATTTCATGTCTTTGCTTTAATAAATGTATTATTTTGTATCATGTTATTTTTTATGTATTTCAAAATACAATTACCAATATTTGACAATGACAATACAAAAACTATTTCTGCACATAAATAAATGAAATACAAAGTGCATAATACATAACAACATACATTACAAACATCAAACATACAAAAAGAAGCAAGGCCTGCATTCTGTTCATTTACAAATAAAACATTCTCTTAATGGGGACATTTTGTTGTTTGTACTTCACAAGTTTTCCAATGAAATTGTATAAAATACTTGTTTATATTTATTGTATTACTTTCATGACAAACAGAGGAAAGCTCGACGTGCTCCGTTTTTCCGATTTTCTTTTGCACCGTCCTCAGCTATGTAGGTATATGTGGGTAGGTGGGGTTCGTATGCCAAAATGTGAAGGCTGCGGCTGCTTGCCGCTTAATTGCAGCTTTGCATTCGTTCCGTTCAAAGAGTTGATTGGACACTTTAATTTGTAGCCGTCACCGCACATTAGCACCTAGTGCCATCAATCAAGCCTTAATTCAAACAAAGATGAAGGATGAAGTTGTTTTAAAAGGTTAATTACATGCCAGAGAGAACGTTTGTTTAAATTAACGTTGATGAAGTGCAAGTGCACTGCAGCGACGCAGCAAACACTAAATACCGAACAATAAATTGAAGGTTCTGTAAAGCTCGTTTTAAAGTTGTTTCAAAAAATCATCGATGCAGCCATCGTACATAGCAACGCTCTTTTTAATTATTCGTCCCGTGCCGTTTCCATCGTTGGCTATTCCGATTTATGAAACACGTCGGGGCGGTGACTGTCGGCAAATTCGTAATTTCAGTGCCGGACTCTCAATCTGAATACGCGCAAAAAATTGCAATTTGATACTATTCAAATTACAATGGACGGAAAAGCTTTCGTTCGGAATATGATTTACATATTTCCACGAGCTAATTAGCTGTAATAATTTTGGTGGTGTGTCTCTAATCTTCTGATCTGGAAATTAGTTTACATCTCGCGGATATTATCTTGGTATGGCTGAGTTTAGTTTACACTCGCTACTTAGAAGGGTAAATCTATTTTGGGGTTTACCTGAAACTAGAATGTAGTACAGGATCGGAGATGATAATGATGATTTTACTCATAAAATCAAATTAATTAACTCTCCTATTTATTTGAGGTCGGTGTAACTTTCATCTGCATCTCAGTTAGCCGTCATCTCAGTATTCACGTTATTTCCATAGTAACTATCATTTTTCGTAAAATCCATTAGTCGATTTTCTCACTATTTTTAAACTAGAAATTTACCTACCTGAACTTTACTTAATGTATTCCTGACCAAGGTACACACATCAATCAGGGTGCCGAGACAGGGGTGTAACAGATCTTACAAACTTGGACACCGAAGTGAGCTGGCCGCGGAACCCGGTGAATAGTTTGATGTTTCTTCGACCCAACAACATTGTGTAATTGCCGCGTTTCCTTCAATATTAATATAGTTGTTAATTGGCATTTCTTGAAACTATGATTACACTGGTTGCTGGGATATAGCTGAATTAAATAAAAGGACATTTCCGAGTATCAACAGTTACTCGGCATACATCAAAGAGATTTCTGAATTCTGCGCATTGGATGAATCAGGTCACCATGGCGCTGGTCTGATCTCCTTTTTTTTCAATTTCCTCGGAAGGCTTACAAAATGCAACTGTATTTTATTTTGCATTCAGGCTACACTGTAAACTTCAATTCTGAGAAATATTTTTCCTTGTATTATATTGCAAATTAATGAATTTCTTTTTTATTATTACTACATATGTTTCACATAAGGCATAGAAAATAGAACAGAACCTAAAATGACATTCCAGACATTCCTGTCGTGTTTACTCCAATATATTGTAGCGAAGGAGGCTTCTTTAAAAGGGTTTACAACATGCCGCAGACTTTTAATGTACTTCGGGTGAAGTTTTCAGTTCTTTTTAGAGATAATGAAGTTTTGTAACTCCATTATTGTATTCGAGATAAACTATAAGAAATGTGCGGTGACTTTGTTGAAGCCTTGACAAGAATTACTCGAGATTTTCATAAAGAGTACCGACATTTTTTATATCATGCCAAAATAATGATGGCATTTTATGTACATAATTGACTTGATTTATGTTAAGATAGGTCCCCGATATGCAACTAACAAACGCATAAAGTTTTTAATATTGATCGAAATGGGCTGAAATAGCTACGTTGCTATGCACTAAGTATCGACACTTATTCTGTAACCTCTAGCACGAGTACCTACCTACAACCGGATATTTTCATCTCTTGTAATAAAATTTTGGGATTTTGACGAATTCAAGCTTCGACGGTTTCTGTGTTGTGATCTTGGCGCGTGGGTGAGCGTTCTGTGAGGGAGTTAGAACTTTGCAATAATATTACTACGTCAAGAGAAATACATAATTAAAATATATTTTGGACTCGCGTAGATATAACGAGCTTCTGTTATGTTTACTCCGCATATTTAATGTGGATTTTATCCGCGGTTCACTCGCGCGGTTGTTTTCTTGCAAAATGTTAATGGAAGCCCTGTGAATACATACATGAGAGTTACGTTACAAACAAAGTAATGAAAATGAACTTCGAAAAAAAGTTGTCACAAGCCTTGATCACCGCCACGTATTGAATATCATAGCTATCAAAATGTAGTCATTTCTATGAGTAAACAGTGTAAATTGTGCATGAAACATAAAATATTATCAACTGTCGTGCATGAATGAAGAAAGCTTTTCTATAGGCAAGCGTTCTTCATCGTCGGCCGATCGTCACTTAGCGTCAGGTGGAATATTTTGAGCAAATGCAAACTTTAAAATAAAAGCGCTTTTAATATTAAAAAATACAGGTCGGATTTTTAAAGAAATTTAGTTTAAATGACATCTAAAGCACAGAAACCGATTGAAAAAGAGGCAGAGGAGATGGACGCAATTTACATGAAAGTTTATTTGCCAAGTCTGCGTCGGACGCGAAGTGGAGGCTTTAATTAAACGAGCCGCAGGAAGACCCAGCTGACTCAAAAGATTATTTTGTAATTTATTTTATTAATATACTTGTATTCAGTTGTAACGAAACTGTCTCTTCTATTTTGGGACCCCTGTTTTTGTTATTGGTGTCACACTCTACGTTGTGGAACGTTGCCGTCGGTATTATAATCATTATTCATCAATCTACTGCTTAACACAACCTCGATGTGAGTAGCGAGATCTATACTTCATAAAATATAGCTTGATCTCTGCAACATATGTCAAACTGACGTTTAAGTTATTGTTAGCCTGTCAAGCGCTATTGTTACTGTATTGATACTGACAGCTGTCACAGAGATCAAGCTATCTTTTATGATGATATCATACATCGTTTGTGGTTAAAGCATATTGTGCCAGCTTATCGAAGTATCTACATTGTCATAAAAGTACTACCTACATATATTCAGTAACGTTGCTGTCCCCGATTAGCATTGAAATTGTGTTTGGTACCCTGACGTCCCATAAGCTTTTCGTAAGCTACGTCGAGGCTTTCGATACTCGGCGAAAACCGTTTTCATGTTACCAATTTTACAGATGAAAGTTCCTACTTAAATTGCTTGGTATAATTATGTAGGGTCGGTGTCTGCACTTGTCCGATCTCAACACAGGAAAGGTTCCAAAGTGTTCATATGTCTTTCCGATTGCCACCCGGCGAGAGTCCATACACAAAGGTTGTTCGAGGTATTGATTAAGCGACCTTTGTTTCCTGGACCTTAATTTTCTGATGAATAGATGATGATTTTCTGTCCCAATTTTTCACGAACGAGAGTGTTGTTTTTCGTTGTTTAAATAATGTAGTTTGTTGCATGTTCATTAATTAATTCATGTTGACACACTGCCTTATAGTTTTTAGCAGTAGGTACGTTATGAAAAAGTGAATTTTTGGAATCACATCACATCACATCACATCATCAGCCTATTAATGTTCCCACTGCTGGGACACAGGCCTCCTCTCTGTGAGAGGGGATGGGCCGTAATCCACCACGCGGGCCCAGTGCGGATTGGTGGATGTCACATGTCTTCGAATTTTTGGTTCTAGGACATGCTGGTTTCCTCACGATGTTTTCCTTCACCGTTTTTGAGAGCAGTGGTGATGAAATAATTTACACAAAGTAAAGCGCCTGCCTGGGTTCGAACCCACGATCTACAACTTGTAAGTCGCGGCTGATACCACTGGGCCACCACTGCTCCATTATTTGAATTTTTGGAATGCTACCTTTAATTTAAACCCGCTCTTTTACTCAATTCATAATTAATCAAAAAAAAAACAAGTCATCTTGTCCCATCTAAAAATTTATCAAGTATGGTAAATAAAATATATACTTTAATCTTTCAACCATACATACATGCATGATGAAGGTTTGTGTTGTACAAACAAATATTTGTGATGTCAAGCTGATTTGGATTTGGGTTCAGTTGGTTGTGATTTATATTTCGTATTGAAAAAAAATATGTGTTTATCATTTCTTTACCATGGAAAGTTGGGTCATGGAGTGCCACGTCGTCAATAGAGTTGCTTTATTTTATTTAAAAGCGCAGGTCCTTTAATGAAGTCAAGTGAATTACAATCAAGCAATTTAGAGCTTGTAAGAGATTTCAATGTAAAACAATGTTCTCGAGGATCGCATTGCTATTCGCTATCTCCGAGGCGCTCAGATCCGCTCAGTGTTATGTTTTCAGAGTACACCTCCGTTTTGTTCCACAGAATAATTAATTCTATTGTTCGAACCACGTTTCTGAGAATGACACAATTTTGTTACCTGTACGAAGTCTTCTCACATGGAATTATATAACAAATGGGGAATAATAAATTTACGATGAGCCGTAACAGGAAAGCAGCCCGAGAGCTGTGAATAGCAGGGATTTGTTTTATAGATAATTTGCGAGCTATTCGGGCAATCCGCAATTGGTGAGGTTTGGGAGAGCTTCCCGAACGTAGCCCGGATTTCAGAGTAGTAGATACAGTTATAATCCGAAATGGGCTTTTATATAATACATAGTGGAAGTTTATTAAACCGTATATATTTATTGTGTTTCTAGTATTCGGTGTCCTTCGTCAATTTGAAATATTCTTGATACAAAATTACAATGAACACTCGGATTTTATATCTCCTCTTCAACATCTTACACAACCCGTCTTATCCTTCCAACCTGCGTGAGCGATTTTCTTACGCTCGACCTAGAGATGCATTATGTAGGTCACATCTTAGATCCCTCCTTAAATCCCATCCTCATAAAACTAGCTATTATTCTTTCTCTGTCCATGCTGTAAGATTGTGGAACTCACTTCCGCCTAGCATCAGAGATCTAGATAATATCTCGCTTTTTAAAAAACGTTTAAAAGAGCATTATCTTTCCTCTCAAGTCTGCTCTTTATAAGCATATGTATATATATTTAGTATCTATATATTTTATATATCACTTACACTATATGTGTTTGTTTTTATATCTTAGGTTAGTCGTTCATTATTCTTCTCTTCCTGTTCTTACACACTATTTGTCTACATTTCTTCTTCATTTCCCTTTTCGCGGGTCTGCTGGTAGACATTTCTAAAGAAATAAGCAGTAACTTTGTACACTACTTTGTCATGATGTGTTTTCTGTATGTATTTTCTGTGTGTACATTAATTATAAAATAAATAAATATTCTTAATTGTATAGTAAGTGCCATAGCAACGAAAGCGAAATGTTATCTCCAAACAAAAATAAATGTTATATTAAAATACTCATTACATAAAATTGGACAAACAATGTATTGAACCAGAAAGTCTGTTCAGTCTCGTTCAGTTTTCAGAAATATTTGATATAATTGGATATTTTCATCGCATAAATTTAGCTGGCTTACTTAGGCAATTGTTAAACGAAAAACTGGTAGGTATCTATTTAATAAAATATTAATTTATTCGTCAAAGAATAGTAGTTTATGCAATGGCCATATAATAGGGGTTATTAAAACACGAGCGTAGGTTTACCAAATGAGGCGAAGCCGAATTTGATAATAATATTACGCGAGTGTTTTAATAACTAATTATATGCCGTTGCATACACTACTTTATCTTCACTCATACAGTTGAAATAAAACAAAAGTGGAAAAGGAAAAATATTTGGCATGGCGGGCAATTTAGATTCTCATTGCGCAGCGCGCGCATCCACAGACAATGAAACTCCTTTACTACAGCCCATACGCGCCAGAAAATTAAAAAGTAAAAGTGTGCTATAAAAATTAAAAAATAATTACGTTACCAATACTTCGTTTCGTAATAGTGTAAAAGAGTCTGTATTACGGTAATGAACCTTAATCTCAACTACTTTCTTCGTTCTTTTCTATTCAAAGTATTTTGTTAAAGTTAGAAGTGAATGGGACTGACAAAAGGTTGTGTTGTAAAGTTTGCTTGACTTTGAAGCATTGACATACAATCTAACAATAGACAAGAACATTCACGAAAAATAGTTCAAATGCTGGTGTGTTAGAACTAAAGTTCGCTGCAGCGCTAAAATATTTATGTTGTCTAATCAAATTATTAAAACATGCAGCGCTAGATCACTTATAGAGTTTAGTTTACTCGCGATCAAAACGTCGTAACCGCCATGAAATTCATGCGCTTACACGTTTAGTTCAACATAGTTTAAAGTAAGGTGTGTCGATTGCAGTACAGTTCAGTCGAACAGAGTGAGTGTTCGGATCGCCAAATCTAGTGCGTAGTACATATATATCGATGACTTGATGCATGCAGATTAGCAGATTCTGGTAGGATTTGGACACTAATTCGTATTAGAAGAAGAAACGATAATGGAGGAGAGACAGCCGTAGCCGTAGCCGTATATTGAAATATATTACAAATATATTTCAATATACGGCTACGGCTACGGCTTAAATAGTTAATCTTTATAGGAATAAAATTGCTATTGTAATTATAGTTACCCTATTATTTAAAAGCCTACATTCTATTTAACATTAAAGACTAGAGATATCCACAGTGTTATCGACTATCTAGTAAAACGATACGGGCTCTAATTACTTGACACTTAGTAGCCACTACAAAGCGTGCGCGATCATAATGGACATATAGCATTAATTAAAATTACGCATACATAATACTGCTTCAGAACATAATTCCATTCTTTGAATTAAGCCTATAGTTATGGAGGAAAATGATGTATTAAAGGGCTTCGTTGTCACTAGTACCATTAACAGTTCCATGATGGAACTATTGATGTTTTTTGTAATCACTAGTTCCATTTTAGAAGAACCTGAAAATAATGGGACTAATGTTGATTTTTTTATCACTAGTTCCACATTATTATTTTTGGCCCTAGTGAAATTTTTTAAGGGTGTAAAAACACTAGAGGTAAAAAAAAACAACATTATTAATTTTTTCTTACTTTATTTTGTTTTATTATAGTATTTAGTGATAGTGATCGAATAGAAACAACAACCTAAACGACGCAGAATTTACCAAGACAGAAATGACTTGATCATTGAAGCCCAAATGAAATTATGAACAGGATAAATATTTGTGAGATTTTTTTTTAGATAAAATACGTTGAGCGCGTGCTGTAATGAATAGAGATGATTTCAAAGACAAAGGGGGGATGGTAAACAATTCGCCTCCCAAGAAGTATTTGAACTGGTCCAAACGCTATCCCATCTGAGATATCGGGCATCCTGGCATTTACTTCCTCATCCTTCTTTCAAATATGATTATTTGAAATCCATACTGAAGCCGAATGATAAATGAATAAATAAATATTTGTTGATTTTATTGAATTTTTTTATTTCTATTTGTTTTTTTTTTATTTCTCCTTGTTTTTACTTCGTTTTTACACTCATAATAAAATTCACAAGTGCCTAAAATAATAATGTGGAACTAGTGATAACAAATTCAACATTAGTTCCATTATTTTCAGGTTCTTCTAAAATGGAACTAGTGATTAAAAAAAACATCAATAGTTCCATCATGGAACTGTTAATGGTACTAGTGACAACGAAGCATTAAAGGCATCATTTAAATCCAATGTTGAAAACCGTGATACCGCTTTAGATTTTTAATAATAAATTTTAGTCATGCCATCTACTCATTAATGCCACCTATCGTTATTTACAGTTGGAATGGACAAAGATAATAATCATTCACTAAATCACACTTCAATATTCATTCTGGCCGACTTTCAGAACCCTATGTGCAACAGTACCAAAGCTACACACATCATCGTCATCGCTTTTGGGTTGACAAAGTGATACTAATTGCCAATAGGGGAGTGTTCCACAATAGAGCAACAGTTCCAATAGACTAACAAGTCATCGTGGTAAGTTTGGTTGGTTTGAAGAAAAATAGACGGGAATTATTAAATTATATATTATTATTATTATATTTTTGTTATTTGCTCTGACGCTTGGGGGAGGCCTATGTCCAGCAGTGGACGTCTTTCGGCTGATATGATGATGATGATGATGAAGAAGAAAAATACGTCATCTTACAGTACAACTACTTTTTTAACGTCCCTATGCAGACTTCGTGTTTCGTCAGTCGTCGGAATTCTATCAGACTTCCAAGCTAATTGAGTGCGTCCGGTCTGCACCAAGAGCAAAGGTCAACTGATTGAAATCCTACGACTGACGAAACACGAAGTTTGCCGAGGGACATTAATAAAATAGTTGTACTATAGCTGTTTCTTGGTCCCATAGTGAAAGTTATCAGGTTCTTTATATTAATGAACAACTAGGAGTGGAGAGTAATCCTCCTAAGAGATAGTTAATGAATTAAAAGTTATAATTTTAACTGATCTATGTATATTATTTTACCTAAGCCAGTAAGATACTAGAGACGAAAACTCTAAACAAAAATTACAGGGTTTTATTGTTGAAATAATTAAACTCCGGGTAGTATTTAAGTGATAAAAATTACAACTAACTAAATTAAAATACCTTTGACGGACATATCGCATTATAAAATGGGAGGTGTGAATTTTTTATGAAAAACTCATTTTAACGAAATGAAAAGCGGGCGAGCTGAGAGTGGCCCTGGGGGACAGCGCAGCCATCTGGGGAATCCGCCTTAATTTGTTCATTAACCCTTGAACAGGAGGCGACCCATTTGCAAAATTTACACTTTTAGCTATAAGTAGTTACTACGACTTTCTCGGCTCAGAATGACTTTTGATGTCTCAATGGCTATTGAAGCCTTTCTATGATCTTTAGTATTTTACCCCAACTATCTAGCCAAGTTATGTATGTCGCAGGTTAATGATAAAATCAGGTTTTTGATCAAAATCTAGGCTTATGATCAAAAACCGGAAGAAGACAAAATTATTACATTATGTTAACCTAAACCTGAACTTGTTTAGGTTTATGATACTTGACGTGATCGAATGGAAGATTATTATCCGGTTGCAGGTTAAGGGTTATGTTTTTCACGCGTATCTTGTATGTTTGTATGTACGTAATACTAATTATAACACATTTACTCGTAAAGGGTCTCTTATTTCACCAATTTCAATATCGTATTGTATCTCATTACGTACTTGTGCGTTATTGTAATGTTAAACGCACAGTTTATCAAGATGCTCCGTCTAAAACGAAACGTACTTTTTTAAATCTTAGCAAAGAGATTTTATGTCAAAAAGTGGTCAACATTTTATGAATAAAATTAACTTTGGGCGATAAAATATAATAAATAAGCATTTAAATCTTTAAAGAAATACTGTCTGTTATTGTGCCTTTGCCTTAAAAAAAAGCGCTGATGCGCGCGCATCGCTAATTTGTGAACAAGTAAAAATTATTCCGCGCGCTTTTTCTTTTCGCTGTATTGTTTTTATTTGATAATGTCATCAAGTAATGAGGAATTTATTAATTCGACACCGCCAGAAGTCTCAGAGGCAGGCTAAGTCGAAAAAGGCTACTCTAAGCCTCTTGCCCGAAAAATCGACCGATGGATACTTACAAGTGTATCAAAATTTCATCTTATGGAAAACAAGCAAAGATGCAAATTCATTTTCAGAAAGTGTGTTTATAGCCTATTTCATGGAACTTTTTCAAAAAATATAAGTCAAGCTCATTGTGGTGCTACTATTTAATGCTAAAAAGCACTGTGTAAACAAAACAAGGTATTGATATGAAGTCATACTTCAACTTACTGCCATTTCTAAAAAGACGCTCAAGTGGCCATGTGAGTAAAAAGTCGAAAGTATTTTCGGCTGACAATATCAAGAAGTTCCTAAAAGAAGCTCCTAGAAAGCGCTATTTGTCAACAAAGGTCAGTTGAAACTAAATTATTGTTATTAACTTCTTTCACTTTCGTATTACTTTACAATATAGGTGTTTTGTACGCTGTTTTTATCTCTTTTCAAGTTGTATTAATATTCGGCATAAATGGTGCATGTAGACGTCAAGAGTTGGCAAACATCACAACTAATGATGTCAAGAACCATGGGCGGGTTCTTCTTGTCCAGGTCAAAAAAACAAAAAATAAAATTCCTAGATCGTTCACAATACAGGGGCCTTTACACGACATCGTGAAGAAATACGAAGCGCTTCGTTCAACAAAAGCGATGTCTAACAGATTTTTTCAAAATTACCAAAATGGAAAATGCACTAGCCAACCCATTGGCATAAATAAATTTGGAGCAATGCCGAAACAAATTGCCACTTTCTTAAATTTGGATGATCCACATTAATACACAGGGCACAGTTTCAGAAGGTCCTCGGCTACATTGCTCGCCGATTCAGGCGCGAACTTAATGACACTAAAACGCCACGGAGGGTGGCGGTCAAACAGTGTAGCCGAGGGCTACATAGATGACTGACTCGATGAGAAATAAAGAAGAAATTAGCTTCCGCAATACAAGGAATATAAATTTGGAGCCAGCACACACGCGTACATTCCACCATCGTCGCCGCTGCCGCAGCCGCCTCCGTCACCACCACCGACTGCAGAACTCTGTGGTCTCGATTCTCCTACTTTCAATCAAGAGAGTGAGAGAGAGACTGGTGAAATTGTAACTAATAATAATAACTTGACAACATTAAAAATGCCATCTCAATCGTCAATGTCATCAATTTTTTTTAATTTTTCAAATTTTTCTAACTGCTTTAACAAGTGATTAAAGATTTATTCGTTTAAGAAAGTCCGAGTTTTATTTATTTCCTCGCAAATATGTTATAAAACATCGTATGACATACGTGCGCTTTGATAATTACAATATCGCCTCGGCTGTAATTTTCAACTTACCGCACTTATATCATAATGTACTATTATTAACTCATATCTTTCCAACCGCTAGACGAGTTTTCTATAATTAAGACATCGTTAGATAGGTCTTGACCACCCAAGTGTTCTTAGATAAGAGACGTTAAAAAAAAGAAACATGGCGGATTTTGGGCGCCATATTGTGGGGGTTCCAATTTTTTTCTTCCAAACCTAATTATTGAAAATTAAATTAAATTAAAATAAGTTTCAAACTAAAGCTAAGTACTTACCAATATTTTCCTTTTTCGCTTCCCTATTTTTTATTGCAAATTGCAATAGGACAGACAAAAAGTAGTTTATGAAGAAGTGCAACAGTTAAGTGTCTTTAGATTGATACCCTTCCAATTTTTACCCAAAAATGCTTGAGGATTACTTTCAAACTTATCTATCTCGAGCAGTAATGGATTTGCCGTTAAAGACGCAATACATTTTTGCTTAAGTTGATTCATTTATAATTCAAATACTTGAGTTTAACTTTTTAATGAAAGAATCCGAGTAGCAAACGATGAGAATGTCATATTAAATTAAAAAATTATTGATTTTATTTAACCCTTTTACATCGCCTTCGATGCCTCTAAGAGGGATTATTCGGTTTAGGACAGATTCTGGTTTAGGCAGATTCTTTTTACGGCAGATTACATAAATATAGAATATTATGTATTGCGGTAGTGTTGCTACAGTGTTAATAAATAGATTATGAGATAAATAGGTGAATAACAGAGTTGCTATCCCATTCAGTGCAGGTTGGAAGCCCCACCGTTCGTCGTAATAGCGTGGTACGTTTAAACAAAGCCCTGCCTAATCAAACCCCAGTAGGCTGTATTGTAGCGCGCGCTGGCCGGCCGGGTCACCTCCCAATATTGTAGGTACTGAGCAGGCGGGATTATGGCGGGGTATCAGGCTTTGTCTAGAGTGAACGTGCTCTCCGCACGTTAGAGCGGTTAGGGCGAGTGCGGGTGCGGTGGCGGACGCAGTTATGTAGTTGGCCACAGTGCATAGAGCAGATTGTAGCGGATAGTAGAGGCTAGACAGTGCTTCCTCAGGATAAAATAATAGATGATTGCTCGCTATTGAGGTCCCTCCGTCATATGGCGACCACACCAACGCGATTTTATGTTTGATGCTTCGCTCTTGGCCTTTAGCCTTGGCACCCTCGCAGGCTTCTCACCCTGGCCCCGGCCTTAGGCTCCCAGCTTAATGGATTTACTGCTAGTTCCTCCCCGCAACTGTACCCCGGACCACCTTGTTTACTTTCACAAGGGCCAGTTTTTTATAATTGTTTACATAACGTTTTTCGTTCTCAAATTAATTTGGCAAAAACTTTATCAACAGGAATGAACGAACGTCGGTAGGTATTTGAGTACCTATTAATTATGTAGCATGAAATTCCTAAGCTTGTTATGAAAGAAAAAGGTATCTTGTTTTCGAAGAATTTGTACTTCTCTTGCTGAAATGATAAATTATTTTAGTAAACAAGTCATTCGTGTAAAAATATGTTGCTTCTATCCCAACGTTTTTGTTATGTAAATTGCATTTTTAATGGAATTCGCGATACCTTGGGATGCACTATCAACTCATGATTTGCACAATCCTACAGCAGTCGACTGCTAGTTGTAGCAAGGCTTTTCCAATCAGATGTCTATCTATTAGATCTTCAGCTACTATTATCCAGCTGATCCCAGCCAGGGTGGTAGCCCAGTGGCTAAGACCTCGCCTTTCGTGCTTAAGGTCGTGCGTTCAAATCCGGGCAAATACCAATGTGACTTTCACAAATTCATATGTACATACAGCAACAGAGAATCATCACCCCTAGAAATCTATCAAAAGCGACATCTATGGAATATACTACGACTTTTACATGCGCCGCGTGCGCGCCAGCTATGTGACCACAATGAAGTTAGTTTTCTGTAGTTATTGACATTGATTCCACAAGTAAGCGTGCAATACACCCAATTAACAATAATTGTTTATGATATTGATACAAAATTGGCATGCGCTAACCAACATCAGCATATTTAGGCAGCACTGTATGGCTATTGAGGGGTGTTGCGGGTTGAGGGGAAGTAGGTATAATAAAAATATAAATCAGGTGCTTAAAAGGCGGTCTTTAAAATTAAAGGAGATTCACTTATATACGTAGTATTATTTATTATGTCCTTTATTTAATTTCTTTCTTATTTGTTACATTTTTAATATATTTATAACACATAAAAAAAAGAAAAACATTTATAAATATAAAAAATAGTAGCCCACCGGTATCGGAAAAAAAAACCGAACAGTATTATTTATTATTCTTATGGTATTAATTAATATAGTAACCCAATTTAGATTAACAAATATTTATTTACTGAAAAAACTGATATAGTTTTGAATATTTCAAAAGAGAACCAACAGGTTACTCACGTTTGAAACAAACAGAACAACAATTTAAGTCACTTGAATTTTTCATAACTGTTTACATAAAATAATTAAATATAAAAAACTTAACTGTAGCTTGTGGGGTCAAACCTATACTTATAACGGAGAGGGTAACCTTTATTTTCTATAACTTCTAATCTTGATCTCATTCCATTTACCATATTATTAAAACAAATTGCAATGGTTGCAAATCTTATCCTGGCTTGACGATGCGCTTCGGTTAGTTTTATTTTTTTCAGGTTTGTAATTATAGACCCCAGTTGCATGTAAATGAATTCGGACAGTGGTAAGCAAAATGCCATGTCTTATAGCACCAGATTCGATGGTTGTAAAAGAATCTGTGGTTCGGAATCAATCGGACGTGGCCCTTGGCTGTTATACTTTACTTCACCAGTTTCTTGATACCGTCGCACCCATAAAGGAACTGTGTTTCACTATAAAGAAGTAAATTAAAAAGTTAGATTTCTAATGGCAAAAAATTAAAAACAAATTGATTATAGTTTAGGTAACACTTACGTCGACATTTAATTTTCGAGCAATTCTCTTTAAACTTTTATTTAGTTCCAAAAGGACGATTATTTTCACTTTTAAAAAGTTACTCAATCTAGACATCATGACGTTATAAATCGTTATTCGAACAACACAAGCAGAAGAGTAATTATGCTATGATGCTGTCATGTTTTACTTAATAAAATTATAAGCTTACCGTCAATCTTCTTCATAATCTAATTTTTGTAATAGTTTATAAACGTCACGGCCGACATGAATAATGTGATGGATGATTTATAAACATATCGATGAATTTCACGGCTACGATAAACGTTGAATGGCGCAGCGGTAAAATAGCTTGACTCATGATTTATAGGGTCCAGGTTCGAATCTTACTTCGGCCTAAGGATATAAAAAAAAAATCTGTTGTGAGTTTTTAGAAATCTGTAAAAAAATATAATGTTTGTTAAACAGGTTTGGAAGTTTAAAAATATCAACAGGTAGGATTATGCGATGGATTACCTAGCGGTCGCTTTCATGAGCGCCGTCAGTTTTTTTATTTCTAGTTAGAATATCTTAGCAGTTTTTTGATATCACAGAGATGGCGCGCATGCGGCGCACGTAAACATCGTAGTATATCCTCCTGTTCATAGATGTCGCTTTTGATACATTTCTAGGGGTGATGATTCTCTGTTGCTGTATCTACTTTCTAAGTTTATCTTGGACATCACAGGTATCGGTGAAGCAAAACATAGTGAGGAAACCTGAACTTATATAGTTAATGTAAGTCTGAAATAGCCAAGTCAGAGGCTTGTGGGGTTCCCAGAGGTGGCTTAATTAACTCCGACACCAGAGCCACACCTCACATGAAGAGAAGAAGAAGACACCCAGTGAATAATCTTGCGGCACCTGGCTTGAGAGTGACTTTAAGGTACCTTAGCTTACGTTTGCCCATCCATAACCAAATCTCCAGAACACGTCTACCGCAACGGTCATCGGGCGAGGCTAAAACATAATAAATAAATAATACTCGAGAATGAGGGACGGAGGCAAAATAATGAATTTTCTCAATAAAAAATCTTATAGTGTCTATAAAATGTAACAAAAGGCATCCTTTTGAGAAAAATCTCAGCGAACATAAAATGTTTATGGCTTAGATTTATTACATGAAAATATTGCTTTTATAAACCCCGTCTTTAATTTTTAATAGCTTTCAGATTCCTGGAATGTTATCAATAGCCAGGTAAATATTTTAAGGTGAAAGAATTCTTTGTGAAATGCCCAGCACGTAGGATTATAGGATGAAGATTTTACCGTTTTTTAACCGACTGCCCAAAAAGAAGGACGTTCTCAATTGGGATGATTATATATATATATGTTTATGTATGTTCGGGCTTAACTCACTCGGGTCCCATTTAAATTTGGTAAAGATCTCATAAAGATAAAGAACTTCGGGAACTCTTCACTAAATAACGGCAAATCTCTCGGGATTGCTGCAATCGCATGTCTGTTTATTATTTACACCATTTCATAACATACCATCACGCCAGTATGCTCTATACGGATAAGCAGATGTGTACAGTTCACCCTGGTACACTCTCATTCCACCGGTTATGTTCAAGTTACATGTTATTCGGGAAATCTATTCTGGCATCACTGTAGTACATAGATACCTTACTATAGAACTTGTCCATTAAATACCACTAAAAGTTGAAAAATAAAAAACTTTTTTACAAAAAAATACAACCGACTTCCAAATAAAAACACTACAAAGTGAAAAATAACTTCAATTTCGGCCGGCGGTGTAAAACAACGAAGAAAAGAAAACAGGAACACCGACTTCCGAAATTGAAGTTATTTTTCACTTTGTAGTGTTTTTATTTGGAAGTCGATTGTATTTTTTTGTAAAAAGTATTTTTATTTTTTCCTTTTTTTTCTATATCATTCAAGCCAAGGGCTTTATTTAAGAGCTATGACAGCAATTCAGATGGCCATACCAACAATTGACATTGGATTTTAGCGTGGCCTTTTTAAGTGATGGAGGTTTCGAATCGCTTATGCAGACATGCATGCCAGCAAATAATGACGAGATTCCTGCACTTGTGCACTACGAGACATTTTACTTTGAGACACCTGATAAAACTTATTTTTAGACTGGCTTTTAGGTAACTTTGAAAGCTTTAAATAATTAATCATTCCTCAAAAACCTAGGTCGACATTAAAGCTGGGGGAACAGACACGTTTTAGTACTAAAACAATTTTGCTATAATGACCGGTATTGTTACGAGCCTCAGTTACGTGATTGTTTTCTGTGTGTTGTGTGTTTTCCAATACAATAATGCTTCTATCTACAGAATCTCGACGTTCGCGTACTTTTGTTTACTTTAATTCAACTTGAAACTTATACAACATTTATTTACGTTTATCTTTTCTATACTTTGTCTAAATTATATTTTTATTAATGATAAAACAACAATATCCTTTAATATTATTCGTATATTTATTTATTTATTATATTTATTTATTAAAATCTCCCTTACAACTATCATTACAGGTAGGTATACCTAATGCGATAGCGCGGTCTTACAATTAACTTATATACAATATAAAACTATGAAAAACGTAAAAAATCCAATTGTCCTAACATTTAATAATAATAACTAATAAACTAAATTTCCTAAATATAAAAACACAATATTTAAAATAGAAAAACATAAACATATAACCTACTCTAATCTTCACTATAACATAAAACAAACAACAGTATTTTTGCGAATTCACTCAAATGGCATGTAAATACATCGATCTTGACGTGAAGATCGTTAATAACCCGAATTGCGCGGGTCAGTGGTGTTTTGGCGAGAAGGTTGGTTCTAGCAACCGGCACTGCCAGCAGCGGCGGGCGTCGCCGCCTCCACACATAGCGGTCCGGTACACATAAAGTCAAGTGTTGCAGCACTCCTAGGTTATGCTCAATGCAACGAAGTAACCTAACCAGATACGAAACAAGCTTAAATGCCCGTCGCACCCCCAGTTGGTTGTACCCGACCATACCGAGCACAAACAGAGTGGGGTACATCAAGGAGTAAAACGCATATACCCCGTATAGGTTCTTGAACAAGTGGCGCGTGAACTTGTTCTGTACGCGTTCCAGCATTCTTGTGTACTTGGCCTCATGCGGAACCCATATGACAGCACTATGTTCCAGATGACTCCTGACATTTTTTTGACATTTTAGTTCATGAGCCTCCCAATGGAGAAAGTTGTTGCAAAGTATCTAGTTTTGTGTCACTAAGCACAATGGAGAAAAATGCTTGAAGTGTCGTGGACTGAGTTTCGCACTAACATATCCATCTTTCAAGAACTCGGTTCAGGCAGCGTCTATCGGCTATAGTCCAAGCTCAAGTACTAAAGTTCTTTGGACACGTCTCCTGACGAGGCAACGACTCCATCGAGCGGCTTTTAGTTTAGGGTAGAGTGGAAGGAACGAGAGCGCACGGCAGGTCGCCCATGATCGACCAGATTAAGTCTGCAGTGGGTGGCCCATTGCATGAGTGCACACGAATAACAGCCTATAGAGAGAGATGGCGTCGCATCGTTGAGCAAATTATGGCAACCCGAAGTCTCACTGCAACGTGATGACCACGACCGCTCTGCCAAGAGTGTACCGACGAAGAAAAAGAAGCATCCACCTGTATCACACCTCCGTGATTCACCGTCGATCACATCATCGCTTACCACCGGGTGAGATAGTGGTCAAGCGCGAGCCTATAGACCACTATACTGGCATGACTGTGTAGAACTATGCCTGATACCGTCCGTCCTCGAACAATTGTTGCTCACACAAAGCTTCCCCAGTCCAGGGGAAACATGTAGATTTCATAATAATGAACAGCAATATCCCTTCATGTCACATTGTGATACAAGTTTCAATAAAATTGTTCCCTGTTAGACGAAGGGCTGGCAACCTGTCACTGCTCCCCACTAACAGGGTGCAATGTTTCATTGTTTCCACCACAACACGAAAGCCATTTATTCAAACACCGCATTTGTGCCAAACGTGGGTTCAAGAAGTGTTTCGCCTTAATTGAAACTGAGTTTAAGCCCTCAAGGATAATAAGCCTGATTCTATGTGTGTAATGTGGCGTCGACAACGCGCCGAAAGGAATTACTGTCAGTTATTTTGAGAGACGTAGCTTTCTATGTGAATTGTTTTGATTTAAGTTTGTTTTTGATTGTTTCAGGTAAAGTGTACAACGACAACACTAGTGTGACAGTGACAATGAGTGAACTGTGAACGTTTAGGACGGAACAGTGAAATGAGTGTTAATTAACTGGACAGTGATTCAAATGAGTGTTTCTTAGACCTGCTGAAGCCATGAGTTTCTTGACGTCGCTGGGGCAGTACGTGGCGGGCGTGGCGGACAGCGTGGCCGGGCTGGCGCTTTCCCCCCGCCGCGTGCCCCCCTCCCGCCACCGCTCCGCTGAGGAGTCGCAGGCGCAGCAACCGCCGCCATCCACTGCCACCATGAGAGGTACGAAAACTCATATTTTCGATGTCTTTTCAGATTCTGAAACAGTTCAAAAAGAGCTATTTTTTCTTAGGACCGAGTAATTTGCTTGTATTTTGCATGTATTTAAAACATAAGACGTTGAATCGTTCGCAAGTGATTCTTTTTTCTGGGAAAGTTGAATCGTTCTGTTGGAATAACGTTTTATCGGGAATCTTTTACGCGTTTTTTCATTCTTACTTGTTTTGCCTCCACTTATGAATTAACAAGTCGACGTCGATATTTTCAGCCATTTTTTTGCTCATACACGTGCGAACTTAGCGACAGTGACACTGTCGTCAACTGCCGAGCACCCACACACCGCGCCGTGTCCACGCCCTTAGGGCCAAGATATGTCTCGTATAACTAAATATTTAGGTGGCAAGCTAAGATTTAAAATTAAAAACAAAATCAAATAAAAATTAAAATCTCTCTTAGATACACAACAAACAAAATAAAAAAAAAAACAACAACAACAAAAAACAAACAAAAAAAAACAAACAAACAACAAAACAACAACACAAACAAACAAAAAAAAAACAAATAAAAAGATCTCCTAAAATAATTTGGCATAACCGTTGAAAACGTACGCATATTTAGAATACCTGTGCAATTCCTGGTAATAATTATAAATTCAAGTAATGAAAACGGAACCCTTTTGTTGAATTTAATTAATTACATACCTACACATGGGTCCGTTGTTCGCATTTTTCATTGATCGGTTTTTATGTAATAAAATAATATACTTAATAATAATCATAATTATCGTTTTTGTTATGAATCAGACAATGTAATGTACTGTATAATGTAACAAATGTATGTGTAACAAGCTCTGCGTTGTTTTATTCCAAACTTTCAGAACAGGCGGCAGTTTCAGAAGCTAACGAATTCTTAAAGACTTCAAAGTTGTTATGTGCCAGATTTGGAAATGTGTCGTCTCAAAAATTTCCCTCGGCAGGCCTGTTACTTTCAAAGAAAATGCTCAACTTGGTAAAATTAAAAATTGTATTAAGCTATCGTTGATTTTGAAGAGACTAATTAAAAAACTTTAGTCGATTATAATTTCGAGCTTTAGATACATCGTTAGACTGTTGACAAGTAGCATTCTATCAACTAAAATATCGCGATAGAAATTGGTAAAATGTCAAAAATGTATTGGATTGCTAAGCGCTATCGAAATGTCCCGTGATCAATCCCTTACATTTTAGCATTTCGACAATCACTATCTATATATAAAAAAGGGAAAGGTCACTCATTCACCTATCACGAAATATCGAAAACCGCTTCACGTATAAAGATGAAATTTGGCAGGGATGTAGTTTATAGTTAGTAGACGTCCGCTAAGAACGGATTTTGCGACAGGGCCGGATTTAGGGGATCTAAGGTCTCACGCAAGTTTATATGAATGTCCTTAAGTTTTTGAGCTACAAACTTAAAATATGACAGGGAGGTATTTTATAGTTAGTAGACATTCGCAAATAACGGATTTTGTGTCATGGCCGGATTAAAGAGGTCTAAGCACTCTCAAGCTTGTGTTAAAGTTCGTTTTTTTTTTCTACTACCGTCCTGAAATTTAGGAGGTCTAGAGTTTATGAGTAGGAGACATAAGCTAAGAAATAATTTTGTGATAGCCTGGACTAAGGGCTCTCGCAAGTTTATATGAAATCCTTGGCTTTTTGTACCTGGAAATTGGTAAAGAGATAGAATATGGTTAAGACATATCAGATAGGAAAAGATGTTACGACAAGGCGCGTTTAAGGGAATATAATCGCTTTCGCAACCTTATGTGTTCAACAAACATTTATTGATGACTTTTAATGCAATAATTGCAACAAAATTAATTCAAACGAAGCTAGGTATTTATATATTTTTTTACAATAACATTTACGTAGGTAAGTAGTTTCATCAAATTAAAGTTCGATTTTTTTTTTGTTTTTCCCCTGGGTACCTCTTCGTAAAAAGTATCTTAAGTACGTTGAACCTGGTATTCACATATCACCATATTAAATACCAAATTCCAGACAATATTTTATACATGTTTGTGCAGTGGTGGTCCAGTGGTAACGGCCGCGACTTACATGTGGTGGTGTGTGTGTGGTCTTGGGTTCGAACCCAGGCAGGTGCTTTACTTTGTGTAAATTATTTTACAAAGACAAAGTCAAAGTCAAATATATTTATTTCAACTAGGCCAATAAGCGGCACTTTTGAACGTCAATCATTAAATCTAAATTAAAAATGTACAAGTAATAAAAATTGACTCTACCGTGCAATCGGAAAGTAGCTTGTTATGGAGAAGAACGCACAAGAAACTCCATACTTACTCTTTTTAAAAAAAATATGTTTTACAATGTTTACTTATGTACATACATTAATAAATTCATATATGTGAGGACGATACACCCAAAAATAGCACTACACACTATACTACGTACAGGTATAAAGTAATAAAAGCAGTAACAGGTAAATTAATTAATTTGATAAATAGGAACATGATTCTCACATACTTACAAATATTGCAAACATAGGTAAAATACCTAATTCAACAACAACGGAACCGTGTGTGAGTCAAATTCTGGCAAGATATAAAAAATTACATAAGAATACAATAACTACGAATAGGAATACAAATAAGCAAATTTGATTATGTCCACACCAAAGATTGCCCTACGGAGCGGGACCAACATGACCACAAAACGGTAAAGGAAAAAAAAGGAAACCAGCATGACTTAGAACCAAAAATTCGAAGATATATGTCATCCACCAATCCGCACTGGGCCCGCGTGGTGGGTTACGGCCCATTCTCTCTCACAGAGAGGAGGCCTGCACGCACAACGGACCAAATGGGAGTCTAAACACTCGATTATCCGGCTGTTAACGTTGACGAATTATCGCTGGTTAACTAAAATCTCTATATTTTTTTTCTAATTAGTGCCTTAAAAAATCTTGCTTAGTGTGATAGGCATTTTCTTTTGACAGAAATATAAAAATAGTTTGCGTTAAACATCATTAAACTTTATATCTTCATAACCACACGGACGAAGTCGCGGGCAACAGCTAGTCGCTGATAAAGCCAGGGACCAAAACGCTTTACTACCTGCAGCGTAGGAAGCCAGTTTGTTCTCAATTCGGCTAATGTGGTCAAACCGAGCCCTTCGCTTCACCTTCTTGCAGGTCTTGGCAACCCTGTTGATGGCTCTCCTTTTCATTCGTTCTGCGCATTCGGGCGTCGACCTATGCCAGGTATGCCTCGCGTTTAAGCGCATCAGCGAGATTACATTTGGCTCGAAACCATGGTCGGTTAACGCTACATTTTTACGTCAGAGAATGCAATGTAGTACTCAATTCCCTGCCGCAACATATTCATCGCGGCCTCCGTGCATGACAAAGGATCAGCCGAAGAAAAGCAGGTTAGCTGCCAAAGATAACATGCGAAGACATCGCATGTTATCTTTGGCACCATCCCAATCTGCTGACTTGTATCGACAAACCCGTCGAGTGCCTCTTAGGCTGGGATCAGGTGGGGAGTGGACAGACAGACTTCACCAGACAGTGGTCGGAACTAACCAAAGGTGAAGAAATCGAGATGGATTAACGGTTCGGATCTGTTGTCATCAGAAGGTCCATGCAATTGACTGTGTGCTTATCAAAATCTGTGTGCCCCTCGACCTCGTTTTTGATGTGATTCGACCCTTGTTGCTCCCTGGACCAGCTGAGTGAGATTTAACGCTAGCGAAAGCTATTGTGTCTCTTGTCCAGCATGGTTAGTGCACTGACCGACCTTTCTTTTAACCCAAACCAATTGAAAATAAGACACATGTACCAAAAAACCTCATTTAATGTAGTTAAAACGGCACATCAGCCAACTAAGTTGGTTTTACTATGAGTATAGCAATAAGTATAAAAGCGATGTCACATTTGTCTAATGCGTCACTTTTAGCGTTCCGTACTCGAAGGGTCCAAATGGAGCCATATTGCTGTCACTCACGTGTCTGTCTGTCTGTCCGTCGTCTTTCACATAGGATTTACAGCCAAACGGTTGAAGCTGTAGCTCCAAATTTTCAGAGAATAATTTTCAATTTTTTTATGGGCGGTTCCCATACAGACAAAGGGGGCCCGAAAAAAATATACACAGCGATACCCCATCGAGTGTATAGTTGTTTAGAGCTCGTTGAGTAGATAAATACTGTACTTTTTTCTTCAAAAATGTGCGGATTGGAACGGTTACAGATCTGATTGGTGGCAGTCTTATGTTATATAGGTACACAGTTTTATGTTTTCTGTGAAGCGTTGGGTATTGGTATTTTTATGACATGACATTGCGTCATACCTGTATTTCCCATAGGGTTGGGTAGAGGTTTAAATTACGTACCTAAATATTCTGCCAGGTATGTGCCACGTAATAAGGGGCAAGCCTATTGCCATCAAACGAGCACAAATCTTGATTCCAAGCCAAAATTTCAGATGGGGAAATGCCCGATCCGAGTCGGGCAATTAAACCCTCGAGATCTTTCTATATCATCCGGAATAGGTCGATAGAAACTAATGCATTAAGTCCTTGTACTTTTGAGTTGCATGAAGTTTTAATCAATAACTCTATTGTTTCATAGGATTTCCTCGAGTGGTGCCAACAGAAGGAGCATCAGCGTTGAGTGCGCGCCGCCGTACGCTGGACTGCCTGGCCCCGGCTCCTCCACCACGCCGTGGAGGCTCACTGCGCGTGCCTCGCAACCAGCAGCCACCCGAGAAGCCCACCATGGCCTTCTGCAAGAGGCGCCTCTCCTGGCCTGAAGTTGATAACTCCGTCAATTCTGGGTAAGCAAATCTAATATTTGTTTTTTCGGGTGCAAAATCCTACTTATATTAGATATATAATTATGTTAAATGTAAAAGTATGTGTGTCTGGATGTTTGTTAATAAATCAGGCCTAAACAGCTGAACTGATTTGGAAAACAGGGAAACATAGCCTAGATTAGGGCACAGTAGGTAACTAGGTACTTTTTCCTTGTTCCTATGGGATTGTGAACTATAACACAGTCGCTGAGAAAGGCTATGACAAAATACTAATTCCAAAATTCGTCTTAAACTAATTTTAATCCGCCAAATCCACGAGTTCCTTTGGTAGTTCAAACCCGCCGCTCAACAAAGGCTATCAAGACAAATAATGATATTGGGGAAATCACAGTCTCTCGAAGGATATTAACGTGTTTCCACGGAAAGGGGAATTGCAAATTAGCGGTAACTCCTCACGGCCCTGAGGCGAAACATGTCAGGAATAGAGATTAGTTGTCCCCTAAACCAAACACTTAAGAACGTACAGTTGTCGACCTCATTTTTCTTACGTTTGTCGCACGTGAACCAATTTTGTGAAGAGCTTCAAATTATTTTACACAGTAAAATCACATGATGTGCAACGAACCCCTCTCATACGATTTTCTTTTGTTACTAATTCAAAGGCTTACGCATATTCAAGGGTATGACATACGCAATAAGTATAAGTCTTAAGAAATTCATTGTGTTAAATAAGATGTGAGCGATGTGATGTCGTTAAATGAATCGATTTACCAGCAGGAGCTCCATTTGGGAGAATAGAAAACTTGATTAAACCAGCGGGTGCCTTATTTATGCTGCCACTTCAAATGAAATGTAATCATTTTTTACCTTTAGAGAAAGAGTTTTCGAGATCAGATGCGCATTATTTGCCTGTATGAATGAATAATAAAATAGAGCCGCGTGACTTTTAAGCCTTTATTTTTATAATATATCAAACTTTCAACATTTTATCGCGTATATCTAATGAAATCCATTAAGCACTTTGACGAGTCCATATGCTACACAACGGAAACTTAATTCATTACGCCCTTGATAAGGCTTATCAGAGCAAAGCGACAAGTACAAACACTCAGGAGGCCGCTTTTATGTGGTAGGTATCTAATAAAGTCGGCCTTAGTTTCTGTTTGAAAGTTTTTCAGCCGTGGCGAGTTCGCTCCCCCCATTAGCGCGGTGTCTCGACATAAGTTGACACGAGAGGTTTTCAATTAGATAAAAGCTGGCAACAGTGGCGCGATGATTGCAAAGTAAAAGGCGCGGGATGCGGGGTAGTGCGTAGTTGCGTAGGTGATGAGGGTGGCGGCCTAGGGGCGCACGCGGGGGACGGGCCGGGGACACGTGCAAGGACGTGCAACAGGTCGTCCGCTGACCTACTTACAATAATATTATTAATCACTGGATATGTTTATTGATTTGCGACGTGATATATGCCCATATCGAACTTCGCGTGCTATACTCATATAAATAGAAATTTTCCTTTTTTTTGTGCCGTAACTGTCCGGTGCAAAAAAGAACTTCTTCGGGCGAACAATCATTCGGGCGAACGTTCTTCGGGCGGACGATCATTCGGCAGAAAGTTCGTAGGTCAAGTGACCTCCGGACAATCGTGACGCACTGACGCACTCAATTTAATTTCCTCAAAATCTTGTTTAAAAAATCCAATTAATCGTTTTAAAATAGGTATAACAAAACGAGCAACCTTTCTAAAATGATTCCAAATCCAGTGTGATTCCTTTTTCACTTCACAAAATTTGTATCTAAAATTTTGCTTTATTCACTGTATGAATATACTCGGGTAGCTACAATTAATTTTGATCCTGTTCGCAAACGGGAACATGAAATATAACCATAAAATAGACATCGGAAAATATTAACAATGTAATGCGAATAACAACACATACCATTTTTCTCGATAAACAGACATAAATGAGTACAGAGGAAAATGCCGCGGTTCGTTTACACTTCACTAGTGCGTGGTGAATGGATCTGACAGAAATAAAAAGGTAGAAAAAGGGAAGAGGGATGAGTGAATCAATACAAATATTTATAAATAACTACATAACTTTGTGAGGGATGTTATAATACAATGTTTGTGCGACAGCCGGTAACGAAGGTCTTACGGATGACCGGAACCTTCGCGGATAGTTGGTTGCCCACCATAAAGGTTGTGCCCTACATACTCACGTCAAACGATCTCAGCATAAAAGCGTGCATCGTTTAAATGTATTCACAATAGATCTGTTGACAGGTCAATGGTCACAAAACCTTTCTCAAAGTCGTATAGTTCACTTAGTTTGCAGTTAGTAAACGATATGCTAGTTCTAATGAACTTTCTTCTGAAGGTTGATTCGGCTAGACGGTATTGCGATACTTACATACTTAGTATGGTTATGGGTTGTTGCCGCGCCTTTGAGGGTTAATTGACAGATTAGGCCAAACATTAATCTAGATGAACCGTTGGTATTCAGTTTCGTATGAAAGTTACACCGGTAAATAACTAAACACTAACACCCTACCCTACCTAAATTAAATTTTTATTAAACGCATTCAAGTTCTAGGAATTTTAATACCATGCATAGGTAAGTAGGTTGATACCTATAAAAGCTGTTAGGTATTTATATTTCCTAGGAATACCTAGCAACTGGAGTTCTTTCGTTGTAAATTTCCCGAGAGAGCTTAGTCATGGATCACTTTAAAGCTTTCGAGAATCGTTTCTTTTTAAAATATTTGCATGTTTAGACATTATTCAAATTCTTGTTGTTTTTTCATGTTCTTTGAAAAAACGTCTCGGCCTACACGTGTGGAAAGATGAATGAATACGAACGTAACACATAATACTGTTCCGTGAAGGTGTACCTATAAAAGGAAGATTATTTTTATTGAAAAGCAGTCATAGATTTGTTCTGGTCTTTGAGTGTGTTTACATACAAAATCTTATGTGTTGGCATACAAGTATTTGATCCTTTCGGGAATGGAATTCGGGATCCGTGCCTTCTTTGCCGTAAAAGTACGGCTGTAGATTCCAAGTTCCTGTCTATCAATTTTATTATCAGCTCGTTTACGTCCAGTTCTAAGCTCGGGCCTCCCTATTCACAACAATTAATGGAGGACCATTTATTGTAAACGTCGTCACGCAACCTCTGCGAAGCCTGAAAACCTCCATAGTTCACCATAGTAGTTAGTTATTTCTGCCAAATTATCGTTCTTAATTAAAACTACTTAATATTATTTTCGCTATCTCCAAATTTACTCCAATTATATTTTCTTGTGTTACAAAATTAGAATTCTTATTAAGAAATACCACAAATGCATTCAAAGATGGTTCATATTATTTATATAATATAATGCTGGTTACATTTCTGCCTTTGATGCTGTCTAGTAGGTAATACGTAGGTTTCTTTATTCTTTATTCTTTATTGTACAACAAGATATTACATTTAAAGAAGTTGATAACAAAATTCATGTACAAAGGCGAGCTTAACTCCAAATGGAATTTTCTTCCAGCAAACCTTTGAGTGATAGAGATCATAATAGAGGGCAGTAATCCAGTGTACAATATATAAACCTATATAGTAAGATGAAACTAGTACTAGATATTATAAATAGCAATAATAATAAATAATAATACATAAAAGACCTACCTATATAAAGACAAATACATATATAATATATATATATATATATATCATTGCGTTGACAGGAAATGCTCCTTAATTTTCCTCTTGAAGACATCGAGAGAAGGGCTATCGCGTATGGAGTGTGGAAGAGAGTTCCAGAGATGCACTGCAGTAACAGAGAAGGAGCCATCGTAGCGGCTAGAAGTGTGACGCGGAGTACGAAGGAGAAGCGAAGTAGCCGTGCGACAAGGTTTACCCCTCGGGATGAGGTACTCAAACCGTTCGCGAAGGTATTGAGGAGAAGTAGGATTGTGCAGGATAGTATAGAGAAGGGATAAGATATGGGTATCTCGCCGACGCCGAATCGGCAGCCACTTCAATCTGGCCCGAAACTCCGACACATGGTCGTACTTTCGGAGGCCAAAAATAAAGCGGATGCACAAGTTCTGCAGTCGTTCGAGTTTGTTTAGGAGTACCTCCGTTGCATCTAGAAAACAGATATCCGCATAGTCTATGAGCGGTAGAAGAAGAGATTGAGCAAGAGTGACCTTAGTGTGAAACGGCAAGAATTTTTGGAGACGTTTAAGAGACTGAAAAGAGTAGTAGACCCTCCTACTCACATCAGCGATATGAACCTCCCAAGAGAGATTAGTGTCTATATGGACGCCCAAGTTTTTCGCACTTTTAGAATAATATATGGGCATTGAATTATACAATACTGGCGGGAGAGACTGGGTATCCAACATATTGAGCATGTATTTGCCACCAATGATGAGCGCTTGAGATTTAGTTGGATTCAGGAGGAGTCCAAAGGATTTAGTCCACTTGTTGATATTTTCAAGGTCATCATTGATGGCAGCCACAGCCCCGGCGAGTTCATTCACTTTAAAATGGCGATACAACTGCAAGTCGTCTGCATAGAGATGAAATTTAGAAGTTAGGACCTTAGTGATAGCATTTATAAAAATTGAGAAGAGAAGAGGAGAGAGCACACCACCTTGAGGAACGCCTGCAGCCAAGTCACACCATTCAGAGGAGTCCTCATCGGATCGAACAGACTGCGAGCGACCCCGAAGATAGGATTTGAACCACTCAATTACCGGAGCAGAGACATTAAGGGAGGAAAGTATTCCTAAGAGAATGTCGAAGTCAACTGAGTTAAAAGCATTGCTGAAGTCCAGCAGAACCAATATGGTTAGACATTTATTTTCCATAGCCAGTCTTATGTCGTCAGTTATTTTGACTAGAGTTGTTACAGTGCTATGGCCAGGTCTGAAACCAGATTGGTAAGGACTCAGCAGGCCATTAAAGGACAAATAACTGGATAGTTGCTTCTGAACAGTACTCTCGAGGACTTTGGAGAGGATTGGGAGGATGGATATTGGACGGAACTGGGATGGTGAGGAGGGATTTGAAACTTTGGGAAGCGGCAGGACGTGAGCCTTCTTCCAAGCTGAAGGAAAGGAGTTATTGAAGAGAGAAAAATTAACTATGTGAGTAACGACAGGAACTATTTCACTTAAAATAGGTAATAACATTTGGAGTTGTAGGCCATCGTCACCTACCGCCTTAGTGGAGATGGAAAGGATATATTTCTTAATGTCTAGTTCAGTAATTGGGTGGAAAGAGAAAGAAGTATTTGCTGGCAAAGGAAGATTAGAGAGATCGTTGAGAGTGGAAGATTTAACATGGTCATCAAGGGTAATTGGGGCCCTAGAAAAGTGTGCATTAAGTGCATTAAGGTCCATCTTATCAGAAGAACTCTTGCTAGAGGCTTTACCAATACCAAGAGTCTTTAAAAATTGCCATACTTGTGTTGGGTTGAAGTTGTCAATTGAGTTGTGAATGTGCTGTCTTTTCGCATTCCTACACAGGCGACTGCAGCGATTTCGCATCCTTTTATAAACGTCCCAGTTTTCCTCAGTCGGTCGCTTCCTGTACAGGCGCTTGGCTTTGTCTCGTTTAGCCATCTGGTTTTTTATTGCTGAAGATAGCCATGGTGCAGGAAGGTGTTTGACCCTCACCTTTTTTAAGGGCGCGTGTGCCTCATATAAACACAACATTGTCCTGCTGAAGATTGACACCATAGTGTCCATATCCTCGCAGGCGTATACAGGAGACCAGTCAATACAACCCGCATCAGCTCTCAAACGCTCCAAATCAATGTTTTTAAAACTACGAAGAGAAAGAAATTTGGCCTTGCGTTTAGGAGGTCGAATCTTGTAGGAAAGATAAACGAGGTCATGGTAGGAAAAAGGAGCAGGAAGCTGTCCATGTGTGGCTACTTTGTTAGGGTCGGAAACTAGAATGAGATCTAATAGAGAAGGAGAAGAATGAGGAGCCCTGTGAGTAGCATTTAACGGAAGTAAGTGCATATTAACAGAAGAGACAAGAGATTGGAGTTTACGGCTGCGTGAATCTCCTTTTAGCAGACAAGTGTTGAAGTCTCCGAGAATGAGCGTATGCTCATATAGTGCGCAAAATGTTTCCAAATGAGCTTCAAATGAAGAAAAGTAATCAATTTGGCAATTGGGACTATAATAGACTCCTAAAAGTAACTTAGTTTGTAGGAAGTCTATTTCAATAAAAAGGTGTTCGGAAAACTTAGTGTAAACACTCGGAGACTGGTCAACTATCTTGTAACTGATATCTCCACGAAGATAAATAGCAACCCCTCCACATCCCTTGCCCGTTCTGTCGTTGCGCACAATCTTGTATCCAGGCAAAGAATATTGCGTAGAAGGAAGTGCAGGCTTGAGAAAGGTTTCGGACACAAGGACAGCGTGAACGAGATCTGAATCGAAGGACGACAGCAGATCAGAATAATGAGCAGGAATGCTTTGAGCATTTATGTGAACTGTGTTGAAAAATTTGCGACAATTGGAAAATGAAGATGATAGGAGGTCTCTAAGACTCGGAGAAATATCATCGTCAAAAACACTAGCGCAGCTCTCATCTGACGCACAAGAGGATGAGCATGAATAAAAACTGTCGTCTAACATATTACAATAAATAAATTGACACTAATAATATATATAAATAAACTAAGAGTTAATCTTCTATAGTTAACTAAACTAATAAAATAAACAAAACTTAATCGAAGCACCCAAACCTCGATGCACTCGCCGGTTACATTAACTTTGGTATGATTCGTAAAATAGATAAAAAGCCAAGAAGCCAAACATCATAAAAACCAGTGTTGGTGTGTTTCCGAAACGTAAGACTAAGAAACACCTATTACATATGTCATGAGTGACATTAATGACAGTGTCACGGTCAAAAACAAAACATAAATTATGAAAATTGAAAAGAAAACAAACAGAAGAATGATGAAACAGTCCCATCATTTCGCTGGCTTACGTGTTCTCTTTTCGGGCACGGCCTTAGTTGTATGCTGCGATGTTACGGCTGAGAACTCTGTTACAGGGAACTGAGCGACAACCTCACGGTACTCCATTGCAGACTCTATCTTACGACGTGATTTTTCTGAGACCTGGATGACTATTTTCCCTTCAGACGTCCAACACTTGTGTATGCCGTAGTACTTCCGAGCATTCATAAACAACTCATGTCTGGGCTTGGTGAGGAACTCAGAAATTGTCAGGCCAGACCCTTTCAATCTGGTCTTATTTCGCCACACCTCACTCCGCACAACTCGGCTTTCAAAGCGTACTAATAGTGGACGAGGCTTGCTGGTATTGCTCCCAAGGCGATGACAGGCTGTTATGTCCTTTAGAGTGATGCTTCCCATATCCATACGCTCCGACAAAACTTTAAGGAAAGCTTTGTTATGGTCAGTTTCACCTGCCTCAGATAAGCCATGCAATAAAAGGACCTTTGCACGGGATGCCATTTCATGCCTGTCCAGGCCCACCACAAGCAACTCCATCTGGGATTTAAGTGAGCTCAAGGTTTTCCAGACCAAGCCCTTGAACTCAGTAAAGTCCTTGGACAGGTTGGCAATCGTCTTGTGTGGAGCTTCACCACTGGCATTCTTCAAATCTGCTTCATATTGGGCCATTCTTGAAGTGAATGTTGACGTGAGTTCTTCCACACTGCTTGACAACTTGGTGTATAGGTCCATTGTACTGAAGCGCAATACTGGTAGCGTAGGAAGCGTTGTTAAGGAGAGTTTATCCACGGACTGAGTGCACCAGAGGTTAATGCACAATTCTAATATAGAATTTGCATTTAATAAACGCTTTTAATATTTTTCAGATAAAAAATATAAGAGCTCTAAAATTTTTTGTGTGTACTTTAGGACTACCCTCAGTAAAAAAAAAAAAAAAAAAAAAAAAAGTATACGTAGGTTTCATTACATATTGATATGAAATTCAATTAGATAAATAACTGCGGTTCTCTAAATACAGACATTTTTGCTCATTGCTTAGGAAATTCCATTGCTGCTTTGTTTTAGTATATTATGCAACTAGTGAATTAAGGACGGTTTTAAAGCGAGGGCCATAGATGAATCACAAGCAAATGAAGATTCTAATAACTGAATCACGACCGTAGGGAGTGATTCATGATTATTGAATCAGGAACATAGCGAGTGTTTCAAGTGTTAGAATCATGAGCGATGCGAGTGTTTCAAGTGTTAGAATCATGAGCGATGCGAGTGATTCATGGCCCTCGATATAAATCCGTTTTATTCAAAAGTTGCATACTATATTTTGTACCATGACTACGAGAAAATAAAAATTTAAGCGAAAAGCACAAGGAATATTAATCAATAAATGATTTATTACCTTCAAAATTTACAAAAAATTTTAAACCCTGAACCCTGAGCTAGGTAACAGCACCTGTGTTTCAGGCGCCAGTGACCACCTCCGTTACGTTACCTACATAATTGATTAAACACCAATGCAATTAATATTAGAATTATAATCAAAACAAGTGTTCAATAAAAATCCTAGGCTAAATCAAAATCATTATTAATATCCTAAATATTATAAACAAACACAAAATAAAAAAAAAATATAAAAAACACAAAAAAAAAGAGTTTGAAATTCGAGTACCTACCTATTCTTTGCACAAGAAGTTTGTATCGAGTATTTTTTGTGCAAGGAGGTTATATAGCACTGAGATGGAGTTCAAATATATTGGTGTGTTCTAAATTCAAACACCAAAATAGTGATTAAAAGTGCTTTTTATTCGCTGTTTTCGGTGAATAAAATAAGCTTTTTAGAGGGAGAATGTTATAAACTTTGTTTAACACAGCAAAAACCATGGATAATAATAAACATAAAAATGTCAGGCTGATACGTTAAGAAAAAAATAATCTAAACGCAATTTTGTAATTAAAAAAAAATAAACAAAAATAAAAATTTCTTATTCTATCTCTTCTTATTTATCTTAAAAGTTGTTTTAGCACAGAATGCCAGTTACTTTGAGCTTTTCCCAAATAGTTTTCAGACCCTTTACCTAAAAAGGTTTAATTTGAAGGCAATACTATCATTCAAATAATTAAAATTCATAGTAAACAAAGTAACTTCCTATCAAAACGTCAATGCTTTTATTTGTAAAAAAGAGATTTATCTATACCAGAAAATTGTGGTTAAGAGATAATGACTAGGCTGAATGGTTTATAAGATTAGACTACGCGTAGACGATTAAAAAAAAATTCGTATATAGTGAAAAAAAGCGCGGGCAATGGGTAATTTTATGAGGATAACAATAACTTTTTTCGAAACTTCCAGTTTTATCGACTCACTATGTCCATGTAATCAAGTCGAAACATATTTACGTAGGTTAATAGTGTTGTGAAGAACGTGAGGATTATACGGCGAGTCCTCGTGTCTGTACCTTAAAATTATTATAAAAGCAAACATGTTGTAAGGCTCTCAGTGTAGAGGTTCCAGACTTATATTATGATGAAAATTATGAAAGCTACACATAAAAGGAAAGCTACATCCATAGTTTCGTCGAGATTGCTCCATAAAGTTGGAACACGTTCGGCCAGCATGTTGTACAGTGAGTAATGTACGAGAATAGTCGCATAGTCGCAAACTGACCGTCACGCACATGTCACGCGTTTCCGATACGCGTAGGTCGGCCTTTATGCCACCTTTATGTCTATTGTACCCTGCCCTGAACCCGGCAAGCCTCTAACTATTAAATAAAAACCTCTGTGTTACAAGTTACGAAGGGTCCCGAATCAATTCTGATTTAATAGTATTGATTGTGCCCTTGTGATTCTGTGTTTTTGCGCTTTATTTAGCGTCGAGTCACTTTTGGTTTTTGTTGAATAAGAGTTTCTAATATGTTGCTTATATTGTCTTTGAATAACACCTTACATATTCATAACAATTATTTTTATTGAATTCAAAATAAGACATATGCTGCCACGAAATCATCATCATTATAACAAACTTCTTAAAAAAAATCCAATACATATCATATTTATTGAAAAGCAGACCGTATATTTAAAACCCTTTCACGAGAATTACATTATTCATATTTATTTTTGTTATACATGCTCATAAGCATCGGGTTTTCAGTGCGACTCTGGCACCCTAATAGGGTTCAGTGAGGTTGTTAGCAAAGTTCCGCGGTTCCCATTGATTGCCGACATCAATCAGAAGCAACTTGTTGTTTTCCACTTCGCTCGTAAATCACAACACCTTTAGCTGAAGGTCAATGTTGACTAACAGTTCGTACCGTGTAAGTTACAGGTATATAACGTTATATGTACCAATGCTTAATATGAAGAAACGAGTTCCAGAGGAGGGGACGCCCTAGAAAGACATACATAGACCTTATAGGTGATGTTCTTCAGAAAGGCCAGGTGCGCAGTACTCATAACCGGCGTGTGTGTATGACTAGATGTATGAATGTGAGTGAAGCAAAAGAAGTATGTAAGTATCGTAGCAGGTGGTGTTCTGTAGTTTCTGCCTACCCCATGGAAAAAGGTGTGAGTTTATGTATATATGTATGAGTTCCAGAGATCCTTTACGAATGTTCCTATAAAATCGCTTATTAAGACCGATACCGAGATAATATACTTTGTCGTGCGTTTGGTCTATTTTAGTTACTTTCACAGCATTATGTCATACGGTATTTTGCTGTGGGGTCGGGCGGCTGACATTGAATAAATTTTTATATTGCAAAAGAGAGCTGTCAGAGCCATTTATAAGTTAAGTCACCGAGAATATCCTAGGGAGCCATTTAAAAAGATTAATATTAAGACAGTTTCTTGCCAATTCATTATATGAAAATATTATGTATATAAGGAAAAATATACATCTCTTTAGTAAAGTTAGTGATAGACACATTAAGTACATACATCTTTTATGGGGTACTGTGTTAAATTCTATAACGAAATACCTTGTAAGATATTTTATTACTAAATGAGTGAAAATTTTAAACTATTGTTAAAAGCACACTTTGTAAACATGCTGGCCCTGCTCCATAGGGCAATCTTTCTTTGTATTATATTTATAATTATAGTAATGCTTTATTTTTATTTTTTTCTTCTCATATAATTATATTCTTTATTGTACACAAAACAAACATATACAAATACAGAAGGACAACTTATGTCCAAAGGCGAGCTTAAGCCATAATTGGGTTCTCTTACAGTAAACCTCATACGAGATTTACACAATTAGGACAGTTAACAAAAGCGCACAACAAAAAACAAAAAAAATAATTAACAGCAAATTAAAATTTCAATTCTTACTAACTAAATACACTCGTATGTATACTTGTACAGCACGCAATGCATAAACATAATACATACTATATAATATATAACAAAAATACATACATATTTATAAGTAATGGTGACAGGAAATGTTCTTCTCTTTTTGTTTAAGAAATTTACTCGCATACTGCTGCGTTGTTGTTGAGTTAGGTAATTTACCTATGTTTGCAATATTTGTAAGTATGTGAGAACCATGTTCCTATTTATCAATCGAATGAATTTACCTGTTAGTGCTTGTAATACTTTATACCAATACGTAGTATAGTAATGCTGAGTGCATCGTCTTCATGTATTTGAATTTATGTATGTATGTAAATGTTGTAATACACTTTTTTTTTAAGACCTAGTATGGAGTTTCTTGTCCGTTTTCCTCCATAATAAGCTACTTTTGCTAATGGACGTTAGAGTCAATTATAATTAACTTTAAATTTATATTTTGACGTCCAAAAGTGCCGCTTAATGGCCTAGTTGAAATAAATATTTTTTGTCTTTGTCTTTTGTTTTTAAGAAAAAATAAACAGCGCCGTCAAACAAAGATCTTTCAAGTAAAATCAACCTATTCATTTCATCCCTTCCCTTGGTTTCATATGGTGGGAGCACCAAATGAAACACCGCTATTAAAAGATTTTTACAAACATTTTCTAAAAAAAAAAAAAAAAAACAAAATTCATTTATTTGCATAAATAAGGTACAGAAGGTTGGTAAAATGTACAAAATTGTTCTCTTATCCTGCCTTTAATTTCGGCGTGCAAATATAAAATAAAGTTACAACTAGTTAAAATTGTTATTGATCAAAATCATGCAGTCACCAAACAGATAAGCCCCTTAAAATTGTATTATTGAATTAAATAAATGTCAATATAATATGAAAAAAAATAATAAAGATAATAATCATAAGTATCAATAATAATAATGTCAATATTAGGAGAGATTCACCACACAATAATAATAACCAAACACAAAATAATAATCATAATTTAAAAAGTAATAATAATAAAGATAACAATCATAATTGTCAATAATAATCATGTCAATAATGGGCGAAATTCGCTACACAATAATAAAAACCAATGACAAAAACAATAGTAATGTCAATAATAGGAAAGATTCACCACACAATAATAAAAACCAAACACAAAATAATAATCATAATTTAAAAAATAATAATAATAAAGATAATAATCATGTGTCAATAATAATCATGTCAATAATGGGCGATATTCGCCACACAATAATAAAAACCAATGACAAAATAATAACAATCGTAATTTAAAATTACCTTGCAATTTACAAAAAATAAAAAGAATAAAAAACTTACAATTTATAATCGAAAAACTCATGTACACTATAAAAGCATTTTTCAATTAGAAACCTCGTCAAATTATTTTTAAATCTAGAAAATGGTAGCGTTTTTATGGAATTTGGTATTTTGTTATACAATTTTATGCACATAATGTAGCTGTTGTTACCTGTTAATGTGAGATTCGTCCTCGGTTGAAATAACTTATTAGTATACATAGATCGAGGGGCATAGTAGTTCGTCGCCGGCTGAAAAAGTCTCTTATGTTTGAAAACAAATATACAGGATTCTAATATATAAATACATGGAAGAGTTAGTATTTTATATTTCCTAAAGAATGGACGACATGACTCTATTTGCTTCAACCCAAATATAGCTCTTAGACACTTTTTCTGCATTACGAATGCTTGATCAATCTCCACACAACGACCCCACAGGATAATACCATACCTTAGAGTGGAGGTTATATAGCCATGGAAAGCCGTTATTGCGGCACTTCTAGATACCTCGCAGCTAATGCGCCTCAAAGGGTATATGAATTTATTTATTTTAGCACAAATGTCATTTATATGATTTTTCCATGAACAAAATTTATCTAAATTTATTCCAAGAAACTTAACAGAGTCAGTTTCTGCTAGGGCAACCCCTTTATAGGATATATTTAGGATTATCTAACACGAATACATTTACTAACAAATGTTAAGAATTGTTACACTGATGATTACTAACATTACTACATTATATTATTACATTACACAATGTTTACTAACATTACCTAACATGAAAACATTTTTCCGCAGTGTGGGAGCACCTTAACATTTTAATCAAATGTTTGAAAATGTTTACTAATATTTGTAAACATTTTTAACGGTGTGGCACGCATTATCTTTAAATACTTGTTACACTGATTTATTTATACTTAGATTGACGTTATTTTTCTCTTGCTTAAACATTTTGACGACTACTCAGCCGTTTACCAAATATATATTACGCCCGTCTAATATTTCGTCTTATCCATACCACCACACTCGTATTTATGAAAGTAAATAAATAATGCGAAATGGTATACGTGATAAATGCTCCACTGGCCCGATTTAGGGATTACGGACGAATCACGAAATATATATATATATTATATTTAGATAGGCACCAGTAAATACTGGGTAAGCACTGGAGATAAGCGTTTTCGGATTTTTCTGCAAACGGTTATGTAACCGATATACAGTTTGCATATCGATATCGAAAACGGTTTTCGGATATCGATATCATTAATACAGTTTGCAAACGTTAACATGATATTTAGATGAGCAAACTAACAACGAACGCGTACTAAAGTAAATATATTGTCGAAACTAATCCTTATTGCTAGCACAGTCATCATCATCATCTGCCTAGCTTTTTTCCCAATTAATGTTGGGGTCGGCTTCCAGTCTTACCGGATTCAGCTGAGTACCAGTATTTTACATGGAGCGACTGCCTATCAGACCTCCACAACCTAGTAACTGGGTAACACGATACCCCTTGGCAAGACTGGTGTCAGATCTCAGGCTTCTGACTACCCGTAACGACTGTCAAAGATCTTCAAATGACAGCCGGGACCAACGGCTTAACGTGCTTTCCGAGGCAAGGAGGAAACTCGGTATGTTGAAATGGTCACCCATCCACGGACCGACCTCGTCAAGCGTTGCTTAACCTTGAAGATCGACCCGTGCGGCTGTTATTATTTAGCCACGAGCTCCTCCTCTTATTGCTAGCACAGTGAGATATATTATTAGGCACACCATTAACCATGTAAACAAGGCCATGGCTTCATATTCGCTTCATCTCTTTTATACCAGTAAAATAATATATACTTAGATAGAGAGGTAGCGCATATGGTTCATACCGTTAGTGAAGTTTGCATTTTGTTCGTACGTGTTCGCAGTGTTACACTAGTAGAGGTTTTGATTCGAATCGACACAGTTTTTGTGATATCGGTTATATTGATAAAGATATCGATATGGTATGATATCTAACAAATAGCCGATATAAGTTACGTTTTGATATATCGAACTCATGCCACTAAGCACAGAATAAGCACCAATCTAAATTGATACTTATGATCAGTCTATTCTAGCAAAAATATATTTCGCTATTACAAAATTGTAACATGATCAAAGTATCTAATTTAAAGTTTCTTTTAATTGAAATTTAAAGTCTATTAGTATTTTAAATCTGTTTAGTACAAGTTATTTAAGCAATTTAATTTCGTAATGATTAGACTTGTTAAACAGTCGACTCGTTCAAAACAAATAAAGACCTCTGAGTTCAATAAAATGTTTAAGAATATTCATTTAATTAAATTTTCCATTCACGCTTAAGTTACTTTTGTCTTAATGTAGATGTAATTACTGAGCTTTGTAAAAATAGCTAGTTATTTTTAGAAATAGATAAGTTTGTAAGTTTAATTAAGATTTCAAATGCATCACACATGAGCATAATATTATAATGCAATTAGCATCTCAGCAAATGAATTACACACAATTTCACGCATCTGAATTCTACTAGGTAGGTACCGAGCTATCCAGCGAGACCAACACCTGTAGCCAAGTTGACAATATACAATCGATAACGCTAGTAGAAAACGAATCAATGTATGGGAATGACACATCTGAACGTTAAGTCACGTGGTCAGACCATACAAATACAAGGCGTTAACGATTGTAGAAAGAGATTCGATACAAAACGTTTGTAACTTGGCTAGGGGGGCTAGTGAGAGAGATAGTGAAGTTTATTCATCTTGCTGCCCTGTTGTAATGCTCTTACCACCCGATGTGTCTTTAGAAAGCTACGGGGGACGCTCTTCCTAACTTAGACCATACTGTTACATGCTCACAGTAGAATAGATACCGCATTCCTGATTCTTCATGTTGCCAAATATTTTAAAGAACATCAACCAAATCAGTACCGCGTTGAACATTCTTTTTCATTACTCTTTTTTTAGGGTTCTGCAGTCAACAAGGAACCCTTATAGTTTTGCTCTGTCCGTCTGTCCGTCCGCAGCTTAGCTCAGAGAATCTAAGCACTAGAAAGCTATAATTTGGCATAGATATACATATTAATAATTCCGACAAAGTGGTAACATATTTTTTTTTTTTGGTACCTCCCATAGACGTAAAGTGGGGATGTATTTTTTTTTCTCATCTATCCCATAGTGTGGGGTATCGTTGGATAGCCCATTCAAAAATATTATGGGTTTGTTACCACCATTTTTCGATTCACAGATCCATTTGCGAAAAATTAAGCTTTAAATTGCAAATTTATGTTAGAGTCAAGTGTGTCCCCCTTTGTAAACTTGTAAATAGGCTTTACAAGTTTACGAGTAATGTCAGTAATAGTCGACCAACTTATAAAACGTACTTGGAACAGTAAAAAATTTTGTACAAATGCCATTGAAAAATTACTTAAATATCGTTGTTAGCTGTGTAAAACAGATAGTAAATATATGCTTATGAACCATGTTAAAATATACAAAAATAAAATCATAACATCCTTAATTACTAAATAAATCATGTTTAAGCTCGAATGTTTACCATCAGGCGAGATAGTGGTCAAACGCGAGCATATAGATTAAAAAAAAACATCATCCTATGTGAGCCCGTTTTTAGACGTTGTGTGCCGCTGAAACCGTTTTAATGTTCATTTAACAACAACAAAACCCTCTTCTTAGACTGCATTATTATGCAACTTCGGAACCCTATAACTGCGCGTGGCCCGACATGCACTTGGCCGGTTTTTTATAACTTTCCCTTTGCACAATCTTCTTATTAATTCATCTCTGTCGACAAAAAATAGGTTCTGTAGTAAGTTGTTTCCAATAAGTAACGAAATGTTTTGATATTAATTACAGAAAAAAGCCGTTTCCATATCAATATTTGAATCAAGTTACCTAAATAATCCCACTAGTTATCAAAAGCAAAATAATTTTGTGAGTATTCTTGTGCATTAAGGTTTATATTGAAATAAAGTTTTGTTGCTGTACAACGTTGGTACTTGCTGTACAAAGAAGGTACCAAAGCTCCAAAGAAAGTGGTTGATCTCCTTTCTAACGTTCTCTAGGCTCTCTGTATATGGTTGCCATCTCTAAAATCTTCAAACCATGACAAAAAGCGTAAAAACCCCGGATTTTGGCGCTTGCAACCTGGACATTTGAACAGGGTATTTTTACGTTAAGTTACGTACTAAGTGGAATAAAACATAGTTTTAATGGTTATAAATCAGCATTTTAATTATTTTCATAACTTTTTTAAACTTAATGTAATAAGTTTAAAAAAAAAATAAAAAAAAGTACAACCGAGTTCCAATTAAAACAATACTAAGTGAAAAATAATTTCAATTTCGGAAGTTGGTGTTTATGGTTTCGGTTTTCCGATTTGCAAAATTGAAATTATTTCTAATTTTGTAGTGTTTTTAATTGGAAGTCGGTTGTATTTTTTGTACAAAAGTTTTATTTTTCACATTTTTGACGTGGCACCTAGTTAGTGGGCAATTTCCAAAGTACCTAATGTTTCTTCTTACCAATATTATAAATACGTAAGTTTGGTTGTATGTTTGTTAATCAATCACTGCAGAATGGCTAAACGGATCTTGATGAAATTGGCACACAGATGGATCGATGGATCGATGATGATTGGATGGTTTGATGGATGGGTCTGGAATAGCACATAGGCTACTCTTTATCCCGGTATAATGCTGGGATGATAAAACACTTTTCGCGCGGGCGAAGCCGTGGGCAGAAACTAGTGTACAATAAACAGACATGCAATCTCGGGTATTTTTTTAAGAGTTCCGTTGAATATCTCCGATCTTCTTCATCAGATCTTCACCAAATTTAAATGGTACCAATTCGGGATCATATCCTTCCAAACAAAAAATATTTTTTATAAGCGGTCCACAATTTGACGGAGAAATCGGTGTAAAATAGCCGTTCGTGATATGAAGACTTTAAAACCCGGACTACAAGAAAACCCCGCCCGGACGCTCCCCGGACGCCTTCTAAACTAGGACAAATCCGGGGAAACCCGGACGGATGGCAATCCTATCTCTATATATAAGGTAAAGTATGCGTTGGAACGGAGAAAGTAGCCTAGATGCTACTTTGTGTAAATGAAGGCTCATGTAGTTATTAATGTCTATCTCAACAATAATAATAATAAAATAATATAATAATAATAATACATTTATTTTCTCATCACAAATGTTGCAGGAAGGTACAGAAAATACAAAAAATTAAAACATTTGTGAGAGCCTGGTGCCCGAAGAAGGTATTGAATACCTGTTTTACGGGTCACCAGGCTCCCCAATTCTTACAGTTAGACTTTGTATGTAATAGATCAATATGAACTAGGTGTGTGATGATGTAATAGATCAATATGATAAGGTTTACAATGCATAATTTAAGATATAAAAAAGAAATGCTTATTCTAAAATGGACATAATATGAGTTATATGTGCATGTGTACAGGTGTATGTGAGTAAGTGTATGTAAGTAGGTGTATGTGTACAGATGTATGTGAGTGAGTGTATATAAGTAGGTGTATGGTGTAGGTGTAAGTATCCCTAAAAAAATAAAGAGAAAAACGAACCCATTATATACGGATTTACGAAATGTGCTAAACTGCTCTTAATCTGTGCAGGGTTCAAGACACAGACGGTTCGTACTTCGAGAACTTCACGGCGCTATCGTGGCGCCACGAGAACAGGCGCCTGGCCGCGCTGCGCCTGGTGGAGGCCAGGTCGGAGAGGGCGCCACCTGCGCCGCATGACCTAGGGCTGCCCAGCGTATCGGCTCAGCTGTCGCACAAGGAACATGAACATCTATACACAGAGGTATGTTGGTAAGACGGTTCGTGCGTCGAGCGGCGCATGAAACGATCAATTGGAACCTTGTAACAGCTTCTGGCGTTTCATAAGTGCTCGTGTAGGTTTATGTAAAATATATATTAATAATGGTACGAACTTTTCTTGCCCAGAAACATACCTACAAGGACAAGGAAAAAAATTGTTCAAAGTTCCTTAGTTAAAAATCCTCATCCTCATCTGCCTTTTAATACCACTGTTGGGACACAGGCCTTCTCGCTGTGAGAGAGGGAATGGGCCGTAATTCACCACGCGGGCCCAGTGCGGGTTGGTGGATGTTGCATCGAATCGCGTCTTCGAATTTTTGGTTCTAGGACATGCCAGTTTCCTCACGATGTTTTTCCTTCACCGTTTTGAGAGCAGTGGTGATGAATTAATTTACACAAAGTAAAGCGCCTGCTTGGATTCGAACCCACGACCTACAACTTATAAGTCGCCGCCGATACCAAACATACTATGCTAGTATTATATTATCTGTGACCATACCAAAACTCCAAACTGTAGGTTAAAATAGGCACAGTTTTAGATTCTACATTCTACAATATATTCATCAAAGTCGTTCATTCTAATCCTACCGAAGTTTTTTAATAAATCCCAGTTGAAAGTAAAGGTGACCCGACAAAGTGCGAGAACCCAGGGGTCGTTAAATCTGTTGTATATGTACGTACATTCTACAAAGATTTACAATGCCTTTGTAGGTAGGTATTGGTCAAATTACGAGCTTAGCTTTGTCTCAGATATTAGACGCTGCTTTGTCTTTGGCATCTGTAATTCCGTACTTATCTACTGCGCGTTTTTACATGATCATTTTATTTTCAAAATTTCGATCAGCTTTGTATTAAATCTGTAGAATGTATTTAACTTTGGTATTCTCTATAAAGTGACTGTTAGACCCTTTATATAAAAAAAAACCCTCTTTCCATTACTCCAAATAGGTCTACGGGTTTATTTGAATAGAGTTGAAAATTGAGTACCTACAATAGATTCTTATACTGTGATTTTTAATTTCGTGGACTAAACTGACAGCTACTACTCCAAATGTCAGTTTAGTCCACGAAATAAAAAATCACATTTTATATAGATTTTACCATTCTCTGCAGTGAATGTTTATCATCTTGCATCCATGCAAAAAATAAGCTCCAAAATATTTCTGTCAATTATTATGGCATATGTTAGAAATAATTTAATAAAATACCAACGTAGCGTAATTAATAACGTGGTAGTCTGTAATCCATATGTCATGGTTAATATGCGTGAATGGGATAATTGCCGCATTAGTCGACTAACTCGCATGTTTGCGATCGCTATTTGAAGCGTTTAGTTTACGTGTTTGTTGGCTGGTTATATTAGTTATATTCGAAACATCGACATCTTGTAAAAATATTTATTAATTTATTAAAGCTTTATGCTCAAGTGCAAAGGCGGGTTTAATGTTTCAGGCATTTTCTACCAGTCGACTTTGAAAATTATGATGTATTTGGCTTACTTAGAATTGTTGTATATGGACTTTAAGAATAATAATTATTAATATATTAAATTGGTATAAACCATCCCAATCAGGCGGAAGCAAATCATATTTTTATGATTATAAGAAATCGTAGTCTGACGAGAGTAGTGGTGGCCCAGTGATAACGGCCCCGACTTACGTGTCGTAGGTCATGGGTTCGAACCCAGGCAGGCGCTTTCATCATCATCGGCCTATTAATGTTCCCACTGCTGGGACACAGGTCTCCTCACTGTGAGAGGAAGTGGGCCGTAATCCACCCCGCGGGCCCAGTGCGGGTTGGTAGGCGCTTCACTTTGTTTAAATTATTTCATCACCACTGCTCTTAAAACGGTGAAGGAGAACATCGTGAGGAAATCGGCATTTCCTAGAACCAAAAAATTTAAGACATGTGACATACACCAACGTGTACTGGGCCTGCGTTGTGGATCACCGCGGCCCATCTCCTCTCTCACAGATGTAGTCGGACCAAATTTTCCAAACGATTGACTATGATGAAGACACTGAAAATGTTCTTTAAATCGCCTAATCCTTTCTCTCCGAAGAAAATCTTGATGAAAAGGCCTCAAAAATGTAATTACTTCACGTATTTTAGAAGAGGATATTTAATAACCGTATCGTAAGCTCACCTATATACCTAATATATAAAATGTACGCTGGGTTCTTTTTCACTTACCCAGTAATAAAACAGTAATGCAAGAACAAAAGAAGGTAGAATACCTACCCTAATTGAATACTTTGTCTATTGCGTAACTATCTTGGAGCATGCAAAGTCGTCTTCCCGCGGAACACACATTCCGTCACGTCAGCTTTTTCGCTCCGGAGTCAGTTCAAAAGGTGATACTTAATATGGTGTAGGTAGCACGTGCGCACGTTTTACTCGAATATCCGCTTTCTTCTCGGATATTTTTTACCTTACTTGATACAATATAGAATCAAATTGCTCTCCGATATAGATATGGTCTTGTACAGTTTGAAAGTAGGCATTTATTAACTACCGAGACGACATAAAAATACCATCTATGATTTCGAGGATAAGCGTGGTCGTCGTACTGAGATTACTTTTGCCCATTTTTATATCCACAGCTTAGTAGGTGATTAATATAAGTCTATAATAGATACCAATATATTTTCCTTATCTTTTTTTATTGTTTATGTATTTTAGCACTATACCTTAGCACCTAGGGAGTTTAGCTAGATTAATTATGTTAAATATGTTTTTCCAACTAGGTTCTCTACTGCATCGAGAACGCAGTAGGAGCACCAGCCCCCGATGGGCAATTCGCAGCTTACAAGGAAGAGGTGGTGGAACATGCTCGGCGCGCGTTTAGGATGTCTTCAGAAGTGCACGCGCGCGCCATGCGCTCCGCCGGCAGCGAGCGGCCCCCCACCGTCGTGCTCGGCTGCCTCGTCATCGAGGCTGATGGACTTGAAGCTAAAGATGCCAACGGTAAGCCGTTATGAGAAAACTTCTGGTCGAATAAATCATTGTCATCGCTTTGCCCTTCTCGCAATTTATTCAAATTCAAATCTTTATTGCATATCACATGTGTTTAACAAGATCTTATAAATAACTTGCTTTTTCCCCGTGGCTTCGCTGTGGGCGGACCCCACAGGACCCGTTTTCGGGATATAAAATAGCCTACGTTGCTCAGGAAGGTTTCTACTGATGAAGAATTTTCAAAATCAGTTAAGTAGTTTTTGAGTTTATCCATTACAAACAAGCTTACAAAAAAAATCTTTCTTCTTTATAATATTAGTGTAGATAATAAAGTTCACACGGACACTGTCGGGCACAGCAATTATAAATACTTAGCTTTTTATAAATTCAATTAATAAATTATAAAAAAATATAATGGAATTTTTAAATAAAATTAAATGATATACTACAGAATAAGAATTTTAAAATAATTAATGTCAAATAAATTTTAGAAAAAAGTCAAACAAAATTCTAAAAAAAAATACAAGTAAAAATTAAAAAGTTTTTACCTAAGTCAAACGATATGTAGGCAAAAACGCAGAACTTAGGAACATCATAATTTATGATTAAGAATTGATGAACGGACTTATTCCGAAAAGTTTTCCATCGTTAGTACCACGCAAGGTGAGAAAAGTAAACCCACATTTAATAGAAGCTCGCTTGTTGCTCACACGTCGCTCTTTATGTGCCCTTAAATCATATTCATAAGTGATGAGTGTCGCCTTGAATACATTTCATGACGCTCCCTCGGTTGACTTACCTTAGGCGACATTTGGAACATTTATACTAATAAAACGTCTGTAATGTTTCATGATATTGTTGTTTTTGGCTTGACATTTACATTAAAGTCATATGCCTACTATATCTTTACTTTATATTACATCTATCTATATATATATAAATTAATCCCTATTTCCCTTGGTCACGGCATCACGCGTGAACGGCTGGACCGATTTCGCTTATTCTTTTTTTGTTGTGTTTGTTATTGTTAGGAGAAGGACCTTAAGAAAAAAAAAAAAAACTATATATATAAAAATGAATCCCTATTTCCCTTGGTCACGGCATCACGCGTGGCCGGCTGGGCCGATTTCGCTTATTCTTTTTTTGTTGTGTTTGTTATTGTTAGGAGAAGAATCGTAAGAAAAAAAAAATAAGAAAAAAAAATGTACCTTACCTACATAGGTAGGGTAGGTATGTAGGTAGGGTAGGTAGGGTAGGTAGGGTAGGTAGGGTTGGTAGGGTAGGTAGGGTAGGTAGGGTAGGGTGGGTAGGGTAGGGTAGTTAGGTTTGGGTAGGTAGGCTAGGGTAGGTAGTGTAGGGTAGGGTTGGTAGGGTAGGGTAGGTAGAGTAGGTAAGGTAGAGTAGGGTAGGTAGGGTAGGGTAGGTAGGGTAGGCTAGGTAGGGTAGGTGGGGTAGGGTAGATGAATTTTTGGTATTTTATGGCAAAACAAAGTTTGCCGGGTCAGCAAGTACTAATATAAGATAGCCCAATACTTCACGTCTAGATCAACATAAGAAGGCAAACCTACCTCTCACTTGCAAAGTAAATGTTCCAGCCACACAGTTATTGAAAAGAAGGCAATGGAAAAACGCGTGGGTATTATTTATTAGATAATACTGTCGGTGGTAGGAAATTATAGTATAGTAGCGAGGAAATTGCGGAAATAACCATAAATGTTTGCGTGAACATCAACGTCGGAAAAATAAAAATTAAATTGTGTAACAAATAATGTCTGCGGCGCACTGGCGCATAGTGGAGCTGGCGAGCTGACAGCTACGCTTGTTATATTGAATTACGCGAAAACGAAGGCGCGCGATGCCGACCAGCGCCAACTCCACTCACAATCACGACAAATGACATCACATTATGCAGTAAAAGCTCCAAAACAACTCTCATCTTAATAAAAATAATGTTTCCATAAAACAACCACATTTACTGCAAAATAAATGCTGCTACCGCTGCGGAAGTTTGAATCAAATTTCTATTCAAGCAAAACTTTGTTTCGACAGCTTTGCAAACAGCTAGTAAAGTTGAAAGGTATTCAATTACGGTGTTCTGAGTTTCGCAAACCGTATACATATCGAATGTTGCGGTGAAAACGAAACGAAAAGGCTATTTTAATTAGTTTTGTCCAAGAATTTTTGCTTTAAGACGATGTTTTTTAGATTAATATTTGTTTAGGCTCGGCTGAAAAAAGGCACTTATCTTTTTATTTGGCGTTGAATTAACAATGCCTATCTATACTTACGATACGTAACGGACAGCTGTCACCCGTGTCGCTCAACTAGATACCCATAACATACTGGAAAACGGGACCTAGATATGAATTTCATTTACAGCATCTAAATCATAATTTTGGAAAATATTTACAAATAATATTATTTCAATCCACCTACTATATACCTATTACGAAACGTCAAAAATTGCGCGGATTTCGTTCGCGTACTACGCCACTCCTTGCTACGTAACGAGCTACGACGTAGCATGCTACGCTACGACAGAGCTGTCTCAACCGCACGCTTTTATATCGGTTTAGTAACTTTATGTATAGTACCTACTACATTCAGACATTTAATTCGTCATTATATTTGCTATGTTGATTATTAGAATTTATTACATTCATCACCAATGACTCTCAATACGTCCTAGAAATCATAAACATTTTCATTATGAAAACGTATTCCTTTATATTGAACTGTTATGAAATCCCTTAAAAGGCGGCACCTTTAACCACCTAGGGTTCAGTGACCCGTACTGCATGCTGGGGATCCAGCCAGCTTCCCTGCCGGCCTCGCCACGTGCTTCTGAGGACGAGGGTCGCAAGCATGGGTTCAGGCTGAGCTTCAAGCGCCGGGAAGGTCGACAGCAGCGGGACAGCCTTGGCAGGCTGCCGGCTCGGTACATTCGAGCCACCAGCGTCAGACAGCACACGCTGTCACCCAAGTGGAATGAGACATTCAAATTGTAAGTTTTAAAATAGAATCACACATAAATGCAGCTCGCCCACGGAGATTTTTTGCAGCGACTCAGTAGTTATACAATCGCAAAAAGATCGTCATATAGTCGCGGTGCCGGTATTATAGCTTCGCCCACGTAACCACGTTTCTGCATTGCTACTATCGCGATACAGTATGGATACAGACACGATGCTGCATCGATACACTCGCGCGTTTGCATCAATGCAGTTGCAATAAACGGCCAAAAGTTGCGATACAGGATTCACGAAACGCTCTAATGAATCGACGCAAAAACTCGCCGTGCGCGACGTCCCATAACAAGCAAGGATGGAAATTGTTCTTATCTCAACTTAAGCAAAGTAGAAACACAAATCATTGTATACCCAATAATAACGCAAAACGAATCCATCAATATTGATAAATAGTTATTTCCATAGCGACATCGACGACATATCGTCAGATGTGCTTCACCTGGACATCTGGGACCACGACGACGAGAGCTCGGTGCTGGACGCCGTGTCGCGGCTCAACGAGGTGCGCGGTGTGCGCGGCCTCGGACGGTTCTTCAAGCAAGTCTGCCAGAGCGCTCGTCAGGGCAGCCAGGATGACTTTCTAGGTAGGATAAAGAAGTAATAGTCTGAGATCCCACTGCAAAAAACTGCAGGAAATTTGTTTTTGATAAAACTTAATTTTATGAAAGTCCACCTTGCGGCAATCTATTGTACTATTAACTTGTATCATTCATGAACATTAAGTATAATCAAAAACAAATTTAACTGCATATTTTCGCAGTTGGATCTTAGGCTATAACAAAGGAATAGCATTTATTCTGCCAGAAAAGACAATAATCCAGTTACTAATAATCAAAATATACCCATCCAAAGGTTGTCTGTAAGAGATTGCGTAGTGCGATAAGACCGCCCTTGTACACTTGTTAGTGGACGTTTGTCCTGTACGTATAAAATCGATATATTGGTGTATAATAAAGTATTTATATAAAATTATACTTCATAAAAGATAGCTTGTTCTCTGCGACAGCTGTCAGTATCAATACAGTAACAATAGCGCTTGACAAGCTAACAATAACGTATACGTCAGTTTGACATAAGTCACAGAGATCAAGCTATCTTTTATGAAGTTTATTGGCTATAAAACAGCCCAGCCATGTCAATGATGAATATTACTGTCAGCTACTCCGTCTCCGTGGTCACACCATAGACCACGTAGATTATTTAAACTTTTGAAATCTTCTCTCTGTTTTAAAACTACAAGACCTCTGGACTAGGTATTACTGTCTTTGTTTTAAGAAACTTGTTAAGCTTTGAACCAGTCATTATTAAATTTTTAAAGTTATAATAAGTACTGTTCTAGGAACATTAAACTTTTAGTTTCCCGTCGGTCGTCCTCTTTAATTTGCACATCATTTTAAACGTGATACACGTGGCTTTTCATTTTCAGCGTAAGATAATGATGAAAGACGAAGCTCCTTAATGGAAGCTTTTATCATAATACATTATGATTATTTTGTATTTATACAAGCTATTCGCCGCCCTTGCTCCATTCATAAAACTTGATTCTCTTTACGAGAGTCAATCTTGTGTTATCATAATTGGGATGGATTTTTGGGAAATTCCATTGAAATTCTTGAGTTCATTCACTCGTAAAATAGATACCTACCTTCCTTAGAATATTGTTCCTGCTTTATTACAGTGAAGTTTTCGTTATAAGTATTTCGGGTGGGTACGAATTTTCTTGATATTTATTTAGTTACTTCGAAAGTAGAATTCGACTAAACGTTGACCTAACCTTTGGAATTACGTCTATTAATAAAATACTGATTAATTATTCACTTTCATTTTTGTGTACCTAACTTAACCAAACCTATAAAAGCAGTTTATTTTTATTTATTTTTTTATCAGTTTTCACTTTCTTTCTAGTTTGTTGACAATAAAGCCCACACAATACACAAACCAAACACCACAAATTATAAAAATATTATGACTTGACCGATAATTTGGGTAAACGTCAACACGTTCAGTCCTTACATGTGATTGAATTCATTTCATAATACATGAAAAAGTTTTAGTGAGTTATTTCATCAGTTCAACACGAAGGTAAATTACATATTTCATGTCTCTTTTACCTTTGGATTGGTCTATGTGCGCTACATAACTTCTCATGAATCAGCTTACTGTCCAATTTTGGCTAGATTTACTGCATTAATTAGAACGGCGACAGGTCATTTACACTAATTAATTAAGATTACTAGCTATTGTCAAATCAGGTGATATACAAATACTTACTTAAACATACATTTGTGTGACCTAACCGAACGCTCACAAACATTAATTTGCCTAAACTTGACCCCGGTGGGTAGATTAACTTAGTACCTACTAGCAAAAATTTTATTTTTGCTGCGTCGACTCATCACTCACTAGACTCGACTTATGATCTACGCACTCGTTACAGACTGAATTTCGAAAGATCTGTCATGGACCACGTGATTAATCAGGGCAGTATTTATAATGCCCAGGCATTATGAATTTAGTAAAATCAAATCGGCCAATGTAATGAATAGAATAGAATAGAATAGAATAGAATATACTTTATTGTACACCAAAAAATTAAGTTACACATCTCCTTAAACTACTACTCACTACTCTTGAATACTGATTTAAATTTCGATATTTATCATTCACATTTCTTTTTACATTGTCTGGTCATTATGAATATTGCTACTTAATGGTTTGGCAATTCGATAATTATTTTCAATGAATTTATTCCAAGAGCGAGCGAAGCGGTGCGGGAACTTAGGGCACCCCGACACGGATAGGTCGGGTTCGAAGGAGATGACGGGAGCTGAAATGATCGAGCAAAGCGAGCGAACTCAGCTCCCTTCATCTCCTTCATGTCAGGTTACTTTAGACCCTGCAGACAAAAATAGGAGCCCCGCGCAGCGATGCTCCGTCGAATTTGTTGCTTAAATAGTAATCGTACTTACCTATTATATATTAAAACCAATATAAACATTAAAATAATAAAAAAAACGCATCTTTTTATTACCCGGCCCAATAAGTGATGGGCACTATTCATAATGCCCGGTCAATTTCATTGTTTCATATCATATTTTTATTTTCGATGTTTTGAACAGTGACATTGTACCCGTAGTTATTTTAATTTTCGACGTCCAAACATGTAACCACAAAATTATTATGACGAATAAATATTATGCCTTAAATATTTATGCAACTCCAAATTATGCCAAATGAGAGTTATGCTAACCGTTGCATTATGCGTTGATCAACTTTCGATACGACACTATTCTTACGTAACGTTATAGTGGCCAACCCCTAAATGTCAGTTTAGTCTACGAAATTAAATATCAGAGATTAATAATGTTCATGTGAATAATTGACTTGAAATTAATCTACATGCTTTTAGTATTGCAGTTTCAAAGACACACAACACACTAATGAGTTCGTGTGTGTTACTATTTTAATGAGTTTGTGAAAATTTAAATAATAATATGTACCTATGTAGCAAGTTTTAAATTTCACCTAGCATTTACCTGTTTTTTTTACATCACAAAAACAAATTACTTATGGTGTCTCACGTACTTGTGGTACGACTCTGAATATTAAAAAATAATACGATCGCATTCGAACACTCGAAGATCAAATGTGCGTGTCTTTTTTGTCTGGATCTAGAAATGTGTTTTTATTTTATTTTTATTTTATATCCATAAAAATGTCAATAAATGTATTATTGACATTTTTATATTAAATGTTTTTTTTGATAAAAGTTTTTTATTTATCTTTTTTTAGTTCTAGGTACCTCCAATAACCATTATTTATAGCTCATGCCGATTCCAATAAGCCCAAACACGATTAGGATACATTGTTTTATTTCGGAGTTCCAGTGCTTACCTTCCGGATTCATCATCAGATCAGTTCGATGGTACTTTTTTCATCAGTACCATTTCTTTATAAGTATTTGCTTCATCATAGTCGGTTAACTATTCAAGATATCCTATACCCGTGACATACCTAGCATTAAGGAGTTCCAGTGGCCATCTGTGGTCTTCTTCATCAGTTCCTCTTCACCAAATAATACTTTCTGAGTGCAAATGATGATGATGAGTTGATGAAAATACCAAAATCACTATATGTATGTCTATATTATTTGCGGAGTTCCCTCGATTTCTCCAGGATCCCTTATGGGACTACCAGGGAAGTATACCCTTTCAAACAAATTAAGAATGTTGCAATACGGTCCAGGCGTCTTTGAGTAATCGATGATCATAAATAAAAATAAAACCGACGAATTGAGACCTCCTCCTTATTTTGAAGTCGGTTAAAAACCGAAATTAAGACATGGTCGTATTCTATCATTCATTTCACAGCCATTCTTTCTAGCAGCTGCACTAGGTTCCATATCATGTAAATCGAGTAGGTAATTACTACTATCTACGACAATGTGGCTAACCGCAGATCCAACATATCTTGCTTTGGTTCCGCAATCCGCTAGCGTTACTAAGACGCAACAATGTAACTAACTAGCTTTTACTGGCGGCGTCGCTACCAATTTTTTTTTTTATTTTTTTTTCCTGGTTGGAAAATCCTCATTGGATGTCCTCCGCCCTAGGGAGGGTGCCACCCCGGTGTTCCATCTCACACCTACGCTGGGGGTCGCGGGAACAACGATACTGCCGCAACCCCCAGCTAGTGCCGGCCCGCCACGGCCTCCGGGATGACGTGGGCGGCTGATTCTTCGACTTTAAAGCAGCCCCTACAAAAGGGGATGTCAGTGTCGCCTATGTTAAAAAGATGTTGGTTGAGGAGGTTACGGCCCGTAATCGTTCCTATAATTATTCTAATGTTATTTCTAATCAGGCTGAGAAGGGTTTTAATTAATTGCGGGCATACAATCGGTAAAGCCATTTTGACTGACTACAGTCTGTTGCCCGTGAACATCTGTCGTTATGAAGTCGACCGAACTTCATAACAACTTATGAAGTTCGGTTGATCTTTAGCGAATGGCAGAAGTGACAAGTATGTGTGTGCAAGGATCCACTATGCTCTTTGATCCACTGGAGGGTGATAAGATTGGAAGTTGATATACTCTCCAGTGCGAGATGGCATTCAAAGATTAGTTTGTTGTTAGTTTGTTTGTTTTCTAAAGCTTTGAGCTCAGCCAAACTGTTACATAATCTAATACCGTAGTTCTGAATGCCTAAGCGCTTTACGGCTGTTGCGTCTTGTGTTAAGGCAACACATTCACATTGAAAGATGGAGCTGTGTGTAACTAACGGTGTGCGAAAGTTAAAGTTGAGGTCTAGAGAGTGTACGCCAGCACCTGAACCGTTTTGTGTTTTCTGTGTAGATACTTAGTTCATTGACTGATCGCTGTCTTACTCTATTATTTGTATGGTGTAGTTTTTGATGAACATAGGTTGGTTTGGTGTTCTGTCACACGGGGCAGCTTTTATACTCAATCACCCGGTCCAAGATGTTATTAAGTGGACTGGTAAGATTCTTGCCCTATATACCCAGATGCAGTTATTTGTAGGGCTATCTCCATGGTTGCTGTTGGGGTGGTTTTCATGTAGCCACTGATAGCTGAACAGGCCAGTCATTGGAACCGTTGTAGTCTGGTAATGGTAGTCGAGAGTTCCGTCCTCGTCTACCAAACCAGAGCGCCATAGGCTAACATTGGTCTGATCACTGCTGTATATAGCCACAGAGTAATATTCGGAGGAAGCCCCCATGTTTTACTTATTTTTTTTTACTGCTTATGTTAAGTATGTAGTCAAGATGCTTGTTCCATAGCAGTTTGCTATCAAGGATCATCTTTTGGTTGGCTTCTATGTTAAAAAGTTTTGGAAGTCTATGGGTATGGATCTGTTTTCGAGAGGTTAAACGACAGTTCACGTTTTGTGCACTGACTCTCGATTATTTTAAAGGCCCTTCTCATGAGATCGCATAAAATGCTCAAATTGCCCCGCTATCTCAAAGTATTTCAAACCAATATCTACACCGTAGCGAAATAGCCTAGAAAAACAAGAGCTATACAAATAAGGTCTTATTTGTCTTATTGTCTACAAAGAGCGGCTTGTAAAGTGTTCCCTGGGGCTCCGAGGAGGCTAACACGCAGTGGCGTACTTAGGGTGGGGCGGGTATGTCACGTGCTTTGGGCGCCAGCCGAAGGGGGCGCAAAATCACCAATTGTTAAATTTAAAAAGCAAATTACACTACAATTAACGAATTCATACTGTTATATTTTCTTCGTGATTTCATATCAAAAAATCTCGGGCGTCATTCCCGCGTTTCGCAAATGAGCGAGAGAGAATGATTTCGAGAGAGGTCTTTGCAGTACCACATATTTACAGAATAAAATTTAGTTTCCAAATTCACGCGTTAAATACTAAATAAAGCACGTATTACATTGTAAGTTTTCCCGGACACGGTTTCTCTTATGTCTTTGCTTCCTATCTATCTAGCGCACCACTTATTATACTAGTTCAATTAATTTACCTAATTTCATTGAACTATTTTTTTAAATCATCATACCAATTTTTTCCTTGGTTTTGAGCTGGCATAACTACATGAGCAGTGGCGCCAAATCTTTGTATTCACCTCTGGTCGCTCGGTGTGAAAAGAGTAAGAGCGTAAGAATTTTGCCTACCTTTCTTACTCTTTCTCTCTTTCCGGACAGCCTCTAACGTGCTTAGTAGGAATGTGTAACTGACGCTCATTTATTACACAATCAGGATCGGAACTAAAACACTCACGAAAACGTTTAATATAAAATAAAAATATTATTATCGAGGGCTGGGCAAGCCCAAGCACAGGCTGGACGGGCTGGGGGGCGCTTATTGAAGGTAGCCTAGGACGTTCAGAATTCTAAATCAGGCCCTATGCACACACACTCAATTGCAGCATCCATAGTAAGCTGTAAACGATATTTTAGTAAATTATAATTAATTTTTCGTATGTGAGGGCCATAATGGGTCATTGTAGAGCGAAAAGACTTTAAAAATAATTTACGAAGGGGCGCAACTATGATGCGTGCCCTGGGCGCCATGTTCTATGAGTACGCCCCTGTTGAAACGCGATCTGAACTCATCACACCAAGGTTTACTTACTTTGCCTGCTTAGTACCGAGTAGCTTATGCTTTGAAGATGTTTATTTTTAAGATTAATCTGTGAGGAGATGGTACATGTAGCTATAAATTTACACATTATACACGGTAAAGCTAAATAAGTAGGAAGTGGAGGCGAGAATTCTGAAGAAAAGGAGGGCCTTAACATACTCGCAGGCTTTGATAGGTATACCTATCACAGGTATACCTAACAAAGCCTGCGAGTATGTTAAGGGCCTCCTTTTCTAGACTAAATCTTTATTTAATACCTTAAAATCCAAAATCCATGTTCAGTAACTTGTTTAACTAAAGTAATGCTTAATTTGGACTAGAAGGATTCTATTAGAGCGCACCGTGGCGTTAGTGATTGTCAAAAATAAAAAAAAATGAGTTCGACAAGCAATGTGATAATACCACGTGACACTTTTTATAGAGCTATAACTTCTCTACTATACTTCAGATTCTCGAATCAGCAACCGCGGGATTCTCACCTTTATTGTAAGTCAGAATGAATAAACAAAAAGAAAATCTACATAAACCTAATAAATGTAAGGCAGATTGATGAACGACGCCGAAAGATTAAGTGTAATTGATAGGAAATCTAATGAACATGTGCGATGAGACAGCCAGACGAACATATTACATTTGCTTTAGACTTAATTATTTCATTATCAGTCAATCGCTCTATTCAGACAGTTACAAGGTTTCACAAAACTAATTGACATATCAAGGAGCAGCTATTAATTTCTTTCAGAGTTATCACCCGCACTAACTTTTTGATGGTTTCTTTCAATTTACTGGGTGAAAAGAGTGATTAGGGTGTTTAGTTTATTCATAAAAATTGTTGTTAAACACATTATGTTTTTATTAAAAAACCGGCCAAGTGCGTGTCGGACTTCGCACATTTAGGGTTCCGTACCAAACCGCAAAATTAAGTTGGTTGTATTAGAAAAAACTGGCCAAGTGCGAGTCGGACTCGCGCACGAATGGTTCCGTACCATTATCGCAAAAAACGACAAAAATTAAACACGTTTGTTGTATGGGAGCCCTACTTAAATATTCATTTTATTCTGCTTTTAGTATTTTTTGTTATAGCGGCAACAGAAATACATCATCTGTGAAAATTTCAACTGTTTAGTTATCACGGTTTATGAGATACAGCCTGGTGACAGACGGAAAGACAGACATACAGATGGATCGTGGAGTCTTAGTAATAGGGTCCCGTTTATAGGGTATAAAAACGAAAACCTAAAAATGGGGGCATTTCAAAGAAAAAATCTGATTTATCAATATATTGGTATTTGTTAGTAAAATATACGTAACAATAAACATTATCACCAAATTTCAAGTTCATAGGTCAATGGCAAGTTAAAAAATTCTTCGGTACCAAATTTTGTATAAAAAATGCTGACTTTGGTGGTTTCTCATTCCTTTGTTTTCCTATATTTTATTGAAATATTTTTTATATCTTGCTGTATTTTTTTAAACAATAAATACATTATTAATCTTCTCAACGAGCTCTAAACAACGATACACCTCTCGGTGGGGCAGGTCAATTTTTTTTTTCACGTTCGCCTTTAGCTGTATGGGAAATATAAAAACCGGCAAGTGCGAGTCGGACTCTCGCACGAAGGGTTCCGTACCATTATCGTAAAAAACGGCAAAAAATCACGTTTGTTGTATGGGAGCCCCACTTAAATATTTGTATTATTCTGTTTTCAGTATTTATTGTTATAGTGGCAACAAAAATACATCATCTGTGAAAATTTCAACTGTCTAGCTATTACGGTTCATGTGATACAGCCTGGTGACAGACATACAACAGATGGACCACGAAGTCTTAGTAATAGGGTCCCGTTTTTACCCTTTGGGTACGGAACCCGAAAAATAAATATATTTTTACGATTTGCATGGCTTTGGGTCACCAAGATGCTTATACTGTGAAAATTTGAAGACTGTAGCTCCAACCGTTTGGTCGTAAAACCTGTGCGACAGACGACGGACAGACGGACAGACAGACTGACACGTGAGTGACAGCAATAGGGTTCCGTTTGGGCCATTTGGGTACGGAACCCTAAAAAACCCTAAATATGTACCTGGGTAGAAAGGTAGACTAAAATCATGAAGAGAATAGGGTGGGGTTGTCCATAATATGAAAAAAGTGTAGTATAAATGAGCAAGCGCGATTAACACAGAGTTGGCTGGGGACAAGTCATATAACCAGTCATTAATCATGCTAAGTACAATATTTATTCAATCTCCATAATGCCTCACATAGACAGCGACAAATTACGTTTTTTATGGACAAGGAACACGCAAAATACTCAACAGAACTAATAAAACTTTGTGTATGTAAAACTTATGAAAGTGTATGATGAATGTGTAGTAGAGTACAGTGTATGAATTCAAATGAGAGGTGGAAAGCGCTTGCTTGCATTCGGGGCGGTGAGGCCAAATCGAACTGCGCGGTGGAACCTTGTCTCACGTTCTCCGCCATACGTCAATGTTTGAACAGCGTAATTCCCACTCACGCACTCATTCCACATAAATCTGTTTATGGTAGTGAGGGTAATCTGATAACATTGCATTGCTCTTGTGACATCGTCATCCTTTGACGTCATGGGTCTGATTTGTGTTGATGAGAATTGATTAATAGTGAATCGAGAGCAAGCCGATGTACTCTGTAGGTCGTATAACTGTGTACTTAACTCGTGTTTATCAGAAAACATATTAAATTAACTACGCTAATTACATAACTTAAGGCGCAGATACCACAGAGTAGCTGATTTTAAAATGAGAATCACGTCTAAACGGCTTGTGGCAATTTTTTTGAAAAAATATATGTTACGTTAGACCATTTTCTTAATAATTTAATCTAAGAAAATTTTGAGTTTTGTTCGTATAACATGGTGTAATTAATTTGTAAAGTTATGTCTAATACGGACAAAAACACGACAATCGCACCAAAACCGCTGGGCGTATTTTAATGCAATCGACACTATCTCAAAAGACAATAATAAGGAAAGTACAAAAAGCTTCCAAAATTTCGGGTCGGGTGTGAAACGATTGCGCGTTTTGTTACCTCAAGGTCGTTGGCGTTAGTCGTCGTCTTTATTTTATTTATTTATAGTTAATTAAAACGGTACAGATACCAATTACATTAATTAGAAATAGAAATTGTAAAACAACAATGTTGACAACTGTGTTACACAAGATGCTAAGTGTTAGTTAGATGTTAAGTGCGAGTTATTAATAAAAATAAAATATCAAAGTTTCAACCAGATTTTTATTTAGAAACAATATGCAGTCCACGTAACGAAGTCAATCAATAAGGCAGCAGTCCCGAGCTACACAAAATCCCGCTTTTCAATGTTGACATTTTTAAATCTCTTTTTTAGGCTTAGGGATGAAATGTGAATTCGTCGAAAAACTGGATATGATAAATTGATGGAATGGAACAGAGAGCACCTGTCCATTCAATATTTCATATTGAATTTTCAACGAACAGGTACCAGTTGTAGGTATCGGTTATTTGAACTGAATTTATTTGTTCATTGTTGTTGAATTCAATAAGTTCAACATAAACTGACCACGCTCGAGCAGTGGAAATGTATACAGGGATCGAACGGTTTGCATTTTCCATGAAGCCTTCTCCTAGCACGAACGTTCATGCAATGGCATTCAAATAATTGAACAACATTCATTATACTAAATTAATAACCCTTTTCGATTTTATATTAAAGGCTTTTCCATTAAGGCATGATAGGTAAAATAATTATATCAGGCAGCGAAACAAAGCTTCACAATATTAATGCATCAATTTAATTTCCATTTATTTTGTGAACGTAATCGGCTTATGAAGCCTTCGCAGCAGAAATCTGTTGTTTTTACCCGACTACGGCGAAACAAAAAGTAGAATCATGTTTTTATATACCTACCTCTCCAATCCTGTACCGCTACTTTACAAATAAAAACAAATATTTCGGCTACTAGAAAATGTTTCAAATTCGCAACTTTGAAATGGAAACATAACTTCGTTAACTTCGTAAATAAAACAAGAAAGATTTAAAATGTGGGAGGTTTTATGTTTGATATTCGAAATAACATAATTTGACTTTTAGATTACATCGATCAACTTTTTAGTAAATTCATATTTGTAGATGTATATTAGTAAACCAACTTTTTAACATGAACGTATTGCATGAGCGTATTTTTGTCATGTTGTTTTAAATTAGGAACGAAAGATATGTTTTTTTCCTCCTGCAGGATGCGTGAACATCCCGCTCCGTGAGATCCCGTCGACTGGCCAGGAAGCTTGGTACAAGCTGGAGGCACGCTCCCAACGCTCATCAGTGCAGGGCCGCATCCGCCTGCGCCTGTGGCTATCGGCAAGGGAGGCCGGCCGTCACGACGATGACAACTGGCAACAGGTAACAACGTCATTCAACGCCACGTTCGCAGCTCGTCAATTTGCCAATGTAGTCCGATGGTTCTATGTGATGTGTTCATGCTTTTTTTCTAGAAGGGACACTAGGCTGTCTATGTGCTTTGTAGCGCATGAAACGTGGTGGCCAAATCTAGAAATGAATTTCGAAAGTTGCATTTCGTTGCGTTTGTGTACTAATGTGTCAGGGTAAGTGAATAAATTTTCTAAAAGGTTTCCCCCAGGCATTTCAAATAAAAGGTCTATAACATAATCCTTCCTGCCTAATTACTTAATTAATGACAAAGACAGATACAGCTTTTGTAGTCAGAGTTCATTGAAATTAAATAATAGTATTTTCCTAGTGTCTGTATTTGTTCCTTGAAAACAATGTGGACATCGCATCTGCACAACAATCGAAACTGCTGTGCTCCTCATTTGCACATTGATGTATTCACAGAGTTGTCAGCTGGCGCTGAAACAAATAAACATCTACAACACAAAATTTAACAATAACTCTGACAGAGTATCACTCATTTGTATTCATCGATAGTTTGTTGACTCAATGAATATCAAAGTACCTACCATTTTCAATACAAAAAACACGTTGATTGGACGCAAAGTTTGATCACTGTAAACAAACAAAGCGTATTTAATAGACTTTATTACTCTATGCGTAGAGCCAAACAGACGTGAAATCGAAAACCAAAGCGCTTTTCCGTCCGAGAACAAAAGTACAATCCAACGACGTCATTTTCTTCTTGCTTCGTTTAGCCTAATTTTGTACTTCAGTGACTCTGATATTAATAACGGTGCCTTCTTAATATCGCAGAAAGATCTTGGCTTAACAAGCTTTAATAAATTAACAATAAAGATAATCGCTCTGACGGGGATTATAGGCTTACATATCAATATTGCTGATCCACGGAGCCACTGCACCGTACATAAAACATTTTATTGGCTTTTGCAGCGAACCATTAGTTGATGTATGAAGTATAGGTGTATGAGCCGGCTTTGTGTAGCAGCGAACATAGCGCTATCGTCAGGGCAGAGCCGCGTGTCAACCTCGCTTCATCACCCATTCTGTTATTTTGGACCATACTGCCTTTTTTATCTGCTTAACAACCCGTACCGATATAGATTTATCAGCTACAATGTCATGTTATTATTAGCGTTGAATTTCCCATCGAATTTATACCTTTTTCTGGAACACTTAGCAATTATTTCAGTCTGCATTATGATCAAACCGTGATAAAGTGGTAAATAAGTACGTATCATCTATTCATATTGAAATCAATAGAACAACAAACTGTGTTTAACTTTACTTTATTTCACATTCACACGTATTGGTATTTCAACTACAGCCACCTCCGCGCATTTACAATAACTTAGATAAGAATCAATTTCCATTTAAGAATCTCTTACCGTCTCGATAAAGATTCTTCAGTATCTCGATAACGTATTCAAAGTATTCAGTGACTGAATCTTCCTGTTAGTCCCGCGTAATCAACTGAGCGAGCGACTGAAGCGAAATTGCGATTACACGATAAATCCAATTTATTCCTCATAGGTGCTTTTTTCAGTGTGACTCAGTGGGACTGGCTTTTGTACGCTTCAAAACTTTTCACATACTCAATTTATTATTTAGGTTTTGAGCTTTATTTATTATTGAGAAATCTCTTGTAAATGAAAAAGGTCGTTTAATCCGGACCCAAGAAGCAGAGTAAAGTCAATCAGACTCGGCTTTCCGCATTTTACTCTTTAGGTACTTTGGTCCTAATGTGTTTACTCGAAGGAGCTGACTAAAAGAGGACCTAAAGTAATACTTTATAGACTTCTTTATTTTATTTGCAAAGACTGTTGAGGATCTTTTCAGCTTGTAAATGTTTGCTTGCTTTCTATGACGATACGTTTGCATAAAATCCAATATATTAAGATATAGCTTTACCGTCGACACGAAGAAGAAGATTAGGAAATATTATTATGCTCTACATTAAAGCTATACATCATTGGTAAGGTGCGTCAACACGAGCGTCTGTTCGGCGTGCTGCTGGCTCACGAGGTGGAGCTGCAACGGGCTGCTGCTGCAGCCGCCGCTGCCGCAGCCGCTGTAGCTGCTGCCTCCGGGCAGCCTGAGCCCAGCGCCGCTACGCCCACGCCGCCGTGGGACGGGGACCTGTGTGGAGCTGCACAGACACTGCTGCATCAGCATGCTATACAAGGCGACCTCAGCGCGCTCCAGGCGTCTATTGCTCGTTTTGCTGCAGCTTGCAGACTCAACGCTGATGCTCCACTTGATCCAAAGTAAGTCTATAGAAGTGACGATACACATCAAATTCTAGCCTTTATTCACAAACTTGCATACACCTACGATCATTTTACACAAAATATTTCGCAATATATACATATATTAGACATCGGTAGTGATTTTGTATTGCTTTCTAACATATCCTCCCCAAGACCATTCCACCCGCCCTATCGTGAGCTTTCCTGATCTGTGTTGGGCCAGTGTCTAGCTCAGGTCATCCTGGTCACCACCTACGCACCAGTCTTCTTCTGTGATACCAGATGGGTCATGGATATAACAATGAATTTCGTTTTCTTAAGGTACATGCACAAGTTGCTGATCGAGTTAGAGCGCGCCTGGTGCGCCTGTGAGGCCATATCTGGCAGTGGCAGTGGTGACTCTGGCTCGGGAGCTTCTCGTGACGAAGAGCGCTGGCTTGCCGACTGCTTCGGCGAGTATGTGGACCGCGCACTGCATCAGCTGCGCTTGCACCGGGACTTGTATCCTGTGCTGCACCAGTACAGCATTAACAAGTTAGTTTATATAGTTCTTTGTTAACCTTCAGGGGTTTTCAACAGTTAATTAAAGATGATCTCAAACAAACTTGTACCTATCAAATAATTTTATTTAGAGAGAAATGCTCCTCCGTTTAATAATGATGAACACTCACTCATGCATTCGCACTGTTATTTGATTACTGAGCATATATCTATGAATTTGGTGAAATGGTTTAATTCCATAATATGACGATCCTGTATCATTATTAGGATCTGTTTATTCGAAACTACAAAACCAATGCTGCATCGTGTTGGTAATATCTAGAATTATATTATTTTCAAAACAGTGCTGTGGGGTAATACTTTATCAGCCTATATCGTAATTGAATAGGTACTTTCCATTCCTATTTAGTCTCTCAAAGCGAGCTCTTACACGCACGAGATTCGATTTACTCGTGCTCGTGGCATCTGTCTAGATAAAATCTTTTATTCCGACCGTACTTTGATATTCAACACTATGAGCTAAATTAATATCACGTAAACTCAATGATAATTCTACTTAAAAATTGTATTTATTTAGTTCTTGCGAATTTGCCTCGTCAAGTTTATTTTTATGGTATGTACCATCGTTTATTAACCTTTGGTCTTTACTAGTCAAAGAGGATTAAAATCTTAGACTAAGTAGATATGCTTGTTTTAGCAATTAATCTTTTGTTGATAAGCTCTTTAAAATATTTATATTGATAGAAATATCTAAATATCTTTGTTTTCCTCTGATGTTAGTTATATTAGACTGAAGGATGGTTCCCATAATCACATAATAAATAATAATACCTACCCATAAAGAGGAGGGGGATTCCCCTCTTGGCATAAAAGTTTAAGGTTTAATACTTATTGTATGGCATAACATTTTTACATAACTTTTATTAGCATAATAATATTGTGGCATACCTAACAATACTTTGGCATAATGCAAAGGTTAGCACAACTGTCATCTGCTATAAATTTTTGTTGGCATAATTTGGAGTTGCATACATTTTTAAAGCATACTATTTATTCGTAATCATGAAAGAAAAATAAAGAAATTGGTGTCACGTACTTACGTTATTTATTATAATTTGGGAATTCATCTAGTGGACTAGACTAAGGTGCGGCGGGGGTGGCCTTTGGGCCATCTTTGAACCGTGAACATTTTTGTTTTTTATATGAGTTATATCTGTTACAGTTAAAACCAGTTTTTAGATAGAACGCGTTTTCCCTAGTTAGAACTAGTTTCTACTAAGAGACTTTGTTAAAACTAGAAATACCTAGTCAAAACTATAATTTACCACTGACATATTTGATTATCAGATAAAATTAGTTGTCACTCCGAGCTTTAGTTAAATCTAGCAGCTCTAGTTAGGTTACTTTAGACCCTGCAGACAGAAATATGAGCCCCGCACAGCGGGTCTCCGACGACTTTGTTGCTTAAATAGTAATCGACGTAATCGTACTAACATACCTATTCTATATTAAAACCAATGTCAACATTAAAATATAACATTATAATAGTTTTTATCACATTGTCTACTCATATTTGGCATTTAATTGATAAAAAAATTTGAGCATTAGTTAATTCTAGTTTTAACAAAAGCACTTAGTAAAACTAGTTCTAACTATGGAAAACGCGTTCTATCTAAACACTGCTCTTAACTGTAACATATCAACGCAAACAGTAAAAATATAAAACTTACCTTATGTGAGTTTGTAACATTATGCTTTATAAAATTATGCTTCATTATTATTATGCCTGTAGCGGCACCGACAACGCCACTTACAAAGTAATGACATGACGTCACACAAATCCTACATCGCGCAAGCAAAGTTTGCGGCGCGATTTGAACGTATACAACAGTCTGACGATAACCGTTGGGCTGTTGCCTGGACCAGACACAACAACCGTCTGGTCGGAGGATCCTCCCTTTTCTATGGAGGTTTGCGGGACTTTACACCCTGTTCTGCATACCCCCAAATGCCAACAGTATTTATGACAATTAACATTATGGCAAAACAGTTATGCCTAATAATATTATGCGTAACGATCATTATGCTGAATTTCGTTACGCCAATGTAAATTATGACAGTATATTTTATGCATATCATTAGTAAACCAATAGAGGACTCAACTCGGTAATAAACTGACCGTGAAGCACCGGAAAGTTTCCCATTCTGCTCTTCTCACTAAATCAATATATTCCACTACCTAAGTCAGATTTGATGGGCTGTTAAGTGTTGCGTGCAACATAAACCTAATGAATAAACAAAATAAATACCATGTTTCTTGACAAGTTTACAATAAAATCTACCCTTGTGATCTTTACGGTGTTGTAATAATTGATTGAAGCAGGCAAACATAAGGAATACAAGCTGGGTTGGACTATGTCGTGTCGCCATTAATTTAGCCTAACTATTATAAAATATCGCTTATGATTTATTCGGATTAATAATTACACGACACCGCTACCTGTGTTTCCCTTTCCACTTAACATATTCAAAGCGTAAATTACTAGAATATTTTGGGTACTAAACAGTTTACCTCATAATTATACGGCACGGAATGATGAAATTAAACATGAATTTATTCTTTGGTACGTAGTATTGGACCTTTGTAATGCGGTAATGTAATTAATTTGGATCTTAAAGTTAATATCTTAAATATCGTTGATGATAATCACAATAATATTGTACGCACTATTAATGGTAGCTCACAATGGTCTAAAATGCGCACTTATCAAGTTACCTAAATGTTTAGTGTTTAATGTTAATACAATACAAAACTAGTTGTCCTAGTTGAAGTTTAAACCTCCAGAGCATGCTTGTAAACTACCCACAATAAAACTTGGGAATGTAATTGGGTACAAAAAAATCGATAAAGTTTCCTGTGGTTGACTGCAGAGAAAGCGCCACTCCCGCGCGTGGGTGTCATGGTCGTCAGTTAGCATGCACAGCAATGTTCTCCTCTCAGCTATTCAAATTACCAATCCGTCTGTCTGTAAGCGCGGTGATTGTAGACATTTCTCGTTTCATTTGTAGCGGTTATTCTGGGCTCAGCATGTTAAACATTCGACGTAGGTATATGAACGGGCCAGTGTATAATTCAGAAAGCGCTTTTCAGTCGATAGCTTGTCGACTAATACCTAACCACTGAACAATTTATTCGCTCACCTCAATTTTTGTTTTTGTACCACTTCACTCAGCATTCTCCTGGTCTATGACTGAGGATAAGCTTTCCTAAGTGAAAAAATTATTCAATTAGGTTGAGTGGGCACTTCCAAGATTACCCACTTCAAGAACAAACAATATTTCTTTTCTTTATTATATTCGTTCAGACGCGGTAAAGTATTTGAAGGCTATGGTTTACATGAAGAACAGCCATTTAATAGCCTTTTATTGACAATAAACGGAGGGTTCGTTTTAAGTTCTTTAACTTTAGATGTACGGATACGCTAATAGGCTTACTATTTGCAGATATTTGGACTCGTAAAGACTGACACCAAAGTACTTTTTTTTTTTTATGATGGGTTTGCTCTTGACTCTAGTCTAGGTCGGTGAAAGAGACAGAGTCGACGATGGAGTGAGCTTACCCAGAAGAAGCCTGTTCACTCTAACTTTGAAGAGATTCGGGTATACATAACAAGTAAAATTTAAAAACCATCGACACATTTTTATTTCATGCTTTAAAATTTATCTAGTTGTAGATACGATTCGATCGACTATCTATTGGACACAATATCTTGCGAAAACACCCCAATTCAAACAGTAAAACTACGTAAAACGCCCATAACTTTTGAACGGGTGAACCGATTATCATCAAACATAGAGAACACTCTCGATAAAGTCACCAAAATTGGTTTATCCATTTAGTAGCTATGATGCGACAGACAGATTCACAAACACACAGGTCAAACTTATCCCCCCTTTACACCTCTTTTTCCGTCGGGGTTAAAAATGGCATGTTAATGTTGAATGCGCTATTTCTAGGTTGACGGCTTTATTACTTGCCTTCTACTATCGTATACCTACATGAAATGTTTTTGTCGTTTGCCTAGCTCATAAATGTCTAATCGTCAATCAATCGATATTGCGGACGCTAAAATCGCACTCAGTTGACATTATTAAATTGGGTTATTGGACGACTCGCCCGAATTTAACTCGCCCGAATCGGGCGAATTGTCCACTATTAAAAATATTCATTTTTCTGTGTCGATTCGCCCGAAGTTATTTTATCGGTGGGCGAATCGACCACTCCAATATTATTTAGTGGATGACTCGCCCGAATTTTATTTTAGAGAACAAACAATATAAAAGTACAGTCGTGCTCACCCGTATCGGTGCCTGTTTATCATATCTAACGTTCAAATCTCAACGTACTCTCGTACTCTTTTTACCGCTCATGATTCTTTTGATTCATTGGCGACAAAACACTAAGAGGGAGACAGCAATATTCGCTACTAAAAAAAATAAAGAGAAAGTTCTATACGCTATCAGGTCATTTCGGTACCGGTAAAGACTAACCAGGAGATTATAATTATGAGGAAGCTGGGCTGGAATCATGAGCGGTAAAAAGAGTACCGGGCGATTTTCGATTCTGAAGCCCTAGTATTCCGTTAGTCTCTACCGCTAATGATTCTAGCTCTGCAAATACTTCTTCATGATTCTGGCCTCCTGGTAGTTTGAATTGCTTTCCTAGTTTCTAGTACAATATCTATTAACTTCGATGAATTCTTCATATTATTACCGATACGGGTGAGCACGACTGTACTTTTATATTGTTTGTTCTCTAAAATAAAATTCGGGCAAGTCATCCACTAAATAATATTGGAGTGGTCGATTCGCCCACCGATAAAATAACTTCGGGCGAATCGACACAGAAAAATGAATATTTTTAATAGTGGACAATTCGCCCGATTCGGGCGAGTTAAATTCGGGCAAGTCGTCCAATAACCCATTAAATTAGTTCAGAGGTGAATGTAAAATAAAGACATTCTAAGAATAGCTATAGAACAGTAATATCATTTAAATGGATCTGGTAAGTTTAAATTGAGTTATTGTCTTCAGGTTGGAGTATCTGCTGCGCTGCTTGAGCCAGCTCTCACAAATGAAGGCTTTCTGGCGTTGCTGCCCCTTTAACAAGGAAATCAGGCAAGTGGAACCATTCGATTGCCCGAAATCTTATATTATAGATACTAACTTCTGCCAGCGACTTCGCCCTCGTGAAAAGTGTTACTTTCGCATGTATATGTATACAGGTTAGCCAAAAAGTCGTGGATCAAACGCAACTAGGGGTTAGATGGGGCCATCAGCTGCAAAAAATTGTTCTACGGGAGGTCCTTAAGGTCAACCCCTGCAGAGTTATAATTTATTTTGTGTTTAATTTATTTTGTATTGTTCACAATTGTTTTTTCGTCCTAGAAAGATATTAGAGCCACTCATGGCCATGTGTTATACTTTTTCAGAATCCCTATTTAATGCTCCAAAACTTGTAATAAAGGGTCAGTTTTCGGTAGAGTATCTTTTTTCCGAAGTAAATAAAAGGTTATGATTTGAAAAAAAAAATCGTAAATCTTAATATTATCTTCAACACACCCAATAAACAACCATAAATAGCATGTCTAACGCAAGGACTCATCAGTATCAATCTTGTTAAAATTATAAAAAGATACAAGATGTAGATTCCCAATAAACAACCATTAATAGCGTGTTTAACGCAAATGCTCATCAGTAACAAACTAGTGAAAAAAATAAAAAAAAGATACATGATGTAGATTCCCAATAAACAACCATTAATAGCGTATCTAACGCAAATGCTCATCAGTAACAATCTAGTGAAAAATATAAAAAAGATACATGATGTAGATTCCCAATAAACAACCATTAATAGCGTGTCTAACGCAAATGCTCATCAGTAACAATCTAGTGAAAAATATAAAAAGATACATGATGTAGATTCCCAATAAACAACCATTAATAGCGTGTCTAACGCAAATGCTCATCAGTAACAATCTAGTGAAAAAAATAAAAAAAGATACATGATGTAGATTTTTTGGAATTTTAATAAGAATTAGTAAAAAAAAGTAAATTTTCTCATAAAAACAAAATAAATTATAATTCTTCAGGGGTTGACTTTAAGGACCTTCCGTAGAACAATTTTTTGCAGCTGATGACCCCATCTAACCCCAAGTTGCGTTTGATCTACGACTTTTTAGCCACCCTGTATATAAAAGTAATAAAGCCCGAAGCTTTTTTTATGAGTATATTCTGCTTTGTGCAATATTGATAGAATGCCACTTACCATATATTTGACATTGATTTTAAAATGTTTGTTACTACGAATATATTCGGACTGCCTATGCGCCACTTTAGACAGCATTAGATTCAAGCATTAGACAAGCGTAAATTATACGGAAGAGACAGCGTGGCTTCATAGTTCTCGCAGTATTTTTCGCGAGATTAAAGTCAGCTTTTCACCCTCGCCAAATGAGTTGGGGAAAAGATCTAGCACAGCATTTTCTGAATAATTGCCTTTGCAAATGGGGACGTTAAATAGCTGTGAAAATGAATCTGTGTGGTGTGGCCAGATTAGACTTTTTAAGACTGTTTTGTTTTAAGCTTTTGAGATTGAGATTTCAAAGGAACCAGTGCGGAAGTATTCTAAAATAAGTTAGGCAAGGACATTACTGTAACAGTCGCAATTCAAAAACGGCAGACTTAGATCATAAGAATGACGCAAAGGTCAAATTTAAAATAAACTGAAATATTATCTATACTTCTATACTAATATTATAAAGAGGAAAGATTTGTATTTTTGTATGCAATGAATAATCTTAAAAACTACTGGACCGATTTCAAAAATTCTTTCACCGTTGGGAAGCTACACTATCCCCGGGAGATATAGGCTATTTTTTATCTCTGAATTACCACGGGAATGGGGACTACGCGAGTGAAATCGTGAGGCGTCCGCTAGTTCTTTATATTATTGAATCCAGTACACAAAGGCAAAGTTGGGCAATAAAGTGACAATAACTGATGATAACAGGAGCGAGATCGTGAGCGCGCTTCGTAAGGGCACCTCGGAGTGGTACGAGGCGCTGTGCGGCCAGGACACGCACTCTGAACGAGGAGAGGACCTCGTCAACCTCATCACGCTCATACAAATCGACTTACAGCAGGGACTCACCTACTACCATCCGCTGTTTGAGACGTGAGTTTAATAATACTTAACCCCTTCAGTGCCCGAATCGTGGATCCACGTGAGACACGATGGCTTTTTCTGAATGTCGACGATAGATTTACCACACACCAACGTTTCAGCAATTGATTTTCAGGTGACAAATGCGGTACAAAATTCCCAGTAATTGTTTTTTACCTAAGCACGGCCGATAAAGCATCAAACGTTCTACGTTTAAATTTATCTATGAAGTATTCTATTTCATCCCTGATTTATCTTTACATTAACTTTAGCCTACGCTTTTAATCTTCTGGCTCGTACACTCTTATCTACGAGTCTAATTGCGGCTCAAAAGCTAACAGCCGGAACCAAAGCCCTTTGCCTAAGTTCCAAATAAGCGGTCTCCGCCAACGACTCTTGAGACGAATTCGTCAAAATTTTCCTCCTTCAGTCGATTTAATCAAGATTTAATCACAGTTTATTATTGTGAAATAAAGGGAAGGTTAGCCTTTGGTATGTGTTAATATTTATTTATCGATGTTCTTCCCGGGCTGTCCTTTGTGACCGTGCCATTCTTCACGATCATCGAATGAAAGGAACTGTGGGCGGGAAGTATTGGAGCCCCCAGTGATTTATGCTATTTTTATTTTCCGCTGTACGAAATATCACATGCCTTTCTGTTGCAGGACCAATAACGTGCCATACTTCAGCATAGTTTTCAACCAGATAGACAAAATGGTAAGTGGATAATATGGTTACGTCTCGTTGACTGTAACAGGCCTGGCATACTCGTATTCAATTATTGTCTAGAGCTGGATTTAATGTTTCTAAAACTGATTATATGACCAATGTAGCGAGGCATATACAATACTGATTTGATTACTCAGCTTTGTGCATTACGATTTTACGGGTACAAGGGTACATGTTCTAGACGTATCGTCAGGATACCTAATGCTACTACATTATGTAGCCAATGGAAGTTAAATGCGACGACTAGTCTAGCTACTACCTTTGTCCAACGATACACAACTGGTGTTTCTCATGCTGCATAAGTAACGCAACGGGTGCATACCGCGCTTCTTTCCCACCAATCATGTAATTTCCTTCATTATACGATGCATATTGAAATACCTAACTATGGGAACGGGTTATTGAAAATTGCGATGTTTTTAGTTTTTGCAGAAATTGCAAACAATACCTACACGATGCTTGACTCATATTTAATGAAATAACATGCCTGTCAAGACTATTTATTTTATCGTAGTAAATTGGCAAGACAAGTTAAATTTAAAAAACCCCAACACGATATCCCGCGCAAATACCCCGATTCAAACAGTAAAACGCCCCCAACGGACGGCTGCAGCGATTTTCATCAAACATAACTAAGAACACTCCCGATAATGTCACCTTTAAAAAAAAAACAAAGGACCTCGACAAATAAAAAACATCTTCAAAATCTACTTTACCGTTGAAAAGTCTAGAATGGGGGAGGGGCCTACGTGTGGGTCCACTACCAGATAAACTGTGACCGAGTAACAGTAAACCTGAATCGATAGCGGACATAATATTGCCTCAAAAAGATTGACCGTTATTTACTCTGTATAATTTGTATGAAAAAAAAAAGCTAAGAAATCAAAATCGGTTTATCCGTTTAGGAGCTATGATGCCATAGACAGGTATACAAATACACAAACACATAGGTACACACGTCAATCTTATAACACCCCTCTTTTACCGTCGGAGGCTAAAAATGGATAAAGTCAACTTTTGTTCCAATGATAAATCTCCTATCAGCTAACATCAATTAAAGGGCACTACTTTTCCCCTGAAAATAACCCCATGCGTAAACGTAGGGATAAAATCTGTGCCTTTATTATAGCGTCTAATTAATACACACAGCATTGAAAGTTATGAGGTCGGAGATCTGTTGTCGGTCTCAATTCCCATATTTAACTTTTGTTGTTGTATTTGATATTAGATTTTTTTGTATTCGTCGTTTTAAGTTGCCTTGATCTTGTTTACGTACACACGATACATAGGTAACAACGGAGATTAATATCGGCAACCCTGTTGGTTAAAGAGATTACCTTCAAAATCCCTCTGGTGTATTAGGATCCGTTTCCAAAATACCTCTTGGTAAAAGGGATTAGATTATGGGTAAAATATACAAAATACTTAAAATAAAGGTTGTTTTTAGCTGTCAGAGGATGTGAGGCAGTGCGTGGAACACTGGGTGGTCGAGGGCTGGTGTGGTGTCGTTGAAGAACCCATGTACGATGAACATGGAAACGGTGGTAAGTTGTTAATATTTCATACTAGCTGTGCCCGCGGCTTCGCTCCCGTCAACTACCTACTCTATCCTACTTACCTTCCTACCAAGTTCTTTCGCGGAGAATATTAACACCGCCATGTTCACCATCGAAAAAATGATTTCAAATGCACAACGCCATCTATCGAATATGGAGTTCAACTGTCCGAGTATCTGAATTGCTTTTGTTGTGATAATTTTACTTCTTGAACACTTTAATTTCATCTAACTTTTGATAGAGTGAACCGATTGCGATGCAACAAAAACTAAATAATACTTCAAGCTACGCACAATTTTTATATATAAAATTTATTTACATTGGTTTCTTATATTTTACGTGATGCGTGCACAAATAAACAGACAAAAATTCAAAAAATGCTGGAAATGGTTTCTGTTTGTTATCCTTTAACAACCAGGCTATTTTTTTTGGAAATATTTTCGATGTACTTCGGTACTTGTGTTTCGATTACTTTTCTACATATTTATTATATGTATTTACCTGTTGATGATGATTATAGGTACAACAAATATTGCCAACAATTCTGAACAAAACCATATTACTTATAGGTAGGTAAACTACAATTTCGACCCACGCTCATATATCCCTCTCAAGGGTTTTCTATTTCTTACATGAGTGGTCCCAGACTATATCCAAGTTATGACACGGCGGTGCTATCGATAAAATGGCTGGCAAAAATATTTATATCAACATGGCATCTACCTCAGTAACCTTTCGTAAAAATATCCGAACAAAATATTGTACGTGTTTGCACAGCATTTTTGCACGTACTGCACTCAAAATTTCTTTCAATTGAATTTGCTTACTGGAAAACAATTACAAAAAAAAATACTCCGAACTCGACTATCGGCACTCTGCAAGTCATTGAAAAACAAATATCGTGCATCCCTTCACTGACCCTATTCAAATAGCTACGGATACACATCTTCTTGCGTATTCAATGCCGAAAAGGCCGAAATACTTATTTATATATCATGTAAAACTTATTGAAATTAAACTGACAGCTATAAATATGTGTGGACAAAGGTCACTGAAAGATGCAGGCTTCGAAAGGTCAACATCGTCACCTGTATATTAATTTCACTTATTAAATATATATTTTGCAAATTAATAAACTAGAGTCAAGTGAGGCATTACGGGAACACCTGGCACCCTCGTCAGCTTTCAAAGTTGTAGGTACCTATTATTAAATATTTTGCTAAACCTGGCAAATGATTAGCTTTTATGTAAAGGTAAAATGTAAATTCAAGAAATCGCCCGTTTTAATGCTTCCTAGTGATTTGGGATGCTTATATTTAAATACCTATTATCGTGGCATAACCTTCATTTTCTTAATGAAAATGTAAAACAGAGTAAAACAGCAAAGTTAGTCAGCATTAATGGTTTGATTTGATTTATAATGGCTAAATTTATGCTAACCCACTGATTGATTGCGAGAGAGTCGCTAGTAAGCGTACTAGCGACTCTCTCACAATTATTCACAAGGTTGAGTGACCTTTGTTTAAAATAAGCACATTGTGACCTCTTTATGTCTCTTGTCAGGTATTGTTTTCCAAAATTAAACAGAGGTCAATCAACAGTCAATTGTTTTAACAGTAATAAAAGGTGTTGCAGGTGTTGTTTTAATATGTAACATTGTAATTTTTTTGTTTGGTTTAAACAATGCACCTACCATGTTATCTCTTCACCACCCTTGGTTGACTGGTAGAGAATGCCTAAGGCATTAAGTCCGCCATTGTACCTTTGTGCATGAGGTTTAAATAAATAAATAATAGTATGAAATAGATTATAGTGGACGTTGAAATTAGCGTAGGTTATCATTTTCGGAGCCTCTAAGTGGTTATTTCAATGGTCTTCTACTTGCCATCCAGAACTTTATGTTGAAAACCGAATCCTTAAAAAAATATACCTAATTCTGATGTTTTTTTAAGATTACTGATTAAGAATTTAAAGATAAGAGCTTGTCAAATTCTACTTAGTAGGTGCTATAGTTTGACAAGTTGTCATGCCAAAGTAGAGTTTCACAACTTCTCTAATGTGAATTTCTCAATTCAGAAACCAGGGTAGGTATGTGACTTTTTAATTGTTGCCTTGTTTGTCAGTATGTCTGGTGACGATCGCGAAGACGCTGCCGTTTGAAGTGCTATCAGCTGTGCGTGAGCTTTGCGCCGCGGCCGCGCTTGCGCCGCAGCCACAGACGCACCCCCACGCACCACACGACCCGCCACCAATGCTGCTAGACGCGTACTTGTAAGTATCTTAAAAAGCTACAGTATTGTCGATCTTCAGAAATTTCTATCTGTTAAAATAGCAATTATTCGGACCTGTACTTTCAGAGATTAATGTTATTTTACAAAATATATAAACAATAGCTTTTGCCAGCGGCTCCACCCGCGTGAGTGTCGAAAATTATTCCAAGGGAAAATATTCTTGGGATAAAAAATATCCTATGTGTTAAGCCAGACTATAATCTATCTCTGTGCCAAATTACATCCAGATCCGTCCAGCCGTTTAAGCGTGAAGAAGTAATATACATACAAACACACTCACACACACTCACAAACTTTCGCCGTTATAATAATAGAGTGACACAACTTTACTTCGAGAAATAAATAATATTAGACTAAGATGTCATTACGATCTCAAATTCTAAACTAAAGTGCTGAACGAGAATTAATAATTAATGAACCGTTGACAGATCTATTTTCACAATTTTTCATATATCGCAGACCTTCCTTGGGTGCGATTTCAGGTTAAATTCTGTCCGTCCTAAATTCTATTTCAATCTGTCCAGTCGTCGCGACATAATTGAGTTACGAAGTTTCCCATTTATGATATTAGCGGGATCACAAATCTGTTCGGAGATTATATTACGGTGAATCGATTAGGTGTTTCAGGAAGTTGATCGAGACTCGAATTTGCATTTAATCAAAGTGTCAGCAGTCAACTGGTTTCAGAAATAGACCAGATACCAACCTACCATGTATTTCGTAACTAGACAGCCAGCCAAGCGTCTCGTCACGCAAACGTGCATGCATGTATGTCTTATCGTATGTACCTATGTTTGAAGCTATCCATTCTGCTGTCAAATTCTGTTAAATTGTCGAATACCCTGCAACACCTAATAGATTCTCGGTAATACGATCTCCTGATCTATCATAGCATTTAATGGACTTTTAAGAGGAAATGTGGTTGCAGACATCAGACTGAATTTCCTAAGTATAAAGTCATAATTCGAGGTTTGGCTCTCACCTATTTCCTCCGCCAATATTGGATCAATTTAAAAGATATTCCATAAACTGAAAGAAGAAAGATATATAATGTCCTTTTTGATGAAACATTATCTTTAGAAGCACTACAACCCTCACAAGGTACTCAAAATTGCGCAGTCAACACAGGCCTAGTGTACAAATTTGACAACTAGAAATAAAAAAAACCGGCCAAGTGCGAGTCGGACTCGCGCACGAAGGGTTCCGTAACATTATCGCAAAATACTGCATAAAAATCACGTTTGTTGTATGGGAGCCCTACTTAAATATTAATTTTATTCTGTTTTTAGTATTTGTTGTTATAGCGGCAACAGAAATACATCATCTGTGAAAATTTCAACTGTGTAGCTATCACGGTTCATGAGATACAGTCTGGTGACAGACAGACAGACAGACGGACCGCGAAGTCTCAGTAATAGGGTCCCGTTTTTACCCTTTGGGTACGGAACCCTAAAAAAGGAAAACATAAGGGCAAAGTATATATCTATATTTTTAAGTTTATGGAATATCTTTTAAATTGGCGAGAGCCAATCCTCGAAATATGACTTTTTACTTAGGAAATTCAGTTAGATGTCTGCGACCGCATTTCCTCTTAAATTTAATCCCTTTTCCGGCTAGTTTACCGGCACACAGACTGCTTGTGACAAATGATTGATTAAAATCCAAACACAATGATAAAGGCCCTTTCCAAATGAAATTGGATTTGATAAAAAGATTTTGATGTTTGAAGCTCTTTGCCGAAATTTTCCTTCTTTTTCTCTCTTTTCGGCACGAGTTATACGAGAATAATTTTATTACTGGCATTGCAAAAAGATTGGCAAGTCAACAAACATGTTTGCGTGTGGAGTATTCATGCGCCGGTACTGAATATAGTCTATGGTGGAAACTCTTTCCACTGTGGTTTTGTATAGCCCTGAACCCTCTTAGTACACTGCTGGGTTCCGGCCTGTGCTATCGGTTGAGAAGAGGAGATCTGAAGCTCTTTGCCCCTAACAACTTGCAACCGATGAAGCTACTGAAGGTAACAGAAACCTTCAGTAACGCCATCAGGATGGAATTTGGTGTGGACAAACGTGCAGTCATGCATGTAAAGCGAGGGAGATTATGGAATCCGTGGGAATACAATTCTCGGATTCCATACACCTGTAAGTCTACCCCTTTCCTCAACCGAAACTTACAAGTATTTTTTTCCTTACTTTTATTTCTTTTCAACTGTTTTCAGCCTACTGTTCAGTACTTTAAGGGGAACTTGACTGAGAACTAACTAGAAGTACACTAGAGACACTAACCTAACTAGAAGTTATTATTTTCGCATCGAAACATCATGTTCACGTACAGAAGAAACCGCAAAAAATACATCACATTAAATATTCATTGCAACGAAAAACAGCGGGCTTTATTTATTTCGTCGAATGCGAGCGGAGAATGAAAGGACCAAAAGCTTCTTCAATATTATTTTCAATGTTGTGTAGTTATTACCCGACTGCCGAAGGAGGGTAATGTGTTTATCAGTCTATGTATGTATGTATGTTTGTTCTTATGTGGCGTTCTAGAGACCAAACACGTTGGCCGATTTTGATGGTTCTTACGCCAATCGATTCGTCTTAACCCTGCGAGTGTCATTGGCTACATTAAAATTGGAAAATAGAACAATGGCGGATTTTGGGCGCCATATTGTGGGGGCCCAAATTTTTTCTTCCAGACCTATCGTATGGGGTACCAAAATAAAAGGCTTTAAAAGTTGATTTCAAAAATATATAACACTTATATGTTTAAATGTACCTAATTCTAAAAAAAGATAACTAAAAAGTTAGAAATAAAACATCTTTTTAGTTCGCTTTTTAAGCAGTCGGGTTTTTTGATTTTTTTAATTAACTTTTTTTTTTAGCTTTTGTATCTTGGGTCGGTCTGCAGCAATAACACTGTCGATTACAAACTAGCTAGACTGTGCTTTTATATGCATTGTGCCGTAACTAGCATAAAAAGGCGCCCGGTGCGAGCTTCTATAACTGAACCCTTGAAAAAATTACTAATCTTACCTTGTTCTAACAATAAAATGGATTATGAATGTCATTCCGAATCGAATGACACCTTGATCATAATTTTCGATGAAGGAGAACTGGAATTCAACAACGCAGAGACGTGTTATTGTGCAATGGTTTCCTAATTCTCTCTTTTATTTGACCAATTATTTTGTTTAGATAATCTGGGTGGATGGTTTCAAATATCTGACGAAATGCCTTTCTGTCGTGTTGCGTGTCTGCCGAACTGCGTGTATGTCGAGTTCCGTTTCTGACAAGTTGCGAATCTATCCTGAGAGATGACGAAATGCGTATTTGGCCACTTACGTTTCTGACGACATATATGCTAGTGATCCCACCGAAATGGTACATGTGAACTAGACTAGCAGTCCGAACGCCAGTCGCAACACGTAATTTCAATATTTTTGATTCGATTTTTGTGTAGTAGATAAGTTGAATTATTATTCTCAACACTAAAATTGCAGTTAACTGAACCAACTGGTTCACACTCGAACCATGATAGTTTTGACGCTTCATGGTACGAGGGCTGGTCATTTCTGCGCCCCTCCAGGCTCCAGGGTGCTAGCAGTGCCCAGGCACAGGTCGCAGTGCCTGGGCACTGCTAATTACAGTAAGCATATCTAGTTTTCTACCTACTCCTTTATCTTTGTTATCTCCGTACACGTTTTAAGGAAGACTTTAAAACCAAACTCAAACTAAGTTTTTGTTAAAGCACTGAGTCTTATAAGTCTTGTTAATTAACAAGTATTATCAAAAGCTGAACGGATTAAGTAAAGGAGTAACTCCTCGCAGTGTTCATGTTGCGCAACTTGGTAATTAGCGGTAATTAGCAGAACGCGTTAACGTGGTCGACGATACCGGAGCGACAGACTTCGTTTCTCTATGATAATGTTATTGTGGCCGCAGGTGGTTCGAGCCGCTGATCGATCGCTGGCTCGCCGTGACCAAAACTATGGCGCTGCAAAGAGTTCGGGCAGCCGTCGAACTTGGTAAGCTCCCACGTCATTTCTTATTTGTTACTTGTGGCATTAGTTGTGTCACATTCATTTTCAGATGTGTCTAAGTATATATGGGTTAATCCCGAGAGACGCGTGGAGGAAAATCTACAAAATAATAAAAAACCTTACCTACGCAGTAAGCATCACAATATGTACCGTTTTGAGCATAGTCGTGTCCGAAAAAAATAGTTATCTGCTAAAGTTTAGTATCGCATCTTCCTTTTTATTTGGGAATTATTAACCGGGCGAAAAATATACAGAATGGGCGACTATTATACTAAGTAAGTAACTATTTATCCGGTTTGAGTAATATCTTTTAGTAGGTTTTTGTGAGCTGCGGTAATAATATAATAGTATTTGGGGTTCTATTTTGAAAATAGCTGAACAACTATAGAGCGGGTATTCGTGTGTATTCGTGTTTTCAATTAATAAAGGTCTATCCACACATATCAATGCCGTGCCCGGGACGTGACAGGGCCGGGCCTAGGCATTGAAGATTCGTCACTGGCCCTTGCACGGACGTGTGTGAACGAGTTCATATAAAATATACACACCGATATTTTTTGAGCCCCTGACGGGGCACGGTCCGTCCACGTCCCTGGCACGGCCCTGATATGTGTGGATAGACCTTTAGTCTAAGAGCGAACGAAGCGAGCTCGGGAGCTTAGAGAACGCCGACACGGAGAGGTTAGGTTCGAAGGGGATGACGGGAGCTGAAGTGAGAGAGCAAAGCGAGCGAACTTAGCTCCCGTTATCTCCTTCATGTTAGGTTACTTTAGACCCTGCAGAAAGAAAAAGGTCTCCCGCGCAGCGGGGCTTCAACTTTTATTTTCAGGTCGCTGTTTTAAACATTTGTTTTCGCCCACTGTTTTTCGCTCACTTAGTATTACAGTAAGCCATATTCAGTATTTTTTATACCTTTAATTTGAATTTATTTTCGCTCGTTTAAATACTATACTTTTCTATTCTGGGAAAATAAAAATAACAAGTCTAACTTTGGCGACAGGTGTTACTTTATGAAAATGTTGACACATCTGTTACCTGATTTAGAACCCAATAAAACGCGTTTTTAATTTATACCGAAAATCAGACTTACATATTTTTTGTAGTGACATCGATGTCATCACTTGCGATAACACTGTATAATAAATAGTGGTTGTATTTCAGGCACCTAACACAGATTTGTATAACATGAAATCCTACAAGTGGCCCATAAATGTATCACACATTACATTATTATAATTACGGAAACACTTTTATGTATGTGCGTATGTACATTAATTACAACAATCGAGTTAATTGGTCGTAAACACACAACTTCTGAACTGTGAGTTACGGGTCGTAATTAAAATGATACAATTAAACCATGTATTTAGGAGTTATTTAGATAAATAGGTTCACCTTTGTTAATTTTTGAAACTAAAACCGTAATTCAGCAACCTGTCTGTTCTTATCAGAATACACTATAACCTAGAGGGGTCTATAAAGAAGTGTATTTCGAAAAAGACAGTATAATTGTTGTGAAGGCAAAAGCCGAAGGTTCACACCCCGCGCAGGGCGGCCGTCATTTAGATAAACATCGAACTCTAACTGTGCCGTAACACGAACCGTTTTATTGGACCGAGACAAATAAAGGACTGCTTGTAAATTGGTATTATACGTATAGATGACATATTTAAAACTTACCCAGTTTTCAAAAATTAACGTCGAGATTCTTATTAAGGTATATCTGGGGTTTTCATCGATGCGCAACAAATGAAGCGCACCAAAAATATTCCTCGAAAGTCGAAACGCACTAACGATGAAACATAGAGAAGAGCATGAAGGATTCGTAATAAAAGCTATCGATAGACGTTTCAAAATTCAACTGTCCTAATTGTTTATTTATTAATACTATCAGGAAAGCAGAAATGTACCGGAAGGATCGTTTAGATGCTTAAACGAATTACTACTTAGCTAAAGAAAATTAATCATTTGTTGTTTTGAAAAATACCATAAACGATCTCACTAAATTATGCACCAGCTATTAAACAAAAAGGAATATAAAGTATTCGTTATTGTTCACTATAGCGATAGAAGTGTTATAATTCAACACACTTTACACTGACATTAACTCAATTTTTTTGAGCTAAGTAGTCGCTTTGCTTCATTAGTCAGTAGTCTCTAAGCTGGTCAAAGTTGGCGATTATTCAGATGTAAATAACCACTAAGGGCGGTAAAATTTCAAAGAGCAAATAATACATACTTATGTAATACTAGCTGACCCGGTAAACTTTGTTCTGCCATAAAGACACCAAACATTTATCTACCCTACTCTACCTACCCTACCCTACCTACCCTACACAACCCTACACTACCCTACCTATCCTACCCTACCCTACCTACCCTACCATACCCTACCCTACCTACCCTACCCTACCTACTGAACCCTACCTTACTCTACCTACCCTACCCTATCCTACCCTACCTACCCTACCCTACCCTGTCCTACCTACCCTACACAACCCTACACTACCCTACCTATCCTACCCTACCCTACCTACCCTACCATACCCTACCCTACCTACTGAACCCTACCTTACTCTACCTACCCTACCCTATCCTAACCTACTAACCCTACCCTACCCTTCCTAGTTATCTATCCTACCTATGTAGGTAAGGTACCATTGTTTTTTTCTTCATTTTTTAATTCATAAGAACCTTCTCCTAACAATAACAAACACAACAAAAAAAGAATAAGCGAAATCGGTTCAGCCGTTCACGCGTGATACCGTGACCAAGGGAAATAGGGATTAATTTTTATATATATAGATTATATTGGTAATATTCATCTTGTACAATGTACTTGCTAGAGCTATCAAAGCTGTTCAATAATTAAATATACCCGAGTAGTACATAAGTATATCTCAATTGAGGTTAAACACCCAAAGAAGGCATTTATTGGCCCAATACGAAATCCGATACCAAAGTAAATGACCAATTATAAGGGCCGTATCAAATTACAATTGTTAAAGGTCTAACCAATCTCTAATTAATCCTTAACTGACGGTCATATCGATTTCGTAGGAGTCCTTAGGACTTCATTGTAATCTCGCCTTCGGCTTTATTGATTCATTTGTATCGTTCAAATCAAATTATCTTCTTTGTTTTTAGGGTTCCGTACCCAAAGGGTAAAAACGGGACCCTATTACTAAGACTTCGCGATCCGTCTGTCTGTCTGTCTGTCTGTCCGTCTGTCTCCAGGCTGTATCTCATGAACCGTGATAGCTAGACAGTTGAAATTTTCACAGGTGATGTATTTCTGTTGCCGCTATAACAAAAAATACTAAAAACAGAATAAAATAAATATTTGAGGGGGGCTCCCATACAACAAACGTGATATTTTTGCCGTTTTTTGCTCGATATTAATAACTGCAACAGGTAGACGCTTGAAATATTCACAGAATGTTTAGTTGTATATTTACTTCAAAAAATAATAATTAATAAATTAAAATAAAATAAATTAAGGGTGGGCTCCCATACAACAAACGTGATTTTTATGCAGTGTTTTGCGATAATGGTACGGAACCCTTCGTGTGCGAATCCGACTCGCACTTGGCCGGTTTTTTTGGTATAAACATTTACTCTAGTATTTTTCATTATCTTGGAAGAAAATATCAAATTTTATTGACAGTATAAAGTTTTATTGTATCACACCAAAGCATAAAGGGAAACAGAATATAAAAATACATGTGTAGGATACGGATATTACGGATATTCATTTTGATGTTGCCAAGTAGGTTTGATAGATTGAGGAGCTCGTGGCTAAATAATAACAGCCGCATGGGTCGATTTTCAAGGTTAAGCAACGCTTGACGAGGTCGGTCCGTGGATGGGTGACCATTTCAACATAGCGAGTTTCCTCCGTGCCTCGGAAAGCACGTTAAGCCGTTGGTCCCGGCTGTCATTTGAAGATCTTTGACAGTCGTTACGGATAGTCAGAAGCTTGAGATCTGACACCAGTCTTACCAAGGGGTACCGTGTTACCCAGTTACTGGGTTGTGGAGGTCAGATAGGCAGTCGCTCTATGTAAAACACTGGTTCTAAGCTGAATCCGGTAAGACTGGCAGCCGACCCCAACATAATTGGGAAAAAGGCTAGGCAGATTGATTTTGAAGTAGGTTTGATAGAGTACCTAGAAAATTGGAATCACGTATAAGAAAAGTTAGGTTGTCACAATATCGTTACTTTGTAATGGAGATAATTGTTTTCAGATCGACCTGTGGAGGGCGAGCATCTTGTCAAACACAGTACCTCATCAGTGGACACTGCAGCTTGGTAAGTTTTGTCTAAATAAAGATATACCAACACTCATTGAATAAACTTTATATGTCTCTATATATCAGCACGTTCATATATAATTTTTATTCGAATATCATGCGAGCAAAGCCCGCCTACTATGATTTTCAGGTCACGCACCTGTTTAAGGGTTAGGTATTCAATATACCTGCCTTATATATAGGCTTTAAATACCAACATTTTATCAATAACCAGCTTGCCGTGTTATTCTATATACCAACATGACAAGGGTAGAAATAAAAGCACTCTCACACCAATTCATCATCATCATATCAGCCTAAAGACGTCCACTGCTGGACATAGGCTTCCCCCAAGCGTCGCCACGTTGATCGGTCCCGTGCGTCTCGCATCGAGCGAACTCCCGCCACCCTCACTGTCCGCAGGTCATCTGTTCACCCGGTGGGAGGCCTTCCAACGCAACGTCTTCCGTCAAATGACGAACTTAATAACACACTTCACATTTTTTTTGTAATTACTTGATTTTTATTCTGCATAATTAACTGAAACAATTTAGGAAGCTCTCTTACTGCGTATTTTTTTTAAATATTTATTCATTCAAAATTTGTTCACACTATTAAATTCATACATTTTGCCGAACTGAAACAGTTTGTCGGCAGTTTCTCTCGTGTCACAATATATTACAAATTATGTACTTAAACAACAACTTAAATATTTATGCTAAGTAGGTAAACTAAATTAAACAATTGATAAAAATTCCACCGGGTCAGACAATCTCACATAACCATGATCAATTTGCATTGTCCATGGTTGCAAAACGCGAGACTTGTTACAAAGCATGGCTGGTGACACTAAATACGGGTAAATAATCAAACAGCAAAAAAAAATAAGAACGTATAATAGGTGGAGTACGCGGAAATGTTTCAAAGCCCCGCTCGCTACGGCGCTTATTGATATACACTTTAGCGCTTTCAAGTAATTCTAGGAAAATGTACCGTAAAAGATACATAGCAAGTAAACAAAGTTGAATTTTCCATTTAGGTAACTCAAATGAACCCCTGCGAAGTAAAGGGTAGTACACATACATAGTACAGTCCAGCGTTAGCGGCACATATTTAACTTTGTCACTGTTATCTGGCTAAAAATGAACAGGTCGGCCCGTGCCCTTGTTTAAATAAGCTTTTTGTGCATGAGGTGACCGTGTGTTGGACTTTCGTAACTTTTTTGCTTTCATGTTATATTTTTGTTATTAAGTCTGTAAATAGGACCATTACATCATTGTCCTTTAAGAAGTATAATACGATTTGTATGAATAATGTAGTGGGTAGGGAACTCTAACAGGAAACTGCAGTATATGAAGCCATGTAATAATAGAGATCTTGGTTTAGAAAAAGCTCTAAAAGGGTAAATATGTGATAGGAAAACAAGTATATTAGAGCCAAGTATAGGTACACTAGGCAATAAAAATCAAAACATGAATATCTCGCGAGAGATTCGCAGGTTTGCCGGTTTGTCATTTGTCGATTCACTTTGTATTGTGAATGAGACTACATACGGCTATCCTGTTGTCAGTAGTAAGCCCAGGGTTCAACCAAACACCTAGGTTTTTAAACGTAGTTATATCTTGCGCTGCTCGGCCGTGCTAAAGCCGAAATACCATTTGGTGGACATAACTTTAGGACGGCCGGCAGTGCTGTAGGTACTTGACTAATCATGTGTTCGGCTGTAGCCTATACCACATGCGGCTGGTCTGGCGTTCAGTGGGTGGTGCCGAAGAGTGTACAGCTGGCGGCAGCGTGCGACTGCTGGAGGCTGCCTGCGCCACAGCGCTGCACTACGCAGATCTTGTGCATGGCGCGCTCGCTGACCAGGGCTACTACGAGAACCACGGTATGTACTGAATCGCTACGATTGTAACATTTTCCGGGAATTGGCTGTTAATTTTGAACTCCCTCCCCTCTATACTTGTCTGTTCCAAGATTATTTTACAATATTTTCGAAGAAACGATGATAGACTTTCTATAGATCCTGAATCTGCTTTTACTAAATATATTTTCGAAGAAATGAGGCTTATCAAAATGTATGCGTTCTCGAACTAAGCCAGCCAGTTGTTGTAGCTCCTAAAGTCTGCCGCCCTAAAGTGCAAGCCTACTTAGCTTGCTGTAATAGTCACTGGTGCTTAGGACCTTAGTAGACACGCCACGTTTTGTATTGACAAGATCATCTTATTCATCAATACAACATCGTGATTCGACATTCCCTAAGTTCCTACGTTCGAAATCAATAGCAAATCGCGCGTTTATCGGATGGTCCGATGTTGCATCACGCGTTTTCCGCATGTTACGCAAATGCCAAAGCCTCATTAAATCACTGCTACTGTATCCGGATGCGTGCAGAATGTAGCGTTTAAATGTTGCGTTGGATCGAGCTTCCGGAAAGCAGCTAAGTATATCGGTTCACAATGATTCTAAAATAAGCATGTCTGCTAAGGCTTAGGGCCTTAGAAGACTTGCTAGTTTGCAGGTATAGCTTTAGGACCTAAAGCATTAAGCACATAATATAATATTCTTTCGAAATGAGGTTTAGAAGGACGCTGAGTTCACAAGACCCGGCAGCTTTATTAGTTCTAAAAAGTCACCCATTTTGTTCCAAACATTGCTAAAAAAAGGTGCCTGAACAAATATGTCTCTCACTAAAATATCTCAAACACACAATAAAAGTTCTACAAATATTTGTGTTATTGTGTACCGACTTAATACCATTACAGGATTCGTAATGTTATATTAATCGTCCAAACCACCTTTATAATTTATATATAAGTATATCAAGTTTTCATCCCTGCGAAATCGTTCTTTTCGCAGTCGCTCTGACATAAACTCTTATCACAGGTCAAAGTAAAACAACAGAAGAAATCTGCACGATCGTGAACAATTTGGAATATGTGCGACGCTCTCTATCCGAGTACGACGACGAACACATGTAAGTGCGAGATAATCTCTGGACCGTGAATATTGCGCGCTCTACACCCACGACACACCACGCTGTGGAGCACAAACTTCATAAATTCCACACAAACAAATATAAGTCTTACGAACACCGACCCAAAGGTTATATCAGCATACACTTCGCCTTACTAGTCTAACTACAGAAATTGTCATGCAGCGATTGATAGAACATATATAAAACGCTTAGCTGCACAGCGTCCTCATTCAAGCTGAAATAATAACAGATGTCTTTCGTATCGCAGATGTTATTTATTTAGTTGCCCTTAAGGTGCTGAAACGTTAAACGTATTTTGCTACGGAAGAACAAACAAGCTCAACAGTGAAGGAAAGCCTTTGGGCGGGTTACAGCCCTAAACTACAAATTGTTTAATATTGTTGTTATTGTAACTGAATAGCTTTGCGTAAGCTCCTGAACGTTTGTTTGTACGCAAAACATTCAGTTTCACGCGCCACACAGCCATTCCGAAGTTTTAGTGGTCCTTAAGAACAAATCGCCCCGGGATATAGCCATCTCGTGTTAATGGCCGAACTTGTCCCGAATAAACTGCTGTAGAAAATCTTTTCACATTTTACGACGTAGTACATCAGCTAGTACTTACAACTTGTAACGTAAATACTTACCACGCAGTTGCCTATAAATCTTAATTAAAACTAAAACAACTTGAGAACTATCTCAGTTTGAGTTAAACTCAATCAAAACTTAGTACATTACGAATTTACTATCGTTATATATCAATTGATAGCAATAATAGCTGCTAATTTATAACGTGAAATGTACACAGTGATATTTATACCTCGACGTTTGCATTTCAATTTGTGTACTGACATACTAATTACAGATTTTTAGATGCATGTTTCTGAAACATTAATATGAACATTTCACGACAAAATAAATGGACTATAAAATTGTACATTGTACGGCCTTGCAGGCTACAGACTACAAGGCCGTACAATGTACAGTGTCTCTTTTGTTGACACATTGTGGTAAAAAAATCGTCTGCGTCTCTGGACTTGACTCATATTACATAGCTAAAGCTCTTTAATACTATCACAGGCACGTGTACTGTGCAAAATACGCGTTAATTAATGGAAGCCCCTAGACAGCGTCACGACATATTCTCGGTAACATGATGACAAAAGGATAATATTGTAGCTTGAACGACGAGAATGCGCGGCAGCTTGTTCGGGGCGCGCTTGGAACTCTAGACGCGCGGGCTGCACGCGCCGCGGCACCGCTAGCCGCGCGGGCACGTCCTCCGCTCAGGAAAGCTGTGTTCCATCTCGCATGGTCGCCTGACACGCTGCCCACAACACAGGTCAGTTGTTTTCTAGGTTACTGTAAAGTAAAGTAAACGTTTATTTGCATATATTGTAGGTACAGTAAATAAGAAGTAACAGTTAAAACATGGGTCAAAGTTAAAACATCAGTGTACAAGGCGAGAATTCAAGTTTAGGTAAAAAGTTTAAGTATTTCCCTGAAAATTAACTTAACTGATACGGGACGCACATTGTAGCTACTGAGTTACTGAAGATGATCGAATTATAATCTGCATCATATATCTCGTGCAACACTAATTTTCTTATTTAATTCTTGATACAATCTGCAGTGTTCTATTACCATAATGAACCACCGAGAATCGTTAGTAATTCTAAGTCGGTATACTAGGCAATAACTCCTCTACTGGAGTTTCTGGACCAGCACCTGTCGTCTCTGAACACATGGCTGCTGCCGCGCGCGTTCATCCGCGCGCTGGGGGGCTGCTGGAGCGGCGTGCTTAAAGAGGTGTCATCGCAGGCTGACGCGGGTGGCGCCGAACGACCGCGCGTCTACCATCACAGGCTCAGAGAAGCACTCGATCTGTTAGCAGAATTTTTCCACGCAGAAGGAAAAGGTTTGAGTTTTTCGGGTTTTCATTTACTTGTAATCACAATTAATTTAGCTCATTTCAATGTCCGACCAGTCAAAAAATCAAGGAAAAAATAATCCTAGTAAAAGAGTAAAAGTTACATAATGAAGTTTATTAGCAACCATCCGTTCTATAAACATCAGTCACTTTGACAAGAATAATATTATTATGAGAGAAACTTTTCATAATAAAATAATTCGTATATTACTTCTTAAAATGTTGGCAAAATTAGAACGAGGAGTTAGGAACTCTCGGGCGGAGGTCGTAAGAGGCTTAGTTGGTAAACAATGGTTAATCGATATCTATTTAGGTCTCCCGATGTCGGAGGTGCACAATGCGGAGTGGTTCCGTGTGGAACAAAGGATGGAATATCACCAGGCGCCCACCGAGAAGCTATTGGAGCTGTGGCTCGCTGATAGACTTGCTGAACAAGCCCGCACACAGATGCCCTCGCGCTACGGATCTATACTTGTTCGGTAAGTAAGATTCTGTTGAAATATAATTAACTTCTAGGTTATTCCAACACGATTAAAAACATCATTTATATCTGTTAAACAAAACAGACGAGAGCTTCCCAAATGTTTTTTTAACAGCATTGTTCGTCTTACTTGTGTCCTTTATTTTCCCGTCAGGATATTTTTCTTACTTAGTCAGTTTACTCCCATCTACTCTTATCTCTGAAACTTGGTCTCTTCGTTTTATGTCTGAAAGGTTACGCTCCATCGCTCTTTGTCATGTTAGTAATTTGGATCGAGTACATTTCGCCGAATACACAAGTTTGACGAGCCACCGAGCCATAGCAACCCTCACTTTTTCAAGCTTTTCGTTATTACTTTTAGGTTTGTTTCATAACAAGTTTTTTTCTACTGTTTGTAAAAAGGCTTTATCTAAGTACCTATGTTCGGTAAGACAAACATTGTTAAAATGTTTTACGGATAATGTTTGAGTAATGTTTTCAGATAATGTTATCATTACATTTTGGTGTTGAATTTTTGGTACTTATATTTTACTTTTGGGGTTCTGTGAGCCAAATAAGAAAAGAGCATTTAAAATGTCATTAATTTGTCCGACAGCCCCATTTGTCTCAATTCTCAGTCAAGATTGTTTTAATTCAAAATGGACAAAAGCATTGAACGGGAGCCTTTCCATTTGTGTGTATAAAGAACAAAGAATAAATTCATAGAATTTCGTAAAAGGTTATTATAGCTACGCTGTTGTTATTGTTGGAAAAATATTGTTTGTTTGAGCTAAAAGTTCCATTCTAGCTTTGCAATATCAGTATTGCTACTAGGTAAGTGATCCTGCATAGCATTATTCTTTCTTGTATTCCAACTTTGTCATGTACTCTACTCAATCTGATTTTTAATTTCGTAGACTGAACTGACATTTGGTGGGTTGCCACTTTATCGTTGCATAAAAAAGTGTCGAATCCTTAGTGATCGAAAGTTGATCGAAAATCGAAGTAGGTCGAAAATGAAATTATTTCACGGGAAAAAATTACATTTGTTATGAAACTAGCAGCCCTTATTTAATTTCTACTCCTTTATGTCAGAATTCATTATATGGATCGCGTTTATGTTATTGTTAATTTCTTATTTATTACAATAATAGTTTATGTACTATGTGTATCAATACTGTTTATTTTTATTAATGAAATATATTACGTTAATATTCATAAAACATTTATTTACACCAATTATTCAAATTAAATAGAGGAGTCACATCGATTCGATGACTTATGATTGAGCCTTACCTACAACACTATGCTCCGCGGTTACAAGATTAAAAAAAAAAAAAGTTAATTCAAAAATTCAAAAAACCCGACAGCTTGAAAAGCGTACTCAAAAGACGTAAACAAGGAGAAAATCATGCTGTGCAGTCGGAGGATATGTTTGGTTTTGGGCAGCCAGCTCGCTAATACGTATCCTCCGACTGCACAGCATGATTTTCTCCTTGTTTACGTCTTTTGAGTTCGCTTTTCAAGCAGTCGGGTTTTTTGAATTTTTTAATTAACTTTTTTAGTTAATTTTATTTTCGTATTAGGTACATTTAAACATATAAGTGTTATATATTTTTGAAATCACCACTTAAAATCCTTTATTTTGATACCCCACACGATAGGTATGGAAGAAAAAAAAAATTTGGGCCCCCACAATATGGCGCCCAAGAACCGCCATTTTCCTATTTTCCAATTTTCATGTAGCCAGTGACACTCGCGGGGTTAAGACGAATCGATTGACGAAAGAACCATCAAAATCGGCCCACGCGTTTGGTCTCTAGAACGCCACATAGGAACAAACATACATACATACATACATACATACTTACATACATACATAGACTGATAAACACATTACCCTCCTTCGGCAGTCGGGTAATAAGGTCACTGGCAGCTTTCAGTTTTGTCCACGAAATTAAAAATAAGAGTTTACATTAGATGTATACATAAGAGAATCATTCAAGCAAAGTTAACACCTACCATTTTCAGTAGAACTTGTTACCTACTTCTCCTGAACTTTACTCTAATAACCGAAGTAGATAATTTACCTACTCAATATATGAAGATATATGAGATATTAGATTCAATCTAACTGTACAATATAATGCAAATCTTAAAATAGTATTATCCGTGGCTGTTACCAGACGGTATAGTTCTACCTTCCTTGATCTAGAACTCTTGCACAACTCTTTTGAAATGGATATAGGAAGATTTATAAGAACTTCTAGACTTGACTTGAACCATTTCGCACTTGACCGGGTTTTTATTCGTATTTAATTTCAACTTTCTTAAGGCATCTTATCCTGTTCCAGTTACTGGCAGTATTAAATATAAATTGTTAGAAAAAGGAAAGATTACTTGGTTTATTACTTTTACGACCTTTGCGTCCATGAAGCCCGTGAGAATTTAATTGGAAGAAGAGCTTGTTTTTAATGCGCCTAAATCCTGTTTATTGTACCTACCTACCGCTTGCCAGGTTTAGGTACTTATACATTATTTGGTGTGCAAGCGACACAGAGATTAGCTACATTATTTCCTTTGAGTAAAATGACCGACAGCTTTATTTCAATACACACTTTGTAGAAGCAGTGAAGATTAAGAAATAATGTTTTATGTTTAGTGTGTACTTCAATCACGACTCATTGTGCGTGGAAGTGCTGTCTGCGCGTGACGTGATCCCACTGGACCCGAACGGCTTAAGCGACCCCTTCGTAGTGCTCGAGCTGGTGCCCAAACGACTGTTCCCGAAGGCTCACGAACAAATCACCAATGTGCAGAAGGTACTATTCGGACAGAAGTGATAGAAGTTAATGTGTTTCTAATCTTTCTCTCTAAGTTTCTACCATTTTTATGTTTTTAATTAATGTGGATGTGTTTGTAAGAGTGCATGACCTTATTTAACTTTTTCATTTGATCATATCTGAGCACGATAACATCTTGAGAGCACCAGCCATACACGCTCACATCCCGTCCTCGGTGTTGACACGACAAATATGTATCAGAAAACGCTGAACCCTGTTTGGGATGAGTGCTTCGAGTTCGGCGTGTCGCTGGAGGCGTGCCGCTGCCCGGGCGCGGCGCTGGCGCTGTCGGTGTGGGACCGCGACGTGCTGACCGCCGACGACTTCGCGGGCGAGGCCTTCGTGTCGCTCGCGCGCATCCCTGGCGTTAACTGTCACGCGGCTCCCGACCCGCTGCGCCCCATGGAACTGCCGCTCATGCAGCTGCACGATCGCAGTTAGTACTTTTATACTTTACTACATCACCTCTCATTCCTCACACCATATCATATATATATAACAGCCGTGCCTCATCATTACCATTTCATTCCTTATGCTCGGTGCAAACGGGCCTCCAAACAGTGCCACCGTTGGCAGCGACAGCGACTAAACACACTGTTCCATATATTTTATATAGACGCACCGCACACCTGTAGACGGTGGCGGGCACTCGCTACAGCAGTGTCCACGACTCGCCAATTGTGGTTGCTGCGGGCCACACAAGACTCCGACTCACGCCACTGTCGCGTTGCTCTACCCGCACGCAGTTAGTCCTTAGCATTGCACGGGTCACCATGGAGCACGAAGACGACGCCTCTATAGATATTGATACTAATATTGGGAAACCAATTACGTCTCTATATTTGGGTTTCGCATTCTGATCTATACAGCAATAGAAACGTGGCGGCTTCGGAACACCGGTGGCTGTACTGCACTTCTGCCAATGTTACAAATGTGGCGGTAGCGAGCGAGGTAATGGTAGCGAGGTAGTGGTCGGTGGCCCGTTTGCCTCGAGCCTATTCTCTTTATCTTTTTCTTATGCTTTCTGATTAACTTACTTGACTTAATGTCCTATGTCTTCTGAATGGGGCAGAGGGCGTCCACAGTAGTCCTCCATCGCGGTCGGTTTTGAGCTTCACGCATTACCTCACTCCTCGTCGCTTCTGCCAACACGGTGAGGGCAAAAACGGCCACTTTTTATTTTGCGGGCTCTCTGCCGAATCGAAGAAGTGAGATGTCTTCTGTGACCTTCCACATTTCGCACCCGTAAAGCAGCACGGATTTGACATTTGGCCCGAAGATTTTGAGTTTAATCCTTTGGGTCAGTTGCCGCGATTGCAAAACAGGTCTCAGCTACGCGAAGGTGCTTTGGCGTTCTTTGAAGCGATGTCCTCTTCACTACCTCTTCTTTCTAATAAAAATTAACTAAAATTTTTAAATGTTTCTTGCTTGTCAGCGTGGGTATGACTTAGCAGGTATAGGACATCGGCATAATCCAATTCTTCTTAGACGTTGGATAATCCCCACTCTATCCCGCGGCGCTTGTTGTCGAAAATTCGAGGCAAAACCCCTTCAAGAACGACTAGAAAGAAGAGCGGTGAAAGGAAGCAGCCTTGGCGAGTTTAGATATTAACCGAGATGAGGCTGTCGTGAGATATTTTACAGAAATAATTCTTGTATATACTCTCCAAGAGACAGAAAATTTTTGGTGGCACCCTAATGTCCAGTAGGTAGGACCAGATGCTGGACCACTCTTGGGTATCAAATCCCTTTTCAAAATTTACAAAGAAGAGTCTCCCTCTGACATTCTGATGCCTGTTCTAGAATGATACGGAGAGTGATGACCTTATCACACGAGCGTTTCGAGCGGAAACCAGGCTGCTCTTTGAGTAGGAGAGGATCTACGGCCTTTGATAACCTATCCAGGATAATCTTGCAGAAAATCTTCGAAGGAAATGAGAGCAGCGTACCGCTCCAGTTACTGCTTTGACTAAGATTTCCCTTTTTGGGTACAGCTTTCAAAAGAACCTTGTTCCATTTGTCCGGTAGGTCCTCGGTGGACCAAATTCTCTCAACAAGAGGCGTCAGAACGTCGATGGGGAAGCGCTTTGTGGGGAGAGAAGCTAGGGTATATTTTGGTGGGAATCTCTGCCGGTAAGAACAGCATTACCTACTGCTGTACTCGTGACGGAGTACCGTAACAAGCATAGCCCGAGCCAGTTCGAGTCATCCATGTCCCCGTCGTTCTCACCTACATCAACCACGTCGCCGTGCGTCCACCACCCCGAGTTGCAGCTGAACTAACGGATGCAGGGCGAAGGGCGAAAATTCTGCGCCTTAAATCAGAATCGACTCACGGAGAAACCCGAAAAAAACTGAGCAAATCCGTAGGCGGCAGTCCCGCTAGCGGGTTAAGGCACAGTGGGCTAATCACTCGCTTGCCCGACAACAACAGATTAACGAAACTGAAACCGTAAAAAACCGGAACAATACCCTACCGATGACTTTTGGCTTTAAAACACGGAAACGAATTGCTTTTTGGAATATAAGAACGCTTAACGATGATGGTAGACTAGTCCAAGCATAAGCCGTAATGCTAAGTTACTACCTGCAAATACTTGGTCTAAACTAAGTGAGAAGAAACGGCTTGGGTGAGCTGAAAACGTCCAAGGGCTTGACTTTGCTTAAAGAAAGTGAGGAAGATGTGCGCGATTACGGCGTAATCTTTCTAATAAGGTGAGGAATAGTCTCCTGGACTGGAAACCGATCTCAGACCAAATCATGCACGCCCGTTTTTACTCGAAAGCCTGTAAGATCTCCATCGTACAATGCTACGCCCCAACTAATGCATCACACCAGAGGATACCAAAGACGATTTCTACAAGGCCCTCAACGCGCGGCAGAGTATTAAGGAACAAGATATCGTCATCGCTCTGAATGTAAAGTTTGGGAGCGTTAACACAAACCGCGAGCAGCACATGGTTACGCAGGGGCTTGGAATTTGTAATGAGAACGGAGACCGATTTGGCGAGTTTTGCCAGAACCACGACCTGACCATTGGAAGAACATTATTCATGCATGTCGACCACCACAAGTGCACGTGGAACTCACCCGATGGAATCACCAAGATTGATCACCTTGTCATTAGCGCTGAATGGCGTTCGTCATTGCTCGATGTCCGAAACCGCAGGGGCGCCGATATTGATAGCGACCACCATCTGGTAGTTGCTGAAGTCCGGCTTAAGGTTGCAGCAGCCCGTGCAGCAGGAGGACCAGGCAAGATCGGAAGAAGGTTCGACGTGAGCAAACTGCGTGACCCGGAACTCCATGAAACGTTTCAACTCGAGTTACGTAATCGTTTTTCGGGCATCGATACCGGTTTGGACTCATTGGACGGATATGGAGTGGAATCGCATCAAAGTGGCCTATACAGAAACCAGCTCCGTCGTTCTAGGACACAAACCGACTCATTCTCCCGAAAACTGGATGGTACAGCACTTGGAGCCTGATCGAAGATAGAAGAATCCTTCATCTGAGACTGCTTGAGACCCGTAATAATGCCATGCGAGCCGAAATTAAGAAGCAATATCGTCAGGTACTCAAAGAAATCTATCGCAGCACCCGCAAAGATAGAAGGTAATGGGCTGATGGTATTGCTGATCGTGCTCAACAACCTGCAAACAACCTGGTAACCTGAAGAAATTGTATAAAGTTACCAAAATCTTGGCAGGTAATAGCAAGTATAAGAAGAAGCCGCTCAAGTCTATTGACGGTCAGCTCATAGTGACGTCGGAAGGGCAGCTCCTACTCAGGCGTAATCACTTTGGAGATGTCTTCCGGTTGTCAGCAACATCAACACCTGACGCGCTGCAAGTCAATTCTTCAACATCCCCGGCCTTTAGACATGGACGCGGAACCACCGTCAGCTTCGGAAGTTGCAAGAGCAGTCCTCTCTTTGAAGACAGGCAAAGCACCAGGACTCGACATGATTACGGCGGAAATGCTACAAGCTGACTTATCCTCCGCCGTCGACGTCGATTTTCAGCTCAATCTTAATTTTATAATCAATTTATTTTAACTCAAAGTTGTATTATATAATTGTTGTATATAGCAATCCCTGTATAAAAGTATCTAAGTTCACGCGATCTTCGCTAATAGAAGTGCCCCGTTTGGAGCGAAAGAGGTACCTACTCTAAGTTTGCTTCTGGCAGTCTTCATATTTTGCTAGTGTTCTCATAACTGTTATTTTATAGCTCACTTCGAATCCCACTCAAGTAATGCTCCGGATCCGAAAAACTTAAAAACATCTGCACCATTCGAATTTCGGTGTGAATGTGCATTGAAAGTGAGAATTAATCACTACTCTATGGATCCCACATAACTTCGTCGATCGTCATCGTCATCGTTGTCAATAATCATCTTTATAGTTTACTCCATTGACTGTTTTTCTTCCAAGCAGATATAGCATCGTGCAAGCGCCTTCCTGGATGAGTAAAAAAAGCCACAACATCATATCCATTTGTTACCAAACGACTTAATTTTATAACGATATCGAGCTCGTCATTCATTTCTTAAAGTGCCCATCAATATTTCATTAACTCTTGTTATAAACAAAACGTTTCTCAGGAATGCCAGCGTAATGATGATACTGAATAAATTATTTATCGCCCTAATTAGTAACTCCAATAATGATTTCCTAAGTATTTTCATAGTCCTTTGATATTTTGTGTAAAATTAAACAAGATCGTCATCTCATTATATTCCGTACAATAACTTTAAATTACGCTCCATTAAAATGGGTCCTACGAAGAGATAAATATTAGGATTCTGGAGATGATGATGTGACACTTTCAAGTACTTAATGTTAACTTTGTTTTAGATCATCCCATCATACAAATCCTGGAGTCACGCACCACAGATAAACTGGCCATTGACTTCGTCAAGAAACAAAAGTTAAGATTCGCTGAGCAGTAAGTTGTCTGACAAGTTTCAAGTATCTGTTTCTTACTATACTTATTTCGTTATTTCTATTTACGCACAACGTCCATTAAAATGTTGACAATATATACAAAAAATTTACAAAAGGAATTCGATATTTTTTAAATAACACTTTAGTTATTGGGTACATACCTATTTATTATGATTAAGATGTATAAAATTCATCAGTATTAACATATTACAAAGACTGTGTAATTCTTCTACTCATGAGAGAATATGTATGTATAAAGTATTGTGTATGTGTAATTTCAATGCATTTTATATGTGTATAGAATTAGTACGCACCCTCGGAGCTTATGTCCCTAGTCGTTAGTCTCTATTAGAAGTTCCCGACCAAGTACTTTAAGGCCAACGTGTTAAAAATTTCATACGTGCTACTGTGTCCACCTGCCTTCTTCATTTACATGGTCTTTACTGTTGCGCACTTTTAAACCAAAACTCATTATTACGGTGTTAGTTGTTAATTAATATACAGTAGCATTGTCAACAATATATTATTATATATCAATATATAGTCGTAATTCAATTTACATAACATGTCACTCGAATAGTATTTTATCCTCAGAAATTTTAAATGTTTAGTATGTAATTGACAGTATCAAATCCGTGTTTTCTGGGTATTTCCGATGAGTACCTTTTATATTTATTCCTAGATGTTGATGTTTCAATGTTTTGCTGCCTTATCTCAGCTGATTGTGAACTTTCTAGAGTGCGTGAAAACTGATGATTTTAATGTTCAGTTCGTTGGTATTAAGCCATTTTTGAAAATAATATTGTTATTATTGATTTACATACATCCTGTATGATTTCAAGGTTTTTTACAATTTGTTATAAACTACAATCAGGTGCGTATTTCACAGCTCGAGGATTAGTAAAAAATAAAATATTAAAAAAATATATTATGTACAAAATTTTTATAAAACTTTATGCATATAAAACGAGCTTTTTATTAACAACCGTCGCATCTATTACTTAATGAATATATAATTTTAAATAAATTATAATATATATGGAATGCATTGTCTTCGACGACTGATTTTTCATCGTTAGATTTAATTGTATGAGATATATTTTATAACTATACGTGACGTATGTACACTGTGTATACAAGTATATTATTGTAATAGATGATGTATTGATGTTTTAAATTAGCAAATGAATATAATATAAGTATACCTACTTTATACATGTAACAATTAGTGTAAAGGAATGTTAAAGTTATATAAGATGGATTTGTATTTAAAAGAAGAGAATGATTCGTTTTTAAGTAAAGAAAGGATGTGGCAGATTAAATATATTTTATGAGAAGGGATCCAAGTTATAAAGTAGTAGACAGTCTCTCAGCGGTGCGGCACACAAACTCACTTACTAGGATGAAGGAACCGAAACGGAATATTAATCAACGTCAAGGGCCCGATCAGCCATATTAGATATAATTCAAAATCTTAATTTTAAATTAATGTGTGACCGTAAATTAATCAATAAGAAAACCATACGTATAATAATATGATGATGTTGTAAACTTTCTGCGCTCCTGTGTACTTATCAACATACTGTAGTTGAAACGTGATTGATGGATACCTACTCCGCACCTAATATAAACCTCGAAACGTCATATCCAGTGCTACCCTAACCATATCGCTGAGCTTTTAACGTCTACCTAAGATATATATGTATTTTAAACTTTATACCTGCGCAAGGCGACCACCGCGTCGAGATGCCAATCTTAGTAATCGATGCAGTACCGCTATGCCACGCTGTTTTTGATACTTTGGTAAAACCTACGTATATACATTTAATACGCATATGAAAACAAAATGTATGATCCTTTGGCTAAACAAGACCACACCATAAGTCAATTATTTAAAATAGGCTATTCAAAAACAACATATTTTACATTCAAAATCTATATTTATATTTTATAAAGTATTAAAAAACTCTTGAAAGAAGTCATGTGCCAGCGACGATCGACTTTTTTATATAAAATCATAATATACAAAACTTTTTTATAAACTTTTCACGACCACTTTTCAAAGCAGAAAGTGGGCGAGAAATATTTTGCGATGTAAAATGCATATCACACAGCCGTGTTACATTTCTAGCTAATGAACTTATTGTCTGCTTGTCTAATTTATTCTATCTGTATCATTTAATGTGTGTTATTGACGTTACGCAGATCCTGTTTAGAAATATAAGAAAACATTAGTGTTGATATTGATGTACCCATTCCACATATCTAATTGTGTAACTTATATGAACCCGCTAAACCTAAACCCACTGCATTCTGGAACTGAATCATTCAAAAACATATATTGAAGTTGTACGTACTATTAACACTTGTGTTCCTGGCTTTAATAAACTCTAAATGAAATTATTGTTTTATTTGTTCAATTTAATATTCACTCTGATAAAATCTTTCGATGTGGTTGGGTCCTCGTAAAATGTAATTCTGTTTGCGCAATAATTGATTTAATTTGAATTTTTCATAATTTATTTTTGTATACATACACATATTGGCCCAGAACCACAGATAATATAATACTAGCATACAGATACCTCATCCCATACAAAGAACCCATGCCGACGTAACTAGCGTTTTTGACTGCTTATTCTGGCAATTTTTTGTACATCGAACGCATTCGGTTCTGTTTCACGGTGATGGTGTTAGCAGCGACTTGCAAGTAAAAGGGTTTACTAGGTTCGTGAATATTTTTTTCTTTAAATACAGTGAAGGTTTGTTTTCTAGTATTTATTTGCACGTTTTTACAGTATTTTTGCACCAAAATATGTTAAAATGCAAACTTTAACAATCGAGTGGAATGCCTCAGAAATTTAAAAATGCGCTATCTATTGGCATCAATTTTAAATTATGCGTCTAATAATCTTTGAAATGTGAATTAAGAGCCCAATATTCCATAATTTTGTACTTAGGAGAGTTGATTAAACAAGAACATACAATTTATAAGTTCAATTCCAGAAAATGTTAATTTTAAACACATTCAATAACAGATGGATGTGCATATCGCGCCATCTAGTGAGATTTATTTGAACCAAATTTTCTTTCTTAGCAATGAGACCCCGTGCCCAGAACTAAACTTTGAGAAATGGTGACTTCAAAATTATAAATTATAATTCTTCAATATTTTAAATCGGTTCAGTTTTTCGTTCCAACACGCACTTCAACAAACGCGATAGGTACTAATCTCATGTTAGACTTAGGAAGGGTATAGACGCGCTGTGATTGTCTAACACATAATTAATGAAGACAGTGTGTTGATAATTGACTACTGACGTAACTTCGACCTGCTAATGGAATTAGAGTTCGGTTTGATAGTCACAAGGTTTTAATGGCCCCATAGTTATGAGACTTCAATCAATAACCCCAGTTAATAAAGCGGTTTCGAATTAGTTTCCTCGTTAACAAACTTCATGAACCCTATCACGAAATAGCATGACTGCCGCTCGATCTATCTGATTTCACAGACTTGCGATAAATTGAAGAATCCCTTTTCGATCGCGCGCCGTTAACGGACAAATAAATAATAAATAAATAAATGAGAAAAATATTGCAGAAGACGTGAATGTTCTCACTTTTATTGTTGGTTTTTAATGGTTTAGAGTCTTTTCTTTTGATTTGTTGAAAGTTGTTATGTAATCAATTCTACTCCAGATTCCAAACAAATTAGTTGCAGATTTTGAGCATCTTGTGCATCTTGTGAAAGTGGTGAACATTAACTCTCTTAAGCATTTAATGCTTCAAGATACGATGCAGCATATACAAGGCAAGTTATTCGCAGTAAATGTACCTACACATAGCTAAAGTATTTTCTTGATTTATTAGAGACCTAGTTCCTGTACAATTACAGTATACCAGCTTTTTCCTGCGGCTTCGCTCCCGAGGACCCATTTTCGGGATAAAAAAATTGCCAATGTCACTCCGGATTAATGTAGGTTGCCATAGTTGAAATATTTTTTTAAATCTGTTAAGTAGTATTTTAATGTATCCATTACAACAAACTTACAAAAATCAAATCTTTCCTCCGCGCCGCGTTAAAAGTGTTTTATCATCCCAAGGTAATACAAACTATCTTATGACCTTCCCAGGGTCTCAAACTATATCAGGGTCAATAGATCCAGAGATTACCCCCTACAACCTCACAAACTCACAAACTTTACCTCTTTATAATATTAAAGTATAGATATATTAGTGTAGATTTGAATGTTCTTGGTTTCTGCATCAAATTGCAATTTTTTGAGTAGCCGCAAACAACTGAACAGCGAAAAGTAAAAATTATACCGGAAGCGGGCGATGAAATTGGAGATAGAATTCCGGGAGCCATCGGGAGTCGCCACATGCTCACTTTTATCCTTACTATAAGGCGAAAGATAATAGGCGCCCCACGACCGTGTACTAAAGTAAGTGTATTTTATCCATAGTTTGTTCCTTACTCCACCTTAGTGCTTTTTTTAAATTAATCAGGATTAATTTCGTTGTGAGTTCCAAGACAATTCTAATTTATTGCTTCGCTACTTCAGGTGGTCGCTGAGTCTGACTTTCAAGCGTTGCAGCCTTCTTATTTTCTTATCGCAGTTAACTTTATGTATTTATATTATTTGAATGCAGTTGCAGTGGTCTTTTAAGAATGATGTAGATAGTATTCAACCGTTAGCCTCTATAACCTTATTTTTTCGGTTTATTTTTTTGTTTACGGAGTAACACCTTGCAAAGGCGCGAGTGTGGTATTTTTGCCTCACTAAAACCACACCGGTGATCACCATCAGCACTTGGAAGGGGTAACCTCGTTACCACCACCCCGTTACCTCTTAAAAGAGCACTTCGGAACCCCCTCTGTGCAACGCCTGTTAGGGCACGTCCCTGGGGAGACTGAGAAGCGTCTCCCCTGAGCCTCGCTGTGCACGGCAACACGTGATCGCTGTGCCACCGTCTTTCCTGGAGTCACTTGGTGGGTGGACAGAGTCCCTAGTATGGACACCCGCGACGCCGGAGTCCCGCTTGCCTATGATGCAGGCGGACTTTCAGCGTTAGGCATCGAGGCGGTTGCCTCCCTGACACCTTTTCCGAGAGGGATCGGCCCTCTAACGATCCCGCTCGGCGGCCTCCTTCTGGATCATCGGCGTTTCCGTCCAGTTTTCTGTCTCTGCCTGCATTGCCCTCACAACTGCTGGCAATGACAGGTCTCGCCCGATCCTGATGACCAAACCTGCCGCTCAGACGCAGGGCACTATTCGAGCGTGTGCTATACAGAATCAAGATCGCCTCCACAATGGTGGCAATAAGCCGTGGCCTCTCGTCCAATCCTATTCAGGTACTCACCGAAGCAACCATGCCCGCAGCCTAATTGCGTAAGTGAATTCTGCAAAGGAAACAAGTCGATTCTTTCAAAGACTCAGAATAATTTCTTTCAACTTTTTCGGTATTGCGAAACTAATTTGGAAAGCTGGCGTTAGCTTTCCAAATCCTCCTTTGAGTTGAACACAGACTACTTAGAGATACTACGGAGTTGAAGATATATGACATTTGCATTACACAATACCAATAGTGAAGTTTTATCTCGATTCTTCCGCTTTCATTCATTCTTTTACAATCAATTCTACGCCAAAATATTGGTAATGAAAGGAGCATAACCTATCCGTTTCAGAGTGTAATATGCAATACGAAAAGTCGTTTTTGGGAAGATTCCAACTTGTTTGCTTTGCAAAATTCACTTACGCAATTAGGCTGCCGGTCAGCCTGTAGGAGATACGCTCCCCTCTTTTCAGCTAGGCTTCGAAGTGCGGCAGTACAGCTTCGACAACGCGATTGCGTGAGAATTTGGACGTTTTTTTTTTAAATTGAATGGCCTATTACAAATTCCTTAACACATTTTGACAATGGTTTATAAGATCTACATAAATAAAGCTGATCCAAACTGAAAATCCACTTAAAGAGTCTTAAGTATCAACCAACATTATAAAGAGGATATTCTTAAGGCCTTATCCTTTTTGTAAGGAATTCTCGGTTCGCTGAGCGATGGACTAGATAGGTACCTACTCCGTCCGCTGAATTTTAGACACGCGACCACGTAGGCGACTTGAGTTACCTAAAACTTCCTGAATTTTTCACATGTTTACTTTAATAAGATGCTAAAGTACATTATGGTACAAGTGTGTAATGTTGGTGATTACCGCTGAGGCGCCATTGATACCCGAGCCGTGAGGGTCTCAAGAGAGCTGAGGACGGTAATCATCAATACACACGTGTATCATACGACGTTTTACAACACACTTGTGAAGAAAATAATACTAAAATCATTTTCAACAGTGAAAACGAATTGTGAATTTTTTTTCGCAATGGCGGGAAAAAATAATCTGTTTTCATATGCGCCCGCATCTAACAATGGCGATCGGCCATAAACTAAAAGAATGAGGTTTCTTTTGGCTTTTCACGGATAGCGTTTTAGCCACGTACAAAATGGGGAATTTCAAGTTTTCTTTATTACAGAGAAAACAAAACTTATATTTGAGTGAAAATTTTAAGTTGAAATTATCTATTTAAATACGAAATCGCATGCAATAATCAAGCAATAGGTACATTAATTTATTTGTACTATTGAGCACGATCTTATTTGTATCGAAACTTTTTGAGAACAAAGCAACTCAACCAATCTTCTTCTGCCACCTCGCCACTTACCAATAAAAACTCAACCGATAAAATAAAACTCTATAACTCACTTGTGAATAATAGCAATGAAAAAGTCACAGTTTGATTACAGGTGTCATTATGTGCTTAATTGCGGTGAAATTAGAGCCACTTTATGAGCAACTGTGTTGAAAATATATTTCCACATGGTATGCTGTCATTCGGCAGGGACAAGGTGAGGAGGAAACAAGATAATAAATTAGATTATTATTTGGTCGTGGCTCCATGATCGTTATAAAGTGGGCTTGTTTGCGGTCATAGGCGAACTGCAGCGGTTTATTGTGTTAACTCGTGTCTCCGAATAACTAAATAATTAGATCTTGACAGGATATGCCGCCTGCTACACTACATTATGCATTCCAAATGTAATTAGAGTCCATGTTCGAGGTTTATGATTCAGTTATACGAGAAGCGGGGAGTTGTTAGGGGCTCAGAAATAACAAGAATAGGAAATGTTGGAAGGAAAATTACGCTTTTTATAAAACTCGGAGAAAAGTCATTTTTAGGTTACGTTCATTACGTCACCTGTGGGTAAGAGCATGGACTTTGTCAAATAGGATCAATAAAGTTATTAAACGTAAATGTAAGAATGTGATTTTTATATTTCAATGATAAATATTCAATTAATAAATGAATTATCCAACTAAGCGTGAACTGTACAATAGGAAGGTATACCTATATTATGATATTCATCTTTATCCCTTGATAAGATTATACATTATAATCGTATTTCGACCACAACACCTAAAGAAAACTTACCTAAAACAAGATTATATTGACACTAAATTTAAATTAAAAATTTCCATAAACACCGCTATTTTCTTTTTATTTCATTCTTTTTAAACTATTTAATTAATCTAATAGTAGAGACGCTGCGATCAACAATCTACCGAACACGCAATTATGACACGATATCTTGCGAAAATAATAAAAAATACCTGATTCAAACAGTAAAACGCCCACAACTTTTGAACAGCTGAACCGATTTTCACCAAAAATAGCTATAAACACGCCCGATTATATCACCTCTCAAAAATCAAAAACGGTTCATCTGTTTAGGAGCTATGATGCCATAGACAGATACACAAACACTATATAGCACCCCTCTTTTTCCTCTTTTTTTGGGATTAATAATGTTGGTTTTGGAACCTGTTTTTGGGCATTGTTTAACAAGCAGACAGATGAATGGCTTAACATAACATGTCAACGGATTAAATGAAACATAAAGGACTAAAACCTTAAATTACAAACACAGCCAAAGTAAATGTTTGCTTGAGATTTAATATGTCGGCTAAATGTTTACATTAAAGCAAATAGGGAGCGAAATCTTCTGAAAGTACTCCATCAATGTAAAGTCACCGGTATTGTCGATGTAGCTACACCTCTAGCAGGTGTGGGTAGGGAGTAATGGGTTCCGATCAATCAATAAACTCAGCTGTCGGTGGAAATGAAAAACCTGCCAGTTGCATGTTCCGGTATATAAAATAAGATGTCGTAGTCAACAAATATGTTAGGAACCGAACAAAGTCTAGAACTTAGTGAGACACTGATTAGGTAGACAGAACAGGTGTTAATTTATGTAGACCAAAAAAATTATTAAGGGTAGTACAATCTTAATCAAATCGAAATTATCACAATCAGCGATTACTTAATTGTTATTTTTCTACGTTCCGAATTTTTACTATTATAATTCTAATTGATGTGTGTAGGTATTTATTGACCTATGTTTAATGTATCAATACTACTAGGTCCCGGGTTTTTCCTAGCTTTTTCTTAATCAACCCTTTCTAAGTCCATTTCGCCAGCATGACGTTCGCGACGCTTGTCCTACGCGCTGGTAAGACAGGGTATTTATATGCAGATCACTTTAATATGCTAATATCCTACGAACTTGCTCTCTATGTATGCTTCTAAGAAAACCTTGTAAAGTTTATAAAGTTTTTTATGTTAACGCGTCCACTACCTGCGTATTAATATTGTTTTTATAGTGAACATAAATATTATCGTATAATGCAAAATCTGAAAAGTGTTTTTCCTAGAACACGGACTGCCTATAGATATATAAATTACTGAAGGGATATTTCAAAAAATTTCATGAAATTGCAGCATCGATAGCAACTATACTCCATTTGAAATAACATTAGACATGTTCCCAAATCTTTTTACAGTCCGTTCAACCGATTTTGAGTTCCATCCCGGCAGCATAAGGAGGACATAAAAAGCATAAACCTGTTACTAAAACAAACTGTTTACTACAGCTACCATATGTCGTATCACTAACGCAATAGAAGTCAAAATCGGTTGAACGGGCTGTAAATTGGGCTAATTTAAACGTCTATCGCAAATGGAGTTTAGTCAAATAAATCTGGCAATGAAGAGTAATCAATGATAAAATGAGACTTGACGCACGCACGAGGTTACGATATGTAAACATAATAGCAGGGGGGTGACCATAAGCTCTTAGAGTAAGGTTATTTTGAGTGCGTGTAAGGGACAGATGTATATGACTTGTATACATCTGTCACTTACGCGATCTCAAAATAACCTTACTCTAAGGGCTTATGGTCACCCCCCTGGTGTTGAAACCGGGATATTTCACAGTATGCACATGATCACGTTCCGACTATACTATTTCGCCGGAGGAGCTCGCCGGTCGCCGCGCCCGCTGACCGCGGCGTCTACTGAATTATAATAAGCCCCGTATCGACTAACTTTTCACAGAAATCTACTTGCGACTAAAAGATTGCTACATTCAAAATGAATTTGCAATCACGGAAACGCTTATACGGGGTCGAAAAACAAGACTTGTGATGAGAGACGGAGAATTAAGTTCTGTATTTACGAAGCTATAAGGACTCGGCTTGTAAGCGAAGTATTTGTCAGATACAACTATCACTGAAAGTGTTAAATTACAATAATATCGAGGTCGTTCTTAAGCTCTTCAGAAAACAATCGCTATAATATCGTGAATGGATTCAGATTTATGATATACACGGACAGAGCAGCTGCCAAAACATAACATTAACCTTTTTCAGTATGCCTTATAATCTGAAATATTTTATACAATTACTTACCGAAGTCATGAATTTAATTAAAGGTTTAATGAGGTATGATTTTCTGCCCACTATATAATTGCAAGAAAGTTAAACTATAAAGAAAGCACTTACTGAAACAGTTTCTAAGTAAGTACTTATTAAATTCAGTGAGCAAAAGAAACCGCTGAAGTAAACGTTAGAAAAGAAAACCTTTATTTAATTATATTTATCGTGGGCTTAAGTAAACGTAGTGAAAATTTGCTTGGTATTAGGTGGCTACAAAATGGTATTAATGTAATTTGCGTCCGTAAATACGCACTTGTTCTTTAAGCTCGGTGGCCCAGTCCATTCAATCTTGTCGTTGAGCCAGCGCGGGATTCTCTCAGCGAACGCTCTACAATTCCATTGAATAAAAGCTTTATGAAATTCTGTAGCTTTTGTCGCGCTTCTTTTCTGAGGGGATTTATGTTTCTATTTATGACATCCTTGCAGACAATGAACGCTAGGTATGAACGCAGCTCTTACATGTTTAGTTTCTGCTGAAAACCTTTGCAATGATACTTAGCTATAGTTTTACAAAAGTCTTTCTACGGATTCTTACCTACTATTTTATTACTTAGTTCGCAATTATTTGAATTTATTTCTTCTATTATGGTATTTGCCGTTTTATATAGGTATATTGCTGTTTACTCAATTTATTCTCGAGCTAGATCGTAAAATAAGATGCCTTATCTTAATCTCATCAGAACGCCAGATAAACACATATTTGTGATTTATCGTTATGGCTTTATAACTATCAATAATAGTAATAATACGAGTATTTATCATATCGGTATTTTATACTTGGTCCGATCGCAAAAGTACCTAGTTTATAATCATGCGAACTATCGTTCTAGAAATATTTTGCTCTATCCATATAGTCGTAACTACCAAGTTTGTCAAACGTTATGGGTCGAAAAATATCAATCCAAACTCAGACAGTTGTCGCAACTTAGTGCCGAGACACACAATTATTTCCAGTTCAAAACTGTATCTAAGAAACAATGAATAAATTTTCCAGCACGTTACGATAATCGCTACCCACACGTGTATTGTTCATACATCAAGCCACCTCGACCCAAAACTAGCGCCCGCAAGCATTCTTAATATATGTATGTAGGGGGATAGCCACGGAACCCACTACGTATGTTTTTTCAAAGTATTATTATGTTTATCTTTCGCAAAGGAAACTGCCCATTCCCCGCCATTGTCATCGACGCGGAACACCAACGACGACAAACTCCGCGATGGCAGCCTTCGCCTCGGGCTACCGACCCTTACCTAACTCGTCTTGGGACACATATGGCACTCCAAAATACTTACATTATATTGGAATTACACATTACTTACCTTTACCTTTAACTTGAGTAGTCTTTGAGGACCCCTTTTTTTCGAAACGACCCTAATAAACTACTTCAACATTACCTAGGTACTGTTAAATATGAGCCTACAAAAATTGCTGAAAATGGGGTACCCTATCTGACTCCGCAAGCAATTATAATCACGATCAGACCCTTTTCCTATAAAACTCTTAAAAGTAATTTGATCATAATCCTCTTATAATTCCTTTTCTTTAAGATTATCCTTTCCGGTGCTCGGATTCGATTAAAGCAGGTAATGAAGGCAAAACTGGCCGTTTTTAGAAAGTGTTTTAATTTAAATAAAGTGAACTATCCATCAATCACGGAGTCGGATCGGAGGCGTTAACGAGTGACTCGTGTGATGGCCTGCTCTCTACACAACATACGCATTACATTTTTAACCGACTTTAAAAAGGAGGAGTTTCTAAATTCGACTGTATTTTTAGGGTTCCGTACCCAAAGGGTAAAAACGGGACCCTATTACTGAGACTTCGCGGTCCGTCTGTCTGTTTGTCTGTCTGTCACCAGGCTGTATCTGAACCGTGATAGCTACACAGTTGAAATTTTCACAGATGATGTATTTCTGCTGCCGCTGTAACAACAAATACTAAAAACAGAATAAAATAAATATTTAAGTAGGGCTCCCATACAACAAACGTGATTGAATTGCAGTTTTTTTGCGATAATGGTACAGAACCCTTCGTGCGCGAGTCCGACTCGCACATGGCCAGTTTTTTTTTTATGTGTGTCACCTCAAAACTTTTTACTGGGAGAACCAAATTTGATGATTCTATTTTTATTTGAAAGCTCATGTGGTCTCATTTAAATTTGGTAAAGAACTTCAGAGATACAACAAAATTCTTCAATAAACAACGGCAAATCTTTCGGGATTGCTGCAATGGCTTGTTTGTTTACTGTTTACGGCGTTTCATAACATAACATCTCGCCGGTACGCTCTAAAGGGGTACTCAGATGTGTACAGTTCACCCTGGTACACTCTCATTGAACCGGTTATGTTCAAGTTTTATGTATTATATATATTCAGTTTTATGTATGTCATAAAACGAGGAAACAAAAACAGGAATACCGACTTCCTAAATTTAAGTTATTTTCCACTTTTTAGTGTTTTTTTTTGGAAGTCGATTGTATTTTTTTGTAAAAATGATTTTATGTTTTGAACCGTTATCTATCGCAAATTAATTACGTTGTTGGTAATTTAGTAAGAAGATAATATCTAATCAGATTTGATTGATTCATTGTGTTCACTGTCATCGAATGCTGAGTCATGGGTTTTTTTGTTGTTGAACATCCTTGATGAACATTTTGAGATTACCTCCATCATCATAATAAGCTCATTATTTATATCATCTAAATGACTGATAGGTGATCCAATCACAGTATTACAGGTTTGATGAATGCATTTATGATAAGCTATTTGTAGAAACATTATGACACACACCCCAGATTTCTGATTGACTTCGTATCTAAAGGTCCTATTCGCAAAACGACCTATGAGCAGATCGTCCTATTCTAAAAATGACCTAGTAGCAAAACGACCTATAAACAAAATAATGGGAATGGTACAGTCATACTACACAAATATGAGATTTTTAAAATATAAATAAAAAATTAAATCCAATTCAATCAAAATCCGCGTTGTTTTTTAGGGTTCCGTTTTAAAAAACGGGATGATATTACTAAGACTCCGCGGTCCGTCTGTCTGTCTGTCTGTCCGTCTGTCACCAGGCTGTATCTCAAGAACCGTGATAGCTAGACAGTTGAAATTGTCACAGATGATGTACTTCTGTTGCCGCTATAACAACAAATACTAAAATTAAGTGGGGCTATATTTAAGTGGGGCTCCCATACAACAAATGTGTTCTTTTTGCCGTTTTTTGCGATAACGGTATGGAACCCTTCGTGCGCGAGTCCGACTCGCACTTGACCAGTTTTTATTTTTGCGTTCAGTTCGAAAGTGATAACCCTCTGTGGCCGTAAACAGTCGAACTTCCTCTCGGGAGGTAAGCGCGGAACACGGCGCAGTCAGTTCTGGCGCTTAACTCCCCAAGTTTGTCACCCGCATGTCACACCTTGTGGCAGCCGCATCATGTCGCGAATATCGGTGTCCAGTGCGTCTGGTACGGATAGGGAGGCAAATTATATCCTGTCGCTCCCTTTCTGTTGCCTCCTTTGCGACCATCACTTTCTCGCAGAAGGGGGTGACTGCATCCCACGCGCTGTCCCTTCCGGCCATGGACTGGACCATAACCGGATTCGAGTCGTTATTCTCAGCACCGACTGCTGCGATGAGCATACGGAGCTGCTCAACCTAGGCTGGGAACATCTCCAGATGCCGCCGCCTTCACCCTCGAGTGTGAGCCCACAACAGCTTTCTGTTCCATCGAACCCTTCATCAGACCTGAAGTATTTTTAACACCATCATCAGATGGTTGACTCGCCACAGTGCAATAATGCTTTGATTCTTCTTTTAATTTCATTTTTACTTCTATAATCTATATATATAAAAGAGAAAGTATGTATGTATGCTCCTTATAGACTCCGAAACGCCTGGGCCGATTTTAATAAATTTTTCAGACGATCTTTAGATTGACCCAGCGGTTAATCCTGTAAAGTTTGGTGGCGATCGGAGCATTTTTTTTTTAGCTAGTAAATTATATAATGAGCCATGACGAAACATCGATGGTAATATTTTAGTGTAACTATACTTTGACAGTAGGACGTTCAAATAATAGGATGATTTGCTAATAATAATATTTTGAGAATATGGCGTTGTGCTCATAAGTGAATAGGACGTTTTGATCATTGAGGTAATAATGTACTACGCACGTTTTGATATGGAGTCTTCTGATTTAAGAATTTGAAGGTGAGTATTTGTCAAATCTACTTCAGCCAGAAAACCTGTCAAACTTTTGGCATTCAAGTTGGGTTTGACACGTTCTTAACTCCAAATACTCAATTCAGAAATCGGTCCACAATCCACAGTTCAGAATTTTTTGTCATTATGCATTCATAGCATTCCTTAATGCACAAAGTAATTTTATTTTAGAGCTCTTGTCATTAAGCCCGTACCTAGCTCCTAAGTAGGGTAGAAAGGACTGTTAATATCGAAATTACCGAAACCAAGATTCATTTATTTCCATTTGTGTCATTCCACATTTTCCGCCGGGAGCGTAGTGGCGTCCCCCCGGCACCGGGCACCGGGCCCCGGCTCGCAGCTGGACTCTCCAAGAATATAAATTACATTTCATTTTACCACTTACAGTATACGCGTAAGTAATGAATGCCCTTTTAAATCATTTCAGCCTTCACAATATATTACAATTCAATTATTCCATACATTTGTAAGAGAACGTTCTAATCTATATATATAAAATGCTTTGTCCTGAATGACTGACTGACGGATCAACGCACAGCTCAAACCGCTGAACGTAGAGACCTGAAACTTTAAAGGTGTATTCTATGTATGATGTAGGCATCCGATAAGAAAGGATTTTCCGAAATTCTACCCCTAAGGGGGTTAAAAAGGGGGGCAAAGTTTGTATGAAAAATCTAATTCCTTCGGCTAATATTTTTGAAACTTGGCGCAAATAGTAATCTAAGTACATGATAAAGATTGACATTATTATTTTTTTGAAACTACCCCCTCAAGTCGATTTAGGGGGTGTTGAAATTTGTATGGCAGAATCTTATTTCATGGGTAACTAAACTTGAAACATTACACAAATACTAAAATAAATAAATAATAAAGGTTGTTATTATTAGTTTTTCGAAACTACCCCAAACGACGATTTAGGGGGTGTTAAAGTTTTTTTGAAAATCTTATTATTAGGTTAATAAACTTGAAACTTGGCATAAATACCCAACTAAGTAAGCAACAAAAGGTTGCATTAATTAGTTTTTCAAAAATACCCCCAAAAGTCGATTATTTTTTTTTTAAGAATCGTACTTCTTAGGTTAATAAACTTGAAACTTGACACAAATATCAACCTCAGTAAACAATAAAGGTTGTCATTATAAGTTTTTCGAATCTACCCCCAAAATTTGATTCTCCCTCACTCTCCCACCCCCTAGGGTGTCAAATTTTTTTTGAAGAATCTTATTTATCCATACTAATATTATAAATGCGAAAGTAACTCTGTCTGTCTGTCTGTCTGTTACCTTTTCACGCTTAAACCGCTCAACCGATTTAGATGAAATTTGGTAAGAAGATAGTTTGAGACCTTAGAACGGACATAGGCTACATTTTTTTGCATAAAATGCGAAGGGGTGAAATGTTAGGGGGGTAAATTTTGAATGAAACTTCTTATTATGGCTTAAGCCGCTGAACCGATTAAGATGAAATTAAGGTGTGAAGATAGTTTGAGACCCTGGGCAGGACTTAGGCTACTTATTTTTTGCATAAAACACAAAGGGGTAGAAATAGGGGGGTGGGTTAGATTTGTATGAAACTTCTTATTATGGCTTAAACCACTGAACCGATTTAGATGAAATTTGGTATGCAGATAGTATGAGACCCTGGGATGGATATAGGCTACTTTTTTGTATAAAACAAGGTGCTGGAGAAATGGGGTGGATTAGTTATAAAATATGAAAATAATATGAAACTTCTTTTTATGGCGTCCTTCTTATTCGGCTGTAGGCATGATATAATTGTTTATGACACTCAAGTCAATTTGAAAAAGTCAACTTAATGTCAGTGTCCGTGAAAGTGTTAATTTAAGCTAAGCTTTAAAATATTCTTTTGCTTATTTTTATTAGGGGGATATCTTTATGCTGTGGATATGCCTCGCAAGAGTAAATCTCATCTGAGCCGTAGCTCTAGCAGAGCTCGAACAGCAAGAGTAGCTAGAAGCCAAGAAACAGAGGAGCAGACTCAATCCATCTAATTTTAGATGCTGAGCGTCACGCAACCCAAAGAACAGCTGAGACTTTCGATCAGATTCAGGTTCGCCAACTCGCAGATGCTGAACGTCACGCAACTGAAAGAGCTGCTGAGACTTTAGACCAGATTCAGGTTCGCCAACACGCGGATGCTAAGCGTCACGCAACTCAAAGAGCTGCTGAGAGTCCCGACCAGACTCGGGCTCGCCAACTCGCAGATGCTGAGCGTCACGCAACTCAAAGGGCTGGTGAGACCTATGAGCAAACACAGGCCTTTAGATGCCGAACGTCACGCGTCATCGATAGCTGCTGAGACGCCTGAACAATCCCAAATACGGCGTATTTTACGAGCTCAACGGCAGTCTGAAAGGAGACGTACGTTTGCAAGAAATACATGGGAGTCGTTCCACAACGCTGCGTCTGATTATGACCCATTGATTGATTACACTAACCATCGATTAGTTCTCATAGGGAACATGGATAAAAAATGTAAATATTGTGAAGCACTCAGAACAAAGGGTATGTGTCGCTCTGGTGGAAAAGTTTAAGTTCAAACGCTTGGTGAGCCAGAAGAACCACTCAAGTCTTTGCTTTTGTATGACAGTGATGAATGGCGCCGTTTTTTAAGCAGAATAAGAAAATATAATACATGCTTCCAAGCAAGCTTGAAGCAAGTGGCAGCAGAGTGACTCACCCTGAAACTCTACAGGGTGAGTTACCACCCTTAACTCTACCCTGTAGAGTTTCTTAACTCTTTAGAATTATCTGGGGTACCGTCCCATACGTTGAGGCTGAAAGTTGGTGTCCCAGTCCTGTTAATGAGAGAAATCTGGACGCACCAAAATTATGTAATGTCAACCGGCTACAAATAACACACCTGGGACGCAATATAGTAAGGGCAACAATTATGTCAGGAATAGCAAAGGGAGAAGATGTAATGATTTCACGTATTCCGATACTCCCAACCGATATGCAAATCCAATTTAAAAGGTTGCAATTTCCCCTTAAAGTGACATTAGCGATTACCATAAATAAAGCTCAAGGGCAAACACTTGAAGTTGCAGATGTGCATTTAGAAAAAACTGTTTTTTCCCACGTTCACGAGTATCAAGTCCACATAATCAATATGTTTTAGCAAAAAAAGATGGTAAAACTAAAAATATTGTTTACACGACTGTTTTAAAGTAAGTTATTAAAAATTACAACTCTGTGCTCACAACCCATTTCCACACTTTTGACGACCTAAACAATATTTATAAGAATCAAAAATCAAATTAGTACCTACTGCATTTTATGTTACGCAAAATACGCTATTTTTGTACTACTACTCTGTGTTTCCTTTTCTACGTTTTACGTGAGCGAAGCCGCGGGTAAAAGCTAGTATAATATATAACTTATTAATCGTAAGCGATTAGAATGTATGAATTAACCGAGTTGATAAAGGTATCGCGGCTAGTCTATTTGCAATTCTAAACGTGTCTAACTAAGGCCCAATATTTCGCTCTACTGACTCAAAAACCAGCCAAGTACGAGTCGGACTTGCGCACGAAGGGTCCCGTACCACTACCGCCAAAAGCGGCAAAACAATCACGTTTGTTGCATGAGAGCCCCACTTAAATAATTATTATATTCTGTTTTTAGTATTTGTTGTACGGCTACAAAAATACATCATCTGTGAAAATTTCAACTGTCTAGCTACCACGGTTCATGAGATAGAGCCTGGTGATGACACACAGACAGACAGACAGAACGTGGAGTCTTAGTAATAGGGTCCCGTTTTTACCCTTTGGGTACGGAACTCTAAAAATCTAAATGTTCACAATCACTTGATCAAGTTGCCACTTCGTGAAAGCGGTTTTAGTTAGGATCCAGTTTTCGGTACCGTATGTCTATCTCTAGTTGATTACGTAATAATACAATTTGGAAATTCTTAGTAGTTTTATTTAATATGGAACCAACATAGTCACGGTACGTTCGTCACTATACACTATGTTATTATTTTTATCGAAGGCTAACCCGTAGCCGTTATTCACAGATAGTCTCAACACCAACTGACTGCTTTCCTTGTCAACAGAATATATTCCATTGTGCGCCACAAAGTATGGAGTCCCTAACGCATCTGTAGTAGCTCCACGAATACTTATGTCATTACCGTGTACTAACGTCGGTGATCTACAGCCTTTCTTCAATACATACAATCCTGTTGGGTTAACGAAATATAAATTACTGTTAGCGTCGAATACAAAGTGTTGAATGAGGTTTTCCTTCGCCTCTGGAACTAAGCACTTCGTATTGTCTTTGTAGATGTACAGGTTCTGCTTTGCTGTGTCTACGAAGTACAAATCGTCGCTGAAGTACATATCAAAGATATCTGTTTTGTGGACAAGGGCTGGCTCCTCAATGTCGTTGGAACAGTAATTGTATTTGTATATGCCGTCGCTGCCTCCGAGGTACACGCGGCCGGTTGCCTGATCTACCGCACTCGCAAACCCATTACGAAGTCGAGGTACAATAGAGGTCAATCCAGTATCGAGGTTCAACACCACCGACTGAAAGCTTTGATCTGAAAATTCGTCTGCATTTATGCAGAAGAACAAAGTATTCCGCTTTCTATCTATTGAAAATTTATATGGTATGTTCGCATCCGTTATTATCACATTCTTTTTGTATGGTTTACCACATATTAAGACTAAATCTTTTTCATTTGTAATCATTATTGTAAAATCATTGTAAGACAAACACAAACAATTAATTTAAAAATTACCAGAAAACGTTTACAATAAAATTTGAGATGATTTTTCAAATGTCATGTAACGATGACGTATTGTGACCACATCAGAGTATTGACATGAGCATAGACTTAAAACTTATATTATAAAGGTCAACGATTGGTACCTACAAACAAACTCCGTACTACAAACTGATCACGGGCTACAATAGCTAAAAAAATATACTGGACTGTGATTACTTCCTTTTACTTTCATTATACCTAATAACGATAGTGTGGTCTTCCATAAAAATTCAATTTTCCTTATGTGGCACAGCTACACTAAAAATAAGCAAACGACAGGACTAGTTTGATCAAGCAAACACAATTTCAAATGTCTGGTGACGATGCTACAGATAACACTAATACTTAAATCGAGTTATTTTCTAACAAAAGCGGTATTTTTACAGAAAATAACGGTTCAAGCTGTGGTAAAAATTCTTCATCTCTGTGCCCTCTTGAGAAACACCACGTTGCAGCACGTCGCATAATTCAATAAACCTTTCCCTCGACTACGAAAACAAAGATACGTGACATCTGGCAACCTCTGGACATCCTAGAGACGACTGGAGAATAATATCAACACATTTCTGGTTTGCATCAATTTTGTATTTGGCGTTTCATTATTACATATTTGTTAATTAAACGTTATTATCTAATACGGAGGCTTCATATTTTTTAATGATATTGATCACAGAATCATAGACTAATTCCTTTGCGTTAATGCCGTATATGAAATCGATGTGGCTGAAGGTGGTCATTGGCACCTTATACTTTATCGGGTTACTTAATTCTCTGTACAGCCTATCAACATCGTTCACATGTGCCAATGGGTCGCTGTCTGAGTAATGAAGATACACGGGAGCGGTAATCTTAGATAAGTCATAAGGCGGGGGAGTAAACGATCCGTACTCCCTAAAGTTGGATAGTCGAGATCCCTGGTCGTAGCGACGGAAGTATCCGGCGGCTATTCCTTGACCATAGTGTGCAAGTTGTCTTACTGATATACCAGCTGGTGCATGTCCCATGATAACAGGCATCATAGTCTGAAATCATGAATGTATTGTTAGTTCTCTCTTTACGAAGACCCAGGGTCTCTAGACAATTGTCATTCTATCATTGAAAAGGTCGCGATAGCAATTGGAAAAATGGCTTAATTGTTTGGTAAGGGCCTACATACCGGTGCTTCCTCGTGGTCTAACTATTTTGTCAAACTGATTTGACCAAGAGGAAAAAAAATCCCGTTGGTCAATCTTCTAGGATAGATAACTCTTTTTTCATTTGACTTATCTTGTTGCGTACAGTGATGATTAAAATTGACAATAATATTATGTCATTCTCATTTTCCTGTTTTATTTGCATTCAGTATTGCGGTGTTACATTATTTGAATCTAAATGGATTTTAAGTACATAAATCGTAAAAGAGGTAGGTACTCTATAACTGCATGATGGAAGGCAGTATTATTAATTACGAACGTATAAAAATGATGATGATGTGATGATTACCATTATAATTTAATATTGTGTAAGCTTTACACACTATAATACAAATCTATTGTTTTTCTTTTAGAACGACCAAATAGTTAAACATAACGATCACATATTATTATGTATAGCCGATTCGATTCGGTAAGTACGAACTGGATGAACTGATAGACGATTTAAAAAAAAAGACAACATTAACGTGTCTGCCTATTCCACAATTATATCGCGAAACAAAGAATACGAGCATATTAGCCGAGACGATTTCATAATGAAATGCCAATTACAATTTTTTCATAAAGAAATAAGTATCGGTAATTAACTTAACAAATTACGCTGACGCTTTTTTCTTTATGCAAAAATTGTAAATTGGTCCATATGACTTTCCATTTTATTATATTATCATTTTTATTTTTTAAATGACTGTACTTTTCTTAAACCATAACAGTTTGACCACAGGGAAAAACTATTCCTTGTGGTCAAATCAGTTTGACAAAATAGTTTGACCACGAGGAAGAACCGCTACATACGCTTTAGTGCCGTAAAACGGTAACTTTCTAAACCATACTCCTTAGTAACGGCTAGGTTAAAAGGTTTGAAAAAAATATGTATTTATTATTGATTCATGTACATAATTTTGAACACAAGGATTTTTCGTGTAACTAATAGTTTTGCTTTAAAAATATAATTAACAACACTAAATTTTTTCGCAACTTTTGGAAACTCCTCCAAAACGACTTGGATGTTTAAAAATATTTGACACAGAAAAATTTATGACTAGAATTTCTTCTTAACTAACATAGCATATGTAAATCAAATAATATTTTAATAGTATCTCTAAGTAGTCTGTGAATATTTTGCAAACAAAACTGTTCAAAAGGAGGTTTAATATTGATATTTTAGCACGGCCAGTACTGTCAAACGCTATCGAAATTTCATGTGATCAATCCCTTACATTTTGGCATTTCACCATCGCTTACTTCGAATGAAACTTATCTAGAGCCTCTAAATAATATAAAATCCTACTTCCTCAGTTCGTCTCATCAATTTGAACTTACCGCGTTATGTTGTTCTTCATTCCATCCTCCCATCATAAACATAAATGTACTGCAAACAGGTTGCAATGCCGATCCATCGCGGCAGTACTTGCTGCCAAGGTCAGAAGTCATTTCATTGTTGGGTAAAAACTCACCGATGCCGATTAAAGAAGCAATGCTCTGTAAATATTAAAATATGTTCGACTTAGCCACTTCAGTCAATTCCACACACAATTTAAAACACTTTTGAACGACTTACTTCAATCCTATTCGCGTGAGGTGATATAAACCTCAGAAGGGGACTTTGGTTGTTCGCCATATAAGCAACTGGAGCCAGTGCATGCATTGAAATAATCTTGTTGTTGTACTCTGGTCGCATCGCCCCCAGCACGAAGAAGGACGTAGTGCCCTGCGAGTGACCCACATAGTGCAGCTTATCTTCTCCAGACACCGCCAATACGTAATCGATGACAGCGGGTAAATCCAGGTTTCCTATCTGCTCCCATGAGAACCTCCAGAACGCCGTGCTCCGGACAGCATCTGGATCCAATGTGAGGTGCTTGCGAGAGTAGAAGTTACCGCGGGCGTTACCCATCCACACGTCGAAGCCTTCCTCGGCGAGGAGGTATGCTGGAAAAATAACTGGTATTAACTAATGCCCTGTATATGTGTGTTTTGGCTGTCAGAGCACATAGGTTTGAGGCTATTTGTGGTTTCCTATTAGAAATCGTGTTGCGAAGTCCGAGTCACAGGAGTCTGAAGTATATTATTATTTGTGGCAGGTGCTTACCTAATCCGCGGCCTGGACCCATAAGAACATAGTCAGCAGAAGATGTGAGCATCCCATGCATGATGAACACGACTGGTCTCTTCTGGTTTGGAACATTGTTGGCGTCTCGTCCATGAGGGATGCGATGCAATTCCAAGATGTAACCATCTTCTGTTACTACAGAGTGGACTTCAACGGGATAACGATATTTTCTGATCAGGTTAGGCTGAAATAGTTGATACACTAATTGTTACTTAGGAGTTCAAATTTTGCTGCAGCTCGTTAACATTATGGAAAAACTATTTAACAACTCACCACATCCAAAAGCGCATCTTCAAAAACATCATCTGAATAACGCGTGTCAATGCTTTTCAACCATTTCTCTGTGCTGTCAGCTTGAGGAGATCTCCTGGCGGCTGCCAACGAGACACATGTGGCTATGACCACTAACAAACCTCCACGAAACATTATTGACATTCAGTTGCTAACTACTTTCCGTAAACAAGAATATTTCGTCTTTTATAACATCTGGAGATCTGAGATAAAGGTTAAGCTCCGATAACGATAACAATCATGCTAAAATCTGGATAACGCTAGAATAATGTATATATTATCATGTAGATCGATGATTTACTGATGTGCAAAACAACTATTATATGATTTACCATGTACATGATAATACAAAGTATGTAAGCGGTGGCCGCAGACAGAGAGTCCACTTCAATTAAAGTGCCATTTTGCACGCACACATTGACATTACGATTTTACGGGCAGTATTTGACAGAGCTCAGTCGCGACTATCACGAAGGCTAGCGCGGGCGCTTGTTTCGGTTTTTTTTTTTATTTAGCTTATTGGTTGTACAATATTCGGCACGGGGTAGACAGCATAGTTTGGACACAGGTCAGTGAGCGATGTAGATACAGCCAATGTAATGAAGCCAAAAATTACATAAAGATGCTTAAGATATAAAGGTAATAAAAAACCGGCCAAGTGCGAGTCGGACTCGCGCACGAAGGGTTCCGTACCATTATCGCAAAAAACGGCAAAAAAATCACGTTTGTTGTATGGGAGCCCTACTTAAATATTTATTTTATTCTGTTTTTAGTATTTGTTGTTATAGCGGCAACAGAAATACATCATCTGTGAAAATTTTAACTGTGTAGCTATCTCGGTTCATGAGATACAGCCTGGTGACAGACAGACGGACCGTGAAGTCTCAGTAATAGGGTCCCGTTTTTACCCTTTGGGTACGGAACCCTAAAAACTAAATAAGACAAGTTAAACATTTAATAAAAAGAAAATAATAAATTGTTTTAAGTCCATAGACGAATTTGTACATTGTAGCTTTGTTTAAGGAAAGGCTATGAAACTTATCACCCTTTTAGATCTCAACTTTTTTTTATCGAACTTGGCACCTTTTTCACATTTATGTTTTTGTCGAGCTTGGTGCCTTTTCACATGTTTATGTTTTCGGTGAGATCATTTCATTATTAAACCATTGTTACGTCTTGCTACCCTCCAATCTTCGTCGTATGTGGCGTCGTGATCCTTAATTGATATTTGATGCTCTGTCTACCCTCTATATGTAAGCATGATATGATGTATGTTTAGACGAAACGATGTATTTGTGTTTGTAAACTTATATTACCTACTCCTTTTTAACCGACTTACCAAAAAGGAGGGGGTTCTATGTTCGACTTTATGTTTTCATGATATTCGGGTAATCTATTCTGGCATTATAGGTACCTTACTTATCTACTTGCCTATTAGGTAGGTACAACTAAAAAGAGATTTTTTTTTTTACAAAAATATACTACCGACTTCCAAATAAGAAAACTAAAAAGGGAAAAATAACTTAACTTTTGGAAGTCGGTGTCCATAACGCAAAAAAATTGTACCTACCAAAGACACCGACTTCCAAAAGTAAAGTTATTTTTCCCTTTGTAGTTTTCTTATTTGGAAGTTGGTAGTATTTTTTTGTAAAAGAGTTTTTAAATTTTTTAAAATTCAGAATCAATATAGTAGCAACTGTAAAGTTTAGGTAACAATTTTCGAGGATGACGGGAATGGTCCTTCTGTATACTTTGTACTTTGTGATAATAGCTACTGTGTTTGTACGTCATTAAGATGCTATCTAATTAGCACAGGGGTCGTGTGTAGGTAACCGCAGTACAAAAGTACAAGCATATCGTTATTAAGCCGTCGCGTCGGTTTCAAAAAACGTCTGTGTGCAGTTATGTATATGTACATGTTTGTATATAACCACGATGATAGCCTAATGGTATATACGTCATGTTTCTGAGCAAATAAATATATCGCCCTATCTTTTCGCAAAGTCCTATTGATGAATTTTCTTCTATACATCTCTGCCCACATTCTTTGGGAGATACGTCTTTTCCATTGGACAACATCCAAATATGAGTATTGTATTAAAAATGTTTTGGTGAGGAACTCCAAACAAAAACATCTAATTTCATGTAAAAACTACAAAGCCATTTGATTCTGCGCGTAACTCGCAGTAAGACAAAGACAAGACAAAGACAAAGATATTTTATTTCAACTAGGCCACCAAGCGGCACTTTTGAACGTTACATTAAAATGATTCTACCGTGCATTCGGAAAGTAGCTTGTTATGGAGAAGAATGCACAAGAAACTCCATACTTACTCTTTTAAAAAAAAAAAGTTTTTTTTACAATATTTAGGAACATACATTATTAAATTCATACATGTGAGGACAATGCACCCAGAATAGCACTACCCACTATACCACCTACAGACATAAAGTATTAGAAGTACTCACACATGTACTGCGCAGTTATATAATAGCTACTAGAAAAAAAATTACATCCGAAGCAGTCAAGTTATGACCAATCCCAACTGACGGCGTCCGTTCACGAACATGACGCATGAATTGGCACCACCCAGCTCAACCATCATGAAGGGAACCGGATGATCCAACACACGCGCCACCATCAGAGAGACATTTGAGAGAGCATGACACACTCAACGGCCAGGGCACACACAAGTCAACGAACGACGCATAGGTACAGTAAATGGTAGATTTACAGTTGGGTACATAGTACTCACACACGTGCTGTGCAGTTATACAATTCTAAGGAAATTGAGTTTATACAATGCAAATATTAATAATTCATACAGTCTTCAGCAGGTCCAACAATAACTCAAAACAATAATGTTCTGCATATCACTTGTTATTGCGCCCTAGTGGTTGTGGATTGTGGAGCAGGACTAGCATTGAGCCAAGCATTTTTATCAGTGATGTAATCCCCCAACTTATAATATGCCAGCCTACATAGTGTGCGTTTTATACAGGTTTTAGAATGTTGGGAGAAATTTTATTGTAACATTTTGTACAGTACCCCATGAAAGATGAGGCTACTTTAGCCAGTCTGAAACCTGGTTGAACTAATTGGTCCCTATTTCTAGTAACGTAATTATGTCTGTCACCGTTTTTACTAAAAAGATGTAAAATTTTTCTCACGTACATGATGTTTTCATAAATATATTGACAAGGAACCGTCATGATGTTAATGTCCTTAAACAGTTCCCTTAGAGAATCGCGCCGGCGAAGATTATATATTGCTCTGACGGCTCGTTTTTGCAGAATAAAAATTGACTCAATGTCTGCAGCCCTTCCCCATAGTAGGATACCGTAAGACATTATACTATGAAAATAACTAAAATAGACTAGTCTCGCGGTATCCACATCGGTTAACCTACGAATCTTTGCAACAGCATACGCTGCCGAACTCAGCCGCCCTGCAAGGGATACCAAATGAGGACCCCATTGCAACCCTGAGTCCAGCGTGATCCCCAGGAAAACCGTTTTATCGACGAATTCTAGCTTCTCCTTGTTTAATATAATGTCACAATCAGTACTTTTGACATTCGGCAAGGAAAATTTTACGCACTTGGTTTTATTACCATTTAAAACTAAATTATTGGCAGTGAACCAATCCTGAACCTGCCGAAGCGCGTTATTTACGTCGTCAACCCGACAAGTACGTCTATTTATTTTAAAAATTAAAGATGTGTCACCAGCAAATAACACCATGTTTAGTTTGTTTTCCAATAAACGGGGTAAATCGTTTATGTATATTAAAAATAAGAAAGGACCTAAAATTGAGCCCTGGGGTACCCCCATTTTTACGTTTAACCCCGACGAATTCCCACCGTAAGTAATATATGTGTCTGGAAAGCTGCTGTAGGTACTCCAATGTTCAAACAGGGCTATTAGCTTCAGGTACGCCTTCTCATAGTGAAGTTAATAACACTTTGCGACCGAGCTTTGCTCGTGTAAAAAGTTTGTTTTTAAATTTTCTATGATTTAAGAATTTTTCAAAAGGCGGAATATCTTCAAAAGGCGCCTTGACTTTTGGGGAAAAGGCCAGGGTGTGTGGGATTTTTACCTCACTAAAATCACCTCGGTGATCACCATCAGCATGTAGAAGAGGCCCCGTGGCCTCTCAAAAGACCACCCCGGAGCCCCCTCTGCGCAACGCCTGCTAGAGCACATCCCTGGGAAGATTTGAAACCTAGCTAGATCGATTTGTCGCCCCCGAAAACCCCGGTATTGCAAATTTTAACAAAATCGGTAGAGCCGTTTTCGAGAACGTGATTATACATATATTTATATTCAAATATTGCCCGATTAACAGTATAGAATAGGATTACATAAGCTCCTATGATGCATGGGGCGCTACGCGACGCTACGCGCTACGCCGTAGCTCTACGTGTGAAGAACTTAGGTGTCGCAAACATCCACATTTATACCACTTTTTACTCGGGGCTTCGTTTCCGTGGCCTATTTCGCCAAATCGGTTAGGCTACTTTTAGGGATAAAAAGTAGCCTATGATACTCAGCTATAGTGTAGTTCCATATCAGTGAAATAATGTTCGTAATCGTTCCAGTTTTTCCAGAGATTACCCATTAGTTAAGTGCATATTAGTTAAGTTTAAGACACCATAAGTTTTTATACTAGATTTTCAAATAGCTTTAATGCATAAACATATGACAATCCATGATGAAGTTAAGTGTCGGCCAACAATATCCCGCTAGGAGATAGCTAGCGAGTTTGAATTGTTTTACAACGATTATTGTATGCAGCTAAATGATGAGTCATTTCCTAATTAATGACACGGAACCCTTTTTTTTCTCGATCTGTTTACCCTCGAGGGTGCCTATCAGAAAAGTCGGTTTTTGGATAACTTCATGAAGACAATCGGCAACTTTAATCTTTGCACTAGGGTTTTTAGGGTTCCGTACCCAAAGGGTAAAAACGGGACCCTATTACTGAGACTTAGCGGTCCGTCTGTCTGTCTGTCTGTCACCAGGCTGTATCTCATGAACCGTGATAGCTACACAGTTGAAATTTTCACAGATGATGTATGTCTGTTGCCGCTATAACAACAAATACTAAAAATAGAATAAAGTAAATATTTAAGTAGGGCTCCCATACAAAAAACATGATGGTTTTAACGTTTTTTTGCGATAATGGTACGGAACCCTTCGTGCGCGTTTCGCACTTGGCCGGTTTTTTTTATCCACATATTACGATACATAATATCGTTCTGCGATATTCAAATTAGATCGAGGTGGTGCTCTTCTCTTCTACGCTTATTGTTACGCTAGTTAGTGTAGCCCTTTCATTGTAATGTAAGTTATAATTTGCCAGTGAAGTTATCAGTCCGTTAGTCAAAACTAGATACTTTCCAAAAGAGCAGATTTCAGAAGTTATAATTATAAACTTCAGAACCTCCATTTTTGGAAGAAGTATTATTAAACATTTTTGCTTTCTTATTGGTTGAAACTAAGCACTCGATCTTTCTTAATCCAAAAGCATCTTTCTTCGTACCAACAAAAACATAAATCTGCAAAAAGCCTAAAATTACTTACGCATTGCTATAGGAATTACACATTAACTGACGAATTACACATACATACGCTGCGGCACACATACATACGCTGCGGCAGGTTATACAGAAGACCGAAGAGTATAACCTGCCACTTTGTTTAGCGTTTGTGGACTACGAGAAAGCCTTCAATTCGATCGAGACTTGGGCTGTACTGCAGTCTCTCCAACGGTGCCAGATCGACGACCGGTACATTGAGGTGTTGAAGTGTTTGTATAAAAACGCCACCATGTCAGTCCGTCTTCAGGATCAGACCTCGAAATCAATCCTTCTCCAGCGTGGCATGGCACAGGGAGACGTCATTTCTCCGAAACTGTTCACTGCTGCGCTTGAGGATGTATGCAAGGTTCTGGACTAAGGCATCAACGTTAATGGCGAGTACATCACTCACCTTCGGTTTGCCGACGACATAGTGGTCATGGCTGAGACCATGGAGAGCCTCAGTACAATGCTCGATGACCTCAGTAGAGCTTCCGAAAGAGTGGGTCTGAAAATGAATATGGACAAAACCAAGGTGATGTTGAATGCCCATGTTACACCCACTCCTATTAAGGTTGGTGACTCAATACTCGAAGTTGTGGACGACTATGTCTACCTGGGACAAACGATCTTGTTGGGTAGGGCCAACTTCGAGAAAGAGGTCAACCGTCGAATCCGACTCGGCTGGGCAGCGTTCGGGAAGTTGCGCGGTGTCATCTCGTCCAACTTACCACAGTGTCTCAAGACGAAAGTCTATGACCAGTGTGTGTTGCCAGTGATGACATATGGCTCTGAGACGTGGTCGCTTACAATGGGCCTCCTCAGGAAGCTTACAGTCACTCAAAGGGCATTGGAGAGGGCTATGCTCGGAGTTTCCTTGCGTGATCGAATCAGAAATGTAGAGATCCGTAAGAGAACCAGGGTTACCGACATAGCCCGAAGGATTGCCAAACTTAAGTGGCAGTGGGCAGGGCACATTGCTCGCAGAACGGATGGCCGATGGGGCAGAATGGTTCTGGAGTGGCGACCGCGAACCGGAAGACGTTGCGTTGGAAGGCCTACCACCAGGTGGACCGATGACCTGGTGAAGGTTGCGGGGATCCGCTGGTTGCGAGACGCACGGGACCGGTCAATATGGCGACGCTTGGGGGAGGTCTATGTCCAGCAGTGGACGTTTTTCGGCTGATATGATGATGATGACGAATTACATATTTCATCTGCGGAAGTCCCAACCCTACGTACTATTGGCAGGCTTACTCTAATATCTACCATCTTAGGATTAGGACCATACCCTTCTACTACTTATTTGGTACAGCCCTTGTCTTAATTTTTACCTCCAAACAAAGCCTTCGTAAGGCGGCATGTAACCTTGATAGTTACGTCGAGTCCAATACTCATACCAGTCGCAACCCCGGAGATACTCCGATCCTTTGACGTGGAATAGAAACTCCCATCAGAAAAATTACCAAAGAAGACAGTTATTGCTAGGGATGACTAAAAGCGGAAGGCCAAAAGTTGTCTGGCTCTACATAACTTTACTTTAGGTATCACTAGCTTCTGCCAGTGGCTTCGACCGCGTGAAAGTCGAAAATTATCCCGAGGGAACATATGCCCGGGATAAAAAGTATCCTATGTGCTATTCCTGACTATAATCTATCCCTGTGCCAAATTGCATTCAGATCAGTCCAGCCGTTTGAGCTTGGAGAAGTAACAAACATTTCTGAAGTTTGTGTGTGTGTTTGTACACACACAAACTTTAGAAATGTGATATTAGTGTGATTTTCTGTTGAGGATATTGCATGAATACATAATATATTGTACTGATTTCGTCTTTAATCGACAGCAAATCTTATATTATATGGACGAATTTGAGTAAGATTTCCTGAATACCTAATTTACAAAAGAGCAAATATGTAAAAATAAAACACATGTTTGTTGTTTGAAGGAAAGTGTATTTATTAATTAATTAAGCGGTATCTTCGAATTCTTCTATTCCTCCGAATGCATTGGCGTCCATAGACTTAATGAGATTGATAACTCGGTCATAGATTAATTCCTTTGCGTTTATACCATAAATAAAATCAAGATGACTGAAGGTGCGTTGCGGCACCCGGAACTTACCTATCGGTCTACCTAGTTCACGGAATAATCTATCAACATCGTTGACATGTGCCAGCGGGTCGTTATCTGAGTAGTGAAGGAACACTGGAGTGGTCACTTTAGATAAGTCATATCGCGGAGGACTGAAGGATCCATAAGTTCTGTAGTTAGATAGTCGAGATCCCTGGTCGTAGCGACGGAACTCTCTGCCATTGATTCCTTGACCGTAGTGAGCAAGCTGCCTGACTGATGCACCAGCTGGAGTGTGGCCGAAAATCGCGGGCATCATTGTCTGTAATCAAAACAAATATTCTCAAACCTCAACAAAAAATCATGTCTAAATTACTTTTTTTTTTTTATTCTTTCATAATTTGTTTACACTATTACATACAGAGCGGTGGTGGCCCAGTGGTAACGACCGCGGCTTACAAGTTGTAGGTCGTGAGTTCGAACCCAGGTAGGCGCTTTACTTTGTGTAAATTATTTCATCACCTCTCCTCTCAAAAACGAAGAAATGTGACATCCACCAAACCGCACTGAGCCCGCGTGGTGGATTACACGCACAACGGACCAAATGGGAGTCAAAGTGCGGAAATCGGATCCATCTATCCTATCCTATCCTATCCTACACTATTACATTCTACTAAACTGTAAAACAGTTTGGCATTTAAGAGTTTGTTGTTACTATAAGCTCACCGAGTTATGTTGGTCTTCGTTCCATCCTCCAATTAAAAACATGATGTTACTGCATATCGGTTGGAATACTACTTCATCGCGACACGCGGCCTGGCCAGCCCATGTGAAGACCACACTGTTGGGCATAAACTCACCGAAGCCGATCAAAGACGCAATGCTCTAAAAATTAAAAAGGTTAAAGTAAAGTTAGACCATAAACGGGGCATCACTTTAATTTTCATGTACGTGTGCGATACTTACTTCAATGTTGTTAGAATAAGATGCCAAAACCCTCAATAAAAGGTTTCTGTTGTTGGCCATATAAGCGACTGGGGCCAGTGCGTGCATCGAAATAATCTTGGCATTATATTCAGGTCGCATCGACCCCAACACAAAGAAAGACGTAGTGCCCTGCGAGTGACCCACATAGTGCAGCCTCTCTTGTCCAGACTCTTCCAAGGCATAATCAATCATAGTGGGCAAGTCTATGTTTCCTATTTCATCCCAAGAAAACCTCCAGAACGCCGTGCTTAGTAAGGCATCAGGGTTCAATCTGACATGTCTACGTGAGTAGTAGTTACCGCGAGCGTTACCAATCCAGACGTCGAACCCTTCTTCAGCAAGAATGTATGCTAGAAAATAAAAAAAAATCGAGTATTAACTATCTGTTGTATTATAATTCAATGCCACCGCACTATTCCCAAACCACTGCAACTCCTGAAAGCCAGAATCAACAGTGGCGACCACCAGCAAAGCGCCGAGGCAATGAAGCTCGACGAAGTGCCGTAGAATGAATTTAACTGTCTTGGATCCCGCAACGAAATTAATCAGAAAAGTATAAAGGACGAGTAGGAAAACAAAAACATAATTTCTACTTCCCTCCATATCAAGCAGGAGACGGGACATACAATGCCAATAGACCTTTGTACAAGGGTCGTTTACAACTGGGATAAGCCCAGCTGCCTAGCACCACGGATAAAAAATTAGCATTAATATTAATGGGTCCTAACGTTGTGAGCTTTTATATATGATTCGAATAGGTATATCAAAAACGCTTGAACGCACGGAAATTTGTTCTAAATAGTTTCCACAGGGTCCGTATAATAAATAACTCCGGATGCAGCCTGTACATTAACCAACATAATATTGTGTTCATTCTGCCAATGAATACACTCCCGTATGATATAATGTACATATGCAGATTGTGCATATTCGCAGTCATTAGAACATTGACATAAAGGCGAGGCAAAAATCTTGAAGGAAAATAATTTGCTTTTAAAGTTACTATGTCCTGAGAGAAATTGGGCAACACATTGATCCACCTCCAGCCACGTCCAGAACACCCGCTCACGAACGGATGCAAAGAATTGGTGGAGATGTCGACCTTTGTATTGTAATTATCGGCACTGATTTAAACAGCTTCATAAATAAGCTAAGACTGCAGCAGTTCTCGGTGGTGGTGGTGTACTTACCTAAACCGGAACCTGGACCCATGATGACAAAATCGGCAGACGAAGACAGAAGACCGTGCATCACGAACACTACGGGCTTCTTCTGATTTGGCACATTGTTGGCGTCTCGTCCGTGAGGGATACGATGCATTTGCAATATGTAGCCATCCTCGGTCGTCACATTGTGAACTTCAACTGGATAGCGGTATTTTCTGATTAGATCAGGCTAAAATTAAAATAATTATTTTACAGAACGGTGTACAAGTATGTTTAGGCTAACATCGTTAAAAATACTTACCCCCGTAGTACGAAAAGAAGTTAAGAGATTAAATTGTTCTTGTGCCACGGTATAGTATCTTTTACCTAACACGCTTATACTGGAATAGCTCAATCCCTGTGCCCGTGCATTTTAGGTTCTGGTGGTAACCAGAATCATTTTTAGTGCCGTTTGAGTACGAGGTACGGCGAGTTGCTTTGTGTTACCTTCATTATGTTGGACACCTACTCCAAAAGCCTTATCAGTTTAGTGTAACCTTTCATAACGTCAACGAAATTTAAGTGTACTTTATTCACAAGTACAAAGGCGGACTAATGCCTTGCCTTTTTCAAATTGATAGGTAAGTCGGAATTTATTTGCATAAAATAATGTAAAACTATAACTCACCACATCTAAGTTCGCATCTTCGAATACGTTATCTGAATAACGCGCTTCCACGTTCTTCAGCAATTCCTGAATGTTTTCAGATTGGGGTGAGCTCCTGGCTGCTGCCAGAGCCACACATATGGTTATTACCACTAACAAACCTCCACGTAACATTGTTCGCATGGAGCTGGTAACTACTCATTATGATCAGTATAAAGTTCCTACTTTTATAACCTTTGCGATATTAAGATAAAGAATTTAAGCTTTGATAAAAATTAACAATCACAGCTGAAATCTGCCTGGTAGCTATTATAATAAACAAATTATCACATAGATAGACACCTACGTATGTAACTATTCCGATGAGAATAATATCAGCTATTGTGTTGTTTTGCGTCAATTAGTATCTTATCACAGACAAACAGCAGTGGAGTCCGTGCTTCCGCCCCCGCAGTATCTTTGACTGATTTACACATTCATTTGTTCTTCTTCTGTTGTATCGGCACAAACCATTGTATTTACAAATAGCTCTCGCCGTAACAATATTATAAGCTAATCAGCATAAGTTAGAAGGATTGCCTGACCCATTCTTCTTTTAAATAATATGAATGCAATGCCTTTGCAAGTTCAGAGTTTCTGCGATACTGGGTGAGTTGATTAGCGACCAAAATCAGTAAGAGAGAAAGTAAGGTGATTGGAGCTAGAAAACTGCATGCGGTTCTCTAGCTCGTCCCGACGCGAGGTGATGTCGTTACGATGCAGACTAAAGTGCGGCAGCGGATCTTGTTGACGAGATGCTGATATAGTGACGAGTTACATAATATAAGTAATACCCTCCTGAGCCAACTTTGGTCACGACGGCCACTTTCAACGGGAACTCGCCAAGTAAGTACGCTGGATACGATACAATCTAGAGCACAAGTGATTGCGCAAAAAAAAGGTTCTCTCCTTTTTCCTCCCCTCATGGTCCAATCATCCAACGGGATGACAATCTGGCACCTCGCGCTCAGCAGTCGCGCTTGCGAATACGATACCAACCAGGCAGAGCTGATAAAAACGTACGCGACGATACATACATTATTATCAGTAATTGTCGCGATATTTTCCTACGATAGCGGGTGTAGGAAAACAACGTGAAGAAACCCTATTTTTCACGCACTGAAATTACCCTCAATATTATTTTATTATATTAATCTTAGTAAATAGGATCAAACTATACAATATTTTTTTACAGCCTCTAAATTATGGTAGTTATCGACACTGCTACCTACAGTATTTTTAAACTAAAAGTTAATTAGTAATTTACTGTAGTTGAATAAAACCGGACCAAATAACTAAGTTTGTTTGTGATTATTTTCCTGTAATTTTTTGATTAGGTACATAAACCAAGTGCTGTATTAATTACCTGGTCATCATCTTCATCTTATCCAGTTCCTGATAACATAAAATACTTGTCTTGATTTGATCCAGGAAAATAGTAGTGCGTTTTCTAATATTTTTGTGGGTAACGGCCTGGTAATGGCATCACTGAAAGCTATATTTGTGTGTGTTTGAGGAACGTAGCCACATTCGGCTCACACACACAATGAAAATGAAGTGGACACACGATATCGCTCGTGTTTTGTTCTAGACGCGGCTTCTATGCGTTATTATTCTAAGATACCTTCTTACTATGAGATGAGGCGTTTCCCTGCAACGGGATAGCCATTATTATAATTTACCAGTATTACGAGAACAAGGTTGTAGCTGAAGGCCTATTCTGTTTAGTATGTTTCTGTGACAGTATAACGAAGCTCAGACACAAATTGTTAGAGGTTGATTTGTGGTCAAGTCCTCACTACTCATTACTTCAAACAATCATCTAATTAATCAATCATCAAAAATCATCTAATTAATCATCTAATTTAATCTAGACAATTATGTGATAAATTGTAATTGTATTGATAAATTGTCTAGATTCCAGACAATATATCAAATATATACATAAATTACCTAATGTTGTAATTATAACTAAATCAATTAATAATTATTATTAGTTTCTTAAAATCTGATAATTATTAATTTACATAGATAAAACTGGATATACTCCAGTGTATAAAATACTTAAATAACTAAGACTACAAACATATACACTTTAACCAAAAACTACTCACTAACTAAAACTAAAAATATACTTAACTAAAATATGGCGTCGAAAAACTCCTCCACATCAAAGGCTGGCAGCATTGCCACGTTGTATGACAATGTTTATTCTCTGACCAAGGTAAAAGCCAGCCCTTGGGTCACGTGAAGTGTCAACTAGGCGTTTGGAAAGATCTTTAAATAAAGCGTGAGCACTCGGACCCCACGGACCAAGAGTTTCAACCCCAAACGGCTCGAAAATATAACTACCAATTAGGCTATTATATTGCCGCCGCTTGAGGTTCTGTGCAGTCGCAGCGACAGCGCCAGCACAGCACGACGAACTTGGAAGATGGGATGGCGCAAGAGTATCGCCACAAGTAGCGTCCCACACTAAAGCCATCTTCCATGGAAACAAAGACACCCCGTCCGATATTTTGCCGTCGTCGCGTGCCAGGCCATGGGGTTCTAATACAGCAGGAACGCCGACGGTGACGAGAGCACGTCGGATGATGTCGTTTAAGTTTCCGTGCCGAGCGAAGCGACCCGCAATTCGGCTGCATGAAAGACTCCCTACGCGATAACCCTTCTCTCGATGTCTTCAAGAGGAAAATTAAAAAGCATTTCCTTTTAACGCAATGTTAGTAGACATATATTACGATTTATTGACATTGTGATTATAATTATGTTATTTTAAAATTGTAGACTGGATCTTACCCTCTTTTGTCATCATTCTCTGTCACCCTAGGGTTTGCTGTAAGAGAACTCAACATTGAGTTAAACTCGCCTTTGTACATGTACTTTATTATCACATTGTATTAAATATTTTTTTGGTGTTCAATAAAGAATTAAAGAAAGACCGTGGTGACCGAGGCTGTTGACAACTTCGCCACAGTGGCAACGATGTGGAGTACAACAGGGAGGGCCAAGACGTAAGGAAGCAGCGAGGCGGAAAGTAGTGTCGTCAAACAAGGTGCCTATGTCGACGACGGTAGTGCGTGAAGCCAGAGGCCCGACTCCCACTCACCCACAGCCAGCTGGCAGGAGTGGCAACACTGGCAATTAGGTGCTCCTGAACTGCTCTGCAGAGCGGCTCATCCCACCGTCTCTGGGAAGATGGGTAGTCGGGGGGATTACAGTTCGGGCAAGCGAGTCTCCAAGCATCAATAGCCTCGGTGAAGCACGGCACATCAAAATTAATCAGTATGGGTGCTAGGATATATCTGATTAATTTCTCAGTACCGTGGACCGAGGATATAAATGCCGGTAAACTAATACTTGAAATTTTGCGGACGCCGAGGCCTCCCATACGGATGGGAAGAATACCTTGAAGCCTAGCTCGGTCGTCCATGGCCACATTAAAAATTAAAGTTAATGTATGACGGATAATTTGGTCCATTTTTTCTAAAAGAGGAGGGTGCTTCCATAGATGGGAAGCACGAAGGAAATATGATAATTTTAGGCCAAAATAACAAAGGGAATTATGGTGATGGTCGAATGCATGTTGGAGCAATCTTTCCGAAATGTTGTTGAAATTTTGTATTATTTTTTCCTCAATAAAATCGGGGAAGGAATCATCGAAGATTGGGGACCCAAGGAGACGTAGAGAGCTTTTTTCAATAATTATGATTTCGGGGGCTATTTTATTGAATTTTGAAAGTGTCACATGTCTGTCGATACTGTCAGATAAAAATAACTCACATTTGAAAAACCAAATGTACCTGTTTAACAATCAATTTTTTTTATAACTAATTCATTATTACAACCATGTGCCTGTTTATCTATTTCATAATCAAATGTTTTTATTAATTTTAAACCTAATTCATAATTACATAAGTTACATCATTTTTTCCTATTAATTAATCAGTATTAAGTCTTATTTAATATATTTCAATGTATTAACTTGAAGTCAATATTGTATATGTTGTGTTCACATATAAGTGACATATTTGCACAGAATAAATATTAATGTACAGAAATATGTATTATTTTTAATATCTTGGTGTTCCCATCAATAAATAAATAAATAAGTATCTCATATATTTGTCACCGGATTATTGCAAACTTCGTAAGTATGTAATTAATCTTGTGAGATTACAAATTCTCGATAAATTATGAACAGGTCATTGAAAATTCGTTAAAAAATTAAATGTATCCTATCTTATTGCGAAGCAAGAGTTTGCAATCTCACGCGATTTATTATATACGGTGTTTGCAATGACGATGATCCGTGACAAATAATTTGACGCGTACTGCGCTACGCGTGCTACGGGCTACGGCGTAGACATTCAGCCAATTATTTTCTAAAATTAATTTCACTGCCGAAACATTCATGTAAGTATACTGTAAATGTCTTTACGACAATCCTTGGCAAGTTTTCTTTATAAAAGCTTTAAGATGTTGGGTCAAATAAAAAATTATGTAATGTAGGCAAATATTTTTCACACTAGAGCCATTACCACAACGTGCTGGTTAGGTTGATATTAGCATCCTAAATATCTTGCAACGAACGTACCAAAAAGGTCTTCTCAAGAAGCTATGAAGTTCAATTAAATTAGCTCTAGTAGAAGAACAACACTGCTATGAGGAAGGAGAAGTTCAGCTCCGAACATAAACAAGCTAAAGTTGGATTGAATCGGCTGTAATAAAAAGTTTGTGCTGTCATACAACTTGCTCCCGTTTGTTAGAACTTCCTCCTCAGCCGAGTACACATCTTAGACGCGGAAGGTATGTAAGCAGTACAGAGGAGTGTAACTATATTTATATGACATTGCTTTGGTTCAAAATTTTTTGTCATGGCACATAATATTCGAGTCGACTCGCAAAATATTTTTTGTCCCGTGTTTTATACAATAACACCGGTAAACTTGTGTTTTCTACACCGTTTGTACCACCAATAAATTCTATTCATAGGTTTGAATAGGGGCAGCAGTGTTGCCAGTGGCAGATAGTCAAATATTACATGAGACATCTCAAAAAGTTACATTTGACACTAATACGCTCACTCCCTCACCGGAGTAAGCGGGATGGAAGATTTAGAAACACACGTGAGTGAGAAAGTGAATATGCAATACGTTAATTTGTGTGTCACAAAATCAGATGCGACAACACGTCGAACGAAAACTTTCTTAGATGTGTTCCGTTTCACAATTATTTTTTGTTAGCTGGAGAATATTTCAATATTTTTATTAAGTTCTAAAAGTTACGTAAATGTTATATTTTGGGACGTTACAGGGCGGTTACATGAGAAGGACAAAAGTAACAAAAGTTACATTATGTCAACGCTGGAGGGCAGAGGTTGAACAATTATAGACCCAAGACGGTGGCGCGCATCTCAACAGGACCTGCGGCGAACGGCCGCAGAAAATGAGATAATCTGCATGAAGTCATGCAAGCACGGTGGACATCCCACCTATACGCACAAAGTGTTTTGCTAATACTTTCATTTTGCGCACAGCTAAGGAGTGAAATCCCTGCCAGTCTTTGTTCCCTGATAGCTATACAAGCTTAGCGTTTTTAAGCCAAGAGTGAATAGGTTACTTCTAGTCAAGCATATACGGAGTATATTATTATACTATGTAGGCAAGCGTGCTTCATCGTAGACCACATCATACATCGCTTACCATCAGGCAAGATAGTGGTCAATCGCGAACCCATCGATTATAAAAAAAAACTATTATCTAGCTGAAGGAGCGCGACGTACTGCGCAAGATCGCTAGCGCCTCAGCCAAAGGTACAAACAGGTAGTAACACCGTGTGGTTTTAGTTATTAAGATCCTTGAGGAATGACACACGCAAATAACGGGTTTGAAGTGGAAATAGGACAGTCACATTCGAGTTGTAACAAAAAAATATGTTTTTGATCGATATTATAATTTGGTGAGCTGATGTAATTTGTCGATTAAACAAGATCGTCTAATGCATTGACGTCCATAGCTTTAATAAGGTTTATGACTCTATCGTAAACTAATTGCTTTGCGTTGATGCCATACATGAAATCAATATGACTGAAGGTACGCTGCGGAACCCGGAACTTACCTATTGGTCTACCTAGTTCACTGAACAATCTATCTACATCATTGACATGTGCCAGCGGGTCGCTGTCGGAGTAATGAAGGAACACTGGAGTGGTGACTCTTGATAGATCATATCGCGGAGGAGTAAAAGATCCATACGTTCTATAGTTAGCTAGTCGAGATCCCTGATCGTAGCGACGGAAGGCTTTTCCAGAGATTCCTTGTCCGTAGTGTGCGAGCTGTCTTACTGATGATCCAGCTGGTGTGTGACCGAAGATAGCGGGCATCATGGTCTGCAAATACAAGGGTATTTTGTAAAACTAGAACCTATTTAAATAAATAGTAGATAAACCATTTGGGGACAATGGAAAGTGATGCTGGGATCAATTTCCCTTCGCGATCGAAGGAAAAATTAGTAAAAGGTAACAGGTTTTGCAAACCAAAGAATCCAAATGGATTGCCGATGGGACAGATATCTAGGTTCTGGGGTGGCAACACTGGCAATGGCGTACCGGAAGATGCACCGTGTATAAGTACCCCATCGAGAAGGACTAATGACTTGGTAAAGTTCGACATAATCCGCTGAATGCAAAAAGAACAAGATCTGGCGACGTTTGGGGGGCTATATTTAGACATCTATGGCTAAATAATTACAGTACCTTATAGTATTTATTAAGTATGAAGGACTTACCGAGTTATGTTGGTCTTCATTCCATCCACCAATCAAAAACATGATGTTAGTGCATAATGGTTGGAATACTACTTCATCACGACACAAGGCCTGGCCTGCCCAAGTAAAGATAATACTTTGAGGCATAAACTCACCGACGCCAATAATGCCGGCAAGACTCTAAAATATATAACAAAACATATGTTAGCTTATCAAATCAAATAGTAGATCAAATAACTGTGGGTAATATGAGAAATATGAACTTACCTCAATATTGTTGGAAAAAGGCGCCAAAATATTCATAAGAAGGTTACGATTATTGGCCATGTAAGCTACTGGAGCCAGTGCGTGCATTGAAATAATCTTGGCGTTGTAAGCCGGTCGCATGGAGCCCATCACGAAGAAAGCCGTAGTACCCTGCGAGTGACCCACATAGTGCAGCCTCTCTTCACCAGTCACTTCCAAAGCGTAATCGATCATGGTGGGCAAATCTATGTTTCCCATTTCATCCCAAGAGAACCTCCAGAAGGCCGTGCTTAGTAACGCATCAGGGTTCAATCTAACGTGTCTACGTGAGTAGTGGTTTCCACGCGCGTTACCCATCCACACGTCATATCCTTCCTCGGCGAGGATGTATGCTGGAAAACAAATGTGTAAATTGTTGAATATAAAATAGCTGACCTGTAAAACTGTCTATCTATTTATATGTCTTTTTACCTCTAAAACAATGATACATTTACAACCCCAGGGACCCCAGGGACGACTAAAACCGTGTCTAATGACAAAATAAGCTATTTAGCTAACCTTCAAAAAGGTAACAAAATTATTGTAACTCCAAGACCTGAAGACTGATGTAAGATTATGGTTCTTACCTAAACCCGAGCCAGGTCCCATAATAACAAAATCAGCAGAAGAACAAAGTAGACCATGCATCACGAAGACGACAGGTCTTCTTTGATTTGGGACATTGTTGGCATCTCTACCGTGAGGAATGCGGTGCATTTGCAATATGTAGCCATCCTCGGTCGTCACATCGTGAACTTCAACAGGATAACGATATTTTCTGATCAGATCAGGCTGAAATAAAAAATAAACAAATATGGAGAGGTGGAGGACACAGGGTTAGAACTAAAATGAGTTTGTTGAACACAGCTCTCACTCACCACTTTTATGTTGGCATCTTCAAATACATTATCCGAATAACGTGCGTCAATGCTCTTCAGCAATTCCTGAATACTATCAGCTTGATGAGAGCTCCTGGCTGCCACCAGAGCCACACATGTGGCTATGATCACTAACAATCCTCCACGTAACATTGTTCACTTGCAGCTGGTAAGTACTCATTGGGAACAGTATTATGTTCTGTCTTTTATAACTTCTGTAGAATTAAGATAATGAATTCAATAAGCCTCGATAACGCAACCAATCAATCCTAAAATCTGGTAAATAGCATAATAATAAATCGTGTAGGTATATAGGTGCAAAATATATATAATAAATATGTGCTTCGAATCATCACCGGTTGCCACGAGGCTTGCCTTACCACCAGAACTTAATGTCATTTCTGCGGGCTCCCTGAGACGCCTTCTATCATCACTGGTTGCCACGAGGCTTGCCTCACCACCAGAACTTAATGTCATTTCTGCGGGCTCTCTGAGACGCTTTCTATTTAACCGACTTCAAAAAAAGTAGGAGCTTCTGAATTCGTCGGAATCTTTTTTTATGTATGTTCCCCGATTTCTCAAAGACTCCTGGACCGATTTTCAAAATTCTTCTTTAGTTTGAAAGGGTTTACTTCCCAAGTGGTCCCATGATCATCAGGTCAGGATCTGATGAATGGCTCCTAGAGAAATCGAGGAAAATCCTCAAATATTATAGGCATACATATAGCGATTTTGGTATTTTCATCAACATTGCAATTATTTTCACTCAGAAAGTTTCATTTGGTGAAGTGGAACTAATGGAGAAGAACACAGATGGCCACTGAAACTCCTTAATGCTAAGTATGTATCTCGTAGGTATGAAATTTATATCGAATAGTTAACAGACTATGGTGTAGCAAATACTTATAAATAAATGGTACTGATGAAAATGGTACCATCGAACTGATCTTGATGATGAAGCCGGAAGGTAGGCACTGGAACTCCGAAATAAATCAATGTATCCTAGTCGTGTTTGGGCTTATTGAAATTGTTATGAGATTTACTTTGGCTATAAATGATTTTTATGGTAATTGGACGTGACTACCAAAACTAAAAAGAGATAAATAAAAAACGTTGAAAAGAGATAAATAAATAAAAATAGATGTCGTCTCGGGCATACATGCATACACCCGCGCGTGGTTTAAAATTGTGCTCCAGGGTAAACCCTGGGTATGATAAGTACGACACGTCTGACGGACATCCGATCCGCGTCTCCGAAAGGAAAAGAAGAGCTGGTCTATCAGTCTCCAGGTGGTGATGGACTGCTTCAAGATTTGAGTGCAGCCCTCTTATGTTGCTGAGGTGCACTTTGTGTGACAGGGAGTGCTGCCGCTGTACAGTTTTTCTTCTGTTTCTTCATTTCATTATTCAGAGTGAAAAGGGGAGGAGAAGGCAGTGAGATGAGGTTCCACGCTGGCAACCCACAGACACGCACTGACAGGGTGCCATCAATTGGGGACTGGTCTGGAGACTGCGGGGACGCCCGAGCCCCCCCGGGAATGTCCGGGCCCTGTCTTCTGGTCGCCAACCAGCACGATGGTGCATTCCGGGATTTTTCGACAGTTGGCGGGGTAGCCTTTCGTGTGTGGCTGGCACACTACTTGGGCCCCCAACTACCTGCGGTCGGCCAGCGGCGCACCGTGCCTCGGATCCCGCTACCCTCCGCGACCAGTCTCCCGATACGCCCATAACAGCGCGCGTCAGACCGGTCCGCCTGCAGTGGAACAGCTATCTCGACCCAACTCCTCTAGTTGGCTACACCGAGCATCGTACCGGAACACGGCTAGGCCGCTTGGCGGTACGTCTTTGCCCGGTGGGTGGTCGCAAGCCTTCGGCCGTAACCTACCACCAGTTAATGTCACCTGACTCAAGTGCTTTAATCGGAGCATGCGTGAAGGGTTTTACAACTTTTAAATCAACGAAGGAATATGTTAGTCAAAGTTTTACGGTCCTTAAAGAGAAGACCGAAATTATGCCTACATGTTTCTTACGTTTAGATTCGTCTCATTTCATATAATGCTTTTATGGGCTACAGTGTTTCAAGTTGGTACATGTTCGTGTCAAAAGATTTTATTTAAGAATGTAATTACATTTGCAAATTGCACAAATTTCATGGAATTATAAGACATGTAGTGACGGTGGCTGTTAATAGATTCGATCGGTGTTCAGAAAACGAAGAACGATCGAGATGTGATATTTCTAAGGAATTTAAACTAAGTGCACTACACCACCTAACAAGTCCCATCCAAAAACTTCAACCCAAACACATACCCAAACCATCACCCTGTCTAAACCCTGTAAAGCAAAAAATTATATATATATTTGTAAAGCTGCATGGTGGAGCGAGTCAGTCATACACACCTTAACGTCCTAACGACGGGGTTCTATAACCGGAACCGTCGGCCGGGACTGGTCTGCTCGCACTGCCATGCATCTTCCTTGAAAGTGTACCAATAGATATAAGAAAACAAAATAGTAAATAACATAAGCATTGTATCAATAGAAATAAGTAACAAAATAGTTAATAACATTAATATAAGTAGTAAATAGAAACAATATTTTTTCTTATTTTTTTTTCATCTTTGCCCCATTCTAAGAATATCTTCCTGTATCGTGGGTGCGTTTAAAAACATAAAAACTGACATACACAACACACAGAGCCGGAACAACTATCTGTAGGTCATAAAAATTTTTGTTCCGTGCGGGAATCGAACCCGCGACACGCAGCGCAGCAGTCAATCGCTCAACCACTGCGCCAACCGTGCGCCCAATATTTGGGTGACACACCTTGTTGAACACAACAAGTGGATTGTTGCGTGTTGATGATTTCAGTATAAAACACACCGATTACATATCAGGATAAATTAAATCGGTACAGTGTTCTTTGAATAACGATACGTCTACATTCTAAAAAACAAACAGCTTGAAAATCTGGATAATATAAACACAAATCACAGAATCAAATAAAAAAAGTTAAATAAAAAAATCAAAAAACCCGACTGCTTAAATAAGTAAACTAAAAAGACGTAAACAAGAAGAAAATCATGCTGTGCAGTCGGAGGATACATATTCGCGAGCTGGCGGACCAAAACCAGATGTATCCCCCGACTGGCGTTACAAAAAAGATTATGGTGTCGTCAGTTCTTATACTAATTTAACATAGGATTTGGGGGTTCTAGTTCAATATATAATTGTTGTTGTTTTTATTGTGAGAGCAGTGGTGACCCAGTGGTATCGACCGCGACTTACAAGTTGTAGGTCGTGGGTTCGAGCCCAGGCAGGCGCTTTTCTTTGTGTAAATTATTTCATCACCACTGCTCTCAAAACGGTGTAGGAAAACATCGTGAGGAAACCGGCATGTCCTAGAACCAAAAATTCGAAGACATTTGACATCATCATCAACCCGCACTGGGCCCGCGTGGTGGATAACGGCCCATTCCCTCTCACACCCAGCAGTAGGAACATTAATAGGCTGATGATGTGTGATGAGATGTAATTGTGAGAATATTTTTTATTTTTTATTTTAATGATACTCCGCAGCGTAACCACTTTTGATAAAAGTTAAAAAAAATCAGATTTTAAATTGTTCTAATGATATATGACATACACACAGATAATATCAACAAACACAAAAGCCATTACAGGACATTTTAAATAGAAATAAGTATTCCATAATATAATTCCATTAAAACTAATAATTTATCAGGAAAATATATTACTATATTTTGTATGCTAATAAACTAAACGCCTGGAAGAAAATTTTATGATATTTCACGTAAACGTTATTTGCTAAGAAGTTTAACCTAGGCGCTAAGCGACTATTTGGAAGAGAAAGTTTGAGGCACCGTTTTGTTGGTACATTTAAATTAGATGGAGGATTTGGGAATACTAGTTCAATATAGAATTGTTATATAATTATTGATACTATATATTTGCTTATATTGTGTATAGTAATAGTTATAGCATGGTGGTTTCGCGGGAAAGGATACTCCTTCTTACTTTAAATACAAGTTTACGTCGAAACTAGAGAAATAGACATTTTTGAATAGGACTAGAATTGTAAAGACATTCCATAGATTTTTTTTATGTAACTTATACTTGCTAAAGCAATGGTGGTTCCGCCAGAGAGCATGACTTTTCCCTCGAAAATTTAAACATTATGTATTCGTATGAATTCACTTCTTATTTCCTTGTTTTATAAATCTTTCACTATTCAATCAGCTGTTTCTGGTATGCATTACCCATAGAAGTAAGGCGATGCTCATCAAACACTAGCAACGTTTAAAAGAATGGTGAAGGAACCTTTTCTTAAGTTAGTTATACCATTCTACTTCTTTTGTTAGTAATTTTGTATAATTATTATTTAACGTTGTTTTATAATGTTTGTACACTGACTATCTCCTTTCGTCATCGTTTAGTTCATCCAACCAACGCCATCCAAAGGTTGTCTGTCTTACAGACAACATTTGGACTCTTAATGATTGAACAGTTGCTGTGTGCGATTAGACCGCACATTGTACAGTTTGTACACTTATTTTTTTAAACGTTTGTCCTTTGCTTAATATGAGATGCACAATAAAGTATCCCCACTAGAACCCACCGGGGGGGCTTAATCAGGTACCTAGATTGATGATGGAAATTGATATAAACAATGGTGATTTAGTCATATCGACTGATCGGCCGTTATCAGTAGATAGTGTATAACCAGCATAGAAGAAATCGAAGTTACCAAATTTCTAGGTCTTTATATTGATAACAAAGTAAATTGGAAGTCACATATAGAGCAAGTTCGCAAAAGACTTAGTCAGAGCTCTTATGCTCTGTACGGATAAAGAAACACTGTCAACCAGTCAGCACTACTAACTGCCTATCATGGATATGTGGCTTTAATCATACGCTACGGGATAATTTTCTGAGGCAACTCTGTAGAAAAAGAGCGTGCCTTTAGAGCTCAAAAACGCTGTAAAATATCGATGTGCAATATACGCCAAACGGATTCATGCAGGCCACACTTTATTTATTTAAAAATATTAACTCTCCCTAGTGTATACATATATGATATATATATGTTATGTATGTTATGTTTTTTTTTTTTTTTTTTTTGTAATCTATAGGCTCGCGTTTGACCACTATCTCGCCTGATGTTAAGCGATGATGCGTATATATGTTATGTTCATTAAACCAAACCCTAACTTATTTGAGTTTTGTACTAGGACCAGACACAACTATCTGGGTACAGTTGCCAGTAAAACAAAGCTTTTGCACCAAAGCACCTTTTGTATGGGCCCACGTATCTATAAAAATCTGCCGCCGTTTTTCAGAAGTATGATCAATATTAATGCCTTTAGAAAAAATGTTATTACTCTATTATAGAATTTCTAAATGACAAGACACTGAAATAGCCGGTTTATTACAACAAACCAATGGGTGCATATGCATGAATTTATAAACTATTACTCACAAACAATGAAGTGACACTATTTAATTGTTTTAACTAATTTGTAGCATTACTAATTGATAATTTAACATTGCATAATTATACTTATTTAATATTTGTTTGTATTGCATGATAATTTGATGTTTTGTATTTTAAATAGACTGATGTTATGAATTTTGTATGCCTCAACGGCGGGACATAGCAGATCTACCTGTAACCAACAGAACATCTTATGTCTATGATCCACAATAAATTATTTGAATTTGAATTGAATTTGTGTCTGGCCGAAACTTCGGCTTCGGCCACTTTCGACCAAAAATACCTTTGGTGGAAACCGAAGATAGCCAGCAAACTCGTCTTAGGGTTATTAGACCTTCGGCTTCGGTTTTGGTTGAAGGTTCGACCAAAAATCGACCTGCACTCGGACACTAATAATCTTAAAGGTTAAATCTTTATTGCCTTCATAATGTACACATACATATCGGGCACAGCACTAAATTTTAAATAGATATGTATGAGAGACGAATAACGCTTTAATCATGTTTCTTATTACTAAATATTTCAATTATTTCCTATCTGTTTAATTGAATTACAGACAAAGTTACCGTTTGGTCCCACTAGTACCACCGAACTGTACACTAATGTCCTTTTGGAAATGACGGAAATAATTAACTTCCATGTGTATTAAACTTGACCTTAAACATTATTCATTATTATCTATATCTTATCTCTTATTTCTCAGTGGATTGGTCAGATTAGTTTCATTATCATAATCTAAGGTAACAAAATTAATCAAAAATCTACCAGGTATCTAATTCTCAAGTTGTGGTAGGTATTTTTAATTTGTTTTTTCATTAGTTAATCTTTTGATATCCGTGAATCGGTTGAAGATAAAAACATTTATTACGCACAACTTACATCCGATCCGTGTCCGTGAAATTTCGGTTCCGAAGTAGCCGTAGGGCTTATTGTAGGGAAGCTTACGCACTACATTCGAACTCTATCCATCATAATTAAGAACATGTTAAACTCGGAACTCAAATCACGGACACGGATCGGAATAAGTGCGTAACCAGCACTTTAGGCAGCAGCCACTGAAAAAAAGTTATAACTTCATTTATTCTATTGAATAGTCATGAATTTAAGGCTGCTTTTTCCTCTGATCGATAAGTTTTTATTCTTGCAATGTTACCTACTCATTTTCACACACACACTGTTTATGTACATATTCCCATATTCCTCACTATTTTCACGGATACAAATTTAGTTTATTTAAGTATACATACACACGTCACTTTGCAGTATAAACTTTAACGTTTAACTTTAACTTTAGTATAACGTTTGTGTTGTAAACTGATTTACATCCGTCACCTCAAACATCAGGTCCTGTTGAAAACCAGCGTCAGGCACCAGTTGTCTGGCATTTTTGCTGAACTGGGCCTTTTTAGCGCAGCCGTGACGCACCCTTACTGCTAATTTCTTACGTCAGACTTTATTTTTTATATTTCATTTGTATTGTATCTGATGTATAATATAATGTTGTGTGTATTTTAGTCTGTGCTTAATGTATTTTCTTTCTTTATTTCTTTCTTTGATCTAACCCACATGAAACGTGTAATTTACGGTAAAAAGCAGCTACTCAGTAAAAGTGCAGCACCTATCTGTGAAATAATTTTCTTAATTGGATCACTATTACTAGAGATTATCTATCACACTAATATTATAAAGGCGAAAGTTTGTGTGTGTGTGTGTGTGTTTGTATGTTTGTTACTTCTTCACGCACAAACGGCTGGACGGATCTGGATGAAATTTGGCACAGAGATAGATTATAGTCAGGAATAGCACATTTTCATCCCGGTATAACGTTCCCTTGGGATAAGAAAATACTTTTTACGCGGGCGAAGCCGCTGGCAGAAATTAATCTCCTATAAAAAAACATTTAACCTTATAAAGAGTGTGCATAGCGGGACATCAGTGGTGGCCCAGTGGTAACGGCCGCGACTTACAAGTTGTGGATCGTGGGTTCGAACCCAGGCAGGCGCTTTACTTTGTGCTATCAAAATGGTGAAGGAAAATATCGTGAGGAAACCGTAGCACGTAAAATTCGAAGACATTATGTGACACCAACCCGCACTGGGCCCGCGGTAGACTATAATAGCCCATTCCCTCTCACAGAGACGACCTATGTGCCAGCATTGGCAACATTAAATGGCTGATAATGATGATGATAGCGTGACAGTAGTCGCCCAGCACCCTCAGCAAACTAAACCAAATTCAGACAAAGGGCACAGTCAACCATCAACCTTAACATCAGCTTTACCAGTGTCAATTTATTTATTGGGAAAATCCATTTGGTGATAAAAACAATGTGATGATAACAGATTCAGTAATTCTTCATTTTCATTTTTCAGGATGGGCGGACGTACTTTATCTGAATAAAATAATATCATAGTGCCAGCGTTCTGCTGAGATGGACTACTGGAAGCGAGATATTTAGGAACCTATGATAAATGATTTTATTTCTGTAAGTTGGTTTGTACAAACACTTTGACATGTAGATCATATTTTTTTAAACTAGATTAGGTCGGCGTTTCCCATCTGACTACTCTGAGAAGAAAGGCCGAAACAAACTCAGAGGTTTCAGTCTCTTTTAAAGTCCAGACAAAATCTTGGTTAGATCATGTAAAGGCCATGTCGACTGATGTCTGAAATGGTCTTTTGAGGAAAGAACCAGCCACATTGAGTGGACCTGTCCAGTCAGTGCACGCATTTGTCAATAACCGTGCAGCTCAACACAGAATTTAAGGAGCTCCACGCATTTGTTTTTTTTTCATTAAGCAGTAAATTTTTAACATTGAACCAGTGAACTATTTTTGAGATCGCGCTATTTACATCGTCGGTAACCAGCTGCTGACGTTTAAGTTTAAACAAAAGGGAAGTATCATCCGCAAACAACACATATATCATGGTTATCCTTTATGAGGTAAGGCAAGTCATTAATATAAATAAGAAACAAGAATGGACCAAGAATCGAGCCCTGCGGGACTCCCATTGTTACTATAGATCCGGGAGATCTTTTTCCATTAACGTCAGCGCTCTGAATCCTATTACTCAAGTATGAAGTAAGAAGATCCAGAGCGCTGTTCCGGATCCCGTTGTGGCGGAGTTTCCTGATTAGCGTTTCATGAATAACACAATCAAATGCCTTAGACAAATCACAAAAGATTCCCAAGGCATCGCACTTATCTTCCCATGCATTATAAATATGTCCTACAAGCTCAACACTGGCATCAGTCGTTGAACGACCCCTTGTAAAACCGAACTGTTTGCTATGTAATAATATATGTTTATTAAAAAATCTTTGCAATTTCTCTAAAATTTATTTCTCAAATATTTTACTAAACGAAGGTAATACTGAATCAGGTCTATAATTTGTAGGGTCTGATGTACTATCTGATTTAAGCAAAGGTATTATTTCACTATTTTTCATTAGGTCAGGAAACTCCCCACAGTCGATACAATTATTAAAGATAAATAGCTAAACTAGGTACGACAATATCAATAATAAACTTAGCAACTTCTACATAATGATCCCAGAAATGCAGTCTTTTTAACATTTAAAGTGTGAATGGTTTTAATTATGTCTCTACAAGTAATATGTACAAAAAGAAATTCCGAATCGCAAACATTAACATTTTCTTTTAGCAAAGACTCAGCAACAGAAGTTTAGGGATTTAAATTAAATTTAATAACTTTATTTCAGAATCACTTCCATATTTGTTGGTAACAATGTAAACTTATAAAATAGTGTTAGTAACTGTTGTAAAACATATTTAAAGTTTCAATGTAATAAGGTGTGAGTGAGACAGAAGTAATAGGTTTATATTGTCTGTATTTCTCAAAAACAAAATGATAGCGTGTTCTGTTCTGTCATGTACGTGTTTTAGTAAAATAAACGTTTCTTTAAAAGATTAAGCAATATTTCCTTTATATTTCATCTGTAACATATATATTTAATTCATTTTTTGCCATTTAGTAGTTAAAATGGGAATACTACACGTCATTTATCTCTATATTATAATATTTAAAACTGCGCATTGCCGGCCAGATGTGGAGAATACATTGAGACACGGACCTTCGGGTTTAAATTATGGTCTGACAGGCAACCTCATAAACTATGAACTTATATTCATTTTAAAAGGATAAAACAAATATTGGACCTCTAAAAAAGGCGCTTCGCTTAGAAAGCCATGGGAAAGGATGTCGACAGTGGAGATTCTATACGAATTCTAAGAAGTTGCAAAGTGGCAGCGATAACTCTTGCTGGCCGTCCCAAAACTATTAGAAATTGCACAAAAAACGGTCATAAATTGACCCTTCGTAGCGTTGTTTAACTATGGGAAGTGAGCTCGTGGTTCGGGAAGCAGCGGGGAAGGGACGCGGGGAGAGGGTACGAAGACGAGGTTTAGAGGCGAACTAGGACAAGGGACTTGACTGAAGGCAGGCAGAGAGGAAGGACGAAAGCGTGGAAGGTGAAGCGTAGATAGTTGAGAATCATGTGGTTAGACGGATAGAGGAAAGTGGCTACGGAATCAATAATCAAAAGTCGTGTTGTGGTAGATATCGTGGTAACGAGTTTAATTATTAAATGAATTATAATTAGTCTAACCCCGTATTAATATTGTGAGTAAGTGAGTGCCAGTATGTATGGTAAGTTTTAATCATTATATTACATAGGTAGGAACAAATCACTAATGTACCTTTTGGTTTTGGCGTGGCGAGACATTGTATTTATTTGCTAATCCACACCTTGGCAGTTATTTGTCACTAGCATTTGGTCTAGGGAAGCGGTGAAGTCTTCTTTCACACTTTCATACCCTAATTCATCATTTATACACTAAACAATTACTCATTTGATTAAGAGCCTTTATTGGGTGTTAACTGACATTACATACATGGAAGGCGGAACCGCTAATATTCATTTCTGTTTAAAATAGGCTAAATATGGCCGCTCTTAATTGGGCACGTAGGACAACCAAATGTTAGTTGTTAAAATATACTGTTTCCTATAGAAGGTCTAGCTCAGAACACTTCGCGTAATACTTGCTGTCGCTCAGATCCAGGGAGATGGGGTAGGTTTCACACGGTAGGATTCACAAAGAACCCCCCGTCTAATGACGTCTAGGGAACGTGTCTAGTTAAAACCACACCATGCCAATTGTAATAGCAATACTAAATCGTCACTATTTAGCGAGACACGATATTGGATGGCTCCCGCTCCTAGCGGCCCTGAAAATCCACGCAATGGGCAGATTAAGGAAATGAGAAGCGACGAATAAATCCGCTCCGACGTACAGCAAGTATCTGTCGCAATAAGTTCTGCTATAGACTGAGTCTACGATACGCTTGCATTATTTTTGTATTGTCTTTGAAAAGGGTGTTATGTCGAGGGAGAGCTATTTACCATAGCGCGCGTCCAATAATTCTGATAGCATGTCTCGCTCAAATGGCAGAGGCAATTAGGCACAAAACTGACCACTGTCTTAGGACTGGGCAAGGCATGCTAGAGCATAGGGAGCTTGTACTCTTGGAGCCGCAGCAGATTCTCCCTAGAACCAGCAGTCTAGGCCCGGCAGTACACGTTACGACGTGCCTGCTGCTGAAAGGCGGCCTCACGTCACTTGGATGGGAATTTAGATTATTATCAAGGAACTCATTAACGTAATTCAAACCAATGTATTACTCAAAGCAAGCGTAGCGTTCCTTCCTCTGACCTTACGTTAGGTATATAATGCACTTTGCAACCGCTTTGTCTAATTAACTTCATACATCACTATTGTTTTACTAATATAGTCCTTATGGCTAACAGACAGAAAAGTGTGCTGGGAAGTTTGTTTCATCATTTCTTCTTACCAAATATTATACCTAGGAAATCTGTAGGAGAGTTGATCTAATCAACTCCAGTCACTTCTAGAGTTAGAACTCTCTGCCAATTTAGTTACTTGTATTTGTATTAATGCTTGAATGTATAATTACTATCAGCGACCACTATTCGGTCTTTGGTTTAATACTCTATACATTAGTGTAAAGAGTTTCTCACACAAACTTTAGTTAATTATAACAATTTAGTTTATATCCCTTTAGTTACATTTTATCCTTCTAAACCACTTCCAAGTTATAATTTTATATCCGTGAATTCCAAAACAAAACAAACCATAATTTTGGAATTCACGTGTACTTGGTGGAAAGGTGTCCAGGTCAGGAAGACGAACCTTACAAATTTGTGCGGCTGGATGGGGCACAGATTCTACTTCTTCAGAAGTAGCCGACCTTTAACTTTAAATCTAGGGCAGTTTAGGAAAAACAAATTTTTTATCAGCCTAGGGTATTTTAGGAACCAGTCTCATTGTCATCAATAGTAAACACCTCGGTTACCAGATCTTCCCGTTTCACTATTAATAATACTCCAAGCCGTTTTAATAATATCACTACTGTTTTTAATCTTCAAACTCAAATAACGCGACTTGGTCACAACAAACTTTTTTAAATAATTTTGAATATTTTCTAACATATAAAATAAATTCAGCATATTTACATAAGTCCTTCTATTGTACAGCTCATAAAGCCGTGTTCTACTTTTATGAATACCAATGGTAGCCCAATCACTGAATGATGCTTTACTATTAACCGAGATAGTCTTGGGAATAAAGGTGGTCTGCGTCCATGACTTTAATAAGGTCGATAACTCTATCGTAAACTAATTCTTTAGCATCGATACCATACATAAAATCAATATGACTAAAGCTGCTCAAAGGAACCAGAAACCTGCTCACTGTCGTACTAACTAGTTCCTCGAACAATGTATCAACATCTTCAACTGCCGCTAGTGGGTCACTCTCTGAATAATGAAGAAATACTGGAGCGGTAACTTTAGATAAATCATAAGAAGGAGGAGTGGTTGACCCATATTTTACATAATTAGCTAGTGTAGATCCCTGGTCGTAGCGGCGGAAGCCTTTTTCAGAGATTCCTTGACCGTAGTGGGCGAGCTGTCTTACCGACGAACCAGCCGGAGTGTGACCGAAGATTACGGGCATCATGGTCTGTAAATTACACATTTGAAACGTAAATCATCATCATCATCATCAGCCAATTAATTTTCCCACTGCTGGGACACAGGCGTCCACTTTGTGAAACGTAAATACAAGATTTCAAAAAAATTATAAGTTACTAAACAAACATGAAACTTTCAATACTTGCCGCATTATGTTGAGATTCGTCCCATCCACCAATTAAAAACAAAATGTTACTGCATAATGGTTGAAACACTACTTCGTCGCGGCATAACGCCTCACCGGCCCACGTGAGAATAATAGAGTGAGGCAAAAACTCACCAACACCGACCAAGGAAGCAATGCTCTAAAATGTTAAATAAAACAAATGAAATAACCACACACAAGAAAAATGTACAGTACAAATATTTTCTTAACGTCCCTCGACAAACTTCGTGTTTCGTCAGTCGTCGTCGTCGGATTTCTATCAGTTGCCTTTTGCACTTGATGCAGGCCGGACGTGGGCCGGACGCTCTCAATAAACTTGGAAGTATAATACTACTACTGTAGGTAGTTGTTATTTAAAAAATGGTAGGAAAGCTGCTATTTTTACAGCTCTATCTACATATTTCACACGGAAATCAAAACAAAACAACAATAAAGTACTTAATTCTGATTTCAAATGATTATACTGGGCTATATTATGATGAGCATGGAAATTAGCATTCGTTAGTATTCGGTAATGCGATGATTGCCGAGGGACATTAAGAAAACAGTTGAACTGTTCCTACCTACACATTCAGTACTGAACTGTAGTCTACTTACTTCAATATCATTAGAAAAAGGTGCCAAAGCATTCAAAAGAAGGTTTTTGTTGTGCGCCATGTAAGCTACTGGAGCCAGTGCATGCATTGAAATAATCTTGTCATTATACTCGGGCCGCATCGAACCCAACACGAAGAATGTCGTAGTGCCCTGCGAGTGACCCACATAGTGCAGCCTCTCTTCTCCAGTCACATCCAATACATAATCGATCATAGTGGGCAAGTCTATGTTTCCTATTTCATCGTAAGAGAACTTCCAGAATGCCGTGTTCAGTATAGCGTCAGGGTCCAAAGTAACGTGTTTACGAGAGTAGTAGTTACCGCGGGCATTACCCATCCAGACGTCAAATCCTTCCTCGGCGAGAATGTACGCTAAAATTAAACATAATTATTTCATATATAATTCTTTTTAAATCAAAATAATATATATGTTACTGTATAAGCCCAAACTACGTTAAAACTTAGGATTTACCGGTAAAACCTAAGATTTACCAAGGCCTACTGGTAAAAATTAGAAATTATATATGAATATCGTTAATTTTGGGCTTTAACCAGCAATCACACGGTAAATCTTAGGATTCAGGTACCTCAGAGACGTGTAAATGTTCTTCAAGAGTTAGGTTGTGCTTTTACCTAATCCAGAGCCTGGACCCATCAAAACAAAATCAGCAGACGAACAAAGTAGACCATGCATCACGAAGACGACAGGTTTTCTCTGATTTGGCACATTGTTGGCGTCTCGTCCATGAGGGATGCGGTGCATTTGCAATATGTAACCATCCTCGGTTGTCACATTGTAAACTTCAATTGGGTAACGATATTTTGTGATGAGACCAGGCTGAAATAATTGACACATAATTTATTTCCATCATAAAAGAATGAAACTAAATGAAATAATTAAATTGGTACATATGGAGGCTTAAACAGGCAGCAGTGATAGAAGCAGTGAAAGGTGATAACTTTGAAGAAAAAAATCAGAGATAAAATCAAACAGGGGTACAGAGGTACGTGGTGTGATCGAAAAATACGAAGAATCATTTTGTTACGACCAAACACCGACCCGACTAGTGATGCACCAGGGATGTTTTGGATATGAAATTTTGGATCTAGATACGGATACGGATATAGAAATAATTATTATACCGGTTTCGGATATGGTTATTAATTTTTTTCAGATTATCCATTTGTTTCCATTTTTTTTGTTTTTTTATATTTGTTTGTTTTGTTTGTATTTTTTGTGTTTTTTTGGATATCGTTGCACATGCTGAGATAGGAGCCTTTTTGGTCTCGCACGGGGTTTTTATTTTTTATTATTGTTTAATTGTATGCTTATTTCTCGTGTCTCCTGTGCGGGTCACAAATTTATAGTTTTTCTTTCTTTCTTTTTTCTTTTTGTTTCGGCAAGTTTAAGTTACGGATATTAGATTTCTAAGAAATTGTGAGAGTAAAGCACAAAGACCTACAAACAAACATGCAAGAGACGCGCGCGGCTAGTGTGTCTGCTCCGCCAGGAGAAAAAACTGTCTTAAAGAGTCTTATTTAGGTCCGAAAATATTCGTAAGCTATATATCGGATTCGGTTGCGGTTTTGGATAGATTCTTATTTCGGATCCGATAGTTTTGGTTACCGTTACGGAGCTCCTTAATATTCCTGTGATGCATGATTGAATGAATGAACGTTGATTCCATGATTGTAAGCATTACTGGTAACCATATTTGGCAAAGCCATTAGCTATAGTGTCACGGCCCTTTCGATCTCGGGAATGGTGTCAGAATGTTTTCCTTTTAGCACGGTTTTTATTTTTGAGATGAGCCAGAAGTCGCATGGTTCTAAATCTAAAGAGTACCTAAGGTAAATGTAGACAGGCAGTAACGTGGTTTTGTCTAAGCGAGGTGGTGAGATACGAGCACGACACGTTTTCGAGATGAACAAGGACCACGACACGGCAGCTGGACGCCCTACACAACACAGGTTTCAGAAATGCTTCTGATCGTGGAATAAACGTTGAGATTAGAGTATCACTAGCCAACAGGAGTATTTTAAAGGGGATCAATTAAATTTGTGATGGATTATTACTTTACGGCTGAAATAAAATTATGCACGTATTTTTTATCGCGCTAAGCCGAGCCCAATAAATTCGGATATGAAGCCCCAGAAACATGATGATGATGAATGGTAGGTATACATCTATACTTCTATACTATTATTAATTACGAATAATCTATACCTCTATACCAATATTATAAAGAGGAAAAAATTTTTTGTTTGTTTGTTTGTACCGAACAGGCTCCGAAACTACTGGACCGATAAAAAAAAATTCATTCACCAATAGAAAGCAACATTATTCCTGGGTGACATAGGCAATTTTAATCCCGAAAACGGGTCCTGTGGGGTTGTCCACGGGAGCGAAGCCGCGGGGAACAGCTAGTTAATAATAAAGAAAATAGACAAAGCATAGAACATAGAAAATAGACGTAAGTACGTTTTTTGTTTCTCGGTTTTGTCCGTTTAGTGATGGTAAGTTAATATAAATATTGTTATAATACCCAACTGAAGGAAAAAACAAATGTACCGAGTAGTAATGACACCTTAGTATTATATCTGTCACACTCTATAACATATACCTAAAAAACTAAGGATTAGGACATTAGGAAACGTTTTCTCTGAAATTGCACAGCAGTTCTTTGATTTTGAATTAATAAATTAATGTCTAGACGTAGACATAGGTAAAACCAGGAGTAGAACCAACATTTCGCTTTTGAACACAGCTCTTACCACGTCTAAATTCGCATCTTCGAACACGTCATCTGAATAGCGTGCGTCGACTTTCTTCAGTGATTTCTGGTTGTTATTAACTTGGGGTGAGCTCCTGGCTGGTGCCAGAGCGACACATGTGGCTATGACCACTAGCAATCCACTACGAAACATTGTTCGCATGTAGCTACTCATTGTGACCAATAAGGTTCCTCCTTTTATAACTTCTGTAGAATTAAGATAAAGAATTCGTTAAGCTTTGATAGCGATACGAATCAATCCCAAAATCTAGTACTCAAATGCTATTATAAAATCGTTTAGCTGCATATCTAGATGCAGCTAAATGATACGATAGTATATATTATATAGTAAAAATGCAGTATAGCTGCCTAGAAATAATAGGTAGTAGGTAGGTACTTAAGTATATACAGCTGCAGATAAACCTCACCCCCTAGAAGTTTATAAAAAGCGACATCTATGGGCAGGAGGATATACTACGACTTTTAAATACGTTCGCCGCTTGCGCGCCATCTCTGTGACCACAATGAAGTTTGTTTTCTGTAGTTATTGACATCGATTCCACAAGTAAGCGTGCAAGATACCCATTTAACAATTGTTTACGTTATTGATGCAAAATTTTCATGCGCTAACCAACATCAGCATATTTAGGCAGCACTGTATGGCTGTAGAGGGGTGTTGCGGGTTGAGGGGAATTTGGTATAATAAAAATTGAATAGGTATATACTATTATTAATTAAAAAAATAAATAATAATTAGGTAGTCGGAGGATAGGAATCGCGAGCTGGCTGACCAAAACCAGATGTATCCTCCGACTGCACAGCTTGATTTTCTCCTTGTTTACGTCTTTTTAGTTCGCTTTTTAAGCAGTCGGGTATTTTGATTTTTTTAATCAACTTTTATATTTATAACTTCTCAGTTATTTTTTTTCGACTTAGGTACATTTAAACTTATAAGTGTTATATATTTTTGAAATCACCTCTTAAAACCCTTTATTTTGATACCCTACATGATGGGTAAGGAAGAAGAAAAAATTTGGCCCCCCACAATATGGCGCCCAAAATCCGCCATTTTCCAATTCCCAATTTTAATGTAGCCAGTGACACTTGCAGTGTTAAGACGAATCGATTAACGTAAGAACCATCAAAATCGGCCAACGCGTTTGGTCTCTAGAACGCCACATAAGAAAAAACATACATGCATACATACATACATACATATATACATACATACATAGACTGATAAACACATTACCCTCCTTTGGCAGTCGGGTAAAAATATCAATAGGTAGGATGCGATGGATATTTACCTAGCGGTCGCTTGCATGAGCGCCGTCAGTTTTATTATTTCTAGTTAGAATATCTTAGCAGTTTCGTTGATATCATAGAGATGGCGCGCACGTAAACATCGTAGTATATCCTCCTATCCATAGATGTAGTTTTTGATACATTTCTAGAGGTGAGGTTTCTCTGCTGCTGTATGTAAATTCTGCAACGAAAGTCAACCAACATCAGATTTTTAAATATACCTGGAACATTTTATGTAGAACTAGCTTTTGCCCGCGACTTGGATATTCGAAAATGGTTCAAATAGGATTTTTAATTGTTTTTTTCGTTATTAATTTTGTTATAATTTATTTTCGAATATCCATAGAGCGTTCTTGTGTGCCGTACAACAAATGTTTTGCTTGAACTTGGCTTAACACGCTGCCGCGTGTCTAGATAAGAAAGCGTATGGAAAAGGCATGCGTCATCCCCCACTATTGGTACAATAGTAAGGTTTATTAATTTTCCCTTGATGTTAACCAAGTCTGCTCCCATTAAAAAAAAATGACACTGACAATTTTTTCATTGTTACAAAATTGCGAAAAACAAATTCCAATTTTAAAGAAGTATTTGCATTGCATCAAGCTTTGATGTGGTTTCAACCTTTTTTGAATGAAATCCGCAGGCTTATTACGTATCTTTTGCAAGAGCAAAAGATACGTAATAGAGCGATCAAACGCTTTATGTGATAAAAGTCGAAATTACCTGCAGTGTAGGTATGGTAACGAAAATAGTCCGTCTGTTGCAGAGTATTTATAAGAAATATTCCTGTAAGGTTACTTATAACGGCCTAATATCGGATGACGTAACAGTGCACGCGGGTGTCCGCCAAGGCTGCCACCTGTCGCCGCTCCTCTTCCTAGTCGTTATTGATGGAATTATGCTTCGCATCCATGATAACAGGCACCGCGGCATAGAGTGGGGATTATCCAACGTCTTGGCAGACTTGGATTACGCCGATGACCTATGCCTGCTGAGTCATACCCACACCGATATGCAAGCAAAGCTAAACGATCTACGTCAGGAAGCGGCAAAAACGGGGCTCAAAATAAACATCCGGAAGACCCAGGAAATGAGAACTGGCGTGAAGAACCATTCACCGTTGCTGATTAGTACAGAGGCAGTGGAACGCGTCCACAAATTTACATACCTCGGGAGTGTCGTGTCAGAGACTGGGGGTAGTGAAGAGGACATCGCTTCACGGATCGCCAAAGCCCGAGCAACCTTCGCGCAGCTGAGAGCTGTTTCGCAATCGCGGCAACTGACCCGAAGGATTAAACTCAAAATCTTCGGGTCCAATGTCAAATCCGTGCTGCTCTACGGGTGCGAAACGTGGAAGGTCACAAAGGACATCTCACGCCAAATACAAGTCTTCGTCAACCGCTGTCTTCGTCGCATTCTCGGAATTTACTGGCCCGAGACCACCTCCAATGTAGAGCTGTTGGAGAAATGCCACGAGAGCCCGATCAAGCGTCGCAAGTGGAGATGGAATGGCCACACGCTTCGAAGGGGTCCCGATCACATACCCAAGCAAGCTTAATTTGGACTGGAATCCCCAAGGGAAAAGAAAGCGTGGCCGTCCCCGTCAAACCTGAAGTCGCACCGTGTTGGCAGAAGCGACGAGCATCGGAATGACATGGAGCGAGGTGAAGCGTGAAGCTCAAGATAGATCGCGATGGAGGACATCTGTGGACGCCCTCTGCCTCATCTAGGGGTTATAGGACATTAAGTCAAGTAGGTATGGTAGGTCCTACACAGTCGTTTGCTAATCGCTCGCTGTTTGTTATATGCACTTATTTAAAAAAATAAACCGGCAACAACTCTAAAACTTCTGTATGGAAGAGCAATTATTGCGCAAAAATCGCTATCATTTTGCTCTTGCAAAAGATGCGTAATAAAGCCTGCGGATTGAGTTTTCAAACATGTTTCAAAATATAATGTAATTTAAACCAAAAGCACTAAAGAGTATTGATATCAAATTCGAAGCAAACTATCCCCAAAATAACTTTCTACCCCTTTTTCATCCCGTTAGGGGATGAATTTCCATAAAATACGAAACACGTCTTCTATCAATTCTGTTAAAAATGATTGCGCAAAATTTGAAGTAGATTGGACCAAGGAATCACGATGTCCCGTACAAACTTTGCCTCCCCCTTTCTCGGGTGTAAAAGGAGGGCAAAGTTTAGCCCTTAGGGGTAGAATTTCGGATAATCCTTTCTTATCGGATGCCTATGTCATAGAATGAACACACCCTCCAAGTTTCAGGTCTCTACGATCACCGGTTTAGGCTGTGCGTTGATCCGTCAGTCAGTCATTCAGGACAAAGCATTTTATATGTATAGATTTATTACCAATATATAAATTTACATAGTATTAAATACTTAATTAACAATAAACTAACAAACAAACACAACACACAAACAACACAACACAACACAACACACAAAAAAAACACACACAACACAACACTTAAATAAAAATAACTAACTATATATACACTTAAATAAAAATACAATTAACATAAAGAATTTCTTTGTAATTCCCTCATTTTGCCTGATACAAGCTTGATTTGACAAGTCCGATACGCACTTTGCCGGTTTTTAAGGTTCCGAAGGCAACAAGGAACCCTAATAGTTTCGCTCTGTCTGTCTGTCCCTAGCTACATATCAGTAATCTGTGATCTGTCCGTCCGCAGTTTAAGAGACTCTAAGTACTAGAAAGCTATAATTTGGCATGGTTAAACATATCAATAATGCCGACAAAGTGTTAAATCAAAATCATGTTTTTTTTTTGTTTACTCCTATAGACGTAAAGTGGCGATGTTTTTTTTCTCGTCTATCCCATGGTGTGGTATCGTTTGATAGGCCATTCAAAATATTATGGGTTGTTAAAACCATTTTTCGCCGTTTACATAAAATTAGCTTTAAACTGCAAATTTTTGTTAGAGTCAAGTGTCTCCCCCCTCCCTGCCAGCGAAATGATTGTTCTTGGCTATGTGAAAAAATTCACGGCAGTAGTAATTATAACGAAATTAAAAGGAAAACTATCACAGCTACGTAGGTTTTACAAGTTTACGAGTAATAGTCGCCCTACTTATAAAAAGTACGTGGAACAGTAATATTTTTGTACAAATGCCATTGAAAAAATACTTAAATAACATTGTTAGCTGTGAAATTAAACAGATAGTAAATATATGCTTATGAACCATGTAAAAAGATACAAAAATAAAATCCTAACATCCTTAATAATAATGATTTCTAAATTAATAATGTTTAAGCTCGAATAACGCATTGGAGTGGGCGTAGTCGTTGGCAGTACCGGCCCGTAGTCCATACGGCGCATGCACATGGGGGAGGCTATTTTGTGTTAGTGCAGAAGTATTTTCGACGTTTTGTAATCTAAAGTCAAATTAGATTCGATTGCCAAGCAAATTCCGCTACACGACCATAAATGGCGGTAGTCTCAGTGGTCGCAATTATAAATTTAATTGCGTTTGCCGTAAGGTGACATTCGTGTCATAGGTCGATTTACTACTACACAACCATGGTCACATATTAGTTCAGTGCAATATAACACATTGCAATTTTAATTACATTATCGATATCGATAGAAACCCGATTTCTTAATTAGAAAAATGTTAACTAAAAAGTTATAAATAAAAACTATTTTTATTTATAACTTTTAGTTAACATATTTTTTCGAATTAGGTATATTTAAACATATAAGTGTTATATAGTTTTGAAAAATCCCTTCATTTTGATACCTCACTCGATGGGTATATGAAAGAAAACATAAATTGGAACTCTCACAATATGGCGCCCAAAATCCGCCTTCCTTTTTTTAAAGGTACTAGCTAAGAACACTTGGACGGTCAAGACCTATCTAACGATGTCTTAATTATAAAAATCCGCCAAGTAGTTTGAAAGATATGAGGTAATAAAGAATATTACATACTTATACAAACATACAAGATACGCGCGAAAAACATAACCCTTTCCTTGCAGCCAGGTAAAAATAAGACCTGGTTTTTTATTTTATTTGGAGGCTTGTACATATTTTTATAAATAAAATCAATTTGAAATTATGTACTAATTTAATTATGCTCATTGAGGCGGGCGGGCCTCTTCATAATATTATTTTATAGAAATATTAAATTACTTATTTTCTTTTGTTGATATCCATCTATAAAGTCAATATTCGACCCGACTACATCACTAATTGAGTAGCGTAGAACTTTCGAGAACGAAATAGTCAATACCTCAGATTAGGGGTGAATACATTCGAATTTTTTCAAATTCTGAAAGAGTAATAAACAAGGAGCGTGCGCGCGTGGATCCAGGAACGAACCATATTCGCAATTGACGTCCTTCATATAGATTATTAATTAAAGCTTATTTATGTTGGTTGTTTGTTCCTATCATTGAATAATTTGATTTTACTTTTTGGTAGTTGAGTAGGTCGTTTGAAAATACTAACACCTACTAAAATATTTGTTTTCGGTTTGTAAAATAAAATGTTTGGAGATTTTAACGAAGACTATCTCCGTAACGGCAATACTGCAGTATTCAAATTAAGTGACGCTGGTTATAAATATTTATTACAAACGCTTGCCTCTACCCGCAGTGGTACTCAAATAGGTAATATTTTTTCTAACTTCACTTGTGAAGTTGGATTTTATAACTCCTTCTTTAGTTACCATCGTCCTATATGAGCCCGTTTTTAGTCGATGTGAGGCGCTGAAACCATTTTGATGTTCATGTAACAACAAAAAACTGGACAAGTGCGAGTCGGACTCGCGCACGAAGGGTTCCGTACCATTATCACGTTTGTTGTATGGGAGCCCCACTTAAATATTTATTTTATTCTGTTTTTAGTATTTGTTGGTATAGCGGCAACAGAAATATGTTATCATCTGTGAAAATTTCAGCTGCCTAGCTATCACGGTTCATGAGATACAGCCTGGTGACAGACGGACAGACAGACAGACAGACAGAAAGACGGATCGCGGAATCTTAGTAATAGGGTCCCGTTTTTCCCCTTTGGGTACGGAACCCTAAAAACCCTCTTCTTAGTCCGCATTATTATGCAACTACGCGCGTGGCCCGACACGCACTTGACTGGATTTTTTATGTAGTTATACTACAAATTTACGGATTTTTTCTTAATCTACTTGTGCTATCAGTGCTTCTTGTTTTAAGTTTCGTGATTCTAGGTCAACGGGATAGGTTTTGAATCGACATGTCACATAATTCGACAATTATGTGACATAAACGACCTATCTTTTGATTGCGTTGATTTAGTTTTTATTTTTATTATTATTATTGATAGGCTTGCGCTTGACCACTATCTCAGATGATGTTTAATTGATTTAGAGATTTGAGTTTGATTTTTTTACAGTACAAATATCGATGTTTTATACATTTATTGCAAATATCTCGTTTCCTATGGGTTTTATGCTATTTGTATGTATTGTAAATATGGTAGAGGATACGTGTGTGAAGTTAGCATCTCAAATGTTAGCATCTCACAAATTAACACCACATATAATGGCATCCCACATAGTTCTATAGTTCTTGATAAGTTTTAACAATAGTTCCGTCGATTTTACTATCAAAATTGCATTTTGAAAAAATGAGATGCTAACTTCGCAATACATATCATAGCATCTCATCGAATTTCTCAAAAAAACACCTCATATAAGGGCATTACGCATAGTTCTACAGTTCTTGATGCGTTTTATCAATAGTTCCGTCGATTTTGCTATAACAATTTTGAATATCAGCATTTTGAAAAAATGAGATGCTAACTTCTCAATACATATCATAGCATCTCATCAAATTTCTCAAAAAAACCCCACATATAAGGGCATTCCGCATAGTTCTACAGTTCTTGATGCTTTTTATCAATAGTTCCGTCGATTTTGCTATAAAAATTTTGCATATCAGCATTATAAAAAAATTAGATGCTAACTTCGCAATACTTATCATAGCATCTCATCGAATTTCTCAAAATTGACCTTGTTGTAGTTGGAAGCAAAAGAGTTCTGCATCCTAAACCTATTCTTTTGATAGTTCTGTCGGTTGAATCTAATTTAAATCCCTAAAAAAATATAAACGAAATATCCGAACAGTAGTGAGATCCTGAGGTATAACGGTCGTTCCAGGTCATATCTTTATACAGCCCAGAAGTACCAGTTATACCAGGTTTTAACATTCGAACGATAAGTCTAGGTCTCTCAAACAAGTCCCGAAAGAGTTTTAGTGTTTAAAACATCCACAATAATTATAAATCATTGTTATAAACAAAATATTCATAAAGGAGTGAGATGCTAAGGTACAGCTGGGAGTTCTGGTTCGTATAAAACATTTGAACTATTAGGCTAGGATCTCCTCCGTTTCAAATAATAATATGAATGGACTTTAAAAAGTATGCTGCCGAAAGCGAGAACTCTCACTCAAGTATCAGCAGAACATGGTTGAAGATTTAGGTTAGCTAAAATCAAGGAAATATACATGGTACGCAAAAAACAACAAAAAAAAATGTTAAGAGGTACTGAGGCCCAGCATCTTATTTAATTATATTACTTCTATAAATTGTCTTAATGGAAACATACAACAGAAAGCCACAACTCTCACCAAATATTTCACAGAACCTGGTTGAATATTAAGCTTAGCGAAAATCAAGGAAATGTACATTCTACGCAATAAAAAATGCAAAAAAAAATGTTTATAGTTACTGAGTCCCGGCATCTCGTCGGATTCTAGTACTATTTTAAATATACTTTACAAGAACATGCTACAGAAAGCCAGAACTCTCACTTAAGTATCTACTGAGCCTGGTCGAAAATATTGTTGAGCAAAAATCAAGAAAATTTTCAGAGCTCATTACAAAAATTAAAAAAAAAATGTTAGCAGGTACTGAGGCCCGGCATCTCATCGGTTTCTATAACTACTATAACTAGACTTTATAAAAACATGCTACAAAAAGCCAGAACTCGCACCAAAGATTTCACAGAGCCTGGTTAAAGATTTAGCTTAGCGAAAATCAAGGAAATATACATTGTACGCAAAAAAATAAGAAAATGTTAGCAGGTACTGAGGCCCGGCATCTCATCGGTTTCTATAACAACTATAACTAGACTTTATAAAAACATGCTACAGAAAGCCAGAACTCTCGCTGAAGATTCCACAGAGCTTGGTTGAAGATTTAGCTTAGCGAAAATCAAGGAAATGTACATTCTACGCAATAAAAAAATCAAAAAAAATGTTAAGAGGTACTGAGGCCAGGCATCTCATCGGTTTCTATAATAACTATAACTAGACTTTACAAGAACATGCTACAGAAAGTCAGAACTCTCACTAAAGTATCTACTGACCCTGGTCGAAAATTTTGTTGAGCAAAAATCAAGAAAATTTTCAGAGCTCATTACAAAAGTTAAAAAAAAAATGTTAGCAGGTACTGAGGCCCGGCATCTCATCGGTTTCTATAACTACTATAACTAGACTTTATAAAAACATGCTACAAAAAGCCAAAACTCTCACCAAAGATTTCACAGAGCCTGATTGAAGATTTAGCTTAGCGAAAATCAAGGAAATGTACATTCTACGCAATAAAAAAATCAAAAAAAAATTTAAGAGGTACTGAGGCCAGGCATCTAATCGGTTTCTATAACTACTATAACTAGACTTTACAAGAACATGCTACAGAAAGTCAGAACTCTCACTAAAGTATCTACTGACCCTGGTCGAAAATTTAGTTGAGCAAAAATCAAGAAAATTTCCAGAGCTCAATAGAAAAATGACAAAAAAAATGTTAGCAGGTACTGAGGCCCGGCATCTCATCGGTTTCTATAACTACTATAACTAGACTTTATAAAAACATGCTACAAAAAGCCAGAACTCTCACCAAAGATTTCACAGAGCCTGGTTGAAGATTTAGCTTAGCGAAAATCAAGGAAATATACATTGTACGCAAAAAAATAAGAAAATGTTAGCAGGTACTGAGGCCAGGCATCTCATCGGTTTCTATAACTACTATAACTAGACTTTACAAGAACATGCTACAGAAAGTCAGAACTCTCACTAAAGTATCTACTGACCCTGGTCGAAAATTTAGTTGAGCAAAAATCAAGGAAATGTACATTCTACGCAATAAAAAAATCAAAAAAAAAATTAAGAGGTACTGAGGCCAGGCATCTCATCGGTTTCTATAACTACTATAACTAGACTTTACAAGAACATGCTACAGAAAGTCAAAACTCTCACTAAAGTATCTACTGACCCTGGTCGAAAATTTAGTTGAGCTAAAATCAAGGAAATATACATGGTACGCAAAAAAAACACTAAAAAAAAATTTTCAGATGTACTGAGGCCCAGCATCTTATTGAATTATATTACTTCTATAAATTGTCTTAATGGAAACATACAACAGAAAGCCACAACTCTCACTGAAGATTCCACAGAGCCTGGTTGAAGATTTAGCTTAGCGAAAATCAAGGAAATGTACATTCTACGCAATAAAAAATTCAAAAAAAATGTTAAGAGGTACTGAGGCCAGGCATCTCGTCAGGTTCTAGTACTATTTTAAATAGACTGTACAAGAACATGCTACCGAAAGCCAGAACTCTCACTTAAGTATCTGCTGAGCCTGGTTGAAAATTTTGTTGAGCAAAAATCAAGAAAATTTTCAGAGCTCATTACAAAAATTATAAAGTCTAGTTATAGTTGTTATAGAAACCGATGAGATGCCGGGCCTCAGTACCTCTTAACATTTTTTTGAATTTTTTATTGCGTACAATGTATATTTCCTTGATTTTAGCTAACCTAAATCTTCAACCAAGCTCTGTGGAATCTTCAGTGAGAGTTCTGGCTTTTTGTAGCATGTTTTTAAAAAGTCTAGTTATAGTTGTTATAAAAACCGATGAGATGCCGGGCCTCAGTACCAGCTAACATTTTTTATGTAATTTTTCTAATGAGCTCTGAAAATTTTCTTGTTTTTTGCTCAACTAAATTTTCGACCAGGCTCAGTAGATACTTAAGTGAGAGTTCTGACTTTTTGTAGCATGTTTTTGTAAAGTCTAGTTAAGCGAATACTAGAATCCGATGAGATGCTGGGCCTCAGTACCTATTAACATTTTTTTTGAATTTTTTGTTGCGTAGAATGTACATTTCCTTGATTTTCGCTAAGCTAAATTTTCATCCAGGCTCTGTGAAATCTTTGGTGAGAGTTCTGACTTTCTGTAGCATGATCTTGTAAAGTCTAGTTATAGTAGTTATAGAAACCGATGAGATGCCGGGCCTCAGTACCTGTTAACATTTTTTTTGACATTTTTCTAATGAGCTCTCAAAATTTTCTTGATTTTTGCGCAATTAAATTTTCGACCAGGCACAGTAGATACTTTAGTGAGAGTTCTGGCTTTCTGTAGCTTGTTCTTGTAAAGTCTATTTAAAATAGTACTAGAATCCGACGAGATGCTGGGCCTCAGTACCAGCTAACATTTTTTATGTAATTTTTCTAATGAGCTCTGAAAATTTTCTTGTTTTTTGCTCAACTAAATTTTCGACCAGGCTCAGTAGATACTTAAGTGAGAGTTCTGACTTTTTGTAGCATGTTTTTGTAAAGTCTAGTTAAGCGAATACTAGAATCCGATGAGATGCTGGGCCTCAGTACCTATTAACATTTTTTTTGAATTTTTTGTTGCGTAGAATGTACATTTCCTTGATTTTCGCTAAGCTAAATTTTCATCCAGGCTCTGTGAAATCTTTGGTGAGAGTTCTGACTTTCTGTAGCATGATCTTGTAAAGTCTAGTTATAGTAGTTATAGAAACCGATGAGATGCCGGGCCTCAGTACCTGTTAACATTTTTTTTGACATTTTTCTAATGAGCTCTCAAAATTTTCTTGATTTTTGCGCAATTAAATTTTCGACCAGGCACAGTAGATACTTTAGTGAGAGTTCTGGCTTTCTGTAGCTTGTTCTTGTAAAGTCTATTTAAAATAGTACTAGAATCCGACGAGATGCTGGGCCTCAGTACCTATTAACATTTTTTTTGAATTTTTTTTTGCGTAGTATGTACATTTCCTTGATTTTCGCTAAGCTAAATTTTCATCCAGGCTCTGTGAAATCTTTGGTGAGAGTTGTGGCTTTCTGTTGTATGTTTCCATTAAGACAATTTATAGAAGTAATATAATTCAATAAGATGCTGGGTCTCAGTACCTCTGAAACATTTTTTTAAGTGTTTTTTTTGCGTACCATGTATATATCCTTGATTTAAGCTAACCTAAATCTCCAACCAAGCTCTGTGGAATCTTCATTGAGAGTTCTGGCTTTCTGTAGTATGTTTTTATAAAGTCTAGTTATAGTAGTTATAGAAACCGATGAGATGCCGGGCCTCAGTACCTGCTAACATTTTTTTTTTAACTTTTGTAATGAGCTCTGAAAATTTTCTTGATTTTTGCTCAACAAAATTTTCGACCAGGCTCAGTAGATACTTAAGTGAGAGTTCTGGCTTTCTGTAGCATGTTCTTGTTAAGTCTATTTAAAATAGTACTAGAATCCGACGAGATGCCGGGACTCAGTAACTATAAACATTTTTTTTTGCATTTTTTATTGCGTAGAATGTACATTTCCTTGATTTTCGCTAAGCTACGTAAATCTTCAACCAGGTTCTGTGAAATCTTTGGTGAGAGTTGTGGCTTTCTGTTGTATGTTTCCATTAAGACAATTTATAGTAGTAATATAATTAAATAAGATGCTGGGCCTCAGTACCTCTTAACATTATTTTTGTTGTTTTTTGCGTACCATGTATATTTCCTTGATTTTAGCTAACCTAAATCTTCAACCATGTTCTGCTGATACTTGAGTGAGAGTTCTCGCTTTCGGCAGCATACTTTTTAAAGTCCATTCATATTATTATTTAAAACGGAGGAGATCCTAGCCTAAATGTTTTATACGAACCAGAACTCCCAACTGTACCTTAGCATCTCACTCCTTTATGAATATTTTGTTTATAACAATGATTTATAATTATTGTGGATGTTTTAAACACTAAAACTCTTTCGGGACTTGTTTGAGAGACCTAGACTTATCGTTCGAATGTTAAAACCAGGTATAACTGGTACTTCTGGGCTGTATAAAGATACGACCTGGAACGACCGTTATACCTCAGGATCTCACTACTGTTCGGATATTTCGTATATATTTTTTTAGGGATTTAAATTAGATTCAACCGACAGAACTATCAAAAGAATAGGTTTAGGATGCAGAACTCTTTTGCTTCCAACTACAACAAGGTCAATTTTGAGAAATTCGATGAGATGCTATGATAAGTATTGCGAAGTTAGCATCTAATTTTTTTATAATGCTGATATGCAAAATTTTTATAGCTAAATCGACGGAACTATTGATAAAAAGCATCAAGAACTATAGAACTATGCGGGATGCTCTTAAATAACGTGTTTATTTGAGAAATTTGATGAGATGCTATGATATGTATTGAGAAGTTAGCATCTCATTTTTTCAAAATGCTGTTAAGCAAAATTTTTATAGCAAAATCGACGGAACTATTGATAAAACGCATCAAGAACTGTAGAACTATGCGGAATGCCCTTATATGTGGGGTTTTTTGAGAAATTTGGTGAGATGCTATGATATGTATTGAGAAGTTAGCATCTCATTTTTTCAAAATGCTTATATTCAAAATTGTTATAGCTAAATCGACGGAACTATTGATAAAACGCATCAAGAACTGTAGAACTATGCGTAATGCCCTTATATGTGGTGTTTTTTTGAGAAATTCGATGAGATGCTATGATATGTATTGCGAAGTTAGCATCTCATTTTTTCAAAATGCAATTTTGATAGTAAAATCGACGGAACTATTGTTAAAACTTATCAAGAACTATAGAACTATGTGGGATGCCATTATATGTGGTGTTAATTTGTGAGATGCTAACATTTGAGATGCTAACTTCACACACGTGTAGAGGATTAAATTGTCTACAACATTTGTGCACTCATTTTTTTTTAAACTTGTACCATTTTTTGACCTTTGACCTTGGAATATCTGTAGACGCGGACACCCTACGATAAGTAGGTTTTGAGACAAGTGTTATGGTGTCAAAATAAAGGTTTACACAAGTTTATAGCCGACTATCTCTCATTCCGAGGTGAAGCCCCTAATTTTCCTGGACTACAATGCAATCAATATTAGAATTACAATCCAAATAAGTATTCACTAAACATCCTAGACTAAAATCAAAATCATTATTAAAATCAACAACAAACTCAAAATTAAATCGATGAAGGAGTTTAAAAGTCGAGTACTCTTTGCACAAGGAGTTTGTATCGAGTATTTTTTACGCAAGGAGGTTATATACAGCATTGAGATGGAGTTCGAGTATATTGGTGTGTTCTAAATTCAAACACCAAAACAGTAATTAAAAGTGCTTTTTATTCACTGTTTTCAGTGAATAAAATAAGCTTTTTAGAGGGGGAATGGTATAAATTATTTTTTTGTTCGAAAGAGTATGGTCTGAAATTGGTCCCATATTAATGTGAAGATCTGATGAAGAACTTCGGCGATATACAATAGAATTCTTCAATAAATGAGGACAAATCTCTCGGGATTGCTGTAATCGCATGTCTGTTTATTGTTTATAGTATACTATTTCATAACATAACATCACACCACTACGCTCTAAAGATGTACGCAGATATGTATAGTTCACCTTGCTACACTCTCATTTCACGGGTTATGTTCAAATTTCATGGTATTCGGGTAATCTATTCTGTCATTATAGGTACCTTACTAAAGGCAAGTTGCCTATTAGGTAAGTACAACTAAAAAGTGAAAAATAAAAACCTTTACCCCTTAACCGTCGGTGTGCAAATCCGAGTCGCTCTTGGCAGTTTATTTTAAAATAATGGAGAATTACCATCGCTTACCAGGTAAAATAATATCATGGAAAAAAAATATTTTTGGCGTTCCTTCTGTAGACGTAAAGTGGGGATGTGTTTTTCTCGTCTATCCCATGGTGTGTGGTATCTATCGTTCGATAGGCCATTCAAAAATATTATGGGTTTGTTAAAACCATTTTTCGATTCAGATATCCGTTTGCCTAAAATTAAGTTTTAAATTGCAAATTTATGTTAAAGTCAAGTGCCCCCTGCCAAATGGTTGCTTTTGGCTATGTGAAAAAAACCACGGCGGTAGTAAATATAACGAAATTAAAAGGAAAACTATCACAGATAAATACTTTACAAGTTTTCGAGTAATAGTCGACCAACTTATACAATGTACTTGAAACATTAAAAATGTTGTACAAATGCTGTTGAAAAATTACTTAAATAACGTTGTTAGCTGTGTAAAACAGATAGTAAATATATACTTATGAGCCATGTAAACATATACTTAAATAAAATCATAGCATCCTTAATAATAATGATTTCTAAATTAATAATGTTTAAGCTCGAATAACGCATTGGAGTGGCCGGAGTCGTTGGCAGTACCAGTCCGTAGTCTATACGGTAAAGTATTTTCGACGTTTTGTAATCTAAAGTCATATTAGCCATAGCCAGCATTAGCCATTGTATAACGTGTAATAACGAAATAAACATTTTTGTTTTTTTTTTTATTGTATTGGATTGCAAGCAAATTACTTATTTTCTTTTATCAATGTCGATCCATAAAGTCAATATTCGACCCGACTACATCACTAATTGAGTAGCGTAAAACTTTCCAGAACGAAATAGTGAATACCGCAGATTAGAGGTGACTACATACGAAATTTTTCAAATTCCGAAAGAGAAATAAACAAAGAGCGTGAGCGCAAGGATCTAGAAACGAACAATACGATTCCCCGTGGCTCTAACGCGCGCTCGTATCGGCTCCTTTCGCAATTCGCACCCGTGGTGGCACACAAATAGATAATATTTTTCTAACTTTAGTTGCGAAGTTGGATTTTATAACTCCTTCTTCAGTTACCAGTTAATCCTTCTTAAGTTTAAGTCAAGAGTGAATAGGTTACTTCCAGGCAAGCGTGCTTCACAGAAGATCACATCATCGCTTACCATCAGGCGAGATAGTGGTCAAACGCGAGCATAAAGATAAAAAATAATATCATCCTATGTGGACCCGTTTTTAGAAGTTGTGTGCCGCTAAAACCGTTTTAATGTTAATGTAACAACAACAAAACCCTCTTCTTAGTCCTCATTATTATGCAACTTCAGAACCCTATTACTGTGCGTGGCCCGACACGCACTTGGCCGGTTTTTAGCCTTTGGGTACGGAACCCTAAAAAGAGACATGACGGGGGGTTCCATTTTTTTTTCTTCCAATCCCATCAAGTCCTTTAGGTACCCCCCATCAAAAGGAAGGGTTTTATAGGTGATTACTTTTTTTTTTAACACATATCATCCAATCATGAGTGCAATAATACAAAAGAATTGATGACTGAAACATACAAATTAAGTGATCATTTAATAGTTTTTGAAATTGGTGACAACGTAAATATTACCGAAATACCAAACAATATAGTTCTGATCGAGAATAAAAAATACAGTATCGTTGCAGCCATACATATTATTGTTGCCAGGACATTTGTGCAAAAGTGGCGCCAAATTAACGATGATTCTTCAAAGAAAGTTTCAAAAACAAATGTAAAATAAAATATGCAATTAGATGTATTAATTTATGCAGAATCTAATTTGTTTCATGAGTATGTTTATTTGTAACAAGAAGTATGATTTTATTATTTGTTTGTTTACTAAAGTTATAGTACGTATGAATTACACGAAAAAAAAACATTATTTAAATTAAAAATATGTGTGAGAAATATTAGTGGTTAATTTCTTACGATCCCTATACCACGGGATCCAGAATTCAGTTTAGTCAAACGAAAAACGCTAATTACGTCGGCACGGTTTCTTTGTATGGGATGAAGCATCTGTATTTACCCGACTGTCGAAGGAGGGTAATGTGTTTATCAGTCTATGTATGTATGTATGTAAGTATGTATGTATGTTTGGTTTTGGGCAGGCAGCTCGCGAATACGTATCCTCCGACTGCACAGCATGATTTTCTCCTTGTTTACGTCTTTTTAGTTCGCTTTTCAAGCAGTCGGGTTTTTTGAATTTTTTAATTAACTTTTTTTTTTATTATATTATCTGTTCCAATACCTATCTGTATTGCAATGTTTTAATATTTATTATTTAACTCGAAATAGTAACGCCTGAACTAAAACAACCTCTTATTCATTTACGCAAAAAGTCTTTTGCTTTTTGTTATTTCAAACGCCACAAAAAAGATTATGGTGTCGTCAGTTCTTATACTAATTTTACATAGATTGAGGATTTGGGGTTTCTAGTTCAATAGAATTTTGTATAGTTTACTTTTGTTTATTGTATAAGTATGTACATGTTTAAATAATAAAATTACTCTTTATATAGAATTGTTATAGAATAATTTGATACTATATATTTGCTTATTATATGTATAGTAATAGTTATATTATGGTGATTTCGCCGGGAAGGATACTCCACAGCGTAACCACTTTAAATAAAAGTTTAAAAAACCAGATTATAAATTTAATGTATTATATGATATACACACAGACAATATCAACAAACAAAAAAGCCGTTACATGATATTTTAAATAGAAATAAGTATTCTATAATATAATTCTTTTAAATTAATAATATAACAAGAAAATATATTAATATATTTTGTATGCTAATAAACTAAACGCCTGGAAGAAAATTTTATGATATTTCACGTATACGTTATTTGCTAAGAACTTTAATCTAGGCGCTAAGCGACTACGAGTATTTGGAAGAGAAAGTTTGAGGCACCGTTTTGTTGGTACATTTAAATTAGATTGAGGATTTGGGAATACTAGCATTATACTATAGAATTGTTATAGAATTATTTGATGCTATATATTTACTTATACAGTGTATAGTAAAAGTTATATCATGGTGGTTTCGCCGAAAAGGATACTCCGCAGCGCAACCACTTTAAATACAAGTTTACGTCGAAACTAGAAATATATTTTTTTCCATCTCCTCCGTAATTCTTTTCTGATTAATTTCGTTGAGGGATCCAAGACAGTTAAATTCATTCTCCGGGACTTCGTCGAGCTTCATTGCCTCGGCGCTTCTCTGGTGGTCGCCACTGTTTATTCTGGCTTTCAGGAGTTGCAGTGGTTTGGGAATAGTGCGGTGGGATTGTCGCAAATAAAAATAAAATAAAATAACGGGCTAGAATTTTATAGATATTCCATAGATTTTTTTTTTTGTGACTTATACTTAACGACGTTAATGCAAATTTTTTTAAATAAAATTTTCGTATGAATCCACTTCTTATTTCCTTCTTTTATAAATCTTTTACTATTTAATCAGATGTTTCTGGTATGCATTACCCATAGAAGTAAGGCGATGCTCATCAAACACTACCATCGTTTAAAAGAATGGTGAAGGAACCTTTTCTTATGTTAGTTATACCATTCTACTTCTTTTGTTAGTAATTTTGTATAATTATTATTTAACATTGTTTTACGATGTTTGTACACTGCCTTTCCTTTCGTCATCGTTTAGTTCATCCAACCAAAGCCATCCAGCCAGCCAAAGGATGTCTGTCTTACAGACAACATTTGGACTCTTAATAGCTTTGGGGCTTTGGTTCATAACGGATAGAACAGTTGCTCTGTGCGATAAGATCGCACATTGTACAGTTTGAACACTTATTTTTTTTAAATGTTGTCCTTTGCTTTAGAAATTGTAGTATATTTAACATTATTGTGTAATGTGGGTAACTGCATATTTTAGGTTTTGTTGATATACCTTACATGGAAATAAAGTAGTCATTATCTAGCAAGATCGTGTTTTACTTCATGGTGACAGCGATAAATTCGAATTACGCTTTCGGAAGTAATAAAAGACGATATAAACGTGTCTAATAGTGTGTATTTGTGATAGACCATACGGGTAAATATGGAACACGCGAGACCTCCAGCCGAATTAATGCTAGAAGGTGGACCCGCAAATCGGGCTGACGCGTGGCGGAAGTGGCTCAAACAATTTAAGGTTTTTCTAAAGGCATCAGGTGTATACAAGGAAGGGAAAGATGTTCAAGCCAGTTTGCTCATCAACTTAATAGGCCCAGATGGATATGATATATATTCTACTTTCAAAATAAAGGTGGAAGGACAAGATGACGACATTGATGCATTGATTAAAAAATTTGATGAGCATTTTGGAACAAAAAGCAACACAACAATGGCGAGATTCAGATTTTTTACACGAAATCAGATGGAAGGTGAAAACATAGATGCTTACGTAACTGCTCTAAGACTACTATGCCAACATTGTGAATTTGAGCATTTAGAAGATGGGCTAATACGAGATCGAATTGTCTGTGGAGTAAACGACACAGGAGTTCGTGATAGATTGCTCAGGACGGATGAGTTAAGTTTGGAAAAAACCGTCAAAATATGCCAGGCAAGTGAGGTGTCTACCGAAGAAAACCGTCACATAGAAAAAATGAAATCAAAGGAACAAAGTGGCGTGGTTGACGCGTTATTAAGTACGCATGCACCGAGGCCATCAGCTGGGAGGCCTGGGAGTATCGCAGTGTCGTCGGGTCGAGATTCTAAGTGTTGTTGTGCTTGTGGTGGCGTTCACGACGATAACGTACGATGTCCAGCGCGATTTGCTAAGTGTTTCTTGTGCTATAGAAAAGGTCATTTTAAAAATATGTGTTCGGTTAGAGGTGATAAGCGTGTTTATGAAATACAGGAGAGCGGTGATGGCGACGATGAGTTATTTTATGTGACTACCTTGAATAAATCTTCACAACTAAAAGACAGTAAGTGGTTTGAACGTTTAAATTTGATTGGAAAGGGCAAAAGTGAATTGTTTAAACTTGATACAGGTTCAGATCTCAATGTATTATCAATATTTACTTTTAACAAATTAGGCTATTCAGTAAATGATATTAAACCATGTTGCATAAGAGCACAGTCTTTTTGTGGAAATTATATTCCAATACTTGGTACATGTCACATGTTGTGGGCATATCAAAAAAATAAAAGTAGTATTGAGTTTGTAATATCAAGTGATCATTGTCAAAGTGTGTTGGGAAAAAATACTTGTGAAGAATTAGGGTTAGTCAAGAGGATATATACTGTCAACGTGGATAGGTATAATGATTTATTTCATGGAATTGGCAAATTACCAGGCAAATACAAAATCATATTAGAAAACAATGCAAGTCCTTCAATATGCCCTGTTAGGAAAATACCTTTAGGAATTCGGGACAAATTAAAGGCGGAGCTTGATAGTATGGAACACATGGGTATAATTCGGAAGGTTTCACATCCGACAGAGTGGGTAAACGCGATCGTGTTGCCGGCAAAGAAGGATGGCAGCCTGCGCGTGTGCCTGGACCCGCGGCCGCTGAACCGAGCGGTGCGCCGCGCACACTACCCACTACCGACACTCACTGAGATTGCCGCTAAGTTAACTAACGCAAAGTATTTTAGTAAACTTGATGCGCGATCAGGGTTTTGGATGATTGAGTTAGATGATGACAGTGCGGATCTCTGTACATTTGGAACTCCATTCGGAAGGTACCAATTTCTACGATTACCATACGGGGTCAACTGTGCGAGTGAGGTATTCCACGGAAAGATACGACAGCTATTAGAAGATCTCGATGGGGTAGATTCTTTTATAGATGACATAATTATTTGGGGCAAGACTAAGGAAGAACACGATGATAGACTAATGAAACTGCTAGATAGGGCTCGGGCGGTAGGAATAAAGTTTAATAGGGAGAAGTGTGAGTTTTGTGTAGAACAGGTAACGTATCTGGGGCATATCTTTAGTAGGAAAGGAATGCAGATTGACACAAATAAAGTAAAGGCAATAAGAGATATGCCAGAACCAAAGGACAGGTCATCTTTGGAACGCTTTCTTGGAATGATCAATTATTTAGCCAAGTTCATTCCAAATTATTCACTAATAGCAGGCCCACTTAGAAACTTGCTCAAAAAAGGCAATGAATGGGTGTGGGACAGTGTACACGCTAGTGCGGTTTGCAAGTTGAAGCAAGCAGTGAGCAGCGCGCCGGTGCTGGCGCTGTATTCAAGCGACCGCCCGGTCGTGGTCACGGTGGATGCGAGCTCCACGGCGTTGGGTGCTGCACTGTTGCAGGACGGTCGCCCGGTCGAGTTTTCCTCACTGACAATGACTGACACACAAAAGCGTTACGCGCAAATTGAAAAAGAAATGCTCGCGATTGTGTTTGCTATGGAAAAATACCATCAATATGTGTATGGGAAGAAGGATGTGGTTGTGGAAACTGATCACAAGCCACTGGAGGCTTTATTTAAAAAAGGTTTAGATTCAGTGCCGGTTCGCTTGCAAAGAATGATGCTGCGCGTGCAACGCTATGAGTTCACTGTGGTATACAAACCTGGCAAATATATGTATGTAGCAGATACATTATCTAGAGCAGCCTTACCGGAACTCATGAGTGACAATGTGACATCTGAGGTGGAGGATCAGGCTTGTTTCCTTATAGAAAACATACCATTCAGCGACAGCAAACTCGGTTTGGTCAGAGAGGCAACGCAAAGGGATCAAGAATGTAAGTTACTAGAATTTTACATTCTAAATGGATGGCCGAAGTACAAAAAGGATTTACATGAAATGATAAAAATACATTGGGCATATAAAGACGAATTACAAGTAGTGGACGGTGTGATCTTAAAAAACAACTTGGTCTTCATACCGCGTGATCTGAGAGGTGAAATGATATCACGCGTCCACGAGGGGCATCTAGGAATCGACCGATGTAAGCGTCGAGCGCGCGATGTTATGTTTTGGAGCGGGATGTCACGTGACGTGGATCAGGCCGTGCGCGCCTGCGCCGCCTGCGTCGAGCACGCTGCGCGAAATATGAAGGAGCCTATGATATCGCATTCAATACCAGATTTACCATGGAGGAAGGTTGGCGCTGATATATTCTTTTGCGACCGAAAGAACTTCCTTATTATGGTAGATTATTTTTCAAATTACATCGAGATTAATGCGTTAACAAATATTGGATCTAGGGTAGTCATAGCGGCGATGAAAGATCAGTTTGCAAGACATGGTATTCCAACGGAACTTATAACAGACAATGGTCCGGCATTCAGTTCCAGGGAATTTTGCAAATTTACTGAAGAATGGTGCTTCAAACATACAACATCATCGCCCAATTACGCCCAGTCAAACGGTTTGAGTGAGAGAGCAGTGAGGACAGTAAAAGGCATAATAAAAAAGTCACTCAGTACAGGTACAGATTATTATCTGGGATTACTAAATTTCAGAACAACTCCAAGGGATGGAGTAAGTGCGCCGTCGCAATTATTGATGGGTCGACGTTTGAACACTCGCTTACCAATATATAAAGAAAGATTACGACCAGAACGTAACAACAATGACGACTATAAAAATATACAGTCAAAACGAGAACTGTCTAAAAAGTATTATGATATGCATTCCCGAGAATTGCCTGTATTAAAATCCGGTGAAAATGTTATTGTAGCGGATAGCGACATGCGTCGACGACACATGCGAGTGCAGGCACCGGCACCGCAGCCGCGATCGTACTTCCTCACTGATAGCAGCGGGCGGAGATACCGCCGCAACAGACGGCACATCATGAAAGATACGAGGCCAGGAGATACCACGGCACATTCTGCTTCCTTGCAAGGGAAGCAGGATAGTGATAGTGATGAAAATGAGTGCGCCAGCACGTACAGTGACGCGGAGGAAAATGTAGATGAAGGGTTGAATAACAATGACAGGGCTGTGACTAGGTCAGCTAGTTCTTCTCCAGAATTAGTTGTAGGACAGCAAACCCGAGCTGCGTCCCGACGGGCACGTGAAAAACTTGCACTGTTTTTTAACAAAAAGTAAAATAAAATTATGTGTATTAATTTAGCAGTGATTATTTTAGTTAAATAAAAGAGTGAGAATAGGATATCAGTGCACATAGTTTAGTAATGGGTTGTTATTGAGATTGTATAGATAACAAATCTTTATGTTTTAAAATATTTTGTTATTATTGGTGGCGGGAATTTGCTAAAGTTATTATTTTTCTTTAAAAAGGGAACATGTAGTATATTTAACATTATTGTGTAATGTGGGTAACTGCATATTTTAGGTTTTGTTGATATACCTTACATGGAAATAAAGTAGTCATTATCTAGCAAGATCGTGTTTTACTTCAGAAATATGAGATGTACAATAAATTATCTATATAATAAATAAATACAGTCCAAAACTAAGCATATAACAGTCCAGGTTAGGTTCATATTAGGTAAAGATGGTGTCCATAACTTTTGTTTATGTTCGTGTTTTTTGACCTTCAAACCTAGTTTAGTTCCATGCACGGGATTGTTACGTCTAGAGACGAAGAATAATAAAATTAGGAACACCAAATATGCGTTGAGGGCTTAACTTCTGTCACCGACCACCTTCAAAGCCGTGTTACTGTAATTCATTTGTAATAAAGTGCGAGTAATCGGTTAGTCGTTTGGTTTGTATGGAAAATGTTGACAATGGGACTCTTGTAGAGTCCGCCGAAGCTCGAGGTATAGCCAAGCTGTGATACACATACCGAGTAAGGATAGATTATGCTAGACCGTAGAGGGCGTGAGCCAAGCCCCGTGCGAGGCACAGACGAGTCACGGATTCAAAACTTCACGAACATTTGATACATCGCAGAACAATTTACTTTCACCCAGTAGGAAGAAGAAGAACAAAGTGAAGAAGAAGTACAAGAAGACGACTAAGAAGAAGGGGAAGCCGAAGGGGGAGGGGGGGGGGAGGGGAACTGGGGGAATTATCAAATGATTATAAATGAGACGGATAATTTTACCTAACTTTTTTGAATTTACATGGCTTTCATCGTCTTGTTTTCCTTGTTCTTCTTCTTCTCCTTGTTCTTCTTCTTCCTGCTGGGTGGAAGTAAATTGTTCTAACAGCGATGTATCAGATGTCTCCTCACTGTACCTAATTTTTTTGAATTTACATGGCTTTCCTAATTTCCAATAGTACTAGTAGTAGTAGTTTTTACATAATTTTGAATAGTATTCAATTCAACAGGATCACAATAGATTGTGAAATAGGCCTATCAGGGAAACCACGTTAAAAAAAAACGCGCCAACCAACTACCTCCCAGATGGCGTGGAAATGAGTGCATATTAAGAAGAATAGTTTTTTTTTAACTTTTTAAACCATTATATCTCAGAAACGGTGACGTTAAGGAGAAAAATTGTAGAGACAATTGTTATAGATAATTGCATAATCTTCAATTTTTGATCATTTTATTTTATCATAAAACTTACCGTTCGGCTAAAAAACGCAAAAACCCATATTTCTGACCTTTGACCTTGAATCAATTTTTTTGCAAGTGTGGGATCGATGGGGACTTTTTATATTTCATTTATAATGGTGTTCCGAACATTCATGCAATTTTGAGCTCTATGCGAATTACTGTAAACCTACCCCTATTTTTTGGTCTAATTTGACCGGACTATATTAAATCTTTATTGCATCCATAATGTACACATACACATCGGGCACAGCACTAAATTTTAAATAGATATGTATGAGAGACGAATAACGCTTTAATCATGTTTCTTATTACTAAATATTTCAATTATTTCCATCAGTTTATTTATATTAAACTAGCTGACCCGGCAAACTTCGTTTTGCCATAAAACACCAAACATTCATCTATCCTACCTACCCTACCCTACCGTACCTACCCTACCCTACCCTACCCTACCTACCCTACCCTACCCTACCTACCCTACACTACCTGCTCTACCCTACCCTACCTACTCTACCCTACCTTCACTACCCTACCTACCCTACCCTACCCACCCTACCCTACCTACCCTACCCTACCTACCCTATCCTCCCTACCCTATCCTACCCTACCTATCCTACCTACATATCTACCCTACCAATGTAGGTAAGGTACGAATTTTTTTTTTCTTAATTTTTTTTTCATAAGAACCTTCTCCTAACAATAACAAACACAAAAATAAAATAAGCGAATTCGGTCCAGCCGTTCACGCGTGATGCCGTGACCAAGGGAAATAGGGATTCATTTTTATATATATAGATTGCAGACAAAGTTACTAATGTCCTTTAGGAAATGACGGAATTAATTAACTTCCATGTGTATTAAACATTATTTATTATTATCTCTATCTTATCTCTTATTTCTCAGTGGATTGGTCAGATTAGTGTTATTATCATAATCTTAAGTAACAAAATTAATATAAATCTACCAGGGGGGTGACCATAAGCCCTTAGAGTAAGGTTATTTTGAGATCGAGTAAGTGACAGATGTAACAAGTCATACACATCTGCCCCTTACACGCACTCAAAATGCTTATGGCTTATGGTCACCCCCCTGGTATCTACTTCTCAAGTTGTGGTAGATATATTTGAATTTGTTTTCTAATTAGTTAATCTTTTGATATCCGTGAATCGGTTGAAGATAAAAAACTTTATTAGGCCGGTTACGCACAACTTATATCCGATCCATGTCCTTGAAATTTCGGTTACGAAGTAGCCGTAGGGCTCATTGTAGGGAATCTTACGCACTACATCCGAAATCTGTCCATCATAATTCAGAACATGTTAAACTCAGAACTCAAATCACGGACACGGATCGGAATAAGTGCGTAACCAGCACTTTAGGCAGCAGCCACTGAACAGAAGCTACAACTTCATTTATTCTATTGAATAGTCATGAATTTAAGGCTGCTTTTTCCTCTCATCTAACCCACATGAAACGTGTAATTTATGGTAAAAAGCAGCTACTCAGTAAAAGTGCAGCACATATCTGTGAAATAATTTTCTTAATAGAATCACTACAACTAGAGATTATCTATCACACTATCACACATTTTTTTATTATTATTATGTTTTTTAAACTTAAATTTCTCAGATTAGAACCTGGTGTTTTTATAGGATCTCACGGGTGTGAACCAAGGTGAAATCCTAATTTTCTAATTGAACTGGTAAATTATTTTGTACTGCACTCAAATTGTAATCTAAATCTAACTGTAAAATTTTTCTTAATATTCGGCAAGTGTTTAATATTGCAGCTTTTTGTAGTGTTAGGTATAAGTTTTTTGATAGATTGACATTGACATTAAAACTATTGTATATTTGTTTCGGAATAACACCTGTTTTTGATATTACTATTGGGACTATTGTAACTCTATTCATTTTCCAAACTCTGGTAATTTCTTCTTGAAACACTGTATACTTCCTAATTTTTTCCGTGATATTTTTTTGTATATTATTAGTGTTTGGGACCGCTATATCTATTATGTATGTGTGTTTGTTTTCTTTATCAACAAGTGTTATATCTGGTCTGTTGTTATAAATAGTGTGATCTGTAATTATTGTGCGGTCATAATATATTTTGTATACATAATTTATTTTCTAAAACAGCTCTAGGTGAATATTTGTAATATGATATGTACGGATCCTGCATGAGTTTAAGTTTGATTGTAAGTGTTTGGTCTATAATATTAACAAGTTGATTATGCCGGTGAGTATAGTCGTTCTGAGTCAATGTCATACAAGCTCCCGTAATATGTTGAATTGTTTCAGGTTTGATTTTTTCTGTATAAATCGTTTCTAACTGTACTATCTTTTATAATATATTTTCTATAATTTTTGGTATTAATGACTTGGTCTTGAATGACTAGCATAAATCCTTCTGTTTCTGGAAACACTTAATTCAAGCCATTTGATGGAAGCTTCCCTATCAATGTCTGTTTGGTATAAATCGTTAGAATGTCTTCCGTGTAGTTCTTTCTGTCACCATGTTTTATGTATCTCTTCTATGTGTCTTGCTTTGTCTATTGTTTCAATATTACCTACGCTAAGATGCAGTGGTGTATATTTGTTATCTATCTCTACTATTGTTTTATGTAATTGACTAGTATTCTTCTTCTTCTTCTTGCGCTTGGTTGTAACCAAGCGCGACTATTAGAGCACAAATCAATCAATTAATTATCTACGCTATGTATAAGATTTTTCTTGCTCTCTGGACGTGTTTTTAACCGAATTTCGAAAAAGGAGGCGGTTCTATGTTCGACTTCACGTTTGTTTTTTTTATGTTCACCGATATCTCCGTCAATTGTGGACCGATTCCGAAAATTCTTTTTTTGTTTGAAAGAGTATGTTCCGAAATTGATCCTATTTTAATTTGGTAAAGATCTAATGAAGAACTCCGAAATATACAACAGAAATCTTCAATAAATAACGGCAATTCTCTCGGGACTGCTTCAATCGCATGTCTGTTTATTGTTTATACCATTTCATAATATAACATCACGCCAGTACGCTCTTAAGGGGTACGCAGATCTCTCATTTGACCGGTTATGTTTAAGTGTCGAGATATTCGGGTATCTATTCTGGCGTTATAGGAAACTTAACAAACAACTTGCCTCCTTTTTAGTTGTACCTACTTAAGTACAACTAAAAAGTGAAAAATAAAAAATAAAAATTTATAAAAAAATACTACCAACTTCCAAATAAGAAATCTACAAAGTGAAAATAACTTTATTTTTGGAAGTCGGTGTCCATAACGCAAAAGAAGTGGTACCTTCGAAAGACACCGACTTCCAAAAATAAAGTTATTTTTCACTTTGTAGTTTTCTTATTTGGAAGTCGGTAGTATTTTTTTGTAAAAAAGATTTTTAAGAGAGTGGAATCAATAATTAGTTGTTCCTTGCAACCCATATGCCCTCTTTCTGTTCTTCAGTTAAAATATTATATTCTTCGGTGTGTTTAATAATTTTGTTAGTAATGCAAGACGTTATGATTTTGTACATAGTTGGGAAGCAAGTTATTGGTCTGTATTGTGAGGAATCCTGGTTTCTACTAGATTTTGGGATCATATACTCGTATGTGATGCCCTTTGTGAGAAATTCTGGCAAATTTTCGTTACCTTTTAAAATATCATTAATTTGTTCAGCTAATGTCCTATCTAGTGCTTGTAATCGTCTTATCCAAAAAATATATAACCCATCTATACCTGCTGCTTTCCAGTTATGTTTTATTTATAATCGTATTTAATTCAAGAGTATTTATATCTTCAAACGGCATTTCTTCTATTTTTTCTGATCTATCTATTTCTTCTTGTATCCATCTAGCTTCTTTATTATGTTCATTTTGGTCGCATTTTTGGTAATAAAGGTCTACACGTGCGATCTATTCCATTGTATTTTAACATATTCGTTTCTAAATCATTATTTAGTGTCTCTACTAACGAAAGGTCAAATACCGTTTGTGTTTGTATTAGTGTTGAATTATCTATAGTTGATTGACTGCTATGTGGTGCGTTAACGGGTAGTGCGGTGTCAAAATATTCAGTCTCTAGGCTCATCCTCCCCGGTGGTATCCCGCATTGTCGAGGCGGGGGGGCTCAGTAACCGTGGCTTGGTCACCCACGGTGAAGCGAAGAGGAACCCGAGGAGGGGCCGCTCGTCAGGGCTTTTGCCGATAAGCCGACGACGTAGCGGCCAACATGTAGGTTGCGGTGCTGCCTGGGCAACATCGCAACTGAGGCGGGCCGTGATGTCGTATGGGGTCTCCCAAACCCATACGATATCACGGCTGAGGGTTGGAGGCCGCGGCGGAAGAGGAGTGCCGGTATTGCGGTGCGCCGCTCTCCCTACCTTCCGCGGCCTGGGAGGGGGCGGCACCGTCTGATGGCGGACGCGGTGCATGCCGGTTTTAGGACATCCTAGAACCTAAAATTCGAAGACATTATGTGACACCAACCCGCACTGGGCCCGCAGTAGACTATGCCCCATTCTGTCTCACAGAGAGGACCTATGTGCCAGCTGATGGCTGATGAAATTCTGACAAAGGGCACAGTCAACCATCAACTTTAGCGTTACCAGTGTTAATTTATTTATTGTGAAAATCCATTTGATGATAAAAACAATGTCATAATAACAGATTCAGTAATTCTTCACATTCGGTCATTGGCATTTTTCAGGATGGGATAATTACGTACTTTATCTGAATAAAATAACATCACAGTACCAGCGTACTGATCAGATGGACTACTGGAAGCGAGATATTTAGGAAGCTATGCTTACAAATATACAAACCTAGTCAGTAAATACCTGTATAGATATAGGCAATGAGTATTTTTGGTTCTATTCGTATTTTTTGGCGAATTTATGCAAGATCGGAAGCCTTATTGCGTAATGAATTCGCAAAAGGCAAAGAGTAAGAAAAATCGGTCAATCATATAGACGGCAATCCACATCGCGTCATTCAGCTCGCTTGTTGACCAGTGGTGGCCCAGTGGTATCGGCCGCGACTTACAAGTTGTAGGTCGTGGGTTCGAGCCCAGGTTAGGCGCTTTACTTTGTGTAAATTATTTCATCACCACTGCTCTCAAAACGGTGAAGGAAAACATCGTGAGGAAACCGGCATGTCCTAGAACCAAAAATTTGAAGACATGTTACATCCACCAACCCGCACTGGGCCCGCGTGGTGGATTACAGCCCATTCCCTCTCACAGAGAGGAGGCCTGTGTGCCAGCAGTGGGAACATTAATAGGCTGATGATGTGATGTGATGTTGGCCTTTGCCTTTTGCGAATTCATTACGCAAAGAGGCTGCTGCTTTGCGTACGTAAAGGCTACTAAAAACCTATCCGTGGGAACCAAGGTACATATTATTTTTTAATTAATTATTTCAATTTGTGATTCGATCTGTAAAAAAAGTTAATACATTAAGGTCACTAATTAATTAAACATGATCATCAGATGTAAGTCAGATACTCGAGGTCCATGGCTTTAATAAGGTCGATAACTCTATCGTAAACTAATTGCTTAGCATTGACACCATACATGAAATCAATATGACTAAAGGTGCTCAAAGGAACCAGAAACCTCCTCACCGTCGTACTAACTAGTTCCTCGAACAGTGTATCAACATCTTCAAGTTCCGCTAGTGGGTCATTCTCTGAATAATGAAGAAATACTGGAGCGGTAACTTTAGATAAATCATAAGAAGGAGGAGTGGTTGACCCATATTTTAAATAATTAGCTACTGCAGATCCCTGGTCGTAGCGGCGGAAGCCTTTTTCGGAGATTCCTTGACCGTAGTGGGTGACCTGTCTTACCGACGAACCAGCCGGAGTGTGACCGAAGATTACGGGCGTCATGGTCTGCAAACATTAATACACATTTGAAACCTAAATCATCATCATCACCATCGTCATCATCATCGTCACCATCATCAGCATATTAATCATCCCATTGCTGGGACACAGGCGTCCTCTCTGTGAAACTTAAATACAAGATTTCAAAAAAAAAAATAAGTTACTAAACAAACATGAAACTTTCAATACTTGCCGCATTATGTTGAGATTCGTCCCATCCACCAATTAAAAACAAAATGTTACTGCATATTGGTTGGAACACTACTTCGTCGCGGCATAACGCCTCACCGGCCCATGTGAGAATAATAGAGTGAGGCAAAAACTCACCAATACCGACCAAGGAAGCAATGCTCTAAAATGTCAAGTAAAACAAATGAAATAACCACACACAAGAGAAATGTACAGTACAAATATTTTCTTAATGTCCCTAGGCAAACATTGTGAATCGTCAGTCGTCGGATTTCTATCAGTTGCCTTTTTGTATTGGTGCAGGCCGGACGCTCTCAATAAACTGGGCAGTATAATACTACTACTGTTAGTAGTTGTTAATACTCTTTTAACATAATGTAATTTATTTATAAAATGGGAGGAAAGCTACTAAAGGTTTATCCACACATATCAGGGCCGTGCCAGGGACGTGGACGGACCGTGCCCCGTCAGGGGCTCAAAAAAACATCGTTGCGTACATTTTATATGAACTCGTTCACACACGTCCTGATATGTGTGGATAGACCTTTAAGCTGCTATTTTTACATCTTCACACGGAAATCAAAACAATAAAGTACTTAATTCTGAATTCAAATTATTATACACGTTAAATCTAATAATTTATGGACACGGAAATTAGTATTCGTTTGTATTCGGTAATGCGATTGTACGGATTCACGATTCACTCACGATTATTGCCGAGGGACATTAAGAAAACAGTTGAACTGTTCCTGCTGTTAGACTGTAGTCTACTTACTTCAACATCATAAGAAAAAGGTGCCAAAGCATTCAAAAGAAGGTTTTTGTTGTGCGCCATGTAAGCTACTGGAGCCAGTGCATGCATTGAAATAATCTTGTCATTATACTCGGGCCGCATCGACCCCAACACGAAGAATGTCGTAGTGCCCTGCGAGTGACCCACATAGTGCAGCCTCTCTTCTCCAGTCACATCCAATACATAATCGATCATAGTGGGCAAGTCTATGTTTCCTATTTCATCGTAAGAGAACTTCCAGAATGCCGTGTTCAGTATAGCGTCAGGGTCCAAAGTAACGTGTTTACGAGAGTAGTAGTTACCGCGGGCATTACCCATCCAGACGTCAAATCCTTCCTCGGCGAGAATGTAAGCTAAAATTAAACATAATTATTTTATATTTTTTTTTTAATAATTAACCTGTTAAAGCGAAAATGCGTTAACAGATCAAAATAATATATAATTATGTTACTGTAAAAGCCCAAACTACGTTAAAACTTAAGTTGTACTGGTAAAACCTAAGATTTACCAAGGCTTACTGGTAAAAATTCGAAATTATCTATGAAAATCGCTAATTTTGGGCTTTTACCAGCAATCACACGGTAAATCTTAGGATTCAGGTACCTCAGAGACGTGCTCTTCAAGAGTTAGGTTGTGCTTTTACCTAAACCAGAGCCTGGACCCATCAAAACAAAATCAGCAGACGAACAAAGTAGACCATGCATCAGGAAGACGACAGGCTTTCTCTGATTTGGCACATTGTTGGCGTCTCGTCCGTGAGGGATGCGGTGCATTTGCAATATGTAACCATCCTCGGTTGTCACATTGTAAACTTCAATTGGATAACGATATTTTGCGATGAGACCAGGCTGAAATAATTGACACATAATTTATTTCCATCATAAAAGAATCACTACCTAAATGAAATAAGTAAATTGGTACCTATGGGGGCCTAAACAGGCAAAAGCGATAGAAAGAAAGAAAGAAAGAAAATATATTTATTTGGAAGAAGAAGAAAGAAAGAAGCAGTGATAGCTTGGAAGAAAAAAAATCTGAGATAAAAGCAAAAGATGCAGGTATGTGGTGTGATCAAAAAATACGGAGAATCAATTTGCTTCGACCAAACACCGACCCGACTAGTGATGCACCAGGGATGTTATGAATATATGTTTCGGATCTAGATACGGATAAGGAAATAGAAACAATATTATACCGGTTTCGGATACGGTTATTAATTTATTTGTTATTTTTGTAAGTTACGGATATTAGATTTCCAAGAAATTGTAAAAATAAAACCCAAAGACTAGTACCTAAAAACATACATACAAGCGACGCGTGTGGCTGGTGTGTCTGCTCGGCCGGGAGAAAAACTGTCTTAAAGTGTCTCATTTAGACACTAATATTATTCGAAAGTTTTATATCGGATTCGGTTGCGATTTCGGATCCGATAGTTTTGGTTACGGTTACGGAGCTCCTTAACACCCCTGTGATGCATGATTGAACGAATGAACGTATTTCATGATTGGAAGCATTTCTGGTAACCTTAAGGTCTATCTACACCCAAGAGATAAGGGCAACTATACTGACTTCTAAAAGCCTTAAAAGAAAGCCTTAGAGAGAACTGGTAACCCCATTGAAGCCAGTCAAACTTGGTCATGCTGTGCTGAAGGACCGTGCCCGGGACGTGTGTGAACGAGTTCATATAAAATGTACCCACCGATATTTTTTTGAGCCCCTGACGGGGCACGGTCTGTCCACGTCCCGTGCACGTCCCGGGCATGTGGACAGGCTGTAACGTTTTAGTCTACCAAAAACTCGTGGATCAGAAGCAAGGTGGTGTGACACGAGCACGACGCGTTTTCGAGATTAACAAGAACCACGACAGAAAAACTGGAGGCCCTACACAACACAGATTTCAGAAATGCTTCTGATCGTGGAATTAATGTTGAGATTAGAGTATCAGTAGCCAAGGGGAGTACTTTAAAGGGGATCAATTAAAATTTGATGTAGGCTTATTATTTTACGGCCGAAATTAAATTATGCACGTATTTTTTTTTATCACGGAAGGTGTAGACAGGAAAACGCGCTAAGCCGAGCCCAATAAATTCGGATAGGAAGCCCCAGAAACATGATGATGAATGGTAGGTATTCATCTATACTTCTATACTAATATTAATAATATTATAAAGAGGAAAGAGTTTTTAAACTATTGCATAGCTTTTATCGCGGGCTTTGAGCGCGGCGACCGAATCAAGAAATTCCATAACGAAATAATTCCGTAACGAAAAGAAAAAAATCTTCAATTAAAAATAATCCTGACACCCCGAGCTGCTCCGAAATCGAAAGACCTTATGCCCCTAAGAATACGGGTCACTTTTGCGTGGCAATTAAAAGTGGCCTTATGCTAGTGGTAATAAGGGTCACTCAGGGGTTTGTTGCGCGATTTTATAGAAGTTTTTATTCTTGCTGACTGTATGATAATGTATAATTATGCTCGAATTGAAGTTAAATGGGGGGTTCCTGAGGAGGTGTCCTGAGGGCTCGCCACATATACTAGTTTACTAGTATACTAGTGTACTAGTAAACTAGTATACTAGTATACATAGGTCGGCCTCAAAATCGGGCTATCTCGCTCCGTTTCCGAGATATTTGTTTTTGTAATTTGGAGGTTGAATTTCACGTGGGAAAAGAAGTTTTTACAACCGATGGATGAACATTTTTTAATTGAGATTTAGAATAAATAAAAAATAAATAAATAATTATAATTGCATAAGTTGATAAAAAATGCTATGCAATAGCTTTACCGGGGCAGTCCCAGAGTGCCACACGTCTTTTTTGTTTGTTTATTTTTACCGAATAGGCTCCGAAACTACTGGACCGATTTGAAAAAATATTTTTTTAGTCTCACTATTTTTTAATCCCGAAAACGGATCCTGTGGGGTGGTCCACGGGAGCGAATCCGCGGGATACAGCTAGTTAAAAATAAAGAAAATAGAAAAACGGACAAAAACAAGAAACAAAACGTACTTATTATTAAGCCAACTGAAGGAAAAAACATATGTACCGAGTAATAATGACACCTTAGTATTATACCTGTCACACTCTACAGATACTTAAAAAACTTTAGGAAACGTTTTCTCTGACAGTGCGCAGTTCTTTTATTTTGACATAGGTAAAGCCAGGAGTAGAACAAACATTTCGCTTTTGAACACAGCTCTTACCACGTCTAAATTCGCATCTTCGAATACGTCATCTGAATAGCGCGCGTCGACGTTCTTCAGTAATTCCTGGTTGTTATTAAATTGGGGTGAACTCCTGGCTAGTGCCAGAGCGACACATGTGGCTATGACCACTAGCAATCCACTACGAAACATTGTTCGCATGTAGCTGGTACCTACTCATTGTGAACAATAAGGTTCCGCCTTTTATAACTTCTGTAGAATTAAGATAAAGAATTCGTTAAGCTTTGATACCGATACGAATCAATCCCAAAATCTAGTACTCAAATGCTATTATAAAATCGTTTAGCTGCATATCTAGATGCAGGTAAACGATACGATAGTATATATTATATAGTATACATGCAGTATAGCTGTCTAGAAATAATAGGTAGTAGGTAGGTACTTAGGTACATACAGCTGCAGAGAAACCTCACCCCCTAGAAGTGTATAAAAAGCTGCATCTATGGGCAGGAGGATATACTACGACTTTTACATGCACCGCGTGCGCGCCATCTCTGTATTACAAGTAAACGTGCAAGATACCCATTTAACAATAAATGTTTACGTTATTGATACAAAATTGTCATGCACTAACCAACATCAGCATATTTAGGCAGCACTGTATGAAGGGGGGTGTTGCGGGTTGAGGGGAAGTAGGTATAATAAAAATAAAAATTAATAGGTATATACTATTATTAATTAAAATAGTATATTATGATACAAGTGAGCTAAGTTGCTCATTACACACGAGTAGGGCTTGCAATCCAGATTTTACTTGCATCACCATCCGAATTTTTTGGATTGTCACGGATAGTTGTATTTCTCTTTTAAATCACACTAATATTATAAAGGCGAAAGTTTGTGAGTGTGTGCATGTGTTTTTATGTTTGTTATTTCTTCACGCTTAAACGGCTGGATGGATCTGGATGAAATTTTCCACAGAGAAAGATTATAGTCTGAAATAGCAAATAGGATACTTTTTATCCCGGGATAAAGAAGATTCTTTAGATAGTTTAAGCTTTTTAAGGTTGCCCTAGCCGACGGCACAAACTACTTTGTGCGCGGTGTTGAAATACATCACGACAACACGTGCGAAAGCGATAGATGCTTTGATGAGCAGTAAGAAACTAGTTTGCGTACGAATACAGACTTTTGCAATTTTTTAGCTAAATGGATGCTGATTTAGGACGAAAACGAGCGCGCGAAATTTTATAAACAGGCTTTTGGCTGTTCAAAATAAAATTATTTGCATTATTATACTATTAATCTATCCCGGTATGGTGACTGTTTTGCAATTTTCCTTCTTATGGTATTTATTTGCGCCCAAAGATGCGTTAAAATTAGTGTTGAAATATGGAACTTTCGACGCTCATAACTTTCTAATATATATATTTTTACATTTTTGTTTCCATACAGAGCTAGGTAATGATGAAACAAATTGATTTTATTTTGAACTTACACCGTCATACAGTGGAGTAACTGCAAGACTATGTTTGTATGGAAGAATGATCGACTAGGGTAACCTTAAGATCATATGTCCAGAATTTGGATAAAAAATAATTTAAGGATTACGTAATATTATATTATAAAGGGTTATTTGATTATTTTGAGATATTTTGTTCATTTTTGTTTTATTACATATGATTTATACTATTGTTGTTTAAGAATTAAGATGATTTGCCAAGTAAAGTGATATTTTATTTAATTATTAAGTTTCAAATAGGTTGATTTAATTGGTATGTTGTGATTTGTGATAAATGTAAGATCTCATTTTTAATGCTTTTAGTGAGAGAAGAATAGATATACAAATACAAAATACTTTATTATTTAAATTAGAAATTACATTACATGTTAATGTGACTGGAGTCCCCATTTAGGCAAACAATGCCTGTATTAGAAGGCTCCGCTCTTTCAACATCATTGTCTTACACTTATTCTAAACGAGCTGATACAATTATTATAGTGAACTGTGTGTGTGTAAGGGTAAATATGCAATGTAAGTACACTTATTTATATTTAGCTTAACATAGCAATACTAATAAAATAAAAATATATAAGTAAAGTTGCAATTTAAATTATAAACAGTAAAATAAAACTTGTAAAACTTATTCCCAGTTTATGCAGGTGATGTAAAGTGTGGTGTGGTAAGTAGTATGGTATTATGTGTGGTATGTGGTGAGGCGTGCGTTGTGGTGTGAAAGTGTGATGTGTGGCGTGGTGTGTGTTGTGTTGTGAGGTGTGTGATGTGTGGTATGGTTTGTGGTGTGGTGTGGTGTGGTGTGACTGGTGTGTATGATGAGGTGTGTGGTATAGTATATTTCGGCTACTCAACGTGTTCCAGGAGTGCCTCGGTTTCCTCATAGGTAAGTGGTTTTATCCAGTCTAATACACTTTTTCTACAGTCGTAGTAACTTTTATTATATACATAAACGTGTTTGTTAATTTTGTTATACAGCTGGGCAGAGCGTTTATTGAATTGTTTGCATGCAAATCTGGTTTTAGTTTGGGGAACTTTGAGAATTAAATCTTTTCTTCTTTTGGCTTTTTGCTTATCAATATATGGTACGTTTTTATGTTTTTTTAGTATGGTTTGGGTTATGTATAGTTTCCTTACAGAGAGTAAATTACTAATTTGGTATAAGCTTGCGGTGGAGAATCTTTTATTATTAAAATACATTATTTTTATTAAAGCACGCTGCGCTCGTTCTATGTTTATAAACTTTGTTTTTGCTGTACCGCCCCAAATTGGGATACAATATAATAGTACAGACTGGGCCAGTGCCACATAAATTTCATTTAGCAGATTTCTGGGACGTTTTTTAAAGCTCTCTATTTTAGTTGGAACAATATGTCTGAGGGTTTTAAAGATCCAACTGAGTTTCCTTATCCTCCCAGAAATCTGCTCAAGCTGAGGGTACCAGGACAGTGCTTGATCTACCACAACCCCAAGATATTTAGTTTTTGCCACCTTCTCAATGCAAGGGCAATTACAGCTTACAGTAGACTTGTCTCCACAAATGTGTACCTTTATATCTAACTCTTCAATAGGCTGTGTTCGGTTACTGATACTAAAGCAGATGTAATTAGTTTTATTAGTATTAAGGGAAAGTAAGTTACTTTTTAGCCATTCAGCTACCCGAGCCATTCCTGCCTCTGCTCTCAGTTTTACTTCATGCCAGGATGAACCAGAGAACACAATAGCTGTATCATCTGCGTACGAAAATATTTTAGCATTTTCTATTTTCATAGTACAAAGATCGTTAATGTACAGGAGAAAGAGGGTAGGCCCTAAAACACTACCCTGTGGGACGCCGTATGATACATCTACCTCGTCACTGGAGTACTGTCCTATTTTTACTCTTTGTTTCCTGTTGGAGAGGTAGTTTTTGAGTAAACTGAGGGCCCTTCCTCTTATTCCAGCTTTTTCCAGCTTGTTCACAAGAATTGGGACAGAGACGGTGTCGAATGCTTTTTTGAGGTCTAAGAAAACAGACAGGCATCTGTTTCCATTGTCAAGGTGCTCAGCTACAAGAGAGCTTAACGCAGTTACTGCATCTTCAGTACATACACCTTGCCTAAACCCAAACTGTGAGTTAGATAAAAGATTAAATTTTTTGAAATAATTAATTAGTCTAATATTTATTATTTTTTCAAGTACTTTTGATATCGACGGTAAAACGGAAATAGGCCTGTAATTGCTGACATCGTCACTGTCCCCACCCTTGTAAACTGGCGTTATAACGGATTGTTTTAGTGGAGCGGGGAAGACACCCTTTTGAAAACAGAGATTAGTAAGGTGAGTTATAATGGGGACAGCTTCTTTTCTTATGTACTTTAGGAACTTAGTCGGTACATTATCTCAGCCAGGGGCACTGTCAGATTTCAGATTCATCAGAATACACAATCGTCCGGAATATAGGAATATAAATTATTTGTATGGTATTGTTACTTGAAATATTGGTATAGTTTATTATTTCTTTGTCATTTTGCTTTAGAGACTGATTAAAAATTGTTACAAAAGCTTATTAGCTTTATTTATAACAAAAAGTAAAAACATATCCGTATTATCCGCATTATCCGGATACTCCGGGTAGTAAAATAATAATATCCGTATTATCCGGATAGTAAAAATGAACGGATATTGCAAGATACACACGAGGCTGTGGGTTGCGTAATTCAGCCGAGTGTGTAATGAGCAGAGCTCACGAGTTTCATACGACGTTTTTCAACACATTTGCGAGGAAAAAACAAACATACATTTATTTATTTATTTTACACCAATAAGTACAACATCTTACCCTCTTACAAATAAACGCGGTATAAAGTTATACCAGGTATAACAAAGGTATAACCATACATTTTCATAGGTTTATACTTGGTATAACTTTATACCGCGTTTATTTGTAAGACGGTTACAGTATTTCAAGACGATGTTATACCACAGAATAAATAATTTTAAATATTTACACCATATTTAAACATAAAACTTAACAACATAAATAAAATAACAAAAATTAAAATTAAAAAAGAAACAATTCAAATTTGTATGCCTCCTTCAATGCACCTTTGTGCTCCTGACACAAATTTCGGCAGGCTATGGAACATATCTTCCGATAGCATATTATTTATAATAAGCGCGGCCAAAGGGGCAAACTTTAATAAATTTGTCCTAGCCCTTGGCACATCTAACAAAGTGGGGCGGCGGCGCGCACCCACATATCCATCCGTGACATGCAGCCGCAGCGCCTCCAGTACGTCTGGGTGATGCACCAGCCCAAGCAGCACTCTCGCCACGTATTTTACTAACGCGACGTCCCTCCTAACCGCCAACCTGGTGTACCCGACCATGCTCAACACAAACAGACTCGGATACATCAACAGGTAGAATGGGTAAACCCTATATCCCTTCAAATATAGATACCTTGTGAATTTATTTTGAACTTTTTCGACGATGAGACTATATTTGTCATCATGCGGATTCCATATAATGGCACTTGTCTCGAGATGACTACGAAACAAAGCATTATAAAGTATTTTTACCACTGCTTTACTTCTAAAACCGTACATTGTCTTAATATAAAACCTAAATTTCTAAAGGATTTGCTACACAAATCTATAATATGGTTGCGAAACATCAACTCGGCCACCATATGAACCCCAAGATCCCGCATTTGCGTGACACGCGGCATCACGATGCCGTCCATCTCATAATGATTTTGTAGCGGGACACGCGCGCGACTGTACGTCATCACGCACCATTTGGTCACATTGAAGACCAGTTTGTTTTCCTGGCTCCCCTGTACCACCTTATCGAAATCTCGCTGAAGCCGCTCACCATCCGAGGCGCTCGCAACAGAGATAAACACTTTAAGATCATCTGCATATAGCAAACACCTTGCACTGCTCACAACTCTAGGGAGATCATGAACCATAATAATGAATACCAGTGGACCCAAAGTGCTGCCCTGGCTTACCCCCGAAAATCTATAATATGGTTTAGATTTGTGCCCGGCGTACTCAACATGTATTGGTTATATCGTTTAATTATTAAAACAATTGGTGAATGTACAATTTTCAAAGTGATATTGGATTGATTTGGATGGCAATTTCACAGTTTGTGTTACATTGGCGCTTGCCATTTTTTTTGTAGAAAGGTACTTTCGTTTTCTTCTTATGTAAATGTCGGCGACAAAGGCAAATCATAGAACAGTAGGAACCAAATAACTCATGCTACGAGAAATGGTTATGGATCGGGGCAACGTTTGTCACTGATTTTCGCCTTGTTATGAATAGAGTCTACGCTCGGGTTTCTACTTCCTTTGTTAATGTTATAAAGCTCTTGTCGTTTACACGCACCTTTAACACCGAATATTAAGGCAACCTGCAACGAAATCAATTAATTAGTTCTAAGAAGTTATGCTAAAGTTACGCAATTATTTAAATACGTTTATATTAATATATAATATTCAACGTACCTTTGTTGCCAGGTACTGACTATCCGGAACCTCTTTCAAAAACTTTTAGATGTCGGCTGGTGACAAAACATTAGATTTCCGAATAATATATCCGTCCGAGCAGTCTCTTCATAAATGCCATCAGGTTAAAGTACGTTTTGATATCAACACGATGTTTGAGCACCACCAGAAATAGATGCACTACAGGGAGCTTGGCTTTTATATATTGGCGAGTTCAGAGAAATACGCCAAAAACACATTTTCAGAAAATGAGTATTACGAATATTATAAAGAGGAAAGATTTTTTTGTTTGTTTGTTTGTACCGAATAGACTCCGAAACTACTGGACTGATTTAAAAAAATCTTTCACCAATAGAAAGCTACACTATTCCTGAGTGGCATAGGCTATTTTTTTATCCCGAAAACAAGTCCTATGGAGCGAAGTCGCGGGGAACAGCTAGTATATTTTATAAACATCACGGCCGACATGAATAATGTGATGGATGATTTATAAACATATCGATGAATTTCACAGCTATGACAAGTGTCAGAATGGCGCAGCGGTATAATAGCTTGACTCGTGAGTTTAGGGGTCCAGGTTGGAATCTTCGATTTTCAGTTCGATTTTATAAAATTTTAAAATTCTGTTGTGACAAATCTGTAAAAAAGTATAATGTTTGATAAACACATTTGAAAGTTTAAAAATATCTATAGGTAGGATGCGAATTACCTAGCGGTCGCTTGCATGAGTGCCGTCAATATTTTTATTTCTACTTAGAATATCTTAGCAGTTTTATTGATATCAGAGAGATGGCGCACACGCGGCGCACGTAAACATCGTAGTAGGTATATATATCCTCCCGTCCATAGATGTCGTTTTTGATACTGTATGTTCTAGGGGTAGATGCTCTGCTGCTGTATGTACATTCTGCAACGAAAGTCAACCAACATCAGATTTTAAAATACACCTGTAACATTTTATGTATAATGATGAGGTCCTAGCTACGGTCCAATAGATTTATTACGAATATATAAATTTACATGGTATAAAATACTACCTATATATACACTTAAATAAAAATAAAACTACGAACGCGTATAAAAGGGCAGGGGTCATTGGTCGTCCAAATAATTCGTCCCCATCGCTGTCAATGTGAAAGAGCCCAGAACGCTGGCAGCATTGCCACGTTGGATGGCAATGCTGATTCGCTGGCCAAGGAAAAGCCCAGCCCTCTGGTCACCTGAAGAGTCGACTAACTGTTTGCTTACATCTCGAAATACTCGATGAAAACTCGGATCCCATGGACCTAATGATTCTACCCCAAACGTCTCAAATATATAGTTTCCAAAAAGGTTTTTGTATTTGCGCCGTTTGAGGTTTTCTGCACCAGCAGCAGCTGCCCCAGCACAGCCCGCAGTGCTAAGAAGATGGTATGGCGCAAGGGTGTCGACACATGTTGCATCCCACATCAAAGGCCTACCCACCTTCCAAGGCATCATGGTCATCCCGTCTGGTCTCTTCCCATAATCGCGCGCCAAGCCATTGGGGCTAAAACAGCTGGCACCCGTGGCAGTGACAAGAGCCCGACGTATGATGTCATTAATGCTGGCGTGCTATCCAACCAGCGCTCCTACTGCTGGATAGGCCATGGTGTCCGAGGCAATCGACTGCACATTGACAACGATGTGGAGCTCCGCTGAGAGCACCCAAACGTAGACATGTAGCGATCCGGAAGGTGTTGTCACTCAACAAAGTACCTATGTTGGGTAACGGTAGTGCCTGTAGCCAGAGGCCCGACTAACATTCTCCCACAGCCAGCAGGCGGGCATGCTCAGCAGTATTGGTGGACGTATCTGTAAGTTTATTCCGTACCAATCTGCAGAGCGGCTCATCCCACTGTCTCTGGGAAAAAGGGGTCTCGGGCAACGCTGTGTTCAGGCAAGCCACTTTCCAGGCATTCACTGCATCGGTCGAGTACGGCACTTCACAGTTAACCAGTGATGGCAACAAGATTTTTTTGGTTAATTTTTCAGTGATGTGGACCGAAGACACAGGAACGCTGGTGGGCTTATACTAGAAATTATGCGTGGTGGAAGCCGAGCCCACCGAAGCGAATGGGTAGTGTGACTTGCAGCCACGCACGGTCATCCAGGGCCACAGTTAGGATAGATGATAGCGTGCAACGAATAATCTGGTCAATTTTGTGCAGCAGATTTTGTAAATGCTTCCATAATGGCGAAGCGCAAAGAAAGTACATGAAATTTAGAACAAAACAACAATAACGAATGAGGGTGATAGCCGAATATATATTAATTTTGGAGAGTCTGACCGAAATATCGTTGTGTTGTGTTGTGTTGTGTAATGTGTGTTGTGTGTGTGTGTGGCGTCAATGAATGGAGATAAACTATCTACCAAAATTGGGAAACCTAGGAGTAGAGTGAACTTTTTTCTGCAATTTTGTTCTCTGGTGCTTTGTATTGAATTTTTGAAGGGTCGAGGATGTCACAGATGAAAATTTCGCATTTGGAGTGATTAGAGTTCTAGGCCAATGGACTGGAATTGCGGCTACAGGAATTGAAAATCTTTCAAAACTGTATCTACGTCCTCCTGGTGTGCCATCATCTAGATACCAGACGTTGAATTTTGAATTTAGTTGTTTGATGATAGGATGAATAGCCAAACTGAAAATGACTGGCTCTAGAGGGTCACCTTATTGGCATCCTACTGCAGATTCCAAAAAATTTTCTTTATATAATAATTATAAAGGGTGCCTGTAGGACTGCCAAATAAAACCGAAAATTTCAGTAAGATCCTTTTTTACCTCCGCCATGTACAGCAGCCAAGCCCAGCTGTAAGGGCTGTAGGGGCTGGAATTTATTTGTGAGCCATTGGCCGTAGAGTTTGCAACAAATTTTGGCTGCCATACGCCTGTAGGTACATCCGACGGCAATAGGACAAATGCCGCCGTCCCTCTTGCGCAGGGCACATAAGTTGGCCCCGGACAAGACATCGCGACGACGGCATAGTTTATACCGACGGAGAGCATTAGGTTGATTAGAGCCGCAAGCTCCTTCAAAAGAGTCTCACCAGCGTCCCCGGCGCCTGAACTTAAAAGATCCTTTAAATGTTGAGGAGTCAGGCCGTCGAGGCCGCCAGCGGAACCACTTTGGAAGGAGCCCACGGCTGTAATTAACTGGAGAGCTGAAATTTGGTAAAAGGATGAATTCAGATCGAGGGTATCGGGTGGGTCGGGAAAGGTAAGATCATCGCAGGCGCTGGATGTTTACTATCCAAGGCTGAAATTGTTTTTGGAGAGTAAGGCGCCACCACATCACTGCTGAACAACAGCCTAGCTCTCCTAATGTCACCTTCACTTAATTTGGATTCCACATGCGTACACACACCTTTCTGGGAAAGGAGGTTAAATGCTGGTTAATTTGAATCTTAAATAAAGGTCGAATTGTCGCAATTGTCTTTAATTTGAGTTGGTAATGTTTTTTATTTGTAGCCAAATTTTTCTGGACAGGCAGAATCCTATAAGGGAAAGGAGGGGTGAGTAATTCCTACCAGGCACTTTGTGAGTTCTCTTTGGTTGTCAGACGGACGCAACGCGCCAAACTTAGTGCGACAGACCGTCTTGCACCCCGGGGAATCCTCTTTAAAACAGGTGTAGATTTTTTTAATTTTGACATCGTTATCCAAAGGGTTTTTTCCAAAGGTTGGGAGGTGGCTGGAGGGCACAAAGGTATACTATGTGGTTTATGAACCTTCCCATAGTGTATCCTCAGTCCCCGTTCACCTTTAAAAAGCCTGCCTGTGAGCAATGGGGACATCTCAGAAGCTGAACATCAACATATGTATAACATACTTTAATTTTTGTTATTTTATTTTAATTGTTAAATTTTTACGTTTAAATATGGAGTATATATTTAAAATTATGTATTCTGTGGTATAACATCGTCTTGGAATACTGTAAGATGTTGTACTTATCGTGTAAAATAAATAAATAGTATGTCGCAGGTTGACTGCTACAGGTTCCGGCCTCGCTACAGTCTGCATTGTTTATTAAAAGAAAAATAAAATAAATCTTACCCTAATATAAAACTATACACACTATACTATTAAACACTAGAAATCAAAATTAAAAACATAATAAAAAAACACTAATAGAAAAATCAAATTGTCACCAATGATTGTCACCATACACTGATACACCGAAACTGTATTTTATGACGGCTGCGGGACGCAGGAAGCCTACATTTTTCGCAACCGTCGCCTTGGCAACGGGCGGGGCATCGCGTCGTTTTTTTTTTTGTATTCTATTTGTTTTATAACATTGAGGAAATAATGTACTACGCACTAGAGAAGTCGCCACATATTCCGAATTTCGATGTTCAGATTTTTAAAAGTCCGAATTTCATAATAGGTACCTAAGAATTATAATGCCTATTATCAAAAACAAAAAATATATTTTACCGAAAGTCGTAAATACGTTTTTTTTGTGTTTCGATTTGCATACGTTCGATGGATCAAATGCTCGAAGGGTTCTCGGTCCAAAAAACGACATTCCGATTTTCAGTACTTCGAATAAACTGCTAAAATTTTAGTAGGTATAATATTCAGTTTCATTTACGCATATACATTCAAAATCTATAAGTAACGTTTAATGTTATAGTTCTCGTTAAACTTCTTGGCCGCCCTGAAGTTGGCTCCAATGGCTGCGCAGTAGTAATTCTCATACAAAAACAGCACCGTTTCGTACCTCGCGCATCCGGTAGGTAATCCAACTTCAGGCGGCCCAGAAGTTTGGCGAGAACTATATTTGAAAACGTCTACTTTGTTGTTAATATTTGAGAACCTTTTAATATTATTGTTTTGTATTTTCTTCTTCTTCTTACAAACGTCATAGACCAAATTATTAATCATGGCACTATGTATAATGCCCTGGCATTACAAATCTAGTCAAGTCAAATCGGGCAATGTAATGAATACTGATTTAAACTTCTATATTTATCATATTGTCTGGTCATTATGAATATTGCTATTATTGCTCGGTATTTTGAGAAAAGTAATATTTTTTTTTATTTATTTGTTATAGCACAGTCCAACCATATTACACCTTAAGGCATGCAAATCACAAGCTTGATAACACACATTTACTTGCAAAGATAACTTATAATCAACAACACAATCTACTTTGTTTTTAGGGTTCCGTACCCAAAGGGTAAAAACGGGACCCTATTACTGAGACTCTGCGGTCCGTCTTTCTGTCTGTCTGTCTGTCACCAGGCTGTATCTCATGAACCGTGATAGCTAGACAGTTGCAATTTTCATAGATGATGTATTTCTGTTGCCGCTATAACAACAAATACTAAAAACAGAATAAAATAAATATTTAAGTGGGGCTATCATACAACAAACGTGTTTTTTTGCCGTTTTTTTTGCTATAATGGTACGGAACCCTTCGTGCGTGAGTCCGACTCGCACTTGGCCGGTTTTTTAATTTCATCGCGTGGTAAATATTGTATAATTATAAACGCTATAAATATTGAAATTATAAAAATAGGATAATAAATCGGAGTTGTAGATAATATTAGGAATTTTGAACCATTCGGAATTATGAAAATCGGTATTTTGAAATTCGTATTTGTGACTGACGGAATAAAGTTTTTTGTTTAAGTATTTATGTAGTGTAGGTACCCCCTAGATTCGATTCCCAAGTGGGACAAAATATTATGGAATTCTCAGTAGCATCCCGGAGTTTGGATTTGTGTCCGCTTGATGGCAATAGGCTCACCCCATATAAGACAGATTGAACATTGAACTCATCATAACTGGCGAAATGTGGGTAAAGGTAGGTAGATGTCTGCCTAACCGTACGGGAATCCTGTATTCCCGTACGTTGATGTAACGTAAATTCTGAAAAGCTGTTGGCAGCCGTTTGAGCGTGAATAAGTAACAAACATACAAACACTCTTACTCACAAACTTTCGCCTTTATTTTATAATATTATTGTGTGATTAGTGTGGTGAAAGCACCGAACATTGCTCTAATGCTAGAAGATAAACTGGATTGAGGAATTAAATTAACTTTGCCGTTGGAAAACTGTTGTCGCCATTATACTACCCCAAAGGCCGCGGTCGGTTTCCCAACTGCAAATAAGTTAATAATCATAAAACAGTCTTCAAAGTATAAGCCTCATGTTGACCCATAAAAAATGTCAATAAAATTTTTTTTTTTGTTGTCTCCCATAGGTACAGACCATAGATATTATAAATTTATATTTCTATGGTACGAATAATGGGGAGCGTGAAAAAAATATCTAAAATTATATTATTGATAAATCAGATTTTTCTTTGGAATTCCCTCATTTTTGCTGATACAATCAACTTGATTTGACAAGTCCGATACGCACTTGGCCGGTTTTTAGGGTTCCGAAGTCAACAAGGAATCCTTATAGTTTTCGCTCTGTCTGTCTGTCCGTCCGCAGCTTAGCTCAGAGATTCTAAGTACTAGAAAGCTATAATTTGGCATGGTTAAACATATTAATAATTTGCAAAGTGATAAAATTAAATCAGGAAAAAATATCTTTTTTTGGAGTCCTATAGACGTAAAGTGGAGATTTTTTTTTCTCGTCTATCCCATGTTGTGGGGTATCGTTGGATAGGCCATTCAAAACTATTACGGGTTTGTTAAAACCATTTTTCGATTCAGAGATCTGTTTGCGTAAAATTAAGCTTTAAATTGCAAATTTATGTTAGAGTCAAGTGTCCCTCCCTGCCAGCGAAATGGTTGCTCTTGGCTATGTGACAAAATTCACGACAGTAGTAAATATAACGAAATTAAAAGGAAAACTATCACAGATAAATAGGCTTTACAAGTTTACGAGTAATAGTCGAACAACTTATAAAATATACTTGGAACAGTAAAACATTTGTACAAATGCCATTGAAAAATTACTTTAATAATGTTGTTAACTGTGTAAAACGGATAGTAAATATATACTTATGAACCATGTAAAAATATACAAAAATAAAATCGTTACATCCTTAATAATAATGATTTCTAAATTAATAATGTTTAAGCTCGAATAACGCATTGGAGTGGACGGAGTCGTTGGCAGTACTCAAATAGATAAAATACTCGCGTTTGACCACTATCTCGCCTGATGGTAAGCGATGATGTGGTCTACGGTGAAGCACGCTTGCCTAGATGTAATCTATTCACTCTTGATTTAAACTAAATAAGGACTAACTGGTAACTGAAGAAGGAGTTATAAAATCCAACTTCGCAACTGAAGTTAAGAAAATATTATATACTTGAGTACCACCGCGGGTGCGAATTGCGTAAGGAGCCGATACTGTCGCGCGTTAGAGCAACGGGGAATGGTATAGTTCGTTTCTGGATCCTTGCGTGCACGCTCCTTGTTCATTTCTCTTTCGGAATTAGAAAAAAGTCGGATATATTCACCTCAAATCTCCTCTAATACCGCAGATTACAGGTGAATCCTCTAAACGGTATTCACTATTGCCTTCTGGAAAGTTTTACGCTACTTAATTAGTGATGAAGTCGGGTCGAATATTAACTTTATTGAAGGATATCGACAAAAGAAAATAAGTAATTTGCTTGGAAATCGAATCTAATTTGACTTTACTTTTACGTTTTAATTACAAAACGTCGAAAATACTTCTGCACTAACACAAAAATGACTCCACCGCGCGCATGCGCCGTATGGACTACGTTCTGGTACTGCCAACGACTCCGGCCACTCCAATGCGTTATTCGAGCTTAAACATTATTAATTTAGAAATCATTATTCTTAAGGATGTTATGATTTTATTTTTGTATATTTTTACATGAATCATAAGCATTAATTTACTATCTGTTTTACACAGCTAACAACGATATTTAAGTAATTTTTCAATGGCATTTGTACAAAAATTTTACAGTGCCAAGTACATTTTATAAGTTGGTCGACTATTACTCGTAAACTTGTAAAGCTTGTTATGATTTCATTTTTGTATATTTTTACATAGTTTGTAAGCATTATTTTTACTCTGTTTTACACAGCCATCAACTTTATTTTAGTAATTTTTCAATGGCATTTGTACAAAATTTTTACTGTTCCAAGTACATTTTATAAGTTGGTCGACTATTACTCGTAAACTTGTAAAGCCTTCTTATCCGTGATAATTTTCCTTTTAATTTCGTTATATTTACTACTGCCGTCAATTTTTTCACATAGCCTAGAGCAACCATTTCGCTGGCAGGGGACACACACTTGACTCTAACATAAATTACGGTTTAAAATTCTTTATTTCTCAAAGATTACAAATCACTTACGAGGAGAAATAAAATATAAAACAAAACTTAAGCAATTTCAAGTACAGATGCGCGCAGACGGTAGGTATTGTAAAAAAAATAAGAAATTACATTTCTGGGTTAGTGGGTAATTTGAGATAACTTTGTCATTCGTGTTAACTAACGACAGTTTTTGAGCAGTTAAAAGGAACGGTTTACATGGAGTGAGTACGATAATAATATTGGACTCGGACAGATTTACTTTTATGTGATGCCTTTGAAAATATGTTGTTTTAACAACTTTTTGAATAGGCATATTGACTTGGCATCTTTTATATGTTTAGGTAAAGAGTTGTAAATCTGTGCTTCTTGATACAAAATACACTTTTTACCGTAATTAGTTCGCGGTTTATATAATTGTATATCATGTGCTCGCCTAGAACTACGGGTATATATTTGATTGTATGTTGTGAATTTTATTTGTGTGTGTATGTTTTTGTTTAAGATTTTTCGTATTAAAATACATGTGTTATTTTGGTAAATTTGTGCAATATTAAATAATTTTGTCTCATTATAAATTTTGATAGTTGGTGTTAAATAATTGTAGTGGAAGAGGACTTTTATTATTCTATTTTGCGCTCTTTGTAATTTATCAAGATGTGTTTTGGCAGCTGATCCCCACACTTCTATCAAGTAATCAATGTGAGGCTTTACCAATGAATTATAGATGGTGTAACGCACTTTTAGGGGAAGACATCTTACAATACCCCGAAAAATAAGCTGTCTTACTGGGCACCAGTAAGACAGCTTATTTTTGACCGTAGGTTTTCAATATGTGGTGTCCATTGCAGTTGATTATCTAATGTAAGCCCTAGATATTTCTCCTTGTTCACCTTGGTCAATACAGCACTATTTATAAGTAAAGGTTGATGATCGTGAAGCTTTTTGTTTTTCGCTGAAAATATGATGTAATTAGTTTTTGACGCGTTTACAGTTAGTAAGTTACTCAAAAACCATTTTTCTAGAATATTGAGATCATCCTGTGCTTCCCGCATCACGGATTCTGTTGAATGACCAAAGTAAAACAGGCATGTATCGTCCGCGTATAGTGAGATATGTCCTTTAAGTCCTATTTCATGCATGCTGTTAATGTAGATAAGAAATAGGAGTGGCCCCATAATAGATCCCTGTGGAACACCACATTTGATTATTTTAGGTTCACTAGTGCAATCTCCTATCCTAACCACCTGATATCGGTTTTCTAAGTAAGATACACACATTTTATATGCACTTCCAGTTATGCCAATCGCTGCCAATTTATCCAGTAGTAGTTTGTGACTGACGGTATCGAACGCCTTTTTTAAGTCAATGAATACACCGAGGGCTATTTGTTTTTGATTTATGTTAGTCTTAATTTTAGTAATTAGGTCAGTTGCAGCTGAAAGTGTATTAGACTTTTGCCTAAATCCATATTGTCGATCAAATAAAAAGTTTTGAGAACTAAGATATTGTGACAGTCTGTTATGAAGTAACTTTTCAAATATTTTAGAGATCACAGGAAGCACAGAGATGGGCCTGTAATTGCCCGGATCACTTTTAGATCCAGATTTATGTATAGGAGTAACTTTTGCTATTTTGAGCATGTTTGGGAACCATCCTTTGCTAAAGCATTCGTTCATACACTTTGTTAAAGTAGGTAAGATGAGAAACTTACAATATTTAATGACCTTTACACTAATACCATCAATTCCAGCACTTGTATTTGATTTTAGACAGTCAATTATTTTTGCTACCTCGTCTTCGGTGGTGGGTCTTATATGTGTGAGTTCATGGGTATGAGTGGTACTTGGACGAGTAGTGGTGTGACTATAGTGATAGGTAGAGGGAATTTGGCTTGCGAGAAGAATGCCTATATTAGAAAAGTAATTATTAAACGCCTCACATATATCAGTTACATCCGTAATAACTCCCGTAGGAGACTCTAATTTTGAAGGAGCACAGATTTCTTTAGTTTTATTATTTGAAAGATTATTAATTAATTGCCACATTTTCAAAGGCTTACCTTCACATTCTTTAAATACTTTATGATAATAAGTAGCTTTGGTTCCTTGAATCAGCTCAACAACACGTTGCTTCTCTCTGTTGTACTCTTCTTCTATTTTCTTATCACTCGGGTTAATTTTATGCTCTTTGCACAATTCATTTCTTTTATTTATTCTGGTAATTATACTCTTGTTGATCCAATCTGACTTGGGGGGATTTAGGATTTTTATTTTTGTTATTTTGTTCTCATTAATTGCTGATTGCATCGCTTCATGAAAATTATTGTAGTCCTGTCCAATACCCTTGAAATCTAGGTTTTCTAAAGTTTTATATAGATTGGTATATTCTAAAGTTTGGTAATGCTTTTTCTTTACAGCTTGGAGTTTATATTGTTAAATTTGCAACTTAAAGCTTAATTTTACGCAAACGAATCTCTGTATCGAAAAATGGTTTTAACAAACCCATAATATTTTTGAATGGCCCACCGGGTACCCGAAAAAAAATTATTTTTCATGATTTTATTGTACCACTTTGTCGGAATTATTAATATGTATATACATGCCAAATTATAGCTTTCTAGTACTTAGATTCTCTGAGCTAAGCTGCGGACGGACAGACGGACAGAGCGAAACTATAAGGGTTCCTTGTTGACTTCGGAACCCTAAAAAGCATCATTCTATGTGGGCCTATTTTTAGACGTTGTGTGCCGCTGAAACCGTTTTAATGTTCTTGTAACATGTTTTTTATTCTCGCTTTTTTAGATTTGGCACACCTTCACCGTGCCAACACCAAAATTTGAAAAAATTCTTTAGTGAGGTATCTAAAGGATTGAGAAAATACCATAACTCAATTAACACATTCGTGCTGTACGTCGTGCGGTTGAGTGCGGTTGTATGTTCCATATCTTGATAATTGCTGAAACTTACACTATTCCTTAAGTTGACAAATATTTAAATAAAAAGTGCAACTTCGTTTGTATTTGACACAGGTAAAGACATAGACTTTTAGGGAACCGACGAGTGGGGTAGAGAACGCAAAACGCGGTTCACTCCAGTTTATGGTTTTATATTTATTAGAACACGAAACAAACTAGTTATGAAATATCCATATACATTAAAGGCAATAACACTAGCAACTTATAGATAGGCTCTAGCATGGAGTAGCGAGCTGTAATTTCTAGTGTTCGAGACTATTGGAATCAGAAAATTATCTTCTGGTTCTTTGCAAAGTTTTTATCTTCCGAGTGAAAATTTATCTCTGTCAAACTATTTGTGGCGGTCTTTTTCCCCGAACCTTATTGGACCGTCCACCTGACAGCGCGCGGCTCTGTTCGGAAACACCACACCACCCCCCTACGCAGACGAGAGAACCATACAAAACAATGTACAATAGCGAAAAAAATTAAACATGCATAAAATACAATAGAAGAGCAAGATAAAAAATTAAAGATCAAATGGTTTTGAGAAATGTACCTTTTAACCAGACCGTGTGGTGTACTCTGTTGGTGCATCCGATGGCGCTAAGGTTGCCGAACGTGCGACGGCGACGGTACGATTCGGTACGTTTATCAACGGGGGCAAAGGAGGAGACGGCGACGTCGGCGCAATCACTTCTTCAGGCGGGGTCGGTATTTCATCGTGCTCAATATACGCTGGCTTAATGCGGGCCACGCTGACCTCCACGTTCTTACCCCTGACATTAATTGTAAATGTTTTATCACGACGCTTGACAATTTCGTAAGGTCCAGTGTATGGAGGCTGTAAAGCCTTTCGAACTGTTTGTGGCGGTCTTTTTCCTCGAATCTTATTGGTCCGTCCACCTGACAGCGCGCGGCTCTGTTCGGAAACGCCACAGACTAATATATATAGATTGGTAAAGATACCGGGCGCGGCGGGCGCCCATTGTGTGTCGGTTACCCATTGATGTTAAAGACGAATTATGAAAATTTTACCAGTATGGCCGAGTGTGCTATAGATACTTATCTATAGACTAGAGGTGAGACGTACTAGGTAAAATGCGTACTGAGTCTTAGAAGTACGCGTCCGCTTAAATACTTATTCCAAAAACTAGGTCCACGAGTATTTAGGCGTCTCTAGTTTATTGACGTTTCCATAGCTAGCGAGTATTCGTAATATCGAGATCGCGTATTCGTAATATCGAGATCGTATGTCGGAGTAATATAATGGAGTATTTCGGTTTATGGATTATTAACGTATATTAGATTACGCGTTGGTATTCGTATCTTTTCTACATTTTAAAATTGTACACACTTCTGTACGTTAACTATTGATTGGGATTGGTGGAGAGAGTGAAACACTTTGTTTTATTGGCTTGACTAAATGATCTATTTAAAATTCTAAAATCATCAAAGTTACTTAAATATAACTTATTAATCTACGAAATCCTGCATAAAAATACCTAAAAAAACCTTATTGAAAACTTCCCTTTACCTTCACTTTACAGGATTAGGACTGTGAGCTTATTTTATAAACATGATATTAATAGAAACATGATATTTTTGTTGATTTAAAAAAATAAACATTGCTAAACATTTTCAACTCTTCCTACCAAAGTAACAATGATTCTATTGGTTGGTGGTATTGGTTTAGAAACGCAAATTAAATAAATCGACTCGCAAAATTCGAGTGCCGAACCAAACGTCTCCGAATGTCACCGGAACTGAGCGTGCCCGTGGGTCGCCCGACTCGCCCGCCGTAAACACTAGACGCGAGTATGGTAGAAAGTGATTACGTGTCGAACGCCATATGCTTAAATACTCGAAACGCGTTTATGTGGTGCGCATGGAATAAGTCTTTACACGTCGAGCCTGAAACCTATTCCAAAAACCTGTTCCTATATATACGTCTCACCTCTACTATAGACATATATCACTAGATCTGTGCAGGATAAATAAAACAGGTAGTGAAAAATATACACAAAAGCGTTTTATACACATACCTCAAAGTTATAACAAGCCTCTCTTCTGGTGATACTGAAACTCTGAGATTAGTGTCTAATATTGAATGTCATTATGAATGACTTCTAAAAATTCGTTAAATGTATTCGCAAATATTTATCAAATTCCAATTAATTATTTTTAATATTATTAGAGTACATTGCGAAATATTCACTTTCTTGTAATCGACTGGACCATAAAGGAGTTTCCCAAAATTGACGATGAGACTTTCTTTTGCTTTTACGTAATATTCGTCGAAGTAGCAAAGCCAACAGTAGTGTTCATTTTGTTTCTGATTGTATGCCTCAAATTCTAGCATGTGTGCGACGTTAACGCTTGCCACTAGTCTTGCGACGTCAACGTCGCTTCTGCGCAGCATCGACGCTGCGCAGACGTTGGCGAGACGCCAACGCTCGTAAAACGCCAGTTGGGATAGCGGCTTTAGAGTTTGTACCAATATTTTTTTCAACTACCTACAGTCACAACTCCACTTGATGTTCTGGTTCAGCGATTTGTCCGTAATTTGCAACAATTGGGTTGTTGAATTTAAAAAAAAATACGATTTTTAAAATTTATTTTGAAAGTTTACATATCATAAATTATATTGTCGTTGCAAAAATCTCAAGAATATTTTTTTTCAATTTATTATAAGCAATTGAAAATCGATAAAATTTTAAAATGAACCACCTTTCTACGAACGGGCCATGATTGGTCGCCATGTTGCTGACGTCATAACGTTCAAGGAATTTCACTATAGTACCTAGTATTTCAGTTAGTGTCACGTGAATTGACTAAAAATATCCGAAAATTAGTGCAAAAATATTATTTATAACAGCAAATTTTATTTAGACATGTGTGATAAAGGATTCATAAAGGCTAATTTCGATAAAATATCCATCTGATGGACGATTTGGAAAAATTGAGCATAAGTAGTCGTAATGAATATTACGTGTAAGTGGACCGCGACCGGTGTTTGTCATTGTTGTTTACACAATACATTTAGAAACACAATTATTGTCATAATGTAATTGTTTTTACATATGGGTAGGTGATATTCGTGTAAAATAAAAAGCTAACAAACACGATTGGCGCGCAACTTCGACTTTAGATATCAAAAAACTTCATAGGTACCACTAAATATTATACAACCCGAAATCTGTGGACCCTTTATTTTTATTTATTTTTGCATAACATCCTTAAAATTTTCGGTATTTTTCATTATTTGCATATCCCTTTATAATATTTAACACAAATATCTATATAACATAATTACAAACACTAAAAAACTTTGTAGAACATAAAAGCTTTTTACAAAAAAATACTACCGACTTCCAAATAAAAAGACTAGAAAGTGAAAAATAACTTTATTTTTGGAAGTCGGTGTCTTTGGTAGGTACCATTTTTTTGCGTTATAGACACCGACTTCCAAAAATAAAGTTATTTTTCACTTTCTAGTCTTTTTATTTGGAAGTCGGTAGTATTTTTTTGTAAAAAGCTTTTTATTTTTCACTTTTTAGTTGTACAAGTTGTTAAGTAAGGTACCTATAACGCCAGAATAGATTACCCGAATATCATGAAACTAGAGTATTACCGGTGAAATGAGAGATCTGCGTACCCCTTTAGAGCGTACTGGCGTGATGTTATGTTATGAAATGGCGTAAACAATAAACAGACATGCGATTGCAGCAATTCCGAGAGATTTGCCGTAATTTATTGAAGAGTTCTGTTGTATATCTTCGAAGTCCTTCATCAGATCTTCACCAAATTAAAATGGGACCAATTTCGAAACATACTTTTTCAAACAAAAAAAGAGTTTTCAAAATCGGTACAAAATTGACGGAGATATGCGTGAACATACACACAAAAAAAAAAAAAAAAAAAAAACAAACATAATGTCGAACATAGAACCTCCTCCTTTTTGGTAAGTCGGTTAAAAAACGTGAAAATATTAATTCGGTACATTTTCAAATATCTCTTAAATGCGTCGACCGATTTTCACAATTCAAACAGAAATATTAGTTTCACGCCTATATCCGTCATTTAAAATTAAAATAATGAATATATCTCCATAAACAAAAAATCATGTTTTCAAGTTACGTAATTATACAAAAATGTCAACTTTGCTCGAAAGATCCCTTAAAAATTTACTTTTGTCAATCTTTAATGATCAAATTAAGAAATTAATCAGAATCTAATACTAAATTAGAACAAGATAACAACATAATTAACATATTCTAATTGGAATCCAGTTAGACATAGAACATTTCTCAAAACTTTAATACAGTTTGCTAGGTTGGGTATTGCGCGAATCACATAATAATGGGGAGTTATTTGTAATATTCGTACATAATGATGCGAAGCAAGCACGATAACTTTTAAGGTTCGATATTTATGATCAATGTATTCGATATTCATCAATATATTGACGATAATAACAAGATGGAATTGGTTATAAGTCAAAACACCGTATAAGCTGTGTGCCACAATGAGTAGAAATTAACGTTGTGACGTGACACGGGCTCGGCTTTGTTCGGAAAACTGTCGGGGTGTTTTCGGTACTGGATTCAAAAAAATATTTTCGATTGGATTTTACTTTGTAATTACAACGAAAAAAAAAAACTAAAAATAGTTTTGTATGAAAACTTATATAATATGATCTTTCCATTTATGACAAAAAAAAAGTTGGTTCAACAAACCAATTGTGGACTGTTTTTGAAAATTCTTTTTTTGTTTGTTAGAGTATGGTCCGAAATTGGTCCCATTTTAATTTGGTGAAGATCTGATGAAGAACTTCGGAGATATACCTACAATAGAATTCAAAATCGTTGATGAATCGTTGCGTTCGTGTATGCCTGAATGTGTTTCGTTTTACGCTGTTTTTATTTTTATTTGATAGCTTGTATTTGGTTGATGACTTACTTGTCTTATCCAACTCACTGGTGAGTTAGGGTGGTTGTTTTTAAAGCAATCAGCCTATACGTTTAGTTTTTAATTAGTTTTATAATTGTACTATTTTCTTCATATTATATTTATTTTATTGTAATTATCTATGGATGATCCCGTCAACCTAGATGACAGTTTTTTCTCTTGTTCTTCTTTGACTTGTAGTTTTGATAGTGCGGTAAGTGACTCTCCGCTTCGGACTTTGCATGACAACATCTCTACTATATTTTCTAACCATCCTAAAAATTTCCACATAGCCCACATTAATGCTCAAAGTGTTCCTGGTCACCACTCCGATCTTCTGGCATCCTTTAGCAGTGCTCATCTTGATGCACTCCTAATATCTGAAACTTTTCTTAAGCCTTCTCTCCTTTCTACGCACTATGCACTTCCCGGCTTTGTTCTGGTCCGAAATGACAGGACTGGCAAGGGTGGTGGCGGTGTTGCGATTTACCTACGTGCTGACATACCGCACCAAATTGTTAGTGCGTCTCCATCTCAATACTCTGGGTCGGCTGAGTTCTTGTTCCTTGAGATCACCTTACACCATGCTAAAATATTACTTGCAGTATTCTACTCCCCTAATCTCCACATCAACTATTTTGACACTTTAGAATCGTCACTGAATAATTTTTGCCCATCGTATGAGCATGTTGTTATAATGGGTGATTTCAACACATGCTTAATTAAAAATGATTCTCGCTCAGTAAAACTCCGTTCCCTCTTATCTTCTTTTAATCTGGAAATTCTACCTCTTTCTGCGACCCATAACTTTCCAAACTGCACTCCTTCTCTTCTTGACCTAATGGTTGTTTCTTCGCCTCACAATGTTGCTGAATTTGGGCAGCTCACTGCAACCTTTTCTTACCATGACCTTATCTATCTTTCTTATCGTATCCGGCCTCCTAAACACAAACCCCATCTCTGTTATTTACGCAATTATAATGGTATGGATTTGGTAGCGTTGAAGTGTGACGCCGATGATATCGACTGGTCTCTCGTCTTCGATAGTGACTGCGTCGATGAAAAAGTCAATTGCTTCAATGCCAAACTGTTGACACTTTATGACAAGCATGCACCGCGTCGGCGAATTAAAATTAAACATAGTCCTTCTCCGTGGATCACTCCTCAAATTAAAAACGCTATTGCTCGTAAGGATAAGGCGAAGGGCAGGTACAGGCGTAGACCCACGGATCAGAATCTTGCTAGTTTCAAAAATCAACGTAATCACTGCAATCGTCTGTGTCGAGATGCTAAGAGACGCTATTTCCACGAATCTCTAGTCAATCGCAAGTCCTCTGACGTCTGGAGATTTCTCAAGTCTGTCGGTATCGGCAAAGCTCCCACTAGTGCCTGTAAAGATGTCGACTTGTCGGCTCTTAATAGGCACTTTTCGCTTCCACCTGTCTCTCTGGATCCTAGTGTGAAGACATCCACTTTGACTGAACTCTCTGAATTGCCGTTGCCGATTTGCCCACCATTTAATTTAATTTCTGTGTCTGATGACGATGTCAAAAAATCTCTTCTTGCTATTTCCTCTTCTGCTGTTGGCCGTGATAGTCTGTGTTCGAGAATGATAATACCTATTCTCCCACAACTCCTTCCTATTCTCACTCATATTGTCAATTATTCTTTATTCTCTGGCACATTTCCTTCAGCCTGGAAACAGGCACACATAATACCACTTCCCAAAATAACCAATCCTTCTTCTCTATCTCACTTCAGGCCCATTTCCATACTACCATTCCTCTCTAAAGTTCTCGAGCACATCGTCCATGGTCAAATTTCTAGATTCCTTTCGTCTCATGATCTTATCTGTCCTTTCCAATCTGGCTTCCGTAGAGGTCATAGTACTGTGACTGCACTTCTGAAGGTCACTGACGACATCCGTTGGGCTATGGATAATAAATCTTTAACCGTATTAGTCCTACTTGACTTCAGTTGTGCATTCAATTCGGTGGATTTTGATATTCTACTTGGGGTATTACAATCTATTAACTTCTCGTCCTCTGCGTTAGCCTGGTTTGACTCATATCTTCGGGGTCGCTCTCAGTGTGTTCGCCTTGATGAGATATTCTCTGATTGGTGTGATCTCACTGCTGGTGTACCTCAGGGTGGCGTTCTCTCTCCTCTCCTTTTCTCTATTTTCATAAACACTGTTACCAAGGTTATCACTTCCAACTTCCATCTTTATGCAGACGATTTGCAGCTCTATCGACATTTCTTGCTTGCGGACGTAGATGTAGCAATCGCTGACATGAATCGTGACCTGGAGAGAATTAGTGAATGGGCTAAGTCTTATGGCTTACAGATTAATCCTTCCAAATCCCAGGCCATGATTATAGGTAGTCGATGTTATCGCGCTGCGCTTGACATTTCTACTTTGACGCCATTGTCCCTTAACGGCTCGACAATTGCTTACACAGAAACAACTAAGAATCTCGGTGTCTTAATTGACAGCAACCTTTCTTGGCGAGCGCAAGTATACGAAGTTAGTCGTAAGGTGCATTTTTCTTTTCACTCTTTAAAAACTCTTCAAAGTTTCCTACCCTTCAAAACTAAAATTTATTTAGCTCAAACTTTAATTCAGCCGATCATAGATTACGCCGATGCCTGCTACCTGGATGCCACTGAGGAGCTATTAAATAAGCTTGAGCGCTTGCAAAATCTGTGCATTCGTTTTGTCTTTGGTCTGAGAAAATACGATCATGTCTCTCAGTTCCGCAAAGATCTCAAGTGGCTCCCTATCCGTCTTCGCAGGAACACTCGAATATTATGTCTCCTGTACAACATCCTTTTTAACCCTGCATACCCAGGCTACCTGCGCGAGCGTTTTTCTTTTACTCGCCCTGCTGATGCTCTGTGCAGATCCCGCCTTAAACTACATCTCAATTTCCCATCCCATAAAACCCATTTCTATTCCCACTCCTTCTCTGTTCATGCAGTACGATTGTGGAACTCACTTCCACCTAAAATCCGGGACTCCCAAAATGTATCTATATTCAAGAAACAAGTCAAAGAACATTACCTCTCCACCACCTTGTAATTTTATATATTAAGTATATGTATGTATTTTTATTTTCCTATATTTATTAAGTTATGGTATATGTGTAATTTATATATGATTAGTTAAGTTATTTTTGTCTATTTTAAGCTTCCTTGTTCTTTCTACACACTGTGTCTTCGTTTATCATCCAACTTTCCTGTCGCAGGTCTGCTGGAAGAAATTTCTAAATGGAATAAGCAGTACCTTTGTGCTCTTCAATCTGTATTATTTATTTTCTCTGTAAAGTGTTTTTGTGTGTACATAAATAAATAAATAAATAAATAAATAAATAAATAAATACAAAAGCAAAACAATAAAAAGCGCAAAATAACTTTCGATTCGGAAGTCGGTGTCACAAAACGATAAAAACAAGAGGCACCAAAGAAACCGGCCTCAGAAACAAAAGTTATTTTGCGCTTTTTAGTGTTTTGCTGTTGAAGTCGATTTATTTTGTTATAATCGCTATTTTATCTCTTAATTCCAATCGGATTGGCAAGCTTAGAGACAAAACCATAATCTTAATTTGGAGGGATCATTAGAAGAAAGGTAGTTTTTGTTATAATGATAATAATAATGCAGAAATAGATAGCAGTGGTATCGGCCGCGACTTACAAGTTGTAGGTCGTGGGCTCGAGTCCAGGCAGGCGCTTTAATTTGTGTAAATTATTTCATCACCACTGCTCTCAAAACGGTGAAGGAAAACATTGTGTGGAAACCGGTATGTCCTAGAACCAAAAATTCGAAGACATGTGGCATCCACCAACCCGCACTGGGCATCCCGTATCCCCATTCCCTCTCACAGTGAGGAGGCCTGTGTCCCAGCAGTGGGAACATTAATAGGCTGATGATGATGTGGATGATGTGAAATAGATATAAAATTAAACAAAACTTAATCTTCAAATATGAATAAAAATTTGGCGGCTGGACCGATTTCGCTTATTTTTTTTTTGTTGTGTTTATTATTGCTAGGAGGTTATTATGAAAAAAATAATTAAGATAAAAACAATGGTACCTTACATACATATAATATGTAGGCAGGGTAGGGTAGGGTTGGTAGGTTAGGTAGGCTAGGGTAGGTAGGTTAGGGTAGGGAAGGGTATTTTTTTTTTTATATGGTTTTTTTTTTATTTGGTGACGGCGCCTACCACTCGGCGCTCTGTGAACTAGGGAGGTTCCACGGACTTAGTCCGAGACCTTGGGGACTCATCTTTAATCTAAGATCAGTTATACATAATTCTTATTCTCTATACAGTCTTTATATCTATCACATGATGAGTTCTTAATTTATTTATATTCTACAAATTTATTCTAGCTTATTATACAGCATGTTCGTAATGATACTTCTATTTACCCGACTGCCGAAGGAGGGTAATGTGTTTATCAGTCTATGTATGTATGTATGTATGTATGTATGTTTGTTCCTATGTGGCGTTCCAGAGACCAAACGCGTTGACTGATTTTGATGATTCATACGTCAATCGATTCGTCTTAACCTTGCGAGTGTCATAGGCTACATTGAAATTGGAAAATAGAAAAATGGCGGCTTTTGGGCGCCATATTGTGGTGGGGCAATTTTATTTTTTCTTCCAAACCCATCGTGTGGGGTATCAAAATAAAGGGTTTCAAGAGGTGATTTCAAAAATATATAACACTTATATATTTAAATGTACCTAATTCGAAAAAAATGTTAACTAAAAAGGTATAAATAAAAAAGTTAATTAAAAAAATCAAAATACCCGACTGCTTAAAAAGCGAACTAAAAAGACGTAAACAAGAAGAAAATCATGCTGTGCAGTCGGAGGATACATATTCTCGAGCTGGCTGACCAAAACCAGATGTATCCTCCGACTGCACAGCATGATTTTCTTCTTGTTTACGTCTTTTTAGTTCGCTTTTTAAGCAGTCGGGTATTTTGATTTTTTTTATCTACAGATTACATCATTCTGTATGCTTTCGATTATATATATACAATTTTGAGCATTGTTGTTACTATTATATACTATTTATTTTTCTTTATTGTTTTCTGTGCTATATTTACACAATATTCAATAAATTCCTTGCTGTACTTTTTGTCTGTTGTTAGTTTGTATAAATTTTCCGTCTTAATCTCTATTCTTAACTCTTGCTCCAACTTATACCTCTCCAGGCCATAGGCCGGGCAGTCAGTCAACAAGTGTGTCACCGTCTCGTCAATGTCTGGGTCACATGTAGGTACATGATGGGCTTCCCTTACACTTGAATCTGTTCAAGTATTCGGAAAACCCACCATGTCCTGTCATTATTTGCGTGATAACACCTGTCGGCTTCAACTTCCTGACGGTTCTGTACGCATCGATCGCATCCGGAAAGAACAGCTTAGTGATCGCGGCTGTTTCGCCCATTCTGTACCGCCGGTTCCATTCGTCCAGCGAATCCTTTCGGATTTGCCGCTTGACGAACGACACCGGGCACTGGTCGTAATCCGGCCTCCTCTTCAATTTCAGCGCCGCATCCTTAGCCAACTGGTCGGCTCTCTCATTCCCTTCCAGTCCCGCATGGGCCTTGATCCAGAACAAAGATATATCTTTGCCCTGGGATCTGCCCTACCGCAGATTCTCTCTGGTTTCGACTGCAAGGGGATGAGAGGAACGGTGGTTTGCGACCGTTTCAAGTGAGGATCGAGAGTCGCTAAAGATACCAAAGGTCTCTTTAGCGCTCTTAAGTACCTCCCTAGTGGCTTTACATATGGCCAACAGTTCGGCCTGGTAGACCGTGCAGTGGGACGACAGCTTCAACTTCATGCTTTTGGTTTCGGTGCCATTGCTCCAGAGAGACAATGCCGCCCCCACCTTGCCTTCAATTTTACTACCGTCCGTGTAGATCTGCACTGCTTGTTCGCAGTGGTCACTGAGTGATTCTTGGTCTGCCAGGCAAATGAACTGCAGGCTCATATGCTCTGCCGGGTGGGGTGTGGAGGCAAATGCGGTACGTCGCTCAACGTCCCTATCTCCTAGCTCTGACTGGTGTACCCCCCTCCTCGCTTCGTACAGGGCAGCTGCCTCTTGCACTCTGAGATCGAGGGGCAGTATCCCAGCCAGCACCAGTACCGAGTTCAGGGAAACAGTGCGGTAGGATTTGCACAGTTTCTGTGCGAATCCCCTTTGGACCGCATTTAGCTTCTTCTTTACGCACTTCTTTGTGGCTGCAGATGCCCACGCACTCGCCGCGTACAAAATGACGGGTTCAACTACTGCCGTATGCATGGTGCGGATGACGTCGGGGTGGAGGCCCCAGCTGACCTTTGCAGCCCTCGACAGCTGCTTGTAAAAGTTAATTGCCTTTTGGCACACATTCGTTGCATGTTGATTGAATGTCAGCTTGTTGTCGATGGTTAGTCCCAGGATTTTAATCTCTTGCGTCATGCCAATGGCGACCCCTCCCATGCTCAGCCGCGGGGTGTCGTATTTGAGTTTCCGCGTTATTACCATCGCATTTGTCTTATGCGGTGCGAATTTCAACTTGTTACTAACACCCCACTGGGGTAGGGTAGGGTAGGTAGGGTAGCGTAGGTAGAGTAGGGTAGGTAGGGTAGGGTAGGATAGGGTAGGTAGGGTAGTGTAGGGTAGGTAGGGTAGCGTAGGTAGAGTAGGGTAGGTAGGGTATGATAGGGTAGGTAGGGTAGGGTAGGATAGGTAGGATAGGTAGGATAGATAGGATAGGATAGGGTAGTGTAGGGTAGGGTAGTGTAGGGTAGGTAGGGTAGGGTAGGTAGAGTAGGGTAAGTGTCTTTATGGCAAAACTAAGTTTGCCGGGTCAGCTAGTCTATACTATATTATAAAGAGGAAAGATTTTTTTGTTTGTTTGTATGTTTGTTTGTTTGTACCGAATAGGCTCCGAAACTACTGGACCGATTTGAAAAATTCTTTCACCAATAGAAAGCTACATTGTTTATTTATTTATTTGTTAAAACACACAATAAAAACCAACAATCAGATTGCAAAGTAAAATAATAATTATCATTAAATTTGGTTTTGAGTTCATATAAGAATCGCAACTGACATCCTAGCTAGGTTACAGAGTAACCTGTGTTAAGGATGCCAGTTCCACTCCCCAAAAGGTTAAAATTATACATAAAAACAATTTAGGAGGTTAAAGATATTGAAATCTAGGATTATATAGTTTCAGATTATAATCCCAATTTAAAATAAGATGAAATTAAATTTGAATTAAAACAAAACATCATAATTTAAAATTAAATTCAACATAAAATGGTATTAAATTTGGATTGATATAAAACAATAATTAATAATAATTGGTAGGAATAAATAATTAATTCATTCATAAATGTGATTTCTAAACTAACATTTAATTACTTCATGCAATAAATAAAAACTATAATAATTCAAATGGAGTTATAACTAAATGATTTTGTACAATATCAGAACAGAAACAAATATATCAGAAATAAATCCCATTTAAAATTGAAATTTGTATGTAAGTACCTATAATTAAAAAATATAAAACAAAATTTTAAACTTTTCATTGTGGTGGGTTTGTGCATGTGTGATAGTGATGGTCTGTTTGTGTAGGTGTATATGTATTTGATGAGGGGAATATGCGTTGATGTAATAATAAGACCATCTAAAAGACCAATAGACTCTCTGTCTCGTCGTATGTTAAGCTAAGGAGCCACTTATTAACATCTTTTTTACAGGCCTGGCTAGGGAGTTGATAGACAGGAAGCAGCTTATTTACTTTATTATATAACGTCGGAGCAAGGAAATAGTTGTATCTTTTAGATTGGGTGAAATGACACTTTTTACTTTCACAAATTAGGTCCTTACGTCTTTTAGTGATAACTCGGTATGGGGTCGCAGCATGCTGAATAAGGACAGTATTTAAAATAAACAGTTGTCTGACCGTCAATACCTGACAACATTTGTATAGTTCAGCAGTCGGGAAGGTGATTTTTTTAAAATTACTGACTTTTAAAATGGCTCTTTGGGCTCTCTCCAGTTTTAGAAGGAGCGTTTTTGGCGCACCACCCCAGGACGATATGCAGTAACTTAGGAGAGATTGGCATAGCGCAAAATAAACCTGTTTCAGGATTCGGGCAGGAGCTACGTGGCGTAGGGTTTTGAAGATGTAGATTAGTTTTCTAATTCTATTTTGTAGTAGCTCAATGTGGAGAGAGAACGAAAGATTAGAATCAATTGTTATGCCTAAATATTTGGTATTTTTTACTTGTGTTAGTCTGGGACAGTCACAGGTCTGGTTAGGGGACAAGGAGCATAAATGGGCGATAAATGATAGTGAGGGCGGAGTTTGGGCAGACTGACGGAACGAGAAAGTCATGTAGTTTGTTTTGTCAGTGTTGAGGGTCAACGAATTGCCAGCTAACCACGTCTTAATGATATTAAAACCAATCTGCGCTTTACTATAGACTTCCGGCCATGAGTCACCAATGAACGTAAGTGCTGTATCGTCCGCAAACGCCATTACCTTGGTGTCGTCTAGTTTTATTTGACAAAGTTCATTAATGTATATAAGGAACAGCGTCGGCCCGAGCACACTACCTTGTGGGACTCCGAATGTTATGGGAAGTTCACTACTCATGTGATTTTCAATTTTAACACACTTAGTTCTTTTAGTTAGGTAATCACTTAAAATCGCGAGAGATTGACCTCTAACACTGATCCTTTCTAGTTTGAAAAGCAAGAGGGGAATGGAAACTGTGTCAAATGCCTTAGCAAGGTCTAGGAAAATAGTGAGGACTTTTTTCTTAGTGTCCAGATTTTTGACGATATGGTTGGTAAGGTCTAAGACTGCATTTGAGGTGGACATGTTACGTCTAAAACCATACTGGTTTGGAGATAATAAGTTTTTGTCTTCCAAAAATTTAATTAAACGTTTATTTATTATTCTCTCCAGTATTTTAGACAGTATTGTTAGAACAGCTATCGGGCGGTAATTTGAGACACAGCCTCCACTCCCACTCTTGTAAATAGGATGAATTAGGGCCTTTTAAAAAAATGAGGGAAAAGTGCCGGTCTCAAGGCAAAGGTTATACACATGAGTCAGGACGGGGACAAGTTGGCATTTATATCGCTTGAGGAGAGCAGTAGGAATATTGTCCCAACCAACGGCACAGTCTGACCTTAGAGACATCAGAATAGATTCGACCTCATTACCGTCAGTTGGGAGTATAACGAATGAATTGCATGGGGAGGTTACGGAATCATTTTGTTGGGACTGTGATGGTAAATGAACAGGCTTAATTTTGACTGCGAGATTCTTGCCAACGTTTACAAAATAATCGTGAGCTTGATTGACTGAGATCACAGGGGATGATGACGTCTGTAGTAATTTACTGGAAGAGGTTTTGGCCTTAACACAGTTTGTTACCCTCCTTATAACCTGCCAAATTCTCCTATTATCTGAACCAGCCCCTTCTAGCTCCCTTCTGTCATATTACACTACATTATTCCTGAGTAACATAGGCTATTTTTTAATCCCGAAAGCGGGTCCTGCGGGTTGGCCCATGGGAGCGAAGCCGCAGGGAACAGCTAGTTATATATATAAAAGAAAGTTGTGTTAGTTACACTATTTATAACTCAAGAACGGCTGAACCGATTTGGCTGAAAATTGGTAGGGAGGTAGCTAAGAACCAGGAGAAGGATTTTTTATACCTTCTCCTGGTTCTTAGCTACCTTACCCTACCCTACTTACCCTACCCGTTTAGGGTAGGGTAAGTAGGGTAGGGTAGGCATGTAGGGCAGGGTACGGTAGGTAGGGTAGGGAAGGTATGGTAGGCAGGGTAGGGTAGGGTAGGTAGGGTAGGATAGGTAGTGTAGGGTGGGTAGGGTAGGTAGGGTAGGGTAGGTAGTGTAGGGTTGTTAGGGTAGGGTAGGTAGGGTAGATGAATGTTTGGTGTTTTTATGGCAAAACAAAGTTTGCCGGGTCAGCTAGTTAATTCATAAAAATATAACATCTCTGTTATGTATACTAGAAAAAAAATAACAGATAGTAAATATAAATAAGCATTTATTATTTTGTTAAGGCATTCCAGTAACAGCATAATTCCATGAGTTAACTTAATTAAGCAGTGCTAGAAATCATCATCGTCTGAGTCAAGAGCAGCCCTCCTCCTGTCAAACTTTACAGTGCTCGTGGATTTGGGCATCTGTTGATTTAAGGACTCGAGGAGTTGAATGAGTTCTGGTTCCGTTATTTTATTACGAACCTGACCCATCTGGGCCATTCTACAGATCATATTTTCAACCATGGCACCCTTCTCAGGTCTGCTGAGTTTGATTGTGTTCACTGCAAAGAAAAATATCAAGATTATTTTGATGATCTGTCATGATAAAACTAACGTCCGAGAGTGACGTCGTCGTCATATGACAAAAATTAATTAATCAATAAGGTTATTACGTCTAGCTCTGGCGTCTTGACTGAGTGCTTGTGCAAGAATTGTGTGTTTAGCTTCCTCCATTTGCTGCATTCTTTCTTCCTGTTGTTTAGCATGATTGGGGTCACCGGTTCCCTGAAATACATAAATTCAGTTTGAAATAACATAGACCAGCCTTTTATTTGTGAAAATAATAAATCTATAAATAATTTATGCCGATAATCGAAGCAGGTTGGGAGGCAGGTTTTGAACTAAACATAACCTCCATCTATGATTCACACTCACCCCATGTTGAGCCTGTAGTTGAGCAAGCCGCTGTTGTCTAATCTTGTCTAATTCTGGGTCATCCATCTTAATTTAAAATATTTTCACGAAATGTTTGTGCTCTTTTATTCAATTCGATATTTTTGTTGCTTCAGTTTTTTGACATATACGGCGGTTGCGTTCCGTTTCTTAAACCCCAGTATATAATAGTAATCTTTGTTAAAAAGTTTGTTATTTTTTGTGTCTTATTGCTATTATTCAAGCATGAATTTAAGAAGTGCTACTTCTCCTGTAGAATTAAAATGAAATAATTAAGTATTGTACAATCCTCCGATAATTTAATTTGATAATGTTTACTCTAGTTTAATTTTTTTGCTCTCCATCTCCTACCCATTTAATGAAATAGATGCTTCGGCGCTAGCGGAAACCACAGATTACTGATAATGGTCCACAGACCAGACTATAATAATATGATCCCATGGTTAGCTATGGGTCTACTAGAGAAAGGAACCAAGCCCTACTCCCAGTGGCGAGGCAGTTTTCTATCTATTGAGCACCACAATATAATAAGTAATAATCTTTGGAGCACACCCAAAATAAAAATAACTAAAGGTAACTTTAATTAAAAATGTTACAAGAGTGAGCGAAGCGAGCTTGTTAATATAAAAACCTCGCCTCTGTTTGGTAAGACTTTCTTTTATAAATTCATACCGACTGACATTAAAGCGTAGACAGAGAATAGTATAGTAGTCAACTTACCTAAACGTAAATGAACGTAAAAGAGTAAAAAATGAGAATGAGGGAGCGAACGAGGCAAGTTCGAAAATTTTAGCACCCCGCTTCGGGTAGGGAAAATTTTATTTATATGAATACCTACTTCTGACGATACTTCTATATCTGTATACGTATAAGATAAAGTGTCGACTCATGCAAAAAAATCCTCATAAACGCAAGAGCGAGCGAAGCGAGCTCTAAATTTTTTGCACGCTGACTCGGGTAAGTTAGGTTTTTTTTATTAAACAGTTCCTTTAGGTACACGCGAACAAAATCGGAATAAGATGCGTTCCTATATCAACTTAGAATGTAGTTAGTGCATTATAAAGTCAACTGAATAATCGATAGAATATATTTTGATCCTATCGATTTTATCAGACATTTTATGATATTTATATGATTTTGGTGCCAGATGAACCTGCCTTTTGAACTTTTTAGCGACTCGCCTCGGCTTTTTGATTGTTTTTGTATATTTTATTGAATTCAATAAAATCCCATTAAGATCACCCTTCGTCTTGCTCATCATGCTAGCCGCATGAGTAACGCTCGTAGGTACACATTGCTCACCTTTCTCCTTCACCAAAGGTTTCAAGCCAGTCGTCGTGACGACAGAGTACATTCTAAACGTCGCGTCGTAACCACGCCCTTGTCAGGCCCACAGCAATCCATTGCGGATTATCGGCACCAGATTTACACCTTATTGGTAGGTACGATGACTGATGAGCATGCATGTATAGAATTGTCGACACGCTCGTATTACTACTGTATTTCGATAAAATAAACTAGTATTACCCCCGAATAATTTTCTTTAGGCCATTCACACAATGCCTTGGCCAACCTATTCATAAAAGCTTGAGAAAACAAGTATGCAAGAGCGAACGAAGAGAAATTTTACCCATAGGTACCAGGTTCTCTCATATGACGATTTTTTTAAATATTATTCTTCCGTCCGCGCGAAACAATCGGTTGGTGTTACGACTCTAGGGGGAGGCCTACGTGTAGCAGTGGACGTCTTTGAGACTGCACCATAATTTCATAAATTACACAAATGAGTAAGAAAAATGAAGTATCTTCTTAGTCGTTACACTCTTGGCAGAGCAGTCGTGGTCACCATGTTGCAGTGAGACTTCGGGTTGCCATACATTTGCTCAACAATGTGAAAATAAAGGTAGGTACTAATTAAAATATTTTGTTTATTTACGTAACGTTATCGTGCCACTGTAGTGTTTGGTATTCGGTTTTCCCGTAAGCATTGCAAAAGGCAAAAACAGCTAGTTTGTTCACTGCTACAGATAGTCTTCCAAATGCTACGAACTCGGCAGGGCTGATGGTAGCAGTTTGGTCATAAATACATCGCACCATGTAAGTTGCGTGGAACCTTACAGGGTCTCCTGAAATATGAAATATAGTAGAATAAGTAAAAACCTAGCCTTATTACGTAATGAACAATCGCCTTTGATTGCCCGTGCCAGTGACGTCTTATCAGTCAATGTGTTTTTATATTTTATTAGAAGAGTACCAAACTAGTGTTTCTTAGAATGCCACCTATGTTGCTTGAATATCGTCGCTCAATGGCAAGACTACTCTACTATAAATATACATATTTCGAGTAAACATGTGGTACTGTGTGCGGTAGAGTAGGCGCCGTGGTGGGAGAAGGCAAGTAGCAGAGTAGCTGGCCCACAGGGATAGTCACTCCTTGTCGCATGCTGCATGGTGAGGATCCGGGTCTGTAGTGTCGCTTGGGGCGTAGTGTCTGGACGTGTGCGGGTACAGGCTGCTTTCTAGTTTTAGTATTCTAATCTACCAATGCTGTATACATTGGTATAGTTAGTAGTATAGTTAATACTCTACCATGATCTATACCATTAACTCTACCCGTATACATTAGGTTAGTGTATTGTATGGTTTATTACCAGGGTATAAAAGGTAGTCGCAACCAAACTTTGATCCATTTGTTATATGATGTCTTTTTTCCCATAAATCCTTAAATATTCTGTATTTAATGGCACCTTTTTCTTCTAAAACACTGGGTTTTAAAACATCAATATTAACATTTTTCTTTTCTGTAACAATCAAGTTTATAAAATTATATTGACAGACAATAATAATTTCAATGAATAAGTTTCTTCTAGGCAAGCGTGCTTCATCGTCGACCACATTGCTTACCATCAGGTGAGATAGTGGTCAAGCGCAAGCCTATCGACAATAAAAAAATAATAATGAGAAGTACATGACTTATTAAAAAAAATCAATGATAATATACCTGTAGCTATGTAATGTTCTGTTGGTAAGTGCATTAGAACATGTGCAGGAGCTAACTTTGGCAATTTATTTATTTCTTCTTGTAACAAAGTTTGTTTGTCTAACTGAACATCTGTAAAATAAACAGTTTCCATCTTAGTTTAATGTAAAACCTTGTTTGGCAGGACGTTTATAGGTACTATAATTAAATACTATTGGGTGCATCGTCCTCACATATATGAATTTATTAATGTATGTACATAAATAAACATTGTAAAACATTTTAAAAAGAGTAAGTATGGAGTTTCTTGTGCGTTCTTCTCCATAACAAGCTACTTTCCGAATGCATGGTAGAGTAAATTTTTATTACTTGTACATTTTTAATTTAGATTTAATGTTTGACGTTCAAAAGTGCCGCTTATTGGCCTAGTTGAAATAAATATATTTGACTTTGACTTTATAAGCCTGCATAGGTACCAGTTACTCCTTTGGACAGTAGCTTCTGTCTTTTCCCAGCAATTATTATGTCAATCTTCTGTGACAACTGTTCTATTTTACGTTTCTTCAAAGCTTCGGATTGTTCTGCTAAAACACTACAATCATAAACAATTATGTTAGTGTTTGAATCTTGTGTCATATACTTTGATAACATAAAAGATATAATTTTGTTCTGGTACTGAAATTTACTTTTGTTCCTGATCTTTTATTATCTGCTTTTCTTCTTCTGTAGGTTTTCTTGTAAAGTTGGGTAATTCAAACAACTCACAAACACCCATTTCAACTAACAATGCCGCTTCCTCGGACGTCAAAGCCATTGGTAATCCTAGAATCATCAATAAAAATTGTAAAGACATTAAACCTAGTAAAACTATGTACTTATATTTACAATATAATATAGAGCAGTTGGCACATACCTAAAAAATCGTTTTGCCTTGGAAATGATGGTATGGAACCAACTAGTGAACCGCATATACGATAGCTAGCCCGTAGGGCGTACCAATCTAAATTAAAAACAAACATTAATAGGTTCCAGAAGAGACATCAAAATAAAATACCTATTCAAACATTTCTAAGTACCTTCAGAATTCCATACATAAGCAATGCCATTTTCAACGTAAAGCGATATCATCGTTCTATTTTAATATCGCTGAATTCTACTTATAATCAACATACCATGAAGATGAAATGAAAACAAGTCGACCAGTATATAATAGTAATCTTTGAAGTCGACACAAACAAGAAGAACCTGAGACTTGATTGACGTTTAAGAATGACACTACACTATTGATTGACATTGACATTTGACATTGATTGGAACTACTAGGAACTTAGATAAAGTAGGTATAGATTAAGCACTGGCGTGGCCGCACATGAGACAGCAATAGTTAGTTCTGGTGTTACAACAAGAACAAGAACACTACAACCCACCATCGCACTAACACTTATTATCTATAAATAACCCAAATTCCTTGTCTCAATTAACACATAATACCACGAAATCATAGAAAATCAAACAAAAACGAGTTTGTTTGTCAAACCTGCCATTGTATTAGAATTTGACAAACGACAGAAACCGGCCACGGTGACAAAGACAAAAAATAATCTTTTGTCCTTATCATTTACATGGAGCTGCCAATTAGCCATCTCGCTCTATCAATCAAGGTCATTTTAAGGCTTCATCTATACCTACTTTATCTAAGACTAGGAACTACGATTGAACTTTCTTGAGCATGGAAGTAGCTCCACAGACTACTTATAGATACTACGTATAGTAGCTCTACGAAACAAATCTATAAAAAATATAAAGAAATAAAACATGGAACAAAAATAAAGTGCCTATCGGCTCCGTCCAGTAAAAACTGGGTTAAAAATTTTATTTTTGTAGGTCGTTTGACTTGTGTGCATGTGCGTTCTAGCGCTATAATATGCTTAATGCTTCACTCACAGACTAAAGCCCGTGCTATAGTTCTCGCCAAACTTCTTGGCCGCCCTGAAGTTGGCTACAATGGTTGCGCAGTAGCAAATCTCATACAAAAACAGCACCGTTTCGTGCCTCGCGCATGCGGTAAACCAACTTCAGGGCGGCCAAGAAGTTTGGCGAGGACTATACCTGCACGGGTTTTAAGGTGGAAACATATTATTAACACCCGACCCGTTGTCGCGTGTGATTGCGTGTCGTCACATGGCGTGTTGACTATGTGTCTCTGGCCATATTAAATGTATGGGATAGATTAGTACTTCAACGCGTCAGAAGGCGTCGGGTGGCGTGGCGTCGGGTCGGGTGTTAATAATATGTTTCCACCTTTAAACGCTGGTTTTAAACCGTGTAGCACGGGCTGAAATAGAATCTCGTTTTCTGCTTAGATAAAGTACCTATAGATTAAGCCTTAAAATGAGCTTGATTGATAGAGCGAGATGGCTAATTGGCAACTCCATGTAAATAATAAGGACAAAAGAAAAAAAATTGTCCTTGTCACCATGGCCGGTTTCTGTTGTTTGTCAAACTCTAATATAATGGCAGGTTTGACAAACAAATTCGGTTTTGTTTGATTTTCTGTGATTTCGTGGTAATAAGTGTTAATTGAGACAAGGAATTTGGGTTATTTATAGATAATAAGTGTCAGTGCGATGGTGGGTTGTAGTGTTCTTGTTCTTGTTGTAACACCAGAACTAACTATTGTTGTCTCATGTGCGGCCACGACAGGGCTGAATCTATAGGTACTTTATCTAAGTGTCAGACTGCCACACTCAGAGACGTTAACGGTTACCTATAGCTCTCCTTAGTATAGATTTTAGTACAAAATCTATACTACGAAGCGCCTTAAGTAACCGTTAAATGTCTCTGAGTACAAACGGTGAGTTATCAAGTCCAATCTATTTTAAATTAGTCTATGGCCCTGTCATGTATCTTGTCAATGTCATTGTCAGCTGGGAAATCAGCTGAAGCTCACTTGAAAATAATATTGAACTTACGAAAATATATAGAAAATAATAAAAAATAACGACTAAAGATTAAAGGAAACTTGAATTTATTGGAATCATATAACTTTGACTATTACCTGTATATTTTGTAATTGTAATAAAACTTCTGCTAATGACAAATGTCTTGTAGTTGAAAGAACATCTTCTGCGTTTGTTATATAATTCTAAATAATGGCAAGCAGAAAAGTTATAATTGGTATGTACTTTTTTTACTTTTTCGAGGCCTATTTTAATCCTCCTTGTCTGTCAGGACCTAAAAGCTAGCAGCACCCAGATATATAACGACCTTCTGACCGTAATGTTCTGCCGGCAGGTAGAAAGAAAAGAAAGAAAGAAAACATATTTATTTGACACAAGCCAGAGCACACAACACAAACATAAAAAATAAAATAAAAAAACTTAGCGGTAGCTTAGGTAGCGGTAGTTAGCATTCCGATATAGTCCTCCTATGCCTTATTTTTTCTTTATTAAAATTAATGTATTATAAGTTATATTATTTATAATGTTTTTAACTTGCCAAATTCAGATATAAATCACAGCAGTGTAATTATGCCAAATAGAAAGCAAAGTATTTTTAGAATTAAATAATATTATGCCTGCGCCTGGGTGACTGGGACCATCACAGGAATCTGCTTGCTAAACAAACACTTCCACACAATAGGCATAATGGACAGCCCTCTGTGTAGGGTGTGCATGGACGTTGAGGAAACCGTCATACACATGCTCTTTGAATGCACAGACATCTCCCAGATTAGAACACAAACCCTCAGGTCACCCAGGTTTTACACAGATGTTCTGAGCAAACCAGGAGCTTTAATTAACTCCTGAAGGGAGGTGGGCTGTTTGAGTTAACCACCAAACGGCTGCCATGACCACCAGAAGGACAAAGTGTGGCCACCAAACCCTTTGACTTAGATAACATAGACGTCTTTCTAACAAAGGGTACCAGGATCTAAAAGTATAGATCCCTGTGTGAATTGACAACCTATAAAAACTACATTTTGAGTTTATTTTAATGACTTAGATTCTTTATAAATATAATCTACTTTCATGTGAATGTAATATCAATGTCCAACCGAAAATTCGGTTTCGGTTTCGGTCGGGTTTCGGTTTAGTTTTGGCGGCCAACCTGCCGAAACTACGACCGAAACCGAAACTGCATTCAGGAGTTCTCTTATTCTTTATTGTACACAAAAAACATAAAGACACAGATACAATAGGACAGCTTATGTACAAAGGCGAGCTTAACCCATAATTGGGTTCTCTTACAGCAAACCTCAGTTGCATTAAGAAATTTGCATATGAGGACAGTACATCCAAGTGCACAACAAAATTTATAAAAACATTTAATATTTAAAATTCTTACATACTAAATAAACTTTACATACGTTCTCGTGCTGAGATCGGTAATGTTCGGCGCGTTAAGACGACGACTAACGCCAACGACCTTGAGGGAACAAAACGCGCACCCTTTGGCACCCGCGCGACCCAAAATTTTGTAGTTTTTTGTACTTTCCTTATTATTCTACAACTTAAAAAAAAAAAAGCTTCGGATCAAAATGTAGATAATTAATTGTCTTTGAGATGGTGTCAATTTCATTAAAATACGCCCAGCGGTTTTGGTGCGATTGTCGTGTTTTTGTCCATTTTAGACATAACTTTACTAATTAATTACACTGTGTTATACGAATAAAACTCAAAATGTGCTTAGATCAAATTATTAAGAAAATGGTCTAATGTAACATATACTTTTCCAAAAAATTACGACTAACCGTTTAGACATGATTCTCATTTTAAAATCTTCTACTCAAGGGAATCTGCGCCTTAAATTGCATCTAAGCGAGTAAGCGACGAAGACATTTTGCCACGTCCACGTGCCCAATCATGTCGTAACTAGCTTGTGTTTGCAGTTCGTTTTGTTTGTTGTGAGTTTTCGTGTGATTTATTTTGAATTCGGTAAGTTTTATTAGGTGATATAGCATAAGGCTAAACACGAATTGCGATTTCTATTCTATTTATAGAATAGAAATAGAATATAAATTGAATTGCAAAAGAATAGAAATTGCAATTCGCAATTTTTGTCCGCGTACTGGATCTAACTAACACGCACTGCAGATAAAATTCCGCGCGATTTTTGTATCTTTCTACCTGTTCATAGAGTTCAAAATGCGCGAATTAAATCTGCGTCGCGGTACGGTGGATTCTGTGGCAAAACACGGATTTCTTGAGGAATTATTTCCGCGCGATTTTTTTACCGCAATGCGTGCAGCTTCATACAATTCTATAGGTCGCAGAATGGGCGGAAAAAAATCGCAGTGCGTGCTAAGCCTAATAGTAGGTAGTAAACATCAAAAAATAATTCTTTGTAACAAACTAATACATAGATTATATAGTAGAATCAAGTTTAACCAAACTAACTAAATAGTGATTCCAGTGCTTGTGTTAGGATTAATGGGGCGTATACGGACTGGTTTTCCATCTCAAGGGGTGTTAGACAGGGCTGTGTAGCGTCACCGTGGCTGTTCAACTTGTACATGGATAGTTGTCTAATAGGTTTGAAAGAGCATGAGTGCGGATTGAGTATGAATGAGTTGCCTGTCAAATGCCTTCTCTATGCAGATGATCAAGTTCTACTTGCATCGTCAGCAGAACAGTTGCAAGACATGGTGACTGTGATGAATGAAGCATTTAAGTTAAAAGGGATGTGTATAAATGTGAACAAGACTAAGGTAATGGTGTTTGAAAGAGAAGACGATGTATCGGAGTGTGAAGTGAAAATAAATGATAAGAGTATGGAGTAAGTGAACGAGTTTGTATATCTGGGCAGTATGTTTACAAGGGATGGAAAGAATGAAAAGGATGTGGAAAGGAGAGTGAATGCAGGGAATAAAGTGAATGGTGCTATACACGCGTTTGTGACCAGCAAATCGATGTCTCCGGAAGCTCGACTCGCCGTTCACAACAGTGTGCTGGTGCCTACACTTATGTATGGAAGTGAAAGTTGGGTATGGCAAAAAAGACATGAAAGTAGGATTAAAGCAGTAGAAATGCGTTCCTTGCGAAGTATGTGTGGTGTAACTTTAAATGATAGATTGAGGAATGAGGTAATACGACAACGTTGTGGTTTAAAAAAGACGTAGTGACTAAAATTGAAAAGAGTATGTTAAGATGGTTTGGTCATGTTGACAGAATGAATGAAAGGCGACTAACGAAAAGTATTTACATGGCAGACGTGAATGAAAACGCCGAGAGGGGACTTACCTACGTCTATAATTGTTTTTTTTAAATTGATTTCTGTTTTTCGATTTTTAAAACCTTCTTACCTACCCCCAAACTTAAATAGGTAATATTATGTTTAATATTTAAAAAAAAAACATGAAAATTTTCAAAAGAAGAATGTAACTACTTAAATAAACACTAACACACACAATAACATTTTAAATATTTTTAAGGTGCAATTAATATTTTTTTTTAAATGAGGGGTTGTTATGTTGATTATCATACCAATCAGTGAAAATGTCGAAGACTGCATAGCTATGTGATTTAAAGATAAAAAAATTAAGACTGACTGATTATAAAAACGTTTTCTTTATTTTCCCCTCAAAACATGATCCTTTGTAAGGAAGTTTCGGTTTCGGTTTCGGCCGAAACTGAGACTGTTGCCGAAATTCGGTTTCGGTTTCGGTCGTAAAAACCAGTTTCGGTCGGACACTAATTATATGTGTAGGTACATAAAAATAATGCCAGTAACGCGTACCTAAATTATATTATTGACTTTTATTTCAGGAGGCGGCACTGGCTTCATTGGAAGCCATTTAGGGGAACTTTTGTCTTTAAAAGGCTACCAAGTTCAAAATGTCGCTCGTATGCCAGGCAGACATAACATCTCCTGGACAGAGCTGGAGAAGAACGGCTTACCCAAATCGTTAGCTGTTGTCAATTGTGCAGGCCAACAATTCATGGACTTTACAAAATCCTGGACACCTGGGTAAGATAATTATACTAACATACTCGTATTTAACAATCTAACAATATATATAGATGTAAAGATAACTAGAATTAGATTCAATATGATTATTTAAATCATTGGCATTAGTGTAAAATTTCATTTGCTGCCTCTAACAACATCAATTCGTCACCATTTATGCTTACCCAGCAAAGTAAATATCTTGTGCTCACAGAGTGGAATGTAGAGAAATTGTAAGAAGCCTCCCATCTATTATGCCTGTCACAAACCAACAAAGATATATTTGATAATTATTCTTTTCAGATTTAAACAAAATGTCCAGAATTCCAGAGTAAACACAACCAAAGCCCTGTCTAAAGCAATACACCAAACAGTTAACAAGCCTAAGGTTTATGTTGTTCTCACTGGCGTGGGTGCTTACGAACCTTCAGAGAGTAACAAGTATGATGAAGCCAGTCCCACTACAGGCCATGACTTTTTCTCTAGGCTCACTGTTGAGTGGGAAAAAGCTGCTCATGTAGATCCACCTGTCAGACTTGTAAGTATTTATCAAAGTAATATGAGATACAATAATACCATTCTGTTATTGCCCCACTGCAAGCAAAAAACCAATTTTGCCAGTACCTAATTATATAAAATGCTAACTAATTAGAAAACCAGTACTTAAGGCCCTTCAGAAGCTGTTTGATTCAGTCATACTTGAGGGGAAAACGCCACAGACATGGTGCAGGGGTGTGGTGGTACTCTTTTTCAAAAAGGATGACAATGCCCTACTGAAGTACTATCTCCATCTCACTTCTCAGACATGTCTACAAGTTGTTTTCAAGAGTCATCACGAATCGTCTCGCGCGCAGCTTTGACGATTTCCAGCCTCGATTTGAACATATACGAGGAGGGATCAAAAAGTAGTGAGAATGAGATAGAATATAATGACTATTGATAACTTAATAATTTATTTTTCTACATAGTTTCCGAGTCTCTCTACACACCGAGTCCAGCGGAGCGAGCATGGGCGTACCCAAGACATTTGTGACAAGACATGATAAATTATGTCATGTCTTATAATTTGTCTTAAATGCTAGCCGGGTCAAACATGTGACTTATTTTAAAGGCGCGACATGCCTTTCTTGTTGCTTCCCGGCGAGCACGGCCTACTGTGACATGGCTTGAGTCACACATTTCATCGCAGTTTGGACGATAAAGCCATTTTGTCTTAATTATTAGTACCGGCGGCGTGAGAAAATTTCCTGATGTTTATTTGGGACTCATCGGGTCTTAGTTGCTAATACGGGCGCACCCATTTTGTCACAAATTTCACATTTTGTCAGATGATTTAGAAAAATGTATCACTTTCGTTCGGAGGTGGTGATAAAATTTTATAGTTGAAAAATAAAATATTTTCCTTCTAATTACTGCACCAAATGGCAATAAATTTGTTTTGTGTGTGTGGTGATCAATGCTTATTAATTAATTGAAATGTTACAGGATTATTAATTAATTCTACTTTATTACTTTTTTTTAAATTGTTATTTTTTATTGTTATTCCTATTTTTAATTATTATTTTGATTATTACTTTTTTATATTTATTTTCTTATATTCCATATTCTTCTTACTTTCTACATTTTAAATTATTTCTTAAATAAAACCCCCAAAAAACAACTAAAAAAAAAAAAATAGGGTCTCACCGGTATCGGGAACTGGGTCCAAGCTATTATATTTTTTAAGTAATTATTAAAATTTTCAAAATAATTATATCTTTCTAACAAACACTTAATATGTTATCAAACAAACAAAGAAAAATAAAGTGTGTATAATAATGTAGTGTCTATGGTCGTGGGTCAAATATTAATTTGTTCCCAACAAAATTAAAAAGTATTTTATCTGTATGAACGGCACACTTTTATAAGTATTATTTTATTTGGTAGTCGATTCAGATTATGTCGCACTATGAAGTCAGCTACAAGAAAGGCATGTCGCGTCTTGAAACTGTGTCACATGGTTGTCCCGTGCTAGTATTTAAGGCAAATTGTAAGACATGACATATTTTATCATAACTTGTCATGACCCAAAATATTTTCTGTTAAGAATTTGTAGTTCAAGTCGAAAACCAAGCAAAGAAAAAAAGTTTTTTTTTTTTTTTCCTAAATTCATTTAGGAATGCTGCTAGCATTGGGGCATCAAAGGGGGGGGGGGGCAAATTTTGGTTATTTTTTGCCTAGGACATACCGTTTTCGAGATATAGAGCGTTTTATGTAAAATAAAATAAAATTCGGAGGCCTATAATTCGGAAATAGTGCGTCGTAGGACTATGCTTCTCTGAATCTAAATGGTTTTTATGGCCAAGGTTAAACCGAAACTGCGATAAAATTGACAAATTTCCAAAAAAGGAAAAAGAAATGTCAAGAAGTTATGCCACAAGTCAAGAAAATATCTCACGCCGCCGTGCTAGCATTTAAGACAAAATGGCTTTATCGCCCAAAGTGTGATAAAAAGTGTGACTTAGGCCATGTCACAGTAGGCCGTGCTCGCCGGGCAGCGCTTTTCCAAGGCTTCAATCCCTTTAAAAAAAAAGTTTTGTTTTGGTCCTGCAAAAAGCTCTCCACGGCATCCATCACCTCGTTATCGTCTTCGTACCTGTTTCCCCTTAAGTATTTTTTCAATTTGGGGAACAGATAAAAATCGCGACCTGTGCGTGGGTGCTGTGCTGTGCGTTGTCGTGAAGAAACAGCACGCCCCTTCGAAGTTTCCCTCTCCTTTTCTCTTTGATGGCATTCCTCAACTTGGGAATTAAAGCTGCATAATATTGGCCTGTAATAGTGGTTCCACGCTCCAGGTAATCAATCAAACAATATCCCTTCGGAGTCCCAAAATATTGAGGCCATAACCTTGCCAGCCGATGCCACGACACGAAACGTCTTCGGGGTCGGTGATGATGGCCGTTTCCATTGCGAAGATTGCTGTTTTGTCTCGGGATCTAAATGATGGACCCATGTTTCGTCCATTGTTACGAAACGAGACAAAAACATTTCAGAATGTTCTTGAAACTTGTCCAACAATATCTTCGAAACGTCAAGTCGATTTTGTTTCTGACTGTCGGTTAACATTCTCGGCACCCATCTTGCGGAGACTTTTCTCATATTCAAAGATTGTTTCAATATGGATTGAATATTTCCATACGAAATGCCCGTTTCTTGAATTAAGTATCGGATGGTAACTCTTCGATCTCTCAATATATTTTCTCGACTTTCGCAACATTTTCTTGGGTGACTGACGTCAATGGACGGCCGCAACGATGTTCGTCTTCCGTGCTCGTTCTCCCTACTCGAAATTGAGAAGCCCACCTTGCGACAGTGGAATACGGCGGAGCAGACTCTCCTAATGTTGCCTCCAAATCGCAATGAATCTCTTGCGTCGTTAAACTTTTTTAAACAGAGGTATTTAATAACGGCTCGCACTTTGTTTTTCTCCATTTTCGAGAACACGTTCCGACACGAAGCAAACAAAAGACTAAATTCAGAAAAAAACAAATGAGAATCGAAGATTTTTTCTTCATTAATATTACAAATATGTATCTGAGCTATGCCTGCCAGTTTGGTCGGAGGAACGTCCCTTTTCAATGGAGGTAGCGTAACTTTACACTCTGTAGGTACTTACCCAGATTTTAATCCGCAACGTCTTGCATAAGGCCTCGCCATCACGAATCAATCCAACTAATGGAAAATGGCATCAATTTAAAGCTCGTCTTGGTTTCAAGAGGATTGCCTATAAAACCTAAATTAGATATTTTAAAAGTAAAATTGTCAAAAATCTGCAAAATAGTAAATTAGCTAATCTTTATCCTCAGGTAATTATTCGTTGCGGAGCTGTATTGGGTCGTTGGGGCGGTATGATCAAGAACATGTTCGTCCCGTTCTTCCTCGGGCTCGGCGGCCGCATCGGCAGCGGCAAACAGTACCTCCCGTGGATCCACATAGACGACCTCACGCGACTCATCCTCTTTGCGATCGTGAATGATAACATCACCGGCGTCTTGAACGGCGTGGCACCGCAAGTTATTACCAACAATGACTTTACTAAAGTAAGTGTGAGAAAAATATACACTGATGACATACCGAGACTACTCCGTGCCTCGAAAACCACGTTAAGCTGTTTGTCCTTGTCCCGACTGTCAATTGTAGATCTTTGACAGTCATTATGGTCTGTCAGAAACCACAAAATCATATACCAGTCTTGTCAAGGGCATCGTCCTTTCCAGTTATTGGGTAGTGGAAGACAAATAAGTCGTCCGTGTACTGGTATTCGGGTTCAGTATCCGGAAAGATTCGACCCCAACACAGTTGATTTATATAATATGCTGTTTTTTTATTTTTCAGTCATTCGCCAAGGCCTTGAAGAGACCAGCTATTTTGCCAGTACCCGAAACCATTCTGAATAAGTTGCTCCACCATGAGAGAGCGATGATAATGACTAAAGGACAATACGTCGTACCAAAGCGAGTTCTAGAATATGGATTCACATATAATTACCCAGATATTGATAATGCTTGCAAGGAAGTCGCGCACCTCTGGCCGAAGAAACATCCTCTTAAATAGAAAATTGCTAAAGTAAGTGAGGTGTCGATGGTATGAAATGAAAAAAAAGATTGAGTGTTTTAAACAGTCTGATGGAGTTTATGATGTTATTTAAAAGTGCATTTTTTTGTAATCTCTGCTCACATTGTTTTTGTTATTTAATTTATTTCTTGTAGTTTTGAATAACATAAGTGCTTAATAAAATTATTCTTAACTAATAGATACATGTCTTTTTTTATTTTCCCTACATTTGCAGTAAGTGACGCGGGGATACAGCGATAGTATTGTTGGCCTGCTCTTCTGAAAAACAAAAGCACGAGATGACGAGATAGACAAATGACATACTTTGTACAATGTGGAGAAGCCAAGTGGCATTCTGAAGATTCGGAACAGCTTTATGTCGATAGATAACTAAACCACTTAACGACAGCGGATCTAGTGAAGCTATGAAAAAACTGTGGCTCCTCAGGCACCCTCCTCCAGCTGACTATGTTGACCTGCAGAAAATCTTCCTGTAAACCATTAACTTCCATGACCCACCATAATCTTCTAATTGTCAGCATTGCAGCAATGCAGCGTCCTACCTGACTTCGTAGTCTGGTAGGCCGCTGCAGGCACAACTTAGTCGGATAGAGGTACCTAATCCATGACCCACAATCCGATCCAAAACAATGCCTCACGTCTTGTCGTGCTCTCTATGTACAACGCCTACCTACAACCTGAAAGACCTTTACGAGGCAAACGCTAACGCTGTAGACGTGGCTGAATACAACATTTAATAAAAAATAACAATTTCGAATCATCAATACTACGAAAAAAAGATCTATGAAAATGTATGGGGCACCATTCGAGCGCGGCGAAATAAATTTTCCAAGTTGGTATCTAATTAATTCTTTTTTAAGACTCTTAAGGTACACTTTCGAGCACAGCGGCTCCGGCGTCACTGACGCCGCGTCAGTGTCGTTGCGATAGGGACGCCGGAGGCGCTTTGCTTGAAAGTCCTTCTGTAGGTTTATTGGCATGCTTTGTTCCAGCAGACTTTTCCGGGTGCTCTCGGCCTACCTTGTTTTTGCTATCTCTTCTTGACCTCACTGGATAGGTATTCAGATAAACCTATAACCCTACATACTTCTAGCCAGTTCCTATCCAGCTACACTATCCACAGCCCAGCCCTTGCAGGTTATATCTAGTGTTTTTACTGGGACGCCTTGTTCTGACGGACTTCACCTACTTGGTTCTATCAGGCTACACTTTATTCTCCTTGTTACCAGCTAAGTGTTTTATTTTTTATCGATGGGAAACCATCAAAAGGCGGCTGGCTTTCTGGGTAAAAGACCCTAGTAGCCTCCTTTAGCACAATCACGGTCTCACAGAAGGAGGCCATTCCTCTCCACTTTTCTGTCTCTACCAACATGGACCATACAACTGCTAGCAAAGCTAGGTTTCGCTTGATCCTGGCGACCAAGACCTACCGCTCAGAGGCCCACGCAGGGCACTCCTCGAGCGTGTGATGTGCAGAATCAAGGTCGCCTCCGCAGTGGTGGCAATTTGCCGTGGTCTCTCGCCCAATCCTATTCAGGTACCCACCGAAGAAACCGTGCCCGATCAGTACCCGAGTGATCCTTTAGAAGATGCGCTCCTCTCTATTCAGCCAGGCTTCGAAGTGTGGCAGGACGGCTTCGACAACGTGCTTGCGCGAAAATTGCGGCTGCTGTAGCCGCTCACGCCACCGCTCGAGCACTTGTTGCCGTTCCTGTCGCCTCAGCCTTATTACTGCCTTCCTGGCACGCTATCACCGTATCGTTCTGGCGGATGGCGACCATTGTACTGAGGTTTGCCATGGTCTCAGCCATGACCGCTATATCGTCGGTAAGCCGAAGGTGAGTGATGTACTCGCCATTGACTTTGATTCCTAGACCTCTCCAGTCCAGAACCTTGATGACATTCTCCAGTGCAGCAGAGAACAGTTTCGGAGATATGACGTCTCCCACACCTCGCTGCTGTCCACGTGCTGTCTCACACCTCGCTGCAGAAGGACGGGTTCCAAAGTCTGATCCTGAAGTCGGACTGACATAGTGGCGTTTTTGTACAAACACTTCAACACTTCGTTGGAGAGACTGCAGTACAGTCCAAGTCTCGATCGAATCGATAGCTTTCTCGTAGTCCACAAAAACGCTAAACAGAGAGGTAGGTTGCACTCTTCGGTCTTCTGTATAACCTGCCACAGCGTATGTAAGTAGTCTACGGAGCTGAAGCCTTTACGGAAGCCGGCTTGTTCGGGAGGCTGGAAATAGTCAAACCTGCGCGCGAGACGATTCGTGATGACTCTTGAAAACAACTTGTAGATATGGCTAAGAAGTGAGATGGGCCCATAATTCTTCAATCGGGCATTGTCGCCCTTCTTGAAAAAGAGTACAACCACACCCCCGCACCATGCCTGTGGCGTTATCCCTTCGAGTATGACGGAATCAAATAGCTTCTAAAGAGCTTTAGGCACCGGTTTTCCACACGCCTTCAGGAGTTCGGCCGTAATTCCGTCATCAACCGGCGCCTTGTTGTTCTTAAGTTGTTTCAGAGCCATCCTAATCTCGTAGAGGCTGACATCCGGTATGTCTTCGGTATAGTGTCGGGTCAATCTAGCTCTTGGGTCATTTGCTAGATTTGCAACGGGTTTGCTGATTGACGTGTACAATTGCCCATAGAACCCCTCGATCTCCCTCAGAAGCTCCGGTTTGGCGGATACGATCCTGCTATATTCTTATATCCTGCTGTCTACAGTTTCGTGAGCTGGCTCTGCCCAATAGCCAGATCTCTTCCAAACACCTTGGAGCCCTTATTCCGCTCAATCGCGTCTCTAATACGCTCAGTATTAAAGAGGCGGAGGTCGCTTTTCAAGGACTTCGAGATCTGTCTATTGATCCGCCGGTAGTTCCACGCATCGTCTGAAAACTGCAGGATCATTTCTCGCCTCTCCTTCATGTGCTTGAGAGCGTGCTAATAAGAACAAGCAACTATCCGATTCAGGATAGTTGCTTGTTCTTATTTGCACGACGGGTCTTGAAAAATTTACATCCGACCATATGGACAGTTGCCACGAACCCATCGTTATAATCGTCCACGGAGCTACCTTTGGCACACGAAACGATTCTGGACTTCGAGCTGAAAGCTTTCGGGGTTTTGAATCTGAATCTCTGCTGGACGGAGCGTAGACTTCATCAATCGAGATCTTTCCAGATTAATATTTAAGTTCAATGTGCCTCTAATACGGTAAACACTGCCGGTTTTTGCGGCGTTGAACACAGTGACATCTTTGAACATTTGCTTCTTCGTCGACATGATGAAGTCTATCTCATTTTTCGTTGCACCGTCGGGGCTCTGCCAGGTCCATTTCCTGTGCTCACGCTTTCTGGAGATAGAGTACATCATATAGAGGCCCTCCTTCTCCATAAAACCGGTGAGTAGGTAACTCCGGTGGTTCCGTCGTCCAGATCCAAATTGCCCCACTCGCAGGTCATTATCGTCTCGTTTACCCTGTTTCGCGTTGAAGTCCCCCATGACAACGGTGAAGTGAGTTTTATGACCATGCATGGCTCTGGAAATGTACTCGGCGAATACCTTGAGGATATTCTGATTATAAGGTACGCCACCCTGGTCGACACACTCTCGATCCTCACTAGGTTGGCCACAAGGCACCTGTGGACGCTAAACCCGACACCACCCTGGGACTGCCGGTCGCCCTCTCGGAAGTAGAGCAGGTTACCGGATTCAAGGATTATCGAGTCCTCCCTCTCTCTTCGTACTTCAGATAATCCTATGATACTCCATCGTAACCTGCTCAACTCTTCCTCGAATTCGGCTATCTTCTCGTTGGTCCGGAGTGTTCGCTTGTTGTATGTTGCCAGGTACAGTCGTCGGTTTTTATTGGGGTAGCCGGGTCCACTCTGGGGATTCTTCGCTCCCCATTGCTACACCATCGCCTCGACTGCTGCCGTAGTCGAGGGTAGACGTGCTGCCGGGCACTAGGAGCCATTTCTTGGTTGCGCCATTCATCGGTTTGGGGGGGTTTACCGTAATCGCCACGTTTAGCAGGCGGGTTGGCGGTCGCAGTTTGTTATGAAGTGCACAGAGAGCATTGCTGCCCATTCTCTGGTATGTCCCTTAGTCGTCTCTTACGACACCCACGGGCAGATATCGGATGGTGAGATTCTGAACGTCCGATACCATACGGAGCAGGCGCCTTACTTTCTGTAAATTATTTCATCACCACTGCTCTTAAAACGGTGAAAGAATACATCGTGAGGAAACCGGCATGTCCTAGCCTAGAACAAAAAATCGCAGACATGAGACATTCACCAATCCGCACTGGGCCCGCGTGGTGGATTAAGGCCCATTACCTCTCTCACAGAGAGGATGCCTGTGTCCCAGTAGTGGGAACATTATAAGGCTGATGATGATGATGTAAATAATGGAAAATACCGAAAAATTTTATGCAAAAAATAAAGGCTCCACAGATTTCGGGTTGTATCATATTTAGTGGTAGGTATCTACTATCTAATGAAAGGAAAATTTAAGGATAAGGTAAAGAACATTGACATTCGAAAGAAGGCAAAAGTATGCGATGCCTTAACTTTTGCAATGAAATCTAAATGGAAGTGGGCGGGTCACGTAACCCGTTACAAGGACGATAGATGGACTCTACGGTCAGTAAAATGGTCTGGGCCAAAAGGCACCAGATCAAGAGGTCGACCAAAGGCCAGATGGGCAGACGAAATTGTAGCGAGCGCGGGTGGAAGTTGGCTGGACAGAGCTAATGACAGAGAAGGATGTTATTCCTTGGGGGAGGCTTTTAACCGAACGGGGTCCATGCATTAAATAATTAGGTAGTTGATAATTAAAGTAAATAATAATTATACTAATTACAAAATTAGAATTTATAATTAGAAATCAAATTCATCAAAGTGTATCAAATGTAATTGAATATTATAATTACCAATTGTTATGGTTTATTAAGTACTATGCATGGAATTAATGAAATAAAGCTTTATTATTATTACTATTCCATTTATTTATTTTATTTACGAATCTTTACATTTTTAAATATTATTATATGAAAAATATATTAAAAAAACATTTAAAAATATAAAAATAGTAGCCCACCGGTTTCGGGAACAGGGTCCAAGCTACCGATGCAGATCAGGAGCCCTGACTCCTGAGAGAGGAACCCCTAACGATACGCGCCGTATCCAGGAGTACCGCTCTCTAGATCAAGCCCTTGATCCAGCTGCCCAACGAGAGCCTCCTCAGATGTTTGTCGAGGATCTTGGCTATTATGTCATTGGCCGTCACGACTATCGGCACAATGACTGCTGTATTCACATCCCACATGTCGACAACCTCGCGAGCCAGATCAAGATACTTGCTTTTCTTATCTCTCTCAGCCTTCACGAGGTTCTCGTCATGGTGGACCGCTATATCAACAATCATTGCGCGATGCTCTAGTCGGTCTATCACCACTATGTCAAGTTTATTGGCAACAAAAGTCCTGTCAGTGATGATAGACCGATCCCAATACAACGTGGCATTGCCATTTTCGAGAACTGGGTCTGGCACATACTTCCAATTCCACAAGATTGTATTTAAGAGCAAGTTGCTGGATAATCCTGGCTACTTGGCTGGTTGTGTCTATGCAAATAGTCTCCGTTAGCCAGACTAGAACAACCGGAGATAATATGACGGATAGATTGACCAGGCCGGTGACATGCAGATGTCGTTCGTAGTTACGAGGTTCTTTTTAAAATTTCATCGATGTTCAATTGCTTATTATTATTATTAATACATTTATTTAAGGCGACAGGGCCCATATAAAATAACTTAAACCTAAACATACATTAGCATGGAGTTAGTAACAATACAAACTTATACCTATGTTAGTAGCACAATAACAAAAGATTTGAACAACATTTAAAATTCACACATATTCAATCATCTTCATCATCATTGCTTCAGCATTCCAAATGAAATACTGGAGCAACGATTCATGTGTGTGTTATAATAAATTGAAAAAAAAAAACATTATTTAAGAGTTTTTTTGCACCGATAATTAATAATTAATGATACATAAAGTTTCAAAATACATAAAAAATCAACCCAATTTCTATGGCTATGGAACGCCGAAACTGGGCCTCTAGTTCGCCCGATCGAAAAGGTGCCTTAGGAGGCTAACCTGCGCTGTTAGGCCTCTGCCTCGAATTTTGCGGGCAGCGGGGCGGCGGCGGCGCGGTAGCGGCGCGGGCAACGCAGACCCGCAGGCTTATTACGTATCTTTTGCAAGAGCAAAACGATAGCGATCGAACGCTTTATGTCATAAAAGTCGGCATTACCTGCAGTGTAGGTATGGTAAGTCCTACACAATCGTTTGCTAATCGCTCGCTGTTTGGTCAAATGCACTTATTTCAAATAAAAACGCCAAAAACTCTAAAACTTTTGTATTGAAGAAGAATTATTGCGAAAAAATCGCTATCGTTTTGCTATTGCAAAAGATACGTAATAAGCCTGCCGTTCTCGAAACCAGCGGGCAGATCGCGCGGCACTTATAGCGGCGTAGTGTTGTGTTCGTAGTTGTGTTGTCCAGATATTTGCTTTTATTCGCGAACGAAATGTCTGAACAACGGTGACAACATTATTTTGATTCACATTAATATTCCTAACACTCGATTTATTGTGGGCAAAAGAAGAAGTGAATCCCTACTATAGGGCAAGGAAAAGAAAAGGCGAGCTTTATCGAAATTATGAAGAACAGAGACAATGTCCTGACAAATTCTACAACTACACCAGAATGAGTGTAGAAACTTTTGACTATATTCTTGAAACTATCAAGGGCGATTTGTTCATTAAACTGGTTAATTACTCATCTATTTTTATGGTTCACATCTTTGCTGTTCCATGTGTCCTCTCATAAATTGCTGAAATAATTTGCTCTAGCACGTCCGAGGACATTTCGACATGTCACGAAAATAAATTGCACAACACTGCTATGTAGACGCGCGGGCGGTCACCGCTTGACTGGCGCGCACCGCTCGTTGCCCGCGCCCGCGCCGCTCCCGCGCCGCTGTTTTCGAGGGCCGGTCCATTTGATTGTATGCATAAGGGCTTATTACACTACACGGTATTCAGGGCCCTGAATACCGGGTCACTAAATCATTCCGAAGCATTCAATAAGGTCGATATTATGAGAACCCTAACTCCCTAACATTTATTACACTACCCTAAATTAGGGTTTAGGGCCCTGAATACCGTGTAGTGTCCCTGCCCTTTAGATCTTGCGCGCCCGCGCCGCCGCTGCCGCCGCCCCGCTGCCCGCAAGATTCGAGGCAGCGGCCTTAGGCGGTTTACATACGGCACCGCGCACCGCCGCCGCCGCGGACGAGGAGGTGAGTGTTTAAAGGTGTTAAATAAAATTTATTATTAAACTTAGTAAAAACATAAGTCCTATATCTTTCATCTAGAGGTTCTAACCCCAGACAAGTGTTGCCAACACATATCCTAAATGTTAACTCATAAAATTCCTCTTCTTCTTAGAACTAAACAATAAATGTATTTAACTCAAGTCTAATTTAACGGGAGGTTTTACAATACGTTGTGATCTTGTTACATAATAATCATTACTTAAACTAGGTTCATCTTCTTCAACATCTTTATTATTAACTATACTCTCTTCTTCAGCGTGTAAAGGCTCATCAATTTGAGTGTTATTAGTACTAGGCTCAGACCAATTATCATTCTCATCATCTATATCACTGTTGGTTTTATAGATATAGTGTCATCTCTCTCTCTTGGTCGGTCCCTCATGTCTGAGGATCGTGCTCAGCATCAAGGTTGACGGTCCAGCTCCACCGGTTTCTGTCCAGCGCGTCCCTTACGACCGTACTAGAATTTGGAGGCCGACGAGTCTTTCACTTGATCGGTCCATCTTGTTGGTGAACGACCGCGCGATCTTTTGCCTTCGGTGTTCCCAACTACAATCAGCTTTTCCAAATTCTCGTCGCCTCTGCGCATTGTGTGACCGAAATACGCAAGAATGCGTTGTTGGCAAATAGTGGACAAGCGAGTCTTTATTCGGAGCTAGGTCTGGATTGGTGCGTTTCGCTGTCCAAGGTATTCTTAGCATTCGCCTCCAACACCACATCTCGAATGCATCAATCCTTTGTCTCTCTCGGGTTAGGATTGTCCACGTTTCCACTCCATACAGGAAAATAGGGAATACCAGTGCCCGTATCAATCTCATCTTGGTTTTGATACCAATTCCTCTTTTCTTCCAGATGTTGTGTCATAATCTGGGTTAATATATTGCCTGTTTCATCTATACTCATTTATACCTTCAATGATGTATGACCGACGGAATGATGATGGTCTTTTTATTTTACCTTGTTCAAGAAAAATTACAAAGATAAGGTTTGGACACCTTATCTTTGTAATTTTTCTTGAACCATGTTTTTGATTAGGAACACATTCCTTCAGAGCTTTTGCATTTCTATTATAATATTTTTTAATTTTATTTTGGTTTTTTAGATCCACTCTTTTCTATCACGCTTGGTTAGTTTTGGTTGAAGATAAGATTCAGACACAGGATATTTTGAATTTAAATTTCTAATAAATAACAGGTTAGTTGGAAAAGAACTACCTTCTTTAGAACTATTCCGGAGATTTAATATTGCAATATAAGGGTCAGTTTTATCTTTATCACATCTTTTGAGGGGGATTTTATAATTTTCACAGATGCTTCTGCTAATCCATTAGATTTAGAATAATTTGGCGAAGATGTGGTATGTTTAAAAACATAGTCTTGAGAAAAACATTTAAATTCGTTACTTGCATACTGAGGGCCATTATCAAATACAATCTCGAGTGGAATACCATGTCGAGCCATTATAGATTTTATATGCTTAATTATAATTAAGAGTTTAAGTTCTCTAACTTTGCAATTTCAATGTACTTCCTATAATAATCAACTATTAACGAATAATATTTTTTATTATATTCAAACAATTCTGTACCGAGTTTTAGCCATGGCAATATAGGTATATCATGAAATATTATTGGTTCTTTCGGATTGTTGGTTCTAAACATAGCACATCATTTCTTTTATTTGGGATGATATATTAGGCAAGAACATTACACTTCTAGCTCTTCTTTGACATGTACCAACTCCAAAGTGACCTTTATGAATAATTTGAATAATAATTACATTATTTTTGAGAATCATTTCATCTATTATAGCCAAGTCATGGCGAAAGTTCCAGAATGGTTTTGCTAAATCATTGAATTGTGATTAATTACTAGGCCAGCCATGTTCAATATAAAAATATATTTGATTAAGAACCGTATGTTTGTGTTGTTTCAGACCTAATTAATTCTCTTTTAGCATTACTTATAGGAAGATAATTTAGTGTCAATTCAACATGACATATTAATTCTTTGTTGATTTCATCATCAAAATTATCGGATTCTTTATTACTAATAGGCAAAAAATTACCTACTCAAGAAGTCAGAAATAAACATCTTTTTACGCGAAACATATTTGACAGTAATATCATAACCTTGGACTTTAAACATCATACGCTGAATCCTTGATGGAACTTTATTGAGTGGTTATTTAAAAAGAATCGCCAGTGCTGAGTGATCAATTTCAACTACAATAGGCCGTCCTAATATATATTTGTGAAACCTAGTACAACCAAAAACAATAGCAAACATTTCGCATTCAACCTGAGCTAACCCTTCTGACACTTTGTCATATCTTTGGACGCATAAGCCACAGGATGACCCTATTGTAAGACGTATCCCCCACACCTTCAGAGCTGCAATCAACAGATACTACAACATCTACATCCTTATTAAATATATGCAAATTTGGAGCCTTGGTTAATATGTCTTTTAATTGGTTTAATGCATTTTCATTTGTTAATTTCCACTGAAACATTATATATTTTTTGAGTCATTCACTTAATGGTGCTGTAATAGTAGAATAATTCCCAATAAACCGTGATAAGTAATTTGTCATAGCAAATCTTTTTTATCCTTAATACCCTTAATATCAATTATAGCATTTATTTTAGATGGGTCAGGTTTAAATGCCTTCACCAGTTATGATAAACCTAAAAAAAATATGTTTGTCATTTAAAAAGCCTCGACCCCCACACTTCCGCGGGATATACAGTCTCATGACCGATGACCGTGGGTGATGCATACGATTTGCGGTAAGTAGCGTGCGGACTCTCCTATCCAGGGCGTCAAGTTCTGTCTGAGTCCATTTGAGTATGCCGAAAGAATACATCAAGACCGGCATGACCCAGCCGTTGAAGGCGCGCACCTTGTTTCCGCCTGATAAAAGACTATTTAGTACTTTATTCAGGCGGCCAAAGAAGCGTTCCTTCAACGACTGTTTCACGTCACTAGCATTGATGCCTAATGCTTCCGACATACCCAAATACTTGTAAGTTTCTGTTGAGGAAAGGGATCGAAGGTGTATGGAATCCGAGAGTTGTATTCCCACGGATTCCATAATCTCCCCTCGCTTTACATGCATGACTGCACATTTGTCCACACCAAATTCCATCCTGATGGCGTCACTGAAGGTTTCTGTCACCTTCAGTAGCTTCATCAGTTGAAAGTTGTTGGGGGCAAAGAGCTTCAGATCATCCATGTAAAGGAGGTGTGATATGACCTGACCACCTCTTCTCAACCGATAGCCCAGGCCCGAACCCTCCAGCAGTGTACTGAGAGGGTTCAGGGCTAAACAAAACCACAGAGGACTCAGACTGTCGCCCTGAAATATTCCGCGCTCAATCCTTATAGGTTGGCTGTTTTCCTGAATCTGTCGACATCCTGGATAGTGAAGGACCGTCCTCCACTGCCCCATACATGACGTCAGGAAGGCGCGCAGTGTTGCATCAATTTTATACAACTCCAGCACCCTCATGAGCCATGTATGTGGCACTGAGTCATAGGCCTTCTTGTAATCTATCCAACATGTCGCCAGATCCTTGCGGGAACGGCGTACCTGTTGGCTAATAGCAATGCCTATGAGGACCAGCTCCTTAGTACCGCGGGACCCGTTCTTACATCCATTCTGAGAAGCAGACATGATGGAGTTATTGTCAATATGTTGATTAATTTTCGCTCTCAGAATGGATGTAAGAACTTTATAGACCGTCGGTAAACATGTTATCGGTCTATAATTTTTAGGTTCCGCAGTACTACCCGATTTATGGAGCAGGTGGGTTATTCCTGTCGTTAGGAACTGGGGCAGTGACCCTGACTCTAAGGCAGACTGGAACTGAGATGCCAAACGAGCGTGCGAACTTTGGAACCACTTAATCCAAAAGTTTTGCAGTCCGTCTGGCCCTGGAGATTTCCAATTGGGCAACGGACGGACTGCACGAGCCAGATTATAAATAGATTTATTATTAACGTTATTATTGACGTTCTAACCCCAGACAAGTGTTGCCAACACATATCCTATACCTCATAACAGAGAGCACCGCTCGACGCACGCTGTTGGGCGGTGTACGTGTGTCAGGCATCAACGGATTATTAGAGGCCAATGCGACATGAGATCCGCTTCACCGCCTACCGTGGCGGTGCGCGGTGCTGTGTGTTAACCGCCTTAGCTTTTCAAACTGCGCAGATAGATTGGTAAGCTGAGCCTTTAAGTTTTCTCAGACTCCAGCCTCTCAAGGCTTTGAGGCAGTGGACAAAACTCCCTTTGAATGTTATTGTGTGTTCATTTTCTTTTAATGTCTGTATGCATATCTTTGGATTATATAAATTCACCGTTGGAGCTCTCCATCCTCCACAGAGTACTCAGTCGGGGACGTCACTCGTTCTACGAGCAACGCCCGAGCTACTCCTTCGTTATAGGGCCTAGCAGGAAGTTGACGAGCCCGCACGCGACGGAAGATCACGGGGCTGTATACGACACGAGACTAATCAGTAACCCATCCCGAGACCCCAAGATGCGCCGGCTGTCCCCAACCTCCACTAAATCGACCTTCGCATGACAGCTCGCTTATGGGATGCCTCAGCCGATTGACCGTGGGTAGCTACTGCCCCACGACCTCCCATGTGAGAGGCAATCCGGACCAAAGTGGTGTGTTGTGTTTGTGTGCAACCTGCTCCACTCAACCACCAGGATTCCTTCATCCCTCCGTACGGGCCCCGCGCTCGGCACAAACACGCGGGACGACTTATCCACCATCTGCTCTTTTTCGATGCACCCAGGGGCATGACCTCGCCACACTTGCGTTAATTCGCCCGTTAGTTTATGTTAAGTCTAATTCTGAAGGATCTTACCAGACTTTCCTTGAGAATCTATACGACCGTACCGCTTTCCATCAACACCACCCCACCTTAAATTGCCTCTGAGGGAGGAGGAAAGGTAGGCCTTAACTTCGCTACCAAGCAAGAAATTTATAGCATGTCGTTCTGCAACCGCAAAAGCGTGCATACAGAACCCTCCCCACAATCCATACCCTACTCTTTAAACTTACACAATTAGGGTGGGATTTTTGCCGGTGATCACCATCAGCACGTGGACCTCCCTGACCCTGACCTCGTAGACTTTGTGATCTCATAGAAGACCACCCCGGACCCCGCTCTGTGCAACGACTGTCAGGGCACATCTTTGGGATACCAGCTAAGGCTAGACCTAAGCCCGGCCGGAACCGTCTAGTTCCGGTTATAGTTAACTACTCACTTCTTTCTTCTGTATTTGATTACACTTGCTACATTCAAAATTTCTGGTTCTAAAAGCTCGTGTAATAAGACAATCGACAGATTTTTCTGAATTTTTTTATTACAAAAATATGTTTTTTTTTGTCTTATCTTTATTTTTATTGAACATAACATAGAACAGATTTCAGCTTGTTCAAGATCTTTACGATAACCTAGCTTAATGTAATAGGAATTACCTTATATACCTACGTACATAACATTCGTATAAAACTTACAAACAATTGTAACAGCTTATATTACGTAAACATTTATAAATTGACCTATCTAAACGTAAATTAACGTCTACTTATAAATACGCTAATTATAATAAAAACTCATCTGGACGACTCTCGGCAATTGGGAATAGAAGATCACTTTAAAATAAAATGGCCGCTAATAACGGCAAGACGTTTGAATTTACTCTACAATTTCTTGATATTCTGTGAACATTGTGACAAAACAACCCTTGAGGAATGAGTTCATCAGTGTGAACCTGAGTTTGTATGAGTGTAGAGTATGTTTGAAGTTCAGTTCGTAAAACGCGCGTTTTCAGGGGTTGTTAGCCTCGATCTCTGCGAACCTCTCGACCAGCTTGCTGACGAAATTGCGCAGGATTTCTTGGCGCATGCGTCCTACGTCTAGAACCTCTTCGTGGTTGGCTTCGTCGTTGTTTTCATAGCACGTCACACATTCGTTTGTGATGAGGGATAGCGCAAATACGTTTAAGTCGCAGTGTCTTGCGGTGATCACCTAGAACAAAAAACCGCCATGATTTCATTTTAAATTTTTTTCCTGATAGGCCCCTATTATTTTATGGTGGTTTATCTTATTGTTTTTTGCTTTGTTCCTTTCTACGGGCATGATAATCATGTTTTCACCATCGTGCCTGCATTCGCAATTACCCAAATATATTTGCAGGTTTAATTTATAATAGGGGAGTCAGTTTAACAACTACTTATTAGGTAATTAATGACTAAGTCTCAATCTGCTTACCTCATGAACGGTGGACATGCCGACGGCGTCGACTCCGACCATCTTTAACATGTTCAGTTCTGCGACGGTCTCGAAGTTGGGTCCTCCGAGGCACGTGTACACGCCCTCTCGCACTATGTTGTCGATATTCAATTCTTTCGCTATCTGTAAAGATACATTTCGCTATAATTCATACATATGAATTATTTATTCGTTTCATCATCGGACTACAAGACGTACGGCGATGCGCCACCGGTACATGGTGGACATCCCACCCATACGCACTAAACGTTTTGGAAATACTTTCATTATGCGTACAGCTAAGAAGTGTTTCCTGCCGGAGTCTGTGTTTCCAGATAGCTACAACCTCGGGGTCTTTAAGTCAAGAGTGAATAGGTTACTTCTAGGCAAGCGTGTTACACCGTCGACCACATCATCGCTTACCATCAGGTGAGATAGTGGTCAAGCGCGAGCCTATCTATAATAAAAAAAAAAAACCTGTTATGCATACCTACGCGCGCTATTACTCGCGAATTTGCCCCCGTGGTCACAGTGCCACAGTGCACGAACGAATGTTTTGCCGGGATAAAAAAGTAACCAAGTCACTCTCGGGCCTTATAAACTGCCGAGCAATGAAAAAGTTCCACCCACAAAATGCCGACAAACACCTTAATTAATTTTTTCACATTTAATTTAAAATTTGGACACAATATTCAAGTTTTTAGTTGGTAATATTCTGTTGCGCTGTTAAATGTAGGTACTTCAATATTGCAGACGGCGTCATTAAGCTAGCCTTTCCCGTTTAGGAGTAATTTGGTGCTATGTCACTGGAACTTTTTCATTGCTCGTTAGTGTAGATTATTACTACAAAAAATTAATTCAATCCGTTTCACCGTTGTTACACTACAAAAAGAAACCAACATACACAGGTTCGCATTACATACCTATTTGTGACATCAAGAAGAAATAGGGATTTGAGTATTAACGTCTTATCGAGTTCTACCTACTCAAGTACCTACTCATAAACACCTAGTTATAAAGTTTCATAATCTGTTCGCACGTTTTTAGTTTCGTGACTTTAGGGAAAACCTGACAGCTGTGTCGGCGCCTTAAATCTATGGTCGGCCGGCACCGCATGGATTTTATAAACCTACGTTAGATAGCCAGATAATCAGCTCCGTGATAAATAAATACGGGTATAGTCACATGTATCACAGTAGGTATCTCATTAATAAACGGATATAACCAATATAAAACTAATCAACAAACCCTATGTTTAGATTAAAACCACGTTTATCTTGTGAACACATATTTTCGTTATCGTCAAGACGAATTTAGTATTTTTTGCATTATTTAATCTCCAGTGGGTAATCCTACACGATAATCATGACTTAGTATAAAGTAAAAGGTCTTATCCATAAACGTGTCATTAAATTAAAACACACGTGCAATTTTATTCTTTGAATAAAAATGTCTCTTAAATGATCTTAATAGATCTTCTCGGTAAATAAATAATGATCAAACCAGTATTCTACTTTAAGCACTAATGTATCAGTGCGCCCCAACAAGGCAAGCAGGAAGGCGGCGCATACGCATACATCTTTACGCAGCCCATTCTGTCGTGCGTCAAGTTGTAAATCGTACCCGCGACCCCTGATAACCTTAGCTCTAGTTATGTTAATGAAACTCACATTATATTCACAAAACGTTTCTAAAGGATGACAAAGGAACTGATTGGGTTCGAGTTATCTTAAATCTTCAGCTGCATCTGCCTTGTAAAAACACACACATAACAGGTCATTAAGTCAGAGATTAGAACTCACGTGCGAGTAAATGTATAACGGTATTACGTAGGCATTTATGATATGTCTGACATTACCCCCCGTGACAATGTCATTAACGGTAGATAACGCTCAGATAATGACTTGATACCTAGAGCAATTTATGACTCGGACGGTGACGGTAGAACTTACCTCCCGGGCAACTTTTCTGTACTCGTAGTTGTAAGCTTTGCTCATGGGAGGGAAGCGAGGTCCGAACCTCTCGTCGTTGGGTCCGTGCAGAGGGTTGTTGCCGGCGAATCCCATCATGTTGATGTGGTCTCTCACGATCATGATGTCACCAATCTTGTACGAAGGGTTCAGGCCTCCTGCCGCGTTGGTAGCGATCATAGCTTTGATACCGATGAGCTTCATCACACGAACGGGTAGACAACACTGGAATTTTGGAAAATAGTCTCATTAGTAAAGCGTTTTTCTTTGATTTTCCTGTAAATTTACTGTTATCGTTGATCTTTTAGAATGAAGTTTTCTAGATAGCTACGTTTTGATAGCACCATGATATCGCTAATAAACTGTCTCGTTTATTTTTGGTATCTTGGCGTTAGTTTGCACTGCATTTTAAAAAGCTTATGCGATTCTGAGTAATCCTACAATGTAGTTGGTTAAATTATTGTTGCCCATTATTAATATTTCGTAGAGAATGATATGACAAACCATGTTGATAACGCGTGAACAGCTGCTCTGTTCAACAATTTAATTGATTACTTAAGTTGATTGTCCACTGTTTGCAGATTTTCATTATCAAATTCGCACGAAACGCAAAATGACTATTGATGACCAATTCGACTTTAATCTTCAATCAGCGTGTGTCACACGTGAACAATTCGATGAGTATAACTAATAATTACACTAATAATTATTACTAAAAACTAATAATTACACTAATAATTATTACTAAAACTAATAATTACACTAATAATTATTACTAAAAACGAATAATTACACAAATAATTATTACTAAAAACTAATAATTACTATATATTTTTTCTATACAAAAGCATAAAAAGTGGTATCATTTAACCGCATGACAGGACATAAGGTAAGGTGTGCAAAATGGCACTATCCCTATCGTACTTGGTAAACGGAAATATAAGTAAAAAGCTGGACTTTTGGTCATCTTATTTACTGGGGCCCGGGGAATAACACCGAGGCGAATAAGGAATGTTCTTTATTCACATTTTTGTTTATAAAGTTTCCTTAAAGGTCAGCACGATCGAGCTCTAAAGGCAATAATTTTAATAGATGCTAAAGTGCATTTATAACAGTCGTATTTCTGCTCAGATTTATTTTATTTATCAGCTTCTGCGTTTTATTTTTATTCGTGACATATTAAACGGTCATGAAAAGAACAAGTGCGTCGGTCGCTGGTAGTATTTTATCTTAACGTGTCCGTTACTCTCCATTGTAATGCTCATAACAAGAGATAACCCCACTGCTGGGGGTCGAGAGCGCTTTGCATCAGCCTCATCCAGATACGGGTAAGTCGACGACGAGAATTTTCCGTAGATTACGAGAATGTTTGTATATAGACGCGTAGTTTGGTAGATAGGATAGATCGTAAGACTTTTGGAAATGTTACATCATTGTTAGATATCGCCACTTTATCTAGTAGAAAAACAATATTTTATTGTTATTTATGCCAAGATCTGTGTGACATTGGATATTATATGCTTTGTTGAAGTACAAAGTATAATTCTCACATAATGAATTGGAGCCAGCAAATAATTATCCAGACTTTCAGCAAGCCCCAGCAAATCAAACACTCCTACTTAATTCATATTGACAACAGATAATCTAAAACTGCGTTCAAAAAACTGCATTTACCTTCCACAATGGGTATCCTTCATAGTAGTGGAAGCGTCCTTGCATGGCCACAACCGGGATGCCGTTGATCTTTCCGAACACCAGCTGACCATGGTGACCTTCCACTGTACTTAGAGGGAAGTTCGGGATGTCTTCATATAAGATAGATTGTGAATCTGTGATGGTCTCTGCTAAGGATCCTGTGAAAGATATGAACATTGTAATAGTGTTTTTAGTCTTTATTTTTATTGAATTGCAAAATTGAGTGAAGAGCCAGTCTGCCTACTTATTTGTTAACAGAGCCATTTAAGTAATTTAATAAGAATGTTCAGCTGGTGAAAAGTAGTTTACCGCCGCTTAAGACACCTGAACCACAGCACTGACAGAGAAAATTTGCAATGGCTCATAATACAATTAATATAATGTAACTAGATTTTTCAAATAAGTAGGAAGTTTGACTCATTGCAGGACGTAGCTATGCAAAGTGATGTTTTCAATAAACAACTTCCCGCATTAATGGAAATATGAAATTCCCACCACCATGCCATATGGACGAAATCATGTTTACTCAATTGGTATTTTCTCTACATTTCTTTGTAAGGACATTAAATATCGACAAGCGAGCCTCTATCACCATAAGCATAATTTCGTTAACTTCAAGAATTTGACTTATTGTTTTACCTTATGATTTTAAATAAACTTTTATTATTATTCGATCGTTCTCTTTGCATAACTTCGTAAATGAATAGTAGCGTGAATAATATATACCCTCTTTCCAATACGAACCCATCCCAGAGCCGCAAATAATGCCGATGTGTGGTTTCACCGATATGCGAGACAGCAAGAAGTTCGCAATTTCAAGCAGTGTTTCGTAGGAATATCTGAAACAAGATAAAAATGGACGTCATCATCAGGATACTCCAGAATGGTAGACGCAACTGCTGCATTCTTTATGAGAATCTCTACATAATCAAAAAGAAGAGACAGGCCAGGCAGACAAAGGTCGAGAGTTCGAGACGATTCAATAAGGGGAATGCGCAGACATGGTTATTTATAGCATATTACCAACGTCATCACAATCCTACATGGTCAGATCAATAAAAATATCAATTATTGTTTATGACAAGCAAACGATGCTCTGTTGCATCGTGACTTGGCACTAATTTATATGAACTCGATGCGACTGCAATCGCCGGCTACTCTGATACGCCAATAAGGTGATGCACTTGGCATAAATTTGAAAACATATGAGATTTGTTTACAGTTGGATTCGGTTAGTCATAAAACTTATCACTATACTCTGCCTATATTTGCCTAAAGATGTAAAGGTTGCCATAACTGTGTATTTAAAACTTCAAACCAGAGAGGCTTCCTTAGATAAAGTACCTATAGATTTCGCCATAAAATGAGATTGATTGATAGAGCGAGATCGCTAGTTGGCAGCCCCATGTAAATAATAAGGACAAAAGATTATTTTTTGTCTTTGTCACCATGGCCGGTTTCTGTTGTTTGTCAAACTCTAATATAATGGCAGGTTTGACAAACAAACTCGGTTTTGTTTGATTTTCTGTGATTTCGTGGTATTATGTGTTAATTGAGACAAGGAATTGGGTTATTTATAGATAATAAGTGTCAGTGCGATGGTGGGTTGTAGTGTTCTTGTTCTTGTTGTAACACTAGAACTAACTATTGTTGTCTCATGTGCGGCCACGCCATGGCGAAATCTATGGGTACTTTATCTAAGGATGCTTCAAACAAATGAGATAATCAACAGAAAAATAAATCACACTAATATTATAAAGGCGAAAGTTGAGTGTGTGTGTGTGTTTCTATGTTTATTACTTATTCACGCTGAAACGGCTGGATGGATCTGGATGAAATTTGGCACATATAATTCTTTTTATCTCGGGAATATGTCACCTCAGGGTAATTTTCGACTTTCACGCGGGCATAGCCGCTGGCAGAAGCTAGTCATAGATAAGTATAGAAATTCTTGAATCAAGGGCATCATTATCAACAATAAATTTAACAGTGTTAGTGATTGTAATGCATGCAGTGCTAGCTTTTGCTCCTGAATGTTGACCATTATGAGTCAAGAATTTATATTCTTATCTTTGATCTATCATTGTAATCATTACCTGTGTAATGTTTACTGTGTCATTTTCTTAGAAAGGATATTGATTTGATAACACTTTGTAACCTAGATACTAAGTATTATTGGTCGTTTACATACCTACTTTACCAAGTATCTAAAGTTTATGTATTTCTTGTGTCAGTGTTATATCTAAACAATCTTTTACTTCAAGCACTTCATCTCATTAAAATAATCTTATTTATAACCAGTTAAATTTGCGTTGTCTTTTACTTTTTATCAGAACTGAAGACACTGTTTACTCGTAGCTTTATCAGGGCCATTATCAGTCAAGATAATTTCGAGATAACTTAACACGCCCCCACAGTAAAAATACCTCTGATATCCGTTTTTAAATTACGTTTATAAAAACACACTACACTTAATGATCTAATATAGTTAATGATTACATCAGCAGGTTACAATTTAATCGATGGATTTTTCCGAGAGTGAAAAAAAGCCCTGTTCTATCTCAAGATCGTCGGTGGTCTTGTGGCTTGTCATCACCGGTCGCTGCTACTCTCTGCATGCTTGTCAATTGCATGTAATTTGCAATCTCCTTCTCTCCCGGCGTTCGTGTCGACGCCGGAATGATTGTAGTCATTATAGAGCAATTCCGTAGAGGAAAAAAACACGTTAATTATAATTCTTCCATGAATCTAATTTCCTACAGGTTTTGGAATTTTTGTTTGTTGTTGAACACTGTAAAGTATGAGCAACTTCCTACAGCTGTTGAGTAGTATTGTTTTCACAATAATTACAATGAATCACCCAGTGTGCTAGTTTCTTTGTGGGGAAAATAAAGTGCTAGCTCTTCAGTTAGTGAAATGATGAACTGCTAACAACTTAATATCGTGCCTGTATTTCCCTAAGCGTTGGGCAAAAGTGCTCCTAAAGTAAACTCACATTGTGCCGGTTATGTTCACCGTAAATCCGATGTAATAAGGGAATAAGTAGCAGTCAAGCAATATCAGATAATGATTTCACCAAACATAAAAAAATACGAACTAGTTATGCTAAGAACATGGCACGACCGTATATAATGATCGGTCTGCTGATTTAAATAGGTAATTGATATATCGAATATTTTTTCAAGGTTGAAGAAGTTTCTGAACACTGCGATTGATTGGTATTATTGTTCCATTTATCATTTAACCCTTGTTAACTTCTATTGGGTCGTTAGTGTGAGAATAGATCTCTCTAGAAATTATCGATAAGTTCCGATGAATGGAAATCCGTTAGGTTCAAGTTTGGCGGGAAGACTTGGTGAAAGGCACATCATTATTTGATCAAAGTTGATTGGTGAGTAACTAATTGCTTCGCAAATTGTTTAACAACTAGTTACGCTAAGTAAAATATTAGATAAATATACCTAGGTCAACTAGAATATAGCTACTCTGTAAAAGAAAAGTTCATAAAGCGCGATAACTGAAGTAACTTGTTATTAAACTCTAATAGAACTGAGTATTTGTAAACATGACAGTTAAGTAGCGCTGTTACATACCCTTTAGCCGAATTTCCGTTTCCATTGGCACCATCCGTTTCGACTTCAGGCAGAACTTTCTTCGCTGGCACGAAAGCCTTGGAAACGTTTATGTCATTCGCGTTAATAGGAGCCATCACTGCACTTATTTAATTGACTGTAATTATTAAAAATGTTAGCGTAGGTGTTTATTGTTCGATGTCCGAGCATGTAATGCGCCGGACGATTGCCCCCGTCAGTTTTATATATTGAGTCTGTGGTCGCTTTGATACAGTTATCGTCGTACAAGTTCACTGGGTGTTTTAGTTTCAGCCAGTGATCAGTGGAAGGGTACGTCTTCGCTTATCGATAAAAAATAAGTTTAATCTATGTTTTTAATTATTTAAATTAAGATTTTGTTTTTGTGACTGGTTATGTAGGTATGTGTGATCGCACTGGGAGTCTGGGTTACATCATTTGAGTTTGTTTTAACCTTTTGAAAGTATAACTCTTAATTGATTTGATGTATTCGTTTATGAATTTGTTTGGGAGCAAATGGGGCAGTGTCTACGTCATGTTTGTTTTCAGTGCAAAACAATTGAAGTATGGCCTGCGTATAATTTTTACCCGACTACGGCGAGGCCAAAAGGGAGAGTTATGATTTTAGCAGTCTATGTATATACGTAAGTTTGTATTTACGTATGTTCCTCCGTAGCGCCTAAACTATTCATCCGATTTTGATGACTAAGGCATCAATCAATTCGTTATTATGGCCCGAGTAACAAAAGTTAAAAAAAAAACAATTATTCTGGTTACAGTTTTTATTAAAATGTTTGCTTGTTATTGTTCCGGGTCTAGTAGTTTGTGATGACTACGAGTTTTTGTGCAATATTAAAAATCTTAGCCCCAGAAATTCGTGGTATATTAACCAATTCTTTGACTACCCACATTGGTTATGTAATTTATTATTTACAGCTGCAGTAGACAGTGCAAATATGTAGGTTTTAGATATTCTTAGTTCAAGGATACCAAATTATTAAAATCCTGGCCTTATTCGTTGATTCCTTGTATTAGGGACACCCAAATATCCTGTCCATAATACCTATTCTTGCCACTTATAACCTAGTTTTGGTCACCCAATGAATTAATGGGCATCGTACAGAGATACAAATATTTATACAACATCAAGATTTCTTAACTAAATGCATACCTATGTAATGCACGGAAAAATAATATTGATTTTTAACCGACGAAAAAAAGGCGGTTGTTCTCAATTCGACATATGTATACTTTTTTTTATGTATGACCACGCATAACTTTTTATAGAGTAGTCCGATTTCAAAAAATCTTTTTTTCATTATAGTCTTCCTAAATGGGACCACCCATTTAAATTTGAAAAATAATATCCACCCCTAAAGTTAAAAAAAGGATTTATTAATAATTTGTTTTTTTTTTGTTCTCAACTTGTTTAAATGTTATGGCTTGTTGTACAATAAAGACTAAAGAAATAAATAATTTGCCCACTGAATTTTTAACTGTGAAACGATTCTGTTGAAATTAAGTAAACAAAAAAGCGAAAAAAAATAACCGGCGTAATAACGAACATAAAAGCAAAAAAAAAAAAACTTTTATTTTAGCATTTCGAGTTGGAGCCAAACAAATTTAACAAATACGTGCAACTGCTCCTCTGCCCAACCCTCCGTGGAATGCAGGCGTGATGTTATGTGTTTTAAAGAAAGTAGCATAACTTGATGCGACGAAATTGATTCAGGGTTTGAAAGGGCTGTCCAAATGTTAATTAATATAAAGAAATCTATCTTCATTACAAGCAATACAAACATACATAGAATGTGAAGGAAGGTATCTTATTTTATAATCCTCTAGTACCTACATAGGAATATCTAGTTAGCTAGTTAGACCCAAAGCTGACTAGGATATTCTTAATGCGGAAAATTGGACGTTGCGGCGCAAATAATAATATTTTCCAATTAGGCACATAATAATACCTGTAATCAAACTGTGACTTTTTCATTGCTATTATTCACAAGTGAGTTATAGAGTTTTATATTTTTAATTTATTGATTGAGTTGAGTTGCTTTGTTCTTAAAAAAGATTCGATACAAAAAAGATCGTGCTTAATGGTACAAATAAATTAATGTACCTATTGCTTGCTCATTTCATGCAACTTCGTATTTAAATAGATAATTTCAACTGTTCAAGTTTTAATAAATAAAACTTTCACTCAAATATAATTTTGTTTTCTCTGTAATAAAGAAAACTTGAAATTTTCCATTTTGTACGTGGCTAAAACGCTATCCGCGAAAAGCCAAAAAAAAGAAACCTCATTTTTTTAGTCTATGGCCGATCAGCAATGTTAGATGCACGCGCATAAGAAAACTGATTAATTTTTCCCGCCATTGCGAAAAAAAAATCACAACTCGTTTTCACTGTTGAAAATGATTTTTTTGTATGATTTTCTTCACAAGTGTGTTGAAAAACGTAGTATGATACACGTGTGTATTGATCATTACCGTCCTCGGCTCTCTTAAGACCCTCACCTAACGGCTCGGGTTTCAATGACGCCTCAGCGGTAATCACCAACATTACACACTTGTACCAAAATGTATATTACTCCTCCTTATTAAATCCTTTAATAGTTATTGACATCTTAGAATTGAGCGGAGTTGTAAATTAACTATAGTTAACGCACGTGGCGTTAACTATAGTTAATTTACAACTCAAACAACTCAACTAAACAAAAAAATAAAAGTCGTTAAACCTTTCTAACAATGTATTCCAAAATTTCAAAACGATACGAAAAATATACTTATTATCATAAAGTATTTAAAGAATGTGAACGTAAACCTTTGAAAACGTGGCAATTAATTAATAATCTTTCTAATAATAAAACTAAAGAAACCTGAGTTCCTTCAAAATTTGAGTCTGAGTTATTACGGATGTAATTGGTATATATTAGGCGTTTAATAATTACTTTTCTAATATAGGCATTCTTCTCGCAAGCCAAATACCCGCTACCTATCATTATGGTCTCATCACTCGTGTAAATATATAAACCATACATACCCATAAACTCACACAAATAAGACCCACCACCGAAGACGAGGTAGCAAAAATAATTGACTGTCTAAAATCAAATACAAGTAGTAGTACTAGAATAGATGGTATTAGTGTTAAGGTTATTAAATCTTGTAAGTTTCTAATTTTGCCTACTCTCCCAAACATGCTCAAAATCGCAAAAGTTACTCCTATACATAAATCTGGATCTAAAAGTGATCCGGGCAACTACAGGCCAATCTCTGTGCTTCCTGTGGTCTCTAAAATATTTGAAAAGTTACTTCATAACAGACTGTCACAATATCTTAGTTCTCAAAACTTTTTATTTGATCAACAATATGGACTTAGGCAGAAGTCTATAAGACACTTTCAGCTGCAACTGACCTAATTACTAAAATTAACATAGATCAAAAACAAATAGTCCTCGGTGTATTCATCGACTTAGAAAAGGCCTTTGATACCATCAGTCCCAAACTACTAGTGGATAAATTGGCATCACTGGAAGTGCATACAAAGTGTTCGTTTCTTACTTAGAAAACCGATATCAGGTGGTTAGGATAGGAGAATGCACTAGTGAACATTAAATAATCAAATTTGGTGGTCCACAAGGATCTATTATGGGACCACTCCTATTTCTTATCTACATTAACAGCATGCATGAAATAGAACTTAAAGGTCATATCTCACTATACGCGGACGGTGTCTGTTTTACTTTGGTCACTAAGCAGAATCCGTGATGCGGAAAGCGCAGGATGATCTTAATATTCTAGAGCAATGGTTTTTGAGTAACTTACTGACTGTAAACGCGTCAAAAACGAATTACATAATATTTTCAGCGAAAAACAAAACACTTCACGATCACCAACCTTTACTTATCAATGGTGCTGTATTGACAAGGTGAACAAGGAGAAATATCTAAGGCTTACATTAGATAATCAACTGCAATGGACACCACATATTGAAAACCTACGGTCAAAAATAAGCTGTCTTACGGGTGCCCTTCGGGGTATTGTAAGCTGTCTTCCCCTAAAAGTACGTTACACCATCTATAATTCGTTGGTAAAACCTCACATTGATTACTTCATAGAAGTGTGAGGATGCTGCTGCCAAAACACATCTTAATAAATTACAAAGAGCGCATAAAGAATAATAAAAGTCCTTTTTATTACATTTATATAACTCCAACTATCAAAATTTATAATGAGACAAAAATATTTAATATTGCACAAATTTGCCAAAATAACACATGTATTATAATACGAAAAATCTTAAACAAGAACTTACACACACAAATAAAATTCACAACATACAATCAAATATATACACGTAACTCTAGGCGAGCACATAATATACAACTATATAAACCCCGAACTAATTACGGTCAAATTGGATTTCGTATCAAGGAGCACAGATCGACAACTCTTTACCTAAACATATTAAAGATAAAAAGTCAATATCTCTATTCAAAAAGTTATTAAAACAACATATTTTCAAAGGCATCACAAATAAAATTATTCATTAAAAAACCTTTTTTTTTTAAACAAGCTTTTTTCGTATTCTTCTCAACAAACCCTTTCATTTTTGACACCCATATCATGGCAGTGCACAAAAAATACATACATTCGTACATACATATATTGCAAGTTAAATAAATGCTTTTTTTTTTTGGGACAATCCCTCCGCACTATTCCCAAACCACTGCAACTCCTGAAAGCCAGAATCAACAGTGGCGACCAGAAAAGCGCCGAGGCAATGAAGCTCGACGAAGTCCCGGAGAATGAATTTAACTGTCTTGGATCCCGCAACGAAATTAATCAGAAAAGAAGTACGGAGGTATAGGAAAAAACATAAATTTCCACTTCCCTCCATATCAAGCAGGAGACAGAACAAACAAGGCCACTAGGCACAAAGGGTCGTTTACAACTGGGATAAGCCCAGTTGCCTAGCACCACGGATAAAAATAAAAATTAATATTAATAGGTCCTAACATTGTGAGCTGTTATGTTTGATTCCAATAATAGGTATGGCAAAAACGCTTGAACGCACGGTAAATAAATGCTTGTCATAAATTAATCTGCCCGAGTCCAATATTATTGTCGTACCAACACCATGTAGACCGTTCCATTAATCTGCTCAATAGCTGTCGCCCGTATTAGTTAACACAAATGACAAAGTTAATTCAAATTACCCACTAACACAGAAATGTAATTTTCTTATTTTTTAAGAATACCGTCTGTGCGCATCTGTACTTTAAATTACTTAAGTTTTGTTTTATATTTTACTAGCTGTCCCACGCGGCTTCGCTCCCGTCAACTGGCTACCTACCCACCCTACCCTACATCCATGAATGTTGCGTAACTTTAACTGCTTACGCAGCGCATGCAACGGAAGCTCTCAAAAAGGAATAATATTTATGCTCCGCTCCTATTGGTCGTAGCGTGATGTAATATAGCTTATAACCTGCCTCGATGCATGGACTATCCAACACAAAAAGATTTTTTCAATCAGGTTCCTGAGATTAGCGCGTTCAAACAAACAAACTCTTCAGCTTTATAATATTATAGTATAGATTTCTCCTCGTAAGTGATTTGTAATCTTTGAGAAATAAAGAATTTTAAACCGTAAAAAATGTAAAGGCAGTGTCGCTAATACGAACAAAACAGGCGTCCTTGACCCTTTCACTTGGCATGAGTTACAAACCTTATAGTCAAAACCTTGTTCTGTCGTATTTATTTAGGTAGGTACTTACTAGGATAATGAATTCATATACCAAATTATAACATTTGTATGGAAAATATTTTCAGTAATGAGTTAATATCTCATAAATAAAATGTTTCTACGCCTTTAACTTTCATTTAAGACCAAAATTATCTAAATATCTCCTTAAACAAAAAAAAACATGTTTTAAAGTTACGTACCTAATTATACTTTTTGATACAAGTTGGTTCAATGATTTTTATGTTTTTGTTATCTGGCGGAGACTTTATCTTTATTAGGCCCTCTTGATCGTGTTCGTTTCCGGGGTGAGGCAGGTACCAACTCCTATCAGAAGCGAAAAAACAACAATATTTACATATAATACCTATTATGTTTAATTTATTCAGTTTTATTTAAGGTAGTAAGTAGATACTCGTATTAGAGCATCTAAAATATAATTATTTTATATTGAATAAAAATGGTAGAGCTTTGTCCCTTCTTTCTCTTCTTTTCAAACTTAAAGCATGGAATAATTTAGAGTTTTATGTATAAAATCTATGTATATAAATTATTCCTGAGTAAATTGACCTTTTATCAAAATTTCGTCTCATTTGAGTAATGCTAGATATACCTAATAAAAATATTCTAATTGGACATATCCATGCAAATCGGTTCTATATATATATCCAAATATTCGCATTCTTGTTTTATTATACTAATAAAATGGTATTGTTTTTTACATAATAACCTATCAATGGAAATACTTGACTGATTAAAATCAACGAGTTTATCAGAAGCATAAAAATAATCGTGTATTTCGTTGAGAAATCATTATTATTATTTTTATTATCTTGGTATGAAGCGTTTGATTAGTCTTGTTGTCATTTTGACAAGCCTCCCAGTAGATTAAACTGATATCTACTCTAATTTTGATAAATAGAGGTAGCTGCACAGTGTGCAGACCTCATGACAGTAGTCTTGCTTGATGCACTACAGTCGATCGAAAAGTGGGCCAAGAGGCTCATCGACAATGAGGCACTGGTCAACTCAAAGCTACAGAGCCTTGAACATAAAGAAAGAAAGAAAGAAAAAAATTTTATTTGTGACCCGCACAGGAGACACGAGCTAAGAAAAACACAAACAATAATAAAAATAAATAAACCCGTGCGAGACCAAAAAGGCTCCTATCTCAGAACACACATCGTCGCCGAGCTGCCAGCCTATCGGTTTTTTAGGGTTCCGTAACCAAAGGGTAAAAACGGGACCCTATTACTGAGACTTCGCTGTCCGTCTGTCTGTCTGTCACCAGGCCGTATCTCATGAACCGTGATTGTTAGACAGTTGAAATTTTCTCAGATGATGTATTCCTGTTGCCGCTATAACAACAAATACTAAAAACAGTATAAAATTAATATTTAAGGGGGGCTCCCATACAAAAAACGTGTTTTTTTTGCAGTGTTTTGCGATACTGGGACTGCCGAAATTGATGTTATTTTTCACTTTGTAGTGTTTTTGTTTGCCAAATCATTATCAATATCTTTCACGAAAAGCAAACAACGAACAATACCTAACGAAATGCGAAGATACTTTGACAAAACAAACGCCTTTACTACTTCTTACTTACTACTTTTTTATTTACCTGTCGTTAGGCTAGTAAGCGACGACGTGGTCGACGGTGAAGCTTCACTCTTGTCATAAAGACCCCTAGATTGTAGCTATCGGGCAACACGGACTCTGGTGGGGTATTCCAATAAAAAAATAAAACGTATAATAGTGTTCCAAAAACTTTTAGTGCGTATGGGTGGGATGTAAACCATGTACCGATGGTGCATCGCCGTACGTCTGGTAGCCCATTTGGCTAGGTGGCACACTCCCCAAAATGTAACCGATAATAAAAACCGGCCAAGTACGAGTCGGACTCGCGCACGAAGGGTTCCGTACCATTATCGCAAAAAACGGCAAAAAAATCACGTTTGTTGTATGGGAGCCCTACTTAAATATTTATTTTATTCTGTTTTTAGTATTTGTTGTTATAGCGGCAACAGAAATACATCATCTGTAAAAATTTCAACTGTGTCACGGTTCATGAGATACAGCCTGGTGACAGACAGACAGACATACAGACGGACAGCGAAGTCTCAGTAATAGGGTCCCGTTTTTACCCTTTGGGTACGGAACCCTAAAAATTAAAAATGCCCCCGGCACATTTTATACATAATGTATCTAGTAGTAGACACTGTTCGATCGACAATCTACTTAACACGTAATTATGACACGATATCTTGTAAAAACACCGCGATTCAAATAGTAAAACGGTTAACTTTTGAACGGCTGAACCGATTTTCTTCAAACATAGCTAATATAAGAACACTAACGATAAAGTCACCTTTAAAACAAAACAAAAACCGACATCAAAATCGGTTCATCCATTTAGGGACTATGATGCCTTAGACAGATACACAAACACACAGTCTGTATAAACGTCAAACTTATAACACCCCCCGTTTTCCATCGGGCCTTAAAAATACTTAAGAAAACACAGTGACGACCCCTTATCACTTATCAGTCGTCCATTACATTAACGTCAGAAAAGAAACTTCTAGATACATAAATAAATATTGTTTACGATAATTACAGCACTCCATAATACACGCACTTATTTGTTGCGTAAAAACGAAAACAAACTTGTTTATTAAAATAATTTTGTCTAGATATCTATTTGTGTCAGTGAATTCGGAGTCCTAAGCAGTTTTTTATAAATTTTATTTTTTACTCGAGATGGTGTAGAGCTTGACTAATGCATCCAAAAATTTGTTGACCGTTCTACAGTCAGTATACCTACGCCAGCATGTAATTAATCAGATAAAAATGCATAATTAATTATTACATTAATTATCAAAATAAAGATTCAATAAAGTTGTTTTGTAGTTCCGTGATATTTTATAAATTAAGATTTCTACAGAAGAAGAAAATTCTAAGAAAAAGACATGTAATGGCGCGTATTATATAAAATTACAAGATATAGCCACTTTAAAAAAAATGGGAAATGATCCAGTTTGACCCGGGAATTAGTCACTTTTGATCAATGCATGGGTGACAGTGAATCGACTGGGGCAGACTGAATGTATTTAATTAAAATCAGTAAAAAACGGCAATTCCCATATTATCCTTACTAATATAATAAATGCGAAAGTAACTCTGTCTGTCTGTCTGTTACCTTTTCACGCTTAAACTGCTGAACAGATTTAGATGAAATTTGGTGTGGAGATCGTTCTCACATATATGTATTTTTTCAACAAGAATAATGTAACCAAAAACTTGTAATTAAAACTGATGGAAAAGAGTGTCCGGGGAGTTTCTTGCAAATTCTTCTCCATTGAGACCTACAGACGCTTGCGAATTTGCAACTAGAGTCATCTTTTTATAAATTTTTTGTTTGACAATTCAAAAGTACTTCTAAAGTTTACTTGAAATAAATACCTTGATTTTGATTTTTTGATTTTGAGATAGTTTGAGACCTGGGAAAAGACATAGGCTATTTTTCTTTTTATAAAAACAAAGGACGAGAAATGGGGAGTGGGGTAGTTTTGTATGAAACTTCTTATTATGACTTAAACCGCTGAACCGATTTAGATAAAATTTGGTATGGATATAGGTTGAGTCCTTGGGAAGGACATAAATTACTTTGTTTGCATAAACATGAAGGGGGAATATGGGGGTAGTGTTAATTTTGTATGTAACTTTTTATCATGCAACTTCTTATTATGAACCGATTTAGATGAAATTTGGTATGGAGATAGTTTGAGACCCTGAGAAGGACACAGGCTACTTATTTTGCATAAAAATCGAAGGGAGAGAAATGGAAGAGGCTAGTTTCGTATACAATACCTTATTATGGAACTTGATTCACTTCAAAATTTGCGAAAATACTTCCGTAACAAATAATTAAAACGTATAAGGGGGTTGGGGTTGTAAAGATAAGATGTAGTATTCATGAAGCTGAATTTTGGCAGGTGGTAGTATAAAGATATTAAAAGGATTTTTGTAAATTCTAATTTTAAGGGGAAAAACTGAACTTTGTATTAAACTTTTTATTGCGGCTTCCGATTTCGATTGAAACTTTGCAGGCATGTTTTTGATAACAAATGATTGAGATCTGCATATTAATTTAGATTATGTAATGGGATGAAGCTTCGTATTACACAATAAGGACAAAATATAATAGGTGTCAATATATTAACAGGTATGAGAAAAGGGGAAAGCGTGTTCATACGTCGAAGCCCAATAATCGCCACTGACCTATAATTTCAATTCAAAAGACTCCAGTTTCCAATCAAACTTAGTTTTGCTATTATTATTAAATAACAAAGCTCAACGGTAACAGGGTTGCATTTGGATAAGCCATGCTTTACCCATGGCCAGCTACATGTAGCTGTTGGTATTCGCGTATGTCCAGGGCCCAGAATGTGTATGTATTAGCACCAAATGGAAGGACATACAACACAACAAAGCGCGTAAAATGTTGTACCCATGATTAACGGAATAATTAAGAAATGTAAATTAACTGCAGATACAATTTATGATAGAGTGGTATATTTGCAGCAAATCAGAACCTATAGCTCTGTAGTTTATTTGTTTCCTTTTGTAACTATTTAACCTATACCTGTATTGACCATCGTCTTCTATTAAATAAGTTAATCGTTTTTAGGGTTCCGTACCCAAAAGGTAAAACGGGACTCTATTACTAAGACTCCGCGGTCCGTCTGTCTGTCTGTCACCAGGCTGTATCTCATGAACCGTGATAGCTAGACAGTTAAAATTTTCACAGATGATGTATTCATGTTGCCGCTATAACAACAAATACTAAAAACAAAATAAAATAAATATTTAAGTGGGGCTACCATACAACAAACGTGATTTTATGCCGTTTTTTGCGATAATAGTACGGAACCCTTCGTGCGACTCTCACTTGGCCGGTTTTATTACGTTAATGCTCCCTGTACCTATATCTACAGGCTGAGTTTTCCAAGTGGGTGTGGATGTCCAAATCATCAATATGAAGAATAGCACCAAAAAAAAAGCCGGCCAAGTACGAGTCGGACTCGCGCACGTCACGCCACGTCGGACTGTCGACAACCATGATTTATAGACAAAATATATATTAACGCGGTCGAAGCTGCGGGTAACAGCTAGTTACTTTTTATTTGTATTTTCTATCAGACAGTCTTTTACATTAAAATAGTCTTACAAAAATTAACAATCACGCTTTATTGAACATAAGTTTAAAAATAATATAGGATTCTCGTTTTCCCGTTCTCCTATGGCATCAGGTACAATTATTTTTCCCCTTTAACTTGGAATTCGACCATCATAAATTCCTCTTCCTTTGGCAAACTTTGAACTGCAGGTAAATTGTTGGTATCCACCGTCTCATAATCATCTTCTCCATCTTCAAATATAGGTTCCTTCCGAACTTCACCTTCACGAGTGACATGGATCAGCAGTCCACTGTGACTCAATATGAAATGATTCAGTGTGCCCCTTTGACCGTTATAGAAAAAGAAAAAAATATCTATCTCAAGGACGAAACAACATAGTTTACAACAGATTTAGGATATAACAAGCGTACGACAAAACAAAAACTTCTACATTTCTTATTTATTTAGGAATAAAATAAATTTTAAAACCTCGTAAAAAAATAGTTTCGTTACCATCTTGCCGCTTCGATACCGCGCCGGTGACTGTGACATAGGCAAACATACAAACAGAAGGAGGTCAGGATAGATAAAAGTCACTTGTGAATTTGTAATTTCAATTCAATTCGCAAGTGCCCTGAGCATACTGCCGCAGTTAGCGGTACTTGGGATGTGTCAAAGAGAAAAGAGAGCAAACATTTCATTAGATAGCTGCACTTGATAATATTTTTTTTTAATAATAGTAATAATAAGCCCTTTATTCTGAACTACGCATACAAAAACATAATACCAGATTAATTTGGTTTCAATAATGTCCCGCAGTTCAGCGTGCCTTTTGGCATAGGCCTCCTCTAACAACTTCCACTGGCTTCTGTCTCGCGCCACCCTTCTCCAATGGCGACCAGCCGTCAGCTTCAGATCATCCTCCCATCTTGCATGCTGGCGTCCTCTGTTGCGGTTTCCGTCTCTGGGGTACTAGTCGGAGACAGTTTTGCTCCATTTATCTTGGGTCTCTCGGATCATGTGGCCGGCCCATCTCCACTTCTGTTGGTCTATTCGGCTAATTATGTCTGTTACCTTAGTTTTCTGTATTTCGCAACTTCTTACTTTATCTTGCTTCCTTATTCCTGTCATGCTTCTCTCCATGGCTCTCTGGCATCGCTTCAACTTTTCTCTGTGGTGTTTCGTGAGGGACCAATTTTCGCATCCATAAGTAATGACTGGAAGTACACAGGAATCAAAGTTTCCTTTTTATTGACATGTTTAGCTTCTTGGATTTTAAGACTTCTTTCAGTGGCCAGTACTGCTTCCAGCCGTTCGCTATTCTTCTACTGATTTCTTTGGTGGTTTGGTCTTTGTGAGAAATAATCTGCCCTAGATAGATGTAATCTTGCACATATTCAAGCAACTGGTTGTCAATTTTTATAGCTATTGGTTCGGAGTTTGTAATTAATTTGGTTCATAGTTAGACCTACTTTCTCACTTTCGTATTTAAGAGATTTTATCATTGCTATCAGTTGTGCCGGATTTATTTCAAACAGCACTATATCATCCGCAAATCTTAGGTGATTAAGTTTTATATCATCCACGTTTATGCCAAAGTCGTTCCAGTCCAGTTTGCGAAAGATGCTTTCCAGTACGGCCGAGAACAGTTTCGGTGACAGAGGGTCCCCCTGTCTTACCCCCCTCTCGATCTTACTTGATACTAACTGAACTTGATAATAATTAAATTACACTAAATGCAATGCGTGTGGTCATCGTGATTATGCTAAATACCTTCATGATTTACGATTGGACTTCAACTCGATAACTTAAAAATTAAATACCTACAATAGATGAGATGCAATTTAATTCTTCAATACATATTCTTTATTATTATTAACAATGTAGGTACCTACATCGTATAGCTTCCTAAATAAACAATATTTGCAAAGATAATTAATTTTTGTTAATTTTGTCTGAAAATATGTTTCTCTAGGTTTTTACAAAAGATTACAAAAGCAAGATTGTCTTTACTTACGAACTACCTACGTGAATAAGGATGAGAATATTTAAATATAACATATTCAAATTCAAATATTACAGATTTGATCTTTTGAATGGCCCATTGTGCATACAATAAGTAGGGATGTATTCAGGGCATGACTTCAGTTGTTTCTCTGCAGGCAGCCACGATGTGGGCCCTCATTGCGTTCTCAGTATTTCTTTTATTCTATTTGTTTAAGAACAAGTTAAGGAGACCACGTCTCTATCCTCCAGGTTAGTGTTGGCTTCGATATTAATTGAAAAGACAGAAAGACAAATAGTTAATTTGCGCCATGTATGACGCATACCATAAAGTTGAAAAGATATTAAATACATTGTAAATTTCTAGGACCAACTCCATTACCCCTTTTGGGGAACTTGTTATCCGTTGCTAAAGGCTTGAGAACTGGTATTCCCCACCATACCTTATGGCGGTCCTGGGCTCGAGAGTACGGGGACATATTTGGCGTAAGTTTGGGACTCATCAACGTTGTGATCGTTTCCGGGAAGGACTTGATAAAGGAAGTGTCGACTCGTGAAGTTTTCGACGGGAGACCTGATGGATTTTTCTTACTGATGAGATCTTTTGGCAAAAAGCTTGGTAAGCGTTTTAGTTATTTCATAATTATATTTTTTCCAACATATTTCACAACATTAACAATAACGAATGACGCACAACCACTCTCCAAATTAGACTGATCTATTGAAAACAGTCATAAAGATTTCATCTACATGTTTAATAACCCTCGTATTAATTAATCTGTCAAGCAATTAAGTTTCGCTGTTTCTAAGTAATTAACTTTAATAATTATTTACATTATCAATATTTGGAATCTGTAGCGCTGATTTCTTATTAAAAAGAACTTCTAACTTTATCTTGTGATGCGTTTTTTTAGGAATTGTCTCCAATGACGGAGTCTCTTGGACCAAGACAAGACGTATCGCACTGAAATACCTGAAGAGCTTTGGCTACAACACCCGAGTCATGGAGAACTACATAAGCGAGGAGTGCAATGCTCTTGTCAAACTACGAATGGGTGACACCGGGCAGCCGATACTAGTCAATAGCATGTTTAATATCACGATCGTCAATATACTCTGGAGGCTAGTCGCTGGGAAAAGGTCACGACTTTATTAGCTTTATTTTTATAAAACGGGTATTTATTATTGAAAAGTTGAAAGGAAACCGTTTGTCCTGGTATGGTCTGTGATGAGGAGGGATGAAACGCATGTTATTAAAAGAGTTATGAATATAAATGTGTAAGGGAGGAGATGGAGGGGACGGCCAAAGAAAAAATGGATGGACTGCGTAAGGAGTGATATGAAAGAAAAGGGATGCAGTGTTAGTGTGGTGGGGGATAGGACGGTATGGAAAAGACAACGTGTTGCGCCGATCCCAAGTAACATGGGACAAGGGCAGGAAAATGACGATGAGTAATTATTAATATTACGCAATCAATAAGAGGTCTTTGGAGAAAGAAGACTATGTCTAAATTTGCAGTGCCACCCTCGTGGGCAATCATCTCCTCGAGTTTCTCTTGCATATGATGACAAACAATACGGAGCGCCCGCCTGAAACACATAATATTTCTTCCGTAGAGTCATCCTAAATAGAATTATAGTGGCAGAAATACCTCCACATACATATTTATGTTATGTATCTACAGCAGATATAACAACTTGATACTATTATAAAAAGTTGCTAATATATTAATTTATGAATTCCAGATACGATTTAGAAGACAAAAAGCTCAAATTATTATGTGATTTAGTAGAGAGGCTGTTTCGATGTGTGGACATGAGTGGAGGTATCCTAAACTATATGCCTTTCATAAGGCATGTGCTGCCAGGATATTCAGGGTACACCGAACTGAGCACCATCCACAAGACACTCCACGAGTTCCTGAGGGTGAGTTGATACAAAATGTGTAAAAAATACAAGACGGGCGAGGTCAAGTTCATAATAACAACGTACGCAAATGAGATAAGTTGTTATTTAGTTCAGGGACGGGTGCTTTGCGTAAGAAGCCCTGGATAGTGTTGTCAGTTTTATATTTTTGTTTTGTTCCAATAATATATGTCATTGTATATTTTAATGGCAATGGCAATGGCAATGGATCCTTGCTGATCGCATCAGAAATGAGGATATCCGCAGGAGAACAAAAGTTACCGACATAGCCCGAAGAATTGCGAAGTGGGCAGGGCACATTGCTCGCAAAACGGATGGCCGATGGAGCCGAAAAGTTCTGGCATGGCGACCGCGAACCGAAAGGCGATGCGTTGCTAGGCCTCCCCCAAAAGGTGGACCGATGACCTGGTTAAGGTTACGGGAATCCGCTAAATGCGAGACGCACGGGATCGGTCAATGTGGCGACGCCTGTGGAAGGCCTAGTCCAGCAGTTGACGTCTTTCGGCTGAAATGATGAGCTGATAATGATGTTAATGAATATTCCAGTTAACTAGGCCTTTAATTTACATGTGCCCCGTCGTCGGTTGGTATGCTCTTAACGTAGGTTCCTAATCTCAGAATAAAGTTCTCCCTGCTTTGTTGCTTTGAAAGTATGAATCTAATTTACTAATTCTTGATTGTTTGTACACTACCGAAACATATGACTAGCCCATCCCCATTAATCATGTACAAAATAAGCTTTAACAAAAAGAGAGTTGTAAAATTGAAAGAATAAATTCATTGTTTTTAATTATATAATTATGATTCTTTATCCGAGGTCGAGCACACTACGTTTCCTACAGTTAGACCTATACATAATCTAATGCAATTCTTTCGAATGCGTTATCAACAGGAAACAATAGAGCAACATCAACAAAGTATCGACGTCAACAACCCGAGGGACGTCATCGATGCCTTTCTCATTGAAAAAATGGAATGCAAAGATCAATTCTGTAAGTATTTAGTTACTAATCAGAATCAGAATATTTATTTGTGAAACATAGGTAATTACATAAAGATCTTAGGTTAATTATAATGGTTAGGTAAGGTAGGTTAGGTTAATACTATCACCCTAATGATTTTATAAAACTGAAAGGTCACGTCTCAATAGCTAAACGGATTTGAATGAAACTTCGAACACGGGTAAGTCTCGATTAGGACATAGAATACTTTTAATCTCGGTATTACGTACCCGCGAGATTAATTCCGACTTTCGTGCAAGCCACACCGCTAGAAAAACAAGTTTATAAATAAAGACCAATTATATCTTCCAATAGATAATAATTTTATTCTGCGTTGACGTAAAAAACTGGTCGAATAACAAACATCATGTTTTATCTCCATGTTGGGCTACTCAAATGTCAACTTTAACATCAATTACCTACTTGAAATTAACGCCAAAATTTATTATATACTTAGTTGTTAATTAACTTAATCGTGTGAATGGTTTTTAGGGTTCCGTACCCAAAGGGTAAAAACGGGACCCTATTACTAAGACTTCGCGATCCGTCTGTCTGTCTGTCTGTCTGTCTGTCCGTCTGTCTCCAGGCTGTATCTCATGAACCGTGATAGCTAGACAGTTGAAATTTTCACAGATGATGTATTTCTGTTGCCGCTATAACAACAAATACTAAAAACAGTATAAAATAAATATTAAAGGGGGGCTCCCATACAACAAACGTGATATTTTTGCCGTTTTTTGCTCGATATTAATAACGGCAACAGGTAGACGCTTGAAATATTCACAGAATGTTCAGTTGTATATTTACTTCAAAAAATAATAATTAATAAATTAAAATAAAATAAATTAAGGGGGGCTCCCATACAACAAATGTGATTTTTATGCAGTGTTTTGCGATAATGGTACGGAACCCTTCGTGTGCGAGTCGGACTCGCACTTGGCCGGTTTTTTATGATATTATCGGTTCACCGTCCATATAGTACAATAATTATTGAACTTTGAGATTCTCGGAACACTGGTCCCGGACCTTTTAAAGGCGTACCAGGGGCCGAAACCAACACGCAGAGGCCTAGTTAGACATGTAGGATGAAATGTGACACCAACCGGCGATTATCCCTGTTTGCACTAGTCACTACGCAAGATCACCCAAGGACATGCCCCGGCTGGTGCAGAACTATTGCAGAATATGGGGACAAAACACATTGGGCTATGGGTTTGTGGATCGATTACCTAAAACTATAGAAGGACTATTGGCCCCTGCCTGACCACTGTTGATCTACACGGCTATAAAATGGCAGGGGATGACTTAATTGCACACTCAATTAATGCCCACCCCATAAACAGTCGCTAGCACATTAGTGACGTAGCGCCAAAGGGGCAACATATACGGAGGTACTTGAGGAGTGGAGAGCTATGCCACGGCTATCAGGACAATCCCGGCAGTACGGTCAAGATCCCTACCAGCATCTTACTGTGTTAACTTCCTTCCATCGAGCACGTTTGCTCTTGCGAATCTCCACACAAGCCAGCCAATTAAGACTAGAGAGAGGTGGGAGCTGTGTTCCCCGTCAGTGTACACACTGACCGGCCTTATTGAATTATTAAACTTATCATTATAATTATAATAATTTTGGTTTTAACAGAGTCTGCATTAAATCTATTAACAACCTTGCTATTTGTTATGCATTTCATTTGGAGTGCCACACGGGGCGGCATTTGTATTTAATTACACTAGGTATCTCATTTTAACTTACAATATTGCGTTTTAGGGTTCCGTACCCAAAGGGTGAAAACGGGATCCTATTACTAATACTCCACGATCCGTCTGTCTGTCTGTCCGTCTTTCACCAGGCTGTATCTCATGAACCGTGGTAGCTAGACAGTTGAAATTTTCAAAGATGATGTATTTCTGTTGCCGCTATAACAACAAATACTAAAAACAGAATAAAATTAATATTTAAGTGGGGCTCCCATACAATAAACGTATTTTTTTTGCCGTTTTTTGCGATGTTGGTACGAAACTCTTCGTGTGTACTTGACCGGTTTTTTTAAATAAGAACGTGAATAACTAATAGAAAGAAAACTATTTACTCTTGAAGACGCCCAGGTTGTAGCTATCAGGAAATACAGACTCCGGCTGGGAATTCCATTCCTTACCTACGTATAATAAAAGTATTCCCAAAACGTTTGGTGCGTTTTGGGAATACCACCATGTACCGATAACGCATCGCCGTACGTATTGTAGGCCAATGATGGAACGCAATTCCTACGCACATTCCCCGAAGTAACCGATAAAAATCCGACAGTCTGGCAACGCGGCGCCTATGTTCATTGTCAAAGAGCCTTTTGGCTCGTTTTTCGATCGACTCAAGTGCATCCAGCTGGTACTTGGCAGATCCGACCCAGAGATGAGAGCAGTATTTCATGCATGATCGAACTTGTGCTTGATACAAGTTGAGCAACTGTTCTGGCGTGAAGTACCGTCTCACCTTTGCAAGGATCCCCAACTTTTTGCAGGCAGCTGAGTTTTTGCCTCAATGAATGGACCAAAATTGAGGGTCGATGTCAACTTAACATCAAGACGCTCAAGATGGTCCGTTATCGGCACGGTCACACCTCGGCAAGAAGAAGCCGGGTTGAATAAGCTCCTTTTAGCGGAAAAAGACACTCCTGGGTCTTAGCAGCTTTGAACTTGACCAGATTTGCATCGCCCCATTCGGAGACTGCCTTCAAGGACAGATTCAAGTACCCAACCATGGCCTCCCGGAGGGACTGGATCTGAGGCCCAGTAGCGCGGGCGTCGGACACGTATCTCTCAGCAACAGTGCTGTCGTCCGCATACCCAAAGTTACCGGGTTTAAGCAGGCCGTTTAGCAATTTTACTGAGAGTACCGAACCCTGAGGGATCCTGGCATTAACATCCAATTGGTCCGACTAGCAGCCTTCGATAACCACTTGAATGGACCGATCTCTCAGGAAGTCTGCAATCTAATCGCACAGACCACTGCGCAGACCGAATGAAGGAAGCTTACCAATAAGGCTTTCGTGCCAGACCCTGTCAAAAGCCTTCGAGATGTCGAGGGAGACGGCAAGCGCTTCCCCGTGCCTCTCGATGGCCTCACTCATGTGAATTGCATACGCTAGAAAATCCCCAGTTGACCGATTTTAGCGGAAGCCGTATCGGCAGTCACTGCGAATGTCGTTAGTTTCTAGGTATGTCAGGATCTTAGAGTTCAGAACCCATTCCATACTCTTGCAGAGGATGGACGTTACTGATATGGCTCTGTAGTTGGCCGGGTCAGCTCCATTGCCCTTCTTGGGCATCGGCTGTACGTTGGCTTGCTTTCAAGCATTCGGAACTTTTCCAGTCTCATATGAAAGGTGAAACAGGCGTGCCAGGATCGGAAACAGTTCAGGCGCTCAAGTCTCAGAGCAACCACTAGCTTTATTCATGTCGAAGTTGCACAGCACACTGCGGACCCACGTCCTTTTGATGGATGCGAATATACTACATACTCATCTCGCATACTTCAGGAGAACAAGGGGGCCGCGCGTCACCAGAATCCAGACGTGAAGATTCCGCAAAAAGAGAAGCAAACAAGTTTGCTTTCTCCTCAGTGGAGTGGGCCAGCAACCCGTTGGGTTTCAGCAGTAGTGCATGTAGTACGCCTTACGTGTAAGGCGCGATTGCACTCGGCACCAAACCATGACCGGTCAACGCTAGACATTGCTACGTCAGAGAACGGAATGTAGTACTCCATTCCTTTTCGTTACACATCCGTCATGGTGTCCGCGCACGACGAAGGATCAGCCGAAGAGAAGTTAGTAGGCTGCCAAGGATAAGATGCGAAGAAAGAACGCACCCCATCCCAATCTGCTGACTTATACCGCCAAACCTCGGGCCTGGAGCCTCGGGCTGGGATCAGGTGGGGAGTAGACAGATACAGACTACTCCAGACATTATTTCCTAGATAAAATCTATGCTATGTCCTTCCATACCAAATTTCATTTAAATCGGTTCAGCGATTAAAGCGTAAAAAGGTAACAGACAAACAGACAGAGTTACTTTCGCATTTATAATTAGTAGATATGGATGGAATATGGATTATGCTTGTTCAATAGTTTTACCACTATAATTAATTAATTGTCGGTTAGCCAATAAAATAAAACATTGCCTACATCTTTAGTTACAGACGAGGCACTCCAAGTAGTGTGCCTAGACCTGCTGGAGGGCGGTATGGAAACGACGTCCAACTCCACCGTGTTCATGCTCCTATACATCGTGCTTCACGATGATGTGCAGCGACGCCTGCACGCCGAGATCGATGACGTCATCGGACCCCTAAGACCCCCTGCACTTAGCGATAGAGCCAGGTTCATTGTTTTATTACTTAAGTAGGTTTTCAACACAGCCGTGTTCATGGTACTGCGCATCATGTGCAACGATGACGTACAGCGACGCCTGCACGCCGAGATCGATGACGTCATCGGACCCCTAGGACCCCCTGCACTTAGCAATAAAGCCAGGTTTATTGTTTTACTTTCTTTTGATGGATTGGATGGATTCCAATGCAGCATGCAGTGTATAGATTTACCCGAAACCACTTCTGCGAGACGTGCACATGCCGTCTGTTATGCCTATACTAGACATTACGCTCATGTATGAAGACACCAGCGTTATTGACACAACTATCTGAAAATCTCAGTCTGGAGCGATTCAATTATGTTTCTTTTTATTAGCCTATACTGACCCAATACTGAGCAAAGGCCTTTCCCAAATCCTACCTGGCTCAGGTAGGATTTGGGGAATATCGAACCAGAATACTCTTTAGAAATGTTTCAAACTCAAACTCATTTAAAAGGTACTTTTGAATTATCAAGCAAAAGATGAAGCTAGTTGCACATTTGCAAGTGTCAGTAGGTCTCAATGGCGAAGAACGTGCAAAAATTCCATCGACGGACACTCTTTTTAAACGACTTTGCAAAAAGGAGGAGGTTCTTGTTGAATATTGTTTTAAGGTATGTATGTTCTTTATTTTTATTTATTTCACCGATTACTCCGTCAATTCTGAAATTATTTTCGAGGTGGTCCCTTTATCACCAAGTCAGGATCTGATGAGGGGATCCCATGTAAATCGAGGGAACACCTTAAATTTTATTGGCATAATACGTATAGCGTTTTTGCAATTTTCATCATCATTTGCATTCAGAAAGTATCATTTGGTGAAGTGGAACTGATGAAGAAGACCACAGATGGCTACTGGAACTTCTCAATAATAAATATGTTTTGGGTATAATATATCTCGAATAGTTAAATGCTGTAATGAAACAAATTTAAATAAATGTTTCTAATGAAAATGGCACCATCGAACTGATTTGGTTTTAAAGCCGGAAGGTAGGCACAGGAACGCCGTAATATAACAATTCCAGTCGTGTTTTGGCTTGTTGGAATTTTTATGAGCAGCCCTTTGGCTATAAATGATTTTCATAGTAGATAATATTAAGGTACTAAAACTTATAAGAGAAAAATAAAAAACATTTTTACAAAAATATTAAACCGACTTCCAAAACAAAACACATACTTTATTTTCGGAAATCGGCGTCAATAACGAAAAAAAATACAAAGACACCGACTTCCGGAAAGAAAGTATTTTTCGCTTTGTAGTGTTTTGTTTTGCAAGTCGGTTTAATTTTTTTGTTAAAAAGTTTTCAATAATTAAAATTTAATTGTACATTTTAGTATCCAGTAACTTACCCCTGAACAATGCTTGGGCAACAATGCCTCAATATTTTTTTTGTCATCCGGTGTTCAACTATTCGCTTCAAGGCCATGGTGTTTTTAAACGGATCAACAGCTTATGTGAGTTCCCTATGTACATAAGAATCAGGGTATAAGTTACTGATTTATCTGTAAAGGATGGTGTATACCGAAGCGGTGCTCCTGGAGTCACTACGCCTTTCGAGCATAGCGGCTATGGGCATCCCGCACATGGCGCTCGACGACGCACGGCTCGGCGATTATATCATACCCAAGGTAATGTACTTATTGGACATCTGTATTGTATTAGTCTGTTAGACGTACCGTTTGCTAGGACTAACTTACTTAAGTTTACCCCTATGACGCGAGCCATACGTTTGATAAATGCTATAACGATATCGGATATATTTTGCCAAAATCTGCCGAGATTCATCAAAGTAGCGCAAAATTTAATGTAAAGGTCTGAACCATTTAAATAATGATAAAATGTTGGAATGTCTTGTCTATACTATAGTATAATATTATAAAGAGGAAAGATTTTTTTGTTTGTTTGTTTGTTTGTACCGAATAGGCTCCGAAACTACTGGACCGATTTAAAAAATTCTTTCACCAATAGAAAGCTACATTATTCCTGAGTAACATAGGCTATTTTTTAATCCCCAAAACGGGTCCTGTGGGGTGGCCCACGGGAGCGAAGCCGCGCGAAGCAGCTAGTGATGTATATATGTATTTTATAAATTGTATTATAATGTTTTATATGTAATTTATAACATCGCATTGGAATTGTCTGTAAAGGTGTTATAATAATTCATGAATAAATAAAGAAATAAAATAAATATTACCTACGAACAAATCGATTATTTTCTGCATAAGCAATTTTGATGCAAAATGAGATTAGAAATTAACTATAGTTTTATGAAGACTACAATGAGAAACTGTACCTTGACTTATTAAGTCTTTTTTATAATTCAAGGTGCATTCATTTATCAGATTTTTTTTTCTTTGTTCTAAGTCATTATTTAGTATAAAACGCAATTAAAATCTCAATTTATTAAACCACTTAATACCTAATCGTTTAAGTGAAGGCACACGGTAACTGCTGTAGTTTCTTGTAATTAATGGGAAACTCAATACTTTTATTACTAATTATTCTAACTAGGTTCTGTAATTCCCAGGGCACGTTCATCTTAATGTCTATGTTCGATCTTCACAACGGAGGCCACTGGAAAGATCCAGAAACATTCCGACCAGAGAGATTCCTCACTAACGAAGGGACTCTGATTCAAGACGAGTGGCTGATGCCTTTTGGAACAGGTGAGCCCTTTATATTTAAAAAAAATAAGGAATCCTTTTAATTATCTAGTTTTAGTTCCACAATTTACACTTGAAGGTATGACTTTTTAGTCATAACTTCAAGCAATAATACGTGTTTTGATTGATTTACCTTATCTCAACCTTAAAGGTCTCAAAATATTCCACAAGAAACAGGCTTGAACACAAAAAGTGGAAGTACCTCCTCCTCCCGTCTTTGATTAGGGTTCCATAGAGTGCGACGGAACCCGTTAACTGTTACTCAGGGATGTGATCTACAAATGTTTAATATCTTTTTATTTTTTAGGCAAAAGGCGTTGCATAGGCGAAGGATTGGCTCGTTCTGAAATGTTCATGTTCGTTACTCATATTCTCCAAAAGTTCCGATTGAAGATACCAGATGGCGACCCCGTTCCCTCTGTTGAACCTAATGATGGTCTCTCGCTCTCAGCCAAACCCTTCCGAGTCGTGTTTGAAACAAGAATGTAATACCTAATGGTTTTCAAGTGGAAACTATCAGGACCATGGGTGATGGTAGTAGGAAAGTGGAGTTAAATTGTGATAATAATGACTTACAATGAACGGAATAAAACTGACTTAGTTTGAATGTATGGACGGCTTATTAATTAAAGGTCGTTAACACCAGCAGAACTTGTTTTATTGACGAAACCTAAAGAGTTATTGTGAAACATTATATGCCTACCTACCTTCTCTCAGTTTTTTCCAATGAGATTTTAATTACTACTTGAGCATTTTAAACAACCGCTAATTATAGCCTAGTAGAAATCGACATCAAATTGCAAATCTTGATGTAGCATTTTTAGTATGTTGTATGGGCCAGTTAATTAACACTTCCCGTGTTAATCCAAATTTGCAACTTCGAAAAACTTGTGCTCGTGGCGCACCAGGCGAAAAGTTGTAAAATTTTGGGACCTTTTTCACGTTTTGCTCTAAAAGTCATAAACTATGCGTTTTTCGACAAACATAATTTCACAGTTTTTTAAAGTTAATTAAATTTGCAACAATTTAAGCCGCTCTATAAACCCTATAGGAACCAAGTTATGGTCCTTCGAAGATTTCAAAAATTTGCATGCGTTCCGCACCTACCACCAAGTGAAAAAGTGGCTGAAGGTAGAGAAGGACCCCACCGAGTGAGATTGGGCAATGACCTCCTGCGACCTCATACCACTAGCAACCAACAACGAGCCAGCCCCACCACACCTTCTCAAAATCATTGCCTGCAAATGTAAGAAGGCATGCAGGGGGGCGTGTACTTTCCTGACAGCTGTGCTGAAAGGCTCGGTACTTTTATAAAGTTCATTAAACTTGCAACAATTCAATCCAAACCGCAGCTATATAAACCCTTTAGGGACCAAGCTGAGATGGTCCATTTACCCGGAAATTCTCTTGCTACCATCCGGATCAAGATATTGTCAAAATTGCTCGTTTTATGGGCAAAGTCATTAGAAATAAAATTGTAGTGCATTTTATTTCCTTTCATTAAAGATTAAAACGATGTTTGTGAGACTAATTGTTCACTCACAACCCCGAAAAAACTAAAAAAAGTTGATTTGAGGAAAATGGATTTTTGAAAAATTGAGCATTTTACCAAAGGAAATGGCATAAAATGATATATAAAGGCATTTCAGCTCAGATTTCAGGCAAGTACACGCCCCGCATCTTTTCTTATAGTTCCCACCAAACTTCTTGGCCACCCTGAAGTTGGCTACATTGGCTGCGCAGTAGTAAATCTCATACAAAACAGTGCCGATTCGTGCCTTGCGCATCGGAAAGCCAACTTCAGGGCGGCACAGAAGTTTGGCGAGCACTATACATTGGCCGGCTATGATTTTGAGGAGGTAAAACTTAACATACTAAAAATGCAGAACTACATCAAGCTCTGCTATTTTAGCCTTTTTGGTGTAGATTTCTACAGGGCTGTTACACCATCTAAGGGTTGTAAATTCGATTATGTCATAGGCAGAGTTACTCGTATATCATGCAAGTATACTTTATTAAAGGCAGAAGAATCCAATTTAAAAAGTGTAAAAAAATCGGGGTCTTAAACGTTATCTAAGTTTAGTAAGTTCTAACTGCTATCTATGGCGCCACACAAACAGATAAAAGAAAGAAATCGAGTACTCGCTTTACGGGGGCGAGAGTCGCTTAGTCTCCTCACTGAAAATCAATGTGTATCGCGCATGCGTCGCAGGTTTTCTTCCGCCGCTGTCAAGATCACCGGCGAAGTATATTGTTTATAACACAGTGAATTAAATCTTGAAAACAAATCCATTCAAAACAAACGACTAACTTTAACGAATCCAAATGCAAAACAAATAAATAGTCCGTGTACCTAATTTTAAGTAACATCTAACTACTGAATCTAAGCGATGTGTGTAGGTGTCATTAATTGATTCTTATATATTTAAAAAACAAAAGTTGATAACGCAAAAATAAACGAACATGCTAATAATTTATTTCGAATACAATAATTACTTATCGCGTTAACTAGAACATCAGTTGTAACTGAACTTGAGATTCATAAGTAAATAAACGATGTAGATGTTAGTAGTGTCGTAAGCTTGGCAAAATGAACGAGACGCTGGGTCGCGGGTACGCCCGCATCGAAGCGATCCGGGCTGCGAGGGGAGAGCCGCTGTCGAGCATGCCGGACCCGGGGGCTCCGCCGCCGGACCGGTACAACTCCGTCTACCTGACACTCTTTGTCGCAGGTGCTGCTTTCTTACTGCCCTTTAACAGGTAAATTACTTTCGCTTTCTACTCCTCTCTCTTATTATTATTCATTACTTGATTATTCTCCACTAAGCCTTGTTGTAGGACCAGCCAGCGTCTCTTTTCACCATAGTGTTCAAAAAAACGCAGCTCAATGAGTTTCCTACCAGTCTGGTTAGAACGGAGCAGTGTTTATTTACCGATGACCCCAGTAATTTAAGTTGGAAAATAGATTTGAGAACCCGTGAACGAAATATATTTCTTAAATACCGAGCCTTTGTGGAGACAACAATATTATTGGTTTGTTGGGCGCCATCAAGCAGAGTCAAAGGTTTTGTTGGGCGCCAGCAAACGGATGCAAGTTTGTTGGGCGCCAACAATCCGTTAATGACGCCCAACAAACCCTCTGTTCCTATTGCGGCGAGGCTTTTGTTATATCGAATCTCGTACTAATATTCCAGTTTCATCATGGCGGTGGACTACTTCCAGATGCACTACCCCAACACCACGATAATGTTCGACATGTCCACTGTGTACATAGCCTCTGCCTGCGTCGCCGTCTGCCTGAACAACCTCCTGCTCGACCTGTTTACTTACAACACCAGGATCACTTTCGGTAAGCTTGTGATGGCATGATGCCAACAAAAAAGTGGTTTTGAATAACATGCTTTTTTCTGACGATTCAAAACAGCTTTCTTCATAATACCAAATTCTATCGCTAAAGATGATATTTCCTTTCACTGTTTCGTGATTTCCACTTTTCTAAATACAAATTGTATCTTGGTTGTACGCAGTAGTCATAGTCATAATAATACAGAACTATCTACTAAATGAAAGATACAAAGAGTGAAGAGCATGGTACGTTATTATAGCGCAGTCGTCAGCTTAGTTGATGTGTTCTTCCAAAAGCAATAACTGGCTTGTCATTAATGATGTTTTGTATAAGCAAACTTAAGATAATTTATGTTGTAGAACGTCTCTACAATCCATATTATGTAAACTTCCAGGTATCCTGGTATCCCTGGCGACGATGTTGTTCGTGGCTGTTTGTAACATTGGCTGGGACGGGTTCTCAACAAACGTCTCCTACACTATCAACCTGGTTGCTATAGGTGTGGTGGCATTTGGCTGCACGGTGCAGCAGGCCTCGTACTATGGCTTCACGGGCTGCTTGCCGCCAAGGTATACACAGGCGGTGATGGCAGGCGAAAGTAAGTTCTGTTAGGAATGGAGAAGATTATATATTTTAAGATTCATTTGAACAAAGATCCCCTTTATATTTGATCTTACTTTATACTTGGGTGAATTTCAACAAATGCCATTTTTCTTATCATATCGGTGAACTTTTTCATTTATATTTATTTTTTATTTTTTTCATGTTTAATGTAATATTTAGGATACTAAATACTCCCTTATTGGTAACCATCAACGTATCTTTTAAGACTATGGAGAAAATTCAGTTTGAATTCTGGTTTCCACCGATGTGACAATCCGGCACCGATTATCTTTTCTGTACACCGATATGATAAATTTATTCACCGATGTGATATACATATACAGCGATATGATAATCTATCCACCTTTGAACATCAAAAAAGAAATAGTAGGCTTATACATTTTTGAAGGAGTGACTAAGAACTGAATACCTGAACTAAGGGTATTATTTTCTTAGAATAAAAAATAATGTTTTTTTTTATTATCATTGTGTTTATTTAAAAGAAGTATAAAAAACAAAAATTTCTTGTACGTTATTGTACAATACACATTTATTAATGTGGCGATCAAGCTAATTGTTTTGCCATGTGTACACTTAAAACATTGTGGCGTTCTAGGTTCAACAATACTAAGAATAGAAACTTTATATAAGAAAACTTTATATACCTAATTAATCAGCCTTTTAAGTTTAACCTTAATCATAACAACACTACAATAATCACAGCTTTAATTATCACTTAATTTAATATTTTTAAAATCTTTGTTCTCAGTGCGTAAGTATCATAGATTACATAGAGATCGCTTATATCTTACATCTAGCAAATAATCTTTACCCTTAAAAAAAAAACTTAAATTAAATCTGTCAGTATAATTTGGTTATTATGTTAATCAGCCTTTAAGTTCAACATGCGTGATTTCACTACAGAACTTGAACCGTCTTCGTACTCCACTTTTATTAAATTGCACCATAATTAGACTTTTAAGTCATAGAAGACTATGTAGTATACCTATAGTTAATCACAGCACTTAATTACGTACTTTTATAATTATTATCTGTTACAACAATTAAACCTTTTTTTTTCAATTAAAACTAAAAACAATAAAAATAAAAAATTTAAAAACAAATCAGCCCAGATCAAAATAAGTCATCATCAGTGTCACTGCAACCAAATATATAATTAAATCTCTGTTTGATGTCAGGAGTTGGTTTACGTGGCTCATTTTTTTCTTTTTTAAAGTTAATTTTAGATTTTATTCTAAATATTTCCTCATCGGTGTCACTGTCTTCCACGGTAGGACTTGAAAATCTATTAGATGCTTTTACCGTATCCTCTTTATTTACGAATTGAGTTGATTCCTCTAAACCAACTAAAATGTTCGTGTCAATTTTCTCTAAAAATGAACAGGCAGGAGTACTTTGATCAAGATCTACATAGTTCAATAGCAAATTTTCAGACATTTTTGTCGAAGAGGATGATCTGGGTGCCGCATTTTCCGAGATTTTTAATGTATTTGATGGTGTAAAATACTTTGAATGTGATGGCTGTGGGAACAAAATTAATTTGTCAGTTAACTTTACTGGTCGCATTTTAGTGATATCTATTTTCGATTTAGTTCTGGATTTTTTATTACTCGAAGTAGAAAGTTGAGGTTTAGACTTAATTTCGTGTTCGGTTGACAAATTGTGGAAGTCTAGATGTTTGCCATGTGGACATTTAACAACATATTTCATACATTCATCTTCTATACAAGAAAGTCGACGTAAAACTATACGATTTTTAGCTTCTTTAGTCCAAATGACTTGTTTGACTTGCAATGTTCCACGAAATGTGTTCAAATTTGTAGGGAGAAGCCAGTCCTTTTCTTCAACTTCATATTCTTCTACAGTACTAATTTTTACGCCTTGGACAGCAGATTTTAAATAGTTTACAAAAGAGTCTATATTATTCATATCACCATCGTGTGCAACAAATCGATCCGCCGTTCGCTTCAGTAGCCCACCTACTCCATCTGGCGCACCTTTTCCATGACCACATTCACTATAGTTCCATATTATGTTAGTCAGAGAAGAGCAGTAAATACTGAGTTGGGACATAATATAAAAAATTTTCTTATTCCGATACTGGCCTGATGGAGAATCAGAAATAATAATAAGATTCTGAACAATTGGAGCTTCCTGTTTAATTTCTTCTAATATTGGAACAAGGTGAGCCCAAACGGCGGCAGCATCATGGCGCAGTGAAGAACTAATAGTGCAGAAACATTGAGTTATTATATTCTCTTCCTTATTTTTATAGTAAATTACAGCAGTGTGTAATGTGAATTGTTGACGACTGCCACCAAAGTGCATAGATTGTATTTCGGACCCGTACTTGGAGCTATAGTTCTCACTAAAGTCAATGTGAACGACACAATCCTTTTCAGTCATGTTTTGTTTGTAGTGCTTAAAAGCTTGACTTTGATTTCGTATATTACTACAATGTGTTAAGAACGGTTTCAGATTGTTTTCAAATATTTTGATTAGTTGTAATGGTTTAACGGTTATTTTTACTTTTTCTACATTAACGGCTATTTTATCGACTCCATTTTTTTTGTAATTCTTTTTTATCTTCTTCCAATTCCAATAAATAACATCTTTGGAGTTATCAAATTCTTGATAATTTAAATGACGATTCTTACAGACAGGACATGTTCTTTGCAGGCATTCTACCTTAAAAATATCACAGCAAATACTACTTAGAATTTCAGTCGTGGTGTTTTCTTTTATGATACGATTTCTTTTTAAAGATGATATAACAAGATCCATGTTCTCATGTTTCTCACATAGGCATGTATTTCTCAAGTTTAATTTTGGCTGCGTGACCCAAAACGGCCTCATTCTTGTAAAAGTGACGTAACTGATTGGAGGGTAGCCCGAAGTCAAATACTTTTTGTGTAAATTTTTAATTGTGTCTTTCATCAGCCTTTTCTGTTTTTTTACTCCATTTTGTGTGACAGTATCCTTTTTACCTGGGCAAAGATTTGAATTTTCATCATCCTCAAAAAACTGAACAACAATCTTACGGATACGTTTTTGCAGGTCTATATTTTTTGGCTTCGTTGGGATTCGTCTCACTTCTAAATTACTCTGTTTTAATTTCTTAAATTCTTGATGTAGTCTCATGTATCTCTTTTTGTACATTAGTTTCTCTTTATTAGCCTTTGCCAATTGTTTTCTTAAATCGTGTATTTGCTGAGTTTTAACGTTTTGATATTTACGAAATTTCATTTTAATGTCTTGTTTGAATTTAACAGTATTAAAGGATGTGTCTAAGTTAGGACTATTTGGGCGTAATGTTGATTCTTCTGAATTTATAGAACTAATACTTGGCGTTCGTAAAGGAGATGCTATTGATAAATCTAGGGGACTGCTTGTACGTAAATAGTGGGAACTACTCGCTACTATGGCATCAATACGCAAATTAGGACTATTACATCGAACATTCTGTCGCAATAGCCGTGGGCTATGAGGTCCTATTAGTTCTTGAGAAATACCGGGCTCATTATCTTGATTTTTCGGTAGCGATTCTGCGTCATTGGTCTCTGAAACACTTGTTGGGTTGTTGCGGGCACCATTTGCCTTATTTTTTTTCCGCTGATAATATGCACGGGCACTGATTCGGTTTTTCTTTTGTGCATTGCGACGTGCATGTGCAGTCATTTGGCTTCGGGTTAGGATAAGTCCAGCTGCCTTTCTTTTAGCTAAGCGTTCTCTGTCTTTTCTTAAATGCTGCTCTCTTAACACAGGATCACTTTTGATTTTAGCTTTTCTTATTCTTTCCATCAACCTCTTTCTCTCTTTTTTCTCCTCCTCGTTTAGTTTTGATTTCAGCATTCTTAAACAAAATTAATCTTAAACAAAATTACTCGAACGAATTGTGTGCGGCACGAGCTGCACACAAGTTAATATTTATGAAAGTTAAAAAATATAATATGTGTATATGTATGTATATAATGTATGGTTGTAGGTATGCTCCATTGTTTTTTTGTTTACTTTAATGAAATGACACTATGTCTACCAATATGATAAAATTACACCGAGGTGATAATATGATCTACCGATGTGATAAAACAATCCACCGATGTGACAAAACTATGCGTCGATCATGAATCAAAACACCGATATGATATTTAAGACACCGATTGATTTTTCTTATCACATCGGTGTAAATTATCACATCGGTGGTAAAAAAGACCACCGATTACAGCGATATGAGAACAGCGACGTGAGAAATTATCGACTTTTTTGAAAATTATGAAAAATGTATAATATTTAGGCTAAATTCAAGTACCTATAATGATGCTAATTTACTTACTATGTCTGTTAGAACCAAACAATCGTAATAAAACTTCACATTACACTAGAAAAATGCAACCACCGATAATATAAAATAATTGCTTGGAAGTAACTGAAATGTCGTACTTACGTAATTGGCGGGAATATGCAGCGATTTGACACACGTCCGTCCTGACTGCGCACTAGCACACACTAACGAGGGAAATAAAATTGGGGTGGGGACACTGTCGGACTCATCGATGCAAAGTTAGGTTTAAATTACTTTTGTGCAGCGATATGACAAAATTTTGCGAGACAAGTACATTTATGCCTCTCAGTAATAAATATTATGAATTACGTAATAAAATATGCTACATATTAATAATAAAACTAATATTCTATGAAATAGAATAAGTTATATTCTTAAGTTACTTATTTTTATAACGATATAAGCGTTTTTGCTTGTAAAAAAAGTAGAGGGACAGCACCGATGTGACAAAAATAGACGTTTATGTATTTATTTCTACCTTTGTAAATAGACTTAGACAAATAATATTTTATGCCACAACCCAATAAATACCTAATGAATACAAAAAAAAATAGTACAGAACAATATTCCTTTTTTCAAATACTAATTTCAATGAAGACAAAAAAAAAAGTCGTTTGGGAAATTCACCCACTTATTATTTACATTTTGTTTCATAGTTTTGTAAATACTTTTACATAATTTTCGTAAATTTTGTATAAATCTCACACACATTCACAAAACTATATGCGGGCCGCACCGCCCTTTTTATATTGAAAATATTGAAATGCGATGTGTCGATACTGTTGTGATATGCGTGTAGCATAAGTCTTCGAATTATTTATTTAGGTGCCGCCGGGTTTTGGGTGTCTGTAGACCGCATTGTCACCAAGTACGGTTTTCGTCAGCCACAACGAAGTACCTTCATGTTCTTCGTGTTCTCCATACTGATCCTGCTGGGGCATTCGATGCTGCATCATGTCATGATGCGTCATCCTCTCGTGCAGCATTATTTGCGACTGACCAATGAGTCCCGACACAGGAGGCGCATTCAGCTGCACTTGAACCCGAATGAGGATGCTACTTTGGTAAGTAAGATCTTACAATAAAAGTTAGTAAGACCAAAAAACCAGACTGCTTAAGAAGCGTATTAATAAGATGTAAACGAGAAGAAAATCATGCTCTTCAGTCGGAGGATACATAATTGTTTACGAACTGGCTGACAAAAACCAAATTGTATCCTCCGACTGCACTGCATGATTTTCTTCTCGTTTACATATTTTTAGTTCGGGTTTTTTGGTTTTATTAACTTTTTTTTATTTACAAGTTTTTACCCGACTGCCGAAGGAGGGTAATGTGTTTATCAGTCTATGTATGTATGTAAGTATGTATGTATGTATGTATGTGTGTATGTATGTTTGTTCCTATGTGGCGTTCTAGAGACCAAACGCGTGGGCCGATTTTGATTGTTCTTACGTCAATCGATTCGTCTTAACCCCGCGAGTGTCACTGGCTACATGAAAATTGGAAAATAGGAAAATGGCGGTTTTTGGGCGCCATATTGTAGGGGCCCATTTTTTATTTTTCTTCCAAACCTATCGTGTGGGGTATCAAAATAAAGGATTTTAAGGGGTGATTTCAAAAATATATAACACTTATATGTTTAAATGTACCTAATTAGAAAAAAAAATAACTAAAAAGTTATAAATAAAAAAAGTTTATTAAAAAAATCAAAAAACCCGACAGCACAGCATGATTTTCTCCTTGTTTACGTCTTTTTAGTTCGCTTTTCAAGCAGTTGGGTTTTTTGATTTTTTTAATAAACTTTTATTTTTTGTTGTTTTTTTACGAATTACTATTACTACTATACATTTTTGTAATCACCTCTAAAAACCCTTTTTGATACCCCACTCGAAAAAATATGATCGAAGCCCCCAAAATATGGCGCCCGAAATCAGCCACCACGTCTGTTTTTTCTTAATGTTACTTATCTAAGAACACTTGGGCGGTCAATACCTAGCTAACGATGTCTTAGTTATGTAAATCCGTCTAGTGGTTTGCAAGATATGAGGTTATAAATAATATTACATACATACAAGATACGCACGAAAAACATAACCCTTTCCTTGCAGTCAGGGAAAAATATAGTAAGCCGTATTGTCGTGTGTTTAAAAACATTATGAAATATCTATTAATTTTCATAGTACGGTAAAAAGAAAACTTACCTTAATAAAAAGACAAGCAAACCATAGATATAGTTCTTGCTAAACTTCTTGGCCACCCTGAAGTTGGCTACAATGTCTGCGCAGTAGTAAATCTCATACAAAAAGAGCACCGCGCCGTGCCTTGTGCATCGGAAAGCTAACTCCTACAGATACGGCTAAGAAATTTGTCGAGAACTATGCTTACGTTGTTACACAGTAGTACCTGGGCGACCGAGCTCTGCTCGGGTAAAATAGAGAAAACGACGTTTTCTAAAAATGAAACCTAGCCAGATCGATTTATCGCCCCCTGCATACAAAACTTCATGAAAATCGTTGGAGCTCATTTAAAGGTATTAGATGCAGCTATTGGTTAAGCTGTGAACATAACAATGGTATAGAATTGATTATTCGGTCCTCAACCTGTAATGTGTTAGTATAATTCCAGATGGAGAGCGAGGCAGGTGACGCCAGCTACGGCGTATTAAAACTGCAGAGTCCCGTACTCTCAACAACCGGACAAGGTAAACTATTTTGTAGCAATATTAAATCATTAAGTCTTAATTAATTTTAAAGGTTTTCTATTTTAAGAGTTGTCCACATAGGACTGGAGACAATCAAGTAGGAATAGTGATGGAATAACCATGTTTTTCAGGCGAAATCGAGACAAACGCCTTCAGCTTCGCCAACCCGGTTTACTCACCGACAGCAGTCGCGCCCGCCCCGGCAGAGAGCGGTGTGGAGCCCTTCCCAGACAGTGTGACGTCAGAACCCTCGTCAGCTCTGCGCACCCCTCGACCTTCCTACAAAGTTGAAGACGTTGTCTTTGAATCACCCGAAAGACCGACCTCCTGGAGAGCGTTCAAACGTAACTACTTCTTATTATTTGCAAGAAAGTTAAGAATTTAAAAGTGTAGAGTTGTGTAGATCCGATTTAGACGTTATTCAGTAGAGATCGTAGAAACAAATTGGAGCCGACTATCTTCTGACCGTATGTGGAACTTCCATTACCTCTTCGACTCGGATTACTGCATACAGGCGCTAACACCGCATACAGATAAGTATGAACTTAACTAAAAATCAATCAAGAAATCAAAATCAAATAGTTTATCTCAAATAAATAATAGAGGGACTTTTGAAAAAAAAAACAGGTGACTCTAGTTGCAAATTCGCAAGAGTCAGTAGGTCTCAATGCAAGAAACTCCACGGACACTCATATTATTCACGTCTAGCCCGTTTTTGCAGGTGGAGTGTTGGCCCGCTGGGCGGTGGCTCGAGCGATCTACCCATACATGGTGTCTATCGGGCTGGTGTACTTCACGACGCTCAGCCTGTATCCTGGCATCGCGTCCGAGGTGCCGTCATGCCGCCTTGGCACCTGGATGCCCATCATACTCATGTCCGCCTTCAATCTCTTCGACTTCATTGGAAAAGTAAGCGCCTTGTTAATTTATTCTAGCTATATAGTCGATTGTGAATTGTTGCTAAGAATATTACTCAATAATAGTAGTTTATGAAACTGTTGCATCTTTGTTGCATAATAAGGGATATTAAAACATGAGTGTGTGTTTAAAAGTCGAGCCGTAGGCGAGGTTTTTAATAGTATAACACGAATGTTTTAATACCTAGTTATGTGCAGTTTCATACATTACTTTATCTACACTCATACATTGGGATTAAACCTATTATTTATTAAATACCTTTTTTGCATTTTCCATGCCATAAAGTCGTGATAGCATTTATCATTTATAATTTTCTCGACTTTGCTGGTAATAGACTATGAGTAATTTCCTTCGCCGCATCTAAAATATCGGGCGGAGTCAAATTTTATTCACATTCACTGATATAAGACATTTTTAAGCAAGAATATAAAAAACTCATGAAATTCAGTACAGCAAAACCTGCAAAACGTATGAATGGCGCCAAAATCCAGCACATCACCGCATTAACCGCGCATGCGCTAAGGCTGTGTACTGCGATTTTCATTCGCGCGATTTTTGTCCGCCCATTCTGCGACCTATGGAATTGTATGAAGCTGCTGGTAGTAAAAAAATCGTGCGGAAATAATACCGCAAGAAATCCGTGTTCTGCCACAGAATCCACCGCACCGCGGCGCAAATTTAATTCGCACGAATATTTTGAGCTCTTTGAACAGGTAGAAAAAGACAAAATTCGCGGGCATTGTCACAGACAAGTAAAAATTGGAATCAAATCTTTTTATAATAGGTACCTACTATAAAAATGGCAATAAAAAAAATATTAGTGGAAACTCCTTAGTGATTAACTTCTTGGATTTATCTTTTTTATCTTAATAGAAAAAAATTGTTTTACAGCATAATTTTGTTAGAGAAAAAGTGTTAAAATAAGATTCTATTTTTAAATTTCGGTATTTTGTTTATAAAGTATGTCAATATAAACTCGTTTTAAAGTTTATAATTCGAATATTACGATATCAGAGTAGATAAATATATATTCAAACTTTTTCTTATCGAACACCAACTAACTTGCCCATTTGTTAGAAAAAATGGAATGCCAACAAAAAGCTATTACATTTTTTTTCACATAAACCAACCAGTATTGAGGAACTTTTTCATAACCAACCTTAACTTATTATTCAAAATAGTGACTTTAATTTTTGTTTTAGATCGCGGCTGCTTGGCCCTATGAATGGAGTCGCAGTCAGCTTCTGATGGCGAGTGGTCTTCGGTTACTTCTTGTTCCACTGATGCTGCTGTGCGCCGCCCCAAGACATTCACCACATATTGTTGGGGACGTACGTATATAAAACTATACTGCTGTAGTTATAGATTTAAAAAAGAACACATTTTTTTACTTTTCTTACTCACTTTTACGTTTTTCAGGTCTACCCAATATTATTCTCGGTGGTGCTAGGTTTTACAAATGGCCTATTTGGCTCTGTACCAATGATAATGGCGCCATCTCGTGTCGGACGCGAGCATCGTGAGATCGCCGGTAAGAATAATATTGATTTCTAGTTTACACAATGACCTCATAAGATATTTAATTTATTTAAGTATCTACTTAATGATTCTCAGCTTGCGTTTTCCTAATGAAACCCACAAGCCTCCATTATCTTTTTTCCATCTAACTTGATCGCTGCCATGTTCGCCTGGATCTGCCGCGATACCGTTATCGTTTCCTGATACATGTGACAAGCGGCTAGTTCTACATTTACTTTGATTTCAACTTTCACTATTATTTTTTGTCGCATTGGCAGGTAACATGATGACTCTGTCGTACAATGGCGGGCTGCTGTCGGGATCGCTGGTGTCGTACCTGCTGCTTGGCATGCTGGGCCCACCGGCGGGCGCTCCGTGCCGCGTGTACCCCACGCCCCCGCTGCCCACGCTCCCTCCCGCCACGCCACCTAATATTACTTATGCCGTCACCGTGTCGCACTAACTGCTTACATAAAACCCGACCCTAAATAGAGATGGCAGCACATGTATGCTTCGGGGTAATTACAAGGAAAGGGATTACGAAAATATCGAACAAGTACTAAATCAGGCAACACTTTTTTTTATTTTTGTATTAAGTGACGTCTAACAGTTCAATAAAAGTGATTGGTTACTGTTTAACTGGACTATCCTGTGGAGACTAAACTAAGCCTCCAGCCAGACACAAATTTCTAAACCTAAGCGACTACGCTGCGTCGAGGGCTTCTCCAGGTGGGGTCGAACCTTGGGTCAGGGCGTCGCTGGAAGGGACAGCAAGGGGGCAGGCTGGATCTTGACTATTATTGATTCTTCCATCAGTTCGGAATGTAGCTACTGTGGAGAAGACTTGACAAGAAACTCCACTTTGTCTGTTATGAATTTGTTCAGCATTACGCGGCCTGTTTTGAACTAAATCGGGGCCGGTTTTTCGGGGGTTTCGCGACGGGCCTCCGCGGCCAGCACGGAACGGTTTTGTTCTATGTTTTTTGAGTGTGCTAGTTTCCCTACGACTCTCTTGGAGTAGGGTGGTGGCGTCATCGGGGGTAGTGAGAGTGTGCCTCGGTCGGCGTACTCGGGTGATTTAGGAGGGTTCGTAGCGGGTGGCCTCTTTTTGCTTTGACAACATTTATCGAAATGTCACCATTTTTGTAATTTACCCCAAAACACAATAACGAAACCGGAACCAGTTAAAATGGAATTTTGTTTATTAAGCTACATATTAAAGGTACCTACTTTAAGACTAAAAATTCTAGGCTATAATTTTTAGACATCGCGCGAGTACCTATCTAACTACTAGCTATTTGGATAAGATCTATTGTCATTATGGCCCCCTCTGTAGGTACACCTCTAATTCGGCAGGCCAACTTTACCACTATAATAGGTAAAGTTGTTCCAGTCCAATTATTGACATCTAGCGAAACTTGTTTTCAATTGTTTTTTTTTTTTATATAGCAATAGGCAATAGCCATTTCAGCCTTAAATATTTAACCAAGAAGAATGTTTTAGCTAGGTACTAGAATAATCCTACTTAATTAAAATCAATATATATTTTCGATATAGGTAATCTAATAAAAAATATTTACAAAATATGTATACGGTATTTCCTTTGGACGTTTACTAATTAAAATGACAAAAAACTTTGTATGATAAACATTTTGCATCTTTTTCCCTTTATCCCTAAAACTAAGCTATACTTATATTATATAACTTAATGCGTACTATAGATAAATTGAATTTCGGTCGAACTAGCATTATTTTGTCATTTAATTTTCGAGAGCGTAAACGCGCAGTTTGTGTTCTTCAACAAAACGTAGTCAGTATTTACTCACTGTTTGCAGCGTTTATGAACTACACAAACATATAAGTACCTAATTCCTTTTGGATTGTAAAACTAAGTTACTTACCTTATTAGTTAAAAATGTTTTAATTTTTGTCAGCGAATTTTTGCTACTAAGGTTAAATAGGCTCTTCGCATTGTTACCTAGAGTAGGTAATGAAAATAATGGTTATCTACAATTTTAAACTTACAGACTTTTTTAACGTAAATTTATACAAGTAAAATGATAATACTGTCACAAATTTACTTATATTTTGCTTAAAATGAAATGGTAAATGGTTGTTACAAAAACGATAAAACTTAGTGAGACTGAAAAAAAAATGTTAAGTGAGTGGAGTGACTTATGATTGTTGTAATGTATTTATGTATAATATCAACCTATGAAATGGCTACCTCTTGCTTTTCTACGAAACGATTTTGTTCTACAGTGTAGATATTTGAACGTATTGTACATAGCACCAGTGTAAATAATATTATCAATTAAATAGATACATATCTGGGTATTTCTTTGTTTTATTAATCTGATGGCCCAGAACGAATGTTATCCCATGCTTTAATAACGTCGCATAGCAGGGCCACGTCATACACAAGTCATGGCGAAATAGTTTCTTGGTACCACTCTATAAAGGCAAAGGCGATGTGAGGGAATGCAGCAACTATAGAGCCATCGTGAAGATCTGGGAACGTGTTATTAACTGCAGATTGAATCACTTTGACTCAAAATCAGTGCGGTTTTGTGGCGCAAAAGAGTACATCATACGCAATCCAGACAGTCCGAATAATGCTAGGAAAAAAAAGCTAAGCCAAATAATAAAATCTGCACATGACATTTTTGATCTAGAGAAAGCATTCGTCCACATACCACAAGATCTGATCTGGGAAGCTCTCAGACAACTACTAGTCCCTGATAATTATATGAATCCAATTCAGGACATGTACGAAACCTTTACCACGCAGGTTCTAAGCCCAGTCGGCATCAGTGAACAGTTTGAGCTGGAGGTCGGAGTGCATTAGGGTTCTTCTCTTAGCCCACTGCTATTCAACACCACAATTGACTATTTGACGAAACACTGCCAGAAAGAAATCCCCTGGAACATGTATACTGTATGCAGTCGTATACTGTATGTTGTTTTGATGTCGGCATATACAGACTATCTCCAGCAAAACTTCAATGCATGGGTTAGAGCACACATCCATCACATCATCAGCCTATTAATGTTACCACTGCTGGGACACAGACCTCCTCTCTGTGAGAGGGAATGGGCCGTAATCCATTTCACGGGCCCAGTGCGGGTTGGTGGATGCCACATGTCTTCTAATTTTTGGTTCTAGGACATGCCGGTTTCCTCACGATGTTTTCCTTCACCGTTTTGAGAGCAGTGGTGATGAAATAATTTACACAAAGTCAAGCGCCTGCCTGGGCTCGAGTCCACGACTAACAACTTGTAAGCCGCGGCCGATACCACTGGGCCACCACTGCTCTCTCTGGCTTAGAGCACTCGAAAATAATAGTATAAAAATAAGCAGGAAAAACCGAGCATATGTCATGCATATTTGATGGCATCTCAGACCCTGATAGCACAAAATTCACCATTGGTACATCTCAAGTCCCCACAGTCAAGCAGTTCAAATACTTGGGTTCAATCATTACTAATGATGAAAAAATTGATGACGATGTGACTCACAGAACAACAACCGGCTGACTAAAATGGCGACAACTCACAGGTGTCATTCTCCGGGACTTCGTCGAGCTTCATTGCCTCGGCGCTTTTCTGGTGGTCGCCACTGTTGATTCTGGCTTTCAGGAGTTGCAGTGGTTTGGGAATAGTGCGGTGGGATTGTCCCAAAAAAAAAAAAAAGGTGTCATATGTGTCAGAAAAATGCCCATATTAACCAAAGGCCATATTCACAAGACAGCCATACGCCCCGCAATTATGTACGGATCAGAATTTTGGGCATCCACTAAAGAACGCCTAAAAAAACTACATACAACGGAAATACGAATGTTGTGCTGGTCGGCAGGTGTCACCAGACCAGACGAGATTCGGAATGAGTACGTAAGAGGAAGTTTGAAAATCGCTACCATCATTGATAAAGGTAAGGAAAATCGACTCCGATGGTATGGCCACATCCAACGAAGGCCAGATGATCATATGGTGAAGCTTGCCCTTAACTTGCCAACGACGAAACGCGGACGTGGCAGACAAAATTTTTTTTTTTTTGGGATTCATCCAATGACTCTTCCCGCTCTGGGTGAGGCGGGAGGGCGTGTCAGACTTTTACCGATTAAAACCCACCCGTGTTCCTTCAGTTGCTTGAGCCAGGGCCGCGGTAACTCTTTTTCTTTAGCCACGACCCAGACAGGCATCGGCCCTCGCGGACCCCGTCAGCAGAACTGTGTGAATCTCTTTGAGGCGCGCGTGGAACATAACGCGCCGTCGACTCGGGCCTGGTCCTTATCGGACGGCGAGCTACCCATTACTCGCCGTCGGCAAGCCCGCGCCTACGGTGGCCGGGAATCGGCTTGCGACTCCCGACGCCCAGGGCGTCTCCTGCGGTGGCTAGGGGCGTGAGTGCGTCTCCGTTGCGTCTCCCTCACGCGTTCCGCCTCCTCCTTCGCGAGCATTACTGCTTCCCAGAAGTAGGTGCAAGCTTCCCATGCCCTCTCACTCCGTACCACCACCACATGCCACTTGATTGACGACGGTTGAAAAAGACCTGAAAGAAGTAAATCTGCCCAAGACCGTGCACAATGGAGAAAAAGAATAAGGAGGGCTGCTCCGCTAAGTGTGACCAACGGCTTATAGGGCAATTCGGTTTTGAAGTTGAAGCAGTTTACATTTCATCAAGAAAATTATTCTTGATTCTAATTTTATCTTTGTTTGTACACTCATCACATCACACATAGATCACGCACTCTACGCATTCATCTCCTTATCCTTTGAAACCAAACGAGGGCATTTATATTTTAATCGTTGCTATATAGCAACTTAATTTAAAACTTGTTGCACTATCTAAATTATCATGCAGTAAAAATCCAATTGCATTCACCTTATCGAGTATATTCGAAGCACTAAAGACCATAACTATTAGTGAGTTATTTATGAAGTTATTTTGTTATTTACATAAATACCTACCTACCTTATTTACCTTAATTATGTACCAGAATAAAATCACTCAGATATCCAGATCTTTTAACTTGTTTTTCAGTAAAAATGTTAAAGTAACTCTGATCAAGGTAATTTCGTAAACCACTCGCTAGCATATCGTGTTAACGAAGAAATAATATTAATGCAGTATCATCATCATGATCATCAGCCTATTAATGCTCCCACTGCTGAGACACAGGCCTCCTCTCTGTGAGAGGGAATGGGCCGTAAACCACCACGCGGGCCCAGTGCTTGTTGTGGATGTCACATTTCTTCGAATTTTTGGTTCTAGAACATGCCGATTTCCTCACAATGTTTCCTTTACCGTTTTGAGAGCAGTGGTGATGAAATAATTTACACAAAGTAAAGCGCCTGCCTGGGCCCGAACCCTTGACCTACACCTTGTAAGTCGCGGCCGGTACCACTGGGCCACCACCGCTCTCCAAAATAATGCGGTATACCTAACTAATATTTTTAATAGGGTTTAAAATTTTAGTTTTTATATCTAACACATAATATGGTCCCAATCGTTGACGCCTATCTTTATTTATTTATTTGTATTACTTATTTATTTAGATAACCTAAACCCGATAGACTAAACTAAATTCGTAAATTAAAATTTCTTCTTAACTAAGTAAACAAAAGTTGATGTGACATTAATTGATAAAGTTAAAAGTTTAATTAACTTTAAGTAAATTGATAAAATAATGGCAAAGGTCGTCCTATTTTTAAAGAGGTCTCCCAAACAATAGATCTCGTTACTGGTGGTTTCTCGTACTTACTATCTGAATAATCCGATAAATTTATGAACACACTAGCTTCTGCCAGCGGATTTGCCCGCGTGAAAGTCGAAAATTAACCTGAGGGATCATATACCCGGGATAAAAAGTGTCCTATGTGCTATGCCAGGCTATAATCTATCTCTGTGCCCAATTTCATCCATATTCGTTCAGGCGTTTTTGGTTGAAATAGTAGATAACAAACATACATACTACAAACACACAAACTTTCGCCTTCATAATATTAAGTGTGACAAAATATACAGTTTGATTCGGGAAAGTAAGCAATCTGCTTAGTATTTTGCCAACTAAGTTAGGGCCGCCTTCCAGTCTTACCGGATGCAGCTGACTTATTTTACTTGGAGCGACTGGGTAACTTAACTGGGTAACACGGTACCCCTCGGTAAAACTAGTGTCAAACTTTCTAGCTTCTGTCTACCCGTAACGACTGTCAAAGATCTACTAATGCCAACCGGAACCAAGATGACAGTCGCCAACGACCTTCAGGGAACAAAACGCGCACCCGTTTCACACACGCCTGACCAAAAATTCAGTTGTTTTTTGTGCTTTCCTTAATAACTTTAAAAAAAGGCTTAGATCAAAATGTAGATAATTAAATTGTCTTTGATATGGTGACAATTTCATTAAAATATGCTCAGCGGTTTTGGTGCGATTGTCGTTTTTTTGTCCGTTTTAGAAATAACTTTACAAATTAATTACACTATGTTATACGAATAAAACTCAAAATTTTCTGAGATGAAAATGATTTCATGTAAAACATATTTTCCAAAAATATACGACTAGCCGTTTAGACGTGATTCTCATTTTAAAATCGGCTACTGAGGCATACGGCAACCTCGGCCTGTAACGGATTGTTACCCATCCACGGGCCGACCTCCGCAGTAAGGATGTTTTCTGGGTAGAAAAAATTATAATTCTATTTAGTCCGTCAGTGAGATTATCAAATAATAATTATGGGACACGTATTTATTGCTTTACCAAATAAATTAAAATTTACAAAGATAAAGCGCATCAAAGTTCAGGAGTGGGAGCTTGTGACGTCACTATGTCAGTATAAAGTACACTAATGGCGTGACGGCACACGATATTTCAACGCAAAAAGTGAAAAAAGTTTTGTGCCCGTAAATCGTCGTCACTTTATGATTACGTGTCAAAAGAAAAATAAGTGTCTAATATAAGTTTTTCCCGAAACAAATATTAATTCTAATAAGTGTCTAATATTTTTTATTACTCTTCCTGACGGACAAAAATCAAATTTTCAGTTAACATTCCTATTGTTGCTTAGCCTTGAAGATCGATCCTTGCTGCTGATATTACAATAGCCACGAGCCCCTCCAGAAAAGTAATATGAATAATAACTAGTGTACTACATTACATTACTGACTTATTTCAAAACATTTATCAGCCGCGTTCGTCTGATCCGAGGGCAATGTCCCTACGTTTGATACATGCCATTTTAATATAATCGCCTTTGTCATTCATTCATAAGTGCCTATTTGCACTACTAAGGAACATGTTTGAAGACATTATTTTTTGCTTAGATAAAGTACATATAGATTAAGCCTTAAAATGAGCTTGATTGATAGAGCGAGATGTCTAATTGGCAGCTCCATGTAAATAATAAGGACAAAAGATTATTTTTTGTCTTTGTCACCATGGCCGGTTTCTGCTGTTTGTCAAACTCTAATATAATGGCAAGTTTGAAAAACAAACTCGGTTTTCTTTGGTTTTCTGTGATTTCGTGGTATTATTTGTTAATTGAGACAAGGAATTTGGGTTATTTATAGATAATACGTGTCAGTGCTATGGTGGGTTGTAGTGTTCTTGTTCTTGTTGTAACACCAGAACTATTGTTGTCTCATGTGCGGCCACGCCAGGGCTTCATCTATAGGTACTTTATCTAAGTTTTTATGCAATGATATTACGGTTTAATCAGTGATTCTAGCTTTGAAAGCAATCACACAATACTTGTATAAACAATTCAGTCGTGTCTCTCGTGGACTCCACATACTATAAATTATAATTTATGAAGTAATTACCTACATACCTAATAATAATTATGACTAACAAGTACTTATTTTTATCATAAAACAACATTCAAATAAAAAGAACGTATGTAGGTAACTACCACTAACGTAGGTGGTACATCCTTTCCATCAGAAGATAATTAGTTGCGATCCTTTTTGGTTCATGTCTGGGACCAATGATTCACTATAATATTTAAGCCGAGTCGTTAACTTCCTCACTGTCCCATTTTCGCTATTGCATTTTCCCCAAACTTGTTACGAATAGATAGATCTACACAAAAACATTGTGATGGCAGCAGCATAAGCGTTATAGCAACAGCGTAGGCGCGTAGCGTATACGGAGCATAGGCCAGCGTTGTAGCAGTACTGTAGGCTGATGATGTAGCAGCAGCATAGACCCGTGGCGTAACAGCAGCGTAGGCCCATGGTGTAGCAGTAGTGTAGGCTAGCGTCAGAGAAGCAGCTTAGGTACGTAGAGCAACAGCAGAGTCAGTCGGCCGTAGCAGCAACTTAGGCACGTAGAGTAGAGCAGCAGCGTAGGCCAGCATCTTAGCAACAAAACGTAAGCTCCGTGTAGCAGAGTAGACAGGCATCGTAGCAACAGCGTTGGACCCGCGTAGCAGCGTTGGCCGGCGTCGTAGCAGCAACGTAGGCTTGTAGGGTAGCAGCAGCGTAGGCAAGAGTCGTAGCAGTAGCGTAGGTCCCGCGTAGCAGCATACACAAGCATCGTAGCTACAGCGTAGGACCCGCGTAGCAGCGTAGGCCAGCGTCATAGCGGTAGCGTAGGCCTCGCGTACCAGCTTATGGAGGCTCCGTACAGCAGCGTAGCAGAATAGATCCGCGTCTTAGATGCAACTTAGTACACCGTCATGGCAGAAACTAGCCACAGCTTAGGCTCCGCATAGCATCGTAGATTTACAGCTCGTTCATGTGATGTACACGAAGATAAATGCCTAACACTTATGCAAGTTTGATTTCCTTCTTAACTGTTAACAGTAGTTGTTAGTATATTCTCGAAAAATATCATAATATAAATAGCATAGCAAATATCATTTAACGAGAACATCTTTTATGAACTTAGCGTAAGTGTAAGGTAATCATGGAGTCATTAGCAGCGCAGCATCAATAGTTGCTCGGCTTCGCAGTAATATTTTCTCTAGAGGTAACTGTTCGTGGCGATGCTTGCGCCATGCGATGTCAGATTTGCACCCTATTCTTATGTACCTACTACAAGGCATAAAATCAAATAGTTTATTTCAAGTAAACTTTAGAAGTACTTTTGAATTGTCAAACAAAAAATTAATAAAAAGATTACTAGACTACTACTAGTTGCAAATTCGCAATCGTCTGTAGGTCTCAATGGAGAAGAATTTGCAAGAAACTCCCCGGACACTCTTTTCCATCAGTTTTAATTACAAATTTTTGGTTACATCATTCTTCATCTTGTTGAAAAAATACATTTATGTGAGAACGATGTAAAAAGACGTGTACTTAAAAGCGTCTAGAGTAACAAACAAATAAAAAAAAAGCACTTTAACAGGCCGAGACAGCTAAGTTATGACCAATCCCAACTGATAGCGCCCGTTCACGAACATGACGCATGGATCGGCACCACTCAGCTCAACCATCATGAAGGGAACCGAATGATCCAACACATGTGCCACCATCAGAGAGAAATTAGAGAGAGCATGACACACTCAACTGCCAGGGCACACAGAAGTCAACGAACGACACATAGGTACAGTGAATGGTAGATTTATCTATAGTCAGAACATAGTACTCACACATGTGCTGTGCAGTTATATAATACTAAAAGAAATTGAGTTTATACAATACAACATTTTTTATACAGTCTTCAGCAGGTCCAACAATACTTCGAAACTTTTTAGGCCCCAAGGAAATCGCTCATATGTACCTTAATATAAGCATAATAAATATCCTTCTGCGAAATTCTCTTCAGCGTTTACAATTACCATGTTATGTAAGTTAGGTATACCTAATTGCGTACAATAAAATATGACGTACATAGCTTATTACTGGTTTAATTGTACAACCTGACCTGTGACCTATCTGTATCGGACACGTTTAAGTTCACTTTCGGCGCTTCATTATTACTACCTATTGTATTGAATTTCGTGTGAACTAGACAAAATAATAAGGGTATAATAACTTACCTACCTATAATAAAATGGGGAATTTTCTCTGTGCATTTTGTGGCGAACTCAGATCTATTAATTAAAGTTGCATTTTGCCAACCAGGGGCGGGGTTGATAAACTTATTTGTGTTGTATTCAACACGCTTCTGAATATTATATTTTCCAAATACGTAATTGATTAGTATTGCTTTGTTAGTAGGAGAACTTATTAGGTAATCGAGCTTTATTAGTACACATGTACTTATTTTTAAGTTACTATGTATGGCAGATTCATTGTGAGCATGTGTATGACACATGATAATGTGTCATGAACTCATGATACACGGAAAATTACTTCAAAATTTTGTTAGCTGCAACAGCCCAGTAGCAAGTGATTTTGAAAGTAAATATTTAGTAATTTAATTACTTTTCCTGTTACCAGGTTTTAACACAAAGCGGTATCTACGTAATAGGCCGGAGGTAGGTACATATCGGGAGTGTGGTCATGGCCGTGGCCATGTATGTTAGTGTAGGTACTTATATCTGAATCTGTTCAGACTATGTCCCATTTGCTGGCATATACTAAATGTCCCTTATTAGATGACCTGAACTATCTGTGACGGTGCAGTAGGTAAACGTGGCCATCCACCGGTGATTAGATCTACAGTCAACACGAAAAGAACCAGAAGCTTTCCATGTAGCTGTCAGGGACAGTCGGAGTGCACGAGAAGAACCTCCCCGGGCGGCATCTAGATCATAATAAATACGTCCAGCGCAGACCAACTGGCCACTCTTCTCACCACGATGATTCCTCTTACAAATTTAGAAAAATTAATCATTGACACGAAGAAGAAGAATGTAGCTGTCTCACACTATACTATCACATCCTGACCTTGATTCCTCCCACTAGATTGACCAAACAACCACATTGACCTTTGTGCCTGAACTTCAACGTCCATCCGTTCTAGATGTTTGTGATTTACGAGCATCAGCTATCCTATCAGTTATCATAATTTATGATTCACGGCTTCCTGTCAGGATGTGACAGTACATTGTCGGCAATCGTATTATTACCCGATTGCATTTTACTGGTGTACAGAGGATGCAAAATTATTATGATTATGTCTAAGTAGTTACAAGTCAGCTAAAAGGTAACTTTTAAATTGACATAGAAAATAGACCTTTTTATTTTTACACAGTTTCATTGCAACACTGTCTTGGAAGAGTTTAAGGGAGTTACCATAAAATTTCGAACTGAATTTACCAAAATTTCTACAAGGCATGATAATTAAAACACAGATTTGATTATAAATAATAATTTAATGAAGAATAGTATACATTATAATATCACACTTGGAGTGGCAGTGGCTTGTAAAGCCAACGGGAGGTCGTCAGGCGTTGTGTCGTCTACCGACGCTATTGAGGGTTGCATCCCTAGATGAAAACTCGAGTGGTGTGTTCAACACCGTTTCACTGGCCTATCTCTTGCGGCGGCGCGTGCGTGACGACTGCGACGAGCGCGAGCTCCACTCCAGGCTGAGGTCACTGCACGAGGGCGGCGTCTCCGGGAACTGCGCGTGCGAGGTCCAGCGGCACGAGTCACACGCTGACTTCGGCGTCTCCGGCACCTTCCCCGGCTTTCCACTTGGACTGTATGACTCCAGAATATGCTTGTAGGCGCACTCCGAAGGCTCAGGGCACCTTCCCCGGGCGGCACTCAGACGGGCACGCACGCAGGCGGTGCAGTAACCACAACTATCTTCGCTAAGAGCACTGCGAACCATTTTGAATAATGTGTGAATAGGTGACGCACTGAGAGGACTGAAGCCAGTTGTCAGAGAGCAATGATATTTATGCGCCGGCGGCGGGCGTCGCGCACGCGCCTGCCGATAACCCCGGCACCGCGCGGCGCCAGCTGCCGCCCGCGCTAACTAGCAACTGCGGCACGGCCACAAAAATATCCCTTTATTTTATAATTACCTACCAACATTAATGTAATCAAATACTGTAATGATTGGTCTGTGGTTACGTATCTCTGTTATTGGTAGATATGTAAAATATCTTGGAACAAATACATCTATAAATAACCTTTATGTTTAGATGCTAAGATTTTAATTGCAAATTTGTAAGTACCTCCTATATTATTCCCAATGGATGATAAATGAAGAAAGTTAATTTCTCTAACTAGGTCTAAGTATAATCTCAGAACTTTAGCCAAATAAAACAAAAAATAAAAACTTTTCTATTCTTCAAGTCATAATCATTTGATTTTCAGAATGTCGTGGTATCGTATTGTCGTGTGGTTTCTGTGCCATCTGTTAGGTAGTTAGGTATTCTATCTAGGGTGTAGGTGTAGGTAGACTAGTCTAGAGGAAACTAAAAAGATCCTCCAATCCTTATACAAACGGATAACACAACAAATTATCTAGGTACTAACGTAAGAAGGTAGTACCATGCAAAAGGAGATGAATTACCTATAACTACCTACCCCAGTACTTATTTCAAGTTACCGTGAGCATAATGTAGGTACGTAACTCTGACGAATGTGGCGTATGCGCTGTACGTGTCACACTAGTAGTAAATTATCTTGTAATGAGTACCTAATAGGTATAAAATAATCAGAGGATATTTTACGAGTTTAGTTGCACAGGGCTACAAACGGGTAGATAGCCAGCACCTAGTACCTACCTACCTACGTACCTATCACAAGTTGACGTAGGTACGTAGGAGCTGTCTGTAGGTACAAATTTATGAGAAAAGTAGGTATCTAAGGATATTCCCGAATCACGCTATGAACTCATTTTTTGTTGCTTCGAGAAAATTATTAGTAAGTATATATGCCTAAGATAATTTGCACAGCTGTTCCGTATTCATATTTAGCAACAAAACCAAATAATTACACAACAATTGTTTTTATATGTTTTAAAATTCACATATCGATCAGTAGACGTAGGTAGAACATTAGGTACGATTGTTATAGCATATTTTAGATAGAGCCAGCCCAAGTAACACATAAGCAGGATAAAAGTACACATTTTGCATATTATACAGTTCAAAGATGAATATAGTTTGTATAAGAGCTTTGGGAATAGCCAAATGCTGGATAAGGTTGAGTTCGGACCCATAAAATTCTTAACGCTTAATAAATTCTGTATTTCTGTCCTTACCTTCTTAACGCTTAATAACCAATCACCGTAGGATTATTATACAGACGTTATTTAGCATTACGCGTTTCAGATTGCTTAAAGCTGAAAAACAGCCCCGTCGGTAGCATTTGTCTGAATATCCATAATCTGTATTGCTATTATAAAAGCATTACTAAGCTATTAGCGCTTGAAACAGCTCAATGCTGAATAAAGTATCACCTTCTGAATAATATTGTTACATAATTCTATTAAACAGCTTGATACTGAATAATTGCTTTTATTTTATCTTCAAACTGGATAAGATTCTATGTTTTACTAATTATTCAGCTGCTGAATAAATAATATTATTTATGTTTTTATTAAGCTTTGTCCTGTTTAATAGAGAGTTTGAAACTAACTTATTCAAATTAAAGACCATATGTATGTTGTTATAGCGCCCATAGCTTAATACCAGCTTAATTAAAATATTATTCACCGTATTTATTTTTTGCGTTATTTAATATGAATCGGAAACCGTGGATAAAACGTAAGAGAACTGGTTACATCAAAAGAAAATTGTTAAAAGAATATTTAAATATCAGCAATAGTAATTGTCCAAGTGTTTCTGGTCGTCAAAAGATTTATGAAAATAGTTTGAACAAAACTGAACCCGGTCCCAGCCAGCATACGTGGTTGCCGTGCAATGAAGAGGGTTCCGTCCCCCAAAAAGTCAAACAGCATTGCGATTCACACAAGATGAGAATGCATCTGATGGCAGTGTACAGATATCGAAGAATAACAATGTAGATACATGAAAAATTTGATATTTCGAGAAAAATTTGAAAATGGGCTTTCGAAAAAAGATCACACAAGTAGCACTAAAGGATTTGGCAGAAATATTAAATCAAAGATTCCCAGACATTTTACCTAATGATCAAGGACAATTTTAAATATACCGAGACAAGTCCACATAAAGTCTATTGAGCAAGGTGAATACTGGCACAATGGCGTCATTGAGACACTTAAAAAATATTGATTAACACAAACATTTTGCCAGAAAACATATCACTGAATATAAACATGGAAGGTCATCCAATTTTAAATAGTCCCTTAGAAAGAATTTCGGCCAATTTTAATAGAAAAAGAAATGATTATTTTATTAGCAGAAGGTATTACAGTACAAGAAAATAAAATTTACGTTGTGATAAGATATTTTATTTGCGACTCTTAATTCTCCAACATGCACATAAATTTCTTCAAGTTTTTTCATGATTTTGTCTTGACTCTCCATAATATGTTGTGGTTTCGCGTATATATTCTTGATTCCTTCTAGAGTCTGTACGTCTGGTGTCCATCAGTGCCAAGTGACAGCTGCACGGCTACGTTTTCAATTTGCCTTGAGGTTCAGTTCAGTTTTCAATTTGACAGTTTCGGGTGGCTTGATGTACTGGCGTTTGTACATAAAACAAATAACAAAACACGGATTAAACAAGGGCCCAGTCCACATACATTACATTACGTTACATTTTTAATCATAAATGAGATTTTCTCGAAAAAAAATGCAAGCTTAGACGCTATAATTTTAAATGTAATGAATTCAGTGAAAGCCGGGCGTGAAATTCCACAATAGAAAAGGTTTTTGTTAGATCGATTAGAGAACCCTAAAAATCTGAATAATTTAGAAATGTGATCAACTATATAATTGATATTCAGAAGTTAGTGTACTGAGACTACTTTTTTCAAGTTATAGCTTAGTAACAAGGCATGTGTGCACTTTTATTCAGCATTATACACCAAAACAATCGATCGCCATTAAAAATCTTTGTAATTTATACTTTCACGGAATTTACGAGATACCAAAATGCTTAATCTTACAACTACAACATTTTCAACTCGATTCAAGTTATTTTGTTGGATTAAAATTGCTAGTATTAGCTATTTCGTCACAAGTACTTTTGTCAGACCTATTATGTATATATGAAAATACTATTTACTATCTATTATCTTGATTATTAACGCGGCGCGTAATAAATAATGAAAAAAAAACATACTATTCACGACAAAATTACTTGCGCACTAACAATTAACATATAGCAGACCTCTAACTTGTAAATTAAAATTTACTTACCGATTTTATAAGTTCACCATGTCAAATCACATTTAAATTCGACATCGACATTAAAATATTTAATCCAATTGAATTATTTTCACAATTTGTATGAATATTGTTTGTAAAAGTGTGAACAATAATTTAAATGCTTAATAAATTCTGAATACAATAACCGATTCGATTAAGCTGAGTAACTCAGTTGTAAGAGCTTAATAAAAGCAATGTGAGCTGTTATTCAAAGGTTATTAAGCTAATTGAAACGTTATTAAGCTCCTACTCATATCTTGCTCAGATGTTATTCAGCGTTAAGCATTCAAAATTGGGGCCCTTTTTGCTTGAATAACAGCTGAATAGACGGCTACTCAGACGTTATTCAGCTTACTATTCAGCTTATGCTCTTGATGATTGCTCTTACTCAATCTTTATTCAGCACGTTTGTGTTACTTGGGAGCTGCTCCACATCGCTACCGGTTATTACCAGTCTATCATACTCGTTAAGGATCGTTTTGCATTGATTCGTTATGTAAATAACTTATCTCTATTTACAAATATATTGGGCGGAATGTGATTTATGAATCTATGAATTAGAATTCAAACATGAGAAGGACACTATCAACTATCTGCAGTTCTGCACTTTAGGTTGATATCTTAGGTATCTATTCATAAACACAAACAAGTGCAATCAGAAGTTGAAATACTGAATGACTTCACAAAAACCTTACTGAGTGCAGAACAACAGTAAACAAACTCATTTTGTCTCGTCTACGAACATACAAGAAATGCATTCTGGAATCATCTGGACGAAGCTCTGTGACTCGCCTCTTATCTATCGGCCAATGTGGTGTAAACAACTCGACTATTTATAAAGTCCTGCAAATAACTTGACCACTTTATGACCCATCGGGCCTATCAAAGCCTCACTCTAGGTCGGCGATGCCACACACAATGCTTCTCCACCATGATAAAAAAAGATACTTAGATAGGTATACAGAGTAGTATTATATTATCTGTGACAATGTTCAGCGTACAGGGGCGTGTGCTCAATCTGAGGGTGATAATTCTATCACTTATCGGGTTATATCCCAGTACATGGTTGTTTAGGTGGTGCGGCACCCATATAGCAACCCCGTTGGTGCTGGAGTCCGAAGGGCCAGAGAAATATAGCGTATTTCCGTTAGAGGTTTTCTGGTGTCCTTGCCCTCTCATGTGCGTCTCGGTTATTCCCAACAAAGCCAGTTTGTGGATTTCAGCTTCTTTTTCCACAATGTGCAGTTTTCCCGGAGCCAGAAGTCCACGGACATTCCAGGTAGCGATCCGTCGTTGTTCTCGGATGGAAACGTTAGTTTTATGATCACCGGTAGCATGTCTACTAACAAGGACCCGGTGGTCCGTCTCTGTAGCAGCTTCGGTCACCAATTTCACACCATCCAGCCCGGCAACCGAATGGCGCCGATTGTTAGTCGGATCGTCCAACAAGGTAGCTCTCTGAATTGTACTTTCCATAGGGGGATTTTCTTGGGTATGTACACGTGGTGGCCACCCAATTCCTTCCACGGCAATCTTTTAGCGGTAATTTCAGACCTCACGGCCATTTGTGAGCCGCTCCATGCAGTGATGGAGGTGGCGGGTTAATTAACCGCGGCCCGTGACTCGGCGTTGAAGGTTTTATAGCTGGGTTATTGTCCTTCTCTTCTCCAGGCAAACCCTCCTCCTTTCTCATCCGGGCTTGGGACCGGCGGAGTTAACAGAAAACCTATTCATGGAAATTTACATGATTTTCATAATAAAGTGGTCGAAAAGTTTTCAAAAAACCCCCGAAGATTATGTTTTAATTAACCTTATCAAAAAAAGACCACTATAATATTTAAATCTGGTACATAATTACAAAAAAGAAATACAAATTTATATTCAAATTCATACTCCCAAATTATTTTTATTCTACTTTTCTAACAGTAATAACTTATTTAGAAGTTTTATTTATTGTAAAGTCAAGAACTCGTGAAGCTTTGCACGTTAGACTTTGTACCGTTATTATTACAATCGCTGTAGATGTACGGCTCGTACTACAAGTGAAAAGCTTCATGTGCTCTCGACTTTACCTACAATTCATACTTTTCTCATTCTCCATATCAACTTGCCCCCCCCCCCCCCTCCCCTTGGCCATCGGCTGGCGACGCCCTTGGAAAGTATGTTTCATTTTGTAGACGTGTTTTGTTATGGAAGTCAATTCTTCATTGTTCTGGAAGTCAGTTCTTTTTACCCGACTGCCGAAGGAGGGTAATGTGTTTATCAGTCTATGTATGTATGTATTTATGTATGTATATATGTATGTATGTATGTATGTATGTATGTATGTTTGTTCCTATGTGGCTTTCTAGAGACCAAACGCGTTGGCTGATTTTGATGATTCTTACGTCAATCGATTCGTCTTAATCCTGCGAGTGTCACTGGCTACATTAAAATTGGAAAAAACAAAAATGGCGGATTTTGGGCGCCATTTTGTGGGAGAAAAATTTTTTTTTTTCTTCCTAGCCCATCGTGTGGGGTATCAAAATAAAGGGTTTTAAAAGGCGATTTCAAAAATATGTAACACTTATATGTTTAAATGTACCTAATTCTAAAAAAATAACTAAAAAGTTGTAAATAAAAAAAGTTAATTAAAAAAAATCAAAAAACCCGACTGCTTGAAAAGCAAACTAAAAAGACGTAAACAAGAAGAAAATCATGCTGTGCAGTCGGAGGATACATCTGGGTTTGGGTTCGCGAATAAGTATCCTCCGACTACACAGCATGATTTTCTTCTTGTTTACGTCTTTTTAGTTTGCTTTTCAAGCAGTCGGGTTTTTTGATTTTTTTTAATTAACTTTTTTTTTGACGACACGGTTGGCGTAGTGGTTGAGCGAACGGCTGCTGCGCTGCGTGTCGCGGGTTCGATTCCCGTACGGAACAAATATTTGTATGGCCTACAGATATTTGTTCCGGATCTGGGTGTAGTGTGTATGTGAGTTTAAGTGTTTGTAAATGCACCCACGATACAGAATAGTACATTGTGATACAAGGGTGGAAAGTAGGTTATTGCAAACGAGCTGTCATTAACAAGCCCGAGCCGAAGGCGAGGGTTTTTAATGAGACGAGTTTGCAATAACCTACACGCCCGTGTATCACACGATATTTTTCAATACAGTTATGGGAAATAGTAAAAACAAATCAAAGAATTGGATTTGTAAATTCACAAAAAAATAAAATTATCGCGCGTTTTTGCAACTGGACATTTTTTTTTACAACGAAAACAGCCTACACAGCCTATTCGATTTTTGACAAATGTTGATGTGAAAATAATTAAATTGAAACTGGTAATTAAATATATTAAACAACCATTTGAAAGACTTTTGAGAATTAAATGCTAAAACGTACGGAATCATTAATTTTTCCTCGTATAAAATCTATTCCATTTTATTCTATGTATGTAAACTCCTTGCTACTAAACTTTTTAAATTGACTTATAACTAAAGGCGCGTTTTTGCAACTGGACATTTTTTACAACGAAAACAGTCTATACAGCCTATTCGATTTTAGACAAATGTATGTGAAAATAATTAAATTAAAACTGGTAATTAAATATATTAAACAACCATTTAAAATACTTTTGAGAGTTCAATGCTAAAACGTACGGAATCATTCATTTTTCCTCGTATATAATCTATCCCATTTTATTCTATGTATGAAAACTCTTTGCTACTAAACTTTTTAAATTAACTTATAAATTTAAAACTAAAATGCAAAACTAATGATCGAGCTCGTAAACAAAAGTCACGACCGCGTAACAGAAAGATGCCTATGCATAAGATTTAATTTTCGAATCATAATTATAGCCTCTGAAAGTACGTCATGTTTAACAACTGTATTGAAAAGAAATTTCTAGTGTAGGGCAAGGTATAAAAAAAATATCATGAAAATCATTTATAGCCGGAGGACTTTTCATTACAATTCCAACAAGCCTAAACACTATTGGGATACCTATATTGTTTTATTACGGAGTGCCGGTGCCATCTTTCGGCTTCATCACCAGATCAGTTCGTTGGTACCATTTTTATTACAACTAGCGCATGCACCCGGTTCTTTTCAAGGTATGTGCAGAACCGCAGCCTAATTGCGTAAGTGAATTCTGCAAAGGAAACAAGTCGATTCTTTCAAAGAATCAGAATCATTTCTTTCAACTTTTTCGGTATTGCGAAACTAATTTGGAAAGTTAGTGTAGCTTTCCAAATCCTCCTTTTAGTTGAACACAGACTACTTAGAGATACTACGGAGTTGAAGATACTCGTATATGACATTTGCATTACATAATACCAATAGTGAAGTTTATCTCGATTCTTCCGATTTCATTCATTCTTTTACAATCAATTCTACGTCAAAATATTGGTAATGAAAGGAGCATAACCTTTCCGTTTCAGAGTGTAATAAGCAATACGAAAAGTCGTTTTTGGGAAGGTTCCAACTTGTTTGCTTTGCAGAATTCACTTACCTACGCAATTAGGCTGCTGGTACCCCCGGTTCTTTAAAAATAAAACGTAAACTGTTTACATTATTTCTTCTATTCAATATAGTTACTTACGTTATAGTCCAGGAAATAAACACATTTGCTGCGGTAAAATCCTAGTTAATTACTTTCACCGGAATAACGTTCATTATGGTAGCAATAACGTTGCCTGAAAATTCCATAAAAATCGCTAATGAACAAGAAGAAATGGGCTGACAAAAATCAGTTTCTTGCTTATTTCCCGTAAAATGTTGGTATTACTGCAATTTATGCAAGAGCAAGTTTTCTCCTTATTAAATTGTGCACAAAAAAGTCCTGCATAAGATTCGCTAAAAGCCACAAGAAAATTATAAAGAAAAGTATCTACATACACTAGTGTGTAGATACTTTTTAATTAATACCAGAAAATTATAAAAAAGAAAAGTACCTAGTATTGTCACTAAAGACTGATGTGTTACAAAAATTGCAAATATATGTTGATTAGACAAATTTAAACTATTTTATTTCATATTCCTAGTGATAATTGTTGCTTATCCTGTCAAATTCTCTATTATATTTCATATCCGATCCTAAAAAAGCGTAAAATTGTATCACCTGGAACCAGGGGAACCGGTTCGCCCGGTTCTAACAACTGCTTACCAGACCCGGTTCTCAAAAACCTGGAACCGAATGCGGTTTTGCATGCCCTAATTAGAACCATATATTTAAATCTGCTTCATCACAGTCAATTAAATATTAAAGATATCTCATACCCAAAACATACCTACGTAATATTAGGAGGTTCCAGTGGCCAACTGGCCGTCTGTGGTCTTCTTCATCAGTTCCACTTCATCAAATGATACTTTCTGAATGCAAATGCTTACCTTACTACCATGTTGATGAAAATACCAAAATCACTATATGTAGGATACCTATAAAATTAGTGGAGTTGCCTCGATTTGCATGGGATCCCCTCATCAGATCCTGACCTGGTGTGAGATCCAAACAAAAAAAGAATTTTTTAAATCGGTCCATAATTAACGGAGTAATAGGTGAACATACACAACATACAGCCGAACATAGAACCTCCTCCTTTTTGGAAAGTTGGTTAAAAACATATAATACTAATAGTTCGATTAGTATAGAGTCATTCATTGATTGAGCGCCCTTCGAGATGATGAAACTGTCGTATCTCGTTGCGAACGGATTAAAGATACCTCGGGTATTTACGAGTGCATGAGTAACACTACATCGTTCTTGCAGACAGCCAAATGACGCAATAAGGACAAATTCTCAGTGATCACAATGTTTTGGTCAAAGCACAAAATTTTGGTCACGCATATTTTTATTTTTGTTTAACTAATATCATAAGGACAGCGAACGTTCTTTGCTTCCACTTAATGAAAAATTACATTTCATATTATCATTGATTTGAAGATAATTTGAAGTTTGTTTTACATTGATTTTATTTGAAGCTAACTGGTGGGTGACCTTACGCTTTTAGAGTAAGGTTATTTTGGATAGATGTTTACAAGTTATATACATTTGTCCCATACACACACTCAAAATAACCTTACTCTAAGAGCTTATGGTCACCCCCCTGAGTCACAAATTAAGATTAGGACGGGAGCGCCCGCGTATCCAAGTGTTTCTTATCATTTTTTAAAGAAAAAAATATATACATTATAAGAAAATTGAGGGGTTTTTCCTTTTCTCTTACAACACTTCGCCTCAAATATTATTACAATTTTTTTTTTCAGAATAAGGTTAAACGCACTCTAGATACTGAGAAATGTTCGCACGTCTGAGCCCTCATTATAATTTAGAAAAAGTAAATAATATAAAGATAAGAGGTCATTTACTTCGAAGTTTATAATGAGTACAATGTTCATTTGTGTTTTAAGGTCACTTCAGTATGGAAAGAACATGTTTAAGGCATGACAAGTGAAATAAAGTAGGAAAGGGAAGTCGAATAGGCTTTGTATTGCAGACCAGTAGAAACCACCGTATATTTACTTCTATTAATTAAAAGGTAAACTGCTTATTTTTCTAGCGGTAACGATTAACAACTACGAAAATAAACATAAGTAGATGTCCTGTTAATGGGCGATTTACATTATTATAAAAAATCTTTAAGCAGGTAACCTATTCGTTATATCTGACTGAAAGAAGAGAAACTGGACGAAAAGCGAAAGTTTCTAGAGAATGAGACTTACCTAGAAGTTCACGCTTTTTATCCAGTCCAAGAAAGCCGTACATAATAATTATTATAAATAGGTATAAAATATAGCCCTTACTGCGAACAAACACCGAACCTGTGACCGAACACTACACAACACCGATAGTACAGAAATGGCAGAAAGTAAAGATAATGACGAAAGAGTACTAATACATTAAGCCCAGGCGACTGCCTGGATAGACTACTGGTACTAAGCCTCCGAGTAAACCAAAGTAGAACACAGTTTTTTCGAGGTATTGAATAATAAATCTTATGTGAACGAGATAAAGAACAAACAAGCGTGAGACGTCTCTCTCCACGACCCGTTAGATCTGCCTCGACGTTCGTACAACTTTGCACTTTTTGACATTGTGCCGTAACCGTGTTTTTATGATCTGAGTATAAACTTCTGCACTCTTCTTTGGTCAGCGTCAAGCCTTTCGGTTTCATAAAAAAATGTTTTACTGATGTTAGGCTTGGCGCACACTAGCAGCAAGAGGCGTTTTGTAGATTGCAGAACAATGAAATATGGTTCTTCGGTTCATAATAAAACATATTTATAATTCTATAAGTTTTCAAGTGGTTTGGATCACCTTAATATTCTTTAGGTAATATATGCCTCACAGGGTGAAACGGAATGGTCATATTTTTAAATCCGCATCTGCCCATGGTCAGTGGTGTCTCATCCCATACAAAGAAACCGTGCCGACGTACTATACTGATTATTTTTTGTACATCGATCGCGTTCGGTTCCGTTCAGTTCCATTCCACAGATATAGATGGTGATCTATCTATCGCCGTGGAAAGGAAATGAACGCTATCGATTTACAAAAAATAATCGGTATAATCATATGAAAATCGCTAGTTACGTCAGCACGGTTTCTTTGTGTGGGATGAGGCATCTGTATGCTATGCTAGTATTATATTATCTGTGCCATGGTTATGAAAAACTTCCTTCAAGGAAGCCATAGTGAATTCTCAATAAAATATTGTACCTACCATACTAACTTTGATCAGTTGATGATTGATAACTTTGTACTTATTGAAAATCCTTTTTTTTTTAATATTTTGCTCACGAACTTGACGAACATTGTTCATTTCCATTCAGATTTTAAAATATGTAGCGTCACATCGCGCTTAGTGTGCGCCAAGGCTTAATCTACAAAATGACGAACATAAATGGGGCGATGCTGGCTCGTATGTTTATATAAATTGCCTGTTACCAAGTAATTAATTACATACATATAAAAAACATGAAATTTAAGACAAATTTGTTATTTTACAGATATTGTTATCTACATAAGTGATAAACCAATAAGTTTGTTCTCAGACAGACAAAACAGGAATAGGTACCGGTTGCCAAGAGATAAATGGGTTTAAATTCTACGAAAAACAATTTTAATTTTAGCAACAAGATGATCAAAAATAACTGAATTATCAAATGTTGCGTAATTATGTGTATTGTTCAGAGCTAACGAGCCATTGTCGGAGTTCGTGCACTTTGTGCGGCTAAGCGATTAGCAATATGATTCACTTTCTAGTAAATTTGTGATTATGACATAATTTGATTATATTTTACACAAAGAAACATCATAGTGAATTGTGTGACGTCAGTCCCGTCAGACAACACTATGATAAATAACAACTATACAAATCCGAATATTTTAGTTGATCCACTTACTTCGCCACTAACAATAACCATACACCTAATTATAAAACTAAAATTCAATAACTACCATTTATTATAGTCATGATTAACGACCACTAATATTAAATATTTTACAAGTACAGGAAACATAGTAGAGACATAATATATTATTATCTATCATTAATTATAATTATTGATGTTTAATTCAGTTCCTTCATTTGAACATAAACTTTCACAAAGGTTATCGAAAGTATCACTTTTACAAAGAACACTCAGGGATTTGAGATAGTGGCAGAAGCGATTGTTCCTTTTCATGTTTGTGTCGTTCTTGGACTTCTCGAGCCTGCATATAGTTCGGCAGGAGGACCAGTAGTCTAGTGCAAGAGCTCTCCTGTCCAAAGCTGCCGACGCATTCAAATAGCCAGTCAAGCTGTTGTGCCGCGATACAACCCTGTCTCTTTGTCTGTAACAAAATATAGTAGGAAATTAGCCATTACATAATAACCTCGCATTTACAAGATAAACGTAATTTTAATACGTCAAATCTTAAGATGACTTTGACGAAATCTTGACCCTTGGATAATGTAGGAACAGTTTTGGGGCCTAGTTACCAAACCTTTTAACACGTTAGTCACTCAGGGATGTTGACTAGATTAGGCAGGTATCTGCTTAATCTAGCGCGGTAGAATAATTTGTGTTTTTTTTTTAGTAAAATTAACTTTTCATGGAAGTGGACGTCAAGTACGGTCGCGGGTTTATCCGAGCGCGCTGCTCCCACGCCGACCTCTCCAACACAACACGCGCCGGCGGGCGGCGATCTCAGTACCATAGCACAGCAAGATAAAAAAATCATCCAATTTGTTTAAACTAATTGCAATCATTCGAATCGCACTCAGATTATTTCTCACATTATTTTTAATGTAATACTCCCAAAGTGGCAAGATTTTCGTTAGCACTTGGCTAAAAGTAATATTAGTAAAGATCGTCAGATACTCGTAGTACCTCTTTCTAGGTGCTAATTAACAAACAAAATTAAACTTTTTTCAACCACAAAAAAAAGTTGTAAATTAATTACATGTATTATGTGTAAAATACGCCAGGATGTGTCATGTGGTGCTTAATGCCTCGCCACGTCTCGGTATGAACTGACCCTTAGTGCGCAGTCCCATTCAAAGCTATTAAGGGCCTACAACCGCTTTAGTGCCGTAAAACGGTAACTTTCTAAAGCAAAGGTACTCCTTAACGGCTATGTTAAAAGGTTTGAAAATATAAAATATTTATTATTGTTTCATTTACATTATTTGTGAAACATGGTTCTTTCATATAACAAATAGATTTGCTTTAAAAAAATAATTAACAACACGATATTTTTCGCTACTTTTTACAAACAAAACTGTCCAAAAGGAGGTTCAATATTGATATTCTGATACCGAGCGCACGGCTAGTACTGCGTTAACATTGGGGGATCTACACTGCAATTAGGTACATCTACATGGTTAGAAGAAATGGCAATATAATACTTTATCTACTCTCATATCGTAATATTCGAATTATAAACTTTAAAACGAGTTTATATTGACATACTTTATAAACACAATACCGAAATTTAAAAATAGAATCTTATTATAACACTTTTTCTCTAACAAAATAATGCTATAATACAATTTTTTTTCTATTACGATACAGGACAAATCCAAGAAGTCAATCACAAGGAGTTTTCATCAATTATTTTTTGTAATGCCATTTTTATGGCACCTATTTAAAAAGATTTGATTCCAATTTTTACTTGTCTATGACAATGCCCGCTTCATGCGTAGCACGCACTGCGATTTTTATTCGCGCGAATTTTGTCTCTTTCTACATGTTCATAGAGCTCAAAATATTCGCGAGAATTAAATTCGCGCCGCGGTGCGGTGGATTCTGTGGCAAAACACGGATTTCTTGCGGTATTATTTCTGCACGATTTTTTACCACAATGCGAGCAACTTCATACAATTCCATAGGTCGCAGAATAGGCGAAAAAAATTCGCACGAATAAAAATCGCAGTGCGTGTTAAACCTTAGCGCATGCGCAATGCGGTGATGTGCTGGGTTTTGGCGCCATTCATATTTTGCAGGTTTAGTTGTATTGAATTTCATGAGTTTTTTGAATTCTTGCTTAAAAATGTCTGATATCAGTGAATGTGAAGAAAATTTTACTTCGCCCGATATTTTAGATGCGGCGAAGGAAATTAGTTATAATTAATTACCAGCAAAGTCGAGAAAATTATATGATAAATGCTATCACGACTTTATGGCATGGAAAATGCAAAAAAGGTATTTAGTAGGTTCAATCCCAATGTATGAGTGTAGATAAAGTAGTGTATGAAACAGCACATAACTAGGTATTAAAACATTCGTGTGAATACTATTAAAAACCTCGCCTACGGCTCGGTTTTTAAACACACACTCATGTTTTAATACCCCTTATTATGCAACAGTTTCATAAACTACTATTAATAGCTCTCCGTGGTGTCCAATGGAGAGCTATTATAGTATAGTATATTAGGGTGCTATACCTAAGTTAGGAAAATAAAAATAACAGTAATTACCTGTGTAAAGTCATTCCCGGAAAACTTATATCTGTTTTTCTTTCACAGCTTAAAACATCTTGTGCTGTCTTAATAGAACTAGACACCATTGTTTGACAAATCTCACTTGTGATTTCATACTCTTTGTGATAATATTCAGAGTTTTCTTTTTCTGATACACTGTGCCCTGCAGGGTAACACCAGGGATATGATGCGATGTTGGTGCTTGCATCTGGATCGATATGACTAAAATAGTCTGACAATGAGAAAGCATCTGCCGCATTAGCCATTGCTTCCAGTTCAAGACTAATCTTGTCATTTTTCTGTTGAGCGTTTTTGTGAATTACTTTTAAAGGGGTATCAATATTACTTTCTGTAGTCAAAAGACCTGGCATACTCCACCAAATATTAAATAACTGTAAAGGAGATGTAAAGTTTAACAAATTCGAATATTTAGAAGCAAAATCCGTCCATAAAGTATTAGTTTCCAAATCAAAATTATTATTTACTGATGAAATAGTTCTTGTTTCTGAATCATCATTTTCTGCCCAAGATGGGCATGAGCTTTCTTCATCAATGTTGCTCTTGTAAAAATCAATATTTTGTGAAGCTGTTTCATCGTCTGAGGTAACACCATGTACATAACTAGGTATACAGAATTGTAAATAATTAATTGATTTTCTAATATCTCCTTTAAAATAATTTAAGAATTTGGCTCCAACCCCTGGCCAGCATATTCCACTATCAGCTAGGCACATTATATCTAGCCATGTACCTAGCATCCTGGGTAAAAGAGGATACATCTTCAAAAGTTTTCCATTTTGCAGGAATCTTTGCAAATGAGGACACATTAAGGATGATGTTATCAGTATGACAGGTCGTTTAGAACATTGTACTAGCTGCACAATAGCTGAAGAAAATCCATCATCCTGATCAAAAACAATATCAGCATCATCAATAAGGATTAGAGATGAATCTGTTCTTGTACTTTCTTGACTTAAAGTTGCACCACTTAGAACTTCAGATTTACCTGATGGCTTTTTAGTTTTCTCATTGTCGTTTGACCTTTTTGGTCTACCACGCTTTTTATTCTTTTTTGTCAAGTCAGGTTGAAGTTTTTCTTGTGACTTCTGACTATTGTCTGAATTTCCCGTACCTCTATTAACCTTATGGGATTGGGTGGCTTCCTGCAAGTCCTGCAGCATTATTTTCCCTGTTCTTTTACTGCTTGCATTAACTTCAATCACCTTCATGGCTAAGTCTGAAGCAACAGCATAAATACTTGCAGTTTTGCCACAACCTGTGGGGCCAGTCAATACTAGAAGATTATTCATTGTCTTCATACTATCTCGACTATCTGATTCAGATTGATAATAGTCTGATGAATCAGACCCAGGTTTAGATTTTGCTTTTGACTTTAACTCATTCTCAGTCCATGAAACCAACCATTTCTTTAATTCTTTTATAGTTTCGAAATTACCTATAATTTGATTTGTTGAAGTAGCCTTGTATTTGTCAGTCCAATTTAATCTATCAGGGCTATCATTGATAACATCCACTATATCACTCATAATTTCAATACTGTTATCTACATCTACATAATTACAGTCTTTAAATTCTCCCTTTCCTCTACTTTTTAAATGCCGATATGTCCTGTACACTGGAAACTTTGGATGTAATTGTTTCATATTCTGTAACATTGTCTGTGTGCTCTTCTTGTGTTTAGTATCTATGTTGCAAGCGCCAGTTGTTTGATTAAGATGTAGCAAATTTTGAAATGCATTCTTTTCATAAGTCAATGGAAAAGTTTCTTCACTCATATTCATCAAAGGTATATTGATAACCAGTTTATTCTCTTTTGAAATTCCATTGCTTTGTTGCACATGCACAACAACAGGAAAGCTATTGTCTGGAATGAAGTTATTTTTTTGCTGTTGAACTATTTTCTTCAGTTTGTCTGGCACTCCACTTTGTAGAAATTTCTGTTTAGCTTCTAAAGCAGCTAGATCAGGTTGTTTAGATGCAAAAATGGGAGCCAGTTTTGCAGGTTTCTTGGAAGTTACTACATTCTTGAGAACTTTCTCTTCTTTTTTTGTTGATTTAGGTTTTGCAGGTACATCAAGAGACTGCTCTGATTTTAAAAGAACAGGATTATTATCAGTTGCCACTTCTTTGTGCTTCTTCTTTTTGGGAGTAAAGATTTGTAATTCTTCATCAGAGCTTGACAGGCATGCATCATCAACATATTTAACAGGTCTTTTCACTGATCTCTTTGGTCTGTTCTCAATATTGACTATAATATTTGTATCCTCAGAAACAGTTACTTTGGCATCAACTTTAGATTTTCGTTTCCGCTTCTGTCTCTCACTCTTGACTTCTGTATCATCAACCTCAATAACATCCTTCAAAGTGACAGTGTCAACTGATACTATCTCAGGTATATAAACATCATTGGAACTAAGTACTTCATCAACGTGGCCTTCTTCTTTGATTGTTTCGATATTTTCCTTTATAATCACTTTATTTTCCTCAATAATACTGCTGGTTACTCCATTGGTATCTACTTCATTATTTTCTATCAAGTCACAGGAGTCTAAAGTGTCCTTTTTTAGACTTAACTTTTTCTTTTTGCCTCGTTTTTTATTTCTGGGTTGTAGCTTTACCTTTATAAGATTATCATTTTCAGAATTAGGAGGAGAGCAGTCTTTGTCTAGTTTTTTAAAATAACAGAGCATGCTTTCCTTTTTCTTCAAAGATGGTGATAACTTGTTAAGAAATTCTTGGTCTTCCTTAGGTATAAATTTTTTAACTGGACTAACTATAGTAACATTGACAGGATCTTCCATAGTGTTAAATAAATCAACCATGGTCAATGTCTGTGCTTGTTTTTTTGTTTTGATATTATTACCAACATCTGTCTTGTCCTTTGGTGATGATTTTGGATTTTCAACTTTACCAATACCTGTCTTGCTTTTGCTTTCATTTTCTTTTACTGATTTAGCGTCTTTCAGAATCATACCTTTTAATTTCTCTGCTCGTTTTTCCAATTGCTTTTTAATTATATTATCCTGGTGTTCTTCCTTTTCTTTGTTTCTTAAAGACCCTTTTGCTTCTGCCATTTTTTGGAGAAGTAGGTTCCTTTTAGCTTTAATATTTTTCCTTTCAGTTACCTCTTCAATATCAGAGTTATCATTGCTTCTATCTTTTCCTGGGGAGTTGCTTCCAAGACTCTTATTCCTTGAGTCCATTAACAGTTTGAAGGCATTTGTTTGTTTCTTTTCTTGACTACTGACAGCTAAAGGAATGGCATTCGTTATATCTTGGATGTTTACATCTGTGTTGGAATTCTTTAAGCTTTCACTTATTTTAACAGATTCCTTTCTTCTTACCATTTTGAAAAGGTAGTTTCGGGGTCTTAGGTCTTCAAAATCACTTATTTCACCTTCAAATGAAATGGGTTGCTTTTTATTGTTTGGAGATTTTATAATTAGTGACGAAACAAGGGTGTTAGATACATCTAAAATATCTTGATCCTCCTGGCCATTTTGTCTAAGTTTGTACTTCTTTAATTTTCTTCTAAGCACTTTATTACATTTGTGTTTGTAAGTATTTTCCTTGGATTTTAGGATGTGTCTTCGTTGACGATTCTTACAGCCATTTATTTCAGATTCAGTTACTAAATTGCTATCGTCGACCACTATGAAGGACTCATTTGCTGCAAAACTTGTCATTCCTTCCCTGGAAATGCCACAAAATCACTTTAACATTTACTGTAAACGTGTGTTGATGATCAGACGTGATCCCATTTTTAAAGAAGTGCTGTTAGGTTGGATTGCATTAGTGGATATTATTGAGTTATGTGCACTGTTTTATTATAAAGATTAAATACTTGGTATCTAAGGAGTACATTAAATGATTTTAATGAGTGAATAATAAAAAATGTTATGAATACATACCGAAAATCAATTTGGCGGCATTATTTTATTGCAGTTTGACTGTTGACAGCAGTTTGACTTTGACAGTTTCATATTTTTTTTTTTTTTTTTTTAATATTTATTCCTAGCGGAACAGGCTAAGGTCTGAGACCATGCTGCCTAGTCATCAGTTAGTATTTTATACTTAAGTATGCATTAGAATGCGGATGTAACATATTCTAATGTTTTTTGGAGTATTTGGCAGCAAATTGTAACGAGTCAGGCTTCCCAGTAAGCTTTGCGGAGGTAGTCAATACTACAATAAAATTCTCCGCTCCACTATCCCGAGATCACTTCTGTCAATGATTTCCACATATTGTCCATTTGCAAAGACAGTTAAGACACAAAACTACACCAATTTTATATCACAATAACCACTAGGAATCAATCTGCAAATAAAATTAACAGCCGCTGAATTTCACCCGAAAAATACCGCCAATAACTCTTTGACAGTTTCATATCGAAAATGTTATAATTTGTTTTAAAAAAATATAGCTATAACACACTGCACTTTTAGACCTCTATTTTAGCCGTACTAGGCTATAATCTACTATGCGGGCTGGTCCTTCGGATTTTATTATTAATAAGCGAATTCTTTGATTATTTACCTACCAAGTAGTGTAATTATATTTTGGATGTCTATGATAAATATGGAGCTGCACCACCAAAGTATACATCATGTTTTACATTCGCTTTCTAATGCAAATCAAAGTTAAATTAAACTAAAGGAACTAAACGCCAAATTGGCTAAATTCACAAACCATACGATGCCAACCAAACTAAAAAATATGACTATTCTATGAAGGGTAGACAGTGGCTTAGCTAGCATGGGTGGCACACGGTGCGCATAATTGTGGTGTCACCCAAGAATGAAATCTGTTAAAATGAATAAACATTTAATAAACGTATAGTATGTTTTTATTTAATTATTACAAATAAGTCTTTCATAATTACAATTGAAATTTTGATAATAATAATAACTAATTACATATACCTAAAGTTTATACTAATATAATATTTATAATCTAAGTACAAGCACTAAAATCTCTTTTTTCTAGCTTTAACAGCTGCAAACTGATCATAACATCAAAGAACAATGGCGAAATTTTAGCTGACTTAAATTTGAGCGTCTGAAAGTTAGTTATATACGAAAAACATTCTATTATTTGTCTATGTTTTTTAAAGTATAATTAGGCCTGGTCCAAAATAAATAAAAAAAAACATAATAAATATAAAGTTACTTATTTGATTTTTTAGTTCATTTCTTTAGAATAGTGTTGCCATAATATATTTTATCTGCTAAGTGACAAGTAGTAACTATATTAAGGAATAATATCATTATTGTATTCATTGCAGTAAATGAGTTAACAATACAGTTTATGTCTAAGTGTAGATGTTCCTTGCAGGTAGGTAAGAATATTGTAGTGTGGTAGAAATTAATGAATTGCTTTCAATTAATGATTGGCAAAAATACTAGTACTCAAGTCTTAAAAAAATATAGCTTGGTTGTTGACGACAACCTTTTCGTCAAGTCACTTAGTTTAAATAAATAGATATACTCTTTCCAAAGAGTATACTACACATTTCATGCTATAATAACTAGCTAAGGGAAATACTAATGCGATATTCCCCTTTTACTTCCACGAAATTGAATAATATTACCTATTAAACACATTATTAAAAGTGACCCAGACATAACCTACAAAAGTTTATGACTGAATATCTATTATTATACAAGAATTTTTGTTCGAGAATGTAGAGAACATTCTCGAACAAAAATTCTTGCACAAACTAATTCAGAACATCACCCTGAGTTAAACCAGATATTTTTCATTTAATGACTTTCGAATTTAATCTCAGCTAAAATAATGTATGGGCACCTGCCATTGTTCTTTATATTTTGTGTGGCCTCATGTTCTATTGTTAATATGCCAAGACTTAACACGTTCCGGGACACTTGAACAAAAGAAAACACTTGAACACTTGACAAAAGTCTGTTTTCGGTCATTGTTGCCCGCAAGTAACTGATACGCAAATTGTCATAAATAACTTTAGTGCGATCATAAGATTCGGCAGAGATTCTGTAAAGTCTCATTCCACGATGAATTTCAAAAAGTCTAGAGTCACTCAGCTAGAAACTGTAACATTGGCCGCTTTTAAATGTCTTCTCAACCTCGGTATGTCTAAAAGGAGTTCTGTTTCTGATATCTCATCATAAAAACCAATAAATTTCGATACAGCTAATTTCAACTCTTCAGTGTTTGCCAAAAGCAAAGTATTTGTCTGCACGACCTCACTACACTGGAAAAAAATCATGGTCTAATGTGTGGTCAGAGTAAATAATTTCTTGTTAACATTTATTTCAAATAATATGTGCATTTATAAATAATCACAATTGATAAATTAAATTATTTTGTTAGGATAACTTGATTAAAATAGCTTCAAACCTAAATTATTTATCATTAAAAAACGTGACAGTTTGTGTAATTTTTTTTTATACAGTCGGGTGCCACCCCGGAACCAGTGACACCCGGTGCGGACCGCCCCCTACACCTCCCCCCCTAGCTACGCCACTGAGGGTAAAGGTAAAGAGAACGATCTCTGGGCCGAATGTTGGGAAAGTGTCAAGCTTTATACACTAAATAATAGTTTAAAAATCCTCCAAAACGGCACTACCGTAGGCAAATGGTGTGGTATGATTGTAGCAGTTGATAACGGATTGAAAAGTATGCCGAGTTAGAAAATTTAATATGTAGTGACTAGTATGGTGGTAAACATAACCTAAAAATTATTGTTTCATAATATGGGTACAAGAATTTACCCGGCGACTACTGTAGCGCCACCCTTATTTAGTACATTTTTACGGACACTTTTTTCAGATTGTTTTCCTTACCCTCCTGCTATTCGACTAAAATTACTGTCACTCTCTATGACATAACTGTCATTTGTACGTCGACTGTCATAAGTGTCATATTGATTTTGAAGTTTTTCTACCTCACCCCTAATCCGACGTGCAACTGATTGCAGCGCAGCCTAAAATTGGAAAATTGAAATGGCATCGAAAACGAAAACTTTCGTAACTCCTCTTGTTCGTCATGCTACGGTAAATATCTTCCAATTTACCGATATCAGCCAGCTTATATATAATCAATTCTAGTAAAATAATCTGAACTGTCAAACCCCTGTTATGTAAACCTTTTTGACATTTTCCGTGATTAAATAATTCTGAAACATGCGTTACTCGGCTTACAGACCAGGGGCTATGCCCAGGCTGCGCCCGCTGTTTCCAGTGAAGCCAAGATCTCAAAGACGATCCTGCCGAACAAAACTTTTGTTGCTGCCTTTGACAACGGATCTCCAGTCACTAGGGTCACCGTAGCCTTCAAGTAAGTACCTATGATTAATTTATGAGTGCACAGGTCTCAGTACATGCTAATTATTTTGGGGATGATGCTAAACATGGAAAAGTGTTTCCACTAAATCAGCTAGGAATTACCATTACTACCATTCCAGTCATAATAATCACCCTTTCTAGAATTCTATTGAATAAATAGATATTTAAATTTTATTTGCTTTCAGTTTACCTAAGAGATGACAGCTGTCTATTCTGTATTTAATTTAGACTAATCTGTAATTAATATACATAATTTTTCCAGGGCTGGTTCACGTTATGAGCCTCAGCCTGAGCTGGGTATTGCCCATGTGCTCCGATCAGCTGCTGGGCTCAGCACCAAAAATGCCAACGGTTTCATTATGGCACGTAAATTGCAACAGATTGGTGCGTCTGTAACCGCCTCTGGAGACCGCGAGTTTGTCTACTACACTCTTGAGGTAACTTTTTTGTATATTATAAAAATTTCATAATAATTAGTCTAAGAAGTAACTAACTTTATGTATAGCTTGATGTAGGATTAAATGCCTGTCACCACCCACCAACCAGTAGCAGCTGTATTATTTATGGTAGTTTATTATAAAATTAATTTACTACTAGATTTTGCCAAGTTAATACTACATTTATTACAAATAAGATTTTCATAACCTTCTCAACATTAAAATTGATTTTGTAAAAGAATTAAAAATAGACCTTGTTGCTGCAAACTGCAAATCAATTAAGAAATAAAGAATAGCTGAATAGGTATTTAAAAAACATTTCACTGCCAGTGTAGGTAAACATTAAATTGTATCTAATAATGGGACATTCAAATATTTATTCAAATAGGTTTTTGCTTGTCAAGGGAGTAGTAAAACTATTATTTTAAAGACATATTCAACATCATCTTTCAGGCTACCCAAGACAATGTGGATGAAGCTGTGGCTATCCTGAACAACATGGTCACTGCCCAGGAATTCAGAGCTTGGGAATTGGAAGACAATCTGCCTCGTCTCAAGTTTGACATTGCTGCACTTCCCCCACAGGTGATTGCCTTTCTTTAGATTTTGGAACAAGAATGTTACTAAAAATACTTCACGAAAACTATTAAGAACATCAAGAGCTGGTTCCCGGAGCATTGCTGCTGCAGAAGGGTGCAAGCAATAAGTTAACAAAAATTTAAAACAAAAAAAAAGGAAATACTATATATAGGCATATAGGCACATAAAATATGAACAAAACAAACATTGATTTTATATAATAGTTAATATTATAAAATTACAAGGGTTTTGGATCTCACTTGTTTCCCTGCTTCATAGTAGCCAGACAGTGCAAAATACTTTCTTGGTGATTGGAATAATAAAATAGTGGCAACGCAAAAAAAAAATACTGTGGTATGTTATTATTATTTTAGTTTCTGGAAAATTTCCTTATATTTTTTCCTGTTATGTAATCACAAACTTGTTGTCTATAGGTTCGTGCCGTAGATCTGCTCCACAAGGCCGCATACCGCCGCGGCTTGGGCAACTCTCTCTTCATCTCGCCCAAGAAGATTGGCAAGATTTCTTCAGAGTCTCTGCAGCACTATGCTAGCAACTTGTTGACTGCGTCGAGCTGCGCTGTTGCCGTTGTTGGAGACTCTCAGGTGAATTAATAGTAGAATAGTGACTGATAATAGAATCGCCTAACTCCATTTGATGGCTATAAACAAACAGCTGATTTAAGCCTATGCAAGGCGAGCCCACCATAAGCCAAGCAAGAATTCGCGTAGTGTGGACCAACTTACGGTAGAGCACGCCTCGAGCGTTCGACTTGTGCTCGGCTGTGCTCCACCAATTGTTAATTTTTTGATGAAAAAAAATCTCGTCTTTATCCTTTAGTTTGAAATTAACAAGTTGTATTATTATTACAGGAGAGAGCCAACATGATTGCTCAGAATCTTCAACTTGGCACTAGCGATTACAAATCCGAAAATACCACCAAATACTATGGTGGAGAGTTGAGGTAATATAACACATTATAATATTCACTTAGTTTGAATACATATTAACCAGAAAAATAAAAATAGAATCTTCTTTTTGGAATCGTGTTGGCCACAATGTTTAAAAACCATGTAAAGGCCTCCTCTCAGTGAAAAGGGGAATGGGCCGTAATCCATCACACGGGCCCAGTGCGGATTAGTGGATGTCACATGTCTTCGAAATTTCGGTTCTAGGACATACCGGTTTCCTCACGATGTTTTCCTTCACCATTTTAAGAGCAGTGGTGATGAAATATTATAAACAAACTAAAGCGCTTGCCTGGATTCGAACCCACGACCAACTGAGTCGCGGCTGCTACTGCTCAAGGTTTGAATCGACCTATCATAATTGACTACAGTAAAATGTTTGGTTATCAGGAAAGAAATGGGTGGAGACCTGGCGCATGTTGCCGTTGCCGTCCAGGGCGCTCAGGCTGGCTCTAAGCAGTCACTCGCCTTAGCTGTAGCTGCCAAAGGTAATTATTTAATGTGGTAATAGTGATATCATACTACATATTACTATAATATTATATGAGGAAGTTTGCAAGCATGGATGTATGGATCTTTGTAACTCTTTCACACAAAAACTACTGAACGGATTTGAATGAAATTTGGTACAAGATAGTTTATAACCTGACTTAACATGTAGCAAACTTTTTTATTCAGGTTGTTGTTTAGTTTGAGAAAATTTTGAGTTTCACGAGTGCGTCAGCTAGTACTTAATATACCATTATTTTTTTCATATTGTACTTAGTATAAGCCTGATTTATGTACGCACAATGAGGTGTCACTTATTTACAAAACGTTGGCCACTATTGAAAATAACTGCCCTTCTTCTCCTTCTCTGTCGTTTCGCTCTTGGCAGAGCGGTCGGTTTTTTTGTTATTGATAGGCTTGCACTTGACCACTACCTCGCCTGAAGGTAAGCGATGATGTAGTCGACGATGAAGCACGTTTGCCTAGAAGAAACCTTTTCACTCTTGACTTGAAGACTCCCAGGTTATAGCTCTCAGGATATACAGACGTAATACGACGAAATACTTACATTTAAGCCAATGACACACTGCCATTTTAGGTTAAATTAAATGTATAAATGGGCGGTGGGTAATATGTCGTGAGGAAAGTTATGAGAATGAATGTGGATGGTATAATAATAGAGGAAGACCAAAGAAACAATGTTGGTTCTATGAAAGTTTCTATTTATAACTAGCTGCCCCCCAGGGCTTCGCTCACGTCAATTGGCTACCTACCTACCATACCTAATCTACCCACCTACCATACCCTACTTATTCTACCCTACCTACCCTACTCTACCCTACCTACCCTACTCTACCCTACCTACCCTCCCTACCAACCCTACCCTACCTACCCAACCCCACCTACCCAACCCTACCTACCCTACCTAATCATGTAGTACATATTTTTTATGTATCATCAATAGTTTTCTCAGCGCACGCTTAAGAATGAATTTTATATGCAACATTTTGCTACTTTTTATTGAATTTTTCATAAGGATCTCAATTTTTTTTTAAATATTTTATAGCCTATGACACTTAGGAATAATGTAGCTTTCTACTGGTGAAAGAATTTTCAAAATCGGTTCAGTAGATCCAGGGATAAATTCACAAACTTTACCTCTTTATAATATTAGAATAGATTAGCACTCACTTTCTAAGGAACTCTGTCCAAAGGATGAAGCCATAAGTATAGCTTCAGAGAATGTGATGAAATGGCGGTTATTAGAGAATTTTGATCCCAAACAAATTGGGTTAAGGGCAGAAGAATAATGATGTAAATGGGTGGTGTTACAAATCTGGTGTACAATGAAGTATGTTCTCTCCATCATATTTCAGCTCTTGGCAGTGGGCCAGTCACCAAGTGGGGCGCATCGAACTCGCCCTTAGCTAAGGCTATCGGCAACGTGGGCCCGTTCGCGGCCGCCGGCTTCAACGTGTCATACTCAGACAGCGGCCTCTTCGGAGTTGTGCTCTCTGTGCCCAAGGATGAAGCCAACAACGTTAGTACTTATTTCGAACATTCGATTTTCAAATATATGGAATAAAAATGGGATTCAGGTTCTATGTTTCTAGCCTGAATTTTATCGGTCATCTATGAGCCCTATTATTTGTTACTATAGTTTTGTTTACTTTTCTTAATAAATGACGTTAGTAGTATAAAACTGTATTAGTATTTCATAAATCATAGTACTTGAAGGTTTGATTATTTATTTTCATTATCTTCAATTGCAATTTACATTTAGGTGTGCTACTACATGTATTTTGAAATGATTTGTAGGCGGTGAAAGTGTGCGCCAACTTCCTGAAGAAGGCTTCATTGAGCGCCGATGCCATCAAGGCTGGCAAGAGCCAACTGAAGGTGCAGATCCTGAGTGAAGCTGACGCGGGTACATCCCTCGCCGAGTCGCTAGCTGCCCAAGGTTTCTACACGGGCAGTGTCAAGTCACCCGTTGACATCGCTAAGGATATTGATGCCCTCTCCCCCAATGACATTCAACAGGTAAGCTTATCGGAACAACCAATCCAAGCAGACTAAAAGAATGCTTAAAAAAAAACGTCTTTAACAAAATTATAATTTTAAATTAGATTTCCTTTAAGTCAAGTTAAAGAAGAAAAAGACTTTGTACTTTTACACTCTCCATCTCAAAAACTAACCTTTTGGAATAAAACATTATTTAGAAATAGTCCCTTAATTGATAATGATGGCCATTTATGGCATCATTAGTAATACTGTAATAGTAGTTTATGCAACGGTCATATAATAAGGGCCATTAAAACACGAGTGTAGGTTTATCACACGAGTATTTTAATACCTAAATATATGTCTTTGCATACACTATTTTATTTTCACTCATAATGTTGAATTAAAACAAAAGTAGAAACTGCAAAAAATATGTGGTAAGGCAGGAAACTTAGATTCTCATTGCGCATGATTGCGCAACGCGCGCATCTATAGACAATGACACTTTTCTACATTAAGTCAATGAGCCCATAAGCACCAATGAATTAAAAAGTAAAAGTGTGCTATAAAAATTAAAAAGTTATTTTATGATGCAGTTGTTTGAAAATCGAAGGAAAAAGTTGCACTGTAATGTTTTTTTTTTTTACCTATCCACGAATATAAAGTACGTGTTTATACAATATTTTTTGAATTCATATTTGGAACATTACGTTGTGAGTGTAGATAAAGAAATAGATCAATAGCAATGCGAAATAACAAGCGTAAAATAGTTAAAATCAATCGCCAACACGCAATTGGTCCCTTTAAGGCACTCCCTCTCAGGCTTGTGTTGCAGCAGTAAGAAAGTTATATAACTGTATTATTAATGCAAATTTACGTCTTTGTTTACAGGCTCTTGCCGCTGCTGCCGGTAGCAAAGTATCCATGGGTGCCGCAGGAAATCTTGCATTTGTTCCATACGTAGATGAATTATAAATTACACACCTTTAATAGTTGTTAATCATTTTATTTTATAGTACAGAACATGATGTGAGAAACTACCAATATAGTATAATGTGATCATTATTGATTATAATTTATTGTTCAACCGAAATAAATAAATAATTACTTACTCATACTATTTAATTTTACACTGTAAATAACTTAATGGATATGGTATGTACTACATCAAGAAGGCATCCAAAGATTCCGTATCATATGACCAAGAGGGAAGAAAGAAATAAAATTAATCCAATATAGTACCATGGCTGTAGAACAGAATAGGGCTTTTTAATTTTACACTGTAAATGGGTATGTACTACATCAAGAAGGCATCGAAAGATTCCGTATCATATGACCAAGAGGGAAGAAAGAAATAAAATGAATCCAATTTAGTATCATGGCTGTAGAACAGAATAAGAACACCTACCTTCCGCACTTGTAGCATAAATAACTATTCTCAACTCAGCGGTGCCTTCAATCGACTATAAAAATCAACTATCTAGACTTCTACACTGTATTCTGAAATGGGGCATGCTATCTTTTAAAAACACGTATTTCTGTGTTGTTGTCAGTCCGTTCAACTGTCCATATTGCAGAATCTGATTAAACTACTTTATCTAACAAAAACTATTGTGTCTGCTAATTGACACTTGAATATATAATAGTAGTTTATGTAATGGTCATATAATAGGGGTTATGCTCTCTATCACTCGCGTGTTATTATTATCACATTCGGCTTCGCCTCATGTGATAAACCCACGCTCGTGTTTTAATACCTAATTATATGCCGTTGTATACACTACTTTATGTTCACTCATACAGTTGAAATAAAACAAAAGTGGAAACGGAAAAAATATGTGGCATGGCGGGCAATTTAGATTCTCATTGCGCATGACTGCGCAGCGCGCGCATCCACAGACAATGACACTTCTTTTCTACGTTTCATCAATGAGCCCATACGCGCCAGTAAAATAAAAAGTAAAAGTGTGCTATAAAAATTATAATAGTAGTTTATGAAACTGTTGCATAATAAGGGGTATTAAAACATGAGTGTGTGTTTAAAAAACCAGCCGTAGGCGAGGTTTTTAATAGTATTCACACGAATGTTTTAATACCTAGTTATGTGCAGTTTCTTACACTACTTTATCTACACTCATACATTGGGATTGAACCTACTAAATACCTTTTTTTTATTTTCCATGCCATAAAGTCGTGATAGCATTTATCATATAATTTTCTCGACTTTGCCGGTAATAGATTATGAGTAATTTCCATCGCCGCATCTAAAATATCGGGCGGGGTTAAATTTTCTTCACATTCACTAGTATCAGACATTTTTAAGCAAAAATTAAAAAAAGTCATGTAATTCAGTACAGCAAAACCTGCAAAACGTATGAATGGCGCCAATACCCAGCACATCACCGCATTAACCGCGCATGCGCTAAGGCTTAGCACGCACTGCGATATATATTCGCGCGAATTTTTCCGCCCATTCCGCAACCTGTAGAATTGTATGAAGCTGCTCGCATTGCGGTAAAAAAATCGTGCGGAAATAATACCGCAAGAAAGCCGTGTTTTGTCACAGAATCCACCGCACCGCGGCGCGAATTTAATTCGCGCGAATATTTTGAGCTCTATGAACAGGTAGAAAGAGACGAAATTCTCGCGAATAAAAATCGCAGTGCGTGCTAAGCCTAAAGCGGGCATTGTCATAGACAAGTTAAAATTGGAATCAAATCTTTTTAAAATAGGTACTATAAAAATGGCATTATAAAAAATAATTGATGGAAACTTCTTAGTGATTAACTTCTTGGTCGTCCTGTATCGTAATAGAAAAAAAATTGTTTTATAGCATTATTTTGTTAGAGAAATAGTGTTATAATGAAATTCTATTTTTAAATTTCGGTATTGTGTTTATAAAGTATGTCAATATAAACTCGTTTTGAAGTTTATAATTCGAATATTACGATATGAGAGTAGATAAAGTTGTTTTATGATGCAGTTGTTTGAAAACCGAAGGAAAATGATGCACTGTAATGGTTTTTAAGCTATTGCATATCTTTTATCGCGGGCTTTGAGCGCGGCGACCGAATCAAGAAAAAACAATTTTTTTCATAACGAAAAAATCCTGATACCCCGAGCTGCTCCGAAATCGGACGATGGATTCCGAGCGGGTGAGGGGGGAGGGGCAGGAGGGGTTTGTTGCAACAACAACAACAATTCAACAACAACCAATAACTCAACAACAACAACAACTCAACAACAACAAAAACAAAGCATGTTGTTACTGAATAGAATACGGGTCACTTTTGCGTGGCAATTAAAAGTGGCCTTATGCCAGTGGTAATATGGGTCACTCGGAATTTGGTGCCGCGTTTTCCAGTTTGGAGGTTCGGTTCCGGTTGACAAAGAAGTTTTTTATTCTTGCTAAAGAAGTTTTTACAACTGATGGATGAACATTTTTTAATTGAGATTTTAGCATAAATAATAAATAAATAAATAATTATAATTGCTTAAGTTGATAAAAAATACTATGCAACAGCTTTACCGCGGCAGTCCCCGAGTGCCACAAGTCTTTTTTTTTATTTTACCTATCCACGAAACGAGTAAATATTTTTTGAATTCATATTTCGAACATTACGATGTGAGTAGATAAATAAGTTTCTCTGCGATTATTAATTTTTCTCAAACATGCTTGGAAATGTGATCATTATTTTGACAACCTTCTTCGAGATAAATCGAAATTGCTGTACTGGTCCAATACATGCGCACAGCGGCAGGCAAAAGTTGTATGAAAATCCATATCTGTCGTGTCGAGCGGCCAAATAAATTCCATAGTAAACTCATATCTGTCGTGTAGTTTAAAAATGGAATGATGTTTTACTCCGAAACATGGCAACCAAGGAGGTAACTTATCAAAGGTTTTATTTAAATTTCGAACTGGCTTGCAAATAGAACCCTGTTTATTGAAAAAAAAAAACAAAGGAACACTTTAACGCGGGAACAATTATTGTTGTTCGTCATTGATTTTGACAAAATGAGTTCTAGGTATAACTTAGTTTTAATTTCCGCGCATTATTTGAGAAAAGTACTATACAAGCCTTGGCCACAACTAGGCATTGATGGACTTACGTATGTGTGCCTCGGCTTCGCCTCGGCCCACATTTACACGTTCGTCCATCAAAGCCTCTTTTGCTGGCCGCTGCAGTAATGTACTATATTATACCATGGGCCGACCTGCGCCACCTGCGCCTCTACTGTCATAGCGATGTTTTTGTCTTACCAAAACATTCGTAGTCCGTTCGAAACTAATATTCAATGATAGAGATGAACTAACTTATAATACCTTTTTATTAAGTTTTATTCTAAGTTTACTGCAACAAGGTAGGCGAAGATCGTGGGAGGTGTCCAGTGATTGTGATCGCTCATGTGAACTTAGCTTAACGCACCTTGTGTGCGCAGAAATGTAACCACTTTTATTAAGAGACGGCTAAAACAACCTTTTATTTCTAAATAGATACCTTTTACTTTTATCACGAAGTAAGTTGCGACGTTGTACGTGTAATCACGGTTTAGATAATATTACCGTGGCGTAGGTTCCTCTATCAGAATTGTTACCTAGTAGGTTTTACAGCATAACCTGACACTGAGAATAATGGCCACCCTCAGTCAGATAACTATTACGTTGTATTTATCACATTATCAACCTTGTTTGAGGATTACTATCCTAACCTATCCATCCGTTCATCTGTAGATAGGAAGGCCGGTATAGTAGTCACAGTGGATCTTTCTGTCTCTGAAGTTGGCTGCAAGACCCTGCGCAGTAGCTATTTTTGTGCCAATGTTGAAGAAGAAGATAACATTTTATATCTGCCTCTTTCACTCGCTTACGTATGTCGCATCGTCCTATCTCGCTTACTCTAAGCAGTAGATATAGGTACTCGATGACAAATTGTTTCTTGCGAAATGGTTCGCAGAGCCTACATCAGAGACACAAAAGATCTCAGCTGTGACTGTGACTACTGTAGGTACCTACAGTAGGTAGGTACAACAATTTTCTTTAATGTCCCTCGGCAAACTTCGTGTTTTGTCAGTCTTCGGATTTCTATCAATTGCACTTGGTGCAGAGCGAACTCTCTCAATCAACTTGGAAGTCTAATAGAAATCCGACGACTGACGAAACACGAAGTTTGCCGAGGGACATTAAGAAAATAGTTGTACTGCACCTAGGTACAACAGCCAATCAAGGAAATATATACTGGGTGTCTCAGAAAAAACTCACTTTTGTAGATGCATAAAAACATTACAAATATATATAGCGGGTTTACTGCTTGTTTCCGAATGTCATATCCCCGATGGCTAATTCCCCGAAGTCATCAGATCGAACGTCCGAATCGCCGAAATTCCATAGCATCGATTTACCACAAATTCGAATAGCCATTAGATCGAGCGTTCGTTTCGCCGAAAAGCCATTGCAACAATAGTTCTATGCATCGAATAATATGTCTATTGGCTCGACGTGCTATTCATCCTAAAATATTCAAGCAAGATTAAAAGGAGGAATATAAAATGGGATAAAAATCAAACCAGCAGGGTTTAATCAACATAATATGATACAGGCAATTTGTGAAAACCCGGAATTGTATACAATGCCTAGGAAATCTATAAAATTCTGTTTTTTTTGACATTTTTTCTTCCTTCTTTTAGACTTCTTGAATATTTAAGGTTAAATAACTTTCAACTTACTGGCACGTCGAGCCAATAGACATACGATGCAAAGAACTATCGTTGCAATGGTTTTTCGGCAAAACGGACGCTCGATCTAAAAGCTATTCGAAATTGTGGTAAATCGATTCTATGGAATTTTTGCGATTCGGACGTTCGTTCTGATGATTTCGGGGAATTAGCCATCGGGGATATGACATTCGGAAACAAGTAGTAAACCCATATATAGCTCCCTCTGGCTTTGCCACATCAGGGATTTTAATTTTGTTAACACAAATATTTAGTCGCTAATTAGTCGCCAAATATCAGAATTCGGCCACTGGTTTAAAAGTTCAAAGGTTAGCAAGGGTTGTTTATGTGGCCGATCTGGAGAGAGACTCCCCAGCTTGGTCAAATTTATATCTCAAAAACTAGGGCTCCTAGCGAAGATCTGTTTTCTCCCAGATTTAGTCGCTAATTTGTCGAAATTAGTATTATTAAACTATTTCTGTCTGCAGGGTCTAAAGTAACCTAACATGAGGGAGATGACCTATCCGTGTCGGGATGCCATAAGCTGAAGTCTGGGTTAGAACTTCTAAAGCTCGTTTTCATGAATGTTAGAGATCGATGTTTTTTTTTTTTTTTTTTTTCTAAAATAAAACATTGCCCCACACTAGGAATTTCTTCCTGTATCGTGGGTGCGTTTACAAACATATAAACTCACATACACAAACACCCAGAGCCGAAACAACTATCTGTAGGTCATACAAATATTTATTCCGTGCGGGAATCGAACCCGCGACACGCAGCGCAGCAGTCAATCGCTCAACCACTGCGCCAACCGTGCGCCCATTTTGATTCGATTTGATTTGTAGAATATAGTGTAATTACTTTGTAAAGTTATTGGTGCTCCCATACCTACTGCTGTTAAAAATGTTTAGGTACAAACATTTTCTAACACTCATACGTTTACTAACAAATGTTAGGAAAATGTTTATTAATGTTTGTATGAATTATGAATGTTTATTAACATTTTTAAACAGCGGTGTGGGAGTAGGTACCATAAGGTCTATCCACACATATCAGGGGCGTGCCCGGGACGTGACAGGGCCGGTGTCTAACACAGCAAAAACACTACAATCGCACCAAAACCGCCCGCCCGCCGGGCATATTTTAATGAAATGTTCACCATCTCAAAGACAGTTGATTTATCTACATTTTGATCTAAGGCTTTTTTTAGGGTTCCGTATCCAAAGGGTAAAAACGGGACCCTATTACTAAGACTTCGCGATCCGTCTGTCTGTCTGTCCGTCTGTCACCAGGCTGTATCTCATGAACCGTGATAGCTAGACAGTTGAAATTTTCACAGATGATGTATTTCTGTTGCTGCTATAACAACAAATACTAAAAACAGTATAAAATAAATATTTAAGGAGGGCTCCCATACAACAAACTTGATGTTTTGCCGTTTTATGCTCGATATTAATAATGGCAACAGGTAGATGCTTGAAATATTCACAGAATGTTTAGTAGTAGGTATATTTACTTCAAAAAATAATCATTATTAAATTAAAATAAAATAAATTAAGGTGGGCTCCCATACAACAAACGTGTCTTTTTTGCAGTGTTTTGCGATAATGGTACGGAACCCTTCGTGTGTGAGTCCGACTCGCACTTGGCCGGTTTTTATTTTAAAGTCATAAAATAGTAAAGAAAGTACAAAAATCTACCCAGTTTTGGGTCGCGCGGGTTTGACACGCGGGCGCGGTTTTGTTCCTTCAAAGTCGTTGGCGACTGTCGTCGTCTTAAGATGCGTTGATTGGCTGACACTCACTCTAGTCGTGGACGCCGCCGCGGCAGCACATGGCTTGAATGTAGTAATATATGACTATCCTACTGGTCGAATTGTGGTTGAATCACGGTGGCCAATCTTAACGTATACTAGCTGTGCACATGTGGGTATGCAAAAACATGTTTATGAGGTATAGCTCGAGCAACACTATGTTGTAACCGTGAGATATAGCTTGGCACCATGTTGCATGTCACTAGGATTTTTACATAATATTTATCAATGCAGTTTTTACATAATATCTCAGTTTATTGTATGGTCTTCATACAGTAAATTAAGTACTTAATTTTTTCCCTGCAGTAGTTTTAGTGCTTGTTAAATTAAGATGTGCATTCTACCGAATGCTATCATCCTTAAGATTATCACTTCAACTCACAACAACATCAATATGCCATGAACCTAAGAAGAATAGAAAATATTTATTCAACACAGATATTATAACAGACAAAAAATAAAGAGAATATTGTAAAAAATAATAATTATGTGTCTGCTGAGTACAGCGGAAAACACAGCAACAACTTACAATATTTACGAATGGCCTACAATTCTAGTGAGACTGATATGGGAAGTTGTTCATGTACACAAAATTAAACATTATGCATTTAGAACAAAAATATATTTATTTTTGTTGTAATCTGCTGAAATACAGTTTTGTATTACATATAATAAAGTCTGTACACATATTAGCTAAGTTAAAACAAAATATGCTTAGAAATAAAGCTAACACTTAACAAAGGAAGATTGATAAATTAGTTCACTGTACTTCTGCTTCTGTTAATAACATATTTGGAATTCCTTTTGAAATAGGGAACTGTCTTCCTGATTCTGGGCATGTTAGATTTCCTTCTTCCACCTCCACTTCTAATAACACTTTGTGGACTTTCTTAAGTAAGTCTTCATCTTCTTCAAATTTGGGTTCTAAAGTTTTTGGTAATCCCTCACCATGGCCAATACTATTTGCAGCAGCCCAAAGAACTTCCCAGTCCAACTTTGGAATTACACGGGTAATAAATTCAGGATTGAAATCTACTTCTGTTACTTTTACATCTGTAGCATTAATAGCCAGTGGATATCCAGTCATTACACCTTTTAAACACTTCGATGTTAACATGTTATGTGTTATAAGTTTCATCTTAGGGAGTGAACGTGGTAGCCAAACTTACAAGCAGTAGTCGCAGTAGCTGTAGATTTTTCACCAGGTTGCAGTAATAACAGGTCAAAATTGATATATATCCCAAGATTCAGAAATTTTAGTAAACATCAAGCTGCAGGTTCTTAAATTCCTTGTTATATTTGCAGGTTATATTCCTTTCTGTCAATTCCTGTGTTGTGACAGTTGTCACTACCATGTCACTGTCACTATTCTAGCCATAGACTATACACTTAATACAGAGATTCTAGCTCCATAGAAAATAGAAGAAAATAACAAGCTTAAGCTCGGAGCTCGTGCGGGATATACCTCTATAGTGATGTACCACTTTTCTAGTGCCTTTTAGACGTTTTCTCATTTGACACCTTGCAGAGACTAATAGAGTCTGGCCAACGAAAGCGTGATCTGGGGTATTTTCAAAGTTGGGGTATGGCAACATTATTAATCTGTGTATTGTCTGTGATTGCGATTGTTAGTATGACTTGGTAATCTTGATCCATGTTGGCTGATTGTTATATATTTACGATATGATGATACCTTTTCTTATGTTTATGTTTCAATGTTCCTCATTTGGCCGAATAACTGCAAAAGACTGGAAAAATTGACGGACCATGTAATAAATGTGGCAAATAAATATAAACAAAGAGATCACATAACAGAAGAAGTATTGGAAAAATTTATATAAGTGTAGATGATGATTCAGATATAGATGAATACTTAGAGGTTGAATTTTTGGACTATGATTTTGAGTATGATGATTAAGTAATTAATAAATTAAATGTTAAGTGTGTTAATATTATGTACATACTAATAAATAAATCTACACACTCTTTTTTAACTCACATCCATGACAGTCACGGCTCCGTCACACTGCACCAAACGGAGCCAATAAATCAAAAAATAAATTATAATAAATACAAATAATACAAATATCAAAACTTTTAACTAGAGGTATAGTTGGTGATACCACATTAGGATTTTTTGAATTTGCCGCTTTTTTCAGATCACACTTTCGTTGGCCAGACTCTATCTACGATGTTTTTTTCTAGCTCAATGCGGTGGCATGATTTAAGGATTTAATTAATTTTAGGCTAGTAACCTCGGCCTGACTTGTCAACCTAAAATTTTGGTAAATATGATTTAAAAAATACCCTAAAATTTTAATAGTTAATACTTTTCACATTTTCCGGAAATTTCTTGTATCCACGTATTAAGCTCACGATATCTGATACAAAGTAACAATGTCTCACTTGAATGATAGCTTATCTGAAAGAAATTTTGACGTAAATAGGCCATCAGGTTCACAACTTTCCACGTCGCAACCCTTTCGTTCTAAAAGTTCTCATAATAATAGGATTCAAGAACATCAAAATCACTCCTCAGCAAAAAAGACTCAAAAGCATTCTTCGTTATCACGGCATAAACAATCACAAGGTGAGACCGGAGTTAATTCCCAAACATTTCCTAATACGTCAGTTAGTGATATATCGACACAGGTCCAAAATATAAATATAAACAGTGAAAATGATGAAGTAGATCAAGGAGATACACCTGCAGTTCCTAAAAAAAAACATGCAAAGAAAAAAGAAAGAATAAAAAATTTGAAAATTCCTTCAAGAGAAGCCATGAACAACACACCACAACCATCCGGGGCTTATGTTGGGCGATCACCACAAAATGATGTGGTTTATATGCAAGAGTTTTTTTCGCAGCAGATAACTCCATTGTATGCAACTACAAATTCAAGGTACCTTGAAAACCTTCGCCATCATCCACAATTTCAGGTCTCCCAAAGTAACCAGTTTTTAATGAACACTCAGCATGCTGCAAGTTTCATGAATACTCAGCATGCTGCAAGTTTGCCAAATACTCCTGTTTTTCATGGACCACAAACACCAACATCTGTGAGTATACCTAATTCACCAGTTGTTCAAGCTGACGCTATGACTCCCAAATGTATCCAAAACTTTTTACAACATCCATTACTGAGCAAGTCCTTTAATATGAGGAGTGGAGAACCTTTTAGATTTTTGCCTTTACAAGGTGAAGATAACAGTGACACAAATGCAACTCCCAAACATAAGAAGAAGAACAGAAAAAGAACAAAAGAGAGTGACATAAAATTTGATCCGTATATATCAGCAGAAAACATGGAGGCTGGTCTTAAAGATAATGTATTGATTGAAGGAGTGTTAAGGATCAACCCAAAACAATTCCAGCATGCTTATGTATCTAGTAGCAACAGAAGTGAACAAGATATTCTCATTGATGGATTAAAAAATCGAAATCGTGCTTTGGAAGGTGATATTGTAGTTGTACAGTTTACAGATGGTGATAATGAAGACAGTGGTGAGGAAAATAAACAAAAGAGAGGAAAAGTTGTGTATATCAAAGAAATTATTCACAATAGAACTTGCATTGGCACTTTGAAGTTAATGGCAGATAAAAATAGACAGAAAGCTTTGTTTATTCCTCGTGATCTCAGAATGCCTAGGCTCAATGTGCCATTCACAAGCTGGCCTGATAACTTTTATGTTGATGCTAAGAATTATGAAAATACCTTATTTTTAGCCAAAATATCAGATTGGACTGATACTAGATTTGCTATTGGGAAAATAATTTCTAACATAGGACAGTCTGGAGACATGGTGACAGAAACTAAAGCCATATTGGCCCAAACAGATTTAGATGTTACTCCATTTGGCCCTGAAGTAAGGCATTTATATCCACGTTTAGATTACAAAATACCTGATGAGGAAATTGCTATCAGAGAGGACTGCCGCAAAATGTGTGTGTTTAGTATTGACCCGTTCAATTGTCGTGATATTGATGATGCCATGTCTTGCAGAGAACTTGAGAATGGAAATTATGAAATTGGAGTACATATAGCTGATGTAGCCCACTTTTTAACAGAAGATACTCCACTAGATGAAAAAGTGGCAGAAAAGGCTACAACAATCTATTTGGTTGAAAGAGCATATCACATGTTACCTGATGATCTCTGCATGCTTTGTTCTCTATTTCCGGGTGTTGACAAATTAGCATTTTCTGTATTCTGGGAAATAACTAAAGATGCAAAAGTTCTTAATCATAGATTTTCAAAAACAGTGATTAACTCTTGTGCCCAACTTGCATATGAACATGCTCAATCAGTACTTGAAGATAAAGAAGATGCCAAGGCAAGCTTTCCTGAAACATATAATGATTTTGAGTTTACAGATATATCAAAAGCAATCAAAATTATTGGAAGTATTGCTGCTAAATTTCGGAGAAATAGATTTGATACTGGAGCTTTAAGGATTGACCAAGCTAAAGTGGCTTTTCATTTGAATGCTTCTAATGGTTTACCTGATTCATTTTGGATATATGAAAGTAAAGAAAGTCACCAACTTATTGAAGAATTTATGTTACTTGCAAATATGACAGTTGCTGAACGCATTCAGGAGGATCATCCATCATTAGCATTTTTGAGATGTCATCCAAAACCCAGTGAATTCATGTTGAAACAACTTGCTAAGTCTTTGAAGCCAATGGGTATTGACTTAGATATAGACTCTGCTGGAGATTTACATCGCTCCCTGTTGCAACATGTTGGTCCCGACTGTACAGACCAAGGCAAAGTGATGGTTTTGAACATGTTGTGTGCTAAGCCAATGACAAGGGCTAAATATTTCTGTGCTGATGGGTGCCATGATGATGACTTTCATCATTATGCTTTAAATGTTCCACTTTATACACATTTTACTAGCCCTATACGAAGATATGCAGATATTATGGTTCACAGGTAAGAAACTTACAATAATTTATTTGAAACTACCTACCCTACTTACCTACCTACTACCTACCCTCCCATGTAAACAATTAATTTAGTTTTTTTTTTAAACCACCCCTGTATTCAGGCTTAAAAAACAAAATCAATCAAACCATTTTTGAGTTTTAGCCAGACTAATAAACAGGAACTGATTTTTAATATAAAGAAGATAAGAACATAGAAGACTTTTGCATTTTGATTGTAAAATATATTGGTTTTTGCTATGTTTATGTAAAACTCATCAACTGGCAATAGTGAATAGAAACACTGCAATTAAATATTATTGCACATTTTCAGGTTGTTAGCGGCAAGTTTAAAATATCGCGAGAATCCTAAGTGGGAGGTTGACAAAGTCCGTATGATTGCAGCCCAATGCAATAAACAAAAATACAACGCTAAAAAAGCTAGTGAATTGTCTACAGAGATGTACACACTCAAGTACATTGAAATGAATTCTCCAGTAGTTACTGATGCAGCTGTTGTCGAAGTGCGGGAGAAATACATTGATGTCATAATAATAGCCATGGGACTGAATAGACGAATCTTTTTCAACAACGTAAGTTTTGAATTCTTGTTAAGATATACATAGTTCTGATTTTTTTTTATTTAACTTTAGAAACGGAATATAAATATAATGTTAATGTTAGTGTTAGTGACCAGGACAGTTTAAAAAAAAAAAAAACATAATTCTGCTTTAGAATCGGTTAACTTTCTGTTAAAAGAAGCTGAGGGTAATATTAACAAAACCAGATGTACATAAATCATGATATACATCTATCCATTGTCAAGCAATCTTCCATGTTTTTAAGTCGAAGTTCTTTATTTGCAGGATTTTCCAGGAAAATTCCAATGTATTAAAAACGAAGAATGTCATCGCCTTTCTAAAATGGAATTGACATGGGCTGCTGCAAATGGTTTACCAGAAGTCAAACAGGTTATTCAGGTATTTTCCATTTTGCAAGTTGAACTCTATCGTGGGGATGACATGGTTAAAGTCGAAACCAAACTTGTCAGGCCGCAGGAGGCAACAGCCTCCTAACATAAATATGTTCATTAACCAAAATGAGTGGTCTCAATCATCGGTGATAGTATGTACTTTTATAAAATATTTTTTTGCGGAATGAAAAGATTTAAGTAGGTACCTACACTTTTCAATTGTATTATGATTTTAGAATGCAACTATCATAATAAAATAATTTCCTTAGTTGCAAACTTTCCTGTAGGTTAATTTTTTTAATTTAAAATTAAGGTTTGTTGTGTATGCGTGTAATTTTACCCTGTTTTTGTATAATGAAATGACGTGTGATTTTATTTACATTTTACGATGATTCAATTTTACTATAGGTATTTATATTCTAACGTGTGTGGTTACTTCAATTTTACTTTAGACTTTCTACTTAGTACCTACACAAAAGTAAAAATAAAATATTTTCTTAGTTTTAGGGCAAAACGCTCAATCAACTTTTGACACCGCCAACCGCGGCATTAATAAAATAATGAAATTGTACATAAGGTATTGTTTGTTATATTTTGCCTAATTAAAATAATCTATACTAGTAACAACTGTCTTTCTTTTTCTTGGTCGCAAATATTGTTTTACTTCTATTTCAAAATTCTCTTTTCACCAGACATAATACGTTTTAATAAATGTATAACTACTAAATCAAATCCGGACTGGGCAATGTAGGTACTCTTTGCTCTCGGCTGTTTTGAAAGCCCAATGACACTGTCATATAGCGTATAATCTGTTCTGCCCACTAGTGATTCGAACACTGAGATCGCACACTCAGCAGTTGCGTTTGGGATGACTAGACTTAGTACCTTTTTTTTTTGAATTTTTGTTTTTTCGCGGTGCGAAACCTTCAAAAGGCGCCTGGACTTTTGGAAAAAAGACTAGGTAGTGTGGGATTTTTACCTCACTAAAACCACCCCGGTGATCACCATCCGCACCCCGCAACCTCAACCCGTGACTTCTCAATAGACCACACCGAAACCCCCTCTGTGCAATGCCTGTTAGGGCACATCTCTGGGGAGACTGAAAGAGGGCCTCCCCTGACCCTCGCTGTGCTGAATTTTTGGTTTTAGAGCAGTAGGTGATAAAATAATTTACACAAAGTAAAGCACCTGCCTGGGTTCGAACCCACGAGTTACGGCACGTGAGTTGGGGCCGTAACCACAGGGCGGGCTGGCACTGCTCATTGAAAATATTTAATTACCTATAAGTAGGTATTTTCGTTTACACTTTAGGTTAGTCAATGAGTTTCGAAGAAGCTCACTGCTCTCACGTCTTGGACTCTCGGTTACTTTATCAATTATGCCGTTGCTATCTAAATTCCTCAATAGATCTTTTTCTACCGCCAATATCATTATAGTATTCAAATTTTCAGAGGACTTACCACATTTAGCGAGCTGTCGGTATACAGCAACGAGCTCGAAAAGATTTATTTTTATTTTGAAAAGTTAGGAGTGAAGAGAATGTTGGACGTAAGAGCGAGAGTAGCTAGTTCTAATACGTATTCGACTCACCTAGAGCAACATGTAAATGCCGAATGTAAGAACGAGCTCGAAACTTTTTGTAACAGTTTTGTTACAAATATTATAAATGTGAGAGTTTGGATGGATGTGTGTGTGGATGTATGCAAGGGCGGATCCAGGATATTTTTCTGGGAGGGGCACAAGGGGCGGACAGCCAAAAAATCAACAATCACTGCCAGACATAAACTTGAAGTATCATACTTCATGTTTATTTCTACAAGTTCAAGTATGTACAGGAAGGGTTATGAAAGACAAGAGTTTCACTCATGTTCTTTCTGTTCATCAATCATATCAGCCGAAAGATTTCCACTGCTAGACATAGGCCTGCCCCAAGCGTCGCCACATTGATCGGTCCCGTGCGTCTCGCATCCAGCGGATGTCCGCAACCTTCACCAGGTTTTTGGTCCACCTGGTGGACCATCTGTTCTGCGAGCAATGTGCCCTGCCCACTGCCACTTAAGTGTGGCAATTCTTCGGGCTCTATGTCGGTAACCCTGGTTCTCTTGCAGATCTCTACATTTCTAATTAATTCACGCAAGGACAACCGCCCTTGCGTGATAACCACCTATCATAAGTTCGAACAACATTTGACCGAATTTCATTTCACCTAAAACTTTTCAGCTATTATCGTTTCGTTTTTTTTATACTTCATCGAAGTCACGTCTGCCACTGTCTCAGTTGACCTATTATCAATTCGATTTTTTTCGTTACTCCAACGTTTTAATTAGTCGAAAAACTTTTTACCGAAGTTACACTTAGTCGAAATAACATTTGTCCGAAATATTGATATTTAAACGCATATCAAAATAATAAGTGAGAGAGAAACAGTGGGCGACCTGAAAAAATAAAAGTGAAAGAGTCCCGCTCCGCTCCGCGGGGCTCCTATTTCTGTCTGCAGGGTCTAAAGTAACCTAACACGAAGGAGATGACGGGAGCTAAGTTCGCTCGTTTTGATCTTCACCTCCCGTCATCGCCTTCGAACCTAACCTATCCGTGTCGGGGTGCCCTAAATTCGCGAGCTCGCTTCGCTCGCTCTTGGACAAATTCTTTGAAATAATTAATTAATAAAAATTGTTAATGCATGACAGCTAGAGTCTGGCAAACGAAAGTAGACACTCGAATTATTTGCAAAGTTTTTATAAAATTGTCAAGTTGGCAATGCTATAGGTACTAATGTCAACTTCAATTTTTGGTGATCTGTTGTGGTCTTGATAATAGCATTTATTATGTGAAAAATTAATAAAACAATTAAAAGTGGATTACGGGCGATGTCGTTTCGCATGATGTCTTAATAATTTAACAAAAATCTCAGGAGAAAGTCTTCGAATTCAAACAAAAACAAGATTATTTACGTGTGGTGTTAGTTTTCATCAGTTAGTATGACGCTAATAAGTTGGATAAACCAAAATGATTATAGAATACTGTTGTTTTTTATTGAGATTGATACATGAATGTCTAAAATATTACCTACCTCAATTAGCTATTACTATTTTTATTCAGATGAAATAAAATAAATAATGCTAAAGTATCAAATTAGGGTAGGTAGGTTATTCCAGGTATTTCATACTAGTTTTTCGCGCTTTTTCAGTCTCTACTTTCGTTTGCCAGACTCTATTAATAAATCATTTTCATGAAAATACGTAAACACAGTCAAGACTGCGTGAAGTCGATTTTGCAGCGATTCGATTTTGTCACAAAATTTTGTATCACAACATATTAACTTTTATGACACTATTTCAATTTTAAATTGAAAATGCTACCAAGTAACCGGCTACATATTTGTGACTAAATAATATTCCCTAACATGTTGTTTCGGTTTGGTGAAAATGTGGCAAATTAAAAAGTTCAAAAGAGGCTTTGGCCAAAAGCAAAAAGTTATTTTGTAAATCGGTGAAATGTAGTTCGTTAAAATAACACGTATGCCACATGATACTTCGATGATCTGAAAATATGTCAAATAGTGCATATAGCAAAAAAGACTTCGGTCAATAATTTTCGGTAAAATGAAATTTTACCAAAAAATATTCGGAAAAGTGATCGGTTCCCCGCAAGGACACCTCGAGCCTGGCCCTCTCCATTGCCCTTTGGGTGACTGTAAACTTTCTGATGAGGCCCATTGTGAGCAACCACGTCTCAGAGCCATAAGTTCGTCTTGAGACACTGTGGTAAGTTGGACGATAAGAAACCGCGCAGCTTCCCGAATGCTGCCCCGCCGAGTAGGATTCGACCTCTTTCTCGAGATTGGACCTGCCTAACTGGACCGTTTATCCCAGGTAGACATGGTCGTCCACGGCTTCGGCTGTGGAGCCACCGATCTTGATAGGAGTGGGTGCGACATGAGCGCTCAACATCACCTTGGTTTGTCCATGTTCATTTTTGGACACATCCTTTCGAAAGCTCTACTGAGGTCATCGAGCGTTGTACTGGGGTCCTCCATGACAGCTTTATCATCGGCGAATCGGCCTCTCCAGTCTAGAACCTTGAAGACATCCTCCAGTGCAGTGGTGTACCTATAGTTTCATTCTGTTATTTTATTCATATATTTGGATGACACTTTTCAACTTTTGCCACCCTACGTTCACATTTTCGATATTTAAGGGCCTCCAACTCCAAACTATGGCTACGTTTCATTATCTGAACATTATTTTAGCAAAATTTATAAAATCTAGTCAGGGTCCTGCACCCTGACTTCATTTTGTATTTTATACTGTGCGGCAGGTGCCACACCGAGACTGGTTATTGGAAGGGAAAAAAATTGGAAAAGTATTGTACTTATCTATCGCGATGGTTTGTTTTTTACCCGACTGCCGAAGGAGGGTAATGTGTTTATCAGTCTATGTATGTATGTATGTGTGTTCCTATGTGGCGTTCCAGAGACCAAACGATTCATACGTCAATCGATTCGTCTTAACCTTGCGAGTGTCATAGGCTACATTAAAATTGGAAAATAGTAAAATGGCGGCTTTCGGGCGCCATATTGTGGGGGGGCAATTTTATTTTTTCTTCCAAACCCATCGTGTGGGGTATCAAAATAAAGGGTTGCAAGAGGTGATTTCAAAAATATATAACACTTATATATTTAAATGTACCTAATTCGAAAAAAAAATTAACTAAAAAGTTATAAATAAAAAAGTCTTCTCTTCTAAAAAAAAATAAATAATCTATAAATCTTGTTTTGGTCAGCCAGCTCGCGAATATGTATCCTCCGACTGCACAGCATGATTTTCTTCTTGTTTACGTCTTTTTAGTTCGCTTTTTAAGCAGTCGGGTATTTTGAATTTTTTAATTAACTTTTCAGCACGGCCTACTGTGACATGGCCTAAGTCACACTTTATATCACAGTTTGGGTGATAAAGCCATTTTGTCTTAAATGCTAGCACGGCGGCGTGAGATATTTTCTTGACTTGTGGCATAACTTCTTGACATTTATTTGTTTTCTTTTTCGGAAATTTCCAATTTTATGGCAGTTTCGGTTTAACCTTGGCCATAAAAACCATTTAGGTTCAGAGAAGCATAGTCCTACGACGCACTATTTCCGAATTATGGGCCTCCGAATTTTATTTTATTTTACATAAAACGCTCTATATCTCGAAAACGGTATGTCCTAGGCAAAAAGTAACCAAAGTTTAGCCCGCCCTTTGCTGCCCTCATGCTAGCAGCATCCCAACATGAATTTATGAAAAAAAAAAAATAATACTTTGCTTGGTTTTCGACTTGAACTACAAATTCTTAACAGAAAATATTTTGGGTCATGACAAGTTATGATAAAATATGTCATGTCTTACAATTTGTCTTAAATACTAGCACGGGACAACCATGTGACATAGTTTCAAGACGCGACATGCCTTTCTTGTAGCTGACTTCATAGTGGTGCGCCATAATCTGAATAGACGACCAAATAAAATAATACTTATAAAAGTGTGCCGTTCATACAGATAAAATACTTTTTAATTTTGTTGGGAACAAATTAATATTTGACCCGCGACCATAGACTTATGCACACTTTATTTTTCTTTGTTTGTTTGATAACATATTAAGTGTTTGTTAGAAATATATAATTATTTTGAAAATTTTAATAATTACTTAAAAATATAATAGCTTGGACCCAGTTCCCGATACCGGTGAGCCCCTATTTTTTTATTTTAGTTGTTTTTTGGGGGTTTTATTTAAGAAATAATTTAAAATGTAGAAAGTAAGAAGAATATGGAATATAAGAAAATAATTATAAAAAAGTAATAATCAAAATAAAAATAATAATTAAAAATAGGACAAACAATAAAAAATTACAATTATAAAATAAGTAATAAAATAGAATTAATTAATAATCCTGTAACATTTCAATCAAATAATAAGCATTGATCACCACACAAACAAAATAAATTTATTGCCATTTGTTGCAGTAATTAGAAGGAAAATATTTTATTTTTCAACTATACAATTTTATCACCACCTCCGAACGAAAGTGATACATTTTTCTTAATCATCTGTCAAAATGTGAAATTTGTGACAAAATGGATGCTCACGCCGCCGGTACTAATAATTAAGACAAAATGGCTTTATCGTCCAAACTGCGATGAAATGTGTGACTCAAGCCATGTCACAGTAGGCCGTGCTCGCCGGGAAGCAACAAGAAAGGCATGTCGCGCCTTTAAAATAAGTCACATGTTTGACCCGGCTAGCATTTAAGACAAATTGTAAGACATGACATAATTTATCATGTCTTGTCACAAATGTCTTGGGTACGCCCATGCTCGCTCCGCTGGCTTGCTGATAAGCGACAAAACCATCCGAAATCGTTAACGTAAAGTGGGTCTGCGTTCCCGAAGGCCGCTGAGTGTTCCACCTATAGCACCCCGCAATCCTAGGGCTAGGTTTAGAATGGGCTCGCGATCACAGAAATTGGGAGGAAGAAGACTGGCGTTGTGTTTGCTTTTCCGATGAATTTCGTTTCGGTCTGATGCCAGATACAAGACGTATAGTTCTCGCCAAACTTCTTGGCCGCCCTGAAGTTGGCTACAATGGCTGCGCAGTGCGCAGTAGTAAATCTCATACTAAAACAGTACCGTTTGGTGCCTCGCGCATCCGGTAAACCAACTTCAGGGCGGCCAAGAAGTTTGGCGAGGACTATACTATAGTTTGGAGGACTTCTGGACGTCAAGAACGTATGAAATGAACATATTGTCAGGAATTTCATTCATAGGAAGGGAAACAATAATTGTTTGGGCCTCATCTGATTTGAATATTGTATATCTAATTCTACCACGGGGCTCCTGCAGTGGACGCGACTTGTGATTACGGGTTATGGTCTTAAGAATGTAAAGCTGCCTTACTGTGAGGACGTCACAGTTAGCGTAAAGCTGAGCAGAGCTGTAGGGTACCTGAAGGTATCTTTGTCATCACCTTCAGAACAGCTCGCTGGGCGATCTCAAGCTGCAGGAGTGTAGACTTCGGGGCTTCACCCCATACCGTCAAGCAGTACGTAAGCAGAGACTGGCATAGAGCCAGGTACACCAACCACAATGTTTTAGAGTCCGCAGACTGACGGAAGTCTCTTAAATATCAATATGAGCCTACGAGCTCGAGTTGTGGCAATTTCAATTTGTTTGTGCCAACGGAAGCTCTGATTCTGATCTATATGCACACACCCAAATATTTAACACGGAGATCCCCCAGTAAATTCCCCAGTCTCATAACTTTGTTTTAGCTTACTTAGTAATTCATTACAATAATTACGGTACCTTTTATTTGTTAGTAGTAGTATACTATATCCTGGGGAGTAAGAGACCCTGTTCATGAAGACTATCACGATGAGCAATACATCTGAGAAGCCCCGGTGTTATCCAGGGTATTTTTTTTCCGCGGGATTTTTGAGACTAGTGTGCTTTTTTATTATTCTAGATAGGGTGTTAACTAAGTTATCAGCAGCCTCATTGGCGTCATTAATGTTGAAGATTGCTGTCCAGTCAGTTTCCTCAATTTGAGTCTGCAGCTGCACACGGCGCGTATAGTCAGGAGGTTCCTCTCTCAGGAGCCCTGACCACCGGTAGCTTTTGGTCTGTTCCCGATACCGGTGGGCTACTATTTTTGTTTTTTTTTAAATGTTTTTAATTTTTTTTTGTAGAGTAATATTTAAAAATGTAAAACTATGTAAATAAAATGAATAAATGTAGAATAGAATAGAATAGAATAGAATAGCATTTATTTGCAAATATGGGTTATACATAAGTAGGTAGTAGTAGGTTTTCATCAGAGTTCTGCCATATTTCACCATTCGGCATGCAAACATTTTCATTATACTAAAATTGTTAAAATTTAAAGTCTTGTTGGAACATTCAAATAGTTATGTCATTCTCATTAAATAAAATTATTAAAATTAAAACATTCATTAAAAATATCAACTTAATTATTACATTATACATTAAAATTGTCAGTAACAGTAGGTTATATATACAAGAAATACAGAATCGTGGTCCGAAGACAAATAAACAAACAAACATCAAAATTCCAGGTCATAGACAATACACCATAAATATTCCGTACGCAAAACAATAATTAATTAATTAAAACTTCGAGGTATTTTGATAAAAATTGTCCGTTAAAAACTCAGTTACACTGTAATATGATTTGTCTATTAACAACCTACGAACTGTACTTTTGAATTGCAACGTTTTCAAGTAATAATAATAATAATAAAAAAAAAAAAAAAAAAAAAAAAAAAAATATATAATAATTTAAAAAATATAATCATTAATTTTGTTTTGTTGACGCCTTGTTTGTAAGATAATTATAATTGATTCTGCTGACATTTTAAGCCGTGTTTTTTTTCGTTTGTTGTTTTTTTTTGTAATATTTTTTTATCTTTATTTATTCTATAATGATATAGTACTGCAGCGGCCAGCAAAAGAGGCATTGGTGGACGAAAGTGTAATTGTGGGCCGAGGCGAAACCGAGGCACACATACGTAAGTCCAAGCCAAGGCTTGTATAGTACTTTTCTCAAATAATGCGCGGCAATTAAAACTAAGTAATACCTTGAGCTCATTTTGTCAAAATCAATGACAAACAACAATAATTGTTCCCGCGTTAAACTGTTCTTTTGTTTTTTTTTCAATAAACTGCGTTCTGTTTGCAAGCCAGTTCGTAATTAAAATAATACCTTTACTATGTTACCTCCATAGTTGCCATATTTCGGAGTAAAAGATCGTTCCATTTTCAAATAACACGACAGATATGAGTTTACTATGTAATTTATTTAGCCGCTAGACACAACAGATAAGATTTTCATACTACTTTTGCCGGCCGCTACTCGCATGTATTTGGCCAGTTCAGCAATTTCGATTTATCTCGAAGAAGGTTGTCAAAATAATGCTCAAATTTCCAAGCATGTTTGAGAAAATTTGATTTATTTTTATATAATTTGGGTGTTATAAGTTTGACGTGTGGTGTGTATCTGTGTATATGTGTGTCTGTCTGTGGCATCGTAGTGTCTAAAACCGGTGAACCGATTTTGTTTTAGTTTTGTTTGATTTTAGTTTTGTTAGAGTGTTCTTAGCTATGTTTGAATAAAATTGGTTCAGCCGTTCAAAAGTTATGGGCGTTTCACTGTTTGAATCGGGGTGTGTACGCATGATATCGTGTCATAATTTCGTGTTCAATAGATTGCCGGTCGAAGCGTATCTACTATGTACTAGATAAATTATTTAGCATGATATAAAAATGTGTCGATGGTTTTTAAATTTTGAAATTTTACTTGTACTTTACATTAGGGTACAAGTGCGTAATGTTGGTGATTACCGCTGAGGCGCCATTGAGCCGAAGACGGTAATCATCAATACACACGTGTATCATACGACTTTTCCAACACACTTGTGAAGAAAATAATACATAAAAATCATTTTCAACAGTGAAAACGAGTTGTGAAAAATTTTCGCAATGGCGGCAGAAATAATTAAGTTTTCCTACATGCGCGAGCATCTAACAATGGCGATCGGCCATAGACTATAAAAATGAGGATTCTTTTTTTTTGGATTTTCGCGGATAGCGTTTTAGCCACGTACAAAATGGGGAATTTCTAGAAAACAAAATTATTATATTTGAGTGAAAGTTTTATTTATTAAACACGTACAAGTTAAAATTATCTATTTAAATACGAAGTTGCATGAAATGAGCAAGCACATACATTAAAGCAGATACATTAATGTATTAGTACTAATGAGCACGATCTTTTTTGCATCGAAACTTTTTTTAAGAACAAAGCAACTCAACCAATTAAATTAAAAAAAGTATTCTATAACTCATTTGTGAATAATAGCAATGAAAAAGTCACAGTTTGATTACAGGTGTCATCATGTGCTTAATTGCGGTGAAATTAGAGCCACTTTATGAGCAAGTGTGTTAATTTTTTTTTTTATATTATGTGGAAAATGGGTTCCATCCCTCTATCTGGCAGAATCTTGATACTCTGAAAGATGAACGGCAGATTTCGTACCGCATACTTTTTTTGTTGTTCGGTTATAGAATTTGTACCACTTATTATGGCAACTAAGCTATTTATTTTCATGCAAGTTTAATATTTTTAGAACTTCGGATTAATTAATAATATTAATAAAAAGATTTTAATAAAAAAGCATAACAAAATCGTACACTAAACGCAGTTATGTTTCCGAAGTTGCCTTATTTAAAATAAAACAAATAACGAAATGATAATTAATTATTTAGAAATAGAAATAACATAATTATATTATAATCAAACTCATTATCATTATCAAACTGTTGCAATCCGCTGCTGAATATAGGTATCTCCTAATGCCCTGAGTAGTTACGATCCTCACCTTACCCATTTAAACAATTTAGAACATTTACTTTACACATTATATAACAATATGTAACATTTACCAATAATATGTAACAATCTACATTGGTACACTAGTTAGGGTTGCCAAATTTGGCAAGGTTCGTGTCGGGACGCGAAGGGTCAAAAAATTAATTAAAAATATTTTATTTATAAAATAACCACTGGCTCGACATTTATAAAAATACTCTTACCACAGTGGCGTTGTGGCCAGGTATCGCAAACAAATATTGGCATAATTTGAGCATTTGGCATTTTCTTTCACGATTTTCTGTATCATTTAAAATTAAATCCACTTTTCTCATTTCTACAGATTTTTTGGCCTTGCACTCTTCCATGTCAACTTTGACCTATAAAAATTTTCAGATACATATTGTTGAAAACAACTCTAAAAATCTCCACACCATTTTCATTTAGGTTTAGAATAGTGTTTTGCAACTGCTGTTCATTCTGAAATTTCAGATAGCATCATCCAATCAAACACTTTGTATTTATCAAATGAATCGGATCACATTTGCAGATACTCAAATTATAAAAACCGGCCAAGTGCGAGTCAGACTCGCACACGAAGGGTTCCGTACCATTATCGCAAAACACTGCATAAAAAGCACGTTTGTTGTATGGGAGCCCCCCTTAATTTATTTTATTTTAATTTATTAATTATTATTTTTTGAAGTAAATATACAACTAAACATTCTGTGAATATTTCAAGCGTCTACCTGTTGCCGTTATAAATATCGAGCAAAAGACGGCAAAAATATCACGTTTGTTGTATGGGAGCCCCCCTTTAATATTTACTTTATACTGTTTTTAGTATTTGTTGTTATAGCAGCAACATAAATATATCATCTGTGAAAATTTCAACTGTCTAGCTATCACGGTTCATGAGATACAGCCTGGAGACAGACGGATCGCGAAGTCTTAGTAATAGGGTCCCGTTTTTACCCTTTGGGTACGGAACCCTAAAAAGCCACTGCCTCCTCCTCAAATTTCGTGATCAATGTTCTCATTTTTTAATTTGATTAATTGTATTTTAGTTTGCATGCCTATAAAATTGCCAGACTTCCTTTCTGTCAGTGAATTTTGTGTTTTTGTCATCATCATCATCATATCAGTCGAAAGACGTCCACTACTGGACATAGGCCTCCCCTAAGCGTTGCTATATTGATCGGTCCCGTGCGTCTCGTATCCAGCCGATCCCCGCAACCTTCACCAGGTAATAGATCCACCTGGTGTGAGGCCTTCCAACGCAACGTCTTCCGGTTCGCGGTCGCCACTCCAGAACCTTTCTGCCCCATCGGCCATCCGTTCTGCGAGCAATGTGCCCTGCCCACTGCCACTAAAGTTTTGCTATTCTTCGGGCTATGTCGGTAACCCTGGTTCTCTTCATACCATATGGTCACCACTGGCAACACACACTGGTCATAGACTTTTATTTTGAGACACTGTGGTAATAAAAAGACGCGTGATAAAACGGGACGTACAAGTAAAAGTGCTTTGTCGGGACGTCGGGACAGAACATTGAACTAGGAAAAACATGGAGGCGCCGCAATGTATAATACATAATACATACATTAGCTTATACAAATATGAGTGAAATACGATACGGAATGTGAAACATCGTTTTATTTCATTCTTTCTAATGTAGTAATCGTTTATGACAAAAGAGACAACAGTATTTCAGTTGTTGCTCATTATGGCAACATTTTGTTAAGACGTAGCTAGAGACAGTTGTAGGTACGTGCCATGCCATATTAGGTGCGGAATTTTGAGGTTGGGTTCGTGGTAGTCCTGCTGTCAAATGATTGTTTACTTTTTGTATTATTAATGTGTGTGTGTTCCGTGATTGACACAACCATAGCATCGGCAGCCATTTTATGTGCCATTTTAAGGTTTAGGTAGGCACGTTTTTTTTGTAGGTATGTCCAGTCCATATTATTTAATATGTCTATGGGACAGAAGGCCTAATGCCGGTGACAGTCCCGATATATCGGAACGAATGGCAACCCTAACACTAGTACATAACCTTAAAAAATAAAACTGGTTATAACTTTTATATTAAGTTCTAAAAATCTAAGAATTTAAAAAGGGATTATCTATCATTACCAATTAAAACAAAAAATATCCCAAAACACGAAATTTTATTAGCGGTACGAAATTCCCATACAAGCCTGCCGTTCGCTTTCATTTGGCATAACACACTTGGCATAATCTTTTTACCCGACTGCCGAAGGAGGGTAATGTGTTTATCAGTCTATGTATGTAAGTATGTATGTATGTATGTATGTATGTATGTATGTATGTATGTATGTATGTATGTAAGTATGTATGTATGTATGTATGTATGTAGGTTTGTTCCTATGTGGCGTTCTAGAAACCAAACGCGTGGACCGATTTTGATGGGTCATCGATTCGTCATAACCCCGCGAGTGTCACTGGCTACACTGACACTGGCTCACTGGTTAAGGCGATGATAGCTCAGTGGTAGTGACGTCGGATACCGAGACGAAGGTCGCGGGTTCGAATCCTACAATGAGCTTGAGCTTTCGGTGAAGGAAAACATCGTGAGGAAACCATAGCACGGTGGTAGGGTACTTTGTAGTACCCGCCTGGCTGGCAACCACCCTCAAGTTGAAAATCTGTCGCCAAGCACCTTCCGGTGTGTTCCGACAGCAGCACTTGAGAGCCAGTTCCCTTCTAGGCTTTGTGTGCTTACCATCATCGGCCACATCATCACTGACCACGGTGAGATTATGGTCAAACACAGGCCTATACATAGTAAAAAAAAAAAAAAAAAAAAAAAGTTGGAAAATAGGAAAATGGCGGTTTTTGGGCGCCATATTGTGGGGGCCCAAATTTTTTTTTCTTCCAAACCTATCGTGTGGGGTATCAAAATAAAGGATTTTAAGAGGTGATTTCAAAAATATATAACACTGATATGTTTAAAGGTAACTAATTCGAAAAAAACAATAACTAAAAAGTTATAAATAAAAAAAGTTAATTAAAAAAATCAAAAACCCGACTGCTTGAAAAGCGAACTAAAAAGACGTAAACAAGGAGAAAATCATGCTTTTTTTAAACGAATATTCTTAAGGCATACAAATTATTTAATATAATTATTGTTGGGCCGAATGTTTCTATTTCAGAATTTACGATGGCTTACTTTTAAGATGGCAGAATTTTATTTGGCATAATTAAATTTGGCATATTATGAAGATGGCAGAAATTCATTTGGATATTTTTTTAGGCATTTCAAAAAAAAACATTTTAACCTTAAATTAAAATGGATATACTGTCTTAAAAAGTCAATAAGTTGTGTTACAAAAGTTAGTAACAGAAACCAATCGCTGCAAAACCGACTCCACGTAGTCTTGTCTGCCTTACCCCTAGAGTGTAATTTAAAGCCGCCTAGGCGCGTAGGGGCGAGGCGGCCTGCGAGCTGAGGAGCAGGTGGTTTAATAACGGTCGCCGCCGTGGCTGAGGCTGGCCGGTGAAGCCGGCCAGCAAGGCGAAACTGCGGTGGTGAGCGTTAAAACCACCTGCGACGATAAGCTCGCGTGGGACCGCCGGAGCCCCGCAGCGCCGGAGCCGTGACAGAAACCTGCCTGCTGCGTGCTCACTTGCATTCTTGCTTAGATGTTGCATGCTTGCTGCATGCATGGTGTATGCTTGTTTGAATGCTGCATGCTTGCTGCATGCATGGTGTATGCTTGTTTGCATGCTGCATACATGGTGTATGCTTGTTTGCATGCTGCGTGCATGGTGCATGCTTGTTTAAATACTGCATGCTTACTGCATGCATGGTGTATACTTGTTTGCAGGTTTGCATGCTTCATACAGCGTAATAAAACACAAAAAAACAATTGTGTTCAATCTTTTATTATGGTAAAAAATACAAAATTACTAACTATGAATTATCTGTAATTTGATATGCCAAAAGACGATTCTGACTGTGAACTTTCTGCGATATATTGGTTCTGCCTTTTAGTGACTATCGATATGAAATTTATGCCTAAAGATGATTCTGACTTACATAATTATGAGTTTGAATGTATGATAAATGAGTGTATGCCAAACAATTTTCTGCGAAATGATATTTATGCGATCCGTTGTTATGCATAATAATATTATAACATAAAAGGTTCTGTTATAAAAGGTAGACCCGTGGAAAATGTCTCTGTTTGCACATTTGTTTTTCTTTGTGCCCAAATTGTATGTATTACTGCAGTGTTCAGTCGTTCGTTTTCCCAAATAAATGAAATAAAATAAAAAGACGCAATGTGGATTTCCATCTATGTGATTGGTCGATTGTTCATACTCTTTGCCTTGCCGAATTCATTACGCAATATGAATGCAGGGCACGTGCCCTATCTGCCTCACCCTAACTACGCCTCTGCATCTGATCTAGACTAGACTCAAGAGCTAAACCATCTCCAATAAAAAAGCTGACGACAACATTGCAGGCTTTCCTTAAATCTGACGACTTTAAAAAAAAACAAGTCGAAGATTTTGCGTAACGAAACGCAGCAAATAAACGGTATTTAAATATGACAGCTACAGTACGACCGATTAGTCGTGGCCCGTCTGAAGTTAGCGTCATGTGGTTGCACAGTAGTAAATCTCATACAAAAACAGCAGCGCGCCATGGCATGCGCATCGCAAAGCCTTTATTCAGACGGGTCACGACTCATTAGTCGTACTGTACTATTCACTGCCTACGTATGACAGAAAAGGCAGCAGGACCAAGGTTTTTTTTGTTGCTATAAACACAGGTCAATGTCACAACTGTCAATGTCAAACTTACTGTCAAACGCTGCTGAGCGCAATCTCTGTCAATCTCATAATAGAAATTTGTGCGAGTGATTTTTGTTTACCGCAAGATTTTGATTCGATGTTATTCTTTGTAGTTAAACAAAAGAATAATATATTAAAGGGTAAATAAACATGATGAAGACTGAAGACCCCAAAGATTTAATTCTAATTTCAGAAAGCCTAAAAGATATGCTGCAATCGAATACAGATCTTCTAAAGTCAGTTAAATCGAACCTTATCGATGTTGACATTTTAAATGAAATAAAAAATATTGTTACTTATGGAAATGCAGGTGTATATTTCGGCAAAACGTTGCGAGACATAAAAGTTGTGATAGAAGACGATGAACTGAGGAAACATGAAATATATTTACAGTATATAGCTCCCAAAAAGTTGTTAATAACTACTGTAAAATTACCTCACTCTTCAATGCACAATCAGGAATATGGTTGTATCAAAGATGTTATAGAAACATTCAAACAAAAAGTGACCGAGTTAGCTAGGTATTTTTCCGAATTAGAAAACATAGATCAGTCCTGCACAATCATGGAGCCAGTTAATGGATCATTCAAGGATGATTATAGAAGAATATTTCTCGGTGAGTTCAGTACCTCTCAATACAGTTACATTCCCCTTTTTACACACGCTGAAACAACAAGTTTTTAGGAGATGGGAGGTCTAGCCCATTTTAAGAGTTAGCTATTACAAAAAAACTTGCAAGTTTAAAAGTAAACCAAATATATTTTGTCTTTTCCAGATGATAGGACTTGGCTGCATGTAGAGGTAACTCCTGAAGGTTTGGCCACAAATATTCACCTTGTTGGACAGTCAGAGCAATGGCACAACAAGTTACAAGCAGGTCTTCTGAATTGGGATCATGATACAAATATTGTTGATAATATTATGACTATATTTGGTAATTTGATTTCTGAATCAACAATATTATAATTGGTTCTAAACATTTCAATAATTAAATGATTACATAAATATTGCTTACAGATTTAAGTCAATTCCCTCAACCAACATCAAAACAGTTGGAGCAGCACAAAATGGACACCGAAGACAACAGCATAGAGAACTCGGTTGTGTGTGGCATATGTTTATGTTCTGATTTGCCTGACACACCTGGTCTACCACTACCTCTTTGTCAAAATTCATCCTGTGGAGTTTATTACCATAGATCCTGCCTGTACCAGGTAATTAGTATGTATTAAGTATACTTAGTATTCATGTAATAGGTATTAAGTTTTCAAGATTTTATATTTATTATTTGCCTCAAGTCTCAAATTAGAGTAGCCTGACCAGAAGTATAGAACACCATATTGGTCTTATTTATTATATTTAACACAAGTTTAGGGGGGCTAGGGGATTCACATATCTTGAAGCCCATTAACTTTTAACATGGAGTTTGGAGCAGTAGCTATTCTATATGCTGGTCTGGATTTTCTACTATAACTTACTTATTAACTTCTCTATAGATAATAGAATAATAATTTTATTTATATGCGGTTACCATGTTATCTCTCCCCTAGGCCCTACCCTTAGTTGACTGATAGAAAATGCCTAAGCGCTCGTTTCTGGACACGCGGGACGTTGCGCGTCAGGCGGTGCGGCCCGCACTAAATAAAAGCATATGGAGTTATAAGAGAGTGTTTATGGAGAAGCGATTTTAGACGCGTTTGCTTGAGATGCTGGCGGAGCCCACGGATGGCACCGCCACATCCCACGTAACTTTTATCGCGGCGGAACCCGCGGCATTATGTTTGTGTGTATTATAATGTTTGTGTTTGCGCGTGTGATAAGATGACACTGGCTGCTCTACACGCCACCCATACGTAAACAGAAATAAAATAACGTATTTCACGCCCCGTCTCCAGAAACGAGGCCAAGGTTATACCTACCATTATGTTGCTAAAAAAATAAATAAAAATTAATATTAAAAAAATATGCAATTAAATAAATAAATAGCCCATAACAGTAAGACTGCCAATTAAGCACAAAACCAGCAATTAAAAAGAAACCCTTTCTACTGTCTACTATAATTTATTTGGTAAATATTTTAACATTTAGGTACCCTACCTACATATTTCAATACCTTGTTTTTTTCAGTGGTTAGTGGCATGTGCTGGTAACCGGCCTCCTGCGTTTGGTGTTGCGAATGGCGCGTGTCCCACGTGTTTACAGCCTATATCATGTAGTGAAAAAGATAACTAAAATGATTGTAACTAATAATATTGGTAGGTAGAGCTCGCGGCGTCCACTCGTTGTCGACAGGTGGTCCACGGGTGGACGCCGCGTTATCACGAATAAAAGCCGCGCGTCAACCAGTGGACCTCGCGTCGTCAACTAGTGGACCCCGCGCGGTCAACGAATGAACGCCGTGCGACGAGGCGGAAATAAAGAAAAAACAACAGCTGTTAAAGGCTGGGAATGAAGGGAGGGTGGGGAGCGACGCATCTTATATCGTCCTCGCGTGAATCATTCGCGGGCAGCGCTTGGTCTTCTCGGGTTCTCGGGACCCGCGCATTGGCAATGCGCAGTCAACGCAACGCAAGCATGCGAGCAGCGAGTTGTCACCGAATGGTCCACCCGCCGTCCGCGCGTGGCGGATATAAAGATATAAAGAATAATAGCCGCAGGAGGCGGAATTTGTCGCTCGCCGATAATTTATTTCCAGAGACCGTGTATGTCAAATCTGTGATAAAGGATTGAAACATTAATGTGTGGCTTTAATTTTGTTTTCCGGTAGGAAAATTTTTTCCTTAATTATTTTTACCCACTCTTGATTGCAGCTGACGCCGATAATCGGGTCTTTAAGTCAAGACTTCTAGGCAAGCGTGGTTCACCGTAGACCACACATCGCATACCATCAGGCGAGATAGTGGTCAAACGCCAGACAACATATAAGTAAAAAAAAACTGGACGGCATCATACAAACAATAAGAGCAAGTTACTCATTCTCTCACCTAGTTAGAAAATAATGAGGAAATATTATCCTGAGTGAAAACCTAAAACCGTTCTTCTTCGTAGGCAGTAGGCTCACTTACAACATCCTGCTCCCGCACAACACCGCCTCAAATGTTTCCGTATAAATAAGTTTATCTGTGCTCAAATGGCAAAATATAATAGAAAAGCAAAATAACATTTTTTTGCTATATTTAACGTATGCGTTTCGATGGCGCGGCCACGGAGATTTTTTTTAAAAAGAACTATGCCAAGATTATGTAAAAATTTGTAAAAGTTGATTCCCAAAACCATAAATTTGTCAAAGATAAGGTTAAAAAGTTTTAAGGGTTTGAACGTGGCCGCGCCATTGAAACGCGGCGAACCGCGCGGCCACGGAGATCTTTAAAACTAAGCGTTGCAGAGACCTGAAATTTAGTGAAATGACAGATTGAATTTGTAAAAAATTTGTAAAAATATAGAAAAAATTCCTAGGTTTATATTTTAGGAGCTGTAAGACTAAAACCCCATGGCCGCGCCATTGAAACGGTGAAAAACACGTTATCACCGATATCTCGCTGAAAAAGCATCGCAGAAGTCTGAAACTTTTTGTAATACCTAGATTTGAATTTGTCGAAATAGGTAAAAATACACAAAAAAAATCCTAGGTTTATATTTCAGGAGCTATAAGACCAAAACCCTATGGCCGCGCCATTGAAACGGTGAAAAACACGTTATCGCCGATATCTCGCTGAAAAAGCATCGCAGAGGACTGAAGTTTTTTGTAAAACCTAGATTTGAATTTGTCAAAGTATGTAAAAATACACAAAAAAATCCTAGGTTTATATTTCAGGAGCTGTAAGACTAAAACCCCATGGCCGCGCCATTGAAACGGTGAAAAACACGTTATCACCGATATCTCGCTGAAAAAGCATCGCAGAAGTCTGAAACTTTTTGTAATACCTAGATTTGAATTTGTCGAAATAGGTAAAAATACACAAAAAAATCCTAGGTTTATATTTCAGGAGCTGTAAGACCAAAACCCTATGGCCGCGCCATTGAAACGGTGAAAAATACGTTATCGCCGATTTCTCGCTGAAAAAGCATCGCAGAGGTCTGAAGTTTTTTGTAAACGCTAGATTTGAATTTGTCAAAACATGTAAAAATACACAAAAAAATCCTAGGTTTATATTTCAGGAGCTGTAAGACCAAAACGCTATGGCCGCGCCATTCAATACGTTTTGTATGTTCCGATAGGGTGACCATGACTTATTGTTTACAGAAAACTTTCCACCTGCAAGTATTAGAAATTATATCTCAAGGATTCTAAATCATGATAAGTATGAAATGATAAGTACCTATATCTTAGTGTAAGTAAACAATCTGTGATTTGTGATTTTGAAAGAAATGATTAGTACCTATAACTTAGTGTAAGTAAACAATCTGTGATTTGTGATTTTGAAAGAAATGATAAGTACCTATACCTTAGTGTAAGTGAACAATTTGTGATTTTGAAAGAAATGATAATTACCTTTATCTTAGTGTAAGTAAACAATCTGTGATTTATTTGATTTTAAAGAAATAAATATATGTTTTTGTATCATAACGTTTCATTTTAATTTAATTTAGAATCCTTGAGATATAATTTCTAATATTTGCAAGTGGAAAGTTTTCTGTAAACAATAAGTCATGGTCACCCTATCGGAACACTCAAAACGTATTCAAGGTTTTATATTATGAAACAAAAAGAAAATTTTCGCCTATTATCGGTAATTATACATATTAATAGGTGTTGTTTACAAAAAAAGATCTCGCTAATACTTTATTTCCGATTAGATAACCACAACTTATTTCTACGCAATACCGTAATACAGCTCCTGAAATATAAACCTGGGATATTTTTGTGTATTTTTACATGTTTTGACAAATTCAAATCTAGCGTTTACAAAAAACTTCAGACCTCTGCGATGCTTTTTCAGCGAGAAATCGGCGATAAAATATTTTTCACCGTTTCAATGGCGCGGCCATAGGGTTTTGGTCTTACAGCTCCTGAAATATAAACATAGGATTTTTTTGTGTATTTTTACCTATTTCGACAAATTCAAATCTAGGTATTACAAAAAGTTTCAGACTTCTGCGATGCTTTTTCAGCGAGATATCGGTGACAACGTGTTTTTCACCGTTTCAATGGCGCGGCCATGGGGTTTTAGTCTTATAGCTCCTGAAATATAAACCTAGGATTTTTTTGTGTATTTTTACATACTTTGACAAATTTAAATCTAGGTTTTACAAAAAACTTCAGTCCTCAGCGATGCTTTTTCAGCGAGATATCGGCGATAACGTGTTTTTCACCGTTTCAATGGCGCGGCCATAGGGTTTTGGTCTTATAGCTCCTGAAATATAAACCTAGGATTTTTTTGTGTATTTTTACCTATTTCGACAAATTCAAATCTAGGTATTACAAAAAGTTTCAGACTTCTGCGATGCTTTTTCAGCGAGATATCGGTGATAACGTGTTTTTCACCGTTTCAATGGCGCGGCCATGGGGTTTTAGTCTTACAGCTCCTAAAATATAAGCCTAGGAATTTTTTCTATATTTTTACAATTTTTTTACAAATTCAATCTATCATTTCCCTAAATTTCAGGTCTCTGCAACGCTTAGTTTTAAAGATCTCCGTGGCCGCGCGGTTCGCCGCGTTTCAATGGCGCGGCCACGTTCAAATCCTTAAAACTTTTTAACCTTATCTTTGACAAATTTATGGTTTTGGGAATCAACTTTTACAAATTTTTACATAATCTTGGCATAGTTCTTTTTTTAAAAAATCTCCGTGGCCGCGCCATCGAAACGCATACTATTTAACGCCATCTAGTGTCAAGTATACAAATCACATACCTATAGGCAAATATTTTTGGTTTGCGTTTCTAACAATTTACGACAATTCACCAGTAATGAAATAGGAGTACTTATAGAGTACATTTTTTTTTAGGCATGCTCCCGTTTCATCACTTCTACGCCAGCTGGAATTTTGGTCGTGCTGGGAAAGAATCTTTCCAGCACGACCTTCATATTTGCGATAATTGAGAGGTATATAATTTCTAATTAGTGGTATAAAATAGTACACATTTAAAGGATTTTAGTACAATCTAAAGTTATAATGAATGCGTTCATGGTCGTGCTACGAAGTACAACACATTTTGCCGGGTGGGAGCAGTCGTATTAGTCGGCTACGAGCTTTAGGGTCCGAGCACGTAGTCGAAGCGTCAATTCTAAAAAAATTGCTACAATCGCTACACAAAAAAATTACTACTAAAAATTGCACATCTAGAAGACCTACGTATTCATGGGCGCCGGGAGGACCCATTGGCTTTCAAAAACTTCAAGGCAAGGTGCTAAAATTTTCGAGCCTGTTTTGCTTGCTCTTCAACTTCTTCATCATTTCTCAATCGTTTGTGTTTATGTCAGAAGTTGACCAAGTTCTTCCATCTCTGTAGGTAGGTACCAAGAACCAACTAATGGGCAAGAGGAAAGTCATCCTATTCAAGGCAGGGTGTTGAAGGAATATAGTCCTGCCGGCGCTCATGAGCATATTGACCCCTATCAACACCACGTAATGCGATGTTCGATATTCTATGTAATTAAACGCCTTTCAGTTAGTGGCCAAAATTCCGTCGTGTTCGGTTTTCTTCAACACTGCACATAGGTACCTATGTACAAGTTTCGATTTCGCATTTTCACAAAATGAGTACCTACAGAGTAGGTACGAGCTAGATGTGGTATCTTGTTATTTATCTGGTATCAAGGTATCTTTTTAGGTTTCTTCCCTAATAAAATTTTAGGTAGGTCGCTAGCTAAGTTGGTGGCACAGAACCATGAGTTTGCAACGCCGACTCGCATTTAGCAGGCCTTTTTCGACTGGCAATTCCGCAGTATGGTGTTCTGACTCGTATTCGTGACATGGTAAAATTATCCACCCAGAGTGAAAACAGGTTTTACTTCGAACTGCCACAGATAGGATAAAATATTAATAAGTAAGTGGTACTGGTAATCATAATCACAAAGACAATATAATTAGTGAAACAATTTATGCCTTTACTTTTTAATTAAAAATTACGTAGACATAATATTTTGTGGTTACATAGAATAATTCAGTATAAACAATGTTGAGAAATAATGCTTGCACCAGCTGTTCAAGTTTCTGTGATTGCTGATAAAACATTTTCCTTAAAACAATAATTATCAGTAGTTTGCAGTGGCAAATCTGTTGAAACTATGCGGGCCTACTCCTGCAGTCTCATTAAACAAAAAACAAAAGCGGATGCTCAGTACACAAAAAGAGTTCTTTTAAAAACAAAATCTGATTTCACGTGACAATATAAATACAGTCCACTTAATGGGATCCATAAAAAATAACTCCTAACAATTCTTTATCTTTTATGAAAATGGTTGTTCTAAATTGGTTGATTATAGTACTTAAATTGTCACGACAAAATATTTAGCAGACTATTAAATGAGTAAATTCATCACAACGGCACAGTGTCAAAAGTACGAGGAGTGAGGCTGGTACTAGATCCAGGTGCTTCACCACTTTGAGGGCCAGTGTCTCGGCCCACATTCTGAAAACAAAAATAATTTTATTATGCCCAATATTAACTATTACGACCATAAAAACTTGCTAATGATTAGAGCCTCACCTTGACGTGAATTTGATTTTTGAGCATTGCAGCACGTAGAATAAGCATAGAAGTCCTTCGCTGGTATTCCTTTCCCATGGCCAGACTTCTTTCAAATGTAGTGCTCCTCTGATCCACATCTTTAGCATACAGTATTTTGTTGTGTGAATCAATACGTGCCTGGATTTGGCCATCTAGTATTAACAGCATTAATTCATCTTCCAGAGCATTTACAGTGCGATTAAATGCAGCGGCCATGAGGCGCATGTCAGCTGAGAGGTAAGGACTGAAGTACTGAATCAATGCTCTGTTCCTTATTTGCATGTAAAGTGAGTTTAGGTGTGGAGCTAAATACATGTCTAACAGTAGATTATCTCTTATTTCATCCAATAGCCTTAAGCAGGAAGCATACTTAGATTCATAGAATTTAAAAATTATGTCACGTAACTGCGGTTCTAATTCTAAAAATAATTTAAAAGAACTGCTAACTATGACTTGCTTTTGTAATTCAGAACGATCAAATGTGGCAAGTGCACACAATCCACCATATATGGCAACATTATTGCTGCTTAGAAGCTCTGGGTAGTCACAGTGATCAATGCTGGCTGCTAAGAAATGTTTGGCAGCAGACTTGTACTTCTTTGTGGCTAACTCAGCTAGGCCAGCGGCACATTTTAATCGTGTCAATATTGACTGGTTGGAGTCTTTGCCAGGAACTTCATTGAAATCTGGGGTGCCCTCTGCTTTAGAAACATAGTTAAGAACATGAGCCCAGTTCTGCAAATACACTGACACTTTTACAACATTCAGACACATCATTATAATGTGCTTGCCACTTGTACAGTAATCTCTGGCTCTAGAGTAACACTTCAATGCACTTGTTAGGTCACCACAGTCAAGATAATGATCACCGAGGTCATCATGACCTCTTCGAATACTCTCCTTTATTGAGTTTGTCTTGTAATTTTTAAGATCTGTATCTAACTTCTCCAATTTTATAGCAGCTTTCTTGGTTTTTGATTCAATCCATATAGTGTCCAGGACAGGAATATCTTGTGAACCCATTTGCACTGCAACATCTGGTAAGCCTGCAGATGCCACTGCTTCAGCAAGCTTTTTGTGAAGTGTTTGATAAAGACTTACATTGTATGTTGTCATGACGTAAGAAATTGCCATTTTTAGAGCTTCCAATCGAAGGGAAGGGCAATGATCAGCAACAAACATCAGTCTGTAGAGTTTTGCAAACCCAGTATAAGAAGCAGCATACGTTTCCAGATCAAGAGTAGGATTTTCTACTACATAACACTCTGTTTCATTATTCTCATTATCTTCGGGTGGAACGTCCACCTGCATAGGTTCAGCTGTGTTCTGAAAATAAAGTCATTGTTAGCCGTTTATGTCGAGCGATAAAACCAAACAGAATAGGTAATCGGATTGTAAAGGTTGTTAATTGAGAAAATACTTACCATTTCGAACATTTTCTATTGTGTACTTGACTTTTAAACGAAAATACGCGAATTCCACTGTCAACGCAGAAAACCAACCTAAAACAAAGTGTTTCTTTACCTATTTGTCGTTTCAAATCGTTTGGATACGATAAAGGATATTATCCGAATTGAACACTCACTCAGTATATGTACACAAGATGATGATTGGAACAGTAATAATTGTTATCAAAATACCTTTATCATTACGTTTCTTCTTGGCAGCGGCATTTTTCTTTTGACGAGGTATATTTTAGGGTTGCCATTATTTACTTTTCAAAATATATAAATAATAAAATAACTAGTCGGCTCTATATTGTTTATTCTTTCGACTAATCGACTAAAGTTACAAAGTCTAAAAAGGTTCCTAGATGCTCTAAGATCTTGAGGCGCCTACCTCATCGAGTCTTTTTGTTTTTTGTACCGGATCAGATTTCTGAAAAAATGTGTACCGAAACGACTCAGGGATTGAAACGTTTCGTTACAGATCCTTTACCGAGCGCATACTTGTACAGCAAATCTCCAAAAACGAAAACTCCCCGATCCGGTGAGGGAGGCACCTAACTGATGATTACAGGTGCAAATTGGTATTGTGTCCATAATATCTAAGTTTATCATAACCAGCGTATAATCACAAAGTATGTAAGCGGTGGCGCTCCATGTTCTGACAGCTGGGTCAGCTGCCTCCTTTGTATGAAAGGGAGCTGGCAGTAAGTTATCATGCGCAACTAGTAGTAGTTTGGAGTATGGTTTGACATCCCGTCACATTTAATTGAAATTTTGTTTCTATGAGTGAGAACATGCCAAATGTCAATATCCTCACGAGACGAACGTGGTTCGACAAACTTCGAATTCGCGACCTATGCGAACCACTGTGCGAGCCTCTTGGCCCGCTTTTCGATCGACTCTAGTGCATCAACCTGGTATTTGGCAGATCCGCCCCAGATATGAGAACAGTACCGCATGCATGATCGAACTTGCGCTTGATACAAGTTGGGCAGCTGTTCCGTCATGAAGTACCTTCTCACCTTTGCAAGGATTCCCAATTTTTTGGTAGCCAGCTGAGCTTTTGCCTCAATGTATGGACCTAAATTAAGAGTCTACGAGTATGTCAACGTAACGCTAAGAAGCTCAATCTTCGTTATTCGCACGATCACATCTCGGAAACTTGCAGCCGGGTAAAATTGGCTTTTTTTTGCGGCAAAAAGACACGCCTGGGTTTTAGCAGCATTAAACCTGACCAGATTGGCATTGCCTCATTCAGATACTGCCTGCAAGAAAAACGCTCCACCATGGCTTCACGGGGAGACCAGATCCCCAGTAGACCGATTTCGGTGGAAGCCGTATTGTCTATCACTAAGCATATTGCTAACTTCTGGGTATGCCGGGAGCTTAATATTAAGTACACGTTCTGGACGTTACAGAGATCGGTCTGTAGCTGGCCGGGACAGCTCGACTCTCCTTCTTGGGCGCGGACTGTACGTTAGCTTGCTTCCAAGCATTCGGCACTTATCCATGCCTCTCTTTTTGCTGAATCTTTTGCCCAGCCAGCGATCCGTCGGATTTTAGCAGTGGGTGTAGTGAGAGACGGCAGAAGTTCGACTCGACCGACTTAGCCAGGGACCAAAACGCTTTACTACCTGCTTTGAGCAAGAAGAACATGCTAAGAAGCACTTTTGGTCCCTATTCGACCAATGTGGTCAAACCGAGTCTTTCGCAACACCATCTTGCAGACTTAGCGGCAGCCCTGTTGAAGGCCTTCTTCTTCTGACCCTCGTCACTCACATTGCGTGATCGAGCGTCGACCCATGCCAGGTACAATGCAAGATTGCATTGCGAAACAAGATTGCATGCCATCCCAATCTGCTGAATTGTAGCACCAAACCCGCCGGATGCCTCTTGGGCTGGGATCGGGCGGGGAGTAGACGGACACAGACTTCACCAGACAGTGGTCGGAACTACTCAAAGGTGAAGTTATCGACACAGAGTATCAGTTTGGATCTGTCGTCAGCAGAAGGTCCAAGCAATTGGCTGTCTACGAATCAAGATCCGGGACCTTCGTTGCCCCCTGGACCAGCTGGATGAGGTTTAACGCTAGCGAAAGCTTACGCGTCCAGCTGACAGTGCACTGATATGGGAGAGCCACTCCTGGTGGGCATTAAAGTCCCCCTCTCATTCGCAAATTAGAGTTACACCCGTAACACTAATTTGCGCACGGGTACCGCTGCCGTGTCGCTTCAGCCGACTCACTGAGGTACTCTGTGAGCCTGGTTGTCTCCTTTTCTCCGCTGTGCGAACTGTAGTCACAGGCGTAGATAATTTTATCCAGACCTGTATCTACCAGAGCTAGACTCCAGATTCACAACGCTCCGGGCGTTGTGAATCTGGAGTCCACAAGGTTCCTCAGCCTCCAGGTGATAGTGGACTGCAGTGATATTTGAGTGACGACCTCGAATGTAGGTGAGAAGCACTTTGTGTGGGAAGGGGTGCCGCTGTTCCAGATTCCTTTTCCTTGTCATCATCACACTAATATTATAAAGGCGAAAGATTGTAAGTGTGTCTGTGTGTTTGTTTCTTCTTCACGCTCAAACGGCTGGACGGATCTGATATAGATTAAAGTCTAGAATAGCACATAGAATACTTTTTATCCCGGGAATATGTTCCTTCGAGATAATTTTAGACGTTCACGCGGGTGAAGCCGCTGACGGAAGCTAGTGTATGTATAAGAGTGATTGGAGCAGAAGAGAAGGAAGTGAGACGAGGTTCCAAGCCGCTAACCAACAGACACGCGCTGAAAGGACACAACCTCCATGACTATTTAGTTCTACCGCACGTTGATACGTTTAATACGCGACTAGCGCTAGTCACTAGTCTCGCCACTATATCATGGGCCCAGCCTAATTGCGTAAGTGAATTCGGCATGGCAGAGGGTCACCCATCAATCGACCAAACACATAGACGAAAATCCACATTGCGTCTTTTATCTCGCATGTCGCTTACACAATTAAGATGTGGTCGCAATAAAAAGCGGTCGCAAGTTTTTCATATTAATACCTAAAGTAATATTCTGTGTGAATTATAATCGCCGCGATTAGATAGAAAAGTAGCCGACTAGCGATGTGGAATGGTTTTTAATTGAAAACGACAATATTGTTCATTCATAATTATGTTGGACACCCACACAGCACTCAATAATCCATTATTTTGCTAGAATGGTTGCATTAATGAAGGTGTTCTCTTCTAACATCTTCACATCTGCCTGCTGATTTTAGGGTCGGTTTCCTTAGAGCTAGGTTAAATGCTCTAAGTAGACTGCCAGTCTATGATTTCAGCAAAAAAGTCCATTTATCTACCTGGGCGACTCTGTATTCTTACAAAGTACTTTGGGGAATCATGCTGTTTAAGAGTGAGCGAAGCGAGCTCGAAAATTATCCCACCATCTCGGATAGGATAGGTAGATTTTCTTTACGTTACTTTTTAAATTTGCGCAGAAAGGCTTACCTAAGCTTATTTTACGGCATCTTAGTAGATATTGCGAAATGCCTTAATCTTTTATAACACAAGTACACGGGTGCACGGTTGGCGCAGTGGTTGAGCAATTGACTGCTGCGCTGCGTGTCGCGGGTTCGATTCCCGCACGGAACAAAAATTTGTATGACCTACAGATAATTGTTCCGGCTCTGGGTGTTTGTGTATGTGAGTTTATATGTTTGTAAACGCACCCACGATACAGGAAGAAATTCCTAGTGTGGGGCAACGTTTTTCTAAATAAAAAAAAATAAAAAAAAAAAATTAAAAAAACTAAAAACAAGTTCCTTTTATAAACGCGAAGTTAGTGAGTATGGATGTATGTTTGTTATTCTTTCAAACAAAAACTAATACCTAAACGGATTTGATTAAACTTTACAGTATTATAAATGGGCTATCATTAATATTATGTCTTATTCTGATGTAACTCATAAAGACTGAATTATCTTCTAATTCTATGCAGCTGACGCCACCGCGCCGCCCCACGGTGTCACTCCCCATGTGTTTACTGGTTGGGAAACCATGCATTAGATGGATGTTATTCCCACGTTTATAAGAAAACTGGAGTCTATTAGACAACCCATTATTAACCTAGTTGTGCAGGTTTACTGGCTGATGAGTTGAAGTTGGTGTCGTCATCACATCAGCCTGATAAGATAATGATTGATAGATTATATTCATTTATCATGTTACAAACAGTCTCTCCGGAAGATAATATCTAAGAATAAAACTTCAAGATCTTAGAATAGTTCAGGGAAAATATTATCCGGGCGAAAACTATACTGAATAGCGACTATTATATCAAGTAAGTAAGTTCTATGTTTCTATATTTCTATTTTAGCATATTCTTTTGAAAATAGCAGATCAACCGACATAGCCTGGTTGCCTGGAAGAGATCGCGGTGTGCGATAAGGCCGCCCATTGTATGTATTTTAGTTTCTTTTTCTATGTTTTAACTTGGTCTACCTACAATAAAGCATATATAAATAAATAAATAATAAATAAATAAAGCGACATCGCTTAGCAGCGCGGAGGTTCGGGTGTATTCGTGTTGTCTACGAATTAAACCAAGAGCGAGCGAAGCGAGCTCGGGAACTTAGGGCAACCCGGACCCCGAAACGGACAGGTTAGGTTCGAAGGGGATGACGGGTGCTAAAGTGAGCGAGCAAATTTTTATTTTCATTTCGCTGTTTTAACCATTTGTATTCGCCCACTGTTCTTCGCCCACTTAAGGTCTATCCACACATATCAGGGCCGTGCCCGGGACATGAACGGGACGTGGACAGACCGTGCCCCGTTAGGGGCTCAAAAAATATCGTTGTGTACATTTTATATGTACTCGTTCACACACGTCCGTGCACGGGTCGTGCACGGGCCATTGACGAAGCTTCAATGATTGGGCCCGGCTCTGTTTTTCACATTTTGAATTTGAACATTTTCGCTCTTTTAAATACTATCCATAGTTCAGTAACCTACATACAAACTTCGGTGTACCTACCTACTGTTTGTAAAGCTAGCAGCTACCTACATACCTATATATCTAGTAAGTAATTTGGACCTCACGGTACGGAACTTTAATTTCACCTGTCCGGTGTCTGTAATCAAATCTTGCAAGTTTTAGATTCACTGCCCAATGTCCGATTGAGCTGAAATTTTGCACACATGTTTTTTTCTCGTGACAGTGCAATTTTTCTTTGAAGAAGAATAGAAGTATTTTTAAAGATATGTAAAAGCATCTTTAAAAATACTTTTTTCATCCATATGAAAAAAGCACATCTGGAACAAGCTTCCATAAGCTTGTTCCAGATGTTATTTCTTTAGTTACCTATCTTTTATTTATTATCTAACCTTCTTTCGCTCAGCAGACAGAATGCAACTGCGCATGCGTTAAACTGTAAAATGTCGATTTTGACTTGGACTTGTAGAACAGTCAACAACCCAGTAACACAGTCACTTTGGTTCATAAATAAACAAAATTATGTACGATAATATTAATGGTATATTTGCAAAAATTACAAACATGTTCACTAAATTGTTCTTTCAATTCATGTCCCGTTATTTGTACATAAAAAGAAAACTACGTAAGTTGATGAAAGGTGAGTGTTTCAAGTTGCCATCTGGCAAGACATCCACCAGTAGTTAGACCTATTGATACTGTGAACGGATCTCTAGTAAAATTATTCTTACTTATTATTGAACATTCAACAAAACTGCGGTGTGAATATAAGTATTCGTAGCATTAGTGCATATACTATTACATATATAAGTACCTAATAATTATATCGTCAGTGCTAGCCAGCAAATTTGCATCACAACTTCGTTCTGAAGGGCCTTATGTAATATCTAGACAATTATGTATGTATATACTAAAACAATGCGCAGTCCGGTCAACTAACTACGTCGCAAGAATAATTACAATTATATTTGTTTAAGTCCCACTAAGCGAATAGGGTCTCGTTGGTACCCTTAGGAACCCCAACACTGTCAGTATGGAACCGTTCCTAACTAATAAGTGATTTTCCGTACCTAATATTTTTTTTTATACAAGCGGGAGAAGGTTACCATTGCAGCCATGGCCTGATGGAGCCGAGACGGCGATGACAAATGCTCACGCGTACGGCGTATCAAACGATGTTTTTCAACACACAAAAACGAATAACAACATTTAGAAAACATAATACTTTGTAAACAAATATTTGTGCTACACAGCTTGCGCATTTTTGTGCCACCATAGGAATTGGACTACATTGGAATATTAAATAATAAACTAGTATATTATGGTTATCTGTTTTTTTATATTGCACGAGTGCATATATGAAATACACTGCAATAAGAACCTAAAAACAGTGTAATTACAATCAGTTTTCAAGTGTGTTGAAATGTATTAGCTGAACTAAGGAGAGCTGAAGATTCAACTTGATAATACGACACTAATCCTGATTGCAATGCTCATACAGGTAGTTCCTACTTAAAATTGCAACATAATTCTTTTGATTTCGTGATAGATGATGTTGTTAGATAAGGCCCTGAGGATAACGATCTCTAAACTGCTAGTTAATTTGTTAAATATCTGATTGTGATAAGCGGTTGCTATCAGCTTTTTACTACCCTAGTCTGTGATCCAGGACTTGTCTAAAGTAAAATAATTATAAATGAACTTTATTTGTTATTGTTTTGAGTGGGACGAATGTCACTCTATGTTATCTTGTCATTTAATAATGTGGGAATTACAAACAACAACGTTTGGCAGACTGTCGGACAAAATTATATTTAGAACGCTTTGTATAACCAATGCGCACGCGCAGTTTCGTACAAAACATCGTAGTCTGCTTACTTAACGATGGTGTTAATATTATTTTGTTAAGGTTAGTGGTTATTTACATACTGAATAACGTATTTTTATGCATATATTAATATACAAATCAAAGCTGATTTCAATAATTAGTTGTTAGAGCGGCAATATCAAAGCAAAATTGTTCAATTTAGTTCTAATCAGATAGATTGTTAGACTGACTCAACAATTACGGTAATTATTGGTTGATAAGTGATACGAGTGAATTCACATAAATTTTAGGTGGATGAGTGCAGTAGACAGTTGGTGCTTGATGCTGATGATGAAGGGAGCCCTACTGTTGACGGTCGTGTATTTGTTGCACTGCGAAGGTGCGGTGGTGGTGCGCGCGGAGGAGCACCCCGTAGTCAACGACCGGCCCATCATTGGCGTGCTGTCGCAGGAACAGTCCATGTACCTGCACACCAAGTACCCTGAGGAGAACTACACCAGCTATATCGCGGCCTCTTACGTCAAAGATGTGGAGGCGTCTGGGGCCCGGGTTGTGCCCATTCTGTAAGTAATAAAGTATAGTCCTACTTACCTATAGGTCGAAAATACACATGCAAATCAATGATTAAAAGAATAATGCTTAATACATTCTGTTTACTTTTTACGCGGTTTTATTTTTGAATTCGTTTCGTTGCACGGTAGATTTAATTTTTATTACTTGTAAATTTTAATTTTTAACGTTCAAAAGTGCCGCTTAATGCCCTAGTTGAAATAAATACATTTGACTTTGTTTTACTTAAATATAAAAATTACGTTACAGAATCGGAAAAGACCGCAGCTACTATGAGGAACTTCTGGGCAAGTTGAACGGGTATGTACTGTAACTACATTTATTTTTCGACTAGTTTCGGAAAGCGAATACAATTATGGTTCACATCACATTACACATCATCAGCCTATTAATGTTCCCACTGCTGGGACACAGGCCTCCTCTCTGTAAGAGGTTATGGCCCGCAATCCACCACGCGGGCCCAGTGCGGGTTGTTGGATGTCACATGTCTTCGAATTTTTGGTTCTAGGACATGCCGGTTTCCTCACGATTTTTTCCTTCACCGTTTTGAGAGCAGTGGTGATGAAATAATTTACCCAAAGTAAAGCGCCTGCCTGGGCTCGAACCCACGACCTACAACTTGTAAGTCGCGGCCGATACCACTGGGCCACCACTGCGGTGCTTATGGTTAGAAAAAGTTAAATAATCGCTTGGGTGGTTGCAACCACCGAAGCGATTATTGTGATTTAACTTTTTAATCTAATATTTAAACGAATCCACATTCATTGGTGTTTGAATTTGTAACAGGCAATATTATTAGGTTTGCTATACGAGAGACATTAATGCTGCTGTTGAAAACAGAAATGTATGTTGCCAAAAAGTTAATATAAACCATAGATTTAGAATTGTTTATACTATATCTATGATATAAACTACTATGAATTATTTTGCGTGTCTTCAAAGTGTCAATACAATTTATAGTATCAATTACTTAAGTATTAAAAATATAAAACACTTATACATTTAAATGTAACAAAAATTAAAAAAAAAAATCTATGAAGATAAAAAAAGTTAATTAAAAAAATCAAAATACCCGTATAATTAGGAAGCGACCTAAAAAATCGTAAACAAGAAGAAAATCATGCTGTGCAGTCGGAGTATACATATTCGCGAGCTAGCTGACCAAAACCTCCGATTTCCTTCTTGTTTACGATTTTTTAGGTCGCTTCTTAAGTATTTGGGTATTTTGTTTTTTTTTTATAATCTATAGGCTCGCGTTTGACCACTATCTCGCCTGATGTTAAGCGATGATGCGGTCTACGGTGAAGCACGCTTACCTAGAAGAAACCTATTCACTCTTGACTTAAAGACCCCAAGGTTGTAGCTATCAGGAAACAAAGACCCCGGAAGGGAGTTCCACTCCTTAGCTGTGCGTACAATGAAAATATTAGCAAAACGCTTTGTGCATATGGGAGGGATGTCAACTTCTTAGTTATTTTTTTTTTAATTTTAGGTACATTTAAATGTATAAGTGTTTTATATTTTTGAAATCACTTCCTTAAACCCTTTATTTTGATTGCAAATAAATTGGCGCCAAAAATCCGCCATATTTAGGGTTCCGAAGTCAACAAGGAACCCTTATAATTTCGCCATGTTTTCTGTCCGTCCGCATATTAGCTCAGAGACTCTTCGTACTAGGAAGCTATGATTTGACATGAATATACATATTAATAATTCCGACAGGTAAAATAAAATCATGAAAATAAAAGATTTTTCGGGCACCTCCTATAGATGTAAAGATGTTGTTTTTATTTTTCTCGTCTATCACATGGTGGGGGTATAGTTGGATAGGCCATTCAAATATATTACGTGTCTGTTAAAACCATTTTTGATTCAGAGGTCTCTTAGCGTAAAATTAAGCGTTTACGACGACTTTAGTAATAGTCGAACAACTTATAAAATGTACTTGAAACTGTTCAAATTTTGTACTAATGCCATGGAAAAATAACTTAAATATCGTTTATAGTTGTGTAAAACAGATAGTAAATATATGCTTATGAACTATATAAAAATATAAAATAAAATCATAACATCCTTAGTAATAATGATTTCCAAATTAATAATGTTTATGTTCGAATAACGCATTGGAGTGGGTGAAGTCGTTGGCAGTACCGGTCCGTATGGGGGAAACTATTTTGTATTAGCGCACACGTATTTTCGACATTTCGTTATCTAAAGTAACACTACATTCGATTGCCAAGCAAATTCTGCTACCCGACCAGACCCGATACCTGGCCATAAGGTTGACATTCGTGTCATAGGTCCATATTTACTACTACTCAACCAAGGTCACATCAGTGCAGTATAACACATTTAACACATTTTGCATTTTTAATTACATTATCGATATCGATAGATACCCGATTACTTAATTCGAAAAAATAAGACTTGTTTTTTTTATTTGATTGCTTATATGTTTTTTATAAATAAAATCAATTTGAAATTATGTACTAATTTAATTATGCCCATTGAGGCGGGCGGGCTTCTTTATAATATTATCTTATATATATACATACAAACATAGACTGATAAATACATTACCCCGCTTCGGCAATTGGGCAAAAAATAAAAAAGCTCTTCGTAGAATTCTGATTTCTGTCTGATGTAAAAAGCACTGCAATGCCTTGAAACAGTGTGTGTAATATTACTTCCATTATTCCAATATTCTAATGAAACATGTGGTCTATTCCAGAGTATTGATCCCCGGTGGAGCTACCTACTTCAACCAGTCAAACGGTTACGCCGACGCCGGCCAGCACATATACGAGATAGCTCAGGAAATGAACGATGCCGGCGACTACTTCCCTATATTCGGCACCTGCCTTGGCTTCGAGCTGCTCATCATCTTGGCTTCGGGCCGAGGTGAACCGGAGAACAGGATCCGTTGCTATTCCTACTCTAATATTCCTCTTGATTTTACCGAAGGTGAGACTGGTAATGGGTTACTTATTAATTCATGTAATTTATATATGTATTATCGACAAACGTTAACATTCAATTTTTTACTGACTTCAAAAAAAGGAGGAGGTTCTCAATTCGTCGGAATCTTTTTTTTTATTTTTGTTCCCCAATTACGCAATGACGCCTGGACCGTTTTGGAAAGTTCTTCTTTTGTTTGAAAGGGTGGTAAAATTCTTCTTTTGTTTGTTCTTCTTTAGTTTTTTTCATCCCAGGTGGTCCCATGTTTATCAGGTCAGAATCTGATGATTGGATTCTAGAGCAATCGAGAGAACTCTTCAAATCTTATAGACATATTTACAGCGATTTTGGTATTTTCATCAACATGGCAAACATTTTAATTTAGGAAGCATCATTTGGTGAAGTGGAACTGGTGAAGAAGCAAGGGCGTCGTAAAGCATATGAAGCTTTGAACTGGTAGTACGAGTCTTGCCCCTACGGCGATTGTTATAAGAACGCTATAAACTCCAATGGGTAACGTTCCACGAGCTCAATCATCGGGGGTTTTGCGTAAACTTCTCGGACCACTAAATTATGTAAATCTTTCATTAATAAGTTTTCTGTGCACATTAATCATGGCCAGACCATTGAGGCGATTTTCACCCATAGTACTGCTTAACTAGGTTTTTAGTCTCCTGAGGCTGCTTAACGATTGATTTTGGTAGACCGACCAAAATTTTTAATGCTTTTGGTACTCTTTTAGGACATCAACAAATGGCTAGATTTTTTGGGTTGGGTTTATGTTGACTTAGGACTTTGATTTCTTTCCATTTGGCTACTTATTTTTTAATCTCTAGGGGGGAACAACTGCCCCTACCTGGCTCCCCTTGGCGACGCCCTTGTGAAGAAGACTGATGGCCACTAGAACTTCTCAATCATAAGTGGGTTTTGGGTATAAGATATCTCGAATAGTTAAATGACTGTGATGAAGTAAATTTAAATAAATGGTTCTTATGAAAATGGTACCATCGAACTGATCTGATGATGAAACTGGAAGGTAGGCACCGATACTCTTCAGAAAAACAATGTATCCCAGTCATGTTTAGGCTGGTTGGTATTTTTATGAAAAGCCTTCTGACTATTAATGATTTTCATAGTAATATAAAGGAAAGTCCTCACTGAGAGCATTCACGTGTAATGAGCATTCGACGTCGAATATAAAAAATTTCGCGGAGACGGCATTCGAATGTTCAAGCAAATAAACGCTCGAAAGCGAGTACTCAGATAATGAAATCAATGAGTATATATGTAGGAATATTACTGGCCACTTGTAAAACAAGGAACAGTTCCTTGATCTTAAGTGTTTGTGACCTTCTTGGTCAATCGTATTATCGAATGAATGACATTTAACGAGATCGTATTCGAATGCTCCAAGCTCGCAAGGAAATGATCAACTGGAATGTTCATAGTTTTGCTCGAACGTGAATGCTGGGCTCGCTGGGAAGCATTTGTTGCTCGCCTAAGATTGCTTGTTTACAAATGCTCATGATAGAATACTCCCAATGAGGACGCTCTTAAAACTAAAAGAGCAAAATAGATTTGACGAATTGAGAACCTCCATCTTTTATGAAATCAGTTAAAAATAAAAAATAAATTAAGCGAAAATAACTTTCTTTTCGAAAGTCGGTGTCTTTGGCATCTATATTTTTTAGTTTTTGACACCGACTGCCGAAAAGAAAGTAATTTTTCGCTTTGTAGTATTTTGTTTTGGAAGTCGGTTTATTTTTTTTGTTAAAAAGTTTATTTTATTTTTATATAGGTATTTCTTGTAATGCCGCCATTTCACGAAATGGCCAGCCACAAACACCACCGTAGCTATGTCAATAATACCTGCGTATCGGTACTGACTGGTAGGTATATAACCCAAAAGACTGGCCGCATTCCCGAGGCAAAAGCCAGCGTTGACTGCCATAATACAACCGTGTTTAAAAGGTTTTTGTTTAAAATTACTTGCAGATGCCCAGTCCAGCAAGATGTTCAAAGAGGTACCAGAAGACGTATTAGACCTGTTGGAAAATGAAGATATCACTGTGAATGCCCACCAGTTCTGCATTGTAGATGAGGTATACATTAGTTTTTTCTGTTGTTGGCAGTAGTTCGTTGCTGAAATGTTAATATGCAACTCCTACACTGACTATTTCGAAGGAGGTAACATGTGAGGAAACCGGCATGTCCTATAACTAAAAATTCGACGACATGTGACCAACCCGCACTGTGCCCACGTGGTGGATTACATCCCATCCCCTCTCTCAAAGAGAGGAGGCCTGTGTCCCAGCAGTGGAAACATTAATAGGCTGATGATGTTGATGATGTGAAGGAGATAGCGGTCAACATGCTATTTACATTTTTAGACACACACATTGCTTTGCTTCAACTCTGTTTCAATGTGCTTTGATCCTAAGGATTTGTAGAAATTTTATAAAATTGCCACATTTACCACACAGCTACCTAAGAGAGCAGAGAGCTCTCATAATACTTGCATGTTGTCATATATACCATATTATTATAATTTCAGCACAATTTTATTCCTTTTCTAGAATCTAAAATCTCACAATTTAACGCAAGACTGGCGAGTGACATCTTATTCTAATGACGACAACGGAGTCAAGTTCATAGCTACGGTGGAACATACCAGGTATTACCAAAATACTAAACTTACTGTCTTTACTTCCCAAGAGAGACACGAGGAAGATTTAACCAAGAGTGAAACTTACTTTTCCGTTGGGTTTGGGCATCATAGAACGTGATGTCACTGTGGCGATTCTTGTTAGAGACGTACATTTATGGCCTGCAGAGGTCGTCTTTTGTTTAATTTTTACGAGTATGATGATGATAAAATTATTAGCTGACATTTCATAATTTTATAAATTGCTCTTTATTGTACTAAACATAATTTCTGAATGTATTGCAGGTATCCATTTTACGGAGTCCAGTTCCACCCAGAGAAGAGCTCCTTCGAGTGGAAGCTGTCTAAGAACTACGCTCATTCGATAAATGCGGTGAAGTCTAACCGTTACTTCATGGATTTCTTCGTGAAGGAGTGCAGGAAAAATCTACATTCTTTCGCGAGTCAGGCGGAAGAAAATCAGTACGTGATATATAACTACGAACCTCACTTTACGGGCGTGTTGGGAAGCGCTTACCATCAATGTTACTTATTCGAACCCAGAGGCACCGTGAGCACTAAATGACTTTTTATTCAACGTTAAATGTTAAATGACAATGGCGATTTAATATTTACCTGACGATGTATTCAACTAGCATAAATTTGTAAATGTAAGCCTTCATGTAAGCAAATAAATATTTTAGAATACTTTATTTTGGTGTTTAACTTTTTATGTCATATCCCTTTACTAAATGAGTAAGTACATTATCATTAGTAGCTTTATTTATCTTTTGTTTTCTAAACAATCCTATAGTTTGAACATTTCAATAATCCGCCGTCCGCCACCCCTTGTTTTCAATAGTGCTGCCGCTGGGCGCGTTTGTTCCCACTAGTTCTACTGAACAGTTCTACGGTAGAACTAATGGGATTTTTTTTTCTCACTAGTACTACGATTTTAGGTATAACAAAATAGTAGAACTATTGGGATTCTCTATTCCCACTTGTTCTACTGAACAGTTCCACGGAAAAACTAATAGGATTTTTTTTCTCACTAGTACTACGATTTTAGGTATAACAAAATAGTAGAACTATTGGGATTCTCTATTCCCACTTGTTCTACTGAACAGTTCCACGGAAAAACTAATAGGATTTTTTTTCTCACTAGTACTACGATTTTAGGTATAACATAATAGTAGAACTATTGGGATTCTCTATTCTCACTTGTTCTACTGAACAGTTTCACGGAAAAACAACAAAAACAAAACAACATCGAACATATTTTTATGGATGGGACGTTTAAAGTCCTGTCCTTTACCATTTAAGCAGATTTTCAGTATTCATGGCGATATTGGCAGTAATTGGAACCAAACGAATGTAATTCCATTACTGTATGCATTTGTCGCATTAGACAAAAGTACCATACTTAATTTTATTTGACCTAATAAAGTCACAAATCCCAGATGGCAACCTAGTAAAAGCACTATAGGTTTTGAAGAAGCTACAATGAGAGCATTATCTAAAATGAACGTAACAGTAAAGGGATGCCAGTATCATTTTTAGGGTTCCGTACCCAAAGGGTAAAAACGGGACCCTATTACTGAGACTTCGCTGTCCGTCTATCTGTCTGTCTGTCTGTCTGTCTGTATGTCACCAGGCTGTATCTCATGAACCGTGATAGTAAGACAGTTGAAATTTTCACAGATGATGTATTCCTGTTGCCGCTATAACAACAAATACTAAAAACAGTATAAAATTAATATTTAAGGAGGGCTCCCATACAACAAACGTGATATTTTTGCCGTTTTTTTCTCGATATTAATAACGGCAACAGGTAAACGCTAGAAATATTCACAGAATATTTAGTTGTATATTCTCTTAAAAAAATAATAATTATTAAATTAAAATAAAATAAATTAAGGGGGGCTCCCATACAACAAACGTGATTTTTTTGCAGTGTTTTGCGATAATGGTACGGAACCCTTCGTGTGCGAGTCCGACTCGCACTTGGCCGGTTTTTCAAATAGTCTGTGGCGTAAAGCAAAACAGGACTACACAAAAATAAATTCGATTGCAGGTTTATATCCTTATTCAGTAAGCTCCCTTTCTTACCAGTAGGTGAAATAAAGGTAGGATGGGAATATAATTATTAAAAGTGAAATAGCCGAATATAATAATGAACGACTAAAATAATTCTTTATCTATTTTGATAATTACTGGATGAGTGATGATTTAATTAATATGTGGTGTATATATGAGAACGTCCCCGGACAAACAATGCTGCTGAAGGAAGGAAATATTTTACAAATATTACACATTCTTCATAATGATTCACTGATGTCTTCATTACGTAACCATAATGAATTTTCCTTCTTATTCACAAACAAAACGTCGCAGACTTGAAATCGACAATGATGATTTTATAAGATATGCACAATTAAAATTAATAACTAGCGAAATTAGAGTGGGGCACTTTTTAGAAATGATTCGGTAATTAAGTAAGAATGTAGAAATACAGCAATCAAAAACCGTCTTCTAGTTAGATATACTAGAGGTCCTGCAATAATAATGCAAATTGTAAAAAAATATTAGCTTTCTGCTCTCTTTCTCCAAGTTTTTGCTTCACGTTTTATTACAGTTATGGATTTTTTTATTTTTTTACATTTGACATTTTTATATTACAACTAGCTGTTGCCCGCGACTTCGTCCGCGTGGTTAAGAATATATAAAGTTTAATGATGTTTAACGCAAACTATTTTTATATTTCAGTTAACAGAAAATGCCTATCACACTAAGCATCATTTTTTAAAGCACGAATTAGGAAAAAAATATAGAGTTACAAAATTATTTCTTAGCTTATGACTCCAACTCATAAACTCTAGACTTGTTAAATTTCAGGACAGTAGTACAAAAAGATATCCGGGGACTCTCATACAAACATGCGAGAGCCCTTAAACCGCCTTAATCCAGCCCTATCGCAAAATCCGTTCTTAGCGAACGTTTACTAAATATGAACTATCTCCATGCCAAATTTCAAGATAGTAGTTCAAAAAAATTAAACACTTTCATATAAACTTGCGAGAGCCCTTAGACCTCCTTTATCCAGCCCTGTCGCAAAATCCGTTCTTAGCTGACATCTACTAACTATAAACTACTTTCATGACAAATTTCAAGTTTGTATCACAAAAAAAGAAGGACTTTCATACAAACTTGCGCGAGCCCTTAGACCCCTAAATCCGGCCCTGTCGCAAAATTCGTTCTTAGCGGGCGTTTACTAACTATGAACTACCTCCATGCCAAATTTCAAGATAGTAGTTCAAAAATGAAGCACTTTCATAAAAACTTGCGGGAGCCCTTGGATCTCCTTTATCCGGCCCTGTCGAAAAATCCGTTCTTAGCGGGCGTTTACTAACTATGAACTACCTCCATGCCAAATTTCAAGATAGTAGTTCAAAAATGAAGCACTTTCATAAAAACTTGCGGGAGCCCTTGGATCTCCTTTATCCGGCCCTGTCGAAAAATCCGTTCTTAGCGGACGTTTACTAACTATGAACTACCTCCATGCCAAATTTCAAGATAGTAGTTAAAAAAAATGAAGCACTTTCATATAAACTTGCGAGAGCCCTTAGACCTTCTTTATTTGGCCCTGTCGCAAAATCCGTTCTTAGCTGACATCTACTAACTATAAACTACTTTCATGACAAATTTCAAGTTTGTAACACAAAAAATGAAGGACTTTCATACAAACTTGCGCGAGTCCTTAGACCCCTAAATCCGGCCCTGTCGCAAAATCGTTCTTAGCGGGCGTTTACTAACTATGAACTACCTTCATGCCAAATTTCAAGAAAGTAGTTCAAAAAATGAAGCACTTTCATATAAACTTGCGAGAGCCCTTGGACCTCCTTTATCCGGCCCAGTCGCAAAAGCCGTTCTTAGCGGATGTTTACTAACTATGAACTACCTCCATGCCAAATTTCAAGATAGTAGTTCAAAAAAATTAAGCACTTTCATATAAACTTGCGAGAGCCCTTAGACCTCCTTTATTTGGCCTGGTCGCAAAATCCGTTATAAGCTGACATCTACTAACTATAAACTACTTTCAAGACAAATTTCAAGTTTGTAGCACAAAAAATGAAGAACTTTCATGCAAACTTGAGAGAGCCCTTAGACCCCTAAATCCAGCCCTGTCGCAAAATCTATTCTTAGCAGACGTCTACTAACTATAATCAACTCCCTGCCAAATTTTAAGTTAGTAACTCAAAAAATGAAGGACTTTCATATAAACTTGCGAGAAACCCCATAAATCCGGCCCTGTTGCAAAATCCGGTCTGAGCGTCGTCTACTAACTATAAACTACCTCCATGCCAAATTTCAAGATAGTAGTTCAAAAAAATTAAGCACTTTCATATAAACTTGCGAGAGCCCTTAGACTCCCTAAATCCGGCTCTGTCGCATAATCTGTTCTTAGTGAACGTCTAATATCTATTAACTACATCCCTGCCCATATTTTAAGTTAGTAGCTCAAAAAATGAAGGACTTTCATACTAACTTGCGAGAGCCCTTAGACCCCCTAAATCCTGCCCTGTCGCAAAATCCATTCATAACGGAAATCTACTAACTATAAACTACCTCCCTGTCAAATTTTAAATTAGTAGCTCAAACAATGAAGGGCTTTCATACAAACTTCGAGAGCCCTTAGACCCCCTAAATCCGGCCCTGTCGCAAAATCCGTTCTTAGTGGACGTCTACTATATATAAACTACATCCCTGCTCATATTTTAAGTTAGTAGCTCAAAAAATGAAGGACCGTCATACAAACTTGCGATAGCCCTTAGACCCCCTAAATCCGGCCCTGTCGTAAAATCCGTTCTTAGCGGACGTCTACTAACTATAAACTACCTCCCTGCCAAATTTCATCTTTATACGTCAAGCAGTTTTCGATATTTCGTGATAAGTGAATGAGTGACTTTTCGCATTTATATGGATATAAATAAGATTCTTAAAAAAAAACTTTGACACCCCCTAAATCGAATTATGGGGGTAGATTCGAAAAACTTATAATGATAATCTTTATTGTTTACTTAGGTTGATATTTGTGTCAAGTTTCAAGTTTATTAACCTAAGAAGTAAGATTCTTCAAAAAAAAAAAACGATTTTTGGGGGTATTTTTGAAAAACTAATAATTGCAACCTTTTGTTGCTTACTTAGTTGGGTTTTTATGCCAAGTTTCAAGTTTATTAACCTAATAATAAGATTTTCAAAAAAAATTTAACACCCCCTAAATCGTCTTTTGGGGGTAGTTTCGAAAAACTAATAATAACAACCTTTATTATTTATTTATTTTAGTATTTGTGTAATGTTTCAAGTTTAGTTACCCATGAAATAAGATTCTGCCATACTAATTTCAACACCCCCTAAATCGACTTGAGGGGGTAGTTTCAAAAAACTAATAATAACAACCTTTATTATTTATTTATTTTAGTATTTGTGTAATGTTTGAAGTTTAGTTACCCATGAAATAAGATTCTGCTATACAAATTTCAACACCCCCTAAATCGACTTGAGGGGGTAGTTTCAAAAAACTAATAATGTCAATCTTTATCATGTACTTAGATTACTATTTGCGCCAAGTTTCACAAATATTAGCCGAAGGAATTAGATTTTTCATACAAACTTTGCCCCCCTTTTTAACCCCCTTAGGGGTAGAATTTCGGAAAATCCTTTCTTATCGGATGCCTACATCATACCAAGAATACACCTTTCAAGTTTCAGGTCTCTACGTTCAGCGGTTTGGGCTGTGCGTTGATCCGTCAGTCAGTCATTCAGGACAAAGCATTTTATATATATAGATTTATATTTTATTTTTATTCAATGTGTCTTAAATAAATATTATTACAATTTTTATCATTATATAAACAATGTGTCTTTTAATTAATAGTGTTGCAATGTTTCCAGTAATATCTAAGTGTCTTTTAAACCTAATATTGAGATACGACTAGCATATTTGGTACTTTACTTCCATTTCTAGAACCTATCAAAACGTAGTACTAGTGAGAACAAAATATCTCATTAGTTCTACCGTGGAACTGTTCAGTAGAACAAGTGGGAACAGAGAATCCCAATAGTTCTACTATTTTGTTATACCTAAAATCGTAGTACTAGTGAGAAAAAAAAATCTCATTAGATCTACCGTATAACTGTTCAGTAGAACTAGTGGGAAAAAACAGCTGGGCGAGCACGGCCTACTGTGACAGGCTTGATGCACATTTTTTTTATTGTCTATAGACTCGTGTTTGACCACGACGATGAAACACGCTTGCCTAGAAAAAAAGTATTCACTCTTAACTTAAAGACCCCTAGATTGAAGCTTTCGGGAAACACAGACTCCGGCAGGGAATGCCACTCCTTAGCTAATAATAGTGTTCCCAAAACGTTTTGTGCGTATGGGTGGGATGTCCACCATGTACCGCTGGAGCGTCGCCGTACGTCTGGTGGTCTGATGACGAAACGGGTTAGGTGCAATGAGATCATGCAATTCCATCGCATACGCCCGGTAATGTAACCGATAAAAAACCGACAAGCTCGCAACTCAGCGACGGTGTTCAAGGCTCTGGAGCTTTGACTTAACGAGTGCCTCATTGCCGATAAGGCTCTTGGCCCGTTTTTCGATCGACTATAATGCATCAAGCTGGTATTTGGCAGATCCGTCCCAGAGATGAGAACAGTACTCCATGCATGATCGAACTTGCACTTGATACAAGTTGAGCAGCTGTTTCAGCGTGCAGTACCTTCTCGCCTTTGCAAGGATTCCCAACTTTTTGGCAGCCAGCTGAGCTTTTGCCTCAATGTATGGGCTAAAATTGAGAGTCGATGTCAACGTAACGCCAAGGAGGTCAAGATGGTCCGTTATTGGCACAGTTACATCACGGAAAGTTGGAGACACGCCTGGGTTTTAGCAGCATTACCAGACCCGACCAGATTGGCTTCGTCCCATTCGGTGACTGCCTGCAAGGACAGGTTCAAACGCTCCACCATGGCCTCACGGAGACACCGGATCTGCGGCCTGGAAGCCCGTGCGTTGGATAATTATCTCTCAGAACCAGTGCTATCGTCTGCATACCCGAAGGTCAGCAGATCGTTAATGTGCAGTAAGAAGAATGTTGCTGAGAGTACCAACCCCTGGGGACTGAAAGGACGCCATCATTGGGGCACTAATCCGGAAACTGCGCGGTAGCCCGAGCCCCCCCGGAATGTCCATCGGACCCTCACCATCTGGTCGCTAACCAGCACGATGGTGCATTCCGGGATTTGGCGGGGCAGCCTTTCGTGTGTGGCTGGCACACTACTTGTGCCCCCCAACTACCAATGGTCAGCCAGCGGCGCACCGTGCCTCGGATCTCGCTACCCTCTGCAACCAGTCTCCCGATACGTCCATAACAGTGCGCGTCAGGCTGGTCTGCCTGTAGTGGAACAGCTATCTCGACCCAACTCCTCTAGTTGGCTACACCGAGCATCGTAACTGGAACACGGCTAGGCCGCTTGGCGGTACTTCTTTGCCCAGTGGGTGGTCACAATGCGGCCAAAACCTACCACCAGTTAGTATCACCTGATTTGCACCACCCGGGGACTACGTGTAGGGTATCGGTAAGGGGGACGTGGATTATCACAGTTTGGGAGCAAAAACTGGCAACACAGGCGGTGCCCGCCCGGCTGTATTAGTAAGACTCTACTCTTCTCTCTCTCTCTCTCTACTCTACTCCACTCTCTCTCTCTCTCTATCTCTCTATCTAATCTACTCTACCTTCAAAAATCGGAAGGCCTTGTGGAGAGCTCTTCAGGCTGTTCAATGGCCATGAGCAAGGACTGAAACAAAATTTTACAACAACGCTATCTCGGATTATTTGGTAAACACACGAAGATGGCCAGACTGGCAATGTCACGAATAAGCGATTTTAATAATCTTTTGGCGTTGGAATTCAGAGTGCCTTATATTATTTCGTTCTAGAAATACATCGAGAACGATTTTCAATACAGCCAATGTCGGAGCGGACGTCCTATCGTTTTGTAGAGTTGTTCTGAATTTATTTAGGTAGCAATTTACTCTTATGGTTTTTACCATACCAACAACACTTGTTAGTGTACATTGTTCTTACAATGTAAACATAAATATTTTTACACATGAGCACCGCACATGTAAAAGTATATCTGTCGATAAAACCGGAAAAATCGCAATTATTTTTCCTACGTACAGTCGTAACGTAAGGCCGCTAAAGCCAATATTTGTCGCTATTTACCCGACTGCCGAAGGAGGGTAATGTGTTTATCAGTCTATGTATGTATGTATGTATTTATGTATGTTTGTTCCTATGTGGCGTTCTAGAGGCCAAACGCGTTGGCCGATTTTGATGATTCTTACGTCAATCGATTCGTCTTAATCCTGCGAGTGTCACTGGCTTCATTAAAATTGGAAAATACAAAAATGGCGGCTTTTGGGCGCCACTTTGTGAGGAATAAAATTTTTTTCTTCCAAACCCATCGTGGGGGTATCAAAATAAAGGATTTTAAGAGGCGATTTCAAAAATACATAACACTTATATGTTTAATTGTACCTAATTCTAAAAAAAAAAAAATAACTAAAAAGTTGTAAATAAAAAAAGTTAATAAAAAAAATCAAAAAGCCGACTGCTTAAAAAGCAAACTAAAAAGACGTAAACAAGAAGAAAATCATGCTGTGCAGTCGGAGGATACATCTGGTTTTGGTCCGCCAGCTCGCGAATATGTATCCTCCGACTGCACAGCATGATTTTCTTCTTGTTTACGTCTTTTTAGTTTGCTTTTTAAGCAGTCGGGTTTTTTGATTTTTTTTATTAACTTTTTTTTATCAATTAAAATTCTTATCCAGAATAGACACTGAGATTTACAGCATGGGCAGCGCGCTCCATAAACAAAACTGGTAAAAACTGGTATTCAGCAGTATCCGGTTTGACTAGAAGCCAACTAGACCGATAGCGCTGGCTTATTTTGATGCCATAAGTTTAAAAAATTCTAAAGTTGCTTATTTTTTGCCTGTGGATACAGTCGTACCTATGTAGCTTATTTTTGCATTTTGTGTCACATCTGTTACTTGCATTTACAGTAATTCGATGTTTTGTGGTTGATTCTTTTTATTCTGCTTAAAACAGGCAAAAAAAAAATTAAAGTTTAATATAATTATGGTATCTTATCTAGGATAGCTTGTGGAGTGTGCAAACCCAATTTGTGTCATATTTGCCCAGTGCAAACTGACATACAGTCATTATGTAAAAAATAGTGCAAAAAAAAATTACAATTTATGAAATAACTATTTCCTTTCTTAGATCACTTACATATGCCTATTAAATAAATTTGTGCCAAATTAGAGCACGGAATTTTAAGATTTTAATTTATTTTGTTTTACCAAGCTACAAACGCTTCAAAAAAATATTACAATCATTAGAGTTCACATATTCAATATCATAAATGCATGAATAATCGACATTGTAAATTTGTGTCATTTTAATGCACGCATATGTATTTAAATGAATAAAACACAAAAACAATGGTTGAGGTGGAAGCGGGCGGAGGCGGCCAGGCGGCATACGCACGCACACACGTTCGTTCGGTACGATTTCTTCTTAGATGCGAAGCGTTCATAAATAAATAACATACCTATTATATCGAATATTGATTATGATTAGTAGATTGATATGCCGATACCTACCTACCTTTTTTTTTCGTTATACTGCTTCTCAATATCCCGCGCCCCGCTTCGAGTAGGTAGTGTACAGTCAGCAAAACAAATAGTACACGAAGTAAAAAAAATACTAGATATTTTTGTTGTGTGGTGATAGTGATTATGTATAGTTTTATTTCATCACGGTCCCTAAAATAGTCTGCTTTTCCGACATCCCTTATAATGCTCGTTTCTATGAAATTTAATAATTCCCTTTCATTAACCACATATCGACCCCCAATATGAATAACATTGTAACTTTAGTTACACATTGCTACAACTTTATATCATAAAATCAGCAAGAACAGACCTTTTCGTCTGCCTCTTAACCGTATTTCTATGAGTAAGAGTAAGGTAAGAACTCCTTTTGTGAAATGTATAATTGCATTGTAATTATAAATGAACAATGTTTCTATTGAAGTATACTTGTAGATCAAATTCCAATACACAAAAGTTTTGGTAACAAGGGTTTCTTTGTGATAAAGTCATTTTAAACTGACATACAATGTAATACATTTTAAATTTTGGACTATTTATATTTTAACCATATTGGAATTTTAAGTTACTATTCTAACCATATATTGTTTTTCTTCTTAAATCTAAACACTTATTTGAAATGTTATCTTTGTGAAGAAAGATGCAGTGTTGACGTCGATAATAGGTTTTTAGTTCATCATTAATGGTATCAGCATAAATAGTCTTGGAGAAAAACAAAGAGTAGGTATGTAATAAAAATGTTTTTAGACTTATTCAATATTACAGATATATGAGTAAGTAGAATAATAAAAAAAAGTGTGAAGAAGTAATTGCAAACGAAAGGCGTGATAAGCATAAGGATAGGATAGATGGACCCTCTTTTCCGAACTTAGACTCCCATTTGGTCCATTGTGCGTGTAGGCCTCCTCTCTGTGAGAGGGAATGGGCCGTAATCCACCACGCAGGCCCAGTGTGGATTGATGGATGTTACATGTCTCAGTTTTTTTTTTACTTTAGTGTTTTGAGAGCAGTGATGAAATAATTTACACAAAGTAAAGCGCTTGCCTGGGTTCGAGCCCACGACCATACTTGTAAGTCGCGTCCGTTACCGCTGGGCTATCACTGCTCTATGTTCTACTGTCCACTGGGTGGACAATTTGCAATAGGGGGAATTAATTTTTTTTTTATTTTAGGTAGGCTTGCGCTTGACCACTACCTCACCTGATGGTAAGCGATGACGTGGTTCATGATGAAGCACGCTTGCCTAAAAGTAACTTATTCACTCTTAACTTAAAGACTCCTAAGTTGTAGCTATCGGGCAAAACAGACTTCGGCAGGGAATTCCACTCTTTAGCTGTACGCATATTGTACGTATTACCAAAACGTTTATTGCGTATGGGTGGGATGTCTACCATGTACCAATGGCACATCGCCGTGCGTCTTGTAGTCTGATGATGAAACGGGCTAGGTGGAATGAGATCATGTGATTCCATTGCACACTCCCCGAAATGTAACTGATAAAAAACCGATAAGCTGGCAACTCGGCGACGAAGTTCAAGGCTCTGGAGCTTTTACTCTACCAGTTCCTCATTGCCGAAGAGCTTCTTGGCCCGTTTTATTAGTGGAGTGCATCAAGCTGGTATTTGGCAGATCCTTCCCAGAAATAAGAACAGTACTCCATACATCAACGAACTTGCGCTTGATACAATTTGAGCAACTGTTCTGGCGTGAAGAACCGTCTCACCTTTGCGAGTATACCCAACTTTATAGCAGCCAGCTGAGCCTTTGCCTCAATGTATGAACCAAAATCGAGGATCGTGTTGAACGTTACGCCAAGTTGCTCAAGATGGTCCATTATCAGCTCGTTTACACCTCAGAAGTAAGGAGCCCAGTGGAATTGGGTCATTTTAACAGAGAAAAGACACGACTGGGTTTTAGCAGCAAAGAACCTGACCAAATTGGCATCGCCCCATTTGGAGACTGGCTTCAAGGATAAGCTCAAACGCTCCACTATAGCCTCACAAAGTACAAGGATGGACAAGTACCTCTCAGCAATAGTGCTGTCGTCTGCATACCCAAGTTTTTAGCAGATCGTTTATATGCAGCAAAAATAATGCTGCTGAGAGTACAAACCCTTGAGGGACTCCGGTATTAATATCCAATTGGTCCAACGAGCACCCATCGATAACCACTCAAATTCTGCAATCCAATCACATATACCATCACCAGGCAAACCGAATGAAGGAAGCTTACTAATAAGGCTTCCGTGCCAGACCCTGTCGAAAGCTTTCGAGATGTCGAGGGAGACGGCAAGCGCCTCCCTGTGCCTCTCGATTGCCTCACTCCAGATGTGAATGGCATACGTTAAAAGATCCCCTGTAGAACGAGTTCAGCGGCAACCATAGTGGCAATCACTTAGGATGTCATTAGCTTCTAGGTATGCCAGGAGCTTAATATTAAGCACACGTAGAGAAGGGTCTGTAATTGGCCAGATTAGCACGACTGTCCTTCTTGGGCACGGGCTGTACGTTAGCTTCCTTCCAAGCATTCAGCACTTTTCCAGTTGCATACGAAAGGCGAAATAGACGTGTCAAGATGGGAGACAGTTCGAGCGCACAAGTTTTAAGGACAAGTGCTAGTATTCCGTCGGGGTCACTAGCTTTATTCAAGTCGAGGTTGCCCAGCACTCTACGAACGTTCTTTTGATGGATGCGAATGTCTGACATATGTCTCAGACCTACCAGGAGAAAGAAAGGGCTGCGCATCACCAGAATGAAGACGCAAAGATGGCCGTAGGCGCGGGCTTACGGACGGCGAGTAATGGGTAGCTCGCCCTCCGATAAGGACCAGGCCCGAGTCGACGGCGCGTAGTGTTCCACGCGCGCCTCAAAGAGATGTCAGCAAAACTGAAGGGGTCCGCTAGGGCCGATGCCTGTCTGGGTCGCGGATAAATTTGAAAAAGAGCCGCGGTAACTCTTTTTCAAATTGAACACCCTGGCTCAAGCAACTGAAGGAACACGGGTGGGTTTTAGCGGACGCCTTTTCGCTTCACCCAGCTGGAGCGGGAGAAGTCATTGGATGATTTCCCACCCAAAAAAAAAAAGGATCACAGTATTGCAATTTTCATAAAGATATATAGCCTATGTAAAAAGAGGCAAATAATTTTGCCTTCTCCTCAGCGAAGCGGGCCAGCGACCCGTCACCCGCAGAGTGGTGGTAATGAAGGATGGCAGAAGTTCGACTTAACCGACTTACCCAGGGACCAAAACACTTGCTGGGTAAGAAGCAACTTATGTCCCTATTCGGCCGTTGCAACACCTTTTTACCCGACTGCCGAAGGAGGGTAATGTGTTTATCAGTCTATGTATGTATGTATGTAAGTATGTATGTATGTATGTATGTATGTATGTATGTATGTATGTATGTATGTATGTATGTATGTATGTATGTATGTATGTATGTTTGTTCCTATATGGCGTTCTAGAGACCAAACGCGTTGGCCGATTTTGATGATTCTTACGTCAATCGATTCGTCTTAATCCTGCGAGTGTCACTGGCTACATTAAAATTGGAAAATACAAAAATGGCGGATTCTGGGCGCCATTTTGTGGGGGAAAAAAATTTTTTTTTCTTCCAAACCCATCGTGTGGGGTATCAAAATAAAGGATTTTAAGAGGCAATTTCAAAAATATATAACACTTATATGTTTAAATGTACCTAATTCTAAAAAAAAAATAACTAAAAAGTTGTAAATAAAAAAGTTAATTAAAATAATCAAAAAACCCGACTGCTTAAAAAGCAAACTAAAAAGACGTAAACAAGAAGAAAATCATGCTGTGCAGTCGGAGGATACACCTGTTTTATGTCCGCCAGCTCGCGAATATGTATCCTCCGACTGCACAGCATGATTTTCTTCTTGTTTACGTCTTTTTAGTTTGCTTTTTAAGCAGTCGGGTTTTTTGATTATTTTAATTAACTTTTTTTGCAGGACTTGGCAGCGCTGTTGAAGGTCTTCTTTTCTGACATACGTGACTCGCAACCCAAGGTAAACTATCGACACAGAGTATCGGTCTGTATCTGTTGTCAGCAGAAGGTCCAAGCAATTGGCCGTGTGCGAATCAACATCCCCCGTTGCCGTTGCCCTCTGAACCAGCTGGCTGATTAGCGCTAACGAAAGCTTATTTATCTCCCCTCCAGCATGATCGCTGCACTGGTGTAAGAAAAAAGATTAAAAAAAAAAAAAAAAATTAGCTCTTCCATAGCAATTAACGAAAAGCGAATTTATTAGCTCTTCCATAGCAATTAACATGTCTTTTTTATCCGAATGTAACATTGACACGCATGTAATTGTTGCTTACAATAATATTTATCAATGATTTTTTTGTCGGTATAATTGGTAATCGTACAATAAGATACAATAATATTCACAGAAAAAATCTTTCTTCAAATACCATCAAGACCCCAGTGTAACGGTCGTTACAAAGCTTTTCATATTAAAAATTCTTTACAGTCTGTACATTGTGACATTGCAAAAATCATACTTGCAGTGGTTTTATCAAAACTGAAAGAGCAATTAAAATTAGTAACAAGAAACCTAAAAATGTACCATGCTATATTGAGTTACAATGTTAATAATATTGGGTGTCGATATAACACATTTATTATATTCAACCTCCATTTTAGTCTTTCATAGCTTCATAACTAACTTTTAAGGCCCACGTGCGCATAGTTAGTTGCTAACACTAGGTTAAATTGACTGTTTGTTATACAATATTGTCAATTTAACCTCGTGTTAGCAACTAATTCTGAGTTTAGTTTTTAGTGCAAGTGGGCATTAATCAATCAAATACATTATAAATAACATACGCACTTGTTTGTTGCAACTTGCAAAGACCTAATGTAAACAAATAAAAGCGCCGCGAGTCTGGCTGGCGGGCAGGCACCCGCCGCGCGCGCCCGCTCTTTTCTCTGCGCTCGCCCTTCGTGCGAAGAAGTCTAGTATTTTTTATTTAAATAATAAGATTTCGTGGATAAAAACGACACAAATTATGAATAGTGTTTTCTTACACCATAATAATCAAAAACACGTAAACTCTAATAACTTGCATTTTCTTTTGTGTATTTTACAGGGTATTGTAATAAAAAAATAAAATATCTATAAAACCCGTGGATGAATTCGACACAAAATATTTTAACCAACAGATATCAGTATTCTAAAACGAGTAACACTTATTTAACCTATTGTAATATTCTTTTAGAGCTAGTTGGGCGACGTGTTAGGTACTGGTTAAATATTAGAATTCCCGTGGACAAGGATGACACAAAATGCCTATGTACATCAGTTAATACTTCGTTATTATCATGGAAGTAAAATTAATATCTCTAATTTTCTTTTCGACCAGTATTGAACGAAAAGACAAATACCTAAATTTCTACCTATGCAAGTACCTAGGATGACACAAACTTAGGTATTAGGTTGGGCAAATGGTCTGGAAACTATATGCGAAACACGAATAACTTTAATATTTTTGAAACCTCAAAACCTAGCGCTATCGGTCTAAACCCCTACATAGTTAGAATAATAAAAAACATTTATTCGACACAGACACAACACTACAGCAACAATTACAAGGTAACAGAGTGCACGTGAACCTAGTAAACCCTTTTACTTGCAAGTCGCTGCTAACACCATCTATCGCCGTGGAACGGAATCGAACGCGATTGATGTACGTACAAAAATATGTACAAGACGAAAAACGCTAGTTTAAGTCGGTACGGTTTGTTCGTATGGGATGAGGCATCTGTATGCTGGCATTATTTGTGCCAATACCAATTAAGCAGCGCTGATTTTTAGATGAAGAAATGCGTAGGCAGATTATTTAAAGTTGTTAAAAAATAAAAGGCCCGTTTTGACAGCTATAAAATACTTAATAATAATTAAACTTGATGCTTGCGAATGATACTCGTTGTCATAGTGTATCGGTAACATAGTATTTAATTAGGATTATGGCTGGTTTTTACCTCGTTCAGAGAATAAGCATTGCCATACAACGTGGCAACGCTGCCAGTCTTTTGGGCACATTACCAGTGGACAACGATGTGGAGGAGTTTTTCGACGCCATATTTTAGATTAGTATATTTTTTGGTTTAGTTAGTGAGTAGTTTTTGGTTTAAGTGTTTATGTTTGTAGTCTTAGTTAATTAAGTATTTTATACACTGTATATACTTGTATCTATGTAAATAAAACTCTTTGCCAAGTTGGTCTAAATGTTAGGATTATGTATTTGATTTGTCATTTTCTTACGTCGAAATTTATCGCGGCATGTAAAATGAGAAACGTCAACGGACTTCTTAGATTGTGACGCCTGTAATAGTTTTTCATTTTCTTTAATGATGTCTATACAAATAAATAAAATTGAAGTGTCTGTGTGTAATATACAAATAACTATGTTTTATTGAATGCATTGTAAAGTATATACGGTACTAATAACTAATACGCAATTTTTTAGTTTTTTGTCGGTTTGACTGTTCCGAGTTATCTCCGAAAGGGTTTGACCAATATTGACGAGAGTTTAACTGGTAGATAGCTGATGTTATAAGGAGTAATAAAGGCTACTTTTATTTTTGAAAAATAAATATATTTTTTAGTTTTACGGGTTTGACGCGGACGAAGTTGCGGGCAACAACTTAGTGATTAATATATTTATAAATACCTTTTAAGTTATTTTTCTTACCATAGTCATACTGGGTTACAAATAACAGCGGTCATTCGAGAGTCTCAATATGTGACAACAAATTATCGTAAAAATCAAAGCTGATTTAATAAATAACTCGTTATAGCGCTAAAGTAGAATTGTTCGATTAAGTTCTAATCCGATTGATTGTTAATTGACTCAACAATCAGGTTAATTATTAGTTGATGATCTCTAATCACTCATACCTTTTTAGTGGATGAGTGCAGTAGACAGTTGGTGCGTGGTGCTGATGATGAAGGGATCCCTAGTATTGACAGTCGTGTATTTGTTGCACTGCGAAGGTGCGGTGGTGGTGCGCGTGGAGGAGCACCCAGTTGTCAACGACCGGCCCATCATCGGGGTGCTTTCGCAGGAACATTCCAAGTACATGCACACCAAGATCCCCGGTGAGAACTACACCAGCTATATTGCGGCCTCCTACGTCAAAGATGTGGAGGCGTCTGGGGCTCAGGTTGTACCCATTTTGTAAGTAAGAAATAAACTGCTTTTTTTTTATTTGTTTTTAAAGATCATTGCCCCACACTAAGAATTTCTTCCTGTATCCTGGTTGCGTTTACAAACATATTAACTTACATACACAAACATCCAGAGCCGGAACAACTATCTGTAGGTCATACTAATATTTGTTCCGTACTGGTTTCGAATCCGCGACATGCAGTCCACCAGTCAATCGCTCAACCACTGCGCCAACCGTGCGGCCAACTATAATACCAACCTATTAACTTTTTAACACGGCTTGATTCTTGAATTTTTCCGTTTACTTAAATATCAAAATAACGTTACAGAATCGGAAAAGACCGAAGCTATTACGAGGAACTTCTGGGGAAATTGAACGGGTATGTACCTTCATTTATTTTTATAGAGTAGATTCGAAAAGCGTATCCAATTATGGCAACATACAAATTTTAACATAACATAACTGCCAGGGTTAGTGTGTTGGTCTGTTAGACGTTAGGTTTACTATCAGAAACATCTCAGGAAGAGAGCGCCTCGATTTGCACCAGGTTCAAGTACCTATAGCAAAGTTAATAGCATCCTTACGTTATAGCAAACTTACGTGAGTTTTACTCAAAACAGCTGTAGAAAACAAAATTGTATAATAAACTTATCTACCTCACATAGAACTGTGTACACCTTCGGAGTATGCAAGCGTGTGTCCGATGTAAAAAACCGCTCGGTATCCGCAATGGCTTGGAGCTGTGCAGTTGTGTACATAGTATATAGTAGCTTTAATGATGCTGGCTTCCTGTTGTCTTTTCCAGAGTGTTGTTTCCCGGTGGGGAAACTACCTACCTCAACGCGTCGAACGGTTACGCCGACGCCGGCCAACACATATACGAGATAGCTCAAGAACTGAACGATGCCGGCGACTACTTCCCCATATTCGGCACCTGCCTTGGCTTTGAGCTGCTCATTCTTTTAGCTTCGGGCCGAGGGTATCCAGAGAACAGAAACCGTTGCTATTCCTATTCTAATATTCCTCTTGATTTTACGAAAGGTGAGATATGGAATTGATATACTTGTTAATTGTTTTTATGCAAAATACTTAGTTTAAAAGAAAGGTATATACATAGATTGAATAAAGAGAAAAGAGAATAAAGAGTTTGATTCTACCAGTAGACTTGCGACAGTAGAATTGGTTGAGAATTGTAGTTAGACAGTCACAGTATGTAAAAAGAATAAAGGAAACTAAACCCAGTATATCTACCCTTTTCATGCTGATGAATTTCATTGATCATTTCCTGATGAAGACTGGCGGCAACGCCACGTTCTATGGCCGTGCTTATCCTCTGCAAATAAAACTTGTTGCTTTTATTTATTGATTTAAAATTTTATTTATTTTTTAATAAATTTCGTATTACTTTCAGATGTCCATTCTAGCAAGATGTTCAAAGAGGTACCAGAAGACGTATTAGACCTGTTGGAAAATCAAGACCTTACTGTGAATGCCCATCTGTTTTGCATTTTAGATGAGGTGTGTTACGTTATATCTGTATTTGGCATAAGGTCTGGTCTGGACATAAGCTTCTCCCAAGCGTCGCCACATCGTCCGGTTGTACTTGTATTCCTCTTTCTAAAGCTTTATGGTGTCATATATTCTTATTATAATTTCAACACAATGTTATTCCTTTTCTAGAACCTGATATCTCACAATTTAACGGAAGACTGGCGAGTGACTTCTTATTCTAATGACGACAACGGAGTCAAGTTCATAGCTACGGTCGAACATACCAGGTATTAAGAACCAAAATATAACTAAATATAACTTTTGTTTTCTCTGTAATAAAGAAATCTTGTATTTTGTACGTGGCTAAAACGCTATCCGAGGAAAGCCAAAAAAAAAAAAAACCTCATTCTTTTAGTCTATGGCCGATCGCCATTGTTAGATGCGCGCTTATAGGAAAACTGATTAATTTTTCCCGCCATTGCGAAAAAAATTTCTCAACTCGTTTTCACTGTTGAAATTATTTAGTATTATTTTCTTCACAAGTGTGTTGAAAAACGTCTTATGATACACGGGTGTATTGATGATTATCGTCCTCAGCTTTCTTAAGACCCTCACCTAACGGCTCGGGTCTCAATGGCGTCTCAGCGGTAATCGCCAACATTAAATTGTAAACAGTAGACTAGTTAATTACCTTGAAAAAAAAATCTATTATCATCTGCGCAATTTGGCTTCAGAGCCAAATTATCCACAGCCGATGCGGTGCATAGTCTGACAGATTATACCGCAGAAGAACTTGGCAAAGGAAACCAGAACCTGCGAGTTTTCCTTGATCTAGCAAAAGCCTTTGATACGGTGTCCGTTCCTATGATTCTAATAAAAAAAATAGAGGCTTTAGGAATTAGAGGAACACCGCTCAAACTTTTTGCTGACTACTTAGACGAACGATCTCAATATGTTAAAATAACCGATATTACTAGCGATGAGAAAAATATACTGGGTATGGTGTTCCTCAGGGAAGCATTCTGGGCCCAACCCTATTCCTGATTTATATTAACGATCTGTGTGATTTAGATATTAAACAAGGCAAACTCATATCCTATGCCAACGACACGGCGATAATCTTAACCGCAAAAACCAGTAAAGAATTGTACGAATACGCTCAACAAGGTTTCAATACTGTGGCTAATTGGCACAAAGCTATTTACTAACACTAACTGCTGACAAGACAAAATATATTCACTTCTCCATGCGCAAGCCTCAATTTAACATTATTAACTTTCATCTGTATGCCCATAAATGTGGATTCCACCCAGTTAGCATGTGTAATTGTCCTTTTATCCTTAAAACAGGCAACATAAAATATCTCGGGGTTATTATAGATAAAAAACTCTCCTTTAGACCCCATATTGATAACCTAGTTAATAGAGTGCGCAAATTAATTTATGTATTTAAAAAGTTGAGAACGATTGCAGATTCAAAATTGATCAAACAAGTCTATTTGGCCTTAGGTCAATCTGTAATCCAATACTGTATCACCTCATGGGGTGGAGCACCAAAAACGCATCTACTGCCTCTTGAAAGGGCTCAGAGAGCAATTTTAAAAGTAGCCAATTTCCACCCTTTTCTCTACCCCACTGATCTGCTTTACAAATCCTGCAACGTGCAGACTGATCGCCAGCTTTTCATTATGCACTTAGTATTAAAACAACACACCATGCTTTCCTACAACGCCGAATACATAAATAATAAGAGACGAAATGACATTGTCTGCGATTCTAATGCATCCTCAAAATATGAGAATCTTTATATTCTTAGGTCCATTTCTGTACAATAGATTAAATAGAAAATTAAGTATCTATAAATTAAATTATTTTAGCTGTAAAAAGACTACATCTACTTAGCTTATCTTACGGAGAGACAGAAGATCTCCTGAATGTAACAAAATAATAATTTTGCTTTGTTTTTAATTTAAGTATTCATATACAAGCTATACCATTGTTAATTTATTATTATTATAAGTTTTAAGCACTTTATAGCCTGAAACACAGGTTCAACCTAGTTCAGGCAAATAAGCAACTGTCTTCTTTTATATTTTTAAGATATTTTTATTGTAAAATGTGCCTTATGTTATAAATAAACGATATTATATTATATTACCAGTTACAATGATCGAACCAAAACACGTGAACTATTCCAGTCCTCATTTTTAATAAATAGGTATGGGGTGCCAGAAGGCAGTATTTTGGGTCCTCCTTTGTTTTTGCTCTACATTAACGACTTTCCTAATATTTTAAATCACAAATGTGTACTATTCGCTGACGATACTTATATTGTAATAAAGGGCGATGACAAAAAAAAACGACCAGGAAATAAACGCTGCTCTCCAAACATCTATAGACTGGTTAGACACTAACAACTTAAAGGTCAACATTGGTAAAACCAATTTTATACAATTTCATACCTATCGAGGTAAGACACTAAATCTAAAGGTAGCTTATAAAGGGGTAGCCCTGACAGAAACAGACTCAATTAAATTTTCTTGGGATTACTGTAGACAAATTTTGCTCCTGGAAGAACCACGTAAATGATGTTTGCGGTAAGATGAATAGTTTTATTTACCCTCTCAGACGTATTATACTCCATTTACTATAGCATTAGACAGAAGTTAAAAAAGGCTCTTTTAGGTGCACACTTTGTAATAAAAATACAACAAACACTATTACAGTCAAGATTGACGTGGAGTTAAATATAATCAATTTAAATAACAGCTGTCACACTTAATTGCATCTATTTAACCTATCTACCTTCTGAAATTACAAGGCCTTCATTTAATATTATTTAGTTTTTACATAAAATAATGTCGTGTCAATGTTTAAAATCTAAAAGAAGCAGGGGCGGACAGTACCGGGAACGTTTTTCATGTCACTATAACTCAACCCAATCTAAAATGTTACCTGTTCCGTTCATAAGTTGTGGCTGCACGTGTTTTTTTATTTTGTCGGTTTATGATGTCATCTATCCGTCAAATTGCGTAAATAATCTGCAGTTGTCAATTGTCATACTGTCATTCGCTTGTGGATACTTGTGAATGCTACGCCTTTTCTCGTAGTTATTGTTGAATTATCGTGGTTTAGTTATTATTTGTTACTGTTTTTCTGTTGTTATTGTTTTGTTATCGTTATTAGTGTTAGTTTTGTGTTGTTTGTACAAAGCGGTACGTTTTGTTGGAACTATGGACAGGGACGATCCCGGTGCAGGCCCGAGTAGCTTGCAAGCGCATCTTGTAAGCTCTGTAACTGCTGGTAACGCTGATCAGTGTCAACAGCGAAAAATACGTGGCCCCAACGTTGATCACGACGATAAAATATTGTCTCCAAAGCAAACACCGCTTCGTGCTTCAGAAAAAAAAAACGGTCATAAATATTTATAAAGATGTTAAGGGGTCCAGGCCGAAGGTACTCCTGCTTATAGGACGCAGTTATTAAACAAAACTGCATTGCAGGTCAGGATCATAAAATTATTATTATAAATAAATTTATTTGAAAGTAACATGCTTTGTGAGGTAATAACATACATTATTAATCTTATTTTATAGGCATATCTCGTGCAACAGTCTATAATGTACTGAAAGAGTACAATACAGAAGGTCGCCTGCAATCACCCCCCTCCTCGCCAACGGTAATACTCAAAATGTGACGATTATGATGATATAACGTTAAGTGGAATACGAAGAAAAATTCATTCTTTTTTCTTTGATAATGAGTTACCAACGTTGGACAAGATTCTGGAAGCCGTTAATAGCGATGAGTCTCTACCTGATTTTAAAAGAAGCAATTTATACAAATTAATCAAGAACAAATTGGAAGACGGCTTATCATTGACCATATTGGTAAAACTTGATTTTAATGCATTGATGTATTAAAAAAAGGGAAGATACGGTACTGGACACAGCGCTTGGTCCTACTAGACTTAGTGCATGCCCGTAGGCTCGCGCTTGACCACCATCACTTCAAATGACTTCTTAACTGACTCCTTGACTGTTTAAATAATACGAGGAAGAAAAATAAGTCACACGAGATCACTTACCACTCGTAAGTACAGTCAAAAATGTTAATTTGTTGAAAATTACAATAGTATTTAATGTTTGCTTTGCCATATTTGTGAGAGCGAGATAGATATTACAAACATGCGTGAGAGACACGATACGTGTCATTTGATTCATAATAGTAAACATTCGGTTAACATTCGGCAGCTAACGCGATTTCGCTCGCACTACAGCGCCGTCTCCTATTTTTGTCCTTGTCTATCGGTAACTGTAGGTTTGGGACTGGTGATGACACTGAATACAGATGTGTGAGTTTCGGTGCATGTAGTCGTGCGCCGAGCCCAGGTTTTCTGATCCCGATGTTAGCGCGTAACGTATCTTCCTATTTTTAATACATCAATGTTTAAATGTATTTCTTTTGGTAATTTCAAACTTATGCTATGTTATTATTAATATGACTTTACCAAATCATTAATAAAATGATCACTCCGTTCTCCGTCACTGAAAACTGGTTAAGTCTTAATGCCTCCCCTCGGAGAAAGATGTTTATGGTTGTAGATTAACCTGTTCAATGACAGTAATGATGCAGTTAATTTCGGTTGCTACTAAAAATCTAAAAAATTAAAATTAAAAAATTAAAAAAATCTATCTAAAATCTATTTCCAGCGATCAAGTAATCTTCGCTACCGGTACACAATTATTGATTTGCTTTTATTTCATTTCACAGGATCAACGGATGGGTTTTTGATGGATGGTGACTTAATATTTGAAACCAAAAAGGGTGACGGAGACTACCATTCTGAAATGGATGCACACAATTTTGAAAAGTGGTTCAAATTAATATTATCAAAAGTCGAGAGTGGTACAGTTATTGTTATGGATAATGCGCCATATCATTCGAGGAAATTAGAGAATCTGCCAACTACAGCCACACGAAAGGCAGATATTCAGGAGCGGCTAAAAAACAAAAATATTCCGTTTGAGGAAAAGATCTTAGGGCCACTTTATTATTATAGTTAAAATTATGACTTTTGTTACCACCCATGTCAATTAATTATTATAATTTGTGATGACTGATGGTAGCAATGACTAAATTGTTAAGTGGTGTTTTGGTGTTTTGTTATCGTATTTATTTGGTTTATTGAAAACATAATACAGAGATATTGTGATAAAGTTGTTTTTAATAAACTGATTGTTACTTTATTTTTTTCATTTCATGTACCTATCCAAGCATCGTGAAGAGTAGATAGATAGAATACGCTTTATTGTATGCCATACATTGTTACTTACAAAAAAATCACATACATTATTTATTAAAATTGTTTTGAACTTGACTTGAAAATAAAAGGTTTCGTACTCCTGCTTCTGCGAGCCTCTTTTGTCTAATGTTATAATAAATGGAGTATAGCTGTGAAATATCTAGAAACGCTGCAATTACTGCGTATCACGGCTATATTTCCTCCATATTGCGGTATGGTGTCATTCCTTGGGATCGCTGTGTTGAAATTGATCAAGCATTCATAATGCAAAAAAAGTGTTTAAGAGCCATATTCGGGTTGAAACAAATAGAATCTTGTCGTCCACTCTTTAGAAAATATAAAATTTTGACTTTACCATGCATCTATATTTTGGAATCATCCATATTTGTTTTTAAACATTAGGGACTTTTTGAGCAAGCGACAAGTTATTACGCCCTTCGATTACATAATGTTAACATGTTGCATCGACCAAAAACTAATCTCACGCTAACATCCAACAACTGTTATATTATGTGCATTAAATTGTACAATAAAATTCCGAGTGCCATAAAAACATTACCATTCTTTAAATTTAAGCGTAGTTTAACAAATCTACTTCTTGATAAAAGCTTTTACAGTGTACTGGAGTTTTTAGAGTATAAGTTATAAAGCGGTAAAGGATAATAATTATACTTAAAATTTTATGTTCCAATTCCAATCTATGTGATATAATTTATTTTTAATTTAATAATCATTTATGTTAATTAATCTTAATTTACTTGACTGCTTGCATGAATTTTGACTTTAGTGATAAATAATAACTACTATGACTAATTTGCACGCCGATATTACAGCCACAATAAGATATCTGTATTTATTGCCTAAGAACTTTCTGTACCTTATTGACGCAAATAAATGATTTTTGATTTTGATTACACACTTGTACCATAATTTACTATTTTAAGTCCCGTCGACTCTCAAGAGAAGCACGTTGCACATTAGCAAGCGTCAGTAGAATGGATTGTGTGAAAAATCAAAATCAATCAAAAAACAAATAGTTTATTTCAAATAAACCTTATACTTTTGAATTGTCAAACAAAATATGAATCTAGTTGCACATTCGCAAGCGTCAGTAGGTCTCTATGGAGAAGAACGTGCAAGAAACTCCACGGACACTCTTTTCCATCAGTTTTAATTACAATTATTTAGTTACATCATTCTTGTTGGAAAAATACATATGTGAGAACGATGTAAAAAGACGTGCACGTAAAAAGGTCAAATTCAAAAATACAATAAGTATGGAATTAAAAGCAGGCCGAGGCAGCTAAGTATGATCAATCCCAACTGAAGGCGCCCGTTCACGACCATAACGCATGGATTGACACCACTTAGCTCAACCATCATGAAGGGAACCGAATGATCCAACACATAGTGCCACCATCAAAGAGACATTTGAGAGAGAATGACACACTCAACTGCCAGGACACACACAAATCAACGAGCGACACATGGGTACAGTGAATGGTAGATTTACAGTCGGAACATAGTACTCACACATGTGCTTTGCACTTAAATAATACTAAAAGAAATTGAGATTATACAATACTAATATATTCATACATTCTTCAACAAGTCGAACAATACTTCAAAACTTTTCTGCCCATCACTTATTTTTGCGCCCTAGTGGCTGAGGAAGACAAGACAAGCATTGAGCGAAGCATTTTTATCAGCGATGTAATCCCCCAACTTATAATATGCTTGCCTGCGTAGTGTGCGTTTTATACAAGTTTTAAATTTCATCTCATTCAGTTCTAGAATGTGGGGAGGTATTTTATTGTAACATTTTATACAGTACCCCATATAAGATTATGCTACTTTAGCCAGCCTGAAACCTGGTTAAATTAATTACGTCTGTCGCCGTTTTTACTAAAAATATGTAAATTCTTTCTAACGTACATGTTGTTTTCATAAATATATTGACAAGGTACCGTCATAGTGATAAGTCATAATGTACAGTTCCGTTAGAGAATCACGCCGGCATAGATTGTATATCGCTCTGATTCTCGTTTTGCAGAATAAAAATCGACTCAATGTCTGCAGCCCTTCCCCATAGTAAGATACCGGAAGATACTATGAAAGTAACTAAAATAGCCTCGCGTTATCTACATCAGTAAACTGATGAATTCTTCTAACAGCATAAGCTGCCGAACTTAGCCGCCCTGCAAGTAATATTAATTGAGGACCCCATTGTAACCTTGAGTCTAGCGTGATCTCCAGGAAAATCGTTTTTTCAACGAATTCTAGCTTCTCCTTGTTTGATATAATGTCACAATCAGTACTTTTGACATTCAAAGCAAGGCAAATTTTATGCACTTAGTCTTTTTAAACTAAATTATTAGCAGTGAACCAATTATGAACCTGTCGTAAGACGTTATTTACGTCGTGAACGTTACTCGTACGTCTATTTATCTTAAAAATCAAAGAAGTATCACCAGCAAATAACACCTTGTTTAGATTGTTTTTCAATAGATGGGGTCAATCGTAAATGTCGACTAAAATAAGAAAGGACCCAAAATTGAACCTTGGTGTACCTCCATTCTCACGGTTAACCCCGACGAATTGACACCGTTTGTTTGAACTAATTGCTCTCTATCCTTTAAATAAGGTTTTACTAAACTTAACGCTGATTGGTCTAGCCCATAATGCACGAGTTTCAAAAGTAATGTTTCATGATTAATGCAATCAAACGCTTCGACAGGTCGTAGAAGACACCTACGGTTCTTTTGCCTCTGCCCACTCATCAAAGATATGTTTTAATAAGGTGACACCAGAGTCGATTGTACAACGATTGAAAGATAGCTGATAGAATATTGAGATTATGGCAAATAGAGAAGTATGGAAAAAGATCATATACTGCGCCGACCCCAAAAAACGATGATTATAACGAGTTTATAAACTAAACAACATGAATGTATTGCAGGTATCCATTCTACGGCGTCCAGTTCCATCCAGAGAAGAGCTCCTTCGAATGGCAGCTATCTAAGAACTACCCTCATTCGATAAATGCGGTGAAGTCTAACCGATACTTCATGGATTTCTTTGTGAAGGAGTGTAGAAAAAATCTACATTCTTTCGCCGGTCAGGAGGAAGAAAATCACTACGTGATATATAACTACGAACCTCACTTTACGGGTCTGTTGGGCTACGCGTACGATCAATGTTACTTCTTCGAACCTAGAGGGGCACCGTCACTGTAGTACCCACTAAATAATTTTAATCCTATCCTATATATACTATTAAACGAGCAATATTTGTAAATAGCTATATATAATCACGTTCTCGGAAACGGCTCTAACGATTTCGATAAAATTTTCAATATGGGGGTTTTCGGGGGCGAATAATCGATCTAGCTAGGTCTCATATCTGGGCAAATTCGTTTTCTCTATTTTCACCCGAGCAGAGCTCGGTCGCCCAGGTACTTTAATGATAAAAGACAACAACAAATTAATATTTCTCTGACGATGTATTCAACTAGCATAATTTTATAAATGTAAGGAATCTATACTACTATACTATATATATATATTTTTTTCCTATTCCTCCGTTATTCTTACCCCTACCTACCTAAATATAGTGATTAAATAAATTAATAATCTAAATTATTAATTTACTTAATCACTATATTTAGGTGATGGCAATAAAACTTAAAAACATTGTTTAATACCAATCAATCAATAGTACATTGTGATACAAGGGTGGAAAATAATTAATTATTTTTTAATGACACGAGTTTGCAATAACCTACACGCCCGTGTATCACACGATATTTTTCAATACAGTTGTGGGAAATAGTAAAAACAAATCAAATGATAAATGATTTATTTTCTGTAAGTTGGTTTGTACAAACACTTTCACATGTCGATCATATTTTTTAAAACTAGATGAGGTCGGCGTTTCCTGTCTGACTACTCTGAGAAGAAAGGCCGAAACAAACTCAGAGGTCACAGTCTCTTTTAAAGTCCAGACAAAAACTTGGTTAGATCATGTGAAGACCATGTAGACTGATGTCTGAAATGGTCTTTTGAGAAAAGAACCAGCCAGATTGAGTGGACCTGTCCAGTCAGTGCACGCATTTGTCAATAACCGTGCAGCTCAACTTAGAATTTAAGGAGCTCAACGAATTGACGAACAATACCAAAGAAAGGACATTCGGGTAGGCCGCATAAATACTCAAACTGCCAGACCATGATTAAAAACTAACTAAGATAAATTAAAATTAAAAGAAAAAGAATAATCCACATAGTCTTCACATTTACAATAATTAAAATAAAATAATATAATACTTTAAAAAGTAAATATTCTTGTCATTGCAAGAAAAATTAAAAAAATAAAAATATAATTAAAAACTAAATCCACGAAGCAAAATAAAAAAAAATAAAACACGAAATTAATTGGAGCAGCTCAATCCCAAGCCTTTTTGTCCTCAACGTAATCTTTAATGTTATAAAACGCTTTCTGGCACAACTTACGTTTAATGAATGATTTGAATTTATTAACACTTAAACCTTGTACGTCGCTTGGAAGCTTATTATAAAAGCGTACACATTGACATCTAAACGAGCCACCTATTTTCTTGAGCCTTGTTGTAGGTACTACAAATTTGTTGTAGTTGTAGTTGTAGTTGTAGGTACTACAAAGAATTAGATTTGTTAATTCACAAAAAAATAAAATTTTCCCGCATTTTTGCAACTGGACATATTTTATTTTACAACGAAAACAGCCTACACAGCCTATTAGATTTTTGACAAATGTTGATGTGAAAATAATTAAATTGATTTGAACTGACTGGTAATTAAATATATTAAACAACCATATAAAAGACTTTTGAGAGTTCAATGCTAAAACGTACGGAATCATTCATTTTCCTCGTATAAAATCTATTCCATTTTATTCTATGTATGAAAACTCTTTGCTACTAAACTTTTTAATTTACTTATAAATTTAAAACTAAACTGCAAAACTAATGATCGAGCTCGTAAACAAAAGTCACGACCGCGTAACAGAAAGATGCCTATGCATAAGATTTAATTTTCGAATCATTATTATAGCCTCTGAAAGTACGCCATGTTTAACAACTGTATTGAAAAATCATAAATAAGATCCATAATCATAAACTCCAAACAATGTTCAAATTGTAAAAGTGGTTCGTTTGATATTTTCAATGAAAAAAAAGATTCATACGAAATCAAGGTTTAAAAATTGTAAAAAATAAAATTATATATAAATAGAAAATATTTCATTAATTGATATAACAATTCTTAATAAATAAAGCGATTAATTTCTATATTGGTATACAAATAAGCCATTTTATTAATCTTATGGCATTGGATGTCAGAGCTAAAGACAGAAGTGAGCTGAGCTATTATTTGGTTCCAGAAATACTCCAAGAACGACTTTCATTACAGCCAATGTCGGAGGGGACGTCCTATCGATTTGTAGAGTTGCTATGGATTTATTTAGGTAGCTACTTACTCTTATGTACCTGATATTATTACCATAAAAACTTAATTCTTAGAATACATATATGAGTACATGAAACTAACTATCGATGAAGCCGAAATAAATACTAGTTTGCCTTCCCTTCGTATATAGGTACAGCCGTATGATAATGCCCAACCAACCAAAATTCTTATTCAGAACATACACTGATGATTTACCTTAGCTTTGACTATTAATAAAAATGTAACATCCTTGATTGAATATCTTTTTAGGGTTCCGTAGTCAACAAGGAACCCTTATAGTTTCGCCATGTCCTTCTGTCCGTCCGCAGCTTAGCTCAGAGACTCTTAGTGCTAGAAAAGTAAAATTTGCCATGGATTACAACATATTAAACACAAAGTGGTAAAAAAATCATGAATTATATTTTTTTAAATCGCTATATGTATGTATATAATATTTGAGGAGTTCCCACGATTTCTCTGGGACGCCATCTTAGATCCTGGTTTTCTTATCATGGTACCACCCTTGGGATACCTCATTCCCAACGAAAAAAAATTATCAAAATCGGTTCATAAACGACGAAGTTATCCGCGGACACACATAATCTATACTTAATATTATAAAGAGGAAATATTATTTTGTTTGTTTGTTTGTACTGAATAGGCTCCGAAACTACAGGACCGATTTAAAAAAATCTTTCATCAATAGAAAGCTACATTATTCCTGAGTGACATAGACTATTTTTTAATCCCGAAAACGGGTCCTGTGGGGTGTTCCACGGGAGCGAAGCCGCGGGGAACAGCTAGTTTATATATATATAGATACGGTCGAATTGAGAAACCTCCTGCTTTTTTGAAGTCGGTTAAAAAGCCCTCTTCTTAGTTCGCATTATTGTGCACCTACGGAACCTAACCTAACCTAACCTACCTACAGCTCGTGGCCCGACACGCACTTCACTGGCTTTTTATTTTATTTTCTTTATTATGTTCACAATTGTTACTAATTCCAACGATCATTCGAGAGCCTCACCGTGACAACAGTCTCATTAGTATTACGTTGGTCATTTGCTAAATTATAGGTCAGTACACCGTAAATTGGGCTGATATGAGGTGACTACAAATAGCCATCCCGTCGCTTGTTTGTGAGGGCACATCACCGGCTTGTTTGGAGCGACGCGACCAGCGGGGTGTCAATGTTATCGAGAGGACCAATCTACTAAAATAAACCTAATAAACGAATACGGACCGTTTGTAGGCACATTACATAATGAACAGTAATGAGGGAGCCTTTTTATATGACATAAAGAAGATAACTGACGGTAATACTAATAATGTTACTTCAAGTATTCTTGGAACGAATATCTACGTATGTGCAAAGGAAGTGGAATAAAAAAGTTAATTAAAAAAATCAAAATACCCGACTGCTTAAAAAGCGAACTAAAAAGACGTAAACAAGAAGAAAATCATGCTGTGCAGTCGGAGGATACATATTCGCGAGCTGGCTGACCAAAACCAGATGTATCCTCCGACTGCACAGCATGATTTTCTTCTTGTTTACGTCTTTTTAGTTCGCTTTTTAAGCAGTCGGGTATTTTGATTTTTTTAATTAACTTTTTTATTTATAACTTTTTAGTTAACATTTTTTTCGAATTAGGTACATTTAAATATATAAGTGTTATATATTTTTGAAATCGCCTCTAAAAACCCTTTATTTTGATACCCCACACGATGGGTTTGGAAGAAAAAATAAAATTGGCCCCCCACAATATGGCGCCCAAAAGACGCCATTTTTCTATTTTCCAATTTTAATGTAGCCTATGACACTCGCAAGGTTAAGACGAATCGATTGACGTATGAATCATCAAAATCGGTCAACGCGTTTGGTCTCTGGAACGCCATATAGGAACAAACATACATACATACATACATACATACATACATACATACATACATACATACATACATACATATATACATACATACATACATACATACATAGACTGATAAACACATTACCCTCCTTCGGCAGTCGGGTAAAAAGGTAAATATAATAATGATATCATCAATCCTGTATCGTTAGCTAATAACAGTATTATGGACCTAAATAATAAGCCAGGGAATGTGAACTTGGTACATTTTGTCCGTCCAGTTCAAGATCAGTGAACTCATTAAGTTCGCTTTCCAAGTGCTGTGTGTGACAACAGCAGCATGAAAAGACCTCGTTAGGTCCAAAATACATATATTGTCTATGTCTTTCATTTAGAAAATTAGCGTCATCTGCCTGTCCCTGTCCCATGATATTTGGGCACGGTGCAACACGTTTGCTTCTTCTATTCGCCCCTGTCTACCGACACGCTTTCATACACTCTCTTTTCTTTCTTTATCATTGCTCACACAGTCGACATTCGTTCCATAAACACAATATATTCATTTTCAGGGTTCTGTACTCGAAGGGTCCAAACGGAGCCCTATTGTTACTCACGTTTCCATCTGTCTATCCTTCTGTCTGTCTGTCTGTTCGCCTGTCTGTCTGTCATTTGTCACACAGGTTTTACAGCCTACAGGTTGGAGCTACGGTATTAAATTTACAGTATAAGCATCTCGTTGATCCAAAGCCGTACAAATAGTAAAAAAATATTTTTTAAAGGTTTTTAAGGGGGGGCTCCCATACAGATAAAGGGGATGCTACAAAAAATATTGTCTACTTACTCGAGTGGGGTATGATTGTTTAGAACTCGTTGAGTGGATGCTGTATTTTTTTGTTTTAAAAGTATTGGAAAAGTAGCCACTAAAGTCAGCTTTCGTAACAAAATTTTGTTCCGAAGTATTTTTTAACTTCGATTGACCAAATTCACGTTTAGTGATAATGTTTATTATTACGTATATTATAGTAATAAATTCCAATATATTGAATCAGATTTTCTTTGAAATTGCCAACTTGTTTTTGCGGTTTGGTACGGAATCCTAAATGTGCGAACACACACTTGGCTGGTTTTAAAGTTACGTGCCTTTTATCCCTCGTCAAGTAATAATAAATCTTTAGCTATGAAATTACCGTTCTGCAGTACTGGCCATTTCAAATCAAAATAGTTTTGGTTTGGCTATGAATTCTTAAAAACCAAACGGGATGAACATTACTGAGATGTGTACTGTGAAGAACAGCACAATGATGGAGAAGCTCGCACGTCTCAAACCAGCTTTGGTCAATTGCTCGTTTCCGCTGTTCCTGCACGACAACGCGCGACCTCATTCTGCACAGCAGATGGTCTTCAAGTTATAAGAGCTGGGGTTGGAAGCTGTCCGTCATCCGCCGTGAATTTTTCCAGAACTTGTATAACTTCTTGGCGGGAAAAAAAAACAATACCCGAGAGGCAGTACAAAATGCTTCTTAACAATTTGTTGCTTCCCGTCCGGCTTATTTATTCAAGAAGGGCATCAATAAATTGCCCCTGCGTTGGCAAAGATGCATCGATCGCATGGGTGATAACTTCGATTAACACAAATAAAAAAAATACCTATAGAAAAATAAAACCGTTATCTTAATTCATAAAAAATACCGGCCAAGTGCGAGACAGACTCGCGCACGAAGGGTTCCGTACCATTATCGCAAAAAAAGGTAAAAAATGACACGTTTGTTTTATGGGAGGCCCACTTAAATATATTTTTTCTTTTTTAGGGTTCCGTACCCAAAGGGTAAAAACGGGACCCTATTACTGAGACTTCGCTGTCCGTCTGTCTGTCTGTCTGTCTGTCTGTCTGTCTGTCTGTCTGTCTGTCTGTCTGTCTGTCTGTCTGTCTGTCTGTCTGTCTGTCTGTCTGTCTGTCTGTCTGTCTGTCTGTCTGTCTGTCTGTCTGTTACCAGGCTGTATCTCATGAACCGTGATAGCTAGACAGTTGAAATTTTCACAGATGATGTATTCCTGTTGCCGCTATTACAACAAATACTAAAAACAGTATAAAAATAATATTTAAGGGGGGCTCCCATACAACAAAGGTGATTTTTTTGCAGTGTTTTGCGATAATGGTACGGAACCCTTCGTGTGCGAGTCCGACTCGCACATGGCCGGTTTTTTTTGTATTTGTTGTTATAGCGGCTTTAGAAATACATCATCTGTGAAAATTTAAACTGTCTAGCTATCACGGTTCATGAGATACAGCCTGGTGACAGTTAGACAGACAGACATATAGCCAGACCGACCGCGGAGTCTTAGTAATAGGGTCCCGTTTTTACCCTTTGGGTACAGAACCCTAAAAACGGCAATTGCATAGGTATGCATCTAAAATACTGAGGCAAATGATTTCCTTACTATTGTAAGGAAATCATTTGTCTTGTCTTTTTTAGGTATTCGCTGGATTCTCTTAATTTGAATTTAAAAATAGCCATAGATGTAGTTATATTAAACACATATTATACATGGACTATAGGTAGGTACTTTTTATGGAATTTCTACTCAACATTGAAGTAGGTATGGTATGTAGTACTAAAACCACGAAGAAAATTAAATTTGTGAGCTTAGGCCAGTCTATGTTAATAAATAGTACGAAATGGGATATGATTATGTAAAATATTTGAGGAAACGTTCGCTGGCAATAAATCAGGGCCGTTAATATCGAAGAAAGTATGAAAAAAGGCAATATTTCAGCGATATCTTAGGGCATAGTGTCCACAGCGCCAGGTCAATGACACGCAAATTCAGCTTCCTACACCCTTGTTGGACGAAGGTTCAATTAGTTCATACGTGACGGCGTATGTTTTCATTCTAGCGAAATAGTCAATGAACTCTAGATTTTGTACACTATTTGCGCGCATAAACACAATTATTGCGTGTCCAATAGGTAGCGATGACAAGAGGCTTCTACCGAGAAGTCTCCAATATTCTGAAGACTTTTCGTCGGAAAACCTATTATTCTTTAGAAGATTTTGTACCCGCTGAAAATAACTCTTTACCGTTAAGTCAACACCTAGATGGGATGCTTTCGGTGAGGTATTTTAGCAAATATTTCCTTCTCATGATCCACAAGAGCTCTTTGAGGCGACAAGTCATCGGCCGACTGGCCTTGACTTTCACAGACATTATTAACGTTTACAAGCTTACACGGTACACGGCTACCCTTATTGAACTGAACCCAATGAGAATAAATAAACGCGATACTTGTGTTCCACATGTTGATTTAATGTTACAGCCAATAAAAAGATTCTGTCTGTCTGATGTTGGATCTAAAAGCCGAATTTTTGAATCGTTAGACGCAAAGTGTTCGTTTTAACTACGCTAAATAATATCTTACCATGATTTTACTCTGTGGATGTTCTAAACGTGTCCATAGGCGATAAAGGTAGGTAGGTACGTAGGAAGAGGCACAGCAAAGTCTGCCCGCCTTTGCTCATTAGTGGTTTGTAATCTCAATATCTTTGCTAAGCGTGGTTCTATGACTGTTCTGTACCTACGTTATCCCATTACCCCATTTGCATTCACGCCCTCTCACATTCAAACATCACACGCACCCACACACCTCTACAAAATATAAATTTGGCAAATACTATTATAATTATTACGTTTTTATTTATTTACTGTTGAATAAGACTGAATCAAATTGAATTAGATTGAATCAAATTGAATTAGATTAAATCAAATTGAATTAGATTGGGTTTAATTGGATTGAATTGTATTGAGTTGTATTGAGTTGTATCGAGTTGTATCGGGTTGTGTCGAGTTGTATTAAGTTGTATCGAGTTGTATCGAGTTGTATCGAGTTGTATCGAGTTGTATCAAGCTGTATCGAGAAGTATCGAGTTGTATCGAGTTGTATGGAGTTGTATGGAGTTGTATGGAGTTGTATTGAGTTGTATGGAGTTGTATTGAGTTGTATTGAGTTGTATCGAGTTGTATTGAGTTGTATTGAGTTGTATTGAGTTGTATCGAATTGTATCGAGTGTTTTCATCCATATTTTTCACAGCCCAACATTCTGATCCATACAGTACGATAGGTCTAATCACGGGCTTGTAAATTTTCTCCTTTAATTTGAGGGGCGTCCGTGGGTCGCAAGTTGTTCCAGTGACCTGTTGCCATTTCATCCATCCCGGTGCGTTACGTCTCGGTCTACCTCGCCATCCCCTTGGACAAGCGACGCTAAGTACCGGCAGTCGGAGCACATCGGTATGGGTGTTCCAGCGAGAGCTATAGGCACGGAACTGGAGACCGCCAAAATATACTGTTTTGGTTCTGCTCAATTTCAATCCAACACTCTCCAGTCAGTGCCACCACACCTCCAATCTGCTCTAGACCTCTCGGCCACTCTCAGTAATCAGGACAATGTCATCGGTAAACAGCATACACCAGGGTGCCTCTTCCTGTATGTCTGACATTAGAGCGTCTATTATCATCAGGAAGAGGTAAGCACTGAGAGCCGACCCTTGGTGCAAGCCGACTGCCACACTGAAGCTGCCAGTAGTGCCCATTGTAGACCGGACTTGGGTACTGCATCGGCTGTACATCGCTCAGATCAACTGTACATATGCCCCAGATACAACTTTCTTCTTAAGGGCCCACCAAAAAACCTCATGGGGCACCCGGTCGTATGCTCTCAAGGTCAATGAACACCATGAGCAAGTTTTTTATGTGCACCTCTGTATTTTTCACACAACTGGCGGATTGCGAAAAACATATTCAACTTTATACTTAAGACATAGCATATGTCCTCCACTTGTCCGTATCCCAATTTATTTGGTGTCAGCACAGCGTATCTTTTTTAACCTTGTCATCATCAGCCTTATAATGTTTTTACTGCTGGGACACAGACATCTTCTCTTTGTCAGAGGTAATGGGCCTTAATCCACCACGCGGGCCCTGAGCGTGTTCGTAGATGTCAAATGTCATCGAATGTTTATACAATACAAAATACAAAATACTTTATTATTTCAATTAGAAATTACATTACATGTTACAGTCACATTAACATGTCCCCATTTAGGCAAACAATGCCTGTATTAGAAGGCTCCGCTCTTTCAACATCATTGTCTTACACTTATTCTAACTCGAGCTGATACGAGTATTATAGTGAACTGTGACCTTATTAAGGTCACAGTTCACTATAATACTAGGGTAAATATGCAATGTAAGTACAATTATTTATATTTAGCTTAACATAGCAATACTAATAAAATAAAAATATATAAGTAAAGTTGCAATTTAAATTATAAAGAGTAAAATGAAACTTGTAAAACTTATTCCCAGTCTATGCAGGTGATGTAAAGTGTGGTGTGGTAAGTAGTATGGTATTATGTATGGTATGTGGTGAGGCGTGCGATGTGGTGGGAACGTGTGATGTGTGGCGTGGTGTGTGTTGTGGTGTGATGTGTGGTATGATTTGTGGTGTGGTGTGGTGTGAGTGGTGTGTATGATGAGGTGTGTGGTATGGTATATTTCGGCTACTCAACGTGTTCCAGGAATGCCTCGGTTTCCTCATAGGTAAGTGGTTTTATCCAGTCTATTACACTTTTTTTACAGTCGTTGTAACTTTTTATACATAAACGTGTTTGTTAATTTTGTTATACAGCTGGGCAGAGCGTTTATTGAATAGTTTGCATGCAAATCTAGTTTTAGTTTGGGGAACTTTGAGAATTAAATCTTTTCTTCTTTTAGGTTTTTGCTTATCATTATATGTTACGTTTTGATGTTTTTTTAGTATGGTTTGGGTTATGTACAGTTTCCTTACAGAGAGTAAATTACTAATTTGGTATAAGCTTGCGGTGGAGAATCTTTAATTTTTAAAATAAATTATTTTTATTAATGCACGCTGCGCTCGTTCTATGTTTATAAATTTTTATTTGCTGTACCGCCCCAAATTGAGATACAATATAATAGTACAGACTGGGCCAGTGCCACATAAATTTCAAAAATAGTAGATTTCTGGGACGTTTTTTACAGCTCTCTATTTTAGTTGGAACAATATGTCTGAGGGTTTTAAAGATCCAACTGAGTTTCCTTATCCTCCCAGAAATCTGCTCAAGCTGAGGGTACCAGGACAGTGCTTGATCTACCACAACCCCAAGATATTTAGTTTTAGCCACCTTCTCAATGCAAGGGCAATTACAGCTTACAGTAGACTTGTCTCCACAAATGTGTACTTTTAGATCTAACTCTTCAATAGGCTGTGTTCGGTTACTGATACTAAAGCATATGTAATTAGTTTTATTAGTATTAAGGGAAAGTAAGTTACTTTTTAGCCATACAGCTACCCGAGCCACTCCTGCCTCTGCTCTCAGTTTTACTTCATGCCAGGATGAACCAGATAACACAATAGATGTATCATCTGCGTACGAAAATATTTTAGCATTTTCTATTTCCATAGTACAAAGATCGTTAATGTACAGGAAAAATAGAATAGGCCCTAAAACACTACCCTGTGGGACGCCGTATGATACATCTACGTCGTCACTGGAGTAATGTCCTATTTTTACTCTTTGTTTCCTATTGGAGAGGTAGTTTTTGAGTAAACTGAGGGCCCTTCCTCTTATTCTAGCTTTTTCGAATGTTTGGTTCTAGGATTTGTTTTCCTCAAGATGTTTTTATTCCTTCACCGTTTTCCCCCTGTAAAAGTACGGAATTTATTATTATCTTTCAGACGCCTTAGTTTAGTTTGCACACTTGTTTCTAAAAAAATCGATAAGAAAACGACTACTACAAGGAGATAGTAACTGGCTCATAAGTTTCATCAACCCCTTTGATTCGCTACATCCCTACGGAGCAATATGTGATATTTTGAGAGAGCGTGTTTGGTAGTTTTCCATGAAAGCTCAAAATAAAGTGCGTCAACTATCAGTGCGTGACGCGCTGAAGGAATACATTTACATTTAATACATTATGTGCGAATATCATTAGAGACGTGTTCGGAGGCTGACGAAATCTGTGTTGTTAATCAGACAAACTGTTCTGATATTATGTCGCATACTAACTTGCTTTTTTTTGAGCTCATGGCGAAAGAATAACAGCCACACGGATCGATCTTCGAGGTTAAGCAACGCTTGCCAAGGTCGGTTCGGGGATAGGTGACCATTCTTGACAAGCCGAGACTCCTCCGTGCCTCGGAAAGCATATCAACCCGTTAGTGCCAGCTGTCATTTCTAGATCTTTACTGTCGTTACGGGTAGTTTGAAGTCTAACACCAGTTGCCAAGAGGAATCGTGGTACCCAGTTACTGGGTGGTGGATCAATCAGTCAATCATTTATTTTGTAAAACATAGGTATGGTTACAGATAGTATTGTTAAAATATTTGCACTATGTTTTGCCAATATCTGGCGTACAAAATTAACATAAGCAAGCAACAATAAATAAAATAATACAATTAAGGTGGCATGTCAATAGATTACATTAAAAAAATAAATCAATTTAAAATATGTCAATTAGGTCAACGGGTAATTTTTTTTTTTTTTTTCGTTTCGTTGGTACATTTGATCAAACTTTTTGAGCCCAGTAGGTGGCCACGTTTATTGCAGCGTCTGAGGCATTATACAGGTCAACCATGGTGCAGGTGAATGGACAGTCGGGACACTCCAGCAAGTGGGGCATAGTCTGTACAGGAGCACCGCAATCGCACCCAGCGTGCAATGGACCAATAATCCCCCATTATGCCAAATTATATTTGCAGCGACCTACCTCCTAACGGGTCATTACAATTTTAGATAAATATACACATTCGTAAATAAAATCATAAGTGTTTAATAGGCAAGTTGGAATCACCATAGTGTGGAGGTCAGATAGTTAGTCGTTCCATGCAAAATACTGGTATCCAGCTGAATTTGGTTAGATTGGCAGATTACCAATGAATTTTTAAATCATACATTTTGATATTGTATGATTTAAAAATTCATTGGTTTTAAAAGTTCATTGTGATATTCTTAAAAAAGAACAATTCGGGTTTAGGAAGGGCAGTTCCACTACTTTAGCATGTTTCACACTAATAAAATACATAACTGAAAGTTTGAATCAAAAATCGAAGATTAGTTGCGTTTTTCTAGATATGACAAAAGCCTTTGATTTTGTCTGCCATAAAACACTACTCTCAAAGCTTGAGCATTATGGAATCCGGGATAAGGCCAACGACTGGATCAAAAGTTATCTTTCAGAAAGAATCACATCATCATCACATCATCAGCCTATTAAAGTTCCCACTGCTGGGACACAGGCCTCCTCTTTGTGAGAGGGAATGGGCCGTAATCTACCACGCGGGCCCAGTGCGGGTTGGTGGATGTCACATGAATCGAATTTTTGGTTCTAGGACATGCCGGTTTCCTCACGATGTTTTCCTTCACCGTTTTGAGAAAGAATACATTACACACAATTACAATGCGTGGAAATAACAAAAACTTGTCATAAGGAAAAAAAAACCTATAGGTCGGCATATAAACAAAATAACTATGGCACGCCACAGGAAAGTATTCTATCCCCACAACTCTTTCTAGTTTACATCAACGACATTCCAGAGGCGATAGACAAAGATTGCATACTATTCGCTGATGATACGACAATAATTATTAAGAGTGACGATAACAAAAACTTAGAGAATGAAATCGTACAAACTCTTGATAAGTAAGGCAATCGATTGGCTAGAGAAAAATAACAAATAAATATGACTAAAACAAACATAATACAATTTCAAACATACAATGCAAACTTAAATAAATTAGATATTCTTTATAAAGATTCTCACTTGACCACTGTCGATAATTGTGTATTCTTGGGTATAACGGTCGATAAAAATTGTAATTGGAAAATACACATAGATAAAATTCTTACAAAAATTGATCGTTTTATATATGTCTTGAAAATAATTAGACAAACAGTAAACTTTAACACTGCAATGCTGGCTTATCATGGATATGTATTATCCGTACTTAGATACGGCATTATAATATGGGGTAACTCAGTAGTATTCGACAGAGTTTTTAAAGCTTAAAAAAAATGTATCCGAGCAATTTGTGGTGCTCACTTTTTAGACAGCTGTAAGCCACTATTTCTAAAACTAAAAATTCTATCCTTGCCATGTTTATATATTTTTGAAATATGTACTTTTGTAAAGATGAACTACAATTTATTTGAAATTAACACTGACAGGCCAAATAGCAGAACACGGCATAAAGATAGACTTCAGATGCCATCAATAAAATTAGATTTATTTAAGAAAAATGTATACTGCATGTCGATTATTCTTTACAATCATTTACCTAATAGTTTTCAAGACCTACCGCTGACCATGTTTAAAAAAATACTTTTCAAACTATTATTAAATAAAAGATATTATAGCATTAAGGACTATTTGGAAGACAAGTCAATTGAGTCTGAAATTTGTAAGTTAGATTAAGTGACATCACTGATTGTCAATACATTTGCACGCCATGTTATGGCAGGATATGCTGAAATAAATTTAGTATAACTCCTTATGTACCATATTCTAGCAAATAAATATTTTTGATTTGATTTGATTTGATTTGAACGTTGAGTTGGTAATGGTGGAAGTAGCTGTTGTAATTCAGCTGCATTTCTTTGTACTGGTCGCTAACCTAAACCCCTCAAAATAAGAGAGGGCTAAACAAATTGACTGCAGTTGATTGTTGAACGGTAGGATCAAGAATAATATTACAAACAAACAATAAATAAACAAACAAACAACAAATAATAAAGTCAATGACACCGTGTGCCTGTAACGTATGAACTCTTTATGTATGTTGCTTTAGCCAAGTGAAGGCAGTTTTGTGAGCAACTGTCACTCCGATAAAGATGTTCAAAAGAATGATTGATGCGTACTTTTGTACAAAGTTGTGAACATAACAGTAAAAGACTCTTAACAACCTTTTATGTTGTGATGATATATTATATAAAAAAACTTTCGTATAATAATATAATGGTTCTAACTTTCAACGGATAAATTTCACAGCGGTGTTTAGTGAAACATGTTAGTAGGGGTACGTTTTTAGCCGACTGCCGAAGGAGGGTTATTTATTTTAGTTATTACTTATTACCTATTTAAGTTTTATTTAGGGTTACGTACTCGAATGGTCCATACGGGTGTCCTATTGCTGTCACTCACGTGTTCGTCTGTCTGTCTGTCTATCGTCTGTCACACAGGTTTTATAGCCAAACGGTTGGCGCTACAGTTTTCAAATTTTCACAGTATAGGTTTGTTGTTAACCCAAAGCCATACAAATTATCAAAACATATTTTTAATTATTTTTAAGGGGGGCTCCCAAACAGCTAAAGGGGGGTGCGAAAAAAATTATTGACCTACCCCATCGAGTGGTATCATTGTTTAGAGCTCGTTGATAAATTATATAATTAAAAACAAAAAAAAAACAATGAAAAACAAAGGAATGAGAATGAGCTTTTTTACAACAGTTTGTTCCGATTTTTTTTTACCTCTGAAAATATTTATTGTTACGTATATTTTCAAAAACATATTGATTAATTAGATTTTTCTTCGAAATTTCCTATTTTTGCATATTAAAACAAACTTGTTTTTGCGGTTTGGTACGAAATCCGAAAGTGTGAAGGCCGGTTTTTAAATATGGATCTTATAAATAATCTTTCTTTATTTTTCGTGTGAGGATGTAGCCACCTCTGGTGTCAGAATAAATCGTCTCTGGTAACAGGCCTCAGACTTGGCTATTTCAGACTTACATTATCTATGTCAGGCCAGGTTTCCTCACGATGTAAAAGGATAGGTACATACCTAGTTTTGAAAGTTAAGAAGATACCTGTTAGACTGCATAAAAAAGAAAGAGATGCGCTATGGTAGAATAAGCATGTGAGTTGCGTACTGGATCGAATATAAAATCATCCAGTTATGAAACTTTATTATTATTAATTTGACTGAATGTTTGTCCCTTGCCACCTCCTTATTTAGAACAAAATCAAAAGACAAATTTAAATCAGGCTGAAAATCTTCACTTTTTCATCATCAAATATTATAAAAAAAACATCTCAAAAAACGCCCGTCTACTTCCTATTATTTTAGGCTGGAAGGAAGAGGCAGCGCAACAAATTCTCCAGCTGTCTGTAAGTTACACTCTGCTAACTTGATTCTATCTATAAAATAACAAAGAACACATATTACAAGTAAAGTTATATTGTTACTCAAACTCGCTTTAAACGAAGGCAGAAACGGAGGGACGCCGACCATTTCTACGCCATTATAATATGCTTATACAAAGTTTTTACCGAGATATGGAAACAAGTCCCGCGAACTACCACGCACAATTAGTCCGACCAACTTTATATCATGTTTTACGTCTTTTTATGGATTCTCATTCTTTGTGTATTTCTGTGGGAATGTCAGTGACCCCTGATAGTCTCTATAGCACAGCTCTATAGACGCTATTAAAGGATTTTGCCGGAAGCCTCGCCGGTGACAAGATAAATCGTTTTTGATGTCCTTAACAAAATAATTAGGTGTTGAAAGCGTTTGAGGTTTGAATACTGGAAGAAGGGTTTTAGAATTTGGTATTCCTGTTATGCATTTGATGGTTGAGATTAAAGGCTCCCACAGGCGCTACGGCGATGCGTTAATTTGTCAAACCTTTTGTTCTATATGCATGAAGAACAGATTTAGAATCATTTCTATAAAAATGCTTTGTCGCACTGCCACGTTGTGCCTTTTTATTCAATTAAAATTAAATATACTAGAAGTGAAATTAACATTTTCACCGGTGCGATGTTTTCCACAGGCACTTTATATCATTAGGTATTTTTAAATTTCAATTACTATTAATTTTTTACAATGCATGTCCTCGAAAAGAGCGTTTTCCAAGCAGCCAAACTGTGCGGAAAGTGTCACTTTTTTCGCTAGTGCACAGATCATATAATACTACAGTAACTAGTGCTTTTTAGTTTTCAGTTTTTTTTTTTAATTTTTTGCTCCAACGTCAGCCCGACGCATAGAGTTTTTATTATTTGAGATAAGTTTTAAAAGTTAGTTAAGTACAGATTATCATTCATATAAAAGGTAAAATAAAACTAATACTTCATTAAAGGCGTTTTTTATTACTCTAGATTTAGATCAATAAATTATTAATTTTAAATATTCATTAAATATGTTTGGCAGAACGTATATTTTACTAGAGCCTTTTTGCGTTACGACGTGACAGCTATTTGCACATGCGCAGTAGATATGCCCGAGGAACTTTTAGTTAATCTGTGGTTATGCTGAGCGCGCTTGAATAAGCTGGCAAAATGGCGGCATTTTATTAATTTATGCTTGGTTCAGATATTTTTTTTTTATTTCCTCGCACAATGCATAGTAAAATGTTGTATGATACACGTACATAAGGTGATTTCCGACTCGTGTCGATTTATCCACTCATCGGAAATCACCTACCTTCCGCACTTGTAGCATAAATAACTATTATTGTATTATAAGTGTCACGAATTTGAGCATTCAGTTTAGCTGAGTTTGCATACCTGAGATACTTACACAGCTAAGTTCACATACTCGTACTTTGCGGTTTCCACACAAGACTTGAACAATTCCCGAAGCCATGCAAACTAAACTTAATCTGACTCAGCATAATTTTTGGCATGCAACCGGCTCATCTAACTTAGTTTAGCTCTTGATCTGTTAGGATAACTATACTCTCCAAATACTTAATTGATTAGGTCCATTTAGACATAGATGCCAAATAATTTGTGTGTGTCTACCTACTAAGGAACTACCGTAGATACTTACTTATTCTATGGATCGTCATTAAAAACGGCAACCCAAGATGATTTTTTTTTGATATCGGGTGGAAACCTTCAAAAGCCGCCCGGACTTTTGGGGAAAAGGATCAGGGAGTGTGGGATTTTTGCCCCATTACAACGTCTACAACCAACTCGGTGATCACCATCAGCACATTGAAGGGCCCCAGGCTTATTACGTATCTTGCAAGAGCAAAACGATAGCAATTATTGCGCAATAATTGCTCTTCAATCGCGAATCCTTTTTCAACAGTGCTGCTTCTAGGGTACAATTAGTTAACTAAAATGTTCATTTGAACGCAGGGTGATCGCAATTATGGAGAGCAAATTTGATTGTCAAATTGTGATTACTATTTCTCTTGTTGTTAGTCGATTGCCAACCGCTCCCAAATTACTAAGTACAGAAGTTTTAGTGTTTGGTGTTTTTTTTTCAAAATAAGTGCATTTGAAAAACAACGAGCGATTAGCAAATAATTGATTATATATGCCAGATTTTTTTGACATATAGTGATCGATCGCGCGATGACTGCGCGATCACTGCGCAAGTATTGCTGATTGCTTTTTCATACGTAATAAGCCTGCCGTTATCTCTTATAAGACTTTTTGATATTTTAATTTTTGTTTTTTGTTTGATTATATCTTTGAATTTAATCAATTGACAATTTGTTTATATTCAATTTCTAGTCCATTTGATTGTTGATTTGATTTGGAATGTACCTTTACAAACACTAGTTTTATAAGAATTTGTTACTAACAAGATATGGACTGTAAATTGTCTGAACTTTGAAATAAATTAAATTAAAAGACCAGCCCGGAACACCCACTGTGCAACGCTAGTTAAGGCACATGCCTGGGGATGATGTAAGGGGTGTCCTCGTTAAGACGAATCTACAAAATTTATCGACATATTAATAATGTCCATGATTAAATTGTTTAGAGAAATATTAATCATTTTAAATGACCGACTTACACTCTTGTGGGTAAAAAATACGCAATGACGCGATCGCAAACTGTAGGAAAGAAATGACGAAAAAACCAAACCTTAGCCCACACGGTGGATAAACACTAAACCGATTAAATTAGGTTGATACAAATTATATTTCGACCAGATATTGCATTTATAAATAAAGATTCGACCACTACTCTACTCAAATTAAATTGATTGCATCATTATTGTACAAACAAAAGAAAAAAAAAAGTAAATATAAGTTACAGAGACATTTATGGAACCTATTGGGCACAACAACATTATATATACAGTTATTATCTAAGAGAGAGGAATACTCTGTGTGAATTAACATTTCAGGCAATTATACGCACAAAAGTATCTAAATCAATCAAGTACATTTATAATTATAAAAAAATATCCAATTAATATTTACCAAATCTAGACTTTCAGATTGGCTTCTTACTCTAATTCCTATGTTTAATAAAAAATAAAAATAATATTTTTATTTTCAAAATTTTGTAAAAATTAAGTAAATTAAAATTTTTGCAAATTGTGGGCAAGTAACCTAAGCCGTCAATTAAATGGCATAAAAAGGCAAAAATGAGGTCTGACGATTATGCAGGCCACGGCAGAACGTTGATAAGAACATGCATCGGAAAGAGTGCATGTTAGAACTCTAACCGTGTGTGGACATGCATTCACACACACGTCGTGCATTCGTCGAAACGAAACACCCATCCGGCGTCGCAAAGGGCCGATCACGTCTGAAACAATCATCTCCGCATAAATCTGATCATTGAGGTTGCTTCTGACCCAAATGAGATCGGTTTTTCGACCGATCAAAATACTGGCCCAAACCATTATTGTTGCTCCTCCTTTGAATGAACTGCCTGACAAAATTTCAAACGTTCTTGACGTCCAGAGGTCCTCTAAACTCGAGTACTTCTTGCATCTTGTCGCGCCGAAACGAGATTCATCGGAAAAGCAAACAGGACGCCAGTCTACTTCCTCCTAATTTCTGTGTTCGCGAGCCCATTGTAAACGGACCCTACGATTACGCGGTGGAACTCTTAGCGGCCTTCGGGAACGCAGACCCACTTCACGTAAACGATTTCGGATGGTTTGATCATTTATCAACAAGTCTGAAGAGCTGTGTAGCCTCGTAGCCAACATCATGGCGGTCACTGTACGATTCCGTCGAGCAGTATTTTGGATGTACCGGTCCTGTGTGCGAGTGGTGATGCGAGATCGTCCTCCATGTCGGACGGGTACGCTGCCTGTGATACGATAGCGTGCTCAAAGGCGGCTTATGACGCTCATTGTAGTGCCAAGATCGACAGCCATAGTACGTTGCCTGGCCCCAGCTTGCAACATTCCGACGGCTCTCATCATCTCTTCTCATGTCAAATGATGTTGTCGCTCCATATCGATACAAATTTTTCAGTTCCGATGCAGAAATTAAAATGTTTTTGCAAAAGCGCTATTACACACTTTTATAGGAATCATTATTTTTTTATCAAAATTTAAAGAAAATTCTTTATTAAAATAGTGAAATGCACTAAAAAGATCCAAAAAAGTTAAAGTAATAATCCTCAATTGCGGCGATAATCTAAAACGTACTTGATCCCCAGACATTTTTGATATGTGTAAACATATTGCCCCACACTAGGAATTTCTTCCTGTATCGTGGGTGCGTTTACAAACATATAAACTCACATACACAAACACCCAGAGCCGGAACAATTATCTGTTGGTCATACAAATTGTTTGTTCCGTGCGGGAATCGAACCCGCGACATGCAGCGCAGCAGTCAATTGCTCAACCACTGCGCCAACCGTGTGCCCTGCGCAACCGTGCGCATATAATAAAAGTAGACAGACATATAAACATAGAAAGACAAATACGAATGTGTGTGTCTTTCTATGTTAATGTAGAACTAGCTGTCCCCCGCGGCTTCGCGGAATTTTAGGAAAATCGACAACGCTATCTAGTGGCATTACCGGAACCATCATGCAACGTTATGTTCATTTTTATCCGTGTTTTGTTTCAATCATGTATCAGAGATGGGGGCGCTGGGTTCGCAAAACGTATGGAAAATGACATTCCTCATATATTTATTGGCATACCGAAAATGCCCAATATACTGTTCACAGTTTGGTAAATCCAAATGCTATTTGCTTCGTCATACCTGAGATTTCATTTTTACCGATCACTTGATTATAGCATTTTCCCTTTTGGTAGTTGAGAAAAAAGCGATTCATTTTTATGTCATTAGGTCTGATTTTTTTATATTTTTTTACTACTTGTGTAAACTCTTCTCGTACAATAAAAATGCGCTCAATATTTGTTTTTGTTTTAGTCAATTTTACGAGTAATAACTGGCCTTGATTTGCAAAGTCGTTAATTGTTCAATTTGTGAGTTCACTGCTTCTGCAGGCGCCGCTTATACCGAGTATCAACACCACCTGTGAAAAACATGATTTCTTCATTACTATTAATCTTTTAGGTACCTAAAGGTGAACGCGCACCTATCCGCGCCGCAGGAGCCGCACGCGCCGAAGTCATCGCATTTTCTCAAGGCCCCGCGCTATCCGCGCCGAACGCGCCGAACGCGCCGTACGCGCCGAACGCGCCGAATGCCCGAAAGCGCCGCACGCACAGTGTTGTCAGAATCATTCACTTCTGTAAATCTTATTATATGAAAATTTTCTGTATAGAACGAACGTACGTAGTGTACTACGGCACTTGATCCTGTTATTGTCGGTTGCGTATTGTTAGAAGAAGAAAATGAACGAAAAAAAAATGGGTTCGAGACATTAACTTAAAAAGAGAACAGTTTGGAGAGTATCGCACATTATTTCCTGACTTGAGATAATTTAAATTAAGATCCGGTGCCCCACTACAGATTCTCGAAAGCATTCATGTCATATAACAAACATGTTAGAAATGATAGCTAAAAATTTTGCTAGAGTCTGGCCAACGAAAGTGTGATCTGAAAAACGCGGCAAATTCAAAAAATCCTAATGTGGTATCACCAACTATACCTCTAGTTAAAAGTTTTGATACTTGTATTATTTGTATTTATTATAATTAATTTTTTGATTTATTGGCTGCGTTTGGTGAAGTGTGACGGAGCCGTGACTGTCATGGATGTGAGTTAAAAAAGAGTGTGTAGATTTATTTATTAGTATGTACATAATATTAACCCAATTAACATTTAATTTATTCATTTCTTAATCATCATACTCAAAATCATAGTCCAAAAATTCAACCTCTAAGTATTCATCTGTATCTGAATCATCATCTACACTTATATAAATTTTTTCAATACTTCTTCTGTTTTATGTGATCTCTTTGTTTATATTTATTTGCCACATTTATTACATGGTCCGTCAATTTTTCCAGTCTTCTGCAGTTATTCGGCCATATGAGGAACATTGAAACATAAACATAAGAAAAGGTATGATCATATCGTAAATATACAACAATCAGCCAACATAGATCAAGATTACCAAGTCATACTAACAATCGCAATCACAGACAATACACAGATTAATAATGTTGCCATACCCCAACTTTGAAAATACCCCAGATCACGCTTTCGTTGGCCAGACTCTACCAGTTTTATTAAATAGTAGCCAAAATTGCTTGATTTAGCTAAAAAGTTGCTAAGTTGGCATCACTGTACGCATGATGTCTCCGCGACGCCCGCACCGCACTCGCCGCAAGCATCGAACGCGCCGAATCTGATGACGTCATCAGCACGCGCTGGTGGAATCCGTATACCTACAGCATTTTGCTGAAATGCGGCTCGTGCGGCGCGGATAGGTGCGCGAGGCTACATACGATTTCATATAAAGATTTATAAAATGCGATGACTGCGGCGCGTGCGGCTCCTGCGGTGCGGCTAGGTGCGCGTTCACCTTAAGTAGATAGAATAACAAGCAGCGATCTTTTACTCCAGAAATGCACACCTATCCGACGTCTTTACTCTCAATTTACGCAATCTGGTCAGTGTGTTTGATTGATATGATTGCATCTTTTTATGGAAAACTATCTATAATACATATCAGAGTAAAGTCATTGGGATCGACGTTTATTTTTAGAGTAAAATACCTCTCCCTGTCTAGATAAACGTTAAAGCTTACCTTCACTGCCAAATATATCTCGACATTCGACTTCATTTATAAATGTTTCCACTTCGTAAGAGGTGAAAACCTTAGATTTTTGCTCTAGAACCCTGAGACTGTCTTTTCAGAAGCGATGTTAGAATATGCAATCTTTTCAAATCTTATAATTTAATTTAAAATTTTAACTATGGAACACACCGCGTCACTGCCGCGGGCGGACGCATTTAGTTTTTTTTTTAATTCTCACTGGCCGTTTTGTAAACTCACAAGACCGCAGCATTTTTTTATTTTTTTTATTTTATTTATTTATGTACACACAAAGTTGTACAGAGAAAAGAAAGAATACAGATAGAAGAGCACAATGGTACTGCTTATTTCAATAGAAATTTCTTCCAGCAGACCTGCGACAGGCAAGTTGGATGATAGACAGACAGTGTGTAGAAAGAAATAAGGCAACCTAAAATAGACTATAATAACTTAACTAATTATAATAAATTACACATATAATTTTTTTTTCTTAATTATGTTAGATTTTTTACAGCCTAACCAAATTTAGTTCTATTTTTTAAATTTATTCTAGGGAGGGAAGCAATTACTATGAGTCTTTCCCGCCCAAAGGTGGGAAGTAGCATCTCCCACCCCGCTACTCGGATCAAATAAACACTACTTTCCGAGTATGACAAATGAAAAATTTGTTTTCTCTATTTTCAACTGAGCAGAGCTCGCTCGCCCAGGTACTTATTCTTATGTAGGTCAAATAACGAAGTTTAATTGAAATAACTTATTAATAGCAGGTAGGTACTTGAGTATAGACCTAGTAAGCCAACTATCTCCCGAAAGATCACCAGGGAATTCCATTGATCTCACCTACGTAGTGTTTGTACCCGAGTGAACTTTGCACCAAAAATAATTCATATTCCTTCCAAATCACATTAACATCTAAAATAGATCAACAAAATGGGCACGAATAATAAATTGCGATACTTGATCCGCCAATTGTTCTTCAGGAAGATTTATTTAAAAAGGAATGGGTGATTGTATGAAATTATATCAGACGGGCCCATGATTTTTCCTTAGAAAATCTGACGTTAATGATACCTTTATACGGAACCCGGGCCTTTGCCCGTGGGTATCAAAATTTTACTGGCCTATATCGCAAGCATAGGTAATTGACTTTTACCGGTCAATGACATTGCGGAACTGAAAAAGTACTCGCCTGTTGTTTTTTTAATATTTTTATAGAAGGTGACCCGGTATTTATTCTGTGAATTTTTCTTTGTGCTTTGTATGAATCATGACTTCAAAGTTGGAAGCTGGAAGCTGAGGCCAAAATTTTCGCATTGACATAATTTAGTTACCTGTTTCAATTATGTTCATTATATGGTGTACTTTTCCTATTTAATATTATTTGTAACAAATATCGTCTTTTTCCCTCTGAGAAAATGGCACGAGGTTACGTATGTAAGTTTGTTCCGTATTTTTATAAGTTTTTATTGTTTTTTTTTATTAAAAATTAATTGTTTGTCGAATAAAATATTACAACTTTAGTGCAATTACAAACTTTTTGCTGCCACGTGAATTCTAATATTCTCAAACTGTTCAACATGTCTTAAAAAATGTGTGAATGCAATGATATACTTTACTATAATATCATTGTGTGAAGGCCATAATTTTTGTTTTTTTTTTGTCTTCACCACTAAATGGCTTTGCTTTTCTGATTTTCATCAAATTCTGCCGGTACCTATTTTATTAACGTAGAAACGATCTATACCTTACCGAATATAAAAATATTTTGGGTTATGCTTAAACGAAAGAGATTACGGAAATAATAAAAAAGTTGGTTCAAAATTAAGCTTTACAACTAACTTTCTCTTGAGGCTGTTGCTGTACCAAGGACCAATGATTGCGCAAGTGGCTAACGTCGACTTGCACTTAGGCGGCTTTTTTATGTAACTTCGTCTTATTTTTTAAAGGTTTCCTGTAACGTGAACGTGATTCCATGTAAAATCTTCATCCGTAGGTATTCGATAGATGCCTAATCTTAAATTATTGGTGCCTGGCCTTTTTCGGACTAATTAAACTGACTGGTCTTTACGGCTTTACAGTTTTACAAACTCTCATAAAGGAACAACGAATGCCGTAAAATTAATGACGCTTACCGACCTAAACTTAGCTAAAAGTTTTAATTTTTATTCCATTGGCTTGAATGGCTTGATAATATTACCTGCTAATGGACGTGAACACGTGTCTTACAGGTTCATTGTCAGCTGCTGTGACGCACAAAATCGCATTCTTTGCACGTTCCTTGTCATCAAGTGTCTTCGAGTATTAGCCGACGGCGTAATGGAGAGAGTTATAAACAGATTAGCTAGCAACATGTGCTTTGTTTAAAATGTTTATAAAACAAAAATAGAAGATGGTTTTGATTTAGATTGGTATTCTCTATTTTTACTTAGCCGGTAAATTCTTGACAAAGCGGTCAAGTTCGTTATAGGTATCCCAATGTTAGACACGCTTTCTAAGCGTAAATGATAAGTACGTAACGATAATAAGCGTGACGCCGCTTAGTTTTGCGGCGCCATTCTTCTTTGACTGCTGCATTCCTGTGGGATGGTTAATTGCAGCTTTGATTTGATCCGTTCATCTTATTGGACATCTGCCAACTACTGCCGAGTGATCTAAAGGTGCGACTACGTGCTGCGAGACCGCGAAGCACAACCGAGGCAGGACATGTGCGACACAACTTGTCCTAGGTATTGTGCGGGTGGGAGACCGCGACGCTATAATGAAGACCGCTAGACGGGCTTGCTCTCGGACGAGTGGTTTAGCGCGTCTCGCTCGAAGCATTTTTTTTGTTTAATTTTCTATTGTCTCGCGTTTGACCACTATCTCGCCTGCTAGCTTACAATTACATTAAGGGGTGCGCGTGCGGCCAGTGGCCTACTGAGTCTCCCTTTTCTTGACGCTGTTATCCAATAAATTAACTATTAACAATAGTACATTACTGCAGCGGTCAGCAGAAGAGGCATTGATGGACGAACGTGTAAATGTGGGCCGAGGCGAAGCCGAGGCACACATACGTAACTCCATCAGTGCATAGTTGTGGCCAAGACTTGTATAGTACTTTTTTCAAATAATGCGCGGAAATTAAAACTAAGTAGTACCTAGAACTTATTTTGTCAAATACAATTACTTTCCAAAATCAATTACGAACAATTATAATTTTCCCCGCGTTAGGCTTAACGCACTGCGCATTGCGATTTTTATTCGCGTGATATTCGCGTAAAATCCTTCGCCTTATAGTGTTCATTTGTTTTATTTTCAATAAACAGCTTTCTATTTGCAAGCCAGTTCGAAATTTTAATAAAACCTCTGATAAGTTACCTCCATGGTTGCCATGTTTCGGAGTAAAAGATCGTTCCATTTTTAAATTACACGACAGATATGAGTTTACTATGTAATTTATTTGGCCGCTAAACACGACAGATATGGATTTTCATACATCTTTTGCCGGCCGCTGCTCACATGTAAATGGCCAGTACGGCAATTGCGATTTATCTCGAAGAAGGTTGTCAAAATAATGCTCCAATTTCCAAGCATGTTTGAGAAAAGTATCGTCTTCTTCCTTGGTCTTTAGATTCACTAAATGTAAATCCTACTAATAATAAAAAGAGATTGTGGATAATGAACGGTAATCTCTGGCAATTCTGATCCTATTATAAAAATGATTTCACTGTTAGCTACGCTATCGCCAAAGAATACTAACTACGTAAAGAAGCGGCACTCATCTCACCCCGCCAATTTATCATCGCCTGCGATGAGGCAGTCAACCAGGCAGGACTTCCACTAAAAAAGCGTAATTAGCGGAAACGGAGGTAACGACCTGAGCGGAACGGAGCAAAATAGTCATGCACTTCCACTAACAAAGAGTTTCAGCATTTGCCTTCCACTGCCAACGGACTTCGCGGAACGTGCGAGTCCGTTAAAAACTAGCGTGCGACGCCATGACACAGCGGACCCATTTTATCTCGCTCAATCTGCTGCGCTTACTCGCTCGCGGTGGAAGTGCTCGTATGACTAGCAACACTGATTGTTGCGAGTCGAGTGGAGTCCGCACGGAATCCGCTCGATTCTGCGAACAGTTTCGTGACTCTTTTACTCGTTTAGTCCGCTCCGCTCACTCGTATTCCGTGGAAGCACTTCCATGCAGTTCACCATCCATACGGAGCCCGTTCCGCTCGCAGTGGAAGGCTGGCACGGGCAGCCGTGCTGCACGCACAAATTTGCACGTTTACGTTTATGTAAAATTGTATGTGTTTCACGCGTATGGTTGTAAGTAGTGTCAGGGGCCTGCTATCGCTGAGTGCATTGCGTTTTGTCCCGAAAAAATTCACGGTGAAAAGCTTGTACCGTATTCAATAAACTCTCACTAAATACAGCTCGCTTTTGACGTGATTGAATTCTAATCGAAACATATTTAATTTTGAATACATCGATCCGACGAAGAAGAAGCATGTTTGCTACATGTTTTTTCACAAGCAATGTCTCCGAGCTTTTTATTAGACGTCTAAATATAGAATGTCCGGTGGTCTTCACAAAAGCTTTTATTATATGATAGAACTATCCTTAGCATCAGAACCACTAATGTCCCAAACGTCACTCAGTAGGCGGGTCATAAACTCAATTTGTCTATTAATAATTTTAGAATAGTACTGGTGACGCATGTTGTTTATTTTCATTAGAATATTTAGGATACAGCTTTTACCCTTGAGGATATTCTTAATTGACTTACTTAATTAGAAGACACACATTCTGTTATAAGCTGATAAGACTAAATATAGTTTTAACCTAAATTACATTAAAACATAGGTAAGTACCTCAGGGGTAAACACAACCTCAATCTTTGTTCACAAGCTCGGTAAAATTAAAAGTAGGATTTGCAAAAATCTCTAAGCTATATGCTAGCCTGCATTTATTTTAGGTATCAGGTATTTATTTTACCTATTCTGTAATCCCAATTCCGTCACAACGGAAAATTATGATCAATTTGCCACAGCACTCTCATCTTACTAATATTATAAATTCGAAAGTTTGGATGTATGTTTGTTACTCAAATACGCCTGAATGGATCTGGATGAAATTTCGTCTTGAGGAGCTCGTGGCTAAATAATAACAGCCGCACGGGTCGATCTTCAAGGTTAAGCAACGCTTGACGAGGTCGGTCCGTGGATGGGTGACCATTTCAAACATACCGAGTTTCCTCCGTGCCTCGGAAAGCTTGTTAAGCCGTTGGTCCCGGCTGTCATTTGAAGATCTTTGACAGTAGTTACGGGTAGTCAGAAGCCTGAGATCTGACACCAGTCTTGTCAAGAGGTATCGTGTTACCCAGTTACTGGGTTTTGGAGGTCAGATAGGCAGTCGCTCCATGTAAAACACTGGTACTCAGCTGAATCCGGTAAGACTGGAAGCCGACCCCAACAATAATTGGGAAAAAGGCTAGGCAGTTGATGATGGATCTGGATGAAATTTGGCACAGAGATAGATTATAGTCCGGAATACCACATAGGCTACTTTTCATCCTGGCATAGTGTTCCCTTGGGATAAGAAAACACTATTCACGCGGGCGAAGCCGCTAGCAGAAGCTTGTTTTTTTCTAAAGAGTACGAAATCCCGCTTGCCAACACCAGTGAAAATAGAATAAAGTAAAAGTAAAAAATATTTATTGGCATAAATCTTGTTCTCCAACACAATTTCGCCTCCAGTTCCGGAGTCAGAAAAGTACTTTTATGAAAATACTAGCTTCTGCCAGCGGCTTCTGCGGCGGAATGTCGAAAATTATCCCGAGGGAACATACTTCCGGGATAAAAAGTACTCCAAATTTCATTCAGATTCCTTCAGCCGTTCTAGTGTGATTGAGTTACAAACATACACACATCCACTCTAACCTTCGATTTTATAATAATATATAGTAAGATTAGAGCAAGGTCAACTTTCTTTTCCAGCCAGTAGCATCTTACAGCTGGGCAAAAGAATCCTTTGATCACATCCTTCGCTCTATCCGCATGGAAAACTTAATGAACCCCATAGGAACAAACTACAGTGTACCTTTCATATCACTGCATTGTTTGTAGAGAGCATTGAACCCTGTACGTTGACGCATCGCGAACTCGTGTGACGCAAGCCTTCTGAATGCGGCACGGGTGCATTCACTGTAAACAGGGTGGAACATTGACGCTTGCTGTTGAGAACAAAGGTGTTTGGACCTGCTGAATGCTGATATTATGTCAACCGTGAAAGCGAACGACAGCCACGTGTTATATTGAAAGGCAGAGTGCTCTAGAAATACAATAATGAAAGGAGTTTTTACACGATGCGAGTTATTTGAGCATGTAAAGAGGCCCTACACAGGTGACATTTTATCATCGGAAGCATGGCGATAGCAATTGGAAAAATACCAACGAAATAAAGAATTGAAAATAAAATAAAAATACCCCCGACACAAAAACGTCCAAAAAGCATAAATAAGCCTCGTACTCGCGTCGGGGAACCGCCAAGGTTTACAGTAGTTTATTTTATTTACTTAGTGGTTCCCCGACGCGAGTACGAGCCTTCTTTTTGCTTTTTAGGGATTTTTTAAATATATAATTTAATATTTATTTCATACCTAGTAGTAGACACGCTTCTATCAATAATTTATCGAAACACGTAATTATGACAAGAATATCTTGCGAAAAAACTCAGATTCAAAGAGTAAAATGTGAATAACTTTTTTTTTTATTTTTTTTTTTTACTATATATAGGCCTGTGTTTGACCACAATCTCACCGTGGTCAGTGATGATGTGGCCGATGGTGGTAAGCACACAAAGCCTAGAAGGGAACTGGCTCTCAAGTGCTGCTGTCGGAACACACCGGAAGGTGCTTGGCGACAGATTTTCAACTTGAGGGTGGTTGCCAGCCAGGCGGGTACTACAAAGTACCCTACCACCGTGCTATGGTTTCCTCACGATGTTTTCCTTCACCGAAAGCTCAAGCTCATTGTAGGATTCGAACCCGCGACCTTCGTCTCGGTATCCGACGTCACTACCACTGAGCTATCATCGCCTTACTTTTGAACGGGTCAACCGATTTTAATCAATCATAGCTAAGCATACTCTCGATAAAGTCACCTTTCAAAAAACAAAAAAAAAACAAAATCAAAATCGGTTCATCCATTCGGGAGCTATGATGCCACCTCACAGACAGGTCAAACTTATAACACCCCGTCGGGGGTTAAAAATAAAAAATAAACTTATAGCCTAGCATTTTGAGGCTGCCTGGCCTTTTTTGTTAAAAAGGTTAGTTATAAAATCCTTTTTTCTACCTTTAGGGGTGGACATTATTTTTAATTTTTTTTTAATTTTGAGTTGGAGCAAAAAAAAAACTACTAAAGTTATGCGTGGACATACATAAAAAAAACGTCGAATTGAGAACCTCGTCCTTGTTTTTTCGTCGGTTAAAATGATAAAAATGTATGGGAATGTCAAACACTATCGAAATGTCAAGTGATTTATCTCGTACATTTTGGCATTTCGACTATCGGCATTGCTGACATCCAAAGACACTAATCTAGGGCCTCGGTTCTTGTTACATTGGCGAACTTTTCCCGCAGTATATAAGTTGGTCGCTAGTCCCAAAAATCTGTCATTCTGTTTTACTCCAGAGGTCCAATTTGTCTACTTACAAATTGCACCTCCATTTGTTATTTCTAAAGAGCACAATGAACTTTTCTATGGCAGTTTATCATCATATTAATTTATAAGTTATTGGTAAATCGAAAGTAAGGAAGGAGGAAGGTTCTGGAGTGGCGACCGCGAACTGTAAAACGTTGCGTTGGAAGGCCTCCCACCAGGTGGACCGATGACCTGGTGAAGGTTGCGGGGATCCGCTGGATGCGAGACGCAAGGGACCGATCAATGTGGCGACGCTTGGGGGAGGCCTATGTCCAGCAGTGGATGTCTTTCGGCTGATATGATAATGATGGTAAATTTACTAAAATAGTAAGTTACATTATATGAAAAATAAAATCAACTTGTAATTTATCTAGATTGTGCGTTTTTAAGACAATCCGATTTTATCCATGAGAGTAGGTTCTACGCATGAATGATTAAGACCTTATTTTATTAATCCGGTGGTTTGTAATGTTAGGTTAAAAAATACACATTAAAAAGCCAGGATATTGTTGAGGCAATAACCTCGATTTATCTTTCTGTTCTCGATAAATTAATGAAGATTATCGTTATTGCTAACTTGCTATTGCCAACTTCTTTGTCTGCTTCAAGAATAAAAACCAGCCAAGTGCGAGTCGAACTCACGCATCGAGAGTTCCGTAAAAACAGCTACATTCACCAACAAGTCTAGTTTTACATTTTATAAGTAGGCCGACTATTACTCGTAAGCTTGTAAATCCTACTTAGCTGTGATAGTTTTCCTTTTTATTTCGTTATATATACTACTGCCATGATTTATTTTACATGTCCAATAGCAACCATTTAGCTGACAGGGGGGACACTTGACTCTAACAAAAATTAGCAACTTAAAGCTTAATTTTGCGCAAACGGATCCCTGAATCGAAAAATGGCTTTCACAGACCCGTAATATTTTAATGAGAGATACAGAGCAAAAAAAACCATCCCCACTTTACGTGTACCAAAATAAGTTTTTTTTTCGTGATTTAATTTTACCACTTTGTCGGCATGATTATTAGGCATACCCACGCCAAATTATAGCTTACTTGTACTAAGAGTCTCTCTTGTACTAAGCTGCGGACGGACGGGCAGACGGACATGGCGAAACTATAAGGGTTCCTTGTTGAACCCTAAAAAATATCAAATGTTGCAATCTAGATCATGGGCTACCCGCGTACATGAGACATGATTGATGAACAAACACCCAAACACATTTGTAATATTAGTAGGATATCAATGGACCGTGGACGAGTAGACATCCATCATCCACCAATTAATATAGTTGTTGATAAAGCTAAGGGAATGGTTTGTCCATCTTACTATAATATTATAAATGTGAAATTATGGATGAATTTGTGTGTGGATGCATGTTTGTTACTCAATCACGCCAGAACGGCTAAACGTATCAGGATGAAATTTGGCATATAGATAGATTATAATCTGGAATAGCACATAGGCTACTTTTCATCCCGGTATAATGTTCCCTTGGGTTGATAAAACGTTTTTCACGTAGTAGCTTTTTAGGGTTCCGTACCCAAAGGGTAAAAACGGGACCCTATTACTAAGACTCCGCGATCCGTCTGTCTGTCTGTCTGTCCGTCTGTCACCAGGCTGTATCTCATGAACCGTGATAGCTAAACACTAAAAACAGAATAAAATAAATATTTAAGTGGGGCTCCCATACAACAAACGTGATTATTTTGTCGTTTTTTTGCGATAATTGTACGGAACCCTTCGTGCGCGAGTCCGACTCGCGCTTGGCCGTTTTTTTTTATTTATATTGTTAATGAATTATATTTTTTGTAATAGATTTTTTTTTATCTTGACTGGAGTGATTCTTTGTAAAAAGAATTTGGATTATTATCATTATACTTTTTTTGTGTATTCAATTTTATTTTTGACATTGGTTTTTTTCGATATTTTTTTTTTGATTGATCTATCCTTTTTTGATAGTTATGTTCTAATAGTTGAGGAGCTCGTGGCTAAATAATAACATCCACACGGGTCGATCTTCAAGGTTAAGCAACGCTTGACGAGGTCGGTCCGTGGATGGGTGACCATTTCAACATAACGAGTTTCCTCCGTGCCTCAGAAAGCACGTTAAGCCGTTGGTCCCGGCTGTCATTTGAAGATCTTTGACAGTCGTTACAGGTAGTCAGAAGCCTGAGATCTGACACCAGTCTTGCCAAGGGGTATCATGTTACCCAGTTACTGGGTTGTGGAGGCCTATCAGAGGCAGTCGCTCCATGTAAAACACTGGTACTCAGCTGAATCCGGTAAGACTGGAAGCCGACCCCAACAATAATTGGGAAAAAGGCTAGGCAGATGATGATGTTCTAATATACTTATTTTTAAACACAATGTATGTTGTTTAGCAATAAATTACATATCACTTATGACTTGCCCAGAAGTTTGGCGAGCACTATACTATAAGTCTGGCATGTATTGTCCCATTTCAGCTCAAAGCTTCTCTCTCATATTGTCTCACCCTTTTCTCTGCTAATCTGGATCTGTGCTTTCTGTGAGAGTCCTGCCCTTCCTTTCATCTACAACTGGATTGGAATGGGCGTTTTACTTTGTGTAAATTATATCATTACCACTGGTCTCAAAACGGTGAAGGAAAACATCGTGAGCAAACATGAAAGGTGTCATTTTCATGTCCTAAAACCAAAAATTCGAAGACTTGTGCCAGCAACCCGGCAACTGGGCTCGCATGGTGGATTACGGCCCATCCCCTCCCTCATAGAGAGGAGACCTGCGTCCCAGCAGTGGGAACTTTATTAGGCTGATGATGATGGCAGTAAAGTTGTTTATTTATTTATTTTATTATTTATATATGCTTTATTGTAGGTACACCAAGTTAAAACACAGAAAAGGAAACTTAAAACTAAAATACATACAATGGGCGGCCTTATCGCATACCGCGATCTCTTCCAGGCAACCTGGAATGGACAGTGATAGACTGGACATGAAATGGGGTTGACATTGGTGTAACACATAACATTACCGAATATTTGCTTTAAATATACAATAATATTATTATAGATACACGAATACATACATATGTTATATAATAGATACATAAATATATACATACTTAATATATATATAGGCAATGAAAGAAATTGTTGACCAACGACAATCACAGTGTCAGGTAATGTTCTTTTACGAGTCTTTCGTCGTTCGTCGTGTTTAGTCGTAGTTGTTGTAAGTACTAGTAAGATTTCAAGTGCACGTAGCACTTTTGTATGTTTCAAACCACTTCTTAATCTATTGTAATATACCACTGCATATGTCTCTTAGACATTGAACACTATATCTAATGGAGTACCTACTTCGAGTGCTTGGCACTCTATGACAACCATTATAATGACGTCATAAAGGCCGTACATTGAGACCAAGGCTCCCAAACAAACTAGGCCATCGGTTCCATAAATAGTAGCATGCATTCTGAAATATGAAACATGGCGCAGTACCTTGGGGTCTATTTATAGGCGGTTGCCGCTATAGTGAGGTGGTCGGGTCCGGGGTTGCTGTTCATTGACGTCGTGCCCATCGATCGGAGGCGGGGCCCGGCCTGCAGCAGCAAGCTTCTGACCTAGTTTGCACCCTCAATGAAATAGGAGGGTGAGAGACCCCAAAGAAAAGCAGAGTAACTCGACAAAAAGAAAATTTTGAAAATTATTTAGACTTATAGGAAATCATTTATTCGGTGCTAGTTATTTTTCGCTTTGTTTGGTTTTGGAAATCTGTTTAATTTTTTTGTTAAAAAGATTTTTTTTTTCGGTTTTTAGTTTTCGAATTATAAAATACGCATTATTAAGGATAACTTAAAAACAACTCGCGAGATCTTGATCAAATTTAAATGGCACCAAATGTGAAGTATCGGTTTCAAATAAAAAAACCGGCCAAGTGCGTGTAGGGTTCCGTACCAAATCGCAAAATTAAGTTAGTTGTACTAAGAAAGATGAGGGAATTTCAAAGAAAAAGTCTGATTTATCAATATATTCGTATTTTTAGTAAAATATACGTAATAATAAACATTATTTTCAAATTTCAAGTTTATTGGTAGGTCAATGGGAAGTTAAAAAATTCAACAGTGCAAAATTTTGTAAAAAACGCTGACTTTGGTAGCTCTCATTCATTTGTTTTCCTATATTTTTTCAAACAAAAAATACAGTAATAAATACTCTACTCAACGAGCTCTAAACAACCACTCGATGGAGTAGGTAATTTTTTTTTCCCGTCCCCCTTTGCTTTATGGGTACAAACAAAAAAGAAATTGACAATTTGCATTGGTTTTGGGTCAACAAGATTCTTATACTGTGAAGATTTGAAGACGACTTTTTAGATTGCATTTATGATGCTGTTTTGAACAGTCCTACCAATTTTCAGCTGGGTGCGAATTTATGTACCCTCGGATATCTAAATTGACCGGACCAAAAAGCATACAGTTAATTGAGAACCTCCTCTGATGTCGGTTGAAAACTTAGATAAAGTACCTATAGATTAAGCACTGGCGTGGCCGCACATGAGACAGCAATAGTTAGTTCTGGTGTTACAACAAGAACAAGAACACTACAACCCACCATCGCACTGACACTTATTATCTATAAATAACCCAAATTCCTTGTCTCAATTAACACATAATACCACGAAATCATAGAAAATCAAACAAAACCGAGTTTGTTTGTCAAACCTGCCATTGTATTAGAGTTTGACAAACAACAAAAACCGGCCACGGTGACAAAGACAAAAAATAATCTTTTGTCCTTATTATTTACATGGAGCTGCCAATTAGCCATCTCGCTCTATCAATCAAGGTCATTTTAAGGCTTAATCTATAGGTACTTTATTTAAGGTTGAAAATAATAAAGATGACACTGTGTTGTCTATGATTCAAGTGCTTAATTCAATAATTATTTATAATTATTTTAGCAGCCTTATTTTTACCACAAAACGGGTAACGATTGAAAAATTACATAAACATCAAAAATCATTAAAAAATTTGGTTGTGACTAATTTTCATGAACTTATAGTCAGCATACCAATTTGAGTTCACACCACAAACACTATCAAAATCGTTAACTACCAGAGCATGTGTACAGTATCAATTTAAAGTTCATAATTATTCTGTAAATGTTTGTTTCAGTAGTTTTTCACACACGTGTCCGTTTGTTTTACAATGGAGGTATGAACTTTAGGAGCATTCTCTAATTAAATAACCTACCGTTTAACTAAAGAAGTTCAGCCGTTATTTAGTAATGTCACATCACATCACATCACATCACATCATCAGCCTATTAATGTGCCCACTAACAGTGGCTTATTTTTACGTATGGCAGATGAATTTCCGAGAAACAGGCGTGATAAAAGTCAACTCTGTCTGCATAGCACTAGAACGACACTTATGCGCAAAAGTGTTTTTTGCATGGCTCCAATTGTTTATAATAAGCTACCCAAAAGTTGGAGGGATCTTAATAATGTGCAACTGACGAAACAATTGAAGGCATTTCTAAATACCAGGGCTTATTATAGTATTAGCGAATTTCTGGCAGAATCTTTCATTTTGACATGATTGTTATTACTATTTTGACATTAATTGGTTTTGATATTTTTTTTTCAAGGATTTGACATTAATTATTTTTATTTTATTTTTCTAAAATTTATTGACCTTTTTCCATAGATTTGACATTTGATTGATATTTTACATAGACTAGACATAAATTATTGGTAATGTATGTTATAATTATTTGATATATTTTGACATTGTTATTACTTATTTTTTACTTTTGACATTTTAAATTATATTTACACAGATTTGACATTTGCTTAATATTTTTGGTATTGTTATTATTTTTTACTGTTGACATTTGAAATTATTTTTCCATAGATTTGACATTTGATTGATATTTTACATAGACTAGACATAAATTATTGTTAATGTATGTTTTAAGTATTTGATATATTTTGACATTGTTATTACTTATTTTTTACTTTTGACATTTGAAATTATATTTACACAGATTTGACATTTGCTTAATATTTTTGGTATTGTTATTATTTTTTACTGTTGACATTTGGAATTATTTTTACATAGATTTGACGTTTGCTTGATATTTTTGACATTGTTACTATATAATTATGTGTTTTTTTTTCTATTTACAGTTGTAATTATTTTATTTTTAAATTCATTGGCGTAATTAATTATTATCATTTAATTATTTTTCTTGTAATCATATTTGCACGCCATAGTAAGGCAAACATGGCTGAACCTTTGTTTTCTTTTTTTTGTCATCCTGCATGCAAGAGTAATGATTTGTTGTATGTATACACATGTTTGGGCAAATAAATATCTTATCTTATCACTGCTGGGACAAATGCCTCCTCTCTATGATAAGGATTTAGTTATGTAAACTTTGGTAATAGTTATAATACGCACTGTTTACAAACTTTAAGCTTTTCGATGATGTAAGGTCGGTTTCCGTAATTTTCTTAGTTGCTCTGGTTTGAACTTCAAACTTGACCATTTGAGTTCAAAATAATAAGAATAAAAAAATTTTTGATTGCCCAAAATTCCAATTTATAGTTTTGAATTAAGTAAACCAGTTCCAAAGTTGATCAGTGAAGTAGAAAATTTTGAGCGAAGAAATATGCTTTTCAGACTTGGCACATTTCGCCGAGCCTCCAAGGACAGTGGTGTTGGTTGTGCAGTGCAGGCACGGGTCGTCGACCGCGCGACCCAGTTTCTTGTTGACGTCACAGCTACGCCTCCTGACGTCACTCGCGAGCCTCCGCGAGCCCATTCAAAACTAGATCACAGGCTCGGGGTGCACTCCACCTCACCTTCCCTCCTCAGCTACACAATTATCATCGAGGCCGCAGTACTGGAAGTAACGCCGGAGGTCATTTCACCCTGAGTTTCTATTTATAACAGCCATGCTAAGGTCACTGCAGCTAAATAATTATGCCAAGAAATTTTCCTTTTATGAAAACGGCAATTTAGGTGATAACAATTTCCATGAAGTTTTCTGAGATCAGTTTTACTTTAATGCCGTAAATTGTTTAATTAATTTGGCTAGTCAAAAACACGATAGTAAATGCAAAATCAGTAAAAATAAAATTAAGACGTTATTTAGACTTCTTACAGAATTCTGTTTTAACTCCAATCTTCTTCAAAATAGAGCAGCAATCATTCAAAAAGTTGTTCCGCCCTAAGAGGGAAAACCCTTTTGCTTTGGTGTCCAATTTGTAATACTGGAAAATCCAACAGAATTCCTAAAAATCGTACACTACGTGAACAAGAATAAGAATCTATATTCGTAAACAGGTACTGACACAGTGGGAGAGATGTTACAAAATTAGTTAAGATTCTCTATGTTTTGCCGTGAAGCGTACAAATATTATTAAATTTAAATTAATTCATTTAAAAATTGAACCAAGTGGACCGATGACCTGGTGAAGGTTGCGGGGATCCGCTGGTTGCGAGACGCACGGGACCGGTCAATGTGGCGACGCTTGGGGGAGGCCTACGTCCAGCAGTGGACGTCTTTCGGCTGATATGATGATGATGATGATTTAAAAATAACACATTATAGTTTAGCGTAGCATTGAATGCAAAATATGCAATGACAACTAATTTAAAAAAATATTAGATAGAAAAAAAAATAAGAAAGGAATATTTTAATTAATAACAAATTTTGTGCCCGTGACTAGTGCATTAAATATTTCGAAAAAAGTTGCATGACTTTTTGAAAGCCGCATGCTGCAATTTGTTTGTTCGTTAGGTTGGAACCAATTATTTAGGCTTTTGTTAGAACTGAATTGATTTTCGAGCAATTGTGAATTTCTGCATTACCTATAGTTATAAAAAAATACATAGCACCATCCGATGACTTATTAACAGTGATAACAAAATCATTGATATCGGAAAGCATGATGATCAGCTAAAACCACCAGCTGAATGTGTCAATATCTGGTATTCTAATCTTTTAATCCCCAACATTCACGAATCAGCGGGCTTTTAAATTGACGTGAGGTGACAAAATTCAGTTCTACAGCCGTGAAGTTGTGCTTAAAACTGATCTAAGTCAATTAAAATCAATAAGGCCTAGAACACAAGTAGCGAATCCAAAAGGTCTATATAAAGAACAATCCTTGACACGAATAGCTTGGGCCGTGCGGTCGTGCCCTTTAGAGAGCGCAGCCGGAACACCCAAGGTTCTTTACTATGAAAATATCCACTGAACGGACTGAACAATTTGTTTCAAATCAATTACGTTTCAGGAAAAATAAACATCAGTTTCTGTTAATTGTTTCTGTCTGTTTCTGTTTGGATTCGGTATTTTTTTTAACAGTAGCGATTTTTGGTAGTTACCTTTATTTAAAAAATAAAAACATTATCAAAAAAAAAAAAACCGACTTCAAAAACAAAACACGTTTCGGAAGTCGATGCGTTACGTACCCTTGTTTATTATATCTATGCTAGTTCCTCATGTTTTATCGTTTTTCGACACCGACTTCCGAAACGATAGTTATTTTGAACTTTATAGTGTTTTGTTTTTGAAGTCGGTTTATTTCTTTTGTAATTTTTTTTTTATATCTCTTTTATGTTTTGGTTCACCATCACAACAAATTGAGCAAGTTCCATAGTAAGGTACCTAAAGGATTGACAAAATTTCCATAATAACTCAATTTACATATGTATTTGTGCTGTTTGTCGCTAATGAGTTCGGTTGAATGCTCCATATCTTGAAAACCGCTTTACCGATTTTGATGTATCTTAGACTAAGACCTAAGTTAGGAGATACGTAATCCAATAAAATAAGATTGATCACGATCCGATTACTAGTTTCGGTGAAATGCGTGGACAAACTTACAAACATACAAACAAGCAGACATTCACTTATGAAATTTGGCACACAAGTTTAAAAGCATACATAGAGTAACATATGTGAATATTGCACAGTGCCAACAATATTACATACATACGTATCGAACTGATTACCTCCTTTTTTTTGAAGTCGTTAAAATACGTTTTAAATTGCGTAAAAGTGTAATAAGTTAGGGTTTATTTATTTCAGCAGTGATGAGGTTTATAGTTCTTCTTTCCCTCTCGTTTGGAATAAATTTATTTGCACCTTTTTACCCGACTGCCGAAGGAGGGTAATGTGTTTATCAGTCTATGTATGTATGTATGTATGTATATATGTATGTATGTATGTATGTATGTATGTTTGTTCCTATGTGGCGTTCTAGAGATCAAACGCGTTGGCCGATTTTGATGATTCTTACGGCAATCGATTCGTATTAATCCTGCGAGTGTCACTGGCTACATTAAAATTGGAAAAAACTAAAATGGCGGATTTTGGGCGCCATTTTGTGGAGAATAAATTTTTTTTTTCCTTCCAAACCCATCGTGTGGAGTATCAAAATAAAGAATTTTAAGAGGCGATTTAAAAAATATAGAACACTTATATGTTTAAATGTACCTAATTCCAAAAAAAAAATAACAAAAAAGTTGTAAATAAAAAAAGTTAATTAAAAATATCAAAAAACCCGACTGCTTAAAAAGCAAACTAAAAAGACGTAAACAAGAAGAAAATCATGCTGTGCAGTCGGAGGATACATCTGGTTTTGGTCCGCCAGCTCGCGAATATGTATCCTCCGACTGCACAGCATGATTTTCTTCTTGTTTACGTCTTTTTAGTTTGCTTTTTAAGCAGTCGGGTTTTTTGATATTTTTAATTAACTTTTTTTTTTACTATTTTGCACGTTTTATTGCGGATGGAGTGCTTTATCTAATGAACAATGCTGCTTTCTATACAACTTATTGGTATAAAGCAGAGATAATATAATGCTAGCATACAGATACCTCATCCCACACAAACAAACCGTGCCGACGTAACTAGTGTTTTTCGTCTGATTAAGATGATTATTTTTATAAGTACTTCGATCGCGTTCGGTGCCTTTTCACGGCTATAGATGGTGTTAGCAGCGACTTGCAAGGAAAAGGGTTTTCTCGGTTCGTGACTGTTTTAAATAAAAGTAGTGTTAAATACAGTGACGATTTGTTTTATAACATATGTTTTTTTTTATATTGTACCAAAATGCGTTACAATACAAATTAAAAAAATCGAGTGGCTTGCTTCAGGAATTTAAAACCGCGCCATCTATTGGAATCAATTTTAAATGATCCGTTCAAATAATCTTTGAAATATGAATTAAGAGTTAATTAAAAAAAACTTAATTAAAAAAATCAAAAAAACAGACTGCTTAAAAAACGAACTAAAAAGACGTAAACAAGAAGAAAATCATGCTGTGCAGTCGGAGGATACATCTGGTTTGGGTCAGCCAGCTCGCGAATATGTATCCTCCGACTTAACATTTTTATTTATAACTTTTTAGTTAACATTTTTTTTCGAATTAGCGACATTTAAACATATAAGTGCTATATATTTTTGAAATCATCTCTTAAAACCCTGTTTTTTGAAACCCCACACGATGGGTTTGTAAAAAATAATAATTATTTGGAACCCCACAATATGGCGCCCAAAAGCCGCCATATTTCTATTTTCAAAACTTAATGTAGTCAGTGACACTCGAAAGGGTAACCCTCAGTTTCCCACCTTAAAATTATCGCAGAATTAATGTGACAAATTGTCAAGCACGCGTTATCTGCTGTGATTGGTTGAATGAATTTTCAACAGTTAATCACAGAAGATAACGCGTGCTTGACAATTTGTCACATTAATTCTGCGATCATTTTAAGGTGGGAAACTGAGGGTAAGCCGAATCGATTGACGTAAGAAGCATCAAAATCAGCCGAGGCGTTTGATCTCTGGTACGCCACATAGGAACAAACATACAAACATACATAGACTGATAAACACATTACCCTCGTTCGGCAGTCGGGTAAAAAGAACATACAATTTTTATGATCAATTCCAGAAAATTTTAATTTTGCTCAAAATTCAATAACGATTCGATGGATATCGCGCCATCTAGTGACATTTATTTGAACCAAGTTTTCTTTGTTAGCGCTGGGAAAATATATATATGTATAAAACCAGTTTACAAAGCAATGGTTTCCAGTTATGCGTAGGAGCTGTTGTGGTACATCGACAATCTTAAATGTCCTTCAGCTATTGGTCTTGGTTGTCAGCCTGTAATTTGCACATACACAAATACATAGTTACGTAATTGATGTAATTGAGTACACGGCTAAGAATAACACAGCCTCTGGGTGGGCGTTCGGAAGTACCAAACGCTTCTGCAGTCGGCCAGTTGTATTATTCTCGTCATTTGGGGTATTCTTGTTACCTATGTGGGTAGAGCTGAGTGGTTCATGCTTCTGAGATACCCTAAATTTTTTTGTTAGAGGACAGAACTTGCCTTCAAATAATTATACTGTGGCGCATGACTTAAGGAATACCTATCATAGAAAGTCCTTAAGGTTTATAATATTAACGTATATTATGTAATGTCTCAAAAAACCTGAAAACCTTAATATTTCTTTAAGATTCCATGAACCACTCAGCTCTACCCACATAGGTAACAAGAATAAAAATACCTTTTATAGATTTCAAGAGAAGAAGATAAGGTAGGTTTTAGGCAAGTTGGTACATATTCAAAAAAAAAAAATAAGCACTTGTTTTCTTATGTCTCAAGTTATTTTAAGAATATTATGCCAAAATAAAATCGAAAGAAGATTTAAGGTAAAAACTTCTGAAAATATCAGCTTAATTTATCTCAGGTCGTGTGTAGGAGCGGCTCTATACTTAGGAAAATACTTAGTTCTTTGATGCTTGGACTAAAAAACAAGATTCCTGGAGCAATATTTCACGGAAAAGCTATTACAGTTGAATTTTCCAAATAGCGAAAAGAATAAGACAAATAGTGTCTTAGTTCAGTAATCTGCGTTCATCCAGCATCGTATCTGGGTCATGAGCTGCTCTCACAACTGTGGGCATCAAATTTTTCTCCCATATAAGGTTACGACATGGCCTAGCTCCATATACAGGGCTACGTCATATGTATCGCTCATCTAATCTACTATTAAGGCGCAGATACCCCTGAGTAGCTGATTTTAAAATGAAAATCACGTCTAAACGGCTAGTCGTAATTTTTTGGAAAAAATATATGTTACATTAGGCTATTTTCTTAATAATTTTATCTAAGAAAATTTTGAGTTTTATTCGTATAACATAGTGTAATTGATTTGTAAAGTTATATATAAAACGGACTAAAACACGACAATCACACCAAAATCGCTGGCCGTATTTTAATGAAATCGACTCCATTTTAAAGACAATTTAACTATCTACATTTTGATCAGAGGCTTTTTTCTGAAACTCATAGAAGGAAAGTACAAAAAAATACTTTATTTTAGGTCGCGCGGGTGTGACACGAGTGCGCGTTTTGTTCCCTCAAGGTCGTTGGCGTTAGTCGTCGTCTTAAGAGATAAAGTTGTCTGATTGTTTTGTATTGTAAAAAGAATACAAAACAAACAGACAAAAAGTATTTGTAAAAGATGAACTCTGTAAGCACTCTTCTCGTCATTCATATTTGTTTGGCCCAAAACTTTGCAATATCCACGTCATCATCGGTGGCAGTGTATATATCGCTTTAGCTGCATGTTTTGCAGCGATTGTCTTTAAGCACTGAGCTGACATCGAAAATCTGGAAAGTAATAAGGGAAATAAGATAGTTCGCGGTTCCTGTGGGTTATGCCTTGGAAGCGACGTCACGGGAAAAAGCTTGTTTTATATAGTTCTGTTAATGTTTATGGGCAGCGTTGATGCGACTTTCATAACAGTGAGGGAGCTCGCTGCGTTACCTTCGCGCTAGAGGTCGCTGGTGGAGGTTACCGCCTATGTTTACTGACTGCCTGGAGCGAGTTTTTATACTTATTCGACTGATAAATTTTTGCTTACGTCAAATCATATGGAATGATTGTGTTTCACTGAAGGCAGCAGCAGCATTGATCCAGTTTCAATACAAACGTTTACTTTAACGCGATCGAATAGTATAAAGTATAAAAATTGGCACTAAAGCAGTGACTGATATTTGTGAATATATTATTTGTTATGTTGTTGTTGCTTGTGTAGTGTGGAATTTTGTATAAAGAATACGCTTTCGGGGCTGGATGTTTCTGGAGCACCGAAAAAACATTGATTTCAGATTGAGGAGAAACAGTACCTACAAGATTTCAAAAATATTGTACAAGAACTGCAACATTTAGTAAAAGCAAAAAATATCATTAACTTTTTTGAAACGCTTACTGAAATAAATTTTTCATCGGAAAAATATGCTCTATACAAAAATAAATGGCGTTGACGTGTTGTGTGAAAGGTTGAAATTACCATATTATTATGAAGTTTCTCCATTGACTAAGGTATTATGAAGTCACAAGAAAGTCATAATAGCAACATACAAAAGATACAATATAATAGAGGTAACAGGTGAAACAAGGTGAGTGGCATTTCACCCTCAGTTCACATAATACGTGAAAGCGTAACAATTGAAATGTTATAATAGTGAAGTTCATTGTTACACTAGTGTTATAATATTGTTATTTTGTCATCGGGGGTCTATGAACACCATGACCACCTGAAATGTCGTTCACGTCCAATTTTCCAGGTACTACTGAGTTTGTAATACAGTAGTTTTCAATGAATTGGTCAATTGAATAAGAATTGAATGCAAGAATAGAGGTTATAATGAAATTGTAATAATTCATTCATTATTAAGGTTCATTGTATTATACAATATGGTCTTTTGTATTATACAATATGTTGGTTCAGTGGTAAGTTCAAAGGTCGGTTACTATAAGTGTTAAAGGTTATAAAAGTTACGGGAGTTCGTCAGAGTGGCCGTGTTTACCCTTTAGGTATTGGAACTCTGTCCCCATCGATCCTTATTTAAATCTGACCGACCATTCGTCAATTAATTAGGCTATTCTCGTTATGCAACTATACCATATCCGTTGAATTATCTATTTGTATCGTGTTCGATGAAGCTGCGATTAAAATCAAATGTCAAATGTTGGTTCTGTTAATAATATTGTGTAATATGCTATTATCTCATATTCACACTTGTTTGTGATTATAAATTCATTTGGTTTGTGGCCGGTTTTAACGTAGTAGTAGAAGTTTGTGGTGCATTCCTATATAAACCGCCCATTGTACACTTATGTCCTGTACATATTTTGTGGTGTACAATAAAGTATATAATAAATAAATAAACTTACGTCTTTTTCCTATGGGGTAGGCAAAACTACAGAACGTTCCTTACGTAACTAATCCCTTATTTCTCTTCCACATGCGCTGGATCACTGGGTGTGAGTGCTCGACCATTTAACTTTTCTAGAAAACCACAAATTACATAGGTCTGAGTATGTCCTTCTAGGGCGTCCCCTTCGAGGCGTTTCCACTCACATCTGCCTTAACAAATTCAGTAAAACTTTTAAACTCTTTTGCCCTGAATGTTATGATTGAGGGCAAAAAAGTTTAAAGAAAGTTTGTGACCTAGACGCCTTCTTGGATTAATCCTACAAAGATCCGTTTTGAGGTCGGATCCTTGGCAAAGTGTTTTTATGAGTTAAGTGAGTTGAGTGTTTTGTGTAAATTAGGCGTTCACTGTCTGATATTAGATGCACTGTCTTCTTATGTATACCAATAATATAAAGAGAATTAATTTTTTTGTTTGTTTGTTTGTACCGAATAGGCGCCGAAACTCCTTAATCTATTTTAATAATTATTTCATCTATGGAAAGCTACATTATTCCCAAGTATCTTAGGCTATAAATTATTTTCGAAAAAATTTGAGATACATAAGAAAATTGCAATAATGTAACCCAAAGTAGCAAAATACTGCCTATAAAATTCATTACATATTTGTTAGTGGCAAGGTTGGTGGGTAGGTAGGTAAGGTAGATGATAGCCAGTTGATGGGAGCGCAGCCGCGGGGATCAGCTTGTTAATTATAAGAAGACAGTAAAAAAATAGTAAAAAAATTAAAGATAAAGGAAATATCTGTTTATTGAATAAAAAACTATAATCATTCCTGTGGGTTAGTTAATATAATAATTTAAATACTTAAAAAACAGGAAATTGGCCTAGAACTTTAATTTTTATTTCTACTAGTGATTGCTACAAAAACAAAAATTTAAACTAATACATAGCATACTTAAATACAAACTAGGTATACTACTACGAGTATACTGTCGACGAGAAACGTGCCCAGAACGCTGGCATTATTGCCACGTTGGATAGCAATGCTGATTCTCTAGCCAAAGAAAAGCCCAGCCCTCAGGTCACGTGAAGAGTCGACTTACCGTTTCCTAGAACTTATTTAAAAGTTAAAATCATAGAAGTATAATGTTTATTATATCTATGGTTAAAATCAATAAAACCACAAAAAAAAATCGTCGAAAATATCCTCTGCATCGTTGTCGGCTGGTAAGTAAAAATGTAGGCAAAGAGCTACTCCTAACTAGCCCTAGGGTCGCGGAAGTGTCAAGATTTGAATAAGTAGTTATGCTAAGTACTATATGACTTGGTTTAGAATGTTTAGATTGAATCGATTGATCGAAATCCTATTAATATTATGAATGTCTTATGTATCGATCGAAGTCTTTGGTTATCTATACTATAATAATATTATAAAGAGGAAAGATTTTTTTGTTTGTTTGTTTGTTTGTACCGAATAGGCTCCGAAACTACTGGGCCGATTTAAAAAATTCTTTCACCAATAGAAAGCTACGTTATTCCTGAGTAACATAGGCTATTTTTTATCCCAAAAACGGGTCCTGTGGGGTGGCCCACGGGAGCGAAGCCGCGGGCAACTGCTCGTTTGATATAATCTCGCCTCAACGGCTGAAAAGGTGACCTAGATTACGACAAAGGATACTTGCAATCAGTTTCTGTGGAATAAATTTCGACATTCACGCGTAAGAAGCCGATGGCTAAACCTAGTTAATAATTAAAGCTTAACCTTAGCAAAATTTATGAATATATTCACACTTTGTCCATCATGTAAAACATGGAAAAATGTGACGTAACTCTTCAATCTCGGTCTGTGGCTACCACTTCAGAGGGCATAAAGCCAAAGTTTATTACTTTTATTATATTGTAAGGTTTGAAGCTGAGGAGCATGGTGTAACACCAGCGAAGCTGTCACGTTTGCGGGCACGCGGCCGCCCGCAGACTTGCTCCCTCCGCTGACAAAATAAAAATAAACCTGCCGTCCTGTTTGGCTAGTTGTGGCTGGCAGATTGTGAAATAATGTCACTCTCACTCACATTAAACGGTTTCATGGAAACCATTCTAGTTTTATGTTTTTATTTCCTTTACTTCCCAATGAGGTTTTGTATTTACTGCCCAATGAGGTTTTGTATTCCACGTGTAAGATTTTTCTGGTTAGCTACTCTTAACTTATTGTGTAAGATATTGTCAAAATACGTAACGCTTGTTTCAAACTTTAAATAAATTATTTAGATAGATTCTTATGAACAACAGTAGCCGAAGTTTGCATTCAGAAATAAAGTTTTCATAGCATAGTAGCAACGAATGTAAATTCTTTGAAACGAGCCGATTTCTTCAAATTCGAGCAAGGCGTATTCTCTTTAAGTTGTGTTTGTGTACTTCCCCTCGTATTGCCTTGTAGGTTATATACCCCGGTTCTCGGTAGTGTCAGGAACACTACCGAGAACAGGGGTATGTTATTCAATATACACTTAACCTGTTGCTGATGAAAGGTTCAATTAAATAATTCGATGAATTCGTGGAACCTTTACTAGGTGTTATCGAGAGGGAGGAACCTCTTTGTAAATATAAATTTTCTTTCAACTTCCATGAATGCCAAATAAGCGTACATAATTACTTATTAAGTATGTGTTAATCGTTTTACCCAGAAAAGGTTACATCATGTTCCAATTTTCCACTTCGATTGAAAATCGGTGTTTTGGGATTACCTCAACATCATCAACATTTCAGCCGAAAGACGTCCACTGCTGGACATAGGCCTCCCCCAGGCGTCGCCACATTAACCGATTCCGTGCATCTCACATCCAGCGCATTCCTCAAAGCATAACTAACATAATTTTATCTCTTTCAATGCAAAAGTCATAAAAAAAGAGCTTGAATTTGCCATCTAGTCAGGGAAATCTCGCTTCTCGGTCACGTTTAAGGCCGCGAGTAAGGACTGATGTAATACCTCGACCGTACTAGTTTGTTTTACATAAAGTTCTGAGATAGTAAATTAATCATAGTAGTTGACTTAAACATCATTTCATTTATTTATTATCTATACATACTTTTATATTTTTAAATATTATTCTATAAAAAATAAAATAAAAATAATACATATAAAAATAATAGCCCACCGGTATCGGGAACAGGATCCAAACTAACGGTGGTCAGGGCTCCTAAGAGGGGAACCTCCTGAATATATCCACCGAGTCCAGTAGTACCGGTCTCTGGATCAAACCCATATTCCAGCTGTCCAACGAGAGCCTCCTCAGATGTTCGTCGAGGCTCTTGGCTATTAAAAAAATATTTTATTATTATGGGTATGGCGATAAAGGAGATGAAGGCATTTCTGCGACTCGAATACTATTGTCGAATGTCGTATTTCTCTTTAATTTTAATATAAAGAAACATAAACCATAAGCTTAGGCCCATATTCCAAGTTAGACTGAAGGATTTCTATTTGACTCAGTAGCCATGACATTGTGAAAACACCCTCGATTAATCTCAATAAGAGACAGTAAATTAATTTGTTGATTCGAGGTTGAGTCGAGTTGGACGTGGACGACATGACTTGGAATAATAAACGGGTATAGTGAAGTTAGGTATATTTTCATAATACAACTTTTAAAACAGTATACACATAATTAACTTTTAAAACAGTATTACCGAGCAGTGGTGGCCCAGTGGTAACGGCCGCGGCTTAAAAATTTTTAGGTCGCAGGTTCGAACCCAGGCAGGCGCTTTCACCATCATCATCATCATAGCAGCCGAAAGCGTCCACTGCTGGACATAGGCCTCCCCCAAGTGTCACCACATTGATCAGTCCCGTGCGTCTCGTATCCAGCAAATCCCCGCATCCTTCACCAGGTCATCGGTCCACCTGGTGAGAGGCCTTCCAACGCAACGTCTTCCAGTTCGCGGTCGCCACTCCAGAACTTTTCTGCCCCATCGGCCATCCGTTCTGCGAGCAATGTGCCCTGCCCACCGTCACTTAAGTTTGGCAATTCTTCGGGCTATGTCGGTTACCCTGGTTCTCTTGCGGATTTCTACACTTCTGACGCGATCACGCAAGGAAACGCCGAGCATAGCCCTCTCCATTGCCCTTTTAGTGACTGTAAGCTTTCTGATGAGACCCATTGTAAGCGACCACGTCTCAGAGCCATATATCATCACTGGCAACATACACTGGTCATAGAATTTCGTCTTGAGACACTGTGGTAAGTTGGACGAGAAGATACCGGGCAACTGCCCGAAGGCTGCCCAGCCGAGTCGGATTCGACGGTTGACCTCTTTCTTGAAGTTGGCCTGTTGTTGTACTATCTTTTTTACGTTAAAAACGTTACTAATTTAAAATAAACTATAATTTCAAAGTAGGTTGATGCAATTTTCAAATGAAACGTTATTTATTTCAAAACTCAGACTTTTACTGTCGTATTATTTGTTCTTTTTTTTTTTTTTAATCTTTGCCCCACACTAGGAATTTCTTCCTCTATCGTGGGTGCGTTTACAAACATATAAACTCACATACACAAACACCCAGAGCCGAAACAACTATCTGTAGGTCATACAAATATTTGTTCCATGCGGGAATCGAACCCGCGACACGCAGCGCTGCAGTCAATCGCTCAACCACTGCGCCAACCGTGCGCCCGTTTAGTTTCTTTGTTTTTGTTAGTTAACTTAAGATTAGTTTATGATGGGACTACTGGGGAACGTGAACTGTGTTCAAAAGTCCCTTAAAATAAAGATAGTTAAAAAAACAGTCGTATTACAAAAAGCGATTTTGTTAAAAACCTAGGTTTAAGCCTCTATAATGAACGGTGTTTTAAAGGTGTGGTTTTAAAGGCCAGTGTTTTATAGTTTTTGCAACAAAACGAGAATTTTGGTAGATTAATTGGTGTAATCTCATTGGATACTAAGTTATAAATATTCTATTACTTTAAAACAAGTTTTGTAGTAATGTAATATATAAATCTAAAGTAGCTAGTGCGATACCACGTTCTCAGAGATCCTGCCTAAGGAACGTTTGTAGGAAAAGAGTATAAAAATGTGATATTACACGTGAGCGCCGTGGTCTAGGTATTCTTTTTTACAAAACGTGGCGAGACACCCAGTGGCGAACAAACTTTTTTTTATCATTTCTCTATGTTGAATAGAGTTGATAGAAATTAATATACGAGTAAATAGACACTACACATTCTAGCTTCGATCTACGATCTCTGTAAGCTGATCGGGAATTTTGGTGTTAGAAATAAACAATCATGGGTTAAGCTCGCCTTTGTATATAAACTTTCTTTTTGTATGTTTTGTGTACAATAAAGAATGAGAAAGAAACATTTGGTGTTTCAATACAGATTCTTTTACCTCATTGTTAATTAATTCTTAATTCTCTGCTCTTGGAACTGCGAAAGAAAGCATTCTGAGGAAACCCGGCTGTTTTAGAACCAATAATTCGACGAGAAATTATATCCTGTTCAGGAATTGAAAATTGTTTTTTTTTTCTCTTTTTTTTTCTTGTTTAGTTTTAAGTTTTCTTTTTATATTGTGTGATCTTTGTTTTCTTTCTTCTTTTAATTGTATTGGTGGATAATAATGCTAATTTATAAAAAGCTGCTTAGTTTACAAAGGACAATTTCTTAGCTTTATAAAGATTGTCTATTTTCTTTTTCTCTTATGACTAAATTAACCAATCTCCACAAAATTATTTATCATCATCATAATTTTAGCCAAAATATACAGCTTAACTTATGCCTCATTCAAGCGTCGTCTCATCAACCAGTCTAGTGCTTCACGCAGCTAGCGGAACTAGAATATTAAAACAATACAAAACAAACTACTACAGTTTGAGTGCCATTGCCATTCACGGGTGGAATCCTTTTGCGGGCGGCGGGCCGCGTGCATGAAAACGAGGAACTATAAGAATCTGCTCGGACATGGAAGAAACCGCAAGACAAGAGGTTTTATGTAATTCTGAGCTGGGAATAAAACTGGCGTGGGCGGTCCGGTTTGATGCGTAGGAATCGAACGGACAAACAACAGAACAAGAGGAAAGAAAAAGGTTAATACATTAGTAGGCATTAGAGATCTTGGTAACAGTTTACGGATTTATTAAAAAAACCGGCCAAGTGCGAGTCGGACTCACGCACGAAGGGTTCCGTACCATTATCGCAAAAAAACGGCAAAAAAATCATGTTTGTTGTATGGGAGCCCCACTTAAATATTTATTTTATTTTGTTTTTAGTATTTGTTGTTATAGCGGCAACATAAATACATCATCTGTGAAAATTGCAACTGTCTAGCTATCACGGATCATGAGATACAGCCTGGTGACAGACGGACAGACAGACAGACAGACGGATCACGGAGTCTTAGTAATAGGGTCCCGTTTTTACCCTTTGGGTACGGAACCCTAAAAATCATGTCATCACAAACCCACACAACATCAAGCTTGTATGCGCTGAAGGCCGAAGGTAGGCTGTGGTATAGCGTTCATTTTACTTATTGCTCATTGGCCTTCAAAACTTAGTACAACACTTGAAATAGCAATTTCTCCTAAACTATAAAATCCAGAGTTTTGAAATAAAAAACGTTTTGTAGAAAATTTCATCAACTTCCTTTGAAATGATGGTTTATTATACATTAGTAACGTTTTTAACTTAAAAAGAGATATAAAAAAAAAATCCCCAACATCGCTTCTGAAACCTCGTCTTCATTATGCCAAACCGGCTCGAAGCTGCAACTGGTGTTGCCTCCTCAGGATCTGATTACATCAGATCCTCAGGAGGCAACACCAGTTATTAAAATGTAATGGCGTAAAATATACCTACTTATAAAACTAATGTTGTTTGAGTTTTTGCCAAAAGAAAGAAAAAACCGGCCAAGTGCGAGTCGGACTCGCGCACGAAGGGTTCCGTACCATTATCGCAAAAAACGGCAAAAAAAAATACGTTTGTTGTATGGGACCCCCACTTAAATACTTATTTTATTTTGTTTTGAGTATTTGTTGTTATAGCGGCAACAGAAATACATCATCTGTGAAAATTTCAACTGTCTTGCTATCACGGTTCATGAGATACAGCCTGGTGACAGACGGACAGACAGACAGACAGATGGATCGCGGAGTCTTAGTAATAGGGTCCCGTTTTTACCCTTTGGGTACGGAACCCTAAAAATGGTAATTTTTTGTTTTCTATCTTTTTTAAGCTAAAAACTTTACTAATTTATAATAACTAATTTCAAAGGAAGTTGTTGAAATTTCGTATAAAACGTTTTTTATTTCGCTGACTTTTCTAGTTTAGAGGACATATTTAAATATATTTGGCAAAATAGAGGATTATTAGTACATTGAACACCCGGTGCGATTGCGGTGCTCCTGTACAGACTATGCCCCACTTGCTGGTGAGTTCCGACTGGCCATTCATTTGCACTTTGGTTGACCTGTATAACACGTGGCCACGTGGCCGAAACAAAAAAGAAACCGGCCAAGTGCGAGTAAGACTCGCGCACGAAGGGTTTCGTACCATTATCGCAAAAAATCACGTTTGTTGTATGGGAGCCCCACTTAAATATTTATTTTATTCTGTTTTTAGTATTTGTTGTTATAGCGGCAACAGAAATACATCATCTGTGAAAATTTCAACTGTCTAACTATCACGGTTCATGAGATACAGTCTGGTGACAGACAGACAGACAGACGGACCGCGAAGTCTCAGTAATAGGGTCCTGTTTTTATCCTTTGGGTACGGAACCCTAAAAAATGCCTATCCCTCAAGGAAGATTTCGGTCATACAATTTTGATTGTAGGTAAGTGGGCGTCTTCGTGTAATTACTTAATTATCTCCATAATTTCTAAAGGTATTGTTACTTCATAATTCCAACGACTGTTTCTGGTTATGAAAATTAATTGAAGCTTTGTTTATCTGAGCTCAATCCTTAAATGACGTCAGTGGTTTAAGGAGCAGCACGATATTATTCCAGATTGTGTTATGATGCTGCGCCCACTTACGTTATCTCCGTTGTTTGGCCCAGTTCACCAAGAGTTAAGAAAGGGGAGCACCCAACAGCTGTTACTTTGAACTTCTTTTTATGTATTAAGAACACATTTTTAAGATAGGAGCGATATCATTAGATGACGCCTCCGCTTATAAGTTTAGGGGTATTTTATTACAGGTTCGAGCTATTTTAAATTTTAAGTATGGATTAAAAGGAAAATATCGATTGTAAGGGCCCATGATTGAGAAGAAATATATGAATAAATAGCCTGGAAGCAAATAAGATTCCTTTTATAAACCCCTTTAAGGGATGACATTAAAAAATTCCTTAAATACGTGTTTATTTTATTATTTTGAAGAGTCTATACCACAGGTCTTTACACAAAATTTTAAGTAATTTTGCCTATAAACAATATATTTTTCATTAAAATTTTAACATCTTTAACGGATGAAATTCAAAAATAGCTTGAAGACGTATTTTATTATTTTATATTTAGAAGCTTAAATAGCATATTACATTCATTTTAAAAAAAAATGACAGTTTCATACAAACTTTCACCCCCTATTTCACACCTTTAGGGGATGAATTTCCAAAAATCCTTTCTTAAATGATGCTTACAGTATAAAATCAACATCCTGTAAAAATTTCAAACTTCTATCATTTGTGGTTTAGGCTGGGCGCTGATATGTCAGTCGGGACATTGCCTTTTAAATATATAGATAGATAACAAAAGTGACTAAATAAGGAGGAGCTCGTGGCTAAATAATAACAGACGCACGGGTCGATCTTCAAAGTTAAGCAACGCTTGACGAGGTCGGTCCGTGGATGGGTGACCATTTCAACATACTGAGTTTCCTCCGTGCCTCGGCAAGCACGTTAAGCCGTTGGTCCCGGTTGTCATTTGAAGATCTTTGACAGTCGTTACGAGTAGTCAGAAGCTTGAGATCTGACACCAGTCTAGCCAAAGGGTTTCGTGTTACCCAGTTACTGGTTTGTGGAGGTCAGATAGGCAGTCGCTCCATGTAAAACACTGGTACTCAGCTGAATCCAGTAAGACTGGAAGCCGACCCCAATATAGTTGGGAAAAGGCTAGGCAGATTGATTGATAACAAAAGTGACGAGACGTGTGTAATTAACTGGTAGTATTTAGATTTCCAGGAAATCCTACTAGGATTCAATTAAATATCTGTTATTACAGAAAATAACAGTGTATTATCTTATATCAATTAAAACCTCTCCTCATTCATGTCCCTCATTATAATTACCCCATGTTATGTTTCTAACAAGCTTGCTACGATGTTTTCGTAGCTCGTAGTACGCCAACGCTTACTACGCCGTAGCAGATTGCTACGAATACCCGTAAACATTGATCGTTTATTCATGATGATCCATCTTGGAAGTAATAAATAAAGTATCTCGTCTTTGTTTTTGTAGGTATAACTTGTATTAATTATGTTCGTGTAACGGTCACCAAAGATTATCACGAAATACAGAATTGATCAACCTACTTTAACTTTGTCGGCGAAGTTTGGAACTGCGTAGCAAGGATTCCATTCAGTATGATAATAGTCAATGGAAACAATATCTATTTCCGAAATGCGGTCATCCGACTGAGAACTAGAGTAATCGATATAGCTCACAAAATAAGCAAACTGGGGACTAAACAAAGTGTAATTCTGTCAGCCAAGCGTCTAAAATATTTTAGTTTTGACAACATGATATTTCGGTAACGCATTATAAAAAAAAAGTTAATTTAAAAATCAGAAACCCGACTGCTTAAGAGGCGAACTTAAAAGCTGTAAATAAGAAAAAATCATGCTGTGCAGTCGGAGGATACCTATTCTCGAGCTGAATGACCTCCTGATCCTCCGTCTGCACAGCATTAACTTTTTTTATTTACAACTTTTTAGTAAACATACGAGTATAAGTGGTATATATTTTAGTAATCACCTCTTAAAATCCTTTATTTTGATACCCCACTAGAGGGGGTTTAGATGAATAAAATAATTAGGACTCGAACTATATAGCGCCCAAAAGCCGCCATATTTGTTTTTTTTTAACTTTACAACAATCTAAGAACACTTTGGTGGTCAAGACGAATCTAACGATGTCTTAATTATATAAATTCATCTAGTGGTTTGAAAGATATGAGGTAATAAAGAATATTACATACATACAAACAAATACAAGATACGCGCCAAAAACATAACCCATTCCTTGCAGTCGGGTAAAATGTAAATAACACTCTGGAGTGCCAATGGACTGATCATATTCGTCGTAGAACAGAAAAGGATAACCGCTGGTTGAACTGCGATCTTAGCAAGGTCAAGTGATGATCTATTGGAGAGACCAATATCCAGCAGTTTAGATTGCTGTTGGATTGAGATAATGAATACTTATTAGATATTTAAGTAATGTTGAGATTACCAAACCAATTGTGAAGGAAATTGTAGGTGTACGGCAATAACGTTCAAAATTCATCCGTACATCGGCAAGCACAATAACCAACCCCCCAACGTTAACGCAGTACTGGCCGTGCGCCCGCTTGGAGTCGGAATATCAATATTGAACCTCCTTTTGAACAGCTTTGTTTGCAAAATATTCTTAAACATCAAAGTCGTTTTGGAGGAGTATCGAAAAGTAGCGAAAAATATCTAGCCGTTAATTATTTTTTTAAAGCAAACAATTAGTTACACGAAAAGACCTTGTTTCACTAATAATTTACATGAATCAATAATAAATATATGTTTACTAGCTTAAGCCAGCGGCTTCGCCCGCGTGAATGTCGAAAATTATCGCAAAGGAACATATTCCCGGCATAAAAAGTATCCTATGTGCTATTCCAGACTTTGATCTATCTCTGTGTCAAATTTCATCCAGATCCGTCCAGCCGTTTGAGCGTGAAGAAGTAACAAACATACACACTCACAGACTTTCGCCTTTATACACTCACAGACTTTCGCCTTTATTGTTAAATAGCTACGTGGGCTACCCCACAGGACCCGTTTTCGGGATTAAAAAATAGTCTATGTTACTCAGGAATAATAGTAGCTTTCTATTGGTGAAAGAATTTTTCAAATGGGTCCAGTAGTTTCAGAGCCTATTCGGCACAAACAAACAAACAAAAAAATCTTTCCTCTTTATAATATTAGTATAGATGATATATTTATTTCAAACGTTTTAGCCTAGCCTAAGGAGCATGCTTTAGAAACTAACCGTTTTACGGCACTAAAGCTAGGCAATCTGAAAGCAGGCTTGCCAAAGAGTATAGTGTATTCCAGTTACTGGGTTGTGGAGGTCAGATAGTTGGTCCATGTAAAATACTCCTCTGTATCCGGTAAGACTTGAAGCCGGCCCCAGTATAATTGAGAGCAGATTGATAGACGACAACGACGTCAGTTCATCTTGATTATAGATGTTAGTGTCGTGTTTGATCTGGGCTTATTTTATGGGTGTTGCCATTATTTGTAGCTGTAAAAATTGCTTCATTACATGTAATGTTTATTAGCTTGGAACACAAAACTTTGTTTTTTTTTCCATTTTATATATTATATTTTATTTTTTTTGCTTAGAGGTACTCATCTTTAATTCCAATATACCTTGTATTCATAGGTAAGTACTACTTGTACCAACTGATTTGACGTTGTCTAGGTCACGAACACAGCGTGGGGCACAATCATCTGCTCGTTACTATAGAGAAGAAAATTATATTCATTAGTGTCGTTTCTTAACAAAATGTTCAAAGCAAAATACAGAGAACCCTTCTGAAGAAATTAATTGGCGCAATTTATGGAAAGCGTCTGCCGTCTGATAATAAATCAAAACATCTTCGTTATGGTGTTTGTTTGTTATTTCAAGTCATGCGTGTTGTTCGCACGCTGCGAAAGCATGACAATTTTGCAATCTGAAGCAGTATATTTTCGTATAAAGAGTATTTTTTTGCTTATCCTGTAGAATCTTGGCCTTGTATGTATGTTTGTCCACGCATTTCTCTGAAACTACTTATCGGATCGTGATCATTATTTTGTGTTGGATTAAGTTCCTCTCAACTTAGGGAATAATGCAAGTTTCATCAAAATCGGTAAGGCAGTTTTCTAGATATGGAGCATACAACCGAACTCCTTAGCGACAAGCCACACGAACCTGCACGATATCAAAATTAAAATCAAAGTCAAATAAACCTTCTAGGTACTTTTGAAGTGTCAAACAAAACACTAGATAAATCCAGTTGCAAATTCGCAAGCGTCAGTAGATCTCTATGGAGAAGTATGTGCATGAAACACCACGGACACTCTTTTCCATCAATAAGTTTCAATTACAAGTTTTTTTTACATCATTCTTGTTGGAATATTACACATAAATGTGAGAACGATGTAAAAATACGTGCACATAAAAGCGTCTAGAGTAACATAAATAACCTCAAAATACAATAATTAATTAAAAACAGGCCGAGGCAACCAAGTTATGACCCATCCCAACTGATGGCGCCCGTTCACGAACATGACGCATGGATTGGCACCACTCAGCTCAACCATCATGAAGGGAACCGAATGATCCAACACATGTGCCACCATCAGAGATAAATTTGAGGGAGAATGACACACTCAACCGCCAGGGCACACACAAATCAACGAACGACACATAGGTACAGTGAATGGTAGGTTTACAGTCGCAAAATAGTTACTAAAAGAAATTGAGTTTATACAATACAAATATATTCATACAGTCTTCAGCAGGTCCAACAATACTTCAAAACTTTTCTGTTTATCACTTGTTAGTTGCTGCGGAGCAGGACCATCATTAAGCCAAGCATTTTTATCAGCGATGTAATCTCCCAACTTATAATATGCCTGCCTGCATAATGTGCGTTTTATACAAGATTTAAATTTCATCTCATTTAGTTCTAGAATGTGAGGAGGTATAAATTACTTGTAACATTTTATACCCCATAAAAGATGACGCTACTTTAGCCAGCCTGAAACCTGGTTGAATTAATTGGTCCCTATTTCTAGTAACATAATTATGTCTGGCACCGTTCTTACTAAAAATATGTGAATGCTTTCTAAAGTACATGATGTTTTCATAAATATATTGACACGGTACCGTCATGATTTTAATGTTCTTAAAAAGTTACCTTAAAGAACGGCACCGTCGAATATTGTACATCGCTCTGATGACTTTTGTTTTTTAATTATTTTTTTGTTATTGATAGGCTCGCGCTTGACCACTATCTCACCTGATGGTGAGTGATGATGTGGTCGACGATGTAGCACGCTTACCTAGGTACTCTTCTAGAAGAAACCTATTCACTCTAGACTTAAAGACTCCCAGGTTGTAGCTATCAGGAAATACTGACTCTGGCAGGGAATTCCACTCCTTAGCTGTACGCATAATGAAAGTACTCCCAAAACGTTTGGTACATATGGGTGGGACGTCCACCATGTACCGATGACGCATCACCGTACGTCTTGTAGTCCGATGATGGAACGGGCTAGGAGGAATTAGTTCATGCAATTCCATCGCACGCTCCCCGAAATGCAACCGATAAAAAACCGACAGACTGGCAACTTGGCGCCGATGTTCAAGACTCTGGAGCCTAGAATCGACCAGTATCTTATTGCCGATGAGCCTCTTGGCCCATTTTTCGATCGAATCTAGTGCATCCAGCTGGTACATGGCAGATCCGTCCCAGAGATGAGAGCAGTACTCATCTCTGAGTACTCCATGCATGACCGAACTTGCGCTTGGTACAAGTTGAGAAACTGTACTGGCGTGAAGTACCGTCTCACCTTCGCAAGAATCCCCAACTTTTTGGCGGCCAGTTGAGCTTTTGCCTCAATGAATGGACCAAAATTGAGGGTCAATGTCAACGTAACGCCAAGAAGCTCAAGATGGTCCGCTATCGGCACGGTCACACCACGGAAAGATGGAGCCGGGTGGAATTGGCTCCTTTTAGTGGAAAAAAGACACGCCTGGGTCTTAGTAGCATTGAACCTGACCAGATTGGCATCGCCCTACTCGGAGACTGCCTTCAAGGACAGATTTAAGCGCCCAACCATGGCCCGGAGAGACTGGATCTGAGGCCCAGTAGCGCGCAGTATCTCTCAGCAACAGTGCTGTCGTCTGCCAGGAGCTTGGAGTTGAGCACCCGTTCCATACTCTTGCAGAGGGTAGACGTAACTGAAATGAGTCTGTAGTTGGCCGGGTCAGCCCGACTGCCCTTCTTGGGCACAGGCTGAACGTTAGCTTGCTTCCATGCATTCGGCACTTTTTCAATCTCATATGATAGGCGACATGCCTGTCAGGATCGGAGACAGAGACGCTTTTGCAGAATAAAAATTGATTCAATGTATGCAACACTTCCCCGTAGTAAAATACCATAAGGCATTATACTATGAAAGTAACTAAAATAGACGAAGTTCGCGATATCTACGTCAGTAAACTAACGAATTTTTCTTATAGCATAAGCTGCCGAACTTAGCCTATGTTACTCAGGAATAAAGTAGCTTTCTATTGGTGAAATATTTTTTTAAATCGGTCCAGTAGTTACGGAGCCTATTCGGTACAAACAAACAAACAAACAAAAAAATCTTGCCTCTTTATAATATTAGTATAGATGAGGACCCCAATGTTACCTTGAGTCTAGCGTGATCCCCAGGAAAACCGTTTTATCGACGAATTCTAGCTTCTTCCTGTTTAATAAAATGTCACAATCAGTACTTTTGAACTTCGGCAAGGCAAATTTTACGCACTTGGTCTTTTGTTGTGAATCAATTTTGAAATTGTCGTAAGGCGTTATTTACGTCGTCAATGTTACTCGTACGTCTATTTATCTTAAAATTCAAAGAAGTGTCATCCGCAAATAACACCTTGTTGTTCAATAGATGGGGTAAATCGTTCAAAACTAAAAATAAGAAAGGATCCAAAATTGCACCCTGGGGTACCCCCATTTTCACGGTTAATCCCGACGAATTAACACCGTTTATTTGAACTAATTGCTATCTATCATTCAAATAAGATTTTACTAAACACAACGCTGATTGGCCTAGACCGTAATGCTCAAGTTTCAAAAGTAATGTTTCATAATTAACGCAATTAAACGCTTTCGACAGGTCACAGAAGACATCTATGGCATCTCCCTACGTATCAGAGATGTTGTAAGTAAAAATGTGTTGAAAGTTTTAATAAGGTGTGTCGGTTGTACAACGTCCTTTGGTGATACCATAAAGTTTATCGTGTAGGATGTTATTCGAATTAAAATGAAAGAGCATTTGATTTAGCATTATCTTTTCAAATACCTTGCTGAAAAGCGGTAGCATCGATACTGGTCTATAATTATTTGTGTCCCCAGATCTAAAAAGTGGTATAACCTAACTACCTATGTTTCATTAGATCTGGAAATACTCCTTACGGTACGGTGCTATATTCTGAATAATGAAGGTACACATTTTAATGGACATTCCTCATCAGGTCCTCATAAAAGATTTTAAGCAAATCAAGGTCAGTTTGATCTTGATTTGCTTAAAATCTTTTATTACTGTAATTGTATTTATATGTGAAAAGTTAATTTCAGTCGAGCAGGCTGAAACGTTAGCGTTTAATAAACCAGAAGCAAGCGAGGGCCAAGAATTTAAGATTACAGTAGTTTTAAATTGGGATGCTGGTAAAGAAACTTAGAAATTCTTGAGCAACCTTGTTTTTATCTATAATAATCTATACTAATATAATATTATAAAGAGGAAAGATTTTTTTGTTTATTTGTTTGATTGTACCGAATAGGCTCCGAAACTACTGGACCGATTTAAAAAATTCTTTCACCAATAGAAAGCTACATTATTCCTGAGTGACATAGGCTATTTTTATTATCCCGAAAACGGGTCCTGTGGGGTGGTCCACGGGAGCGAAGCCGCGGGGAACAGCTAGTCTCTAATAAATCCATGAGTAGCAAACGTGTAATCAGTATTATTTCTATAGTCCTGTTCGTTTCATTATTTATAATTTTCCAAACCGTCTTTTTTATTTTCTGCGAATTTAACCTTATTACCAATGTATAGCTACTTTACACGTATTTCTAAAAAATCTTGAATAAGTAGCAACATTCTTATTAAAAGTTTCAGTGTTAATATAAGGCTTAAGGCCATACAACTCGTAAAGTCTTTCCCTACCTTTCCTGAGTACTTAAGTCGCCCAGTCACTGAATAAAAACTTAGAGTATATAGTTTTCTTCATAAAGGTTAAAGGCATTATTGAACTCTGTTTGAACCACTGAGAAAACTTTTTTATATAAAATATTACCATAATTCACTGTGAGGTCCTGATCACTTAACTTACGGATTAAAGCGCTGTTAAATTTATTTAATTAACCGGATGTTATTGATTTGGATTAAATCTGCACTTGTTCTATTGGTATGTTGGACCAGTAGCCCACTATGATCCGAAGGCAGTCAATTTATAATGGCTTTGTTTAAGAAGTCGCAAAAAACATTAGCAATACATGTAGCAGTAGTCACAGTTTTGGGTTATTGAACGATTCGCACGAATTTAACTCGCCCGAAATGTGCAAATCGACTCTTTTTACCCGACTGCCGAAGGAGGGTAATGTGTTTATCAGTCTATGTATGTATGTATGTAAGTATGTATGTATGTATGTATGTATGTATGTTTGTTCCTATGTGGCGTTCCAGAGACCAAACGCGTTGGCCGATTTTGATGATTCATACGTCAATCGATTCGTCTTAATCCTGCGAGTGTCACTGGCTACATTAAAATTAGAAAATAGAAAAATGGCGGATTTTGGGCGCCATATTGTGGGGGACTAAATTTTATTTTACTTCCAAACGCATCGTGTGGGGTATCAAAATAAAGGGTTTTAAGAGGTGATTTCAAAAATATATAACACTTATATGTTTAAATGTACCGAAATCTAAAAAAAAGATAACTAAAAAGTTATAAATAAAAATAGTTAATTCAAAAAATCAAAAAACCCGACTGCTTAAAAAGCGAACTTAAAAGCCGTAAACAAGAAGAAAATCATGCTGTGCAGTCGGAGGATACGTCAGCCAGTGGTTTTGGTCAGCCAGCTTGCGAATACGTATCCTCCGACTGCACAGCATGATTTTCTTCTTGTTTACGGCTTTTAAGTTCGCTTTTTAAGCAGTCGGGTTTTTTGATTTTTTGAATTAACTATTTTTAATAATATTATTTTTTCTGCGGCGATCCGCACGAAATTCATTTATAGGTGTGCGAATCGACCACTCCAAAATTAATGAAGTAGGCAATTGGCACATATGTAATTTTAGAGAACAAAAAATAAAAAGTACGTTGTGCTCACCCGTCTCAGCAATAATATTAAAAATTAATCGAAGTTGATAGATATATTTTACTTTAATCTAGGAAAGCATCATCATCTGCCCAGCCTTTTCCCAACTATATTGGGGTCGGCTTCCAGTCTAAACGGATTCAGCTGACTACCGGATGGAGCGACTGCCTATCAGACCTCCACAACCCAGTAACTGGCTAACACGATACCTCTTGGCTAGACTGGTGTCAGATCTCAGGCTTCTGACTAATGACTGTCAAAGATTTTCAAATGACAGCCGGGACCAACGGCTTAACCTGCTTTCCGAGGCACGGAAGAAACTTGCTATGTAAAGATGGTCACCCATCCACGGACCGAACTCGGCAAGCGTTGCTTAACCTTGAAGATCGACCAAAAAACAATGCATTAAATAAGTAATTACCACATAAAACGTAGAGATATGCAAGTTAGATAAGATAGACTAGCAATACTAACTACAAAAATAATAATAAAGAGAAAGCTCTATACGCTATCAGCTCATTCCGGAACCAGTAAAGACTAACTTAAGTACCAGGAGATTATAATCACGAGGAAGCTAGGCTGGAATCATGAGCGGTAAAAAGAGTACCGATTTTCGATTCTGAAGTCCTAGAACTCCGTTTGTCTCTACCGCTTATGATTCTCGCCCTGTAAATACTTCTTCATAATTCTGACCGCCTGGTGGTTTGCCTCCTGGTAGTAGTATTTATTCTTTACCGGTAATGATTCCAACCCCGCAAATACTAAGATTTCTTCATGATTCTGACCTCCTGGTAGTTCAACATCTACATCTAATCAAAAAACCAAAAAAGGAAATTATACTTTTATCATGTTATTCTCTTTACTGAAATTAAACGAATCGTCCTAAAAAATAAACATCCCAACACTAGTAAGTACCTACTGATCCATAGGTGCATTATGGGTTTATCAAAACCATTTTTCGATTCAGAGATCCGTTTGCGTCTCTGCCAGCGAAATGGTTTCTCTTGGCTATGTGAAAAAATTCACGGCAGTAGTAAATATAACGAAATTAAAAGAAAACTATCACAGATAAGTAGGCTTTACAAGTTTACGAGTAAAAGTCGACCAACTTATAAAATGTACTTGGAACAGAAAAAAAATTGTACAAATTACATTGAAAAATTACTTTAATAACGTTGTTAGCTGTGTAAAATAGAGTTAATATATGCTTATGAACTATTTAAAAAAATACTGAAATAAAATCATAACAGGCTTTACAAGTTTACGAGTAATAGTCGACCAACTTATAAAATATACTTGGCACAGTAAATTTTTATAACATATTCCATTGAAAAATTACTTAAATAACGTTGTTAGTTGTGTAAAACAGATAATAAATAAATGCTTTTGAACCATGTAAAAATTGACAAAAACAAAATCATAACATGCTTAATAATAATTTCTAAATTAATAATGTTTAAGCTCGAATAACGCATTGGAAAGGCCGAAGTCGTTGGCAGTAACGGTCCGTAGTCCATACGGCGCGTGCACGCGCGGCAGTCTATTTTGTGTTAGTGCGGATGTATTTTCGACGTTTTGTAATCTAAAGTCAAATTAGATTCGATTGCCAAGCAAATTACTTATTTTCTTTTGTCGATATTCATCTATAAAGTCAATATTCGATCCACCTACGTCACTAATTGAGTAGCGTAAAACTTTCCAGAATGAAATAGTGAATACCGCAGATTAGAGGTGAATACATATAATTTTTTTCAAATGCCGAAAGAGAAATAAACAAGGAGCGTGCGTGCATGGATCCAGGAACGAACCATATCATTCCACGTGGCTCTAACGAGCGCTAGTATCGGCTCCTTTCGCAATTCGCACCCACGGTGGTACTCAAATAGATAATATTTTTCGAACTTCAGTTGCGAATTTGGATTTTATAACTCCTTCTTCAGTTACCAGTTAGTCCTTCTTTTGTTTAAGTTAAGAGTGAATAGGTTACTTCTAGGCAAGCGTGCGTCACCGTAGACCACATCATCGCTTACCATCTGGCGAGATAGTGGTCAAATGCGAGCATATCGATTATAAAAAACATCATCCTATGTGGGCCCGTTTTTAGACGTTGTGTGCCGCTGAAACCGTTTTATTGTTCATGTAACAACAACAAAACCCTCTTCTTAGTCCGCATTATTATGCAACTTCGGAACCCTATTACTGCGCGTGGCCCGACACGCACTTGGCCAGTTTTTATTGTTAATTATTATAAGTGAACCTCCACGCAACATAATATTTCTGTTAAAACAAATGCCCACAGTATAATTTTCATAATTAATTAGCATTGCTTTATTTCAGCCAATGCTCAGTAAAACAAACAATTTCAAACATTGTTTTATCTAAAAACAGTTCTATTTCCAATTGCTTCGCAGAATAACCATGAATATTTTGATGGAATAATTTCAAGGAATTCTGCTTAGCCCCTTTTTTAATTAACTAAGTGAGAGCAAGAAGGTACCTTCTTGATGGTGGATGTACTACTAACTTTTTCGTTACTGGTACCGTGCCTTGTCCTACAAACTAGTATAAACTATAAATATTAATAGCAGAAGTGCTAATGTTATTAAACTTATTGACCACCTGTAAATGGATATTTAGTCAATCCTTTAGGTACCGTAACCGTACTATAGAAATTACTTATTTTTGGTGATGGTGTACCTACTAAAACTAAAAAGAGAGGAATAAAAACTTTTTCACAATAAAATAAAACCGACTTCAACAGCAAAACACTAGAGTAACTTTTAGGTAGTGATGGTGTACTAAAACTAAAAAGAGAGAAATAAAAACATTTTTACAAAAATATAAACCGACTTCAAAAGAAAAACACTCCACTCCACACTCCACTCCACTCGTTTCGGCCGTCGGTGTCGAATAATGATAAAAATAAGAGGTACCAAAGACAACGACTTCCGATACGAAAGTTATTTTGCACTTTTTTGTGTTTTTTATTTTTTCATGCAGGTTGTGTGCGTGATATTTTCTTATGAAGTAAACAAAGAACTGCAGCCTAATTGCGTAAGTGAATTCTGCAAAGCAAACAAGTTGGAACCTTCCCAAAAACGACTTTTCGTATTGCATATTACACTCTGAAACGGAAAGGTTATGCTGCTTTCATTACCAATATTTTGAAGTGGAATTGTAAAAGAATGAATGAAAGCAGAAGAATAGAGATAAAACTTCACAATTGGTGTTGTGTAATGCAAATGTCATATATTTGACAAGAGTTAAACCCTTTCGTCGCTGTCATAAGTAGTCTGTGTTCAACTCAAATGACGATTTGAAAGCTAACGCTAGCTTTCCAAATTAGTTTCGCAATACCGAAAAAGTTGAAAGAAATTATTCTGATTCTTTGAAAGAATCGACTTGTTTCCTTTGCAGAATTCACTTACGCAATTAGGCTGCTGGTAGCCTTTCTTTCTCAGATCTTTCAACATTCAACTTGCATTTTTGTGGATTCAAATTGAAATATACACTTCATATTACATTACACCTTACCTTACCTATACATTATATAACATGAACTAATGGTACAGTTATATCGTTTTGACATCTGATGCTTAGATATTTAAATCAATTGTAAAAATAAATACCTAGATCTAAATAAGTTGGTGATCTCCGCTGCTAGGCAGTGTACTTTTGTTGATAAAAAAGTTACTAAATAAACCTAAATTAGTGGCAGTACAGCGTTACCCACAAATAGAACAATGCTATTATGCAGACATAATTCTGAAAATGATTTCCTTATTCAACAAGGGGGTTAAAAGCGCCACAGTAACGCCCATTCTTTCCCTAAGAACTTTCGCAATATTTACACAACGAATCTAGCCATTTTAAGCAGCTATTTTCGTAATTGAGGTACGAGTACTTCTGTAACTTTGAAAAAGGGTTTTCCCTAACTTTTTAAAAGCCACCTCAAAAATAAAGTAATTACGTTGGGTGCGTGCGTCACAGGGAAGCCCGCTCCTTCCGACTTTACCTTTTGTGCAATCTCGGCGCTGCGTGACCGAGCGATCACGGGCCGCGGGTCGCGTGTCCCGCCACATTGCCAGCTTTTAATTAATGTTGAAATGTTACACCGTGTTACTTCATTAACGGAAGACCCGTAGTTTCATGTCACGCACATGGACTTAGGTACGATGTTATGGAACTTTTTTGCAGTAATGTGAGTCAGCAATGAGCATGAGCATGTGAGTAGTAGCTGTTTCCTTACATCCATCTAATCTAACAAGATAATATGGATGTAAGGAAACAGCTACTACTTGTTTATGATGTATCGATGATTCAATGATTTTCGGGTTTCGTCTATTTCTATTTTTCTTTTTGAACAACACACATTCTAGTACATATATCATCATATGAAATAGTAGAAGTAGTATTTTACAAAATAATAGCAGATATACCGAGCAAAACAATGTTTACAAAAGCATTATATCTAAAATCTATTTTCGTTCGATATAATATGCTTTGTCAGATTACGTATTATGACTATATTTGAGACATAAATCCCTATATATCTTACAAAACACGTTGTACGACGTTTTCTGCGTAATTTTCGATTCATTAACACTTATAAGGGCGTAAATGATACCAGTATTTCTCTTACGGCCTTACAATTCGGAGATATCTATTTGCGAGATGTGTGAGAGTGCCAATTCTATTTAACGTTGTATATAAATGTTTCCCTACTTAATACCGGCACAATTAATTTTATTACCCGTTTATTTTCGAACTGTAGGGGAGTTACATTAACAAGATTAGTTGAATGGAGGAAATTGTTAGCGAAATGTCAAAGGGACGACGTCTACATCCTTAAAATTATAATTATAGCTACATACATAAATGTCTTCAGATGAAAGAAACGATATATATCAGGCACAAATAGATAAATTAACGTGAAAAAGCAGCAGTTTGAAAGTGGCGCTAGTTGTCACTGGCGCCACTTTTAAACTGCCAATTTCCAGGACAAACGGTTTCCTTTCAACTTTTCGAATGTTTCTAAAAGAGTTATCAATATAAATGTGGATGGATGGAAAGGGAGAGGAAGGCCAAAGACAAGATGGATGGTCTGTGTGAGGAGTGATATTTTTTTTTTTTTTTTTATTTATTATGGGTTTGCTCTTGACTCTAGCCTAGGTCAGAGATGACGGAGACAAAGTCGACGATGGAGTGAGCTTACCCAGAAGAAGCCTGTTTACTCTAACTTTGAAGAGATTCGGGTTGTATGCGTTTGGAAACACAGACGCAGGTAGTGAGTTCCACTCTTTTGCTGTGCGCATTATGAAGGATGTTTGGAAGCGCTTGGTGCGAATTGGCGGAATGGCAACTAAGTGAGGATGGTAACTTGCAGTGCGTCTAGATGTCCGATGGTAGAAGGGGGCCGGTGGGATGAGGTCGTGGAGTTCCAGAGCACACTCGCCAAAGTACAGTCTGTAGAAGACCGACAAGCAGGCAACCTTACGGCGATGAGCCAAGCTGTGAAGCTTGGCATCCACCAGTTTGCCGTCGCCAATCAGTCTCTTAGCTCTGCGTTCCACCGAGTCAAGCGCGGCAAGCTGATATTTAGCTGAGCCATCCCAGAGGTGGCTGCAATACTCCATGCAGGATCGGACTTGCGCCTTGTAAAGAGTTAAAAGCTGTCCAGACGTAAAGTATCGCTTCACTCTGTTTAAGATGCCCAGCTTTTTTGCCGCAATTTGGGCTTTGTACTCAATGGAGGCGCCGAAGTTAAGACTGGATGTCAACTCCATGCCAAGGAGCTCGAGCCGATCTGTTACAGGAACAGATGCACCCCGAAAAGTAGGTGTTTGGGTGAAATGAGTCCTCTTTGTGGTAAAAAGACATGCCTGTGTTTTGGTGGCGTTAAAAGCGACCAGATTGTCATCACCCCACTGGGAGACATGGCTTAAGGTCAAATCTATCCGCGCCACCATAGCATCTCTCAAGGAACGAACTTCATCCCCGTTGGTTTTTGCGCTGGACAAGTATCTCTCTGAAACAGTACTGTCATCCGCGTACCCAACAATACCAGGCAGAAGTAGGTCATTGATGTGCAGCAGGAAAAGAGTTGCAGAGAGAACAGACCCCTGAGGAACTCCGGCATTAATAGCCTTAAGTTCAGAGGAGCAGCCGTCAATGACTACTCGGATCGACCGTTCACTCAGGAAATCTGATATCCAGCTACAAAAACCAGCTGGGATGCCATAAGCAGGAAGCTTGCTGAGTAGACCAGCGTGCCAGACCCTGTCAAAGGCCTTTGAGATATCGAGCGATACAGCAAGAGCTTCGCCGTGTTTCTCAATGGCTTCGCCCCAGCAGTGCGTGACAAACACAAGAAGATCGCCAGTTGACCGTCCCCGGCGAAAGCCATATTGACGGTCACTGAGGAGATCATTGTCTTCAAGGTAGGTCAGCAACTTACTGTTCAGTACCCTTTCCATAACCTTGCACAGTATGGAGGTAGTAGCTATCGGACGGTAGTGGGCAGGGTCTGCACGGTCGCCCTTTTTGGGTACTGGTTGTACATTTGCAAGCTTCCAGGATTTCGGCACCGTTCTTTTTTTAAGAGAGAGGCGGAACAAGCGAGTCAACACAGGAGACAGTTCAGGCGCACACTGCCTTAATACTCTCGCTGGAATGCCGTCAGGCCCGCTGGCCTTGTTCACGTCTAGGCTGCACAATACTCTCCGAACCTCTTTAGTGTGAACTGCGATCTCCGGCATTGAAGAGACACAGTGAGGTATATTAGGTGGTTGCTTTGAGCCAGCATCCAGACGTGAGCTGCTAGCAAAGAGAGATGCAAATAAATTTGCTTTCTCACTTGCAGAGTGAGCCAGCGACCCATCAGGTTTCAGCATTGGAGGTAAAGTGGGACGACAGAAATTTGTTTCAACCGCTTTGGACAGGGACCAAAACTGTTTACTTCCCGGAGGGTGCGATGCCAGCTTGGCCCCGATACGTCCAATATGGTCAAAACGTGCCCGACGTAGAACCCGCTTGCAGAGCTTGGCAGCAGAATTAAAGGCTCTTTTCCTCGCGCGAACCCTACGCGCTCTAACTTTGCGGTCGCGGGCCTTGACCCAGGCTTGGTAGGCAGACTCTTTTCGGGCCTCAGCGTGGGCGCATTCTGCATTATACCAAGGCCGGGATTTGTGACCGAGCGGGATATCGGAGAATGGAATAAAATACTCCATTCCCTGCCGTATCACGTCCGTAACCACGTCAGCACAACACGAGGGGTCACCCGAGGAGAAGCACACATGCCGCCAAGGATAAGACGCAAAAAAGTGCCGCATCTCATCCCAGTCTGCTGACTCGTATCGCCATACTCGCCTCGTGCCTCTAGGACTCTCATCTGGAGGAGAGCAGGTCGAAACGGATTTCACCAGACAGTGGTCAGACGTTCCCAGCGGGGCTGAGACCGATACCGAATGACTGTCCGGATCAGTCGTCATCAGAAGGTCCAAGCAATTGGGTGTATGGCCGTCTACATCCGGTACCCTCGTTGCCACATTCACCAGCTGGGTAAGATCTAGCGTCAAAGCAAACTTGCGCGCCTCCAACCCAGCATGGTCAGTTTTCTGGTACGGGAACAGCCACTCCTTATGATGGGCGTTAAAGTCCCCCAGAAAAATAAGCTTCGCTGTTGGGTATCGTTGCTGGGCTACATCAGTCGACTCTACGAGGCTATTAAAGAGCGCTGTTGACTCCTTGTCACCGCTATGTGATCGGTATACGCCGATGTAGATAGAAAGAAAAGGGGGTCAGTGATAGCTTGACAGACAGGACAAATAACATGGGAAAAGAGCAGGAAGACGATGAACTTGAAAAGCAAATTATTAAATAAATGATAATATCATCTATCAGTCTGACAAGATCAGCCGGTCGATTCTGCAGACATCTCTATCGATGCTAAGGAATAACGGCTCACTGAAAGATATTTAAAGAATAGCAGTTATGTTATTTTTCTGTTTTTAGGGTTCCGTACCCAGGGGTAAAAATGGGACCCTATTACTGAGACTTCGCGGTCCGTCTGTCTGTCTGTCTGTCACCAGGCTGTATCTCATGAACCGTGATAGCTACACAGTTTAAATTTTCACAGATGATGTATTTCTGTTGCCGCTATAACAACAAATACTAAAAACAGAATAAAATAAATATTTAAGTAGGGCTCCCTTACAACAAACGTGATTTTTTGCCTTTTTTTGCGATAATGGTACGGAACCCTTCGTGCGCGAGTCCGACTCGCACTTGGCCGGTTTTTTATTAAGCTGCCCGTGTATCGTGATGCGTTTACAAGCATATTACGTGCCCTGCATACACCAAATCGGCTGAATAGCGATATGATAGCTAATTACGTACAACGGATGTTCCACACTAAATTGCAACACAGGGACTCTGCTGTCTCGACGCCTAGGATCGCCGCCGTTCACCTACTTCCAATCTGCTGATGCCACACCTGAGTTTCGCAATCGTTTAGAATTGTTTTTTTTTTTAAATTAATAAGGCACTTTGGTACTACCATCGTCCAAGTCTAGACTTAAGATTTAATATTGTAATTTAAAAGTGATTAAACTCCTCTTTAAATTAACTTCGTTTTTTTATTAACCGACTTCCCAAAAAGGAGGAGGTTTCTGAATTCGACCGTATATATATATATCGGAGGAAGGTATATCGCTTGTAAACTTATTACTTCAGGTTTGTTTAATTGGCAACATTTAGCTTCTGATCAATTCTCAGTTCGATTTTATTCGATTGACAACACTTTATTTTTCTTATGTCAAAATACTCGATTTGGATTGGATAATACAGGCAGTAATTTGCCGGAAGAGATTCTCTTAGCCAATAAAAAGCAGGGGTGTCATAGAGGCACTCTGAGTGGGTTCTCCCGCCATATTGGATCGTGAAGTTAAAAAAGATACGCGCGGACGCGCTGTTTTGGAGTTGAAAAGAGTTGTGAGAAGAAAGAGTTGAGAAGTAGCCTAAAGTGGCGTGTGTGAACTTGAACAAGTGTGTTTTAGTTGGGAAAAAGCGAAACGATTGGTGGCCGAATCCGCTGCTTTGATAAAATTGGAACAAGAACTATCTCTAAAACGGCATAAATTACCTGCTTTGTGCATTGCATACCCACGATATGCCCACAGACCGAGGGTATTATTGAAGATAGCCCTCCTATCTCCGATATCGGAAGTGAAAACAATGCACGCACAAAGCGATAATGGACCAAATGAGACGAGTAATGGCTGGCGCGCTCTGTTTGGTGCGCGAATATTAGCATGGAAGTACCTACCTACCTACCTAATGGAGATGTTTTGCAACTTGCCGGCTACTAGAGACAGGAATATCATGTTGCCCGAGTTCAACCGTATAGTGTGGCCTATCCTAGACAATATGCGAAGTCGAGTTGCAGATAATGATGAAGTTAATGATGACATCGACGCCCAATCCTGACTAGATACTTGGGAAACGCAACTGTGGTGGTGATGTTCAGGGAAGTATAAACTTAAGTATTCCGACAATAATAAGTACCAATCTAATGCCTTATGAAGTTTAGCCACAATATTGTTTTTCTTGGTTTATAGTGGCTAAAATTTAAAATAAATTGTTATTTTCGTTATGATGCTAAATGAAACTCAGCCGGTTTCATACTGTCAGCGGAATTCGCAAGAGATTAAGACCATTTGTGCAAATACAGTGCAAGAGAGCAAACATCCTAAGCTACAACTTGATTCAATAAAACTATGCTTGTGGAAATCTTGCTCATAGACATGAATTTTTCAGCCATTCACACAATATGCAACAAATAGCACGGACGTCTGAGCCCTTCAACATGGCTGTGGATACCACAAGACCTGTTGTGACCGGCTGCGTGTAGTGCTACAAGATAAGTGTGGAGCTCAGGTTCCATTTCAAGAGGCAACATACAACCTGCAGTCTACAGCGCTATGAAAGAGGAAATTTAGTGGTTTTATACATGCCACTGTGGTGATCAATCAATTTAATATTTTCTGATAGCACCTAGGAGTCTGGACATGTGCATGGTTGGCACTGCTGCCTGACCTTTCCGGGAGTACAGGCTTAAAGGTATGTTACTTTGATCTGCATTCAACTATCTGTGCATTGGCATACATTTGTGGCAGCCGAAGTATGTATTGGATTTGGAAGTACCTAAGTTTTATAATTAATTGTTGCATTAATTGCAATTTATAACTATTGCATTATGTTGTTTAATGGAAATGTTTAATGTAAGTCACATAAAAAGAGTAGAAAAATCAAACAGCGCCATCTATGTAATGGTATTGATACTGTATGTTTCTTTCAATAATCATCGAAATTGGATTCGGGACCCCATTATGCCGTGATTTACTGCTTGGGGGAGCTTATTGAATACGAGCATGTTGTTTTTTTCGTGATCAATTTAAAAACAAACAAATAATTTTTGCATAGACAGAATGAGAAGTCCGTGCATGTCACGCCATCTTTTAAATCTTTGACGGGCTCAAGCTTTGAAATATTTTGTTTCAAGTATTTAATCGTTTTTATTTACCAACAAAATAAACAATGAAACGATTTTCGCAATTTCATCTTTCTAATGTACTTGGAGCATTGGAATGTGAGAACAAAACGGAAAGAAATTAGATTTCATTACATTATTTTATGTTGCATGATGTTAGAACAATATACGGTTTTGTGACCACTAGTGCTGTCACAAGAGTACACACATTTATGAATAGGTTGTTAGTTTACTCACTACTGATAATCGAGAAGTAAGGATACTAGGCATTTTAGCCGTGCATTCTTTATTAATAGGTGTCACTTCAGATTGCCCGTAAATATTATTACCACTGAGTTTGTTGTTGATTTGATCTTCAAGGAAATTTGTGAATATGCTTTTCTTTGAAAATAACGTACATTCTAACTATTCGCGTTGGTATTTTTAATGCAAGTGTGAATCCAGTTATGGAAAGTAAAAAGAAAAATCGTAATAATAGTGTATCTTTTCACATCTTTAGCTGATTGGGATTGTTTTCACAACTAAATTAAAGTATCAGGTAAAAGGGAAAGAAATTTATTTTGTTAACGTTGAATTCAAATATCTTTGTGTAATACATTCGACTATTTTTAAATAATATTTTGGTTCATATCAAAACAGAAAAATCGAATCTCGATATTCTAGGGCGAAATATCGATACGCTGGATCGATTCAGTACTGGATATCGATTGAAAAATTGTTTATTTATTGCCTTTAAATCGATTCGTCGATTAATTGATAACAGATCGCCATCCCTTACTCATCTCTATTAGACAGTGACATGAAAGTGTCAACATTCGAAAAAGTTCGAAAAAGTCGAACAAGACAAAACAAAAAACAAATAACTTTTAACTGTGATATGATTTTTAACTTATAAGTTACTAGATAAAGACTAGATTATTAATAAATCGTTACAAGTCACTGTGAGGATTAAACTTTTAACTTTTGCTTCATTCCAAAGAGTTGCGATAACTTTCAGTTATGAGTTATGTGATCAAGATTATTTTCAAACCCGTGTTAAAGTTTAGTGAAATAGTTTGCTGGTTGACTCGTTTTGCGATCTTACAACCTGGAAATATCACGAGGATTAACGTTACTATAGCCTAGACAGTTGGCGTTTAGTTTTGTTGCTACCAACGGTTGAATAAAGGTAAAGTTAATGTCTGTAGTTGTTATAAATCACTATGTAGGGAACTAACCAACTGATAACATGTCATTCTAACGATACCTACACATAAAAATTATTTAAGTGGACTATGGCAAATGAAAAGTGCAACTAGACATGTAGATGGTGTCTAGAAGACGTATTCAGGTATTATGAGATGCCCGAGGGCCAATAACTGCTGAAGTTGTGGCTGAAGATGAGATAGATGTTCAATTGGCAACATTTTAATTTACATAGAACAGTTTCGTGGGTCAGAGAGATGACAGAGTCAAGAGTTAATTCGGCATTTAAGTTGAAAGTGCATTCTGTGCAGGTAAATGTATTTGCTAAGTTATTGTTGATTGTGGACCATGAATGGGACACTTAGGTTCTATTTGATTTGCTTGGTACAGGAGCTTTTGTTTTTTGGAGGAAACTAGGAATAGTTTCCTTGTTCTGTGTTGTTCAACGATGCTTGGCCTCGGTAATCTTGAACATTGTTCAAAAGTTTTAATAATTGTAACATCTCTTTAACGAAAGGTGTGAATTGTGTGATTGTGTGGTGTCATGTAGGCTAGTACCTACCTTGAATAATAAATGTGGAATTTAAAGTATACTGTCAGTAATGGTTGTGGTGTTCTAACTTGTTGAATGTTCTGTGCTGGTCATTGTGAACATACCTAACGTAATTTTGTTTTATTTGCTATCTGAGCAAGTTGGATAAGATAATGTTAACGCAGATGTAAACTCGGTGACATGCGGTGCATGATTTCATTTTCAATTTTAGTTTGCAAAATTGGTAATGTTTGATGTTGGTAGTTATTATACCTATCACACTGAGGGTTTGGTATGAAATCATGAACATAAAATGGAGTTCTTGAATATGCTTTTGGCAGGGTAAGAAATCCTGAATGTGAAGTTGCCGTTGTATTCAGTACTGAGAATGAAGATTGAAATAACTAATTTGATTTTGGTTTAGAGGTGCTGTTTATGGTTATTAGAGTTCTGAATGGTGGCAGCTATGTGTTGCATTAAAGGCTTTGGTTCATGATGAGTTAGAGGAAAGCTGAAAGATCAAGTACCCATTGAAGTAACTGAATGTACTGTGTTGAAGACTGATTCAAATCAATCTAGCAATGGTGAGGTCGTGTGTATGGTCAAAGGACTGACTGTACGGTGATGAGTAGTCGCTGCGGTGACTGCTGTAACCGAGGTGGGTTACGAGGTGAGTGGTCAGAGATGACTGCTGTAACCAAGGTGGGTTACGAGGTGAGTGGTCAGTAAGATGACTGCTGTAACCGAGGTGGGTTACGAGGTGAGTGGTCAGAGATGACTGCTGTAACCAAGGTGGGTTACGAGGTGAGTGGTCAGTAAGATGACTGCTGTAACCGAGGTGGGTTACGAGGTGAGTGGTCAGTAAGATGACTGCTGTAACCGTGGTGGGTTACGAGGCCTGGTCAGGATGACTATGGTTGCAGGGTGGTCACTGGGTTGACCATCAGGAGCTACAGCGATTGCTGTGGGACCAAGAAACATTGCTGGATTTGTCAGGGGGGAACCTGGTCCCTCTGGGGCTTTGGAGTCCTGCTATCTGTCTGGGGAAGCCTGGTCCCTCTGGGGCTTCGGTGACCTGTTGTTTAGTGTATGTGGCATGGGTATCTGGCAGTCTTGTTGCTTCGAGAGGACCGGTTGTCTGGGGAAGCCTGGTCCCTCTGGGGCTTTGGTGACCTGTTGTTTTGTGTATGTGGCATGGGTATCTGGCAGTCTTGTTGCCTCGAGAGGACCGGTTGTCTGGGGGAGCCTGGTCCCTCTGGGGCTTCGGTGACCTGTTGTCTGGGGGGAGCCTAGTCCCTCTGGGGCTTCGGTGACCTGTTGTATGTCTGGGGGAGCCTGGTCCCTCTGGGGCCTCGGTGACCTGTTGTTTGGTGTATGTGACATGGTATGTTGTGTTGGGCGTTTCGGTGGTTTCTGGCACACTTAGTGCTTCGAGACCGACTTGGCGTTTGTTGGGAACCTGGTACCTCTGGTGCTTCGGTAACCATTTAGAATGTGTTAATATGGTTGTCTAAATGGTGAGGTGGCTGGTTCGATAGTACGATGATGGTTGTGTACGGTGTATGGTGTGGAGACCTAGATTTACATGGAGAAAACAAATGAACAGTGTGAAAGCTAAGAGAATTCAGTTTTCTTGAGTAAAGATGTACTTGAGTTTTGTTGTAGGCTGGTAATATAAGGTGTTGATTGAAGGTTTCATGTGGAAGATGTTACGACCACGTTATTTTTTTTATTTGGTCAGGAGCGGCCGAACTTAACCTATTACCTATTTTTTTTTATCTTGGTTTTTGTTTTTTTTTATTGAGTAACGATGTTGCTCGTCGCTTTACATCAAACGTGGGACCGTTTGAATGTCAAGATGGCCGTATCGGAGGAAGGTATATCGCTTGTAAACTTATTACTTCAGGTTTGTTTAATTGGCAACATTTAGCTTCTGATCAATTCTCAGTTCGATTTTATTCGATTGACAACACTTTATTTTTCTTATGTCAAAATACTCGATTTGGATTGGATAATACAGGCAGTAATTTGCCGGAAGAGATTCTCTTAGCCAATAAAAAGCAGGGGTGTCATAGAGGCACTCTGAGTGGGTTCTCCCGCCATATTGGATCGTGAAGTTAAAAAAGATACGCGCGGACGCGCTGTTTTGGAGTTGAAAAGAGTTGTGAGAAGAAAGAGTTGAGAAGTAGCCTAAAGTGGCGTGTGTGAACTTGAACAAGTGTGTTTTAGTTGGGAAAAAGCGAAACGATTGGTGGCCGAATCCGCTGCTTTGATAAAATTGGAACAAGAACTATCTCTAAAACGGCATAAATTACCTGCTTTGTGCATTGCATACCCACGATATGCCCACAGACCGAGGGTATTATTGAAGATAGCCCTCCTATCTCCGATATATATATTTTTTTTATGTGTGTTCGCGGATAACTTCGTAGTTTATGTACCGATTTTGATGATTCTGTTTTTGTTGGAAAGGAGATATCACAAGGGTGGTACCATGATAAGCAAACAAGGATCTGATGATGATATTCCAGAGAAATCAAGGGAACTCCTCAAATATTATAGGCATACAAATAGCGAATGGTGTGAAATGGAACTGATAAAGAAAACCATAGATGGCCACTGGAACTTCTTAAAGTATGTCACGAGTATAATATATCGAATAGCTAACCGACTATGATGAAGCAAATACTTATAAATAAATGGTACTGATGAAAATGGTAACATCGAACTGATCTGATGATGAAGACGGAAGGTAGGCACTGGAACTCCGAAATAAAACAATGGATCCTAGTCGTGTTTGGGCTTATTGCAATCGTCATGAGATTTACTTTGGCTATAAATAATTTACATTATATTTGGAGGTACCTACTAAAACTAAAAAGAGATAAATAAAAAACATTTTAACGCAAAAATTAAAAACAATAGGTTCTTACCAAAGACACCGACTTCGGAAAAGAAAGTTATTGTTCACTTTGTAGTATTTTGTTTTGGAAGTCGGTTTGATTTTTTTGTTAAAATGTTTTTTTTAAGTCCTCCGGCTGTCAATTTCTTAATTATCGTGCAAACTAACATACACAAACAGCTTGATCTGGAACGACCATCTGTAGGCCATATCTAATAATATACGAGTATGGGAACCCACGACACGCAGTGCAACCAACGGCTCAGCCACTGTGCCGACCGTGTCATCTAATATAAACAGTAAACACATTCGAAAAACTGCCATCAAAATATTAAGACGACGACTAACGCCAACGACCTTGAGGGAACAAAACGCGCACTCGTTTCACACCCGCGTGACCCAAAATTTAGTAGTTTTTAGTACTTACCTTATTATTCTATGACTTTGAAAAAAAAAGCCTCACATCAAAATGTAGATAATTAAATTGTCGTTGAGATGGTTTTAATTTCATTAAAATACGTCCAGCGGTTTTGATGCGATTGTCGTGTTTTTGTCCGTTTTAGACATAAATTTACAAATTAATTACACTATGTTATACAAATAAAATTCAAAATTTCCTAGATCAAATTATTAAGAAAATGGTCTAATGAAACATATATTTTATCCAAAAAATTACGACTAGCCATTTAGACGTGATTCTCATTTTAAAATCAGCTACCCAAGGGAATTGGCGCCTAAATAGCAAACGAACAAGAATAAGTGTCGTGATGGACGTACAGTACAACAAGTGTCAGGAATGTAAAGTGTCCAAATGAAACAAATCCTATGAGTTTTACAAGTCATTATTATGTTTTCCTTGCATAATACAGGAGAGTCACCAGTGCGTTCAGCTGCAGACCTCAAGATATAATCTTATATAATTTAATGGTTTACACACATTACATTTAAAGCACTGTTTTTGTTTAGTTTATTTATTTTTGTTAGTTAACTTAAGATTGGTTTATAATGGGACTGACGTGAACTGTGTTCAAAAGTCCCTTAAAATAAAGATAAAAAAATAAAAAATAAAAAACACATTACATGAAATGAATAAAGTCAAATGAATCGAAAAGCCAACTTATAACATTTTATCATTAAATACCTATATTTGACAACAGAAATTTGAAACGTGCAAAAATTACTTTCGTTTCGGAAGTCGGTGTGTTTGGTACCTCTTGCTTTTATCGTTTTTCATTCAACACCGACTTCGGAAGCTTTTGATATCATAATTATTTTTTGTGAAAAACGTTTTAGTACCCTATCACTAAAAAGTGAGCAAAGTATTTTGTCAATCTAAAGGATTGACAAAATACCATAATAACTTAATTTACACATGCATGCACATTCAGTTGTTTGTTCCATATCTTAAAATTGCTGAACCGATTTTGATGCAACTTGCACTGTTCCCTAAGTTGAGATATACTTAATCCAATAAAAAAGAATGATCACGATCCGATAATTAGTTTCGGAGAAATGCGTGGACAAACTTACATACATACAAACAAACAACATACACGTATGAAATTTGGCACACGTGTTTAGCAGCCCATACAGAGTAACATATTCACATATGTGACTCTGTATGGGCTTCTAAACATATTTTGCAATGCCAAGAATATTAAATACATACGTGTCGAATTGATTACCTCCTTTTTTATGAAATCGGAAGTAAAATAAGAAAAATAGGAAGTAATTCATCCCACACAACCGGAACACAATGTGTGTTGTGCCATTTTGTTACCAAAGAAAACCAAGAGAAAGAGATTCCCACCGATTCATCTGCGCAAGTAAAGGGCCAAGCGTCTGTGGTAGTTACCTGTAGATGTGCAAAGGCGACGGTGAACATAAACAATCAAATGAGCCCCCTGCTTGTATGCCACTCTATGGTATAAAAGGCCTCCATCAGATCAGTCATAGTCACCTTTGAAATACCCGTCTAGGCGTCTTGATAACTCCACGAGCACAGTGGTTGACGTTCTGCTACGCTGCGGATCGTAGGTTCGTTCTCTTTTACAAAAACTATTATTGGCCTACATATAAGCCCGTCCAGTCGAGGTCTGGACCTCGACTGGACGAGCTTATATGTAGGCTTATATGTAGCCAAATACCCAGGTATTTGGCTACATATAACTAAAAACCCACCCCTCAAAGTATGGGATTATAAGGGTAGCGATTAATAAAAAAAATGCCCTTTCAGGAAGACTTACGCCTGTTTTAACATAAATCGAACCCTCGCCCTTCCCGTAGGTGGCAACCTATACCCTTATTACGGTCATTGCACCCAGTAATCCATAGTTATATAAATAGCCAAATTGTCGGCTATGTTATATCATGAATAGCCAATGCACTTAGTCTTACTACGGGCTGGATGAGAAGGACATTAAATGTCTGCTCGTTTGTGGAATGCATTGCCTGACTCAATTAAACGTGCTCAGTCGTTGCCTGTCTTTAAAAAACTTATAAAGGAACATTACCTGTCTCTGTAATCTTGTGCTTGTTTAAGCTGTATTGTTTTCATGTTTGTATATTTAGATTATTTTGTATGTATGTATTTATGTATCTATTTTAGTAGTTTGTTTTTATTACCTAATTGTAGTAGCTCTTATGATTTCAAATTTGCACCAAGTGCAACCCCATGTCATGTCCAGGCTATCTCTATCCATTCAAGGTTGCCTGGAAGAGATCGCGGAGCGCGATAAGGCCGCCTGTTGTATTTTTGTCTTAATTTTTATGTTTTTTTTGTATTGTTTTATCATGGTGTACAATAAAGTATATATAAATAAATGTCGGAGAAACCAGGTCATGGCAAGTGCTGAGATTTGCGCATTTTACTGACGCAATCCGCGATTCAATAACAAATAGTTTCTGAATGGTCCAAAAAAATTTGCGGCATTTAAAGTTACTTCCTAGATAGTTATTAAAATTCGGCGAGATTGAATTTCTTTTGTTGGTTGGAATAGGAAATATTGGAATAATAGAAAACATTCTTGGATTATGGTGCTCTTCATTAGGTCTTGTGTATTTTTTCAATTATGAATAGGTTTTTATATTTCAGATAAGTATTATAATTGTGTAAGTGATTGCAGACCTTATTTATCTAAAAGTAATAACTTAGTATGCAAGATATTTAAAAAATATACCAAGCTTCCTTATTTCCAAAACTTCCTGGCACTTGCGTTAACCTAAACCTATGCAGATATTGTGCGACCATGGTTTTAACTCTCAAAGTTCGCAGACCTAGTTAATTAATTGACAGGGAAGAATCCAGATAGTATGGTGCAAGTCTTGCATCTGTAGCATTTGATTAAATTGTGGTGTGACCTAGTTAGCGTTACTTAGCACCAATCGACCTATTCATTCATCATTCACGCGGGGCGGCACGGGAGGGGTCCAAGGCTCGCACGATGACGTCACAATGTTGGGTTTAAAAATTATATCCCCTCTCCGCTTCGCACAGCTGCAGCAGTCCTTTCACGTGACCTAGTGACCCAAAACCCAGGGATACAAGTGACGTAGACAGTACACCCCCGGCAAAGTGTTCCTCTATTGTAACCCAACAGTTGTATCGAGTGGATGGCAAAACTTTTTGGAAGGAGCAGGAACTGCGTTTTCAATGGAAGTTTCTACGTTAACTGTATATACTAGAGGTGCAGTGTAAGTGTGTGTGTGAGGGTAGGCTTGATGTGTGAGTATATGCCCGTGGGTAAATGGCCTTCCTTCGTGGTAGCCTCGGCAGGTTTCACATACAGATGTAGCTATTGGAAGGCCGCTGTTTAAAGCTAAAATTAGACGTGTCAAAACGTCAAGCTCCTGTGTCCGATGTGCTTGTTTGTTATACATAATTTCAGGGTAAGGTACTGCCAAATATGATTCTTGAATGAGATTCAAATTAGTTCTACCGTACATCATTCGATTGTTTTCAGTACCTTCTTTCACATTTTGCTTCTTGAAAGTTTGTTAGGTATCTTTAAGGGCATGAACTCAAGTTCATGCCCTGAAAGTTAAAAGATAATACAAAGTTAAGATATCTATCTTTCTCATGTTTGAATTACCTAAATAAACATTTGTATTATTGTTACTGAATTCTTTGAATTAAATTTTATTGCTGTAAAGCACTAGATAATTCCTTTGTAATGATAACTGGTACTTAAATCAAGGCAAATTCTAGACTAATATCAGAATTTAATTACTTACTTACTATAAATTTTTTTTCTTCTATATATTAAGGTGTATTTAAGACATCCTTGAACACTCTTTCTGTATATATTTGCTTGGAGGCGAACGAATGAAGAGTAATAGTTTTTAATCAAGTTTGGACTTCAGTTTCAAACAGACCTTCGTCCGAATGTACCGAAATAAACTCTGGTTGAGTAAAAGATTACTGTTTGAGGTTTATACTTAGATACTTTTATGCTTTTATTTCTGTTCAGGAAGCTTTTGGATGAAGGCCAAGTAAACACTTGAGTAAATATACGTTTATTTGCAGTTAGTTTCGTTTTTCAATAATGTGGTTTCCGTCTGTTAGTATTGCGGGGCTGCCAAGAAAAGCGTGATTAATTGTGGTTTGATATCATAATTATTGTAGTTAGGCAAATGATTTATGAGAGGTGAATTGAACTTGCTAGGAGCTACTGTTTGCTGTACCTAATTTTGGTGAATATAAACTGCTTTTCTTCTTCTTAGCACTTTGATTTTACTTTTAATTTGTTTTAGTTATGTGTTATATTATTATTCTATTATAATCACTATTGAATTTTTCATTGACTAAATCTACTTTATTATTTAATTTTTACGTTTGCAAGGACCCCCAATTTTTTTGCAGCGAATGGAGCCTTTTCCTCAATGAATGGAACAAAATTGAGGGTTGATGTTAACGTAACACAAAGATGGTCGAGATGGTCCGTTATTGGCACGGTTACACCACGGAAAGATGGAGCCGAGTGGAATAGGCTCATTTTTGCGGAAAAAAGACACGCGTGGGTCTTAGCAGCATTGAAACTGTCTAGATTGGCATTGCCTCATTCAGAGACTGCCTCCAAAGACAGGTTCAAGCGCTCAACCATTGCCTCGCGTATATTCTAAATATATGAAATTGTTATGAAATAAATTTCGTATAACTATAATAAGATTATATTTTTATCTGTAGTATGTGGATTGTTTATGGTTCCGAGAACGAATATCCGCAATTGGAATAGGAATTCCATTTGCGGTTATTCTTTTTCGGAACCATACATATAGTCGCACCTACGCTTCTACATGTTTTCCAATGTTTCACAGAACTCGTAGCTTCATGCGATCACCAAGTGGTATGTACACGTATTCATGCCTACCTTACAGCTACTGCGCCATCCGTGCTTTCTAGTCTTCGGTTACTTTCTTCCTCTCTTGATCGGTCTCTCATGTCTGAGGATCGTGGTCAGCATCAGGGTTGCCTCTGGAACGGATGGTCTGCTTGTAAGGAAAGGATTAAGGGAGGGCGGGGCTAAACGGGCCGATTTTCTTAAAATACAAAATTGAGCGATAAAAATAGTGTATAATATCACATACTTTTGGCGTTTCTGAATAGTGACATTGTTTTGTGCATCGTTAAACAGTTTTCTTACCAAAATTATGTTTTATGAGATCGATAGCAACGGAACAACTAACTACGCTATGGGGCTGGTTGTTCCGTCGTTTCAAATACAAACTTATCCTTCAATAATTAGGTCGCAGTTCACACACGCTAAAGAGTGTTTTGTAGTTCGTCAAAATATGTGACTATTTTCAAAAAAAAACAATGGCGAAAATATTTATTATTCCATGGGGTTAGTTATTCCGTCGACATTGTTTTGCAGCAACTACTATAGTACCATTATGGAAGCAACTAAAATGACATATTGTCATAACGTTTCGTGACAAACATCAGACGAATCGCTCCGTTTTTTACTTGCGTTCCTATTCTCATCGGAACAACTTACCCCCGGCACTTTTAGCCTCGCTCTTCCTATTTTAGTTTTTCTTTTTATAGTTGAGTCTGCACTGCCATGAACTTGCGTGTGGCTATAATAATGAAGTGTCGGTATAGTGCCTGTTTATCCGCGACGAAGCAGCCTGATACGCATACATTATGATAATTTATCACTCCGGCGTCATTGCCGAGTTCCGCGTGCTCCGACCGGAGTAGGCGACGAGGGTGCTGCTCCGATGTGCGTGTCCATTGTTAGGTAGCTCTGTACTTGCTGATCGTTTGTCTTGACGTCCTTCATATGTACGTGTGGTAGACTTGGAAATAGAAGAGCTCTAGATAATTTAACTTCTGTCGGCGATAATTATTGAATATGACACCTACAGACAGGTCTACAGTTTCCCAAAACTGGGGGAAATGGAAGGAAAAAAGGAGGCATTTTGCCCTGCAGTGGGGCAATCCAGGCCGAAAATAAATAATAGTAAATAACAATTGTTAAAAGTGTAAAGGGTTGACTTACGTCAAATTTTGGTAGTGTTATAGCCCATAAATTTTGGACTTTTTGACAATATGTATCGCTTATAGTATTATTAATTACATAATATTTTGTCTAGAGCCCAAGGTCCCGTAGAATTTACTTGCAATTAGGAAAATGGAATGAAGAAAATTGGAAGCAGTGATGACAATCCTATGTATTTTTTTTTTAACTTTGTACGTGGGCGAAGCCGCGGACAGAAGCTAGTACCTAATAAAAAGTACCCATCAAACGAATAACACACTTCATACGTTTATATTCAACTAGCTTCTGCCAGCGGTTTTTTTTTAAGTTATTCCTAGGGAACATATTCCCGGGATAAATAGTATCCTATGTGCAATGCCTGATGATTATAATCTATCTCTGTGCTAAATTTCATCTAGATCTGTGCAGTAATTTTTGCTTAAAAGTGTAACAAACATACAAACACGCTTACACACTCACAAACTTTCGCCTTTATAACATTACTAGCTTCTGCCAGCGGCTTCGCCTATGTCGAAAATTATCCCGAGGGACAATATTTCCGAGAAAAAAAGTATCCTATGCGCTATTTCTGACTATAATCTATCTCTGTGCCAACTTTCATCCAGATCCGTCCAGCCATTTGAGCGTGAAGAAGTAACAAACATACACACACACTCACAAACTTTCGCCTTTATAATATTATTATAATTGTGATATTATATATTACTAGCTTCTGCCATCGGCTTCGCACGCGTGAAAAGTTTATTTTTATCCCAAGGGTACATTATGCCGGGATGAAAAGTAGCCTATGTGCTATTCCAGACTATATATCTATGTCTGAGCCAAATTTCATACAGATCTGTTCAGCCGTTCTGGCGTGATTGAGTAACAAACATACATCCATCCAGTGAGAGTAAAGAAGTAAGATATATAGGTATGCCTAATTTATAAAATTGTTGGAAGAAAATTACAAAAACTTGTTTACATATATTTTTCATTCTTTGTCTTAGAAGTAGTGCATCCCACGAGTTGACCAGAGTCTACAATGAAAGGCATCTTTACCGTGAGACAATGGACCCAGTCACTGCAAGCCTTGATCGGCCGATGAACTTATCCAATAATCTCCTTATTTCCACATAAAGTAATTTACAGCGATGTGGAGTTAAGTGCGCACGATATGATAACCCTTATGTAAAACAAATCGTGCGCCAATATTGCTGTGAAGTCATGTTTGCTCCGATATTTCGGGAGCAATCTTCTTTGAATCTTTCATTTATTAAAGCGTAACTCGTTATGAGGGTTTCGTTTGATAATTTTCAGCTGTCTTATCAGTGTCGTTGACCTGTCTGTTTGTTATTTTGTGGGTTGTTTTCTTTGAGAGAGCAATAAGGAAAACTGAGTAGAAATTGTGTTCTTAGTAAGTAAGGGCTTTAGATCTCAAGAACACCAGTAAATATAGATTTTAAAAGATTACTGCTGAGACATACAAATTCAAATTCAAATTAAATTTATTGCATCCATAATGTACATACAGGTGGTAAATATAAGTTACAGAAACAATTATGGACCCTGTCGGGCACAGCAACATTCTAGATACAGTCAGTGTCTAGGAGAGAGGAATAGCGCTCAATATTTCCTTATCTATTAATATTTTAGTTATCTGTTCCCTTTCTATCTGTTTTTATTTGGTTTAATGCACTAATACGTATCCCTTTTATTTTCATGTCGAATTAAATATTATTCTTAAATATTTATTATTTGTTTAAATTTTTATATTACAATAAGTATATTTGATTTATATTTATTAAAATTAATACACAATAAAATTTAAAATGTCCATATTATATTTTGAGTCAATTATTTATTAATGTCATTTCACTTATCGAGTTAACAGTAGTCATTATTTTTAATTGAATTTATCCGTCAGATATTCGTCAATTGTGCTTAAACTAGCTTTTAATAATTAAGAATTGTTTTAATAATAAAAATATTGGTTTTATTTATTTGTTTTATGTATTCCGGTAATTTGTTATATATTTTTATCGACAAAGCATACGGACTAGAAGAGTGTAATTTGAGGCGGGAGCGGTGGCGCAACGAATAATTATTTTGCATGTCTTCCCGTGTGTTGTAAGACTCTGGGTATTTGCGGACTAGCTTACACAATTCTAAAATATAAATATTAACTAAGGTGAGGATTTTATGTTTCCGAAAGCAAGACTTGCAACTATCTGTTTGTTCTATGTTAGTTATTATTCGTATCAGCTTTTTATGTAGTATAAATAGGGAGGGCGCGTCCGTCCATACAGTCTGTTCTAGATTTGGCGTGCTTTTAAGTTAATTGAATTTGGCATTAAAACCAATTATGGCTGACATCATATCTGTTGGTAGGCAGAGGTACTAAACTGAATCAACAGCTTCTTTAGTTTGCAGATTGTGTGTAACTATGAGAAGTCGACACGTACACAGTAAAAATATACAAACAGTATGGAAACTACCTACAAACGCTCGAAACGGCACACTCACACACGTTTGTAGATAGTTTCCATTCTGTGTATATTTTTACTGACACGTATTACTTATATAGATAGATAGGTACCTTAATTATGAACCCTAGGTCTTGTGTGTATGTGTGTGGTATATGAACGTGAGTAAAGCAAAAGAAGTATGTCAAGATCGTAGCAGGTAGCGTTCTGTAGTTTCTGCTTACCCCCAGGGGAAAAAGGCGTGAGTTTATGTATGTATGTAGAGTACCTATGTAGTTTTGCAGAATCTTGTATTTGGCAACCTTTCCTACATTTCTATGCATTTTATCCAAGTGTGTTATTAGTCGTGTAGTGTGTTGTGTGTTGCTGATATAGGAGCCTTTTTGGTCTCGCACGGGGTTTTTATTTTTTACTATTGTTTTTTTTTATATTTTTGCTTATCTCGTGTCTCCTGTGTGGGTCACAAATGAATACTTTTTCTTTCTTTATTTTAGTCTGTAAGCTTGATTTACAATAAAATTAATGTACAGTCAAGGGTCAAAAGTGCACTCACACTCTACCAAAATAGCGGCGCAATTTTTTTTAGGCAATAATATTTCAACATTTCACGGTTAGTAGGTATAATCTATACTTTAATTTCTATACAACATATTAAATCAGTTGTTGATAATTTAACTTCTTCTACAAAAACTAGCCATTTGAGTTTTGGGAGAGTAAGACTGCACTTTTGATACTTGACTGTACATGTATTCCTTTGTTTATCTTTTCACATTTTTTTAAATAAAATCTTTGCCCCACACTAGGAATTTCTCCTGTATCGTGGGTGGGTTTACAAACATATAAACTCACATACACACACACCCAGAGCCGGAACAACTACCTATCTGTAGGTCATACAAATATTTGCTCCGTGCGGGAATCGAACCCGCGACACGCACCGCAGCAGTCAATCGCTCAACTATAGCGCCAACCGTGCGCTCAAACAGTGTCAGACACCAAATTGTTACAGTGTAATTTTATTTAGGCTCGATTATGCCATAGATATAAGGTCTCTAAGTCCCTTTAACAATCTGTTTAACAATGACCATCAGAACTCTTTGATAACCGCCTAAAGTTCCACTGAAAGTCCATAAATGTATTCATTCAAAAGGCTATTCAAAGTACTTAATAACCCATCAGTCAAACGCTGTCAGTATGTTTAAACACTGCATTGTTTGAATTAATCCCTAAGGCAGTGGACCAGACTACTTAACCCTTTTGTAATTTATATTGAAACTAGAATATTCAGTCATAATCCAAAGTTCTATGTCACTGAACTATTTCTACTAGCACACAAAGTGAATACATCACTTTATATAGCAGTTTATGTGGATAGATGAGTGTTAGATAACATGCAGGGAAGGCGGAGGCTGCACGATCAATAAGTGCATCAGGTCGCTGACCCCGTCCAACTTTAGCTTGTACGAGCGCCCACGACCAAAACCATGTCACATTGTTTTACGATCAAAACTGTATTAAATCGCTGGATTAGATGAATCGTACCGGCCAAAAATATCACAGTGTTATGTGGGGTCATTTCAGCTATATCAAAATAAAACAAGACAGACGGTTTTGTTACAATGAAAGTTGGTTTTCCAAGATTTTGCGCCTCACATATAAATGTTAAAAATTTATACCGACCTGTCATAATTTTTTTTAATTTCTTTTGTACGGTTGCTGAGATTACCAAAAGATTGTTTACAGTCATTTTTAAACGTCACCAACGAAAATAACGGTTCAGAGTCGTTTCAAAATGGTTTCAACACATAGAATGCACACACTTTCTTCTGAAAAATGATTTTGTTCTCATCAACTAAAGGGCTAACACTACACGGTATTCAGGGCCCTAAACCCTGATTGTGGTGTAATAACTGTTAGTGAGTTAGGGTGCCCAAAATATCGACCTTATTGACTCGAAATGGTGGAGTGACCCGGTATTCAGGGCCCTGAATACCGTGTAGTGTAATAAGTCCTTAACCAATATTCCTTGAAAACATGATTTTAAAACGATGCGACAAAAATGTTGGCCATGAGCGCTCGTACCATAACATAGACTTGTTTCGACTACCAGCCCACTGGCCTATAAATATGAAATGCCACCTTTGACTGCAATGCGGTTACTGTACCTATCGTAGGTGACCGCTATTTAAAAGTTTTTTAAAGTCGTCTTTGTATGATTTTAACGATCTATCTACACAGATCCCAACCTTTATATTTTGATTGATTTAAAATCTTTTTTGAAAAGGTATGACGTATTCAAACGTAATAGTTTGGGCTTCAGCTGAAAATCAGCGTCAGGTGGTAAACCCTGTTTTACCATTTGGCATTATGCTGAGCTGAGGCCCTTTTGGCATTAATAGTTTTAATTATTTATTTGGTTTAATTTTAAGGTGATTTTTAGTTTTTAATGCCAATAAACACATTTTTCTTCTTGTCTTTTTTTTCTTGGTATCTATCTATTTATCAAGTATCGTTATTTGGAAAAGTTTAATAAGTAGCTTTTTAAGCTGGATAATGTTTATAAATAACCTGTAGATACACACAGTTCCTTTTGATTATTATAGAGGTGGATTTTCAGACATATTTTCGTTAGAGATATAAAATTTTAATTATTGTTTAAAAATACTTAACTTGAGTGTGAGTTTTGGATGCTCAACATGTACAAAGAGGCTCAATAGCTCGCACCAATTTAGGTATTAATAACCATATCGCTTGCTAAAGTTTTGCTAATCATAGTCACCTTCTTCGCTTACTGTGAGGAAGCTCATGTTCAGTAAAGGACGGTTCATCATCATCATCATCATTTCAGCTAAAAGACGGCCACTGCTGGACATAGGCCTCCCCCAAGCGTCACCACACTGATCATTCCTGTGCGTTTCGCATCCACCGGACTCCCGCAGCCTTGACCAGGTCGTTGCTCCACCTAGATGCAGGCCTTCCAACGCTGCGTCTTCCGGTACGCGGTTGCCAATCCAGAAATTTTCGGCGCTTACGGCCATTCGTTCTGCAATGTGACCTGCCCCCTGCAACTTAAGTTTGACAATTCTTCGGGCTATGCCTGCCGTAACCTTGGTTCTCTTGCGGATGTCTTCATTTCTGATTCGATCAAGCAAGGAAATGCAAGGCAGGATGGTTACGTATACAGAATAAGAAGGGCTTGGATACCTATAATAAAATACTACCTTATTGCTCTGGACAATTCTTTCGGCGGTAGTGATTTTGAAGTAGTATTTCCATTTGAGCACCAATTTTTAGAGCACCTATGCTTTGATCACCAAAGATATTCCCATTTGAGCACCAATCAATATAATAGCTTGGTGCTCAAAGGCGACCATAAAATAAAATTTGTTTTTATTCCTCACTAGCTGACCCGGCAAACTTTGTTTTGCCATAAAAACACCAAACATTAATTTACCCTACACTACTCTCCTACCCTACCCTACCTACCCTACCCACCTACCCTACCCTACCTACCCTACCCTACCTACCCTACCTACCCTACCTACCCTACCTACCCTACCTACCCTACCCTACCTACCCTACCTACCCTACCTACCCTACCTACCCTACCTACCCTACCTACCCTACCTACCCTACTCTACCTACCCTACCCTACCTACCCTACCCTACCCTAAACTACCTACCCTACCCTACCTACCCTACCCTACTCTACCTACCCTACCCTACCTACCCTACCCTACCTACCCTACCTACCCTACCCTACCCTACCTACCCTACCCTACCTACCCTACCCTACCCTACCCTACCTACCCTACCCTACCTACCCTACCCTACCTACCATACCCTACCTACCCTACCCTACCCTACCTACCCTACCCTACCTACCCTACCCTAACTACACAAAAAACGAACACAACAAAAAAAAAATAAGCCAAATCGGTCAAGCCGTTTTCATGTTATGTCGTGACAACGGAAAACGGGTTTCATTTTTATATATATAGATTAAACACCTACGGTGCGGAACTATTGGATGACTGTTGTCGATATTTTAATGTAATATTTACGATTATCTAGGTAGTACTATCTACAGGGGCTAAGGACAGCCAAGTACAGTAAAAGGTCTACGTAGCTAGAATACAAAATTAAATACGCCTACAATTATTTAAGCGTACTTAATCCAATCACAATAAACTACAAAACTTTTTGGTTGCAGTTTTATGGTCGGCTCACGTGTGAATGGTGCGTAGGCGTCGGTCGTGTGCGGACGCTGCAGGGGACTGACGGAGTGCTGACAAAGCTAATGTTTTTCATATGTGTAGGCGAAGCATGGAGTATCGACTAGTTAGGAAACGTGATTATGGTAGCTATACGCGGTCTATTAGTTACACGTTTTATAGGAAACGTTCTCGTTCTAATTCAGGGAAGGAAAATAGAGATACATATAGGTACGCGGTACACGTATAGGTACGCGGCCGTCGTTATAGACACATGAAGTTCTGGAGGATGAAGTTCGGTTTTGAATTATGTGTTTCCTCAGTACTTTTTACTATGTGAACTGATTTTGATGATTCTTTTTTAGGGTTCCGTACCCAAAGGGTAAAAACGGGACCTTATTACTAAGACTCCGCGGTCCGTTTGTCTGTCTGTCTGTCCGTCTGTCACCAGGCTGTAACTCATGAACCGTGATAGCTAGATAGTTGAAATTTTCATAGATGATGTATTTCTGTTGCCGCTATAACAACAAATACTAAAAACAGTATAAAATAAATATTAAATGGGGGCTCCCATACAACAAACGTGATATTTTTGCCATTTTTTGCTCGATATTAATAACGGCAACAGGTAGACGCTTGAAATATTCGCATAATGTTTAGTTGTATATTTACTTCATAAAATAATAATTATTAAATTAAAATAAAATAAATTAAGGGGGGCTCCCATACAACAAACGTGATTTTTATGCAGTGTTTTGCGATAATGGTACGGAACCCTTCGTGTGCGAGTCCGACTCGCACTTGGCCGGTTTTTTACGGTACGGAACTTTTCGTGCGCGAGTCCGACTCGCATTTGAAGGCTGGTGCTTCTCATGTGGTTCCATTTAATTAAAGATCTTAAGATGAAGAACTTCGGAGATATACAACAGAACTCTTCAATAAATGACGGCAAATCTTTCGGGATAGATACAATCGCATGTCTGTTTATTGTTTACACCATTTCATAACATAACATCACGCCGGTACGCTTTAAAGGGATACGCAGATGTGTACAGTTCACCCTGGTACAATCTCATACCACCGGCTTTTTTTAGTTTCATGTTATTCGGGTAATCTATTCTGTCATTATAGGTACCTTACTATAGAACTTATCTATTATGTACCACAGCTAAAAAGTGAAAAATAAAAATCTTTTTACAAAAAAATACAACCGACTGCCAAATAGAAACACTACAAAGTGAAAAATAACTTCAATTTCGGAAGTCAGTGTCAAAACGGACAGCCGTGGCGGGTTCACGGATGAGTGCTAACGCGTGCCCGTATTCCCACCCAGCACAGGAGTACACCTTGGAGTTTTAGAGGATTGATCCCACATAACTAAGCTATCGCCCCGGTATGCATGAGCATTTTTAAAGGCAGAAAAAAAAGGTTCGGCCAAGGTGTTATAAGGATTTCTTGGTAGCAAACCAATTTCTCAGTAGCGACCCGCGGCCTGTATCTACGCCCGGTTGAAGGCAATAGGTTTGCGACTTTTTACTTGGGATTCAAACATAGCTGGCTAAATAATGGTTTACCCATTTCAGGGACCTATACGTTTGTCTATCGCTTCGGAGAATACATTCAAAGTAACGTGAAAAGTCAAGTTCGGAAAAAAAGTAATGAAATCACGAACGGATTCCGATCAGGTTGACTGACTTTTAAAAGACGTTTGATAAAAAGACACGTTTAACGTAGGCGTTTCAGGATTGCTATGAAGATATCAATAATAATGGCTTCGCTTCTGAAGTCCCAGTGACATTTCATGTTCAGTCATTTTTCTGTAATAAATAACATGCAGTGTGGGCTTCAGATGCGGGTATACTGCTATAAGGGCGGTCACGCACTACATCCGATCCGAGTCCATGAAATTTCGGTTCCGAAGTAGACGTAGTACTTCTTGTAGGTAGCTTACGCGCTACATACGAACTCTATCCGTCATAATCTGTCATAATTCAGAACATTTTGAACTCAGAACTAAAGTGCGTAACCACCATTTAAAGGGATAAAGGTACATAACTTCGTCAGTTTGATCCCTTTTAACCTTAAGAATTGATGAAAGAAAGAAAATGAATAAAGAAATTAAAAGATTTTATTTGCGCCAGGCATTACAAAAATAATAATCAAAGAAAAACAAAAGAAAAAACATGTAGGGAAATTAAACGTCACATCCGCGCAAATCGGCCGTCGATACAATTATCAATATTTTGTAACAATAGTTGACACATACTATATTCATAACATATTTCATTACGCCACTAAACCCCGAAGAGGAGCACAGAGGTCCACTTACTGATCTACTTAAGTTCCACCCCAATTTTGCCAATTAATTTATTAATTCCCCTTGTACGAGAGCCAATTTTGCTACTGATTATCTTTATTTTAACACTAGTATTGTTTATTTGAACTTCGTATGTTGGTAAAAAGTAAGCTCTGTAAGTACTTATGATTAGATTATGAAAACTGTTTTTCTGAAACAAAGCTACTCCTAAGCTGTGTGTCTTAAGCTACTTTTATCCGATAAATTGCACGGTACTTGGGGGATAATCCACGAGAGCAAAGCCGCGGGGGGAAAGCTTGTGGATACATTGTACATTGTATAGTGCGATTGCCGGCAAATAAAAGAATTTCCACTGAAACTGCGTCTTTCTTTTTGTTTGTATTATACGTGGTGAAGATAGCATATTGTCTATTGTGGGTTAGTAAAGTAAAATTAATATATTTTCACGATATGGAGCGACGTGACGGACCGATTAGCTACTGTTTTTCGTATCTCGGTGTTGATTACCGCTCTGAACAAATATTTGGGTATACAGATTACCATCATTACTGCGATTGGATTTTTATGATGTGTTTGTAAATGCTCACAACAAGTGAGATCCATGTGTTGTGTGTATTGTGATATCAACATATTTCTATAACAAAAGGAAAACCATGTCGTTTGCCAAGTTTGGTTAATAGTGATTATGATAATCGTGGACATTATGGCAGTAACAATGGCTATGAGCAGACAACTATATAAATGCTTTTTATGAGCTTTCTTATTTGCTACTTGTTGATTTTATGGTTTGTTTGTTATGGTTGTTGTTCTCGTAGATTTTATTGGCGATTCAAAAACATAAGAAGAGAATTGAAAAGAGAAAATTTTATATCTTTGATATCGTTTCGTGTAGAATTGTAAATAGATAACTTACTCTTATGTTATTCTTATTAAAGGCTTTATACTTACTCCTCTTTTAAGGCCTGTACAGATGAATGACTGGAAGTAGACTCGTTGTGTAGATTGATATATATTGATTTTGTTTTCCTAACCATGCAGCGACCGCAGATTGTTGATTGACTGAAGTAACTACTTACTATTATATCTTGAGATGTATAGCATATGTTATTAGGTAAAGAAGTTCTCTTGACTTGTGATGTTGTGTTCTTTCATGTGCAAACTTTTATGAAAGCCATATTTTTTGTGTATTAGTGTTTGGTAAAGGGTAAGAGGATTAAAAATCAGGCGTAATTTTCATGGTTTTATTTCAAATACGAAAACTCATGTTAATTGATAATAAAAATTACTTACATCTAATTGATTTATATTTAAACTAGCTACTTAGTATACGGCAATATCAACTGAATAGTTTACTGATCAAATAGTAGACAAATAGTATATCTATAATATATAGGTACAAATTCGAAACATTTTCAATTAGAATGATTAAGTAAAGTTACATTTACGCTATGAATTGTGGTGTGTTATGCTGTAACGTAGTACTTAAATTCCACACCGCACACCATACATTGATAGTATGATTTGCTAATTTCTTATAGTAATAGTATACCGTATATCTAGACCTACTCAGTTTCCAAAGGAGGAAAGGCACTATGCTTGATTAACCAAAATCAAAAGTTTATACATAACAACTCTCATTAGACCACTGCAGTACAAACATTACTCGTACTGAGACTACATTATTCTTTAACGATGTCAAAACGCATGCAGTTATGTGGCGATACAAACAAGTACATAATAAATTGTGATTTGATCGTATATTAGTCTAATGTAATTTAGATTGGTGTTCTAGAGTGCAGTAAAGTTTACAAATTATGATAATATCCAGTGAGTAGATATTAGAAAAACGTGTCAACTAGTAATGTTTCACAGACCGACAGCTAGTTGCAATTCAGTACACAGTCTTATGTATTGTCCCTTATATAAAACTAAACGAGTCACAGCTCAACGTACAGCGAGCGCTGCGGAGGTTGCCGGGAGCAAGGCACTTCTCCCGACCCGCCTCGCTTGGTCCTCTATGAAGACTTCGTTACATCGGCTTCTCGCCCAGGTTTCAGCAATTACCTACTGATATGATGAGAACTTGCCTCTCTAGCGCTTTTATTCTATTCATAAATCTTAACCAGTCTTAATCTCCGCCCGTGTCCGTACCGAATGTTCGGATTTCCCTTTATCGGTTGAGGCCCATGGATGCACAGCACACTGTGTGGCGGGGCACTCTCTGAGTCGGCAGGCCGGAGAGACCGCGCACGTAGGTGTATGTCACTGGGGGCCGAAGAATCCTCTTTGGTTGTGTTTGCTTCTTGGGTGGTCGTGTACGTTCCGTTGGAGAGCAGGACTGGGAGCGCGATGAGAGGGTCAGGCTTTGGAACACTCGCCGAAGAGACACGGTAGAGCGGTGCCGGCGGGGGCGGTCAGAGCCATCACTTCCGGATTCACTGACGGAGCACGAAGACCGGTCATCAGCACGTCCATTTTCACCAGATACATTTTCATTGCTGCTCGAGCTGCCCATGGAGTCCGAGTCCGTAGCTCTTCGCGAGAGGCGACTGCTGAGAGCTTTCAGCAGCCTTCCACCGCGGGGAGCTGAGATTGTTTCCGTCATCTCGTCGATGGGTGGACACACCACTATCTTCGGAGCGACAGACTCGCGGCGCGCGTTGTTCTTCGGCGTCCGCTGTTGTCCAGCCACGTTCACCGGCAGGTCGCCGACGAACTTCTCACTCGTCAAAAAGTTGAGTCCCAGCTTATTTTTCATAGGGCCGACGTTATCACTTTCTTTTCAGATGAAAACACAGTAGTATATTTTTCGATTTTGTTGTTACAACGAATTGTAACAAATGTTATGATTGAAAACTTTTCCGTTATTCGTGCGTAGTAGTTGAGTTAGGCGCGTTAGTTCGTTTCGTGAGGGTTAGTCGCGAACTGTTGGCGGGTGGGAGGCTGGCACGGTTTATATGGAGTTTCTCGCGCATGCGCAGTGTTAGGTCCAATTGTTCATGCACCGGTACACGTAGATGCATGCCTACCGCTCGTCGGCATCACTGGGATGTCGCTATGGATACCTGCGTAATAATGGGGTTGAATTGTGCAACATTTTATCTAGAACTTTTTCACGTACTGATGGATTTGTTCCTTAATGAGAAACAGAGCATAAATTTTAGAAATTATATGATCAAGATCAGATCAAGTTTACGTTCCTTATTAGGAGAGATGAAGTAGATAGAGTTATATTATGCTTTCAGTATCTAAAGAGTTGTTATTATAGAAAGGTATTTTGTATAATACATAAAACAAGTCACAATAGTCGCTCGTCTATTATACTAAAAACATAACGCCTTTTGATTCTATGGCAGCAACAGAAAGCTATTCGATCAATTGAAATTGTAGTGTTGTAGGCGTTTGATATGAGAATAGGTACATAATGTGAATACACAATTTAACACAAGTGCAATGACTTATCTCATTAATGACTGTCAGTCACAATGATGAACTTGAGCGTTTATTAATCATGTCTCAATTTTCAGTTCAATAGTATTTATCCTGTCAACATTTGACACTCAACAAATAATGGAAATTAAAGTAGAGCATTCAATTGTGTTTAATTTTGAACAGTGATCGAAATTCAAATTGTGTGCAATTATCGAAGAAGCTTGAAATTAATTTCAATGCTGTTTCGGATACTGTAGATATTAAAGTTTCTATATCATTGTGATATAAGCTTAAACATAAAGCTATATTTTAGGCAGTACATAGATGATGCCTATACGTTTTCAAAAGAGTAATATAGTTTAGTTATTTACAACGTAGACATTTGTTTTACAAAATAACTTCGCTCTAAAGAGCTATATAATGACTTTCCTTAATCCGCAATCATTACTTCATCTCGTTTTACTGTAATTTGTTTGGTGGCGTGGTTAAATTCTCGGTTTTCGGGGAATAATCTTCTCCTGAAATTAAAGTCACAAGCCTTGGTAATTAAACGTAGGTTAATTACAATACAGTTAGTGGGTAATTTAAGTATATTTATAGTCGTGTTTATCCGTCACAGATTAACTAGTTTAGAATTCAACACACAATATATTCAGTCTATGACGTTCCTATTGCTGGGACATAAGCCTCCTGTCTGCGAGAGGGATCTAGGCATAACCCACTACGCGAGCCCATTGCAGTTTGTTGGATGATTGCAGGTGATTTGGTTTCTGCAATAACTGATCATTAAATTGATCTCGTTCTAACAGTTAACAGATAAATATAAAATCTCTAATGAGCAATGATTGAGTGTACTTAAGATTCAGATTATTTATTTGTAAACATAGGTTACAGATACACAGGTGTGTGAGATGTTACAATTTTGTAAGTTCTCTATGCTTTGCCATTAGGCGTACAAATGTTTCACCATTCATTTCACAATATTTTATAAAAACTAGAAAGAGTTAGTATTGGATAAAACAATATAGTTATATTCTCCTGACAATTAATTAATTTTCAATAAAACTACGATGTCAAAAACAGGTACCAAATTAACAAAACATTTCAGAAATGTCAAAAAATTAAAATATGATAATGTCAATTAATCAAATACGATCCAAAGTTTTCATTATCTATTTCAAGTCTTCCATGCCATCTATCATATCAAATACATCCAACTCCTTCGACAAATCTTCGCGAACATTCGCAGCATTAAATTAACAAATCATGTGACGTATTAAGGTCACAAGTCATAATGTTGATCCCGTGGTGTAAGCCAAGCCACGTGGTTTTTCTTAACAACTTCTTAAGTCACAGGTCGGCACGTGACGTATTCAATCTCATGCTGCCGACTTAATTAATTTCTGATTGAACTTATTTGTCGCGATTCGATGGCACGCCGCGTACTTGTGACGACAGCAGGTGATTACACTTGAGTGTAGGATGGCGTATCGAACCTTTCGTCTATGGAACGTGTCTCGGGAAAACTTCGGCGCATTTGATTTTTCACGTGAGGTTTGAAGCGTGAGGTTGTTGCGTGTTTGCTTGCTTAAGGTTACACTAGTCGACGGCACGAACTATTTTGTGCGCGGGGTTAAAATGCGTGCTATATCAACCGACAACACGTGCGGAACAGATAGATGCTGTTATGAGTAGTAAGAAGCTAGTTCGCGTACGAATACATACTTTTGCAAATTTGTAGCGAAATGGATGATGATTTAGAACGAAAACGAGCGCGCGAAATTTTATAAACAGACCTTTGGGAGTCTGGATAGCATGAAAAAACTACTGAATGTATCTGTTCAAAATAAAATTATTTGCATTGTTGAACTACTAATCTATTCCTGTATGGAGGCCGTTTTTCAATTTTCCTTCTTCTTATGGTATTTATTTGCGCCCAAAGATGCGTAAAGATTAGTGTAAAAATAAGGAACTTTCGAAGCTCATAACTTTCAAGTAAATTTTATTTTTACTTTTTTGCTTCCATACAGGGCTAGTGATGAGACAAATTGATATCAATTTTTATTTTGAACGTACATCGTCAAACAGTGGAGTAAAAGCCAGACTACGTTTGTATGGAAGAATTTTCGACTAGTGTACCCTTAATATCGGAAAGTGTTTTTTAGGTGACTAGGGAAGGTTGGGACTTCAAAGTTTGTGTGTCACTTATTTAGCTCTGCTTATAAGTTTACCAGATTGAAAATAAAAAATTCCGGAGTAAAAGCCTGATTTCTATTGATAAATCCTTGGGATTTTCTCGAATTTTACGAATTCTTTCGCAAACGAGAATGAGCTCCATGCATTGTGGGCAACCATTTTCAAGACCATCGGTGTTTCAAGATTACCCGAGATGATGCGTATCTGTCAATATATATTTGCTATTACAGCCCAGAATGCAAACGTAGAAAGAGTTTTTTTCTATCATAGGCGTCGAAATCATGGTGGAAAGAAACCGATTAACTTTATATTCAGGCAGAACTTTACTTTCGACACAGTTTAATTTGAAGAGTTTAACGTGCGAAACATTTTATAGAACAGTATTAAAAGACAACAGTTTACTTAAAAATGTATCATCGCAAAATAATTATGATAAAACTGACGATTTGAATATGTTTCATAGATTTTAAGTATTGATTTTATTTATACAATTCACATGACCAAAGTTGATTTTAAATAAGTCTATATAATGAAGATTATAATTTGATTTTTATTGAAAGCCTGAGTTTTCCAAGAACCGGCCGCAATTCGAGGCGAGCCTAAAAATCCTGTGATATCAGGACAGATCCTGAGATATGGTAACCCTATCTACGTACCCCTTTGGTAAATACTTTAAGATCCAAAGAAATAAGGTGACCAAATGGTATTTCATACTAAACCTATACCAACTTTAAGTTTACCCAGATATAGTGTACCTGCTGTTTATTTTTAAGGAATTGCATTGTTTGTTATGATACATATTTTGGTGCTATCTGTTGCTTTAATGGCCGAAAAAATAACTCTATAGTCTTTTGTTTTGATCGTAGATCAGTAATCTGAGTATCTGTCTACTTGTTGTTGTTTACTTGTGAAGCCGGACAGACGCGGCCATCTACTTACTTAATCATTTGTTTTCTGGGCTTTGTTTATTTATTATATGAAATTAAGTTACCAGACATACATATATCCTGTCTGGGTCGCGGATAAATTTGAAAAAGAGTTACCGCGGCCCTGGCTCAAGCAACTGAAGGAACACGGGTGGGTTTTAGTCAGTAAAAGTCTGACACGCCCTTCCGCCTCACCCAGAGCGGGAGAAGTCATTGGATGATTTCCTAACCAAAAAAAAAAAAAAAATATATAAATAAATAAAAAAAAAACAAAAAAAAAAAGACATACATAAATGTTTTGAAGGCCTTAAATAGGAGCTTATATTTATTTTCCAACTAAATAAAACTTTTTTAAACTAGCTTTTTTCATGCATTGTCATCCAAAGTAAAAAGTGTATTCAAACTTTTAGCTCAATTGGTTGCGGATAGCTGTTTTAAAATTCAGTCGCTTCTTGACCTACACTTATTAAATAATTAACTAGCAAGGCAATTAAATAAAATCTTGTTAAAAACAATGAGAATATCAAATCGTATCTAAATAACGTGTTTTCCTCAATCATAACTACTTAATCGTGCGTAATAAATATTGACAGCTGATAAAAACTTTCATGGAGGTTGGACAAAAACTTGCCGTCTGCCGGGCACGTTTTGACTCCGGTGCTAGCTGCCCCGTGACGGCGAATACGTCACGACTCGGCTGCGTACACTTTTATTGCACAAAAACATTAGTTTGTAGTGCGTAGGAGCTTAGTAGATACTCATAACAGGCGGCGGCGTTCGTGTATGAACGCAAAAATACTAAGCAAAAGGAGTTATGTAATTTTTGCCTGGGGTAGTAGGCATGGGAAAAAGGCGTGAGCTTATGTTTGTTTGTATGAATGTATAAGTTTGTATAGTAATGGTTGTTTATACTACTTTACGGATACTCAACTGTCTTAATGCTTGATTTTTCTATTGGACGGGTTCTTGAATAGAGCAGAATGCAAATATTTTTTACCCGACTGCCGAAGGAGGGTAATGTGTTTATCAGTCTATGTATGTAAGTGTGTATGTATGTAAGTATGTATGTATGTAAGTATGTATGTATGTATGTAAGTATGTATGTATGTATGTTTGTTCCTATGTGGCGTTCTAGAGACCAAACGCGTGGGCTGATTTTGATGGTTCTTACGTCAATCGATTTGTCTTAACCCCGCGAGTGTCACTGGCTACATTAAAATTGGAAAATAGGAAAATGGCGGTTTTTGGGCGCCATATTGTGGGGGGGGCAAATTTTTTTTTCTTCCAAACCCATCGTGTGGGGTATCAAAATAAAGGTTTTTAAGAGGTGATTTCAAAAATATAAAAAAACTTATATGTTTAAACGTACTTAATTCGAAAAAAAAAAAAACTAAAAAGTTATAAATAAAAAAAGTTAATTAAAAAAATCAAAAACCCGACTGCTTGAAAAGCGAACTAAAAAGACGAAAACAAGGAGAAAATCATGCTGTGCAGTCGGAGGATACGTTTGGTTTTGGGCAGGCAGCTCGTGAATACGTATCCTCCGACAGCACAGCATGATTTTCTCCTTGTTTTCGTCTTTTTAGTTCGCTTTTCAAGCAGTCGGGTTTTTGATTTTTTTAATTAACTTTGTTTTTTTTTTTGATTTTCTACAAGCATTCCTAAATGTGCCGTAGGCATGTAAACATTAAACAAATAGTCATCGTTATGAAAAACTTCTTGGTCAGACTGATTTTTCTTTTCATAGACATAAATCTAACTATTTAGATAACGCAAGTCCCTCCATCTGTATGATGTATGTCTGTGCCACTTTTTCACACACAATTTAAAAACAAATTTCTTACCAATAAAAGAAAACATTTCCAATGCCACGGCCAACTTTTTCTATACAGTCTTTTCAATATGGCATTAAAAGGATTTCAGGTGCCGATAATGCTAAATACAGAGTTCAAATTAATCTGTTTTTTGACACGCGAAGTACATACAATCGCGTCATCTAGTTCGATTTATATCTGTGCTCTTTACGTCAAAAAAACCACTAACCTTAAAACTGCACTTGTTACCTACTATGCCTACGCATATGCGTGGCTCAGTTACGGCGTGATATTGTGGGGAAACAGCACAGATGCACCAACACTTTTCACAATGCACAAAAAAGACTCATAAGAATCCTGGTAAATATAGAAGATACCGATAGCTGCAAACCTCATTTCCAAGAACAAAAATTACTTACCCTCCCCTGCCTATACATTCTAGAAATGTGCAAATTCGTTCGAAATTACTAACACTTTTACACGACAAGAGAAAATATACAATCAAGATACACATTACGCCATAAAAACAGGTTAAACCTACCAAGCTCTAAGCTAAAAATGCTCTCAACTAGTACATTAGTAATGTCAATGAAAATATATAATAAATTACCAGAAATAATTAAGGAACAACAAAAATTTAATCCATTTATTAATAAATTAAAACAATTTCTATTAACTAAATGCCATGCAAGCAATACAAATTTTAAAATAAACTAATTGCAATCTAATAAATAAATAAATACTTAGTCATATAAAAGCCCTCTTCCTCTCTCCTACTTTTGCAGTGCCCGACAGGGTCCACAATGGTCTAAATTTGTAACCTACCATCTAAGTTCACATGTGGAAGCAATAAATGTATTGAGTATTGAGTACAGTCACTACCAATATAGAGAATCTATATAACTCTACTAAGCTGATTTATCGGTCAAGAACCACCTAATAATGTTTTCCCATAATAGATATAAATGGTTATGTACAAATGAATCAGGAACTCGGAAAGTTTTCCCAACTACCCACCAACTGAACAAAACAATACGGATTAGTGAAGGCTTAGCAGTATTACGTAACTATTTAAATGTTTGCTTTTAAAATCATACGTAGCTGTGACAGGCTAATTTTAACGGAAACCGACGCCTATGGTAATAATAACAAAGTTACTTAATATTATGTTGAACGCGTAAAGCGTCTATTTTCGTTAAGCCTCGGAAGACAATGGTCATAATATTTGCCAGTCATGCAACATTATTTAGAAACAAAGACACCGAGCCGTTTTACCCTGAGTGGGCAGAAACTACAGATCATTTAGAGTATCATCGAAAGTTTGGTTTGAGTCTGCCACACTAATATGCATTTTCTTCAATTATTGTTAAGACACCATCGTCTAAACATTCAACTTTTACTAACGAATTTGGAAAATATAAAAGACGAACAAACATCCGGGTAAACATACGCATCCACAAAGAATATAGAGTCCCAATATTTAATACTTTTACAAAAGAGCAACCGAATTGAAAAAGAACAATTGCCACCAACTTCTAAAACTAAAAATACTTTACTAACGAGGATATCGGTTTAAATTCATGAAAAAATCTCGCTGTAGCTTAACAGAACATCAGGATGGCAACCAGTAGGTTGCCTTTCAAATTGAAGGCGAGCACATTCGCAAGAACATTTGCAGAATCATCACAGAGTTGAATAGTTGGATTCGGTTTCTCAATCACATTATTTATATGTATGTATGTATCTAATTTTATATTTATATATATTAAATTGTTTTATTTATATTTCATTATTCAATTTGTTTTTTCATTAAGTTGCACCTGCCCTATTTTATCTCTGCACCACCCTAAGGTCGACTGGTAGCAAATGCCCAAGGCATTAAGTCCGCCTTTGCACTTGTGCATAAAGTTTTTATAAATAAATAACCTCATCGTCGTATTTGGTACGAATTGTTTGTTGTACACCGACAAGAAAGTTATTTTTGCTTTGTAATATTTTGCTTTGATAGTCGGTTATTATTTTAATTTTTTTTAAGTTTTATTTTCTCGTTTTAGTTTTAGTAATAAAATCATATGAAATGAAAAAAATGAAATAATATTTTTTTTTGCAAAAGGATTAGCCTAGGTTACATCAGTGTTTACATAACAAAAATGGACATGGCTATTTCACATAATAAGATCCCTGTCCTCAAACTAGGAAAATCCTGTATCTTGAAGAACAGTTTTCTCTAAATGGATTTATACATTTATAAAAGTTTTTATAAATTGAGCACTAGCTCTGATGTTAACACATTATTATTGTTGCTTTAATTTTTAAAGTAGTAGATAGGTTTTAGTTAATTGTGTGAAGTGTTGATGTGAGTGTGTTGGTGTGAGGTTTGTCCTAAGTGTGTTTTGTATAAATAATAATTACATTTAATAATTGTGAAAATTGACAAATAAAAGTTACGTAGGTATACGTTTAATATTATTATTTGATAAATCAAATATTTTAATTATAATATCAAATTAATAGTAATTAACAAAATTTATATTTATATGTAACTTAATTTAATTTCAATAAATTTAACATTTTAATAACTATTTTTTATAATTTAATTCAATTTCACAATACAATTTTATTTAATATTTCATTTTATTTTATATAGTTTGATTTAATCATTTAACTTAATGAGGTCCTCAGTATCACCATAATTTAAATTTAAGAGCCACGTTAGTAATTCTTTTTTAATTCGAAATTATTTAAATTGTTTATTAATAATATTCCATGCATTTTATTGTAAATTCGGGAACTTAAGATATCACCATGAAAATAATTTCTTGCCAGAGTACCTACATCTTATGACGATTCCAATAAGCCTAAACACGATAAGGATACTCTGTTATATTACGGAGTTCCAGTGCCTACCTCCCGGCTTTATCATCAGATCAGTTCAGTAGAACTATTTTCATCAGAACCATTTATTATTATTTGCTTCATCATAGTCACTTAACTATTCGAGATATATTATACCCGTGACATAGTTTGTATTAAGGAGTTCCAGTGGCTATCTGTGGTCTTCTTCAGTTCCACTTTACCAAATGATGCTTTCTGAGTGCAAATGATTGGACTTGGATTTATTGCTGATGAAAATACCTATAAATAAGTATTTAGAGGTGCCTACCAAAACTTAAAAGAGATAAATAAATAAAAAGTCGGTGTTGAAAAACGTAAAACAATAGGTACCAAAGACACCGACTTCGGAAAAGAAAGTTATTTTTCGCTTTGTAGTGTTTTGTTTTGGAAGTCGGTTTGTTGTTTTTATTTGACAGCTAGTGCTTCTCAATACACGATATGACGAGTAGTTTTTGAGTTATACTTAATAACACGTATTTTCATGGCACCAAAAGTAAAGAGAGAAAATTAAAAACCTTTTTAACAAAAATATTAAACCAACTTCCAAAACAAAACCAACAAGCAAAGTTAACAAAAATAGTTATTTTTCGCTTTGTAGTGCTTTGTTTTTAACCGACTTCAAAAAAAGGAGGAGGTTCTCAATTCATCGCTATCTTTTATGTTTTTTTTTATGTATGTTCCCCGAGTACTCAAAGACGCCTGGACCGATTTGAAAAATTCTATTTTTGTTTGAAAGGGTATACTTCCCAGTTGGTCCCATAGTCAGGAAGTCAGGATCTGATGATGGGATCTTGGAGAAATTGAGGGAACTCCTCAAATATTATAGGCATACATATAGCGATTTTGGTATTTTCATTAACAATGCAATCATTTGCACTTAGAAAGTATCATTTGGTGATGTGGAACTGGTGAAGAAGAACACAGATGGCCAATAGAACTCGTTAATGCTAACTATGTCATAGGGTATAAGATATCTCGAATAGTTAAACGACTATGAAGCAAATACTTATAAATAAATAGTACTGATGAAAATGGTACCATCGAACTGATCTGATGATGAAGCCGGCAGGTAGGCACTGGAACTCCGAAATAAAACAGCATCCTAGTCGTGATTGGGCTTATATGATTTTTATGGCAATTGGAGGTACCTATCAAAACTAAAGAAATAAATAAAAACTTTTTAACAAAAAAACAAACCGACTTACAAAAAAAAACACTGCAAAGCGAAAAATTAATTTCTTTTCCGAAGTCGGTGTCGAAACACGGAAAACAATAGGTACCAAAGACACCGACTTCGGAAAAGAAATTTATTTTTCGCTTTGCAGTGTTTTTTTGTAAGTCGGTTTGTTTTTTGTTAAAACTTTTTTCTTGAAGTCGGTTTTTTGAAGTCCTTTTTTAAGTAGTTTAAAAATACCTGAAATGCCAGTTGGTATTATGTGGAGGTTTTAGCATAGTAGGTGAAAAATAATATCATAAAATTAAATGAGAAGAAAAATCTGCTTGGAAAAGTTGAGTAGACCGATATTATTCTCTGCTTATAATGGAAACTGAATATAGAATGCCACTCATATTTTCTTGAAACTGAAATCCAGACGTCATAAACCCGATGTCCGATACCGGTACCAGTCATTGAACACATGACGTACCAAAAAGTGAAATTTCAAAAGCAATTTCTATGTACTGTTATTGCGTCATATCGGAAATCCAGAGCCTCATAAATGAGATTACTGCTCATTAAACAGTATCACGTAAGCCGATCGGGACAGACGAATCTACTGGAGTGGACACCGCCTGTTGTGTGAGCTAATTACATTGTGCACTGTTGCATAATATTATGCTAGCTTTAGTCCGACAAGCGGATTATTTGGCTAAATTTAGAAGCTTCATACTTATAGATGTATGATGCATATCCAATGCTTTTGTGCTCCATCGAATTATGATTATGATGAAATGACATAATGTTTATACAAATTAATATCTATATTGATAACGTTATGGACGCTGCGGGCTGTGATGATCGTATGCAAAGCCTGGCTTATATTCATTGAATTAGTAATAAATTTGTTAGATTTAGAAGATACTCATTATTTCATTGTTGGAATAATGCAATCAGCTTTTATTGTTTTAGGGCTCCATTGGAGACCTGGTAGAGATTGGTTTCTTATGCGTTACTTGTCATGCATTCGATGCGTGTATGGAAAAATATGTACCTACCTACTTATTTGTCTTAGAAGAGTAGCAGTTCAGAAGACCTTGGACAAAATTGAGTAAAAGGAACATTGCTCGTGTTCTATTACACGTGGTCCATCGTAGACACATTGTCCATATTCTTATGCACTGAGGGTTTGTATAACTTTAAGGCAATAAGATTCCATTATTTCTCTTCGATGTCCCAAGATGTAGAGAGCATTTTAAGACAAGGACACTACCAGTAGTGTCGTTTACAATTAACGGCACTACCAATCCTATTTTGGATTAAATTATACAGTCAATACAGCAAAGTTCAGAAATATAATTCCAAAGGTTATCTCATTGTTAATGAGTTGTATGTGCACAGGTTAGTTATAATCATCGTTAGTAGTACCATTTTGATGTTTATTTTTGTGTTTTCTGTATCTTTTATAGAGCATTAAGTAAGCATAACAGAGATGAAGAATTTATTTTTAAGGATTTATTCAATTTTGGATTCCAGCATTCGGAGATGTTGTTTGTGCGATGGTGTTCTCCAAATAACCATAAAATGGCACTTAAATATGGCTTCATCCAAATACTTTCTATTGCCCGGTTTCTCGAAATTCGATTTTCGGGATGTTACGAAATCGACGAAAAATAGCCAGTTAACTGTTAATTGGCTGTTGAAAATTCATTCAACCAATCACAGCAGTTAACTGGCGATTTACCTCTTAGGATTCCAGCCCCGCAAATACTCTCTCATGATTCTGATCCCCTGATATTTTTACCCTCTTACAAATAAACGTGGAATAAAGTTATACCAGGTATAACAAAGGAATAACCATACATTTTCATAGGTTTATACTTGGTATAACTTTATTCTGCGTTTATTTGTAAGAGGGTTAGTCTTTATGCACCAGCCCGCAAATACTTCTTCATGTTTCTAGCCTCCTAGTACTTTGTGTATAAATGTATAACGGGTATAAATAATTGTAATAATTGTATAAACTATTCGAATTCATCTTTTGGTTGGTTTAAAACAAAAGTGACGTGGCCCAGTTTTTCCATTATACATTTTAAAAAGGGGCAACTGGACCGTGGGTCCAATTCCATAAGCTTCCGAATGACCCCTTACCTAAAATAATAAATTTCCCAACCTAGTACCTACTTATCCGTAGGTGCCATTTGTGGAATAAAATTTTAAATAATTTCACTAATGCATGGCACCTGCGAAAAATATCGATAGGTGCCGTATGTGGAATATCTCAAGTGCCGTTTAAGCGGGCACCTAATGTGGAATACGTCATATTGCCACATTATTAAGTTTTTCCAAATAAGTTTACATTTACTTAGTAATAAATAAAGAATTATATTTCTGACCTTTGCTGTGTTGACTGTACAATTTAATTTAAAATAGGCTTGGTAGTGTCATTCAATTGTAAACGACACTACTGAGTAGTGCGGCTGGTAGTGTCCTTGCCAAAAGTGCTAAAAAACAATAAGAAAATGGATAAAAAACAATAAATAAAAATTTGGTTATTTAACTACTTGGACGAGGCTAAATGTAGCTAAATGCTTCCTTTGTTATTTATTTATAACACACCGCAAAAACAAAAGCTTTAGATAACAGCAATTTTTATTTGTGGATTGTTTAAAAATAAATCCCCATCCGGGAGAGTATTTTTGAACAAACCCTTACTACTACTTTTTGTTTTTAACTTAAAAATAGCCGAGGGCGGTTATTATGAATTTTAATAGAACAAAGTTTAAGTGCTTGTATTAATTATTTTTTTCATTGTCAGATACATTTAATTAATATTTATTACGTAGTTATTGATAAATCTTGACGACAGATTGAAATTAAGGGCAAAGTTATGTATTATGCAAGAAATAGACGATGATTATTCCAATGAATAATAAAAGCACATTTACAAGGTAAAATGGATTCAATTAAACCTCATATTTCTAGAATCTAGTGCAGTGATATAATTTCAAAGATATTCACTACGTATTCCTTGAGTGTCCTTACGAGGACACAATACGTCCAAAATTATTCCGAGTATATATTTTATCTTGAGCTATGTTTTACGTTTGCGCATTCCATGAGTTATTTTGTAAGAATGATATTATGTGCTGTGTCCGTGTGAGTGCATCATTATTCCGAACATGGGCGCTGAGTCGAGGGATTGGGCTATTTTAGTAAACATGCATTGTTCTACTGTTGGCCCACAGAACGACGGACCAACGCGACGCGCGACGCTGCCCCCTACATATTGATAGATATTGCTAAATTAACGTATTTTATTTAACATATCGATTTGCAATATATTTGGTTCAGCTTTCTATTAACCCAGATACTTATAGGCTAGTCCTTTCTTAACATCAATTATTTGAATTGTGCATATTATATGTATGTATTTGATTCCCGGTTCGGACAAAGTATTAATGTACGAGTATTTTTAGGGTTCCGTACCCTAAAAGGTAAAAAAAGGAACCCTTATAAGATCACTCTCTTGTCCGTCTATCTGTCCGTGTGTCAGCACCGATTTTCTCAGGAACGGGTGGACCTAGCAGTTTGAAATTTATACCAGATACTGAGGTCTATAGTCAATATTAGGTGTATAAAAATCAAGGTCCTGAGTCTACATAATAAAAATATGTGGGCAAATTTAGATTTTCGCGGAAACTTATAAGTACCAAAATTTACATTAATTTTCAACATTTTTATTTTACGGAATTTTTCCTTTACTTGTTTCGTAAGACCATGCTTTTAAGCAAAATTTTCAATTCTGGGTTAACCGGAAGTACCTTGTAGGTATTGGGTCAAAAACCTATATGGTAGTTCCCGTAAACCTAGAATCAGGAAATTTGGCAAAAATTAAGGTCTTACAGCACAAATAAAGGAAACATTCCAAAAAATAAAAAAGTTGTAAATTAATCGGTGTCCCCATACATACATAGTTGACGCTACCCTGGGTACGGAACTCTTCGTGCGCGAGTCCGACTCGCACTTGGCCGGTTTTTCCCACATGGAATTCCTCAGTAGGAGCCCAGATTCTGGCTTTGTGCCCCATTTAATGCAATAGGTTTGCTCCCTACATGAGACCGAAATATGACTCTTCGGCGTATATAGCCGCGATGATGTTGTGATATGAATATTATACTTGTTATTATAATATTATTTTTGCTTTTTATGGTCTACATGCTTACCTATCAAATGATTTACATTTTTGCGATGTCACGTTAAGTACCTACCTTTATCAGTTGATAAAAAAATTGCTTGTCAAGCAGATCGTTCTCACGGATGTTATTCATTGTTCGCACCTACGTGTTATGGTTCTTCATTATTTCTTGCCACTCTTGCCAGGTATAGCTTACCTTTATCTTGATAATATTTGATTGATTGTCCTGTAAATCTAATCTTTACTTTATGAAAAACCCATCTTTTTAAAGAAAAAATGATCATCTTATTGATCAAAATCATTGCAATATCTACCTCCTAGTAATTAAATTTATTGCCGTGGCCCCGGTCAATAAATTGTATATTATAGTATGTGATATTGCATTTCATTATGTACATAGGCCTCGTAGCATTCAAGATCGCCAACTTAGCATGCCAGTACGTCTTCCTCACTTATTGAAATTTGAGGAGTTGAAACAGATGGAACCTAATGATGAAATGCAGCTCAAAGCCTGTTGCCCAATATCCAACGAATATTCTCGAAGTCCGGTTCATAGAATCGCAATCAAGCCAATGTGATAAAATTTTTTGCTCATCAATTTGATCCAATAACAATTTAGAGACATTGTTTTTTTGCCTTGCACTGGTCCGTAACTCGGTAATATGTAAATATATCTTGTTGGCAAAAAAGCGGTAATTTGGACGTTGTATATTTGATATCTTATAAAGATAGTTGTCGTTTAAATTATAGGTTCTATAGATATTTTCGTTCCGTGGCAAAAAGTGGTTTAGAATTAGGAACTTTTTACACGCAGAAAATAATAGCCGAATCTTACTATAAACTTGTTGCTTAAATGAGTCGTTCTAATTGGACTATCTAAAAAGATATAAAAGCATTATAAGTGTCCAAATGACAAATGAGCGTTAAAGTGCTATAATATCTCTAAAATAAACATTTTGAAGGTCAACCTACCACTCAAAATAATAGCACCTTGTTTATTTTCCTGCTAACTTCAGAAGCCGATCAAGAAACAGACTAACATTAACATTACAATCAAAACAACATAATAAAAACCATTGCAGTACAGATGAATGGGGACATCAATAAGGTACTTATCACCTGTATCTAAAGTTGGACAGAGCTAAATCGGTCATGCTATGAACAATACCGTACTTATGACATCAGCTGTCACAATGGGCTACTAAGCTTGTATATTATGTTTGTCAGTAATATCATCGGGGAAGTGCGTGGATATGTAGGTACTACTATTGTACTTAAAGTTCAAGGATATATTTCAGGTACTTCCTAACACATGACATTTTATGATACGCACACCTTGTAGGTAGTTAATGAGATCAGCAAATCGATGTGTGGTCAATAAGGATCTTATTTATTTATGTTCACACATAACACTTAACAGAGAAAAGACAGAATACAGATAGAAGAGCACAAATGTTCTGCTTTTTTCAATAGAAATTTCTTCCAGCAGATCTGCGACAGGAAAGTTGGATAATAGACACAAGAAAACTTAAAATAGACTATTATAACTTAACTAATTGTATATAAATTACACATATACCTTAATTATAAATTAAAGATAAAAATACATACATATATACTAGCTGTTCCCCGCGGCTTCGCTCCCGAGGACCACCCCACAGGAACCGTTTTCGGGATTAAAAAATAGCCTATGTCACTCAGGAATGATGTAGCTTTCTATTGGTGAAAGATTTTTTTAAATCGGCCCAGTAGTTTCGGAGCCTATTTGGTGCAAACAAACAAAAAATCTTTCATCTTTGTAATATTATAGTATAGATAAAATTATAAGATGGTGGAGAGGAAAAGTTCTTTGACCTATTCCTTGAATAACGATACATTTTAAGATCTTATATCGTATGAAGAATTGTTTTACTCAAACAAAACAGCAAACTTTAATCTATAATTTCAGATTTGTTTTTAATATTGTCTCGGATCACACTTAACTCTGTTAAAGGAATCATGGCAGTATAACAAACAGTGATTTCTTCATTACTACATTACCGGCTGCAAGAAAAGGCTTATGTTTTTCTCGCGTATCTTGTATGTATGTTATATTTTTTATTACCGTATATCTTTCAAACCTCTAGACGGATATATTTAATTATATCATAGTTAGATGCGTCTTGACTACCCAAGTGTTCTTAAATATGTGACGAAAAAAAAACCAAACATGGCGGATTTTGGGCGCTATGTTGTGCGAATCCTAATTTTTTTTCTTCTAAACCCATCGTCCGGATATAAAAATGACGAGTTTTTTGAGGTCATGATTTTCTTCTTGTTAACTATATTTTTAGTTTGATTCTTAAGCAGTCGGGTTTTTGTTTATTTCTTTCTTTTTTTGGCAATATTTTTTTTCTAATTTCTTCTAAACATACAAGTGGTACATTTGTTTGTAACCACCTCTTAAAACCCTTCATTTTGATACCCGGACGAAGTTTTGGAAGAAGGAGGATCAGGTGTCAGCCAGCTTGCGAATATGTATTCTCCGACTGCACAATATGCACTATTAATGTGCATATTGTGCATATTGTGCGGTCGGTTGTCGGTATGCAATATTCATGTTTACCATCTTTTAGTTCGTTTCTTTTTTTTTTTATTGCGACGCCGCGCATATATTTTTACAAATCGATCGAAATGCATCGCATTGCGTCCATATAAACTTGCCTGCAATTTCGCTCAGTAAAAATTGCTTATCGGTGTGTTATAAATCGATTTGCGTCGAGGCATCAGGAAGGTCGCTTAAAAGTATATATCCTTTTGTTTATTTGTAATAGGTAATCTCTGGAAGAACTGAGCCGGTAATGAAACTTCATTGATAGAAAGCTACACTATCACACATATTAATTAGCAGAACACTGATGTATTCTAGACACTGTAAAACTAATAAATGCAAATAACATAATGGCATTCCTAGCACCGAGTTTCTCACCTCTAAATTATCGCAGAATTAATGTGACAAATTGTCATGCACGCGTTATTTGCTGTGATTGGCTATTGAAAATTCATTCAACCAATCACAGCAGATAACGCGTGCATGACAATTTGTCTCATTAATTCTGCGATAATTTAGAGGTGAGAAACTCGGCCTAAACCTACTTAAAGTAATCAAAACTCTCCGAGACATTTTGAAAAAAAAAAGAATATTATAATAAACATGCAACTTTAAGTACAGTTTAGATAAACATATTATCTTCTCAATCCTAAATAAAACCTATTTTAACATAACTTGACTAGATGAGTTTGTATTCATGTCATAATGTGACTAAAAACTATTAAGTTTTTATCTACTCTCATATCGTACTATTCGAATTATAAACTTCAAAACGAGTTTATATTGACATACTTTATAAAAACACAATACCGAAATTTAAAAATAGAATCTTATTTTAACACTTTTCTCTATCAAAATAATGTTATAATTTTTTTTCTATTACGATACAGGGCAAATCCAAGAAGTTAATATCAACAAGGAGTTTCCATCAATTATTTTTTTGTAATGGAAAGCATATGCGGGGCGCGCCATTTTTACCCGACTGCGGAAAGGTAATGTTGTTTTATAGTACATATTATAAATAGATTTGATTCCAATTTTTACTTGTCTGTGGCAACGCCCGCTTTAGCGCATACGCGGTTAATGCGGTGCGATGATGTGCTGGGTTTTGGCGCCATTCATACGTTTTGCTGTACTGATTTTTTCTTACTCTTTTGACTTTTTGCTTTTATTTAGTAGGTTCAATCCCAATGTATGAGTGTAGATAAAGTAGTGTATGAAACTGCACATAACTAGGTATTAAAACATTCGTGTGATACTTTTAAAAACCTCGCCTACGGCTCGGTTTTGATAACCCTTAGCAACAGTTTCATAAACTACTACTATCTATTTGTCAAGGCCAAGCGTAACCAAACAATTTACTATTTTACATAATATTTTCGCCATGGGACTGCAACCGAGGGAAAAATGCACGGTTACTGTCTGATGGGCTATGGGACCGAAACCGAAGGAAAAATCTACAGATTTCCATGATTGTTAAATTGCAAAATGTTATAATAACTAGGTAGATACACGATACAATGTAATAAAGCTGGTTACTTATATATTGCATTACCTACATGCAATCAACGTATTATTATGCTAAAATGGCAATGTATATGCATAGCTGGGGAATCAGGTGATACAACTGATACATGATTGATATGCACCAATTTGCAGTCTGCCCAGTTAAGCCTGATCCGCGGCAAAACGCGGTATGAAGTCAAAATGTATGAAATTTTTATTTGTTCTTTGCTTTTAAATATCAGGGAATACTGGACACCTAATATGAGCAGTGTCAGTGATTAAAGAACACTTGAATTCCTGTCGCTTAGGCGAAGGCGAAAGTTACAAATGTAAATGAAAGTGGTATTTACAAGTTCACAGTCACACAAACGTAATTGTGTTACTTAAAAGCTTCGACCTAGTTTTCTTTCAAAGGAAACTCTTATTTATTAAGAACGGAAGGTAAAACTTATGAGGTTTCTTCATTGTAGGTACCGACGAAAAAAAATGGTAAAATCCTTAATAACATAATAATGCCCTCGTAAATATTAAGTTTTCAAGTTGTTACTTATATTTAGCATGATCATGAGGTTAACTTACTAAAACTTATCCCTTCACACAAACTTGTATAATGGTCCGTCTGCCGAGCTTAATAAATCAATTTTACTTTCGTGTTTTGATTGTTTTTCACAGTACAAAGTTAAACATTGTCCGTAATCTTCTATTGAAAATCAGTCAACACAGCAGTAATGTTACGTTATGTTTTTTCCATCCACTGCCATTTTTAAAAGCTAGTATCCGCAGTGTAAGTCTTGGACAAACGATTTAATTTTGATGGATCCCGCAACGAAATTAATCAAACATCCTCCCACGGTTGTCAAGTACCTATTGACAATAGAAATAAATCCATCATAATACTCATATCACATCTGCCTAGCCTTTTCCCAACTATATTGGGGTCGGCTTCCAGTCTAACCGGATTCAGCTGAGTACTAGTGTTTCACATGGAGCGACTGCCTATCTGACCTCCACAACCCAGTAACTGGGTAACATGGTACCCCTTGGCAAGACCAGTGTCAGATCTCAAGCTTCTGACTACCCGTAACGACTGTCAAAGATCTTTAAATGACAGCCGGGACTAACAGATTAACGTGCTTTCCGAGGCACGAAAATCCATCATAATACTACCTACACTAATTTAGAACTTCGATGATTCGGGGAGTCCCCGGTTTCAGGCTCGTGTTGTGTTTTCATACCTTTTTAGGGTTCCGTTCCTCAAAAGGAAAAAAAAGGAACCCTTATTGTATAACTTCGTTGTCTGTCTGTCAGTGTGACAAAACCTTTTTCTCTGGAATGCCTGGAGGTATCAAGTTGGCATTAATATGATATAGGTACTCATGTCTGCAATTTCTTGGCTTTATGAAAAATCTAACTTGTAAATCAAGGTAAACAAAAGATAAAGCTTTTTGTGTTTATGGAATCGCAAGGGAATCAAAACCTAAACGGTTATTAACTTATTTGCAGTTTGTAAACAGACCGCAACCTATGTCGACAGCAAATATCATTTTGCCTCTTCTGTAGAGCAATGTTCGGTACTTTCATTGTTTATAAACGTCAGTAATGTAACCTTTTTTTTCTGATTTTACGGAACCCTTGGTGCCGCTACGTACGTAACCGCTTAATGAGATAAGGGTTTAACAAGTTTATGCACATAAATTATTACCTTAAATTCGCTTAAAGCTTACTCGTGCCTAAAAGATCAATACGAGCTTCATACACGGGGTATTTAGTATCCAAAGAGTTAGAAAGTCAAACTAATATTGGTTTGGTTGAAGTTTATTTGCTTACTGAGAATTAAACTATAATACAATTGAAGAATCCATATTAGAATTTAATTGTGGTCAAGGGTTTGTTTTGAGCGATCCGATTGGCTGGTTTTCAATGTTCACTGAAGGTAGACGGCGCCGGGGACGGCAGGGTACGCGGAATACGCCACTGGGGAGTACGCCGAGTACGGTACTACGCCGGCTGCTGGGTAGTAGCCAGCGTAGTCGACTCCGGTAGTGTAGGTCAGCAACTGGGGCTTGGGGTTCGGTGCAGCGAAAGCCACCGCCAACAGAGCGAAGAGGGCGAACTTTAAACAAAAATAAAAGAAAATTAGAGATTAGTTTTTAAAAGCTAATATTATTTGTGGATTCACTTCAAAAGGTCAACGGCACTGTTGTTTATGTCTGTAACACTTATCCAGAAAGGTAACAGATACTTATAAAAAACTGAAAGTATGCAACATTTAATTACAAAAATATAACTCACATAATATCTTCAAGTTTAAAGTGGAGGTTTTAACCAGCATTTATGGTAAAGGGTAAAATAACAAGAAACAGGCATAACTTGGGAGGTCTTTGAACTTTCAGGAGTAATCAAAACTTAAATAGAAAGTAAATTTAAACTGTGTGAATCAAACCCACTTCAAAAAAGTTTAACTAGAATATCGGGCCATCTTTTAGAGGTGTCTCTAGAGTTTACTAAGAATGAACTAAGTGCCAGTATTATTACAGAGGAAAGTTTCAACTCGTTCCAACTTTAATTGTTTCTTAAATAAAAGTTATATAAGTTACCCCCTTTTCAAAGAAGTTTGAAAATTCAAGTTTCTAATGTTTTAATTATAAATGGGATGTTGAAAGAGATACGAGACTTACGATTTTAGCGAACATGTTGATTGAGCGATGCAGTGTACTGAATCATACTTAGCTTCAGTAATGTGAAGCTTATATAACAATATATTAGCCTTGATCTTTATAATACATGATCTATTTTGTTAGGATGACAATATGTCAAACCAAAGCGAGGGCGATGAGGTCGTTGAACCGCGGGTTCTTTAGAATATTGACATCCTGACTCGCCTTGTTAGGAAACTGTATTGTTAATCCGAAGGTATCTACTTTGAAGCTTTGGAAGCGGTGATATATTTGTTCCTTTATACACGCTTGAGGATGATCTAAGTGACTAAAGATACACAAATTGCGTGCCTAGTATGCTCTAAAAGTAATAAAACTGAAACGACGCATAATTTATTCTTTTAAGTTTGCGTGTGGTAGCTTTTGTACAAACAAAGGCGGGCTACTTGCTGATGTAGAGCGCGTCTCCAGTACGTTTGTCTGTGCTCATAATTTACATTGATTCCCAACAGAATCATTTGTAAGTATAGGTTTTCCGTTATTGTTTGAGTGTCCAAGGACATGAGCCACCTATAAATGTTGAGGGAGGACGTGACATAAAAACAGTACGACTTTAAAACTTAAGTGTATCGGGAGTTACCAGGACTTGTAAAATAACTAAATACATACATTTCAAAATGTTTGCTAAACTGGTGAGTAGAGTTGCTAGTTTGATAAGATATTGTTTTTTAAGTTTTGTTTGTGCTTATTTATTCCCTCTTGCTTGAGGAAATAAATTTGCAGCAATATACGAATTATTAACCTGCATAGGGATTATTAAAAACCGGCAAGTTGGGCTCGCGCACGATGGGTTCCGTACCATTATCGCATAAAACGGCAAAAAATTCATATTTGTTTTATGGGAGCCTCATTTAAATATTTATTTTATTCTGTTTTTAGTATTTGTTGTTATAGCGGCCACAGAAATACATCATCTGTGAAAATTTCAGCTGTCTAGCTATCACGGTTCATGAGATACAGCCTGGTGACAGACGGACAGACAGACAGATAGACGGATCGCGAAGTCTTAGTAATAGGGTCCCGTTTTTACCCTTTGGGTACGAAACCCTAACAAAATACTTACTACGATTATACAGTACTATTTCCTACAAGAATTGATTACCTACCTTGGAGTGAGGCTGAGGTTCATAAGAAATCGTTTTTGTGCGTGATACCTGTAGTCTTCTCAAATAACGCGTACAATCACTGTATATAAATTTGTTTTGATATCAGTTCCCAGAGTCCCATTCATAAAGGAATGATTTTTCATTTGCGTAACAAGCTTATGTCACAAGCAGATCATAATAATATCGAGAAAACATCGAATTTCCTCGAAAGTATCAAATTATTACTCAGAAGTTGAAGGCAGAGATGTATAATGTATCACAGAGTTTTTGTTTAATTTAGTAACTATGATTGTTTTTGTTTCTACTTATGTTGAAGAGGATGACATATGTGGCATATTATAATAGTATTAATCTTTTAACACTTGCCTATAATAAAAAACCTCCTAAATCAATTGTGCCAGAGTCGAGGCCTATTAGATTTTCAATACATAACTACTTCAATGCTTCAATGACCTAGTCGTAGCTCATCATTCCTTTGAGTTAGAAACTTTTCACACTAATATTAACTTAAATCATACTTATATATCCTACTAATATTTGTGAGGATGGATGTATTATGTTTGTTACTCTTTCATGCAAAAACAACTGAACGGATCTGGATGAAATTTGGCACAGAGATAGGTTATAGTCAGGAATAGCACATAGGATACTTTTTATCCCGGGAATATGTTCCCTCGGGACAATTATCGACATTCACGCGGGCGAAGCCGCTGGCAGAAGCTAGTAATATTATAAAGGCGAAAGTTTGTATGTTTAGTGTGTTTGTATGTTTGTTACTTCTTCACGCCGTTTGGGCTGGGCGGATCTGGATGAAATTTAGCACAGAGATAGATTATAGTCTAGAATAGCACATAGGATACGTTTTATCTCGGTTATATGTTCCCTTGGGATATTTTTCGACATTTACGTAGGCGAAGCCACTGGCAGAAGCTAGTAAACTCATAATTTTAAATACCAATATTGATTTAAATAGATACTTGTCATACTTTAGTTACATTTAGGGCTAATCCTCACAAAAGATCAGGCATGATTAGCACCCACGCTCATTATAATCGTCCATGTGTATCGGGCTTTACCCTATTGCTGCGTATTATTAGGTCCTCGGATTCAGCCAACTTTGTAGATTAAGAGCCGCTTTGTTTTGCTGGCCAACTATCCCAACTACTATTAAGGCCACCTGGTCTATGACGAACCGACTCAGAGTCGTTGACTTTCCTAGTTGGTCTAATACTGGTATTCGTATTGTAATTAATTACGCATTAAATTAGTAGTGCCGACAAATTAGCGTTCTTTTGTTTTTCTTTAGGCTAAATAAAATAAACCTACTTTTTATGAGATGCTTTTGCCCTTTTGTTGAATAGTTAGGTACTGGCGTTATGAAAAAAACCGGCCAAGTGTGAGTCGGACTCCCGCATTAAGGGTTCCGTACCATTATCGCAAAATCCGGTAAAAAAATCACGTTTGTTGTATGGGAGCCCCACTTAAATATTTATTTTATTCTGTTTTTAGTAGTTGTTGTTAAAGATGCAACACAAATACAGCATCTGTGAAAATTACAACTGTCTAGCTATCAAGGTTCATGAGATACAGCCAGGTGATAGACAGACAGACAGACAGACAAACAGACAGACAGACACGGAACTCTTATAACCAAATGGTGGTCTTTTGTCGCATGGTGAACAAGAGTAAATGTTTAAAAATTGTGTTTTTTTATATCTTACTAGCGACCCGCCCCGGCTTCGCCCGTGATAAATTATACACAAAAACCTTCCACGTCTCCTACTCTTTCTATTGGTGAAAACCTCATGAAAATTCGTTTAGTGGTTTTTGAGTTTATCACGTACAGACGCGGCGGGTGGATTTATTTTAAAATACATATGTGTTGATAGTGTTCAACAAAGAGGGCCATATCATCTTCAGTAGTGGAAGCCTAAGCTATTATTAAAGAAGCTAATTAGCTAAGAGCAGTGGTGGCCCAGTGGTAAAGGCTGCGACTTACTTGTCGTAGGTCGTGGGTTCGAACCCAGGCAGGCGCTTTACTTTGTGTAAATTATTTCATCACCACTGCTCTCAAAACGTTGAAAGAAATCATCGTGAGGAAACCGGCATGTCCTAGAACCAAAAAATCGAAGACATGTGATATCCACCACCCCGCACTGAGGCCGCGTGGTGGATTACGGCCCATTCCCTCTCATAGAGAGGAGGCCTGTGTCCCATCAATGGGAACATTAAAAGGCTGAGTATATATATATATAAATACCAGCTGTCACACGCGGTTCCACCCGCGTGTAGCCCGCCCGTGTGTAGTAACCGCGTATAGTGATAGTGGTTCGTGCGGTGGTGCCTATTCCGATGTACCTATGAGCTTTATTACTGTAGTTTTTTAAAATCCGTTCAGTTTATCCAATCCTCATAAACTTTCGCGTGTGTAATAGTAGTAGGTAAGTCGTCTAGTGTAGTTAAAGATTTCTCAAACCTTTTTCTATTACAGATGATCTTATTCGCCGTGCTCGCGCTGGCCCTTGCGCGGCCGCAACTGTACTCCGGCTACGGAGGGTACCCGGCCTCCAGCTACCCGGGTTACTACGGTTATTCGGGTTACTCCGGCTACTCCAACCCCGTTGGCTACGGTTCTTACGGCACCTACGGAGCCTCCCCCTACAGTTACGGCTACGGCTACTATTGACCCTAAATATTTGATAATGCCAATCTTTACGCCTACCTATGTGATGTACCTTTATGTTAATTTCTTGCAATATTATATGTTTTAAAAATGATTATTATGTTTTATTTGGGTCCTGGTTTATTCCTCGTCACTACCCGGTGGCTCTGTGAGGACTCTGATAGGTGGAAATAATGTCAATCTAAATGCAACTAAATACTATGTTAAAATCAATATTGCCTCACGGCATTCTGCTTCCAATTAGACGCATTTGAATTTGAATAAGGACTGTTGTAAATAACCCGTACAAGAAAATGTATTCTACATAAATTAGCAAGTTCAAGCTCACATATCTACAGCATTTATGATTATTAATAACTGGCTGCAACAATGTAACGAATGCCTAGCACCGGTAGAGATGGATGCCGCCTAACGCGGATGTCGATTGTCTATGTATATGGAGCAGGTACATAGATTTATTCAGTACACTGAAGATCAAGGACACTTTTTATCTCAGTACGACAAGACTGCTAATCGGGGCGTGGTCGTTTGGATCTGTATATAAGCCGGGAGCGGCCGGCTAACATTATCACTTGTGACAGCAATCCCAAGTAACTCTACAACCATGTTCTTCAGACTGGTAAGTTGTCTAACCACGAATTGTTTTATTAATATTAATATAATATTTTAATCATCGATAGTACTCAACTATTAAATACCCTACCAGCAAATCTGACCATAAAACTTGATATTTTCTTACCATTATAATAAATGACCATAAGGGTCCTCTGCTAAATATTGGCTCAAATTGATCACAGAAATTTAACGCATAATAAACAGCTGTCATCTAAGAAAAACCTACAAAAGAACTAATCTCGAGCATGGGACGAAATTCTTCTAGAATTTGCCAAAATGTCATCCATGTGATAGTCCTCAAGACATTCAGACGTGAACAATTTTATCTTCAAATAAACTTGTAAAAGGTTGACCAAGTTATTAGGAAATACAACAATTCGGGTAAACGTTTTAGTGTCGTTTATCTTGTTAGCGCGAGATATCATCGCTGTAACGAGGGGACCGTGTCATTTGCCCAGCTATATCGTCCACTTTCAGGGCTTTTGACCGGTGTCCGTTTTATCATAATAATATGGTTCAGTTTTATGGTTTCACTTACCAAAAACGGTCAAAGCTGTCTGGAATTTTATTGCTTTAAAATAAAATTCTACAAAATTGTAGAAAATGACTATGCTTTCTTTTTGATGTTTTCAAAGGATAATTCCATGTAAAATCATATTAAATAATATGTACCTTATTTCTAATAACACTTAATTGATGAACAAGTGAAAATTATATAAGCTTAAAAGCTTATAAGTATCTATGCAATTACCGCATGTTGTTTTGGAGCTTTCATGATTTTGTTGTATTTTAAAAGTGCGATTGAAAATTGTTTTATTAATGATTCGACTCAAAATGGATGGTCTATGTTTTACTTAGATTTATGAATCTATTGTAATTATCAGCAATTCCAATCAATTCTTCCATTTTATTTATATGGTTGTATTTCTGTTAACAGTTCGCCCTCTTCGCCGTGTTGGCCGTGGCTTTCGCCAACCCCAACCCCAAGCCTGAGCCCCAATTGCTGGCCTACTCTGCCGGAGCTGCGTATCCCTACGGCTACGCCGCCGGGTACGCCCCCGTCGCCGCTGCGTACGCTCCCTACGCCGCTGCCCCTTACCCATACGGCTACTCCGCGTACTACGCCCGCTGAAAAGCTCACCAGAACCACTCCTGCTTGCTCAATGACACCGACTACCAAAATGTTTGATCATGTAAAACATGATCAAACATTTTGGTAGTCTCACCAGAACCACTCCTGCTTGCTCAATGACACCGACTACCAAAATGTTTGATCATGTTTTAATATAAGTTCTTTCGCAAATGTTTTTTGTTTAATTCAACATCATGTGCATGCTACCCACGTAGGTATGTGTGGAAGGTCCGGCATTTTGACAGCATTCAAATCGATGGCATAACCAATATTTATATTTTATTGATCCTAATCTACATGTAGGACGCGCGAGACAATATTATGGTTGACGTTTTGTTTTTGTGTGACGGTTTATAATGTAGGAAGTTATGATGATGGTTCTATTGTTCTAATGGTACCTATATCCAGCTACATAGCCTTCGACTGATGATTAGGGTCAGTTTCAATATTCGGTAGATCATATAACCTAAGATTTTAGCTGATACATACTGCTTACTTTTGAAAACCAAGAACTCAAACATCTCATTTTATTGTGTGTATTTTTAGATAGCTTACTTTAATCTCATGTTTTATTGAAATGTAGATTGCTTACATTTTTATTTACAAAATTATGCTGAAAATAATATCATACAGATGGCTGTAAAGTTTTTGACAGTCTGCTTGATAAACAATTAGCAAAACACCTAGAACTGCATGACTCCCAGTTCGGCTTTAAGCCTGGGCTGTCAACTGAGAGTGCAATCTTGTGTCTCTAGTAGACTGTACAATACTACACAGACAGAAGACTGGCTGGCACTATTTTGGCTGTTTTCTGGATCTGTCAAAGGCATTCGATCTCGTATGTTACGTTGTTCTGCGGCGTAAACTATAATGTGATACTACTTTACCACCTGAGATAGAATCAATATTTAAGTACTGGTATAGTAATCAAAATAAAAGTGTGAAGTGGGTTGGCTCGTACTCGGACGTGTATCGGCTGGAGGGTGGGGTGAGGCAGAAGGATCTTAGCTCACCCCAACTCTTCAACCTATACATGAACCAACTGATCGTTGAGCTCAGCAGCATCAATATCGGATGTCATGTTGACAGGGTGTGTGATATTAGTTATGCTGATGGTATGGTGTTGTTGAGCCCATCAATCGGTGCTTTGAGGCACCGGATAGCGATAGTGATATGCGAATTTTACGTGGTGAGTCAAGGGCTCAAATATAATGTCGCAAAGAGCGAACTAATGGTTTTCATATGAGCAGTGTAACATATTCTAGTATTACAAATGTCGCACTGTGTGGAGAACTCCTGCGAAGGGTAGACAAGTTTAAATACCTAGGCCACTGGGTCATCGAACATCTTAAAGATAATTGTGACATTGAGAGGGAACGTTGGTCGCTGGCTGTTCTTTGTAACATGCTGATCCGCAGGTTTACGCTATGTACGAATCCAGTAAAAGTAACAAAATCAACATATTTTTTTTGTATTTCACATAGGCCTACATGGGCATTTATAAAACGTAGACAAAAGGAGCATGGTTCGGGTTGGTCGTTTCGTGTGGAGAAAAACCGGCAAGAAACTCCACGGTTACTTTTAAAAAAAATGGTTTGGTTTCACAATATTTCTATGTTACAGCATTAGTGCTTAAATATGGGTGGACAACGTAGGCCCGACAATAAGTCGTAAGAAACTAATAAAGAAGATTATATAAACGAGATAAAAAATTAACAAATGTTAACAAGCATCGAGAAATCTAGAAGGCCTACAATGTTCACACATTCACAAAACAATCAGTAAAAGAATCTATACAAAGGTAAAAAAAAAGTATAACAGGACTAAATTTAACATGTGGCACAAATGTTGTTATCAGTGCTGTAACTATGCTTAGCAAAGGGCTATTTAAAGATGATTGAAAACCATTGTACAAAGTCTAATTAAAAGAAGGGAAAAAATGAGATTGAGAATAGTTAGATACATCCACATATTTGTGCCGTTTATGAGTTACCAGGAAAGCCGCTTGCGCAGAAGGAGCTAAAGCCAATTTTTTTATCTTCAACGCTTTTCAAAGCTTATTGTCAGTCCATCTACACGTGCAGCCTGTGGGTCAGTTTCACTCAGCGAGCATACATCGACTTACGCGTCCAATATAAAAGAGAAGAAACACCAAGTATGCTTTTAATTATTTAGAATAATTCGCCGGTAATAGAGTGCAATTGTCAACAAATTAGGGTACCTACCACTACTACCCTACTTTTGGTGTTTCTCTATTTTTTTTACATTTTTATTTCAAATAGTTTAGTTAATGGTACATTACGTAAGGACACATTATAGAGTATGTTCTTATTGGATTGGGCGCCGCGGGGTGACAGTCGCAGGCACAAACACTGAAACATCTGCTCCTGACATTGAGCTCACGTAACTCTGCAGTGGGACACAAATTATTCTATAGTTATTGAACCGAATGTTCATGTATAATGTTTTAATAAGTAAATAAACTTTTATTTCCGACAAAGTCCATAGGAATTACTTAATTTACTTAAAAAACTAGCGTTAGTAGGTACAGACATGAAACATGCAGCTACACTTCAGTGTAGCTGTATGTTTTATGCTGCATCCACCTCTGCATCATCGGAGAATCCCACTGATCTGTGTACACACTGAGAATACCTAATTTGGTACCGCCGCGAACACGTGTCATCAGAGAGACACATATTTTTCTAATAATGGCGGCGAAACCATCAATGTATGTGTCCGCAAACATCCCTGACGCACTGCAACGCCATAGCATCCTCAACAGTTCTCTGAGTGCTTTATTATATTAGACGCGCTGAGTGAAACTGACCCACTGTGGGCCTGTATGGCCTTTGGTGTGCAGCCGCACGTGTAGAAGGACTGACAATAATCTTTGAAAAGCGTTACTTTTACCTGTTTCGTACATCGCGTTAACCTGCGGATCAGCATGTTACAACGAACAGCGAGCTACCAACGTCCCCTCTCAATGTCACAATTATCTTCAAGATGTTCGATGACCCAGTGGCCTAGGGCGAAGGCCACATAGAAATGACATCGGGCGCGGACACGGCACGGGCTACTTCCTATTCCATTCAAATTTCAAACAAAATGCATGGCAATAAAGCGCAATTTGATCAGGCGCGTGCGCCGAAATGGCGCGTCATAACCACGTCCGAGCAACGACATACCGTGTGTCCTAAACTGCGCTTTATTTCCATGCATTTTGTATGAACGGAATAGGAATGGAATAGGAAGCCGCCCGTGCCATGTCCGCGCCCGACGCCATTTCTATGTGGCCTGCGCCTAGGTATTTAAACTTGTCTACCCTTCGCAGAGGTTCTGCGACATTTGGAATACTAGAATTTGTCACACTGTCTGCTTAGAAAACCATTATTTCTTCTAGGTGTTTTGCTAATTGTTTATCAAACAGACTATCCAAAACTGTACAGCCATCTGTGTTATATTATTTTCAGCATATTTTTCTAAATTAAAATGTAAGCAATCTATATTTCAATAAAACAAGAGATTAAAGTAAGCTATCTAAAAAATACACACAATAAAATGAGATGTTTGAGTTAGAGTTCTTGGTTTTCAAAGGTAAGCAGTTTTTATCAGCTAAAAGCTTAGGTTATATCTACCGAATAGTGAAACTGGCCCTAATCATCAGTCGAAAGCTATGTAGCTGGATATAGTTACCATTAGAACAATAGAACCATCATCATAACTGCCTACATTATAAACCGTCAACCATATTATGTCTCGCGCGTCCCACATGTAGATTAAGCTCAATAAAAAATAAATAATTGGTTATGCCATCGATTTGACAGCTGTCAAAATTCTGAAGCTTCCACGCATGTGAGCGCGGATACCTACGTGGGTAGCATGCCCATGATGTTGAATTAAACAAAAAACATTTGCGAAAAAACTTATATTAAAACATGATCAAACATTTTGGTAGTCGGTGTCATTGAGCAAGCAGGAGTGGTTCTGGTGAGCTTTTCAGCGGGCGTAGTACGCGGAATAGCCGTATGGGTAAGCGGCAGCGGCGTAGGGAGAGTAAGCAGCGGCGGCGACGGGTGCGTACCCGGCGGCGGCGGCGTAGCCGTAGGGATACGCAGCTCCGGTGGAGTAGGCCAGCAACTGGGGCTCAGGCTTGGGGTTGGGGTTGGCGAATGCAACGGCCAACACGGCGAAAAGGGCGAACTGTAAACATAAATACAACCATATAAATAAAATGGAGGGATTGGAATTGATGATTACAATAGATTCATAAATGTTAGTAAAACATAGACCATTAATTTTGAGTCGAATCATATAATAAATACACAATATTTAATCCTACTTTTAAAATACAGCAAAGATCATGAAAGCTCCAAAACAACATGCGATATTTGCATAGATATCAGCGCAGCGTTATTTTCTTTTTAATATCGTTGCACATGCTGAGATAGGAGCCTTTTTGGTCTCGCACGGGGTAATTTACTTTTATTTTTGTTTGTGTTTTGCTTAACTTGTGTCTCCTGTGTGGGTCACAAATTTGTTTTTCTTTCTTTCTTTCAGTTACTTATAAGCTTTTAAGCTTATATAATTTTTACTTGTTCATCAATTAAGTGTTGTTAGAATTAACCTTAATTACTTTCAATCAGTTTTATACTTTGTAATAAGTAGATATTATTTAGTAACGGTGATTTTACATGAAATTATCCCTTGAAACATCAAAAAGAAAGCAATTTATTATTTATTATTATTATATTTTTTATTTTTGAATTTTATTTTAACCAATAAAAACCCAGATAGCGTTGGCCGTTTTTCGTAAGTGAAACCATAAAACTGAACCATATTATTATGATAAAACGGACACCGGTCAAAAGCCCTGAAAGTGGACGATATAGCTGGGCAAATGACACGGTCCCCTCGTTACAGCGATGATATCTCGCGCTAACAAGATAAACGACACTAAAACGTTTACCCGAATTGTTGTATTTCCTAATAACTTGGTCGACCTTTTACAAGTTTATTTGAAGATAAAATTGTTAAAGTCTGAATGTCTTGAGGACATGGATGACATTTTGGCAACTTCTATAAAAAAATCATCTCATGCTCGAGATTAGTTTTTTTAGGCTTATCTTGGATGACATCAGTTTACTGTGATCAATTTGAGCCAATATTTAACAGAGGACCCTTATGATCATATTATAATGGTGAGACAATATCAGATTGGATGGTCAGATTTGCTGGTACGGCCATATAATAGTTGGAAAAGAAAAGAAAGAAAAAGTGTTTATCTACACTCACAACGTAATGTTCCAAATACGAATTCAAAAAATATTGTATAAACACGTACTTTATATTCGTGGATAGGTAAAATTAAAAAAAAAAAACCATTACAGTTCAACATTTTCCTTCGATTTTCAAACAACTGCATCATAAAATAACTTTTTAATTTTTATAGCACACTTTTACTTTTTAATTTTCTGGCGCGTATGGGCTGTAGTAAAGAAGTTTCATTGTCTGTGGATGCGCGCGCTGCGCAATAAGAATCTAAATTGCCCGCCATACCAAATATTTTTCCCTTTCCACTTTTTTTTATTTCAACTGTGTGAGTGAAGATAAAGTAGTGTATGCAACGGCATATAATTAGGTATTAAAACACTCGCGTAATATTATTATCAAATTCGGCTTCGCCTCATTTGATAAACCTACGCTCGTGTTTTAATAACCCCTATTATATGACCATTGCATAAACTACTATTATTTGTCACAAAACGACATACAATATACATACTTAAGCTTGCTTGCCGGCTTGCTTTTTTGCTTGGGGATTATTAAAATATAATATAAATATTAATAAAACAATACGTGGTTAGACAACTTACCAGTCTGAAGAACATGGTTGTAGAGTTACTTGGGATTGCTGTCACAAGTGATAATGTTAGCCGGCTGCTCCCGGCTTATATACAGATCCAAACGACCACGCCCCGATTAGCAGTCTTGTCGTACTGAGATAAAAAGTGTCCTTGATCTTCAGTGTAATGAATGAATCTATGTACCTGCTCCATATACATAGACAATCGACATCCGCGCAGACGGCGGCAGATGTTTTAATGTTTGTGCCTGCGACTGTCACCCCGCGGCGCCCAATCCTATAAGAACACTCTATAATGTGTCCTTACGTAATGACCTTTAACTAAACTATTTGAAATCATTCTGTAAAAAAAAAAAAAATATATATATTTCACCGGTAATAGAGTGCTCCTCTTTAGGGTTCCGTACCCAAAGGGTAAAAACGGGACCCTATTACTAAGACTTCGCGATCCGTCTGTCCGTCTGTCACCAGGCTGTAACTCATGAACCGTGATAGCTAGACAATTGAAATTTTCACGGATGATGTATTTCTGTTGCCGCTATAACAACAAATACTAAAAAAAATCTTTTTTACAAAATTTACAACCGACTTCCAATCAAAAACACTGCAAAGTGAAAAATAACTTCAACGTCGGAAGTGGGTGTTCCTGTTTTCGTTTCTTCGTTTTTTGACACCGACTTCCGAAATTGAAGTTATTTTTCACTTTGTAGTGTTTTTGTTTGGAAGTCGGTTGTAAATTTTGTACAAAAGTTTTTTTTATTTTTCAGTTTTTGTTGTGGTACATAATGGACCAGTTCTATAGGCTAGGTACCTATAATGCCAGCGGCGGGTTCGCGGTGAGTGCTAACGCGTACCCGTGTTCCCGCCATAAGCGGCACAGGAGGACACCGTGGAGTTTTAGTGGGTTAGAGTCCCACATAACTGCGCTATCTCCCCGTGGTAGCGCAGTATGCATGAGCATTTCTCCACGCAAAAAAAAAAAAAAAAAAGGTACCTATAATGCCCAAAGTGAAGCCAGAATAGATTAACCCAATAACATGAAACTTAAATAAACAAAACTGGTGGAATGTCGCTTACCATCAGGTGAGATAGTGGTCAAGCGCGAGACTATAACAGATAAAAAAAAAAAGTGAGTATACCAGGGTGAACTATTCACACCTGCGTACCCCTTTGGAGCGTACCAGTGTGATGTTATGTTATGAAATGGTGTAAACAATAAACAGCCGTCATTTATTGAAGAGTTCTGATGTATATCTCCGAAGTTCTTCAGATCTTGATAAAAAATAAATGGGACCACATGGCAAGTACCAGCTTTCGAATAAAAAAAGAATCATCAAAATCGGTTCACCCAATAGAAAGTTCTCAGGACACATAAAAAAAAAATATGCAGTCGAATTGATAACCTCCTCCTTTTTGCGAAGTCGGTTAAAAACAGAATAAAATTAATATTTAAGTAGGGCTCCCATACAAAAAATGTGTTTTTTTTTTTTTAAATTGCGATTATGGTACGGGTCCCTTCGTGCGCGAGTCCGCCTCGCACTCGGCCGGTTTTTTTAGCTAGGGAAATGGTAAATATCGGCCTTATACAGCTGTAATTCAATAAAGTAGGTAGGTACAAAGGTCTTAAATTATCCCAATCGTTGAAATATTATACATAAGTGGGATATGTAAATATCCTACTCAATGACCTACTCATTGTAAATACAGGACAAAAAAGTACTCATGCATATAGAATTTTAAACGATTTAACAAGTCACTGTCAATACCATAAGTATCCTTAAAGGTTGTTAGGTTAGAAAATATTTTACGACATTGACGATTTGATCACAAATAAAACACAAAACATAGGCGGAACTGTAATTTATTGTGCGATAAGAACCAAACGGATCACTGCCAATACTTTAGAACCTTCGAGCACTTATTGCTGCGTTCAGTAGTACTTGTACGCGATGGGTGCCGCGGGATACGAGGCGATGGAACCCGCGGGGTAGGAGCCAAGGTAGGGGGCGCTGTACTGCAGTGGTGCACCTGGCAGGGCTGCGTAGCTCAGCGCAGGCGCATATCCGAGCGGGGCCCGGTATACGGAAGGAGTTAAAATGGCCGCTCCTGAATCGGGCGCGGGCGCCGCGAACGCCACCGCCATGATCATGAGGAAAGATAACTGGAAATTAAGAATTCATTTTTTTAAATAGAAATATCATTTACAGTAACTAATGTACGTATTTAATAATTAAGGTATACCCTAAAAAACTTAGCATTACATAGCGTTATCAGCCTATAATTTTCCCACTGCTGGGACACATGTCTTTTCTATATGAGAGAGAATGGCCATACTCTACCACGTGGGCCCAGTATGATTTGGTAGATGTCAAATCTCTTAGTTAGAATGTTTAGTTCTAGCACATGCCGGTTCCCTCGCGATGTTTTCCTTCACCGTTTTGAGATCAGTGTTGATGTAATAAATCATACAAAGTAATGCGCGTGCCTGGGTGGGTAGAAACTGCGATCTAGATTCGTAAGTCGGGGTCTTACCTAACCACTGGGCCACCACTGTTCATTAAAAAAACCGGCCAAGTGCAAGTCCGGCCCGCACACGAAGGGTTCCGTACCATTATCGCAAAACACTGCAAAAAAACCACGTTTGTTGTATGGGAGCCCCCCTTAATTTATTTAATTTTAATTTAATAATTATTATTTTTTGATGTGAATACACAACTAAACATTCTGTGAATATTTTAAGCGTCTACCTGTTGCCGTTATTAATATCGAGCATAAAACGGCCAAAAAATCACGTTTATTGTATGGGAGCCCCCCTTAAATATTTGTTTTATACTGTTTTTAGTATTTGTTGTTATAGCAGCAACAGAAATACATCTGTGAAAATTTCAACTATCTAGCTATCACGGTTCATGAGATACAGCCTGGTGACAGACGGACAGACAGACGGATCGCGAAGTCTTAGTAATACGGTCCCGTTTTTACCCTTTGGGTACGGAACCCTAAAAACCGGCCAAGTGCAAGTCTGATCGACTCGCGTATCGAGGGTTCCTTATAAACAAATATATTCACCGACATTATTAGGTAAAATACTTCGTGTGCGAGTCCGACTCGCACTTGGCCAGTTTTTTTTTTTTGCTTTGTGTTTAATATGTGTATCCAAATAATGCGAAACTATTAGCGTTCCTCGTTATCACAGCACTCTAAAAAGTGTAAATTCAAAGTATACATTTAAATAAGACTTCTGCTAAGCAATTGCTGAACACCGTCAATATTTTTATAAAAAAGTTTTTTATAAAAACGATTCGGCATCACTAAACTAAATTAACTCTACCATCGGAGTCAACCAGCACGTGTTTGAAATGCCTTAGACACAGTCAGTAATTAATGTTTATAGAGACACAAATTGTTTAAATAAAAATTCGGTGTGCGTAAATGTCTATGTCTACCCTTGAACTGCTATGAACTGCCTTGAAGTAGAGCTTTGACTTTGTGGCAAATAATGCAATTAATTAGCTTATACTGTAAATATGGAAAACGTATTATTTTGAAGAACAGAATTTAATTGGATAACAACATTTAATTAGATAACAATAACACAAATTAATGCGTCACATAGTTATTATAACTGCGTAGTTATTATCACATGACAACTTAATCAAAATAATTAAAATGCCAAACTCATCATCTTTAACTACTTCAAAGTCATAGGAGGATCAAAAACTAAGTAATAATATAATTACCTCTTTCTAATATTATAAATGTGAAAGTTTGGATGGATGTGTGAATGTATGGATGTATGTTTGTTATTCATTCATGCCAGAACGGCTGAACAGATCTGGGTGAAATTTGGCACAGATAGATTACAGTCTGGAATAGCACATAGGCTACTATTCATATCGGTATAGTGTTCCCTTGGGATGATAAAAAGCTTTGCACGCGGGTGAAGCCGCTGGCAGAAGTTGTCTCAACATACATAACACCACGTCTATATTCTCCGGAGGATTAGACCTATAGTACTATATACTTCGCCAGTATGTGTGTTATATCCCAAATAGTTTCTAATCAAAACGGTTTCTTATTATTTATTTGTGTCAGACATAAAATCCATAGTTTTGTTGTTACATACAAATACTTATAAACTATGTTAGTCACTTAAAATCAGATACAAATAAAATACATACACAGCAGAAAAAACCATGAATCAATAAAACCAAAAACAGACAGAACTCCTCACTAATATAAAATGGAATAAAACTCACTTTGAAATTTCAAAATCGAATCACACTAAAATCAAAAAAAGAATATTTTTTTATACATTCTGGTACTTGGTTTTAATAATAATTTTAATAAATAAAAATAAAATATTGAAATTTGAGAAAATCTATTAGTTATTATTCTCTAAAAACACATTTGATCTTAAACATGATCCCACAGGAAAACAAGGATTCTAAATTAAAACAAAGTAAATAGCTACAGTCTTACCAGTTTGTGCATGTCGCTGGGTATGCCTCGTTCACAGGGGTGAATGATGCCCTACGAAGGGCCGAAAGCATTTTTATACTCCCGTGCTATGCAACCTGCAATTGCAATAGCATTGACCTTAACAGGACGACTTTATGCAAGGGTGTTCATTTTGGAACCAAGAGATATTAAGATCAATTTTTACAAACCGCGGCGCAGCAATCGAATTTTTCTTAAAGTTCTAGAATTACTTATTACTATTTGTATGCGAATTTATTGCACTTAATGAAATGTTTCTCCTTAAAAGCTTTAAGCTAATCTAGTTAGTTGTAATTTATGGCATTATCAGTTTAAGGAAAGATAGAAAATTTTTATGTAGATTAGATAGTAATTATAATAGTGTTGACCTAATCAACCAGGTGGACAGCTATTACAATGTATACGTCATGGACTAAGTGATTAATTAAGGCACTATGTATAATGCCCGGGCAATATGAATCAAGTCAAGGCAAATCGGACAATGTAATGAATACTGATATATGAACTTCATTATTTATCACATTGTCTGGTCATTGTGAATACCCCGATACGGATAGGTTAGGTTCGAAGCGGATCCGGAAGCAAGAAGTCGCTGAGACATTAGAAAATTTCTTTACCAACATTCCGTTAGAGGTTACGAAGTCTCTTCCCTCCTCATCTAAATTAGCTGAAGCTCTTCTTAAAGAAAACTTTACTAAATACATACCAACCTTTAAATTTAAATCAATATGTATTGATACAATTAAAAACGCGTTCAAAAGTCTCAACGTAAAAAATACTGAAGACTTGTGGGGGATATCCGTTAGGGTTCTTGGAGATATTATTGACTCAATTGCTCCTGTCCTAACAGGCATATTCAATCAATGTTTGGACAGCGGCACTTTTCCTGACTTAATGAAACACAGTAAAGTAGTACAAATTTTCAAATCAGGCTGTAAGAGTGATTCCTCTAATTATAGGCCTATATCCGTGCTTCCAGCATTGAGTAAAATCTATGAAAAAATCATGCTGGAACAGATGTTGTCTCATTTCAATTCAAATAAGATCTTGCATAGTCAACAGTTTGGTTTCACGAAAGGTAGGTCGACAACGGACGCGGGAGTGAAACTCATCAGCCACATCTTGGAATCTTGGGAGAAGTCCCAGGATGCCATTGGCATTTTCTGTGATCTCTCGAAAGCGTTCGACTGCGTCGACCACAACACACTGATCTGTAAATTACACCACTACGGAATTCGAGGAAAATCTGCTGATCTTGTGCTTTCCTATTTATCAAACAGACAGCAAAAAGTAAATGTCAATGGGGCGACGTCCTCCGGGTCTCTAGTCAAGATGGGCGTGCCCCAAGGTTCAATTCTCGGCCCTTTCCTTTTTCTTGTTTACATTAATGATCTCCCTTTTATGATGGCCAAATTATCGGATATAATTCTATTTGCTGATGATACTTCGCTAATTTTTAAAATAGATAGGAAAGATACGGATCTCTTACATGTCAACGAAAGTCTAATTGTTCTCTCTAAATGGTTCGCAGCTAACAATCTTTTACTGAATGCGAAAAAAACAAAATGTCTGAAGTTTTCCTTACCAAATGTACCACAACGTGACCTAAATTTAAATCTTGACGGCAAAAATCTTGAATTAGTATACTATGCTTATTTCCACAGTATTATGTCTTATAGCATTCTGCTGTGGGAATCAGCAGCAGACGTTGACTCAATTTTCATCTTACAAAAGAGGGCAATCCGCGCAATCTATAAAATGAGTCCACGAGAGTCCCTCAGAGAAAAATTTAAAGAGATCGATATACTGACTCTACCTTCTCTTTATATATTGGAATGTATTTTGTATGTCCGCAAAAATCGAGGGCTTTTCAAAACTAGAAGCGATTTCCATAATTTAAATACACGCAGTAAGCATGAAATTGTAATACCCAAATTCAGATTAACGAAAACTAGCAAGTCTTTTCTTATAAACAGTATACGCTTTTATAACAAGTTGCCAAAGCCAGTTATAGAATTGACAGATGGAAAGTTCAAAAACTACATCAAACGTGTCCTTATTAAAAAAGCATATTACAAAATCAAGGACTACGTTGAAATAAAAATTTTAGCTCCTTCTGCGCATGCGGCTTCCCTGGTAACTCATAAACGGCACAAATATGTGGATGTCTCTAACTATTCTCAATCTCATTTTTACTTTTTTTCTTTCTTTTAATTAGACTTTTTACAATGATTTCAATAATCTTTATAGCCCTTTGCTATGAATAGTTACAGCACTGATAACAACATTTGTGCCACATGTTAAATTTAGTCTTGTTATATATTTTTATTTATTTTTTCCTTTGTATAGATTCTTTTACTGATTGTTTTGTGAATGTGTGAACATTGTAGGCCTTCTAGATTTCTAGACGCTTGTTAACATTTGTTAACTCTCTCGTTTATACAATTTTTTTTTTTTAAATTTCTTACGACATATTGTCGGGCCTACGTTGTCCCCCCATATCTAAGCACTACTACTGTAACATGGAAATATTGTAAAAACAAACCAATTTTTTTTAAAAGAGTAACCGTGGAGTTTCTTGCCGGTTCTTCTCCACAGGAAACGACTAACCCGAACCGTGCACCTTTTGTCGACGTTTTATAAGTGCCCATGTAGGCCTATGTGAAATAAAAAACATTTGATTTGATTTGATTTGATCTGAAGAGAGCGAACCTGCGCGGGTCTCCGTCATCTTTGTTGCTTAAATAGTAATCGTACTTAACTACCATACTGATTCTATATTAAAATCAATGTCAACATGTCAAATGTCAACAACCACAAAATGGCGACAAACACCTTAATTTAATTTTTTCACATTTAATTTAAAATTTTAACACAATATTTACCTTTTTTGTTGGTAATATTCTGATGCGCTGTTAAATGTACTTCAATATTGCAGACGGCGTCATTAAGCTAGCCTTTCCCGTTTAGGAGTAATTTGGTGCTATGTCACTGGCACTTTTTCATAGCTCGTTAGTGTAATAATTTAATAAAACACAAACACATATTTTCATTACCCCGACCAAGAAGTGATGGGCATTATTCAGAAAGCACGGTCAATTAAACTATTACAATCGTTTTTAGCTAATTGCCTACACATATTGGGCAATTTTCAAATTGTCTGGGCATTATGGATAATGCCATATAATAATAACAAAAAAAAATCAGCAACAATCAACAACCATCACCATCACCACCGCAACATCACCATTAATTAAACAAAAAGACTTATTGACAACATAATAACCCACACAGTCTAGATCTTTGTTAGAAAGCGATGAAAATTGTTGTTGTGCGTTGCGTCATTGAAGTGTTTTTGAAAGTGTTTCTAAACTTAGAAATTTAGTTTGTCACAAGACTCTCCTGCCTTCCAATAATATTAATAAATTTGAAAAAAATAAAGAAAAAAGAAAAGAAAGAAAATATATTTATTTGACACAGACTAAAAGACACAACATAATATTATACATCAGATAAAATACAAATAAAATAAAAATATAATAAAGTCTGACGTAAGAAATTAGTAGGAAAGTATGCCTCACGGCTGCGCCAAAAAGGCCCAGTTCAGCAAAAAAGCCAGACAACTAGTGCCTGACGCTGGTTTTCAACAGGACCTGATGTGTGAGGTGACGAATGTAAATCAGTTTTTTACTGGAAAGTAAATTAATTTCAGATCTAACTAAAGATCACCAATGCATGTTCATAGGCGAAGCAATTATGATTATCCTAATAAATGTTATTCTTCTCCTACTGTAATATTTATACTTATATGTTTGATATTTATAATGAAACAATTAAGCCTATTGCAGAACAGATTTAGATCAAATTGGAAATATAGATATAGGCTTTTGGCCTAGAATAGAATATAAAATACTTTTTATCCCAGTACTGCATTCACGAGGGATACTTTTTGTGATTCACGCGGGCGAAGCCAATGACAAAGATAGAATAGGTAAGTACGATTACTATTTAAGCAACAAAATCGACGGATGTACGCTGTGCGGCGCTCCTATTTCTGTCTGCAGGGTCTAAAGTAACCTAGCATGAAGGATATGAAGGGAGCTGGGTTCGCTCGCTTTGCTCGTTCACTTCATCTCTCGTCATCTCCTTCGTACGTAGCCTATCTGTGCCGGGGTGCCCTAAGCTGCTCGCTTCGCTCGCTCTTGGACTAAGTTATTCACCATAATTAACGAATTGCCCAACCGTTATATACCAATATTCATAATGACCAGACAATGTGATAAATATAGAATTTTAAATCACTGTCATCATTGCCCGATTTGATTTGACTAGATTCATAATGCCCGGGTATTATTCATAGTGCCCTGATTAATCACTTGGTCCATGACATATGTATATCATACTATCTTTGTCACAATCTATTAACCGTCAATTTACCAGCAAAAGTAACCTGATAACTGTTGGATATACAAACTTATTTGTTTTGTATATACGTAAATTTGAATTTAAAAAGGTAGTTTTTTTGGAATAGGTTTTTTTTTTGACTTTTTGTACACTGTGACACTTGTGTTTGGTACCGTGAAATAGCGGCAATATACTGTGTATTTTCTCCATCTAAATCTGGTTTATCTTCTTCTTCCATAACTCTCCTACAATAACAAGTTAACATCACATCCATTTCTTGCATTCATAAATTAAGATTGTACTCTATATATTGTATGCAGATTATAACGACATGATTGCTCTTTGCTTTTTCCATAAATTATTCCAAAGTTGGTGTTATTCTTATTGTATGAATATTTAATGGCGTGTGTTGAGCGCAGTGCATGACACCGACCACGCGGCCTGGCCTTGGTAAAGGAGTTATCTCCGAGCCGCTACAGATCGACTAACTCACTAGACCTGTTGTTGCCAATGCTCCAGAAGTTATATAGAGCTGATAGTAGATCAAGATTTTTTTTATTTTATTTTTGTTTTTGCATAAGCTCAGTCAAAATAAAGTTGATGAACACATAAAAAGCTATGAGTTTTCTGTTGCAGATTTATTTAGTTTTTGGTAGGAAAGTTGTTTCTTAGTTGTAAGTTCCGAAAATAAGGATATAACCACTTTGGTGAAACTCATTCCTAAGGTGGTTCTAACACCCAGAAAGTTTCCCTGATAATGTTATTGATATCATTTCATTAACTGGCAGAAAATATAATTGGGTAATGTTTTGTTAAGATTTTAGGTATGTATCTCTTTGCAGTTTTGATTTTTTTGGTAAGCTGTAGGTTATTATCAATTATTTGGGATATCGAAATTATAGAAATCTGTTCATTATAATTTACTAACGTTCACCTAGTTATCCTAGGTACCTATTCGAAAAATGTAAGTAATTTTTTTTCTTGTTGGTGTATCATTGCTGATAATATGGAGTAATAGTGTGGGTATCATCCACTCTATATGCATCTAAGTTATTATTATTGGCACTTACAAGCGTTACTTTAGTTTGCATTAAAATTTAGATACGAGGCATTAATTGTAATATCAGATCACTTGTTGATCGTCTGACGGCTGTATTTAAATTAATTTATCCATTATTTCTATTCAAACACATCCATGTAAGGAATTATTACTGTTTTCAATTAGAATTTTATAAATGATACCTTTTAACAATGAATTTTATTGGACAGAAATGAGTTTTTAACTTTATTGAGAAACTAGGGAAGACATGTTTATGGTATAAATATTCAATAGATAGTGATTGACGTTATTAGCCTTTCATTGCCTATAGTGCTTCCTGCTTTGCTTTCGTAATTTTCTGCCCAGTTTCGATAAATTAATAAACTTTATAGTGTTTTGGTCTTGTATCGATACTGGTCCATTGACGTCAGTTCAGGGGTCAGAAATTATAATCATATTAAACAGGCACACTTAATTTATTAATAAAAAAAAATAACAAGCGAAAAGCTTATAATAATAATCAGGAGTCCTATGATACAATCAAATCCGTAGTCTTATAATCGGCAGTAGATTCATCAGTTTTAAAAATTACTTTTTATACACATAACTGTAGGGGGACGCGTAGGTTGATGCATAGGCTAGGGGGCCAACAGGTGCAACGGGGGCGACTGGGGCAACAGGAGCAACAGGAGCCACAGGGTTGTATAAAGGTGCCAACTCTTCAACACTGTACGAAGATCCGTAGGTTGGTACTGCGGGCACCGTGAATGGTGCAGAGTACGCTCCAGAAAGGGGCGCGTATGGTCCAGGGAAACTTGTGTAGGCTGCAGGGTACGCCGTAGGGTACCCGGCAGAGTATGTTGCGGAGTACGCGGCAGGCAATGCAGCTACGGGTGCTTGGTTGTAGAACTCTGCTGCGGTGTAAGCGGCCCGTGATTGGTAGGGAGGAAGAGTGCCATAGCCGTAGTAGTATGGCTTAGCTGACACCGATGCGATGAGAGCCAGGACAGTGATCTGAAAGTAGATGGATGTTTTATTATATGTCACATTTTAAAAAGCAGAATATGAAATGAGGTTACTTAGGTACAGTATACCTTGTTACAGTAACAAACAAGGTTTAACTACAGCTTAAATGGGAATAACAGGTCTCGAAGAATAGATGAGACTAACAATTAGTATTAATGCTAAGGTTGAAACTTAACATTGGTAAATCGAACGTTAAAAGTCTAAACAGTTCACACAACACACAAAAGAATAAATACATCCTAAAGTAGTCAAAATACTAATCTACTTACCAAACTTGACTTCGACATTTTGTATTTTTTGGTGTGAATATTATTTCACTTGTTCAGTTTGACACTCTTCAATTTGCACTGACTGACATGAAAAATGTCCTACCTTATATATTTGGCCGAGTTTGGGGACAAATATAGAGACAAATGAATATTTGTGTGGAAGAAATGACTCTTTCAATAGTATTGCCAAGGCCTTGTTGAACGGCTCTTAGAGAAACAAAAGAATACATAATCGTAGCGAAGAAGTGTAAAGGCAGATACACACGTGTCAAAATTGTTGTCTATTGTCCTGGCAAAGTGTGGCGAGTCCGGCTAGAGACACAAAAGCCAATGAATTCATTACAGCCTCTGTACACATGGCGAAATATTTTAATCTGGCATGAAATTAAGTTAATATCATTTGTTTCCAGTTCCCGTATCTCTAGTGACTAGTTTTGAAATTCGTTCTATTTTTAACCGACTTCCCAAAAAGTAGGAGGCTCTATGTTCGACTGTAAAAATATTATTTTGTATGTTCACCGATTTTTCCGTCAATTTTGGACCGATATTGAAATTTATTTTCGTGTTTGAAAGAGTTGTACTTTTTACCCGACTGCCGAAGGAGGGTAATGTGTTTATTAGTCTATGTATGTAAGTATGTATGTATGTGTGTATGTATGTATGTATGTATGTTTGTTCCTATGTGGCGTTCTAGAGACCAAACGTGTTGGCCGATTTTTATGATTCTTACGTCAATCGATTCGTCTTAACCCTGCGAGTTTCACTGGCTACATTAAAATTGGCGAATAGAAAAATGGCGGATTTTGGGCGCCATATTGTGGGAGCCCAATTTTTTTTTCTTTCCACCCTTTCGTGTGGGGTATCAAAATAAAGGGTTTTATATATTTTTGAAATCACCTCGATTTCAAAAATATGTAACACTTATATGTTAAAATGTAACTCATACTAAAAAAAAACTAAAAAGTTATAAATACAGCAAGTAAATTTAAAAAATCAGTCGGAGGATACATCTGGTTTTGGTCAGCCAGCTCGCGAATATGTATCCTCCGACTGCACAGCATAATTTTCTTCTTGTTTGCGTCTTTTTATTTCGCCTTTTAAGCATCCGGTATTTTGATTTTTTAAATTTACTTTTTGTTCAAGGTAGTCTAGTTCGAGTAGAGTATAAATTTGGTGAAGATGTGATGGAAAACTTTAAAGACATACAAAAAAACTCTTCAAAGAAATGACGGCAAATCTATTGGGATTGCTTCAATCGCATGTCTGTTTATATCACTATAGAACTTGCCCACTAGGTACAATAACAAAAAAAAAATTGTTCTATGTAAGGCATATACCATTAGAGTTTTGTGGTGAGGGCATAGTTTTATCACAAATAATTAATACGTCTATTTGCTAAGGAATAACTACTTAGGTACAAGCTATAATTTTCTTCAATGAGACTTTTCAAATTAGTTGGGCCCAGTAAATGGCTACGTTGCGCGTTGATTGCGCTTTTCATCAGTGGCTCTAATTATTTCTTGAAAATTGCAGATGTGGTGTGGATACAAAACGACAAATGGGTCTTATTTAGGGCATCGTACTACTAATAAAATATACTAAAAGATGGGTTCAGAGGTGTTGGGGAGCAGTGGTGGCCCAGTAGTAACGGCCCCGACTTACGTGTCGTAGGTTCGTCGTGGGGTCGTGGGTTCGAACCCAGGCAGGCGCTTTACTTTCTGTAAATTATTTCATCGCCACTGTTCTAAAACTGTGAAGGAAAACATCGTGAGGAAACCGGCATGTCCTAGAACCAAATATGCGAAGTCATTGTGACATCCACCAAACCGCACTGGGCCCGCGTGGTGGATTAAGGCCCACTCCTTCTGTCACTGAGGCCCGTGTCCCAGCAGTGGGAACATTACAAGGCTGCTTATGAAAATATGGGATCCAGTTTATAAAAAAAAATATTTATTCACAGTTGCTTAGACAAGCACAACAGCTTTCTGGTCTCTAGCAACTTGAACATAGATACTTCATTGCCTTGATTTCAAGGGTGCACATGCACAGAATGATTGAGACGTATGTGAAGATTACGTCGGTCCACATTTCGAATAAAGATCAGAGGAAGGAGGAAAAATGGAATATGATATGGAGACAGGGGAGACATAAGCAACTCGTTTTAATGGCTCTCCATCAGTTAATAATACTATTAGTATAGATGCCCAGGTTTGGGCCGTTTGATAGGCGCAGGTTGTTTAGGTCTTGTCGATATGAAAGGAACGAACATCGCTCTGGGTAGGATCCTTTGAGCGTGGGAAGGTTGATGCCTAATTTGAAGTCTAGAAAGAAGACGATAGTCTGTCGTTATAATTCAAGACGTAGTCGTAGCAAGAATGCTGAGTGACGAATATGCCCAGCGCCATACAGATCAGGAACTGAAACAATAACAATAGGTTTGTGAATTTGAAGAATTTATCGTGAATTATTTCACATATTAGTTGACTACCATGCTTAATTAATTTAAATGTGATATAAAATATTTTATTTTATTTGAGGCCTATTTTCAGCAGTGGACGTCTTTCGGCTGTAATGATGATGATAATAAAGTATTTTTGAATAATAGTGATAATTGTTCAATGTGCGAATTGAGATAATTTTTATTTAGAAAAAGAAGGAACTTCGAGTAAAAAGTGAAGATTTAAATATGTATCAAGAAATTTAAATTATATTTATATTAATTATGCAAATTTAAAATATATACCTAAATTTTTAACATGCTTTAGGATGCTTTGTATATTAATAGAGAGAAAATATTACCATTTCCTCCTCCGACTAAAAACTTTTGCGATATTAAGAAAAATATTTGCATTATCATATCGTAAACGAGTCTGACGGTCAACTTCTGTCAGTATTAGGTGATGACGTTACAAGTGAGTTGAAGAAATAAATATAACTTTTCATGATGTTGCTGCTTGTGAATTCACATTAGCGTTTTGGTTTGTTAAAACAACTAATTTACACAAATAAGTACGTAATATTGTGAAGCATTTTTAACAAAATTTTCTGCATCTTCTAGTGCATGTTGATGTCGTTGCATAAGTGTTGTGGTAATTATTGAGTCATTAACGTCTTTAAAAAAACGTTGTTAGTTATCCCTTACTCATTATCCAAAATATTCGTTGGCCTTTTAAAATGTTTTTAAGCAACGTGAACACCCGTATGACCTTCGAGACACTAGCATAAAAACACAATATTGTTTTCACTGTTCATAACGCTTCGCCGCACTGTTTTAATGACATTATAGTAATCGGTATTGATTATATTTTATTTTATAGTGGCATTTTAAGCAAGTCCAATAATGATTACGTCCATATTTATCCAGGTTTGTCTGTTTCAAACTTCCAAGGGACATATTTGTACCATGATATACATATGCAGTTTGTATATTTAGGAAAAATAAACTAATTGTCTTCAAAATCATCAAAAAATTTGAAGCTTGTGAGTCTTCCAGAAGTACCTTAAAATTTTGATGATCGGTGAGAGAGTCAGTGACGAAATTAAGTAATTTCGTCTTGAAATAATTCCTAAACTACAATTGCAAGTTGAATGTAACTTGGGATTGTGCCTAGTTGTATTATTTTTTCTTAGTTATTGAAAATTCAGGCTTCTAGCTTTATCTATAATGAAGTTGAAAGAGGGTCGAAAATGTCCTTAATGGCTTCGAGAAAAGGATGGTACGGCTGTGCCTTCGTTTGATCGACTCGCTGGGGAATTTTATGACACGAAATGGTAAATATATAAAATTATGAATTACTTACCAGCTTCAACATGTTAGTTGGTTTTCCTGGTGCTCAACGATGCTTGTCGAGTCATTTCTTCAAAGTCAATTTTATACAATTTTAAAAAGAAAACAGGAGTTAGTCCTAATCGCTCAATATGTAGGTTGGTAATAGAAGATCACACACATTTACTTGTTGTGTGAGGCTCTGTATAATTTATATTGCAATAAACATTTATTTCTCAGATCCTTGTATAGATTTTTTTAAGAATATGTGTTGTCGCATTATCGCTTCGCATCTACGTCTGTCTTTAGGAGTCCTTGTTTTTGAGGTATGAACCCTACGCTTATCATCTTCATGTTTATGGTCACCGTTTATGAATATAATCGGTTTTCAATTCCATCTAAAACTGAGCAAAAGCATTAGAAAAGAAAAGCAAAAGAATTTTGCAGTTTTAGGCCAGCGCCATCTCTTGACTGATAGTGGAACTAATGTAATTTTTGTTAATGATTTTTGAAAAAGTGTGCTAATTAGAGACATCGTTTTATTTTGCCTGTAACCTTTACATAAACTTTTATCACATAAAATAATTTCAGGTTTTTCTCTACGCAAACTTCGGAGATAAGGGGTACGGGGGAGGGTATTTTCCTTTACATTTTTCATCAGAAGTTGAAAAATATGCGGCATAAAAACAAAGAAAATATGTTTGAGAATGTGCAAATAGCGTTCTTTCATATGATGCCCTACATGCTCTAGTAGCCTCACTTCGAATTTTTTAAACACCCTTTCAGTCCCTGCTTCAAAAAAATTAAATATTTTATATTTTTTTGCAACAGGTGCAAAATGGCAAGTCATCCCCTGCCATTTTATAGCCGTGTAGATCCTATCCAATATTCCTTCTATAATTGGGACAATCCCACCGCACTATTCCCAAACCACTGCAACTCCTGAAAGCCAGAATCAACGACCGCCAGAAAAGCGCCGAGGCAATGAAGCTCGACGAAGTCCCGGGGAATGAATTTAACTGTCTTGGATCCCGTAACGAAATTAATCAGAAAAGAATAACGGAGGAGTAGGATATTTTTTCTATAGTTTTAGATAATCGATCCACGAAACCTCCCAAACCCAAAAACCAACGTGTTTTGTCTCCATATTCTGCAATAGTCCTGCATCAGCCGGAGCTTGTCCTTGTCCTTGGATGCTCTTGCGTAGTGACTAGTGCATACAGGGATAATCGCCGGTTGGTACCACATTTCATCCTACATGTCCAACAAGGCCTCTGCGAGTTGGTTTCGGCCCCTAGTACGCCTTTAAAAGGTCAGGGACCTTAGGGTTCCGAGAATCTCAAAAACAAAAATAATAATATGTAAACAAAACAAATATTAATAATAAAAAAAATAAATGGTTTTTACAATGTTACTAAATAAATAAATGTATATAATTTATAAAGGAATAATTATAATTATTAAATTCAATTCTGTATTAATAAAACAGTATACCTTAGTAATACTCATAGATTTAGAATTTTTTTGCTACGCCAATACTATATCTATGGTAATACTTAACTAATAATAAAATGTATTACATTAAACACCCAGTTTTCTTCCTCCTCTCTCCGACTTGATATATGCTGTCCCCGAAAGGGTCCATACCTAATCGTGACTAATATAATTATTTGCATATCAACTATATACATTATGGTACACAATAAAGAATTAAGAATTGAGAATTACACGTTTACTACTGGGCATAGACTTTTAGCAACTTCAATACTAACTCCGTACGTCTCCACCGTATTATGAATTTCCTTAATTCTCTCACTTAGGTACATTATATTCATCACCAACAAGATTTTGCGTCGCTTCAAAATCAATGTATTAATAACCTTTTCCAGATGGTGCCCTATAGAGTAGAATGGGTCACTGGTTCTGCATGGGGAGAGGATGAATGCGATACGATAACACATTATGTTGTGCTTATGTAAGTGGAAATGCGGGAGCGGTAGGCCTATTAGGAGATGCCTTTGTGAACTTCGTTATGAATATTAAAGTGCATTTGCTGTCGTATAGAATACGTATCTTATTGCTAAAGTCTGTGTGTAAATCTAAATTGATATTATAGAGAGATAAAATTGATTGCTTATGTGTTTGTACTTTGGAAGTATGTATTTATTTACTATACTATTTTTTATGTATTCATTTATTTTACTTTATTTACCTATGTACATACTGATGCGATTGCGAAAATTTTTTTATCTACACTCACAACGTAATGTTCCAAATACGAATTCGAAAAATATTGTATAAACACGTACTTTATATTCATGGATAGCTAAAATTAAAAAAAAAACCATTATAGTTCAACATTTTCCTTCGATTTTCAAACAACTGCATCATAAAATAACTTTTTAATTTTTATAGCGCACTTTTACTTTTTCATTTTCTGGCGCGTATGAGCTCATGTCATTGTCAGTTGTCTGTGGATGCGCGCGCTGCGCAATGAGAATCTAAATTGCGCGCCATACCATACCACATATTTTTTCCCTTTCCACATTTTTTTATTTCAACTGTATGAGTGAAGATAAAATAGTGTATGCAATAGCATATAATTAGGTATTAAAACACTCGCGTAATATTATTATCAAATTCGGCTTCGCCTCATTTGATAAACCTACGCTCGTGTTTTAATAACCCCTATTATATGACCATTGCATAAACTACTATTAAAAGCTATTTATTGAAATCATCAATATCGTTGAGTGCCATAGGTAGGCTACTTTTTTCAGGTGTTCCGTGGTATGCGCTTCCTTGACCATAGGTACCGTTTTTGTGGAAAACGCCATGGAAGCCAAGCCTCGAGATAAAGCAATTTAGTCATAAAGAAGCAATTTTGAAATTAGCACCATATATTAAATTTGGTAGGTATCAATTATGTCTTGGGAAAATTCCTTCGTCAAATCGTTTACAAATTCAATGTTAACGAGATTCCTTTATAAGCGAGACCTCAAAGAGTTTTCAGAGGTCATACTCCGAAATCAGCTCGATCAATCAGCTATCAATCTCGGCTGTCAAGAACATTGGGATGTATTATTAATAAAGAGTGGTCTATTTGTGGAGTTTGAAGTTTAATAACAGAAACAGTTACTTATTTAGGATGCGATAATCATGGATGACCCATCAAGATCTTTCTAACGGATTAGAAAGTATAAAAGGCATAAGTTTATACCTATCTATATGTGTTTGCAAATTAGAGCATCAATTAAGCAACTAACAACAGTTTTGTAGGGTGAAAAATAAATTAGCTCGCCGTCTGATAAGGACGAGGCCCGAGTTAACGGCGACGGCTTGTTGTGTTCCACGCGAGAGTCAAAAAAATGTCAGCAAAAACTGACGGGGTCCGCTAGGGCCGATGCCTGTCTGGATCGCGCATTAATTTAAAAAAACCGGCCAAGTGCGAGTCGGACTCGTACACGAAGGGTTCCGTACCATTATCGCAAAACACTGCATAAAAATCACGTTTGTTGTATGGGAGCCCCCCTTAATTTATTTTATTTTAATTTATTAATTATTATTTTTTGAAGTAAATATACAACTAAACATTCTGTGAATATTTCAAGCGTCTACCTGTTGCCGTTATTAATATCGAGCAAAAAATGGCAAAAATGTCACGTTTGTTGTATGGGAGCCCCCTTTAATATTTATTTTATACTATTTTTAGTATTTGTTGTTATAGCGGCAACAGAAATACACCATCTGTGAAAATTTCAACTGTCTAGCTATCACGGTTCATGAGATACAGCCTGGAGACAGACGGACAGACAGACAGACAGACAGACAGACAGACTGACAGACGGATCGCGAAGTCTTAGTAATAGGGTCCCGTTTTTACCCTTTGGGTACGGAACCCTAAAAAGAGTTACCGCAGCTCTGGCTCAAACAACTGATGGAGCACGGATGGGTTTTAGTCAGTAAAAGTCTGACACGCCCTTCCGCTTCACCCGGAGCCAGAGAAGTCATTGAATGATATAGAATAAAAAAAAACAACACGGGTGACAATAAAATAACAAATTGGCGTAGTGATGACTGTATTGTTACTCTATTAAATCTAAATAACACATTATTTGCAGATCAATAAAATAAATATGTTCCGTTTTTGAAAAGGGGTCCGTTTAGAGGTAGTAAGAATATGGAGATGCGTAGGGGTATGCTGAGTAGGGCGAGTAGGCGCTGTAGGCAGAGTAGGCTACTGGCGCGGTGTAGGCAGCAGCTACTGGCGCGGTGTAGGCAGCGGTGTATGCAGCAGTGTAGGGTGAGGCGTAGCTCAGCACCAGCGGCTTCGCTGAGGCGAAAGCCAGGAGAGCGACGAAGATCAGCTGTGGAAGAAAATCAGATTATTACAATACATTCTCTAATCATGGCGCGCCGACCACAGATAAATCGAAGTAAGATGGGATAAGAGTTGGATGATAATGATGACTATAGATTTATGCATCACTAGCTGTTCCCCGCGGCTTCGCTCCCGTGGGCCAGGATACGTTTTAGGTATAAAAATAGCCTATGTCACTCAGGAATAATGTCGCTTTCTATTGGTAAAAGAATTTTTTAAATCGGTCCAGTAGTTTCGGAGCCTATTCGGTACAAACAAACAAACAAAAAAATCTTTCCTCTTTATAATATTAGTATAGATAAGTAGGTACTAGGGTTTAGAACTGTTATTGAAATTTAAAAAAAGATCCGTAAGGATAAAATTGTGATTCGAAGCGAGAAAATATTCAAACAATTTTTTTTTAGTTTTTCCATATTTTCGAAAAAATATAGATTAATGAATATCTGCGCCCCGCAGTGGGATAATGTATGCGAAATCAAAAAGAAGATTTTAAGATACTATATTTTATGCATTTTTGCCTAAAGCTGGCAAAGTGCCTTTGAAGATTATTAAGTCTAAACTAGTACAGTCGTAAATATAAAACGCTACAACTCTAGACTACTAATGACTAAATTAGTCATTTGATCTTCTTGCGGCAGCGCGTGTAAATGTTAAAGGTAATAAATAATTTAGCGTCTTGATCAGGGTAATTTAAAAGTTATTATTACTGTCAACTTATAGTAGACAGCATCTATTGTCACAATAAAAAAAAATATTTTAGTACCGCTTTATGCAGACATAGGCAATCAAAACAGGCACAAAACAAAAAAAAAAAACATAAATAAGTAAAAACTTACGTATTTGAACATGTTGACTGTTGGTCTATTAGTCCGACAATACTGACTGATGGTGCGGACTTCCCGCTAATATATAAGGATTCATAGATGGCCTCATTGTGTTGGCAGAGCTCGGCGCTTGCGCACCTTGAGACGTGCGCGATCAGGACCCATGCGTGACGCGAATATTTTCACTGCATTTGGTTTTAGAATCTACAGGCTGTTACTTTTGGGTAATTACAGGCTTTGAATATGAGTCCCGCGGAAAATGACTAGTGACATCACGGTAAACTGGTCCCAAATCAGTAGAAGTGAAAAAGAGGCGAGTTTGCCCTGCAGCACAACAATACAGCTGAATTAAATTCTTACGTTGTATTTTAAAATAGTTGTATGTAAAAGCTTAGGGAAGATGGCAATACTGTATTCCAAGCAGAAAGATATGCGATAATAACCTGTGCTCAAGAGAATATAAATAGAGGAACCAGAGGTAAATCCATATATATTCTTAGTGGCTGCAATCAAAGCCATGGCATCCTACAAAGTGGACTCCAAACTTGTTCTGGATGCTATCCAAACTCTAAACAGGCTTGGGAAGCATAACAGAATAAGACTGATATGGGTCCCTTGGTATAAAGGAATCCATGGTAACGAAATGGCAGATGAACTGGCAAGAGTGAGCTCAGTAAATGACTTTGTGGGTCCAGAACCATGTGTAGGTATTTCGATGTGTCTCGTAAAAGGAAGGAATTTGCAGACTGCAGTCAACAAACACATTGGCTGTCTAATACCGGTTTGGAACACTCAAAGGAATTCCTGGGCTCTACGTTCAAAGCACGGAATAGCATTTGGAATATGAGCAGGGGGCAAATCTACTACCTGCTTTGGGCCTTCACTGGCCACTTTGGAACCAACGACACGCTCATGAAGATGGGTCTAACCGATGCCAATGTGCAAGTTGTGCGGGGAACATACGGAACGCATGGATCACCTTCTGTGCACATGCGATGCACTGGATAGTAAGCAAATGAGTATCCTAGGGGTAAGATATCCAAGACCAGAAGACTAAAGGCTCATATCTCCTAATCTCGTTGTTAAACTTATGAAGAAGATTTTCAACGAGATTGGGGAGAAGTAGGTTATCTAGGGGACCACAAAAGATCCCAATGGGTCAAAGTGTCCGAGTTATTTCTCGGCCCCTCCACAAGATAAGATAGGTTGTATTTTTAGGTTACAGTGGAACATGGTACTTAAAGACTAGCCTAGGTGTATGTAAACAAACACACGGGCTGAAGTATGGAACGGTCTATATTTCCCATGAGGATCCGGTCGCATGCCAAATTATTGTTGGCTTGAAACCAAGGGGAATCTACTCGCCTGTGGGTTAGAATATTGTGCTTGACAATAGTTTATCTTAATTCATTACAATGATTATATATTGGGACATATAGTATACTTATCTATGTTAATTTTGGGGAAGTGGTGTCCCACTTCTCCAAAATTGAGACCATAGTTTACTGGGAAGGAATAAAATAGTGCATCGAATGTCTTCAGTTATTTAGAATATGTACTGAGGAAGGTGTAGGTGCTGGAAAATTACATTATAAATATTATTATAATTTACAATTCGCTTCTGTAATTCTGTAGGAATAAATATTAATGATGACATAAATCAAATCATGACTTGGTTATTAGTTCTTGATACTTTTTATAATTCATAAAAAAACTAATTTTGCATACATTTAAATCTTTATGAATTGAGTATTAAATATAAAAACTGATTTATGATTTAATCATTTGCTTCAGGCACGTGTTAATTGATGAAACAAATTAACTGCACTGCAAACATTAATTATATGAGTATAATTTATAGCTTTTGAAAAGGACTGATTTATTGATTATAGTTTTTGTTATGGTTAAGTTTACCAATTATGTTAGGTAATTGCTTAGCACTTTATTTATATAAAAATGTTGACTTTCCATCATTGTACGTCTATGAACTAGCATTGGATATAAAAAAACTAACCTTAATAAATATAAAACTTTAAAAAGTTTAAGACTTGCCAGTACACTCAGCGCAATAAGCCATATAACGGCTATGTTTGATAAGAGTGCATTTTTTGTGAGCCCTAGAATATATAATAAACGAATTAAATACATAAAATAAACTAATAATTAAATTTTAGTTAAATGTCATTATGTTTTTATCTTTGACATTTTAAACGAGCAATTCTTGTTGAATCTCGGAAACAATTCCAACGATTTTCATGAAATTTTGTATGCAGAGCCTTTCGGGGGCGATAAATCGATCTAACTAGGTTTCATTTTTAGAAAACGTCGTTTTCTCTATTTTCACCCGAGCACAGCTCGGTCGCCCAGGCACTGATTATTTAAATGAGAAAATAATGTTATAATTAAGTTGAGAAATTGTCCAATAATAGAATTATATAATGTATAGATGATGCAATTGGTAATTAATAAGTAATTGATTAATGTAATATTTTATTAATTTAATTGTAATATTTTGCACACCTGCCATGGTAGGATAAGGGTTTAAAGAACTTTTATAAAAATGTCTTCTTGAAAACTACCAATATTTCGCAAATAAATTAATTGATATGATATAAACTGGGCGGTCATATGACTGGAAAATCAGTGGTGGCTACCAGATTAACCGATCTGGCGTTAGCAATGTCTGAATTTTATTATTATTAAAACATTATGCACTTAAGTGCAAAGGCGGACTTAATGTCTCCGCCTTTGTAATTTTCTTATTTAGATGAAGTTACGTTCCATTTATCATGCGGTAATCATGCCTATATGCCCCAAAAGGTTTAAGGTCTATCCACACATATCAGGGCCGTGCTAGGGACGTGGACGGAACGTGCCCCGTCAGGGGCTCAAAAAATATCGTTGGGTACATTTTATATGAACTCGTTCACACACGTCCGTGCACGGGCCCGTGCTCTTCCCGGGCACGGACGTGTGTGAACGAGTATAATAGATAATAGTTTTAACATAATAGTTCACCCATATTTCGCCAGTTATATAATAGGAGGCAAACTTTTTGAGCTAAGAACAATGCCCGAATCGGTAATCAAACCCACAAATATTGTTTCAAAATATACGAAAAAACACACGCTGTATTTTGGCACCAGCTTCGCCACGGTCTAATCTGGCCGCAAGGATCTCGCGTCATGCGTGTAGAACGTTTTATGTGCGCAAGCGACACATGCGCGGTCGCACGGACACACGGACACCGCTACTAAATCAGGTGCTGGCGATCAAGGCCACCATTACTGTAGCCCAACTTGGAATTACCTTGAACTTGATATTACTAATACTATATGTTATCATGGCGCAATGTATGTGATCCTTGACTGATATGAGGTCTTAGTAGCTACTGTCAAGGATTTGTACTTCGATTGAAGGAAACTTTGAAAGGAAGTGTGTAGAATTAATTATTTGAAACCGTGGCCCTCGCCTCTAGTGCTTGGAGTCATGTGTTCAAATCTGGGCAAGTTGTAACATGCTGGAATTGTTATTTGTTATGTGTCATGGTGGCGTTCTTTTATATCCTAGAACACGCTAATGGTAGTTGATACAAGGAAAAATTACAATGGCAATCCTTTGTCGTCTAGAAATCATTCGTTCGATCTATTTTTTCAAAGAGTTTTTGTAAAAACAAAATTCTTCTTAAATGTAGCTATGTCTTGCCTAAATAATAAGAGCTGTAGCTAGAAGTTAAGTGCAGTCATACATAGGTGTTCAAACATAAATAAACATCGTCTAATTATGTGACCGTTTGTGTTAGACGAGCTCTATCATTAAGTTACTCAACTTCTATTTAACTACTCATTCAATGTGTTGCGGTTGCCGGCAGAAAAGAGAATAAAACTTACAAACCACTGCAAATAGTGAACATCTCAGAGGTTACTGAATCAAACATTCCCTTACGGGAATCTGAAGCAATAAAATATTATGCAATAACACAACAGCAACACAAAAATTTTTCGCTAAAATCTAGATCCAAACTTGAATGCAGAATGACGCGCGGTCCTTTTTTTACCTGACGGAATCCTCATAAATCTCCTCCGCCCCGAGGTGAGCGAAAGGGTTTGTTTTCTGCAGCTACCTTTGGCCGGGGCTGGATTGGTTGCGCATTTCGTCACGCTCCCCCACTCACGAAGATATTGGCTCGTGTGAATTCATGCGGACCGCATCTCTGCAAAAATATGCTTAAATGCACATGCAGAAAGTGTTGCATAATATGATATAACCCTGGCACGTGTTTCAGTTCTCCATAGGGCATCCTCAGGTGTTGAGTTGCATCGCAACCCGAGCTGTCGATAAGTCAACATATCCAAAGCTAAATATTGGCATAACAGAATGACGTTACATAGTTTCTGCTTACCCTCTTGGGAAAGAGCTTGTGTATGTATGTCGGATTGTAGGTAAACCACTATATTGAACAATATCAAATATATACCCAAACTGAAAACAGAACTGGTTTATTTTGATGAATATTATACTTAATTTGATGAAAGCATACTTATATTCGTTTATATTAAATTAATATCGTAATTTGTTTAACGTATATTAATAAATGCAATTATCGTGTGTTTATTATTCAAATTATGTAGGCATCACATTCGATTATAATGGCTAAGGTGCGGACACAGAGGGGGGGGAGGGGCACGGGGGCAATTGCCCATATGAGTCTGAAACTCTAAATTAGACACAAAGAGGGTCCATAAATAAGGGCAATGGCTTTCTATAGGCACTTCTAGTCTTTGAGCTTGCTGCCCTATAACTTCTAGATAAAGATATGACTGGTTAAAGAAATAAATTCTCAATCTAGTCAAAGTAAAATTTTGGAGCTCATTACACCATTGCATTTAAAACTTTTAGGGTAATGATGACAAAAATATTTCTGTATTTGTATGAATGATCAACAGAAAAAATGGTCAAAACCTGATCTATTTCTATCTATAAAGTTAAAAAAAAATCTAGCTCGCTACTCTCGCTCTTGTCCACAATGATTCTCAGAGTCTAATTTCATAAAAAAAATACTGGAAAACCAAACTTAGGAGGTTATTAATACGACTGAAAATGCAGGAACACCTTGAGAGAGACATTTACACCTCCCTGAGCTAAATCCTGGATCCGCAACTGTATCGGCTTAAAGGTTTACACATTATTTTCAGTGACGTCATGTAAGTATCAATCTGCCTCGCTTTATTGCGACTATGTTGGCTCGGCTTTTAGTCTAACCGGATGCAAATGCCTAACTGATCACAACCCACAACACAATATGGGTAGAACTGGTTTTCAGACTTTATTACCTCTGACAACCCGTAACGATTATCAAAGATCTATGTATGGCTGGGTGCTTGTCGAAGCACGGAGGGATCTTGATATTTAATGGATGGTAACCCATCCACGGACCGACCTCGGCCAGCGTTGCTTAACCCGGAACATTGACCCGTGCGGTTGTTATTTTAATTTACGAGCCCCATTAGAAGCCGAAAGAATACAATATGTAACTACTTATTGTTTCAGACCATTGAAATATTTTTGTTTGTCCTCCTCACAACATGATGAATCAGTATGGTTTTCCCGGACTTGATTACTAGTCGATCGCCATTTGCATGCCAAAAAGACGGGCACATAGACATTAATATTTAATGAAACGCCAAACAATAGTGGCACAAACCGTAGGTATACCAGAATTCGCAACTTAAACAGTATGTAAGTGGTGATTGTAATTTTAAAAGTAATTTATGGCTCTTAGACACATTTTTCCCTGTAATTGTTGTTCTGTATTGTACCTCAGCTGGGCAATGGCCTTCTCTATAACTGCCAGCTGTTGCGGTCCAGGGCTACTGTGGACCTTTGGGTATTAATAGACATATTGTACAGTCAAATAAAGACAAAAGTATATATTTGGTACTGAAATTATACAACCGACTTCCAAATAAATACATACAAAGTCAAAAATGTGGTTATTTTTATTTGGAAGTTGGTTGTCTATTTTGTAAAAAAGTTTATTAGAACTATAATTTCAGTGGCCAGAGGGCCGATGGGGCAGAAAAGTTCTGGAGTGGCGACCGCGAACCGGAAGACGTTGCGTTGGAAGGTCTGCCACCAGGTGGACCGATGACCTGGTGAAGGTTGCGGGGATCCGCTGCATCCGGGACGCACGGGACCGGTCAATGTGGCGACGCTTGGGGGAGGCTTATGTCCAGCAGTGGACGTCTTTCGGCTGAGATGATTATTATGATGATGAAAGTGAAAAATAACTTCATTACGGTAGTCGTTGTTCCTGTTTTTGCTTCTTCGTTTTTTGACACCGACTTTCGAAATTGGAGTTATTTTTCACTTTGTAATAGTTTTATTTGGAAGTCGGTTGTATGTTTTGTAAAAAAAAATGATTTTTTACTTTTGAGTTGTGGTACATAATTAGCAAGTTGAATAGTAAGATACCTATAATGCCCAAAGTTATGCCTGAATAGATTTCTTGAATAACATAAAACTAACATAACCGGTTATATGATATATTGTAAAAGGGTGAACTGTACATATCTGCGTACCACTTTAGAGCGTACCGGCGTGATGTTATGTTATGAAATGGCGTAAAACAATAAACATAAATGCGATTGCAGCAATTCCGAGTGATTTGTCGTTGTTTATTGAAGAGTTCTGTTGTATATCTCCGAAATTCTTAATCAGATCTTGATTAAATTTAAAAGGGACCAAACGAGAAGCACCAGACGCAAATAAAAAAAACAATCCTCAAAATCGGTTCACCTAGTAAAAAGTTCTAGGGTAACACGTATAAAAAAGTACAGTCGAATTGAGAACCTCCTCGTTTTTGTAGTCGGTTAAAAATAAATATTATGCTATTATAATTAAAATATTATGAGAAGTTGCAAGTGCTGCAGAGAAACATAAAGAAGAGTGTGACACTGCCATATTTGGTGCACAATTACCAACTCTGCGAAGAAAACACAGCTTCCTGAAGTGGGCAGTATTCCTTTCAGGAAAGGTAGGGTGTGTATATGGAGCCGAGTCGCAAACCATGCTTCACGTCCAATACTTCTCTCTGTGCCCCAAAACATGCAGCCTAAGAGACTTATGTGCTGCTACCGAAGCGAAGATGCCGTGGAAGAGGCAAAGTTTTGGGTTTAAAAATCAGACTAACAGTCGAGTTAGCGCACGAAATAAGAAGATCTAGGTACGTATGTTTTAAAAAAAAACCTAAAGTATCTATACCATAAATAAATATAAGCATAACAACAAGCACATAAGCTTCAAATATACATTAATACTATTGATACGTCACAATGAATCGCTTCATGATTTCACAGTGGAGTTCTATGACGTCATTGTAAGGCTGCTCATAATCAACACCCTCCAAACGACCCCGTCATGTGATGTAACACATCTATTGATGACACACAACACCCCGATTGTATCAACTTGCTTGTATTTCGCAACACGTCCTAAATAATAATATTAATTTATTCGGTTTGGTTCTCGTTACTATAATGTATCTTGTACCTAGTATTCTGCTAGCTAACTATTTTGGAAGATTGTGTCATGCTGGAATACCTGATTGTATGTATATTTATCACGCATGCCAAACTGTTGCCTAATACATAGATGGTCGAAACAGTGGAGCATATTTTTTGCTGCAATTCGCTATACTTTATCTATTCTGTGATTTTGTGAACAGTGTTATCTCGGTTTTGCCCATGACGTATTAAATTTTTGAATTATCTCGTTGGTCTTGTGTTCACAATTGCCACAACTAAGCAGGAGGTTTTGGGTTCCCGGTTCGAGCAAAATATATGGTTTTCAAACTAGAATTTTTCAGTATCTGCCCGTAGGCTCGCTTTTCTCCCTTGCTTGTTAATGTGCCAGGATTATTGGGAAATAAAAGAAGAAAATATCGAGAAATATTTTTAATTGTCATGTTGCTACTTATTTCAATAGGTATGTACAATTTTTACAATTTGTTGATTTATCCGTCGGTAGGTTTTCACTTGAGCAGGACTGGGGCTTTGTAGGCAGCGGCTACTAAGGGTGCTGAGTAGGCGTTGTAAGCGGCAACAGGGGCAGTGTAAGCAGCGGTGTAGGGAGAGGCGTACGCGGCGTAAGGAGCGGCGTACGCGGCGTAAGGGGCGGAGTACGCGGCCGTGTAAGCGGCGGCTACGGGAGCAGTGTAAGCTGCCGCCACGGGGGCCGTGTAAGCTGCCGCCAAGGGAGCGGTGTAAGCAGCTGCTACTGGCGCCGCAACCAGGGGTGCAGAGTACGCCACAGAGTGGATACCGGGCTTGGCAGCCGCGATGGTGAAGAGGGCAGCGAGGATAACCTGAAACAGAGAAAAACCAATTTAAATTACGTGAAAATGTCTCTTTTAAATTAATTTTTCATTATTCATATGATTTATAGAAAATTAGATCTTCAAGAAACTCGATGCCAAAATAATTGCAACGACCTTCAAGTAACTTGTCGAAAAAAAAATGCAAAATTAAAGTTCACTTGGCATGTGAATTGACATGTTGTTATGAATTCTAAACACAAAGCTTTTGAATGAACTTGAGCTACATTTTATAATCAAATGTTCAATCAACATTTTTAAAGTAAGACTTTTATTTACCAGTTTGCAAGTCATTTTGAAGTGTTTGTTTGTTTCTGTGTCTCGTAGTAGAGAAGATAAGTGAATGATACCTTTGACCAAAGCCTAGCAGTTTAAATACTCATTGCATACGAAAGAAATGCCACCACAACACGGGGGTGTGCCAACATATTATCATGTGCAATGCTGCTCCGAATTCAAGATAAACATCGTGGATGCAGTTATAAGAAAGAGAACCACGCCCTGAATTTTATATATTTTTTCGGTTTTCCGATACATCGGTTATCTTGGAGCCTCTGAATGATAGAATAGACATTTTTTAAATTATCGAATTTCTAAAATTCTATAAGTTCATTCATTTACTGATAGGCAGTGCATTGCCTAAACTGATGTATCTAGAGCTAGAAGCTACAGCAAGACATTTAGCAAAAAGGTGCCATAACGAAGGTATAAAACACTAAATAAAGTTTTTTGGAAATTCAAATTTCTTGGTTCAATAAGGCTGCGAAAGTTTATCAATTTTGCGCGTGGGAAACCCTAACGAGTGCACGGGTTGTTGTCACGTTCATAATGAAGTGAAATGACTATAAAAATCTGCTAAAATAATGCTGAAAAATTTTCTTGGTTCATTTCTGCATGTGACAAGTTGATCATTATTCAGGATGCGCCTCTTCAGTTGCGTCAGAGGTCAGTGCGTGCTTGCCCAGTGAGTCCACTGTTACAATGCTATCTCTAGTTGCGCATGCGCGTGCGTCTACGTGGAGGTCAATGCGCCTATTTAAACTGGATGAGCTATACAGATCACTCATGAACGCGGCTTGCTCTTATTATTGTTGAGAAACAATAATTTTGCTATGATGGGTTACAATATCTTGTTGACAATTTCAGGAAGTATTTCTGACCAAATTGGGTTCTTGGGATCAAATTTGATACAAATGACCATTCCCAAACATGTCCCAAACTAACATCCAGTGAGTGTGCTTATTAACTATGCTAACATGCTACTAAATAAAGCTTCCAGAATTTCAACGATGCCAATGATAGAAGAGCCTAGATTGCTAAAAATTGGTCGGACAAGAGTCAGTACTCAGTTGACACGAAAAAATGTCGATGAATTTCAGGATGCGAGTTACGATTTGTCTTTAATGATAATAAATATTATCATTTTATTATGGTTAACACCTAACGCAACAACATGTAATACTAACAAGTAAATTTCTACGGTAACTGAGTAGTTCAGCCATTTAAAAACAAGATTTACCAATTTTGGTGCCTTCAATACACCCTTTTGAACACTAGACTATCGATCTTCCCATTGGTATTACACAAAACTAGATTTGAACAATTATAAAAACGTTACCATCCTAGGACCAATATAATAAATAATCCAATCAAGCGGCAGGGCGTGTCAGTCTTTTACTGACTAAAACCCACCCGTGTTCCTTCAGTTGCTTGTGCCAGGGCTGCGGTAACTCTCTTTCAAATTTATCCGCGACCCAGACAGGCAGCCCTAGCAGAGCCCGTTAGTTTTTGCTGACATCTCTTTGATTCGCGCTTGGAACATTTCGCGCCATTCCTTAACGGACGACGAGCTTCCCATTACTCACCGTCCGCAAGCCCGCGCCTACGGTGGCCGGGAATCGGCTTGCGACTCTCAACGCCCAGAGTGTCTCCTGTGCTTGCTTGGGGCGTGAAGACATCTCCGTTGCGTCTCCCTCGCGCGTTCCGCCTCCTCCTTCGCGGGCATTACTGCGTCGCAGAAGAAGGGACAGCTTCCCATTCCCTCTTGCCCCGTACCATGGCCTGAACCAGGGTCGGACGCGAGAGGTCGCCTCCACGAGGACATGTCGCGCCGTTGCTCCGCCAAGCGGGCAAGACATCCACCGTATGCTCTACCGTGTCCTCCAGGCGATCCTCACATACTCATGTGGGGCCTAAACACAATGCCTGTATTAAACAGGTAAACACCTACCTTAGTTACGAATTTGATTGTACTTTGATACTCTGTAACAAGTTTTGTAAATATTCAGTCTAGTCTTTTCACACACTGAATTGCCAAGATTAGATATCTCAAAGGTAGCTCTACTTGCTGCTCGCTGATCTTCGGCCGTGGGACAAGTGCCTTAGGCGGCGATATACAGTCAATAACCACGATGTGTTAAATGGAGAACAGTTGGTGCATTCAAGACATGTTTGTCTTATGTTGTGTATATCTATGTTTGATGATAATGTTTGGTAAACAACTACACTGGCCTTCAAAACTTAGTATCTACCACACTTTGAAAATTGTAATTTCTTCTAAACTATACAAGTAAAGTTTTGAAATAAAAAACGTTTTATAGAAAATATTATCAACTTCCTTTGAAATTATAGCTTATTCTACATTAGTAACGTTTTAATTTAAAAAAAGATAGAAGCCTAAAATATCCATTTAACTTACTGACAAAAACTCAAACAAAATTTATAAGTATGTTTTACGCCATTACATTTTTATAGACGAGTTCGAGCCGGTTTGTAATACTGGGGAATATCTTTTTTTAAGCTAAAACGTAACTGATGTATGATATACTATATTTTGTTGAAAGAGGTAAAGAGGTAGATGAGATACAAGAACATTAACATTAGAAACGGGATATTTACCATGTTTACCGTGTTTTATGTTTCCGTGATCATGGTGCTAATATCGGAAAATCGCAACAAACAGTAAACATGGTAAATATCCCGTTTCTAATGTTAATGTTAGTGGTAGTGACCATGAGTTTAAAAACTTATATTGAGATACAAGGGGGGTGACCATAAGCTCTTAGAGTAAGGTTATTTTGAGTGTGTGTAAGGGACAGATGTATATTATGTGTATACATCTGTCACTTACTCGATCTCAAAATTACCTTATTCTAAGAGCTTATGGTCACCCCCAAGAACTCTGTTCTGTGTTTGAATTATTTTTTATGATGATATTCTAAGCTTTTTGTTTCTTACTTGTGACACCTGACAAACTCCAGTGATAAAGTATTTTTTACTTATATATTTTCCATCGTAAAAACGTTGTTTATTTATTCACGGCAATACTAGACCCAGCACATTACTGCACGCTAATGCAACATATTTCAAAGGATGTTGATGTAATTTTCTCTAAAAAGTTTTTATTTTTTGTACTCTAACTTCTATAGTTTAGGAGAAATTGCAATTTAGAAAGTGTGGTACCAAGTTTTGGAGGCGAGTATATTATATCAGTTTTACTTTCTTTATTCATAAATACATTATGTAACATAATATTCCTATAATCTTGCGTATGTTTTACGATTGTACATCGTATATGACCTCTAGATTTTTCATACGATTTTGTTCCCCAGGAACTGTATACTTTTGTAAATTAGTAAGTGGGCTATAGCCCTCGTAAATAGTGTAGGTTTCGATTAGTGCACCCGATTGGTCGGAACTTCTAAAGGTTTCCCAAGATACATATAAACAAACAAACAAAATTCATCTATTTATCAAGAGAAACAAATAATATGCTGCTGTTAAAACTCTTCACTCTTCTCATAATTATAAACGTCGGACAAGTTCTTATTACATTAACAAGGTAGTCATAATGGTACTCGTATTACAAAATGTTTTTATGAAAATTAGGTCGTTTCTGAACCACGAGGCATCAAAGAAATTGTAAAACCGGAAAGGAATTGTAATTGTAACTCCTACTGCACCAGCTGCCTAATTGCGTAAGTAAATTCGGCAGGGTAAAGGGTATGACTCCATGAAAAAGTTTAAAAAATATTGGTCTCTTTCGAGGAAAGTATCTCCAATGAAAGCGTCCAATATTTTTTGGCAATACCTAATTATTCAAACTGTTTCATGTAGGCATTCCCTTTGCCCTGTCGAATTCACATACGCAAATAGGCTGCAGGTAAAACTTGCAACAAGTTATTTCTAAGTAGGTTATTTTACTATTTCTTCTGTATTATTATAGACAAAGCATAGCATGCGAATTGTATTATTGAATCTCATGTCTGGTTAACAAATATTTTCGGTACTAACTAAGTATAATGAAGACCCTTATGTATGTAGTTTAAATCATATAAAAAACGTTCAACATTTATTAGATTACCACTCTAGAACAAGAGTGGCTCTAATCCAAACTCGCCACAGGAGGTACAGCAGGTTTTGGCACATCTTCAGTAGTAAGGGCCATTTTTCAAATCCATTTGAAGGATCTGTTAAATATCGTTGTCTGTGTACTGTTTGTGTCTTTTGTTATTTGACAATAATAACAAGTTGTGGTTGTTATCCAACCATCTTTCTAATTGAAGATTCCAGGTTGAGTCGTGTTGAGTATTTTGAGTTAAGAACGTGTCAAACCCTACATACTTAACTAGTTTAGTGCCAAGTTTTGAAAGGTTTTACTTACAGTTGAATAAATACGCTTAATTCAGAAATCGGAGCTTAGAATTTAGGGGTGAGTTAATTAGTAGCCCAGGTAATAAAATACAATATTGTGATCGAGGTTAAACTTTATTTGATAACGTCTCCCTCTCTCTCTTGTGATGTTCAGAAATAGGTGCTAGGGTTGTCCAAGTTACTTCTTGAGGTAGTAAGCGGCGTAGGGTGAGGCGTAGGGGTAGGCCGAGTAGGCGGCGAGTGGCGCGCTGTATGCGGAGTAGGCGAGCGGCGCGGTGTAGGCGGCCGCCACTGGCGCGGTGTACGCTGCCGCCACCGGTGCCGTGTACGCGGCGGAGTACAGCACGCCGGGCTTGGGCTCGGCCATCGCTACTGCCATCATGCAAATGAATACGAACTGCAAAGAAAATGCACACAATTAATAAATGCTTTCCGCAAAATGAATCTGTTGTGGAAAAAAGAACGATAGAGTCTAAACTTTCTGTGCAATAAACTGCTAAACCTTTCAATATTTTCGTAAAATTATGGACTTATAACTTTAATAAACATTAAAAAATCACATTGTTGTCGTTAATCCACTAAAAATTAAAACATTGCACGTTTGAAACGTTACTGGGATTAAATTTCGTTAATCTAAGTGCGTGACCATTTGACCAAGTGAGAAAAAACATTGACTCACGTATTTGAACATTTTGTTAGTTGTTATCACCGAGCTGCTGATGCACTGAATGATATCAAACCCACAGCACTGACCAACTTTATAGTAAAAACGAAGGACAATGGATGTAATGTGGTAGAGGTTAAGCTTGCTTTTGGGAAAAACAATGCGAACAGAATATCAATGTCTGAGTCCAGTTCAACCGAAAGTGATAAGGAAATTCTCACACGTTCGTGAAATAGTTCTGAATTTAAATGCGAAAAAGTGAACCAGATTTATTAAATAATTTTAAACTCAGCATTGTATAAATTCGGGTAGAAGAAGACCAAGGGATATATATTTACTATTTTCGGAACTTTTCGATAAACTTCAAAGATTGAATTCGACTTAGGTTTGTATAGTTTTGGAATGGGGCTAGGCCCCTAGGGTATATAAGTTCTGTGGGCCTAGCATAATAAACCTGGGCCATTAGGCCTGTTGAAATGGCCTAATGGGACGGACTGTCATTGTAAGTGTTCCCAACATTTGGCCTACAATGTTTGGTGCTGGTTTCTAGGGCAATAAAGATCGAATCTAGTAACACAAAGCCAGAAGATAGTTAAGTTAATAAAAGAGTTGGAAGATATTCGTTTACAAACTGTTGAGATTTTAAGTAGGTCGTGGTTAGCTGACTGTCGCAAGAACTTGACATAACTGGCAACATTTAAGTGTACTCTACACGTCTGCCATACTGTTTGGGGAAAACAGGAGTGATGTTAAGTTATGTTATGGGTTTTGAGCTGTTTGACTGCGGTACACATTCTTTTCTCAGATCTCGCTGTAAATGTATATGGCTATATTAACCAATAAGTATCTGGTGCGGACGGGCGTGATCGCCGGGCACTTTATACGGGAGGTTGTAAGTCTCCAGCCCTAGCGCGCTGATGCCCTGTACCTAAAGTTCAGTTCCAGGAATCCTGAAGCGTTGATTGATGGCTGCTAAGTGTTGAGGTGTAAAGACTTCTTATGTAGGAAATTAAACACTTGATGAAACGGTTCTGCAGGTCCGCAATTTTCAGAAAGAGGCGTGAGTATATAATTTCCATGCTGATGACTACAAATTAGGTCGATGCGCTAGCGCGCTCTCGAACCCCGAAACTTTACTTTATTGAGGACCGCAAAATCACTTGCAAATTTGTTTTTTTATTTCAACTAATTTGCACTATGTTTCCATCCTACGAATCAATAAAACCTTCCTTATTTCTGTAGGAAATATGACATGCATATGACATGCACATATGCTTGTGCGGCTTGAAGTACTCTATCCAGCGGACCACAACTACTCACCCTGAAAATATTCTCCAGGAAGAATGAGGGATGAAGGGAAACATTGTTGATTTTATCACTTACAAGCAATTTTTCTCAAAAACTATTCAAGTTATCTCTATTTTACCAAAATGGCCTTGTAGCCCTTCTAAAAAACTGGCTATCGAAATACAACACATTAGTAGGTATATCTTTCAGGCGCGTAACCATCTGAAAGCGCCGTTTTGTCAAAAATGGCGGTTTCCATATAATTTTACAATCTTATAAGTTAATTTGTACTTAAACTATCTAAGAAATTTTCACATACTAAAGACTACCCGGTAGCTATCCCAACAGGCTATTTTAGCAGTTTAGTAGGTGCAACTATAACCCTAGGGCGCTTAACAATCATGGAAGGGTCAATTTCACGCAAAATTGTGTAATCCCGCAATCTTGTAAGTTGATTATCTCCCAAACCATCAAAGCTATCCTCACTCTAGAAGTATGGCTTGGAAGACATGCAAATGGACTATCGAATGGTAGTACTTCAGAAGATACATCTATAAGTTTTCAGGCACTTAGGGCACCTGATAGCGGCTGTTTTTTACAAGATTTCTACTTAAACCATCCAAACGATCATCGTCCTACATGGATGGTTCTGAGTACCTGCGTGCTAGCAGGCTACCGGGAGGTAATACTTCAGAAAGCATATTTATGATCTTTCAGGCACCAAGTGTACCTGAAAGCGGTCAGCTCGCTAAAAAGCATAAAGAAACCTTTGTACTGGTTCGTACAGACACATTGTCTCAACTAAGTGGTCTTTATTATACAAGAACTAAATAATCCAGGGCGTAGGTCTCGGTCTAGGTTATCTGGATGTGGTAAAATAACAATTACTTGATTACAGACCACTTATTTAAGGAAAATGCGTCTGTATTTACCGTTCCAGGGTGAGATTCTATTAGCTTTCGCTATTTACTGTTGTTATTTACTGATTCTCAATCAAAGACATAGGTCAAATAACATAGAACACCTAGTTTGTGTTTTCTAACAAAATAAATCTAGAAATAAATATTCAAGACTGGCGGGTCAATAGATACGCACGACCTGAGCCCATGTTTTTACATGGGTTTTGCTATGATTTTTATTTTTACTTAACCTATTCACATTTATGTTATCTTGTGGTGACGCTTCTTCGCGAACAGTATCTATCAGTAGTTATCGTTAAAATACTCACAGCAGCTGTAGACTAGGGACGTTATGGTTATGGTGGAAATAATTTCATACCGTTTTCGGATACGGTAATGGATATGAAATTATTTCGGATTATCCGTTAGTTTCGGATAGTTTCTGTTACGGTTACTCCTTTGCATCCCTACTGTAAACTATCTTTAATACCCGTTTTCACTAATACCACATGATTGAATGTGATGCGTAAATATTTCTGACGTGTTGCGCAGTGCAAAAACATTGCATCTGATTGGTTATAAACATGAAAAGTATCGGTTGAAATTATATAAAGATTAAGGCGTTCGTTGTTTCCTGGGGCCTTTCATGGAACTCTAACCTAGAGTTAAGATCTAATAGTAATAGTTCTAGGCATAGGCCTCCATCAAGTGTCGCCACATTGTCTGGTCCCGTGCGTCTTGCATCCAGCGGACTCCCTCCACCCTCTCCAGGTCATCGGTCCACCTGGTGGGAGGCCTTCCAATGCAGCGTCTGGACGCTGTCGCCGCTTCTGAATTTATCAACCCCATCGAACATACATTCTGCGAGTAATGTGCCCTGCCCACTGCCACTTAAGTTTCGCAATTCTTGGGGTTATGTCGGTAACATTGGTCCTTCTGCGGATATACTCATTTCTGATTCGATCAAGCAAGAAAACTCCATTGCCCTTTGGGTGACTTCGATCATCACTGATCTATGGTAGCTACTTAGGTACTCGTATATTGAAAATTGCAAACCACGCGCGACTCACACGCAAAGTTGTATGGTTAGTAGAGTTGGTACAGTAACTTGATGGTTAACTGTTGCGCTACAATGCGTGTCACGGGTTCGATTCCCGCACAGAATAAGTCCATTGTTACGGAAATGTTAAAACATTGTGGGATACACGCACATTTTCTACCAGTCTAACTTTCGAACTATAGACCTTCTCTTTTTATAAAATATATTTTGTTTTAATTCACTACTCACAGGTACTTCAGTGATTTCAAATATTAGTTCTAAGATTATCTCTGTTATCTTTTCTATTGCTGATTATTAACAGGAATTCAGCGTAAGAGTTTAGGCTACTACATCTTAAGAGATTTTTCAACACAATTTACGACCAATAGTTGTCGAATTTGGGAGTTATTCTTGAATGTTATGTTTATTTGAGAAATGTGTTTACAAAATTACATCTAAATACCTCCCATAGTTCTTTGCACGGTATGCTCATAAGAAGTGAGTATTATTATGCATAGGTATGTCTTATAAATTAATCTTAACTTTGTATTGTTTTCACCTATTACTCTTATACTTATACCACCCATATTCTAAGTCCTGTTGAAGGAAGCTTCTTCTACTCCAATAGACTCAGTCACCATGACAACGAGAAGCAATCATTGAGAATTCGATTGAGGGAAACTGCGATAAAGATGAGTTTAAGGAAGGAAATTTTAAGGAAGGTAAGGAAGGAAATTACTAAGAATATGGAAGGCAAAGGTTTAGGCATAATGATTGTGAGGTGTCCATTAATTAAATATGTAAATTATGTTATAAATATTACAATTTATTCAGTTGCATTTTTTCATTTGTCTGTCGAAATCACTTCTTCAGGTAGTAAGCGGCGTAGGGTGAGGCGTAGGGGTAGGCGGAGTATGCGGCGAGTGGTGAGGTGTATGCGGAGTAGGCTAGCGGCGCGGTGTAGGCAGCAGCCACCGGCGCGGTGTACGCCGCCGCCACCGGCGCCGAATAAGCGGCGGAGTACAACAATTGCGGCTTGGGCTCGGCCATCGCGGCCACCAACATGCACACGAATACGATCTGCAATTGATAAAAACACTATTAATTTGACATTTTCCATTACTCTGTTATGCTGTCAAACGAGTCGACGTTGGATTAAAGTTTCTTTTCAGATTTGAGCGATCATTAATCAATATTCTATAGGTACTTGGAGAAAAGTTGGAATAATTTCACTTTTATTTCCACTTTCACTAAATTTTTCATACTGCAATCCAGGTCATAAAAATAAACAAGTACTGATCAGAAATGTATACGCACCATATATTTGAACATCTTGATTGTTTTCACTGAGCTGCTACTGCACTGAATGATGCCAAAGATGTGATAGCTACGAATTTTATAGTAACTTTAGAAGGACGAATGCACGCAACGTGAGGTTGGTCGAGAACGCTGCTGTGCTCTGAATAATCATGAGTTTCCTTCGATCGAGTGTGTCGATGGTTGTCAATTGAATGCAACTAATGTAAGAAATAATTTATTGACAACTAGTTGTTTACTGATTAAGTCATTATTTTTATTAATGTCTCGTTATTAGTATTCAATTTCTTTCTTTTGATGATTATGAAAAAATGCCCTGATTTACGCTTTTGATCATACTTATACAATATAATACAAATAAAAAAATAGCATTAACATAACTACCATCAGTGAGATTATTTGAGATTGGTTGAATTAGGTGAATGCTTTAAATAAAAGACTTTTGACTTCATTCATATGATTCATATGTGAATAATAATTACTATTTACTTGAAGGTGGCCAGTAAACACTAGTTTTCCAGTATATGTAGTGTGTCGCATACCTTTATAGTTTGAGTCACATCTAGCCCTTCTCAAAGTCGCAGGTTGGTGGCAATTGTAGTATTTATGAGAAATTATATAATTAACTATGCTTGTTTATTGGAATCGGGAAAATTTTCAGAGTAGAGCCGGCAACTATTTAATGGGTGCTTTAATTAAATAAATAAAAAAAAATAATTAAATAAACAAAGTGTTAAAATGTTTTTAATTTTCCTATTTTTAGTTTTGGTACCTCAAATTTCCATGAAAATCATTTGTAGCCAAAGTAAAGGGTCTTTCAACAAGGACGGGTCGATGTTAAAATTGAATAAAACAAGATGTGTGTGAGATATTAACGAAATTTATTTTTTATTTAAAAGGCTCATTTATGCCATTATGGATGGAATATAACATCGTTCATATGTCCGCCGCGGCTTCGTATGGTGGCACGAATCCGAGAGGTCCAATTTTTAATGACTCAGCTGCATAGATCCGGCTGAATCCGAGCGATGGCCTGCGTTATGTTGGCTTTCAGGGCAACGGTCGAATGTGGTTTATTGACATAGACCTGCGACTTCAGAAAACCCCACAAGAAAATGTCTAGCGGAACTCTAACTCTACCCTCAAACCGTTCATGCAGAATGTCGATTGTGTCGTTCGCTGTGTGGCAAGTAGCGCCATCTTGCTGGAACCACATGTCATTCACGTCCATATTGTTCAATTTAAGCCAAAAGAAATTGTTTATCATTGATCTGTAGCGCTCGCTCGATCTATGCAGCAGAGTCATTAAAAATTGGACCTTTTGGATTCGTGCCACCATACGAAGCCGCGGCGGACATTTGAACGATGTCATATTCCATCCATAATGGCATAAATGGGCCCTTTAAATAAAAAATAAATTTCGTTAATATCTCACACACATCTTGTTTTATTCAATTTTAACATCGACCCGTCCTTGTTGAAAGACCCTTTACATCTCATAACTCTCAACTCATAACACGACTAGGATACATTATTTTATTTCGGAGTTCCAGTGCCTACTTGTCGGTTTTATCATCAGATCAGTTCGATGGTACCACTTTCATTAGTACCATTTATTTATATATATATGCTTCATCATAGTCGCTTAACTATGCAAGATATCTTATACCCCTGACATAATTGTTAAGGAGTTCCAGTGGCCATCTGTGGTTTTCTTCATCAGTTCCACTTCACCAAATGACACTTCCCGAGTGCAAATGCTAGCCATGTTTATGAAAATACCAACATCGCTATATGTCTGCTTATAATCTTTGAGGCTTAACCTCGATTTCCATGGGATCCTATTATCAGAATATGACTTGGTGACATTAGGATCACCTAGAGAGTATAAAGTAAAATAAATTTAAAAATATATAATTATATAGTCATCCGAATTGATAACGATAGATAACCAGTTGTGCCAGAAAGCGTTTTATAACATTAAAGATTACGTTGAGGACAAAAAGGCTTGGGATTGAGCTGCTCCAATTAATTTCGTTTTTTATTTTTTTTTATTTTGCTTCGTGGATTTAGTTTTTAATTATATTTTAATTTTTTTAATTTTTCTTGCAATGACAAGAATATTTACTTTTTAAAGTATTATATTTATCGGAGGAAGGTATATCGCTTGTAAACTTATTACTTCAGGTTTGTTTAATTGGCAACATTTAGCTTCTGATCAATTCTCAGTTCGATTTTATTCGATTGACAACACTTTATTTTTCTTATGTCAAAATACTCGATTTGGATTGGATAATACAAGCAGTAATTTGCCGGAAGAGATTCTCTTAGCCAATAAAAAGCAGGGGTGTCATAGAGGCACTCTGAGTGGGTTCGCCCGCCATATTGGGTCGTGAAGTTAGAAAAGATACGCGCGGACGCGCTGTTTTGGAGTTGAAAAAGAGTTGTGAGAAAAAGGAGTTGAGAAGTAGCCTAAAGTGGCGTGTGTGAACTTGAACAAGTGTTAAGTTGGGAAAAAGCGAAACGATTGGTGGCCGAATCCGCTGCTTTGATAAAATTGGAATAAGAACTATCTCTAAAACGGCAAAAGTTACCTGCTTTGTGCATCGCATACCCACGATATGCCCACAGACCGAGGGTATTATTGAAGATAGCCCTCCTATCTCCGATATCGGAAGTGAAAACAATGCACGCACAAAGCGATAATGGACCAAATGAGACGAGTAATGGCTGGCGCGCTCTGTTTGGTGCGCGAATATTAGCATGGAAGTACCTACCTACCTACCTAATGGAGATGTTTTGCAACTTGCCGGCTACTAGAGAGAGGAATATCATGATGCCCGAGTTCAGCTGTATAGTGTGGCCTATCCTAGACAATATGCGAAGTCGGGTTGCAGATAATGATGAAGTTAATGATGACATCGACGCAAACGAATCGACGGAACAATCCTGACTAGATACTTGGGAAACGCAACTGTGGTGGTGATGTTCAGGGAAGTATAAACTTAAGTATTCCGACAATAATAAGTACCAATCTAATGCCTTATGAAGTTTAGCCACAATATTGTTTTTCTTGGTTTATAGTGGCTAAAATTTAAAATAAATTGTTATTTTCGTTATGATGCTAAATGAAACTCAGCCAGATTCATACTGTCAGCGGAATTCGCAAGAGATTAAGACCACTTGTGCAAATACAGTGCAAGAGAGCAACACATCCTAAGCTACAACTTGATTCAATAAAACTATAAGCTTGTGGAAATCTTGCTCATAGACATGAATTTTTCAGCCATTCACACAATATGCAACAAATAGCACGGACGTCTGAGCCTTTCAACATGGCTGTGGATACCACAAGACCTGTTGTGACCGGCTGCGTGTAGTGCTACAAGATAAGTGTGGAGCTCAGGTTCCATTTCAAGAGGCAACATACAACCTGCAGTCTACAGCGCTATGAAAGAGGAAATTTAGTGGTTTTATACATGCCGCTGCGGTGATCAATCAATTTAATATTTTCTGATAGCACCTAGGAGTCTGGACATGTGCATGGTTGGCACTGCTGCCTGACCTTTCCGGGAGTACAGGCTTAAAGGTATGTTACTTTGATCTGCATTCAACTATCTGTGCATTGGCATACATTTGTGGCAGCCGAAGTATGTATTGGATTTGGAAGTACCTAAGTTTTATAATTAATTGTTGCATTAATTGCAATTTATAACTATTGCATTATGTTGTTTAATGGAAATGTTTAATGTAAGTTACATGAAAAGAGTAGAAAAATCAAACAGCGCCATCTATGTAATGGTATTGATACTGTATGTTTCTTTCAATAATCATCGAAATTGGATTCGGGACCCCATTATGCCGTGATTTACTGCTTGGGGGAGCTTATTGAATACGAGCATGTTGTTTTTTCGTGATCAATTTAAAAACAAACAAATAATTTTTGCATAGACAGAATGAGAAGTCCGTGCATGTCACGCCATCTTTTAAATCTTTGACGGGCTCAAGCTTTGAAATATTTTGTTTCAAGTATTTAATCGTTTTTATTTACCAACAAAATAAACAATGAAACCATTTTCGCAATTTCATCTTTCTAATTGACTTGGAGCATTGGAATGTGAGAACAAAACGGAAAGAAATTAGATTTCATCACACTATTTTATGTTGCATGATGTTAGAACAATATACGGTTTTGTGACCACTAGTGCTGTCACAAGAGTACACACATTTATGAATAGGTTTTTAGTTTACTCACTACTGATAATCGAGAAGTAAAGATACTAGGCATTTTAGCCATGCATTCTTTATTAATCACTTCAGATTGCCCGTAAATATTATTACCACTGAGTTTGTTGTTGATTTGATCTTCAAGGAAATTTGTGAATATGCTTTTCTTTGAAAATAACGTACATTCTAACTATTCGCGTTGGTATTTTTAATGCAAGTGTGAATCCCGTTATGGAAAGTAAAAAGAAAAATCGTAATAATAGTGTATCTTTTCACATCTTTGGCTGATTGGGATTGTTTTTACAACTAAATTAAAGTATCAGGTAAAAGGGAAAGAAATTTATTTTGTTAACGTTGAATTCGAATATCTTTGTGTAATACATTCGACTATTTTTAAATAATATTTTGGTTCATATCAAAACAGAAAAATCGAATCTCGATATTCTAGGGCGAAATATCGATACGCTGGATCGATTCAGTACTGGATATCGATTGAAAAATTGTTAATTTATTTTTTTTCTTTAAAATCGATTCGTCGATTAATCGATAACAGATCGCCATCCCATCTCTATTAGACAGTGACATGTAAGTGTCAACATTCGAAAAAGTTTGAAAAAAGTCGGACAAGACAAAACAAAACCAAATAACTTATAACTGTGATATGATTTTTAACTTATAAATTACTGGATAAAGACTAGATTATTAATAAGTCGTTACAAGGTGTGAGTCACTGTGAGGATTAAACTTTTAACTTTTGCTTTGTTGCAAAGACATGCAATAACTTTCAGTTAAGAGCTATCTGATAAAGATTATTTTCAAACCGGTGTTTAAGTTTAGTGAAATAGTTTGCTGGTTGACTCGATTTGCAATCTTACAACCTGGAAATATCACGACGATTAACGTTACTATAGCCTAGACAGTTGGCGTTTAGTTTTGTTGCTACCAACGGTTGAATAAAGGTAAAGTTAATGTCTGTAGTTGTTATAAATCACTATGTAGGGAACTAACCAACTGATAACATGTCATTCTAACGATACCTACAAATAAAAACGATTTAAATTGACTATGGCAAATGAAAATTGCAACTAGACATTAAGATGGCGTCTAGAAGCCGTATTCAGGTATTATGGGATGCCCGAGGGCCAATTACTGTTTGAAGTTGTGGCTGAAGATGAGATAGATGTTCAATTGGCAACATTTTAATTTACATAGAACAGTTTTTCAGTTTCATGGGTCAGAGAGATGACGGAGTCAAGAGTTGATTCGGCATTTAAGTTGAAAGTGTATTCTGTGTAGCAAATGTATTTGCTAAGTTATTGTTGATTGTGGACCATGAATGGGACACTTGGTTTCTATTTGATTTACTTGGTTCATGAGTTTTTGTTTTTTGGAGAAAACTAGGAATGGTTTCCTTGTTCTGTGTTGTTCAACGATGCTTGGCCTCGGTAATCTTGAACATTATTCAGAAGTTTTAATAATTGTAACATCTCTTTAAAGAAAGGTGTGAATTTGTGAATTGTGTGATTGTGTGGTGTCATGTAGGCTAGTACCTACCTTGAATAATAAATGTGGAATAATGAATTAAAGTATACTGTCAGTAATGGTTGTGGTGTTCTTACTTGTTGAATGTTCTGTGCTGGTCATTGTGAACATACCTAACATAATTTTGTTTTATTTGCTATCTGAGCAAGTTGGATAAGATAATGTTAATGCAGATGTAAACTCGGTGACATGCGGTGCATGATTTCATTTTCATATTTTGTTTGCAAAATTGGTAATGTTTGATGTTGCTAGTTATTATACCAATCGCACTGAGGGTTTGGTATGAAATCATGAACATAAAATGAAGTTCTTGAATATGCTTTTGGCAGGGTTAGAAATCCTGAATATGAGGTTGCCTTTGTATTCAGTACTGAGAATGAAGATTGAAATAACAAATTTGATTTTGATTTAAATGTGCTGTTTATGGTTATTGGAGTTCTGAATGGTGGCAGCTATGTGTTGAATTAAAAGCTTTGGTTCATGATGAGTTAGAGGAAAGCTGAAAGATCAAGTACCCGTTGAAGTAACTGAATGTACTGTGTTGAAGACTGATTCAAATCAATCTAGCAATGGTGAGGTCGTGTGTATGGTCAAAGGACTGACTGTACGGTGATGAGTAGTCGCTGCGGTGACTGCTGTAACCGAGGTGGGTTACGAGGTGAGTGGTCAGAGATGACTGCTGTAACCAAGGTGGGTTACGAGGTGAGTGAGTGGTCAGTAAGATGACTGCTGTAACCGAGGTGGGTTACGAGGTGAGTGGTCAAAGATGACTGCTGTAACCGAGGTGGGTTACGAGGTGAGTGGTCAGTAAGATGACTGCTGTAACCGTGGTGGGTTACGAGGCCTGGTCAGGATGACTATGGTTGCAGGGTGGTCACTGGGTTGACCATCAGGAGCTACAGCGATTGCTGTGGGACCAAGAAACATTGCTGGATTTGTCAGGGGGGAACCTGGTCCCTCTGGGGCTTTGGAGTCCTGTTATCTGTCTGGGGAAGCCTGGTCCCTCTGGGGCTTCGGTGACCTGTTGTTTAATGTATGTGGCATGGGTATCTGGCAGTTTGTTGCTTCGAGAGGACCGGTTGTCTGGGGAAGCCTGGTCCCTCTGGGGCTTTGGTGACCTGTTGTTTTGTGTATGTGGCATGGGTATCTGGCAGTCTTGTTGCCTCGAGAGGACCGGTTGTCTGGGGGAGCCTGGTCCCTCTGGGGCTTCGGTGACCTGTTGTCTGGGGGGAGCCTAGTCCCTCTGGGGCTTCGGTGACCTGTTGTATGTCTGGGGGAGCCTGGTCCCTCTGGGGCCTCGGTGACCTGTTGTTTGGTGTATGTGACATGGTATGTTGTGTTGGGCGTTTGGGTGGTTTCTGGCACACTTAGTGCTTCGAGACCGACTTGGTGTTTGTTGGGAACCTGGTACCTCTGGTGCTTCGGTAACCATTTAGAATGTGTTAATATGGTTGTCTAAATGGTGAGGTGGCTGGTTCGATAGTACGACAATGGTTGTGTACGGTGTATGGTGTGGAGACCTAGATTTACATGGAGAAAACAAATGAACAGTGTGAAAGCTATGAGAATTCAGTTTTCTTGAGTAAAGATGTACTTGAGTTTTGTTGTAGGCTGGTAATATAAGGTGTTGATTGAAGGTTTCATGTGGAAGATGTTACGACCACGTTATTTTTTTTATTTGGTCAGGAGCGGCCGAACTTAACCTATTACCTATTTTTTTTATCTCTTGGTTTTTGTTTTTTTTATTGAGTAACGATGTTGCTCGTCGCTTTACATCAAACGTGGGACCGTTTGAATGTCAAGATGGCCGTATCGGAGGAAGGTATATCGCTTGTAAACTTATTACTTCAGGTTTGTTTAATTGGCAACATTTAGCTTCTGATCAATTCTCAGTTCGATTTTATTCGATTGACAACACTTTATTTTTCTTATGTCAAAATACTCGATTTGGATTGGATAATACAAGCAGTAATTTGCCGGAAGAGATTCTCTTAGCCAATAAAAAGCAGGGGTGTCATAGAGGCACTCTGAGTGGGTTCGCCCGCCATATTGGGTCGTGAAGTTAGAAAAGATACGCGCGGACGCGCTGTTTTGGAGTTGAAAAAGAGTTGTGAGAAAAAGGAGTTGAGAAGTAGCCTAAAGTGGCGTGTGTGAACTTGAACAAGTGTTAAGTTGGGAAAAAGCGAAACGATTGGTGGCCGAATCCGCTGCTTTGATAAAATTGGAATAAGAACTATCTCTAAAACGGCAAAAGTTACCTGCTTTGTGCATCGCATACCCACGATATGCCCACAGACCGAGGGTATTATTGAAGATAGCCCTCCTATCTCCGATATATTATTTTATTTTAATTATTGTGAATGTGAAGACTATGTGGATTATTCTTTTTTTTTAATTTTAATTTATCTTAGTTAGTTTTTAACTTAGATTAACTATAGTAACAGATCGAGCGTACGGAACAAGAGAGCGGTGCCGCGCTATATATAAGTGTGCGTGACAGCGAGGAGTGGCACTGTAGAGACACGTACATCTGTGTGCGTATAAGGATGCCAGATGTTGGGAAAAAACTCCCACATTTTTTTCGATTGTTCTCAAAAATATTAATGTTACAAATTGTTACTTACAGAAGTTACTTGTAGTATTTGGGCAGAATAATGTTAATCAAATAAATTATAATAGAATTAAAGTTATTTAAAATTCACTTAATGATTATTAATAAACTACTGAAAAATAACGCCTTTGGAAATATCTATATAAAAATAATTTAAAGACATAATTCAAAATATTTATTACAATAATTTTACAGAGTTGCACACCTAAGTAGTACTCCTAATTGTAACTTTAAAAGTTGATAAAGATAGTTTTTTAAAGAATTGATAAGCGATATCATACATGTTGAATAATTACGCGAGGAACTTGAAAATGTGTTTTTTTGTTTGTTGAGATATTTTGATGATGTTGGTGTCAAATAAAAGGTCTTGGCCTAGAATCATTTTATCCGTTTGAATCATCTAAATTGGTTCACGCGTTTACGAGATAATCGCTAATCATTATAATTAAAATGTAAACAAACCGGAATTTTGCCTGTTTTTGTTCTAGAAACTTTTTAATTATGGCCAAATGTGTAAATATTATGACTGTAAATTGAGAACGTGTGAAAACCCCATCTATTAAGCTAAAATTTGTAAGGAATATATGAAAAAATTAATAAAAATAAAGGCTCGAAAGATTTCGGCTCTAAGCGAAAATGAACGCAAAAATGGTATGCGAAGGTTCACTACGATTATCACTTATTCCCCTTCCCGGGTACCCCACGACGCAACCCCACCGCGTGCCACTGGTTCATTGAATTATATTTATACGAATAGATTGTGTCCATATTTTATAGATTTCAAATCGGATATAAAAAAAGTATTGAACAATTAATGAAAATGTGTTCCATTACTGATACTGAACCTCTAAAAACAATTGCACACTAGTTACAAAATTTTCCTGTATAAATTAATCGATCTTCCTACGCCTCATGTACATTTCCCTAATTCAAGGAAACTTATTTTGATGTAAACTGGCAACACCAACCACTTACTGCCAATATTTTGTGTTCCGAGTGAGCCGTAAATATTAGTGGGTAAATCAATATCAAAACTATAAAATAATCAAAAGTTACCTGTGGAAAGGTATTCCATCTTCTTTTTTTTGTTTTTGTGAACAACTTTTGCAATGTTTAAAGATACTACACGGCATTTTTACACATAAAATAAGAAATGACTTGTGACGTGTAAGCAGTGCGACGCGTAGTTTCGTACTAAGGCGAGATTGTATTAGTTTTTCAATTTGTATTTGTATTGGTGGTTGCGCTCTCTTGTTCCGTACGTTATATCTGTACTTTACTTAATCTAAGGTTTTTAATCATGGTCTGGCAGTTTGAGTATTTATGCGGCCTACCCGAATGTCCTTTCTTTGGTATTGTTCGTCAATTCGTTGAGCTCCTTAAATTCTAAGTTGAGCTGCACGGTTATTGACGAATGCGTGCACTGACTGGACAGGTCCACTCAATCTGGCTGGTTCTTTTCTCAAAAGACCATTTCAGACATCAGTCTACATGGTCTTCACATGATCTAACCAAGTTTTTGTCTGGACTTTAAAAGAGACTGTGACCTCTGAGTTTGTTTCGGCCTTTCTTCTCAGAGTAGTCAGACAGGAAACGCCGACCTCATCTAGTTTTAAAAAATATGATCGACATGTGAAAGTGTTTGTACAAACCAACTTACAGAAAATAAATCATTTATCATTTATTTATCATTTATAACCTTTTAGAGCAGTGGTGGCCCAGTGGTATTGGCCGCGACTTACAAGTTGTAGGTCGCGGGTTCGAACCCAGACAGGCGCTTTACTTTGTGTAAATTATTCCATCACCACTGCTCTCAATACGGTGAAGGAAAACATCGTGAGGAAACCGGCATGTCCTAGAACCAAAAAAAAAAATCGAAGGCATGTGACATCCACCAACCCGCACTGGGCCCGCGTGGTGGATTACGGCCCATTCCCTCTCACAGAGAGGAGGCCTGTGTCCCAGCAGTGGGAACATTAATAGGCTGATGATGTGATGTGATGTGAGATAACCTTTTTGGGAAGTCGGTAAAATATATCAATAACCTATTATTATCTAATTAAAATAATGATAGAGGTAAAATATTTGCCTGTTTGTTTATATGACTCTGAAAGTACTGATTTGTTTTTTTTTTGCAGACAGAAAACTGAGTGAATACTTTTTAACCCAAAACAATGCAAGGAATCAGCGTGGAAGACGCGACAAATAACTATTTCTCACTAATATTATATTTGCGAAAGTAAATCTGTCTGCTAACTTATTACGGTTAAACGGATTGAGTGATTGATTCACTTAACATACGGATAGACCATGTCCTGGATTAGGACACAGAATAAGAGAAGAATATTTTTTATACCAGGTTGTTTATTCCCTTGGGATGGCTTTTCACTTTCACGGAGCCGAAGTCTCTGGCAGCGGTTAGTTCCGCTATGCTCGACTCGAAAAATGCCTACTAAATAGTTCCGCTATGCACGAAATCACATTCGTGGGCAGTGATGAAGAAAAGTATTACAGTGTTATATTTTATTTAACCATTTATAAAGTAAATTGAGAAAACCGTAAATCCGTTACTTTCGCGAAAAAAATGTTATAAACGTTCCGTTTCATCATAATATCTAACGCACACTTGCCTCGCCGCCATATAACACGTCGCGACATTCATTTTAAAAAACAAAGTGGCCATCCATTCCATACAACTGCGAAAATAACCGGCCTTGTGTTATTTGGACTCGCGCACGAAGGGTTCCGTACCATAATCGCAAAAAAACGGCAAAAAAATCACGTTTGTTGTATGGGACCCCCCTTAAATATTTATTTTATTTTGTTTTTAGTATTTGTTGTTATAGCGGCAACAGAAATACATAATCTGTGAAAATTTCAACAGTCTAGCTATCACGGTTCATGAGATACAGCCTGGTGACAGACAGAGAGACAGACGGGCCGCGAAGTCAGTAATAGTGTCCCTTTTTTACCCTTTGGGTACGGAACCCTAATAAAACTAATGTTTTTAGTTTAATTTAATTGAATTCAAACCTTTTCTTCCTACTGTACCTTCCATTGTTTACATAGAATCGAAGAATTTAGTACTTTTTAGTTGATATTTTTCGGGTCATAGGGCATAGCAGGACCGGACTAGAGCATAGCAGAACTAACCGGCTGGCAGAAGTTATTATTTTACAAAAGGTAATAAAAAAAAATTGTATGACTTTTCTTTATATTTACTGACATAAGGACGACTTATTATTTTTTATTCCATTTACATCTGATTTTATTTAAGCTTGATGATCTCGAAACGAAGCTACTTTTCCGAATGGACGGTAGAATCAATTATTATTATTTTAAATTAAAAATTTTGGCGTTCTAAAGTGCCGCTTAATGGTCTAGTTGAAATAATGAATTTTTCACTTTTGAATTTGACTTTGATCTGTGCTACTTTGCAGCTGAAAGGTTTATCTGTGAATGCACATCGATTAGGTCATTCGGGAACTTACTTAAAAATGATAACTAAATATTATCACGCAGATACTACAGTAACATTAAGAAGGCAATGCTCAAGTAAAATATTTGGGTTTGCATTAACTGAAGCAATGTGACATTTTTGTTAAATATTTGCGTTTCTTATGCTGTTTGCTTTTTACCCGACTGCCGAAGGAGGGTAGTGTGTTTATCAGTCTATGTATGTATGTATGTTTGTTCCTATGTGGCGTTCCAGAGACCAAACGCGTTGGCCGATTTTGATGATTCTTACGTCAATCGATTCGTCTGAACCCTGCGAGTGTCACTGTCTATATTAAAATTGTAAGATAGAAAAATGGCGGATTTTGGGCGCCATATTGTGGGGTCCCAATTTTTTATTTCTTCCTATCCCATCGTGTGGGGTATCAAAATAAAGGATTTTACGAGGCGATTTCAAAAATATATAACACTTATATATTTAAAGTAACTAAAAAGTTATAAAAAAAAGTTAATTAAAAAAATCAAAAACTCGACTGCTTAAGAAGCGAACTAAAAAGACGTAAACAAGAAGAAAATCATGCTGTGCAGTCGGAGGATACATCTGGTTTTGGTCAGCCAGCTCGCGAATATGTTGTGTTTATAGTTTTTATATCAATTATGATGATGGATAATCTTGTTAATCTATACTATATATATAATATTATAAAGAGGACAGATTTTTTTGTTTGTTTGTTTGTACCGAATAGGCTCCGAAAATACTGAACCGATTTGAAAAATACTTTCACCAATAGAAAGCTACATTATTCCTGAGTGACATAGGCTATTTTTTTATCCCGAAAAGGGGTCCTGTGGGGTGATCCACGGGAGCGAAGCCGCGGGCAACAGCTAGTAAAGAATATAGTCATAAAAAAAACAGATCTCTAGACAAGTGACATAACTAACGACGACGTGATATAACTTGACATAGGTTGACTGGTAGAGATTGCCTAAGGCATTAAGTCCGCATTTGTACCTTCGTGCATGAAGTCTAAATAAATAAATAAAGTATATTATATTCTTTGATGAACTCCTTCTTCAGAAAGCGTGAGCACAGGAAGTGGACCTGGCAACGCCCCGATGGTGCAACTAAAAACGAGATCGACTTCATCATGTCAACCAAGAAGCAAGTGTTCAATGATGTCTCTGTGATCAATTCGGTGAAAACCGGGAGCGACCACCGCATGGTAAGAGGCACATTGAACATTAATGTTAAACTTGAAAGGTCTCGACTGGTGAAGTCCACGCTCCGCCCAGCACAGATCCAGGTCCAAAACGCCGAGAACTTTCAGCTCGAACTCCAGAATCGTTTCGAGTGCCTAGGAAGCTCCGTGGACGATTACAGCGATGGGTTCGTGGAAGCTGTCCATACGGTCGGGTCTAAGTTTTTCAAGACCCGCCGTACAGATAGGAACAAAAAACTCTCTGATCCTACTCTCAAGCTAATGAAGGAGAGGCGTGAGATGATCCTGCAGTCTTCAGACGATGCGGTGAAATCACATCATCAGCCTATTAATGTTCCCACTGCTGGGACACAGGCCTCCTCTCTGTGAGAGGGGAAAAGCGACCTCCGCCGCTTTAATACTGAGCGTATAAAAGACGCGATTGAGCGGAATAAGGGCTCCAAGGTCTTTGCAAGAGATCTGTCTATAGGGCAGAGCCAGCTCTCGAAACTCAAGACCGATGATGGCAGGATCGTTTCCGCCAAACCAGAGCTTCTGAGGGAGATCGAGAGGTTCTATGGGCAGCTGTACACGTCAACCAGTAAACCCGTCGCGAACCTAGCGAATGACCCTAGAGCTAGATTGACCCGACACTTTACCGAAGACATTCCGGACGTCAGCCTGTATGAGATTAGGATGGCTCTGAAACAGCTTAAGAACAACAAGGCACCGGGTGACGACGGAATTACGGCCGAACTCCTGAAGGCGGGTGGAAAACCAATCCTTAAGGCCCTTCAGAAGCTGTTTGATTCCGTCATACTCGAAGGGAAAACGCCACAGGCATGGTGCAGGGGTGTGGTGGTACTCTTCTTCAAGAAGGGTGACAATGCCTTACTGAAGAACTATAGGCCCATCACACTTCTTAGCCATGTCTACAAGCTGTTTTCAAGAGTCATCACGAATCGTCTCGCGCGCAGGTTTGACGATTTCCAGCCTCCCAAACAAGCCGGATTCCGTAAAGGCTTCAGCACCGTAGTCCACATACATACGCTGCGGCAGGTTATACAGAAGATCGAAGAGTACAACCTGCCTCTCTGTTTAGCGTTTGTGGACTACGAGAAAGCCTTCGATTCGATCGAGACTTGGGCTGTACTGCAGTCTCTCCAACGGTGCCAAATTGACTACCGGTACATCGAAGTTTTGAAGTGTTGATACAAAAACGCCACCATGTCAGTTCGACTTCAGGATCAGACCTCGGAACCAGTCCTTCTGCAGCGAGGTGTGAGACAGGGAGACGTCATATCTCCGAGGCTGTTTACCGCTGCACTGGAGGATGTCTTCAAGGTTCTGGACTGGAGAGGGCTAGTCATTAACGTCAATGGTGAGTACATCACTCACCTTCGGTTTGCTGACGATATAGTGATTATGGCTGAGACCATGGAGGACCTCAGTACAATGCTCGATGACCTCAGTAGAGCTTCCGGAAGAGTGGGTCTTAAAATGAACATGGACAAAACCAAGGTGATGTTGAATGCCCATGTTACACCCACTCCTATCAAGGTAGGAGACTCTACACTCGAAGTTGTGGGCGACTATGTCTACCTGGGACAAACGATCCAGTTGGGTAGGGCCAACTTCGAGAAAGAGGTCAACCGTCGAATCCGACTCGGCTGGGCAGCGTTCAGGAAGTTGCGCGGTATCTTCTCGTCCAACTTACCACAGTGTCTCAAGACGAAAGTCTATGACCAGTGTGTGTTGCCAGTGATGATATATGGCTCTGAGACGTGGTCGCTTACAATGGGCCTCATCAGAAAACTTACAGTCACTCAAAGGGCAATGGAGAGGGCTATGCTCGGAATTTCCTTGCGTGATCGAATCAGAAATGTAGAGATCCGCAAGAGAACCAAGGTTACCGACATAGCACGAAGAATTGCCAAACTTAAGTGGCAGTGGGCAGGGCACATTGCTCGCAGAACGGATGGCCGATGGGGCAGAAAGGTTCTGGAGTGGCGACCGCGAACCGGAAGACGTTGCGTTGGAAGGCCTCCTACCAGGTGGACCGATGACCTGGTGAAGGTTGCGGGAATCCGCTGGTTGCGAGACGCACGGGACCGGTCAATGTGGCGACGCTTGGGGGAGGCCTATGTCCAGCAGTGGACGTCTTTCGGCTGATATGATGATGATGATGATGATTATATTCTACTCAATCAACAAAAAAGTCACAATAGCGATTGGAATTGGTCAAAAATGTATGGCATTTTCAAGCACTATCTAACTGTCACCTTTAATTTTGACATTTTGGCATCAACATCCCTGACATCGATGACACTGGTTTATGAAGAAGAAGCTATCAAGTGCTGTATGCCTGGTTTTGTTTGTTTCGCTTTGTATAAGTTAGTCGTGATAGACAGACATTGACACATTGTCCATGTAATGTCTATGTTGCACATACTTTAGTAATGGATGGCAGTAGAACAATGCCGCATTACAAATCTACTGAATTACGCACTGGATGATTCCAAACCATTGATTGTGGTTTACACAATATCGAGGGAAAATATCTTCGTTATTGTTTATTGATTTTATTATTTTAATGTAGTTTTAGTGTTCTCTATTTCTTCTTAGCTTGTCGTTGGCAATCACAGTTTTTAAATATTATACTTTTTTATTTGTATTTATGTATATGCTTGCACTTGACCACTATCTCACCTGATGGAAAGCGATGATGTGGTCGACGATGGAGCACCTAGAAGAAACCTATGCACTATCAGGAAATACAGACTTCGGCAGGGAATTCCACTCCTTTGCTGTACGCATAATAAAAGTATACCCAAAACGTTTGGTGCGTATGGGTGGGAGGTCCGCCATATACCGACGATGCATACACTGGGCCCAGTATTCATCTACGGCAACACTATTCGCTGACGCAGCCATTAAGGTCCTCACATTTAAAGGTTACAGGGCATGCGGAACGGACGAAAGTTCTCTAATATGGGGAGGATAAAGATGCTATGACATGGCTTGAGGGCCAGTTAAAATAGTCTCGCATGAGGTCATTCGGTCACCCATTGACTTGATTGAACTACACAAAATAATGTGTTTGTGCTATGGTAACAATCACAGATTTCACAACCTTGCTTCAGTATGTGTCCGGTAGCTAGTAATCCATTTAAAAGCACTACCTGACATCCGATTAAGCTGAAACTTAGCGTACTTATGTAAAGTACTATGGAGCTGGTCTCATGATGGAGCTGGAAGATGGCCATAGCAACTCTTCAATCAGACAAGATAGCATCATCGTGTTTGGGTTCATTGGATGTGTATTGACAATTTCTATTACCTTTAGTACCTTTCAGTTAAAAAAGCTTATTTAAAAAAAAACTTATTACTTAATATTAACCACAGTAATAACAGTCCAACCTTGAAAGGAAGATGCAAAAAAAACTAAGTTAAAGATAGATCCATGATCTTAAACTTAAAGTTTTTTTGTATATTCCTTTCAAGGTAGGGTCGCCATCTACGTTCATTTTAGAGCAATGACAGACTTAGTTAAAGGGCTTGTGACGAAAAGTACTTGATTGGGTCAATTAAAAACAATATTCAGGTGTATCTCTAGCGTCATTTATTGTTTTATTTTGTTGAAATCGGCTTTTTTCTTTACTTCTTCAAGTAGTAAGCGGCGTAGGGAGAGGCATAGGGGTAGGCGGAGTAGGCGGCGAGAGGCGTGCTGTATGCGGAGTAGGCGAGCGGCGCTGTGTAGGCGGCCGCCAACGGCGCGGTGTACGCCGCCGCCACCGGCGCTGTGTACGCGGCGGAGTACAGCACGCCGGGCTTGGGGTCAGCCACGGCAACCGCCATCATGCAAGCGAGAACGAACTGGAAACATAGTAATAATATTGTTAATAAAACTTCTCTCCTATGATACTGCGTAAAAATATATTTTAGAAATAATTATTTTTCAATGGCGTATAGGGTATTCATAGTCAACAAGATGTCCCTTTATGTTTTGGGTGCCTTGATACAGCAGAGAAAAAAAGATACTTACAAGTTTGAACATTTTGTTGGTGGTTGTCAAGGAGCTGTGAACTGAATGATATCAAAGGACCCGCTACAACCAACTTTATAGTAAATGAAGAAGGACAGTGCACGCAATGTGAGCAAAGCCCCGTTCACCAAGCGGTGACGTGCATCGAATACCGATCAGCTGGCCTCAGCAGCATGTGTTAATGAAGAGCAAGTGACCGTCCAATGCTTTCCGTTTCGTTATGAATTCGATTTTTTTGCAGCAAAGCTATCTTTAAGGAAAAATCACTAGGTTTCGGCAGTTGTTGTTCAAAAATTTCAGTCATTTCTTATTGTACATGCCAGATTATCAAAAATTTGTGAACGAATTTTATCGAACTATGTCATAGCAATAAATCTGATTTTTAGAACGAAAGATTTTAAGATATTGCCTACGACTAGATCTAATAATACGAAAACATGTTTGTCAGAAGACTAAGCAGAATAATTTGTAGGAAAACGTTTAGAAATCTGTATTACTAATGGTCTTGGTTTCAGTCTCCAGTAGAAAATCTGAGGACTTTATTATTGAGGGTTATTTAAAAAATAAAACGATGGACTAGGTGGATAGTATTGGTCAAAAAGGGGTGGTTCCTTTTTGACCAATACTATCCACCTAGTCAGGTTCAGGATTATAGTTATGTATATTGCTATAATACACGGATTTCGATATCAGCTGCAATCTAAAACCACAGAGTTATAATATCGCACCTTTAAATACGCGAATTCAAAGTTGATTGTTAAATATTTTTGCTATCAAATATGTTTGCAAGTTTTGCAAAAACTGCTGAGAAAATGCTCTTAAGGTAAATATTATTAAAAATGAGCTCAAATTATATTAAATAAAACCTTTAAGTTGGACAAATCTAGTAAAATACTTTAGTCTTACAACTTAGGATCTGAATTATATGAATACCGATCCTAAGTATAATCCTCAACTGAAATTAAAAGTAAAAGACGATTCATTGACGTTTTTGATTGAAGGAAACTCATCAGTATTCTATGCGCGGCGCGGTAGTGAGTTCCATTAACCTCACGTTGCGTACGAGCATGCGGCCTTCTTAAATTACTATAAAATTCCTAGCAGTCGTAACTTTCGTATCATTCAGTGCAGCACTAGCTCAGTGAAAACAATTCAAGATGTTCAAGTACATGGTTGGTATTTCTTTTTTCATAGATGTAAATCAAGGAATTTGACAGTAATATTCAATACATCATGGATGGTCACGAAAATACCGTTCTATAAATTATATCTAATCGTGATTATTTTTCTTTTGCAGATCGTATTCGTTTGCATGCTGGTGGCAGCGATGGCCGAGCCCAAACCCGGCGTGCTGTACTCCGCCGCGTACACGGCGCCGGTGGCAGCCGCCTACACCGCGCCTCTCGCCTACTCCGCATACAGCGCACCACTCGCCTACTCCGCCTACAGCGCGCCACTTGCCGCCTATTCCGCCTACCCCTATGCATCGCCCTACGCTGCTTACTACCTGAAGAAGTAATTTTGTCATTATGAACGACAACTGCAATCTAAAAAATAAAATAATTAGTATAATATACCGACTGTATTTTCTTTCTACAACATTGAAAACACGTATTATTGCGTTCAAGCTATGGAGAATATACTCTTCCATGTTCCTACTTGTATTCTGCTTAGTATCACAGGACCACATATAAATGAATTAGTAGAAAAGCAAAAAAAATCTGGATTGGGCCTTATCAGACTGAGATCACAAGTAAGTAGTGCCATTGTATACTATCCAGCAAGGGGCCAGAAAGAAACACAGTGACATACCTCTATAGTCCCTTGAGTGGGCAATGAATCAGCATTAATTTATGTATTCATATTTAATGAGACCCAAGCTAACGATAGCTCGGGAGCGAGGGTGTAAAACCTAGGCACTGTTTGTGATTCTGCTATTGCCGCTATCTCTATTAGGCTCTTGACTAAGCCTTTCAGTATTTATTTATATGCTGGTCAATAACCTTTGTTTTCATCACAGACTACCAAATGTAGTCATGAACAGAAAAATATTAAAAAATAAAACACATTGCCCTACTCCTAAATCGTAGGTGCATTTATACACATTAAAAACCAGAAACACTAATAGCCAGACCCAGAACAACCATCTGTAGACCATACACATATGTGTTCTGTGCGGGAATCGAACCTGCCACATGCTGCACGGCAGCCAATCTCTCAACCGGGCTGATAATTTTACGTAACTGATAAAATTATAAACCTAAGAAAGACAGAGAAAGATTTACTATGTTTATAGTGACGCAGTTTAACTTACGAGAAATATAAATAAAAACAAAAAAATACATTTATTTTCCTTACATGAATTTATTAGCGTGGTACACGTAAAAAAAAATCGTTAGGGCGCACGGTTGGCGCAGTGGTTGTGCGATTGACTGTTGCGCTGCGTGTCGCGGGTTCGATTCCCGCACGGAACAAATATAATCGCACCCAAGATACAGGAAAAAAATTCTAGTGTGGGGCAACGGCGGGTACCAAACTACCATCTTACCTGCCCCCGTACCCTGATGTGTCAAAACTATCATAGTTTGACTGTAAAAAAGGGACAGATGTATACAAGTCATATACATCTGACCCTTACGCACACTCAAAATAACCTTACTCTAAAAGCTTACGGTCAACTCCCTGTTCTAGAAACAGCTATCACATTCATCTTGATTCACACAATGGTTCTATTCCTGCGCATTATATAGACAAATTGGTACAGATACTCGTATGGTGCTGGAGATTGGTGCTGATTATTTACGCTCTAAATAATATATCCATGTAAAACCTGTTTCCTATCTTACACATGATAATAACGGGAAAAAAATTGTTTTTCAAACTTTATTCCAAATTTTACATAACTACGAGCATATAGGCTTACGACAGAAAAGTCACAAAACTATAATAGATTTACATACTTCTCATAAAATTAACGTATAATAAGTGGTTGACATTTGTTTGAAAAAATGATTCATACTGTTAATTAGTTTTTGATTTTTTTATTAAATGTAGCTTTCTATTGGTGAAATAATTTATTTAATCGGTCCTGTAGTTTCGAAGCCTATTCCGTACAAACAAACAAAAAAATCTTTCCTCTTTATAATATTGGTATAGATAAAACATTTAATTGACAATAACTACCTATATATACACTTATATAAAATAAAACTACGAATGCGTACAAAAAGGGCAGGGGTCATTGGAAGTTAAACAAATAGTCCACATCGCTGACAACGTGAAAAGTGCCCAGAATGCTGGCAGCATTGCTACGTTGGATGGCAATGATGATTCGCTGGCCGAGGAAAAGCCCAGCCCTCTGGTCACGTGAAGAGTCGACTAACTGTTAACAAATAATCGTTATTATTTATGTTATTTAAACCTAGGTTATTATTGTCTACGATTTTTCACCAATAAATCAAATCGCTAAAGTCTTTAAACCATCCAAGCTAAAGTGGGACTGGATCGGATACGTCTGCCAAATGTCGAACAGTTTATGGGCTAAATCGACCAACATAGGTTCTCGAAAAACGTTCGGCAAAATCGCGGCTGACGAAGGGGAAGATGGCAGAGTTTGACACCTGCAAGCAGGATTCGCCACATTAAAAGGAAGAAAGGGAAGCCTTTGCCCTGCAGTTGGACTGAACAGAATGAAAAAAAAACGAAGGCGTTGTTTGCTTGCCTCTTACAAATATGATCAGATTACGAAAACTCTTTCAGTAATGATTGGCGGTCACTCTCAGTCTCCCACTTAGTATTTTTCAGTAAGTCATATTCATTGTGTTGTTGCCTTTGATCTGAATTTATAGAGTTATTTAAATATGTGCATGCCCTTTTTGTGATTTCATAATTAATTTCATATTTATAAGTACATTCAACGCCTGAAAGATTATATTTTAAGTCGCCAAATGTTTAATCTTTACATGAAATAACTAAACTCAACTTGGCTAATTACAAGGGATAGTTCCTAGTTGATTCATTCATTAAACTGTTTCTAATGTTGGTTTAAGTAAACTCATTACCATTCGTCTCGCGGCAGCAAGCCCGATGGTCCTCACGTTTTGTCAAGTGCGTTCGGCCTTCTCATATGACTATAAAATCGGCTAGTGTCGCATCTTTCTTATCATTCAGCGCTGCAGTAGCTCAGTGAAAACTACCAAGATGTTCAAATATATGGTAAGTTCTTTTTTAGAAGTACTGACGATAAATCAGAAAATAAATTCACTAGGAAACAAATTGTAGCCTGTGGTTTAACCTGGGTGTTTTGTTTTTATATTTTCTCCTTACCTAAAGTTTACTTGAGTGTTTATCGAGTTATTTTCTAAAAATAATATCTTAATCTCTTGTTTTTCTTTGCAGATCGTATTAGTGTGCATGCTGGTGGCCGCGATGGCCGAGCCAAAGCCCGGCGTGCTGTACTCCGCCGCGTACACGGCGCCGGTGGCAGCGGCGTACACCGCGCCGGTGGCGGCCGCCTACACCGCACCGCTCGCCTACTCCGCATACACCGCACCATTAGCCGCCTACTCCGCCTACCCCTATGCCTCGCCCTACGCCGCTTACTACCTCAAAAAATGAAGAAACAAATTAATTTTCACAACACAATAAGGCAAACGAATTATATTATATGATGATAGTTAAACAACTCTATAATGTTTTTAATTTACCTAGAAAATATCATAATTCATACAACAAAACTAAGGTTGAAAAAATCTTGTGTACTTACATACTTAGCATAAATTCACGCCTTAGGAGATAGGCAGAAACTACAGCATGCCACCTGCTACAAGCCTTACACATATCCTTGACTTGCATCTTGCAAAATGAGTAACTGAAAATAATAATAGTAACGAAATCATCATTATTGATTCGCTAGCAGTAGCCTGCGGTTTAGTTCTCGTTTATATAAATTTTGTTAATCAATTCTGGCTGTCGATATAAAGGGTGAGAAAAATCTATTGATGCAGTTTTAGATTTCATCGAAATCGGCCCCGTAACTCTTTTGAATTTTCACGCTGTGTGTGTTGATATGTGTTGTTATCGCTATTCTTCATAGTTTTTGAATTAGCTACTTGTAGAACTCGGCCTATATAGATACAGGAAGCATAAACATAAAAAACAATTAACTTATTATATTCAAGACAATCAATACAGGTAGAGGTTAAATAGTAACAATAAAAAAGTTAATTAAAAAAATTCAAAATACCCGACTGCTTAAAAAGCGAACTAAAAAGACGTAAACAAGAAGAAAATCATGCTGTGCAGTCGGAGGATACATATTCGCGAGCTGGCTGACCAAAACCTGATGTATCCTCCGACTGCACAGCATGATTTTCTTCTTGTTTACGTCTTTTTAGTTCGCTTTTTAAGCAGTCGGGTATTTTGAATTTTTTTAATTAACTTTTTTATTTATAACTTTTTAGTTAACACTTTTTTCGAATTAGGTACATTTAAATATATAAGTGTTATATATTTTAGAAATCGCCTCTAAAAACCCTTTATTTTGATACCCCACACGATGGGTTTGGAAGAAAAAATAAAATTGGCCCCCCACAATATGGCGCCCAAAAGCCGCCATTTTTCTATTTTCCAATTTTAATGTAGCATATGACACTCGCAAGGTTAAGACGAATCGATTGACGTATGAATCATCAAAATCGGTCAACGCGTTTGGTCTCTGGAACGCCATATAGGAACAAACATACATACATACATACATACATACATACATACATACATACATACATACATACATACATACATACATACATACATAGACTGATAAACACATTACCCTCCTTCGGCAGTCGGGTAAAAAGTAACAAATACACTACAGTCGTAAGTTCTGCTTTGCCGGGAATTCAAGATACCTATCATCATCATCAGCCTATAGCAGTCCACTGCTGGACATAGGCCTCTCCAATTGCACGCCATTTGGTTCGATTTTCGGCAACTGTCATCCAGCTGCTACCAGCCACCCTGCGAAGGTCGTCGCTCCACCTAGCCTGAGGGCGCCCTACCTTACGTTTACCAGTTCGCGGTCTCCACTCGAGAACACGTTTACCCCAACGGTCATCGGTTCTGCGACTTATAAGGCCGGCCCATTGCCACTTCAGCTTACTTATTCTGTATACCTATATCTTCTTAAATTTTATTTCTGCAGTTAATTGTCAATCCTTGATCATGGTTACAACTTTTTAGGATGCTGCTATATATAGTGGTCGGCACGTAACTTGGCAAGAGTCGTTAGATGCGCAGAAGTGGTTTTTTAGGTCTCTTTGGTTACCAAGCGGGGCGCGGGGGACGTTTAGCACTGTTCTGAGCGCGCAATTGGTTGGTCAGTTGACACAAGGATCGACTGACCAATCGCGTCGCGTTCACGTTCTGTTCGTTCTATATGGTGGTTGGTCAATTCACGCACTATGCGCGAACTTAGCCCTACTACGCCAAAACCTTGCCAAGTTACATGCCGGGGACTGTAACTACTATGTTGTACGTCCTCCCATTTGGCGGCAATACATACAAATTCTGGTGATTGGACATTTTTTTTACGCATCATACGCGAACATGCTGCATATAGCTGGCCGTGGTTAAAGCATTGTTTTCCCAAATGCATCCCTGCTACCGTTAATGTTTACCCTTGAGCTTTGTTAATAGTAATAGCAAAATTAAGTTGAAATAGACTGATTGGAAACTGGAGTCTCTTGAATTGGTAGGTCAGTGGCAATGATTGAGTTTCGACGTATGAACACGCTTTTCCATTTACCTATACCTACCTGTTAATATAGTGGTATATTTTGCCCTTATTTTGTAATACGAGGCCTCAGTTCCATTTCATAATCGTGTTGCATCATTATTTAACATAAATAGGTACCAGTATAAAATTTCTATTTCATTCATTCATTAATTTTAATTTCTTTTCTCGTTTTTTTTTAATATTTTTTTTTGTTCCTGTTATAACTGGTACTCCTATTTTCCCATATAAACTATACTATTACCATACCATACCACTTATATCATAAACCGTAAACTATAGCCCTCCCTCATTTCTTCTCCTTCATGGTTTATAAATAAAGAAGTAGACTATGTCCTTCCCAGTGTCTCAAACTATCCCATACCTAAATTGTGATTTTTAATTTCGTAGACTAAACTGACAGCTGCCAATGACCGATGTTTTTTAAATGTTGCAAGCGCGGCGCTTAGTCTTGTAGGTAAGGCATAATCATAAGTGATTCATCGAATCAAAGTTACATGACTCAAATAAATTTTACTAATTGGTTTAAATAAATGTTTTATGAATATAAATGTAATATTTAAATATTAATACACATAGTACATAAACTTTTATTTTAATAAATAAGGAATCAATTATAACATAAATGTGATCGATAGAATTAAATCTGACATAAATGAGTAGATTTCTACTCAATTTAAGTAAGGGCCGCATGTTTCTTAACAAATGTATTTTTTTGCCGTGAAATAGTAAAATTTTCGATCATCTTCAATTTCCGAGCAACTTTCAACCACTCAGGATACAACACTATTTTTATGCAACAATAAAGTGACAACCCCCCAAATGTCAGTTTTGTCTATGAAAATAAAAATCAGAGTATAAATAAAAATATTATTTTAGAAATCAAAAACCCGACTGCTTAAGAAGCGATCTAGAGCTTAGAGAACCCCGACAAGGGTAGGTTAGATTCGAAGGAGATGACGGGAGCTGAAGAAAGCGAGAAAAGCGAGCGATCTCATCGAGAAAAGCGCGAAATTTTATAAACAGACCTTTGCGAGTCTGGATATCATGAAAAAACGACTGAATGTATCTGTTCAAAATAAATTATTTGCATTGTTGAACTACTAATCTATCCCTGTATGGAGGCTGTTTTTCAATTCTCCTTCTTCTTATGGTACTTATTTGCGCCCAAAGATGCGTTAAAATTTGTGTTGAAAAAGGAACTTTCGAAGCTCATAACTTTCTATTATTATTTTTTTTTACTTTTTTGCTTCCATACAGGGCTAGATAATGATGAGACAAATTGATATATTTTTTTATTTTGAACGTGCATCATCAAACAATGGAGTAAAAGCCAAACTACGTTTGTATGGAAGAATTTTCGACTAGTGTACCCTTAAGCTTGATCTTCACTAGGATTTTTTCATGTATCGTTGATGCGTATGCAATATCATCTAGCTCTCAGTTTGCCGCCATGGGTTGCCAGGTTTGGCAAGTAAACGGGCAATATTTAATCTTAAAATCATTATAAGAAAAAAAAGAAAAATAATATATAAAAATATAAAATAATAATGATAAAGTTGCGAAATCGGTTACTTCCTAGCACCTATAAAAATGATTAATGTAATGTGACATTCTATTTAATTTATTCAAATTCAATTGACAATCATCGACACTCTTCGCTTGAAGGAAACTCATGATTATTCTGAGCATAGCTGCGTTCTCGATTAACCTCACATTGCATGCATTCGTCCTTCTGAAGTAACTATAAAATTGGTGGCTATCACGTCTTTGGCATCATTCAGTGCAGCAGCAGCTCAGTGAAAACAATCAAAATGTTTAAATATATGGTGCGTATCTTAACTGATCAGAGTTACTTTATTTTAAAGCCTGGATTGCGGTATAACAAAGCGAAAGTGACAAAAAAAGTGTTATTACCCCAGAATTGTGCTTTCATCTAATAATAGCAGTTGCCTAGATTTGTGACCCATCCCAGTCAGTCAGTTTAGTCTAAAATCAACTGGAATCTGACAATTCATGTGCAAAGCTGCTAGAGAAATAGAAATTGATGGTGATTTTTCATTTGCAGATCGTATTCGTGTGCATGCTGGTGGCTGCGATGGCCGAGCCCAAACCCGGCGTGCTGTACTCCGCAGCGTACACGGCGCCGGTGGCGGCGGCGTACACTGCGCCGGTGGCGGCGGCGTACACTGCGCCGGTGGCGGCCGCCTACACCGCGCCGCTCGCCTATTCCGCATACACTGCACCACTTGCTGCCTACTCCGCCTACCCGTACGCCTCGCCCTACGCTGCGTACTACCTAAAGAAATAAACCGATTTTTACTATTTAAAATAGACGAATAAATGATGCTAGTGATTTACCTCAATATTGTTTTTAATTTACCCAGAAGTATAAATATCGCAAAACATCGTTAGGTAATGACAGTATTTTGTATAGAAAATATAAAAAGACTGCCATGTAAAATTAAAAAAAAAATAGTAAGGTCAATCAAAAATAGAAAATCATCTTGATTGATTGTCTCTCTACACTACCACAAAGTATGTAAGCGCCGGCGTACTTTCTGTTTTGTGACACTACGCATGTCTTTTTGTGAATTTCCTGCTTCGATCTACTTCTACCGATTACTCAATGGTCTGCAACATTCTATAGCAATATTTTTATATACATATATTTGTAATCACGTTCTCGAAAATGACTTAAAAATAAATAATAACGTGGAATCAATCAACTAAAGCCATGACCAGAAGCCGAACCAATTAACTAAAGGATATAGAATACACACCTATATACTCGTAGGTACATAATTTCATCAACTATGGTTTCATTTATTTATTTAGACTTTATCCACAAAGGTACAATTATTGGATATAGTCCTTCAATCAGTGATACACTAGATGCCCGGTAAGAGCTTCAAAAACGGGCCCAAAAATAAGAGCACAAATACAGTTGTGGTCTTATTTCAAATTGGTGTGGTCCAATTTTAGCCAACATTAAGTTAATTTGAATCAATTACCAAATAATAAGACTGTTTGGCCAACGTTTGCGTCGACAACGCACCCACTATTGTAACAAACATTGACTGTTCTGAAACAGGGAATGGCACATAGTAATTTAGACTTTAAAACATGCGTGTAAGATTGGCTCAAAAATAAATAATAACGTGGAATCAGTCAACTAAAGCCATGACCAGAAGCCGAACCAATTAACTAAAGGATATAGAATACACACCTATATACTCGTAGGTACATAATTTCATCAACTATGGTTTCATTTATTTATTTAGACTTTATCCACAAAGGTACAATTATTGGATATAGTCCTTCAATCAGTGATACACTAGATGCCCGGTAAGAGCTTCAAAAACGGGCCCAAAAATAAGAGCACAAATACAGTTGTGGTCTTATTTCAAATTGGTGTGGTCCAATTTTAGCCAACATTAAGTTAATTTGAATCAATTACCAAATAATAAGACTGTTTGGCCAACGTTTGCGTCGACAACGCACCCACTATTGTAACAAACATTGACTGTTCTGAAACAGGGAATGGCACATAGTAATTTAGACTTTAAAACATGCGTGTAAGATTGGCTCAAAAATAAATAATAACGTGGAATCAGTCAACTAAAGCTATGACCAGAAGCCGAACTAATTAACTACTCTTGCTCTTTGGCGGAATTCCAGAGGGTGACACTTAGTGTGTTGTCCACTGAGTAACTTGTGCTTCTACCCAGAATACTTGAGACTGTACTTTTAGCAATTTATGACTACTTTTGTTAGCTTGGGTCTTACCTGTTAAAACAAATGTATGTGTTAATGAATAAATAAATAAATAAATAAACTAAAGGATATAAATATACACCTATATACTCGTAGGTACATAATTTCAACTATGGTTTCATTTATTTATTTAGAGTTCATCCACAAAGGTACACTTATTGGATATAGGCCTTCGATCAATGATACACTAGATGTCCGGTTAGTGCTTCAAAAACGGGCCCAAAAATAAGAGCACAAATACATTTGTGGTCTTATTTCAAATTGGTGTGGTCCAATCATATACAACATTAAGACGTCAAAATGCCGCAGTGTACATTCCATAATTGTGCAAATAACCACCGTAACACCGAGATTATGGAAGAAATATCTTTTTTTCGGTAAGTTTATATTTTTCAGTTCATTGTTTTTCATAAAATAAAACCGAATTAAATAGTTAATTTGAATCAATTACCAAATAATAAGATTGTTTGGCCAACGTTTGCGTCGACAACGCACCCAATATTGTAACAAACATTGACTGTTCTGAAACAGGGAATGGCACTTAGTAATTTAGACATTAAAACATGCGTGTAAGATTAAATTTGTTTTGATGTATGTTGAGCAGCGAAGAAAGGAAAAATTTATTGCTTTTTGCACATAATTTGTGAATGCATCTTAAGCATTGCATTTAAGGTTGAATTTGCATTAATGTATATTTATTTCAACTAGAATTCTTTGAATTACGTAAACACAATTGACGACAGTTTTAAAGAGAAGTTTTATGGGATTATGAATCTAGTGTATTATTGATCGAAAGTATAGACCTAATAAGTGTACCTTTGTGCATGAAGTCTAAATAAATAAATAGCAGTATAAACTGTAATAATAACAGACTAAATAGCCTTAGGCATTCTCTACCAGTCAACAAAGGGTCGTAAAGAGATAACATGACAGGTACAGGTGTTTCATAATAATTTAAAATCTAGTTATCAACGTATTTAAATAGATAAAAGACATACGTAATCTACTTGTAGATAATCCTACTTAGCTTTCTTTTTCTTGAAGCTCTTGTGGTTTAGAAAAAGCTTACCAAAACACCTGAAGGCTGCTTCTGAAGAATGGTTTAAATAAGCATAAAATACCTAAATGCAACGCAGTCGTAGCACTGTATGTGGGTGAAGAATGACCAGCAGCCTAATTTCGTAGGTAAATTCAGCGAAGCAAAGTGTTTGGCCGCCATCTATCGACCAATAACACACATCGCATCTTTCATCACACATGCGATTGGTCGACTTTTCATACTCTTTGCCCTGTGCCTTGCCGAATTCATTACGCAATAAGGCTGCAGGTGAGCTGACTACTAATTATGGCATACTGCCAGGCAAATTGACAAAAAGTACTATAACCAAAATATGCCTCCAACAAACAAGTCTTTGACATCTGTCCGTATTGTGTCAATCACAGTCACATAATAATCACAATACTTGTTTCGTTAGAGGCAGGAAGTGCACAACTGGACGATGAAGTGATAGTTTAGGGAGCTATGTTTTCCTTCTTCTGCGAAGCAGTAATGCTCGCAAAGGAGGAGGCGGAACACGTGAGGGAGACGCAAAGGAGACGCCCTCGCGCCCCTAGCCACCGCAGGAGACTCCCCAGGCGTCGGGAGTCGAAAGCCGATTCCCGGCCAACGTAGGCGCGGGCTTGCGGACGGCATGTAATGGGTAGCTCGCCGTCCGATAAGGACCAGGCCCGAGTTTACGGCGCGTAGTGTTCCGCGCGCGCCTCAAGGAGATTTCAGCAAAAGTGACGGGGACCGCTAGGGCCGATGCCTGCTTGAGTCGCGGATAAATTTGAAAGAGAGTTACCGCGGCCCTGGCACAAGCAACTGAAGGAACTCGGGTGGGTTTTAGTCAGTAAAAGCCTGACACGCCCACCCGCTTCACCAAGAGCGGGAGAAGTCATTGGATGACTAAAAAATAAATAAAAAAAGGGAGCCATGCTTAAAGCAGTTGACGTCTTTCGACTGAAATTATGGATTGACATGTTTTGAACAGATACATAACCAACTACTTAAATTACCGTACTGATTTAAATCAAACTCAAGCTCGTAGTTTAGGCAAAGTATAGGATAGGATAGATGGACCCCCTTTTCTGCATTTAGATGCCCATTCGTCCGTTGTGCGTGCAGACCTCCTCTCTGTGCGAGGGAATCGGCTGTAAACCACTACGCGGGCCCAGTGCGGGTTGATGGATGTCACATGTCTTCCATTTTTTGGTTCTTAGACATTCCGGTTTCCTCACGATATTTTCCTTCAACGTTTTGAGAGCAGTGTTGATATTGATAAAGTAATTTACACAAAATAAGTAGGTCGTAGTTGAAGGTCGTTTGTTCAAACCCAGGCGCCTTGTAACAACTTGTAAGTCGCGGCCTTTACCACTGGACCACCATTGCTCGCCTAGTTTAGGCATTCGCCCAATCCGAAATTGTACACACCTTTCGACGAACATATTTCATGTTGACATTTTATTTACAACTTCTATTCATAAAATTAAAAAACCAATAGCGACGAATGAGAATCAATATTTTTATCGTGTAAAAATTAAGGTGCACTTAAAGTTTCTTTGGTACAGTTAATGATTATCAATTTCATCAGCAGGTTTAATTTTTTTTTGACATCTACGAAATACTTGCACAAAAATATTTGTTTTTACGTTAATAATTATGAATGGGGTGCAACAATGCACCCCATTATGCATTATGTGCGTATTATTACTTTTCTTTTAATATAATTTTTCTTTTTAGAAGTCGGTGTCTTTGCTATCTATTGTTTTCCGTTTTTCGACACCGACTTCGGAAAAGAAAGATATTTTTCGCTTTATAGTGTTTTGTTTTGGAAGTCAGGTTGATTTTTTTGTAAAAAAAAAATTATTTATCTCTTTTTAGTTTTGGTTTTTTACCTTCAGATATCATGGAAATCATTTATGGCCAAGGTAAATCTCATGACGATTACAATAAGCCCAAACACGACAAGGATACATTGTTTTATTTCGGAGTTCCAGTGCCTATCTTCTGGCTTCATCATCAGATATGTTCAATGGTACCATTTTCATCAGAACCATTTATTTATAAGTATTTGATTCATCATAGTAGGTTAATTATTCGATATAATTATCTTATACCCGTGACATACTTAGCATTCCAGTGGCCATCTGTGGAATTCTTTATCAGTTCCACTTCACCAAATTATACTTTCCGAGTTCAAATGATTGCATTATTGAAGAAAATACCAAAATCGCTATATGTTTGGCAATAATATTTGAGGAGTTACCTCGGTTTCTCCAGGATCCCATGATCAAATCCTGACCTGATGACCATGGAACCACCTGCCCTTTCAAACAAAAGAAGAATTTTCCAAATTTTTATGAATAAATAAAAATATGCTGCCGAAATAAGAACCTCGTCTTTTTTTTATGTCGGTTAAAAAGGGAATAAAAAATATTATATATATATAAAGGGTCTTTCAACAAGGACGGGTCGATGTTAAAATTGAATAAAACAAGATGTGTGTGAGATATTAACGAAATTTATTTTTTATTTAAAAGGCCCATTTATGCCAATTATGGATGGAATATGACATCGTTCAAATGTCCGCCGCGGCTTCGTATTGTGGCACGAATCCGAGAGGTCCAATTTTTAATGACTCTGCTGCATAGATCGACCGAGCGCTACAGATCAATGATAAACAATTTCTTTTGGCTTGAATTGAACAATATGGACGTGAACGACATGTGGTTCCAGCAAGATGGCGCTACTTGCCACACAGCGAACGAAACAATCGACATTCTGCATGAGGGTAGAGTTAGAGTTCCGCTAGAATTTTACTTGTGGGGTTTTCTGAAGTCGCAGGTCTATGCCAATAAACCACATTCGACCGTTGCCCTGAAAGCCAACATAACGCAGGCCATCGCTCGGATTCAGCCGGATCTATGCAGCAGAGTCATTAAAAATTGGACCTCTCGGATTCGTGCCACAATACGAAGCCGCGGCGGACATTTGAACGATGTCATATTCCATCCATAATTGGCATAAATGGGCCTTTTAAATAAAAAATAAATTTCGTTAATATCTCACACACATCTTGTTTTATTCAATTTTAACATCGACCCGTCCTTATTGAAAGACCCTTTATAATAATATATTTAAACAAAATATCTATCGATATTTTTGCTCAAAAGGCACGAAGAAAATGTACAAGAAGTGTCTCTAAAACTATTGTGATATCAAATTATATTGAATTAAGTCAATTTCAATTGATAACCATCGACAATCTTTGTTGAAGGAAACTCATGACTATTCTGTGCGCAGCAGCGCTCTCGACTAACCTCACGTTGCGTATTTGTCCTTCTAAAGTAACTATAAAATTCGTAGCTAACACATCATGGGCATCATTCAGTGCAGTAGCAGCTCAGTGAAAACAAGCAAAATGTTCAAATATATGGTGCGTATACATTTCTGATCAGGACTAGTTTATTTTGAAAAAAAGTGAAGTTACCTCAGAATTGTGCCTTCCCCTCATAGTAGTAGTCACCTAGATTTGTGACTTGTCCCAGTCAGTCAGTTCAGACTAAAATCAACTGGAATCTGACATCAAATCATTAGACAGAGAGTTGTTAAATTGTGATTTTAACGGTACTTTTTCTTTTGCAGATCGTATTCGTGTGCCTGTTGGTGGCCGCGATGGCCGAGCCCAAGCCCGGCGTGCTGTACTCCGCCGCGTACACGGCGCCGGTGGCGGCGGCGTACACTGCACCTTTGGCGGCTGCCTATACCGCGCCGCTCGCCTACTCCGCCTACACTGCGCCACTCGCCGCCTACTCCGCCTACCCCTACGCCTCGCCCTACGCCGCTTACTACTTGAAGAAGTGAAGAAATAAGCCAATTATCAAGATATAAAACAAACAAATAAATGATGCTAGTGATATCCCCCAATATTGTTTTTAATTTACCTAGAAATATAATTTACCAATTAGTTTACAAAATGATAAATATGTCATATTTATTGATTGATTCGAAGGTTCAAAAATATCCACCATTTTTGTTAATTTTTCTGCATCGCAATATTTCCTCCGATTACTCAAGAGTCCGCAACATTGACATTACATGAGCAATGTGTTAATAAGTCCATATCATCACTAGCTATTAAAGATCACACGAAGCTGGAATGTATAGAAAATGGTCTTGAGAATCCGTCTTGCAAACAATATCTCTCCGAAAACTATAAATCTGTGACTGGTTAACTACATATATGTATTAAGAGCTATTGTTGTCTCCTGTCCTACAACGTAGGTACTAGTATATTCTAAGACCAAATCTTTACATGCAAAATCCACAACCAAAAAAAAAAGTTTATACCTAAGACATAAAAAAAAACTTTTTTACAAAAAATAAACAGACTTCAAAACCAAAACACTAAAAAGAGCAAAAACTTGTGAAAATGTTTTAATTTTTTTCATTTTAGTATTGGTACTTCATCACCAACAAGCGAGCAAGTTCTATAGTAAGGTACCTACAGGATTGATAAAATACCCATACTAACTCAATGTATACATTCGTGCTGTTTATGGTTAAGAAGTTCGGTTTTATGTTCCATATCTTGAAAACTACTGAACCGATTGTAAAGAATTTTGTACTGTTCCCTAAGTTGAGAGATACCTAATCCAATAAAAAAAGAATAATCTCGATCCGATTAAAAGTTTCGGCGATATGCGTGGTTAAACATACATACAAATATACATATACACAAATAAACATACATACAAACAAATATACATACATACACTTATGAATTTTGGCACACGTGTTTCATCGAGTAACATACATACATGTCGAATTGATAACTTAAATTTTTAGAAGTCGGTAAAAATAACTTTCGTTTCGGAGGTGTCGATGTCGCAAAACTACAAAAAAGATAGGTATCTCTTTGATACCTATCTTTTTTGTCACCGACTGCCGAAACGAAAGTTATTTTTGCTATGTTTTAGTGTTTTGCTTTGGAAGTCAGCTTATTTTTTGTGCAAAAGTTTTTATTTTACTCTTTTTAGTTTTGGTACTTCATCACTAACAAGTGAGCAAGTTCTATAGTAAGGTACCTAAAGGATTGGTAAAATACCCATAATTTAGACACGCGGCAGCGTGTCAAGCCAAGTTCAAGCAAAAAAGGAACTAGCGACGCAGCAGCTGTGTGTAATATTACACGAACCATTTGGAGCCACTTTTGTCATCTTAATAACTCAAAATCTATTTAACATAAACACATGAAATTTGGTGTATGTATTAAAATCCCTAAGATGAACTATATACCAAAATTTTATAAATATAGCTCAAACGGTTATTTATATATTAACGTCCATAAATCGTTTATTTTTTGTCACTGACTGACCTATAGACCATAACTCTAACCCAGGTCCAGATGACCTAGAAAGTTCAAATTTGGCATCCAGTTAGGTAGTTGGATGAATACAAAGGAATAAATCAGAAACTAGTAAATTTTTATCATTTTATTATGATTTTTCAATTAATTGATTCTATTAGGAACACTTTCCTAAAGTGCCTGTAATGTGCATCAGCAATCAAAATTGATGACAGCCGATCTTTATGTGAACTTTATGGTCTTCATGTGAATATATAACGAGTGGAATACCACCCTTAATTCTAGAACGAGTCAATACCAAGTATCAGATATTTAGTAATGTATATGTTCACAGGGAACAATTCCCTATTTGCTTAGCATAAGCTATTACTATCCACAAATTACAAGGCCTTAGCCTTGACAGCGCTCTTCTTGACATAGGCTCCTCTATATTTAGTAAAGGGCAGGCTTACATTGGACTCTCCAGAGTTAAAACCTTAGATGCAGTACATCTTATCAATTTAGATCCAAGTCAAATCAAGGCACAAGAGAGCTCTATTATTATATTTAGCCCCGACTTGGACAAATTAAGTATTAACATAAACAAAAAAATCCGGATACTGAATGGACAGTTCACTCGAACATTACAAAGGTACAAGAAAATATAGAAAATAACACAAAAAAGACAATTATACCACGTAAACGTAGGAGAATACAGTAGATTAATAAAAACCACTTGGTATTAATTTTATTATGAATAGTAGTAGGTAATTAATAATTTATGTTCAAAAAGTAATGATATTACATCAAAAACATAAATGAGAAAAAGGTAGCCAAGTTCAATACTAAGAATGTGCGCGGTTGTTGACTACGCCATTAAATTGCGTGTAACATAAAGAAGATAAATTTATTAGCCAAATATAAGATAACTTGTATGTGAAAACTAGCCTTTATGTAAATAATTCGACATTTCACATTTTTGAAGTTATTTTTTAAAATAGAAGAAGAAAGAAGAAGAAATTGTGTTTTTAAATTTATTATAGAATGTTTTATGTTCTTGTAAATACATTTCAGGATACAGAACTTGGCACCCATTTAGATCTCAATTCTTTTGTTGGGGTAGTCAACAACCGCGCATATTCTTAGTATTGTACTTGGCTTCCTTTTTCACATTTATGTTTATGATGGATAACTCAATTTACACATTCGTGTTGTTTGTCGTTAATGAATTTGGTTGTTTGTCCCATATATTGAAAACTACTGAACCGATTGTGAAGAATTTTGTACTGTTCCCTAAGTTCAGAGATACCTAATCCAATAAAAAAAAAATAATTACGATTCCATTACTAGTTTCGGAGATATGCGTGGACAAACATACATACAAACGTACGTATACATACACTTTTGAAATTTGGCACACGTGTAGCCCACAGAGTAGCATATGTGAATATTGTGCAATTTCAACAATATTACATTAATAAGTGTCGAATTGATAATCTCCTTTTTTAGAAGTCTGTAAAAATATAATGTAGTGAAAAATTAACTAAAGAATTTAAATTACATATCTACTTAGTACATCATTTCGTCAACTAGGGTTTTGTATGATCTCTGCAATCTACTCGTAGATAATCTTACTTAGACTTTGAGGTTTAACAAAACAGTAGGGTGACCATAAGCTCTTAGAGTAAGGTTATTTTGAGTGTGTGTAAGGGACAGATGTATATGACTTGTATACATCTGTCACTTACGCGATCTTAAAATAACCTTACTCTAAGACATTATGGTCACCCCCCAGGTTTGAGATGTTACGAGAACACCTGAAAACGCGTTTGGTCTCTAGAACGCCACTTAGGAAGAAACATACACACATACATACATAAATACATACCTATACTGATAAACCCGCTACCCTCCTTCTGGCAGTCGGATAAAAAAAAAATCTACCGATAATTTTTGCTCAATCGGCACGAAGAAAAATTACATACTAAGTAAAAAAAAATTAAAATTTAAAAAAGTTAATACCCCTGAAACATTTATATTTCATCATGCTACATAATTTACTTAGTAGTAGAAACGTTTCGATCGACCATCTATTAAACATCGTACACTTAATTATGACACGATGTATTGCGAAAACACCCCGATTCAAACAGTAAAACGCCCATAACTTGAGAACGACTGAACCGATTTTCAACAAACATAGCTAAAACACTCACAAAAACACAAACAAAAAAAAACGAAATCAAAATCTGTTCATCTGTTCATTGTATGTCTGTATACACAAACAAAGGTAGTTACATTAAACTTATAACATCTCTCTTTTTCCTTCGGGGAATAAGTAAATCGGTCACATCATGTACAAGAAGTGTCTCTAAAACTATAAATGTGGTTTGAAATTCTATTGAATTAAATCAATTTCAATTGATAACCATCGACACTCTTCGTTAAAGGAAACTCATGACTATTCTGTGCGCAGCAGCGTTCTCGATTAATCTCACGTTGCGTATTTGTCCTTCTGAAGTTACTATAAAATTCGTAGCTATCACACCTTGGGCATCATTCAGTGCAGTAGCAGCTCAGTGACAACAATAAAAATGTTCAAATATATGGTGCGTATACATTTCAAAACAGAATTAGTTTATTTTAAGGCTTGGATTGCAGTATATCAAAATGAAGTGAAATTAAAAGTGATATTTTCTCAGAATTGTGTATTCATCTGGTAGCAGTAGTCGTTTAGATTTCATACTCGCCGGTACAGCCAGTTTAGCCTGAAATCAACTAGAATCTAATATCAACTGGTTGGACAGAGCGAAAGATATACTACACTTTTCTCATAAGATAAATAAGAAATAAGCTATTAATGGATGATTTTTAATTTGCAGATCGTATTCGTGTGCATGCTGGTGGCCGCGATGGCCGAGCCCAAGCCCGGCGTGCTGTACTCCACCGCGTATACGGCGCCGTTAGCGGCGGCGTACACCGCACCGGTGGCGGCTGCCTACACCGCGCCGCTTGCCTACTCCGCATACACAGCACCACTCGCCGCCTACTCCGCCTACCCCTACGCCTCACCCTACGCAGCTTACTACCTAAAGAAATAATCTGATTTCACGATATAAAACAAACGAATAAATGATGCTAGTGATATACCTAAATATTGTTTTTAATTTACCTAGAAAATATTACATATAATAAAACAAAACATATCTAAGCAATAAATAATTGATTGTATTTATCTAATCTAGGTTTAAAAATATCCTCTGAGTACGTTCCTATTTTTGTGAATATTCTGCATCTTTCTAAGTCCACCGATTACTCAATTATTGTCCGCAACATGGACATTACATGAGCAATGTGTTAATAGTCATGAGCAATGTGTTAATAGTAAATATCACCACTAGCTAATAAAGATAAAGATACATAGAAAATCGTCTTGTGAACATTATCCTTCCAAAAACTACATATCTGTGACAGGGCAACTATAGGAATTGAGAGATATTGTTATCTTTGGTCCTACATCGTAGGAACTAGTATATTCGCAGATCAAATCATTATATGCAACATCCGGGGCTGGACAAACTATTTAAACCTATAACGCGAAAAAAATATAACGGAAAGTCCTCTGAAGCCATAACCAGAAACTGATTAATTTAACTATAGGATAAAGGACCTACAAAAGTACATCATTCCATCAACTATGGGTTTTCACGAGCCCTGTAATTTTCTCGTAGATCAACTAACTTAGCTCTTCTGCCTAAGTCTTTGGGGCTAAACAACATCTGTCTTTAATAGTTTTTAGTTGTATGTTACGAAGTAGAACTGAGGACAGCTCCTGATACTTCAGGAGCTTTAATACCCATCCAAATAAGCATGAAAGACCCTGATTACCTGGATGTCTGATCTAAACGATCCCCTAAAGATAGCACATTTACATGTCACGAAGACTTAGTTACATGTGCTGGGTCGTCAAGACAAGAATCAAGGATCTGGCGAAACAGAACCAAGAGAGCCCAAATCATGGAAAAATGCCAGGCAAAGAGAGACAGGATTCCGTAAACAAAATGGGCTACTTATAGAAATCTTTGCCCCCTGTCTGTCATATCTAAATATCACAGAGCAGTAAGTTAAAAACGGGCCAAGTGCGAGTAGGACTCGCACATGAGTTCCATATAATTATAGCAAAAAAACGGCAAAAAGATCACGTTTGTTGTATGAGAGCCAATAATACATCGTCAGTGAAAATTTCAACTACCTAGCTATCACGGTTCATGAGATACAGCCTGGTAACAGACATACTGACGGACAGTGGGGTCTTAGTTATAGGGTAACGTTTTTACCCTTTCGGTACGGAACACTAAAAACGCACACAAAAATGTGATAAAATGCGTGACTCAAGCCTATCACAGAGCGTTTGTTACATTGCATGCTACATTTCGCAAATCTGTACGCGGCTTTAGGGAGCCCAGTTTAAAGCAGTTGACGTATTTCGACTAAAACGATGATATGGCATGTTTTGTGTAGATACATAACCATGCTACATACCGTACTGAATTAATTCAAACTCAAACTGCAAAGTAGTTTATTCATTCGCCCAATCGTAAATATTACACACCTTTTCAGGATATAGACGAACATGTTTCATGTTGACATTGTATTTAAAACTTTTATTCCTAAAATTTGTAAAACTATAGCGATGAATATGAAACACTATTTTTTATTGTATAAAATTAAGGTGCACTTAAAGTTTCTTTGATACAGTTAATGACTTTCAATGTTGCTTAGAAATACATCCAGGTACTTTTTTCTTGACATCTATGAAAAGCTTTCACAAAAAAATGCTCCCCATTCACACATTAATAGTGTTAAAAATTATTTGATTAACTCATAATAATTATGATTCAAGAAAACATAAACTTTTTTATTATTTTATTAAGATTTTAACTGTGTTTTTTTAACTGTGACTGCAACTGTTCGAATAGAATAAATAAATAAATAAAATTGTTGATGAAATAGAAACACTAACCACATATTTTATTCCAATATAAAAAATCTGATCTCACTGACAATAACTTTACTTATTTATACTTTGTTGATTAGCAAAAATTTCACTAAAAAACGTAATAACATTTATTTATAAAAGTATCTACCGATATTTATGCTCAATACGCACGACGAAAAACTACACCCTGCGGAACGATAACAATGACAAAACAAGTAAACTACAATAATAATAAAAGTAAGAGTAATTTATCTAGTAGTAAACACGCTTCGAAAGATAATCCATTGAAACACGTAGGTAATTATAACACTACGAAAATACCCCGATTCAAAGAATAAAATGCGCATAAAATTTGAACGGCTGAACACGCTTCAAACTTATAACACCTCTCTTTTTATGTCGGGTGTTAATTAGTAAATCGGTCACATCGTGTACAAGAAGTGTCTCTAACACTATTAATGTGATGGGACATAATGAATTAAGTTTATTTCAATTGATAACCTTCCACACTCTACGTTGTAGGAAACTCATGACTATTCTGTGCACAGCAGCGTTCTCGATTAACATCACGTTGCGTATTTGTCCTTCTGAAGTTACTATAAAATTCGTAGCTATCACAACTTGGGCATCATTCAGTGCAATAGCAGCTCAGTGACAACAAGCAAAATGTTCAAATATATGGTGCGTATACATTACTGATCAGTGATACTATTCTATTAAAATCTCACCGTGATGACTTTGGTAAAGTGAGCTGCGACCGGCAGGACTAGTTTATTTTAAAACCTGGATTACGGTATAAAAAAGTGATAGTGAAAAAAAACAAACGAATTGTGATACCACAGAATTGTGCCTTCATCTATTAGTAGTTGTTTCCTAGATTTGTGAACCATCCCAGTCTGTCAATTCAGTCTGACAATTGGAATCTGATATCAACCCGTTGCATAAAAAGTTAGATAAATAGAAGTTGTGAAATTAATGATTTTTTCTTTCTTTGCAGATCGTATTCGTGTGCATGCTGGTGGCCGCGATGGCCGAGCCCAAGCCCGGCGTGCTGTACTCCGCCGCGTATACGGCGCCGGTGGCGGCTGCCTACACCGCACCGCTTGCCTACTCCGCATACACAGCACCACTCGCCGCCTACTCCGCATACAGCGCGCCTCTAGCCGCCTACTCCGCCTACCCCTACGCTTCACCCTACGCCGCTTACTACCTCAAGAAATAATTTCGACGGACAAACGAAAAAATAAAACTGAATAAATTATGATATTTACCACCTTCATTTTTTATTTTTATTAGCACAATGTATATTCAATTATTCATACTTATCTTACTGCCAAAATGTAATGGTTTGCAATCCCTTTTTTTTTTGAAGTCATGAAATGAAGGATCACATCATATCAAACTGGGCGTGTGGTGGATTGCAAACCACTTCCTTTCACAGAGAGGAAGCTTGTGCCCTAGCAGTGGAAACATTGTAAGCTATCTCCATCCCTAAAAAAAGGAAAGATATCCTGACGTCAATGTCAATCCATATAGCATACATGCTCCCTAACTGCATATATTTTATCACACACAAATCACACACCTTCCCTTTCATTTTGGTAACTCAACAATATTCATGGCGTGTTTTACGCCGTCGCGAATACGGATTTTTTTAATACAAGGAAAGCATACCGTGCTCTACTCTTTGAACTTACACAATTAAGGTACTGATAACTCCGACATGAAACGCATATACTGTTACACAATTTATTGGATTCAGTGCCAGAGTTGTAATTTAAAGGATCATACAGCCAGTATAGTGGTCTCACCATGGAGAACCTCAGTACAATGCTCGATGATCTCAGTAGAGCTTCCGAAAAACTGGGTCTTAGGGTGGACATGGACAAAACCAAGGTGATGTTGAATGCCCATGTTACACCCACTCCTATCAAAGTCGGAGACTCAACACTCGAAGTTGTGGGCGACTATATCTACCTGGAACAAACGATCCAATTGAGTAGGGCCAACTTCGAGAAAGAGGTCAACCGTCGAATCCGACCCGGCTGGGCAGCGTTCGGGAAGTTGCGCGGTGTCTTCAAGTCCAACTTACCACAGTGTCTCAAGACGAAAGTCTATGACCAGTGTGTGTTGCTAGTGATGACATATGGCTCTGAGACGTGGTCGCCTACAATGGGCCTCATCAGAATGCTTACAGTCACTCAAAGGGCAATAGAGAGGGCTATGCTCGGCGTTTCCTCGCGTGATCGAATCAGAAATGTAGAGATCCGCAAGAGAACCAGGGTTACCGACATAGCTCGAAGCATTGCCAAACTTAAGTGGCAGTGGGCAGGGCACATTGCTCGCAGAACAGATGGCCGATGCAAAAAGGTTCTGGAGTGGCGACCGCGAACCAGAAGACGTTGCGTTGGAAGGCCTCCCACCAGGTGGACCGATGACCTGGTGAAGGTTGCGGGGATCCGCTGGTTGCGAGACGCACGGGACCGGTCAATGTGGCGACGCTTGGGGGAGGCCTATGTCCAGCAGTGGACGTCTTTCGGCTGATATGATGATGATGATTGAACGTGCTTTTCACACCCTTCAAAACATCGAATTAATTTGAAATTATGAAATTATGATAAGTAGTTTAGAAGTTATAAAGAAACAGATGAACATTCAAACGTACATCATCATCATCATTCATCATTTCAGCCGAAAGACGACCAATGCTAAACATAGGCTTACCCCAAGCGTTGCTACATTGACCGATCCCGTGAGTTTCGCATCCAGCGGATTCCCGCAACCTTAACCAAGTCATCAGTCCACCTAATGGAAGGCTTTCCAACGTATCGTCTTCGGGTTTGCAGTTGTCACTCATGAACTTTTCAGCCCCATCGAACATCCGTTCTGCGAGCAATGTGCTCTGCCCTCTGCCACTTAATTTTCACAATTCTTCGGGATATGCCATAAAATTTGGTTCCCCTGGGGCTATACTCATTTCGCGACCACGCAAGGAAACTCCGAGCGTAGCCCCCTCTATTGCCCTTTGGTGACTTTAGCTTAAGGTGATGAGGCCCATTGCGAACGACCACTGACAGACAGAACTGATGTTCTTTAAGCAATTTGCCCTTCCCATAAGTTTTGCGATTCTTCGGACTATATCGGTAGCTTTAGCCCTTCTGTGGATATCCTCATTTCTGATCCGATCAAGCAAGGATACTCCGAGCATTGCCCTCTCCATTGCTTTTTTAGTGACTAAGCTTTAGGCGATGACGCCAATTATGAGCGACCACGTCTCATTGCTTTAGATAAATACGAAGTCGATCTCATTTTTAATTGCACCAAGGCTCAGCCAGGTACACTTCCTGTGCTCACGCATTCTGAAGAAGGAGTTCATCAAATTAACCTTCTCCATGAAACTAGCCAGTAGGTGACCCCGGTGGTCTAGTTAAACTAAGGGGTTTTAATAAATAAACATGTATGTTAAATAGATTTTGAGTTATTAAGGTGTCAAAAGTGGCTCCAAATGGTTCGTGTGATATAACACATGGCTGCGTCGCCAGTTCCTTTGTTTGTACTTGACTTGACACGCTGCCGCATCTGCGATCTTTCCGAAAACTACATACCCGTGACATGTAAACTATAGAATTGAGAGATATTGTTAACGGTCCTACATCGTAGGTACTCGTATATTCGCAGACCAACTCTTTATATGCAAAATCCGGGGCCGGAAAAACTATTTAAACCTATGACATGAAAAAAATATAACGTAAAGTCCTCTGAAGCCATAACCAGAAACTGATCAAATTAACTAAAGGGTATAGAACCTACAAAGATATATCATTTTATCAACTATGGTTTTTCACGAGCCCTGTAATATTCTCGTAGATAAACGAACTTAGCTCTTCTTTCTAAGTCTTTGGGCTAAACAAAATCTGTCTCTAATAGTTTTAAGTTGTATGTTACGAAGTAGATATTTTTAAGTTGTATATTAAAAAGTAGATAGTTTTAAGTTGTATATTACAAAGTAGATAGTTTTAAGTTGTATATTAAAAAGTAGATAGTTTTAAGTTGTATGTTAAAAAGTAGATAGTTTTAAGTTGTATATTAAAAAGTAGATAGTTTTAAGTTGTATATTAAAAAGTAGATAGTTTTAAGTTGTATATTAAAAAGTAGATAGTTTTAAGTTGTATGTTACGAAGTAGATCTGAGGACAGCTCCTGAAGTATGCTTTAATACCCATCCAAATAAGCATGAAATACCCTTCTTACCTGGATGTCTGATCTAAACAATCCCCTAAAGATAGCACATTTACATGTCACGATGACTTAGTTACCTGTACTGGGTCGTCGAGACAAGAATCAAGGACCTGGCGAAACACAACCAAGAGAGCCCAAATCATGGAAAATGCTAGGCAAAAAGAGACGGTTCCATAACCAAAAAGTTCTGCTTATAGAAATCTTTGCCCCCTGTCTGTCATATCTGAATATCACAGAGCAGTAAGTTAAAAACGGGCCAAGTGCGAGTAGGACTCGCGCATGACTGCCATATAATTATCGCAACAAAACGGCAAAAAGATCACGTTTGTTATATGGGAGCCAAAAATACATCATCAGTGAAAATGTCAACTATCTAGCTATCACGGTTCATGAGATACAGCCCGGTGACAGACAGATGGACAGTGAAGACTTATTTATAGGGTAACGTTTTTACCCTTTCGGTACGGAACCCTAAAAACGCAAGCCTATCACAGAGGCCCTGCTCGCCCGGCTGGTCGATGCAGTAATAGTTTAGGGAGACCTGATTAAAGTAGTTGACATCATTCGAATAAAACGATGAATTGGCATGTTTTGTGTAGATACATAACCATGCTACATACCGTACTGTATTAATTCAAACTCAAACTGCAAAGTAGTTTAGTCATTCGCCCAATACACACACCACACCTTTTCAGGATATAGACGAACATGTTTCATGTTGAGATTGTATTTAAAACTTCTATTCCTAAAAATTTTAAACCTATAGCGACGAATATGAAACAGTATTTTTTATTGTATAAAATTAAGGTGCACTTAAAATTTCTTTGATACAGTTAATGACTTTCAATGTTGCTTAGAAATACATCCAGGTAATTTTAATGCGCATAAAATTTTAACGGCTGAACACGCTTTAAACTTATAACACCTCATTTTTATGTCGGGGGTTAATGAGGAAATCGGTCACATAATATACATGAATTGTCTCTAAAACTATTAATGTGATGTGACATTGTAATGAATTAACTCCATTGATAACCATCCACACTCTAGGTTGTAGGAAACTCATGACTATTCTGTGCGCAGCAGCGTTCTCGATTAACATCACGTTGCGTATTTGTCCTTCTGAAGTTACTATAAAATTCGTAGCTATCACACCTTGGGCATCATTCAGTGCAATAGCAGCTCAGTGAAAACAAACAAAATGTTCAAATATATGGTGCGTATACATTTCTGATCAGTGATACTATTCTATTAAAATCTCACCGTGATGACTCTGGTAAAGTGAGCTCCGACCGGCAGTACTAGTTTGTTTTAAAACTTGGATTACAGTATAACAAAGTGATACTGAAAAAAACAAACGAATTGTGATACCACAGAATTGTGCCTTCATCTATTAGTAGTGGTTTCCTAGATTTGTGAACCATTCCAGTCTGTCAATTCAGTCTGACAATTGGAATGTGATATCAACCCGTTGCATAAAAAGTTAGAGAAATAGAAATTGTGAAATTAATGTTTTTTTCTTTCTTTGCAGATCGTATTCGTGTGCATGCTGGTGGCCGCGATGGCCGAGCCCAAGCCCGGCGTGCTGTACTCCGCCGCATATACGGCGCCGGTGGCGGCTGCCTACACCGCGCCGCTTCGATACTCCGCATACACAGCACCACTCGCCGCCTACTCCGCATACAGCGCGCCTCTCGCCGCCTACTCCGCCTACCCCTATGCTTCACCCTACGCCGCTTACTACCTCAAGAAATAATTTCGACGGACAAACAAATAAATGCAACTGAATAAATAATGATATTTACCACCTTAATTTTTTTGTTGTATTTGTCACAATGTATTTATAATTATTTACAAATGATAAATGATTTATTTCTGTAAGTTGGTTTGTACAAACACTTTTACATGTCGATAATATTTTTTAAAACTAGATGAGGTCGGCGTTTCCTGTCTGACTACTCTGAGAAGAAAGGCCGAAACAAACTCAGAGGTCACAGTCACTTTTAAAGTCCAGACAAAATCTTGGTTAGATCATGTGAAGACCATGTAGACTGATGTCTGAAATGGTCTTTTGAGGAAAGAAATAGCCAGATTGAGTGGACCTGTCCAGTCAGTGCACACATTTGTCAATAACCGTGCAGCTCAACTCAAAATTTATGGAGCTCAACGAATTGACGAACAATACCAAAGAAAGGACATTCGGGTAGGCTGCATAAATACTCAAACTGCCAGACCATGATTAAAAACTAACTAAGATAAATAAAAAAATAAAAAAAGAATGATCCACATAGTCTTCACATTCACAATAATTAAAATAAAATAATATAATACTTTAAAAAGTAAATATTCTTGTCATAGCAAAGAAATAATAAACATAAAAAAATTTAAAGGTCTAAATTCACGGTGCAAAATAAAAATTAAAAAGCTAAATTAATTGGAGCAGCTCAATCCCAAGCCTTTTTGTCCTCAACGTAATCTTTAATTTTATAAAACGCTTTCTGGCACAACTTACGTTTAATGAATGATTTTAATTTATTAACACTTAGACCTTGAACGTGGCTTGGAAGCTTATTATAAAAGCGTACACATTGACATCTAAACGAGCCACCTATTTTCTTGAGCCTTGTTGTAGGTACTACAAATTTGTGTTTGTTCCTAGTATTTATGTTATGGATATCACTGTATTTTTTATACAATTTTATATTTTTATTGGCATATAAATGATTTTCATAAATATACTGAGAAGGCACAGTCATTACATTAATCTCCTTAAATTTCTCTCTGAGAGACTGTCTTGGGCTTAATTTATAAATTGATCGAACAGCTCTTTTCTGCAAAACAAAGATAGTCTGGATGTCGGCGGCATTTCCCCACAACAGAATACCATACGACATTACACTGTGAAAATAGCTAAAGTATACTAAACGGACTGTCTTTATGTCAGTTAAATTACGAATTTTTCTAACAGCATATGCTGCGGAGCTTAGCTTCTTTGACAATTTATCTATATGTGGGCTCCACTGAAGCTTATCATCCAAAGTTAGGCCTAAGAATACTGTGCTATTTACAGGATTCAATTCTTCGCCCTTTATCATCACATCAGTTTTCACCTGCCTAACGTGAGGTAGGGTAAACTTAATGCATTTGGTTTTTTTTTTCATTTAGAAGTAAATTATTAACATTAAACCAGTGAACTACTTTTGAGATCGCGCTATTTACATCGTCAGTAACCAGCTGCTGACGTTTAAGTTAAAACAAAAGTGAAGTATCATCCGCAAACAACATGGAGGCTAATATTATAACATCGATTTTTGCATTGGGTTTAAAATAAACCAATTCATTTAATATAACCCTCACTTGGTCTCTTGTTGCTAAATTTGACTTTTTTTAATTTAACACGCTTTTATTAGTAAAATATATTTATTAATATATGTAACGGAATCCTTGAACGTGATTTTCACACCCTTCAAAACGTCAGATTAATTTGAAATTTTGAAATTATGATAAGTAATTTAGAAGTTATAAGGAAACCGATGAACATACATCATTCATCATCATTTCTGCCGAAAGACGACCACTGCCGAGGATAGGCCTCCCCCAAGCGTTACTACATTGACCGGTTCCTTTGTGTTTCGTATCCAGCGTATGCCCGCAAACTTAACCAAGTCATCAGTCCACCTAATGGAAGGCCTTCCAAAGTATCGTCTTCGGGTTTGCAATTTTCACTCTTGAACTTTTCGGCCCCATCGACCATACCTACTGCGAGCAATGTGTTCTTTGACTTTAAGCTTGAGGTGATGTAGACCATTGCGAACGACCACCGACAGACAGAACGGATGTTCTTTGAGCAATTCGCCCTTCCCACTGCCACTTAAGTTTCGCAATTCTTCGGACTAAATCGATAGCTTTATCCCTCCTGTGGGTATCCTCATTTCTGATTCGATCAAGCAAGGATACACCGAGCATTGCCCTCTCCATTGCTTATTGGGTGACTTTAAGCTTTAGGCGATGACGCCCATTATAAGCGACCACGTCTCATTGCTATAGAACGCGAAATTAACCTTCCCCAAAAAACTAGCCAGTAGGTGATCCCGGTGGTTTAGTTAAACCAGCGACCACACAGCCCCTAGACGCCTAATAACAGGCGAGCGATATCTGTCAATACATATGACTAAAAAATCATATACAGGTAATAAAGGTCGCCACTCGACAATTTCGAATTAGTAGCAACCACTTCTGTGAGCCGTAAACACTTCCGCGTCCGTCAACAAAAAAAATATTTCATAAACATTATAATGGCCTCTTGAACAATACGTTTTGGTATGGTAACAACATGCAGACTTCAAGTTAACGGAAAAATGGCATAACATTTCATTGATAAGTTAATAGTTATATAAACATAATTAGATTTATTTTCTGATATTATTTGTCGGAGTTCATATTATACTGGTCAAGTTTGTAGGTGAAAACTCCCACCGCATGTTTGCGTCTCTTTCTTTTTAAAGTAATTTTTTCGCTATCTCTTCTCCTCTATAATTTCGTAAATAGAACTAGTGATGCACCATATCCTATGACCAAATCTGTTATCGATAGAACTAGAAACCTTACAAATAAAGACATTAAATTAAAAAGTTTATTAATTGTGAAACGATGTTTTGATAACGTTTTTTACTAATATTTAATATTACTATATTTAAGAACCAACAACCGAAAAAAGTATGTTTCCTTAAGAATTTTGATATTTCTTTTTATATTATAAAATGATAAAACGCCGTATAATTAATAATAAAGAAGGTAAATTTAATAAAATAAGTACAAATACTACTTATAAAATATCGATACCTTCCTGGTTTTATTTAATCCTGTCCCACCCTTAATGAGGCGCATGACCTTAGTAAGGGACCAATCAAAGCGCAGTACCCCCGTGCCTCATACCTCAGCTAGTTGACTGATTTGTTTTGATGTATTAGATCAAGCATAAGGCGTCTAGTGGCTATGTGGTCGATGAGTTAAACTAAGGGATTTTAATAAATAAACCGAATTTCATATCATCGTCATCATCATCATATCAGCCGAAAGACGTCCACTGCTGGACATAGGCCTCCCCCAAGCGTCGCCACATTGACCGGTCCCGTGCGTCTCGCAACCAGCGGATCCCCGCAACCTTCACCAGGTCATCGGTCCACCTAGTGGGAGGCCTTCCAACGCAACGTCTTCCGGTTCGCGGTCGCCACTCCAGAACCTTTCTGCCCCATCGGCCATCCGTTCTGCGAGCAATGTGCCCTGCCCACTGCCACTTGAGTTTGGCAATTCTTCGGGCTATGTCGGTAACCCTGGTTCTCTTGCGGATCTCTACATTTCTGATTCGATCACGCAAGGAAACTCCGAGCATAGCCCTCTCCATTGCCCTTTGAGTGACTGTAAGCTTTCTGATGAGGCCCATTGTAAGCGACCACGTCTCAGAGCCATATGTCATCACTGGCAACACACACTGGTCATAGACTTTCGTCTTGAGACATTGTGGTAAGTTGGACGAGAAGATACCGCGCAACTTGGCACACATGGCTGCGTCGCCAGTTCCTTTGTTTGAACTTGACTTGACACGCTGTCTCGTTTGTGATCTCTCCGAATACTACATACCTGTGACAGGTCAACTATAGGTATTGATGGATTTGAGGTTATCTTCGGTCCTACATCGTAGGTACTCGTATATTCGCAGACCAAATCTTTATATGCAAAATCCGGGGCTGGACAAACTATTTAAACCTATAACGCAAAAAAAATATAACGTTAAGTCCTCTGAAGCCATAACCAGAAACTGATCAATTGAATAAAAGGTTATACAACAACCTACAAAGGTACATAATTTCATCAATTATGGATTTTTCACAAGCCCTATAATATTCTCGTAGATGAACTGATGACTTAGCTCTTCTTAGTAAGTCTTTGGGGCTAAACAAAATCTGTTTTTAATAGTTTTAAGTTGTATGTTACGAAGTAGATCTGAGGACAGCTCCTGAAGTATGCTTTTATACCCATAATTACCATCATTACCACCATAATTGTGCCATTTCTCTTAAATCTCATAACCCTTAGGATTAAGGATTATGTGTGATATTTCGACTAAGCAAGATATTCATGATGTTACATTTCGCTAATATTTTGTTTTTTTTCCTTTGTCTAATTAATATAGCCATATTTGCATGGATACATATTTACATACTTTTAACTCTGATTTAATGTGAACAATGAGTCTTGAATTCCACATGATCACTATCACTAATAGCTGCACTTGTGTGTAGCTAGGTAAGGTTATGGTAATTACCATAACCTTACCTAGCCTTCCATGCAGTGAAACTCTATTATTGGCTTAAGAGGTAATTGTCATCATCTCGCTGTCACTGTGCAGTATGTCTGTGTTTACTAAGATGCAAGTAACGTTAATGCATCTGCACTGGGCTATTCATTGACAGTGAGGTGAACATCTTTATAATTCACACCGCTGCACTGGATAATGTCTTCAAGGTTCGGGACAGTACATCACTCAACTTAGCTTTTCCGACGATATAGTGGCCATGGCTGAGACCATGGAGGACCTTAGTACAATGCTCGATGATCTCAGTAGAGCTTCCGAAAGAGTGGGTCTTAGAATGAACATGAACAAAACCATTGTTGAATGTCCATGTTACACCCACTCCTATCAAGGTCGGAGGCTACACTCGAAGTTGTGGACGACTATGTCTACCTGGGACAAACGATTCAGTTGGGTATGGTCAACTTCGAGAAAGAGGTCAACCGTCGAATCCGACTCGGCTGGGCAGCGTTCGGGAAGTTGCGTGATATCTTCTCGTCCAACTTACCGCAGTGTCTCAATCAAGACGAAAATCTTTGACCAGTGTGTGTTGCCAGTAATGACCTATGGCTCTGAGACGTGGTCGTTCAAAATGGCCCTCATCAGAAATCTTACAGTAACCCAAAGGGCAATAGAGAGGGCCATGCTCGGAGTATCCTGGCATGATCGTATCAGAAATGTAGAGATCCGCAAGAGAACCAGGGTTACTGACATGAGCTGAGCTAGAAGAATTGCCAATCTTAAGTGACAGTGGGCAGGGCACATTGCTCGCAGAACGGATGACCGATGGGGCAGAAAAGTTCTGGAGTGGCGACCGCGAACCAGAAGACGTTGCGTTGGAAGGCCTCCCACCAGGTGGATGAACTGGTGAAGGTTGCACACTTGAAACACGCTTCGATAGATAATCCATCGAAACACGTAGGTAATTATAATACGATATCTTACAAAAATATCCCGATTCAAAGAGTAAAATGCGCATAAACTTTGAACGGCTGAACACACTTCAAACTTATAACAATCCTCTTTTTCCGTCGGGGGTTAATTAGTAAATCGGTCCCATCATGTACAAGAAGTTCTCTAAAACTATTAATATGATGTGGCATTATAATGAATTAAGTCAATTTCATTTGATAACCATCCGCACTCTACGTGGAAGGAAACTCATGAGTATTCTGTGCGCAGCAGCGCTCTCGATTAACCTCAAGTTGCGTAATTGTCCTTCTGAAGTTACTATAAAATTCGTAGCTATCACACCTTGGGCATCATTCAGTGCAGTAGCAGCTCAGTGAAAACAAGCAAAATGTTCAAATATATGGTGCGTATACATTTCTGATCAGTGGTACTATTCTATTAAAATCTCACCGTGATGAAGTGAACTCCGACCGGCAGGACTAGTTTATTTTGAAACCTGGATTGCAGTATAACAAAGTGATAGTGAAAAAAAACAAACAAAGACAAAGATATTTTATTTCAACTAGGCCACCAAGCGGCACTTTTGAACGTTACATGAAAATGATTCTACCGTGAATTCGGAAAGTAGCTTGTTTTGGAGAAGAATGCACAAGAAACTCCATACTTACTCCACAGAATAAATAATAGTTGCTTACTCTTTTAAAAAAAAATGTATTTTTATGTAAACTTATTGTGATACCTCAGAATTGTGCCTTCGTCTATTAGTAGTTGTTTTCTAGATTTGTGAACCATCCCAGTATGACAATTGAAAAAAATTTAGAGAAACAGAAATTGTGAAATTAATGTTTTTTTCTTTCTTTGCAGATCGTATTCGTGTGCATGCTGGTGGCCGCGATGGCCGAGCCCAAGCCCGGCGTGCTGTACTCCGCCGCGTATACGGCGCCGGTAGCGGCTGCCTACACCGCGCCGCTTGCCTACTCCGCATACACAGCACCACTCGCCGCCTACTCCGCATACAGCGCGCCACTCGCCGCCTACTCCGCCTACCCCTACGCTTCACCCTACGCCGCTTACTACCTCAAGAAATAATTTCGACGGACAAACGAAAAAATACAACTGAATAAATTATGATATTTACCACCTTAATTTTTTATTTTATTTATCACAATATATTATTTATTCAATTATTCATACTTATCTTACCGCCAAAATGTAATGGATTGCAATCCCTTTTTTTTTGATGACATGATATGAAGGATATCATAACATCCACCAATTCAAACTGGGCCTGTGGTGGATTGCCGCCCGCTTCCTTTCACAGAGAGGAAGCCTGTGCCCTACCAGTGGAAACATTGTAAGCTATCTATAAATAAAAAAGGAAAGAGATCCTAACGTTAATGTCAATCCAGATAGCATACCTGCATCCTAATTGCATATCTGTCTTAACAGCACGAAGCACACTTCTTCCCTTTCATTTTGGTATAATAAATAATAAATAAATAATTCAAAAATATTCATTGCATTTTTTACGCCGTCGAGTATACGGATTTTTTTAATTCAAGGCAAGCATACCGTGCGCTATTCTTTGAACGTACACATTTAGGGGGTCCAATATTATAACATCGATTTTTGCATTAGGTTTAAATTAAATCATTTAATATGGCCCATCGGGTACCATATAACCCTCACTTGGTCTCTTGTTGCTAAATTTGTCATTTTTAGAATACATCTTTTTTTGAAAAAGGAAAGAGATCCTAAAGTTAATGTCAATCCAGATCAAATCTTTGTTTGTTTTCTTTTTTTTTTATCAAGGCCCGATGACAATGCAATAATTTAAAAAGTTTGTCCTATTATCCTTACGCAAATGAATTCAGCAAAGCGAAGGGTTTGATTGCTATCAAATCGTCCAATCACAAGCGAGATGAAGGACGCAATGTGGATTTCCGTCTGTGTGATTGATCGATTGATAGCGGTCAAACCCTTTGCGTTGCCGTATTCATTTACGCAATAAGGCTGCTGGATCCTCAGGATTCTATTTCAGTTCTCAGTTCTATTTATTTCATAGCAAGGCATGTTGAGGAAAATGTATAAGGAACCTTATAACGTATTTGCTAGATTTTTGAGTGCCGTATTTTTGAGATGATGCTTGAAAAACGAAGCTTACTTCGTTTTTGAGAAAGTGGGAATGCAGTCCCCTGCCCACGATCCTACATTGTCCTTATTTGAACGTCGGAACGGATATCTATGTGCGTTTTAAACGCACACTGATATCGATGTCTACAATAGAACTTTAAGTACCGATCAGAAAAATCTGAAGTTTGGATCTTTTTAAATTTGGAATTAAAATGTTAAAAAACTCACACTCAGCTTCTGAAACGAAAGATAACTCAAAATGAATGTGTCAAACTATCAAGCGCGCGTTGATGTGATTCGTTGAATGAATTTATCAATAGCACAACAGCCAATCGCATCGTAGTAGTAGTAGGCACTCCTGTTGCCGTACTTAGACTCCCATTTGTTCCGTTCTGCGTGCATCGCATAATTTGAGTTGCAATCAATTTATGTCACGTCGATAATTTTGTTCTAGAAACTTAGTAAGATCTAATACGTATATATTATGCAAACGCGTACATGCATATTGTACTAATCTTTTGGGTTTCCAGATTCTAGACATCTTCGCAAGTGATGACCTTTGCACGTGTGACCACGAAACTATGTAATACCATAGATATTATTATACTAGCAAAGTAATGCACGCGGTCCCAACGTGAACTTGTAAGATACGATTTAGGGTTATTTAGGAGGTTACGCACTATACGTCCGTGTCTGTGATTTGAGTTCCGAGTTTAAGGCGCCGTTCCCTTGAGTAGCTGATTTTAAAATGAGAATCACGTCTAAATGGCTAGTCGTAATTTTTTGGTAAAAATATATGTTATATTAGACCATTTTCTTAATAATTTGATCAGAGCAAATTTTGAGTTTTTTTCGTATGGCATAGTGTAATTAATTTGTAAAGTTATGTCTGAAACGAACAAAAACACGACAATCGCACCAAAACCGCTGGGCGTATTTTAATAAAATCAACACCATCTCAAAGACAATTTAATTATTTACATTTTGATCTGAGGCTTTTTTTTTAAAGTCATAGAATAATAAGGAAAGTACAAAAAACTACTAAATTTTGGGTCGCGCGGGTGTGAAATTGAGAGAGAGAGCACGTTTTGTTCCCTCAAGGTCGTTGGCGTTAGTCGTCATCTTAATATGTTCTGAGTTATGACAGATTATGACGCACGAAGTTCGGATGTAGTGCGTAAGCTTCTCTACAAGAAGTACTACGTCTACTTCGGAATCGAAATTCCACGGATGGATTTGTATTTCTAGTCTACTATCACCATCTGGCGAAAGTAGCCAGGTTCCGAACAATACAAACCAGCGACTTGGTAGGCCCAGAAGGAAATGGCGTGACGAGTACTCCTAAAGGATTGGCCAGATATTGTAATAGGGATTTGTGTGGAAAAATCAACAGGCATTGATTAGCCAGTCGATTTGACTGAAACTGTGAAGGACAAACCAAGAGATTCTTTATTAGTTTCATAAACTATCATTTTCAGATATGTTACGCTAAAAATTTATGAAAATTAAATTTGTGTTTTAGGGTTCCGGCTCACTAAGACGCCGGTCGGCCGGTTTTTTATACTCTCTACCAATTATGTACAGTTACTTAATTATATTAATTATAGTGGGTGTCACAGCTGCAATTTGTATAGATAATAAGTTATTGCTATGGCAATTGACAGCTCCTGATACAAAGTGTGTTAGGTAGGAACTTGAAAAGGGGCAATACCTATTAAAGGGTTGTTATGGCTGTAGCTATGGCTAGATTATTCATTTAGTCAGTAAACAATAGTTTGTTTTCTTAAAGTGGGTTTACTGAGGTATTTTTTGAAGGTTTCTTAGCATTGTGAAAATTTTTAAGCTTTGCGACCCCACAAACTATTAAATATTGGACTACAAACATGACTTCAGCAGTCGTGTTTGTAGTCCAATTGTTAATGGTTTGGTCCCTGGATCGAATGCCTGGTTAAGCAGAATGTTAGCCAGTCTTAGAGTGTATTGTAGCAAAATACCTATACCCACATCGTGTTCTTAGCACGTCACCGGTGACTATCGAAATAAAACTTGGCATTCTTAACATCAATAATTTATTGGTTCAATATAACACTCTTATTAACTAAACTGCCACTCATTTGTAGTACAATGTATAAGGCGAAGATACGCTGTAAGAATAGGCGGAGTACGCCGAGACAGGTGCTGTATATGCGGAGTATGCGAGCGGAGCTGAGTACGCAGAGTAAGCGACCGGAGCGGTGTACGCGGAGTACGCAAGCGGAGAGGTGTACGGCGAACTGAGGAACACTTGCGGGTTGGGGGCTGCCACCGCCACTGCCAGAATGCAAGCGAACACGAACTGTAGAAAAAAAAACACAAATGTTAGATTCGTTGTCGGTAAATATATGTTTTCCTGCCCATTCACTGCATCTCATCAGTTTTGTGGGTGAGATTTATACAAATAGATTGACAGGAACTCTTCGCTTAAAAGTGGAGAAATGGTCATATCTTACAAAAGTTATAACATAGCGGCATAACACAGTTATATTCTTAAAGGAGGTATAGAGACCTCTGACTCCTTTTAGTATATACGTAGAAAAAATCTGGCAGACCCATTATGACAGCTAAATATCGACTAACCACTCATCGTATCTATGATATTTCGAAGATAGCAACATCCTACTAATCACACTATATATATTAATTTTAATATTATAAAGGCGAAAGTCTGTGAGTGTGTATGTTTGTTACTTCTTCACGCTCAAACGGCTGGACGGATCTGGATGAAATTTGGCACAGAGATAGATTATAGTAAGGAATAGCTTACAAGATACTTTTTATCCCGCGAATATATTCCCTCGGGATAATTTTCGACATTCTCGTGGGCAAAGCCGCTGGCAGCAGCTAGTTAAACGCGGGCAAAGCTCTATACATTTATAATTCAGAGTTCAATAATGCTCTCTGCATAGACATGGCAAACAGCTAGTTTCAAATTAAACTATACATTAATTTCTGTTGGACTATTTAGACTCAAGAAACGTCCTACAAAGCCATATTTTGGTTACCACAATATTTAATCAGTATAATTAAAGTAGCTAATATTTAGGCGTAGACAAATAATTTGTAGAACAGAATTAGAATGCAGGAAAATACATGTATTTTTTATCACTATCCATTTTTTTTCGGGAAAGCACATATTAATCATAGACACGATTTATGTAAAATCCAACTTTATATTAAACAGGGAAAAATGTATACCGTTCCTCATTGATATACCATAATGCTTGGAAAAAAAACAGGATATAATTAAAAAAAACATTTTGTATAAAATAACTTATTTTGAATTCCACTACACAATTAAACATGTTAATATCACAGTAAAATTTGTATATTTTTACTGTGCTAATGGTCAGTAGTTACTCGTATAATAAGAAACGACAAACAACTAATGTATTTAAATTCAAAATTATACGCATGTCCACCTAATTAGGTATGACTGAACAATTACATCCTTGGGCAAACAAATGTTCCGTAAAATTGCATTCAACAAATAATTGTGAGTGAAGCACATCCTTGTTTGTGGTTATGGCTAGGTATGTAAAGCATAGACAATGACTGAAATCCTTCATTTTATGCTAAAATTAAACTATTTACAAGCAGTTTCGAAGCTGAAAGATGTATTCATCCATAACATTTAGAACGTTCCTAATACATTTATACTAAATTCGTCACAATCTAAGAAGTACGTTGATGTTTCTCATTATACATGCCGCTATAAATTTCTACGAAAGAAATTGAAAAATTAGATTCAATCAATTAAATTATTATTAAATTAAATTATTTAATTATTATTATTATTGATTTATTCAATTTAATCCTAATTAATTACTATGTTACCCATACACTATAACAACGACTATCATTCGCAAGCATCGAGTTTAATTATTATTGAGTATTTTTATAGCAACTTGACAACTTTAGGTCTGGAAATTATCCTGACTTTAGATCAAGTACCTAATTGAGCTGCAAATTCGCCGATATCATTAAGTAGTTCAACAAACCTAATTAATGTAACAAAAAGTTTAAGTAGCAGTTTTACTAATCTATGTTGAGTTGTTGACAATTGATTAAAATTAACACAGAAATTAACGAAAAACATAATTGGATAAACTTAATCCTATTATGGAGAATGAGGTATAATCTTGATCAAATACATAGTTAATTTACTCAATAAATACCAACAAAATAGTTCTCAGATTATCTCACACAAAAAGAAAACACATTCCATAATAAGGATTTAGTAAAAACACTTAAAAAGTTCAATTATGTACATAGATAATTATTCACTCACCAATTTGAACATTTTGGAGGTTGTTTGTCACCGAGCACCACTGAGCTAAATGATGACTACCGAGTGTCCGGACGCTTCTTTATAGTGGTGACGAAGGACGATGCAGGCATTGTGAGGAGCTTGTCCCATAACGTGACGTATATGGCACAAGAATAGTTTTGGAACTAATGAGGACGGTTTATCTTCTCACCTGATTAGTGTAGGTACAGAATTACTTCCGTTTTTAACCGACTTTCCAAAAAGGAGCAGGTAATTTTTTTTTTTTTAGGGTTCCGTACCCAAAGGGTAAAAACGGGACCCTATTACTAAGTCTACGCGATCCGTCTTTCTGTCTGTCTATCTGTCCGTCTGTCTGTCTGTCTGTCTGTCCGTCTGTCACCAGGCTGTATCTCATGAACCGTGATAGCTAGACAGTTGAAATTTTCACAGATGATGATGATGTATTCCGCTATAACAAAAAATAAAATAAATATTTAAGTGGGGCTCCCATACAACAAACGTATTTTTTTGCCGTTTTTTGCGATAATGGTACGGAACCCTTCGTCCGCGAGTCCGACTCACACTTGGCCGGTTTTTTTAATGTATGTTCAGCGATAGAAAATTATTTTTGTGTTTGAAAGGGTAAACTCCCGAGGTAGTACCTAGTGAGAATCTGATGATGGGATCCCATGGAACTCGAAGGAACTCCTCAAATATTATAGGCATACTCGTATATAAATTTTGACATTTTCGTTAACATCGCAAGCATTTTGCACTCAGAAAGTATCATTTGGTGAAGTGGAACTGATGGAGAAGACCAAAGATAGACTGGAACTCCTTATTAATAAGTATGTCACGGGTATAAAATATCTCGAATAGTTAAGCAACTATAATGAAGCAAATACATCAAAATAAGTGGTACTGATGAAAATGGTACCATCGATCTGATCTGATGCTTAAGCCGGAAGGTAGGAACTGGCATTCCGTTATAAAACAATATCCTAGTTGACCCAAGGGCTGGCTTTTACCTCGGTCAGAGAATAAGCATTGCTATACAACGTGGCAATGCTGCCAGTCTTTTGGGCACATTACCAGTGGACAACGATGTGGAGGAGTTTTTCGACGCCATATTTTAGATTAGTATATTTTTTGGTTTAGTTAGTGAGTAGTTTTTGGTTTAAGTGTTTATGTTTGTAGTCTTAGTTAATTAAGTATTTTGTAATACACTGTATATACTTATATCCTAGTCCTGTTTGGGCTTTTTGGAATCGTCATGAAATGTACTCTGGCTATAAATGATTTTCATGGTAATGTGAGGTACCAAAACATAAAAGACTTTTGAACAAAAAAAATAAACCGACTTCCAAAGCAAAACATTACAAAGCGAAAAATTACTTTCTTTTCCGAAGTCGGTGTCGAAAAACGAAAAACAACAGGTACCACAGACACAATTTCGGAACTACAGTTATTTTTCACTTTGTAGTGTTGCTTTGGAAGTCGGATAATTTTTTTTGTTAATGTTTTTTATTACATTGGAATATTATGATTATCCAACGAATCTCGAACCATCGTAACCTCATTGAGCTCTTAAAGTGCTCTTTCTTTTTTTGGTCTCGAGGGTCTGAGGTTTTGTAAGATGTGCGCATGACTTTTTTTTTTTCTATAGGCTCGCGCTTGCTATCTTACCTGATGCTGTCGTATACTGATTTATCTTCTTCTTAGTCGTTACGCTCTTGACAGAGCGGTCGTGGTCGTCATGAAGAATTGGTAGTACCTGTAGATGTAATGCGTTTCACAATGTCTCCGCCACCTTTCCCGATTATAAGTCATCCGGGTATATTCGTGCCCGGGACCGCCCACAGCAGACTTAATCTGGTCGGTCCAACGCATGGGTGTCCTACCACGCGGTCTAGTGCCTTCCACTTTTCCTTGGACGACTAACCGCTCTATGGACTGACTATCTTGAAACGTGTCCGAAGAAAGTGAGTTATCGGGACTGTACTATTGCGGAGAGACGCTGCTTGTTGTGGAGTTCTTGGAGTATTGAGACATTTGTGCGGAACTCGGTCCACGACATTCCGAGCATTCTTCTCCAGCACCACATCTCCAGAGCGTCTATCTTGTTTCTTTCCACCTGCCGTAACGTCCACGTTTCTGCAGCATACAGACATATAGGTAAAATTAAAGTGTGCACGAGCCTGGTCTTCGTGGCTTTGGCGATGTCTCTGTTCCCCCATATTTTTTCATTTTGTCCATTGCAGTTCTTGTGATCGCCATACGCCCTGATTTATCTAAAGTGATATTATGATAAAGAGGAAAGTGTCATCATCGAGTAGTGCGGTCCTGGGGGGGTGACCATAAGCTCTTAGAGTAAGTATTAATTAAAATTAGCTTGTGTACAGCTCAATAGCTTTTTATATTGCAGCTATTAGCTCAATTTATTGGGTGTTCATCTCTATTTGCCCTTGTTTCAATAGTTTCCTTGCTTGCCTTATTAACATTCATAAAATCCAGTATCACTTCTTTAACATTCCTCTAAACCTTGGGGTATCAAAATACTGTAGTAAAATAAAATTGACTAAAAACCTGCTTTAGGCAAAAATCTTTCCTACTGTCTCGATAAAATAGGTTAATAAAAACGGGTATCGATGACTGGTTAGGTAAGCATGGGCTTCTCCCCGGTTGTCGAAGACTATAGACACGAAATTAGTTTGAGCCGACGGACGCCTAAGCCTCGTTGCCACGACACGTGCCTGTTTGCTCCCTGATTGATTGTTACGTGGGAATACAGATCTTGTCACAACATGGACTCGGAAGGTCTGTATTATTTTAATATACATTATCTCTTATCTAACCAGTAAGCTACCATTGGGCTTTAGGTTACATTCTACCTGCAAGAACGCTCGTCAAAATATGAAATTTCTAGCATTGATCACGTGACAATTTAGCAGACTTTTGACAATCGTGGGATGTTATTATCGCTGTTAGGATGTCACTGTGGCTATATAGCCATCTTGAGAGGCAGATAATTATTTTAACGAAAACATACAAAAACGACTAGATGTATGAATGTGAGTGAAGCAAAACAAATATGTAAGGATCGTAGCAGGTGGCGTTCTGTAGTTTCTGTCTACCTCCATAGGAAAAAGGCGTGAGTTTATGTATGTATGTATTTGTTTAGCTTTATTTCATTCATTCCTTCTATTTAATTCTCAATCGAAATATAGTAAACTCTTATTATAAGTTGTTAAATTGCAATTATGTAACGCATGATAACAATCTATTAGTTGTAATAAACTCTTATCACGCGTAAAATAATTATTGATTTGTTTAGAAGACTGTGACGAATGCAAATTTAATTATAATGTCGAACAATAAAGAAAATCATTTAGTAAATGTTCGTCTATCAATTCGACGTGATTATGGAGCAAATAGAAATAAAATTACACGTTCTGGTAAGTGAAGATTTTTTATTTCGTCTACTACTCCCTCCTCTCCTTATGGTGACCTAAATATAACTACTATGGGAAAAGCTATTCTACCCTAGCCTATTATCGTACCTTATCATTGGATAGCGTCCCAGGAAACGACTTCCAACCAAATAAAAACTACCACGAAAAATGATGAATGAGGAAGTAGGCTTCCTAATTATAATAAGTAATTTTATTCAACTTAATATATCAAGGCTGCCCCTGAGGGACCCATTCCCATCTTTATTTAATTATTACTACGAAAAATTCATATAAATTATAATTATAACCTGTTATTCTAATATTTTTCAGTACATTCTTGTCACTGTAATCGTCACATGTGAAGGTCTTCGATTTCGTCATCTGAAACAGTCTAGCAATAATGAAGAAGATTATGATGGTGCAGGCATTTTTTTGTATAATAGAATGAAACCACCAGAAAGTGAGAGACCTCCAAAAAAGATCCAATTTAATGGAGCTCCGTGTGACGTATGGAACCGAGGTGGATGTTATACTGATCAACATCCAGCAAATACAGGGCGTATCTTCCTTTACAGAGGTCTTCAAGCGACCCTATCTCCCCCAGGACGTATCGTAAGCACATATCCTTCTAAAACTCAAAAAGTTAACAATGATAAAGGAAACGCACTTTATGACAAATCTTTATTGGTTAGTCCAGGCATGGGATATTCGACCGTGTTTCCCGATAAAGTTGACAGCGAACCTAGATATCGCCTTTTTGATGGATCACAAATTGACCGCTCTGATCAAAATAGAGAGAACAGATCCCCATTCCGTAAATTTAAAATACCGTCAAAAACAAAGATTATATACCCTGTACCTTATGGCGATCCTTCAGAATGGAGTTCCGATAGAGACAGTGCCAAAAAAGAAGTCTACTTTCGCGAGAGAGGAGATTTACCGTACGACCCATTTGACCCATTTGATCCATTTGATTATTATGTGATCGACGTGAGGAAAAGATTCAAGGCAGACTATAATTTTTGGTTGTGATGACACATAGGCAGAAATGAACGAATATTTAACCCACATAAAAAATTATAAATATAAAATGCATTTTTATTGTCTTTAGGGTTCCGTACCCAAAGGGTAAAAAAGGGACCCTATTACTAAGAATCTGCGGTCCGTCTGTCTGTCTGACTGTCTGTCTGTCACCAGGCTGTATCTCATGAACCGTGATCGCTAGACAGTTGAAATTTTCACAGATGATGTATTTCTGTTGCCACTATAACACCAAATACTCAAAATAGAATAAAATAAATATTTAAGTAGGGCTCCCGTACAACAAATGCGATCTTTAGTCGTTATTTGCGATATTGGTACGGAACCCTTTGTGCGCGAGTCCGACTCGCACTTGGCCGGTTTTTGTATTTATTTTGTATTATACAAAATTATACCAAAACTATGTATTTTGTACTATAAAAAAATCTAAAAACCTGATCGCGTCCCCAACTGACAACTTGCATGGGCTTATAAGACAAGTCGAGAAGCATTGTTTCTAATGTCTGCGTGAATTAAGTACATTATTTGCTACACAATCAGTTAAAATATGTTACTTCTACAGAAGTATAAAATCATAGTTTTGTTTTGGTTTTGTGTAATTTTGAGACAGTATCAAAAAATTGGGACTGAGTGCGAATTGATATTCCTATTGTTTTTCTATCGTGGCAAATATTAAAATGAGATCAACTTCCTACTACGTAGTACCCTATCTTGTGTCCGAGTTAGTTTTTGGAGCTTGGATAGTTAGTTTGTTATAATTATCCTGGCTTGGCACATACAATAAATTAATTTGTTATCTTATATTTGTTAACAGCTTGTGCCGAGTGCTGCAGCATTGTTCAGCCCATATGTTTGCAGATGACTTGTGCATACTTCGCTCCAGAACTAACATAGACTATACCTACAAGCTAGGACAACACAATATATAGACGTTGTTGTAAAAAGTCGCACGACAAACAACATCATATTAAACGCTGATAAAACTAAATTATTGTTAAGTCTTTCGCCTTTATTTAGCCAAGATTTAATATGCCGCCGTAATAACTTACTGGAATGTAAATGGAATCTTATTGAAAGAGTTGACTGTGTAACCTGCCTTGGCATGAAAATACACGAGAACTTTTCTTGGTCCCAACACATAGACTATATTTTTAGTAAAGTCATCATCTCCTAGCCTTTTCCCAATTATTGTTGGGGTCGGCTTCCAGTCTTACCGGATTCAGCTGAGTACCAGTGTTTTACATAGAGCGACTGCCTATCTGACCTCCACAACCCAGTAACTGAGTAACACGATACTCCTTGGCAAGACTGGTGTCAGATCTCAGGCTTCTGACTACCCGTAACGACTGTCAAAGATCTTCAATGACAGCCGGGACCAACGGCTTAACGTGCTTTCCGAGGCACGGAGGAAACTCGGTATGTTGAAAATGGTCACCCATCCACGGACCGACCTCGTCAAGCGTTGCTTAACCTTGAAGATCGACCCGTGCGGCTGTTATTATTTAGCCACGAGCTCCTTTTGATTTTTAGTAAAGTAAGAAAATTATTATGTAAAATGTACCACCTAAGCTTTAAGGTTCCTACTAGTATTATAAGATGTATATACATTACATTAGTATATTCTAATAAGAGTTATGCTCTTGACAGCTATGGATTAACATTCAAAACTAACTTGGATAAAATAGAAGCTCTTCAAATTCGATTCTTGAAACTACTCGTAACACAAAAATCTAAAACCAGTTGTAATGGAGATTATAGGCAACTATTCGAAATATGTAAATTTCTACCGATCAGTTACAAATATAAATTTATTTTAGCATTTAACCACCAAGTTACCTATGAGCATAACTTAACTCACTTAATCAACAACCATACACACGATCTATGGCTGCTGGCAGATTCAATGTACCCAGAGTCACTAATTACTTTGGTGACATAACCCTAAAAAAATGAATTCCATATCTATTGAACAGTCTGCCGGCAGATATAAGGAATGAAACGAATAAAAACAGATTTAAAAATAAATTAAAAAGATATTATTTAGAAATGTGTCTAAAATAATTATTAACTTTAAGTACGAAATTTAAGAATAAGCATATAGAGACTCAGCGACCACACAAACAATTACTACGGTTTTGTGGGGCTTAGTTTATAAGTTACTTACTTACCACACATCACATCATCAGCCTATTAATGTTCCCACTGCTGGGACACAGGCCTCCTCTCTGTGAGAGGGAATGGGCCGTAATCCACCACGCGGGCCGTCTGTCTGTCTGACTGTGTGGGTCACATGTCTTCGAATTTTTGGTTTTCGGACATTTTCATGGTTTCCTCACGATGTTTTCCTTCACCGTTTTGAGAGCAGTGGTGATGAAATAGTTTACGCAAAGTAAAGCGCCTGCCTGGGCTCGAACCCACGACCTACAACTTGTAAGTCGCGGCCGATACCACTGGGCCACCACTGCTACCAGCTGCTGCTGCTGCTTACTTACCATTATGTGAATATAAATAAATACTTAAAAAATAATGAGGATAGTTCCTTTTACACGAGAGGCTGTAACAGTGTTTAGTAAGTAGTAACTGTGCTAGAAGAGCATAATTTTGTTATTTTAGCTTGAAAAACTATCCTTGCCTCGAATTACGTCCGGTAATTTTTTTACACAGGTAATTAAGAGTAAAAAAAACAGAAACCCGACTGCAAAACGGACTAAAAACGCGTAAACAAGAAGACAATCATGCTCAGTCGGAGGATACATGGTTTTGGTCAGTCGACTAGTGATTATGTATCCTCCGACTGCACAGCATGATTTTCTTCTTGTATACTTCTTTTTAGTTCGCTACATAAGCTATCGGGATTTTGATTATTTTAATTAACTTTTTAGTTACCATTTTTTTCGAATTACGTTTAAACATATGTGTTTTATATTTTTGTTATCACCTCTTATAGCCTTTTATTTTGATATTCCACACGAAGAGTCTGGTAGAAAAAAATATTGGGACCCCCACATTATGGAACCAAAAGCCACCATTTTTCTTTTTCAATTTTAATGTGCTCAGTGCCACTCGCAAGGTTGAAACAAATTGATTAACGTAAGTACCATCAAAATTGGTCTCTAGAACGCCACATAGCTACAACCATACATACATAGACTGATTAACACGTTACCCTCCTTTACGTCGCGTAGTTGGGTAAAAAGAATGCATCACAAGTTTCTATAATCTTAACTAATATTGTAAAGAGAGAGTACGAATTTTGTGAGTTCGTTCGGACGTTGGGTAATCTCTGGAACCTCTAAACCTATTTGAAAAAACCTTTCAGCATTTCTAAGGTATATTATTCCAGATGGTTATAGACTATACATTTTTATGACCCAGGCAAAACCGGGGCGGATCACTATTCTTAGACAAATATCGGTTTAAGGAATAAGTGATGGACATTCAAAAAACCCGGTTAATTTAATTATTTCAATAGTTTTTATATTATTGCCTTCTCATATTATTGGGCATTTTTCAAACTGTCCGGACCACAGATACACTGTATGGACGGAATTTAAAAAAATACGAATTTATTTATTCACAATATACTCAGAGTTTTCTCGCAGCTTAAGGTGTATGCAATAATCAAGTGACATATCCTTCACAAAACCGAAATACTTACTGTTTTGTTTCCCTGTGATATAATTAGAAACATAACACTTAATCAGTTCGTATCACATGTAAATTAAGTAATGATTTGCTTGGGGGACCGTAACTAATGGCAATTTAGTTCGAGCGTTAAAACTTAATATTACGCTGCCTTATTAAGTCAGTATTGTACAGAAACTCCAACACAATGATAGTTTCATACCATCCGGTACGTAGGTACGATTGTACATATTTTCAATTTAATTTCAATTACTTTTCTTACAAGTGAAATGTTTTAATTACTGATAGCAATAGCTATTTCGAGAAATTTATTTGCGTTAAGCAAAATGTTGTATATTGCAACAAAATAAATAAACAAGTTTTTGTATTTGTGCTGTACTTTACTGGGTATGAAATAGATTTCATACCCAGTAAAGTACAGCTTACAAATATTTGTGAAAACTAAATAATTTCTAGTGATGCTATAAAAAATTTGTTGGAAATGTTTCTTTTGCTTTCCAGTTGATCCTTGTCGCTGTTATCATTGGTGGCCGAGCTGATGCAGTACCAGAACTAACTCGAAGAGATGGAGATCCGGTACCCGTAGATGGTCAAATAGGAGCTTATGGGAGTTCCTCAGTTAATTTTAGTATTGATGCTCAATTAAGTGCAGAAAGTGTGGCAGGCGGTGCAAATAAATACCAAAGTTTGCAAGGTCTCAGTGGTTTTCCTTTTGTTTCTAATGAGGCAGTCAAATTACTTGGAGCAGAAGGTAATTCAATAGTTGACTACGATGGAGAAGGTCAGTTTAATGGAGGTATTACATATGATGAATATAACTTAGAACCACCGTCTGGAGGCTTCGGCTATGGAAATCAATTTATGGCAGCAGCTAAAGCTAGCGCTTCGGTTGAGGTGCAAACAGTGGAAAAAAGGAAACCAAAGTTAAATGGATATGAAGTAACTCGAAGTCCTAATTTGAATCTATATCAGAAAGGAAATGCAAATAAATCATTACTGCAAACTGACATTGTTTTTCCAAATGGTCACAATAATATTAACAATTGGAATCCTTATACCAGACCTGCTGAAGGTGAAACTTTCGTTCAAGCGGACGGAGAAATTCAAAATAATGGGCAAGCCGAAGCAGGCATAGGAGCTCAAGGGAACGGTAAATCTCAACATCAGGAAGACACTCAAGCTAATTCAATGGTACAAACGGGTAAAGGGTTTAAAGTAACTGTAGCTAATGCTGACGAAGTAGCTAAAACATATACTGGCTATGTAGGAGAAGATAATATGGAAACTGAACCTTACTTAACCGGTCAAATTAACAGTGGAAATAATAGTACGTACAACGATGGATTCCATTATAGCGGTGAAAACAAACTAAGTAGCTCAGCAAATGCTGATGCACAAACACAAATAAAAATCGCATCCTCATATAGCGGAGGATTACCACATAACTGGGGAGCTCACTACTTAGCAGCTGCACAAACGAGTAAAGGAATTAAATACGGAGGAGCTCAAATAAGTGACACAGGACCAATGGCGAATAGGTATGAAGTAACTCGCAGTCCTAATTGGAATCCTTATCAGAAAGGAAAACCGAAAAAAACATTAGAGCAAATTGACATTGTTTCTCCAAATGGTCACAATAATATTAACAATTGGAATGCTTATACCAGACCTGCTGAAGGTGAAACTTTCGTTCAAGCAGACGGAAAAATTCAAAGTGGTGGGAAAGCCGAAGCAGTAACAGCAGCTCAAGGAATTGGTAAATCTCAATATCAGGAAGAAACTCTAGCTAATTCAGTGCTGCAAACGAGCAAAGGGTTAAAAGTAACTGTAGCTAATGCTGACGCAGCGGCTTATAAATACACTGGACATGGTGAACAATATAACGCTAAAACTCAACGTAACTCAATTGGTCAAATAAATACTGGTAATCAATATAGACTTTTCTACCCAATCCGACGTAATAGTACGTTCAACGGTGGCTTCCATTATAGCAGAGAAAACAAACTAAGTACCTCAACAAAAGCTGATGCACAAACACAAACAAAAATCACATCCTCATATAGCGGAGGATCACCACATAATAGTGGAGCTCACTACTTAGCATCTACACAAACGAGTAAGGACATTAAGTACGGAGGCGCTCAAAATAGTGAAAGTTCTGTTTATGGAAATACAAATAAATATAACAGCGGAAATGGCGAAGAATTCCAGGCTAATGCAAAAATTCATGTAGAAAATGGAGCTCAATTCAGTGCCGCAGTAGGCACTGCAACATTAGTCCAAGGTGGTGCTATGATTGATGCTCGATTTGGAGAGACCAAGCATCCTTCACGTCGACCGCAGCCACACTATAGTTTCAGGCATCCACGTAGTAGGTGGAATTATGACTAGGACTGTCATAAGATTTATACATATTAAGAATAATTGTTTTAGGTGTTATATTTTCTATAAGTGTTTGATTAGCTTAAACCCGACTGACATTTAAATTGTCTTTTGGAAAAGTAAAACAGAAAACAATACCTATGTTATGATCAACAAGTAAATCTTAAACTATATATAGTTTTGTATCCGTTTTATTTAAAATAATGAATCCTTCATTTATCTCTCCAAAACCTTTGGTTTACTGGTGGAGGATGCCTAAGGCATTAAGTCCGTCTATGTATAATATATATTTATGTTTTGTGTGTTTTGGCATCACATCTGCGATGCTTGTGGTATTTAAGTCGTCCATAGGTGTCAGTGACAGAAATCAACGAATTATAAATCGTAGCATAAAACGAACTGACAAGATCATTATGGTCGTGCAGAGGACCACGTTTAGCCGTGAAATAATTGCCTAATAAGCAAATAAGAGATGCGAGAAGCACAACACTGATCGATGTGGCGACGGTAGGGGATGGCTATGTATAGCAGTGGACGTCTTTCGGCTGAAATTATGATGATGTAAATAAAAGAGATTGTAATTTTTTTAAAGTAAGATTTTATAATTTTATTTTCTTTTTAATCAACGTACAAAGTAGGAGTAGGGTCCTGAAAAGTCGTAATAGCTAGCTGTGTTGTAAAGCGAGGGGTAGGCCAATGGGGCCGGGTACACCCCTGAGAACGCCGTCGCCGCTGGATATGCCGCCGCCGCTTGGTACGCCGCCGCCGCTGGGTATGCCGCCGCCATTGTGTACACAACAGGTTCAGGATTAGGTTTGGGCGCCGCCATCGACACTGCTAGCAAGCAAGCGAATAAAAACTGAAACAAAAACGTATTGATTAGGTACTCTGCAAATTAACTATGGGTACAAGTTTTACAATAGTAACAAAAACCTCTTAACCGTTCTTTTACAACTACTTAGGACAGTGCTATCGATTGTAGATCACATTAAAAGATACACATTACACTACATTACATTCTTCGCTCTCCATTAACTACTAATTTAATATAGGTGAAAGTAACTATGTTGTGTAGTATATTTATGATCGTTTGTCAATCTATTTCTACATAAGTATGTTATTGGTTACAAACTTCTTAGAATCTTCTCTTCTCATCATGTGAGGATGCGGCCACCTCTGGTGTCAGAGTTAATTAAGCTGCCTCTGGTAACCCTATAGGTCTCTGACTTGGCTATTTCAGACTTACATTACCTATATAAGGCCAGCCGGGTGAGCACGACCTCTGTGATAGGCTTGAGTCACTCATTTTATCATGTTTTTGCTCCCAAATTGTGATAAAAATGTGTGATTCAAGCCTGTCACAGTAGGCTGTGCTCGCTCGGCAGGTTTCCTTACGTGTTTTCCTGCACCGTTGCCTTGCGATGTCCAAAATAAACTTAGTAAGTACCTACAAATGAATTTGAAAAAGTCACATTGTTACTTGTCCGGATTTAAACCCACGAACTCAAACACGAGAGGCGAGGCCTAAGCCACCGGACCACCACGACATATACACACTTCTTGGAATATACATTATATGGAATACTAAAAAAATAACAACAATATCGTTATCAGCATTACTTACCAGCTTCAACATTTTCGCTGTTGAATTTAAATTAAAAACAGGAGTACAACAAATAACTAGACTAGAGCCTAGAGCTGAGTTGAGTGTGATGTCCCACTGTGCCACTAATGATTTTATATACTATTTCATTCTTCTTTGAAAAACAGCCTTGTTTCACCTGACCGGAATATTAAATTCGGCCATACAAAACCCAGACAATCCATATTTAGTGCTCGCCTTAGTTTTAATGAATTCGAAATCAGTGTGGAAATCTATTTGTTCCGTCAAAAAAACAGATCATTTGTTCTCCAGTCTAGTGGTTCCTGAATATTATCAAACAATTGTGGTATAATTTTCTTGACACCTCCTTTGATACTTAACATGCCATGAAGCGTTGAAAGACGTATGTGAAAACCGAGGATACAATACATTGTGCTCTTATACTTCCCTAGTTTATTTTCATTACGCAACGACCAGTGACGACTAACTTCTTTCATCGCGCATATAATCGAACAAAATTATTATAGACTACGTATAAGGCATTTTGAATAAAATAAGCCTAGAACCTCTCTGTCCGGGCTCTACGGGGGTACACTATTCTAGAATTCTATCTGTGTATTACATTATCATAGTTCTTTGATCCTATTTTTTGGCATATTTGTTTGCAATGGAGGACAAGTCAGTAGTGTGTACTACTATTGCTTCGGCAAAATTTTATCGTACTACTTACTTTATTCCGTCTATAAAACCGTCACAGTAATTAATTCCCTTAGAATTTAGAATATGGCAGTAGCAAAACTGATAATCACATAATTTTATGGACGGGTTTTGTATCAGGCAATTATGAAAATAATTTGATAATTCAATATAGCAAGATACAATATGGCAAGACTAGGTGCAATATACCATGACGTGTTAAAACTATCATGGTGCGACAGTGAAAAAGGGACAGAGCTATTTGTCTTGTATTTTGTATAGTTCTGACTTTTCCTGTTTCTATGATCCTATCCAACAACAAATGTTAAAAATCTTTTATCAAAGTCGATATGATTTATATTACATTATATTTCCTAGACAAGTGTCATTTGACGTAAGTGTTGGTGATTGTCGAATTGAATTCCAAAAGGAGATGTTTAATTTTTGTATGGGACTCCGGCTATAACCTGTACCTTTTAGGAAAGCTGGGAAACTAACCTCTAAATAGAATAAAGTAACATTTTACGTACGTTAAAAAAAAATAAAAATGTTTGACGTTTATCGTGACAGCTAATTGACAGCCATGAGAGGTTTTAGTTTTGACGTATAGGTAACCTAGAAAGTGACGTGACTCTCAGTAGTCAAACAAAATGCCATTTTGAATTATTCGTTCGAAAGTACACTTCAGAGGAGTAAAATAAATATATTTTTAACGATGAAATCGTCACACTTGCTTTTATATTAGTCGTAAAAGATGTTTATTAGAATAATAGTAATTTTTACTAGTACTAGAACACTTACCTTTCATATTTAACATCTACGTTATTTATGCTTTGATGTGACATGATTTCAGAACGAAATCGAAATGACAACTATGAGAGACGCCATGTTGAATATATTATGGCAATAATTGAAAAACTATTACTTTTTGTATCCAAGAAATCAGGCTTTAATTAATGAAAGAATATTTTTCCTGAATTCGTGAGAATTTTTCAACTTTTTTGATAAATGTTCATCTCATTGCCGAAAATGATACATCTCCTTTACGGGATTGACCTCGTGACAACTCAGTAGCATTTGTCATTCCCATAATTTTTTAAAGTTTTTCTTATCGCTATCGCCACGCTTTCTATGATAAAATGTCACTTGTCTCACTAGGCCTGTCTAGTCTACTGCCTATCTACGTAATCAACGCGATGGAGATTAGTAAAATGTCTAAAATGTTTAGGACTGTCATGCGCTATCAAAATGCAACGTGATCCCCCATCCCTTTCATTTGGCATTTTGACTATTGCCATCGCTGACATCCAATGACATCTGGTGCCTTGTCTAAACAAGGCACCAGGGGGGTGGCCATAAGCTCTTAGAGTAAGGTTATTTTGAGTGTGTGTAAGGGACAGATGTATATGACTTGTATACATCTGTTACTTTGTATTCATCTGTAATTTACTACTTACATCTCAAAATAACCTTACTCTAAGAGCTTATGGTCACCTCCCAGATGTCATCTATACTTTATCTATACTAATATTATAAAGAGAAAAGATTTGTTTGTTTGTTTGTACCGCCGAATAGGCTCCGAAACTACTGGACCGATTTAAAAAATTCTTTCACCAATAGAAAGCTACGTTATTCCTGAGTAACATAGGCTATTTTTTAATCCCGAGGCCTCCTGTTTCCCGCGGCCCTCGGGAGCGAAGCCGCGGGGAACAGCTAGTTAGATATAATTAGGAAAAAAAACTTATAAATAAAAATATATAAACATATTCGCGAGCTGGCTGACCAAAACCGACTGAATATTTTCCGACTGCACAGCATGATTTTCTTCTTGTTTACTTCTTTTAAGTTCGCTTCTTAAGTAGTCGGGTTTTTAGTTTTTGATTTAACTTTTTTTTAAGGAAAATATATCAACATAATCTGGTTCTGGTTTTACAAGGCAGCTACATAGTAATTCTTCTTGACGCATATGTTTTGATTAATTATCACTAATGTTGGACCCATACTCGTAATCAGTAAATAGCTAGTTCAAAGCAAAATAATATTGCCTAACTACAACTACTACAACCTTTTGGCAAATACAGGCTAAAGCTGTGATGTTATGCAAAAAGCTAAACTTAAAGAGTAAAATGATTTTCTGATTATTGACTTAACAAAGATTAAGTACATATGTATTTTTAACCGACTTTCCAAAAAGGTGGAGATCCTATGTTCGACTTAATGTCTTTTTTTCTTTTATGTGTTCACCGATTTCTCCGTCAATATGTTCCGAAATTGGTCACATTTAATTTGGTGAAGATTTGATGAAGAACTTCGGCTCGTATACAACAGAACTCTTCAATAAATAACGGTAAATCTCTTGGGATTGCTGCAATCGCAAGTCTGTTTATTGTTTATACCATTTCATAACAAAACATCACGCCAGTACGCTCTAAAGAGGTAGGTACGCAGATGTATACAGTTCACCTTGGTACAATCTTATTTCACCAGTTATGTTCAAGTTCCAAGATATTCGGGTAATCTATGCTGGCTTACAGGTACCTTACTAAACGACTTGCATATTATGTAGGTACAACTAAAAAGTGAAAAATATAAAAAAACGTTTTAAGTTTTTTTATTTTCAAATTAATATTATATAACATTGTAAACAAATAATAATCAAGTTTAAATAATGTGTTGTAAAAGTTAAGTTATTAAATTCAATTTAAACCATTACTGACTAGTAGAAAATACTTATGGTATTAGCTCCACCTTGGTACTTGTGTCCGTAGTGTTAATAAAAATAAAATAAACTGTGGATATAAGAATATTTTAAAGTTCGTTCATACTTTTTTCACCTCACTAACTTTATTTTTGTCAGGTACTGAAATTATCAAGTCACTAAACACGATTATGGGCCCAACCTTAGTCCAATAATCCTCGAGGGCATAAAACCAAACTGATTAACTAGCACTTGCTTATCGTCACCTTAATTAATGAGTGTTGAAACAGATCTAATTAATTTGTCATACTACTTAGATCTAATTAACAACTGTTTTTAATTAATATGGTATATAAGCCGCATTTTGGTCTCGTATCACTGAGTTTATGGTTGTGACGATGTTACTTAAAGCAGTAAGTCAACTACACATATTTAATTGTAATTTTAGAACAGATAATACTTAAATATTCACGACCAAATCCAATTTGTCAGATCTATTTTTTATTGTAGTAGGTCAATCAATCTGCCTAACCTTTTTAGGGTTCCGTACCCAAAGGGTAAAAACGGGACCATATTGCTAAGACTTCGCGATCCGTCTGTCTGTCTGTCTGTCTCTCTGTCTGTCTGTCCGTCTGTCTCCAGGCTGTATCTCATGAACCGTGATAGCTAGACAGTTGAAATTTTCACAGATGATGTATTTCTGTTGCCGCTATAACAACAAATACTAAAAACAGTATAAAGTAAATATTACAGGGGGGCTCCCATACAACAAACGTGATATTTTTGCCGTTTTTTGCTCGATATTAATAACGGCAACAGGTAGACGCCTGAAATATTCACAGAATGTTTAGTGTAATATTTACTTCAAAAAATAATAATTAATAAATTAAAATAAAATAAATTAAGGGGGGCTCCCATACAACAAACGTGATTTTTATGCAGTGTTTTGCGATAATGGTACGGAACCCTTCGTGTGCGAGTCCGACTCGCACTTGGCCGGTTTTTCCAACTATATTTGGGGTCGGCTTCCAGTCTTACCGGATTCAGCTGGGTACCGTATTTTACATGGAGCGACTGCCTATCTGACTTCCACAACCCAGTAACTGGGTAACACGGTACCCCTTGGCAAGACTGGTGTCAGATCTCAAGCTTCTGACTACCCGTAACGACTGTCAAAGATCTTTAAATGACAGCCGGGACTAACAGCTTAACGTGCTTTCTGAGGCACGGAGGAAACTCGGTATGTTGAAATGATCACCCATCCACGGACCGACCTCGTCAAGCGTTGCAACCTTGATGATCGACCCGTATGGCTTATTATTTAGCCACGAGCCCCTCTCCTCTTTTAAATTCTGTCCTAAATGTAATAAAATAAATATAAATAAAACTAGCTTCTGTCAGCGGCTTGGCCCGCATGAATGTAGAAAATTATCCCGTGGGAACATATTCCCGGGATGAAAAAAATCCTATGTGCTTTTCTTGACTATAATCTGTATCTGTGCCAAATTTCGTTCAGATCCTTCCAGCCGTTTGGGCGTGAAGAAGTAACAAACACATACACACTCACAAACTTTCGCCTGTATAATATTAGTGTGATATGTAACGTTGCAGGTCGAAAACCTTATTCCACATAGAAAAAGTTCAAAGAAAAAGAACGAAAATTCTTTTTACGCGTCAAATTTTGCATTATTAGTAATTCACAAGTTGTAAAATATTTCAGTATGTCATAAACTCATAACTCCTTTTTAAGGAAATAAACCTTACAGAAAAAAATCTTGAGAAAGTAATACGGGGTCGCTGTACTCTTTACTACGGCACAAATTTTACAACCGACACATATGTTGTGAATATGGATAGATTTATTATGAAAGAACCTAAATATTTCATTTCAGGAACATATTCTTTTATTTTACACAAATAATTCCTAATTACAGTTTCGCTACGTTAAAACCTTGTCGCAGAAATCGATTTAGTAACTTATACACACGATATTATCTCCAATTGTATGTAGTTCATGCACCAAGGGGAAAAAGCAATGTCATAACTCAAAGCCAAAGTCAAATCAATTATTTCAATAAAGTCATGAAATGGCATCTTCAACTATTAGTTGAAGAACTGTGCCTATAATTGATATAGTAACACTATGACTATAATTTCTATAATTTCTTGTAGTATTGCTTTTCATTATCTCACGGTAGTGGTTTGCGAAATAGAGTAGCTATTCTCATCGGGACAAAGGTGTCATTGCCTTGGTGTTGCTTGAGTTCTTCGTCGCATTCAGAATTATTGGAATCCTTCATTGGCTCAGGACTCAATATGGCGCACGTGATATAAGACATTGTTTTATCCATAGTTTTGGTATGTTTTCGCTATGGTTTTGTCTCCTTGGTTCATAAATTTCTTCGTAAGCAGACAAGAATGTAACGACTATAATTGTGTAACGTTCGAAGAAGCTATTTGGTAAACAACCAAAAATGTGAAGTTGTATGATTATATCGTATGAATTCTAATAATCTGCCAGTATACATTTTTTCAAATTATTGTTTATAAGGTGTTGTAAGTTATCTGCTGTTTACCAAATATCTCGACGGTATCTAATGTTGATTCCTTAGTTCTTTTTAGGGTTCCGTTCCCAAAGGGTAAAAACGGGGTATTTAAACTTCATGCATAAAAGTACAAGGCGGACTTAATGCCTTAGTGCTCTGCCTACCCTGGCTTCCCCTGGGTGTCTGGTGCTGGTGCTAGCGGCTTCCCTCGGTCGGCGGTGCACCGGGTGTCGCGGTCCCTAAATTAGTGAGCGATACAGTCCGGTCCACCGCAGTTCGAGTCTCCGGAATTTGAAAAAAATTGAATGTATTCACTATTTCGTTCTCGAAAGTCTACAAACATCTAATTTATCTTAACATCTATTAATTATTAATATTTATTATACCTACTAAAAACAAAGAAAGTGAATCACTCAACAAGTGAGTAATGTCATTAACTCATAAAAAATTTCAGTGGTCTCTGAACGTGGTAAAGATAATATTTACAGTATTAAGCCTATATCTAAACTGTTTAGTTTTAGCTCGATCATGAGTGATTCACCTTCATCTTTATTTCGGACACAATCCATCAGCAAATGTTGCACATGCTCGACTTTATTGCACACTGTGCAATTCGAGGAATCGCTCTTTTTCATTAGGAATGCAAACTTTGTCAATGGTCCGGAGCGGCGTCTTAAAATCAATCTAACATATTGTCTACTTAAACTAGTACTATCAAACCAGGACACTCGAGATGGTTTACTTTTAATAGTATATATAACAAATACCTTTATTTTGTGAAATGGTGTTTAAATATTATTTTTTAAGAATCAAAGCATACCTACTGTTTTAAATTGTGTTATGTATTCCCAATAATCAGGTAAATAGTTAATAAGAGTACCATTTACTACGGCAGATTTAGGTATACGGTCAGCCTCCACGTTACTTCGTAGTTTATTGTACCCATTGCAATTTAAATTCTATGTTATTTTATTAGAGTAGTTAACCTTTTTAAAATATCATACGCTATCGATGCACCTCTGCTATTACCAGAGGCACATCGAGCTATATGTTGCAGTTATTTTAATATTAAACTACTGCTTTTATTTCCAGTGGCTCCTCTTATTCGTGGCGTGTGTGATGGCCGTGGGTATGGTCGACGCTCGGCGGGCCCTTGTCCACCACCACAGGCGACGCCCCATGATTCTGTATAACAAGCTGCCGCGCGTTAAGGTCCCCAAGAGAATCCTTATGTAACCCTCATGGGGGGCACTGGCCTAGACGTGACGTCATCACGCGAGAATATGATATAAATAAATTTTCCAACCGGAATTTTCGTTTTCTCATTTTCTATGTATTTTAACTTGCCGCTCATATTTCTATTAAAATTTCACTTAAACTTAGCTTAGTTATGTTTTTGAAAACTATTCGGAGTTATCTTGAATTGAAGGTGGATGAACCCTCTTTATTATCCAAAATTATTTTGCGAAAGCACTCAGAAAGTTAGTTCCTTGAGTTTCTAGACTAAAACAACTCAGACACTTAAGTCAACTATCTATAGTAGAACAATAGACGAATAACTTAACGACGACGACAATATTGTGTAACCACTAGAATAGGTCCGTGTTTTTATGAATCTCTCAAGTTTTTGTCTTCTATGGCATTTAAAAACATCTCAGGCGTAGAGACTGGACTGAGCATTCTCCTAACTAACAAAATTGTCATTTTTTTTTTTTTTTTTTACTATGTTTATGCCTGTGTTTGACCACAATCTCACCGTGGTCAGTGATGATGTGGCCGATGGTGGTAAGCACACAAAGCCTAGAAGGGAACTGGCTCTCAAGTGCTGCTGTCGGAACACACCGGAAGGTGCTTGGCGACAGATTTTCAACTTGAGGGTGGTTGCCAGCCAGGCGGGTACTACAAATTACCCTACCACCGTGCTATGGTTTCCTCACGATGTTTTCCTTCACCGAAAGCTCAAGCTCATTGTAGGATTCGAACCCGCGACCTTCGTCTCGGTATCCGACGTCACTACCACTGAGCTATCATCGCCTTGAAAGAGAAATTGTGGAAAGAGACAAGGCGAATACCTGTAATGTCTCTTTTTCTGTAGATCGTAAAGTCGTCACAATCTAAGAAGTCCGTTGAGGTTTCTCATTTTACATGCCGCGATAACTTTCTACGTAAGAAATTGAAAAATAAAATTCATAATCCTAATTAATTACTATGTTACCCATACACTATAACAACGACTATCATTCGCAAGCAGTATTTTTATAGCTGTCAAAAAGGGCCTTTTATTTTTTGACAACTTTAGTAATGAAAGTGGCCCTGCAAGCCGAGGCCCGATCAGAATTCTAGAAAAAAAAACAACTTTATTTTTTTAATATTAATTATTCAAGTAAAATCTAAGCTATTAGCTTCATGATCGCTTTATTTCTCACATACTTTTCTTCTTGTATTTACTGCATGTCCGAATAGACTCGAACACTCAGTCCATTCTCTACATGTATATGAAACAGCGTCCTAAGTCCTTGATCTAATAAGTTTGACCGTTGTCGTTGACACGGTGCAAGGCTGCGCGTGCTCATACTGCCTAATGGGCTAAAGGAGGATATTTCGGCTTTATCCGGTTACAGTACCATACTCCGCATCGTAGTACACTTGACCACTGATATAAAAGAGGTCCCGATTGACTGGTTTTCATTGTGCATCGGATCTTGTGTCCTATAGTTTCCTACATCTCCCAAACAAAACCAACAAACATCAAGATGTTCAAATACGTAAGTACCATTCAATATTTAAACTTCAGTTTGTATTTAAAAAACAATTATATTTTTTTGTAAACATTCTTAGTGTGAAAACTTCTTCTTATTTTTTTTTTCAAAATATTTTTCCGAAAATTTGTTTCATGAGGAAAATCTTTTTAAATCATCATCGTCATCATTCGCTTTCTCTCATCCCAGTATTTTATTTTGGATCGGTGCAATATTTCTTTACTTATCTTTTTCATTAAATTAAAACAGATTTTTCATGATTTGTTTAGGAAGAACAAAAATCACTCTTAATCTCGACGACAAATTCTTTCCATAGACCCGTGCAGTAATTGACTCTACCAATTTTGTATTGCCCCACTTTGTGTTCAACAAACATACTAAAATGTCTTATTTCCAGGTGTTGTTCGCTGCTCTCCTGGCTTTCGCCTCAGCCAAGCCCAAACCCCTGGTGTTGGAGTATCCTGTAGCAGCCGCCTACACCTCTCCCCTAGCAGCTGCCTACACTGCGCCCGTTGCCTACTCCGCATATTCTGCCTACGACTACGCTCTGCCCTACTCTGCCTACAGCTACGCAGCCCCATACACATACTACGTACGTTGAGAGAGTGAGACTACGGATGCCATGAAAACTGACCACGATACAAATATTTAAATTATTGTTATATCGCACAGCAATCATCGAAATAAATTATATTCGATACTAATCATTCTATTTTATTTGATACTTCCTGAGACCTTTTTACCCGACTGCCGAAGGAGGGTAAAGTGTTTATCAGTCTATGTATGTATGTTTGTTCCTATGTGGCGTTCTAGAGACCAAACACGTTGTCCAATTTTGATGATTCTTACGTCAATCAATTCGTCTTATTCCTGCGAGTGTCACTGGCTAAATTAAAATTTGAAAATAGAAAAATGGCGGATTTTGGGCCTCATATTGATGGAGACCAATTTTTTCTTCTTCCGAACCCGTCGTGTGGGGTATTAAAATAAAGGGTTTTAAGAGATGATTTAAAAATATATAACACTTATATGTTTAAATGAACCTAATTCAAAAAAATATTACTAAGAAATTATAAATAAAAAAAATTAATTCAAAAAAACCCGACTGCATAAAAAGCGAACTAAAAAGACGTAGGAAACAAGAAGAAATCATGCTGTGCAGTCGGAGGATACATCTGATTTTGGTCAGCCAGCTCGCGAATATGTATCCTCCGACTGCACAACATGATTTTCTTCTTGTTTCCTACGTCTTTTTAGTTCACATTGGTCTTTGTTTAATAGGTCAGGTTTTAGTGTTCCTCATTGTTCGGGTTCATATATTATTATGTATTCTCAAAGGTTAAAGGCTTTATGATTGAATAATAGTATAATACACGTAATACAATTACTATTTATAATGTAATAATGCCGTAAGTATTTTATTGTCTTACTAATTGTGACGTGATTGTTCATTCATAAACACCCTAATATTCAAAGTATTATTGGATTTAATTGGTAAAGTTATTGTGCTTTAGCTTAAAGGGCATTAAACGTTTTCAGCATTACAGAATTTACAAAATACCAAGTACTTGTATGAAGTCTTAGCAAATGTTATTGTTATTATGGCATTATTGAATAAACGTGCACATAATAGACACTTGTGTATTTCTATAAGTACAGCCTACATTCGTAATGATTGTTATGAGCTAAACATGTACGTCATAATAAAGTGTGACGGTATCCGCGCAGTGTAGTACATCTCCCAGTATTTACGTATTTTAAAAATATAATAATGGCCCAGAAGGCCCTTGAAGGCGTAGTGCGCGAGCTACATAAAGTAGTTAGTGCTCTCGCTACAAAAATGAGTTCTCTCGAGTGCAAAATTGATGAGCAAACTGCTATTATAGTTAAGCAAGACGAATCGTTGAAATTGTTAATGTTAGCTGTAGAGGGTACATCGAAATCAGTCCCTCCGAAACTATTGGACGCCGACGGCGGTCAAGAGCATCCAGCGATTCCAGCGACTACGCAGCGTCCTTTGCGTCAAGCGCGTGTTAATTCTAGCGCTAAAACCAAAAGTGGATATTTTATGCAGCCGCTGCAAAAAAGTCAGCTGTTGCAAAACCAAGGGCTGATGGTAACGTAGGGGACACAAATAACTTGCCGAAGACACCCACCGTGACAGCTACGAGTGCAATTTCCAATCTACCCACAAAACCAATTTTATCATCGTTGGAGTGTCGGGCCACAAATTCAGCGGAAACGCGCACGGTTTTAAAAACATTAGAATAGAATAGAATAGAATAGAATACTCTTTATTATGTACACCATATAAGTTACAGAAATTATAGACGAAGAAAATATTACACTGGGTGACACAATGAGCGGCCTTATCGCTAAAAGCGATCTTTTCAAGACAACCTTTGGATGGATTTTAAAAATGTAAGGAAAGACAGTACTGTACAAACGGCGCGCAAAGCACGTTATTCTAAACGGCGTGTGGTCACTGGCAGTGGACAAGAGTATGACGAGCTTAAAATTGTAGAAAAGCCTTTTAAGCCAGAGACAACGGAGCAAAACGTGCTCACATATTTGAACAAGCTTCAAGATTGTGACCAATATATTGTGGAGAAACGATTAATTAAGACTACAAGACACGCTGCTTTCGTAATTGTTTTTCCTGAGAGCTTAAATGAGCGCATAAACACGCCGACGGCGTGGCCCGCAGGAGTGAAGTTGTCTGAATCGCACCGGCGACAGTGCACGCGCAGTCGCTAGTCGTTGGGTGCTTCTCTCAGTGAACATCGCACTAAACGACGAAATAGGAATGACTTACAGTGTCGGTATGCTAACACTAGTGATTTAAATAGTTCCCACTCATAAACTATGGGACTGGTGCGCTTGAATGGTGTGAATGTGGTTCAAGCTAGTGGCAAGAAACCCAAGTGCTCGTTAGATCTGTTATACCAAAACGTTAGAGGCTTACGTACGAAGTTAAAATCCTTTTATAATAATACAAGTTGTTCCACGCGGCTTCGCTCCCGTGGGCCACCCTACAGGACCCGTTTTCGGGATTAAAAAATAGCCTATGTCACTCAGGTATAATGTAGCTTTCTATTGGTGAAAGAATTTTTTAAATCGGTCCAGTAGTTTCGGAGCCTATTCGGTACAAACAAACAAATAAACAAACAAACAAACAAAAAAATCTTTCCTCTTTATAATATTAGTATAGATTTTAGAGTCTATGGTTGATTTGGTAGCCATAACCGAGACTGGAATTAATGACTCGATTCATGATGGTGAACTGGCTCCGAGCGGTTACACAATAATCAGATGTGACCGCGCGGTTGGCCGTAAACACGGAGGTATCTTGCTGTTCGCCACCCCACGCGGCGCTCTTGAATTACGCAGTGTACCGTTATCTGATAACAGTAGCTTGAACCACCACCCGTTCGAAATCGTATGTGCGACGGTATACCGTCAAAAAAAATTTTGTTTTGTTTTGCGTATATTCCACCTAAGACTATTGAAAGGGGATATATGTATATGTTCCATTTACTGGAGCAGTTATGTGTTAGATATGCCAAAGTTATTTTAGTAGCTGATTTAAATATGTATTCAACAAACCAAGATGTACAATGTTATTATGAATACTTTGTCACCTTTTGTGGGTTTCGCCAAAGTAACAATATTCTTAATTGCAATGATCGCACGCTCAATGTAGTCCTAACTACTTTGCCCGAAGGTGATATTGTCGTAAGCGAGGAATGTGAGGAGTGTTTGTCACGCATAGACCCACAGCATCCGCCGCTACGCGTAATTATAAGTCGTGTGCGAGCGACTTCTAGCCCTGGTTACCATGTACCGCAGGCTTCCACCTCCCTACCACGATGGAATTATAGCAAGGCGGACTTCCATTGTTTGTACTTGGGACTAACAAGGATAGACTGGAGCGCCCTGTATGAAACGAGTAATGCTGACGAAGCATATAGAATATTTTACGACATATTTAACAGGATTTTGGATGATAGCACTCCAAAAAAGAGCTCCAAGGGTGATTGCTTTCGTTATCACTACCCTGAATGGTTCACTGCTGGCATAATAGGCCATGTTAAGAAGAAAGCTTTTTGGCACAAATCTTTAAAGAAGACTGGTTTGGTCAATGACTATTTTAAGTTTTGGCATTACCGTTCAATTGTCAAAGTAGAAATCAGTACCGCATACTGCGATTTTCAGAGGCGTACTGAGCAACAATTTGTTAAGGAACCGAGATCTTTTTGGCGTTTTATTGGGGGCAAGCGCTCAAAACGTAGTAGACCGAAGATAGTTAAGAATGGCGAGCCTTTGCCAGAGCATGAGCGCGCTCAGGCATTCGCTGATTATTTTCATTCGGTTTTTGGGGCCAGTGCCACTGCCCCATAAGGCCAGGGATTGTAGGACAGTACCGGCCCGGCCGCTCATGCATTTATTTAATAGCTTTTTACGAGAATGCTCGTATCCGGACGGCTGAAAATTGACTAGGGTTACTCCGGTACCGAAGGGGGCTCCAAGCTCAGATGTTAACGGGTATAGACCGGTAGCAGTACTGTCAGCATTTGCTAAAGTCTTCGAGTCCGCGTTGAGTTCAACTATCCACTCGCAAGTAGCCTCACAGCTCAACGACGCGCAGCATGGTTTCCGTGCGGGCCGCAGCACGAACTCTAATTTAATGTATTTTTTAAATGAGGCCACCACAGTGCTGGACTCGGAGACTGGTGTCCAACTGGACGTCGCTTATTTCGACTTCAGGAAGGCATTTGATAGTGTGGATAATGACATACTTTTAAGTAAATTTGCGAGGGTCGGTTTTACCCCAGCCCTCCTAGAGTTCTTTGCTAGCTACTTAGGCAACCGCAAGCAAATGGTAGAATATGCAGGTTACACCTCGAACTAGTATTTTACCCTTACGGGGGTAAGTCAGGGCACAAATTTAGGACCTTTAGAATGTATTATTATGATTAATGATCTTCCAGAAGTCATTAAAGACGCTGGCTGTTTATTATTTGCTGATGATCTCAAGCTATTCCTACGGATTACAGGCGAGTCACACTGCGGAATGCGATCGATCGGGTAGCAGCGTGGAGTGAAGAGAATAAACTACTCTTCAATGTGACGAAGTGCAACATAATGTCCTTCACGCGGGCCGTGGTACCTCGACGACACGATTATTGCATGGGCGGTCCCGTCATACCGCGGGTAGTGTTAGTGCGAGATCTCGATGTTACTTTTTCTGGGGATCTTTCGTTTCGTGCGCATGTAGTGCAGGTGTGCAAAAAAGCGTTTATAAATCGCGGATGGAGGTTACGGTTAGGACCTAGGCAACCCGTACAAATTTATTAAAGTATGCACCAGTGATTCGTGCAGTAATAATACTTAATATCATCTTTCTGCGTTCGGACATATTTTTTTGCTCTTTGGCAGAATTCCAGAGGGTGACACTTAGTGTGTTGTCCACTGTGTAACTTGTGCTTCTACCCAGACCCGTTACTTGGGACTGTACTATTAGCAATTTATGACTCCTTTTGTTAGCTTGGGTCCTACCTGTTAAAACAAATGTATGTGTTATTAAATAAATAAATAAAAATAAAATAAATAAGTGAAACTTTCAAGGCTGCGCAATTAGGGGGATAATATTGAAATGTCAAATCAAAATTAGAACACACTCGATAATGAGCGAGAAGTCGCTTGTAATTAAATTGCGTGCAAACTTGGGGTGAATTTAATGAACACTAACTTCTAATCGGTGTTGATGTCGATTAATGTTGGAGATTAGTGATTTTATCGTTCGATACGGTAATAAAAGGGCAGTATAATGAACGTCGCTGATGCCGAGACGTATAGTGTGGAAAACGTGAGAGCGAGGCATACGTCACGTGAGTGCGCCCGCATACAGCCATTTATTATCAAATCAAGCTTTTATTCAATCTAATGCGCGCAGTTTGTTTAGCTCTGAAACTAAGTATATTTTATGTTTGTTTAAGTGTTGAATTGTAGATAGAAATGTTGTTTATCCGTAATTTTAATGTGACATTGGTGGAATATGTATGAAGCGTAAATATCACGATGTTGCAGAACAGTATTGTTTAAGGCTAGAACTCAAACCAAATAAAACATTTATCTTACCTACTGAAATACATTAAAAAGAGAAATGTAAAATAAATGTAAAACTTGTTAGTCCTTTGTTTGCAAACATACAAGCCGTTGTATCTTTTGTTAGAAAATAAACAACCTCATCTCTATTACAACCTTAAGTGCAGCTTCCATGACAGTTCCACTGAAAAGCTCTTGTAACAGCTTTAATGTGTATGTACAATATGTGCCAAACTTCTAGGAACTCAAAACAAATACTCACTTGTGACCCAGTATACCCAGGGAAATCCAACGAGATCTCGACAAGCACGCTTTGACTAACTCGAGTTACCTAACGTTTTGCAATTAATGCACTTAGTACTCCCTTCGTGGCACGTGACGGCCGAAGCTATGAAATATATAGTAAACATCGCTTTGGGTGATGCGATAACACGTGTAGAGTAATTAATTAACAGAGGAATTAAATGATTTTTATCTGAAGTGAAGTTTTCAGAAAAATATTTTCTTTTAAACAGACTTCTCAGTTTTAGTCGTCTATATTGTTTATGTGTGTGTTCGGGCATAACTCCTTCACGGACCGAAAAATAACTTTGTTGTCCAAAGTCGGTGTCAAAAACAAACAACAATAGGTAGCAAAGACACCGACTTTATTTTTGTAGTGTTTTGCTTTAGAAGTTGGTTTATTTTTATTACTTTTTTGTTGCTGACGAACTCTTCGACGAAAAATACACTCTGTATTTTTCTGTTTTTTTAATTAGAATTGGACTTTAATATAGACCAGTTTCTTTGTAATATATACCAACTTAACGTACTTACTTGAAGGATGAGGATTCAAAATTATAAGATTACAAACTTCGTGATTTCTGTGAAAAATTATATATGCATTAGTCATTTACACATAGGTCAGTCGTATCCAGGACACGAAAATTTTCTGAATATATTATAGATCAACTGACATCCCACCTGTGTGATCTATAGGGAAATTAAGATTTCGCAGTAACGAGCTTGTCACCAACGGCAGGAGTTAGTTTGTTTGATCCAGTTTAGTGGATTTACTATTAGACTAATACGCTGAGGTATGAACTGTTAGAGAGTTTGGGAGGTAACAATATGCTACCTGATTGGGTAGATTAAAATCAAAAAACACTCTTAACTTGGTTCTTTGGGTCAAGGTATTTTTTTTTTATATCTGTGTCAAGGTCCGTTTGAAATTTTAACACAACCCTTCGTTTGAGGAAATAACCCAATTCCTGGCTATTTTGGTAAGCCTTTTGTGATTCCACAATTAACGTTTGATCCTGCAAAGGTATTTAGCTAGGTGAATAGAAATGGCCACCCAGTGGTAACAGCCTCAAATTACGTGTCGTAGGAGGTTCGAACCCAGACCAGAAATTCACTTTGTGTAATTTATTTCAACAGCACTACTAACAAAATCTTATAAATACTGACGTATCCTATAGAAACAAAAAAGTCGAAGACATGTGACCGCCAAATCGCACTGGACTCGCGTGTTGGATTATGGCCCATTTCCTCAGAGGAGGTGGCTGTTACTCAGTAGTGTGAAAATTATAAGCTGGTTGTCCCTGCAAAAAAATACAGTCTAAACAAAGCTCGCATTCGAGCCTTCTAAACTATCGGCTCGTATATCGCAGACACAGCAGTAGCCTAATTGCGTAACTGAATTCTGCAAAGCAAACAAGTCGGAACCTTCCCAAAAACGACTTTCGGTATTGCATATTACACTCTGAAAAGAAAAGGTTATGCTCCTTTCCATTACCAATATTTTGACGTAGAATTGATTGTAAAGAATGTACGAAAGCGGTAGAATCGAGATAAAACTTCACTGTTGGTATTCTGTAATGAAATTATGTCCTAATGATTTGGAAATAAATCATTCGAGTTTGATGAAACATAACGTAGTAGATGAACTTCAACTCAAACGAGGATGTTTGTACTCTTTTCACAATACCGAAAAAGTTGAAAGAAACGATTCTAATTCTTTGAAGGAATCGACTTGTTTGCTTTGCAGAATTTACTTACGCAATTAGGCTGAAGGACGGGGTAGCGGCCGACTGTGTAGCAGATGGAGGGATTCCTTGAATTCGAAGAAGCACTCGAGAATGTGCGAGATGAAGCACAACACAGAAAGAAATATTAGAAGTAAAAAAAACAAAAGTCAATAAGCTTACGATTGCACTTACGCCCTTGTAAAGCTCAACACCCCGTACCCTAAATCAAGTTTAGATAGTTATCTGTGCTTGTTCAAGCGTGCATTCACCTAAGTTAGTTACATCTTACTCTTCTGACCCAAGGGAGCAGTAGCACTGACCGAGTTTAGTCAGGGACGTCTTGACGGTGGTTGACCTGGTTGTGATCATTAGAAACCATGATTTTGAACGCAATTATTATTTAACGTTATACAGAATGTTGGATTATTTTGTTTGAAAATCTGAACACATTATTTGCGTGGAACCTATTTTTGACAAGATTTTGTGTATTCAATCCTATTTGTTTTTTTTTTAATTCTTAATTCGAATGGGTTGCGGGAATCCGCTGGTTGCGAGAAGCACGGGACCGGTCAATGTGGCGACGCTTGGGGGAGGCCTATGTCCAGCAGTGGACGTCTTTCGGCTGATATGATGAAGATGATGATGGATTCGAATGTATTTTTTTACGTTTGTGACCTCAGAACTTTTTACTAGCGGTCAACCAATTTCCTTTTCCAGCCAGCTTCCCATTTAATTTTGATGAAGAACTTCGTAGGTATACAACAGAGCTCTTCAATAAATGATGGCAAGTCTCTCGGGATTTCTGCAATCGCAGGTCTGTTTATTGTTTTCACCATTTTATAGCATAACATCGCGCCGGTACGCTCTAAAGGGGTACGCGGATGTCTACAATCTAATTTCACCTGTTGTGTTCAAGTTTGTGAAGTGAGAACAGTGGTGGCCCAGTGGTATCGGCCGCGACTTACAAGTTGTAGGTCGTGGGTTCGAACCCAGGCAGGCGCCTTACTTTGTGTAAATTATTTCATCTCCACTGCTCTCAAAAACGGTGAAGGAAAACATCGTGAGGAAACCGGCATATCCTAGAACCAAAAATTCGAAGACATGTGACACCCACCAACCCGCACTGGACCTGCGTGGTGGATTATGGCCCATCCCCTCTCACATAGAGGAGGCCTGTGTCCCAGCAGTGGGAAAATTAATAGGCTGATGTGATGTGTGTTCAAGTTTCATGTTGGGGGGGGTTTCATGGGCGCACGGTTGGCGCAGTGGTTGAGCGATTGACTGCTGCGCTGCGTGTCGCGGGTTCGATTCCCGCACGGAACAAATATTTGTATGACCTACAGATAGTTGTTTCGGCTCTGGGTGTTTGTGTATGTGAGTTTATATGTTTGTAAACGCACCCACGATACAGGAAGAAATTCCTAGTGTGGGGCAAAGTTTTTTTGTAAAAAAAAAAAAAAAAAAATATTCGGGTAATCTATTCTGGCATAACCGTGGGTGTGTGGCGTGGTGGAATTATAGATGTAACACAGCTAAAATTGAAAAAATAAAAACGTTTTGTACAAAAAAATACTCATATTACTAACCGACTTGCAAACAAAAACACTACAAAGTGAAAAATAACTTCAATTTCGGAAGTCACTGTCAAAAAACGAAGAAAAAATAACAAGAACACCGACTTCCGAAATTGAAGTAATTTTTTACTTTGTAGTGTTTTTATTTGGATGTCGGTTGTTTAGTAAAACAAGTTTTATTTATATTCATATCCTCGATTTCTGTATTAAGAAATTTTAAATTGAATATTTGTCAAACTCTACAGAAAATCTGACATAATTTGGCATTAGAGTAGGGACATTTTGAACTGAAATTTAGACCTCAGAAGTAGGTCTAAATTTCAGTTCAAAACGAACTAGAGACTGAAAATTCGAGATTGAATATCTACTCAATTTAGAGTTGAATAATGTAATACGCAAAACCAAATAATCCTTGACTTTTTACCCGAGTTTATGAAAAGTCATGTAAACATTAAAGGTCAAGTTCTGTCCTTTTCCCTAATCGTCCTTACTCTCAATTAAATGTTCATGGTAACTCCTTGATTACACAATTTGTTATAATAAGCACTGCTCGTCTGGGGATATGCTTGTATTAAAACAATCTCCACTAATAACGTAACATATCTAGATAATTGAACTTGAATCTTGATTACTAATCCAGATTTTAGGTTCAATAACCTCGCATGAGGTTATTTAGCTACCTAACAACTAATTGGTAGAAGTGCTGAGAACAAATGTTATGCTTTTTTTTATTATGGATAGGCTCGCGCTTGACCACTATCTCAACTGATGGTATGCGAAGATGTGGTCGACGGTGTAACACGCTTGACTAGAAGTAACCCATTCACTCTTGACTTGCAAAAGAGCAGGCTTTAAAGAGAAAGTTTAGATAGGTAATAAATACACACATCTACAAAACACACATACATACACACATATTACAAAAACATACATACATACAAATACAAATATTACATATCATACAAATATTTTATCTTAGAGAATAGAATAATAGTAGTGGGACTCCCTTTTCTGCACTTAGATTCCCATTTGTTCCGTTGTGCGTGGGGTTTCCGGCTAAAGTAGCCAGCCCAGCACCGTCCAAAAGCACAGAAGCTAAGAATATTTTTTCTTTTTTATCAAAGTTTTATTCCCATTCTTTCTAAGTTACCTACTGATCTAATGTCATGATGCATGTACTGATCAATATATGTAATTCAAACTCAGGTAGTCCAGTTATATTATCCCATTTGATTTGCATATCTTTTTTTTGTGTGGAGATTTCTCATGCATACTGCACTACCACGGGGAGATAATGCAGTTATGTGGCACTTCAACCCACTAAAACTACACGGTGTACTCCTGTGCTGCTTATGGCGGGAACACGGGCACGCGTTAGCACTCACCGCGAACTCACCGCTTGATTTGCATATCTGTTATTGAAATCTGATCAAACACCTTAATCGTAACTTGCTCTTGAATACGTCCTCCTAGTTATTTTGAATTAAATACCTTCATCTTGGTCTTGTAAAGAGATGTGTAACTTTTTGGTGTAGAATAAAGTATACAGGTCTATTCTAAGTATTCTATATTATAATCTACCTGTGACAAAACACTAAGCCTAGGTCCAATAGGTAGCGGATGTTATCTTTCAGCTGAAAAATGATGAAAAGAAGAGACAAGAAGAAAGAAAAATTGTTCTTCTGCTTCAGAAACACGATTGCTGCTGCCACGATGCTGAACCAGTATGACGGCAACATTATCGTAGACAAAAAAACAATGCAGTTTTAAAACCATAATTTTACTTTCGTAATCTTAGATTCAGATTCAGATATATTCATTTGCATAAATATGTGTATACATACAACAAATAATAGTAAGTGCATGCAGGATTATAAAAAGAGAAATGGCTCAAACATGTTTGCCACATACTAATACGGCGTGAAAATTTTGAATAAAAATGTAGAAGATAAAATAACAATTAAAAGAATAAGAATCAGATTGCTGAACAAAAGGCACTAATTGTGATGAATGATCGACCGCAAATTTATTTTTAACGATTCACGTAAAACCATGACACCTAGATCTAATTATTTTCGGGCCACTTGAGCATTAGTCTTTGAGGGCCCGTCACGTATGAAATTCAGTCAATGATCCGTGAAACTGTGTCGAGCACGTTCCAGTGATGACGTCAGAACTTCGCACATTTTTATCAACAACATTCGTCGAAAGTTACGGACGGATTGTGTACGTCATGTTACGATGCGGTGCGCATATTGTTCTTGCAGCATCCGGTGGACGGAAACTTACACGTTTGCGTTCGTCACAGATTAGAACGTAAGAGAAAACGTGTTTTTGCATTGAATAATAAAATTAATGGGTGATAAATGTTAGTTACTGTCCCAATCAAAGGCTTCTTCTCACAAACAGAAGGCCGAACACTTACTTAAATTGGGTTGATGTTTCAGGCTTACATCTATATCTACACATAATAAAATTGTAACTCAGCGATGTCTGTGTTTTGAAGATGTTTTAGAAATTTTTGTTTATCTCTCACGGATAATGTTTGTAAGCGGTTGGTGCAAAAAATACTGCACGAAATTGGATGCGGTTTTCACTGATGTATTGTTGCTTGTTTCAGGTTGTGACACGGTGATTTCCTTTACCGATTTCAGTGATGACCAAGATACCCAAACTTAGGCAGGACATTTTTTTATATTTATTTATGAGCGGAAAAGCCTTAACCACTGGCCCATTATGAAATCGTTATAAAAGATAAAATCATTGTAAGATAAAATACTCAACATTTACGTTTCATAGTTACATATTTTGTGAAACAAAATCGCTTTATAGGTACTGGTCAATCACAATTGCATTATGTTCTAAAAGCAGCCATTTTGAAATTCAATAATTGCTCAAATACATTTGGAGGTGTGTTTAGTAAAGCTAATGGAAAGTTTCGCGATCCAGTCGGTCCTGAAAGTTTCCTTACACGCGTCCTCAGAGACTATTGCGTCAACACGGCTTTGTTCAGTTGAAATCAACACTGTTGTTTAGAACTTTCTATCGACAGAAAAGCATTTGAAGGTTGTGGCACAGTCTATGCAAAAATATCAGATGTCACACGTTCGAGTTATGTGGTTAGGACTTGTTGACTTTAGTATATGTTTTACAATGCATTTATATAACGTATAATAACCACGTGATTTTTCACTATCCATTTATATCCATGAACTAAAAATCAAAGATTAAGAAATAATTAAATTATTTTCTTTTTGCATAAGATTTATGCAAAAAGAAAAAAATATATCTACTTTTTTTGTTCACTTATCTACAAAATGTATGAAACAGCGGAATTTTTTTTCTTGTCTTATTAGAAATGTTTTATCAGGCAGTATAAAAACCGGTCAAGTTTGAGTCGGAATCGCGGCAAAAATATCAACTTTGTTGTATGGGAGCAAAGAACAGCAACTTTGTTGCTTTCACTTAGATATTAATTTTATTCTGTTTTTAATATTATTTTGTTGTTATAGCGACAACAGAAATACATCATATGTAAAAATTAAAACTGTCTAGCTATCACGGTTGATGAGATACAGCCTGGTGACAGACAGACAGCCAGATAGACAGTGGAGTCTTAGTAATAGGGTCCCGTTTTTACCCTTTGGGTACGGAACCCTAATAAACGATATTTTTTGAACCACACATTAACTAGCTGCATCGAGTTAGACTAGAAATTGATCTGATTTGGGAAATGGCTACGCAGATATTGATAAGTTGTGTCCGACAAAAAAAAAGTTATACAAGTGCAAGACAATAAAAAACATACCAAACTTGTTACATACACATGATCACTTGAAATAGCAATTGTAATATTCACTAAGATAAGATTAATAGCAGACTTACCTACATTTATTATTGAAATATTTAGACATACTTCACAACATGTACTTTGATATATAGTCATACATTATTATAAAGCTCTGTGAATCATAATAACAGCAATAAAGTAAGCAACGCTGTAAACGAAGACTAGAGCAATAGCAATAGTCCAGGAAAAAGATAAATATGGCTAAACTGTCCCGAAAAAAAGCTAAACACTCAAGAGTTCTCCATTTTATTATTTAAGAAAATAACATTATTATTTTCTTTATTAAAGTAAGGAACATTTTAACTAGAATAGTTTAAATAATCTACAAGAGAATGTAACTAGCATGTTAAAATCTTGCGTTTACTGTAAAAGGCTAAGCATGTGAGCCTTTGTCGACACCACGTGGAGCATTCTTATACAAAACTTACCTAACTACTAATGAGACGGCATTACCAAATATGTCCCGTTTCCTATTTAAGAAAGTAAGTAAAAAAATAGGTCATCATCATCATCACCATCAGCCTTTTTGTGTGCCCACTGCTGGGACACAGGCCTCCTCTCTGTAAAAAAAATAGGTACCAGTAGTACAAAATAACCTAGTTACAAGAAAAATAAAACAGGAAATGATAAAGTAAAAAATCGCAAAAAAATATTTTTAACAAAAAACATTTATTTTATGTACATGAAAATAATAAAATACGGGTTACCTTTATGGTAAAACTAGTCCAACACATTGTTATTCGTTCTTATTGTAAGTTTATCCTGTTTTCTAGTAGCCTATTTCTTTAATGTAATTGGAGCACTAATAAATACAATTCGTGGAAACAGATTGTATTTTTTAAGTATTTTAGTTGTAAGTTTTAAACTTTGGTTTCGCTTTGCTGATTGACCTGTTGCTATGTTCCGTATTCACAAGGAAAATTCACTCCCTGAGGAACGCTGTGAGCTTTGGGAAGAGGTAAGAATCTCAAATGTATTTTTATGAAATGTTATCGAAACAAAATTTCGAAACGTCCGTTACAAAATATCCTATAAGTATCCTTAATTCCTAAACATAATATTATATGTTAATGTGTCTCGGAATTAAGGATACCTACCTATAAGAGAGTTTGTACTTGTTGCAATGAGATGTACATTTCGTATCACAAGAATACTGTTTGCAGCATAGCATTCCAGTTGAAAAGGAGACAAACACAAACCTCTACAGCGTGTTATACTTCATATAGGTGTATCAACTACAGCTAAAAACGTTAGTCACAGTTTCATTATTACTCCAAAGCTTGTCAACAAACTGTGTCATCGACCAAACATACATTTGTGACGTACTCCAATTCCATATCACCAAAAAGAAAAACAAAAGATAGGTTAAAGAAAAAAATATAGGTACGCTGTTACATAAAACACAAATGTGGAGTGGACGTCTCGATGTTCATAGGTGACAATTGTAGGTGTCAATTGCAATCGGTGACGACAATTCCTTGCCGGACTGGCTTCTTCGGACTTGTTGCGTAACAGCGAATTGACCCAAAAGCTCTCCCCGGCTATATAGGCTAGATACGTCAAGGAAAAAATGTGTTTTTTGAGAGTGAGAGGTTATATAATATGCAAATAAACTGTTTTGTCAGAGTCGTATAACTAAAAGTTACTGAGACGCATGTAGGCACTTGCATTGGTGCGTGCCATGTGTGTGACGTTTAAAAAAAAAAAATTGTCCCCCACAATATGGCGCCCAAAATCCGCCATTTTTCTATTTTCCAATTTTAATGTAGCCAGTGACACTCGCAGGGTTAAGACGAATCGATTGACGTATGAATCATCAAAATCGGCCAACGCGTTTGGTCTCTGGAACGCCACATAGGAACAAACATACATACATACATAGACTGATAAACACATTACCCTCCTTCGGCAGTCGGGTAAAAAGCCTCTACTCACACTAAAAAACGTAATTCGTGGTATCGTAAAATTAGTATAAGTATATCAGGAATGATTTAACAAATAATTAAATCTACAACACTTAATAAAAAGCCTTCAAGTTGGAAGAAACGTTGTCACGCGACAGTTTCATGCTTCATCAACCAACTCATATTGTTCTAGAACTATGTTCCTAATACCTATGTGAGACGAACATAATTCTTATGTACTTAGCCAAATCTCATCCAGCTACGCACAAGATAACCTTTACATAAATGTTCTGATAAAAGACCCTACGTACACGAACAGAACATGTAATCGCTTACCGAATCTTTTGTTTGTATTCAGCGCAGCCATTGTCTATACAGAAATGTTTGCCGCCATAATTAGTTTCAATGTGGACATATAACCATGAGCCATTGTTGATAATGAAAGCTGAAATGTAACAGGTGTCGGGTATCTCACACAAAAGCTATTTGTATACCCTTTGAATATACTGTCTCCGTCTAATCGCTTGAGCGTTTTGTCGGAATTATAGTAATTATGACTTGAGCATTTTAATGCTTACCTAATTTATCTTGAAGGGTATAATATAACACCTAATTACCTTCAGTAATTAAGTGTAATCACAGAGTATGTATGTGAGACTTATTGACCTTCGAAACGTTTGACAAAGTTCAATAACGAACTTTCTTAAGCCCTTACTCCGCTTTAGTGCCGTAAAATATATATTTATTTTTGACTAGCTTTCCGCCCGCAGCTTCGCCTGCGTGGACTACATGATTTTGTCTGTTTCGTGTTTTTGCACTTCTGGCGGGATATTGCAAATTTATATCCAAACATAGCTTTCCGCTCGCGTCTTTGTTCGCGTAGACTACAAAATGTGCTCAACTTTATTATTTTATCGAATTATATAAATTTCATTTAAATTGATATAAAATGCGCTTAAACTGAACTGCTGTCGTGTTTTAATAGCTAGAGCGTTAGATTCATTCTGAAGGTCTCGTGGGATCTATTTTCACGGGCAGGTACAAATAGTGAAACAATTTGCTTTCAATTTCTGAATCCTACCGACACGACAAAGAGTCAGAGAGTATCAGTGGTATTCGAGGTATGAAAACTGATTCGCCCCAAGAACATCCAGTAGGTGATCATTCATACAAACTTTAACACCCCTTTTTACCCGTTTTGACTGTTCCTAATAATGAAACCATACTTAAACAATCAAAGTGGTTATTGGAATTCAATTAAACAGTAGCGCAGACACGATATTTCAAACACACACTCGTCAACTAGTATATCAGGCGGGAATTGAAGCCATGACAATAGAATATTCTTAACTATTTAAATTTTACGGGACTTGAACCCGCTACATGTAATTGATAAATTCAACCAAAATAATGTTACCCTATTTTACATAGAATTGTTAGACGATAATAGTCACAATGGCTATATAGGTAACGGTCTCATTATTTTGGTTAAATTTATCAATTACATGTAGCGGGTTCAAGTCCCATATGATTTAAATAGTTAAGAATATTCTATTGTCATGGCTTCAATTCCCGCCTGATATACTAGTTGACGAGTGTGTGTTTGGAATATCGTGTCTGCGCTACTGTGGAATTGAATTCCAATAACCACTTTGATTGTTTAAGTATGGTTTCATTATTAGGAACAGTCACACCGTTTAATGGAAGAAATTAAAAAAATGCTAAAGTACGTTTTTCTTTAATCGTATTGAAGAACAGAAATACTAAGTTTGAAGTAATTTTGATGAGAAATAATTTAATTTTATTACAAACTTTAAAAGGGGGGTTCTTTTTACCCCTGTAAGGGATGAAATTCTTAAAACAGTGTTTTATTCTTTTATGTTTAGAGGCTAAATGCTATATTTCATTCATTTCAAATTAAGAATGTGATAAGATGAGTTTCATACAAACTTTCATCCCCTATTTAACTTCCTTAGGGGTGGAATTTCAAAAAATCCTTCCTTATTCCTTGTCTACATTATAAAGGAAACCTCTGTGCAAAATTTCAGCTTTCTAGGTCCAAGGAATTGGGCTGGGCGTCGATGAGTCAGTCAGTCAGTCAGGACTTTTCTTTTTATTAATATAGATTCATGTACATTATTTGTGAAACTTGGTTTTTTCGTATGACTAACATTTTTGCTTTAAAAAATAATTAAATGCACGATATTTTTAGGGTTCCGTACCCAAAGGGTTAAAACGGGACCCCATTACTAAGATTCCGCGGTCCATCTGTCTGTCTGTCGGTCTGTCCGTCTGTCACCAGGCTGTATCTCATGAACCATGATAGCTAGACAGTTGAAATTTTCACAGATGATGTATTTCTGTTGCCGCTATAACAAAAAATACTAAGAATAGAATAAAATAGATGTTTAAGTGGGGAAAACCCCACTACTTTCCCATACAACAAACGTGTTCTTTTTGCTATTTATTTTAGATAACTGTACGGAACCCTTCGTGCGCGAGCCCTACTCGCACTTGGCCGGTTTTTTCGCTTCTTCTGCGTACTCCTCCAAAACCACTTGGATGTTTAAAAATATTTCTGCAGAGAAAAATGTATGGTTAGAATTTCTCCTTAACCTACAAAGGATATGTAAATAAAAAATATTTTATAATCATAACTATCCAAAAGGAGGTGCAATATTGATATTCAGGCACCGAGCGGGCGCTCGGCCAATACCGCGGGGAATATATACGCCATACCGCTGAACTTTTATTAGAAGCTTTTATTTAACTAGCATTGTTAGTTATTTAGTATTTTTATTAAACCCATACATGACATCTCTGCAGACGGCATATTCAGATGGCGGAGGTTTAGACCGGCCCTCCGCAGCTCTGTCACAACCGGTTACCCAAGTAGCAATGGACTTCGGAATGGTTGGAGTATGTGTTAGTAGGTTTCCGTTATCCCCAACCGATTGAGCTAAAATTTTGCCTACACGTTTGTTTTGGATGACAATGCATTGTTATCTAAAAGCTAGTTTTTAAAAACGTTTTTAGGGTTCCGTACCCAAAGGATAAAAACGGGACCCTATTACTAAGACTTCGTGATCCGTCTGTCTGTCTGTCTGTTTGTCTGTCCGTCTGTCACCAGGCTGTATCTCATAAACCGTGATAGCTAGACAGTTGTAATTTTCACAGATGATGTATTGTAAAAAAAACAGTATAAAATAAATATCTAAGTGGGGCTCCCATACAACAAACGTGATATTTTTTGCTCGATATTAATAATGGCAACAGGTAGACGCTTGAAATATTCACAGAATGTTTAGTTAAAAAAAAAAATTAAAAAAAAAAATTCAATTAAAATAAAATTAATTAAATTAAGGGGCTCCCATACAACAAACGTGATTTTGTTGCAGTGTTTTGCGATAATGGTACGGAACCCTTCGTGTGCGAGTCCGACTCGCACTTGGCCAGTATTTTTAACTAATAATTTGTTTTAAAAATAGCAAAAGAAAGATCACCTCCGTATTATTCAAAGAAACAGTCAAGAGTGTCGTTTGCGATAGGGTTGGGGCTTATCCAGGAGGATCAACTCACGTTAAATTGCACGTTTCTTGTTAACCTTTCGCGTAGAAGCGCGCGTAACAACTATGGTTGGTTCTTACTTATGGTGACGACGATGTTAAGAAAAACGTCAAAATATCACGTGGTTTAACGTGACATTTTGACGTTTTTCTTAACTTTTGTGTAAAATTATCAAAATAAATATTGTTGAATACAGCATAGAGATATGAATAAATAGTCCAAGAATTTCTGGGCCACAATGACGATCATAAAATAATTGATTTTAAATTTAAAACTTCTATGTTTTAGTTATGATTATTGGTGGTCGTCTGTCAAGTTCAAATATTGATTTGTTTACCAATTGGAGCAAGGAATAAACGACTGTAGACGGAGACATCACGTGGAGTTTTCATTGGTCTCGTGTTGCTTACCACTTTCATATTTTTTCCATTTATCGAGAAGGCATTGATAAAAGGCGTAAGACTAGCTTTCTTGATTGGTTATTTACGGGTAGCTATTGTATTTTGCCTTGTAGTCAATTTGCCTTTCCGAAAATAGACTTTCAAATTATTTTCAAGGATCTTGTCCTAGGCAACGATTTGGTTTTATTTATAGGTTTGGAGAAAAAATGGTTAAAATCCTTAAACTAAATCAAAACTTTAATAAAACTTCGAAGAACAATGCACACTGCCCATACATTTTAAAACCTTATAATGATAGTTTATGTATATAGTAGGAAGACTACCAGTAAGTTTATAAAATAATGTCATATAGTAATTTTTAGAGTTCCGTACCCAAACGGTAAAAACGGGACCCTATAACTGAGACTCCGCGGTCCGTCTGTCTGTAACAACAAAAACTAAAATCAGAATATAATAAATATTTAAGTGGAGCTCCCATACAAAGAACGTGATTTTTTGCGTTAATGGTACGGAACTCTTCGTGCGCGAGTCCGACTCGCACTTGGCCAGTTTTTACGATTTAAACGCTACGAAGTCAAAAAATATTAATGTCTCTTTTTAGGTTAGGATTTGCCGTTACCAAATAATATAAAGAAATAAATGCGCTTGAACCAATGATATTCTAGTAAACAGATAATTATGTTATGAGCGCGCGCATTGTGAAGATTCGAATACGTCCTAATTGGGACGTCTTTAGTCTATGTCACGCCACCAATTATGATAGGTACGAAAGTACATAAAATAGAAGGAATCTCATACCATATTTAAGTACGCAATACACCTCAATTTACTAATGTATCTTAATATTTTTCCTAATATTCTGATATTTGGAGGTTAGAAAAAGAAAAAAAACATTGGTGGTCAGAATAATGTTTGTTTACACATGCAAGTGAACAACACTAGCTGTCTCTTTTTATCTTGTGGGTTTTATCAAGCCATCCCTTTCGACTTGTAGTGAAATGTCAGATGAATGAAAAGTGTGTATGTGTGCTGCCGCTGCTGTGCGGAACACTTATTTCGGTTGTTTTGTGAGTGTATAACGTATCTGTTTACTAGAATATCACTAGCTTGAACTAATTATTAACGCGCGAAATTAAGTCTAAAATATGAATATTTATGTAGCTATGGTCTGAAAAGTCTTTTTAGGGTTCCGTACCCAAAGGGTAAAAACGGGACCCTATTACTAAGACTCCACTATCCGTCTGTCTGTCACCTGGCTGTATCTCATGAACCGTGATAGCTAGACAGTTGACATTTTCACAGATGATGTATTTCTGTTGCCGCTATAATAACAAATATTAAAAACAGAAAAAAATAAAATCACAGAATAATATTGAATTAAATAACAGAATAATATTTAATTGGGCCTCCCACACAACAAACGTGACTTTTTTGCCGTTTTTTGCGATAATGGTACGGAACCTTTCGTGCGCGAATCCGACTCGCACTTGGCCGGGTTTTTACTTTGTGAATTCCTTGAAACACAGGCACGACACACAACGAGACTCAAACGCAACAACGAGGGACTGCGCCCATAGACTACTATTATGATAGAGCAAGAGCCCACGACGGCCAGACCTTCGTTATTTTATGAAAGCTGATAGATTTTCTGTGCATGTCCCCTATACAGGTAAGAACGACCAGCGACTATAGAGTTTGGGTTGTTGTTACTTGGGCAGGTAACAGGTACTAAAGGTGTATTAAATAGTACCTTAAATTCATTAAAGTACGCTCGCTCGTTACGCTCAGTTTTTTTTATATTTTCTTCGGGATAACTTTAGAAATCTCGTCACCCTTAAAGTTCAATAATTTATAATTATACTTTAGTTATAGTATAAAAGCTAAATTTTATATATGTTACTTGGGGACCTATAAAATAATGATACCTCAATAGCCGGACAGTTTTAATAGTTTTTACATCTTACCAGACACATTGAAAGTCCGCTGTAGGTGCGACCGCGAGTGCTTAGTCGATTGCGATCTTTTAAGATATCCAATAATTAAATAATTTTATTACAATCATAGCCACGTTTTATGGAGTAAACAATGTTATTTTAATATTATAAAGGTAGGCAGGGTCGGCAGGATAGCCTGTTGACGGGAGCGAAGCCCGATAGATTATAAGTAAAGATACAATCATATCAGATGCATCTTAGGCAGTAAAGTCATAGCTACCCCACAGTTCTGTTTTCCTTTTTTCTAACCTTGTATCACTTAATCATTTTGTACTATGTAATCTTACTAAATATAATGTTATAAATGCCAAAGTTTGGATGGATGTGTGGATGTATGTTTGTTACTCAATCATACCAGAACGGCTGACCGGATCTGGATAATGGATAAGATTTGGCACAGATAAAGATTAAAGTCAGGCACGTAGCACATAGGCTACTTTTAATCCCGGTTTAATAATCCCTTGGGATGATAAAACACTTTTCACGCGGGCGAAGCCGCTAGCAAAAGCAAGTGTAATATAACTCACGCTTCCAAAAACACAGCTTCCTAATAAAATCGCAAGATATCCCTACTAATTTATCCTTATCTAAATGGTTTTACGAGTGCAGTGAAAGATTTATAAGTACAGGTGAATCGCAATAAAATATGGGCGCTCACGTGAATGCCGATGGCTCTAGAAGGCAGAGATTTGGCTCGCTGATCACGCGTCGATCAATGCCAGAGACGTCGCCAAGGATGGCCGGTTGCAACACCACCGGCACTACAACGTATAAAACGTACTGACGAACAGGCAAACAGTACGAGTCCTGTTCTAGCAGTACAAGCACTAACAACCCATTTCCAAGATGATGAAGCTTGTGAGTATTCATCCTTTCGTCTTATCTAGAGAAAAGTTAATTATCCTGCAAAAGGGAGTGTAAATGTGTTGACAATGTCTTTGGGGTAGTTTTTAGAAAGTGAAAAGCACATTTAGCTATTCTCGTATTTTAATCCTGTCCCTATAATTTTGAAGGTAAAACATCAATATGTATCTAGGACAGGTACAAATGACATTGAGCAAAAAAACTATAAGGAAAACAGAATCTAAGCCGTGTCTATCAATACACCTACTTGCAGCATTGGTATCAGCAGTATATTGGCAACTGATTATATTGTCGTAGTTTCTAATAAAAATAACATATTTCTTAAAAAAAAATTCTCTTCCAGATCGTTGTCCTCGCTGCGCTCGTCGCCATCTCTGCCGCTAAGCCCGCCTTGGTGAGCGCACCTCTAGTCGCTGCTGCCCCTGCCGCCGTTGTCACAGCCACCAGCTCGCAGTACTACCACCGCATCAACAACGGACTTGCCGCCTACGTTGCCGCTCCTGCCGCCTACGTGGCCCCCGCTGCCGCACCCTATGTAGCGGCACCCTACGTTGCCTCCCCCTACGCTGCTCCTTACGTTGCCGCTTCGGCCCCTCTCATTGCCTACTAACCAAGTGATGGGAAGTATCTTTGTGAGCTCATTGTGATACTACGACTTAATTTTATGCACTGGTTGTTGATTATAATAAAGATGTTTTGAAGAGATTTTGTTCCTTTTTATTTTTCAAATATATGTACTTAATCCTACTAGGCCAACAAAGAAGACAACTTCAGTGTTATGGACCAAGTGAATAATAGGGAATTATTTATAATGTCTAGAAAACTTGATAAATGCTCAATATGCGAAGGCAATATGATAAAAAAGAAAGAAAGAAAACACATTTATTTGTCACAAGCCACTAGAGCTTCTTCTTCTTCTTAGTCGGGCACTCTTGGCAGAGTAATCGTAGTCATGGTTGGGTCCTGATGCATGATGGCTCTTGCCATGCGTCTCCATTCGGTTCTATTGGTCATCGTTGCTTTGGTGAAGCTTTTAATAAGATCTGCTCATCTGGTCGGAGAGCGACACCGGGATCTCTTGCTCTCCATTCTGCCTTGGATTACAAGACGCTCTATTGAGTCTTCATTGTGAGTTATATGCCCAAAGAACTTTAGTATTCGTAAACAATCGACGATAATCTCTCTTTGATGTGAAGTTCATTTAGGATAGATACATTGGTGCAGTAAGTAGTCCACGGAATCCGCAGCAGACATCTCAAGTGCATCGATTTTCCTCCTTTCCTTCAGCCGCAATGTTCACGTCTCAGTTCCGTAGAGAAAAATTTGAAAGACGAGACTTCACATCAGTTTTTACCTTGGTGATCACCTTGGTGGTTTTGGATATTCTGAAATCTTGCCAGATATTTGTGAGCTTTTTGACGGCATATCGCGTTACAGCACAACGCCTTCGTATCTCGTCTTCGCAGCCTCCGGTGTTAGCAATGTTGGAGCCCAAGTAGATATAGTTCTGGACAATATCACATTTGGCTATACTTTTGACAGTAGGTTGGTTGTTTTTAGCTCTGTCCACTATCGTAATTTTTGTCTTATCACGATTGATAGCGAGTCCAAGTCTAATGCTGTTTGTTTCCAGGCAGTTTAAGAGATATTCTATATATTCTTTAGATTTTGTTGGAAGAGTGGTATCATCGGCATACCTTAGATTAGATATTTTGAGACCTCCAACAGAAACACCTTTTTTTCCACTAGAGCACACAACATAAATATGAAAAAAGAAAGGTATCTTAAAACTAAACAACAAAAAAAAGAGAGAAAATAATATAAATATAACATTGTGTAGCCCACGGCTGCGTCAAATAGTGCATAATATGCATGCATTATTTGATATATTACATTTGAAAACTATTGACCGACGTCTTTTTTGCCATAATATGGTATATTTTTTGACATATTTTCAGATCATCGAAGTATCATGTGGCGTATATATTATTTTACCGAACGACATTTTGCCTCTTTTGAACTTTATTCATTTGCCATATTTTCACCAATCCGGAACAACATTTTACGGAACCTAATTTGGTCACAAATAAGTATATAGCCGGTTACTTGGTAGGACTTTCAATTTAAAATTAAAATTGTGTCATAAAAAGTCAATATTTTGTGCTACAAAATATAATTAATATATTTTTGAAATCACCTCATAACACCCTTTATTTTGATACCCCAAACTTAAACAGCGAATACATTAATCAATATGAATCCTTTGAATATTCCAGTCCCATCTTTTCAATTTATTTTTAAAAACTCAAGATGACATCGTGCAGGTGTTCGTCAATATGAATCAAAATATTGACCGATGCCATTCGCATCAATATTTTATTATCGAACAACAGATAAGAAACAATATATAACGAACAATAGATAATAAAGATATCTATTGTTCGTTGAACACACTCATTACAATCAAAAAGATTCGGAAAAGTGATCGGTTCCCGTTTCAGGGGTGTTCAATGCACAGTTTTTAAAATTATTTACAGGTAACACATTGTATAACGATGTTTTAGTGGATGCGATGTTCCATTCATATTTTATAGATTAGAATAAACGTTGTAATAAATAAGTTACCTAAAGAAAGTGGTTTTATTGCCAGCAGGAGTGCCATCATGAGGGGTTATTCAGAATGGTGAGTATGGAGGAAGTAAGAATAGCAGTAAATGGTATGATGAATGGTAAGGCAGTTGGTCCGGACGAAATACCAGTTGAAGTGTGGAAGATATTGCGCGTCGATGGATGGACGTGGTTAAGTTGTTGCGGCAATAAGCCATAACTGATGAATTGTGCAATAGTTCGCTCAACAAAGGTGATGTGCTGGAGTGCAATAACTATAGAGGAATACGTCAAAGTTTACTACTTAAAAGTCTATTAAAAAAATTATTATCTATCATTTTTTTATACGATACGTCAAACAATGTTAAATACAAAAAAGTTTATTAAAAAATTCGTAAAAATTAATGTTTATTTCATTATACCTGTAAAACTTTTTATTTATTTTATAATTTATTCAAATATTGTGATTATTGGCAAGAATAAACACTAAAAACTGCCAATCTCTCGAGATCTCGCGGTATATTTATTCATAAACTCGCGAGATCTCGCCTGAGCCCCAATCTCGCGAAATTGCATTCCCTAATCACTATCAAGCAGAAATGGGTTTTTTAACAATTTGATCAAATTTTGTAACCACAACTCGATCACGCACGTTCAATGCCAGAGACGTCGCCGAAGATTGGTTGCAACACCACCGGCGTCTGCGACGTATATAACGTTCTGACGAATAGGCAAACAGTACGAGTCCTGTTTTAGCAGCACAAGCACTAACAACCCACTTCCAAGATGATTAAGCTTGTGAGTATTCATCCTTTCGTCACAATAAGTGTAAAGTACTTAGCAATCAGTGAAAGAAAAAAAATGTGGTAACTTTTTAAAAGTGAAAAGTCCATTTTCTAATATTATCTATTCTAGTTTAATACTGTTTATACGCTCAAATATACTGGACGTCACACATCTAGGACAGGCACAAAAGACCATGAGGTTGAGGAAAAAATTATCTTAACTGTGTAACCTAGTTATCGTTTACATGCAGGATTGGTGATGGCTATTTGCCAGCAGCTGAATATCTAAAACTTTCTATTATCAGAGAACCCAACAATGACCTATTTATCATAACACTTAATTTTTTTCAGATCGTTGTCCTCGCCGCGCTCGTCGCCATATCTGCCGCAAAACCCGCATTAGTGAGCGCACCCCTAGTGGCTGCCGCTCCCGCCGCGGTCGTCACAGCCACTAGCTCGCAGTACTACCACCGCATCAACAACGGACTTGCCGCCTACGTTGCCGCTCCTGCCGCACCCTATGTAGCTGCACCCTACGTTGCCTCCCCATATGCTGCTCCTTACGTTGCCGCATCAGCCCCTCTCATTGCCTACTAAGACATATTGACTATACCTTCGTGAGCTCATTGTGATACTGCAACACTGCACTGGCTGTTTATTATAGTAAAGATGTTTTGAAGAGTTTTTGTTATCTTTTATTTTCCCTTTTTGACTCAAGCTTCTGCCATACGACTTTGTCCGCCCAAAAGTTTCGTATAGCCCTCGCCAAACTTCTTGGCCGCCTTGAAGGTGGTTTACCGGATGCGCGAGGTACGAAACGGTGCTGTTTTTGTATGAGATTTTCTACTGCGCAGCCATTGTATCCAACTTCAGGGCGGCCAAGAAGTTTGGCGAGGGCTATAGCAATATTTACAATGATCAGGCAATTTGATAAATAATGAAATTTAAATTAGTATTTATTAAGTTGCCCGATTTAACTTGACTTGATACATATTGCCCGGGCATTATACAGAGGGCCCTGATTAATCACTCGATCCCTGACATATACAAAATTAATATAAAATTTTAATGTGATTATACACTAGAGCATTTTCGCGAGCATTATAATGTAATGTAACGTTCTTACGAATGGTACAATACATACAAATGCTCAGTTTCCTAAAGCGTTTCCATGTAATGTAACTTTCGTGCGAATGTTTGACGCTGTGTTCGATGTAATGATAACGGCAGTGGCGAGTGGGCATTTACCTGTATCATTTATTTGTACCTTGCGTTCATTTTTAACCTCACTCCACATCACGTGCCTTTATCTTTCCTAATATATTACACCAAAACGCTCGTTGGTTTTTAAAATCAGGTTGTAACAAAACTTCGAGCGCCATGTTCAAAGTGTGTTTCGAAAGTAAATTTTAAAACAGCGATTGCTCGATGGTCTGTTACAAGTAAATGCTCTAGTCTATACTCACCTTTAACAAATGAAAACTAGATATCTTAAATACAGCACAGCTGAGCAACATATAGTTTTTATTTTTGTTCGTTATATCATCCAATAACTTCGCCCGCTCTGGGTGAAGCGGTAGGGTGTGTCAGACTTTTACTGACTAAAATCCACCCGTCTTCATTCAGTTGCTTGTGCCAAAGCCGCGGTAACTCTCTTTAAAATTTATCAGCGACCCAGACAGGCATCGGTCCTGGCGAACCCCGTCACTTTTGCTGACATCTCTTTGTGGCGCGCGTGGAACACTACGCGCCGTAAACTGGGGCTTGGTCCTTATCGGATGGCGAGCTACCCATTACTTGCCGTCCGCAAGCCCGCGCCTGCGGTGGCCGGGAATCGGCTTGCGACTCCCGACGCCCGAGGCGTCTCCTGCGGTGGCTTGGGGCGTGAGGGCGTCTCATGAGCTTGAGATCCTGAGTTCTATTCTCGGATCAGGCTAAGTATTGTTGGGATTTTCTATCTAGAATTTCTCAGTATCAGCCTGGAGACTGGATTTGTACCTGGATGATAGCAATAGGCTCGCCCCCTATTACATGGGACTTCTAGCGACATGTGGGTGTACTATAGGGACACCTCTGACTAACCTTTCGGGGAATACGGGCGTGATGTTATGTTAAAGGAATTGCAATTTTGTATACGAAAACTTCTCTTCTCTTCTCTTCTCTTCTCTTCTCTTCTCTTCTCTTCTCTTCTCTTCTCTTCTCTTCTCTTTTTCTCTTCTTCTCTTTTTCTCTTCTTCTCTTCTTCTCTCCTTCTCTTCTTCTCTTCTTCTCTTCTTCTCTTCTTCTCTTCTTCTCTTCTTCTCTTCTTCTCTTCTTCTCTTCTTCTCTTCTTCTCTTCTTCTCTTCTTCTCTTCTTCTCTTCTTCTCTTCTTCTCTTCTTCTCTTCTTCTCTTCTTCTCTTCTTATCTTCTTCTCTTCTTATCTTCTTCTCTTCTTCTCTTCTTCTCTTCTTCTCTTCTTCTCTTCTTCTCTTCTTCTCTTCTTCTCTTCTTCTCTTCTTCTCTTCTTCTCTTCTTCTCTTCTTCTCTTCTTCTCTTCTTCTCTTCTTCTCTTCTTCTCTTCTTCTCTTCTTCTCTTCTTCTCTTCTTCTCTTCTTCTCTTCTTCTCTTCTTCTCTTCTTCTCTTCTACTCTTTTTCTCTTCTTCTCTTCTCTTCTCTTCTTTTCTTCTCTTCTCATCGTCTTGCTGGCTAAAAGTGCGATAGCCAGAAATGGCTATCGCACTTTTCTTGTTTTTGATCTTGACGAATACCATGTTTAAAATTACTGAAAGAGTAAGGTACAATTAAATGACAAAGCCGACAGATAGTTCAAATAAAGGATAAATGTAGGCCTCATGGCTGTAAAGTCCTTTTGATACTAGCGTAAATGATAAGCAACTTCCGATAACGAACTCAAATTACGTAAATTTTATTCATTCGTTACATTTTGATGGCAGAATAAAACTAATATAATTCCTTACGTAGCTCGTACATTTTCCTCGAGGATGAATATTTAAGATAAACTGAGAAGTAACATATTATAAATAGTTTGCTGATTTACACTGATCACAAATTATGTACAAATGCTCGTATTATATACCATAAGTAGGGGACGATTTATCTAACATTCGCGCGATTGTTACCATCTTAGCCGTTTTATTGTCATACTGATACACTAAACCAGTGTTTTCCAACCTGTGGGTCGCGACCCCTGGGCGGTCGCGAAGCCTCTACTGGGGGGTCGCAAGAGGTCGCGAAAACTACCTCAGTAAAAAAACAGTTAAGTTTAAAATATAGATTTATTAAGAAAAAGTATATAAACATTTGTATGTTAATACAAAATAACAAAAAATAACCTGAGCACTCGTTTATTTATTTATTTAAACTTCATGTACAATGGTTATACATAAGCGGACTTAATGCAGCAAGGCATTCTCTATCAGTCAACCTTTGGGTCCAAATAGGACACAACAGTGGTAGGTGTACAAAATAAAAATAAAACAATAATTAAATTCGGATATTAAAAAACTACCTAACTAATAAAATACATAAATAATTTCTAAAACAATAGACTAATAAATATAATAATAAATACCAAATTCTAAATGAGACTCAAATTTAAATATAATAACTATGACAAAGACCAAGCTATGTATGAGGGGACTAATAATAGTTCCGGATTCTACTCGTTCTGCTAAGGTTGCACTTGTTTCTCATTAATAAATTTCGCCCAAAATGATTCCGTTTTTGGTAGATTGAGAATTAAATCGTCTTCCAAATTTAAACGATTTCTTTGCTAACTTTTTATTTGGGCTATTGATGAAGATGTCAACTCGCACAAGTACCAGGTGGCAAATAGAATCAAACATTGAAGTATGCCTGTGTTATTAATTCTGGGTATTATGTTTTTCTTTTTAACAAAAAGAATCCAAATTGGCAGACATGAATTCCAAGTGCAACATCCCATCGGCAGATAATGCCAGCAGATTTTTTTGAGTTTGGTTGCCAAATTTGCCTCATTTATAGCTGCATTTGCCTCATTTAAAAGCAGTTTTTAGATCCACCTTTGCCCAGTATTCTGATTCTGATTCTGATATATCTTGCACTGAGAAGTAATGACACAATTCTTCTTTCAAGAATTCCAATAAGCTCAAACATGACTAGGATACATTGTTTTATTTCGGAGTTCCACTGCCTACCTTCCGGCATGATCATCAGATCATTTCAATGGTTGGTACCATTGTTTTATTTCGGAGTTCCACTGCCTATCTTCCGGCATGATTATCAGATCATTTCAATGGTACCATTTTCATAAGTACCATTTATTTATGAGTTTTTATATGCTTCATCATTATTCAAGATATCTTATACTCGTGACATCCTTATCATTAAGGAGTTTCAATGGCCATCAGTGGTCTTCTTCATCAGTTACACTTCATAAAATGATACATACTGAGTGCAAATTATTGCATTGTTGATGAAAAATATAAAATACCAAAACGGCTATATGTATACCTATAATATTTGAGAAGTTCCCTCGATTTCCATGGGATCCCATCAGATGCTGACTTAGTGACAATAGGGCCACCTCGGGAGTATATCCTTTCAAACATAAAAATAATTTCAAAATCGGTCCACAATCGGCGGAATAATACAAAAATAAAAATAAACATACAGTCGAATTGAGAATCTCACCATTTGAAAGTCGGTTGAAAAAAAGCGAAGTGTCGGGGGTCGCGAAATATTTTTTCATACTATGGGGGTCGTGTCATGAAAAAGGTTGAAAAACACTGCTCTAAACTAACCCAAACAAGCCGTTGCTGAGCGCTCTGTCCGTTAAGGGCTACGCGCCTGCTCATGCGCGGGGGTGAAGGCCGGCCGTGCGCGGCTCCACGAGACCTCTCCAAGGCATACTGCTACCACGCCGGACATAGGTACAATCTATTGCAGTGTTAACGATTTGATGATCATATATGAGATACATTTTATTTCCAGATATTGATTGTCCTCAATAGTTTTAAGCTCTTGAACTATCTATGCTGGATTCATGGAAGACATCTTGAGAATTAGACACGGTTTAAAACATGGTTATATTTAGTTACAATAACTGGTGGAATAGGTTAAATGAAATTAACATCGCTCGTTCTTTGCTGATGCGAAATTACTTCAAAAGCATTCGATTGACCATGCAGCTGTAAGCTGAGATATAAGTCCGGAGAGAGCCAGCTGAGTGCATTGACAACAGCAGAATTAAATATTATTGTCAAAGATTTTTACAGGTTCGATTGGTGTAAAAGGTAACACTATATTGCAACGAGTGAACATATTATTTGTTACAAACTGACCAGAAGTGTACAAAACTGACCCGCAGTTTTTTGTTCAGAATTCCTTCTGTTACCTGCATTAGGTATTCGTTCCTCCATCTTTTCCAGTCATCGTATACATTTTTTTTTTGTGTCAACGCCCCTGAGTAATGAAATCTGTTTCGTACTTACATCGTCTGTATATGATATACATAATGCTCTCGTATTAATACATGAATGGATTATCATATTCTTATCTTTGAGGAACTATATCCTGGTATAATTCCCCAAATGTAGGAACCTGATGGAATGTAGGAACATATCCCTCTTGGGAACGATATTTGAAACCTTTAACTGCCACCATAGAGCTCTCGTCGATGACCATAAGGATATTGAAAACCCTCCAGAATTTTGTATCTAATACTTTTGACATACCCTCAATGATATTCACTAGTTCTTGTTCCTGCCGCAGTATCTTGTTAGCACCGATAAATAACGACCATTATCGCTATAAATGTGACTTGGCGTCCCTCTACAAGACTCTCATTCTTCTTTATTCTACGATGAATGAAGTTATACTTAAATTATCATTTTGATTCCAAAATTACGGCGCGACCATACACACACAGACACTTTGCTTCTCTTTCCCCCCGTTATACGAATTAAGAATTTATTGTTGAGTGTTTGTCAAACTTGGTTATTAAATTGGAGCTTGACACGATCTCACCCCAAATACTCAATTTAGAAACCTGTTCTTAATGCCTCGTCTTTTACCTATTTGCTTTGACATAATTATGACGGTAAAATCTACGCCTATGTGTGTAATATAATTTGCAGTGGGCAGGATACAATTTACATAATAATGCAACGAAAATGGAGTCTCTTCGACAGCGACATCTTATCCTGGAATCCAATAATTTTATGTGACCAACAACAACAACTGGCAACTGGGCTTATCCCAGTTGTAAACGACCCTTTGTACCTATTGGCCTTGTTTGTTCTGTTTCCTGCTTGATATACAGAGAAGTAGATATTATGTTTTTCCCCTAATCCTCCGTTAATATTTTCTGAATAATTACGTTGCGGGATCCAAGACAGTTAATACATTGCCTCGGCGCTTTTCTGGGAGCCACCACTGTTGATTCTGGCTTGCCGGTTTTGCAGTGGTTTGGGAATAGTGCAGTGGATTGATATAACCAAATGTCTGCCAGGTTCCAGTATGCATGTTTGCGTTTATGTGCATCTTTTATTATTAATTCAGTCAGACGACCACTGCATAAACTTGGCTAATAAGTATATTTTTACAAATTATCTTTAGTTTCACCTGTCCCGGTGTCTGTTTATATGTAATCAAAGCTTTTCAGTTTATATTTGGTCAAATAGGTCTATTTCCCGGTAATCTATTTTGCACACACGTTCTCATGACAATGTAATTTTGTAATGTTTATAAAAGTTTGTTTAATCTCTTTCCAACTCTTAAGACACCACTTTCATGCAGACATGGGGTTTTTAACAATTTGATCAAATTTAGTAACCACGACGCGATCACGCACGTTCAATGCCAGAGACGTCGCCGAGGATGGCCGGTTGCAAACACCACCGGCGTCTGCGACGTATATAACGTTCTGACGAACAGGCAAACAGTACGAGTCCTGTTTTAGCAGCACAAGCATAAACAACCCACTTCCAAAATGATGAAGCTTGTAAGTATTCAACCTTTCGTCATAATAAGTGTAAAGTAATTTGCAATCAGTGAAAGTGAAAAAATAAGATTTTAGGGTAGTTTTTTTCAATTTCTAATATTCTCTTCATAGTTTAATCCTGTTTTATAGGCTCAAATATATTGGAGCCATTCTTCTAGGCACATACAACATCTAGAACAGGCTCAAAAGTCAGTAAGGTTGAGGATAAAAGTAATCTAACTGTGTCTCCTAGTTATCGTTTACGTGCAGGATTGGTGATGGCTACTTGCCAGCAGCTGAATATTTAACAATTTCCATGAAACAGTGACTGATTTATCATAACACATATTGTATTTTCAGATCGTTGTCCTCGCCGCGCTCGTCGCCATCTCTGCCGCTAAGCCCGCCTTGGTGAGCGCACCCCTAATCGCTGCCGCTCCCGCCGCGGTCGTCACAGCCACTAGCTCGCAGTACTACCACCGCATCAACAACGGACTTGCCGCCTACGTTGCTGCTCCTGCCGCTTACGTCGCTCCCGCTGCCGCTCCCTATGTAGCAGCACCCTACGTTGCCTCCCATATGCTGCTCCTTACGTTGCCGCATCAGCCCCTCTCATTGCCTACTAAGACATTTGACTATCCCTTCGTGAGCTCATTGTGATACTTCGACTTAACTTGCACTGGCTGTTGAATATAGTAAACATATTTTTGAAGAGTTTTTGTTATCTTTTATTTCTCTCCTTAGGCTCAAGCTTCTGCCTTATGAGTTTGTCCTTTTAAAGGACAGATAAAAACTTGTTGATATAACAAAAAACTTGAGACCGCAATCGTTTTTGTGTAACCACATGAATAATAATTAGCCAGATATAGGTATAGTACTATTTCTCATTCACTCGTTAATTTTATGGTAATGCTAAATCGGTGTCAAATACCTATTCGATCAATCAGGAAACAAACTGTACAAAAAAAAAATACCTACATGTGTTAGACGCAATTAATGAAGCTATAAACATATATAATTTATAAATTAATTAATACATATTATAAATATGTTACTAGTACGTACCCAATGCTAATTTGTAACGCGTGATACTTATAAATAACTAAATTAATTTGTGGGCGCTTCAAACGGCTACCGTTATTTCAACCAAAAATAGCTTCAGCGAATCTCTAGAACGGTAGCTACTTAGACAGAAGTAAATATATACATACCATCTTATGTTTATTAAAATTACAATACAAGTAAATATGGTAAAAGCATTTTATAGGATTCTTCGTCACATATTCCGTAAACAATGGAACTTAAGAATGTATGGGAGTGTATTTTACACAGGTAGGTAAATAAATTAAACGCGGCGCTCCTTCACAAGATATCTTGAAAGAGGCCAACGACAGAGCTGTCCAAGTGTCCAGGTGGTCACATCCTGGTCGGGCAAAATTTGAGTCAATCGAAACGCAAAGAAGAAGAATTAAACAATTTTTCAAGCAACATTCCCACAGCCGGACAAACGCCTCGGATTACAAACTGCAAGTTTCTGCATTGGTTACCATGTTAATAGTCGGGTAGAGTCCTTTTATTATTTATTTATGTACACACAAAACACTTAACAGAGAAAAGAAAGAATACAGATACAAGAGCACAAAGGTAATGCTTTTTATCCCATTTAAGGATCTGGAAGATTTTAAAGTCGACGCAGGCAGTCACGGGCGCTAGCTTCTTAGTTAATAATACCTTAGATAAATATAGAAGCTTCCTAGACATAACATCACGTTTGTTATGGTTAGTATTTTCCTCAAAGGTGTCCATCCAGACTTCGGGCTGCCTATATATTTTGAAACTCAGGAGGGAAACCTACGAACGAATATTTATGCGCGTACTGAATCATAACGCACTGTGGATAAAATAATTTCCTCAGAGCGTGAAAATCCGCGCGAAAGAAAAAAATGTTCTACCAGTTCATAGAGCGCTAATTTAAACCACATCGCCGCCGTGCGGTGGATTCTGAGGCAAAACACGGATTGTTTCCGCGCGATATTTTTAGCGCAATTCGTGCAGCATCATACAATTCCATATATATAATAAAATCGTGCGAATAAAAAACCGCAGTGCGTGCTAAGCCTGACACGTAGCGCACCCGGGAATCTAACCAGAACATCACGGCAACAGCTTTATGCTACTTTGATATTTATAACTCTTACCGAGAAACCATATTACACATACAGATTTTATTTCTTCAATCATTAATTATACAAAAAGAAATTAACAAAATTCCCTTTCAATAAATTGGATTGATGTTCGTAGGTACTTAGTTAATTGAATTATTTGCCAATGACAAGGTTTTTTACTAGGCGTATTGTCGAGGCTTTCTCAGAATTAATATTAATGGCACAAGGTCCCTTGAAGGACCTCGGCTTCCACTTTGTTTTGTTCGAAAATAGGTCTAGGTTGTCCACATAGCTGTCATATCCTGAGAAAGAGTAATTGGTTACAAATACTATGGGTACAGTGGATCAAATGTTTCTTACTCCGGTAGGAACGCCGGCGGTTTGAATACAAACTTATTCATAATATAATGTACAAAAAATAACTAGTTAATCTACACACGTTGATACACATTATGCTTGTACATTTTCCACAGGCGCTAATCACTTGACATTATTCAATTTATAGGTTTACCCCTGTCCTGTTATAGGTAACAGTATTGTATATGGTATAAACTACGGTACTTTATTTAATATTTTTAAATACAAGTAGAATTTTCTATTATGAAGTTAAATAACTTACAACATTGTCATACAACGTGGCAATGCTGCCAGTCTTTAGGGCACATTACCAGTAGACAGCGATGTAGAGTTTTTCGACTCCATGTTTTAAACATGTTTATTTTTAGGCTTGGTTGGTTTTTATTTATTTTTATTTCAGAGTATATATATATATATATACTCTGAAATAAAAATAATATGTAGTTAATGTGTAACTACATGTTATGTGTATATATATGTAGTTAATACTTATTAACTACATAACAACTACACACACTACACACACACACACACACACACACACACACACACACACACACACACACACACACACTACACTACTACACTACACTACTTAATAACTATTTTATACAATGTACATAGTAAATTATCTCCCTGAATTAATATAGTTTTACTTAAAACTCACGCGACGACGGGAAGAGACCAGACGGGATGACCATAATGCCTTGGAAGGTGGGTGTGTGGGATGCAACATGTAACGACACCCTTGCGCCATCCCAACTTCTTAGCACGGCGAGCTGTGCTGGGGCGGCTGCTACTGGTGCAGAAAACCTCAAACGGCGCAAGTACGGCGACTTTTAACGTGACCAGAGGGCTGGGCTTTTCCTCGGTCAGAGAATCAGCATTGCCATCCAACGTGGCAATGTTGCCAGCGTTCTGGGCATTTCGCTTTGACAGCGATGTGTACGAATTTTGATGCCCAATGAGCCCTGCCCTTTTTATACGCTTTCGTAATTTTTGATTTAAGTATATATATAAGTAGATATTGTTAATTAAGTAATTCGTAATATGTAAACTCATTGTAGGGAAGTAAAATTACTTACAATTTTATCTAAACTATAAACGCCTAACAGCAGGTTCAGAGCATTACACTGAACAGCAGAAAATTCAAAGACAAAACGCCTATCTGTTCGTAGGTAGCTAATAGAACTACAATTTATCGCATACAGAGTGCGAAAGTCAAAACAATACACCAGGCGCTATACAAAACTGTCTCAATTTCTGCTTTCAATTGAACCTTAATAAAATAACTAATTAGCTCTAGACTACACAAAATACATACTCAGTGAAAAACTTGATTATTGGTAAACAGGTACACGAGTCTTCAATTAAGAAACAGTTGGCATGACAGAGTAATAGGTTTATAAGCCAGTCTTCTATTAAAGACCAGTTTTTTATCCGTAGTTAACTCAAACAATGATTATATATGCTAACCAATGGTTTCATATTTCGGTAAAAAGCGTTTGTTCATCAACTGTTTGTTAGTCTAACAAATGGTCAAATAATTTACTATCCACCTTATTTGGACATTTGTGATGATAACAATTGATGAAAGCGAAATTTGGAACCATTGGTTAACTACGCATTAAAAACTAGGCCTTAGCCCACTTAACTTGGCTCTTTCTGGAATCAATCTGCCTAGCCTTTTCCCAACTATATTGGGGTCGGCTTCCAGTCTTACTAGATTCAGCTGAGTACCAGTGTTTTTCATGGAGCTACTGCCTATCTGACCTCCACAACCCAGTAACTGGGCAACATGATACCCCTTGGCGAGGCAGGAGTCAGATCTCAAGCTTCTGACTACCCGTAACGACTGTCAAAGATCGTCAAATGACAGCCGAGACCATGATGGCTTAACGTGCTTTCCGAGGCACGGAGTAAACTCGGTATGTTGAAATGGTCACCCATCCACGGACCGACCGCCTCAAGCGTTGCTTAACCTTGATGATCGACCAGTGCGGCTGTTATTATTTAGCCACGAGCTCTTCAAGGCTTTGGCATGGACACTTTCTGGAATCTCGACTAATAAAACTTTGGAGCTATAACTTTGGGAGTGTCCTTACAGTTTTTTTCGTAAATAAATAAAATGTTTATTCTTCAATAAATGGTTTATTGAAGAGTTGTATGCAAGACGCACATGACCTGCCGATGTGGTAAAACTTGGTGAGCCTTTTTTCAGCTGTCGACGTCTTTCGGTTGAAAAGATGATGATAAAATGTTTTATTTAGACAAAACAAAATAACAAATTCAGTAAGTAACTACGACTTTTCATCAAATGTTTCTAGAAAAATCTATTGGCTAAAACACCCTCAATTTCGAATTTTCATATAATTTCTATTCTGTATTAGAACAAAAGAAAACGTGAAATTGCCTATAAGTACCTACCTCTAGTTAATTTATCCCAAGATTTCTATAATAACATTGTATTACATCTCAAGGTTGTTTATATTAACAACATCTAACTAAGAACCTTGAAATAAATGAATGAAGCCCCTAATATTCTCTTGAAGCTTATTTTACGATAATCGATAAAACTTTATTTACTGAATTTCCAGAGCTTTTGTTTCGATATCAGTCTATTATTAAAATTTTGGACTTTTCGGTTTAGTTAAGAACCTTTTATTTAAGGCTATGTTATCTACCCACGCAACGCATCTTTGTTTACCATCTTCTTGGAATTGTATGAAAGGTACATGTTCCGGGGGTCCAATTAAGTAAATTTTCATTTTAATCTGGTAAACAGGAAAATATTACAAAGTTTCTGAGTAGATTGAAGCTCAATCAATGCATACAACCACTCGTCACTTAGCTTTTGCTAATCTCCTTTTTTAGTAGATACATGATTCTGAAAAGCTCTGATTCAATCATACATACATACGTGCTTTCTGTTATCACTGCCGACAATGACAAGTAAGTAACGTTCTGTTGAAACGTCACCGAGAAAACTTAGATGAAACTGTCATGCCACCTAAAGCTATGAATTGAAAGTTCATTTCAAGCTGACATCGCCTATGATTTTACGGGGAGTTGTTTACAGAATAGCACTACTGGTGTGTAGCTATTGTTATTGGTATTTATAGCCACTATTAGCTACAACATCGTATACGTGCTTATAAAAACAAGACTAAATTTTCTATCGAAGCATTTTCGCCAGTTAATCAAATATTCCAAGACATTACCATTCAACATCCGGCAAACTGAAGATTCCTACCAAAAACTAAGTAAATGTGTACGGAAGGTGAAAAATGAGGATTCCTTCCTCCCACATACAATACAAAATACAAAACTTACGGTACTTAGTACGCAAACATTTTTCCAAAGCTCTTCAGCTTAAACCTTAAGGAAAAATCGGTTTAACAATATAAATGAATTTGCCCTATAAGAAGGAAAACAATGTACACAGTCGTGTGTGTGTACAGTCCATTGACGTCCCGCAAAAAGTACACCCGTATGTCCGTATGTCTAATCCGCAGGCGATTTGTGATTTAAGATTAGACATTCAACTAACATTGAATTCTATGGAATCTCGATCGAACATTGACGAATATATGTCAATTAAGTAACCAAAAGCAGGTTAGTGGAAGCGATAACTAGGCAAATACGATATTACGAGTGTTGTGGTGTCCGCTGGTACTTTCCCAATGGCCCATCGTTATTATTCCCACGACGTTTTCAATACGATTTTTGTAGCCATCAAGGTCCGTGTCCTTAACCATTGTACCATTAGGTATTCTGCGACACCCGCCACGTTGCCTCACCACGATGCAAAATTTGTTACACCTATATAAAAGAGGGGGTCCAATATTCTAACGCCCGCATTATAATATCAAAAGCGGCCGGAACAGGGGGCCTTCAAAATGATCCGAACGGTAAAGTCATATTGAATGGATAAAAAATGATAAATATGTTTACATTGTGATCTGTGTAATGTGGATTTTTTGGTTTCAGGTATTGCTGTTATCGTCGATATGTGGTTTGGTGAGGAGTTCGGGAGTGCACGGTGATGGATCGGCACACTTCGCGCATGTGGCTGCTATAGGACCTGCACCAGTGCCCGGTCCGGCTCCAGTGGTCACGGCAGCTAGCTCACAATATTTCCAAAGAACCTTCAACCGTCTGGTAGTGCCTCCAGTAGTAGCACCTGTTGCTCCAGCGGCACCTCCACCCCTACAACCAGTTTTTCACGTTGCTCCAGCCCCAGCTCCAGCCCCCACAGTATTTGTGGAACCTACTAGAGCAGTTCCTGTCGCTGTTAACCCACTGCCGCCTCAACCAGCGCCAGTTAATCCGAATGTGGCAATAGCAATCGCGACAGCGCACGCCGCTGCACCCGTCGCCACTATTCTGCTGCCACCATATCCCTTCGGATTTCCACCAAACTTTGGCTTCATCCCTCAGGAACAACCTATTAATGTACCTGACGAGAATAACAAGGAACCAACCACTCAGTCAACTACGCAAGCTGAGACGCCAACAACGCAAGAGCCCGAACAAACCACTCCTATACCATCGAGCAGTGACGACAACTTTGTTCAACAAGCGCTGCCTTCCAACGAAGATGTGAATTTCAATCAATATGGCGCGCCACTGCCACCGCAAGATGTTAATGGTGAACAGTTCCCTCCTAACCATCCTGGTCCACAGTTCGAGCCGAATCAACCTCACCCTCAGTTTCTACCTCAGCAGCCTCGCCCTCAGTTCCAGGGACAACCACCTCAGGGACAGTTCCAACCTCAGCAGCCACGACCACAGTTCCAGCCTCAACAACCCCAGGGACAATTCCCACAGCAACAACCCCAACCTCAGTTCCAGCCACAGCAACCTCAGTTCCCACAACAGAGACCTCAGGGACAGTTCCCACCACAACAACCTCAGCCACAATTCCCACCACAGCAACCGCGCCCGCAATACCAACCTCTGCCACAAGCGCAACAACCACGCCCGCAATTCCAACAACCACGCCCGCAATTCCAATCAGTGCCACAACAGCCGCGACCACAGTACCAACCAGTCCCACAGCAACCTCACCAGCAGTACCAGCCCCAAGCACGTCCGCAACTGCCCCGCCCAGTATACCAGGCCCCCCAACAACCATGGCCACAGCAACGTGCTAGACCGCAGAAGCTGAAGACTTCAGTAGAAGTTGTTCCCGTTCCACTGGCGTACATCACTCCACCACCGCTCCACAAAACCCACGCACATGTTAAAGTGGTGAAACATGTCTACACATTCGTCCCCGCTAGTCATGCTAAAATCATTGTGAGACCTGTTAAATCTAGAGCTGTTCGTCTGATTAAAGTCAAGAAAGTTCATCCGCAGAATTTAAGGGCTAACGCTAGAGACATTGAAGTAACTACCTTCAGCCCGTTTCCAAGGCCCAACACTAAGCCGCCTAAGATATAAGTTTTAAATAGTCAATTTGTACACTTGTTAATGAAAATGCACATTGTAAATATGGTTAAGGATGAGTTAATATAGATATATTTATACTTTTGTATATGTTTGTTTTAATTACATTTCCTTTGCCATTACATTGTTACAGTCTCGGTCTAGGCCAACTAGACATTATTAGTTGTGCAACTGTTGTATTGCTGGAAGACGTGCGCGCTTTGTCAATGACACTGGACCTATAAAGTAATGTAACGAAAGTGACATTTGCATGACAAGCAAGGGGTTTTCCATGAATTTATGATCATGTTACGCGGCATGATGGTGTACTAGTAATATTAATTTTGAAGTTACATGTAGCATAACTTCTAGCGAAGTGGAAAAACTGACAGACAAAACACTTAGAAGTAGAATAAGAACGATTAACATCAAGATAAACATGCAAATATTTTCCTTAACGAAAATACAATTGCGTTTTGAGTTTGCGATACAATGATAAAGACTGGATGTTAATCGCATTAGTGGCGACGTGCACTTGATGTTTGACGATAAGCCTATGTGTAATTCGTTGGCACGCACTACAACAATGACGATAAAATGTGTAAATCGAAACGAATTGCAACCTATTTAAAAGTCAAAAGTCAAAACGTTTACCAACTGGTCAAGCACGAGTCTATCAATAATGAAAACTTACATACGTGAAGAAAACCTGATGAAAAATATTTTGACTTGTGATAATACACTTAATTCAGCACATTTTATTAGTTTTTTGTAAACCTTTTGTCACTTTTTTGAAGAAAACCTTTATATTTATGAAAATACAAAGCTTAGTCGATATTGAAATAGTTAAAACCTTGAAGGTGAGTCGTGCCACTTATTTATTCAGCAGACGCGAGAACATCGTGCGTTAGAAACAACAATACCTAATTGCCCAAGTACGACAACATAATCGTGATTTTATGAAAAACCGATATATAAAATGCTTACTGTCTCCTCATTCTTCATACTGTCGGGTGTTGCTACAAAAAACGTTAATTAAGAGTCACGTTGTTAAAAACATATTTAAGCACAGAGGAAATCTGTGCTTAAAAATGTTTTTAATAGGTATACATAATTATATTATTTCATCCACAAAACATTTAAATTCAGTGTTAATTCCTACATGGATTATTTCCTGGATTTATTTCGTTCTAATACCAACAACTAATACCACTGGTATTGCTTTCAACTCTTTTTAGGGTTCCGTACCCAAAGGATAAAAATTGGACCCTATTACTAAGACACCACTGTCCATCTATCTGTCTTTATTTTTTTTTTTATTCTTTCAAAATTTGTTTACACTATTACATTTATACATTCTGCCAAACTGTAACACAGTTTGTCGTCAATTTGTCTGGCTGTCACCAGGCTGTATCTCTTGAAATGTGATAGCTTGACAGTTGAAATTTTCATAGATGATGTATTTCTGTTGCCGGTATAATAACAAATACTAAAAACAGACTAAAATAAATATTTAAGTGGGGCTCCCATACAACAAACGTGATTTTTTGTCGTATTTTTATTTTCTATTCCGAACGGATACCTTGTTTAAACTAATACCAAAACAATTTCAAAAATCAATAAAAATGATTTGTATAAAATTATAAGACCATTAATTTAAAAAAAAGGTGAAAACCAAAATATTATTTTGTGTATCCTCTAGTTTAATAATAAAATATGATGGTTAATAATCAACTTTGTTGTAATTTTAGTGCCTCCTATTGTGTCTACATAATATTTTTTCAACACACTTGCTCATAAAGTGGCTCTAATTTCACCGCAATTACACATAATGACACCTGGCACATAATGACACCTGTAATCAAACTGTGACTTTTTCATTGCTATTATTCACAAGTGAGTTATAGAGCTTTTTTTATTGGTTGAGTTGCTTTGTTCTTAAAAAAGTTTCGATACAAAAAAGATCGTTCTCAATAGTACAAATAAATGAATGGACCTATTGCTTGCTCATTTCATGCAACTTCGTATTTAAATAGATAATATCAAGTTGTACTTGTTTAATAAATAAAACTATCACTCGAATATAACTTTTGTTTTCTCTGTAATAAAGAAAACTTGAAATTCCCCATTTTTTACGTGGCTAAAACGCTATCCGCGAAAAGCCAAAAAAAAGAAACCTCATTATTTTAGTCTATGGCCGATCGCTATTGTTAGATGCGTGCGCATAGGAAAACTGATGATTTTTTCCCGCCATTGCGAAACATTTTTCACAACTCGTTTTGACTGTTGAAATTACAGTTATTTTAGTATTATTTTCTTCACAAGTGTGTTGAAAAACGTCGTATGATACACGTGTGTATTGATGATTACCGTCCTCGGCTCTTTTAAGACCCTCACCTAACAGCTCGGGTCTCAATGGCGCCCCAGCGGTAATCACCAACATTACACACTTGTACCATAATGTACTATTTTTACAAAAACTTCAAAAAAAAGAATAATTTACCTACTTATAATCTAAAAATTACAAAATATCTCAGAAAATCGACTCTTAATTTATATTAGAATTTACCTGACATTTGTTTTTATTAGATAGGTACGTAATTATTTTCGTCTACCTATCTAATAATAACTACGTCAGGATTTTTTTTCACAAAAACGAATCACTTTTAATCTAAAAAAAATAATATGTCACAGAAAATCAACTTTTTGTAAAATCAAATCAGCCATTTATCACCAACATAGCAATGAATCAGCAAATTACGTCTTTTAAATAGCGTGATCATAATGCAACACGCACACGCACACGCATGCACTTATTGCAATTATCTGAATAATAAGTTTAATGAAACTGTTCGTCTACTCTGTTGTTGTGACGAGACTCTGTTGTTGTGTGCTAATCACAAATATAAAACAACAAGAAACATTGCTGTACATTAAATTCGATAACTAACGTCCATACAGAAAAATTTGGTTGGGTTTGACTGTACCAAATTCAAGTATTCGTTCGCACATTAAATTTAATTATTTAAATATTGGTATTCGTTCGGCATAGAAAATAAATATGAGGTAAAGCAAATACCAGTGGTATTAGTTGTCGGTATTAGAACGGAATAAATTATTTCCTGTGATAGATCAAGTATCAACTAAAAAAAACAATAGTTTATTTAAACAAATTGCTTTTGCCCCGCGTCTTCGCTCCCGTGGCGCAACCTACAAGATCCGTTTTCGGGTAAAAAAATCGGTTTAGTTGTTTTTCAGTTTTACCATTATAAACAAACTTACAAACAAATCTTTCCTCTTTATAATATTAGTGTAGATAGTGTTGACTTCGTCACTTCAGGTGACAAAATTTACTACAACAATAATAAAACTTACAGAAATACTTACGATTTCGACGTGATATTATCAATAACACAAGATACTAATTGGTATTTTTCTCGCATCAAGACGTCTCCGTTCCAGCTAATATACGGAAATAAGTCCCAAGAAGCTTTTCAAAGAAATATTAATAGAATATGAGTTTCTTGAAGAAACTATTTTAGAAAGGGTAGGATTGCAAGAGTGTGTAAGGAGAACGAGAACCTTTGGCATTTGTTTGAAAATAAACATCATTAAGTCTTTTCAGAGGAATAAAAATTTAATTCGTAAACAAAGAACTTTTATTTTCGAAAGTAGACGGTATAAAAACTTTTTTCAAAAAAATACTACCGACTTCCAAATATGAAAACTAGAAAGTGAAAAATAACTTTATTTTTGGAAGTGTCTTTGATAGGTACCAAATTTTTAAGTTATGGACACCGACTTCCAAAAATATAGTTATTTTTCACTTTCTAGTTTTCATATTTGGAAGTCGGTAGTATTTTTTTGAAAAAAAAATTATTTTTCCCTTTTTTGTTGTACCCACCTAATAGGGAAGTAGTTAAGTAAGTACCTATAACCACAGAATAGATTACCCGAATAACATGAAACTTGAATATAACCGGTGAAATGAGAGATCTGCATACCCCTTTCGAGCGTACTGGCGTGATGTTATGTTATGAAATGGTATAAACAATAAACAGACATGCGATTGCAGCAATCCCGAGAGATTTTCCGTTATTTATTGAAGAGTTCTGTTGTATATCTCCGAAGTTCTTCATCAGATCTTCACCAAATGAAAATGGGACCAAAAAAAAGAATTTTCAAAATCGGTCCACAATTGACGGAGATATCGGTGAACAAACATAAAAAAAAAAAACATACATAATGTCGAACATAGAACCTCCTCCTTTTTTGGTAAGTCGGTTAAAAAATGAATGCAAAGATGGCGGTATTAATAATATATGATATATATGATATGATATTGATAATATGTAAACATATCGTCACATTTTTCCCTATAAAGCGGTATAGAACGCATTTAATTTTATTTCGCAAATCGCATTAATTGAACAAGTCCCATGTTATAAGAGTAAAGCTGAAAATACTGCGGAGTATGCTCGGTAACAGCATTCATGGAAAACCCCAAGAACACCTTGCCCAGCAGGTAAATCTATCCGGTGGCCTCAAGCCCAGTAGTCATGCATTCGAACACTTCTTTTGTGTACTATTTTATCACGAGCCACAAATACCTGCAGTAAAGTGCAATAGACTGAGTTGTTTGATTGATGATTAGATAATAAAGGCACGATTTCTAATTTTACGAATAAAAGTTGGCAAAGCGAGCGCTTACAGTAACAGCATAATTATGATAGTACGTAGGCAGGTTGGTACTCAAATTATTCAATACTAGCTGTCCCCCACGGCTTAGCTTCCGTCAACTAGCTACCTACATACCTACCCTACCTACCCTACCTATCTACCCTACCCACCTATCCTACCTACAAACCTTCCTAGTCTACCCTACCTACCCACCTACCCTACCTATCCTACCTACCAGTCTACCTACACTACCCTACCCTACCTACCAATGTGTTAAACTATTTAATTTAATAAGAATTAAAACTACGTTAAGAATAATGTAACCAACTTTTGTTTTTACCGGCGATCTACTTAAATTTGAAAATTTTAAAGGATCCCTAATTTTTATTTAAATAAATTATAGCCTATGTTACTCAGGTATAATATAGTATTCTAATGGTGAATGAATTTTTGAAATCGGACTTATGGTTTTTGAGTTTATTCGTTATAAACATACAAACATTCCAATATTCTATTTCTATAAAGAATAATATTATTATATAATATAGTGTAGATGTATAAAATTGCAATAATTTGACGCACAATAAACGTTTTATTTATTTGTTATATTATGACGGTGATCACATAATAAATAAGACGTTATGAAGTGTAACAAATAACGGGTATCGCATAGCTTTTACATGCGTCACAAAGATATCGTCTCCGTCGTAGCAAAGATCGTAGACGCGTAGCACGCAATTAATATTAGTATGGCGTAGCATCAGCAAGTTTAGAAGCAGATGATTTTCGTAGCATTTTTGTTAATTTCTTTGTGTACATTTAAAAATGTTTACTACGATATCTCTGTTATTTATTACTGGTGAGCGCGAGGTGAACCCGTCAAATAAAAAATATACCAAAAGATACTATTAATAATATAATATAAGCCTTTATTCAGACACAGTTTTTTTTTTACATAATTATACTGAACTTAACCTAACGCCTGTGGCGAGTCGGTGACACCGACAACCCGGTCTGTTTGCCCAACTTTGGCAAAGGCCTCCTCCATTTCTTTCCACTCAGGTCTGCTTAGCGCTTTCCTAGTCCATGTTTTTCCTGCTATGGTTTTAATTTCGTCTTCCCACCTTCGAAACTGTCTACCTCTTTTTCTTTTTCTACTTCTTGGGTACCAAAACACAATTACCAAAACCAAAAAACAACTACCTGCGCCGGCCCCAAAGAAGATTAATACAAGTATAGTAAGACTACGTGGCACGTGGTAAAACTTCAAAAAAGAGATACTATTACCAAAGATCAATAATAAAAATGTCTTTAACAATTAGAATCTGTAAACTTAACCGAATACTAAAGGATACGTACATATTAAAAAAAGTACTGTTAAAAACAAAACATGTGAAGCTATACATATTTTCGACAAAACCTCTAAAATAAATCCCTTTGACAAGTCTTCAGGTAATGCCCAAAACTGGTAAACTAGTCCAATAGTGTTATCAGTCCGTCCAGCTTTACTGTCGTAATGATACGCGTCCCCGTTGCGTGCTCAGCGTCTAACGAGGCACTGCAATCGGTGACGAAACCGAACACAAGGTGAATCTTACACTACAGTATAAAAGGTAATGTCACCAATCTACGGACATCACACTCACATCCTCTGTTCAACAGACAGACACTACCAAACCAACCAACATGTACAAGATCGTGAGTATTCAGTTTTTACTAATTTATTCAAATCAGTGCGTTTATTTTTGAAACAATCGGATGCCTTTGGATTAACCTGCAACTTATAGCAGTGGTGGCCCAATGATATCGGCCGCGACTTACAAGTTGTAGGTCGTGGGTTCGAGCCCAGGCCGACGCTTTAATTTGTGTAAATTATTTCATCATCAGTGCTTTCAAAACGGTGAAGGGATTCCGCCATGTCCTAGAACCAAAATTCAAAGACATGTGCCGTCCATCAACCCGTACTGAGCCCGCGTGGTGGATTACGGCCCAACCCTTCTCACAGAGAGAAGGCCTGTGTCCCAGCAGTGGGAATATTAAAAGGCTGATGATGATAAAAGCGATTTTATTATCCTTATCTCATTGTTTGTTTTCTTATATTAATATTGATTATAATGTTCTTCCAGGTATTCTTCCTCGCTACCCTGGCTTTGGCTGCCGCCAAGCCCAGCGCAGTGGCCGCTCCTCTGGTCGCCGCAGCCCCCTTGGTTGCAGCACCTGCTCCTTTCGTCACCGCCTCCAGCTCTCAATACGTCGCCAGGAACTACAACGGCTTGTACGGTGCCGCTGCCCCATTGGTCGCTGCTCCTGCTCCAGTTGTGGCTTCCCCATACGTCGCTGCTCCATACGCTGCTGCCCCATACGTCGCCGCTCCATACGCCGCTGCCCCATACGTCGCTGCTCCATACGCCGCTGCCCCATACGCCGTCGCTCCTGCGGCGAGGATCGCTGCTGCGCCATACGTAGCTGCTCCTGCTCCAGTCCTGCCCGGTTACGCCCGGTATGCTGCCGCCGCTCCTGCCTACGCGGCGTCTCCTTACTTCGCTCCCTCAGCCCCTCTTATCGCCCTTAAGTAAACTATGACTGAATCTTAGCCCATTTTTTATACTGAGAAATATATAACTATGTCTTAAATATGTTTTTTTTTTTGTGAAAAATTGATTACACAATCTATTTATAGGATAACAAAAAGGTATTGCGCTTAGACTGCTACACTTAATTTTTAAAATAGCAACTCAACTTATCACTACATTACAACACAATAATATCAATTAAGTATTCATTTAGGCATTGACTCACATGTTCCACAATTATTTAAAATTCATTACCAAAATGAATTAAAAGATCGTCCGTCTGTAGTCTTGTCATATCAAGCCATACAAGGCGCATGTTATTGTACGTGATCCAAGTCGTGTGTTTAGTTTCAAGGAAGTTCGCCAGTCCTTGGCAAAAGTAAGTAATTTACCTACGAACAAATAGCGCGGTACATGTTACATAAAGAAGCCGCAGAACAAAAGGAAAATTAGAGTGGCCTATTTCTGTACAAAGCGATAATGTTTTGATAAACATATCTAAGTACGTAATCACCGAGAAAAATACTTGTTTGTAGGTCTTCCCAGGCATCGATTTGCTTTTTCCGCAAAAATGTATGAATGGAATGTAGACTAAAATTATCATAATTTAGGGAATGGATACAATGGTAACCTAAACGACGAATGGCTGTACCCACTTATAGGCTTTCCTTTATAAGATTGTTGTGAAGGAAGTCTAAGAGAACTACGCAGTTCTAGCTACTTAGGCACCCACATTGATTCGTGAACTAAGTGGTTTCTTTTTCTTTCTACTTATTCTAATTTAATTTCAGTTCACGTTATTTGAAGAAATAAAGTACAGACTTTATTTACTATGTCAAAGTATTTTTAAGTGCTTTAACATCTGTAATACTTGCCGGTTTGTTAACGGAATAAAATAATGCAAAAATGTGTGGAAATTACAATTCAAATTAGACAAGGAAATGCAATGGATAATAATTAATCAATCTGCCTAGCCTTTTCCCAACTATATTGGGGTCGGCTTCCAGTCTTACCGGATTCAGCTGAGTACCAGTGTTTTACATGGAGCGACTGCCTATCTGACCTCCACAACCCATTAACTGGGTAACACGGCACCCCTTGGCAAGACTGGTGTCAGATCTCAAGCTTCTGACTACCCATAACGACAGTCAAAGATCTTCAAATGACAGCCGGGACCAACGGCTTAACGTGCTTTCCGAGGCACGGAGGAAACACGTTATGTTGAAATGGTCACCCATCCACAGACCGACCTCGTCAAGCGTTGCTTAACTTTGATGATCTACCATTGCGGCTGTTATTATTTAGCCACGAGCTCCTCAATGGATAATAATTAATAATCAATGAAAATCATTTTAAATATTTAAATAGTGCATCATACCTAATCTGTACAGTTGTACCTACACGTACAGGCGTTAAAAAGTATATATCTCTCAGATCTGCATTGCATGGGTGGCTTTGGCGAACTCCTTTTCCAAAGAGTAGGCTCGCATGTGATGACTATTTCACCCGATGGTAAGCGATGATGTGGTTGATGGTAAAGCACGCTTGCCTTGAAGTAACCCATTTTACTGTTGACTTAAAGACCTCCAAGTTGTAACTTTCTACATTTGGCATCGACCGGTTCAATTATCCCAATATTAGCCTTAAATTAAAATATAATCTAGAATTACTAGAAGCGTCAAATATAGTCTCGGGTTAAAATTAAAAGCCTATGCCGAAAAACTACAAAGTCAAAGACAAGCACGAAGAGTAGGTGGTAGATGATAGTTAGTTTCAGATGTACAGCCACCCTGGTACACGCTCATTTCACCGGTTATGTTCAAGTTTTATGTTATTCGGGTAATCTATTCTGGCACAACTTTGTGCATTATAGGTACCTTAATGTTTAGAACGTATTCATTAAGTACCACAACTAAAAAGTGAAAAATAAAAACTTTTTACAAAAATATATAACCGACTTCCAAAAAAAATACTACAAAGTGAAAAAATATCTTTAATTTCGGCAGTCAGTGTAAAAAAACGAAGAAACAGAATCAGGAACACCGACTGCCGAAATTGAAGTTATTTTTCACTTTATAGTAGATATTTTTTTTGATAGTCGGTTGATTTTTTTTCATATTTACCTACATATAAAGTAAGCAGCTAAAACATGCTCAACTTTCAAGTCACATGCTATGCATGCAATAAGATTTAACCCTACGTCAAACGAAACGTAGAACGGGGGCGAATCGTGGGCGGTATTTTAGTCAAGCCCGAGATTCTAAAACAATTTAATAAAAACGGTGAAATCTGTACACAATCTTACTGAGTGAGTCACGTGGACTAAAATGTGTTTTGTAAACTTTTCTTTCACTCTTTGCCATTTGTCAAACACGTGCGGCTTTGAAACAGGACCTCCTTAGTTCTCCTTTGTGTAAACAAGTTAATACCTGCGTACATGAATGCTTTTGCAATTCTGTATATTTAACCTGTGGTCTTGAATTATAGTTTTACAATAATAAGTTATTTAATAAAATTGTTTATTGTGTCTCAAACGGTTATATTTAAAAATGTGAACGAGACAGCCCCAGAAAGTAATTATAAATACTTGTGTTGGGGTGGTCTCGCTTCTTCCGTTATTAGATAGTTAACAATATTGAGACATTATAAAATTTAAATTAAGAACTGCATTTTTAAGGACACCTAGGAATAATGACCTATAAAGTAATTAGCAGCTCTGTGTAGTGTGTAATTGTGAGAATGTGTATCTGTGTTAGTGGGTTTGTATGTGTGTGTTGTTTGTGGGTTTGTGTGTATTTGTGTGTATGTTTACGTTTTTGCTGATAGTGGCATTATAATCGAAGTTGAAAAATACCAACTATGTAATTACAAGGTATACTCGTAACATTGTGTTAAAGAATAGGCTTATGTTTAACTTACCACCAGATATAGTAACATATAACAGACAAAAATAGTAAATGATCACCAAAATTAAACCCGCATCTTATTGTAAAATTATAACCAAAGTTTTAACATCTCGCTATCCTGTTTAGGCAAAATGACTCCAAATAAATCATTGTTAACCCAAAAGTAGTAAATGATCACCAAAAGTAGTAAATGATCACCAAAATTAAACCAATGACCAAAAAGATTATAAAATTTCTGGGAGCAACTTGGAAGTAGCGCTCGCCGGCCGCTGCCGCGGCACCGCTCGCTTTGCTCGCTCGGCTCGCGCGCGGTTGGTCACAGTTCTAACCTAACCTAACCTATTTTACAACATTAAATAGCGCAATAATTTGCTATTAAAATTTGGTGATCAATTTACTAAATTTGGTGATCATTTACTATTTTTGTCAGTATATTACTAGATTTGGTGGTTAGGGGTTATCGTCACAAAGTTTTTTTTGGTGGTCATTATATTTATTCCCTAAAGAATATAAGTATTCATGTAAGTCTGGCTAGAATATGCTTTGTTTTTAGGGTTCCGTACCCAAAGGGTAAAAACGGGACCCTATTACTAAGACTTCACGATCCGTCTGTCTGTCTGTCTGTCTGTCCGTCTGTCTCCAGGCTGTATCTCATGAACCGTGATAGCTAGACAGTTGAAATTTTCACAGATGATGTATTTCTGTTGCCGCTATAACAACAAATACTAAAAACAGTATAAAATAAATATTTAAAGGGGGCTCCCATACAACAAACGTGATATTTTTGCCGTTTTTTGCTCGATATTAATAACGGCAACAGGTAGACGCTTGAAATATTCACAGAATGTTCAGTTGTATATTTACTTCAAAAAATAATAATTAATAAATTAAAATAAAATAAATTAAGGGGGGCTCCCATACAACAAACGTGATTTTTATGCAGTGTTTTGCGATAATGGTACGGAACCCTTCGTGTGCGAGTCCGACTCGCACTTGGCCGGTTGTTTTCATATGTTATAGTTTTTAACCACGTTTATCACTTTTTTGCAATGATGCGAGACCTCGTGATGTAACTTTAGTTTTACGTTAATTTTATTGTATATGTAGGCTGATTGGCATACATACTGACGCCTTGCAAAAACAGTACGTACCCGTGGTGAGTAAGCTACAATATCTTTATGCCTCCAAGGCTGGCTTTCTGGGTTAACTAGAATGTATTTGTGTAAATAAAGAATGATGTTTATAAGGTATAGTTTTCTTAATGATAATTAGAAACCTTGTAAGGCTAGACTGAACGGGCGATCGTTCATGGTGTTTTCAGCCGACAAAAGCGAAAAACTTAAAATTTTGACAATTTTCAGTAGCTTTTGCCTGGCAATGGCAACAGGTACTCAACAGCATTTACTCTGTGAAAGTATTAAAAGAGAATCTTACCAACAATTGCCAGATAAAAAAAAACCGGCTAAGTGCGAGTCAGACTCGCGCACGAAGGGTTCCGTACCATTACCGCGAAAAACGGCACAAAAAAAACACGTTTGTTGTATGGGAGCCCCATTTAAATATTTATTTTATTCTGTTTTTAGTATTTGTTGTTATAGCGGCAACAGAAATATATCATCTGTGAAAATTTCAACTGTCTAGCTATCACGGTTCATGAGATACAGCCTGGTGACCGATGGACAGACAGACAGATGGATCGCGGAGTCGTAGTAATAGGGTCCCGTTTTTACCCTTTGGGTACGGAACCCTAAAAATATGACAGCTGTGATAAGAAGTATGCTTCATCAACCATCGTGCTTAATCAGTTTGATCGTCGACTAAAGACAGATTGAAAGAAAAGTCGTCAAGGGGCGAAACATTGTAAATAAAAAACCGGCCAAGTGCGAGTCGCACACGAAGGGTTCCGTACCATTATCGCAAAACACTGCAAAAAAATCACGTTTGTTGTATGGGAGCCCCCCTTAAATATTTATTATATACTGTTTTTAGTATTTGTTGTTATAGCGGCAACAGAAATACATAAACAGTGAAAACTGTCTAGCTATCACGGTTCATGAGATACAGCCTGGTGACAGACGGACAGACAGACAGACAGACGGATCGCGAAGTCTCAGTAATAGGGTCCCGTTTTTACCCTTTGGGTACGGAACCCTAAAAAAGCAGTTGACTTTATGGAAAACGTTTCCATTAATAATCCAACAAAGGTTGTTAGAATTCCATTCCGCGTAAAGTTGTACTAGTACGTCAGAAGAAACGTGTTGACATTTCAAAAATAAGGAGTTTGTTGACGAAACTCGTTAAAATATTTTTGTAACTGGAGCTTTCCATTTATTAAAATCTGTATAGCTTGTTGCCTTGAATTCACCTGACGCCATTTAAAATAAAATCCATTACCTAGTCGATACCCACTCAATATTACAATAAGCAATTTAAGGTGTATCCTTTCGCGGTACCATTTCTCCGTATCGGCGGCGGCGGCGGTGGCGCGCACTTCTGAATACCAATCACTTGGACTAGTGACGTGCAACACTAAGCCAATTACAATGCGATACGTACTTGGTGATTCTGTTCGTTCGCATAATATCGGGGGCGGCCTTCATCCGTGAACTAATTCACCGAATAGTTATTTACACAAGTAAAATTTAAAAAGCCTCGACACATTTTTATTTCATGCTACATAATCTATCTAGAAATTATGGCACGATATCTTGCGAAAATACCGCGATTCAAACAGTAAAACGACCATAACTTTTGAACGGATGACAATCGGTTTATCAGTTTACGGGCTATGATGCCACAGACAGATACACAAATACACAAACACACAGGTACACACGTCAAACTTATAAAACCCCTCTTTTCCGTCAGGGTTTAATAATTAATGTTTCGTATGTTTCACGTTTCACACCAAAATTCGGTATACTAAACTAATATTATCCCACGGACACCACCAGGCAAAGGTGGGAGACCATAGCCTTCCACTGTTCTTGATATTTTGTCTTTTCTGACCAATGAGTCATAAACGCCTCTAACTAATATTTTAAAGGATACAAATAAGCTGGGGATCCTTGCAAAGATCCTTGATGCACTAGAGTCGATCGAAGAGCGGGCCAAGGAGCCTCTTGGCCCGCTCTTCGATCGGCGATGAGGCACTGGTTAAGTCAAAGCGCCAGAGTCTTGAACATCGTCGCCGAGTTGCCAGCTTGTCGGTTTTTTATCGATTGCATTTCGGGGAGTGTGCGATGGAATTGCATGATCTAATTCCGCCCAGCCCGTTTCATCATCGGACTACCAGACGCACGGCGATGCGCCATCGGTACATAGTGGACATCCCACCCATACGCACTAAACGTTTTGAGAATACTTTTATTATGCGTACAGCTAAGGAGTGGAATTCCCTGCCGGAGTCTATGTTTCCCGATAGCTACAATCTCGGGGTCTTTAAGTCAAGAGTGAATAGGTTACTACTAGGCAAGCGTGCTCCATCGTAGACCACATCATCGCTTACCATCAGGTGAGATAGTGGTCAAGCGCGGGCCTATAATAGATAAAAAAAAAAAAAAGACGTGTGGCACTCGGGGACTGCCGCGGTAAAGCTATTGCATAGCATTTTGTATCAACTTATGCAATTATAGTTCTCGAAAATGGCTTTATCACATTGTACTGGGATCGGTCCATCATCACTGACAGGACTATTGTAGCCAATAAGCCTGATATTGTGGTGGTGGACCGAATCGAGAGGCGTACAATGATTGTTGACATTACCGTCCCGCATGACTTCGGCTTTCACGAGGTTCCCCGTGAAAGCCGAGAAAGATAAGCAAATCAAGTATCTTGACTTGGCTCGCGAGGTTGTCGACATGTGGGATGTGGAAACAGCGATCATTGTACCGATAGTCGTGTCGGCCAATGGCTTAATATCCACGAGCCTTGAATAATTATTATTATTATTATTAATAATAATATTGTTATATTATTATTAATTATTAATAATAATTATTATAATTATTAATAATATTGTATTGTAACTACCGGAGACATATAATGAAGGATGGGACGGTTGACGTGTGTCGGGCATGCCACCGCCCAGGAGAATCCATCCGACATATTATCTCTGGTTGCTCTCGTCTGGCTAACGGCGAATACTTACACAGGCATAACCAAGTGGCCAGGATTATTCACCAGCAACTTGCTTTGAAGTACAATCTAGTGGAATCGGAGGTACCGTATTACAAGTATGTGCCCGACCCAGTTCTCGAAAATGACCATGTCACGTTGTACTGGGATCGGTCTATCATCACTGATAGGACTATTGTTGCTAATAAGCCGGATATAGTGGTGATAGACCGATTAGCGCGCCGCACAATGATAATCGATGTCACAATCCCGCATGACGAGAACCTCGTGAAAGCTGAGAAAGAGAAACAAATTAAGTATCTTGACTTAGCACACGAGGTTGTCGACATGTGGAATGTGGACTCGGCGGTCATTGTGCCGATTGTCGTTACGGCCAACGGCCTGATGGCCAAGAGCCTCGACGACCATCTGTCGAGGCTTTCATTGGGCGGTTGGATCAAGGGTCTGATACAGAAGGCAGTACTCCTCGATACGGCTCGCATTGTGAGGAGGTTCCTGTCTCTGGAACCCTAACCACCGGTAGCTTGGACCCTGCTCCCGATACCGGTTGGCCTCTATTTTTTATATTTTTAAATGTTTTTTTTTGTAATTTATTTAATAAAAATATTTAAAAATGTAATAAATAAGAAAAAAAAGCAATAAAGGACATAATATTGTTATTATTTATATTATTTATTTTATTTAACCATTAATGTACACACACATAATAAATAGACAAGAATAAGGAACAGAAAATAGGTACAAAGGTATGCTTATTTCTAACGAAATCTCTTCCAGCATACCTGCGAGAGGAGAGTTGCAAAAAAAAGATATGTAGACACCGTGTGTAGAACGATAAAAAGAAAAATATATTAAACAATTCACAATAAAGAAGAATACTGTATAGATAATTAATATATACTCTTATATACATGCATATTATTAAATTAAATATTACAATAATAAATACTAACTAATATCATAAATACTTAAATAATAATACATATTAATATGCAACTAAGACGGAATGAAAAGATAATGCTCTTTCACTCTCTTTTTAAAAACTGCAAGAGTTTGGCAGTCCCTAATATCAGGCGGTAACGAGTTCCACAACCGCACCGCGTGCACAGTAAAGGAGTAGGAGTAAAAGTCGGTAGTGTGGGAAGGTATTTCAAGGAGATGCTTAAGATGCGACCTGCAAAGTGCATCGGAAGGACGGGAGTAGGAGAAGCGTTCGCGGAGGTAAGAAGGCATTTTAGGGTTGTGAAGGACTTTAAATAGCAAACACAAAATCCGAGAGTTCCTGCGAAGTCGAATAGGGAGCCACTTGAGCATTTTGCGAAAGCCTGAAACATGGTCATACTTTTTGAGATTGAAAACAAAACGAATACATATATTTTGCAAACGCTCAAGTTTATTTAAAAGGTCCTCGGTGGCATCCAAATAACAGGCGTCGGCGTAGTCAATGATGGGCTGAATAAGAGTTTGGGCAAGGGAAATTTTGGTGTTCAAGGGCAAAAAGCTCTGGAGGCACTTCAGCGAGTGGAAAGTGTAGTGCACCTTGCGACTGACTTCAGCGACGTGGGCAGTCCATGATAAATAAGAGTCCATGATCACCCCCAAGTTTTTAGCTGTCCTAGCGTTTTCAATTTGAACTCCATTCAAACTGAGAGAAGACAGCACCGCAACATCCAGCCTGTTTCGCATATGCCTACCGCCGATAACCATGGCCTGAGACTTCTTAGGGTTGATTTACAGCCCAAAGGACCGTGACCACTCCCCAATTAATTCCAGGTCACTGTTAATGGCGGTCACTGCGGCTTCTGCATCTTGAATAGGAAAATGATGGTAAAGCTGCAAGTCGTCAGCATAGAGATGGAAGTTACACGAGATTACTCTAGTGACAGAGTTAATAAAAATAGAAAAGAGAAGAGGAGAGAGAACGCCACCCTGTGGCACACCCGCAGTAAGAGAGCACCAATCCGAAGAACTCTCGTCGAGGTGTACCCGCTGCGAGCGGCCTCCAAGATAGGAGTTGAACCAATCAATAGTGGAAGAGGAGAAATTGAAAGATTTAAGGATCCCAAGAAGGATATCGAAGTCAACAGAGCTGAAAGCGCTGCTGAAATCGAGAAGTACAAGTAAAGTAAGAGATTTGTGGTCCATAGCCCGGCGGATATCGTCAGTAACCTTTAAAAGAGCTGTAACAGTGCTGTGACCGGGCCGGAAACCAGATTGAAAAGGACTAAGAAGATCATTATTAGAGAGAAACAGAGACAATTGCTGATGGACAATGTGCTCAAGAACTTTGGAAAGATAAGGAAGTATGGAAATGGGTCTGAAATCGGTCAGTGTGACCGGGTTAGGGATTTTGGGTAGTGGAATAATATGGGCTAGCTTTCAAGCATCGGGAACAGTGCAAGAAAACAAGGAGAAGTTAAAAATGTGGGTCAAAACGGGAAGTAATGTGGAGAGGATAGGAGAAATCATTCTTGAGCAAAGCCCGTCATTCCCAACAGCGGAGGAGGAGATAGCACAAATAGATTTTTTGACATCACTTTCACTCACAGGACTGAAATCGAAAGACGAACACCGCGGCACTGGCAAAACGGAAAGTTTATTTAATGTCGATAATTTGACGTGTGGATCCAACGTCACGGGTGAAAGTGAAAAATGTTTGTTTAGAGCACACACGTCAATGCCTTTGCTAGAAGCGGCAGGAGACTTACCAATGCCGACAGTTTTCAAAAACTTCCAGACTTCAGAGGAGTTCCGGTTGTCAAGAGAATTATGGAAGTAGCGTCTCTTTGCATCTCTACACATACGACTACAGCGATTACGCATCTCTCTACACGAACTCAGGTTGTGCTCGGAAGGACGGCGCTTTAACCTCCTTTTAGCTCGGTCTCTAACTGCCATTGTTGAAAATGTGAAACTCAACTAATAAAACCACCTGCACGCTGTTGTTGGAAGAGATTTACAAAATATTAAAGATAAAAAAAGCAATCGAGAATATCAGTCATCACAACAAACTAAAATAAACGCACAGTGTAACGAAACGTAAAACAGGAATTATGAAATTGACAGATGTCAAATGTCATCATGTCAAGATTGTCAACTGTCAAGTAAAATATAAAGGTAAACAAATAAAAATAAAACAACTACCGGCAGACATTCAGAGTGAAAAGTAAATAAAATAGATGTTACAGCAAAGATTGTAAGGTTAGAATAATAGAAGAAAAAACAAGTCCAAAAGTGTACCGACATGACTTGTTACGTCATTACTAAGTGGCCGAATTAAAATATGTACGGGGATCAAACAAATGAAACCGTAGACTCAGCGACGGGTCTTCCTCATAATCTTCGCTCTAGGCGTAGCGGTTTTAGGCAAAGTGGCAGCGGCAGCAGGCCCAGGATCGTTGGATGAACCAGCACTGGCTGCAGTGGGAAATAGCGCGATTAATGACTGAAGCTCACCCATTGATGCAATCTTCCGGCGAGACTTGTCAGGAGTTTATGATTAGGATTATTATTATTATACATAACGAGGCGTCGGGATACCGGGCTGTTGCATCTGGCTGCTGATTCGTGACCTCGTCAGCACGGGAATTCATAGTGGGCGTTAAACTTCAGGAAATCGTTTAAAAGAATACACTGTAGCGTTGACTGCTCACTGTTTTAATTATACAGACACTTCAATTACTTAAACAATTAAGGACTGCACTAATAATTTTCTATTTAGAGCCAATGGGTTTGCGAGTGTTCAAAATGTGCAACGCCTGACAACCATTTTTTCTCCATAAATTGACATAACGTTCGCCCATCATGACAGACGCAACTCCATTCGGTGTTACCCGCTCTTAATTAAAGTCAATATTTAAAATAACAGAATAATGACCAATGTTTAAAGAATAACAACATAAACTACAGTTCTCCAAATTATCTGATTTTCATTGTATAATAACGTCACGCGCCGTTACGGCCGTCCTGCGTCTTCACCCGTCCTCGGGTGAATAGTTTATCTCATCAATCATCATCTGTGGACAATCATAAAACAGCTCAAGTAATCAACTTAACGTTCGGTCATTCTGACCGTTTTGAATCAAACACCACAATATCACAAAGAGCAATCACAGTTATTGGATAACACAAAACACCGTTACGAGATTACCACACAGGCTGAGGCCACATAGGCTAGTTCCGAACTGGCTAGTGCCGCACAGACTATTGCCATACTATAATGCCATACTAGCTATTGCCACACAGGCTGGTGCCACACATGCTGATGCCACACAGGATGATGCCACACAGGATGATGCCACACAGGCTAGTGCCACACAGGCTGATGCCACACAGGCTAGTGCCACACAGGCTAGTGCCACACAGGCTAGTGCCACACAGGCTAGTGCCACACAGGCTAGTGCCACACAGGCTAGTGTAGTGCCACACAGGCTATTGCCACACAGGCTATTTTCACCAATGCTTAATGTTAGCAAAGGCCTTCATAGTAAACAACACGCACAACAACACAATTCACCTGCGCCGTTATCGGCTCTTTCTGACTATACACTATTAGTAGGTGCTTCCAAACCTACATTCAACTCCAATAGAACGTAGCACTCTGGCATAGGTCGTATGCGATCATGTGCATACTTATATGTCCGATTAGAGTTCAATGATTTTAGTAAATACCTGTCAATCACCTGATAAAGCCCCTTAAATTAGTTTCCCCCTTAAATTAGCCCCTTTTGTTTTATTGCGCTACTGATTTTTTTATAACACATAGTCACCTACTTTAAAATTTCTTACTTTTGCTTTATTTTTGTCAAATCTAGCTTTTTCTACAATGGCGTTTGTCTTTATTTGCTGCGCCGCGCTCTCTAACCGAATCTAAGTTAAATCTGTCTCGTCCGTATCTAACGTCATAAGTTGTAACAGTGTTGTAGCAACTTTACCTATAAATAGTTCCAGGGGACTTGCTTTTACTCTACTTTTGGGATCGATCGTTGGACATCAGCTAAGGGTAAGGGATTTTGTGATAGAAAATCAACTTGACCCGTATTTTTACGTTGACGGTGTTCAATATCAAACTTAAAAGTTTGTAAAAAGCACCACCATCTATGCACTCGCGCAGTAAGATCTACTTTTGACTTAGACGCTTTGACTGCATTGCAATCAGTCACTACTGTAAATTTTCGCCCATGTAAATAATGACGAAAATGTTTTACAGCATTAACTACTGCGAGCGTCTCTAACTCGTAAAATTGATACCTGGACTCTGCGCTAGAGGTTCGACGGCTGTAGTATTCAATCACGTGCAGTTTACATTAAATTTTCTGCATTAATATAGCGCCATAACCCCATAGCGCTGGCGTCAGTGTGCAACACTATCTGCTTGGTAGGTTCAAAAATTGACAAAACTGGTGTCTGTTAGTAAGTTAATGATTTCTTGTCTAATAACTTCAAGTGCTGGAGTCCAACTAACTTTTCCTTTACCGGATGTGAGTCGGTAAAGAGGGGCAGTTTTCTGTGAGAAACCTTGAATAAACTGTCTAAAGTAAGAAGCTAATCCTATGAATTGCCATAACTATGTTACAGTCTCAGGCGGTGGAAGTTCTGTTAAAGCTCTGTTTTACGTGGATTTGGTTTTGTTTTACCAGCAGACACGTGGTACCCTAAGAATTCCGCAAAATAATCCGCCTAACTTCAAGCAATGAAAGTAATTGACGTTTATACTCAGCAGGAATATTAGTATTGATATTCAAAAAATTGCAAATTATCTCGCCTACATCACAACCTAAAACTGTTCTAATTTTCCTCAAAACAATTTGGCTTTCACAAACTTCAACCGGAAATCCCATTGATAGCAAGTCCCTTCCAATCATAATCGAATCAGAGATACAATAGTCTGGCACGATGATTGGCCTATACCTATTAATGTCACCGAGGTATGATGACGCTTGCCTGGGAGTCTATTTGCTAAACTTTCTTTGACTAGAGAGCACTAGGCGCCGGAATCAAAACAAAATAAAAACTTCTCACCGGATTCAACTGCTAGGTGATCAGTGGCTGACTTCATAGTGCAGTCATTCACCCGGTGCTCTACGTTGCAGCTACCAATCTTGGTGTCTTTTTTCGGGCAGCGAGTGGCGATGTGACCTGGTTCGTTGCAGTAGTAGCACGTAGGCAACGAAGTTTTGTTTGGTACACTGCTATCTTGAGTATCTTGATGTTTATTGGTTGATGAAAACTGAGGTTTGAGATTAGTGCTGGTATTACGCGAGTCTTTGGAGCGGCATTCGTTTGCCATGTGGCCTAGTCTGCCCCAATTGTAACATTTTTTTTTCGGTTCACATCGCGGTTTCTTAGCGTCACTGCAAATATTAGACTTTTCTGGCATCGGAGGGCCTCTTTTTCGATAGGTACACGCCATTAGTTCTTGTAGTAATTTCATTCTAGTATCAATTTTTTCAGTGTATACTAATCTTTGCTACCGTGGTTCGATTTTCACTGCGTGAGCCAGAGTTACAGCAATCGCAATTTGTTCGATCGATAAAGAATGCCATTGGTTCATTAATGTACTCAGGAATCGAGTAGTATAGGCTGACATGCACTCTCCGTCTTTTGGACTTTCATTAAAGAGTCTACACATGGTGGCAGCTGGAGTCTCGACGTAATCAAACCGAGCAAGAAATATTTTTTTTTAACTGAGGCCAGGTTATACCAGCAAAACTGTTTTGAACTAACCACGTAGCTGCTGCGCCCTTAAAAGTGCTTTGCTCATGGCGATTATCAGGCGATTATCACTGGATAATTGTTTTTCTTGCATGCATAAGTCTACAGTATTACACCATGACCTGGTATCGGCATCTTGAGAATCAGGATTGAATTCGGGGAATGCTAGCATTGTATCAACCGTGTTCGTGTCCTCTATAGCACGATTAATTCCATCATGCTACGTTGTTGCATTTCAAACAAAGTTTTCCAACGGTCGCATTCACTATTTAGGTTAGAAACAATACTTTAACCTGTTTCACGTTCCTAGGAATTCCCTGGTAATCCCACTTCTGATAACGAGGCGTCGGGATACCGGGCTGTTGCATCTGGCTGCTGATTCGTGACCTCGTCAGCACGGGAATTCATAGTGGGCGTTAAACTTCAGGAAATCGTTTAAAAGAATACACTGTAGCGTTGACTGCTCACTGTTTTAATTATACAGACACTTCAATTACTTAAACAATTAAGGACTGCACTAATAATTTTCTATTTAGAGCCAATGGGTTTGCGAGTGTTCAAAATGTGCAACGCCTGACAACCATTTTTTCTCCATAAATTGACATAACGTTCGCCCATCATGACAGACGCAACTCCATTCGGTGTTACCCGCTCTTAATTAAAGTCAATATTTAAAATAACAGAATAATGACCAATGTTTAAAGAATAACAACATAAACTACAGTTCTCCAAATTATCTGATTTTCATTGTATAATAACGTCACGCGCCGTTATACATATATATTTATATTTAGTTTCGTAGAGTCGTACAATACGTCTTATCGCACACAACGCCGTGTCGAAGACTGCCGAACTGAAACGACGTTAGACGATGCACGGCCTTCAAGCCACACCTCCTTGCCCGTCGGAGTGGGGAGCGTGAGGTTTTTTTCGTTACGGAATTTCTGGATTCGGTCCCCGCGCTCAAGGCCCGCGATAGAAGCTATGCAATAGCTTAAAAAATATTTTTCTAATTATTTAAAGGCAATAAAAAGAAGGATCCGAACATTCTTACACTGATAGAAATTTACATTATCGCTGATTGCCACTAGCAACATTTTATTTCGAAAATGCCTCAGTTCCAGTGTAAAAGCGAATCGTTGATATTAGTGAAAAAAACTTTTTAACAAAAAAAAACTCAAAATCGGTCCACAATTGGCGGAGTAATAGCATATCAAACATACAAAAAACATACAGTCGAATTGAGAAACTCCTTCTTTTTTTGAAGTCGGTTGAAAAGTAGAATTCATAAAAAGTTTAAAATATGTACTAACCGACGGCAACAAAGGCTTTATTTAATTTTACACTTTGAATAAAATAAAAACGAATTCCAAGTATTCTTTTCTTATGTCAACTTGGAGAGAGAACAGCTAAAAATATCCGGTACAGAGTCATTTTTAAAAGCGTGAATTCGCAAAACAGTAATAATCAGAAAAAGTTTATCCTTGGTGTTTTAATTAATTGTATATTAATCATGAGATTTTAGCATGGCAATAGCCCGAAGCAACAAGAGGATATTACTTAGCTATGGCCTTAATTTGGATAATTCAATGGCAAACCTTTTTACCAATTGAATCCTGATCGAAACGCAATCCTACTTCCCACTATAAATATGAAATCTTGTATATTTGGATGATTTTTTAATCAATCACGTCTTTACGGTTGAACAGTATTGGATGGAACTCTGCTCACAGATAGACCATGACCATGAATATAACATAGGCCTTTTTATCCTGTTAGTACGTGCCTATGAGATAATTTTTGACTTTCACGCGGTCCAAGGTAGTTATTAATAAGTTATAACATTTGATATTGGCATAGTGCGTTTTAATTTGAAGTCATCTCGTTATTTAATCGGGTCTCAACATAACTGGCAAAATTAGGGTTTACACAACCTCATGCTATGACCATTAAGCATATATATTACTTCGGTAACTTAAACCTTAACTTATTCATCATCATATCAGCCGAAAGACGTCCACTGCTGGACATAGGCCTCCCCCAAGCGTCGCCACATTGACCGGTCCCGTGCGTCTCGCAACCAGTGGATCCCCGCAATGTGCCCTGCCCACTGCCACTTATGTTTGGCAATTCTTCGGTTTATGTCGGTAACCCTGGTGTAACTTATTCAATTCTCTCGTAATTCCCTCAAAATAAGCATGAGAGTCGGTTTCTTAGCTCATATATTATGAACTGTCTCAGTAAACCAATACCGAATTGTTGGTCCGACAGTGATTTATCGAGTGGCAAGCATTTACCGAAGTGATTGACACTCATTCATTTTATGCACATATCCTGTATTAGGAAATAGTAACTTAAAGATCAAAACAGGTTCATGCAAGGGCGTCGCCAAGGGCGGGGGGGCGAGGGGGGCAGGTAGAAAGTAAAGCCCCTGGAGATTCAAGAAATGTATAATGTTCATGCATGGAGTACTGTTCTCATCTCTGGGACGGATCTGCCAAATACCAGCTTGATGCCCTAGAGTCGATCGAAAACACTAACGTAACAATAACGTATACGTCAGTTTGACATATGTCGCAGAGATCAAGCTATCTTTTATGAAGTATAAGTCAACACAAATCCAATCCAACAAATCTAGCCGTTGTTGATGTCCTACAAGAGATATTTTTTTACCGAAACGGGAAAAGCTTTGAAAAATTTAATTGATCTACCGTGCACTACGTATGCGGTAGAGCGATAGTTTAGTAGCCTCAGGCGATTAAAAACTTGGTTATGGACCACTATGGGGAAAATCGCCTCAATTGTCTGGCAACATTATGAGTGTGCACAGAAAACTTACTAATGAAAACTTAGATTTCCAAAATTAAGTAGTCGTGTTTAAATTAAGTTTGAAAAATAGGATATTGATCGACTAGGTACTTTATTATTAAAATCTTTTAATTGTCAATGGACCGTCTGTTTGCCTTCAAAGTCATTTTATTCTAATAATATAATAAATATTATAACTTTGTTTACAATTTTTATTTATTGTACAGTCAAGAGCTCGTGGAGCGTTACTCATTGGACTTTGTACCGTTCTTATTACTATCGCCATAGGGGTAAAACTCGCACTACCAGTGTAAAGATTATGTGCTTTTGATGGTATTTAAAATTGATACTTTGCCCATCCTCCACATATCAACAGCCCCTCCTCCGTGGTCCATCAAATAGCAACGGCCTTGGGTTCATGCCTGCACCGTATCGATATTTCTTGATTTAAAAAAGACCACAGATATAGTAAACACAAGCTTGTGACAACTACTTACATCTCGCGAAGAATCGCTAGATGTAAATCCTTCCAAAAAGGAACAAATCTTAAAAATATTAGAGTAATGAACTCGATTACATTCCTCATAATAACTTATTAAAATAAAATTAGTTTAAATTATTTGAGGACACAATTGTGTATGCATTGCACAACAAAAAAAATCGCAAAATGTAAGTAACTAATGAATATTATTTAGAACTGCCACTGTTAATTTTTGGCAGACCATCAATTCGGTTTACACCGTTTGCATATTGATAAACAGTCTACAATATGAATCACTGTTTTGTAACTTTGTAAAGGTACTTCTAGTTAAATATGTCTTTTGCTTACTAATAAGAAATGGGATTAGCTCATATATCCTATGATGTAAGGTTGATATCGCCATTGTCTTGTCATCCGCTAAGAGACGTGGTCACAAGACAGTAGAAGTTCTACAATGAGTAACCCAGAAAAGTAACGCCACGATTTTACTAGCAGTGAGGCAAAGCATGAGACTTTTTTTTTACTATGCATGTCCTCGAAAAGAGCGTTTGCCAAGCAGCCTTTTTTCACTAGTGCTTTTTACTTTTCGTTTCTTTTTTATTATTTTTAACTCCAACGTCAGCCACACGCATAGAATTTTTATTATTTGAGAAAAGTTTTAAAAATTAGTTAAGTACGGATTATCATTCATATAAAAGGTAAAATATGACTAATACTTCATTAAAGGCGATTTCAATTACTCTAGATTTAGGTTTGATTAATAAATTAATTTTAAATATTCATTAAATATGTTTAGAAGAACGTATATTTTGCTCGTGCCTTTTATCGTTACGAGGTGACAGCTACTAGCGCAAGTGATATGCCCGAGGACTATTAGTTAATCTGTGGATATGCTGAGCGCGCTTGAATAAGCCCGCCATTTTATAAATTTCTTGCTTGGTTCTGATATTTTTTTTTATTTCCGCGCACAATGCATAGTAAAATGTTGTATGATACACGTACGTAAGATGATTTTCGACTCGTGTCGGGACCAAAGAATGCCACGCATCGAGAATCACCTACCTTCTGCACTTGTAGCATAAATAACTATTATTTATTAGCTTATCCTCACACTAGAACGCCTTGCAGCAAATACACCAATGGAGCACTTTTGACTATTGGATTGAAAGGAATGCCAGTTAGGCAACTAAAAAACAAAACCGGCCAAGTGCGTGTCAGGCCACGCGCAGCAATAGGGTTCCGAAGTTGCATAATAATGCAGACTAAAAAGAGGGTTTTGTTGTTGTTACATGAACATTAGAACGGTTTCAGCGGCTCACAGTCTTGATGTTTTTTTAAATCTATATTCTCGCGTTTGACCACTATCTCGCCTGATAGTTAGCGATGATGTGGTCTACGGTGAAGCACGCTTGCCTAGATGTAATCTATTCACTCTTGACTTAAACTAAATAAGGACTAACTGATAACTGAAAAAGGAGTTATAAAATCCAACTTCGCAACTGAAGTTAGAAAAATGTTATCTATTTGAGTACCACCGCGGGTGCGAATTGCGAAAGGAGCCGATACGATACGAGCGCGCGTTAGAGCCACGGGGAATGGTATAGTTCGTTCCTGGATCCTTGCGTGTACGCTCCTTGTTTATTTCTCTTTCGGAATTAGAAAAAAATCGTATGTATTCACCTCTAATCTCCTCTAATACCGCAGATTAGAGGTGAATCCTCTAATCTGCGGTATTCACTATTTCACTATGCAAAGTTTTACGCTACTCAATTAGTGATGAAGTCGGGTCGAATATTGACTTTATAGAAGGATATCGACAAAAGAAAATTAGTAATTTGCTTGGAAATCGAATCTAATTTAACTTTACTTTTACGTTTTAATTACAAAACGTCGAAAATACTTCTGCACTAACACAAAATAGACTCCACCGCGCGCATGCGCCGTATGGACTACGGACTGGTACTGCCAACGACTCCGACCACTCCAATGCGTTATTCGAGTTTAAACATTATTAATTTAGAAATCATTATTATTAAGGATGTTTTGATTTTATTTTTGTATATTTTTACATGGTTCATAAGCACAAATTTACTATCTGTTTTACACAGCTAACAACGTTATTTAAGTAATTTTTCAATGGCATTTGTACAAAATATTTACTGTGCCAAGTACATTTTATAAGTTGGTCGACTATTAAACGTAAACTTGTAAAGCCTGTTATGATTTCATTTTTGTATATTTTTAAGTGGTTCGTAAGCATTATATTTCACTCTGTTTTACACAGCTATTAACTTTATTTAAGTAATTTTTCAATGGCATTTGTACAAATTTTTTACTGTTCCAAGTACATTTTATAAGTTGGTCGACTATTACTCGTAAACTTGTAAAGCCTTGTTACCCGTGATAATTTTCCTTTTAATTTCGTTATATTTACTACTGCCTTGAATTTTTTCACATAGCCAAGAGCAACCATTTCGCTGGCAGGGGGGGGGACACTTGACTCTAACATAAATTTGCTACTTAAAGCTTAATTTTACGCAAATGAATCTCTGAATCGAAAAATGGTTTTATCAAACCCATAATATTTTTGAATGGCCTATCCAACGATACCCACAAAAAAAATACATCCCCACTTTACGTCTATGGGAGGTAACCGAAAAAAAATGTTTTTTCATTATTTTATAATACCACTTTGTCGGAATTATTAATATGTATATACATGCCAAATTATAGCTTTCTAGTACTAAGATTCTCTGAACTAAGCTGCGGACGGACAGACGGACAGAGCGAAACTATAAGGGTTCCTTGTTGACTTCGGAACCCTAAAAACATCATTGAAAGGAATGTAGGTGGTGTAGAATAATATGCTCTAGCTACATATAAAGGATGTGTCATTGATAAGGATATATTAATTAACCAACGGTCCATATTGTCTTTTACCAAGTCTTACTGGTAAAAGTCCGAAATGCTCAAAGATAATACTAATTTCGGGCTTTGCCCAGCGATCACACGGTAAATCTTAGGACTTACCTCAGAGACTGGTAAATGTTGGAAAATTATGATTTCTGTAATAGACTTTGATACAAAATGATGAGAACAATTAAGAACTGAGTGATTAGCTACACCAAAGTTAGTATAATGAATTTTTTGATCGACTATTTTATTTACAATCCATTTGTTTCAATTTTATCCTCACACCCAGTACATAAAATATGTTAAATTTGTGCTCGACCCCAAAATATACTATCATCATCATTTCAATGGACATACGTCTACATGTCAATATAAAGCATCTCAAGAATCGATCATCGATCGGTTCCGTGTTTTTTGCAATTAAAAATTCCAAATGATAATTAGCTACAATAATAGGCTTGCTAAACTATTAATCTACTATTATTACCAAATAGTTTACCAGTAAGACTTGGTAAATCTTAAGTTTTACCGGTAATTGCTAGGTTTTACCGTAATTCAGTCTTTTACACATGCATATTTGTAAACTAAGTGGAATACACAGATCGATCATTAACGTCCATTACATAGAAAGTTCCTTTTATAGATACAATGATTAGTATTCCAATTATTGTCAGAGTTATGTTAATGTGATGTACAAGTGTATCACTTGACAAGAATGTGGAAAAAATATTCAAGTAGTACTTTGATTATTCCTTCTAGTTTCCAATCTGTTATGGAAATTATATGGCTCGAGATAATTCAAATGATTTCTAGTGATCGTTAACAGATGTAAATAGAACAGAATCGTTCTGCAGGTGTAACAAATCTATTTATTTACATGCAGAATGTCTCATTACTATAAGATATGTGGCTGTTTTACTTCGTGTTTTATCCATAAATTATAAACTAGCGACCGTTGTCTTTCCTAATGTTGTCATTGAATTCATTATCTATCGTTTATGTATATTAATCGATTGCTTGACTAACTTATTTTTGGTTTATTATTGTTTGTAACTTAGATATTTAATATACAAGATGTAGGTTGTGTTGTGTGTTTGGACGATCTTGAAGTTTATCGAAGTGGTTGTTGCTCTTATAGTCTTATCATCGCCTCGAGTAACTTCATTGAGATTCAATTTATGAATGAATTTACCAACTATACCGAACTTCTATCCAAGCTAAACGAGGCCTTCTTTAAGCCCGCTTAAAACGTCGTAGGCGGCAGAAAAATAATTAAATAAATTTGGTTTAAATGCTTAAACATCTTAAGATTGAATTTCAATTATAACGCAAGATCATAATTTTACTTCAGTAATTTTCATGCATTACAACTTTACAAGGCCACAAGAAATAAAGTAACCCCACATTTTGGCACGAAGGGGCACTTAACCGTGTGTCTAATTGTTGAAGTTATATAATATTCCTATGAATGGCCGGCAGTTTGACATATTCGGTAATCGATGGTGTCCATACGACACCTAATTGAGCATGCGCAGGTCCTGCCTAAGGAAAGTGAAACCGATAGCTACCAACATAGACGTAATGCTTGCAACAGTATGAACTATATAACGACATGTAACACATTCATCGATACATTTCATCGTTGACACTCGACTGACCGAGTTCAGTTATCAAATTAATCAAAATGTCCCTCACAAGATTAGTAAGTATTTAGATTATAGAAGGAAGCTCCTCAAATTAATTATTAAGAAATATTGAGTTTTTATTAATCATTATGAATTTTCCTTTACAGGTCATTTCCACCATCGCCATAATAGCTAGCTGCAATGCTAGCGGCGTCGGTCACATCGGTCACATCGCTCCTGCCTTCAAGTCATTATCAGTGGTTCGGTATGCTCCATTCTACAACTTCCCGAATGGAGTAGGCGTGAGGTCGATACATGCGGTGGCTGCACCGGTTGCATTGCCTCCTCCAGTGGCACGTGCTCCAGTGTTTGCTGCCCCTGCTCCAGTGTTTCCGGCTCCTGCTCCAGTGTTTCCAGCGCCTGCACCAGCATTCCCAGCGCCCGCACCGGTCTTCCCAGCGCCTGCACCAGTATTCCCAGCGCCTGCTCCAGCATTCCCAGCACCAGCTCACGTGTTCCCAGCTCCAGCTCCAGTCTTCGCAGGCCAAGGACCTGTCTTCCCAGCGCCTGCACCGGTATTCCCTGCCCCGGGACCAGTGTTCCCTGCGCCAGCTCCTGTATATCCTAGATTTGCCCCAGCTTTTGCTGCAGCCCCCGCATTTGCCCGTGCTGTCCCAGCTTTTCCGACGGCGCCTTTCTCTCCCATCGTGAGACCTGTAGCAGTACCTCAGCCAGCTCCATTGTTCGCGCCTGCTTTCGGGCCCGCTCCCGTGCCCGTAGCTAGGGCACCCATCAGCGTATCCCCTTATGCGCCCGTGCCGTACGGCCCAGCGCCCATATTCAAACAGTACGCCTGGAAATGAATCTAGTCTTATTTAATTGTTATATAATGTGATTGTTGTCTAGTTACCTAACGTACTTAGTCATTACTTTTTATACCAAATTTTGTAAATAAATTATGAAAATTTTACTCCTGATTTTATTTAAGCATTTCATACCTTTACCATTCATCATGTAGATTCTAGTATATTAAATAAATAGCAACTTTAATTACAGAAAAATCAAACCCATTACGTGATGATATATAAAAGAAATAATTGCACAGAACAGAAAGGAACTCTGGAAGTTGTGTACATAACTAAATAAAACAAAAGCATATTTAGACATTCTTCATGTAAACGTGTTGCATCTTTAGATTTAATTAATAGTTCTTTATGAGATTGCGCACTACAGGAACGCTAAAATGGAAAAGTTCAATTAATGGCGCGGCCTGATTAGAATCGTTTTATTGACATTTGTTTCATTAATACACGTGATGCTTGGCAAAAAACATTTTCATAATTAATTTGCTCTATCACGAGGCAAGAAAAGCGACAAATAAAAACAAGTTCAATATTCGAATAAACTTGGGGTCATCTTGAAACTACATTACGGGGATTATTTCGTCACGATGACAGGAGCTTTACTCGACACTTGAAGAGGGTGGCTCGCGATTTAATTCATTGATATGGCATCAATCACAACTTTTATTCAACTGTTCCGACGGACCCATGATCCATCTCTAGTAGGATAATGAACTGGCAAATAGTTTGCTGAAGGTTTTGTCAAGATGTCTGTTCAAAAATAAGTAATGGAATCGGGCAACAAAAAAGTACTACTTGAGGAATTTCAATATTGTGTTAAATTCCGCCAAAATTAGTTTAAAACTTGGATGCAGTTTGCACTACTGGCCCCCAAAAATAAAATGCAAAAGCTTCAAATTTAATTTTAAAGCTTTGTTTCATCAATATTTACAGCAATGGACTATTCATCGTTATTGTCTCAAATAATCTGAATAAAAAAATCAAATACCTAGCTGCTGTATTGAGTCAATATAACAGTTTTATTTTGAAAAGATGTTGCACAGCACCCTCATGGAGATTATATACCGAAGTGTATAATGTAATTTTCTTTACTAAACCCGTAACTGTTTAGTTATGGGAGTGAAGAAACTAATGAATACCACTAGTTTTTACCTTCGAAAGCCCACCGGTGCTAGTGCGGTTCTAGATTAAAATAATTCGTAGCCAGTGAAACATATAACTATTTTCATAATAATATTTATTTTATAAAAGTATAAAAATATACATCTAGTCTTTGATACATGTCTTTTCTATAGGAAGGTCAGTCGAGTGTTCCTTTCTAATCTATCGTACGTATGCTGGGGCGTAACCGAAGGGACCGGCGCGGACTAGTGGAGATGCGGCGTAGGGGTAGGGGGCGGCGTACGCTGCTGGGGCAGCTAACGCAGCGGGTGCAGCGTATGGGCCGGGCAGGACTGGTGCGGCGCCGGCGAAGTAGGGTCCAGCAGCGTACGGGGCGGCGAAGGGGGCGGCAGCGTAGGGAGCAGCGGCGTAGGGTGCAGCAGCTAAAGGAGCGGCAGCATAGGGAGCGGCGGCGTAAGGAGCCGCAGCGAAAGGCGCAGCAACCAGAGGGTTAAGTGCCTTGCTGACCACGCTGACCTGCGCCGCGTACGGTGGGATGTTCTGGGGCACAGCGTGAGCGTACCCTACTGCTGCTGGAGCTACTAAGGGCGCAGCTACTGCAACTCCACTGCATTCCGCTCCGATGGTGAAAGCCGCAGCGATGAGCACGATCTGTAATGAGGAAATTGTTAATTTCTTACTAATCTATAGAAAACCATAGAGTTCCAATTGTTAGAAAATACTTACAGATTTGAAAGAGAACATTTTGCGTGTTTTGGTAGTGGACCTTCCTTAACGAAAAGAGGATGTGAAGTGTGACTATCTAGAAAAAGTATCGGCTTTTTATACCTTGTTTATTGTAATTCAGATATCGTCCGACAAAATAAACATTTGACGTATTGCGGCCGGTCAATTGGGATTCGCGGAGGCGTGCGCGGAGAAATGGAGCACATTGGGAAACATTTCGTTGTGAAACTTTTTTCTTTGCCGATGTGCAACTTCTGGTGCAAGACATGTGGGTACTAAGTATCCGTTATTCATGTGAGTGCATTGAATTTTAAAATTCACCAATCGCTATCAACATTCAAGACAAAAGGAAGAATTTGTAACAGATTAAACGCGATCAATATATTTACACCTTATCAGATACGAAAATCCGAGAAACTACGCATTAGACATATATAAATATATATAAATGTAATGTTTCGATAGGCTAAATAATAATGGTGGCATTATTATTTAGCCTATCGAAATTAAGTTAAGTAAAACGTTTTAACAAAAGAAAAGTTATTTTCTTTACTTCCAAAGAAAAACTTGTTGCGTGTGGCGCGTGTGCAATGTCTTTGTTACCTATAGTTTTTCATTTTTCGACTCTGACTTCGGTATATAAAGTAAATTTTCGTTTTGTAGTGTTTTGATTTGGATGTCGGTTTATTTTTCTCTTGTTAGTTTGGAAAAGTACCTCAAATTATTATGAAAGGTCTAAAGGAAACACGACTAGGTCACATTGTTTTATTTCGGCATTCCAGTGCCTACCTTCCGGCTTCATCATCAAATCAGTTCAATGGTACCATATTCATAAGTATCAATTATTTATAAGTATTTGATTCATCAAAATCGGTTAACTATCCGAGATATCTTATACCCGTGACATACTTATCACTAAGGAGTTCCAGTGACCCTCTGTGGTCTTCTCCATCAGTTTCACTTTACCGAATGATACTTTCTGAGTGCAAATGCTTGCATTGTTGATGAAAATACCAAAATCGCTATACGTATGCCTATAATATTTTAGGAGTTTCCTCAATTTATCCAGGATCCCATCATCAGATCCTGACCTGATGACCAGGGACCACATGGGAAGTAAAATCTTTCAAATAAAAGAAGAATTCTCCAAATCGATCCAGTCGTCCTTGAGTAATCGGGTAACATACATAAAACAGATGCCGATGAATTGAGAACCTCCCCCTTTTTTTAAGTCGGTTAAGAAGCAGTTAAAATTTACAGTGTGGAAACAGCTGTAGTATTCAAAACAAAACCACCGAATAATGTAAAGAAACAATACTCTCTCTAATAGAGGTAATCTCTGACAAACCTATTAAATCCAATAATTGCCGAATATGCTAATGATGGCATGCAATACAATGTCTCCAAACTTGTATCAATTAACGTGAAGAAAGCAAGGCATCTTGTAGGTAGCACGATGTCGTTGCATAAAATGAACTTGCAAAGTGCGCTATCGTGTAGACAATCAAAGCTGACTCCGCCATCAATTCACCTTTATCAGAGGAATTAGATTAAGAGAAGATATCTCTAACCCATCCTGACCCACTTCTTAATTGCAGATTACAAGTTAGATTTCGCCTTACACGCAGTTATGTGAATGACAATATGTGTTTTATGTTCCATTGAATTTCCCTTTTGTCAGTTACATAACGTGCAGTGAAATTGGTGTACACAGAGTTCAAATTAGAATGCTCGGTCCGTCAACCAAGTCTGGGTCAAAAATCAACCGCGAGCCAACAGCGATGTCCTGCGCATTATTTAGCCGCGCATGCGTGGTACGTCCGCGGTATTGCTCAATGAAACCAACAGTAGTATAAAACTTGACGATGCCCAGGAGACAGCACAGTCCATCGGAACTTCCAGTGTAATCACTTGTGAGCAGTCACACATCCCAAGCAAAATGATCGCCAAATTCGTTGTGAGTGTTTTGTTTTTAACTTCTCGGACTCATAGTGCTTTTCTCTCTAATCCTAACCAGAAAATAGTCAAATAGTGCATCAAAGAAGAGATATCAATTATAAATTGTTTAATATTCAATTTTAGTGGAACCAGTCGAAACATTTGGCTTCATTTCTTTTGATGCTTTGGTATTAGAACGAAGGTTGACACACCAACCTGCCACATTTGAATTCCACGCCCAATATTGATCCAGAGACAGGGCTAATACTCAATAATTTAAACTGTTTGACGAATTTATTCATTCCACACTTCTGATGGAAATACTCAGAAGGTGAAACAAATTAAACATGTGACTTCTTTATCAATAGAAAATCGAAATCAGTTGCTGCCAAGACTTTAATCTGAATTTGAATAACGTTTATAGGTATTTTAGGAGTAAAAAGCAATAACTTACTTGATCATTCTTGCAGGTTGTCTTCGCCCTCGCCGTCGCCGCTGCCAACGCTGGCGTGGTTGCTCCTGCAGCGTTGGTCGCCCCAGTCGCCCCTGCGGCGTACGTGGCTCCTTACGCCAGCTCGTACTCTGCTCACTCTGTGAACCACGCCGTGGCTGCCCCGGTCGTGTCAGCCCCCTACGTCGCCGCAGCTCCATACGCCGCAGCCCCCTACGTCGCAGCCCCCGCCGCTCCCCTCGTGGCTCCCTCATCACCCTACTTCGCCAGATACCTCTCCGCCCCATACATCCTATAAACGAATTTGGTGATATCATTGCCTAGTGACTTGCTCAGATAATATGCTTCCTAGTTAATTGTATTATGTATTTTATCGATATATGAATTTATACATAGTTTGTATTTTATTCTTAAACCTTTCTTTTTAAAAGAATGATTGGAATGCAACTTTTACCAATCGTTAACTTACAATGCGACCTGCTTTGTTTAATAATGAATGATCGTGGCTTGCATCAGAAATTCAGAAGACGCCCAGCAAACCAAGCAACGCTTACCATACCAGAGCCGACAGTCCACTTGAGCAAATTTAAATTTCGCCAAATTCGACTTGTTGTCTGGTTCTGTTACTTTCTCTGTAAATACCAAATTAGGTAGTAACTTGGTATGGGAATAGGTATGTACTTTGACTTTAACAAATTGTTTGTTTCCTAGCACTAATCTGAAGGTCCTTATTATGGATTCCTCCAAATTTAGTAGGTACAAGTAAGGCTACATAGCTACTGAGACCCATATATGTACCAACGTGAAGTTTATCGAAACAGGAATCCATCTAACGTTCCGTGACGAGTGAAAAACATTACCTACATATTATTCAATATCAAGGTCACAGATTGAATGATTTGGAGCACAAAATAATTCCGATAAAAACTACACTTCCAATATTTTTACTTCGTCGAATCCCTACGCATGTTTGTACTTATTATTTTCGAGGAAAACCTGTCATGTTCCTGAAGCAAAGGATGTTTGCCCGCCTCTTCGAAGAAGGTTACAAGGTTGCATTCTTAAAATTCGCTGCTCACTCAAAGCAATCCATACTAGATATTATAAATGTGAAAGTAATTGTCTGTCTGTCTGTTACCTTTTCACGCTTAAACCGCTGAACCGATTTAGATGCAATTTGGTATGGAGATAGTTTCAGACCCTGGGGAGGCAATAGGATAGTTTTTATCCCGGAAATCATCCTTTAGGAGATGGACAGGGGGTAGAAGTTTGTATGATGAACTAATAATTTCTCAAGTAAGGCGGCCCACACACCTATAATATTATGGCGTGATATAAAATAGGCTATTTAAAGTACTAATGCTATGCAGACAAAGTTACGGACATCAGCTAGCCAAATATAAACATGAGTTAGGGATGATGCATCAATTTTTATCATTCCTACATTCCCCGAAGAGTTAGGCATTATTACAGCAATTTCAATGCATAACAGCTGCGGTTTTTTGTAGTAATATTAGAGTTGCCACAATGGTAATGTCCTACGATTAATATGGTCCGGAGTTCGAACCCAAACAGTCGCATTAATTCATTTCATCATCACTAAAAACATGTGACTACTTCACACTGGGCCTACATGGTAGTTTGGCCTGACTGACAGAGAGTAGGCCTATTGCGCAGCAGGGGAACACCGAAGCCTTACTCTCCACGCGGTCGGCTATCTTCGGGAGCGGTCGTGTGCGTGAGAAAAATGACGTGTTTCTTGTATGGTAAACGTGAATAAACAAACGTTCGAACGCATCTTTACTATTCTATGTACGGATCAAAAAGCGATTTCCAAAACAGTCAAGTGCCAGTAGTGATAAAACTGTAAGGATACGTTACATAAAAATATCAAATCCTACACTTGTAATTATCCGTTTACCGGTAATTCAGTACGTGTTTTGCAATTTAAACTGAATTAGATTAGCATAAATAATATCAACATGTATGATAACATAGGTAGAGATGTCAGTTAGTACACCTTATATAAAGATAAACTACCTTTAATTATTTTACTGCATTCACACCTGTTCACGAGAAAACTAGTTCAACATATCAGCACTTAAAATCGTTATTAGTATACCTGAGCACACTTACTATGTTAATAAATGGGCTTAATATTTTATATGTAACGTAGTTTAAAGCCTGGGGGTTTAATTTTAATTCAATATCTCTGAAGTAGCCAGCACAGAAAGATTTTATAGGTCAATAACTTCTAGTAAGTAAACAATTTTTTTATCGATTCTACACATTACTTTATAGCACCACTATTCTAAATTGGGCAGTGGTTACTTTAGAACAATATCGGAATGAATATTGAAGTACTTAGCTTTCTAAGCTTTAGTAACACGAAAGATAAACTATGTACCAAAGTTTATGCAATAAAAGAGAACACCAACAACCTGCTAAAAACATCAATTCTAGGAACGGAAATAGGTTTCTATAGCAAGACACTTGTGGGTTTTCTCGTTACCTATTACGAGGCAATATTAGAAAAATGTATCTATTTCTATTTAAGGCCAGACTTTCCTGCAGTACAAAAATAAATCTGTTGTGACAAAACAAGTCTATTTTAAGAAAGAAGGTGAACAAATTATCACGGGTACTAATTATAAGAAATACTATTTCCGTATAAATAAAAGCAATCTATTCTCGTTTGGTTACAAAAGCAAGTTAAGCAAGTCCGTCTGACTTTTAGGTTAGTTTCGTAACAAAAGGGTTGAGTTTGTCACCTAAACAGCAACCCAATGAATTTGGTTATAAATTAAACTTTTTATTTAAATTCAAGGTTGTGTATTTTCTTGTTACCCGGCGCAAGGAAAGGGTTATGTTTTTCGCGCGTATCTTGTATGTTTGTATTTTTGTATGTTTGTATGTATGTAATATTCTTTATTACCTCATATCTTTCAAACTACTTGGCGGATTTTTATAATTAAGACATCGTTAGATAGGTCTTGACCGCCCAAGTGTTCTTAGCTAAGTGCCTTTGATAAAAAAGGAATATGGTGGATTTTGGGCGCCATATTGTGGGGGTTGCAATTTCTTTTTTCTTCCATACCTATCGAGGGGGTATCAAAATGAAGGGTTTTAAGGAGATTTAAAAAATATATAATACTTATATGTTTAAATGGGCTTAATTCGAAAATATGTTAACTAAAAAGTTATAAATAAAAAAAGTTAAATTAGTTAGTTAAATATTCGTGAGCTGGCTGACTAATAAGAGATGTATCCTCCGACTGCACAACATGATTTTCTTCTTGTTTACGTCTTTTTAGATCGCTTTTTAAGCAGACGGGTATTTGATTTTTAGAATTAACTTTTTTTTGTGTTCGTTTAAGTAGTTAGGTGCTTTGAGCTTAAAATTAAGATAAAGGTAATTCTGGAAAGCATAGATATTACGTCACTCTCTCTAATGAAGGCTACTAGAACCAGGCCTTTGTTTAATGATGTTAATAATAAACCAACCTCATATAACAATCATTAAACATAATCCTTTTTTTGCATCCGGGTAAAAACAATTCCCATTTCGATGAAAAAATCATCTACTATATCTAAAATTGAAATATGGAGTTCCCTTTTGGACTTTTGGGTCGTCATTTCAGACATATACAAGAGATTATACGTAGGTGGGAGATACACGAAAATTGGAAGGAAAAACGTGACTTAGTCACTCTTCAATCAATAGCCTATCGCAGTCAACTGCTAGGTCTCTTCCGAACTGCACCATACACCTGGTCCTCTACCTTCCGCATCCAGTCTGTCTCCTTTTCAGATCATCATCCCACGCTAGGCTTGCGCATCGGCGGTCTCACAATTGGTTACACTAAAACCCATCTGTTCCTACGGCTATTGGACCTTCGAAAAAATTGCCGGCTCATACTCAAACTTACCACTAACCGCATGTCAAATTATACACAAATCACACGTGCTGCAAATACACATGCTTAGTACAAAAAAGTAATAAGTAATTAACACGTAACATAGGTATATGCCGTATATGTTCTAAGCAATTCAAATCGTTCCCAGTTATGGTGCAGTTGAATGTGTCATACGAGTATATGATTCAATTTCAAAAGACCGGTACAAGGTTGAGACACCGATTGTCACACATAATTGCAGTACTTTGATACATTAAAAAAATAGACGTTATTTTGGAAGGGCTTTACTACTGAAAAATGAAAGGTTCTTGTCCGAATTTTCGTCGAATTGTAATCAACAAAATAAGAATATTGGACACATCTAAACCCACTCTTAACAGTCAAAAGACAGTTCTAAGAAAGCATCAATAATACTCGCAATTGTGTTCTTAAAACAACAATTTTGGTAAGTCCTATAACCATTTCCCTGTAATTCTCTAATTTCTTTTACTTCAAATGATCAAATTAAGTTGCGAAAAGTCATTTCAAACCTTTTTAAGAGTCACTTCTTTTTAAAATGCTTTATTTAGAAACAAGCCCTTAAGATAAAAAGGTTTGTTATTAAATACTGGCCAAACATTTATGAAAATGGGAAAACCAAAGCCATATTTTGGTAAAGAAAAGAATTAAAAAAAGCTTTAATGGCTCCTGCCGGCTCCTGCCGGCTCCTGCCCAGTTTTTAATGATTGGCCAGTTCATTGCATTTATATATACCAACAAGTGACAGCAAAAGTTTTATATCGCAATACTAATTTCTTAAAAAATAGAATTTTGATATCCGAACGAAGTACACTCAGCGTCATAGAAATCGTACCTTTTTCTTCTAATCGCCTTAAAAATAGTTAATTCCGTATTAATTCAATCTTTCTTTTTTTTTCTTTTTTAAAAAAACGTTGCCCCACACTAGGAATTTCTTCCTGTATCGTGGGTGCGTTTACAAACATATAAACTCACATACACAACACCCAGAGCCGGAACAATTATCTGTAGATCATACAAATATTTATACCGTGCGGGAATCGAACCCGCGACACGCAGCGCAGCAGTCAACCACTCAACCACTGCACCAACCGTGCGTGGTGGTCCAATTAAGTGGCACCGTGTGTATTTTAACAACAGTTATTTAACGGCTCGAGCTCTGAAGAATTCTGTCATTTATGAAATCTAAATTCCATTTGCGATAACATTGGACGTTTAAATTAGCCCATTTTACAGCCCGTTCAACCGATTTTGACTTCTATTGCGTTGGTGATACGACAAATGGTAGCTGTAGTTGGTTTTGGTAACAGGTTTATGCTTTTTATGTCATCCTTATGTTTACGGGATAGAACTCAAAATTGGTTGAACGGACTGTAAAAGGATTTGGAAACATGTCTTATGTTATTTCAAATGGAGTATAACTGTTGTTAATTTAAAGGTAACATACTTTCAGAAGATACCAATATTAACTGGGTTTAATGCATGCTTTCTTTTTTGGCAGGACAGGCTTGAATGCTAGTTTCGGTGACGTACGATTTTTTTGATGCTGAGTGTATTATAAACCAGATTAGAAACCACAAGCCAAGTAGCATTGCCCACAGGAACCTTGCATTTTTTCAGTTTAAAATTCTATGGAACTCAATAACAGCGCAGCTAATATTAGGGAAGGGTATTTTTAAATCGGATCAGTGCTTCTTTCATAAATATACTCGGTTCTGCTAGGGGCTTCCCCGCGTGAAATTCGGAAAACATCCCATGGGAAAGTTCCAACACGACATACAAACACACACAACGACAGTATAGGATTTTAAATAATAATAATAATGTATTTATTCTTGTCTGCGAATAAATCTCCAACAACGACATAGTCAACGTCAACGTCCCATTCCGCCGCCGGCTGTGTTCGCGAACGCACGTCTCGCTCTGCGCTCCCCCCGCCGCCCGCACCCCGCTGTCCTGTGTCGTCGCGATCTACGCGACGCGTCCGCGGTTTGTGCTTCGCACACCGCCGTCATTGGTACTACTGAGTACCTTACAGTCCGGACCGGTCCTTCTAAGGATAGGGAACGACTAGATAGTTTCTTTAACAGATTTAGTCACGGTTATTGACCCCGTCTGGGTAAAAGCCACGGTCTTAGTGGTCCTCTGGTGGAAACCTAACGGTGACAACCGAAATCCGAGGGGGTGTAGACCCAACGCACCCGCCAAGCTCCTTCAGAGCACGGCAGTCAGTTGGATTCGGGAGCGAGGGTTTGGCCTTGGTGTCTTGCCTAGTCAACCCTTGACTCCGTTTCAGCTTCACCTGGCACGACTGGGAGTCTCCACCCCTACGTGCCAGACAAAGGTACACACGCACGGGTACCCACCTTCTGTGGGCTACCCAGTACCATAGGGCTCCTATCACCCATTAAGATTGGTGATAGGCACATCATAGCTTAGGGCTCACCTAGGCACTCACCTCCCAGTCTAACCCGACTGGGAGGGTAAGGTCACACACCCCTGGGCGTACCTACCCAGGGCGTACGTAACTCTTAATTATAGTTAGGTATTTCTTATCATATGCGATAAAGACTCCCTTATTGTATTGTTTACATTCTTATCAGTTGTAGATAGTGACTGATAACGACTGTTTTCCCTTTTATTCATACTAGTGACTTCTAATAGAGATGGAGTGGCCATCTCTATTACTGGACTTCTTCCAGGAAGTCTGTCTCAAGGACCAAGAGTTCAAGAAAAAGCACGGGGATGCTTTTAAAAAAATCCTCTCTAACATCCCGGCTAATAAGAGCCAAAATGCAAATTCTGACAACAATAGGGCTACTGCCCCTATTGTTATACTAGACTCCCCCCGCTCCCCTTCTCCTCCGCCCGCTTCAGCCCCAAGGCCGTCCCCCAAGACCAGGGCCATTGATAGCGACGAGCGTCCCATCTCGTCGCTCTCCCCTATGGAGGTACCCGATAACTCGGACGAGGAAGGCTCAGACCTCAACTCGGACGAGAACACCTCCTCCACCTCCTCCTCTGAAGACGGATTCACACCCGTCCCAGGCAATAAGAGGAAAGCTAAAAAAGCTAAGGCCTCAAAGGCCAAGAGGTCCCTGGCGTCGACACCCTTCTCATCCCCCATTGCCTCCCCCTGCCCCTCGCCCCTGCCGTCGACCCAATCCCCCCAACCCACCTCTGCCCCCTCTTCTCAGCGGCCAAGCCGCTCAGCTAGCCCTATGGTGCTAGCTAATGAGAAAAAACAGAAGCGCCCTCCCCCTGTCTTCTTGCAAGACAAGGCCAAGTGGAACAAGGTTTCCAACATATGCATTGATCGTAAGATCAATTTCACTTCCGCCACTTCATGCCAACAAGGCATCAAAATCCTTGTCCCGACCTCAAGTGACTTTAGGTCATTGACCCGTATGTTGAAAAGTGAAAACTTTTCATTCCATACTTACGCTCTCCCGGAGGACACGCCCACTCGTGTGGTTATCAAGCGAGTTCCCAAAGAGATCGCCACGGACGATATCCGTGACGACCTTCTGGCCCAAAACGTCCCAGTGATCTCAGTCCATCGCCTTCACAAAGCGAGAGGAGGTCAAGTATACGACATAGTGCTGGTTATTTGTAGCCACACTGAAGGTCACAATCCCATCTTCGGGATTAAATCAGTCTGCTCCCTGTCAGGGATTTCGATAGAGAAACCCTATCGGACCTCCATAGTTGGCCAGTGCCACCGCTGCCAACTCTATGGCCACTCCCAGGCCAACTGCTTCGCCACCCCTAGATGCGTTAAATGCCTAGGGGAGCACAGTACCAAAGAGTGTACTAGACCTAAGGACCCATCCAAATGTGCAGAGCCTCCGAGCTGCGTACTTTGTGGGCAAGTAGGCCACCCAGCCAACTACAGAGGCTGCCCTAAGGCCCCCAAATTAGCGCCAAAAGTGGCCAAGCGTTTCGACGCTACACAACAGCGCGCCGCCCCCCTTACTACCGAGTCTTCCTCGCAATCTCAGCAGAGACTCGCCCCCCAGAGATCCTCCCCCTGGAACAAGCTCAACCATCAAAAAGCCTTCCCGGCTATGATGGAAAATCATGCCACCCCCCAGGCAATTCCAGCGCTCATGGACCTCAAAATCCCAGCGCCAATCACCACAATCCCAATGGGACCAACGACTCCCGTTGCCCTTAAGCCAGTGCAATTCAACCAAGTGGCTCCCACCACAGTAGTTGATGCACGCCCACCCCCGATAGCCCAATCCGGTCAGGAATCCTATCGGTGTGTCGCTGAGACTATCCTCAACGCATACTCGATCTGGATGACCCCAGAAGCCCGAGCTCTTTACGCTGAACTCAGTAATCCGGCTAATGCCATTAACCCCATGTCTGGCCTTCAAATTTTCATGAAGTATCCTTCGATTACGAAGGAACTCGACTGCCTTACCTTTAAAAACGGAATATGGGTACGCAATTGAATAACAATTGCCTAAAACCCAGTTCCCTTAGAATAGGTTTCTTCAATGCCAATGGCATTAATACCCAGCGTGATGAGATTGCCACTTTTCTTCGTGACCATCAGCTGGACATCTTCCTCGTTCAAGAGACATTCCTAAAACCTCACCGGCGTGACCCTAAAATTGCCAACTATCGTTTAGTTCGTAACGATAGGACACGCTCACATGGTGGTGGCACCCTTATTTATTATAGGAAAGCGCTCCATTGCATTCCAATTACTCTGCCCGACCCCACTTCGTACCTAGAGTACTCCGCCTGTCGGCTAGGAATGACTGGTCATCGATCGATCACCATCATCTCCGCATACTGCCCCCCTCCCTCGGCGTCATCAAATGACAACCCTGTAGGCCTCAAAAAAGACCTTAATGCCCTCTTTGGCTTAAGTGATTCTATCATATTAGCGGGTGACCTCAATGCCAAACACCCAGCCTGGAACAGTACCGTTACCAACCCTAGAGGGAAGTTGGTACTGGATCTAAGTGCACATCTTCATTATGACGTCATCGCCCCGATGAGTCCTACTCATTTCCCAGGAATAACCTCGCATAATCCGGACATTCTCGATATAGCGTTACTTAAGAATGTAAACCTTAGGTTGAACTCTATAGAAACGCTTCACGAACTAGATTCCGATCACCGTCCCGTGATTATGCATTTGAATAGTCGCTCAGGCTTCCCAGACCAAGGACAGCCTATACCTACTAAAAAGGTCATTGACTGGAGGAAAGTAAGTGAAAAACTGAAATCCACCAAGTCACCCCAATTAGACGCAATCCCCGACCACCTCGAAACAGTCGCTGACACGACAGCGGCGATCGACTCGCTTACAACACACGTACAATCTGTCCTGGACGAATGTTCAAGGGAGGTTCCAGTGCTGGACACCCAGCAAGGGAAACTCCCGGACGATGTACGGAGGTTGATAACCGAGAAGAACGCGGCTGTCCGTGCCTATAGTACCTTTCCCTGTGACGCACACAAGGCTCACATGCGTAGACTGCAGCGTGCTGTATCGAAACGTATTGCTGAGCATCGTTCTGAGTCATGGGAAAAGATGCTAAGCGAATTTGAACCCGACCAACATGCTTACTGGCACCTTCAGAGGAAATTACGCTCCACTGAAGTGACAGATATCCCCCCTCTCAATCGCCCTGATAAGAGTGTAGCATTCGAAAACTCTGAGAAAGCCGAATGTCTGGCTGCCAGCCTCGAACTTCAATGCTCACCCAGCTCCCAACCAGTAGACCAAGCCCACATTGATATGGTGGATGCAGAAGTCGAACGTAGGACCTCCCTCCCCCCAGTGGAAGACCCAGATGACCCCCTACCTCCCGTCACTACAGACGAAGTAGAGGAAATCATCAAAAAGCTCCACCATCGTAAAGCCCCTGGCCTAGATGGCATCACCAATAAGGTGATTAAACTACTCCCCGCCCAAATCATTATTCTAATGACAGCCATCTTTAACGCTGCATTAAGTAATAATATCTTCCCACAAGTGTGGAAACAAGCCGCCGTAATAGGCATCCCTAAACCGGGTAAACCAAAAGCGGAGCCTACAAGCTATCGCCCCATAAGTTTGCTCAGTACCTTCAGTAAAGTCTATGAGAGGATTATTTATAAGCGTCTCAGAGACTTTGCTGAAAGAAAGGGCCTCATTCCTGATGAACAGTTCGGTTTCCGTTCTGAACATTCATGTGTCCAACAAGTCCACCGCATCGTAGAACATACCAGTGCTGGGTTCCAGCGTGGTCATATGACGGGTGCCGTGTTCTTCGACATAGCGAAAGCGTTCGACAAAGTTTGGCACAATGGCTTAGTATATAAGCTTTACAAACTCGGCGTTCCAGACCGCCTAGTGCTTATACTAAGAGACTGGATGTCGAACCGCACTTTCCGCTATAGAGTCGAGGGCGAACTCTCCGCCCCTCATCCAATACGAGCTGGAGTCCCTCAAGGCTCAGTATTATCCCCATTAAACTTCACACTGTACACCAGTGATATCCCGAAAAATAAAACAACACAGTTGGCATTATTCGCCGACGACACGGCCCTTTATTGCTCCGGCCGTGTACCAAAGTCCATCTCTCTAAAACTCCAAAGAGCTGTAAACGCACTGGGCAAGTGGTTCAGGCTCTGGAGGATAGAAGTAAACCCCGATAAAAGTCAGGCTGTCCTTTTCTCAAGACCTGACCGAAAATACAACTTAAATTTTAAAAACCCCATTCCCCCAAAACCTATCACCATGTATGGCAAGCCGATCCCTTGGGAGGAGCAAGCCAAATATCTAGGTGTCATACTAGATAACCACCTCACTTTCGCCAAGCACATACAGGCGGCACGCTCGCGGGCCGCCTTCGCTATGGGCAGACTCCACGGGATGGTGAACGCGCGCAGCAGATTGTCACTTAGGTGCAAACTGCGCACATTCACAGCGGTCATCCGTCCCATCATGACCTATGCCTGCGCTGTCTTCGCACATGCCAAACCCCACCACATTCACAGGCTACAGGTAATTCAAAACCGATTTCTCCGGAAAATCACGGGTGCTCCCTGGTTTGTCCGTAATCAAGAACTCCACGTGGACATGAAAATGCCCACGATACAGCAGTTCACGAAACGCCTTACCAAGCGATTCTTCGAAACTGCTGTTAAACATAAAAACCCCCTTATAAAAGAGGCCACCCGCTACGAACCCTCAAAGATTTCTAGAGTTCGCCGACCAAGGCACACTCTCACCACTCCCGATGACGCCACTACCCTACTCCAAGAGAGTCGTAGGGAAACTAGTACAATAAAAACGTATCACACAAAATCGTTCCATCCTCGCCGCCGAGGACCGTCGCGAAAACCCCGTAATACTGGCCCCGATGTAGTTCAATGCAGCCCGCGAATTGCTGAACAAAATCAAAATAGTGATAGTGGAGTTTCTTGTCAGTTCTTCTCCACAGTAGGTACCTTACGAACTGATGGTAGAATCAATATTAGCAATAATAATCAAGATCCAGCTTGTCCCCTTGCTGTCCCTTCCAGCGACGCCCTGAGCCGAGGTTCGACCCCACCTGGGGTAGCCCTCAGCGTAGTCGCTTAGGTTTAGAACTTTGTGCCTGGCTGGAGGCTTAGTTTAGTCTCCACAGGATAGCCCGGTTAAGCAGTAACCAATCATTTGGATTGTAAACAGCGAGACGTCACTTAATAAAAAAAAAAAAAAAAAAAAATAGTCAACGTCCACGTAGATAAACACACAACAGCAAAAAATATTTACAAGAAAAACAAAATTGGTTACGTGGTTAACAAACAGACAGAGTTGCTTCAAATTTACCTAAACACAATATTAAACAGTATAGATAGACATCTTACTAAAATGCAGTAATGCCTTTCATATCATTTATATAGTTCCGCTTGGCAATCCAACCGGTTCTGCCTGTTCTAAGTTTAGACAGGTCTTTATTAAATCTAGCCTTTCCAGCCAGCATTTAAATTCATGTGGACTTGTCAATTACTCATATTAAAATTGCAACAGGCCTAAATGCGTCATAAAATCAGTGTAGTATGATTTTGTTTCGGTATTTAACTAATAGTCTTAGATCCGAACTAGAAACGACCATCACCCATCTGTTTAGTGGATGAAAAGTATTTTAATTATATATTAGAAAATATATCTTGAAAGGATTGTCTAAAAAAATCTTAGCCAGACCATGATTAATACAAAATTGAAAAATTACTTTTTATTTAATATTACACTGACGCGTTTAATGAATAAATTGAATAACAACCGAAAGTATGAAGCCTATAGAATATACAAACTTTGGGTTGTCTACTTTTTTTCTGGCGTAACTACTGGGTTGGCATGTATAAATAGGTAAATCACATTAATATCGCGTGTCTATTGACAAAAAGGCATATAATATTGTTTTTCTCTGTTGCACGAATAAATAGCATAAGCGGCGGTCTCGTCGTGCGTAGCTGCAATGTAGTGTAGCATGGGATATTTAGCTCGGACCTCTTCGACACGCATAAAATTTTCACCTTTCAAAATTCGACAACCATCATTCAGGCCAGATTTTTTACAGACAACCCTATATCATCGTATTTGCCATTAAATAGCGCTCATTTTGATATAAGGTTTATTTATTAAACAAATAGGTGAAAGTAACTATTATCGATTTACCTGTTTAAATCTGCCAACCCAGTAGTTAGAAATAGAAATTATTAATCCGTATTTAGTAAAAAAAAATTGACAACTAGATAATCAAGAGAGCCTAGACAAATTGAGATTCTGTCAGAGGTAACTATTGTCAAAAAATTCAAAATGTATGGGATTGACATCTAACTACCGAAATGTCTTATGGTGCTCCTTACCTGGAGCGTTCGCCTTAATGTAACATTCCAGATTCGATTTTGAGCATAACATTACAATACTGCCTCCCTGACTGACGAGCATTCGCCTGTAATATTTTGTTACTAGTTTTGTCAAAATATTACACATTGTATTATCAAGTTGCGCACTGTATTGCTCGGTTCTCTTCCCTCACCTATGTAATGCTCGAAGATTCGATAATATTGCAGGTTGCGCACTGTAATGCTCGGCTACGTTACATTACAGGCGAATACTCCAAGTGAGGGACCACCACCTTTATGGTCAAATCCATACATTTAGAACTACGACAATCGTTATCGCTACCTAATGGTATGTCACTTTCCCTAGAGCAGTAAGAGTACCTACACAAAATACCAACTTTTCATTGTTTTTTAATAATAAAAAGTTTAACATCGTGTCCTTGTTTGTTATTCCATACACAAACGTACATGAGGTCAATTAAATTATCATAATTTATTATTTAAAAGTATTATTAATTAACTAGGCCTGATACTACTTCCTATTATTTTATTAGTTCCGCGTCCCGGACACGCTCGGACGCCTCGGACGCCACACGATATAGCATAAACAGTATCATAAAAATGTTCATGTAGTTTTGAATCCGTGACTTGCACGGGACTCCGTTCGGTGCCGTAATATCAATATTGGACCTCCTTTTGGAGTTTTGTTTGCAAAATATTTTTTAATTTACATAGCCATGTAGTCTATGAAGAAATTCTGACCATCAATTTTTCTGTGTAAAAATATTTTTAAACATTCAAAAATATCGTGTTGTTAATTATTTTTTAAAGCAAAATTATTAGTCATACGTGAAAACTATGTTTCACACATAATGTACATGAATCATTTTTGTTTAGTTTTCAAATCTTTTAACCTGAGTAAGCTTTAAAAAGTAAACGTTTTGTTTGTGGCACTGAAGTGGAGAAGGGGAATTAAGTTCTTCGTAATACCAACTAACATCAAACATACTTTACCACTTATAAAACCGTGTAATGGAAATCTAATTTCAAAGTTAACATAAGCTGCGATAATTGACAGTATCGTAACTCGTTACAGATAATTAAGTGTTGTCATTGTGATGATAATATGAGAGATAACGAGTCAGCTGACCGATTGAGTAGCTATAACAGTGTCATTGCAACCACCCTGCCCTCCTTAGCTTGTGTACGAGCATCGAGCAGTCATTTTTCATGTATGAACAAATAAATTTTAGTCAACCTATATTAACTAAATATGTAGCCCACTCGCTACGTTTTGATACATTTGATTGTCACATGAAATCAGTCTAGTCTAGCAATAATGACTATAGGATTTTTGTTGGTAGAAAACGCTCTTGAACATGTCGGCACGATGGTTAACAGGCTGCAATAAATATCTCCATATATAGCCTTTTTAGGAAGCCTCAAGAAGTAGCTGCTACTATGAGTAAAAAAATAAACCTTTTACGGAGTGAAGTTTGATGAAAAGCTTACAACACTTCTGATTGTTTGTTCGTTACCTATTCTCATCTTTATGATTGCCACCCGAGCGAAGCCGCTGGCAGAATCAAGTAGCTTATTGTCATATATTCTTCGAGATTTAAGTTAGACATATGAATACACTACTTATTTATGATAAGGTGGCAGTTGTTAAGCTTAAAATTATAAGTATGCTCTTTACAGGCAATTTGTAACTGAAAAATAGAAACTCCATCATCGATAAAATACTCAGACCTAAGTAACAAAAGTTGTAAAATCTATGTTTTATATTTTGATCAAGTATCAAGATTGCTTGTATCGTTATAAGTGTATGAACATAACAAGCGTTTAGAATTAAAAATACTACCAAGTGTTCAAAGTACCGTTGGATTCATAGGTTTCATATAGAACTATATTTTTTATTAACTTAGAATTAGAATAAAATACTATAACTCATTATTTATTCTACACGCTATGAAATAAGTCCTGCAAACTGTGTAGTTGTTTTCCAAGAAATAAGAATGTTTTTTTTGTTTGAGATGTGTTTGCTCTTGACTCTAGTCTAGGTGACAAAGCAAAGCAGAGACAAAGTTGACGATGGAGTGAGCTTACCCGGATGAAGACTGTTCACTCTAACTTTGTTTTTGAATGCGTTCTGAAACACAGACGTAGGTAGAGAGTTCCACTCTTTTACTGTGCGCATTATGAAGGATGTTTGGAAGCTCTTGTTGCGGATTGGTGGAATGGCAATGGTAAGGATGGTAACTTGCAGTGCGTCTAGATGTCCGATGGTAGAAGGAGGCCGGTAGGATGAGGTCGTGGAGTTCTTGAGCACACTCACCGAAGCACAGTCTGTAGAAGGCCGACAAGCAGGCAACCTTGCGGCGATGAGCCAAGCTGTAAAGATTAGCATCCACCAGTTTAACGTCGCCAAGCAAGTTGATTTTTAGCTGAACCATCCCAAATGTGGCTGCAATACTCCATGCAGGATCGGACTTGCGCTTTGTTAATTGTTTTTGCAGTATTTTAAATGCACGTGAGATAAAATGAGGAAATAAAGCCTTGGTTGACTTTTTTTTTTATTGTCTGTAGGCTTGCGCTTGACCACTATCTCACCTGATGGTAAGCGATGATGTGGTCGACGGTGAAGCACGTTTGCCTACAAAAAACCCATTCACTCTTGACTTAAAGACCCTAGATTTTAGCTTTATCTGGTACAGTTCCACGTTTCAAATATCTATTTATAATCTTTGAAGGTTCCTAGAATTCAAGCTTTGTCTATGAAGCCTTACGATTCCTTTTACTACCGGTCTTACAATGGCCGCTAGACCGACTAGTCTATAGATAGAGCCTATTGAATCATTATCAGGAATCGATTCCGGACAACCTATTGTGAAATGCAGCTTGCTGGACTACGAATGCAGACTCTCGATGAATAGGAACTAGGTAGGTATGTCTTGAATTGTTATTGCAGTCTTAACAAAAAGGTATAAAGTTGAGTTGTGTACAAAGATGTATTATTACCTGACTCTAATTTTCTAACTACAGGGCAAAGGCCAATAATGTAAAATCACGCCAACTCGCTAAGGTCCACTTGCACGAATAACTTAACCAAGAGTTAGTTGCTAAAACGAGGTTAAATTGACAGTTTGTCATAAAACATTGTCTACTAGCTTCCACCAGCGGCTTCGCCCGCTTGAAAAGTGTTTTTTCATCCCAAGGGATCATTATACCGGGATAAAAAATAACCTATTTGCTATTACAGACTATAATCAATCTCTGTGCTAAATTTCATCCAGATCTGTTCAGCCATTCTGGCGTGAATGAGTAATAAACATACATCCATACATCCAAACTTTAGCATTTATAATATTACTAGCTTCCTCCAGCGGCTTCGCCAAATTTCAACCAGATCCGGCCAGCCGTTTGAGCGTGAAGAAGTAACAAACATACACACTCACAGACTTTCGCCTTTATAATATTAGTGTGATTACTAGCTTCTGCCAGCGGCTTCGCCCGCGGGATAGTAGGGAATGGTCCCACAGGAACATACTACCGGGATAAAAAAAATCCTTTGTGCTATTCCAGACTATAATCTATCTCGGTGCCAAATTTCATTCAGATCTGTTCAGCTGTTCTGGCGTGACAACAACCATATATCCCTTCATCCAAACTCTCGCATTTATAATATTAGTAAGATTTAACCTCGTCTTAGACACTAACTCTGAGTTTTAAGTTTTTCGTGCAAGTTGGTCTAAGTGTGTGCCATTTTACATCTAATTTTCAAACGATGATTTATTTTCATGCTGTTGATAATAATGGGGAAGACACACACTAGGAAAAGAAGAAGAAGAACGAGGTATTTTATTTTTTTTCTTATCTAGACTTTTATGTGCATTTTGCGTATAAAAGTTGGTGGTCATTATTTTTTAAATCCCGAATCATAATTTCAGTTCGGCTATAACTCAATTTTAATTTATCGCCAAAAACCGGTGTTACTGCTTTAAAACACATATGAGTAATTATATTTTGTACCACCTAAACCATAAAATGTGATTGTAAATCATTATTGATCTCTCGAATTCTATTAAACCGACAATATCATTTCAACTGGCCGCCAATAAACGGAGAATGATACTTAATTGAAATTTATTACTGTTACACAATTGGAAAACTAATACTTGAATACTTTTATTTGAAACTAGATTATTTGTATCTGTGCACATAAAAAATTGGTATAGATATTCTTGTTCATTTTGAAAGCTTCAGATAGCGTTTCATATCTAATTACCAATTCTTTGTTTTCTGTCTATTTATATTGATCAATATAATTATGTAATATTCAACAATAATGATGTAATACTTGTACAATATTGCTAATAACATTTCGCTGCGAATAATCAAACCAGATTGGAAGTAACAGCCCACTATGTTGACTTGAAAGGGCTGTTACGAAATGCGAATTCTGGGCTATTATACTAAAATATTTAGGTGCTAGAATTTGAACAATGCAGGTGTTTAATATGTCGTCAATTGATTCGTGAATCAATACATCTATTTTTAGTTAATTTAATATGTCATTTGGGTCTAGCCCTTTTTTGCTGTCTGTAGCTATTCTATGTTGTAGGTAACGAATGACCTAGGCCCAGGCTATGGGTAGGGTTAGACGGATTTGGCCGGCCATGTGTCTATGAGGTATATAAGGGACAGTTAACGGGCCCTTAGTCACATTCGCTCCTACATACTCCTTCTTCACTTACGGAACACCCCCATCCCTACAAAATGTACAAGCTGGTAAGATTTGGCTTTTTTTTTCCTATCACATACACACACACACAACATTTCTTTTAGTTAAACATAGATGAGTTGTCTGCTGGTTTAGTTTTTTAATTCTAATACGACAGAAAAGTTAATAAGTACCTGCACTTGGCCACTTGGTGCCAACTGAAAATCGGCGCTGGGTGTCTGACACCCAGCAAATGCTGAGTTGGTGACCCTTTCGGTGTGGGTACGCCCGGCACAATGATTCTGAAACCCTGTTTGTACTTTTTACTATTCTTCTCTGTTACTTTGTGATTATTGTTGTTGTGTCTATGTCGAATAAATGTTTTCTATTCTATTCTAATTAGGTTAAAGATAAAAATTCCTTTGTCTTTTACGTTTTTTCAATTAAAAGAATCTTATAACTAAGATAATATGTTATCCTCTGGTTAGGCATTTTGGTTACCCACAAAACACAAAATACTCATATAAAAATTAATGTTGGACAGGCACATGATTCAAAACTTTTGTTTGCAACACTCACAGCGCTTTTAATTTACATATACAGGGCTACTGCTAAAACACTAACAACTTTGAAGGGCTGTATTACTCGTACTAACATAAAATCTAAATAACAACTTTTCTGTTAAAAACAATTCAACAAAAAGATCAGCTGAGTATGCTCGCATAACTCACCAGAATGCATGGATCAGCTGTTTTTTTTTGTTGATTTTTTTAAAGTCATAGGACTAATATTATTGTTTATTATTTTAGTAATACAGCCCTATAAGGTTGTTAGTGTTTTACCAATAACGAAGTAAAAGAGAAATTTGCATAAACGAGGTAATTATCCTGTCACAAGGGTGTACCTACGTATTCCAATTGTCCTCTAAAAAGCTACAAGTGTCCATGAATCACTGCCTACCTATATTTTTAGTTTCCTCCATTTTTTGTTGAGTGACATTCTCTGCAGCGCCAACGACCCGGCGAGGTCGCTCCCGTTGCCACCCGGTACTAGCAGACACGCTTTTTACATTCGTTAATCAGTGCAAATAACAACCCAATACAATATTATGTCAATGTTCTTTATACTGCGACCGTGACAAAATTTATTTGTACCATAAACTTGGCTGGATTAAATTATTACTTAGTATCATTCCGCAAAAAAATAATGAAGTCGAATACCTAGGTATATCGAATAGCTTTACGACATTTATTTCACTTTTTATTAACTCGTTGTCCAGTTAAAAAACGTTTATTGTGGGCGGAATATGTTATTAAATAAATATGATTTGTTTCATATGATAAGCTGCTCCTCTAATTATTATGTTGTCTCGATTTATTAGGATACTTCTATTAAATTAGATAGCTCTTGATTATCTATAATCGAAAAAAAAGGTAACTTTATAATAGTTCGATAATAATGTGTTTGTAGTTCACGCCGATGTTTTCTACTAAAACTAATCGACTTCTTATGCTTTATATTCGTATTTTTTGTTTTTTGCTGACATTAAATTAATCGATTTAGTTTGCACTTGTTTTCTTCTATAACCTCTATAATTATTCAAGACAGTGAAGTATTTAACTTTTGTAACTTGAAAGTTATTTATTTTATTTTCGAGAGCTATTTGCGTGAACATAAATATATTCACAAAGACATGAATCCAGTTTCAGTAAAATGCGTAATTAAAGTTTCTATCAAACAGACCACAAACCGTGTCGACTACTAATTAGTATAATAATATTATTGGTTGATCGCGAGACATAACTTGAATCTATACATTCCAGATACATAGAGTGCGAAAACAAAGACTACAAAGAATTTACCTAAATACCTATGCTTTTAAATCTTATAAACCTACTTTTCAGCTTTGTTACTATGGGTAAAACACCTTGATATGCAAATTAAAAGTATGTGTGCAAATTAAATTGATTTGCCAAATTCTACATTCAAAACGCACGAAACAATGAATACGATTGCAAATTCTATAACCTATCCTTGAAATCAAAAAGACTTCCCAGATTATTTATACCACGGTTTAACAATTACATGAAATTATTTCCTGCCATAAGCAATATAGGTTCTAATTTACCTAAACTTACTATTATAAAGAAATAAAATTGCATGTTAGATTATGTTTGTAAAAAAGATTACCTTCATAGGAAGTACTGATCCGATCACAAAAAATATTTCAGAAAAACAAAGCTACACTAAATAAATCTTTTTTAAAAGGGAAAACTAACTTTCTTTTTGGAAGTCGGTTTCCATAACGCAATAAATTGGTACCTACCAAAGACACCGTTTTATTTGGAAGTCGGTAGTACACTACGGAACAAAAAAAAAAAAAAAAATATGTTGTAGGTCCTTATAATGCCAGACTAGATTATCCAAATATCATGAAACTTGAATATAAGCGGTGAAATGAGAGTGTACCAAGGTGAACTGTAAACATCTGCATACCTCTTTAGAGCGTACTGGCGTGATGTTATGTTATGAAATGGTATAAACAATAAACATACATGTGATTGCTGTAATCCCGAGAGATTTGCCGTAATTTATTGAAGAGTTCTGTTGTATATCTTCGAAGTTCTTTATCAGATCTTCACCAAATTAAAATGGCACCAATTTCGAAGCATACTTTTTCAAACAAAAAAAGAATTTTCAAAATCGGTCCAAAATTGACGGAGATAAGCGTGAACATAAACAAAAAAAAACACAAACATAATGTCGAACATAGAACCTCCTCCTTCTTGGTAAGTCGGTTAACAATACCAGTAAATAGATCTGGCATATGAGTAGTTTGATTTCTTTGTCAAAATGAAGTTTCAAATTAAGAATTGTAGTTTCCATAGCTCTTTTATAAAATAAGAATCAAGCAAACATGTATTAAAATTTCTACCTATTAACAAGATTTAAATGTTATTGTTTTGATATCGTAAGCGGAAGCGTTTGTAACAAAATCCTTGTATCTACCTGACTACAATGTATGTATTCACGTATTTTAGGAATGTATAACCTGTTTTATTAGGCCTTCAAATTCTAACAACAATCACTATTATTTTGGTTATTAACCGACTTCCCAAAAAAGGGGAGGTTACTCAATTCGACCGTATATTTATTTTTTTTTGTTTTCGCGGATAACTTCGTCGTTTATGAACCGATTTTGATGATTCTTTTTTGTTGGAAAGGAGATATCCCAAGGGTGGTACCATGATAAGGAAACCAGGATCTGGTGATGGGATCCTAGAGAAATCTAGGGAACTCCTCAAATATTATAGGCATACATATAGCGATTTTGGTATTTACATCAACAATGCAATCATTTGCACTCAGAAAGTATCATTTGTTGAAGTTGAACTGATGAAGAAGACCACAATGGCCACTGGAACTCAGAAATAAAACCATGTAATTTAGTTGTGTTTGGGCTAATTGGAATCGTCAGGAGATGTACTTTGGCTATAAATGATTTTCATGTTAATTGGAGGTACATACCTAAACTAAAAAGAGGAAAATAAAAAACTTTTTAACAAAAAATCAAACCGACATCAAAAACAAAACACTACAAGGCCAAAAATAACTTTCTTTTCCGAAGTCGGTGTCGAATAACGGAAAACAATGGGTACAAAAGACACCGACTTCGGCAAAGAAAGTTATTTTTGGCCTTGTAGTGTTTTGTTTTTGTTAAAAAGTTTTTTTTTAATGTGAAATATTGTTACAATTAAAACTTTTGTTGCGTATACATTATTATTGTTTCCGTACATATGTCATCATCAGAGCATCTGACAACCTCTTAGAAACATCGTAATTCCTCTTAGAAAATCAAACTTAAACATAATAATTCTATTTTCAAAACAGGTTGGAAGAAAGGTAACAATAGAAAATAGGTTGTATAAGAGTAATATAATCGAATGATTGTTTCCACCGAGCATATGCGAGGCGCGTGAGTGATCACCACAATAGATCCGACAAAAGACGAACATTACGCCTGACCACGTGATCTTTTGTACCTTTCATAAGGACTTCGGTACCCTTTAACAACTTCTGAAAGGTTGAAAGGAAATTCGACTATCTGTCCCAATATTATAGCGGTTTATAGTGTATTTTTGTTCTATTGCCAATTGTTTAATTGTGAAGGAGGTAACGTAATCTATTGTGGGTAGTTACAATACTCTATTCAATTTTGATTTTAATAAAGCGTAATATGGCAATTGAATAAGAAAATAATAGACGCGAAGCCTTCCCCCGAGTGACGTAAGGGGATAATAAATATAAAGTTTTAAATGAAGCCTTTTAAATGAAGAAGTTAAATAATATGAAACATACTCAAAAATAAAACGATGCAAAATTTACAAAAAAATACATTTCAATATTGATTCAAGTGTCAATTAGTAGACACAATAGAAATTACCATTGTTTTAAGCCGATTTTGCGCGATGGACACTCAACAAATTGTGCATTTCGTACACCGGAATCTCAAGATTCACTCTTTCTATCTTATACTACATTATATACTAAACCTATCTTTTATTTTATTAAAGATATTATTGGCTTTATTGTTTGTATTGATCTATTAAAAACATACATATCATTTGATGGTTTCAGCAGTTTATTGTAGTATCTATTGTTATCTATACTATATCTATACTTTAATATTATAAAGAGGAAAGATGTTTTTGTTTGTTTGTTTGTTTGTACCGAATAGGCTCCGAAATTACTGGACCGATTTGAAAAATTCTTTCACCAATAGAAAGCTACATTATTCCTGAGTGACATAGGCTATTTTTTAATCCCGTAAACGGATCCTGTGGTGTGGCCCACAGGAGCGAAGCCGCGGGCAACAGCTTGTATGTTATAATCTGACATCTTACTCGTTGATACTCTGGCGTTAAATGATACCTTGACATCCTAAATATATTGTGTGTATTTGTGATGTTACTTTGATTGACATACCTTAAATTCTAGTGTGTTGAATTGTATTGTGTATTTTTTGTTCGTAATTATGCAATTAATAATGTTAATACTAGCCTAATAATCTATGTCCTATAATGTATGTTCCTATATTTGCACGCCACACTTGGCAGAATGTGATGATACCATTTATTAATCTTAAGACCATAATGTACCATATTCAGACAAATAAATGATAGATTGATTGATTGATTGATCTAGGTCACACTATCTTGTTCAATAAAATTGTCCGCCAGTTTTTACCCGCCTGGTACACTCACGCCTTTTTCCAATGTTGGTAAGCAAAAACTACCACCGCCACCGGCTACGATCCTTACATACTGCTTTTGCTATGTTTACGGTCACAAATTCCACGCATATATCGTACTAATATTATATGTGAAAATTTGGATGGATGTGTGTGTGGAAGTGTGGATGTATGTTTGTTACTCAATCACGCCAGAGCGGTTGAACGGATCTGGATGAAATTTGGCACAGAGATAGATTATAGTCTGGATTAGCACATATGCTACTTTTTATCCCGGGAATATGTTCCGTTGGAATAATTTTCGACATTCACGCGGGCGAAGCCGCTGGCAGAAGCTAGTAACAGATAAAAGCTGTTTTGACTTCATCGTTGTATGTACTGCCCTAGTTTAACTTAGATTTGACCAGCCATTGCTTGACGAATGTTTGACATTTAAATTGGGATTGCTGACAATAGGTTTCATTTAAGTTATCTGGAAGAGATTAAACAAATCAACGAATCTTTATCACTAATGCATGACAATTCTGATTTATATCTATTTTCATCTCGGTATAATGTTCCCTTGGGATAAAAAAACACTTATCACGCGGGCGAAGCCGCTGGCAGAAGCTAGTGAGTAATAAAGGCCAAAAAAAACAGAAAAAAATGTGTACCTGGCATTTACAAACTTAATAGATACTAATATGTTCCTAACACTATTTCCAGGTCGTTTTCTCCGCTCTCCTGGCCGTCGCCGTTGCCGCCCCGGGCTACTACGGCGGATATGCGGCGCCAATCGCGGCGGCCCCCATCGCTGCCGGTTGGGGACACGGCATCGTCAGCGCCCCCATTTACAGCGCTCCCACCGTAGTTAAGACCGCCGTACCTGTCGCTACTTCTTACGCTAACACTGTTAAGGTATGTGTTTTTAATTAGTAGTTCTTTGTTAAAACTTAGGCACTATAATAACTAGTAATAGCTAGCTAATAGCACTATAATAACTCTAAACCCGTAACATGATTACAATACTTAATAACCTAATTAATAATGTACTAGCTGACCCGGTAAACTTTGTTTTGCCATAAAAACACCAAAGATTAATCTACCCTACCTACCATACCCTACCTACCCTACCCTCCCTACCCTAGCCTACCAACCCTACCCTACCTACCCTACCCTACCTACCCTACCCTACCTACCCAACCCAACCCTACCCTACCCTACCTACACTACCCTGCCTACCCTACCATACCTACATAGCTACCCTACCTATGTACCAATTTTTTTTTCTTATTTTTTTTTCATACGAACCTTCTCCTAACAATAACAAACACAACAAAAAAAGAATAAGCGAAATTGGTCCAGCCGTTCACGCGTGATGCCGTGACCAAGGGAAATTGGGATTCATTTTTATATATATAGATAGAAGATATATATAGATTAAAATAGAGAATCCCATACTAGGATTTTGCTCACGCAGACAGACCTGACCCTCTCAAAATGCAACAATACCTTAATTTGATGAGTAGTGTATTTATTTCTATTATCTTTTTAAGTACAGATACAGGCATCATATCATATAAAAACACACATTGATGACACTGGATTTATTAAGACAATTTTTGTACGCGTTGATGTCTTTTAACATCACTGGAATTTTTCAAGTTTGTCTTGAACTAAAAACCTTTGTTGCAAGTGTTGCAACAGCACAGATAAAAAAATCTTGACTTAGTTGTATCGGAAGGGTTATAAGGGTTATAAGTTCACATTTATCTATACCATTTCATAGGAATGGAAAGAAATGGATCGTGTCCTTTTAAATCTCCAAATACAACTTTTTCCTTAACATTTCTGCTTTATAAACAATGTTTTTTCAATTTCTCGAATGATCATCTAAACTTTTTCTATCATTCGTACTAAATAGCACATGTGGTATACTTCTAGTTCGCCTCTCCCGCGCTAGTAGCAGCCCACGCTCCCATCGTCGCAGCGCACGCGCCTTTCGTTCACGCTCCAGCCTACGCCCATGGCTGGTGAAAACCAAATTAAGGCCAATGTCCTGGTCATTCCATCCAGGCCACACCACCCAGGCCTATTCCCGGATAGTGCAACAGTCAACATCTACTCTATATATTTATTTGTAATAGTTGTAAGACCATTCGGAATGTCAGATTGGAGCAAAAATCTAGCTCTAACGCGAGTTGGAAAGTTGTGCCATGTTTTGAAATTGTAATTAAAAGCAGTTAATTATGTTTGTTTTTTATTAAGAGCGAAATCTTACTCTTACTAATATTATAAATATGAAAGTTTGTGTGGATGTGTGTGTGGATGTATAGATATATGTTTGTAACTCAATCACACCAGAACGGCTGAACGGTTCTGGATGAAATTTGACACAGCGATAGATTATAGTCTGGAATAGCACATAGGCTTTCATCCGGCATAATGTTCCCTTCTGATGATAAAACATTTTTCACGCGGGCGAACCCGCTGGCAGAAGCTAGAGTTAAATAAATTCATTAAAAGACAGATTAGCTTAGTTAGGCAAACAAAAATACTTTCTTAAAATACCAAATTTAATGGCACTTATACAAATAAGGCTGCGAATCAGTAGTTTTTGAACGTCAATAAAAAACTCAAAACGCCCGCCCGTCACAAGTTCCTGAAATGTTAGCTGGGAAGATGAAGTGGGGCAACAACCTTCCTAGCAAACTACGATTTATCTATCTATCTATCTATATTAATAAAAAGAAAAGTCCTGACTGACTGACTGACTCATCAACGCCCAACCCAAATCCTTGGATCTAGAAAGCTGCAATTTTGCACAGTGGTTCCCTTTATAATGTAGACAAGGAATAAGGAAGGATTTTTCTAAATTCAACCCCTAAGGGAGTTTAATAGAGGATGAAAGTTTGTATGAAACTCTGTCATTTTTCATTTGAAATGAACGAACTATGCTCTAAATATAAAATAAAAAATACTGTTTTAAGAAGTTTTTGATTTTCATCCCTTAAAGGGTTAAAAAGGGGTGTTAAATTTGGTATGAATGATTACCTACTGGATGTGCTAGGGGGAATCTGTTTTCGTACCTCGAATACCACTGATACCCTCTGACTATATCTTTGTCATGTCGTTAGGATTCAGAAATTGAAAGCAAAGTGGTATTTCACTATTTGTACCTGCCCGTGGAAATCGATAACACGAGACATCCAGAATGGAAGCCCATGGCTCTAGCTATTAGAACACGACGGCAGTTCAGTTTATGCTTATTTTATATCAATTAACATGTAATTTTTATAATTCGATAAAATAATAAAGTTGAGCACATTTTGTAGTATACGCGAACAAAGACGGGGGCGGAAAGTGATGTTTACATAATAATTAGCAATATTCCGCCAGAACTGCAAAAAAACGAAACAACCAAAATCGTATAGTCCACGCAGGCGAAGCTGCGGGCGGAAAGCTAGTACTTTAAAAAACTAGTAAATCGTAAAACACAAAGAGTGTTTATAAGTTATTCCATTTAGAATTTATCATCACTAGAGTAAATATTTGCGCCCGATTGATGGCAATAGACCCGCGCCCTATTTAATAGAACTTCAAATAACAGGTGAAACTGTGTAGGTGTACGGTTTACTGTATAGGCTCACACACATCACATCACATCATCAGCCTATTAATATTCCCACTGCTGGGACACAGGCCTCTTCTCTGCGAGAGGGAATGGGCCGTAATCCACCACGCGGGCCCAGTGCGGGTTGGTGAATGTCACATGTCTTCGAATTTTTGGTTCTAGGACATGCCGGTTTCTTCACGATGTTTTCCTTCACCGTTTTGAGAGCAGTGGCGATGAAATAATTTACACAAAGTAAAGCGCCTGCCTGGGCTCGAACCCACGACCTACATCTTGTAAGTCGCGGCCGATACTACTGGGCCACCACTGCTCCCTCTGTAATGTAACACAAAGGACCAAATAAAACATATTTCGCTGTGCAACATACGAAAAATGTTTACTTACCTGTTACATTAGAACATTCTAAATATTTCACTTAACTAAATACCAGTCACTTTACCAGTTCTATTTTTTTTTACAGCTAACGGACTTAAGTCAGCCTCCATTAATCCAAAGGTTCGATACTTGTCAACTACTAATCATGCGCAGGCGCAGCGGACAGCGGACACAAAGGAGCCGATACCGAGTATTGAAACCGGTTCAATGTTTGCGTATCGTTATTATACCAGTAATTAGTTTCCATTGAAAAGGTCGCGTTTTTATAGATTATTACTGGGCGACTCCCTGTCCGGAGATAAGTATTGTCCAACGTATTTATAGAGTACAAGTTGCAGATCTTACTCCTTACGTCCTGCTACTATTATAGTCGTAAAATTTTGTGAGAATGAATGGATGTTTGTTACTCTATCACGCAAAAACTACTGAACGGATTTTGATAAAAATGTTCAAAAATATAGCTTACACATCAGAATAACACAAAGGCTATTATTCATAAAGATCTTCGGAGAAGTACTAATACCACGCGGACAGCAGTTAGTCTATACTATAAAATATTATGTATAGGAAAGATTTTTTTGTTTATTTGTTTGTACCGAATAGGCTACGAAACCACTGAACCGATTTAAAAAAATCTTTCACCATTAGAAAGCTACAATATTCCTGAGTGACATAGGCTATTTTTTTAACCCGAAAACGGGTCCTGTGGGGTGGCCCACGTGAGCGAAGCCACGGGCAACAGCTAGTAATAATCTATACTAATATTATAAAGAGGAAAGATTTTTTTGTTTGTTTGTTTGTTTGTACCGAATAGGCTCCGAAACTACTGAACCGACTTAAAAAAATCTTTCACCATTAAAAAGCTACATTATTCCTGAGTGACATAGGCTATTTTTTTATCCTGAAAACGGGACCTGTGGGGTAGTCCACGGGAGCGAAGTCGCGGGTAACAGCTAGTATATTATAAATGTGAAAGTTTGGATGGATGGATGGATGGATGTATGTTTGTTACTCAATCACGCCAGAACGGCTGAATGGATCTGGATGAAAACTGGCACAGAGATAGATTATAGTCTGGAACAGTACATAGGCTTGTCATCCCGGTATAATGTTCCCTTGGGATAAGAAAACACTTTTCACGCGGGCGAACCCGCTGGCAGAAGCTATAGTTAAAAAAATTCTTTAAGACAGGATTAGCTTAGTTAGGCAAACAAAAATACTTTCTTAAAATATCAAATTAAATGCCACTTATACAAATAAGGCTGCGAATCAGTAGTTTTTGAACCGTCAACAAAAAACAGTCGCCCAAAACGCCAGCCCGTCACAAATGCCAAAAATTTTAGCTGGGAAGCTGAAGTGGGGTAACCTTCCTAGCAAACCACAACTTATTTTTATTTATTTATTTATACTTTACCATTTACCATAAAACGGATAAGAAAGCAAATTATTCTTAATAAACCGGCCAAGTGTGAGTCTGACTCGCGCACAGAGGGTTCCGTATAAACAGCTATATTCATCAAAATAAATAGGTAACATTACAAACGTTCATAAACAATGAAACCACCGAACATTGCTCTAACGAAGGGACAAAATTTACTTTACCGTTCGAAAACTGTTGCATCAATATCATACATCAATATACAAAATTTTACATTTCCAAGTAGATTTTATAAGTTGGTCGACTATTACTCGTAAACTTGTAAAGTCTACTTAGCTGTGATAGTGTTCCTTTTAATTTCGTTATATATACTACAGCCGTGAATTTTTTCACATGTCCAGGGGATTTTTTCACTTGACTTTAACAAAAAATAGCAATTTAAGACTTAATTTTACGCAAACGAATCCCTGAATCAAATAAATGGTTTTCACAGACCCGTAATGTTTTGGAATGGCCTATCCAACGTTACTCCTCACCATGACATAGACGAGAAAGAAAAAAACATCCCAATTTACGTGTACAGGAGGTACATAACTAAATGTTTTCTTTTCATGATTTTATTTTATCATTTTGTCCGCGTAATTAATATATATGTCGGGTTTAGTCAATAGTACGGACGTCAAAGCAAATCGCAAGCACGCCATCTGGCGGCAAAGCAAGAACAACTACGCATTGGCATGCTTTTTATAAGCGGTTGCGTGGTGGGGAGGAAGGCAGTTGAGTACTGACAGCCGTAAAGCTAACACGTCGTAGAATCAGTGTCGATCCGTAATATTAGTAAGCATGAATGTAACTTGTGTCTATTTAAATATACTCAGTGTATCGAATAATTTGTGTGATTTCATTTTCACGATTGTACCCAACGACCTGCCCACACACGATGTCTTAACCTAAGGGAATACATCCTGACTTCCCGATGGTTTACATCTATCGGCCAGCCTTGATGCGACATCAGAATTGGGATTCGGTCGTGCTAATGAGATCACACGTAAAAACAATGCTAGTGAAAGTGGCGGTTACATTCTTGCAAAAAAATCGCAGTGTCGGTTGCGACTACCCTCAGTCTTGAATAATCAATAACGGAGCGGAGCAGCAAGGAAGCTAGCTACAACCGAGGAGCTGGACAGGTCAAGGAGGAGCGTGTGGACTTGTGGAGAATTCCATACACACGGATCTTTATGCGAATCTGGTGAGTCGTTTTCATTTTGTTATGACTATAGCCAAGAGTGTTCATTATTTAAAATTCTGGTTTTGTGTACGGTATGGCGGCCAGTGGATTGTCGGGGTGGCCCGTGTTCGGTCCATACTCTCATGTTAGTTATCGCTGGTCAAGTTTTGGTGTTATTGAAGGGTTATTATTCTGCTAACACTGGCAATGACCCTTGACGGTTGGATGGTTACGACGCCGACGGCCTTAGAACGATATGGTGCCTACCTTACACTTTAGTCTGGAAAATAACGTACCTACCTTACACTTCAGTCTGGAAAATATTATAATTCCAAATGAAATATTTTGATTAGTTTTGTAGTGTGATAGTTCTATGTAGTGAGAGTTAACCAAGTTTGAGAAGAAACATAGTATTCTTCTTTTGTGGTCGTAGGGCCAAACTATCTTAAAAGTGGTAAACTCTACCAGGCCTCGTTAATTGCGACTTAAAACGCTACGGCATTCATTGGATTCTCTAAAGCCCATCGACTAGCGACAGCGACCTGGGCACTTGGGACACTAATGGGTGGTTCATGTTTTGGACAGGAACTCTGCACTCAAATTCGGTGTCCATAATAACCTATTTGGCCATGCCGGCTTAGGTAACTACTACTACTACTAGAAGCTCGTGGCTAAATAATAACAGCCGCACTGGTCGATCATCAAGGTTAAGCAACGCTTGACGAGGTCGGTCCGTGGATGGGTGACCATTTCAACATACCGGGTTTCCTCCGTGCCTCGGAGAGCACGTTAAGCCGTTGGTCCCGGCTGTCATTTGAAGATCTTTGACAGTCGTTACGGGTAGTCAGAAGCCTGAGATCTGACACCAGTCTTGACAAGGGGTACCGTGTTACCCAGTTACTGGGTTGTGGAGGTCAGATAGGCAGTCACTCCATGTAAAGCACTGGTACTCAGCTGAATCCGGTAGGACTGGAAGCCGACACCAGTGTAGTTGGGAAAAGGCTAGTTAGATTCATTAGTTTAGGTTACTACGAGTACACCGGTGCATCGATTAATTTCCATCAAAGCTGTGTATGGTTAAGATAACCGTGTGAACATATACTCTCGTAATGTTTTTCATGTTTCAGATACCATATTGTGTCGCAGCCTGAAGCCTCTGCTGCAGGCTAGCGATTCAGATGATGAGCGCGAAGGTTGACGTGTCAACGTCTGAGAGGTTAAGACCGATGGCAGGCTAGCAGTCCGCAGGTGGTAGTCGAACGCTATGACAACAGCTGTGAGGTCGGGAGCGCGCGCAAGTTTGGAATGGAATACTCGGTGAGTCGCTTCCATGTTATTTCGATAGTTGGGTCGAAGGTTCTCTAGTGAAGAGATGCTAGTTCGAGTTTTAAGTTTTCATGTTTGACCATTGAATTGGTCGTGGTTATATCTTGCACTATCACTAGGTAGTTGAGACACACTTAGTGAAAAGCAAGTAGCTAATGAGTTTCCTATTGGCTAGTTAGTACTTTCCTAGTTTCAATATTAGGTTTAGTACGAACCTTAGGATGAGATATCCCATATGAAGGAGTTGAGATATCCAAAATGACTGAATAACTAGTAATTTTCAGTGGCAAAGCGAGTCTGTAATGTCGTGGGGTAACGAAATTGTATCGAGTTAGTAACGGTACTGGTCATTTACCTGTACTCAGAAAGGATCTTGTTGCGTAACGATTTACAACCACCGTCTTCAGATCTGAATTCACTTGCTTACTTTCAAAGTAATATTATGATAGCAGATCTGGCAATCGTTTTCCTTGCATAAAAACTGAGTTAGTGAGCGATAGTAAATAGTTACTGTTGGTATTTGATTTTAAAGATTTGATCAGAGTTAATTCGTGAAGCTCCTTCACACGGCTTCATTGGACATTATCAGGCTTAATTGGTCCCCTCATATTAACAGTCGGTATGTTCCAAGATCTTTGGGTAAAAAGTGCGAATCTTGTGAGAAGGATCCCCGATCAACAAGTTCCTTGAGAATTAGACGTCATAGTTGATGACAGTGGTAGTGAGACCAAATCTGATTAAGAATGGCTTGTACACTCATACTCGAAACTTTAGACCGCACCTCATGAGTGACATGTGGCGATGGGTCTTAGACCGCACCTCATGAGTGACATGTGGCGATGGGTCTACAAGGAATCGTTGGTGCGATTTCTGTCTGTGTTGGTGCACGGAGCGATTCATGTGTTGTAGCACATATTCGCTAGATTTTTAAGAGTCGTTGGTGCGATTCTTGTCTGTGTTGGTGCACAGAGCCCCTCATGTGTTGTAGCATATGTGGCGGCAGATATGTAAAGAATCGTTGGTAGATACGATTCAGGCTTGTGTTGGTGCACAAGGCCCCTCATGTGTCGTATCATGTGTGGCGGCAGATATGTAAAGAGTCGTTGGTAGATGCGATTCTGGCTTGTGTTGGTGCACAAGTCACAATGAGGGTTTCATGAGTTGAGTATACATTGCCTTTGAATTATAACAAACTGTAACAGCATTGTTACTATTACTTTGTTTAGTTGTTGAACTTGTTGATCGTCTGACCTTTTTTTCTAATGAATAGTGTTGTGTGGGAATCTCTAGTACAAAAACTAAATAGGCCCTGTATTAAGTCCGCGATAGGTGATTATGACAGGATGGTGAGCGTTATACACCGAAAGCTTTAAATAGGTACGCTTAGGACCTACAAGTATGCACACTGTAGGTTAAGGAAGATACCAGCGGGTTATGTACCAGTCGATGTAGATGTCAAAAGGATTTTGATGATAATGAGCAAGCTTAAGGTGTCGAGTAATTCAGTCTATCGAACGTATTGTGTTTAACCGTACCAGTGGATTCTGGCGGAGGTCGGGGTCTAGAGACCGTTGTAAGAGCAATACAATTGCTGGTCGGCTGGAGGGCCGCGTTGGAGGTTTTACTCGAGGGTTTCTGTAGGCTTGGCAGTTTTTCCTGCAGCAGAAGTTTTAAAGTTTGTTTGGAGCAACTAGTGGTACATGGCCCAGGGTAATGATTTAGTTAATGAGTAGGGTTCTAAAATCTCTGTTTTCACGAACCCAATGATATAGTTTGGTCAGGAGTAGCCGAGCGTTGTGTGGCAACTGTTGGCCTGTGTGGCAACGGTAGGCCTTTATGGCAACGGTAGGCCTGTATGGCACCTGTAAGTCTGTGTGACACTATGTCTGGTGTGAAAATTCATGTTTGTGTTAGGAACCTTACAGAAAGTTCCTATTGTCATGAGGTTGAAACAAAATAAACTCGCAGTCACGCGTGCGGTGAGGTCACCATGATAATTTTGATGACGTTCGAATCGTCAAACCCTCATTACGAAAATTGAAATAATTTGGGTTTTCTAATTTTGATTACTTTACGTAGATCGTGTTAGTAAGACACACAGAGCTCAAGTACCAATTGAGATAGTAGATGAAGTAGATAATGAATTGACGTAACATTGGACAGACTAAATCTCTGTGTGAACAGGTTCCGAGTTCAAAGAGTTGAGTTGACTAGACATCGTGGAGATGTTCGAATAGAGCAATTGAGATTGCTAAGAGAGTTATGAGATAGCTAAATATCGTGAATAAGATACCTGGTGGTTTCTTTTGCTGGATTTAATTTGAGATTAATGACTATCAGTGGTACTTGGACTTTGTAATCACTATGATTGGGTGCTTTTAGGTACCAAATCGATGATTGAGTTACTATTTTCTTTATGTTGGAAATAGAATTACTCTTTCCTTGCAAAGGTGAAAGGAGACATTTGTTTCCTCACTCACATAGAGTATGCGTCAGGGTTGGACGAGTGAATACTGTTTGGAAATTTTGTGTTTCAGAAAAACATCCCTTGTATGATGGGAGACTGGCGGGTCGGAGTAGACTAAGAGGACGTGTGGCGCAACACGACATGAGATGGCATGGAGCAAGGACAAGAAGATGATGCCTGCGGGTGATAGATTTGGGGATCTGTCACCTGAGAGAGGCCCGAGAAGGCGACGTGTGTGTTCCACGCTCGCCTCTCAAGAGTAATTACGGCCTAGAGAACACCATGTGGTTTTAGTCAGTAGGAGTCTGACAGACCCCTCAGTTTCCCCCAAGGGCTGAGGACATCCATTGAGGATTTCCACATGATTCGATACACTGTTAGAACCTGACAATGAGGAACAGACGAGGACGCCTGTCTCGCAGGATGGCCGTGTCGGGTTTAGTCAATAGTACGGACGTCAAAGCAAATCGCAAGCACGCCATCTGGCGGCAAAGCAAGAACAACTACGCATTGGCATGCTTTTTATAAGCGGTTGCGTGGTGGGGAGGAAGGCAGTTGAGTACTGACAGCCGTAAAGCTAACACGTCGTAGAATCAGTGTCGATCCGTAATATTAGTAAGCATGAATGTAACTTGTGTCTATTTAAATATACTCAGTGTATCGAATAATTTGTGTGATTTCATTTTCACGATTGTACCCAACGACCTGCCCACACACGATGTCTTAACCTAAGGGAATACATCCTGACTTCCCGATGGTTTACATCTATCGGCCAGCCTTGATGCGACATATATATCGTAATTATAAGCTTTCTAGGACTAAGAGTCTTTCTGCTACGCTGCGGACAGACGGACGGACATGGCGAAACTATAATTGCCTTATTACAAAAACCGGTTTTACTAAAAACCCTGGTTTAAACCTCTATAATGTACGGTAAAACAAGTTTTAAACCTGGGTTTTGGTTAAACTGCTTTTTGTAATATGGCACTAAGGGTTCCTTGTTGACTACGGAACCATAAAAACATTGAAATTTAAGTAGCAATATCATTTCAATGACAATCAATGTCAAAAACTTTTCAAAATTTAGGGCAATTAGCAATATAATTCATCATCATCATCATTTCAGCCGAAAGACGTCCACTGCTGGACATAGGCCTCCCCCAGGCGTCGCCACATTGACCGATCCCGTGCGTCTCGCATCCAGCGCCTTCCCGCAACCTTAACCAGGTCATCGGTCCACCTAGTGGGAGGCCTTCCAACATATCGTCTTCCGGTTCGCGGTCGCCATTCCAGAACTTTTCGGCCCCAACGGCCATCCGTTCTGCGAGCAATGTGCCCTGCCCACTGCCACTTAAGTTTGGCAATTCTTCGGGCTATGTCGGTAACTTTGGTTCTCCTGCGGATATCATCATTTCTGACGTGATCACGCAAGGAAATTCCGAGCATAGCTCTCTCCATTGCCCTTTGGGTGACTTTAAGCTTTCTGATAAGGCCCATTGTGAGCGACCACGTCTCGGTCCCATAGGTGATCACTGGCAACACACACTGGTCATAGACTTTTGTCTTGAGACATTGCGGTAAATTGGACGAGAAGATACCACGCAACTTCCCGAACGCTGCCCAGCCGAGTCGGATTCGACGGTTGACCTCTTTCTCGAAGTTGGATCTACCCAACTGGATCGTTTGTCCCAGGTAGACATAATCATCTACAACTTCAAGTAAACAGTCTCCGATCTTGATAGGAGTGGGTGTTACATGGGCATTCATCATGACCTTGGTTTTGTCCATGTTCATTTTAAGACCCACTCTTTCGGAAGCTCTATTGAGGTCATCGAGCATTGTACTGAGGCTCTCCATGGTCTCAGCCATGACCACTATGTCGTCGGCAAACCGAAGGTGAGTGATGTACTCGCCATTAACGTTGATGCCAAGCGACTTCCAATCCAGAACCTTGAAGACATCCTCCAGCGCAGCAGTGAACAGTTTCGGAGAAATGACGTCTCCCTGTCTCACGCCGCGCTGGAGAAGGATTGGTTTCGAGGTCTGATCCTGAAGACGGACTGACATGGTGGCGTTTTTGTACAAACACTTCAACACATCAATGTACCGGTAGTCGATCTGGCACCGTTGGAGAGATTGCAGTACTGCCCAAGTCTCGATCGAATCGAAGGCTTTCTCGTAGTCCACAAACGCTAAACAGAGAGGCAGGTTATACTCTTCGGTCTTCTGTATGACCTGCCGCAGCGTATGTATGTGGTCTACGGTGCTAAAGCCTTTTCGGAATCCGGCTTGTTCGGGAGGCTGGAAATCGTCAAACCTGCGGTCGAGACGATTCGTGATGACTCTTGAAAACAACTTGTAGACATGACTAAGAAGTGAGATGGGCCTATAGTTCTTCAGTCGGGCATTGTCGCCCTTCTTGAAGAAGAGTACCACCACACCCCTGCACCATGCCTGTGGCGTTTTGCCCTCGAGTATGACGGCATCAAACAGCTTCTGAAGGGCCTTAAGGACCGGTTTTCCACCCGCCTTCAGGAGTTCAGCCGTGATTCCGTCATCACCCGGCGCCTTGTTGTTTTTAAGCTGTTTCAGAGCCATCCTAATCTCGTACAGGCTGACGTCCGGGATATCTTCGGTATAGTGTCGGGTCAATCTAGCTCTTGGGTCGTTTGCTAGACTCGCAACGGGCTTGCTGATTGATGTGTACAACTGCCCATAGAATGTCTCGATCTCCCTCAGAAGCTCCGGTTTGGCGGATACGATCCTGCCATCGTCGGTCTTCAGTCTCGTGAGCTGGCTCTGCCCAATAGCCAGATCCCTTGCAAATACCTTGGAGCCTTTATTTCGCTCAATCGCGTCTTTAATACGCTCGGTGTTAAAGCGGCGGAGGTCCCTTTTCAAGGATTTAGAGATCTGTCTATTGAGCCGCCGATATTTGCACGCCTCATCTGAAGACTGCAGGATCATCTCACGCCTCTCCTTCATAAGCTTGAGAGTAGGATCAGAGAGCTTTTTGTTTCTATCTGTACGACGGGTCTTGAAAAACTTAGACCCGACCGTATGGACAGCTTCCACGAACCCGTCATTGTATTCGTCCACTGAGCTCCCTAGGCACTCGAAACGATTCTGGAGTTCGAGCTGAAAGCTCTCGGGGTTTTGGACCTGAATCTGTGCTGGACGGAGCGTGGACTTCATCAGTCGAGACCTTTCAAGCTTAATATTAATGTTCAATGTGCCTCTTACCATGCGGTGATCGCTCCCGGTTTTTACCGAATTGATCACAGAGACATCATTGAACATTTGCTTCCTGGTTGACATGATGAAGTCGATCTCATTTTTTGTTGCACCATCGGGGCTCTGCCAGGTCCACTTCCTATGTTCACGCTTTTTGAAGAAGGAGTTCATCATATAGAGGCCCTCCTTCTCCATTAAACTGGCCAGTAGGTGACCCCGGTGGTTCCGACGTCCAACTCCAAATTGCCCCACTTGCAGCTCATCCTCGTCTCGTTTGCCCAGTTTCGCGTTGAAGTCCCCCATGACAACGGTGAAGTGAGTTTTGAAACCATACATAATTACAATATTTTAATATAACTACAACTGAAACGTGAATTAAACTTGCCTTAAAAATATTGAAATTGCTCTCAATTATGAACAAAATACCAAAAACCAATTTGTGCAGCCTTTACAATAATTTAGGGTCGTTTGTGTGTTTTCTCTAAATTCCATAAATATTTATAACTTTAATCCCAAAGACTTATACTTATAAGATACACATGTAATGGAATACCTTACATGCAAGCGCGGAGTTGAGCAGTAGATCGATGTCTCCTTATACGGCTGCCAGATTCCGCATGCCACGCCATGCGTAATGCCATGCTGACACTTTTGATACATATATTTAGAGAGCTGTTGGTACGTGTGACAAGAAACTAAATAAGGTTTTTTTTTGGTTTTGTAGGAAGATACTTAAAATGTTTTGGTGTAAACAAAAATTAAAAGAGCAGTGGTGGCCCAGTGGTATCGGCCGCGACTTACAAGTTGTAGGTCGTGGGTTCGAACCCAGGCAGGCGCTTTACTTTGTGTAAATTATTTCATCACCACTGCTCTCAAAAACGGTGAAGGAAAACATCGTAAGGAAACCGGCATGTCCTAGAACCAAAAATTCGAAGACACGTGACATCCACCAACCCGCACTGGGCCCGCGTGGTGGATTACGGCCCATTCCCTCTCACAGAGAGGAGGCCTGTGTCCCAGCAGTGGGAACATTAATAGGCATTAATAGGTGAAACAAAAATTATGTTATAGTTCTTATTTCCTCAGCTCAAACTTGGTCTTTGACCGAGTCTCATAAGTCCAAACCCAAGGTTTTTCAAAGGGCAATGAAGCGTAGCATATTAGGTATTAATCTCAGCGACTGAATACGCAATACCACGATACGCACCAAAACAGGAATCGCCGATGTAGGCAGAAAGTCTGCTGGTCTGAAGTGGGATCGGGCGGGTCATAGATGGGCCAGAATCGTCAGGCAGTGGGAGCCGAAAGACGGTCGTCGTTGTCGTGGGAGGACTTTTTTTTTGTATTGTCGTGGGAGGCCTAGGAAACGCTGGCGTGACGACGTAGAGGCGTAAGGCGACGTAGAGGCTTATTTAGAGATTGCCAGGAGAAGGCAAAAATTAGGGAAGATTGGAAAGCTATGGGGGAACTTTGCCCAGCAGTGGGAGAAGATTAGTTGAAAAAATAAATTCTTATTTAACAGAACTTTGGCTTTTATTTCTTTTCTATTTCTCTACAAGCACAATCTTACAATTCTGTAGCCATGTCCGATACATGGCTACAGAATTGTAGCCATGTATCGGACAATCCAAGAATAACACGAAAGTATATCATGATAAAATTTGCCAGTATATTCAGTATTGCCACTCTGTTAGAATTCTTAAATCGTGATTGAAAAAAAAATTACATTAAAAGTTGGAAAATAACAGACCATATTGCTCTGTAAAAGTCCTCTGATGAATTGGCAGTCCCTCTCACAAAATTATTTTAATTACATTCCCACTCTTACATACATCCATCATTAAGATAACTCCGTTAACTAAAATCACACTTATTTTCCTCTGTATAGAGTGGTTAATAAGATAAGAAATCGTATTAACCACTCTATACATATCCAAGTCAAACCTACGCCCAGTCAGTCAGAACAGGCATGAAAGCGCGTCCAAGGTCGATCAAACCTTAACATTTTGTTTACCAGCCACACCGCCGCAAAAATAAACATCAAGTTTTTTACGACGGTCACTCCAACATATACCTACCTACATACATGTATGTACTATATCTTATTGCAGGTTAACATTTACTGCACTATTTAATATATTTTTTGTTGCCATAAATAGCAGCTTAATGAACACAGTATGCATATTTATATGTAAGTAAATATGTATGGTAAATTATGGTCGCATTTTGACACTTTACAATGAAGTTAAAAGAAATTTTTATAATTCTCGAATATACATAAATCTTGCAAGATAAGAGTCAATTGAATATTTATATAAACCATTTTCGTGACATAAGAATGAATACGTTCGTAATAAGTCTTGAAGATAATTTCCTTTATCTTATGATGATTAGGAATGCCTTTGGAACAAAAGCAGTTTTTACCGACTGCCTAAAAAGAAGGAGATTCTCAATTCGTTTTTTTTTTTTTATGTATTCGGGGCTGACTCAGTCATATATAAACGGATTTGCAAAATTCTTTTTTTATTTAAAAGAAGTTTACTCTGAAATAGTCCCATTTAAATTTGGTAAAGATCTGATGAAGAACTGCCGAGATATACAACAGAACTCTTCCATAAATGACGGCATATCTCTCGGGATTGCTGCCTTCGCATGTCTGTTTATTGTTTACACCATTTCATAACATACCATCACGCCAGTATGCTCTAAATGGGCACGCAGATGTGAACAGTCCACCCTGGCAAACTGTCATTCCACCGGTTATGTTTATGTTACATGTTATTCGGGTAATCTATTCTGGCATCACTGTGGGCATTATAGGTGCCTTACTATAGAACTTGTCCATTATGTACCAATAAAAAGTGAAAGATAAAAACTTTTTAACAAAAAAATATAACCGTCTTCTAAAGCAAAACACTACAAGGCGAAAAATTACTTTTATTCCGAAGTCGGTGTCTAATACGAAATACAATATGTACTAACTGTCTTTGGTTTGAAACTTGTACGAAAAGATTTGTAGTTCTTGGCAATAGTACTGAAATAGGCAGCAATTTGTGACGGCTTTTTTAGACAATAATATAACAACTTCGTTATTAATAAAGGTTTATCAAAAAAGAATAAACAACAGGTTTTTTTTTTACAAAATATAAATACCTAAGATTTAAATAGATATTTAGATTTACTAACAAAATATATTATCTAATTAATTATAAATAAACAGTTTAAAGTAAAAATAAAAATACCTATCAATAATATCAAATCACAAATAAAGTCATATAGAGGCCCTCCGTCTCCATAAAACTGGCCAGTAGGTAAACCCGGTGGTTCCGACGTCCAACTCCAAATTGCCCCACTTGCAGCTCATCTTCGTCTCGTTTGCCCAGTTTCGCATTGAAGTCCCCCATGACAACGGTGAAGTCAGTTTTGAAACCATGCATGGCTCTGGAGATATCCGTAGTCGAGGGTAGGCAGGCTGCCGGGCACTAGAGGCCATTTTTTATTTGTGCTATTATACTATACTATGGGGGGTTTTGCCATAATCGCCACGCTTGGCAGGCGGGTTGGCGATCGCAGTATGGTTGTTGTATAAGCACAGAGAACGCCCCCCATTCTCTGGTTTTGAACTCCTTCTTCAAGCGTGAACATAGGAAGTGGACCTGGCAGACCCCGATGGTGCAACAAAAAATGAGATCGACTTCAACATGTCAACCACGAAGCAAATGTTCAATGATGTCTCTGTGATCAATTCGGTAAAAACCGGGAGCGATCACCGCATGGTAAGAGGCACATTGAACATTAATATTAAGCTTGAAAGGTCTCGACTGATGAAGTCCACGCTCCGTCCGACACAGATCCAGGTCCAAAACCCCGAGAGCTTTCAGCTCAAACTCCAGAATCGTTTCGAGTGCCTAGGGAGCTCCGTGGACGAATACAGTGACGTGTTTGTGGAAGCTTTCCATACGGTCGGGTCTAAGTTTTTCAAGACCCGTCGTACAGATAGAAACAAAAAGCTCTCTGATCCTACCCTCAGGCTTATAAAGGAGAGGCGTGAGATGATCCTGCAGTCTTCAGATGAGGCGTGCAAATACCGGCAGCTCAATAGAGATCTCTAAATCCTTGAAAAGAGACCTCCGCCACTTTAATACCAAGCGTATTATAGACGCGATTAAGCGAAATAAAGACTCCAAGGTATTTTCAAGGGATCTGGCTATTGGGCAGAGCCAGCTCACGAGACTGAAGACCGACGATGGCAGGATCGTATCCGCCAAACCGGAGCTTCTGAGGGAGATAGAGACATTCTATGGGCAGTTGTACACATCAATCAGCAAGCCCGTTGCGAGTCTAGCAAACGACCCAAGAGCTATTGCTATTGCTATTGCTATTGCCCCGACACTGTACTGAAGATATCCCGGACGTCAGCCTTTACGAGATTAGGCTTTTTGTGGCTCTGAAACAGCTTAAAAACAACAAGGTACGGGGTGATGACGGAATCACGGCTGAACTCCTGAAGGCGGGTGGAAAACCGGTTCTAAAGGCCCTCCAGAAGAAGAAAATATACATTTAGTCGTTTTTAAGGTTCCGTACCCAAAGGGTAAAAACGGGACCCTATTACTAAGACTTCGCGATCCGTCTGTCTGTCTGTCTGTCTGTCTGTCTGTCTGTCCGTCTGTCTCCAGGCTGTATCTCATGAACCGTGATAGCTAGACAGTTGAAATTTTCACAGATTATGTATTTCTGTTGCCGCTATAACAACAAATACTAAAAACAGTATAAAATAAATATTAAAGGGGGGCTCCCATATAACAAACGTGATATTTTTGCCGTTTTTTGCTCGATATTAATAACGGCAACAGGAAATATTTACAGAATGTTTAGTTGTATATTCACTTCAAAAAATAATAATTATTAAATTAAAATAAAATAAATTAAGGGGGGCTCCCATACAACAAACGTGATTTTTTTGCAGTGTTTTGCGATAATGGTACGGAACTCTTCGTGTGCGAGTCCGACTCGCACTTGGCCGGTTTTTTATTCCATACAGGGCTAGATAATGGTAAGACAAATTGATATAAAAATAAATGTAAAAAAATGAAAAAAAAAAAAAAAAAAAAAAATGCAATGAATGTGAATAAATGTTTTCTTTTTTTTCTTATATAATTTTTTATTTTGAACGTACATCATCAAACAGTGGAGTAATCGCCAGACTACGTTCGTATGGAAGAATGATCGACTAGTGTAACCTTAAGGATGGAAGGCCGGAGTGGTCACTTGTGTGCGCTTGTTAGCATTAGATAATATTTTGCATATACCCGCTGAACTTTTTTTAATTATTTTTGTCTTTTTACCTAAGTACCTACTAATTAAGTGGTTATTATTTTGGCTATATTATGTAGTCTATGTTTTTGGTGCACGGTAAAATTCGAATGAGTTTATGTTAGCATCAACTTAAATATATAAAATGTATGTACTACTACTAAATAAATAAATAAAAAACACAAATGTAACTTTTAATTATAGCAAGATTTCTGCTGTTCTGTTGTTTCTATAGTAATTTTTGTGTTTCTGTTTCTGTATCATATATGATAGATTATCACTATTTCTTTCAACGAATGTCAAAAGTCCAAACATGTGGGATTACGAGTATCCACGTCCATTTCGCTAGCACTTGTCAAATGTCAATAACATACGTTAATGTATTTTTGGTAATAGATGAAGTTGATAGGAAAAGTTGAAATGTGAAAAGTTTTGAAACTCCATAGTTTGTAACGTGATAAAGGATTTAGGAGGATTAGAACCATACAAATTAACACAACTGGTAGTTTTAACGTATGCAAAATTATTTATTGTTCCAACTTCCAGTACAAAAATTTGCAAAATAATGTAATAAAATGAACTTATTGCGTGTACTGACACGAAACTTGTCGAACTTGACTTTCATTTCAGGACATCGCGGACAGTATAAATACATTCGCAAACCAAAAGAAAGCATCAGTTTCATCTCATTCCCTTGTCGTACACATCTGAATATACACAGACCACGATGAATTCGCTGGTGGTGTTCTTATCTGTGGTGGCGCTCGTCGCTGGCAAGCCTTCGGGGCTGGAGCCCGTGCTGACGTCGTACTCGGCGCCAATCCTCGGTAATGCGGCCGCTTTCGCCGCTCCTTCTGTCTACTCCGCACAAGCTGCATTCGCTGCGCCTACTCTCTACGCCGCTCCTGCTGCTATCGGAGCATCTGCAGTGTCCAGCCAATCTCGTCTGGACATCAAATCGTCGCCAGCAGTGGTAGCTACATCAATTGAGCCCATCGTCCGCACCGTCATTTCCGAGCCCGCTGTGATCGCTGCTCCAGCCATCGCTACCGCCGCCATCGCGCCTGCCGCCGTGTCCAGTCAGTCCCGCATTGACGTCAAGTCGACGCCCGCCATCAGCAGCACTATTGTATCTGCGCCCCTCGCCTACAGCGCGTCACCCATCGCTTACGGTGCTGCCCTCGGCTACAACGCGCCCATCGTCGCCGGAGCCGTGGCTCCCGCTCTCTTGAAGACGGCGTTCGCTGCTCCCGCTGTCTTGAAGACGGCGTTCGCTGCTCCCGCTCTATTGAAGACGGCGTTCGCTGCTCCCGCCCTCTTGAAGACAGTAAATGCTGCCCCCGCCTTTGCCATCGCCGGACCCGCTGTGCCCCTGGACACTCCAGAAGTGGTCGCCGCTCGATTCGCCCACTTTGAAGCTAAGGCTTTGGCTGGTGCTCACCTCATCAAGAAGCGATCCGCTGGTTTGATCGCGGCTCCACTGCTGTCTACCCACTTGGCTTCCCCTGTCATCTCCACGTACGCGTCTGCCCCGTTGCTGCCCACCGTGCACGCCGCTCCCCTGGCGTACTCCGCGCCCCTCGCCTACTCCACCCCTCTGATCACCAAGACCTACGGTGTTAACGCCTGGTGAACGTCACCACGATAACGAGGATCTGTTCCTCGGTTCAGATTTGACGAACGACAAATGATAAAATGGCTTGTAAATAAATAAATTTATAAGAATATGACTACTTTTTTTTAATCAAATAAACAAATGAAAACTGACAGTGTGATCAGCTTTTTGATCTAAATCAGATATGTTAAAGGTACACTAGTCGAAAATTCTTCCATACAAACGTAGTCTGGCTTTTACTCCACTGTTTGACGATGTACGTTCAAAATAAAAATGATATCAATTTGTCTCATCATTATCTAGTCCTGTATGGAAGCAAAAAACTAAAAAAAAAAATTACTTGAAAGTTATGAGCTTCGAAAGTTCCATATTTTAACACTAATTTTAACGCATCTTTGGGCGCACATAAGTACCATAAGAAGAAGGAAAATTGAAAAATGGCCTCCATACAGGGATAGATTTGTAGTTTAACAATGCAAATAATGTTATTTTGAACAGATACATTCAATCGTTTTTTCATGATATCCAGACTCCCAAAGGTCTGTTTATAAAATTTCGCGCGCTCGTTTTCGTTCTAAATCATCATCCATTTCGCTACAAATTTGCAAAAGTGTGTATTCGTACGCGTACTAGCTTCTTACTGATCATAACAGCATCTATCTGTTCCGCACGTGTTGTCGGTTGATAGAGCACGCATTTTAACCCCGCGCACAAAATAGTTCGTGCCGTCGACTAGTGTAACCTTAAGTGCCCTGAGGCCTGTAAGGCTAAAGATATCTGAAATAACAATAATCGGGCAACCTCATGAACCGAGGATACTTGAGACCCATAAACCAAAAGCAAAGTTAACCATTAATGAATACGAACTATTCAAATCAATTCGAAAGGTTTTCTTCATACTCCAGCTATTCATTTACTTCCGAGAAAGATAGTGTCTTTGGGCATTATAATTGAGAAGAAAAACAAACATTTATTATAAACCAGTTCCTTGTCACTACTTAGTTACAAAATATACAAGTAACCTATACCAAATCAGAAAGTCAATGAAAAACTTAGCCACGATTTCTGAAATGAAAAGAATAAATTAATGAATTTGTGTAACTATACTTTGCTCGTTTATTTCAACCGGCCCGTAGACTAACATACACGTGAACTATAAAAAAAACATTTCAAAATTCGGAGAAAATGGTAACTTTTTAAAATCACGTTTTTATTGATAACAAAACAAATAAGTTTTGAAGCGTGATCGGTGTTGATTTTTGAACTTCCAGTCAAAAGTTTTTGTAAACGTTTTAATTAATTAAAACTTTTTGGGATGATTCTTATTTTTCATGCGTCACTGACGAAGTCACGTGATCGTAAAGTAACTCTTTGGATAGGTATCGAAAATAATGTAACAGCAAGGCCCTAGACAAGAGGCATTCTATCATCGTGGCGATAGCGTTTTGAAAAATGTCAAATTGTATGGGTTCTTTTATTCTATTCTATTCTATTCTAACATTTTGGTATATCGGCCATATCTGACATCGATTCATTGTCTAGAACCTAGATGACACATTAATCTTTGGCCATGGTAGAAACGCCAAAATGTAAGGGATTTGTCACGTGACATTTCGGTAGCGCTTGACGACCCTTTACATTTTTGACATTTTTCCACTCGCTATCGCGACGTGTTTACTGTATATTTCAAATAAACCACTTCCATTTACCATACTATTTATTTATACAAAAGAAAGCAAGTTAGGCTGGTTGAGACTCGCATAGACTTTTTCCCTAAACAATACATGGAATACAATGGAAGGGAGAACCTAAGCTATTCGTGTCCACTCCCTTAGTTCCCGCGGGAACTAAAAGAGCGATCGAAGCGAGCCCGCGGGCTCGCTCTTTTACTAATTCATTGACTATAATGTTATATAATTGTTCCGTATGGTGCCAGACGTAAATAATTTTACCTTCCCATGTCTTCCCGTGGGTGTCGTAAGAAGCGATTAAGGGACAAACCAGAGAATGGGCAGCAGCGTTCTCTGTGCATTTATAACAACCATACTGCGATCGCCAACCCGCCTGCCAAGCGATCTTAATACGAATCTAATACTAAATTAGAACAAGATAAAAACATAATTAACACATTCTAATTGGTATCTAGTTAGACATAGAACATTTTTCAAAACTTTAGTACAGATTGCTAGGTAGGTACTTGGCTATTAAGCGAATAACATATAATGTGGATTTTTCTTGTAATATTCGTACATAATGGTACCAAGCAAGCACGATAACTTTTAAGGTTCGATATTTTTATCAATATTTTGATATTCATCAATATATTGACGATAATAACATGATTGAAAAGGTTATATGTCAAAACACTGTATTATTTGCTGCTATTTGCTACAATGAATAGAAATTAACGTCGTGACATCACACGGGCTCGGGTTTGTTCGGGAATCTGTCGAGGTGTTTTCGGTACCGGATTCAATACAATATTTTTAATTTGATTTACTTAGTAATTATAGCAAAAAAAATAGTTTTGTACGAAAACTTATGATGGTTGATATGATCTTTCGAATTTTTACAAAAATAAATTGGTTCAACAAACCAATTATCTAATTGCTCAACCGTTACGTAGCAATATTCATAATGACCGGACAATGTGATAAATATAGAAGTTTAAATTAGTATTCATTACATAACCCGTTTTGACTTGACTTGATCCATTATGCCCGGGCATTATACATAGTGCACTGATTAATCATTTGGTCCATGACATATGCACATCAGTAACAAGTACCGTAGCACAGCTGCATTGTAAGTAAGTCACGCAAGCTTTCAAAATCTAATAAAAAAGACACGAAATATTCTACACAATAAATGTCAAGTTTGTCTTTTTATGTAGTAACTATCTGTTGCGCGCGACTTCGTCTGCTGTTTTTTTTTTGATATTCTAATATAAAAGTAGCCTAACTCCTTAAAACACCAACTATCTGCTATTGAGAAGTCGCGCCTGAATCGGTCTAGCCGTTTAGGAGATTAGCCAGAACAAACAGAAAGATAGACAAAAATGTTAAGTGTTTTTTTGTTTTTACTTATAATAAAAAAAAAAGTACATGCAGTACAATTAACAGAAATATACATACTTTCGTATATATTTAATTTTAATAAAAAGCTGTTATTTTGACATTACAGACAGCCTGTATGCCAATTTATTTTTATATATGAAGTAATTAAATAGACATGCGTGCTAAGATACTGACATTTATGTACACAATGCTAGTGTTGATGCTATCACTCAAACTTCGAGTGTGCTACTTAGATAGCAAAGCGTGACACATTTGACAGACCATGTAGGGTTGTAACTGTAAGGCTGTGAGCAGATCTGATTCCGACACGACATACTTTAGTTAGACTTAAATAATTTCATAATAATGAATAATAATTTTATTAAAAAAATTATATTCAATAATTTAAAAATAATTAATAATAATTTCAGAACATTTGAATTTAATAACACTTCAATATAAAAAAAAAAATAATAAAAATAGTATGTATTTGTAATTTCTGTTTACCAACGGTCTATAAGGTTCTTACATCCATTTTGAGAGTTAAAATTAATAAACACGTCGACGATAACTCGATCATGTTGGTCTCTCAGAATGGATGTAGTAACGGGTCCCGCGGTACTAAGGAGCTACTCCTTATTGATATGGCCATTAGCCAACAGGTTCAGCGTTCCCGAAAGGATCTGTCGACATGTTGGATAGATTATAAGAAGGCCTATGACTCGGTGCCTCATACATGGCTCATGAGGGTGCTAGAATTGTATAAAATAGATACAACTCTACGCACCTTCCTGAAATTGTGTATGGGGCAATGGAGCACAGTCCTTCGCTATCCAGGATGTCGAAATATCCAGAGGAATAGCGAACCTGTAAGGATCGAGCGAGGTATATTCCAGGGCGATAGTTTGAGTCCACTTTGGTTTTGTCAAGCCTTGAATCCTCTAAGCATGATGCTGGAGGATTCAGGGCTAGGCTATCGGTTGAGGAGAGGTGGTCAGGTTATATCTCACCTCCTTTATATGGATGACCTGAAGCTCTTTGCCCCCAGCAATCTTCAGCTGATGGAGCTACTGAAGGTAACTGAAACTTTTAGTAGCGCCATTAGGATGGAGTTTGGCGTGGACAAATGTGCGGTCATGCATGTAAAGCGAGGGGAGATTGTGGAATCCGTGGAAATTCAACTCGCGGATTCCATAAACCTGAGATCCCTCTCTCCAAACGAAACCTATAAGTATTTGGGTATGTTGGAAGCGTTAGGTATCAGCACTACTGACATGAAGCAATCGTTGAGGGAACGCTTCTTTGGCCGCCTGAAGAAAGTATTCAATAGCCTTCTTTCGGGCGGAAACAAGGTGCGCGCCTTCAACGGTTGGGTCATGCCGGTATTGATGTACTCTTTCGGCATACTCAAATGGACTCAAACCGAACTCGACGCCCTGGATAGGCGGGTCCGAACATTGCTGACTGCATATCGAATGCATCACCCACGATCGTCGGTCATGAGATTGTATATCCCGCGGAAGTGTGGAGGCCGAGGCTTTTTAAATGCCAAAAACCTCCACAACCGCGAGATATGCAATCTCAGAGAATATTTTCTACACGCCGACGTGGGTATGCATCGAGATGTAGTGGCAGTGGACAAGGGACTCACCCCGCTCTCCTTGGCAAATGAGAACTGGCGCAAGCCTGTAGTGCTTGATACTAACGACCGCAGGGAGGTATGGCAGAGTAAGGAGCTCCACGGACGCTTTTTCCGGGCCCTACATGGGTCCGATGTAGATCAGTCAGCGTCCGTAGCCTGGCTGCGTTTCGGTGACCTCTTTGGGGAAACCGAAGGTTTTGTCTGTGCAATTATGGACGAAGTTATCATGACGAATAACTACCGGAGATTTATTGTGAAGGATGGCACGGTTGACATCTGTCGGGCATGTCACCGCCCGGGTGAATCGATCCGCCACATTATCTCTGGTTGTTCTCGGCTAGCTAACGAAGAGTACTTGCATAGGCACAACCTTGTAGCCAGGATTATCCATCAGCAACTTGCTCTGAAATACACTCTTGTGGCATCGGAGGTACCGTACTACAGGTATGTGCCCGACCCAGTTCTCGAAAATGGCAATATCACATTGTACTGGGATCGGTCCATCATCACTGACAGGACTATTGTAGCCAATAAGCCTGACATTGTGGTGGTGGACCGAATCGAGAGGCGTACAATGATTGTTGACATTACCGTCCCGCATGACGGGAACCTCGTGAAAGCCGAGAAAGATAAGCAAATCAAGTATCTTGACTTGGCTCGCGAGGTTGTCGACATGTGGGATGTGGACACAGCGATCATTGTACCGATAGTCGTGTCGGCCAATGGCTTAATAGCCACGAGCCTCGACCAACACCTTAGGAGGCTCTCGTTAGGCGGCTGGGTCAAGGGCCTGATCCAGAAAGCAGTACTGCTGGACACGGCTCGTATTGTTAGGAGGTTCCTCTCTCTGTTGCCCTGACCGCCGGTAGTTTGGACCCTGTTCCCGATACCGGTGGGCCTCTATTTTTTATATTTTTAAATGTTTTTTCTTTTTTGTAATTTATGTTATAAAAATATTTAAAAATGTAAATAATAAGAAATGTACTGAATAAAGGAGATAATATGTATTCCATTCTTTTCCGTGTACTTTACCAAATGTCGATTTAATTACAATTATTGATTAATTGTAATTAAATCGGCTAATAATCACAGTTCTGTTGGGGGGCTGGTAATCCTGTGTTACAGGGTTGCTTAGTGCAGATGCCAGATGCCCACAAAGGATTTATCAAGTAATATTGCACCACTAATACCAAACTATTACATAAGTTTATAAGAAACCATTGTGGAAGAGAAATAAATATTTTTATTTATCACACTTAATAATATTATAAATTCGAAAGTTTGCGAGTGTGTTTGTATAATGTTTGTTACTTCTTCACGCTCAAACGGCTGGGCGGATCTCGATGAAATTTGGCACAGATATAGATTATAGTCTGGATACTTTTTATCCCGGGAATATTTTCCGTTGGGATAATTTTCGACATTCACGCGGGCGAAGCCGCTGGCAGAAGCTAGTAATAGATAAAAGCTGTTTTGACTTCATCGTTGTGTGTACTGCCCTAGTTTAACTAAGATTTGACCAGCCATTGCTTGACGAATGTTTGACATTTATATTGGGATTGCTGACAATAGGTTTCATTTAAGTTATCTGGAAGAGATTAAACAAATCAACGAATCTTTATCACTAATGCATGACAGTTCTGATTTAAATTGATGCTGACATGTGTTATTTAAGTCTATTACTCTTAATTGTTGTGGCGTGTTCAGGATTTTTAAAGAGGTCAATAAAAAAATGCCCGTTTTGACAGCTATAAAAATACTTAATAATAATTAAACTTGACGCTTGCGAATGATACTCATACAGGAGGAGCTCGTGGCTAAATAATAACAGCCGCACGGGTCGATCTCCAATGTTAAGGAACGCTTGACGAGGTCGGTCCGTGGATGGGTGACCATTTCAACATACCGAGTTTCCTCCGTGCCTCGGCAAGCACGTTAAGCCATTGGTCCCGGCTGTCATTTGAAGATATTTGACAGTCATTACGGGTAAACAGAAGCCTGAGGTCTGACACCAGTCTTGCCAAGGGGTATCGTGTTACCCATTACTGGGCTGTGAAGGTTAGATAGGCAGTCGCTCCATGTAAAACACTGGTACTCAGCTGAATCCGGTAAGACTGGAAGCCGACCCCAACAATAATTGGGAAAAAGGCTAGGCAGATGATGATGCTTGCGAATGATACTCGTTGTTATAGTGTATGAGTAACATAAAGGGTCTTTCAACAAGGACGGGTCGATGTTAACATTGAATAAAACAAGATGTGTGTGAGATATTAACGAAATTTATTTTTTATTTAAAAGGCCTATTTATGCCAATTATGGATGGAATATGACATCGTTCAAATGTCCGCCGCGGCTTCGTATGGTGGCACGAATCCGAGAGGTCCAATTTTTAATGACTCTGCTGCATAGATCGAGCGAGCGCTACAGATCAATGATAAACAATTTCTTTTGGCTTTTATTGAACAATATGGACGTGAACGACATGTGGTTTCAGCAAGATGGCGCTACTTGCCACACAGCGAACGACACAATCGACATTCTGCATGAACGGTTTGAGGGTAGAGTTAGAGTTCCGCTAGACTTTTTCTTGTGGGGTTTTCTGAAGTCGCAGGTCTATGCCAATAAACCACATTCGACCGTTGCCCTGAAAGCCAACATAACGCAGGCCATCGCTCGGATTCAGCCGGATCTATGCAGCAGAGTCATTAAAAATTGGACCTCTCGGATTCGTGCCACCATACGAAGCTGCGGCGGACATTTGAACGATGTCATATTCCATCCATAATTGGCATAAATGGGCCTTTTAAATAAAAAATAAATTTCGTTAATATCTCACACACATCTTGTTTTATTCAATGTTAACATCGACCCGTCCTTGTTGAAAGACCCTTTAGTAATTAATTAGGATTACGAATAGTATTTTTCAATTTCTTACGTAAAAAGTTATCGTGGCATGTAAAATGAGAAACATCAACGTACTTCTTAGATTGTGACGACTTTAATACAAGTAATTGTTGAAAACCTCTGAAAAAGCAATGTCTGCAGTGTAAACGTTGACTTTGTGTTATTTTTTAGTGTTTCTACCTGGTTACCTGTGTCCACAATCCATTTATATTATTACTGTGATTTTATGAATATTTATAACTTTAAGCACACAATGGGTCCCAAACAATAGCAAATGGCAATGTGGCAGTCCCAGAAAGAGATGACGGGATGAGTTGGATTTATTTTCAAAGAATTTACTGCAATGTCATTAGACCGGGCAACGTGGAAAGAGGGAGGTCTTCCACCTTTGTCCTGGCAAGACATATACGCAGTTATTGGTGAAACACTAACAACGCACATTTATACTCGCAAGTGGAAATTTATGTTTTTTCCTACTCCTCCGTTATTCTTTTCTGATTAATTTCGTTGCGGTATCCAAGACAGTTAAATTCATTCTCCGGGACTTCGTCGAGCCTCATTGCCTCGGCGCTTTTCTGGTAGTCGCCACTGTTAATTCTGGCTTTCAAGAGTTGCAGTGGTTTGGGAATAGTGCGGTGGGATTGCTCCAAAAAAAAAAAATACTCGCATAACTCGCCAGAATGTATGAATCAGTTGTTATTTTTTTTTTTAATTTTGAAACGTCTTAGAACATAATGTTCTTGTTTATGATGTTAGTAATACAGCCCTGCAAGGTTGTTAGTGTTTTAACAATAACCCTGTGTAATATATAAACAAAATTATTTGAAACTGCCTACTAAATCATAAGTATTTATACTTATGATTTTCACTTGGTAATGCTTTTAAAAGATTTACATATGTAAAGCTAATACGGATAACTCCATATAAATAAATCTTATCCCCTAACTGAAAATAAATTAAATAGATGGGTGACAAACGGGCGATGGATGGCAAGCCAGTTTTGAAATTCGGTTCTACTCCAATAACAATCAAATATTCAGGCCTTTTTATAGACCTTAGATAACTATTCAATGCAAAGTTTAACCATAATTAGCTTGAGATTACTTGATAAAAATTAATATTTTTAATCATAAACGTAAAAGGTTTTAAGATTCTTAAAAAAAAAACTATTATGGAGAATAGTTTTTATAACTATTTATCCTAGAAAATCTGGTAAACTGTAACAGTAGGAAAGCCTGGGTTTGAAGTTTACAGTTTTTAAGAAATCAAACTAGTGTTAATAAATATGCACATCACTAAACGCAATCTACATATAGGTAACATTAATAAAGATAACAAAAACTTGAACAAATGTATAATTTACAATAAATTAGGAACATAAAGCAGGTTACGATATAAATTATTTAAAATCACATACTTTATTTCCTTTCAATATATGCTGACCGTCTTAATTCATTTAGTCTGCACTAAAATGTCATCGAAATCAATTTTCACTTGAACAGTTTGCATACACTGCATGAAATGATAACAAATTAATGGTAATTAGTACTCTACTATTAGGTGATATTAGTACATACTACAGTTATCTGATCTGAAATGAGGTGTTATTAATTCTTCAAAACTTAGTCGAAAGAAATGGAGAATCAATGCAATAAAGGATTTCTCTTTCAGGAAGATCGAACTTAATTACATTCTTTGCGCTGTAGCATGGTGCGGGTGACAGTGGTGTTTTATTTGTAGACTAGAACATTCTGGTTGGGGTTAATTTAATTTACTACAGTTATTAATGATTTAATATATTAAGAATGTGGTACAGCTGAAATACTAAGTCATAATTTGTTAAATCGCGGCAACTTTCAAGAGTGAAACGAAATGTCACGCACCATGCTACAGCGCAAAGAGTGTAATTAAGTTCGATCTTCCTGAAAGAGAAATCCTTTATTGCATTGATTCCCTCCATTTCTTTCGACAAAGTTTTGAAGAATTAATAACACCTCATTTCAGATCAGATAACTTTGCAAATTAAACTGATTAATAGCACAAAAACACAATAATGTTATCTTATTAGTATTTCCCACGTCACCCACATAACTCAAGGAAGAACTAAAATCGATTGTTCAACAATAATGTAATACACACCTTGGGTTCCACGCGACACTTGTCACTCACTATCTGTAAAACGATTCCGGAAGCTAATCACACATGGCAAAAAATCTTGCTGTAACAAAAATATTAGGTGGCTTAAATATCAAGACATAGATAGTGGTTTTGAAGGTTGTTCGGGCAGCGCTTGTTTTGGTAATGAGTACTTGCTCAACGCTTCGTATAAAAGGATCCGTCACAGTGAGTTAGACATCAGTTGATCCAACTTCTTCAGTTCGCCAACAACACAGACCACTTCAAAATGTTCAAGCTGGTGGTGTTGCTCTCTGTCGCGGCGTTGGCTGCCGCTAAGCCTGGTGTGTTTGCGCCAGTGGCCTACAGCTCCGTGGTGCCTGCGACCAGCTCGGTGTCGCAGTACAGCTCCAGCGTGGTGCACGGCTCCCCCGCAGTGTACGCCGCGGCGCCTGCCGTGTACTCCGCCGCTCCCGCCGTCTACTCACCTGCTGTCTACTCGCCCGCTGTCTACGGTTCCGTCGCCCTCGCCCAGGCCCCTCACTCCCCCGCCGTCGTGCTGGATGCCGTCAACGGAGTGCCCCTCGACACTCCTGAGGTAGTCGCCGCCCGCGCTGCCCACTACCAGGCTAAGGCTCTGTCTGGCGTCCACCATCTCCGCAAGCGGTCCGTCGGCGTGGCTCCCGTAGCCTACAGCTCGGTGGTGTCTCCCGTGGCCTACTCCAGCCCCCTGGTGTCCGCCTACCACAACCCCGCTGTTGTCTCCGCCTACTCCTCTCCCGTAGTCTCCACTTACTCCGCCTACCCCCATTCCGTGGTCTCCGCGTACTCCCCCCTGTCCTACTCTACTGTGTACCCTAAGGCCCTCAGCGTCCACCCCTACTAAACTATCTAAACGAACCAACCTAGTATTTTGTAAATACTTCAAAAACCATGTAAAAAAGAATTTATCACTGCTGAATAAAACGATTGTATTATACTTGTTATCTTTTAATTTATACAAATATTTACATTTTGAACATGACACTATTACCTATATGAATAGACGCAGGAAAGGCATAATATGTTAAATAATAGACGTCATTAGAGTCTTTAGGTTGTAAGCGCTTTTAGTACATTATAGAGATGTTAAATATTGGTATAAGTGACATTATTGTTTTTACAAATAAGACCAACCTACAGCTCAAATATAGAAAAGATGGTTTTTAATGACCGGATTTTCCGTAAAACAAATAAATTCATTCATTATTACTGATAAGACAACGGCTTGACACGTTCTACTCCCAACAAGGCAATAACCATAGTTAAAAAATATTATTATAACTACATTCGGACAGTAATAAGCTGGTATTATTATAAAACTATTTTTAACCGACTTTCCTAAAAGGAGGCGGTTCTATGTTCGGCTGTATCTTTGTTTTTTAGGGTTCCGTACCCAAAGGGTAAAAACGGGACCCTATTACTGAGACTTCGGTGTCCGTCTGTCTGTCTGTCTGTCTGTCTGTCACCAGGCTGTATCTCATGAACCGTGATAGTTAGACAGTTGAAATTCTTCACAGATGATGTATTCCTGTTGCCGCTATAACAACAAATACTAAAAACAGTATAAAATTAATATTTAAGGGGGGCTCCCATACAACAAACGTGATATTTTTGCCGTTTTTTGCTTGATATTAATAACGGCAACAGGTAGACGCTTGAAATATTCACAGAATATTTAGTTGTATATTCTCTTCAAAAAATAATAATAATTAAATTAAAATAAAATAAATTAAGGGGGGCTCCCATACAACAAACGTGATTTTTTGCAGTGTTTTGCGATAATGGTACGGAACCCTTCGTGTGCGAGTCCGACTCGCACTTGGCCGGTTTTTTTTGTATGTTCACCGACATCTCTGTCAATTGTCGACGTGCGCTTTCAAAAATAGAATTTTCGTGCTCTTTCAAAATCGGAAAATTCGTTTTTTGAAAGAGCACGTTCCTGAATTGGTACCATTTAAATTTGGAGAAGACCTGATGAAGAACTTTGGAGATATGGAACAGACCTCCTCAGAAAATAACGGCAAATCTCTCGGGATTGTTGCAATCGCATGTCTGTTTATTGTTTACACCATTTCATAACATAACATCACGCCGGTATGCTCTACAGGGGTACGCAAATGTGTACAGTAAAATCTGGCACACTCTCATTTCACCGGTTATGTTCAAGTTTTATGTTATTCGGATTATCTAGTCTGGCTTAACTTTGGACATTGTAGACAAGTAGCTTACTATAGAACTTGCCCATTACATAGACAACTAAAAAGTGTAAAATAAAAACTTTTCTACAAAAATATACAACCGACTTCTGAATAAAAACACTACAAACTGAAAAATAATTGGTGTTCCTCTTTCTGATTCTTCGTTTTTTGACACCGACTTCCGAAATTGAAGTTATTTTTCCCTTTGTAGTGTTTTATTGGACAGTCGGTTGTATTTTTTTGTAAAAATGTATTTTAACTAACTACGATTCCTTTCCTCAAAAGGAAAAAGGAACCCTTATAAGATCACTTCGTTTTGCGTCTGTCTGTCTGTCCGTGAAAGAACGCGTGGAGGTATCAAGTTGAAATAATTATATATTTTTTATTTTATTTTATTTATTAGGGAAAACAAACAATTAAACACTGTATATGATTAACAATAGTACATTGTGATACAAGGGTGGAAAGTAGGTTATTGCAAACGAGCTGTCATTAACAAGCCCGAGCCGAAGGCGAGGGTTTTTAATGACACGAGTTTGCAATAACCTACACGCCCGTGTATCACACGATATTTTTCAATACAGTTGTGGGAAATAGTAAAAACAAATCAAAGAATTAGATTTGTTAATTCACAAAAAAATAAAATTTACGCGCGTTTTGCAACTGGACATTTTTTTTACAACGAAAACAGCCTAAACAGCCTATTAGATTTTTGACAAATGTTGATGTGAAAATAATTAAATTGAAACTGGTAATTAAATATATTAAACAACCATTTAAAAGACTTTTGAGAATTAAATGCTAAAACGTACGGAATCATTCATTTTTCCTCGTATAAAATCTATCCAATTTTATTCTATGTATGAAAACTCCTTGCTACTAAACTTTTTAAATTGACTTATAACTAAAGGCGCGTTTTTGCAACTGTACATTTTTTACAACGAAAAAAGTCTATACAGCCTATTTGATTTTAGACAAATTTTGATGTGAAAATAATTAAATTAAAACTGGTAATTAAATATATTAAACAACCATTTAAAAGACTTTTGATAGTTCAATGCTAAAACGTACGGAATCATTCATTTTTCCTCGTATAAAATCTATCCCATTTTATTCTATGTATGAAAACTCTTTGCTACTAAACTTTTTAAATTGACTTATAAATTTAAAACTAAACTGCAAAACTAATGATCGAGCTCGTAAACAAAAGTCACGACCGCGTAATAGAAAGATGCCTGTGCGTAAGATTTAATTTTCGAATCATAATTATAGCCTCTGAAAGTACGCCATGTTTAACAACTGTATTGAAAATAATTGTACGAGACTACATTAGTGTGCAACTAACAACGTTATCCACATCTTATATAAATTAAAATTGGAAGATACATGCACGAGTGCAATACTAATAAGCTTCAGTAAACAATATATTACACTAAACAAAAAATAAAACACAAAATCTACAAATACAGAAATAAGTAACTTAATTAAGTTAAATTAATCCTCACAGTTGCTGATGGCTTTAAGGATTTCATTTCGAAATTTACTTGCTGAGCATGAAAATATAAATCTGCAATCCTTGGAATTGTAAAAAATTAAACTTCTTAATCAAAAGATGCAACCAACACACACACACACACACACACTGTCTCTATCTCTCCACACACAATGTCTACATCTCTTTTTTCAACTTTCCTTTCGCAGGTATACTGGAAGAGATTTCATTAGAAACAAGCATATATCACCTCTGTACCTATTTTTCTGTTCCTTCTTCTTGTCCTTGTATTATGTGAATAAGCCATTTATGCCGCATATTTCTGACACTTGCAAGGGAATCAAATATATAGGCAATTTCCCATTGAACCAGAATCATGAAATTTGGTGAGAAGTAGTGTCTTGTAGCACAAACAAAAGAAAACTTCTGAAAACCGTGTACTATCAAAAAATAAATACGAAAAAAATGAAATTCCGTCTAGTAAGACCTTTTTCTTATGAGATGTGTGTGGTCAAGCACGAGCCTACAGATTATTACAAAAAATATCGAAAAAAGATCAATTTGAAGTTAATACCGTATAGTCAGGTCTGCAAACTCTTGGAGTTCTGTAATCAAAATTTCTAGCCATTTTAGCCGCATATCTGCCACTCGCAAGGGAATCAAAACCTGTAGAGTACTTCCCGTTGAACTAGAATCATGATAGGCATTAAGAAATTTCTTAAGGGAAATATCCGAAAAAAAAAAAGAAAAAAAAACTTATTTGCTGTTGGTAAACCTACCGTTACCTATGTCAATGTATGCAGACAACAGTTTTCCTAAGTTAATTTTATACCTCAACCCAGCTTATCTTTTCGTTAGCGCAATGTTCGGTGCTTTCATTATTAATAAACTTATGTAATGTTATCTAATTATTTTGCTGAGTGTAGCTACTCGTATTTATATCACCAGCTTATGATTTCACAGTTAAAATCTGCAGTTTTGGGTAAACTTAATTTTCATAAACGATACTTGAAAGTATAATAGATTTCTCAGGTTTGCCTGCCAATATCAAGACGTAATTAGCTTAATTAAATTAATTGTAATTTATGTTTCAGTTGATTCCACCAGCGACTTCACCCCTGTCAAAGCCGGAATTGTACCACGGGAACCGCACATTTTTCCGGGATAAAAAGTAGACTATGTGATGTTCCAGTCTATAACCTATCTCTGTACCAATTTTCATCTAGATTCCTTCAGCCGCATTTACCTGCAATCGATTAAAACTTTCGCATTTATATTATTCGTAGGATGTAGGATAGTTAACCCCTCATATAAGTTTTCAAGTGAATCTAACATTATTTAAAAGAAAGTGATAGGAAATAGGAAGAAAAAAGGTTGCCAGCTCTCAGTTAGCCACAATCTATGGCTGGCTAGTTTACCTGTTTACTCCTGGCAATCCATAAATTTGCTACTAACTGAGAGCTGACTGATATCATATACGTATCTAAAATACGGGAGAAATTCCGAGTGACAAAAATCATGCTGAAATAAAAATATTAGGTGGCTTAAATATCAAGGCATAGATACTGGTTTTGAAGGTTGTTCGGGCAGCGCTTGTTTTGGTAATGAGTACTTGCTCAACGCTTCGTATAAAAGGATCCGTCACAGTGTGTTAGACATCAGTTGATCCAACTTCTTCAGTTCGCCAACAACACAGACCACTTCAAAATGTTCAAGCTGGTGGTGTTGCTCTCTGTCGCGGCGTTGGCTGCCGCTAAGCCTGGTGTGTTTGCGCCAGTGGCCTACAGCTCCGTGGTGCCTGCGACCAGCTCGGTGTCGCAGTACAGCTCCAGCGTGGTGCACGGCTCCCCCGCAGTGTACGCCGCGGCGCCTGCCGTGTACTCAGCCGCTCCCGCCGTCTACTCACCTGCTGTCTACTCGCCCGCTGTCTACGGTTCCGTCGCCCTCGCCCAAGCTCCTCACTCCCCCGCCGTCGTGCTAGATGCCGTCAACGGAGTGCCCCTCGACACCCCTGAGGTAGTCGCCGCCCGCGCTGCCCACTACCAGGCTAAGGCTCTGTCTGGTCTCCACCACCTCCGCAAGCGGTCCGTCGGCGTGGCTCCCGTAGCCTACAGCTCGGTGGTGTCTCCCGTGGCCTACTCCAGCCCCCTGGTGTCCGCCTACCACAATCCCGCAGTTGTCTCCGCCTACTCCTCTCCCGTAGTCTCCACTTACTCCGCCTACCCGTCTTCCGTGGTCTCCGCGTACTCCCCCCTGTCCTACTCTACTGTGTACCCTAAGGCCCTCAGCGTCCACCCCTACTAAACTATCTAAACGAAACAACCTAGTATTTTGTAAATACATACTTCAAAAACCATGTAAAAAAGAATTTATCACTGCCGAATAAAACGATTGTATTATACTTGTTATCTTTTATTTTATATATTTACATTTTGAACATGACACTATTATCTACCTATATGATTAATCTATTTTACTGAATTAGATTGAAGAAATAGCTTAATAAAGAGCTAGCTTACAAAGCGGAGTTCTGCGTGCTGAAGATTACAGGTGCCTCCGGGTACAATCTATTTCAAAGGTAATTATAAAGATTAGAAAACTATTTATACACAATACGTAGACACGGTACACATAATTCAGCTCAAATAAAGAAAGAAAATCAAAAAAATATTTATTCGTAACCTGCACACGATAAACCTAGGAAATAAAGATATTTGCTGCGAAAAAAAACCTCGTGACAATCTAAAAAGGCCGATGATTTGAGACATTTTACATGCAGCGATAACTTAGTATGAACGTTTAATGACACAATGTTGCAAGATCGTGTCTACAAAAAATCTAATTAATAATCCTAATTAATTATTATGTTACCCATATACTATTATACTATTTAGTCTTGTTATAATTTTTTTTATTTTTTTACCTTTTTATAGATTCATTTACCGATTGTTTTGTTAAAGTGTGAACATTGTAGGCCCTCTAGATTTCTAGATGCTTGATGCTGTGGCCTCCTATAATTGAGGGAGTGCACTTGTCATTACTTAATATTAATGATACATTGTGTTTTTTTGAGGTCCTAAATAAATAAATAACATTTAATAACTTATTATCTCGTTTTACTTTTTTTTTTTAGTTTCTAACGTCATATTGTCGGGCCTACGTTGTCCCCCCATATCTAAGCTGTAACATGGAAATATTGTAAAACCAAACCATATTTTTAAAAGAGTAACCGTGGAGTTTCTTGCCGGTTCTTCTCCACAGGAAACGCCCAACCCGAACCGTGCGCCTTTTGTCTACGTTTTATAAGTGCCCATGTAGACCTACGTAAAATAAAAATAAAATATTTTGTTTTTTTTTTATTTTTGATAACAAGGAGTATCATTCGTAAGCATCAAGTTTAACTTAGGTATATAACGTATTTTTATAGCCGTCAAATCTGACTTTTTTATTTTCTTTTTTAAATACGTTGCCCCACACTAGGAATTTCTTCCTGTATCGTGGGTGCGTTTACAAACATATAAACTCACATACACAAACACCCAGAGCCGAAACAACTATCTGTAGGTCATACAAATATTTGTTCCGTGCGGAAATCGAACCCGCGACACGCAGCGCAGTCAATCGCTCAACCACTGCGCAAACCGTGCGCCCTAACTTAGATTGACGACACACGAGATTCACGACTTTACTAATTTCACTGGTATTATATTCATTATGGTAGTAGTAACGTTGCCTCAAAAGTCCATAAAAATGCCATCACAGCAAAAAAAAATGGGTCGAATCCAATTTTTGCTTTATTCTCCTAAAGTATGATTTACTGTAATTTGTGCTCAGAGCAAGTTTATTCTTTGTTCAACTGTGCACAAAAAGTCCTACATAAAATTCACTAATGTTCATTAGTTTTCGAGGTATGAGCCAATAGTATATTATGACACAATTGAGCTAAGTTGCTCATTACACACCAGGTTGTGGGTTGCAGTAATTGGAAGTGTTTTAAAAAAAGGACTTTAAAAAAAGGAAGTGCACTAATCGAAACTTTATTTCATATGACATAGTACTTTAGTTGAAATTTTTTTGTTGGAGGTCCTAATTAAATAAATAAATAATTTAAGTATATTAGTAACAAGTTATACTTTAAAAAATTACCTACTATATTTTTATGGTGGAACACTGAGTTTTAAAAAACGTTTTACATTGTAAATCGCCGGCTCTTCTATATACGGATACCCAAATCCATTAACATGAAATTGGTTTTAAGTGAGCTAAGTTACAAGTGAGCTAAGATATATAAGATATATTTTTACTTATAACCTCTTTTATTGTACTTGAATAATTTTTACTGAAAAACTCTCAACTATTTTTATTTATTTTTTTATCCAACGATTGGCTCGCGTTTGACTATACTATCTCACCTGATAGTAAGCGATGATTTGGTCGACGGTGAAGCATGCTTGTCTAGAAGTAACCTATTCACTCTTCACTTAAAGACCTCAAGGTAGTTTTTCCAAATATTTTTATTAATTACTAGACATTTTTAGGTATTTACGTCTGAATCTATGGTCTGAATGTCATAATGTTTACATTTGAATACATTTTTCGAAGTTATAATTATTTACAATGTGTTTGTGTACGAATAAACATAATGCGATAATTGATCAATGCACTTTCATTGAAAACACAAGAAAGAGCTTCTTTGTTGTTGCATGAACCAATAAAGTAATTTTCATACAAGGAGTTCTCATGTATGCTGGAAAAATCTGGGCATTACATAATTAATAATAATGCAACGGTACGGGTCAGAAGACTTGTAAACTGAATGACTAGGCTTGAGTTGAGTTTGAAATAACTGACTCACTTTAAGCTGTTACAAAACTGGGTGGAGAACACGCATAATACATAATAAATACCTACGTAGGTATTTAATTTTTGCTCAAAATGTATATAGTAAATGATTTAATCGAATAAAATAAAGCCACACCTAAATTTAGATTACTATATCATTTAATTATACTTGAAAAGATTAAAACTGAAAATTGGCTGCCATTTAAACTAAGATTCTTATATTATTCTTAAAGTAAAATGTTACGTGTTCTAATCAAATAAGATGCCTTTAAAACAAAGCTTTTATTGGGCCCAATATAGACAAATCGTTGTTTTCTTGAAAACCTAGACTGATTCCTAATTTTTTTAGTTAAAAGGGTGAGTATGGACACAAAGTACGTAAGTGACGCAAATTATTTTGATTTGACAGTGACAGAAAAAGATTTAAATCAGTAGATATAGCCTCACATACACACATCATTGTACAGTTTACATGAAGGTATTCATATCTATACTAATAATATTATAAAGTTTTGTTTGTTTATTTGTACCGAATAGGCTCCGAAACTACTGGACCGATTTAAAACATCTTTCATCAATAGAAAGCTACATTATTCCTGAGTGAGATAGGCTATTTTTTAATCCCGAAAACGGGTCCTGTGCAGTGGTCCACGGGAGCGAAGCCGCGGGGAATAGCTAGTCCTAATATATAGCGATCACCACGCTAATACTTGACGTCGCACCTATAGAGGGCGCTTTCTAGATTTTCCGAACAATAATGAACGTATGTATTTGTACGATGGTTGCTATATGGCGACGTCTTAAGTCGGCTTCGTGACGAGCTCGTTTCGGCGAAGCGTTTGCTGTCACAGAGGCAACCTACCCGGTTGACCATTGGAAGCGTCAATAGCTCGATGCCGAATTATATCATGCGAGTAAGTCCTCACTAAAAAGACACAGCGCTCCACCGCGTCGACGCATCTAGCTATTTTAATTATGGCCGGTTATAGCGGTCATTTACCTGTATTGTTTTGCATTGACATTATTTCGATTTCTAACCGACTTTCCAAAAACGAGGAGGTTCTATGTTTGACTTTATGTTTCTTTTTTTGTGTATGTTCACCGATTTCTCCGTTAATTGTGGACGGATTTTGAAAATTATTTTTTTGTTCGAAAGGATATGTTCCAAAATTGGTTCTATTTTAATTTGGTGAAGATCTGGTGAAGATCTTCGGAGATATACAACAGAACTCTTCAATAAATAACGGCAAATCTCTCGGGATTGCTGCAATGACATGTCTATTCATTGTTTATACCATTTCATTACATAACATCACGCCCGTACGCTCAAAGGAGTACGCAGATGTGTACAGTTTACCTTAGTACACTCTCATTTCACCGGTTACGTTCAAGTTTCATGATATTCGGGCAACAACTAAAAAGTGAAAAATAAAAAAACCTTTTTACAAAAAAAATCTACCGACTTCCAAATAAAAAACCTACAAAGTGAAAAATAACTTTGTGTCCATAACGAAAAAAATGGTACCTTCCAAAGACACCGACTTATTAAAGAAAGTTATTTTTCACTTTTAAATTGAACCTAACTGAGAACTGGCTGATATTTCATACGTATCCGCGATATAAGACAAATTCCTAGTGACGAAAATCTTGCTGAAATAAAAATATTAGGTGGCTTAAATATCAAGGCATAGATACTGGTTTTGAAGGTTGTTCGGGTAGCGCTTGTTTTGGTAATGAGTACTTGCTCAACGCTTCGTATAAAAGGATCCGTCACAGAGTATTAGACATCAGTTGATCCAACTTCTTCAGTTCGCCAACAACACAGACCACTTCAAAATGTTCAAGCTGGTGGTGTTGCTCTCTGTCGCGGCGTTGGCTGCCGCTAAGCCTGGTGTGTTTGCGCCAGTGGCCTACAGCTCTGTGGTGCCTGCGACCAGCTCGGTATCGCAGTACAGCTCCAGCGTGGTGCACGGCTCCCCCGCAGTGTACGCCGCGGCGCCTGCCGTGTACTCCGCCGCTCCCGCCGTCTACTCACCTGCTGTCTACTCGCCCGCTGTCTACAACTCCGTCGCCCTCGCCCAGGCCCCTCACTCCCCCGCCGTCGTGCTGGATGCCGTCAATGGAGTGCCCCTCGACACCCCTGAGGTAGTCGCCGCCCGCGCTGCCCACTACCAGGCTAAGGCTCTGTCTGGCCTTCATCACCTCCGCAAGCGGTCCGTCGGCGTGGCCCCCGTGGCCTACAGCTCGGTGGTGTCTCCCGTGGCCTACTCCAGCCCCCTGGTGTCCGCTTACCACAGCCCCGCTGTTGTCTCCGCCTACTCCTCTCCCGTAGTCTCCGCTTACTCTGCCTACCCTTCTTCCGTGGTCTCCGCGTACTCACCCCTGTCCTACTCTACAGTGTACCCTAAGGCCCTCAGCGTCCACCCCTACTAAATTGAAGTGAACCAACCTAGTATCTTGTAAATACTTCAAAAACCAATATGTAATGAATTTATCACTGCCGAATAAAACGATCTTATTATTACTTGCCATCTTTTATTTGTTGTCATACAATTCAAACATGTCATGTGAACAATACCTGCATTATTAACCTATTTTATTGATATAAACAAATATCTCAGCTTAACAAAGAGCTAGCTTACAAAGAGGATTTATGTACACGTGCTAAGGATTTCAAAGAGAATTATAATGTTTAGAAAAACATTAAAACACATTATATGTACCGTATGTACCGACTACATACGGTACATATAATACCAACCTTCAAATCAAATCAAATCAAATATGTTTATTTGTTCGAATATGGTAAAATAGATGTTACAATATTGGTTCCAGCATATCCTGCCATAATATGGCGTACAAATATTTATTAATAATTATGAATCAAAATATAAAATCTGAATCTGTAATAGTTAATTAATTAAGATAAAAATTGTATTGCAGAAATAATAATGAATAAAAAATAAAAATATTGTATTATATTTGTAACGACTTATCTTCTAAATATTCTTGAACACTGTAATAATTTTTCTCCAATAACAGTCTGAACAATACCCTCACATAACGAAATGATGATTTTTCTTGACAGGCTTTTCCGTAAAACAAATGAATTAATTTATTAGTATTGATAAACCAACAGCTCAACACTAACTCTCAACAAAGCAATATCTATTGTTAAAAAAAACTTTGTTCTAACATTATTAAAAACAAGTATTTTTTGTAATTGCGGAAGTTTAAAGTTAACGCCTTGTAACCCCAATCACGTTTACCTAATAATTATTCGCCGCTAAATAGTTCTAGTGTTTATTATACCTAGTAGCTATGGCAAAATAAACTCAATTAAAATCTAAGGCTATTTATTTCGGTGTGAGAATAAACTAAGTTTAACTGTCCTTCAGTTATATTTGATTAGGTATACTGTTCCGGCTGTGTTCCTAATAGAGTAGGTAGATTTATTTGTGATTGTATTTGTCTTCCCAATTCGCGTTGTCACTAGTACCATTAACAGTTCCATGATGGAACTATTGATGTTTTTTTTAATCACTTGTTCCATTTTAAAAGTATCTGGATATAATTGAACTAATGTTGCTTTTTTTATCACTAGTTCCACATTATTATTTTAGGCCCTTGTGAAATTTTTTAAGGGTGTAAAAACACTAGAGGTAAAAACACTTAGGTTTTATAATAATTTAATTCAATAAAATCAACAATATTTATTTTTTCTTACTTTAATTTGTTTTGTTATAGTATGCAGTGATAGTGATCGAATAGAAACAACAACCTAAACGACGCAGAATTTACCAAGACAGAAATGACTTGATCATTGAAGCCCAAATGCAATTATTAACATGCGAAATATCTTGAGCGCGTGCTGTAATGAATAGAGATGATTTCAAAGACAAAGGGGGTTGGAAAACAATTCACCTCCCAAGAAGGATTTGAACTGGTCCGAACGCTATCCCATCTGAGATATCGGGCATCGTTCTGTCAAATATGATTATTTTAAATCCATACTGAAACCGAATCATAAATGAAAAAATAAATATTTGTTGATTTTATTGAATAAACAAATTCACAAGTGCCTAAAGTAATAATGTGGAACTAGTGATAAAAAATTCAACATTAGTTCCATTATTTTCAGATTCTTTTAAAATGGAACTAGTGATTAAAAAAAACATCAATAGTTCCATCATGGAACTGTTAATGGTACTAGTGGCAACGAAGCGATATTTCTACATTTTCTACATTCAGTCTTTCAACTTTCACAAAGGGACGAATCGTAGGGAAAACTGGAAGAGTATCGCTGTGTGATGATTTGCATAAGAAGTAGGAAGGGTAAATGTTAAAATCATTAGCATTATTTCTAAGGTATATAGAGTTATTCAAAAAAATTCGAGGTAAATTATATTATTTACAGATTGCCAGATTGCAGAGGGCAGTGGTGGCCCAGTGGTATCGGCCGCGACTTACAAGTTGTAGGTCGTGGGTTCGAGCCCAGGCAGGCGCTGTACTTTGTGTAAATTATTTCATCACCACTGCTCTCAAAACGGTGAAGGAAAACATCGTGAGGAAACCGGCATGTCCTAGAACCAAAAATTCGAAGAAATGTGACATCCACCAACCCGCACTGCTCTCTCACAGAGAGGAGGCCTGTGTCCCAGCAGTGGGAACATTAATAGGCTGATGATGTGATGTGATGTACAGATTGCAATTGAGTGTGTGAACTTTATGATTAATGTGAATGGTGTATGTGTAACTGTATGGTGTATGAAGTTAAACGAAATGGAACCATATTTTCCAGCGAACAATAAAACCATCAAAATAATTATCACTTTTTTATTTGCAGACTTATAGCTATATTACAAAATTGCACGCTTCATACCTAATTTACAATATTGATTATTTTCATTCAGAAATATCGAGACTAGTAGTGACCGTGGCCATGGCCATAGCCAAAACCATGTCCATAGTGGCCTCCTCCCAGGCCACCCTCGAAACCGCCCCCGTAACCACCTCCATAACCTCCTCCGAAGTGCAGAGGTCCTGCGACGAAGGACTTATGAAGAAGAGGTGCAGCATGCAGCACTGGAGCTACTACTGGTGCCACTACAGAAGTAGCGACGACAGCTGGTGAATGATGCACGTCCAGACGAGACTGATGGGATACCGCCACGGGTGCGACGTGAGCCACCAGGACCGCATGAGCCACGTGAGCTACATGAGCCAAAGGAGCGACGAGATGAGGAGATCGCTTCAGGAGGTGATGTCCGTGGCCGGCGTGACCGTGTCCGTCAAGAGCAAGTCCTCCATGACCAAGCCCGCCATGACCAAGCCCGCCATGACCAAGCCCGCTGTGACCAAGCCCTTCAAGAGCGAGACCGCCGTGGCCGAGCCCGCCGTGACCAAGTCCTCCAAGTCCAAGTCCTCCGTGACCGAGTCCTCCAAGTCCTCCGTGACCGAGACCTCCATGACCGAGTCCTCCATGACCGAGTCCTCCATGACTGAGTCCTCCATGGCCGAGACCTCCATAGCCAAGTCCACCTTGTCCAAGTCCCCCGTAGCCTAGACCACCGTGGCCAAGACCTCCGCCGTATCCGTACCCTCCATATCCATGTCCACCGTAGCCGTGACCAGCGTAGCCAGCCACCAATGGAGCCACCACAGCAGAGTGGTGGGCCACTACCGGCACTGCATGCCCATGGCACAATGCAAGAGATGCGAACAACACGAACACACGAAACATCTTCAAATTATTACTCCAAGTGCACAAATCAGAACGAACTGCAGGAGCTGACTGACATTAGCACTCAAAGGTTACCTTCTTATACCCCAAATGCTGATTCAGAGTGATAGGATCAAAGCTATTAATACTTTTGTCGTTCTATTCAACATTGTGATTGTAGTCACAAAAAAGTTGGAATTCGCCAGTTTATTGGAACTGAATTGGTTTTTATAAACACAATACATAAAGAATGATTCTGGCCTCCTGGTAGTTTGGGTATAAATGCTTAATGTTCAACATCTAACTAAAAAAGCAAAAGAGGAAGTTATATTTTTATCATGTTATTAAACTCTCTACCGATTTTATGTTTCTGACGTTACTATGCCTCTAATAAAGGATTCGTCCGAAACACCACTCAAAAATATTAATAATAATGTAAATCCTGTTTCGACCGGATCGGGCGAAACTCATCGGCCGAAACGCCTACTAAGCCACTAGATATAGCCTCACATACACACATCATTGCACAGTTTACATTAAGGTATTATCCTAATATACAGCGATCACTGCGCTAATACATGTCGTCGCACCTATAGAGGACGGCTTCCAGATTTGCCGAACAATAATGAACTTATGTATTTGCACGATGGTTGCTTTATAGTATGGCGACGTCTTAGTCGTCTTCGTGACGAGCTCGGTTTGGCGTCCCCAACGCAACTCGGTCGAAGCGTTTGCTGTCACAGAGGCAACTTACTCGGTTGACCATCGCAAGCGTCAATAGCTCGATGTCCAGCTAAGTCTTCCAACGACTTCGGGTACCTACCGATCTAATAGTATAAGTTCGCCTTTATAATTATATCATGCGAGTGTGTCCTCACTAAAAAGACACAGCGCACAATGCGTCCACCGCGTCGGTGGACGCATCTAGCTATTTTAATATATAGCGTTTATGGCCGGTTATAGCGGTCATTTACCTGTATTGTTTTGCATTGACATTATTTCGATTTTTAACCGACTTTCCAAAAACGAGGAGTTTCTATGTTTGACTTTATGTTTCTTTTTTTGTGTAAGTTCACCGATTTCTCCGTTAATTATGGACCGATTTTGAAAATTCTGTTTTTGTTCGAAAGGGTATGTTCCGAAATTGGTTCCATTTTAATTTGGTGAAGATCTGGTGAAGAACTTCGGAGATATACAACAGAACTCTTGTCTATTTATTGTTTATATCATTTCATTACATAACATCACGCCCGTACGCTCAAAGGAGTACGCAGATGTGTACAGTTTACCTTGGTACACTCTCATTTCACCGGTTACGTTCAAGTTTCATGATATTCGGGCAACAACTAAAAAGTGAAAATTAAAAAAACCTTTTTACAAAAAAATACTACAGACTTCCAAATAAAAAACCTACAAAGTGAAAAATAACTTTGTGTACATAACGCAAAAAAATGGTACCTTCCAAAGACACCGACTTATTAAAGAAAGTTATTTTTCACTTTTAAATTGAACCTAACTGAGAACTGGCTGATATTTCATACGTATCCGCGATATAAGACAAATTCCTAGGGACGAAAATCTTGCTGAAATAAAAATATTAGGTGGCTTAAATATCAAGGCATAGATACTGGTTTTGAAGGTTGTTCAGGCAGCGCTTGTTTTGGTAATGAGTACTTGCTCAACACTTCGTATAAAAGGATCCGTCACAGTATGTTAGACATCAGTTGATCCAACTTCTTCAGTTCGCCAACAACACAGACCACTTCAAAATGTTCAAGCTGGTGGTGTTGCTCTCTGTCGTGGCGTTGGCTGCCGCTAAGCCTGGTGTGTTTGCGCCAGTGGCCTACAGCTCCGTGGTGCCTGCGACCAGCTCGGTGTCGCAGTACAGCTCCAGCGTGGTGCACGGCTCCCCTGCAGTGTACGCCGCGGCGCCTGCCGTGTACTCCGCCGCTCCCGCCGTCTACTCGCCTGCTGTCTACTCGCCCGCTGTCTACAACTCCGTCGCCCTCGCCCAGGCCCCTCACTCCCCCGCCGTCGTGCTGGATGCCGTCAATGGAGTGCCCCTCGACACCCCTGAGGTAGTCGCCGCCCGCGCTGCCCACTACCAGGCTAAGGCTCTGTCTGGCCTTCATCACCTCCGCAAGCGGTCCGTCGGCGTGGCCCCCGTGGCCTACAGCTCGGTGGTGTCTCCCGTGGCCTACTCCAGCCCCCTGGTGTCCGCTTACCATAGCCCCGCTGTTGTCTCCGCCTACTCCTCTCCCGTAGTCTCCGCTTACTCTGCCTACCCCTCTTCCGTGGTCTCCGCATACTCACCCCTGTCCTACTCTGCTGTGTACCCTAAGGCCCTCAGCGTCCACCCCTACTAAATTGAAGTGAACCAACCTAGTATCTTGTAAATACTTCAAAAACCAATATGTAACGAATTTATCACTGCCGAATAAAACGATCTTATTAATTATTATTTGCCATCTTTTATTTGTTTTCATACAATTCAAACATGTCATGTGAACAATACCTGCATTATTAACCTATTTTATTGATATATTCAAATATCTTAGCTTAACAAAGAGCTAGCTTACAAAGAGGATTTATGTACACGTGCTAAGGATTTCAAAGAGAATTATAATGTTTAGAAAAACATTAAAACACATTATATGTACCGTATGTACCGAGTACATACGATAATATAATACCAACCTTCAAATCAAATCAAATCAAATATGTTTATTTGTTCGAATATGGTAAAATAGATGTTATGTTGTTATTGGTTCCAGCATATCCTGCCATAATATGGCGTACAAATATTTATTAATAATTATGAATCAAAATATAAAATCTGAATCTGTAATAGTTAATTAATTAAGATAAAAATTGTATTGCAGAAATAATAATGAATAAAAAATAACAATATTGTATTATATTTGTAACGACTTATCTTCTAAATATTCTTGAACACTGTAATAATTTTTCTCCAATAACAGTCTGAACAATACCCTCACATAACGAAATGATGATTTTTCTTGACAGGCTTTTCCGTAAAACAAATGAATTAATTTATTAGTATTGATAAACCAACAGCTCAACACTAACTCTCAACAAAGCAATATCTATTGTTAAAAAAAACTTTGTTCTAACATTATTAAAAACAAGTATTTTTTGTAATTGCGGAAGTTTAAAGTTAACGCCTTGTAACCCCAATCACGTTTACCTAATAATTATTCGCCGCTAAATAGTTCTAGTGTTTATTATACTAGCTGTAGCAAAATAAACTCAATTAAAATCTAAGGCTATTTATTTCGGTGTGAGAACAAACTAAGTTTAACTGTCCTTCAGTTATATTTGATTAGGTATACTGTTCCGGCTGTGTTCCTAATAGAGTAGGTAGATTTATTTGTGATTATGATTGTATTTGTCTTCCTAATTCGATATTTCTACATTCAGTCTTTCAACTTTCACAAAGAGACGAATTGTAGGGAAAACTGGAAGAGTGTCGCTGTGTGATGATTTGCATAAGAAGTAGGAAGGGAATGTAAATGTTAAAATCATAAGTATAATTTCTAAGGTATATAGAGTTATTAAAAGAAAATTCGAGGTAAATTATATTATTTACAGATTGCAAGATTGCAGAGGGCAGTGGTGGCCCAGTGGTATCGGCCGCGACTTACAAGTTGTAGGTCGTGGGTTCGAGCCCAGGCGTGCGCTTTACTTTGTGTAAATTATTTCATCACCACTGCTCTCAAAACGGTGAAGGAAAACATCGTGAGGAAACCGGCATGTCCTGGAACCAAAAATTCTAAGACATGTGACATCCACCAACCCGCACTGGCCCTCTCACAGAGAGGAGGCCTGTGTCCCAGCAGTGGGAACATTAATAGGCTGATGATGTGATGTGATGTACAGATTGCAATTGAGTGTGTGAACTTTATGATTAATGTGAATGGTGTATGTGTAACTGTATGGTGTATGAAGTTAAACGAAATGGAACCATATTTTCCAGCGAACAATAAAACCATCAAAATAATTATCACTTTTTTATTTGCAGACTTATAGCTATATTACAAAATTGCACGCTTCATACCTAATTTACAATATTGATTATTTTCATTCAGAAATATCGAGACTAGTAGTGACCGTGGCCATGGCCATAGCCAAAACCATGTCCATAGTGGCCTCCTCCCAGGCCACCTTCGAAACCGCCCCCGTAACCGCCCCCGTAACCACCTCCATAACCTCCTCCGAAGTGCAGAGGTCCTGCGACGAAGGACTTATGAAGAAGAGGTGCAGCATGCAGCACTGGAGCTACTACTGGTGCCACTACAGAAGTAGCGACGACAGCTGGTGAATGATGCACGTCCAGACGAGACTGATGGGATACCGCCACTGGTGCGACGTGAGCCACCGGGACCGCATGAGCCACGTGAGCTACATGAGCCAAAGGAGCGACGAGATGAGGAGATCGCTTCAGGAGGTGATGTCCGTGGCCGGCGTGACCGTGTCCGTCAAGAGCGAGTCCTCCATGACCAAGCCCGCCATGACCAAGCCCGCTGTGACCAAGCCCGCCTTGACCAAGCCCTTCAAGAGCGAGACCGCCGTGGCCGAGCCCGCCGTGACCAAGTCCTCCAAGGCCAAGTCCTCCATGACCGAGTCCTCCAAGTCCTCCGTGACCGAGTCCTCCATGACCGAGTCCTCCATGACCGAGTCCTCCATGACCGAGTCCTCCATGGCCGAGACCTCCATAGCCAAGTCCGCCTTGTCCAAGTCCCCCGTAGCCCAGACCTCCGTGGCCAAGACCTCCGCCGTATCCGTACCCTCCATATCCATGTCCACCGTAGCCGTGACCAGCGTAGCCAGCCACCAATGGAGCCACCACAGCAGAGTGGTGGGCCACTACTGGCACTGCATGCCCATGGCACAATGCAAGAGATGCGAACAACACGAACACACGAAACATCTTCAAATTATTACTCCAAGTGCACAAATCAGAACGAACTGCAGGAGCTGACTGACATTAGCACTCAAAGGTTACCTTCTTATACCCCAAATGCTGATTCAGAGTGACAGGATCAAAGCTATTAATACTTTTGTCGTTCTATTCAACATTGTGATTGTAGTCACAAAAAAAGTTGGAATTCGCCAGTTTATTGGAACTGAATTGGTTTTTATAAACACAATAGATAAAGAACGTGTCCATAACAAAGTTGTCGCCTTTCTCACAATAGACCCTGAATTAGCTTTGTGAATAACCGCGTGTAATAATAAAAATGTTCTACGAATAAATTATAATTATGATTCATCTGTTGGTTATGTTGTAACAGCGCATCAATCATATTATGGTAATGAATAACGTTTGTAGAATGCATCTCAATCCGGCCAGTGCCCCGGGGCCGCTGTGACGCAACGACTCGCCGACCCGTTCCAGAGCCTCGGCCGAGAACTTGAACCCGTTGCGCCCGCGCACTACGTAACAACAACCGTTATGCAGCTATAAAGCAACATCCCATCTGTATCTCGTACACACTTCAGGTTTAGTGCAAGAGACAAAATGATTACGCTACTTTTACTTGTGAGTGCAATATGTGCAGTGCATGGACAAATAGTTCCTCTCATATACGCGGCGCCAAGTGCAGTATCTCACCAATCCAGGATCGATATCAAGCATAGTCCTGGTTTTATAGCAGGACCGTTGATATACAGCCCAGGAACAACTCTGTATGCCAGTCACCAACCTGATGATAGGCCTCGAGAGACAGTGTTAACCCCGGTATTCACGGCAGATACCATATTAACACCGGTAGCATTAAGCTTCTTCCATAATCTACCATTGGCACGAGCATTGGAGCATCCTATTTCAATAGACAAAGTACAAGAAGAAACTGCACAGAACGGTGCGGTAACGGAACAAAATACGGAAACTAATGATAAAGACGTTCAGAAAGCGGCATTGCCTGAGCAAGAAAAAGAAAATACTGAAAAGATGCAAGAAAATCAAGATAAAAATTACATAATAATAGCGTACGATGATAACAATCAAGTAACTAGTACCACATATGAACCTAATATGGACGGTGTCACAGAACCTTGAGCTGATTTGAAGAGCATGAGAAAAAGACTTTATTTAGGAAAAGAACTAGTAAGTTATTTCAAAAAGTAATGTGTAGCAGACTGAATTTTATGTAGCTTAATTGTTTAGGACTTAGATTTTATAAATAGATGGTTAATTATTAATATTTTGTGTGATGTAATAAATAAGTTTTAACATTCGTGTCAAATAATTTATTTACATGCCAACAATTTTCCAAATATGTACTTCGAAAAAAAAGTACTAAGGCATTTGCACCTTTGTACTTGAGCATAAAGCTTTTTTATTAAATAAGTTCTTCAATCACGTATTCACAATAGATTTATTTATTCATAAGACATCTAAGCTATACCAAGAATTGTCAGAAGCCAATTTTATGCGCTCCGTAACATATTATATGTAAAACGTAAATAGTAGATCACGTTTCATTAACTTCATCAACCACTGCTGAGTTGCCACATATTTTTCTCTACATTTACAATCAAATAAAGCAATAAACATCAATATATGGCCAATATTTGTGTCCAAAAGCCAATAATTTCCAAATAATAACAAAAAGGACCAACGTTTGTAGTGTTTGATATGTTGACAATACGCCTAAACATGCTTATTGTGTGGAAGCTCGAGCAAAAAACCTCTTTGTTCGACATAGTTGAGGAAATGTGTAACACAATACAACACGTAGTTAGTACACGTGACTCGAAGGGTGCATTACTGCTGCTTCTTACGTCTCCAGCGTAAACGTGAGCTTCAAACACTAATTAATTTTCTGTTAACATCTCACTGGGTTACTGGTTTACGTCAAAATCGATCACAATTTTCACGCGATCTAGAATATGAATCTTAGTTTATACATTTTTATGTCTTCTTGACCTAAATACAGACAGATTAAGGTTCGAACTTTGATGATAATAACAGTCTTTTACTGTTCCACTGCAGGACAAAGGTCTCTTCTCATTCAGAGAAGCCACGATCTTAAATCACATAATTACCCAAGGCGAGTTGCCAATTTCAATGTTATAATTACTATAACCAGGTTTCCTCACGATGTTTTCCTTCAACGATATGAGTGATGTCCAATATTAACTTTGAAAGTTAATATTGGAATTGGAGAAATTTATTTTTTATTTAAAAGGCCCATTTATGCCAATTATGGATGGAATATGACATATGCAGCAGAGTCATTAAAATTGGACCTCTCGGATTCGTGCCACCATACGAAGCCGCGGCGGACATTTGAACGATGTCATATTCCATCCATAATTGGCATAAATGTGCCTTTTAAATAAAAAATAAATTTCGTTAATATCTCACACACATCTTGTTTTATTCAATTTTAACATCGACCCGTCCTTGTTGAAAGACCCTTTAGATGCTTTCAATTGTTATTAATATGACCGAAATAGCCAATAACAAAAAAAAAATGTCTTAAGTACAATTTAGTTCATGATTGATCCTTGTACTAAGACAAATTCTGCATAATCACAAAGGTACTCGTAAATACCGCATTTTGTTCTCGAGTGTGCCAATCTAGTACGAAATAAGGCTTGCTTTTAAACATTTTTTAATCAAATCTATTGAATATATTATATTATATTAAATATACAGCGGAAAAAAAAAATATTAATCTGTCTTATCTGTCATGTGAACATGTCTGAAAACTTCGCTGCGGCAAAAGGATACACTAGTCGACGGCACGAACTATTTTGTGCGCGGGGTTAAAATGCATGCTATATCAACCGACAAAACGTGCGGAACAGATAGATGCTGTTATGAGCAGTAAGAAGCTAGTTCGCGTACGAATACACACTTTTGCAAATTTGTAGCGAAACGGATGATGATTTAGAACGAAAACGAGCGCGCGAAATTTTATAAACAGCCCTTTGGGAGTCTGGATATCATGAAAAAACCACTGAATGTATCTGTTCAAAATAAAATTATTTGCATTGTTGAACTACTAATCTATCCCTGTATGGAGGCTGTTTTCAATTTTCCTTCTTCTTATGGTACTTATTTGCGCCCAAAAATGCGTTAAAATTAGTGTTGAAATATGAAACTTTCGAAGCTCATAACTTTCAAGTAAATATTTTTTTTTACTTTTTTGCTTCCATACAGGGCTAGATAATGATGAGACTAATTGATATCATTTTTTATTTTGAACGTACATCGTCAAACAGTGGAGTAAAAGCCAGACTACGTTTGTATGGAAGAATTTTCGAATAGTGTACCCTTAACTCGATACAATTTAACGGTAAAGTAATCTCTTAACTTTAAAATAACTTGCCAGTAAAACTAACCAACTTACATTGGTACAATTAACAACAATAACATATCTTAACAGGATGCAAAACTTGGTTGCCGAATATTAAGAAGTTTCAATCATTATTTTTAAGTAATTCATATTATTATGTTTTTTAAAAAAATATTTACAAAATCCATCGCTTACTCTTTCCATCCTGCACAATCCGACAGTGACTGCATTGCTGCGTTGCTAGACGCATGCATGTTGCTTTTTTTTTTCGCAAAATGCAAAAATATATTCGATTTATTTCTCGTCAGAAAGTTAGTAAATATACAAACTCTCTGGCCAGATCATGTAGCCTAGTGGATATAATTGGAACTAACGAAATCACTAGGAATATTGTCAGTCTGTATTTTTTCTCTGAGATTTTTTTAAATGTTCGACACTACCGCTGCATTTATATTTTTGTTGTATTACAAACGACCAATGCCGTTTAGTTTACTTTCTAATTCCATAACTAATAAGTATTTAAATTTCTTTGAAAATACCTAATTTTATCTCAATTTGAATTTAAAAATATTTAAAATATGGGCGAAGTCGAACACGGTTTAAACCTTATTCATTCCTGTAAAAACAATAGAAGGTAAAAATCACAGAACATGGAATGGTCGTACCCACCGCGCTGGCAGTGTCTCGAGATGACGGAACTAATAAAATCTTCGTATTGTGAATCTTTGACATGGCTGTCAAAGATACGGGTCTTCAGAATCCCGAAAGTCTGCGGCCAGCTTAGCGAAGGGGTACTGTGCTTATACCGTGTTTAAAGATGGGCTGTCAGCTATATCTAGTTCGACTGCAAGCCGAACGTAACATAATTGGGAACATTTAAAGCAAATGCATTTTTCATAAAGATTATTTTGTCTGTAGAATAAATACATCTTGAAACCTGAGCAACTTTCACAAATAATACGCGAGTCGTTGTTTCCTTAAGGGCCTTCCAACGCTTTAGTGCCGTAAAAAAGTTACTTTCTAAAGCATATACTTCTTAGTAACGGCTAGGTTAAAAGGTTTGAAAAAAAAGTATTTATTTTTGATTCATATACATTATTTTGGAAACAAGATTTTTCATTTAACTAGTAGTTGTTCTTAAAAAACTAATTCAAATTTAAAGTTTCCATGTTAAAATTACACAGTCCATTACAGTATAGTAAAACTCTTTAAAATAATTATAAATAAGGTTATCTAGGTATAAAACCAAAGAAATTTGACCTACTATGTTCTTATATGGGGCAGTCGCATAGTACCAGACATCATTTTAATATTTATCCAATTCGCACGGCAAAGGCTTGTATGATATATGCTTTATATATTTTAGTGATCTTTATTTTCGTAGCAATAAGGTTGCATTCATAGGGAAAGTAACAGTGAACGGTCTGTTGTCGGATGCTAGCCGCCTGTTGGACTTGCGCGGTAATGTTTTTGTATATACAATCGGAAGAGTCCGTTTATGATATGGGCTCTGTGATTGGCCTTGTGTATTTATTTACAAATTTCGCTCCAATTTCAAGTTTGGCCCTAAGCTATTGATGACAGTGGGCGTGGCTTAAAACCTCAGATATCGATTGTTAACTGTTTCACTTTAGAACCTTAATGCCTCGTTATGGTGCTCCCACACTGCTGTTAAAATTGTTTACAAACATTTTCTAACACTAATACATTTACTAACAAATGTTAGGAATTGTTACATTCTGTCAGGAATTGTTATTATTATTTATAACATTTGAAAACATGACATCGGCCTGTAGTTTGGATTTACGTTCCGCGGCGTCTACACGAAAATGGAAGAAGATTGTCCAAGATTGAAGAGAAGCTAATCCAAATGAGCACATTTGGATTAGCTTTTACTTTTTTGCAAAAAAAAAAGCGCTTTAACTGGATGCGCCAAACGCTAAGAGCTACATAAAAATAGAGTGTTACAAACAAATAATAACAAATGTTTTATTTGTTACAATTTGTTAACTATCAATTTTGTGTTTACTAAGATGAAATTGATTTTGTGTTTATTAATTTTGTGTTAAGTAAGCTACCTATAATTGAGTGTGCATAACAAGTGTATCAAATTTTATATTATCTGTATAAGTTATTGTTGTGTGACTCGTTGGTGATCCTAATAAATAAATAAATAAACTACATAACATGAAAACATTGTCAATGTTAATTGTGATCAAATGTTTGTAAAAGTTATTAACAGCAGTGTAAGAGCACCTTTAGATCAATATATGCTAAGAAATGCAGAGATAACACATGATACAACTGCTTTGCCACATAGCGATGTGCCCTATAATACTCGTATTTAAAATTCCACTGCAACTATACAGTTTATTTATTATCTTGTGTGTGACATACAAATAATTTTTGCAAAAACGGAACGCCTCGCTCGCGCTTCGTGCTCGCTCCGTCAATAATAAATAGGATTGATATGGAATAATGGATTAAGGTGCAAGTCAAATAAATAAGTAGTGTTGAAAATTCCAGAATTTATTTAATCTGTCATAAGCATTATGTACATTTGAAGACACTATTTTAGATTATGGACAATTTTGGATTTATAGTCTTCATCTAGAAGGTTAGGGATTGCGCTGTGTTCTTGACAAACTCCCATCTAATACAGATGAGACACAGCGAGGGCTAGGTTGAAGTAAGTGAGGGGTCTGGTAGGCGAGGGCTGGGGAAGCATAGGTTATAGAGAAGAGAGGAGTATGAGTGATCTGTTGGTCGAATCTGGACTGATGGGAGTAAGAGGTGGGGGCATTGAAAGTGTTCAGCAGACCAGCTGATCACTTCTTAATAAAGGGGGTTAAAAGGGGCTGGGAGATCAAGGGCTGGGCGATCAGGGGCTGAGAGATCAGGGGCTGGGGGATCAAGGGCTGAGAAATCAGGGGAGAACGGGCGAAGATTGGTGCGGTCGCGGCGTACGTGGATGCCAGAACTGGAGTGTTGGGCGCTAAGAAGGCCACAGACCGCTTCTTGATGAGGTGCACGGCAGGCGAGACGATGGGCGAGCTCAGGATCGGGGCGTTGGGAATCAGCGGCGCGTTGTACGTAGAGGCAGCATAGAAATTAGGGAAGCTGGGGTATACGGTAGCGGGTGCGGCGTACGTCAGAGGGAATTGCGGTGAGCGCTTCTTGATGAAGTGGGCGTACGTCAGAGGAGCCTGGACAGCCAGAGGAGCCTGGATAGCCAGAGGCGCCTGGTAGACCAGCGGTGACGGGTGGATCACACTGCTATCCTGTCTCGTGATGGTGGTCGCTCCAGGAGTCAGGAAGGTCGAATACTGCGTAATGGGCGCTGCGATTAAAGCGCTGGGCTTAGCGGCCGCCGCGGCGAAGAAGGCACACAATACCACCAGCTTGAACATGTTGGTCTGTATTGTTTGTTGCTCGGATGAACGACTGATGACTTGACGATGTGTCGCTTCGTATTTATACAAAGTAGTCACTAAAGCTAAGGGTGATCTCGTTTTGCAAACCGGTGCAAGTCGGCCGTTCAGGAAGCTGATATTTAAAATCCACGAGGTCGTCCACAGCCCCGGCTGGATCGTCCATCATCGACGTAGTGCTCTTGTTGCGATACATATGCCAACAAAAGTAAACGAGAGTGCAGTCAACGCCCCTGCATGCAAATACCAGCCCGCTGAGAAATAAATATCAATGAGCATCGCGATTTATTTGTGGAGACTTGTAAATTAAAATCTCAAAAGCAAAATAATTACAAATTCATTAAAGATTAAGCTCATTAGTGGAATTATAGAATCACTACCAAGACTGGAGTTCCTATCGTGGACAGATCATAGAATTGATCACTTCATAATGTGGCCCACGATTTCGTGAAATGGTTGTTTTTTTATTGGGGTTCCGTACCCAAAGGGTAAAAACGGGACCCTATTACTAAGACTCCGCGGTCTGTCTGTCTGTCTGTCCGTCTATCACCAGGCTGTATCTCATGAACCGTGATAGCTAGACAGTTGAAATTTTCACAGATGATGTTTTTCTGTTGCCGCTATAACAACAAATACTAAAAACAGAATAAAATAAATATTTAAGTGGGGCTCCCATACAACAAAGGTGTTTTTTTTGCCGTTTTTTGAGATAATGGTACGGAACCCTTCGTACGCGAGTCCGACTCGCACTTGGCCAGTTTTTTTATCAGAAGAAACTTCTTTTGATATTTTTTTTTATCAAAAGAACTGAGGGTTCCGTACAAACAGCAAAATAATACCAACATAATTAAATAACATTACTGAAGTTCATAAACTATATGAGGGCACCGAACATTGCTCTAACGATAAGATAATCAGAATTGAGGCACAAAATTAACTTTGATTACCAAAGTCGCGGTCAGTTTACCAACTGCAAAGAAGTTAATAATCTTTTTTTTTATATAGTTAAAAATTTTCAGTTTTCGGATTTTTCCCTTTACTTGTGCTAAATATTTTCAACATTGCTTCTTGCCAAATTTCATGATTCCAGGTCAACGGTATGTGGGTCACGGATAAATTTGAAAAAGTGAAAAGTCTGACGCCCTCCCACCTCACCCAGAGCGGGAGAAGTCATTGGATGATTGCCCAACCAAAAAAAAAAAAGGTCAACGGTATGTACCCTGTAGATTTTGATTTCCTTGCGAGTGTAAAATATGCATCATTAACGGCTGTATCTGTTGATTGCGTCGATCTAGAAATTTGATTTTTTCACTGCTGCAAGGGGTTGCAAACTTGAGTATACAATATTAATTTCAACTCGATACCTCCACGCGTTCCCGAGATAAAGGGTCTTAACAGACAGACGGTCAACAAAGTGATCCTATAAGGATTACGTTTTTTCCTTTTGAGGTACGGAACCCTAAAAGGCGAATAATAATGCGCAAATTGAAGATAAAATTGAAATGAAATGTCGTTAAGACTCGAACCTATTTGAATTTAACAAAGCCACACAAAAAATGAGCGTACCTTAAAAACCTTGGAGTTCGGATCATTAATGATTTGGCCAAACGTGGATTGACAATATCATCAAACGTTGATGTTTAAACGATAATTATATTCAGTTTTAGTTGGCTATATCATGAAATACAAACACTTCATGAAATGGTTGGCCACATCATGAAGTTATCAATTCTAAGATCTGGCCACGACATTCCTATGTTTGTAAGGTCACATCGCTTGGCAATAATACTAGTAGTAAGTATAGTCCAAAACATTCGAAAATAGGGCCCCATCCACTAACTTCATTCCTGTCGGAATCTACAATCCTTAAGGAATGAACGCCAAGAATGAAGGTATTATTGGCTTCAACGGTTTTATTTTATCCCGTTGCGTTGCCGACGTTGCCGTACAATTTGTACAACAGGACAATTCAGAAGTAATGTGCATTAGTGGATGGGACCCTAATATTTCTGGCAATCTCTGCAACAATGAAAGGTTCAAACAAGAACCATGAAAAGTTTTATGTATTGATCATTTATTATTGTTTCTTGTACTCAAGCCTCCTGACCATTTCATCGTGCCATCGGAAAGCCTCCCGCCTGAGCATGCGTTGCCGTGGCCGTAATGGAAAACTTTGTATAGACTTCGCACTCAGGTCGGCCGCAGCAAAGACAAACTCCACGGATGGGGGTTCTCGGATGGTTCCGATACCCAGTGCTTGTGCGGTGTCTCTCCGCAAACCAAGGCCCACCTTTCGTCCTGCACCATATGCCCTGTAACCTGTACATGTGAGGATCTTATGGTTACGTCAGCGAATGGTGTAATTGCCGTAGCTGAATACTGGGCCAGAAATTATATTCAAAAGCTGTATTTGCCACCGTCACGCTAAGAATAAGGATTTTCATTGTCACATTTATTTCCATACAAACATCAGTGTGTTGCGAGGGGCCCTGTTGCTACCCCAATTTTAAGGGATTTCTTGTGAATACAGGTTGAAAATGTTTTGAATAATGTATTTAAGCTCATTAGCATTAATTACGATATCTCGTACGTGTGGCGTGACGCCAGACACCGTCCTACTTACAAATAATTATTTTGATAACACCCTTCCATAACCGTCTTCACTTTTGTTATAAAATTGAATAAAAGCTTATGTGGAACTTTATTGTATGTCCAAAGAACTTCTGTTACTAGGGTGCCTTCACTGTCGACAGGCCTGTTATACCTGTGTATTTGAGTTAAGATAAAATCTAAATAGGAATGAAATATATTGTCAGTGGCGTTCATAACAGGCTCATCTCCTATAACATGGAACAACCCAATAAATATAAATTGTTCAGTGACGGAACCGAACGTGTGACCAAGGTCAGAGGCGCAGTCTTTTACTCGCTTAGCTATAGCGCCGATTGAGTTTTCTTACACTATTGCTGTACTTGTAGGTGTAAAAATAATGGTTCATAAAAACTTCAGTATGCAAAATACTTGAAGGGATTTTAATTTACTTTTTATTTTATTTAAAATAGGCTCGCGTTTGACCACTATCTCAACGGCTCTGCAGCAGAAGGACAGATAAGCAAAATCCCAGAATAGCTGAAGGACAGATTTGCATAAAGGCAGATAATGTACTGACGCCGTCAAAAATGTTACAACTCCTAGTAACCTTATTATCAATTTGTGACCTCTTTGCTTTATATATCTAAAGGTCATGCATGGAGTCCTGGTGAAGGTTGCGGGGATCCGCTGGTTGCGAGACGCACGGGACCGGTCAATGTGGCGACGCTTGGGGGAGGCCTATGTTCAGCAGTGGACGTCTTTCGGCTGATATGATGATGATAATGATGCATGGAGAACTGCTCTCACCTCTGGGACGGATCTGCCAAATACCAACTTGATGTACTTGAGTCGATTGACAGACGGGCATTTGATTGATTGATTGATCGGCAACGATGCGCTGGTCGACTCAAAGCTACAGAGCCTTGAACACCGACGACGAGTTGCCAGACTGTCGGTTTTCTATCGGTTCTGCCTAGCCCTTTCCATCATCGAACAACAAGCCGTAAGGCAATACGCCATCGGTGCATGGTGGATATCCCACCCATACGCACAAAGCGTTTTGAAAATACTTTCATTGTGCGTACAGCTAAGGAGTGGAATTCCCTGCCGACACGGCGACTTTGTTTCCTGATAGCTACAACCTTTTTTTATTATTTTTTATTTTTTGGTTGGGAATCCAATGACTTCTCCCGCTCTACGTGTCAGACTTTTGACTAAAACCCACCCGTGTTCCTTCAGTTGCTTGAGCCAGGGCCGCGGTAACTCTTTTTCAAATTTATCCGCGACCCTGCGATAGCTACAACCTAGGGATCTTAGTCAAGAGTGAATAGGTTACTTCCAGGCAAGCGTGCTTCACCTTCGACCACATCATCACTTAACATCAGGCGAGATAGTGGTCAAACGCGAGCTTATAAAGAACTAAAAAAAGGACTTTCAAATATATTTTTTCCAATTGTAACAATTCAATTTTATTTTAGTTTTCTGTGTAGGTCTGTACTTCTGCCTTTATGCAAATCTGTCCTCCTATTCTGGGATTTTGCTATTCCCGGATTTTGCTTAGCTGTCCTTCTGCTGCAGAGGGATCTCAACTGATGGTAAGCGATACCCCTAGATTATAGCTATCGGGAAACAGACTCCGGCTAGGAATTCCACTCTTTAGCTCGTGGAATAATTAAAGTTTCCCAAAACTTTAAGTGCTATGGGAGGGATGTCCACCATGTATCGATGCACATCGCCGTACGTCTGGTAGTCCAATGATGAAACGGGCTAGGTGGAGTTAGATCATGCAATTCGATCGCACATCCCCGAAATGTAACTGATAAAAAACCGACAAGCTGGCAACTCGGCGACGATGTTCAAGGCTCGGGAGCTTTGACTTGACCTCATTGCCCATTAATCAGCCTGAACCTGTTTAATCAGTAGGAAATGTAAACAGCAACAAAACATGGATATTCAGTTATCCCATTGCGCGGCTAATTACAGATACAATAGACAATAGCTTATGCACACATGGTGTGCAAACCACGCGTCATGGGTAAGCAATTTGGTCTAGTCCTCGTTAGCGCTACTGATGAAAATGAGGTTTTATATTCCGACCAGGATTGTTGCGAACATCAGCATCCGCGGAATATCAGCATCCGCGGAACATAAGCATCATTTTCAATATTAACATCAGCATTCGCTTTGATAAATGCTGATTTTATTAATGCTGAAGTTCTAGTTGTGGCATGACTGCAGAGGGAGCGGGGCTTATGGCTCGTGTACTTTTCGTTTGCGAGTTTTGACCAATCGTGGGGTCAACCGCGATTGTAAACAAATACAAAACTTGTTTGATAAATTTGTCATTACTATTAATTACGTTATAATACGTATTTGCGGATGAAAGCGCAGTTAAAGTTTAGTCAAAATTTGAATGTGCATTACATATTTTAAATTTCACTAATTTCTTTCCTTTCTAATCAAGAAATTGCAAACTATAACATTGCAAAAAAGGATTATTCACGCAAAGGGCAAAAACTAACAATACTTCACTTAAAATAACACGAAAAGCAAAAATTCTGTTGAGATTGAAATTTTTATAACCAGTGATAACGAAAAACAACAAGCTTTTTCCTGTTATTTAAACAAAATAAAAGATAACAAACAAATTGGCTTTCTTTCAGCATCAGCGGATGTGAAAAAACCGGTCAAGTGCGTGTGTGACTTCGCACATTTAGGGTTCCGTACCAAACAAAAAATCTGTTTTTTTTTGTATCTGTTAGTAAAATATACGTAATAATAAACATTATCACCAAATTTCAAGTTCTTAGGTCAATAGCAAATTAAAATTTCTTAAAAAATTCTCTAAAATTAAAACAAAATTGTGTGACAGACGACGGACAGACAGACACGTGAGTGACAGCAATAGGGCTCCGTTTGGTCCCTTCGGGTACGGAACCCTAAAAAATGTGCATCAGCAACAACCTTGGTTCCGATACCCAGAGCGAGCAGTATTATTGGGTTATACTACGAAGTATATCGCGAGTTTGTATTTGTGTCTGGTCTATAGTAAATAGCCTCGCCTTCTTTTAACACAACCAGCAACATTTCTAAAGGCCTTAAACATTATTTCATCAAAATATGATTGTACTATACGAACATTCTGCCTATATTTTAAGCAATTAAGGGCGCAACGTTATGTGCTACTTGAATACTTGATACAGCGAGGTATCTTATTTAGGAACAGTACATTACTGGAGCGGCCAGCAGAAGAGGCATAGACTTACGTATGTGTGCCTCAGCTTCGACTCGGCCCACATTTACACGTTCGTCCGTCAATGCCTAGTTGTGGCCAAGGCTTGTATAGTACTTTTCTCAAATAATGCGCGGAAGTTAAAACTAAGTAGTACCTATAACTCATTCTGTCAAGTACAATTACTTTTCAAAATCAATGACGAAAAAGCGAACCACAATAATTATTCCCGCGTTAAAGTGTTAATTTGTTTTTATTTTCAATAAACAGCTTTCTATTTTCAAGCCAATTCGAAATTTAAATAAAACCTTTGATAAGTTACCTCCTTGGTTGCCATGTTTCAGAGTAAAAGATCGTTCCATTTTTAAATTACTCGACAGATATGAGTTTACTATGTTATTTATTTGGCCGCTAAAGACAACTTCTTCCGGCCACTGCTCGCGTGTATTTAGCCAGTACAGCAATTTCGATTTATCTCGAAGAAGGTTGTCAAAATACTGCTCAAATTGCCAAGCATGTTTCAGAACAAGCATTTTTTTCACCTGTGTTGTGTTATATTATGGAATTTTATGAAAATCGCTATTGCTACCAGTACATTCAGCTTCCGTATCTAAAATCGATAGAGAATCCTTGTAATGAGCCAACACTTGGTCGCCAAGCAAGCTCCCCATACGATGTTTAAGATATTGCGTCATAATAACGCCCTCCATTTTGGTATGAGTACGCGAGTACCTACGGTGTTAGTAGAGTAGTTTACGTTAGGCTGTAAATCACTGAATACTAATTTAAAATCCTAGTTAAAAAGCTAATTTACATGTATAGTGCTCACGTAGTCCTTAGACATTGCTTTTTAACTGGAGCAAAAATATGGCACCAGTTATTATAATTTTCTTCCAGAACCCAAACATTAAACTGGATATGTACTTTCTCTTCTTAGGTGAACGTGATTCACAAGCCAAAGTGAATTATGTCTGACTTACTAACTTGGTCTTCGACAAGTGACATAGAAATCTAGCCTAATCAAAATTAAGGCCATTTTGCCTTTTATAATACCTAATGAGTTCATCTATTCGCAGCCAAAACAACTCGACAAAAACGAAACAAACTCCAAAATTATGGGGACTTTAATAATAGCCGCCTGATACAGAGGTGTCATATCGCGCCTCACACCCGACCATGTAATTGCAATATGCATAGTTTGGATTTTCACAATATCTGCCGCTGACATCCACTCACCTGTCCCTATTATAATATGAAATCCACATATGACCATTTTAATAATTTATTGTTTACAAATTGATAAAGAACGATCGCGTGAACTTTATTTTCTCGGGCAAAAGTTGTCCTCCCAAGGCCAGCGATGTGTTCCGGCAACGCCTGTGAAGTCAATAGTCTCAATATATACCTACTAATATAAAAGGCGAGGGCTACTGTGCACATGCATCATTGCATTTCAGCTGAGATAACAACACACAGCTTGCTACTTCAAAATGTTTAAACTGGTGGTGTTGTCTTGCATGGTGGCTGCTGCCGCAGCGAGCGGGCTGATTGCGCCCTACGCGTCTCTTGCCTACTCGGCGCCCATCGCCTTGTCTGCACCAATCCTGACGCCCTTCAGCAGCAACTATAGAGGGCCGTTGTCTCTGGCGCCAGGTCAGCCCGCCAACATCATCGCTGCTGACGGCAGGCCCCTGGACACCCTGGACGTGAACCTGGATCGTTCCGCGCACTTCACAGCTAAGGCCCTCGAAGGTGGCGTTCACTTCCTGAAGAAGCGCTCCGCTGCTCTGATCGCACCCCTCGCTTACTCGGCGCCCATTGCCTTATCTGCACCACTCCTGACACCCTACGCCAGCAACTACCGAGGACCGCTGTCCCTCGCTCCCGGCCAGCCCGCCAACATCCTGGCGGCTGATGGCAGGCCCCTGGACACCCTGGAAGTGAACCTGGACCGCTCCGCGCACCTCACCGCCAAGGCTCTCAGCGGCGGCATCCACTTCCTAAAGAAGCGCTCGGCTCCCCTCATCGCGCCGCTCGGCCCTGTAGTCGCCTCGCCGCTGATCCACAGCGCCCCGCTCGCTTACTCCACCCCTCTACTCAGTTCGCGCCTGGCCGTGTCTCCCATCACCTACTCTGGCGCACCCATCGTACGCTACTGGTAAACAGCATCGCACACTGGAATGAGTAAAATAAAAATGAACTGATTTCTAATTCTGCTATTTCTTTTCTTTTATATTTTTTTCTCTTTCTTCACCAAGCGAACACTTTCCAATCCAGAAAAGGTCATTATTTTTATAGACTGATAGACAGAATACACAGGGTTCTTAAATACTCAAAATAAATAAATATTATTTTAGCTTCCAAGCAAGAAAGAAGAAGAATCTTAGATCTCACAAAATGTTGGTCATGAATATTTTTGATTTGCAGTTTTGATTAAGATAGAAGTGTCATACATGATGCAAGTAGAAACGGACCACAAGTTGAAACTTCCTGAAATACATAAACTGTAACGAGTGAAAGGTTGTAGAAAGGTTCACAGAAATCCGCAGTAGAGAAGATGCAATCTAATAACGGACATGAAAAATACACTTCAATACAAAACGGTGCGCCAATTTCATATGGCGTCCATATTGACGGAAGAGTATCATGTAGATAAACTACTAAGTTATATTTGGTTAGATATCGCTATATTAAGTCAAATGTTATTCAGAAGTAAGCGGTAAGAAAGCCGACCCCAACGTGTTTGTGAATAGGTACTGTACTAGGTGGCGAGCATTTTTCTAGTAGACAACTACACCTAAGAATTTCCTAATGGAAAACCAGCAAATTTGGCCTGACCTGGGGATCTAACCAATCTAGGTCAAGCAACCACCAGAGAAAGTATTTCACAGTTAAAGGTATGCAGCTTCCAAAACTACACAAACATGGGTATGTTTTTAGAGTTACACAGATTTTTCAGCTAAATGGTTGGTCTTCAAATTTTCACAGTTTGCATCTTGTTGACCCAAAGTCATAAAAAAATAAAAAAATATTTTAAATGTTTTAAGGAGCCCATACAGATAAAGGGGGCTGCCAAAAAAGATTGCTAAATCCACAATAACAACAACAACAAGAACACAACAAGATGACACAACAAGCATAACAAGATGTAACTTGCGCACAAGCGCTTTTATGAATTTTCATCAATAATGAACTGTAAAAAGTTAGGTATTAATTGGTATACTACAATGTAGCTCGAGCCGTAATGAAGTACCCCTGGAACTTTACTTCAGTTAGCTGATAAGCTGTAATGTTTTAAGATGTCACTGGTGCCAGGTGCTCCAGTCTAATAAATCGGTAATGCTTGTCATTCCAACTCAAGACGAAAGTTTATGACCAGTGTGTGTTGTCAACGATTACTTACGGGACAGAGACGTGGTCGCTCACAATGGGGCTCATCAGAAGGCTTAAAGTCGCCCAAAGGGCAATGTAGAGGGCCGTGCTCGGCGTTTCCTTTCGTGATCGAATAAAAAATAACGACATCCGCCAGAGAACCAAGGTTACCGACAGACATAGCCTGAAGAATTGCCAAACTTAAATGGCAGTGGGCAGGGCAGGGCACATTGCTCGCAGAACGGATGACCGTTGGGGCCGAAAAGTTCTAGAGTGGCGACCGCGTACGGGAAGACGCAGCGTTGGAAGGCCTCTATCTAGGTGGAGCGACGACCTGGTAAAGGCAGCAGAGTCATCAAAAATTGGACCGCTCGGATTCGTGCCACCATACGAAGCCGCGGCGGACATTTGAACGATGTCATATTCCATCCATAATGGCATAAATGGGCCTTTTAAATAAAAAATTAATTTCGTTAATATCTCACACACATCTTGTTTTATTCAATTTTAACATCGACCCGTCCTTGTTGAAAGACCCTTTACAAAGAGACCCAATATGCATACAAAAACAGACTAGAACCGCCAGGAGAATGGCATGGCGGAAATTCTGTGAATCCATTGAAACAAATAATGAGGCCGCAAGGGTACGGAAGATTCTATCAACTGATCAGGACCGATCCCTCGGCGCGCTGAAAAAACCCGACAACTCATACACACAATCCGACTATGAAACCAGCAAGGTCCTCCTCGAAAAACACTTCCCAGACTGTCAAGTCCTGGAGGACAGGACGTGGGAGGCTGAACCCGAATGGACCCCGACGGAACAAGACGGGTCAAGAGCCCACAATATAGTAACAGTAGACTGTATAAAATGGGCTATCAACACTTTTCAGCCATACAAGTCGGCGGGGCTGGACGGCATCTTCCCAGCCCTGCTACAGTGGGGGGTAGATTATCTAAGGCCATGGCTGTTGGAGATCTATCGGGCCTGCATAGCACAAAGATACATACCTCCCGGATGGCGCAAAGTGAAAGTCATCTTAATACCCAAACCTGGAAAAACTGATCACACACAACCCAAGGCATATACTACCTATCAGCCTCACATCCTTTTTGCTGAAAACCCTTGAAAGACTCTGCGATAGGCACATCCGTGATGGGCCTCTCCGAGAAAAACCACTGCACAAACAGCAGCATGCGTACTCCACAGGCAAATCAACAGAATCCGCGTTGCACAACGTGGTTTCTAAAATTGAATGCGCAGTGGACCACAAATGCTCAGCATTGGCTGCCTTCATTGACATTAAGGGTGCCTTCGATAAGACCATGTTCAACAGCATAAACACGGCCCTCGACAGACATGGCATAGACCCGACCCTAGGGGTCTGGATCACCAATATGCTCATACTGAGAGCGGTCCAAGTCACGGTTAACGACACTACAAGGGCCATCGTCGCGAAGGGATGTCCACTGTCCTTTCGCCACTTCTTTGGAACCTGGTAGCTGACAGCCTCATCAAAACACTCAACGACAAAGGTTTTTTCACCGTTGGCTACGCGGATGACATAACAACAATAATAAACGGGACCCACGAAAACACTATGCAATCTCATGCGTCAAGCCCTGAAAATAGTAGAGGAATGGTGCAACGAGCACCAACTCTCAGTGGACCCCCCAAAACCTGAACTAATTCTCTTTACTAAAAAGAGAAAACCGTTGACACTGCAACTACCGCGTTTTTTAAGAACAACCATAAGCCTTTCATACTGAAACCAAGTACCTGGGCACTTATTTGGACAAACAGTTGAATTGGGCAGAACACATGAACCATGCCACAAAAGCCAGCATATCCCTGTGGCAGTGCAAACGCCTGAAAGGCAGGAATTGGGGGATTAGCCCCATGGTCACCTACTGGCTATACACCCCAGTCATCAGACCAATTATCACATATGGCTCGCTGGTCTGGTGGCCCAGGACAGACCTCAGCAAAGCCCAAAGAGATCTCGAAAAACTACAGCGGTTCGCCTGTGTTGCAATCACCAGTAGTATGAGAACCACACCCACTGCCGCCATACAGGCAATGCTGGGACTCCCACCTCTACACCTATTTGTGAGGGGGCAGCCCTAGCCACCTTTAGACTACACCTATCAGGTTCCCTAAATAAACACTCCAGAATTAAGCACACACGCATAAAGGAAGATGCGATCAAGCGTAAACCGATGTTAGCATCACCATGTGACAAAGCCCCAAAATCACGCCACTTTCATAGGCACTACAACATAATACTCACAGAGGAAAGATGTGACTACTCTGGCCCGAAAGAGATGAGAATATATACCGACGGATCAAAAACTGACTCAGGTACAGCAGTCGGAGTCTTCTCATACGATTTCAATATAAATATATCCAGACCGCTAGGAGGGTTCAATACCGTCTATTAGGCGGAGTGTGTGGGCGAACGAAATAAATACATTACATCTAAACTAGAATGAAACTGAAAATGAAATGAGAACTAGAACTAGAATGTCACAACGCACTAGAACAGATAACTGTATCTAGCCGTAACACGGTGACACTACAATGGATAAAGGGACACAGCGGATCGCTGGGCAACAACGCGCCTGACGAGCTTGCGAGGCGCGGACTCGACGGTCTATGGACCCGAACCTGTCGTATCCATCCACTTCAACCAAATACGCAGGTGGCTACAGAAATTCACCCAGACACAGGCGGAGAACTGGTGGGCTTCGGCGCCGGGCTGTAGGCAATCCAAAGAAGCTCTGCCATCCTTGGACAGTAGGCTTACCAGGTGTCTTTTACACCTGGACAGGAATGGCCTCCGCCTGGTGACGGGGACCATCACAGGACACTGCTCACTCAACAAACACTTCCACACAATAGGCATAACGGACAGTCCTCTGTGCAGGGCATGCATGGAGGCTGAGGAAACCGTTGCGCACGTTCTCTTTGAATGCACAGGTGTCACCCAGATAAGAGCCAAACAAGGGTCACCCAGATAAGAGCCAAACAAGGGTCACCCAGATAAGAGCCAAACAAGGGTCACCCAGATATTACACGGATGTTCTGAGGAAACCAGGAACTCTAATTGACTTCTGGAGGGAGGTGGGCTGGTTGGAATGACCACCCAACGGCCGCCATGGCCCACGTACAAACGTCCATTTGAGGGACTAAGTGCGGAAACCAAATCCCCTTAACACAGAACATAGTCTACATGGAACCTAAGATTGACAGGACAAAGGAACCGCTTACGAATAAAGAAACTGGGCCTTGTTTATGTGTGTGAAAGGGTGCTGAGAAAAATTTGTTTTATTTATTTATTATAAGTGGAAGACATATATTTATATCACAATAAATCGTTGTGGGATTGAGATTTACATTCCAGGCGACATTGCAAATTATACAGTTATCAACTCGAGATATTTATAAATAATGTATGTTATTAATATTTACTCAAACTTATACCGATTACTTACAAACACACGCCCAGTTTTTTAATCGTAGTTAACTCAACCAATGATTCAAATGCTAACCAATGGTTTCAAATTACGCTAAAATGCGTTTATTATTCAATTGTTAGCCTCATACATGGTCAAATAACTTGAAGGGTTTATTATTTGACCATTTTTGAACTAATCTCACCTCGCCCCTCGCCTTCACTGTCATATGAATTTGATTTAGCCCAGCCCGACTCGGGAAGCGATCCGAACCCCCTTTAGGTTTGATTCTACCTGTACTCCAAGCTTGTTGTTATAAATCTATTTTTCAAGCCTCACGTCAAATCAGGTTCATCAGGCTGCCGTTATGAAATGCTAATTGTCTATTTATAATGTAAGAATATTTACTATTCATTTCATCAAATCAACGTTATTATTACAACAATTATTTGCAAGTTCCTTCACTGTCACCAAAATAAGACAATGATTCCATCGTCACTCTTTATTTCACTTTAATTATTAATCAAAACCTCAGGATTAATCCAAAATGTGGCAGAATAAATGCGAACTTTTCAAACCAGAACTAGATCTGAATAGTGAGAGAGAGACCGAAAATATTTTTTTAAAAATAAAATCAAGGATTTAATTTCAAACCCAATAAAAGTTTGATTACATACATTCGCGTTAGCAGAAAAAGTTATATAAAAACCAATATGTTTAGCGGATAAACTGTTTTCACTAAAACCCGTTGATTTTTATACAACAACATGCAGATAATAAAAAAATGGAGTACCTACTTATACTTAAAATGTAACGCTACAAATAAAACACCGAAATAATACTGCAAAAGCAAGACAATCTTTGAAAATACAGGGCAGTAGTGCACAAAAGTAATATAAACAACATATCTAATAAAGCACATAGGTACACATTTTCATATTTCCTAACACATCGGTACGCAAGCATAGTATAGCTAGCCGTAATTGTAATATGTCTCAAAAAAAGTCCAGATCAAACGCTTTGTGAAGTATGCACTTTGTTTTCTTGTAGGAAAGTAGTCTTTTCATGGCCAGCGATGCATTCCGGTGTCGCCCATCAAGTTAATTTTATCACACTAGTATATAAGGCGCCTGATATTGTGCAAATGTATCAGTGCATCTTTGCTGACATTACAACACAGACCACTCCTCATACAAAATGCTGAAGCTGGTGGTGTTGTCCTGCCTGGTGGCCGCGGCCACAGCGAGCGTGCTAGCGCCCATCGCGCCCCTCGCCTACTCAGCGCCCCTCGCCTATTCGGCGTCTCTACTGGCGCCCTACGGCAGCAACTACAGAGGACCGCTGTCTCTGGCACCCGGCCAGCCCGCTAGCATCATCGCTGCTGACGGCAGGCCCCTGGACACCCTGGACGTGAACCTGGACCGTTCCGCGCACTTCACAGCTAAGGCCCTCGAAGGTGGCGTTCACTTCCTGAAGAAGCGCTCCGCTGCTCTGATCACACCACTCGCTTACTCGGCGCCCATTGCCTTATCTGCGCCACTCCTGACACCCTACGCCAGCAACTACCGAGGACCGCTGTCCCTCGCTCCCGGCCAGCCCGCCAACATCCTGGCGGCTGACGGCAGGCCCCTGGACACCCTGGAAGTGAACCTGGACCGCTCCGCGCACCTCACCGCCAAGGCTCTCAGCGGCGGCATCCACTTCCTGAAGAAGCGCTCGGCTCCCCTCATCGCGCCGCTCGGCCCTGTGGTCGCCTCGCCGCTGATCCATAGCGCCCCGCTCGCCTACTCCACCCCTCTGCTCGGCTCCCGCCTGGCTGTGTCTCCCGTCGCCTACTCCGCTGCGCCCATCGTTCGTTACTGGTAAACAGCCGCGCCCACAGGACTCCCTAAAAATAAACAAATGACCGAACGATCAACTTCGTTTTGATTAATCCCCAAACTGCTAAAATTACGAGTATCTGGCTTGTAGCAAATTTACATCAAAGCTAAGCTGTTCTAAGCTGTTGTTATATTTTTATGTTCATAAACTAATTATTTGCTGAACAGAATTGAGTGTTTACAATGTTAAACAAGGAAATGTTATGGCGCAAATAACTGTGTAAGTTTGTCCAAGTGCGAAGTAACTAAATAATCAGATTGACAAATTGGTGACATTCGTAAGCTGTGCCAACTTTTAGCAAATGCTTGGCTCGTCTAAAAAGGAATTAATAACCTAAATTATATGCAATAAAACTACAGTAGTCAATTCGTACAAAGAACTACGATGATGTTGAACAAAAAGAATAGCAAGTATTGAAAGTTTTCCGAAACAGATGTGAGTAGTACTATGTAACCACAAGATTTTTCAACACAAACATAGAGCATTTCATAAAATTATGCTTCGAGAAACAATAATACAATCAATAAAAGTGGTGTAACAATCACACCTAATACATCAGTATCAATTTCTTGACTATGTTAATTGACAGGTTACCGACAGACCTTCAGCTATCAGTTATCCGGTGTCAGCGCCACGTAACCTAACGGTTTGTTGCGTATGAAACAAAGATTGTTTGATCATACCTATGTTACGGTGACAACGACATATAATACTGTCATTTGCATTACTTGGGCTTGACGGGACACCAGATTAAAATTCAAGGAAACGGTGGGTATAAGGAAGTGGATAAATAGGCAATTATAGAGGAATATGTTTGAAATTCAGTGTGTTTTAGAAATATACTATATATATTTACGTAATGTTGGTGTATATTAGGTGCACCGCTACCTATCCGTTCGGGGAATACAGCAATGTACGTAATGTGCAAAAATTTTTTTTTTTTTTTAAGCATTGCCCCATACTAGGAATTTCTTCCTGTATCGTGGGTGCGTTTACAAACATATAAACTCACATACACAAACACCCAGAGCCGAAACAACTATCTGTAGGTCATACAAATATTTGTTCCGTGCGGGAATCGAACCCGCGACACGCAGCGCAGCAGTCAATCGCTCAACCACTGCGCCAACCGTGCGCCCAAAAGTAAAAAAAAGAAAAAAAAAAAAAAAGAGCAGAAAAAAAAAAGTAAAGAAAAGTATTGCTATATTGATGTATTTATGAAAGGAAAACAATATTTCTATTGTACTTTTTATATCGCAAACAAAGGCGATTTAATGTGAAACGGTGGCACGATAGACATCATTGGGAATCATTTAGTTGTATGATATTTAAGTTTATGTTTGGCTTTCAAAATCTTTCGGTATAACTACTTAATTCTGTCTGACAATTGTCTCTTTCCAGAAATCAATATGTTAGACCTAAACGGAAACTTACATAATAAATAGATATGTGGGAGTGATTCTTAACAGCTTAGCTAGGTATTGTCCACAGTGTTGCATTTATGTTGCCGGGCTCCTTTACTATCAATCATTCCATGTTAACAGCTCTTCGCAGTTTAGTTTTTAACAAACCTTGACAACAAACCTATCTTCAGTTATGATGAAGAGTCTTAATATTTCTACTAATAAGCTTCCAGTAGGCTTGCAAACTTTATACAAAAAGGGTTCGAAAGGTTATAAGTACAAATTAGAACCAACAATAAAATGCCCCAATTTAACAAAATGTATCAATGTATAATTGTGAAAGTTTTTTCATGTTTAAATTAATAAAAAAGCATTGCAATTTAGTTAAAAATAAACGGCTCGCCATCACACAGTTCTGTGAAGTTATGTTGTGTGGCTAAAACCAAATCTTAAATATTTTGGAAATAAGTAAAGAATAAATATTAAACTTATATAAGAAGCCACTTGCTGTAAGTCAGAGCTAAATAAATCATTATAGAAGACGAAAGCCGAAGCCGAACGATGTAAGAGTGATTTCGATTCCGTGAGAAGACCGACTGATAAGATCGAGTACATTTGAGCATTGTATAATTGAATGTTAAATAACATAAATACATACTTAATGACAGACCATGAAACGCTATTTCAGCCAATTATGTCAGCCATACTCGGTTTTTAAGCTGCCCGATATATCAAATACAAAATATGAAAATGTTCAGCGCTTTTCAGTCTCAGTTGCTTAATATAATAATAATTTTGCGTTGCGATGGGAAAACATAAAAGCAGCTATTTATAAAACTCAATATATTGTTTAAAAATAGCTGGAAGAATATAAATTGTTTCTTTTTACCGTATGAAGTCGCGATATGACAAAATAATATAGTTCCGCAGCCGTAAGTAAATTAACCTTTTCAACGAATTTTCATGACGTAATACTCGTACTCATACGTTTTTAATGATTCTGTTCGGATCCTATTTTTCTAAATATAGCTAAATGTTCCGTGCAAATTGAAACAAATGGGATTTCAAATATTGACACTTTTTTTTTCGATTAGATATAAACTATGGTTTCGATAGTGCCTCATTTCCCAGCAAGTAACTGACTATCATTTGATATTATTGTCATTCTAAAGGTGAGGCCAAACTTAAGTAATTTTGTGAGTCGCGTAATATGCGTTGCGGAATATACACTGCATTCGGTTTCATAATAAAGTCCTACTTCTGCCACACGGCGACGCAAAATGAGTTGTCTGCTGACTCACGCACATTATTTCAACCGAATTGCGCTCGAGGTGAAGGAGGGGAGGCCAGCGCCCCGTACAAACGTAAAACAGCAACTGAAATCCGTCCGTCCGTCTGGCAGCCTAACCGAATTTTAATTGAAAGTAATTTTGTCAGTTGTGACGAACAGTATGATCAAAAATTGTATTAAAATGTCTGACAAAACCAGGCAGTTTAATAAATACCCAAAAAAAATTCATCGTTAAGATATTTTTTTTAAAGGTTAGAAAAAAATACAAGGGAATATAATTATTCCAAAATTCATTTAATATATTTAGTATTTTCGATATGCTGAGCACTGGGGCGGAGTACGCAAGAATCACTCTGTGGATCAGCGGGGAAGCGACCACATGGCCGAGCGGCGCTATCAGGGGAGCGGAGCGCTTCTTCAAGAAGTGGATGCCACCGTTGAGAGCCTTGGCGGTGAAGTGTGCGGAGCGGTCCAAGTTCACGTCCAGTGTGTCAAGCGGCCTGCCGTCAGCCGCCAGGATATTAGCGGGCTGGCCGGGAGCGAGGGACAGCGGCCCTCTGTAGTTGTGCCCGTAGGGTGTCAGGAGCGGTGCAGAGTAGACGATGGGCGACGCGTAGGCGAGGGGCGCGATCAGTGCAGCGGAGCGCTTCTTGAGCAAGTGGACGCCACCTTCGGGGGCCTTAGCTGTGAAGTGCACGGAACGGTCCAGGTTCACGTCCAGGGTGTCGAGGGGCCTACCGTCTGCAGCGATGATGTTGGCGGGCTGGCCGGGTGCCAGAGACAGCGGTCCTCTGTAGTTGCTGCCGTAGTGTGCAAATAGAGGCGCCGAGTAGGCGAGGGGCGCGATGGGCGCCAGCACGCTCGCTGTGGCTGCGGCCACCAGGCAGGTCAACACCACCAGCTTCAGCATGTTGTATGAGGAGAGGTCTGTGTTGTAATCTCAGCTTAGATGCTCTGATGCATTCGTATGGTGACAGACACCTTATATACTAGTGTAGCCGTGAAAAGACTACTTTCCTCCGAGAAAATAATTCATACGAACAAAGAATTTGTACGGTGCAACCGCACATTCTTCAATTCAGCAGTTTACGCCACGCATTCATTTCAATTCATTATAATAAGTTAGTTCGCGTTGGGCTATCAAGACAGCCAGGCGTCCTCATAACAGCCAACAAGGGCCGCGTCACTCACTTCATTCTTCACACATCAGTTCATTAAGCTCATTTTATCCTTAAACCTTTCAGACAATACATCAGTGTTTAAATACTTCAATTCTTTTATTCCATGCATCCATTCATCTATAAGTAATGTATGGCCTAACAAGGGACCATACAGAATTAACACAGTTTAGTTCAGATATATGTATAGGTATTATTAGTAAGCACATAAAATATTGGCTAACAAACAAAATATTTAAAACTAGTGGCAAGTATCTTTGAGACGAGTTTATAATTTCACAATTGAACTTCGAGAATCTTTCTTTACTTTAAGTACTAATGAAAGTAAAATCCATTAATTATATTTTGGAAGCAATTTGATCCTTAATCATGCAACAGTTTTGAGTTTGATAGAAAATTGAAAAGTGAACCAATATATCGATTAACTAATTGTGGTTAATTTACTGAATTCTCTTGATAACGACGTAATTCAGGTCGCAACTGTATGTAGATAACAAGACGAAGAGAGTGATGTAACAGCAGCCTGAAGTTAGCCCACCAGAGGGCAAATATTGTGTCGATAGTTTGGAACTTAATCTGAAGTTCAATACTAAACTAAACCACTGCACGAAGAAACGATCATAATAAGGTAAGTTTTATTTCGTTGTCATTTTCCGTACTATAGATGGCTGTAGCCAATTTTCTAGATGCAAATAAAAACACTTCAGTTTTTATTTCGAGTCCTGGATTTAATTACGACCTTTACAGTGCTTTTTAGGGTGCCGTACCCAAAGGGTAAAAAAAATATTTAAGTAGGGCATACAACAAACGTGATTTTTTGTCGTTTTTTGCGATAATGGTACGGAACCCTTCGTGCGTGAGTTCGACTCGCACTTGGCCGGTTTTTTTATAAATAGTTCACATCTGTACCGAGATACAATTCAGAAATTTCAAAATGTTTTTTTTTATTTTTTATTTTATTTGATATAGGTAAAAAAATACACCAACCCAGTTTTCATAAATATATGTGTGTAGCACAAATATATATTTATATATTCTCGTGGCATTTGTTTTAAGAAGCAGGACGCAGACAGGTAAGTACTTCTTCTCTTCCTAATATACTTTAAACCTATATTATAGATTTCCTATTCGTACGATTTTGCGTCACGTCCACAGACTCTTCTATAGTGTTACGAGTGTGCTTCGAACTCACGACTTCAAACTCACCATCCTTCGTGTTCCGTTTTCCGCTATGTAAACGTTTTGGTTGAAACATAATAGGTACTGATAGCTAATTTTCATACTGACCATAAGCTCTTAGAGTAAGGTTATTTTGAGTGTGCGTAAGGGACAGATGTATACAAGTCATATACATAGCCTTGGGCAAGATAATTTGGTTGGTGATAATGACACTAACATTCGAAAGACAATGACAAATCCCAAAACTTAAGACTCGTCAAAATCTTTTTAATAGTAACCTATAAATCTTTTTTTTTTTTGCTGGTACGCTTGTGTTTGACGACTATCTCAAGAGCGACCGCACAAACCCCAAATAAATCTTACAAACATCGAATTACATAAATTTTTTATAAGAGATCCCATGAAAACGAAGAAGAAATTAACCATTTCGAACAAGAATAGTCGTGACGGAGTGAAATGGAAGCGTGTGGCAGATCAATGTTCGGAACGACAATTGATAAGACCTTCCTGAAATTGTTTTACCCACATACATGCAAAAAAAAATCAATCATCTAATCAATATTCTTGTCAGAATCGACAACAAACATTTAAAAGTTACTACAACTATAATTAACATGGCAATTTACGACTTTTTGTATACGGTTATAATAAATATGGATAGAAATACTCCAGTTTGTGCAATATTCTGTGACATGATTCAAGCTTTTGATTACGTACGGCCATTAGATTTTACTGAAAAAGCTTGATGCTTATGGTGTAAGAGGAAATGTCTTTGAGCTCTTAAAATCGTACCTAAACGACAGAAAACAAATAACTGAAATAAACAGATTAAACATACGCACAAAAAGGGAGGCAATAATTCAATCTGAGGAACGTAATATTGTCTACGGCATTCCACAAGGAAGTAAACTAGGGCCACCGCTTTTAACAATTTACATTAATGACTTTCCAAGGGCAATTAAACATCTGATGACACTGTTTGCAGATGACAGTACAATAACAATACCGTGTACTAAAAGAGAATTTTATAAACAAGACATAAATAAAACATTACATTAAACTATAGAATGGTTAGACAACAATCATTTAAACATTAATTTAAATAAAGACTATGATAATGCATTTTAGCCAACTCGCAATGACTATTTCCAATCTTGACATAACATATAATAATATTACAATTGACGCAGTGTATACAACCAAGTTTCTAGGACTAATCGATCGATTTACTAGATCGAAATTAAAATTGGAAGGCGCACGTAGAGACCCTGCTTAAAAGAATAAGCAGTAGTGCTTAAGCTTAAACTGTACAATTATGGAATAAGGGGACCATAGATTATTATAATCTTATTTAAGTGATAGATATCAGGTTGTAGAAATATAAGACATCAGCTCTTTAAATAGCACAGAACGAAAACATCAATCTAAACCTAAAAAAGTACTATACGGTGTACCACAAGGTAGCGTGCTAGGGCCGCCCTTATTCTTAATTTACATTAATGATCTGCCTAACGTCACACAACACCCTATTGTTCTTTTTGCTGACGATAGCACAGCTATTTTTACTGGTGAAAATATCCCTAAATACCCTACCCCTACCTATACCCTTAATTTAATAATTAACTGGCTGACAAATAACAACCTGGTCATCAGTTTAGAAAAAACTAAATCAGTCACATTCCCTCAAAAGAGTAAAATCAATTTCAACATTCAACATGATGGTACAGTAATTGAACAAGTCAGCTTCGTAATTTTTTTAGGGCTATGGATAGATAATGATATTAATGACTTGGCAAACACACATTGACACAGTATGTAGTAAACTGAATCAGTACTCATATGCTCTTTAAAAATTGTCTTAAGTTGTCGATCAATCAGCTCTATTAACTGCCTATCATGCCTACGTATTATCAACCCTAAAATACGCGATTATATTCTGGGGCAATGCCACAAATGTAGAATCAGTGTTTAAAGCGCAAAAAAGTAGCGTTCGCGTAATTGCTGGTATCTTTGTTCCTGAATCATGCGAAACATATTTTAAAAAGATTAGAATTCTGACCTTTTCATCAGCTTACAACTACGAAGTTGCAGTATTTGTTAAAATAAATAAAAATCTATTCGGTGAATTAATATCAAAAGATATATACTTAAAATATCTAGTATACCACATAGAATTGCTCTTCTGAGCAAAAGTCTTTTCGGAATGGCATCTAAAATTAAACACTAAGGAACTGCCACTATTCAAATATAAATTACGTAATTTTTTAATTGTCAAAGCTTACTACACGGTCCAAGGTTTGCTTAATAATTAGTACCTACTACAATCTGTCACCGTGCACCTAATTCTTATTTTGTAAGATTTGTTCTATATGTGATACCTATGATTATTTTGCATGTTGACTTAATTATTGTATGCCTACTAGGCTTAATAATGTAGAATTAAAGAAGCAACTAAAGTCGTTTCTAAGTAAAAGGGCCTACTATAATATTAACGAATTTATATATCCTTTGTTTGACATAGATTTTATTGCAATTTTGATATTAGATATTTTTTACATTGATTTGATTTGTATTATTTTTTTTTTGACATTTTATTGTAGATTTTTTTATTATACATTATTCCTACTTGACATTTCATTGATATCTTCATTTTGACATTTGAATTATTTTTTTATTTGACATGCATTATTTTATTTGACAATTTTTTTTTTTTTTGCTTTGTTTTGATAGTGATGCGTTGTTGCTATTTTACATTTGAATAACTTTTACATTGATTTGTCATGCACTATTTTCATTTTGACATTTGATTTATATTTTTTTACATAGATTTAATAAATATACGTTATTGCTATTTGACATTTTATTCCATTTATTCAATTTAATTTACATATTTTTATATTTTTAAACATTATTTGACAAAAAAAAACAAAAATCATTTAAAAATACAAAAATAGTAGCCCACCGGTATCGGGAACAGGGTCCAAGCTACCGGTGGTCAGGGCTCCTGAGAGAGGAACCTCCTGACTATACGCGCCGTGTCCAGGAGTACCGCTTTCTGGATCAAGCCCTTGATCCAGCTGCCTAACGAGAGCCTCCTCAGGTGTTCGTCGAGGCTCTTGGCTATTATGCCATTGGCCGTCACGACTATCGGCACAATGATTGCTGTATTCACATCCCACATGTCGACAACCTCGCGAGCCAGATCAAGATACTTGCTTTTCTTGTCTCTCTCAGCCTTCACGAGGTTCTCGTCATGGGGGACCGCTATATCAACAATCATTGCGCGATGCTCTAGTCGGTCTATCACCACTATGTCAGGCTTATTGGCAACAATAGTCCTGTCAGTGATGATAGACCGATCCCAATACAACGTGACATTGCCATTTTCGAGAACCGGGTCGGGCACATACTTATAGTAAGGCACTTCCGATTCCACAAGATTGTATTTAAGAGCAAGTTGCTGATGGATAATCTTGGCTACAAGGTTGTGTCTATGCAAATAGTCTCCGATAGCCAGACTAGAACAACCGGAGATAATGTGACGGATAGATTCACACGGCCGGTGACATGCCCGACAGATGTCAACTGTGCCATCATTCACAATGTATTTCCGGTAGTTGTTCGTCATCATAACTTCGTCCATAATCGCAAAGACAAAACCTTCGGTTTCCCCGCAAAGGTCACCAAATCGCAGCCAGGCCACGGACGCTAAAAGATCTACATTTTATTATTTTAATACATACATACATAAACTCACGCCTTTTTCCCATTGGGGTAGGCAGAAACTACAGAACGCCACCTGCTACGATCCTTATACATACTTCTTTTGCTTCACTTACATTCATACATCTAGTCATACACACACGCCAGTTATTAGTACTGCGCACCTGGCCTTTCTGAAGAACATCACCTATAAGGGCTGTGTATGTCTTTCTAGGGCGTCCCCTCCCGGTGTTTCCATTCACGTCTGTCTTGTAAATACCTTTCGTTAATCGCCTTTCATTCATCCTCTCAATATGGCCAAACCATCTTAACATACTCTTTTCAATTTTAGTCACTACAGTTTTTTATTATTTTAATTTCATTGATGTTTTGAGATAACTGTTATTATTATTATTGATTTTCAGTTTTTTAATTTTATTGTTGGCTTTGATAATTATGGAATTTATTTATAATTAAACTTATTCATTGTTTTCGTTTATAATTTAACTTGCATAATATTTGCACGCCATAGCATGTGGCAAACATGTCGGTTTTTTTGTTTTTTTTTTTGTTATCTTGCATGTATATTGTTAGTGTTACCCATGTTTGAGCAAATAAAAATAACTTTTCTTAACATAAATGGCGAAAAAGGGGTGTACGATACACCTATGCTATAGAAGCTGCTAAATCGAAGTTTTTAGGAGAGATTTACGGCAAGCCCCCTTTTTTAGCAGTAGGCCACTTCCGCTTTGTTATCATATAAACTCACATACACAAACACCCAGAGCCGAAACAACTATCTGTAGGTCATACAAATATTTGTTCCGTGCGGGAATCGAACCCGCGACACGCGGCGCAGCAGTCAATCGCTCAACCACCGCGCCAACCGTGCGCAAACCGTGTGTTTTGATTGCAAAATATTTTTTATCACTGAAGGCTTATGATGGTGAGATATCTATAATAGTATCTACGTTACGGCTAAGCCAGGTTCCGAAAACGCCAAACTCATAAAATTTGTATCTTACCTACCCTGATAAACAACTCATCACACATGTGAGTTCGCTCAATAGAATAATTTGATGAAGCAAGAAGAAAAAAAAAGTTAATTAATAAAATCAAAAAACCCGACTGCTTAAAAAGCGAACTAAAAAGATGTAAACAAGAAGAAAATCATGCTGTGCAGTCGGAGGATACATATTCGCGATGTGCTGACCAAAACCAGATGTAGAAAATGTGGCGCCCAAAATCCGCCTTTTTTCTATTTTATAATTTCAATGTAGCTAGTGACACTCGCAGGGTTAAGACGAATCGATTGACGTAAGAATCATCAAAATCGGCCAACGCGTTTGGTCTCTGGAACGCCACATAGGAACAAACATACATAAGTACATACATAGATTGATAAACACATTACCCTCCTTCGGCAGTCGGGTAAAAAAAGCGGCGTGGTAACGGCCGCGACTACGAAGTTGTAGGTCGTGGGTTCGAACCCAGACAGGCATTTTACTTTGTGTATATTTTTCATCACCACTGCTCTTAAAACGGTCAAGGAAAACATCGTGAGTAAACCAGCATGTCCAAGAACAAAAATTTTAAGACATTGTGACATCCACCAAACCGCACTGGGTCCGCGTGGTTGAATACGACCTATTTTCCTCTCACAAAGTTTAGGCCTGTGTCCCAACAGTGGCAACATTAAAAGGCTGATGATGAAGATGATGATGAAATAAATCAATTCTAAACACATTGGAGATCACCAACCACAGAAACAGAAGCACATGCCATGTGGACTCTTTTAAGAAGAATAGTGCAATTCCTCCATTTAATTAGTCAGTCGAAGTGAATTAACGGCAGGCTTATTACGTATCTTGCAAGAAGAGATTGCTCTTCAATACAGAAGTTTTAGAGATTTTGGCGGTTTATTTAGAAATAAGTGCATTAGACAAACAGCGAGCGATTCATAAACGATTGTGTAGAACCTACCATACCTACGCTGTAGATATTATTTGTGACTGTAGGCAATTCCGACTTTTATGACGTATAGCGTATGATCGCGCGATGTTTGCTGATTCTTACGTAAGAAGCCATGGATGGTTTTACCCCATGGACCCGTTTGGGGCTGAAACTTAAGACCATTGGGTTCTAAAACAGCTAACACTCAATTAATTAAATTAATTCATTAATAATGATCTTAAAAACTATCCAAAACAAAATTGCGGCTCTTTAACTCAAAACACCAAGTAACATCAAATTTTGGCCTTAAATGGAAAGGGTGGCAAAACACAGTTGTATACATCTGAGTGGGCCACCCTAAATACACTTCAAAACAAAAAACAAAAAAGAAAACAAAAAAAAATGAAAACCGAATTACCACAGCACAGACACAGACACAAATTCGTGATGAATGGTACTGATACCTATCGAGTAGTACATGTTATTATAGTGATACTGGCACAATAATATACGATTTATAACAATGCGTCTAAACAAAGGGGGGTGTATGATGATTAAAGAAAAATGCTTTTTCCGAGTAACTCTCTTTATAAACTATAGGCAGATATATTGTCGAATATACTAAACTTTCTTTACACAGTATTTCACCAATGATGTCCAAGACCCAAATGACCCAGATGACCCAAATGTCCGAGGCCTAGAGGAGCGACGGGTGCGTGCCAGCCGAGGTGGGCACCGGGCAGGCCGAGAGCCGCGGGAGCCAGGCCGTGAGCTGCGGGAGCCAGGCCGTGAGCTCCGTGCCACGCGCCGATCAGAGGAGCAGAGCGCTTGCCTAGCAGGTGTCCGTGGACTCCGGCTGCGGCGGTGATGCCGTGGTCGACGGCCCTGGCGGTGAAGTGCACAGCACGGTCAGCATTCACACTAAGGGTGTCCAGAGGCCTGCCGTCTTGAGCAATGATGCTAGCAGGCTGGCCGGGAGCTAGCGACACGGGTCCCCTGTAATTGACGGCAGCACCGCCCAGAGGCGCAGGCACCACGACGGGACCGGCGACGCCGACGGCGGGACCGTGGGCTGCGTGTCCGGCTAGCAGAGGGGCGGCCAGTGCCGGCGCGACCACTGGGGCGCCGAGGTGCGCGCCCAGACCCCACGGAGCTCCTAGGCCTAGGCCACCGTGAAGGCCGAGATGGCCGAGGCCGAGCACGCCGAGTCCGCTGGGCTTGGCGGCCACCAGGGCCAGGACGGAGGATAACACCACCAGCTTGAACATTGTGGTCTGTGTTGTTTTCTTAGCAGAGAGCAACTGTAATTCTTACCCTCTAAGCTTGAGCTTATATACCAATAAATTTCGTAGGCGTACCTATTCCAGATACCTTTGTGACGTCAGCAAATATGCAGCTAGGCGTTGGCTGTAGGTCGCCGGTGGTTAGAAAAGGACCATGGGGCGGTGCAGGCGCACAAGCAGTGTCCGCCAAAGCGCGTTTAGAGATAATGCAAAAGTCAACTCTAAACAAATCGGTATACATTTGAAAATAACTCCAGAACTGACGATACTTCCCTGTTCACCTTGAACGTTGATAAAGGGCCGTTCACTTGAAGTGATTACCCGCCTCGATGTGCAAAAATTCTTAATTACCCCTCCGCACTGCTTAGATAAACATAATAAGACACGCTCGTGTAATAGATGATGTCAATTATCTTACCTTATATCTTCCTTATATCATAAATATTATAATCATAAATATATAATAATTTTTGGGCATGTGAGGTAAAGTGTCAATGACTTTTTTACTTTTAATTAGTAGACACAATTTGTAGGCACGCTTTAATCAAAATGCAAATATCTTACTTGTTATGTATTTTATTTTAGGCCTGTAGCCAAGAAGTTCGGTTATGAGAAAATTAGACGTATTATGAATTAACACACATTACGCATCAGGAACAGTAATTACTGAAACGGATGGATACCTCTTTTGAATGAACCATGCAAACGTTTTAGCTTTTCTTAATCGTAGTATACCTACTTGATGACACATCCACACGTTGTCCCCGTAGGAGTTCACAATCTAAGTCGGTCTTTCACAATAAACAAGGATAAATTAATGCTACGGTCAATGACCGGCGATTTTCGTGAAAACAGACACGTTTTCACTTTATAAAATCACATTAGACCTCGTTGGATCATTAAAAACGGCATCTGGCTTCTCTAAGGGTTGGCAAATGTCCGGGTCTAGGGTCCTATTGGTACTTAAGCAAGATTAATACTTTTATGAATCAGCCTAATCTCTCTTAAGGTTTTAAAGGATATCAAGTCGTATCTTCAAACATGAACAAAGATTTAAATAGAGATAGTCGAACATGAGTATATTAATTATAAAATTCTGACAGTCATTAAAAAAATCATCTTGTTTTGATATCTTTTGCAGCTATGATATTCACAATTTGCAACTGGCTTACTGAAAACAAGACCTACATGGCTGGAAAAAGACTTTTCTTCTTTTCTGGTTTGATATTACAGCTAATTTCTAATAATTACCTAATGGTTTACAAAAATGCTAAACATCATCCTAAACTTTTGCGTAGTCTATGTTAAAAATAATGAATAATTACACGGCAAATGATCTTCAAACAATTACTCGGCAAGAATAAAAAATATGTTGTTTGTAAAACCTAAACGTTAAATAGATCGGTCATTGAACCCGCTCCTAATTACAACCCTTTCATCGCATTCCAGTGGATTTGAACTGCTGAACCCTAAATTAATAAAATACACAATAGAACCACATCACTCTGATAAAGTGTTTCGTTGAAAAAAATATGCCTTGAATAGTGGAGTATTTAGGATTTTGTAAAGCTTTTAAAAAACAAAGTGTGATAAATTATGTCCCTACAGGCTGTTTCAACAAAACTTTTACAATTAACAACAGTTAATGAAATATTAATTAAATTGGAGTGCAGTGGTGGCCTAGAGATATTGGCCACGAACTATAAGTCGTAGGTCGTGGGTTGAAACCCAGGTGGTGAAATAATTTACTTTGTGTAAATTATTTAACCACCTCTGCTCTCAAAACGGTAAAGGAAAACATCGTGAGGAAACCGGCATATCCTAGAAACAAAAAATCTAATACATGTGACATCCACCAACTCGCATTGGGCCCGCGTGGAGGATAACAACCCATTCCCTCTCACAGAGAGGTGGCCTGTGTCCAAGCAGTGATAAAGATAAAGATATTTTATTTTGCAAATATGGGTACAGTACAATGTAACATTAAAAAAAAGTTAATTAAAAAAATCAAAAAACCCGACTGCTTGTAAAGCGAACTAAAAAAAGACGTAAGCAAGGAGAAAATCATGCTGTGCTGTAGGAGGATACATCTTCGCGAGCTCGCTGACCAAAACCAGATGTATCCTCCGACTTAATTAACTTTTATATACACACTTACATACATACATACATACATACATAGACTGATAAACACATTACCCTCCTTCGGCAGTCGGGTAAAAAGACTTATGATGAATTAAATTGCTTAGAGCCGGTCCAAACGGTGCGCTGCGTCGACGCAACGCACACATGACTGACTGCAGCCCCCGCGACGAAGCGAGAGGGGGAGCTACTCATTGCGACGCGGCGACGCCGCCGCGCCGGAGCGGCATCGCTCAGTTGTGTGTGCGTTGCTAGGGAAGAGATACAACAAGCTCCTTTCGTTTTTTAAGTATTTTTGTTTTGTATACTGGTTAAAGATAGTTTTATTTTCATAAAGAAATTTACATTTCACTTATACGAAAACAATAATTTAAAACTAGGGTCATCATCTTCCTGCCCTTGACCCATGTTACTTGGGGTCGGCGCAACACGTTTTCTTCTTCCATACCGTCCTGTTCCCCGTTACGCTGACTTCACTTTCTTTCATATCATTCCTCACACAGTTTACCCATCTTTTCTTTGGCCGTCCCCACCCTCTCCATCCATCCACATTCATAACTGTTTTAGTAACATGCGTTACTCCATACATCCCTCATGACCAATACGAAGGGTTTCTTTTAAACTTTTCTGTCACAAGCGCCACTTTAATTAAAAACTAGGGTCTCTAATCTTATCAATAACACTGCGTCGCCGCTGCGACAACGGAACGTTACGACTGCGTTGTAGGAACGCTGCGACGACGAAGCACTCGTGTGGCCGGCAATGCGTCAAATTATTTACGTTGCGTCTACGTAGCGCTATCGCTGACTCGTTTTAATATATGTAAAACGACGCAGCGTTGACGCGGCTACGACGCAACGCAACAGCCTTAGTATGTAAAACAACGCAGCGACGTCGACGCAACACTGACGCAACGCGCCGTGTGGACCGGCTCTTAGTCATACTTGTTCTTTAGTCGTCCTAAAGTTCATATTACTATACTGATATTCCGTGATATTTAGGTCAAGCCCCTTGTCGAGTAAAGCCCTCGAATGTCCAATAAAGACACGGGAAATGTACAAACAAACGAAGTTGTCATTCAAGATTAAAGAGGCTATCCTTTATCAGTTTTCTCATCTTCATAAATATCAAGAGACGTCTGAGAGGTCCATGACCAGCATAAATTATTCGTTTTGTTACATATATACATTTTTTATGGTAATAATATAATAACATACTAGTGGACTGCCGCATTCATTTTCTAGGTTGGGTAAATTGTAATAGTCCTGCTGGCATTTGTCATTAGAAACCAGGCTTCTGGATTTGTGTTAGGTGATGGAAAAATAAAGCGGTAAAAACAACTAACACAAATGGAAAATGCTATACAGTAGGCGTCTTCTGAGATAATGGTGATGACATTCTGATATATCAACCTTATAATGCGTCATCAGCCTTATAATGTGCCCAATGTTGGGACACAGGTATCCTCCGTGAAAGAGGTGATGGGCCTTAAATCCACCACGCCAGCCCATTGTGGGTTAGTGGATGACATTACCATACTTATAATTGCCATACTTAAATGTAAATCTATATATATAAAAGAAAGTCGTGTTAGTTACACACTTTATAACTCAAGAACGGCTGAACCAAGTTGGCTGAAAATTGGTAGGGAAGCAGCTAAGAACCAGGAGAAGGATATAGGATACTTTACTTTTTATCCCGTTTAGGGTAGGGTAGGGTAAGTAGGGTAGGATAGGTAGGGTAGGGTAGGTATGTAGGTAGGGTAGGGTAGGGTAGGTTGGGTAGGGTAGGTAGGGTAGGTAGGGTAGGTAGGGTAGGGTAGGTAGGGTAGGGTAGGGTAGGTAGGGTAGGGTAGGTAGGGTAGGGCAGGTAGGGTAGGTAGGGTAGGGTAGGTAGGGTAGGGTAGGTAGGGTAGGTAGGGTAGGTAGGGTAGGGTAGGTAGGGTAGGGTAGGTAGTGTAGGGTAGTTAGGGTAGGGTAGGTAGGGTAGGGTAGGCAGTGTAGGGTAGGTAGGGTAGATGAATGTTTGGTATTTTTATGGCAAAACAAAGTTTGCCGGGTCAGCTAGTGACTTATAAAGAACAGTTAAAATATAAACTATACATGCATATTCATCTTCACTTATGCAAACAAACACATGAACTTGACATCGCGTGCAGTCAGTCACGAGAGTGTGACGTATGAACCGGTTGTTTGCGCATACGCAGCTCTTACGTACAACACATACACATATACCAGTTACTCATATACACATACCAGTTACACATACATATATTAACAACGAGTTTCGTTCATGTTTTTGCCCCTATGGCTGCATTGACCTTGGCTCTTGGCATTGTTGAAACTGAAAATGAAATCAAGGATTATTTCGATAGAAGAAATGGTAATGAACCAAGTTTTTATTCTAAATTGGCGGGTTTTAAATTAGTTTACATTTTTTTTGTTTTTTTTCTGCTTATTATGATGCGAGTAAAAATTAAAGTGTCTTATAAATAATTATAAAAGTTAGTCTGTCGATATGCACGTTTGTAAAGTAATACTCTTAACCGAATTGAATTGAAAAGAAGTGCTAGAACTTTTGATTCCAGAAATGAAACGCTCTTTTAGCGAGTGAACCTTTAAAGTTTATATTACTGTACTGTACGTAATTAACATTCAGATTTGTTTTAAAACTTAACAGAACGTCCTCATCCATTTAGTATCGGCAGACGACACCGTCCCGTGGACTTTTAATTAATTTAAAGTATTTTACCGTGAGTTGATCAACTGAGTCTATATTAATGAAGCGGACGCGGTTTAATTTTGGCCAAGAAAGAGTACATGTGAATTGACAAAGTCACACTGGTACTTGCCCGGCTTTGAATCCACGACCTCATACATTAGAGGCGAGATGTTAGCCATTGGACCACCACTAAATTAACATGTATAAGTCTTCCTAAAATACAAGTGAAACTTCTACTTCGTACTAAAATCCTAACTAATAATAATATTTATTTAAATATTTCTTTATTTATTTAATTCAGGACAACCAACAAAGCATGTGTAGGCATGGGGCAGAAAGGTTCTGGAGTGGCGACCGCGAACCGGAAGACGTTGCGTTGGAAGGCCTCCCACTAGGTGGACCGATGACCTGGTGAAGGTTGCGGGGATCCGCTGGTTGCGAGACGCACGGGACCGGTCAATGTGGCGACGCTTGGGGGAGGCCTATGTCCAGCAGAGGACGTCGATCGGCTGATATGATGATGTTGATGAACAAAGCATACACCAAAAAATACATGTTAAAGAATTAAGGCTACACTATAAAATGTAAAATATTTTTACATTTTATAGTGTAGCCTTAATTAAAGGCGGTATGCATTAAACAAAGAGGTCGGAAATGTAGAACAGTTATAAAACAGTTTATACAGTATTTTTACATAAATACAGTTTTTATGTAACATAAAGCCGACATACAAATAAAAATGAAAACTCATAATTTAACTCTGGTTTCGCTCGATTAATCCAATCAATCAATTTATTAATATATATCAATTATTATACTTACTAATGGCACACGTGTAGACAGGCCTTGACCTGGTTAAGGTATAGGATACTGTTAATCCCGGTATTACCTACGTTACCCTCTCACACGAGTAAAGCCGCGGCACAAGTTAGTTCCTAAATATTTACATTTTCAACCTAAACATTACCTTAGTTCTACTTAACCATGGCTTGCTTCAGAAGTATGTACTTTGCTACGTTTGATTTACAAGTTTAGTGTCGCGGAAGGAAGTGGGGGTGGGGCGGTTAGCTGATGTAATGGAAAGTCAAATTACATCATAATAGTTTTATGGCGATTAATTGATTATATTTAGATGGAATGTTACATTGAAATTATGCTAATTTGTGTTCGTTTTCAAACCTTTGTTTATTTTTTAAAGAATTATTTGGCATCAAATCATGATGCTATGATAAAACCGTCTTCAAGTTAGACCTGTTAGTTAAGTTCTGCTGAACGATTCTGAATTCATAAAAATAAATGATTTTTTCGAGGTTCACAAAACTAAAAGCATTTATTGCAATTAAATTATTTACAGATCAAGGTGTCAAAAGAAAAGGGAGACAGTGATAGCTTGGAGGAGGATAGGACGGTATGGAAGAAGAAAACGTGTTGCGCCGACCCCAAGTAACATGGGATAAGGGCAGGAACGGCCGGTCAGACCAAAAAGATGAAGCTAAGATGCGCGTTCCAAAGCATAGGTACGTAGATCTCTATGGAGAAGAACGTACAATAAACTCCTTGTGAGATGATAATGGATAATTTGAGGTAGGTATCCAAAAAGGGGACCCAAATTAACATAGGACGAGGGCAGGAAGATGATGAGGTATCCTCCAGTCAAACCTTATTTACAATGATAAACGTGCAAACCGAGGTGTTTATACGAGTATCTTAATTCGCTTTCGCTTCTGTCCATATCACAGCTTTTAGAATCCATCGTACTGCAAAATTTTAATAAGTAACATTCCTGAACAGTCGCGGGTCCATCGCATCAATTTAAAAGGTTCAAACGGGCACAAGGTTGAACGACCTCTGAGGAAACTTGAATATCAGTAGCTAGCTAAGTTACATCTTGTGACCGGCTTCCGTGCAGCTGTGACGGGAGAATACTAATAGTTGCGAGTTTGCGACTATCTCGGAACTAATAAATCAAAATGTTGGCAACTTCTGTTAAAGTTGCTTAGCTTTAGTTGCCATAAATACGACTGCCTTTGTTTTTCTTGTGGTCGCGAGCGTGACTGTTAAACGAACGTAAGTACGGCCCTGATCCCTGATTGATTCGGTCAAAGTATTATTGGGGTTTTCCATCGAAATGTTTCAGTAACAGGAGTCTGTTTTTGTAATCTGACCAAATCGAAAGACCAAATGTCTGATTGATTTTAAATACTTAAGGGCCTTCCACCGCTTTAGTGCCGTAAAACGGTTACTTTCTAAAGCATATACTCTTTAGTAACGGCTGGGTTAAAAGGTTTCTTTATTCTTTATTCTTTATTGTACAACAAGATATTACATTTAAACAAGTTGATAACAAAATTAATGTACAAAGGCGAGCTTAACTCCAAATGGAATTTTCTTCCAGCAAACCTTTGAGTGATAGAGATCATAATAGAGGGCAGTAATCCAGTGTACAATATATAAACCTATATAGTAAAATGAAACTAGTACTAGTTATTATAAATAGCAATAATAATAAATAAAAGACCTACCTACGTTTATAAAGACAAATACATATATAATATATATATATATATATAATTCATTGCGTTGAAAGGAAATGCTCCTTAATTTTCCTCTTGAAGACATCGAGAGAAGGGCTATCGCGTATGGAGTGTGGAAGAGAGTTCCAGAGATGCACTGCAGTAACAGAGAAGGAGCCATCGTAGCGGCTAGAAGTGTGACGCGGAGTACGAAGGAGAAGCGAAGTAGCCGTGCGACAAGGTTTACCCCTCGGGATGAGGTACTCAAACCGTTCGCGAAGGTATTGAGGAGAAGTAGGATTGTGCAGGATAGTATAGAGAAGGGATAGGATATGGGTATCTCGCCGACGACGAATCGGCAGCCACTTCAATCTGGCCCGAAACTCCGACACATGGTCGTACTTTCGGAGGCCAAAAATAAAGCGGATGCACAAGTTCTGCAGTCGTTCGAGTTTGTTTAGGAGTACCTCCGTTGCATCTAGAAAACAGATATCCGCATAGTCTATGAGCGGTAGAAGAAGAGATTGAGCAAGAGTGACCTTAGTGTGAAACGGCAAGAATTTTTGGAGACGTTTAAGAGACTGAAAAGAGTAGTAGACCCTCCTACTCACATCAGCGATATGAACCTCCCAAGAGAGATTAGTGTCTATATGGACACCCAAGTTTTTCGCACTTTTAGAATAATATATGGGCATTGAATTATATAATACTGGCGGGAGAGACTGGGTATCCAACATATTGAGCATGTATTTGCCACCAATGATGAGCGCTTGAGATTTAGTTGGATTCAGGAGGAGTCCAAAGGATTTAGTCCACTTGTTGATATTTTCAAGGTCATCATTGATGGCAGCCACAGCCCCGGCGAGTTCATTCACTTTAAAATGGCGATACAACTGCAAGTCGTCTGCATAGAGATGAAATTTAGAAGTTATGACCTTAGTGATAGCATTTATAAAAATTGAGAAGAGAAGAGGAGAGAGCACACCACCTTGAGGAACGCCTGCAGCCAAGTCACACCATTCAGAGGAGTCCTCATCGGATCGAACAGACTGCGAGCGACCCCGAAGATAGGATTTGAACCACTCAATTACCGGAGCAGAGACATTAAGGGAGGAAAGTATTCCTAAGAGAATGTCGAAGTCAACTGAGTTAAAAGCACTGCTGAAGTCCAGCAGAACCAATATGGTTAGACATTTATTTTCCATAGCCAGTCTTATGTTGTCAGTTATTTTGACTAGAGTTGTAACAGTGCTATGGCCAGGTCTGAAACCAGATTGGTAAGGACTCAGCAGGCTATTAAAGGACAAATAACAGGATAGTTGCTTCTGAACAGTACTCTCGAGGACTTTGGAGAGGATTGGGAGGATGGATATTGGACGGAACTGGGATGGTGAGGAGGGATTTGAAACTTTGGGAAGCGGCAGGACGTGAGCCTTCTTCCAAGCTGAAGGAAAGGAGTTATTGAAGAGAGAAAAATTAACTATGTGAGTAACGACAGGAACTATTTCACTTAAAATAGGTAAGAACATTTGGAGTTGAAGGCCATCGTCACCTACCGCCTTAGTGGAGATGGAAAGGATATATTTCTTAATGTCTAGTTCAGTAATTGGGTGGAAAGAGAAAGAAGTATTTGCTGGCAAAGGAAGATTAAAGAGATCGTTGAGAGTGGAAGATTTAACATGGTCATCAAGGGTAATTGGGGCCCTAGAAAAGTGTGCATTAAGTGCATTAAGGTCCATCTTATCAGAAGAACTCTTGCTAGAGGCTTTACCAATACCAAGAGTCTTTAAAAATTGCCATACTTGTGTTGGGTTGAAGTTGTCAATTGAGTTGTGAATGTGCTGTCTTTTCGCATTCCTACACAGGCGACTGCAGCGATTTCGCATCCTTTTATAAACGTCCCAGTTTTCCTCAGTCGGTCGCCTCCTGTACAGGCGCTTGGCTTTGTCTCGTTTAGCCATCTGGTTTTTTATTGCTGAAGATAGCCATGGTGCAGGAAGGTGTTTGACCCTCACCTTTTTTAAGGGCGCGTGTGCCTCATATAAATACAACATTGTCTTGCTGAAGATTGACACCATAGTGTCCATATCCTCGCAGGCGTATACAGGAGACCAGTCAATATCACCCGCATCAGCTCTCAAACGCTCCAAATCAATGTTTTTATAACTACGAAGAAAAAGAAATTTGGCCTTGCGTTTAGGAGGTCGAATCTTGTAGGAAAGATAAACGAGGTCATGGTAGGAAAAAGGAGCAGGAAGCTGTCCATGTGTGGCTACTTTGTTAGGGTCGGCAACTAGAATGAGATCTAATAGAGAAGGAGAAGAATGAGGAGCCCTGTGAGTAGCATTTAACGGAAGTAAGTGCATATTAACAGAAGAGACAAGAGATTGGAGTTTACGGCTGCGTGAATCTCCTTTTAGCAGACAAGTGTTGAAGTCTCCGAGAATGAGCGTATGCTCATATAGTGCGCAAAATTTTTCCAAATGAGCTTCAAATGAAGAGAAGTAATCAATTTGGCAATTGGGACTATAATAGACTCCTAAAAGTAACTTAGTTTGTAGGAAGTCTATTTCAATAAAAAGGTGTTCGGAAAACTTAGTGTAAACACTCGGAGACTGGTCAACTATCTTGTAACTGATATCCCCACGAAGATAAATAGCAACCCCTCCACATCCCTTGCCCGTTCTGTCGTTGCGCACAATCTTGTATCCTGGCAAAGAATATTGCGTAGAAGGAAGTGCAGGCTTGAGAAAGGTTTCGGACACAAGGACAGCGTGAACGAGATCTGAATCGAAGGACGACAGCAGATCAGAATAATGAGCAGGAATGCTTTGAGCATTTATGTGAACTGCGTTGAAAAATTTGCGACAATTGGAAAATGAAGATGATAGGAGGTCTCTAAGACTCGGAGAAATATCATCGTCAGAAACACTAGCGTAGCTCTCATCTGACGCACAAGAGGATGAGCATGAGTAAAAACTGTCGTCTAACATATTACAATAAATAAATTGACACTAATAATATATATAAATAAACTAAAAGTTAACCTTCTATGGTTAACTAAACTAATAAAATAAACAAAACTTAATCAAATCACCCAAACCTCGATGCACTCGCCGGTTACATTAACTTTGGTAAGATTCATAAAATAGATAAAAAGCCAGGAAGCCAAACATCATAAAAACCAGTGTTGGTGTGTTTCCGAACGTAAGACTAAAGAAACACCTATTACACATGTCATAAGTGACATTAATGACAGTGTCACGATCAAAAACAAAATAAATAAATTTATGTACCTACTATATGAAAATTGAAAAGAAAACAAACAGAAGAATCATGAAACAGTCCCATCATTTCGCTGGCTTACGTGTTCTCTTTTCGGGCACGGCCTTCGTTGTATGCTGCGATGTTACGGCTGAGAACTCTGTTACAGGGAACTGAGCGACAACCTCACGGTACTCCATTGCAGACTCTATCTTACGACGTGATTTTTCTGAGACCTGGATGACTATTTTCCCTTCAGACGTCCAACATCTGTTTATGCCGTAGTACTTCCGAGCATTCATAAACAACTCATGTCTGGGCTTGGTGAGGAACTCAGAAATTGTCAGGCCAGACCCTTTCAATCTGGTCTTATTTCGCCATACCTCACTCCGCACGACTCGGCTTTCAAAGCGTACTAATAGTGGACGAGGCTTGCTGGTGTTGTTCCCGCGGCGATGACAGGCTGTTATGTCCTTTAGAGTGATGCTTCCCATATCCATACGCTCCGACAAAACTTTAAGGAAAGCTTTGTTGTGGTCAGTTTCACCTGCCTCAGATAAGCCATGCAATAAAAGGACCTTTGCACGGGATGCCACTTCATGCCTGTCCAGGCCCACCACAAGCAACTCCATCTGGGATTTAAGTGAGCTCAAGGTTTTCCAGACCAAGCCCTTGAACTCAGTAAAGTCCTTGGACAGGTTGGCAATTGTCTTGTGCGGAGCTTCACCACTGGCATTCTTCAAATCTGCTTCATATTGGGCCATTCTTGAAGTGAATGTTGACGTGAGTTCTTCTACACAGCTTGACAACTTGGAGTATAGGTCCATTTTACTGAAGTGCAATACTGGTAGCCTAGGAAGCGTTGTTAAGGAGAATTTATCCACGGACTGAGTGCACCAGAGGTTAATGCACAATTCTAATATAGAATTTGCATTTAATAAATGCTTTTAATATTTTTCAGATAAAAAATTATAAGAGCTCTAAAATTTTTCGTGTGTACTTTAGGACTACCCTCAGTAAAAAAAAGGTAAAAAAAGGTTAGTAAAAAATATATATTTATTTTTGATTCATGTAGGTACATTATTTTTGAAACAAGGTTTTTTCGTGTAACTAATAGTTTTGCTTTAAAAAATTTATTAACAACACGATATTTTTTTGCAACTTTTGGATACTTCTCTAAAACGACTTGGGTGTTTAAAAATATTTTTACTCAGAAAAAATTATGGCTGGAATTTATTCATAACTGAAATAGCATATGTAAATCAAATAATATTTTGCAAACAAAACTGTTCAAAAGGAGGTTCAATATTGATATTTTGGCTCCGAGCGGGCGGACGGCCAGTATAGCGTTAACATTGGGGCGTATATATCGCCTTAGCAAATAAAACCAAATATGTTTACATAGACAACTGTTTTTCTCTTGACTGTACTTACCTGTCAAAAAGAGTAAGGGGATCAGACCGGAATGTCAAAGTTTATAGTGGATCAGACAAGAATTAAAAAAAAAATAACCAGCAGGGGATCAGATCAGGGCATCCGACAGGAATAAATCGTCAAACTCGAACCCGAGCATTTACAATAAGGTAGGTACTTACACTAGGTACTTATCAAATGTCAAGGAATCAGTAAATTAGTCAAAAAGTTAAAACTAAATTTCCGTTCCAAAGAGTAAACTTCAGTTCTGACAAAATCGAGTTAAGCATAAGCCCTCAACTATGGCGGACATTTATTGCAAAAACGCGCATCGGTGTCACTACTTGGCCCAAAAGGTATAAATGCGAAAGTTTGGATGTGTGTATGTTTATTACTTAAACACGCCAGAACGGCTTATCGGATCTGGATGAAATTGGGCACAGAGAAAGATTATAGTCAGGTTATAGCACATAGGAAACTTTTTTTTATCCCAGGAATATGTTCCTTCGTACTAATTTTCGAAATTCAGGCCGGCGAAGCCGCTGGAAGAAGCTAGTAAAGTATACATTCTATTCTATTTTTAACTTTTTGACAAACGTTATCGACTTACCGGTGACAGAGCGTATAATTTTTTGTCTTGGCAAGGTAAATAATCGATCAGTGTGGCGACTTTTGGGGGAGGCCTATGTCCAGCAGTGGACGTCTTTCGGCTGATATAATGATGATGAAGGTAGATAATCTACTGACTTACTAAATTGTAGACGTAATCTTTGTGTTAGTAATATCTAATTGCTATTATAACACTAAAGTTATGTGCTGTTTGTTATCTAAGACTTGAGCCTCAGGCTGTGATGTTGAAACAGACGGTGTATGTAAATAAACCCACAGTTTGTTTAGCGTTTGCCCCCAATGAACTCATTATAATCTATCAAGCAGAAATAGAGACATCAAAATAATTCTATCGGCAAACTTTAAAATAAACGTCTTTCATAATAATTAAATTTCTAGTTATTTCACGAGTAAATATATTCACCATGGTTGTCCTTTATGTCTTAAGTATGTTAAAATATATAAAGAACAATGACGAAATTTTAGCTGACTTAAATTTGAGCGTCTGAAAGTAAGTTATATACGAAAGACATTCTATTAATTGTCTATGTTTTTTAAAGTATAATTATAAGGCCTGGTCCATAATAGATAAAAAAAAACATAATAAATAAGGAGTTATTTGATTTTTTAGTTCATTTCTTTAGCATAGTGTTGCCATTATATATTTTATCTGCTAAGTGACAAGTAGTAACTATATTATGTAATAATATCATTATTGTATTTATTGCAGTAAATGAGCTAACAATAAAGTTTATGTCTAAGTGTAGATGTTCCTTGCAGGTAGGTAAGAATATTGTAGTGTAGTAGAAATAAATTAATTACTTTCAATTAATGATTGGCAAAAAGACTAGTACCCAAGTCTAAAAAAATATAGCTTGGTTGTTGACGGCAACCTTTTGATAGACGTCAAAGTCACTTAGTTCAAATAAATATACTCTTTCCAAAGAGTATATTACACATTTCATGCTAAAATAACTAGATAAGGGAAATACTAATGCGATATTCCCCTTTTACTTCCACGAAATTGAATAATATTACCTATTAAACACATTATTAAATAGAGACATAACCTACAAAAGTTTATGACTGAATATCTATTATTCTCTACATTCTCGAACAAAAATTCTTGCACAAACTAATTCAGAACATCACCCTGAGTTAAACCAGATATTTTTCATTTAAAGACTTTCGAATTTAATCTCAGCTAAAACAATGTATCAAAAATAAAATACCTGTCATTGTTCTTTCAAATTATTAATTATTACCTGAAACAATTTCTATAGGCCACACACAAAATTATTTGTTCCGGGCGGAAATCAAACCTGCTACCAGCAACTTTATAGCGCAACAAACTAATTCTGTAGTTAGTGCGCCAATCTAATTCAATACTAGTTCACCCAATTAATGGTTATTTATGGTCGCTTGACTGCTTCGGAATTCATAAACTATCTAAATTAAGCTTAGCATAAAAAATACCATTTAAAAAAGATACAACTCCAACTGCGTTTGCAAGTAGGTACTTATTATCCAATCAAAGACTGTTGATTTTTTTATAATTACAGTGTACGCTAAACAAAAAATCAACATTGAATAAACTAAAGCAAGGCCTTCGGCAAAACGAATACATTCCGCGTCGCCATTGGACGCCATTCTTGTACAACTATCTCACATAATTAGCATAAAGTTAACCTACTTTATAACGTAAATACTATAATTTTGTGGCTTATTAATCATACTGTCGGTCACTTTTGAGGGTACGAAGCCACAACTCATTTAAATAATAATAGTCTGTAGTGGCTAGACGAACGATTTACTTTTGTTCCCCTCAAAGAGTTGTCATCAAAAACTGACGGGGTCCGTTAGGACCGATGCCTATCTGGGTCGCGGATAAATTTGATAAAGAGTTACCGCGGCCCTGGCTCAAGCAACTGAAGGAACACGGGTAGGTTTTAGTCAGTAAAGTCTGACACACGCAGTCTGACGCTTCACCCAGAGCGGGAGAAGGCATTGGATGATTTCCCATCCAAAAAGATAAAAACGGTCTCTATTGACAGCGCAATTTTGAGCATTTTTTGAGGGTTCTTGTGCTTCTAAAGATAAGGTATCATCAAAAACCGGCCAAGTGCGAGACGGACTCGCACACGAAGGGTTCCGAACCATTATCGCAAAACACTGCAATAAAACCACGTTTGTTGTATGGGAGCCCCCCTTAATTTACTTTATTTTATTTTAATAATTATTATGTTTTGAAGTGAATATACAACTAAACATTCTGTAAATATTTCAAGCGTCTACCTGTTGCCGTTATTAATATCGAGCAAAAAACGGCCAAAAAATCACTTTTGTTGTATGGGAGCCCCCCTTAAATATTTATTTTGTACTGTTTTTAGTATTTGTTGTTATAGCGGCAACAGAAATACATCATTTTTGAAAATTTCAACTGTCTAGCTATCACGGTTCATGAGATACAGCCTGGTGATAGACGGACAGACAGACATACAGACGGACCGCGAAGTCTTAGTAATAGGTCCCGTTTTTACTCTTTGGGTACGGAACCCTAAAAAAGAAAACAAAAGAGCACAGTATATATCATTAGTATTTCAGTTTATGTAATTATTTTAAATTGTTTCAATATTGGAGGAAGAAATAGGTGAGAGCCAAACCTCGAATTATGACCTTACGCATTTCCTCTTAAGGCTCTCATTAGGTGACTAAATCTAGGTATTAGTGTAGAAAGCTATGCAGGTATGGCTTGCATAATAAAGAGAGATTCCTCTCTCCTTGGCAAACGGTTGCTTGGATCCTTGTCCCGCTATCGGAAAAATAAACCGTAGAAACTAAAAAAAACCTGAGACGACCATCCTCCCAAAGCTTGAAGCTTCAAGTTCATCTCGTAATTATTGGATAGGTACCTATGGCATATTGTGGATATTATATAATCCTCAAATGAGTTCCCCGTATCGTGCTCGTCCCAACCAATAACGAAGTATTGTATGTGTATTACCTAATAATCACGATAATGAACGTAGACAATATTATGTCTATGTAACTGTCTGGGAACTTCAGCCACCAACTTGGGATTTATCGGTTCATTGACAACAGGAACAAAATAACCCGACTGCTTAAGAAGCGAACTAAACAGCTGGAAACAAAAAAGAACATGCTGTGCAGTCGGAGGATATCTACATATTCCCGAGCTGGTTAACCGCCTGATTCTCCGACTGCACTTTTTTTATTTACCACTTTTTAGCTATTTTTTTTAAACATATAAGTGGTAAGTATATATTTTTGTATTTACCTCTTAAAACTCTTCATTTTAATACTTCAATGCTTCATTTATACTAGATGGGTTTGGAAGAAAAAATAATTAGGACCCACACAATATAGCGCCCAAAATGCCTCGCGTTTGTATTTATTTAAGTTCATTTATCTACGAACACACATACTAACGATGTCTTAATTATATAAATCCGTCTAGCGGTTTGAAAGATATGAGGTGTTAAAGTATATTACACACAACATACAAGAAACGCGCGAAAAACATAACCCTTTCCTTGCAGTCGGGTAAAAAGGAATATCTAAAGGCAAAAACTTCTTATACACTGTCCTCGTGTTTGGATTCCTCCTTTATAATAAATTTTGGAGGCAAAATTAAGCGAAATAGACCCTTCACTCGCTGGATTAAAGGTTTATTGCCCGTTAAATCGATCCTGTACTTCCCGCCCGCCACTTGTTGTTATGGCGTTACTTCAAAGATACCATTGTCCATGATCCTAACTCCACAAATTTACAAAGAATTCAGTGGTCTTTCCTTGTTGCCTTTTTGACAAAGGAGATGTTCCAGAAATGTATGGAGCCTGGGCCAGCTCTATGTACACTATATGTAAAAATCGCTATATAATATAGTAACCATTTTAAATTGTAAGATTTCTTTAATTTTACTTCATTTCAAAGTAAACTCAAATTAACTTTGTCAAGTAGAGCAACACAACATTTTTTTTTTTCTACTTTGGCAACTGAGCCGATGCCGACTATTCTGCCAGTGTCAAAAAGGATTTTAACACAACATATAAATAAACATGGTGGATCAGATCAGCAATAAGCGAAAAATTCAATTTTGACAATGACATTTGATTGACGTGTCATCGTAAAATCAGCGATAAACAAAACACCACGAATTTAATTGTAACAGAGAAGCAATCAATCAATGTTCGTAGTAGTAAAGTGGGTTGCAAAACTAAAACAATAACTAAAAACGCCGAATCATATCCATTTTTTTTTTCTTTAGTCTCGCGCTTGACCACTATCTCACCTGATGGTAAGCGATGATGCGGTCGACGGTGACACCACATAAAGAAGTTACTTCTTAAAACTGTCAAAGTCGTCGAGTGTCATGTCAAACACAAATGTCAAGGCTGCCCTAAAAATAGGGTTATCTTATTAAAAAACTGTTCAAATGATCATTTTTTACGCCTGTACCCTTTTTCAAATGAATTTGTTAGTATTTTTATGTAATTCTCCTATTAATCTATGTGGTGTACATATTGATGGCCCAAAATCAAACATCTCCAAAACGTATCAAATACATACATTCAAGAGACCACTGACGCGTTTGTTTAGCGGAGTTTGTGATCACCAGTGTGTCTAGAAAGAATGTCCTTAAAGATTTCGCAAATTTTCACATCAGCTTGTGCCTACAACCTTCTGCTAACATATATCTGTCTACTGTACATGAGTTGAATCGTTTAGTCCTACCAGCATATCCGATATCCAAAGCGATCACAAATCAATGAGTTGTGACAACAATCGAATTGTAAAGTTTAAACTGGACTCGTTTTGCGGGGGTAGACCAGTTCATACTCAGCTTATGCCAACTTACTACCTGTGTTGACGCTGATCGCCTTGATCTAGTAAAGCTGGTTGCCAACGCGACTACAACGCAGCCCATAAAAATGTCAAGAAATAAACCGTTTGTACAGAATTATTTGTGTTTATATCGGGAAGCTTAACCTCAATCATTCTCGTAATAGATTCTCATTGTTTGAAAAATAATATCAAGTATAACGTCGCAAGCATAAACTCGAAATTCCGTGTATGACGAAGCAAAAAATAAGGAAGTGGAACTGTTTTAATTTAAATAGAATGTGTACAGTAAGTAGGTAGCTGCCAACTCTAAGCTGTTAATCCCTGCTTGACTTATAAATAATTAATCTAGGCCGGTAGGTACCTACCTATATATTTTTCACTGAAGTACTTTTTAGGTTACCTAGACTTGTTCAGCGTCTTAAGTAGTTTCAACCAACACGAACGTGACTTAGTAAAAAAGGAATTATTCATAAGGCCGTAGTTGCCCATTAACTGAACATACAGCCTTATGACGTCAACAATCCCGTCACGTCTTACACCACTCTTTGTGTAAGGTGCTTCCCTTTAGGAAATGTCACTAACGGCCTCCTATGACACGTACGTGTAATAATAATAATTTATCTTGAACACATAAACGAAAACGTTAAAACGAAATTGTTCAACACTTTTCGATGGGATCGTCCGACGTGAATATTGAATCCAGAATGCTGATACTTTTTATTTCAAGACATTTTCGGTGATATAAATTGTCGTATAATGTGAAGTTTAATTTTATTAAAATTGTCACCGTCGTCGTTCAGGAGCTGTATAATATGATCCTTTCCACTCAAAAATATATAAAAACACGAAGATCGCTCTGTTGTGCCTTGTACGATTTAAAATTAACTTTAAATTGAGCCCTGAACTTTACAACGATAATAATATAGCTACCATTCCTGATAAATAACTACTTACACACTCATAAAAAAGATTTACTTTTTAACTGACTTTAAAATGGAGGAGGTTCTCAATTCGACTGTATTTTTTTTTTGTTTGTTACCTCTGAACTTTTTTTAGGTGAACAGATTTTGATGATTACTATTGAACTTGCTCATTACGTACCACAACTAAAAAGAGAAAATAAAAACTTCATTATAAAAAAATACCTCAACTTCAAAAATACGTCTTCAAAATAAAAACACTACAAAGTGAAAAATAACTTAAATTTCGAAAGTCAGTGTTAAAAACGAAGAAATTAAAACACGAACACTTCACTTTAAAACACGGCTGCTGAAATTGATGTTATTTTTCACTTTGTAGTGTTTTTATTTCATGAATTCACAAAAGCCTTTTATCGATAATCATATCTGCAGGCGCCGCCGCCGACGCGCAGTAACGATAAATCGCGCTTGATATCAACAGGGAGCAACAGAGCACTTAATGTTTGCCTTATAAGGCCGGATATTTTATGTTACGATTCGGTGTAACAGCAGGACGCTTTTATGCAAACGTGAGCGGTATAACGTATTGTTTGAAGGAACATGGCGTCTGTCTTATCAGATCGCTCTAGTTTACCACAAAGGTATATTGTGCAGGCAGCACGCCCCCGCGTCCACCACAGCTTCTATTCTCTTAAGTAGGACAATAAAAGTTTATGTTCTACATTTATCGCGATTGAGAATTATTTCTTTGAGAGTTTTTTTTTTGTTTTTTCGATGGCCCTGTGATGTCGGATTTGAATAGGCTTCCATATTTGAATCTTTGGGCGTGGCGGAACATAGACCGAACAGGCTCAATATGGATGAACTTGAATAGTTATTTCATACTTCCTACGATTACATATACTGCCAGCACATGTTCATTTATCATAATAGTACAAATCTACAATATGTTAAAATTCAAACAAAGGTCATTTAGGTGTGGAGGTAACAACTTACCAGAAACCATGCACATACTCTACCTCACTAGCAGTAGTAGGAACATTTTTCATCAATCAGTTACTGTATTTCCTATTGTATATTTTAAACATAATCCTAGCAAGCTTCGAGCACATTGGTATTGGTGTCGAACTTATACAATAAACCAGATTGTAAATAGATTTATACGTGTACTTATTTCTAATTCACTTTGTTGATAAGGAACATTAAGATAACACTTCAGTCTAACCAGAAATTTATAAACAATATAGTTAGAGTCACGACCAAAAATATGGACTCACTTAGCGAAATTCTAAAGCGATTTTCTTGAATAGTATCAACAAATGTTATACGGGGTTCTCTTAATTTCAATCAATGATTTAAAAAAACCGGCCAAGTGCGAGTCGGACTTGCACACCGAGGGTTCCGTACAAACCTCAGCTTAAAGGTATTATAGAACTTAGTATATGATATAAGTTTCAATTTAATACCTCTACGCGTTCATGAGGAAAGGGGTAGTAAGTTTAAAATTATTAAAAATATTTTTATATTTTGATGTAACTAAAAATTTACGGTTTTCGCAATTTTTCCTTTATTTGCGCTATAAGACGTTGCTTCGTACCAAATTTTTAGATTCTGAGTTCACGGGACGTACCCTGTAGGTTTTGATTCCTTTGCGAATGTCGAAAATTTGCGGCAATTTGCGGCATACACGGCTTTATCTTTTTATTGCGTTAGCTTAGAAGTTTAATTTTTTCACAGCTTTAAGGGACAGTAGACTTGAGTATTCGATACAAATTTCACCTATATTTCATATATATAGAGATACCTCCACGCGTTCCTGAGAATTAGGGTCTTGACAGACAGACAGACGCAGGGACGGACGGAACACAAAGTGATCCTATAAGGGTTCCGTTTTTTCCTTTCGAGGTACGGAACCCTATAAACTTGTTCTAACAATTTTTGTTATGGCAAACAGTTCTGTTTATAACCTATGAAATTAAATATCAACATACAATATATAGGAGAATTAACGCATAACGCCGTGGTTAGCTTTGAACATTTTCAAAGAATATAATTCGTGAAACATTTATTATTTATGTCCTCAGTGACGTCACCAACAAAGCTATTTATAGAATCTTTTGACTCGGTTATAATAAAAGATGAATATTAAATGTTATTTGCGCGATATAAGTGAACGAAATGGGATTGAAGTGAACTATTATGTAGATTCTAAGATTTAAATAAAGGAATTAAACGTCAATAACAGTGAAATGTTCTCGGTACTTGTTTGCATATCAATTCTTAACATATAACTTGTATATTTTTTATTACCGTGAATCTAAAATAAAATATAATATCTTAATCACCCTCGTTGCGTTGGAAACTAGCAGCCTAATTGCGTAAGTGAATTAAGCAAAGGAAACAAGTCGATTCTTTCAAAGAATCAGAATCATTTCTTTCAACTTTTCGGTATTGCGAAACTAAATCCTCCTTTGAGTTGAACACAGACTACTTAGAGATACTACGGAGTTGAAGATATATGACATTTGCATTACACAATACCAATAGTGAAGCTTTATCTCGATTCTTCCGCTTTCATTCATTCTTTTACAATCAATTCTACGTCAAAATATTGGTAATGAAAGGAGCATAACTTTTCCGTTTCAGAGTGTAATATGCAATACAAAAAGTCGTTTTTGTGAAGGTTCCAACTTGTTTCCTTTGCAGAATTCACTTACGCAATTAGGCTGCAGGACACTTCCTTGTTAGAGGGAGTTGGCCATAATATGTCATTTGCCATCACGCGGGCCTAATGAGATGCGTAAAATCATTTCAGTAGGTATCTATTTGACAATTACCTGTATCATCTGTATCTGTATCTGTTACTTATGACTGTAACAGACACAGACATAAATCTAACTATACTCCATTTACTATAGCATTAGACAGAAGTTAAAAAAGGCTCTTTTAGGTGCACACTTTGTAATAAAAATACAACAAACACTATTACAGCCAAGATTGATGTGGAATTAAATATAATCAATTTAAATAACAGCTGTCACACTTAATTGCATCTATTTAACCTATCTACCTTCTGAAATTACAAGGCCTTCATTTAATATTATTTAGTTTTTACATAAAATAATGTCGTGTCGATGTTTAAAATCTAAAAGAAGCAGGGGCGGACAGTACTGGGAACGTTTTTCATGTCACTATAACTCAACCAAATCTAAAATGTTACCTGTTCCGTTCATAAGTTGTGGCTGCACATGTTTTTTTATTTTGTCGGTTTATGATGTCATCTATCCGTCAAATTGCGTAATTAATCTGCAGTTGTCAATTGTCATTCGCTTGTGGATACTTGTGAATGCTACGCCTTTTCTCGTTGTTATTTCTGAATTTTCGTGGTTTAGTTGTTAAAGTCTGGCAAACGAAAGTAGAGACTGAAAAAGCGCGGCAAATTTAAAAAATATCATAGCAACCCCAAAACTAATATGAAATACCTGGAATAAACTAATTTGATACTTTAGAATTATTTATTTTATTTCGTCTGAATAAAAATACTATAGGTAATTGAGGTAGGTAATATTTTAGATATTAAGTATCAATCTCAATAAAAAAACAACAGTATTCTATAGTAATTTTGGTTTATTCAACTTACTAGCGTCATACTAACATATAAAATCTAACACTACACGTAAACAATCTTGTTTTTGTTTGAGTTCGACATCTTGATCCTGATGTTTTTCTTGATATTTAGACATCATGCGAAATGACATCTCCCGTAAGCTACATTTAATTGTTTTATTCTTTTTTCACTTAATAAATGCTATTATCAAGACCATAACAAACCACCAAAAATTGATGTTGACATTAGTATAGCATTGCCATATAAAAAGTTTGCAAATAATTCGAGTGTCTACTTTCGTTTGCCAGACTCTATTTGTTACTATTTTTCTGTTGTTATTGTTTTATTATCGTTATTAGTGTTAGTTTTGTGTTGTTCGTACAAAGCGGTACGTTTTGTTGATTTATTGACCGGGACGATCCCGGTGCAGGCCCGAGTGGCTTGCAATTGCAAGCGCAACATGTACGCTCTGTAACTGTTAGTAACGCTGATCAGTGTCAACAGCGAAAAATACGTGGCCCCAACGTTGATCCAGACGTTAAAATATTGTCTCCCAAGAAAAAGAGAACAAAGCAAACACCGCTTCGTGCTGCAGAAAAAAAACCAGTCATAAATATTTATAAAGATGTTAAGGGGTCCAGGCCCGAAGGTACTCCTGCTTATAGGACGCAGTTAATTAACAAAACTACAGAAATTGCAGGTAAGGTTCATAAAATTATTATGATAAATAAATTTATTTGAAAGTAACATGCTTTGTGAGTTAATAACCTAAATTATTAATCTTATTTTATAGGCATATCTCGTGCACTCTATAATGCACTGAAAAAGTACAATACAGAAGGTCGCCTGCATCAACCCCCTCCTCGTCAACGGAAATACTCAAAATCTGACGATTATGATGATATAATGTTAAGTGGAATACGAAGAAAAATTCATTCTTTTTTCTTTGATAATGAGTTACTAACGTTGAACGAATACAGCGATGGGTTCGTGGAAGCTGTCCATACGGTCGGGTCTAAGTTTTTCAAGACCCACCGTACAGATAGGAACAAAAGCTCTCTGATCCTACTCTCAAGCTAATGAAGGAGAGTCGTGAGATGATTCTGCAGTCTTCAGACGATACGTTGAAATACCTGCAGCTAAATAGACGGATCTCAAAGTCCTTGATAAGCGACCTCCGCCGCTTTAATACTGAGCGTATTAAAGACGCGATTGAGCGGAATAAGGGCTCCAAGGTATTTGCAAGAGATCTGTCTATTGGGCAGAGCCAGTTCACGAAACTGAAGACTGATGATGGCAGGATCGTTTCCGCCAAACCAGAGCTTCTGAGGGAGATCGAGTGATTTTATGGGCAGCTTTACACGTCAACCAGTAAACCCGTCGCGAATCTAGCGAATGACCCTAGAGCTAGATTGACCCGACACTATACCGAAGACATTCCAGACGTCAGCCTTAATGAGATTAGGATGGCTCTGAAACAGCTTAAGAACAACAAGGCACCGGGTGAAGACGGAATTACGGCCGAACTCCTGAAGGCGGGTAGAAAACCAATACTTAAGGCCCTTCAGAAGCTGTTTGATTCCGTCATACTCGAAGGGGAAACGCCACAGGCATGGTGCAGGGGTGTGATGGTACTCTTCTTCAAGAAGGGTGACAATGCCTTACTGAAGAACTATAGGCCCATCACACTTCTTAGCCATGTCTACAAGCTGTTTTCAAGAGTCATCACGAATCGTCTCGCGCGCAGGTTTGACGATTTCCAGCCGCCCGAACAAGCCGGATTCCGTAAAGGCTTCAGCACCGTAGACCACATACATACGCTGCGCCAGGTTTTACAGAAGACCGAAGAGTACAACCTGCCTCTCTGCTTAGCGTTTGTGGACTACGAGAAAGCCTTCGATTCGTTCGAGACTTGGGCTGTATTGCAGTCTCTCCAACGGTGCCAAATTGACTACCGGTAAATCGAAGTGTAGAAGTGTTTATACAAAAACGCAACCATGTCAGTTCGACTTCAGGATCAGACTTCGGAACCAGTCCTTCTGCAGCGAGGTGTGAGACAAGGAGACGTCATATCTCCGAAACTGTTTACTGCTGCACTGGAGGATGTCTTCAAGGTTCTGGACTGGAGAGGGCTAGGCATCAACGTCAATGGCGAGTACATCACTCACCTTCGGTTTGCCGACGATATAGTGGTTATGGCTGAGACCATGGAGGACCTCAGTACAATGCTCGATGATCTCAGTAGAGCTTCCGAAAGAGTGGGTCTTAGGATGAACATGGACAAAACCAAGGTGATGTTGAATGCCCATGTTACACCCACTCCTATCAAGGTCGGAGACTCTACACTCGAAGTTTTTCTTTTGATAATTTCAAAAGAAATACATTTAAATCAAGAATTGATCAACAAGTGAGCACTTTATTAATGATTTGGTAATGTGACATTACCAAATCATTAATAAAATGATCACTCCGTTCTCCGTCACTGAAAACTGGTTAAGTCTTAATGCCTCCCCTCGGAGAAAGATGTTTATGGTTGTAGATTAACCTGTTCAATGACAGTAATGATGCAGTTAATTTTGGTTGCTACTTAAAGGTTAAAATCTATTTCCAGTGATCAAGTAATCTACCCCACCGGTACACAATTATTGATTTGCTTTTATTTCATTTCACAGGATAAACGGGTGGGTTTTTGATGGATGGTGAATTAATATTTGAAGCCAAAAAGGGTGATGGAGACTATGAGAGAGACTATTCTGAAATGGATGCACACAATTTTGAAAAGTAGTTTTAATTAATATTATCAGAAATCGAGAGTGGTGCAGTAATTGTTATGGATAATGCGCTATATCAGTCGAGGAAATTGGAGAAGCTGCCAACTACAGCCACACGAAAGGAAGATATTCAAGAGTGGCTAAAAAGCAAAATTATTCCTTTTGAGGAAAATGATCTTAGGGCCACTTTATTATTATAGTTACAATTATGACTTTTGTTACCACCCATGTCAATTAATTATTATAATTTGTGATGACTGATGGTAGCAGTGACTAAACTGTTAAGTGGTGTTTTGTATCGTATTTATTTGGTATATTGAAAATATAATACATAATATATATATTGTGATAAAGTTGTTTATAATAAACCGATTGTTACTATTTTTTTTTATTTCATGTACCTATCCAAGCATCGTGAAGAGTAGATAGATAGAATACGCTTTATTGTATGCCATACATTGTTACTTACAAAAAAATCAAATACTTACATTATTTATTTAAATTGTTTGAACTTGACTTGAAAATAAAAGGTTTCGTACTCCTGCTTCTGCGAGCCTCTTTTGTCTAATGCTATAATAAATGGAGTTATAGATTATGCGATTGTATCGATCAATTATCTTAATCTGAGCATTTCATTTTTTTTTTTTTTTGATAGGCTCGCGCTTGACCACTATCTCACCTGATGGTAAGCGATGATGTGGTCGACGTTGTAGCCCGCTTACCTAGAAGAAACCTATTCACTCTTGACTTAAAGAAACCAAGGTTGTAGCTATCAGGAAATACAGACTTTGGCAGGGAATTCCACTCCTTAGCTGTACGCATAATGAAAGTATTCCTAAAACGTTTGGTGCGTATGGGTGGGTGTTTATCATTATCGGCACCGGAAACCCACCGAAATCTAGAAAAATGCCTTTTTCTTGCAATATTGAGCTGTAAAGAATGTTTAGACAAAGTTGGCCGAGGCATTGGAAATGTTTTCTTTAATTGTTAAGTAAATTTGTTTTTAAATTGTTTGTGAAAATGTGGCACGCTTGGTTTTCATACAGATGGAGGGACATGCGTTATCTATATAGATTTATGTCTTTGGTAACAGATGTATCTAAGTATTAAAATATCTAGAAGTAAAGAATGGAAATCAGAATCTAAAGACCCAAATACGGAAGACAAAATCCCTTCATTTACGAAGGATTTATTACTATCGGTATCCCTAAGAACCTAGCCACGTCGGGTTGCCCTAAATTCATTCCGACTAGGCGTTTGAAGTTTCTGGGATAACGTCCAATCAGAATAGATTGATTTGGGTGACCATTTAATCGTGTGTCTAATATGTCGTCGACGACATTCTGGATTAACGGGCTGCCGGTTTCTGGTAAAAAAAAATCATTGCGTCATAAATTAAACGTTAGACAACTGATGCGATTGGCTGTTGTTAAGTCATACAAGACATGTCATGGGACATAATTGGTGAAATTTGGGTGTAATATAGCACTTCTGTCCAACCCTAAGGAGATTACAGGCGTGATGTTAAGTGATACAAGCAATCCCAGCAGCTAAAACTCGTCTGGCAATAAAATTTATCACAATAATTTTGCGATAAACTATAACTTTTATATATCTATAACTTTCGTTCTCAAAGCTTACCTTAGCCACAGATAATATAATATTAACATACAGCCGTGCCGACGTAACTAGCGTATTGTCTGATTATTTTTCTAAGAACATCGATCGCGTTCGGTTACGTTCCATATGTTAGCAGCGAATGCTAGTATTATATTATCTGTGGCAGCGACTTGCAAGTAAAAAGGATTTACTCGGTTCGTGAATACTATTTTTAACCGACTTACCAAAAAGGAGGAGGTTCTATGTTCGACTTCATGTATGTTAAGCTATTGCATAGCTTCTATCGCGGGCCTTGAGCGCGGGGACCGAATCCAGAAATTCCGTAACGAAAAAAAACCTCACGCTCCCCACTCCGACGGGCAAGGAGGTGTGGCTTGAAGGCCGTGCATCGTCTAACGTCGTTTCAGTTCGGCAGTCTTCGACACGGCGTTGTGTGCGATTAGACGTATTGTACGACTCTACGAAACTTGTTTTTGGTGTATAGATAATGCACATGAATGCCGCGCAGAGAAAGTATATATGATATTATATCTATATAAATGTACATCGCAATCCGATAATCATTTCTTAATATTGTTATTTTTTTATAAATGAATATTGTTTTGGTGTGTCATTACACTATTTATACCTAATTATTTATACCTATTATTTATACCTAGATATTTTCGTTTAATACCTAAACAATATTAACTATTTTTATTTATTTAATAATAGAAAAATTTGTTTTCTTATCGGTCACCACGCTCAAAACTTGAATTAATATCAAAGAAAAAGCAATACTGCATGAATAAAATAAATAAATAAAAAAAATATTATAATTGCATAAGTTGATACAAAATGCTATGCAATAGCTTTACCGCGGCAGTCCCCGAGTGCCACACGTCTTTTTTTTTTTTTTTAATATGATTCGATGATTTGTTTTATTGTATTTTTTACACGTTGTTTCATTGTACCAAAATGTTCAAAAAAATAAAAAAAATAATGATCCATTGAAAGAATCTTTGAAATGTGAATTAAGAGCCCAATATTCCATAATATTGTGCTTAGGAGAGTTGATTAAACAAGAACATACATATTTTATGATCATCTCTAGAAAATCTAAATATTTCACAAAACTCACTATCAAATCGAAGCTTATCACGCCATCTAGTGCATTTTTTTATAACCAAATTTTCTGTTATGGCGTTGGGTGCCCTTATCTTAGCTGTGCCTGTTCAGTGATTCGCGTTTTCGTTTTTAACCGACTTTCAAAAAAGGAGGAGGTTCTATGTTCGACTTTATGTATGTTTTTTTTTATTTTTTTTGTGTATGTACACCGATTACTCCGTCAATTGTGGACCGATTATGTTTTTTTTTTTTTTTGAACGTGTTTCTCTCGGGTTTGCTGCAATCGCATGTCTGTTTATTGTTTATACTATTTCATAACATAACATCATGCCAGAAAGCTCTAAAGGGGTATGCAGATGTGTACAGTTAACCTTGGTACACTCTCATTTCACCGGTTATGTTCAAGTTTCATGGTATTCGGGTAAACTATTCTGTTATTATAGGTACCTTACTAAAGGCAAGTTGCCTATTAGATACAACTAAAAAGAGAATAAAATATTTTTTTACAAAAAAATACTGCCGGCTTCCAAATAAAAAACTACAAAGTGAAAAATAACTTTATATTTGGATGTCGGTGTACATAACGCAAAAAATTGGTATCAAACTAAGACACCGACTTCCAAAAAGAAAGTTATTTTTCACTTTGTAGTTTTTTATTTGGAAGTCGGTAGTATTTTTATGTAAAAAAGTTTTTTTATTGGGTCTGGAGTTAATATTCCGAAGTAACTTAGCTCAAAAAGAAACAAGAGCCAAGCTGAGTGCAGTTCTAATTTGTAAAACAAAAGCAAGTCGACTCTAGTTTTGTGACCGAAATCAGAGATAATGGGCCCACTTTCGACATGCATTAAAAAACTAAGAACATAATAATACGCAACTACCTATAAACTGTGGCCGAAGACAATGATAAATGTTAGGTAGGTACTATACAATATAGAAGATTGCGTTTCATTAGAGCTCCATACAAAATAAATTATAAAAAACCGGCCAAGTGCGAGTCGGACTCGCGCACGAAGGTTTCCGTACCAATATCGCAAAAAACGGCATAAAAATCACGTTTGTTGTATTGGAGCCCCACTTAAATATTTATTTTATTTTGTTTCTAATATTTGTTGTTATAGCGGCAACAGAAATACATCATGTCATCATACAACTGTCTAGCAATCACGGTTCATGAGATACAGCCTGGTGACAGACAGACAGACAGACGGACCGCGAAGTCTTAGTAATAGGTCACGTTTTTACATTTTGTGTACGGAACCCTAAAAAGAACCTGATGATTTGAAACAGTTCGAGGCTTTTTTTTAATCTGTAGCTACAATTCTACAGAACGACAAAAGCAATACCTAACTAAAGATCTAATCATTATCTTATTCAATTCATTTATCTTTAGAAGTACTTAGGTTTTCTGCCATCAATCTTGCATTGTTTGCAAATAAAATACGATTTTCTAAATTTTTTAATGTCGTTCTTAAAAATTAAAATACCCATAAACAAAAATGATATTCCAATGTAGACCTCATACTACATCCATCGTATACCACCAGGCGTGATCGTGGTCAAAAGTAGGCAAACAAGGTAAAAAAAATAAAAAATATTGCTTTGTAGCGCTGCCGGAGCAGATCAACCTTAACGTTGGTATTTCGGATGGCGAGCAGTCACGGAGGCTCAGCCGTTGACATTCAGTGAATGTACTTACCTTATAATAATACCATTATTTCAATTATCATACCTACTCCGTCATATATGGCAGAACACATTTATTTTTCAACACATTGCTTGAACTTTTCATTCTGGTTTTATTCTCGTTTCTGTTTTAGTGGTACTTATTATCTTATACACTCACTTTTTGACACGTCCGTTGTTTAAATTAATTAATGGTAAAGTTATTTATAACATAAGCACGATTGAATGTACATAAATAAAGCCGTTAACTCGACTTGTATTCACACTTCAACAATAATTTTATCTAGTAGAGACTTTAAATCAAGTTTATGCAAATTTTAAATAGCCCTACATTGCAAATGATAATTAAAACTGTCCATTACCATTAAAATTATACTAACACCTCTCAAACCGAATGCATTTGGCAATCAAATTAAATTATATTATTATTTTTACATATCGGGGACTAAAAAGCAATTAAAAGTAAAGTAGTTGATAAGCGATCGATTCAATCAGTTTGCTGTGAACTTACACAAGATGGTGATGATGAAATTTATTTGAGGCTTGCATCAGGAGCTTCTAACAAAAGCACAAAGTACCTACTAGCTACCTAATAGCACGGGGTCTCATTGCTAAGAAAGAAAATTTGGTTCAAATAAATCTCACTAGATGGCGCGATATGCTCCTCCATCTGTTATTTAATGTGTGTAAAATTAACATTTTCTGGAATAAAACACAAAAATTGTATGTTCTTGTTTAATCAACTCTCCTAAGTACAAAATTATGGAATATTGGGCTCTTAATTCACATTTCAAAGATTATTAGACGGATCATTTAAAATTGATGCCATTTTTAAATTTCTGAGGCATTCAACTCGATTGTTAAAGTTTGCATTTTAACACATTTTGGTGCAAAAAAAACTGTAAAAACGTGCAAATAAATACTAGAAAACAAACCTTCAGTGTATATATAAAGAAAAAAATATTCATGAACCTAGTAAACCCTTTTACTTGCAAGTCGCTGCTAACACCATCTATCTATCACCGTGAAACAGAACCGAATGCTTTCGATGTACAAAAAATTGCCAGAATAAGCAGTCGAAAAACGCTAGTTACGTCGGCACGGTTTCTTTGTATGGGATGAGGTATCTGTATGCTAGTATTATATTATCTGTGCTAATAGCTTAAAGGCGTAGGTGGTGGAATAGAGAATTAAAAAGCTGCCTTGGATAGCGCATTGCGTTGACACTAGATTTCAAAGAACCTGATTTCTGAGATCTCTGAAAGTAACTGCAGGCAGATTACAAACAAAAATACTAAATGCTGTAAAATAAATGTAGCTACCAATCTACAGACGATTATAACAAGAGATATACTTACATTCATGTCGTTAACTGAATTTGACATAACATTTGGAAACGCCCACAAACTGCCATACCCAACCATACCCTGCATGTGGAGCATTATTACGTAAAGTAAAGACATATACTAAACGAATCACGTACGTTCTATTACTGCGATTTCGTACGTTTATGATTGAGATAACTGTTGTACTTTTATGAGAACACCATAAAAGGTAAGTACTATTAAGATCACGTTTGTTTGTCTCCACTCGTGAAGTCACGGCTGACATAGCCTAATCCGTAAATGTCCTTTCTATATCATATACAATTTATTTTAATATGTTCCTTTATAAAAAGTTCTATACTTCATCTTGATCTGACCTTAAACGGGCGTCAATGTTAAGTCCAGCTAATCTGTTAAGACTATCTTAAATGTTAGTTTTTAAAATGTCAGTGTAGACAAAAAGTTTAATGGAGAGTAAAAGTTGTAACAGATTTAAATGCACTTACTAAGTATGCCCTAATGGCTTGTGCAATAAAAAAACACATAATGAACTAATATATTATGTCATTAAAATCATTTAGCCAAAACACTCCTAAACATTCGCCCTAACTAACCGGTCCTGTAAAAAACATCAAGCCATATTTCCAGGTATTCTCTAAGGAAAATATGCGTTATCCTTGAACTGTATCCTTGAAATTACTGACTTGAACATAAGCTTTTTTGTAAGTTTAAATCAAAGGGAAAAATAATGTGTAACTATTTTTTTTTTATTATATTTTGATAAACACGTTGCCCCACACTAGGAATTTCTTCCTGTATCGTGGGTGCGTTTACAAACATATAAACTCATACACACAACACCCAGAGCCGGAACAACTATCTGTAGGTCATACAAATATTTGTTCCGTGCGGGAATCGAACCCGCGACTCGCAGCGCAGCAGTCAATCGCTCAACCACTACGCTAACCGCGCGCCCTTATTATTTATGTATGGTATTTTATAAGCATCACACATCACATCACATCATCAGCCTATTAATGTTCCCACTGCTGGGACACAGGCCTCCTCTCTGTGAGAGGGAATGGGCCGTTATCCACCACGCGGGCAATTTTTGGTTCTAGGACATGCCGGTTTCCTCACGATGTTTTCCTTCACCGTTTTGAGAGCAGTGGTGATGAAATAATTTACACAAAGTAAAGCGCCTGCCTGGGCTCGAACCCACGACCTACAACTTGTAAGTCACGGCCGATACCACTGGGCCACCACTGCTCTCCTTTTATAAGCATGTCTAATACATATAACTTCATCTAGGTATTGAAATATTTATTAACCGAAACTTCGAACCTACTGGTGAATTCATCAACATCTAGCTGTTTTTATCTAAGTTCCATGGGTTCAGCGAAAACTTTATCTTCTTCTGTCAACCGTCAAGCTATCGAGTACTACAGACAATATAAGTATTTTGAACTATTACATCTCTAATTTCGATCCTATCTACTTTTGAATGTACCAATTATCACATTCTGTGTAGAGCGTAGACGGTATCCAAATTTTATTCACAGCAATAAATAATTGCAAAAGTTTTACGATCACTAGAAAATATTATAAGTAGATTGATACCTATCTACTGATTGACAAAAAATATGTATCCTCAAAGGCATCCTTAAACGATCGACATTTGATCCTACATCCTTATGCCTCGATACCGGTCTTAGCGCATTTTTTGCTACCGTTTTTACTTTACAATCAACGTCAACGGAATGCCCAATAAAAAAGCCATGTATTAAACATAGTCTTTTCGTCAGTCTAAGCACATGTGACATACATACACAAGAGCACTTTATACATAATATATGCGCATTTTGGCAATTCAAAGTTGTTTGATTAAAAACGCCGTATACGGATTTTAGAATTGGCAAAAAACGAATTGTGTCTTAGACGAAAATAAGGGTTACGGCAGAGGCAACACACGTTTGCTTTATTTATACTTTCATGGAGTACTAGGTTTTGCCAACAACTTGGCCCGCGTGCACGGTGATAATAGGGATGATGAATAAAAAATCTTTTTAGTCCTTCAGTTAGACTACCAAAAAAAATTTTTTCATGATTTTTTTCTTTTGTAACGTTATCAAAAACCGATGACGATACAGTGCGTTAAAATATCGCATGACGTCATGCCTTGGTACACTTTTTACATAGAAGTGACGTCACAAGCCTCCACTCCCGAAATTTGAAGTACTTTATCTTGGTGAATTTTTATTTATTTGAATAAGCAAAAAATACGGGTACATTATTTTTTGATAATTTAACCGGCGGACTAAATAGAATTTGCTGTTTCGTATCCCGTCATCATCCCTATTGTGTTTACGAATAATACTGGAATAAAAGACGTGTCCTATTTCCTAGCCCAGGTCAGGTACCTACATAATTTGATTCCGCCTAGCCCTTTCCATCATCGGACTACAAGACATACGGGAATACGCCATCGGTACATGGTGTACATCCCACTCATACACACAAAGCATTTTGCGTATGCTTTCATTGTGCGTACAGCAGAGGAGTGGCATTCTCTGCCGGAGTCTTTGTTTCAAGATAGCTACAACCTTGGGGTCTTTAAGTCAAGAGTGAATATATTACTTCTAGGCAAGCGTGTTACACCATCGACCACAATCATAACTCAACATCAGGCGAGATAGTGGTCTTGGTCTACCCGTGTGCTAAGCCAACAAACCATAGAATCGGGGATTTAGTATTAATAGGAAGGTTAGGAAGTATGATCTAATAAGCAGATGCGTGAACGACGACGTCGAATAATAAACTATAAACGAAAAAGTTCCCTTTCACTGTACTACGAAGTACAAAAAACAGGATAGGATACCGAAGTGTTATCGTTTTAAAGAACGAAATATATTTCAACGAAACATTTTTTTTATTCAACGTAAAAACAAGTTTATTATAAAACCAGCATCCGCCAGCGGCTTCACCCGATTTAAAGTTGTCCCAGGGGAACCGTACATTTTGCGGGATAAAAAGTAGATTATGTGCTATTCCAGACTATAATCTATCTCTGTACCAAATTTCATCCAGATGCGTTCAGCCGTTCTGGCGTGAATCAGTAACAAACATACATCCATTCAAACTTTTGCCTTTATAATATTAGTGTGACTAGCTTCTGCCAAAAGCTTCGCCCGCGTGAATGTCGAAAATTATCCCAAGGCAACTTATTCCCTGGATAAAAAGTATCATATGTGCAATTCCAGACCATAATCTATCTCTGTGCCAATTTCATCCAGACCCGTTCAGTAGTTTTAAGCGTGAAAGCTTAACAAATATACAAACACTCACACTACCTTCACCATTATAATATTAGTGTGTTAAAGTAAACAGTAAGATTAAACATATCTCCGTAAAGGTTTACTAAGAAAAACGTAAATCGGTTTACAAAACCCTATCAAATTTATTCCACTGAGTTTCCTTATGTATTCCAATGATTTTTTATAACAGAACAGAACGTAATTTTAAATGAGCTCATAGTAACATTTTATTCCTGTAAGTATTTCTCACTAGTTTTTAGGGTTCCGTACCTCGAAAGGAAAAAACGGAACCCTTTTAGGATCACTTTGTTGTCCGTCCGTCAGTCTGTCTGTCTGTCAAGACCCTTTTTCTCAGGAACGGGTGGAGGTATCAAGAATGAAACTGAAATTTATATCAAATACTCAAGTCTACTGTTCCTTAAAGCTGTGAAAAAATCAAACTCCTAAGTCAACGCAATCAAAAGATACAGCCATTTATGCCAAATTTTCGAAACTCTCAAGGGAATCAAATCCTGCAGGGTACTTCCCGTGAACTCAGAATCTCGAAATTTGGTACAAAGCAACATCTTATAGCACAAATAAAGGAAAAATTGCGAAAACCGTATTTTTTTTTTGTTATATCATATAATAAAAATATTTTTAATAATTTTAAACTTACTACCCCTTTCCTCATGAACGCGTAGAGGTATTAAATTGAAATTAAAAAACTACTATTCAAATACTAGGTCTATAATACCTTTAAGCTGAGTTTTGTACGGAGCCCTCGGTGCGCGAGTCCGACTCGCAGTTGGCCAGTTTTTTTTCCCGCAGGTACGCTCCCCTAAAATATGCAGCAGGAACCGTACATTTTTTGGGGGAAAAATTATGACTTTCAACTATACCAGTAGTATAGTTTTCTAGCAGGGAAATATTTTTATAATCATAGTTTTACCTTTTACAAACATATGAACAAACAAACAATTTACTGCTTTATAATATTATAATTTATCATAAACAATATAAATAAGAGCTATGCAATTAAACGGCCTATTAATCGAACGAATGGCTCGAACTAAAATACCAGCTTAGCCAGGCTTGGCCGCCGCTTACGGCTTGCATAAATGTCAACGGATAGTGTTAACTGTGCTATATTTGGCAATGTGATACTTGTTTTTTTTATTGTTATTTTTTTAGGTTTTTTTTTATTATTTTAATAATATAATATAATTTGATAATGTAATTTTAATTAATTTATATGTGTCTTAATAATGATTTAATTTACGTAAGTAATTAGGAATATTGTATTTTGAATAGTTGGCGTTGTGTGAAAATTATAATGGTTATAATGGTAATGTTAATAATTTAACTTGACATTTTATATAATTTCGTTTTTAAAGTAAATTTTATGGAATATCAATTTAATCAACGACATATTTAAATCTTATTTTATTTTGACATTATTTTATTTTGGTTTAGTTTTAATTTCAATTTATGAAATTCTATTTGATTCTAATTTTATTTTATGTCCTTAGATTTTACTTTATGTTTGTTTAAATTCTTATTTTATTTTATGTGACTTACCTACTATAACAATGATGTGCATGCCTGTAAGTGACATGCTTACACAGGATCTATTCTGAATGTTGGTTTTCAAATATTTATTTGTAAATGAGTCGTTGGTGTGCCTTGATAAATAAATAAATAAATGTTCTGAGTTTCTCATTTTCTGGCTTATCCGATCAGCCACAATGACATGATGAACTAACATAACATCCATCATGATAACCTTGCTTTAATCTCTCTATTCAAAATTAGTGTTTAAGAAAATGCTATTAGTAAATATGTAATACAAGCTTCTGCCAGCGGCTTCGCCCGCGTGAAAAGTGTTTTCTTATCCAAGGGAACATTATATCGGGATGAAGAGCAGCTATTCCAGACTTTCTGACGTGATTGAGTAACAAACACACACATCCATCCAAACATTTGCATTTATAATAGATAATACTGCCTACTACTTAATAGGATAGTATACGATATGATAATACTGCCTCGTTAACTAGACCTAGTTCGCAAGCACTACAACTGAGTGCTGAGCATGATGTCCGGCAGCCTTATTGCGTAAGGAATTCGGCAAGGCAAAGGGCAAAGAGTACGAAAAATCGACCAATCACATGCGAGATAAAAGACGCGATGTGGATATCCTTCTTTGTGGTTGGTCGATTCTTCATATACTTCGCCCTTTGCCGTGGTAAATTCATTATGCAATAAGGCTGCTGGATTAGATTCCTGGGTCGGGCAAACACAAATTCCTGGTCGGTTTTTCCATCTGAAATTTCTCAGAAGCAGCCCAGATCTGCAGCAATAGGCTCGCCCTTTATTGCATGGGACTTGGGGTTAAAACATAACTGGTGAAATGTGGGGGTACCGCTACCCACTTGGCCCTTCGGGAACCCTTCGGGAAGATGCATCATGTTAAGTAATATAATAGTAATTGGAAGTAATGAAAAACCTAATATAGACTGCAAACAGGGTATCTATGATTTGGAAACTCGCCTCTTCTTCCTCCTGCCCACATCCCATGTTACTTGTGTTCGGCGCAACACTTTTTCTTTTCCATACTGTCCTGTCCCCCCTCAGGCTATAACTGACTCACACTTCTTTTCTTTGGCCGTCCCCGCCCTCTCTATCCATACACATTTATATTCATAACTCTTTTAGTAACATGCGTTTCTTCCCTCCTCATCACCGATTCTGTAACTGGCGCCACTTTCAAAATTCCTCTAATATACTCATTTCTCACTTTATCCATTCTCGTCACTATCTCTTTTCATCCATCTTTTTTAATTTGGGTACTCATTACTCAAAAATTATTTATCTGAAAAAGTATGAGAGGTCATTAAAATTCAAAGCAGTCATTCTGCTGCGGTATGCCCGCTATGCCACTATTTACTATTATTGTATTCTGTCTTATCATTAATGGGCATTTAACCACGTTTGTCGCTTTTATACGTAAATTAGTCTGTAATGTACTAATTTTATACACTTCGTGATAAATTCCTAAATTATCGTAAGACTAAAAGCTCAGTCGCACCTTTACTAATAGTGGCTAGACAGACTTCACGGTCATAACTCATTTATCTGCTTCAATGACTTTTGTCAATGGAAGGCTAGAGATAAATAACATGCATCAAAGTGCCACTGATCTTAGATGGCCTTTTTTGTATTTATTTGATACTAAGGCAAAGAAAAAAAGCGTCAATCATGAGTAAAAAACACAATATTTAATTTGAAAATATCTATGATGGTAGAGTATTTACAAAAAAGCTTTAGGCTACGATGCAGATTTCAATAAAAATGATCCATAAAAGACATTTCCAAAATATTCATTGCTTATATAATTTTGAACCCAAAAGGTACAAAAAGTAGGCAATCCATTTAAGTTTCCTCCAACAACTAACTCTTCCAATGCATTAATTACGATATCTGATCAATAAATCACCGCAATGTCTCACTTCATCTAAAATAGAACCGATAACTAACCTCCCAGCTATCGGCTCTTGCTCGAATGGGAAGGAACGGACCTATTTTAGTGTTAACGACCTGAAGAAAAGTTACAACCAACAGAAACGCAATACTAGCCCAACGCTAGTGCTAACTTTAATTACCAAGCCAGATGTGACAGCTTGAGACCGTTTTAAACCGGATCAGACCCGCATCCCGTTGGGTTGATGACCTCGGATCGCTAGTTTGGATGCGAGAATCACAAAACAAGAAAACTATGTCATAAAGAAGACTTCTTAACCCCTCGAAGGGCTATCGTATTTCGGGTCTCCAAAAAGATCTATCGATCAACGGCCTTTATTGAGACCAATCCATCGACAAACTGTAGTGTATAAATTGGAAATGGAACGCGAAACAACTGCGTAGTTGCTAAATATGTATAACAGGCTTGTCCCTTAAGATAAATGTCCACAGAGAGTGGAGAATCGACCGAATTACACTTCCGGGTGCGTAGTTACAAATACACTTGTGTACCAGAGTTTTTTTTTATTGATTGGCTAGCGCTTGATCACTATCTCACCTGATGGTAAGCGATGGTGTGGTCGACAATGAGACACGCTTGCCTAGAAGTAACTTATTCGCTCTTGACTTAAAGATTCCCAGGTTGCAGCTATCAGGAAATACAGACCCAGGCAGGGAATTTCACTCCTGTGCTGTACTCATAATAAAAGTATTCCTAAAACGTAAAAGTAAAAAAGCAGTTTATTTAGGAATACGGGGGGATTACGTCAAGCTGTTAGTCCCGGCTGTCCTTTGGAGAACTGACACCAGTCTTGCTAAAGGGTATCGTGCTACCCAGTTACTGGCTGAGGAAGGTCAGAGATAGGCTGTCACTCCATCTCTGTCTGTCTGTCTGTCACCAGGCTGTATCTCATGAACCGTGATAGCTAGGCAGTTTAAATTTTCACAAAGATGTATTTCTGTTGCTGCTATAACAACAAATACGAAAAACAGAATAAAATAAATATTTAAGGTGGGCTCCCATACAACAAACGTGATATTTTTGCTGTTTTTGCTCGATATTAATAACGGCAACAGGTAGACGCTTGAAATATTGGCAGAAACTTTAGTTGTATGTTCACTTCAAAAAATAATAATAATTAAAATAAAATAAATTAATGGGGGTTCCCATACAACAAACGTGATATTTTTGCCGTTTTTTGCTCGATATTAATAACGGCAACAGGTAGACGCTTGAAATATTCACAGAATGTTTAGTTGTATATTCACATCAAAAAATAATAATTATTAAATTAAAATAAAATTAATTAAGGGGGGCTCCCATACAATAAACGTGATTTTTTTGCAGTGTTTTACGATAATGGTACGGAACCCTTCGTGTGCGAGTCCGACTCGCACTTGGCCGGTTTTTTTTGTTTACTACGTATTTGCGTGACCGTATTTGGGTTGCGGTGCAGAAACGAATGACATGACCGTTCGCTAAGAGTGTCTAGCCGAATTGACAACACGAGCACAGGAACCGAAAAGACAGCGGAGTTAGTAGGGGCGGCAAAAAATTTATAACCTACTGGCGGCGAATGTGTAAAGTGTCCGCCACTGGGTACCTTATCATTCACTCAGGGCTGCAATTCTTTAGAGCTGTGAAAAAATAGATATACAACAAACGTGTTTTTTGCAATAATGGTACGGAACCCTTCGTGCGAGAGTCCGACTCGCACTTGGCCGGCTATTTTGTGTCTCTTGAGCAGTGCAAGGCACGTCGAAGGAATTACACATATCTTTTACAACAACTTAATACAATGGATACAAAGGCGGTCTTATTGCTGACAGCGAAATCTACTAGACAACCTTTGAATGGACTTAAAGAACTAAAATAAAACAGGGGGTAGCCTATGGTGATATAATATGACATGTTACAAAATACTTGAGTTCCGAATACTAGGTACCTTGTTCCTCAAGAGAGGAGGAATCTGAACACACGGTACACACGCCAAGTGGGTAGTTTGATCTGGAGTTCAGATGCACCGCTCTCACGCTGGGTATCCAACAGCTAGCTTACTATGAGAACGATTTATCAATGATCCGTCAATTAGGCGTAACTGATTAGTTCATTTTATTCAATCAACCCGTATTGATTGGTCCAAGGTGAGACGTAGTTACTTTTGTTCGCAAGCTATCTATTACGATAACGTCATACACTTCGGCCCTGTACCAACATTATGCTATCCTTCCTTATAAGACTTGCCTAATTGAATAAATTCTGTTTCTCTCGTTCATTAGGATTTTTGTTTGTTCTTTATTTTCATTTATTTTTCATAGAGTGAATGCCTATCAACGCTCCACAACCCAGTTTCTGGGTAACACTGGATATACCTTGGTATAACTGTTTCTCAGACTTTAGGGCTTAGCTTAAAAGATTTATTTTCGATGGATCCCACTTTTGAATACCATTTTAATATTTTTGGCGTTGGATCCCACAAAACATTATTATGTATTTCCGTTGGATCCCAAATTTAAAAAATGCAAGAAAAATACGTTTTATTGTCGATGAATCCCAAAAACTATTTCCGTTGAATCCCAAATGCTTAAAAACATCCGAATGTGGGTACTTTCAACAACAAAATTGTTTAAATAAAATGAGATTATACTTTATTAACAGACTTCAAAAAAGGAGGAGGTTCTCAATTCGTCGGCAACTTTAAAAAAAATGTATTTTACCCGATTACTCAAGGACGCCTGGACCGATAAATAATAAAATATATATTAATTAATATTATTATATAAATAACTAATATTGAAGTGTCGCTCGAAAAGAGCACTTGGAAAGATATGGGGGAGGCCTTTGCCCAGCAGTGGGACATTAACAGCTAAATAAAACATACAAATATAATGTTAATGAAAATCTTAATGTTATTGAATTATAATTATACATTTAAGAAAAATCATTATCAAAATCACTATCAAGAACAAGTCAATACTGTAATATAAAAAAAAGAAAAAAGAAGTAGATATCGTGAGGAAATCGACGTGTCCTAGAACCAAAAATTCGAAGACATTGTAACATCCGCCAACCGCACTGGGCCCGCGTGGTAGATTACGGGCTACGGCCCTTTCTCTTTCACAGAGAGGAGGTCTATATTCCAGCAGTGAACATTAAAAGGCTGATGATGAATTTTAATATAAATAATTAAAATAAATCAATTGGACCACGGGTCTTCGGTAGGGGCAGTTGTCCAATCATTAGTTGGACAACTGCCCCTACCGAAGTCCCGTAGTCCAACTAGTTAGACAATATAGTTGGACCAGGACCCCTCAACGGATAAATCGATCTAGCTCCTCCCCCAAGCGTTGCCACATAGACCAGCCCGTGCGTCTCGCAACCAGCGGATACCCGCAACCTTCACCAGGTCATCAGTCCACCTGGTGGGAGGCCTTCCAACGCAACGTCTTCCGGTTCGCGGTCGCCACACCAGAACCTTTCTGCCCCATCTGCTATCCGTTCTGCGAGCAATGTGCTCTGCCCACTGCCTCTTAAGTTTGGCAATTCTTCGGGCTATGTCGGTAACCCTGGTTCTCTTGCGGATCTATACATTTCTGATTCGATCACGCAAGGAAACTCCGAGCATAGCCCTCTCCATTGCCGTTTGGGTGACTGTAAGCTTTCTGATAAGGCCTATTGTAAGCGACCACGTTTCAGAGCCATATGTCATCACTGGCAACACACACTGTCTTCACTGACTTTCGTCTTGAGACACTGTGGTAAGTTGGACGAGAAGATACCGCGCAACTTCCCGAACGCTGCCCAGTCGAGTCAGATTCGACGGTTGACCTCTTTCTAGAAGTTGACCCTACCCAATTGGATCGTTTGTCGCAGGTAGACATAGTCGCCCACAACTTCGAGTGTAGAGTCTCCGACCTTGATAGGAGTGGGTGTAACATGGGCATTCACCTTGGTTTTTTTTTACCTTCTTTCGGAAGCTCTACTGAGATCATCGAGCATTGTACTGAGGTCCTCCACGGTCTCAGCCATAACCACTATATCGTCGGCAAACCGAAAGTGTGTGATGTACTCGCCATTAACGTTGATGCCTAGCCCTTTCCAGTCCAGAACCTTGAAGACATCCTCCAGTGCAGCGGTAAACAGTTTCGGAGATATGACATCTCTCTATCTCACACCTCGCTTCAGAAGGACGGGTTCCGAGGCCTGATCCTGAAGTCGAACTGACATGGTGGCGTTTTTGTATAAACACTTCAACACTTCGATGTACCGGTAGTCAATGGCACCGTTGGAGAGACTGCAGTACAGCCCAAGTCTCGATCGAATCGAAGGCTTTCTCGTAGTCCACAAACGCTAAACAGAGAGGCAGGTTGTACTCTTCGGTCTTCTGTATAACCTGCCGCAGCGTATGTTTGTGGTCTGTGGTTACCTTTAATGTGTGCAAATAAAGTATGAATATAATAATTCATGTTTCATTGTTCTGTCTTTCATTCATCAATCATTTAATGTTCGGTGTGCCGAAAACACGCTGCTTTTTAAATGTTTGATAAAGGTAAATCACTTTTCTTCTAAAAAGTACACATATTGTTATAACATGGGATTCAATGGGAATAGTAAATGGGGCCCATCGCCAATACCTAAAAAATGGGATCTAAAAGTGGGATCCAACGAAAATAAATCGCTTAAAACCTGTAAGTATTAAAACACAGCATACGAAGTTCAAACAAAGTTGTTTATTTGTTCCATAAATGAAACTTTTTAACAAAAAAATACAATCCGACGATTTTTTTTGTTAAATGTTTTCTATTTATATATTTTTAGTTTTGGTAGGTACCTCCAATTACCATGCAAATTATTTATAGACAAAGTAAATCTCATAACGATTCCAATAAGCTCAAACTCGACAAGGATACATTGTTTTATCTCAGAGTTCCAGTGCCTACCTTCCGGCTTCATCATATCAGTACCATTTATATACAAGTATTTGCTTCATTATAATATAGTCGGTTAACTATTCGAGATATATTATACCCCTGACGTACTTAGAATTCAAGAGTTCCAGTGGCCATCTGTGGTCTTCTTCATCAGTTCCACTTCACCAAATGATACATTCTGAGTGCAAATGATTGCGTTGTTGATGAAAATAATAAATATTAATAATAATAATTAATAAATAAATAAAATAAGTAAATAAATAAATAATAATTTTTATTTCTCCTCAAATATTAATTATTAATATTATTTATTCATTATTATACCTCGATTTCTCTAGGAGGAGGAGGAGCTCGTGGCTAAATAATAACAGCCGCACGGGTCGATCTTTAAGGTTAAGCAACGCTTGACGAGGTCGGTCCGTGGATGGGTGACCATTTCAACATAGCGAGATTCCTCCGTGCCTCGGAAAGCACGTTAAGCCGTTGGTCCCGGCTGTCATTTGAAGATCTATGACAGTCGTTACGGGTAGTCAGAAGCTTGAGATCTGACACCAGTCTTGCCAAGGGGTATCGTGTTTCCCAGTTACTGGGTTGTGGTGTCAGGTCGGCAGTCGCTCCATGTAAAACACTGGTACTCAGCTGAATCCGGTAGGACTGGAAGCCGACCCCAACATAATTGGGAAAAGGCTAGGCAGATTGATTACCTCGATTTCACTAGGACCCAATGACCATGGGACCATCTGGGAAATATACCCTTTCAAACAAAAGAAGAATTTTCCAAATCGGTCTATGCGTCTCTGAGTAATCGAGGCACATACAAGCACATGTCAAGTAAATAAATGTAAATTTTTGCCTATACGAGTAATAACCACGGAAGGTTTACAGATACACAAATGTATACAGACACGGCTGGCTCAGACAGATTGTGAGCGATTACGCGTATCAATTTTAATGATGCGCATGTCATCACAATTATCTCCACGTGGTAACATATTAATTGGTTCCAACGAATGATTTGACATTATTCAGTTAATGAGGAATATTTTAAGGCTCACGTTTTTACCAATACACTTATCTGTCAACTATTTTTATCACCATAAGGTACCGACTATTTCCGCAAATTTTCAACTGATGTACTAAAAAATAAATGACGCAATGTTACTTTAGAATAATTAATTAAAATAGTTTAATATTCTTTATCGAACGTATCGAGTAGGTATAGCTACCATGTCCGTTTACACTCCATTTTATAATCAATGTCTGTTCCACGAATTATAGTGCACCAATAACAAAAGGAAAATGAAAGTGAACAAGATTTGAATGGAAAACCTCCATTGGGTTTTATTTTATTGTACACTAAAATTGTCAAAAAATAAAAGGCATTTTTTGACAGCTATAAATAAATATCTATCTATATATATATAAAAAAGAACCCTATTTCCCTTGGTCACGGCATCACACGCGAACGGCTGGACCAATTTGGCTAATTCTTTTTTTACCCGACTGCCGAAGGAGGGTAATGTGTTTATCAGTCTATGTATGTATGTATGTAAGTATGTATGTATGTATGTATGTATGTATGTTTGTTCCTATGTGGCGTTCTAGAGACCAAACGAGTGGGCCGATTTTGATGGTTCTAACGTCAATCGATTCGTCTTAACCCCGCGAGTGTCACTGGCTACATAAAAATTGGCAAATAGGAAAATAGCGGTTCTTGGGCGCCATTTTGTGGGAGACCAAATTTTTTTTTCTTCCAAACCTATCGTGTGGGGTATCAAAATAAAGGATTTTAAGGGCTTATGTTTAACAAACCACCAAATCTAGTAATATACTGACAAAAATAGTAAATGATCACCAAAATTAAATTTAGAATCGCAACAGAGTCGACGGAGCCCCGCTGGGCGGGGCTCCTATTTCTGAATACAGGGTCTAAAGTAAACTAACACGAAGGTGATGACGGGAGCTGAGTTCGCTCGCTTTGCTCGCTCACTTCAGCTCCCGTCATCTCCTTCGAACCTAACCTGTCCGTGTCGGGGTGCCCTTAGCTCCCGAGCTCGCTTCGCTCGCTCTTGGACTGATTCATTGACCAAATCACTAGATTTGATATCTTACGGTTTTAGCACTTATGAAATTTGGTGATCAATTTACTAAATTTGGTTTAGGTTTATTTTTTTTGCTGATTAGTATATATTTTAGGTGATAGAGGTTATCGTTAGAAAGTTTTTTTTGGTGGTCATTATATTTATTCCCGATTTTAAGTAGTGATTTCAAAAATATACAACACTTATATGTTTAAATTAACCTGATTCGAAAAAAAAATAACTAAAAAGTTATAAATAATAAAAGTTAATTTAAAAAATCTAAAACCCGACTGCTTGAAAAGCGAACTAAAAAGACGTAAACAAGGATACATCTTCGCGAGCTGGCTGTTCAAAACCAGACGTATCCTCCTTGTTTACGTCTTTTTAGTTCGCTTTTCAAGCAGTCGGGTTTTTGATTTTTTAAATTAACTTTTTTGTTGTGTTTGTTATTGTTAGGACAAGGTTCTTATGAAAAAAAAAAATAAGAAAAAAAAAATTGGTACTTAGGTAGGGTAGGTATGTAGGTAGGTTAGGGTAGGTAGGGTAGAGTAGGTAGGGTAGAGTAGGTAGGGTAGGGTAGGTAGGAAAGGTAGGGTAGGTAGGGTAGGCTAGGTAGGGTAGGTAGGGTAGATAGGGTAGGGTTGGTAGGGTAGGTAGGGTAGGGTAGGGTAGGTAGAGTAGGTAGGGTATGTAGGGTAGGGTAGGTAGGGTAGATTAATGTTTGGTGTTTTTATGGCAAAACAAAGTTTGCCGGGTCAGCTAGTACTTAATAATAATTAAACTTGATGCTTGCGAATGATACTCGTTGCATTTGATTTTTCAATTTCTTACGTAGAAAGTTATCGCGGCATGTAAAATGAGAAACGTCAACGTACTTCTATATTGTGACGACTATAACACATTATCAACCTATCTATGAAACTACATAAATGTACATCGGTGTTAGATTTTTAAGGTAAGGACAGTTTTCCGATTTTTTGCGTTCCATCTGCCATTATTTAGATAGTGGTCAAGCGCGAGCAGTAATAAAAAGAATAAAAAAGTTAACAATTGATAACAGAAAAAGGGAAAAAAATTGTTAAAAGGGCATCATCCCTAAGTTCGTGTAGTGCTGTAGGTACGTTAGATAAACTTTTTCTGTGTAATCAGATTTCTCATAAAAACGACCCGAAATTGAAATTGCTGAATATCAAGCCATCCATTTTGTATCAGAAAACACTTCACGTTTATTGGTCGTATGTGCTCTTGTGGCAAGAACACGGAACTACAATGTATTAGTAATCGAGTAATTCCTCGTGTTCTTGGACACCACTCCGCTTGACTGGGCGCGAACCTTTCATTGTCCGCCGCCGAAGCGCGGGCGCACCGACCGAGCTTCTCGATACAGCCGACACAATTCGAACCCAATGCCAATGATCATACGAATGATTTTCAATTACCCAACCTTACATACTTACTTCGCTTTTCAATGATATAAAGACGCAGCTTATGTAATAATAGTACTTATGACTTAGTAAATCTTTTAGGTCAAGCCAAAGCTACAATTGGCTAAGTATTATTAGATTAGTAAGCACTAAATTAAAGTCAAGGCACTTTCCTAACATTGCAATCCAAAAAGAGTCAAACGAAGGCTGAAATACTTTCATAAATTGTTATATTAAGTAATTAAAATATAATAGAAGATTCATTTGCAATTTGTTTGCGTTTATGTAGAGCGTCATACACATCGCTGACACCGTCGCGCACTACATACTCCGACCACGAAAGTCTTATACTATGTAATGTTTGACCGCCACACACGCGCCGAGGTCACACTATTGACAACTTACATTGTTCTATCTATGCAAGCTATGTTACCAACGAATATACCTACTTACGCCTGAAATTGCCTTACGTTTTAATTTATATCCGGTAAGTATAAATATAGCGGAGAGCGAGTCGAATTTATCAGTCGACCGTCTACGGTTTTGAAGTGATCTTCTAGTTCGTCAGAAAAAACACAGACCACGTTCGCAATGAAATCGATGGTGGTGTTATTCGCTGTGGTGGCCGCGGCCTGCGGCTCTCTGGTGCCGCTGGCGCAGCCGCCGCACCACCCCGCGCTCGTGCTCGACCCGCACGGCCGCCCGCTCGACACCGCCGAGGTGATCAACGCCCGTGCCCTGCACCTGCAGGCTAAGGCCCTGGATGGACACTACGCCCCGCTCGCGCACGCCGCCGTCGTGCCCTACTCATCTGCCGCCGTCGTGCCCTACGCGTCTGCCGTGGTAGCCGCGCCCGCCGCCGTGTCCCATCAGTCCCGAGTGGACGTACACAGCAGCCCCGCCGTCGTGAGCCACTCCGTCGTCGCTCCCGTGCTGGCGCACTCCGCCTACTCCTCTCCGCTGCTGGCCCACTCCGCTCTCGGCTACGCCGGTCACGGACACTACCTGAAGAAGCGCTCCCTGGGACACCTCGCATACGCCGCACCCGTCGTCGCGCACGTGGCACCCTCCGCCGTGTCGCACCAGTCCCGCGTGGATGTCGTCTCTAGCCCCGCGGTGGTGTCTCACGCCGTCGCTCCCGTCGTGTCTCACGCCTACGCCGCCCCCGTGGTGGCCGTTGCTCCCTCCGCCGTCTCCCACCAGTCCCGTGTCGATGTGCGCACCAGCCCCGCCGTCGTCTCTCACGCCGTCGCTCCCCTTGTCCACGCCGCTCCTGTCTACGCTGCCGCCTCATACGCCGCACCCGCGTACTCTCACGGATACGCCGCGTACGGCGCTCACGCTGGACTTCTCCACTCTGCCCCCCTTGCCCACGGCCACGCCTGGTGAACAGCGAAACTGGTGAACACCTAAGACTATAAACCTAAGATGATGTATAAATAATAAAAAGTTATTTATAAAATAAATAATACGAAAAACTTTATCCTACACTTTTATTGAATACGACTTTAGATAAAACCTTATAATTTATTAACATAAGGTATCGACAAAAAGACAAAAGTATTTCTCTATATATGTTTACAATGTGTTTACATAACAATCTGAAATTAAAAATAATATATTCGTAAAGATGAGTGTAAAAAGTGTAAGTTTACGTTTTTCACTCTTATGAATTCGTAAGCATCAAATAAAAATAGTACTGTTCGTTTTCTTAAGGATAATTAAACATATTTTTTTTCCTTAATACGAATCGTATCACAGATTTATATGAATAAAATTTGGGTTATGACCAAAATAGAAAGACCGCTGACTGGATGACTTGACTATCCTTATATGGATATTCCGTTATGCTCCTGAATTATGTATGGTGCAATTCTGTAGCTCTTAATCTTTTCCTCAGTACTAGGAATTGGACCCTAACATATGTTATGGGTATTTTTAAATTAGGAGCATAACGGAATATCCATATATTAGCTCTGTTCAATTCCCTAAAGCATGATTATCAGGTCGATCTTCAAGGTTAAGCGACACCTGACGAGGTCGCTCCGTGGATGAATGATCACCATCTTTTCATAACAAGATTCCTCCGTGCTCCGTTCAGCTGTTAGTCCCAGCTGTCATCTGTAGTTCTTTAACAGTCGTCACGGATGGTCAGAGGCCAGGATATCTGACCCCAGTCTTGCCACGAGGTAACACGATACCACACGCGATCCACGATTGTGGAGGTCCGATAGGCAGTCGCTCTATGTAAAAAAGTAAAATTAAAAAGTTTGAAAACTGCCAACACATTTTTATTTCATGCAACATTAATTTATCTAGTAGTAGACACGCTTCGATCGACAACCTATTGAACACGTAATTATGATCTAGTCATAATTACGTGTTCAATAGATCTTGCGAAAACACACCGATTCAAACAGTAAAACGCCCATAACTTTAGAACGGCTAAACCGATTTTCATCAAACATAGCTAAGAATACTTTCGTTAAAGTCACCTTTCAAACAAAAGAAACGAATTCGAAGTCGGTTCACGATGAGGACCTATGATGCCACAGACAAATACAAAAACACACAGGTACACACGTCAAACTTATAATACCCCTCTTTTTCCGTGGGGGGTTAAATACTGGTACTCAGCCGCATTCGGTTAGACTGGAAGCCGACGTTGGGAAACACGACGTTGACAAGCGATGTCGAAAAATCACGTGATCCACATCGAAGACCACTTAAATAGAGCCTGTAAGCATTGAACTTCATTTTTCGACTAAGAAATTTTTTTACAAAGAAAAACTCAGACAGTATTTTCTCTGAATAAAAGATGGATGTACTGTGTGTGTGTGTATCATTGGAAAGGGAGTCAGTGATAGCGTGACAGTTGACAGGACGGCATGTAAGAAGAAAATGTGTTGCGCCGACCCCAAGTAACATAGGACGTAGGCATTTGATGGATAACTTATTATTGCCCGACTGCAAGGAAAGGATTATGTTTTTCACGAGTATCTTGTATGTTTGTATGTATCTAATATTCTTTATTACCTTATATCTTTCAAACCACTAGACGGATTTATATAATTAAGACATCGTTAGATTCAAGTGTTCTTAGATAGGTGAAGTTTAAAGAAACAAACATTGTGGCCTTTGGGCGCCATATTGCGTGGGTCTTCCAAACGCTTCGAGTGGCCTACTAAATTAAAGGGATTACAAAAATGTATACCACTAATATATGTTTAAAAGTAATTCGAATAATAAAATTATAACTGAAAAGATGGTATCTTTTGTAGGTAGGTACCAATTTTTTGCGTTATGGACACCGACTTCCAAAAATAAAGTTATTTTTCACTTTGTATTTTTTTTATTTGGAAGCCGGTAGTATTTTTTTGTAAAAAAAGCTTTTTATTTTTCACTTTTTAGTTGTACCTACATAATAGACAAGCTGTTTAGTAAGGTAACTAAAACGCCAGAATAGATTACCCGAATGTCATGAAACTTGAACAATAACCGGTGAAATGAGAGATCTGCGTATCTCTTAACCGACTTACCAAAAAAGGAGGAGGTTCTATGTTCGACATTATGTAGGCTTTTTTTTATGTATGTTCACCGATATCTCCCTCAATTGTTTGAAAATTACTTGATTTTTTGTTTGAAAGAATAAACTTCGAAAATGGTCCCATTTTAATTTGGTGAATATCTGATGAAGAACTTTGGAGGTATACATCAGAACTCTTTAATAAACGGTAAATCTCTCGGGATTGCTGCAATCGCATGTCTGTTTATTGTTTATACCATTTCATAACATAAAATCACGCCAGTACGCTCGAAAGTGGTATGCAGATCTCTCATTTCACCGGTTATATTCAAGTTTCATGTTATTCGGGTAATCTATTCTGTCGTTATAGGTACTTACTTAACTAGTTCCCTATTAGGTAGGTACAACTAAAAAGTGAAAAATTAAAAAACTTTTTTACAAAAAAATACTTAGTCGGTATAATATTTTAAAAAAAAGTTTTTTTTGGAACTCAGCATTCTCTGTATTAAGCTTTCAAATTACTTTTACACACTAGTTTTTTATTATAATAATTCAAAAAACTCAATTTTATTTTTAACGTATTTTAAGAGGCACTAAAGAAACCGGCTCGTGCGAGTCATTAGTTCGAACTCGCGTACTAAATGTTCCATTACACGAAAGCTATCTTAGTTTCATCTTCATTATATTATTTACCATGGCATTCAAAGCCAAATTAAAATATTGGACATTGAGTTTTTAATTAAGAGTATTAATGTGTGGACTCCAATCCGCCAACCTTAACTAAGAAGATCTGATTCTAAGCTATTTCTCATGAATAATTGCCAAGTTACTGACAAATTACAATTAAAACTAGCTGCTGACCGCTGTGCCGCCCGCGTTGTATTAATCCTTCTCCCAATATCTATATAAATGATAGCCTATGTGTTGTGTGTATTGTTGTGTTGCAGTATGTGGTTGTGTGTTATAACACACGCGATAGCGATATATATATAGCGATCGAGCGAGCGCTACAGATCAATGATAAACAATTTCTTTTGGCTTGAATTGAACAATATGGACGTGAACGACATGTGGTTCCAGCAAGATGGCGCTACTTGCCACACAGCGAACGACACAGTCGACATTCTGCATGAACGGTTTGAGGGTAGAGTTAGAGTTCCACTAGACTTTTTCTTGTGGGGTTTTCTGAAGTCGCAGGTCTATGCCAATAAACCACATTCGACCGTTGCCCTGAAAGCCAACATAACGCAGGCCATCGCTCGGATTCAGCCGGATCTATGCAGCAGAGTCATTAAAAATTGGACCTCTCGAATTCGTGCCACCATACGAAGCCGCGGCGGACATTTGAACGATGTCATATTCCATCCATAATTGGCATAAATGGGCTTTTTAAATATAAAATAAATTTCGTTAATATCTCACACACATCTTGTTTTATTCAATTTTAACATCGACCCGTCCTTGTTGAAAGACCCTTTATATAAGCTATATCTATTCCCGTAAAGTTTCAACAAAATCTGTTCAGTAGTTTTTGCGTGAAAGACTAACAAACAACCATCCATCCATCCTCACACACTTTCACGTTTATCATAGTAGTAGGTTAGTAAAGGCCGATTTACTGTTAATAGCACAGATACTCTAGATTCACTCTTTTTCTTTTAAATACAGGATCTGTAAGTACTTTTCTCATTATGTTTATAAAAAGCTACTGCCTCTCTCTATTCCTTAAACCAGTAGAAAGTACTTCTCCCTGATCAGATACAGAATAACAAGTAAATCAACCCACACAGACAAAACTTTAGATTACGAAAAGCGTAAAGTTTCACTGATTCCCCTTTGGAATTCATCCAGGTTACCGTGATCTACTTTGTCCGACCTAATTCATCTTAAAAACACTTGCCTATATAGTATCATATTATAAGCCTACACTTCCGAAAGATTTTAGTTTGACCGCCACACACTCACCGAGGTCAATGCAAAGCTAGTTAAACAATGTAGCAACGAATATATCCGGTCAGTATAAATACACCAGCGTGCTACTCAAAATTATCAGTCGACCGTCTACGGTTTTGAAGTGATCTTCTAGTTCGTCAGAAAAAACACAGACCACGTTCACAATGAAATCGATGGTGGTGTTATTCGCTGTGGTGGCCGCGGCCTGCGCCTCCCTGGTGCCGCTGGCGCAGCCACCGCACCACCCCGCGATCGTGCTGGACCCGCACGGCCGCCCGCTCGACACCGCCGAGGTGATCAACGCCCGCGCCCTGCACCTTCAAGCTAAGGCCCTGGATGGACACTACGCTCCCCTCGCGCACGCTGCCGTCGTGCCCTACGCGTCCGCCGTGGTGGCCGCGCCCGCCGCCGTGTCCCACCAGTCCCGAGTGGACGTGCACAGCAGTCCCGCCGTCGTGAGCCACTCCGTCGTCGCCCCCGTGCTGGCGCACTCCGCCTACGCCTCTCCGCTGCTGGCCCACTCCGCTCTCGGCTACGCCGGTCACGGACACTACCTGAAGAAGCGCTCCCTGGGACACCTCGCGTACGCCGCGCCCATCGTCGCGCACGTAGCGCCCTCCGCCGTGTCGCACCAGTCCCGCGTGGATGTCGTCTCTAGCCCCGCGGTGGTGTCTCACGCCGTCGCTCCCGTCGTGTCTCACGCGTACGCCGCACCCGTGGTGGCCGTGGCTCCCTCCGCCATCTCCCACCAGTCCCGCGTCGATGTGCGCACCAGCCCCGCCGTCGTCTCTCACGCCGTCGCTCCCCTTGTCCACGCCGCTCCTGTCTACGCTGCTGCCTCATACGCCGCCCCCGCGTACTCTCACGGATACGCCGCGTACGGCGCTCACGCTGGACTCCTCCACTCTGCTCCCCTCGCCCACGGCCACGCCTGGTGAACAGCGAAACTGACGAACACCTAAGACTATGAACCTAAGATGATGTACAAAAAAATATATTTATAAATATAAATAATACAAAAAAATTGAATTACTATTTCATTTACTGTTCCTACACACTAAACTTGACTACGTGAATTGATAAAATGATGTTATTGATAGCGATTCCAGTTTTTATATTTTCAGTAGAAACTCACATCATATTCCTCACATATATGTTACGCCTTTTCAGTAAGACATGTTCACTAGTAATAAAAATCAGGAGTCAGAGTCTGATAGTCCCTAGGCCCACAACATTTACTTTCACATACCAATAATCGCACAGTTTATTCGTCTTCCAATACGAAAGTCGGTTTGACACAAGCTGCAACAGCCGTAAAGCGTTAAGAAATTCGTAATTATTTCGTATTAGATTGTCACTTTTTTTTTGTTGTGTTCTGAGCTGTGTGGCCTGTGCCAAAGGAATAATTTTCTACTTCCCTTTCTAAATACGGAATTAAATTCTTGGCTTGACTGTGCTCAAGGCCCTAAAAATAATCAAACTAATTTTGAGTGCCACCTCGTTCTTGGGAGTAAACTGATATCCAATGGAACCATCCTGAATAGAATCAAGGGGCACAGCTGATTTAAAAAAAATCACCAAAGAACTGCACTTCAACTGAACTTCATAACAACAAATGATCAAGCGTAACAGGCTTGATGCAGTCAAAAATAGTTATTCTCTCTGAAAATATGTCTAAAAGTCCTGCTCCAACTGCTAAAATTCTTTCAAACAAAAAGCTACACTATCACTAGTTTCTCAGCGGTCTCAACCAATCAGAACGCTGTATTTGAATAAACTGAGTTTAGTTGAACTAATTGTGATTAGTTTTATTGGTGAAATCGGCCCTGAGTATCACATGGTAATTTTTATTTTTAAAGAATGCTAGGTTTCTGTGGGATAAGCCACGAGCGCCGCCGGAAATAGCTGAGTTAAACTATTTTTATATACCCACGCAGCGACTATCAGCCAATAGGCTGCCTGTGAAATGTTCAAGTTTTCTAAATATCTTGTACCTTATCCTTTTTATTTCATGATATGCCATATAACTCATAAAGGTTGCTTAAACAGGCGGATGCTCACAGTGCCCCCACTGCTCGCCTGTAATGAACGTTACAGAGTCGAGCATTACATCAGTGAGGGAGGAGAACCGAGCATTACAGTGCGCAACATGTAATGTTACAGGTTCAAAATGTGTGGATTTGACCATAGAGGTGCTCGCCCTCACTTGGAGCATTCGCCTGTAATGTAATGTAACAGAGTCTAGCATTACATCAGTCAGGGAGGAGAACCGAGCATTACAGTGCGCAACCTGTAATGTTACAAATTTAAGCATTACATTGGTGAGGCAAGAGAACCAAGTAATACAGTGCGCAACTTGATGATACAATGTGTAATATTTTGATACAACTTGTAACATACAACGACCGCTTCGTCTGACATTGCAGCATCAAATAAATACTCAAAATCGAATCTAATGTTACATTACAGGCGAATGCTCGTCAAGTCAGGAAGGCAGTACTGTAATGTAATGCTCAAAATGGAATCTAATGTTACATTACAGGCGAATGCTCGTCAAGTCAGGGAGGCAGTATTGTAATATAATGATGAAAATTGATTATAGAAACTCTTTTTGATATGTATATATTATCGATATTATTTTGCTGTTGATTAAAACAAATTAAAATATTTTATAATTTTACTGAAATTGTTTGTACTACCATGTGTTTAGTGTAAAATGTAAAACTTGTTATGCAAAAAATAAACTTGTTATGTCCTTTATTTATTTCTTTGAGATTCTCGGGACCCTAGGAGGGTCGGACCTTTAAAAGGCGTATCAGGACCCGAAATCAACTCGCAGAGGTCGTGTTGACACCACATTATTATTATATTGTTAAAATAAACACAATCTGTTTTAATCGCCAGCAAAAAATGTATCGATACTACATACCACTAAGAGTGCCAATAATCAATTCGATTACCGAAATTTTATATAGCATTTTATGTATATTTTAGTATTTTCAGCGATTTCGCCGACAATTGCGGACCGATTTTGAAATATTCTTTGTGTTTAAAAGAGTACTTTCCCTTTTTAATTTGATGAAGATCTGATGAAGAACTTCGGAGATATACAACATAACTCTTCAATGGATGACAGCAAATCTCTTGGGATTGCTATTCTGCTGAAAGCGAGTACTCGCTTTTCTGTTTATTGTTTACATCGTTTTATAACATAACATCACGCTGGTACGCTCTAAAGGGGTACGCAGATGTGAACAGTTCAACCTACTACACCCTCATTTCACCGGTTGTTTTTAAGTGTCACGTTAAGCTGGTAATCTTTTCTGGCATTATTTTTTTATTTATTACTAGCTGTTCCCCGCGGCTTCGCTCCCGTGGGCCACCCCACAGGACCAGTTTTCGGGATAAAAAATAGCCTATGTCACTCAGGAATAATGTAGCTTTCTATTGGTGAATGAATTTTTCAAATCGTTCCAGTAGTTTCGGAGCCTATTCGGTACAAACAAACAAACAAACAAAAAAATCTTTCCTCTTTATAATATTAGTATAGATGGGCATTATTGGTACCTCACTATAGAACTTGCCCACTTGGTACAACAAACAAAAAGGGAAAAATAAAAACGCATTTACAAGAAAATTCAACCGACTTCCAAATAAAAACACTACAAAATGAAAAATAACATCAATTTCGGCAGTCACCGAGTCCGAGTCACACCGGCTCCGTTTTATCCTAGATCTAAAAAAAAAATTAAAAGAGCATTATCTTTCTCTCAAGTCTGACCTTTATTTATATATGTGTATGTTTATATATATATATATTATACATAAGTATACATATATTTTACAATTATGTATTTATATTTGTATATATCCACCATTACACTATTTGTGTAGGTGCGCTAAATTTTAAATCTTAGTTTAAGTCGTTCAATTTTCTTATATTCCTATTCTCTCACACACTATTGTCTACATTTCTTTTGCATTTTTCCTTTTCGCGGGTCTGCTGGCAGAAATTTCTTAAGAAATAAGCAGTGCCCTTGTACTCTATTGTCTTGATGTGTTGTCTTTATGTATTTTACTATGTGTGTACATTAATTATTAAATAAATAAATAAAATAAATAAATAAAAGGCACCCAAAATCCGCCATGTTTTTCTTTTCCAATTTTAATGTAGCCAGTGACACTCGCAGGGTTAAGACGAATGGATTGACGTAAGAATCATCAAAATCAGCCAACGCGTTTAGAACGCCACATAGCAACAAACATACATACATACATAGACTGATAAACACATTACCCTCCTTCGGCAGTCGGTTAAAAAAGCACAATACTTGTAGGATATACCACGAGAGCAAAGGGGCGGGTAAAAGCTAGTGACTACGTGTAGTACAGGTACTAGTGACATACATTGCTTTTTAGACCAGCCCTGTAATATGCGTGTCAAAACTATTATGGTTCGATTCTGAAAAAGGAACAGAAGTATACAAGTCAGATACATCTGTCCCTTATGCACACTAAAAATAACCTTGCTCTAAGAGCTTATGATCACCCCCCTGAACATGAGATGTTTCTCATGAATAATTAAAAAGTAATTATTATAACAACAGTAAAGGCAGAACCTGAATGGCGAAACCAAGTTAAATTTCGTACTGTAATTATTGAGTGCAGAACTTTCGTCATCCTGTTTACAAATCAAAGCTACTATAATGATACCTTTCTCTCTACTCCTAGAGCCAATAAAACGTGATTTACCAGAATCGACACTTAAACCTTAAACCGACCTACGGAAGCAAAACTATTCCTAAAAGTGTAAAGGTTTACTGCCTTCTCTTTCATTCAGAATTTCACTCGCTTATCAAGATCTACTTTCTCCAGACTGATTCATCTTAGAAACATTTTCATATAGAATCAAACATATGCCTACACTTCCTACACATAGTTTAGTTAGAGTATAGTTTAACCGCTTCACACTCACCGAGGTCAATGCAAAGCTAGTTAAACAATGTAGCAACGAATATATGACGTCTAAAATTGCTTTACCTTTAATTTATATCCGGTCAGTATAAATACACCAGCGTGCTACTCAAAATTATCAGTCGACCGTCTACGGTTTTGAAGTGATCTTCTAGTTCGTCAGAAAAAACACAGACCACGTTCGCAATGAAATCGATGGTGGTGTTATTCGCTGTGGTGGCCGCGGCCTGCGGATCCCTGGTGCCGCTGGCGCAGCCGCCGCACCACCCCGCGCTCGTGCTGGACCCGCACGGCCGCCCGCTCGACACCGCCGAGGTGATCAACGCCCGCGCCCTGCACCTGCAGGCTAAGGCCCTGGATGGACACTACGCCCCCCTTGCGCACGCTGCCGTCGTGCCCTACGCATCCGCCGTGGTGGCCGCGCCCGCCGCCGTTTCCCACCAGTCCCGAGTGGACGTGCACAGCAGCCCCGCCGTCGTGAGCCACTCCGTCGTCGCCCCCGTGCTGGCGCACTCCGCCTACGCCTCTCCTCTGCTGGCCCACTCCACCTACGCCTCACCTCTGCTGGCCCACTCCGCTCTCGGCTACGCCGGTAACGGACACTACCTGAAGAAGCGCTCCCTGGGACACCTCGCGTACGCCGCGCCCGTCGTCGCGCACGTAGCGCCCTCCGCCGTGTTGCACCAGTCCCGCGTGGACGTCGTCTCTAGCCCCGCGGTGGTGTCTCACGCCGTCGCTCCCGTCGTGTCTCATGCTTACGCCGCTCCCGTGGTGGCCGTGGCTCCCTCTGCCGTCTCTCACCAGTCCCGCGTTGATGTGCGCACCAGCCCCGCCGTCGTCTCTCACGCCGTCGCTCCCCTCGTCCACTCCGCTCCTGTCTACGCTGCTGCCTCATACGCCGCCCCCGCGTACTCTCACGGATATGCCGCGTACGGCGCTCACGCTGGACTCCTCCACTCTGCCCCCGTTGTCCACGGCCACGCCTGGTGAACAGCGAAACTGACGAACACCTAAGACTATGAACCTAAGATGATGTAAAAATAAAAATATTTATGAAATATAAATAATACAAAAAATGGATTTACTATTTCATTTACTGTTCCTATACACTTGACTATATGACTTGGGATAACAGTAACAGTTATTTATAGCGATTATATTTTGCAATAGCCCTGTAATATTTGGTAGGACCAGCAGCAATATTTGCAACTGTCTAATAAGGTCTATAACGGGTTTAGCAAGTAATATCGTGGTCCAGGGTTACCATAAGCTTATTTATGGTAAGAGCAAGGTTATTTCCATTGTGCGTAAGGGACAGATGTATATGACTTGTATAAATCTGTCCTTTTTTCACTTTCGCACCATGATAGTTTTGACACTTAATAGTACGGGGGCTGTTTAAAAACTTCTTATAAATCTATTTTAATTTTTTTGTAGAAAGTGACATCATTTACAGTTTTACAGTAGGTATGATAGTGTAGGTAACTTTTTTTTTTGTTAAGGGGGTAAACCTTCAAAAGGCGCCTGGACTTTTGGGGAAAAGACCAGGGAGTGTGGGATTTTTACCTCACTAAAACCACCCCGGTGATCACCATCAGCACTTGGAAGGGGCCCCGTTACCTCTTAAAAGACCACTCCGGAACCAGAGGGGGTTCCGGAGTGCAATGCCTGTTAGGGTACATCCCTGGGGAGACTGAGGAGCGTCTCCCCTGAGCCTCGCTGTCCACGGCAGCACGTGATCCACCGTCACCGTCGTGGTGTGCCACCGTCTTTCCTAGAGTCACTTGGTGGGTGAACAGAATCCCCAATCTGACCTCCCGTGACCCTGGAGTCCCACCTGCCAATGATGCAGGCGGGGTTTCGGCGTTTTAGGCGGCGTCCAGGTAGTTGCCTCCACGACGCCTTCTTCTCCGGGCTGGATCGGACCTCTCACGATCCCGCTCGGCAGCCTCCTTCTGAACCATCACGGTCTCACAGAAGGAGGCAATTTCTCTCCAGTTTTCTGTCTCTGCAAGCATGGCCCTCACAACCGCTGGCAGAGACAGGTCTCGCCCGATCCTGGCGACCAAGACCTGCCGCTCAGAGACCCATGCAGGGCACTCTTCGAGCGTGTGCTGTGCAGAGTCAAGGTCGCCTCCGCAGTGATGGCAATTTGCCGTGGTCTCTCGCCCAATCCTGTTCAGGTACTCACCGAAGCAACCGTGCCCGGTCAGTACTGTGTATTGAAGCAATGCCTTCTAACAATTAGCTTATGTAGTTCAATAATAATGATTCGCGGAATGCGTTGTATGTATCTAGTCTGTGAAACACATTTGCCAATAGTTAACCTTGTAGGACAGGCAATTAAAGTACTGCAATGTCCTTGCGACAGTCGCTTCGGCTACATGAGCTAGCTACCGAGTTTAGAACTATTATAATAATCGTTAAAATAAAGTGTTTGTTATTCGTGAGAAGATGTGAGACTGTTTCCAAACGCTAGTCAAACATATCATGGAGTGGAATTAATGGAATGCACAAAAAAAATGAAGATCGCTAGTCTGAACTTTCCTAATGATATTTTCATGTATAAGGACAATTCTTGTACTTAAAAATAAAAAAAAACCTTTTTTACAAAAAAATACTACCGACTTCCAATTAAGAAAACTACAATGTGAAAAATTACTTTATTTTTGGAAGTCGGTGCCTTTGGTAGGTACTATTTTATTGCGTTATGGACACCGACTTCCAAAAATAAACTTATTTTTAACTTTGTAGTTTTTTTAATTGGAAGTCGGTAGTATTTTTTAGTAAAAATTATTTTTTATTTTTCACTTCTTAGTTGTACTTAACTAATAGGAAAGTAGTTTAGTAAGGGACCCATAATGCTAGAATAGATAACCCGAATATCATGAAACTGAACATAACCGGTGAAATGAGAGTTCTGCGTACCCCTTTCGACCGTACTGGCGTGATGTTATGTTGTGAAATGGTATAAACAATAAACAGACATGCGATTGCAGCAATCCCGAGAGATTTGCCGTTATTTATTGAAGAGTTCTGTTGTATATCTCCGAAGTTCTTCATCATATCTACACTAAATTAAAATGGGAACAATTTCGAAACATACTTTTTCGAACAAAAAATGAATTTTCAAAATCGGTCCACAATTGACGGAGATATCGGTGAATAAAGGTAAAAAAAAAAATGGTGTTTTTGACAGATTGCGTGCGACTGAGATGCGAAAGTTTTTTAAAGAAACGAGAATTGCCACATTATATCACAAACAGAGGGAACTGCATGTTGCTAGTCCTTCCCCCCTTAGTCCCTTAATTTGCATGCCAGTAAAAAAAAAGAGGAGCCGAGACAAAAAAAAAAAAAATTTCGTTACAGTTAATCAATTATCTTTCAGTAATGACGTTTTCCAAAGTTTTATGACCTGTCAACAATACACACAATACACTCTGTTCACTTTATCTATTACCAGGGGAGACCGCAATTAGTAACCAATCTAAAGTTATGACGTAGTGTACGGAATTGAATAAAGCAAACCACGGCGACATACCTTGTATAATGTTATTACCATGACGCCGAGTTGGGGGCAGTAGTTATGTTCCCATATACCTACGTCATCCACCGTGCCATTCTCCAAAGTACTCATATGACGATTAACATTTGAGGTTCAATGAATTGACATGTACCCAATCACTTTGGTAGCCAGAACAATTATAAAGGTTAATCTTGTGTGTACACCCGTACGGTAAGGTACATTAAAAATGATAAACTGTTTATAAGTTCAATATTTGTATTGAATTAAACACCCGAGACTAAAAGATAATCTACCCGCGGCAAATGAGTATTTTTGCTTTACCCACCAAAGAAGCTAGGCCACTACTAAACGCTTACTTAAATATGTGATTTTTAGGGTTCCGAAGGAACCAAATGGAACCCTACTGCTGTCATTCACGTGTCCGTCTGTTTGGCACAAGGTTTTGCGGCCAAACGGTTGGAGCTACAGTCTTCAAATTTTCACAGTATAAACATCTTGTTGAGCCAAGCAAATTGTCATTTTTTTGTTTGTTTTTAATTTAAGGTGGACATATAGCGAAAAGGAGGGAGTGAAAACAATCCGCATCCGCATCGCAGTATCGTTGTTTAGAGGTCGTTGAGTAGATAAATACTGTATTTTTGTTTTAAAAAATATTGGCAAACAAAGGAATGAGAAGCCACTAAAGTCAGCTTTTTTTACAAAATTATGTACCGAAGATTTTTTTTTGCTACCCATTGATGATAATGTTTATTAGAAAACTGATGGGGTTGCCTTAGCGTTGTAGTGCGTCAGGGATATTTGCGGCGGCGCGTGTTGATTGTTTTTACGCGATAATGCGCAACATCAATGGTGGCCCGAGTCTTGGACAGCCCTAACAGGGTTCTAAAAATGATTGCTGACAGAGTGGACTGTCCGTATATAGTTCACTGCTGTCAGTTACATGTGTCACCGTATCGTGTTGTTTACTAACACTTAATTTTAAGCACATTGATACTAACCCTATATGAGTCTTCGTTCGAAATAAAGATTTTGAATTTGAATTACGTATGTTTTACTAACAAATACCAATATATTGAAAATTCCGATTTTTCTTTGAAATTCCTTAATTTATCCCATTACAACCAACTTGATTTTGTGGTTTGGTACGGAACACTAAATGTGTGAAGTCCGACACGCACTTGGCCGGTTTTTATTCATTCGCTGCGCATCAATGTCAGCATAAAAATGAAACCTTTGATATGTACGGGTTTAGATACGTACTCGTACACTATTCTCATTCTCTTGTATTCATCGCAGTACAAAATCATCAATATTTTTGAAAAACTGAATCAATATAACTGGCGATAGTCGGTTTACTACAGGGTCACCTCTGCCTTACCTGTAGGGGAATACAGGCGTGATGTTATGCGAATCAACATTTGTCGTTTGTAATAATATATGTGATCCCACGTGATATACAATATTCTAGCTTTTGCCAGCAGTTGCACCCTCGTAAAAGTTGAAATGTATGCTACAGGAACATACATCCGGGATAAAAATTATCCTATAATCCTTATTTAGGTCATAATTTACCTGTGCCTCAAAAAAACCAAGCCTGTTTAGCCGTTGAGGCGATATTGATTAACTAGTATCATACCAAAATTAATAATATGTGGGATAGTAATAAATTAAAAACAATAAATATAAATTATTATTTTATTATTTGTCTATTCGTTTTAATAAAAAAGTATTAAAACGAAAACTACAATAATTTTCGTCGAATCTCAGTTTTTCTTTACCAGAGGGCGGCGCGCAGATGGTGAGGGGCGGACCAGACAGCGGAGTGAGCGATGGGAGCGAAGTGCGACACAGCAGGCGCGGCGTACACGGCAGCAGGGGCGGCGTACACGGCGGCAGGAGCGACGTGAGCGTAGGTAGACACCACCGCGGGCTTGGAGATCACGTCAACACGGGACTGGTGGGACACCGCCGAGGGGACGGCGTGCACAACAGGTACAGCGTAGTGAGCCAGAGATCGCTTCTTCAAGAGATGACCATGAGAAAGACCGAGTCCAGCGTGAGCACCGTAGGCGGAGTATCCGTGAGCGCCGTACGCAGCGTATCCGTATGCGGGGGCAGCGTATGAGGCAGCAGCGTAGACAGGAGCGGCGTGGACGAGGGGAGCGACGGCGTGAGAGACGACGGCGGGACTGGTGCGCACATCTACGCGGGACTGGTGGGATACGGCGGAGGGAGCCACGGCCACAACGGGAGCGGCGTAGGCGTGAGACACGACGGGAGCGACGGCGTGAGATACCACCGCGGGGCTAGAGACGACGTCCACGCGGGACTGGTGCGACACGGCGGAGGGCGCCACGTGCGCGATGACGGGCGCGGCGTACGCGAGGTGTCCCAGGGAGCGCTTCTTCAGGTAATGTCCGTGACCGGCGTAGCCGAGAGCGGAGTGGGCCAGCAGAGGAGAGGCGTAGGCGGAGTGGGCCAGCAGCGGAGAGGCGTAGGTGGAGTGCGCCAGCACGGGGGCGACGACGGAGTGGCTCACGACGGCGGGGCTGCTGCGCACGTCTAGTCGGGACTGGTGGGACACAGCGGCGGGCGCGGCCACCACGGCGGACGCGTAGGGCACGACGGCGGCGTGCGCGAGGGGAGCGTAGTGTCCATCCAGGGCCTTAGCCTGCAGGTGCAGGGCGCGGGCGTTGATCACCTCGGCGGTGTCGAGCGGGCGGCCGTGCGGGTCCAGCACGAGCGCGGAGTGGTACGGCGGTTGCGCCAGCGGCACCAGGGAGCCGCACGCCGCGGCCACTACGGCAAAGAACACCACCAGCGTATTCATTTTAACGTGGTCTGTGTTTGTGAGATTCGACGATACACAAGATCACTTCAAACCGTGTAACGGCTGACTGATACTTTTCACTCGGTATTGGACTCTTTTATAGTCCGAGCGGTCAAATTATAAGCTGTGTACATACACAGTTCATAATTTCTCAGTTCTTAAACTATATTAGGTAGTAAATAGCAATGTCAAGTGTCATAATGAAAGTAACCAGCCTTGCACTAAGGCAGCTTTTGCGTTGTACTTAATTACGCTTCCGACTCGGCAGCTGTGTAGACGTGTGATCGTGGCTTAAAGGTAAAATAAATCGTAAAGCAGCGATATAAAAAATAAAAACTGCGTCAACATGCGTAATGCGGATATGCACAGAAAATTCATATTAATGATTAGATTCATATAATCCAAGTTTTAGAACAAGTATTTCACCAAAGCTACTGGTGTAACGGCAGCGTTACATAAGAAGTTTGTAGGTAGTTAAGTTGTATTGTCTTTCACTAAGCGGAGAACCTAATCCTTAGACGTGGATCTATATCACGTCCTACAACACTAACCTACTTGTACATAGCCATATATATTTGATTTTATACCTGCGCTGCAAACGAATATGAAATATACGTATATATTTAGAAAAGAAATTAGTATTGCGAGTAACTATTACGAGACCAGAGTTAGTTCTAATCTACAGCTTTCAAAAGTTCAGATTGATTAGATTTGGATGAATTTTTAGGGTTCTTTTTTCTTAAATAGAAGACTATCTTTCGATTCTTGAAAGTAGGCCTTTTTGAACTATTTTTGCATTTGTATCATAGCAATTACTGATTTACGTAGGTGGTTGCGCAAAATAAAAATCACATCTACAAAATAAATGTGAGTGTATATAATTACATATTCGCACGCAATTCTTGATTCAAGTTTATTTGAGATCACGAGCGGAATACAATTCGTTTGGGTTTCCGTCAAGCTTGAAGCTAATTAATACGAGGTTTGCACATATGTACATTACAATTATCATCACGCTCGTATTTCTGTGCTGTACGAACAGGTCGAGGAACATACGTATAATGTCAAGAATAAACCTTTATTAAGTGTATTAGGTATAAAGGCTTTTGTGCTTTTTAGGGTTCCGTACCCAAAGGGTAAAAACGGGACCCTATTACTGAGACTTCGCGGTCCGTCTGTCTGTCTGTCTGTCACCAGGCTGTATCACATGAACCGTGATAGCTAGACTTTTGAAATTTTCACAGATGATGTATTTCTGTTGCCGCTATAACAACAAATACTAAAAACAGAATAAAATAAATATTTAAGTGGGGCTCCCATACAACAAACGTGATTTTTTTGCCGTTTTTATGCGATTATGGTACGGAACCCTTCGTGCTCGAGTCCGACTCGCACTTGGCCGGTTTTTTATAATCTATAGGCTCGCGTTTGACCACTATTTCTACTGATGTTAAGCGATGACGTGGTCTACGGTGAAGCACGCTTGCCTAGAAGAAACCTATTCACTCTTGACTTAAAGACCCCAAGTTTGTAGCTATCAGGGAACATAGACTCCGGAAGGGAGTTCCACTTTCCACTCCTTAGCTGTGCGAACAATGAAAGTATTAGCTAAACGCTTTGTGCGTATGGGAGGGATGTCCATCATGTAACGATGGCGCATAGCCGTACGTCTTGTAGTCCGATGATAGAAAGGGCTAGGCGAAATCAAATTGTGCAGTTCCGTCGCACACTCCCCGAAATATAACCGATAAAAAACCGACAGGCTGGCAACTCGCCTTGCTTGCTTTTATAATCATTTGGTTCGAATTCTAGAATCAGAATAATAAATATTTGTATATAATATAGTAGTAGTTGCTTTTCCGGTAAACTAGCTCACAATCCCAGTTGTGACTGGGATTAAGAGTTAGTAAAAAAAACTTAGCAATGAGTTTCAGCATCAAACATACGAATATAAAACCACACTCATCATCATCCCATGAAGACGTCGAATCCAAAAAGATTCTTCCTATCCATAAACCTGACTAAGAATAGTTTATCCAAACATTTCAAAACTATTTGTGTAAACACAATAAAGAAATATGGATAAAGCCAAAAGGTTGCCTTCTAAAAGGGCAAAGGAAAAATGCAGCGACGGGACAAGTAATCAATTCCTGTCTTTCACACTTCATGTAGTGTGCGGAGACCTTTGGAAATACCTACACAATACGACCGTCCACCAACGTGTTCAGAAGATTACATAATATATCTCTCTGTCGTAGATAGCCATCGTCCAGAGGAGCAAGATCTCGAAATCTTACTTCTTACTAATATTATAAATGTTTAAGTTTGGATGGATGTATGTTTGTTACTCAATCACGCAAGAAAGGTTGAACGGATATGAATGCAATTTGGCAAAGTGATAGATTTTAGTCTGGAATAGCACATAGGCTACTTTTTAGCCCAGAAGTATGTTCCTGTGGGATAATTTTCGACTATCACGCGGGCGAAGCCGCTGACAAAAATATATTGAATATGCGGGCAATATTAAAAATTATCTCATGTGTAATGTGTGTAGATTGTGACTCATATCCGACGTCCGTGTATGGCGAGATGTATTAACGTAAACGAAGCGAAAGGAATATGCAAGGATCATAGAAGGTAAGGCGTTCTATAGCATTTACCTGCCCCCATTCAAAAAAAAAAAAAAGGCGTGCGTTAATGTATGTATGTAAAGACTTATTATAAATCTAACTATCTATCTAATCTATACCTTTAAATGAGCAATTCTTGTATATCTATACTATATATATATCTTATATATATAAATCTCCTGTCACGATGTTTGTCCGCGATGGATTCCTAAACTACATAACCGATTTTAAATTAAATTGGCACACCGTGAGCAGTCTGGTCCAACTTGAGATATAGGGTAGGGTAGGGTAGGGTAGGTAGGGTAGGTAGAGTAGGGTAGGTAGGGTAGGGTAGATAGGGTAGGTAGGGTAGGGTAGGGTAGGGTAGGGTAGGTAGTTAGGGTAGGTAGGGTAGGTAGGGTAGATGAATGTTTGATGTTTTTATGGCAAAACAAAGTTTGCCGGGTCAGCTAGTAATATTATAAAGAGGAAAGATTTTTTTGTTTGTTTGTTTGTACCGAATAGGCTCCGAAACTACTGGACCGATTTAAAAAATTCTTTCACCAATAGAAAGCTACGTTATTCCTGAGTAACATAGGCTATTTTTTATCCCGAAAACGGGTCCAGTGTCGTGGCCCACGGGAGCGAAGCCGCGGGCAACAGCTAGTAATATATATAATCTGAATCTCGGAAACGGCTCCAATGATTTTCACGAAATTTTGTATGCAGGGGGTTTCGGAGTGATAAATTTGTCTAGCTAGATTAAATTTTTAGAAATAGGCGTTTTCTGTATTTTCACCCGAGCAGAGCTCGGTCGCCCAGGCACTCAGTATTAAAAAACAACATCATGTACAGTCCCAGCAGTCTTTTATGATTGTCTTCGTCGAAAACCGGGTCCTGTGGTGGAACATGGGAGAGGCCTAAGTCCAGCAGTGGACTGCTATGGGATTGATTTATCTATAAAAGTTTACAGTATTGTTTACTGTATCGATTATAATTAGCATTCATTCATAACTTCTAATCATAGACTACATGAGTCATCCAGTAGTTGCCGTCTGTCATTGACTGCAAAACAATATCACAAACTTTTGACAGGCACTCAAACACAGCTCTTGCTATAATTGGGCGAACTACAATATTAATGTATATCATATTCATGCGGACGTTATATACTTAGTTATGTTCGGTAGGAGGTGTATTTGTGACACAGATAAAAATCTAACTAGATACCGCAAGTCTCTCCATTTGTATGAAAACCAAGCACACCACTTTTTCAAATCCAATTTAAGAACGACTTTGCTCTCTCTCTCCATTGCTTCGGCCAACTATTTTGTAGAGTTTTTACAACTCAATAAGGCATAATTAGGCATTTACAACCGACTTAAGGAATAAGGATGAGGACCTTAATTTGACTGCATATTTGTTTTTGTATGTTTGTTACGTGATTACGCCGCCAATTATGAACCAGTTTTGATGTTTTTTTTTTATTTCAAAGCTGGTGCTTCTCATGTGGTCAAGATCTGATGAGTAGTTTTTAATTCATCCCTAATAATGCGTATTTTCATGGTAACAAAAGACACGACACTAAAAAGAAAAAAAAATCAAATAAATTAAACCGACTACTAACTACTACAACGCAAAAATAGTTATTTATGGTACAAGCGCGGAAGGTAGGTGATTTCCGATGAATGGCATTTTTATATAAATATAGACGTATAAATCGAGACGAGTCGGAAATCATCTTATGTACGTGTATCATACAACATTTTACTATGCATTGTGCGAGGAAATAAAAAAATATATCTGAACCAAGCAAAAATTTATAAAATGGCGGGCTTATTCAAACGCGCTCAGCATATCCACAGATTAACTAAAAGTTCCTCGGGCATATCTACTGCGCATGTGCAAATAGCTGTCACGTCGAAACGCAAAAAGGCACGAGTAAAATATACGTTCTGCCAAACATATTTAATGAATATTTAAAATTAATAATTTATTGATCAAAATCAAAATCTAGAGTAAAAAAAACGCCTTTAATGAAGTATTAGTTTTACTTTACCTTTTATATGAATGATAATCTGTACTAAACTATTTTTTTAAACTTTTCTCAAATAATAAAAACTCTATGCGTCGGGCTGACGTTGTAGTTAAAAATTAAAAAAATTCAGAAAAGTAAAAAGCATTAGTTAAAAAAAGTTACAGTTTCCGCACAGACTGCTTGGAAATCGCTCTTTTCGAGGACATGCATTGTAAATAACTTTATTTTTGGAAGTCCGTGTCAAAAATGAAAAAAGATAGGTAGCAAAGATGTCCGGTGTCGATAACGCTATATGAAACAGCTCAATGTTCTTACATTGTTCTCCCTTTTTTGACACGCGAAGTACATAAATTCGCGTCATCTAGTACGATTTATGTCTGTGATTTGTGACATTTCCAGTGGAAATGCCACGGGGTTGCGGCACTGAAAGCTTTGAGATACATTGTTGTTGTGTTGTGTACACTGTGTTATGCGCCGGTCTATTAATATACAAATAAATTGACATTGGTTCGTTAGGGTTTGTTGATAGTGCATACTCAATCACTGTTGCATTATTCATCGTTCCATCATTCCCATCACCTATACGCAAAAAGCCTTTTAGGAATACTATCATTGTGCGTTCAGCTAATTAGTAGAATCCCTACTGGAGTCTGTGTTTCCTGGTAGCTACAATTGGGAGGTGTAAATTCAAGAGTGTATATGTTACTTCTAGACATGCTTTTATTTAACTTCTTGATCACATCGCTTTTCTTCGATCTACGGTGGTCAAACATGCTCATGTTTAATTTTCTTAATAAACTACTTGCACCTCTGCAAGTAGTTTATTAAGAAAATTATTGGGAGAAGAATTCTTCTTTTCTCATGTCAATCCAGTACCTAACTGGGTAACACAAATATTAGGAACATACACAAACTCACGCCTTTTTCCCATGGGGGTAGGCAGAAACTACAGAACGCCAGCTGCTACGATCCTTACATACTTCTTTTGTTTCACTCACATTCATACATCTAGTCATACACACACGCCGGTTATGAGTACTGCGCACCTGGCCTTTCTGGACAAAATCACCTATAAGGTCTATGTATGTCTTTCTAGGGCGTCCCCTCCCGGCGTTTCCATTTACGTCTGCCTTGTAAATACCTTTCGTTATACCATTTATTAGGAACATACCGTGATAAAAAAATGTCATTCAAGGTGGTAGCAGTGCTACTCGTAAATTCTATGGAATATATATGATTTCAATGAAAGGAGCTTATTTAAACAAGCCTTAGTAAAGTATAAATGAAATATAATGCGTGTCTTACATGTGATCTCGAGTGTCCGCCCACGAACATCGCTCAAGAACTATTTACAAAAGCAATAGTAACATAAAGTACATAACACAACTTAATAACCCCGGTTCACCATTTCCTGAAGATATTATTATGATAAACAAAGGACAAACTTGGATACCTTTTAGAACGTGAAATATACCAACCTACATTATTCCATGGTTCCTCAAAGTGTGTTGATGACAAAGTTGATAACGAAAAAGTCTGGCTTTCCAAGTTCTTTAGCTATTGAAACTGACTCGCCCCCGATTTCTGATTTAAGTATTTGAAGTTGAGTTTTTGACAATCTGTCTCTAGTTACATAACTAACAGACATCTTATTTATCACGTATTAATTATAATGGAGATGGGCATTGCATTAGCTCCGTTGCAAGTACGAAATATGGAGTAAAAAGGTGACTGACTGGTAACCAAAAGATGGGTTTAGAAGCCGAGGCCGCAAAGTGAGAAGATGGAGGGCGAACTGAAAATGACCTAAGGTCTATCTGTCGGGGACCAAAGGGGAGGCTAAGAGTGGCGACAAATAGAAAACAATGGAAGGCGTTAGAGTAGGCCTATGCCGTAAGGCACACTGAGTGAAGAGATATCTATTATGAATCGAGCAATCGAAGTAGTATTTAAATCGAAATCCATGAAAGTTCGGCATAAAAGGTTTTTATTATTACTTTTTGTCAATCTCTGCAGGCCTGTCAATTTTGACAGGTTTTCAGGCTCAAACCTGTCAAAATTTGGCATTTGGGTATACACTCTTACTCTTCTTAACTCTAAATACTCAATTCAGAAATTGGCCATAAAAATCTGTAAAAACCGATTATCGTACCACTTGATGTAATACAGCAATAGTAGCACTTCCACGCAAACATCATCCATAATAATAAGAGTTGTAGATAATGTAATGATTTCTCATCTAGTCATCTCAATCTTATATATATAAATAAATAAAAAGAAAAGTCCTGACTGACTGACTGACTCATCAACGCCCAGCCCAAACCCTTGGACCTAGAAAGCTGAAATTTTGCACAAAGGTTTCCTTTATAATGTAGACAAGGAATAAGGAAGAATTTTTCGAAATTCTACCCCTAAGGGAGTTAAATCGGGGATGAAAGTTTGTATGAAACTCTGTCATTTTTAATTTGAAATATGATATTTAGCCTCTAAATATAAAATAAAATATTTCTTTTTAAGGATTTTTTGTATTTTATCGCTTAAAGGGGTAAAAAGGGCTGTTAAAGTTTGTAAGAAAGATAAATTGTTTATCATCAAAATTACTTGAAACTTGGTATTTCTGCTCTTCAATACAATCGTAACGTACATAAGCATTTTTTGAATTTCATCCCTTAACGGGTAATGTAATTTTTATAATTCGATAAAATAAGAATTTGAGCAAAATTTATACTCTACGAGAACAAAGAAGCGGGCGGAAATCTATGTTTGGATAATAATTTGCAATATCCCGCCAGAACCGCAAAAAACGAAACAGTCAAAATCGTGTAGTCCACGCAGGCGAAGCTGCGGGCGGAAAGCTAGTAGGAAATAAATATGAAATTCCAATAGTGCATGTTCATTAGTGAACTCTAAATCAAGATATCGATAAAATGTTTTTATCAAAAAAAATCTAGTTTATAATTCAAGTCAGGAGTTCATGACACTACCTACTAAACATGTCTGTACATAAACTTGAATTACCATAAAATAGTTTTATATTTTTTTAAATTAGCATAAAATAAATTAAAACAGCAACTATTCTATATTACTAACACGTAATTTTAAGTGTGGGCATTGCTGGTGGTTGTCATGTGCATGATTAATTCAAACAAAATATCCGGATACAATGAATAAGGTAACACATAAAACTCAAAATTAAAAAATATAATAGTCGTTTATTTACAAAAATACATAAAATGTTTTTTTACTATAAAGCTTATTACCTAGATTCAATTTCATCGGATCCTATCACTCTTGTCGATTACCAGTAGGAAGCGTAGACGGAGGGTGCGTAGACGGAGTGACCCTCATACACGGGGGACACCAGTTGCTGAGTCACTACGGCGGGAGAAGACCTGTAGTCAACTCGGGACTGGTGAGACACAGCAGACGGAGCGGAGTACACGGTGGCGACGGGAGCGTACACAGAGCGAGCCTCCACCACGGCGGGGGCGTCGACAACGTGCTGCGCTACCACAGGAGCGGCGTAGCTGGTGACGACCGCGGGAGAACTGTGCACATCCACACGGGACTGGTGAGATACGGCAGAGGCACCGGTGTACACAGCAGGGGCGACAGCAACAGTACGCGCAGCCACCACAGGCTCAGACACCACGACTTCCACTGGAGCAGCGGCCACAACCGCGGGAGACGAGTGCACGTCCACCCGGGACTGGTGTGACACGGCCGATGGCACAGAGTAGGCGACGGCCACGTGCCCGATGGACCGCTTCTCCACAGTAGCGCTGGGGGCAGCCACGGCCACAGCAACAAGAGCGAACAACACCACCAACGAATTCATAGTGAACGAGATCTGTGTCGGGATCCGAATGAGGACGATCACTTCTAACCGATCTCGGTTGACTGATGACCAACTTAGAATCGTCCCGCTATTTATACGTATGATAATCATATACGTATACGTATCCGAGTTTGTTATTTGGGCGTCTAGGAATACAAAACCGACCGTCCTTGTCGTTGTCGCCTAAATCAGCTTCTGCTTGCAAAGGTCGCACTCGTTGTTACAGTTACGCCTAATGTAGGCCTGTGACGTGCCTTACAGTACCAAATAATGGATAGTTGATATTTAATGAGGATAAGTTGGCGACGATAGGCGGACCATATCGCAAAAAATCTTTACGGACTCGCTCTGATCTAGAAATATTTATTACTTCAAGGGCAAGTGATATCCGCCTCATATCCGCAATTACGACGTATTGGCAGGTGGATGATGTGATTGAATAGTACATAGGTTTTAAATATTAATTAGTTTATATGCAAAATAAAATAATAAGGAATTAAATTCGTATCAGATTGACATTTATGATAAGAAATTAATCAACTTGTCCGCCTAATTAATATGGCATTTTTATGTAAAGATCACTTGTACATAAGTTATAACTTATGAGGTTTAAACAGAGATTCTTGTGTTATTCTTGGCAGTATTGTGAAGACGAGCACACGCTCACTACACACAGTGCACGGGTCTTTTTACAGGCGGCAAACTATGACCACTGCTGCTGCCTGCAAAAGCAGTGGTTAATGAATTAAAATTATGTAAGTACCATGAATAATAAAGACTAACTAAGGTATAATAATAGTTAGATACCTTAGATTGTTTTACCGATACCACAGAAGGTATCCAAAAAGCTTTTAATCGACAATGCCATCGGTCATAATGGTCTAATTCAGTATTTCTTAACCTGTCTATGTATGGGTGTCCGCAGTGTCTTCTATGGACCACTAACGAATAATAAATAAATGACAACTTCTGGTGTCATTTTTATTTTATTATCGATTAACAGAAATATATAATCTATACTAATATTATAAAGATTTTTTTTTTTTTTAATGGTCAATCTGCGATCAGTCCGTGGACTATAATCAGATGGGTTGAAGTATGTAGAGATTTTAGTGAGTTAGGGCCATCGCCCTAACTCTCCTTATTAGAATAGCACATTTGCTCTTTTCAGGCGGTTAATTGGATTACACATTAGAAGTGTACTTGTCAATGGGTTAGGGTGGTGTTTCAGTCGATCTCTATATTTGTCTTTGTACTGTTTGGATTCTTCCATAACAGTCCTCATGTTGAGGTATTCATGAATCTCTGAGTTGCGGGTGAACCAGGCTGCACCACTTATAGTCCTTAGGATGTTGTTTTGAGCTCTTTGGAGGCAAAGGATGTTTGACTTGGAAGCCGAGGACCATAATTGTATTCCATAAGTCCAAATGGGTTTTATGACTGAGCTGTAGACCTTGAGTTTGTTACTCAGAGACAATGTTGACTGTCTGCCAAGCAGCCACAATAGATTTTTAAAGCGATAGTTTACTTCGTTGCGCTTCTGCTTGATGTGATCTTTCCAAGTCATACTTTGGTCCAAGTAGAATCCTAGGTATTTAACACATTTGGCTTGTGGAAGAGGATCTTGGCCGAGATTAATTGTTGGACACAGTTTCTTTCTCAAAGTGAATGTGATATGGTGAGATTTGGGGGCACTCGCTTTTACGCGCCATTTGCTCAACCAGTCACTTGTTAGTGTAAGTTGGTTTTGGAGGATTCTACTGGCTTCGTCTGGGTCATTATTTGTTGCGAGAAATGCGGCGTCATCTGCGAAGGTCGCTACCGTTGTATTAGGAGCTTGAGGAAGGTCATGGGTGAATATATTGTACAACACAGGACCAAGAACTGAGCCCTGGGGTACTCCAGCGCGGCAGGTATGAAGAGAAGAACGCGCGCTTCGAAGCTTGACTTGGAACATCCTGTCATTCAGATAAGACTTCATCAGAAGATAGATTGAAGGCGGAAGGGTTTTTTTTATTTTGTACAATAGGCCTTTATGCCAAACACGATCAAAAGCCTGCTGGATATCGATAAATGCTGCTGAGCAGTATTCTTTCTTCTCAAGGCATTGTCTGATAGTGTTGTAGACTCTATGTACTTGCTCCACTGTAGAATGTTCTTTGCGAAACCCAAATTGGTGATCGGGTATAACATTTCTTTCCTCGAGATACGGTCTTAGTCTAGTCAGCAAGATGCGTTCCCAGAGCTTGGACAGTGTTGGCGTAAGGCTAATGGGCCTGTATGATATGACTTCATTGATTGGTTTACCGTGCTTGTGGATCATCACTATTTGCGACATTTTCCATAAAGAGGGGAAGTAGCAGACTCGAAAGGTTGCATTAAAGAGGTTAGTTAAGAAAACAATGCATTTCCTGGGTAGCTCCTTTAGTAGCCTTGGTGTAATTAGGTCGAAACCGGGGGCTTTATTTACTGATAGATTGGATATCTCTCTGGCTATCTCTCTTGGCGATGTTGATCGCAGCGGAGAACCTGGTGTTATCTCTTCATTTAGTTCAATATCTATTTGTGGATCTTCAGGGCCATTGCTTTCATTAGGTTTAAATACCTCGACCAGATGGGCTGCAAATACTTCGGCTTTTTCGGAGTCAGTACGTGCCCAAGAGTTGCCTGTTCTAAGTGGAGGTAAGCATTGCTGTGGTTGACCCATAGCCTTCGTAGCTTTCCAAAGGGAGTGGTGACCGCTTGCGGTTGGAGACATCGTTTCCAGTTTTCGCCTAAGAGATTCGTTGGCTGCTTCAGCAAGAGAGGCTTTTAAATCTGCTATCGCTCGGTTGAGTCTTGTTCTGTCCTCTCTGTTGCGGGAGACCTGCCACACTCTACGTAGCCTTCGTTTTTCCGATATTTTATTGCGAGTCTCAACTGGTATTGGTAAATAACGGTATGGTGTATCCATTTCGGGAGTATTAGACCAAGCTGCCACTTGCATCAAGTTAGTGATATACAAGCATGCATTATCAATATCTGCAGGAGTTTTAAGGGGAATATTTAGGCAGATATTGGATTCCAGATAAGCTCGGAAGGTTTCCCAGTTTGTTTTTGCATTATGCAAGTTATCATTTTCTGTTTCGCGATGTATGATTGTTGTGCTTATAATTAAAATAACAGGTGTGTGGTCTGAAGATCCATCGAGGCTAGATTCCACGTGTACATAAAGGTGGCATATATTTTTTGAGATGTAGAAGTCTAAGAGGTCTGGGGTCTTTTGAGTGTCAGTGGGCCAGTATGTCGGCTCACCCGTAGAGAGTGGCATCAGCCTATTTGAATCAACGCTTTTTTTCAATTCACGACCTCTTGTTACTGTTGTTCTGGCTCCCCAATATGTGTGCTTTGCATTCCAGTCTCCACCAGCTATGAATCGATTCCCTAGCGTCTGGAAGAACTCCGTGAACATGGCTTCCTTGATAGAATGACGTGGTGGACAGTATACCGCCGAGAGGTTTAGGTGCCCAGAGCGGTCCTCTACTCGCACTGTAGTAGCTTGCAAGTAGTTGCTTGAATAAGGTGGTAGTAGGTAATGCTTCACACTGTTTTTGATAACAATCGCCGAGCCAGCGTGAGCGCCCCCATCGGGGTGTGATGTGAAATATACACTATATCCTGGAATGCATATTCGGCTTCTAGAAGTAGTATGTGCTTCAGATATAAGACATGCATCTAGCTTGTTAGAGTTAAGGAAAGTTTCCAATTCAAGTGTATTCGGTGCGAGACCGTTAATGTTCCACGTTGCGATGTGTAGTGAAGTCATTTTGATAGTTTGGAGACGAGTGTTGTTATAAGACCCAGCATGGAGCTTATTTGTTGAATTAGAAGATCGATCTTTTCACTTTGCCTTAGGAGGATATTCTCTAGTACAGAGTTCGCTGTGTTGTGTTTCTCATAGTTCGTAGTTGGTGCGTTGGCATTTCCAGTTACAGCTTGTGCATAGGTCTTTTGGTGTGGTAAATTATGGTCTTCGGTGATTAGACTGGGCGGAAGGCGTGGCCCAGTGGCTATAGTTGGCATGGTGATTGACTGGATTGGCTTCCGTGTATGTGGGTTATTTTTGTGTCTCCGAGCGATTAGTTCTTTATAGATTTCGCAGCCTTTGTAGTTAGCGGGGTGATCACATGAGCATAAAGCGCACTTGGCTGGTGTGTTTCGGTCTTTTTTATCACAATCAGAAGTTCTGTGATTTTGTCCGCACTTGACACATCTAAATGGCCTCATACAATTGTTCTTGGAGTGTCCATATTCTTGACAGCGTTGGCATTGTACAATGCTTTTGGATTTTCGAGGATCTTCTATTTTTATTTTTTGGTTGTAAATGTACGTGATGTTTTTAACTGCTGGATTGTCATTGCCTGGTTCAAGATTGACAAAAAACGTGGAAGTTGGTTTTTTGTCAGGTCCGTATCGCGCATTGACTATTTCACCCCTTACTTTGTTGCCAGTAGACTCGATAGCTTCAATGATAGCTTCATGTGGAGTGCTCTGGTGGAGATTTTTGATAACGATGCGGTAGCTTTTGGTGTCCTTAGGAGTGAAGGTATAGCCAATAAGACCGTTGGCTCTTATAACTGTTATAGCTTTCTTGTATTCATCCATGTTGCACGGAAGTACATGCAATAGACTTTTGTTTATTATCTTAAGCTTAAATTGGTCTTTGTTGCTTACTGTTTCTATTAGTTTTGAAAGCTCTTTTACGTCTTGTATTCCATATAGCACAATCGGTGGAGGTTTATTAGGTCTTTTAGGGTTGCTGTTAAGACCTAGAGTTTCGGCAGGGTCCAAGGGTAGACTTTCGAACCTGTTACTGGTTCCAGTTCCTTCAGCCTGTGAGGGTGAATCACTTATCTTTCTCTTTTTGTTGTGGCGGGGAGTAGGGACCAGTTGCCAAGGAGGTGGAGCCGGAATTTGGCCGCTTGCTTCACAAGTGTTGTTTGGTTGCTGAGTTTCCTTTTCCATGACTTCTGTTTCAGGTTGAGTTATTTGTGTTGTGTTTATTTGCTCAATGGCACTCAATGATGAGGACCTGTGTCTGGTAAATAGTCCAGGATGGAATACTTGTTGAGTAAGGTTTGGTTTTGCAGATTTATTATTATTGCTCATATTTGTTCCCACGAGTAGGGCCGAACTAAACCGTCCCTCTCAGGGTGACGCCCAATGGAGGAGGATTGGATATGGAGATTTAAATTATGTTATTGTGGCAACAGTTTTCCAAACGTCAGATGACATTTTGAAGTTGAAATAACATAACGAATCCAATACTAGTTTGATATAAAAAAAAATATTAAAAAATTGAGGGTGGATCGAAAAAACTTTGAAAATTTTAATGACACTTTCGTATTTAGTTCACTGATTATTTGTTTGAATCACTAATTATTTTAGTCCACAAACAGTTTTACACAGTTATCACACTATGAAGTTCACTTGCACTATGTTTCTGAGCACTACACCTACAGATTAATGCGCAAAATCACTAATTATCCAACAGCGAATCTACGCGTGTTGACAGTTGACAGGTAACAGGTAACATTATAAAGATTAAAGATTTTTTTGTTTGTTCGTACCGAATAGGCTTCGAAACTACTGGACCGATTTAAAAAATTCTTTCACCAGCAGAAAGCTACGTTATTCCTGAGTAACATAGGCTATTTTTTAATCCCGAAAACGGGTCCTGTGAGGTGGCCCACGGGAGCGAAGCCACGGGAAACAGCTAGTATAATATATGTAAAAAAGACTATAAGGCAATATTATAAGAAGCACTGAAAAATTTACTACTTTTCTCAAACATATACCTTTGTAAAAAGGCTTTATCTGCTCTTGTATATACTAAAAACAAATACAAAAAGAGGTTATAATTGAAATCCGATTTGAGATTACTACTTAGTAGTAACATCAACCACCATCACCAACTGCAAAAAAGCAGCACCAAGCTTCACATTAACGTATTTTTTAAGAAAAAGTATTTATGCTGTTCTTTTTTAATTAAGGGGTTCCTTGAAATTGTGCTTGATTTCTTAGGGGACTGAAAAAGGTTGGGAAACGCTGATCAAACTGATTTATTGCCGATATTATTAGAGCAGCCATCGATCAATGAAATTGCTCCTGATTCTAAAAGGTTGGATCTTCGAATTTGCAACTACAATCCTTCACAGCCTTCGAATTCATTACTTGTTCTCATACAACGCTGGCTCTAGACATTGACATTATATCAGTGATAATGAATGCCAAAAGTCCATAATGTTTGGGTTGGATGGATGACTACTTGATGACATTTCGGTAGCATGTCAAGCCAGTAAAAAGCCAGTGCGGCTTTTTACCCGACTGCCGAAGGAGGGTAATGTGTTTATCAGTCTATGTATGTATGTATGTTTGTTTCTATGTGGCGTTCTAGAGACAAAACGCGTGGGCCGATTTTGATGGTTCTTACGTCAATCGATTCGTCTTAACCCCGCGACTGTCACTGGCTACATTAAAATTGGAAAATAGAAAAATGCCGATTCTTGGACGCCATATTGTGGAGGGCCAATTTTTATTTTTCTTCCAGACCTATCGTGTGGGGTATCAAAATAAAGGTTTTTAAGAGGTGATTTCAAAAATATATAACACTTACATGTTTAAATGTACCTAATTCGAAAGAAGAATTAACTAAAAAGTTATAAATAAAAAAAGTAAATAAAAAATTCAAAAAACCCGACTGCTTGAAAAGCGAACTAAAAAGACGTAAACAAGGAGAAAATCATGCTGTGCAGTCGGAGGATACGTTTGGTTTTGGGCAGCCAGCTCGCGAATACGTATCCTCGGACTGCACAGCATGATTTTCTCCTTGTTTACGTCTTTTTAGTTCGCTTTTCAAGCAGTCGGGATTTTTGAATATTTTAATTAACTTTTTTGATAATCGTTATCGCATCAACCTAGCTAGCTGCTTGACAAGAGCCATTCTTGATTGAATGGCTTTCGTGTTATATATGTAGTAACACATATAACACGAAAGCCATTCAATAGGTTTTAACGTAGTTCCCAAACTACGTTTACCAGAAATCACATTGTTAATCTTATGTTTTACCGGTAAATACAAGGTATTTCCGTATTTCGGGCTTTTACAGTAATACATACAGTGACATATCTTTACATAAGCACAACATAAATAAGACGACATAGATAGTTATACGCCCACAACGAAAAACTCTTCCTTCATCATTTTATTTTTTCACATCTTTCTGACAAACGTAAAAGGAAAAATAAGGGCAAAATCCAACAAAGTGTTTCCAGAAACACATTGTTTTCCTGAAACCCGGGGGCAAATTGAATTTAATAGCCATGTTATGAGTATGACCTTTATTTTCCAATAATATCGCAAAAGAGTCAAGGTTTTAAGGCTTTCTTTGTAATACACCGATAATAATATACTTAATTTAATCAATGATTCCGGGTATTACCATACTTCATAAAAGCTGCTTGTATTTTTCCTCAAAGAGAGGCTGCACGCTTTTTGTACTCACTTTAAATCATTTTCCTAAAGATTGAGTCTCTTGTTGATTAAACATTATTTTGATCTGTATCTTTCCTGATTTGAAGCAGAAAAGTTATCTATATTAATTCAAATGAGATGCTGTTCATTAGTAAATGCATCAATTGATAACGGCTATGCCGATTTGTTTATATTTTTTAAATTAAGTTTTTTATTATCATTATATATTTCATCATCATCATCATATCAGCCGACAGACGTCCACTGCTGGACATAGGCCTCCCCCAAGCGTGGCCAAATTGACCGGTCCCGTGCGTCCCGCATCCTGCGGATCCCCGCAACCTAACCTGGTCATCGGTCCAACTGGTGGGATGCCAACGCAACATCTTCCGGTTCGCAGTCGCCACTTCAGAACTTTTCTGCCCTAAAGGCCATCCGTTCTGCGAGCAATGTGCCCTGCCCACTGCCACTTAAGTTTTTCTATTCTTCGGGCTATGTCGGTAACCCTGGTTCTCTTGTGGATCTCTACATTTCTGATTCGATCACGCAAGGAAACTCCGAGCATGGCCCTCTCCTCTCCCTTTGGGTGACTGTAAGCTTTCTGATGAAGCCCATTGTGAGCGACCACGTCTCAGAACCATATGTCATCACTGGCAACACACACTTATTACATTATTTATTTGTGTCAGCTAAAATCCATAATTTTGGTTAGTCAGTACATAAACTTATTTTTATGGAAGGAAAATCGGGAAAGTGGCTAGATTTAAAAAAATATATTAGTGTCCCTATGTATTTGCGTAGTTCAGTTTGGACAGAACAACATCTGTCGGGTCGGTTAGTATTGAAATAGACATTAACAACGCTGTAATACTAGTATGGTACAACACTTTTGCCGCTGTATACGTCTGTTTACCAACTTGCATTTATTTTACACTAGCTTCTGCCAGCGTCTTCGCCCGCGTGAAAATTATCCCAAAGGACTCCCGGGATAAAAAGTATCTTATATCCTTATCTAGGACATGGTCTACCCATGTGCTGTAATTCATCCAAATCAATATTTTAGGGTTCCGTACCCAAAGGTGTAGGTTAGGTATCCGGCTGTCTGTCTGTCACCAGGCAGTATCTCATAACCCGTGATAGCTAGGTACAGTTGAAATTTTCACAGATGATGAATTTCTATTGCCGCTACAACAACAAATACTAAAAACAGAATTAGAATATTAAAATTGAATAAAATATTTAAGTGCTCCCATACAACAAACGTGATCATTTTGCCGTTTTTTGCGGTAATGGAACGGAACCCTTCGTGCGCGAGTCCGACTCAATCTTGGCCGGTTTTTTTTATTGTAGATAGGCTCGCGCTTGACCACTATCTCACCTGATGGTAAGCGATGATGTGGTCGACGGTGGAGCGCACTTGCCTAGAAATAATCTATTCACTCTTGTTTTAAAGACCCCGAGTGTGAGTATCGGGTAACACAGACTCCGGCAGGGAATTCCACTCCTTAGCTGTACGCATCTATTCAACCATTAGGACGTAAAAAGGTAAAATAAACAGACAGAGTTACTTGAGCATTATTTTACAATACGAGTATGGATTGTAGTACTCAAAAAGAACTCCATATTATTAAAATAAGACCATGGTTCAACTGATGTCTTCGTCTCAAGCCCATACCAGAAGTCATGACAATGCAATGTTATGACTTCTGATATGGGTAACAATGTAAACGATAGGCAGAGAGGACTTCGGTTGTCATGATTATTCTTAAATCTTAACTTTTTTTACCCGACTGCCGAAGGAGGGTAATGTGTTTATCAGTCTATGTATGTATGTATGTATGTATGTATGTTTGTTCCCATATGGCGTTCCAGAGACCAAACGCGTTGACCGATTTTGATGATTCATACGTCAATCGATTCGTCTTAACCTTGCGAGTGTCATAGGCTACATTAAAATTGGAAAATAGAAAAATGGCGGCTTTTGGGCGCCATATTGTGGGGGGCCAATTTTATTTTTTCTTCCAAACCCATCGTGTGGGGTATCAAAATAAAGGGTTTTTAGAGGCGATTTCAAAAATATATAACACTTATATATTTAAATGTACCTAATTCGAAAAAAATGTTAACTAAAAAGTTATAAATAAAAAAGTTAATTAAAAAAATCAAAATACCCGACTGCTTAAAAAGCGAACTAAAAAGACGTAAACAAGAAGAAAATCATGCTGTGCAGTCGGAGGATACATCTGGTTTTGGTCAGCCAGCTCGCGAATATGTATCCTCCGACTGCACAGCATGATTTTCTTCTTGTTTACGTCTTTTTAGTTCGCTTTTTAAGCAGTCGGGTATTTTGATTTTTTTAATTAACTTTTTCTTGAATATAACCTTTTTTCTTAGAAGCCAGCCCGGAGACTTGGCTTGAGCACAGTTGATGACAACAAGCTTGCCTTATATTAAATGAGACTTCAACGAAACTGACGAAATAAGGCAAGCTATACTGTAGGTTCATGTCTGCCTAGTCCTTCGAGGTATACGGGTGAGATTTTATGATTTCCGTATTAGGATGAAGAAGATTATAAAACTCAGCCGAAAAACCGGTTATAACGATTTCCGGAAACAGTTTGTTTTTGAATAAGATGTTTAAATTAATTAACAAATTATGATAATTAAATGATTAAAACTGTCTGTTGGGCTTAATTAAAACAAAGACGTTCTGTTGAAAATCACGCCCTCTACCGCAAACAGTATAAACTAAATCAGCCTGCGGTAACCAAAGCTGACTAAAGTAAACGTTCCGTGATAGTGAACGTATACTCGCGAAGCCTCGACTACTATTATTTATTGTGCCTCGAAGCTGTATTGTTACAACAGCTAAGTAAGAGGCTCTCGGTTTTCTTAGTACAAAGTTTTCACGCCAGATGCCGCTGTAAGATATACGCAATTTTATGATTCCAATTAATTAGGTTTCAAATAAGTTGGCATTTTTTAAATATTTTTAAGATCCTATTGTTCTCTTCTTTAAAATATGAGGGATTAATAATATAATAACAATGATTTATTTAAAAGACAACTACATAGGTCCAATGATTAGTACTCGTAATAACTTGACATTTAATTGGTAGTAAACTTATTAGGCAACAATAAAATAACAAGAAGAAAGAGAAGAGAATGAGAGAGAGTTAATTAAAACAAATATTCTTATGGCATTATCATTTCAATTGTTTCACATATTGTCTGTGAGAAAATATGCAGAATTAGCATATGCCTCTTACTATTATATCTAGATTGGCATGGGAATATAACACAAAGAATGGGCCATGTTATTTTAATCAGTGCATCAAATGCCATATTTGAAGTCATTGTGTAAAACTGTGTTAGACTTTCTCCATAGAGCTTCAGAAATAAGTGATGTGACCATACATAACCAACTTCAAAAAGTCATACTGATTATATTACCATTGTGTTAAAATATATAAGACTGTTACAGGAGCTCTCGATTAAATAATAACAGACACTTGTATCTGTCTACGCTTGCCCATGGGCTCTTAGAGTAAGGTTATTTTCTTACTCCCCCAGGGCAATTATGTGGATACGGTGCACAATGATCACGTGTTGCCGTACACAGCGAGGCTCAGGGGAGTCCAGTGTCCCCAGGGATGTGACGCAGGCGGCGCAAAAAACAAACAGAGGAGGTTCCGGAGTGGTTTGAGTGAGGTAAAAAGCCCATCCTTTCCCCAAAATGCCAGGCGCCTTTTGAAGGTTGCCGCCGATAACAAAAAAAGAAGTCAATATATGGACGGATGACCATTCCTTACATCCTGAGTCTCCTCCGTATCTCGAAAAGCACGATAAGCTTTAGGGCTTGTCGTGATCACTACGTCACGACGTCGTCAAAGAGGAACGGAACGGAGTCGCGGCGCGGTGCGTGACGTGCTATTGCACGGTTCGGCAACGTCGCCGTGGAACGACGCGTAGTACGTCGTCGGAATCGGTACGTGGCGATGCACTCGCTCAGATGATGTTTAACTGTCCGAAATTACAAGAAACGAAACTATCGGTTGGCGTTGTTTCGTTCTGTCAGAAATGCTGAAAAATATACAAGGCACGACAACGTGTTACTTTGCGGTATCGTGGCCTGTACATTTACGCCACGATAACGTAACCGTCGGGACAAGCCCTTAGGTCCCGCCTGTCATTTGTTGAGATCTTTAACAGTCGCCACGGATACTCAAAAGTCAGAAAAGGGTATCGTGTTACCTAGTTACTGGGTTGTAGAGGTTAGATAGGTAGTAGTAGCTCTATGAAAAAGAAATACTGATGTTCAGCTGCATAAGCGGCTGCTTTCATTGCGCAATAAGGCTTATTACGCAATGAATTCGGCAAGGCTAAAGGCAATAGAGTATAAAAATCGACCAATCACATAGACGGAAATCCACATCGCGTCTTTTCATCTCGCATGTGATTGGTCGATTTTTCGTACTCTTTTCCCTTTGCCTTGCCGAATTCATTACGCCATAAGGCTGCTGATATGATTAGACCGGCTGGAAAAGGGTTGGGAGATTGATTAAGACTGTAAACCGGTCTAAAATATTAGAAAACACATTATATCATTATTTACGTAAGCGAAATAGCTTAGGAAATACTATAAAACGTATTTAAAGAAAAAAAGATTCACGAACCTAGTTCGCTGCTAACACCATCTATCTATCACCGTGAAACAGAACCGAATGAGTTCGATGTACAAAAAAAAATAGATTAATCAGACGAAAAACGCTAGTTACGTCGGCATGGTTTTTTTGTATGGGATGAGGCATCTGTATATAGTATTATATTATCTGTGGCTTAGGTAAAGCCATATCGCTTTCGTAAAGAAAAAAAAAAATATTTTTACACACAGAGTAAAAATCTACGAATGTGTTGGCCTAAACTGAAATCATTGAACCAGTTTCTCTAGTCATGTTTTATTTTTGGCAAGCGTTTTCTATAATTGTTTATTTAGGTAAAAACATGCAATCCCGCATTGTTAACACTCTAGAATCTGTGACCGTACTGGCTATTTTTGTTTTTACCATAATAATAATTCATCAATCATACAATCTTTTTTTTTCTACAACATAATTACAGTCATTGTTTAGTAAATTATAAAAAGCGTAATATAATAACAGCAGCAGTGGAGCTGGTGTGGTGGTGGAGCAGTAGTGGCCCAGTGGTAAAGGCCGCGACTTACAAGTTGTAGGTCGTGGGTTCGAACCCAGGCAGACACTTTACTTTGTGTAAATTATTTCATCACCACTTCTCTCAAAACGGTGAAGGAAAACATCGTGAGGAAACCGGCAAGTTTTAGAACCAACAATTCGAAGACATGTGACATCCACCAATCCGCAATGAACTCGCGTGTTAGATTACGGCCCGTTCCCTCTCACAGAGAGGCGGCCTTTGTCCCAGCAGCGGGCACATTAAAAGGCTGATGATGATAATGAATATAATTAATAAACATATTTATATTTTATCTATTTTTACCCGACTGCCGAAGGAGGGTAATGTGTTTATCAGTCTATGTATGTATGTATGTATGTAAGTATGTATGTATGTATGTATGTATGTTTGTTCCTATGTGGCGTTCTAGAGACCAAACGCGTGGGCCGATTTTGATAGTTCTTACGTCAAACGATTCGTTTTAACCACGCGAGTGTCACTGGCTACATGAAAATTGGAAAATAGGAAAATGGCGGTTCTTGGGCGCCATATTGTGGGGGCCCAAATCTTTTTTTTCTTCCAAACCTATCGTGTGGGGTATCAAAATAAAGGATTTTAAGAGGTGATTTCAAAAATATATAACACTTATATGTTTAAATGTACCTAATTCGAAAAAAAAATTAACTAAAAAGTTATAAATAAAAAAAGTTAATTAAAAAAATCAAAAAGCCCGACTGCTTGAAAAGCGAACTAAAAAGACGTAAACAAGGAGAAAATCATGCTGTGCAGTCGGAGGATACGTCTGGTTTTGGTCAGCCAGCTCGCGAAGATGTATCCTCCACAGCACAGCATGATTTTCTCCTTGTTTACGTCTTTTTAGTTCGCTTTTCAAGCAGTCGGGCTTTTTGATTTTTTTAATTAACTTTTTTTATTTGAGGCGAGTTTAATTCCTACATTAATATTATTTATTGGTTGGGGATATCAACCTGAACGTATTCTAATGAATATAATAACATAATATACAAACATAATATATTATAAAAAGCCTTGAAACACTATAAGGGTCTGCCAAGCTGAAAACATTAGTCCAAATAAGGAAGAAAGGAGCAGCCACTTCCATAACGCCGACTGGTTTTTTTCTATTGTCTTTAGTCCAAACATTGTTTATTTATGATTGCCTATCAAAGTGTTTACAAATTTTCCTCAATCAAACCTACAAAAAACCCATGGGTCACCGGGTGCTAAAATGAATAGAAGTCCTTGATGAGAACCTTAGGGAAGCCCAGAGTTACGGCGACTGGACACAATCTGGGTCATCGATTTAATTTGGACATAGAAACTTGTGAGTCGTGTTACAACTTATTTTTTTGTAAGTTCTTTGTTTTGATGTAGGTACCAAGTTAGGAAGGTGCCAAGTGCCAAACACTTGGCACAGCTTTATATTGTGGATTAAGGAATTGTGTTTTTTTGTGTGTGTTATTGTGGATTCATAATTATGTACTTTCTAAGTATATCTTGGACATCTCTGACAACGGTGAAGGAAAAAATCATGTGGAATTTAGTTGTGTTTATTAAAAGTTGGTGCTCCATTGGTGTAATTGCTGCAAAGAGTTCCTGTACGAGAATAAACGAATAAATAAATAAGGTGGTTTTTAACTTTTTAATACCAACTGTAATACTAGGATTTTTTACAAAAAAATACGTTATGTATGTACCTAATAGTGGTACAGAAAGTAACAATGCACCTGCTATGTTTTCTCTATGCCATTGGTTTTGGTTGACTGGTAGAGAATGCCTAAGGCATTACGTCCGCCATTGTACCTCTGTGCATGATGTTTTAAAAATACATAAATAAAATTGAGAAATTATCTTAAGATAAGCACTGCTTAACATTTAATGTTGATGCCATATAAGCTGCCTACTAATTTCGCTTTACGAATTCACCATCAAAGTCGAATATATTTCCTACCGGTAATGTTAGTAGAGCTCTATGCGTCGTGCTGGTTCGAACTACTTACAAGAAAAGCGTGAGTGTCATTGCGGCTTACAAACGAACAACCGTTGCATCAGACTTTACGCAATCAATTGCATGCAGTAAATATTATAAAATCATGATTCTTACACAACGTAAATGCATTGTTAGGGCTAGTATCTGATAGCCTGTGCAAGACCTTGCAAAAAATAATAAGGTTCCATTTTCAAAATAAACTTCTTAGTAATTCAGCCAGAAAAATTACGCTCCACGCAAAAAGATTCGTATTAATTATTTTTTTTTAATAATAATTTTAAAAGATACAGCGACTCAATCCATTCTCTGTTCGATACAAAAATGCTTGTCTTGGCCTTGCGCGAAGCACGTTGCAATACCGAAGCGCAATTCGGAAAACCCGCGTCTTGCAATACGAGTTCCCAGTAATTTACCAAAACATTTAATATTTCATGAGTAAAGTTTGTAACTTGATTAGCTACTTAAAAATAATTGTTTGGGAAACCCAAGAATTTATTAGAATGCTGTTATGCAGTTTACAAATAATAACAGCCTGCAATTTAATTATATTTTACTACATAATCAGGGCCTGTAAATGTAGTTTACATTACATAGAAGTGTTAGGAGTAAATGAAGCTTAAACAAAAAACCCCAGCTTATTTGATTAAACCGCAACATTATTTATTTTGCAAATACATAAAATAAAAATCAGTAATGCAAGTTTGTAGTCATATAATCTTAACGAACTAATCTTTTCTGCGCCTTTTTATTCTTTAGCTCAAGATAAAATCAAAACAAAAAACAGTCGGAAGACAGTAAAGAAGACGCAACTACCAGAGCCCAAAGTCATTGATCTTGCTTACATAACAGCGAGCCAATTGCAGTGGAGATGCCATAAAAAATGTAAACAGCTAGTACTGAGGACTATGCTTGATTTCCGTACAAGTACCAACGTCGTGACGTCATGGGTTCATCGCTCTCAACGCGGTAACATAGGCGTCAGTTTACAACCTCCTCTAGTTTGATTGATTATAAAGATACTCGTACTTGTAGTGAGACCTCTTTTTATTTTAATGACGTACCACGTCATTTACGTACAACGGCAACGTACGGTGAGAGCCGGCGGCATTTCTTCTTCGTTCATTCATGTTTGAATTGATTGTGCCGTACGAAATGACTCACTGGTAGCAATTATTTACTGCTTACGAGAAAGACGTTCTGAAAGAACGGTTTGTATACTTTCATTAGAAGCAAAAAGTAGCTGTATATTTTTTTTTGTATACTTACACACACACGCAACAACGGAAGAAGAAATCTTATCGCACCAACCCCAAATATGGGAACAGTGGACATGGGTGGAAAATAATTTAGACCAATTTAGACACACACACATACAATATACAAAACATGACACAGAGTGTCCGTGGAGTTTCATGCACGTTCTTCTTCATAGAGATTTACCTATGCTTGCGTATGCGCAACTAGCTTCATCTTTTACTTGACAATACAAAAGTATCTTTGAAATAAATGATTTGTTTTTGAAGAAAAAATTCAACGTGATTGTATAATTATGGTCGTAACATTGTTGATTAAATGAAGGAGTCCTTTCTGTATTTATACATCACAGATTACCTAACGTTGTAAATCTTTATTACCAATTTTGATCAAGTCAACACAGCTACTCTTATGTAAAACTATTCCAAATACGATCAATTCGTTGCAATACATAGTTAGATATGCTCGATTGAGAGTGATTTGCTTTACTGTGCCAGTTACGTATTTAATGAAGACAACATATACTACATGATAACTAGAAATATACAAGCTTACATACACGAAAAAGTACGTAAGTTTACATATGTCTACAAGCTACTTTTTATCCCGGAAAAAGTAAACATTATACAGAACACGGATATTCGAAACTTTGGTGTTATTTTAATTTAGTATCGATATTATGAAAACATATAATTGTAGTAGGTGCTATTGTTTTTTTTACTTTATTTTAAATAATTTAATATATCATCAGCAACCTTTTTAATGTTTCCACAACCGGGACACAGGCCTTCTCTCTGTGAGAGGGAATGGGCCGTAATCCACCACGCGGGCCTAGTGCGGGTTGGTGGATGAAGAACCAAAAATTCAAAGATGTGTGATCTTTGAATTTTTGGTTCTAGGTCATGCCGGTTTCCTCACGATGTTTTCCTTCACCGTTTTGAGAGCAGTGGTGATGAAATAATTAATACAAAGTAAAGCGCCTGCCTGGGTTCGAACCCACGACCTACATCTTGTAAGTCGTGGCCGTTACTACTGGGCCACCACTGCTCTTATATGTAGTATATAGTGATTATAGAAAACACAAATAGGTAGGTATTCTTAAATATTGATGCGTGAAATTACAACTGCGGTCTTGAGCCAATCTTTTATAGTTTGGTTTACGCGGGGAACAGCCAATGCAAAGAGTGTCTTCTAGATGAGGACTGTTAATCTCGAACGGAATTTGCTTTTGAATAGGTAGGTAAGTTTCTTAAAAATATTCGACGGTCCAAGTTCTGACATGTCGCGGTACGGACATGGACCGCGGAGCTTGAACCCTATTCTCGATACCGGTGGTTTTTATATCATAACTAGCTTGTGCCAGCGGCTTCGCCCGCACGACAGTTGAAAATTATCCCAAGGGTATTTACTCCTGGGATAAAATGTATAAGCTATATTACTATACAGTTTAATCAAAACCGTTCAGTAATTCTTGCGTGAAAGAGTAACAAACATCCATCTAAACTTCTGCATTTATAATATTTAAAATCAAAATCAATTTTTTTTATTTTACGTAGGCCTACATGGGCACTTATAAAACGTCGACAAAAGGCGCACGGTTCGGGTTGGGCGTTTCCTATGGAGAAGAACCGGCAAGAAACTCCACGATTACTCTTTAAAAAATATGGTTTGTTTTTACAATATTTCCATGTTACAGCATTACTTAGATATGGGAGGACAACGTAGGCCCGACAATAAAACGTTAGAAACTAAAAATAAAAAGTGAAACGAGATAAAATGTTATCAAATGTTATCAAGCAACTAGAAATCTAGAAGGCCTACAATGTCACACATTCACAAAACAATCGGTAAAAGCATCTATACAAAGGTAAAAAAAAAATGTATAACAAGACTAATTAATAATAAATAAATGTATAAAAGATTCGATATAGGATATGGATCTAGGATATTTAAACATATTATTTATATGTGTAAACAATTAACAAATGAAATAATAACTAGAAAGTCCATTCATAAAACGTTTTAGTCATCGCTATTTTAGTTTAATACAAAACTTGAAAACTCACACTAATACATAAATGAATATCACATAACTTAACTTACACATACATAAGAATATTTACATAATATGTTTATCATAACCAAGCTGAGTCACCCAACTCACCCACATTTCCTAACTCTTCTGACTAAAATGTTATTTCTGTTAGTCCTCAACTGTATCGGGCCAAGGACACTGTTATGTATGAATGATTGCAGTCATTTGCTTCCAAGAAAGAATAAAGATATACAAAAGAATATTTACATGAATAATTTACAGTTGCAGCTGAAGGTCTGTAAGAAAAACAGTAAAATATTTACGGTAATAAGTTGGGTTTTCCTAAAAATCATGTTACTCCAATCGATTTATTCCATTCTAATACCAAAAAATAATACCACTGGTATTTGTTTGAACTCATATTTGTTTTTTATACCGAACGGATACCACACTTTAAATAATTAAATTGAATGTGCGAACGAATACCAACAACTTGAATTTGGTGCAGACAGCACAGTCAAACCTAATCAAATGTATAGGTTTTCAGATATTTGTATGTGATCGTAATATAGTACTAACATTAACTATTGTTTTAGTAATTGGACAGTGAACCTGTTAATATAAATTAAGAGTTGATTTTCTGAGATATTTTTTATTTTATTGACTGTAAGTAAATTGTTCTTATTTTGATGTAGTTGCAAAAAAATATTATTCAGATCTGAATAATATTTTTTTACATTTTAGTTAAAAAATACATTTTAGTTCCTCCTTGTATAGATACAAGGAGGAACTAAAATGTATAATTAAGTTGATTATTAGTCATATTTTATTATTGGATAGACGTTTGCTTACTTTTATTATTTTGGATATAACTGTTTATTTTTTTCAATTAAATACAAAGCATTTTTACTGACTGTACCTTATATCTTTGTACTTGTTTTTGGTATTCGTTTAAACCATGGTATCCGTTCGGAATGCAAAAGAAAAATGATTTTATACAAATACCAAAAGTATTAGTTTTTGGTATCAGATCTATCACTAATTTCGGTCCATGAGAACGTCATCGTTTCTGTTTAGATTAATTCTAAAATTCTAAAGACATTCCCTGGAAGAATGATTACAATAATATTTTTACTCAAGGAACACTTCATATCAATATCATGTGCTGTGCTATTAGTGTAGTTCAATACTTTTATCCCGGCAAATGCAAGACTCCTACAGCACGGACACCAAAGCGAAGTTACGGGAAATAGGCTTAAATACAGTCAAAATCTTATGTTTCTTTGATAACATACTTAGATACAGACAGACATTAGCTATTAAAATATGATTACCTAAAAGTACCCAAGTGGCGACACAGCATCTCTATTAATACATGATCTACTTTCAAATGCAGATGACATTTCACGATACAACAGCGTCTCAACAACAACTCGAGTACATACAGTACTACTGACATTATTTGGCAACAAACCACACGCAAGTTCATTCAATAGAGCATTGAAGTCATAGAAATGGTTCAGCGAACTCTTGCGCAAGTGCTGCGTTCGTCAGCGTGCATTGCGCCCGCGCAGGTCCGGCTCGCAGCTCGCTGGAAAGCCCGTCTTGTGCAAGTCACTGGTGCACAAATGCGCAGTGACGAAAAACACAAATTAACAGAATTAAATCCTGTTTCTAATTAGCAACAACTAGATACAAGAACGAAACATTTTCAAAGTATTTATACAATCTTGGTTGATTCATTCGCGATTGCGTTTGCAATTTTGATAATATGTATGCTGTTACATAAAATAACCCAACTGGATTAATTCCTTAATTAAAACTATCCCTATAACCCCCCCCCTCCCCCTATATTATCCCTATTATTAACTATTCCTTATTATTTGTTTTATAAAATTGTTTTGCATGCCTTAGGTATAAGGATCACTTAATATTATAATAACATCTGTATCTTGTACCTACTTTATGTGCAAATAAATCATTATTCTGTTCTTTTCTAATAATGTTAAGAAAAATACACACTAATACGTTTTTACCCAACGAGGCACTGCACTGTGACTAAATCTAGACAACAGCAAAACCCTACGTAGCGAGCAGAAATGAGTGCTCCCAAGCAAATCCTATTACGAATTATGAGCGTTAAGTCCTTGCACAACACACTAAGCACAACGGGTGGCAAATCGCATTAACATAGCGTTACATAACAAATGCATTTTAATGACACAAACATTATTATCATTGTACCAATACGTATGCATATACGTGCGACGCGTTGAAGTCTTTTGTACTGACATAATTGGTGGTATAATCTTCTACTTATAAAATTATGTCAATGTATGCAGTAGCTGCTCTGGGAACTAAACCGTTTATAATTTATGATTATATCATTTATTAATATTTAATAAGATTTTATTTTTACGTATTTTATAGAGCTATTGGATAATACAGTGCAGAGCAGTGGTGGCCCAGTGGTATCGGCCGCGACTTAGAATTTATAGGTCGTGGGTTCGAGCCCAGGCAGGCGCTTAACTTTGTTTAAATTATTTCATCACCACTGCTCTCAAAACGTTGAAGGAAAACATCGTGAGGAAACTGGAATGTTCTAGAACAAAAAATTCGAAGACATGTGACATCCACCAACCCGCACTGGGCCCGCGTGGTGGATAACGGCCCATTCCCTCTCACAGAGAGGAGGCCTGTGTCCCAGCAGTGGGAACATTAATAGGCTGATGATGTGTGGATAATAAACAAATTGGACAACAGCCAGTTTCTTGTGTTTTTCTTTTTGTGTCGGCCATCAAGACAAATTAAAGTTTTTAAGATTACATCAACTTTAAAACTGTTACTGTTGAGATTCCAAATAAATCCAAAAATCCAATCGTCTTGCCTTGTCTGCCATCCCAATTTAATGAATCCAGCTCAAAGCACGTCTTTTTCTTCCAAACATATGTTACAGCCGTCATCTCAGTGTTTACTTTCTTTCTACCGTTGTTAAATTTTTTACACTATGTTTTCGTATTTTTCTTTTATCTACTTTTCATTAGGGTTCCGTACCTAAAGGAACTAGAACCTATTGTTGTCACTAACGTGTCCGTCTGTCACACAGGTTTTACAGCCAAACGGTTGGAGCTATAGTCTTCAAATTTTCACTGTATAAGTATCTTGTTGACCCAAAGCCGTACAATTTTTTTTAATGTTTGTATGCTTTTTCTTTCTTATACACTTACCCCTCGAGTAAAGGTCTCGTTGTTTAGAGCTCGTAGAGTAGATAAATATTGTATTTTTTTGTTTTAAAAAACTATTGGAATACAAAGGAAGGAGAATCCATTAAAGTAAGCTTTTTTACAAAATTTTGTTCCGAATAATTTTTAACTTTTCATCGACTTATTAACTTGAAATTTGGTGATACTGTTTCTTATTACGTATTTTTTACTAACAAATACCAATATATTGATAAATCTGATATTTTCTTAGAAATTTCCTCATGTTTCCTATGACAACCAACTTAATTTTGCGCGTATAGATCCCTAAAAGAGCGTAGTCCGACACGCACTTGGTTGGTTTTTAGGGTTCCGTACCCAAAGGGTAAAAACGGGACCCTATTACTAAGATTCCGCGATCCGTCTGTCTGTCTGTCTGTCCGTCTGTCACCAGGCTGTATCTCATGAACCGTGATAGCTAGACAGTTGAAATTTTCACAGATGGTACGAAACCGTTCGTGCGTGAGTTCGACTCGCACTTGGCCGGTTTTTAGTATACTCTTTTATAGACGGATTGCCATAAAAGAGATACACACATAACACTTTTCTTGTCACAAGCTCGTATAGTTAAGAGAAAATTGTCTATGATGATAGAATTGGTAGATTGGCTATTTTTTCAGAATAGGTTCCATTAGGTATTAAAAACTTGTATTGCATGCCGTATAGTACAGTAGAGGGTCAAAAGTGCAGTCTCACTCTCCCAAAGCTCAAGTGGCTAGTTTTTGTAGAAGTTAAATTATCCACAACTGATTTAATATTTTGTATTGAAATTAAAGTATAGATTATTCCTACTAACCGCGAAAAGTTGAAATACAAAAATATTTCCTTTTTTGTTTTGGTAGAGTGTGACTGCAATTTTGACCCTTATAGTACAATGTATCGGGGTTTTAATTACATAATATTTGCCCTATTTTCCAAGTCATGTTCTCGAACTCGTATCCAACTCGATACATCAAATTCAGTAATAGCTTGTTATTCATTGACATTAATCGAGAGTTTTATTTGTTGTCATGGTTACTGAGGGTCCTTCAAAACAACTTGGAATTATTGAGTTTTAACAAAAACTGTTTTTTACCCGACTACGGTGAAGCCCAAAGGAATGGTTATAAGTTTAGCAGTCTATGTATGTATGTTTGTATTTACGTATGTTCCTCTGTAGCGTCTAAAATATTAATCCGATTTGGATGAATATGGTGTCAATCGATTGGTTATTATCGTCGGATAACATAGGTTAAAAAAAGAACCGTAGTCGGGTTACAGTTTTTAATTAAACTTTTTGCTTGTTAATTTGTAAACTTAAACTATTGTTTGTTTTCATAGATAAGATAAGATATGATCATTTCTTTCTCCAAAACATGAGTATACACACACATGGCATTCAAGATGTGACATTAAATATATCACTGTCATGTTTTGCGTCAACGGTGTACAAATATAACAAGTAAATATATTTACAAACTTATCCATTATACAAAACAATCAATCATCCAAATTAGAACTTAAAAATAAAATAAACTACAGCATAGTGTCATAAACTCATCAAAGAAATGTTTATAAAATTAGTCAATTAAATGTTAAAGTAATTAGAAATAAGATCTGGATATTTCACTCAAGTCATATTAATTTATCAGTCAACAATTCGTCAGTGTTGTAATACTTTCTCTAACAAAAGGCGTTTTAAACTACTTCTAAACTTTTCTGTTGTGTATTCCCTCCAATATTTTGGTAATGTATTATAAATAATTGGCGCCATACAGAACATACTTTTCCGCAATAGTGCTGTCCTAGATCTAGGAACGTAAAGTTTGCTATTGTCGCGTCTATTTCGAATTACTTTATCTGACAATAGGGGAAATAAGTGTGAGTTCGATCTGACAAACATAATGATCTGATAAATGATAAATGATTTTATTTCTGTAAGTTGGTTTGTACAAACACTTTTACATGTCGATCATATTTTTAAAACTAGATGAGGTCGGCGTTTCCTGTCTGACTACTCTGAGAAGAAAGGCCGAAACAAACTCAGAGGTCACAGTCTCTTTTAAAGTCCAGACAAAATCTTGGATAGATCATGTGAAGACCATGTAGACTGATGTCTGAAATGGTCTTTTGAGGAAAGAACCAGCCAGATTGAGTGGACCTGTACAGTCAGTGCACGCATTCGTCAATAACCGTGCAGCTCAACTCAGAATTTAAGGAGCTCAACGAATTGACGAACAATACCAAAGAAGGGACATTCGGGTAGGCCACATAAATACTCAAACTGCCAGACCATGATTAAAAACTAACTAAGATAAATTAAAATTAAAATTAAAAAAAAGAATAATCCACATAGTCTTCACATTCACAATAATTAAAACAAAATAATATAATACTTTAAAAAGTAAATATTCTTGTCATAGCAAAAAAAAAAAAAAAATCTAAATTAACGGTGCAAAATAAAAATTAAAAAAAAAACAAATTTATTGGAGCAGTTCAATCCCAAGCCTTTTTGTCCTCAACGTAATCTTTAATGTTATAAAATTGTAAAATGTACAAGGATGGTAAGGTATTTTTATTTTTGTTTTGGCATAGTCTATCTTGACTCTATCTGCTTAAAGCTCCAAATTACCAATCAAAACAACCTAATCGAATCGATTTACATGAACAGCCTACTTACCATGTAAATGTTTTTCGGCAATATACTTACAAAACTGCGAGTAGAAGTTACTGGGTCATCGTGCCTTATTAGAAAACTATGGTCCTGAGAAAGTAGCTTATTATCTTGATATGGAAGGGTGGGCTCCAACCATGTGGGTGGCTTAATGTCTTGTTACCTAACAATAGATATGTATGTATGTGACAACAGTTGTTTATATACAAAAGTATAAAAGTCAGGTGTGGTATATAAAATGTAAAATAAACAAACTGGATAAACCAGCATATTTCCTCTGATATTTCAGATTAGCACCCTAATTGCGTATCTGTTATAAAAGCACAAAGCACACTCCTTCTTTTTCATTTTGATAACTCAACAATATTCATTGACTGATTTTTGAATATATTAATCAACTAGCTTCTGCCAGCAGCTTCGCCCGTGTGTATATCGGAAATTATCCCAAGGGATCATATCCCGGGATAAAAAGTCCATTGTGCTATTCCAGAATATAATCTATCTGCGTACCAAATTACATCTAGATCCGTCCAACCGTTTGAGCGTGAAGAAGTAAGAAACATACAAACACACTCACAGACTTTCGCCTTCATAATATTACTAGCTGTTCTCCGCGGCTTCGCTCCCGTGGGCCACCACAGAGGACCCGTTTTCGGGATAAAAAAATAGCCTATGTTACTCAGGAATAGCGTAGCTTTCTATTGGTGAAATATTTTTTATTAGTTTCGAAGCCTATTCGGTACAAACAAACAAAAAAATTTTTCCTCTTTATAATATTATATCCTTTTTTTATTTACATGCTTATTGAATAGATTTTTAAATATTTAATAAAAATAAAACTTAAAAAACTATATTATATTATTATTATAGTATATAGATTATAGTGCGAAGTTTGAAAGTGTGATGAATGTAAGGGAAACAATCCGTACCCTACTCTTTAAACTTACACAATTAGGGTGCAGGTTCTATAGAATCTTCACCTTCCTGCCCTCGTCCAATATTACTTGGAGTCAGCGCAACACGTTTTCTTCTTTCATACCGTCCTGTTCACCGTCACGCTGTTACTGATTCCCTTTTCTTTCATATCACTCTTAAAACAATCTATCCATATTTTCTATAGCCTTACCCTCCCTCTCCATCCATCCACATTTTTATATTCATCTTTATGTAACATGCATATAGAATAAAATAAAATATTAATTTAGAAAATATTTAACTTAGTTTTACACATTTAGTACAAGAGTTTGCCCATCATGAAGGATGGGTCAGATTCGTTATGCAGTGGGCAACAGTGGACGGGAACCATCGCCGGGGAAGGCCTAGGAAAAGCTGGCGTGACGACTTAGAGCTTTACGACGAATAGGACGGAGATGGCAACACACTGGAAAGATTATGAGGGCAAGATTTTTCCAGCTGTGGGATAACACAGATTAAATAAAAAATACAAGAGTATAGTCATATAAGCGTCAAAAGGAGTCAGAAGAAATTACTATACCATAAGCACCAGCAGCAGAGAGCAGTGGTGGCCCAGTGGTATCGGCCGCGACTTACAAGTTGTAGGGCGTGGTTTCGAGCCCAGGCAGGCGCTTTACTTTGTGTAAATTATTTCATCACCACTGCTCTCAAAACGGTGAAGGAAAACATCGTGAGGAAACTGGCATGTCCTAGAACAAAAAATTCGAAGACATGTGACATCCACCAACCCGCACTGGGTCCGCGTGGTGGATAACGGCCCATTCCCTCTCGCAGAGAGGAGGCCCTATTAATGTTCCCAGCAGTGGGAACATTAATAGGCTGATGATGTGATGTGATAATGTGAAGCACCAGCTACTTCCAGTAGTTTTATAAGATATGGGTCATGTGATATATAATAAGATTTCATTATTAAAATTTCAAAAGTTAATATATTATTGTTAGTTATTGTAAAATTAAGTGTCCGCACATGAACTTTATTTATAATACTGTTTGTTCCGTTCCCACAGACAAACCGTGAAAACGGTTTTGTGGGGCATAGTTCTTAAGTTAAGAAGTTGTAAACTTGTACTTTAATAAATAAATAAATAATAAAATAATAATCTTCAGTGAAAAGGTTGTTCTTATTCATGGGTACTATCAACACACTCTAATACTTTACACTATTATTGTTAGACCTTAATACCTATAGACAGAGTTTTTCACTAGAGTAAAGGAAACGGACGAAGCAATCATTCCAATTGTTTTGTTTTGATGCTATAATATTGTTGTTAACATTGAAATATATTAGTTTAAGTAAAGTGTTGTCATATTTTTGTACGGATGTTTTGATTGTTTTCAGGAGCAATCTGTCCCACTAATCAGGTGCTTCATTATCTCAATAAGTCCGATAGGAGGAGAACAGCTCTATTATTTTCTGTTAGCTTTGACTAAAACATTGTATGATATAAACCTACCACCTTATTCCCTGTATTTGGCGTAAATCCAATACGTAAACTTCACGGTGAAATAAGGAGTGCTTGTGATGTCAGTTTTATACTGCTTGGAACATATTACTATGATCTTTAGAATTCTAAACAACGTCCTTACCTTTGCAAGAATGGTACACATACACAACTTACATGCGATGTACAACATAAATAGAATTTCTTAACACTTCATAAAAATACATAGGCACATAGAAGTTAGCATCCACTGCATGTATCAAATGGATGACATCAGTAACTTAATGTCAGTATTCAGCTTACGTTAACAATACAGATCCGCTAAGACGACCTCAAAAACCCATATTGCCAAACTTCTACTCGGAACATGAATGAACTAAGGGTTGATCAATGTTATGGCGGACGTCATAGCCTCTACCAAGATAGCTACATGATAGACGTTATGCGACAAGATAAAGGTCAGTTTGGTCGGTCGTTTCTTGATCTGGGGTATAGTGGTAGGAGGCTGCGTCGATCGTCTTACAAAATCGGTCTGCGTGCATCTTTGCGTTGGTCGAAGTATAAAGCGACGTTGTGGTAGAAGTGGAAGTCATTCGGACGCAGACAGTGCGCCGGTAAACTTGTGAAAATTTAATCATTTTAAATAGTTTTAGTGACAAACAAGGAGTGAAGAACTCAAAAGTAAGTTTAAAGTGCTTCTAAAGTTCGGGTTCGACGGTTACATCACAGGATTTGCGGTGAAGGAAACGAAACAGATATTTTGCGGCACAATAACATACTCGTTATAGAATTTCTCTTTCAATATCCGACGGAGAAAAGCAACTACCGCTGCGTCTAAGCACATTCATTACGTAGAAATGGTGTAACATCTCATATTAGCATCGTAATCATTAGTTTGGTGTGCGGATACATAACAGTGATTTAATAGTTACAAAATTTATTGAGTTAAATTTTATAATCAATTGTAATCAAAACTTAGTAGTACGCCTAAGCAAAAAAAAAAACAATCGGAAATGCCGGCAATTCCCAAATTTTGAGCATTGTTATAGCCAAATATATTTAAAAATAAAGGCTGGTCTAATTAAAAGATTATCATACAATGAGAGTAGTTTCCCAAGTAAATGATCCTCGCGTAAACTTTCACTTTCCGGTAGGTTACTTGTGCGCCCGCGCCGGTCTCAACCACAACATCAGGAATATGTAAAACGTTGCATAACAAAACCATGCCGCACTTAGCAGAATGGCTTATACCATTTCCGTAATCACTTTTCTCCCTTTTGATTCTAGTCAAACTCGTGAATATTTGAGCTTACCATGTAAGGAAATATTCTAAATATAACACAGCCTTAGAGTAGTTATCATCTATAGAAACAAATGTGTGTTCAAATTTATAAAAAAATCTTAACACTTTTCTTTACACTCAGTGTACTCGTAAGTACTGTTGCAGCAGTTTTTTTTTTAAACCATTAATTTAATGTTGATGTTTTAATTCATTATCACATCCGACGTGCTCAGGACTACGTTGCACGCACATGACTTTCAAACACAGCTAGCATCAGATCACAAGCCTTTCAAAATGCTTTTCTTTTGTTTTCTATATGTCATGTGCGGACGCGCTCTACTAACCGCGTAGTCTAAAAAATTACGGAAATATAAAAATGTCAATTTTTGCCTGATTATGCTGTAAGGTATTGCATAAAAACAAACAAGATAGAATAATATCGGAAGTTATGTAATTGTTATTTATCGACGGTTACCGAATTTGTGACGCATCGCTCGGACGCACGCGGCTTGCCAACGAGCTGTTTGTCCCAGTTTAGCTCGACACCACGACACTGACACCAATATTTGGCTTTCTTTCATAACATAAGACAAAAGTTGACCTCGAAAACGTAATATAATGTGCTAAACTTACGCGTGATCCCGCCTGGAATCACAATTATTAATCCAATTAACTATCTCTATTCTCTAGATTAGTAACATTTTTCTTGTATTTTTTTTTCGTATTATTGTCCAGCTAAACATAACAGGAAATTAAAATAATTAACGTTAGTGTTTACAAAATACGATATTAGTCAACCATGATACGTAGATCCGTACTTAGTTAGCTCTATATACATCGTGTGAGAGTGCTTTCGCGGCCCCACACGCCTCGCAGTGACCGCAGCCGCCGCTCCGCTGACGTTATGGAGCCTTACATAACAACAGACTGTCTGCGAAAGTAAAAGTGATTCTTCGCTTGCAGTTTCGAAACAATGACATGCTTTACAAAATAAGGATCAAATGACATCAGCGTTTTGATAGTTTAATTCGTTTTTGTTACAGAACATGCGGTGGACAACGGTTACCTTTTTATTGCTACCGATAATATTCGCGAGTACGAACGCGGAATGGTCATGGGGAGGAGACACGGGCACCAAGTCTGCAGACCAACCCGAGCAGAAATCTACAGCTTTATTAGAAGGAGAACAGTTACCCGAAGCTCAAGAGAAAAACTTTGAATCGAACAGCACCGTGCTTGATGATATTGTTGATGAGCTAGTGAGCAATAAACAAGGCAGAAGTCTGGGCGGCTTCGACGATGTGTACAGCGATCCCACGATCAAGGACGCCTTGGACGCAGGAGATGACGCTGAAGCTAGGAATCTGATCAAAGGAAGATTGTGTACTCTGGGTCTCATACAAGTACGTATCAAAATATAACTCTGTAGTTACTACGATTAGATAAGACTATGGTGTATTTTTATTTTCATTCATAGGTACATAAATTATTGTTCTAACGTTAATTAATTTAATCATTTCAGTGTGAAGATGAAGACTCGCAAGAAAAACGCACATACCTATCACCAGATGAAGTAATTTATGCCCAACCCGTCGACATCAAGCCTGTTGGTAAACCAATTGCATCAATTCAGGTCCGCGGTCCTCCCAGACATTACGGTCCTCCTCAGCCTATGCCCTACCCTCCGCGTCCCGGGAAATACCCTCCTAAGAGAATCGGATATGGTGGCAATGTCAGGCCCGGTTTCTCAGAAAAATATGGCGTAGCGGGTGGCAATTTCCAATTCTCTCAGTCTCAAAGCAGTTCACAATTCAACGGACACGAATCTAACTTTGTTACCAAACCACCCATTTACCACCAAGCAACCCAAGGACCCTATGCTTATGAGAACACTAAACCTTCTTACAACAAAGGTTCATCTGCACACTCCGGTTCCAAAACAGATTCCGTTGTACAACAGCACATCCATCACCATTACGTGCATGACGCAGACAACAAAGACCCCAAAGTTATCATTAAACCAGTTGCGATCCCTGTTGGATCTGTCGGTCAATTGAATTCACAAAGTCTTAGTGGCCTAAGTGGTAGTTATGGGTCGCACTCACAAAATTCTGAAATCCTAACTGCAGGAGTTGATGATTATAGTAGCATTACTTCGGGTGGTTTCAAGCCCATGTCCGGCGGGTTTTCTTTAGATCAACAGAACAAGCCGATCTATGAATCTGATACAATTTATGGATCAAATTTCGGACACAATTCTAACAAAGTTGGCTACAGTGGTAGTGTTTTGAATCAAGGTCTACCAAATCAATACACCAACAACGCTTTCGAAGATCAAAAGTTTGGAAACAGTCTTGGTGGTTACGCTTCTCAGAATTCTGAATTTTACAAGAAAGAATTACATGTAGGAGGATCCCAGAATAATCTTTACAGTCAAGGACCGGCAACTTTCGGACAAAACAACGCATTTTCTGAAAATTATCACGAAGCCAAAGCCCAAGGATTTGAATGTGTATGCGTACATTATGATCAATGCCCAAGCCAAGAGGTGATTGGACGCAGAGATGACTTGTACTTACCAATTGACCCGCGTAACAAAGGCAGTGAAATCGTTGCGTTAACTGAAGAACAATTGGACAGTTTGAACAAAACTGATGCTACTACAACCGCTGAAAAATCGCTAAACGCTACAGAAGCAAAGAACTTAAGCAAACGTGAAACTAAAGAAGATATTCCTGCAGAAGCTGAGAAAGAAGCTGAACCGGTAAGCATTAAACCTTTTATAATAGTTATCTATAAGTTATACATCGCAAGTTAAGCTTTATCCTGGAATCATTTTAACAATACCTCTCCTCTTCCTATTCTCAGCACTCACCTATAGGAAATCCTAAAACCAATTAAATATATTCGTGATTTTTATTCATCATATCTAAAAGCCTGGGGTAACACTGTTACACTTGGATTAAAATTATGATACATATTATATAATTAAATATCAAAATCTAATGGAACAGTTACAAAAGATATACTAAACAATGGGCACTGACACATTATCTAACATTACATTAAATTATAGTTTCATTTATTGATATAAGTAAATATCACTACAGCGCTTCCGTCGATTGCCTGGCTTCAGCGATCATGGCGGTATTGACTACAGACATGTGCAGCCCACGTTTGGTATCTCTTTTTCCTTGCCCCCCGGCACACCCGGTAATCCCAGTCAAACTAATCATCACCCGTTTAATTCCCAACTCCTTCCTATCAATCGTGCTATCACAGCAGGCGGTATTAATCTAGGAGTAGCGGTAGTAAATCCGCTACTATCTATTCAAGTAACTAAAGATGAAGAAGGGCAAAAGGTTTATAAACCACTTGTTCATTTGCACGTTACACCAAGCCATGAGAAACTTACGGCAGTTACTCAACTTTTCGAAGACAAAAAGGCACTTTTGCTAAACAAGCATCATCATTACCATATGTTTCATCCCCCGACATACCCTATTCCTCCAAGGTATCCCATACATTATCCTGTGCACCCAGTACCCTTTGCACCGGTCTACCCTCATCCTCCACACTATGGATATCCACCTCATCCACACCATCCTACATACTCACATTATATACCCAATTATGAAGAACATCCTCATCATCTACCCCACCACGGGCCTCCCCATCACCCTCCACACTATGATGGACCACCCCATCACTCTCCACACTATGATGGACCACCCCATGACCCTCCACACTATGATGGACCACCCCATCACTCTCCACACTATGATGGACCTCCTCATCATCCACCACATTACGATGACGGTCCTTTAGTTTACTCCCCAAACTACGCGGATTACGAACCACTTCACTACAAAGAACATAATTCTATACCTGAACCTTCAGAAGGTTTTGATGATTACTATGATGAACAAGGTAGAAATAACGGTGCAGATGAGGATTATGCTCAGGCTCAACAAAGAACCTCAAATAATTACGATAGATCCGAAAAAGTTACTGATGATGCTGATCTGGGTAGTCAAACGAACCGTTCCGCTTACTCCCGCTCCTATAACTTTCCTTCAACCTCTCCTCGGGAAAACCGGGGATACCAAACAATCCGATTTCCTGACAATCGGAAGAAGAGGGAAATCGATGTAGAAAATATGTCCATAACTATTCTAGAGGTAATTCATGCACATTTCTTAAATTCCTCCTTTGCACCGCGTTTTAATATTTGGCTTGTAGATGTTTCGACCATTCTGTTCACGTAAAAAGCAATCGTTTTAATGGATGGCTCAAGCTCAAGCATCAAGTTCTAATCTTGTTTCTGTTTTGTTTTTAGCGTCAAGGTTATTTCGGCCGACCTCCAGTTCAGCAGTGCAGACAAAACCAAGTGTGCTGCCGTCGTCCCCTACAACCTCAGGCTGCTAACAAGGGACAGTGCGGCATCAGACACTCTCAGGGCATCAATGGCAGGGTCAAAACTCCTTCTTACGTAGACGGAGAGAGCGAATTCGGAGAGTACCCATGGCAAACAGCTATTTTGAAGAAGGACCCCAAAGAATCTGTATATGTCTGCGGAGGCACACTCATTGATGGTCTTCACATTATGACTGCCGCTCACTGTGTTAAATCGTAAGTACCTACAGTCATTTTATTTTTTAAATGTTTATCAAGATCAATTGCCTAGATACAAAATTAATTTCAGCAGTTCATAGGAACCTATCTAAAACATTGATCAAAGTTTAAAATTAACCTTTCTCATTTCAGATACAAAGGCTTCGAGTTAAGAGTGCGGCTAGGCGAGTGGGACGTGAACCGTGACGTGGAGTTCTACCCTTACATTGAGAGAGACATTGTTTCGGTCCACGTTCACCCTCTTTATTACGCCGGCACTTTAGATAACGACCTCGCTATCTTAAAGATGGACCACCCGGTCGAATGGACCAAATATCCCCACATCAGCCCCGCTTGTCTGCCCGACAAGTACTCCGACTACGCTGGACAACGATGCTGGACCACAGGATGGGGCAAGGATGCTTTCGGAGATAATGGAAAGTATCAGAACATCCTGAAGGAAGTTGATGTACCTATTCTATCACACGGCCAGTGCCAACAGCAGCTGAGGCAGACACGTTTGGGCTACAACTATGAACTGAACCCCGGTTTCGTGTGCGCGGGAGGTGAGGAGGGCAAGGACGCGTGCAAGGGTGACGGCGGCGGCCCCCTGGTGTGCGAGCGCAGCGGCACGTGGCAGATCGTGGGCGTGGTCTCGTGGGGCATCGGCTGCGGCCAGCCCGGCGTCCCTGGCGTCTACGTTAAAGTTGCTCAATACTTAGACTGGATCGCGCAGATCACCGGGAAGTTTTCGAATTATTGAAAAGGACGATGCTACGGCAATCATTGAATATGATGTGTATTTAAAACGAACTTGTCGACGCCTAAACTGTATAAGCATCATATATAAATTATTTTTATGATCTAGATGTAACTACTTATTTAATATTTATTACTTTTAAGCTTTGGATGGTAATATCCAGAGAAACCGAGTAATTGCGTATGCAGATTTTTATATTTAAAAATAAACTGATTGATAAGAAAATAAAATTTTCGTATAATTTATCACACCACACGTTTAAAATTTTATAAACTTTTTCAACAAACAATGCTGGCCACTAGCATTGTGCACTTGTCATTGAGATTTAACATTATCTATAATGCGTATGGGAATCAAAACAAAACATTATAACGATGTCACATTGCTGAGCTCACTTCACAGAGTACTTTTTTATATGTGGCTCACTTGACATTGTTGAAATGACTGCCCGAGGTAAAGCCAAAGGAAATGTACCAAAGTTCAGTGGTGCTGTTGATGCAGCAGGTTTCACTCTACCGGAAAGCCTTCCTTGTTCCGAAGTTGATTTCCCGGTGCTCATTAGGAGGAGACCCAGAGCGAACTGGAAGGACATCATCGATGAAAATGATAAGTGGAAAAAACAATTAGAAGAATTTCAAGAGAACAAAAAAGTAGCTACACTAAAACCTCCGTTCCTTAGTAAGTTAGAAATGAATTACCTACAGTACGACCAATGAGTATTGGCCCGTCTGAATATAGGCTTTGCGAACTTTCGCGCTTTTAAACTCGTAAAGAAAAAAGCCATTTTGTTCGTAAAGTATGTTTTGCGCAATCACTTGGCGCTAACTTCAGACGGGCCACGAGTCACGACTCATCGTTCGTACTGTACTTCTCCATTTTATTAACTTCTTCTTCTGCCTAGCACTATCCTACGTAATTTTCTGGCGCCTGGACAATCTGTCCTGTCGTTGGTTGTCGGGTCGGGCAGTTCATCCTCCAATAATAGTTCTTTTCCCTAACATGCTGTGCAAATTATTCAGACATAAAAAGTCTTTGTCTGACAACTTATTTTTTTTATTTTTGGGTTCAAAACTGATCACTTTTACCTAATATCGGTTAGGTTTATTAAGAATTAAACAAGTTAAGCCGGCGTTTTTCAGCAGGTATATTTTTTTCAGAAACTGAAACAGATTACATCAAGAATGAGGTATTCGTTCAGCTCATACCGGCTTTAGTAGAGACTCTAAATAAGGCTAAGTTATGGGACTCTTTTACCAAAGATAAATGTTTCTTCAATGGCATTGACCACATCGTACAGGTACCTACTTAGATTTCACACACAACTCTTAACATCACGCCTTTACTCTTTAAAATGATAGGCAGAGGTATAGGTTACTACCTATAGTCCTATAGTACACCCACATAAGAACTTCCAGACCAGCAAAGTAGCTTAAGGGCTAAATAATAACAGCCGCACAGGTCGATCTTGTCGAGGTCGGTTCAAGAATGGGTCCATTACATATCGAAATTTATGGTGCGTCCTAAAACAAATTAAGCCGTTGGTCCGGGCTGTCATTAAGAGATCTTTGACTGTCGATACTCTTCACAAATTTCGACATCGGTCTTTCTTGCCAAGGGGTATCGTGTTACCCAGTTACTGGGTTGTGGAGGAAAAGGCTAGCCAGTTTTTTTTTAGTTAAATACGTTGCCCCACACTAGCCTTTTCGCCTGTATCGTGGGTGCGTTCACAAACATATTCACTGACATCATAAACACCCAGAGTCCGACTCCGAACTACTATCTGTAGGTCATACAAATATTTGTTCCGTGCGGGAATCGAACCCGCGACACGCAGCGCAGCAGTCAATCACTCAACCACTGCGCTAACTGAGCGCCCCATCACATTTATTTTGGTACAGTCAGCAATCAAGTTGGTTAACATAATGAAAATTGCCAAAGAGATTGTTAAATAAAACCTGCAATACAAATATTGAAGGAGAATGGCTAAAAAGTAGTGTTAGGGCTCGTACACACAGAACATCCGTATTCCCAGGAACGTTTCCGTCGCTACTGGAGGTGATGTTCACACCGCATTTACAGTACCTTTTTAACGGATCCGTGGCTACTGAGAGTAATGGTACGCCCTGTATGGCTCCGATCCGATAAAACGGATCAGTATTTTAACACTGTTGTGTGTATGAACGTGGTGTGAACTCGCTCATACAACTACCTACGCCATTGCCGAATAAAAACGTATAGGTATGATAAAGCGGACCTGTAAAACGGACAGCTGTATGTTTTGTCGGATCGGTATTTTTTCTAGAATACTGTCATGTGTGTAAAGTCGCTCATATAACTACATACGCATGCGTCGAATACAAACGTATACGATAAAGCGGACCTGTAAAAAGGACCACTGTGTGAACGAGAACTTAAAATGTTGATACTGGCCCTTTTTCCGTCTCCGTTTCTCTTAGAACAAGCCTTTTCTATCTTTTACTGATTCAATGATAAAATTGAAAAATAAACTAATGTGCCCTACATACCTGTTGAAAATTTCCAGGTCCTGTGGAACAACAACCCTCGTTATCCAAGGCGTAAGGAGACTGACTTGCATATTTTCAACATGCCGTGGGTCAGAGCAACTCTTAAGATAAAGTAATAATCTACGTTTGTATTTTAGTGGAAAAAGTCTAGTTGTAGATAGACAGTTATAGTGCTTACGTTCTGTTTCCTAAGAAGACTGTGAAAACCTCAAGCAATTCAGGCATTGCTATCCATCCATAGTTATATCAGCTATCCATCAATCAAACACATCTAGGTACATTTCATCTACATGAGTGTAAGTTCCATTGTCCTCAACACATCACTTAGACTCCCATTCGTTCCATTGTTCGCGACGGTCCTAGCTAGTTCTCGCCAAACTTCTTGGCCGCCCTGAAGTTGGCTACAATGGCTGCTCCGTAGTAAATCTCATACAAAAACAGCACCGTTTCATGGCTTGCGCATCGGAAAGCCAACTTCAGGGCGGCTCAGAAGTTTGGCGAAAACTATAACAGGCTAACTTCGCCCAAAAAGCATAGAACCCGTGGTCCTCACAGGCTTCGCAGAGCTACCTTATAGTACCGGCAAATTGTGCACATTGGAAACCTTGCATCTCTAGATGATGTGGGTGGCTGATCTCTCGCTCTATTGTTTTTTCAGGGGTACTCGTATAATTGTCCCTACTATTATTCTAAGGTTGTTTTTGTTTAGGCTGAGAAGTCTTAGATAACCGCTGGTATATAGATCCTAGTTAAAGCTAATACTTGAAATAATGTGAGGCCTTCCTCCACTTCTGTTGCAGCACACGGTTTTAAATCTTTAATATCATTTCAGCTCTAAGTTAATTCAAAATCATTCATTACTTTCAGCCCTCGTCCGTATTATCCAAAATCCTGGCTATGGCCTGAGGAGTATGCTGCCACTCTCATACAAAAAACTGTTCGCCAGTACTTCATACAGAGACAAGAAGAAGTGCAAGAGATGCGCGATTTCTGGAGGGTAATCATCAGCATTTACTAATTGCTTTATCCTACACCATTTGTACAGTCTAAAACGGTACATATTTTGCTGACGCGGTGCCGTGCACCATACGTGCGTCATTCCAATAATATTATAAATACACATGAAACACTTTAAATCAATGAGTACGATAACTGCTACGCGGTGACTAACATTAGAGAAAGGAATCGTCAACAGTATTACTTGTAAACACAAAAATACGTAATAAATCTAACAAAAACTGAGTGATCTTTTCTCTTCGTGCTTCAACCTCAACAACAACAACTCTGCAAGTGTACGAACCGTACATTTTTTGGTCCTTCGAGCCGGATGTTTGGTGCCACTGTGCCTCTTTACGGTAGCGAATCGGTTTAGCTGGTCTCCCAGAAGCGGGTCGCCCCAGCTAGATTGAGAAGTCGCATAATATCGTGACAGAGGTGCAAGGGTGCTGAGTTCCACTGACCATTTCAAATCAAGTAAGTCAACGATTTCAAGATTTGAAACGGAGAAGACTACAAGCAACGCAGTAGCCTTCGCAATACAACGCAACGCTCTCCTGCCACAGTCAACGACGTGTCAGCAAGCATCAACATGGATATGCTAGAATTGCAGTCAACGTGCTTCGATAACATCAAAGCAGTATGTGTCAACTATCGCAAGGATTCATCATCACGAAAATCTGTGGAATACCTGAAGAAACGCTTGTCGTCGCTAGAAAACCAATGGCAAGACTTCGAAGGCAGGCATGCCCAACTGTTGCTCGAACTAGAAGATAAGAACATAGCATATTTCAAGGACGACATCTACGAAAAAACTAAAGAAATGTTCTTATCAACTAAAACAGACATAACTAGCAAACTGACGACTTTGAACAAACAAAACGTGAAGTTCGACCTAGGTGGGACTTCAGAAGATGACGACAGCAACATACAACTCTTGCTTAACAAGCAAGAATGCAATTTCAACGCGATTCACCGTGTCATCTCCAAGATTGACTTAATCACTATATCGGAAAGATGGGAACTGGAAGACCACTTCGCAACCTTGAAATCGAAATGGGAACCCATCGATAAACTTCATTGGGAAATAGACTTTCAACTGAAAGGATCCAACGAACATTACTACAAAATGTTCACGGATATTGAACAACAATATGATGAGCTAAAGAGGAAAATCCATGCCAAAATCTGGTCCACCGTCCACTACCAGAAATCGACACCTAAGATCGAAATCCCTGAGTTCTCCGGCAACTACAGTCAGTGGATCTCCTTCAAAGACCTATTTCTGGAAGCTATTCACAAAAACCCTATGATCAACAACGCGCAGAAAATGCAACACTTAAAGACCAAGCTGCGAGGAGAAGCTGAACGCTTAGTGCAGCATCTGACCATTAGCACTGAAAACTATAACTCATGCTGGGATATATTAATTCAGCGCTACGACAATCGTCGCCTCCAGTTTACTTCATTTATGAACAACATGCTAAATCTGCCGATCATACAACATGCAGACTCATACAATTTGAAGAAGATGCATGACGTCATTACCGAATGCCTGAACGGCATCTCTAACATCGGTATTGATACTTCAACTTGGGACCCGATCATTGTGCACATCATGTCACAAAAACTGGACTCCAGTACTTTGAGTGACTACATGAAAGAACTTCAAGATCACAGAGAACTACAGAACCTCCACGACTTCCTGTATTTCCTCGAAACACAGTTCATGGCATACGAAACGATGAAATCAGCTAAAAGGGCGAACCCTACAGCCACAGAAAAATCATCCAACTGGAAAACATTCAACAAGCAAACCCAGATGAAGAAACATAACTATAACTTCAATCAAAATAAAACAAACAACTATCATGCTATTTACGGTAAATGCCCATTCTGCAACGGAAGTCACGTTCTGCGCCAATGTGACAAATTCCTACAAATGGACTTTGGCAAGCGAAATGACACCGTGTCGAAACTGCAGCTGTGCAAAAACTGTTTATTCAGCCACGGAAATGACGAGTGCAAATCCACGAAAATGTGCAAAGAATGTAACTTGAAACACAACACACTATTGCACAATCCGGACAACCAAACCATAACGTCAGCGACTAGAAAAAACAATGTTGAACAACGCCCTTCATCTCAACAACCAACATCTAACCATTTGTCTAAAGACAACATGGAGGTTCTACTGACTACGGTCCAGCTGAGAATAAAATCTGCAGATGGGATTTATGTAACACTACGTGCGTTGCTCGATCAAGGCTCACAGGTGAACTTGATAACAGAAAACGCTGCACAAATATTACGTCTTCCTCGGCGCGGGATCAACGCATCAGTATCGGGAATCGGCTCTGTTTCCAGAGAATGCAGGGGAAAACTGAAACTTACCTGTCAATCGATTCACTCCGATTATAACTTTGAAACTCAAGCACTTATTATGACGAAGCTAACAAACAACCTGCCTATGAAAACGTTCGAGAAAGGTGCATGGAGTCACTTGAAAAACTTGAAACTTGCAGATCCTGACTTCAACGTATCTCGGCAAATCGACCTATTACTAGGAGCCGACGTATACTCCGAAATTATCCTAGGAGGTGTATTGAAAGGCAATAACAGCTCCCCAGTTGCACAACAAACGCAAATTGGGTGGATTTTATGCGGAAAGATGAAACAAACGTTTAACTGCCACGTTACTGTAGTCAACTTAGAGGATTTAACAAAATTTTGGGAGAATGAAGAAATTCAAAAAACTAAAGATATCCCCAAAGATGACCAGTGTGAACAATTTTATAACGAAACTGTAAGAAGATCATTTGACGGAAAGTACATCGTCAAAATGCCTCTAGTTCCAGACTACAAAGAGAAACTAGGCAAGTCTAGAACAATTGCGGTTTCGCAGTTTCTACAGTTGGAAAAACGGCTAGAGAAGAACGAAAAGCTTTCCTCCATGTACAAAAAATTCATGGAAGAGTACGCGGATCTGGGTCACATGAAATTAGCACCTCAGATACCTACTGACGTCTACTTCTTACCGCACCACGGGGTCTTGAGAGAAAACTCGACAACAACAAAGTTGAGGGTCGTATTTAACGCCTCTCAAAAAACTACGACTGGCGTCAGCCTGAACAACGTCATGGAAAAAGGCGCCAACTTACAAAAGGACATTCAGGCCCTTATACTGAAATGGCGAACGTATAAATACGCATTTACGGCTGACATTGAAAAGATGTACCGCTGCATTTGGATTTCAAAAGAACAACAACATCTACAGAGAATTGTATGGCGGGACTCACGAGATCAACATCTTCGCGATTACCAGCTCTGCACAGTAACCTACGGGACCAAATGCGCACCATGGCTAGCTATGCGAACATTGAAGCAACTAGCCATTGACGACGGTCACAAACATCCGGCAGCTGCCAAGACACTCATAGAAGAATGCTACGTAGATGACGTCATTAGCGGCCATAACAACCTCACAGAAGCGAAAAAACTGCAAAACTCCTTGATCCAACTGTTAAAAGGAGGAGGCATGAATTTACGGAAGTGGACAGCCAATGACCGCGCTATACTGGAAGACTTACGCAAGGATCAAATTTCAACTCAAACCATGTTTGATTTTAAAGGGGAAGAATCAAGCAAAACGTTAGGCCTCGGTTGGAATCCAAACAGCGACAACTTCCACTTTAACTGGCCTGTGGAAAACTCCAAACAACTAACAAAGAGATCTTTACTCTCAGCCATATCAAGATTTTACGACCCATTGGGTTGGCTCTCCCCAGTAACGGTCAAGGCCAAACTACTATTCCAGAAAGTCTGGATGAGTAAACTTAGCTGGGATGACATAGTGCCCAGCAACATTGAATCTGAGTGGCTGAACCTAAAAACAGAACTGCCGTTCATTAATAAAATAACGATAAATAGATGGATTGGCGACACACAACAATGTGTCGAATTGCTAGGCTTCTGCGACGCAAGTGTAAAGGCGTACGCTTGCGTTATTTACAGCAAGGCGTTCAACGAACATGGCCAACCCATCGTAACTCTACTTGCTGCTCGAACAAGGGTGGCTCCACTGACTCAGAAAACAACACTACCAAGACTGGAACTGTGTGGTGCTCAGCTACTAGCTGACTTGATGGAGAAAACCAAGGAAACATTCTGTGGATATAACATATCAACACGGGCTTGGTCGGATTCTCAAGTGGTCCTCGCGTGGATTCAAGGCGAAACATCAAGATGGGAAACTTACGTAGCCAACAGAGTTACAAAGATCAAAAACGTCATTCCTGCAGCTCAGTGGCATTATGTCAAATCAGAGCAAAATCCAGCAGACTGCGCCTCAAGAGGTCTTTTGCCAAGCAAACTAGTAAACTTCAACCTGTGGTGGCAAGGCCCAGAGTTCTTAACAAAACAAGATCCGCCGGCAGATATGCCTTGCACTTTCCAAACGAATTTTGGCGGCTTAAACCACGCTAAAATCACGCAAGAAAATATCGATCATAATATAATTATCAATTTATTGAGCAAATGCAGCTCATTGACACAAGCAAACAGGGTCAGCGCATGGATATTACGCTTCATTACAAATGTGCGCAATAGGACGAAATCGGAAACTACGTACCTAACAACAAGTGAACTAAGCGCAGCGCGCATTAGTATCATTATTCAAGCGCAGCGATTGCAGTTCAATTCTGAATACAAACAAATCGTTAACAACGAAACAGTATCAAAGAAAAGCGCAATTTGCAAATTGAATCCTTATGTAAACAAAGCGGGCATCATCTGTGTCGGAGGTCGTCTTAAACACTCAAGATTAACTGGGGATATGAAGAATCCAATAATCGTACCACATAAAGGTAGATTTACACAACTTCTTATAGAACAAGCGCATTCAGCCACATTACATGGAGGAGCTCGGCTAACGCTGACTTATATTAGACAGCGTTACTGGATCGTTGGCGGCAACCGGGCTGTCAAGAACCAACTTCGAAGATGTGTACGCTGCCATCGCTTCAACAAGACAGATAGCTATCAACTGATGGGTGACCTACCACCGCAAAGGATCACTCCGTGCCGCCCTTTCACGCACACAGGAGTAGACTTTACCGGTCATGTGGATGTTAAACACAACAAGGGTAGAGGCGTAAAAACTTCAAAGGGATACATAGCCATATTTATATGTATGGCGACGAAAGCTGTTCATATTGAACTCGTATCAGACCTTAGCACAGAAACGTTTATGGCGGCCTTCCAAAGACTATGTGCGAGACGCGGCACCCCGAAACACATGTACTCTGACTGTGGTACAAACTTTATCGGCGCTGCAAAGGTGCTTCGTCAGGAATTCGAAGAGTTCAAACAACTACTGAAACCAGATGTTTTCAACGAACTGGCCAAATTGGAGGTGGAGTGGCATTTCAACGCCCCCGCCTGGCCAACTGCTGGCGGTCTGTGGGAAGCTGCCGTCAAGTCTATGAAGCACCATCTGCGACGAGTACTGGGGGACCAAAAACTAACGTACGAGGAGTTCATAACGATTTTAGCAAAAATAGAAGCCTGCATGAATTCAAGACCTCTGTGCCCGCTAACTGAAGATCCAGAAGAGTTCTACAACTGCCTAACGCCTGGACATTTCCTTACAGGAAGCCCAATATTGTCCATGCCACTCTCGGATTACAGTGACGTAAAAAACATTGATTTACGCCGTAGATGGCAGCTTACCGAGCATATGTTTCAACAATATTGGAAAAGCTGGTCAAACGATTACCTTACCACTCTACAAACACGTAGTAAGTGGAACAAGCCTTCTAGAAACGTTAAAGAAGGCGATGTAGTACTGGTGAAAGAAAACAATCTACCGCCGGGAAAATGGGCCCTAGGTCGGATTCTGGAAACACATCCAGGATCTGATGGATATGTTCGAGTAACTACTGTTAAAACTCAAGCAGGAATCATAAAGCGCCCAATAACAAAACTGTCGCCATTACCATTGAACTCTGAAACTGAGGAAACCAAAGAAAACGAAATGAAAAATAAGCCTCCACAGAAATCGAAAAACGAACGGCGGAAGAAGTCAAAGAATCTTATCTCAACGTTACTAATAACAATGTTATCATTGTTTACATTTGTAACGGGATCTTATACCGCCACCGATGGCACGCGCGGAGCGCCGGCGGCGACCGCTCAGATTACAAGTCTGGAACGCGAGCGGCCCATATACTATGACACCGTCGGCAAAATGCAAGTAGTGCACGATGAATGGATACTAATGATGTACTACAACCTAACAAACTATTGGGATGGGACTCGTCGTACTCAAACTTACTTCGAGAATAACTACTTCGAGAATTACTTCGAGAATACTAACTTTGTGATGACTTTTCCTTTCTCTTCTCGTTGGTTTCTTCTTTTTGGGTTGCCAAGATGTACAGTCTAAAACGGTACATATTTTGCTGACGCGGTGCCGTGCACCATACGTGCGTCATTCCAATAATATTATAAATACACATGAAACACTTTAAATCAATGAGTACGATAACTGCTACGCGGTGACTAACATTAGAGAAAGGAATCGTCAACAGTATTACTTGTAAACACAAAAATACGTAATAAATCTAACAAAAACTGAGTGATCTTTTCTCTTCGTGCTTCAACCTCAACAACAACAACTCTGCAAGTGTACGAACCGTACACCATTCACTATCTAGGGAAAATTTAGGGGCGAGTGTCAAAACTGCGATGCGATCACATTGGCAACGTTTTCCGAGTTACCCTTACCCAGAAAATGCACTGGATGTCTAGTTTATGCGGAAGGTGCAGTTCCTGTGCTGCTTAGGATGTGCACTCAGAGGCTATGCACGTCTGCTGTATGAGTTAGGCAGTGCGTGTCTTCATGTCTATGTTTCTACTAGAGCAATGTGGCGCACAGATAAGTTCGAGCTTAAGCACAGAGGCGTAGATCTAAGTTCCCATGTTCCGCTTGTATAGATTGCGCAAATGTGGTCGTGGATAGCAAAGGTAATGCGCCATTTAGGCTGAAATTGCGGACCTTAGCCAATATGAAGCTCGTTGCAAGAACCACCTGGTGATTTATCGCTTTCATCTGATTAAATAGAATGTAAAACTTATCAAATAAACAAAAAGATTTCATTTCTAAGTTCATTCTTTATGTTCCAGAAACTTGAAATGGAACGCCAAAACCCTGAAAGCCTGGACCCTGAATTCAATCCTCTCTTGGCCAAAGCATTTGCATCCACATCACTTCTTAAAAAGTAATTATGCGAACTGATGCAATAATGCGAGCAATATGTGCAATTCAAGATTGAACAACACTTAGCCATAATTTTTCTGAAGGGGTCAGATATTTTGTGGAACATCATGAAATATTGCACATTTTGTTATCATCTACTTTATTCTATAACATGACTAATATTAAATACACATGTAATAATAATATTTTTTCTTTCAACTGAGAGGCACTCCTTCATAGAGAGAGGGACTGACGGGGGTGCCGAGGCCCATTGTGAATGCTATTGTTGGCTTTTCATCACCCTTAGCTATCCTCTTCACTCTGTTGGGACTGTGATTGTAGGAGATGGGCATTTTGAAGTCAGTCATTATCTGGAAAACAATGTGAAAAAAAAATGTGATTCACAAAGATAAACAACTAATCCATTAAAGACAGTACATAAGCAATAACAACTATTAGGCCTAGTATAATAGAATAGAATGTTGACATGCTAATAAAATAAATGTATTGTTTAGTATATTGATATTGGTATTGTATATTGACATTAGTATTGTATATTGACATTAGTATTGTATATTGACATTAGTATTATATATTGACATAGTCTTATTTGTTTTGAGTCTGTGCCTTGACATGTACTGTACCTATTGTAATTTTTTTTATATTATTGTAATTTTCTCTCTATATTGACATTGATTTCTTTTGCTATTTATTATTAATTAATTTGTACTACCTATGCAATTCTTTATAAGTAATTGTTTTGTTATTGTCCTATTTTATAATTATTTCATTATTGAGACTTGGCTGGCTTGATTTCTTAATTATTTACAAACATTTGTATGCCCTCTGGCATAACATTATCTTTTCTCTCTTTATTACCTACCGATACCGATATTCCACTATTATTGTATATGTTAAACAAATGAATAAATGACTTATGATTAACAGTTAGTCATCACTTTTAGGCACTTGGCCCAACGCCGACGATCAGCGAGTAAAGCTAAAACGAGTTGGCGAGCAGCGAGAAGCTAGTGTGTAGTACCGATAGTTTTGTCGCTCGGCTATAAGCGAGTGCTCTTGTGCGACGGACAATTACTTGCACCACTCGCTAGATCGCTGGTTGGCGTCTCGGTGTGAGTTCCGACTGCCAATACTGTCGTAAAGCGAATCTGTCGTAAAGCGAATCTGTCTTAAAGCGAATCTGTCTTAAAGCGAATCTGTCCTAAAGCGAACAAGGGATCTGTGCCGCCAAGCGAGCAAGCGAGCATCGCTGAACGTGTATAACTTTGTCGCTGCGACTAATTTGTAGTGAGAGAGTACTCGCCGGGAGTTTGGATCCACTATTACTATGTGTCTCTTTTATTGACATGGGATCTTACATCTTTTGTATGTTTCTTCAGGGAAAAAAATAGTTGATAGCTAATCACTAACTTGTCGGCGGTGGGACAAGTGCCTTACTACTGTCATGAGTAGTGGATGATGTTAGAGTTTTCAAAGAGATTGGGGAGGAGCAGGTTATCTAGGGAGACCACAATAGATCCCAATGGGTCGAAGTGCCCGAGTTATTTCTCGGCCCCTCAACAAGCTAAGTGGATGATGTTAACTAAGGTCCAGGTTTTTGATCTGTAGTTAACTCAACCCATGGTTAAATATGTTAAGCAATGGATTCAAATTTCAGTGAAATGCGTATTAGCCTCACAAATGGTCAAATAAGTTGGAGAGTTAATTAGTTGACCTTTTGTTAGACTAACAATTGGTGATGAAAGCGTTTTACTGAGATTTTAAACCTTTGCTTAGCATATGGTTTTTGGCCTTGGTTGAAACTATGGATCAAAAAACTGGACCTAAACTACTTCATCTATACTCTTGGCCAAGTAATGTCATATACCAAAATAACTATACCCACTGCTAAGTAGGTCAGATAACTTTTAACTAAAGAATAAATATCGCAGTTTTAAAGTTTAAGTCTTAGCTAAAAGCTGAGACCACTGAAAAATTGGTCCTTAGGCAAAACTTATTAGGCATACAGTATGTATATACAGTGTAAACTCCATATAATGTCACTAAATTTAACAACAAACTCCCTAAAGCATTGATTTCGGCTTTGGTTGGTTTAGCCTGACTTCCATACAATGATACACTCTATATAGCATTACACACACTTTCAATAACGACAACAATTAAGTAATAAAAATTACCTTTTAAGTTGCCAAAATTAGTAAAAACTGAGCGTATATTCTTTTGTCGCTTTATTATCCTAGCCCGTAATAAACTCGACTGTTAGCAACATCCATACCAAACTTTCAAAGCAATTCGTTCTTTTGTTTACAAATTGGGATTGCTTGCACAACAACAACTCTCTATTGCTCCATAAAATGCACAGTCCCTACAGTGTCGCTATATAGAGTTTACACTGTATTATGAATTGGCCACACTAGGTATGCCTATGTATAGCAGTTTGGCTTAAAGGTCTCGTAACCAAGCCAGTGGCATAGCCACAAACATTAAAAAAAAAAAAAAAAAATGTATAGCAGCGGATGTCTTTTGGCTGATATGTTGATGAAGATTATGAATTGCACTTACTTCCAGCCCTTTATTTTCGTGATCCTTGATAATGAACTTCTTCATGAGTGGTGGCATTTCCACGCTATTTGGTAAAATTACGTCAGGGAAATCATGTACTTTCTCTACGGCAGCTAATAATTTAGCTTCCTCATTCTTTGGTATTAGTTTGTAATCAGGTTTGTATGATGTGCGATAAATTTCTGTTAGATTTGGCATTTTACGACCCCTGAATGTTTTCTCAACCCATATTCGTACACGGCGCCTTTCCTGAAACAGTTAGGAATCTTTTGAATAGGTTGTCAAGAAATAGGCATGGTATGGTAAAACAAAAAATTAAAATATTCCTTGCACATTATTACAGATATTCACTAAAAGTCTGTTAAAAAAATTGCATAGAATGGCAGATTAACATCGTCTTCTACATTTCATACAAACAAATTATAACTGAGAACAGTCGTCTACTCGCTGAGAAAACTGACATTATAATAGGTTAATCATCAAAACAGCTGAAAGATCTCTCACCTCGTCAGGACAAGTCTCAACTTTAACAATTTTCATGAAACTAGGTTCCGGGTATCGTTCAAAAACAGATCGAACTATGATTCTTCCAACGCCGAAGTTCTTCAGGCTTCCAACAACTTCCCATAGAGTTTTACCTTTGAAATCCGTTGTTCTCCCAACATATTTTATTACAGTGGATGTTGCCGAAGACATGTTTTAATACAACAAATGCAGAAAGGAATTACGAACAACAATATCTTTTTGGCTTTTGCTATTTTAGGTTATAATGTATGACAGTGACAGCAGTGACAGCCATAGACTTCAATTCAATTCAATTTTTATGTGTATAGCTCCATCGATGAACATTCGATGATTTTGCCAATGTCAAGGTAGTTGATGATAGTCGGTTTACTATTAAGAATACTTTTATATAACTATTGATCAGTGTTTGTAACGATGACCTCCATTGTTCACCATGCTAAAAAAAAGGACAAAACAATTTTGGTTAAAACATTTAGGACGAACCAAAATACATGTTAAAACATCAAGTATATAATACATAAATAGAAATATATACATAGCTACAGTTGGATTTTATTAATGTTAATAAATCTATAAAGTATTTTTACTGCGGGGGTATGGACTAAAGATAAAAGGAACGGAATGTTAATTGGGCGGGGAATGTTATCAGGGAGTAAATCGTAAAGGGGAATAGTTAAACGTGGACAGGAAAAAAATAAGTGCTCCAGAGTACCCTCCGCTAGACCGCATTCACACAAAGAATTGTCTCTCACGTGAATTTTGGCCAAAAAGACAGGAGTGCAAACAAACCCAAGTCGGAGTCGAATTATTACGGAGGTAGCAACTTTATTTGAGAATTTAAGTCTGCTGAACCAGCATTTAGAAGGAATGTGTGGTTGGATAGAGCCATAAAATTTTCCCTTCAATAAACGAGTCTTTTGCCAATGGGTATTCCAACACTTCATCATCTCTGGTTTGGCAAGGCAGCGCAAATCCCGGGGGCAACAAGATGGACGTGATTCGATCCCATTCCGAGTAGCCGACTTGGCAATCGAGTCGGCATTCTCGTTACCAACGATACCAGAGTGACTAGGGATCCAAGCCAGTGCAATCTCTATGCCTAAACAGTGGCATTTATACAGTAGTTGTTTTATTTGTAAAATAAGGGAAAAATTGTGGCGAGATCGAAATGGCGATTTTAATAAATCCTGAAAGCAGCTTAGAGAATCCGAGAGAATTAGGGATTTGTTGAGTCCATGGGATTCAATATAGGAGACCGCTTCCAGAAGAGCTATTGCTTCCCCGGTATAAATAGAGCCAAATGGAGAACTACGAACATTTAGTATAATTTTGAATTTTGGGATCCACACAGCAGAACCGACATGGCTATCATCTGACAACTTAGAGGCGTCTGTAAATATCGTGAGCCAAACGTGCCAGTCCTCGGCCAAGATTTTGTTGAGTTTATCATTGGCAGCAAGATCATGTTTAGATATACTAAAGTTAAGAAAAATGTTAGGTTGGAAGAGTAAGGAGTCAAAATCTACTTCAAAGAGAGGGTTCGTTTTAGACTGGACTAAAGAAATATGCATATTATTAAATTTCCTGAAGCTAAAAACAAGTAGGGGAGGATTTTTATGGGACCAATAGGGGGTGGTTGGGATTAACTCACAAAGTTTACGGAGAAGAGGGAGAAGAGGATGAGATTTATTCTGGATGACTTTATAAAAAAATCTATCACAGAGATATTGTCTACGTAGGTGAAGTGGTGGCTCTAAACATTCTACCTGAAGGGCATTAATAGGTGAGCACTTCATGGCTCCCGTGATAATGCGCAAACACTTAGACTGTATCTTTTCTAGTTTGCAGAGGGCTATTTTGTTGCACGGTTCCAGGAGAAAGCTTCCATAGTCAAAGTGACTACGGACTATGGCATTATATAAAATTTTCTGGGAAGTTGGATGAGCTCCCCAGCGTACTCCAGAGAGGGCACGTAGTACATTTACGCCTTTTTCACATTTTTTAGAAATGTAGTCCAAATGATAGAAACCAGATCATTTTGAGTCAAGAATGAGGCCTAGAAATTTTACTTTGTCATGGATCAAAATGGGTTCATTTTCAACAAAAAGGTTTATAGGGGGAATATTACGTTTGCGGGAAAATACAACAGCATTACACTTGGGAACTGACAGGCTTAGGCCGTGGTCAGTCAACCATTGATTTAAATAATGGAGGGCAGAATTTAAGCGAGATGCGGAATCAGAGAAGGAAGCTGAACTACAGTAGAGAGCAATGTCGTCGGCGTATTGTAAGATTTTACAGAAGCAGCTCACTGAAGACTCTAAATCATATGTGTAAAGATTATAAAGAATAGGGCTTAAGACCGACCCCTGGGGTAGTCCCTTCCACACTAGACGGCTTGGAGAAAGGGAGTTTTGATGACGAACTGAAATAGAGCGGGACATAAGGAGATTACAAATGATGTTGACCATCCTCACAGGGATACTCAGCTGTAGCAACTTTTGCCTGAGTATTGGAAGTTGGACATTATCGTAGGCTGAAGCTATGTCTAAAAAAACACCAAGAACACTTTCATTTTTGGAAAAAGCAATGCGGACATCAGAGAAAAAAATGCTAAGGCTATCCAGAGTGCCCATACCCCTTCGAAAACCGAACTGAGATCTGGATAAAATGCCTTTGGTTTCTAAGATCCATTCAAGCCGGTTCTTGATGAGATTCTCCATGATTTTAGCCAAGACAGAAGATAGAGCGATAGGGCGATAAGAAGTTGAGTCTTTTGGGTCTTTTCCAGGTTTCAATATTGGGATAATGATTTGGGATTTCCATGACTTTGGGACTTGGCCTGTATCGAAAAAGGAATTTATTAGTTTGAGGAAGAGTAGTTTACAGTTAGAAGAAGATTTGGAAATGAAGGAATAGGGGATTCCGTCAACACCCGGAGCAGAATCACGAAGGTGATCCAAAGCACATGTTAATTCTGAATAAGAGAATGGGTCATCAAATCTATCAGAGGGAGAGGGCGAAGGGGGATCTATAGAGGGAAGGCAATCAAAATTAGGAACAAAGGGGGGGGCTAATTTAATAATGAAGTCTTCCAACCAGGAACCTGTGTCGTTGGTTGAAATGTCAGGAGGCTGATCACAAGCTCTGCGGTAAATTTTGATATTTTTCCACACTAGGGAAACTGGAGAACGTGGAGAAAGAGACTCACAAAACTTAAGCCAACCATTTCTTTTCTTTTTTGCCAATAACCTACATGTATTAGCTGAAATCTTTTTAAAATTCAAATAATCAGTCATGTTTAGACTAGTGGAGAAAGTGTTTTCAGCCGCTTTGCGTTTACGGACGCTATCCGTGCACTCAGCATCCCACCAAGGTGGAGAAGGTAATAAGTGACGGGCGGAGTTCTTCAGAGGGATTGTAAAATCGGCCGCTCTTATTAAACATTCAACAAAATCGTTGTAGAGGGCAAGGGAGTTGGAAGGATTTATTTGGGGAAAGTTTTGAAGTTCGGAGTCCAGATGGGACGAGAACTTAGACCAGTCAGCTTGGGGAAGGCGATATTTTTGTAGAGGTTGGATTGGAGGAGTACAAGGATGACAACTAGGAAATGAAATAAGTATAGGAAAATGATCACTTCCGAAAGAATTAGGGAGAACAGACCAGGAGGCTGTTGAAACTAGGGAAGGAGAACAGAAAGAAAGGTCTGGAACACTAATATTTTGTGTAGGAGAAACCCTACGGGTAGCAGATCCATCATTAAGAATGCAAAGGTTGCGGTCATCTAAAAGGTCTAACAGCAAACTGGAAGCGGGGTCATTACAGTGAGAGCCCCAAAGAGTGTGACGGCAATTAAAATCACCTAACACAATCAAAGGGGATGGAATAGAAGAGAGGATAGAGTTAAATTCAGACAAAAGATTAGAATTGGGGTGAGGAATATAGGCAGATACATAGGATATGTCCATGGCTCTTACTGCAACTACATGTAGACCAGGATCATGACGTGGAAGAGAAATTTCAGTAAAAGAGATAGATCTGCTAACCATAAGGGCGCAACCCGCCCATCCGTCATCTCTATCGTCCCGAAGACACGAAAATCCAGGAACCCTAAAGAGAGATCCGGGACTGAGCCACGTCTCCGAAACGGCGAAGACGACGGGTTTAAATTTATTTATAAGGTAGATTAAATCGTGTTTTTTCCTACGAATGGATCTACAGTTCCACTGAAGAATTTTGTCCCCCATTTTGGCGAGTCCAGGATTTGAGAAGTTGTTCAACTAATATAACGACATTGTCCGGTATTGAGTCACTAAATTTAGATAATATATTAATTAGGGAGCATGTCAGGAGCTCTATTAGGTTGTCATTAGGAGTGGGAAGAGGAGTAGTTTCTACACAAGAAGGATTGAGAGCACAGCCATTAGGCTGAGAAGAATTAGGAGTGTAAACCATTGACCTATGGGCTTGGGTGTCATACGACTTACCTAATTCAGGTCTAGGCTTAGGAGAACGGTAAACAGTCTTAGAGTAAGAGGTTTTAATGGGGGATGAATATGGAGAAGAAGTAGGAGTAATGAGGGGGGGTGATAAAACAAAGGATTCAAACGAAGAAGCTTGAGGTGGTATAGTTTGGGAAGGACCTGCTGCTATATTAGAGTAAAGTTTTTTCGGATGGGGAAACCTAACTGAAGCCTCCCGATAACTTAGATTCTCCTGTGACATGACCATTTTGATTGATTTCTGTCTCGAGTGTTCAGGGCACTTGTCATCCGTAGCCTTATGGGTTCCACCATTACACAAAATACATGTAACATGCGAGTCTGGAACTTTACAGCTATCACCAGGATGTGGTTGTGCACAACGGTAACAACGGGGGTTAGACCTGCATTGCGAGCTAATGTGGCCAAAACGCAAACAGTTACGGCATTGGATAGTGGGGAGATGATAGATTGTGACAGGCAGAGAGGCATTATAGCAAAAGACTTTCTCTGGTAGTACTTGGCCAGAGAAAGTAAGCACTACAGTTGTTGAGGGCGACCAAGTTACCGTGGTCTCCTTTTTATTCTTAAAATTTAGTCTTCTAGCTCTAATAACTTCACCACAATTATGAGGGGTTTCCAGACCATTGACTAGCTCTTCAAGAGTCCAGTCAGTAGGTATATCCCAAACAACTCCCATGCGGGTTACATGGAAGCGTGGTATACTTGCAATATACTTATAGTCGTTTAATATGGGGTTGCTGACAAAATTATTGGCATCTTTGAATGTAACAAAATCAATGGACATCCTATTACGTCCCAAAGACTTCACACTTCCTTGTACAATACCCTTAAAACCCTTGTTGTGAATAAACTGTGCAAACTTAAGAGAATTCAACGTAAGGCCCTGCTTTGGGTCTGTTTCCGCTCTTGCAACAAACACAGTGAAAGGTGCTCTGTCGCTCTCACTATATAAAATCTTAGAGTCGCTCTCAAAACCTGGCTTTGTAAACACAGACTGAATCGAGTTAGATGGCGGCTTATTTCTTTTAGCGTCAGTCAGTATCTCAGATTCTCTGGGGCGCTTTCTAACTTCGGGTCTTTTGCGACCATCGTCGGAGTTCTGAGAGCACTCCATTAGGTCTATATCAGGAGGTGTTCCTCCACCCCCGTCAGGGGGTTCTTCGGCACTCATTTCCTAAGGAAATGAGTGCCAAAACAGCTTAGGATACAAACCTTATCACTAGGTTCCTCCACCAGACAACACAAAACAACAGATACAACACTAAAAACAGATTTTGTTATCAAAATAAGCTGTGAGGTTAAGAATCGCGTGCTTAATCTCACCTAGACAATAGCAAAATCCCAGCCATAGACTTATTTTGTTACACTGCAAAATTGACACTGGCACTACTGCATTGAGCTAGGAAAAACATGGAGGCGCCGCAATGTTCTATACATATAGTTCTCGCCAAACTTCTTGGCCGCCCTGAAGTTGGCTACAATGGCTGCGCAGTAGGTAAATCTCATACAAAAATAGTACCGTTTCGTGCCTGGCGCATGTGGTAAACCAACTTCAGGGCAGCCAAGAAGTTTGGCGCAGACTATACATTAGCTTATACAAATATGAGTGAAATACGATGCGGAATGTGAAAAATCGTTTTGTTTCATTCTTTCTAATGTAGTAATCGTATTTGACAAAAGAGACAACAATATTTCAGTTGTTGCTCATTATGGCAACATTTTGTTATGACGGAGAGACAGTTGTAGGTACGTGCCATATTCGCCATATTAGGTGCCGAATTTTGTGGTTGTGTTCGTGGTAGTCCTGCTGCCAAATGGTTGTTTACTTTTTGTATTATTAATGTGTGTGTGTTCCGTGATTGACACAACCATAGCAGCCATTTTATGTGCCATTTTAAGGTTTAGGTAGGCATTTTTTTTTGCCCAGTCCATATTATTTAATATGTCTATGAACCGGAGCCCCAAAGTAGTAACCTTAGGTGTCCATTGGGGGCCGACTTAAAGTACCTATAGATTAAGCCCTGGCGTGGCCGCACATGAGACAGCAATAGTTAGTTCTGGTGTTACAACAAGAACAAGATCACAACAACCTACGACCCCACTGACACTTATTATCTATAAATAACCCAAATTCCTTGTCTTAATTAACACTTATTACCACGAAATCAAACAAAACCGAGTTTGTTTGTCAAACCTGCCATTATATTAGAGTTTGACAAACAACAGAATCCGGTCATGGCGACAAAGACAAAAAAATAAACTTTTGTCCTTGTTATTTACATGGAGCTGCCAATTAGCCATCTCGCTCTATCAATCAAGCTCATTTATAGTTACTTTATCTAAGGTAGTAACTATGGGCACAGATAATATAATATTAGCAAATAATTAATTTTTGGTATAATCTGTATAATAATACTTTTTCCATTGTATAAAGTTATCATACAAAATCGCTAAATTTTTCGGTGTTTTCGCTTAAGTAACAATGATCAGGAGACATAAGGGCTTATTACACTACACGGTATTCAGGGCCCTGAATACCGGGTCACTAAATTATTCTGAAGCAATAAGATCGATATTATGAGAACCCTAAATCCCTAACATTTATTACACTACTCTAAATTAAGGTTTAGGGCCCTGAATACCGTGTAGTGTAATAAGCCCTTTAAATCTTACAGACTAAACTTTAGTCGCTAATGTAAGACTTTTGTTGAAAGTATCAACATTGGATACGTAATTTATAAATAAATATCCCCAAAATAACATAGGAATATTCTACAAACATAGAAAAAAACAAAGGATGATATTCGTAAGTCGGTACCTATTTTACAAATAATTGCCTTTTTTTTTAACTTGTACTTAGCCGCCATCTAGCTACGATTGCTGGAGCTACTACAATTAGAATCATGATGGTCCCCGTCCTCGATAGATGGCATTGCACTCCTTTAATTTACCACTTTACAAGTACATACGAGTATTAAGTAGTCTGTGTTCATACGTTTTCCTCCTTTCGTACCTGTTTTCATAACTTGTTTTCTTGTTTAAACTTCGTCATATTGTAATTTTTATTATAACTCCTATTTAAGTATTTAATAAATAAAATTATCTTTTTCAAATTGGATATTAGAAAAGCGGCTCGCTTTCATTCAGCTTCATTGAATGGTCGTAGTATTTACTAAAGTTAAACATCAGCTGTGGAAAATTTGAGAAAAATATCAACTCTTGACTAGACTAGACAACAGCAAGAACATTGGACTTGGAAGCTTTGGTGAGTAGGTACAAACCATGAGTTAATATTTAGATGTAGATACTTATTACCCTCTTACTAATAAACACGGAATAAAAGTAAACCAGGTATAAGAAAGGAGTAACCATACATTTTCATAAGTTTATACTTGGTATAACTTTATTCCTTGTTTGTTAGTAAGGGGTTAGGGTACTTATGTAGGTACCTACATACTTTTAAAAACCGTCCAAGTGCCTATCGGACTTCGCAAATTTAGGGTTTCGTACTAAACCGCAAAATCAAGTTGGTTGTAATAGGAAAAATGAAGAATAAAAATCTGAAATGTCAATATAAATAATTTTATAAAATAAAAATATTTATTTGATAAATATTTATTAAAAAAATATTTGTTAGTATAATAGTTTGTTAGTAATATACGTTCATCATCTTCCTGCCCTTATCCCATGTTACTTGGGGTCGGCGCAACACGTTTGCTTCTTCCATACCGTCCTATCCCCCGTCGTGTTATTACTGACTCCCTTTTCTTTCATATCACTCCTCACACAGTCCATCCATCTTTTCTTTGGCCTTCCTCTTCCTCTCCATAATATACGTTATAATAAACATTATCACCAAACAAGTTTATAGGTCAAGTTCTTGTTGATGTATTGTAATCTAGGATTCTAGGTACCTCATATCTGAGCTTACTGAGAATCCAGATACAAATTTGAAATATGTACTGTGATGATCAATCGACATTGTTGTTATTTCTTAAACCTACTGGTAGGTTTTAGCATAGAATGTAGGTTCTTCTTAATAAGACCAACCCAGAACTTTTGCTGTGGGTGGTGATTTCTACTACCAAGTTGTCATAACTTCATAGAATTAACTGTGAAAACTGAAGTTGTACACTCAGTAAATCAACATGTAAGTGTAACATGTCAGTATACTAAATCAACAGGTCGGCAATAGAACTTGCCGCACATTATAATTTGTAAGCAGTGTATTTTGTGGTATTTATTGACTGACAGGAGCATTACAAAAATATGTAGTATGTTTTTATTAGCTTCTCTGTATGAGAAGAGGCCTTTGCCCAGCAGTGGGACACTTACAGCATCTATTATTATTAAATTAGGCGTGTAGTGTTTGTGTGGGTCTCACACTATGTTGTAGGGTGTAACTACAGTGTCAGAAGAAAAATAAAAAAATCATGAAAAATCAACTTCAATTTATTATCAATTTCTTATTTTGTTACTTTATGGAATTTATGCAATACAAATGTTGTAAAATATAATTACAATAGTTAACAGTTATTAAATTTTAAATGCAGGTTTTAATTTTAATTATTCATAACAATGTCATGGAAAAGTCCAATTTACGCTGACCAATTTATAATAATGTTTCTCATTGCCCATAATACGCTATGAAATGAATAAAACAGTCCTTCATACTACTTAGTGAAATCTTATTCTCTACATTTTGCTAAATGAGGGTTTCGTATTGAACTATGGATTAAATCCCATTAAGCCCTAATTTTAAATATTACAGGCAAGTTTTAGGCATTTCAATATACCTGCTATTATAAAATGATTAAATGATAAGTCACCGTTACAATTTCAATACAATTTTAGAACACAAAGTGCCATGACATTGAATTTTTTCTATGGCCATAAAATCACTGTTCATAACAACACAAAACATTAAAAAAAAACAAATTTGCACTAGTCACTATCCATTAAGCAATCCCAATGTCTTAATTCAAATTCAATTAACAAAAATAATATATTTTAGAGAATTAATTACCAAGCAATGAAATAGCAGTATAAATCACCTTTGGTGGCATTATCCGTATACCTTTGCTAGAATGTTAGAATTAAAGAGCACAAGTAACTTGCACAATAAAAAGCATTGAAACTCCTGAACAATGTGTTTCATCGCTATATCATAATCAACCCGAGTCTTGAAAGTAAAGCGGTCCATCACTATTGGATCGGTTTTCGCCAACTCTCAATTACTTAGTGAAGAAGCTACCCTCCTTACGTCTAGCTGCTTCTATTTCTACAGCAACCAGTGTATGACAATAAAATTGCTAATTCCGTTTAAAATATACAACTTTGCTAATTCTTATCTTTACTTTCCAATTGTCAACGATAAACATAGTTGAAGTAGAATATAGAAACATACCAATCATAATTTTCTACGGTTATAACTGTACAGCAGTCACATTCCGTTGGCAAATAATTAAACATAAAATAAATATTAAATTTAGCTATAAATTGCCTAGTTACCAACCGGAATGGGCTTCGTGAACACGCAGGTGGTAAATAACAAGTCCATTCTTACAAGAGGCCTGTATATAATAAAAGTGACATCGCCCCACAATTAACTATTACTAAGCAATCGCAATAATAATTTAAGACATATTTACACATCATCGTCGGTATTCCACAATTAAATAAGAAACTTAAATTAGAATAATTTAAGATAGTCGGGCTATTATTATTAATAGGAATCAGTCAATCAGTATCCTCAGATGATCGAGCTGTGTCGATCGGTCGTCGGCGTCGTCTCGTCACCGGCGCGGGGTCGGGCGGCCGCGCGGCCGGGCGGGCGTGTTCGAGCGCTGTGAACATATGTAGCGCGCCCGCGGCCGCGGTCTCGGCGCTCCGCAGGGACGCGCCGCGAGGCGGCCGGCCCCGCACCGGCCGATGCGGAACTTAGGACACGCACGAGGTCGATCATCGACGCGAAAGCTTTCGGCTTGGAATTTGCCATGCTCTAAATCAAGGCTAGAAGTAACCTAGAAGTGTGAACTCGCCGTGTGAGGTACGCGGAGCGGGCGCGAGGCCCGGGGGCCGCGGCGGCGGCGCGGTTGCGACTCGTAGCTGCGGCCGCGCAGCCATTTAAGTCGTGTCCCGTCCGTATGTACCGATGCGCACTTCGTCGATTACGCTTGCCCACTCCAAAGCATAAGAATCGGGGTCCTCCAAGTAATATGTACGGTTTGGCTGTAACAAAAAAACACAAAATTATAGTTCGTTTCTAAATTAGGATTTTTGAGTAAATATTAGTTTTCTTTTACCACAAACGGCAATTTATGAGTAAGATATCTAGGAACTCACCGTGTGCACTAAAAATATTCTAAAGTTTTTGGCTTCGACCCGCAACTCGGGTGACCAAGGGATCTCTCCCTTGAGCACCATGTTGGCTGGATCGACGTAAAATAGGCGCGGTCCTGTAGTGAGCAGCAACATGCGGCGTCGTGGAAACAGGCCCTTCCTTTTGTCTACCAGGCCTTGCTTTAAAATGAGCTCTCCATCGACGAACTGATGCCACTTGCTCTCTCGAGATTGCACTTCGAGACGACGACGTTTTTCTTCAGGGCTGATGTTTATGATTCCTGAAAGAAAAAGTCTACATTCAATCACATGCCAGAAGCACCAAGTCTTTCTATAATGTACGTTAAACTTGTAGAACTTCAGTTCCCACTGAATCCTAAAACAAGTGCGTGTAGCTACACAGCTGATTATAAGGTCAACATTAATAAAACACGTAGGGCGTAACGAGCGAGTCATTCATGTGATGGCATAAGCGGTTGAGAATGTGGCACTCCGGCTGCGGGACCAACGGCGACGTGCCGGAAGGTTGACGTCATACCAACAACCGTAAACCATACACTGACTGAGGACGTCCGTTCTGAATGTGTATAGCAGTGAATGCGATGACGTAGTGGCTACTCGTGCAGCGAGTGCAAGGATCATGTTACGATGCGCTAACATGATTGTTTCAATAAAAGAAATATGTGTTAACATAAACGCTATTTCTAAAAAAAGACACTGCTTATTTGGTAAATAATCACAAAATAAAACGGTATTGGACTCGGTTTAGTTATGAAACGAGAAGCGTATAAATTTGCCAAGAATTCAGGTCATGGACGCACCAGTTGCCTCTTACTCGTCGCTTCACTGCACTCGCCCGAGACTTTGTAATTGTCCACATCGGCTACATACTCAACCTACTAACATCTATTTAGACTTCTAATATTATCAAAAATATCTTTATAATATAACCAGATTTATATTGTAGTTTTGTGATGTCTAGCATACTGAATTGAAACCAAAATATCATTTAAATATTGAATACAAAAATCTAGGAGTAAACTAAAATCATAGAGAATAATAATAACAAAATTAATTACCTTTAGAGGTAGATAAGTCGAATTCCCACAGTCTCACAAGTTGCTTATTGCCCAATCCTGGTTCAAGATGATCGGGTATCTCGAACGAACCTCCTGGTAAGTATGGGCTGATAGTCGGTGGCGTCTGCTCCCACACATTATCCCAGTCCATTCCGGCGAAAAATGGATGATTGCGAATGCTATCATAGGTTTCTCCCTTATCATTAGCCCCAAGTCTTTTGGTATGGTTTAGTACCAAGAGCTTTTCCACAAGATCTTTTGCGTCAGCGGGAAAACCTTCTGGGAACTCGAAGTCCATCTTGAGAATTTTTTGGAACGTGAGAAACTCTGTGGCTGCTCGGAATGGAGGCAAGCCCGAAATCATTTGGTAAATGATGCATCCCAACGCCCACAAGTCTGAGGCACGTGTGTCTACGCAGTCGTGTAATAATTCTGGACTAACATACTGCGGTGTTCCAACGAAACTAATTTTTCTAGAGCGTTCATTTTGCGAGTCATTATCTGCATTGTTCGGTGAGGCACAAATCTCTTCAGGCTCAAGGATTTTAGCCGTTCCGAAATCAGCAATTTGCAAGTGCATATTTTCATCTAATAATATATTTTCCGGTTTTAAATCACGGTGAATGATTCCCTTGGCGTGCATTTTCTCTAAGGCCATCAATAATTCAGCCGCATAAAATTTAGCTACATTTAGCTCAAAAGAGCCATTTTGATTTATGTAAGACAGCAATTCGCCATTCTTTGCAAAGGACAAGACAAAATACAGTCTTTCTTCGTCTTGAAATGTGCAGTAAAGTTTGACGAAACCATGAGATACATTGAACAACATGTTCAAGGCATCTTTTTCCCGTTTAATGTACTCTCTCTTCTTTTTTCGGATGATGTGAAGTTTTTCACAAACTTTAACTGTGAAAAAAGAAATTGTACAGATTATTTTGTGAATCTTCTAACGGTCACGCAATCAAATTATAAGGTTGAATAGTTTAACATTCATAGATTTTTAAATAAAAAGTAAAAAAAAAAAGAGCAATATACGTACTTGCATATTCCTTTCCACTGTGTATATCCTTTGCAAGAAACACGGTGCTGTAACATCCCTCGCCAATTAATTTGCCAAAAATATAGTCTTTAGCAGTTCGTTTGGTGGGCTTTTGTGCTTGGCTGGCTGCTGGCGAGGAGGCGGGCGCAGCGGGCGCGGCCGCCGCGGACGCCGGCGTGGCCGGTGCGGGCGCGGGCGCAGGCGCTGCTTGCATCTTGATTGGTGCCTCCACTATGGTCTCGGCCGCAGCAATTGGGGCCCGTAATTCACTAGACGCTCGACCGTTGATCTGGAATAATGAAAACACCCACTGAGTATAACAACATTAAGACTTATTCACGGAACTGTACGAGATCACAGACTGTCTAGTGGAACGTCGTGAGAGAAATGCGACGTCGTCGCGCTTCGAAAGCGTGCACTTGTTTATCGGCTGGCAGCGGCGGCGGCGGCGGCGGCGATGGTGGCTACGTCATGCGCGGTGGGGGCCAGGGGGCAACGCGCCGGTCTGTAGTGCCGGCTTCTTTAAATTTAGGTGACCGCTAAATACCTACGTAAACAATGCTCCGAACTAGGTGAATTACAATTTGGAAAAATCATTGCATTTGTAATGTATTTACCTGTTTACAACAGTTTGTCAAAGGAACGAACGTCAAAACCTCTATAAATAAACAACGTTTTTATTGCAAGCATGCAGGTTTTCATACTTCCGACCTCATATAAAATCGACACCTCTTTCGTATTTACCAAGGTGAAGTTTGAACCAGAAAATACTGAAAACAGCTCTAGATAAGAAAATGTTAGTTTTTAGCATCGAGGACTTAAATAGTCAAAATATACCGGCTGCCACGTTCACTGGCCTCGTCTACAGTTCGATGATCCAATTTTTCGAGTTCGTAGCTTGAGTTTTTGTTCATTTTTTACGGGCCGTCGTTGAACAAAAAATGACGCCTCCATTCAACGTGAGTGAAGACAGAGATAGCTGCATTTGCAATTCTGTCTCTTTCTAACAACGCTGCAGAATACCGCGAGTTCGTGTTTAACGGTACATTAGCCAAAAACAAACTTAATGAAAAGCAAATGAAAGTAACTATAATTTACCGCTACTTTGCGGGAATATCCATTCTTCAATTTTCACTGTACGTTCGAGTTTTTTTAGGTTAAGACATTCTTCTGGTATTTGCGAAACCGTCTCGACACTACTTTCAGTGAAAGTTCTTGTGGATCCTGTGTGGGCCGGCATTTATTTCGCAGGTGGTATTTTACTAGTGGAAAATAACAATACTTGGGGTGTTACGGGAGGCGATGAGTTACAAACTATAATTACCACTAGGTCACAGCTAATTACGTGTGTCAGTTAAGAGATAAACAGTCCCCGAGGCTAGATATGACGACGGAAATACCTAGGAGTCTAAATTAATCTCTAGACAGGCTCCAATAATTCGCGTTACACGCTTTGATCACGGATGGAAAGTTTCAGTAAACACAGCACATTAAGATAATTATTTAAGATTGCTCATTTCGAAAACAACTTACAATGTATTGATGATAAAATCAAAATAAACGGGACATGATGGAATCTGCACTTGTGTATCACTGCTGCATGGTTAGTTGAAGTTTGTTTAGGAAGGAATGAGTCAGTAACAATTAAGCTTGGCTGTAAGCGCCACAAATGGGTCTCGCATTCCGCGGCCGGGGCGGTGTGCGGCGGCGGTGCAGACCACCGTCGCAACGGTACTTACACTCGCATTCCCACAGCAGCGGATTCCACCGTCCACTAACACCGACTTCATAGCCGACCTAGATCCCCACCACCGAACCTTCCACAACACATTGCAATGCCGTTTGCAACATACGCGACTTTATGTAATGCTCGATATTTGAACGGATGGTATTGTAGGTGAGAGAGTATCTTCGTTGGTTTTGTTATGAAAAAATGATATAGAATGTGCAATATAACGGCATATCAGGCGGATGTAGTGCATTCTATGTTTACCCCTCCTACAATCTACATCCGTTTTAGACTTAACTAATGTTTAGTCAGCATACTGACCGTTGTTTAACAGTTAGTTAAAGTACCTAACAGATAAGCTATTTTATATTGAAACTTACTCTAAAGAAAAAGTGAAAGATGAATGAGAATTCCGAATGCGTGATCACGAATCACGAAGTGTAAACAACCTTTGTTGGAGAACATTCAACAACAAGCGACATTCATCGGCGCGGATCGCCCTCTAATTAATATTATAAAATATCAGTCTACCTACCTACGTTTACGTACATAAACAAAACTTATAAACAAGTTTTGTAGAAGGTAATATGCAATTGAAGTAGTCGTACGAATACAACTGTGCTACAATCGCATTCATGTCGTTTTTGTACTTATTTATTGCCAATATGTGCTAGTTTAGTTTAATTTGTTTACTTTCCAGTGTTTTTCCACAAGGAACAATGAATGGCACAAGCCATACAAAAGTTATCGGGAAAGATAAAGAATGCGGGTATACTGTACACAACCTCCTCCGCAGAGTATTACGCCACAACATCACCGGTGACGTATGAGCAAACATTCTAGTGGCGTCGTCGTGTCACTTTTATCTAGATAACAGTAAATGGGTAAAGGGCGAAGTGTAACAAAATATTTTGATAAGTTTCCTTTCGGAATAATTTGGGAAAATTGGCGTATTAATGCTATTAGATACTTAAGCGATTATATTGTTGGGATTACCATCCCATCTACCTGCTACGTTTCCGATAAGCGTTTTAGTTTTCGCGTGATCATTACTAATCAGGCGAAAAGTACCATTGATTTTGTAGCTTATATTTTTGGCCAATACTCATCGTGAGCACATCACTAGCACGTTATTGTAAAGGTCGTGCAAATCATGCATATTGCGCGGCAACGCTAACTGAACGATCTGCGTGTAAGGATACGCTGTGTTTACGATAGTTGTATGATTGCAGCCGTAGCGGTCTGCTGAGTGCGGGGACCGTGAGGAGTTCGCAGTGGTAAACAAGCTGATCACGCCGCCGACGCGTGAACAAACAAGTGCTTGGCCGCCCGGCCGCGCCTGCCGACGATGTTTGTTTGTATCACACTCGCCGTTCACAAGCAACGGAGCACGGAGTACGGAGCCATCCAATGACACAACCAAACACGGCGAAAGTGTGCAATCACCGCTTTGCACAGCGAAAGTTTACAAACGTATTTGATAGATTGTAATGTAAGACATTGCACTGCTGTCTACTCGGTGACTAAATAATTTTTCAATCATATTGTAACGCTAGTTACAAAACTACGGTGAAATTTGGCAAATTACTTATTTGATAAATTAACATTTTATGGCATATAAAATGGTTATACATAATAAAATTATTAACAAATATTTATTACCGTAGGTTAATCTGTCGAGTCTTATAAAATAATACAAATACATAATTATAACTAAATACCATTTATTTAATATTTACTATTACAGTATCAACAACAAAATTGTTTTCATTCAAACTGTTTTTCAATTCAAACGTGAGTCAATCATTGAACACTATTATAAACCGACCGACATGGGGGTACTCATAAACACGGGCTACAGACAGTCATTGACCTTACCTTAGATTTGGGCGAGGGCTGTTTCCCGCGCTTCGTGGAGCTAACGCCAAGTAACCGCAAAATCCTGTTAGCTGCTTCGAGAAGAGTTGCACTGCCCCTCGATCCTCTTTTAACTCTGTTGGTCAATCCGCTCATTTCGACTTGTCTCACACTTTAGGTTTTCTACCGTTTTGTTATTGTTTGAAACGGTCAAAAACACGATCACAGTTCATGAAGGTTGATTATTGTTCTTTAGCAAGAATTTGTAGGCACTAAGAGTTCAGAAGATTTTTAAACACAAATAAATTTAAGAGATATGCAATCAAGATAAATAAATAAACAACGATATTTTTCCGATGTTGGTATTGCGCGCGTACGTCCGTTCGGTCAAACGGCGCGTTGCGGACTGACTGACAACTCTGGAAATACTGGAATGCAACGAAGCGACCTGGCGCGAGCGGAGCATTGACTATATTACGTCTCTCTCTCGCTAGACAGAATAATCGCATCGGTCGGTATGTATGGGGGGAGGCGCGGCGCGGCGGCGACGACGGCGCGCGCGGCTTGTGTAGTGTGAGACCCCATTCCCCATTCGCAGCCCACTCCACCCTCTGAGTTCAATCTATGTGTGGAAGGACGAAGCGTGGCATGTCACCCTCACTCGCTTCCTACATTCGAATACCACCTACTTAGATATTTACCCTTCAAAATGTCTACTTCTTGAAGGAAGTTTCGAAGCTTATGAAGCAATTAAACTTATTGCAGCCGTGACAACCTAAGAAGTCGATTTGACAGCTATAAAAATACTTAATAGTAAATAAACATGATGCTTACGAATGATGGTTTGATTTGTCAATTTCTTACGTACAAAGTTATCACGGCATGTAAAATGAGAAACGTCATCGGACTTCTTAGATTGTCATGATTACAGGTCTTAGAGCAGGATAATGCTCTAATTAAATCAATAGTATATTATTTTTGTAAAATTTTAAGGCAAACTGAAATTCTGTTAAAATAGTAACAATAATGTAAGAAATTAATTATTTAACGCTGTAATACTATTTTATTCAGGAAAGATGTTACCAATGCTAAAGAAACGTATAATTCTTCAAACCGACGCAGCACTGCACGTGACTATTTTTCCAAAGTTCTAAGTACGGTGAGCGGGGGAGGGTCGAACCAAGATTGTTCGAGTCGCCTCGGAAAAGTTCTCGGCGTGTATGTCGAGGGCGGGAAGTGGGAACAAATCAATAGCTTCAAACAAAATGCATCGTCCCGAGCACAATCTGCGACCACGTGGCCACGTGGGTTTTGTCAACCGTAATGTATCAAATCGTTTTCATTCTAACAAGTTGTAAGTATCAAACATTTATTTTATGTAATAAGTACGTAAATTAATTGATGATCTTGCTAATAGTGCTTTCATAAATTAATTAAACCTAGGTTCAAAGGTCTGGAAGAAATGATCTCAAATAGTCTTCTGAAAACTTCTTAAGTAATCTAAAATGGTGTAATAGTTTGATGCTCTCTCACCTTGTTCTAATGACAAGGACTACCTACCTGTACCTACACAAAAAACCCTCACAAAAAAAGAGGCAAGGTGTTACGAATGAAGGCAGATGGAATCTACGCTATGAACATCCGCCCGGAATACTGGGATTGCGATTGATCCCAGCGCGCCCGCATGCGGGTACTTAAAGAAATAATGTCAAAGCAATGGACCAGTGCTAATTCTTATTTAATTATATGAGCTGTTCCCTGGGGCGAAGCTTTTGTGGAATAAAAGCCATTTCTTTTATTTAAAGAAACGCCTTTGCTCTTTCTTTTTCGTGTGAGGACGTGTTAATTAAGCCGCCTCTAGGAACCCCACAGGCCTCTGACTTGGCTGTTTCATGCTAATATTAACTATATAAGTCTAGGTTTCCCCACGATGTTTTCCTTCGCTACTGTGAATACTACGCTGTACTATGCAACGCTGTGATAACACATCGGCGCTTTATGTATAAATTAATAAATACATACACAGACACACACACACATACTTTTTTACTATCTAACTTTTTTGAGCCTTCTTCACCCTTATTATAAAAATCCAAGTATAAAAGATTAGTAAACTTTTACAGAAATCAACGTAATAACGTTAACACTTACTTCGACAAAGATCAAATAAATGCGATGGTAAAGTACAATACCTATCTCTTTGTGAGCTTACGAGAGGGTGCATCAAATATTCACGACTATCGACTGCCTTTTTAAGCATCTGGATAATGTTCTTACAAGCTTTACCTAAATTACCATTGTTTCGTATGTGTGTCCGGCAACCCATAATCGATTTTTCAAGCACACCGATAAATTAGAATAATTTATGGTACGATGGAACTGGTATCATGATGGAACCGGAATGAAGCCATAGCAACTCCTCCGCCATAGCACCATCGTGTTTGGGCTCATTGGATGTATATTAACAATTACCTTACAGTCCAAAAAGCTTGTTATAAAATAAATTTTTACTTAATACTTATTATTAAAATGTACACATTGTACACCTAATCAAAAAAACGTCAATGTATTTATAAGAAAGGTTGTTTTTTTCCCTTGATTCAATGTATTATGTAGGTTGAGTGGGCCGCAGCAGATGGCGGCAGCACGTGCACGGGGCTCGTGCTCGGTGCTGGCACACATGTGCATTTTGATAACCATCCTTGCATTCATGTAATACACACCCACAACAATATGCTACAATTATGCGTCAGTCTCACAACGCAGATAATTCATACTTTTTCTATGCGATCTTTTGGGTTACTAAAATAATGTCATAAATTATAAACGTCCAATAAGAAAAATTTCGAAAATACTCAATATATTTATTGCTTTCACATGTGAACTTAGATGGTAGGTTACAAATTTAGACCAATTGTGGACACCGTCAGGCACTGCAAAAGTAGGAGAGAGGAAGAGGGCTTTTATTTAACTAAATATTTATATTTAGTAGATTGTAATTAGTTAAATTTAAAATTTGTCCTTGAAATACTCATTTACATTATTAGCATCTTTAATAGAAATTGTTTTAAATTATTAATGAATTAATTAAATTTATATTTTCCTTTAATTATTTCTGGTTATTTATTATATATTTTCATTGACATGACTAATGTACTCGTTGAGTGTAATTCTTATCTGTAGAAAAATAATTGCCATTTAACATAATTGCTATACAAAAGCTCTCAAACCGCCATCAACTTTCCACAGATAAGTTATCTGACGATGAAAAAAACGACCGTTAGTTAAATATTTTCCGAACTTAAATAAGCTTATTGTCTATTAGCAACTTATGCCACTAAAATTAATATTGCTAGAGTAAATTATTTCTTCATTAAAAAACAATTAGGTACGAATTTTAATTATATTGTTTACATTCAATTCAGTCAGTTATATTTAGGAGACGTGTGCAGTGAACAAAAAAAGTACTGACGATGTACATACGTGTATTTATAGTGTATGTACCTACTTACGTACATACAACGTAAATGTAAACAAAAATTACAAGTGATATTGTGTTAAAACAGGTGTCCCCGATAAACAAGTACGTCGACGCAATATAAACGTACAATTTTAAGTTTACTACTTAATTTTCGAACTTATTGACTTTACGATTGAAGTCAAACGGATGTAAAGCATCGCCAGGTGCATCAAACTACATCAAAATATATGTGTATTTTTTTTCTCCTTTTCTGGGTACCATAGAGCAGTCTGTCGCACGCAGTTGCAACCCCTGATGGAGCCCCAACGAAGCTACGTTTCAAAACAAAATAAAAGCTGCATCGAACATTGAACCCACCACCTGGCACTGTTTTTATGTGATACGGTATCCATATGGGGGCAGAAAAAATATATATTATCCAGTGTACCTATTGGCGTCTCTATAAATTAAAAATGTTCGTTTTAGTAGAACAGTATTTTTTTTTAGGTCTGTTTATTTTTTGATACCGGTTAACATATTGCATTATACACGTTTGTCGTCATCGTGATAATAAACAAATTTATTTACCTGTATATTTATTACTATCAGTAGGTAGTTATAATCATCACTTACAGGTGACCGTGATGATGCTCAAGATTCATTAAAATATGTCGGTATGGCGCTCTGGTGAAATAACAAACAACGATAACGACGATAACGTACAACTCTAATGATAAAAGAGGGACAACTACGATTCACTCGGTTCACACCTCTAGCAATTTCGGCGTAGGTGTATCGATATTAGAACGACGCGATAACGTGCGCGAAATCAAAAGCAGATAAGGTTTATCAACCGAATAATAAATAATTACAAAATAAAGCATTTGATTGTCAACAAAGTATTTGAATTTACATTTTATGCAACGACAATTGTTTCGTTTACTATAAGACCAGACCAGAAATACCACTTGTTTAGTTGTAGTGTCCGACCGAAAGTTCGATTGCGCTCGAGTTTCGGCAAAAAAACGAGTTTCTATTTAGTTTCGGTTTCGGCGGCAAACCTGCCGAATCTACGACCGAAACCGAAACTGCATTCGGGAGTTCTCGCGCTGTGATCGGTCATGTTCGGCATCCAAGGGAGTATTTTTAACCCCCGACGGAAAAAGAGGGGTGTTATAAGTTTGACGTGTGTTGCTGTGTATCTGTGTGTCTGTCTGTGGCATCATAGCGCCTTAACGGATGAACCGATTTTGATTTAGATTTTTTTGTTTGAAAGGTGACTTTGTCGAGAGTGTTCTTAGCTATGTTTGGTGAAAATCGGTTTAGCCGCTCAAAAGTTTTGGCCTGTTTTCTGTTTGAAACGCAGTATTTTCGCAAGATATCGTGTCATAATTACGTTTTCGATAGATTGTTGATCGAAGCGTGTCTACTACTAGACATATTATGAAGTTTAAAAAGTATGAAATAAAAAGAAATTGCCAGGGGTTTTGGCAATTTTAAATTTTTTGTTGTTTTTCTATTTTTTTTTTTTCTTAAATGGGGGGTCGTTATGTTGATTCGAAGACTGCATATAGCTATGTGATTTAAAGATAAAAATATAAAGACTGACTGACTATAATAACGTTTTCTTTATTTTTCCCTCACAACATAATTCTTGCAAGGAAATTTCGGTTTCGTCCGAAACTGAGACTGTTGCCGAAATTCGGTGTTGGTCGTAAAAACCAGTTTCGGTCGGACACTATTTCGTTGCCGTCTTTTCGCGCTCCAGGGTCCGTACGATGACCGATGTCCGTGCCAATGCCATCATGATCATGATTCCGTGTAGAAAAAAGGATAATGCTTTTCATCCTGTGTAGCTACCTCACACCGGAATCCTGATAGGCTATGTTTCTACCAACAAACAGCAAAAACAGTTCCTCAACCGATCTTGCTGCAAATATCCTTTGAAAATCTCCAATCAATACTGTTGAAATCCACGTTTCTCCTCTGCCTTAGTCCATACCCGACATACTGCCATGGCAATATCTTCTCTATTATTGAAAACACGTGCAAGTACGACAAGGTCGCACAACACTGTTGCAGGTTATTTAGCTATTCCGATAATATGCTATTAATATGTATTGTATGTAACTGTAGCACGTACGTGTAACTGGATGTCATTGCACTCTAATAAAATACTGAATCTTACACATGTAAGCATGATGTATGCACCATTGTTTTGATATTTATGTGCAAGTGTAAAATGTAAGCAAGAATATCCTTAAAAACTTCCGCGTGTACAACTAAATAATTTATAAGTTAGGGCGGTAACTATTTGTAGTGCTTTTGACGCGGGTAAACCCGTCCTCTCTCTTGGCTCTAGTCTAAATGTCAAAATGTAAGGGATTGATCACGTGATTTTTCGATATCGCTTGTCAATCCCATTCGATTTTACCTTTTCGACAATCGCTATCGCTACGCTTTCGATGATATAATCGTCACTTGTCTAGGTCCTCTGCTACCGATCGCGTTCTATAGCTAGAGTGTCGCTATCTGACAAAATCATATTTTTTGAGTTATAGACGGAAAACAAAAATCGATGAAATCATAAAAGATCAATGATGATTATCTATACTTCTATACTATCTATACTAATATTATAAACAGGAAAGATTTGTTTGTTTGTTTATACCGGATAGGCTCCTAAACTACTGGACCGATTTAAAAAATTCTTTCACCAATAGAAATTTACATTATTCCTTAGTGACATAGGCTATTTTTTTGTCCCGATAACGGGTCCTGTGGGGTGGCCCACGGGAGCGAAGCCGCGGGGAACAGCTAGTCAAATATAAAGTCACAGGCGAGAATTACCGGTGTCAAAAAATAGATCTAATTGCGCACTTTCGAAGAGGCACATTGTTAGTTTAAATCTATTACTAAATCTTATCAAAAAAAAAATTATGAACATGGCAATTCGGGGCGGTTTTATTTTTTAGGCTAATCTATTGTAGTATATGTCATAATATAGGTAGTAGTAGCAGCGTACTGCGTAGTGTATTGTTGTATCTGTATATGTATCTATATATTTACCACAGTATTCGCGGTGCGAAGGCGCCTAGCGAAGGTTATCGACGTTCCGAAATGTCGTGGCTGCGGCCTTGAGTGGTCCTTTGACCCTCCGTTGGAAGTAATATCCGCCGCTCTCGAACCACCTGCTCGAGTCGCATAATAAATATTCAAATCTTCAACGGTCTTATGGCATAATAATATACACTTATGTAAACATAACAAGGCAGTTCTGAACCAATCTTTAGACACACAGAGATTAATTAAAGCAAGCTGTAATTTATACATTTAGGTCTCTAGATAGGCATCTAATACTTGATTACTGAAATTAGTATGGGTGGTTTTTCTCAATATGAAAACTGTTTATAGTTCTCGCCAAACTTTTGGGCCGACCTGAAGTCGGCTTTCCGACAGGGTTGATAAAAATCACGATTTATTTAAAAAAACAAAAAAATCGAATTTATTTGATTTAATTCGGATTTCTTGAATTTTTTACTTTCTGATCTTTTTTAATTTGGATGTCAGTTATTTATTTTAAAAAAAGCACAACATAATATTTGGTTATTTTAATTATTAATAAAATTAACAAAAAAAACATAAATATTACTTTAAAAAATATTATGAAATTATAATAAAGTTCTTCTCAAATCCAATATTTTTTTAATCACACAATTTTTTGTCATATTTATCAAATATGAACAAGGAAAATAAAATAGACTTTAAATTAATAAGGACATACAGCCATTTGGGTTTTACCGGATAGATATTTTTATTAGCCTTATATTTTTTTCGAATTTAGTTTTTTTAAAAGGAAGACTAATTTGGCTGCTTTCTCGGTGCCTAATCTATTTCTTATTTTACCGTGCACCAAAGTCATAATTTTTGGCTAATTTGGTCGCAGTAAAAGAGTATTGATTTAAATCACTGATTTTTTTTAATAAAATCATTTGATTTTAATCGCGATTTAAATCACTGATTTAAATCAAGTGATTTAAATCATATTAACCCTGCTTTCCGATGCGCAAAGCACGGATCAGTACTGTTTTTGCTTGAAATTTACTACTGCACAGCCATTGTAGCCAACTTCAGGGCGGCCAAGAAGTTTGGCGAGAACTATAGATGTGAATGTATGTATGTAAGATAACTACAGACTAGGTACCGAACTATTATAGAGGTACTTTATTAAGGAAAAAATTATAAGTAAAGTAGTTTTACACCTTTATAAAGTTTACCTAGGTTGCGCAGCCATTGTAGCCAACTTCAGGGCGGCCAAGAACTTTGGCGAGAACAGTAGATTTGAATGTATGTTAGGTAACTACAGACTGGCTACCGAACTATTATAGAGGTATTTTATTAAGGAAAAATAATAAAGTGGTTTTAGAACTTTATAAAATTTACCTATGTAATTGTAGAACTTTACCTAGGTAGTTTTAGAAAATTATAAAAGTTACCTAGGTAGTTGTAGAACTTTACCTAGGTAGTTTTAGAACATTATAGAAGTTACCTAGGTAGTTGTAGAACTTTACCTAGGTAGTTTTAGAACTTTATAAAATTTACCTAGGTAGTTGTAGAACTTTACCTAGGTAGTTGTAGAACTTTACCTAGGTAGTTTTAGAACTTTATAAAATTAACCTAGGTAGTTGTAGAACTTTACCTAGGTAGTTTTAGAACTTTATAAAATTTACCTAGGTAGTTGTAGAACATTACCTAGGTAGTTTTAGAACTTTATAAAATTTACCTAGGTAGTTGTAGAACTTTACCTAGGTAGTTTTAGAACTTTATAAAATTTACCTAGGTAGTTGTAGAACATTACCTAGGTAGTTTTAGAACTTTATAAAATTTACCTAGGTAGTTGTAGAACATTACCTAGGTAGTTTTAGAACTTTATAAAATTTACCTAGGTAGCTGTAGAACTTTACCTAGGTAGTTTTAGAACTTTATAAAATTTACCTAGGTAGTTGTAGAACTTTACCTAGGTAGTTTTAGAACTTTATAAAATTTACCTAGGTAGTTGTAGAACTTTACCTAGGTAGTTGTAGAACTTTACCTAGGTAGTTTTAGAACTTTATAAAATTAACCTAGGTAGTTGTAGAACTTTACCTAGGTAGTTTTAGAACTTTATAAAATTTACCTAGGTAGTTGTAGAACATTACCTAGGTAGTTTTAGAACTTTATAAAATTTACCTTGGTAGTTGTAGAACTTTACCTAGGTAGTTTTAGAACTTTATAAAATTTACCTTGGTAGTTGTAGAACTTTACCTAGGTAGTTTTAGAACTTTATAAAATTTACCTAGGTTACTACTACCTTACATAGACATACGATCCAATCACTTGCGCAGTTTGTCGCTTCATAGTTTCACGGAATTTTAATTAATTATTTTGGCGACACACGGGCGTGATAAGTTCGATGACCGATGAATTTATTCAAGGGCCTTAACCGTAGCTTTTATTTCCCTGATAACCTTCAATTTGCGGCCCCGCGGGTGAGGTGAGCTCGCAAACTCGCTATACACTCTTTATTTTTACCCAGCCACTGACTAATGCGGTACACTTAACATATTAACGTTATATATATAGGCAAGCCTGTCTATATACATGTATTGATTACATATTATTATGAACCTAAACTTTTCAGGCTTTGTCATTTTCGCGAGAAGAGATCAGCGGACTCAGCTTTAATTTATTTATTGTTGTGCGGCTGTTATTGTTGAGGTCGTGGCTAAACAATAACAGCCGCACTGGTCGATCTTCAAGGTTAAGCAACGCTTGATGAGGTCGGTCTGTGGATGGGTGACCATTTCAACATACCGAGTTTCCTCCGTGTCTCGGAGAGAACGTTAAGCCGTTGGTCCCGGCTGTCATTTGGAGATCTTTGACAGTCGTTATGGGTAGTCAGAAGCTTGAGATCTGACACCAGTCTTGCCAAGGGGTACCGTGTTACCCATTTACTGGGTTGTGTAGGTCAGATAGGCAGTCGCTCCATGTAAAACACTGGTACTCAGCTGAATCCGGTAAGACTGGAAGCCGAGCCCAATATAGTTGGGAAAAGGCTAGGCAGGCCGATTGTCATTTTCGCGAAAAGAGAATACCGGAATCTGTTTTAATTTATTTATGTATTTGTTTGGACGAGTTTGGCATTTAACTTCATTTACATTCTTGTTGTTTATGAATAAAATCTCTTAACAAAAACAAGTGAATCGGTATAAAAATAATTTGTTGTTATTACATGTATTTTGTTTTTTTGGAACACGCCGATAAAGTTGTGTAATCTGATGCCCGAGTTCTATGTGAAGCTTCCTTTACTATTAAAAGGCTTCTTTCCTGTTCATGCTTCATTAAAACTTTAATTAAGTATAAGGTATAAAATGTATCTGCTAACATGCATCTCAACGGACGTTTTACAAGCTTTTATTTAACTTGCAATGTATGTGTGTTCGGGTCAAATCTCGCAACTGGATTTTAAAGCAGTTATCCTCCACCGATTAAGACGAAATTTTGCATACACGTTTAATTTGGATGACAATGACAACAATAAAAAAGTTAATTAAAAAAATCAAAATACCCGACTGCTTAAAAAGCGAACTAAAAAGACGTAAACAAGCAGAAAATCATGCTGTGCAGTCGGAGGATACATCTGGTTTTGGTCAGCCAGCTCGCGGATATGTATCCTCCGACTGCACAGCATGATTTTCTGCTTGTTTACGTCTTTTTAGTTCGCTTTTTAAGCAGTCGGGTATTTTGATTTTTTTAATTAACTTTTTTATTTATAACTTTTTAGTTAACATTTTTTTTGAATTAGGTACATTTAAATATATAAGTGTTATATATTTTTGAAATCGCCTCTAAAAACCCTTTATTTTGATACCCCACACGATGGGTTTGGAAGAAAAAATAAAATTGGCCCCCCACAATATGGCGCCCGAAAGCCGCCATTTTTCTATTTTCCAATTTTAATGTAGCCTATGACACTCGCAAGGTTAAGACGAATCGATTGACGTATGAATCATCAAAATCGGTCAACGCGTTTCGTCTCTGGAACGCCACATAGGAACGCCACATAGGAACAAACATACATACATACATACATACATACATACATACATACATACATACATACATACATACATACATAGACTGATAAACACATTACCCTCCTTCGGCAGTCGGGTAAAAACAATCCAATATGGCGGACGGCCCAAGATGGCGGACTAGCTATATTTTGTGCACTGCCATGATATGATATCAAATGAAAGGGTTTGCTGAGAAGAATACGAAAAAAGCTTGTTTTAAAAAAAATCTCTTTAATGAATAATTTTATTTTACTGCAATATTTAATTCTGATAATGATGCGACACTAAAGATAATTGAAGGCACACGATTGTCGATGAATGAATTCCTTATAATTCATTAATGACGACGTAGTCACCGGCTTGGTATGCAGTTAGTCCCCAGCCCCACCCGCGGAGAGATATCGATAAAATAATGGACAGAGCATGTGTTGTCTCATCGGAAAACAATTAACGCACAACAAACAATTTAGTTGCGGTCACAGATAGTAGAGCGGGTCAAAGTACAAGAATGTGTGCCGAGATAACGTTCTGTTTATCACATCATGCACTTCCAAAACACATGAACATGTTTACACTATATGCAGTCGTCTCGTTAAAAATAGACTAGAGGTTTATCTTAGTTTCTGATTGGTTTTTAATATAATAAATAAATTGAACTGTATAAGTAGCATGTTAATGTCATTGTTTTTCACTGGCATCATTTGTGGAGTGTCTTCTTTAACAAATTTTAAGAGATACCGGTTTTAACACCTACTTTGTCTCTAATTATGTAATTTAATACTAGTTGTCCTGCCTACCTGCCTACCCTACATACATGAATGTTGCGTAATTTTAACCACTTACGCAGCGCACGAAACTTAAGCTGTCAAAAATGAATGAATTTTGCCCGTTTTTGCTAAAAATTTCATTTATGCTCGGCTCCTATTGGTCGTAGCGTGATGTTATATAGCCTTCCTCGAAAAATGGACTATCCAACACAAACATAATTTTTCAATTCCAATCAGTAGTTCCTGAAATTAGCGCGTTCAAACAAACAAACAAACAATCTCTTCAGCTTTATAATATTAGTATAGATTATTTATCACAGTGCATGCGCACTGAAAAATAAATTGAAGCTTCGTGTGACGCAATCAATGGTTGAAAAAACACCATTTAACATCTAAAAGTTGATATCAATGACATAAAATAACCATATCTTCTTTTTCTACGAATATGAGGTTATCAAATCACGACAATCAATTGCCCTTGTATTTTTGTAAATACTTTTATACAATAAACAATGTTATGTAAATCTGAATGAGTTAATGAATGGAACATTAATATTATTAATCTATCTAACTATATAAAAGAGAAAGATGTAAGTACGTATGTATGTTTCTTATAGACTCCGAAACGGCTGGACCGATTTAAAAATTCTTTCACCGTTGGGAAGCTACACTATCCGCAGGCATTTTTTTTTACGGGTTCGGGAACTACGCGGTTGAAACCGCGAGGCATCGGCTAGTTTAATAATAAATTAAAACTAGTAGACTAGACAATAGGAAAAAAAAACCTCATTAGTTTATTAAATTTCCGAAGATAAAGATTCAAATTAAAGTTTTCGTATTTGGGGGCAAACATGAAATCCGTTAAAAATCCACTGGGTTACTTTATTAAGGAAACTATTGTAGTAGGTGTCCGTGCAATATTTTTATGAGTATGAATCATTGTTGCTCATCGTTTTCCTTATGATCTAAAGACGGTTAATATAGCCGAGCAATAGATATCATATCGTCAAGTGGCATTAGGCACAACAAAAATAATCTGGGTTTTACCGACACCGTCATTAGATTTTGTTATTTTTACCCAGCCTGATTAATAATTTGATTAAAAAATAACAGGCATTCAATCGGATCTAGAACCAATAAATTTAGTTTTGGTTTTAATATTTTGCAATAAATAAAATAATGATAATGTGGCTGCAATCATACATTTAGATTAGTTTAATTTTAGCAGCAAACGTCTGTACATAGTACTTACATACAGAATATTAACATAACTTGGTCCTGTGCGTAGGATAAGCTAAAAATAAATCTAGTCAGAGCACTGGTATTTTAGTCCGTCTGAGTTAAAAATAAGTAAGCCTTATAAACTGGAAAGACTATGTAAAGTGCTAGGCAAAAAGCGTGTTAAAAGTTGCTTCACCAGCGCAGCGCCCTGGCGCGGGCGGCTCCACACACACATCATTGAACAGGGTTGACTATTTTTGCAATGATTATAACATTATTTAAAATCTTCTATCGTCTTCTGTCACTGGCTTTCACTAAATTCAATAAAACTACACCAGACACAAGGAAGTGGCCCTGTCTCTGTAGTAGTTAATAATAGAGCAATTTACCCAAAACGCACCCTACTCTACAGAGAGATGGACAGCCCTACACGAGCGGAATGCCTTCCACTCACAATTCCACATACTTTAATCACTTCCCGCGCGTCTAGACATCGACCTCTAGTTCCAAGTTTTTGCTACGGCCAAATTAACTCTTAGGGCTACCTCTTAAGATCCCTATTACGTCGAAAGTACCCAGCGTTAACGATTAATAAAAACGGGCTCGCTGTCCTCGGAAAGTGCATTGATCTCAAGGCGCGTCCTTCTGTGGCACAAAAATTGCTGCACGTGATGTAGGCGTCTCTTTTGTGTATAAACACAAGAAATAAGTGCGAGCAGGACGCAGCAAACGTAGTAGGCAGGATGCGCGTGGTGAGCAGCGGGCAATACACCCAAGCGAGCGCAATGAACGGCAGCCATTAATGTGGAAGTACCACGCCGCATTTTGGCGCCAATACATCCGTTTAAGGAAATAAACAGAGTCCTTTTAGATTAAATACCTATTTACCTTGTAACCTTAGCCTTGATTATATTATCTAATTCATAAAGATATTTTTGCAAGAAATATATTAAATAAGATGCAATAGTACCTTAGATTCCTTCTACTGGAAATTTAGGTTGATCTACACACAAAACTGCCGTATTGATTGTTATCGTACTTACATAAATAAATACACAAACCCTGTAAAAGTATTGGGATGAAGCATCAAACATTGGAAGAGGAACCCCTACTTTCGCGCCAAAAGCGTGTGCTCCAAGATGGCGGCGACCACGTGCTCAACAAATACAAACAAGCCACGCTTGCTTACTACGATTTGTTTTTCTCCATATTTGAGCTTGTTTTAATAATATTTTGTAGGCTATAGTTTCCAAAATAATTGCTTAAGTATAGAAAATCGGCGTAGGTAAATACTTGGTACAGTACTACAGTTATATTTTGTTTCAATTCGTTTCCTTCCTACTGTAAGTACAATACGTTTTATATACTTATGTTGTTTTTTGTAATATACAGGCATTAATGTTGCCAACCTCAAAGAAACCAAGTAAATCACAACAACACCGTTAACAAAAATAATTGCAAGTAAAAAACTTCCTTACGAAAATATTTTGCTTGCAAATCTTTAAAGAAAAAAAAAAAAATGGGAACCACCATTTTGTTATTAGTCAACTTGGTTCCTGGAATCTACAAACCGCTTTCACCAATTCCCAATTCTGTACGTACAACTTTTGTTAATGAAACATCATAACTTAGATTCCAAATAAATCACAATAGGCGCACAGGGTCTCAGTATATTTTTTGTGATTTCGACCCTTCTTGGAAAGGGACTTGAAAAAAATCAAAACAAAAATAAAGACGACGAGGACGGCGGCGGCGGCGGTCGCGGCGAGGGCGGCTTCGTAAAGTGCAGTTCTGCGTTAGAATGTGTGGGTGCAAATTCCACGAAGGATGAGATGCCTACCGATACATTCAACTTTACTCAACCGGCTAGCCTGCCGGTGACCGTTGCGTTTGAAATTGCAAGCAAGAAATCTTCACTATGCAGCTATGGTTTTATATTCACGCGAATAGTAACACCAAAGCGTTTCCAAAGAATATATTTTACCAAATAAGTAAATATAAGAACGTACCTCAAAATTGGTGAATACAGACAAGCACTCAAGCGAAAAAATCAACGATCCGAACTGTCTGGCCGTTGAACCCAGAAGCAAATGGCAAAAAGCTGCTACACATCGAATGGAAATATCTTGATATTTAACGGATTTTCATTTCCGGGAAAACGTTGACTTGAAAAGTTTTAATAATGGGGATAAGTTGAAAACTTTGAAATCTATTTTGAGAGATGAATACTATCTAGGGGCTTAGGGGACCCTCGTGGTTCGTGTTACATAAATTCTTCATAACTTTAAGGAAATCACTTCCAAAAGTTTAGATTTCGTATATCTTTCAACAACGGTAAAGTTTGGGATGTGAAAGTAGAATGCCAAAAAGCCTGCAGTACTTTCTTATTTATTTTACAGTATAACGATATGCATTTAGATTATATTCTGGACAGTACTTTGATTTATAAATTAATAATTATTTGTACAAATGTGGTGTTACTTTTACAATACCAGAACACATACGAGGCTCAAACTTTTCATTGTACCGTTAATCTGCGTTGTGCTTGTCACCCAGATGAGAAAATAGTACGAGTTAGTTCTCACGAATACTCTATCAAATATCATTAAGGAAGGCGGCATTAAAGTATCACAGCCTTGAAACAAAGAAAAACCTCTGTTTACTGCGCATAATTTTTGGAGGTCCATGACCCACTGAGTTCAAAGCATGTACTACAACAATTTGCTACGCATTGATTAATATTACGCAACGAATTTATATATGTAGGTATTCCACACTTAAATAATTGTGAAATAAATAATTTAATTTCTAACTAGATAAACTTAAATTCATGATGATTATTGATTTTTAACTTTATTTACACCTGTAATCTACTATTTCATCATATTATATCATCAACTATGGCAGCCAATCAGCTTTTTACGTAGGACAAAGATTATCCTAAAATTAATAAGCAATCTAATCACTATTATGAAAGTACTTTTGGGTGAAACCCACAAGACAATGCATGACTTATAAAAACAGCAAGCATCTCTAACATTAGAAATAACAATAAAACAATTAAATAACAGCACCTCATATAGCGGTTCTACAAAGCTGTGAATTTATGAGAATAAAGATCACTTTACCAAATCACACTTGATAATTATTATTTATTATCTTCTACCTACAGGATGAATCAACTGGCGGGAATGCAAACAGGTCTGCAGGGTTTGGTGGTCGCAAGACTCGCAAGTAGTGGCAGAGAGGCGCGCGGCCGAGCGAAGCCACGCATTCATGGAGCATGTTGCACCTTGGCCACGGCCGCCGGTCGTTCGCCGAAGTTGCACGACCGTGCCACCCGTTGCACCGTTTGCCAGACGAAGTTGCATTCCACGCATACCATTCCCGCCACTACACTAATCCACTTACATTAGCTGGTAAAAGCAATTCTAAAAGCTTTTCATCCGAACATATTTTGAAGATTAGTTGGTGAAGCATATTTTAGACTACATTTTCCTAAAATAGTCCATGAAGAAATATTCTATTATAATATTGCTCATGCTCGTAAGTACGTATCGGTTGTTTTCTTAGCACGCACTTAAGTAGCAGTAGTCGGAAAGATTGAAAGAACAAAGGCGTGATTCAAATTGCCGGGTTTGTTTGTGTGGCTCTTTGTTTATCTTGTGGGATGTCGAAACTTTCAAAGATTCGTTTGGGGCTGATGATTCACTTAAAGAAAACCTTAAATCGTTTGCCTGCAAGAAACAAGACAGAAGGCATTACAGAAATGACAAAATTCTAGATTGACACTGGCAAAAGTTAAAAACTAGGACTTCTTATTAAAAATTTTGGTGATGATAGACCTTACAAAACCACTTGGTCTTGCAGCGTAACGTGTGATGTCAAAATCTTCACATTGGTCTGTAAGTACTCATGAGGGAAGTTTAGGGCACAATAACTATATATAACATACGTATGCATTCCACATCCTTCTTCGACAAATCTTTTACAGTTCAAGCAGCTCGTTTGTGGAATGCATTACCTATTGAAGTGAGGCGTGCTCAATCGTTACCAACATTCAAAAAAATGGTGAGGGAGCATTTCCTTTCACTATAATTAGTCTTCTCCTTTCTCTGTTATATATTTCTTATAAGTATATTAGTATATTATGTATTATTGTATGTATGTATTTTATGTTATTATGTATATTTATTATTATTTAAGATATATTGTACACTAACAACCCTAAATTTCTCTCCTCTCTTTCAATCCATCCAAAGGTTGTCTGTAAGAGATTGCCCTGTGCGATAAGACCGCCCATTGTACACTTGCTTTTATGTTTTTTGTCCTATGTATATATTTTTGTGGTGTACAATAAAGAATATAATAAATAAATAAAATAAATAACTGCAGAAAATCAAACTATTGTTTCGTCAGGCACACTGGGAAGTACTAGCCGTAGCGCGTCGGTATTGCAAGGCGTGGGTGGCCCGCGCGTGAGTCACTAGCTCGCGGATCCTATTGTCCGCGCCCATTCACGACCTAACAGCGGCAGCGTGTCCCTGCAGTGTTGCAAGGTTGCAACTACGGTGTCCTGATTTAATGAGTTATAAATTGATTCCAAATTCTTAGCCAGAGAATACAAATCACCTCATTTTTTAACATTGGCAGATACGGTAACTTGGGCTAACTTAGACGATGACATGTACAAGAAGCAATAAGATTAATTATTCAAATAATTACTTTTTGAATTTTCAGATGTAGATTCACCGTTTGTCACTCAACTCAACAAACTGATTCAAAGTCACAGTTTTCTCAAGATTTTCGTTAGACTTCCAAAGTTAGTGTTGGCCACACTACCTTCGGGCCTTTCAGTACCACATGCACATATTAAGCAACGCAGGGCACGAACATTACAGGCGTACATGGTTACGGAACGGTTTATAGCAACAATTAAGCCCTATTCATGCCCCAACACAGATTTAAAAGATAAGGCACGTGAATGTGTCTCCATCCATACTAGGAAACTGCTTGGAACTACGTCTTTTTACACGTAATTGTACCGAGTTGAGTACTATAGATGAGTAATCTGGGATTTATGTTATGGACTCATCTAACGGTCGGTCGGATACAGACGGCATAAAAATAGAATAATATTTTCTATGACGTAGACCCTCCTTGTGCTTAGATCTTTTGTCATCCGGTAATCTTATAGTCAAGAATAGAATATGGGTTGCTTTTACTCTAAGGGAAAAGGTTCGGGCATTATGTATTTTTAAATTTTTGATATGGTAATCCAAGATAGTCTTTCTGTATGCTTCAGAAGATTAGGAAGTTATTGGCTGCTGCATATGTTTTTTCTATACTGTTTACAAATTCATATATGGAAAATCAATTCAATCTCTGCAATCTGTTTATAGCAGACACATAGTATTAAATCGAGTACAGCTATAATAATAACATGTACATTAAGTGTGCGCATTTATGAGTGTAGTGTAGGGATCGTAGCGTGGCGTTCAGAGCGTACATTCACCCAGCCGTCTCGGTCACAACCGCGACGCACCGCGCCGCCCTTACCCGGCCAACCCTCGGCGCGGCGGCGGCTAAATACTTTAATTTCGTCCTTCCCCTGCCGCGGCGTCCCAGACGAGTCACGATAGTACGAGACGAGAGAACGACCGCCGACAGGCCTTGTACAGAGTGAACGCGCGGTGACAAGGGCGGGTGCGGGTGCGAATGAGCGATTAGGCGGGTAAACCGTAAAGTAATCGCGGATTGTTGTAGCGGGCTGAAGAGTCTAGCGTGTTGCCTCAGGGTTCTTTCTCTCGTCACGTTGCGTTAGGACCACCAATCACCGTAGTTACTTCAGTATAGACGCAAACGTTTGACAATTCGCGACCACCTTAAAAGCATCCGCGCAAGCTCTTTACCCTGATCGGGGCCACATTATTCGTACTACTAAAGTAGAACCACGTACACATGTGCGTGTACCCAAAGGGCTAAAGGCAGTTGAACTACGGGAGGTCGTGAACTTTTATTCGTTCCCTTTTATTGGACACTGCCCTGCACTGTTTCGCAAACAGCTTATCTCATCTATGGAATAGTTCATTTTAAGTTATCATAATGGAAAATAATAATGGTGACTGTTCTCCTATGTAAAGTTTGGTGGACACGCCCGTACGACACTCATAACCATGTCAGAATTACCACCAGCAGACATGGAGACATTTTTGTATGGGAATGAGTACCGAATGTGCTTTACATGTATATTTAGGAACGATGTTATTTTTTTTTGGTTTTATTACGCTTCTTTTCAGCCTTATTTTGTTATGCTAAACTTTCGCTAGGTATAGGTATGTGTAGCGTGTCGGCAATTGTCATTTGGGTATATGTACTCACTCGTAACTATTATAAGGTTCTGGCTCATTTATAAGACCTGGCCATGGCGCCTCAACCATTTGGAAGAGTTTAAAAAACTGAGAGACTGCTAAAGACCCCTTCAGTCAAATAAAGTTTCGAGGGCGTTCAGTGTCTAGTCTATTGAGCGCAGATTTGTTCGATTTTAATAGAAATAAATAATGAAAACTTTCAATAATCAAATCTTAAGGGTACTCTAGTCGACGGCGACGGCACGAACTATTTAGTGTGCGGAGTTAAAATGCATGCTATATCAACCGACAACACGTGCGGATGAGATAGATGCTGTAATGAGTAGTAACAAGCTAGTTCACGTACGAATATACACTTTTGCAAATTTGTAGCGAAATGGATGATGATTTAGGACGAAACCGAGTGCGCGAAATTTTATAAACAGACCTTTGGGAGTCTGGATATCATGAAAAAACCGACTAAAAGTATCTATTCCTAATAAAATTATTTGCATTGTTAATGCCATACAGGGATAGATCCTGTATGGTGGCCGTTTTGCAATTTTCCGTCTTCTGATGGTATTTATTTGTGACCAAAAATGCGTTAAAATTAGTGTCGAAATGTGGAACTTTCGACGCTCATAACTTTCAAATATATATTTTTTTTACTTTTTTATTTCCATACAGGGCTTGATAATGATGAAACAAATTGATATATTTTTTTTATTTTGAACGTACATCGTCAAAGAGTGGAGTAAAAGCCAGACTACGTTTGTATGGAAGAATTATCGACTAGTGTAACCTTAAGCCATTACTTTTTATTGTTTAACGTCACTAAAACTGTCTTGGTTTGTTATGGAAAAAAAAGTTTGTTAATGAAAGAATTTTTCCTTGTTGGTGAATCCGACCATTGACTGAGAAAATATTCATAACATTGGTCATGCGAACGTCTTTGTGTTATTTATTATTCTTCGACTCATATAAGGTGTGAAGCAAAAAATAAATATAAAATAATGATTAAGTAGAAACATCATTATGTTTATGTATTTATGCTTTGTACCATAAGACAATCGCCACAAAGCATACATTGTTTTATCACAGATTATAAACATAACAAAAGATTATGTATTCAAGATATGTTCATCTTGTGTATGGGATGTTATCTCAATGATATTCATATAAATACTTATCTTAATTCAATTATATCTATTATTTGTAAACAATAGTTTCTTGCCCATCCTGGTACGATTTAGGAAATATTATAAATTTATTATAAATACCAAAACCGAACAAAAACAGGATGTGGAGATCATGTCGTGAATAAAAAATTATTATAGCTATAGGCAAGTAGGGTTTAGTATTCCGTGGTCAAAACTTCAAACACAACGAATCAAGATACATATCAAAATATTTTTGTAAACTGAAACAGTACAGTTTGCATGCAAGTCTCAATTTCTCATGGCTAGAAATTAAAACAAGATAAAATTACAAATATAAAAAACCCCGATTTAAATTTTACTTTCATGTTTTTTAAACTACTTATAATATACCTAGTAGCAGACACGCTTCAATCGACAATCTATCGAAACACGTAATAATGAAACGATATCCTGAGAAATCCAGAATCAAAGAGTAAAATGCGAATAACTTTTGAACGGCTAAACCGATTTTATTCAAACATAGCTAAAAACACTCTCGACAAAGTCACCTTTCAAACAAAAAAAACTAAATCAAAATCGGTTCATCCGTTTGGGCGCTATGATGCCACATACAGACACACAGATACACAGCAACACACGTCAAACTTTAAACAACACTCTTTTTCCGTCGGGGGTTAATAATGACAAATAATAACTACTTACCAGTGTTACCAGTGATTAACCTGATCACTTGGTATGCTTTGTTCAGTGCACACAAGGATGTGGGTTTCAAACTCCGGGTTTTAGTTCGCAGAATAAACAAGTATTTGACCTTACCGTAATAAGACGGTAGGTAGATTATTTAAATTTTTCCTCCATTCTCTCACATTCTACTGGTTACATTAGTGGCATAATAAATTATTTTTAGACCAGACAAATATGTCCGTATTATTATTTTACTCAAAGGAAGCGACAAGTGGTTGAAGTACTTACGCAAATTTAACAATAGTGCGGAACCTTTTCTTGCGAATCTCATTCGTGTTCAACTGGTTTTATAAGGATTTGCGTTCTAATACAATACATCTTTAGTAATACCGTTCTTTATGTCCATTGTGATGGCCAGACAGTATTGAATTTCCATAGTGACAATCAAAGACATGATTTAATTTAGAAACCTGTAAGTCGAGCATAGAGGTCGGCTAGCGTCTCGCCGCCTCGCCGTCTGCTCACCTTGGGTGTACCCTGCCTTAGAGTATCCGGCCGTATCTTAACACATTTATATTTAAATGTGAATTTGTATGTCGGCGGCTCTCTCTAAGTGCTCTAACGAACGTAGCACTTTCACTCAACATGAATGAACATTGGTGCATTACGAGTCAAAGTGAAGCACCGAGTATAATAGTAAACAGAATATCGGGAACATCAACTACATAAATGTATGAACCCTATGAGAAATGTATCGAGAGCGTGTGTTGTGTTCTACTCTACTCCCACGCCTCTCCCTGGCTACACAATAGAGCATGCGGGTAGGATAATTGATCAAACAATATTCCCAATCAGCCACAATCACATAAATCAAATAAAGGAAACGTGTTCACAAGTAAGTTATCGGCTGTCAAGCAAATTACTAACAGCTACGTCGCTCTCACAATAGTGCAAGTAGTATTGTAGCATAGTAAACTGGAAGCACGTGTATGGCGATAAGAGTGCAAGATATTTGCACGTACATGCCTTCGTGTATACTTTATCGATTATTCACAGCTCTGAAAGGCCATAAACCTAATCTTTTGTTACATAACGTCTCCGTGTTTCTTAGCTATTGTTTTTTGTAGATAAATAAAGCGATATAAAATGGTGCGTGCGACGCTCTTACACGTGGTTTATGCTATACGCTATACTGAGCTTACTACATTAACCGCTTATCAGCTACAAGAAAAAATAATAGTGAGCACGGAAAAGGAATGAAATTTTCCATTATCGCAATATAAAATGAAATCAAGCACGATGACGAAGTACAACAGTTGCACGTGGAAGTGAAGGGAGACATTCAATCAACTCTACTGCACGCGTTAGCATAATACCTAAGTTAATACTACAACTATTAATTCGATTAAAGAAGGATTCTCTCGTTGAACTTTAAGAATCTGTGCTTTAAGGTGTTATCTGTACTGTGTTACAAGCGGCAAAGTGGTTTATGTTTTATCGCCAAAATACTCATGAATGACGATAACTTCGATAACGTTGAGAATAAATTAGTCATCCACTAATAGGTGCAACAAAAAACTATAATTTTAATTCACACGATATGTCTAATGCTAGGTAAATTTCGACACCAATAAATCTTTAGTAAACACGCTACATTTCGAAGAATGAAAAACAGATCAGCAGGGCAGCGTCTGCTTGTTTTATTTATATATTTCCATTGAGTCGGCGTCTCCCACCATTACTAGGACGCATAAAATGCAACATGGGCGCTTAAAAATACTCCACTCACAAACTAAATGACGTTCAGCTGTTTTATTTGTTTTCGTTAGTGTCCGACCGAAACTGGGTTTTCAGCCGAAACCGAACTTTTGGCCTTGGTATTAGTTTCGGCCAAAACCGAAACCGGAAATTAATTAAATATTCTTCTTCTTCTTAGTGTGTTGATGGCAAATACAATTTTCAAATGTTATGTTTGACCCAGTATGCAGCCACGGCAACACCCCTCGCCGACGCAGCCATAAGGTCCTCACATGTACAGGTTACAGGGCATGCAGTACAAGATGAACTGTGGGCCATAGTCTGCGAAGAGACGCCGCACAGACACTGGACATCGGTAGCATCCGAGAACCATCACCTATGGAGGTTGTCTTTGCTGCGGTCGACCTGAGAGCGGAGTCTGTTTAAAGTTTTCCAGGTCTGACATGGCAATGCATGCCCAGGCGCAAGGCTCTTCGATGGCCCGATGAAATGGTCAGGAGGCATGAGCTTCTCATGCCAAAGGTCCCATCTCTCCGAGGTGGTGTTACCTTGGGACGGGCCCATGCATGCTAGGAAACTTTTTCGACTTTTAAGTCTCCGAGGCAGCTTTCAGCTTTCGATATTTCTATGCGGCTTGCCATAGTCCTGCGAATTTCTGGGGATGCTGATTAGTGTATACAGGATTCGTACCGAGGTCGATTTAAACCAGCCAGTGGAAATCCATCTCATTAAGAGCTTTATCCACTAGGTTGGAGTGGGCGGAGCAACTCCATACTGGGCATGCATATTCACCAGCGGAGAAGCAAAGCGCCATTGCAGTTATACGCAGGACTTGGGTAGTTGGCCCCATCTGGTGGATAAAGCGGCGCAGTAGGATGTTCCTAGTGTGCACCTTCATTTTAACATTCTCGCAGTTCATCCTATAGTTTAGGAACCTATCCAATGTCAAGATATTTTGGATGGGGGCTGTGTATGATTGGCACCCCCTGCCACGAGATGTTGAGTGTTCAGCCCGCTTGTTTGTTACAAAGGTGAAAGACGCACGACTGCTTTTTGTAAGGATTAGGTTTGAGAGCGTTCGCAACATAATAACGACTGAGATAGGAAAGCTTGACCTTTATCTTCTCAAAATCAGTGGCTTAGCAGGTTAATGCCAGGTCATCTGCATACAGGAAGTGTGCTATTAGAGTTCCCCGGTTGGTCATTGGTATAAATGTTGAACTGTAATAGAGCCAGTACACTATCTTGAGGCAGCCAATTCTTTTGAACTCGCCTTTTACTATCATCCAGGAGGCTAACATGGAATCGACGGTTACTGAAGAGTTCTCTGAGAGTTTGGATAGACCACGAGTTAGCCACGAAGTTATCCGAACGACGCACGATAATTCACGAACACTGAGTTTTGTTGATTTTTGGCCGAAACCGAAACTAAGGCCGAAACTAGTTTTGCTTACCGAAAAAGCCCGAAACCACTCCACACCACACCACTCCGGTCGGTGACTTTTTCGTCTTTCGGCACTCGAACAATGCGACTCCATGGACATTAATGTATCAAGTCCTAAGTGTGATCAATGACCGCTCTGGCACAGTGCCTGGAAAAATTTGGTATCTATCTACTCATAAACAGTATCAAAGAAGTATTCTTGATGTATCAATCGAAATGGAATTTAAAAAGAATACAAGAGAGTAAGTCGTGGTATTGTTGGCGCGATGCATCGACACGGCGGCGGCGTCTGCGCGGCCGCGGCTCATGTTGCGGCTAAAAGCGGACTCGACACCGAAGCGCACGTAGAAATAAACGCAAACAAGCAACACACAAAACCACGCAGATATAAACCGATGTAGGTAGCAGCACATTATCTGGCTGCAGAATGCAGCAGCTATTACTATACGCCCATCCCGACTGCCAGCGCAAGGACGCTACGCAATCTGTGCGCTACCATCGCTGCGAATGACGAAATATTTACAGGGATATTGCCAACACGACTGAAGTAAATTGTGCAAAACAGCCAGTCGAGCATTTCCTGTAACCCATCCCAACAGTAAACAAGGTGAACCTTAGCTTGTTTGAAACGCCATGCGCCAGATGAATTGTTTCGAACAAGGCTCGACGATGACTGCGTCATTGTATCATTACCTGCGTATGACCTGCGTACTTCACAAATTGTTATGCATTCATATTCGTTTTAACAGTCTGTTATTAGTAAGTTTTATAGTGATTGGTTAGCTGATAATAACATTCCTTTATTTCTATTGTATAATTAAAAAGGAGAGTTATGATTACGACATGAATTGTTCGGATTGACGTGCGTATGAGTAATCCTTCATGTGAGTTTATTAATGACAATGCCAATGGTTATGCACACGTAATAGAGCGATTACCTAATGCCGGCGCATTGCATATCTAGAAGTACTTCTAAATATATTTAGAAACATTTGCTATCAGCTGTGATGTGATGTAACTGTTTATACACAATAATGATAATTTATTGTAATAATTTGTAGCAGATGATAAGCCCACATCATGTCAAGGATTGCAAGAAATCGTGAATGAAAGTAAACAGAGACCATTCCTGTACCTACTCAGTGGTAATTAGAATAGTAAAAAAACAGATAATAACAAAGAACCAAAATTCTACATTTTGATATTGTGTTTATTTAAATTATTGCTTTATACTTTCTACAAGGATAGTAAGAGCCACGAAAATAGAGGCGGTATCGGGAACAGGGTCCTAGCTACCGGCGGTCAAGGCTTCAGAGAGAGGAACCTCCTAACAATAGTACGAGCCGTATCAAGCAGTACTGCTTTCTGGATCAGGCACTTGACCCAGCCGCCTAACAAGAGCTTGCTATCCAGCTTCTATCATGATTTCTTCTACCATATCTGATAGAAGAAATCATGATGTTTATTACTGCGTTGCATGATTCTAAATAGTACACAAGGCCGTACCGCACGCATCCGCATTCTCGCTGCAAAATACTGAACATAAAAGGCACGGCGTTTTTGTCTACTGTATAAGGCTATTTATATACGTATTTCCTATTATGCAGTTGTTTGCTTATTTACATCAACGATCTTGAATGCTGCAACAAAATGATGGAAAGTTCCTTTGTTTATTAAGACTCAAGTGCACACAGCCTATACAGAAACCGTTTTAAATGATCATTTAAGACGACGACTAACGCCAACGACCTTGAGGGAACAAAACGCGCACTCGTTTCACACCCGCGCGACCCAAAATTTAGTTGTTTTTTGTACTTTCCTTATTATTCTATGACTTTAAAAAAAAAGCCTCAGATCAAAATATAGATAATTAAATTGTCTTTGAAATGGTGTTGATTTCATTAAAATACGCCCAGCGGTTTTGGTGCGATTGTCGTGTTTTGTCCGTTTTAGACATAACTTTACAAATTAATTACACTGTGTTATACGAATAAAACTCAAAATTTGCTCAGATCAAATTATTAAGAAAATGGTCTAATATAACATATATTTTTTCCAAAAAATTACGACTAGCCGTTTAGACGTGATTCTCATTTTAAAATCAGCTACTCAAGGGAATCGGTGCCTTAATGGGTTTAGCCTGTCTCCATTAGTAAGGAATGCTTATAACTGGGTAAACTATATAGGCATATAAGCTGGTAACCACTTACGGAAGTGCCACTTTATAGCATTAGTGGTGACTTGGTGAGATAGCTGCAGGTACACCTGGAACTGCCCAATAATCTCATTTATTTAATGCTGGATTTCCTCTGAATACGGATTTGGATCTTAAACTAGTGTGTATGTAATAATCAGTGAACCTCAAATGATTTAGTAGTGGCTTCTATTTTAAGTGCTTGCTTATCTAGCAGGGTGAATGATTAAAGTATATAATTATAACGTTAATCATAATATTATGAATATGAACAGATCAAAGAAGTGACTAAATAAGCTACAGAACTACCTAGATCTCGCTAGTTTGTTCGACAACTTTCTGCGCCAACGTAACGCACTCTTTTGGCGTATCATCGTGGTGGGTATGTCATCATTACGCAGCTGATCACGTTTCTTCGGCTATAGCTATGTCGGATCGCATCGCACTAGTGTAGGTACAGTAATTGTAATTAGGGTAATGTTTACCGTTGCCCGGCCAAACGAATGAATCACTGGCTGCGTAGGCGCATCCCCGCGCGACCAAATCAGTCGCCTACTCGCCTTGTCACACTCACACGCTCTGTTTTTAACCTGACCCTATTATAAATAATATCTTTATTGTTCTGTCAGTTGTCTCACAAAAAAAGTGTGACGCCAGTAACCTAAAAAATCTGCTAACGTAATATTGTTTGTCATGACAATTTATAAATGAGCGTTCAAGCTCGTCAGGGCTCGTGTGCGTGGCGCGTGCACATATCATAATATATGAACATTTTGAAACCGTATGTCTGTCCATTTATGTAGTTTTGAAACTTTTTTCAGGAATAACTTTTTAGTATTTGACTTCCGCCTCCGCATTAGTCAAGCTCGTTGCCTTTAGTTTTGAACGTACTTCCATTTTAACAATTAGATATTTACAAGAAAACTACCTACCACCTGCATCAAAGTCTAACGGTTTTGTAATAAAAATAACATGCATTCAGTATATCACGCAATCAGCACAAAATTACATCACGGTACGCGAAACGTAGGTTTGTACTTCAACTCGTGATAAGGCATGTGTACAATAATTGTTGTATATTAAATACAGATGTGTCCAACGTGTACATAAGTAAGTAGTGTACGCAAGTATATGGCGGGCGTCTCGTGATGTACAAGTCACAAGCCGGGGCGGGCCGACGTCGGCGCCCCGCCAAGCTGCAGCGACGCGGCGCCGCCGTCGTCGTTGGCGAGGCCGCGTCATCCATCCATCACGCAGCTCATCATCAACTAATAATAGAACACGCCAGAGTATACTAGTGTTTCATTCTTCGAATTCCGCTCACAGTAAACAATATCGTCATTCTCACAAAAGCGAACCCGAGATATTCTGATCCTGTCCCGATATATTCATTCATCCGGTTAACAAAACAGAAATTCAACGTGAACACTTGATAACCTATTTATCAGAAGGTCGTGTTTGTAAACACAGCACACGATTTTACTCACGCTCAAACTGTTTTATATCTAGAGGTCATAATTTTTATAAACAGACAACGTGATATATAGATGGCTTGTTATGAAATAATAACTTAATGTGTCCATGTTATTATAACAGTCGTGATAGTATAACATTAAGATGGACATGAAACATCTCTTGACAATGGAGTACAATGAAATGTAATGAGAGGCGGTGCCAATAATACTGTTTGTTATTTACAATTAGCCACAATGCAAATAGTGGCTATATTATAGTTAAATATGGTATGTGCGTGTGCAGGGTACGATCATTGTAAACAGTCAACACGGGGCATCGCTCGCAGTCGGGGCAAACAGCTCCAAGAATATTCCGCTGGACTCCGCTCTGACACAAACACATCAAACAGCACATTACACCGGAAATACCCGGCCGCGGCCGCTTGCAACACATACACAAATACACACCAACACAATGCGATTACATTATTTTGGACAAAACATTTACATACTATAAATTATTGATTTCGTTTATCTCTGTTAGCTAGAAACGTTACGAGATATCCTGATTTAGAACTCACGGAATAGTACAAATGGGACGATGATGCGAGCTTTGTTATTTGTACGACTTCCTGCCTGCAATGCATCCAGCATCCAGCCGATGTTGTTTTATATTTTAATCTATATTAAAAAGGGACAGCTCGCAATTGTTTTCAATAAGCAATATGGATTGTGTTTTATATTCTTTTTTTTTCCGTATAGGTATGTTATTTCGTCAACAGTGAAATGAGTTCATCGTTTGGGCAAGAGGTAAAAAAACAACTTGTGAAATGAGTAATCGGTAGTAAGGTTTTTCAGAAGAATGTACGAGCGATTTGGATTGAGGATAAAAACAACTTCGTTTTTTATCCCTAACAGAGCATGCTTTCGCCTTGATCCTAATATGGTGTACGGAAACCCACGAACGAAAACGAGTGCCTATAAAAACAAAAATAATTTGTGGCTTTCATGTTAGGTTGTTTTGCAATCCAGTCAATTGATATCATTTGATGCCTAAACAGACTCGTTAGTTATTTTTCAATACAGTTGTTAAACATGGCGTACTTTCGGCGGCTAAAATTATGATTCGAAAATTAAATCTTTTGCATAGGCATCTTTCTGTTACGCGGTCGTGATTCTTTTTACGAGCTCTATCATTATTTTTGCAGTTTAGTTTTAAATTTATAAGTCAATTTAAAAAGTTTAGTAGCAAAGAGTTTCCATACATAGAATAAAATGGGCTAGATTTTATACGAGGAAAAATGATTGAGTCCGTACGTCTTAGCATTGAATTCTCAAAAGTTTTTTTTTCTACTTTCCACCCTTGTATCACAATGTATTATTTCCCATGCCTACATCAGTACGTAAAGTGTAAGTACAGAATGGGGCAAAATAATTGGAATTTGAATGATGGGAAGACTTAGGTACTATATTTAATTACTTTCCAAATTAGCGAGTTGTACGGAAGGCAAGGTCCATGTCCATTGGTCCATACATCCAATGTATTGTTTTCACATGAGCTCGTTAATATCCATGCTATTTGGCGAGGAGTTTTTGCGATGGGTGTCAGTAACCGGCCAGCCGACGGTCAGTCACCGGTAAGGCATGGTGAGTCGTTCCAAGGTCTGCGCAAATATGAGCAAAGGTATACATTCTACTGAGAACGTGTTCTGATTCAACTTATTGTTACAGACGAGATATTTTTATAGCCTACCAAAACTACAACAAAGTTTTTTAGAGTTGGGTTTTTTCAAGTTAAGGTTATTTTAATAATATCTACTTACCGGGAAAACTGCAGTTCACTCTAGTATGTTGCTGAATATCAAGTAAAACGTTAGCAGAATGATGAGACAGTAATTTAATGTCCCACAATTTGAAATAGAATCTTAATTTTTCATAATGATAGTCTTGTAGCAGCTTGAAGCTCGTACGAGCAAACCACTCAACAAGTAAAATTTAAATAACCCCCGACATTATTATTTCACACTAAATAATTTATCTAGTAGTAGATCGGCTTCAATCGTCAATCTATCGAAACACGTAATTATGACACGATATCTTGCGGAAAAACTCAGATTCAAAGAGTAAAATTCGGATAAATTTTGAACGGCTGCACCGATTTCAATCAAACATAGCTAAGAACACTCTCGACAAAGTCACCTTTCAAACAAAAAAAAACTAATCAAAATCAGTTCATCCGTTTAGGCGCTATGATGCCACAGACAGATACACAGATATACAGCAACACACGTCAAACTTATAACACCCCTCTTTTAGCGTCGGGGGTTAAAAATAACGTCGATACTGCATCCAAATTGGTTTGACCTCCATATAGAAAAAATGTAACAAGCAGGAATACAAACAAACAAACCTAAACCGCAATGGCATAAACCTCCTTCCCGTCTCGTCGAATTGTAAACATCCTCTACCTATCGAGCTCAAAATGTTTTCGAATGTAGGTAAAAGATTCGTGACCTGTTTTTTGATAAAAAAACATTTAAGTTGTTATTGTTGATAGAGTCATTTATTTCATCTGTATCTTGTTGGCATAGCGACAGATATTTAAATTAAATAAAAAAGATGCTGTTTTTAGCTAACGCCGGAAAAACACTGACAGCGGGGGACGATAACGACTGTGGTCAGTTGGTCACCGTTTCTCTGCATTTTCATGTAAAGAAAAATCTTTATTGTGGTCGAGTCTGACTGCATGAAATATGCGTCATGAACTCATGAAAAGATCGAATTTCTGGGCATTGATATTTTAGTACTTTTCAGCGAAATACTCGTGAAAAGGGTGAACCGTCCATTCTGTACAGTCCGGTAGAGATATGACGATTTTTCAGTATCATAACGGCAAAACAAATTACGTTGTACGTACATATACCAACGTATATTGTACGTAACAGTACTTACGTGCCGGTTTTAAATTTATCACCCACTATGAAACTTTGAAGGGAAACGACGCCGACGGCGACGTGAGAAAACCCACGCGATAGTAACTAAATCTGACGGTGTATGTAATAGTGGCGAGAACTGCGAGCATTGCGCCACTTGCCATAGTGGGTGAGCTGAGCTCAGCTGGTGAGCTCAGGGCTCAACGTGGGACCGTGGGTACGCCGTACCCACGGTGTTTACGTTCACATCGAGATATTTCTGATTTCCACGCAAAGCCATTGTTTATACTTTTGGCAGCAGGATGTGAGATTCTTATTCAACAATGAGATATACAACATATCGTGTTTTTCCAGCTTGAAGTTACTGCGCAATAACTTTATAACTGTCGATTGATAAATGATTTACATTTCCTCTTTTGAAGCTATCAGCGTGGTAGTAGGGGGTTTCCCAAAAGTTAGGCGGGACAAAATGAACGCGTCCTGTCATAGAGCATGCAATACCGCAGTATATATTCAATACCGAGATATTGCGGTATCGGATATGTAATACCGCAGAAATTGCGACATTGCGAAATTAGTAATTCGTTAAATGGGGGTTAAAATAAAACTACCATGAGTTATAATTAATCACACACAGCGCTAATCTTTATTTTCTATTTGAAAATGTTTACGAAAAAGCATAACATATCAATTGTAACATCATTTAAAGAACTTCTAATTTTATTACAAATGTATTCAGTAGCCGAAAATGCTCTCTCAGCTCTCTTTGGTGGGGTATACAAATTAACGTTAGTTCGCTGTAGGGAATTCGGGAATTCCCCGACGAATTGTGAGTTATCAAGAGTGTATCCCGCCCGCCCGACCAACATGCGTCGATTCGTAGCGTGGATTTGCCCTATCACGGCTCGTTTTTAATACCGCGAAATTCGCATTTCTAATCTCGCTTTTGCGGTACTGAAAATAGTGCAAAATTTGTGAAATTGCGGTAACGATATAACGGTATTGCATGCTCTCCTGCTGAATGACTGTGTTTGTCAACGTAACTAAAGACTAAAGCCATAATATTAAGTTTAAGAGAACAGTTTATTTATTTATGTACAAACAAAACACTAAACAGAGAAATAAAGGAATACAGATATAAGAGCACAAAAGTACTGCTTATTTCAATAGAAATTTCTTCCAGCAGACCAGCGACAGGAAAGTTGGATGATAGACGAAGACACAGTGTGTAGAAAAAAATAAGGAAACTTGAAACAGACTATTATAACTAGTTTATGTAAGTGTCGGGAACTAGTACTCGGGGAGTACTTCCATTATATATCCAGAAATGGGTAGTGTTGAACAGGAAAAGCAAATTGAATTCTACGTAAAACCAGTTGAAAAAGTGATCATTAAGAGCATTAACCCCGAAAAAGCAACTGTTACACTGAACAGAACAGTACAGGGGGGCGTTACAAACTCTGTCAAATAGTGCCAATGGCCGCGTTGAGTAAAGTCGGTCGTTTCAATAAATGATATTTTGATTGACGGCAAACACAATGAGAGCGATGAGGCCACAAAACTTGAGCAGTGAGTAGTGAGGCCGCTTGAACAAATATGGCGCGACGCCGCCGCCGCCGCGGGTGAAAGACGTCACAGATATACAAATATTGACAGTCCGCGCTTTTGTGCGCCGCTATTTATCAACTATCACAATATACACGCTTAATTATGTGGCGCCAAACTGCTGAAAATAATGAAACTCATTAATAATCGGGCTCACACATCATCCCATAAATAACATGTGTTGGCTGGGAGTATTTGCATAAACAAGGCTTATCTGATTCACTATAGAAACAGGTAGAATAAATGTTTGTTTAAAGTTACTTAATCGTCAAAATAATAGACGTGGCAGGTACGAAAAAATTCTTGACTTCAAACAAGGAGCGCCGAATTACGGTAACTAAAGATGTTTTTAAACAACTCAAGGGTTCATTGTATTTTAAAAATGTTTTGTTGTAAAAACTGTCAAGTTATCAAGGTAACTACCTAATCTAGTTATCGCGGGGTGTTGTATTAACGCTAGTTTATTTCCACGCGCGGGGTGGCGCGGCGCGACGCCCGGCGCCTCTTGCTGAAAACACGTAAATAGGTTCAACGACCCCGACCTTGGCGCCGCCCGACGCAAACCGTATTGTCTTCGCTACACATATTAAAACAATAATTACATAACACAGCATACGATAACATTTTAAAACTAAAGCTTAGAAGTATATTAAGGTACTTTTTGCGTACCTTGCTATACCTTTTATCTTATCTGAAAAAATATAATATTCGGCGCATACACAACAGAACGTGATCGAGATTATATTAAATCTTACAATAAGCGATATTTTGTGCGTGTCTCAATACATGTAATAATAATAACGCGTTTCATCATAGTGCTATGTCATGTGGTCTTTATAACAATAACCTGTCTGCGGGTTTTTAGGTCGAATATGATGTCTGATGTGTCAAAGGTTGGGCCGTGAGCCGATCAGAGACAATGGGACGTGGGAACTCCGCGGAGCCTACGCGGTTCCCACGCGTGGAGCGCCCGCGCCGCTCGGCTCAGCCACAGCCCCGGAAGCGCCGAGCTATTATGAATTACCACAACACTTTCGTTTGGTACGTTTTATTTCAGTCCAACTGAATTTATTTAAATTTATTATCACACACACAAATCGTTAGTGTCACGATCACGACACGGATCTGTGATCGTATATCAAAACCAGTTCAATGAGTTATATTTTATTAAACAACATTAGTATTTAATTAGGCATTTTGGCAACTTTGCGGCCGATAAATTGCTTATTAAAAACCAGCCTCTCGATTGATGTTGTTTCGGCCCATTCAAACATCTAAAGGTCCTCATGCTTTTGAAACAACTTGGTTTTGATCATATTCATACGAAGACGCACGTGAATGTGTATTTTGCATGCTTATAGCAAACACTAAATTATAATTAAGATAAAACGTGTTTTCCACTCAAAAATACGAACACATTTTAAACAATCTTATTTAAACTCGTTACTGACAGCGAGTCAGCGTCAGCGACTATGCAACACCAACATGAAAGTCACATTGACCGCATTTTAAATCATTCATCAGTGTCTAGTTTAAATAAAATTGTTAAAACTGATGAGTTTTATAAATATCGCTGAACATTAATTTTAAAAGATTTCGGTGTAGAATGAATCCTCTGCGCCCGCGCCGCTAAGCATAAACGATATCGATTCATCATGTTCACGTCTTCATAATATTTACAAAACTTTTTTATGTGGCACAGTCTTTCTTACGTTATGTGAATATGATTATAGTGAGTAAACAAACAAGGTCGCTTGGGTCGTCATTGCCTCTTTATTTCAGTAATAAGGCAACAAAAGACAGTATTCTCACGTCCATGTCCTTCACGAGATCCAAAACATCGCGTGATCCCGCCATGGCAATGTGACTGCTAATGACACGAGTTCTACCTACACTGTAGACGGTGTTTACACGAACACAAAACAGATAATGCCAAATGAACAACAATTGCACAATAACATGTTATTCTGAGACGGAAACACAAAATAATTGCTGAGAATCATCATTACTGATTCCATGATTATGTTGTTTTCCAATACTGTATGTAGCTGGTACAGCAAAATGAAAGAAAAAACATGTTTTTTTGGTAATTTCGCGATTAGGAACAACATTTACAATTTCCGTAGTTGTGTAGTAGTAATTTAAATGAATATTATATAATGAAAATTATTCATATAAATATTTATTATTTATATCTAATTGTCCTGGCTGTGTTTCTAATTCTAAATTATTTGTGGACATTGGATCTTATCAGGATCAAGATTTATTTTCTCAAACTGCGATACAATGAAGTATAAAGAATCTGAATATAAATATTAATCCACAATTTACATTTTTATCACATAACTAATTTATAATTGAAAATTAATCGGTTGTTATAAATAATGTGGCCATTGTAACAATGAAATGACGAAAATAAACGATAAGATTATCAATTGTTATGAATAGAATTAAGATAACTATTTCGTAAGTAATTTGCTCAAGAGTACGTAATTGATAATTAAATATTGAGAACCGTCTCACGGCATTTAACTTTGGACAGTCAGTTTCACCTTGGTACCAGACATTCCTATACCGGGCATTCAGGTTGTTATGAACATTAATCTTTTCGTGTTCTGTACTAAATAATATTCAATAGTCTTATTTTTTCAACCCGTAAGATCTTGTCAGCCACTCGCAAATTCTCGAGTCTACCCTAGAAATAAAACCAACTTCTGGTCGACAGTAGTTTTGTTCACAAGTCATATCGAAGCAAGACCAAAACAGGGCCTGGACAGTAATGGCCTGCGTCTGGTGACGGATGGTCCACGGGACACTGCTCACTTAAAAGACACTTCCACACAATAGGCATAACGGATAGTCCTCTGTACAGGGCGTGCATGGAGGCTGAGGAAACCGTAGCGCACGTGCTCTTTGAATGCACAGGTGTCACCCAGATAAGAACACAAACCCTCGGGTCACCAGATCTTACACAGATGTTGATGATTTGTGAAAACCAGGAGCTCTAATTAACTTCTGGAGGGAGGTGTACTGGTTGGAATAGCCACCCAACGGCCGCCATGGCCCACACACAATGGTCCACCTGAAGGACTAATTGCAGAAACCAAACCCCCCTAATATAGAACATAGCAACGTTTTTTATTAAAAAAAATAATAATTTTCAAGTTTCAGAGCACAACATTTTATGGGACTGTGTCTGTAAGCGAAATAAAATTAATTAAGTGATATTACACGGCATTATAAGATATAAAACCAACAGCAGAGAGCTAAATTAATATAATTATCCAGACAGTATTGTTTGTAGGGGACTTACATAATCCAATTGATATGAACCCTTCACCCTTTATTATCCTGGCTAGCGGCAAGAGCGAGTACAGTCCCGGGGGTCACTAGCACCAGCTATAAGTCGCACCCAGTAAATTCGTTGTACGCTCATGAAATTCGTCTACCTCAGCGTTCAAGTACTCCGATATTAAAAGGGTCATGGCCTGTCTAGACAATTCTATAGATGTATAATCTAAAAGTCTTGTCTAGACGTCTGTATAATTTGAAATTTCGGTCGGGAATCATTGTAACATTATTGTGATTCTAAGAGTGTTTTTATTATTCGTGTAGTGCCATGTTGTAGCTAATGTTTCACAGTTTATATAACAAAACATAATTAACATTAATTGTGCGGAAGTATTATAAACATGTCAGTTGCCATGTTTTCCCCAATAGGTAGGCATCACAGGCCAACTTGGCTCTAAATTGTAGACTAGCGGACGTCTCCCGCTTTCACCCGCGTAGTTCCCGTTCCCGTGGGAATACAGGGATAAAAAGTAGACTTTGTCACCCGGAGATAGTGTAGCTTCCCAACGGTGAAAGAATTTTTGAAATCGGTCCAGTAGTTTTTAAGCTTATTCGTTACATACAAAAATACAAATCTTTCCTCTTTATAATACTAGTAAGTATAGATAAACACAACGTTGAACGTTGGGCCAAAACTTTGAACTAGGTATTTCAAGTCAAAGAAATATAAAACAAGGAAAATCTGTATTATCGTCATTGTACACTATGGAATTTCCAATTTGTGATACCAAACAAATTCATAAACACTACCGGCTTAATGATAACTCGTACCTACCGTACACATAGGTAAATGGATTTGTTATTGAAGTTCGTTCAATTATTTTAACTAACTACAGTTAAAATTTTACAGTCACTACCTTTCGTGAAACCAAAACATTTTTCTGCCTTTTTGGTATGGGATACAATTTTACATAATGTTTTAGGTACCTATGCGGTATTTATGTTATGAAAATGTACATGAAAAGGATAATTATGTATTCAGTACTATATAGCCATACAAAACGGCAAGCATTCGAGGAAAAAACAAAGCTAATGGCTGTGAAAAACCCCATAGAATATGCATGTAAACAAAATTATCATTATATTCACTATAATAATAACGTTTTTCTCCCCTACTGATATATTCTAGTCCATAATAACCGTTATTATCACAATATTCGTTACTATTTTATTTTAAAATGAAACTTGCCAGGACTTGTGTTAAATAAAACATGAAAAAACCCTGACTAAGAAAACTATACTAATAATAAAAAAAACCGGCCAAGTGCGAGTCGGACTCTCGCACGAATGGTTCCGTACCATTATCGCAAAAAAACGGCAAAAAAATCACGTTTGTTTTATCACTTAAATATTTATTTTATTCTGTTTTTAAAATTTGTTGTTATAGCGGCAACAGAAATACATCATCTGTGAAAATTTCAACTGTCTTACTATCACGGTTCATGAGATACAGCCTGGTGACAGACAGACAGACAGACAGACGGACCGCGAAGTCTCAGTAATAGGGTCCCGTTTTTACCCTATGGGTACGGAACCCTAAAAAGTACAGGAACTTGTATATAGTGGTGGCGCTCTTCAAAATAATTTAAGCAAGAAATATTAGAATAGTATTCGATCAAAAGTAATATCGATGCAATACTGAATAGAAATGATGACTCAGGGATCCGTGAATATCAGTCTTAAGTCTACACATTCTACAACTAACAAGCTTTATCTAGCTAAATATCCAACTAAATCTATCACAATAGTAACTTTTTCTAAGCAAAAGCCTTGTGTACTTAAAGTGTACAAAGTGTACACATTTTACAATTTGCTGTTGACATGTAGCTGAAAAATCAACACTACGAACATTAAAAATATTTAGCCTTTATTTTAAAATCGCTAACAAACAATGCTTCAAACTTTAAAAATTACATTTACTGCAACGCTTTTAGACCTTGAATATACAACAGCATTGTACTCCTACAGAAGAACTTAGTTCCCGATATGAATAATATGTAACTACAGTTAAAAGTTTACGTATCTCGTACTTAGTACTCGTACTATGAAGTATGAACGTGCAGGTATGCTAAAGCGCCATTGTTTATGACAGATAACCGAATACGATTGTCGATAGAGATTGGCGTCGACAAAACATCCTGTTTTACAATTAAGAAGTAGAACAATAAGTGTCTACGTACACTACAGACGATTCATTGTGCCTTTCTCCACTAGTACCGTAAAGATAAATTAATAATAATAACAATTACCGTAATAAAAGATGGATGGACTGTGTGAAGAGTGATATAAAAGATAAATAAAAAAGTTAATTAAAAAAATCAAAATACCCGACTGCTTAAGAAGCGAACTAAAAAGACGTAAACAAGAAGAAAATCATGCTGTGCAGTCGGAGGCTACATATTCGCGAGCTGGCTGACCAAAACCAGATGTATCCTTTACTACAATTTTAATGTAGCCTATGACACTCGCAAGGTTAAGACGAATCGATTGACGTATGAATCATCAAAATCGGCCAACGCGTTCGGTCTCTGGAACGCCACATAGGAACAAACATACATACATACATAGACTGATAAACACATTACCCTCCTTCGGCAGTCGGGTAAAAAGGGAGTCAGTCATAGCGTGACAGGGGACAGGACGGTATGGAAGAAGAAAACGTGTTGCGCCAAGTTACACTCTCAAGTCTCTTAGTACAATATACAACAGCAATGTGAGATTGTGCAACCAAACAAGTGCATTTTCATTGACTTTTGAGTGTAAAACGTATATTTAAGATATGATCTAAGTAGGCTGTACACAGTTATTATTTACGTAGTTTTAATCTCGAAGTAATGCTCTACATTTCTTACAAATTACCTTACTGTTATCAATGTTGCCGTAAACACAAACACAATCATCAAAACAACGAGTTGAAGACCCTAATCACAACAAGTCACAAACACGTAAACACAAACAACCATTTAAATGTATTTAGGTAAAGTTCATAATAGTATTGTAAATAACAAATTGTAACTTACCGAAGTTCGGAACATATTGAGCACTAACAAAGGTTCCACAGTCATAATTACGCTGGTCAATTAAAAACTTCTGCATTTATTGTCACTCACTGATGGAATATTGTTATTAAATGAACACATAAATTATTAGACGCGTTAGAAAGCTGCAGAACCGTGGCGAAGTATGTTTACAAACTGAAATGGGGACGCGGCACCTTTTCTTGCGAAATACTTAATAAAGTAGTGACTAAGTATTGTTGGCAAAACAACTTGCGTCAATCCTGAGCCCGATACATGCGCCCTACACTTTTGTGGAATCCGTACCGAGGTCGCTATATGAATGGAAATCATTTTCCCACTGAACTGTATATTGTATATTCATTTGTCATAAATTATTAGAATACACACTATGACACATGCATAATTTTAAACAGATGTGGTTTATTATGGCAATTATCTGTATTTTATAATCTGTTGTTTCCATGGAATCGTGTAACAGAAGATTGCGGATGGGTTTTAAATATCCGATAGTGGTATATACATGAATTTTGAATATGCAAAACTAAAACAAGTTGGCAGGTATAAAATAAATAAACAACAAGTTAGTATTCATCGATGCAAAATGTCATATTTTTTGTAACAACCTATTAGACGTAGTCAAGCAATTACAATTTTCGGCAATAACAATTTCAGTGATCATAGATACAGGAAAAACGTTTATTTAATTGTCATAAGCATCATTAAATTGTTCTAGGAAAAAATACCTCGTCTGAGTGACTCAGCACTAAACCTAAACTTTGTCAAATTCGATATCAGTAGATAACGTACGTGCGTACTTCGAAGATAACTATGTTTTTGAAATGAGGTTTAAATTACGTGGCCTTTGATGTAATTTTACAAAACTTTCCCGATAACAAGTAAATGAACTGGATTTATCCTTATTTAAAGGTTATTTTACCAACAAGACGTAATTCAAACTCAAGTACCTTACATATACAATCAAAGGTTACAATAGTTTTCAAAATTCCGAGACTGAAATCCGTATTTTTTTCCACAACACATGATTTTGTGAGAAACTGCAAGATAATGGAAACTAAAATATAGCAGAATGTTTCAAATATTCTACGATCTATTCAGAAACTAAAAACCTTGTTTAGCTATAAAAACAGGAATGCAGGTAGTAGAGTTGGATTTGAGGATATTTCGGGGAAAAAACGAAAAATACAAGAGCATGTTGTTTTTGCGCTACTTAAAGGTTTATTGACGTAAGTGCCAGCTTCTATCATAAACAGGTAAACCAATTGCGGTTTTTTACTTGTTATGTATGGTAACTTTTATTTATTTTCATTTTCAACCTTGTTATTCATTTGGCTGAAAACTATTGGCATGAGTAATTCCAATACAAAGAGCATTGCTCTAGTGGTCAAAGTTATGTATACGTTAAAGAAATTCCTATAGGAAACAGGCCACAGAATCGTAGGTCAAGTCCTACGAGTAAGGCCCAGCGCACACCTGGAGAGGCGCGGCGAAGATACTGAGAAGATAACAATTTAAATTAGACCCTAATTCTTATGTTATAAAGTTGAAAATGTCATGGCAAAGATAAATAAGAACAAGCCGAGCGGCGCACGACACAGTGATCTTATATTGACCGTATGTAGTAGTTAAGGTTTATATTAAATTGTTGTCTTCTATTGCTCTCCGCCGCGCCTCCAGCGGTGTGCGCTGGGCCTAACTATTACTGCAGTTTATTTTCTTAAATCCATGATTCATAAAACACATCATCAACAGAGATTACTCATGCAATTGTCATTTATATCAAACAAACAACACTTCAGCCCTCGAGATGACTTATCTGGTTCTAACAGGACGATGAAACATCGTTTTTCTATCTGATTTCAGATTTGTCATCGACTGTGGCGCCGGCGCCAACCAAGTCTTTATATTTGTTTTCAAAGTTTCAGCGTCCGCTTAAGACGACGACGCTAACGACCTTGAGGGAAGAAAACGCGCACTCGTTTCCAAACCGCGCGACCCAAAATTTAGTAGCTTTTTGTACTTTCCTTATTATTCTAAGACTTTAAAAAAAAAAGCCTCAGATCAAAATGTAGATAATTAAATTGTCTTTGAGATGGTGTTGATTTCATTAAAATACGCACAGCGGTTTTGTTGCGATTGTCGTGATTTTGTCCGTTTTAGACATAACTTTACAAATTAATTACACTATGTTATACGAATAAAACTCAAAATTTGCTCAGATCACATTATTAAAAAAATGCTCTTATGTAACATATATTTTTTCCAAAAAATTACGACGAGCCATTTAGACATGATTCTCATTTTAAAATCAGCTACTCAAGGGAATCGGCGCCTTAACATAAATAGACAGAAAGCTCACTGAACTGAGTTATAAAACTTATAAAGAACAATGCCAATACAATCGTATTCCTGACTAGGGTTTTTACTCGTTTTAAAATAACTTTAGCTATAATTAGTGCGGTAACTACAAAGTACCTACACTATGCTATGTACAGTGCGGCACAGCGATGACGCACAACACAACGGGGAAATCCTACAACCACAAACATTTCAGAAATACCTTACCTTATAAAAGTACTTATTCTTTGCACATCTATAAGATGCTATCAATATGCTGATAATAATGATTAAAAGACAACACATATGTAATAAAATTATTGCATTGTGTATCAAAATATGCGAAACTAAATTCCTTCTAAGATAATAAATACATAGATAGTAGGCATGATGTACATGACAAGAACTAAGATAAACAATAACAGCTTAATATTTAATAATCAACGATAGGTACAAAATTACAGAAATGTAAAAACAGTTATCTAATAAAAATATACCGTTATGGTAGGAAATCCCAACATAAAGGAAATTAATATTTGCCCTTGGACCTCTTTTGTTATCGATATTAACAACAACAAGTATTCAGTTGGTTGGTCAAATGTAGGTATTTTGTTAATTTAGCAAGCGATTTTGTAACTTTTTAAAGCTTTTTTACCGACTTTGAAACTTTTTTTTTGAAAAAGGTGGTAATCAATTCGACACGTATGTATGTTATTTCGTTTCTTAAACGAAACGTTGGGTTATGGAATTTTGAAGATACAATTTCCGGCGCCATAGCAGCGTAGGTCCTAAGTAGCAGCAACATTGGCCCGCATCGCCGCGTAGGTCCTAAGTAGCAGCAGCATTGGCCCACGTCGTAGACGATGCGTAGACTCCACGACCTACGACACCACTAAGCAGCAGCGCTTAGCAGTAACAGTGGCGTAGACCGCGACGTAGTAGTGTAGTCTTCGTAGCAGAAGCGTAGCCCAGTGTCATAGTAGCGTAGCACTAGTGTAGGTCTGCGTCGTAGACGATGCTTAGGCTTCGTTTCGTAGCAGCGTAAGGCTCTGCTTAGCAGCAGCGTAGAGCGTAGGTTATAATCGTAGCAGCAAAGGGTTCTGTTTGGCAGTACCGTAGGGCGTAGGACTACGTCGTAGCAGCTTAGACTCTACGTAGCAACAGCTTAGGATCACGAAAAATAGCACCGTAGGACCGCGTCGTAGCAGCGAAGGCTCTGCGTAACGTCAGCGTAGGACGGCGTTGTAGCAGCGTAGGCTCTGCGTAGCAATAGCGTAGATCGTAGGACTGCGTCGTAGCAACGAAAGGTTCTACGTAGCAGGAGCGTAGTGCGTAGGACTACGTAGTAGCAGCATCACCGCTGAGCAAAAGTGTAGAGTGTAGGACCACGTCGTAGTAGCGGCGTAGGCTCAGCGTAGCGCAACTGAGCAACAGCGTCGGCGTCGGGTAATCGTCGCCCGAATGCTAAATCAATGTTTTCAGCTCTTATGAATAATGTACCTAAAATCCTTCTTCCAATGGTTGAAGAGAGATTTCTCAGATCTTGGTTGACCGTGATTCACCATGCGATGTCAGTCTTTCTTTTTTTTTGTAACTTTGCCCCACACTAGGAATTTCTTCCTGTATCGTGGGTGCGTTTACAAACATATAAACTCACATACACAACACCCAGAGCCGGAACAACTATCTGTAGATCATACAAATATTTGTACCGTGCGGGAATCGAACCCGCGACACGCAGCGCAGCAGTCAATCACTCAACCACTGCGCCAACCGTGCAAAAAAGTGCACAGTAGATACTCGCATGTATTAACCCATATCACATGACACATCACGTACCGTAGAGTTCGATGTTTGGGGGTGCTAAGTGCCAAGCGTACTCGAATGAAAATCTAGCATAAGTATCGCGATAAGTTGATATAATGCACTCCGAAAACAACAGATAGTGAACCCAGATAGTAGATACGAAGAACAGATAACGGATACTATTACTACAACACGTACAAAATAACACTTCACGATTTATGGACTTGTAGTCAATAGCTACATTGTGATCAAAATATTGTAGAGAACATTGCAATAGTTGCCAAAGAACAGAAAAATAAGATGATTTAAAACGCTGCGGATACTAATTTTTCTATTACTTAGCGAAAAAAACGACTTTACTTTCTTTGAAAGTTAAAAATAGCTGCCCATATAAACGGCAGTTGAAGAACTAGAAGGTTGTATTATTACCTAGAAAATATAACCGTTAAAACGGCGCGCGTCGTGACCCAGACGGACGACCTTATGCGCAGCAACCTTCGGTATTAACGGAAGTCGGCAAGTAAGGTACGTATACCTAGAGTTATGTAAGGCTGGCGTGCGCCCCCCGGTCGCCTGCGCCTGGCGCCTACCTGCCTCCATCCCTTGGAGCACACCCGCGCTCGGCGCCCGCGACCTTCGGCCTTTCCGCTGCAGCATAGCTTGACCCAAATCGAACTGATGCAATGTTATATCATACGAGCGAAATCCGACTCACTAGATTTCTATTCTACCATTTCAGCCAGCAAATGAACTTAGAGCTGGGGTCAGCAAATGGCGGACCACGGATACGGCCGGACCGCCGACTTATATTGTGTGGACCTTAACTAAGCAGTAAAATATAATTTACTTGAGCACGTAATTTAATCATTTATCCCGCGCTTTGTCTTTACTGCCGTCGATTCAGTATCTTCACTGATATTGACTATTTTTACATATTTAATTTCACTATTTCAATTTTAATAAAGCAAATACACGTGACGATGTATGTGGCTTTAAACATTACGGACCGCGACGGTCATAATATCTTAAAAAACGGACTCCAAATTAAAGTAATTGGTGACTCCTGAACTAGAGTACGAGCCTGCGACGATCTGAACTTTGTCCGATTGATTGAATAAAAGCTGAAAGTTTATCTGTGAGTGTATGTACAGGTAAGAACGATACCCGAATATGAAGTTTGGATCAGGGTAGCTTTGGAAGATATTTGTCACAAAACATGAAACCATACCAGAAACCATCAATTTGAATGTTAAATGGAACTCTTGAGCATAAAAAATATATTTTCGTATATTTTTTTTCTGGCTCTTTTCACCAAATTGCATGAAGTTTAGTGAATCTTATGTAGGCTTTTTCTGCGCACAGTTGGACAAGAAATAAACTTGCCCTAGCACAAATTGCAGCAAATTCAAAACTTTACAAGAATTAAGCTAAAAACTGATTTTTGGGCCCTTTGACAGCCCATATTTTTTACTGTGATGGGATTTCTAACAACATTTCAGGCAATATTACTACTAGCATAATGAACATAATTCCGGTAAAAGTACTTAACTAGGATGTTTCTCGCTGCACATGTCTTTATTTTTTGGTCTACTTCGGCAGTCTTTCAAAGTCTGACAAGACGTAAGAACCATCGAAACTGTCTGACTGCTGAGGAAACATCTTTTGATAGTTCCCCAAGTAACATGTATAAAATTCAGCTTTTATACTATGATGAAACTTTCATCACAATGTAAAAGGGTTTCTCACAGGGGGTTGCCACCGTACTAAGCGTCTGGCAATGGAAGGCGTGATTTCTAATGTTATTCCAAATAAAATATATAAAAACTGAGCTTTATACTTAAGGGTACACTAGTCGAAAATTCTTCCATACAAACGTAGTCTGGCTTTTACTCCACTGTTTGACGATGTACGTTCAAAATAAAAAAATATATCAATTTGTCTCATTATTATCTAGCCCTGTATGGAAGCAAAAAAGAAAAAAAAATTTACTTGAAAATGATGAGCTTCGAAAGTTCCATATTTTAACATTAATTTTAACTCATCTTTGGGCGCAAATAAGTACCATAAGATGAAAGAAAATTGAAAAACGGCCTCCATACAGGGATAGATTAGTAGTTTAACAATGCAAATAATTTTATTTTGAACAGATACATTCAGTCGTTTTTTCATGATATCCAGACTCCCAAAGGACTGTTTATAAAATTTCGCGCGCTCGTTTTTGTTCTAAATCATCATCCATTTCTCTACAAATTTGCAAAAGTGTGTATTCGTACGCGTACTAGCTTCTTACTGCTCATAACAGCATCTATCTGTTCCGCACGTGTTGTCGGTTGATAAAGCACGCATTCTAACCCCGCGCACAAAATAGTTCGTGCCGTCGACTAGTGTAACCTTAAACGAAAGTGAGGTGCAATTTTTGATCCAAACTTCATATTCGGGGATCATTCTTACCTGTATTGGGTACATACACAGAGAAACCTTCAGCTTTTATAAAATGACGAAGGTCCGATCGTCGCAGGCTGTTGGGACAAACGCGAAAGTTTAATTCGTCAAATGTTTTTCTTACTCGTTTTTCAATGTTATTATAAAAATATTTTGAGACACTGTCTATAAATATTTTACACAAATTAGTGTAAGTTTAATGCCAGAAAAAGGCAAAACACTACGAAGCGGATAAAAATCACGGGCATAAATGCCATGAAATAAATATCCGGATCGGAGACTAGTTTATTGCAACTTTTTTCATGAGACAGAAATCAAATTAAAGTTCTTAGGCCACCGTGGGTGGAGGGTAGTGGGAGTAAAGTTCAGCTCCACCCACAGCCTCGTGCTGCAGGCGACACGGGGCAATAATAATATCATGTTAATGATAGTGCAGTAACTTTACATAAGTGTAACACAATTTATGTTTCACCGCTAAATCCCCTATAAGGCGGACAGCGCTTACAGACAAACTGCGCAGTTACCAAACATCAATAAAGTTATTTATAGCAACAACTGAAAACGAGCAGGTAACATCAAGCCAAGAACATCATTACAGCAACGTTGCTCAATGTGTTTTCATTGTTTGAGTTTTATTGTTGAGCAAACGCACGGCCATTTCGTACCCTTGCCACGCGGGACGATTTGACATCATTGATATAGCCTTAGAAGCAATCATAAAGGTTATACAAGCAAATGCGCAATTTCCCGCGTCACGCGAGCCGCGCCGTGCACCGTAAGCGAGAGCCAAGTGGGCGGATGTACCTTTTCAGTTTCAGGCTCTAATGACACATTAGCAACCCTTCACTCACGTCACATTTTAATGGATTCTAGTTCAAATTTAACTTGTTTTATTTAGTCAATCATTCATTTTACGTACATAACGTCATGTTTTTTTATTGCTTATTCGACTTTACTGCCGTACGTCAACGGTTGTGACGATATTACACAGGTTCAAATTCCACCTAAAATAGGACGAATATTTAGTTAAACTTGCTTAACATAAGTAGCTTAAGCTATGCAAAAGTCAATAAATATACGTGCAACATTGATTGGACCTTGTCACTGTACCCTCGTCTGCTAAATATTTATTTAATTTTACTTTTATCAAAGATTTATCGAGATGTCAAACACAGCACAGGTATGCCAATTGAAGGTTAGTATATTTTCTGAAGGTACCTGTAGGTCACATAATTATTTTAAAATAAAGTACCTGGGCGACCGAACTCTGCTCGGGTAAAAATTGAGAAAACGACGTTTTCTAAAAATTAAAAATTGTAGATTATACTAAATTTCATGAAAATCTTTGGAGTCGTTTCCGAGATTTTGAATATATATATACATAATATAGTCTGTGTTTCCCGACAGCTACAATGTAGGGGTCTTTAAGACAAGAGTGAATAGATTTTTTCTAGGCAAGCGTGATTCACCGTCGACCACATCATCGCTTACCATCAGGTGAGATAGTGGTCAAGCGCGAGCCAAAATTTAATAAAAAAATATATATAAAAATTGCTCGTTTTAAGGTATTAATATTGGGTTGTCCTTCGTCACAGATATTGTGTTGTGTTCGTCACAGATATTTTATTGTGTTGTTTTTGTGATGTGTTGTTCTTGTTTGTTCCTTTTCAACCATATAATTTTCTATTTTATAGATTCGGGAGTACGGCCTTAGTACCTGGCTAAGAATAAATCACCCCTTCTATTAGCCTGTATGTTGTAAATTTAGACTAAAGGATTATTTCAAGCGATTAGGCAGAAGCGTAAAACCTTGTAGGTACCTAAAACAACAACCACGACGCTTTGCTATCTGGTAAAACACAGGTAAAATGGGTTTGTCCCCATCGCAAAAATTCAGTAATGGTGTCTATCCGCAAGACTAAACATCATACTTACATATTTTTTCTGAAAATATAAATATAAACGAGGAACCCCTATCATTTGCCATCATGAGCTTGTTTTACTTACCCACATACAGTAGTCACAGTGGATCTTTGTGTCTCAGAAGTTGGCTGCAAGACCCTGCGAAGTCATTGTATAACTACCTCTTTCACTCGCTTACATTTGTCGCAACATCCTATCTCGCTCACTGTGTGCAGTATACTCGATGACAAACTGTTTCATGCGCAATGGTTCGCAGAGCCTACTTCAGAGACACAAAGATCCGCTGTGACTACTATTCTACTCGTAGATGCTTAGGTACGATGAATAAGGCAACTATAAACCATTTGCACATTTGAGATTAGTGTCAGCATTCCTGCTCTAAGTAGCAACGCCAGTCGCCACGCTGGAAAATAGTATTGCCACAGAGTAAAGATGGTACCTATTTCGGTGTCCTTAACATAGTTACATTAATATACGTAGTAGTCTTCGAGAACTAGCGCACACAAATAAGCCTTGAGCCTTCCAGAGAAAGTTCTCGAAAACCGATGAAAACAAATGCTTTTGTTTTTTTTTGCTGTTGTTTTCGTGATAAACGTAAACACTGTAAAACAATTCCAGGATCTTTTCATTACCGTTTTGTTTGTTACCTACTTTATCTCTCGCACGTTTCAGGCATGACGTACACCTTTCGTCATTCGATGGAAATAGCCAAACATCATATTTTTACGATTTGTTTTTTTCATCATGATTTAGAGGAGCTCGTGGCTAAATAATAACAGCCGCACTGGTCGATCAGCATGCAACGCTTGACAATGGAATCCGTGGATGGGTGACCATTTCAACATACCGAGTTTCCTCCGAGCCTCGGAAAGCACGTTAAGCCGTTTATCCCGGCTATCATTTGAAGATCTTTGACAGTCGTTACAAGTATTCAGAAGCTTGACATCTGACACCGGTCCTGCCAAGGGGTACCGTGTTACCCAGTTACTGGGTTGTGGAGGACAGATAGGAAGTCGCTCCATGTAAAACACTAGTACTCAGCTAAATCCGGTAAGACTGGAAACCGACCCCAATGTAGTCGGGAAAAGGCCTCGCAGATTTATTATTATCATGATCATAGGCAAAGTTAACTAACGGTGTCTATTTACGTGTCTATTTTGTAAGTACAACAAGGTCTGCAAGACAGAGTACGTGTTGACCTATGTATACGGTTACTAGTGGCGCCAACGCATTAGGTCGCCTGTGGTTTGCTACAGCTTAAGTCTAGTTTGTGCCACATACTAGGTTTCCTATTTTATTGTCTGTCCTTATCTCTAACCTACTACATAACCGGACATTGCAAGTGCCATAAGAGATAATAATTATTCATATTTATAGAATACTTGCTTTGATTTAAATTAAGATTGATAACGTATCTGCGATGCATTGGCTCTATTTCGAGATGATAAAACCTATTTACGCTCACGTTTCAAAACATTACACAACATTTTGACATTATTCTAGAAACCTATGTAGAACAAGGTATTTGATTAAAGAACAAAGTGTCTGTTGAATACAGGCCTGCGGATCACATTCCAAGAGGCAACTCTGGGGCCCATGAGCAATGCTGCGACTCTTGGATCCTACAATGTTTATACCCGTGAAACCCTGATACGCGACAGCGGTAAATAGGGGTTTGTTCTTTGGGATACCGATTCTCGTATAGGTTAAGATATTAGACGGGCTGGCACTGTATACCAAGAACGGCAATCAAATTAGGGTTATCCAGTGTCTAAGTAAGAGGATTATAACGATTTCCTTGCAGCACTATAAGTGCAGTGTTACGTAAACAATGCTAAATGCATTCTGTTGTAAAGTGAAGGGCGTAATGTAGGGCGCGCCTAAGCCGGCTGTTACGCACATGCAAATTGTGTACACACACAGGCTAGCTCCATTGTGTTATGAGCTCCTAGTACTCACGTGAAATCTAAGATTAGCCGGCGATGCGGTTTGTATTGTTCCTGATATAATGCAGGACACAGTTTCAAATCGATATACGACGCATACTCGCAGGTCCCGTAATGAATTCATTCATCTTTTGAACGCGTTTGAAACAGTATAAACACGCGTCTGAAACTGTTTCAGACGCGTGTTGTTAGCATTTGTAAGGCTCTGTGTGTGAGCATGAATGATGTTTTATTGCACTATTTTTACATGAATGTTTGCAAGAATTTTAACAAAATAGTGTTGCTTGTTTTACCTGCACTCAGTAAGCTGGCAATAGTGGCTGGGTTATTTTTAAATCACATCTAAATGCGTAAACAAAACAACATAATTTTGCGGCACGTGGACAAACATTGCGGACGAACATAACGACATAACAATGTTCGTACAACGTTTTCCAATGATTGTGGAAACCCCACAACAGTCACAACAACATTGAGCCACGTGAAAGTAAACAAACAGGAACTTTAATTACCTTATCTGGCTTGAGCATTTATCTAAATATTACACTGTTATCGCTAAGTAGTGACATACGGGAAAACAAAGTAACATAAATTGTTCCTTAGTGAAGTCATAGAGCACTTCTATGAACCTAGTACGCTGACGTCACTCGATTGTGCAAACTAAAAATAACTAGAAATCGCACTTCGATCTGATGCTACTTTATCAGTTCAAGGTAACTAAAGTACTACAATAACAAGTCTATATTACCTGATAGATTTCACAATAACTAGACTAGTATTTTCACAATAACAAGTCACGGTCGTATGTAGCTTATGAAAAGAGTAACTTTCGAAGATGTAACATAACGTAATGTTTTGGCGGGCTGGGGGACAACATTACCGTAAGAGACCTACAAAATAAATTGCCAGGTATGAAAATGTTGGCACAGGTAGACAATTTTCCCCCTTTCTAAAGTGCTCATCAAAGACTCGTCAAGTTCAAACATAATTGCGGTTATTGTGGTCATCGTTGGTATTAAATTAGGTGCATGACATCATAATTGCAGTATTCAGTAGAATTAGGCCTCGTTTCTGGAGACGCGGGGCGTCGCGCGGCGCGTTCCGCTTGGCATCTCGCGGCATCACACGCGCAAACATAAACATATGGCAATGTACATTGCGTATGAAGTACGATGTTGTGTATGAAGACGCGGTGCGTTGAGCGTAGCGGTGCTCGCCACTGCGCCCGCGGCGGGTCCTCTAGCGTGTAGCATTACACGCGGCGGCGCACGCGGCGTCCATTGAATTATCTTGCTAACAAAATGTCTATGATGTCGTACTCTATTGCTGACGGTGGCTCACGTCTGCGCTGTGCGATTTCCAAACAAAACTAACAGAAGGTTCCACCTCGAGCGCCGCTTTGGGCGCGTGCGACGCCGCGGTTCCATTCGCGGGCTCGGCTTGCATCTCAAGCAAACGCGTGTGAAATCGCTTCTCCGTAAACACTCTCATACAACGCCATATGTTTGAATTTAGTGCGGCCCGCACCACCCGACGCGACGCGCAACGCCCCGCGCCTCCAGAAACAAGCACTTGGGGTGGGCGCCAGCGGCGGGGGTGGCGAGTTGGCAAGTGGCAAGGTACGGCGGCGGGGGTAGACAGGGGAAGGGTATACTATCGGACGCGCCAGGCTCTACGTCACTTACGGCGCCACGTGCGCGATCAATAGTGACGTCGTAGAGCGCGGAATGTGGGGGGGCGCGGGGCCCGTGGAGCCTGCGCGCGCACCGCCAGCCAGCGACCTACTTACGATTACGTTTCACGTAGCGTCTACGTAACGCGATCGAACTCTAGAATGGGGTGGCGCGGCAACACGGCTACGCTGGCGCAGGCGCGCCCCAAAACTTGCTAGACGATATCATCTGCAATTTTTTGTTATATAAAATTCAACAAGGATTCGACCATGAAACTTATTCAACCGAAAAGCATGGGTAGTATTTTGTTTATACAACCCTTTCAGCAGTTTCAATTTAAAGGTCAGAACACTCAGAACTCATCATAAAGTCTGCAAGATGTGAATAAACAATATTTTACTAAATTTTTCACAAAAGAAATAAGCTCAATAATGAATTCAGGTATGAGAGTAAGTAAAGTTATGATGTTTAAGTACAAGGTACAAGGCTACTACGATGCATCGATCAATCGCACCACGTGGGTGATGCCACGTGGCTCCCAAAAGCAACGATTACTTCCACGCGTTATTAAAGCATTTGTTTGTAAGGCCAATATTATGTGTGGAGGTACTAACTTTCTTTTTCCGCTGTATACAATAAGATAGGGCACTACATTGAAGGGTTAATTTTTGGACAAATTGATTTGTAAGCAGGGATATATAATTAGTAAAATATTTTAGGAATAACTTAGTTAATTATTTTGTATTACTAGTAAAAACCCACGGTAAGATAATTAACTCATACATAAAAACAAATAAATACCCACAAACGTTACTCAACATTAACCTGAAACTTAATTATTTGTTCCCAGTGTTAACTAGTCTTCCAAATAAACAAAACAAACGATTTAAAGTGTTAATGATTAGCGTCTTTTTCCGAATGTTCTTTTGACATTGACCACAAATAACAAATTACAATGCTCAAAGTAATTAAAGTGCCATTACATAGTTTACCTGCATAGCTCGGTGATGGCAAGAATCATTAAATATTATGATATAAGCTCCTGCCTGTGGCTTGGCCTGCGTGATTAGTGTTTTATTATCCCAAGGGAACATTAGCCATTTCCTGATATCTACAACCTGGGAGTCCTTAAGTCAAGAGTGAATAGGTTTCTTCTATAGTGGTCAAGCGCGAGCCTATCAATAATAATAATAAAAAATACTATAATCTATATCTGTGCCAAATTTCATCCAGGTCCGTTCAGCTGTTCTGGCGGGATTGAGTAACAAACATACATCCATACAAACTTTCGCATCCTACTACTGTTATAAACGTGAAAGTTTTTGAGGATGGATGTTTGTTTCTCTTGCACGCAAAAACTACTAAACGGATTTTGATGAAACTTTACAGAAATATAGCTTATACATCAGAATAACACATAGGCTATAATTTATTGGGCGAAGTACCTACTAGTACCAAGCGGGTGGAGCCGCGGGCGGCAGCTAGTTCATAATATTAGTAAGATAAGTAGGATTTTCGACATTGTTGGGTTATTTTGCTATCGTGCGGAATTATGAGTGCAATCACGAGTAGCTGCGACCTAACGCCAGCAGCCCTGGCCTACTTGCTGGGCAGGTCAGCTAGGCTGTGACACGGATTATAACGCCATGTGTTCACGAGACGACAAATGTACCCGTGACAGAAAAATTGCGCGATTTGTGGGACTTGCCTGGTGTTGTCGAAAACAACGACATGAATTTCGCCAGACATATCGTAGGTACATTTGGACCTTAGACATAAGGATAAAAACTGATCGGCTGGGAAATTTCATAGGTATACATGACTTAAGGCGCCGATTCCCTTGGGTAGCTGATTTTAAAATGAGAATCACGTCTAAAAAATGGTTGGTGTTGTCGAAAAAATATATGTTATATTAGACCCATATTCTTAATAATTTGATCTAAGCTAATTTTGAGTTTTATTTGTAACATAGTGAAATTAATTTATTATGTCTAAAACGGACAAAAACACAACAATCGCACTAAAACCGCTGGGCGTATTTTAATGAAATCAACACCATCTCAAAGACAATTTAATTATCTACATTTTGATCCGAGGCTTTTTTTTTAAAGTCGTAGTATAAAAAACTAATCAATTTTGGGTCGCGCGGATGTGAAACGAGTGTGCGTTTTGTTCCCTCAAGGTCGTTGGCGTTAGTCGTCGTCTTAATAAATGTGGCAAAATAAAAAGTGGATTTATTAATTGATATTTTTATAGGCTCTGTGACTTTCCTTTACAAACAGCAACGCGATTAAGTATATTCATTTGGATCGGTGTCGGGCTGTCGGCAGTACAATGATTTTCGTTAACATCGGAAACCACGTGGTGACGCTACAGTTGTTTGGTGTCCGTAACTTTGAATCGAATATCATAGAAACGTTATCGATACCGTTTAAAAAGTTTCGAATTATGTTCTAAAAATTTGTTTCGTAGCACTTGCTACGAGGGTGCTACGAGTTTATTTTTTTTAAACTAGCTATTTATTTTTGTATCTATAAAAATTATGAGGCTCTTTATGATCGATTTTTATTTAAAAATATTTATTATTTTATTCAATAACCATTCTTCAAACCATCCATTGGTTTTAAGAAAGATTTAAAATTGCTTAACCATTTTTTTCCATACGATCTATTTTTTATCTCGTCATGGAATAGTTCAGTGACACAAATTGATTATGATTAATTACTTGACACTTCTTTGCTAATAATATCCTTATTCCGTTGTATTTTCGTACACTTGCTAATTACAAATTCCCCACGTGGTTTTGCGGCGTGGGTATTTCGATATTTTGGTGCGGGCTTGTGGTTTTTCTTTCTGGCAGCAAGTCAGTTACGATAGGAACACGATAACAAGAGTTTACCTACGTTATGAGTTAAGTTTTTGACTGTGACTTTGCCTCAATTTATTTAAATTTCCTCATGCTTTGAAATATTTTCTTTTCCTATTATTGGAAGATGATGCTACGTAAAATGCGAAATTAATATAATTTCGCGATGTTTTTTATACTTTGCATAGATGTCTTCCTGTTTGTATAATAGGTATTACGTAATTGGTGTACCCTCGTGGAGCCCCGTCTGGCGAGCCCGCCGTAATGTGTCGTTATCATGTCAACCGATCATAAAGATTATGGCGGGGGTGTGTGTGTCTGTCTCCTCTAACCTACCCGTGTCGGTTCCGCCCTGATACGTCCATAACAACTCACCAATATTTAATAACTCAAATTATTTTTGGGCCTTAAACATTGCCATGGTTTTTCAGTAAAATGCAACTTCATGAATTAGTCCTGCTAAAGACTACTAAAATTACTGAATGCCTATGGGAAGTAGGAATTCAGTAATTTTAGTAGTCTTTAATGTTATACCTACTTATATCTGTATTACGTAATTTCAGCGTTGGAGTAAATCGAGTAGGGACTGCATTGGCATGTTTATGCACAAGCTGAGGGGCTGCGTGCGCACAGCTTGGGCACCGACACCGAGGACCTGATCAATAAAGGGGACCCAAACAAACGAGCGCTGCGGCGGCGTGGGCAACTGACCTATTTTACCAGGAAGCAGGCCAGCGGTTTTTTTATATTTGTGATTGGCTCGCATTTGGCCAGTATCTCGCCTGATGGTAAACGATGATGTGGTCAACGGTGAAGCACGCTTGCCTAGACGTAACAACTTAAGTAAGTAACTCTTATCTTAAATACCCCTAGGTTCTAGCTATCAGGATGCAAAAACTCCGGCAGGGAATGCGAGTGGCATTCTTAGCTGTACGCACAATGAAAGTATTCGCACAACGCTTTGTGCGTATGGGTGGGATGTCTACAATGTAAGTACCGTTGGCGCATTGCCGTACGTACGTCTGATAGTCCGGTGAAGGAAAGTGCTAGGCGGAGTCAAATTGTGCAGTTCCATCGCACACTTTCCGAAATGTAACCGATAAAAAACTGTCACGCCGAGTTGTTTAAACACGGCGGCGATATTCAAGGCTCTGCTTTGAGTCGACCAGTGCATCGTTGTTGATAAGCCTCTTGGCCCATTTGTCAATCGACTTAAGTGCATCAAGCTGGTATTTGGCAGATCCATCCCAGAAGTGAGAGATCTCCATGCATGGCAGAACTTGCGCTTTAAAGAAGTTGAACAGATCCAACCTAGGTATACCTGCGAAGGTCGAGATGGTCAGTTATCGGCACGTTTACACCACGGAAAGATGAAGCCGGGTGGAATTGGCTCTTTTTTGCAAAACGACACGCGGACTCCAGCGTTAATACCTAACTGAACGGACGAGCAGCCATCGATAACCACTCGGATGGAACGATCCCTCAGGAAGTTTGCAATCCAGTCACACAGATCACTAGGATGTAGCAATATTATGGCGCCAGCGTGCAGCTTGCATAACTAACTACTACCTCGTAGAAATGGAAAATCGATAAATGATTGCGAAAAGTCAAGTGGCTTACTGCCATGACAATATCGAAGAAATAGAAATCATTCCGAGAATACTCACCTTCGCAACTTGCCAAGCAATCCGCACTCATACCTTGTACAAACAAAGCTTCGCACGTTATGCTTACTTAGAAGGACCGTCTTTCCTTATTATCTTACTGGAAATCATAAGTAGTCAGTTTTTTACGGCAATAATATTTATTTTCCTGTTGCAAGATTTAACAGGAAAACCAACGTTCAGCAAATAATGCATTTTTCCGCCAGATATAAATAAATGACTCCGTATCAAAACGTCTGATTTGCAAAACGACCTATGAGCAGAACGTCATATTCTCAAAATGACCTATTAACAAGTCGTCCTATTAGCAGAATGTCCTGACAAAGTACAATTATCCTGAAAAATTACTATCGATTTTTCTTTATTCTCATTACATTTTTTTTTGTGTAATTTGAAACAAAAAGTAGAATCAAAGCTTTATAACATTAGGCAAGTCAACCGTCTGATGATGGTGTTAAAAATACTTTATGAAAATGGTTTGATGGAATAGAAAATTGTTGTGGGCTCATACTCGAAGACGGAGGCGACGACGCAGCCTGGAGAGGTTCCCAACCTCAGTTGTGAAGCTCCGTGACCACGTCATGGTAGTCGGTGCTGCAAATAACGACTCGGTTTCGGTCCTGGTCCTGTCCATAGTCGGAACAGACAGAGCGTGGGACGCAGCCGCCCCCTTCTGCGAGGAAGTGATTTTCGCAAAGGAGGCGGCAGAAAGGGAGCGAGTGGATACAATCTCCAATCCCTCCCTATCCGTAGCAAACGCAACGGGCACCGAAAATCGCGACAATATAGCCGGCTGCCACAAGGTGTGACATGCGGGTGACAAACTATGAGTCTGGCGCCACAGCCGACCTCGCCGTGTTCCAAGCTTACCTTCCGAGAGGAGCTTAATTCGATCGCTTACGGTAACAGAGGGTGACAGGGTCCGCATCAGGTCATACGGGCCAAAATATGGCCGGGGTTGTGTGATGAATTTGCGCAAGACTCCAAGAGTCAGGTCAAAGGTCAGTCTGATAGACCCCACCGCCCGCTCCACGGCGGAGAATATCCATAAGAATTTTTACATTTGGATCGATTTATAACTTTAACTTGAAATTATCACTTTCGCACTGAACGCAACAAAAACAACACATTATATCACTTGGATTTCACCTTTAATTTTTATTTTAAAGTTAAGTCTCAAGAAAATGTTGAATAAAATTAATCCTATAAAAATCTCCTATTTGTGTGGTATGACTGTACCATGCCCATTATTTTATTTATGGGACGTTTTGCTACGATCTGCTCATATGTCGTTTTGCGAATAGGACATTTTGATACGGAATCAAATAAATTATTGCCGTAGATACTGCATACAAACAGTTTTACATTGCAATAAATGGTATTTAATAGTCATTAGAAACGAATTAATTATAGAAACTTTAGAAAGCAATGATTGAGTGTGCTCTGCGTAGAAGAGTGGGCGAGAGAATATTTAGTGTCACCGAGATGGCACTGCATGCTGGTAATGTTTAACTGCTGATAAAAATAGAGTGATGTAAAACGTGACGTGCGAGACGCTGTAAGCAAAGGTTGTCATATTATTAACACATTCTAATTTGGGGGAGCCACCGACCCAAACAAACCATCGCGAGCAGGTGACCTACATTCCGGCTGCGTCTGCTGGCGCGATGGCGGCCGCAAGGTACGGCATGATTCATGCGGGAGGAGCGGCGCGCTCGTGCCGACTCATTACACCCGGGTAATCCACCGGGATACGACTATACGAGCCTCTTTCACTAAATTTATGTCAGTTTCTATTTAGATTTATAAACAGAATAGGGATGTTTCCTGGGTAGAAAAATGATTATTATATCGTCATCACTTTATGTATACGTGAAAAAGAAAAAATACGTGTCCAATATTTTTTATTTATCAACCTGACGGACAAAAAACTAATTTTCAGTAAACTACCCTATTGATCCTTATGTCAAAGAATGATGGGCCCCATGTATAAAAATGTATGTTATAGCGCGAAAGGTATGTTATAGGCGTACTTTTTTTATTTTAATTTTGCCAATTCGCTATTTGCGCAATGCCACATACAAAAACGGGGAAACTTGGTAGTAAATATAATTTAATTTAGGATACGGAATTTGGATGGATATTGGACAGGATTATTAGGAACGATATTATAAATAAAATAACTATTAAATACGTATATTATTAAGAGTGATAAATGAAGATAAATACATGTATATTTTGAAATCATTAGATGCAAGTAAAACAGAGATAGACGCAAAGTAAACTTGTAATAAAAGGATCATGATTGAGTAGAGGACAGGAAAAGAAAATGTGGTTTAAATCACCCACCTCACCACAATCGCACAGGTCCCTAGAAACGATCTGCAATCGTGCAAGGTGGACTCGGGAACAGTTATGACCCAACCTCATGCGAATAAGGCAACTGGTAACAGCCTTACCGAAGTTAAATTTCTAGGCGTACTTTTGTCCTTTAATATAATACTTATTCGAAAATCGAATCGAATTTGAAATCTCTATGGATTAGTACGGACACAGATAATATAATACTAGCATAGTATGGATATTCCAATTTATCATCATCAAAGAGTGGCAAAGCTACGTAGTGATTATATTCTCTGTGATAGCTAAAACAAGCATCGTATTTGGTGTTCCGTTTTCGAAATTGCCCCATATCACGTAGTGGTATCCGGTAGGTTGCATCGGCGGCGGCGCCAGTGGGATGGGCATCATAACACGCGCCCGTATCGCCGTATCAAACGTGGCTTGTTTTACTCGCTGACCCAGTTCGTAACGCAGTCGCAACACTCGCAGCCGCATCGCAGCACATTCTAACAAGAAAACATTTTTAGATGTAGCTTTATTTAGTTTTTACCCCTGTCCCAAATCATTCACATTCCTTAGGGGACGTACTGCCAACATCTTATCCTGAATCAAACATACAAAACTAAATGATGAGATCAAAGTCAAACGTTTAGGATTGTATCATTTCCAGTTTTATTAAATTTATCCTAAATACCGAATAGTTAACAGGCTAATTGACTTAATTAGCGGCATTTAGTTAAGTTATTTACATGTTAACGTTCGCAGAACCCAAACTACGTGACTACTAACTCAGCAATTATATATTAGAATGGAATGCACGACAAAAGTTAAAAAATAAAACTACCTTTTTCGAAATCTATGAATTATTACGTAATTACGTGTGACAACTCTCTAAACTGGATTGTCAAGTACAAAACCCGTTCTGACGGCATATGAATGGATTTGGATTGTAACAATGCCGTGTACTAGTATACTGGTAGCATGAAAAATGCACAGTCGCGACCTTAGCCCAGTTGTGAGCGGTGGCGGCGACGGCGGCGTGGCGACGTAGTGGAGCACTCGGCGGCTGCGTGAGAAGCCCCACCAGCAACTGTGACACAATTTCGAAAGAGCCCGGTGTAGGTTGACTTGATTGACACAAGTTGTGGTGGTCTTGAGTTATGTAGCCACTGTGAATCTCGTGTAAATTACACGACACGGCTCTAACGGTTTTATTGCAACAGGCATAACAAGTCGTCTGATAATTAATAGCTTGACGTTCTACCTGAACCTACCGTTGAAACGAAATAAAATGATAATAGGCGGTCTGTCGTACGATGACTTTGAAGATAATAAAGCATTAAGGAACAGACAAATATAAAACAACTGACAACAAAAAGTATTTGTAGAGGTCGTGTTTGGCATAAACAAGTGGCTGTAAACAATTAGACGGTTCGAGAAACTTATTTGTTACTTGAGTAATAAGAAAATAAAATGAATGCTAAGTAAACAGTGTGTAATAAAAACGTTGAATGTTTTGTTTTCAACAGCTGTGCACATTTTAATGTTACGTAAATTGATGTTATAGCGGCGGGAGTAGAAACAACGTGAGCGGTGGCGGTGAGTGACAGTGGAGCTGTGGAGGTGGAGCGAGCACGAGCAGCCAGCGACCTTGCCGTGGTCGACCGAGTCACACGAAACACTGCACCAACGCACAACAAAAACACAAACTATGCACCGAATAAAACAGCACTCAGATACTATCAAAAACTCGTAAAAACATTATAAATACCTACTACTGAAGAAAGAAAAATTGAGATAAAAAAATGTAAATGTCAATGTGACATTTGAAACACAAAACTGAAGATACTCGAATTCGATACTAAAATACATATAAATAACAACAACAAAAGGAAGAGTTGAAATAAGGAAATGCCACAATGCATTATGAAACCCGATAATTAAGTAACAGTTAGCACTTAACAGTAAAAGTACTTTGATTACGAAACGTTAACGGGAACAGGCTGATATGAAAAGAGGAAAGTCGTCGAGATCTAACAGTGCGGTTAGAAGTGGGCCAAGCTCAATGATAACAAGAAGGAAATAAATATACCGAGCACGTGAGGACTCTAACGAGAGCTGTTAAGGCCCTTACTGCACTTTAGTGCCATAAAACGGTTACTTTCTAAAGCATACTCCTTATAAAGGATAGGCGAAAAGTTTAAAAAAAATATATTATTATTTATTATTGATTCATGTACATTATTTGTGAAACATGGTTTGTTCGTATGACTAATACTCTTGCTTTAAAAAAAATATATATCACGATATTTTTTTGCTTCTTTTGCATTCTCTTCCAAGACGACTTAGATGTTTAAAAATATTTTCACACAGAAAAATTGATTGTTAGAATTTCTATTTAAACTACATAGGATATGTAAATCAAAAAATATTTTTCAAGCAAAAATGTCAAAAAGGAGGTCCAATATTGATATTCTGGCACAGAGCTAGTACCGCGTTAACATTGGGGAATATAGAAATCGCTTTTCCTGACGTATACTTTCGGAAAAGTTGTGAGCGGATTTCGTAACAATGATAATACGAGTACTAACTCCGGAACACTGCTGTTTCTTCACTTAATGATCGATGGGTTATTATGGCCATCGAAATCAGGAAGACAGGGTTAAAAGGTTCCTGAGACCACAGGATCAATTTGGTGCTAACGTTGTCATGATACTGAATATACGAAATAATACGAACTGGCAGAACATCTTCCGAGAGACAGGAGCAAAAAGTAAAGAATAGCCACAAGAACGATGAAATGTCTAGGTTATACAAAGAGTTACACAAAGTGAAGTAAACCCAAAAAGTCATGTTATTCATCACAAGACAAACACAAACAAAAAACAAAACAACAAGAGTCATTTCCTTACAGAGAGATGACTCAAATTCTGCTGACTTCAAACTTGATAAGATGACATCAACCAGGAAAGTCCATTAGTATCTGAATACGGTAGAATGACGCGGCCTGCAAATTATAAATTAGGAGGCATACAATTAGGGTTACCAACTTTTAAAAAAAATGTGTATCTGATTTTAAAAGAGTACTTTTTATTGGTTTATTAAAGTAGAACTTTTTGTTCAGCATTTTTTGTTCTCGATTGATAGACATCAGTTTCAATGAAGCCCTGTTTTTCGATTTGCAATTATGATAAAAATGACAATAATTATTTTTATGAAATGACAGGAATTAATACCATTGGATTCAAAATCAGAGTCAAATAAATACAGTATTTTAACGAACACTATCTAGCTTTTGTAGATTTCAAAGCACGCCTAAGCGAAACAGATTACAATAATGGTAAATGATTTTATTTCTGTAAGTTGGTTTGTACAAACACTTTTACATGTCGATCATATTTTTTAAACTAGATGAGGTCGGCGCTTCCTATCTGACAGGGGCGGCCTTAACCGCTGCGAGGCTCCGGGCGGGCGGCCCATTTTCGAGGCCCTTGTTTTACAATGTATGAGATATACGAGAAATAGAAAACTTTGCACTTATTGTTTTTATTATTAACTGACTTCTGCCAGCGGCTTCGCCCGCGGGAATTTCGAAAATTATCTCAAGGGAGCATATTTCCGGGGCCTATGTACTATTCCAGACTGAAATCAATTGCCAAATTTCATCCAGATCCGTCCAGCCGTCTGAACGTGAAGAAGTAAAAAACATAAAAACACACACACACTCACAAACTATCGCCTCTATAATATTAGTGTGATTATTAATACTCGAATCTTAATCGACCAACTTTATTTTATTGTTTGCTAAGGATAAAATTGTAAGCGCTTTGGGTTGTAGCGCGAGGCCCCTGCAAGAGCGAGGCCCCGGGCGATTGCCCTGTTCGCCACCCCCTAAGGCCGCTACTGCTATCTGACAACACTGAGAAGAAAGGCCGAAACAAACTCAGAGGTCACAGTCTGTTTTAAAATGAAGACAAAATCTTGGTTAGATCTTGTGAAGCTGAAGACCATGTAGATTGATGTCTGAAATGGTCTTTTGAGGAAAGAACCAGCCAGATTTATTGGACCTGTCCAGTCAGTGCACTCATTTGTCAATAACCGTGCAGCTCAACTCAGAATTTAAGGAGATCAACGATTCGACGAACAATACCAAAGAAAGGACATTTTACAATTTATAGTACGGTTGGCAACCCTATATACAACGCAGAGTCATTTTAAAAGAAACGTTATTTATTTACACTGAAGGCGACCGGCGCGGCGTTACGGCAAACATGATATTGCAGTTTTCTTTATTGACATTTTCACAGAAGAGTATCCTATACATATAGTAACTACCATTACCTTACTATCATTACCATACCACTCAGCGCCATGTGTATCGTAACCTATACACACTGTCTGTCTGTCAATTACTTGTGTATCTTTTAGGATACACGAGCACCATTCCGGTCTAAGCGCCGTGTATAGCTAACGCGCAAATTTTAAATATATTTTGTATATAAAAAATGTTACCCTGGCCCAGGGAATTTTCTTGGTGTATTTGGGGTTGGGATTGGATAAGTTATTTTGAAATTATAACGGAAAAAGAAACATATGTATTGTAGTTTTGTTGTTTTAAATGAAAAGTTATATAATGTTTTATGAAAGTAAGGTAACATGTTCATTAGTAAGTATTATTGTAGCAAAATTTGCAAACAATTATATCACAAGTCGAACTATTTTCGTAAACTATTTTCCTAGAGCAGTGTATCGAAAAAGATACACACTGGGGGAAGGGTTGGGAAAGGTGGAAAAAATTCGGTTCTCTATACGTCTAGATAATATAAGAGAACAAAAAAAAAAGTGCGTAAAGTAAAGTCATATAGGGCTTGGCGTTGCCAAACCATACAGCCTTTCAATCAACATTTTATTGACGAATGTTTAATGCATTTTGTATAAACCACTAAACAGCTGCCGCCCGCGTGGTATTAGTACTTCGTCCAATATTTTAGCCTATTTTTTATTCTGATGTATAAGCTATATTTCTGTAAAGTTTCATCAAAACCCGTTCAGTAGATTTTTCGTAAAAGAGTAACGAACATCCATCCCATCTATCCATCCTCACAAACTTTCACTTTTATAAAAGTATTGCTACGGTAATGATATGTAACAGTATTGTGACTAGGCCCTGTCATTGAAATAATTACCTACAAGCGCGCGTCATGTAAAGACGTGTTAGGGCTGCCCGCGTCTACCTACTTGAGTTTCTTTCTAGTTTTGTGATTATAAATATTTTTTTTTATCATACTTACTTATTTTAAATCTTACTAGGTAGGTACCTACCGTTTATTACTCTCATAGGTAATCATTTCATAATGATATTTCGTCTAATTCAATAATATAATTATGTAAGTAGCTAAGTACATAAGTAAGTAGATAGCCTAGTCTAGGAAACTACCTTCTAGTTTTTTTTAACGCGAACGTAGGTAGGTCACTCGTGTATCACTTTATCACCCTATCCACTTATTTATTTATTAGTCCAGGTATTTTACTCGGTGGAAAATGAGAAATACCTACCTATTAAAAAATAAACAAATATAAGTATATAATTTTTTTATAGTCTTGCCTTTCGGAGGTGCCAGATAATTAAAAAAACAATTATCTCTGGGTATTTCTAATAACTTGTTTGTTTCAAAAATCGGCCTGTCTTATACCAACTGATAAGAAAATATAAACTGTCTACCGCGTCAAGTTAGTTTATTTTACTGGCGGATAACATTTTCGGGAATTCCGAGTTACGGGTCAGTAATAACAATTCTAAGGTTAATCGATAATTTACTTATCATCAACTTTTATAGAAGAATTCAGGCAACCAAACAGCACAATATAGTCTATAATTAATTGCGCTCTGCCATAAGTACTTGTACATAATTCAATCAAATATTCACAAATCGCACGCTAACAAAACCATCACACCGTTCGTGACTGTTTGCGACTGTTGTGTATCGAGTGTTGGCTGAACTCGAGACGCGTAGGTATGACTCGCGTTCCGAACGTTTGTATGAAGATAGAATACTGTTAGATATCATTACCGTGGTAAGACTAACAAGTGTAATTTAACCGACATACGAACTCAATGTCAACCTTTTAGTTATATTCGCGAACATGTACAAATGTTTACTTTGATTTTACATAAGTGTTTAATTTGAAAAACCAAGACATGCCATGCAATGATATTTTTTACAATGTCTGACCGTTCACAACATGTTTTTTACCATTTTATAATTGTTGTTTGATTTGCACTTATGAAGTAGGTGAGGCGATTATTAGGACGACGACTAACGCCAACGACCTTGAGGGAACAAAACGCGCACTCGTTTCACATCCGCGCGACCCAAAATTCAGTAGATTTTGTACTTTTCTTATTATTCTGCGACTTAAAAAAAAAGCCTTAGATCAAAATGTAGATAATTAAATTGTCTTTGAGATGGTGTCGATTTCATTAAACTACGCTCAGCGGTTTTGGTGCGATTGTCGTGTTTTTGTCCATTTTAGATATAACTTTACTAATTAATTACACTATGTTACACGAATAAAACTCACAATTTTCTTAGATCAAATTATTAAGAAAATGGTCTAATACAACATATATTTTCCAAAAAAATACGACTAGCCGCTTAGACGTGATTCTCATTTTAAAATCAGCTCTTCAGGGGTATAGCGCCTTAACATGATGAAAATGTTGACCGAAATATATACATTTTTTTTCAGTGATCACGTTTTAAGATCTGTATCTCAGCTTTTAATCAGCACCACTGTTTCGCAAAGAGTTTCTTGTTGATGCATAATTGCATATGCCCCGATACACAATAAAGATAACTCTTCATGACTTGACAGCTACAATATATTATTAAGAAATGCTATAAAGTGTTTTAATAATGCCAACAAGTTGCTTTCGTTTAAATAGCAAGCGGTTATTTGCAACAGGACAAGAAAGAGAGAGTCAATCGTAGCCTCGTTGTTGTTGCAATAGTTTTGCAAAAACACCGCCTCCAGCAAGGCTGTCGACACGAGAGCGTGCGCCGGCGCAGACTCCGCGCAGCCGGATCCGAACAGCTGCTTACGTATACTTCAACAAGCACATACTTTATGTACCTACCTACTCATAGCAAATACTTTATTATTCTCCGATACATATTTGTAGGTCACAAGCACAAACTGCACAAACAACAAAAACAAAAATGCATTTTTCCAAACATAACATTGAGCGTGATTAGATTATTTATTGCACGGTAACTCATTGACGTAGGTAACAAAATATCGTAGAAATAAATATGATTTGGCATTAATTATCTGCGGAAGTCCAATGTTCGTCAATGTAATTGACGTTAGATCTTATAAAACCGAATAATACGACAAAAACAACAGGAAAATTATACACTAAACTATGACGGACAGATTTATTCAATTGCATCTTGTATTTAGATTTAAATTATCCTGAAAAGAGTTACATGACAAAGGAAATTTTTCAATTTGCTTGTAACCCGAGTACAATGCACAATTGCTCATATAATGCCAATGAAACAGCCGTGTCTTGCTTCTGTGACTGAGATTCTTTTAAGTTTATAAACATTACAAACAATGATGTTTAATATCAGAAAATGTTAATAAAATAATGAAGCCGACTTTAGTTTTCTTCACACACAGGAAGACAATAAAAAAAACAGTACCTATTATAAAATTTACAAAGTACGAATCTGTTCTGTCGATCAGCACCGCTTTTCGGAAGATCGAAAATCAGAATGTGTCGGTCCCTTTCATCGTTTAAAATAAATCAGTGAGTCGTGCGACTGAACGCGCCGACAAAAAAGAGCTGGTACACAGACCTGTCTTACTTGACACTTGACAAAGCAAGCAGTATCTGTAATCTGTATGAAGCAATGAAGGTTTCGCTGCGCCCGCGCACCACGCAGCCGCCGTCAAAACAAGTTGCGCAATGCGCTCGCATTCCGCTTCTGATGCGGATGTCACACTCACAATCTAGACGGTTGCGGTTGTTTCTTGTTTATTTGCTCTTCTAATGTTTACAAGCATGACTGACTAAACTTATAAAGTAGCTGATAATTTGAAGCCAGTCTCTGGTATCTAATGTAACATTCTAATAGAAGCAAATATTTAAAGCACTTATAGTGCTCGATATTACTTTCTAAAAACTAGACTTCTACAAAGGAAAGTATTTAATTTTAAACTAGACAGCTTCAATTTCAGAATATGTAATACCCACACAAATGGTTGCAAAACAAGATTTTCAACATTTCTTTTTTCGAAATTCTGTTTTCACGGTAATTGTTCGCCAGGGGAAAGTTTCAAGTCGTCAATTACAAAAGTGATTTTATGAGGCCTCATTTCGGAAATGGTGGTGGAATGCCAGGTGCGAGCAAGGAGCTTGTTATTGTGATGTTGTTTGTAAACAGGATCCATCATGACCGTTACGACACAGTTTTGTTTCAAAACAAACGCAAAATGTTACCGTTATGTAACTTAGAAAGTTAGCTAAATCAACGAGCGTTCCATAAAAGAAGACAAGCTAAAAATCACAACCGTATTCTTTATTCGATGTTTTCATAGATTTCTTTGTAAATTTTAGGCAGACACAATAGACAGATCTAAAAGTAACTCGACTGAAAAAAAGGTTACCTACACGCACTTACGAGTGTGTTCCACTAATGTTTTACAGGTTAATCCATTTCCAAATATGTTTTTCTTGGAAACGGATCGATGAATGTAGCGTGGGCGGCGGTGAACACTCTGAACAGTTGACCTATAATCATATGAATGACTTTATGTATGAACGTGGGAACAACACTACAACAACAACAAAGTGTTCATTTAATAAGCTGTTTTTACGATGATTATCTTTTAAATATATAAAATTTATAATGCTTAACCATATATATCCTATATATATATCCCAAAATCTTTTCAACTGAAACTTGCTAACTCTTTTATTTTCAGCAATGAAGCCTATCAATAACAAAATCTATATATAGTCGGAAGTCTGGAATTCTGGACATCACATTTGAGGGGTGGTTTCACAATGATTGCATTATTATGACGGAGACGAGACACGGCATTCACGCAGGCGCGGTCACGTTGTGATTGTTTGTAAACATGTCTACCGACTGGTGAAGGTTACTTGTAACAACGACTACCAGGTGGTTTCACTTTACAATTATGTCCGTTTTAATTTCGTGTTTTGGCTATGTGTAGCTGTGACGTTTAAATTCTTTTTAACAATAACAATACAAGTTTACGAGCGACACGGTTTTAATTTAGAGGGCACGAGGCGGCAGTTATTGTATTTTGTGCCTTACATCAAAGTTAAACTTAAACAAATGAAGCAACTCGAAATAGTGTCACTTTCTCAGAAAATTACGTTTGGGTTTATTGTACTCAAGACAAATGGAGATACGTTTGGTAAACAAGGACCGAAAACGCCAAAACAAAAGTGACGCATCCCATAGAACAGTGATTGTCAAACTGGGGGACGCGCCTCAACGAGGGGGCGCAACATATAAAGGGGGGCGTGAGTCTGGGGAGCGAGTGGATAGATAGTACTCCGACGCCCACGCACATCACGCCGCCCGCGAGGTTAAGCTTTGGAAATCAAAAATTATTCTGCTGCCAAATATAATTTTGTAAAGATATTAATTAAGGCTTATGCCTATGACCGGCGAACCTATGTGTGTGAGGCATGAGCCTTCGCCATAGGCTTCGTCATAGTCGCTTAGCTATTCGGGATATCTTATCACCTCTTGTGAAATACATATTATTCCGGTGGCCATCTCTGACCTTCTTCATTAATCCCACTTCACTAAAATGGGACAAATCTGGAACATCATTTCAAACCAAAAATAATTTTCCAAATTTATTCCAGGTTCACAAATGACGGAGTTCTGAGGTATCAAACATAAAAAAAATACAAAGTCGGTTAAAAAGGGGTGCGTGGGGACTTTCATTTTAGCCAGTAGGGAGGCGTGACAAAAACAACTTTGAGAACCCTTGCCATAGAATTTCACCTGCATACCGTAACAGAATGAATCAGTGTTTACCACGCATTCTTTGTAAGACAAGCGAGTTACGATACCATAAAAGGCTGCGTTTCTTACTTACCTCGTTCCGCAATAACGGCCTGGCTACGTGCGTATGACGCCTTAACCTAGTTGTTGACGCCCTTGGTCGCCATCTGCCCATGTATTTGTTCCTGGACAGAAAAGAAACCTTATAAATATCGATCTGTTAACACATTAGGAAATAATACTAGGAAGAAATTATTAACAAGGACATACAAGTCTGAAAATATAGTCAAAGTTTTACGTTTACTGATGAGGTCTTGAAATTTATGATGCCTCGTACGATGGTACGAACGGGTGTAGCCCTAGCTAAACTTCTGGGCCACCCTAGAGTTGGTTTACCGGATGCGCGAGGCACGAAAAGGTGCTGTTTTTGTATGAGATTTAGTACTGCGCACTCGCAGCCATTGTAGCCAACTTCAGGGCGGCCAAGAAGTTTGGCAAGAACTATAGCTAATCATAATTATCTAGGTCAGTCGGTGCATCGTTTGTATAAAAGCTTTGAGTTGGACATTTACATTTAAAACGACAGTTATTCAGTATTTCTAAAACAATAGGAACTATAGTATTTTCAGTATCATCATCATCCTTTTAATGATTCCACTGCTGGAACACAGGCCTCCTCTCTGTGAGAGAGGAAATAGGCATTAATCCATCACTCGGGCCAAGTGCGGGTTGGTGGATGTCACATGTCTTCGATTTTTTGGTTCTAGGAATACCGGTTTCCTCACCATGTTTTCCTTCACCGTTTTTAAAAACCGTGATTTTCAATATAGTATTATATAATATTATCTGTGGTATAGGTAATTCAGTTAAAGTTGCATAAGGCTTATTAGCAGCGTTCAGATGCAGACGACCAGATTGAGGCTGATTTTAGAGTAAAGCTGACCGTCGGCCGTTTGGGCGCATTATGTCCAAATCGCAAAATGTCCAGTGGGCTCAAAATGTCCAATTCGCAAATTGTCCAATTCACTAATTGTCCAATCCAAATCGCATATCGTCCAAATAGCAAATGGTCCAGTACGCAAATTAACCAATTCAAGTTATAGTCGTTAATTAGGTATAGATATCATTGTAATGTATTTTAATTCTCTTAAATCTCTTTCATAGAGATTATTGAGCTTTAGAACCGCATCACAATAGCTGTCCTATTGCAAGGCATTAAAAAAGGGGTGCTAATTAAACAGGCTTCTTTTTAATATCATTATTCGCCCCCAAAAATGTATGTTGCCTTCTAAATTACTAAGTCAGCCACAATTAACGAGCATCTAAATAATACTATGTTAGCCACTAGTTATCTTCTATGTAAACCACTCTAAATACAACTCAGCATGATGGTTATTTTTTAGCATCAAAATTTTTAACATGCATTCTAACAGTAAATTTCTAAAATACTATTAAATGACATCAAAAAATATATTTATTTAGCTTCTAATTTTTTAACTCAGTACGTTTAAAATGTAACTTACGTGTAAAATTTTTAACATGCATTCTAACAGTAAATTTCTAAAATACTATTAAATGACATCAAAAAATATATTTATTTAGCTTCTAATTTTTTAACTCAGTACGTTTAAAATGTAACTCATCCCATATTAATTGATCGTAAAAAAATTGCAAAAACATTTCATCAAATAGTATATTGGCCACTAATATTACCAGAAGCTATTGAGGAGAGACAAAATAAAAGACTATATTTTTTGGTTTTAATATAGAATAGGTGCAAGTTGGATTAGTATTTATGCGACAGAGTCGACGGAGCCCCGCTGCGCGGGGCTCCTATTTCTGTATGCAGGGTTTAAAGTAACCTAACACGAAGGAGATGACGGGAGCTGAGTTCGCTCGCTTTGCTCGCTCACTTCAGCTCCCGTCATCTCCTTCGAACCTAACCTGTCCGTGTCGGGGTGCCCTAAGCTCCCGAGCTCGCTACGCTCGCTCTTGGACTTATTCATTGACCGTCATTTATTATTTTAAATATAATCAACTCGTCGAATCGAGATGTGATCAACTCAACTCGTCGTCACATGAATCGAATGGCGCTCTCTGATTGGTGCAAATGGCCGGTCGCTGTCGTCTCGCGTACTCGCGCCAAATCATGCAGTGGCTATTTTCACGATAAAAGAATATGATGTATTGTTTTACATGCTAAGTTATAATAAATTATGCTTTCTTTCTTTCTTCGATAGAAGCTTGAATTATATTTTTTTGAGGATATTGCGTTGAAGCTGTAAAACGTAAAATGGTGACAAGATATAAAATCCGTGGCCGAGTTAGTAAATTACGTGGCAATGTATAAATAAGAAGGACAAGTCACAATAATTGATGATCTTTACTTGACGCTTTCTGTAGAATATTTAGTTGGCGTTGCAAAAAAGACGAATTAGTTTATTAGAGGCTATGTCATTTTCCCGTTGCTTAGTTATAAAATTAGAAGTTTAATCACGTGTCCAATAAATAATTTTGTGGCTAGACTTATTATTTCCCTTAAAAAAGTCGTTTACGGAGTTTAGTAGTATAATCATTTCTTCGTCTTAAATGTTTAAGCGTTGATGTTAAAATATATTTAAATTTCTAGATAGGTACTTACTAGGTACCCATAACTATATTGATTTCACTTTATGAAAATACTTATGACTACCTACACTACGTAATTTTTTTCTTATTAAATGCGTTATTATGATTTATCAGCCTTAATTATTTATACAGTTATGTGATTTTTTTCTAATAATAAGTGTTGATCATTAATTATATGCATTTTTACTTCGAGCCGAATCTCACCCTACCTCAAGTGGGGGTCGGGTCTTCTAAAAACGCCTCTCGTAATCAAGAACGCCCCCTAATTGCGAACTGGACCAAATGCGAATTGGACCAATTGCAAACTGGACCAATTGCGAATAAGACAGTTGGACATTTTGCGAATTGGACATAATGCGCCCAAACGCCGTCGGCGCGTAGCTCGTTCAGACGGCCGTCAGCGCTGAGTTGTCGGCGTGATTCAAAAATGCTTCTTATTAATACATATTGACCTATAAGCGCCGACGATTATCGTGACTCTAAAACCAGCCTGAATCTTAATCATCTGTCAAGATTAAAGCTATTGGGATTGTGTTCTGCCATCCTTACACAACACTTCCACACATTATTACAACTTGGGTATTCATTTAGGAATTAAAACGTGTGAAAATAAAATCGAAGCACAGGTAGGCGATTAGAATTCCTAAGGTTACCTAAGTAAACATGTGATCGGCGCGCTCTAGGTCGCTTTAAGCAGGTTAATTAAAATCACACGTGAAAAGTGTTACACGCCTTAGGCTTTAAATAGTATGTCGACTATTTCAGGCGGACATCAAAATGTAAACAATGATACACTTGTTTACACAACGCGCTGCACACATTTTCCTTCAATATGGATCTCCCTAGAATTATATCATCGATGTTTGGTTAGTAATGCATTGTTTTGCAACGGTCTTTGTTTTGTATTTCAATAGGCTCAAAAGTGCATGTTGCCTAGTTTGAATTGTATAATTCAATATTTCTTAGTAGGTTACTATATTAAAATGGTCGTTATCTATTGACCTGGGACAAAAAACTGTTAAAGTTTAAATATCATTGTCCAAACAAATAAATTCCAAGTTCCATAAGGAAGCGAAAAGAATAAGCCAATCACTGTAGTATTCCCATGAACTGGTGCCAGTTGGTTTGTTAAAAAAATGGTAAATTTGAGGTTGGAAGATGGATTAAAGACCATCTACACAGTCGTAACAACCACCCAACTCAACCAAGGACATCATGACCTTGGTTGTGTTGTCGTAAACATTTATCGACTGTAGACGGTGGTTGGTCAACCAAATTGAGTTGACTTTCCAACAACCTCGGTTGGGAGGTATGCGCTTGCGACCAAGGACAGATAGAGGACGTTGAGTCTTAGTTCATTTTCTTTTCTTTATCTTCGCTTGCATATAGAAGAGAGCTATGAGAAGCCATTTCTTGACTGCCCGCGAAAAAAAGATGTATAGTATATTTTTGGAATCTTTGGCGTCCAATCTTTTTTTTTTCACACAGCATTGTTATTATCATATTAAACATAATTCCGGTAACAATACTTAACTAGAAACTTTTTTCGCAGATTGGCCTCTAGTTACAGTTATTTTCCTGGGCTACAAGAGCACCTTGGTCGGGCGGTTGTTCCGAATGTGTAGAAGTGGTTTTAAAATAGCAAGTAGGTTGGTGGACTAGTGGTAGTAACACTTTAAATACCATGACGAACTACTAAAACCACCGTTTCTGATCTCCTGGAGAATTGTCTGTTCCTCATCTCTAGCGTGCCTTTATTGACCGGTCGAAACACAACGAGACAGAGGCCTTCCAACTCTTTCTTGACTTGACTGGTCAGTTTGTCTGGAAATTCGCATGAGCAAATGTTCTCGGAGAAAAGAATTATATCAATAAGACTCTGGTAGGAATCTTGAAATATCCGTGATATATGTCTCCACAACTCAAGCACTACAGAACATTTAACCACATTGCGCCTTGTCGTTACGTCATTATGACATGTTAGCGATCTTTTTAGGGTGCTCATTATTGTGTATGCAAGTACTGTAAGTCACTCTCAGCCATTTCATCTGTGTATATATTTTATAACTTTGAATAGGCAGGGCAGGGGCCAGTACCTCATTTTTTTTTATTTTAGCCTATACTGTCCCACTGCCGGGCAAAGGCCTGCCCCAAATCCTTCCAAATATTCTTTTCCTGAGCCACCTCGGACCAGCCTTTGCAGTGGGCGTCTAGGTCGTCTCGCCACCTCTTTCTGGCCCTCTTTCAGGATACACATGTCGATGAGTTTACGCTTCAGGAAGATCGGCAGACCACCCTTCATTAGCGTCTTCAATCTTCATGGACCAGTAGCTTTGCCAGGCGTTTTCAATTCGGCGATCGATTTCCTTCTCCTGCCTGTTTTCGAAAGAGACTAACTGGCCCAAGTAGATATACTCATCGACATATTGTATTTCCTGCCCATCTACATCGACCCTACGCTTAATGCTGTTGGCTTTCGTTTTGGACCGATTCTTCGCGAGTCCCGCCTTGAGGCTTGCCATGAGTCTTGTATCCTTTTTTTTTTTTTCCTTTTGTTGTCTTGTGTCCTTTGTAGTTCCAGAGCAGTCGGGGCAAAAAGGACTATGTCATCGGCAAATCGGAGGTTTGTTAGCCTCTTACTGCCAACTTTAATGCCCTTGGTAGTCCATGAGGCTGCCAGTTCCTAAAGAGATCCTCGAGAGTGCTCGAGACCCTTCTGTATTGCAAATGATGGTCCTGCAAAATTTTGTTTTATGTCTGCGGTGCTATTATGGTAGATATTCTTTAAAAGATCTATATATATTGCTGCTCTAATTCTTGGTTTTCTAAAGATTTAAATATTTCGGAATGTTTGATACTATCAAAAGGCTTCGTATAAACTACGAAGGCCTAGTACAGTGGTTTATTAAATTCTGAATATTTTTTAAGTGGTTCAAGGTCTGTAGGTGGTCGGTTGTTGAGAAACTATGGTGAAAGCCGGCTTATTCTGGTGGCTGTTTCCCATCTATACACCTGTGTAAGTCTTGTATATGTAAGATGTTAAACTGATTGGACGGTAGTTGCCTATGTCACTTTTGTCGCCTTTTTTATGCAGCAGGACTATATTTAATGGCACTTTGTTTTCGATCTGTTCCTGATTCTAATATGGTATTGAAAAAATTAGTAAGATGGGGTAGCAAAGTAGTAGAGCCGATTTTGAGCGCTTCGGTGGTAATTCCATCTTCCCCAGGACTCTTATTATACCGCATAGTAGTGAGCGCTTTGTGCACTATATAACCGTTTATTTTGAGGAAAAGAATCAGAAGGATTGTATTCGTTGTTGATAACGGGTGGTGGGTGATCGGAATACAACGACTTGTAGAATTTGGTTGCTATTGCCATAATTTTATCTCTATTGTAATGTTTTTGCCGTTATTATCTACTAAACTGTTAATCCAAGCCTTTCCTTTTGTGACTCCAAACTACTACTACTACTTTTGTGTTTCAAAACTCTTAGATATGTATGGTTTTCTAAGGCTGTTTTAACCAAATGTGTATTTAGATTTCTTAAATCTTGCCTAATACTCCTTTTAATTTCCTTATCTATTGTTCTGTAATCGGCTGGACTTATTTTTTTATTTGTCCGATTTTCTATCATATCTATACTATGAGCCGTTATTTTATTTCTATTTCTGGGTTTGTTTCTTATGGATTTAAATGTTTTAATTATTCCGGTAACTAGGTATATCATTATATTGTTCTTCTGGGTCTTTTTCATCAATTTTAAGTTCTTTAAAATAATTATTATAGGTTGTTAATAAGAGCTTCTTTTGAAAGTATTTTAACTTGCTTTGGAAACAATTTGGCTCGGTGGATTTTAAAGTCTAATCTAATTTTTGCACGAATTGGTCTGTCGTCTGAACTATATTGCATTACATTAATAACGCTAATGTTTTTTTATGATATGCTTGTCCGATGATACAACAAAGTCGACTTCATTTCGAGTGAAGCCTTCAGGTGACTCGCAGTTCCATCGTCGTTGCGGTTTCTTTAAGAAGAAACTATTGGCTATGTGAGTGCTCTGTCCGAAAGCGAACTGGGTGAGTCGAGCACCTCGCCCATAGCGGACGTTGCGGTCCACTAGCGCAAAACAGGCGACCGTGTCCCCACTATCCTGCCCCTGCTTTTCGTCCCACCTTTGCATTAAAATCGCCAATGACCATATTCCAAGTGCCCCTGTCTTCGTCGCATGCTCTATTAACAAGGTCGTAAAAATCTTCTACGTCTTCATCGGAATGAGCAGATGTTGGTGCATATACCTGAATGATCTTTAGCGTTTTGGTAGGTGTTAGTCGGAACATTAGCACAGCAATACGTTCAGAGTAGCCTAAGAACTCAATGATGTTGTCCGTCGACTTCTTTGCCACCATGAACCCCACTCCGTGTTGTCCACTGGTTTCACCGAAGTGAAAGAACACAGCAACCTTCTCTTTCGTTACTTCTGAAAGGCCTAAAATATCCCAGCTGATGTGTTTTAGAGTGTTCTCCACCTCTATTAAACATTCCTCTTTCATTAGTGTCCGGACACTATAGGTAACAACATTTAGCGTATCAGAGTCCTTTATGTAATTTGCCGTGGTCGTTTGACGGTTGATCAATCCCACCCGGTGATTCTTAGGTCTTCGGACCCCAGGGCTGCACCCACTCCCGTCAATGCCAACGCAACCACTGGAGTCGCCAGGCACTTGGGGCATGTCTCTTATTCTTCTATCCAGTTGGGAAGGGTTTGGACCATAACCCGCCGCACTGGTCCAGTGCGTGTTGGCGGGTCGCCATATCCACGTTTGTTAGTCGGCAGGGTGCACCACGTGCCGGTGAGGTGGGCTTGAGTCCCGAGAGATGTTAGTTGGGACCGCTAACACCCCTCTATACTTCCACCAATAGTCACAGGTTACCCAAAAGTCCACTTTAGTTACACAAAGTTTCAAATCCATTATCCTTTGTTCAAAGTCCTGCTCAAACCGGGATCTAGTTAGGGTGGTTGGCACTAGTTGGTGTGTTACTTAAGTCCTACTCCTACCAAAGGTGGTTCCGAAATTTGTGAAATGCCAAAAGTAAAAGTAAATTACAGTAATTCTATGTGACCGCCAAAATCCACAGGTACAGTACAACAAATTAATATAAAAACAAAAAACCTGACTATTAAAAATAATTAACTGAAAAGCGAAAAACAAGTTGGTACCTACTAGGTATAATTTATTAAAATCTGTGAAGTAATCTAGAATTTTTCTATAATTTTTGTTTGTCCGCCTGCAACACCTCATAATATATAATGTTAATTTTAATAATTTTCATTATTTCCTTGAATAAATATGTCACAAAACAATATAATTATTATGGTGAATTCTAGATTACTTCACAGCATTTAATAAATTATACATAGTACTTGTTTTTCTTTTTTCAGGTAATTTCTTTAGTAGTTAGTCGGGTTTTTTGTTTTTATCATAATTTGTTTAATTCAGTCTTTTTAGTATTATTAATGAACAAGATCTCCAAATAAGTAATGTGGTAAAAGATATTATGAATACTTAATAATATGGCTATATTATATCTTTACCCCACGCACAACAGACCAAATGGGAGTCTAAGGGCGGAAAAGGGAGTCCCTACTACTATTAATATGGCTATAATGAATAAAAAAATTATATGTATGTAATATAATAATAATATAGCTTTATTTACATAAGAAAAAGAATACAATTTAGTGAAGTCCATGACTCCTGTGCTAGGTGATTAACCTGTGTTACAGGAGCCAGTGCTCTCTCCCGGCAACAAATACAGTTTAATGTTATGCAATAATTATCAAAATGAAATTAAAATCAAAATTGTAAAGAGATAAACAGAAAAAATTAAAAATAAAAGGTTTGTTAGTAATAGCTGTAATGGTGAGTGTGTGTGTGCGTGTGTGTTGTGTATGTGTAGTGTGTACCTACATCAATTGTATGTACTGAATAAAAGATTAAAGATTAATGTGACTGTTTTACTTATTGTTTCTTATCAAAGTTACGCTTAAATCTTGAATTTGTGCCAAAATAGTAACATAAAAGTGTATGGTATAGGTATATATTTTTGGAATGGTCCATTTAGTAGCTTTCATTTACCCATATTATTAAGATAACCAATAAAGAATTATATCACCCCCTTATTTTGGGAGGCGGAGGGGGCGCCATTTTTAAAAATCATAGCCTATGTCACGCCCACAATTGAGACGAATCCAACAACACCTCATATAACATAATCCGTCAAGCCGTTTGGGCTGTGGGTACAGCACGCCAAAAAAATGGACATACATACATACGCTCGAAAACATAATCCTCCTTCGGCAGTCGGGTAAAAAAACATTGGTGAAACTGGTTGCTTCAAGTCAGACTTGGCTACACTTATTGACTGACAAAGATCGTGACAGGCTTTAAGCCTGCTACCTACCTAAACCTTGATCTATCTGTTTTTTTTTACGTATGTAAAATATAGGTAACGAAGATTTTGAACTCGCTTCACTTCGTCTTACGTAAGTACCTGTATCTACATCCAAAATTTTCATGTTTTCCAAATAAGTCGAAAAAGTTACGTCCAAAGTTTAACAGGAGCAAAAAATATCGATTGGTCCCGGATTGGTTTTACCACACCGGGCCAGCAACAGAGTTAGTCCGCCACAGAAATTCCTACCTACTACATAGGTGTCAAGTTGCCTCACATTTGCCGCATCCCAAAAAAAATGCCGTTATACGTCAATGAGAATACATAATTATGATACCAGATACCTATATTGCATATACGCAGCCGTGTGTTCGATTCTATAATAAAAATCCTTCGCTTTTATGAACTATATTTACCTAGATTTGAAATGTATTAAGACGACAACATTACTTTTAGTACTTATACCTAATACGTCTAATACAAAAATCACATTGATCCAACATTGATCAAGTACCTAATCCTGTCGTGTCTTAACCATTTTCATTCTCATAAAACAGGGATAAAAAGAACCTAAAGTAAGTATAATTATATAGGTATAATATTTTTAAATAAACACCGTGAAGAGCTACACTAAATTAAAACATCATGACAATATTGCTAAATTACTGAAATTAAGAGGAACACGTCAAATTCTAGACGGAATTATTGATAAACAAACGACATTGACTTGACAAGATTAGATTCAAGGTCGTCTAGTCTAGCTAAGTAGGTATGACTGAATAAAAGTTGGGTTATGTTGGAATGGAAAATTAAAGAAATGCTGAATTAACTTCCAATTAGTGGAGGCTTAAATCGCTTGGTTGAATGCTCACAGAATATACCAGAATAAAGATAATAACACTATACCCACCATTACAATTTCAGCCATTGCAAAATAAAATTATGACCTCGATTATTAAAATTGTTACAGTTTTCAACACAAATACTAAAATTAATCGACGTCCAGCGATTTCGAATGTTTTCACTTCTTTTCTTTATCAATTAGTATGCACACAACATCACAATTATACACTTGTACATTTGATTGCAATTTCCTAAAAAAACAATCACTTAAAATTAATACTATCAGCCATTCAACCCAAAATCCAGCATGACTGACTAGGAAGTTGACATTACGCCATCTGTTGGCCACTACTAAGATCAAAAGAGATGATTCCGTACAAACAGTCCAAACGGAAACATTATGATAACTATTATCAATCCGCGTAGTATGTAGGGTACCAATGTTTCCTGGTTCGGTGAGACTTCCGGTAGATGGCAGTGCGAAATTCATTTTAAGCATTCTGATTACTTTCTTGTGCATTTCGAGTGGAGAAACAAATGCAGTATGCAACTATGCACACGTTTGGTCGAATCCTCATGTTTGTATAACCCGGTTTATTAAAGAAACTAATCTAAAATGGCGGTGCTTATCATGTTCTCTCGCTTGCCCCCTATAGACGGCACTTGTGTGCAATCGAGAGAACACGAACACTGCCGTTTTAAAATTCGTTTCTATAAATGAACCGGGTTATAAGTACAAGGTATAAATAATGACCGTGACTACCACCGGACCACCAACGCCAATCGCTGCCATATTTGGTAAATAATTAGTACTCAATTGATATTATTTAGTACTCGAACAACAAATTTGGTACCTTTGTAGTTTTCGAAAAAAACGACTGAAGGTGGTCACTAGTCACGCTCCCTTCAGCACGGCCACCATAAGCGCCAAAAAAGGATGCATGATACAGCTTTTCTAAGTATACAAATAATTAGTACCCAAATAGGTGTTTTTTTTTTTAAAACAGAACTGAAACATTTTCATTTACCTAGAAATCAACGATGATAACTTAGCTAAGATTTCTGACATTGTTGGTTGTTGACATAGAAAATTAGTACATATCCTGCAAGATAAAAATTTGTGGCCAAAATTCAAATATTTATGATAATACCATGCCATTGGTGAGATGGCGGTAGTCGTGTTAAATCATTCCAAGCTTTCCCTGTTTAAAAAACTGATTTATGCCAAAATTATGAAATAAAATATTTATTTTGAGAGAAATCAGCTTTCATTACTTTTCCATACTAAATCGCCGCGTATAACCCGACCAAATTAAAGTATGTCAATGGTATCGAGTTGTTTAGGAGATGTAAACTCGTGTACATAAATTTATGGATGTCGGAATAGTAATAACAGTGGGCTTAGTGTGAGTTTTTACTCACGCTCAATCGCGTTAACGTAAACGTCAATTTGTATTGAAACTGGATAAGCGTTAAGCGCCGTCTGGTGACGGTAAGGAGAAACCTCTTTTTTTGTATACATTTTGACATAAGAGATCGTTTACGTTAATGCGATTGAGCGTGATTAAAAACTCGCACTAAGGCCTCCGTTTTTTATCGTACTCACTCGTAAAGTTTAAGAGATCGTTTACGTCGTAAACGATCTCTTAAGTCAAAATGTATAAAAGAGCTTTCTCCTTACTGTCGCCAGACAGCGCTTATCCAGATTCAATACAAATTGACGTTTACGTTAACGGAATTGAGCGTGAGTAAAAACTCGCAAGTCTACTAAGGCGGCTGAGGGCTGAAGGGAGGATGACTACCACCGGATCACCTTCAAAGTCGATTTTCTCAAAAATCATAGTTCTCGCCAAACTTCTTGACCACCCCGAAGTTGGCTACAATGGCTGCGAGTGCACAGTGGTAAATCTCATATAAAAATAGCACCTCCTTTTCGTGCCTTGCGCATCGGATAGCCAAATTCAGGGCGGCCCAGAAACTTGGCGAGCACTATACTAAAGTACCAATTTTGTTGCGCGAGTACCAATTGAGTAGTGTATCTACCAAATATGGAAGTTTGGCGGTGGTGGTCCGGCGGTAGTCACGGACATGAAAATTGGAGTCTCCTTGCTCAGTGGTGAGCAATGTCACGGTGAGATAAATAAAGTTATAAAGGTAATTAAAAAAAGCTATTTAATAATCATACATTTATTATTCTGAATTTAATACTGTATTACATAGAAGAAATGCACTTCTTAGAAACATTCAGAAGACTTCCCTTTGGGACAGTTTTATATAAGGAGTCTCTCCATATATTTTATAAATTGGATAAATATGTCGCTCGTGATAATATAATCAATATTTATGAAGATCTGCATTGCCACATACTTAAAAATCTATGTATATTTTTCACCAACTCTCAATTTTCGAAACTAAATCCTTAAATAGTAAAGCATAAAAGTACGATTGCCTATGAGATATCTGTTGGAACAATAAAATTTTGCAAATTAACAACAAATAATATACTCTCTACAGTTAGTGCTTATACTGCCGCTGCCACATAATTTGTCAACAACATTTTCCATCACAATAAAGAAAAATAGAAATCAATGAACAAAAACGAAATGAACATTTAATTTTATCAATTCGGGTGACCGCATAGAAAGGCGTTGTGACACATATCCAACATAGTGAGTACTCAATTTTTGAGAAAACACACAGCAAGAGAGAAGAAAATACTACCAATATAAATACAGACATCTTAATTCATTCAGTCAAAGTGGAACATGTAAAAATATTTATTAATAAGAAATAATCAGTCTTGTTTAGAGAAAACATTTAGTCAAAACGCGGTGAGCACGCCTTGATATAAATATTATCACAATACAATATGTCAGATATGATGTCATCCCTTCTCATGGACGTAACTAGTATATAAATCGCCTGCTACGCTACTTAGTGTTATTATCACAGTTGTTTAGTAGAGGTGGGTGCAGTACTTTGTACATAATAATACAGGAGCTACCTGCGATCCGCGACCATTCCGGACACGACACACGATGGCCAATCTAAATTACGCACGCTTATCTAGCATGGCCGTCCTACCGCCACCAGTGACCTACTTCAGACATAATCTGATTAATAAATAGTAAAAAAAAAACTAACGACTTCCCTGGCCAGCTAGCAATAAGATATCATCTTTGAGACGAAATTACGCACATATACATCCTTTCATGGCAGTCTTCTCTTATAATGTACACAAATAACAAAGCAAGCCCGCATTTAAACTCGTCACTAATGCGAAACTCACAAACACGTTGTTCACCCCTCTTATATCAGTTTATTAGACCCGTTGCTATTACATCGTATCTCTGGGATGTTTCATAATACGGGGTTCTTACTATAGATAATAACTTTTACGTCCCATTGAACTGGTTCATTTTCGTCACCTAACGGTTAACGGAAAACTAAATTGAATAACAATAAATTATTAAATCTTACACCTATTATAATTATTATATTTGTGAACGACTTGCAAGCTTTGTTGTCACAAACATTCTCATGAAATTCGTTCAAATAGTCAAAAAATATATTTTTGTCTAGGAAACACATTCCGGACATGGAAGTGTTCTTATGCATTACAATTGACCAACGCAACGACAGGTTATATAGTAATGAAATATCACAGATTTTTCCAAATCTTTGGACTGTAACGGGCATCTAAACCATACATATGTTTTTAACTTTCAGTATAATTTGTACCTATTGACGTTCTTACTAATAGCCTTTAGAACCCGTGTACGTACAAAGAAATCCAGTAAGGAACTAGACGACTTATCTGAAACGATGACATAAAATAATCAAAAATAAGAAATAAATCACTTATTTTGCTATGAAAGTAAACATTGTGGTTGATTATTTATCACGCACAAAATACTAATCATTCTAAGTTAAATGCATGTTATATACACACTTCTACATTTTTGTGAATGGTAAAATGAGTTTTTTATTCAAAGCCCAACTTTGTCTTAGATCAAATTGACGCTGACTAATTAGTATCCCTAGGCATAATATTCAAGATTATAAAGATCTAATCTTTAATAAAAAAATAACATTGAAATCAGTGACTGAAATGTCATTGACATCACTTTACATAAGAAAAATATTCACAATTTTATCTGGCAATACAGATTGTTACTATGAAGTATATCAAAAGCATTTTCATAACGCGTTTTTAAGTATTTTAATTTTCTAATACTAAATTGTCCCATTATCCACTGGATTCAATCGTTAATAGTAAAAATAATTTATACAAAATATTTCAGATAAATTTCTGTCATATTAAACCTTCCCCCTAAATTTTCAATCATCTTCTATATGTTTCGTGCATTTCGTACATCATACAGACACTTTAAAGAAAACGAAAGGCACCCGGGATTACACGAGTGGGTACCCACACCAACTACTCTAACAAATATAATGATTAAAATCTAAAGTGGAACCGATTTTTTTTTTCGTAATAATGTTCCACTACACAATCATATTTTGGAAAAAATTTAATTCTCTGTTGGCAGTATCATTGCTGTTTATATTATAAATATTCTGTGGTTCACAAAACTGTACAGTTTTACATTTTGAGGATATCACAACTGCTCAAATATGCATGTAAACTGCTTTCTTGTGATTAATATAACTAACACGACCAACAGAGAATGATCTTAAAAAACTAACACACATTATTAACATTAATTCAAATGGATCTGAAAGAGAATTCACAAAAGTTTCATCATTGTATAGACAAAGTATTTATGCTCTAAGGTAATCTAGTTGACAATGCAATTTTTAACATTTGTCATTATGGTAGGCTATATTGTCCACACATTTAGTAAATAAAAATAATTTTGTAAGCCTTCATTCAGATCTAACAAAAAAAGATGAAATTAATAAAATATTACTGACATCGAAAGAATCAACACCCGCTTAGACGTAAGGATTATCTGATATTATAGCTCAAGTACCAGAACACTGACAATGAGAGAGCTTAAAGGGAAATCTATGTTGAACATCAATATAATTAACTATTATTATTAAGTCGATAATGCTATCGCCTACAAATTGGCATACGACTTTTAAAACCGGTTGTATTTTAGGTAGAGCTTAGAGGCGGTGTGTCGTTAAATACTTATTACTGCTGCACTGGAGCCGCGTATAGCAGAGGGCCAGGAGGTAGGTGCGCGTAGGGCCCGCCTACACCCACTGCAGCTTGGTAGCCGCAGGGACCACCGCCACCTACACCGCCGCCGTAGAATTTGCCACCTGTTTATAAAAAGCCGATTATAGGACACAAGAGGTCTCAAATAAGCAAGATATCAATTTAGATTTCGCAACTAAAGTTAATAAATCCAGAATTTACAAACCTAGCATCTCTTGATGATGTGGGTGCATCTGGGGGTAGTGCTGTGGTGTAGCAAAGTGTGGTGGTGGAGATCCATATGATGAGCCGGTGCCGTTGGTCTTGTTACCAGCGTTGTTATTGCGGTACTGTTGTCCACCATTGCGCATATCTAAAACAGATAAAATTGCTAAATTTAAATAAATAGCTATTTATTTTTCTGTGTTAAGTGGTTATGTAACTATAAACCGATTAAAAGATCTAACAAACTATCCAGACCTGTAGTAATAAAACATTAAGGTCGTAAAATACAAATATTTTTATCGATAAAAACACTCCACACTAGGGATTTAATACAAAAAAATTTTAGTGTTTCCTAAAATTCTGCAAAAATTTGAATAGGTTCTTTTTAGGCAATAATAAAATTCAAACTAATTGGCTTAGAGCTTTGATTCTTTTGTCAGTGTGTAGACCAACTTGTAGACTAACAAAAAAAAACCATGAATGACATGTGCTAATCCCTAAAAATTTTGTGGAAATGCAATAACATCAGGTGGGTTGAGGGGTCACTTCAAACTTAAGTACTTTTTTTGTTACAGAATCGACCAGCAGGTGAAGTCCGTAAGTAGGTGGAATGTCAGATAACTACATCTAAAAAGCTTTTGACTTTTACGGCTCGATACAATATCTATTGAGCAACAGATGATTTTTTTTAAATTGCTTATGCTATGTTCGTAAAAATAACATTAAATGTACGCCTCTGTGAGAGCTAGGTCCAAAGTTATGGTTATGTGACTATAATAAGTAAAAAAATTAAACGTTTTTTTATTGGGTGTCACCCCTTATGTGAGGTGTTTTTATCGATAAAATTAACTGTAATTTACGGCTTTATAGTTTTACTAGCTGACCCGGCAAACTTTATTTTGCCATAAAAACACCAAACATTCATCTACCCTACCTAACCTACCCTAACTACCTACCCTACCCTACCTACCCTATCTCTCAAGTTGGATCGAACTGCACATGGTGTGCGAATTTTATTATAATCGGTTAAGTGGTTTAGGAGTCCATTGAGGACAAACATTGTGACACGAGATTTATATATATTAAGATTACTACAAGTCTGTTTTAGATCTATTAGTGTCAGCTCAATACATAATTCTACAGGAATTATTATGAGTATGCTGTATATACTAACTGTTGTATGGGCGTTGTTGGGCATATCCATTCTGTGCATTGTATCCATTTTGATACCCATTATTGTAACCACCCTGGTAGTTGCCCATAGATTCAAACACATTGGGGCTTGGGAAGGGCACTTGCTTTTGATAGCTGTTCTGCCTGTAACCTTGGTTTCCTTGGTTTTGGTTTGAGAATCTAGGAGCCTGAGGGTTTCCACCACGGTTTTGGTAAGAGTTTTGGCTTTCTTCTGGGTTTGAGTTAGCCATCTTGTTGTTCCACTGGTTGTTCTGTTGTTGCCTTGGTGAACTGGCACCACTGTTGTTTTCTTTGCGCTGTTGCCAACGGTTGCGACCTGTGAAGTTACATTATAGTTAAAAACAAGTTTTTGTTGCACATGTAGCATTTTCATATTTTGTTTTTTAGTTACCAGAGTTATTGTTGTTACTGCGAGCCATGTCATTTAATTTAGCTGGTGGATTCTGGCCAGTTTCGCGGAGCACTGCAAGTAGGCCGCGAGCTTGGCGGGCGTCTCCGGATGTGAAGTAGGTGTAAGCTGTACCCGACTGTTGGCAACGCCCAGTACGACCTATAAGAATGAATGACACATTATATATATTCATTTTTTGGAATATTGAATCAAACATGAAGATAAAAAAAGGATAATATTGACCTTTTTGAGGAATGCAAAGGTGTTTAACATTTCATGTTAATTATTCAATGATTTCGTGTCAACTGTAGTACGAGTACCACTAATAGACTTGCACAACAACACCCTGTGAAGGTTGATTTTCAAAATAATAGCATGTATATTTGCAAGTATAAGTAAAAAAAACTAACCAATCCTATGAATGTAATCCTCAGAAGAATTAGGGTAATCGAAATTGATTACAAACTTGACGTCCTCGACGTCAAGACCGCGTGCTGCGACATCAGTGGCAATAAGGATGCTAGTGGAGCCGTTTCTGAACTCCGTCAACACTGCATCGCGTTCAATTTGCGACTTGTCGCCATGTATAGCAAGAGCATTGTGTCCCTTGCGACGTACAGCACGAGCAATATCGTCCACCTGGAATCATTATTGTCTAATAAGCTTATATTCTTTATGATAGGTGAAGGTATGATAATGGTTAGCAAATTGTACCTTTTTCTTTGTCTCCACGAAAACAATGACTTTGTTATCCCTTTCTTGCGAAATCTCTTTCAACAAGTTGGTCAACTTGTTCTCTTTTTCATGCTCTTCACAAACTTCGATTATTTGTTTGATATTATTGTTAGCAGACAGATTCAATGAACCAATGTTTACTTTGACGTAATCATTAAGGAAATCTTCAGCAAGAGCTTGAATCTCCTTGGGCCATGTAGCAGACCACATCAGTACTTGGCGATCTGGACGAATTTGTTCAATGATTTTACGAATTTGGGGTTCAAAGCCCATGTCTAACATTCTATCAGCTTCATCCAGAACCAAATATGTGCAGCGCCGCAAGTTAGTAGTGCCACGTTCCAAGAAATCAATCAATCGCCCGGGGGTTGCAATCACTATTTCAACACCCCTTTCCAAGTCTCTAGCTTGAGGTCCTTTTGGTGAGCCTCCAAATAAGCAAGTATTCCTAATACAGCCGCGTGCGCTGTAACTCTGAGCAACAGATTGAATTTGCTGAGCTAACTCCCTCGTAGGAGCAAGAATAAGAGCAATAGGGCCGTCGCCACGCTGTATGCGCTGTTGATTTACAATGTGAACAGCAGCAGGCAACATGTATGCGAGGGTTTTACCAGATCCAGTTGAGGCAATGCCTACCATATCACGGCCAGACAATGCAATTGGCCAACCCTGAGCTTGAATGCCAGTAGGCTCGGCCCAGCCTTGCTCCTTGATGGTTGCCATTATATGATCAGGGAAATTGCCTTCATCAAATATTTGATTAGGTCGTGGAACGTTATTGCCACTGACTGTTATTTCCTTAGAGACTCGGAAATTCTGCACATCTTCATCAGAACGACCTTCTACATTGGCATGCGGCTTATAAAAATCTTTTTGGATTTGCTCAAGTTGTGATAAATCCCACATAGGCTTAACCAAGCTATCTCCAGGATGTTTAGTTTTCTTTCCCCTTTGCTTGCCATCAAACACAACTTGTTGCATATTGTTGGGATTGAAGACTTTTTTTGGTCCATAGCTTTGTGGTCCATTCTGATTATTAAAATTTTTGGGTCCAAAATTATTCTTTGGAAAACCTTGCTTTGGTCCACCAAAATCTGGTTTTCCATTGGCTCCATAGAACTGCATATTTCCACCAGCTGCTTTGTCAGCTTCATAATCATTTTTCTTCATGGGTTGGTTATTGTAGTTGTTTTTCATTTTGTTGAAATCTTTCGGTCCACCAAAATCACCTTGATTGCCACCATTCTCATTTTTGAAATCATTTCTCATTCCATTGAAGTCATTTCTGGGCCGAAAATTGGGTTTGTTTCCCATGTTTCTAGGTCCAAAATTTTTAGGCCCTCCAAAATCCATTCCATTAAAAAATGGTATTTTTCCGAATTGTTCATTCCGGTCTGGTCGAGGCCTGAAACTGAAAGTGATTAAATACATATGTTATATTTAAAGATAGTGACGTCAAACTAATGACACTAAAGTGATCACAAATAAAGCCAGTAAGTAGGAATAAATAACCATAATTATGATCGGGTTGCATACACCATAAATTTATAATAAATTGCGTGTTATTAAAACTATATTGCACGGATTTCTTGCAAACTATCGGTGCTTGCAATATTCCAGTGACTCTTTTAAGATTAAAATAGCTTTAATGTAGGTACTTACGCACATTTAAGAAAAAGTAATTGTCAGACAAGGTAAGGCATTTGTTATTTATTAGATGGTCACAATTTGGACATGAGGCTTTATGAAAACTTTCAATTAGAATATATAAAATTGAATTTTATGAATACAAGCTCATTACTAACAAAAATAAAATACAGTAGAGCCCTGCAGTAATAAACGGCGTTTATCCACAAAGACGGTAGCTATTACTTACGTGTCGGCAGCTACTTCGGTCTCACAACATCCCGACTATTAGACTACAAAATGGTTGAAAAGATCCATTCAGGAAAATTTCCTTGCTATAATAACCTCCTTTGACAACCCCCTACCTGGTTGGCGCAGTAGCCCAGCAAGTATCTGCTGCGCTGTGTTGCAGGATTCTCGCACAGACAAGTTTTTTTATCCTACAAGTTGTTCTATCTCGCTGTTTGTAAACCCACTCATGAAAGTGAAGGTTTTTTATTGATTAAGTAGTGTTTTTTTCAAAAATCTTTAGTTACATTCAAAATAAAAGAAAGGATTGTAGCAAATTGTAAGTATTTTTATGAATTCTCCTTTTTATGTTAACTGTAAAGTCTATGGTCTCATCTGAAAAACTTACCAGTATTTAATTGTACATTCAGTTCAGCCCAATGTTATGTTATGTAGCTATGTTCTGGTTATCTAAACACAATATTATTGCCTTTAGATTTTCAAATTAAGAGGCTCTACTATATTTAAATTGATAATAGGAACCAATAATATAAAACGCTGATCCAGCAAATAACCTAATGTATTTACAAAATAGTCTTGTCAGTAAATGCTTATAAACTTGAAAAAATATTTATTTACCTCCCATCCAAAACAAAATACCAAAACTGTAATAATTGTACTTAATACCTTACCTTCCTAGTAAGTCTGTCTCATCTAACAAATTTTAATCAGAAATACATTCAAGATAGTAATATCTTGAATGTATTTCTATCTCAAATAATAATTATTTATAAGAAAAGAGGGCTTCAATCAAGCCCAGTTTCTTTATTAAACGAAACAAAAGTAAATATGCTTCTGATAGAAGAGATGTGAGTAGCACAGGGTCAGGATCACTCACAACCTCTTGCACACCAGCCCAGTGTAACCTGTAGGCTAATACCGATATAATTATTATATGTTTAAATTAAAAATATTATGTTAATATCATTGTATTGTATCATACCAATTGCTTGAGACAGATTACTGCTGACAAATACAAACCCCACCCACAACATTATCATAAATGTTACATGTAAGCTAGAACTTGCCCATAAAGACAACTGTGTATGTGTCTAGCAAAAATATTTATTCCTCCCACTGTATCAGCTGATACCAGTGACCACTTTCTTCTATAAGAAGATAAAGGCTATGTAATAATTGTATAGCAGATCCATGCCATCCCCGCCCCACCCATCTTACAAGTGAAAGCAACCTAAGTCTGTTTTTTTACACCGAAAATAAAAGGCAAGAAATACAAACAAGGAATCTGTAGTCACAATAAGATTCGAACCCACATTGTTTTAATTTTTGATTGAAATAACATAGATTCCGAAATTTCAGAAATCTATTCATTCTTATTGCTATGGATACTCAAACATAGCAATAAGAATGATTACTAAGTTTATAGAATTATAATGGCTTGATCACCATTTTGCTTGTAATTGAAAAACTAAAAGGCGAAATGAAATCTAAAGTAGGTGGTTAACCTTGAAAATATTAGATAGTCTAGGGTGGGATAAATGGCCATGCCAAAGACTTTCGAGTTCTCAGCTCAAAATGAGTACCAAGTTCGGAAACTTAGATCAGTTAAAAATAGCTTGTAAACACGATCAATTATGTTTTTTTTAATGTCAAATTAATTCCGTAATTTTAATAAAAATGCTCTTCAACAACGCCTCATGAACAAGTTGGTTTCAACTGCTCAATGATCGTAGAACAGATGAATGAAATATCAACGAATCAAAAACGTTGAATACCAGTGATACCTTCAAATAGGCAAAATCTATGAATAAAATTAAAAATTTCCAGAAATCGGAAGTAATGGTTTTCTATGTGGGTTGCGTTCAATATCAGCTGAGCAGAATGTATGCACTCCACAAAATGGCCGCCCGTGAAGTACACGATCGATAATGTGAGGCAACCCATACAAAGGTGAAAATTAAAAATCATGCCAGGTGCTTACATCGGATGCTGGTTATGGAATCCGTTGTACTGCATCCTGGTGCGTTGTGAGTCTTTCCTGTGGTCTTATGAGGTGCTGATCGCTTGAGTAGGTATCTGGAACAAGATGATGACAATCACGCTTAAGAACAAAATCATATTGAACTTAAACTAATAATCTCATATTTATCATCACAAACTAATACTGACCTCTCGGTTAGAGAGAATTTGGGTTTCTTAAATTTTTTTCATTCACTAGCGACCTTTCTCAGACCCGGCGAACGAACAACTCGATAATGGCCGCCGACCGGAAACGGAATTTTCCCAAATTAACCATAAACAATTTTTTTTCGTGCAAGCAACTTCGTGCGAGCAACTTAAGCGCTCATTACACTACACGGTATTCAGGGCTTTGAATACCGTGTCACTTCACCATTCCGAGTAGATAAGGTCGTTATTATGGGGACCCTAAATCTTAAAAGTTATTGCACCACCCTAATTTAGAGTTTGGGTCACTGAATACCGTGTAGTGTAATAAGCTTTTTAAGGTAGAAACATACTATTAAAAGCCGACGCGAGGCCACGCCACGCTACTCCACCCGATGCATTGCAGTACTAATCAATCCCATATATTTAATAAGGTCAGAAAACATAGTTAACACGCCATGTGATCACACGTATTCCCACGCGGTAAAAGCCAGTCAGTCTGGATCAGCGTGTGAATGTTTTTAAGATATTTTTTGTTGGTTTTTATTTAAAATGTCGGATAAACAATTAATAAAATTACTAAAACGGTACTCAGTATTATATGATATGAGTTCAGGCCAATACCGTGATCATAATATTAGAAATAATAGAAACGAAACTATTATACTAGCGAAGTGTGTTGTAGCATCACGTGGCGTGTTGTATATGTGCACGGTTCGCATCGGGTGTCGACACATCACGTCGCGTCGGGTTTTAATAGTATGTTTCCACCTTTATATATATCCCCGGCAAGTAAGTTGGCAAGAGTCGTTAGATGCGCAGAAGTTGTTTTTTAGGTATCTTTGGTAGTGAAGCGGGGCGCAGGGAGCGTTTAGGACCGTTCCGAGCGCGTGATTAGATGGTCAGTTGACAAAGGATCGACTGACCAATCGTGTTGCGTCCACGTTCCGTTCGCTCTATAAGGTGGTTGGTCAGTCCGCGAGATATGCGCGAACTTATCCCCACTACGCCAAAACGGCCAAAACCTTGCCACTTGCCACAACTGTGCCGGGCACCAATGAAATTAAAACCCCTTTAACATAACACAGTCGGAACAACCGCTCTACCAATTTGCCCTAAATAAAATCTTTAGTTCCTGAAAATCATCTGGATCCCGTTAGACCAGAAGCCGATCCCTACATAATTGGAAAAAGCGTTTGGGCACGGGATTGTGCCTAGTTTTTATGAATAATATTCCAGTATTCTGGAAACGATGGGTATTTAAAAGATTACAATATTCGCGCTTTTTTTATCGTCAAAACTAACCGGACCACAAAATAAATAAAAGCCGGAACTTGTAAACCCTTCACAGAGACTTTGTGTATTCTAGACAGAACGACAGATTACTTAGAGATACTACGTGGACAGAACGTATTTATGATACAGTAAAAATATACAAACAGTATGGAAACTTCCTACAAACGCTCGACACAAACATACGTGACCACTCGTCGCGTCGCGGTGCTCAGTACTGACAGCACCGCAGAAGTGCCCTACTGTTTGTATATTTTTACTGTGTTTATGACGAAAAAGAAACTGTCAGATGTTTTTTTTTTCCTGCCTAAAGAAAAAAAAAAGAGACAAATATAGACAAACGCTACCAACGTGAATGTCAGAATGACAACTTTGCAGTCACAGTCAAAGATTACTAATAGTGCTTACACACGTTCGAATTTGGTCCGGCCGGACTAACGCCGGCCACAAATCCTTTCTCGCTTACACACGCTTGTGTGGACCGAGATGGAATTAATTAATAATAAAAATGTCCGGTGGACCACTCTACACACGCTCGGATATGGTCTGGGCCGGACTAACTCCGCCCACAAATCCGTGGTCAGACCGGACCAAATTCAAACGTGTGTAAGCACTATAAATACTGGGTTATCAGCTTTGTCTAATATCGAGTGAAGTGAAGTGCCACCATAAATTCGATGTTCGCGTTTTTTTTCGTCTTTGTTCGCTTTATTCGTGTTGAATTCCGAATAACACGAGTACACCGACTACACATCGTTCATGAACAACATATATGCCGAACATTTACGAATATATTTGCTATAGTTTACGATGGATGTGTTAACTGCAGCAGCGGCTTATTATAATTATATTATTTCCTTTGTGTTAATTACCAGTACATGTTATGCGTACCTACGTAAAAACAATGTCGTTAAAAGAACATGGAGAAGAAGACGCTGATGGGTGTTAAAAATTCACAAAAATCGTAGGCCTACTAAGCGAGCGATGTGTGGCCGGTAAACGAACATATTCGCCATGTTCGCAATCCTTTGATATGTTGCAAAAAACCGACAGCCGGGCGGATACGGGTGTTCGGGTATTTGGCCTATTCGTCTTGTTCGTGAGAATAGGCAAATATAATATAATAGCTACTTCACATCGTCCTATTTGGGCGAATAAGACGAATACGCGAACACGAATAGCGATGTTAAGTGCCTGTGCCACCTTAAGGTTAGCAGAGTGGGTTAGTCACAGTGGTTACCGTGGTGGTGAAAAAAAAACGAGCTACCAGCACAATCAGGCACAGTGGACTAATCACTCCCCCGAAACGAATCTGAAACAGACAGTAACCAGACTGATAAATTATTACCGATGACTTTTAGCTTTAAAACACCGACAAGAATTGTTTTTTGTTTGGAATATAGGAACGCTTAGCGATGACAGTAGACTAGCCCAAGCAGAAACAGAAATGCTGAGCTACAACCTGCAAAATTGCAAATACTCAGTCTAAGCGAAGTGATAAGAAACGGCTTTGGAGACCTGAGAACGTCCAGGGGCTTGACTTTGCTGTATTTAGGTAAAGAAAGTGACTACCCCACCGCACTATTCCCAAACCACTGCAACTGCTGAAAGCCAGAATCAACAGTGGCAACCCCCAGAAAAGCACCGAGGCAATGACGCTCGACGAAGTCCCGGAGAATAAATTTAACTGTCTTGGATTCCGCAACGAAATTAATAAGAAAAGAATAACAGAGGAGTAGGCAGGTAAATAAAGGGAGTACGAAGTGTGCGAGTATGGCGTGGGGCTCCTCCCCTATAATGCATCGAAGAATAGTCTTTTGATCTGGAAACCCATCTCAGGCCGAATCATGTGTGCCTGGTTATATTCAAGAACCCGGAAGATCTCCATCGTTAAATGCTACGCCCCATCCAATGCATCACCTGAGGGTACCAAAGACGATTTCTACGTCGACCACCATCTGGTGGTTGCTGAAGTCCGGCTTTAGGTTGCAGTAGTCCTTGTGGCTGGAGGAACCGGCAATATCGGAAGAAGGTTCAACGTGACCAACTGCGTGACCCGGGCACCCGTAAAACGTTTCAACTCGAGTTACGTAATCGTTTTCCTGGACTCGATACCGGTTCGAACGAGGAGTGGAATCGCATCAAACTGGCTTACACAGAGACCAGTTCCTTCGTTCTAGAACATAAATCGAATCATTCTAGCGAAGACTGGATGTCACAGCATACTTGGAGCCTGATCGAAGACAGAAGAAAGCTTCATCTGAGACTTTTTTTTTGGGACAATCCCACCGCACTATTTCCAAACCACTGCAACTCCTGAAAGCCAGAATCAACAGTGGCGACCACCAGAAAAGCGCCGAGGCAATGAAGCTCGACGAAGTCCCTTGGCCCTTGACCCTAATAATGAACGTAATATTATGTTGAATAATGTAGAGGCTACCTCTGGAGTTGTATACTATTCGGACCTTGTAAAAACTAGAACAAATTTCCGTGCGTTCAAGCGATTTTGCCATACCTATTAATGGAATCAAATATAACAGCTCACAATGTTAGGACCCATTAATATTAATTCTTTTTTTTTTTCATCTGAGACTGCTTGAGACCCGTCATAACGCCATGAGAGCCGACCTTAACATGCAATACCTACTGTCAGAAATGCAAAGAAGTCAATCGCAGCACCCGCAAAGATAAGAGGCAGTGAGCTGATGGTATTGCTGATCATGCTCAACAAACTGCAAACACTGGTAACCTGAAGGAATTGTATAAGGCTGTCAAAACTTTGGCAGGTAACAGCAAGTTTAAAAAGAAACCGCTCAAGCTCGTAGTGGCGTTGGAAGGGCAACTCCTGCGCTGGCGTCTTCACATTGAGGAGATCCTTTGTTTATCAGCAACATCAATACTTGACGCACTGCAAGTCTATTATACATATATCCCGGCCTCATCCCGGCCTCTCGATATCGTCAGAGAACCACCGTCAGCTTTGGAAGTTGCTAGAGCAGTCCTCTCTTTGAAGACAGGCATCACGGACTTGATCTGATAACGGCAAAAATGCTACAAGCTGACTTATCTTATTACGCAGTCAAAGTTCTGACGCCTCTCATTGAGAGTATATGGACCACCGAAGAGCTTCCGGATGAATGGAACAAAGGTCTTTTGATAACTGGAATCTTAGTCATTGCGATAATTGGAAAGGCAATACGTTGCTCTCAATTCCCTCGAAGCTTTTCTGCAAGATTATCCTGGATAGCCGGATAGGTTGTCGAAGGCCGTGGATCCTCTCCTACACAAAGAGCAAGCCGTTTTCCGCTCGAACCGCTCGTGCACGGACCAGCAGCCTAATTGCGTAAGTGACTTCGACAAGGCGAAGGTTTTGAATCGACCAGTCACATGCGAGATGAAAGACGCGATGTGGATTGCCGTCTATGTGATTGGACGATTGATGGTGGTTAAACCCTCACGCAATTGGGCTGCAGATCAACGGGGATTCCGTATCATTCTTGAACAGGCATCAGAATGGCAGAGGAAGATCTATCTTACCTTTGTCGATTTCGAAAAGACATTAAAACGCTGAAATGTTCCAGCATCTAGTCCCGGCTACTGGACATCAGGGAGTATATACAAGTATTATTCTTGTAACGTAACTCACGACGGCTACATGCAGGTGTCCGACTGTCCGCCAAGGCTGCCTCCTTTTTCCGCTCGTCGTTCTTGACGGGATTTTGCTACGCATTTTTTATAACAAAGAGAGAAAACACAACAAACAGAGAGATACTTGTCCAGTGCAAAAACAAGCGTGGATGAAGTTCGTTCCTTGAGATAGGCTATGGTGGAGCGGACAGATTTCACCATAAGCCTTGTCTCCCAGTGTGGTGATGACGATATGGTCTCTTTTAATGCCACCAATACACAGGCGTGTTTTTTTACCGCTAATAGGAGTCGTTTCGATTAAACTCCTACTTTTTGGGGCGCGTCTTTTCCTGTAACTGATTGGTTCGAGCTCCTAGGCATGGAGTTGACATCCAGTCTCAACTTCGGTGCCTCATTTGAGACCAAAGCCCAAATTGCGGCCAAAAAACTGGGCATCCTAAATAGACTGAAGCGATATTTTAAGCCTGGACAGCTTTTAACTCTGGCTCTAAATATACTGTACGAGGGCATAGCCTTATGCGTTGACGTTTATAAAACTATCTCAGTGCAACAGTGAAAAAGGGACAGAGCTATTTATCTTATAAAGCTCCGCCCTGCTCCTGTTTCTTTGAACCTATGTGAAAAAACTTTTATCAAAGACGAAATGATCTGTGATCCTAGATATATGGTAGTGTAATACCCTAGATCAAGTAAGTAAAAACCCAAAGTGAGTAAGGGGGGTATTAAACTTTCATATATCTTGGATCACAGATCTATGAGTCTTAACTATTGCATAAGATAGTGTAATATAAACATATGATTCAATCATATCGTCTTTAATAAATATATGATGATGATGGTGATCCTATGTTTGATCATAGATGTATGATAGTGTAATACTCCCTTAGGTAAGCATCGTGCGGATCCGTGCGTTGGCGAGTCTATGCGATTGAGCAAGAGTGAGTACAATATCTGAACGCAGCCACAAAACGTCACGTTTTGTGTGTGTCATGTGTCAAATCAGAGTACGTCAAACAGACGTCAAATCATCTTGAATTTGATTGATTTTGTTAAGAAGAAAGAGCAAGAGAGGAAAGTAATAGAAAAAGCCGATGAGTTTCCGACGACGACGATACAGAATGTCTGTCCATTAATAATGTGATAATATTAAAAGTGAATATTTAAGTTCGCTAAGGAGGAACACATTTAGTGCCGGTACAAAATTACCAACAATTCTGCACAGTTGAAAAATGATTCCATCGAATATATCTCTTGTTGTTATTAATTATTTGAAGTTATATCAATAAAATATTATTTAACGATAAAACAACTCGCAAACGGTGACTAGTAAAAATACGACGTTTATAATTTGTTATTGTTGAAAGCACATAATAATGGATCAAGTCGTACTTGTTGAATTTGAGGATGCGACTGATAACTTATATCCAGCATTGTTCCAGTGCTTCACTATCATTCTATGCGGGTAAGATTAATACTTTGCTAATATTTTATGTCCACATTTGCCCAGGTTAAGTGGAAAAAAGGAAAGGAAATCCTTTACCTTCCCATAAAGGCTCAATTACTAGTATTCATTATTACTATGGACTATTTTTTAATGTGTGTCACCTCAGAACTTTTTACTAGATGAACCGATTTTGATTATTCTTTTTTATTTGAAAGCTGGTGCTTCTCATGTGGTCCTATGTCTGGTCCCATTTAAATTTGATCAAGATCCGATGAGTAGTTTTTGAGTTATTCTTAATAATGCGTATTTTCATGAATGAATGTATGGTACCAAAACTAAAAAGAGAAAAATAAAAAAATTTTAACAAGAAAATTAAACTGACTTCCAAAACAAAACTCTAGAAACCGAAATATAACATTAATTTCAGAAGTCTGCGTCTAAAACGAGAAAAAATAGGTACCAAAGACACTGACTTCCTAAAAGAAAATCATTGTTCGCTTTCTAGTGTCTTGTTTTGGAAGTAGGTTTAATATTTTTTTTTTTAAGTTTTTATAGATAGTTTATTCGTAAACCCTACCTGTTTTTATTCTTGAATTATTTTATAAAAAAATGTTTCAAAAAAATTTGTTATATGCTGCCTTGGTGTACACTGCTGGAGATGGCATGGCAAACTTTCAGTATAAAAATGAAAGTTTTGACAATGCCAAGCATGTCAATGATTCTTATTACTTATAGAAATTGATGGATTGTGACAAATTACTATTCTAAGACACCCGTAAGCTGTGGATAGTTCAACTTAAGTAACCACAAATGGGTGGTGGGAAGGTGTGCCAACACTGTGTTCTGTGGTATATGCAGAATCTCTTAATGCAATTAGGATATGAATCATGATTGAATTGAATTAGTTCATAATTATTACACAACAATCAAGTTCAATTTATGCAACAAACAAAACGTTACTCAATAATTTGAAACACCTATATTTTTTCTGTAATAATATATTTTGCTTTTGTTTTTTACCTACCGCTAAGGCAAGGTCGTCCATAGCTTACCAGATAAAAATAATAAAATATTCCAGGGTGGTATAGAACTATAGAACATCACTGATGAAAACCTGCAGGCTTGTTACATATCTTTTGCAAGAGCAAAACGATAGTGATTTTTTTGCAATAATGGCTCTTCAATACAGAAATTTTGGAGTTTATGGCGTTTTTTTTTAATTAAGTGCTATTGACAAACAGCAAGCGATTGTGTAGGACCTACCATACCATACACCATATTTCGACTTTTATGACATAAAGCGTTTGATCAAGCGATGATTGCTGATTGCTGTTTCTTATGTAATACGCCTGCCGAGCAGAAAATCTATTTTCAATAATCAGGGAAAATATACATATAAAAAAAAAAACAACTAATTGAGAACCTCCTCCTTTTTTTGAAGTCGGTTAAAAACAGTATAGGTAATATTTTGTAATTTATCATTTTAGGTACATAGCAGGCCGCCTCAATGTCGTCTCAGCCACAGAATCTAAAGGCATTGCTACATTTGTGGGCACATTTGCCCTACCATCTCTCATATTTTTATCACTGGCCCAGCTAGACTTCAGTACAGTCAACTGGACATTCCTTCTTGCAATACTCCTTGCCAAGGGCTTGGTATTCTTCGGTGTTATGATAGTTACCATGCTGGTATCTAAGCCACTAAATCTGGGCAGAGCAGGAATATTTGCAATATTCTGCACACAGAGCAATGATTTCGCTTTGGGATATCCTATCAGTAAGTATCTTATTACAAGCTTTTAATTAACTTGCAATGTATGTTTGTATGTAAGTGTGTTCGGGTCAAATCATGCAACTGAATTTTAAAGCAATTATCCTCCACCGATTAAGATGAACTTTTGCATACAAGTTTAGTTTGGATGAAAATGCATGGTTAGATAAGTGACGTCATTCTAAATCCAATATGGCGGACGGTCCAAGATGGTGGACTAGTTATTTTTTGTGCACTGCCATGATATGGGTATCAAACGAAAGGGTTTGCTGAGAAAAATACGAAAAAGAATTAAAAAAAAAAAATGAATCAATAAATTATTTTCTTAATAATCTGAATATTGTAAATGAAAATAATTTGCCATGCTTATGTCTGGTGGTAACTGTGCAATAATATTATCAGAAAATCCTATCTATTACTACAAAATATCATTATCATTGAACCTCTCTTTAGAAAAAGTCAGCAAGTAAAAACAATGTCTTCCATTAACAAGCCAGGTATTTTATTCTGTGAATTTTATAAAAATAACAAACAAAATAGAATGTATGTGCTGCAATGAAGAAAAAATTGAGAAAATAGATGACGGAGAAGAAAAAATTGTAGAAAAGATAAAAAAAAAGTTATACAGCCGCTCTTTATGGCAACTTACTAATTGACTCTAATTTAATCCATTTTAATTTGAAACCCCAATCAGATTTTATTTTATTTGGATTGAGCACATTAACATAAAATGTTTTCTTCATTTTTTCATTGAATAGCTTTTCTTATCGTATTGATAAAAGAGTCAAGGTTACATAATGACAATTAAGATAAAACTAGTTTCAAGTGGACACACCTGATTATATTGAAATGACCGATGGCAATGACTTCAAAAACCTTAAAATACAACAAACTTTCACACAGGTTTTTTTATAACTCATTCAATAACTTGCAATCACAACACGTGGCACATTTGAAAATTATAAACTGTACTAGCTGACCCGGCAAACTTTGTTTTGCCATAAAAACACCAAACATTAATCTACCCTACCTACCCTACCTACCCTACCCTACCCTACCTGCCCTACCCTACCCTATCTGCCCTACCCTACCCTATCTGCCCTACCCTACCCTGCCCTACCTACCCTACCTACCCTACCTACCCTACCTACCCTAACCTACCCTACCTACCCTACCTACATACCTACCCTACCTATGTGGGTAAGGTACCATTTTTTTTTCTTATTTTTTTTTATAAGAACCTTCTCCTAATAATAACAAACACAACAAAAAAAGAATAAGCGAAATCGGCCCAGCCGTTCACGCGTGATGCCGTGACCAAGGGAAATAAATAGGGATAAATTTTTATATATATAGAACAAATAAAGAATAAGCGAAATCGGTCCAGCCGTTCACGCGTGATGCCGTGACCAAGGGAAATAGGGATTAATTTTTATATATATAGATTTAAACATAGCCTTAATATACAGTTCTAAACTTATTAAATCTAGATGCTGATTAAAGTTTTTTTTTTCAGTCAATGCGCTGTACCAAAAAACTCATCCAGAATATGCCCTTTATTTATATCTGATGGCTCCAATCTCACTGGCAATTCTAAACCCTATTGCCTTTGTGTTGATGGAGATCAACAAACAAAACGACACAACTCCAACAATCACTATTGAAGGTCAATCAAAGTGGTGCGTGTGTAGTTTAAAACTGTTGAAGCAAATAGCAAAAGGCATTGCCTTTAACCCAGTTGTGGTGATGACAGTTCTGGGTATCTTTGGCAATGCTGCATTCAAACACCAGCTTTCTATTTACATAGAAGGTCTTTTGGACGTAAGTTGACTTATTTATTTTACCCCAGTTATCATTTTATTTAAGTAATGATACACACAATTTCAATAATAAAGGTCATTGGGCATATTACGTAAAAATATAAAATTATCGTATATAGGGTGAGTTTTTCAAGTGGGCCAAATCCGAAACTATGAGGAAAAGCTATAAACACTGAAAGGAGTCACGGGACCGTTTTGATGAAAACTAAAACTGCATTAAGCGATTTATGAAAACTCAATATTCTTAGCCAGGAATCGAAACCGTTGATTTAAAAAAATAAACACGCTGATCGCTGATCGTGAATAACATGATCCGATAGTGTCGCTAATAAGGATCAAAGTCTTGCAAATAATGACACACGGCAAAGCAAATTCAAGAAAATACCTCACTTTTTACAAAATTTACAGACGAAAAATAAAGTTTTCTGAAATTGTTTTTGATTTTTAGGGTTCCGTACCTAAAGGGTATAAACGGGACCCTATTACTAAGACTCCACTGTCCGTTTGTCTGTCTGTCTGTCTGTCTGTCACCAGGCTGTATCTCATGAACCGTGATAGCTAGACGGTTGAAATTTTCACAGATGATGTATTTCTGTTGCCGCTATTACAACAAATACTAAAAACAGAATAAATAAATATTTAAGTGGAGCTTACATACAACAAACGTGATTTTTTTGCCCATTTTTCGATAATGGTACGGAACCCCTCGTGCGCGAGTCCGACTCGCACTTGGCCGGTTTTTATATTTTTAAACGATTCTGTACATTTTCCACAATCAATTTTAATTCTTTAGTCTAAAGCAAATATATTTATTTATTATATTTATTTTAGTAAATTTATAAAGAGTTTCCCATCGACTCGAAAAGAAGAAGAAGTAGATGTCCGCCACTCTTCGCAAAGCGGGTCAGATTATGCCCAATGACCTTTGGATGTAAGATAATGTAACAACTTTTGCCTTTCCTTAATACAAAGTCATATTATATATTTTTCCTCATATTTTTACCCGGCTGCAGAATGAGGGTAATGTTTCCTTATTCTTTTCATTTACAACAATTATTTTTTTCAGGTATTCGGACAATCTTTTGCAGCAACTGCATTATTTTTGCTTGGACTCCGCATGGTGGGTCAGATTCACAGATTAAGAGGACCAGCTCTTTTGTTGCCATGTGTGCTGATCATGGTTAAGTTGTAAGTTATCTTATTATTTCTTGTACCTTTTAGATAATAAAAACAGCCGCACGGGTCTATCTTCAAGGTTAAGCAACGCTTGACGAGGTCGGTCCGTGGATGGGTGACCATTTCAACATACCGAGTTTCCTCCGTGCCTCGGAAAGCACGTTAAGCCGTTGGTCCCGGCTGTCATTTGAAGATCTTTGACAGTCGTTACGAGTAGTCAGAAGCCTGAGATCTGACACCAGTCTGCTGGCTGAATCCGGTAAGACTGGAAGCCGACCCCAATATAGTTGGGAAAAGGCTAGGCAGATAGATATTGGCATGTTACCGTAACTATAATAATTTTATATTACACCATGCCCAATAACCAATTAATGTTGTACCTGATAAGAGGTACCCTTTCGGGTTATTCATACTGATAGCATTTTAGCAACAACATATTAATGTTCTGCATATTTGTTCTCGTTTATAAACAGTTATTCTGAGTCAGTTATGCATGATTCATAATGATGTGGTTTCATCAATCAGATTTCCCTTTGACCACTTTGTGTAACGAGTTATTCTATATTATAAAGAGGAAAGATTTTTTTGTTTGTTTGTACCGAATAGGCTCCAAAACTACGGGACCGAATTAAAACAATTCTTTCATCTATGGAAAGCTACATTATTCCGGAGTAACATAGGCTATACCTCATTTAAGGTTACACTAGTCGATCATTCTTCCATACAAACGTAGTTTGGCGATTACTCCACTGTTTGACGATGTACGTTCAAAATAAAAAATGATATCAATTTGTCTCACCATTATCTAGCCCTGTATGGAAACGAAAAATAAAAAAAAAATATATATTTGAAAGTTATGAGCGTCGAAAGTTCCACATTTCGACACTAATTTTAACGCATTTTTGGGCGCAAATAAATACCATAAGAAGACGGCAAATTGCAAAACGGCCACCATACAGGGATAGATTAGTAGTTCAACAATGAATATAATTTTATTTTGAACAGATACGTTTAATCGTTTTTTCATGATATCCAGACTCCCAAAGGTCTGTTTATAAAATTTCGGGCACTCGGTTTCGTCTTAAGTCATTATCCATTTCGCTACAAATTTGAAAAAGTGTGTATTAATTAGCTTCCTACTGCTCATCACAGCATCTATCTCTTCTGCACGTGTTGTCGGTTGATATAAAATGCATTTTAACCCCGCGCACAAAATACTTCGTGCCGTCGGCTAGTGTACCCTTAAAAAAAAATCTCTATCTTTATGAAAATTGCAATAATGTAACCCAAAGTAGCAAAATTTTGCCAATAAAATGCGCTGAGAAAACTATTGATGTTACATAAAAATTATATACCTATTACATGATTAAAGTACTCATTATTACCTACAAAAAATATCTGCAAGAGAATATATAACTATCATAGTTTAGTCACAATAGCAGGTTTTGTGTTCTAAAATTTAATTAGATCGCCGGTAGAAACAAAAGTTGGTTACATTACATTCGTATTGTAGTATTAATTGTTATTCAAATAAATAGTTTTAATAAATTGGTAGGTAGGTAAGTAGGGTATGCAGGATAAGGTAGGTAGAGTAGGTAGGTGTGTAGGGTAGATAGGTAAGGTAGGTGGGTGTGTAGGTTAGGTAAGTAGCCAGTTGAAGGTAGCGAAGCCGCGGGGGTCAGCTAGTGACCTATAATTTGTTTTTAGAATAGCCTTTTAGTTGTATTTTGCTAGCATAATATGAACCGCGCTGAGATTGGCCGATATTATTTCAGGAGGACTACCTACCTTTATCCACTGCCATCTTTTTACCACTGCTATCAAAACGGTGAAGGAAAAAATCGTGAGGAAACCGGCATGTCCTTAGAACCAAAAATTCTGAAGACATGTGACATCCACCAACCCGCACTGGGCCCACGTGGTGGATAACGGCCCATTCCTTCTCACAGATAGGAGGCCTGTGTCCCAGCATTGGGAACATTAATAGGCTGATTATGATGTTGATGATGACCTACCTACCTTTATGACTTTACGCTGTGTGCATTTAATTTCCCGGTATTAAGATAAAAATACTCAATCTACTCAGCCTCGCTGTACACTGCTGCAAAGTTGCGCTAAAACCGATTCTCTCTTTTTTTTCTCTTCCTTTATAATCCAGTCTGATACAAATCAATTAGATAAGAATCAATTAGATATTGATCTATGAGACATCCTTGAAATTGATAAGAAAAAACTAGGTCGTTCACATGTCATTGACTCAAATGCATTGCAAATGAAGTAGATGGCATAACTAAGCATGCATATTTGAATAAACAATTTTATTCATTCAGCACTATTTTGTTGAGTCAAGAGATTGATATGACTTAATCAAATGAAAAGTGATAAAAAGATAAAGTTTAGCTATTTGAAAAGCTAAAGCTCTTATTGTAAAATTTCAGTTTTTAGGGTTTCGTACCAGAAGGGTCCAAACGGAGCCCTATTGCTGTCACTTTCGTGACAGTCTGTACGTCCGTCGTCGACAGCCACAAAATTTTGTTTCAAAGCATTTTTTAACTTCTCTTTGACCTATGAACTTGAAATTTGGTGATAATGGTATTATTACTAACTAGCTTCTGTCAGCGGCTTCGCCCGCGTAAATGTCGAAATTTATCCCAAGGGAACATATGCCCGGGATAAAAAGAATTCTATGTGCTATTCCAGACTATAATCTATCTCTGTGCCAAGTTTCATCCAGATCCGTCTAGCCGCTTGAGCGTGAAGAAGTAACAAACATACACACTCACAGACTTTCGAATTATTAAAAATATTAGTGCCTTTTTCCCCCAGGCGTGTCTTTTTTCGAAAAAAAGAGCCTATTCCACCCGGCTCCATCTTTCCGTGGTGTAACCGTGTCGATATCGGACCATCTCGACATTCTTGGTGTTACGTTAACATCAACCCTCAATTTCAGGTCTATTATTCATTGAATCAAAGGCTCAGTTGGCTGCAATAAAGTTGGGGAGCCTTGCAAAGGTGAAACGGTGCTTCACGCCTGAACAGCTGCTCAAATTGTATAAAGCGCTAGTTCGGTCATGCATGGAGTACTGCTCTCACCTCTGGGATGGATCTGCCAAATATCAACTTGATGCACTTGAGTCGATTGACAAACGGGCCAAGAGGTTTATCGGCAACGATGCACTGGTCGCCTCAAAGCTCCAGAGCCTTGAACATCGACGCCAAGTGGCCAGTCTGTCGGTTTTTTATTGGTTACATTTCGGGGAGTGTGCGATGGAACTGCACAATTTGATTCCACCTAGTCCTTTCCATCACCGGACAACTAGACATACGGCAATGCGCCACCGGTACATGGTGGACATCCCACCCATACGTACAAAGCGTTTTGCGAAAACTTTCATTGTACGCTACTACAGCTAAGGAGTGGAGTTACCTGCCGGAGTCTTTGTTTCCTGATAGCTACAACCTTGGGGTCTTTAAGTCAAGAGTGAATAGGTTGCTTCTAGGCAAGCGTGCTTCACCGTCGACCACATCATCGCTTGCCATCAGGCGAGATAGTGGTCAAACGCGAGCCTGTCGATAAATAAAAATAAATTATTGATAAATCAGTTGAATATTCTACATTTGGGATCCTAAATGAGCGAAGTACGACACGCACTTGTTTACGCGTGCTAACGCTAGGTGACAAACATAAATAGGCGCAAAGTGACTTTTATATGGCAAAATCGCTATAGTACGCAGTCGTTACTATGGCATATGAAGATTTAGAAAAAGCTCTGCTTATTAAAGGTTTGCGTTTCGTTTCTGTCACACTGCCCACATACCTGTAAGACAGTCTCTTCCTAAATTATAATATTGGCATATTACGCCAGGATACTGTACTTCGCGTGCTCAGTTCGCAAATAAGAGCCCCAGACCGCAACTTCATCCGCGCCTAAATTGAAAAACCATTAGAAATGCCACTATAAACTAATGATTTAAATTAAGTACAAGAAATATCTACACGTAAAAGAAGAATGAATAATTCTGTGCGCTATTAATAAACAAAATAAACTGGTGGACAATAAAATTAGGCCACCTACCAAACCAGTTGTCGTGACTGTTATTAATATTTTTTTTAGTGCTAGTTCTTCTTATTCTTATTCTTTATTGTACACAAAACATAAAAACATACAAATACAAAAGAAAGTTCATGTACAAAGGCAAGCTTAACCCATAGTTGGGTTCTCTGACAGCAAACCTCAGTTGCGTTAAGAAATATGCATAATATGAGGATAGTACATCCATGTGCACAACAAAAATTTATTAAAATATAAAACAATTTTAAATACTTACTCACTAATAAACTAAACAAATACGTGTGCAATACACAATGTATAAACATAATACATACAGCATACTATAATTACAAAACTAAAATATTATAATTGTGAATACATAAATTTAATGTGTCATGTTGATAGGAAATATTCCTTAATTCAATTTTATTTCTTCAATGAAATAATGCGTTTTTAAAATAACCACCTTTTTTTTTTGCAATACCTACACAAGAAAATAAAATACTGGCCAATTGCGAGTCGGACTCGCGCAAGAAGGGGTCCGTACCTATTTATCGCAAAAAAATCGCATTTGTTGTATGGGAGCCCCACTTAAATATTTATTTTATTCTGTTTTTAGTATTTATTGTTGTTATAGCGGCAACAGAAATACATCATCTGTAAAAGTTTCAACTGTCTAGCTATCACGGTTCATAAGTTACAGCCTGGTGACAGACAGACAGACAGACCGCGGAGTCTTAGTAATAGGGTCCCGTTTTTATCCTTTGGGAACCCTAAAAATTAAGAAAATTTAAATCTTATAAATAGGACTGGCCTAATTTTATTATCCACCAGTATAACACAACTCATGCTAAAAATAACAACTTTACAGAATCGTCCTGCCAGTAGTGATGAGGGAAAGCGTGAGCGCCCTTAACGCGGGCGCCAACGATTCGGAAACGCTGTCGCTCTCTACTTACGCCTTCCTGTACGGAACCATACCGACCGCGCCTGCTGTCTTCGTCTTCTCCAATCTTTACCAATTGGAGATCGATTTGGTAAGACTTAAGCTTTATTTTATTTAGAACTATATATACGTAAAGGCCGAGTATTTTGTCATGGAAATGTACAGGTAAATTTTCACTGTGCAGTACCCGACCCCTGCGGACACATGAATACCCTACAGCATAGCGACTCGCCTTGTGTTTTTATTAATATAGGATTCTAGAACGCGAGATCGAACACGTTCTGCGTGATCGAATCAGGTTCAAAACTAAGGTTACCGACATAGCCCGAAGAATATCCAAACTTAAGTGGCAGTGGGCAGGGCACATTGCTCGCAGAACGGATGGCCGTTGGGGCCAAAAAGTTCAAGAGTGGCGAACGCGTACCGGAAGATGCAGCGTTGGAAGGCCTCCCTCTAGGTGGAGCGGCCTTGTCAAGGCTGCGGGCGTCCGGTGGATGCGAAACGCACAGGACCCATTAGTGACGCCACGCTTGAGGGAGGCCTATGTCCAGCAGTGGTGCACGTCTTTCGGCGGAAATGATGATGAGGATTCTAGGCCATGGTCTTCCCGTGTACCGCAGTCTGTTCAGTCGTGCGTGATTGAACAAAAGACATCCAAACCTACAATCTTCCACATTTAAATATTAGTAAGATTACACTTGACCACATTTATAAAATTTTGCAGGTCGATTGCGTGACTATAATTGCCTTGTCTAATCAGTATCAGCGCCCGTAGATCTGATTATATTTTTCCATTATATTCTATTAGTACCTACCTAACGGTCATTATCGGGTCTACCTACCTATTTAGACGAATTACACATTCACTTTATCTTTAAACATGTGTCGAATTGTTATGTACTCTGGACAGGGTCGTCTTACTTATTATATTTACCTATAATAATCAGAAATGATAAAAACGCTGCCGATAATGCTAAATGTGTAGTTAATTTCTAAGATGTCACAATTTAGGTTGAAATGTGAGATGACAAAATGACTAAAAATATAAAAAACGGCCAAGTGCGAGTCGGACACGCGCACGAAGGGTTCCGTACCATTATCGCAAAAACCCGCAAAATATCACGTTTGTTGTATGGGACCTACTTAAATATTTATTTTATTCTGTTTTTAGTATTTGTTGTTATAGCGGCAACAGAAATACATCATCTGTGAAAATTTCAACTGTGTAGCTGTCACGGTTCATGAGATACAGCCTGGTGACAGACAGACAGACGGACCGCCAAGTCTCAGTAATAGGGTCCCTTTGGGTACGGAACCCTAAAAAGTAGTTTAAAATCTAAACCAGTTAAATGCTGGCTGATGACTGGATCTGCGGCTTAATTGACCCCATCCCCCTATTTAACCCCATCAATCGACCAAACATAGACGCGCGTATTTCCTCTCGCACGTGATTGGTCGATGGATGGGATCAAATCCTTCGTCTTGCCGAATTCACTTACGCAATTAGGCTGCTGTTAATTTATAAATGCTCACCTAAATCTTATTTCAGATGGCATCTTCCATGGTAATCTGCACATTCCTGTCTGCCCCCATGATGTTTATGTCGGCGCAAATGATAGCCATAAACAAAGACTATGCGGATCAACTGAAGAAGTTCGGCTTTGACTTGTCTATTGTAGCACTAGTTGCGTCCATTTGGATTCTCTTCGTGTTTACAGTCACTAAGAAGTACAAACGTATGCCGCATAGATTGACGCTGTGCCTGATTGTCTCACAGGTAAAGTAAAATAAAAAAAAAATACTTCTAAAGATTGTCATAAACCATATGAAGGGTACAGGCAAAAAACAGGGATGTCCTAATTTATAGATTTTGAGAAAAACGCAGTTAAAAGTTTAGAAGTATGTAACTTTTATCCTTATTCTTTATAGTTATCGGCACGTAACTTGGCAAGAGTCGTTAGATGCGCACAAGTAATTTTTTAGGTCTCTTTGGTTACCTAGCGGGACGCGGGGAGCGTTTAGCACCGTTCCGAGCGCGCGATTGGTTAGTCAGTTGACACATGGATCGACTGACCAATCGCGTTGCTTCCACGTTTCTTTCGTACTATACGGTGGTTGGTCAGTTCGCTCGCTATGCGCGAACTTACCCCCACTTTGCCAAAACCTTGCCAAGTTACTTGCCGGGGACTATACCGGTATGTACCGGTATGACTTGACATGGACATTCCCGGCTCTTTTCGTTTCGGCCATAAACAAAAACGTCTTTTTGGCGCCTTACGTTTACTTTTATAAAAAAGTTGGTGATTGAGAATAAAACTACCATAGATAAGGTTTTTGGCGTGCACGTGATGGCGTCTATGTTGCTTCTCTGTTTTATTTTCCTAAAATTGTGTTAAATTGAATATTAATAGTGTAAAAGTGGTGGTTTTATACTAATAATATTAGTGAACGTGCACGAGTGTGGGCAAGTAAAACACAGCGGTAGAACATGAGTTTGTTCATGTTGTCGACAAAACTCCGTCGTAGAAGCTTACAATAAAGTTACCGCCATTTTATTGGGGCCTTACTAGGACATTGGACTGAAATCTAAAGAAACTAGAACTTCTATTCTAAACGTGACACTGGCTAAATGCACAAACCTTGCGAAGCCAAAACATAAAAAAAATAAAAATTTCCATAGATAAACATTTGCTTGCCATTAAAAAAATTAGAAATGAAAACTTGTGACATTCCCTGTTCTTTGCCTGTACCCATAGAATTTATTTTCAAGGTGTAATGTTGGAATATTATTTATATCGGCTGTACAATTTGGCGCCAAATTGCGATAAGAACAGCTGATAACCCCGACCCGTATAATCATAACAGAAACATATGCTTTGATTGTACTAAGTGTCGTGTATTAACAAGAAGTCAATGTGTAAATAGGTCGTGACGATATTTAGACTCAACAGACTTATTATGTAAATAGAGATTGACATTGTGAGGAGGGATGTGAAAGAAAAGGTCTCAGTGATAGCGTAACGGTTGATAGGATGGAATTGAAGAGGAAAACGAGTTGCACCGACCCCAAGTAGCATGGGACAAGGATAGGAAGTGTTAAAGTCGCCGCCAGACAACAAAAAAATAAAGGTCATTGATCCGACTTGTACCAAAAAGTATAATTACGTAACTTGATAATTTTTGTCTCAAACGAAAGGTATAGGCGTAGAACCATTTTATTCATTTAAATCATGTAAATCGCTCCACGCGTAGAGATATTAACTTATTACTGAATGCCAAGTAAAAGGATCAATAACGCCCCTTACCGCGATACGTTTAATTGATTGTGTTAGCGACACTGCCTTTACTCATTTTTCGTATCGTTTTGATATAGTGGAATACATTGGTACACAGGTGTGAACGACTTTTATTTTTTTGTTATCTGGCGGTGACTTTAGTCCAAGATCGAGATAATTGGAACAAAGAAAGGAAGGCCTTTGTCCTGCAGCCGGGCAATACAAACTGACTATTATGTTATTAGGTACTCAAATCATAATCCATGAAGAGCTTGTGGCTAAATGACAGTCGCACGGGCCGATCTTCAAAGGTTAAGTAACGCTTGCCGAGGTCAATCTGCGGATGGATAACTGTTCATTACATCGAGGACTCTTACGTGCCTCGGAAAGTACGTTAAGCTGTTAGTTGAGGCTTTTATTTGTAGTTTTTCGACCATTGTTATAAGGTCAGGGATGGCGAACCAATGGCACGCGTGGCTGTGGTGGCACACGACAAAATATTTTAGGCACGCTAAAATGAGGTTATTTGGAATCTAGGTAACTTGCAACAGCAGAAATGACACCAATGCCTACTTTTATTTAAATACAACATATAACTGTAAATAAATATTAGGATTGCTGTAAGAATTTCTGTAATTCATAGCATTTAGAGTTTTATTTTTTGTCAATTAAGACAAAGTCAAAATTCTTTGGAGGCACTTTATTGTCACATAAAAAATATATATAATTTAAATGGCACGTTTTCAAAGGTTCGCCATCCCTGTTATAGGTAGTCAGAAAATCTGCCACCAGTCTTGCCAAGGGGTATCGTGTTACCCAGTTTCTGGGTTTTAGAGGTCAAATAGATAGTCGCTTTATGTAAAACACTGGTATTTAGATATATCTGGTTAGACTGGAAGCCTAGGCAGATTGATTAACTCAAATCGTAATCCAGTTCTCATGTAAATGGTTTTTTAATAAGGGCGAGTAGATGTTGAAATGAAATAAAAAATCTTTTTTATTTGAAAGGCCCACTTGTGTCATTTAGTGTGCAATTACAAATGCCCGCCTCGGCTATTCACAGTGGCACGGATTCGAGTGGTCCAATTCTCAATGACTTTTTTGCATATATCCGGCTGAATTTGAGCGATGGCCTAGTGTGGTGTGTCACCTTTAGGGCATCGCTTGATTGTGGTTTGTTTGCATAGACCTGCGACTTCAAGAAACCCGACAACAAAAAGTCTAGCTGGGTCAAATCGCATGACCTTGGTGGCCAATTAGATTAGAATAGAGAGATAACCTTACCCTCAAATCGGTCACGCAGAAGTTTTATCATTTGAACGTGCTGTTCAATCGTGTTTCTTGCCATGGTGATTTGGCATAAGTAACAGAATAATAAACAAAAGATTTGACAGATATCACCAAAACAAAATGGCCGCCACGGGCCGCCAAAATCTACCTGCGCTAATTGAAAAACCCTTTAATTATTATTCCTTTTGGTGTACTCCCGGAAGGATAGCAAGCCAAACACTCGCTATACTAAATTGATTATATTTTCAGTTGCTCCTGGCTATAAGCGTGGTGTGGGGCGGGCCTCTCAACACTTACACGCCATCTTGGCATGCGAGTTTGCAACAGGCAATCAGGATATTCAGCATGTACTCGTGCTTGCTATGGACCTCTATGCTCTCTGTCGGATTATTGATGTTGCAGGTAAAGCTCTTTCTTTACAGTATCGAGTATCTTCCAGGTTCAGTGTTCGTGTGAGTTAGAGCATGATTCGAAGAATAGAAATAATGGCCTGTTTTGGTTAGGAACCAAACAAGAAACAAACAAGTTCATACAAAAGTTACTTCTGTCCGAAAAACACCACCGTTTATAGGGCAAAGAACTTGTTGCTTATGATAATAACACATACAGTATCTTTCGCCTTCTACATTGTGATAAAAGTGTTCTATGCCGCTAATTGGCAGAAGCAGAATTGAAAACCATGCCTTTCAGCTTGTGTAAAAGTATAAGTTAAAAATATTTATTTAAACATTTCAATTGATTCTACCGTCTATTCGGAAAAGTAGCTTGTTATGGAGAAGAAGGGCAAGAAACTCCATACTTAAACTTTAAAAAAATTAAGTGGTTTAAAATATTTACATAAGTATATACAATAATAAATTCATATACGTGAGGACGATGCACCCAGAATAGCACTAAATACTATACTACGTTTAGGTATAAAGTATTAAAAGCATTAACAGATAAATTCATTAATTTGATAAATAGGAACATGGTTCTCACATACTTACAAATATTGCAAACATAGGTAAAATACCAACGGAACAGTGTACCAGTCAAAAGAGGTAAGGAGCTATACAATACAATTATCACTGTCCCTTTTTTCCAACGCAACAATTGCGGCTTTGACATCGTACAACATCATAATACGCTTTCATATTCAGCAACAATAATTTTATATATTTTTCCAGAGCCGCGGACCATGTTTCGTGGTGACACTATGGCCGGTATTAGGATTCGTAGCGTGGGGAGCTCCCATTGTGATGGTGGTAGTGTTACTAGCTGCTAACGGCAATGGCGATCTCGACTGTAAGGCTACTGACGCCATACGACTGTGTCTGCTTGTCTTCTGTATTACTGGTAAGTTATTTTTTTTATTTGCCTCGAATGTCCCACTGCTGGGCCAAGGCCTGCCCCATATCTTACCAAACACTCTTTTCTTGCGCCACCTCGAACCAGCCTTCGTCAGTCGCTTTCTGGGCGGCGTCGGCAAGTCCATCCTCTGGCACCCATTGTACGGAGACTTGCAAAAAAGTAGTTATTAGTGTGAAGTTATTCGGATTATGTTCTCCTGTATTTTTCAGGTTTTTCATGAATTTTACGGGTCAGACAAAAAATAGACATTTTTGCTTTGCATTGTATGAAATAAACAAGGCGATTTCATCAATAATGCATATAATGAAATCACACTTAAATAAACAATGTCACATAGAACATTACAAAATCTTATTCTGGGTCTAGACTCAAGACAGACAGTGATAGGAATTCAGCAAAAAGCTAGCTACATAGCTACCTGCATACTTATCTCTTTTTCTATCTGTACCTACTCCATTCATATTCGTATCGTCATGTTTGTATTGATAATAATAATGTGTGTAACTTAAATATTTCTGATTTGCTTTATTGTAATTGTTATCACAAAAGATAAAACTTGATTTATCTAGTAATTTGTATAGTTATGTCTTGATTGTTGATGATTATTGCAATTTTCTTTAATAATTTGAGAACCAGATTGCTATCGTAATTTCTCTGTATTTCTTGGTACATTACCATTTTGATTTGGTTGATAGTAATAGGCCCTCTACTACTCTACCGGGAGATATAGGGGCGGTGTTATTTTTAGGGTTCCGTGAAAGAAAGAATATTTTTCAAACAAATCTGCCCAAAAGGAGGTTCAATATTGATATTCTGGCTCCGAACGGGCTCACGGCTAGTACTGCGTTAACATTGGGAAATATATACGCCTTAAGTGGGGCTCCCATAAAACAAACGAGATTTTTTTGCCGTTTTTTGCGATAATGGTACGGAACACTTCGTGCGCGAGTCCGGCTCGCACTTGGCCAGATTTTTATTTGTCCTAAACTGTTTCAATGTTGGACAAAGGTCTCCCCCAGAGCCTTAGGTATTCTTTCTCTGAGCCACCTCTAACCTGCTCGGTGTTATAGGTACTATTTTTTTTTTACTACTTAATATGTATATTGTTACAGTGACCACGGGATGTCTGACCCTGTACATACGGTTCAGAAGGCGCAGCGCACAGTTCGCATCTCTCTCGGCCGACATCGCTACCACCTCAAGTCCTCGCGAAGAGTCTACCACTCTTATTGATAACGCTGAAGCTCCTTCACTGACACAATCTGTTGCTATTAATGGGAATGGGACTGGTAAATATATTGTCTAATTATATCTCAAACAACATCAGCCTATAGCAGTCCACTGCTGGACAACATTTCAAGCCTTTGAGCTTTATCTACTTTCTCTGTAACCTACCTTAGATTCCAAATACTCCTTTTTAGGGTTCCGTACTCATACGGAAAAAACGGGACCCTATTACAAAAATTCCACTGTCCGTCTGTCTGTCACCAGGCTGTATATCATGAACCGTGAGAGCTAGACTGTTGAAATTATCACAGATGATGTATTTCTGCTGCTGCTATAACAAGTAATATTAAAAACAGAATAAAATAAATATTTAAGTGGGACTCCCATAAAATAAACCTGATTTGTTTGCCGTTTTTTGCGATAATGGTACGAAACCCTTCGTGCGCAAGTCGGAATCTCATTTGGCCAGTTTTTATATTTACTTTTAGTTGTTTTATTTTGGGGGTGCTCATTAGAAAACCGCCTCGGGTACCGCCAACCCATGCTACGCCGCCACTGAGTTTGCTTCACGATTGCATTGGGTTGTACCTGTAATAATAGTTGTAAGTGACCATAAATAAAAAATATATTTTTATTGAAGGTTGCTACGGAACCATAACAACTACGCCATCGCCCAACAAGCAGCCTGGCTGTTGTTCCGACGACCCTAATTGTGAGGCTGGACTGACTCCCGCGCACGATATTGAAGACATCGCCGATGTCAAGTAAGTAATTTTGTTTTTATCTTTTGTGAAGGTTATTTTTAGATATACACAACAATTTATGATAAACTTAAAAAAAAATACTGGAAATTCTTGTTGCTTTTTTTGGGTTCCGAACCCAAAAGGGTAAAAACGGGGGCCCGGTGTCTGTCTGTCACCAGGCTGTATCTCATGAACCGTGATTAGCTAAACAGTTGAAGTTCACATATGATGTATTTCTGTTGCTGCTATAACAACAAATACTAAAAACAGAATTAAATAAATATCTAAGTGGGACTCCCAAACAATAAACGTGCTTTTTTTGCCGTTTTTTGCGATAATGGTATGGAACCGTTCGTCCGCGAGTCCGTCTCGCACTTGGCCGGTATTTTTATTAACATAAGGTTACCTCAATGCATATATTAAATTAAATTAAATCTTACCTAAGATAAGAATCATTATAAAAGGTCAACAAATGTCACTGACAAAGTGCCATTACACTGTTGCGCAACATTTTGTGAGCTCGTTGATCAATGGTCATCTAGCTTATCATAATGATTGGAACCAAAAATAAAAATTTCAAATATTACAAAATATCTTAGGCAAAATATCAATCGAAATCGCCATCCGTGTAGGAGAAACTCTGAGCTAAAGAGGTCTTAGTGCGAGTTTTTACTCACGCTCAATCGCGTTAACGTAAACATCAATTTGTATTGAAACTGGATAAGCGCCGTCTGGTGACGGTAAGGACAAACCTCTTTTTTTGTATACATTTTGACATAAGAGATCGTTTACGTTATCACGAGTGAGTACGTTAAAAAACTCGCACTAAGGCCTCAGATATATTATAGTATGAGACTACGGGCTACGAGCCATCAGATTTAAAACGACGTACATTTATGCGCCGGACAGCCCGAAGTATTCGCCGCGGTAGTTCGGCCGTGATCGGGAGTAATCGTGTGTTTCCGTGGCTAGTTGAGAGTAGTATCGGTGGTCGTCGGTTTTCTGTAACAAAGACAACAACATAAGCTCCTTTTCACACGCTCCGGTTGCCGGGTACCCGGCGGCGAATGTATAGCTATGGACGTGTGAAAGCTAACATACATGCCGATACACTTCGCCGCCGGTTATCCGGCACCGGCTACCCGGAAACCGGAGCGTGTGAAAAGGGACTAATACTGTACTCCCCGAACGGTAAAGTACACCCACATTCAAATAGTCCCGTTTTACAGCCCGTTCAACCGATTTTGACTTATATTGCGTTGGTGATATGACAAAGGGTAGCTGTATTAAACAGTTAGTTTTTGGTAACAGGTTTATGCCTTTTATGCTATCCTTATATTTACGGAAGAGAACTCAAAATCGCTTGAACGGACGGCAAAAAAGGTGGATCAAAAGTGCAGCCACAGTACCAAAAGAGCAGCGACAATTTTTTTTAGGCAGGTGGATTTCAACTGTTCACGGTTAGTAACTATAATATATACTTTAATTTCTATATAATCAGTTGTAGATAATTTAAATTCTACAAAAACCAGCCATTTGAGTCTTGGTAGAGTAAGAGTGCACTGCACCCTTGACTGTACATGTAAACGTATTGCAGGGTAGACACTATTCGCACTCGGTTGATTTACCGACTAAGCGCTTCTCCTCCATTAACTTCAAAGCGAGAGTGAGCAGGCATCTCCTAAGCTTGCTCGTTCCATCCTAGACGTCTTCCACCGCTTACCATCAGGCGAGAACAAGCTAAATAGTGGAATTATCATACATTAAAAAAAAAGCTTCGGTTCTTCTAGGGACTGCGCCTGCCCACCATCTCAGAAGCACCGTTGCACGGCCTCGGGTACATGCCAGTATCTAAACGAACTGGAGCTCGCGGCCGGCGCGCTGGGGCTGCTGCCGCCCGAGCAGTCGCGCGGCCGCGGCGGACAGCTGCTCAAGCACACCGTGCTGATCATCGTCTACAGTCTCGGCATGTTTATTGTGAGTACATGAACTCAAAGGGCTCGTAGCTAAGTTATACCAACCGCACGGGTCGATTCAAGGTAAAGCAAAACTTGCTGAGATCGGTCCATAGATGGGTATGGTAGTCACAGCGGATCTTTGTGTCTCTGAAGTTGGCTCTGCGAACCATTGCGCAAGAAATAGTTTGCCATTGAGTATACTGCATAGAGTAAGCGAAATAGGACGATGCGAGTGAAAGAGGCAGATATACAATGCTATATTCTACTTCAACATTGATACTAAAATAACAACTGCGCAGGGCGGCCAACTTCAAAGACACAAAGAACCGCTGTGACTACTATATCACATACCAAAACCTTTCCATGTCTTCAGAGACACAAGCACGTTAAGCTGTTGTTCCAGACTGTCATTGGTGAGGAGAAATAAGCAGTTCTTCCACATAAAGTACTGGTTTTCAGATAATTTTATTTTTACTGGCAGGCAGTTTGCATGTATTATGTAGTCAACAAAACAGACCAGATTGGCTAGATGGTAGGGCCGATGGTTTCTGGAGCGCGTTTGCATGGAGAAGGAAATGGCTGTGTATGAGCAATCCAGCGTATTTCTACCATACGATCAGTCTTGGTGGATATGATAAGGGGAAGCCTGTGACCTATCAGAACATGTTTGGAAATTTATGCAGAGGCAGTAAAATAGTACATTTCGTGTCGACTATAAAAAGTCGAGATTTTAACACGACCGATGTAGCTAATTTTGATGTGAGCCGAAGGCGAACGTCGAAAGCTACATGCGAGTGTTAAAATAAAGCCTTTTTATGCGAGACACGAACGATTATTTTTCCACTACCTGATGAGCTTACCTCTCAATTAAATGCAAATACGTTCCAACAACAATTTATTAGAAACGTTCAGACTAAAAACCACAGACTATATACACACAATCAACGCGCGCTTTTTCGAGAGGTCACAGGTTCAGTATCATTCTGCCAGTTAAATAATGATCCATACAAAAGTCATTTCGTAATTTATATTTTATTTACATTTATAATTTTGATATTATAATCTTGTGTCTAAATGTTTATATTTCGAAACGAATTTCTTAGGCAATATGTTACATAATAGATAAGGTAGTGGAAAAATGTAAATAACAAATATTAAATTGTTTCCTTTATAAACAAATAGTAAAATATTCCTATGATATTCTAGGGCATAACCTATACGACTTGGCGCATGATGCTGAAGGATGAGAGCGGAGTGTTCGTCGAGATCGAGTTCCTCGACATAGTAGCCAACTACGGACAGGCGCTGGTCATGTTTATACTGTTCGGACTTGACCCTGAAGAAATACTAATTCCTGCAGTCAGATTATTGAAGAGCAAATGGTAATTATTGAAAATACTAAACAGTGATAAATGTTTTCAAATTTATAGTAACATAATATTTATTCGTACTTTGTTCTTCCCAATTTAGGTATGGTGGAGATACAGTGATACTGCCTTCCATAGAAGATTTAAACTTTGAAACGAAACACGTTTGCGACCAGTTTATCACGCATCATCTTGAACGCTGCAGGGACGCCATTGCTAAAGATACTAGGTAAATACATCCATACTAATATTTTAATACGAAAGTAACTCAGTCTGTTACCTTTTTACGCTAAAACCGCTGAACCGATTTAGATGACATTTGGTATGAAGATAGTTTGAGACTCTGGGAAGGATATGGGATAGTTTTTATCCTGGGAATATGTTCCCTTGGGATGATTTCCGACAATCACGCGGACGAAGCTGCGGGCAGATGCTAGCTAATATAATATAATTTTTAGAATCTATACTATATAATATTATAAATGCGAAAGTAAGTCTGTCTGTGACTGTAACCTTTTCACGCTTAAATCGCTGAACCGATTTAGATGACATTTGGTATGGAATGTAGATAGTTTGAGACCCTGGGAAGGACAAAGGATATTTTTAATCTCGGCAATTATATTTTCTCAAGTACTTACTACTACAACTGCTACGCAGGCTAAGCCGCGGAAAAAGCTAGTATATCATAATTTATAAAAAGCACAGATACTGTAGATACAACCATTGCAGCCTTCTGCCACTGAATTACATGCTGCTTATAACTGCACCAGCATAGATGATTAAGGGCGATTCTACCATGGTGATATTGATTTCTATTTTTATTCTATCACAGGTGGCGTATGCGCACATACAAAGGCGTCTTCCGCGGCTCCTGCCTAGTCCGCTGGCTAATAAACTGCGGCCTGGCTAAAGACGAGCATGAAGCGGTGCAATACGGAAGACATCTGCTCGACGGGCGCCTCATATCACACGTCAACAACGCGCATCACTTTACCAACTCACCGCTGCTTTACACGTTCAAGTAATCCGCTGATTGCTATTGGCAGCATGAAGTCGTAAGCAGATGGAGTGTTCGTTTTTTGAAAAAATGTTTTTTTCGTACCATAGATTAACAATCATTGACAATCTTCGCTGTACGCGAAAGATATATTTTCGCCTATCCACTCTATTTGCTTATTACTCCGTGTACGACACAACATGACCATGATTATACTAAAAAGGAATTTCTCAGTCCAGAATCTAATGTTACTATACATTTTAATAAGCGTACTTATATTGAAAAATAATATCTTAAGTATTAATTGTCCTTCAATGTTTTATATCATAGATCTTAATTAAATATGGAGTAATTTTCTGTGCTATTGCCGAATGTATTACTGAATTTACAAGGAAATCTTTTTACAATTAATTTATTATGTTGCAACATTAGTTGCTTTATTTTAATTATTGGTAGAAACTTTTCTGGTGCTGAAGTTGACCAAAAATTTACATATTTGTTGTTTTTTATACTGTTTTCAAATAGTAAATAGATTCAGTGTTGTAAGACAACATAGTTGGGTTGTAGGTTTAAGTTTTGTGATCATGTAGTTATTTAGTTCATATTTAGGTATTTTTTTAGTTATAATTTTGCATCGTTTCTACATTATGATCTCAACAACATACAATCAAACATGTTTAGTTTTAAGCATTGACTTTATACTAATTAATAATTTATCAGTGTCTGTAAGTTGAAAGTATTTATCAGAATGTAAGTTTTATAAGTTGCTTTTGAACTTGCCATTCCACAATTAATTATTTTTTGTAGATAGAATATTAAAAATATACCAATTACCAATAGCAAACTGGATGGAAAGGGCCTTTTTAGACACTTAGTTCCTCAAAGTTACCATATAAAAATTCGCCTTGCTAAAGACAGTGGGATTTATGTATTTAAAAGACCACAATATTATGAAGAAGGCCGTCTAGTATACTTAAAATTGTCGCGATAATATTATTTCAATAACCATTCAAGTTTGGCATTGTCAAACGTAAACATTAGTGGGAATTTAATTATATATGAAACAAAAAATGTCATTTTGACATTGATACATGAATAGAACTTTCGTCTAAAGCCGATAATAAATCTCACTACTTCCTGTGACTTAATGGGTTAATGGTTAATTTTACTGAAGTTTTATTTATTTTGCAAAGTCATCAGTTTACGCTCGCCTTTGTACATGAACTTTCTTTTGTATTTGTATGTTTTTATGTTTTGTGTACAATAAAGAATAAGAATAAGAATGAACAAATAGGTTTAAAGAGTTTTCATGTTTCCCACATTTAATTTAAGAACATTTTAGACGCTATATCGTAAATGTGCGCATAAATATTTGTGATGTTCGGCTGTTATTGTTTGCCCTTGTTGTAGTGATAAATAAGAATATCGGAATTAAAATTTATATCATAAGTGTAATTTATATAATAATAATCAATGTATTATCATATTAATATTATATTGTTGTATTTTCTGATTGAGCATAAAAAAAACGTTAAAAAAAATATATTTGTTGCATATACACACATTGGTTTCTTTGAGAACTGACTTACTCAGTTGGTGTCTAGTATGTTGCGCAAACCCCCAATCAATTGGTGTAAGGGCAGAAGAATGCTGATGATGATCTAACCTGACCTGATAATGGCTTATTGACAGAACTCTGGTAGAAATTAAAACAACGTGTATTTTTATACTTATATTTATTCATCATTTTCTTGGTCCTCATTCTCATCTCCATCATCTTGTTCTGGAGCCTCCCACCATGTTAACAGCCCCAGTCCCGGCTCATTGATACCACCTACTATCTTGTAAGGTGCTACTGTCTGTGTTGTACATTCAGTACCTGGAGGTCCCGTGGGTAAACTTTCTTCAAAGGCTTCACTTGTGATGCGAAACCTTATTGATTCTCCTGTTAATAGAAAACAATTTATCATTCTTCAATTTCCCTATGCAATCACACTAGATAATAATAATATAATAATATAATCATACTAGATTATCTATATATAGGTGATAGATTAAACATTCTTAGATCTCAGATCATCACTGTTCTAGCCCAGCCATCAAAAGCAAATCAATGATCATTATTTGTGCACAAAGGTAGGTGTTACAGAGTAGTGAGTGTGTCTCCGAGTTCTACCACAGTAAGTGGCATATAAATATAAGGGCAATTAAATACACAATATCAAAGTAAAATGTATCATAAATTTACCAGAATCCATGAATAAATCATGTTTCTCTCCATCCTCCTTTGGGTACTCCCATACCCAGGCTTGATCAGTTTCATCAAATCTAGATGGATGTTGCAGAGCATTCACGGGTATTAAAATGTCATCAAAAAATCCTAGAGTCACTGAAATATAAAAAATGAATAACATAATTACTATTTGGATATTATTATCTAATTTATTAGATTGTGTAAAAAAAGTTAGACTACAATGCAAAGATCAATCAACTTATGCAGACTGTAAAGGAGCGTCCTTACTGGGAGCATTCTTTCGTGAGCATTTGTAAACAAGCAATCGTAGGCGAGCAAGAAATGCTTCCCAGCGAGCCCAACATTCACTTTCGAGCAAAACTATGAACGTTTCGAGTCGAACATTCCTTTGCAAGCTTGGAGCATTTGAATACTATCTCGTTAAATGTCATTCATTCGATAATACAATAAACTTAAGATCAAGGAACTGTTCCATGCTTTACAAGTGGCCAGTAATATGCCTACATACCCACTCATTGATTTCATTATCTGAGTACTCCCTTTCAAGCATTTTTTATTTGCGTGATCATTCGAATATGAGCCATTTCCGTGAAAATCGTTGCAACATCCACACTGGCCGAATTTTGTGCTTGCTTGTTAGTTTTGTAACGCTCGGCTCAACATCCACACCACTCGAATAGTCTACGTCGAATGCTCATTACATGTGAATGGTCTCAGTGAGGATGTTCCTTAAGGGAAAATAAAATATGAATTGACAAAAAAAAAACCAGTATATATTTAGGGAGAACCATTATCCTCTTGGCAGCCGTGATACCTGTATCAGGTGTGGATAACATTGTTTTCAATTGTGTCTGCTATTATGGCCACTGAAGGTGAAGAGTATAAAATAAAATAACATACCATGTACACCTTCTCTGCTACAATTCTTTATCTTTCCTATGAGTATTTCTTCAACAACAGGCCTGAAGACAATATATCTAAACTTAACTTCTGTATGTGATGAACCATCTCCAGGAAATATATATGAGTGTTCAATGTCTAATATGTCGAATAAAGCTATACATAATCCTACATTCAATACTACCTGAAACATTCAAACAAAACAACTTGTGTTAATTAACAAAAAGAAAATTCAGACAAAACATGCACATAACACAAAAAAAATCATACTAAAAATATTAGCTTTTGGTACAATCAGTAATTTCATGATTTAATCTAGAACCAGTATTTTAATTCCATTGCAAAGTAATTGGAATTATTGGTTCCCCGACTTGCAAAACCGTCACTGACTAAAATGTCGCCTGTTGCACTTGAGGTTGCGAGTTAAAATCCAGACAAGTACTTTATGATTATGGTATATATAATATGACTTTTTCAAGTCGTACATACTTTTTAAGTTTATCTTAGATATCGCTGGCAAAGGTGAACTAAAACTTCGGCAATGGTAATAAAAGTCTGAAATCGCCTTGAGCAAGCGTGGGGATTAATGCTCGTGCCTTCTCTATATGAGAAGAGGGCTTTGCTCTGCAGTAGGATAGTTATAGGCTTTGTAAGTAATAATACCAATTATTACTTACAAAACTTGTGAGGTTAGAAACAAACTTACTTTATTAGCTAGTTTTCTATTCAGCAATGTGGTGATTGATTCTGTTAAACTTTGATGAAAATGGTCTGGAGTAATTCTGATCACATCCTTCATTTCTGCTAGTACGAACATTTTAAATACAGCAAATAATGAAAATCTTCATCTCAAAACAACATACAATTATACAATGTTTCACGATACGAGCGATTTGTTTGGATTTGTTGCTTGCTTTCTGTCAGTGTCAAACAGTCACATGTTTTTGACACAAATTTTTGATGACGGCCAGCCGCTGTCAAAAATGTCAGGCGATGGCTTTGCTAAGGGCGATGGTGTGGAATTAGTATAAAACCCCTTCTACACAGTCGGAACAAATCACGATGCACGGTGGTGACATGGTGGTTCTGATTTTAACAAAACGTAAAAATTTTGTGAGTGCGAGATTTTGAACGAAGACGACTGGCGACCAATTAATACTGCGTGTGTATCCACTCATCATCTGCCTGCCCTTATCCCATGTTACTTGGGGTCGGCGCAACACATTTGCTTCTTCCATACCGTTCTATCCCCCGTCATGTTATTACTGACTCCCTTTTCTTTCATATCACTCCTCACACAGTCCATCCATCTTTTCTTTGGCCTTCCTCTCCCTCTCCATCCATCCACATTTATATTCATAACTCTTTTAGTAATATTTTTTTTTTTTAATATACTTTTATTTATGCGTGTGTATCCACTACATTAGGATAAATGGTGTTGCCAGTACAAACTCACCGGAAGAGGAAAAACCATAGAGATATTAGGACCGGAACGCGGTTAGAGCTAAGAATGACTAAATATATTCATTCATTTTACTCATTCAATTAAACTTTTTTTTTTTTTTTTTTTTTTTTCTTTGGCAACTGAGCCGATGCCGACTATTCTGCCAGTGTCATGTAGAGACGACAGCGCAATCAGGCGAGTCGTCGAAATGTGCTTATTCTTTCAGTGTCGTGTAGAGACGACAGCGCAATGAGGCGAGCCGTCGAACTTTGACTATTCTTCCAGTTTCATGTAGAGCCGACAGAGCGTTGAGATGAGCCGACGAATTTTGTCCTTTGTTGTAGATAACAAAGATACATATTTATAAAAAAAAAAAAAAAAAAATAAACATTACAAAAAAAAATAAAAAAAAAATAAACTACATTTTGATGTCATTGTCATTTATAAATTTTGAAAGGAGTTTGATAAGTTTAGGAGAGAAATATGACAAAAGGGAATGGAAGTTGATAGGAAGGGGGATTTTAATGTTGGGAAGCATATGATACAAGTCAAAGGAGTGGGAATACGAAGGACATGAAAAAAAGATATGGTCTAATGTACCATCATCAAGGCCGCACTCGCACAAGGAAGTGTCACGAACACGGATCTTATTTAGGAATACTGGACTACAGCAGTGACCGAGTCTCAGCCTACACAAGGATGAAACAGCTCTTCTAGACAGTTTAGGGCATTTGAAAAACCAAGGTTTCCGCTGGATGGCAGGTTGAATGTTGGCATAATACGCCCCTTTGAGTTTCGAGCTTGCTTGCCACTCCGCTGACCACGAGCTGAATAACTTAAGTTTGGTGTCTGAGAGCAAGTCGTAACTATAAAGCAGATAGTGTTTTCTATCCACAGGATTGGAAGTAGCAAACTTTGCAAGAGAGTCAGCACACTCGTTGCCACATATACCCGAATGGCTGGGAACCCAAACTATTTCAATGTTTAAACGTTTGTTGTGACAAGAGAAGAGTAAATTACGTATATCTACGATAATCTTGCTATGAATTTTAGATTTTAATTGATTTTGACCCAGAGCCTGAACGCTACTACGCGAATCTGAAAAAATTACCGAATTTTGGATATTGTGCGTTAATATAAAATTGATGGCTTCTAGGATACCAATGCATTCCCCTGTAAAAACTGAAGACTCTGGCGGGCATTGGAATAAAAGAGCTATTTTAGAGTTCTGGAAGTATGTTGAAACACCTGTACATCCCGTTGACGATAATTTGGATGCATCCGTATAGAACAAATTCCAACCCTTCCAGAATCTCTCAATAGCCCGATCAAACTCCGCTTTTACGTCCTGGGAGTTTTTAGTGATATCAAGGCCCAAGACGATCTTTGGCTTGAAATGGATCTCCTCATATGCGGAAGCAAATACTGGAAGAGAAGGGTATTGACAAACAGGCGAAGAGAGTTGTTTAAGTTCTCTGTACCTATTCATCAATGGAATATATTTATTATTCCAGTAAGAAGAGACATTAAAAGAAAGGTTGATTTGCTCCAAAATGGGAAGTAAGGGATGGGATGAGAGGGCGAAAACTTTTGATAAGAAACGATCTGCTAAGTATTGTCTACGAAGGGTAAGGGGGGGATCTGCACATTCAACCTGGAGAGCATTAATCGGGGAAGATTTCATGGCGCCAATTACGATTCTAAGACATTTGGCCTGGACAGAATCAAGTTTACGTAGGGCTTCTTTGTTACATGGTTCAATTAAGTAACTACAGTAATCCAACACACTTCTGACCAGAGCATTGTAAACCAGTTTTAAGGTGTACGGGTGAGCCCCCCACCAGACACCTGCCAGAGCCTTAAGAATCGAAACTGAGCGCTCACATTTTTTAACTGTATTACTAATGTGATCTACCCCCGACAATTTAGAATCCAGGATAACTCCCAGAAACCTAGCCTTCTCCTTGACTGGTATAGCTTGGCCATCAATATTAATGTCAACTTGAGGGATAATACGTCTGCGAGTAAAAACAACTGATGTACTTTTTGGAGCACTTAAAGATAACCCATGATCTAAGAGCCATTGGTTTAATGAGGACAAAGAAACATTCATAGATTGAGCAGCATCCACGATAGAATTGCCACAGACCAATAACGCAATATCATCAGCATACTGGAGGATTTTGCAATTAAAATTTAAACAGGAAGGTAGATCGCAGGTATAAATATTGTATAAAGGGGGACTAAGAACGGAACCCTGAGGAAGGCCCCGCCAAGCTAACCTTGGTGAAGACTCCTCCCCAGGAATTCTTAATTTAAGACTACGGTCTGAAAAGATACTGGATATGATCTGACGTATTTTTGGCGGGATTCCCAGCTCTTTCATTTTATGCCTGAGAACTGGGATGAGGACAGAATCATATGCAGCTGAAATGTCTAAGAAAACGGCTACCACAGACTCATTCCTACTAAGGGCCAACCGGATCTCTGATGTAAGGGTACCCACACTATCAGCTGTACCCAGACTTTTCCTAAAGCCAAATTGAGACGTTGGTAGCAATCTCCTGCCCTCCACAAACCATTCCAGACGGTTTTTAATAAGGTGTTCTAAGAGTTTAATGAGTATGGACGATAGAGCAATTGGTCTGTAGGAACAATGATCACTAGGATCTTTACCTGGTTTTAATATTGGAATAATAATTTGAACCTTCCAATCAGGAGGAATGTATCCAGAGTAAAAGCAGTAATTGGCCAAGTCCAGGTAATACTGATGGGTCTTATCCCCAGCTTTGGTTATGAAGGAATACGGGAATCCATCCACCCCAGGGGCAGAGTCCTTTACATGGGCAAGGACAGATTTAAGTTCCTCCAGTGTAAATGGTCTGTCCAAAGGATCATCCGATGCTGTTTGGTGGTTCATAGAGATGCATTCACATTTATCAGGAACATAAGCTGGGGCCAACTTAGAAAAAAACTGGTGACTAAGCTCCCCAGACATTATGCTCCCAGAGGGAGGCCTCAAATTATTCCTAAAAGATTTCAACCTACGCCAAACTACTGAAACTGGGGTGGATGGACTCAGTGAATCACAATACCTACGCCAACCTTCTCTTTTTTTTTCTTAAGTAATTTTCTGGACTTAGCCAATATATGCTGAAAAGCTATGATGTTCTCCAGGTTCATATCCAAGTTAAAATTCATTTCGGCCTCATTCCTAGCTTTGATCACAGCAGAGCATTCCCTATCCCACCATGGCGGAGATGGGATTTTGCCCGTTGGCAGTTTTTTGGAAGGGAAGGAATCATCCGCTGTAGCAGATATTATGTTGGAGAATGACAAAAAGCATTCCTGTGCATTTTCATCATTAATGGAAGGAAGAGAGGAGACGCGCAAATCTAGAATTTTTGAATAAAGATCCCAATCAACTGAGTTCAGTTGGTATTTTAAAAGTGGAGCAGAGGTTCTATCAGGGATAGTTTTGGAAGGGATTTCCACCATGATGGGATAGTGATCACTCCCATAGGTCATGTTCAAGCGACTCCAATTAAAAAGGCTGGCTATATTGGATGAACAAAATGTCAAATCAACGCAACTGTTATTTTGCCCTGGCACAGCCCGACGTGTGGCAGACCCATCATTTATCACACATAAATTAAGTTCATCCAATATATCCACTAGGCCTATACCAAAATTGTCACAGGTTTCTGACCCCCATCTGTAGTGGTGACCATTAAAATTAGAGGTGAGACGTATATACTGGAATAGGTTTTTGGAATAGGTTTCTGGCCGGACGTGTAAAGACTTATTCCGTGCGCACCACATAAACGCGTCTCGAGTATTTAAGCGTATGGCGTTTGACACGTAGTCACGTACCATTGCCATACTCGCGTCTACCAACAGTCTCGGTCAGTTCCGGTGACATTCGGAGACTTTCGGTTCCGCACTCAAAATTGGTGAGTCGATTTATTTGTTTCGCGTTATTAAACCTAATGTCTATACCAATAGAATCACTGTTACTTTGGTAGGCAGAGTTGAAAATATTTAGCAATGTTTGTTTTTTAAATCAGTACGTCACAATACGTCACAGGAACGGTACCTTTGGTGTAAAGAAAATTTCAATAATATTTTATCTAAGTATTTTTGTGCAAGTTATCGTAGATTAATAAGTTATATTTAAGTAACTTTGATGTGTTACTTGTTTAGAATTTTAGAAAGATAATTTAGTCAAGCCAAGAAAACAAAGTGTAGTGTAGTGTGTGTATGTGTGTGTCTCTCTCCACTAATCCCAGTCAATAGTTAGTGTACAGAAGCGTGTACAATTTTAAAATGTAGAAAAGATACGAATAGTCTACTCTTAAATACGTTAATAATCCATAAACCGAAAATACTCCATTACATTACTCCGACTAGCGACTACTCGATCTCGATATTACGAAGACTCGCTAGCTATGGAAACGTCAATAAACTAGAGACGCCTAAATACTCGTGGACCTAGTTTTTGGAATAAGTATTAAGGCGGACGCGTACTTCCAAGACTCAGTACGCATTTTACCTAGTACGTCTCACCTCTAATTAAAATCACCCATGACAAGTAATGGCCCTTGTACATTACTTAACAAACTTTTTATGATATCAAGATCAAAGATTTGTGGGTATGCAATATAAAAACTAAAAATATTTATATCCTCAGCTTTAACAGCAACAACATTGATGTTGTCACCTACAAAGGGTAGAGGAATTGGTGAGAATGGTACTTTGTTATTGATGAACAAAGCACATCCCCCATATCCATCTGATCTATCATGTCGAACACCATTGAAACATGGGATTCTGAAATTACTTTCAGAACGAAGCCATGTCTCAGCAATGCTGCAGATTGATGGTTTGAATTTATTAATGAGGAAAAGTAAATCATGTTTCCTGGGAGTAATACTCCTGACGTTCCACTGAAGAAGGTGAAGGGGGAGCATTGTGAATATAATTCATTATAGATGTCAATTTGTTGGCAACGTGGTCAGGTAGTGAATGAGCAGGGTTTGCTAATATAGTCATTAGCATACTGGATATAACATTTAAAATACTTTCTGAGGAAATAGGACTGTTAGTACTTTCCCGAGGGTAAGCACCACCATTTTGGACAGGAGTGAATGAATAATTTTGAATAAGGGCTTGGTGAGCCTGCTTATCGTAACTAGGTGACAGGGGGGCATGGGATTTTGGTTTGATTAATACAGTTTTGCGGTGTGATTTTGGAGTTTGGGGAGTTGATCTGGGGAACAGAAGAGGACTAGGTATAGTTTTTGTTTTTTGAGATGATCTAATTATTTCAGCATAAGATTTTGATACTTTTGGGAATACCTGGCTTGCTTCCGCATACGAGATTGATTTCTCAGCCATCAGAGCTTTAATTCCCTTTTGCCGACCCAACTCCGGGCAAGACTTGTCGGTGGCATAGTGGCTTCCAGAGCAGGAAACACAAAAGGCAAATTCAGTGGGGACTTGGCAGCCATCACCTGGGTGGTCTTCTCCGCATTTAAAACAGTGAGGTTTTGAGCGACATACAGTGCGTGTGTGACCATAACGACAACAGTTGAAGCATTGAATAGTTGGGAACATATACTTTTCCACTGGGAGAGTAGAGTAAAAACAATACACACGATTAGGCATAACTTGGCCATCAAAAGTAAGAATTACAGTTTGAGTGGGCTTCCACTCCGTAACGCCCGGAGAAATCACCTTACGGTTCATTCTCCTGGCCTTAATTACTGGACCGCATCCAGTGGGAACCCTGATATTTTCAATGACCTCTTCCTCTGTCCACTCGACAGGTACGTCTCTGACGAGACCCATGCGCGTAACGTTATATATAGGAACAGAAGTAATGTAACCATGGGATGTCAGTATTGGACTTATTAAAAAACTGTTTGCATCCAGGTGAGTCTTAAAACTAACTGCGAGTCTATTTCTTCCCAAACGTTTCAAGCTACCGAGTATCACATTAGCAAAATTATTATGTGTGAGGAACATTCCAAACTTAACAGGATGTAGAACAGACCAGAGGTCTGTCCATCTTTTAGGGACACGTGAACTACATAAGGCGCGTTATCTTTCGAGTTGTATGTGTGTCTGCCTATCGTTTGCTTGGATTGTTTGGGAGGATTGATCGGAGTAGCGGGGGGAGAGCATGCGGGTCTTTTTCTTTGCGCAGATTCGGAGTCCATAGAGTTATCTATTTTGTCATCAGGGAGAGTAATGGTTAGAATCGGACTGTAGTCAAAGGGATCGGGAGGGTCAGGGGGTTTCTTGTTATCCATGGTGGATACCGGTTAACAAATTTAAATATATTAAAGAAATAGGTTAATACAAACCCTGGATGTTAGAACACAAACACCAAGAAAAATCTCGATCGAAATTCACACTAATATAAACACTGTAACGTGGCAACCCCAAGACGATAGAGTGAATGATACTGTTGGCCCCACTGATAGGCACATCCAATCGGATGATCGCGCCCACGGCAGAAAGGTTGACACTACTGACGTGGGCGACCAATCACGCGCAACGATTATTCCCGCGAACCGCGTTGAGCAAGCGTTTCTGGCGATACCAGTAAAATAATAATAATAATAATAATAAATCTTTATTCAGAAATTAGAAAGGTAAAAACACAGTTTCAATCTTAGATAACTAATGTAGGTATAATAATGTAAGATGCCTGTACTAGGTAATCCTGTATCACAGGCTGTAGGAGCTCTAAAAATATGCTTATCGTAGGACAAGAGAATTTAAACAATATTTAACATAAGAAGTCTAAAAATAGTGGCAAGATTGTATAATTTTGAAAATTAATTTTAATTTACTTAAAACTATAAACATAGAACTAAACTACTAGGTCATAATTACTTAATGTCTAATTTATCTATATTGCAAAAAATTGCACTTTTTATTACACATATAAAGATTCGGAAATAATTGGTAAGCAATATTGTAAAATTAAACATTCACTTAATTTTTGCAGCTAACGACTAATGTGCTTAGCCAGCATCAAATTGACGGTTAGTAGGCCATTGCAGTGTCAGCAGCAACGTTCAACGCGTGTGACCTTGAGTATGACGTACTAGACGCCCTCATAGTCGATAGAATTTATGTGCCTGTATTCCGCTATTTTCCTAGCAGGGCACTCAGGGTCTCCCGTTTTATGTTTGTTGGGCTTTTTAAAGCGCGAACAAGTTGCGCATTTCGATGTGTCCGCTTTCTTCGTGCAATCGGACACCGAGTGTCCAGCTTCACCGCAGTGAGCACACATAGAGTTGACCTCTCTGCATGTTTTGGCTGCATGACCATATAATTGGCACTTGTAGCATCTGGTAACCAGAGTGAAGTCCCTAACAGGGCAGGACGTCCAATTTATAAACAGCCTTGATGTCGAAATTAGGGCTTTACGTATATTGGCTGGAATTTCAATAATGTAATTACAGCTCGACGCATCTTTCTTCCCAGATTTGTGGCTTAATTTAACAGAGGCCAAAAAGGACTCCATGGACATCTCTGGCAACTTGTCGGGTATATTCTGTTCGTAAATGCACCTGAAGACTTCAGTTTCAGACAGGGAAGACGGCACTCCTACAATCACGATCCGTGGTTTGCGCTTGTTGGGCTCATCGGCGGTTAGTCCAGATGTAGAAAGCTGGACGGCGCTCTTAATTTTTTCAGCGTCATGCTTGGTCTCTGTGCTAATAATAACACCTCCATTTTTGGTCTTGCGGACACCTCGTACATGCAGCTTCATTTGATCAGGTCGTATGATTTTTGTTACCATGTCTTTAGTTTCGTCACTGGACTTGAGTTTGTCACTAGGATAAATGACCACAGAGCTTAAATTGTTCGGTCGAACGAAATCATTTGACCCCTTTTTCACCATGTCGGCAAACGAAACATTGCCCGCAGTGCCAGAATCCTTAATCGTCTGCTTCAGGTCCGAGATGTGTTCAGTCAAATTGCGCTTTTCTTTTAAGGCATCAATCATGTCGTGTGCTAGAATTGCTTTCTGCTTCAAAGATTGGTATAGGACTGCCATCTGTGAGGTGCCAGATCCTATTTTACGACACAAGTTAGAAATTTTTAGTTTCTGTTCCGAGTTTAGTTTGCCATCCGAGGCAATAGAGCAAACCTCATTTAAGTGCTGCTCAATGGTTGACATCCATCTTTGTATGTCGGGCGTGGATGCGACTTCAATCGAGAAATCTGATTGGGCTGGAATTTGCGTCGTCGTCTTCGCTGGCGAGGTGGAAGCTTGCACTCGGCCGATTGGATTACAGGGACTGTTATCCATCTTATTTGATAGTCACTTCACTGTTTCTAAGTTTTCATTATGTTTACAAAACTATACACAGTAGGCAAAAAATTGTACAATAAAGAAGGTCACTATTATAATTGTTTTAATTAAATATTGCTAACGAGCACGTCTGTATTCTACGAATGAGCGCGAATCAATCCGGACAAAAGGACAGTCTAAGTCGGGATCTACCCTCGAAACGTGCACGCGACGTGTTTCAGGCCGCGCTCGTAAAGCGCCGGCCATCTTAGACCTCTAATTGTAAACTCTTTGATTAATTAGTTCATGTTTATCTTGTTTTGTTCCCGTATGTGTAATTATTTTGTATTGGTGATTAAAATAGTGAAAATTCAGCAAGGACTTTTACTCAGAGGCCCGAACCCTATGCCCAACGGCTACATTTGGCGTCCCAACAGTAGGGGCCTCTGACGACACGTGCTTGCGGATTTTTTTTACGAAGCATAGCGCCGCAATTGGAGTCAGTACTCCAGGAGGAAGCCTTCGATTACACCTACCTACCTACAAGCGGGAGTTTTGGAACCTGAAGCGCTACGACTGGCGTTTCCGGTGAATGAAAATTTTCGCCACGTGGTTCCGCGTCCGATGTCAGTATGGCAACGATGGAGACCAGAAATAAGAAATCCAAGAATCAGGGAGTAGAACTGGAAGAGGCAACAGAGATGTCCACATCGATCACCATGGACCAGAGTCAATTTGCAACCCTGATGCACTCACTACAGCAGAGTCAGGCAGAGATTTTCGCGAGGCTCATCCAGGATGTGAGGACTTCGACACCAGCGCCTGAAGTGTCCATGACAACGCCCGCCGCGAACTTCTCAAAATGCACAGCTCGATTCAACGGATCGTCCGCTGATGTTGACGGGTTTATCGATGCAATAGAAGTGTACAAGAACTGCCTACAGATATCGGATGATAACGCTGTCAAAGGACTCTCTATGTTGCTAATAGACTCAGCAGCATTATGGTGGCAGGGGATAAAAACCACCACCACGTCATGGTCGGATGCTATTCAAAAACTTAAAAGTGCGTTCGGAGAGCATCGTCCGCCTTTTCGAATATATTTGGAGTTGTTTTCGTTGCGACAAAATGCAGACTCGACAGATTTATTTATAGCGAAGACGCGAGCGCTTTTATCGAGATTGCCACAAGAAGATCTACGTGAAAAAGTACAACTAGATATGATATACGGGCTTCTCGATCGTAGAATAAAAAAGCGGCTCGATCGTAACTCCATAACATCTTTCGACCAGCTACTGCACCGTGCCAGAGCGATCGAGGAATCGTTAGAAGACAGCACATGGGGCAAGACATCGACACTGACGCTACCGAGCGCCAGTCAACAATCTGCCGCGACCGGTGCTACTTCAACTTCGGCACCAAGTGATAAGAAGACCACTAGCAACAAAAGGCTATCGTGCAGTTACTGTAAGAAATGGGGACACGAAAAATCGCAGTGTAAAAAGTTAATAAACAGCAATAAAAGTGATTCCGGGAGAAGTGATGACAACGTAAACAAAAATAAACCTATTCAATGTTATGGGTGCGGTACCCCTAACGTTATAAAATCAAAGTGCGAAAAGTGTCAATCTAATTCTCAAAATGCTTTCTATTCGGTTACGACAACCAGTGATAACGTAAATTCAAAAGTGCGCGGTTCCCGCCATCGCGTTATCATGCAAAATGAATGTGCGTCGGACGAGCCGAGATCGACAGCCGCTAGCGTCCCGCCAGCGCCACCCGCGCCGGCCCCGCAGAGTACCTGCGACCGCGCCGAGAGCGCCGCCGCCGTTGCCGCTCGTTGCCTAGCGACCGTTCGCGAGCGTACGAATAACGTACCGCGCGGTCGAAAGTCGCCGAGTCCGCCTCGCATCGTTCCTGCCGGTACCAAAGGTAACCCAGCGTATTGCAACGCTGGGAGTCACTTAAAACCTTACTATGATTGTGTTACTGAACTACAACATACTAACGAGCATTCTAATGTCATAAAAAATGTGTGTGCTAATAATAATTATATTAGAGACAATAAGTTTTCTATATGTTCAACAAAAACCAGTTCGCAACATGGACATGTAATTCAGTCAGATGATAACGATAATGTTGACATATCATGTTACATGAATAAGGATATAATTGTTCAATGTTTAGATAATGTTCAGAGTGATTGTTTATGTTCACATATTCCTAATGGTAGTGCTCATAAATGTTTAGGTTTAAGCTCGGTAAATGTAAATAGAAATAACGAACTACAAAATTGTAAGAAACACCTCGCGTCCGCACAGGGTCGAACCAAGGGAGGCCCAATCAAGGGGGAGCCTAATAATAATAGACCTTTGATGCAAATAGGTATTTTGGGGAAAAATGGTACCGCGTTACTGGATACTGGGTCTAGAGGCTGTATTGCCGGTCACACACTTTTTCGTGTGTTGAAGGAAAAAGGCCATCCTTTACAACAGTGCACTAGAAACATCCGCCTGGCGGATGGCTGCACGCGCCTGATGGAGGTGCTCGTTGCAGAGGTACAGGTGACACTTCTTCATAAAATTGTGCCCACCGAGTTTATTATTTTTCCCGAAGCGCAAGATAATGAATCACTTTTAGGTATAGATTTTATTAACAGTGCCGGTCTCGTTATTAATTTCCAGCAGCGCCTGTGGCATTTTTCGGATAGTGTAGACCAAAAGTATAAATTGATTTCGGAAACTTTTTCACCTCGTCATTCTTACGCCGCGATGAATGTTTTACGCGATGACGAAGGTGCAGGTTTAGAGGATCAGGAGCGTGAGGAGCTTGCCCAATTACTCACGGATTTTCAGGAGATTTTTAATACAATTGGGGAGCCGACTCCATATGGGGAACATCATATAGACACGGGGAATAATTCTCCGATAGCGACGCCTCCATATCGCCTGACACCTGCAAAGAAGGAGATTATGCAGCAAGAGCTGACCAAGATGTTGGCTGAAGATATTATTGAAGATTGCGAATCTGCGTGGGCTGCTCCAGCCCTGCTAGTACCTAAACGTGACGGCAGTTATCGTTTCTGCGTCGACTATCGAAAGTTAAATTCAATCACGAAGTCGGACGCCTATCCAATGCCTCGCATTGATGAACTGCTGCAATCTACTACACGTGGACGTTGTCACATGAGTACAATAGATTTACGATCTGGGTACTGGCAAGTGTCAGTTAAGGAAGATGATAGGGATAAGACGGCTTTCGTGACCCCTTTCGGAACTTTCCGGTTTAAAAGAATGCCGTTCGGTCTGAAGAACGGACCAGCTACTTTTCAGCGTCTGATAGACAGAATGCGATCTGGTTCAGAATTAAAGGATGTTACAATACTAGGGTATTTAGACGATTTGTTGATTATAACACAGGGGGACTTTTCGAGGCACCTGGAAAACCTGCGAATCGTTTTTGAACGACTGGTGAAGTTCAAATTGCGTGCTAACCGAGAAAAGTGTGTATTTGCAAGAGAGTCTGTTAAATATTTGGGTCATGTGATCTCACAGGAGGGAGTCTCAGCTGATGAAGAGAAAATACAAGCCATCTTAGACATGAAAGAACCGACTACACTGGGACACCTCAGAACATTCATACAAACATGTTCCTGGTTTAGGAAATTCATTCCCAAGTTTTCTGAGGTAGCAGAGCCACTGACAAGATTGACGAGGAAAAATCAACCTTGGGTATGGGGACCACATCAGGCTGAAGCTTTCAGTAATTTGAAAAAGCTGCTGACGTCAGCGCCGATCCTCATACAGGCGGACTACTCCAAGCCATTCATCCTGCGCACAGATGCAAGCAACTACGCGATAGGAGCAGTGTTGCTTCAAGGAGAAAAGAATGAAGAACGACCCATTGAATTTGCCAGCCGTTTGTTATCAGCAGCGGAACGGAATTATTCGACCACGGAGCGGGAGGCTCTGGCGGTCATCTGGGCAGTCGACCGTATGCGAGGTTACATTGATGGCCATCCAGTAATCATAGCCAGTGATCACCAACCCTTGAAATGGCTTCTGTCATTAAAGTCGCCTACTGGTCGTTTGGTGCGTTGGGCACTTAAACTGCAGGCGTATGACATTCGGTTTGAGTACAATCCCGGAAGGGTAAATGTGGAGGCCGACGGACTCAGCCGCCCTGTTTGTACAGATGATACCCGCGAAACCTGTGGAATATGTTCCGTTATTATTGATTTGCCTACGCGAGATCTTACGGAGCTACGTGCAGCACAAGAATCTGACCCAGATCTTAATAAAATTATGAAGGAATTAGAAGATACAGAAGAAGTTGCCTCCCGTCGGTGGACAGAACGCGGTTATCTCATGGAACGTGGTATCCTTTACCGCTATAACCCAGATACAGACAATGAATCACCGCAATTGGTAATACCTGTAAGCATAAGGGAGGAGATTCTAAGAGAATGTCATGATGCTCCAATTGCAGGACATCCTGGTATAGAGAGAACGTACCAGAAAATAGCTCAAAACTATTATTTTTCAGGCATGAGAAGAATAGTAACAGAATACGTAAAATCATGTTCATCATGTCAACGCTATAAAGCGACAAATGAAAAGCCACCTGGTCTGATTCAGACACCGATATTAAACCAGCGCAATGAAGTCTTGGCTATCGACCTATTTGGACCACTGCCAGAGGGCGAAAACGGGGAGAAGTGGATCCTGTTAGTGGAGGATACCGCGACAAGATGGGTAGAATTGTATGCTCTCAAAGAAGCAACCTCTGTCGCTTGCGCAAAAGTACTCATTGAAGAGTATTTTCTTCGGTTCGGCCTTCCACGTCGTATTATTTCGGACAATGGTGTCCAGTTTGTCTCAGCGGTCATGCAGAAGTGCATGTTCATTCTTGGTATTACACAAGACTTGATACCCTATTACCACCCGGAAGCCAATCCAGCGGAAAGAAAAAACCGGGATATGAAGACACAATTGGCTCTGTTAGTTGGTACGGATCACCCCTCATGGCCTATGCAGCTACCGATAGTGCGGTTCAGCATGAACAGCGCGGTCTGCGAAACGACCGGAGTTACACCTGCATACCTGTCGTTTGCACGTGAACTGAGGTCACCGTTAGAGGTTTACAATGATCCAAGAGCGGTCTTACAGAAGGATAATTTTGTACCACAGATCACTCCTTACTTAACACGATTTATAAACTCCTTAAGCGAAGTTCGTGATAGAGTAGAAAAACTGCAGGATAGAAGGAAGATTTACGCTGATCGTTCGAGAAGAGTAGGGGCAGATTTTAAAGTAAACGACAAAGTTTTATTGGCTACCCATCAGCTGAGCGACGCCAGCAAGTCAAAGACTGCTAAGTTTTTCCCTAAGAGGGATGGGCCATATGTTGTAAAGAAGAAATTGAGTCCAACAACGTACCTAATTGCATCTGATGGAAATCCTGGTGAGGTATTGGGCAAATTCCACGCTAATCAGCTCACCCCTTTTCGAGGTCGAATAGATGAGTGCGCTCAGCCACTGGAGCCTAAGAAAAAGCGAGGCCGACCTCGCTTACAACCCATTCCGAATGACAGTAATGTTAGGCTAGACCACGATCGAGGTCGTAATCGTGATCTAGAGGGGGAGTATGTAACGTGGCAACCCCAAGACGATAGAGTGAATGATACTGTTGGCCCCACTGATAGGCACATCCAATCGGATGATCGCGCCCACGGCAGAAAGGTTGACACTACTGACGTGGGCGACCAATCACGCGCAACGATTATTCCCGCGAACCGCGTTGAGCAAGCGTTTCTGGCGATACCAGTAAAAGGACAGTCCACAGAGAAAAATAATATATAGGGTATAGAGAGCCCTCTCCGACTACAGAGTGAATACCGCATATGTCAATTGATCGGAGAAATAGCGCCGTCTATTAACGCCATCCGCAAACTAAGCTGTGTGTGTGTGTGTAGCGCCGTACTTTAGGTATGTGCGTGTGTGTGTGGTGCCTGTACTTTATACATGTGTGTGTGTGTGTGGTGCCTATACTTTATACATGCGTGTGTGTGTGTGTGGTGCCTGTACTTTATCCATGTGTGTGTGTAGTGCACACATGGATAAAGTACAGCCTTTCCTTGCTAATTTGTTTGTTTTTAAATTTAATAAAGTTTTTCTTAATTTAATTTTTTCTCATTATTAACAAAATCATAGTAAAACTTTATCAAGTTAAAACAAGCAAATTAGTAAGTGTACCGGTCGGTTGAGGTGTGAAGGCTTCTTATGTTGGAAATGAAAGACTTGATTCTTCATTACTATTTGAAGCGTTTCTGCAGGTCCCCAAAGTTCAGGAGATGGCGTGAGGATAATATTTCCATGTCGATGGCTATGATTAGGTCGATGCGCCTCCGCACTCTCGAACCCCGAAACTTTACTTTGTTGAGGACCACAAAATCACTTGCAAATTAGTTTTTTTAATAAAGGTAATCTTCACTATGTCTATAACCTAACATATAATATATAACATAAAACAGATCAACAAAACCCCTCTTGTTTCGGAAGGAACTATGAGAATAAACACACGCCCATAAGTAACATTGTAAACACTCGCTAGATTTGATACGATTTTTGGGAACACCTTTCACAGATTGACTAAATTGACTTTTTTCCCTAAGATCACAACACTCAATCACTGCACTTTTCACTTTGATTAAAGATTGCCTTTTATTAGAATGGACAACGGAATTGTCCGTCTTTATCATAAAGCCTTCCTCCACATTCAACAGACCTGCATTCATCAATTTAACGGCGGTAATTTCGAACAAAAATAATAATATTTATTATTCCTTCCAAATGTTTTTACAAGGGGTTCTAATAGCTTCACAGGTTCTTATGTGTGGGATCGTTTTACACAAGCTGAGATCATCTTTTAAGATATTTATAGGGTTTTTTGTATGACATAAAATCATCCCAGGATTTTGTCTTCCAACCCGAACATTGAATATATGGGCTTGTGCACCTTGAAGCCTTCTATCCAGCGAACCCACATCCAGGTCCGTAACTGTACACCCAGAAGATATCCTCTAGGATGAATGAGGGATGTTGGGAAATTTTGTTGATTTTACAACTTACAAGAAAAAATTGACAATGAAAATTTGACAATCAATATCAAAAATCCATTTTTTTTCTTTTTTATTAATGTTTTATTCATGACCATAGATACAAGTCTATCAGTCTTGTACATAGAGTGGAAGTGTCAAAAGTCCAATCATTCACTGTGTTGCAATCGTAATTATTACTTAGCTTTTGAAATCAACACAAATATTTGCAAATAATTATAGTACGTGTTAAATAAAATCATAAGGTAATGAAATAATTATTTAGATTAATATTTATTTTATTATTGTTTAGTGACAGACCTATTTTATCGATGGTCTTGCCATCTGTGGTGACATAGAGTAACTAATTGTTTTTGTTGTTAAGATGGGGTTATCAGATGTCGCATTTAAAAAAAAATGGTTCCTAATCTGCCATTCTATGGGACTGTCCTACCCCTGGGACAGTCTAAGTCGGGATCTACCCTCGAAACGTGCACGCGACGTGTTTCAGGCCGCGCTCGTAAAGCGCCGGCCATCTTAGACCTCTAATTGTAAACTCTTTGATTAATTAGTTCATGTTTATCTTGTTTTGTTCCCGTATGTGTAATTATTTTGTATTGGTGATTAAAATAGTGAAAATTCAGCAAGGACTTTTACTCAGAGGCCCGAACCCTATGCCCAACGGCTACAACACTCAAATCAAGGAAACTGGTAATACCAATAAAACTAACTGCTAACCCAACAACACTACCAAAGAAGGTCTAAAATTATCAACTCTATAGTGAAAAACTCTTAAAATCGAAATCGGACTAAATAAAATTTGCCGCCACAAGTTGACTTGACAATGACATCGACCCAACCCAATTAAACTTACCGGAAATATGAGAGTAATGAGTAATGTCAAAATGACATATCAAAATGTCAAGTCGTCGCAAGCAAACCCAAGCCAATTATCCGAACAATCCAAGCTTGTGACTTTATCTTGAAACTAAAGTGAAATTGAATCGTGAAAAGCAAATAATTGATAAATATACCATTTGAGTGACGAGAGTGGACATCGTGTCATTGTAATTAATTTGGAAACAAGTTTGAACTTGGTATCTAACAAAGATTTTTACAAACAGAGATAGCAATCGTAGTGGACTATTACGATCCCTCGACTGATTTTGCGATTCAACACAGGAATCATGCAAGGTTAGTAATGCTAAAGAACTATGAAATGATGTAGTGATCGACACCACTATCCTCATTTTTTCAGAGATGATAGTTTACCAAGAGAGTCAAAAACAAAAGTTTAATGTAACTACACAAAGTTTTAACATACCAAACATTTAATCCTTTCTAGGTAACAACAGAAATGATAGGTCCAGGTCGCCTCACAGGATCGACAATGTCGGGCGCAGGCGTGAAAACAAATCTCAAGATTCTGGGAAAGCCATTGATAACATGGGCATGAATCCTATGATGATGGCCAATATGTATCCGCATGGTACTTACTTTTTATTATCTGTGTATTAGTAATTACAGTAATCCCCAATCTTTTTGACCGGTCTGACGTTGACCCCAATGGCTGCGCAGTATTAAATCACATACAGAAACAGTAGCATGCCGTGCCTTGCGCATTGAAATGTCCACGTTCAGCCCGGCCAATTAGATTGGCGAGTACAGTACCATTAGTATGTCTCAGCATTGTTTGCTGTAAATAACTTATTATAATCATGCTATAATGTCCAAACTGAATTTTAGCTAACATGATGATGGCTGGTGGAATGTACCCAAACATGATGATGCCAGGGGCTATGATGGGTGGAGGCATGATGCCCACTGCAGGAATGGAAATGATGCCTGGAACAGGCATGGAAATGGTCCCACAAGCAGGTATGGACATGGCAGCAATAGGTGGACAGGGGATAGCACCGGCCGCTCCTCCTGCCATGGACATGAGCATGATGGGGGGTATGATGATGGACCCATCCATGATGGGAATGTATCCTAATATGGGTGGTGATATGTCTAATGCACAGCCAAAAAAAGAAATTGTGTTCAAGCATGCTAGGCTTATTCCTCCTGATTCTGGCACACCACAACCTCCTAGGAGGTCTAAACCTCCTGGATGCCGAACAATCTTTGTGGGGGGATTACCAGACAAAATCAGAGAAAGCATTGTGAGAGAAATTTTTGAGACCTATGGCAGGATACATACACTTAGATTATCAAAGAAAAACTTTTGTCACATCCGTTTTGATAGAGAGGAATGTGTGGATCAGGCCATGATGATATCTGGTTATTGTATTAAACTCATTAACATAAAAGAAAAAGATGATATGGTGGAGGATGATGATGATGAAGGTTCACACTCCACTTCTGGCTGGTTACATGTAGATTATGCATTGGTGGGTACAATTTCACTTTAACATTATATTATAATATGCTTTATTAATACATACAATAATAATCATGAAACTCATTTTGTAGAGTCGAGATGACCAGAATGACTTTGAGCGACGACAAAGGCAGGCCTTGCGAGTTCAACAACAACATATGCAGCAGTTAAATTCTCAAAATGACATGGTGAATCGCAATATGCCTTCCTATGGAGATGCACGTAGAAGAACACCATCGCCATCAAGAGCACAACCATATTCTAATGCGTCCATGTTACAATTGGCAGAAAAACTAAAAAATGAAGAACATTTTTCAAATACTCTACCAGTAAGTTATCAATTGGAAACCCAAAGATTGGCTAAAAGTTAACTTAATTACCTACTTCAATAATAAATTAAAATGTTTACTTATTACAGACATTACTTGCTTGGTTAGAGCGAGGCGAGTGTACAAAAAAGAATGCAAATCAATTTTATTCAATGCTGCAAGCAACTAACGCACATATTCGCAGATTGTTCAATGAGAAAATGCAAGCTGAAGAAGAGTTACTTGATTGCAAGGAACGAGTCAAGACTCACATTGCTAATGTGATAGAGCAACGTAAGTTTGTCTAGACATGGTTTCCACAATTTCTCAATCACCACATCTGGTGAATGTGTGAAATCAGTGATTATTATGTCTCTAGTTCAACATTATTTGATTTTTCTGTATAATTTAAAGGTAAGATGGTCATAATGTTTTCAATTTAATTACGAAAACATTCAGTAGAACCTTTAATCTGTTCCAAAACTCTTGAATGAAATTGTTAATAACTATTCTGGTAAAATTTTTAATAACATATTTTGTAGGTTTAATACAATTTGCAGTTTACAATTGTTACTTAAACTGATGAAGTGATGACCCATTTGTTTACATTTTCACTCAATTGTTTTGAAACAGAATTTAAATAAAGCATATTTAGTGGAGTCTATACATTGAATGTTGTAAAATGCTTTTGCAAATAAAGCATTTCTGCAACTTCAAGGGTGTCAGTCTCAAATAAATTAATCATATTTTCTCAAAATGGTCACTCTTACCAACAATCTCAATGCTCAGTCAGTAGTCACCAAATGGATTGCCCCGGTTCACCAGATGACTTCCAGCCATAAGTATAAATGAAAAACAGAATCATCGCTGAAAAGATGGGTGCTCTTGTAAGTTGTCTATGTTAGGACAATTTAATTTTAACCTTTGAATGTCTGTTCCAATAAAATAATTTGTTATGTTGCTGGTTAAAAATAAATTGTTAGAACATGATGGGGACTTCTGTGCAATGACACAGTATCATATCGTGTCACATCTGTGTAACGCGAGACGCAGCGTGTGCAACCGTGTCGACTGGCTCGTGACCCTCGCATGTGATAGGTAGACGTATAACGCTGCGTGCGACTGCTGCGTAATAAACCACAGTATGAGAGCCTGGGATGACTGGTCGATCGAGAAAATACGACGGTATGTTTTGGTCGCGAGACCAAAGTCGGATCTCTTAACATAATTTTTTGTGAACCTCAGTCGAACAGGTGGCGAAAGTGTTTGCCGCATCGTCTCATCAACGAGTATGGGATCACTTCACAAAACCTCAGAGAAAGAATATTGAGACTTGGCAGAAAATGACACAGGTAATACTGCAATTTTTGTTTTGTTAGGAAACGAGGAAAGGCTTGTTAGTACATAAATATTAAAAACAAAAATGTTCGTGATAACACTGCTGCACTATAGTATTGTAGACCTGAAGTATGTTATAATTTTAACACTTGGTGTCAGTAAGTATGAAGTTCCTGTGACCGAGAAGACAGCAGAAACAGGTAAACAGAAGGAGGAATATAAAGTATTTGGAGTTTTATTCAATTTCTAAACTCAAAAATTTGAGTATCCACTACATTTAGAAATTATACTTGTTATTAATTCTCTACTAAGTAAATATAAATCTTTCAGGAGTTTAATTCATTGAAAGAAGAGTTCTGTGAGAAGTTTAACGACGAGGGAGATTTCAATGGATTCAATCGGCCATTAGAGAGCAATGAAGAAATCCAACAATTGAAGGTAAAGCTACTCTATTGTTGTTTAATATTGTTGTAACTTGTATGAATGTAACAATTGATTAATATCTTCTTGTATTATTTCAGCGTGAGAATGAAAGCCTCCAATTTCAGTTGGAAGCATATAAAAATGAGGTTGATGTCATAAAGTCTGATGCTATGAAAGATATGGAAAAGTTTAAAGCACAGTTTATCGCGCGACAGGCTTTACAGGGAGCCATTGAGAAAAATGTAAGTTAATTCACAATTGCCATAAATTTTTGGGAGTTAGGACGTTTTCTGCTAATTTATTATGCCATTAAAATTATCCAATCGAAATAAGAATCTGCTCTTGAGCTTGTAATCAAAATATTTTGTAGATATCGCATAGTCTGACAAAGTATGCAGTTACTAGCATGCAGGCAGTTAAAAAAACTTTTATATTAAAAAAAGCACTGTCTTGAGAAAAAAACGATCGAAAATTGGGTCAAATTTAACATGCAAGCTCGGATTACACACAGATAAGATTTAGCTTTTTTTATTTCTAGCCTCCTTTGCCTTCGCCGATCGTCGCCGTGAAGCCCCCTCCACCACCGCCATTGCCGGAAGACCTGGATTCCGCAGTGCACATCAAGGAAGCTGTCGAAGCGGGCTGCGGAGAAGCTAAGCTGATTGGAGTCATGTCTGCTTTCTTACAAGTAAGAATTTTTTATAAACTAGCTAAGCAAAATTGTTAAATTCGTATTCTATGATGGACAGCTCTTTCAACTCGATAAAGTAATAGTAGTTTATGCAACGGTCATATAACAGAGGTTATTAAAACACGAGTGTGGGTTTATCACACGAGTGTTTTAATATCTAATTATTTGCCGTAGAATACACTATTTTATCATTACTCATACAGTTGAAATAAAACAAAAGTGGAAACGGAAAAAATATGGTATGGCGGGCAATTTAGATTATCATTGCGCATGACTACGCTGCGCGCGCATCCATAGACAATGACACTATTTTTCTGCCATTAAGACAATGAGCCCATACGCGCCATTAGTGTGCTATAAAAATAAAAAGTTATTTTATGATGCAGTTGTTTGAAAATCGAAGGAAAATGTTGCACTGCAATGGTATTTTCTTTTAATTTTACGCGGTGGTACGAGGTACGATTAACATAGCCGTAGATGGCTTTTTGTATTACGCACCTTCGATTCTAAAACAAGATGACCGTACATTTCATTCCAATTCCATGAGAAAAAGGTGTGTTTATATAAAGGGTCTTTCAACAAGGACGGGTCGATGTTAAAATTGAATAAAACAAGATGTGTGTGAGATATTAACGAAATTTATTTTTTATTTAAAAGGCCCATTTATGCCAATTATGGATGGAAAATGACATCGTTCAAATGTCCGCCGCGGCTTCGTATGGTGGCACGAATCCGAGAGGTCCAATTTTTAATGACTCACACACATCTTGTTTTATTCAATTTTAACATCGACTCGTCCTTGTTGAAAGACCCGTATAGTAAGACCGTGCATTGGACATATACAAGTATATTCTTTTCTATAAATTTAAAAAAATAACAATATTACTTCAGGTACATCCACAAGGGGCCAGCCTCGACTACGTGGTGTCGTATGTCCGCGCTATCTTCCCGCACGTCTCCCAAGCAACAATACACCATGTGTTGCAGAAACACACCGATGTGTTCGAACGCACCACCAGTGGCGTCGGTGCCAACATCGAACATCGCTGGTCCTTCGTCGCGTTCAACGAAGGGCAGCAAAAACCTTAGCGTGTAAGAACCTTCCTTACATATCAAAGTATTTCAAGTAGTAATTATACTACAAGCATTAAAGATTAAAGTTGATGTAAGAATAAATAATTATACTTCATCAGGTACAAAATGATTACTAAATGAGTAAATAAAGCAATTTTTAAAATAATAAAAGATTTTAAGTCTAAGAAGTAATGCTGAGAAATCCACATATTCTAGATATTAGTTTTTATATAACACACATTGTATCTAAATTAAACAAACGTATTTTTGAAAAACATATATTTTCGTGTTAAAAATATATTTTACAAAAATGATACGAGTAAATGTCAAATTGATCAACTAGATTTTAAGTTTAGTTGTTTTTTTGTTTTTCTGTATCCATGGACTGCCAAGGAGTTACTAAGACCTATTAAAAAGGCATTTATTTGTGATAAACTATAATTTTGTAATAACATTTTAATGTTTTTACAGGATAGAAAACAATTTATGTTTCGAAAAAATGGTATGTAGCTTCAAAATGTCGAATGAAGCTACTTTTGACTGTCAAGTTTGTAGTTTGTAATCTAAAATTAAACATATTCGAAATAAACTGTGTTTCGAAGCTCAATATTTTATTTAAAACAATATGATTTCAATTTGAAGTATTGGTGAATAATTATTTATTTATATATGCTTTATTGTATACCAGAAAATACGGGAACAAAAGAAACTTAAGACTAAAAAATATACAACGGGCGGCCTTATCGCATGCCGCGATCTCTTCCAGGCAACCTGGATTATTACATATTACCTAAGTCTCAGTTTTCTGTTGTGCCTGCAGATCGTTGACAGTCTGCATATACTCTGCCGTGGCCTCCTCTAGGTCTCTATCATTAGCAGTGGGGTCACTCTCAACGGCCGGTTCACCTGCGTTACCACCTTGACGCATCTTCAGTCTTAGTTCCCGCATCCGAGCCTCTAAAATTCGCTCTCTTTTGTTTTCGCGATCCAAAACCTAAATCCAGGCCAAATATATAGAATAGAATAGAATATTATTTATTTGCTTAGAATGTAGGTATTTACAATAAGGTGGTTACAATAATATTAAGAATCCTTGTACATTCTACCATTTTGGCATGCAAACATTGATGCAATTTATCATCAGATATAGAAACATTGATATTATACAACACACTTAAAATTTGTCAGCTAGAAAAGCCGACACGGAATAGTAACATTTATTTAATAGAAGTATACTTAGTTTATTTCTATTCTATTCTATTCAAATATATAGCAAGTACCGTCAGCAAAAGAATTAGGTAGATATAATACATGCAACCATAATATTCTTTCCACCATGTACGCATTATCTACTACTTACTGACGATTATAATTAACACTGACAGAAAAAGAGCGGTGTTATAAGTTTGACTGTCTGTGGCATCATAGCTCCTAAATGGATGAACCGATTTTGATTTAGTTTTTTACGGTTCCGTACCCAAAGGGTAAAAACGGTACCCTATTACTAAGACTTCGCGGTCCGTCTGTCTGTCTGTCACCAAGACAGACAGACAGCTAGACAGCTGAAATTTTCACAGATGATGTATTTCTATTGCTGCTATAACAAAAAAAATACTAAAAACAGGGTAAAATAAATATTTAAATGGGGCTCCTATACAACAAACCTATTTTTTTGCCGGTTTTTGAGATAATGGTACGGAACCCTTCGTGCGCGAGTCCGACTCGCACTTGGCCGGTTTTTTTTTGTTTGAAAGTTGAATTTGTCGAGAGTCTTCGTATGTTTGATTAAAATCGGTTCAGCCGTTTAAAAGTTATCCGCATTTTGCTCTTGCTCTCATTTTGTTTTTTTTTTTGCAAGATATCTTGTTCTAATTATGTGTGTAGATAGATTGTCGATTGAAGCGTTTCTACTACTAGGTATATTTTATGATGTTTAAAAAGAATAAAATAAAATTAAAATAGCCTCCGACCGCTTTTTAAATGTATTTTTTTAAAATTTGGTTTAACTTTTTAGACTGAACATTTATACACCACATTTAAATATTATTAAAATCAACTTACTAACAAGATAGCCGTACATATCTTTCTCATAGACTTGTAGTGCATACCAATTTGCAACGTGATAGTAACGAAGTGGATTGAATGATTGGTACATTTGGTACACCTTCGAAGCAATTTGTCGCAAGGACTTGTGAAATCAATTCGTAGAACGAAGTACTTAATAAATAAATAAATACTTACGTGAGTTAGAAGTTGTTTGTCATTCTTGTCTGCTGTGCCGAGATTCTCCGATAGTTCAGCTAAGTACACTGTTCCTTTACTACTGCCACAGGCCACTAGTAGGCCCTGAAACAGTATTTTTATGTAAATTTACCCTAGTTATGTCGTTGCAAGTGATAAACGCATTATGTGACATTTAAGGTCTCTGCCCACTACAGCGTATCGTACCATGACCGTGCTAGGAACATATCAGACACGAAAAGCAACACGATACGCTCTAATATGCCCATTGAAACGGATCGACGGCATTCTGTGCCCGTATATATAGTAGGAAGTACATATATATTATGCACAGAACGTGTAAGCACCGGCAAAATATGCTCGCCGATCTCCGTGCATTGGTCGGTGACGGAACGGTCAGTGGGAATAGTGTAATACTTTTCTATACCAAGAATATTTTTTTGCCTGCCACGTTCTAAGCACGGTCATGGTATGATACACTGTAGTGGGCATATACCTTTATCACAGACGGGTTTAAAAATATAATTGTCGAGGTGCGCTCTTGAATTGCAACAATAAGTATGTAATAATTATAGTAAATGCAAACAATTTGAAAAAAAAATGACTTTTTGGCTAATTTATACTTACTCCTTCATGAGGTCGCAGACGGAGTAAGGGTTCATCACAAAGCTGTGCTGTCACTAACGGAGCGCTTCTTCTTCGTAACAAATCCCAACAAGAGAGGCAGCCATCCCATTGTGTCACCAGCATCAGTGAGAACCTTCGACAGAAGAAGTAAAGGTAATGTTTATGAATTTTGACTATGGACTTGGCTAATTACTCAATTTGGTAGAAATTGCTTTACAGCCTGCGACCTTATGTAGATACTAATAACGCGAGCGTACTATCATGGAATAGCCAGCACGTTTTTATAGGTTAACTAGCTTCTACCAGCGGCTCCGCCCGCGTTTAAGTCTTAAATTATGCCGAGGGAACATATTACCGGAATAAAAGTATCCTATGTGCGATTCCTGACTATAATCTATCTCTGTGCCAAATTTCATTCAGATCTGTTCAGCCGTTCTGGCGTGAAGAAGTAAGAAACGCACTTACAAACTTTCGCCTGTATAATAATATTATTAGTGTGATTTGCTTTTGCCAGCGTCTTCGCCCGTGTGAATAGCGAAAACTATCCCGAGGGTTCATATTCCCGGCATTTCCCGGGATAAAAAGTATCCTATGAATCTATATCTGTGCCAAATTTCATCCAGATCCGTTCAACCGTTCTGGCGTGAAGTAGTAACAAACATACAAACACACATTCACAAACTTGCGCTTTTATAATATTAGTGTGATGAAAATCAAAGCATTTTAATGAATGCGGCAGGCATTTTTTAACTGTCATGGTATCAGTGAGTCAGAAAATGTAAGCTGCTTGTGTGTTGAAGTGATCGTACCTTATCGGGTTCCAAGCACCATCAGTCAGTTTCGTGCGGTGCGAATAAGTCCACAGTATGGCTGATTCACGGCAGTCTTCGCTCCAAACTCGAGCTGTCCAGTCCCCGACCGTTAGGAAGTTTTTGACGAACGTCGGGTTCCTTTGTAACGCGTACACAGGGCCGAGGTGGGCTTCGTACTGAAAAAAGATTGCGTAGATGCCAATAAGTAAACCAATCCTATACCTTTTAATGTTTTATGGAGGAACTTATTCTGTGGAACTGACCTTTGTGGGAAGCTTTTCAACAGAATTTTTCCCTTTTCGATTACCTCCAATGACTAATCCAGTTTCCGTTCCGACCATAAACCTGCGACAGTAAGATATTTATAATTTTTTTATAGATGTCTTGTCACTTTATAGTCTCGTTGGGAGCAAGTCGACATGCCTAGGATCGATCCCAGAGATTCCCTTTAGCCGCAGTCTGGATTACTGTACAGTTGATAGCAATAAGTTCGCCTCCTCGGCGTCCTATTACTTGGTTGTCGGGGTTAACATGTCTGTTGTCCATCGTTCCAGGGAATACCGACGTGATATTATGCTATAGTTCTCGCCACCCTTCTTGGCCGCCCTGAAGTTGGCTACAATGGCTGCGCAGTAGTAAATCTCATACAAAAACAGCACCTTTTCGTGCCTCGCGCATCCGGTAAATCAACTTCAGGGCGGCCCAGAAGTTTGGCGAGCACTATACCTCGTAATTTATCTATTGTCATTATTTACTTTACCTTGTCGGTATCGTTGGCTCATATTCAAGTGCTGAAATTCCAATAGCGTTATCAATACACTGTGTATCAGTTACCGATTTCACGATATCTATAATCATGGAGTCGGTAGGTTCACTCATATTTCGCGTATCCCACCTGGAATAAAAGTATTCTTGATTTTTTGTGACCGTCTGTATGAATTTTACGTCTAAATGTAATTGAGGATTTAACTGCTTACCATTTAACAACACCATCTGGAGATGCAGAGAAAAATTCTGCTCCAATTTTGGAATTTATAAAGAGTACGTTTCGGGCTATGTCGCGATGTGCAACATGTGGTGGACAAACTCCGGCGGGATCACCGCCTTTCCTTGTATCCCACCAACCGACCTATAACCATATTTCAAACCTGCAGCCGTATTGCGTAAGTGCGCAAAGAAGTTGAACTCTATCCAACCGACCAAATCGGCCAATCACACAAAACGGACGCGTCATTCATCTCGCATGTGATTGGTCGATTTGGTCGGTTGGATAGAGTTTAACTTCTTTGCGCACTTACGCAATAAGGCTGCTGGACTGACTTTCCATTTTTCCTGACATGTGAGCCCATAATCTTAACTTACCTGACCGTTCATCATTCCTCCAATAATAAGATGAGGATCACGAGGATTGTAAATTAGATCCAGTAACGGCTGTGGGGGTTTTATTACAAGCTCGGGTGCATTCGCGTTCTCTGCAAAAACGACCAAAGATCTTTTGATATGTTGGTATTTATTTTTTTAACATAAAATTGGCTGTTTATTCGTAAGAACTGAGTACCAATGTCCCAGATGTAGGAATACTGTGGATTTCTTGAGTTCCTAGTAAGTTCGATATCTGCATGAGCTACTGCTAGTTTAGCTCCCCCATCAGCTTGCCACGATAGTGACCGTATGGGTCGCCTTCCTTCCGGTTCTCGGTACACATTGACCGTGTGACAACCGCTGTTCTCTACTGGTGGAATCGTCGGCAGTTCTGTACAATAGGTTTCATACATATCTACTGCATTATTTTGGAGTATATTGTGTTCCATGCTCTGTGGAATAAAAGTGTCGCTTTTGGATAAGATGGTTTAGCTGAGTGGTGCCGATCCATGCGTCATGGTCGTGCACGGGCGCCATCAGTTGGGATTGGTCATAACTTTGCTGCCTCGGCCTGTTATTGTATTTTTTTTTAAATTATTTGTTACTCTAGCAAGTAGCAATTACTTGTTACTCTGTAAGCTAAAAGCTTAAGCGTGCACGTCTTTTTGCATTGTTCTCACATATATGTATTTTTTCAACAAGAATGATGTAACCAAAAAAAATTAATTAAAACTGATGGAAAAGTGTGTCCGTGGAGTTTCTTGCAAATTCTTCTCCATTGAGCCCTACTGACGCTTGCGAATTTACAACTAGAGCCATATTTTTTTTTGTTTGACAATTCAAAAGTACCTAGGTTTATTTGTCATAAACTATTTGATTTTTGATTTTATACTTGTTTGATGACTGGCTATTGTAGATTTGATGAGGTCTTAAACACTTACATGTCCCAAGTGCATGACAGCATGAACATATGCGTCATCCTTTTCAATTTTGCGTCGATACCTCTGCGTTGCTTCAGGGTCATTCATATTGATGTCTTTCGGCCATCCCCCTTCAACATGGCTCACACCGGAACTTGTGTATTCAGCTCTGATATTGATAAGTAATGATGTAAGAAATATGTATCCTTGCTTCTGCTTGACCTTACAATACTCGATAAGTGGAAGCCAGTACATACGAGTAATATTTTGGAATAACAGAGCGTAGATAGGTTGCTGATAGGTAAGGTCATAAGGTCGGGCTCCGAAACCAGTAAAATATTGAAATTTTAACCTTTCGGCAGGTTCAAAACCTTATCTATGACAGCAGTAAAAACATCGTCGAGTATATTGAAAGCATTATAGTCATTGTTTGTGTTCGCCATGAAAATATCTCTTCGCTTACACAAACATCTAATTAACTTACCTGACGGAGTTAACCCAGTGTTCAGACATAGTGCCTGTATTCTGGATAGCAACGTTCACTGGATTTCGAAGAATGTAGTCAGGATAAAATGCAGGATTATTAGGAATGCTCACTATCATTTCCGGGCCATGATCTTCAAACAAAGTCTGTTTTCCAAATTCTTTCCTACGCATTTTGTATTCATAAACAAGTTCAATTTTTTCCGGCTTCTCCATGATTGTAAGTTCAGTTCGAGCAAAGAAAGTTCACTAAGATAGCCTTTGTTAGATCGATAAACATACGGAGTTACCTCGGCGATATGCTAATGTATGGTCTTCAAAACAATCAATTAATTTTTAACAATATTGCGTCTTTTATTTTGAATAAGTGAATAGATAAGGTCTTGATTCACATAATACAGACGGTAATGAACTTTTGTAAATAAAGCTATTTCCTATCTGTTCAAGTAGTTAGGTAAGCACTAAATCAATTCATACATAATAATTATTTATTTAGTACTTTTTAAACAAATCAATTTAATAAATGTTCAAGTAATTTAATAGAGAGGTATTGGGTCAGCCTGCGTGGCTCGTCTTAGAGCCAGTACTATAAGGCGCGGTGGCGATGCTGCCAGTTTGACGGTGCATTGCTCTAGGAGAATAGACCAACGTACTGCTCCTCGATACTCAGCTGGCATGGTCTTCAACTGCTCAATCTACAAATTAATATAAAAACTATTATTTTTACGCAGTCATAAGTCTTCTAAACCCCTTTGATGATGGCTAATGCTACTGTCAGTTGGATTCTTTGGGACTGCCTCGAGAAGAGGGGGCCTCCAACTTAATAACAAAATTTGTAGGTGTGCTATTTACAGAATATCCCAACGTGTCTTCCAGAACATTGACAGGGAGTCGAGCATGCAGCTCTCCAGTGTGGTCAGCGAAGCGCACTCGGATGTTATCTTCAGTGCTATTATCCCTGCAAAGTGCAAAACAACCAACGTTCAAAATTGACACATATAATTGTCTGTAATTGCTAAGTAGTCGAACGCGTGTACGATGCATACAAAGTATCGAGTTCGTCCAGATCGAAATGCGTAAGCAGTGCATGTAGTGACGCACAGAATGGTGCGCCGCCTGCGACTCGGTCGCGGACTTGTGTCACGGACGCGGCGCATGAACGCTCGCCGCTCCACGCTGCCCAGGCTGCAGCTTCGCCACCACCTGTTTGGATAATGAACTAAAAAAAATATAAATGATCACAAGACTGACAAATATACAGTCAGACAGACAGTTAAACCAAACCAGCTAAGCTACCAAACGATTTACCCAAGTCTGTGAACAGAAAATGGTTTAATGGTAGGGGAATTTACAACAGCCAAAATCTTAGAAAAATTTGCAAACTCACCAGAGTTTGCATATTTATTTATTTACCTAGTAATTGCAAGATTATTAGTATACGGCCATACCTACTAATTTTAGAATCACGACATAATATGTGATGCAATATCAATTTGTTTACTACTGAAACTAAATTGAATCATTCATGAGAAATTCTGAATAAATATTGCAACATTGTTTACTAAAAAGGTGTGCCTGGCTTATCAAAAAGATAAACACCCGAAAAATATAGCTGCTATGTTGATGCTCGTCATTTGGCGTATCGGTCAGTCTCAGTTAATCGCTAAAGTTAGAACTGTGACTCACGCGCCGTTGCTTGGTTACGTATGTGCAGTCTTAGGGCCTCGGCGTCTGCTGTGTGCGGTTGATGTGTTATCACAGTTTTCGCACACACTTGCACACTAACCGCCCTACCTCGCCAGGATACTCGAGCATCTGCTATGAACAAAACGCTCTCTAATGGGCGCCATTCTTCTGCCCTGTAGAGGAACGATAAAGGTTTTTAGCAACGAATAAAAAGGTAATTAAAAGGATTATTTATTACTTCCCTTATGGCGACCCACTGACCCTTCGTTGGATAGTTGAGCTTTTACTCATCTACTTATTAGTAGTATCTTGGTCATTGGCACAGGATGTGTCGGGTCTGATTCTGCGCTGCTGTTACAGGAATATGTCCTTATTTTAACGATACGTTTATATAACCTTTGATAAAGTTCTGAGTTGATATCCAAGCGTCAGGGCCCATGGATCCTTATGTAATCACCCGTGGACTAAAGGAGTTATTGTTTTTTTACCAAATACCTAAGTATATGAATCAAAACCTTTGGATAGTGTCGATGTCAAATAGGTCCAAGGTCATGGCAGCAGGTGTTGTGTTATCCATGATCTCGACACCGCGAACTGACATGTCGACACCTATGAATTAAAAAATAAACGGTGAAATTTAAAATCACTATGTGTCAAGGATGTTTCGAAAAGTGTACGTTTCCATACCAGCTTTAGTTGTTATGCTTTTCGCAGGTTTTACTGTTTTCACAACTACCAGCAAATCGACGTAAACGTTGTTACTTTCTTCTGTAAGGCAAATATAAAAGAAGTTGAGAACAGTTAGTACCTATCATCTCAGCCAATAGTCCCACTGCAGGGACACAGGCCTCCTCTGAGAGAGGGAATGAGCCGTAATCCACCACGCGGATCCAGTGCGGGTTGGTGGATACTGGATGTTACATGTCTTCGAATTTGTGGTTCCAGTGCATGCCGGTTTCCTCACGATGTTTTCCTAAACTTCGCCGTATTGAGAACAGTGCATGGTAACTAAATAATTTATACAATTTATATACACCTGCTTGGGTTCGAACTCACGACCGTTTCACCTTGTAAGTCGCGGCCGTTACCACTGGGTCACCACTGCGCTGCAGTTTGTATTTTTGTCAGTTAATTCGATGCTTTTGGTACCTAAGTTTTTTGGTACTTTCCTCAGAAAACTTGATAATTAGGTGAAAAATGCAGCTGCTACAAATAATGAGCCTTCATAAACAAGAAACAGGTAAAAAGGAACGCACCTGGCAGTTTCAATACTTCAGCAAGCCCGTAATATCCAGAGGATTGTTTGGTAGGTATGTGGAGGAGTGGCAAGTAGAGGGAAAAAGCGTCGCCACTGTGGATGCTTACATCCGACATGCCTTCATTGACGGTTAAGTAGAACGGTGAGGTCACCTTTCGAGAGAAAAAGAAGATACGAAAATAAGTATATCACTTTCCCAGAAATCGTTTCACTCCAAGACCAAGAAAGCAGAAGTTAAAAACCGGCCAAGTGCGAGTCGGACTCGCGCTTTCCGTACCATTATCGCAAAAAACGGCAAAAATATGTCACGTTTGTTGTATGGGATTGACACACTTAAATATTTATTTTATTCTGTTTTTAGTATTTGTTGTTATAGCGGCAACAGAAATACATCATCTGTGAACATTTCAACTGTCTAGCTATCACAGTTTATGAGATACATCCTGGTGTATCTCTTAAACTGCTGATGACAGATGGACAGTGAAGTCTTAGTAATAGGGTCCCGTTTTTACCCTTTGGATACGGAACCCGAAGAATTAAAAGCAAGTAATAATGAAAAAAATCTCACTTGGGGTCTGTATATTTCGTTATCACCTGTTTTAACGCCAATCTTTGGAGACGTAATTTCTACTGTGAAATTAGTTTTGGTAAGTAAACAGCTGTTATGTTAAAAATTATTATTTTAAAATTGATGACTACTTTGATAAAATGATAGGTCCTTACCAACATCGCCTACTAAAAATCTTTCGTGAAAAGTTAGAACAAAGTATTCGGAACCCCAAACATCAACATTGATTGTATCCACATCAGAGTCTCTTATTGTGAAGGATGTAACTCCTCTTGATTCACCATTTTTCTTCTTGGATCCTATAGTTCTAGGACTATTCTTTGCAATAACTATACCAATAATCATAGCATTTTTAATATTCATATTTAAATGGTTTAATCTAACTTTTTGAACTCCCGCCATTTTTGAGAACAATAGAACTGAAGAAAAAAAAATGCACGCCACAAATGACGTCATACTTAAAGTTCTATTCCGTTTCAGTTCACACTTCAGTCATCGTTTCTGGCATCGTTTCTTGAGAGTTCAGTGAAAGAGACCAGTGATCAAGCCAGTGCAGTGCAGTGCCATTACAATTGTATGTCCGAAGATCTTTCTGTTGCATTTCTATCTCATCGTAAAGAGATTTAAATGGCAACACACTGAATACTATCAGTGGCATAGCCACAAATATTAAAAAAAAAAAACAGAAGAAAACGTCAGCGACATATGTCAATGTCAAGTCAAGGAAACCGCCAAAACGAAAAAATTGCTTCGAGTTGTTATCAATTTGTTTCAGTAAAATTGAAGTAATTAATTATAAAAATAAAAGTCTGGGAGAGCCAAAAGGAAGAAGCCTAACAATCATGTTATTTAAAGCGGGATCTAGTTCATCTAAAAATACAAATGCTTTTGAGCCTCTTGAATTGGAAAGGCAAGATGTAGATTACACGGATTGTTCAAAACGGTTTCAAGAAGTGGCGAGAGATTTTTCAAAACAATATGCTCACATTTATTCAGCTAGACTCAATACTTTTAGAAACATTCTGACTCCAATAGTCATGAAAAAGTGGTCGAATCGGCATAAGATTTTAAAACTGTGTGAGCTTCGTGATAAAGGTACAACTTGCATTATAATTGGAACCCTATTCAAGTTTCAAGAATTAAAACCTAGTATCCTGAAAGAATTGTCAGATCAATTGGAAATCATACCACAAGCTCCTAGGTAGGTTTAAACATAGGTCAAAACATGCTACATTGAAAACAAGGATTTATTTTTTACAAAGTTATTTGTTTCAGGACTCATTTTGTACATGATTCAGACAGCTTAGTGTTAGAAGATGAGCTGCAAAGAATTAAACTAGTTGGAGAATGTATTGATGTCCACCATGTTGTGACAGGTGTAGTTTGTGCTTTGCTCGGTATGTTTATCATTGCATCCAGTATTTACTTTTATCTATATTTTTAACAACCACTTGCATTATCTTTTTTTGTTAATTACAGAAAAAACTAATTCTCTACTGTATTCAACTAATTATTTGTTTAAATCTTTAGAGATCATTCAATTCTTTGAAAACAACATAACAAGTTTATGAATTTTGGAAGTAAAACAACTGCTAAATTCTCAGTATTTTACAAATTGAATCTTGCACTAGTGTTTCTTAATTGGTATGCTTTTTCAGGTTCTGAGGATGAAGATGGAATATTTACAATTAAGGATGTGTGCTGGGCTGGCTGCGGTATTCAAAAACCATTACCAAAATTGAGTGCAGATAGGTATGCCACAGGCCTTTTTTAATTTCTTGATATAAATAGGTTGAAACATATTTAACATCTCTGCTATAATTGGAAGGCCATTCCAGTCTCTTCTGAAGACAAGTATGTGTATATTTTTGCAGATACATAGTTCTTATGTCTGGATTAAATACATCAAGAACAGCAGAACACATGTTCTCAATGCATCTGCTAATGGAATGGTTGTCTGGACTGTCGGGCACTTCAGAATATCAGGAGGAAGTTTCAAAGATTGTCAGGGTTATAGTGGCTGGTAAGGATGCCCTTTGTATTAAAAAATAACAGCAAAAGTGCAGAAGGTTTAAAATTGGAACCCAGAGTAAGGCTATTTATAATTTTTCAGGTGGAGTATTAGCAAGTCACACAAATGAGAGTGGTGTGAATGAGACTGAATTCATTGCTGCAGTGGAATTGATGGACTCTTTAGCAGCGGCAGTCAGTGCTGTTGCACCCCTGGACCTTATGCCCAGCAGTAAAGATCCAACTGGAATAATGTTGCCACAGAAACCTTTTCATTATTGTTAGTTCATTTTTACAGGATAACTTTACAAAAAATATTATTGAATGTATTAGTAATAATTTGTTCTGTTTTTCAGGTTTATTCCCCAAAGCTATTGAGTACAAATCATTCAATCGCGTCACTAATCCCTATGAATGTGAAATTGGAGGTGTGTATTGGTATTTTACAAACTTTTAATACTTTGTGCACACAGAAATATCATGTGGGTTTATAATTAATGTTTACTTTTAGGTTTCACATGTTTGGGTACATCAGGTGAACCCATAAAAGATATCATGAGATACAGTAAGCTAGATGACACATTGGAAGTAATGAAGAAAACTCTGCTGTGGAGAAATATTGCTCCAACATGTCCTGACACCATACCATGCACCCCTTGCACTGAAACAGATCCATTTATTATTTATAATTGTCCGGCTATATATTTTAGCGGTAACTCTGCTGAATTTGCCACTGATCTTTATGAAGGTATTATGATTTATGATGCTTATTTAAATATGAAAATAATGCTATTCAATGGAAACAATGTAATAAGCTAACGTTTTTTTTTTAGGAGAAAATGGGCAGCGCACCAGGCTAGTGTGCATACCAAACTTCTGTGATTCAACTACTGTAGCTCTAGTCAACTTGTCGAATTTGGAATGTTATAGCATGAAATTTTCATAAGATCATTGTGTTACTTTTGAAATAAAATAATAAATTGCTATTTGATAAGATTACATTATTTTAGTATACCCAAAAATTAAAATGGTTTCAAAGAGAATGCAAAGTATTTATACATCAAGACCTGGCGGGTTTAAAGTGAGTGAACTACAAACTGTGTCCTAACTCGAGGTATGTACAGTTAAGGGCCAAAATTGACGGAGATATGCGTGAACATACACAAAAAAGAGAAACATAATGTCAAACTTGGAACCTCCTCCTTTTTGGTAAGTCTGTTAAAAATATCCCAGGCATTTTTTTACCCGACTGCCGAAGGAGGGTAATGTGTTTATCAGTCTATGTATGTGTGTTTGTTCCTATGTGGCGTTCTAGAGACCAAACGCGTTGGCCGATTTTGATGATTCTTACGTCAATCGATTCGTTTTAACCTTGCGAGTTTCACTGACATACATAATCGCGAGCTGGCTGAACACAACCAGATGTATCCTCCGACTGCACAGCATGATTTTCTTCTTGGTTACGTCATTTTAGTTCGGTAACGCTGTCGGGTTTTTTGATTTTTCTAAACTTTCTTTTTTCAGTTGAATCTTTATATGACGGCGTCAAAACCCAAATACAAGATAAGTTCTGATAAATCATGATGTGCGCAGCGCGCGTGCGTCTGCGCTCACCGCCTGCAGAAGCGCGACTTTCCAGTACAATATGATGCAAGCAATCATGCAACAAGCGACTACACGGTTTTAAACCAACTGGTTAGCAACGCACGTCTTTCTACCAAGGGCGTTTAAAAGTCATACTAAATTTGGTTTCAAACCACTGTCTACACGGTTTAAAACGGCCGCATCAAACCAAGGTGACCTTGGTTTTTAGTTGGGTTTTAAACCGTGTAGCACGGGCTTTACAGTCTTGGTGTTCGTCTTAGATAAGGTGTTCGTGAACAAATATCTATACTTGCAACACAGAATGTGTAGGTCAAGTGCTCGTTTCTGTTGGCGCGGGCCGCACGAAATTCAAACATAATAATATGGCGTTGTATGACAGTGTTTACGGAGAAGCGATTTTACACGCGGTTGTTTGAGATGCAGGCGGAGCCTCCTCTCCGTAAGCAGAAAAAACGGTCGACGTTAGTTACGCGAGACGCATTGGAGAACGCGCTGCGGGACGCCCCGCGTCTCCAGAAACAAGGCCTAAAATCTAAAATGTGTAATTGTGATTTTCATATACAACATTTTTACAACTGTAGGCATATTTTTATTTGTTATGTAAAATCAATTAATTCTTTATTTTCGTATAAAATAAACATTTTGTAAAATAATGAGATATTAATCTATGCAATAAAAAGCTTCTATTGCGTCACTGTGGACTATCTACATAGGGGGCGCTACTGTCTAAGAAATATATTTTTCCGCTTGGCAACTTTGCAGCCCTCCCGCCAGCTTGCTTCCCTCCCTCTGGCTGGCCTTCCCTCCTTCTCTATTACTCATCAATGGCTCAAAACTAGTAGACGTGTTTAATTTGTTTTTCCGTGCTAATATTGCGTTCACGATGGGTTATTAGTACCTAAAGTTTGCACACCTGCGTGTGCCGTCACACGTAATTAAAAATGTTGTAAGTATATGTTTATTTTTATAAAAGTTTTATTTTGGTCCTAATGCTATGGACGAGGTTTTCCCATATTGCTTGACCCACTGCTTTCCAGGTTCCTATCAAATAACACTAATAAAAGGGTACAATAGTTTGTATTTTGACGTCTTATCATTCATGTACTTGTTTGTTTATAACACAAGCGTGTTCTTTTTTCTTTCACGAATATTGACATAGTTTTTGTTGAGTGATCGACATCGAGTCCGCTTTCACCAAGAAGCAAGTTGCGCGGGAGATTTATCATTACGACATTCCAAACAAATGCCAAGCGGTTTACAATCTCATTATGCATGCTTGTAGTTGTAGCACACGCGCTAGCAGGTCACCAGTTCATAACATCACATTACAGTTATCAGCAATTTTGCAGCAACTATGTAAATCCCATTATCCATTGTAATTTTGCACCTTTTCTCAAGTTGCAGTGAAATTATTGCATTAAACTGTCTTAATTAGTTTTCTTTGAGCTTTAAATATATCTAAATCTATCGCTAATCAGTAACAAAATGTTACCATTGCAATCTGCCAATTAATTTGCTCTTTCCTTGTTTAATAACTGTCTGATTGATAAGTATTTTTTATTCACAATTGCTTCTACAACAGATTTCCTTTCTTTTTAAAACTGATTAGGAGTAGAAGTAATGGATTAATTAAATTGTTATCTCTTAAACCATAAAGAGGCCATAAGTTCGTCTGTCAGTGAATTACTCAGCAATGATTCAATGTCTCATTGTAGCTTAGTTACATGGGTGAATTTAATTTTTATATGTAAATAAAACTCATGCTTTATTCATAAGCTTGTCAAAGTTAAGGGAGAAATAGAATTTATGGTATTTGCATTGTATTGTATCTATAAAAGGAAGAAAGAAGTATGTAAGGATTGTAGCAGGTGGCATTCTGTAATTTCTGCCTACCTCCATGGGAGCTGATAGCTTGTGTATGTATGTATTGTACCTATATCGGTCAGGGGGTGACCATAAGCTCTTAGAGTAAGGTTATTTTGATTGTGCGTAAGGGACAGATGTGTAGAAGTCATATATATAGCCCTGTGATGTCAACTTCCATGACCAAGTATTAAGTCAAATATATTTTTGAAGTATGTTGTCAAAACACAATATGTTGCGTTATTGTTTCTTTGTTGAGGCAAATCCATTGAATAAAAACAGAATTTTGTAAACATACATCTGCTAGCAATCACTGGAACATAAATAGTATTAAAAAAAAGGTTGTTTGTAGATTCTGCTCGTCATACATAATTGATTATCATGTTTTTATAGTCATTAACATATAACTCATCTACACTAATATTATAAAGAGAAGATATTTGTAAGTTTGTTTGTAATGGATAAACTTAAAAACTTCTTAACCCATTTTGAAAATTCTTTCACCAGTGGGTAACTACATTATTCCTGAGTAGCGTAGGCTATTTTTTATCCTGAAAACGGGTACTGTGGTGTGGGCCATGGGATCGAAGTCGCGAGGAAAAGCTAGTCTACTATAAATGTATGTGTACTTCAGTCAGCTTGCCGAGGGCATTAGTCACCCACTTGATTGGGATGTTACATTGAATTGCTCAATGTTGGCCAATTATATTGAGTTACATTGCAAGAATACACATGTACATTTCTACTAACAAAGATACACATACTTATAAAAAAGACATAATTAAAAAAAAGGTTGGTATATCATTCATTATCATTATACAATGAAAAAATTAAATACTAGGAAGTATTTAATATTTCCAATGAATATTGTATATCATCTTTTTAGATTAATAGCAATTTAATAATTATCATGCATTTGACCCTACTATCATTGTGTTTGTTTCAAATAATGTGCCATACATAAACCAAATAAATAATATTCTGTGGCCATAAAAGTAAAGCTTATCTGTCCAGACATTTTTATCTGTATTTATGAATTGTTGTTTTATAAGTTGAGAATAGAAGTAGATCTTTCCTCAAATCCATGAATATCTGGTCAAATATTTTGAAATACCCGCGAAATTATATCCTGGAATTTATAGCAACTATAGTCCTCCTTCTTGTCCGTCCTGAATTTGGCTACAATAACTGCGCAGTAGTAAATCTCATACAAAAATATCACCGTTTCGTGCCTTGCGCATCGAAAAGCTAACTTCAGGGCGGGACAGTTCAACAACTGTCGAACTATATTTTTCACGCGTAAATTACAATTAATATACACTTTAAAAACATTATTTTATTATAAGTATAACTATTTATTCAACTTTCACGGCGCGCGGCGTTTGAAAACAGGCACCTATTTTATAGCATTGCAAAACTTTGCGCAATCATGGTTTGTTCATGTTGAAAGTCAATGCAATCAACTATTGAGACATGTAATGTAAGACGAAATATTCTGTACGTGAGTGGTGCTACACCGATATTCGTAAATTGTCCATTATTAAAGCTATTTTCAACTTTATTTCTAAAGGTATAAGAGTCAATGAAATAGGTGCAGTAGTAACGCCGCTATCATTAGTGACGTCAATGGCTTCTATTATGTACGGCTATGAGCTTACAATACCAATGAATTTATGTAGTACTATATCTTAATGTATATGCCCATAAGTACGTATTCTGCCCCTTTATCAGTTTAATGTCTGTTAGTAGTAAATAAAAAAAATCTTCATTCACTATACAGGATCGATACATACCTACATTTTATGGGATGTTTGATTAGATACAATATCAGGTGGTTACGTAGTCATAGATAGCTATAATATATTACTTAATGTTCCTGTGTAAAAGCATATTTGTTATGCTCATAGATAGATGAAATGTTAGTAACATTCCAGTTGTTGTATTTAGCATAAGTATAACGGGTTTGCTTGCTGTGTTGACCAGTCATACACAACACTCGCAACATGCGAGCATACGGTAAAAAACACACTGCCGTAAGAAGTAAAAAATACAGGCAGTCTATTAGTCATAATGTCATGAATAATTATAATAAAAAATATAATATATAAAAACGCCAATAAATAAAGTCGAGCTTCAATCCAAACAATATTTTGTTTTGCGAGGCCCTGCCAATGCTAAGGCATTTTGCAAAAAAACCGTTTAAGTGCGAGTCGGACTCGCGCACCAAGGTTTCCGTACCATTTTCGCAAAAAACGGCATTAAAATCACATTTTTTGTATGGGAGCCCCACTTAAATATTTAGGTATTTCATTCTGTTTTTAGTATTTGTTGTTATAGCGCCAACAGAAATACGTCATCTGTGAAAATTTTAACTGCCTAGCTCATCACAGTTCATGAGATACAGCCTGGTGACGGACGGACAGACAGACGGATTGTGGAGTCTTAGTAGTCTTAGGGTCCCGTTTTTAACCTTTTGGTTACGGAACCCTAAAAAGAAATATAGCATAAACATGTATAGACGACATCATACAATTGACGTAAATTGCCATAATTGTGGCTCGTTAATAGAATTGATTGTTGAATGTAGAGGAAAATAAGAACAATTCACTATTTACCATGAAATCCAAAGCATAGGTGGGGAATCCCCTTACTACAAGTCTACTTTGTGAAGTATTAAACAATTGATTAAAGGATTGGAAACGGTAATCTGATTTTATCAGTATAGTAACAACAATGTTTAAACACATTTGATTTATTATGATAATGTTATCCTTTGTGTTCACATTTTACCTAAACTTAACATCACAATAGAAGCTGTTTTTGGTAACATTAACAATATGGCTAAAATAAGATCTTGCATGGGAATGTGTTTACATTACTGCCATTGCTGTGCATGAGTACAATGGTGTATCTTTATTTACATATGCTCAAATTATCTGACTCAAATGGTAATAAATACTGACTGCTGACTGACACAAAATACATTTTCTCTGTTTTAAGAAGGTAAGGGCTATATCATGTACTGTTGTAGGGTTTTAATAAATGGTATCAAGGTGGTAGTCAAACATTCACAACACATAGTCATTTGTAACTGTAAATAAAATAGTTATGTAGTATTCGCCGAGAAATAAATAAATATTTGAAATACATACGTACAACTAAGTTAAGTAAGACTGTATGTAATGCTACATGATAAATAAATCTTTAATTCAGACAGATTGAAACAGTTTTTTTTATGCAAAAAATATTATTATTTATTAGGTATATACTTTTTAAAATATGTAGTAGTTATGATAATATGTTCTTATTTGTATTGTGTGTTATTTTCAGTGCCGCCATGGCGCCCTCACCGGACAGCTTCGTCCTTCGACAACAAACACCACCATTATCATCTGACTCTGATCTCGCTGCACTTGTTTTTAGTTCTGTGGTAAGTTTTGTTTTTATTGGTAATACTTTTTCATTGCTGCTCCCTCGATGGCCCATTGATAACAGCCGCGACTTACAAGTTGTAGGTCGTGGGTTCAAACCCAGGCAGGCGCTTTTGTGTAAATTATTTCATCACCTCTGATCTCAAAACGGTGAAGGAAAACATCGTGAGGAAACCGGCATGTCCTAGAACTAAAAATTCGAAGACATGTGACGTCTACCAACCCGCACTGAGTTCGCCTAGTGGATTACTGGCCATTCCCTTTCACAGAGAGGAGGCCTGTGTCCCATCAGTGGGAACATTAGGCTGATGATGACTTTTTCATTCACATTGACTAAACTAGAGATAAGTCCAACAATCAATAATACTATGTACCACAACATTCTTTTTCATTCATCTATGTGTTACAAATAAATATATTATAATTTGAACATTTCAACAGTATAAAGTGTATGATTGCTTTAGTCAAAGGTTTGAGGTCCTATGTGAGATGTCCTTAACTTTTATCGCCGACGATTTCATTCGAAATATCTGACAAGTAGCAGCTATAGTATATTAATATTAAATTAAACATTTTCAGAGTTTGCATCGCTCCAAGAATGAGTGCCAGTTTTTGGGATCAGTCGCCGGCTTCGGCCGGCTCCCTTCTTACTAATGAAGAGTGCTTCATCCTGCTCGATGCCGACATCGAACAGCTCTTTAACAACAATGATGGTACGTATTATAGACGCTGCTTTATAGCCGGTTCACACATTTCATTCTGTGCACACAAATGTGCAGATTTCTCTATGCAAGAACTTCAAACTTAATATGCAACATTTTATTTATATAGTTAATTTATGTGCCCCAAGCATGTGGACCGGTTATTAGGATAAACGTTCAAAACAACAGCACCGGCGCGGCCGGTACATAATTACACCGCATTTAAGTTCGGCAGACATAGTAATATGTGAAGCCGCTTTATGGCAGCGTGCCAAAACTCCTTTAAAGAATTTTGTCACGATTTCCTGCTCACACCGAAGCGATCACGAGAACGCAGTCGAAGTTTAACGAACTCGCTCGAAGTAGCTCTATACAGAGATAAAGCAGGGAATTAGTTAACTTGGTAAAAGAATATTTTTCTCTGGTCTGATGTAAAACAATCTCTACATTTCGGCATTAAAGACGCTCTGTGTTCGTTAGAGCACGATACATCCGATAAATTGAGTTGTTTCGATCAACCAACTTACGCACGTGATCAGTTATCGTCCTCGTAGTCAACGGGACAATGTGAGGCAAATGAAAATCAGAAGAAAAAGTGATTAGTTCACAAATTTTTACATAGATGGCGCGAGTATCAACACGAGAATATTAATAGAGTTGGTAAAGATTGTCGTAGCTAAGTAAATTATAGGGATCAATCGAATTTACAAATCCGTGATTAGACCTGTCGTGCTGTATGGATCAGAATGAATCAACACGAGAATATAAATAGAGTTGGTAAAAATTGTCTTAGCAAAGTATATTATAGAGGTCAATCGAATTTACAAATCCGTGATTAGACCTGTCGTGCTGTATGGATCAGAATGAATCAACACGAGAATATAAATAGAGTTGGTAAAAATTGTCTTAGCAAAGTATATTATAGAGGTCAATCGAATTTACAAATCCGTGATTAGACCTGTCGTGCTGTATGGATCGTAATGTTGGGCTGTAAAAAAGATGGATGACAAGTAAATAGAGTTGGTAAAGATTGTCGTAGCTAAGTAAATTATAGGGATCAATCGAATTTACAAATCCGTGATTAGACCTGTCGTGCTGTATGGACCAGAATGAATCAACACGAGAATGTAAATAGAGTTGGTAAAAATTGACTTACCAAAGTAAAAAAAAAGTAAAATTATAGGCGTAAATCGAATTTACAAATCCGTGATTAGACCTGTCGTGCTGTATAGATCGTAATGTTGGGCTGTAAAAAAGATGGATGACAAGAGATTGCAAGTAGCAGAGATGAGAATTTTGGGATAGATGTGCGGTGTGACAAGAATAGATAAAGTGAGGAAGATGATGATGAATCGAAAGGCAACGCGGTAACATGATAGTCAATCTAAATTGCATACCAACAATGTTGCTCCATGACACGACACGTGATGACGCCAACCCCCCTAGCCAAGTTACAAACGTTTCCTATCGAATCTCTTTCTACAATCGTTAACGCCTTCTACTTGTATGGTCTGACTACTTGACTTAACGTTCAGATGTGTCATTCCCATAAATTTATTCGTTTTCTACTAGCGTTATTGATTGTCGATTGTCAATTTGACTACAGGTACTGGTTGCTGGATAGAATGGGACAGAATGTTTTTTTTTTATTATAGATAGGCTCGCGCTTGACCACTATATCACCTATGTTATGTATTTAAACAAAAGTTGCTAGACGCCCTAAGAACAAACGTTGACTAAAATTGTTCCACACATGAAAGGAAGAAGTGGTTTTTTGTTGTTGAAAATTATTATTGTATTCTTGAATTTCTAACAACAAATTGTTGGCAACATGTTAAAGAGTTGCCAGTCTTCATGCTCACATACGAGTGGAAGGAAATAAATATTCAAATTATTTGCCGCACATTTTAACAAAGTGGTTATCAAAATGCACACACGCTTGAATTGTAGCGTAGCGAAAGTCAGTATTTTTTTTACTGTAGTAGTTTTTACCATTAAGCGCCACTTTTGCACGTCGATTTCGTCTTCGAACGACGAAGAAAAAAATTGATTCCACTGTCCATTCGCAAAGGTATATTGTAATGGAGAAGAACGGACAAGAAACTCCACAATTAATCTTTAAAAAACAATGTTTAAAATATTTACATACATACATTAATTCATATACGTGAGGACGATGCACCTAGTATAATACTACTATAGGTATGAAATTTTATAAGCACTAACAGATGAATTCATTCATTTAATCAATAGGAACATGGTGCTTACACACTACACAAATATTGCAAACATGGTTAAATTACGGCGATGCGCCATCGGTACATGGTGGACATCCCACCCATACGCACTAAACGTTTTGAGAATACTTTTATTATGCGTACAGCTAAGGAGTGGAATTCCCTGCCGGGGTCTGTTTCCCGATAGCTACAATCGAGGGGTCTTTAAGTCAAGAGTGAATAGGTAACTTCTAGGCAAGCATGCTCCATCGTCGACCAGATCATCGCTTACCATCAGGTGAGATAGTGGTCAATCGCAAGACTATAATTGAAAACCTAATTCAATAACAATGGAACAGTGACTGAGTCAATTTCTTTATTATGAATTTAAAAATCAACCAGTTTGATTTTGTCTACACTAAAGATTGTCCTATGGAGCAGGACATATGTTTCCAAGCATTCTTATCTTGAATATAATCATCTAATTTGTAATATGCTTGTTTACAAAGTGTGCTTTTAACAAAAGCTTTTTAAATTAATTTTAATATATACTGTATACAAGTAAACATTTTATATTTTATGCCTGACCTACATAATCCTATTCTTTGAATTTGCTTTTGAATTTGGAGAGCAGTGGTGGCCGCGACTTACAAGTTGTAGGTCGTGGGTTCGAACCCAGGCTGGCGCTTTACTTTGTGTAAATTATTTCATCACCACTGCTCTCAAAAACGGTGAAGGAAAACATCGTGAGGAAGCCGGCATGTCCTAGAACCAAAAATTCGAAGACAAGTGACATCCACCAACCCGCACTGGGCCCGCGTGGTGGATTACGGCCCATTCCCTCTCACAGAGAGGAGGCCTGTGTCCCAGCAGTGGGAACATTAATAGGCTGATGATGTGAATTTGCTTTCTATGCAGCAACAGAATAAAATAATGTAACAATATGTTTTTTTGAAACGAAATGGGACATTTTATTATACAATGTTAAAGAAGCACATTTCTGTGAAATTAGTTTGATTCATAGCGTGTTTTTCGAAACCACTATATAACTATAAATTTTGTAGTTTTTGTATATGCATGAAAATGCTTTATTTTTCATTCAAGTTGCATAATTATTATTGTGTAATGTAATTAATCATGGATATAATTTGCCCTCTATACTCATGCACCATTATCTCTATTCGAACCTTTTATGGTGCTTTCAAGTAAAAATGGTGACAGAATTAATTGTTTCGAATTCTTAGTTTGTTAACAGGATAATAAGTTGTTTATTCAGACTTACTTGCGTTAACCACATTGTATGGTACACGTAAACATGCGTTAGTCATGTTTCGAATAATTGTAAGAAAATTGTTTCGAAAAGTGTTTTATTAGTTTTAAAATGGCGTATTCTAGAATCATATAGTCAAAGCTCAACAGAGTCCAGCTCAGCAGTACCACAGATAATATAATACTAGCATACAGATGCCTCATCCCATACAAAGAAACCGTGCCGACGTAACTAGCGTTTTTCGTCTGATTAAGATGATTATTTTTATAAGCACTTCGATCGCGTTCGGTTTCTTTCCACGGCTATAGATGGTGTTAGCAGCGACTTGCAAGTATTAGGGTTTTCTCGGTTCGTGACAATTTCTTTCTTTAAATACAGTGACGATTTGTAGAACAAATATTATAGTATATATATATTTTTGCACGTTTTTACAGTTTCATTGTACCAAAATGTGTTAGAGAAATTTAAAATCGCGCCATCTATTGGAATCAATTTTAAATGATCCGTTTAAATAATCTTTGAAATTTGAATTAAGAGCCCAATCACACTAATATTATAAAGGCGAAAGTTTGTTGTGTGTTTGTATGTTTGTTACTTCTTCACGCTCAAACTACTAGATTGATTTGGATGAAATTTGCCACAGATTTAGATTATAGTCAGGAATAGCCCTGGATAATTTTCGACATTCACGCGAACGAAGCCGCTGGCAGAAGCTAGTATTCCATAATTTTGTGCTTAGGAGATTTGATTAAACAAGAACATACAATTTATATGATCAATTATAGAAAATGTTAATTTCACACACAATTCAATAAAAAATCGATGCATATCACGCCATCTAGTGACAATTATTTGAAACAAATTTTCTTTGTTAGCGCTGGGACCCCATGGCAGTACTTTACGTACGGCTTTGGCCTTCTGGTATTGCTTGTCTGAAAACAATTTTGTGCACACTGCTGATGCAACGACAGATAAATGTAATTAATGTCTAATCTGTTGCCAACAGAGATAATTATAACTTAAATCTTCTTAATGTACTGTTTATTTCCATGACCTACTGTGGGTTCATTAATGGCTCACTGCTATGACGCGGACACTGCAAGTTACGAACTTACATCTATACTAATATTATTAAGAGGTAAAGTTTGTGAATTGTGAGTTTGTGACGTTGTAAGGGGTAATCTCTGGATCTACTGGACCGATTTAAATACTTTCACCAGTAGAAAGCAACATTATTCCTGAGTGCCATAGGCTATAATATATTTTCAAAAAATATAGAGATCCTTATGTAAATTGCAATAATGTAACCCAACGTAGCAAAATGTTGCATATAAAATTCATTCTTTGGCGTGCGCCGAGAAAACTAGGGTAGGTAGTTTAGGGTAGGTATGGTAGGGTATGTTGGGTAGGATAGAGTAGGTAGAGTAGGGTAGGTAGGGTATGGTAGGTAGAGTAGGGTAGGGTAGGTAGGGTAGAGTAAATAGGGTAGGGTAGGTGGGAAGAGTAGGTATGGTAGGTAGCCAATTGACGGCAGCGAAGCCCCGGGAGTCAGGTAGTAAAAATATACATAGACAGAATATGCGGGAGAAGACCTAGTGTATAGATAGCCATTCGGCATTTACTATTGAGAATAGCTTTGTCGAGTTTAATTTATTAGTGTAGATAGACAACAAAATGAAAGAAAGTTGTTGATGACTGCTCAGGCCCCTAGCAAAGTTACAAACGATTCGTATCGAATCTCTTTCTAGAATCGTTAACTTCTTCTATTTGTATGGTCTGACCACGTGACTTAACGTTCAGATGTGTCATGCCCATGCGTTGATTCGTTTTCTATTAGCGTTATCGATTGTATATTGCCAACTTGGCTACAGGTGCAGGATGCGATGTATTTAAGCACAAAAAAAAACAAGTAGCTGTAAAAGTATCAGTAAAGGGTGGGCTTTAATAGAAGAAAGAGCCAAAAAAAAGCGTGGTTTGAAAAAAAGTTCTTTCGACACTGCTTGTAGAACCTAGTCAGGTTGGGGGGCTGTCAACCAATCCTACCTTTGTATTTTTTTTAAATATATGACGAACTCTGGGTACACAAGGTGCTAAATGCAGAAAGCTTATCCCATTTGCTTGTCCCATTTGTAAAATATTTTTTGATTAGCCTTCATAAAGTTCATTGCAGACTTGGCGAAACGCGCACGTAATAATTGTAGGGCCTATCTTTGTTTTATCATATTGAGCCCTGATTATTAGGCACGCGGTAATTTCAACATTTATTCGCTCTTGCATTTGCTTTCAATCATTGCATTCCTGCTCTGTTTGCATCCAATTGAGGATAGTCAATAAGTGTTATGGTATGTCACTAGAGAGTGGGTCTTGCTTCTAATAAAATCTCAGGCGTTTTTGTAATGGTTTCGATATTTTAATATTTCACAAAATGGTAAGATAAATACTTTTATTTGTATTTTGAAGTTTTGATTTAGAGATCAGGTGTTATTTATATCTTAGTTCTTGGTCCTGTCTTCTCATAGGAAATCGTCAGAACTCGTAAGTTGGATACAACCGTATGCTACTGCCTAATATCAAGAATTACAAGATAACCCATTTTTCTTCTTTGTTTTCGAATCTATGGTGGTTTAACCCTTAGTGCGGTTCTGCACTGCATCTGTTCCGAATCCGTATTTTTAGTTCCTAGAAATGTTCTGTATTATGACGGATAGAGTTCGGACCTAGTGCGCAACCCATTCCACAAGTAGTACTACGATTATTTCGGATCGACATTTCTTGGATTCAGATCGGATTCAGTGCGTAACCGCCCTTAGAGTTACACTGGTAGGTGGCCACGTTTATAGTGGCATCAGCGTGGCGTGTGGCGTTAATTAAGTCTTCAAAAGTGTAGGTGTATGGCCACCTAATTACCTATTGCGTTAATTTTATCTGTCAATTCAAATCGCACGATGAATCACGAATAGTACCTAGTTTTTATTGTATTAACAAGTGACAAAATAATCGTTAGCCGAAAATTTTAAATCAACCAATAAGCAGCTAGTATTTAACATGTGTCAAGCCCCACCTACTGCGCCGTCGCCGAGGTCTGAAGCTTCGACATTGCTTTATCTCTTTTATCGTTCATGTTATTCTTTAAAACTATTTTGTGGGTAAAGTCCGGAGCTGACACGTGGTGCGGCACATGATGTGAATAACTATCGTGTGCGTACATTGACTACGTTTTGTTGGTACTTTTCCTTATAATCTCATTATAATTATGTATTCTGGCGATTTTTTGTGTCTATTATTAGTCGTTTATAAATGTTATCAATTCAAATTAGAACTTTATTCATCTTGCATATCGGCAAAATGGTCTTAAGAATAGTTATTTCTGCTGCGTGTTTTGCTGACTGGTAAGTTAGCAAAGTAGTTACGGTGCTGAGTTTCTTGAGGCTATGGCAGTCCTTATTACGGTTCGCAGATATTTACGCAAATATCAAATTTCAGATTGAAAAGCTAGAAATCTAGCTAGCTTGGTGAATTCAGAATAATAATTATAATTATCGATATGTATGGGAAAGAGACGTGTCGCTCACAATGGGCCTCATCAGAAAGCTTAAAGTCACCCAAAGGGCAATGGAGAGGGCTATGTTCGGAGTTTCCTTGCGTGATCGAATCAGAAATGAAGACATCCGCAAGAGAACCAAGGTTACGGATATAGACCGAAGAATTGGCAAACTTAAGTGGCAGTGGGCAGGCCATTTTGCTCGCAGAACGGATGGCTGTTGGGGCCGATAAGTTCAAAGTGGCGACCGCGTACCGGAAGACGCAGCGTTGGAAGGCCTCCCTCTAGGTGGAAAGACGATCTGGTCAAGGCTGCGGTCGTCCGGTGGATGCGAAAAGCACAGGACTGATCAGTGTGGCGGCGCTTGGGGGAGGCCTATGTCCAGCAGTGGACTTCTTTCTGCTGAAATGATGATGATATGTATGCATATAATTATAATCATCGTAATCATCATCAGCCCATAATGTTCCCACTGCTGGGACACAGGCCTACTCTCTGTGAGAGGGAATGGGACGTAATCCACCACGCGAGCCCATTATTATAATAATATCTTATAATCTTACCTTACCGCATCCATAGATGTTTAGAACAATCTAAACATAGGCCATTATAGATGTATAAATTATATATAGACTTGCAGCACTAGACGTAATTTGCTATATTTTTGTAGTGTGGCAAGTCTGGTTCTCTTCCTGTTACAAAGATTGTTACGAGTGGCTGTGTTCTGTGACTAAATTAAAGATTCCAAGTTTTCTAAAGTTTACACGCATTTTATTCCACACAATAGATAGCGCTAAAATAGATGTGCAAAGATCACGCAGTGTGTGCATGGTCATCCCAGTAGAGGGATGTGAAATTTTATTCAGGAATCTGTTTTAGTGGGCGTGGTTTTCAGGACAGTATTACAGTAGTTTCTGGGTAGTAAGAAAAAGTACTATAATATAGAATTGATAAAGGTGTCTACCGACAGAGGAGTCTACCGCATGGAACGAAGGCCCGTTTTTTTTAAATCTGGCACTAGGTACAAAAGTTTTCCAATATCAATTTCATAACAAAAAATAAGTGGCCAGATAACTAAAAGTACATAAATATTTATATAAAAATCCAGATATAAGCTCACAAAATCCAGAATTATGTAGAAACAGAGATGATATTAACGATAAATATAATACTATCGAGCTCGAAGCTTGTAATGAATGATTAAAAACGTATTTTCGTCCTAAAGCTTGGTCAGGTCTAGTAAATATGATATTAGTTTTATAATCTTATTATTATACTAGTGGTTAAGCGCGAGCCAATAAATAATTAAAAAAAACACAGACTTGTTTTGGGTGTCTAGAGTAGACGAACTAAAACTCTGGAGTAAATGGATGTAGACAAACTAGATGGTTACATAACCAATTGTTTGTATAAAAAAACAACAGTGTCACGTACCTAGTTGGTGCGCTCTGAGTTAAACGTGTAGAGCAACATACACGTTATTAATCGATGACCTTATTTGGCACTTCCAGATAATATTTATGCTCTCGGTAATCTATTGAACTATTTATTGCGTGAAGACGTCAGCATTTAAATGTCTTTAATGGAATTTTTGTATTCACTGATAACTATAATTGTACTTATCAAGATTTGTTTCAAGTAAATTTATTTTAGGCATGTTTTAATAGATATTATTACTTCTACTGGACACTATGACTTTCGCGCTTATGGAAATATACATAAAAATATGGAACAGCGGTGCTTGGACCATAATACGGACTATCGACACGAGGAAGTGCTTTTTTACTCTTCACCAGGTTCTTTCACCAGGACATTACATAACTCCTGTGTACCTCTATGGGAAATCATAATATATGTAGTTTGTGTTAGTTACTTAATTCAATGTGATATGGTAGGGTGCAAGCACACTGCCATCAACAGGACATAGGTGGCAATGGTAATGGTAATTTAATGCAGCTGTGTAATGGAAAATCCCAGTAAAAGATTTTCCAAACTTTAGCGAAACCACGCTCAGAAGCCCTACTTATGATATTTGGAGTACTGGACTACAGAGGCGGCCATATATTCACACTTCTAGAAAATTCGATCAATCTTCGACGTGCGCGGGTAGACGTACACGTATTAATATTATATTGTTATATAATGGAACACATCTCCCTTGAGCAGCCGACGTAACATCCTGGACTATAACTGTCTTATCATAATTCGCGCCATTGTTATCAGCATCCATAATTATCTCGCGTGACCGTTTGACACAACTTTTATAATTAATGTGGTTTATTCCTGACGCGACAGCACCCCCACGAACTCACCTCATGCACAATGATAATGTGTTAGGTCAATATGATTATAATAAATATTCCAGTTATGCTATATAAATAATTTATTACGTACTAGCCGTTACCCGTGACTTTGCTTTCTAGAGAAAACTGAACCCATAAAAAATTATGTCCAACAAAAAAAGAGGCAATTTCTTAGGTCCCAATGATAAAATCTTTTCCCACACCCAGCTTTTGTTGAATGGGCGATTTAATGGTCTGGAATAATTGGGAGTACAAGTAAGGGAATCTAATTTAATAACTTATAAAACCAGTTGTGTAATTTGATTTATAATAAAGTATATTCTATATATCCATCTAACATATTTGCGGTAACATGTTTTTGAGACTTGGGTTTAAACATTGGTGTGGATTATCATTTAGCTAGCTCTACTTCATAAATAATCATAATAATATATCAATGGCTACAAACATGCTAATTGCTATTAATAAAGTTTTCTGATTTCGCCGGAAAATCAATCATGGTATTCAAATGATTACCGTGCAGCCACTACATACATACAATTCAATGCAAGCTATCCAATTCTTCTACAGTGCCCTTATAAACGGTAAAGAAAAACACTTTGAAGAGGACAAATAGACATGTGACATCTGCCGTATCACACTAGGCCATAGAAAAGAGGCTCGCCTCGTGATGTTATCACTTGATTTGTATATTCGTTTGTTTATTTTGTCAGACTTGACAGCTTGACATAAGAGTCACGGTTAGTCATGGGCTCATGGCCTGTGTTTTATTGTTCATCTTTCAAATAGGTTTGTGTTAATGTTAAAATACTGACACTGTTAATCTTTATTGCTCTTTTTCTCGAACACTTAGCAACCCTTTCGTAGTTATCTTCTGGCCCTTATTCTCAACTGTGGAGTTGGCGCATCAAGTTTTCTTACCCCATTCAAAACCATACGTCCCGTTTTTGAAGGGACTGTCCTCTGGCCGAAGGGTAAGACAGAGCTATCATGCTCGAGCGTGGTGTAATGAAATTATACGTACACTGCAAGTGAGATATTGATCAAATCAGTTAATTAGTGAGCCTGACCTAACCAAACATAATCTCATTTACTCAAGACCTCTTAGCATCAATATAGTGACCACAAGTTATTATTAATCTTAGGTAAAGGTAATAATATATTAAAAGTAAACATCTTACCCGAGAAAACGTGCCTACCAACTGTCACGTTTACTTCATTTTCAGTAGGCTATCAAGATTAAATCAAAGTGCCTCATTAATATTATTAATTTCTGCATTTATATAGTTTGTTTTCTCTTTGTTATCCTTGCCGATATAAAGCAAGATACAATATCTCTTTATGCAAATAGTTACTAACTATGAAAAGTAAGAAACTTTACTGGTTGCTATGTCAAGTGCGTGGGTGTGTCTTGATAATCACTTGCTTGGTTAGTGACTGTAGTTTGGAGATAAGAATAACGTCATCAAGCATCTTCTAAAAACATATTTGTCTTGAGTTACTGGCCTCTGTTCATGTTTTCAATTGCATATCGCCTGTTTGCTAGTTTCCATTATTTATCTTGTTTCCAATGAAAATATGTTTTGACATTTAATTTTATAACATGTTGTTTGTCTTGTGCTGCATATGGAATATTACGGACTTAAGGCGTGGTTATTTTAGTACTGTTTATTTAATTTCCAAATGCTAAATATAAACTACTAGAGTAATCCAATAAACCATCAATTATGGGTTTTTTAAAGACTTATTTGATGAATTATTTTTCTGACAGCATTCACTAGGCTAAAAATCTCCAACGTCTTTGTCTGCTAAATCGTGCAAAGTCGCGTGCAAACGTGTTGCGATTACTCACGGGGTAAATTTCACTGGATCCACTAAGAACATACCGTGAACGACTTTACAATAAGAATAGTAAGGCTATACCTAGTCATTTTATAAAAAGCAGTTCACCGTCTTGTTAGCCAGTACAAGTCGCCGTCTTGTTTGTCAGTACATGTCGCCGTCTTGTTTGTCAGTACAAGTCGCCGTCTTGTTTGTCAGTACATGTCGCCGTCTTGTTTGTTGGTACATGTCGCCGTCTTGTTTGTCAGTGCATGTCGCCGTCTTGTTTGTCAGTACAAGTCGCCGTCTAGTTTGTCAGTACAAGTCGCCGTCTAGTTTGTCGGTACATGTCGCCGTCTTGTTTGTCAGTACATGTCGCCGTCTTGTTTGTCAGTACATGTCGCCGTCTTGTTTGTCAGTACATGTCGCCGTCTTGTTTGTCAGTACATGTCGCCGTCTTGTTTGTTAGTACATGTCGCCGTCTTGTTTGTCAGTACATGTCGCCGTCTTGTTTGTCAGTACAAGTCGCCGTCTTGTTTGTCAGTACATGTCGCCGTCTTGTTTGTCAGTACATGTCGCCGTCTTGTTTGTAAGTACAAGTCGCCGTCTTGTTTGTTAGTACATGTCGCGGTCTTGTTTGTCAGTACAAGTCGCCGTCTTGTTTGTTAGTACATGTCGCCGTCTTGTTTGTTAGTACATGTCGCCGTCTTGTTTGTCAGTACATGTCGCCGTCTTGTTTGTAAGTACAAGTCGCCATCTTCTTTATCAGTACAAGACGCCATCTTGTTTAAATAAGTCGCCATATTGTATTGTCAATACAATTTCCGCAGACAATTTCTTAAATATTTCAATGGATTGAAATGTCAATATTATGCTTAATCTATTACAAAATTAAATTTTATATCCATTTCAGTAAGATACGTTTTTCATTGCCCCAATTTCGCAAATATTTGACCTAATATGCCAATTGTAGTGCCAGCATAAAACATCAAAATTTGGAACTGGATTGCATTATTCATTTCATAATGCTGGGTACAGTTTGATGAAAAGTAAGATTTTAGCGAAATTGTTATATTCATTTCATGTTGCATTGCATAAATTCAGACGGCTAATACCTAATACATTTCATTAAGTTTATCCAATCTGTGCTCAGAATAATAGATTATGCCCGCCCATAAGAAGTGAAGAATGTAAACTGTTTTAAAAAATATCTTCCAACTTGTCGATGCATAGGTAGGTATTCTGGTTTATGAATTAGGAAATTGAAATTTTTGAAATGTTAAAGTTTGACAGGTTCTCATGCTAAAGTAAAGATTGTAAAGTTCTGTACTTCTAATTCTTAAAACAGAAATTGAGGGTAACTTTTAGTTTACGATGATTATCAAAAGCTATAGTTTATAGTTAATAAATAAAAAAGCTTAGTCATTCTAAAACTCAAATAAAGTGCTATTACAGAAATAATATCGAAATTCAATGCTTGAAACTGAACGAACCTTAACGTGACCCTAATGTTATATCAGGACAATCTTAGAAAAATAAGGCATAAAATGAACAATGTAAAGATGTTTTTATAATAACAGAAATTATTGTTATGACATTATCGCTTAAGATTTAAAGCATCACGACATCTGGGCGTTACTTTGACGTAATATCGTGCGACAGATATGGTTCATATATATATTGACGTCTTCTCTCTACACGCTGTATTCTGTACATCACTTATCTAAGCTACTTACCTTGAAGCTTCTGTGACTTGTTCATTCGCATTGCTCTAATTATATTAATTAATTATTTTGTATAAAAATCAGTTTGGTTTAGTGTTTAAATCACAATAATTATTGTGCAAAAATGTGTTGTTATAAAAATAATGGAATGTGTGACTTGTGTAGGGAATTCCAGTTATCGCTGCTACAAAGTAAGAAGTATATTTTAATCTGCATTATGTAAATAAAACAAATTGTACGGAAAATTATGTCAATAAATAAAATAAGGATAAAGCATAATATTTAAGAATTTAGTGGATTAACTTCATAAACTTAACAGAAAACAAACAAATAAAGACAAAACAAAACATTTTTTTATTTAATTAATTGTATCAATAAAAAGTTTTAATATAATATGGTATGTAAAAGTAAATAAGAATAAAAAAAACTCTTTGAAAAAAAAATTGCACAATATTATTATACTGAAATTAAATTGCGCACTACGATTTATTCAAAGCTTTCAAAAATATTTGTGGTCTTTGTTGCTTTTTTAGTGACAGTTTTGATATAAACGTCTAACAAGTGCCAGTGATGTCTTAATATTTTATGATTAATTTAAAATACAACTTTTCAAAACGTGTCCTACATTGTCCACAGATCTGCTTAAAACCTTCCCAAGCGCTGCACCGAAGACGGAATATGACAGCTACCACCTTCATGACGACGTGTCGACGAGCTTGTACCCTCCGTCCCCACCGGAGATCAAGCCCAGCCGCGCCGAGCTCGCCAACGATCTTCTGCAGCAGCTAGACAACAACTGTAAACAAGGTAAATATTTCATTTATTTTTCTTCTTGGTTGGTTATCTCGCTCTATTCCCAAGCACTGCAACTCTAGAAAGCCAGAATCAACAGTGGTTACCACCAGAAAAGCCCCGATGAAATGAAGAACGTTCCAGGAGAAACGACAGAACCATCTTCGATCTCGCAAAGAAATTAATCAGAAAAAGACAGTAGGGAACTAAAAAAATCAAGTTAAGTCCTGATATAAAATGGAACTTGCTACTTTGCGACAGAGTTCTCCCAAAGGGAAGATAGTTGAATAATTTCTTTGAATACAGGATTTAAGAGTTAGAAATATCGCATAGTGTTTTAGTTTATTAGCAATAGTAATTTGCAAGGTCTTTCCAAAGAGTTTGCGTTCGTAACTTAACAAAGTCTTGGTTTTAAAAGAACTCTATGTCGGGCCTCTTACGTCTTAAGGTGCACCCTGAATCAAGTTTATGATCTTGATCAACATAAGTCGTGTAGGTGTATCTAATAGGATTGGGTTTCAACCCGCCATCAACGACACTTCAGATTTTCATACTAATTATGTTTAGGGCCATGCTATAAAGAAGTCCCAAATTATTATGATTTTTAATTTGTTGCTCACAAGTGTGGTTGATTCAAATAATTAGATTTACGATAAAAATCCTTGCTGCTGTTGCTATCATCATTGTCAAGCTGCTTGCATCGTTCTTTTTCTTAGCTTGTCGATGATAGCTCAGCCCAGTACTCAGCTATGGAATCACTATTAGCCGACACCATGCATCGTTAATTCGTTAGTCATCTTCATCATATCAGCTGAAGGACGTTCACTGTTGGACATAGGCCTCTAGGTCTCGTATCCAGCGGATCCCCGCAATCTTCACCAGGTCATCTGTCCACCTTGTGGGAGGCCTTCCATCGCAACGTCTTCAGGTTCGCGGTCGCCACTCCAGAACTTTTCTGCTCCATCGGCCATCCGTTCTGCGAGCAATGTGCCCTGCCCACTGCCACTTGAGCTTCGGGTTATGTCGGTAACCCTGGTTGTCTTGTGGATCTCTACATTTCTGATTGGATCACGCAAGGAAACGCCGAGCATAGCCCTCTCCATTGCCCTTTGGGTGACTGTAAGCTTTCTGATGAGGCCCATTGTGAGCGACCACGTCTTAGAGCCATAGGTTATCACGGACTTTCATCTTTCTACACTGTGGTAAGTTGGACGAGAAGATATCGCGCAACTTCCCGAACGCTGCCCAGCCTAGTCGGATTCGACGGTTGACCTCTTTCTCGAAGTTGGCCTTACCCAACTGCATCGTTTGTCCCAGGTAGACATAGTCGGCCACAACTCCAGTGTAGTCTCCGACCTTGATAAGAATGGGTGTAACATGGGCATTCAACATCACCTTGGTTTTGAACAAAGATCCACTCTTTCGGAAGCTCTACTGAGTTCATCGAGCAATGTACTTAGGCCCTCCTTAGGCAGCCATGACCACTATATCGTCGACAAACTGAAGGTGAGTTATATTCTCGCCATTGACTTTGATGCCTAGCCCTCTAGTCCAGAACCCTGAATACATCCTCCAGTTCTCCAATTCGTTAGTCAACATTCTCAGAATTAAGTAAATCTCGTAAGTTAGTTAATGTAGTTATCTACTGTTCTTATCGTTTCCATATTTTATTTGCAAAATTCTGTAAAGTCATTCTGTGTTGTAAGGTTGTTTATCGAGTCCAATGTCTAAGAAAACAATTAGTGAAGTTTCTTGCATTATCATAAACAGTAGGATGATCCGTATAGTAAGTAAAAAAAATCCAGACCTTGCTTCTCCCCTGAAGCATTCATATAAAACATATTTATGCCCAAGAAGATCAAATAATATTTAGAGCACACTTTGATGACTTTGGTAAAAGTAGGCAAAAATATTTTTCATGTTAAATTATACTTATTGAAAAAACAAGAAATCTTCAACTTAAAATAAAAACGAAACAAATACTAGGATTAATAGATATTTAGACTGAAAAATATGCAAAATATTAAACAAATCGAAGGCATCCCTTCAGAAATAATTGTTTTGGTTCTTTATCCCTTACCAATTTGTTATAGTTTTCCATCAAAGCAATTCCTCTTTCTTACAGTATCATTGACACCATAAGAGCATCAACGTGGCTTCTTAGAATCACTGCAGTATTCATTTACATCATGAATACCAAATCCAATCATCGTGAAATTTGGCTAAAGATTTATGTGGCAGTGAGAAAATCACACCTATGGAAAAATGAAACACCCTAATAAACAGCTTTGGCTGTTTTCTGTCGTTATTCAGATTTATCCACGTTCTGCCAGTCGATCGCTTTTAATCCTATTTATTCGATCTAGTGAAAGAAAAATCTGTCTTAAGTAGGTCAAGTATTTTACCTTAAAAGGGTTAATTGCTTATAAGGATATCGATGTAACGATATCCCTATATAAAGTCAGTGGGCCTAGTCATGGTCTTAGGGAAGAACTTATCTACAATATTTTCAAATAAGCATGCAATAATTTGGGATTGCGAAGGGGAGAAAGCAGCCTCGAAAAGCTGGTCATTGTTGGCATTACTAAAGGAAAGAGAGCACGAGGCCGGTCTCCAACATGATGGTCTGACCATGTGAAAGATACGTCCTTTAGCAAATTTCAGCAGGTGGTGATGGCAACCAGATTCCATTGAGGCAGATTGTCAATTCAAAGGGGTCCAGTGACCACGATCCTCAGTAATGAGAGGCTGATTGAAGAATTTGGGATTAGATAGATAAGCAATTATCTGTTAGCACATGTCTTTTTCCTCTTCGCTACTTGTATCTTTTTGCACAATCACCAACTTTATGTGTGTTTCTATAATTAGATATGGTATCAAGCTTTATTTAGAGTAACACAATATTAACAATGACACTCTGCCATTATTTGATTACGTGTTAGACAGTTGTAAATAAAATTGTAACTAATATCTTGTTTGAGGTATGCTATCAAAAACGAGATTTGGAATTTTTATATGTCAGCTACTGGGCACGGTACGTACGCATGCAGGCATCACTTCATAGATTTGTTGTTACATATTTTAATATTAATATTACAGTCCAAGTACAACTCGAAGCAGTACCTATGTATGCCATTACTTCTTTGCGTGATTTTGCCTAATGTTAACTGTCAATTAATATTGTAGGTATGTCCGATTATTTCAAGGCTGCAATCAAAATTATGAATAAGTATAATATATTGATACCCTTTGATAACAAGATGTGACACACCTCTAACTACTACTTGTCACATAATGTTTGCGTGATTATGGCCGACTTTATCAACAGTTGCTAATTAGCAATTAAAGCAGATAATGCACGGGGCAGCATAGCTGTGGCAGCCAATAGGATAAATCGTGGCGTGCCATTAGTAGGCCTGATTGGTTAATGTAACTTAGTTGTAGCAACCAATACGAATAATTGTGACGCAGTATTAACATGGCTGATTGGATAACGTAGCCGGTCCGTGGCCGTCGGGTTGAACAACTAAGCTGATGGTAAAGCCTGCTTGTTTAGTGCGTTATCTGTAAATGTTGTCAAACATAATATTTAGCTACAATATTTGTATTAGGCGCTCATTCCAATTTAAAACAGAACTTCAATGCTAGAATTCTAACAATTTAATAAGCTAAAGAAAGAACAATTTAATAAGCTAAAGAAAGAACAAATTAATAAGCTAAAGAAATAACAATACTTTATTATCACATGTATGTAATGTTGTTTTTTTTTTGTTGTACAATAAAAAATTAAGAACAATGGCGAAATCTTAGCTCAATTAAATTTAAGCGTCTGAAAGTGAATTATATACGAAATAAATGCCATTAATTTACTACGTTTTTTCAAAGTATAACATTAACTGAATCATTACGGATAAAAAAATACATGAAAACTTTCATGTATTTTTGACTTTTTTGGTCATTTTACACTTATTCTGCCAAGTGACAAGTAGTGACTGTAGGAAGTATAATTATCATTATTGTCTTTGATATTATAATAAAACAGAATAAATAAATTAACAATATAGTATATGGCTAAGTGTAGGCGTCCTTGCAGGTAGGTAAGAATACTGTAGTGTAGTAGGAATAAATGTATTACTTATTTTCAATCAATGATAGGCAAAAAGACTAGTACCCAAGTCAAAAAAAAATGTGGCTTGGTTGTTGACGTCGTTGACGACAATCTTAATTCATACTCTTTCCAAAGAGTATAATTCACATTTCATGCTGAAATAACTGGGAAAGGGAAATACTAATGCAATATTGCCCTTTTACTGCCACAAAATTGTAATAATATTACCTACATATTAAACACATTAGTAAAAGTTACCCAGACATAACCTACAAAAGTTCAAGACTGAATATCTATTATTTTCGGCATTCTTGAATAAAAATTCTGGCACAAACTAATTCAGAAGATAACCCTGAATTAAATCAGATATGTTTCATTTATTCTCAGTTCTCAATTCTCAGAGTCGTAGGAATTTAATCTCAGCTAAAACAATGTATAGGTTTCTGCCATTATCCTTTCTCACTTAGTTTATTTGCTAATTGGATTGTAGAAAAATACTAATCAAATAATCTTTAAAATAAAGCGTTTATTATTCGTTGTCATGGGTAAAGAATAGTTTCAGCAATATGGCATGAAAATGGAAATTAACTGGTCGGTTAATGTAATTCATTCGATGTGCATACGGATATACCGTTATTTTAAATCGTAATTGTAAATAAATAATAAAAAATTAAAGCATAAATAATATTATATTGGCATCTCTATAATTTCATTTGGCATCAGAAGAAAATTGTAAACGAAAAATACAGAGTAATAAAGTATGTTCTCTCTATTATAAAATTTAAAAATAATTTAAACACGTGTTTTGTGAATAATATTGCGCCTGTTGAAAAGTATCCATATAGAAAGGGCCAGCACTGCCAGCAGGCGCAGGTTGTTGCACTGTTGATTGTGACACGTTGTCGAGGCCTCGATCAATTACACATACAATCATAACGTCGGCTACCACATTATGTAGGCGATATTATGAAAGCACAGCTACATAACTTTGCTTTTATTCAGCTTAAATGGGACTAGAGTATTTTTTTCTTCATAATTCTGTTTTTATTGATTAATCGAATTTCCTCCATACTTTAATTCTATGTAAATACGCAATCAGGAAAGTATATACAGTCAATGTTATTACTAATATACAGATGTGGTGTGACGTTATCAAAAATACAAGTTACTTTTCTCCAATCGAAATCAAGTTGGAATTTCGTATTATACATTAATATATCATGCAAGTATGTTGATTAGGTAGACACCGAAGTGAAAATGTGAACGCAGCGTTGCACATTGGAGTTGTATTTATGATGTTGGCTCGCCGAGAGTAGTGGGGAAAGGCGCGGGTCCGTTGTCTGCGTGAGCGTGCGCGCGCGCTCAGTACGAACCTGCGCCGCGCCGCGTTTGCTGGTGATCGTTCTTTGTTTTGTAACCCGTGACAATAAATTCGAGTCGAGAAGCACATTTCGAGCGTTCGCGCTCTCCATTTAACCTATGTCTGCCACCGTCGATGCGCTGTCTGGACCCCGTTAGAATGAAGTGCCACTATCGTTGCATCTGGAATAAAGAGATAGTTTTCAATTCACAAAAGCTTGTTAAAAGACGTTAGATCTTTGGATCTGGACCCTGAACCTTCAACGACGACCATTGCTCACACCACGAGGATTCCAGGTTTAGAATACCACTGCCCATATAATCGTTAATCGTTAGAACTGTATTGTAGCAGTAAGGACATTAAAGGACATTCTTGTTTGGAGTAGTAAAGCAGATTCTATAACATAATTGTACTTCGTGATGGCTCTGGCAGATATGTATGTTGGTAGGTGGTCATGGCTTTTTCTTATTTTAATATTCAGTTTATTTTATTTGTTTGTTATTCAGATTCATTCTGACGTAAAGGCGAACTCAAGGTCTTAATGCTCTAGTTAATGTTTTGTTCTTCATGTAATATAATGTTTATATCACTAAAACTCTACTGGTTTTTGTGTGGCAAATAGGAACGTTCAGCTTGAATGTTTACTCCAATTAAGTAACTGGACACATTAACGATTCGATTTGGAGCGATAACCCAACTGCGCAACAAACTTGTTTGTTTGTATAACAACAACATGGATACAGTTCAAGCTTCACTTTGCCGGAAACATTATGAGTATGACGTACACCGATATCAATAAAAATTATGCTGATGATGTTGGCTAATGCCTTTGTATATTAAGACATGAATCTAACAGAGGGACCTGATATTAAATTTAGTTTTTAACTTGTCATGTAAGTTTCAATACAGTCAGACTGTATTGAAACTGCATGTAGCAGGTTTTTATCGGAAAGACATTCATGGTGGAATTCAAGTCCCTCTGCGCAGCAAATATACCCAAGCATGCTTAGGTTGTGGTACAAGTAATGAGTTACAGCGTCGGTAGATTGTATCTGCTAAGTAATGTGAATTTATTTTAATGTCTTCCCAGTTGGATTCATCTGTTTGGGTTGTATATGACATGACAAAGACCTCTTATCATTAATTGTTAGCAAATTCTCGAAGATTCGTTTACATATAAGAATAGCTGTCCGCTGATAACTTGGGCCGTGTTTTACTGATAAACCAGTTCGCGCACAAGGCGGCCTCGCTTGCTCGCTCGCCCAATAATTAAGCGACTTATTGACCACTTGTTTCCATTCCTACACATTGATACAGATATGACCTACCAATACACCTTTCGAATGTAGGATAAATAGTTATCTTGGCACGTATTGTAAACGTGACAAAATAAAAATATAGTTTATTTTTTTACTTTGATTGCCTTGGTCCGGTTACATTTCATTGTCGTCTTGATTGAACGCGTCCTCCATCGCTTGTTGTTTACCTATATTAAAATTGATACAGTTTGATGTTGCAAATGTTGCAATAAAAACGAAAGTATTATCCGCTCTGAACGCCCGATAAAGGCTACTTTACGCCTCACATGTGCCAGTGTGAGATCGGCCTAATGTTTATTGAAAAACAAAGTACCGTTGAATGAGTTCACAGTAAAAAACATGATCTCTATTCTGCTACGGTAATAAAAAGCTTGATTCGAGACAAGTTTATGATAACAAGGCCGAGTCGGCTATTTGGTATGTTTCATCATGGAATATTCCTTACTTTTCCCCGAATGGTAGCGGTTTTGATCACAACAAGTTTTAAATATGATGTTAACATCGTTGTGGCGAACGTATCTACTAGTGATTTGCTATCGAGGGCGCGGTGTCACCGAACTCTGATTGTGCAGGTTTATCTGGGGTCAGGGTGTTGCAGCAAACCGAACTGCTTTTTAGATATTTGTCGCTAACTTGACGATTCTATAATAGTCTAGTACACATACAAGAAAATACTATTGATAACATATTAAATTTATGTTCTTTTCTCCTCTTAAGGTCTGAGACACCAATCTGAACAATTACGTCCAATTGATTGTTGATTGCGCTGCGGCGACGGTCATCTCTGTTCGTTGCGCTTAAATTCTTTAAAAATAGTTGTCTACTTTCTTGTATTGTTACAGAATCAAATCACTCTTCAATCTGAAAATATTAATGAATTATAGTGTAGGAACTTTTGTTAGCAATTAATACATCTAACATTGTAACACAATTCACCTAAGTAATCAAGAAGGTTGTATTTAATATAATATCAAAACTGAATGCGCCTGCTGATGGCTGGTGATAACTTTCCATAAATAAACGTATCTATCTGTAGGTAATTTTGTGGTCCACGACCTATAGTGGTTGATGATTGTGCCTTTGTTGAATAATGGACATTTAATTGCGTATAAATAGAGTAATTAATGATCGAACAATAGCCCATCACTTGTTCGGGCGCCTGGCCTGCGTGCAACATGAGACAATGTTTATTTAGTTCAGGGTGGATACCTACTTTGCATCTTTGCTTACGTTGTTGTCCTAATACCAACGCTTATGAGTGCTTATAACTTGAATAATTTATTGTCTTGCATAATTTGTTCATTTATATCGTCAATGGAATTTTCCTAACAAAGCTATCTTAATGATTGTCGAAGTTATACATTATTGATATAAACGGTTATTCCTTTAAATATTAATGGAAATAGTAGTTATTGATAACAATTAGTCTGAAATGATTTAGATCATCTCAGATTCTGTTTACTTGCAGCATAATTCAGACCATAATAATGAAGTTTAAAAATTAATCCCTTGTTTCTTTTTCTTTACAGAGAATATCTTCTCCAATTGGCTAGAGGAGAAATCTGAGCTTCCCATTTTTGAGAACATCTCGCAAGTACCGGAGCGCGTAGAGCCGCCACCACCCGTGCCGCTGCCCGTCGCGCCCATCTTTGCGCCGCAGCCCACGGAGGACCTCCTCCGGGAGTTCGAGACCGTCTACGGCGCCGTAGAGTTGACTCACCTCACTCCACCACAGAGTCCCCCCGGGCCTGCTACTCAATTGCTCTTAAGCTACGCTCAACAAGCACAATGCGCCACGTTCGCGCCCGTTCTCCCCCTCGTGCCGTCACAAGACCAATGGGCAGCGGCGGCCGCGCCGGTGCCGGAGCTGGTGCCGCACTACGACTGCGGCTACGAGGACGTGGAGGAGCTCGTCCGCCACCGCGCCGCACAGCTCGCGTCCCCGCAGCAGTCGGGCGACAGCGCCAGCGCCAGCGTGTCCCCGCAGTCGTCGCCGCCGTCGTCGCCGCGCTCGTCCTACACGGACGACGAGTGGTCGTCGTCATCCCGACCCAAGCCGTACTCGCGCCCCTCCGACGACCGTCGCTCTCGCAAGAAGGAACAGAACAAAAATGCTGCGACGCGTTACCGCCAGAAGAAGAAGGCTGAGATCGAAGACCTTCTCAATGAGGAACAACAGATGCGCGAGAGGAACTCAAAACTCAGCGACAAGTGTTCCGACTTACAGCGCGAAATCCGCTACCTTAAGGGATTAATGCGCGACCTCTACAAGGCCAAAGGCCTTATCAAATAAACCACCACCGCCGCCACCTCCAGAGATCGGATACTGTCAATATGGCGCGACAGAGAAGCGCGCATTGTGAACCCTGTTCAAAAAGAATTTGTGGGAGTTTCGTATATTTTTGATGATAATTAACATTAAGATATATAGATATTATTTGTATCTCAGATAAGCAGATCTAAACTCATCGAGCAGTAAGAATCATTGTTCATTAGTAGAAGGATAAAAATAACACCATCAGAGAAAAAGGTGGCGCCCTTTCTCATCTTTCATTTTTCTTTCATCTTAGAGGATAGGTTGCATTCATTGTAACGAAAATGTGAACTCAATACCTATTCGCGTTTGCGACTGCTCTATAAAGTATTTTTGTAACACCTATATTTTAATCAATTGTTTAAGTTTTAAATCAATTATTTGCATTTTATTGTCACCTATACATTTTTAATGATTTATGTTTTCTTACAATATAAGGAATGCGACGGCGTACTATTATTGTTTTATTTAATAATGAAAATCAGTTTTGCAACAAACTACGTCGTCTTTTGGTAGGATAACATTATTAAATGCTTGATTGTTGGAGGTTCCTGATAATCAACCTGCATAATAGCACTGACCTCAATAATGTACAATAACATCAATTATATTGGTACTGAATTATTGATGGAAGTATTAGAAACTTGCAAGGTATTTTTTGAATACTGCAATATCTTGTAATATCTTTATTTACGACTGAGGATATGTAAGGCATTGCTAAAAGATAAACAATATTATTTAATGTAGGTAATTATAAATAAGGCTTTGAAGGGAACTAAAGGTCGATTCACACTAACGCCTTTGCGCTTGTCTGACCTCAAGCGCATTGAAGCATCCGTTTTTTTTGCGTAAATGCAGCCTACAATCGATACACTCGACCTCGCTTAGAATTTGCTACAAAACTACTCAGTCTCTGTCTAACTAACCTATAAATAAGTCATTTCCACTCTTCAAATCAAATACTTTAAACTTGACTTTATTGTAAATTGGACAGGAAATGCTGAGTATTCGCCGAACAATACAATAGCACGAGTAAGTATAAGAGGCGTGTAGGTATGATACAAGACACGCTTTTCTTATATACCTAATAATTATGAACGTCTTCATCAAGAGATACCATTGAATACCTAAGCTTAGGGACAAGCTGCTGTTGCACTCCCATCATCAACAATTCAATGGTATTGTTGTGATACTCGGCAAGAGTTTTCTGCCTCTCAAAGGTGTCAATATTTTTAACATGTGATGTGGTTATTATCATAAACCACTTGTAGACTACAATGCAAAATAATTTTGTTTTAAATAAGAATACAAAAAGGTAAAAATACAGGAAAACCGCAGTTATCAATATTGAATTAATAGTTTTATTCGTTTAGTGAGAAAAATGAGGCATGTAATTTTGGCTAGGTTTGGAATTCTTACACAGCACACTTGCCTATCCCCACCGCAGTTGCAACCGGTTAAATTCTGGCTTAAGGATTCAGAGCGTGGAAATTAAAAAAGATAAAACTACTACTTATTTTTCTTTTTTAAACTTTGCCCCACACTAGGAATTTCTTCCTCTACGAGTATAAACTCACATACACAAACACCCAGACCCGGAACAATTATCTGTAGGTCATACAAATATTTGTTCCGTGCGGGAATCGAACCCACGACACGCAGCGCAGCAGTCAATCGCTCAACCACTGCGCCAACCGTGCGCCCAAATTGCTAGTAATACTTAAATAAAAGTTGAAACCTCAGTCACTCGTCGGGGATCCGCGCCGGACGAAGAAAAACCGCCTTCAGTAGTACCTCTCCAATACTGGATTTACGGGCTGAGACTGCACCGCAGGTCTCGTAAAAAAAACTCAGGCCGTCGAAAATCAAATCAAAATCTGTTGGTAGTATGTACGGGATCACGAAGACTGCAAGCTCAAAAGGGGTCAAGCGCTCTGCCCGAACGGTTGGGCCGGAGTCGGCTTCTATCAACTGATATCTACAGAAAAGGATATGGACAATCAAAATTATGAATCTTATGGGCCTGAAATATGAGAGGAAGCGACATTCCAAAGAATAATTAGGAAGACATCTCGATACATACTTATAACTATACGGTAACACTGTAATAGTCACCAGCCTTTAAACAAGAGCACTTAGCTCCGAGAAACAGGTGTTATGAATAGAGGCTGTTTGGCCATCCTGCATGCTGTTTCTAATAATATCGACACTTAGCAGCTGTCCAGTCCTCGGCACGTACCTATTTTGCCAAGGTTTTGGCGTATTGGTAGGGGTGAACGTAATAATTATCGGAGGCTATGTTTGAGCTAAATTGAATTATTATTTACGAGTAGGTACACACTTTACTGACATGGGCGGTGACCATAAGCTCTTAAAGTAAGGTTATTTTGAGTGTGCCTAAGTGACAGATATATTCAAATCATATACATCTGCCCCTTACACGCACTCAAAGTAACCTGACGTTAAGACCTTATGGTCCCCCTGAAATCAATCAATCTGCCTAGCCTTGTTCTCAACAATCTCAACTAATGTTGGGCTCTTCTTTCACTCTAACTGGATACAGCTAAGTATCAGTATTTTACATGAAAGGACTGCATAACTGACATCCACAACCAATGGGTTGTGGATTTCAGGTTGGTTACTGCAGTAACTGGGTAATACGATACTCCTTTAACAAGACTGGTGTCAGATTATCCTGCATCTGACCACCGATCTGATCTGTCCGCTGAATGCGGGACGCACGGATCCGGTCAAAGTGGTGACGCTTCGGGGAAGCCTATGTCCGGCAGTGGACGTCTCGCGGCTGAAATGATGATGATGACGATGACTATCTTGCATACGATGTGATCATGAGTGTTGACCTACCCGTCGGCGTTAATATCGTTATTTATGTAGACGACACACTGGTGTTAGCTGGCGGGGACACCTTCGACGAGACCATCCAGCTTTCCGAGCTCAGGGTGGCAAGAGTTGGGTTTGGAGATAGCGCCTCATAAAACTGAGGCTATGGTTCCATAAACTGTAGAGGGGCAGATAGCCACCCAGCTCGTCTGTGACAGTTGGAGATGCGCAAGCCCAGATGGTTCGATAGGTGGGGCTTCGAAGAGTAAGAGCATTTCGAGCGCCTGCAAGTCCCTCGAAAAGGCAGTGGGTGCTTTTTTATAGACTGCTACTCAACTTCACGGGACCATGGGAAGAAGTTTTCCGCTTCTACGAGGTGTGCGATCGATGGTCCTTTATGGGGCGCCGGTTCAGGTGTCCGACGCTGCAGGACTAAATAGCCTGCAGCGGAAAATGGCCATTCGAATCGCACAAGGTTACGGAACGGTATCGGTTGCGGGAACACTCCTGGCACGCTTTTCTCTGCTGGATATTCTGGCGGATATGGAAGCTAGGGTTTACAACTGAAATCGCGCCTTCCGCCAGAATCGCCATTCTGGCACGCTATCGCCAGTTTGTCAGATTTCAGACATATCGATGTAATTAGGACCAAATGGAAAAAGGCCTCCGCTCGGAATTAATTTTGGACACAATCTTTTGTTATATATGTGAGAGGTTTTTGCAGCACTGGGGCCAAGTTCTCTTTCCGAAGAATTGTGGCAAGGTTCTCCACTTTCCGTTGTGTGACGGCCTTTTTCCAATGAGATTTAGTCCATCGGTTGCAGTATATGCGTAATATTTGGGTATAAAATTACGACTTCGACATGTGTGAACATTGTAGGCCTTCTAGATTTCTAGATGCTTGATAACATCTGATAACTTTTTATCTCGTTTTACTTTTATTTTTAGTTTCTAACGTCTTATTGTCGGGCCTACGTTGTCCCCCCATATCTAAGTAATTCTGTAACATGGAAATATTGTAAAAACAAAACATATTTTTAAAAGAGTAACCATGGAGTTTCTTGCCGGTTTTTCTCCATAGGAAACGACCAACCCGAACCGTGCGCCTTTTGTCGACGTTGTATAAGTGCCCATGTAGGCCAATGTAAAAAAAAAATTGCTTTTGATTTTTTGATTTTTGACTTCATTACCATTTTGTGAGCAAAAATTTGATAAATGATGCGTCATGTGTGATTTGTGACAATGTACAAAGAAAAAGACTGTATGGTCGGTTTCCCTGATTTTTTATCATGGAGCGTAATCGTAGGTAGGTATAGTTGTCGCCAAACTTCTTGGCCACCCTGAAGTTGGCTACAATGGCTGCGCAGTAGAAAATCTCATACAAAAACAGCACCGTTTCGTGCCTCACGCACCCGGTAAACCAACTTCAGGGCGGCCAAGAAGTTTGGCGAGGGCTATACTCCGAAAAATTTCACCCGACTGCCGAAGGAGGGTAATGTGTTTATCAGTCTATGTATGTATGTATGTATATATGTATGTATGTATGTATGTATGTATGTATGTATGTTTGATCCTATGTGGCGTTCTAGAGACCAAACGCGTTGTCCGATTTTGATGATTCTTACTTCAATCGATTCGTCTTAACCCTGCGAGTATCACTGGCTACATTAAATTTGGATAATAGAAAAATGTCGGATTTTAGGCGCCATTTTGGGGGGTCCCAAATTTTTTTTTTCTTCCAAACCTATCGTGTGGGGTATCAAAACAAAGGGTTTTAAAAGGCGATTACAAAAATATATAACACTTATATATTTAAATGTACCTAATACTAAAAAAAAATAACTAAAAAGTTGTAAATAAAAAAAATATTTTTTTTCGTAATTGTTTACAGCCTCAACGACTTTTTCTAATTGGACGGGGGTTATAATTTTTTCTCAGAGCCATCTAAGAACCAATCATCGACACATATTATTACCAAATTATCGACGCTGTCGATTACTGGTAGCTCGACTTTGATTAATCTATTTCAAATATCTATCAAACACGCAAAACAAAAAGAACTATATTCGCTTGTCATATGAAATATTTTTCAATGTGTCGATTATTGGAAAAATCAGTTTGTGAAAACCAGTGATCGACACCAACAATTTCCTAATATCAAAATAACCTTAAACATTCGTTATAACAAAAATCGATCCTATAGTTCTTATAATAATACGTGAAAAACATCTAATTCGAGTAAGTCACATTTTTTAAGCCTTGGATTACCCCTGGCTTGTAACGCTGTATACGAAACCGTGACCGCATGCACGTCAACATTAAAAAACATGCTAATAACGAAATTCTAAGAATAACATATACTCGCTACCGTAATTTCTGCAACTCATTATTAAGGAAACTTAAACGTGCGTATGAAAAGGAAGAATTTTCTAAGGCAAAAAATAATATTAGAGCAACTTGGGATGTGGTGAAAAAAGTAACTGACCTTCGTTCACACTGTCCTCCCCCTATTGAACTGTTACATCTTTCTGACACTCCAGGGTCCTCTCTTAATAAGGTTAATAACTACTTTGCTGGTATTGGTGAAAGCCTTGCTACTAAAATAAAACCCGTGTCCGCCACGCCTACAATTTCGCCAAGGAGTTCGAGTGGCTCTATGGTTCTCCTTGAATCTACGGAAATGGATGTTGAAGACATCATTATGAGTCTCAAGTCAGACTCCGCTACTGGTTGGGATGACATTCCCATCAATATCATCAAGTCCACTAGAAGTGTATTAGTCCCAATCATTACACATGTCTGTAATCTTGCCATTTCATCTGGTGTCTTCCCAGTAGTCTTTAAAAAAGCCGTAGTTCACCCAGTTCATAAGGCCGGTCGCAGAGACGATGTTAACAACTACAGACCTATCTCGGTTCTTTCTGCCATGTCAAAGGAATGTTTACGTGTAATGGAATGGTTGAGTAACAACCTACTCACTCTAAATGTCAGTAAAACGGTTTATATGCCATTTGCTATGAGGTCAAATTTATGCCCTTCACCCTCCCTTACTCTTAAAGCCCACAGATGTACGCCTTCCACTATTTGTGATTGTCTTGCAGTATCTAAGTCCACTAGTGTCAAATACCTAGGTGTACATATTGACCAACATCTTAATTGGCATAAACACCTAGACATACTTTCTGGTAGAACGCGAAGGCTGATTTGCGTTTTAAAAAAAATACGCAAGTCTGCTGATAGGGATACTTTGAGGGTGGTTTATTTTGCTTTGTGCCAATCGATCTTGGCGTATTGTATTCCAATCTGGGGTGGAGCTACTGAGAGCCATTTTATCCGACTTGAACGTGCACATAGAGCTGTTCTGAAGGTTCTGCTCTCTCGGCCGCTAAGATATTCCACAGTACAGCTATATGCGGCATCTAAAGTTTTAACTGTCAGGCAGCTGTATGTCCTTCAGTCAATGCTCCGTAAGCACCATACTCGTCCGTCCTCAGAGCCAACAGGCAGAATTAAATACACGGTTTTTCCTCAGGAGTCGCATAGGACTTCGTTTGCCAGGAGACAATATTATGTCACCAGCACGAAACTTTACAACCAGCTTAATAAAGTGCTAAATATTTATCCCGATACTAGATATCAGTTCAAATCTAAGTTACAGGCATATCTTCTAAAACTAACTTATCGCAATACTGAGGATCTTCTTCTGGGAAATTTTAGTTATATAAATAAATAGTGCAGGCTTTTTATAAAAGTTAAATTATTATACTATCGCATAAGCACGCACACTCACTCATAGTTACACTCACAGTCACACACACACTTTCTCAAACATACACACACACATTACTCCAGACAAATACACTAGAGACATACACTACACTTTCATTTAATGTTTATTGTTTTTTATCTTTTTTATTTTGTTTCTCTTGAACTTGCCTTTAATGGATTATTGTGTACAATATGTGTCCTATTTTTCTTTAAGCACATCACTTTGAAGGGACACTGGCTTCTACGATACAGGTACATAAACCTAGTTTAGAAGTCAGGGTTTTTTACTCTGGAACACTAGCTTAAGTAATTAAAAAAATAATAATTACATTAGTATAATTAACAAAAAACCACCCCAAGCCGGCTGGTCACCGTGGGGGCAAGAGACCAAAACCCTCCCATTCAAACACTCCATATTTGTACACTAAATACAAGATCGCTTCTATCAACAGAAAGGCTTTTAGAATTAAAAGAAGGTTTGTCAAATATTAAGTACGATTTTATTGGTCTTTCGGAAGTAAGAAGAACAGGCTATGCCATACTAGAACAAGAAAATCATATTCTCTGTTACTATGGAGAAACCAAGGGTCTGCACGGAGTTAGCTTCCTAATAAACAAGAACTTGAAAGAAAACATAGAGAGCTTTATTGGAGTAACTGAAAGAATCTCCATCCTCAACCTCAAATTCGACAACACATCACTCACTATTGTCCAGGTATATGCACCGACTATTGACGCTAGTGACTACGACATAGAGAGTTTCTACGATAAATTGCAAGAAGTTAAAGAACTCTATAGTAAAAACCTCATACTAATGGGCGATTTTAACGCGCGTATTGGTCAACGTCTCCCGAGCGAAGAACATATACTCGGGCCATACTGCTATGGAAAAAGGGACAAGCGAGGTGAAAGACTACTTCAATTCGCTCTGGAAAACAATCTTACCATCATGAACAGTATATTTAAAAGGAAAATCAACAACTTGTGGACCTGGTGCTCACCAAAAAAGAATAAAAGCCAAATAGATTACATCTTAACGGATAATAGAAAATGGTTTTCAAATATAGAAATTATAAAACAGTTCACCTTCTCTACTGATCATAGATTGATTAGAAGCACTATACATATAACAAAAAATAGAAAAAGTAGAGTTACCTTCAACAACATAACATCAAAAATCGGCACTCAAGAAAACCAACTCCAATATATGTATAGAAGCTCTGAAAGAAAATTTAAATAAATCTAATATTTCCGAAGGAGATGACATCGAATGTTACAATTCAAAACTCAAATCAATTATAATAAAAAGCCTTAACTCTATTAAAACCACAAAAATAAGAAAAAATACTCTATCTCAAACTCCACTAAATTCATGATGCTAAGAAGAAGTGAACTACAACATAAGAAACCCCTTACCTTAGAAGAAAGACAAGAATTGAGAAATTTATACAAAACAATTGGTAGACAAATAAAAAAAGAATACAAAGAACATAAACTAAAAGTAATAAAAAGACACTTGAATACTGCAAGAAGCCTAAAAAAGGGATTAAAAGAAGTATACACTGCTAAGAACTGGATACCATGTCTAAATAAAGACTCTAGCAAATCATATTCAAGATCAGAAATAATAAATATATCAACAGAATAACGGACACTTTATACGCAAAAAACACATATACCAAATCAGAACTCTTCTTCTCCCACCATCCATCATCAAGATTCTAGATTATTAGAGAGATTTACAGAACGAGAAATACTCTCAAGAATCGAAAAACTTAAAACAGACAAAAGTACTGGACCAGACGGCATACCGAATGAAGCCTTGAAATCAGCCAAATATGTACTAATTACTTACATAACGAACCTCTTCAACAAAATACTGGACAATAGAGAAATACCAATAGAGTGGGCACAGTCTGATATCATACTTTTATATAAAAAATTTAACAAAACCGGCCAAGTGCGTGTCGGGCCACGCGCAGTAATAGGGTTCCGAAGTTGCATAATAATGCGGACTAAAAAGAGGCTTTTGTTGTTGTTACATGAACATTAGAACGGTTTCAGAGGCTCACAAAGTCTAAAAACGGGCCCACATAGGATATTTTTTTTTAATCTACTTTCTCGCATTTGACCACTATCTCGCCTAATGGTAAGCGATGATGTGGTCTACGGTCGTAGACATCGTATGCATTCACCTCTAATCTCCTCTAAAAATTTCATTCTATGAAGTTTTACGCTACTCTATTAGTGATGAAGTCGGGTCGAATATTGACTTTATAGAAGGATATCGACAAAAGAAAATAAGTAATTTGCTTGGCAATCGAATCTAATTGGACTTTACTTTTACGTTTTAATTACAAAACGTCGAAAATACTTCTGCACTAACACAAAATAGACTCCACCGAGCGCATGCGCTGTATGGACTACGGATTGGTACTGCCAACGACTCCGGCCACTCCAATGCGTTATTCGAGCTTAAACATTATTAATTTAGAAATCATTATTATTAAGGATGCTATGATTTTATTTTTGTACATTTTTACATGGTTCATAAGCATATATTTACTATCTGTTTTACACAGCTAACAACGTTATTTAAGTAAATTTTCAATGGCATTTGTACAAAAATTTTACTGTGCCAAGTACATTTTATAAGTTGGTCGACTATTACTCGTAAACTTGTAAAGCCTGTTATGATTTCATTTTTGTATATTTTTACATGATTCGTAAGCATTATATTTACTCTGTTTTACACAGCTAATAACTTTATTTAAGTAATTTTTCTATGGTATTTGTACAAAATTTTTACTGTTCCAAGTACATTTTATAAGTTGGTCGACTATTACTCGTAAACTTGTAAAGCCTTGTCATCCGTGATAATTTTCCTTTTAATTTCGTTATATTTACTACTGCCGTGAATTTTTTCACATAGCCAAGAGCAACCATTTCGCTGGCAGGGGGGGGGACACTTGACTCTAACATAAATTTGCAACTTAAAGCTTAATTTTACGCAAACGAATCTCTGAATCGAAAAATGGTTTTAACAAACCCGTAATATTTTTGAATGGCCTATCCAACGATACCCCACACCATGGGATAGATGAGAAAAAAAAAATACAGCCTGACTTTACGTCTATGGGAGGTACCAGAAAAAAAAATATTTTTCATGATTTTATGTTACCACTTTGTCGGAATTATTAATATGTATATACATGCCAAATTATAGCTTTCTAGTACTTAGATTCTCTGAGCTAAGCTGCGGACGGACAGACGGACAGAGCGAAACTATAAGGGTTCCTTGTTGACTTCGGAACCCTAAAAAGGTGACCCTGCTGACATTGGCAATTACCGCCCCATTAGTCTCCAACCAAATATATACAAACTGTTTGCCTCGTGCCTCGAAAAACGCCTAGAACTCTATAAGTTGAGCAAGCAGGTTTTAGAAAAGGCTACTTAACAGTTGACCATATATATACCCTTGAGCAAGTTATTGAGAAATATGAAGATCAACAATCTCCACTCTACCTGGCCTTCATAGATTATGCTAAAGCGTTCGATTCAATTTCTCATGAAAGCATATGGAAAGCTTTAGAAGACTGTGACGTACCAAATGAAACAATAGAGCTTTTAAAAGACATCTACGAGAAAAGTACAAGCAGAGTCAGACTAGAGAGAAAAGGTCCGGAAATAAAAGTATGCAGAGGAGTGAGACAGGGGGACCCGCTGTCACCGAGATCGTTTAATTACTGTTCTTCAATATATCATGAAAAAGGAATTTTCATAAATGGAAAATATCTGAATAATCTCAGATTTGCTGATGACATAGAAATGACATTCTCAGAAACACCAAAACAATTACAAAGGATGATTAACGACCTCAACAATGTCAGTAGAAACATAGGCTTAGAACTAAACATTACTAAAACCAAGGTTATGACAAATAGAATAAAACAACCAATCATAGTTGATGGTAGCCTACTAGAATATGTACACGATTACATCTACCTTGGTAAACAAATTTCCTTAAAAAGATCCAGACATATAGATGAATTGAACAGACGCGTAAACTTAACATGGAAAAAATTTTGGAGCTATAAGGAAATATTAAAGTCAAGTCTACCAATCAACCTAAAATCTATTGTTCTGGACTCCAGTCTACTACCCTGCCTATCATATGCGTGCCAAACATGGATCTATAACAAGAAAACCGAAAGAAAAATTCAAACCTGCCAAAGAGCAATGGAAAGGAGTATTCTAAACCTAAAACGCATAGACAAACAAAGAAACACTGATATAAGGAAACAAACAAAGGTAATGGATGCTCTAAACCACTGCAAAAAACTAAAGTGGAAATGGGCAGGCCACGTAGCACGTATGAACTCAGATAGATGGTCCAACAAAGTAACTCACTGGCCTGGCCCGTTTGGAAAAAGGAAACAGGGTAGGCCCCCTGATAAGTGGCTTGATGAGATTAAAAAGATAGCAGGAGACGACTGGACGTCAAAAGCCAAAGATAGAAAACTTTGGAGTAAAATGGAGGAGGACTTTACTCGAAAAGAGGTCCTTAATAAAGAAAATAACTAAATTTACATGATTTACTAAAAAAGAATAATTTTTGTATGTTAAGGATAAATAAATGGCTTAAATAAATAAATAAAATAAATAAATAAATAATTAACAAAAAAAATGTAGAATAGAATAAAATAGAATATACTTTATTGTACACCAAAAAATTAAGTTACACATCTCTTTTACAATAATACTTATTTCTACGGGTACAAAGGCCCATCCACCCACTTCCTTAGGGATTTCTCTAAGAAATTCTGTCATTTTCACCAGATCTCTAGCCGCACTCAGTTCTCACGCTCTCAATTTTGTTTGAAAATGGCGGACTTCGCTCAAATGTCAATGGGAGCCAGTCAAAAGTGTGCTGTTTAGGTTACACAACACAATGTTTGGTTAATAAGAAATCGGTTGCCTACTCTTATTTTATAAAATCAAAAAAAAAAGTGTTGGTTATTGGTTCTTGTACATGTACAAAGACAAACGTGCTTCACCTCGCTCCACGTCATTCCGATCACAGAACATATATACCCTAGAGGCGGGATTCCGATGCTCGTCGCTTCTGCCAACACGGTGCGAGCCAGGTTTTACGGGGACGGCCATGCTTTCTTTTTACCCGACTGCCGAAGGAGGGTAATGTGTTTATCAGTCTATGTATGTATGTATGTATGTATGTAAGTATGTATGTATATATGTATGTATGTATGTATGTATGTATGTATGTTTGTTCCTATATGGCGTTCCAGAGACCTAACGCGTTGGCCGATTTTGATGATTCATACGTCAATCGATTCGTCTTAACCTTGCGAGTGTCATAGGCTACATTAAAATTGGAAAATAGGAAAATGGCGGCTTGTGGGCGCCATATTGTGGGGGGCCAATTTTATTTTTTCTTCCAAACCCATCGTGTGGGGTATCAAAATAAAGGGTTTCAAGAGGTGATTTCAAAAATATATATCACTTATATATTTAAATGTACCTAATTCGAAAAAAATGTTAACTAAAAAGTTATAAATAAAAAAAATTATTTAAAAAAACAAAATACCCGACTGCTTAAAAAGCGAACTAAAAAGGCGTAAACAAGAAGAAAATCATGCTGTGCAGTCGGAGGATACATCTGGTTTTGGTCAGCCAGCTCGCGAATATGTATCCTCCGACTGCACAGCATGATTTTCTTCTTGTTTACGCCTTTTTAGTTCGCTTTTTAAGCAGTCGGGTATTTTGTTTTTTTAAATAATTTTTTCCTTGAAGATTCCAGTCCAAAGTTTGTTTGGGTATGTGATCGAGACCCCTTTGGAGCTTGTGGCCAATCTATCTTCACTTGCGACGCTTGATCTAGCGGTCGATCGGGCTCTAGTGTAATTTTTCCAAAAGCTTTACGTTGGAGATAGTCGCGGGCCAGTATTCCGAGAATGCGACCATGCGACGAAGACAGTGGTTGACGAAAACTTGGAATTAGCGTTAGATGTTTCTGATCCTTTGTGACCTTCCATGTTTCGCACCCTTAGAGAAGCACTCAATCGGTTGCGCACCCAGCTAGGCCCAGCTTGGCGTGTCCACCTACTGGACCCAAAATATTTAAAGATGTAAAAATTAAGAGAAAATGAAGCTGGAGTTCGGCTCTGGGGTGCCCCGCGGGCCGGTCATGTAGCGGTCCGGGCTGCCAGCCGGACCGGCCCAGGCCATAGCCTGACCGCGCACATTTTGTAGCTAACTAGCTACAGTTTAAAAAACAGTCGCGGAAAAATATCACCAGAGCGGTCGTTTGTATTGATGACCGCGACCGGTTAACCGCAGTACGGCCTAGCGCTGTCTCACTAATCACGGCTTGGCTCTATATAAAAATAAAGGGAAAATGGAGCTGGGTCACTCGGCGGGCCGGTCAGGCTGTGGCCCGGGCCGGTCTGGCTTGCGAACCGAACTGGCCCAAGGAGGAACCGGCCCACTCCACTTCATGATGTAGAAAAGCAAACATTCCTAAATATCTTTAAGCTAGTTAAGGAATCTTGGCCTAAAGATGTAGATACTCCTTCTTTTAACACTGAGATGATTAAGAAATCAGCAGAAGTTGCCGGTAAGAATGCTTTTTTGAAGTGCGCAAAGAAGTTAAACTCTATCCAACCGACCAATCACATGCGAGATGAATGACACGACCGTTTTGTGTGATTGGCCGATTTGGTCGGTTGGATAGAGTTTAACTTCTTTCGCAGTTACGCAGAGAGTTTGTGTAGTAACTAGAGATAACATATTTACGACGAAAAAGAAACTGTCAATTCTCTCGTTCTTGCTTATAGAAAAACTCTATGAAAAAAAAAGAGACAAACATAGACAAACGCAACCATCCTGAACGTCAAAGAGATAACTTTTTAGTCACTGTTGTAACCCATCGGTTAGCAGCTCTAATTAAAGTGTTTCGCTGTTTTCACACCTTTGTTTCGTTTATATCAGGAAGAATTTTGTTGTCTAATTATCTGCATGAACCATGTCGTGTGTGGCTAACAGTTGCAAGAGTAGAATGAGTGTATTAACAGAAAATAATCAAAGGATATCATTCCACAGGTGAGTTATCGACTAGCATACTGAAATTATTGTTCAGGGAATACATTTCATAGGCTGTCCGTAATAAAGGAATCTTAGTTCTAAATACGTCGAGCACGTATAGTATCATTTAAACCATTCTATGTAGTGAAATAATTAACTTTTATGCGTTCGCTAATAGAGCTATGACAGTTTACGTACTTACGTTCTGATGTTAGAGATGTGACAAAAGTCAAAAGAAAGATTTATCGATACTGTATTTTTATTTTACTTACTTTAATGTATTTTTTAAAGTTTATTTGCTATTTATTATTATTAATCTAATATTGATTGTGCACAGGTTTCCTAAGAGTACTTATTTAAGAAATAAGTGGATCAAGAATATAAAACATGCTAACTGGACACCTTTACCATATTCTCGCTTGTGTTCACTGCATTTTATTGAATCGCTATCGCTATCCCTCGACCCATCTATGGATAAAGGTTTATGAATCATGTTTACTTTCGCATTTTAATTTTTCAAATTAAATAATTATATGTGAACCATTTTATTATTATTTATTTTGTTACTTTTATACTTATACATACTTTCAGTCTTGCACAAGAACTAGCTTAATATATATCAGTATATTGATCAGTACCTGTTTGTACATATAGTCGTACGAGTGTACCAAAAACTGTCACTTTGATCTCATGATGTACCACGTTTTTGCACAAGGTATAAATAAACATTATTATATAAAAGTGAATGTGTACTCGTACAAAGAGTCACTTTTTGTACGAGTACACATTCACTTTTTAAATAATTATAAAGATTCCTTTAAAAAAACGTAGATAAAATTAGCCGCAGTCAGGGACGATTCTTCCAGATATTTGACCAAATTTGTAGAAAATCCTCCTAAACTAAACTCGATAATATCGATATGACAGTGGCACAGATCTAGTTCTGATATATGTCTATAGATAAGTATCTATAGCATCCTCGGTCACACTGGCAGAAAAGATGGCATAGACAAAAGTATATCTATCTCTTTTTGCTTATGATGTTATCTGTTAGTGCGAAAGTGAATACCGATGTTGAAATTGCGTCTTAACCACTCTGCTCGACAAGATTTTGACACATGACACACCAGCTGAGTCGACAGGTTGATGCAAATTACGTCATGAAATTCAGGAATTTACTTGAACTTTCAACATTCGAATTTATTCAGAAAAATAAGTTTACGCAGCTATTTTACACAGTAAATTTGTAAGAAATATCTTTATTTACATGTTGCGGTCGGTTAAACCGCGTCAGTCTAGTGCAAAATGTGTACAAAATACGAATTACTACACCTTTCCAAACGGTAGACAATTTAGATTTGCTCAAAATATGTACATAAACAACCTTTTCCCTTGCTGAAAAGATGCAAAAGGACAACACAAAGATATACTCATTTTATTTGCGTTCTTATGTTCCTAATTTGTCATACAAAAATTCATAAAAAAACAAGCCAAAATCTGGAAAAAATTGCTTAAAATTTTGATGCAACCTTGCAACATGACATTTCTTTGGTGTTGTTTTTCTTTTTGCTGTCCATTCACGCGTCTCATAATCGATTAAAATTGCATTCAGCCGAATCGATTAAGTGTATTTCGATTATTTAAAATTATTCATTTAAATAAATGAGTGATTTTCAAAAATGTATTGTTTTAAAATTAAAATTAGTTTATATGCACAAAATAAAATAACAACTTATAGTAATAATATATAGTAATAACTATACATAAATGCTTTCATAATGTTATCAGAACAGAAAATTGAAAAAAAAATAGGTATCGTGGCTAATTTCGCGCCGAATTCGCCGAACGTAAAATAATTCAAAATTCAAATTTGGAATGCAGTCGGTATTCAAAATATTTTATCGGGCACATTTTAATATAAAAGAGAGTTTTACATTGATCATTTCAGACGGTTTTATACAGAATGACCAGTATAAATATGAGTATGTTTATGTATGACTAGCACTCCGCCCGCGACTTCGTTCGCGTGATTATGTTTATCCTATAAATGATTTTCTTATATGCAGTTAGTAAAGGCAACCAAAAATAAGATACTATTAAAACTATTAAAAACTGAGTATCGTGGATTTGGGTTTGGGGTTGGTGGGTTAAATATGCTATTCACTCCTTTCTTCTCTTTTTTATTTATCATTTTATGTTAGTCAGATTGGTGTTAAAGTTTTTTTTGAGGCAACTCACTGTTGCCTCAAAAAAAACTTTAACACCCCTAAACCCAATCTGGGAGGGAGTTTTCAAAATGTTTTATGTAAATTTTGATCATCAACTTTATCCCCAAGGAAATTGATTTTACATACAAAATAATTTTAACCCTTTTCACTTCCTTAAAGGTTGAATTGCCGCAAAATCGTGCCTTAGTGCTCCCCTAGAAACCCACGTCAAAAACGAAACCCTGTCCAGTAAGATTCTTAGCTTGAGTTAGTTTCGAAAAACGTATAATGACCACCTTTATTGTTTCCTTAGGTTGGTATTTGTGCCAAATTTCAAATTTATTAACCCGGGAAATAAAATTCTTCAAAGCACTTTAACTCCCCATAAATCGTATTTTGGGACTAGATAAGTAAAACTAATAATGAAAACCTTTATGGTTCACTTAGGATGGGTATTTATGTCAATTTTCAAATTTATTAACCAAAGAAATATTTAATATGTGATTTATGGGGTGTTAAATTATTTTTAAAATATACGATATTTCAAAAATAATTTAACACCCCCTAAATCATCTTTTGGGGGTAGTTTCGAAAAACTAATAATGAAAACCTTTATTGTTTATTTAGGTTGGTATTTGTGCCAAGTTTCATGTTGATTGACCCAAGAAAGCAGATTCTTCCATACAAACTTCAACATCCCCTAAATCGTCATTTGGGGGTTTCGAAAAACTAATAATGGCAACCTATATTGTTTACTCAGAATAATATTTGTGCTAAGTTTCAAGAATTATGGCCGAAGGAATTAGATTTTTCATACAAACTTTCAAACCCCTTTTTACCCCCTTAGGGATGCAATTTCCAAAAATCCTTTCTTACTGCTCACTTACGTCACTTGAGGAACCTTTCTGCCAAATTTCATGCTTCTAGATGATTTTCAGCTTAGTTGTTGGTTGACAACCATGCCATAACTCCATCGGAAAGGAACCGCGCAAGAAGATACGCACAAGGTTATTGATATTAATAGTTTTCGGGGAATGCAGATGTAAATACAAACCAAACTTATGTTCTTAAAATGAATAAAAATAAACTTTTAAAAGTATATATAGAATAACCAATTTTCATAACATTACAACAAACTCGACCGAATTTAAAACCTAACCATACCATACTCTCAACTCATTATTCAATATATAATTATAATAATAATACCAGCCTATAACTGTCCCACTGCAAGGCAAAGGCCTCTTCTCATACAGAGAAGGCACGAACATTGATCACTACGCTTGCTCAATGCGGGTTGGCGATTTGAGACCAGGTTTCTTCATGATGTTTTCATTCACCGTTGTCAACGATTTCTAAAATATACTTAGAAAGTACATTAATGAATTTGAAAATGGAAATCATTGGTATTTGTCCAGATTTGAACCCATGACCTCAGGCAAGGCGAGGCCTTTAGCCACTGGGCCAGTACGATACTCATTGCAATATAACGAATAATCACAAAATCGTTGGTTCCCCGAAACTAAATTTATCTACACTTGCGTTACAAACTTACATAAAAATATACTAGGCACTCTGTATACTTCTGAGACTATCAAACATTAAAAGACTCAATCATTATTATTTTTATACAAAATAGTTTTGAATAGCGAACGCATTCCGAATTTGAATTTTGATTCAGATAGATAATTCGGCGCGAAATTATCCACGGTTCGATGAAATTGTTTAGTTGGTTGTAGTCAAATAATGTCCAAAAATCTATTAAGATTACTTTAAGAAATAATTAATAGTAATAATTTAAGTACTAATTGTATTTATGCCTAAATCAGGTTTATTTTAATTTTTAAGAATCGATTTGGGATAATTGCTCATTAATCGAGTCGATAGTATAAAAAAATCGATTGCTAAAATCTTTTTGGCACACCACTATTACAATAAAAAAAACAATATCATTGAATTCATTGATGAATTGGAAGTTTTGAACTAAATAAAGTAGTGGTAATGAATTTTACGTATTATTGGACCGGTGCTTGTTAATTACGTTAAGATCTGGGCTTCTTCTAGTTGTTTATTATATTTAGAGACATAGTAGTCATATTTGTAATCATTTTTACATGTGGGTGGGTGATATTTGTGTAAAATAAAAATATTAACAAACACGATAGGCGCGAAACTTCGACTTTGAATAACAAATAACTTCATTACCACTAATTATTTATTTTGAAATATGGATGAATTCGACCAATAATTAAACAATTAGCAAACCACTACCCCTGTCGTGGAGTTTGGGTGTCCAAAATCTGCATTTTTATGTTTTTTAGCTTCGACCACCACTGTCATCAAAATGGCGATTATCGTATTATTACACTTGTTTTTAACAAATGTAAATTAATAAACTTGCGCACTTAATCTAAAAAAAATATTTCCGCTAACATGTAAGCTTTTTATCCAACTATTTTAATTAAAGCCCCCACATAAGATTCGTTAGGTATCTTAATCAATAATTAAGTTATTAATTAGGATGTCGTATGACGTAAATCTGGGGTCCAAAATGGGCCGCGGCTGAGCCAGAGCGGAGGTATGCTTGTCAAGCCCCAAAATGTACCCCGTCCGAACTATACGGTTAAATATGTTACCTCTAGGTTACTATACAAACTCTCTGCAGTTACGCAATACGGCTGCCGGTACTCCCGTATGGCTAGTCGCAAATTTATAAGGATGTTTTTTTATTAAATCAAAAAACACAACTCTTGCATGAAATTAATTTTTCCCGGTATTTGTTCATGGCATTTGTTTAATAAAAGAACGACTCTTGCCAAGTTACGTGCCGCCAACTGTATTAAAAATATCAATAATTTGGTTGAAGATTGTGCTATGAACACAGAACATTTTTACTCTTGACATTCTCTCTCTCCGAAAAACATTTTTTTTCTCTTTTGTTTTCAAACGAAATACCAAAATTTCAAAAGTTTTACCAACCAGTTTGACAAATCCAAAAAAAAATGCTAAACCGAAAAGTCTTGTAGGTTGTATCATTTATGCTAAAATAGGCAATCAAAATGACACACACACTATTGCATACAACGGACAGAGACCTTGTCATTTACAGAGTCATTTAACTATTCGAAATATCTAATACCCAAGACATACTTAATATTAAGAAGTTCCAGTGGCCATCTGTGGTCTTCTTCAACAGTTCAACTTCACCAAATGATACTTTCTGAATGCAAATGCTTACCATGTTGATGAAAATACCAAAATCGCTTTATATTGTGTACCTACAAAATTTGAGGACTTCCCTCGATTTCCATGATATTCACTCATCCGATCCTGAATTCCTGACTTGATGACAATGGGACCACATTTCAAAAACTAACCCTATAATAAGGTCCATAATTGACGGAGTAGGTAATCGGTGAACATAATACAGCAGAACTTAGAACCTCCTCCTTTTTGTCAAGTCGGTTAAAAATCAGACCATGATAGGAAAAGGCATCGGCTGAGCATGGGCCATGCTTACGACCGACCCGATCAGGCTAGGAAATGAAAAACAAGTCAAGAAGTGAAGGAGTAGAGTTTTGGAAATGGTGAATGTCAGGAATAATGGAAATATAAACCTACATAAGTCATTCAGTCATTCTATGACCCGGATAGCAAATAAGTCGAAGTTTATTAATATGTAAGTAGGTATATTCGTTATCGTACTTATTTAAAATTGGCAAATTAATTAAAAATATGTCATTATTTTGTTAGATAAATGGACGACCAATGTCTTATCATGGTATATTCCCGACAAAGGGAAAACTTTTCCAATAATAGTGAGATAAGGCCGAGTTCAAAGTAGGTCGTAAGTATGCAAGCAGCGTACTTGCTAATGGCGTGAGGACAAGGCAAGGCCCTATAATAGTTGATTAGAGGGTACCTCTTCGAATGATAAGACTGTATTGAGCGTCTCTAGCAACTTATTGAAATAAAATACATACGTACGGACATATAAAAACTGTTTTGGTTGGAAAGTATTGAGGTAATCACACAGTTATCCACGGGAAAAGCCGAAACTAGTCGAAGGAGAAATTGGGACTTGTACAGGAGGGTCCTCAAAGTAAATCTAGGGATGCCCTAAAGATAGGTAAGCTTAATTCCATACTGGATATAGAATTTTTCTAGCTATTCTAGCATGCTGAAGAGGTATAACAAGGCGTTACGCAAGGCCAAAATAACTACTTTGCGGAAGCATTGCACCTCCATCGAAGCTCTGCCAAATGGAATGAGGTTGTGCAAAGCAATGTCCATGACTAAGACAAACCCACTATCATCTGTAAAGGATGAGAATGGATATCTTACAGAAATTGGACAGGACACTCTGAGCCTGATGTTCAAGACTCACTTTCTAGAATGTGTAGGTACTGCGCGACAGCGATAAAGAGAAACCAGTCACAATGGTAGGAGCTCAAAAGGCACACGCCCAAAAATTACTGGCTCACGGCAAAGAAAGTGGTAGATGAAAATAAACTGAAGTTTGCCATAGTGGGCTTCCAACCTCTCAAATCCCCTGGTCCGGATGGATGCGATGTATGCGCAAGCGAGAGGACTGCTCTGCCACGAGCCGCGCCTTCGCCGTGGTCGAATCCAGCGGCTTCGTGGGCACGGATCCACATCGACTATTTGTCTATACGCCAAAAAAAAAAAACAATGTTTGGTGCGTACTCTAAATGGTTAGAGTGTATTCATATGCGGAATGATGTTACCACCCAATCCTTAATAAAAAAGTTAAAACAAGTTTTTTCAATATTTGGTTTGCCTTGTACTTTAGTCTCGGACGTTAAGATAAAGTCTAAAGAATTTAATATGTTCTGTTCCAATAATGGTATTAAGTACATGACATCTCCAATTTACCATCCATGTAGCAACGGACAAGCTGAGAATTCAATAAGGACGTGTAAAAAGATGTTAAATAGTATAATAAACGAAAGTATACCACACCGAGTAATTAGACGGTCTTCCGTGCACAGCGAGGCTCAGGGAAGACTCCTTTACATTATACCCAGAGACGTGCCTTTTTATTTGACTGGGAAATCTTCAGATGTGGTCTTCAGAACCTTTTTTATTATGAATATTCTGTGTCTGTTTTTTGACTGTCTACCTGGCTGTGGCTCCTGGTAGACTATCTGGGGCTCCTGGCAGACTGGCTGTGGCTCCTGGCAGACTGATTGTGGATCCTCGCAGCTCTCGGCCCTTGTTAGGACCTTTCCTTGCAGTCACACGCAGCACATAGTCTTGCTCGGCGTGCAGTTGGGTCGATGGCAGAGTGTAGCACACGCCCGTGAATCTCGTAGTGTCGTCCCGTCCGTGAAACAGATATTAACTTTTGTAGATGCAAACAGAATTAACAAATATATTTATATTTATATCATGCATGGACCAAGTGATTAATCAGGGCACTATGTTAAATGCTCGGGCATATGAATCTAGTCAAGCCAAATCCGGCAATGTTATCAATACTAATTTAAACTGCTATATTTATCACATTGTCTGGTCATTATGAATGTCATGGACCAAGTGATTAATCAGGGCACTTAATGCCCGAGCATTATGAATCTAGTCATGTCAAATCGGGCAATGTAATGAATACTGGTTTAATCTTCTATATTTATATAATTTGTTTGGTCATTATTTTATTTTATTAAATTCTGAGTTGAGCTGCACAGTTATTGACAAATGCGTGCACTGACTGGACAGGTCCACTCAATCTGGCTGGTTCTTTCCTCAAAAGACCATTTCAGAAATCAGTCTACATGGTCTTCACATGATCTAACCAAGATTTTGTCTGGACTTTAAAAGAGACTGTGACCTCTGAGTTTGTTCGTCTTCTCAGAGTAGTCAGACAGGAAACGCCGACCTCATCTAGTTATAAAAAATATGATCGACATGTTAAAGTGTTTGTACAAACCAACTTACAGAAATAAAATCATTTATCATTTATTGCTACTTAACGGTTGGGCAATTCGATAAGTACGGTCAATGAATTAGTCGTAGAGCGAACGCAGCGAGCTCGGCAGCTATGGCACCCCGACCCCTTCATGTTAGTTTAGATCCTGCCGACAGAAATAGGAGCCTTTTTATCACCCGGCCCAATAAGTGATAATGGGCAATATTCATACCGATACGATTGTCGTTGGAAAATCGGTGGATAGATAGAGTAAGTTCCCTAATTACGGACAACCATATATTATGGACTTTTTATAACAAAAGTCTGAATTTAGAAACTGTCTATTATTTAATATTGTTTTAGTAACTAACTAATGTACTATGTGACTGTAATGACAAAGAATAGTTAAAAAGTCATTAAAAATATTTTTTTCTATCAAACAAGTACGTAAAAAGTACGTAGGTACGTACCTACGTACTTTATTAATACGTTCTGTCTCTCAAGATACAGGTTGCCCTATTTTGAGAGGTAGGGTTCATTAATAAATGGTTACGTTGTAATTCCTACAAGCTGTACTATACCACCATTATGTAAACACTAATGAAACCTTTTTTGTACCAATAAACATTTATTATTATTAATAAAACATTAGATTTGCGGGCCTGAAAAAAGAAGGACTTCAAAAATATTGGGTGCAGACGTCGTTCGCAATATTTATTCCTCCAAAGACATTTAAACTCATTTTTCTATGGAAATCATGAGTTTTCACCCTTTCGGGTGACAGCCTTTTATTATATTTGGCCGATTAAATTATTTTTATTTTCAACAGATGACAACAAAAATAATATTAAAAAATAAAACATAACATACTTAATATATACCTACAAACTATAATATATAAACGCGTAAAAAAGGGGAGGGCTCATTGGGCATCAAAAAATTCGTCCACATCGTTGTCAACGGAAAACGAGCTCAGAACGCTCTTCTCTGGCCGCAGAAAAGCGCAGCACTCTGGTCATGTGAAGAGTCGACTAACCATTCACTGATATCTCGAAATACTCGATGAGCACTCGGACTTCATGGACCTAATTTTTCAACTCCAAACGGCTCAAACATATGAATTCCAATAAGGTTGTTGTATTTGCGCCTTTTGCGGTTTTCTGTACCAGTAGCAGCCGCCCCAGCACAGCACGCCATGCTAAGAAGATGAAATGGCGCAAACGGTATCAATTATTGATCCTACTAGGTACTATTAAAAAACGTGAAAGTTTGTGATGATGAATGGATGGATAAAACTTTATAAAAATATAGCTTGTACATCAGAATAAAACATAGGCTATAATTTATAAAGATATAGGGAAAGAAGTACTACCACTCGGGCGGAGCCGTTGGCGGCAGCTAATTTAGAATAAGATTTTGTATGGAAAATAGTATTCTTTTTAGGGTTCCGTACCCAAAGACTAAAAACGGGACCCTATTATATACATCTGGTTTTGGTCCACCAGCTCGCGAATATGTATCCTCCGACTGCACAGCATGATTTTCTTCTTGTTTAAGTCTTTTTAGTTTGCTTTTTAAGCAGTCGGGCTTTTTGATCTTTTTAATAACTTTTTTTTTGTCATACCTATTATTGAAATCAAATATATCAGGTCACAATGTTAGGACCCATTAATATTAATAATAATTTTTATCCGTGGTGCTAGGCAACTGGGCTTATCCCAGTTGTAAACGACCCTTTTGTGCCTATTGGCCTTGTTTGTTCTGTCTCTTGTGCTTGATGTGGAGGGATGTGAAAATTTGTATTTTTTCCTACTCCTCCGTTATTCTTTTCTGATTAATTTCGTTGCGGGATCCAAGACTAATTATTCTCCGATTAATTCATTCTCCGGGACTTCATCGAGATTCATTGCCTCGGCGCTTTTCTGGTGGTCGCTACTGTTGATTCTGGTTTTCAAGAGTTGCAGTGGTTTCGGAATAGTGTGGTGGGATTTACGTGTAAAGGAAGTTAAGTAAAACAATATTTTTGTCATGATTTTATTTTACACAAACATATTAATCACGCCGACAATGGTCGGCGTGATTAATATGTATATCAATGCCAAATTATAGCTTTCTGGTAAGAGTTACCGAGCTAAGCTACGTACGGACGGACAGACGGATATGGCGAAACTAGTTCCTTGTAGACTACTGAACCCTAAAAAGAGAGTTATTAATAAAGTTAGATTTAGGTACCTATGCACTATAAGGAGGTTAGTATAAATTATTTAAATTCGTTAGGTGGAAACATCTGTCTTTTAAGCAATAAGTACAGCAATTTTAGTTTAATATAATGATACCAATAAATATTATAAATGCGAAACTAAATCTCTCTGTCTGTCTGTCTATTACCGTTACACACTTAAACGGCTGAACTGATTTAGATGATGGATATAGTTTTAGACCCTGGAAAGGATATAGTATAGTTTTTATCCCGGCAATCAATTATTAATAAAAAAATTGGCTACGCAAAGTATTAATGCCACGCAGACGAAGTGGCGGGCAGCAGGTAGTATATAGATATATGTTCGTTAAAACAATCATCTAACTAAAATAACAACATTATGTTCTTATGAATAAAACCTTATATATAGTTCTCGCTAAACTTCTTGGCCGTCCAAAGGAATGGAGGGACGTGTAACGGTCGCGGCAGGTAGCGGAGTAGGTGTGGGAACAAGAAATGATGCATGGATATGGTAGTGGGTTTGCGTGGCACTTGTGTTTGGGCATCGATAGAAGACGGACTTGGCTAGAAACCAGAGTGTTAGGGAGACATAGGGAGACGAGCTTTGGGATCGGTAGGCGAGAGTCGTGACGTTGTAACTATCGTAGGAAAAAGTGTTAACTATTTGTTTAATTATAATTTAATCTAATCGGGTTATTCCCAGAGGTCCACGATTCTATTGTTCCTCTTTTGCCACCGGGTCCATGAAAAATTATAATAATGTTTTATATGTTCTTAAATGAATTCCCAACGGGTCCACGAGATATATCCAAAGTACAGTCAGTAAAAACAATTTATTGTAAGAAGGAGCAGCTTGTTGAAAACATAACAAAATAAAATATAAATAATAATGCGGCCTTGAATGGTGACGACACGTAAGCTACCTCTTAAGTATGATTAATAAGTACCAGGAGATTATAATCACGAGGAAGTATTTCCGAGGCTGGAACCATGAGATGTAAAAAGAGTACCGAGAAATTTTAGATTCTGACCTCCTGGTACTCCGTTAGTCTCTACCGCTTATGATTCTAGGTCCGCAAATACTTTTTCATGATTCTGTTCTCCTGGTAGTTTGTGTATAAATGTTCAACACAACCTGTTCACCGCGGCTTCGCTCCCGTGGATCACCCCACAGGACCCGTTTTCGAGATTCAAAAATAGCCTGTCATTCAGGAATAATGTAGCTTTCTATTGGTGAAAGATATTTTTAAATCGGTCCAGTAGTTTCGGAGCCTATTCGGTACAAACAAACAAAAAAATCTTTCCTCTTTATAATATTGGTATAAATGTAACTAAAAATTAAAAGAGGAAGTTATCGGAAGGAAGGTACCTAAATCTAACTTTATTAATAACTCTCTTTTTAGGGTTCAGTAGTCTACAAGGAACTAGTTTCGCCATATCCGTCTGTCCGTCCGTACGTAGCTTAGCTCGGTAACTCTTACCAGAAAGCTATAATTTGGCATTGATATACATATTAATCACGCCGACCATTGTCGGCGTGATTAATATGTTTGTGTAAAATAAAATCATGACAAAAATATTGTTTTACTTAACTTCCTTTACACGTAAATCCCACCACACTATTCCGAAACCACTGCAACTCTTGAAAACCAGAATCAACAGTAGCGACCACCAGAAAAGCGCCGAGGCAATGAATCTCGATGAAGTCCCGGAGAATGAATTAATCGGAGAATAATTAGTCTTGGATCCCGCAACGAAATTAATCAGAAAAGAATAACGGAGGAGTAGGAAAAAATACAAATTTTCACATCCCTCCACATCAAGCACAAGAGACAGAACAAACAAGGCCAATAGGCACAAAAGGGTCGTTTACAACTGGGATAAGCCCAGTTGCCTAGCACCACGGATAAAAATTATTATTAATATTAATGGGTCCTAACATTGTGACCTGATATATTTGATTTCAATAATAGGTATGACAAAAAAAAAGTTATTAAAAAGATCGTTTTTAATTCCGTCCGTATTACCTACTAGGGAATCCAATCTCGCATCAAAATAACAATGTATCCATGACATGTGACTGTTCCTAAATAACCTTAGGCTGATAAAATTTTATTTTTTTCCTAAAATGCCCTACATTTACCTCTGAGTGAGGAGAGGCAGAGCTCCGCTGTCCGCACTGCCCTATGAGTTTCGCCTCCTAACTTGAATAACTCCCTACCCGATTATAAGTGAATTCCAAATTATGATTTTGCTTTGTTTTGGAAATTCACAGTTATAAAATTATAACTTGGAAGTGGTTTAGAGGGATAAAATATAACTAAAGGAGTATAAACTAAATTGTTATAATTAACTAAAGCTTGTGTGACAAACCATTTACACTAATATAAAGAGTAATAAATGACCGAAAGTAGGTCAATGACCGAATAGTAGTCGCAAATAGTGAATATAAATTCAAGAATTAATACAAATACAAGTAGCTAATTAGGCAGAGAGTTTTAACTCAAGAAGTAACTGGAGTTGATTAAATCATCTCTCTTCACCACAGCCAACCCCAAAAACCCTCTGCCCTTCAACATTGCCTAGTGTTTTAGCTGGTAAGAAGAAATGATGAAATTAACATCCCAGCACACATTTCTGTCTGTTAGCCATAAGGAATATAAAGTAAAACAATAATAATGCATGAAGTTATGCACTTTGCAACCCTTTTGTCTAGTACAAAAGAGTTGCAAAGTGCATTATTTACCTAACGGAAGGACAGTGACAGGAGTGCTACGCTTGCTTTGAGAAATACATTACTTTGAATTACGTTAATGAGTTCCTTGAAAATTGTCCAGATGCCCACTCTAGTGACGTGAGACCGCTATACAGCAGCAGGCACGTCGTACGTGTACTCCTGGGCTTAGAACGCAAGACCCGCAGCGGTTCCAACGCTTCTACATGTCTTACACAATCCTAAGGCATCGGACAGTGTTGTGCCATTGAGCTAGACATGCTTCCAGTTGTACTGGATGCGGGCTATATTTAATAGCACCCTCTCGACCTACTCAACCTTTATTAAAACAATACAAAACTAATGTAAGCGTACAGTAGTCGTACTCAGTCTGATGCAATTGCTTTGCTTTACGTCGAAATGGTTTTAATCTTGCTTAATTGCTCTAAATTCGAGGATGCTTCAGTGTTATCGGCAGCCGTGCGATGCAGCGAGGCGTTTACACTGGGCACCCAAATTACGTGTCTTGCTAAATATTTGTTTTTTTAGTATCAGTTATTGGCCCGAAAGCCTGGTGTGATTTAAGGAGAAACGATTCTAACTTTCGTACAAACGGCCAGCATCCAGTTTGGCCTGTTTTTCAATGACAACTCCTGTTTTTAGGAAGTGTCCATATATCAAACGCAATGCAAAGAGTCCCGCAGTCAGACCTTCTATAGGATACAGTATTTATCAGCAGCGTTTGGTCATCCTATTATCACTTTGCGGGTTGGCCATAGGGCCTATTTTATACAAATAATGAATATTAACAGCTCAATCTTCCTTGAATGTGATGTCAGTTAAAAGTCAATAATAGTCCATAGTCAAATGAGTTATTGTGTAGTGTATATTGATGATTTTAGGATTATTGATGTAACGTGTGACAGAAGACTTCACTGATTCCCTAAACTAAACGCTAGTGACAAATAACTGCCAAGGTATGGATTAGGAGATAGATACAAAGTCACGCCAAGCTAGAATAAAGAAGTAAATTCATGAATTGTCCCTACCTATTAAATATAAATTATTAAAGACTCACCAATCATTCCAGCACATACTCACTCAATATTAATACTAGATTAGACGGGTTATTCCCAGAGGTCCACGATTCTATTGTTCTCGAAAAAATTAAATTCATACTTTACTTCCCAAAGGGTCCACGACATTTTAAAATATGAAATATTTTCTTTCCCGACGGGTCCATGAGAATGTTTGGTACAGTCAGCAATAAAAGCTTGGCTAAGGGATAAATGTTTATTATTTCTATGAAATAAATCACAATGAATATAGAAAAGTAAAAACTACATTTTTACTGTATCACATGAATGGTCATGACCATTAAAAAATCAGGCTTAGTAGGCGTTTCGGCCGATGAGCTTCGCCCGATCCGGTCGAAACAGGAATTATTAAATTTTATTATTATTTATTTATTGTTATTAATAATTTTTTTAAGCAAATTTTGTACAGTTAGATAGAAAACCTTGGGTTATGTTATTTAAGTACAATCAGGCAATTTTTGGAAAAAAGATTATTTTTATTTTGTGGTGTACAATAAAGTTTATAATAAATAATAAATAAATAAATAAATAAAGCTTAATATACCATTACAACAATCAACAGTAAACATGATAAATCACAATAATCAGACTTATATATCAATAAAAAAGTGTACATTATGACATCTGAGATATTCCACATATCATTTTATTTAACTAATCATTTTTTAATAATCTAATTTTTGATTTTGATATTCTAAAAAATAAACGTCCCAACACTAGTACCTACTGATCCGCAGGTGCATGAAATAAAATTTTAAATAATAAATTATTCCACTTATGGCACCTGCGAAAAATATCGATAGGTGCCGTATGTGGAATATCTCAGATGTCATAATGTACACTTTTTTATTGATATATAAGTCTGATTATTGTGATTTATCATGTTTACTGTTGATTGTTGTAATGGTATATTAAGCTTTATTTATTTATTTATTTATTATTTATTATAAACTTTATTGTACACCACAAAATAAAAATAATCTTTTTTCCAAAAATTGCCTGATTGTACTTAAATAACATAACCCAAGGTTTTCTATCTAACTGTACAAAATTTGCTTAAAAAAATTATTAATAACAATAAATAAATAATAATAAAATTTAATAATTCCTGTTTCGACCGGATCGGGCGAAGCTCATCGGCCGAAACGCCTACTAAGCCTGATTTTTTAATGGTCATGACCATTCATGTGATACAGTAAAAATGTAGTTTTTACTTTTCTATATTCATTGTGATTTATTTCATAGAAATAATAAACATTTATCCCTTAGCCAAGCTTTTATTGCTGACTGTACCAAACATTCTCATGGACCCGTCGGGAAAGAAAATATTTCATATTTTAAAATGTCGTGGACCCTTTGGGAAGTAAAGTATGAATTTAATTTTTTCGAGAACAATAGAATCGTGGACCTCTGGGAATAACCCGTCTAATCTAGTATTAATATTGAGTGAGTATGTGCTGGAATGATTGGTGAGTCTTTAATAATTTATATTTAATAGGTAGGGACAATTCATGAATTTACTTCTTTATTCTAGCTTGGCGTGACTTTGTATCTATCTCCTAATCCATACCTTGGCAGTTATTTGTCACTAGCGTTTAGTTTAGGGAATCAGTGAAGTCTTCTGTCACACGTTACATCAATAATCCTAAAATCATCAATATACACTACACAATAACTCATTTGACTATGGACTATTATTGACTTTTAACTGACATCACATTCAAGGAAGATTGAGCTGTTAATATTCATTATTTGTATAAAATAGGCCCTATGGCCAACCCGCAAAGTGATAATAGGATGACCAAACGCTGCTGATAAATACTGTATCCTATAGAAGGTCTGACTGCGGGACTCTTTGCATTGCGTTTGATATATGGACACTTCCTAAAAACAGGAGTTGTCATTGAAAAACAGGCCAAACTGGATGCTGGCCGTTTGTACGAAAGTTAGAATCGTTTCTCCTTAAATCACACCAGGCTTTCGGGCCAATAACTGATACTAAAAAAACAAATATTTAGCAAGACACGTAATTTGGGTGCCCAGTGTAAACGCCTCGCTGCATCGCACGGCTGCCGATAACACTGAAGCATCCTCGAATTTAGAGCAATTAAGCAAGATTAAAACCATTTCGACGTAAAGCAAAGCAATTGCATCAGACTGAGTACGACTACTGTACGCTTACATTAGTTTTGTATTGTTTTAATAAAGGTTGAGTAGGTCGAGAGGGTGCTATTAAATATAGCCCGCATCCAGTACAACTGGAAGCATGTCTAGCTCAATGGCACAACACTGTCCGATGCCTTAGGATTGTGTAAGACATGTAGAAGCGTTGGAACCGCTGCGGGTCTTGCGTTCTAAGCCCAGGAGTACACGTACGACGTGCCTGCTGCTGTATAGCGGTCTCACGTCACTAGAGTGGGCATCTGGACAATTTTCAAGGAACTCATTAACGTAATTCAAAGTAATGTATTTCTCAAAGCAAGCGTAGCACTCCTGTCACTGTCCTTCCGTTAGGTAAATAATGCACTTTGCAACTCTTTTGTACTAGACAAAAGGGTTGCAAAGTGCATAACTTCATGCATTATTATTGTTTTACTTTATATTCCTTATGGCTAACAGACAGAAATGTGTGCTGGGATGTTAATTTCATCATTTCTTCTTACCAGCTAAAACACTAGGCAATGTTGAAGGGCAGAGGGTTTTTGGGGTTGGCTGTGGTGAAGAGAGATGATTTAATCAACTCCAGTTACTTCTTGAGTTAAAACTCTCTGCCTAATTAGCTACTTGTATTTGTATTAATTCTTGAATTTATATTCACTATTTGCGACTACTATTCGGTCATTGACCTACTTTCGGTCATTGACTACTCTTTACATTAGTGTAAAGGGTTTGTCACACAAGCTTTAGTTAATTATAACAATTTAGTTTATACTCCTTTAGTTATGTTTTATCCTTCTAAACCACTTCCAAGTTATAATTTTATAACTGTGAATTTCCAAAACAAAGCAAAATCATAATTTGGAATTCACTTATAATCGGGTAGGGAGTTATCCAAGTTAGGAGGCGAAACTCATAGGGCCGTGCGGACAGCGGAGCACTGCCTCTCCTCACTCAGAGGAGCCGACCTTAACTCTAAATGTAGGGCATTTTAGGCAAAAACCAAAAATTTTATCAGCCTAAGGTTATTTAGGAACAGTCACATGTCATGGATACATTGTTATTTTGATGCCAGATTGGATTCCCTAGTAGGTAATACGGACGGAATTAATAATTTCGGAAGCCTTAGCATGTGAGTCCGACTTGCACTTGGCTGGTTCCCAATTAAATTACTAAACGTCGTTAATCATTTTATATCGATTAGCATAGAAACATTTAATTTAAGCTTTCACATAACATTGTAATTATTAGCTACCAATTACTTTGCATTACTTGTGGATAAGTCAACTTAGCCCACCTGAAGGACTAAGTGGGGAAACCAAACCCCTTAACATAGAAGGCAAGTTAGCTATACTCCATTTGCGATAACATTAGACGTTTAAATTAGCGCATTTTACAGCCCGTTCAACCGATTTTGACTTCTATTACGTTGGTGATACGACAAATGGTAGCTGTAGTAAACAGTTGGTTTTGGTAACAGGTTTATGCATTTTATGTCATCCTTATGTTTACGGGATAGAACTTAAAATCGGTTGAACGGTCTGTAAAAAGATTTGGAAACATGTCTAATGTTATTTCAAATGGAGTTTAGAACCCATTTCTCAACCGCAACATTCTATTCAGTAATCCGCTTGACCATCGTCTGTTATTGTTCCTAATATCCGAAATTGATCGGGTCTAGTTCGATGAATACCGAAATGGTAACTGAAACTAATGACAGAATAACCTCAGCTTGGAAACGCGAACCGCGTTTAGGTAGATATTCTATTAGAACAAAGAGTGAATACATATTGGAAATTGAAGCATAAAATAGATTAAGCATTTATATGCTTGTAGATTTGATATAAGGGAATTAAAACAAAGCTTAAACAAAAGCTCAATGCAAAATCTATGTCAACATATAATGAAAATAGAATGCGATTATTATCGAAGGGAAGCAACTCTGTAGGTATAGTGATATTCAAAAATAATCATAGACCTGCAAGATGAAAGCAGCAATAGTGACACATCTGAAGATAGCTAGCAGAATATTGGAGCGAACTTGAAGACTTTTAGGGCGTGGAATACATAGACGAACTCTTTTTAAATTCTGATTAAAAATATAATACACACATCAAAAGTGTCTAGGGATTAAGTACATTTTTTACCAAATAAAAAATCCAATTAATGTTTACCAAATTTAGTCTTCCAGGCTAGCTTCTTACTTTAATTCCTTATTTTAAGTTAACAACTTATCACCATATTTTGTAAAAATTAAGAAAAATTTAAATCTTTGCAAATTAATGTCGTCAATTAGGTAAATGGCAAAAAAAGGTGAAAATTTGGACTTTTAAATTTTTTGTTATATAGATTAAAAAAAAAAAATGTGTTTCCACCATTGACATGAATCACACAATTACAGCGATTTGGTAATACCCACGTTTTTTCTAACAAGTCAAAAAGTTGTTTAGAGATATGCACGGCATCCATACTCGGCAGAGTTCTTTTTTGGAGCATCTCCCATGCGTGCTCAATGGGGTTGAGGTCTGTCGATTGAGCGGGCCACGGCAGAACATTGATGCAAGCATCGGCAAGAGCGCGTGTTACGACATTCCGTGTGTGGACATACATTGTCGTGCATTCGTCGAAACGAATCTCCCATCCGGCGTCGCAAAGGGATGATCACGTCTGAAACAATCCTCTCCGCATAAATCTGAGCATTGAGGATGACCCTGATCGAAATGAGATCGGTTCTTCCACCGATCCAAATACCGGCCCAAACCATTATTGTTCCCCCTCCATATGAATTAAATTTTAGACTAAATTTCAAACGTTCTTAACGTCCTCCAAATTCGAATATAGTTCTCGCCAAACTTCTTGGCCGCCTTAGACTTGGCTTGCCGATGCGCAATGCACGGATCGGTGCTGTTTTTGTATGAGATTTACTACTGCGCAGTCATTGTAGTCACCTTCAGGACGGTTAAGCAGGGCGAGAACAAGATTCATCGGAAAAGCAAACTCATCAGCCAGTCATCATCCTCCCAATTTCTGTGTTTGCGAGCCCATTGTAAACGGGCCCTACGATTGCGGGATGCTATAGGTAGGTGGAACTCTCAGCGGCCTTCGGGAACGCAGTCCCACTTCATGTAAACGATTTCCGATGGTTTGGTCGCATAACAGCAAGACTGAAGTGCTGTGGAGCTTCTTAGCCAACATCATGTCGGTCATGGTACGATTCCGTCGAGCAGTATTTTGGATGTACCGGTCCTGTCTGCGAGTGGTGATGCAAGATCGTGCTCCATGTCGCTCGGCCATGCTGCCTGTGATACGATAGCATATCCAGAGGCGGCTTATGACGCACTGTGTAGTTCCAAGAGCGACGTTATTATTTGGGATTTTCCTTTTAATTTAAAAATAGCAGAACAACCAAAAATGTTCGTATATTTTTAATGAAATATTGATGGTCTGTACTTCTTTCTATAAGCAAACAATGCTGGACGACAGTTAATTCCAAATAACATATAATTTTATAATGAAACATAATTTCTGCTATATATATAAAAAAAAACTTTTCAATTCAATTTATAATCTGTACAAAATGTTACAATAAAATTCCTCCCCACATTCTTGAAATGAAATTTAAAACTTCTATAAAACGCACACTATGCAGGCTGGCATATTATAAGTTAGGGGATTACATCACTGATAAAAATGCTTGGCTCAATGCTAGTCCTGCTCCACAACTACTAGGGCGCAAAAACAATTGATATGCAGAACATTATTGTTTTGAAGTATTGTTGGACCTGCTGAAACCTGTATGAATATATTTGTATTGTATAAACTCAATTTCCTTAGTATTATATAACTGCACAGCACGTGTGTGAGTACTATGTACCCCACTGTATCAATCTACCATTTACTGTACCTGTGTGTCGTTCGTTGATTGTGTGCGCCCTGGCAGTTGAGTGATGTCAAAAAATCTATTTGTGCTATCTCCTCCTCCGCTGTTGGTAATGACGGGCTTTGCTCAAGAATGATTTCTCCTATCCTCTCCACATTACTTCCCGTTTTGACCCACATTTTGAACTTCTCCTTGTTTTCTTGCACTGTTCCCGATGCTTGGATGCTAGCCCATACTATTCCACTACCCAAAATCCCTAACCCGGTCACACTGACCGATTTCAGACCCATTTCCATTCTTCCTTACCTTTCCAAAGTTCATGAGCACATTGTCCATCAGCAATTGTCTCTGTTTCTCTCTAGTAATGATCTTCCTAGTCCTTTTCAATCTGGTTTCCGGCCCGGTCACAGTACTGTCACAGCTCTTTTAAAGGTTACTGACGATATCCGCCGGGTTATGGACCACAAATATCTTACTTTACTTGTACTTCTCGATTTCAGCAGCGCTTTCAACTCTGTTGACTTCGATATCCTTCTTGGGATCCTTAAATCTTTCAATATCTCCTCTTCCACTATCATCGGTTCAACTCCTACCTTGGAGGCCGCTCGCAGCGGGTACACTTCGATGAGACTTCTTCGGATTGGTGCTCTCTTACTGCGGGTGTGCCACAGGGTGGCGTTCTCTCTCCTCTTTTCTTTTCTATTTTTATTAACTCTGTCACTAGAGTCATCTCGTGTAACTTCCATCTCTATGCTGACGACTTGCAGCTTTACCATCATTTTCCAATTCAAGATGCGGAAGCCGCTGTGTCCGCCATTAACAGTGAACTGGAATTGATTGGGGAGTGGTCGCGGTCCTTTGGGCTGCAAATCAACCCTAAGAAGTCTCAGGCCATGGTTATCGGCGGTAGGCATATGCGAAACAGGCTTGATGTTGCGGTGCTGTCTCCTCTCAGTTTGAATGGAGTTCAAATTGAATACGCTAGGACACCTAAAAACTTGGGGGTGATCATGGAATCATATTTATCATGGACTGCCCATGTCGCTGAATTCAGTCGCAAGGTGCACTACACTTTCCACTCGCTGAAGTGCTTCCAGAGCTTGCCCTAGAAGACCAAAATTTCCCTTGCCCTTATTCAGCCCTTCATCGACTACGCCGACGCCTGTTATTTGGATGCCACCGAGGAGCTTTTAAATAAACTTGAGCGTTTGCAAAATATATGTATTCGTTTTGTTTTCAATCTCAAAAAGTATGATCATGTTTCAGACTTTCCCAAAAGGCTCAAGTGGCTCCCTATTCGACTTCGCAGGAACTCTCGGATTTTGTGTCTGCTATTTAACGTCCTTCACAACCCTAAAACGCCTTCCTACCTCCGCGAACGCTTCTCCTACTCCCGTCCTTCCGATGCACTTTGCAGGTCGCATCTCCTTGAAACACCTTCCCACACTACCGACTTTTACTCCTACTACTTTACTGTGCACGCGGTGCGGTTGTGGAACTCGTTACCACCTGATATTAGGGACTGCCAAACTCTTGCAGTTTTTAAAAAGAGAGTGAAAGAGCATTATCTTTCCATTCTGTCTTAGTTACATATAATTATGTATTATTATTTAAGTATTTATGATATTAGTTAGTATTTATTATTGTAATATTTATCTTATTAATATGCACGTATATAAGAGTATATATTAATTATCTATACAGTATTCTTCTTTATTGTGAATTGTTTAATATATTTTTCTTTTTATTCCCCTCTACACACGGTGTCTACATATCTTTTTTTGCAACTCTCCTCTCGCAGGTATGTTGGAAGAGATTTCGTTAGAAATAAGCATACCTTTGTACCTATTTTCTGTTCCTTCTTCTTGTCAATTTATTATATATGTGTACATTAATGGTTAAATAAATAAACATGAATTTATTAATGTATGTACTTATGTACCTAAATATTGTATATTATTTTTTTTTAAAACAATAAGTTTGGAGTTTCTTGTGCATTCTTTTCCATAACAAGCTACTTTCCGAATGCACGGTAGAATAAATTTTTATTCCTTGTAAATTTTAATGTACCTAACGTTTAAAAGTGCCGCTTGGTGGCCTTAATAAAATATCTTTGTCTTGTCTTGTCAAATCTATTGCAATGAACACAATGGTCAAAATTGCACGACCGTTTGCCGGTAGTGACATAGTTTTTAGGGTTCCGTATCCGAAGGGTGCAAACGGAGCCCTATTGCTGTCACTCACCTGTCCGTCTCTCCGTCGTTTGCCACACATTTTGTGCCGTAGAATTTATTAACTTCCCATTGACCATTGAATTTTTAACTGGAAATTTGGTGATAATGTTTATTATTACGCATATTTTACTAACAAATACCAAAATACTTATAAATTGGTACGGAACCCCAAATTTGCGAAGACCGACACGGATTTTATATTATTTAAAACTTCCTAAGGGCACCATGAGTGGTATACCTAGCAAGAAATTTTAATGTTTGAAGTTTTCAAACGAATTATCGTCTGAAAGGTTCATGAATCAACTTGCTTGACTGTACATATACAAACACGAGTTTAACTGAATGTTGAGTTCTCTTACAGGAAAACCTAGAAATAGTGACACAGAAAGATGACAATAGAGGGCAGGACTTAGTGTAACAATTTTAAAATAACATAAGTCGAACTAAATAAATCATAAATGTACTTAGGTACCTACCTACATAACTTTATATGCAAAATATTTACTTTTGGAAATTGCCTATGTCATCCTTGGAAAAAGTTGTTTATGGGCCGAAGCAGTTTATCAAATATGATCGCACCTTTCCGTAACACTCTGGTAATACACAAGGTTTTCATATCTGGGAAGGTATTTACCTACTAAACAAGACGAAAAGAGGTAAGTAAGTATGTAGTGGAGGTTCCCTAGGTACTAGGTATTGGCTGATAACTTGCCGAAACAGATATATACTTGACTTGACTTAATGTCCCCCCCCCCTTAATGTGACCCCTAGATGGGGCAGAGGGCGTCCACAGATGTCTTCCATCGCGATCGGTCTTGAGTTTCATTCTTCACGCTACTCGTCATTCCGATGCCCGTCGCTTCAGCCAATACGGTGCGTCGCCAGGTCTGACGGGGACGGCCACGATTTCTTTGCCCAGTCTAAAGCTAATTTGGATATCGGGTCGGGACCCCTTCGGAGCGTGTGCCCAACCCATCTCCACTTGCGACGCTTGGTCTGACGGTTGATCAAGATCTCGTGACATTTCTCGAACAGCTGTACGTTCGAGATGGTCTCGGGCCGAGACGGGCCAGTAAATTTTTATATTGGATATATGTTACTGTAAAAGCTCGAACTACGGTAAAAACCTGGGATTTACCGGTAAAACCTAAGACTTACCAAGTCTTACTGGTAAAAGTCCGAAATGATCTATGATAATCAAAACAATCGGGTTTTTACCAGCAATCACACGGTAAATCTTATGGTTACCACCATAGACTTGTAAATCTTGAGAAATTGTTATGACTAAATTTAAAATTATACCAACATAATTTCCTGTTAAAAACATTAGATAATGTTTTATAATCATTTTAATATTTTACTATTAAAATAAAATTGGAGCTCGTGGCTAAATAATAACAGCCGCACTGGTCGATCGTCGAGGTTAGGCAATGTTTGACGAAGTTGGTCCGTGGATGGGTGACCATTTCAACACACCGAGTTTCCTCCGTGCCTCGGAAAGCACGTTAAGTCGTTGGTCCCGGCTGTCATTTGAAGATCTTTGGCAGTCGTTACGGGTAGTCAGAAGCTTGAGATCTGACACCAGTCTTGCCAAGGGGTACCGTGTTACCCAGTTACTGGGTTGTGGAGGTCAGATAGGCAGTCGCTCCATGTAAAACACTGGTACTCAGCTGAATCCAGTAAGACTGGAAGCCGACCCCAATGTAGTTGGGAAAAGGCTAGGCAGATTGCCTGTTAATGAAAAAATACGTAAAGTTAATCAATCGGTTCTTAATTGTTCTTATCATTCCGTTCAAAGTGTGTCATAGACAAGACAATTTTTAAACATTTACAAGTCGCTGAGGTTAACCCTAAGAGTCACCGTGTGATTTGCTTTGCGCGTGTGAAATTAGTAATTATCATAGATCATTGAGGACTTTAATAATAAGGACATAGGCCTCGGGGAGGCAGTGGACGTCTTTCGGCTGAAATGATGATGATGATTTCGGACTTTTACCAGTAAGACTTGGTAAACCTTAGGTTTTAACGGTAAATCCTTGGTTTAGCCTTAGTTCGGGCTTTTACAGTAACATAAATACAGGTACTTAGAATAGACTATTTTGACTTTATTTAGTGGGAGATCAAATAATTAATGAAAGCTAGGTAGGTAACTATTATCACTTGTAGACCTACCAATACAGATTCTGTTACTGCCGACTTAATTTTTATGTCTGATGTAATCTTAGTTGTCTCTTACAGCATCTCCTAAATGTTACTTATCGGTAATGTTTCTTATAATATTCTATTTATTTTGGTAGGTATATACACATGTAAACTTCCACGACCCCAAGTCCGTTGGATCAGTCATTGACTTGCTCTGGTGGCCACGCGAGGACCGATACTTCCGTCGTGATTTATAATGCGTAGCAGCTTGTTCCATATTCTTGTCAAAAAATCTTCCAATAGGTCAGGTTAGAATGTCATAGTGCATGCTTATCAATCAAGATCGACAAATTAACCACGACGCAGCAAGACATGATTATTTCCGCATCAAAAGATTCCAACAGCATTAAAAACGGCCTCTGACAATAGCATCCCGCAAATGATAATATGGTATTAATACAACCTGACTGGCTGGTTTGCATTTGCAATATGCAATCAATTCATGCATCCTATCCAACCATCCCAGTGCATTTGCAATTGTTATGTTATATTTGGTTATACCTTTCGTGTTGCCTTTTATTGTAGTTAATAAACGTTATATCTTTATCCCATACACAATTCGCTTGCACAAACATCTACACCTGGAAACACTGCCTAACGGAAGTCAATCACCCAACCACTAAACGAATCGAGCCGTCAAAGTTAGGCACCGTCTGCCTGGCTGTTGCCAAGTTCTATCGGTATTGGAATTATATTTTAAAATTACTCTCGGTCCTTCAACGTTAAGCACTTGGCGCCAGTCTTTAGTGGAAGATTTTATGAACCTTAGGTTTGTCAATAGGGTGAGTGAGTACAAAAACAACCTTCTAAAGGTGAATTTCAAAGCGGTGTTATGGTTACAGAAAAGATAATAGATACCTAATAATGGTAAATATATTATATGAACGAGGAACTTTAAATACCTCCCATACGGCTCAGCCGAGTCTCTGAGAGACCCATGTACTATATCGCTTTGATAACATTTGTTGCTTTTTGCGATGTAGTGGCCAAATTTTATTGTGATTAATAAATAATATTAATAAATGATTTTTGTAAAGTTATTATATGACGTTGATCAAGGCCAGATTAACTACGTAGCATGTATAGCAAATGCGAAAGGCCTCGCGCTCTGGGTCCCCTAGCTTGGACAAAGCTAGCTTCACGAGTAGGTTTTGTTCTTCCTAATTGCTCTCTCACTGCTGAGAATCGTGACTCCGTTTGAGACTGTCAATCGACCAGCAGCCTGGTGAAGTGCGGCGCTGATCGGCATGTCCAGATGCTCCGATATTTGATCCGACCACCGTTTGGATCTTTCGTCTTTTACCCTCTATTTTGCCAGTCACCATAAGACGTTCCATATTGTTTATTTATTTATGTACACACAAAACACATAACAGAGAAAAGAAATAATACATATAGAAGAGCACAAAGGTACTGCTTATTTCAATAGAAATTTCTTCCAGCAGACCTGCGACAGGAAAGTTGGATGATATACGAAGACACAGTGTGTAGAAGGAAATAGGGAAACTTAAAATAGACTAAAATAGAACAACTAAATAACTATTTATCTTAACTAATTATGTATAAATAACACATATACCTTAAATAGACATATAGAAGATAAAAATACATACATAATAATATATAATAATTACAATATGGTGGAGAGGTAATGATCTTTGACTTGTTTCTTAAATAGATGTACATTTTGGGAATCACGAATTTTAGGTGGAAGTGAGTTCCGCAGTCGTCCTGCTTGAACAGAGAAGGAGTGGGAATAGAAATTAGTACTATGGGAGGGGAAGTTTGTTTGTTCCTCTGCGGGAAATGTGGCCGAAGTATCTCACGACACGTCGCAAGCAGGCTGCAAACAGTTGTAGCGCTTTCTCTAATTTAAGTTGTTTGAGAATAGAGACATTTGTGCGGTGAGCTGGCCAAGGTATTCTGAATAGGCGGCGCCAGCATCACCTTTCAAAAGCGTCGATATATTTAATAATCCAAGTCTCTGCCCCATAGAGAAAGATAGCGAAGACAAGTGTGCGTACCAGGTGTTTCTTTGTTCGATATGTAATATTTTTGTCTTATTTTCTCAGTTGAGACATAGTTATGCCAATTCGTCTTCGAATTTCCAATTCACAATTGAATTGAATTATGAATTTTTCAAAAGAAAGTTAAAGTGAAAAGAATCCTGGATCCGTCGCTGACTGTACCTACATATTCAGGTGATTTGCTAGGATGCTTGAGAGCCAATTATCACCAGTAACAACGACGTGTATGTATATCTGACTGGTGTCAATTGTGAATAAGTAATAGGGGCTTTATCTGTTTCGAATGCAATACATAATTAATAATAGTAGGTTAAGCATTCTCAACCTAGGTAAATTGCCTTAAGTAGGTATAATCTTTATCTATCATCAGGTATTCTAAGTAATCATATTTTCAAAGTACACAAACGGAAAAACACGCTTATCAACAACGACGAAGATGTAATTGATGTTTCTCCAGAATTGTGAAGGTAGAGGAAAAACTCAGGGAAAATCCTTTTTAAAGTTTATTCAAATTTCAACGCGAGAAACCACACATTTTTTTTAAAATTCAAAGCAAAGGATAAATTCATGGATAGATATAGAATAACATAGGAAATTAAAGAATATAAATAAATACTACCTACTCATTTACGGACTTGGTATCATCTGTTAAGTTAAACACTACACGGATTTCAATGTTGCGAATGACAGAGCTGTCCAAGTAGCAAAAATTTTTTTTTTTTAACGTTGCCCCACACTAGGAATTTCTTCCTGTATCGTGGGTGCGTTTACAAACATATAAACTCACATACGCAAACACCCAGAGCCGGAACAACTATCTGTAGGTCATACAAATTTTTGTTCCGTGCGGGAATCGAACCCGCGACACGCAGCGCAGCAGTCAATTGCTCAACCACTGCGCCAACCGTGCGTACCAATAATAGTGGTCGGAAACAATCTGAACACTTGACACTACATTGGAGTACAAATAAACAATTCGATTTGATTTGAGTAATCGACACGGATGAAGAAAAGATAGAAAATGTATTTAATCGCCACAAAACGACATACAAACAAATACACGAAGAACACGACACAAACATAAATGAGTTACGTAGGTATATTTTTATCTGAAGATCTGTCACTTATGTCCGGGATAGCCCACTTCTCCCCGGTCCCCACTCGACCTCCTCCAGACAGAACCCTGTTGTTTAAAAATGCTGTTTTATTTTATCTCAACTGTGATATTTCTATCCACGTTTCAATGATATATGTTCGGCTCGTTGTGCTTAAAATATGGCATGGATTAATAAAACGTTTATAATTAAATTCATATTTTGTGCGCAGAATATGTGTTTGATTAAAATACTAGGTCACCATGACGTCCCACTAATGACGCATGTTTTGGCTAAATGTATGAATGGCATTGAATTGTTATAAAGTAAATATTGTGTGTATCAAGTTCCAGACCTTCAGTACCTAACACGATTGATATAGAACGAGATTATTTATATCTTTATCTGTTTGTATAAATCTCGCAAGACATAATATTGACATTTTGTGATTGTTTTTGTTATTTCCTAGTACATAGAAAAACAAGTAATAAGCATTTAAGGCACAGTTCCCACTTACTATCTACTTTCCATAATAATCGTGGTGGCTAGTAGAGAACTGTTTCAAACTGTATTTGGCTTAGGCCCAATCATAAACAACGGGCTTGCAACTTATCACATGCGCACTGGTGCATGCATTAATGAGTTCCATACGGGTTTACTAATTAAGGGAATGGGTTCGTTAAAGTTATGTTTCATAATTATGGAAAACACTGCAAAAACAATGAAATGGCGTTGTTTGATTTAGGTATTGAATTTACTATGTTACATTGTGGTTTCAGGTTTTCCCTTTTCAGCAACCCGTAAAGAAAACCCTCGCCTGCTGTTACTACAGAGTAGTTACTGTAGGTACTATCTGTTTAAATATAAAGATACAAATGGATTGGACCAAAGACAGTCACAATAGAAAATAATATTTTTTATTTCATTTGTAAGTGGTACTCTCAGCTCTCTGGTGGTGGCACATGTGTTAGATCGTTCGGTTCCCTTCATGATGGTTGAGCTGAGTGGTGGCAATTCATGCGCATGTTCGTGAAAGGGTGCCATCAGTTCGGATTGGTCATAACTTGCCTCGGCCTGTTTTTAATAAATTATTGTATTTTGGGGTTGTTTGTTTTACTCTAGACAATTTTACGTACACGTCTTTTTACATCATTCTCATATATATGTATTTTACTAACAAGAACGATGTAACCAAATACTTGTTATTAAAATTTATTGATGGAAAAGAGTGTCCGTGGAGTTTCTTGCCGAATCGGAGAAGCTTGTGAATGTGCAACTAGCTTCATTTTAGTTTTTTTTGTTTACAATTCAAAAGTACCATCAAATGGTTTCTTCTTCTTATTCGTTGTCTTCATTACTGAAGGTCGTGCCCGTCTTAGAAAGCTTTCACGGAGTCATTGGCGAGCTGCTTCCAAGCCACTCTGTCTTCGGCTCTTCTCAGGGCAGTGGTCATCGTGAGGCCCGTAATCGCCCTGATCTGGTCTGACCACCGAGTGGGTGAGCGTCCACGTGGCCTTTGCCCATCTACTTTTCCCACAACAATCAGTTTTTCCAGGTTATCTGGCTGTCTCCGGGCGATGTGACCAAAGTACTTTAGGACCCTTTGGTAGCAGATCGTGGAGAGTATGGTTTTGATGTTTACCTGGTCGAGAATGGACTTATTTGTGCGTTTTGCTGTCCATGATATGCGCAACATTCTCCTCCAGCACCACATCTCGAAAGCCTCAATCTTTCTTCGATCCACCGAGCGAATTGCCCAAGATTCGGAGCCGTAAAGGAAAATTGAGAATACCAGGGTTCTAACGAGTCTCTTCTTGGTGTTATTAGAGACGTTCCTGTCTTGCCATATCCTCGACATCTTGCTCATAGCAGCTTTGGCCATCTGCGTACGTCTCCGAATTTCCCAACTGCAGCCCCCCTGATCGCTGATCATGGAGCCCATGTACACAAACTCATTGACGAACTCTAGATCTGCAAGTTCCCCCGTGCGTGCTATTAGTCCAGCTCTGTCGATGATCATGACTTTGGTCTTGGACTTGTTGATCGACAGTCCGACCATCTCGCTTTCACGCTCTATCCTCACAAATAGCTCAGCAAGTTCGCGCTCCGAAGATGCAAACAATGTGGTGTCATCTGCATATCGGAGATTGCTGATTTTATTTTATTGCCACCTACCGCTATGCCCCCCTCCCACTCTTCTAAGGCTCTCCTCATAATGTATTCGCCATAAATGTTAAAAAGAAGAGGGGACAGAATACATCCCTGGCGTACTCCTTTCTCTGGCTTAAAAGGCCCCGACACCACACTGTTGATTTTGACTAGCGACTCTCCATCCTCGTGTAAGTTTGCGATCAATGCTGTTAAGTGCGTAGGTACTCCCATTTCCTCGAGTATTATCTATAGGCAATCACACCTCACACAATCAAACGCCTTGGAGTAGTCGATAAAACACAAGAGCATTGGAACATTAAACTCGCGGCTCTTCTCTATCATTTGCCTTATATTCACAATTTGTTCTCTCGTGCCTCGTGCCTTGACAAAACCAGCCTGCTCACTTGGTATCTGTCGCTGTAAATACGATTGGAGCCGTCCGTTAATTATGTAGAGCATTATCTTGCTAGCATGGGACAAGAGTGCCACTGTCCGATAGTTCTCGCATTTCCTGGTTGACCCCTTCTTGTGTATCGGAATCAAAAGAGACTCTTTCCAGTCCTTAGGCCATCTTCCTGTTCTCCAAAGCTAGTTACACAGTTCCCGCAAAAGCCTAACACCTATGTCTCCAAGACACTTTAGCTCTTCGGCCAAAATGCAGTCTATTCCAGCTGACTTTTCAGATCTTAGCTTTGTCAGCGCACCTTCCACTTCAGATTCCAGGATCTCCGGCTCTAAGAAGAGATCTTCAAGCAGGATTACCGGCTCATCAGATCTCCCTGTGTCTTTGTATAGGCTCTCACAGTACAGCCGCCATCTCTCTGTAACCTGGTCTATTTCCGTTAGTAAGTGCCCCTGATCATCTTCAATAGCCCATGTCTTCGGCTTAAAGTCCCGGGTAATAATCTTCACTTTTATAAATAGTTCTTTTGTATGCATAGACTGTGCGTGCTCCTCAATATCCTGACATATTAAGTTCAGGTATTGGTTGTAGTCTTGCGGCATAAACACTGTACCCTTGCTGAGAGAAGCTGATATTGAGCACTGTCTGAGTCGTCTCTGGCTGTCAGTAGCTGTTTTCTTTCCTTGATCGCCGTCCATGTCTCGTCAGTAATCCAAGCCTTTTTTGGACGATCAGTGTCCTGAAATTTAACTTCTGTCCGTGATTAGAATAGTATCTGTTTTAGTCTCGTCCAGTTGGTGTCTATATCAGCACTGGGATCCATTTCAAAGTTTGCGGCTTTTCTGCTAAAAATTTCCTTAAAAGCGGCGAGTGTCGGCTGGGAGGGTCGGGTTTGCTGCTTGACCGTGGTTGACAAATGGTTTAGTTGAATAAAAAAAATATGATTGATTTTTTGATTTATTTCGATTAATTTAGTGATAGTTTTGTCTTGTTTTGTTTTGGATTGTCTTGCTGTTAATAGTGTTGTTGTTTGGTGTTGTCCTAGAAATCGTTGGTCAACTCAGGTTTTCCAATATCTCAAACACAGGTTATAGGCAGGAACTTTAAACCTATTTGTTTAAAAATGAAATTAAAGCTATCTAGAGCAACTCAAATAGCTATTAAACGAATTAGAAATGAATATCACACCTATTACGTTTTCTTTTTGTTTTAATATTAGAAATCCAGTGTTCCCTTGACATTTTTAAATGAACTCTATCATTTGGAGATATAGAAAGAAACTATCTTGGAGAATAGGGTTGTACGAGACCCTTGAGAGAGCCCAGAGCGCCGGCCGCCCTGCCAACGGCTGTACCCTCCCATTTTATACAAATTGTTTTATATTTCACTTAAGAACATAAGTTTTGCTGTAGGATTTAGAAAAAATGAGAGATTTTTGCTTACATTTGATTTTGGTCCACCAAAATACAGGCTTTGTCTAGTTTGGGATTCGTTGCTAACCTATTAATGTCATTGTTAGTTTTAATTTATGTTTACCACGCTGATACAATCATTTTAAATCATGTAACTGTGTAAGGAGATGGCCTGAAGCGTAGATAGAGTCCGTGTTTGTTCCACTTCATAAAAAAGGCTCTACCAAAGTATGCAGCAACTACAGGACCTTGACACTTATTTAACAAGTCAGCAAGATACTCCTTTACATAATCAACAATAGACTGAAACAGTCTCTTGATCCACAAATTCCAGAGGAGCAAGCCGGTTTTGTTAAAGGCAAAGGCACGCGGGAACAAATTGAACGTTTGCCAAATTATATAAAAAGCCGGGCATTACACCAAAGCCTTTGATTGTGTGCAATGGGATAAGCTGTGAGCGGTTCTAAAAAATGTGGGTACGCCTCATTCCTCAACATCTTATTGACCTTGTCCGGTGCCTCTACGTCAATAAACGCTCTTTCGTCAATATAGATAACGACTGTTCAAATGTGTACTTTATCAAGAGAGATGTTAGACAGGGATGCATCCTCTCACCTCTGCTCTTCAATGTTTATGGGTAGTATTTAATTCGGAAAGGCTGGAAAAAGGGGTTGGCTTGTTGGTGGTTTGTTTGTTGGTGGAAAGCGCATTTCCAATTTGCGATACACTAACTACAAGTTATGACGACATGAGGGAGATACTTTCTGCATCGATTGGAGGTGGAAAGAGGCAATTTAGAGCTTGCAATAAATAGGAAGAAAACCAAGCTTATGGTGATAGATCGTGCGGGAAAGATGTTTGGCACCTATAACTGGACAGTTTAATTTATCTGAGCTCTAATATTTATAATGAAGGCAGCTCCGTCCCAGAAATAAAACGATGAATAGCCATGGCTAGGGATGCTATGACACGCCTCCTGAACATCTGGCAAAATCTAGGTATAATCTATAAAACCAAAGCCCGTTTGGTTCGAGCACTGGTTTGCCCGATTTTCCCCAATGGAAATGTGACGTGTAAAACCCGAGCAAGAGAAAGACAGAGGATAGACACATTCGAAATGTGGTGCTAGAGGCGGATGCTCCGAATACCTACATAGCCACAGCCAAACGAACAAATGTGTCTTTCTCAACTCCATAATATCAAGACTCTATTGTCTTCAGTTTGCTTACAGCGTATCTTGACCTATTTCGGTCACATAATCCGAAGGGAAGATAGGAGCCTGGAAAAGCTGGTCATTCTTGGCAATAACAAAGAAAAGAGAGCACCAGGCCGGTCGCCAACAGGATGGTCTGACCAAGTGAAAGAAGCAACATCCTCAAGCAAGTTTCAGCAGGTAATGATGGCAACTAAGGACCGGAGTCAATGGAGACTTGAATGGAGAAGAAAAGTTGATATTGGTAGGTTAGGCATACATTTAGTACAAAGGCATTTTAAGTAGATTTTCTAATTAAGTTATTTAATAAAAGTATAATGAATAACGTGTAATACGCTATCAAGAAGCTTAAAGTTAAAAATAAAATAAGTAGGTACCTAGCCAAATTATTATTGCTTTTATATAAAATTATTTTTAGGACCGTAATAAACTCTGAATGGTTTGTAAATATCCTCCTGATTAAACTAAAACTACGTCACTAAGTTCCCAGTTTATTCTGCCAACTACCACGCATTTGTCAGTTTACCAGTCACTTAATAAAAAAAACTGGGTGTACATTTTGCTGTAAAATCGAAGCAGAGGGCAAAGGGCAAATCACAGGCTGCATAATCCTCCCGCCCACGTCGTTACTGGGGAAAATGAGTGAAATGCAATGCTCGTAGGCGAAATATTGATAACAAGCTTCTATTTCTGTACTGTTCCGAATAAGCTGTGTTTATTTCTTGTACGGGGTATTAAACTGGAAATACTTTTGTTTTAGCTCTGTACTTACTTTGTTGGGATTTTGTACAGGGTCCTAAGTTCTTTTACAAGAAAAATATTGAAGTGGTCCCGTATCTTTCGTTTTTAGGGTTCCGTACCCAAAGGGTAAAAACGGGACCCTATTACTAAGACTTCGCGATCCGTCTGTCTGTCTGTCTGTCCGTCTGTCTCCAGGCTGTATCTCATGAACCGTGATAGCTAGACAGTTGAAATTTTCATAATGTATTTCTGTTGCCGCCATAACAACAAATACTAAAAACAGTATAAAATTAATATTAAAGGGGGGCTCCCATACAACAAACGTGATATTTTTGCCGTTTTTTGCTCGATATTAATAACGGCAACAGGTAGACGCTTGAAATATTCACAGAATGTTTAGTTGTATATTAACTTCAAAAAATAATAATTAATAAATTAAAATAAAATAAATTAAGGGGGGCTCCCATACAACAAACGTGATTTTTATGCAGTGTTTTGCGATAATGGTACGGAACCCTTCTTGTGCGAGTCCGACTCGCACTTGGCCGGTTTTTTTCAGGGATACCTACAGCCTTGCATTGACAATATTTTCTACGATAAGCTTACAGTAATTATACTCTTCTTTATTCTCACTCTTTAAATTCATCTGACTCTACTTGTTCTTTAAAGCTCAAATAGTAGACAATGGCGGGGTAAATAAAATACCTACTGTATTTTTCGTGATGTTTTGTGGTCCGTTTTTAAATATTTATGAAATGAGGCAGACAATCGGTACTTTGGGGGTACAAAGTGCCGATTGACCATTAGCTCCTGATAAATCTGCAAAAAACTTGTTGCATCTAAAATCACTAGATATAACCACAAAATTTTTAATTCTGCAGGAAATAGAATAAGTAAAGATAAAGATATATTTATTATATATTATACTAGCTGTTGCCCGCGACTTCGTCCGCGTCAAACTCGTAAAAAAAAAAATTTTATTTTTAGTTTCCCGCCGGCGCTATGAATTTTCTCGTAATCAAACGTAGCCTATGTTACTCGTTATTACATCAGCTATCTACCAGTGAAAGCCCCGTCAAAATCGGTCCAGCCGTTTCGGAGATTACCCGGAACAAACAGACAGACAGACAAAAATCTTAAAAATTGCTTGCTTATTTGTTGTTAGTACCATATATACTTTCACGTGCATTCAATAAAACGTTGTTATTTTGGTATTACATAAAGACACTTAAATTTTATTTATTTGTATGTATAGATTAATAAATATATCTTTATCTTTATGATAGTATTAATGATACATTATAAATAATACAATTATTAATCAACAAAACAACATCAATATCAGCCTTTTTTTAATGTTCCCACTGCTGGGACATATTTGTGAGAGGGAATGGGCCGTAATCCACCACGCAGACCCAATGCGGGTTGGTGGATATCACATGTATTCGCAGTTTTGTTTCTAAGACATGCCGGTTTCCTCACGATGTTTTCCTTCACCGTTTTGAGAGCAGTGGTGGTGAAATAATTAACACAAAGTTAAGCGCCTGCCTGAGTTTGAACCCACGACTTTATAGACTTATAAGTCGCGGCCGATAACACTAAGCCACCATCGCACTATTTATAATATAATTATTTATAATGTATCATTAACAAAATCATAGGGACCATTAGAAATCTATAAACAAAATATGAAGTCACGAAGGTGAGGCTTTCCGCTCCATTCCTGTGAGATTTGACAGCAAAATGCTAATAAACAAGCCCACTTACACAACATTACGTCCATTACGCAGCGTCCAATTAGCCGCTCATTAAGTTTACATCATTTATTAATGTTGCACTTCCACTACCGTTAGAGAGCTCTCCGCACTTTAATTATTATTTTAATCTATGACATACCGGGGGGAGGGGGGGGGCAGGAGACGTGCTTGTCGCTTAATTGTGCGGATTATCGCTCATGAGTCGCCTGCGACACGCGAGTGATGTCGCCTCTGCATTTATCTATCGATTACTGTTTGCTCGGGGCGTCACCGCCGCGAAGCCACTTACACGAGCTTTCAATCTTGTACCTGTACTTGTTTTAACCCCTCAACCTTGAATTAATTTTGTATTCGCTACGGTTCCTGTTTGGGTCAAGGTTATCTCTCCCAAAATTCTCTTCCCAATCTCTGATTCTCCTCGTATCTTAATTAACGTGCTTAACTTCATTAATTAAAATAATTTTTTTTAAACGTTGTAACGAATCGTATCGCTGTGTACCACATATTATGTAATTGTCTTTTAATTTTTAAATTTTATGTATTTTATTTTTAAGTAGTTAAGGTAAAATTATGTGTAATTTATATATAATAAGTTAATTTATAATTAAGTTTTTAATTTTAATTTTTTATTTTTGTTAAGTTTTTTTTTTAAGTTTCCTTATTTCTTTCTACACACTATGTCTTCGTCTGTCATCCAACTTTCCTGTCGCAGGTCTGCTGGAAAAAATTTCTATTAAAATAAGCAGTACCTTTGTGTTTCTTTCTCTGTTAAGTGTTTTGTGTGTACATAAATAAATAAATAATATGTACACAGCAACTTTATGTAGAGATCCGTTTGTGTGATAAAGTGATAACACGAACATTTCTCTTAAATAAATAATACGAGCTACATATCAGATGAGAGATTTTTCAATTTCGTTCAGCGTCTGGCTTTGAGTATTCTATAATCCCCTTTTCTAGGAATTTTCGTCGAAATCGCAGTTGAGTTGAGCGATAAGATTATTTTCACGTTAATCTTCAAAATATACCTTCACCAAGCCTCTTTATTTGTAAGCAACTGAGATATAACATAGAATTTAGCTAATAAAAAGAATACGATACTCTTACTTTATATTTTTTTTAGGCTAAGATTTTATACTTCTGCTGAAACTGTATAGGTAACTTCTGATTGCTGATGGTTCGACCGCCTCGTAACAACGTGGATCACTGCACAGTACGCATGGGAAAGCGCACAGTAAGTGGATCAACGGCTCTCGCAGAGAAATAGAAGGGAAAATACCGGTTTCATAGTACCCTAAACCTGTTATATTTCTAAATAAAAAAATTGTGTAGGTGTTTATGAAGGTAAATGTGACTCGTAGTTCGGCTATTATTGAATTGCGTTCTAGATAGTGTTGTGGCCGTCACCGTCATGTCACTCTATTTATACACTCGAAGGAACACGAATGGGTGTTTTTGTAACCTTTGAAAATAGTTGAACTTAAAGTAGTGAAAACGCTGTTGGATCCACTGTTGTAAGTTTGAGGAAAATGAAAACAAAAACAACCTTGGCTTCACAGGGTTTACGCGAGCTTTTTACCCCATTAATAAACATTCATTATACTGAGGGAAAATCACAATGTCATGCTGATTCATGTTAAACTTGACTTTGAACAAAAACTGCTTCCAAGTTGCGTGACATGTGTCTGGCTGACGAAGGCTGCATCCGAAAGAAAGTGATGAAAAGGCTCACCTTTGTGCGTATCAAAGTGAGTGAGGATGCTGCAAAGTGAAGGACCCGTGATATTGGTGAGCGGATGCGGGGCGGGGTTGTCGGAACGGGGTTGAGGGTGCGGCGCGCGGAGGGCGCTACCAGGCGCGCAGGGCGGGCGGGAGGCACGTAACAAGTGAAACGGGCCCGGGAGCAACAGTCTGCCGCAGCCCGGCCACGCGGCCCCACACACCTCCGCGACTCGCCCGCAGCGCGCACCCCGCGTAAGTAGCGCTACCCCGATTTAATTATTTACCCCAGTCCGGCTGATCTTGACCAGCACTCCGCCACCTCCCGCCTGCACGCCCCGGAGTGTTTCTTCGCCGCCGCCGATCCAACACCTCCATTATCGCGCTCGTATATGATATCGTAAACCCTCATCCATTCTTCAGAGAATGTCCACCATATAACTGTACCTGTTGAATGCATGACGAAGCAACATACACCCTTGACGTTTATATTTAGAAATGTATTTATTTGATTGTTTTGAATATTTCATGTTAATTTAAGTATATAACGTACCTAATTAATATCCGTAATGGCGCTGACTGTATCGCGTAGTGTTCGGTTCGGTTCCATCCAGGTGTTTGGTATTAGCAACGTTGTCGCGTCGTTATAATATCTGTAATTTAGAACTGTATAACATTGTAGTCATTACTCTTATCTCACAATTTCCTTCGAGCAGGAAACTTATAAAAATGCTGTAGAGTCACAAGTCTGCGCCATCATTATAGTTATGAGACGTGATATTTGCTAACATTATTTATAACGGCGCTTATTTTTAAATTTCATTGCCTTCTTTCATACAAGTCATAAATTACAGTCAACACATTATTACGTTTTTGTTATGTGTGAAAGATTACAAATGTTTTCGTGTACTTTTTATTTAAAAGAACGAAACCCAGTCCTTTGTTTTGCATTGTGATCTTCTACCTCGTTTTGTGTAAAAGCTTCACTGAACTGAAGTATATTAGGGTGGAGTGAATCTTTTTTATCCATTTGGATCTATAAAGTCTCGTTATTGCAAAGCCTGGAGCCAGATAAATGTTTGTATATTTTTAATGAGAAGGATTAACATTGTATTAAAGACTCGAGAGGGAAAGAAGCGAGAGAACAGAGGTAGCGACTAGCGACACAACTCAAGCACACCTCCCGACGCGACGAGAAAGATTCACAAGTCGGAGATAAGATAACAATGAATGTTCGCAAACACTCGCTATAATTGGAAACCCTTGAAGTCCTTTTGATGTAAGACGACTTTATTAACGTGATGCACAAAGAGAGTGGGTTCGATTAAAGACGGAAAACGGAACACGTTGTAATAAATGTAACAACAAGATGTTTAAATATTTTAACGAAAAGGAGACACGAGAAATCACTTAAATAAAAATGTTTTTGGAGACAATTTTCAAACAACAGAAACTGTTTCGACGGTAAACGTGTTTCTCCCACGCGATTTAATATTTTTATTGTTGAGGTATATTTATGTAGATTCGGACACCGTTGTTTATTGTGCCATTAGTGTGAATTGTTATGTAAGGACATACGCAGAAAAAAACTAGAACATAATAACGCCTCCAGTCACTTAATCGCAATATAAAATACCAAGAATCTCTGAACAATAAAGCTACATATAAAAGTTAGTGAAAATGAAAAAGACTGGCTTTCTAATGAATGTGCTGTCATACTTTGTTCATACAGTGCAAAGTGAAGATAATGAGCATGAAAAATGTGTGCATTGTGGGAGGAGAGAACATAAACGCGAGGAACATTCAACACTAGCTCCCGGAATAACTGGCGACTGAAAATTTGGATCTACATTCAGAGAAATAGTCTAGTGCAGAGGAAGACAAACTCTAGTTTCGGTGAAATGCTGACGACACAAGGGGATGAGATTAGTAAATCTCTTTAGACAGTTGGGATTTAGTTGCATGAATTTGACGTTTGCTGACGGGAGCTAGTTTGCAGCGTCAGCGGTGTTTTACTGTTTATCGTGTTTGTTGCTTCAAAATTAGCATACAAATCGGTAATTCGTGCACTTCAGACGGGTAAAGTGAAGTCTGCTGTCAAAAGCTCTTCAAAATAAACGAAGCTGAGGCAAGCGGACAGCGTTAGTAAACCTGCCAACAACTAAAGCAAACCTAATTCGGGTGCGACCGGCCAAGCGGAAAAGAGAGGCTTTGCAGTATACTGCTTTGAAGTTTAAGAAAATATAAAGATCACGATGGGTCATATGTATATACTTACCTGTACATATGTTTAGATAACCGGCTTGTTTGGACTTTGTACACAAACTGCCCCTGTCACGGGAAACGAAGTTTTCTTTGCGCAGCGCTACGATTGCTACGAAACTTTGAAGAAGCGTAGACCAGCGGTGACAATCTGCATGCTCATCATGTAAAAAAATAACATAACAAATTCAAATTCGGTAATAGATTCGATTGAAATGGTCCATTGTTATTTTTTATTTAATGAAATAAATGTATTTAATAAATTAACATGTTTTAATGTGGATCGGTTCTCCAATTATTCGCAAAAATCGCTCCGGGGTGTTCCAACAGCTGTGAAATTTTCGTGTGAATTTTAATGTCACGGGCGTAGTTAATGTTTTTTTATGAGGATACTAAACGATGGGATACGTAATAAAGGTAGATACATTGAAACAAATTGGAAGTACCTGCCTGTTTAGCTTTTTCGATCAGCACATTACTTGTGATTGGATTTCCATTCGCAGAACTACTCGCCAACGCCAATACTGTTATTGGATATAAGTTATTAAATACTTGGGGAGAGCAAATACGTCCAATTAGCGGGCAACTCCACGCGGATGCAATATTGATTACATTCGCGCCACTGGTCACGTATCTATTCTTTGTTTGAGCGATACGCCTACACATCACTTCGTTTAATACAGCTGCTCCTAGTTTTATGCTAGTTCTGATTCTAACATTTCGAATCAAAGCGATAAAATTGTACGTTCGTCGTTTTATATCGATCAGTCAGTAAAAAAATAATTGTTAGCTTTCAGTTTTCGTTTTAGCCGTAACTTGTGGAGCATATTGCTAATGCCGCCCGGGCCGACAGTAAAGATAAAGGCGAGCGGGCAGCGACGAACGCAGACAATAAAATGGGCTTATCGTTACAAAGGGTGTACTCCACCTGAAACGCTTCTTGTACGAACGTACCTTATCTAATCTAATTGCTGGACTACGGCGACTTTAGTTGGCAGCGCACCGCGCACCGCCCATACCCTTGTTACTTTGTTGTATGACTGACGTGACGTTTTAAACGAAAACTTATGCTGCAAGTATTTATATTTCCCTAGTCTTAATTAATCTTACTCGGTACACATGGGACGTACCTTCATCATAACCAAAATATAGTTACCTATGTAGATGTTAGTGTGTGTTTAAACTGATAGTGAAGACTCAACACGGTCAACGGTTCCACAGTTCGTATCAAGACTTTGTTTCCATTAAAATGTACTGTTATAGTGTTCTGTGTTGTGTTTGCTCATGCAATTTGTCTTTGTTCGCATGTTACATGCCCCGTCTGCGGTGTAACGTACACTACTTATGTATTACTTAGCACGGTCTACTATTAATATTAATTAAACTTGATATATTCGTAGCAAGTACGTAGGTAGTACTCGCATTAATATGGGAACCGGTTCTATTTCCAACTGATAAATAGGTGTTATAATTATAGTTTGTTTCCTTTACACGTGTAACAAAGAACAGAACAGATTTTAGTGCTCAATATAACCAACAGAATCCCTTGTATTACCTAAGCTCAACCTCCCTTTTTACTATCTTCTGCTTTAATAAAAAATCATAAAGAGTTGCTTTTAGTATACCCGAAGGGGATCGTGAAGATTAATTAAGAAAACAACCGAGTGCTCACCAGAGTATCGCAGGCCAGCTATTTTATAAGGTTGCAGTGTTATTGTAACTTATTTTTCTTTTTAACACTCAAAGTTATTTACAATCGCGGCATTCGCTTTCATTTCTTTGTCCGCCATTCAGGCCGAAAGTTTTGAATATTTCTTAAAGTAGGTTAAATGGAAATTACTGTTGGACTTTTGTTGAGGCATTGCTTAGGCATAACATAATTAGTTTCCAGGCTTCTAATTGGAGTAACTAGATTGTGTACGCAGAGTGTGTACATTATTAATTAATTCGGGACGTGTGTCTTCGGTACACATCACCTTATCGATGCGTAATAACCTCAATTATATTATATTCCATTATTATTGTGAACATTAATTTAATTAACATTATCATTGACACACTATCACATATCAATCTGTGGTTTATCCATCGAGAGCTGTTGGGTAATTCAATCTTTCACAGCATGAGGCACTCCATATTTCAACCGGCAACGATTACGTTTGTCTGGATATAGGTACAGGCTGTTGTAACATTTAACCATGGCTTAGATTCATGCTATTACAATAAACAGTTTCCTGAATATTAAATATTTCTTGAATTTTTGCAATTTATTAATAAATTTATTTATTATTATTTAAAAGTAATTCAGTATTTTTACATACATACAAACACTCACTTATAAATATATATATACAGCTATAAGGTAGTATTGTATTTAAAACTGACACAAGCTCGTACATACACGTATACATACACACAAACACATACACACACACAAGCACACATGCGCACGCATGCACATATTAGCTCATTCATCTACTCACATATCTGCTTACTCACGACTTCCGACAGTCTGAGCCACATAATTTAAAGGGGGGCCTGAAGTTCTAAAATACAGGCCTAGGCTTAGTTTAGACTCCAGATCTCCCACAAATGACACACTTTGCCAATATTTCTGTCTGACTGTAATTTGTACTCACGTTGATATGTAATTTGTGGAGATAAATAAAGATTTTTTTATTTTATTATTATTTATTTTATAATACCTAGCAACAAAACTTTCCACTTTGTTTAATAATATTACATTAGTATGATGTTGACGTGACCCAGTTACTATTTCATAATAATAACAATGACCTACCATTAAGGTGAAGACTAGTGTACAGTGAACACGACGACGTCCAATAATGTGTACACACAGAGTTCACCTCACTCAGCCCGAATACTCGCCAGTCCATTATTTACGAAATACCTCATTTCAAGGGACACACTCCAAAATTATATTTAGAGGAGAATGAGATTTTAACGACTCATTTGTTAGAAGATTCCCAGTATTTTATGATCACAAAGGATGGGTTTTTTATGGCTCCACTGCGATATTACTTTATCAAACGTTTTGGACGGGGTGAGGAGTATCAATTTCCTTCACCTTTATATCTTAAAGTTAGATGTACTTACAAAGTACTCATAGTGAAGGGACCAGTAGCGTTGCTGAGAAGTTTGCTTGCGTACAACAGTTTATTGTTTGCTCTGATTAGCTCGTCAAGTAGTTTTAGAAGTCAGACGCAAAACGGATGGTGCGGCAGAATGTGGTGAAACTTTGCAGAATTCTATACGCTTCTTTGAGTCTTTGAGGTGCTTCGAAGTTCATATCATGTTTACATTGTGGAATATTCAGACCCAATACAGCTAATATAAGTAGATACAGGGATTAACAGAAAGGTGTGATCATATTTAAAAAACCGCTACTGCCCATAAAAAACTTTCTCCTAGGAAGTCATTGGCAAATCTTAAAAAAAAAATGTATCCCCATTAAAATTTTAGTCAGCTGTCAGTTTAGTCACAATAAAATTGGGTTTTCCATACAAAGTAGTTGTATGGAAAACCCAATTTTTTGTAGGAATTTCCTATGACTTAATTGCAGAAAGTTGTTTATTTACATCGGCAGAAACAATTTATAAAATATGATCACAATTTTCCTTTATATCCTGTATAAGTAGGTACCTATCGATATATGGTTCATTCATTTGTATAATTTTATCCAGCCACGTTATCGTATAATTTTTTCAGGTGAATAAACAGTAGGTATATACAGTTACCTATATTACTATATAGGTTACCTTTTGCTAATAATAAACGTATAATAATGAGCCTGAATTGTCCCGAAAAGGAAATATCATTGACTAAGGAATATACGTTAATAAAACAGATATTAATTCCCAGGAATACAGTTACGAATTGGTTGTCTTCTAATAATAACACTCTCTGTCAATGAGATCAAATATAGAAAATTTTGGCACCCACCTGTTTATTTATTGTTATGTAGAGCGAATACTAAAGTACTTACAGAATCAATTAAAGATTAGGCAGGTACGTAGGTAAATTTACCTTTGATCCTACAAATTATTAGCCTACCAGCTTACTATGAAACAAATTTTAATGATCAAATTCATTTAATTTTCAATTATATATACGGATTACTTAACTACCTAGGTCAGGTATATAAGCATTTCCACCTACGGTTGAACTTCAAGGAATCCGTACGGTACAAACCCACTCAAAGGGCTCATCTAAGGCACCGATCAAAGGTTTTTCAGCGGTTATTCATCTCGTGCTATTTATAGGACCTTGTGTTGTCTTCTGAAAGCCCACATACGTCAGACTCTTCCCTAGCTCTCCCTGAAAAAGCTTACTTAATACATTCTAGACAAAAAACGCAAGGGCGTCGATAAAGGTATCCCTTTTTATTGTTTTAGTTTCAGGATCAGATAAACAATCTCTCGAAGCTTACTTGTTCAAATATACACCTTATATACTTAGCTATGTGACTCTCGTCTGGTGCCGGCACGAGTAACACGAGAATAGCTGGTTTCGTGGTGAAAAGATTAGCTGCAGTCAGCACGGTTGGGCACGGGCTGACTAGTTGGCATCTTTTAAGCCGAAATAAATTGTCTTTCGGGTTGCAAATCTTATTTTGAGTTTAATAAAAAAACAAAGAAGACTAACCCTATATTCCAAGTGGATTCCAAAGTGGAGTCGAGTTGGAGGCATTTCCTCCAACGCGACTCCACTTTGGAATCCACTTGGAATATAGGGTTAGTCTTCTTTGTTTTTTGTTGGTGGAGTCGCGTTGGAGGATGCCTCCAACTCGACTCCACCTCCAATAATAAAATTAACCGTTATAGCTTGTTATTCGTTGACGTAATTCGACGGTATTTTTCTTTTTCATGGTGAGGCGAGTAGAAGTAGTTCAAACTGAAAAGTCAGTTTGAAGTTCCATATCAATGAAAGATCCCACCGGGGCTCTTGAGAGCAACTTGCTAGGTGAGAACTTGAGCTTCTGTCGATATTTAATCGTTATTTGAACTTATTATTACGATTCTTAAACGACACGTGTAGTATATATTAGTAAAAGATCAAAGAGTCGTTCAAAGAAGGAGCTCAACGTGCAGTTTAAAAATAGGTCTTACTTTTTGTTTTATTGAAATCAATGATTTGATTTTGATTTGACTTACTGGGCACAGGTCAACAAAAAAGTTACATTCCTTTTGTTTTGCTCTCAGTACTTTCGCCCTTACTTATATTGCTGCATGATATAGTTTGCGTCGTCGTGGATGTGGCACATATCATGTAATTTACCGCCTCTCTGTTCCAAGAGATACGTATCTTGAATTCTCGATACATTTCAGATAGGTACAATTGCCACAGAGTTCCTGATTCACAGCATTCGTTTTATTTGGTAGATCGTCGAGGAATGCATGACGCGTCTTATATTACTTATAACAAAACGTGTTGCATTAAATTAACTTGTTGAATAACAATTCAATAAATATGTAAACGCTGTATAATAATATCATTTTGTATTGTTCTTGTTTGCTAGTATGTATGATTTTATGATCATAACATGTGACATTAGTCATTTATTACTTTGTTGTGGAAGTATTTTGAGTGATATTTTTTAAATAAGTTTTTTATGGAAGTTGTGTCATTAGTGATACCAGTTATACATTAAGTAAAAAACAAATGGAATAAGAAGCCATAGCGTACGTGTCACTAAATGTCACAACATTTGGAAATCGAGCAATTTTGGAGAGACCTACGTCGCTCACGTAAACCTTGCCTAAAGGCACTGTTACGTAACCTCAATAAGTCTTAAGAAGTTTGGTTGGAAAGGTCCAATTTAACATAAAATAATAGGTAGTTAGGACAAGAAATAAAGTTTGGTACAGGACCGAATCTTTACGTAACTCTGTGCCAATCGTAATGAAAGATTCAACAGTGATTTGAGTTCGTATTAAAAAAAATGTAAGAAAAACTTCCAAATATGACAACAAACACTAATTGATATCCGCTGACAATTTTGGATTAGTGTACAAAAGTAACAGGAAGCTATATTTGCTGGATTTAGAACAATCGAAAATAGATGGTTGGCTGGGCGCGCCTCAACGATCGCCCACCCGACCCCTTCGCGATGATCAGCGAATTTTTATCGCTGCCATCCAAATCGAGGACTAGATGCATTTGTTACATCAGCTTAGCTTTTATATCTATTGAAACGTGCATATTTTACCTTGCATTCTATCGACTTTCTCAAGTTTTACGAAAGGGTACAAATTCATCTCGTGTGGTTTCTTAAGCGATTCGATTCGAGAATGGAAGCTTTATCTTCAGTGTTTCTTTATATTTAGTATGCAAATCACTTCGGGAACTTTCGCTGATATTTTTTTAACTCCTGCATTTCTTTTGTATTGTACCAACAAAGTTGTCGAACAGAGAGGACTGGGCTCATGACTTTTATTACATTTATTCCAAACTTTAGCGCATAACTAATCAATTTACGTTTTATTTATTTAAATCAATTATTATGCAATAACTTTGCTCCCCCTCAGTTTGTTATTTTATTCTTGAGCTTATAAGGCTTTGACAAAGATATTCGATGTTTATCTACTTTCATTGATTAAATTTAATATAATGAGGCGTGTAGATATTGCACCCCTCAGACTCACTTCATCCCAGTTGCTTACAATAAAACATTCATGATTAATACCATGAGCTAATTAGACGCTTATTGATGCGATCAAAATATGTAAATGGATTCAAAGTAGAAGAAATACTCTATGAATTCAAATCACATAGTGAACACGCTGTGTGAGTTGAATTAATTCATTGCTTGTTGTGTATGTGTGTGTGTCAAGTCAAAAAAACCGGCCAAGTGCGAGTCGGACTCGCACACGAAGGGTTCCGTACCATTATCGTAAAACACTGCATAAAAATTACGTTTGTTGTATGGGAGCCCCCCTTAATTTATTTTATTTTAATTTATTAATTATTATTTTTTGAAGTAAATATACAACTAAACATTCTGTGAATATTTCAAGTGTTTACCTGTTGCCATTATTAATATCGAGCAAAAGACGGCAAAAATATCACGTTTGTTGTATGGGAGCCCCCCTTTAATATTTACTTTATACTGTTTTTAGTATTTGTTGTTATAGCGGCAACAGAAATACATCAGCTCTGAAAATTTCAACTGTCTAGCTATCACGGTTCATGAGATACAGCCTGGAGACAGACGGACAGACGGATCGCGAAGTCTTAGTAATAGGGTCCCGTTTTTACCCTTTGGGTACGGAACCCTAAAAAGTATTATTTAGGAACGAATTACCTAAAAATAGTGCCAAAATCAACTGAAAAATGTATGTCTGGTTCACATAATTTTATTAAACGATGAAGATTTGCAGCATCTGGTCCTGATCAAATAATACCGCCAATTTAAATGACGGATCCAGTGAATGGTCCGTTAAATGTTCCGATTTCTATTAAATAATAAAGAATTCTTTGTAGAACCTCAGAAATTCTTTTTACTGCGATAAAAAGGGTTTTATCGTTGTTGGGTCAGCAAAGTGTATGTAAATGAGAACGCGCAGAGTTTTCACGAGAGAAATAAAGCGAAATTGACGTCTTGGGCAACATAATTCATAACTTTTACTACGCCAACACAATGCTGCCTTGTAAAAATATTGGAGGAATTGATAATTAGGAGATGTAACTTAAGAAAACGGGAGTTTGTTGCGCTGTTTGTTCTTTACATCTTTCGTAAACAAAGAAGCAGTGAAGGGTGGACTTTGCCGAAAACATTTTGTAACCATGTCGGTCGTAAACCGTTATTCGAGTCCATTCTGCATAAATTTTAAGTAAAATCAATTTAAGTTGTGAGTTTAAAAGATCAAAGCTTGATGTTTACGAATTTCCTTCTGCTGGCATAGAGGCTCTTTTCCAGGATTCACTTTAAAAATATCTTGAGAAAACATAATATTATAAACCCACAGTACTCTTTCAACAACATCATACCGGTTTTACATAAACTCATGCACGCGCGTGCTTTTTTATTTTACAAAATGGAAAATAATATTTTATTTTCAACTCCCACGCTGCAGTCACTTTTTATCCAGGACTGAAATAGTTTTGCACGTGTAGGTACGGTACCGGAATGATATTAAACTCAATGCTGGTACAAACGTACGTACAAAGTGAGATGTGAATCCACATAGCACAAATATAACGTCGCTGTGATGGCAGGCGGCAGGTATCGATTTGTTGGACCATAGTGTATTTTGTAAGCATTGGACGTTTCACGCGGAACGAGCCAATATCGTCAAAACCAGCTGTTCCCTGTAGCTAACTATCACTTTTGCTTCCCCACATATATGACTATAATTCATAAAAAGGTTTCACGTGTCGTAGGTGCGCCTATCCGTCCGTCAACGTTTAACGGAGTACTCTTAGAATCATCAAATGCTTTGACTGAAGTCAAACAACCATTTCGTTAACTTGGAATAAAAATAAGCGAACAATTGGACAAGTGCTTTAAATGACAAATATTCTGTAGCGTATCGTAAATCCTGTTTAATTTAAATGTGATGTGCAAGATTTACACAATAGAAGTAGACAAAGCTGTATATTTTGAGTAACAAAATCTTTTAAGTTCTCTGAATGTAAAGTAGCAAAACATCGGAATAAAATCAGTGGCAATGTGTCGGGCGGTAATCCTGTCATAAATAAAAACGTCCAGGAAAATACGACTTGTAGTCGTTCAGATTTGACTTCGGATTCATTCGAGTGCGAAGCTTAAGCGAACAACACATCTAGAGCTTCGGTTCTTAAGCTCCGTGACGTCATCAAGATTTCCAATTTACTCCGAGTTATTCAAAAGGATAGGGGTTTTATCTTCTGTTCATCTTTCTGAACTAACTTATCGCATTTTGGCATTGACGACAAATTGTCACAGTGACACTTTGAACCAAGGAGCCTTGTCGGCTCGGGGCGGCCAGATTTAAGCCCGGCTGCTTACCGGCCTAAGGTAAGCAGCTTCGATTTTAGAGAGGGCTTTGTAATTTTATAAACTAATATTGACGAAGATTTATAAAAGGAGAGGAGAGATAGATAGGTACGAGGGAAACGAGGTACCGACTACGATGTTGGCGACATTGACTATTGATATACACTTATATTTTTATTTAATGTGATGCAAAGCATTACAACACGAAAAAGAATAGAGAGAGTGACCTTTATCTACAACGACCTTTCTGTTGAATGTCCATACATGTTGTACAACTGCGTACACGTGTTCGAACCAATGGTACAAACTTTTTCCAGTTGTGATTGAAAGGGAACATATTATTACCAAGTTTGGGGAAGATTCAGCCTCTGTTTACGTATGCATTGTTTTCATTTAAATGTACCCTTGTGGACTGACAGGCCTACCCTCGGGAGACGCACATATAGATAATGTTGCTAACTTGTCTTGTAATTTACGGCTGACACTTCCACTCTCTGAGCCTCTTTATAAGCGCTCCGCGAGTTATCCTTAAGTAATTAGTTGTGTTAAGCAAAGTTATGTACGAAATAAATTGTTTAATTAAATGCGATATCATGAGTCGACACCTCTGGAGAGTCGACGTCTTGGAAAACCTGTCATATCACATTTTTGGAAATGAAGGCTTCTTGATGAAGTAAATATTAGTGTACGATATATTTAGTTACGATTGTAAGTCGCGCTTGTAAACTCATATCAACGGAATGTTCTTTATTCGGAATAAATTACCATGAGAATAAATGGCCGGGTCGTTCGTCGGCACGGACATGAAATAATAGATAATGACCTAAGCGTGAATCTAACCTATTGAGCGTCATTGTTAACTCCAGTTAAAGGTGCTATGGGTAGCATTCTTTTGAGCGGTTCGTGCGAAGGGAGCATTACATTCATATTGTTATGTCCAGAAAATTTCCTACCCGTTATATTGTGAGTAACTGGCAACTAATAAAATGAACAAGTAGAGTATAACTCATAACAAGATCGCAAATGAAAAGTTAGACTTATCCTGGCTAAAGATGATAAAATACTTAGAATTTATTATCAAGAAAGGCGGTACAAATAGCGGCGAACTCCACGAGTAAAATGATAGAGCGCTTTCCGCGAAATCCTTCATTTTGTGATATACAAAAGAAAGTTGATTAAGGCGCAAACCTAATACTGTGGGCGGAGATCAGACGGCGCGCGGCGTCGTTAAGCTAACGTCTCGGTTGCCTAGACCGGCTCATGTGGAGTAATCAATCTATTAGTCGTAAGCCTCATCTGCTCCTTATTAGTGTTTTTATTTGCTACCTATTCCCGACGAAATTGAGGACGGAATATCGATATGTGAGAGAAAATCGTTACTCTTTTGTTTTGTCACACTGTCCTATCATTCGCAATACCCTGTTGCATCTTCTTCGGTTGGCTTACAAACTCAAACGTGAAATTCTTTATTTCTATTGCCAAGTCTGGTGAATTATTTTGTTCTCTGGAAGTGAATCTTCTTACTATGATGTATAGTCGGGCGTGTGTCTAGGCTCCCAGTTTTATGTTAATGCTAGAACAGTGTTACCTCTCATGACGCCTTTGGGAACGATTTTACTTGACCTACCTTGAACTTGAGTGTTCCTTGCCTGTGTTACCTACCTATTATTAAGAAGTGTCAATAAACATTAACCTTATCTCATACTTTTTCTTCAAAATAAATTCTGTTTAAAGAAAATCTAGAAAGGCAAAAACCTAAATAAAAACTGACCGGGTTCCATTTTATTGAAGTATTATTAAAACGAAACTAAAGAGGTCGGCTCCGGAACGTGGCAGCTGCCTCGCGGCCCGCGTCAAACGAATGATTTGAGTGGCCGCCAAAGAAAATTCATTTCCTGCTGTTTCTTGTTCCGTAAAATCTTTGCGAGTGCGAATTTAAGTGCAATTTCTATTCATTTATTTTATTAGCGAAGACTGAAATCTCTTTAAAGTAATATATGCATCTATTATAATAAAAAAAAATCTATTCAAACAACTTATAATTAAATACAAAATAATTATGTTAGTAACGGTACATACCTACAAGAAATAGGGTAGTTGACAAAAAATATCTATTTAGTCCGTCAGTTAGATAACCTTATTTAGTGGACACATTTTATTTTTTGCCAAAGTCAAAGTCAAAGTAAACGCCAGGTAGTGCCACGTAAACAAAAAATTACGACGATACAGTGCGTTGAAACTTTTTTTTAGTGTGTGGCGTATTGCAGTTCACTACTTCAATCAGAGTGATTGGCTACTGCTTTGCCAGGTGATCCTGTGACGGCTAAACTAGAGCCTCCAGCCAGGCAATCGTGTGACGTTACGGTGTGCTACATTTTATACTGACAAAGTGACGTCACAAGCTCTTGAACTTTGATGAGCTTTATCTTTGTCAGTTTTTGTTTATTTGATAAAGCATAAAATATGTTTCCAATATTATTTTATAATCTCACTGACGGATTATATCGATTGAATTATATATAAAAGAATTATCAATTTTCTACCCAGGAAACATCCCTATTGAAAAAACAGAATATTGATGTTAGTATCGTAATTTGTGAATGTTGAAAACTGCAAATCTCAAGATTAAAATTAAAAAACACCCCAACACAAAAACCTCTAAATGCAAAAAATCAGCATCGTACTCGCGTCGGGGAACCGCCAACGTTTAAAGCAGTTTAATTTATTTACTGAGTGGTTCGCCGACGCGAGTACGAGGCTTATTTTTTGCTATTTAGGGGTTTTTAAATTTTACATTGAATTTTTATTTCATGCTTTTTTAACTACATATAATATACCTAGTAGAAGACACGCTTCAATCAACAATCTATCGAAACACGTAATTATGACGTGATATCTTGCGAAAAACCCAGATTCAAAGAGTTAAATGCTGATAACTTTTGAACGGGTCAACCGATTTTAATTAATCATAGCTAAGAACACTCTCAAAAAAGTCACATTTCAAACAAAAAAAAAAAACAAATTCAAAATCGGTTCATCCGTTCGGGAGCTACGATGCCACAGACAGACACACACACAAAGACACGACACGTCAAACTTATAACACCCCGTCGTTTTTGCGTCGGGGGTTAATGACTATATATTTACACCACCACAATATGTGGTGGTGTAAATATATATTTATATATATATATAAATTTAAATTTATATATATATATAAATATATATTATACCTACATATGCCCATTTCCCATGCATATGTAGGTATAACTGAGGGTTTAGACAAGTGTTATTAGATGTCAGCGATGGTGATGGTCCAAATGCCAAAATGTTAGGGTGTTCCCATACAATTGAGAAAAATTTATCTTTGTACGGAAACACGAAGATCTCTTTAGAACAGCAGCAGATGTATGCTCTAGGAATCGGCGTGACAAATTTAGAATTGTTTTAGATGAAACCCCTCGATTAACAAAATATAGTATATAGCTAGAGTATAGCTGTGGCTGTACTCATATATAACAAATTACCATGTAAACTTAAAATACTAAATAGCAGACTGTTAAAAATTCACTAGTTTAAATGGCTCAATGATAATATTTGTTATGTTAAACATTTTGCAAGCAAAACTTGTTTAATCTCAACCTTAACAAATTTTTACACCTTTGTATACCATGCTTTTTAGGGTTCCGTACCCAAAGAGTAAAAACGGGACCCTATTACTAAGACTCCGCGGTCCGTCTGTCTGTCTGTCTGTTTGTCACCAGGCTGTATCTCATGAACCGTGATAGCTAGGCTGTTGAAATTTTCACAGATGTATTTCTATTGCTGCTATAACAACAAATACTAAAAACAAAATAAAATAAATATTTAAGTGGGGTTCCCATACAAAAAACGTGATGTTTTTGCCGTTTTTGCGATAATGGTACGGAAACCTTCGTGCGCGAGTCCGACTCGCACTTGGCCGGTTTTTTTTTAAATAAAGAAATAAAGAATTGGGATTTTTCAAATCGCTATCGGCACTCTTTCGATGTTAGAATGCCACATGCCTAGAGTCTCTGCTCATCCTTTTCCTGATAATGGCAAATGCTTTATCATATTGTCTATTTAAGATTTTGAATCTGATTAAAACTGGGTCATCAGAACAGCGCTGTTACCAAATGAAGCAGATTATAACATGGAAACGTAATTAGGTTCATTATTATTTTAATTGGCGGTCTGAATAAACGTTGGCATCGTTAAAAGTATTACGTTTTATTGATCGCGCCGGCTCTAATAGAGCAGCCTGTAATAACTTTATTCCGTTTGATGAGGTGTTAAATTATTATTGGTATCATAGTATTCATTGGATGATAGATATGGTATTTGAGATGATACTTTACCAGACAGTGTCTCAAGACAAATAGCTTAAGATCCCACCGCTAAAATCTGCATGTTTATTTTCTATACTCATATAATAAAGAGGAAAGATTTGTATTTTTTATGTAACGAATAAACTTAAAAACCGGCCAAGTGCGAGTCGGACTCGCACACGAAGGGTTCCGTACCATTATCGCAAAACACTGCAAAAAAATCACGTTTGTTGTATGGGAGCCCCACTTAAAAAATTATTTTATTTTAATTTAATAATTATTATTTTATGAAGAGAATATACAACTTAATATTCTGTGAAAATTTCAAGTGTCTACCTGTTGCCGTTATTAATATCGAGCAAAAAACGGCAAAAATATCACGTTTGTTGTATGGGAGCCCCCCTTAAATATTAATTTTATACTGTTATTAGTATTTGTTGTTATAGGGGCAACAGTATTACATCATCTGTGAAAATTTCAACTGTCTAACTATCACGGTTCATGAGATACAGCCTGGTGACAGACAGACAGACAGACAAACAGACGGACAGCAAAGTCTCAGTAATAGGGTCCCGTTTTTACCCTTTGGGTACGGAACCCTAAAAACTACTGAACCGATTTAAAAATTCACCGTTGGGAAGCTATGCCCATGGGAACGGGAACTACGCGGGTGAAGCCGCGAGGCGTCCGCTAGTATTTGACAAAATTTATTTATCACTTACTGATTTATCGTTGTCCCACGGGAAACGTACATTGCCGGGATAAATTACATGTTTGTTATTTTTATTTTGATTCATTAAAATCGGTTGACCCGTTCAAAAGTTATCAGCATTTTACTCTTTGAATCTGGGATTTTTTCCAAGATATCATGTCATAATTACGTGTTTCGATAGATTGTTGATTGAAGCGTGTCTACTACTAGGTATTTATACTATAATTATAATAATATTATAAAGAGGAAAGACGTTTTTGTTTGTTTGTTTGTTTATACCGAATAGGCTCCGAAACTACTGGACCGATTAAAAAAATATTTTACCAATAGAAAGCTATATTATTCCTGAGTGACTGTCACCACATATGTATCTCATATTTGGAAGGGAAGCAAACAAGATTTCCATTCCCTTCAGAAGGTTCCAGAGCACAAGCAAAGCTAGAACTTATTCACTCCGATGTCTTTGGTCCAATGGAAGTACCATCTCTTGAAGGAGCTCGCTACTTTCTTACTTTCATCGACGATTTTACCAGGCAAGTATTTGTATACTTAATAAAAAGAAAATCTGAAGTATTCCAAAAATTTCAAGAATTTAAAATATTAGTTGAAAATCAACTAGATTTAACAATTAAAACTCTCCGCACAGATAATGGGACTGAGTATTTAAGCAATGAATTTCAATCTTTTCTCAAGAAATTTGGAATTATACATCAAACCTCCACTCCGTACACGCCACAACAAAATGGCTTAGAGGAAAGGATGAACCGCACATTGTTAGAAAGAGCCAGATGTATGCTCTTAAATGCAAAACTACAGATGCAGTATTGGGCAGAAGCTGTATCAACTGCACTTACATCACGAATAGATGTCCAACAAGGGCTTTAGCCTTTTTAACACCCGAAGAAAAGTGGAGTGGTAAAAAGCCAGATATCACACATATGAAGATTTTTGGCTGTGAAGCAATGTCACATGTTCCAAAAGAAAAAGCTAAGAAGTGGGACTCAAAGACAAAAAAAAATGATATTCATTGGATACAGTGAACAAACCAAAGGATACAGGCTTTTAGATCCCAACACAAGAAAAGCCATTATTAGCAGAGATGTGATTTTTCTGGAAAGCTCAGTAAAAAGAAATTATGCTGTGGTACCATTATCAGAGACAGCCCCAAATATCTGTGAAGGTAGTTCTGTAACTAAAAGTATTTCTGATAGTGACACAACTTTACAGAATTTATATGAAAGAATTGAAGATACTAAAAATGAATCCAGTGATGATTTTTACTCAGATGAAGGATCTTTGTATGAACCAGAGATAAATATAGATCACCAGGAATTAAAGTCAAATGTAACTACAAGATCTAAATCAAGATTGTGTAAAATGCAAGGAAATACCTATATGTGTACAGAAGAAATTGCAGGACAGGAAAATGTCCCACAAACATATGATGAAGCAATATCTGTTAAAAATGTCAAAGCTGCCAAATGGAAGCAATCAATTGAGGAAGAACTACAGGCACATGCAAAGAATCAAACTTGGTAATTGATTGAAAAACCTGAAGGAGTGCGAGTGATTGGTTGTACATGGGTCTTCAGAATAAAAGATGAGCCATCTGGTCCGCTTTATAAGTCCAGATTATGTGCTAAAGGATGTAGCCAGAAACAAGGTATTGATTATAAAGAGATATACTCCCCTACAGTGAGATATGACACAGTAAGAGATTTAGAATCGAAAATCTCAAAAGAATGATTCTGCCACGTTCCGGAGCCGACCTCTTTATTAGTTTTGTTTTAATAATCTATATCTATACTAATCTATACTAATATTATAAAGAGGAAAGATTTTTTTGTTTGTTTGTTTGTTTGTACCGAATAGGCTCCAAAACTACTGGACCGATTTAAAAAATATATAATAAAAAAATTCACCAATAGAAAGCTACGTTATTCCTGAGTAACATATTTTTTAAACCCGAAAACGGTTCCTGTGGGGTGGCCCACGGGAGCGAAGCCGCGGGCAACTGCTAGTAATATTATAAAGAGAAAAGATTTTTTTTGTTTGTTTGTACCGAATAGGCTCCAAAACTACTGGACCGATTTGAAAAATTCTTTCACCAATAGAAAGCTGCATTATTCCTGAGTGACATAGGCTATTTTTTTTCCCGAAAACGGGTCCTGTGGGATGGTCCACGGGATCGAAGCCGCGGGCAACAGCTAGTACTTTAATAAAATGGGACCAGGTCAGTATTTATTTAGGTTTCTTGCCTTCCTAGATTTTCTTAAAACAGAATTTTGTTTTGAAGAAAAAGTATGAGATAAGGATAATGTTTGTTGACACTTCTTTATAAAAGGTAGGTAACACAGGCAAGGCACACTCAAGTTCAAGGTAGGTCAAGTAAAATCGTTCCCAAAGGTGTCATGAGAGGTAACACTGTTCTAGCATTAACATAAAACTGGTAGCCTAGAACACGGCCAACTCTACATCATAGGAAGAAGATTCACTTCCAGAGAATAAAATAATTCACCAGACTTGGCAGTAGAAATAAAGATTTTCACGTTTGAGTTTGTAAGCCAACCGAAGCTATTACGAACGATAGGATCGTGTGACAAAACAAAAGGGTAACGATTTTCTCTCACATACCGTAAAATGGGGTGAATATGACTGCAGGGGTGAATGAGAACAAAACTTTGAAGGGAACTTTCACTTTATTTAAAAATTATTTTCAGCATTTTAGTAGGTACTCCAATATATTAAATAATTATTTAAAAATACGATGCTTTGTTTGAAACCACAAAGTGGTATCAAAGTTAAAATCCTAGTCAAAGTTTTTCCTACCGATATTCCGTACTCGTAATTATTTCCATAGTTTTTATCATATTGCCTTCTCATATTGGACATTTTTCAAATTGGCCGGGCATTATGAATAATGCCATATTAATCACTTTGTCCATAACACATACACAATACAAATTTTGATGTGTATCAAAACTTTCGCTTTAATAATATTAGGCCCACTTGCACGAAAAACTTAACTCAGAGTTAGTTGCTAACACGAGGTTAAGGTGACAGTTTGTCAAACAATATGGTGTTTTGTGTATTGGGCCTTAGTAAGACAGTAAGATGAATAATATTTGACAGTAGAATTTATTGAGAAACAAACATAAACACTTCTACACTTTCACATTTATAATATTAGTAAGATAAGTAAGATGAATGATATTTGACAGTAGAATTAATTAAGTAACAAACATACACACATCCATACTTTCGCATTTATAATATTAGTGAGATAAGTAAGATGAATGATATTTGACAGTAAAATTGATTGAGTAACAAACATACACACAACCATACATCCAAACTTTCGCATTTATAATATTAGTAAGATAAGTAAGATGAATGATATTTGACAGTAAAATTGATTGAGTAACAAACATACACACAACCATACATCCAAACTTTCGCATTTATAATATTAGTAAGATAAGTAAGATGAATGATATTTGACAGTAAAATTGATTGAGTAACAAACATACACACAACCATACATCCAAACTTTCGCATTTATAATATTAGTAAGATAAGTAAGATGAATGATATTTGACAGTAGAATTGATTGAGAAACAAACATAAACACTTCTACACTTTCCCATTTATAGTATTATTGAGATAAGTAAGATTAACGATATTTGACAGTAGAATTAATTAAGTAACAAACATACACACATCCATACTTTCGCATTTATAATATTAGTGAGATAAGTAAGATGAATGATATTTGACAGTAAAATTGATTGAGTAACAAACATACACACAACCATACATCCAAACTTTCGCATTTATAATATTAGTAAGATAAGTAAGATGAATAATATTTGGCAGTAGAATTGATTGAGTAACAAACATGCACACATCCAAACTTTCGCATTTATAATATTACTGAGATAAGTAAGATGAATGATATTTGACAGTAAAATTGATAGAGTAACAAACATACACACAACCATACATCCAAACTTTCGCATTTATAATATTAGTAAGATAAGTAAGATGAATGATATTTGACAGTAGAATTGATTGAGAAACAAACATAAACACTTCTACACTTTCCCATTTATAGTATTATTGAGATAAGTAAGATTAACGATATTTGACAGTAGAATTAATTAAGTAACAAACATACACACATCCATACTTTCGCATTTATAATATTAGTGAGATAAGTAAGATGAATGATATTTGACAGTAAAATTGATTGAGTAACAAACATACACACAACCATACATCCAAACTTTCGCATTTATAATATTAGTAAGATAAGTAAGATGAATAATATTTGGCAGTAGAATTGATTGAGTAACAAACATGCACACATCCAAACTTTCGCATTTATAATATTACTGAGATAAGTAAGATGAATGATATTTGACAGTAAAATTGATTGAGTAACAAACATACACACAACCATACATCCAAACTTTCGCATTTATAATATTAGTAAGATAAGTAAGATGAATGATATTTGACAGTAGAATTGATTGAGAAACAAACATAAACACTTCTACACTTTCCCATTTATAGTATTATTGAGATAAGTAAGATTAACGATATTTGACAGTAGAATTAATTAAGTAACAAACATACACACATCCATACTTTCGCATTTATAATATTAGTGAGATAAGTAAGATGAATGATATTTGACAGTAAAATTGATTGAGTAACAAACATACACACAACCATACATCCAAACTTTCGCATTTATAATATTAGTAAGATAAGTAAGATGAATAATATTTGGCAGTAGAATTGATTGAGTAACAAACATGCACACATCCAAACTTTCGCATTTATAATATTACTGAGATAAGTAAGATGAATGATATTTGACAGTAAAATTGATAGAGTAACAAACATACACACAACCATACATCCAAACTTTCGCATTTATAATATTAGTAAGATAAGTAAGATGAATAATATTTGGCAGTAGAATTGAATGAGTAGCTAACATACACACATCCACACTTACGCAATTATAATATTAGTGAAATACGTAAGATGAATGATATTTGACATTAGAATTGATTGAGTAACAAACATACACACATCCACACTTTCGCATTTATAACACTGGTCAACAAAAACAAAAAGTTTGTTTGTTTCTTGTGTTTTTTTTTTCTTTCTATCTCAAATTGGCACGTATTTTTTTTTAAATACCTCAACAATTTATATGCATATGCTATGTATTATATGCTTTTTCTCGTGTATCCTGTGCGGGTCACAAATAAATATTTTTTCTTTCTTTCTTTTAAATTTTTTCTAACAGCTTTTGTTTTTGAGTTACAGCTACCCTTATTTACTATTTTTACTTAGATTTGCGTTTTGAATTGGACACTGAAATATGTTTTTTTGTTGTTTTCGATTTGGCTTCATCAAGAAGATCCTAATTTTGTCAAATCAATGACTGAAGTCGAATCCAAAGCTTGGAATTCATTTGTTTTGGTTATGAGTAATTTCTTAGGAAAAAAGAAATCTGATGACACGTCGAGCTTCTTGAGTCCATGCTATCGAACTTGCAAGAGCTAGGGTGCATCATGGGCATATAGATCCACTTCCTGCACTCGCATTTGGACCGTTTTCCGTTTTCATAAAGATTTCATCAGGATCTTCGGACAATGGAGGAGCATTATCAGAGACGGTGGGACTCACATATGATGGCAGATTACTGCTGGAGTTTGCCACGAGATCTACCTAAAGTCGTTTATTCAAAGAAATCTTATGAAATATCATTTGATAGTGTTCAATAGAAATTTTGTTAACAAAATGTATTAATTTTCTTTTTTTTTGTCCAAATAATAAAACTGTAAATTTCAAAAAGTATACCTGCAAGCAATCTCCCAGTATTTTTTTCATAGCCAGGGCCTTAGAAATACCCAATAACAGAAATAAAAATAATGGAAACCAAACTTGTGTCGACCAGTGTAATATTAGTAAGATAAGTAAAATTAATTATCTTTGACAGTAGAATTGATTGAATAACACATCCACACTTTCACATTTATAATATTAGTAAGATGAATTATATTTGACAGTAGAATTGATTGAGTAACAAACATACACTCATCCACTTTCGCATTTATAGTATTATTGAGATAAGTAAGATGAATGATATTTGACAGTAGAATAGATTACTGCATTAGGCTTTAGACAAGTGTTATTCCATTTCAGCGATGGCGATGGTTGAAATGCCATAATCTTTGGGATTGATCACATGACATTTTGATAGCGCTTGGCATTTTGACATTTTACAAGCTTTTATTTAACTTGCAATGTATGTATGTAAGTGTGTTCGGGTCAAATCTTGCAACTGAATTTTAAAGCAGTTATCTTCCCCCGATTAAGATGAAATTTTGCATACACGATTAGTCTAGTCGTTTAGTTTAGTAGTGGATGACAATGCATGGTTAACTAAGTGAGGTCATTCTAAATGCAATATGGCGGACGGCCCAAGATGGCGGACTAGTTATTTTTGTGCACTGCCATGATATGGGTATCAAATAAAATGGTTTGCTGAGAAGAATAAGAAAAAAGATTAAAAAAAAATAAAAAAAATATATTACCGACACTATCGCCACGCTTTCGATGATAGAATGTTAATTGTTTTTGTCTAGAGCCTCAGTTATCGTTTTGGAGTTTTATGGCCGATTTCTAAATGAATTATATAAGGTTAAGAACGAGTTGAATATTTGTCAAAGTATACTTTATAACCTGAAAACCTGTAAAAATTGGGTGTTTAAGTAGGGTTTGACATGTTCTTAACCTCAAATACTCAATTCAGAAAGCGGCCCTTGTTTAATTAGACAACCTTTAGTCTAGAAAATAATGGCTTGGTGAACCTGAGGTTGGTGGTAGACCATTAATAAAATACCATGTCATTATGAATGAAATATTAAACTACGTTTGAGACTGTTGAAGCGAACCAAGCCTCGACGTAGACGTCAATCTTCTTGCTTTAATAATTCATGTCTATTTCCTACCTAGTAATAGATATCTATTTCATTGTGGACTATTTTGCTTTAGATAATTTTGAATGTATGCTACATATGCAGAAACGAAACGCACGTTACTAAAATAATTATTTAAATAAATGTGGATGGATGGCGGGACCAGACGGCCAAAGAAAAGATGGATGGACTGTGTGAGGAGTAATATGACATTAAGGTTGCCATAGTCGACGGCACGAACTATTTTGTGCCCGGAGCTAAAATACATGCTATCTCATCCGACAAAACGTGCGAAAGAGATAGATGCTGTGATGAGCAGTAAGAAGCTGGTTCGTGTACGAATTAGCACTTTTGCAAGTTTGTAGCGAAATGGATGATGATTTAGGACGAAAACAAGCGCGCGAAATTTTATAAACAGGCCTTTGGGAGTCTAGATATCATGAAAAATCGACTAAATGTATATACATACATACATAAACTCACGCCTTTTTCCCATGGGGGTAGGCAGAAACTACAGAACGCCACCTGCTACGATCCTTACATACTTCTTTCGCTTCACTCACGTTCATACATCTAGTCATACACACACGCCGGTTATGAGTACTGCGCACCTGGCCTTTCTGAAGAACATCACCTATAAGGTCTATGTATGTCTTTCCGGACGTAAAGATTTTCATCATCCCATCTCATCCCGTGGGTGTCGTAAAAGGCGACTAAGGGAATAAATGCCAGAGGACACTTTGTTTCCTCTTGTGCGGTGCGAACATCTCACCCCCAAGCTAAGGTCGCCGTGCCGAGAGCTGCATGGCTAGTAGAGAGCCTAAGTCGCAAGCGTGCTTGTTGTCTGGGACTGGGCGCCCCCAGGCACTATCCAGCCTTACCTCTACATGCGGGGTTCTGTAGAGTGTGGACATAATTTCCATTGCTATTCGTGGGAACAAAATGAGTCTAAATAATCTACTCGGAGACGGCGGTGATGCTCGCCACACACCACGTCAATTGTTCTCATGGGGCGAAAAGCGAGCTGCGGAGTGTCGCTTAGCTACTAAACGTATATTTTCAAAATAAAATTATTTGCATTGTTGAACTACTAATCTATCCCTGTATGGTGGCCGTTTTGCAATTTTCCTTCTTCTTATGGTATTTATTTCCGCCCAAAGATGCGTTAAAATTAGTGTTGGAATATGGAACTTTCGACGCTCATAACTTTCTAATTCGTTTTTCACTTTTTGTTTCCATACAGGGTTAGATAATGATGAGACAAATTGATATCATTTTTTAATTTTGAACGTACATTGTCAAATAGTGGAGTAAACATCTACACTACAACACCAAACTAGTGTAACCTCAAAACGAGTCAGTGATAGTGCGACGGTTGACAGGAGAGAATGGAAGAAGAAAACGGGTTGTGTAATGTTTTTAATAAAACATCTTCGGACATCAAAGAAGTTTTATTTTATTTAAAGTTTTATTTTATTAATAGTCACAGGTTACTCCGAATCATTAATATTTAGTATGAGCTGTGTAGTGTGCCTCCTATTAATTTATGTCAGAGCCAGCGGCTGACATTTCTAGGTTAAGCTTACAATGACACTGACAGGTGCGTTTAGTTTCTAACACAGTTGTGCTGACCCCAAGTACCATTGGACAAGGGCAGGCAGATGATCATCATATTATGCAGTATTATTAACGATTAGATTCATCATTATCTGGTGTTTCTTGGTATATAGTTATAGATGGAATTTGACGACTCTAATGCCCACTTGCACGAAAAGCTTAACTCAGAGTTAGTTGCTAACACGAGGTTAAGTTGACAGTTTGTCTTACAATATTGTCAACTTAACTTCGTGTTAGCAACTAACTCTGAGTTAAGAATTTCGTGCAAGTGGGCCTTAGATAATTGTCTAATTATATTGTTATCAATCTGGAACCAACAGGCCGTGCACCAGATGGATTTTTGTATCGGCAAAATTACGAATTACCGTACAGTTTTCACCCGATTCAACTCTGGTGTAATTTTATAAATCCTTTTACAAAATTTCCATTGCTTCCAGACAACCCAGTAGATAATATTAAAGTAGCAGAAGATACATACGACCGTATGAACCACCGAAAACATGAAATAATTACCTTCGTGTGTTAATTGTGAATTAATGTTCAAACAGGCATAAAAGACAGACATAATGTAAATTAATGTTCAAACAGGCATAAAAGACAGACAGAATGTAAATTAATGTTCAAACAGGCATAAAAGACAGACATAATGTCAATTAATGTTCAAACAGGCATAAAAGACAGACATAATGTAAATTAATGTTCAAACAGGCATAAAAGACAGACAGAATGTAAATGAATGTTCAAACAGGCATAAAAGACAGACAGAATGTAAATTAATGTTCAAACAGGCATAAAAGACAGACAGACTAACTACGCTCTGCTACCGAAGGATTCTCAGCTACTTTGGTCACATTGTCCGTCGGGCACCAGAAAATCTAGAGAAGTTGGTGGTAATGGGCAAGGTGGATGGGAAAAGTTACCTAAGCGCTGGTCAGACCAGGTAACCGCCCTCACTGGACTCTCTGTTACAACCGCCCTGAGAGAAGCTGAGAACCGATTGAAGTGGAAGAACATCGTGCATAAAGCCGCGAGGGTCTTTCAGGGACACGACCTTCAGTAATGAAGAACGCGACCAAGAAGAAGAAACAGTGTTCGTTTCACAGGAGCTCTCACGTGAAATATGCCGTAATTTTATTTAAAGGAAATGAAACTAGATTTTCTCATTTAAGCACGAGTGTTTCAAATTATACAAAAAATAAAGCACCATGTAATGTAGAACGCTTACATACAAACATTATTACATTTATTTACGGTAGGTAGCTACCTGAATGGTGCAAGTTTCAAAATGTAATTTGCATTTGCAACAGTATTTAGTGGAATTATTTCAGTTCGGGGTATTTCATTAGTCAGAGAGCGTCAGATTGAAGCTCTGTTTACTTATTTGCCATGGACGCAAATTCTCCGTATTTTGTGAATAGATCTGGTTTCCGATTATTTTGGGAGAGGATTCAATTATTGATCGGCTGCACGTTGAAAGCAACCTGATAGCGGAGGACTAATAAATTAGCTGTTCTATTATTGGAATAGGTCACATAGTGCGAGTCGGACTCGCGCACGAAGGGTTCCGTACCATTATCGCAAAAATCGGCAAAAATATCACATTTGTTGTATGGGAGCTCCACTTAAATATTTTATTTATTTAGTTTTTTGTATTTGTTGTTATAGCAGCAATAGAAATACATCATCTGTGAAACTTTCAACTGTCTAGCTATCATGGTTCATGAGATACAGCCTGGTGACAGACGGACAGACAGACAACAGACAGACAGACGGATCGCAGTGTATTAATAATAGGGTCCCGTTTTTACCCTTTGGATACGGAACCCTAAAAATACCGGACACTCAATTTAGTTTTTAGTAGTCACAACTCCAAACGTCGAAGTCCAAATTCTAGTCACTGCGTGTAGAATGAAGATTCAAAGGAGTTATCTTCGGATCCTTACTCCACGGGTTGTAAAACATTTGCTGTTATATAATTAATCTTAAGACGATTATCTGATACTATCTCACAAGTGGTAAAACAAACCCGTGTTACAATATAAAATAACCTGTCATAGCCCCAGGGGCTGAAACAATTCAGGCAATGTCACTTCAATTATCCCCGAACGCTTTGAATTCCTATATTTATGCTTAAATTTAAGACTGTTCAAAAATGTCTCGTGTACCCTCATCAAAGCTAAACAAACCTAACTTACTTAACATATTTTCAGGTACAAAGGGAGTCCGTGATCTGCCCTCAGGGTAAGTTACATATTAACTCTGTATAAGGTATATTTTTATTGTTTTAACAGCCGCGCTATGTAAACATCGCTTCTAAGATGTTTCAGCGAAAACCTTTTTTATTCTCTGAAAGCTTTTACAAGATATTTTATGAAAGACTTAACGTGATTTGAGAAAGATATACGTTGGTATAAGTATCGTCATTAAAACAATTTATTTCTTAATAGCGACTGGGTTGCATCGTAGATTCATATACATTATTAAAATGAAAATCGATATTTAGAATATTAACGTAACTTTAAATAAAACTTACTTAATAAAGATCGAAGATTTAAAACATTATTGTTATCTTTAGGACGACGACTAACGCCAACGACCTTAAGGGAACAAAACGACCAATCGTTTCACACCCGCGCGTCCCAACATTTATTAGTTTTTTGTACTTTCCTTATTATTCTATGACTTTAAAAAAAAAGCCTTAGATCAAAATTTAGATAATTAAATTGTCTTTGAGATGGTGTTGATTTGATTAAAATACGCCCAGCGGTATTGGTGTGATTGTCGTGTTTTTGTCCGTTTTAGACATAACTTTACAAATTAATTACACTATGTTATACCAATAAAACTCAAAATCTGCTTAGATCAAATTATTAAGAAAATGGTCTACTGTAACATATATTTTATCCAAAAAAATACCACTAGCCATTTAGACGTGATTCTCATTTTAAAATCAGCTACTCAAGGGAATCGGCGCCTTAATTTAGAAATGGTTATCTACAAAAGTTAGAACTGTGATATGAATCTGGTAGGTCGGGAAAATAGTAGCCATTGAGCGAGATCACGAGATCGAAACCTTTACGTCTCATAGACGGTTAATCTGTTCAATGTGCTATTACCGTCACGACTTTGGCCATTCTTTCTTAATTTATGTCCGGGCGTCGAAACGTCGCTCTTACGCCACCGTATTTAATATAGGAACCTTATTTCGCACCTATATGTCTAGCCTTACATCCAGTTCAGTTACAAAACGCAAAAAGAAATACCTCGTAATAACGTCACTCGGAGGTATACATTATAATGTTTTCCTCCTTCTTACAAATCGTTTCTTCATCCGATTTTGCAATTATTTGCTGTATTAGATTTTCAATGTGGATATTATATCTTTTACCGATGTTTGAGCTCATTTTTTTCACTTTCGAATATAATAAGATAATTTGGTTTCTTTTTGTAGGCTTTGCTTCCTTTTCAAATAACTGTTCTGATAAGTCGGGGCACGTTCTCAACAAAAAAGTTTTGGTAAAGTACGAATATACATATTAACTAGGCATTTACGGAATCAGTATCTATTGAAGGTTGTTTCTGAAGCCGTCGCCCTGGGCAAGGTGTACCTAACACATATCAGCTTATCTATAAACTTCGCGGAATCTTGAAAGCATAAAGTTCTTATCTCGATGTTCCTCGTGTGCTTATTTACCAGAAGGTTTCAGTTAAATTGATCGAATGGCTTCTCCCGCAGGCTTGTCCCATAGGTACATTTTGTGCGCGCTTGTTTAAATATTTTATAGTCACAAGAGAGAACATATTGTATTAACTCAATAAAACAGAGAATTTTTAGGTTTTATTACGGTAAATAAACGTAACTGCAATATGTAAGGTAATTTTTATTTCTTTTTACTATTTTAATTTTGTAATATTTGTTATTGTTCTTTTGTAACCCACACTGTATTCTGGAACGCTGTCGTCTCCCTCTTGGAGGAGGGCGTTAATAGCTGCGACGCAGTTTTATAACTAATGTATAGCTATTTACGTACGAAAATAATTTGTAAAATGTGTATTTGTTCCAAGAAACAAAAAAAAAAATACGAAGGTAAGTACTTTCCACAAGGGTTTTGACATTTTTACATTGAATTGTTGGAAGAATATTTCATTGTTCAAATGGTATTGCCTAAGTCAAAAACACCTGCGGATAATATAATCAGTGCTTATTACCAACAGATAAAAATAAACAAACTTTCTAGTCCTGCGGCTCGGTAGAGACAAGAAACGATTCCATAACTGACTGCCGTAAGAAGCTTTTCGTTCAAATGAAATCCCATTAAAACTTTTTCCATTAAACATTGTACTTTAGAAAAATGCCCTTGATCCCAACATTAAAGTTAATAATGGCACACGATTACAACTTAATTGCGAAATGTCTTGATACTGAAATCATGATTTCCTAACGTTTGACTTTTCTTAAGATCTTGCGTAAGATACCTATTGCTGGCACTTAAATTACCGACTAACAATTTCGAAATTGTCAACAAGAATTCTGACGTAACAAAGCCGTACAATTTGTAAAAGGAAAATGCTTGTTTGTTATTCGAAAATCAAACGTAAAGGTTTAAAAAACATCCGTAAAGCGTTCGCTTGTGTAAACCCTTTTTGCACTCGACGTTTGTTCAACGAAAACACACCTTTATCGGAAAATCCCAGCAGTATTTTCAATTCCTTCACGCTTCGATAACCGATATCTATCATTTCGTTGTACCACTATGCAATAACAATTTCTACTCAATCGCGGAAGCCATACGAGATAGGTATTTATAGGAAAAAGCTAGTCATAAATATACGAATAAACTTCAATGGAATTGATTGTTTCTATATTCAGTGGGATTTATTTTATATGAAATCATTGAGGCCATCCCGAATACGTTAACAATGGACGCGCAAGCCTATCTGAGTTTATGTTTGAAAAACATACATTTCAATATTTTTTGTGAACACGGGAGTGAGTGATTTGAGTAATAAGCATCAGTTCATGTAGTGTAATTTTTTGTACATGACATTTTAATGAGCATTTCGAATAAGATTTATCGAGTTCACAGAATCCAATTTGAAATCATGAAGCAATAATTTACTCTGAAAGTGCGGCTCAGCATTCTGTGAAAAAGTATTTATGCAGTAAAAGCTTATTGATTTTAAAATAAACATGCTGCGTGTATTTCGTCATTGCGAATAAATGGTGACAAATAAGTTCATCACGCTTACGTACACGAATGAATTATGAAAAAAGTGCGGCATGTATTCAGAACGTTGTGAAGCTGCCAGCCGTCGTCGGCCGGCTAAATTACTGAGTGGCTTTACAAATTATGCAAATGCATGAAGTACACGTGCTCTCGTCATTAAAAACTGACGCCCCGTTGACCACGACTGATATGCTACCCAGTTTTTATTTCCCCAGTTCATAAACGTGAAAATGTAAAGAACAAAACCCAACATGAACTACAGACCCGCTGTAATTGAGTCCCACATGTTTTATATTGCCATTTTAATAGGGATTTGTTTTGGGCAACAGTTATAATGTAACTTACGTATTACATTCATAAATAAACTATTCAAATAGTAACTATAACTGGATGAATTGCTTAACTGGTTTAGTTTGCCGCGTAGTAATGGCTGTTTGAATAAATAATAATTCAAATAGTGCTTTAGGTCGTCAGTTACATATGACTTACTAGCTTCTGCCAGCGGCTCCGCCCGCGTGAATGTCGAAAATTATCCCGAGGGAACATATTCCCGGGATTTAAATGTATACTATCTCTATGCCAAATTTCATCCAGATCCGTTCAGCCGTTCTGTCGTGATTGAGTAACTAACAAACACACATCCAAACTTTCGCATTTATAATATTATTAAGATAAAAAGCTTTTTTACAAAAAAATACTACCGACTTCCAAATAAAAAAACTACAAAGTGAAAAATAACTTTATTTTTAGAAGTCGGTGTCTTTTGTAGGTGGGTACTAATTTTTTGCGTTATGGACACCGACTTCTAAAAATAAAGTTATTTTTGACTTTGTAGTTTTTTTATTTGGAGGTCGATAGTATTTTTTTGTAAAAAAGCTTTTTATTTTTCACTTTTTAGTTGTACCTACATAATATGCAAGTTGTTTAGTAAGGTACCTATAACGCCAGAATAGATTACCTGAATATCTTGAAACTTGAACATAACCGGTGAAATGAGAGATCTGCGTACTGGCGTGATGTTATATTATGAAATGGTATAAACAATAAACAGACATGCGGTTGCAGCAATCCCGAGAGATTTGCCCTAATTTATTGAAGAGTTCTGTTGTATATCTTTGAAGTTCTTCATCAGATCTTCACCAAATTAAAATGGGACCAATTTCGAAACATACTTTTACAAACAAAAACAGAATTTTTAAAATCGGTCCAAAATTGACGGAGATATGAGTGAACATAATGTTGAACATAGAACCTCCTCCTTTTTGGTAAGTCGGTTTAAAAGTGAAAGTCGGGTTTTGGACTGAATTTGATTCGATTCGATTGATTCGATTTGATTTGATTTGATTTTTTGGAGCGAGTTGACTAATACTGGGAACCGTGTTGTACGTTAGCATGGTAGAGCTACTTTGATGCTGTGATAGAGAGGGGGAGGCTCCAAATATCGACACAAACTTCAGCCTTAGTCCTATTAATTAGCACCTCTGAGTGTGCGCATCTCCCGTAACTTTTCTTGTTATAACTGAAACAAAACACGACTTTTTAGCCGCCATTGCGCTCATTATAGAACTGCAGTATAACTAGCAGCCGCTCAAAAGTTTTCAACCATTCATGATTTTATTCAGTTGTAGATAGTGTTGTAAATGGAGTTTTGTTTGATACGTGGTGTTGTTTGTTTTGATACCAATATAAAACGAACTTGCTTAAATATTATTTCGATAGCGAAACCACGCCTTTGTTAAATAGAAAATAACTGAAACAGAATTAGCAGTTATCAGCAATTATAACAGATGATTTGCAAAATAATAATTATAACAAGATATCGGGATGATGCGGCCAAAATCGCCAATAGAAGGTCACACAAGACATAATTATTTATATAAGTAAGTACCTACACAGACTACCGCCAAGCTACTTAGTTTTTTCGCTGGCTCGTGGCAATGTCAGGTCAAAGATAAAAGAATTACTAGACACAACATCGCAACTCGTAAATATATTATCAGTTACGTGAACACTGTCCCTCGATATCATATCTTCTCTGATATAAGGTCGTAAAATATGATTCGTTCTGATCTTTACGGAATACTGAATGGTTATTGACCTCTTTATTCTCTCTTCGCCTATTGTGAAAGAGCCAGATAATATCTGTAAGGAATATTCCCATCGTCGTCGGGTAATATTTTGTAATTGACAGGGGGATTCGAATTTTTAAAAGGCACCGAGAAGTGAGGCGCGTATTTATCGGCGGATCGACTCGCGCCCTGCAGGTATTCCTGCTGTTCATCGTCCGCCAACGCCACTCTATTGGCTCTCATATTTACTGTTCTTGGAATATTCAGTCGGTACCTCTTCGGGCGGCAGTGAGGTATACTAGGCCAAGGTATATTCTCATTATTAAAACCCGGATATTATAAGTAGTACTTTATCAAATACCTTGCTTCTGGTATTGAAAATACCAAGTAATAATACTCCTTGACACAATTTAAAGTCTTGCTTTTTAATGTACTTTTCATAATTATTAATAAGTTTAAACTTTAAGTAAATGCGATTTAAAGTTGCATGTCACAGCTCCATATCAAAAGAGTGAACTAAGTTGAACTTAGTCGCGACCGTTTGTTCGGAGCAGTGCTTTTGTTCAGCTTCGAAAATTGTGTACCGCTAAAACAAGGTTGACAGCTCTTTGAAGCCTGTCCTTGAAACGTATGACCGGTTTTCAATAGTCGATTGTTTGACAAAATACAATTGCTAGCGAAAAGGTAAATTCATTCCTAAATGACTTTCATGCTCTCCGGATCCGAGTTGTGATTGACAACTGAAATAACTAGTGACAACTACGTGTTTCGTTCGTATATACCAATTTCCGCGACTATTGAAAACCTGCACGAATAATAAAACTAGAAAAAGTTGTTTACTGACGTTGCGATAACTGCTGTTAAGTAGTGTAGCTGTTATAGTGCCTATTTTATAGTAATCAAACGTGTATCTCCATTATAAATAACATAGTATCTTTAAATTTAAATATCAGTAAAATAAACACAAATTGGTGCCTAATTAGAAAACATCCTAAGGAGTAATTTTTGAAATCATTGACATCTCAAATCAAATCAAGCTTTAACGGAGATTACCCCACGCCATGAATTTGGCGTCAATTTGAGCCGATACTTTGCTAAAATTTACGATAAACTGATCCTGTTATAGGTACGTTGATTGATAAATGGATGATCCGGGTTGATTGAATTTTAATATTTTTAATCTCCGTGAATAAAATTGTCAAATTAAAAAAATATTAGATTTATGAATGCTTTTGTTTTACAAGCTACAATTACAAAAGTGGTGCAAAGCCTTTTTCTATCTAGTACTTATTTATTTTTATGTTATTACTGCTACTAGCTGTCCCCCGCGGCTTCGCTCCCGTCAATTGGGTAGTGTAGGGTAGGTAGGTAGGTACCTACCTACTCTACACTACCCATTTTTTTTTTAAATATTCTTTAGGTGATAGGCTACTTAATGAATAAAAAAAATACCATCCTTCCTCAGGATGCCATCTATCTCGTTGCCAAATTTCATTGAATTCCATTCACTGATAAACGCGTGAAAAGGTAACAGATAGACAGACAGAGTTTCTTTCGAATTTATAATCTTCTATATTATATATATAAGTCGGTTAAAAAAAAGTATGTATGTATGTTCCTTATAGACTCCGAAACGGCTAAACCGATTTTAATGAAATTTACAGACAATCTTTAGATTGACCCAGCGGATAATCCTGTAACTTTGGTGGCGATTTTTTTAACTTTGGTCGCGGGCGAAGCCGCGGGCAGGAGCTACTATTATATAAGTATGGATTGTATGAGTATATTTTAATATCCGTGGCTATTGAAGCACGTAATGGAGCTGGCAACTAGAACGCATAAACATAGTCTATGGTAGTCCGCAGCCGATTACGTGATAATAAAAATATAGTAATGGAAGTGCTCCATTATTCAGTGCAATATACAGAAGTTATGAACTTTAAAAGGAAAATTAACTTTCCTCACGATCCTCTGCTTATTATCACATTTTATTGTCATTGTTCATAGTGTTTAATATAATCTGAGACTCCTATACCACCACTAACCACTCGGGACTATAATAATTTCGCAGTGAGGTCATCAAGTCGCCTGTAATTGTGATTGTTATGACAATATCCCCCATTGTCGTTCATTGTAGCGGTCTATGAGAGAAGCCCTCTCTGTTAGCTGTCTGAATTACAGTCGAGTATCAATTAATATTATGTCTGTTATCGGGGTTGTAATTGTATCAAAGGTCCTAAAATATGTTATGATTAACGTTAAATTCAATATTTTCTCGAATGTACTAGAATTGGTATAGTGTTCAAGTGTTTGTTGGGGTGCGGGTCGTGCACATCGCTAATGGCAGCCCTAGGAAGGCACAGGGGAGCACGGATATCGGTCACGCAAGTCGGTCATGGCCGTGCCTTCCTTTTAGCATCCGTTCACATTATAAATATTCCGCCGCCCAGTGACCGGCGAGTGACGTCACGCTGCAGCTTGCACCGCCAAGTTGCATTCTTCACTTTTATATGATCCTCTTCAAGTTTTTATAACTTAGTTAACGCTAGTTGGAATTTGTAAGTTGTACAAAGTTTTGCGCAGCGAGTATTCGTGGTGCATTATTAACAAAACTGCAACACTGTTCAACAGTTTACGAACCGCGCTAAACTTTGGTTATTTAGTTTGGGGGGAAAACTTATTACACATTATTACTGGTACATAAAAGTTGCCGTTTCCACGTCACGACATCAATTTAGAGATATCATTTGTCATAGTCATGTTTGTCGCGTCTGGGTGAGCTATTTTCCTTTGTGCCGCAACAGAATTTTTTGCTATAAAGAATCGATTTCTGAATGGTACGCCTCCAGCGTTGATATACCTTTTATGATGGGCTAAGTATTGATTGATATGCAAATGACAAAGGGACGTACCGCGCCTATGTCTCTTGTGACTTGGTTGAGAGAATATTACCTAACTCAATCTGGCATGGCATCGTGTCAAATATATGCGACGGGTCACGATCTCAGGCTTTTGCTGTGTCTGCAGTACTCTGACCTTAAAAGCGAAAATTGTTTTACTTCACGTGTCCCCGGTGGGTTTTAAGGGACTGTTGATAGTACCCTTCCAAATATTTTCAAAAGCACAACCCTTCTCCCGTTTATAGGCGACCTAATATGCGGTTGACCTCAGAGCTTTTAACAGTCTCAGCACTTTGTTCCTACCACATTCTAAATCGGAAAGGAAGGTCAATGTCAGATACCATAATTAACAAAAATGTTATTGCTAAATAAAGAAACCGATGTTAAATATTCAGTGGAAAGTTGGCTAAATGTGGGGCTTTGAGCGGTGGCCATTACCGGTTCACTGTTTGGCGGCGTCTTGATACTTCTTACGAGCCATCTTTTATTTAAAGAGTGTTTCATTTCACTGTCTCTCGTCCACTCGGACTAATGGCAACAAGTATCTTTATAGGGCAGGCGGAGCTGTGTCCGAGATGTGCACTTGTGTATCGTAATAGGATTAAGTATTTAGGTTATGCTTTTTTATTTTTTGCTCTTTTTGATGGCAACGTTTTAGGTTTAAGGTTACACTAGTCGATTTTTCTTCCATACAAACGCAGTCTGATGTACGTTCAAAATTAAAATTGATATCAATTTGTCTCATCATTGTCTAGCCCTGTATGGAAACCAAAAATTTTAAAAATAAAATATTTGAAACTTATGAGCGTCGAAAGTTCCATATTTTAACACTAATTTTAACGCATCTTTGGGCGGAAATAAATACCATAAGAAGAAGGAAAATAGCAAAATGGCCTCCATACAGGGACAAATTAGTAATTCAACAATGCAATAATTTTATTTTGAAAAGATATGTAGCGGCACCGACGCCGCCACTTACAAACTAATGACATAACGTCACACAAATCCTGCACCGCGCAAGCAAAGTTTTCGGCGCGATTTGAACACATACAACAGTCCGACAATTATCGTTGGGCAGTTGCCCGGACCAGACACAACACCCGTCTGGTCGGAGGATCCTCCCTTTTCTATGGAGGTTTGTGGGACTTTACACCCTGTTCCACCAAAGATACATTCAGTCGTTGTTTCATGATATCTAGACTCCCAAAGGTCTATTTATAAAATTTCGCGCGCTCGTTTTCGTCCTAAATCATCATGCATTTCGTTACAAACTTGCAAAAGTCATCACAGCATCTATCTCTTTCGCACGTGTTGTCGGATGAGATAGCATGCATTTTAACCCCGCGCACAAAATAGTTCGTGCTGTCGACTAGGGGAACCTTAATTTTTTTGACAATAATAAATTAACCCTAAACTTCAAAATTTTAAAACACAGGCAGGACACAATTAATCCTAACCAGGTCATTATCTAAACGAGTATTATAATTGTGTATACTTTGATACGGTTTCGTAACCGTAAATAATTTCTGTGGGGAAAACATACGAAAATTGTAAACGGTGTTTTACAATTTTCGTGTGTTTTTTGGTCACCGTACCAGATCCTAGCTTACAGGAGTTACAGAGGTAAACTACAACTTTACCACATTCTTATGTCGTTCGTAATATATGACTATGTCAGTGAATGTGGGACAACTAAGTCAAGCGTGTAGGACGATGTCACAGGTGTCTTCTGTAGAATTTTGTGTTCAGAGCGGATATAAAAAAGGTGTTTTTACCTCTGAAATATTTCCAATGAATCATTTTTTATTAATTATTTTAAGAAAGTTTTTATAATTAGAAAATCATATTTATTATTATGAATTAAAAACAGCTGCGTACAGACTTCAGTATTATCATATTTTTCCACGACTTCAGGATCCTATAGTAAAAGTGTGCTCACAGTCAAGACTCATGAGTACTTTCAGACCCTGAAACATAGCCAGTGACTTTAAAGTAATGTAAAAGTTCAATAGCTTATAATATGATTATAGATTTAAAAATTACTTTCGTTTTCTACAAAAAAGGGGACATAATAAGAACTTCAAGCACTATTAAAATATTGTTGTACTTCTTAGTATTTGCCCAGAATAAATCCAAAAAAATAGGGTTACCAGATAGAACATTTTAAATGCCGGAGAAAAAGCCTGATTGCCAAAAATCCTGAGATTTTCTAGAATTTTACGAATTATCTCGCAAACGTAATTTACAGTAAACTTATTTTTGATGTAATGCTTCATACATTGTGGGCAACCATTTTCAAAACCGCCGTGTTTCATGATTACTAGAGATAATGCGTATTTTTCAAAAGAATTTGCTATTACAGCCCAGAATGCAAACGTAGAAAGAGTTTTTCTATCGTGGGGCTTAATGGTCTAGTGAAAGAAACCGACTGACAGTGTCTTAAGGCCGAGCTTTACTTTTAAGACAGTATAATTTGTAGAGTTTAACGTGTGAAGCATCTTATAGAACTGTGTTAAAAGACAAAAGTTTACTTAAAAAGGCATCGCAAAATAAATATGATAAAACTGATGATTAGTTGTTTCATAGATTTTAAGTATTGATTTTATTTATACAATTCACATGACCATAACTTTAAATAACCATGATTTTTAAATAACTATATAAAGAAGATTATTATTTGATTTAGTAATAAAAAAGATCTGAAATCTCTGCTCCATTTTATTGAAAATTCTAAAATGAGAGATTACCTGAGATTTCCAAAATACAATTCTGAGAAGAGCCTAAAAATACTGAGATCTCAGGATAAATCCTGAGATATGGTAAACGTAAATACAATTCCCAGCAAATATTGATGATGTTTCACCTTTGATTCGGCGAGCTACCTAGAGATAATTATTTCGGGTAAATCTATTTATAACTTTCCTGAAAGCCGGAGGTCCGCCTTTGGTCCGAATTCGATATTTTCACAATAACGATTCGTATCATTTTATACTCTATTATTATGAATTGAGAAATTAAATCTTTGAATTGATTATATCATCGAGATGTTCGTTACAGTTGTTTTAGTTTGGTTTATGTTATGGTGATGTTGTAGGTAAGCTTCTACGTTCACATGATAGTGTATCGTACCAACAATGATGCCTGACGACACACTTAATTGGTACTGAAGTCTATATTCATGTGGGCGCAGTAGCTATTATTTATTAACAGAAACAAATATTTATTAATAGAAAACCACTCTTAAAGCAACCCAAGCGCGAGCAGTCCATCAAAACTCAAAACAATCCAGGGTAGATTTTGTTAGAGTAAAATTATAAGTACGTAAGTGCCTAGCAACGCCCAGTTTAATATAGAATACAATTTTAGTTCTGCCGTGCCCTTTTTATAACATTTGCTCCGTATTTTTTTATCCGCCTGCCTCAAAATGAGGGTAATGTTTTTCTATCCTTTGTCGGCCTACAAAAGCTGTCAAGTGCGCGCATAGACACACTACCTCTCCTTCACGTCGATCAAGTAACGAGTTCCTGGTTTTACGAGCTGCGACCCGACACAGGTGCATGATTCTCTTTTATGTACGCGTGCTAGAGGCTGAGTTACCACGCTATTTGATTGTGACAAAAAAATAGCTGATGTTTGTAGATCTTGTCAATGAGAGCATCTGCCTCGGAATGAGTTTCAGTACCTGCTAATTGGATTTAAAGCTAAACGTTCCTTTCTAAACGTATAACAGTGTTATTTGATCCGCATGTAACCTAGTTCTCGCGTAGTGAATAGGTGATGCTCAACTACTGAGAGGTTACAAACGAGCTCTCGTTTAATATGTTCGTAAATAATGCTGCTTTCTCAAAGATGTTCTTAACACATATTCAACATCTATTGATTTTCAGCGCGGCTTCCCGCCCCGAATACATTGTACTTCTACCCTTTTTATCATAGAGAAATTAATATTTGTACAGATATTTTTATCCGACGGCATTGTTCGAGGGATCTTGAATATTGTGGGTAAAGTTGGAGGACTCGAGGTTCGTTACAATCTTTATGGATGTATCGTTGTTTCCTTTATTTAGACTTGCGAAAGTTATTTGTTCACAATGTATTGTGTAAGATTTTCATTTTATATTTGTAAGTCGTGACTTGAACTACTTGTGTAACTCTTGTAGAGTTGCGGAGATTAAATAAATTGTTTGTTATCCGTAAATCTTTGCAGGTTTTACTTGAGTGGCTATTCCAATAGTTATATATGCTACAATATCTATACTATATACTATTTATAATAATATTATAAAGATTTGTATTTTTGTATGTAACGAATAAACTTAAAAACTATTCGGCCGATTTCAAAAATTCTTTCATCGTAAGGAAACTACACTATCCCCGTGTGACATAGGCTACTTTTTATCCCTGTATTCCCACGGGAAGGGGAACTACGCGGGTAAAACCGCGAGGCGTCCGCTAGTAATTAATAATAATATTTTAAAGAGAAAAGGTTTTTTGTTTGTTTATTGTACCGAATAGGTTCCAAAACTACAGGACCAATTTAAAAAGTTCTATCATCTATAATTTATTTAATAAAAATAAAGTGATTTTTATGGCAATTTTCATAAGGATCTCTTTTTTATATTATTTAATAATCTAACCCAAATTAGTTAAATATTAAAATTAATTATTTGGCATTCATTTTTGTGAAAACTATTGATGATACATAAAATTATGTATTACAGGATAGGGTAGAGTAGGGAAGGGTAGGTAGGTATGTAGGATAGGGTAGGGTAGGTGCTGCCTGGGCAACATCGCAACTAAGGCGGGCTGCGATGTCGTATGGGTCTCCCAAACCCATACGATATCACAGCTGAGGGTTGGAGGCCGCGGCGGGAGAGAAGTGCCGGTATTGCGGTGCGCCGCTCTCCCTATCTTCCGCGGCCAAAAAATGGTAGGTGGCGAGGCCATTGACCTTGACCCGTCACAAGGGAACCAAGGGTGCCATACACGGGGTCGTCTGGCACCCATGTGCTGGTTTGGTCCCTGGGGTGGTCACGGCGCACAGTGTGTTCTGGTGCGCCGGTGATGGGGGTACTCCCCACAGGAGGGTCCGGTGAAGGGCAGCCGCAGCAGGTTCGTGGTGAGTGCTAACGCATGCCCGTGTTCCCGCCATAAACGGCACAGGAGGACACCGTGGATTTTTAGTGGGTTGGAGTCCCACATAACTGCGCTATCTCCCCGTGGTAGTGCAGTATGCATGAGCATATATCAAAGCTAAAAAAAAATGGTAGGGTAGGTAGCCAGTTGACGGGAGCGAAGCCGCAGGGGCCAGCTTGTGAGGAATACAATACCCACCTACATTAGAACTTTGTTCAAATAACGAATCATGAGGGGACTATGAATAAATGGTTGAAAAACCGCTTACATTTTCTTTTAGGTATTTTACACGTGCGTCATAACGTTTAATAAATAAATGTCATCCCTTTTCACCCATTTATAGTTCGTATTTCAGAAAATCCCTTACGTCATGAAAAGTGATCGTTTCCTAAAGTTTATTTTTGTAGGACGGGGTCGTCTGCCATCCGTTATTAACGTTTTCGTGCAATCATATAGATTAGGAAAGTTGAGAGATGAGGGCTTTGTGTGCATAAGTAGATTAGTAATATATCATCACTTAAGCCTTTGTTCCGGTGTAAACAGGAATATTTAATGGGGCTTTAGCGGGTAGTCGCATGATTGATTTCGGTCGCCAACAGTTGGTCGCTGAGAACAATGAATGTGTGGTGGCCGGTAATGGTGTGACTAAATTATTTGGGCGTTGTCACACAATGGAACGGCGTAGTTGGTGCGATTAAATTGTCGCTTAGGTAATTATATGCCCAAATAGTCCCAGTCCATACTCTAATCATTAAATATTTGCCGAGCAAAGCAATTTACACCAGCTTGAGTTAGTTAATGTTGAGCATGTCGGGCAGCCCAACCTGCCACCCGGTGTCACAGTCACATACAAAGGTAATTCGCAATTTTGAATTTATTATTAACTCCAGATTCCCTTACCCTTTGGTTTCCCTTTTCTTTGTTCAAAAGGTGATGATGAATTTAAATTACGGAAATAATTATAACGGTATTTTGTTTGAAATTAACATTGTTCCGCCCTGTGACCTCAGTTTTGTAAACAATCAGAGCAACAGTGAACTGGCGTTTATTTTATAAATCTTACGTTTTTTTACTTATAACTTTTTAGTTAACAATTTTTTCGAATTAGGTATATTTAAACATATAAGTGTTTTATATTTTTGAAATCACCTCTCAAAACCCTTTGTTTTGATACCCCACACGATGGGATTGGAAGAAAAAAAAATTGGGCCACCACAATATGACGGCCAAATGCCGTCATTTTTCTATTTTACAATTTTAATGTAGCCAGTGACACTCGCAAGGTTATGACGAATCGATTGACGTATGAATCATCAAAATCGGCCAACGCGTTTGGTCTTGGAACGCCACATAGGAACAAACATACATACATACATATATACATACATAGACTGATAAACACATTACCCTCCTTCGGCAGTCGGGTAAAAATGTCTTTCTATCTGTAAGTATCATGGATTAAAATTAACAAAGGGTACGGGTAGATACTTGCATACTTGGTGTCGATTAAAATTCCTTGGTTAAATGAATTCTTTGTTGTATGATGGTGCACATTTTACAGATAATTTAACGCTATGATATCATCATGCTGTATAATAGAGGAATTCTTACTGACAAAGAGAGGGCGAGAATAGTTTCAGTCCCACGTCTTCAATTGTATAACCTGATTGTCATTAGTTCAGTTACAATAGACGTATATTTCAGAAAGCTTTGTAAATTCGAATTGAAATTTTCTCGACAACAAGCAAAAAGTTTATAAACCGTAACCCGACTAGGGACTTTTTTAGCCTCATTAGCATTTAGCTTTATAAAAATTGGATGAATAGTTTAGGCGCTAACAAACATTATATATATAGACTGCTAAAGTCATAAACCTTCCTTCTGGCTTCGTCGTAGTCGGGTAAAAAGACTTAAGTACTATGCCTTCTGTACGGTGCACGTACATGGTTTTTAAAATTGTTTAATAAGTAAGGAGCTGTGCAATAAGAAGGCTCGCACCTTTGCACTTACACGTGCGACCTACATTAGATATTATGAGAATCATGCAACAGCAGCAACCAGAGCATTGATGATGCATTTGTATCAATATTTAATTTAGTGTTCTAATAGACGCGGTTTGGATCGGACAACTTGCATTTTTATTTCTTGATTCCAGCCTGTTGGCACTTATTGATATTTTACATTACACTGACATTTGCATGACATTGATTAGTCTTAAGGTGTGTTTGCATTTTGCACCCTACATCTTCTCTTATTCTTCTTCGCGTCGATAGTACAGATAAATTTAGCTGATCCTTTATTTCGGCAACTCCACAGTATCGTCGGTGGAAGCGCATAGATCGCTTTGACTGCAGATTTTGGGGCAGAGAGGGAAGTTAAAGTATCTAATAAAGTAATTAAGTAAAAAAACAGATATGTTAAATAAAATTGTCTCTAGCAATTGTATATTTTAAAGTTTGGCAATGTCAATAGTTTCATTTGAATTTAACATCTCCATCATTAATACGATACGTCAAAGTTCTATAACATACACGATCTTTGAACCCCTATTACACCTTCCAAGCCTGTCATAAACGGCCGCCATTGTGTCTCGTTGCTCGTCAAATATCACGTTCAGGTGGAAATCGTTCATTATGCAAACACACACTCCCACACACCCCTCTCATACACACACACTCATTATGAACGATCTTGCGGGAACAGTGTTATAATCACAACGCTTAGCACTGAATTGATGGGGTTATTGCTACTCTGTGGTATTTCCTTTCTCTATGGTAAGGTAGACCGCACGTCTACGGCAACGTTATGACTTTGACAGTGCCTTTTAGAAAAGGTTTAAGCGCATTCATGCAGAGGGAATTGATAACTCATTGGGAATTTTACGGGGAATGAGAGTAATCATGGATATGAAACTTTTATTATGAAATAAACTCGGAAATATAAAAAAAAAAACGCCTGTTCAGTACATTTTTATGTTCGCATAACTCGGTAAAATATAGGGTGAACGGGTGTTTTTTTACACAGTTACGGGGGTCAGTTATGGTTTATTGGGTCTGACAGAGAAAGTTTTTCTAATTTCATAATCACGAGTACTTTCACCTCCTGAAAGATTGTCAATGTTTTAAATCGCGCTTTATAGACATTCGGTTGACTGTACTACAACTTAGCTTTATTTAAAGATACCTACACGACGCGAAAATGCAGTTTACGGTTTAAAATTATTTATTTCTCAAAGATTACAAATCACTTACGAGGAGAAATAAAATATAAAACAAAACTTAAGCAATTTCAAGTACAGATGCGCATAGACGGTAGGTATTGTAAAAAAATAAGAAATTACATTTCTGGGTTAGTGGGTAATTTCAGATAACTTTGTCATTCGTGTTAACTAACGACAGCTTTTGAGCAGTTAAAAGGAACGGTTTACATGGAGTGAGTACGATAATAATATTGGACTCGGACAGATTTACTTTTTTGTGATGCCTTTGAAAATATGTTGTTTTAATAACTTTTGAATAGGCATATTGACTTAGCATCTTTTATATGTTTCGTTGTCACAAACTAAATTGCCTCGCAGTTAAAAAATACTAAAAGAAATGGGAGCCTACCTTTTATTTTTTGTATTTTTAACTGCTTTTGGAGTGGCAAACAGCGTTAAAGTAGCAATAAACTGGTAATATATCCTTAGGTATTCAAGAAAGTTCTTTCAATGCTTTCAGTTTTCTGAGGAGTTTCTTAATAATGCCACAGATAATATAATACTAGCATAATAATGCCTTATTTCTTGAGAATATTTCAAGGAAGTCTTTTGTGATTTAATATGCCTCAGAAACATTATAGTACTAATATGAAGCCAGTTATAATAGGTACTCCATTTATCACCATATCATATATCTGCATTTATCATGTGTAAAGTTTCTGTAAATATAAGTAGAATTACATTTTTATTACGAGTTTCAGATATAAAAACTATTTTTTGGGATACTAGGAACGGTATCTTTTCTTCAGATAAACCTATTGCGGCGTATCTAATACTATTTGAAAATGCAACCTTATTTTTGAACAAAAATAGGGCGGATTTGTATGTTTTGTTTGTCATTTTGATCTAAAACATAATATCAACATGACATCATGGCATCTCCATCAACCACCGGCGCTGATATCAAGCCCTTCACGCCATCCGACATGATACCAGCAATTAAAGCCCAAAAAATGGTAATGTGGATGTTATATACGCAGAGCAACTGAAGAACATGGGTCCAGTAGTGTTGCATGGTTGCTCGATCTCTTCAACTCACGTTTTTAATAAACAAAATTACCCAAGCAATGGAAAGGAAAGGGAAGGAAGGAAAACTAAGCTAATAGCGCTTCTCAAACCTGCAAAAGGAGCCTAAAAATTATCTTCCAATTTCATAACTATGCTATGAACGGCTAATCCTAAACTACCTCCAGCCCATTATCGACCCTGGTTTGAACCCAGAACAATCTGGTTTCTGTCCTGGAAAATCTTGTACCCATTTTATTTAATACTAGCTTTTCCCCGCGGCTTCGCTCGCGTGGGCCACCCCACAGGACCCGTTTTCGGGATAAAAAAATAGCCTATGTTACTCAGGAATAACGTAGCTTTCTATTGGTGAAAGAATTTTTTAAATCGGTCCAGTAGTTTCGGAGCCTATTCGGTACAAACAAACAAACAAACAAAAAAATCTTTCCTCTTTATAATATTATTAGTAATTAGTAATTAGTATATTAGTATAGACTAGCTTCTGCTAGCGGATTCACGTGAAAGTCCAAAATTATCCCGACGGAACATATTCCCGAGATAAAAAGTATCCTATGTGCTATTCCTGACTCCGTGCGGCCGATTGAGCCTAAAGAAGTTTCGCCTTTATAATATTAGTGTGAAGTGTGATTTATACCAACGACCAGCCAAAAACGACGAATACAGAACGACATCCTCTACGCAGATGATTTGGCACTTCTTCTTTTCGATGGAAACTCTTCAAATAGTTTGGGCCCAGTAGATGGCCACGCCAATCGCAGCGTCAGTGGCGATCATGACGTCCACTAAAGTGCAGGTGTATGGACACTTGGGGCTCTCTAGCATGTTTGTCATATTCTGGACAGGGGCATCGCACTCACATCAGAAGGGTCTGTAAAACCCCATTTCACCAAACAGTGTTTGCAGCGGCTTAACTGGGTTTTCATATAAGCCACTGCAGTTCACATTCAGGTGACAGGTATTTCTGGGGTTTTAGGAAGTCGGGAGGTGGTAAGTAAAATTACTGTTCGGCTGTGTGCAGCGAACAAAACTCTTCCGGCTCTTAAGTCCGCCCGGTGGCGGTGGTGCAGTGTGATCGTAAAGGGGAAGTCGGGAATCGGATTCTTGTTTTTTTTCCTCAAGCGCGTATGCGCCTTTAATTGATGGTGCAATACCAGCCAACGAGTTGAGGTTGGTTTGAGGCAACACGATATAATTCGAGACGTCTCGTTCAGGGCGATGTCGACTTGCTTTGCATTTGCGGATCAGTTCTACACAGGACAGGTGAAATCGCCAGCTGAGATGCAGAGGGATCTGCCAGTTATGCGAAGAACATCGGGTGCTGCTCCCCAGTTGGTACAGGCAAGACGAGTTAGCAGATTATTTCGGGAACCAACATTCTACTTCGTGTTGTGGCAGTGCAGATTCCTGAAAGCTCCCTGCAGGCCACCAACTTCCATGGCCCACCTTTTAGAAGCGGGAGGGCGTGTCAGACTTTTACTGACTAAAACCCACCCGTGTTCCTTTAGTTGTTTGTGCCAGGGCTGCGGTAACACTCTTTCAAATTTATCCGCGACCCAGACAGACATCGGCCCTGTCGGGCCCCGTCAATTTTTGCAGCACTGGGCTGCGACAGTCGTACTCTCCATGTCGCCATGAGATCCTGCCGGAGCTCTGTCCGCCAAGCCACGATTTGTCGCGGCAGCGGAGTTATGCCCCGGCGTTTCGCCTCCTCGCTCCACTTCCATGGCCCATCTGGAAATCTCTAAACCGACTCCGAAGCCAAGTGGATCGCTGCAGGGACAACTTAGTTAGATGGGGGTACTCGAATAACCCGCGATTGCGGAGCTACGTCCTAAACAATTCCTCACCTCCTATCGTGCTTTCTGTGTAACAACACCTGCACCCTGATAAACATTTGTGCGGCAAATCAAAACGCTATTTACGTGGCTGAATTTTGGTCAAAACGTATTTAATTTTGGAATCATCGATGCGACGAAGAAAATAACATCACGCCGGCATTTCCCGAAGGGTCACGCTACATTTAAAAATAAGTTCCGTATCTGATTTAATTATTTCTATTAATTCAATATTTCAAGAGTAGATCACCTTAAATATCTTGTTTAAGTGCATATTTCTACACAGTATTCTAATAATATATATTTCTTAAGCCGTACACGATGCGAAGTTAGATTGTTTCATAGTGCTACGGGCGTAGAACCGTAGCGGTGTAGCGTCGTAGCACACTCGTAGCTCGTAGCGCTCGCGTAGCACCTGCTCACTTACCGGAGATTACGAACCATTTCCCCTTCTTAGCATAAAAAGTGGCATTTAGATCGTTTTAGCTATGTTACGTCGCTCAACAAGAATTCTCTGACAATGTTAGCAATGCCATAGAAAATTATGATCAAAGTTTTACTTACATAAATCGAGAACGTAGAAAGTACTTTACCAAAACACTGTTCATACATATTGCAAACGACAGTGAAGATTATTTGTGTCGATACCAGTTGTCGGCTGTATCCGGACAAATATTTTGCTATGTAACCGCTCCGAAGGCTAATATCGTTTACTTGCCGTCGTATTGAAGGAACTCGAGCCAACCTAATTACGAGCTTCCTTTGAGGCCCCTCATCTCGCTGCACAAATGTCGAAAATGTAAAAAAAACAGTATTGTATTGCCAGATTAACTGAATCAGTGTATCGAGATTGGTGGAAAGCTGAAACTTTGACCTTAAAGATTTAGTTATGAAACATTTTCTGCGGAGGATAATGATACCTCCGCATTAAGTCTCACCGAGGGATCGCTTTAATTTAAGGTTATCATTTACAATGGGAGATAGCATTTCAAATAATGATCAGTGTTATGACTTCCTCTTTATCGGCTGATGAATGCTGTCTGTTGCAAGAGTTCGAGTTTATCATGATAATTTAATTATATCAAAATCCCTTTTGCAAATAAAAATGGGGTATAATTTTCATTAACCCCCGACCTAAAAATAAGGGTGTTATAAGTTTGAGGTGTGTTGCAGTGTAGCTGTGTATATGTGTGTCTGTCTGTGGCATTGTAGCGTCCAAACGGGTGAACCGATTTTGATTTAGTTTTTTAGGGTTCCGTACCCAAAGGGTAAAAACGGGACCCTATTACTAAGACTTCGCGATCCGTCTGTCTGTCTGTCTGTCTGTCTGTCTGTCTGTCCGTCTGTCTCCAGGCTGTATCTAATGAACCGTGATAGCTAGACAGTTGAAATTTTCACAGATGATGTATTCCTGTTGCCGCTATAACAACAAATACTAAAAACAGTATAAAATAAATATTAAAGGGGGGCTCCCATACAATAAACGTGATATTTTTGCCGTTTTTTGCTCGATATTAATAACGGCAACAGGTAGACGCTTGAAATATTCACAGAATGTGTAGTTGTATATTTACTTCAAAAAATAATAATTAATAAATTAAAATAAAATAAATTAAGGGGGGCTTCCATACAACAAACGTGATTTTTATGCATTGTTTTGCGATAATGGTACGGAACCCTTCGTGTGCGAGTCCGACTCGCACTTGGCCGGTTTTTTTTGTTTGACAGTTGATTTTGTCGAGAGTGTTCTTAGCTATGTTTGAAAAAAATCGGTTCAGCCGTTCAAAAGTTATGGGCGTTTCGCTGTTTGAATCGGGGTGTTTACGCAAGATATCGTGTCATAATTACGTGTTCAATAGATTGCCGGTCGAAGCGTATCTACTATGTGCTAGATAAATTATGTAGCATGAAATAAAAATGTGCCGGGGGTTTTTATATATTGAATTTTTTTTTAAAGTCTGAAATTCTCGCAATACATACACAATAGTGTCTGATACATGATGAAAAAAACGATTCTACATCTATTTTACCTTAACACATATTATTTTGACCTACATAATAGCTGCTTACTCCATTAGTACAATACATACACACATCCGTAATTACTCTACTCTCCACATTCCAAAACCTTGATTAAAATCTAGAGGCTTAACTAAGGCGTAAGCCTTTTGTGTACCTTCATATGTTACAATAATGGGCACATATTCAAAACGGAATGTGGGTAAGAAACAGGGGATGATGAAATCAGAGTGAATCGTGGACTGTGGCACAGAGTAGAGACAGACCTACAGAAGGCTGACTTCTTACAAGGATTTGGTGACCACTGGCTGCGGGTCATGCTTCTTGTCACACTCATGGCATGTATCTGCCGACTTTTTCTGTTTTGTCCTTAGGTATGGTCTTGTTTAATTTTTACTATCATCATTTATTGCTGTTACTGTTATAGTTATTTATGCAACTGTTGTATAATAAGGGGTAATAAAAAACCGGCCAAGTGCGAGTCGGACTCGCGCACGAAGGGTTCCGTACCATTATCGCAAAAAACGGCATAAAAAATCACGTTTGTTGTATGGGAGCCCTACTTAAATATTTTTTTTTTTCTGTTTTTAGTATTTGTTGTTATAGCGGCAACAGAAATACATCATCTGCGAAAATTTCAACTGTGTAGCTATCACGGTTCATGAGATACAGCCTGGTGACAGACAGACAGACAGACGGACCGCGAAGTCTCAGTAATAGGGTCCCGTTTTTACCCTTTGGGTACGGAACCCTAAAAACGAATGTGGGTTCGCCTCGTGTGATAATAGTATCACATAAGTGTTTAAATACCTAATTATGAACAGTTGCATATAGGACTTTATCTACACCCATGATACACACCTATAAAAGGTATGTATGTATTCTATTCTATTAATATTATATTCTATGGTAATAATAGTCTTTTTTAATTACGGCGCTGCGGTAGAGAAACGCGCGTGCATGGTAATGTTCTTGTTTTGAAATTCATAAAGATACCACGAATTGAGTAGTGAGAATGTGGCTGTTTGTAAGGAAGAGATCGAAAAAGCAAAGGATTTGCACAATAAAAATTCCGTACAACATTATAACACTCGTTTGGATATAATTGTGGTTACTATGACACTAATTGTTGTAATGTTGGCAATAAGCTAACTTTTTCGTAAACTTTTATAGAGGATTTATAACATGCGTGTAGATAAATATTATTATTATGTTATATTGTAAGTGTAATACCAGTACTAAGTTTATCTTTTATATACACTCGTTTTCTGTGTAAACAATTTACTTTCTTTCAAAGAAGATTTACCCAAACATGTCTATGTGTGGGAAAGAGAGTAGAGTCTTCTATCGCAGGTATGATCTGAAACTATTCAAAAGAATGTTTGTCGTGAGTGCGCTTGCACTCGCTGTAGGTACCTACATGGCTATGTTTGTGTGTGTTTTCGCTTGTTGTTCTGATGCAGCTCTCTATAACTACTAAATTCACCTGAATGCCTGTTTTTGTAAAACAACATGTTACTGTTAATATGACGTATTGTCTAAATCGTAAATCTAATGTATCAGCAATTTGGGCTAGTATCATGAGGAAGGTCTAGAATGGTTATTAATTTAGTTAATCAACCGAATTTGGGCTCAGTAGATTTGTTTTATCGTGCCAACATCAAGATCATTCAATGTTTCTTCTGTGCCGGACCTTCTGGACCTATTTAACTAGTGCTGTTGGTCAGGGAGGGGCGCACGCGGCGCTAACGATCCACCTGAGCCCCCCTCCCTTGCGCACCGCACACCTCACCGCGCTCGCCAGCCACCCACCTTCCATATTCGTCTTACATTTTATTATCTACCGTCTCTCCTCATAGTACTGTTAAAGGTTCCTATCTCCCAATTTCTTTATACATAAAATTCCCGAATGAGAATCGGGCAATATAATCTTATGGAAGTGGATTTTCAATTCGCTCTTCTATTTATGTCGCGACAGTTTATTTTTAGCAGAAACGAGGAATGTGAATACCTTGGCTTCTTGTACTTACGACGTTCGGCTTCATCGCAGATTTGGTTTAATTTTCATGTTGTTTTATGTTTGCTTTTTACCCGACTGCCGAAGGAGGGTAATGTGTTTATCAGTCTATGTATGTATGTAAGTATGTATGTATGTAAGTATGTATGTATGTATGTTTGTTCCTATGTGGCGTTCTAGAGACCAAACGCATGGGCCGATTTTGATGGTTCTTACGTCAATCGATTCGTCTTAACCCCGCGAATGTCACTGGCGACATGAAAATTGGAAAATAGGAATATGGCGGTTTTTGGGCGCCATATTGTGGGGCCCAAATTTTTTTTTCTTCCATACCTATCGTGTGGAGTATTAAAATAAGAGGTGATTTCAAAAATATATAACACTTATATGTTTAAAAGTACCTAAATCACACAAACAGACAAAATAGTTCGTGCCGTCGACTAGTGTACCTTTATGTGGACTTTTATGTGGGTAGTTGTATAAGTTACACTAATAAAAAAACGCTCGTAATAAAAATTTAATATAATTTAGTATAATAATATTTAAAGTAATTCTATGACATATTTTAAGAGTTCATAATCGGTACCTGCTGGTGTAGCGTTATCTTTTTGCAATTTCTTCTCTATAAAACACAATTATCACTTCATCACCATGGATTCACTGACATGCACTTTGGGTGAATTAAAGGAATTATTCCACACACGCATGTCCGTCTTCGAAGCTGAACTGCAGAAGGCCGCTCCATCACCTGTCACAAGTTCCAGCCTAGCAGCAGAATTCACCGTGTTCCGGACTTTCATCTCGCAAGCTCTGAACAGCCTTCAGCGTCAGGTGGAGCTTCTGGCCCGAAGTGTTGACCAATTAGAGATGCGGGGACGGAGGAAGATATTGCTTTTGCATGGTGTGAATGAGGAGCAGAAGGAGGATACCGCCAAGGTGGTAGCTGAGGTGGTACGTAGCAGGATGCAGCTTAGTGAATTTACTGTTGCTGACATCAGCCGATGTCACAGAATGGGACGGCCAGTGGCAAATAAAACCCGGCCTATTCTGTTCAAGCTTGGCAGCCTCGTGGTCCGGGACAAAGTTTGGTTTTCCAAAGCCAAATTAAGGGCGTCGGGCGTCACTCTGTCCGAATTCTTAACAAAGGGGCGGCATGACATATTCTTGGCTGCAAGGGAAAGATTCGGTGTTTCCAAGAGCTGGACAAAGGCGGGCTGCATATATGTCCTTGGTCCCAACGATAAGCGGCATCGGGTCGAATCTCTAGCTGAATTGGACAGGATTGCGCAGATTCCCTGTGAACCGGAGCAGGGTGATCCTAAAGCGGCAGTGCCAGAGTCTGTTCCGACCGCTGCTGCTATGAAGAGCGTAAGGCTGAAGCGTGTGGCTGCTGTGAGGAAGTGATATCATCTTCGTGATATTTTACTGTAGGACCGGGTAAAATTATTTTCTTGTTTTGTTTTCCACCTTCACTTAGTTCTTTTTATAGATTAAACCCACAGAGAAACCTAAATAATTTTATCTCTAGTGTTTACAATTTTGTTTACGACACTAATTGTCATTATCACTGTCATTTGTCACTGTCACTATGTGTATTGTCAGTTTAATGTCAATTTTCGTTTTTGTGGGTGCGTTCCGTTTTAGGTAACGGCGCACTTGTAAAAGTAATTTAGATGTTTATGTGTAAATTCTTAATGATAAACTTTTTAATTTTGCTCATTTCTACTAGCTAGTGTTGCCCGGTCAATCATCTAGATGTTTGTTTTTTTTTATACTTAATGTAATAACGCAACTGGCAGGTGAACTTATTGGATTTTAGTTTTAAGATAGTTTTATATATATTTATATTATTGATAGGAAATATTTATGTCTACAGATGACAGCAGCGATAACAATAGTTATTTTTCTTTGGCAAGCAACGACGATAGTTTCGTGAGCATTCCTTCTCTGGCTGACAGTCTTACAGCACAGTTCTCTGATGTTCCGAAGAATTTTAACGTTATTCACATAAATGCCCAGAGTATACCGGCCCATTTCCACGATATGTTGGCAACATTAGACTGTAAAAATATTCATGCTATTCTTGTATCAGAGTCATGGCTTAAACCTTGTCTCCGTTCAACTAGCTACTCTCTTCCCGGTTTCGTACTTATAAGAAACGACAGGGCGGTTGGTGGTGGTGGCGGTGTTGCCATATACCTCCGTGCGCACATTCCCTTCTCTGTAGTCCATGTGTCAGCGCAGCCACCGCCATCAAATGCTGGTGAACACCTCTTTCTTGAAGTCGAATTACATCACTCGAAATTACTTCTTGGCGTCTATTACTGTCCCTCCTTACGCATCAATTTCTTCTCATCTTTTGAAAAACTCTTAGAACTTCTGGTCCCTTCTTACAGTCATAGCATAATCATGGGTGATTTTAACACTTGTCTCCTAAAGAAAGACCATCGCTCATCTTCTCTGACTAATGTTGTAACTTCTAGCAATCTTTCCATTCTGCCGCTAAGTGCTACTCACCATTTGCCAAACTGTACTCCTTCACTTCTTGACTTGATTTTTGTCTCCTCTCCTGCTCGCGTCGCTAAACATGGCCAATGCTCAGCCGACGCTTTTTCGCATCATGACCTGATTTTTCTGTCATATAAAATTCGTCCTCCTAAGGCTAAAGCCAAAATTCTCATGCAACGCAATTTTGGTGGTATGAACGCTGACAGTCTTTGCGAGGATGCCAGCTGTATTGATTGGTCTCCTTTGTTTGCCTCTGCGTCGGTCGATGAACAGGTTAATGTCTTCAATACTAAACTCATCGAGCTTTATGATGTTCATGCACCTGTTCGAGCTGTTAAAGTTAGACATTTTCCGGCGCCGTGGCTGACGGATGAGATCAAAAAGTTATTGCACAAAAAAGCTGCAGCAAAGTCTAAATATAATCGACGGCCTACTGATGCGAATAGGGACAAATATGTCTCTATCCGCAAACTCTGCAATAAGATGTGTAGGAATGCTAATCGCCAACACATTCATAACTCTGTCCAAAACGGAGACCCATCCAAAGTTTGGAATTTCCTAAGATCATTGGGGGTCGGTAAAACGCGACAAGAGTCAATCCCTAAAGATTTAGATATCGATGCATTGAATAATCATTTCACAGCTTCGTCCAATTTCGATAGGACAGTAAAATTGAATACATTGGATTATCTTTCATCTCTTCCGACTCCCAGTTATGCTCCATTTGTTTTTAGTCAATTCTCCGCATGTGATGTTAGGAAGAGCATACTATCGATTACTTCCAATGCAGTGGGCAGTGACTGTATCAGCCGTAAAATGTTACTCCCGGTGCTGGACTTTATCCTTCCTGTCATTTGCCACATCCTTAACTTTTCTGTGTCCAGCGGTCTCTTCCCATCCTCATGGAAAGATGCGCAGATAATTCCTTTACCAAAAAAATCCAATCCCTCATCCTTTTCTGAATTCCGTCCTATATCCGTCTTACCATTCTTGTCCAAAGTCCTAGAACGGTTAATTCATAATCAAATAAGCACTTTCCTATCCAAAAATAATCTCCTCAATCCCTACCAATCCGGCTTTCGTCCTGGTCACAGCACCACTACAGCTCTTCTCAATATTACGGACGATATACGGTCAGCCATGGAAAGCAGTAATCTGACGGTCTTGGCATTGCTGGCTTTCAGTAATGCTTTTAATACTGTTGATTTCGACGTTTTGCTTGGCATTCTATGCTCTCTTAATATATCTCCATCAGTGGTTGACTGGTTTCGTAGTTACCTGTACGGGCGCCGGCAACGTATATGCATCGGGGAGAACTGGTCTTCCTGGTGCAGTACTTCTGCCGGGGTACCGCAGGGTGGCGTTTTATCTCCTTTACTTTTCGCAGTTTTTATAAACTCAATCTCCAATGAACTAATTTCTTCCTACCATCTTTATGCAGATGATCTGCAATTATACTCGCGAGCTCCTCTCGGAAAGCTGTCTGAGGCTATAGCAACCATCAATCTTGATCTGGCTCGCATTTGCGATTGGAGCAAGAGGTATGGGCTTAAGGTAAACCCTATAAAGACGCAGGTAATAGTAGTGGGCGGTCCTAGAATGGTTTCTAGGATCGACTGGACGACTCTTCCCCAAGTTATTTTTGATAATGCAGTAATTCCCTTCAGTGAGAAAGTTAAAAACTTGGGGATATTCATCGACAGGAACTTCTCTTGGACTGCCCAACTGCAAGAAGTTAGCCGCAAGTTGTTTGCATCTGCTGCAACTTTGAGAAGACTACGTAATTTTCTTCCGACTGCCACCAAGATTGCGCTTGCACAATCTCTTCTTCTTCCCATCCTTGATTATGCTGATGCCAGCTATCTTGACCTTACTCAAGAACAACTCGATAAACTTGAGCGGCTTCAAAATTTTTGTATAAGGTTCATATTCGGTTTACGCAAATATGACCATGTTTCCGAATTCCGTGTAAAGCTCAAGTGGTTGCCAATTCGCCTTCGCCGGAATACTCATATTCTTTCTCTTTTGTTTAATGTACTCTTTACTCCTTCCACCCCTCTTTATCTCAAGGATCGTTTTCAGTTTATCTGCGATTCCCACACGAAATCCCTGAGGTCATCAGATAACTTGCGACTTAAAATGCCAATGCATTCCACAACTTTCATGGATAAATCTTTTACAGTCCAGGCTGCTCGTCTGTGGAATGCATTACCTGACCCAATTAAACGTGCTCAGTCGTTGCCTGTGTTTAAAAGACTCATCAAGGAGCATTACTTGTCGCTGTAATCGTACTCTTAGTATTTAAACAGACTTTGTCTATGATTGTCATACGTCATTTATGTTCACGTCTTATATACTAAATATGTATGTATTTATGTATCTATTATATGGCATATATATGTATATATATATCTATTTGTGTTTTTATTAAGTATTATTTTATCTTTATATTCATTGTTAATATTGTTACACCCCTGACAACCCCATGTCATGTCCAGGCAATCACTGTCCATTCCAGGTTGCCTGGAAGAGATCGCGGAATGCGATAAGGCCGCCCGTTGTATATTTTTAGTTTTAAGTTTCTTTTATTACTTTATTTTCTGGTGTACAATAAAGAATACATAAATAAAAATAAATAAAATAAATAAATCGAAAAAAAAATACTAAAAAGGTATAAATAAAAAAAGTTAACTAAAAAAATCATAAATCCCGACTGCTTGAAAAGCGAACTAAAAAGACGTAAACAAGGAGAAAAGCATGCTGTGCAGTCGGGGGATACGTCTGGTTTTGGTCAGCCAGCTCGCGAAGATGTATCCTCCGACAGCACAGCATGATTTTCTCCTTGTTTACGTCTTTTTAGTTTGATTTTCAAGCAGTCGGGTTTTTGTTTTTTTTTGTTAACGTTTTTTTTCTTTTCTTCTTGTTTAACCTTGTGTGTCTGGTGACAGCCTTGATGCCAAATCCGCTTATGTACAAGAATCGGAAAATGAAACGATGTCGAGACCCTCGACGCTATCAATCATACTCGTATTATTCTGTGACAAAGTATTTTCTGAGTGTGTATTTATAAGCACAATGTACGATATTTCTATAGACGCAAAGGAAGGTAATTTTAATTTGAACACGGGTAAGTCCTTTATATACTTACTGTAATATCATAATAGCTTTAAAAATAAAATATGTTGGAGCACGAACCAATTTAGCAACAATTTATTTTAGCAATATACGAACAATCGGGGATAAAAGTTCATTCAGCGATATGTTATCGTGCGCTAGGGTCGCCTTCCGAATCTCTAATGAGCTGTGAACACCGATCCCTTGCCCGAGCCGGCCGCGCCGCCACCAGATGCCAACACAAATAATACGCACGCCGCGCCCCGGCCGCACTCACTAACAATAGCTTCGACTTCATTTAAAACTTTATAACAAACATTTAGTTCCCTTTTATCACGGCCTTCATTCCCGTTAATTCAGTTTGTGTTCAAAACTAGTTTTGGCAAATCTTTGACTTTATTAGATTTGCGAGATTTCGCCTCTAACATTTCAAAGTATTAAACGAAAATGCTCATCTTGGTATTTATTCAATGTTTTAAAACGTGCTTTCAAATACGATTGGCGACGACGACGACGTAGCCCACTACACTGTCTTAAAAAAACCGGCCAAGTGCGAGTCGGACTCGCGCACGAATGGTTCCGTATCATAATCGCAAAAAACGGCAAAAAAATCACGTTTGTTGTATGGGAGCACCACTTAAATATTTATTTTATTCTGTTTTTAGTATTTGTAGTTATAGCGGCAATAGAAATACATCATCTGTGAAAATTTCAATAGTCTAGCTATCACGGTTCATGAGATACAGCCTGGTGACAGACAACACCGAGTCACCGAGTTGCCAGCCTGTCGGTTTTTTTATCGGTTACACTTCGGGGAGTATGTGACGGAACTGCACAATTTGATTCCGCCTAGCCCTTTCCATTATCGGACTACAAGACGTACGGCCATGCGCCATCGGTACATGATGGACATCCCTCCCATACGCACAAAGCGTTTTGCTAATACTTTCATTGTGCGCACAGCTAAGAAGTGGAACTCCCTTCCGGGGTCTTAGTTCCCTGATAGCTACAACCTTTGGGTCTTTAAGTCAAGAGTGAATAGGTTTCTTCTAGGCAAGCGTGCTTCACCGTAGACCACATCATCGCTTAACATCAGGCGAGATAGTGGTCAAACGCGAGCCTATAAATTATAAAAAAAAAAAAAAAAAAAATGACAGACGGATCGCGGAGTCTCAGTAAGAGGGTCCCGTTTTTACCCTTTGGGTACGGAACCCTAAAAATGATAGTACACCGTAAACTAAACGAAACAACTTTATAACATTTTTGCTGAATAATAGCCAGACATTGATAACGAAAATTATCCTCATAATTTATGATGACAAAATTTTGGCAACCTAGAGGTACCTATAACGTAAGGTATGAACAAAATGAAGTGATAGATACCCCGACATTTATCTCCATTTAGCGACTTCACCGTTTGATACTGATAAATCACGTTCTATGCCGAAGGCTGAAGAATATTTTGAGCAATAATTTTTCGAATTCTAAAGATAACAGAGTCAATGTTCAAAGAAGGTGTAATTCGTTTGCAGTCATATCACGTAGAGCAAATTAAAATGGCGGACAACTCACCATTAATCTGTGTAGTCAGTGTTTGTTCTAAATTCAAATTATACGAGCAGGTGCAGGCGGTACGATTCCATTGAGCGCGTTCCGTGTGGCCACACAAGAACGCTTCCATGCACATTATGATAAAATTTCAGGTTGGTAATTTATTATAAGCCGCAAAAGCAATTAATTTTTTGTTCTGAACGTGCACTTTTTTAAGGAGAGTGAAAGGGGAAGAAATATGATGGATGCGAAAATAACATGTCAAACATTTAAAACTGACTCATGTTGGCATTATAAGCAAAATAGAACTGCCTTTTTAGGGCTTAGATCTGACTGATTCTTAAAAATAGCCCAGTGCCCGATCCGTGCCGCCGATACGATCCTAGAACGCATCCTGAGAACGGATCGTTGGATCGGATCGCAAGGATCTTCACACTGATTCCGATCCGTTCTACGATACATAATTCATTCCACTTCAAGATTGCGTTTGAGACGGTCTCGTGAAAAAACACACAAGAGGTGTTCGAAAAGAAAGCAACAAGAGCACCGATGAGCAAAGTTAAACATGTTCGGATGAAGAGTGATAAGAATATGAAGTATTTTATCTAAACGCTATGCTATTATCTTTATTTATTTAACAATCTTTATTGCTGAATAGAAAAATAAAAATCTGGTTAATGTCATATTAACAAAAAAATTATGAATCAAAACAGCGTCAATCAAAGCTTCAGTAAAATTATCCGCCATCTTGAATGCGTCCTGTTGCAACGCGATCACGCGATCACTCTCAACGGAGACGGCGATCGCATGAGCGGCGTGCGATCACATGAACGCGTTGCGCTCTACCGCAGGCAGTGGAAAAGCATAAACGGGCAGCCATTGGTTACAGCGAACGCATATCGGCGGCACGGATTGGGTGCTGTGAGTAAAGGCCTTCATAGAAATATACTTAGGTATACCTTATTTAGAAGAAATTCTCGTGATGAATGTGATGTGCAAAATAAGATTTTGTTCCTATTTTTCCAATACGCATCTCACGCTTATGTAATCTATAATTAGTTTAAACATAACGTTCCCACTGTTGGGACACAGATTTTCTCTATACAATGTATGATTATTATAAAGGCCTTAATAAAACATAACTTTACATCTTTCGTACCTAATAATAGCCACGAAGTGGTATCTACACCAGATTAGTATGTAAGCAAAATCCAGGTATTATAATGCTAAATTGTCTAACGCGAAATTTATTTAGTGAAGATAGAGTGTCACCTGAGTACCAGCTACTTACCCTCGAGTGATGAATGGTATAGTGCCGTGTCATTCACCTAGCCACAGGCCACCGCGCGGCTTTGCGCGGCTTCGCTCCCGTGGGCCACCCCACAGGACCCGTTTTTGGGATTAAAAATAGCCTATGTTACTCAGGAATAACGTAGCTTTCTATTAGTGAAAGAATTTTTTAAATCGGTCCAGTAGTTTCGGAGCCTATTCGGTACAAACAAACAAAAAAACAAACAAACAAAAAAATCTTTCCTCTTTATAATATTAGTATAGATTATTATATTATAATATAATTAGTATAGATGTATCGTTACAAATTAAAAACTTCATTAAGGACGTATCAAATCTAAAAACAATCTGAACAAAAACCACTTAATTTGGATGAAAATTTTAATTAGGAAAAAACGTTGAACTAAGTAGAGAAAACAGGAAAATTATTTCAGTAACAAATTAGCTGAAGAGAGTTTTCCCAGTTCCCACTTCAGTGTCTCGACAAAAAGTAAAGTTGAAGGCAGGGGGAGGGCGTCCACGTTTTTCCAACTGGTAAAATCTACAATGATAATTTAAATGAGGTTGTGTTGTCTGCGGAGCGTTACACACAACTCATTCAGCGACAAGCGAGCCCCGTTGTGCCCGGTGTGCCGATGTAGGCCTCCGCCACAAATTTCCCAGCTCCATCCCTTCTTACACCCCAACTTTGCGGTAAAATTTACGACAATCTTCCTTTTTCTATTTTTCATTAAAAGTTCCTAAGTCTGAGGATTATACTTCTCGTTCTTTGAATAATACTTGTCGTAAATTTCAATATTCAGAATGAATCGTATTACTTTTGGCTGCAGTAATTGGTCTCTGATGTTTTAGAACAATATTAAAAGTGTCGGCGTCTTTTAATTAAGTCCGTCAAGTGGTCCGCGCCGTGCTCGCGCCGCTGCGATCAATGTTCGCACTTTAATTTGTGTGAGGAATTATTATAATTAAACGTCAAAAAAAGAGATTGTTCTGAATTTCTGAATACTTTGGTCAACCTGAATAATTGTACAAGTAATCACAATATATAACAGATAAAAGTTAGCCCATCATAGATAATGTCCAACAAAAGCGGATCAATTTCATATCTCCAAATGTGTCCCTCGCGGTAGACGCTGACAAATCTGAATTTCAAATGTTATTTCAGGACAACCTAATGGCGACTCGTTTAAAAAACATCGGCTCATCCCACGTACGAGTACATTCTCCTCCAACGGATTGGGGATTTCGCGGTTATTGTACAAAAAACAAGGTAATAATAAGCGAAGGTTTCGATTTGGTGGTGGTAATGTCGCCCTGGGAATACCCGCCCATAAAGTGGCTTGTGGCGCCAAGCCTCCGAACTTACGAGCCTTAACCCTCTGAATGCTGTTAAAATTTAACAAGTCCCTAAAATCCAGTTTATTGCACGCACTTTACCCAATTTATTTCGTTTTATTTCGAATTTACCAACACTTCGGCCCATACAACATTCTCACATTTATTTGTAATTAATGGAAAACCCATTATCAAGTATTCCACGTACGTACGTAATTAAACGCCCTTAGTAGTCGTTTTGTTCTTTTGGAACGTTTAAATTAGTGTTAATAAAATCAAAGACACAATAATATTTCAATTGAGTTTTAAATGTTCATTGGGCTTATTGGAGGCAACGAAAAAATTAATTAATCAAAAAGAAGTAATAAGATCCTTTTTAATAGGGGAGGACAATCCAAAAAATCGAGGAAATATTTTTAAGTTTTTAATTGCCGGACAGAGTGCCTGTTTGGAGAAGCGAGAGTTTGAACCGTTGATCGTTGAAGTTCAGTCAGAGATTTCGTTACTTGTCTTTCGTTATCTCAATTTGTAGGTTTTGCTAAATGGTATTGATTTTGTTTACAGCTTTCGTCTATATTTATGGCACGAAAGAAAACGGATAATCCTATTGCTTCTGCAAAATTTATTATTTGTCCCATTTTAATAGTTGCTCGTCTCGTTTTGAGTAGTTATTCGTCTGCGTAACACAGGTAATTGTTTGTGTTTTTCGCGAACACAAACAATAAAATGTTCCTACTTAAACTTTTTTATTTAAAGCACGCTCAACACCACTCATAAAAGTATAAAAACAGCAATTTTTGCGCTACTTCATACTGTTTAGTCCATAAATAATATAGTAATGGTTGTGGTCCTGTGGCGCCGCTCGCGTGGGTCCGGGTACAGGTACATATAAAATCGTAGCGGGACCGTGGCGAAGAGGCTGCTTAATTGATGCTCATCCTGTATTCAAGGGTACGGCACCACAAGTAAATGTATTTAAATAAACTAAATCCAGCTTCCAGACGGATCTTTTATGAATATTTTTAGCTTCTGGAAATTGCTCTTTCTCATGTTACCTACATAATGTTACGCCTACGTTATTTACTGAGTTGTCAGGCTTTTGAATGGTTAGGTACTTAATAAGCTCCTTTGAATTAACTGGACATCTTTATTAATTTAATTGTAGGCTAATTAAGTCAAGAGATAGGCTGACAAAATATGCAAGGAGATGCAGAAATTTCAAAACAGTATTGAAAGCCAAACATGCTCGAAAACAATTAAAGTCAGAGAAATCGTTAACGAAAAAGAGAAGTCGTTTGTTTTAAACGGCCTTTCATCATGCATTAAAGGATCGAAGCTTGCTTTTCTATCATTCTCCGTATCAGAAAGCATAGATAATAAGGTCTTCAATACTTACCCAGTTAAACGTCGACTCGCCGGCTTTCTTCTGTTGACATATATTGCCACACACAGTGTGCCCTCGTCGCCGACCGCATCAATTTAGCTTTAACGCGATTATTCGGACACACACACAGCACAGTGACTAGCTTAATGGATATTGATGTAGGTACGTACCGGCCAGGTAGGTACTCTCATCATAAATGCATATTCCTGAAAATAATTTGCCAGTCGAATTTTTAACCGACTTCAAAAAAAGGACGAGGTTCTCAATTCGTCGGAACCTTTTCAGTCTATGTTTTTTAATGTTTTTTCCCCGATTACTCAAAAACGCCTGCACCGATTTGGAAAATTCTTCTTTTGTTAGAAAGGGTATACTTTCCAGGTGGTCCCATAGTCATCAGGTAGGGTCTGATGATGGGATTCTGGAGAAATCGAGGCAACTCCTCAAATATTATAGGCATACATATAGCGATTTTGGTATTTTCATCAACAATGTAATCATTTGCACATTTTTTATGAAGAAGACCATAGATGGCGACTGAAACTCCTTAATGCTAAGTATGTCACGGGTATAAGATATATCGAATAGTTAGCCGACTATGAAGAAGCAAATACTTTTTATAATGTATAAATAAATGAACTGATGGAAATGGTACTATCGAACTGATCTGATGATGAACCGGAAGGTAGGCACTGGAAATTCGAAATAAAACAATGTATCCTAGTCTTGTTCGGGCTTATTGGAATCGTCATGAGATTTACTTTGGCTATAAATGATTTTCATGCTAATTGGACGATTCATGATTACCAAAAATAAAAGACATTAATAAAAAATAAAAACAATAAATAAAAAACATCAGAAAGAAAACTTCCAAAACAAAACACTACAAAGCGAAAAATAACTTTCTTTTCCGAAGTCGGTGTCGAAAAACGGAAAATAATAGGTACCAAAGACACCGACTTCGAAAAAGAAAAATATTTTTCGCTTTGTAGTATTTTGTTTTGGAAGTCGGTTTGATGTTTTTGTTAATTTTTTTATTTGATTTCACAAGCTTTTATGACGTTGTTTGCATTGTTTTTCAATTCGAATGAACCATTAATGTTTATAACTGTTTGAGGAAAGGCCCATTATATAAGTAACTGCACGATATTTCTAAGAAATCGAATGAGGTTTGAGAATTATAGATGTCTCGACACAGTTCAACTTAGGTCATGCAAACCGTAGCTCAGGTCATTAAAGGTTGTTGATTCAATTTTAAAGTTGTCTAGTATTTCCACAAATTGCTTCCACGGTCCGCGAGTACAAACGGAAAAGTAATTTCAGTTAATGATTTGACACTTTTACGGTGTTTCCGGCTTGTAACAGCGATGTTCGTGTGTGCCTGCGCTTTATTAGCGCGATTAGGGGCCGCTTTTATTACGAATAGCCCTTTAAGCAATTAACCTAAAGCCTCCCTTATCTACGTATAAGTACGTTCTCATTGAGCATACGAACTAAATGGGAAATTTGTAATTAGTGAAATGAGTTAATCGATAGCAGAGAGGCGAAAATTGCAAATGTGATACGATTTGCGTTGAATACATTTTCATTGTAATTAGATTGTAAATTTCCTTTGATGAATATGGTCGTTCTTTTATAGCGCTGTAACAATCAGCCAGGCATGAAATAATTGTGTTGGTGTCGTGAGCCTGATTATGAAAGAGGTTGATCATTCTCTTACCTAGACTCTCATAATTGCCTAATTATTTATGAACAAAGACCTTTTGTAAGGTTGCTAATATCTGATAACTTTTTATCTCGTTTTACTTTTATTTTTAGTTTCTAACGTCTTATTATCGGGCCTACGTTGTCCCCCCATATCTAAGAAATGCTGTAACATGGAAATATTGTAAAAACAAACCATATTTTTAAAAGAGTAAACATGGAGTTTCTTGCCGGTTCTTCTCCATAGGAAACGACCAACCCGAACCGTGCTCAAAAGTTACTCAAAAGAACAAGAACTTGTTGAGACATCGCTCCACGTGGAGTGAGTTCAGCAGGCGCCGTCAACTCTAAATAATGTTGTGACTGGCTATTCAAGCTGCGAACAGTTGACAGCCAGCATGGACTCATGTACTCAAGCCTAGTTAATACCTCCGTCCTTGTTAGGATAAATGATTATAGCCAGACGGTGGTAATTCAAGCATGCCCTTGACCTCCAGAAGCTGGATGAACTCGTGATTGAACCAAAGCATTTGAATAATAAATGTTAGCTGCGTCGGCAGCCCGCCTCGGTACAATTAATAATTTTGCGCGCTTGCATATTTAATTATCATCATTACGGTTTCATTCGCTTTAGCATCTGGTAATTACAACGTTGATTAACAACTGAAATAGTCGATACCAGGCTTTTGTGGGTGTTGTGCTCCCTCGGGGCGCTTCGTTCGTCTATCAACCAGCTTACACGTGCCTCAACGTTATTGTAATTTACGACTAATGGCATTGTGTCAAATGGATGAGCAGTGTTATTATCAGGAGGGCTCATATATCAACACCTGCTAATAATAATGCTATCTCTTTGCGAGAGATTATAGCAATATTTCCTCTCGGGCGTTAATTACAATGTTCGATTATAGGAGCCCAAATGTTCTAGCTGCACACCTTTTCAAATTAACTCTTACCTACAGAATTATCTATCTATATATCTATACTATTATAAAGAGGAAAGATTTTTTTTTTGTTTGTTTGTTTGTACCGAATAGGCTTCAAAACTACTGCGCCGATTTAAAAAATGATTTCACCAATAGAAAGCTACATTATTCCTGAGTGACATTGGCTATTTTTTATCCCGATGGGGTCCCACCCTATGGGGTGGTCCACGGGAGCTAAGCCGCAGGGAACAGCTAGTGTACCTATATAGGTGTATACAGGTACAAACGTTTTATTAACTTGTAGGTTCATATTATCACGATTATCGTCCCTAATGAGTCAAGTTTCAATTAGAACTGAAGGTCTAATTGAAAACTAACTTGAAATAGAATTGAAGGGTAAGAGTTGGTAACGGCATTTGTAGTGACAAGTTGTGTATGGCATACTTGAGATGTTATATTTTACCTCTATATCTTTGAAGCCTAGTTGTAGCGTGTACTCTTTTGTATGCGAAATTGTAGAATCAACATATCTGCCTAATAAGATATCATCACACCAATCCTGCACAGCTATACGGCTGTATATTACGTACATTCTTCGCAAATAATATATTTTATTATAATATTATTTGTTTGGAGCATCTTTCACCTTGAGCCTAGGTAAATCCATAATCTTTATGTGGTGAACGTAGTTTAGGTTGGTAAATTTATACAATTTGCTTGTTTTAATAATATTTTGCTATAACTCACATGAAAACATGCTGGTCAAAGACACAGGATATAGAGAAGGGTCAGTTCCTTACACAGACAACATATAACAGATTAAATCCATACAAATAAATAAAATTGAAGTGTCTGTATGTAATATCAAAATAACAACGTTTTATTGAATGCACGTGAAAGTATATACAGTACTAATAACAAATAAGCAATTTTTTAGATTTTTGTCTGTCTGTCTGACTGTTTGTTTCGGGTAATCTCCGAAACGGCTGGACCGATTTTGACGGGACTTTCACTGGTAGATAGCTGATGTAATAACGAGTAACATAGGCTACGTTTGACCACGAGAAAATTCATAGATCCGGCGGGCAACTAAAAAAATAAAAATATAATTTTTACGAGTTTGACGCGGACGAAGTCGCGGGCAACAGCTAGTAAAGAATAAAATGACTTTGTGTTGCCATCAATATTATTCTTACACATACCTACTTACACACTGACAGACACATTGAATGTGTAAGTACATACCTTAGTCGTGTCTTAGTACATGTTATCAAAATTGTAAGGACTGGCATAAACGTTCGCATAAATGTCCCTAACAATAAAAAAGTGCCGTTTATACAGAAAATATTAAACTTATTTCGAAGTGATTTTCCAGTGAAACCGAAGGCAGAATATTACACTAAACGTCTGTCAGCTGACCTCAGCAACCCAATTACTGAAGCGTGCAATGTTTTAAGTTTAAAATGGTTTCCAGAATTTCATGATGCCGACTTCCTGTGACCGTAACGATTGCCGTAAGTACGTCTACTGAAACTTCGTATATAAATTGAATTGTGTAAATCTAAAATCTTACTATCACACTAATATTATAAAGGCGAAATTTGTGTGTGTGTGTTTGTATGTTTGTTACTTCTTCGCGCTCAAACGGCTGGACTGATCTGGATGAAATTTTACACAGACATAGATTGTAGCCAGGAATAGCACATAGGATACTTTTCTACACCGGGCATATGTTCCCTCGGGATGATTTTCGACTTTCACGCGAAGCCGCTGGCAGAAGCAACTATAATATTATAAATGTAAAAGTTTGGATGGATGTGTGTGTGAATGTATGTTTGTTACTCAATCACGTTAGAACGGCTGAACGTATCTGGATGAAATTTGGCACAGATATAGATTATAGTCTGGAATAGCACATAGTAGGCTACCTTTCATCCCGGTTTAATGTTCCCTTGGGATTAGAAGATACTTTACACGCGGGCGAAGCCGCTGGCAGAAGCTAGTAACATTATAAAGACGTAAAACTATTTGTTTTTTTTACCTATATTTTATTTTATTTGGTTGGGAAAACAAACGGTTACTCTATGGCTGCACTTAGTCGTACTTAGTGAATTCTTCTATTTGTGAAATAGAATAACATATACATCTATATATATAAAAGAAAGTCGTGTTAGTTACACTATTTATAACTCAAGAACGCCTGAACCGATTTGGCTGAAAATTGGTAGGGAGGTAGCTAAGAACCAGGGGAAGGACATAGGATATTTTACTTTTTATCCCGTTTAGGGTAGGGTAGGGTAAGTAGGGTAGGGTAGATAGGGTAGAGTAGGTAGGGTAGGGTAGGTAGGGTAGGGTAGGTAGGGTAGGGTAGGTAGGGTAGGGTAGGTAGGGTAGGGTAGGTAGGGTAGGGTAGGTAGGGTAGGGTAGGTAGGGTAGGGTAGGTAGGGTAGGGTAGGTAGGGTAGGGTAGGTAGGGTAGGGTAGGTAGGGTAGGGTAGGTAGGGTAGGGTAGGTAGGGTAGGGTAGGTAGGGTAGGGTAGGTAGGGTAGGGTAGGTAGGGTAGGGTAGGTAGGGTAGGGTAGGTAGGGTAGGGTAGGTAGGGTAGGGTAGGTAGGGTAGGGTAGGTAGGGTAGGGTAGGTAGGGTAGGGTAGGTAGGGTAGGGTAGGTAGGGTAGGGTAGGTAGGGTAGGGTAGGTAGGGTAGGGTAGGTAGGGTAGGGTAGGTAGGGTAGGGTAGGGTAGGTATGTAGGTAGGGTAGGGTAGGGTAGGTAGGGTATGTAGGGTAGGGTAGGTAGGGTAGGGTAGGTAGTGTAGGGTAGGTAGGGTAGGGTAGGTAGTGTAGGCTTGTTAGGGTAGATGAATGTTTGGTGTTTTTATGGCAAAACAAAGTTTGCCGGGTCAGCTAGTTCATAATAAAACTTCATAGGCTTGTTCCGAAAAATTTCACGTTTTCTGTGGAATGGGAGCTATATAACGGTAGAAAGCTAGTGTGCAATCATTTCATTAAAACCAAATAAATAATCGAATTTAAAACATAAGAATCTGTTTTCGATCTCATAAAATCTTATAAAAGATCGCAAATATCGGCGTGTTCAATTTCATTTAGATTGTTTCTGCTTCAAAAAGCAAACGTAATTCATTTGATTTATCAATTTTCATAGTTTCAATCTACTAGGCGCCTTTAAAATTGCTTTTGTATTTTCAAATTAACCTTTAAAATAATAACTTTGGAAAATGTTGGCAGTTATTTGTCTATAAGACATTGTTTAATTTTCGTCTCTGAATAAGCAAATTTCTGTGATGTCGGTTTTTACAATTATTGTGTGGTTGGTAAAACATGTCTTCTTTTATTTATTTATTTTTATAGGAAAAATAAACAGTGTAACTAAAAATTTACAAATAGTCTTAAACATATGACTTAACAAATATACTACCCACTACATACCTACCAACTTCACAATTAGTCGTTCTCTCAGAAATAAGGCCCCTTCTATTTAGTTCTACTATTCCGGTCTATCTCACTAGTACCATTGACTCAGTCCCACGGTGGGACAATCAGTTGTCCCAGGGGACTAGTGGTACATAATTTAAAAATTTTGTTTGTATCAGTTGTCCCATGGTACTAGTGTGATATATCATCCCACTTGTCCCATCATGGGACTGGGCCAATGGGACTATTGGGACAGACCCTACTATTCTATGTAAAGTGGAAATCTTAAAATTTTCTTGCATCGATTCATAGAAAGAGGTTGTTAAGTGTATATGCAGAAAAGGTAGGGTTGGAACCTATATGCCGCTGGTTGTATACAGCTCAGTACTAAGTGGAGCAGAAGAGCATATAATCTGCAGCGGAAACGTCGTCTTTGTTACAGGGAAACCGAGTCTTAAAGATTACGCTGAGTTTCTGGCGATAAACCGACACAAGTATCACTCACTGCGCTCCACGTTCAATATCTTACCTACACATTTCTTCCAGTTCGCTGAATAAGGAAAAAGGCGTCTTTAATTTCTCAGTATAAAATTAAGAAGTGTATAAATTATATCGGGCCACATTCACAGTCTTTTGTGCTTAAGATAACATAAAAGTTAACTTCCACTGAAAGAAAGCCCATTATTTATTTTAATAGAACCTCAGCCAGTGCCCAAACCTCCATTAATTCATTTTACAATGTTTTCCCACGAAGTAAATGTCGCCACAAAGTATCCGTCTTATTTCAACACCTGACTTTTAATTATGTTTAAATGAGGTGTATTTGGCGGTGCCATATATCATGTCAAAACCTTTTACCGTTTATTTATAGTCGCGACACGAAACGCGGTCGAGGCCGTAAGCTATGCAGTGTATAAAACAATGCTACGATTCGCTGGGCCACCCGCCACACTCAGAGCGGCGAAAATTCACTCTATGTTTATGACTACTTCTGTTGCAACGTCGTGCAACTAATAATGTCGTCAAAGAAAGTCCCCGTTTCTCTTCTATTGAGCAAGTTTTCATTTTGTTCTCATTGTAGTAATTTGTCTGTGGGGCCGTCCAATAAGCACGTGATGTTTTTTTATCATTTTTTTAACCCCCCCCTCTCCTCCTTGGTGATACGTGGTGAGGTTTTATTTTTAAGGTTTAAGACTAACCCGTCACCCCGCTCCCACCTGTAATCACGTGTATTTTTTAGTACCTACAAAGAACCTTATTTTTTTTAGAATATTTTCTTTAAATACAGGTATAAAGGTATAATCTAATTTTATTCTGAAATTAAGGACCATGACAAAAATGTCTAGACAGAAAGGTTGCAGTTTGTTTTTGACTGGCATAAAATAATATTACACACGCAATAACACTAGGCGCCGCTTTTCGGTTCAGAAATCGCGCGTTTGACGAATAAATAAATACACGTGATATCTTACTACAACCCCCTCCTCCTTTGTGATATTTCGTGATTTTTGCTAAACCGGAGGGGGTTTCCCCCTATCAAGCCTCACGTGATTACTGGACTGTCCCTTTGGTCTTTTGACGCAAAACGTGTATCAACGAATTCCGACTACCAATTAGGCCGACGCTGAAGCCATTTCAGCTTGTTCTAGTCGCATCACAGTGTGTCTGTGACGACACGCTACAAATCAGTGTCGCTCGCAAGCTTTAATTTTGTCAAATACGTGCCAGTTAACAGGGAGGTCGTTTTGCGGGCTTGCGTCTCTTAATTGCGAGGTACTCGTACGACGCAGTTGAGTATGACACAGTTTGACTTCATAGAGGGACACAAGAGGCCGTCCGCCCTCTTCTCCGTGTTCCCGCATGTCACTACACTCGCAAACTAACAATGATTACACACGACTATACGACGTAACTTATGTTTTAACAAATTACGTCGCCTTTATCCAACTTAATACGAACTAGTGGCTCTCTCAGGAATTCGTTCCCGAGTAAATAGCTATTATATGCTATGTATAGACTAGAAGTGTCTGAGTTCAATGTGATAATGAGTTTCATATTGATTTGGACCTTTGTTATAATTAAAAAGGTTCGCTTTGTAATGTCTGCTTAACAATTTGGATTTTACAAAACACAAATGTGGGTAAAGGTTTCGAAGCTATCTAATTATTAATTACAAAAGCCTTTCCCGAGCCTCTCTAAAAACACATAAAATGTTGCCTTCGTGAAATTACTTTATTTTATTATTACTTTTTTGTGAGTTGCTTCTATGGCTCACAGAGAGGAGGCTTGTGTCCCAGCAGTGGGAATATAAAAAGGATTATGATGATTATGATTATTACTTATCATAAGAAATATTATTTCTTTGTAAACTCGGGTTTCGTGTTGAAAGTTTCGCCGAGACTTTGGGGTAGTAATAATAAATGGAGTACAGCTTCTGCAGGCCAAAGCCAAAGAGTTGTTTCTTTGACTTAACTTGGATAAACTCTCGCTGAAACAGCAGGCGCTTATTCAAATTTCTTTTAATTTTCAGGGTTCTGTGTTTAAGGAGGAAAATAAAGAGCCGCACAAATATGCCACGCCATATAAATGTTTAATTTAAATATCTCTTAAATGTTTTCTGAATTTTTCTTTGCCGTTGTCATTAATTATTAATGGGATTTCGCAAAAAAATCCATTTGTCATTTAATATCATGGGATTTTTGAATAAGACACGGTTTTTATATTTCATGCATATTTTGTGAAGTGTTTGTTGGCGGGCAGTATTTCATTCGAATTTTTTATCTTTCTGCCGTTTGCTTATCTTCGCATGTTCGGGAACCCTTACTGAAACAACTTACGCAAGAAGATGTTATCAGTTCACACCGTGTAAGGGTGTACCTATGTACAGATCCTACCGCTCACCTTCGCACACTAACGAGAAACTTAAGCCCTTGGTCAATTACCACGCCCTAATAAATGTCCTAGCTAGAAAGGGCACTGAGGAACATTTTATTAAATGAGCAGGAACATAAAGATTGATCGTAGTTAAACATGAAATGAACATTGTTAGACTGTTGTTCCGTCAAAGCTCCCTAACTCGCGTACGTTGTCAATTTTGTTTGACTACGCGGTGTAGTACGTCACAAGTTCGGATATTAATCAATACCCGGCAGGTAGTGCATACATGTTCATGTTTCACGCTCGCTACGCCGACGTATTACCGAATAATGTATAGCTACAGAACAAATAAATGTGTAATGTATAAAGCAGTGGTATCAGCCGCGACTTACAAGTTGAAGCGGCGCTTTATGGGCGCCATACACCAACCTTCCTATCGTCCAACCGGCATGACGCTGCAGGTTTGATCCAATATGCAGTTCGTCCATATACACCACACACAGTCAATTTGATTTGTCCAATCGGCAGAGTAGTTCAGTTGAAACCATGGCGTCACCCGTGACAGACAACGATGTTGTAGCCGTTTTGGGCATTTTACTCGTGAACATGAAACAAAAAAAAAGAAAAGATCGAGCAGAGTGGTGCAAACAGTGGTTAATGAAAAGAAAACAGTTTACTCATACAAAATTAAAAGAATTGAGGATTACGCCGAAAGATTATTGTAATCGATCGCCGACCGCCATACACGGTCCAATCGGCATGATCAAGCCAAAAGAATTGAAATTCGATTGTGCCGTCAAGTGTAACTGTCATGCCAATCAACACCCACACACGGTCAATTCTAACTGATCCAATCGATCGCGTCATGCCGATTGGACGATAGGAAGGATGGTGTATGGCCAGCATTACGTTGTGTAAATTATTTCATCACCACTGCTCTCAAAAACGGTGAAGGAAAACATCGTGAGGAAACCGGCATGTCCTAGAACCAAAAATTCGAAGACATGTGACATCCACCAATTCGCACTAGGCCTGCGTGGTGGATTACAGCCCATCCCCGCTCATAGAGAGGAGACCTGTGTCCCAGCAGTGGGAACATTAATAGGCTGATGATGTGATGTGTATAGCTACAACAGTCGACTGGCTAAATCACAGATAGAGGCTTTAATTAAAACGAGTAAAACCCAGTCAGGATTTATAAATCAAACAGTATTACATCAAAATGATAAGTTTACTCAAATAGATTTAACAGCCCGCGGTTGATTCATTTTGATTTATTCACACATCAATTATTCTGGTTGTGTTTACATAATATTAATATAATTAATTTCACCTGGTCGCCGGGTTGCATTCCTGCAAAACATACAACTTTCGTAAATTATTTCGAGAGAGTAATTATTTACCTCTCCGTTACGTAGTTTCGTTGAAATAATTACTATTAATCATTGAAATTTGCACGTCCCCCTTTCAAATTGTACTCGTATCAATTATAACTCGTACATAAAATCACTGGTGAAGGTTGCGGGGTTTCGCTGGATGCGAGCCGCACGGGACTGGTTAATGTGGTGACACTTGGGGGAGGCCTATGTCCAGTAGTGGACATATTTCGGCTGAAATGATGATGACGATGACATATGATCACTGATGTATGAAATTGGAGGATTCAAATTGTTATGATGACCTGTCACAAAAGTTGAGTGAACTGAAATGATAGATATTCTATTTATATAAATAATAATCGTGGCACTCGTTTATTACATAATTTTAATTTGTAGATTTTGCTTACAAGATCGTAGATCATTGAGGCTGTCAAACGCTCTGGAACCGCTGTGCGATATTAGGTAGACATCACCCGGATCCCTAAATGGTAGCCTCACTGAATATAAGTAGGCCACCTGAAATTTTCCTATCAAAATTCTGGAAACGTATTATAAAGTTTATCTACCAATTTAGTCGGTGGCAGGTACAGATATAGGTTACAATAACGTCAGTTACAATGTCGCGGGCGGCGAGCTACATGTTTATCCCTGTTTCATTATATTAGTAATAGAAATAAGCCGGGTCTACACTGGTCGCCGGTGGCCCTTGTCGTCATCTACCTGAATTTAATAAAGACACGAACATTGTTTGTGTTGCGTTACAGACTATTAATGATAGTCGGAAATATTATTATGTTTGTGTCGGCCCCACACTATATGACACTTTAGTTTGTAGTGATTTGCTTTATGTACAGACGACGGATTCAATTTTGAGTCTTTTATCGTTGTCCTGCAGTGCAAGTGACATCAGCACAACTTTTCCCAGACCGTATTTTCCGAGATTCATATCGGCTGAGTGCACAAACCAGTGTGGCGGGGGTCACATTAAAATGTATTTTAGCTATTAGACGGCGTGCAATGTGTAAGTCTGGTACACAAGGTATGATGGCGGAAAACTGCCGGCGGCATATCAAGCAAGTTTCACGGTGTCATTATGCACGAGTAGTATTTACTTCTACAATACGTGTTCCCGCGTCTCCGTCACTAAGCCCCGCACGGCGCACACATATCATCTTCATGTTTATTTGTTTTAATAACAGCGATCTCAGTTTACAATTGAACGAATCTCGAGTTATGACCGAACATTTTGTCATTATCGTTCTACACGTGCATATTAAACATCCGAATTATAACGAGAGTTTTATTTGAGTTTTAGCGATGTTCGTTTGTTACATGAATCGAGGTAGCTGACGAAGGTAGTTGGAATAAAAGATTGCGGTTCATATTTGCATGTTGAATTTTATACTCTATATTTGTTTTTCGAAGCTTTTTCATGTCGATGTGATATTGAATGCTTTGTAGGTTGGGAATAAAATGTTGCTTTGACGAATGCAATGAAAAGTTTTTGATACATCGGACTTTTTGTATCTATCCTCGTTAAAATCAGTTGCGCAGTGAATACATTTTGAACAGACTGTCAAAAACACCTCTTTTGCAATATAATACGAGTGCCACGATCAAAACTATACGGTCACATAGTTTTACAATCAAAACCGTATAAAATCGGATGTACGTTGAATTTTTGTTATGAAAAAGTTCGTTTGCATACATTTTGCGCGACACATGTGGCCTGAGCGCATTTTCAAATATGTAAAAACCGACCTGTCTCAGCAGCCTGGTTCAATTATTTTTTTATCTTTTCTATGGTTGCCGAGTTTACCAGAAGATTGTTTTCAGACATTTTAAATGGCGATTAAAACTCCAACAACTAAAAAAAAACAAAATTGGTATCGCTCGGCAAACGCGCGGTCCTTGTTACGCTCATACATAAGTAGATCTGACCGTTTGTAATGATACTCACTTTTTTTACTGTGCCCTGGGATGGGCGGTGTGTTTTGAAAAATGGCTTAATTACTTACTTATTTTTTTTTCAGACAGAATGCTATGTTGCCGATAGGTAAAGCTATTCAACACACAAAGTGCTCACACGTTCTTCTGAAAAATCGTTTATCTAATACCTTTAAATGAGCAATTCTTATATATATATATTATCTGTATCTCGGAAACGGCTCCAACGATTGTCATGAAATTTAGTACCACGTGATCAGTCATCTAGTAAAGTTTCATTTTTAAACGTCGTTGTCACCCGAGCAGAGCTCGGTCGCCCAGGTACTTCTCATAAACTGAATAATGTTCACTCAAAAACATTATTATGAGACGGTTTTCTAATGTCTGAAAATTATGTAATCGGTATCTAGATTCTATCGTATAACTACATTCTGAAAAATCTGACAGTGCTATGAAACATCTCAGTATTTTTTTTGACTATTTGAAAATGCGGTCAGATCAGACGTGACGCGGCAAATTTCAGAAATTAGTATATTAGAATCAGAAAAACCAAATCTATCGATTTTGGTCGGTTTTGGTCGTAAAACGATGAGGCAAAAACTTTGGTCATGAGCTCTCGTACTAATAGGTATTGACGATGAATATTTAAAAGAAACTAAAACGGTGGCAATTTTACCAACAATAATACTTTCATCATATGTAATACCAACTTTGCAGTCATCAACTTGCTAACCCAGTCTGCTTATTGGTCAGAACAATCATGTTCAGACATGAGGCGACGTAAGTTACTTTTATTGGGCCATGCTGCGGTTTATCAGTAGTCTGCGACTCTGCGATAAACTGATACCCGGCAGTTGCAGTCACAGATTGCCTGTGGGCCAGATAGCTTGCCAACTTTCAACGAACAACAACTTTCAAAGAATTGACAAAAAATATTTTAATAAAAACGTGATGCAATATTGCAAAATATTTCAGCTTCAGCCGTTTATAGTATATAATAATAATACAGGAAACTCATAAACAGGCTACTTTATTAATTCGCTTCCCGAAAAAAATTACTTCATCATGAGTAATACGAGTTTTTATGAGTGTTATGCATAATATCGTGTAGCCGCAGGGCAAACCTTGCTCCGGTATATTTTTGGATAGCTTTAAAATTTAATTTCCTTGGGCGGCGGGTCGGATGTTAGGCTTCGCAGGAGCAGCGGCAAATTACTGTTAAAACAGAGATATTTTGAGTGCGGGCGTGAAATCTGTCAGTGAAGTTAATGTGTGACGTAGAACGCGCTGCGAGCCGTAGCCTCACGCCGCGTGTCGGTCGCGTGTCCGCGGCGTGTGAAGCGTGGATTACTGGCGACGGATTCGATTTAATTAACTTGTTACACCCGCGTTGGCTATGGGCTTTGTTCAATATCTCTATTTGTTGATTAATGATGTTTGGTCTCCCGAATTTAATTTTAATGTTTATTGAAGAGTACTCATCTAATTATTGTAAAACCGTTCGAGAAGTGATCTTTTTATTTTTTGTGTAATTTAAAGGGTTTTAATTTTATAAGTTATGTACTTACCTAGCTTAAGTAGCTCTTTGAAAAATAGAGAAAAAAAGAAAATTAGAATGTTCCTGAAAGTCTACCCAATTGAAATTATACAGATTTACAAACAGGTAGCTCCTCAGTACATATTTTATGTAACCACCTCCGGACTTCCCTTTTCGGGGAAGCTTTATTGAAATAATATAAATGAGCATTAGGTTAGTACTTTAATTAAATTCTAATCCACTTACATTTCCTACGAACACTTCTCATTGACTGTGTCTTTTATTAAACACTAACTTGTCTACTCTAGCTCCTTAGAAGCGGAAACTTGAATTCCTTAACATTTTTATTTCGCTACATTAGTTCATTAGTGAGAGAGTCGTAGATTATTCGCAGAGGCCGGTACATGAAGCGGCACAAGAGCATTCATCTAGCAAATATTTCGATGAATGGCGGAGAATTTATTGATGAATTTTCATTTTATATCAGAAATATTTGCGCTATGCTCTAGCTAGCTGACATACTATACAGAATCGAGTAGGTAGCTGCAAACATTTATGAGTATCACAAGTAAATATCTTCATGATTCAAAAAGTAACTATTTTCACAATCCGCTTTGATGTTTTGCAAGTAGAAATCTGTGGTAGCAACGTTTATAAATTTCAAGGCTTTCCTCAGTCCAGGCGTGCTCGCCGCTCGGTGCTAGACTGCGCGCAAATGCCACTAGTATATATTTTTCCAAGTGAACGCAATGTGAAAGGGTATACAAATATTTTTAAAGCGGGCGTGTTGTATTTTGATGCGGCCCGCCCGGCCGGTGCGGGGGCCCGGATCGGCGCGCGGTGGGCTTGGTATCGACGTGAAGTCGTCTCGTCGCCTCCACCACACAGCTATATAAAACGGTAAGGGAAACGGGTAAATTTACCTGTTTTTCCTTCACACGACCCACTATCTCTATAGAAGCACGAATACTTTCGAAAATTACGTCACCAGCGTTATTTTTGTGGAAATTGTTCGACTTTGCATACGTAGCGACATTTTCACGGCTGATAAACATAAAAATCGCGTGTGATGTGATGAAATTATTTTTCTTTTATTAACTTCAAACTACGTGTCGATAATGTCACGAATGCGAGCGTGAACACAGCTCGTTATGATATGCTGTGCTAGTTCTACCGTGTTCTTTATACGCTCGGCTTTTACATGCGTGAAGTAAGTCGCCGACCTCGACGGACATTAATCTAACATAACATATGAACAAAGGATATCAGTAACATAATAATGGAAGGATGTCACGCCGTAATCGGACCATTACCGAGGAGGCATCAGATCATTACGTGTGTCATGGCCACGGGTATTATATCTAGCATGAGCCATGAGTGGGAGACTTATACGTAATTTGCAGCTCTGAGTGGCTGCCAGTGATGCCCGGAAATTATTCTCCGTGTTCCACAGCTCTTTGTATACTTCATGTCAGAGAGAAATCTTATTTTCTAATTTCGTCTCGGAAAACAGGAGCAAAAGGCCATTGCGGTAAGATATTGTGTGAACATACCGTCGGGATGAACCTAAAATCTAGAAAACGAATATCGTTCTACATAGAAATAGGATTGTGAAAATATGATTTCCGTTTTGCACACATATCGAGTTTATTGCGATATTTTGACATTAGCCAGACCTTTAAAAATGTGGTGATTTAGAAAACATCAAAGATGATCTATTGAGAGGTTTAAATCTAAGGTTTTACGTAAGAACTTTTTTATAGAAAAGCTTATTAATAACTCAAAGTGGTCTTCATATAATATTTTTACACAATAAAAACTACGGTACATTTTGAAAGAACAGTAGATAGTTGGAGGGTGGATATGTGTAGGAAATGGGGGCACCTCACGCTGCTTTCAGCAAGTTAGTGTTGCGATAGTTATTCATAGTGTTGGGCCATCAGCGCTAAGTGGGGCGATATTCGGCGGGAGCCACGCGATTTACTTTCGAGGCTTTCACAGGATTAGTATTCCCTAACCGTCCCCTCAGTATATTAATGGATCTCATAATATATTGTGCAACACCTAGCGATGGTGTGTTTTATGGTATTGAATGGGCCAAAAAAAAATTGGCCACTTTTCAATATTTTTGTTCGCTAATTATTGTTTTATTTTTTTGCTCAGGACATCGTTTCTTAGATCAGTAAAAGAAAGAACACATTTAAGTCCTGTATTATGTATATCTAGACATAGGCTGAAACCAGCTGAGAATTTAGTTTGTGTTTTTTAAAATATGGGTGTAAAAAAAAAACAAAAGTCAAACGTAAGGAAACTCTTCCTAAAACACATCAGTCAGATTTATATGTAATTTTCTTTCGGAGGAGAAAAGTTTATAAGCTTTGCCCTATTTCATAAACGACCCTTGCAGGGTCATCAGCTCCATTACAATAGCTGTGTAACCTCCTGACGTCATCACTAATAACTTCCCCTCGGAATTATCATGAACAAAGGACGAATGCCATAGTCGCAATAACAGGGAATACCAGCCCTGTCACGCTAGTGTAGTATTCGAAGCACGTTATAGGATATCTAAGCGTCTATATGTAAAGTCTTTGTTGCATGGAGTAAGGGTGTAACCGACGCATAAGCGACGCGGCAGCGGGCACTGCCAATAGCGATTGTATTGTAACAACTTGGATGAGCGAAGATATACTGAAAGTATGACCGACTGTGCAGGGCGGCGGCGGCGATAGCATGGATTTTTCGACATAACTGTGTCACTTTTACGCATATTTTGGCTTCCATTGCGAGTATGCGTGACAACGAATATGATAGAATAAACTAACACTACACACGTAGGTAACCGCAAACTCGTGCAAGTAGAAATATGCGCAAATAAATAGGTGGTGTGTGGCACTATGTTGTGTGAGATCCTTTTATACCAACCCATGACGCTTATACGCGTATCTGTCACAGGCCTATATAGCAACTTCCCCAATAACCCCCAAGCGTATAACGGTGACTAAGGGGCGTAATTATCACAGTTAGGCATGCTAAGTGAACACTTACTCGCCTCACTGAGTCGCCCAACTTTATCTACTGATAGTTTGGGAACTATGTCTAAAGCATACGGAGTATTGGGGGATATTTTAAAAGTGCCGAGTTTTTTTTTATTTTACAACGGAAAGTTCGAGTTTCACGGCATAGTTACATCACTGCTTATTTACGTCAAATATATTTTAAGTTTGAATCAGCAGCTTTGATTTAAGAGTATTTCAGGCAATTCTGTTTCCAATTCTAACAGGAAAACCTCTACGACGAGCACTTCTGTTAAATGGAAATCGATTAGTATGTACGCGTGTCACAAAGGCACGTTTCTAGTTAAAAAACTCAAGATCACGAAGACAGATGTTATGTTGCTCATCCCGGCAAATTGGAGCCGAGCGAGAGGTCGGCGGTGACGGCCGGCACGGTCCGGACAAATGAGGAGGGCTCGTAAAGAGGTTTAATTACCCTCTCTTTGCTCTCCGTCATTTTAGCGGCCTACTTTGTTTTTATCCAACGTGAACAAAGAAAAAGCAAAGTTACGACATAATTTACCCATGATTATTATTTGAAAATCAAATATAATGAAAACTTCGAACCAAGCGTAATAGCGTTCATTGTGAATATGGCCGATTTAGGAGACAAAGTTTTAGAATTTTTGCAGACCACTTTTAAAAGTACTACAGAAAAAACAACATGCGATACGGAGCAAGAAAATTAGAATATTTAGTTATAACATTTTAATTTAAGTTAGTTTTATGTTGAACAATTTATGAGGCACTTTCAAAGTTTGATTTTATTTATGTTTGACTGTAGCGAGTGGCTTCAACACACTCACAAAAACAGCAGTAACTCGTGCATCGCACTCTCAGCCACGTGGCACTGCAGACGTGAATTAATCACCTGGCAATTATTGTATGTACTGAGTTGTACTCGGATTGAATATTTACACTTTTCATGGCCTTATTATTTATTACTCTTATTTTAACGCAAACAGAAGCTCCGATCTTGTAAAAAAACCATATTTCGTGTAAGTATTTTAACAGCGACGTGAAAGAATCTCGAGCTGCATAAAAATAACCACATAAAAACGACATGCTTGTTAAAATCTCAAGAGCTCGAAGCACATAAATATTTAAAAAAAACTAATAGACCTGTTTTATTTAAACCCAAAAAGCTTGGCGCAGACAAATATAATGATATTTGAAGTGCAAAAATGGCTCAATAAGAATCAGCTTCGCAGTTTTAAAGCGGTGAATAATTTCGTGTTGCGACAAAAGATTTCTGCATTGTAAAAGCTCCGGAGTGACAGGCTTTTTCTTTAATGACATCTTTAACTGGAGCCTTTCCACAGTCACATTGTGGAGCAATTTTTATACCCGGCGTTGAATTAGATCCAGAGGGTCAGAGGATTTTATTACTATTATCTAGCAACTTAGAACGAGCGACGCCTACGATTATGAAGACGAGAAAGTATAATTCGTATAAGTTATACAACCAACTTTATTCTTTCTTTAAAATATAAAGATTTTTCTTCGCTACGTTGAAATTATTGGCATACCTTACCTTAAGTGCTCTTTTAAAGAATATGATGGTGACTTTTTTTAAACGCACCAATTACGGGAGTAATTCCTAGTGAGGGGCAAAGTCTAAAAATAAAAATATTTCCTTTAATACGTGGTAAACAAAAGATTTCTTAAATAAAGTATGTAATAGTTACTTTTTATAGTACGAGTATGTTTTGCTCTCTCATATTTACCCTACATACTACTGCTAAGTTAGGACAGTTGAATCTAAATTAAAACTTCTACTAGCAAAAGTGAAAAATAAACTTACAAAATTAACAGAATATTGTACTTTTAGTTCGTCTAATTGCAGTTGTTAAGCAGTGGTGGCATTTTGGGTGCCTTTACATCTGCCAAGATTGAATATAATAAACTGTCTAGTTTTTACACGTAGTGATTTGATATGAAACGCGGTGAATATGTGCGTAGCAGTGCTTCTATGTACATAGAAATGCGGCTACGTGCGTAGCAGTGTGTCTAAGTGCGCAGCTTTGCGGTTTGGTCTGTAGCAAAGCGGCTACGTGCGTAGCAGTGTGTCTACGTGCGTAGCATTGCGGTTTGGTCTGTTGCAGAGCGGCTACGTGGCACGTAGCAGTGTGTTTAAGTGCGTAGCTTTGCGGCTACGTGCGTACCAATGTGTCTACGTGCGTAGTTGTGTGACTAAATGTGTAGCAGCGCGGTTACGTGCATAGAAATGCAGCTATGTGCGTAGCAGTGCACTACGTGCGTAGCTTTGCGGCTTGGTCTGTAGCAGCGCGTGCGTAGCAGTGCGTGTACGTATGTAAAAGTGCGCCTGCATGCGTAGAAGTGCGCCTAAATGCTTTGCTTTGCGGCTTCATGCGTAGCAGTGCGGTTACGTGCGTAGCTTTGCGGCTACGTGCGTATAAGTACGCCTACGAGCTTGGCTTTGCGGCTTCATGCCTAGCTTAGCTTTACGGTTATGTGCGCATCTATGCGGATACATCAGCATACATACATACATAGCAGTAAAGTTACGTGCTTAACAGTGCAGCTACGATCAAAGCAGTGCGTGGCAGTCGTAGCCTTACGGCTTCTCGCTGTCGACAAAAGGCTCATGATCGTGATGCATTGCACCTCATAAAACAACTCTACGGATTTCAATGCTAAAAGTTAGTTGCCACATTTCAGTAACTAAAAGCAAGTAGTAAATTGATCAATTCACGAGAGGTGAAATCGATTCCACGAAGCGCGGAAACTCGTTATTGAATGAATCATGTTTTCACTTCGAAAATTATTCCGACCGGGGAAGTATGATTGCTTTATGCTATATTTATTTAATTATATTATAAATTGCTTTGATGTGGTGTCTGTAAGTGGGTGGTTAGGTTCTCGTGTTCGCTCGTGTACTTACGTCGTCGATGTGTGTGTAAGATAACCGAGCCTGTCGTCGGCACGACAGATTAACAATTACTCGCAGTCGATTGCGCGCAATTAGCTTACTCGTGCTTTCATTTCCTTCACACATCTTGTCGCGTATTCATAGCTTTACTCGTATCTAACAACACTAATGTCGGGATTTTTATTGATTTGTAATCTTTAAAAAACTTTTGTTGTACATAATTTGTGAGTCATGACGATCGCTTGATATTAGAGTCATGACCTAGAGTCGTAAGAATTGATTGTATACTAAGTAGGCAGATAACATAAATATACAATATACAGAAACATAGATATCCGCTTTTATTTTACGTGACAATAATCAGTCAATAAAACAGGATCGTTTTCACGCTGTTTTTATGAACACGCCCTTCTGTTGCCGTAACACGCTCTAGAGCCAACGTTACAGCGATTTTATTTTCTTGTTTTGTAGAAGGCTTTGTTAAGCGGGAGTGTTCAAGAACGGTTTAAATTGGCTCGTGAACAACCGAGTCCTGCGTAACGCGCGATAAACACTCAATTTGTGGGGCGAGGCTACGCCTTAAGATATGCTGAAAATAAAGGGGGCGGGTACTTAATGAAGTCATTTATACCCATCCTCTCAACGTACTTAGAAATCACCGCTGTGATTGAGTAATGTACGACTTTTTAGGAATTCAAAGTGAGTCTTTGAAGGGTAGAGGAATTTAAAGCAAATTAAAAGTGAACAAATAAAACGTGATAGGGCCACGCGCGCCACGTTGTTAATGCTCTCTACAGTATTAATTTTACGTAGGCAGGCAAGGGTTTGTTTGTCTGCTATCCGAAGGATACAAAATGTCTTTATCGCGTTAATTGCGAGTCGTCTCTGGCTGCCAGCGGACCCTTTATGGTTTAAATTAAAACATTGTTATGCGCCGGTACCTCAGTCACCTTAACTCTTCTAGAAATCTCTACGGGCTTCGAGGACTATTATAAACGCGGATAATTACTCTCTGTCTTTTTACATTTGTGAATAGAGTGTCATCAAGAAACGACGGCTACCATCAATATTAATGTTGCTCAGCGCAGGTCGCTCCTTATCAACGCTGTACTGCTTTAAGTTCGTGTCACAAGCAATTTTGTTAATAGTTATCTGTCCCGTAAAATATAAAGTGTGAGACGAGATAACAATCATAGTAGGTACGACATTCTACTAACACAGGTATAATGTCACACGAAACGTGATGCGCGGCGCCACGAAACGTTGCGTGAGTTTTTAAATAAAACAAAACGATCCATAAACAAGAATTAAATAAAGTGAACAGTATTGTCGGGCCTACGTTGTCCCCCCATATCTAAGCACTAATGCTGTAACATAGAAATATTGTAAAAACAAAACCATTTTTTTTTTAAAAGAGTGTCCGTGGTGTTTCTTGCCGGTTCTTCTCCACAGGAAACGACCATCCCGAACCGTGCACCTTTTGTCGACGTTTTATAATTGCCCATTTAGGCCTATGTGAAAAAAAAAATAGTAGATTAACTCTGGTTTAAAACAACTGAGGGTATTAAACGTACTATTTTTAGTTCTTTTTCGTAGTTAAATGTTAATAGAGAGTGATGATCTTGGCCAGTCACGGCGGGTGTTCATAAATGTTCAGTGGACTGTGAGAACAAGGGGCGCTTGCTTTTCACATTAGTTTTCAGTGCGGTCGTCGACGATAAAATTGAAATTTATGTGGAACTCGTAAAGTTGGCCACTTGGCTCTATATACATGTACAGGTCTTTGGCTTTGCCCACCTGTAGCACCTTACTATTAGACGTTACGGCCTCTCGGTGCCTCCGAGGTGTGCCCCAAGCGTCTGTACGTGAAAGGACTTAAATAGCTCCATTAGTAAGTTTATTCAGGACTGATACGCACGGTACCTACGGAAAGTTTCTCTAAACTGGCTCGGGTATACGTACCTATGTTCTTGAAATTAAATTTACTGTAAAAATAAAAACTTTTTTCAAAAAAATACTACGGACTGCCAAATAAGAAAACTAGAAAGTCAAAAATAACTTTATTTTTGGAAGTCGGTGTCTTTGATAGGTACCAAATTTTTAAGTTATGGACACCGACTTCCAAAAATAAAGTTATTTTTTACTTTCTAGTTTTCTTATTTGGAAGTCGGTAGTATTTTTTTGAAAAAAGTTTTTATTTTTCCCTTTTTTGTTGTACCCACCTAATAGGGAAGTAGTTAAGTAAGTACCTATAACCACAGAATTGATTATCCGAATAACATGAAACTTGAACGTGATGTTATGTTATGAAATGGTATAAACAATAAACAGACATGCGATTGCAGCAATCCCGAGAGATTTTCCGTTATTTATTGAAGAGTTCTGTTCGAAGTTCTTCATCAGATCTTCACCAAATGAAAATGGGACCAATTTCGGAATATACCCTTTCAAACAAAAAAAGAATTTTCAAAATCGGTCCACAATTGACGGAGATATCGGTGAACATACGTAAAAAAAAAAAAAACATACATAATGTCGAATAGAGAACCTCCTCCTTTTTTGGTAAGTCGGTTAAAAACTAAAACTGCACTGCCTCAAGTTATTCTGATATTCTGTTTTCTGGGAATTATTTTATCCTACCAACTGCCAACAAATGCGGTTTATTTATTTATTTTATTTATAATAAAAAAGATTGAGGGTGACTGTTGGCACGCCTTCGTATACACTTTCTAAGTCAATCAATTGATATAATGTAATTATTGAGTTAGAGTTTTGTCCGCCGGTTCTTCTACGCAAGTTAATAAGGATTTAACAAAAATATTTAGAATGTAAGTAATAATGATAATAAATAAAAAATCTTTTATTTCATGCAATTTGAATACATACATAGTTTAAACAAAAAAATACGAAAATAAATGACATTATTTAGAAATTTTTCACTTATGTTAGAAAATAATTAAATGTATATGTCGCATCAAGGCTGGCCGATAGATGCAAACCATCGGGAAGTCAGGCAACCTTAGGTTAAGACATCGTGTGTGGGCAGGTCAGTGGGTGCAATCGTGAAAATGAAATCACACAAATTATTCGATACACTGAGTATATTCAAATAGACACCAGTTACATTATTGCTTACTAATATTACGGATCGACACTGATTCTACGATGTGTTAGTTCTAAGGCTGCCAGTACTCAACTGCCTTATTCCCCACCAAACAAGTACTTATAAAAAAGCGTGCCAATGCGTAGTTGCTCTTGATTGCAGCCAGGGGCGTGCTTGTGATTTGTTTTGACGTCCGTACTATTGACTAAACCCGACATATATAATATGAAAATTTGTTCGTTTGCATGAACCCTTCCTCAAGTGAAGGTTTAATAATAATATAAGAATATAAATAAATAAATTTCTTCTACGTGTTTTTTTTTTGTTGGTCTTCATCATAATCTCTCCAGCTATATAAATCTCACTGCTACATTTACTTATTTATTGTTACTAATACTAAGAGTATATTATTGGTACTCGAAATAAAGAATTTCATAATAGTAAATAGGCCTTCCCAAGCGTCGCCAAATCGTAATATGATGGGGTTTTAAGGCACACATGGCCAGATATCGCTCAAAACAGAGAGATTTGGAAGGAGAAGAGGAAGCCTCTGTCCAGCAATAAGACACAATTCAGATCAACAAAGAAAACTGTGTTAAATATCTTTACATTATTATGCGGCTAACAATTTATAATCAAAATGAACAACTTTCCTTCAAAATCCCAAAAGTACTAAGTTATTAATGTATCTGTAGATAGGGATGGTTCTCGGTAGGAGAGAGTTAGTCTTCCACCTGACAGATCACGGGCGCGGCTGCTGCTAACTTGAGACTCTCGAGACTTAGATGGAGGACTCAAGCCGATCCGAGGATAAGTGAAGGTCAAGGTCAAGTGTTTATCTTTAGACTAGCGGCTTCACTCGTAGAAGGTCGTAAATTATCTTAAAGGAACGTACTAGCGGATAAAAATGTCCTAATTCCGGACATGCGTACTTATTTATAAAATTCTCGACGATGTATAACAATGAATGAATTCGCTATTAGAGGCGCTGGTGTGGCGTGAGGTCTCCGATATTATGTCAAATTTCATAGTTTTTTGGCTTTTAGCGCGAGTTTATTTATATTTTAGGGTCCCGTACCCAAATGGTAATAACGGGATAGCTAGACAGTTGACATTTTCACAGATTATGTAATTCTGTTGTCGCAAACCAATGATATTCTAGTAAACAGATACGTTATACACTCACAAAACAACCGAAAAAAGTATTTAAGACGACGACTAACACCAACGACCTTGAGGGAACAAAACGCACACCCGTTTCACACCCGCGCGACCCATTTAGTAGTTTTTTGTACTTTCCTTATCATTCTATAACTTTTAAAAAAAGCTTCAGATCAAAATGTAGATAATTAAATTGTCTCTGAGATGGTGTCAATTTAATTAAAATACGCGCAGCAGTTTTGGTGCGATTGTCGTGTTTATGTCCGTTTTAGACATAACTTAACAAATTAATTACACTATGTTATTATATACGAATAAAACTCAAAATTTTCGTAGATCAAGTTATTAAGAAAATGGTCTAATGAAACATATATTTTTTCCAAAAAAATCGACTAGCCGTTTAGATGTTATTCTCATTTTAAAATCAGCTACTCAAGGGAATTGGCGCCTTAAGAGGGGCTATACAAAAAACGTGACTTTTTGCCGTTTTTTGCGATAATGGTACGGAACCCTTGGTGCGCGAGTCCGACTCGCACTTGGGCGGTTTTTTTTTATTGTTGTGATTATTTTACAAATAAAGCAGATTAAGATAGGTACGGGTTTCGGAAAATGTTAATCTACATTGTTTCGAGAAAAAGGTGCAGTCCAAAACTGATTTTATGTTTATTTTTTATTTTCATTTTTTTCTCATCTTCGGCATTAGAAATAATTTTAATTCAAACTTTGCTTCCGTGCGCGTTATAACAACGTTTAACAGCTATATTTATGAATCTGACATAGCCCGAAGAATTGCCAAACTTAAGTGGCAGTGGGCAGGGCACATTGCTCGCAGAACGGATGGCCGTTGGGGCCGAAAAGTTCTGGAATGGCGACCGCGAACCGGAAGACGATATGTTGGAAGGCCTCCCACTAGGTGGACCGATGACCTGGTTAAGGTTGCGGGAAGGCGCTGGATGCTAGACGCACGGGATCGGTCAATGCGGTGACGCCTGGGGGAGGCCTATGTCCAGCAGTGGGCGTCTGTATTGTTGTATTGTTACACCCCTGACAACCGTAAATGTCATGTCCTGGCAATCGCTGTCCATTCCAGGTTGCCTGGAAGAGATCTCGGAATGCGATGAGGCCGCCCGTTTTATATTTTTAGTTTTAAGTTTCTTTTGTTACTGTATTTTCTGGTGTACAATAAAGTATACATAAATAAATAAAAATACTATTAGGTTAAGAGCTATGGGATAACTCGACCGCAATGAGGTTATTTCACTAATTTTAATAAGCAATTAGAAACCTACATAATCATTATGGTTTAGTTAATGTTTTGGGACTTAGCTTACCAGATTTTGATTATTATTTCAGCATATCCATAATATAAACTACCACTCGGTAATGTTTGGTAGTTTCTATTTGCTAATGTACCTATGTCGTTATTAACCATACTCCCTGAAATATGATGAAATATGGTTCTGAGAACAGCACTGTTTTTTGAAAGCAAATATTGCCAGATTGTTTTGTTCTGAGGATATATTTAAGTACTGAAATTCGCATCCAAATTGTTTCAGTGCTTTTCGGATGGTACCAAAAGTTTTATTTACATTTATTTAATCACTACTTAGTTAATATGTGTAAATACATATCTAAATCTCTAAAATTAAAGATCAAATTGAAGCTTAAAGTTTGAATGCCAAATATAAGACAACACGTAAAATTGCTTGACCCGAAACCACTACAAGCTGTGTTGCGGTTGATAGATTCTAAGTATGTATGTAGGTACCTAATCTACCTCCGTCTGAAGTCCCAAGTAGTCCGTTACGAAACCGGCAAGGACTGATAGAGCGTCGTATTTGCAGCCGCGGCCGCGTGGCCCAGCAATTTATCCCAAAACTTTTGATAGTAAGCGAACATCAACAACATGCGTAAACATCTTTACGCACACATATGAAAAAACTTCGTGTTGTTACAAGCAAAGCGTGACTGGGCAAGATCACCCACAGATGTACTTACAATTTCAGTTGCCACGTGCTTAGTTTTTGCGCAAGGGGAACAAATCCTCGTAATGGCTTTGCGATGGCGAAGTAAATGTCTGTTATAAAAATTCACACGCAGTTTATGAAGTTTTTATAAATTGCACCTTACTTACAGGATAATAAATCTACAACATTTTATTCAAACCAGCATTTTGAAACTATATTAATATATCTTGCCACAAGTTCTGAAAGTTATCAAACGGATCAGAAGCATCGCTCAACTTCATAGCTTAGTTCTGTTACTCGCTGCAACAACAACTAATTTGACATTTCATGTTTGTAGTTGTTAAAATATTAGTAGTTGCGAGAATGGACACAACATAGGGAAGTGCTACTTCTACTGAAAAGTGACTTATCATAGATATTAAATCATCATCTGCCTAGCCTTCTACCAACTATATTGGGGTCGGCTTCCAGTCTTACCGGATTCAGCTGAGTACCAATGTTTTAGATGGAGCGACTGCCTATCTGACCTCCACAACCCAGTACCTGGGTAACACGGTACCCCTTGGTAAGACTGGTCTGTCACCAGTGGTCTGTCTCAAGCTTCTGACTACCCGTAACGACTGTCAAAGATCTTTAAATGACAGCCGGGACCAACGGCTTAACGTGCTTTCCGAGGCACGGAGGAAACTCGGTATATTGAAAATGGTCACCCATCCACGGACCGACCTCTTCAAGCGTTGCTTAACCTTGATGATCGACCCGTGCGGCTGTTATTATTTAGCCACGAGCTCCTCCTATCATAGATATTAAATAAATGGGCAAAATGTCTATGTACATAATATTCATTCTCAAATGAGTTTATCCAGAACACGACCCAGAAGTATTAACCAAGAGGGTGAAAAATAACGAAGAATTTGTATTTGGATGACAGGGAAATAAACTGTAACCCTTAAAGCAAGTGTGATAGAATCTGTAGCGAGGCGCAATATCCGTGAAGTACCTACGTGATGCCATAATATTTGAGCGGGTACAGTAACTGAAGTAAATTCCGCCCATGAGCATACGAATTGTATTCTGCGATCGGGAGGCTCACCATAACTGTCAGCTTTGCTTCGACTCAGCCAGCGCATTATGATGTAGCCAGCCAACGAACGATACAGTTATTCTGTAAAATTGTATGAATCGTAACGAAGCGAAAACGATTTTATGAAATCGAGTAGAGCATTTATTACTTTTCTGTAAATATTTAACAGCACAAGTTACGGAGAGTGAATTTATCTTTGACGGGAACTGATTCGTGAACGAGTCCAATTTAAATGGCTTTTTCAGTCATTGTTGAATGGCTATTCACGGTCACGGGTTATTCACCGAAAAGTCAATTTAGTGATAAAAATACACAGATGAGCGCCTACCTTTGACATTTAATAAATCGTTTATCATCGCACGCATTTATTTATCTATACTAATATTATAAAGCTGAAGAGTTTGTTTGTTTGTTTGTTTGAACACGCTAATCTCAGGAACTACTGGTTGGAATTGAAAAATTATTTTTGTGTTGGATAGCCCATTTATCGAGGTTATAGTCTATATAACATCACGCGAATACCAATAGGAGCGGAGCATAAATGAAAAATGTTGCAAAAACTGGAAAACATATTCCTTTTTGAGAGCTTCCGTTGCGTGCGCTGCATAAACGGTTTAAGTTACGCAACAATCATATATGTAGGTTAGGTAGGTTAGGTAGGGTAGGGTAGGTAGGGTAGGTAGGGTAGGTAGGGTAGGGTAGGTAGGGTAGGGTAGGTAGGGTAGGGTAGGTAGGGTAGGGTAGGTAGGGTAGGTAGGGTAGGGTAGGGTAGGTAGGGTAGGTAGGGTAGGTAGGGTAGGTAGGGTAGGTAGGGTAGGGTAGGTAGGGTAGGGTAGATAGGGTAGGGTAGGTAGGTAGGGTAGGGTAGGTAGGGTAGGGTAGGTAGGGTAGGGTAGGTAGGGTAGGGTAGGTAGGGTAGGGTAGGTAGGGTAGGGTAGGTAGGGTAGGGTAGGTAGGGTAGGGTAGGTAGGGTAGGGTAGGTAGGGTAGGGTAGGTAGGGTAGGGTAGGTAGGGTAGGGTAGGTAGGGTAGGGTAGGTAGGGTAGGTAGGGTAGGTATATTTATATTATACTAGCTGTCCCACAGCTAGTATAATATAAATTCTCTTTAAATTGACAACGAATTCGTAGCAAGTAGGGAAATTCAGACGCCCATAATAAATTTGAATGCGTGTAATACTCCGATAACGAGGCAAGCGTCACCAGCCAGTCACGCTGAGCGTAAAATATCGGCACAACGTGGATACTCACAGTATTCAGTATTCATACCGACGAAGTTATCGGTACTCAGTTACTCACCCTGCAAAGAATGGTGGTCTATCCCTTGATAATTGACTTGATACATATTTATACCAGTACAGAAATGTAGGTATCGTTCATTTTAAGAAGAAAAATACACGAATCCCGCTTGAATACCAATAAGCGGCGATCGTCGATAGCTATTCCTTTTTCTAGTCGCTTGTAATAAAATATCTTTAACTCGTAGTTGGCTTCATTTGAATATTTTCCAACGATATTGAAATGCAAGAAAATTTAGTCTAAAGCGTTCTTGGGATAGTAATTGAATGTTTATTAAAAGGGTTATTATCGACATGAGCGGGCGCATCCTCTCGGCTGTCTCTTATATCTTTTAGAATGTTCTGTGTACAAAGCCAAGGCAATTATTATTATTATTATTATATACTTTATTGTACACCACTTAAATAATTACAGAAACAAAACATTATAAAGATAAGTGTACAATGGGCGGTCTTATCGCACAGGGCAATCTCTTACAGACAACCTTTGGATGGACTGAACGAGAGGAGATAGACATAGGGCTGTCAGTGTACAAAACTATCTTAAATAATATTACTTAGATATTACATAAAATACATACATACAAATAAAATAATATACTAATAAATATCAAATATAGAACAGAGAAAGGAGAAGAATAGTTACAGAGAAAGGAAATGCTCCTTCACCATTTTTTTAAATATAGGTAATGTTTGCGCACGTCTTACCTCAATCGGTAATGCATTCCACAAACGAGCTGCTTGAACCGTAAAAGATTTGTCGAAGAAGGAAGTGGAATGCATACGAATGCTTAATTTTAGGTTTTCCGATGATCTCAAGGACAAAGAATGTGTGTCACAGAGGAACTGAAAGCGTTCTTTAAGATAAAAAGGACTAGAAGGATTAAAGAGAACATTATATAGCAATGAAAGTATGTGGGCATTCCGGCGAAGGCGAATAGGAAGCCATTTGAGCTTGGTTCGGCTATCAGAAACATGGTCATACTTGCGCAAGCCAAATATGAACCTAATACAGAGATTTTGAAGTCGCTCAAGCTTGTCCAATTGGTCTTGGGTGAGATCGAGATAGCTGGCATCAGCATAGTCCAGGATAGGAAGAAGAAGAGATTGTGCTATCGCAATTTTAGTGGTGATAGGAAGAAAGTTACGAAGGCGTCTTAGGGAGCCCGCAGACGCAAACAGTTTACGACTGACCTCCTGCAGTTGTTTAGTCCAGGAAAGGGTGCTGTCGGTATAAATCCCCAGGTTCTTCACAGTGTGAGCTATAGGAACAATGGTGTTGTTGAAAGAAACCTGGGGAAGTGTCGCCCAATCAATCCTAGAGACCGTTCGGGAACTTCCCACAACAGTCACTTGAGTTTTCGTCGGATTGATCTTCAGCCCAAACTCAGTGCTCCAGTCACCAATTCGAGCCAGGTCCGTATTAATAGTCTCAATAGCGTATGATAACTCGTCGAGAGGGGCTTGAGCATAAATTTGGAGATCATCAGCATAAAGGTGGTAGAAAGAAGATAGACGTTGAGTGATAGCATTAATAAATAGTGCGAAAAGTAGAGGAGATAAAACGCCACCCTGCGGCACACCGGCAGAGGTGTGACACCAAGAAGAGAAAGAATCCTCTTTGAAAATACGCTGCCGGCGGCCAAACAGGTAACTATGAAACCAGTCAATTACCGAAGGAGATATGCCAAAAGAGCACAGGACGCCCAGCAAAATGTCGAAGTCAACCGTATTGAAAGCATTGCTGAAGTCAAGTAGAGCAATTACAGTTAACTTTCCCATTTCCATGCCTGATCTTATGTCGTCCGTAATATGCACAAGTGCTGAGGTAGTGCTGTGTCCCGGACGAAAACCAGATTGTAAGGGATTTTGCAGCTTGTGTTTGGAAAGGAACGAGCTGAGTTGATGGTGGACAAGTTTTTCAAGGACTTTAGATAGGAAAGGAAGAATAGAAATGGGACGATAGTCAGAGAAAGATGCAGGATGAGATTTTTTGGGTAGAGGAATAACATGGGCATCTTTCCAGGCTTGAGGGAAGACACCACTGGAAACAGAGAAGTTGAGGATGTGAAGGATAACAGGAAGAATGTCATCAAGGATGGGGACGATCATTTTACGGCTAATACAGTCACTACCAACAGCGTTGGACGAAATCGATGCAATACTCTTTTTAACATCACAAGCGGTGAATTGACTTATGACAAAAGGAGAAAAATCAGGTACCGGAATGTTTGATAGATTACTTAGCGTAGTAGCTTTAGTGGCCCTATCCAATACAGGCGAAGTAGAAAAATGACTATTAAGTAAATTGAAATCCAAGTCTTTAGGAATCGTATTGTGAGACTTTTTTCCGACACCTAATGATTTGAGAAACTGCCAGACCTTAGCTGGATCACCGTTCTGAACGGAACTATGGATATATTGGCGGTTTGCGATTCTACACACCTTACTGCAGTGATTTCTAATTGAGACGTATTTTTCTCTGTTGACGTCATTGGGCCTAATTTTAAACTAACGGCAATATTCATAACATACATTTTCCGGACTTCATTAACATCCCAAGTTAAAGAGTCGACTGAATTTAATCTAATGAGCAATGTTTAAATGCACCTGAATTTCAACAACGCTCGTTACGTGAGCATCCGACGAACGCTAAATTAATTATATAAGCATTTCATTTCCACCGTGTTGCATAATGAGCTAGATACGGCCTTAACAAGCTTGCTATTTCCGTGTTCATTATTTTTATCGATTTTCCTCTTGAATATATAATGGGGGACGAACAAGTCACCAGCTAATAGGCCGACAACATGTCATTACTAACACAACCTGATGACCCTTGGTTTTCTTGCTTAGAACTTTTCTATATCACTGTCATCAATAGAGTTATCTATTTTAAAATAGCAAAAAGCTTACATAATAAATAGTACCTACTGTAGGTACTAACTCACATGATAGATACTTACAGAAATATTAGGTCGACGGATATCTTGGAAAAGCTACTCCAATTTTTCTTTTAATAAATATGTGAGAGTGACATATAAAGATGAATGATAGGGCTGGTGTCGCCTCTTGTGGGACGATATATTATAAATCGTGTCACATCTTGAATATGTCACGAAAGTGGAGTAACAGGTATCAGTTTTATGAGACGTAAAGTTACCTTAACAGAATTGGAGTTTATTAACATCAACTGAAGTTTAATAAGAGATTCATTTACTTTAGCAAACGCGTACGGTGTTCTTAATTAAATATAATATTGATGTTATAAATGTTTCAAGTAATACTTTAAAGTGGAATGAAGCGTAAATGTATTTATTTATTATATAATTATTTATTTATTTATTTACTTTTTATTATGATGTTATCAGATAGCGAATCCTTTTATTCGGCCAACGAATCAACTGCCTCTTCTTGCGATGTTAGTTTTAGCTCTCTCACGGACACCCTTGGCGATCTATTGCGTCAAAGGTTCAGCTCAAATCCTGGCCGACTGTTTAACGTTTGCCACATTAACGCTCAAAGTATACCAAGTCACCATAGCGAACTATACGAAACATTTGCCAACAATAACGTTCATGCCGTCCTGATTTCTGAGACCTGGCTCAAACCTGAACTTCCATCTACCACCTACTCCCTTCCTGGTTTCGTTCTTCTTCGGAATGATCGGATTGGGAGGAGAGGGGGTGGTGTAGCAATATACCTTCGCGGAGATCTCCCTTATAAAATCCTTTGTACTTCTGCTTCTAATGTGTCCGCCGAGTTTCTTTTTCTAGAGGTTTGTGTCAAAGGAGCTAAAACCGTTTTAGGTGTTGTTTATTGTCCCCCTTCCCTTGATTATTTCACCGAAATCGAATCGGTAATTGAATCTTTGGGTTCTGAGTATGCACATCACATCATCATGGGCGATTTTAATACCAACCTCCTTTCCCACAACTCCCATCGGTCCCGTAAACTCCTGCATATTGTCGAGTCAGCTAGTCTTCACGTATTGCCTCTCCAACCCACTCATCATAATAAAGTCGGTGATGATACCTGGCTTGACCTGATCCTCACCTCTAATCCTTCCCTAGTTTCCTCGCATGGCCAACATGATGCCCCTGGTTTTTCCCATCACGACCTTATTTACCTATCCTATGTTCTTAAACCTCCTAAACCTAAACCTACGTTCCAGTACAGGCGTGCCTTTGCACGTATGGATAGTGAGCTACTTCAAAAAGATGCATCGAATATTGACTGGACACTCCTACAGGAAGCTGCTACAGTTGATGACAAAGTTTTTGTTTTCAACAACACTGTGACCAAACTGTATGACACTCATGCTCCTGTCAGGAGAGTAAAGCTGAAACGTCCACCTGCCCCTTGGATGAATAAGGGAATCCGGATGGCAATGCGACGGAGGGACCGCGCGTTTCGAGTATTTAAAAAGGATCGCTCAGAGGACAATCGGACCTTGTTCAAGACTGCTAGGAATCGCTGTAACCAGATGATACGTAACGCTAAACGCCGCCACATTCTAAATAATATTTCTTCTTCTTCTTCTGCCGATATCTGGAAGTTCCTTGGAACCCTAGGTATCGGCAAATCGCGACATTCAGACCTTCCTAACACAATTGGCTTGGATGATCTAAACCGCTTTTTCGCCACTGTCCCTATGCTAGATAGTTTAACCAAACGTCAAACTATCGACTACCTTGCTGGTCTGACGCGTCCCAATATTGACCCCTTTGTCTTCACACCAGTCAACCCGGAAGAGATCAAAAAGATTATTCTATCTATTAAATCCAAAGCTGTGGGCTGCGATAACATCAGTCGTCATATGATCGTGTCAGCTCTGGATCAGCTTCTTCCTGCTATCTCCCACATAGTTAACTTTTCTCTCTTCTCCGGTGCTTTCCCTTCCTTGTGGCGTAAAGCCCATGTTCGAGCCCTGCCTAAGATTCCCAATCCCACACTTTCCAGTCACTTTCGCCCAATTTCCATCCTTCCGTTTCTGTCCAAGGTGCTCGAGGCCTGTGTTCATAAACAGCTCTCCTACTTTATTTACCACAACTCGCTTATTAGCCCGTTTCAATCCGGTTTCAGGCCCGGGCACAGTACCGTGTCAGCTCTCCTTAAAGTGACTGACGATATAAGGCGGGGAATGGAAGACACTAAAGTTACTGCTTTAGTGTTAATCGACTTCTCCAACGCTTTCAATACCGTCAGTCACGATGTCCTTTTATCTATCCTTTCTTATCTTATGGTCTCTCACGAGGTACGGGAATGGTTTTCCTCTTATCTTCGGGGGCGTCAGCAGACAGTTTGTGCTGGAGACTCATCTTCGGGGTGGTGCGACCTTGGAGCTGGCGTCCCACAAGGCGGTATTTTATCTCCTCTTCTGTTCTCCATTTTCATAAATCTTATAACCACCGAACTTCAGTGTGCGTATCATCTTTACGCTGACGATCTACAGCTCTACTGTCAGGCGGGTGTTGGCGGCTTATCGGATGCGATCGAAGGGCTTAACCGGGATTTAATTGCGATAAAAAGTTGGTCAGACCGATTCGGAGTGGCGGTTAACCCCGCAAAGTGTCAGGCTATCATAGTTGGCAGCCCGTATAGCTTGAGAAAGCTCGATGGTTTAACTGTGCCGCCCATAATATTTAACAACGTAGCAATCCCGTTTAGCTCCGAGGTTAAGGATCTTGGTCTGCTCGTCGACACTTGCCTTGACTGGCGCAAGCAGGTAACGAGTGTCAGCCAAAAGGTCACCGGATCGTTACGTTCGCTTTATCGACTGAAGAATCTTCTCCCAGCTCACATAAAGGCCATGCTTGTACAGGCCCTTATCTTTCCAATAATTGACTATGGTGATGTGTGCTACTATGACCTGAATGCAGATCTACTCAATAAACTTGACCGCCTTCTAAATAACTGCATTCGATTTGTCTTCAACCTCCGGAAGTATGATCATGTATCTGCACATCGAGCACTTTTAAAATGGTTGCCGATTCGTCAGCGTAGAGTGCTAAGGGCCTTGACTACCCTGTTTTCTTTTATTGATACACCCACTTCCCCTTCTTATCTGACTTCACATGTCCAATTCCTTTGTTCTGCCCACAGTAAAAATCTTCGCTCCGCCAATAATCGTCTTCTACAATGTCCCTCTCACCGCTCTGGGCTTATCCATTCCTCCTTCTTTGTCCAGGCGATTTCTCTTTGGAATGCGCTCCCTCAGAACATCAGGATAGCAACCAGTCGGTTGTCTTTCAAACTGAAGGCACGCGAGCACATTCGCAAGAAGTTTGCAGAATCATCACATGGTTAATTTGCTGGATTCGGTTTCTCAATAGCATTATTTATATGTATGTATGTATCTATGTATATATTTGTATATATAAAATTGTTTTATTTATATTTATTTTCTCTTTTTGCTTTTTCATTAAGTTGCACCTGCCATATATTATCTCTGCACCACCCTAAGGTCGACTGGTAGAAAATGCCTAAGGCATTAAGTCCGCCTTTGTACTTGTGCATAAAGTTTTATAAATAAAATAAAAATAAATAAATAAATGTACCTACATATCTTTCTCCTTTCTAATTATTGTGTAATTAACGATTTGCAATATTTTTTGTGTATTATTCATACCAAGCACAGTTCAAAGTCAAAGTCAGAGATTTATTTGCAGATAAAAAATGGTTACAAAAGTTCTTACAGTGACCAAATAGTAGCTTAACATATTTAATCATTGCATAAAGACACGCAAATTTTTGGTAAATTGTTGTTGTTGGTTTTTGGTAGTTGCACCACACTTCCAAATGTTTCCAACAACATCATTATCTTATGGTTTTTTATTTATTAACAGGTGTAATTTAATTTCCTTACAGAAAAACTTTACTATGATTGATCACGTTTGATCTGAACATTCTGAATGCTATTGCGATTCATAGAGTTTTCTCATCAAAGCAAGCACATTTCAATGGGAGGACTATCAATCGTACCGTTCCACTTGATAAAACAATAAATGGAATGCTATAACGATGCACTCGATGTCGACATGTGAATGCATACATGCGAGCGCTGGAAAGCCAGTAAAAGGTGAACAGAGTAGGTATACGCGGATAGGTAGACAGTGGAATTTTTAATAGATTCTAACTATAGTTAAAGAGGCATTCGGACAACGCTAGGGAGATTTTGATATCCACTCGAGTTTCAATACCGGAGATGAACACAATGGACTGGCTTCATATCGATTACGTGGCTATCTGTCTATTATTCTCAAATTAACTACCCGTGAAAAGAAATTCTGAATGAGGCTCTACTTGGATACCTACCTACTCGAAGTAGGTAGGTATCCAAGTTTAACATGGCATTACAAAATTTAATAGCACGTTTGTTAAACTTATTTTAATTAAGCATATCATAGCTTGCCTAATGAAGTTGCTACTAATCATAAGGTAAACCAACCATTAATAATAAATTCCTAGCACGCGTAACCTGAGAGTGGTGGCTGCTAACCCCACCTGTTACGCCGCGCATAAATTACCAGCAACATTCAACTACCCTCCACCTACACGCAAACAGAACGAGTGCCAAGTATCAACGACACCACAGAAATTAACACTCCCTTGTAAACGGCCCATAGCACTGACCACGCGGCGTAATGAAAGGCGGCATTTTAGGTGAAACTACCCGCATTGTGGAAATAAAATGGTGAACATCAACTGTGACACGACACCAGACTTGTTTCTCTTTTTGTAACTGGAAACGGGGTAGATGGCTTAAGAATTAGAACGAGAAACATGACACAGCACGCGGGGATATATAAATCTGATCTTATCGTGTGGTAGAATACGGCGCAAGTATGTGAACCGAGCACGTATGTACATAATGTAGCGCTCTAGGAAGCAACAAATTTACTGGCGCAGGTTCTCCAAAGGGGCGCAAAGTGCCTCCGTTACTTGTTACCGTCGCGGGGAAAAGATTTATGAAAAGAATAAGGAATTCACCGCTCTACCCTTAATCCCACAAAGGACAGAACGTCAGGTATATGATCGATCGTACAAAAATTGTTAAGACAGTACTTAAATTACTTTATTTTTTAACGTCACGCCGTCGCATATGCAGATTAGGCAATTGTTTTCCTATATTCACTGGGTAAAGCGGTATATTACGTTTCTGAACGGTTTGTTGATAAAGCGTTTCCTCTCAGCCGTAAATTGTAAAGCGATTTATCTACTTTGCTTGGAAGAGCCGACATTGTCTGCGACAGTTGCCCGATTCAAAGTGTGGCCGGGTGCTGAGCTCGTGTGTTCTCATCGTAAAGCCTCCCCAAGTCTCGGGTTTATCTACGCCTAACATATGTTATGGTTTGTACGTACTCGTATAATTCTTCTCATGTGTGTTTAATCTGCACAATTCTTAAAGTTTTTTTTGTTCCAAATTCAGACATTAAACAGCCTTTATAATAATGTATGCGCCTTTAGATTGATCGATCAAACCTTCAGCATTGAATAGCAACGTGTTATTAAGGTTGTTTAAAAGCTTGAGACTATGTTCTTGAATATAAAACTGCCCTCTGAGCTTGACCTACTTAATTTAAATTGCTATTTCTGTTCTACTACACTGTTCAAGAAAGTTGTTATGCAAAGCATCTTCATCAGCGATCACAATTTTGCCACTTAATAAATAATAGTTTAAAAAAGCTAAAAAAACACGCTTTAATAGAAAACCAAACTAAAAAGTAGAAAATAATTTTCAATTAATTTAAATTAAGAATGATTGTGTGATTAACAAAAAAGCGTTTGTGGACTACGGGAAAGCCTTCGATTCGATCGAGACTTGGGCTGTACTGCAGTCTCTCCAACGGTGCCAAATTTACTACCGGCACATCGAAGTGTTGAAGTGTTTATACATAAACGCCACCATGTCAGTTCGACTTCAGGATCAGACCTCGGACCAGTCCTTCTGCAGCGAGGTGTGAGACAGGGAGACGTCATATTATTATCTCCGAAGCTGTTTAGCGCTGCACTGGAGCATGTCTTCAAGGGTCTGGACTGGAGAGGGCTAGGCATCAACGTCAATGGCGAGTACATCACTCACCTTCGTTTTGCTGACGATATAGTGGTTATGGCTGAGACCATGGAGGACCTTAGTACAATGCTCGATGACCTCAGTAGAGTTTCCGAAAGAGTGGGTCTTAGAATGAACATGGACAAAACCAAGGTGATGTTGAATGCCCATGTTACATCCACTCCTATCAAGGTCGGAGACTCTCCACTCGAAGTTGTGGGCGACTATGCCTACCTGGGACAAACGATCCAATTGGGTAGGGCAAACTCGAGAAAGAGGTCAACCGTCGAATCCGAAGCGTTCGGGAAGTTGCGCGGTATCTTCTCGTCCAACTTACCACAGTGTCTCAAGACGAAAGTCTATGACCAGTGTGTGTTGCCAGTGATAACATATGGCTCTGAGACGTGGTCGCTTACAATGGGCCTCATCAGAAAGCTTACAGTCACTCAAAGGGCAATGGAGAGGGCTATGCTCGGCGTTTCCTTGCGTGATCGATTCAGAAATGTAGAGATCCGCAAGAGAACCAGGGTTACCGACATAGCCAGAAAAATTGCCAAACTTAAGTGGCAGTGGGCAGGGCACATTGCTCGCAATACGGATGGCAGATGGGGCAGAAAGGTTCTGAAGTGGCGACCGCAACGTCTTCCGGTTGCCGTTGCGTTGGAAGGTCACCCACCAGGTGGACCGATGACCTGGTGAAGGTTGCGGGGATCCGCTGGTTGCGAGACGCACGGGACCGGTCACTGTGGCGACGTTTGGGGGAGGCCTATGTCCAGCAGTGGACGTCTTTCGGCTGATATGATGATGATGATGAACAAAAAAGAATATTTTATTGTAAAAAAGCGTTTTTTACAGTATTTTTTTTTTTGATAATCACATTATAAGTAATTTAAATGTATTGTAAATAATTTTCTACTTTTTAGTTTGGTTTTTATAGAAAACCGTGTTTTTTTTGTTTTTATAGACTATTATTTATTTTTACTTTTTAGGTCAATCGCTAATCCTGAAGATCCTGGTAAGGATAATGGAAAAAACTACATATTTAAATTATTGCATCGTCATCGATAATTTGATAAGTGTGCAAAGTTTCAAATTAAGCCGAAGTTTTGAAGGGGGTGAAAATCACGTTCAAAGATTCCGTTACATAGATTCACAAATACATACATACCAAGCTAATAAAAGCGTGTTAAAAAAGGCAACTGTCAATAAAATCGAATAAAATTTCCATTCATATCTGTTTCTGATTTTCCATATTATGTTCCATTAAATGTAATCGAACTGGTGTAATGTAGCATAACAAATAAACTGTACGTTATGTGACATCCTACAGTTGTCGACCGGGAATAATATTGAAAGAAAATATATCACAGTAAATATAGAAAATCAAATAATCAAAATACAGATTGCGCGTTTTCCTCTCATACAATATTCAGCGTTATATTACTGTTAATAGCACATTTTGAAAGTAGGCAAACTTTGTCATTGCAGCTGAGGTGGAATAGATGCCCAGGCTGAAGGCGAGGCCGTTATAGAGCAGAGAGATTGCAATGACAAATGTCGAGACACTCGAGAAAGTAAATACAATTTCATAAATATAATGTTTAGCAACAAAATATGAGAAATGTATGTGAGAAATGGCCAGCGAATTTAAATCGTCCACACTCGATTTTTGAGCCTGATATTATAAATACAATAAATTCAATAGGTGAGGGCTGGCCGCCGCACTTACGTATCCGCACGCACGAGTGCGAAATACACTTCATTGTGGACCTTTAACTGGCTCCAACAGAGCCAGTTTTCGATCAGTAAGTGTGATGAAAATATGTTAAACTACCGTTCGAAATATAATATGTGCAAGTTTTGGAAGCACACCTTATCGCGATGGACATTAAACAATTATTCAGACATGGGAAGAAAACGTTTTCTCTAATGTAGAATACGTTATTAACTTCCCATCAAGACCCAAAAGTTCTTTTGCTTTGTGATTTATAATATTTTCCAAATAGTGTCTAGTTATAAAAAAAGAAAAAGCACTATAATTTGTTTTCAAATAAATTACACCGAAAATGTATAAAATAATAAAAAAGGTAAACACTTGAATTAAAAAAATACAAAAAGACCGCATGGATTGATATCAAATTAGATATTGTAAATATTTAGTAAGAAAAAAAGTAAGGAGTGGAATTGAGTTGATTGTTGGAGTGCAACCGGTTAGATGCTAACTTATGCACCCAGGTGGAAACAAATCCTTAACGACATAAAACTAAGATTTAATCTGTGGAATTTTGAAAGTAGAAACTAACACGTAATTACTACTTTAATTCTAACACAAAAATAATTGTAGTAATGAACAATTACCTATACGTCAGCCACTCGTCGACCGCTTTCAGTTGTACTGCTCCAATGCTGGATTTACGGGCTGAAACATGCAATTCTCGTATCAAAACTCAGGCCGTTGAAAAAAAATTACGGAACCCGTTGTAAAATGTACAGAACCATGAAGACTGCAGGCTCACAAGGAGTCACGCGCTCTGCCCGTACGGTGAAGCAGGAGTCCGGCTTGTAATAACTGATATCTACAGACAAAGAACTAATCAAAACCATGTTACAAAAAGAGTCTTAGATATCAGAGAAAGCCAAACTCCAAAGAATTATTAATAAAAAACCATGATACATAACACTTTTCATAATATAACCCATAATTGAACACCAGCCTCTTTTAACACAAGGATGAACTTTGTCCAGAGAAACTAGTGTTATGTGTAGAGCCTGACTGACCATCCAGCTCGCCATTTCAAATAATGTCGACGCTTATAAAGGTTGTTATAAAAATATCAATAATTTGGTTGATGATTTCTGTGCCATGCATTTTCTGTGAATTCCGTTTTTTTATCAAAAATTTTGACTTCTTTTCTTGTCAATCGATATTTGAAAATTCGTTTAATGTAACCAACCGATCAGTATGAGAAATCAAAAAAAGGCTTTGCCGATAAGTCTTGTAGCGGTAAGCTACACGGTTAAAAATACTAGTAAATTATATTGTGTACTAGAACTTATTCTGTTACAGTATTACGTACTAAAAAAATACATTATTTTTCCAAAAAGTGTAGTTTAGATTGACGTGTCATGTCGTTCGTACCCACCTAGGGTATGCAATACAATTCGTTTACTGGTATTATTCGATTATACGCTTATTTTTTTGACATAGAATAGCAACGCTAGGGTATACTAAGTAATCGAGATTTATTATTAATGGTCTGCCATGACGTAAAAACTTTAAAAGCATGCGCGTACGCGTAGGTATTCTATCGATCATCTTGTGGCCAGTGCAGCAAGCAGCAAGTGCATATCTAGAGCAATCATACCTGTATAGCGTTATATTAATCACTAACATGAATATTGCATACCCTTGTAGCGGCACCGACGCCGCCACTTAAAAACTAATGACATGACGTCATACAAATCCTGCATCGCGCAAGCAAAGTTTTCGGGGCGATTTGAACACGTACAACAGTCCGACAATAACCGTTGGGCAGTTGCCCGGACCAGACTCAACAGCCGTCTGGTCGGAGGATCCTCCCTTTTCTATGGAGGTTTGTGGGGCTTTACACCCTGTTCCACCGACCCCCAAACCTTAATCGTACTATAATTATATTTATCTACTCTCATATCGTAATATTCGAATTATAAACTTCAAAACGACCGAACGAACTTTATATTGACATACTTTATAAACACAATACGCAAATTTAAAAACAGAATCTTATTATAACACTTTTTTTTTAATTAGTTTGAGTAGTTTTTGAGGTTAACCATAACAAACAAACTACTAACAAATATTGCCTCTGTATTATTAGTGTAGATGAGATTGAGCGTAGTGTAGATTACCTAATAGCCGACCTATCTATCTACCCAGTTAAATTACAATTTGGGTAACAACATACGTACGACTGATTAACACCGTTTTAATTAAGGTAACAGGACCTAAGCCAGAGGTATCCGCCTGAGAATCTTCGGCATCCACATACCTAATGTTTATTTTTGGTCTTTAATAATGTACCATGTTATGATGGATCATCGAGTTTCAGCGTTAAATGAAGCATCATCTAACCTGGCGATATTAATGAGATCACTGTTCCCAAATGATTTTTAATTTTTGACTTGTAGCTATATACTTGTTAAAGATAATTAAACATATCTGAATTAATGGCAACACTGTTTGGCGCCTTTATAAATGTCAGTTTGTCTACTGGTTGTTGGGTGTGTCTTCATGTCTAGTTGTGATCATGAATAAAATGTTAAAAGGATAAAGTTCTTTCTGTTTTAATAAGTAAATAAAGCCGCTCATACTGTGCTACGTCTGCGTCATAAGAATTATAACACTACTGCAAGGATATGGTAGGTAGGTACCTATATAAATCATGAAAGGAATCGAACCACATGAAGCCTGCTTTATATTCAAATTCCAACAGTAATTGCTTATTGAGTATGTAGGCGACATGTATCTATTTATGTGTATTCGCTGGCCTTAGATTCATGGAATTCCGCCGTGTTGGCACCGTTACGCCTATGCAACAGTCATCATATTTCGATTTGGTTTGATTACAGCTTTGAACATTGTCTGATATTTTTTGCATATCAAAGGAATAATAAATTATATACTATTGTAATGGGTTCTATAATATTGGAGTATCTGACTAGACAGACGGCAGGCTGTAGGCACCAGCAGACATGAAAAATTTAACATATCACGCGCAGTTTAAGCAGTATTTTAGTTACAGACAGTGAGATTTCTCAACTACTTACCTACGCACTAACACTATCTAGTGGCTAGACGAGTCCTATTGCCGAAATTTAGACTAGTTTCTCGTCTAAATGTGGATAGTAAGGTGGAGCGACTAATACTATTCGGCTTTGATCAATGCGGGTAGAGGTGATCCTTACATAAATAAAAGTTCTTCAATAGAAATATGGTCTCGTAGACTGGGTTGGTTCTTCCTATCAGCATATTTTTCTAGTTTTGCCAAAGAAACCTTCACCAAATATCCATATTCTTATTTGTATACGACGAAGCAGAACCCAAAGACGCATCTCACTACGATGTTAGAGAATAACCTGAATCGTCTGAAGTGAAGTGTATCATCTGAGGTATGTTCTATAGCTTAGTAGATACCAACATGAAGGATACAAGGTGTATTTATTCACAATCAATTTTCGTTTAGCGTCGGGATAATGAGGTAGTGAACGGCAATTGCAGGTTGCGCGGTCGGGCTTTTGGCCGGTCGGAAGGTCGGAGCGCGACAGCAGATCAGGGTTTGTTCGCTGGCCGGCTATTTCCGCGCGATCGATAAGCTCCAGAATGTCATTACCCGCTCACCTGAGCCGAGTTGATCCTCTGACGATCCAACTCGTTACCGTGACTGCGCAATTTCTAAAAATTCACTACCGTGATATCTTACATGGGAAATTTTAATTCCACCCAAAATGTACGTGGATTAAAAATCGCAGTAATAAAAAGCATAATTTGTTTTAGAAAGGGAAAGGAAATCCCTGTTTTAAAAAGGGAAAGGGATTTTGAAAGATTGAAAATGGAACCAAAAATACAGTGAATATATCTACCCACATTTTTCGTTTTAATACTTTGAATAACAAATGACAAACGTCCGTGTCACTGAATTGACGTGAAACTGAAAACTTTGTTTATTTGAATTTATGAAAATACATATTTATTACATTATATATATATACAGCACACATTCAAAAGCATTACTCCTGTGCATAGTTTTATAAAAAAAATACGAAATAGCATAACGTTTTCATCTACCATTTGAAATAGTAGTTTAAGAAACTGTTGCTAACTGTTGATAATAAGGGGTATTAAAACTTGAATGTGCGTGTAGGCGAGGTATTTATTAATATCACACGAATGTTTTAATACCTAGTCATGTGCAGTTTCATACATTGCTTTATCTACACTTATACATTGGGATTGAACCTACTAAATAAAAGAAAAAGTCAAAATAGTTAGAAAAATTCAGTACAGCAAAACGTATGAATGGCGCCAAAACCCAGCACATCACCGCATTAACCGCGCATGCGCTAAAGCGGGCGTTGCCACAGACAAGTCAAAATTGGAATCAAAACTTTTTATAATAGGTACTATAAAAATGGCGCGCCCCATACAAAAAAATAATTGATGGAAACTCCTTGGTGATATTAACTTCTTAGATTAGTCCTGTATCGTAATAGAAGAAATAGTTTTTTATGCTACAAGTGCGGCAGGTAGGTGATTCCCGATGAGCGGCATTTTTTGAATAAATCGACACGAGTCGGGAATTATCTTACGTATGTGTATCATACAACATTTTACTATGCGTTGTGCAAGTAAATAAAAAAAAAATCTGAATTATACCAAGAAATTAATAAAATGGCGGGCTTATTCAAGCGCGCTCAGCATATTCACAGATTAACTAATAGTTCCTCGGGCATATCTACTGCGCATGTGCAAATAGCTGTCACGTCGACGTAACGCAAAAAGGCACGAGCAAAATATACGTTTTTCCAAACATATTTAATGAATATTTAAATAGTTATTTATGCTACAAGTGCGGAAGGTAGGTGATTTCCGATGAGTGGCATTTTTATTAACGGTGGAGCGAAGCGAGTGAGTGGATAAATCGACACGAGTCGGTAATCATCTTACGTACGTGTATCATACAAAATTTTATTATGCACTGTGCGAGGAAATAAAAAAATATATCTGAAACAAGCAAGAAATTAATAAAATGGCGGGCTTATTCAAGCGCGCTCTGCATATCAGCAGATTAAATAATAGTTCCTCGGGCATACGAGTATCTACTGCGCATGTTCAAACAAATAGCTGTCACGTCGTAACGCAAAAAGGCACGAGCAAAATATACGTTCTGCCAAACATATTTAATGAATATTAAAAATAAATAATTTATTGATGAATATCTTAATCTAGAGTAATTAAAAACGCCTTTAATGAAGTATTAGTTTTATTTTACCTTTTATATGAATGATAATTTGTAAAACTTTTCTCAAATAATAAAAACTATGCGTCGGGCTGACGACGGAGTTAAAATTAAAAAAATACAGAAAAGTAAAAAGCACTAGTGAAAAAACCCGGACAAGTGCGAGTTTCAAGGGTTCCGTACCATTATCGCAAAAAACGGCAAAAAAAAACCCCGTCCACACCCCACCCTACTTTAATATTCATTTTATTATGTTTTTAGTATTTGTTGTTATAGCGGCAACAGAAATACATCTTCTGTGAAAATTTCAACTGTCTAGCAATCACGGTTCATGAGATACAGCCTGGTGATAGACAGACAGACAGACAGAGGTTTGCTCCAATTCCACATTGCATATTATGTTGGACATGGAACTAAGGCAAAACAGTCCCTGTAAGCAGTGGCGTAGCGTGGCAGTGGGGGCAATTGCCCCGGGCGGCGCGATTCCGGGAGGTGCAGCGAGCAGAGCCAGGAGGCGACAAAAGGGGCTAGGCCGCAGAGTCAGGTCATAGTCATCAGATCAGATACCTAATTACTATTGTCTTCGGGATTATGTGGTAAACAGAAAGACAACCAAGCAGTTACCTACATATTTTCCTATACCTACACCACTGGACAGCACAAACTCAATTTCCTTAGTATTATATAACTGCACAGCTCATGTGTGAGTACTATGTACCCAACTGTAAATCTACTATTTACTGTACCTATATGTCGTTCGTTGACTTGTTTGTGCCCTGGCTGTTGAGTGTGTTATGCTCTCTCAAATGTCTCTCTGATGGTGGCGCGTGTATTGGATCATCCGGTTCCCTTCATGATGGTTGAGCTGGGTGGTGCCAATTCATGCTTCATGTTCGTGAACGGACGCCGTCAGTTGGGATTGGTCATAACTTAACTGCTTCGGATGATAATGTTTTTCTAGTACCTATCTAATATAACTGCACAGTACATGTGTGAGTACTTTTAATACTTTATGCCTATATATAGTGTGTAGTGCTATTGTGGGTGCATTGTCCTCACATGTATGAATTTAATAATGTATGTACCTATGTTCCTAAATATTGTAAAAAAACTATTTTAAAGAGTAAGTATGGAGTTTCTTGTGCATTCTTCTCCATAACAAGCTACTTTCCAAATGCACGGTAGAATCATTTTTCATGTAACGTTCAAAAGTGCTGCTTGGTGGCCTAGTTGAAATAAAATATCTTTGTCTTTGGACATGGCCTGCTGCTCAATATTTTCTAGATACAAGCATTATAATATTCCCCTAGCCTACCACCTACCTTCCATAAAAGTATTCAAGGTGAAAAAAAAAATTGCTATCCAGGATACTAAAATTTTCAAAACATTTACGATTTATGGATTATTCAAAAAAATTCAAATAAAAATATCATAATATATATGAATGGTGAAAACGTTGAATGCTCAAATGATCAAGCTCGCTACGCCCGCATTTGCAACCTTGTTATCTTTTATGCATAACTCGACAAATGAGTAACACATTCATTAATAATCTTTTAGATTGCTATACATAGATTATATACTATATATAGAATTATTGCTACTTTTCTTGACTAATGATAAAAATAGGGCGGGAGGCGGTGAATTACCGGTCGGCCCAGGGCGGCAAAAACCCAATCTGCACCACTGCATGTAAGTCAAATTTATAATTTTTTTATTTATTAATCACAAAATGAGTAGTAGTAGTTTAAAGTAATGATTAAATGTTACCCGATAATATTACATAAAAAAATTGTAAATCCGTAATTGGCTGTAATACTCGTAGTAGTACAATAAGTGTGTTAAGGTATTTTTAAGAGCTGTGGATTTTGTAATTAATGAATAAATAAATAATAAATATGACTTACATGCAGTGGTGTAGATTGGGTTTTTGCCGCCTGGGGCCAACCGGAAATTTGCCGCCTATCGCCCTAATTTTATCATTAGTCGAGACAAGTAGCAAGAAATCTTAATATGTTTATAGCAATCTAAAAGGTTATTAAAAAAATGTAATACTCCTTTGTCGAGTTATGCATAAAAGGTAACAAGGTTGCAAGTGCGGGCGAAGCGAGCTCGAAAATTTTAAGCACCCCGCCTAAAAAAAAGTATATCAAAATCCAATGATGCAGTTTTAGTTTTCACCAAAATTGGCCCCATGACTCCTTTGAGTTTTTTTCGCTATTCCTCATAGTTTAAGATTTGGCCATCGACGCCCACTTGAAAAACTCACCAGTACAGTATAGTCTATCATCATCATCACCATATCAGCCGAAAGACGTCCACTGCTGGACATAGACCTCCCCCAAGAGTCGCCACATAGACCGGTTCCGTGCGTCTCGCATCCAGCGGATCCTAGCAACCTTCATCGGTCCACCTGGTGGGAGGAATGCCGAAGTACCGGAAGACGTTGCGTTGGAAGGCCAACGCAACGTCTTCCGGTACTTGCTTGCCTCAGCCGGTATATTTTCTTGATTCAAATTACTTCACAAGAGGTTAGAGGCAAATTACAGGATAGCACTTTTGCAAACCCTACATTATTGATGGAATGGCTGGTGCCGGAATGGAAGTGACTTCCTTCGGCACCTCAGATGCATGAGCGAGTGAAGTGAACTCAAAAATGTTAGCACTTTGGAGTGGTTTCCTTGACACAATTCTGAACGAAATACGAGATTTTTGCCCAAAAGTGAAACAACCAAGAACTACTAAGATGTAAGAGCGAGCGAAACGAGCTCATAATTTCAATGACGGACTAAATAGAATTATCATTTATCTGCCCAGGAAACATCCCTATTGAGAGAAAATGGGTGCAAGAGCGAGAAGCGGGAGCGACAAATCATACCTAATAGTTCACTAAAACTATTCGTGAAGTTGGCTGGCTTTATCCAAGCAGAAGCACCCAGAGCGCTAGGCTGTTTGTATTTGCTATTTCTGTTATGTAGCTACATACGTATTCGCGTGCCCCCGTGCCCTCCCCCCGTGAATCCGCCTATGAATATGCTTGTTCAATAAAAAAGTTAATTAAAAAAATCAAAATACCCGACTGCTTAAAAAGCGAACTAAAAAGACGCAAACAAGAAGAAAATCATGCTGTGCAGTCGGAGGATACATCTGGTTTTGGTCAGCCAGCTTGCGAATATGTATCCTCCGACTGCACAGCATGATTTTCTTCTTGTTTGCGTCTTTTTAGTTCGCTTTTTAAGCAGTCGGGTATTTTGATTTTTTTAATTAACTTTTTTATTTATAACTTTTTAGTTAACATTTTTTTCGAATTAGGTACATTTAAATATATAAGTGTTATATATTTTTGAAATCACCTCTTGAAACCCTTTATTTTGATACCCCACACGATGGGTTTGGAAGAAAAAATAAAATTGGCCCCCCACAATATGGCGCCCAAAAGCCGCCATTTTTCTATTTTCCAATTTTAATGTAGCCTATGACACTCGCAAGGTTAAGACGAATCGATTGACGTATGAATCATCAAAATCGGTCAACGCGTTTGGTCTCTGGAACGCCATATAGGAACAAACATACATACATACATACATACATACATACATACATACATACATACATACATACATACTTACATACATACATACATACATAGACTGATAAACACATTACCCTCCTTCGGCAGTCGGGTAAAAATACATCTATCAGCTCCCTATTTAGTTTAATAAAAATAAGTTATAAGAAGACAAATTAAGCCTTTCTTTGGACAGGCTAAAATAACAAACAGAACAATTATATAGGGTGGGCAACCGTGGATCAAATGAAACAGTGCGATAGTTGGGGTATTTTTAGGAGTAAAAAAATACAATTTTAACCTTTGAAAAAAGTAAAAAAAAAAAGTTGTTCCTTTTGGACTAGAATTATCGTTCTACAGCTTAGATAAAGTAGGTATAGATTAAGCACTGGCGTGGCCGCACATGAGACAGCAATAGTTAGTTCTGGTGTTACAACAAGAACAAGAACACTACAACCCACCATCGCACTGACACTTATTATCTATAAATAACCCAAATTCCTTGTCTTAATTAACACATAATATCACGAAATCATAGAAAATCAAACAAAACCGAGTTTGTTTGTCAAACCTGCATTGTATTAGAGTTTGACAAACGACAGAAACCGGCCACGGTGACAAAGACAAAAAATAATCTTTTGTCCTTATCATTTACATGGAGCTACCAATTAGCCATCTCGCTCTATCAATCAAGGTCATTTTAAGGCTTAATCTATACCTACTTTATCTAAGTTCTACAGGCAAATATTCCCAAATGTCGACCTGTTTCGTTTTATCCAAAAATTTTTGCCCATCTATACCAATATTATAAAGATTTTTATGTTTGTTTGTTTGTACCGAATTGGTTCCGAAACTACTGTATCAATTTTAAAAACTCTTTCTCCTATGGCAAGCAACATTATTCTCGAGCTATAATTCATTTACAAAAAAATTAGAGATCCTTTTGTAAAATGCATTAATGTAGCAAAAGCAAAATTATGCCTATAAAATTAATTATTTGGGGTGCGCTGTAAAAACTATTGATGATACATAAAAATTATGTACTACATGATTAAAGTACTCATTATTACCTAAAAAAAAGTCTGTAAGAGTCTGCGCCTTTGGACCCATTGTATTACCTAAGTTAAGGTAAAATATTAAAAAATAATATAATGTATTATTTTTTGGTGTACAATAAAGTATATTCTATATCTTACTATCATAGTTAAGTCACAAAAGCAGCTTTTGTTTTCTAAAATTTAATTAGATCGCCGGCAGAAACAAAAGTTGGTTACATTCGTATTGTAACTATACTTCATTTAAGATAGCTTGATACTCGTATCTGCGACAGCTGTCAGTATCAATACGATAGTAACAATAGCTCAGGCTAACAATAACGTAACAATAACGTATAAGTCAGTGTGACATATGTCGCAGAGATCAAGCTATCTTGTATGAAGTATAGTATTAATTCTTTTTCAATTAAATAGTTTAACAAATTGGTAGGTAGGTAGATAGGGTAGGGTAGGTTAAGTAGGTATGTAGGATAGGGTAGGGTAGGTAGGTTGATAGGTAGGGCAGGTGAGTAGGTTGGTAGGTAGATAGATATCCAGTTGACGAGAGCGAATCCGCGGGGGTCAGCTAGTTCTGTTTAAAGATAAATAATTATCATTTCGTAAATTCTTATTCTTTTTTTTTAATGATTGATTGGTTTCTTTTTCAAGAGTTTCCGTTGTTTTTAATATCTAATTACTGCAGTGCGTATCATTATGAGCCTAATGACGTGATCGTCATAATGTTATAACCAAAAGCAACAAAACACTGTGTCCAGCTACATTACAAAGTATAAACCAAAAGCACAAAATATGTAAGCGTGGTGGCGCGCCGCACGGAAAGTGTGTGCGACGCGATGCACTTTTTAACTTCAATTTTGCCGCGCCTTTGGTTGGATATGTCACACTGAAAATAGTTTTAATTTACTCGATGTTTAATTTTAAGTATTCAATTATCAAAAAATGTTAACGCTTAAAATGTAAACTATCAAAAATATATATTAAATCTATATTACAACAGGTGAAATCAATTTAATTCTAGTTGCTTATAGCGCAAACTCAATAATGTTTGCCATGTGAAACGGGGCGTCGGCAATGCTCCGCCATATCCGCGCATGCGCCAAGTAAACCTCCTTCGACCAATACCATAGACAAATTTTCGTTATCTGGCAAGCGAAATCTGCTTTTTGTTTGTAGGTTATGTTTTAGTGATAAATTGTCAAATTTTATGTTGAATATTTTCATAGAATTTGTTCAGATAACAATGGAGTGGACATGAACTTGTTACTTGTGTCGCCTTGTGAATTATTCTATGGATTGTCTGTTCTAGTGAAGTATTTAACGTCCATCGTCCATTTAATGACTGTGTCGATCTCAGAGTATTACTTGACATTGAGTTATTGAATTGAGATGTGAACACGAAAGTGGATACGCACTCGTCACCTTACTATCAACAACGTGAAGTTTTCAACTAAACTAAATATTTGGTGGATCTGTTAAATTCAGTTTCGTTATTTCTATAGTTTAGACGTATATCATCAAGATGACGATGAGTCAGTTATCAGTTTTGAAACTTTATAATACTGTAGTGGACGACGTGATTGCTGGAGTAAGGGATTGCTTTCTTGACGATGGTGTCGACGAACAAGTGCTGCAGGAACTGAAGCAGTTATGGAAAACGAAACTTCAAGCCAGTGGGGCCATGGACCCGCCACAGCCGGAACCAACCATACCACCGCCGCCTGTACTACAGAACTTTCAAAAGGCCAATGGTAACAATTTAGTGCCAAAGAGACCAGAAACACATATGGGCCAGCAAGGTTCTAGCCAAAACTCCGGTGTGGAGCACGGCGCTCCTGCCTCCAATCTTGCAGCCGCGCAACAGCATCACGTGATGGACCCCAACAACAAGGTGCCCGTACAGCTCACCCTGCCTGCTCAACCTGGAGTGCCAGGATCTCAGCCACGATCATTTACCATACAGATCCCTGCATCGGCACTTAACGGTAACAAGTTACACCAAGTACTTACTGGCCCTATTATAAATGCAACTATAAGTTTACCTCAACCATTAGCTGCAACTTTACTGCAACAACACATCAACTCTGCACTAGCTGGACAACAAAACGAATTTGATGGAGGTGGAGGTGGACGCAGCGGAGCTGCACCCTTCTCGTTAGATGGTGCGCTAGACTCCTCTGATGATGAAGGATCAAATGCAGGAGATGGATCAGAAGATGGTGCAGGTGATGATGACGAGGACGAAGAGTCTGTTGAGGAGCGAGCAGAGGAAGAGGAAGAGGAGCGTGATGAGAGTGGGGGAGCTGAGGAGGAACCTCTCAACTCAGGGGATGATGTCTCAGATGAAGAGCCTGGAGACATGTTTGATACTGACAATGTGGTGGTATGCCAATATGACAAAATTACTCGCAGTCGCAATAAGTGGAAGTTCTACCTTAAAGATGGAATCATGAACTTAGGTGGCAAGGATTATGTCTTTCAAAAAGCTAATGGTGATGCGGAATGGTGAATATTTCCTAATAATGAACAAATAAGCTGTGTGTATTTTTATAGAAGGTGTAACTTGTTGTATCTGACTGTTGGAATGTAACTACTAGAGAAAACAAAAGACAATGGTGAAATACTATCACAGATATTATTATATAATTAATTAATATCATAATGGACATTGACTTCAACCTTAGTATGAGTATCATCAAAACATTGTTTCAAATAATGTGTAGTCTCACAGTTTTGCGATAATTGTGACATCATTATTGCACAAACTACTTTTATAATGTGAGGGTGAAAGGTTCTTTGCAATATTTAGGTGCATAGTTTTTATAAGTGTTTGAGCGCTAAAAAGGGACATATGATAAAAAATCAATTGTTTTTATATTGTGTCTGCTAATTAGCACTCAAGGGGATAAGAAAACAATTGTCATTTCTTTTCTATGAATAATTGCTTCTATAGCAAATGAATCTACAATCTTCTTATTCATTCTAAATTTTCCTACTCTTATAACTTAATACTTAAAATTAACTGCCAAATACACTTGGACTGAATTGAACTGGTTTTTAATAAGTCAATCATCATCAATACAACAATAACAATGAATATTTATTGTGGTTGGACTTGAGCCTGAATTGCTTTCATCTTGCTCTTGATATATAATCAGATATGTATCCCGTTTACTTGGTAGTGACCTAAAAATGGCACAAAAGGTATTATAAATGTTGCCACAGTGACCATTTTCTCAACTAGCTTGAAGTCAATGTTGGTGATGCTCATGAAAACAGTACCAAATGCTGGTGCCCGTTCATAATATGAGCTTTTAACATTAGTAATTTTTCAAATTATTTAGGAATACTGTAAATTTTGTATAAATTGCTATTTTAGCTTCACTAAAGTTGATACATAACCCAATCATTGTAAAAGTAGTAACAATCCACACTATGTTTATTATATATAACTTGTGCCATAAAAGCAATAACTCTGAAATCAAACCAACTATGTGTGTAAAAAAAACCCATTAACTGTATTTATCAACTGCTTATCCGAACATAAGGCATTTAGGTTGTATTTACGATTGGTAATCAAAAGGCTAACATACTGAAACAGTAGTTTGATTTTATTGTTTCTTGAAATGTAGCTACATTTTGTTCAGAATAGAAATACCTATGCTGATATTTTGCCATTGTGCTTATATTTTTAAACCATAATAAGCATCAACCAAAATCAATGTCTTACTTAATGTATTTTATAATGTATGTATATTTATGAGACTTCTTAGTGAAGCTGGTAGCATCTTATCATGGTTAGTGTGATGATTATATAGGTCCAAAATTATCTAGTAATGTGTAAACAAATGTATCACATGCATAGCTTTCAGACAACATTTTGCGATAGATTAAGTTGAGTTTGAATCCAAACATTACTTGTAAGTTTCTTCAAAGTAAAAATAGTTCCGTTGATAACTAGAATGTATATATTTTCATACATTTTTCATTAATAATAGACATATGCTCCTGTAGGTGAAACATAATATTCATTCCCTTAAACTTTGTAGCAGGTACTTGTAAATAACACCTGAGTACTGGCATTACCTTTCTGCAAGGAATAGTAATAAAAATACCTTCCACTTTTTGAACTCGCTTTCAATTTTAGGATGTTTTTGTCTCAGTTCAGGCACTAAGTTATTATATTGTGATATCTATGTTAATAAACAAACATTTGTTTTTTCTTTAATCATAATGAGTGGAACATTTAAAACATTCTAAATTAAATTTGTATTGTATTCTCTCTCATGATCTTTGATGATAATATCGGTAATATATGGTACATGCAGCAATTTCCAACTGTCTAGTTAATTCTCAAAATAGATGTAATATAAGTTGTCTTATGGTTTGTTTCAATCCTTTAATGTTTGATGAAAGTGGTAATTATAATAAAAATATGTTGCAACACTTGTTTCTTTTTACTGCAAGAATGCTTAATACTTGATAGGTACAGGTGAGTTTAAAAAGCATTTGAGCCATCAAGATGAAAACTAAGTTGGTGTCTTTGGTAGGTACCAATTTTTTTCGTTAAGACACCAACTTCCAAAAAAAAAATATTTTTCACTTTGTAGTGTTTATATTTGGAAGTTGGTACTTAGTATTTTTATGTAAAATGTTTTTTTTAATTTGACTTTTTAGTTGTACCTAATAGGCAGCTTGCCTTTAGTAAAGTAATCAGGAAATCCTAATTTGTTCGGTTCCGGATAAAAATAGGCCAACCAGTCCCTATCTGTTACTGTTGGAACACCAGTCGTGAGTGGTGTAGGTACCTATATGACATTCCTCTTTGATTCTCGGGAAACCCATGATTAATGTAAGACTTACGGGCTGAAATCGAGTTAAACTTGGCCCTAGGAGATATAAAAGGTCCCTTTAACTATTCCTAAGACCAGTCTTACAGGTCTATCAACAGATATGAGGGGCGGGCCCAGGCATTGAAGCTTGTTCATTGGCCCGTGCGCGGACGTGTGTGAACGAGTTCATATAAAATTTACCCTACGATATTTTTTTGAGCCCCTGGCGGGACACGGTCCGTCCACCTCCCGGGCACGGCCCTGTTATTTGTGGATAGACCTTTAGACGTAGGTAATAGTAAATGGTTGCTGCTTTTCAGGTCGAGCAGTGTTCCTTGTTGAAATGAGTTATATATAATATACCACTATGAAATAATGAATAGACTTTGATGTATTTGATAATTTTGTCTCATTTAGATAGGATTCTATGTATGATCCTAGATATTACACTATATCTAGGATCATACATAGGATAGGATATACCCCTCTAACAGAGGCGCAGGGGCAGAGGCTTGACTTCCCCAGAAGCGGAGGTGGAAAAAATAACCGTTAACATTTTTTCTCAGAATAAATCGACCTAGTTACGGGTAATTAAGAGCAAAGTATATTCCCCAAAAATAGTGTTACGGCTTTGTAATCTTCTAAGCAATTTCGTAGTGGTTCATAAAATTCATTCCTGTCTGTCTGTCCGTCTGCCACCAGGCTGTATCTCATGAACCGTGATAGCTAGACAGTTGAAATTTTCACTGATGATGTATTTCTATTGCCGCTTTATCAACAAATACTAAAAACAGAATAAAATAAATATTTAAGGCGGGCTCCCATACAACAAACGTTACTTTTTTGCCGTTTTTGCGATAATGGTACGGAACCCTTCGTGTGCGAGTCCGACTCGCACTTGGTCGGTTTTTTGCTTTGTACTGTTTTGTTTTGGCAGGCAATTTTTTTTTTTTTTTTTTTTTTTTTTTTAGTTTTGGTAGGTACTTATCTTCAATTACCATGGAAATCGTTTACCTATAGACTAAGTACCTAAATCTCATGACGATTGCAATAAGCCCGACTAGGATACCTACATTGATTTATTTCGGAGTTCCAGTGCCTACCTTCCGGCTTCATCATCAGATCAGTTCGATGGTACCATTTTCATCAGGACCATTTATTTATAAGTATTTATTTAATCATAGTCGGTTAACTATTCGATTATCTTACATACTTATCATTAAGGAGTTCCAGTGGCCATCTGTCGTCTTCTTCATCAGTTCCACTTCACCAAATGTTACTTTCTGAGTGCAAATGATTGCATTGGTGATGATATTACCAAAATAGCTGTAATGTATGCCTATAATATTTGAGGAGTTCCCTCCATTTCTCCAGGATCCCATCATCAGATCCTGACATCATAACCATGGGACCACCTGGGAAGTATACCCTTTCAAACAAAAGAAGAATTTGCTAAATCGGTCCAGGCGTCCTTGAGTAATCGGAAAACACAAAAAAAATAAAGATAGTCACGAATAGAGAAGCCCCTCCTATTTTGAAGTCGGCGTAAAAAGCGTGAGTTTATGAACGTGTATTGTGACTTGTGGGAAATGGTTCGCGGAATATTGTTTCATGCAGAGGCGTCTCTAGCCTATGTAGCGCCCGTGTGCAATCATTACCCTAGCGCCCTCTAGTAAGCGCGCGGTCAAAATGGAATAGGTACAAATAACAACACATTACCACAAGAGAAGAACTATCGTCAGAAAACATGTTGACAATAGGTACCGCGTAGACCGTCCAACAGCGCGACGTTCGTGAGCAACTGCACGCTCGAACGCAAAACTGACCTCTTGAACGCTTGACCGTGTGACAGCTCTCTGTGATAGAACCCTCAAATCAATTCAATATCAATTGGGAACATTTGACAGATTTGGGAAACTTGATGCGAAGCCCACTGTAGGTGCACGGGTAAAAACGGGTTTCGATGTATTTTAAGGTAGGAAGAAGTGACAAGAATAACAAAATACAACTTTGTGGTTATTTAAAAGCTCTGACCCCGGTGAAAGTCGCAACATTTGTGGCAGCTAATAACAAATCTTACATAATAGGTATATTTTAATCAAAAGAAAAGACGATTTACTTCTTATTTATATGTTTACCCAAATATAATACTTAATCCTATGCGTCAAGGCTTACTTCGCAAAATTACGTGTAGCGGTAGAACACAAAGTGTGGTACGCGCCACGCGTACACACGCTTTTGAGAAATGCCGCGCGCGTGACGTTCGTCGATGGCAATTTGAACTTTATTTTTATTATATCCAGCCGAATTCAGGATTCGCAATATAATGTACGATTTCCAAAGACCAACCGCGTCCGTCCGACGCCTACAATCTGCTAGAACCCGGACGAAAGCGCGCGCGTGCTCGCGTATCCGCTAGCATGCTCTCAGCGACTAGTGATGCTTTCGCGTCACAGACAGTTTTTTTCAAATAAGCAGCTTTTCATCTGTACCCATATTAATTTTGCACGAAAGCAATAAACAAATAAATAAATCACGTCAGTCTACAGTTCAAAGCATAACTTGAATGATTCAACAAACTGGCTGGCGACAAAACAGTAGCGCGCGCGGTTGTAGCCGACCGGAGCCGACTAGACACGACGACAGCCGAACGCCGCCGTCCACTTACGAGAGTAGCCGATCGGCTACCGAGGCGTCCGAGCGCAGCCGACTGGCTGACGCGGCATACGCGCGGTTCTAACCGAGTTCCAAGCCATACCATGCAAACATGAAACTTAACTATTTTATAGAAACCTCAATTTCCTTTAGCACAGTGTGAAATGCGCTACGGCGCGCCCCGGCGCCGCCCGTTTAGTGGAAATCGTACGTAGTTGTCGGAGTGTTTTCAAACGAATTAAAACAGGTGCCGGCACGCGCCTTTGGCAGCGCATCGCTGACTCACTACCAAACTAAACCAATATAATCTGTAATTATATGTTTTTAGGTTTGTTTCATGTTGAAATAAAAGTTACTATTTTAAACGCCGCTCGTGACGCGCCTTTCGTTGCTGTAATCGCATCAATATATATAAGAAGAGTTCCAGATGCCATACAAAATGTAAGCAAACCGGAGCTCTTTTTACGTGGGTCATTGAAAGTGCCACGGCCGGAGGGCGCGCGAGTGCCGCTCGGCGCCCCCTAGGGCGCTGCGCCCGTGTGCTTCGCACACCCTGCACTATAGGTAAAGCCGCCCCTGGTTTCATGTGCCTTTATAAACTTTAAAGGCTTTCGGAAAAGCTTGAGACACTGTGATAAGTTGAACGAGAAGATACCTCCTAATCTCATACAGGCTGACGTCCAGAATATCTTCGGTATAGTGTCGGGTCAATCTAGCTCTAGGAACATTTGCTAGTTTTTTTTTTTTTTTTTTTTTTTTTTTTTTTAATACTTTGCCCCACACTAGGAATTTCTTCCTGTATCGTGGGTGCGTTTACAAACATACACAACACCCAGAGCCGGCACAACTATCTGTAGGTCATACAAATATTTGTTCCGTGCGGGAATCGAACCCGCGACACGCAGCGCAGCAGTCAATCGCTCAACCACTGCGCCAACCGTGCGCCCGAGATTCGCTACGGGTTGAAGTGTACAACTGACCATAGAATCTATCGATCTCCCCCAGAAGCTCCGGTTTGGCGGATACGATCCTGCCATCATCGGTCTTCAGTTTCGTGAGCTGGCTCTGCCAAATATACAGATCCTTGCAAAGACCTTGGAGCCTTTATTCCGCTCAATCGCGTCTTTAAAACTTTCGGTATTAAAGCGGTGGAGGTCGTTTTTCAAGGACTTTGAGATCCGTCTATTCAGATGCATTAGTATTTCAGTCTATTCAGTATTTCAACGCATCGTCTGAAGACTGCAGGATCATCTCACGCCTCTCCTTCATCAGCTTCAGAGTAGGTTCAGAGAGCTTATTGTTTCCATCTGTAAGACGGGTCTTGAAAAACATAGACCCGACCGTATGGACAGCTTCCACGAACCCATCGCTGTTTTCGTCCACGGACCTCCCTAGGCACTCGAAATGATTTTGGAGTTCAAGCTGAAAGGTCTCGGGGTTTTGGATCTGGTTCTGTGCTGGACGGAGCGTAGACCATCATTCGAGACCTTTGAAGCTTGATATTAATGTTCAATCAATGTGCCTCTTACGCGCCCGGTTTTTTCACAGAATTGATCACAGAGACATATTTGAACATTCACTTCTCAAACTCTCTTCTACCTCTATCTCTTCAACCTGTCCTAGGGGTAGGGTTTTTCTCAAAAACTATATCTGTTGCATTTAAGCTGGTGTTAAAAGAAAGCTAAAATACCAATCTATCGTGTACCCAACTACTGATCAGAATTTTGATAATCAAAAGGCTCTGTGAGATATTACGAGAAAATTGCATATTGTTACTTTCAACGGGCCTATTTATCAAAGGCTACAATGACAGGTGACGGGTGTCCGACAATTTGATTTTTTTTGTCTCTTAAAGATTACCACTGACAAATTTGTCACGGTGGAAAATCTACAAATATGTCGAATTGTCGCGACATATGTCGTTTAAAAGATGACAATTATGTCCAAATGCGACAAGTAAATACTGACTAAATAGGCCTATTTAATAAACGTGATCATATTAAATATCTACTAGCTTTTCCTGCGTCTTTATCCCTTGTCTTACCACTAGTTTAACTAAAACAATGTCGTTTAGCTACGCTAAATATATATGAACCATTAGGTATACGTCTTTAAAGTTCAAATTGGCATTTTTTTTTTGTATGTAGATACCTTTTGTTTTTAAAATGCTTATACAGCTTCGCCGCCGCGCGCCGCCGCGAAATAGGGCTATTTTGATCCCACGATCGATGTGGCACTCAGTAAAGCGGTCCTGGGATCAATCAGGCTAAACGGACCTATCAGCCGAATAAACTGACTATCCGCAACTTTGCTATCTCGACTTCTATCATCTATGAACATATTGGGTGTAGGTATAGTCGACCTGAATCTTGAGAAAAACTCCCAGCAGGCTTTAATTTTCAAAATATGATTGATCTTGAAAGCAAAAACAGATTGTTTTTTTGTGTGTTAGCAGACAGAAAGCCATCTGCTACGGTCCTGCAGCCTAATTGCGTAATTAAATTCTGCAAAGGAAACAAGTCGATTCAATCAAAGAATCAGAATCATTTCTTTCAACTTTTTCGTTATTGCGAAACTAATTTGGAAAGCTAGCGTTAGCTTTCCAAATCCTCCTTTGAGTTGAACACAGACTACTTAGAGATACTACGGAGTTCAAGATATATGACATTTGCATTACACAATACCAATAGTGAAGTTTTATCTCGATTCTTCCGCTTTCATTCATTCTTTAACCGACTTACCCATAAGGAGGAGGTTCTATGTTCGACATAGTTTGTTTTTTTTTTTTTTTTTTTTTTTTTCACGCATATCTCCGTCAATTTTGGACCGATTTTGAAAATTCTTTTTTTGTTTGAAAGAGTATGTTTCGAAATTGGTCCCATTTTAATTTGGTGAAGATCTGATGAAGGACTTCGAAGATATACAACAGAACTCTTCAATAAATTACGGCAAATCTCTCGGAACTGCTGCAATCGCATGTCTGTTTATTGTTTACGCCATTTCATAACATAACATCACGCCAGTAAGCTCTAAAGGGGTACGCAGATCTCTCATTTCACCGGTAATACTCTAGTTTCATGATATTCGGGTAATCTATTCTGGCGTTATAGGTACCTTACTAAACAACTTGTACAACTAAAAAGTGAAAAATAAAAAGCTTTTTACAAAAAAATACTACCGACTTCCAATTAAAAAACTACAAAGTGAAAAATAACTTTATTTTTGGAAGTCGGTGTCTATAACGCAAAAAAATGGTACCTACCGAAGACACCGACTTCCAAAAATAAAGTTATTTTTCACTTTGTAGTCTTTTTATTTGGAAGTCGGTAGTATTTTTTTGTAAAAAGCTTTTTATTTTTTTACAATCAATTCTACGTCAAAATATTAGTAATGAAAGGAGCATACCTTTCCTTTCAGAGTATAATATGCAATACGAAAAGTCGTTTTTGGGAAGGTTCCAACTTGTTTGCTTTGCAAAATTCACTTACGCAATTAGCCTGCTGATCTCTTTGATATCTATTCAAGTTAATTCATTGCGACCTAAGCTATAAGTATGTATTATTTACCCAGCCTTCGTTAGGTACCTAGTTAGACGACATCACAACAGAGTGTAAAGCACTCCTTTGTGATGTCATCTCTCTCAAGTCTGTCCCCAATGACTCAAGGTGTACAAGTCACGGGATGTTTTTGAAGTGCTCTCGCCAATTGTTATACATAATTAAATTGTAGTAAACCCATTAGTTGGTTCAAAGTAGGTAGGTAGGTAACATAAAAGACAAAGTAAGTCTCCGGCCGGCTCTAACTGAGCCGGTTCCAATTATCTACGGTAATCCGGCGCAGCGGGCCGGGCTAGATAGCCGCCTGTAATCGACTTACCCGCGCGATTTAATATCGCACTCAATGTCCCAGCAAAATATTTACGTAATTTTCCTCCGACCGGCTTTGTTCGATGAAACAAGTTAAAATCAGCTATCTCTACAGCTACAGTGCCTAAGGTGAATATCAAATTTTATTCAGCGTCGTTATTCCTTGCCGAAGTTTGGCACAGCTGCCGATGAGATAATTAAGTAGTTTGTGTTGTTTGACAAATGGAAAGATACTCTGTAGACGAAACTTTTTCTCTTTGCTACTTTGTTTTTTTTAAGGATGCTATCCTTAGTGCCTTTAATTTGTTTACGGTTTTATAACGCCGAACTTCCGGTCTTCGCTTAAAATTATAAGCATTTCCTGTGAAACAGCGGATGCTTTTGAAATATCGCTACAGAAATTGTGCTACCGTAATTCTGTTTCCCTTTTAGCGTGGAAACACAAACACTATTAATTAATTACTTAAAATTTGCAAAGTGCTGGTTGGACAGGTCCGTGAAAGTTTGAATCCTACATAGTTAGCAGCATTGTGAAAATCGATATGTAAATGAACGGGAAATGTGAAAACTTTCGTGAACCCTAGGGGTGACCACGCCTCTCATGAAGCACCTGCAACTAAAACAAAATGAATTTCAGGCATCATATAGGTAATAGCTAGCGCTACGCCCGCGACTTCGTTCGCGTGATCCGCATTTTACCCTACTGATGAGTTTTTATGTGCAGTTAGTTGAGGCATCCAAAAATAAGCTATTGTTAAATCAATAAAAATGGGGAATCGTTGATATCTAGGGATTAGGTTAGGATTTACGAAACTTTAATGGCGCTAACAAATGGTGTGCGAAGAGTTTTAGCTCAATAAAGGGCTCGTGGCTAAATAACCCAGTAATGAGACTTTACAATAAGATCCATAGCGAGTACACCACTCACGATCTAATACTATGAAGGGGACAGTGCAGTGGAGCTTCCGCAAAAATCTTACAATAAATATGGCCAAAACAAAGCTCATTTTAAATACCCATGTATCACCCATTCTCGTGAAAATCGGTGATTTTACAGAAGAAGGTGTTCATCGAATCCGAGTCGGTTGGGTCGCATTCGAGAAGCTACATTATCGTCGAGCTGCTTACAATACATTATCGTCTCACATATCTCAGTATTTTAAGGTAAATCCTTGGACCAGTGCATGATGTCAGTGATGAAATATGGGAATGAAACGTATAACAGTGGGCCCCATCAGAATATTAATGTCCTATGATTTTCCGAGCGTGTTCCAATTAGAAATACGTTGATATGCAGGCAAACTGAGTTAAAAGACATAGCCCCAACAATTACCAAACTTTATTTGCATTAAGCAGGCCAGATTGTTCGCTAAACAGATGGCCTATGGGACTAAAAGGTTCTGGAGTGGCGAGCTCGTTACTGGAAGACGCAACATTGCAAGGCCTGGCACAAGTTGGACTAATGTCCCTGATGAGGACCGTAAGTCTGCTGGATTCGAAGCGCAGAAGACTGGTAATCGCATAATTTCGGATGGACCAAAAATTACTTTAGTATGAAAACGAATGTTGCGTAAATTACGCGACACAACACAAAAAACTAATACAGCGGAAATTACGCGACACTAAAACTTCACTTACAACTATGTTTAAAAAAACCGGCCAAGTGCGAGTCGGACTCGCGCACGAAGGGTTCCGTACCATTATCGCAAAAAACGAACTTAACTATTTATTTTATTCTGTTTTTAGTATTTGTTGTTATAGCGGCAACAGAAATACATCATCTGTGAAAATTTCAACTGTGTAGCTATCACGGTTCATGAGATACAGCCTGGTGACAGGCAGACAGACGGACTGCGAAGTCTAGTAATAGGGTCCCGTTTTTACCCTTTGGGTACGGAACCCTAAAAACTAATGATAATCAACCTTTATTATTTTTCCAAAGGAATAAAAATTTTCATACAAATAGATGTTTCCCTTTGAACCCCTTTAAAAGGTTGAATTTCCACAAACCCCTCCTTATTGCTCCCATATATCATAAAAAGAAGCTATGAGCAGAAAAAAATATTCAAAAATTTTACCACCCTCTAAATCGTATTTTGAATTAATAATAAATAATCGTACTTTTGAAAAACTAATAACAACTTATATTGTTTATTAAGGTTAGTGTTTGTGTCAAATTTCAAGTTTATTAACCCAAAAAATAAGATTATTCCTTACAAACTGCATTACGCCCCAAATCGTCTTTTAGGAGTAGTTTTGAAAAACTAATAATGACAACCTTTACTATTTGCTTAGGTTAGTATTTATCGCAAATTTCAAATATATAAGCCCAACAAATTTCCAACTTGTTATCCCCTTAGGGGTAGAATTCCCAAAAACCAATACATGAATTCTTTTTATCAACCAAGTGCGTAAATCTTTAATTTCACGTGTCCAACTCCCTTTTTAAGAATTTATTTACAAAAAATCCTTTCTTAGTGCTTACTATGTCATTTGAGGAACCTTTCTGCCAAATTTAATTTTTATACGTCAAGCTGTTTTCGATATTTCGCTATGAGTGTGTGAGTGAGCTTTCGCTTTTATATATTTAAGGAAGCCTTAATTTTTAAAAGCCTTTAGGTATCTATTGGTTGTATTTGAAGGTGCACTTTTGCGCAACTTTTCTAAGTATAGGTAATCGTATTATAGGACCCATCCCTAAGGTAAAGTTTCACTGAATTTATGATAGAATATTATGTACGTAGGGTGCATAATTAAGTTAGTCGCTGATACTGTTAGCTATTTACGCGCTTCCCCCTAATAAAGTAGAGTTTTTTAAATACAGTTTTTATCGTTCAGCCTGACATTGTTATTCTGTACGATAAACGTAGCTAGATTTAACTAAATCTGTTCACGCTTGAGATTGTTACCTATTCAAAATTACGTGCTTATTCCACTCCAGCCTACTCAACTTCGCTGTTCTACCTTTCAGCAAAAACAAATTGTCACTGAAACCGAAGGACTCATTTGAATGCGGGAGATAAATATCGGTTTAGCCCTACAAACCTGTGAATCTCTGAATAAATCACTATTTTGGCAACACGGATTCAGGCCCGCCTACATTCTTCTTGATATAGACAGCTAAAACGAGATAGTGCCTAGCTGTGTGCCTTGCTGGGGACAGAAAATAACGAGTATCGATTTAACTAGCAGTCTCCCTCCGTACGTGCAAGTCGATTCGATTCGGGTGACACACTTTACCGGTGATAGGCACTCACAGAAGCGTGCAATTCGTTACCCGCGTTAAGCTAACCCCCAGTACCAACTTATCTGACTCTTATTCATACGTAACCTATTTGAGGTTATTTGTTGTTTATGTAAATGTTGGTTTTGAATCCGATACTTCGAGTCAAGTTGGATTTACGTTGGGTTTGTATTATAACGTTATATTTGCCATTGCCTACTTTGTCGCAATTGTAGCATTTTGCTAAACTGCCTACTTTGTCTTTGCTACAAAAGGTGGAGTTCAGCCCATATTTTTGTCTTTAATACTTAATTCACAACTATTTAACTATCAGAGTCCACAAACATAGATATTAGTAACTTTGTTCCGATTTTCCGTGTTTGGCCGACGTTTAGGAGTCCAAACATGGCTTAATGAATCAATCAGATTGCCATTAACTGGAGCGCTCATAACAATTTATATGCTCATTAAATAGGTAATAAATGTTACAGTTTTCGTTACAATGTTTCAATTGCAATCTTTTGTTTTATTATGAAAGGTAACTTTTATTAATAGATTAATTCTTTAGTGGAGTACATGAATTTGATCAGCTTTAACCATAGGAACTTTTACTAAATGTGTAATGAAATGTACGGAATACTTTTTGCACTAATTAAGATTTAGTTATGGATTTAGTTCTACCATCCCATAGAAGTTCATTTTCATAATTATGTATTTACAACCAGCACGTGAAAGGACGTCCAATAAATTAAGTCACCTAGATGCGCATACCTACTTCAAAATAGGTATCTTTAAGATAACCTTTTGAGTTTGCAATCTTCTTAATTCTAAATCACATCATATTCTCAAGATAAATCAATGAATAAAAACGATTTTAATTTCAGATAAGACAGACGTAGGTATCTATGTACCTACATTACGGTACTATAATGGGTATGATATGTATTAAGGTGACAGAACCTACTTACCACATTCTCACAAATATACGACAAGTAATTCACGTAGGTACCTACGAAATCCGTAGACGTAGGTATGTGTACCTTACGAGTAATTGCATTGGCAAATGAATTCGGTTTCATTTGACAATTTGAGAAATAGAGAAAATGTCAAGTCAAATCGATCGTAATTAAAATTGAAATTACGTGGTCAGGACACAGCTAAGTGCTGGCGACAGCTTTTAGCGAAGCTTTTACTGTATAAAACTAATTGTATAAAAGATTCTATGAAAAGCAATGTGCTCAGACAAATCGATTTCGTAGAGCCTATTATATTTTGGTCCAAGCTTAAGCTATTCTGTCAGTGTATCAATGTAGACAAGTACTTATATACTTAAGCATCAATCTGAAAAGAAAGACGATAAGACCCTGCGAACAAAGTGATAACCTGTTGAATGCTTGTGTGGCTGCCAGTATAGCTTCATTCTCTCTCGGCTTTCCCGACGGAGCGGTCGTTATCGAGCGAACCCAACTCCACAACAATAAGTACCCATACCCAGTACCACTCAACACTTAAGTGTCTGCATTTATTTTCTCTTTGATCTAACATATACTCTTTTTCTTTTCAGGTATACCTACGTTCCCGGAAGCCAGTGTTGAGTGTATTCTCGTCTCGTGCGTAGAGATAGTTGGAAAATGTCGTGTTTCGGTGGCAGCGTGCTGATCCCCGACTAAGGATACGGTGTGTTGTGGTATCTAGTGTAGTGTGATGATGTGTGTGAAGTGAAGTGCTAAGGCAAAAGGAAAACCGACATCATGTTGCCGACAAATGTTATGTCCTTTATGAAAAAGGTGAGTGAATTCTTATATTAGCATGCACACGACTGCTCCCAGTTTAGTAGAGTTATTTACTTCCTAACTAATCCTCTACAACTAACCATTCTGAAAAATTTTAAGTCACCATTCACGGCCGATGGAGTAGTGATTATTGTAGGACGTTCTCCTCTGTCGGGGGTAGGTTTTACCGCCCATTATCCTTATATTAACTCTTAATCGCCTCTTACGTCCCCCTCACGGGAAGTAATTAAGAGGTCCTATTCGTGACCGAGACGCACGGATTGATTAATAGTATTCCTACCGAACCATTTTCTATTGTGCCTCTAATCTACCTGCGCCGACGAGAGGAGACTCAGGTTTCGTCCCATTATCTGCGCAAACGAGAAACCTTTCTAGGATGCTGAACCAATGATTTTTAAATTATGTCGGTTCGAAAATGAGTTTTGCTGTCTTGGGAATTCACCGATGTTATAAAACTAGATTGATTTTAGGTAGGTATATATAAATCAGTACCTACCTAATAAGTAGATAGGCACCATTTAAATATAGGTAATTCTAAAATATAAATACCATTTATTTAAGCGCAAATCGTATGAGTCTTATTTTCTTTCTAATCCTCCAAAGACTTGATTTCGCCGCACTTACTTTACTTATATCTTTTCGAAATAGAATAACGGTAATATTTGAATACTATATTAATATCACGTTCCTCTCTTTTGTTAATATTAACTGAATTCTCAACAAAATATTTCATTCACGAGCGGAAAACGCGCCGACCATTTTCAGTTCTAAATTATTCAGTTTGCTCCTGTCAGGATGAGCGAATGTACTAAATATGAGGCCACCTGGGTACTGTGCGAGTAGGTACCTCCTGCATTAATTACATAAGCACACACAATTAATGACACAAACCCAGAGTCACGTACGTGGAATATTTTTTCGTGTGTGTTATCATAAAACTCACCATCTGTGTTAAACAGAAATCTTTGTTTTGATTTTATTGCCGGCCCGCTGTAATTAAAATTCCCTGTAGTCGCTGCTCTAATATAAATTATAATGTGCTGGCTACCAGAAATTCCTCTCTATCTTTTTTCAGCTTTTAACTAGGGCTAAAATACAAAAAGCATAGTTAGATACTTGCATTCCTGTTCTTTCGCAGAATGAATGGAAATGGGTCACCCATTGTTATCTAAACTAAGTTTAGTTATTTCAGTTGTAACCCCAAAACTATGTCGGTAAGTAAAGCTAGGTTGAAAGCACTAAAAACATATTTTATCTTTTACAGAAAAATATAAAAACCCTAATAAACAGAATAGGAAAACTTCTACAAAGTAGCAATCTCGAACAAGTAAAAAAGGAAAATATCGTGGTTTTATTGTAAACTATATCTTTTACCCGCGGTTGCGTCCGTGGAATAAGATATGATCCCCGGGGAACTACGTGTGCCTTCGGTATAGAAGTGGGCCGTGTCCTTTTCCTTATATTTTATCAAACGAAATTCCATTACGAGCCATTGTTTCGCTGAACTACGTGGTTGAAATAAACGTTCTGCGGACGAAGGGAAGTAGTTAAGGTTTTGTTAAAAGATATTATGGATTGCTTTCTATAAATTATTGAAAGAAGCTTTTAAGTAGTAAAACTCTTTTTTTGCCACACCTTGGAATAGATTTGTTCTGTTTTATCTGAAATGTTATTTTCGCTATCAGAGATCAATAATACATACACAATCACATTATAACAAATTTTCTCTAAATGGAACATACCTAGGTTGGTCAGATCAGAGCCACAAAGTATGTAAGCGGCGCCGGCGGCGCGCCGTGTCATGGCCCTGTTTTAACTTTACAATTCTCTAGTACACAATAGTAGTCTATGGTTACAATTGTATTCTGCCAATTGACAGCTGACATTTTGATGTACCAACCATTTTGACAACTTTCGTGAAAAAAATATGTATCTAATAATGCTTTTTTTTACATTTTATATTATTAAAATTATACGAAAAAATCGACATGGAGACTTAAGCAATACCAACGTGTTACATATTATGATCATTTTTAGCTCAGGATCAGTGCAGACAGACTAGAAAAATGCTCGAGCATACTAAATTGTTTTTGCTGTACAGTCTTGAGTTGAAATATGCGCGATGATGCACAACACACAACACATCTATTGTACATTTTATTTTACTGTAAGACAGTGATTTAGTTCATAATCAATTTATGAATGTAGAAACCGGTCAAATTTATCTGACTCTCGGACTAATAGTTCTGTATCACTATGCTAGTATTTTATTATCTGTGGTATCACCATTAATATTATAGTTAATCTACGGGCTGCCTATTATAATGAGATATAAGATACAGCCCTGTAACATATCAGACTGGAAAAATAGCGTAGGCTTGTAATAGGGTCCCGTGTTCATCCATTTGGTACGGAATTCGACACGTCTTTAAATGTTGCCCAAAGATGTAATCTACATATATAATATTCTGTCCGTATACAGAAATATGTATATTACCTCTATGCACATCATACTTTTAGCATAATAGTAAGATACTATACTTTATAAAATTACCTATAAATATATTTATATGGTGGAACACGGACTTTTAAAAAACGATTTACATTTTAAATCGTCGGCTCTTCTATATAAGGGTACCAAAAACCATGACATGAAATCGGTTTTGAGCATAACTACGTATTAATATTATTTATTTATTTATATATACTGTGTTGTACGCCAAGATAAAAATTATTCAAAAAGACATCTTATAACAAAAACAAACATACAACATCCAATATACTAAGTATAAATGTATCCATCGCACTCAAAACCAATTTTATGTCATGGGTTTGGGTACATAAAAGAGGTAATAAGACTTATAACCTCATTTATTGTACTTGAATAATTTTTACTGAAAATCTCTTTTAATCAAGATTCAAAATTATTTATTTGCCAGCATAGGTAGGGGTGAAGATGTTAAACATGTTTTTTAGGGTTCCGTACCCAAAGGGTAAAAACGGGACCCTATTACTGAGACTTCGCTGTCCGTCTGTCTGTCTGCCTGTCTGTCACCAGGCTGTATCTAATGAACCGTGATAGTTAGACAGTTGACATTTTCGCAGATGATATATTCCTATTGTCGCTATAACAACAAATACTAAAAACAGTATAAAATTAATATTTAAGGGGGGCTCCCATACAACAAACGTGATATTTTTGCCGTTTTTTGCTCGATATTAATAACGGCAACAGGTAGACGCTTGAAATATTCACAGAATATTTAGTTGTATATTCTCTTAAAAAAAATATTATTATTAAATTAAAATTAAATAAATTAAGGGGGGCTCCCAAACAACAAACGTGATTTTTTTGCAGTGTTTTGCGATAATGGTACGGAACCCTTCGTATGCGAGTCCGACTTGCACTTGGCCGGTTTTTTTTTATATTCTCCATGCTCTGCCGTCATATGGGCATGCAAAATCTTACACATAAATTACAACCTAGTATCAAAATTATTTCTTTCTTTTGTTCTTATCTTGTTTTACTATTGTTTTGCTATTTACGACAGATGAAGCGTTATGTTTTTTTAATTATTTGACATTTTGACGTATTTACGTCTGAATCACTGGTTTAAATCTCAAATACACTTACAACACACACACACAACACAAACAAACACACACAACAAATTCACAAAAAACACACTTTTCGAAGTTATAATCATTTACAATCTGTTTGTGTACGAGTAAACGTAATGCGGATATTGATCAATGCACTTTCATTGAAAATACAAGAAGAGCTGCTTTGCTGTTGCATGGACCTATAACTTGGGGGCACGGTAGTTGCCCCCGCCAAGACGAGCCAAGCGAAGCGCTACCTTTCTTTTCTCGAAGCGCTTCTTCGTTTTTTTGAATCCTCATAACTTTATTGTACAAAATAAACAAAATTCTCGGGATATGATGTTAATAGCAGACATATTAAACATATAGAGTTTTAATTGCATAGCTCTTATACTTTAGATTGTATTGACATCTAAAAAACCTCGATTTCGTCACTGACTCACTCACTCACTCGCTGGTGATCATTCAAATTCTTAGGGTACTTCCGAAGTCATAGAAAGCTGAAATTTTGTATGTAAGCTAGTATACTAGTACTACTAGTATACACAAACAACAAATCCTAAATCTTGGAACTATTACCCCCCAATCCCTTAAACTAGGGGATGGAAGTTTGTATGGATGGTATGGATCAAAATTAAAATGTTGCCAAGACGACCATATATCTCACACTGTCAAAAAGTTATCAGATCTAATGTAGAACCAAGCTTCTAACTCTACACGCCCTAAACTCTACACCTTAGTTAAAATATGTGGCTTAATCGTTTCGCTACCAACCATATCCACCTCAATGGTAACCTGCTAAATTCCTCTTCGAGTTCGGTAACCTTCCCGTCGGTCCGGAATGTGCGCGTGTTGTACGTTGCCAAGTCCAGTCTTCGGTGTTTGTTAGGGTAGCCGGATCTAGTCCGGAGATTGTTAGTACCCCTTTTCATGCTGAAGCCTCGACCGCTAGCGTAGTCGAGGGTACGCAGGCTGCCGGGCACTAGGGGCCATTTTTTATTTGTGCTTTTCATGTGGCGGTTTTGGCATAATCGCCACGCTTGGCAGGCGGGTTGGCGATCGCAGTATGGTTGTTACAAATGCACAGAGAACGCTGCTGCCCATTCTCTGGTTTGTCCCTTAGTCGCGTCTTACGACACCCACGGGAAGACTTGGGATGCCGAAATTCTTTACGTCCAACACCATATGGAACAAATAGGTACAAGTAGCTAATATGGCTGAGAGTTTTAGCTCAAGAGGTAACTAGAGTTAGATATATCAACTCTTATAATAACCTACAGACAGTCCCAAAACGCCCAATCCTTCTCAACTTCCTAGTGTTTCAGCTGGGCAGAAGTAATGGCGCAACAAACTTCTTAGTAACACGTTTCTGTCTGTTTAGTCAGAAGGACTACATAAGTAAAACAATAATAAAGTATGAAGTTATTAAGACAAGAGAATTGCAAAGTGCATTATAAATCGTGAGGGCTAGGTTAGGAAAGTTACGCTTACGCTTAATACATTCATTTATTTATTTATAAATAAATAAATTGAGGTGAGATGGTGGTCAAGCGCGAACTTGTAGACAATTCAAAAAAAAATTACATCAAGAAAACAATAATAAATACGGAAACCTTACATTAAAAACAAACATACTACAGGCGACCTTATCTGTTCCAGGCAACCCAGAATGGAGAGATATAGCCTGGACACGGCCTGGGGTTGCACTTCGTGCAATTTTATATCCAATAATAAGTCACAAACTTATTATGCACTAAATATCATATCATCACATCATCAGCCTATTAATGTTCCCACTGCTGGGACACTGGCCTCCTCTCTGTGAGAGGAAATGGGCCGTAATCCACCACGCGGGCCCAGTGCGGGTTGTTGGATGTCACATGTCTTCGAATTTTTGGTTCTAGGACATGCCGGTTTGCTCACGATGTTTTCCTTCACCGTTTTGAGAGCAGTGGTGATGAAATAATTTACACAAAGTAAAGCGCCTGCCTGGGCTCGAACCCACGACCTACAACTTGTAAGTCGCGGCCGATACCATTGCACCCCCATTGCTCTCACAGCACTAAATATAAAATACTGTAATAGCTACATAAATACATACATATATATAAATATACAGGCAAGAAAACAATACAGCTCCAACAAGAGATCACAGTGACAGGAAGTGCTCCTTTAAAAGCAGTGGCATTTTAAGTCTTTTAAAGATCTGTAGTGATTGCGCGCGTTCTATTGTCACAGGCAATGCATTCCATAGGCGAGCGTCTGCCCCCGTACCCTGACGTGTCAAAAGCAAAACTATCATATTTCAACTGTAAAAAAGGGACAGATGTATGTATACAAGTCATATCGCACACTCAAAATAATCTTACTCTAAGAACTTATGGCCACCCCTCTGGACAGTAAAAGGTTTGTCTAGGAAGGTAGTGGAATGCATTGGCATTTTTAGTTTCATGTTATCCGATGTCCTAAGAACTTTCGTGTGCAAGTCACATAAAAACTGAAATCAGTTTTTGAGGTAAAGGGGTAGACGGGAAAAATAGTATATAATAATACAGAAGGGAAAGAATAATGAGCATTTCGGCGAAGGAGAATTGGCAACCACTTGAATTTCAGAAGGTCGCGGCATTCAGAAACATGGTCATATTTGCGCAAACCAAATTTGAACCTTAAACAAAAAAAATAAGTCGCTCAAGTTGATCAAGTTGTAGTTCAGTAAGGTCTAGATAGCTGGCATCAGCATAATCAAGGATGGGTAGAAGATGAGATTGTGCACGCGCAATCTTGGTGGCAGTCGGCAGAAAATTACGCAGCCTCCTCAGAGATACAGCAGATGAGAATAGCTTGCGGCTTATAACTTCCTGTAGCTGGGAAGTCCAAGAGAAGTTCTTGTCAATGAATATTCCCAGTATCTTAAGTTTCTCGCTAAAGGGTACAACAGAGTTGTCAAAAGAAACTTGGGGAAGAAACGTCCAGACGACCTTTTAGACCATCCTTGAACTGCCCACCGCTAAAATTTGCGTTATTATGGGATTCACCTCGTGCTCCAGTCGCCAGATTACTATTTATGGTCAAGATAGCTTCACATAGATTTCTAAGAGAAAATCGCGTGTAAATTTGAAGATCATCTGCATAAAGGTGGTAGGACGAAATTAATTCGTTGGCTATTGAGATAATAAAAACTGCGAAAAGTAAGGCAGATAGAACACCGCCCGGCAGAAGTACATTGATCATGTCTCTGCGCATCGGTCACTTCTAAAGTGGTTGTCCATACGTCAACGCAAAGAGCTAATGGCACTAACTACCTTGTTTCATTTCTTACCTCTTCCAATACCCCTAGTTATATAGCCCCTCACTTTCAATATACTTGCGCTAACCACAACAAACATCTTCGCTCTTCACATAACCGTCTTATTCAATGTCCCACTCATCGCACTGACTTCATTCACTGTTCTTTCTTCGCTCAGTCTATCTCTTTGTGGAATGCGCTCCCCCAAGAAATCAGGATAGCAACCAACCGATTGGCATTCAAATTGAAAGCTCGCGAGCACGTTCCTAAGAAGTTGGCAGTAGTATCGTCATAGCGATAATGTTTTCCAAATATCTGCTACTACTAACTGTTTAAGTATATTCGTGTATTTAGTTTATTTGTTTAAATATATATTGTATGTATTTTATAGTATGTATGTATATATTTGTATTTGAATAAACCCAGCTTGTCGTGATTTACTTTCAATATTGCACCTACCACTATTTGTCTCTGCATCACCCAAAGGTTGACTGGTAGAAAAATGCCTAAGCCATTAAGTCCGCCTCTGTACGTTTGTGTGCATGAAGTATTTAATAAATAAATAAGTACTGCACAGGAAGACAAGGTATATCCGATGCAAATACGTTGTCGGCGACCAAACAGGTAACTACGAAACCAGTCAACAAAGAAATAAATAAAATGTGTTTAATTGTCACAAAATGACATACAATATAAGTACATGCTTATGCTAAACCTCCGCTGGAGATAGGAGATATGTTAAAAGAGCAAATGACGCAAGCAATGAGTAAAATATCGAAAACCACGGTATTAAAGGCATTACTAAAATCCAGTAGAGCCAAAACCGTTAGATTTCTCATCTCTATAGCAGACTTTATATTGCCGCCCGTAATATTCAGAAGCACTGTAGTTGTGCTATGACCAGGGCGGAAACCTCGAAACTGGAAGGGGTTAGGGAGATTATTTTTGGAGAGAAGCTGCTTATTTGGTTGTGGATTAACCGTTCAAAGACTAAGGATAGGAATGGCAAGATGGATATTGGACGATACTCAGAGAAGTATGTGGGATTGGACGGGAAGGATAATGTCCGGCACCGGGAGTAGCATTTTACGGCTGATACAGTCGCTTCTTACTGCATTTGACGAAATCGATAACATACTCTTCTTAACATGAGCACATGGAGAAAATTTACCAAAAATAAATGGAAAATAACTGGGAGTCGGCAGAGATGAAAGATGATTCAATGTATATTTAATTTAGTTGTCCTATCAAAATTGGACGAAGCAGTATAATTATTATTCATTGCGTCAATATTTACATCTTTAGGGATAGTTTCTTGTCGGGACTTACCGACCCCCAATGACCTAAGAAATTTCCAAACTTTGGAAGCGTCCCCAACAACCAATCGGCCAATCGCCAACATGTTCATGATTCAGTCCAAAATGGAGAGAATCATGAATATGTTGGCGATTGGCATTCCACCTTATTGGAGTGTTTACGGATTGAGACATATCATTCTTTCCCTTTTGTCGTAGCTTTTTTGTTCATGATACTTTTAATTTCCTCTGTCAAGCACGGCGCTGGCACATTTTTAACTGCCCGAACAGGAGCGTGATGGTCGTAAAGTTCAATAAGTTTGGTCGTGAACATAAGAACTTGCTCATCGACTGAAGCAGAGGAAAATAGAGAAGACCAATCTATGTTGCTGGCATCTTCGCAAAGACTGTCAACGGCCATACCACCAAAACGCTGCGTAAACTCGCATCCGCTGTATGAGAGTTTTGGCTTTAGCCTTATGTAGATAAATTTTATATGAAAGAAAAATCATGATAAGAAAAGGCACCATCTGATTATTGACCATGCTTAGCGACGCGGTCTGGACACGAGTCAAAATCAAGCCAAGAAGTGAAGGAGTAGAGTTAGGAAAATGGTGAGTAGCACTAAATGAAAGAATAGAAAGAATACTAGATGACGAAACATCACTCAGGGAAGAAGAACGATGGTGTTTCTTCAGGAGACAAGTATTAAAGAAGAAGAGATATGTATTTCTAAGACCTTTTCAAAAGATGAGAAGAAATTGATACGTAAAGATTCGGAAAGAGATATACGCCAAGAAGTAATTTGAAATGATTTAGTTCGACCTCAAGAAAGAGATGCTTACCAGTATACGATGGCGGTGGTTGCGCTGACACATCGAGAACAGAGTAATGAATATATGACCGAAGGTATATGGCAATACCACCACCGTCAACCGTCCGGTCACTTCTAATGAGCACGAAGCCAGGTATAGATTATCCAATACAAGGGAGACAGGGTTTCAGCCATGACTCGGCAATAAAAATGCCATGAATGTTTTTACAGTCAAAACTTGCGAGCATATCGTGGAAATGAGCCGGAATACTCTGGGCGTTGATATGTATAACGTTCAAATATTTAGGATTATCGGCAAACTGCGCTGTAAGACTACCTGCAAGAGAAGGTACACTCACAAAACTGTCATCACCACTTGTCAAGGAAAAATACTATTGCTGTCACTGCTTTCATCTATAGACATAAATATTTAACTGCTATATAATATAAATTAAATCCTTATAGCCGTGTAGATCAACAGTGGTCAGGCAGGGGCCAATAGTCCTTCTATAGTTTTAAGTAATCGATCCACGAAACCTCCCAAACTCCCATAGCTCAATGTGTTTTGTCTCCATATTCTGCAATAGTCCTGCATTAGCCGGGGATTGTCCTAAGGTGCTCTTGCGTAGTGACTAGTGCATGCAGGGATTATAGATGTCTAACAAGGCCTCTGCAAGTTGGTTGCGGCCCCTGGTACGCCTTTCAAAGGTCCGGTACTCTAGGGTCCCGAGAATTAATGTTTTTTTATTAATATTTTTTTCTGACTTTTATTAGCAATAAGCTTCATAGTGTGTCACACACATTATAATATTTAAAAAAAAATATTTTGTTTTTTCAGTATTCACCAGTCTCGGAGCGAAATCTTAAGATTTACCGAGTGTTTGCTGGTAAAATACGGAAATGGGCGATTATCATAGATAATTTCTGGCTTACTGGTAAAAGCCATGGTAAATCTTAGATTTTACCGGTAAATTCTAGGTTTAACCATTCTTCAGGCTTTTACAGTAATAGATACACATACATCTGATCACAAACGAACATCCAATCCTAAAACAACGTTGGCAATCAGTGTCCCCAATTCTTAAAACAGCTTAGTCATTCTGCTCAGCCCTTTCCGAGAAGCATGCAGTCCTGTGAATAGAATCAACGAAATTGTCAATGAAAATCCAAATAGTTCGCCGCGTACATACCTCATATAGAGCCAGATTTTGATGGCCAACCCCGTGAGCAAAAATACAATTTTTGATTTAAAAATCCGCAACATGCCTCATCTGTTCCGGTATTAAAGTTCGAAATTTTCGAGAAAGTATTCGAGCTCCGGCTCCGCTATCCGCTGCGCAATTTGTGCTAGTTACATCTTCAGCCGACATTCTAGAACGCTGAAAATACAAGTACAAAGTATGCAATACATTTTGTAGGAAATGGCAACCTTTTAGCTATTGAACCGAAAAGTAGACGGTCTTTGTGTGTGTGCATTCATTGTTTTTCGTGGTGTGTGAATGCGGTATCTACTCAGCTAGCGGCAGGTGTGTTGTGTGTGCTCGTGGCGGCTCACTAGCGCTGCCTATGAGATGAATTAACGCTCCGGCGAGCGGAAACGTCTTTCTTTCTCATCAAAACAATATTGTTGAGTTCCGCGCTCGCTAACAATACCGTTTGTGAGACAAACGCCCCTATGTGGTGGGTAAAAAAAACAACTGCTCTTAAAACTGAATTTCGTACGATACGAATGTATTTATAGATACGGGCTTAAAAGCCGTAAGATAACTATTCAGTACACGTAGTGACTTCTTTAAAACTTGTGGCCGTCGGTCCCAATTAACACAAAAATGAAATCCCTCATCGACACAAATGTGTCTAATTCCTGTTAAAACCACAATAACAAACTAAGTTTAACATTCGATTAAACTAGAGGAATCACAGGGGAATTTCTTAAATATATGTACGTACGAGCAATACAAGTATGTACAATCAAGGGTCAAAAGTGCACTATCACGCTCCCAAAACTCAAATGGCTAGTTTTTGTAGAAGAAGTTAAATTATCCACAACTGATTTAAGATGTTGTTTAGAAATTAAAGTATAGATTATAACCTACTAAGCGTAAAAACTGGCAATTCTTCTGCCTAGATAAAATTGCCGCTGCTATTTTGGTAGAGTGTGACTGCACTTTTGACCCTTAAGTGTACATTACAAAGTTTCATCAAAATTTAAACGTCGCTGCAAGGCAGTTTAACATGAATACCTGGTGCCCTCGAATAAATATTTCTTTAAAAATATCCGCCGTCCGAGCAGGATTTTCCAGACATTTTCATATTTCTATACCACTCACGGTCAACCTTCTTTGTCGTCCGCCTTTATCTTTGACATCTGTATCGGAAACATGCCCCACATATCTAACTAGGTATATCAGATAACTATGTTAAATCAATATGAATAATAAATTGTAAAATGTGTAGGAAGCAGTTTTACAGACGGGAGCGTTTGATATCTAAACTTGTCACGTTCAGCTGCAGTATTGCAGATATACCTATGTACAGATAGTTGTATAAGTTTCAACTCGTGTATCATAATATTGTGAGGAAACTCCCAGATGTTCTTTTGAAAACGATATATAAGATTTTTCATAGAGTAGTGGGTAGCAAAGCCCACTGTAACGTGGTATGTAATAGATATTAAATATTCTAAAAATAGCAACTAGGTATCCAGTTTTATATTCATACAACATTTCAAATCTATAAAAACATATTTTCGTTAATCTTTTTAATTGCATAGTCAAACCGTGCAGGAAACTTTATCGGGAAAATCTGTGTAATCTGTGTAAAACCACGACTCTACTTTTTGCCAAACATCCTGCAATTGCTGAGGGTTGGGTGGTGTGGTGGTGGGGGGGAGATCGAGAGGTCCACTGAATAGAGCCGCACTCCATAATGGCCGCCCCTGACGACTCTATTAGCACACAGCGCGCTGCATAAAGGTGCACCTTATCAAAGCGTGCATATTAAAACGAGTCTTTTACTGAACTACTAGTTCACATTTTTTGCCCAAAATAAATAGCATTCCCTGAATGTACTGTTTGCTAGCGTAAATTAGCAAGCGTTTTCTTGATATTTGCTTTCATTTAGATGTTCTCTGAAGTATATTATTCGCTGTAGGTATGTTTACACACCTCAGTGCGAATATGCAAATAGAAACATCCTAATGTTGTCTATCTCTATAGAAATAAAGTACGTTAAGTAAAAAATGTTTACTGAAAGCTCGAACTTATAAAACCAATCTCACTCCGTTTCTCAGCATCGAGTGAAAACAAAACGAAATGAACGGGACGCTCGCTCCCTAGAATGTTTTATGGATATTTTTTGCTTTTTAAATGCTAATTTGCCGTAAGGTGAGACGAAAACTTGAGAGATAATTTGCATATGAATACCTAACTACATAAACCTGCACTTAATAATGTGGAGCATAAAATCAGTCTTTTATTTATTAAAGTATTTTCTATTTTTACCTGCGCAACAAAACTAAATTACGATGAAATCACTAGGGGTCGCTCGGCGACCTCCATCTCGCCGAAGGACGGACGAGCATTGACAGGGCAAACATGTACCCAAATGACGTTTAACATTAGGTAAATCCCTCCTAACGTGTATTTCGGTCTATATTAACTATTCAGTGAGTAGGTATCTCAGTGTTCGTGATTCATATTTTAACCCTTATCAAAGTTAACTAGCACTTCGCCAGACGTATCACTCAGCTGACACTTATCATTAATGTGTACTCAATTGATTTTAGCTGTGTTCACGATGAACACTTATTGTGCATCTATATTTAGAGGTGGTAATTCGGTACGAGAATAAGCAAGGAGATACGGAAAGTGTGTCTGCTGAAAATATTACTGGAAGGTTGAGAATTTCGGACCCATTCTACATGATTAGGATTTTACACGCAATTTCCTTCATTGGTTTTGCCAGCTTCGTATCCAAAACCTCGGTGTCACAACTTTACCATAGTTTATTTATTTATTCATTTACACATACAATTATTTTTACAGGTAGAACACAAGGTAATAAAAGTAATCATACAAAGAAGCCAAAGTAGTCAGTTATGTATTAAGTTATTTTATTGATTTATCTACTCATTATATCGGCACTTAAACATCTACAAATGAATATAGACCACTCACTCGTTGAAACCATATTATTTTATAATCAACAGTAGGTAGACTCGACATCAAACATAATGACACTTCCACATCGGTTACTTCTGTAAGTTAGAGAGCTTCTCATAATAAAACTCAAAGCTCAAGTATTGATTTTACCCCACTTTATGTTATTTCCAAGTAAATTAATATTGCTGCGGGCTATTTTTAATTCTCCTTATCATTGACGTTGCTCTCGACCGATATTGAAATCGTATAAAGACCGAGTGACGAAGTCGGCGCGAGACGTCAAGAGGTACCTACTTGTAGACCTATCCGCCATATTGGTTATATATGTGCTGGAGTATGTAGGTTGCGGCCGTGTACAGTATAATAGCTGCCTTCTGTAGTGGCTCCGGTCAGCATCTCACAATGTATTGAACCGAATAGCAGTGACGTATGTACAGACATGCCATTGTTACTGTTTCTATATGTTTAGAGGACTTTGATGTACGCTCACGAACAGATGGAGGGTCTCAAGAAATACATAACGATAAATAGCGTGGACGAGGAGCACACAAAACGTTCACCGCCAATCAAAAGGCAATTCCATCAGCGTCTAGGTCGCCAAGAGCCGTCAATACCGCCCGTAAGTAATTAAACTACTTCGATGATTGCCTAATTCTGTCGTTGTGTGCCGCTGTATAGTTGACTTATGTATTATGTATTTGAATTTTAAACAGTTCCGTGAACTCGTTGAACGGTGAGCGGCTTCTAGTGTGTAATTAATTCTGTTAATTTTCAACTTAGAGGAACTTTTTCAATTTGCATCATGGCACTGTGCAGCCGTGCTTATTTATGCAGTCCTCGACACAAAACTCTAATTTACGTTTAAACTCGAAATTATTTTAAAAGGGTAAAGTTGTGATTCATTATGAAGCGTTTGCATTCTTAATTATATGCAGGTGTTCGTGAGCGAGGCTGCTTTGTCTCGCGAGCGACGAGCGTGCATGGAGGCGGGAGACAAATTAGCGACGCCTCCACGGTTTGTTTGATGTAACGAAGTGTTTATGTCATTTGACTGTGTCGTGTGTCACACGTGTCTCCTTATGTAAAGCGTGACAATATGCCATAGATTATACATGTGTGTGATACAAGATCTTTAGACAAGCTAAGCAGTTCACTAAGTACATATTCAGCTCCCACTCGAGCCTATGGACGCAGCTCACGAGATAATGGTGCCACAACACGTCGCCGGTCAAATTATACGATTTGGGCCTTCGCCCCGCGCAGATGAAAGGCTTACTGAGGTTATACGCCGCCCGACCCTACCATAAAGGCTTATAGCGAAATACTTGCGGATTCTTGCGTGATGTAGCAGAAACTTAATGTACATTTTACATATTAATGACCAAAAAATCATAATATTAATAAGTTTTTGATTATAACATTTTTATACGATCGGATTAGTCTAACTAAAATAATCATTTTTACTCCATATCACGAATAACTTAATAAGTATAAAATGAAACTGTACACATAATAAAACTACCTTCAATAATTCCAGTGAATAAATAACCTTGAGGTAGTTTGTTTAAAAGTCAACTAAAAGTTGTAGCGCGCGGCCGTTTGCTACGCCGTAGCCCGTAGCTCGTAGCACGCGGCTACGCTGCTACGACAAGTTAGAGGCAGCACCGATTGTTTGCAGTCTCGATACAACGTGTTTATAACGACGTTTAAATTTTAAACACATTAGAGATGGGCGTTTTCGGTTTTTTGCGCAAACGGTTATGTAACTGATATACAGTTTTCATATCGATATCGAAAACGGTTTTCAGATATCGATATCAGTAGTACAGTTTTTAAAAGTTAACATGTTATTTAGATGAGCAAACTAACAACGAACGCGAACTAAAGCAAACGCAAACTCACACTTATAGAGGTATAGACAAATAACAGCTGTATTAAACAGTTAGTTTTGGTAACAGTTTTATGCTTTTTATGCCATCCTTACATTTACGGGATAGAACTCAAAATCGATAGAACGGACTTTAAAAAGGGGTTGTAATAATTTCTAATGTTATTTCAAATGGAGTTACTTCGTAATTATACCTTCGTATTTCTTCGTATCTCTTTTATACCAACAAAAGATAATACTTAGAAAAAAGGTAGCGCATATAGTTCCTATCGTATGTGGAGTTTTGTTCTTATTTCGTACGTTTTCGCATTGTTACGGTTTTAAGTTTTGATTCGATACAGTTTTTGTGATATCGGTTATTTTGATATTGATATCGATATGATATGATATGATATCTAAACACATATCCGATATACGTTACGTTTTGACATATCGGTCCCATCCCTAAAACACATTAGTTGTTCACTGGCAACTTCCTAAAATGAACAGCTGTTGAGTTTAACAAGCGCAGCGTGCTACGTACACAACAACTTATAAAACTACTGAAGTTTAAGAGTGAACATTTCGGTTGGCGTGTTCGCCACTCACAATTAATCTTCTTCAGCAATAAACGCCACAGAATTTGTAACGCTCCTTGGATCGTACTTGCGTAAACTTTTCTTGAGTAATGATGGCTTTTAAGGGTTCGATCGCTCTAAAAATGTGCGCCTCAGCGAGTAATTGGCGCTGTCTCGAAGCGCGTCAGAACCTAACTCTAAATACGTTAAGTGTTAAATGTTTCGCAGTGCCGTACTTCAACACTTATGATGACGATATTCCTCACAGTGAAATTGCCTTAATATTTAGTTCAAAACTTGCCTGGAAACTTTACCTAATGGAGTTAACTAGTTTCAGTATCGCTCGTTCCTAAAGTACGAATATGTATGAAACGTTGAGGATATTATCTTAGCTGAAATATTTGTGAGAGATATTCTAAAATACCACAGGTGTAATCTACTATTTTCGGTTCACTGAGTGAAATAGAACGTACCAAAAGCAGATAATATCTTAATTTCAAACAAAATTCTTAATGGTTAATATGTTTTTCCATTGCATTGATCTAACTTATTGGAATCGAAATCGACCAACACCGGTTTCTAAGGCACTTTCTTATTGCGTTAGAGGATTGTGTATGAATATGATATTCATATGAATAAGGCTTACACAATATTCTCGCTCGTTGCTCTTTACGCAGTTGTGTATTCCGACACATAACTCGGGCTTGCGCACAGATATAACAGATGTGTTTGCATACTCATGTAAAGCTGTTACTCTAACAGAATGCAAATACAGCCCTGAAAAAGACAACACAAGGAGACGTTGGCTTTAACACATACAAATGCGGAGTTCAGTGGCTGCATGAGGCAGTAGTTCCGTGGCTCGTGGCTCGAAGCTCGTGGCTTCGTTGCTCGTGGTTATATGAGTGTAATGTGTGCGCCCGGGTGTGGAGAGCATTAAAGTGGATTTAGGCGAGATACAGCCGTCGGTGATTTAGATTTATTCGCGTGTAGTTCCGACCGGCCGCGCTCAAACTACCTTAATGTGATTTCTGAACGGGATCCACATAAGTCTCGCGGCAACATGGCGGCGCGGGAAATCTACTAAATTACTTTACTACTTTCTGCACATTGTTTAACTGCTGTTTGTATGTGTGTTTGGCTAACATTTGGAGACTGTTTTTTGGTTTGCAAAGCGGTTAAAGCTGCATATAAATTGTTATTTCTACGTTTTGAGTTTGATCCATTGAATATAATTCTTACCGTGTTACTATTACGGCCTCAAGACTGATCGCCCATGACTGTCGGAGTGATCAGTAAAGGGGGACTGATCGGATTGTGTATGAATAACATAAGATAAGGTAGCGAGAAAAAGCCATAAAGAACGTGTGTTGTATTTTGAATAAGTGTCTATTTTTATAGTATTTTTGAATAGCCAATTTCTGATCTGAGTATTTGACGTAAAGTTTTATTTATTATTATATTTATTAGTCTATTGTTTTAGAAATTATTTATGTATTTTATTAGTTATGTTGTTTTTTAATATTCGAATTTAATTATTCCTTTATTTTTATTTTGTACACCTATCACTGTTGTGTCCTTTTTGAACCCAAAGGTTGACTGGTAGAGAATGCCTTGCTGCATTAAGTCCGCCTATGTATAACCATTGTACATGAAGTTTAAATAAATAAATAAATAAAGTAAAGACGTAATTATTTGCTGATATCGATTTAAGCATAATTATTCGTTACTTATTATTTTGCGTTATTGGTTAAAATTTTCTTAACAGAAATTAATGTTTGAGTTTACGCAGTCAAAGTCATATCAAAGTATGCTTATCTCATACATAAGACCATCATTTAAGTTCAATTGCATTTCACAACTAAAGGTCTATCCACACATATCAGGGCCGTGCCTGGGACGTGGCAGGGCCGGGCCCAGGTATTGAAGCTTCGTCACTGGCCCGTGCACGGCCCGTTCACAGACTTGTGTGATCAAGTTCATATAAAATGTACACACCGATATTTTTTGAGCACCTGACGGGGCCCGGTCCGCCCACGTCCCGGGCACGGCCCTGATATGTGTGAATAGACCTTAAGTCAGCTCATAAAAGCTGTCATAAGCTTTTCTCTCAAGCGTACATTTGCGTTTTTATTTAAAACTTGCGAGGAAATCGTTGTGCTTCGCTAGAGTTATATTATCTTTACAATTTATCTTTAGTCTTTAGTGACTTAATACATATAAATCAAAGTTGAAGATTGTATAGATACAAATTGCGAAGCAATGTTGGCGGCGCGGCGGTCCTATGACCGTGGCTTCGCTTTCCAAATATTATTACATTGTAGTGGCGACCAGCAATCACTGAAAGAATCTAATTTGGTCGAAGTCCGTCCATTCAACCCCGAGGCAATATTTCATAGTTGTAGTTTCCTATATTTTCAGATGAAAATTCTTTGCATAACGTTCTTAGGGAAAGAATTTAGGGGCAAATAAGTGATAGCCCTGAATAGTTTACTATCTTAAATCTTCACTCAAATATGTTTTAAATAAATCTTGTATAAACATAAATGCCTAAAATTTGTTCCAAGCATTTCAAATCCGTACCGAACTATTTGATGTAGGTACAAACAACTAAATACAACAAAACCACTGCTTTCTAGGTATAAATCTTCTTTTATTTGATCATCTTTGTCCTGTTTCATTTCAATCGGTTTCCAACTGGAGCACATAACATACAATGGAAACTTTAAGCGTATTTGTCAACAATGTGAACTGAAATAAGATTATTCGTTTTAATGTGTTTCATACCACACTGCACAGGTTCGCATCAACCTGCACTTTGTGTATAATGTTAGCTATTTCAACATTAAAGCAACAAATATGTATTCGGGTCCAAAAATAAGAACAATCGCGTTGTGTGACGCGTAATTACATTCCTTTGTGCTGTCCGTGGTTGTAGCGCTGCGCAGCCTCCGCTCCGCGCGCTCAATCAGCGCTCGCCGCTCCACTCGTTCACCGCATTGTTGCTGCCACCATTGTGCTCATACGTCGATACCAAATAAATATATCAAAGCTTAAGAACTCTCCGCCCATTCAACGTTTAATTAACAGCCCATACAAAATGCGAGCGGCCCTTTCGTCCGTAACCGAATGAAAGAAATCACTCTTTGTTTTGGTCAAAGAATGAAAATGAAATAACATTAATTTTGTATGGTAATGGATTACATTTGCACAAGTCGAACAAAGAATTAGAAAAGGTTGGTCCCAAGGTGATGATAAAGTAAAGGCTTACACCTGCCGTTTGCCGACAGCAATTAGAGTTGTAATGTAAATAGCGGGTAGAGGCAACAAGTGGGTCAACCAGGGCCGCGTGCGCCCCCCTCCCGCCCGCACCCCGCCGCGCTTCCCTTGCACCTCTCCAGTAGGTCATGAACGCTCTGTTCATGACCCATTTTATCTCAAAAATCTCCGCCGGTAACGCTAATCGAAGAGGACGCTCGTGTGCTCAACATGGAACTAGTTGCTCCGTGTTGCCGTGAGAACGCGCTACATTATCTTGCTGCTTCACTAAGCTGAAAGTAAAACGCAGATAATAAAATGCTTCAAAAACTGTATTTACACAACCCCTTTTACGACTCAATTTTACTTTTACGATTCTCTCAAATATAAACAAATTCTCAGAATGGCACTAAGTAGTCTTTTGGGTAAAAACACAAAATCTTGTCAAAATCTTTAAAAGCTGCTACATAAAAGCAATAAAATTTAAAACTCTTATAAAGGGATCCAGTCTACGATCATGATATTGACTCCATATCGCAACACTTGGTAATTGAGATGTTATAGAAATAAAGAAAGAAATGCGCCAGGCACGATGCATACCAAAAAAAGGTATTATAGATATACGATAGTGATACGGTATTATAGATAGATCATTACTTACCACATGACGAATTTGAACTTTTAGGTTTCTTTAGAAACAGTGATCATAACGGTAAATCTAATTATACCTGACCTTACTAATATTAATAGAAAGATGCTTGTTATTTGTAGACCAGGCTAGTAAATAACTACCATATTATTATTATCAGTGGAGCTATTCATTGAACGTGAAAAACGCGTCCCTTAAGCCCTTTGGGATCAGCCAATCCCAACTCGAAAAGTAAGGCGCAATTCACCATTCACTTCAATCTTAGAAATACACAGAATGGTAAAAGAAATTATGTAAATATTTCAAAAGTTATTGTGTCTTTATATTTTTTGTCTTTGTTTATGTTTCACTTATCCGCTGTGAACTTTCAAGGTCTTCAAATATAAGTCTGTCTATTTGTCCCTTTTATGTAAATAGCTTAAAATTTTGTGGAAGAAATAAAATGCGAGCTCAATTTTCCATTTGATATAATACTCCCCGCAGGCCTCAACATAGGTAAACGACTACGAAATACCGTTTACCCATGGAACCGTCGATTACCGAGGATAATATTTGATCCCATGTGATTTGATCGAATCTATTCTTCAATAAAAAGTCTTATTGCGTTATTTCGAGTATTGCGGCCGCCTAACTGTTTTTTAATGAACGGAGATCAAAATAAAACGCAGATTACGTTGGCTTTTGAACCATCTCAAATCTAACTAATGATTTTGCGTGAAACAAAGGTCGTCGGACGAATTAACATACAGCAGACAAGTGGCTCTCATTGGAAGCTCACGACAAAAGCTTGTGCAGCGTTCGGTCACGAAGCAGGCTCGGCTGGTGACTCCAATAACCCGAGGATAGAAACCGTGAGGTCAGCCGCGGCCAACACGCTCCCAGAGGAATGCGCTGCGCCAGATGCCTCGCAACTACTCTAATATTCATGAATAACAACTCTGTTGTCTTTTACCGCGTCTATGATAATATGATTTAGGCGATAAAGAGATATGTCAATCATTAGGTCAATCCTGGTCATTGAGTCACGAACATTTATAAAATTTAAAAAGCACCAAATGAAACGCTTCGCGATCGTGATTTCTAAAAATCGCTTCCGTTATTAAAAGTTGCAATCTTTCTCTGCATCCTAGAAAAAGTCACCATATACATACTTCCCATAGTAGGTAGACTCGACTGCCGACAATAGATCGAACAGTTCGATTGTGTCAGGGACTTAATTGCACTTTTCTGAGAGGGAACTGCAGTGTGATTAAGTCAATCCGAATCAAGTCCATTGATGCCAGCGCCAGGCCCCACTGTATAACAACCAAATTCCATTTGAATTCTACAGAAAATTGACCGAATGCCTTAACTAAAACCTAACCCTTTTGTGGGTGAAATTTTACGACTATGCGGGCGTGAAGCAGATGTTGAACATTCTGTTTTATTTAACTGTCAGAACTGCGTATAACGAAGAACTCTCTCCAAACTAAGTATATTACATTTTACGATAAGTATTTACTTAAAAAAATATTCGCCGTATCTTAATTATGGTATTGATATATCATAATGTATTCGGTCATAAAACTTTACATGTTTGAGATAACGGATACTCCATTCTGGGAAAGCGTTTCTAAAACTGGGTAAATTGTTATCATTTGTCGTTTATCTACAGTACTCATTTCATTCACATTAAATATAACGAGCTAAATATTATAGAGCCACTAGAGGGAGACGCCCTTACGCCCCAAGCCACCGCAGGAGACGTCCGACAAGGACCAGTCCCGAGTCGAGGGTGCGTTGTGTTCCACGCGTGACTCAAAGAGTTGTCAGCAAAACTGACGGGGTCCTCTAGGACACGGTTAGGTTTTAGTCAGTAAAATCTTCACCCAGTGCGGGAGAAGTCATTGGATGAAATGGCAACCAAAAAAAAAACAAGGTAGATCCACTAAGTGCTAAATCTGGGTGCGTGTCTCAAAATGTCTCGTAGCTACGTATAGCGGCAGGTCTCCTTCCTCCGCCAGTTCCTGCGCCCCGTGTTCGCGCCCACTTTACTGCATCCGCCAGCCGCTCGCTTTGTTGACGCTTTACTCAGTTCCTTCCACCTGCCGCAGCGCTACTCCGCTTTGAAAACAATTTCTAAAGCATTAAGAATATATCCCTATTTATAGTCTTCAGTATATTTTACGAGCAAGTTCCAATTAGCCGGGAGCCTATTAACGTAGCTCGGGTGCTTTATCAACTTATTTTATGTTTGGTATCTTCCTTACCACAGTGTACTGCATAGTACGTAGTAAGTGACCTCATTCATTCAGATCTATTTCGGTCGTAACTTGTAGTTAGTTATTGAAGAGAAAGTTTGGGATGACTTGCTAGCGAAGCAATAAAAACGCTTCGCAGTCTAGTTCGGGAGACGACAATATTGATTTTCCCCTCTCTGATGTATTTCGTTCTCCATCTGTTGCTCTCCATAAAATTTACGACGTATTACTGAGCCGTTATTTTTGTATGAAGAGTTTTATCGTCGCGCGGCGTTGCCTTCCACGACATGAGTTCTTTTTCAACACCAAGTGTTTTATCGAGTTCACTAATTCACGACATTTTTATTCTTATAATGTTCGTTATCTGCGGAGTTAAAAACGTATCTAATATTTATTTATTTTATCCACTCACAAGGCCTATGAATGATTCAATAATATATTGTATATTCAATAATATTTTGTATTTTAAGTTGTTTTTTTCTGTTGACGTTTTAAACAACTCTTGACCACCCTTGGTTGACTGTGCTTGGTTTATTGATTTGTGCATGAAGTTTTAAGTAAATATATTCCCAATTGCACTACAAGATTTACCCATAACTGAATGTTATTTTTTTTGTCCCCAGATGGTGGCGACAGACGACTCATCAAACACAGTGCCCGGACACATAGAGTCTCCGGGGACCTTCGGCAAACTGCGACAAACCCTCTCCTCCTCACTGCTCACAGCTCAGGACAAAGGTATGTACACAAAACACTACTGGAAAAGACTCCCACAAAGAAAGGTACCACTTTACACACGTAAGCACGAACCAAGGGTCCATCACAAATTGGATTTAATTAAGTTAACATTTGCTTTTGAAAGTTTCACTTTGTATGGCATACTAACATTGTAGCTCTAATAATGCGAGAAGCAAATAAATTGTTGGACTTGACGCGAAGTTACATAACTGTGGCCTAACTTGCGTAATATCGAAGTATACGCCTGATGAAGACTGTTGGATGTTAAGATTCTAGCATGGACACTTATAGAACTTAGCTTTCTAATGCAATTTGAAAAATTTTACTTTCAACTTAGGACTTTATTTTCTTAAGAAAATGGCAAAGGATTACCGAAATGAGGCATCCCAAAGATTCTTTTGTAAAATCTTTGAAAAGTGAGATGCTTCGTTTTGATAATCCTTTAACATTTTAGAGGCTCTATATTTTGTATCTATTGCGTTATTCCAAAGACTGATCCGAAAACATCCACTACGTCTAAATAGGATCGGCCATGGAATACCAAAACCAATTACCCTTTTTACTGCGCCTAAGTCGGACAAAAAGAGAACGAATTCCTAAACTTAGTTATGCGTTAAATTGATCTGACGAAACAAAAACGTATCCTTTTACAGCTTAAATCTTACTGAAACACAGGCAGTTTAAAATTATATTTTATGTAAAGAAATGGGATGTAAGAGTTTTAAAGGCTAAGAGAATATTAAAGTGCAAGGAAACTATAAAACGAATAGCTTGAGTTAGGGGGGTATTATACTATCATAATATATCTAGGACCATAGATCTATGAGTCATATATATATGATGGTGTATTAAAGACATATGAATCATACCGTCTTTGATAAAAGATTTTTGACATTATGGTGTGGCTCATAAAAAGGAAATTTAAAAAAATCTACAGAGTTTCTTTTGTCTTTGAAGTGTGATGTAGGTAGAACATCAAATCACATTGGAATAAAGTACAGCAAATATAGGAGAGACATATTTGCAAAAACAATAAATTTTTCCTGTCGTTATTCTTTTCTGATTAAATTCGATTAAACAAGACAGTTAAATTCATTCTCCGGGACTTCGTCGAGCTTCATTACCTCGGCGCTTTTCTGGTTGTCGCCACCATTGATTCTGGCTTTCAGGAGTTGCAGTGGTTTGGGAATAGTGTAGTGGGATTGTGTCGAACTATGCACCAACCATCGTTATTTTTAGATCCTTCTACAAATAGATAATGCATATCAAGGATACTGACCGAACGCCCACGTGAACTACCAGATTCAATTACTAATATAACTTGTGTAGGAAGAAAACCAGATACGGCTATTTTTAGAATTTAAATGCCATATAGAATCAGCAATTATCAGTTTTAAGACGTAAAAATTATAGCAAAGGTTTTCAAGCTTTCACTCTGAATAAACTTTGAATTACATTGGCTCACCTTAAACAGGTTTTAAGATTGATGTGCATAAAGTTAACCCAGGAGAATTCCAAGTAGGAGGTTGCTGGCAAATCAACATTCCGGTCCCGTTCTCTTTGGGCCCGAAACGTACCCACCCAGCCCTTATCTCTCATCCCGAAACAATATCCATTCATCATGTCGGCACAAATCTGTTTATCGAAGCCAACAAGGGAAAGTATCGCGAACTAGCTACAGTTTTTACAAACACCTTTTTATTATTGTACATAATGGAAATTAGATGTCTTTTATTGTGATGGATCTGTTCAGATAATGTATACACTATTGTTGATTTTTCTGTTTATTATAGTGAGTATCTAGTCAGTTATAATTTATAAGTATTAAAGACAATAATGCCATGTGAAATCGACGTTGTGTGAAAGAAAATACTGCCTTATATCATATTAGAGTGTAACTGGCACATATAAAATAACTAGTACTTGTTAACAGCAGGTAATAAATTCGTGGAAATATCCTTGTATGCTGAAGATTTTAGCGGTGTTATGTGCTTGTTCCCTAAAGCTGTAATTACCGTTATTTATGTTTACCTCACGCCCCACAAGAACGGTTAACTCAAACCCCGCCATAAATATACTATTCTCCTATAATTTTACTTGCTTCCTGTTATTTTCACACAAAAAAATAGGTTTAGGAGTTGTTATTATTAATTATTTCGGTAATTACGGCACACAATCGATTAATAGATTATTTATTCAAATTCCCTATAGAAATTTTGAACATAGAATGTGCTAACAATCGCTAAACAGAGACGAGATTTTTTAAATAAGGTTTAAGAAACTGGCCAACTATATAATCCAGTCATTTTGGCGATCAACCTCCGAATAAGATATAATAAGCTGTAAACTCATACACACCTTAATTTTAGAATTCTAAAACTTGTCTCAAAAGGCTCATAAAATCTCGTGTCTGCATCGTAAGTTATTCAATGTCAAAGGGCCCAAAAATAAGATTTTGCTTTATTTTCGGAAAGTTATGATTTTACTACAATTTGTGCTCAGATCTTTTTCATTCCTCTAGTACTGTCAGTGTAAAACACTCTATGGGGTATATTTCAGTACCGTAAACTTTCTGATTTTACCTATTTTAAGTACCCAAAATTGATAATATTGCTGTCAAAACATGGACACATACCAGAAAACGTCAATTTGAATGTTGAATTGAACGGCTCTCTTGAGCATAAAATATAATTTAACTAGCTTAAATTACCACATATTATATTGTTTTTATTTTATCTTTTTATTGTTTTTAATTTTTTTGTTTTTTATTATTTTTATTGACATTTTACTATTTTATTTGACTTTTAAACATAAACTTAAACTGACATCTTGACATTCTTTATTTTAAAATTATTTTTTCTAATTAGCTAATATTAATTAAATTTATTTATTATGTTACTCAATTGCTGTGCCCGACAAGATCTTCTAAAACGCATATGTTATGCAATAAAGTTTTGTATTTAGTACAAAAAATATTAATTTTGCTTATATCTCGAAAACTAATGAACATTAGTATATATTATTTGCATGCCCATGCGACGGTAGAATATGGAGAACTTTATTATGTAAAAAAGAACATCTATGTATCAATTACCCATGTTTGCAAACAAATAAATGATTTATGATTAGTGAATCTTATTTGGGCACAATTAAACAAAGAACAAACTGGCTTTGGGCACAAATTGCAGAAAAATCATAACTTAATGAGAATTAAGCAAGAAACTGATTTTTGGGCCCTTTGACATTGAATAACTTACGACGCAGACGAGATTTTATGAGACATTTGAGACACAACTTTTAGAACGCTAAAATAAAAGTGTTTACGAGTTTACAACTTATTATCTCACATTCCGAGGTTGACCCCTCAATTGCTCTAAAATGACTGTGCTATTAATTTAAACAAGTGCGAGTCGGACTCGCACACGAAGGGTTCCGTACCATTAAAGCAAAAAACGAAAAATAATCACGTTTGTTGTATGGGAGACCCACTTAAATATTTATTTTATTCTGCTTTATTATATTTGTTGTTATAACGGCAACAGAAATACATCATCTGTGAAAATTTCAACTGTCTAGCAAGCACGGTTCATAAGATACAGCCTGGTGACAGACGGACAGACAGACAGACGGATCGTGAAGTCTTATTAGTAATAGGGTCCCGTTTTTACCCTTTGGGTACGGAACCCTAAAAAGTAAATAAAATCCTTAACATAGTTTGTTTTCTTAATGAAAAAATGTGCGTGTTTATGTATTTCCGTGTGTGTCTAAAATTGATTGTAGTTTTGTAAACAGCAGCCTAATTGCGTAAGTGAATTCTGCAAAGCAAACAAGTTGGAACCTTCCCAAAAACGACTTTTTGTATTGCATATTACACTCTGAAACGGAAAGGTTATGCTCCTTTCATGACCAATATTTTGACGTAGAATTGATTGTAAAAGAATGAATGAAAGCAGCAGAATCGAGATAAAACTTCACTATTGATATTGTGTAATGCAAATGTCATATATCTTCAACTCCGTAGTATCTCTAAGTAGTCTGTGTTCAACTCAAAGGGGGATTTGGAAAGCTAGCGCTAGCTTTCCAAATTAGTTTCGCAATACGGAAAAAGTTGAAACAAATGATTCTGATTCTTTGAAAGAATCAACTTGTTTCCTTTGCAGAATTCACTTACGCAATTAGGCTGCAGATATTGTGATATTAGATCAACAAGTGCTGAATGATTACCAAAGTCACAATTCTAAACAAATAAAATGAAAACGATATACCTAGATGATATTTCAATGCGACTGCATTTAATTATAGTCCATGGCTTCTTTCTCATTGCACTCCAACTAACAAGTATTCAATTTTCATCGAAACTTTAGAGTTACAAACTTCGTTCAAAAGGTAGGGCTTGTGTTACGTTATAATTGACTTTCGGACAAGTTAATTGCTCTCGAGTAGACCTTGCGGGGTTATCGTAAAACTAATTAATGTACTTTGTAAAATAATACTCACTGCACAAACTGGGTAAGCTTAATGCAAGATACACTATATCTTCTCTTAAATTGATTGCAAAAAAATAACATGTCCAAAATGTTTGTTTTTTTTGCCTTTAAACATTTTGCCATAAATTCTAAAAAAACCGGCCAGGTGTGAGTTGGACTCCCGCACGAAGGGTTCCGTACTTGGTAAATTGCGGTTTACGATTTATGACGTATTAAAAAAAACTACTTACTAGATCTCGTCCAAACCAATTTTCGGTGGAAGTTTACTTGGTAATGTCATATATTTTTTTTAGTTATATCATTCTCTTATTTTAGAAGTTACAGGGCCCCCACAGGGGGGGGGGACACATTTTACCACTATGGAAGTGTCTCTCTCGCAAACTATTCCGTTTAGAAAAAAATGATATTAGAAACCTCAATATCATTTTTGAAGATCTATCCATAAATAATCCATAAGGTTTGAAGTAATTCATGTATGGGTTGAAAAAAAAAAATTTTGTGTTTCAGTTCTAAGTATGGAGAACTCCCAAAATTTATTGTTTTTTTTTTGTGTGAATATCTTAATGCGGTTCACAGAATACACCCATTTCCATTGCCATTTGGCTACGGAACCCTAAAAATGTTAATAAAATAAAAAAAAAGACTGAAAAGATGTAAACAAGAAAAAAATCATGCTGTGCAGTCGGAGGATACATATTCGCAAGTTGGCTGACCAAAACTATAAATATCCTCCGACTGCAAAGCATGATTTTCTTCTTGTTTACATCTATGCAGTCGGGTTTTTTGATTTTATTAACTTATTTATTTATATTTACAACATTTTAGTTATACTTTTTTTTCGAATTACTTTTAAATATATAAGTGGTATATATTTTTGTAATGTTCTCTAATAACCCTTCATTTTGATAGTCGATGGGTATGGAAGAAAAAAAAATTGCAATCCCCACAATATGGTACCCAAAATCCGTCATGTTCCTTTTTTTAACGTCACTTATCTAAGAACACTCGTGCAATCAAGACCTATCTAACGATGTCTTAGTTATAAAAATCAGTCTAGTGGTTTGAAATATATATAGTTAATAAAGAATATTACATACATACAAGATACGGGCGAAAAACATAACCCTTTCGTTGCAGCCGGGTAAAAAGCTTATTAGCTTACCGCACATTGTCATCCAGACCAAACGTGTATGCAGTTATGCAACAAATTTCAGTTCAATCAGTTGGGGATAACTACTTTAAAATTCTGTTGCCAGATTGACCACACAAACACATACTAAGGCAGAACTAACTAACAAGGCAAGTTAAATTATAGTAGTTTATGCAACGGTCATATAATAGGGGTTGTTAAAACACGAGTGTGATAATAGTACACACGAGTGTTTTAATACCTAATTAAATGCCGTTGCTTACACTATTTTATCTTCACTCATAAAGTTGAAATAAGACAAAAGTTGAAATGGAAAAATATGTGGTATGGCGGTAAATTAAGATTTTCATTTCGCATGACTGCGCAGCGCGCGCGTCCATAGACAATGGCACTATTTTTCTACATTATATTAATTCAATGAGCCCATACGCGCCAATAAATTAAAAAGCAAAAGTGTGCTATAAAAATTAAAAAGTTATTATATGATGCAGTTGTTTGAAAATCGAAGGCAAATGTTTTATTTTTTAATTTAGGTAAAATTAAAAAATAAAACATGTCATTGCATCATAAAACGAAAAAAAGTTACGTGTTTATACATTCTTTTTTAAATTCATATTTGAACATTACGTTGTGAGTCTATCTACGAAAAAAAAGTACGTGTTTATACAATATTTTTAAATTCATATTTAGAACATTAGGTTGTGAGTGGAGATAAAAGCTTATAATAAAACAATTTTCTCTTTATCTTATGTTTAAGTTCAAACGTGTTAAATATTTGACAGCGCTGAGAGAAGTTAGCTGTGGAATTCATGATCATTTCTTAATATTCATAGCGAAATATCGCAAGCTTCGCATCTCTCCGGGCAGGAGGCCACGCATTGTTAGCGCATTCCTGCTCGGAAGGTAGACACAAGCCGTGGACTTATTTGAATTCCCATCGTTTCATTCCAATTCAGTATTTCATAACAATGATCTGAATGTAATTTGAGTTTGAATGACGGTTTTGGAACAGTCTATATAAATCTAGTTTGGAAGTTTGTTTTAGATGAATAGTTTGGAAGTAACTTCCTAAACGAAGGATGTCTTGTTTCAGTGACGACAAAGTTGGGTCCGCGACAAGTCGCGCCGGAGCCAGCACCAGAGCCCACGCCGGCGCCGCCACCTGCTCCAGCTCCAACTGCTGCACAAATAGCTAAGACTGATCGGTATGCTTTTTTCTATAAGTCTACCAATTAAAGACTCCGGAATACAGGTGCGACGTAACACCGCAACGTTTTCATAGAAATTATTCTAAAATTGCTCTACAGATATTTCATTTTATTTACAAAAAACGCTTGGTTAGATCGTTGTCGCTTTGTCACATCGTGCCTATCTGCGCGGTATGGGAGTGGTCATGGTATAATAACACTACCATGGGAGTGGTATTGACATCTCTCCCGCGTTCTTTAGCCACCGTTTCAGATGAGGCTACAGACTGTTTTTTTTCCGAACCTCACACCTTTGTTACGATTCGCATCGTAACTTATGATACTCATTCAAGTTTCTTTTTAACCCCTGATGGAAAAAGAGGGGTGTTATAAGTTTAACTTGTGTGCCTGCGTGTTTGTGTATTTGTCTGTTGCATTATCCTAAACGGATGAACCGATTTTCATTTAGTTTTTTTTTTCAAAAGTTATGGACGTTTTACTGTTTGAATCGGGGTATTTTCGCAAGATATCGTGTCATAATTGGGTTTACTGCTTGTTTCCGAATGTCATATGTCCGATGGCTAATTCCCCGAAGTCGTCAGATCGAACGTCCGAATGGCCGAAATTCCATAGCATCGATGTACACCAATTTCGAATAGTCATTAGTTCGAGCGTCCGTTTCGCCGAAAAGCCATTGCAACGATAGTCCTATCCATCGAATGTCTATTGGTTCGACGTGCCAGTAAGACGAAAGCTTCAACCTGCTGATTAAACCCTGCTGATTTGTTTTTTATCCCATTTTATACTCCTTCTTCTAATCTTCTTGAATATTTTAAGTTAAATAGCTTTCGTCTTACTGGCACGTCGAGTCAATAGACATTTGATGGATAGGACTATCGTTGCAATGGCTTTTCGGCGAAACGGACTCTCGAACTAATGACTATTCGAAATTGTGGTACATCGATGCTATGGGATTTCGGCCATTCGGACGTTCGATCTGATGACTTCGGGGAATTAACCATCGGGCATATGACATTCGGAAACAAGCAGTAAACTCGTCATAATTACGTGTTCGATAGATTGTCGATCGAAGCGTGTCTAATACTAGATAAATTATATAGTTTAAAAAGCATAAAATAAAAAAATGTCGGGGTGTCTTAAATTTTTAAATTTTACTAGTATTAAAAAACTTAAAGAATTTTAATTTTGTTCTCATTTCATTGCTTTTCATTAGATCAGGTTTTTAATTAATTTTTCTGTTCAAAACACTACTAGATGAATAGTATTTTAATTGCCTCCCTTTATACTTCAAACAGATTTTTGAAAACTAATTTGTAGTAATACGAATTTTAAAACTAACTTGTAATAAGAAGCCAGTTCGCGAATCGTTCAGTCGCGGAACCGTTATTAAATGTATTTGATCACCTGACAAAAATGTTGATCACTTGGACTTTGTCATATTAAACTCGTTCATTGTGAAAGTAAACGTTTTGGCTTCGCTATTTGCAGCGGAGCAGTGGTGGCCCAGTGGTATCGGCCGCGACTTACAAGTCGTAGGTCGTGGGTTCGAGCCCAGACAGGCGCTTTACTTTGTGTAAAATATTTCATCACCACTGCTCTCAAAACGGTGAAGGAAAACATCGTTAGGAAACCGACGTGTTCTAGAACAAACAATTCGAAGACATGTGACATCCACCAACCCGCACTGGGCCCGCGTGGTGGATAACGGCCCATTCCCTCTCACAGAGAGGAGACCTGTGTCCCAGCAATGGGAACATTAATAGGCTGATGATGTGATGTGATGTGATTTGCAGCGCATAATATGACAAAGATCTAAGTAAGGTTTCCGTAAGTCGACTATACGAGGCCAATGAAAGGCCTGAACTGTCAACGGAGTCGACTCGCAAACTAGCTTTGTGTCCCGAAGCCATAAATGCATTAAATTCTGTCTGTGTAAAGCGAGGCCGGTAAAGCACCGTCCAGGGCGGGTGCATGCCGCGTATGCCTGAAGGCTCTGAAGCCAGGAGAAGTGTTCCATACATGCAACGGATGCCAGCACCGCGTCTGCGAGGACTGCTCATCGTACTCTAAGCCAGCCAGTGATGAAGACGCTGTAAGTATTGTTCTTTTTCTTCGTGTCGTTAGCACGACAGTAATTCAGTTTTTGTCCCAAACATTGCCACTTCGACGGCATCTTCAGTGGCAGCGCATAGGTCATAGGTAATTATCACTATACATTTCAAACGAGTTAGTCTTTTAAAGCTTAAACCACGTGTGTAGGTAATACCGCTACGTAAACATAATTTTCAACAACGGCGTGTATGTATCATTCATCCATGTCTTTAGATAGCAACATAATATGTTAGCACGTAAACTAGATGTTATATAAATAACTGGAAACCAATTATGGAACCATTGTAATAACTTATGACTACAAACTACATTTACCATGAGATCGACCCTAAAACCGCGAAAAAAACGTCTGCTCCATACATTTATGTCCAAATACAAAACTTAATTAGACAGCCTGATTTAGTTCCATTCTAAACGTTGCTCATAATTATGAAAACAATGACTCCTTAATAAGAGGTTTCAGCTATTTCAATTAAACGTAATAGCATCAGAATACAGTGCATACTTAATCAAATGCTAATGACAACTGTTCCACACCTTACTGAAAATTGGACGCTCTGAAATAGTCCCCAAGAGCCTAATAAAGACTCAATTACATTCTTCTTCGAAGCTAAATCTGGCAACCATCCAGACAACTCTAACAAGTTATTACAATTCGATTATACGATATGGATGGAGCAAAAAAGTAATAAAAGCAACGATAGTTCATACAAGGCTAATGAGACACGAAAAACTATTGGCTTGCAATATTGTGGGACTAACTAATACGATATTTTATTGGTCTTGTTTCCTTTTACTATTTTTTTGTTTGTTTTTTATCTGTTGTACTTGTATCTGGTATATTGTGATCTTTCTTTTCTGTCCAAACGATGAATTTACTGTTTAACGTAACCTTTTTCTATGGTGTATCCCATAGATAAACGGAGGATTATGTTGAACAGTTTAATTGGTCCCCAAGGTGCCTCTGGCGCTACCGTGAATCAGTGGTCCAGAAAATATCCACACAAGCTGCATCCACGGTTAGGTCTAAAACAACTTAGAAAAGATTAATCCATCGTATATGGTTTAGAACTCATGGCGATGCTCAGTATGCCGCCGCAAGGCCCAGCCGCGCCTGCCACCCGCCGCACAGGACAGCACGGACTCGTTGCTGGACGTGCCGGTGTTGGAGGCCCTGCAGCGGCGTCACTCGGAGGCCCGGCTCGGCAGCGGCGGCAGCAGCGCCGGCCTGGCCCCGCCACGCTCGCCTGAGCTGAGGCGACACTCCGACGTGTCACCAGCCTCGCTCAAAGAACTCGAGAAGGTAATGTTTATGGATGCTTTTGGAAGTTATGAAAACTTAAATACATCTCAATTTATCTTAGACGAGCTCTCACAAAAATGTAATTAATCTTGGACAATTTACTTGGGCCAACCACAAAAATGTCATTAATCTTGGACAATTTACTTGGGCCAACCACAATCCTTAATTGCTGTTGTTTAATTGCGTCAAACAAATTCTAAATGTGATTATGCAAAACAATAACATACATAATTACATAGTGATAAAATCTAATATACCTAAATCAAAACTTATATTTGAAATTGAGTTTTATAAAATCATTACAATTAGGAAAATGGAAGTGATGTGGGTTGGTTTTGGCCAAACTAAGCTCACTTATGTGAGTGGCTTGAATTGTATGTAAGCGAAGACAAAACACTAACGTTTTTGCCCTTCGCCAGACGGGGCATCGTGGGAGTTTGGGTGAGGTAAACTACAGTATTTACTTGCCCTGCCTTTTATTTATAAAACCAAACCAATCTTTATCTTGTTTCCTCCGAAATTCTTTCTTTTCACCCGCACTCCTACGCTGTCACGCACTTGTAGGTAGGACCACACTTGTAGTTAGTTTTAGGTCCAATTAAAGGCAAACTTATGTTATGAATATCCTTTTTATTATCATATATGTTATCTTGTTCTGATTTGGCGTGAATAAACAGTTTTATTCATAAAAAAATGCGAATTGTTTAGCATTTGTTAAGAAAGTGATTAGCAAAATTCTCTTCAGAGAATTTGAATTTTGTTTAAGTATACTTTTCAGATTCTAAACAGTTAAGAGATTTTTATGAATAAGTCTAATAAGTGATTTTCTTTTCATCTTTTTAATTAATATATTTCGTTGCAATTCAGCGATGTCCTCAAAAAGTAATAATATATTAGTAGTACAAATAGTATTAATATATTTACAATCATCGCTTCTGAATTTTGAAGTGTTTACAGATTTGCCCTTTGGCTCTAGACAAACTGAATTTCGACCAACACCAGGATTAATCATAATCATAATTTATTTGTTAACATAGTCGTTTATAAATACAAATCATAGCTAATAGTGCGCTATGTTATGCCAGTAGGAGGCGTACAAATATGTTGTTCAATTTTAATTTAATACAAAAAACTTAATTCTTTAAAGTAAGTTAATTCATTATGTGTCATTTCTATAGCGCTTGGCAATCCCCATACATTGTTGACATTTTTCAATCGCTTTCACGACACTTTGGTTGATACAATGTCAATTGTGTAGAGCCTTTGGACTGCTTTATAATTTCCATCAAACTTAGTTGAACAGCCGTAGTAAGATGGCAGTGGTTGATCCACCAGAGAAAAGAGAAAACAAAAGATCTGCAACTCCATTTTGTAACAACATACGAGTATTACAGACGTCAACTTCATAAAATTCTTCCGACCAGTTTCTCGAACATTTCTCAAGAATATAAATTCTAGCCTCACCTTTCCATAGAGATCTCATCCATCGCTTACAATTAGGCGAGACTGTGGATCGAGGCGAATATTTTTTTTTCATCTGTTTTGATTAAATTATTGTATTGTATATCAGGCTGGTATTCAGCAAGTTTAGGTCTGAAACAATGTTGCATAGCTTTTGTTTCCTATAATCAAGAGGCTTTTAAGTTTCATACACATTCATCGATCGACTACCGACGTGACTTACGACTTTTACTAAAGTCTATTTTTTGACGTGACGGACCGGCGACGCGACGGTGCTTTGACTGACATGTGTATATGGACTGTACACATGTCAGTCAAAGCACCGTCGCGTAAATTGTTTGGAATGTGAGTTCGTAACCACGCTGCCCGCGGCGGCAGTTAAAGGGCGGCGGCAGCGTAACACCAGCTGAGTCCCGGCGGCCCAGCACCGTGACACCGGTGCGCCGCCGCTCCGTGCGCGCGCCCCGCCAGCGCTCCTGCGACGAGGACCCGCCGCACTCGCCCTCGCACCAGGCCGCGCCGCTTGCGCCTCCCTCAATTTCCAGGAGGTATACTAATAACGCAACTTTTACAAATACTTATTTGAAACTAGTGACCACAAAGCCCCGAAAATTATTTTAGAGAAGCACCGCTTTATAAACATAACGGACTTTGTTTGTTCATGTAGTAAAATCGGGTTTCTTGAATGTATTTGTGCTAGGTGTGTACTAATTTATACTTCAATGATACACTGACTTCTTGAAATAATAGTTATAATATCTAGTTTTACAATATTTTTATCGGTGGCTAGCAGAAATTGGTTTGGGTGATTTTGTGACTTGTCTTGGGCGCGCTCCGTTGCAGAGTGAGGCGGCGAGGCGGTGCGCGTCGAGTAGAGATGTCCATGCGCCGCCGCTCGGTATCGTAGTGATGTGCATGAGGTTTGGGCGTTAACATCCTCCCGCGCCTTGAAAACTCCAGTTTCAAGAGTTATTATCATCTAATAGTGGGCAGATGCGATTGACTGCTCTGCGAACTATTCCTTTATTTGTTAGAATATCGGCTACGCGGCATGCGCCATCCGATCCAGGGAAAACAGCCTCAATCCGTCCCAGAGGCCAATTTAATGGAGGAGAAGTCTCCTGCTTAATAAGCACCAGCTGACCAGGTGACAAGTCCGGGTGGCGCTTCTGCCACTTCGTGCGCTGCTGTAGCTCGCAGACGTATTCGTGGCTCCACCGACGCCAGAAGTGCTGTCTGGCGTGTTCAATTCTAGCGTATCTGTGCAGGCAGCTGACTCTGGCGTCCTGAAGATCTGGCGCTGGCAGCGAGGTCATTGTCCTTCCAATAAGGAAGTGCCCTGGGGTAAGAGGGAACAGATCGTGAGGGTTGGAAGATAGAGGGGAAAGGGGCCGTGAGTTCAATATTGCTTCTATTTGAGCGATCAAAGTGGTGAGCTCTTCGAACGTAAAATGAGAATGTCCCACGGCCCTTTTCAAGTGGTACTTAGCAGACTTTACAGCTGCTTCATGCAGCCCACCAAAGTTTGGGGAGTATGCAGGTAGAAATTTAAATTTTATGCCTTCCTCTACAAAAGGCTCTGACATGGAGTTAGAATTAGACTGTATAAATTTACCTAATTCGCGACTGGCACCGACAAAGTTTGTCCCATTGTCGCACCATATTTCAAGGGGCTTACCCCTTCTACTGATAAAACGGCGTAAAGCCAGGATAAAAGCCTCGGTGCTGAGACCACTTACTAATTCTAGGTGTACAGCTTTAGTCTTGAAACATACAAAAACACAAAAATAACATTTAACTAGCTTAGAACCGCGGCCTTTTCTATCGCTAACTAAAAACGGCCCAGCAAAATCGGTTCCAGTGACTTCAAATGGAAAACCTGGCGTTAATCTAGGGGATGGCAAATTTCCCATTATTTGTTTGGCAACTACTCCTCTCATGCGAGTGCACAGAACACATTTTCTGAAAGTTTTTCGAGCTAGAGTCCTGCCCCTTATGGGCCAGTACCTTTCGCGGATGAGTGAGAGGAGAAGTTGTGGCCCTGCATGCAGGTGTTTTATATGATAGTAAATGAACAATAAATTTGATAAGGGATGATTAGAATCAATGATAGCAGGATGCTTCTTCTCATATTCATATGGTGAGTTTTCTAACCTGCCCCCAACCCTCATTAATCCATCATCATCAATGAATGGACTTAAACTTACAAGTGGAGCTAGTTTACATTGCGTCTTAAAATTTGGAAAGCTTTCTTGTTGTGCTATGTAAATTAACTTATTTTCTGCCCATGCTAATTCTTCAACCGTTAACATTTGCTTGTTTTGATTCTTAACATACTTAATATTATTATAGAAACGGAATATATATGCAACAATGTTTCTTAACTTACGGAAACTAGAATATTTTTTAGTATCAATTACAAAATTAGAAGTTGGTGTTTCGCTGACCCTAGTAGTGTTTACCCGAACTTCAGGTAGTGTTGTATAGGTTGCATTAGTGCTTTGACTTGGCCAATGTTCCTCACCGTCATGTATGAATGTAGGTCCCTGCCACCACAGTGACAATGAGGCCACTTCGTTTGGAAAAACACCCCGAGAGGCATTTAAAGAGAGACCTGATTCGGTTTTAGATGAAGCATTAAATACTACACGACATTTTGTCGTTTCACTCTGTTCTCTAAGAACAGGATGATGTGGCAATAGGTTTACAATGTCAGGTCGCTCTATTACAGATAAATGACCAAGACTAGCATACTCATTAATGAAGTTTACATACTGTTCCTTTATGTCAGGTTGCCTTTTGAATCTTTTTTCTAGTGAATGAAAACAATGCTTGGCTCTTGCATCAGAATTAACTAATAGTTCTGGGTTATCCCGCAAAGGCAACGTGACACAAAATCTACCGTCTTTCAGGCGGCGTGTGTGATGCACGTAGTGTTCCTCGCAGGCACGTTCCTCCAACGTGAGCTTCGGTGTATCTGGCAGCTCTTCCAGCTCCCAAAACTGCTTCAATTGGTGTCGTATAGCTTGACTGAAATTACAGCGACTTTCCTTACTTGATACATAGTCAGGACACATAACTGGCCCCACCACTAACCAACCAAACTGGGAATTTTGTAGTACAGGTTTGTTAGCATCTCCCAATTTGATCTGATTAGTAGGACAAATGACATCCCAAAAAACATCAGCTCCCAACAACAGATCTATTTGCGATGGGTTATAGAAACTAGGATCTGCAAGTGTGATATTTTTTGGTATGTTTAAGGTTGATATATCAACCTTAGAACTAGGTAAGCTACTAGTTATCTCTGGAATTACAAATGCTTTAATTTCCTTATAATAAGAATTAGTACGAGATTTAATAGTTATACTACAGCATTCTAGAGCTGAACATGTCATGTTATTGATGCCAGTTACAGATACAGAATGAATAGATTGGCCCTCAATACATAACTTAGATTTTAGAGACTCCGATATAAATGATGACTGGCTACCACAGTCCAATAGGCATCGGATCTCATGGCTTTGCTTATTGTTATTTAATGTAACAATTGCCGTTGATAGTAATACCTGGTTTTCTGAACAGGTTGATAGTGCGATTGGATTACATACGCTATTAGTAATATTAGAACTTGCTTTGCTCTCTACATTATTGGACGTAGACAAGTTACCTTTGTGTAGCAATGAATTATGCTTTCTTTTGCAAAATCTACATGGAGTAGAAGTACATTTATAAGAAAAATGTCCACTACGCAGACAATTTGAACAAATCTTATGTTTAGAAACTTCTAAATTTCTATCATCAATTGACATGCTATTGAATTTTTCACAATAATAGATTAAATGTTCCCCACCACAAATAAAACATGAGCGAGACTTAGTTTTGGTTTGGTCTTGGTTACATGCAGCAGCAACAAACATTTTATGTGGCTTTTCATTAGACCGAGATGGTTTATCGATAGACTTCAGTGGCTTTTCATTTTGAGTATGTTTGTCACCGTGGCCGTGGCCTGCACTGACCATTTCCAAAACATCTGCCCTACTTCTTAGGAACTCATAAAACTTATCTAGGGTGGGGTTTTCTGATAGACTATTTCTATATTCCTCCCATTTGGTTGACGTTAACACATCTAATTTCTGGCCAAATAGGAAAATAATCAATGTATCCCAATTTTCAGTTTTCTCATTTAAGCTAGTTAAGGCTCGCATGTGCTTCGATATGTGATCAATAAGAGCTCTGAGTGACGTTTCAGAATTCTTCATAGTAGGTACATTCACGAGTAGAGATACTAAATGGTTGTGCACTAATTGCCGTGTATTATTGTAACGATCACATATCAATTTCCATGCAACCGCATAATTACTGGATGAAATTTCTAAAGATTCTATAACCGAGGCCGCTTGGCCTGCTAACGACACTTTTAAATATTGGAATTTATTGATTTCATTTAAGCTTGTATTTCTATGGATTAATGAATTAAATGTGTCATGAAATTCTAGCCATTTGTTGTAACTTCCCTCAAACACGGGTAGCTTTATTATAGGCAATCTTACACTACTGATATTATTATCACAACTCCGAATTGAAGGGTTCCTACAATCTTGTGAATTTATGCTTTCAACAGTCTCTTGAAAATGAGGTGCGTGTCTTTCTATTAACTCTTGCGCTAAACTAATTTGACTATAGAACACGTTTTCGGTGGAATCCCTATCACAGACCCCTTCCTCCGAGGAATCCACAATCTCTATTTTATTTTGAATTATGTCGTAGTCACTGAATAACGATTCAATTTTGTTAAGTCTAAGTTTCAATTCCAAAAATTGTTGTTTAGAAATAGAATCTTCATTCTGAAGTTCAGTTAGATAATTTTTGAAACTGGTTAGTCTTCCCTTTATTGATCCCCTTTGACGCCTTAAGTCTTTTAACTCCGTGTCAGACATGATGTAGAATAGAAGTATTTAAAATGGCTTTCGCCCACCAAAGTATAGAAGTTAATAATCTTGTTAATAAATACCTGATCTCCCAGCAAACCTGATGATCATAGTACATGAACCAGCTGCAGATCGGCGTCAGTTCACTTGGTAGGTATAGGTAGGTAACGCCCACTTCGTCCAGTACAGGCACCGCTCGCCTCGTATCCCGATGCGCTCGCTGTGTAGGTAAGTATATACCTATACGTTGGTCGTTCGAGCTGGAATTGGTTACAAAATGCGGTTTTATTTGCTTGCAAAACAAAGCTAGCGTGCGATCTATGAATTTGGCGGGAATGAAATGTGCACGTGCAAAGGGTAATCAAGGAATGCAAAGTTGTTATATAGTAGAAAGGTATCAGTAGGTACCTAATTTGAAGTTCTTACGTTTAAATATGCAAAAACAGATAAAGAAACAGCGCTTGTTATAAGCTTTTCCTAGCTAAGCAGTCGAAGCCGTTACCGTGCCTTAGTTGGTAGCGGTAGCCTTTACGAGGCGACTTTAGCGACTCACTGTAGGTACTTAAATGACCCCACAACAGAAAGCTAGACACCCGCAACCCTGTCTTAGGTAAATAGCAACACACACACAATGATCGCACAAACAAAAGAAATACCGGGAAAATGGAATTTAGGTAGGTATTGAAGGAGGTAAGAAATAATAGGAAAGGAACGGGCACACCTTATATGAAGACGTCAGCGTGCTGCCAGGCCTTGGATTCCCTTCCAATTTGCTTCTACTTCGCTTGGTTTCTGGTTCCTTCGCTGGTACAATTCTTATTCTATGCTTCCCGCATAGAATTAATGTCCTGTCACGGTCGCCATAATGTTTGTTCATGTAGTAAAATCGGGTTTCTTGAATGTATTTGTGCTAGGTGTGTACTAATTTATACTTCAATGATACACTGACTTCTTGAAATAATAGTTATAATATCTAGTTTTACAATATTTTTATCGGTGGCTAGCAGAAATTGGTTTGGGTGATTTTGTGACTTGTCTTGGGCGCGCTCCGTTGCAGAGTGAGGCGGCGAGGCGGTGCGCGTCGAGTAGAGATGTCCATGCGCCGCCGCTCGGTATCGTAGTGATGTGCATGAGGTTTGGGCGTTAACAGACTTAATAATAATATCGACGCTGTTTAGCAACACTGATGTATAGTGCGCGACACGTAAGTACGCCCTAAATGTATTATCGTTCTATTGAAATTAAACGATTTAAACCGAAATAAATCCCTTTTCTACGACTTAACCGTTTACAATATACAAATTGTCAACGGTTAGGTCATAAAGAAAAGATACATTTCGGTTTAAATCGTTTAATTTCAATAGAACGATAATACATTTTGGTTCAACTTACGTGTCGCGCATTATATGACTGACTATAGAAAATTTTAATTCGGAATCTGCTATTCTTAATTTAAATTTTCCATAGAGAATTTGAATTTAGAATGTGCTTATCAGTTGCTAAACACCCCCGTGATTTAAAAAAAAAGGGTGAAAGTCCCCTAAAAAGTGTATATTTTACACAGGTATATAAGAGATGAATTTTTAGTCATGTTTAATAAATAGAAGATATAGTCCGGGCGGTACCGTTGCAGATACAAAAGCCATAGTATTCCGGCTAATATTGAAAACGATAGTTAATCTTATATGACTAGTAAGTGAACCTACCGTCTGCTACTCAAATAGCGGTGGGTGTGGGTAGTTGCGAAAGTGGTAAAATAAGAAATAAAAAAAAGTAAAAGTATACCGGCTGAAAACATCTTTCTTATATAGTTGACAGCATACTGACCTGAAAAAAAATCTTCAGCGATCTTGTAAAAAACACGTAAATTTTAAGTTATAGTACGCTGGATGAAATTTAACAAGATGATTGTTTAAATAATTAAAAGTACGAAAACAACAATCAGCCGCGTGCAGCCATGGAAAGACCGTCAGCTGACGCAGTAAAGATACAGATTATTCGAGCAATGCTCAGTATCTTTCAGGATCCAGTGACAGAACTCCCCTGGCCGTACCTAGCTGACTTCATCAGTATGATGTCAAATATTTATTAAAGAAGTTTCGCCCGGTACTATTACTTTTTTTAATTCTCGTTTTTTACCACTTTCGTAACCTCCCAAATCCACCACGGGTGAGTCAGCTAACGATTTGTTCATTTATTAGTCATTCAACATCTATTGAATAATATGGCAATCGATCGGCATAAAAATACTTCTTAAAATGCAACGCTACCTCCCGGACCAACACAATTGCGTAGCTAAAATCTTAACTGCTACGACTTCGTAGCTCGCGTAGCACTGGGTCGTAGCCGACAGCTACGGCGTAGACATTTCGTTGCTTTTAATCATAAAGTCGTTTCGGTTAGTCAAAAGCCTGAAATCTAACACCAGTCTTGCCAAGGGATATCGTATAACAGCGTTACTAGATTGTGCAGGTCAGACGTTCCATGTAAAATACTGGTATCCAGCTTAATCCGGTTAGACTGGAAGCCGACCCCAATATACTTGAGCAAAGGTGTAGCAGATTGATTGAATCATATTGATTGGATTTTTTTGAGCTTTCAAAAAATCTTTGGACAACCAAGGTTTTTATAATCCACATGAACACACACATAATATTTTTTTGTTAAGTAATTAATTTCATATGCCAATAAAACCACTTTCCTAAAAGGTCATCAGCCGTGGACGTAGTGGCCGGTGCGACATCGCGGCGTGGTTCATATCGTGTAGATGAGCCCAGTTCCACGCCCACGATAGCGCCCGGCCTCAGCGTCGACGAGGACCGACCCATCAGGCGACGGGGAAGCCAGCTGTGAGTTAATAATTTACTTTAAAAATATCTTATTGACAGAAAACGCAGGCATAGCTAGATGTAGAAGCATTAAATTTTACACGAGAATTCCTCATACCACATCGAAATTAAGTAGGATTTTGAAACTTCATTCCCTAACGAACTTCCATGCAAACTTCAATTCCCTGATGGGGCAACCTTTCTATGAAAGTTCGAAATTTTACTTATAAGTGTAGTCATCTATCAGCCATATTTGGCAGTTTTTGGATTAAGTAATGAGAACCTTGAAGATGAATTTGTTTTGACTTCCACCATAGTAGGCAGCCAAAGGCTGTTTCTCAGTCATTTGAACTAGAAATTATTTCATTTCACCTAGGCCGGACATAGCAGCACTACAGCAAAAGACGGGTGCTCTAAATGCGTTAGCAGCAATGGCATCTCGCTCAGACTCGTCATCGGAGACCTCAGTATCCGTATCAGCGGCGACCTCAGCCGCATTGGCGGCGGCCGCTCGGCAGATGTCTGTGGACGCAGAGGCCATCAAGATCGTCATACACGACGTGGACGACCGCACGCCGCGCCGCGTGTCTCTGCGCCGCGACCCCAACGATAAGGGACACCGATGTAAGTCTTCTGTTAGAATCCTAGCGAACTCGGCCAGGGCTCTAGAGAAGCACACTATGCTATGAGTAAAAAGTTTTATATGTCGATTTATCTAATTTATACACTGTGACGTTTAATTGAAAAAAGATAACAGTTCTGTAGCCTTCTTACTCTTATTAATATTATAAATGTGAAACTTTGGATGGATGTGTGTGTGGATGTATATTTGTTACTTAATCATGCCAGAACGGCTGAGCGGCTCTAGACGAAATTTGGCACAGAGATAGATTATAGTCAGGAATAGTACATAGGATACTTTTTATCACGGGAATATGTTCCGTCGGGATAATTTTCGACTTTCACGCGGACGAAGCCGCTGGCAGAAACTAGTGTTTTATAACTCGACAAAATGGAAACAGCATTTTTTTATATGTGTGGAATTTGATCATATTCATATGTTTTATTCTTTTACTTTTCCCATTTAAAAGATTGCAAACATGTTAAGTCACCGAGCAGTCTTAAAGTGAATAAAATAACATTGCACACAAGTGAGTAAAACACAGTAAAATTATTTAAAACTAGCTTCTGCCAGCGGCGTCGCCCGAGTGAATGTCGAAAATTCACCCGAGGGAACATTTTTTCAGGATAAAAAGTATCCCATGTGCTATTTCTAACTATAATCTATCTCTGTGCCAAATTTCATCCAGACCACACTTACAAACTCCTCCTTTATAATATTAGTGTGAAGTGAGATAAAACTGTGACAATAACAACCGCAATGTTTATAATTTTTCATGATTAATCTGCGTATGAATTCAACAAGCAACATTTTTATCACCACTTTCTGTTATGACGTGTGTCACATCGACCAAAAAATGTGGTTAAAGCAAAAGCGTAATCACAAAAATATAAGCTGAACAAAGGTATGTAGGGGGTTGTGGAAATGATTAATTACAGCTCGCGGTTTCGGGATGCGCGTTGTGGGCGGCAAGCCGGACGCCAGCGGACGCCGCGAGGCCGTCATCGTGTGGACCGTGCCGGGGGGGCCCGCCGACCTCGCCGGCCTCACGCAGGGAGACAAGGTCAGTGCTGACCAAACCATCACTATGTTTACGTACTTAACTATTCTAGGTTGGGATAACTAGTTGTTGCTGGTTTGATTGTTTGTAAATGTGTGTTATGACTTGAATTTAAATGTTTTAAATGCACCAACGATAAACGAAAGAAAACGAGAAATCTTAGCGTGGGGCAGTGTAGAAAAAAAACCGATTGTAAGCCGTATCCTGGTCATCCTGGTCGTCTGGTCTGGTCTGGTGGATCATTCTTAAGGGGGAAATGACGATAAAAAACAATAACATGATACATTTTATTTTACCTATAACATGCTTAACAGGTAAGCTACACAGTTGCAATTTAACTTAACTGCCGAAACTACACAATTTAATTAATGACAACGACAATTTCTAATTTCAAGTAAATACAGCTATAGTAACGTAATTTTGTTGCTTGAAATTATGATTTGTCAAAATTGATTATTTTTAAGGTTTATCGTCATTTCATATCGATACCCATCCTAATTTAATATCATCCTCATCATGTGCCTGCCCTTTTCACATGTTACTTGGGGTCGGCGCAACACGTTATCTTCTTCCATACCGTCCTGTCCACCGTCACGCTATCACTGACTCCCTTTTCATTCATATCACTCCTCACACAGTCCATCCATCTTTTCTTTGGCCTTCCTTTTCTTTCTCCATCCATCCAGATTTATATTCGTAACTCTTTTAGTAACATGCGTTTCATCCCTCCTCATCTCATTACCATACCAGGACAAAAGCTGCCGTTTAAATTTTGCTGTCACTGACGCCACTTTAAAACTTTCTCTATTAAATATAAATATCCATTGTTGTCAGCAAATCCTAAACCTGACAAGATAGCCCCATCTTGTTTGGACTCATTGGATAGGTATTCACAAACGATATAACATTTCGTTCATCAAAAGCTTGTTTTAAACACATTTTTAACCGACTTACCAAAAAGGAGGAGGTTCTATGTTCGACATTATGTTTGTTTTTTTTTTTTTTTTTTTTTTTTTTTTTTTGTGTATGTTCACGCATATCTCCGTCAATTTTGGACCGATTTTGAAAATTCTTTTTTTGTTTAAAGAGTATGTTTCGAAATTGGTCCCATTTTAATTTGGTGAAGATCTGATGAAGGACTTCGAAGATATACAACAGAACTCTTCAATAAATTACGGCAAATCTCTCGGAATTGCTGCAATCGCATGTCTGTTTATTGTTTACGCCATTTTAACATAACATCACGCCAGTACGCTCTAAAGGGGTACGCAGATCTCTCATTTCATCGGTAATACTCTAGTTTCATGATATTCGGGTAATCTATTCTGGCGTTATAGGTACCTTACTATACAACTTGTACAACAAAAAAGTGAAAAATAAAAAGCTTTTTACAAAAAAATACTACCGACTTCCAAATAAAAAGACTACAAAGTGAAAAATAACTTTATTTTTGGAAGTCGGTGTCTATAACGTAAAAAAAATGGTACCTACCAAAGACACCGACTTCCAAAAATAAAGTTATTTTTCACTTTGTAGTCTTTTTATTTGGAAGTCGGTAGTATTTTTTTGTAAAAAGCTTTTTTAGCTTTTAATTATTAGTATTCCATTTCCTTCTATTTGTTACTTAACAATGTTAGTGTTATTTTTTTTTGATATTACAATGGCCCTACATAAGCAATCAAAAATCATGAGCGTAACCTTGTTAAGTTTTTATATAAAATAAAGATTTTTTTAAAACAAGCTTTTACATAAAGAATTGCATTGTCACGAGAACCAAACGTTCGTGACAAATTGCAGTTCGGACACTAGGGAGTGGGTCAAATTTAACTTGCAAGATTTCATTACAGACATCGGGACAGGTGAAACTAAATAAAAGCTTGTAAAAAATCGTATATCGTCGCTTAAGTTCTAACACTGTGTATGTCAAAATCGCGAACTTTTCAGGCAAGCAAACAAACTGTTTAGCAGCACGTAACCACAAAATAGAACGCGCCGCCACTTACGTACTTTGTGACGTAACTCAGGTATAACAATAAAACTGAGTTACGCGCTGTGGCTATGGCAATACAGCTGAGATACGCGGTTTTGCTGTGGTTTTTCTGTGCAAGGGGGTGACCTTACGGTCACCCCCTTGCTCCTTGCTTGCCCTTTGCTTGCTTTGCTTGCTTCAGAGCTTACGCTCTTAAAGTAAGATTATTTTGAGTGTGCGAAATGGACAGATGTATCTGTCCCTTACACACACTCAAAATAACCTTACTCTAAGAGCTTATGGTGACCCCCCAACACTAACACACGCGGTGTTTTTCTTATTTTGAATAACGCCTCACCATTGTTTCAAACTCTCATGTTTGATTCGTTAAACGATGCGTCTTGAGATTCCTTATAGAACAACATACAAAATAATTTCATAAAAAAAAATACTACCGCGGTGTTAGAACTTAGCGACAATATGTCGTTATGGAGTGTTGACTTTACCATTGTATATAGGTGTTGGAGTGGGGTGGAGTTCCTCTGACGGAGCGCAGCTTCGAGGAAGTGTGTGCTGTGCTTGAGCGCGGCGGAGACAGCGTAGAGCTGCTGGTGGAGCCAGCACCACAGATGGATGAGCCGCCGTCGCAGTCCAACCAGCCCTCCGGGTTGCACCATCACGCGCTTTACGGTACATACATACTCCTTCCATATTCCACAGTTTACTAAACGGTCCACACATACCTACTCACACTATGCTTATCTCTAGACACTATTTCTACAAGTTACATATTATAGTTTTGTGCACGAAAAGAAAAGTCCGAGTAAGGCCGTCCACTGCGTTAGACGGATATCAGCGAAAGACACCCCGCGCGTGACTCTGTTTCTGGAATGTCAAAAAGCACCGATACATGGCGCGGATCGACCGTTGAAGAAACAAAAGGACGCCGTGTCTTCGCCCAGTTGTCTAACGCAACGGATGGCCTTAGTTGTGTTGCATCTTTTCTATTTTAAAACATAAAACCTGTCGGAACATTAACGAGGCGGGAAGAGTTTTTGTGAACCTACCCTTTGCGGGTTGAACAATTTAACTGCACAGTTTCAATAGTTAGCGAACGAATAATGGCATCATTTGTAAATTAGTATGTTTTCACCTAACTTTATGAACAACAAAAAAATTGGCTTATGATGATGATTATCAACAAACCGTGAAAGTCATGTTCTCCAATCGATAACGATTAAAAACATTAAAAAATGATCTACAAGTAGTAGACTAACTATGTCACTGCATAGGTAGTTTTATTAATTCGGACTGCGCAGTTAAGTTGTTCATGACGAACTGACGGATGCACACTTTTATGATAAAAGCTTTCATAAAAACACACTCCGAGAGAACATTGTACTCTTTATTGCTAATTCTGAATACAGTAGGTAACAATGTCTGAATGTATCATTGAAGAGTAAAATAATCAGAAATAACTTTTAACACCGCACCTATACACAACACTAACAATAGTTAATAACACATTAATGTAAGATAATTTCTCAACTGTACTCATTTTCTGTTCGTCTTTCCTAATATAACCTGTACATATGATTGCTATGTTAACAGCATTTTGTTCTCTACCTGTCTTGTTCCGCACCAACATTTCTCGAGCCTTCTTCTTGAGCAGTATCACGGTATATTTTACACTTTTTTGCATTTTCCTTCTTTCTAGCTTATTTTATTTTCTATTTAATTCAGTTTATCACACCTCGGTGATAGTACATGAGTCTGTGTTTTGATTCACAGAACCGGATACCGACAAATCACCATCGTCGCCGACCCGACGGAAATTGCCGAAAACACCGGTATAATACATAGGCTTTAATTGTAACAATATGTGTTGTGATTCCATAAGACATTGAGCCCCGCGCTCGCTCCTTCATAAACTCTAGTAGAGACTATCACTCGGTGCCTACTCCTCTGCGCTTCTCGGATCATTCATTACTACACGTGTCATGTGGTCTTCAAGCATTGTGTTAGAATGTTAATAGATCATCTTCTTTTATATCTACTGTGAGGACTTTAGGTTAAATACTTTCATTCATTTTTATAAGATTTCCAGCAGCTAGCGTGTTGAGAAGGTATGTTAGTATAGATAAAGATGATCCACTAACTAGAATCATGATTGAAATTCATTATTCGTTAATTGGTAACATAAGGATGAGCTTTAAAGAGACGAGCCCTAGAACGACTCAGAATGGAACAATTTGATAAACCACCGTTGTACATATTTACAGATGATTGTCAGAGTTACTTTAATGTTCATCTCTTTAACTTGTGACGGGGAGTTGATGGTGCTTCCTGGCGTAATGTTTGTACCATCGCTCGTTTCATGTGACTGAGGCCACGCGAAGAGCGATCATAGCTCTGCCGTCGGTCCAGTTCTGTCCAAACAAAATCCAAAGGCACATCGAATGTATCTTGTAAAGGAATGGTTGCCTTTTGATTTCGCTGGGTACGGGGACGCAGTGCAAGGGCTGGTCTCCACTGATCTGCTGTGATACTGTAGCACTAATCAGTCAGACATCTTCCACGTTAGTATAGTTGTAAGAGATTAGTGTTTCTATATACGATCGTAGATGTACTTTAACTTTGTTAACCTTTACTATTTAGAGAAAGGGATGCTCTGTTTGTTTACTTGAAATATTTATACACCTACATATATTTTAAACATTATTTGTTATCTATATTCGTTATACGTTACCGTTTATATAATGATTATCCTAAGTGAAATGTGTGAAAAAATGCTACCTACTTATTTTCAGATTTTTATTTTTTCTATCACCCGACCAATTTCATAATGTCGCCATCGGTGCCAGGCAGAATTAGGGAATGATCGGCAAATACACAAATATCGATGAAACATACGAATAAGTAAGTGCAGTCAGACGCTAACTACAGTTTTAGTATTCGATGGTAGATTAGGGGACTCGTCCCGGCATCGAATATCATCTATAGGATACCGTGGATGAGTAGCGCTCATTGTCTACCGACAGTACGAATAAAGACGTAGTGAAGCTAGATTCGCCGCAGCTTACAGCTTGGCCAATGACAGCAAAATTTTACATTTGTACTAATAATCACAATGGCAATGGCACAAAAAGTTCACTTCATACACCGACTGAAGAAACACCAGTGACACAGTAAGGTAGTGCAAAGAGAAGGTAGAGGCGGCGCGGACGGCGAGGACGACAGCGACAGCGGCGGCGGCGCGACACACTCCCGTTTGTACCGTCTCATATCTAGCGCATCGAGTGTCTGTTCCGAGTCTTGCTGTTGACTTAGTTTAGTGTGATGCCGCACTTGCATCGAAGGCGCTCGCAGCGACTAGAGTCTCGTTAGGAGCTTGGAGTGGTGGCAGCACGGTACACCGCACTGGAACACCTTGTCGACAGGCGCGCACCGACGCTTCTGTCATGTGGCGACGACACCTTACAGCGACACGATGTACATAACCGCTCTTACCGTGTAGTTGATTGTTACGACCCAGTACTTACAAACTCAAGTATGCATGAAGTTGCACAATGTCGATATGTGCATCTAGTAAAAAGCACCGTAAAAGACATGAAGCCTTTGTGTGTGATATAAGTATTGATTCGAATAATGTGTTTACGTTCAGCTAAATGAAATGTCTGTACAAATATAGTATTGCGTTTTGTCATTGTTATGGTGAAAATACACGTGTGTATCGTTAACGCTTAAAGTTTTAATATGTTCTTTCGTTATGATACTGTTATTGTCAATGTGAATGAATGCGCCGATGCAATTCATACCATCATGCTCTGCAATAGATACATTTCGCAACTCCAAGATACCGATGTTCACCACAGTCGTTTATTAACTCACTAAAGTAAGTCGGATTTGATTACGTGGCTGGCAACATATTTTATTATAAAAATATATATAAAAGGCATACACATAAGCCATAGAACAAATAGTGTAGAGGAAAATAAAAAGCTTTCCTAACGCTTTAGTTGAACTATCAGGATGTAATAGAACTTCTTGAACGATATCTTTTGTAAATTTTAAATTATGATTCAATATCTATAGATTTATATTCCTTCGCTAACAACTTTTACTGTAGACTTTTGTATAGACTTACCCAATCCTATAGGAAGCTTGTGCAACAAACACTATAGATAGATTTACCCTAGGCATAGCTAGGCCACAAAACAAACGAGTATCCTTAGAGAATGTCCGGGTGAACGTTTTATTTCGGCTACCGACGTAGGTACATGCAGCTTGTGAGACCGGTATCAGCATGATACAGCTTCCTGCATGGCGGATGAGAACATCCGATTTTATTCATTACTTTGTGTTTCATAGAAATGCCTCGGCCCGACGCATGTTACTATAACGTAATATTTTGAAATGGATATTACAAGTTCTGAATATATTGATGGTGATATGAATGCATTGCTATAAATCGCACAGAATGGATAACAGTCTAATGAATTTCTCTCTGGCTGATGAAGGATTGATAAATAGCTGATGGTTGCTGCATGTTACTTGATAAAGTACATTGCATTCCCCAAAGGTTTATTACTGAATTAGAGTTTGCATTTCAAATCTTGGGAAATTGTTATATTTTGTTATTTTTTTCGTTCATGCCGAAGTCACCCTTGTTTGTTTAGTAGACATGTGCGACTAAGTTGTATATACCATGTGACTTTGAAGTAAACAAATTGTATCTAAAACACATCTCAGGGTTATTGGTGTGCATGTTTTCATATTAGTTCAAAAGTTCATGGTACTTCAAAATACTGTTATTATTTTATGAAAATTATTCTGAACCAATAGCCCCACGAGTCGCATTGTTGTACAACTTACATTGCTTAGCGTGAGATTACATATTGTTGCTTTGCATGTAGGAGCAGGACCGTGCGGAGCGTGCGCGGGAGCAGCGCCCGCCGGCGCGCGCGCAGCTGCAAGTGTGGTTTGAGTGCGACCTGCGCAAGCTCATAGTTGTGCTCATCGCGGCCGATGATCTGCCGCCTCGCGACCACACGCTGGGATACGGCGACGAACCAGAAGCTTTCGCTCGAATACGGCTTTTACCATCACTGTGAGTATAATGTTCTGATAAATATTTCTTAAAAGCGTGCATTTTAAATGTTTCCTTTTCTCCAGTGAGAACTGCCCACCCGTGGAGACGGACCCAGCGTCTGCCTCTTGCAGCCCGGTGTGGAACGCCACGTTAAGCTTCGGTGGCCTAACAGCTGACACGCTGGCGGGCCGTGCTTTGGAGCTCACTCTATGGGATGCCTGCCCCGGCATTGACCCTGTTCTGATCGGAGAATGCACCGTAAGTTACCACAGCAAAGTAAACTGATCTATCTCCACACTTCGTTTAGACATGTTCTGCTAATGCACTTGTCCCCTCGGGTTGCAACGTGAATGAATCGAATCTTTTATGAAAATTTGTCTTTTTACCATAGTGTTTGCTTGTGAGTGCAGTTTGACTTATTATATTGTTATGCACTTGCAGATGGAAATCGAGAAAGCATTCGCGGAGGAGCGCGCGGTGTGGTGGACGCTGGAGGAGCGCGGGCCCCGCTCGGCCAACGCGTCGCCACGCGGTTCGCTCACTGGTGCGCGCGCTTTACGCCGCGGAGACTTCGCCTCCCAGCGTTCAGTGTCAGGTACCGAACGCGGATCCAATCCCACCTCATCCAAATATGGTCGCTGCTCACTTGTCATCTTCAATGCTATCCCTTAAGCCTGCTCCACTTTCGTTAGTAAATATTATTGCTTGGTTTTCTTACCTTCCAGAAAGACGCCAACCTGGCGAGAAGGAAGTTATCATTGTGTAGTTGTGTTGTGTATTATTGTGTAGTGAAGTTTGTACTGTCCCAAACGAATTGATTAAAGATTTAGGGCTTGCAATTAATTTTTATTGGGTTTGGGTGTGCGGTTAAACAACCGCAGAAATTTTGATATGCTGGTTTTCGACAAGGGGATTTGTAAACGGTGGACGATTTGGATAGCGACCCGCATGCACTAAGGTTAGGGAATTACACAGTACCTTGCGTTATGGGTGTCCAGCTGATTTTTGATGACGGCTTGATTAGCAGAGAGGCGAAGGAACTGGCAAACGTACTGTCTTCCCAAGAATTACACAAATGTTATTCGACATTAAACACAGTCCCGCTGTGTTTGCGTCTTTTTGAAGCGACGGTAAGACCAACAGCAGTGTGAATGAACACTGGCGGCTGGCTTTCTTCTACCCTCATTCGAATATACTGAAGAAATGCAGCTTTGTCGCTACACCCATTGTGATGGCACTGTGCGGACACACACTCATGGAATACACCTATGGATCATATTCCTAATAAGGTTACGTGCAGAAAGTATCCAATAGTAATAATCGAATTTACGTAGTAGTAAATATAGCCTTGAAAATTGAATGTTTGCTACATAATAATAATGTAATTAAATATAAGATTTGCAATTAAGTTTCGTCCTTCCGCAGAGAAAGTTTAATTTTGAAAAAGTAATATTGGATATAGTATATAGAAAAACAGCAAATAAAATACTTTCGTTTTTATTATGATGAATAGTTGGATTCTTCCCAACCAACACAACACCGGCACCACGCGCCGACACGGCACCGGCAGACACGGAACCAGTGGCATCGCGTTTAGCGGTGCTTTGTTTCTACATTCAGTGCACTTACAAGACCGCGATGATTAAAGACATGTTTAGAATAATAATTTTAGTTAGTTTTATCGCATTTGTATCATTAGCTAGCTATATAATTATCTTTTTACAATTCAATATCATTTTACGATTTTACTTGTTTCTTACTTTAATTGTCTGCCAATCAATCATATCAGTTGTCCCATTTGGGTGGGCAGGATGTACGGAACCGCGCATTATTTTACAGGCTCACGCGCCGTGCGTTCTGTGCGCTCAGCATTTTGTAATTTGTATAAGTATTTTAATGAAATAAATCAGTGTTCAACGGACATTCGCGGTGATCGGTTTTATTTCCCATAGAATCGCCATGCAGCATGCGGCATCATCATTAAGTGTAGGGATCCCCTACATCCATATAAACTGGAATCTTCGCTTGAATAATATCATGTGTATAATCGATTAAATTAAATTATATTGTATGTTTAATCGATTAAAATTTCTTCATTAATAAAGTCGATTGTTATAAGAAATCGAATCGGTACCGCATTAGTTCATCACTAAATGATAATTTTTGAGCTATCAAAATTATAGTAACAGGCTGGACGGAGAGTAAATATTCTGATCTTGAGTTATAAAACCACATTATTTATTAGTATATTAAAATTCTACATATCACGTGACCTATAACACGAACCGCCATGGCGTGAGGTCGTTTAGGCAAAAACTAGTAGTTGCCATCTGTCAGTTCAGTCTAAACAGCTATCAACAATCAAATGTTGAATGAGTGCCTGTCGTCACGACTGTTTTGTTTACGTACCTGTCACCAAAATGGCAGACAGCGTTTTGGCGGGAATAAAAAAGGTTTAAATTTTAATGTATTTTTATGGTAAGAAAGCGTGTTTTTGTTGCCGAAATATTTACTTTTGTGGATTTTTATTAGGAAATCAACATTTTGAAGTACTTTTTCAAACATAGTAGAATACCCTATTGGATCCTTGCTAGGAAGAAGGATTAGGTATTTTGAATATGATATGCTTGGGGTGCTCACTTGGGCAGTAAGATCGTTGAAATTCGCGAAGAACTAATAATTCAGCGAAGCCATAATCCGACGCTAAAATACGATAACGACGAGGTAACAATTTAAAGAATCTACACACGTTACAAATACTTTGCATGCGGGTAAATGTCTTATCTCTCTTAAAGTCATCACAATCTAAGAAGTCCGTTCACGTTTCTTATTTTACATGCCGCGATAACTTTATTTGTAAGAAATTGAAAAATTAAATTCATAATCCAAATTAATTACTATATGTTACCCATACACTATAACAACAAGTATCATTCACAAGCATCAAGTTTAATTATTATTATGTACTAGCTGACCCGGCAAACTTTGTTTTGCCATAAAAACACCCAACATTGATCTACTCTACCTACTCTACCTACCATACCCTACCTACCCTACCCTACCTACCCTACCCTACCCTACCTACCCTACCCTACCTACCCTACCCTACCTACCCTACCCTACCTACCCTACCTACCCTACCTACCCTACCTACCCTACCTACCCTACCTACCCTACCTACCCTACCTACCCTACCTACCCTACCTACCCTACCCTACCTACCCTACCCTACCTACCCTACCCTACCTACCCTACCCTACCCTACCTACCCTACCAACCCTACCAACCCTACCCCACCTACCCTACCTTACCTACCCTACCCTACCTACCCTACCCTACCTACCCTACCCTACCTACCCTACCCTACCTACCCTACCTACCCTACCCTACCCTACCCTACCTACACTACACTACCTACCCTACCCTACCTACACTACCCTACCTAAGTACCATTTTTTTTTTCTTATTTTTTTTTTCATTAGAACCTATTCCTATCAATAACAAAGGGAATAAATATAATGACCACCAAAAAAAACTTTGTGACGATAACCTCTATCACCTAAAATATATACTAATCAGCAAAAAAAATTAACCTAAACCAAATTTAGTAAATGGATCACCAAATTTCATAAGTGCTAAAACCGTAAGATATCAAATCTAGTGATTTGGTCAATGAATCAGTCCAAGAGCGAGCGAAGCGAGCTCGGGAGCTAAGGGCACCCCGACACGGACAGGTTAGGTTCGAAGGAGATGGCGGGAGCTGAAGTGAGCGAGCAAAGCGAGCGAACTCAGCTCCCGTCATCATCTTCGTGTTAGTTTACTTTAGACCCTGTATTCAGAAATAGGAGCCCCGCCCAGCGGGGCTCCGTCGACTCTGTTGCGATTCTAAATTTAATTTAGGTGATCATTTACTATTTTTGTCAGTATATTACTAGATTTGGTGGTTTGTTAAACATAAGCCAATAACAAACACAACAAAAAAAGAATTAACGAAATCGGTCCAGCCGTTCACGCGTGATGCCGTGACCAAGGGAAATAGGGATTGATTTTTATATATATAGATTTTTATAGCTGTCAGAACGGGCCTTTTATTTTTTGACAACTTTAGTGTTTAACAATATTAATGTGGCAGATAAAGTTGTAGTTGCCATTTTTGGTAAAATTTCAAATTACAGACAATCTGTTAATCTGGGGGTGGACTGACAAAATATTTTAACCAGGTAACATAACCTACAATTCTTTAATTAGATTATTAACGAGAATAATGATTTAAAGCGACGGTGTACAGACGGATTTTGGTCGGTTATATACAACTCAATAAATAGTGATATCTAGGTATAAGGCTCAAGTCTGTTTTCTTTACGAATGAATCTACGATAAGATTCTATGAATGAATGGATGTAACTTTCTATCCAATCGTACGCGGATCGATCGAAGTAACGTAATAATTAAATACCAGAGTGGTTTTATGAATAAAAAACGATAACGTTGGTTATTATGCTAAATTATTTACTTGACTCAGGTACAACGACAACGAAATAATTTAAAGAAAGTACGTTAGATAATGCGATTTAAGCGACCGAGAACAATGCGAGAAAGTACGATACTTTACGAGAAATATTCAAGATATATAATTTTACAAATACACACTGGATTATTTCAATTATAAATGCAACATGTATCCGGTTCGAAGGACCATAAACGGGTGCGCGGTTAAAAGCAACGCAGAAATTGCGATAAGCTGGTTTTCGACAGCGGGGTTCGCAAGCGGCTGTGGACGATTTGGATAGCGACCCGCTTGCACTAAGGTTAGGGAATTGCACAGTACCGTGCGTTGTGTAAGTCCTCTTAAGTAATCTTCGATGACGGCTCGATTAGCAGTCAGGCGAAGAAACTGGCAAAAATACTGCCTTCCCATGAATTACACATGTTATTCGACATTAACTTTCAAGACCTTCCGGACTTTTCAAAGCGACGGTAATGCTGGCTGTACACTCTCGCGTGAGAGCCCGAGAAAACGCTGTACATTGAGTTTTAAACAAAATACTTCATGATTGAACTCAGTACTGAGAACTTCGATCAACAGTATTGTTGATCGAATACTGAGAGCAATGTACATCATTCTCTCAACAGTAGTGTGAAAGAACACTGGCGAACGAATTGTCTTCGCTTTCTTCTACCCTCATTCGAATGTGCTGACGAGATGCACTTTCTCGCTCACACCCGTTGCGATGACACTGTGCGGGAGGGGAAGAGACACAGGAGTCGAAAACCCAGCTTATTTTTCCTCCACCCGCGCAAACACAACAACTTAACCGAAACGGCGCAAACAGAGTTGCTTTAAAAAAATAACTCGTTGGCGTCCTTTCAGATCTTCTCACCGATTGTGGAGAGACTTGTAGTCCCAGCTTTTTATGTAAAATCTATGTAAATTTGTCTATATGTAATGGTGTAATGACTTACCTTTTCATTTTCACATTTAATCTGCTTGACTTACCCTGCTTTCCCGGAGTCTGTTTGATGTTTTTAAAGACGACGTGAAATGTCTCAGTTAAGGGACGCACAGATATCACGTCTGTAACAAGATAAGTATCCGTCGATTAAAATACCCAGATGATTAGTGAGTGACAACCATTGTAAATATTTGATGTTTCAATATACTACTAGTAAATCGGTGTAAATGTAAAAACATTGATGCATGTTATAATGTTCGCCAAAATTTACTTCCCTTTTAATAATGTCTTGGATCCGCGCTTAACGTTTACCTTGACTTAGGATCCGTAGTTTTCATAACAAACGTCTTTGTTGTAAATGAGTTTGTTATTTATTTCAGATGACGTGGATTCCATCGGCGAATGTGCATCGTTGCTTCACCCGGATCACGCCTGGGTGGGAGGATCTCGCCGTGGCTCCTCGCAATCAGAAACTCTGGAAGTGGAAGTTTATCAGCTCGGCAAAGATTTCTCGCGATCTTTGCCTGGCTCGCGCCGTTCTTCATTCCAACAACAAGAGAAGGGTAATGATATCTTTTACGGGAGGAGCTCTAGTAATTTATCTGAAGTTCTTGAGCATCTTTTGTGCTTTAAATAGTAATAGATAAAAGTTAAATGAGCACTAAACTGTGTATACCTTTCTATAAAACTACAGCAATGTAAAAGAGGTGAGGTGTTTGCGCCTACGAGGTAAGCCACGTGTGTAGTATATTAGTGGCGGTTGTATAGAAGGTGGTGCTGGTGGTGAAGTGTCCCCGGCGGTGAGCGCGCGGCGCAACGAGCGGCGGCGCTCGTCGTGCGTGCGGCGCGACCCCGACGACATCCTGCGCTCGCTGCGCGCCGTCAAGGGCGAGCTGGGCCGCACGCTGTCGCTGTCCGGCTCCACGGCACGCCGTAAGTCACCAACTTTTACTTTGTTCACCTCTGCCTCACTCAAAATACTCATCTATCCCATATTATAACTATGAATGAAAGCCTTTTCGTCAATATCGAAGAGTCAACTTATAGCTTTCATTTCATATACTTACCAAGATATTTAAATTAAATCTATTCTAACCCATAATCTTTGATTTTCAGATAATATATTCAGTTTGAACATAACATTATTCATAGTGTCACTTTGTAACTGATTAGCAACAAGTATTCTCTAATCTGAGAGCAACAATATGTATCTCCTCTGTAGAATCGACCCAATCACGATTAATAAGTCCTATCTTAGATGTCTATTTACACAATCATTGTTGAACTGTTAACACCTCCCTTTCGGCTTGTTGCCTTTAAAAATCATGTGCGATAATAAGGTGAAACCGAAATATGTAAACTTGTCCAGTTCGACTCCCCCCAATAACACCACAGAAATCATTAGACAATGCGAACATTGAGGGTAGTACTGATCTGTACTGTGTTGTGCTTGTTTGGTCAGCAGCAACGGACCGTTAGCACCTCGGTAAGCGACTGCTCGTTCGTGCTCGCGCCCGCGCGTACTCCCGGCAGGGTCAGTCCGTGCGCGTGTTGTGCACGCGATCCCTTGTGACGTCCGAAGGCCGCCTGCCCCCGGCGCGCGCCGTGCCGCCGCGGCGCCGCGCGCGGAGCCCGCGCGTCCCGCTCCGCCTGCATCTGACCGGCACGCGGACGGGGCTGGCGGGCCGAGCGCGCGGCGCCGGGTGCCACGGGGCGCTCCGGGGCACGTAGTAGCATGGGTCATACATCGCTTGCGCGGCGGCCGCGCGCACGCACCGTTGAATGTGGCTGCGCCCGAAGCTTCTCATCACTTCACTGTGTCTGTACTGTTCTGTCCTGACGCATGCCCGGCCGCGGGCGATCACGCTCACTTCATCTGTCTCTGTGTTCCGTCTGTTCGGCTGCCCGTCTACGTTCATCTCGATGGCATTGTTTCGCCTAGGATGTTTGGTTTCATTACCTCTGCGAATGTCACTCATTGTTACAAAGCGCATCTATTAGATTTCTTGTAAATATAATTTATTATCCTTACTTAGGCCGTAGTTCAGTTTGACGTTTTATTCAATATCTACATTTAATTTAAATCTATCGACTAGGGAAGTAGATAGTCACTTGTGAAGCGTAGGTCGCGGTCGCGCATGACGTAGCGGTCTCTCGCGGCTCGCCGAAGCCAGCGGTGGCATGAGTTATGTTTCGGTACTCCTCCACCAATCGCAAGTTTTCCTAAAAATCAAATAAATGGCTGTTCATGACACGGAATGCTTACCATAATAAGTTGAAGAACGCTTCAGACAACTATTAGAAATTCGACTCCACTCTTGGCTGCACACGATATAACGCTTTCTCTTTCATTTATGTGTTTAGGAAAGGAAAGATTCGATTCTATGTAAACGAAAACTGTATACATTTGGCACGAAGCTGTTTGACGTGCTTATTTTATGTAAATGTTTATTTTTCATCATTTTAAGTGTTCGATTGAATGGTTTACTATCATTTTGTACTTTGGTTTTTGTTATTTTTAAATGTTTAACCAATTAGAGTAAACACTGAAATATTGCCCGCATTCCGTATGAAATGAGAAGTGGAGTTAGTGGTATATACGGGCGGTGCACACTGGGTGTGTTGGTACGTTGTGTGGTGATGCGCAGGCACGGCCACGGGGCGCAAGGGCAGCATGTGGGCGGCGGTGCCGGCGGCGGCGGCGTGCGACGCGCTGGGCGACGACGAGGACGCCGTGCCGCTGGGCCCGGGCCAGCTGCCGCCGCGCAACGCCCACCTGCCGCCGCTGCACGCCGAGATCAATATCAGCATCATCATGATCAAGGGACAACTGGAACTAGAGGTCAGTGCCACTCTAGACCTTCTATTTACGTTAGGCAAATATTTTTCATTTGACCGCCCCCCCCCCCCCCCCCCCTGTTAAATGCCTCCCCTTAATTGTTCCAGGTATCCTTTTCCACATCCACCTTGAACCAGCCCTTGCAAAAGATAATAAAATATATTATTTGAAAATGACATTAGTACCTACTGGATTTCAAATTCTTCCATGTTGTTCTGTTTCCACAATTTCAACCCAATGAATACTTAATTCGAAACACAATATCATGATTGAGGTTCAAATGAGTGTTGTAAACAACGCAGGTATCGCACGCTCGCCGCGTTTACGGTGTGAACGGTGAAGTGCCGGACTCGTACGTCAAGTGCTACCTGCGCGACGGGGACAAGTGGCTGCATAAGCGCAAAACGCGCATCGTCCGGCGAACCACAGAGCCGCACTTCAAACAGACGCTCAAGTATCAGGTACAAGTAAGAACACGTACGGGGTTTTGCCGCACTCTTTTTTAATCAGGTGTTGTATGTTATGATAGTGGTAGCAAGGCATGTCTCATCACATTATGCAGCACTTTTTATAGCAAATTCAGAAATCATTCACCCCTTAATTTTAAAGTTTTTGATATTTTGAGTAGAAGTAGTTACACAAGTTTTTCTTACCGTCTCTATAAGAGTCAGCCATCTATAGCTGAAGGTCGAGAAATTGAAAGAGTCGACTGAAATGTATATTGGGTGTTATGTAAGGTGTAGTTATATTTTGAAAACTGCTTCTGTCCATGGATATGAACAACTTTCTTCTTCTTTAAGAATTCATCCCATACTAATTTTAATCAACTTTGTATAGCACGACATTTTTTTGTTTGGTCCTTTCCATTTAAAAATATTTTTACACGTTTTCGTAACAACCTGTATATTGAGGTTCTGATCATGTCAAATGGACTGTGTTTCCATTTTAGAGAACGACATTCTTGCAAATATTTGGTATACAAACACCGTAAACGTTTAGGCAAGCGAGGCTCTGGGTCGCACGCTGGTGGTGATGCTGTGGCAGCGCTGCGGCGGCTTCGAGCACAACCTGGCGCTGGGTGGCGCCGAGATCTGCCTCGACAAGCTCACGCTGCCGCAGCGCACCTACGGCTGGTACCCGCTGTTCCCCGCCACGTCCTTCGCCAACGACGAGTCCCCCGACTGATCCAGGGAGCCGTCGCCGGAGCGCCGCGATGACAACTAGCGCTCCTCGACGGCTCCAATCCCCACATGATCGTGTTTATCTCCGCCGCGCCGTGCATATAATATATACGCCCACAATGCTGCAAGTATCGGACTGATAAATGTGCTGTAACTTTCCCGTCATTGTAAATACTGTGGTGTAGACAGATTATAATACCTGAAGATATTCTTTGCTTATTTAGTTTGCAGTCAAAATATTTAATCGGCATTTTATGAATTTGCCTTTGGGATAAAATTTAAAACCTACAAATGCTTTCATTCCAACAGAAAAAATCCTTTAGGGCAGGCCCAAAAGGATTAATACAACACCATTTTAGACTGTAGTTTAATAACAAGGAGCTTATTGTAGACAAGTGCTTCAATTTTTTAAGTGTGTATGTTATATCCAGATATGGATGTGCCTAATTACCGATTAGGCCTTTGATATAGTAATTTATTATTAGCTCAAGGGATATTGTATTTCATTTAAAAGATGACTTGCTTAAAACATAAATATTTGTAGCAGTTTTGTGTTGTTTAATAAATCTTATAAATGTGTGTCACCATATAATTCAGTAAATTCAGAATATTTAATATAGAACAACAAACTGTAGGTCTTTTCATGTGAAGTACAATAGTTTATAATAGGTTTAAGATACTTAAACTGTGCAATGTGCATGTATATCACTTCGTACCTATCACTTTCAACTCTACTCAAAACTTTCTTAGAAAGTTATATTTTGTAAAAGTTACAAAAGATTTTCTTTCTGGACTATCATCTTATTGAAATTAACTTATCGTTAGTGTCTGTGTGTAACATGTACCTATTTCTAAGAATTTAGATATTCGAACCAACACTATCTTATAGCATACGTCATCAAAATAAACCCCAACTTCGACACTTTGCCTTATATGATTAAAATACATTTCTAAAGTTATTCTAGTGTGTAAGCGCGTCTAGGTACTATTCTTCCAAGGTTGTGCTTTAAAGATTTTCCATTGTATACCCACTTAATTTACACCTGTCTATACCAACGTGGTAAAAAACATTATTTCTTCGTGTCAAAAATCTTACTCTACGAACTGTAAATAGTTATTGTGAAATTATTTTTCAAAATTTTCTACGCACAACATTTTCGTGATAGAATTTAAAGTTAATCTTTTATAATACCTAGATTGAAAACGAATGTAGGTACCTTCACTTCATACTTCAGACAAAACTTTAATATTTCCAAAGTATTGCTACATTGCGTGTTTAGAAATCATGATATAGATGTAGACCGGTAATTTCTACGTTGTAATATTCATGTGAACTGTTTAAAATAATGAGTGCGGTGCGAGGGCATGCTCCGCGCCCGACACCGCCCGCTCGAGTAGTTAGACACAAACTCATTAAATAGATATTTAAATATTCGTGAGATGAATGATATTTTGATCATCGGTGTTAGTAACAAACTACATATCCTGTAAGAGATATTTAATGTAATATATATTGTCGAAATCTGTGTTCTTCCAGTGCTATCATAGCTTAGTGGCTCACCTGACAATATTTCACTTGCTTACTTACGGCCACCGTTACGTATAAGAGTTGGGACACTGGACAGTGATGCTGTGAGCAGCACGTCACACGTAGCGTCAGCGTCATTGTGGACACGATTGCTCCAACGAGTTGACGGTGCGTCCTTTTATTTTGTTTTATCGTGGTTGTACATTTCCCAAGAGAGAGAAGTATTTATTAGAGATCTAAATATTCACTTATTAGATTAACTAAATATTAAAATACTCGAATAATAATTCAAATGCCTAAATATATATCAGGTGTTAAGTATATTTTTACACTATAATTTTTGTATTCGATTACGTTGAACAAAATATACATAATAAATTATTTATAAATGTATCAATGAAAATCTAGATATTTAATAATATAACTATCAATTCTGACAGAGTGTTAGGATCGATCTACTTACGCTTATTATCTTGATATGTTAGAGTTAACAAAGTAATATTCTTACGTAAGAGACGTATGTAAAGACATAATCTACTATGATGTGCCTCGAAGCCCCGATACCGCCGATCACGCTCCCAATGACACATATCCGCGACGAGCACACCGACCTCACCGCAACATGTGATGTGGTATCGGATATCATACTGTGTACCTTCCTCACTTTAGCTCTAATTATACCTACATATATATCGTTCCTTCCTAGAACATGATCATTTCCACATTCCGTGCCTTGATGAATGCTGAAACTGCCTAAAGCTTACACACAATCTTGACTCACTAGAGAAAACTTAAAAAATAACTATTTGGGCCTAAATATCAGACACTCGCTTAAATTAACAAATAAATTGACCATGGTTCTAATAACTATAGTTTCCAGCTTTAATCACAGGAACGGAATGGAACTCTACAAATCCTAGTACGTAACAAATATTATGTGTCAAAATATATTATTAAATAAATGTGATATGATAACAAAAGAGTTTATTATAGCGATATAAACAACCAAACGTGATGTTTTATTAAATTTCTAAAAATATACAAAGCTTTACCTACAAAACACAACTTGATTAGAGTGGTAAATTCGAAACTGCACCGGAGGGAACCTGAAGAATTTCATTTAACACCTGCTCCAACACCGCATATTCTGTTTGTAAACACCTACCATGTGTAATAATTATGTCCTTATGGATTGAGGTGTCACTGCAGGTTAAAAAGGAAACATATGAATCTAAATTATGCAAAATATTCGAAAATATTCAATGGATACTTTGGGCATTTCCAGATGGCTCCTCAGTTCAGATGTTTAGATTGAGGAGCCAATTTTACACTGACATAATTGTTCATATATTTGCATTTCGCAGATGACAGTACTGTTTCAGAGAGATACTTGTCCGGCGCAAAAACCAGCGTGGATGAAGTTTGTTCCTTGAGAGAGGCTATGGTGGAGCGAACAGATTTGACCTTAAGCCTTGTCTCCCAGTGGGGTGATGACAATCTGGTATCTTTTAACGCCACCAAAATACAGGCGTGTCTTTTTACCGCTAAAAGGAGTCGTTTCTATCAAACTCCTACTTTTCGGGGTGCTTCTGTTCCTGATCGGCTCGAGCTCCTAGTTATGAAGTTGACATCCAGTCTCAACTTCGGCGCCCCCAATGAGTACAAAGTCCAAATTGTGGGCAAAAAACTGGGCATCCTAAATAGAGTGAAGCGATACTTTATACCTGGAGTTTTTTTTTTTTTTTTTTTCTTTTTTTGTTATAGGTTCGCGCTTGACCACCATCTCACCTGATGGTAAGCGATGATGTGGTCGACGATGGATCGCGCTTGCCTAGAAGTAACCTATTCACTCTTGACTTAAAGACCCCTAGATTGTAGCTATCGGGAAACACAGACTCCCACTCCTTAGCAGTACGCATAATAAAAGTATTCTCAAAACGTTTAGTGCGTATGGGTGGGATGTCCACCATGTACCGATGGCGTAACTCTATAAAAACCGTAAGTCCAATCCTGCGTGGAGTATTGCAGCCAACTTTGGGATGGCTCAGCTAAATATAAACTTGCCGCGCTTGACTAGGTGGAACGCAGAGCTAAGAGGCTCATTGGCGACGTTGAACTAGTGGATGCCAAGCTTCACAGCTTGGCTCATCGCAGCAAAGGTTGCCTGCTTGTCGGTCTGTACTTCGGTGAGTGTGCTCAAGAACTCCAAGACCTCGTCCCACCGGCCCCCCTTCTAGCATCGGACATCTAGACGCACTGCAAGTTACCATCCTTACCTGATTGCCATTCCACCAATTCGCACAAAGCGCTTATAAACCTCTTTCATAATACGCACAGCGAATGAGTAGAACTCACTACCTGTATCTGTGTTTCCGAACTCATTCAACCCGAATCTCATCAAAGTTAGAGTGAACAGGCTTCTTCTGGGTAAGCTCACTCCATCGTCGACTCTGTCACCTAGACTAGAGTCAAGAGCAAAAAAAGTAAAAAAAAATATATTTTGCTACAAATTCCAAAAGGTTATCCATAAAATTATCTGATTATCTACCGACTAAATAAGGCATTATGTTTCCTTTTCAAACCTGAAGAGGCTCCCTCAATCCATACGCACATAAATAATTTCTTCTAATAAAAATAAACATGATACTGATAGCCGGTAATCACGTAGTAGGCATACGAACAATCAAATTAAAAGACCACGGTATTAACGTAATATGCCTTTATTAAATACACATAATTAAAATAAATACAGGTACAGATTAAGAAGCAGATACAACTATCTATACATAAGAACTAACTTATGCACACAACCGCATATCTTCGACTTCATATTGTGAGCCTCACCGCAATGGTAAAAGTCAACAAAAGAAAAAAAAACAATACACAGCTAATCTTTTATTAGCTGTGCTTGAAAGTATCACTTAAGACACACTTAAAATACTGTAATAGTGAGACAGTGAGTGAATGACTTGAATACTGCTTACTTAACCATTGGAAAAGTTGAAACCTACACTCAGAACAGGCCTTAGTGGTAGTGTGATAGTGCAACCTACAGAATAGTCAATACACATCACTGTGTAGGTACCTGGTAACCACTGGGCCAGACTATGACGGTGCTACCTAAACATGCCTGTGTCTTTGTTAGACTGCAGGTCAGGTTAACCCTCGGGACAGGCTATGATGGTCATTTAAGGCCTATCCATGTCAAGTCTGACTGTACCCGAAATCCTCAGGCCACAGTACTAGTAGTACCGTGTCCCTAAACATGATGGTAGTCGGCAGGCCCGCACCACTGCTCCACGTGGTACAACAGCGCGGCCGGCGCTCCGCCGCTACGGGAAGCACTCACCGCACGCGACCACCACTCGCGGTTTGCACAACGACCTTGTGGGATACAATTGTAACTTACAATAGGTCCATATACAAACAAACGAAACTAAAATTTGAGATCTAATAGGATAGATTCGTGATTTTTTTTATCAAGTCAAAAATACTGGGCACGTATTTTTTCCTTTTTCACATAAACAAAAAAACGACAAAACACTGCGTTGAAATTTTGCATGATGCACCTTAGTACCTACATTTTTTACCTAGTAGTGACTTCACAAGCCCCAACTCCTGAGTCACTTCTTTTATTGATTTTATACACAACAATTTTTAGGTACGTGTCCGATATCTTTTGATAATCTAACTGATGGCCAATTTTTTTTTACCCTTTTATCATCCCTATTTACTCTGTGAAAGGTACCCTCTGTAAACCTTGGTGGACAATTAAGATGCCAATTAAGGGCTGATTCTTAACAACGACGTTCTAAGGGGACCATTATTTCTAACTTTTCAAATATTTCTCTACTGTATTAACAGCCAGAAAACGAACATTCACATTTTATTTTTGTAATGCCAATCAATCCAGTTTCATAACATCTATACACAAGGTCAGGATGGTCGATGACCTTCAAACTAGAGTTGTATACCTACAAAAAAGTCACAAATAGCATTAATCCATTTTCAAGAAATCTGACATATAGCGACATTTGTATGTTAAATTCCAAATCACTGAAATAGTCATCACGTTTAATCAATATGTAACCCAAAGACTGTTTCACAATTTATCACAAAGTATTTAGGGATCGACGCGGCGTTATCGTAATAGATGTATAACATCATAGGGCCCATGTTTAATTAATGTATCATGGCGGGCGCTCGGGCGGGTTCCGTATAGCCACTTAATAAGGCTATATGTCATCAGCCCGCCCCGGGACGACTTGACGACGACGGCGATAATTAATCATAGCTTACGAAGAGAAAGGATTCGATGTATGAAGAATTACTATTTTGTCAAGGCAATGTTATGAGGATTTTGAGTCAAGTAATTATTTTTATGTCGAAGTGTTTAATCTTAAGTTTGATCATATTATGTCTTTGAGAAAATTATGGTATCTTTTTCGTTCCAGGGAAAAAGGCATTTAGTATAAAACAATCCATTCACAACCCTCATATTGACCTTGGATTGATAAGTGTTTTGTTCGCAGGGCTGACTTAACCATATTATTAAAACTTCGTTCTGGACATATGCCTCTCAACAAATTCGGATTATATCATATCTTATTTTAATGAGATGTGTTCGGAATCAATTACTGAGGTCACAAATTGGAGCTTACAAAATAAATTTATCCATACCATTATCAAACAAAATTCAACAAGTAATAAATATGGTTAAGTTCGCCTTGATGAACAGATATAGTCCAGGAAAATTAGGGGTTTCACCTCGGAATGAGAGATAGTCGGCTATAAACTTGTGTAAACCTTTATTTTGACACCCTAAAACTTGTCTCAAAACCTACGTATCGTAGGGTGTCCGCGTCTACAAATATTCCAAGGTCAAAAATCAAAAATCTTCTACAATATTTACAATACATACATATAGCATAAACCCGTAGGAAACGAGATATTTGCAATAAATGTGTAAAACATCGATTTTTTTCCCTTTGACCTTGGAATATCTGTAGACGCGGATACCCTACGATACGTAGGTTTTGAGACAAGTTTTAGGGTGTCAAAATAAAGGTTTATACAACTTTATAGCCGACTATCTCTCATTCCAAGATTCTTGCCCTAATTTGACTAATTTTCTTGGACTAATAATAATAAATATGGTTAAGTTCGTCTTGAAGAACAGATTATAATAAATATTGTTAAGTTCGCCTTGAAGAACAGAAAAAACAAAGAGGTGCTGAATCAACTTGCTTACGAACACAAATCCTTAAGTATTTCTAACAACACCCGATAAGGAATAAACAAATCGATATTACAATAAACGACCGGTAGATGTCACTGGCTTTCTGATCAAGTATAATAATAAATAAGTAGTAAACATGTCAAATGTTTGCTGTTTCTTTTCGATCATTTGATCTACATACTATATTAAAACAACTTAAAGTAAGAAAAAATAAATATTAATTGATTTTATTGAATAAAATTAGTATAAAACCTAAGTGTTTTTACCTCTAGTGTTGTTACACGCTTAAAAAAATTCACAAGTGCCTAAAATAATAATGTGGAACTAGTGATAATGAATTTTTTATCACTAGTTCCACATTATTATTTTTTCAGATTCTTTTAAAATGGAACTAGTGATTAAAAATAACATCAATAGTTCCATCATGGAACTGTTAATGGTACTAGTGGCAACGAAGCTGCAAAAACAGTTGCAGCAAAGCAGTTGTAGTTTCTAATAAAACCAAAGACTGAATAATGAATAAATGAACCTGTATCAATAGAAAAACTTACCGTTAGTGAAAGTAACGAGTCTGGATCCTAAAGGATAGCCGGTAACGACACAGCATGCTTCTGCATCGCCCACGCTTGAAGCATACAAGTCGCGACTGTCCACAGGCAATGTCTGTAAATAATATAGTAGCTTTAATCTATATATACAAAAATGAATCCAAATTTCACTTGGTCACACACCCTAACTTAAGAACGACTTTACCGATTTCATTCATCCTTTTTTTTTAGTTTTCTAATACTTTATAGAAGGTTCTTACGGAAAGAAAAATTAAGAAAAATAAGAAAGGTAGGTAGGGTAGATAGGTAAGTAAGTAGTTTCGGTTCCTGCATTGTCAAGGCGAGGAGGGGGGCTTAGTAGCCGTGGCCTGGACATTCAAAGTGAAGCGAATAGTAACCCGAGGAGGAGCCGCTCGTCAGGGCTTTTGCCGATAGGCCGACGACGTAGCAGCCAACAAGCAAGGTTGCAGTGCCGCTTGACAACAGAGGCGTCTTCACCGGGCCGCGATGTCGTATGGGAAGCATCGCAGCTGTGTGTACGAGTCCGCGGCGGGAGAGGAGTGCCAGTATTGTGGTGAGCCGCTCTCTCTACCTTCCGCGGCCTGGATGGAGTCGCACCGTCTGATGGCGGACGCCTTGGGGCCGCAGGGGAGGAGGAGTGTCGGTATAGCGTTGTCCGCTCTCCTTATCCCAAGGGGCCGAAAAAAATGTAGGTTAGTAGGTAGGGTAGAGTAGATACGGTGGGTAGTTAGGGTCAGATAGGCAGTTGACAGGAGCGAAGCCGCGGGCACAGCTATTAATCATCATCAGCCTTTTAATGTTCCCACTGCTGGGACACAGGCATCCTCTGTGAGAGAGGTAATAGGCATTAATCCACCACGCAGGCGGATTGGAGAGTGTCACGTCTTCGAATTTTTGGTTCTAGGACATGCCGGTTTCTTCACGGTGTTTTCCTTCACCGTTTTAAGAGCAGTGGTGATGAAATAATTCACACAAAATAAAGCGCCTGCCTGGGTTCGAACTCACAACCTACGATAAGTAAGTCGGGACCGTTACCACTGGGCCACCCCTGTTCTCTAGCTAGTAATGAGATAAATATTTTAAACGTAGCAACCTAACATTAGATTTCAGAAAGCTCTAGGCAAATTCAGTAACGGTGTCAAGACGAAAGCTCCGTGACCTCTTAAAAAGACCCCTTAAATAAAATATTTTAACTTAAAACACAAAATTTATAGCTTGCAATTAGTAACTCTGTCTACCAAAACGATGAGACGTAATCTGTCCACAATTAAGTTAACAAAAGACCAATTAGATTTACATCTTAAATCGATTTAATACTCCTAAAGTCAAGAGACATAAAACTTTCGTTGTCGGGAAACTCGTTATTAAAAGCTTAAAGTTTTAGTAATCCCGCGGCCCTCACGAGCTCCTTGATCCGGAAACTCTCATTACGATCTAAATAATTTACGTGAAGTCTCAAGTTCACAAAGTTATTTCGAAAATGAAGATGACTGCGAGGCAAATGGAGCAGGAATATGAGAAACGGTTTGTTAGAATGTTTGGAAAAGTTGGAACATTTTCAAATTACGACAATTTATATTGTGTAACAATTTCTGTTACATATCAAATATGTATTCTTACTCGTTCGTACATGTGAAACATTTAGAAGCAGATGAGTTCCGAAATGATCGAAGGATCAATCGGACGTATACACGTAAGCTGTAATTGCTGAACAGCAGTTTTTTTTTACTTTTTGTGATTCAAAATTGCCGCTTAATGCCATAATTGCATTAACAATTTGACTTTGACTCAGTGAAATGTTATACACAACTTATTAAATTATTAATATAGGCTATCATCATATCTATGCCATACCAGGTAAGGTTGTCTCTATGGTTTATCTATATATATAATAAAAAAGGTAATTAAAAAAATTAAAAAAACCCGACTGCTTAAAAAGCAAACTAAAAAGACGTAAACAAAAATAAAATCATGCTGTGCAGTCGGAGGATACATATTCGCGAGTTGGCGGACCAAAACCAGATGATCGCCTCTTAAAATCATTTATTTTGATACCCCACACGATGGGTTTGGAAGAAAAAAGATTTTTTTTACCCCACAAAATGGCGCCCAAAATCCGCCATTTTTGTTTTTTCTAATTTTAATGTAGCCAGTGACACTCGCAGGATTAAGACGAATCGATTCACATTACCCTCCTTCGGCAATCGGGTAAAAATGAATCCCTATTTCCCTTGGTCAACGGCATCACACGTGAATGGCTGGACCGATTTCGTTAATTCTTTTTTTGTTGTGTTTGTTATTGTTAGGAGAAGGTTCTTATGAAAAAAAAAATAAGAAAAAAAATTGGCACCTTACCTACATAGGTAGGGTAGGGTAGGTAGGATAGGGTAGGTAGGGTAGGTAGGATAGGGTAGGTAGGGTAGGGTAGGTAGGGTAGGGTAGGTAGGGTAGGGTAGGTAGGGTAGGTTACGTAAGGTTAGGCTACCTACAAGGTAGATGAATGTTTGGTGTTTTTATGGCATAACAAAGTTTGCCGGGTAAGCTAGTCTCCAATAAAAATAGAATAGTACAAACATTTTCTTAATGTCCCTCGGCAAACTTCGTGTTTCGTCGGTCGTCGGATTTCTATCAGTTGCCCTTTGCACTTGGTGCAGACCGGACGCTCTCAATCAACTTGGAAGTATATAGAGTTGTTTATACTCTTTTAACAAAAATGTAATTTATTTAAAAAATTTGAGGTAAGCTGCTATTTTTACAGCTCTATATATTTCACACGGAAAACAAAACTAAACAACAATAAAGTACTTAGTTCTGAATTAAAATTATTATACACGATAAATCTAATAATTGATGGACATGGAAATTAGCATTCGTCTGTATTCGGAAATGCGATGATTGCCGAGGAACAGGAAGAAAACAGTTGTATAGTCATCGGCACGTAACTTGGCAAGGTTTTGGCATAGTGGGGGTAAGTTCGCGCATCGTACACTTATTGCCACAAAAAAGTGGTCACTTTTATTTCTTGTAATTTTTCAATGGTTATGGCAATCATTTATTTTTAATCATGTATGTTAAGAAGAAAGTTAAATTAAGGAGAGGAATTTGTGAAGTTTATTAGGAGTTATAAATAAAAAATATAAAGTTAAAAGTTACAAAAATTATTCGAAAAAGATATTAATTTTAATATTGATTTTTAAATTAAAACAGTAACAATCGTAACAAAAACTAAATTTAAAACAATTACAACTACTCCTAACAAAAACTCAACAAAAAAAAGGGGTACAACCATAGATATATAAATAAGAGGAGATATGCCCGGTAGGCGAAAATATATCGGAACCCTGTGTCTGCAGTTTGCCCCTACCACACGGCAACTACTACACATGCAGTTCAGTAAAGGCAATAGATACGCAGTCGCGCACACACCCGCATTTCTTAAATCAGAACGTACTACACAATCAATTATAAACCTTATCGCATCAAACACAGCGTTTATTTACCATGCACCGTACAACTTACCCACACAACAACATTGAGCGCTTTCGTTGTACTGTGCAAAAGCAATTTATTTTACATATACGCTAGTGATTGACTAAATCGGAATTTTATCGATATTTCCATTTATTATTGAACAAATTTTTTTTTGGAGTCCTGAAAATAAAATAAATAAAAAATAGCATGTTCAGAAAATATTATAATAAAAATAAACAATATGTAGCCTAAAAAATTGTATTAAGTAAATCAAATAATTCAAAAAATCAAAAATCCAGTTACGTTGGTTTATGACTGTTAGTTATCTGCTATGCTATCTGCTATGGCGTTTACTCACTGACCTGTAAAGTGTAGGTATTTGTGCAGCACTTGACGTTTTGAAACTACTGGGGTGGCATTTTTAGTCAAAAAGTGTAATCTTTAATTCATATATTTTTCCATGACTGCTTTGGTAAGAAATATTATGTGATTATTAATCGGGGATTGCTCAAATTGGTGAAACTTAATATTATCAAAGAGATCAAAACCTATGAAATGTGGCAAAGCCTTTGCCATGAGTTCCTGTTTGATATTTTTAGTTTTAACTCTTAATTTATCGTCGGCGAGACAAGCTGTTTTTATGATAATTTCCATTCTCTTACAAATCATGACGACATCAGGAGATGGGTATATAAGTCCGCCTTTGTCCTTATATATATATCACTAATATATTATGTGAACCATGCCGATTACTATAATGCATTCGAAGCTTTGTCGGAAGTAACATACAAAGACCATAAATAAGTAAGGAAATAGCAAGAGGATAAAGCATAATATAGGTACAATAATTCAAAACACAATCCACCGATTATAAACCTAAAATTTTATTAACTTACTTTACGAAAGTTGGTTACGCATTTCTCTACTACGCTGTAAAATAATCAAAATAAGTAATACACATTATTTCACATCGATCTTCCAATCGGGTTAAAACGGTTGACAAATTGAAAAATAAACTATAGTAGCAATATATCATTCGTCAATCGACAACAATTGTTGTCGATAGCCTACGTTAGTGGATCTGCACAAGCACATCACTAACTCAACGCAAGAAGCAGCGGCCGTACTACGCGATGCGTCCGCTTAATAAAGTATCGTTTTGTGATTTTTACATTGCTTGTCCAGTCACTTAGCGACAAACTTAGGTAGTGTTTAAGAAGCAATGTATTTAACGCAAAAATTGTACAGTCGTTGTGATATTTGAAAACAAAATAACATAGTACAAGCAAGAAATATTTTACGATTTGTTGTTTTTTATGATTTTAAAGGCAAATATAGAAAAATACTTGTACTTACATATGGTAAGTGATTCAATGATTTTTAAAGTTTTGGTTTAGGCTTCGGTTTTTACAAGAAACCACTGAACAACACGGCATTCTTATAATTTGTCACGATCACGGTCGAAAGCGCACTAGTTCGCGGAGACGGCCATTTGTCTGTGATATGGTCAGTCAGTACATGTCGCGCGGACACGGACACGCCCCCTTGCCACTTCTCCTGTATTTAATATTTCTATGGGTACAACTTTCGTGCAGGCAATTGTAATCGGGAGCGAAAGGAAAGAGGACGCGGTGCGGGAGGCAAGGGTCGACTGAGCCGCCAATCGCGCGCTCGAATCGGCGCGACCTTGTACCCCGCGTCCCGCTTCACTACCAAGGAGACCTAAAAAACGACTTCTGCGCATCTAACGACTCTTGCCAAGTTACGTGCCGATGACTATACTGTACTTGCCTGTTCGACAGCTTGGTCCATAGAGACAGCGAGCACCCACTCTCGTGCGTCTTCCAGAGCCGCGCCGCGCACACAGCCGCTCTCTAGCAACAGCGGTGTGCGGCTCCAGTCTGTGCACTCTAGCGTTGCAGAAACAAGCATCATTTTTAAATCAAATCTAATTTTTTGGGCTCGATACGTTGCTTAGAAATAGGCTGACTGATGGAACAGTTAGAAACAAATTCTGTGATTTGTTACTGACTGCCTTAAAATCATGAACAAATGTTAATTTCACCTTGGTACAAGGACTTATTAAATTAAGTGTAGCTAAAATGTAAAAAAAAAATAAACAAATTTAAGTTGCAATACCAAAGTCAGTATAATCCAGCAGATGCGCAGAGTCATCATCAGCCGCTTCAGCGAGATCCAGACAGCGGTTGAGCAACACGAACGCCTCGCGCGCACCACTCGCTCCCTCCGCACGCACTGCCATACCGCATGCGTAATACGCTGGACATAGTAAAATTACATACACAATTACGTACATTATTTGCAAAAACGTGAAATTTATGTGCCGAACACCGAGCCTACGCGCTACGATGCTTAGACCGACCGCTACATGCGTAGTTTATGTGCTACGACGAGTAACACAAGCGCTAAAGACGTAGTCTATGTGCTACTTACAACCTCAACAACGCGTTGCGCAAGCCCTACGATACGTAATCTATGTGCTACGACACGTAGTAAATTTGATACGATGCCTACTCAAAGTGCTACGAAGCAGAGTCGTTTGGGTACGTTAACTAGACGAATAGATCAACCGCTATGTTGCGTTCTGTATGTGGTAAGACCATCGACTAGACGCCTAATGCTTGATCTAATACATCAAACCAATTCTGTCAACTAGCTGAGGTATGAGGCACGGGGGTACTGCGCTCTGATTGGTCCCTCACCAAGGTCATGCGCCTCATTAAGGGTGGGACAGGTTTAGATAAAACCAGGTAGGTATCGGTATTTTATAAAAAGTATTTGTACTTATTTTTATTTTATTAAAATTACCTTCTTTATTATTAATTATACGGCGTTTTAACATTTTAGTAATAAAATAAAATGTTAAAACTAAAAACAAATATCAAAATTCTTAAGGAAACATACTTTTTCGGTTGTTGGTTCTTAAATATAGTAATATTAAATATTAGTTAAAAACGTAATCAAAACATCGTTTCACAATTAATAAACGTTTTAATGTAATGTCTTTATTTGTAAGGTTTCTAGTTCTATCGATAACAGATTTGGTCATAGGATATGGTGCATCACTAGTTCTATTTACGAAATTATAGAGGAGAAGAGATAGCGAAAAAATTACTTTAAAAAGAAAGAGACGCAAACATGCGGTGGGCGTTTTCACCTACAAACTTGACCAGTATAATATGAACTCCGACAAATAATATCAGAAAATAAATAATTATGTTTATGTAACTATTAACTTATCAATGAAATGTTATGCCATTTTTCCGGAAACTTGAAGTCTGGATGTTGTTACCATACCAACGTATTGTTCAAGAGGCCATTATAATATTTATGAAATATTTTTTTTTGTTGACGGACGCGGAAGTGTTTACGTCTCACAGAAGTGGTCGCTACTAATTCGAAATTGTCAAGTGGCAACCTTTATTACCTGTATATGATCTTTTAGTCATATGTGTTGACAGACATCGCTCGCCTGTTATTAGGCGTCTAGGGGCTGTGTGGTCGCTGCGTAAGACGCGTCCCCCAAGTGCTATGATGTGTAATGTATTTGCTACGAAGCATATAATATGTGTTAAGATGCATACTCTTAATTGCACGACTGTTGAATGAATGCTTTACGTCGCGTAGCAATAAAATATAATTGATTGTTATGTACTAACCAACATCTGCTACAATGATGTCCGTGTATCGGGGTAGCGCTCTTGCTGCTTTCGATGCTATTTGAGGCACGTGAAGTGCCATCAATAACGTGATTGCCTGCAACAAACAAAAGCACATTATTTTAATGGCATTTACGCCAGAACTATAATAACTTTATGATTGTTGAAAAATGTGTAAAACACAACTTTTAAAATTAGCTCATTCCTCAGCGATAATACAATCAAAATTACCTGCAAGGCTCTATCATCAGCATTAGAAGTCACCATGACAGTTGCAGCATCCTTCAAAGCTGAGACAGACTTAGGCGCAGTGGACACTCTGACCAGCAGCTCACTGCACACTGCCTTAGCGAGAGGCGCGTCATTGCCTAATAAAGAATCTATGTATCAAACTCACCTGCAAGGCTCTATCGTCGGCATTGGATATCACCATGACAGTCGCAGCATCCTTCAAAGCTGAGACTGACTTAGGCGCAGTGGACACTCTGACCAGCAACTCACTGCACACTGCCTTAGCGAGAGGCGCGTCATTGCCTAATAAAGAATCTATGTATCAAACTCACCTGCAAGGCTCTATCGTCGGCATTGGATATCACCATGACAGTCGCAGCATCCTTCAAAGCTGAGACTGACTTAGGCGCAGTGGACACTCTGACCAGCAACTCACTGCACACTGCCTTAGCGAGAGGCGCGTCATTGCCTAATAAAGAATCTATGTATCAAACTCACCTGCAAGGCTCTATCGTCGGCATTGGATATCACCATGACAGTCGCAGCATCCTTCAAAGCTGAGACTGACTTAGGCGCAGTGGACACTCTGACCAGCAACTCACTGCACACTGCCTTAGCGAGAGGCGCGTCATTGCCTAATAAAGAATCTATGTATCAAACTCACCTGCAAGGCTCTATCGTCGGCATTGGATATCACCATGACAGTCGCAGCATCCTTCAAAGCTGAGACTGACTTAGGCGCAGTGGACACTCTGACCAGCAACTCACTGCACACTGCCTTAGCGAGAGGCGCGTCATTGCCTAATAAAGAATCTATGTATCAAACTCACCTGCAAGGCTCTATCGTCGGCATTGGATATCACCATGACAGTCGCAGCATCCTTCAAAGCTGAGACTGACTTAGGCGCAGTGGACACTCTGACCAGCAACTCACTGCACACTGCCTTAGCGAGAGGCGCGTCATTGCCTAATAAAGAATCTATGTATCAAACTCACCTGCAAGGCTCTATCGTCGGCATTGGATATCACCATGACAGTCGCAGCATCCTTCAAAGCTGAGACTGACTTAGGCGCAGTGGACACTCTGACCAGCAACTCACTGCACACTGCCTTAGCGAGAGGCGCGTCATTGCCTAATAAAGAATCTATGTATCAAACTCACCTGCAAGGCTCTATCGTCGGCATTGGATATCACCATGACAGTCGCAGCATCCTTCAAAGCTGAGACTGACTTAGGCGCAGTGGACACTCTGACCAGCAACTCACTGCACACTGCCTTAGCGAGAGGCGCGTCATTGCCTAATAAAGAATCTATGTATCAAACTCACCTGCAAGGCTCTATCGTCGGCATTGGATATCACCATGACAGTCGCAGCATCCTTCAAAGCTGAGACTGACTTAGGCGCAGTGGACACTCTGACCAGCAACTCACTGCACACTGCCTTAGCGAGAGGCGCGTCATTGCCTAATAAAGAATCTATGTATCAAACTCACCTGCAAGGCTCTATCGTCGGCATTGGATTGTAGGGATAGGTGTAAAATAAAAGTAAATTGATGTATAATACTGGTATTTATTAGCAAACCATTCAATATATAGACTTAGGCTACTTACACGTACATTCATAGACATAGTTCTATGACACCCACACTACACCTCCCACATAATACAAAAAAAAAAACGTATGTTTTTTTTTTTATTTACTTACTCTAATGTTATAAACTAGGTATACAGACACTATAAAAGAATATCCACTAGGTACAATATAACTTAGTTCTATTCTTATGCACTACATCAATGTTACCTTTTCTTATTATTTCTACGTTCGGTGCTAAGTCCCTTACAACTACATAGGGTCCAGAATAAATTGGACTGAATTTGTTTCCGGTTTCTTTTTTTACAAGGATTTGGTCGTTTGGTTTATAAGTGATAGGTCTCATATTGGAATCGTACTGTTGCTTGCGCATTGTTTTTTGTTGTATCAAGTTATTTCGTGCTTCAGACTGTGACACCTGTAATCTATATTTCAATTCAAGCGGGTAACTCTCATGATTATAAAGCGGTTCATTTGACTTTGATAAATTATTAGGCAAATTACATTTCTTCCCATAGACCAATTCAAATGGAGTGTGGTTTGTTGCACTATGCACCGAAGTGTTATAAGAGAAGCACCAATAGGGTAACCATGAACTCCATGTTTCAGGATGATTATCCGTCTGGATTCTCAAGAATGCTCCTAGGTGTTTATGAGCATTCTCCAACGCACCTATACTTTCATGATGGTATGCCGTGGAGTTAAGCTTTTTTATATCTAGTAATTTACATACCTCCGTCATTGTTGCGCTGATAAACTCTGCTCCTCGATCGGTCGCTATAGTGTTTGGAACACCATATTTTAGGATAACATTTTCTACAAAGGCTTTTGCAACCTCTTCTGATTTTTTAGAAACAAGTGGACAAGCGATAATATACTTGGATAATTCACACTGTGTGGTTAAAATATATGAAAAATTATACCTATCCTTATCTAAGGGTCCTACTATATCTAAATATACCTTCTGAAAAGCTGTATGAGCAGTAGTCGTCACTACCATCGGCTCTTTATTGTATACGCTATGTTTTTGAGTCTGGCATTTATGACATTTCTTGACAAAATCATGGACATCTCGTTCCATGCTAGGCCAGAAATAATATTTACGAATGTTATTTAACATCCGTCTTATACCCGCGTGGCCACTCGTGGGTAATAAATGAAAGTCGTTAATTATGACTCTTCTGTCATCTTTGTCATCTACTCTTTCTACGTCTTTTAATACACATAAGCTTGGTCCGGACCATTTTGCATCTTTCTTTATCTCGGATATCAACTTCTCAATAAAATAATTATTTGTGCCATTTTTAATTAAATATATCTCTTTTATATCATTAATATTACAATATTCCCTCAACTCCCTCGCAAATGCGGCTGGCGTCATCTGCGATCGGGATGCTGGGTTTATAAACAATGTCATCCGAGACGGCACATACCACAATGTATTCTGACTACTTAACTTTACATTATTATTTTCGTCTCTTAATTTAGCCCAATTATTGCTATCTATAAATCTTATCTCAACAGAGTCCTTCGGTTTACTATGAGTTTCCACAACTTTTGGTTGATCAGGCCAAATGTCAGTGTTAACCATATCCTCCAAAGAACTGCTCTCCAATAACTTCCGCCTTTGTCCTCTAGTCATAATGTTTACAACACACTCATGCATTTCTTTCAGTTCCTTCGATGACACACATACTCTCGACAATGCGTCTGCAGCCACATTACTTTTACCTGGCACATATTCGATATCAAAATCGTACTCATCCAAAACCAATCTAAACTTTAATAATCTACTAGAAGGATCCTTTAAATTGAATAAATAAATCAGAGGTTTATGGTCTGTATAAATCTTAAATTTGCGACCATACAAATATGGACGAAAATGTTTAATACTCCACACTATAGCCAATAATTCTTTTTCTATAGTGGGATAGTTTCGTTCAGCTTTATTTAAACTTCTGCTTGCATAAGCAATTGGCCGTCCATCCTGATTAGACAATACGGCGCCTAACGCGTATCCTGATGAATCTGTTTGTAGGTTGAATATATTGTCACTAGAAAAACATGGGTATTGCAAAACTGGGGCGGATATCAAACGCTGCTTTAATGCATCAAAGCTAACTTGGCAGTCTTTATCCCATTTAAATGTTACATTTTTCCTACTCAAATTATTCAAGGGGTAAACTATATCTGCGAAATTTTTAATAAATTTTCTATAGTAATTGGCAAACGCTACGAAGCGTTTTACCTCATCTGCCGTTTTTGGAATGGGATAATTTTGCATAACACTAATTTTGTCTGGGTCTGGTAAAACACCGTTGCCAGAGACAACATGACCTAAATATAACATAGTTTTTTTCAAAAATACACACTTGGACGGATTCAATTTAAGATTCACTTTCCGAAGTCTTTCAAAAACGTCAATTAAATTTTTATTATGTTGACTGAGACAACTTCCATACACAATTAAATCGTCTTGATAGACGAGGCACTTTTCAAAATTAAGACCTGCCATTGCCATTGTCATCATCCTTGAAAATGAACTAGGACTTGTTTTAAGCCCCATGGGCATCCTAGTCATTTGATATTGCCCGGAGCTAAAGGCTGTATATTTCCTACTATTGGGGTCTAAACCTACATTATAATATGCTTGATGCAGATCTAAGTGTGAGAAGTAGATGCATCCCGATAACGAGTCTAAAATTTCTGTAATGTTAGGAAGAGGGAAGTTATCATTTTCAATATTATTATTCAGTTTGCGGTAGTCTATAACTAATCTCCACCTCTTTTGTCCATTTGCGTCTAATTTCTTGGGTACCAGCAAAATTGGACTAGACCAATCACTTACGCATGGCTCTATAATGCCGTCAGCTAACATATTTTGGAGTTGTTTATGTACCTCATGTTTCTGTGAATGAGGTAACCTATACGGTTTAACAAATACGGGCTCTGCATTAGGCTTTACGCGTATAGAATGTTGATAAATATGCGTAGTTGTCAGTTTATCCCCCGGTAAAAAAAATATGTCAGCATATTTGGCGCATACTTTTTCAATTGTTAACTGCTCTTCTTCATTTAAATGTTTTGTATTCAGCAGTGAAAACATTTTTTTAACGCGGGCCGCATTTTTGTCGCATTTATCAAAACTGCAAATATTGTAATCCGACGCGCTGTGTATAATCGGGTCTAGTTTATCTAGGGTTAACTCATTCTCAGTTGTGTTAAGTATTCTTACAGGTATTTTACCACAAGTGGGCTTTACTAAGGTGCTAGCTATAAACACACCTTCGCTGCATTCAGAAGTACAAACTACACATTCTTCTTCTATATTAGTTTGTATAAAGTGGATCGACTCCGATCTGGGCGGTATAAGAAACATTTCTTTTTTACTATCAGATATCTTAATAGACAACGTGATTGGATTACCATTTAAAGTGTGCAAAGATAAACTATTATTCTTTTAGTCTAATAACGCTTTATGTTTTCGTAAGAAGTCGTCACCGATGATTCCATGCGCCTTACATGGCAAAGAATTAAAAACAATAAACTTATGCCTAAACATTGCATCATCTGTTACTAAGTCTAAATAAACGTAACCTAAAGATTGTACTTTGCCCCCAAGTCCATTAATCTCAATACTCTCTAAATGGCATGGAATATTTTGTTCGACAAGATGTTTATATTTGATGGCTGAAATTGACACACCCGAGTCAAGTAACCATCGGAATGGGCTACCATTTACAGAAAGATCGACAACCATGTTATTATCACATGACAAAATATAATGTTTAGGCACGAAAAAACAGATTTTTGGATTCTTCATTTTTAGGTGCATCCTCGGTCATAATATGCATTGTTTCCGAATTACGTGTCCACTTGTTTCGGTTATTATGAAAAGAAGACCTACCTCGATTCGATCTTCTCGAATTCCGCCACGATCCTCGTGGTGCTCGGCCACGCCCTGCGTCCTGGTTTATCTCATTATGGTCACCCCAACGCATGTGACCCTGGTTTGAGCGGCCTCTGAACGCTCGTCCATGCTGACCTATAAAATAATTATTTGAAGCACGCCTGTAATTATATCGATTGTTTTGATTAAAAACCATAATCTCACCTGATGAATTCGAAGGCATCGAAGTCTCTTCATCCACTGCTGCTTGAACTGCATCTTTGAGGGATTCAAAATTTCTTGCTGCTATGATAGTGCTCAATCGACGGTTTCGCAATCCGTCGGCAAACCGTTTGATGGCTTGTTTCTCATTAAGCGGTTTCAATACCTGGTAATTACTGGCTTTCCCTTCGGATTGCGCTATCGTCAAGTCCACAAACATCTCAGTAATGGCTTTTCCGTACTCATCAATTGTCATTTGTTTTTGGCAGAAAGAATGTAGTTTGCTCTGTATTGCCGTAGCTGACTTTGTTGCCAATAGTTGAACCCTCATATCGTGTAATAGATCCTTAACTGAGTCATAATTTAAAGCTAATTTCAATTTTGCTGCCTGAGACAATCGACTTTTCAAAACGAATGTAATTAACTGCTCCTGCGATTGACTTTCTAAAACAGAACTGTAATAATCGATCCCATCGATTAACTGCTTAATACTTAACTCGTCACTTGTCATGACGGGCAACAAATTCAGTGCTATCTTAAGATCAAATTTGGCCATTTTAACTGTTTTTCCTTCGTCCTCACTTAAACTTTCAAAATCTGAGTTACTGTAACTACTTCCTTTTTCACATAACTCTTTAATTCCTATGAATAATTCATCTATCTTATAACGATACTCATTTATTATTATTAACTCCTCATTTTTGAATTCTTTTATATTAGCTTCTATTTCTTTACAATAATTTTTAAATAAATAAAATAAATTTATGGATTCTTCTAATTTTCTACTACATACCTTAGATTCTAATCTTCGCTTAGGACCTATTTTAATTAAATATGAACGTATTTTCCGTAACTCATTATATATGTTATCAAATTCCTTAGCCATAAGACACTATTTTAATCATTTTGTTTTCGACGACAATGAATAGTTTATAATATGTCTTAAACAGTCACTACATAACAGTACATTTCACCTTAATTTCTTCCCGAATATCTTACGTACACAATCACTTATTTCGCACTTTGTTCGCACTCATTAGTTCACTGATTTACACTGACATTCACTCACATTCATTTCTGCTACTTTCGGTGTGGTCTGGCCGCGACCTCGTCCGGACAATCGCATGCCCCTGAACGCTTGGTGGTTGATCTCCTGACGCATCCAACGAGTATGGCATTTTTTATATGCCCTAAATCCCAAGTATAGAAGCACTGCACCCATGAAGCATATAATAACTGAGGTCATAATTGTCTGGATGTTCAAATGCGTCCCAATTTCTTGTAAATTCGCATTATTTCCAGCACTAGCTGCGTTTTGAGCTAGAAAAACCTCTTCTTTGGTCTGGTATGATTGACACATTTTCCTTAGTTATTGACACAATTTCGCACCAATTAATAATGAGGCTTCATTCTTAATCGATGTTGTCGTAACTCGACACGACCATTACGCGCGGCTTGCCCGAAGGCAGGGTCGCCATGTAGGGATAGGTGTAATTGAGTACACGAATTGATGTATAATACTGGTATTTATTAAAGTAAGTAAGCTTACTTTATGGGTGCCAGACATGGGCGTTAACAGAACTACAAGAGAGTAAATTGAAAGTCTGCCAGAATGCAATAGAAAGGAGTATTTTAGGTATAAGAAGAAGGGATAGAGTAAAATTACAAGATATTAAAAATAAAACAAAATTTAAAAATGCACACACAGCATACAGACAGCTCAAATGGCGTTGGACGGGACATATGTTGAGAGAAAGTATAGAGAAATGGACTAAGTTAGTAACAGAATGGTATCCAAGAGATAGCAAAAGAAATAGAGGCAGACAAACTAAAAGATGGGAAGATGACCTGAAGAAAATAGCTGGTCCGATGTGGACCCGTTTAGCAAGAGACAGGAGTACTTGGAAATCTTTAGAGGAGGCCTTTGTCGATAGACAAGCTGTTTCACATAAACACCCAGTTGCCGATCACGCAAATGCAACTTAGAATAGATTAAATAAATTTAGTTTTAGTAAGTAGGCATGTAATAATTAATTGTAAGAAAGAAACAGCAATAAAGGCTATTTTATTTTTATTTTTATTTATTTATTTATTACTGGTATTTATTAGCAAACCATTCAATATATAGACTTAGGCTACTTACACGTACATTCATAGACATAGTTCTATGACACCCACACTACAGGATATCACCATGACAGTCGCAGCATCCTTCAAAGCTGAGACTGACTTAGGCGCAGTGGACACTCTGACCAGCAACTCACTGCACACTGCCTTAGCGAGAGGCGCGTCATTGCCTAATAAAGAATCTATGTATCAAACTCACCTGCAAGGCTCTATCGTCGGCATTGGATATCACCATGACAGTCGCAGCATCCTTCAAAGCTGAGACTGACTTAGGCGCAGTGGACACTCTGACCAGCAACTCACTGCACACTGCCTTAGCGAGAGGCGCGTCATTGCCTAATAAAGAATCTATGTATCAAACTCACCTGCAAGGCTCTATCGTCGGCATTGGATATCACCATGACAGTCGCAGCATCCTTCAAAGCTGAGACTGACTTAGGCGCAGTGGACACTCTGACCAGCAACTCACTGCACACTGCCTTAGCGAGAGGCGCGTCATTGCCTAATAAATAATCTATGTATCAAACTCACCTGCAAGGCTCTATCGTCGGCATTGGATATCACCATGACAGTCGCAGCATCCTTCAAAGCTGAGACTGACTTAGGCGCAGTGGACACTCTGACCAGCAGCTCACTGCACACTGCCTTAGCGAGAGGCGCGTCATTGCCTAATAAAGAATCTATGTATCAAACTCACCTGCAAGGCTCTATCGTCGGCATTGGATATCACCATGACAGTCGCAGCATCCTTCAAAGCTGAGACTGACTTAGGCGCAGTGGACACTCTGACCAGCAACTCACTGCACACTGCCTTAGCGAGAGGCGCGTCATTGCCTGATAGAGAATCTATGCCAGGCTCTCCACTGCCGAGGTACTGACGTAGTACGTCAAGCACTTGAGTTAACACTTCTGGTGGTTCTTCGCTGTCGATGTCTATGCCTTCCATGCGCTGTAGAGAATTGATGATTTTTGTTTACTTAACATATTTACTGCAAGATTTACAAAGTACATCCACATTTTCAGAATCAGAATCATTTATTTGAATCAGATTCATAATTTTTTTAAGACGGAGTAAAAATATTATTGACACTAAAAAGTTTCTCGAGTGTGCTGCTAGTGCTATGGAAGTAACATTGCGAGGATCGTAATAAAAAAAAACCGGCCAAGTGCGAGTCGGACTCGCACACGAAGGGTTCCGTACCATTATCGCAAAACACTGCAAAAAAATCACGTTTGTTGTATGGGAGCCCCCCTTAATTTATTTTATTTTAATTTAATAATGATTATTTTTTGAAGAGAATATACAACTAAATATTCTGTGAATATTTCAAGCGTCTACCTGTTGCCGTTATTAACATCGAGCAAAAAACGGCAAAAATATCACGTTTGTTGTATGGGAGCCCCACTTAAATATTAATTTTATACTGTTTTTAGTATTTGTTGTTATAGCGGCAACAGGAATACATCATCTGTAAAAATTTCAACTGTCTAACTATCACGGTTCATGAGATACAGCCTGGTGACAGACAGACAGACAGATAGACGGACAGCGAAGTCTCAGTAATAGGGTCCCGTTTTTACCCTTTGGGTACGGAACCCTAAAAACAATAATAATTTCTTTCCGCATCAGTGCTCGGTATTTGACGCCCAGCAAATGCCGAGTTAGTATCCCTTCCGCGCAATTTCTGATTGTTCTTTTTTTATTATAATGCTCTGTTATGTTGTTTCGAATAAATGTTTTCTGTTTATTTTTATTCTAGTTTCCTAGAGTTATTTCCTACTTGTAATATTCTACTCATCAATGCATTAAGCTACTAAACAAATGTTCTCCATTTAAGTCCGTACCGGATGTGCCTTGAACAGATGCGCTGCGTATCTGAGCGCGTAGTGCGGCGCCCTCCGGCCGGCGTGCGCGAGGCAGCGCTGCCAGTGTCCGCCGCGAGCTAGGCGCTCCAACCCTTCGGCCTCCGCCTCTGCTTCCGCTTCCGCTTCTTGAGGAGCCTCCGCTTCTTCTTCTTCGTATTCTACTGAAGTACCTGTTTTTATAGTTTATCAATTAGACCAGCAAATTCAAAGCAGATTTAGGTGATTTTGTTGATATATAGGTCCACTCTCTGTCTAACCCTCCGGGATATACAGGCGTGATACCATGTTACACTATTTATACGCTGGTATTAACTTAGTTTTTCTTAACTTGTGCTTCGTCATCAGCCGTGTAGCCTTCAGTAAGAGCCGCTCGAAGCTGCTCACCGATGTCATTCTGACCAATTGCAGCAAACCTGAATAATTTCATTTACATTTTCATAATATAAATGATATTGACGGATTGGTCGGAAAAGGCAAAATTCAAAGGATGTTTCAACGTCCATTGAATTTTGCTCGATGATTGTTTAACTGAACATCGTTACTCGCAAAATAAGCTAGTTAAAATCAGAATCCAAACATGAAAACATCAGCTACCTTTCAGCAAGTATATCAGCAGCAGCCTTCCGTCGTCCATCATGCAGATGGTCCCTCGCCAATCTAGCAGCTCTCAGCGCTGCCCGCTCGGCCAGACGGGGCGCTGCAGCAGCAGCAGCCGCAGCGCTGGCAGCGGCTAGCAGTCTGACTGCATCCCACCACTCGGCGGCGTCGGCGTGGTCGGCAGCCCGCTGTAGTAAAGCAGGTACTTCTCCCGGCACGCCCTCGCCGCCACTGCCGCTGCTGTCTGGTACGTACTCGCGGGATACGCGGGCGGCTTCGTCCCATAACTCTGTACAGGCACATAGGAGATATTTCAAATACAAATAAAATGTATTCGACATCGGCATGTGTTGTTCAGCTTCGAGTTAAATCATCGACTCTAGTTTCAAGATTCAACTTAAACTGATTTAACTGTAAAAAATCCCAAAATACGAAATGCGTATTTGGTTTCTGGAGTAACAAGTTGACGTGTTTTTGTATCACAGGTTTAGTTTATAGACCGAAGAGTATTTGTGGGATCAAATCAAATTAATCAAGTAAACCGGAAATAAAAGCTTTTAAAACAATCAATTAGTAAAAAAACTTACCTAGATCTTTGTAATGCTGCACAACTTCCCGAGGCCTATTGGCTCTTATCATGAGAGTCTCAAATTGCGACAGGTCTCCACGCTCAGCAGCCGCCCTCGCCCCTTCCACTAACACTTCCTCAACCTAAAGGAAAACAGATATTAAACTTAAGCAGCAGCGGGCTATCTGTATTTAAACTTAAAACTAAACATTTAAATGCAGTTTTGGTGCAGTTAACATGTAATCTTATCGAAACTGCCGACCGCGTAGTGTTGGTCAATCTTGGAGGCATGTAAATAGACGGATTGAATTGATCTCTCACCATAGTCGGTGCATGTTGCTCCGCCAAGGCGAGTGCCCTCTGGTGCTTCCCATGTTGCAGCCACATGCGTACTGCGTGGTCAGGGGCGCCAGCTCGAAGGAAAGCTGCCTCCGCTTCATCGGGACGATCATCTGCTAAGGATGATGCTTCGGCCCTTGCTACTTCACTGCGGGATATGCCACCTCCGAGGGCGCTTAGCTCCATTGCTATGTCCCATCTGATATGAAAAAAAATCAAATTCGATTTTTGGGCTAGATTTATTAGCAATTTTGATAAGAAGAAGACGGTAAAAAGTTTTGTGAAAATTTGGAAACCTACAATTCGAAGACAAGTGACATTTACCAACAAGCAATCCCGCGTGCTAAATTACGGCCCACGTCGTCTCTGTGGATTAAAGTTTTAGGCTACTAATTATACCTATACACCAAACCGCATGTGTGTCCTATTAATCGCTACAAGCTCGTCCTGCTTTACATAGTATAAAAATACTTTTGCAATATAAATCTCTGCCTACCCCTTCAAGAAATACAGTCGTGATGATGTGTTCCAACCTACCTCTGTGCTTGAAGCGCCCACCGCGCTCCTAAGGCGGCGAGTCCCCTCGCAGCCAGTAAGCGGGCAGCTGGCGCACCGCCAAGCGCTCCCGCCCATTGAAGTGCCACCTGAATCACGATTTATGAACTCTTCAATAATTTTCCACACCCACTTATGTATTTCAGTGTCAGACTGACTACAAGATGTTCTTTTTATCGTGTCAATGCTGCAAATATTGTGGGATTATTTTCTGTTAGAAGATATTCAATTATTCATGCATTGTTTTGTGAACAACCCACTCTGCAAGTATACGGTCACAAAACTGCATAAAGTTACAGGTTTTGGCTGGTGTTTGCATACACAAGAATTAGTGTGTCCCATCAACAATGCAAGGATGGGTTAGATTAGGACTATACTTATAAAATGGATCAATAACATGTTAAAACACCGTGCTATTCAATTTATTGTGAACGCCACCACAAGCGGTATCGTGAGTAGGGGCTGCCCACAGGGTGAGGTGCTGTCACCACTACTGTGGAATTTAGTTGTGAATAAGTTCATCGTAGGGCTCAAAGCTAGCAGTCTTTACTCGGTGGGATATGCAGATGATAATATAGCAATTCTTATCTATGGGAAATTTGAATGCGTCATAATTATGCGACCAGAAAAGCTTTTAAAATAATAGCAAGTTGATGCACAAAGCACGAACTATCAGTTAATCCCTCGAAAATGGAACTAATAATGTTTTCTTACAAAAGAGTCCTTGGATAAAGGCTTCCAAAACTTTCCAAAATAGAACTTGCCTTGATAGCAAAATGCTCCAGAACAAGCATCTGGTCGATTGCTAAAACAAAAGAGCAATCGACATATACGAATTCAAAAAAAAAATAGAAATAAAAATTAGGACTCTCGAAATTAGGATTACGTTGTGGTGATCAGGTCAATGTTAACCTATGGCACTCTGGTTTGGTGGACAAGGACGGAACTGACGGAACCACTATTGCCAGACTCCAAAGGTTCCAAAGATTGGCCTGTTCAACTATCACTGGCTGCATGAGAACCCCGACAGCAGCCATGGAGATTACCGGACGGCCGGTACCCACTTCTTCCCCTGCCTCTCTTACAAATTTGTGCGTGGATTCACCAGAGATCAACGCGATTTAGCAAGGAGCTTCTCAGTCTAAATATAAATAACCTTAGAATAACTTCTCAGTCTAAATATAAATAACCTTAGAATAATCAAAGGGGCCACACCCCTTAACAAACATCTATTAAACTTAGGTGCCACAGACAGCCCACTTTGCAGGGGCTGCTTTAACGTCGAGGAATCAGCCGCCCACGACATCCTGGACTGAAAGGCCGTGGCTTCCCAACGTGCAGAAATCATCGGAACAGTGAGGTCCTCCTCAAGCCTGTGAAATCCTCAGGAAGCTTCTGTGCCTTTGGGCGGAGCTATAATCCATTTGAAATAACGTTAGAAATTTTTACAAGCCCTTATTACAGTCCGTTCAACCGATTTTGAGTTCTATCCCGAAAATATCAGGATGGCATAAAAGCATAAACCTGTTACCAAAACTAACTGTTTAATACAGCTACCATTTGTCATATCACCAACGCATTAGAAGTCAATATCGGTTGAATGGGCTGTAAAATGGGATTATTTAAATGTCTAATGTTATCTCAAATGGAGTATAGGTTGGCTTATTTTGCGTCGGTGACGCAAAACGGACCAAATGGGAGTCTAAGTGTGGAAAAGGAAGTCCATCTATCTATCTAGGATTGGACTGCTGTAATATACACTTTCGATAACGATAGCTATTACTGCATTACAAGTGTTAAGCAGAAAAGTTCTGAAGTATTGTTGGACCTACTGAAGACTGTATGAATATATTTGTGTTGTATAAACTCAATTTATTTTAGTATTATATAACTGCACAGCGCATATGTGAGTACTATGTACCAACTGTAAATCTATCATTTACTGTACCTATATGTAATTTGTTGACTAGTGTGCCCTGGCAGTTAATAGTGTGTCATGCTATCTCTAATGTCTCTCTGATGGTGGCACGTGTGTTGGATCATTCGGTTACCTTCATGATGGTTGATCTGAGTGGTGCCGATCTATGTGTCATGTTCGTGAACGGGCGCCGTCAGTTGGGATTGGTCATAACTTAGCTGCCTCTGCCTGTTTTTAATTGCCTATGTATTGTTTTTTTTTTTAATTGTTTGTTTTACTCTAGACACTTTTACGTGCACGTCTTTTTACATCGTTCTCACATATATTTATATTTTCTAATAAGAAATGATGTAACCAAATACTTGTAAAAACCCTTTTTATTTTAAAAGAGTAAGTGTGGAGTTTCTTGTCCATTCTTCTCCACAACAAGCTACATTTCCGAATGGACGGTAGAATCAATTATTGTTACTTTTAAAATATATTTTTTTTGACGTTCAAAAGTGCCGCTTAATGGCTTAGTTGAATAAAGAAATTTTGGTTTTGAACAATTTTTTATGTAATAACGTGAAATAAGTTTAGTTCATAGTATACCTGTTGTTGAACTCCGCTAGGAGCATGCGCGCGAGCAACACGCTCTGCACCCTCCCATTGACCCGCTGAACGGTACATTTGAATGGCACTTTTCCAATCACCTAGAATTACAGTTCAATTAGTGTCATTTTGACGTAAGCCTTTGGAACCTACAATAGTGCATTAAAACAAAAAATAAACCGACTTCCAAAGCAAAACACTACAAAGCCAAAAATTACTTTCTTTTCCGAAGTCGGTGTCTTTGGTACCTATTGTTTTTCGGTTTTCGACACTGACTTCGGAAAAGAAAGTAATTTTTCGCTTTGTAGTGTTGCTTTGGAAGTCGGTTATTTTTTTTCTTAAACTGTTTTTTATTTTTCTCTTTTTAGTTTTGGTAGCTCATATTACCATGAAAATCATTTATATCCAGAGCACATCTTATTACAATTCCAATAAGCCCAAACACGATTAGGACATAGGATACATTATTTTATAACGAAGTTTCAGTGCCGACCTTCCGGTTTTATCATCAGATCACACGACCCTTTGTGCCTAGTGGCCTTGTTTATTCTGTCTCCTGCTTGATATGGAAGGAAGTGGAAATTTATGTTTTTTTCCTACTCCTCCGTTATTCTTTTCTGATTAATTTCGTTGCGGGATCCAAGACATTCAATTCACAATTCATTCTCCGGGACTTCGTCGGGCTTTGCCTCGGCGCTTTTCTGGTGGTCGCCACTGTTGATTCTGGCTTTCAGGAGATGCAGTGGTTTGGGAATAATGCGGTGGGTTTGTCCCAAAAAAGAAGTCTCATTTATTTATATGTATTTGCTTCATCTTAGTCGCTTAACTATTACCTGTAGGTACCATACTCGTGACACAATTATCATTAATGAGTTCCAGTTGCCACCTGTGGTCTTTTTCATCAGTTCCACTTAACCAAGTAATACTTTCTGAATGCAAATGCTTGCCTTGATGATGCAAATACAAAAAACGCTATATGTATGCCTATAAAATTTGATGAGTTCCTTCGAGTTTTATAGGATCCTCATCAGATCTTGACATGGTGACAATGAAACCACCTCGAAAGTATATCCTTTCAAACAAAAAAAGAATGTTCAAAACCAATCCATAATTGACGACATAATCGGTGAAAACAAATAAAAATTAAATATATACATACACTCGAACATAGAACCTCCTCCTTTTTGGAAAGTCGGTTAAAAAGAGCAAGTATCTTAACACTTAGTCTTAACACTCTGGCCAAACTGAAGTAAATTCCACGCGAAATTCGGAGATGTAATGTCTAATCAAATTAATAAGACAAGCAACGCAAGGTGTCTCATGATTTTCTTTCAAGTTGACAGTTAACAACAGAACCACTACGAAAACTAAGATAGATCTTGTAATAGTTATGGCCATACTAACCAGCTTGTATGTAATAGTTCTCGGCTGTGCGAAGATCCCCCGAAGCGTGTAGCGCCTGTGCTACGTGGCGGCGCGTAGCTTCCAGCAGAGAGCTACGGTGCGCCGCTACGAGGCGTAGCATTGACTCGTATTGAGACGCTTCCTGTACAATAGAATGACAGATGTTTATTTTTTTATTTTATTTGGAACAACAAACAATTACATAATAAAGCATAGAGACATAAAACTTAAAATTAACAATTATGTAATCAACAGCGTTATTCACAGCATACAAGCAAAATATTAATAACACGCTTCAAAGAAGAATTTTAAGCAATAAATATATTAATACAAAAAAAAAGACAGTGATTTTAAACTTTTAAATAACTAGTATGTGCATAGAATCTAATAACATGTACATGTGCATTGAATAAAAAACATATTGAACTATAATAACCTAAGATGAAAAGAATAATACTGTCTTTTCAACATACAATTTCTGTCTAGTTCCTTGATCGCATTGCGAGTCGTATTTTGGAATTTTCTACGTGTTGCACAGAATAGATCGATGTCAAGAAAGTGCTTATTATAATTGTCAACAAGACGTCGCAACGGTGCTCGAACACCAGCATTCGTTCTACATGCTCTCACCGCAAACAACGGTTGCTTGCGCGCTGCACGCAAATGTATTCTCCTGGGAACTAAATAACAAATTCTGTTACAAATATCGGAACAGTCATACGTATTTCTGCAGAAATCGTACAGAAGCACGGTCTCCAGAAACATACGACGGCCCGTAAGGCTTAGAAGATTATATTTTCTCAGTAAATCGGCATAAGACGCAGAAGAGTGAAAGCATCTGTAAGTCATAGATCTTAAAAATTTCTTTTGTACCATTTCTAGGCAGTTAGAATATTTCATGTATAGGGGATTCCACACCGCAACCGCATACTCTAACTGGGATCTAATTAAGGTCTTGTATAGATAGAGGTAGGTCTGAGGGCGCACGAATTCAGTGGCTAATCGCATAACAAATCCGTACATGCGCCAAGCCTTGTTAATAATTGTATTGATGTGAACATCAAGATGAAGTTTGTCGTCAAAAATGATACCCAGATCGCGAACCATGGTAACTCTATTTAAAGTGACATCATTTAGAGAGTACTGGTAACTGATAATGTTTCTGTTTTTGGTAATGCTCAAATAACAACATTTAGGCACGCTTAATTTTAGTTTATTACTCACGCAGTATTCAGACAGTCTATTTAAGTCACTCTGCAAAGCAAGACAATCGCTAGGGTCTTTAATTGGCCTAAATATTTTTAAGTCATCTGCGTATAAAAGAAATTTAGAATTTTGGAAACATTTGCCTATATCGTTAATGAATAGTATAAAGAGAAGGGGTCCTAAAATCGATCCTTGAGGAACACCCGATGTCACGGCTATAGAAGATGATTGATAACCATTTATCACAACACGCTGCGTCCTGTTGGAAACATACGACGAAAACCACCTCAACAGGTTCCCACGTATGCCATTAAACGCAATTTTTCTCAATAGCAGCTCGTGGTCGACCTTATCGAACGCCTTCTGGAAATCAGTATAGACTGAATCCAACTCATGAGCACGGTTGGCGCAGTGGTTGAGCGATTGACTGCTGCGCTGCTTGTCGCGGGTTCGATTCCCGCACGGAACAAATATTTGTATGACCTACAGATAGTTGTTCCGGCTCTGGGTGTTGTGTATGTGAGTTTATATGTTTGTAAACGCACCCACGATACAGGAAGAAATTCCTAGTGCGGGGCAAAGTTTAAAAAAAAAAAAAAAAAAAAAAACTGAATACCTGCATCCATATCATTAAAAATGTATTCTGAATATGCTAATAGATTAGTTACCGTAGATCTTTTTTTAACAAAACCGTGTTGTTGTGGAGCAATAATATTATGAAGCAACGGATAAAGTACACTATGTACAAGCTTTTCAAAGATTTTCGATAAGGTCGACAATATTGATATCGGGCGATAGTTCTCGACGTCATCTGAAGGGCCTGACTTAAGCACCGGTGTTACGTTTGCTCGCTTCCAAGCATCAGGAAATATTCCTTGTGAAGTTTATAATAGTTCTCCGAAGCGTGAAGCGCCTGTGCTACGTGTCGGAGCATAGCTTCCAGCAGAAAACTACGGTGCGCCGCTACGAGGCGTAGCATTGAACCCGTATTGTAACGCTTCCTGCACAATAGAATTAAACATGTTTTTTTTTATAGTCTGTTGGCTCGCGTTTGACCACCATCTCGTCTGATGGTAATCGATGATGTGGTCTACGGTGAAACACGCTTGCCTAGAAGTAACCTATTAACTCTTGACTTAAAGACCCCAAGGTTGTAGCTATTAGGGAACAAAGACTCCGGCAGGTAATTCCACTCTTTAGCTGTGCGCACAATGAAAGTATTAGCAGAACGCTTTGTGCGTATGGGTAGGATGTCAACCATGTACCGATGGCGCATGGCCGTACGTCTTGTAGTCCGATGATGGAAAGGGCTAGGCGGAATCAAATTGTGCAGTTCCGTCGCACACTCTCCGAAATGTAACCGACAAACAACCAACAGGCTGGCAACTCAGCGTCGATGTTCGAGGCTCTGGAGCTTTGACGCGACGTCGTTTTATACAAGTTGAGCAGCTATTCAGATGTGAAGTAGCATCTCACCTTTGTAAGAATCCCCAACTTTTTTGCAGCCAATTGAGCTTTCGTCTCAATGAATGGACCGAAATTGAGGGTTGATGTCAACGTAAAACCAAGAAGCTCGACATGGTCCGTTAACGTCACGGTTACACCACGGAAAGATGGGGCCGGGTGAAATTGGCTCTTTTTAACGGAAAAAGACACGTCTGGGTCTTAGTAGCATTGAAACTGACCAGATTGGCGTCACCCCATTCGAAGACCGCCTTCAAGGATAGTTTCAAGCGTTCAACCATGGCTTCCCGAAGAGACCGAACCTGAGGCCCAGTAGTCCACGCGCTGGACACATATCTCTCAGCAACTCATTCATGTGCAGCAAGAATAATGTTGCAGAGAGCACTGACCCCTAAGGGACTCTGGCGTTGATATCTAACTGACCGGACGAGCAGCCATCGATAACCACGCGGATGGAACGATCCCTCAGGAAGTCCGCAATCCAATCAGACAGACCACTAGGCAGACCGAAGGAAGAAAGCTTACCAATGAGGCTTTCGTGCCAGACCCTGTTGAAAGCCTTCGCAATGTCGAGGGAGACAGCTGGCACTTCCCCGTGTTCCTTGATGGCCTCCACTCCAGATGTGAATGGCATACGCTAGAAGATACCCAGTGGACCGATTTATTGGCGGTCACTGAGAATGTCGTTCGCTTCTAGGCATGCCAGGAGCTTACCGTTGAGCATACGTTCCATACTCTTACAGAGGATATTATTAGGAGATGGGTCTGTAGTTGGCCTGGTCAGCTCGACTGCCCTTCTTGGGCACAGGCTGTACGTTCTCCTCAGCGGAGTGGGCCAATGACCCGTCTGTTTTCAACAGTGGTGGTAATGAGGGGCGACAGAAGTTTGATGCGACCGACTTAGCCAGGGAACAAAACGCTTTGCTACCTGCTGAGTATGAAACTAGTTTGTTCCCGATGCTGCTAATGTGGTCAAACCGTGCTCTTCGCATCACCTTTTTGTAGGACTTGACAGCCCTGTTGAAGGCTCTCTTCTTCTGACTCACGTCATTTGCATTACGCGTTCGAGCGTCGACCTATGCCTGTTTAACCGCGTCGGCACGGTTACACTCGGCTCCAAATCATGGTCTGTCGAAGTTAGACATTGCTACGTCAGAGAATGGAATATAGTACTCCATTCCCCGACGCAACACATCTGCCACAGCGTCAGCACATGACGATGGATCGTCCGAAGAGATGCAAATGTGCTGCCAAGGATAGCATGCGAAGAAAGATCGCACCCCATCCACATATGCTGACTTGTACCGCCATACCCGCCGGGTGCCTCTTGGGCTGGGATCGGGCGAGGATTAGACGAACACAGACTTCACCAGACAGTGGTCGGAACTACCCAAAGGTGAAGATATCGATACTGAGTGGATCTATTGTCACCAGAAGGTCCAAGCAATTGGCTGTTTGTGAATCAACATCTGGTACCCTCGTTGCCCTCTGGATCAGCTGGGTGAGATTTAGCAAGCTTGCGCGTCTCTCGGCCAGCATGATCAGTGCACTGGTATGGGAAGAGCCACGTCTGGTGGTGGGCATTAAAGTCTCCCAGTAGCACTAATTGGACGGAAGGGTACCGCTGCTGTGCCGCATCAGACGCCTCACTGAGGTACTCTGTGAGCCTGGTTGTCTCCTGATCTCTGTGCGAACGGTAGATACCGACGAAGATAATCTTATCCAGCCCTGTTTCCACCAGAGCCCACAGCACTGAGAACCTGAAGTTTTCATGGTTACGGAGACGCCGATAGCAAGTGTCGTTTTGGGCATACATGCATACACCCGCGAGTTGTGTAAAATTGTGCTCCAGGGTCCAATCCCTGGGTAGGATAAGTACTGTCTGACGGATTATTAGAGACGGTGCACTTTGTGGGGGAGGGGGTGCAGCCGCTGTTTTACTCCTGTTTTCTTTTTCTTACCTGCCATTTTAGTAGAAGAGTGAAAGGAGAGGAGAAGGAAGTGAGATGATTTTCCACGCTAATAACCTACAGACACGCACTGAAAGGACGCCATCATTGGTGCACTCGTGCTGAGACTGCGAGGACGCCCGAGGCCCCCCGGCGATGTCCATCGCGCCCTCACATCTGGTCGCCACCAGCACGATGGTGCATTCCGGGATTTTTCGACAGTTGGCGCCTTTCGTGTGTGGCTGGCACACTACTTGGGCCCCCAATTACCTGCGGTCGAGCAGCGGCGCACCGTGCCTCGGATCCCGCTACTCTCCGCGTCTAGTCTCCCGATGTGCCCAATACCATGGAACAACTATCTCGACCCAAATCCTCTAGAGGTGACACCGAGCATCGTCCCGGAACACGTTTTTGCCCGGGTGGTCGCAAGCCATCGGCCGAAACCTACCACCAGTTATTGTCACCTGATTTGCACCATCCGGGGACCACGTGTAGGGTAACAACAAAAGGCGTAACTCTCCTACGGACGCGAGTGACTCAGCCCCCAAATTGTAACAGTTCTCTCGCCGTTTGTAACAGGCCCCTTTAAGCCTGAAATAGTGCGCGAACAGCATGTTTATACTCTAGTCTGTTCTCCAGTCAGATTTGATCAAATAAAAACATACCTTATACATAGAAATAGCTTCATCTGGTTCTCCAAGGCCGATATAGATCTGTTCTGCTTTTCTCAGCTGTCCATCTAGCCTCAGTTGTTGTGCTAGCGGCATGTAGATGTCTCTAGTCTCTTCCTCAGTGAGATGTGCGGCGGCAAGTTGAAGACCGTCGGCAACACGACCTGCTGTATTATACGCACGAACACATCGTTCTGCCATGCCGCATGATGTTAGGACACGTTCTGCTGTCTCCCATTCCTAAAATAAGAAGATTTTGTTTAAAAAACAACCGCAAACAAATATTACTTATAATTGTAAGAAGCTCAAAGTGGTTAAAGACTCACTCGTGTTGAAATAAAATGATCACCCAGTCTCTCACACTGCTCTCTGATAGAGTCCTTATCCTCGATAGCCTGAAACAATAATATTTTGTGATAAACGTATTTTCTGGCAGAAATTACAGCAATAATTAATTCATTATTAAGATTTTTTGACAGAAGATGCTTATTTGTAGCTACGCCAATTTGACCTTTATTGCACTAAAATCTGAGAAATAGCTTCAGAACTGACTCGTATCGTACACAATATTTAACCAGCTGAACATTACCGCAGTGATGACATGCCTGGCGTAGTAAATTGCTACGCCGTAGCCAATCGCTACGCGTCGTAGCATGTTGTGAGCGGATTTCACCTTTGATTGTAAAGCAGTCGATTATCATGTAACACTCGCCTGAGTGGTTACGTAACATATATAAATAAATAAATAAATAAAATGTTTTATTCGTTAACAAAAAGTTAGTTTAACAATATTGAGGTTGACTTCTCCTTTTAAGTGTAAAAACACCTGTGCCAGGAGAGGCCGCTCTCCCATAACTTGATTACATTTATGACTCATAATTACTTATATTAAATCTATTTGATTGTGTTAATAGAACAATTTACCGATGTATGTGAGTGCGCATGCAATGGTGCGCACGTGTGTGTGGAAGTGTGAGTGCGAGTTAAAGTGTGTGTGTGTGTGTGTGTGCAAGTGTTAGTGCGAGCTAGGGTGTGCGTGTGTGTGCAAGTGTGAGTGTGAGTTAGGGTGTACGCGAGTGTGCAAGTGTGAGTAAGGATTTGCGCGTGTGTGTGAATGTGTAAAAGCAAATATATAACGAGATATATATTTATTTATTTAATGTTTTATAAATACATTCATTGTTTACATATATATATATATATACACACAAGCGTACACATTACATACAAAACATTACTACTTAATAATATGAACAATCATATTTTCTGTATCTACATAATTAAGAGTTTTTATCCACTCTGTCACCATCTGTTTACATACCAAGGTAGTTTTTGTATATATTTTAAGAGTTTTATTAATATAGTTATATAAATGCGAGGACTGATTTGAATATTGGTGTCTAGCGAAGTATGTTCTACATGCACGTGTTTTAGCTACTATGTCATTTCGTCTTTTTTTCAATAGTGTGGGATCAACTGTAAGCGACTTATGTTTTTTTAGAGTGGCATGTAGGATATACAATTTACGAATAGTCAATATATCGGCTATTGAGTAAAGACTAGCTGTTGGAAATCTAAGTTTTTTAAAAAACATAACTTTCAGAAGTATCCTTTGAGCACGTTCCACCTCCAGGAATTTAACTTTTGATGCACCCCCCCACACCGGAATACAGTAGATCATGATTGACTGTGCCAAAGCAACATAGACCTTTTTTAGTAGTTCAACGCTAGCAGAATGTCTGAGGATTTTAAAGATCCAGATCAACTTCCGGATTCTACTAGCGATTAGATCAATCTGGGAGTGCCAAGACAATCTGCCGTCAATCATAATTCCCAAGTATTTTGTAGTATCTACCTTGTTTATTATGGGGCAATTGCAGTTGTTGCTAATACCAGGGCAGTTATGTATTCTAAGACTATACCCGGGGCGAGGTTGAGTTCTACTGTCGATTGTAAAACACATATAGTTAGTCTTTGAAGTATTCAATGTAAGCAAATTTTTCCTCAGCCACAGGGCAGTGGTAGCCAGGGCAGATTCAGCATCCCTTTTTATAGAGTCCCAAGAATTTCCCGTTATTACCATGGCAGTATCGTCAGCATATGAAAAAACCTTAGTGTTATTAGATTTCATATTGCAGAGGTCATTTATGTATATAAGAAATAGTGTTGGCCCCAGGACGGAACCCTGGGGTACCCCGAAAGTCAGTTCAGCCTCGGCACTGACAAACACTACTACACTGACAAAACATAACATCCCGTCTGTTTTTCAAAAGGGTTAAGCAGAGGTGTTAATAATATAGTTTACATAATATATTTCGCTAGTTATGTTTTAATCCCATGTAACCATCGCGCACAACTCTAAATTCCGGACTGTTACTACAATAATCTTGATGGAGAACGCAACTAACACCTTGCCCGGCCAGGGAAAACCTGGATCCGATGATTACAATCATGTAATTCGAGACGAAGGTCTTCTCTTGGTATACTTTTTTGACGCAGGGATGTAAGATCTCCCATAAGGTGGACCTATAAACTGGTTACGACCGCGGGAATTCTCTGGTTGCGAGAAACACAGGATCGGTCGAGTCTAATTGTTCACTACTGGTCATAGGATTGTAAGTGTACCTTCTATGTACGTGTTGTTGGGTGTTATGAGTCATGTAAATAAAACAACTGGTTTCGGTGAGCACTTGTACACAACTGAATATATAATTATTTATTTGACCATTATCATATTTGCTGTGCATGCGACATGTAATGTGTCGATGCACCACATTATTTCCCCCTTTAAAAACAAATAAAAAAAAATCGAGTACACTTACATAAAAATAATTAAAAAGTTTAAATAAAAAATAAGACAAAAGAAGTATTCTTTCTACACGAAATATAAAAATAAAAAAATAAAATAAAATAAAATAATCTTTATTTCGGACAAGTAACATCCATATGGGTTAGTAAACGAGAAAACTTATACCTATGTTAGTACACTCTTAATTTCATAAAAATATTATTTAGTAACGAGGTTGTTGTTCCGAATGCATTTCAGAACAACATCCCCTAATAACGGAGTATCGTACCTCCCGGCTATGGTTTTCAGGATGGAGTTGGAACTGGCCCGCACTCTGCAGAGCAAAGAGGCAGATCTCTGCCTGACGATGGCATGGAAATCATCGACGCGAGATTCCGCGAACATACCTGATGCACTGCAGAAACGGGGCAGCCCCATCAACATCCTAAACCCGTTATTATATTGGACCCGTAAGGCGCTGATAGCCCGCTGAGTGTAGTTGGTCCACAGGCTGCACGTGTAAAATACTTGGCAATAAGCTTTAAAAAGTGTTATTTTAACTGCCTTGCTACACCGTGCAAACCTGCGAGCCAACATGTTACAACGAACTGCCAGCGCCCTACGTTCCCTCTCGATATCTACCTGGTCATCAAGACTGTCGGTGACATAGTGCCCCAAGTACTTGAACTGGTACACTCGCTCCAACTCATTCCCATTGAGTTTAATCGGGGGCACGTATTCCGGACATTTACCACCGACAGCCTTAAAGACCAAGTATTCGCTCTTTCTGACATTGTAGATAAGGCCATGCTTCTGAGCATAGCCCTCACAACATGTCAGAAGTTCTCTAAGTGCTCTAACCGTGTAACCGCGTGTATATAGCCATACACGAACAAAAAAAAAAAAAATATCGAACTTAATACTACGCGGTTACACTTTTCTTCTGTTTTCCTTTTTCCCGATTGCTGCTGTATTAAACGTTTTGTGGTCCCTGTCCTCCGTTTGGGTGCTGACAGCAACGCATGGAGACCGTTGGAATCTGAGCTGGTTGCGTTTGCCTGGCGTCGACGTGCCGTGTCACGTTCTTGTAGAACCTCTTCCTACACTTTCTGTACATGCAGTACAGTAGCACTGCAACGGCGATGATGAAAATGCCCCCCATAGTGATTTCCGTCATTGAGATGCTGGATCCCCCTGACCCAGCGGCAGTTTGTGCCACCACGATCTCTTCCTTGGAGCCCCAGCTGCCCATGTTTCCGAATATTGCAATTGTCTTGATCTTGCTTTACCAGCGTGTTGCTGCTGCGGTAGTTTGGTGGTTTGTGTTGACGAAATTATGCTTTGCTTTATTCCGTGTTTTTCTTTGTTGATCTGGCGGTATTGTAAATCGTACCACCGGATGTATGACGCGGCCTGAGCGTGTTGTGTTTGTTGCGGTCTTATTAATTTCTGCTGGCTCAACATTTTTGTCGTCGTTCACTTCGCTACTGCTACTTTTCTGGCGTTCTAAAGGTTCATTTACCTTTCCGTCCATTAAAATGTATGCTGGTTTTAATCTGTCCACCGTTACTATTGATGTTTTCTTCGGCAATTGAATCTTGAAATGTTTCTCTTGCTTCTCTAACACTTTATATGGGCCTTCGTAGGCTGGGGTCAGTGGTTTCTTCACAGCATCCGTTCTGACGTATACGTATTCGCAGCTTTTCATGTCTGGATGTATGAACGATTTGTGACTGCTGGCGTGTTGGTTGTTGCTAAACGGGCTTAGCTTTGCCATTGTCCTCTGGAATGCCTGTGCAAAAGTCTCTGGTGATGTTACTTGCGTTTTCGGCTCGATAAACATTCCTGGCAGACGTATGTTAGTTCCGTATAACATCTGTGCTGGACTTGTATTCTCTTTCAGTCGTAGTGCTGCTCGTAATCCTAGTAGCACTATGGGTAGTTCGCTTGACCAGTTCGTTGTATTTCCGCGCGCGACTAGCGCGGTTTTCATTGATCTATGCCAGCGTTCAACCAAACCATTTGACTGTGGATGATAACTGGTGGTTCTGGTCTTCTTAATACCGAGTGACTTGGTCAGAGTGATAAATAAGTCTGACTCGAACTGTCGTCCCTGGTCCGTTGTTATGGTGTTTGGGCATCCGAATCTCGCTATCCAGGTGCTTATGAGAACTTCCGCTACAACTTTTGCTGTTATCTCTGCTACTGGTACAGCTTCCGGCCATCTCGTTTCTCTGTCGATCATTGTCACGATGTATCTGTTTCCGTTGGATTCTGGTAGTGGTCCGACAATGTCTACGTGCACGTGGTCTAATCGTGCTGTGGGTGGGAAAATTCCGATTGGGGCCGAGTTGTGCCTATGTGTCTTGCTTTTCTGGCATGCCTGGCATGTTTTCGCCCAAATGCCGACGTCAGTATTCATGCGTGGCCAGAAATAGTGCTCGGAGATCATTTTCTTCGATAATCTTATTCCGGAATGTGTTATGTTGTGCATGGTGTTGAATACTTGTTTTCGTAATGATTTCGGCACATACGGTCGTAAACTTGGTTTTGAATTTTCGCAGAGTAGTTGTCTTGTTCCTGATAATGTCGTTGTTTTCCAGTTAAGGTTGTTATTTTTTAACAGCTGAGTGAGTTCAGTGTCATTGCGTTGCATATCTGCTAACTCAGTCCATTCCACAGGTGTGGGGCAATCTATTTGCTCGAGTCGCGATAACGCGTCGGCCACCGGGTTCATGTTACCGGATAGGTGACGTATGTCTGTCGTGAACTGTGCGATGAACTCGAGGTGACGTAGCCGTCTTGGGGCTATCGTTTTACTTGTGCATGTTTGTTTTGTAGTGAAAGCATGACATAACGGCTTATGATCGGTGTAAACTATCAACTCTCTTCCCTCGACATAAGGTTGAAAATGCGTTACTGCCATGTAAATGGCTAGCAATTCCCGATCATACGTGCTGTACTTTGACTGCGTTTCACTCAGTCCCTTTGAGAAAAAGGAGAGTGGCTTCCAGTTTCCGTTTTCATACTGTTGTAAAACGGCGCCCACGCACGTTTGAGATGCGTCTGTCATTAGTGATAGCGGGCAATGCGTTGTTGGTGAAGACAGTGTAACGGCGTCGCTTAGACTTGCTTTACATTGATCGAATGCTTCTAATGCCTCTGGAGTCCATTGTATTTCGGTTTTGTCATTTTTCTTCGATCCAATGAGGTATTTGTTTAACCGAGCTTGGTGTTTGGCTGCTTGTGGTATATTGTTCCGGTAGAAGTTGATCATGCCTAAAAATCTTCGCAAATCTTGTACGGTTTTTGGTATAGGGTATTTGGTTATTGCTTCGACCTTGTCTGGTAATGGTTTGATACCGTCTTTTGAGATCTGATATCCGAGGAACTCTACTTGCTGTTTGCCCAGTATGCATTTGGCTTGATTTATTGCAATGCCATGTTCGTCTAACCGTTTGAACGTTTCTTGTAAATGTCGACGGTGTTCGCTGGTTGAAGATGACGCCACTAGTATATCGTCTATATATACGAATACGAAATCAAGTCCTGCTAAGACTGTGTTTAGGAATCTGACAAAGGTTTGCCCTGCGTTTCGTAGTCCAAACGGCATTCTTGGAAATTCGAATAAACCGAACGGGGTTATTACTGCAGTCTTTTCTACGTCTTGTACTGGAATCTGATTGTAAGCTCTTTTTAAATCGATCGTTGAATAAATACTGGTTCCTGGTAGTAGGTATGTGAAATCTAGTAGTCTCGGAATTGGGTATCTGTCCGGTACCGTGATCGCGTTCAATCTCCTGTAGTCACCACATAGTCGCAACTCGCCGTTTTTCTTCGATGTCACGTGCAAAGGACTTGCCCACGGACTCTTGGAAGGCCTGCATAACCCTGTCTCTAGCATGAGTTCTATCTCCTTCTTCACTCTTAGGTATTTGTCCGCTGGCAAAGGTCTTGACTTGGAGTAAACAGGATGTCCATTGGTGATGATTTGGTGAACAACGTCGTGCTTCGGTCGTGACTCTGTATCGAGAGGTTTCAAAATGTTCGGGAAATCTGCTAAAATGTCTGCGTAGTCTTCGGTTAAATTTACGGTCCGAAGTGTAGGCGTGCTTGACTTCATTAACTTTGCGTTACTCTGAAGTCCAGTTGTACCATCAATCAAACGTTTATTCCGAACATCCACCAAAATGTTGTTTCTTTCAAGAAAATCGGCTCCAAGTATTGGTTGCGTAATGTCAGCTACGATGAAAGTCCAACGGTACGGGCGTCTCATATTCAGATTCAACGTCAGCGTTTTGTCGCCATATGTTTTTATTTGTGTACCGTTTGCAGCGTATATTTTATATGTGTCGTCAGCTTTTAAACGATTCCCTCTTCTAGGTATGGCTGAAATGTTAGCGCCTGTATCTACCAAAAAACGATACCCACTTTTTCGGTCGGTAACGCAAAGGCGGTTTGACGGTATGATAGCGCTGACGACCGCCTCTGTCAACGCTGAATTTAGTTTTCCGACGGTTTCTTCCAATTGCATGGATTTTCACAGTTCCGGGCTCGATTCCTGTACCGATGATGATACCTACATAACCAGTTGGGACTGTCGGGTGTAATCCTCGTCCTGGAGTGGGATCTTGTGCGCGGCTGGCTTCGGTTGCGCCTGTAACTACGGTGTCTACCATTATTTGCATTGGATTTTAAAGCTGCTATTTCTATGGTTAGCTTACTCATTTGGTTGACTAACTCAACCATAAGCTGTGTTTGTCCGCTTGATATTTCCGACACTTCGCCTGATCGTCCTTCCAATATCTTGTCTGCTATGGCGGCGAGGTTGTCGAGTTTCTGATCTTGACTGACCGTTAACACTGCTCGAACGTGACCAGGGAGTCTTGATATCCACAAACCATGGAGGGTTTTTTCGGCCACCTGACTCTTACGTGCCAATTCCCTCATTCGTCTCAACAGTTGCGACGGTTTTTGGTCGCCTAATTCCACTTCACTGACCAGCTTTTGAAATTGCCGCTCCTCTGATTCTTCGTACACGGCTAGGAGTCTTTCTTTAATAGCACCATATTTATTAGTGGCGGGGGGTGACATTATTATGTCGGCCACTTGACTTACTGCGTCTTTGTGGAGCTTGGACAGTACGACTCCGTATTTTACTTCGTCACCCTGTTTTTGGGGAGCCATCATTGTCTCAAACTGCGCGAACCACACCCTGGGCATCTCTATCCAAAAATCCGGGATCTTCGAGGATATTCCTAATGCTGCGACTTCGGCCTGACTGTTGTCCGTCGCTCCGCATGCTGGTATCACACCACAATTTCCACTTGTGCTCATGTCTTCGGTAACCATATGCCTCTTGAAAACCAAAACCAGTGAGATCCGCTTGTGGAAGGCTGGTAAGGTTGTGCAGTGCAGTTACCACGACACGAGGAAATCACTTTAAATCGCGGCGCGTGTTAATTCAAATCGGGGTCACCAGATGTAAGTGTACCTTCTATGTACGTGTTGTTGGGTGTTATGAGTCATGTAAATAAAACAACTGGTTTCGGTGAGCACTTGTACACAACTGAATATATAATTATTTATTTGACCATTATCATATTTGCTGTGCATGCGACATGTAATGTGTCGATGCACCACAGGATCGAGAGTCTATGACCAGTAGTGAACAATTTACAGGTGAAATAATGATGCCGCGACGCTACTAGCCACGAGCCCCACACGCCTTCTAGACGAGTCACCACATACCTGCAGTATCTGCAGCGCCTTCCTATAGTGATGCGCAGCGAGCGCGGCGTCGAGCGCGTCGCGCGCCTGCCCCGCCTCGATGAGGTGCGGCACGGCGGCGCCCGCCTGACGCGACGCTACTAGCCACGAGCCCCACATGCCTTCTAGACGAGTCACCACATACCTGCAGTATCTGCAGCGCCTTCCTATAGTGATGCGCAGCGAGCGCGGCGTCGAGCGCGTCGCGCGCCTGCCCCGCCTCGATGAGGTGCGGCACGGCGGCGCCCGCCTGACGCGACGCTACTAGCCACGAGCCCCACACGCCTTCTAGACGAGTCACCACATACCTGCAGTATCTGCAGCGCCTTCCTATAGTGATGCGCAGCGAGCGCGGCGTCGAGCGCGTCGCGCGCCTGCCCCGCCTCGATGAGGTGCGGCACGGCGGCGCCCGCCTGACGCGACGCTACTAGCCACGAGCCCCACATGCCTTCTAGACGAGTCACTTCACCTGGACAAGCCTGCAGAGATAATCATGTTAGAGAAAATTTTGTAAGGGAAAATGAAACTCACGAGTATATTTTAAATCTGTAACAAACTAAACTAATTTATACTTGAGTAAATAGGTTAAAGTACCTCTCTAGCCAATTGAACAGCTCGTGCATAGTTGTTTCCTTTGGCGTAGTACTCCACTGCCGCTCGTGTATCGCCTTTGCGCTCCGATATTTCACCCGCAGTCTCCCACCATTCTTCCTAAAAACCACAAAAATTTTAATGTATGGCAGTTTTAACAAATAAATTATGACCAGTGTTCAAATCCAGAATCGTTTCGTGTGCCTAGGAAGCTCCGTGGACGATTACAACGATGGGCTCGTGGAAACTGTCCATTCTGTCGGGTCTAAGTTTTTCAAGACCCGTCGTGCAAATAGGAACAACAAACTACCCAAGTAGCAAAATTGCTATATAACGATGGATTTATAAGGGCTTAACTCTTTTACATGTTTTGTAACAGTATTAGTTTTGCAACTCTCTTTATAAAAGCATTTTAAAGTGTTTTTTGCTAATATGGTAAATTAGTCTTATAATTTTATTTTATAAACGTTTATATAACTAATTTAAATGGCAACTTTAAAGCAATGGACATATAGAAACATATAATATGGCTATTCAGACACATAATATTCTAGCCATGTAGCCGCTTTGGCATCATACTATTTTTAAATAAATATGGCTGTTATAAAGCTATACCCTTATAAAGACTATCAAAATGTAGCTTTAAAGCAAATGCAAAATGGCAAGTTATATAGCTTCTATATGTATAAAAGTCTTGACGAAAACTTTATGTAACAGCTATAAGAATTGTTATATGTATACTTGACTTTGCATCTACGATGGAAGAAAATGCTATGGGTTCCGTAGAACTAATTTCACAAAACATTGACTTTGACACTTTTGATGAGCAATCAATCTGATGAGCGTGATAGTGAAAAGGACGGGTAAAGGAAAAGGCAAAGGTAATGGGAAAGGCATGGAAAAGGACGGGTTCAGAGTTGATAATGTAGCTACTTGGGCTATGGAGTATAAAATATCACTGCAGTACACAATTCGTGCAAATCATCTTTGTCGAGAAACTGTCTACATTCAATTCATTAGACATTATCTTGGTTCCGTAAAATAAAAAAAAATACAAAGTAATATTCACAATTTTTTTAATAAAGTAATGGAGACTGATCCCTAAAATCATTCAATATGGCTGAGCTTATTAGCACAACCCTGCTACAATAAGAGTAGATGACTTGTAGGTGATTTATAAAAGCATATCATTTGTTAAATATTCTTATAGTAGCAATCTACAAGGCCTCACAAAATTTTAATAATTTTTCTTATAATAAAACATTAAAATTAAAGAGGCGCATTAAAAATATGGCATAAAACATATCCACAAATCTCACAAAACTGCTTTCCCACATAAACTTCCAATATAAAACGAAAAAAGAGCGATGTAGTAAATGTCTAGTAAAGCAGACATTTATTTTACTATCTATTTTATAAATAATGGAGGCGTTTGAGATAATTATGAATTAATTAACTCATATTCGTATTGCGTTTGCTTCTACACGAGAAAATGGCCTCAAAGCCGAATTTTGTTAGCAGTTATAAGGGTAATTTGTTACATAAAAGCAATTTTCATGTCTATTTGTAGCCAATTAGCCATATAGTATGCGTTTACATGGCATGTTTAAGGGGGATTAGCTTATTATATGGTAACTATATAAACTTTATAAGGTTTTAGCCCTTATAATTTATGCCCAATCCCACTCTTATAAGCGCTAATATGGCCTTTATAATACTTTTATTTTTGGCTTTAATGACGTTTATATAGCAAGTGTTTGCTACTTGGGTATCCGATCCTACTTTCAAGCTCTTGAAGAAGAGGCGTGAAATGATCATGCAGTCTTCAGACGATGCGTGGAACTACTGGCAGCTCGATAGACAGATCTCGAAGTCCTTGAAAAGCGACATCCACCGCTTTAATACTGAGCGTATTAAAGACGCAATTGAGCGGAATAAGGGCTCCTGGGCTACTGGGCAGAGCCAGTTCGAGAAACTGAAGACCGACGATGGCAGGATCATGTCCGCCAAACCGGAGCTTTTGATGGAGATCCGAGGAGTTCTTTTGGCAGTTGTACACGTCAATCAGCAAACCCGTTGCGAATCTAGCAAACCCGTTGCGAATCTAGCAAACGACCCAAGAGCTAGATTGACGGTTGGTCCAGTTAGGAACCAACCGTCGAATATCGTAAATTGGACGAGAAGATACCGCGCAACCTTCGCGCGTTATCTTCTCGTCCAATTTACCACAGTGTCTCAAGACGATAGTCTAACCAGTGTATGTTGCCAGTGATTACTTGACAGAACGGATGGCCGTTGGGGCCGAAAAGTTCTAGAGTGGCGACCGCGCACCGGAATACGCAGCGTTGGAAGGCCTCCCTCTAGGCGGAGAGACGACTTGCTCAAGGCTGCGGGGCGTCCGGTGGATGCGAAACGCACAGGACCGATCAGTGTGGCGATGCTTGGGGGAGGCCTATGTCCAGCAGTGGACGTCTTTCGGCTGAAATGATGATGATGATGATGAGTGTTATAATCCGTTGAGGGTTTTATGCATTTGGGCGAGCAGACTACAAACCCCAAGAGGAAACAATCAGGCTCTTTTACTGCACTGAACCGGTCGCCCCGCCGCTAACCATAATAGAAATGGCCCCCGCTCCACAATCCACGGCTTCTCAGTGAGTATCAGCACAGTACAGTCCCGATATTATGTTGTAATTGTGATAGTGATATTGTTTTCCTGAATTGTTATATTTTGTGAAAGATGGATGGAGACACAAGCTTCACGAAAGCTATTTGATATTATACCTTGCTTATTGCTAATGTAGGGTTGAAACTCTATCTGTCTCAAATATATTATGGCCTTTATTCCTAACGATGTTAAATTGATTTAAGGGCTAGTCATGTTTTTTGCCTTACCATTGTGCAATGTTACAAGATGCATCATATAATGATAATAATAGATTTAGATCTTTATTACTAACTTATTACTTATATGATTGTAAAAGATATCTATAAATACTATAGAAGAGCTTCCGTGGAGTTTCTTGTTTTCTTCTCCACGAGAAATAGTGTAGCGATCGGGCGGTAAGATCTCTGAGCCTCAATATGAATTAATTAACAAGCCTAATTAAAATAAATACCTAGTCTTGTCTTTCTGTACTTTTCTTCGTAAAACCTTTCCATTATACACCACATACATAGGAACTCTAATACACAGTAAATAACCAACAACCATCTTGACATTCCAAGCTTGCTATCTTCGTAAATATCGATACTTTTATATGGAGTTCCTTCATGAATATAACACATGCGTCAGGGGTTACGGCTTCGACTTTCTGTAAGCTGTTCATGAACTAAAAACTTGCTAAAAAGAAGACGTAACAACATGACAACGCAAAGTATTCTAAAGTACCTGAATAAGCTGCGTATGAACTGAATCAACCAAGTCCGTGTCCCTCAACAGCTGTGGGTGCTGCAACAACAACGCCGCGGCACGTTTAGACCGTCCTCCTCGCATCCACAGCTTCACTGCTCCTTCAACGTCCCCCGATGATGCTAGAACTGCACCAGCCTCACCTAAGCGACCTGCAAGTGGATCCATGATTGGTATCAAAAATTTACAACTCTTGATAATTCTGAACTATTTTGGAGTTTTAGATATTTCAGTACCATTTCTTTTTTTAGACCTTATTATACTACTACTGGTCAAAGGTCTCCCTCAATTCCGCCCAGGAATTGGGGGAGGCCCCTCTCTTCTCCCACGCCACCTCGGACCAGTTTGAATTTTATGTCATAATTATACATCATAGACTTAACATGTCTAAGTCCCTGCAGCCTTGGAAAAAATAACCAGGTCCAAAACAGTCAGTGAGCAGAAGAAAACATGATAGAGACAGTGAGGTTAAAAAGGTGGCCGTGGAGTTATTTGCACGTTCTCCTCCAGAGAGATCTACGCTTTGGAACGAGCTTTTAAAGTCAGCTTTTGACTGACCGACCTTGACAATACAAAAGTGCCTGTAAATGATTTAATTGAAATAAATACTTTGAGTTTAAGTTTAAATAGTACCGTGAAACTTTCTTACCCAACACTTTTTTATCAATATCTGGAACTCTTACTAACCGGTAGAAGTCAAATAGTCCATGTGCTGCTGTTTCAACGTAGTGACCGAGGCACGATCAGTCCTCTCAGCCAGTGTAATAGCTTCTGTCCACCTATTGAACTGCTTGTACATATCCACTGCAAGGTCGGGCCGACCCGCGCGGCGAACATAGCACTCTTCAGCAGCTGATAAGTCACCCTCAAATATGGCTAGACGAGCTCGCACTATGGCATTGTTGAGTCCTGAGAAATACATATTTAAATGCTAGAAAAAGTTGTCTGTGGGAGCACTCATAATAGATTAATAATTTTAAGTATTTTTAACCCGTGTTGTCCTAAGAGCAAAGGTATCTCTTGCTTTTCACACTCCCAGGGGCGGCCTTATCCGCTGCAAAACCCCGGTCGACTGGCATTTATTTGCGAGGCCCTTGTTATTTTCGCAATATATGTGCTGAAGTGATGATAGACTAGAAATGCAAAACTTGGCACATATTATCATTAATACTTTACTGTGAAATACTTAACCAACTTTATTTTATTGTTACGTATTACTGTTTGCTAAAAATTAAATCAAAAAAATACAATTGTAAGCCTTTTGGGTTGTCACGCGAGGCCCCTGCAAGAGCGAGGTCCCGGGCGACTACCGTGCTCGCCACCCCCTAAGGCCGCCACTGCACACCACTCCTCTCGATGTTGAGCTATTGTGGGCTAATCTTGTTTGTAGCCAGATAGCAATTCGATGATTTCTGGGACCCATATGTTTTGTGTTATTTCTATAATTACTTACCAACTGAGACATCACCGTCGCCTTCAGAAGCAGCCATTTCAACGGTCTTCTCCAAATAGAAGGTGCGAGCTAGGTCATCAATTTCCCGGTAGCATTTGGCAGCCAACTGAACAATAAATAGCACGTGAACTAAATGAAACTATAACAACCCGTTTTCTTAATCTGCTATGATGGAAAAGCGATATAAAAGTTTGAACATCTTCCTGTTCTGTCTCTGGGACAGCAACGTATGAACGTATCTGCGATACCAGAGGCATGTCGGCAGTGGCCACTGAACATCAATTGATATGCCATCATTTCAACCAAATATCTTAATGCAACAACGAAATACATTACATCTACAGATGTAATACTTCATCGGACTACAAGACGTATGTCGATGCGTCATCGGTACATGGTGGACATCCCACCCATACGAACCAAACGTTTTGGGAATACTTTCATTATGCGTACAGCTAAGGAGTGGAGCATACCAGTAATAATAATTTAAAAAAATGTACATAAAAAATGGGAAAATAAAATAATCAGATTTATTATTATTTTATCACCACACACTGCTCTAAAAACGATGAAGAAAAACATCTTGAGGAAACCGGCATTTCCTAGAACAAAACATTTTAAGACATGTCTTTTTTTTTTTTATAATTTATAGGCTCGCGTTTGACCACTATCTCGCCTGATGTTAAGCGATGATGAGGTCTACGGTGAAGCACGCTTGTCTAGAAGTAACCTATTCACTCTTGACTTAAAGACCCCAAGGTTGTAGCTATCAGGGAACAAAGACCCCGGAAGAGAGTTCCACTCCTTAGCTGTGCGCACAATGAAAGTATTAGCAAAACGCTTTGTGCGTATGGGAGGGATGTCCACCATGTACCGATGGCGCATGGCCGTACGTCTTGTAGTCCGATGATGGAAAGGGCTAGGCGGAATCAAATTATGCAGTTCCGTCGCACACTCCCCGAAGTGTAACCGATAAAAAACCGACAGGCTGGCAACTCGGCGTCGATGTTCGAGGCTCTGGAGCTTTGAGGCGACCAGTGCATCGTTGCCAATAAGCCTTTTGGCCCGTCTGTCAATTGACTCAAGTGCATCAAGCTGGTATTTGGCAGATCCATCCCAGAGGTGAGAGCAGTACTCCATGCAAGATCGAACTTGCGCTTGATACAACTTAAGCAGCTGTTCTGGCGTGAATTACCGTCTCACCTTCGCAAGGATCCCCAACTTTTTGGCAGCCAGTTGAGCCTTTGCCTCAATGTATGGTCCAAAATTAAGTGTCGATGTCAACATTACGCCAAGAAGCTCAAGATGGTCCGATATCGGTATGGTTACACCTCGGAAAGAAGGAGCCGGGTGAAATTGGCTCTTTTTCGCGGAGAAGAGACACGCCTGTGTTTTTGCGGCATTGAACTTGACCAGATTGGCATCGCCCCATTCGGAGACTGCCTCCAAGGACAAGTTCAAGTGTTCAACCATGGCCTCCCGGAGAGACCGAATCTGAGGCCCAGTAGCCCGCGCGTCGGACACGTATCTCTCAGCAACAGTGCTGTCATCTGCGTACCCAAAGGTTCCGGGTTTTAGCAGATCATTAATGTGCAGCAAGAATAATGTAACATCCACCAACCCGCACTGCGCCCGCCTGGTGAATTAAGGTCCATTCCCCCTCTCATAAAAAGAAAACCTGTGTACCAGCATTAGGAACGTTACAACGCTATTATGTTAATTAATGTTTACCTGAACATCATCATCGGCGAGTGCTCGTTCAGCCAGCTGTCTCCACAACGGAGCCACGTCAGCATTGTTACCGACTCCGTCCAAATACCGCGCACAACCGGCCAGATCACCACTACGAAGTGCATTATCTGAAGAAGAATTTAACGTTGGAAAAAGACAATTTGTATTTATAACTGGTCATATAAAGGAAGTCGTGTAATTCTTAAAGAAATAAAAAATAATAATGTTTTTTCTTAGTTAAATTCTTTTATTAGACAGTGAAAAAGCATTGAAATAAAAAACCGGCCAAGTGCGAGTCGAACTCGCATACGAAGGGTTCCGTACCATTATCGCAAAAAACAACAGCGGCAACAGAAATACATGATCTGTCAAAATTTCAACTGTCTAGCTATCACGGTTCATGAGATACAGCCTGGTGACAGACGGACAGACAGACAGACTGACAGACGGATCGCGGAGTCTTAGTAATAGGGTCCCGTTTTTACCCTTTGAGTACGGAACCCTAAAAAGGGGTTTTAAGCAAATTGGCTAGGAATTAGCTACGGCGTAGCGGTCTTACTATGCGCTACGTCGTAGCAGATAATAGACTGCTACGCGCCTGCTCCCGCGGCGATCGGGAGCTGCGATTAGATTTATCTTTCGCTACGAAGTGTAGACCAGGGTCGATAATTTTTAAAACCAAAAAAAATAATAGTAGGATGAAACCCATTAGAAAAGGAAGGGAATATTATAAAAATGAAAGGAAAAATAATTTACGGGCGATCTGAGGTCGGGAAGGGGATGGGGGTGAGTTTTTAAGGGTAAAAAACGGTTTTTCTCGATTTCCGGCAAAACTAAAAGTCCTATCGAAAAAAGTCAAATGGCAAAGTTGTAGGTAATAAAAAGATCTAAAACTTTTGTATTTACACTTTTTTCACATAACCTCAAAATCTATGTGAAAAATTCAAAAAACCAAGTTTTTGGTTTTTTATTTTTATCTTTTACAAAATAATTTCTTTTTTTACGAAATTTGGTAAAAACTTACCTTTTTATGTCCCAAATACGCTGTAATTTATTTGATTAAAAATATTTATTTTTTCACCTTATTTTGAATTAATATCGAAAAAACACCCTAATTTTCAATCGAAAATTCACCCGTCAAAATATCAGCTTTTTTTAAAAAATTGGTATGTTTTCTGTTCGTTGAAATCTCTACTTTCCGATGGTGAAAAAAAAATATATGTTACCATAGTAAATCTTCTCAGAAAATGCAAAAAACCGAAAAAACTCGAATTCGATTTTTTTTTTAATTATTATAAATAATTTTGAGCTATTTATTAAAATTAACACTTTAATTACTCGAAAAACGTTAGGTTACATGTAATATTGATAAAAAAAAATTGCAAATAAAATATACTACTACTATGGCCGATTTTCATATATATTTTATACATTTCAAATATATTTCAGATATATTCAAAATATATGAAATATTTACGATATATATTTTTTATAGATTTTTAATATATTTTTTATGTATTTTGAAATATATTTTTTTTTCATGCTAAATTTGTTTGTGCAAAATTAAGGAGATTATTATTTTATTATCTTGTATTAAAATATAATTTAATTTCAATCTTTAGGTTATGTTACGTTAAGCATACTATTTTTTAAAGAAAATATTACGATTTTTATGTTTGAGTTGATTGATACACATAAACATAGAGATAGTATTTACCTTCCTATGCAGATTCGAAAAGTTTTTTTTTTTAAGTAAACTTGTCACAATTATCTTCAAGAAACTCAGCGTGCACGTGTATTTTTATAAACGATGTTGTATACTGTACTGTATTTCGAATACTGGTTAGGCTAACGGTTGTAACAGCTGCTACGAAATAGTAGGTATGTATGTAGTAAGACCCAGACCCGCCTAGCCCCTTCCCCACTTCTCCATGAAATACCTTGTGATGGGCTACAATTTTTCGTAGGTCACTCAGGTATATAATTTATCTTAAAATAGTTATAAATAGGCATCTACGCATATAATTTAAAGAAGATTCGACAACTTTCTCCAAATATTGTAGATGTCTTATTAAATATTAATTTTATTAACTTATTTGTTTGTTAATTATAGTAGCATATTTTTATTTGCAATTTTTTTTTATCAATGTAACATGTAATCTAACGTTTTTCGAGTAATTAAAGTGTTAATTTTAATAAATAGCTCAAAATTATTTATAATAATAAAAAAAAAATCGAATTCGAGTTTTTTGCATTTTCTGAGAAGATTTACTATGGTAACATATATTTTTTATTCACCATCGGAAAGTAGAGATTTCAACGAACAGAAAACATACCAACTTTTTATAAAACGCTGATATTTTGACGGGTGAATTTTCGATTGAAAATTAGGGTGTTTTTTCGATATTAATTCAAAATAAGGTGAGAAAATAAATATTTTTAATCAAATAAATTACAGCGTATTTGGGACATAAAAAGGTAAGTTTTCACCAAATTTCGTAAAAAAAGAAAAGTTTTTGTAAAAGATAAAAATAAAAAACCAAAAACTTGGTTTTTTGAATTTTTCACATACATTTTGAGGTTATGTGAAAAAAGTGTAAATACAAAAGTTTTAGATCTTTTTATTACCTATAACTTTGCCATTTGACTTTTTTCGATAGGACTTTTAGTTTTGCCGGAAATTGAGAAAAACCGTTTTTTACCCTTAAAAACTCACCCCCATCCCCTTCCCGACCTCAGATCGCCCGTAAATTATTTTTCCTTTCATTTTTATAATATTCCCCTCCTTTTCTAATGGGTTTCATCCTACTATTTTTTTTTTTCACTTTTTATTATTTTTAAAGGCTTCTACCCTGGTCTAGTGGACTATAAGATCACTACGGCATCTGTCCCGCCGCACTGTAATTACATAACTACATAGGATAACCATACATACTGAAAGCGAGTCGATGTTCATCCAGCTGTAGATAGGGCAGCAGTCCTCCATCCAGCACGACGCGTCGTGAAATCACTTCGACAGCGACCGCCCCGCCGCATTCTGCCATCTCTACACTGCCGGGGTCCCATGCACTGTACCTAGTACAATAAAATAAATAGATATATTATCGTCTCGCTAAAATACAAACATTTGTTTTTTTCGCTGGAATACATATTTGCTCGTATAAAAGTAGTAAACTAGAAGATTAAAATTAACAGCGGAAAACAACTACCACTACCTACAATATTTAAATTTGGTTTTAAAATTTAAACAAAAACAGTCAAAAGAAATAAAATAAAGGAAGAAATTAGAGGAATGAAAGCAATACTACGTGTCGCGGGTTCGATTCCCGCACGGAACAAATATTTGTATGACCTACAGATAGTTGTGCCGGCTCTGGGTGTTGTGTATGTGAGTTTATATGTTTGTAAACGCACCCACGATACAGGAAGAAATTCCTAGTGTGGAGCAACGTTATTTTTTTTTAATTAAAATAAATAAATTAAAGTGCGAATAAAACAGTTAGTTTACCACACTAGCAGATGAGTTGGTGTTTGCGCTACAACTGCGTCGCTATTCTCAATCCACTGCACGAAAGAAACTCCGCTTGCTATAATTTCCTTGTCGCCATTATTTAGTCGTAGTAAAGCCAATCTTCGTCTTGTGTCTCTCAACAGTAGTAACTGTCCGCTTTCATTCAGCTCAAGCCAGTCAACGCGAGCTTCATGCCACCATTGACCCAGCTGTATACCTACATACAACATTGATATGATATAATGAAGACTAATCTTATGACGGAAAATTTAAAATCAATACGAAGAGTGATCAACGCAGTTTTGCCAAAATGCTGCTTCATTGCATTTCCAAAATCTATAGGAAAGACTACAATTCGGACTTTAAAAAAACAAAAATAGAATGTGTTACAATTGTAAAAAAAACTTGGGGTAGGCCTGTGTGTGTGTGTGTGTGTGTGTCTTTCGGTTGAAATTGTGATGATGATGAATTATAAAACCTGTTCTGCAGCAGGCTATCAAAGAACAAGAGTTTGTGGCAATTCCAAATTGAGAGTTAATTAACGTATTACAATTTTACAGGTAGGTTTTAATTTATATAAATTCGTGATAACAGGAAATGGAAGGTGGTTGATGATAGGTTGATAAATAATTACTCACCAGTACTAAGGTCTACAACAGCAATAGTCTGCCTGTCCAGTAAGTAGGCGAGATGCTTGCGGTCGCCGCTGTCCGCGCCGCCCGTGGCGCCCTCGTTGATACGCACGCTAAGTACGTGTGGGTTTACGCGCTCAGTTCTCACCTGAGGCACATACAGCCTTATTTATAAAACTTTTAGCCGCATGATTAGTTTAAACACTGATCTGCTAGATACTCAATTGAAAATCTTCATACAAACGAATCATAATTACGGTATTTCTTTTTTTTTCGTAATGTAGCAACATGGTAAATAAGCTTTGGAGCCTTTTTCTTCGATTTTTTTTCAGTAATAAAGTAAATATTTTAGTGTTGAATTGATAAGGAAAAATGCAACTTCATAAAAAACGAAGAGTTTTACCAGACTTGTCTCAAACAAACGAAAAAAAAAACAATACATTTCGTTTCACATAAAACTACATGGGACTTATGTAACGTCCGAACATTGGGGCCAAAGGGCTTTTTTAGGAACTTGTTTCTTAGAAGCTGCGGACTTTTTGATCGAATTTACTGTGTCAAACTCACAGTGTGCAGCACTTTGTCGAGTCCATACTCGACGACACTCAACTCGCCAGCTCGATGCAATAGACAAGCACCACCCACCGCCGCATACACTCGTTCACCACTACCCGACCATGGGATCTACAAATATTCATGCAGGAATTAGGAACTAGATATAAAATAAAGAATCCTAAATATTAGACAAAAGATGTATATTAGGTACCTCACTGGTCAAACCTCGCGCGATGTCACATAATATTAATGTGGAACTAGTACGGCATACTGCATACCAGTCGTTACCTGGAAGAAAAATACAAGAAACGAACATGATTTGCGACAAGGAAAGACTCATCATCATCATCATCATATCAGCCGAAAGACGTCCACTGCTGGACATAGGCCTCACCTAAGCGTCGCCACATTGACCGGTCCCGTGCGTCCCGCATCCAGCGGATCCCCGAAACCTTCACCAGGTCATCGGTCCACCTAATGGGAGGCCTTCCAACGCAACGTCTTCCGGTTCGCGATCGCCACTCCAGAACTTTTCTGCCAGTCGACCAACCATTCTGCGAGCAATGTGCTCTGCCCACTGCCACTTAAGTTTGGTAATTCTTCGGGCTATGTCGGTAACCATGGTTCTCTAGCGGATCTCTACATTTCTGATTCGGTCATGCAAGGAAACGCCGAATAGCCAGAAGGAGAGCCATTGCCCTTTGGGTGACTGTAAGCTTTCTGATGAGGCCCATTGTGATCGACCACGTCTCAGAGCCATAGGTCATCACTGGCAACACACTGGTCATAGAATAAAAGGAAAGACTACGTCCCATTAACTTTACAGCTACGTTAAGCACTATTTTTCATAAATCTATTCATAACTCATCTCTACTCTTAACTCTATCTTATGCGCAAGTAGACTACTAGCTGATAATATCTGAATTACTGACCAATGAACCTCACGTTGAATATATCGGGGGCCTGCTTGGTGGTGACGGTGAGAGGCAGCGCGTCGTTGGCGAGGCGGGACAGCACCAGCTGACGAGCGCTCACGTGCTGAACCTCCACTGTGTCGCGCCATACCCAGCGTCTGTTGTACCGGAAACAGACAATACAGGCCTCAACTGAAACAGTGCCCTCGGCACATTCGATGAATAGATGAAACCGTCTTTATTATATAGCTACACTGCAGCAGCCTAATTGCGTAAGTGACTTCGGCAGGGCAAAGGAACAACTCAATGAAAGAACATAACACATTTCCTTTAAATGTTTTCGGTATTGCGTAAATAATTTTGAAAGGGTACGTTCTCCACCCCATGAGTTGAATTCACATATCCTTTCCAAAGTCGTTAATTTTCGTGCGAATTTAATTCGGTTGTGTTTGATTTAGTGTGATACACAATAGGGTGCTAATATTAATTAAAACCATAAAACGTCAATAAAAATAATCATTAATTTTATCAATTAATTTCCGTACCTCAATACTGCTTCAAGTTGTATAACAGCTCCTGTTTGCGACGCAAGTGCTAGCTTGGTGCCATCGCCACTCCAAGCAAGAGCGCGCGCCGCGTAAAAGTTGGGGATGTTCAACATGGAAAGCTCCACTCCGCCCGATTCTTTCACCTCGCCTACAAGACATCCGTCGAATACTCCGAATGCCACTGTCTATAATATTTAAAAGTTACTTGTAACGTGAACACTACAAAAATGTTACACGTGGAGAAAACTGAAAAGCAAATAAAAGTATTAACGCTGTTTTGTTTGTTGTTGTGTGTGCGAGTGATATCCGGCAGAAACTTATAGTTGTACAAGAACTAAAAATGTACAGATTTGTGTCCAATAGAAGAAAAACATTTTCACAAAAAATAAACCGACTTCAAAAGTAAAACACTAAAGATAACTTTCGTTTCGGAAGTCGGTGTCTTTGTTACCTCTTGTTTTTATCATTTTTCGACACCGACTTCCGAAACGAAAGTTATTTTGCACATTTTTGTGTTTTACTTTTGAAGTCGGTTAATTTTTTGTGAAAAAGTTTTTGTCTCTCTTTTTTTTTAGTTTTAGTAACTAAAAATGAGAAATTTCTAAAGTACAGTACCTAAAGGATTGACAAAATGCCCATAATTACTAAATTTACACATTCGTGCTGTTTGTCGCTAAGGGTTTCGGTTGTAAGCTCCATATGTTGAAAACTGCTGAACCGATTTTGATGAAACTTGCACTATTCCTTAAGGTGAGAGATACTCAATCCAACACAAAAAGAATGATCACGATCCGATAAGTAATTTCGGAGAAAAAGACAAAAAAGACAAACATACATACCTACATACAAACATACATATATGAAATTTGGCACACGTGCTTAGAAGCCCACATAGAATAACATTTTGTGGATATTGTGCAGTTCCAACAATATTACATACATACGTGTCGAATTGATTACCTCCGTTTATTTGAAGTCAGTAAAAGGATTCCATTCTCAAATGAACACCCGAAAAAATATTGCAAAGGCTAGTTGATTGGCATTTTGGCAAACTACGATGACAAACTTCAATAATTAAAGAAAAATATACAGTGCATCATACCTGTCCAGAAGGACTAGGAGCAGCTGATATCAGGTCTCGTCGATCTGGCGGCAGTTGAGGTTCCAAACTGCGCAGGAGAGCACCGCGTTGTGCTTCATACACCGAGACTCGTCCGTCACAGGAACCCACTATCAACTGGGCAGACCAACCATGAATAAGTTGCGGTTAAATTATCTGGTAGATCAACATGACATGGACTTAGTATCTAGTTTCCATATGGAAGTGGTCATCGAACTGTCGGCAAAATGTAGAGGATTAATAGGTCCCCGCGCAAGGCACAAACACGCGGGAGGTCATTGCTATCCATCAATTGTCAATCATCTTGCTCAATGGTGGACACCCAGGGGCATGACCTCGCCACCCCTGTGTTGCGTCGCCCGGTGCTTTCAGTTACGTCTATTTCAGAGGGAATAAGACCAAAAACAGGGCAGTAGAACATTTTCAGAAATGCAATTCAATTCAAATTCAGTAGAAATGTTTTTATTGGAACAAATTTTAATCGTTTAACATTACGAACAGTACTAGATCGGACACCAAGTAAATTCTTGCTTCAATCTAGCGTTGAGGTAATTATACCTAATAATAAATATTTACTTCGATTTTAATTTCTTTAAAAAAAACGTTGTATTGCCACACACTAGAAATTTCTCCTGTATCATGTGTGAATTTACAAACATAAACTCACAATCAGCCAAACCAAGAACAACTATCTACAGGTCAAATTTGGAACGTGCGAAAATCGAACCGCGACACGTAGCGCAGCAGCCAATCGCTCAGCCACTGCGCCAAACGTGATCGCAAAGAACCGAAAATCGCAAAAAATCAAGAGACCAAATAATGTTTCTACAATGAATAAAACACTAAAAACACATACATAAGGAGGCAGCAGGACGAGCGCAGTTGGAGGCAGTGCATACCGCAGTAGCAGCCGTCCGTTCAGGTACAGTGTGCCGTCCACGTGGCCGGACGCGAGTGTGCCCTCCCCCCCACGTGCTAACGACACGCAACATGCGCCCCCTGTCCACATGCTACTGCTTTTGTTGCTCTTGCAGTCGAGGGATCTGAACACCGAAAAAAAAAGTTCGAATAGTTTAACAACGGCGACCCCTAGGCCCCAGAATAGATCATCACCGTACGCCACAACATCAGAAAGTACCGAAAAAAAGATAAATCGATTCCAGATCGCCAGGTATGACGCATACGTTATGTACGTTATATAGTTAAGATATTGTACTGTTCCTTCGTCCGTAGCTCACTTGAATATTGTTCGCAAGTTTGGAATCCCATGTATGATATTTATAACTCAAGATTGGAATCTGTCCAGCGAAACTTTACAAGATACCTGCAGTACAAGTGTAACACCCGCGATCATAATTACGAGTCGAGATGCAAAAGGTACCAATTACTTCCACTTATGGAGAGAAGGAGTATTTCAGATATCTCCTTACTCGTTAAGTTAGCGCAATCGTTCATCGACGCCCCGCAACTTCTCTCTAAGGTTAATTTACGCGCCCCTACCAGATCTGCTAGGATACCCTTTCTTTTTCTTGACTTCCCCCGCTGCTGCACAAATTACAGACAGAATTCGTTCTTTATAAGATGCGCTAAGTCCTACAATAAATTGGTTGACTTTTCTGAATTTGACTTATTCACTACTAAGCCGCATGTATTCATTCGAATACTTACTAAACATTGGTTCGAATTGGTTCAATAACTGTTTATTTTTGCACCTCATGACGAGGTATTATTTAGATTGTATGTTATTGTTTAAAGTACATACCACCATTGTAATTTTTTTTTTTTTTCTCTAACAAGCTTGCTGTTTATAGTTAATTAAATGCGAAAACATGTAATTGGTTACTAGTTGGTTAATTTGATGTAAAATTTGTTAGTTGTTAATACTGTTTGTTTTCCGATTACAATAAAATAAAATAAAATAAAATACCATAATAAAACAGCTTCGTATCAAGATCTTCTTGCTATTTGATGCTAGTGCACTTAGAAGTAGGTGAACTCCCCTGAAAATGTAGAAGGTCAATTTTTGTCCCCTGAAAAAGTTCTCACTGACCATCAAGTTTGAAAAACAGTGGGCCTAGTGCGAGTTTTGTCTCACACTGGATTACGTTCGTACTAAACGACAATTTGTATTGAAACTGGTTAAATGCCGACTGATGACGTTAACACGATCGAGCACGAGTAAAAACTCCGAATAAAGGTCTATCCACACATATCAGGGCCGTGCCCGGGACGTGGGCGGACCGTACCCATCAGGGGCTCAATAAAATATCGGTGTGTACATTTTATATGAACTCGTTCACACACGTCACACGTGCACGGGCCGTGCACGGGCCAGAGACGAAGCTTCAATGACTGGGCCCGGCCCTGTCACGTCCCGGGCACGGCCCTGATATGTGTGGATAGACCTTAAGCCGACTAATTTTAGGACGCCCACGACAAGCTAGGCAGTGCGATACTCTTTGCATTGCAGGATTTCTAGGAAGGCTACCTCTATATAACGTTCTAGCTTCTGCCCGCGTAAAAAGTGTTTTATCATCCCAATGGAATACAAATTTTCCTATGTCCTTCCCAGGGTCTCAATCTATAGCCAAATTTCATCTAAATCGGCTCAGTATATCCAGAGATTACCCCCTACAACCTCACAAACTTTACCTCTTTATAATATTAGTATTTGTAGTATAGATTTTGTCCACCGGCCACCACCATACAAGTCCAGCTGTGGACTACAGCTATTGGCTGCTGATGATGACCGAGTTTACATTAGAAATTTCTCACCTTATTTTCCCATCAGTAGTTCCGGTATAAAACCCGTTGTCTGCCGGTAGCAGCGACATGGGCGCTCCAGTCAGTGGGAACTTGTTGCAGATGACCTTCTTACCGCTCCAGTCTGCCCCAACGCGGTACACAAACACCATGTTGTCGCTCTGGGCAACGCCGAGCAGTTCTGAGTTGTCGCTGAATGAAATATCTGAAAAATACGGTTAGATAAGTGGAACGTATAAGAAAATAAAAAAAATACATGCTTAAACACAGCAACCCTTATTAATAAACTCTGAATAAAGTTGCAACTACGCAGTGGTGGATTTATACTAGGGGCAGTCGGGGCTAGTGCCCAGGGCGGCAAATTATCTAGGGCGGCAAAATTTGGAAAGTGAGATAAAATTTTCTATACAATATATAATTAACTAATTCTTTACATAAACATTTTATCTTTCAAGAAATATAATTCAAGTATTATGTATCACATTAAAATTTTGTATATTATAATATAGGAAATTTAAGTAAAAACTATTTAAATAGTTTAATTTATTTATTTCCATAAAGGATTGAAAAAATTAAAGTTGATATTTTTATTTTCTGGAATTGATAAATTTATGTAGTTTTTTTGAAGAATTCAATTATTTTCAAATTATGTATGTCTTTTTGATAACAGAAACTTTTATTGATTAATGAATTTTTCTAAAATTGGAGAATTATCCAATAAATTTCCTGCAATCAATTAGTTATTCTAATTCTTAAAAAATAAGATATCAAAACTATTAAAATAAAATTTAAGTCATAGGGCGGCATTTTCTTCAGTGCCCCAGGGCGGCACAAATTTAAATCCGGCCCTGCAACTACGATCATCTAAGTATTAAATAAAATGTTTTCTTGTTATAAGCTTGGTGTCCGTGTAATTTTACGCCGCGTGAAAAGTGTGCACGTGTAGTAACCGAAGCAAGCTGTTATAGCAGGGAATCCTTCGCCTGTTCCAATGGGTTTCTCTCCAACTCATGCTGTGTCCAATAACCATTAAACCTCAAGATTGTCAACTGAATGAGAAGAAAAGAGGATTTATCTATTTCAGATTTATTTAAATAGTTTTGTGAAACTGAAACTATAAGAACCTTCTAGAAATTGCCAATTATACATAATAAATAGTTGGACATCCAAAGTATTTGCTTACTTGTAATAACATAGGACTTCTTCCCTGCAGCAGAGTCGGCAGGTTTGGTAGCAAACTTATCTCGCCGAGTGCCCTCGCGGTCGAACAACAGAATCAAACGATCACAGGTCGCCACTGCTAGCTTTACGTTGTTTGGAGACCAGCAGATGTCTGCTATAGGACTTTCCGTGTCCTGGAATGGAATATCCTGGCTTAAGATATCATTAAGCTACAGCGAACAGAGTGCTGAAATATTGTTTGCCAATTTTTTTCAAAACCCAATTCGGACTTAATTATTAATAAGATGTTAAAGAAACACCAACCTGTGCTTCCAAAAGCGTTTTAGAATATTTCAGCCGCATATTTAGTGAACAATTTTATTTTTATGTTTTAAGAAAGTACGCAGTATTATTACTTTCCGTATATATTATTTTTCTCTGTGATTACAAGAATTATTAATATTTTGTTGTGTTTACTACGTTGCTTAGCAACATTTAAATTTCGCGCTTTTCATTATATTGTCAGTGGTAGAAACCACAAACAATAATGTAACCATAAGCAATCTATAACCAAGGATTTTAAACCACTTCTACACAGTCTGAACAACCTCCCGACTAAGGTGCCCTTGGTCGGGGCACCAACCAAACAAGATGTCCACCGTGTCAATCACACGACCGTGTAGAACGAACGCACTAATTGGTTGTCCCAACCAAGGGTACCTAGGTTGGGTGGTTGTTCCGACTGTGTAGAAGGGGTATTATGGTTCACTGTTATGTCACGCTCACGCTGAGTTACGTTGCAATAGTCAGAGGATGAAAAAAATAAATATTATGTCTTCCAGTGAAAATTAAAAACTCGTCGGATATTCGTTCAAAACTGAAAGTCAAACCATAGATAAAAGTTTACAAATTTAAATAATAATTTTAATATGGCAACTCTGTCGATTATTATGTCAACTTGACATGACAAACGGAAACTCTTTTCGTGAAAACAGTGTTTATTGTACAGACGTTGTCAGGTTAGAATTATTTTATCCGTCTTGATCCAAGCAAATTATAAGTTGATTTCAATATTAAACGATGTTGGATCTTCGTTACAACATGTTAATTCAGTTTTACAATATATTTTCGCCCACTTTCGGTTTATTACCTGCAGTGATAATCGGCAAGTGACGGCATTGTCGTGTTGAGTGAAATTAACCTGCAATCGTCTGTTTCCAGAACGTCATGCCTTTCGCACGGTTTGTAGAGCCAGGGCGTGTTGCCCTGGTAGCCGACGGTCCCTTGAAGGGAAAGTTAGTGAGCGTGGTCGATATTATTGACCAGACCCGCGCTCTCGTCGACGGGCCATGCAGCGGCGTCTCACGCCAACAGCTCCGCCTCAACCAGTTGCATCTCACCAAGTTCCGCCTGAACTTCCCATTCACAGCGCCCACACGCATGGTGAGGAAAGCATGGACGGATGCTAAACTTACTGAAAAGTGGACAGAAAGCCAGTGGGCTACTAAGCTGGCCAACAAAGAAAAGCGCGCACAGATGACCGACTACGATCGTTTCAAGCTGACGTCAGCGCGTGTGAAGAGGAACCGCGCGAGAACAGCTGTGTTCAAGAGCTTGAAGGTGAAGGCAGCGCGCGCCGGTACCTTCGGCAAGAGGGCAGTGCCCAAGGCGGCCGCCAGGAAGGTGCGCACCAAGAAGCCCAGCGGAAAGAAACCGGCGAAGAAGTAATTCTTTAGTGCCTCAAAAAGGTTATTGTGTTATCAAAGGACAGAAATAAATAAAGAATTACTCTAAGCCAATTTTCTTGTGTTATTGTTTCTCTTAAACAGTCCTATGACTGACAATAGGTAAGTGAAGTTGATATTGTAGAACATGTGGTGTGTTTTCTTTACTCAATGTGTTTTACTTTTCAGTTGCAGCTAGTCACTCAACCTGCAATCAAATGAATTAAGGTTAGTTGATCTGTATTACTTCTGTGCTAGTATTTCAATTTAACATGATGAATTATTATTTATAGTCTCGTTCGGATGAAAATCAATGATTTTAAACTCACCACTTTGCTGATACATAATTTTCACCATTGATTGTTGAAACATTGTGAAATGAGAAACTAAACATGCTTTTATTGATCTCAGGATGAAACTCGACCACAAAGTGATCTTCAGTATTCAATGTAAGTTTATTTAACTATAATTTATAAGCCTTAACCTAAAAAAAATATACTTTTCATGATGAATTTAATTTTATAGTCTCGTTCGTATGAAACTCATGATTTCAAACTTACCACCACCTTACTGATTTTACCCTAAAACTGTTTTAATTCTCTATTGATTGCTTGTCTTTTATTTACAAGATTTATTTTATCTTTCCCAGGTATACTAATAATGTTGACAGCAGTAAGATTTGACAACAAACAATTTATAAAGGTGAGTGTCTTTTGTCTTATCTAGTAAAATAAACCTTTATATGGCTGAAGATTCAGATGACCCTACCAAAGCCGATGTGTGCACTGTCAAGTTGTGCATGCTTGACTCTGGATAGGAACATTAACACACTCTGTGTAAGACATCCAGTTACCATGGTTGTATGTCCAAGGGTTGAGTGTAACAAACATTCAATTTATGACCATAAGCAACACTAATGTTTGAACAATTAACTCATTTCTCTTTTCTGTTGATTGCAGAAGGACCAGTGAATGTGGGCAAAACTAAACCATCATCATATTTATTTGAGGATCCAGATTCAAATAAAGACATGGATCACATATTAGAGGTTATCTTGCTTCATGCAACCACCATGTCATTTATCTCTGGTAAATATTTGAATAAATGAACTGTAATCATTAAGAATATTCAGAAACAATTACTTGACTCTTGCAATACTACTATTAGGTAATATTGATCTTACAAGAAGACCCTACCAAAGCCGATGTGTGCACTGTCAAGTTGTGCATGCTTGACTCTGGATAGGAACATTATCACACTCTGTGTAAGACATCCAGTTACCATAGTTGTATGTCCAAGGGTTGAGTGTGACAAACATACAAAACTTGACCACAAAATTCACAATGTCTTTGATCGCTTGAGTAATTTCCTAATTCTGTTGTCCACAGAAGGAAAAACATGACCATCATATGTCATCTGTGTGTGTAGTGTGTCATTGGAAGATCCAGCTACAAAAACTATTTGTGATATATTTCCTCTGAAAGGACAGAAATAAAGAATGTGGGGTCACAAAAGGCACCAAGTTGAGAGGTTATCTTGCCACATGGAACCACTTATCTCAGGTAAATAATTGCAGCTTAAATACTTGAAAAATAATAACTTTGCTTATATCTTGAAACTTTCATTACTCTTTATAAATCAGACTCCCAACTGAATCAAAAATAATAGCTAATTGTCTCAATAGTCATCATCCAAGCTCTGTTACTATCAAGAGGATGATAGTGATGAATTATTATTATTTATTAGTTAGGATGAAAATCAGTAAAGTTTATTTAACCATAATACATATGCCAAAAAAAAATACTTTTCATGATGAATTTAATTTTATAGTCTCGTTCGTATGAAACTCATGATTTCAAACTTACCACCATACTGATTTACCATAAATATATAGTTATTATTTTCATAAGATTTCTTGTCTTTTATTTAAAAGTTTTATTTCATCTTTCCCAGGTATACTAATAAGACATGCAGCCATGTTGACAGCAAACAATTTATAAAGGTTAGTGTTCTTTGTCATACCCAGTAAATTAAATTTTATTTTATACTAGCTTCTGCCCACGGTTTCGCCCGCGTAAAAAGTATTTTATCATCCCAAACTATCCTATGTCCTTTCCAGGGACTCAATATATCTCCATGCCAAATTTCATCTAAATCGGTTCAGTAGATCCAGAGATTACCCCCTGCAAACTCATAAACTTTACCTCTTTATAACATTAGTATAGATTGCTGAAGATTCAAATGACCCTACCAAAGCCGATGTGTGCACTGTCAAGTCGTGCATGCTTGACTCTGGATAGGAACATTATCACACTCTGTGTAAGACATCCAGTTACCATAGTTGTATGTCCAAGGGTTGAGTGTGACAAACCTTTAATTTGAAACAAATTCAAGGCATTTTTTATTATTCAATTTATTAACCCTATAATTTTTGTTGTTGACAGATGGCTGTAATATACCATGGGAACAGATGAACCAATATTCCAAGTGGAAATTCTTTAAGGTAAATAGATTTTGTGTAAATAACTGCCTGAATATTTAAATCAAACAATCAAACCCCAGTATTATACAACAATTTTAAAATTAATATGATGACTTATAGTATCGCCCCTATCTGAATCCTGATGATTGATCGTGTCTGAAAATAAATGTAATAATATTCACTGGTAATATGAGTACATGAGTTATTTTAAATATTTTCGTTCATTTGATTTTTGCTTGTTACAGGTGAAACAACTAAATATTTATCTTAGCATTTGAATACTACTCAACTGGAGCATAATTCTGGTGAGCGATTAATTTTGTTGTTGTTAAATGATGCAATTCTATAACAATCTGAACATGATTTAAAAATTCTCCTAACCTTTCATGATGATTATTTATCGCCCCAGTCTGAACAAATGTGTTGATCCGATTTACTGATAACTATAATTACGCCTAGCAATATGCGTTCATAAATAAGACTATGGGACTAATGTAGCTTTTTATTCTTTCAGAAATCATTGTAGATATTATGAATTGCTGGAGCACAACACACATCGCCCATCTCTATGCAATGGTAAGCGTTCAAAATATTATGTTGCAGCTTACATTTCTTTTATAATGATGATTTTTTATCGCCCCAGTCTGAACAAATCTGTTGATCCGATTTCCTGATAACCATAATAATGTTAGACAATTCTTTTTTATAAATAAGGATATAGTACTAATTTAGCTTTTTATTGTTTCAGAAATCATTGTAGATATTATGAATTGCTGGAGCACAACACATACATCGCCCATCTCTATGCAATGGTAAGCATTCAAAATATTATGTTGCAGCTTTAATTTCTTTTATAATGATGATTTATTTATCGCCCCAGTCTGAACAAATCTGTTGATCCGATTTCCTGATAACTATAATAATGCCACACAATCCTTTGTTTGTAAATAAGGATATGATACTAATTTAGCTTTTTATTGTTTCAGAAATCATTGTAGATATTATGAATTGCTAGAGCACAACTCGTACATCTCCCATCTCTATGCAATGGTAAGCATTCAAAATATTATGTTGCCCTTTCATTTCTTTTATAATGATGATTTAATTATCGCCCCAGTCTGAACAAATCTGTTGATCCGATTTCCTGATTACCAAAATAATCCCACACAATTTTTGTATTTAAATAAGGATATGGTATTAATTTAGCTTTTTATTGTTTCAGAAATTATGAACTGCTGGAGCAAACCACATAAATTTCCCATCTCTTCTATGGTAAGCCTTAAAAACATTATTTTATAGCTTTTATTTGTCCATAATGATGATTTATTTATCGCCCCAGTCTGAACAAATGTGTTGATCCGATTTCCTGATAACAAAATATTTCTACAAAATTTAGGCTCATTAAAAGGCAAATTAACTAACTTGTTTTCTTATACTTTCAGATATCTTCAAGAAAATTCATTACAATTAACAACTGTGCAAGTTCAGAAAACACTTGGATCTCTATCCAAATGCAGGTAAGCCATTATTTTCATCTCTTATGAGCCTGTTGTTGCCCACTGCAGGGCACATGCTTAGCAAGCCATTAAAATGATCTATATTAGCCATATTATAAGCTTTTTTTCTCTTTCATGATGATTTCGATATCGCCCCAGTCTGAACAAATGTGTTGATCCGATTTCCTGACAACATAAGTTTCCTATACTATTTATTATTACATAAAGCATTATACTAAAATTGTTTCGTAATTTTTCAGAAATCCCTGTCATTGTCATCACAATATTGTCTGAAGAATATACAATTAGATGTCTCACAAACCAAGGTCAGTAAATTACATTTTGAAACGCCAATAATCTTGATTTGAAATGATGGTAACAAGCATATATCTTATAATTTTGATGAAAATATTAAAAAACTGATCATATTTTAAATTGATAACTATTCCTTCAAAATATTTACAGAGCTTTTAATAACATTATTTTTATTATTTTAGATGTATGTTTTGGAGATTGATGCTGCATAATTAAACCCTGAAGAATTAGAAAAATTGTGAGTAGTTTTTACAAAATTTTAAAAATGTTTAGGAATTTCTAAATGATGAATATCTGTTATCCCTGTCTCACAAAGCCATGGGGAAAAATAATGGTATGGTAACAACTGAATTTATGCCAAAGCCCACAAAATACATATATCTTAAGAATACCAACATTAATAAGCTTTAAAATTTTCAGATTATATGGGATTGACTTACTATATTGGAAGAAATGTTCAAACAGGATATCCCAAACTGGTAAGTTTTAAAATATTTCATTTTTGATGTTATCATAATATTCCCAAATAAAATGATGAATATCTGTTATCCCTGTCTCACTAAGCCATGGGGAAAAATAATGGTATGGTAACAACTGAATTTATGTCTACCAAAGCCCACAAAATACTCATATCATAAGACTAACAATATTAACAAACTTTAAAATTTTCAGATTAAATGGATTTGACTTATTATATTGGAAGAAATGTTCAAACGGGCTATCCCAAACTGGTAAGACAATTTTTTTATGTTGTCATGATATTCACCACTGTCTCACTACGCCATGGGGAAAAATAATGGTGGTAAAATTAATAGAATTAGATGTCTCACAAACCAAGGTCAGTAAATTACATTTTGAAATGCCAATAATCTTTATTTGAAATGATGGTAACAAGCATATATCTTATAATTTTGATGAAAATATAAAAAACTGATCATATTTTAAATAGATAACTATTCCTTCATAATATTTACAGAGCTGTTAATAACATTATTTTTATTATTTTAGATACATATTTTGGAGATTGATGCTGCATAATTAAACCCTGAAGAATTAGAAAAAGGTGAGTTATTTTTACTAAATTTTAAAAATGTTTAGGAAAATCTAAATGATGAATATCTGTTATCCCTGTCTCACAAAGCCATGGGGAAAAATAATGGTATGGTAACAACTGAATTTATATCTACCAAAGCCCACAAAATACTCATATCATAAGAATACCAATATTAATAAGTTTTAAAATTTTCAGATTAAATGGACTTGACTTACTATGTTGGAAGAAATGTTCAAACAGGATATCCCAACCTGGTAAGTTTAAAAATATTTAATTTTTGATGTTATCATAATATTTCCAAATAAAATGATGAATATCTGTTATCCCTGTCTCACTAAGCCATGGGGAAAAATAATGGTATGGTAACAACTGAATTTATATCTACCAAAGCCCACAAAATACTCATATCATAAGACTACCAATATTAACAAACTGAAATTTTCAGATTAAATGGATTTGACTTACTATATTGTCAGAAATATTCAAACGGGCTATCCCAACCTGGTAAGTTTTATAATATTAAATTTTTTATGTTATCATAATATGCCCTAATGAAATACAAACAGAAAGAGTTACTAAAAAGCATATGAAATTAAATCACTAAAATAATTATTAGATAGAATTTTCATTAGTTTTGTTTTAAATTAATTAAATATTAGGTTTTTCACTTGTCCCAAGTTAAAATGATGAATATCTGTTATCCCTGTCTCACTAAATCGTGGGGATAAATAATGGTATGGTAACAACTGAATATGTCCTCATTTACATTATTTTTGTTGCAAATTTAACAAACTGTTATAAAATATATTTATTTTTTCAGGATGAACCTTTACTTCAACAAAGAATAGACCTGCAAGAAATAATGAGGTTAATATTCAATTTTAAATATTTCTTTGATTGTTCCAATAAGATGATTTGCTTAGTTATCCCTGGCACACAAAACCATGTGGAAAATATGAAGGTAAACTAATGAAGTAATTAAAAAGCCGGGGTGTGTATAGATTAGATTTTATTTTGAGCAAATTAAAAACACTATAATTACCCTTTTGCTTTACTGCTTATAATGATGAATATTTTTTAGACAAGCATATATCTCGAAATCTTTGAAGATACCTATAATCTGATAACTTCTAAAACTAAATATTGACCAAATATAACAGAAACACCTTCCTAATTAATTTTTATTTTATTTACAGGTATTCTTGACTTGCTACTGAGGCGTTTCGTGCAGTATCCTTCTGAAAACTATTTCTATAGTGTTTATGTCTATGTAGTACAATATTTGAATAAATGATTATAAAACTATGAATATAATGTCGTATCATTTTATAACCACATCCTCAGGAAAAACTGATAAATGCTCATATAAATTGTAAAACATGAAACTAATAGAACGCAGTTTACTATAGTCGCTGATAAAATGTATTACATTCTTGTAACTGAATCTGAAACTACGAGCTTCACGTCCTGTAAATTGCAGGTATGGCTATTTTTGTTTGACTACCTATCTGCTGATGGTGTTAAATGCATCATCTTTAGAAAAATAACCAGGGCCGGGTCTACGTAATTGCTAATTGGGGCTGCACCAAGACTACTATTATCCCCTGGGCCCCCTATCCCCGCTTGAAGCCAATGGACAATATTGTTTTCTGGCTTAAATTATTTATTATTCTGAAAATAATTGGACTACTGCTGTAGTGTTGGAGGAGGCAGTAGTCTTCTGACAACGCTGTTCTTAGGGCGGGTCAGTACTATACAATGGTCAAGCAAGCCCTACAACAACAATATTAATGCAACTCATTAGGGTTTACAGGGCCCCGAAGGTTAAAAGATTGGTAGTGTCAGCAAAAGACAATAGTAAGAAGAAAGACATTCATTTTAAATATATTGTTATTTTTCTGTATGTACTACATGTGATTATAATTGTATTTCTTGATTTAGGTTTTTTTTTTAATATTATAGGAAACTCCTAATCATCATAATAATATATTTGACCATACCATTTTATATATTTAACCATAGCAACACCGCAACAATTTTTCACTTAATGATTTGATAGATAGCGCCACAGAGAAAAATAATATGATAGCACTGTGTAGAAAAAACCATAGCATAAACGTAGAGTTACATCTCAGATAAAGAATAGTGATACATAATCTTTGATAGGTACTTTATCTAAGGCATGGCGGTTGCTCCAGAATTAAAATTTTGGGAGGCGCGGGAGTAGTGTTGCCAGATCAAATAAAAAAAAAAAACAAGTTTTGTCTTTTGAATAGTTTTAAAAATCTATAAATATATCTATTACGTTACTTATGTGAAGTGAAAGCGACGACCAAAAGATGCTGAAAGATAATCTTGCTCTACCCTGATCAAGGGCTAAGGCCAATGCTGGGTATTACCTAATTTACGTAGACATAGTCATGTTTCTTAACCAGTATATAATAGTAATCTTTGGTTTCATCATTGTACTGAACCCGCCAGACGTTAGGTTAGTTTCTCGGTAGAGTAAAAATGTTCAGTGGTTAGGTTGAGTATATAGGTAGTTTTTTGGGCGAACGCATTATTCGAAAAGAACTGACCGTCAAGTTTTTTTTTTTAATTATAGACTAGTGTGTGCAATGTAAAACATTTGAAATGTGTGCATTCAAGTTTCCGAATCAGTAAACCGAACGAGTGCAGGTCGAATTCTTATTAGAGCTTGGATGATCAATCTGGCATGCACCAAATCCTGTGTTTGACAATGGTTTGACACAGTAAAATTTATTAGGGGCTCGCGTTTTTCCCACGCATCGCATTTATGTGTGGGAACACATAACTGCGATGCGATACGTTTTAGATAGATTTAGTACGTGCGTGCTCGCAGATATTTGCGATGCTTTTTGAATTGGCAGTTATGTATGGGAGCCCTAAGGCCCCCAATAACAGTCACAATACCATAATATAATTTGATAGTGTATTTTTTGTAATTGATAGTGTATTATTTCTCAAATGAATGAAAATTGTTTATTTTGGCCAGTGGTGGCCCTAGGATACGAGCGGTGCGACCGCACCGAGCGCTATCATATGAGGTGCACCGAAAAAAAATGCAAACACAAAAGCTAGAAAAATGGACATCTAGGCTTTATACCGTGCTCGCTACGCTCGCTCTTGCATCTTGTGACGGGTCAGGTGCCTCCGTTTTGCTTCGCTGCTCCGGGCCCGTGACAGGCTTAGTCCGCCACTGATCCTTCATACAGTTAAGTAATAGTCATAGCCTATCAGTAACAAAAAAATCTATAGGTAGCCCTTTCTGAAGCTGTTCTGTAAGTTAACAACCCGAGACAATAATTTTAATGAAAAGCAACTGGATAGAATGAAAGAACACGCAAGTTTTGTATTTGGAGGGGCGCCACTTTAAGATTTCGCAAAATAATTGCTAGGGCCGCCACTGCCTTTGGCTATAGTATTAAAAAGATTATTTAGGTCATTAAAAGACTGAAAACACACTAATTAATGGACGAGGCCAGTTGAGCCTTGTCAGGTGACCATATGACGAAAATCTTCTACAAATATTCAGTTATATTGTCTAAGATTTATACGTACTGTAAATAATATAACCTGCATTATATCCGCCGTGATATATAGCCAACCAAATAAGTATAATGCTAATAAGCCTTAGAATTATTGTTTCGAATAAAATTAACATCTCAGAACTTGTTATTATTATTCTTAGATTAAGTAAAGTACAGATATAACGTACGGAACAAGAGAGCGCAACCACCAATACAAATACAAATTGAAAAACTAATACAATCTCGCCTTAGTACGAAACTACGCGTCGCACTGCTTACACGTCACAAGTCATTTCTTATTTTATGTGTAAAAATGCCGTGTAGTATCTTTAAACATTGTAAAAGTTGTTCACAAAAACAAAAAAAAAGAAGATGGAATATCTTTCCACAGGTAACTTTTGATTATTTTAGTTTTGATATTGATTTACCCACTAATATTTACGGCTCACTCGGAACACAACATATTGGCAGTAAGTGGTTGGTGTTGCCAGTTTACATCAAAATAAGTTTCCTTGAATTAGGGAAATGTACATGAGGCGTAGGAAGATCGATTAATTAATACAGGAAAATTTTGTAACTAGTGTGCAATTGATTTTAGAGATTCAGTATCAGTAATGGAACATATTTTCATTAATTGTTCAATGCCTTTTTACCCGACTGCCGAAGGAGGGTAATGTGTTTATCAGTCTATGTATGTATGTATGTATGTATGTATGTATGTATGTATGTATGTATGTATGTATGTATGTTTGTTCCTATGTGGCGTTCCAGAGACCAAACGCGTTGACCGATTTTGATGATTCATACGTCAATCGATTAGTCTTAACCTTGCGAGTGTCATAGGCTACATTAAAATTGGAAAATAGAAAAATGGCGGCTTTTGGGCGCCATATTGTGGGGGGCCAATTTTTTTTTTTCTTCTAAACCCATCGTGTGGGGTATCAAAATAAAGGGTTTTTAGAGGTGATTTCAAAAATATATAACACTTATATATTTAAATGTACCTAATTCGAAAAAAATGTTAACTAAAAAGTTATAAATAAAAAAGTTGATTAAAAATATCAAAATACCCGACTGCTTAAAAAGCGAACTTAAAAGACGTAAACAAGAAGGAAATCATGCTGTGCAGTCGGAGGATACATCTGGTTTTGGTCACCCAGCTCGCGAATATGTATCCTCCGACTGCACAGCATGATTTCCTTCTTGTTTACGTCTTTTAAGTTCGCTTTTTAAGCAGTCGGGTATTTTGATATTTTTAATCAACTTTTTTATTTATATCCGATTTAAAATCTATAAAATATGGACACAATCTATTCGTATAAATATAATTCAATGAACCAGTGGCACGCGGTGGGGTTGCGTCGTGGGGTACCCGGGAAGGGGAATAAGTGATAATCGTAGTGAACCTTCGCATACCATTTTTGCGTTCATTTTCGCTTAGAGCCGAAATCTTTGGAGCCTTGATTTTTATTAATTTTTTCACATATTCCTTACAAATTTTAGCTTAATAGATAGGGTTTTCACACGTTCTCAATTTACAGTCATAATATTGACACATTTGGCCATTATTAAAAAGTTTCTAGAACAAAAACAGGCAAAATTCCGGTTTGTTTACATTTTAATTATAATGATTAGCGATTATCTCGTAAACGCGTGAACCAATTTAGATGACTCAAACGGATAAAATGGTTCTAGGCCAAGACCTTTTATTTGACACCAACATCATCAAAATATCTCAACAAACAAAAAAACACATTTTCAAGTTCCTCGCGTAATTATTCAACATGTATGATATCGCTTATCAATTCTTTAAAAAACTATCTTTATCAACTTTTAAAGTTACAATTAGGAGTACTACTTAGGTGTGCAACTCTGTAAAATTATTGTAATAAATATTTTGAATTATGTCTTTAAATTATCTATCTAATATATATAAATCTCCTGTCACGATGTTTGTCCGCGATGGATTCCTAAACTACATAACCGATTTTAAATTAAATTGGCACACCGTGAGCAGTCTGGTCCAACTTGAGATATAGGGTAGGGTAGGGTAGGGTAGGTAGGGTAGGGTAGGGTAGGTAGGGTAGGTAGGGTAGGGTAGGGTAGGTAGTTAGGGTAGGTAGGGTAGGTAGGGTAGATGAATGTTTGGTGTTTTTATGGCAAAACAAAGTATGCCGGGTCAGCTAGTTTTTATATAGATATATCCAAACGCGTTATTTTTCAGTAGTTTATTAATAATCATTAAGTGAATTTTAAATAACTTTAATTCTATTATAATTTATTTGATAAACATTATTCTGTCCAAATACTACAAGTAACTTCTGTAAGTAACAATTTGTAACATTAATATTTTTGAGAACAATCGAAAAAAATGTGGGAATTTTTTCCCAACATCTGGCATCCTTATACGCACACAGATGTACGTGTCTCTACAGTGCCACTCCTCGCTGTCACGCACACTTATATATAGCGCGGCACCGCTCTCTTGTTCCGTACGCTCGATCTGTTACTTTGCTTAATCTAAGTTATTATTATTCTTATTACAGGGTCTGAAGGCAGATGAGTTAGCGAGCTTGGAAAACAAATTCACAAACTTAAACTTAATAAACAGCAAACAAGAAAACTTTTTTGAAGTTGACACCCAAGGAATTAATGTTCTTAATATTTTATGTGGTGATGATTTTAAGTGAGTTAGAAAATGAATACACTATTACATCGTTCTTAGTCTGTGTTACGTTATAAAAATGTCCTTAGCACTGTGTGTAACGAAGCCTGTTTCAGTTACAGGATTACAAGTCAATCTATGGCGATGGAGAAAACGGATATTGGTGGCAGAACCATCCAAGTACAAAAACTGGTGTGGACATTAAGCAAACAAGAATTGTAACGAATCAATTTATTAAATAAAATATTCAAAATTGACTTATTTTGCATTTTCTACCACTGATATTTCACTTTGACAGTCGCTAGGAACTTTGTCTGTGAAGAGCTCTGGAATCTAAAAAGAACATATTAAGTATACCTACACATAAACTTAGGAAGGCTTAGTAAGACAATAAAAACGTGTGCGGTCGAGGGACCCCCTCAGGAACGAAATTTTCACTTGATATTTAGTATTAAAAAGTTTTAATAGGATTTTTAGTTATTGAAAAACAAATTTTATACAACGGGAGCGGTCATCTGACCAAAGTCACATTTAACCAACACATAATGTAAATTTACAAGTATGGCGGGCGGTTATACCCGAACGGAACCACGTCTTGTTACGATAGTTACGATATCTACCAGGGGCAACTCCTACCGCAAACCGCGTCTTCGTTCTAAAAATATTGATTTACTAGCTGACCCACGGAGCTTCGCTTCCGTCAATTGGCTACCATACCTACCTACCCTACCCACCTACCCTAACCACCTACCCTACCCTACTCTACCTACCATACCCTACCTACCCTAATACCTAGGCGTACCCTACCCTACCTAGTCTTCTCAGCGTACGCCAAAGAATGAATTTTAACAACATTTTGCTACTTTGGGTTTCATTATTGCAATTTTCATTAGGATCTCAACTCACAATTCACAAACTTAATTATGCTATGTACTTATTATCTATACTAATATTTTATAATATTAGTATAGTTTACCTGAGGTGTATAAGCCTCCACTCTGTCTAGTAATGAGTCCGAATAACCCGGAGTGTAGTATCTGTAATGGATAAATTATTACATTATACCACTAATAGTGATAAAGAGTTATATAAGAGAAAATTGCAGTCAATTGAATTTGAAAAACTAGCAGTCGCAAGCAAGATAATTTCATTAGGTACCTTACTATTTCTTCCGGGAAGCAACTATTTATAATATTGATATATTCCTTAAGAGATGTACCGGGAGCTGAATCAATTTCTTGAATTCTTTTCAATGCACCTGTGGTTACAAACAATCTTCGAGCTCTTGCATCGTTTGGTAAAATCTAAAAATGTGACACAATTAGTAAACATGGTCAACAAACTTAGATAAAGTAGGTATAGATTAAGCACTGGCGTGGCCGCACATGAGACAGCAATAGTTAGTTCTGGTGTTACAACAAGAACAAGAACACTACAACCCACCATCGCACTGACACTTATTATCTATAAATAACCCAAATTCCTTGTCTCAATTAACACGTAATACCACGAAATCATAGAACATCAAACAAAACCGAGTTTGTTTGTCAAACCTGCCATTGTATTAGAGTTTGACAAACGACAGAAACCGGCCACGGTGACAAAGACAAAAAATAATCTTTTGTCCTTATCATTTACATGGAGATGCCAATTAGCCATCTCGCTCTATCAATCAAGGTCATTTTAAGTCTTAATCTATACCTACTTTATCTAAGTCAACAAACGATTGTCCCTTGGGAAACATTTTTTTTTTGAATTGTGAATTTATCCAATGACTTCTCTAGCTCAGGGTTCAGCGGGAGGGCGTGTCAGACTTTTACTGACTAAAGGGCTTATTAAACTACACGGAATTCAGGGCCCCGAACCCTAATTTAGGGTAGTGTAATAAGGAGTTAGGGTTCTCATAATATCGACCTTAAGGGCTTATTACACTACACGGTATTCAGGGCCCTGAATACCGGGTCCCTAATTTATTCCGAGTCAATAAGGTCGATATTATGAGAACCCTAACTCCCTAACAGTTATTACACTACCCAAAATTAGAGTTTAGGGCCCTGAATACCGTGTAGTGTAATAAGCCCTTTATTGCTTAGGAATGATTTAGTGACCCGTATTCAGGGCTCTGAATACCGTGTAGTGTAATAAGCCCTTTAGTCTGAGGTCCAAAGAAGAAAAAAAACTAAAACGTCAAAAACACATGGTATTTTTGACTTTGACACAACATGTCAACAATCGGCCAGGCGTATGGGATATTAAAATTTAATTTATTTGTATTTTTCTGAATTATCTTGTGAATGAAATGGCGGGCAGAGGAAGAGGCCGAGGTGGAAGTAACCTATCCTTAACACATGATCAACTGCAAGCACTTGGAATTGCCAGAGGGGACAACACTCCACAAACTTTAGCACCACCACCGCTGTTCCCGAAACTTGAAGCGAAGCCTCTTCCATTAGTTAGCGACGCCGCCACAGATTACATGTTGATAGTTAAAGACCAGTTTATTGAGTATTTACACGAGTCGCCAGCATATGTGAAGCTAAAGACGCATACAGATGGTATCGAGCGGTACTCTGATAAGTATAAAATCGCTCTTGATGCTAAGAAAGGGCAAGTATTGGATTGTGTGTGGACAAACATGCCTAATGAGTTGCGACCACAAGCGAACATAGTGCGTGCTACAGCACGCAAGCGGAAGCTTGACGACCCAGCTGCAATAGCTAAGAGGTTGCAGAAATTGGAAAACAAAGAAAATCAAGATGACGATGAAAATATGGATGAAAACGAAGAGCCTGTGAAGAACCAAGAAGTGAATGATGACGAGGAGATTGAAGATGAACATGAAGAGGAAGTAGAAATTGATGATGGCACAGACTACGCAAACAACTACTTTGATAATGGTGAAGATTATGATGAGGATGATGACAATCTTGATGATGGACCAGTTTACTAAGCAACTTGCGATGGACAAGACTCTGAAGTAGGTCTACTTACATACTACAAATGGTGTAGCATTATTTTTTATGTAACTTCTCATCTAAGCTATTTGAAGTCTGTGATATAACATAAATATGTTTTAATAAAAACTTGACTTAATTTAAATGTAATCTGATGTCTTACTGTCAATAAGCTATACCAACCTTAGCATATTGAGCCAGCACATATTTAAGTATGCCAGCGGGTGCTGAATGCAATAATGGTTCTAGTGCTGGTCGATGCAAGCAGCATTGTAGCGCTTGCTTCAGGGCGCATGACGCCCTTGCACGAACCTCTGGTGAAGACTTGGGATTGGTGTACAGCTGTGTCAAATAGATACACATAGGTCATTAATTTTGACTAACAATCATGTCTCTATGGCTGAACAGGTTTGGACGAAACTGGGAACAGATAGACCATGACCTGGATAAAGATAGAGGATAGTTTTTTTGAATAAATAAATTAAATTAAATTAAAAAAAATCTTTTTTCCTGCTGATTTCTTCTAGTAATATTTAATGTCTGTTTTGTGAGGAGAAATAAACAATTTAATTAATATTATTATGGGATAATTTTGAACTTCTAAGTGGGTCAACCCTCTGAGAAAATTTAAGCTACTTTTTGGCTAGCAGGAGAAAACCCCTGTCATACCTGCAACAATCTAGGCAGTGCATTAGCAACAGCAATAGCGAGGCTGTGCTGAGGAGAGTGCTTCGCGATATGACCGAGCGTCCAGGCGGAGGCGCAAATCTCGGCGTCGTCTGCTGCCGGATTTTGAAGTATTTCCACAAGTGCTGGAACGGCCTAAAAATACCTACATGGTTACAGAGGCTAGTACAGCAGACATCAACAGAAGTAGGATATAACATTTCTAGTATAAGCAAATAGTATCTATTTAGGAGTATGACTGATTAGCAATCATATTTAAGCCGGCTAATGCAACATGAATCTACTTACAACAAGTGTAGAGCCATTACAGAATGAGAATCCAAAGTTTTAATTTGAAACACAGGTTCTCTAAAATTGTCAAATCATGTGATTCCATCTTTTGTAAAAACTTCGAAACGGTGAGTACCAGCAGCCTTATTGCGTAATGAATTCGACAAGGCAAAGGGCAAAGAGTATCCACCAATCCAAAAATCCACCAATCACACAGACGGAAATCTTCATCGCGTCTTTCATCTCGCATGTGATTGGTCGATTGTTTATACTCTTTGCCCTTTGCTTTGCCAAATTCATTACGCAATAAGGCTGTTGTTTCTTAGCCCATTCATATCGTCATGCAAACCTACCTTAGATTCAATAACAGCCATAGCCAGCTGGTCCGACTGGCCGGCAATGAACCCGAGTGCCATACAAGCAGGCACTCGCGCGCCTCCTACCGGCTCTCCTAGAAGCTCGACTAAGGGACCACATCCTCCTGTGTTCACCACTAACTGCGCCAACTGAAAATAGGCTCAAAGAGATTGAGTATTTAAGAATTCTGTTACTAGACGTCTAGGCTTGCACTGTTGCATTTAATCATTTCTGAAGGTATCAGGGCGCCGGGGTGAGCAAGATCATTCTGCATTCAAATTACCTACAGAAAAGTTAACGCTTGTCAGAGAGTGCACTGATTCTGTGGCCGCCTGTTTTCCGCAGCCTAATTGCGTAAGTTAATTTGGCATGGCGCGTTTTGACGTCGTCAATTGACCAATCACAAGCGAGATGAAAGACGCGATGTGAATTTCTGTCCACAATCCACATCGCGTCTTTTATCTCACATGCGATTGGTCGATTTTTAATACTCTTGGCCCTTTGCCTTGCCGAATTCATTACGCAATAAGGGTGCTGGCCACTCTGTTTTCGGCTTTTTAGGGCAGTGATCAAAGTGACTCCTGTTACATAATACTGTTCTGTTACGCAACACTCACATCAACGGAATGTTTGACGATATCCCTGAGCAGACAGGCGGCCGCCTTGCGCACGGGCGCGACGTCGTGGCCTGCGTGGAGCAGCGCGGGCGGCAGCGCTCCGCCGGCCACCACGGCCTCCGCCAACTCCGTGCGCGCGCCAGCCACCGCGCCCAGAGCGCACAGTGTGCTACGCTGAACGATAACAACAGGATGTGGCGTTAGCGGTCAACAGCATAGCAGTGGTAACTGTAGCAGTTCAAACCACATTAAAATTACGAAGTATCTTTGAGCGTGCTCCATCGTCGACCAAATTCTTTATCTTTTAACATCTAGCTCAGATATTGGTCAAACTTATAACGCACATTTTCCAGCTAGTGTCCTCTCACCAGTTACCCCACTTATTCAGCACGGCTTTTCCAACATCGGATCTAGCAAAGTCAGGCGACGAGGGTCACGAGTGTGACGTCGAGATAAGAATTCCAACACCAACGAACTACTCGCCTGCCCGACCTGCCTCGTCAGCAATTGATAGATCTATGTCGTTCTTTGATTATCCAAACTGCTTAAGTTAAGTTCTCTTACATTAAGTGAAGTTAATAATTATGTAACCTTCAGTTTTGGATCCTGGTTTTCCAATCCGTGAACTAAATGGCAGATAGCACCTGCATCCACTACCGCTTCAGGCTTATACTGGGCTAAGTCTACCAAAGCACCAGCAGCAACCTACAAAAATATCAATAGGTCAATAGGACATACCTATGTACCTACCTAACAAGCGAAATGTTGGGATAAGCCCATCTCTGTCCCCTTCGGAGAATAGAGACCTACAGCCTAATTGCGTTAATGAATTAGGCAAGGCAAAGTGTTTGACACCATGAAAGAGCATGACAAATTCTCTTTAAATAATTAGGTACGTACTGCCAAAAATTATTGGACGGTTTCATTGGTGAAGATACTCTTTTCGAAAGAGTCCAATAATTTTTGGCTATAGGTACCTAATTATTTAAAGAGTATTTGTCATACTCTTTCCTGGGGTCAAACCTTTTTTTATCTTGCCGAATTCACGTATGCAATCTAATTTGTTTCTTATGACTATACTTAAATTCAATTATTATCACAGCTGTAAGACGACGACTGCTGGACATTAGGACCTCTCCAGGAAGTGCTACCTCCTTCATTTCCCACTACGCAGTCGATTGCTAGAACGAATTACAATTACGAATTTTGATAGGTATTTCTGACCACTTTGTAGAGTGCCCGCGTTACGCCTAGGCTTATAAGCTACACCTTCTGGTACAATCAAATTCAATATAAGATTATGATTCAATACTTACTTGCTTCAAACTCATTTCAGGTTCTTGGAAAGCTAATACCAGTAGTGGTAGAGTACCAGCGTCTACAACCAATCCAGATAGATGTTCGCTGTGCTTCCCGATGTATCCCAAAGCCCACGCGGCATTCTCTTTCACCTAAAATAGCTAGAACTATAAAACAGCCATGCCCACTAATGCTATAAGACATTAACAGATTTGGTGAGGCTTCTCAGTTCCATTACGGTCTCAGGTCCCGGATTTATAGTAGCTAAAATATTTGCAGGTTATACCTACAATATGCTAGTAATATGTTATCTGTGCCTACCCAGTTAAACAATTAACTTCGACGGTTGAATAGTAGCCAGCAGCCTAATTGCGCAAGTGAATTCAGCAAGGCAAAGGGTTTGCCCGCCACCAATCCATCAATCACATGCGATATTAAAGACGCGATGTGGATACCCGTCTATGTGATTGGTCGATTGATGGCGATCAAACCCTTTGCCTTGCCGAATTCACTTGCGTAATTAGGCTGCTGGTAGTCATCGACTGGGTCCAATCCAAACAGTATGATTGAAAATGTACCACGACACAAAAATAAAAAAGGCTAGTAGCTTGGTAGTGGTCAAATATTTATACATATTTACTTGTGTATCAAAGTCTTCAAGGCACGAGACAATATGTTCTAAAGCACCCAGTCTTATAATCGCACCAGCCAGTTCCTCATTATGTCTGCAATAATAATCCAAATATTATAAATTCATTTTTTGCTCAGTTTTGTGGCCTTCTTTATTGAACGTTTACTTACTTAGCGACGGCTCTCATAAGATACAGTGCGGACCTTTTATAATACACCTGTGGAATTAAGTTCATGGAATTAGGTGCACAACCTTATATTGATAATAATTTGCTACTTGTACAATTAAGCCCACCACACTATTACCAATCGTAGACCGACAGGCTGCAGCGTTACCCTACCCACAACTAGGTAAATGATTCTTCGCGTCAATCTCTAAGCTTCTGTGCCAATGCCGTTAGTCTACGGCGGCGGCCACCCTTCTCATGGGAAAAATCTTAGGACCAACCGGGAGGGTCGATTTGCATATCCTGTCATAATATACCTACTGGTGAATAGTAGATGCTGCTATTACTATAACTCAGCCTAAACCACAGAATAAATAATAGTACAAGTCTAACCCTTCAGGACAACAGGCGTGATGGTATGATCTGAGCCTGATACGCTTAGATACCTGCAGCCTTTGTGCGTAATGAATTCGACAAGGCTTAAGGGCAAAGAGTATGAAAACCGATGTGATTGGTCGATATTTCGTACCCTTTGCCTTGCCGAAAATAAGGATGCTGTGGTCTACCATCATGTCAGAAAGTCGTCCGCTATCATCGGCGCACCATCCTGACCATCCCTTTTCTAATCTAATTCGTCTACCTTGTATAGGCAATGCTAGTAATAATAATCACATTATATTTATTAAGATTTTCAAGAACAACGGTGACCACTCCTCCATTGAGTAGTTGCCTGGCCACCCCCTCGTCATGTTCAGCTAGACGAGCGGCAGCTACCACCGCGCACTGGCGGACAGTGCTGCACGCATCAGACAGCAATGGTCTCAATAAGTCTGTGAAAGTTAATAACGTCACGCTTTTAATGTTTTGGGAGTAGGCAGAAGATGTTTTTGGTAGCAACATTGGGATTGAACACTTCGACGGGACACTGACGGGGGAATCGAACCCGTCTTAGGCCAAGTTGATCCAACCAATTAACTACAATAGGTAGTTTAGTCTAGGTACATGGATAACCGAACGGAATTTATCGGTAGGTTCGCAGGTACCTATTTCTACTTTATTTGTCAGTTAAATAAATTAGATACAGAACATGATGTTAGCTAACAGGGTTTGTTGAGCTTTTCCTCAACACATAAGTAGACATTCCACTATAGCTGTACCTACATGGTCATTTGCCACACATTACTTATGTAAGTTCTAAATAGATCATAATAAATATTTACCAAGTACACCCGCGCTCTCCAAGCATTTAACATTAGTTGATCTAGTCGCAAGTTCGGCCATCGTTTGCACGAAGACCAGTCGAGCCTTCTGGTAGGTTTCGAATACTAGAGCATTAACAAATATTACAGTAAAAAAGCACACAAATAAAATTGGATTTGGACGAACCCAAGTCGGTTAGTAGTACAGACCACTTAGTTTTTTGCTGACCCTACAAATAACCTGATATGGTAATGAAATTAAACAAACTGCGCACACAAATCTGAAATATTAGTTTTCTGAAGTTTTAATAATAAAATTTGGGCGATAAGTCCAATTAACTAGGTGCATACAATATTTATTGTGTTAATAATTAAACGATGCTATTTTGATACACAGTTGGTAAATAATAGGCGGATGTCTGCACTCCTTCTAATATCTGAATGTTGAATGATTTGATAGGTGTAAGCCGAAAGCTATTTATAAACAATCTACTATAAATCTATAAGTAGATAGGTACCTAATTGTATATTCCTTGGACTACTCATAGAATGGCTCATGGTTGAATATTTTGTAAATAACTCTCGAATATTGATACACAAACTTTTGATAGTTAAAATATGTCAGTAGGTATGCATGACAACCTGATTTAATTTTGTTTTATTTCCAGAGAACTCATGAAAATATATCACCAGACACATTAGAAAGGCTTTACATTCAACCTGAATATCCAGAAGATAAAGTGTAATAAAATGATCCAGTTTTCGTTTTATAATGGTAATTTTATCGGGTTGGTAATCGTGGCTTGTTAAATTCTCCATACCTATTAGTTACCCATCTATCATATTATCGGTTGATCATGTGCGCGCGACAGTCACCGGTCGGGGCGGCTTGCGCTCGCGCAGAGCAAGCAAGCGCCCGTGAAGGTCACTCAGTTCGACGTCACGTCTCGAACAACTACAAGCGCGTCATTAGCAATCCGTACAGCAACTTACATAGAAATGCCATTGTATACCACACATGCAGGTAGTGCTTATCGGGCGGAGTGAACTCACACATTAGTACTCGGGCTGTCGCGGTTACAAAAGGCTGTGTGGCCGCGTGGTTACTTACTAACAAGTTCATACCTATGATATTATTTGTGTTACTGCATGCTCGTGTATAATTAAAATGATAAGTATACGTAATCCACTGTGATTCTTTTGTAAAATAAATTCATAGATTTGAAATATTTGTGAGGTGCAATTTGTAAATAAACTAAGATGCCGTACGTGATGGTTATGGGCAGTCTGAGCGCGCCTCATCTGTCTAAAGATGAGGGTGTTACTGTTTACGGACTCAAGAGCGAGGAGCGAGCTTCATTAGTCAGGGTAATAAATAATTCCAAACATTTTTAAATTAAAATATCTTATTTTTAAGACCGTACCTCTACCTACATAACGTTTGCATAAATATTATGGTACCGGTCTCTACGATAAAACTAATACTTTCCAAGAACAAAACTTTCGTCACTGTAGATGCTAACCAACCAAAAGTCACGACAGCCAGTGCCTTTGTAAATCCTTTTTTAATAGTCGGTAAAGTTGTCAACTGCATCGTAATAAAATTGCATAGCACTTATGTTATCTTCATGCATTTCATGACTCAGATTTATGTTTTCCTCGTTTCGTATACCTAATCTAGATTCAGACAGTGATGATAAATTCTGTGTTCATTCATTTAGCTTATCTATTACAGGAATTAAACTCGTCCTTCGGCATGCAAGTCGCAGCAGCATTAGAACCGGAGCGAACTGTACGAATAACGCAGAAAGGACTCACTCTAGTGGTGGTGAACCGTCTTCACGCGCTGTTTGGATACGATGTCGTGTCACACGCCATGGCTATGACAAACGCCAACCGAGAGCTGATATCCTTTTCCATGTACAAGAAAACTAGTTCAGGCTCACAGGGTCATAGTCAGGGACATGGTCACAGTCAAGGACACAGCCACAGTCAGGGTCACAGTCAAGGTCACAGTCACGGCCATTCGCACAGAAGCTCCCCCAATCCCAAGGGTCACAGCAGTGTAGTCACGCTTTGATCGAACGTGAATATTGAATACCATTGCTATTCAATGAACGTGCACTGACGATGTGTATGGACTCTTGTTGTACGCCTGTAAAATCGAAATTGAATCTCATGTATAAAATCCGTCCTATGTAATAAGTAGTACTTATATTTATTTTGAATACAATTGCCACGAATTCATTGTAAAAGTGTCAATTAATAATATGAGGGTATAAAATAAAAGTATTTGTAATATATCCGTGTATTTATTTAATTTTTAATAAATTTGTAGTACTTTTACAAATACAGTGCACTAGAAATATATTTCGAATAATATAAAACCTATATTCAGTCTTAAATTCTATACCTGAGGGTTCTTGTTCAGTGGAACTGGAATGGATATAAAAGTAGAAAATTAACTTTTTATAACTTGAGGACTAGATATACTATGCATGTGATGTAAGTCCAAGCAAAATAGACATATAAAGAGTAATCTCTGAAGTACCAGCACATAAATGAAAATCGGCGTAAACCATAAATACACTATTACAAAAAGAAATGTCAAAAAATCATAATTAAGATCTAAGAGAGAAAAACCTAAGAGTGAATAGGTCACTTCTAGGTAAGTGTACTCCATCGTCGACCACAACATTGCTTACCGTCAGGTGAAATGGTGGTCAACTTCATTTAGACGTAAAACGATATACGCACGACGTATGCTATAGCTAAAAAAATACTGTAACCATACTTGAAGAAACTAATTGAAAGTGGCGTCCAAACAAAGGAGCTTTCAATCGCATTATTTCTTGTCATAACAATGCAAGTTAGGGCATTTTTATTTATATATTTGGACGAAGCGAACCCACTAACGATCCGAGTGGATGAAGCAAGCCCACTAACGATCAGAGTGGACGAAGCTGGCCCACTAACTATTCGACTGGGCAAAGCGAGCCCACTAACTATCCGCCTGGACAAAGCGAGCTCACTAACGAGCAGAGTGGACAAAGTGAGCCCACTAACTATCCAACTAGACATAGCGAGCCCACTAACTATCCGACTAGGCAAAGTGAGCCCACTACCGAACTAAGTAGACGAAGCGAACCCACTAAGGACCCGAAACGACGAAGCTGTCCACTAACGATTCGAGTGGCCGAAGCGAGCCCACTAACGATCCGAGTGGACAAAGTAAGACCACTAACGATCCGAGTGGACGAAGCGAGCCCACTATCTGACTGGACAAAGCGAGCCAACTAATGAGCAGAGTGGGCAAAGCGAGCCCACTACCGAGCAGAGTGGACAAAGCGAGCCCACTAACTATCCGACTGGACAAAGCGAGCCCACTAACAAACTGAGCAGACGAAGCGAACCCACTAAGGACCCGAATCGACGAAGCGAGTCCACTAACGATTCCAGTGGCCGAAGCTAGCCCACTAACGTGCAGAGTGGGCAAAGCGAGCCCACTAACTATCCGACTGGACAAAGCGAGCTCACTGACGAGCAGAATGGACAAAGCTAGCCCACTAACTATCCAACTGGACATAGCGAGCCCACTACCGAGCAGAATGGACAAAGCGAGCCCACTACCGAAATTAGTAGACGAAGCGAACCCACTAAGGACCCGAATCGACGAAGCTGTCCACTAACGATTCTTTTTAATTTAATTTTTGTAAATAATTGCATCTATTCTTATGCAAACTAAAAAAAAAGTAACGGAGTAAACTCCTATTGATGGTATTTGACACACGGATAGACCCATCACCAGAAAGATCAAAATATTAAAAAAAACACCTTTCCAAACCCAAACGATGGTATTCTCTTGACATTTCATTTGTAATAAATATGTAGTCAAAATGTTTGTACCTAAATGTTAAAATATTGAGTTCTGTACTAGTGAACATTTTATTATGTCTATTTTGATTTGACTATTATAGCAAAATGGTGAGACAACTGCCTTCGTAAGTCTGAGGCGTCGTCCTAATAGACAGCGATCATCTCGCGAATATGGCACATATACGATGTATGGCGAACCTGAGCTCGTCGTCGCGCCGACAGAGAGCGCTACAAATAAACGTGACCATGACGACAATATACCATTACGCTTGGGGGAGGCCTATGTCCAGCAGTGGACGTCTTTCGGCTGATATGATGATGATGACGACCAACGCATATTCGTGCGATGATTGCTTTCTATTACGACGAGATATGTTTGGTCGGTCAACTATGGCGCTCTGCTCCTATCCTTCTCTGTTCTCCTAGTTTCTTCAAAGCAGCAGCATACTGCCGCTGGACATCCATCAACCTTGAGTATTCGTTGTAGAGATCATTTTTCTGGTCCTTCTCAGTTTTGAATTTCTCTTCGACCTTTTTAACAGTATGGTTGACCCAGTCCACGATAGATTCGAACTGGGACATGAACTCTTCTCTCTTTCTAACCGAAGACATAGCCCTGTAAGTTGAACGACATTGTTAGTTTTCGGAGTTACTTAAACATATACCTGTATACAGTACAGTGGTGGCCATGACTTATAAGTTGTAGGTCGTGGTTTCAAAACCAGACAGGCGCTAAACTTTATGTAAAAAATTTCACCACCAATGCTCTCAAAACGGTGAAGTAAAACGTCGTGAGGGAACCGTCATGTCTTAGAGACAAAAATTCAAATACATGTGACATCCACCAACACGCACTGGGACCGCATAGTGAATTACGGCCTATTCCCTCTCACAGAGAGGAGGCCCGTGTCCCAGCAGGGGGAACATTAATAGGCTGATGATGTGATGAAGTCCCATGTAATTGCATAATAGGCGAGCCGATTGCCATCAACCGGGCACAAGTCCTGACTCCGGTCTGCTACTGAGTAATTCCAGGTGGTTGAAACCCAATAACACTTTGCCTGACCCAGGAATCAAACCCACAGCCTAATTGCATAAGTGAATTCGGCTAGGCAAAGAGTTTTGATCCCATTAATCGCCAATCACATACAAGATGAAAGACGCGATATGGATTTCCGGCTATGTGATTGGTCGATTGGACGGATCAAAACTCTTTGCCTTGCCGAATTCACTTACGCCACTGTTGACCATGAGGTCCAGCCTAATTGCGTAAGTGAATTCCGCAAGGCAAAAGTAATGACGCCATCAATCGACTAAGACATGCGAGATGAAAGACGCGATATGGATTTCAGCCTACGTGATTGGTCGATTGGACGGATCAAAACTCTTTGCCTTGCCGAATTCACTTACGCTACTGTTGACCATGAGGTCCAGCCTAATTGCGTAAGTGAATTCGGCAAGGCAAAGAGTTTTGATCCCATCGATCGACCAATCACATGCGAGATGAAAGACGCGATATGGATATTTTTTTATGTTTTTAATAAACATATTTTTCTTTCTTTCTTTAATTAGACTGGGCTCATGGTTAACAGTAGCGAGATAACTCGAACATCGAAGCAGTCATTTTTGGGGTTGATTGTATATCCATAAATATTCCAGCCTTATTATACATTCCTATAGCTCACTGCTCAACAATCCATAGGCCCAAGTACACAGCTATTTAATTTCACGATAACGCATGACTCATTTCAATGTTTACCTAGGTATGCTATATCAATATTACAGCACAGCCATGAAAATCATCGATTCGTCATCGAGAAATATATGTAACATTTTTTAATTGCTTCCTTATCTTTACAGACATTAGGTTTAATTTCAAACATTGAAAATTTAGTGGTCTTTTTTTTGTATTTTGCTAAGTTGATTTGCGATCAATCAGAGTGACGTTAATACAAGTACTAAGCGTTCATCTGGCTGACGTAACTTAGGCAGTCAGCAGCACCAGCAAAGAACAATGGCGAAATTTTAGCTGACTTAAATTTGAGCGTCTGAAAGTGAGTTATATACGAAAGACATTCTATTAATTGTCTACGTTTTTTAAACTATATAATTGGCCTGGTTCAAAACGGATTTAAAATAACATAGTAAATAAAAAGTGATTTGATTTTTTAGTTAAATATTAAGTAATAATATCATTATTGTATTTATTGCAGTAAATGAGTTAACAATACAGTTTATGTCTAAGTGTAGATGTCCCTTGCAGGTAGGTAAGAATATTGTAGTGTAGTAGAAATAAATGAATTACTTTCAATTAACGATTGGCAAAAAGACTAGTATCCAAGTCTAAAAAAAATATATCTTGGTTGTTGACGACGACCTTTTGATACACGTAGAAATAACTAGGTTAGGGAAATACTAATGCGATATTCCCCTTTTTCTTCCACGAAATTGAATAATATTACCTATTAAACACATTCTTCATCTAGGTAAGCGTGCTACATCGTCGACCACATCATTGCTTACCATCTAGTGAGATAGGGGTTAAGAAACAAACCTAGCTGGATCGATTTATCGCCCCTGAAACCCGCTGCATACTAGTTTTTACGAACTTGCGAATTTAAAATCGCAAATGCGACAGAAAAATCGCAAATGCGACAGAAAAATCTTACCCAGACATAACCTACAAAAGTTTATGACTGAATATCTATTATTCTCGACATTCTCGAACAAAAATTCTTGCACAAACTAATTCAGAACATCACCCTGGGTTAAACCAAATATCTTTAATTTAATGACGTAGGAATTTAATCTCAGCTAAAACATGTATGGGCACCTGCCATTGTTCTTTCTAGCTGGACAATATTATACCCACTTTTTTCCAACACAGAACAGTCTAATTTGATGTTTTGTGACAGTCAACTCCATCTAATATTAATTAAAAGAAAACTTACTCATCATAGTTATCCAAAATCGAATTCAGCAGACTCAGCTCTTTTGAGGTATATAATTTTACTTCTAGCAGTGTGTTGTAGAATATGTAATACTGTTTCGTTTCCTTGTGCTTGGATGCAACTGTATAAAAAAGAAGGTATTGTTAAAATGTCTTGGGGTGTCAATTATGGAATAACACGCAATGGATTTTCAACCCTCAGCACTAAGCCGAAAGTTGAAATTAGTACGCGGTAAAAAACGACGCATTAACGTGTCCGTGCGAACGTGTGCTAAAACTTTGTCAGTTTCAGCATGTAGAATAAATATGGAAGAACAGTACGGAAACTTCCTACAAACGCTCGAAACGGCACGCTCAGAAAAGCAAGTGCATCGACGAGACACTTAAGCAGCACGCATCGCGACAACAGTTTAGGGATCTCGTCGATGCGTATGTGACGGCACAGTCACACATGACTGTGCCGTCTCGTGCGTTTGTCTTCGTCCATATTCATACTGTTGTTTCAGTGTAGAAATGACTGTTACAGTAATATATATCTATTTATATTTGCTCACACACATTCACACACACGCGCACATCCTAACTCACACTTGCACACACACGCACACCCTAACTCACACTCACACTAGCACACACACGCACACCCTAACTCGCACTCACACTTCCACACACACGTGCGCACCATTGCATGCACACTCACATACATTTGGTAAATTGATCTATTAACACAATCAAATAGATTTAATATAAGTAATTATGAGTCATAAATGTAATCAAGTTATGGGAGAGCGGCCTCTCCTGGCACAGGTGTTTTTACACTTAAAAGGAGAAGTCAACCTCAATATTGTTAAACCAACTTTTGTTAACGAATAAAACATTTTATTTATTTTTTATTTATTTAATCCCCAGTATTTTTGGCAAGGCTGAACGTAGGGGTTCCGTTGCGCATGGCATGGGGCGTTGCTGTTTTACTCGCAGTATGATATTTACTACTGCGCAACCATTGTAGCCAGCCTCAGACCGGCCAAAAAGATTGGGGATTACTGACTACTGTATTGTGGTAACATAATTTGGAAACCTCGCTAGTGTAAGTCTTGTAGTTAAGTAAGCAACATTCAGATAACGGCGTGCACAAGCTCAACTCTAGATGGATAGATCTCCTTCGATAGCACATTATGTAACAGCAGTCTTAGCCCTTGATCAAGGTAGAGCGAGATTGTCTTTTAGCGCTCTTTGGTCAACGCTTTCACTAAAAAAGTCGCATTTATCTAGCGTCATTTTTTTTTATCTGATCGGGCAATACACGCCTCTTTAAAATTTTATTTTGCGTTGGAAATTGTTTTTCGTTTTTAGCTTTTTGACGCCTGTTGCCATCTTGCGCCTAGAGCAACCGCTCCTTTGGCTCTAAAACTTATTGGTGTTTGTATGTCGTTTTGTGGCAAACAAATACTTTCTCTAACATCTTTATCTACCCCAAAGTCAACGTTGTGTAATGCTGGCTTCTCACGGCGCGTGATATCACGAGTCGCGCCGCGCGACATACTTACTGCACGCGCTACTGGTGAACCCGCGTCACCGGCAGCTTTATTAATACTCTCAATGGTCGATTTCTCATACTCTCCGCCCTTTGTCTTGCCGAATTCATTTCGCAATAAGGCTGCCGTTCTCACGGCTGCGACTCGGGGCGCGTTGAAGCTTCTGCGCCGCATATACTAGACAGACCACGGACGGACGCGGCACGCATGAGTACTTCACGGAGAGTTGAAATGAAATGAATGTATTCAATAGCGCGACCCCGCCCCGACCCGCGACCCACGAGCGCGCTCGCGCCGCGCCTTTGTAGTTACCGACATTTGGTGCGGGGGCGCGGCACGACTCGTGATAACGCGCGCCGTGAGAAGCCAGCATAACAGTTACAAAACAATTGAAGAAATTCGTATAGACTCATTGCGGCAGCTCAAAGTGAATGGGTGATAAAGAAAATGTGTTATATACCTTGATTATAAAGTTCAATGAACCTCTTCTCGTATTGCAACAGTTCAGCGGTGCCGGGCACCTCATCAATGGCCGTAGAGTATCGTAACACCTCCCGGTTTAGTTTGGCTAGTTCCAGTCTCATACTTGTAATAAAAGCTTTCAATTTCTCTTGTCTTTCGTTGAATTCTTTCAATTCAGCAGGCGTCAATGGCTGCTCTTCGACTTTGGTATCGGGATCTTTTGCAACCCTGTATGATTTAAATAATGCTATATGGAGGGTAAAATTGGGAAATAACCTATAATACTATAGCATATCAGTACCCTAAATATGTAACTTTAATGAAATATCAAAGCACGCGCGCACGCTTTCATTTTGACAATTCAACAGTATTCATAGTGTGCTGCTACGCTGTCGAGTAGACGGATTTTTATACATATGAAACAATGAATATTAAAATCGCGCGTGTGCGTGTGCTTTGATCTTTTAATAATGTTACGCAATTAGGGTGCAGATGTGGCAATCTTACTTATATTATAAATGTGAAAGTTTGGATGGATGTGTGTGTGTATATGTGGATAAATGTTTGTTACTCAACCACGCCAGAACGGCTGAACGGATCTGGATGAAATTTGTCACAGAGATAGATTATAATCTGGAATAGCACATAGGCTACTTTATATCCTGGTATAATGTTCCCTTGTGATAAGAAAATACTATTCTCGCGGGCGAAGCCGCTGGCAGAAGCTTGTTTATTATAAAATTAAAAACTCAAAAGATAATTTACCTTAGCTTTTCTTCCAATTTACTATGTTCTTTGTTTCTATGTTGAATTATTTGTAACAATTCATTTCTCTCCCTTGCCAGCTCCTTGAGAGACTTATAAAACTGTTTGACATCTTTATCACTGAAACAATTGACGTTTAAATTATACTAACACATATAATGACAGATATTTATATATTATTAATATAATAAAGTGATTGGTAGGTACTTATAGAACTCAATCCTGGGTTATTGGACGACTCGCCCGAATTTAACTCGCCCGAATCGGGCGAATTGTCCACTATTAAAAATATTCATTTTTCTGTGTCGATTCGCCCGAAGTTATTTTATCGGTGGGCGAATCGACCACTCCAATATTATTTAGTGGACGATTCGCCCGAATTTTATTTTAGAGAAGAAACAATATAAAAGTACAGTCGTGCTCACCCGTCTCGGTAATAATATGAAGAATTAATCGAAGTTAATAGATATTGTACTAGAAACTAGGAAAGCAATTCAAACTACCAGGAGGCCAGAATCATGAAGAAGTATTTGCAGAGCTAGAATCATTAGCGGTAGAGACTAACGGAGTACTAGGGCTTCAGAATCGAAAATCGCCCGGTACTCTTTTTACCGCTCATGATTCCAGCCTAGCTTTCTCATGGTTATAATCTCCTGGTACATAAGTTAGTCTTTACCGGTACCGAAATGACCTGATAGCGTATAGAGCTTTCTCTTTAATTTTTTTTTAGCGAATATTCCTGTCTCCCTTAAGTAGCAGGAGATTATAATCATGAGGAAGCTAGGCTGGAATCATGAGCAGTAAAAAGTGTACCGGGTGATTTTCGATTCTGAAGCCATAGTACTCCGTTAGCCTCTACCGCTAATGATAATAAAATAAAAAATAATCTAGTTCTGCAAATACTTCTTCATGATTCTGGCCTCCTGGTAGTTTGAATTGCTTTCCTAGTTTCTAGTACAATATCTATTAACTTCGATTAATTCTTCATAATATTACCGAGACGGGTGAGCACGACTGTACTTTTATATTGTTTCTTCTCTTAAATAAAATTCGGGCGAATCGTCCACTAAATAATATTGGAGTGGTCGATTCGCCCACCGATAAAATAACTTCGGGCGAATCGACACAGAAAAATGAATATTTTTAATAGTGGACAATTCGCCCGATTCGGGCGAGTCGTCCAATAACCCTCAATCCTTTGATCTATCTCAAATTCTTCTTATTTTTCGGTCTTTGGTATATATTATAATTTATGGATCTTTATCTGGATCTTATAGAACAATCATAAAATTATCACAGTTCTCGCCGAATTTCTTGGCCGCCCTGAAGTTGGCTACAATGGCAGCGCAGTAGTAAATCTCATACAAAAACAGCACCGTTTCGTGCCTTGCGCTTCGTAAAGCCAAGTTCAGGGCGGCCCAGATGTTGGGCGAGCACTATAAAAATCGTTGTTTCTGCGTATTAGGCCAAAAAAAGCTAAATAAATGTATACAGACTGAAATTGCTATAGCCATTTTTATGATTGGCACTTTGTAATCACATTAACCACTCGGTAAAAACCAATGAGCATTATTTACTTGATTATTATTATTGTGGTCATGCACATCCCTTGGCTTTTCATTCATCATTATTTCAACCTAAAGACCTCCACTGCCAAACATAGGCCTTAGTGTCGCCACATTGACCGGTCCCATGCGTCTCTCATCTAGCATATTCCCGCAATCTTAACCAGGTCATCCTCATCGTTCCACCTGAAGGGAGGCCTGGCTTGCCCTGTTTGGGGCTTTTCACTAGTAACACCTATTTTGAAACAAGCAGCATTAAAAACTGGACGTAAATAATGCATACCTTTTAAGTGTACCATCAGTTTTCATAAGTTTATTAGTAATGTTTTGCATCTTGACTTGTATATCCTTGTGTTGTGTCTTAGCACTTTCCATTCTCGCCTGATGAGTTCGTTTGATCTTATCTATGTCTTTCGACAATATATCTATACTCTTACTAAGTCGGTCAACATCTTCAGAGTACTTTTGCTTTTCCCTCTCCTCCAACTCTTTGGAAACTTCCCCGGTAAGTTCGGATTGTAGAACTGCATAGTGAATTTTTGTATCAGCATGAGCTCCTTCTGATGCCTGGTCTTTTACGTATCTATTAGCCTGTAAAATGAATTTTCAGTCAATATTGAAATCAACATTAAATCTGCCTTTTTACCCTGACGTGTCAAAATTATCATAGTTTGACTGTAAAAAAGGGACAGATGTATACAAGTCATAAGCATCTGTCCCTTACACACACTCAAAATAACCTTGCTCTAAGAGCTTATGGTCACCCCCTGTTCATTTTTTAAGTTCATAATTGTTTTAGGTTGTACTTACTTCTGTTGTAATTTCTGTGGGATCTGCCAAAGTCTTCTCATACTCATACTAAAACGAACAAAATTAAATCAGTAATATGAATTAAAACGAAACAGAAAAAGAAACCGGCCAAGTTCGAGTCGGACTCGCGCACGAATGGTTCCGTACCATTATCGCAAAAAATGTCATGTTTGTTGTATGGGAGCCTCACTTAAATATTTATTTTATTCCATATTTTGTATTTGTTGTTATAGTGGCAACATAAATACATCATCTGTAAAAATTTCAACTGTCTAGCTATCACGGTTCATGAGATACCGCCTGGTGACAGACGGACAGACAGATGGACTGCGGAGTCTTAGTAATAGGATCCCGTTTTTACCCTTTGGGTACGGGACCCTAAAAATCAGCTTTAAATAAATTTTTAGTTATTCTTACCAAGAAATCTAATCCATCATCACCCTTTGCGTCACTTTTATTAGCGGACACATGCATCAACATGCGTTGATCATACTCGGAGAGTGTTGCATTCACTTGTTCCAGTTCATTTACAGGAAAACCACCTTTCCTCTTGCGAACTCTGCATGGTTTGTACAAATTCTGAAAAAACATTACCAATTATATCTGGTAATCTGGTGGCAATTAATTAGGTCAGATTGCTACATAGGTATACAATATATCAACCATTTTAAATCATATTGAATTACTTTATTATTAATATTTTATCTCATTTCTGACTTTCAACTGTCACATGAAAACTAACAATATTTTTATCAATAATTATACAAGATAATTCACTACAATGTTATTATATTCTTTACAAAAGAGATAGTCTGGTAAATCATGAACATTTTAAACATACCTGCACAGCAGTTAACATTTTTAACATTTGCTCCTTTTGCCGGTACACAGCTCTGTCAGATTCAAATATATGACTCCTTTCATATTGCTTGACCGCAAACTTTCGCAACTCATCTTCTTTTGCCTCTCTAAACTCACTTGAGTATTTAATTAACCACAAGATCAGCGGGTAAATTTTAATGAAATCTAACCCCTGTATTTGATGGGGTTCAATTGTATATGGACATTTCATTGTATTTAATATCTTTACTATTTTCTCAGTCAGAGCTCTGTGAAGAATGCAATACATGTGATTTTAATTCATTCACAAAAAGAACTAATACTAAGACATAATAACTGTAGTAATCAAACAAGTAATATATCTAGAAAAATATTACATTTTCTTTCCAATGGTGAGATTCTCCTCAAACAGGAGGCTAATATCAACATCAATATCGCACAATTCTATGCACCATGAGAGTCCTCCCACAATCTTATCGAAGGCAGAGAGCCCCTGCAGTTGCGCACGGTAGTACCCAGCAGCGACCAGCGCATCTGATATCTCATGCCATTTCACTAGCTGCTCTGCATCTTCACGCACCTCCACCTAGAGAAAATTAAATAATTCTAAAAAACTAACTTAATAAAAAAATCATTTGATTGATGGTAAAATAAGACATTCATACCTGTTTTCCTTCATGGTCTAATCCACTATATATGTTCATCAAAGGTTTGCTACGCGTAAATATATTCTTCTGTTTTGTTGCCATATTTACAGGTGTTCTAGACCCTTAGACTAAATCTATAATCAGAAGTGAATGCACTGCTGAAATTTATCTTAACCTTTTAGGATAATTAACTAGATCTCTGTTTATGAAAACGATTTAAACAGCCTAGAAACAAAACTGAAACATCTTGGCCTATTGTCAGCACCCTTCACATCATAACACAGCAATTGTGACGATTAATTTCTAAACTCCGGTGTAATTCCAATATTTCATTTTATAACAATAATATTTTAAAGATAAAGTATTAAACTACTGAGCTACCTACTATTTTAGTTTGCTTGTTTATTTTCACAATTTAATTTTCATCTCTGAGTACTACAGAGTTTAGGGTTACAGATTTGTAATTTTGCAGAAATTGAATTGGAAATATTCAATCTTTTTTGCCAAACGAATGATGGAACTGACAGTGACAAGACTGATGACAGAAGTGACAGAGAAGACAAGTGAAGTGAAGTGAGTGACACTTGCTCGCCCCTTGTTCCGTCAAAATCGCTTTCAGCGCGTCAAGATTTATGAAATCGAGCGTTCATGGGAACGGTTTATGAACTCGCGTTCTCGCTAAACTTCTTGGCCGCCCTCCCTGAATCTGATACAATGGCTGCGCAGTAGTAAATCTCATAAAAAAAACAGCCTCCTTGGCTTGCTCATCGGAAAGTCGACTTCAGGGTGGCCAAGAAGTTTAGCTAATTATTCTAACTATACCTGTGAACTATACTTCTATGGACCAACGTATGCTTATCAGCGGTGCGCCGCGCCGCAGCGCAGCTTTTATTACTTTGTGGTCCTAGTCATGGTCTAATAAAATACTCCGTATGTCCTAGCTAGACAAAGGGCCATAGGCTTAAAGGTTCTTCTCTTTTTCGGGTCGAAAACTCTTTATACAATTTTAGCCCCAGTAGGTGGCCGCTAATTGGATTGGATTGGAGAGCGACTGGTAGAAAATACTTAAGGTTACACTAGTCGAACATTCTTCCATACAAACGTAGTCTGGCGATTACTCCACTGTTTGACGATGTACGTTCAAAATAAAAAAATGGTATCAATTTGTCTCATCATTATTTAGCCCTGTATGGAAACAAAAAGAAAAAAATAGAAAGTTAAGAGCGTCGAAAGTTCCATATTTCAACACTAATTTTAACGCATCTTTGGGCGGTAATAAATAACATAAGAAGAAGGAAAATTGCAAAACGGCCTCCATACAGGGATAGATTAGTAGTTCAAAAATGCAAATAATTTTATTTTGAAAATATACATTTAGTCGTTTTTTCATGATAACTAGACTCCCAAAGGTCTTTTTATAAAATTTTGCGCGCTTGTTTTCGTTCTAAATCATCATCCATTACGCTACAAACTTGTAAAAGTGCTAATTCGATTGTGAACTAGCTTCTTACTGCTCATCATATCATCTATCTCTTTCGCACGTGTTGTCGGATGACTTAGCACGCATTTTAACCCCGCGCACAAAATAGTTCCTGCCGTCAACTAGTGCAACCGCATTATGCCTCCGCCTTTGTACTTGTGCATAAAGTTGTATAAATTAATAAATAATTGGCAAACTTATAAGGTAAGATCTTCGAAAGTGCATGCAGGTGTATGGGCACTTGAGTCACTCCAGCATGTGTGCCATATTCTGCAAAGAGGGACCGCACTCACACTGGGTGTTCTGTTAGAGGGGTCTTTATAACCCCATTTCGGTATAATAGGCATAGCGTAAAGATAAATATAAAATATATTCAGGGCCCGATCTAGCAATTTCGTAGCTCCGGGCAGTAGGCAGAGACAATATAAACCATCCTTGACCCATGCGCCCTTTAAAATGACGCCTTTTAAGAAAATGTTTCAGTATATTATCTATTTAAAAATGTGGCTTTTAACCGTCGGATCGGATAAAGCCGCTTTTTTGACAACTTCGAGTGAAGTGAAAACGAAACGATCCCGAAAATTATGAATTAAGTTATTTAACGGTGGGATTACAACAAGAACCTATAACATTCGACAGCGATTCGAGCTTGCTTTGAGCACCACACCACGAATAAGTTAGGTTTTCTGGTGAAATGAAAATGGATGTCAGTTTATTTTGGCCGCCCCTCGTGTGAAGTTGATACATTTTATACTAATTGTAACGATTCTATTTATCCGGCCCGCCATGACTAATGGCTTTGTCTGGGCTATTACAAAATTTGCACATTATACCAGATGGGAATTATTGTACCTTTCAAATAGTGAGTGTAAGTAGTGAGAGTGTTCGCTCTGGGTATTTACCCGGCTCGCCCACCTCTAGATCCGGCCCTAAATATAGTCAGCCATGGGCTGTGTGACTGTGTCTAGTGTAGGTACTTTATCTAAGGTTTGGTGTTATTTATAACACAGATGATATAATACTAGCATAACTTAACTATAAAAGATAAAAAGATTTGAATTTGATCAAATACAAATTCTATTGGCTTAGCAGAGACTGGTATATTAAAAAAATGTACTCTGTGGACTGCATGGTTAAGGCACAGCATGCAGGCACATCAAATCAGAAAAAAAAAATGTATATGTAATGTACTCTGTGGGCTCAGCTGTCAACTGTCAATACTTCAATAGTGTCATCGGATCGGTATATTCGGTGTTTAGAAAAGCAAAAATTACATCAATCAAGCAAGAAAATAGAAATATCTAGACGAAAGATAGAGATACCCTATTAAAGTATTTATTACAGCAACATTTGAAATAATTACATTGAATATGAGCACATTGCAGAAGATTTTTCGTTGTAAGTATCGGTACCTATAGCTTTAACAATATAATTAAGTATTATTATTTCGAACGTAATTTTCTTGGATATCGGAACAAAATGTGGAAGAGATAGTAACCTCGCAATAGTAAAAATAATACATACGAGGCACTTAAATTTCAGAATTTGTTGGAATTAAAGTACTACATTTTATAAAATCTCAACATGAGTCAAATAGATGTTGTTGAATTAATTTCCACGTTATTGGATAATGAAAAATATAAGGAAGCACTGAACGTTTCGAACGAGGAGAGACTAGCAGAAAGTTTTAAAGATAATTGCTGGGATTTAATACCTATAATTCTTAGCAAAATTCAAGATGATACCATAACTATAAAACCATCATTATATGGTGCCTGTGAGCAATTATTATCAATCATCATTGAGAAATCTTCACCAGAGGAAGCTCTATTAGAATTTATTGAACAAATTGAACTTGCTAAAAATGATGCCCAATTTGGTCTCATTCTGCCACCTTTGCAAGAACTTCTGAAAAGGCTGTCTTTAAAGAGAGGAAGATCTTTAGAATGGTGTTTGAACTCTATCAGCACATATATTGAGAACATTCCTACACCTGACCATCACTTGGAAGGCAAGGAAAGATTACTGATGGATTCTGATTCTAACATCAGAAGAATTACTAGAGTCTACAGTCTGTTACCTACATTCTATAAGTATTTTATTAATGAAATGAATGAAGCAGATTCCAATTTGAAAACAAAACAAATAATAACAGCATTTCTGATAAGTCTTCTTGGGAAACCTTTGATTTACATTGATATGGATCCAGAAAGTAATGCAAACAGTGAGGCGAGATTAAGTAGCTCAACCATCATTCAAGATATTTGCAGTATTGAGAAGAATGTTTTGAAATTTCTAGTTTATTTAGAAGTTTGTCATAGAGAAAGTAAGAAGAAAACAACGGATGAAAGTGATGATGAGAAATCACCATATGAAAACAGGGATAAGATTAATATGACTACACTTTCTGGATTATTCTATACTGTACTATCAGGTCATTTTGAAGTACCAGAATCTGCAATCCCACAAGTGTACAGTCTTGATTATGTTCTCCATGCAGCAATGCTTTCTGTAATTCACTTTTTGAGTTTTGCTGAATATGGCCCTCTAGCCAAGGCAATTGCTTTATGTGAAGCAATTTTAAGCCGCTTTCCCAATCAGTTAACACAAGAAATTCTTTCATCATCATTGCACTTTGATATGTGCAAGGGATTAGCAAATGTTGCTATATATTCTAGTTATGAATCTCTACGTAAGCGTTCTGTAACATTAATTGGATGCCATGTAAATAAATTTGATTTTAAGGGAAGATGTGCACTTATCAAATATTTGATTGAAGTATCTAATCACTCAGGCATGATTGGATATACAATAACTTTGTATAAAAGCTCAATAAATGAAGCTTTCCAGAATCCTACCATGGATGATTCTTTCTCTGGTCCTCAATTTTCAAATATGTTAAAGAAAATATGCTTTCTACCACATGGTGCTGAGTCAGATCTAGTTGAACTTGCTGATCAGATTATAACTGCCTTAAATTTCCTAAGATATTTAACAATTAAAGATACAGCAAACATCACTGGCATTTGGGATTGTTTCTCATTTATTGAGAATAATTATCTGGAACAACTAAGAGTAGGGTTGAATATGTCTAAAGCTCATTATGAGGTTAAACTTAAAGATATTGAAGAAGGAAAACATCTGCCGGATGAGAAAGTTGACATCTCACTCAATGTGGGAGGAAACGTATTAGATAATATACCTAAGGAAAATATGAAGGAGATAATATGTTCTGCATTGAATGCTTTTCATCTGATAGAAGGCCTCATTGCTCGCCTATCTGAATGTATTAATATAAATAAAATGCAGGCATTAAAAATGAATTGTAACTAATATATTAAAGTTATAACTGTTTTTTTAATAAATCACTTTTTATCACTCATAAATATCTGATTTGTTTATTTTGTTCCAAAGATCCATTTCAAACATCCTAAACTCATTCTAGATCATTCCTCCTTTTGAGTACTTTCTTTATTTTGTTAACAGCCTTGAAGAATGGCCATAGAACCATAAGGCCATTTGCCTGTATTTCTGTCAATAATTCACGTGGAATAAGTTCTCAAATTGAAATCAATCTTGAAAAGGATCAAAAGCTTTCTATTCCTACTACGTACCCAAGTCAAAATCAGCATGAACAAGAAGATCATCAATACGAGGAAGGTATTAAAAAAACAATTTTGGAAAATGCACTACAATTTGTACCAAAGAGTGGATGGTCTGTAGAGTCATTGAGTTCTGGCGCCCAAGCTGCAGGGTATCCAACTGTAACGCATGGCCTATTCCCAAACGGAGGTGGCGATTTAGTACATTACTTTAATGTTAAATGTAATGAAAAATTAGTGGATGCCATGAAAACTGTAAGTCAAATGTTTTTTTTCATAATTTCTTTATTTTGTCATAATCATGAATTACTTCTTATGTTATAATTTTCTGTGATGCAGTGGCCCAAAACAGACTTGCAGGAGAAAGTACCAGCCCAATTCGTGGAGAATGCTATATTCCAAAGATTAATAATGATTGATCCATACAAGTGAGTAAAGCCCTTATTTATTTTAAAAACTTTATGAAATGTAGTATTGCAAGCCATTTTTTTTTTCTAGGACAACATGGCCCAAAGCAATGGCAATTCAAACGATGCCTAACAATGTTCCCAATTGCTTGGCTACATTATTATCACTTGTTGATGATATATGCTATCATTCTGGTGACAGAAGCGTGGATGTGAGTATAAAAAATATATTTAAATAACATTATTGGCCTGCGCACACTGGCAAACGGGACGGCAAAAGATTTAAAATTTATCAATTGAATTTAATATTTATGCAATCGAAATAAGGTATATATTTCAATGCTCGTTGCTCCAGAGACAGACCAGAACTGCGCCGCGATGTTCCGAGGCCGATCATTGAAATATATACGATATTTCGATTTGATAACTATTAAATTCAATTAATAAGTTAAAAATCCTCTGCCGTCCCGTCCGTCAGTGTTGCACACACTAAAAATAGTACTTTATAAAACATTTGCAAGGGTTCCATTCAGTTATTAAGGGCGTTCTGTAACATTATTGCGTAATGAATTCGGAAATAGAAAAGGGCGTGTTACACCGTCGACCACATCATCGCTTACCATCAGGTGAGATAGTGGTCAAGCGCGAGCCTATCTATAATAAAAAAAAAAAAGGGCAAAGAGTATGAAAAATCGACCAATCACATGCGAGATGAATGACACGTTGTGGCTTTCCGTCTATGTGATCAGTCGATTTTTCATACTGTTTCCGAATTCATTACGCATTAAGGCTGCGATTAGGCCACTTGGCTAAGTATCTCAGAGAAAGGAAGGGAACAAACGTTTGTATTATATAGTCTACGCATATTGGCCATTAGTATTTTCAGAGAACGCTTTGAAGTATTAGAAACCTAGCCCATAAGGGTCAGAAAATACGGATCGTGAGAATCGACAAAAATGGCCCAAGCCTGCTAAACGTTAATAATTGATTTTCAGTTCAACTGGTACGTCCGCCGCGTGGGTGTGGCCGGAATATACAAAGCAGCAGAATTGTTTTATCTAACAGATAGCAGCCAGGACAGTAGTGCCACAAAGAATTTTATTGCGTCACGTATCCGTGATGCTCAGTTGGTTCAAACGGCATTGAATTTAAGTCCGGTGGGTGCAGCTCCACAAACATTAACTGCCGCATTTACAACGGTAAGGGAATACGTAACACACAAATTATATAGTTTTACACCTATGAAAAAACAACACTATAGTTCTCGCCAAATTTCCTGGCCGCCCTGAAGTCGGTTTCCGTCACACACATTTCCGTCTGTGTGATTGTGGATTCACTTACGCAATACGGCTGCAGGTGTGCTACAACCGCAGCTCTATGTCGGTTGTGTTTAGTTGTTCGTTTGTAAAATCTCACAGATAATGGGTCACCTAGCATGTACTTACTTTGATAATACGAAGGTACTCAAATGACAGTCTCAGGCGCATTCTCAAATGGAATTGCAAGAAATTTATTTATGGATTTAAATTGCCAACTTGAAGAAATTGGAAGTCGTAATAATTTTGCTTTGCACTAATTAACTGCTTAGATAGTTCTAATCGTCCGTTTCCCCAATGATACATTGATTAATAATAGAACCTAGAACCACAGATCATATAATACTACAGCTAGAACTAAGGGTCAAGCACACTTAGTCTTAGCTAAGCGTTAATTTAAAAATGTACATCTCTTTATACACCACGTATAGTATACGAGGGCGGCACTGAACATTTCGGGAATCAAGGAAGTGACACAACATTACTATTTAAAAATGTATTTATTGCTTTTCGAAGTATTCTCCGCGAAATTTGACACATTTTTCCATACGATGGAACCAATCATTGAAGCAACCATTCCATTCGGAAGTTGGGGTCACCAAAATGGCCGTTTTGTAGGCGTCCACAGCTTCTTCAGGTGATGAAAATCTCTGACCACGCAATTTATTCTTTATTTTAGGGATAGTATAGAAATCATTAGGGCTTAGGTCGGGGCTGTACGGCGGATGGTCTAATAATTCTATGTTTTCTTGCTCTAAAAACTCTTTTGTTCTGTGCGCGGTGTGAGAACTCACATTGTCGTGATGGAGGATGATGCGGCGGTTGCAGTTCTCTTTACGGAGTTCAGAAACGACCTGTGGCAAACAAATGCTAGCATACCATTCTGCATTAACCGTTCTTTGTCCCTCAAGAGGAATAGTCGCAACATGGCCGGTTTTGGAGACAAACGTGGCCACCATTTTTTTTGCAACACTCCGTGAACGAACAATTTTTGTTGGCTGTAACTCATTTTCGAACACTCTGACTCGTGACTGGTTTTTTGTTTCGGGTTCGTACGCGTAGATCCAGGATTCGTCACCTGATACGATGTTGTATACAGCATTTGAGGATCCTGCGTGGAATCTTTCGAGAGTTCTGACGCACCAAGTAACGCGAGCCGCTTTTTGCTCTTCACAGAGCGAATGCGGTATCCATCGGGAAAACAACTTTTCTACACCTAATTGTTCATGCAAGATTATTTGTATTTGACTCATGCCAATGTCTAAAGTTGCCTGAATTTCGCGGTATGTCACATGTCGATCTTCCTCAATCAGCTTACGCACAGCATCAACATTTCTTGGGTGACTGCAGTTTTTGGACGACCTTGACGGGGATCATCACTGAGCTTGACACGTCCACGTTGAAATTCAGCAAACCAGCGATAAATTGTGGTTTTGGATGGGGCTTCATCACCAAATGCATAAATCATCCGGTCAACACACTGTTTTTGTGTTAAACCACTTCGAAAGTCATAATAAATCATCGCTCTTGAATTTTCTCGAGTCAATTCCAGGGGTAGGACAGTTCCATAGAATGGCAGATTAGGAAGCATTTTTTTTTAAATGCGACATCTGATAACCCCATCTTAACAACAAAAACAATTAGTTACTCTATGTCACCACAGATGGCAAGACCATCGATAAAATGGGTTTGTCACTAAACAATAATAAAATAAATATTAATCTAAATAATTATTTCATTACCTTATGATTTTATTTAACACGTACTATAATTATTTGCAAATATTTGTGTTGATTTCAAAAGCTAAGTAATAATTACGATTGCAACACAGTGAATGATTGGACTTTTGACACTTCCACTCTATGTACAAGACTGATAGACTTGTATCTATGGTATGGGCTTATGTAGTTAATGTAAGTCTGGAATAGCCAAGTCAGAGGCCTGTGGAGTTCCCAGAGGCGGCTTAATTAACTCTGACACCAGAGGTGGCCACACTTCACACGAAAAGAGAGAGAGAGAGATCTATGGTCATGAATAAAACATTATTAAAAAAGAAAAAAAATATTTTTGATATTGATTGTCAAATTTTCATTGTTAATTTTTTTCTTGTAAGTTGTAAAATCAACAATATTTCCTAACATCCCTCATCATTCATCCTAGAGGATATCTTCTGGGTGTACAGTTACGGACCTGGATGTGGTTTCGCTGGATAGAAGGCTTCAAGGTGCACACGCCCATATATTCAATGTTCGGATTAGAAGACAAAATCCTGGGATGATTTTATGTCATACAAAAAACCTTTAAATATCTTAAAAGATGATCACAGCTCGTGTAAAACGATCCCACACATAAGAACCTGTGAAACTATTAGAACCCCTTGTAAAAACATTTGGAAGGAATAATAAATATTATTATTTTTGTTCGAAATTACCGCCGTTAAATTGAATAATGCAGGTCTGTTGAATGTGGAGGAAGGCTTTATGATAAAGACGGACAATTTCGTTGTCCATGCTAATAAAAGCCAATCTTTAATCAAAGTGAAAAGTGCAGTGATTGAGTGTTGTGATCTTAGGGAAAAAAGTCAATTTAGTCAATCTGTGAAAGGTGTTCCCAAAAATCGTATTAAATCTAGCGAGTGTTTACAATCTTATAGGTGTGTGTTTATTGTCATAGTTCCTTCAGAAACAAGAGGGGATTTGTTGATCTGTTTTATGTTATATATTATATGTTAGGAGACATAGTGAAGATTAACTAAAATAAAAAACTAATTTGCAAGTGATTTTGTGGTCCTCAACAAAGTAAAGTTTCGGGGTTCGAGAGTGCGGAGGCGCATTGACCTAATCATAGCCATCGACATGGAAATATTATCCTCACGCCATCTCCTGATCTTTGGGGACCTGCAGAACCGCTTCAAATAGTAATGAAGAATCAAGTCTTTCATTTCCAACATAAGAAGCCTTCACACCTCAACCGACCGGTACACTTACTAATTTGCTTGTTTTAATTTGATAAAGTTTTACTATGATTTTGTTAATAATGAGAATAAATAAAATTAAGTAAAACTTTATTAAATTTAAAAACAAACAAATTAGCAAGAAAAGGCTGTACTTTATCCATGTGTGCACTACACACACACATACATGGATAATGTACAGGCACCACACACACACATAGCTAAAGTACGACGCTACACACACACACATGGATAAAGTACAGGCACCACACACACACTCACACACAGCTAAAGTACGGCGCTACACACACACTCACAGCTAAGTTTGCGGATGGCGTTAATAGACGGCGCTATTTCTCCGATCAATTGACATTTGCGGTCTTCACCCTGTAGTCGGAGAGGGCTCTCTATACCCTATATATTATTTTTCTCTGTGGTCAATTCCATTAACTCAACGACTAAACAAGTTTGACAAAACCTTGTGACAAGACCGAGAATCTTTTTTTAAATAAATAAATGGTATTCGATTTTTAAAACCAAGGAGTTTTCAATTAAAAAGATTTTAATATGACAGGAACAGTGGAAATATTCCATTCCCGATACTTATAGTGCAGCCCTCGTACATTTCTATCAATATACAAAATGAGTTTTTCATGTGGGAATGGATGGTCAAATCAGAAACTAGGAGGAATAGCAGCAAACACTCAAAGGAGTCACGAAGCCGATTTTGATGAAAACTAAAACTGTTTTGAAAAATCAATATTCCTAGCCAGGAATCTAACCCGTTAATTTTGAAAATAAAACACATGCTGTATAACACCATTCGATAGTGTCACTAATAAGGATAACATTCTGGGAAGTAATGTCTTACGTTACGGCAAACTTAGGGCCTACAACCGCTCAAGTGCCGTAAAATGGTAACTTTCTAAAGCATACTCCTAAGTAAAGGCTAGGTTACGACTTCGTCCGTGTGGTTATGAAGGTATAAAATTGAATGATGTTTGACGCAAACTATTTTTATATTTTAGTTAACAGAAAATGCTTATCACACTAAAGAACATTTTTAAATTCTTTCTTAGCTTATCTCTCGTACTAGTTTAATATTGTTTCATGTACATTATTTTTTAAACAAGGTTTTTTCGTGTAACTGATAGATTTGCTCTAAAAAAATAATTATTATTAACACGATATCTTTTCGCAAATTTTGGATACTCCTCCAAAACGACTTGGATGTTTAAAAATGTTTTTACACAGACAAATTGATGGCTGGAATTTCTTCATAACTGAAATAGCATATAAAGAAAGAAAGAAAGAAAGAAAACATTTTTATTTGTGACCCGCACAGGAGACACGAGATAAGAAAAACACAAACAATAATAAAAAAATAAAAATAAATAAACCCGTGCGAGACCAAAAAGGCTCCTATCTCAGCATGTGCAACGATATTAAAAAGAAAATAACGCTGCGCTGATATTCTGATAGGGCCCACTGTAAATCAAATAAAATTTTGCAAACAAAACTGTTCAAAAGGAGGTTCAATATTGATATTTTGGCTACAAGCGGGCGCACGGCCAGTACTGCGTTAACATTGGGGCGTATTATATATCGCCTTAAGGAAAAGGCAAATTTTTAACAAAATCCTTTTTTTTTTCTTCTAAGTTTGCGGTCTGTCATTACTTCACAGAATTTAATCCTTATTAGCGACACTATCGAATGGTGTAATAATACAGAATGTGTTTCTTTTTCAATATTAATAGATTGGATTTCTGGCTAGGAATATTGATTTTTCAAAACGCCAATGATGCAGTATTACTTTTCATCAAAATTGGCTTCCTGACTCCTTTGAGTGTTTGCCGCTATTCCTGATAGTTTCGGCTTTGGTCATCTACGCCCATTTGAAAAGAATTTGATGCGTCGCGTCGCTTCGACTCTACTTTGTAGCGATAGGGGTCAATATGCTTTGTACATTTTAAGAGCTAGGACTCGTTCACTGTCACTCTGTCTCAATGTGCATTGACCCTAAGTAGGTAATAGGATATTATGCCAGTGGTTTTTAAAACTGAAATGTATACTCGCAGTAGTGTATGTGTAAACAGATTTATTAATTTGTTTCTTACCAAACATTATGGTCAAATGAGCAATTTTTTAAGAATACAGTTTGTTAATTTCTCTTTAATTGTTCTCATGATATCCTCTATTAATCTATTGATTTTCGTTTATATTTCATTTATGGCATAATTGATTGATTATTATTATTGTGCTTAACATGCCTTTTTTATATTTCAGGCCAAGAATATTCTCGGAATTAATACACTGAAGTAACAATTATGAAGATATATTAGACAAATAAGTGATGGTTATATTAAACATTTCCACACAAGAAAACTTTATGAATTATAGGCATTCAAAGTATTATTCATATTTAGTTGTTTGTAATAAATAGTTTAATTACTAAATTTTTGTTATTTTTCATTTTCTCCTGCATAATTTTCCTATAAAATATTGACTTTTAATAAGTATAAAATTTACAATTAATATATTCATATAGTTCATAATGTGGCAGTCTCTTATAAAAGGATGTGTAAATATGCTTACAATAAACATAGGTCTATGAGTACTAAAGGCACATACGCATTAACTATGATGGTACAATGTAATCACTGCCAATAGATACATAAGATATTAAGTTTGGCGGCAGTGGCAACTTGCTCCACACTTGTGCTGATACAGTTTGTCTAATGACAAATCTGCAAATCATTTGTAGCGAGTCCAGTTTTGCAAATCTGGAAATAATAATTAATTATATGTAAATGACTTTTTTCACTAGATTTCTTTTCTTTTTGTAAAAATTACAAATTGTATACCTGTTCAGTGGTCTTGCTAGTTTGACTGGCATCTCAAATAGGTTTGACTTGACATCAACAGCTGCACAATGTTCTGAGATTCTGTTTGCCGGTACAAATGTCTCATTGTTGAGAGAAAATAGCCCATTAGCATGTCGCAGCCGAGCGTGCAATGTGCGGCCCACGCATCGGAACGACACGCAGAGAATATGGCGGGAGTCGCACGAGTCTCGTACTAAGAACACATTATCATGTTGTCCAGCAAGCAATTCTTCAGCCTCACTTGAAGTAATACCACCCCAGTACCAGCCATGCCTGTAAAAATATGAATGTCCTATTAAAAAAAGTTTATTTAAATTAATACAACTTTATGAAAAAAAAAAAACCGGCCAAGTGCGAGTCGGACTCACGCACGAAGGGTTCCGTACCATTATCGCAAATGACGGCAAAAAAATCACGTTTGTTGTATGGGAGCCCCACTTAAATATTTATTTTATTCTGTTTTTAATAGCGGCAACAGAAATACATAATCTGTGAAAATTTCAACTGTCTAGCTATAACGGTTCATGAGATACAGCCTGGTGACAGACGGACAGACAGACAGATGGATCGCGGAGTCTTAGTAATAGGGTCCCGCTTTGGGTACGGAACCCTAAAATGCACTGACGGAGTCACCACAGGTTATTTCTATGGCTTAATCTCAGACATAGCTAATTTTATCTATCAAGGACAACATTGCAAAAAGGAAATCCTCAATTATATTAATTTTATTCACAAAGTTATCATTTCTCAAAAGGACTAATTGGCTAAATGAAGATTTCTCAAAAAGGAATAATTTGGAAAATTATAATTTCTCAAATGGACTAACCCAACTTCCTGGCTCGCAAGAGAAGCTTTCTCCCCCTGCTTATGAACCAGGAACAGGGAGTTTTGGGCAGTGCTCGATATTTGCGCCCCTGTGTAACCTTTCACCTTCAGGGAGTGGACCCGCGACAGCGACGACTTGGAGGAGTATATACCGGGGTATTTCTCTCTCAGTGCAAACGCCACGTCCATTGGATTGCGGTGAGTGCAGAGAAACTCCCGGGTGATGCCAGCCACCAGGTCTGGACGGGTATACCTAAGCTCGAAAAGGTTCTCTCTGGCCTAAAATGGAAACTGGTTAACGTCTCCGACGAGGACAAGCTCGCTTGTCAGTGCAGACACCTTTACTGCCAAAGTGGTTTATAAGAGCCTCGTCTACCGTAAGACGGTAGCATTTGTCTTGGCTCTTGAACCGCTAGGATTGAGGCCATAGTGCGCACCGTCCGTCTACGTTAATCCACCTGATATTGGGTACCGCCCAACTTTCCTGCGATGCCGGGATACCTGAGGTCCCCGAAATGTACTGTGCCATTTCCAGGATCTTATCCGGCATGATTTTGGTACATTTGGCGGTAACCACTATCGGGTCGTCATTTAGCACACTGAACTTGAGTTTGCCTGCGCGCTCCGTCTCCTCATTCTCCGTCATTTCCTCTTTGATGACTTGGGATGTGAATTTGTCGTACACCGCTGCCCCGCTGACCACGGTCGTTGCAACACGGCCGAAATGTCGGGTGAAATAGGTAAATAAATAATATAAATCATCGCATTAAATTCCCGTGATATAATATTGTTTTTCAATTATGAAACGCAAATCTTTAAAAGTTAATAAAAATACAATTGCCAAAAAGAATATTACTAATATTATAAATGGGTGCTAATTAAACAGGCTTCTTTTTAATATCATTATTCGCCCCCAAAAATGTATGTTGCCTTCTAAATTACTAAGTCAGCCACAATTAACGAGCATCTAAATAATACTATGTTAGCCACTAGTTATCTTCTATGTAAACCACTCTAAATACAACTCAGCATGATGGTTATTTTTTAGCATCAAAATTTTTAACATGCATTCTAACAGTAAATTTCTAAAATACTATTAAATGACATCAAAAAATATATTTATTTAGCTTCTAATTTTTTAACTCAGTACGTTTAAAATGTAACTCATCCCATATTAATTGATCGTAAAAAAATTGCAAAAACATTTCATCAAATAGTATATTGGCCACTAATATTACCAGAAGCTATTGAGGAGAGACAAAATAAAAGACTATATTTTTTGGTTTTAATATAGAATAGCTGCAAGTTGGATTAGTATTTATGCGACAGAGTCGACGGAGCCCCGCTGCGCGGGGCTCCTATTTCTGTATGCAGGGTTTAAAGTAACCTAACACGAAGGAGATGACGGGAGCTGAGTTCGCTCGCTTTGCTCGCTCACTTCAGCTCCCGTCATCTCCTTCGAACCTAACCTGTCCGTGTCGGGGTGCCCTAAGCTCCCGAGCTCGCTACGCTCGCTCTTGGACTTATTCATTGACCGTCATTTATTATTTTAAATATAATATATTATTTAAAATTCCTCGTCAGAACAGTACAGTGGTACTTCATTTTCACTTTTAAACGTCATAACTAATTATTACTCATCGAAAACTTTAATTTAATTACAGCGAAAACAATTGCAATACGAACGCACGAACGACAATAAACAATTACATGTGATCAACTCAACTCGTCGTCACATGAATCGAATGGCGCTCTCTGATTGGTGCAAATGGCCGGTCGCTGTCGTCTCGCGTACTCGCGCCAAATCATGCAGTGGCTATTTTCACGATAAAAGAATATGATGTATTGTTTTACATGCTAAGTTATAATAAATTATGCTTTCTTTCTTTCTTCGATAGAAGCTTGAATTATATTTTTTTGAGGATATTGCGTTGAAGCTGTAAAACGTAAAATGGTGACAAGATATAAAATCCGTGGCCGAGTTAGTAAATTACGTGGCAATGTATAAATAAGAAGGACAAGTCACAATAATTGATGATCTTTACTTGACGCTTTCTGTAGAATATTTAGTTGGCGTTGCAAAAAAGACGAATTAGTTTATTAGAGGCTATGTCATTTTCCCGTTGCTTAGTTATAAAATTAGAAGTTTAATCACGTGTCCAATAAATAATTTTGTGGCTAGACTTATAATTTCCCATTATAAATGTGAAAGTTTGGATGGATGTGTGATTAGATCTATGTTTGATACTCAATCAAGGCTGATTGGATCTGGATGAAATTTGGCACAGAGATAGGTTATAGTCTAGAATAGCACATCATATAGGCTATTTTTCATCCCAGTATTATGTTCCCCTGGGATAAATATAACACTTTTCATGCTAGTGAAGCCGCTGGCACAAGCTGGCAGCATTTATATAATTTAGTATTTATAGACAAGTAATAACTTTGTAAAGTAGGCATTCTGAAAATCAAAAGATTTATGAACTTATTCAGTGACACAATCTGATTTATAGAGGTATATTATTTGCTTTTAGAATGTTATTTAGGTAAAGAAAAATGCATAGGTTTGGAAGTGCACTATGACATTGAGATCATTGTATTCAAACCTTGTTAGTTATATGCACCTACCTACTGCAGCCACTTTTTGTCATGTTCACAGTGGCGTAGCTACCTAGGGGCTAGGCGGGGCAGTGCCCCGGGGCCCTCATGCTCAGGGGGCCCTCGAATCCTTACCAGAAAATCTCGATCGTAGTGAACTTTTGAAAATACCTCCTATTTTCAAAAGTTCTGTTCGATCGTTAAAAAATTAATGCTGTGTCAGAAGTAAGCTTATGTCAATAAACTTTTTAGTACTGGTCAATTTAGTGGTTCAATTTTATTTGATTTTAGTACCACTCATATTGATGTCCGTTACGTCAATAAATCATGTTAAATCTATAGTTTTCGGCTACTCATTGTTTAACGCGAAATATCGTGAAAAAAATGCAGGTCACCTGCAGTAGGTGCATTAATTCAGACCCGCGCGCGAGGAGATCGTTCTTGGTATTCACCGTTAAATGTGGTAACACTAGCGGCGATAAAATGTTTGCCGGGGATTCCCCAACGACGTCTTGTAGCGCATCATTACGTTTCTTTTACTTTTAACGTCATCAGGGAACAGTGAGTTAGGTACACACTGCTCGAGCTCGAGCACAATCTAATATAAATATTGCATAAATAAATTAGAAAATTAAAATTATGGACAAAAAGAAGAAAGCATTTAAACGCAAACAACGCCAAGAAAGAGAAAATAGTAATCAAAATTGCACAAAATTGACAGTTTTTTAGTCAGTCTGCAAGTACTTCTGGACAAAATATTTCTATTGATACTGACTCGAATAATGTGTTGAAGAAGATTCGATAATTATTGCAGTTGAAGATACCTCCGCCGCCGATCATGTGAACGTGGATAATGTTTGCATGGCACACATAAGAACGGAGGATGCGGAGGAACCACAGACCTCAATTTTTTTCGAAAATGCGTACGATAAATCTTCTTATGACTTGGGAATCTTCACGAACGTAATAACGAAAAACTTCAAATTCTTGATATGGGGCCTTTACAGCCTTCAGGACCTTTTCCAACAGACATCAAACAAAAGATGTTTTTCAAAATCGTACTACGTTTCAAGTTCTAAATATGAACCAGTTAATCGTTTTTGGGTGTGTTATTCCAAAATACTATACGCTGCCTATAGTCAACCCTGCTGGTTATTTGCTTCACAAAGGAATAATGTTTGGTGTACGGGAATTCGGGATTGGACGCATTTATCAGAAAGAATTAAACAACACAGCTGTTCGAGTGGCCAAACGGAAGCACGTGCTGTGCTGTGTATGAATTTTGGAACAATAAAACAAAACCGAATCAAGCCTGGATTTAACCGAGGACATTGATATTTTTGCGAAAACTAAAGCTAGGAAAAGATTGTAAATATAATTTTTATTTAGTCAGTTGGTAGGTCCGACCTTTATATAATAAACCCTTGAATCTTTTCTATTTCGTTTTATTGCCCAATACCCACACCAAGTATTAATTGTAATTTATGTTGTTACTGTTTAATATTTTTATTACCTGTCCTGTAGTGCACGAAAAATAGCTGATGATAAAGTAGCTTAGCATTTTTAAAGTATTTGTATTTTTAATATTTTTACTTGATAAAGCCTAACCAGTTTAGATAGCAGTGGGGCCCCATTTTTTGATTTGCCCCAGGGCCCTTGGTAACCTAGCTACGCCACTGCATGTTCAGTATTCCATTGATAAGTACATGATTGAACAACATGATAGGAATGTCTAATGACTATCTACTAATTACCATATTCATTAGACTGTCTATCACTTTGTAATATAAATATTTGACTTGTTTTACTATAATGCATTTTAATGGCAAATTTTACATGCAAAGGTGTTATTTACGTAATTATAAAGAATCACAGAACTTACTTTGATAACTGGCAATAAATAGCGCAAGTTTCAAGTGAGGCATGTTGGTGATGTCCCCGCAACACTGAATGTCCCTCTGAATGTTGACATTTAATTGCCTGTTTGTTTAATTGAAAATCTTTTTTTGGGTCATATCCAGAAGCAGCAATAACCCTCTTGTCAGAGGATGTTGATGCATCGCCGCTACATTTGTTTAGACTGCACAAATATTCGCCACCATTATTTTTATTGCCAAAGTATCTCTGCAAAGACCTGACATTTCCAGTTATAAACAATTTATTTTTCCAGAATTTCACAAATTTATTTGTGTTTACGGGCTTGCGGTCGGGTAAAAATACGCCGTTAACAATATCTGTGTTGTTAAAATCTCTTTTGTTATCAACATTACGCTGTAAATGTTTACATTCCAGTGGCTTCAACCACTTACGTAGGCAACCTGTAGCAAGCCATTTGCGACGATTACAATGTGTGCATCTCTCGTAGTTTTTATTCATTGCTGATACAAAGATTTACTTCTTCCAAAGGTTTTAATTGTAATTATTATTGTTTTAAAAATAGGATAGGATGCTTCGATCGCTTCGAGCAAACATGACATTGACAATTAACATTTGACATAATAAGATTGACAAGAATGACAAAATTGACTGCAAAATAGAGAATATTAGTTTTTTTTTTCTCCTGGCTATTGAGGCCTTTAAGTCAAGGGTTTCATTTATTTTTATATAGTCAAAACTTTAAATAAAAACTGCATGCGATTGTAACACATTTTTGGAGTATTTGGTAGCAAACATAATAAATCCGATTCCTCGGCAAGCTTCACTGATGTAGTCAAAAGTATAATAAAGATTTCAGCTCCTTCTAAACGAGATCGTGAAAGAACAATGGCAGGTGCCCATACATTGTTTTAGCTGAGATTAAATTCGAAAATCTTTAAATGAAAAATATCTGGTTTAAATCAGGGTGACGTTCTGAATTAGTTTGTGCAAGAATTTTTGTTCGAGAATGTAGAGAATAATAGATATTCAGTCATAAACTTTTGTAGGTTATGTCTGGGTAACTTTGAATAATGTGTTTAATAGATAATATTATTCAATTTCGTGGAAGTAAAAGGGGCATATCGCATTAGTATTTCCCTTACCTAGTTATTTTAGCATGAAATGTGTCTTTGGAAAGAGTATATTTATTTAAACTAAGTGACTTTGACGATCATAAGGTTGTCGTCAACAACCAAGCTATATTTTTTTTAGACTTGGGTACTAGTCTTTTTGCCAATCATTAATTGAAAGTAATTCATTTATATCTACTACACTACAATATTCTTACCTACCTGCAAGGAACATCTACACTTAGACATAAACTGTATTGTTAACTCATTTACTGCAATAAATACAAGAATTATATTATTACTTAATATAGTTACTACTTGTCACTTAGCAGATAAAATATATAATGGCAACACTATGCTAAAGAAATGAACTAAAAACTCAAATAACTTTTTATTTATTATGTTTTTTTTTATCCTTTTTTGGACCAGGCCTAATTATACTTTAAAAAACATAGACAATTAATAGAATGTGTTTCGTATTAACCTCACTTTCAGACGCTCAAATTTAAGTTAGCTAAAATTTCGCCATTGTTCTTTGCGAATGTTTAAATGACTACATTGTATTTAATTTTGTAGACACAAAACTACACCACTGCCGGGACCATTGGCTTAACGTGCTTTGTCAGACATTGAGGGGCTCAGTTTGTAATCCACGACGGACCTTTCTGTTGACTTGTCCACGACGGACTTGTCTGGTTCCTTCATTAGCCACGCACGACTTCACGAGCCCCTTACCATAGCCACAGACTTGGTATAGATTTTTTGGTAAAGGCAGCACTCGAACACTATCGTCACACTCACAGAGTACATTATTTAATATAATATATATGGTTAGTTTTTATCTGTGGTTCGTTACCCTACCTTCCCATTGAAATGGTGTTGTGGTTGTGGTGGTTTTTAGGTCAATAATCTTATTAACTATTTAATATTTTATTGAAATGCGCTGTTTGTGTGTCATAATATTCAACGGATAATATTTTATTCATGTGTTGTGCCTATTATGGATGTATTGTGCATTGAAAATATTTACATTTTGTGGGAGTAATGACACTGAAGAAAATCGCGAAAATGTCAACAAAATCTCATATTTCTACGGAATTGAGTGGTTCGTAAATATTTATTTATTAAAATACTTCTAAAAGTACTTATTTATGTAGTAATATCAATTAAATCCTATCTTAACGTGCACATGTGTATCTTAACTCTGTATTAGCACACTGTCAGTTTTTTTATTTTATTTATTTTTTACAGACAGTATCAGCAATGTGTTGGGGAAAAATGTTAAAATTCTTTACAAATCCCTCATACGAATGGAATCAAGAGGTGATAAAGTAGACAACAAGGTTTTGGTAAGCATTAATTAACTTTAATTGTGTTATCCATAAAAAAATATATATATTTTGTTTGATAAAAAAATTTGAATGTTCAGTAGTTCTTTTCTATTATCTATTTTCAGTTGCAATCAAACATGTAATTACTGTAATTTCATAGTTATATAATGTAGGTACTTACCTACTAACTATTTTCTATTGAAGTTACAATCACAATTTTATTTATAATTTTTTTGTTAGTTTTAGTTTAATATCTGTTAATTTTTAAGCCCAAGTACTAATTTCTTAGTGAAATTTTAAATATCCTTTTTCCTTTTTCTCAATATCATTTCTAAATAAATATATAGCAAAAATGTCAAATATTTAATTTAGCTATTTCATAAAAAAAGCAAAAATGTGAAAATGCTGAGCTCCTAACAAGTTTATCATTTCTATTTCAGTGTAGTTTTTTGTTGATATTTATTGATAAGGCACTGACAATGGGATGAGTCATGTAGGTGTGCCTGTATCTATCTGAGCCAGCTGTGTGTGTGTGTGTGTGTGTGTGATCCCTGTGGACTCATACATACAATCACAATAAATGGTCAACTTTAGACACAATGACTAACCCAATTTATTCATTCATTGGCTTTATTATTTTCATTGACACAAATTTTAACACAAAGCTAAATATAATCCTATTGCGTGTGGTTGGTGCTCTCTGAAGTATAAAATGCTGACTTTTATTTTAAACTAGCTTATGATTGCGGCTTTGCCCGCGTAGAAAGAGAGAGAAAGAGTTTTATCATCCCAAGGGAATACTATCCTATGTCCTTCCCAGGGTCTCAATCTAACTCCATGCCAAATTTCATCTAAATTGGTTCAGTAGATCCAGAGATTACTACTTACAAACTCACAAACTTTATCTCTTTATAATATTAAGTATAGATGAAAGATTGAATAACAGAAACATGATCAATAACTAATTTGTTAATTATTTGCCTGTTACACCATCACCATATCTGATATAGATCATTATAAACAGATTATGTTCTATTTTTAACTTGTATCTAATGGGAGGGAGCCATGAGACAGGCTATTCTGTAGTGATAACAATTTGTTCACATATAACATCTTTTATTTCATGTCTATTTTATTTCAGATTGTAACAGCTTATAGAATTTTCATAACTACAGCAAAAATTCCAACTCGGGTAAGTGAAAAACAAATGGTTGCTGATGTCATGAATTTAGAAAATATTTATCTGAAAACAAGTTATCAGCTGATATTTTATGATTGTCAGTACAAATCAGATGTCTATTGTTATCAAATTATTTAGTGTAATAAGAATATGAATAGTTTTCCTTTCTGTGTTTGAGTTTTTTTTTTATTGTTAATAGGCTCGTGTTTGACCACTGATATTTTTAAAACGAATTTGAAAAGAGAATAAACTACAAAAAATTTCTAAACACATTTATATGAGTACAAATAAACTTTGTTTCCATAATGCCAGGCTACTTCTAGATATTGAGCAATCTTGTGTTTAAAGCCTGCACAAGTTTCAAAAGAGCTCAAGCTCACATCATCGCTTACCATCAGGTGCGATAGTGGTCAACCGTGAGTCAATGTACAATTTAAAAAAAAAAACTGGCTGTCAAGTATACCTACAACTGCACACCTCTAGTGCAAGCCTATAAGTACTTGTACACAATACATCAAGAATGCAGTCATTATGTATGACATGAATGAGATAGTAATGTATCAATACACCTTCAAGTGTGACCACAGTAGGCCAAGGTTTACAGGCAACTTTAATTTATTTTTTCAATGAAATAACCTTTGAAAATGATGTCAGGTTGACAATGGATTTCACTTGATGGAAATAGAAGCACTGGATAGTAAAAAGGCCAATCATCTGTCAATAACTCTCATCCACGAACACAAGCCAGTATCCATACTTATAGGTAAGTGAGAATGTTTTTATTGATAGTAGGCAGTAGTTTATAGGTGTTTAGGGATGGGCGGCACGTCGGCTATGAAGGTTGGTTCACGAGGGCTCAATTAAAGCTGGCTGGTCGTTAAGGGCCTTCCACCGGTTAAGTGCCGTAAAACGGTTACTTTCTAGAGCATACTCCTTAGTAAAGGCTAGGTTAAAAGGTTTGAAAAAAATAAAAACGATATTATTTCGCTCCTTTTGAATACGCCTCCAAAACGACTTGGATGTTTAAAAATATTTTTACACAGAAAAATTGATGGCTAGAATTTCTTCATAACTGAAATAGCATATGTAAATCAAAGAATATATTGTAAACAAAACTATCCAAAAAGAGGTTCAGTGTTGATATTCTGGCTCCGAGCGGGCGCACGGCTACTGCGTTGAGCGTTAACATTGGGGAATATATACGCCTTAAGGCGCAGATTCCCTTGAGTAGCTAATTTTAAAATGAGAATCACGTCTACACGGATAGTCGTAATTTTTTGGAAAAAATATATGTTACATTAGACCATTATCTTAATAATTTGATCTAAGCACATTTTGAGTTTTATTCGAATAACACAGTTTCATTAATTAGTAAAGTTATGTCTAAAACGGACAAAAAACACGACAATCGCACCAAAACCAGCGGTTTTAATGAAATTGACACCATCTCAAAGAAAATTTAATTATCTACATTTCGATCTGAAGCTTTTATTTTTAAAGTCGTAGAATAATAAGGAAAGTACAAAAACACTACTAAATTTTGGGTCGCGCGGGTGTTAAACGGGTGCACGTTTTGTTCCCTCAAGGTCGTTGGCGTTAGTCGTCGTCTTAACTGCCAACGATCAAGTCAATTACTGACGCATACGACAGCTTAAGTTGTCAGCAAATTGCCGACATAGGTACTATTCTATTGTTAAGCACCCCAAAGTCGCGGTTACTTGCAGATAAGTATTTCCTTTTAGCATGTAACATTTATAAAGACCTAAAATTTCGACAGTCTAGTTCTAAACCAGCAGGTAGTGACTCCTTTACCACCTGCCTGCTTTACATACATAATAGATGAAAGCAAGACGAAAGGCGTATTCTGTATAGTCGTGATTTGTAATTTTATTAGAAATTACTACTTAGGAGTCTAGTCAGATAAATAGAACTGGATCTGTATGCAGGTTTCGCGTGATCATTCAAAGATCGCTTAGATACGTACATGTAGTAGTCATTCTAGATATACAAACAATAAGCAGCTGTAGAAAACTTAGAAAAATTACTTACTAAAAATTAAGTAAAAAGTATGCAAGGATCGGAGCAGGTGGCATTCTGTAGTTTCTGCCTACCCCCATGGGAAAAGGGCATTAGTTAGTTTGCAATTTGCATATGTGAAAATTATTTAAAATTATTTTCAATTGAAACTTATAAAACCATCATCAGACAGACAGTCTGTTTGATTTACGTCTTTAGAAGTCCCTAGAAGAGTTACAACTGCCATTGTATGCTAATGAAATATCTCTTAAATAACACTCGGCAAAACAGCTATAATTAAAATAGTTATTATAATGATTACGACCGATTTTCCGTTAATTTAATTAGTTTTACCTTGAATGTATAAATATTATCAGTTGTTTTGACTGTTTGATGTAGCTCATAGTATCACGAGATTAATAAATTCGAAATTGAATTCGAAAACCTATGAATACACTTTCGGTTATTCAATCATGATTACGTAGGTATTTACGTACCTAAACCAGATAGGTATACCTAAACAATACGCTGGCCTTACTCATTATTATTCTTCACTTGTTTGTAAAACAAAGCATAGGAAATACAACAATAGGCAATATTAAAAGTGATTAAAAGTCCTAGAGATCAACATACTCGGATAGTTAAATATTTTTCAAGTCTTTAAGTTTAAAACCGGCCAAGTGCGAGTCGGACTCGCGCACGATGGGTTCCGTACCATTATCGCAAAAAACGGCAAAAAAAACACGTTTGTTGTATGGGAGCCCCGCCCCACTTAAATATTTATTTTATTCAGTTTTTAGTATTTGTTGTTATAGCGGCAACAGAAATACATCATCTGTGAAAATTTCAACTGTCTAGCTATCACGGTTCATGAGATACAGCCTGGTGACAGACAGACAGACAGACGGACCGCGGAGTCTTAGTAATAGGGTCCCGTTTTTACCCTTTGGGTACGGAACCCAAAAAATTAAGGATCCATGAACGTATGAAGTTACCTAATAATGTGAAAACTTATTAGGTAACTTCATACGAGGTATTTGGACAGGATATAAGGCACAGCTGTGAATCTGGTGCTGACTTGCTGAGTCTGTTACTCACTATGCGATTATTTTCAGGTGAGGAAGGTACCGTGGAAGGTGTCTTAAATGTACTACACGCACTCGTTGCCGCCTTCGACGATTTATTCCCAAATGTAGCCGTGGTCGACATAATATCAAAGGTTTGTATAAATATGAATATTTCATTTACTGTAAAAAGTTTCGTCTCTTATTCATACGGACTAAATTAGCGGGGCAATCAACATTAATTTCTCTAATTGTCGCGCCGGCTAACGTATTTATAAGGATAAAAGTAATCGTCCTGTGTGAATCATCAATACAACGCGTGTCAAGTGAATTTTTGCTAACCACTAACCTAATAAGGAAACATGCACGACGATTGTACCTCGGCTAGTAATAATAGCCTATTTTTCCAGCGATGGTACTTGTCGTGCGATAAGTGATAAGGGGTTAAATAGTCATCTGGTGCGATAAAACCCGTTTAATTATTAGTCAGAAATCGGCAGTAACCTAATTTATAAAAAAAAACCGAATTTATCACGATTTATCACAAAAATATTATCCATTTATCACACACTTTTTTTATTAATTAATAAAACACATTTTTCCGGGTTTATTTGCGATCATATGTGTGTTCTCCACTAACAATTTTATTACAAGTTTCATTTCGCATTTTTGTCACTGCAACTGAACTGCGTGGTGAATAATACTAAGGCTGCATAATCTAAACGCGACAAAACTTCTGCGCAATATGTGGAGAGTGCTTGTCCGATAGATACTTGCAAGAATAAGAAACATACATGTTTCTTATTCTTGCAAGTTTATATTTGCGAGTTGCGAGTTATTGTGACAGTAATTTCTCCCTTTCGCCAAAAGACGTCCACTGCTGGACATAGGCCTCCACCAAGTAACGCCACATCGATTGCTTCTGTGAGTCTCGCATCCAGCGGATGCAAAACCTCCGTCTAGATGGAGCAGTGACCTGGTCAAGGCTACGGGAATCCGCTAGCCTCAAACTATATAAAAAAAATGCAGTCATTTTTTGCACAATAAAACCGGCTATGCTCTAAGCACAATGCCGCTTTATATCGTATTAGTTCCTCAATAAACAACCTTGTTAAAACTTATTCCATAAAACTGATTATATATTTTCCCGTCGGAATTTCTAAAGTACCTACTTTTCATCCACAGGTAAATCTACCGTACCCAGTGCCTCAAGTGAGCGGTACTCGGAAACACTCGACATGCGGCGATTTCTCCAATCAGTACGCAGCAATGTGCGATCTCTGCCAAACGCCCTTCAGGTAACTCATCTACATGTGAAACAGCATAAAGGTTTTTGGGTATCTCATCATAAACTACCCTTTTGGGTTCCGGATATGATCAGTATGATATTTTATCCTATACATGAGTAATCAATGATCACAGTCGGTTTTACGGTCTGAAAAACAACTGAAAAGGTATATGTTTTTTTACCCGTTAGGTAAACGTTGAAATAAAAGCATTTCCGTCAATGTTTATTTTACAGGGAACTTCCTTGATTAGTTTTAATAATATTTTCCTGAATCAAGGACATTGCAAAATAGAACTGGCTACTTATTACGGTTAAGTACGACGGCTGGAAATGCTAGCGTTTGTCACATACAAACGCGCATGGGTCTGGGGTCGGGTTTGGCCATAGCAGCGAATCTGTCACATCGGGCTATAATATTGGGAAAGAGAGAATGCACCTGGGTTTACGCGCATACTTGCGCACTGTTATATCGCCCGCACCGGTATGGAACCCTAATAATGATTTAAGCATGCGTTATGTATGTTAGACTATCCACGACCTAGTCACGAATAGAATGAATCTTACAGTTTCGTGTCGATTATCTTATCTTGTGGAGGGGCCGAGAAATAACTCGGACACTTTGACCCATTGGGATCTATTGTGGTCCCCTAGATAACTTACTCCTCCCCAATCTCGTTGAAAACTGTTTTCATGAGTTTTACAACGAGACTAGGAGATATGAGCCTATAGTCTTCTGGTTTTGGGTATCCAACCCCTAGGAGACTCATTCGCTTACCAGCCAGTGCATCGAATGTGCACAGAAGGTGCTCCATGCGTTCCGTATGTTCCCCACACAACCTGCACATGGGTGTCGCGGTTAGACCCATCTTCATGAGCATGTCGTTGGTTCCAAAGTGCCCAGTAAAGGCCCCAAGCAGGTAGCGGATTTGCCTCCTGCTCATGTTCCAAATGCATTCCCGGACTTTGAACGTAGAGCCTAGGTATTACGTGTCGGTTAACTCAAAATATAGTCTCAACCATTCAGATTTAGTCCGACCAATATGTAGCTACTCGGACAGCTCTGTCATTTGCTACGTCACAGATAATATAATACTAGCATACAAATGCCTCATCCCATACAAAGAAACCGTGCCGACGTTACTAGCGTTTTTCATCTGATTATATTGATTATTTTTTGTAAATCGATCGCGTTCGGTGCCGTTCCACGGCGATAGATAGATCACCATCTATATCCATGGAACGGAACGGAACGAAACCGAACGCGATCGATGTACAAAAAATAATCATAATAATCAGTATAGAACGTCGGCACGGTTTCTTTGTATGGGATGAGACACCACTGGCTACGTTCAAATCCCGTAAGGTGCATGCAGGTGGTCGGGCATGAAGGGCAAACAAGGAGGTGGGCCATGTGTTTTGGATGGGTCTATGATACTCCATTTGACCAGGTTGTTTTTACAGCGGCCGAGAATGAATTGGAACCGGATATAATATAAATGAAGTAGGAAGAATGCATTCTGCATACGTAGAGGTCATTTTAATTGAGTTCAATTGTAGGTCTATCCGAGACACTGCGGACCAATTTCTTATTTGTAACTTGTATTGTCGTGATTCTAAACTTTTAAGTGATTCATGGTCATTTAAGTGAATCTTAGAAACCGTAGCTTTTGTTAAAATAAAAGCTATATTTAAAGCAATTCACTAGCAGAATTACTCATCTCATTTTGCCTCGATAATGTCACGATGTTGAAAAACCGCAAATTTTATTAAAAAAAGCGTCATTTTAACCGTTACTATGACTAATTACTCTTCTCAAATAACTCTTGCGGTTTAAATTTGTTGTTCTTATTATATATCCGTTGCTTCTATTTATATTATAGCAGGCGTTACTGACCCTAATGACCCTCACTTGTTTTTGTTCCAGAGCTGAAGTGGCGTGGGATATTGATACGATATATCTGGCACACGATATACGTATGTTACATCTAAAGGATTTCGACCATTTAGACCAGAGGTACGGTCTAATAATATTGATTTGTATTGTTGAAATCTATTAATGTTTGCCTTAAAATACTACTCGCGGTTTCTTAAAGTTTCTCAATTTGATAACCAATCCACCGATGAAAAACTAACAACTACTCGATGCGAGATTTGTCAGTTGCTTGATCAGGCTCAAGAAACCCTTTGAGTAGGACTTGCTTTAGGCACTAATACTGCCAAACTTGCCTACGAGACATGTAAGCTATTGCCTAGTTGTGACTTTATTATGCTGGCTTCTCACGGCGCGTGATATCACGAGTCGCGCTGCGCTGAGTCGATTTGTACGTGGACATGCCAAGGGCGAATCCGCGTCACCCGCAGCCTGTTTGCGTAAAGAAAAAGGGCAAAGAGTATGAAACGTCGATCAATCACAATCCACATCGCGTCTTTCATCTCTCATGTCCAATACATGCGAGATGAAAGACGCCCCATCGATTGATGGGTCCGAAACCCTTTGCCTTGCCAAATTCACTTACGCAATTAGGCTGCCGTTCTCACGGACGCGACTCGCGACTTGAATCTTTTGCGTCGCATATATACTAGATAGGCCGAAGCACGCATAAGCTCTTCACGGACGAACGAGTCGAGATGAAATGAACGTGTTTAGTAGCGCGAGACCGCGCCAGCGCCTCCACGCGACTCGTGATATCACGTGCCGTGAGCAGCCAGCATATGACTAAAATATCCGAGAAGACATGATATGAGTAGAATAATTAACATGAGATTGTATTCTTTCAGAGACCTAATACCACTAGTAATGGCATTACAACACAATACTTGGTTCAACGGCGTATGTGGCGACGGCGTGCGTGCGCACGGCGAGGCATGGGAGAGTGTTTGTCGCGTGGTACGCTCCGCACGGCCGCCGCCCGCACGCCTGTCGTGGCGGGCGGCTGCCCTGCGGCACGACCACGCGGCCCGGCTGGGCCACGCACTCACACGGGCGCGCCACCCGCCAGCCATGCACACTGTTGACTTCTCGCAAAACCATATTGAGGATAAAGGTGAGATTTAATGAACAATAGCCATTGTCCGCGCGCTAATTTACCGTCATTTCCGTGCATATTTCCGGGATAGAATGCAAGCTATTTTTGTCACCCAGGTACAGAAAATGCATGCAATGCATGACATTTTATTGTTTTTTGCATAAAAAAAGGACAAACTAAAATACATATTATTTATAATATTGGTAGGATTGCTTTCTACAGATCTATCTGCATATTTAAACTAAGGTACTCTAGAGTTCAGTCCCTGGATGGGTGACCATTGTTTCGATCTGATACAATATTACAAATCTGAAGAAGAACAAGAAGACATTCGTCACTGACAAAATCTTCTTTTAAAACCAAGATTATCTAAACTACCTGCCCATATTACATAGTAGGATAGACAATGTATGCAAGTATCACTTTCATCAACCGTGAATCACTTTTAGTTTTATTCATTGAATATTTATGACGTCATGCCATTGTTTGTGTTTATAGGTGCTATTAGTATACTGAGCGGGCTCGCGAACAATCCAGACGGGTTACGACATATAGCGTTGTCGCAATGCGGCCTTACCGGCAAGACCGTGATGCATCTGGCGACCATGTTGAATGACAACTCCTGCCATCTCTCTACGCTGTCACATCTGGACTTATCGTATAATAACCTTAAAGATGACGTACATGTAAGTTACAAAATAAATCTACACTAATATTAAAAAGAGGAAAGATTTAGTTGTAAGTTTGTTTGTAATGGATAAACACAAAAACTACTAGAACGATTTTGAAAATTCTTGCACCAGTAGAAAGCTACATTATTCATGAGTATAGTGCCCGGCACTTAAGTTGGCAAGGTTTTGGCGTGGTGGCGCTAAGGTCGCGCATATTCCACGAACTGACCAACCACCACATAGAGCGGACGGAACGTGGACGCGATTGGTCAGTCGATCCTTGTGTCAACTGACCAAACAATGGCGCGCTCGGAACGGTCCTAAACGTGCCCCGCGCCCCGCTTCACTACCAAAAATACCTAAAAAAATTGCTTCTGCGCATCTAACATCTCTTGCCAACTTACGTGCCGGGAATTAAAACATTGGCTATTTTTTATCCCAAAAACGGGTCCTGTGAGGTGCGCCACGGTAGCGAAGCCGCAGGAAAAAGCTAGTACATAAATAAGATGTTAACTGGGACTTGCTTGAAATCTTTCCAAATATTCTTTTCTCGAGCCACAGAGAAAATAATATTTGGAAAGATTTGGGGGAGGCCTTTGCCCAGCAGTGGGGCAGTGCAGGCAGTGGGCAGCGTACATAAAAAATAAAAGATGTTGCCAGGGACTGTATGGAAATATTGCTATTTATCATCATCAGAATACGGCCCTGGGTTCGAACTCCCGGTCGGCCAAGTATTATTGGGCCTTTTACTCTAAGAAATTCCCACTAGCCGCCCAATCTGAATGTGTGTCTGATTATTGGCAACCAATTCGTCGCATGTATGTATCTCACATATACAACTAAACTTCTATACTATTACTCCTACTACCACTACCGACGTTTACCATACCGAAGAAGAAAGCAAGTGTTTCAAATATATATCACTAGATGGCGCGATATGCATCGATTTGTTATTGAATTACGTGTAAAATTAACATTTTCTAGAATTGATCATAGAAATTGAATGTTCTTGTTTATTCGACTCTCCGAAGCATAAAATTTTGGTATATTGGGCTCTTAATTCACATTTCAAAGATTATTTGAATGGGTCATTTAAAATTCATTCCAATAGATGGCGCAGTTTTAAATTTCTGAGGCGTGCCATTCGATTTTTTAAATACATACATACATAAACTCCTTTTTCCCATGGGGGTAGGCAGAAACTACAGAACGCCACCTGCTAAGATCCTTTCATACTTCTTTAGCTTCACTCACATTGATACATCTAGTCATACACACACGCAGGTTATGAATACTGCGCACCTGGCCTGATTTTTTAAGTTTGTATTGTAAAACATTTCGGTACAATGAAACTATAAAAAACGTGCATTAAAATACTATATAACAAATCGTCACTGTATATAAAGACCAACATAGTCACGAACCGAATAAACCGTTTTTACGTTAATTGAATCAGGCCCAACACACGTGTTCTTAATTACTTACCTTACTGCCTCAATTGTATATGTAACTGTAAAAATTCGAAGCACAATAAACATTTTTTATTTTTTTTATTTGTAAGTCGCTGCTAACACCATCTACAGCCGTGGAACGGAACCATCTGTATGCTATTATTATATTATCTGTAACCATACTAATATAGTATGGTTACTATAACCTAACTTTTTCAATGTTTTTCTTCCAGAATTTATACAATTTCCTCGCACAACCAAACGTTTTAACGTATTTAAACTTGACAAACACGGAGACGACGTTAGAAAACGTAAGTAATAAAGTAAGTGGTGCCTTTCAGCACGTGGATACGTATCCTGTGCTCAGTTTATTTTGTCTAATCTAACCTATTCTTTCTATAGCCCCCGGCATGTACGTTGGCAATGTTTTGGCGTAGTGGGGATAAGTTCGCGCGTATTTCGCGAACTGACCAACCACACCATAGAGCGAACGGAACGTGGACGCGACGCGATTGGTCACGGAACGTGGACGATCCTTGTGTAAACTGATCAACCAATCGCGCGCTCGGAACGTTCGACGCGCCCCGCTTCGCTACCAAAGAGACCTAAAAACTTCTTTTGCTCATCTAACAACTCTTGCCAACTTACTTGCCGGGGGATTATACTAATAACTATGGGGACTTTCACTCATGATCATAATTTTTTTACCCGACTACGGCGGGTTATGTTTTGTGATCTTTTTTTATAACTAACGGATCGTCATAGTAGCAGTTAACTACTTGATACAGATATGTCTCGCAAAAATAAGCGTCTCCTACTTAGTTGTTGGAAAAGAGCGTTTACTAGACGTGGTCGCGGTAGATCGAGGAGATAATGGCGGGCCTTTGGGCGCGATCCCATTGACATTATTAACTAGTTTATCATACTTCTAAACTAGTAAACTCTAGCCTTTTAGCTTATTGTAGTGTAACATTTCTTAAACTACAAAACTACTTGTTAATAACTCTTGATGGGATGGTATCATAAACCTTAGTTTCCCACCTCTAACCTCTCTCTTTTTTCAGTTCTCTGTTAAAAACTTTCTTCAAGAAACATACTGACAATACCTTCCTGACGTACAGATGTGGGGAGCACTATTGCGCGGCTGCGCAGCCCGCCTGGCCACGTTGTCAGTGGCGCGCAACCCCTGGTCTGCTGCCAGGCGCGCGAAGGACCCTCCACCTTCCTTCAGACAGTTCTTTACCGCTTGCCTCGCCTTGACCGAGCTCGACTTCTCCTATTGTAAGATGCCGCCAGATGCACTCAAGTAAGTGGGCTACACCATCAATTATTTTTTCTCAAACATGCATGGAAATATTGTTATTATTTTAGAAAAAAGAACACGCAAAGTACCGAATTTACGGACAAAGAAAATCAAATCCATTGCTGGAGCGTTTTTTGAATTTGGAACATTACAACGCTCCAGCAATGTTGTATGAAACGGCGTGCTGGGGTTATTAGTTAATCTTTGATTGGATCTTTTTTCTTCGTTTATTCTTGGCAAACTAAAGTAAGTCTCTTTGCTTAGTACAAATTGCGTTCACGTGGCTGAATAGCCGTAAATGCGTTTGCCTTTCGGCACAAATGATAAATAGAAAATCGGCGGCAAAGCTGAAAATTCGTTTTGATTTGTTATTTAATAAATATAAATTTTATAATTAAAATATGTTCCAACGATTCAGAGAGTGAAATGGAGATTGATTGTACTCCACCAGATTTAAGATCAGAAGCCAAATTGGCAATGGCAAACCTAGTTCCAGCGAAGTCAAAAGAAAAATACATGAATGTAAATGAAAATTTTATGATTTGGAAAAACGATAAAAAAGTGATTAAAGAAACAGTATTTTTGGCGTATTTTAATGAGATTGCTCAAACTAAAAAGCCTAAAATCTACATTATGGGCAATGTATTCCATGCTGAAATGTACAGTTCATGTTAAAAACGTCATTTACTTGAAAAATTATGGACTCGACCTGCAATTGCCTATTTCCCGGCCTTTGCAATAATGTACTATTAAACCTGTATGTGTATAGGGCAAGTGTAGTTGCCTATAGCTCCCGCTGGAACCCATACCGATCTGTTCCGACTTCCGGTACCTAGGATCGCTTGTCCAAGAGGATGGCGATTTAGACGTAATGCACCAGATCAACTCGGGATGGACGAAATGGCGACAGGTCATTGGTACAATGATGAATGCCCCTCAAGTTAAAGGAGAAAATTAACAAGTCCGTGATTAGACCTGTCGTACTGTGAAAGAGATGGATGAAAAGAGATTGGATGTAGCAGAGATGAGAATGTTGAGATGGATGTGCGGAGTGACGAGTATGGATAAAGTGAGAAATGAGTATATTAGAGCAAGTTTGAAAGTGGCGATGGTCACAGAAAAGTTGAAAGGAAACCGTTTGTACTGGTATGGTTATGTGATGAGGAGGGATGAAACGCATCTTACTAAAATAGTTATGAATATAAATGTGGATAGATGGAGAGGGAAAGGACGGCCAAGGAAAAGAGGGATGGACGGAAGCAACATGGGAAATGGGCAGGAAGATGATGAGGCCAGGTGTAATAGCTATCACAGACATAGCTAATTAATATCAAGTGCCTGGAATTAGAGAGCAGTGGCGGCTCAGTGGCCCCGACTTACGAGTTGAAGGCCGAGGGTTCGAACCCAGACAGGTGCTTTATTTTGTATAATTTATTTCATCACTAATGCTGTGTGAGGAAACTGACATATTCTACAACTAAAAATCGAAGAATTCGCGTAATGGATTACCGCCCACTCCCTCTCATCATCATAGAGGTGTCAATAATAATAGCTTGACTATGTATACGTAGTACACTATTGTTACTTATTCAAGAGACAGATAATTATACTTATGGCAAAATAAACTGATAAAAGTAACTTTGTATCTAGGGCCGATTTCACCAATGAAACTAATCGAACTCAGTTTTTGCAAATCGTTATCAATCGGTCGTCGTTCTGATTGGTTGAGACCGCTGAGAAACTTCCAATCAAAACGCTGTATTTCCATAAACTGAGATTAGTTGAACTAATCGCGATTAGTTTCAGTGGTAAAATCGGACCTAGACCAGTGTTGGAGTGAACATATCTACGCTCCTTGACTGCACTGTTTTTGACATTGGCCTTTTGTAAGCCTATCTTGTATGATGGGTCGTGTATTGATTTATGTTTACACAAATGAGTAGATGACTAAAAAGCATTGTCAATAGAGATGTACCGACGGGATTTACATTGATTTACTGAGTTTACATCGAACGTATTTACATGTCACATGACGAAAAAATGTTATTAATTGTTAAACAACAAGTTTTATTTGTAAACAATCACGGGAAGCGATGAATTGTTTACCGGTAAATTTTATTTATAAGACCGGGGCATTCTGAATCGAGTTGTTTGTTCGTAATAGAATTTCGAACTGAAAGGTAATCGTGAATTGTGTTATATAACAGTTTTATATTCTTATTTTTTTCGAGTCGTTGGTTATTTATGCTTTAGAGAGTTTTGGCCCAGTAGGCCACGTTACGTATTAAGACTACGACTAACGTTGCACAGCCTTGCGACCCAAAATTTAGTTGATTTTTGTTCTTTCCTTATTATTGTATGACTTAAAAAAAAGCCGCAGATCGAAATGTGGATAATTAAATTGTGTTTGAGATGGTGTTAATTTCATTAAAATATGCCCAGCGATTTTGGTGCCATTGTCGTGTTTTTGTCCGTTTTAGACATTCCTTTACAAATTAATTACACTATGTTATACGAATAAATCTCAAAATTTTCTTAGATGAAATTATTAAGAAAATGGTCTAAAATAACATACGTATTTTCCAAAAGATTACGACTAGCTGTTTAGGCGTGATTCTCATTTTAAAATCAGCTACTCAAAGGAATCGGCGCCTTAAGTCCCTAAAAGTGCAACTGTATGGGCACTTGGAGTACTCCAACAAGTGGTTCATGCTCTGGACAGGGTTACCGCACTTACATTTGGTTATTGTGTGTTACCCAGTTATAGTAGTCACAGCGGATCTTTGTGTCTCTGAAGTTGGCCGCAAGACCCTGCGCAGTTGCTATTTTGTCTCAATGTTGAAGTAGAAGATAGCATTGTATAACTGCCTCTTTCACTCGCTTAACTGGTTACTCTATGCAGTATATTCGATGAAAAACTGTTTCTTGCGCAATGATTCGCAGAGCCAACTTCAGAGACACAAGATCCGTTGTGACTACTGCTCTGGGTTGTGGAGGTCAGATACACAGTAAAATACTGGTACTCATCTGTATCCGGTTAGACTGGAAACCAATCCCAGTATGGTTGGGAAAAGGCTAGGTAGATTGATTGTCAAATACAAATATTTATTGCACAAAAAACATATTATAATTTTTGTATGTCGTTTGGAAACGACACACAAAAACACACACGACACACTTGGTTAGCAAATTGTAGTCTTAACCTGATTTTATTTTCGTCTGCAGGAGTCTTCTGCTCGGGCTGGCGTGTAACGAAAGTGCGACAGGTGTTCAGCTGAATTTGTCGGGAGTGCTGTCCTCGTCGCAGGCGGCGCATGTGCTCGAGTCGTGTATACACGGCGTTAGATGCTTGCAGTCGCTCGATTTGTCTGATAATAGTGAGTATTGCTAATTGCATAATACTATTATTTTAACATTTTCCCTGACCTACCCGACGAAGATCTCCACTTTATAATTTCAGATCTGTCGATATTATGTGTTTTAATGGATATTGTATTTATTATTATATAATGCAGCCTGATTTTTTATCGCTATACAATTGTATTCTGGGCTCTCAAAACAGAAAAAGCAGAATCACCTATACCCTACATTTAGTTGAGTAAAAATGTACTGAACAGAGTTTTTTTTTTTATATTGGATGGTATTAAGAATATCTCCCTGTATTTTTGCTATAAAATATGTTTTCATTATTTGGGTTTGAATATACATATAACTAACATATTGTTGTCTTCACTTCTCTAGGTATGGAATTCGAATTATCAGGCATTGTGAGAGCGATTGGGAAAAACCATTCCATTACACATTTATCTCTAAGTAAACTGACGGGAAAAAGGTCGTATGCGCCGCCTTTAATACAGGTAAAAAAATTAATTCATTTTTTTTACGAGTTTTAAATTTAGAATATTGTGTACTTATTGTTATATCTTTTTGTAGGCTCTAGTCCACGTTCTACAAGAACCTGATACCGCATTGACGTCTTTGGATCTCAGCGATTGTAAATTAAAGGTAAATTAAAACTATTTTACAATACTTCGGCTGAAATGATGATACTTCTGATTATAGTAACTAAAATACACCTGAACTCTAATTGCGTAAGTTTATTGGAAGCTTAAACACACACTCTCCCGCATAATATTGTACAATGCATTTTTTTATTTATGATAGGCTTGCCTCATATGTTTAAAAATCCGGCTACTTGACAGGGTAAAAACACGCAAAGAATAAATACTGTTGAATTTTGTTGTCAAAATGAATGTATGTAAATAAGTTTTGTCTGTTTACAAAAAAAACAAACTTATTTCTTTAAAGAATGTTAGATTTTTTTTTTATTAATACCATCATTGTGTTGTACAGTTAATCACCAAGTCCAAATGGGTGTTTTTAGGGTTCCGTATCCAAAAGGTAAAAAAGCGGACTCTATTACTAAGACTCCACGGTCCGTCTGTCTGTCACCAGGCTGTATCTCATGAACCGTGATAGCTAGACAGTTGAAATTTTCACAAATGATGTATTTCTGTTGCCGCTATAACAACAAGTACTAAGAACAGAATAAAATAAATATTTAAGTGGGGCTCCCATATACCAAACGTGATTTTGTTGCCGTTTTTTGCGATATGGATAATGGTAATGGTGGACTCGCGCACGAAGGGTCCCGCCTTCGTGCGCGAGTCCGACTCGTACAAGGTATTTTTTTTTCAAACAACTCGCTCTAACAATATTTTAAATTTCCCAGGGTGATCTGTATGGGCTCCTAAACGCGTTGGGAGGCGCCCGTCGCCTGCGCACGCTGGACGTGGGCGGGAACCTCGCGGGGGACGCGGGCGCCAGGCTGCTCGCCAAAGCGTTGCAGTGTAACTGCACGCTGCAGACTTTGTATATAGACAGGAACGCCTTTAGCTTGCAAGGTATGTCACGAAACATATATAGTTTGCTGTTTATATGTACTAGCACTTCGCCCGCGACTTCGTTCGCGTGATCCGTGTTTATTAATACAGATGACTTTTTAGTTTCACCCCCTTAAAAGTTGAATTGCCAAAAATCCTTTCTTAGTGCTCCCCTACATTTTAAAAAGAATTTTAAAATTCATCAACAATGTTTAACACCCCCTTAATCGTCTTTTAGGAGTAGTTTTGAAAAACTAATAATGAAAACCTATTAAACTATTTGCTTAGGTTAGTATTTATGACAAGTTTCAAATATATAAGCCCAACAAATTTCCACCTTTTCACCTCCTTAGTGTTAGAATTTCATTAAATCAACCAAAAGCGTAAATCTTTAATTTCACGTGTCTCACTTTGAAGCGTAGAAGTATCACACAAACTTTCAACCGACTTTTTACTCCCTTATTAGGGGTAGAACCAAAGAAAATAAAAAATAAAAAACTCAATGATTTATTTTTTATTTTCTTTGGTTTTATTAACTAAGAGCGTAAACCAACAATTTCAGAGGTTTTACCTTCCAAACCGAAGAAATTCCACATAAAGTTTCAACCCCTATTTTATCCCCTTAGGGGTAGAATTTCCAAAAACCAATAAATACATGAATTCTTTTTATCAACCACGAGCGTAAATAAAAAAAATCATGTCTCCTATTTACAAACTATAAAAATTTCATACAAACTTTCAACCCTTTTTTTTTCCGAAAAAAATGCATAAATTAGTATTGAAGCAGTCTTGAGTCAGTCTTTGATTAAATTATTTTGATAAGGATTAATACCAAGATACAAATAAAGATCCATTTCTAGCGGCGGCATTTCAATTAAATTTTAAAATAAAAGAACACGTATTGTGGCATAACTATAATAGTTAGACATATGCTGCCGCGACAAATGATGAAAAAATAATGATGTGTTCTGCAAAGTCGTAGTACATTATTTTATTCTATCTTCAATAGTTTTCGCAGCGCACGCGATGGAAAGAATATTTTAGGTATTTTTTTTACACCTTGGGTTTTCAAATCGGTTCAGTAGTTTCGGGGCCTATTCAATGCAAACAAACAAACAAATCTTTCCTCTTTATATTATTAGTATAGACTAGCTGACCCCCGGGGCTTCTCTCCCGTCAACTGGCTACCTTGCCTACCCTGCCTACCCAGCCTACCCAGCCTACCCTGCCTACCCTGCCAACCCTGCCTACCCTGCCTACCCAGCCTATCCTGCCTAACTTGTCTACCCTGCCAATTCTACTTACTCAGCCTACCCTACCCTATCTACCTAATCATTTTTATGTATCATCAATAGTTTTCTCAGCGCACGCCAAATAATGAATTTTACAGGCATCATTTTGCTACTTTGGGTTACATTATTGCAATTTTCATAAGGATCTCAATTTTTTTTTAAATATATTATAGCCTATGACACTCAGAAGTAATGTAGCTTTCTACTGGTGAAAGAATTTCCAAAATCGGTTCAGTAGATCCAGAGATTACCCCCTACAACTTTACAAACTCACAATTCACAAACTTTACCTCTTTATAATATTAGTATATATATCGGAGATATGAGGGCTATCTTCAATAATACCCTCGGTCTGTGGGCATATCGTGGGTATGCAATGCACAAAGCAGGTAACTTATGCCGTTTTAGAGATAGTTCTTGTTCCAATTTTATCAAAGCAGCGGATTCGGCCACCAATCGTTTCGCTTTTTCCCAACTAAAACACACTTGTTCAAGATCACACACGCCACTTTAGGCTACTTCTCAACTCTTTTTCTCTCAACTCCTTTTTTTAACTCCCAAAACGCGCGTCCGCGCGTATCTTTTCTAACTGCACGACCCAATATGGCGGGAGAACCCACTCAGAGTGCCTCTATGACACCCCTGCTTTTTATTGGCTAAGAGAATCTCTTCCGGCAAATTACTGCTTGTATTATCCAATCCAAATCGAGTATTTTGACATAAGAAAAATAAAGTGTTGTCAATCGAATAAAATCGAACTGAGAATTGATCAGAAGCTAAATGTTGCCAATTAAACAAACCTGAAGTAATAAGTTTACAAGCGATATACCTTCCTCCGATACGGCCATCTTGACATTCAAACGGTCCCACGTTTGATGTAAAGCGACGAGCAACATCGTTACTCAATAAAAAAAACAAAAACCAAGAGATAAAAAAATAGGTAATAGGTTAAGTTCGGCCGCTCCTGACCAAATAAAAAAAATAACGTGGTCGTAACATCTTCCACATGAAACCTTCAATCAACACCTTATATTACCAGCCTACAACAAAACTCAAGTACATCTTTACTCAAGAAAACTGAATTCTCATAGCTTTCACACTGTTCATTTGTTTTCTCCATGTAAATCTAGGTCTCCACACCATACACCGTACACAACCATTGTCGTACTATCGAACCAGCCACCTCACCATTTAGACAACCATATTAACACATTCTAAATGGTTACCGAAGCACCAGAGGTACCAGGTTCCCAACAAACGCCAAGTCGGTCTCGAAGCACTAAGTGTGCCAGAAACCACCCAAACGCCCAACACAACATACCATGTCACATACACCAAACAACAGGTCACCGAGGCCCCAGAGGGACCAGGCTCCCCCAGACATACAACAGGTCACCGAAGCCCCAGAGGGACTAGGCTCCCCCCAGACAACAGGTCACCGAAGCCCCAGAGGGACCAGGCTTCCCCAGACAACCGGTCCTCTCGAAGCAACAATACTGCCAGATACCCATGCCACATACACAAAACAACAGGTCACCAAAGCCCCAGAGGGACCAGGCTTCCCCAGACAACCGGTCCTCTCGAAGCAACAAACTGCCAGATACCCATGCCACATACATTAAACAACAGGTCACCGAAGCCCCAGAGGGACCAGGCTTCCCCAGACAGATAACAGGACTCCAAAGCCCCAGAGGGACCAGGTTCCCCCCTGACAAATCCAGCAATGTTTCTTGGTCCCACAGCAATCGCTGTAGCTCCTGATGGTCAACCCAGTGACCACCCTGCAACCATAGTCATCCTGACCAGGCCTCGTAACCCACCACGGTTACAGCAGTCATCTTACTGACCACTCACCTCGTAACCCACCTCGGTTACAGCAGTCATCTTTGACCACTCACCTCGTAACCCACCTCGGTTACAGCAGTCATCTTACTGACCACTCACCTCGTAACCCACCTCGGTTACAGCAGTCATCTTACTGACCACTCACCTCGTAACCCACCTTGGTTACAGCAGTCATCTCTGACCACTCACCTCGTAACCCACCTCGGTTACAGCAGTCACCGCAGCGACTACTCATCACCGTACAGTCAGTCCTTTGACCATACACACGACCTCACCATTGCTAGATAGATTTGAATCAGTCTTCAACACAGTACATTCATTTACTTCAATGGGTACTTGAACTTTCAGCTTTCCTCTAACTCATCTTGAACCAAAGCCTTTAATGCAACACATAGCTGCCACCATTCAGAACTCCAATAAACATAAACAGCACCTCTAAACCAAAATCAAATTAGTTATTTCAATCTTCATTCTCAGTACTGAATACAACGGCAATCTCAAATTCAGGATTTCTTTCCCAGCCAAAAGCATATTCAAGAACTCCATTTTATCTTCATGATTTCATACCAAACCCTCAGTGCGATAGGTATAATAACTACCACATCAAACACTACCAATTTTGCTAACTAAAATTGAAAATGAAATCATGCACCGCATGTCACCGAGTTTACATCTGCGTTAACATTATCTTATCCAACTTGCTCAGATAGCAAATAAAACAAAATTACGTTAGGTATGTTCACAATGACCAGCACAGAACATTCAACAAGAACACCACAACCATTACTGACAGTATACTTTAAATTCCACATTTATTATTCAAGGTAGGTACTAGCCTACATGACACCACACAATCACACAATTCACAAATTCACACCTTTCGTTAAAGAGATGTTACAATTATTAAAACTTTTGAACAATGTTCAAGATTACCGAGGCCAAGCATCGTTGAACAACACAGAACAAGGAAACCATTCCTAGTTTCCTCCAAAAAACAAAAGCTCCTGTACCAAGTAAATCAAATAGAACCTAAGTGTCCCATTCATGGTCCACAATCAACAATAACTTAGCAAATACATTTACCTGCACAGAATGCACTTTCAACTTAAATGCCGAATTAACTCTTGACTCTGTCATCTCTCTGACCCACGAAACTGTTCTATGTAAATTAAAATGTTGCCAATTGAACATCTATCTCATCTTCAGCCACAACTTCAGCAGTTATTGGCCCTCGGGCATCTCATAATACCTGAATACGTCTTCTAGACACCATCTACATGTCTTGTTGCACTTTTCATTTGCCATAGTCCACTTAAATAATTTTTATTTGTAGGTAGGTATCGTTAGAATGACATGTAATCAGTTGGTTCATTCTCTACAATGCGATATATAACAACTACAGACATTAACTTTACCTTTATTCAACCGTTGGTAGCAACAAAACTAAACGCCAACTGTATTGGCTATACTAACGTTAATCCTCGTGATGTCTGCAGGTTGTAAGATTGCAAATCGAGTCGACCAACAAACTATTTAACTAAACTTTAACACCGGTTTGAAAATAATCTTGATCATATAACTCTTAACTGAAAGTTATTGTATGTTTTTGCAACAAAGCAAAAGTTAAAAGTCTAATCCTCACAGTGACTCACACTTTGTAACGACTTATTAATAATCTAGTCTTTATCCAGTAATTTATAAGTTAAAAATCATATCACAGTTAAAAGTTATTTGTTTATGTTTTGTCTTGTCCGACTTTTTTCGAACTTTTTCGAATGTTGACACTTTTATGTCACTGTCTAATAGAGATGAATATGGGATTTTTCAATCGATATCCAGTACTGATTCGATCCAGCGTATCGATATTTCGCCCTAGAATATCGAGATTCGATTTTTCTGTTTTGATATGAACCAAAATATTAATTAAAAATAGTCGGATGTATTACACAAAGATATTTGAATTCAACGTTAACAAAATAAATTTCTTTCCCTTTTACCTGATACTTTAATTTAGTTGTAAAAACAATCCCAATCAGCCAAAGATGTGAAAAGATACACTATTATTACGATTTTTCTTTTTACTTTCCATAACGGGATTCATACTTGCATTAAAAATACCAACGCAAATAGTTAGAATGTACGTTATTTTCAAAGAAATGCATATTCACAAATTTCCTTGAAGATCAAATCAACAACAAACTCAGTGGTAATAATATTTACGGGCAATCTGAAGTGACACCTATTAATAAAGAATGCATGGCTAAAATGCCTAGTATCTTTACTTCTCGATTATCAGTAGTGAGTAAACTAACAACCTATTCATTAATGTGTGTACTCTTGTGACATCACTAGTGGTCACAAAACCGTATATTGTTCTAACATCATGCAACATAAAATAATGTAATGAAATCTAATTTCTTTCCGTTTTGTTCTCACATTCCAATGCTCCAAGTACATTAGAAAGATGAAATTGCGAAAATCGTTTCATTGTTTATTTTGTTGGTAAATAAAAACGATTAAATACTTGAAGCAAAATATTTCAAAGCTTGAGCCCGTCAAAGATTTAAAAGATGGCGTGACATGCACGGACTTCTCATTCTGTCTATGCAAAAATTATTTGTTTGTTTTTAAATTGATCACGAAAAAACAACATGCTCGTATTCAATAAGCACCCCCAAGCAGTAAATCACGGCATAATGGGGTCCCGAAACCAATTTCGATGATTATTGAAAGAAACATACAGTATCAATACCATTACATAGATGGCGCTGTTTGATTTTTCTACTCATTTCATGTAACCACGGGGTCTCATTGCTAAGAAAGAAAATTTGGTTCAAACAAATCTCACTAGATGGCGCGATATGCACCTCGGTATCCACCTATCTGTTATTGAATGTGCGTAAAATTAACATTTTCTGGAATTGAACACAAAAATTGTATGTTCTTGTTTAATCAACTCTCCTAAGTACAAAATTATGGAATATTCGGCTCTTAATTCACATTTCAAAGATTATTAGACGGATCATTTAAAATTTATGCCAATAGATGGTACATTTTTAAATTTCTGAGGCATTCCACTCGATTGTTAAAGTTTGCATTTTAACACATTTTGGTGCAAAAAATCTGTAAAAACGTGCAAATAAATAATAGAAAACAAGTCTTCACTGTATTTAAAGAAAAAAATATTCACGAACCTAGTAAATCCTTTTTACTTGCAAGTCGCTGCTAACACCATCTATCTATCACAGTGAAACAGAACCGAATGCTTTCGATGTACAAAAAATTGCCAGAATAAGCAGTCGAAAAACGCTAGTTACGTCGGCACGGTTTCCCTGCATGGGACGAGGCATCTGTATGCTAGTATTATATTATCTGTGATGTAACTTACATTAAACATTTCCATTAAACAACATAATGCAATAGTTATAAATTGCAATTAATGCAACAATTAATTATAAATCTTAGGTACTTCCAAACCCAATACATACTTCGGCTGCCACAAATGTATGCCAATGCACAGATAGTTGAATGCAGATCAAAGTAACATACCTTTAAGCCTGTACTCCCGGAAAGGTCAGGCAGCAGTGCCAACCATGCACATGTCCAGACTCCTAGGTGCTATCAGAAAATATTAAATTGATTGATCACCGCAGCGGCATGTATAAAACCACTAAATTTCCTCTTTCATAGCGCTGTAGACTGCAGGTTGTATGTTGCCTCTTGAAATGGAACCTGAGCTCCACACTTATCTTGTAGCACTACACGCAGCCGGTCACAACAGGTCTTGTGGTATCAACAGCCATGTTGAAGGGCTCAGACGTCCGTGCTATTTGTTGCATATTGTGTGAATGGCTGAAAAATTCATGTCTATGAGCAAGATTTCCACAAGCATAAAGTTTTATTGAATCAAGTTGTAGCTTAGGATGTTTGCTCTCTTGCACTGTATTTGCACAAGTGGTCTTAATCTCTTGCGAATTCCGCTGACAGTATGAATCTGGCTGAGTTTCATTTAGCATCATAACGAAAGTAACAATTTATTTTAAATTTTAGCCACTATAAACCAAGAAAAACAATATTGTGGCTAAACTTCATAAGGCATTAGATTGGTACTTATTATTGTCGGAATACTTAAGTTTATACTTCCCTGAACATCACCACCACAGTTGCGTTTCCCAAGTATCTAGTCAGGATTGGGCATCGATGTCATCATTAACTTCATCATTATCTGCAACTCGACTTCGCATATTGTCTAGGATAGGCCACACTATACAGTTGAACTCGGGCATCATGATATTCCTGTCTCTAGCAGCCGGCAAGTTGCAAAACATCTCCATTAGGTAGGTAGGTAGGTACTTCCATGCTAATTTTCGCGCACCAAACAGAGCGCGCCAGCCATTACTCGTCTCATTTGGTCCATTATCGCTTTGTGCGTGCATTGTTTTCACTTCCGATATCGGAGATATGAGGGCTATCTTCAATAATACCCTCGGTCTGTGGGCATATCGTGGGTATGCAATGCACAAAGCAGGTAACTTATGCCGTTTTAGAGATAGTTCTTGTTCCAATTTTATCAAAGCAGCGGATTCGGCCACCAATCGTTTCGCTTTTTCCCAACTAAAACACACTTGTTCAAGATCACACACGCCACTTTAGGCTACTTCTCAACTCTTTTTCTCTCAACTCCTTTTTTTAACTCCCAAAACGCGCGTCCGCGCGTATCTTTTCTAACTGCACGACCCAATATGGCGGGAGAACCCACTCAGAGTGCCTCTATGACACCCCTGCTTTTTATTGGCTAAGAGAATCTCTTCCGGCAAATTACTGCTTGTATTATCCAATCCAAATCGAGTATTTTGACATAAGAAAAATAAAGTGTTGTCAATCGAATAAAATCGAACTGAGAATTGATCAGAAGCTAAATGTTGCCAATTAAACAAACCTGAAGTAATAAGTTTACAAGCGATATACCTTCCTCCGATATATATATAATATTGTAAGGGACAAACATATTATGTATATGTTTGTCCCTTGACATCAAAAGGGACAAACATATACATCTGTAGGATTTATGGTGCGAGAGAATGAGATAGAATATATTACACGGTATTTCACTTTTTTTGAAGATTTTACTTCTATCGCGTGCTGCACACATTTTTTTTTTTGACTAGAAATCCTAATAATCCGAATTATCTTACCATTCAATTATATTGAATGGCCAATTAGTGATTTAAATATGTATTATGAGTTCAGTCATTTCGATCGTTGTTTTTATAGGGTTAACGGACATAGCGACGGCACTTCGTCGCTCAGTGAGCGTGCGTCGTGTGGAATTCCCGGGCTGTGACGCGGCGGCCGGCGGGCGCGGCGCTAGTGAGCGAGTGGCCACGCTGTGGAGGGACCTGCATGAACGGTGGGTTGTAGTTGTATAGTTGCTCTACGTCGTGTGGAATTCCCGGGCTGTGACGCGGCGGCCGGCGGGCGCGGCGCTAGTGAGCGAGTGGCCACGCTGTGGAGGGACCTGCATGAACGGTGGGTTGTAGTTGTATAGTTGCTCTACGTCGTGTGGAATTCCCGGGCTGTGACGCGGCGGCCGGCGGGCGCGGCGCTAGTGAGCGAGTGGCCACGCTGTGGAGGGACCTGCATGAACGGTGGGTTGTAGTTGTATAGTTGCTCTACGTCGTGTGGAATTCCCGGGCTGTGACGCGGCGGCCGGCGGGCGCGGCGCTAGTGAGCGAGTGGCCACGCTGTGGAGGGACCTGCATGAACGGTGGGTTGTAGTTGTATAGTTGCTCTACGTCGTGTGGAATTCCCGGGCTGTGACGCGGCGGCCGGCGGGCGCGGCGCTAGTGAGCGAGTGGCCACGCTGTGGAGGGACCTGCATGAACGGTGGGTTGTAGTTGTATAGTTGCTCTACGTCGTGTGGAATTCCCGGGCTGTGACGCGGCGGCCGGCGGGCGCGGCGCTAGTGAGCGAGTGGCCACGCTGTGGAGGGACCTGCATGAACGGTGGGTTGTAGTTGTATAGTTGCTCTACGTCGTGTGGAATTCCCGGGCTGTGACGCGGCGGCCGGCGGGCGCGGCGCTAGTGAGCGAGTGGCCACGCTGTGGAGGGACCTGCATGAACGGTGGGTTGTAGTTGTATAGTTGCTCTACGTCGTGTGGAATTCCCGGGCTGTGACGCGGCGGCCGGCGGGCGCGGCGCTAGTGAGCGAGTGGCCACGCTGTGGAGGGACCTGCATGAACGGTGGGTTGTAGTTGTATAGTTGCTCTACGTCGTGTGGAATTCCCGGGCTGTGACGCGGCGGCCGGCGGGCGCGGCGCTAGTGAGCGAGTGGCCACGCTGTGGAGGGACCTGCATGAACGGTGGGTTGTAGTTGTATAGTTGCTCTACGTCGTGTGGAATTCCCGGGCTGTGACGCGGCGGCCGGCGGGCGCGGCGCTAGTGAGCGAGTGGCCACGCTGTGGAGGGACCTGCATGAACGGTGGGTTGTAGTTGTATAGTTGCTCTACGTCGTGTGGAATTCCCGGGCTGTGACGCGGCGGCCGGCGGGCGCGGCGCTAGTGAGCGAGTGGCCACGCTGTGGAGGGACCTGCATGAACGGTGGGTTGTAGTTGTATAGTTGCTCTACGTCGTGTGGAATTCCCGGGCTGTGACGCGGCGGCCGGCGGGCGCGGCGCTAGTGAGCGAGTGGCCACGCTGTGGAGGGACCTGCATGAACGGTGAGTTGCTCTACGTCGCTCAGTCAGTGAATGAGTAACTATGTTAAATTAAAACCAGCATTATACCACGGTTTCGCTGCCACGGCCTCTCCGAGAGGAGCCGCACTATATCCGTAAAAAAAATCTCACTATGGAATTGTGAAGCTGAGTGAGTACTGAAATCGGATCAGTTCTTTCAGAGATTACCTCTTACAAACAAACAATTTTACGTCTTTATACGTTTAGATTAGTGTTTAGATAGGCTTCCCCCGAATGTAATTAACGATGCATCATAATGTAAATATTATAATATAATGCATAGTTAATACGATGTGTATGTCTTTACACAATGACTAACTTCCGTTATTACCTCGCAGCCTGGCAAGCAACTGCAGCCCGGCACAGACGCACACTCTCCGGGCGATGGCCCTGGAGCGCGCGTGGGCCGGCGGCGAGGCTGCAGCGGCTCTAGCAGCGCATGCGGCCGCTGCACTGCCGCCGCCGCCGCTGCCTGCAGCGCTGGAGAGAGCTGCAGCCGCTGCGCATCACCTGCTGCATCAGTATCTGCAGGTATAGGCCGTTTACGAATTGTTAATCACACTTCAACATCAATATTTTTTCAAGATCAAAGTCATTGATTGCTAAATTTGTACATTGTTCAGAGGTGCGGTGAAGTGTTCGCGGCTATGGGCGGCAGCGGGCCGAGCGGCGAACTGGTGACGCTGCAGGCGGTGCGCGACGCCATGGCGCCCTGCACTGGCACGCTGCAGGATCTGCTCAAGTGAGTACTGTGCAGAGTGCGGCGATGGGCGGCAGCGGGCCATCACCAATTCAGCTGAAAATGGTTCACAGAAAACCCGCGCCACATCGCTTTAATTTTCCCAGCCAAAGAATTTTCATAAAAACAATACAAAAAAAAATTACAAAATATGCGTAACTCACATCAACATTTCCAAGAATCACTCCCAGTCTAATTCGGTGACTCAATTGAAATCCATTGAAAAAGAATCAGTCATCGCGACCATGATACCAATATCAGTAATCTCTAGCTCATTTAACGTGACGTCCTGTTCTGCAGACGTTACCTTTTCGCGTAATGGACGCATATTGTCGCGTTCCTATAGGTGGCTTCATTGAAAGCCATGTTTTATATCATCAACGAACACTAACAGTGAGCACTCCGTCCAAACAACCTGAGACAGATGTGAATTATTTGCGACGCTTGCCTAATGATGTTTGTGATCTTAGAAATAAGGACAGCGTTACACGCGTGACTGAGGCTCCCGTTTCCCAGTCGCAGTGGTCGTCTTTAGGTCGAAACTTTAAAACGTGTGTACTAAAGTGTTTTTGTATAAACAGTCAAGCGGTGGAGAGTTTGGCGCTGCTGGCGTGCGAGAATGTGGACCATATAGACAGCGAGCCGATGCCCAGTGCGGATGGAGATATACCCGACTTGCTGACTCCTATATCACATTCTGGGGTAAGTTTGTTTAGATTAGTTATCAGTTTACTTGGAATTTTATTAATCCCTTGAGTGCCCAAAACGTGGATCCACGCGGGACACATTGGCGTTTTAATTGTTCCAGTAATTACGAAATTCCACTGGTTAAAATATTGACGAGAAGATCAGGGAAAGGTCACCCTTATAGATTTCCATATCAGAAACTGAGGATTGAATTTACAAATCATTTCTGGTTGACGATGAACCGCCGAAACCAGGCGGGCTGTTTGAAGTAATAGATGGTCAACTTCTTTTGTCTATTCTAATGTCCTGACGTCATTAGAGTAACCAAAGGTTATTTTTTTATTGGAATGTTTATTGTTGAATTTACATAGAACATAAAAAACCCTGTAGATTTTTTAGCAGTGTCTAAAATAATTCCCTCTAATAAAAAACACGTCTAAGTATTTCCGTAGTCGTAGTTTTCGAAATTGGTGTACCTGACTCAATAGGGATGTTTCCTGGTTAGAAATATGATAATTCTATTTACTCCGCCAGTGAGGTTATCAAATAATATTGAGCCCGTATTTTTTGCATTATCAAATAAATAAAAATTGATAAAGATAAAGCGCATCAAAATTCAGGAGGACTTGTGACGTCACTTGGTCAAGTGGAGCACACCGTGACGTCGATTTTTCAAAGCACTGCAACGTCGTCACTTTATATTTACGTGTCAAAAGAAAAAATACATGTCCAATATTTTTTATTAATCTACCTGACGGGCAAAAAACTAATTTTCAGTCATCAATTAAATGCATCATTCAACATTCCTAAATTATAAATTACACATGCAATCATTGATTTCACGCTTCCCAGAAGTTGGATTACTTGAATTTGGTAAGAACAATATTTGTACATAATTAGAAATAATCATGACGATTTACATACATTACGCCATTTTAATCTTTTGTTTTATATGCAGACAGATAACAGTGTTTACGAAATTCATTGATTGCTATACAGTGCTGGAGTGCGACCGTTTAGTTGATCGATTTCCATGTAATTATAGTGTTGAGTTAATTTCAAACGAGTTTTTTACGTTTAAAATGTTAAACCTAGTGTCAATAAGTGTACTATTCAAATGCTTTCGCATCTCATCTAAGAAAACAGCGATCAAAGAAAAAATTAAAATAGTAAGAATAATCGAATTAATTTATACTTTTATTTTTTAAAGTATTATTCGTTGTCATCACTCGTACATAGCATTGTTTCATTTACCGCGATAGTAAAATCTTATTGAATACTTTGTTATTTAATAACACGACTTCATCCAGGCTACACCATTGGGATGTCGCCGTCGCGAGCGTGGTTGTCGACGCGTCCGTCCCAAGTCGGTAGCAGAACAACAATGCAGCAGCAACGAGATGCTATCCCTGCCTCCCTTACACGCGGAAGCTGCAGACGCACTGGCTGAATTACCAGCACACACGCTACGACACCTCGTTAAAGGTAAAAACTTTTTTATTTGGACTGAATACTGACAACTGGCAAGTACGTTCCATATTTGAATTGACCACGTCTATACGAAGACTGTCACAATGCAAGCTTCTTTTGTTTTACTTTTTTTCGAAGCAAGCAACAACCTTGTCCTTATACATACACCTTTGAGTATTTACACACGTAATATCCATATACAATATTCTTGTGTAGTTGTTCACGGTGCGGCGGCAAATTGTAGTCGTTCTAGGAGTATCATCGCATGTTTGATTTCTTACAGGTCGACCTAGACGGGCTAAGACAAGGGCGCCGACGCGACCAATAACTGATCAGTCGCAAGATATCGATGAAGGTATAAGAGTGTTGTAAACTATTGTAAAATATAGACAAGAGTGAGGTCAACAAAGGATGTTTTCTGCCTGCATGATAAAACTTGACGAGCCGAAACAAAATAATGACGTCATTGGTTCACGCAAGATAGGAAATGTTTATTCTGACTTGCACAAATAAAACAAGAACAGAAGATAAGATTAAAATTATAAATAAAAACAATGGAATCAGGTTAATGATATTGAAGCTAAGCAGAGCAGTGTGCGCGTTTTTTATATATTTTTGTAAGCAAAGAGTGCTTGAATCATGCAAATATTTTTAGTGTAATAGCATTTTAGAATGCGACTTGAGGCACCGGCAATGTCAAACCTCTCCACCGACATGAAGTTTTCTACTAATCGCTCAACTGTAACGGGTCAAAAACTTGCATCAAAGAATATGATTGGTCCTACTGTCTATAGCCAATATGTCAAATATAATATCTCCGTCAGGTCTGGAAGAGTTCTGGCGAACCTGTCGTACTCCGCCGGGCAGCGAAGAAGCGTCGCTGTCAGCTCGCACGCCGCTGACGTCACGCTCGCTACACTCGCTGTCTTCGCTCGCCTCGCCCTCGCCGCTCAGACACTCGCCTACCCTCCAGCGAGACGATACCATGTATGTACCGAACATGTAACATAACACACGTACTGCCGCACTCCGCCGGGCAGCGAAGAAGCGTCGCTGTCAGCTCGCACGCCGCTGACGTCACGCTCGCTACACTCGCTGTCTTCGCTCGCCTCGCCCTCGCCGCTCAGACACTCGCCTACCCTCCAGCGAGACGATACCATGTATGTACCGAACATGTAACATAACACACGTACTGCCGCACTCCGCCGGGCAGCGAAGAAGCGTCGCTGTCAGCTCGCACGCCGCTGACGTCACGCTCGCTACACTCGCTGTCTTCGCTCGCCTCGCCCTCGCCGCTCAGACACTCGCCTACCCTCCAGCGAGACGATACCATGTATGTACCGAACATGTAACATAACACACGTACTGCCGCACTCCGCCGGGCAGCGAAGAAGCGTCGCTGTCAGCTCGCACGCCGCTGACGTCACGCTCGCTACACTCGCTGTCTTCGCTCGCCTCGCCCTCGCCGCTCAGACACTCGCCTACCCTCCAGCGAGACGATACCATGTATGTACCGAACATGTAACATAACACACGTACTGCCGCACTCCGCCGGGCAGCGAAGAAGCGTCGCTGTCAGCTCGCACGCCGCTGACGTCACGCTCGCTACACTCGCTGTCTTCGCTCGCCTCGCCCTCGCCGCTCAGACACTCGCCTACCCTCCAGCGAGACGATACCATGTATGTACCGAACATGTAACATAACACACGTACTGCCGCACTCCGCCGGGCAGCGAAGAAGCGTCGCTGTCAGCTCGCACGCCGCTGACGTCACGCTCGCTACACTCGCTGTCTTCGCTCGCCTCGCCCTCGCCGCTCAGACACTCGCCTACCCTCCAGCGAGACGATACCATGTATGTACCGAACATGTAACATAACACACGTACTGCCGCACTCCGCCGGGCAGCGAAGAAGCGTCGCTGTCAGCTCGCACGCCGCTGACGTCACGCTCGCTACACTCGCTGTCTTCGCTCGCCTCGCCCTCGCCGCTCAGACACTCGCCTACCCTCCAGCGAGACGATACCATGTATGTACCGAACATGTAACATAACACACGTACTGCCGCACTCCGCCGGGCAGCGAAGAAGCGTCGCTGTCAGCTCGCACGCCGCTGACGTCACGCTCGCTACACTCGCTGTCTTCGCTCGCCTCGCCCTCGCCGCTCAGACACTCGCCTACCCTCCAGCGAGACGATACCATGTATGTACCGAACATGTAACATAACACACGTACTGCCGCACTCCGCCGGGCAGCGAAGAAGCGTCGCTGTCAGCTCGCACGCCGCTGACGTCACGTCAGCAACGTTTGTTGCCGTAAACGTAACTTAAATTCAATTAGTAACCAGGTTAATAGTACATATAGGAGATCGGTCAAGGCAGGATTAAATATCTTAGATTAATTAATGAGACCGTTGGACGATCGAGACGATAATACTTTTACAGCCTATCGGTCAATTTTATATCTTGATGTATCGTACTTGTATACACTGATAGTTATAATTTGATTAATTAACCATAACACAAACAAATGTCTATCCTTGCAGGTACAGTGTGACATCCGGTGAAAGCACGCCGGTTTTATTAGAATGTGGTAAGTACATCAAACAAAACAAAATAGAATCTCTTACGTAAGGCCTTACCTAATCTTCTATCATTTACCTATTACAGAAGTATCACGTTGCAAGTCTTCCGATAATGTAGGTATCAAGACCTCGGCGTCTACGCCCCCACCATCACGATCTTCCGATAACGTCAATACTATGGGTGAGTACTTTACAAACGCATCTATGGGTAACAGTAATTCTCTTCTCACAAATTAATGGGGGTAAAATGGGTTAAAACCATGAAAAGTTCTGGCTATCACACTTTAATGGGTAATAATAAAACAATGGTATACAATTTTGGGTTAAAGCTCTGGCTTTCTTTATAATACTATCCGATTGAGTTATGGATCTTCTGCATCTGAGTAGCGCATACTTCAGTTCCGTTATTTTAAACTTGCCTGACTCTGATTGGCTCTTGAGACGCCGCTCAAAAGTAGCTTTATTTCAATCAAATATCAACCTTAAATTCAGGCTCAAAAGGTCCAATCATATCAACTCCATCTGATAGTATTTGCCTCAAAGTGGTTGTCCGCCTCACTGCCTTCTCTGAATGTGCTATCACAGCTTATGTGCGAATTGTACGCTGGTGTGAGTGTAAGCTTCACAGGACAATCATATCCTATAACAGGATTATGGCCATTTACAAATTATAGCGTAACCAATAAAGGAAAGATTTTTGTGCAAAATATTTTAACTATTTTATGCTTCATGCATTAAAACGAAAAGATTTTTTTTGGTCGGGGATAATCCTAGATGGTACAAACACATGAAACATTTCTTCCCTACAAATGCTAACGAATGGGCACATATCTACAGATGTTGCTACTTTCCTTCAAGTGGGACGTAGGCCCATTAAGCATACTTCATACTCAAAGCAAAAAGACTGTCTAGCTTAAGTTATGTCAGCCAACAAAAGTTTAAGTATTTAGCACAAAACAAGTATGTCTTCGCTGTGTGCGTGTGTAACGAGTGCGTGTGACTAGGGAACGGGTGCGCGCGCACGCCCGGCAAGGCGCGGCCGTGGTCCGTGGCCGGCGTCAACCCCGACAATAACGCCGCTTGTACTACCGGTGAGATATCGCATGACGTCATCTTATTTTTTTCTTTTGCATGATTGTACATTCGCTCCTTTTTTTAACCAGCCAGTGTTTTTCTCGCTACCGTCGTGTTGCGTTCTTCAATCATGTTCGCAATTCAAATCGTTAGTCTATTTGTCCCAACTGCCAGTACTATCTAGCCCAGGCACCTAAGCTAGCAATATTTTAAGGCCTAAAAAATCCTTAAATTGCTGTGTTGCCATAATCAAAGCTAGGCGCAAACTTTAAACTTACTTAATCCCTTAAAAGTCTAAAAGTGTTGTGGTGCATATTTTGGAGTCCAGCTAAGGACATCTTTGGAGCTGGTTAAACGAAAACCCACTTTGAATAGCTTTTACAAAAGACTGTTAAAGGAGTAAATATTGTTTTCATTTATTTCTTATTGGAGCCTGTACTGTCCAATTGGAAGGCAAATGAATGCCCCCATGTCCTTACAGGTACTAGTTGAGTAAAAAAAACAACGGACATTGTTACAACATACCAAAACACTTTGCTTTCCTTTTCGCATACATCGATGCTATGATATTGCGATTGACTATTATAAATTAGTTTTATCACTGTCTATTTTTTGTGTTTTATTTTGATAGGTTATTCATTAGGGAGGATTATGATAATTAATTTCACCACTACATAATTCACTTTTTATAAGATCCATATTTTAGTTGCTAACTTCTCTAATATTTTATTTTACAGTGGGAAGTAAAACCTATCCACCCCTAATAAATCAAACTTATGATGATGAACTTCAACCAATTTTTGAATTTAACTTTTAACACATTGCATGTTTCATTAATATTTAACTTTCTATTTATTTTGTGAACATTTTCTAAATAATTATAAAATTGCCTTTTTCCTCATTTTTGTTTATTGGTATTGGTACTGTGTAAAATTATCAAAAAATTCGTTAGATTATTACGGTTGCATAGAATTGCCGCACACAACCGGAATAATATATTTTCTAAAATATGACTCATCATGTATTCATATGCAGAGTATTCCATTATTTAATTTTATTTTATGAATAAAAACGTCGAGATTTATAGTTACAAGCATCAGTATCTGGTGTGATGTCAGATAGGCAATTTTTTGCATAGATTTCAAAATCTTGGGCCAATTCAAGGAAGAATATCGACCATTTCAGCGCTAACCATCAGGTGAGATAGTGGTCAAGCGCGAGCATATAGATAAACTATTAAAAAAAAAGTAGATGCACAGCCATACCAATATTAATTTATTTACATACTTTAGAACTTTTCCCTTGCTATCCAGTAATAAACATGCTGCGGTAGTGCTCGGCGAAAATTCCTCAGTGATACTTCTGTGGTTGGTATTTGATGTTCTGGTGGTGGTCTACAGAAGGCGTCGAGGGGTGCGTTGGCGGCAGCATCGTGGGCATCACGCCGGGCGCAGCACTAACCAGTAACCAACTTTCAGACGCTATTCTATACTGAACGATTGTGCCCTGTGCCGTCTCGCTGTATAGGTAAACGCTTGGCGCAGCTTTATGTGTGCTACTTGTTTTAACGGCATGCTTTATGACTGAAAACACGACCATTTTAAACCAATTCATTTGAAACATGAAAATCAATTATATTTTGCTCTATTCACATTTTATATACATCAATGTGTGTGTTTACTTATTGTAGAAGGTTACTGTGAACCTTTTCAGACCCCTCTTTTATATCTAAATGTGTTAAAATACCTGCGCAACATCGTCTACATGCAAGTGATGATGAATACCCATAGGTATTTGAATTAAATTAAAAAATAATACTGTCACGGAGTACTGAACATATGAAGTGATAATATGAGCGTTTTTCTGTACTTAAATTTAAATGCTGAGATAGTTTTCTATAGAGTTTAATTTGCTCTAACGGTTATATTCGTCCTATGATAGCCATTCTTTCTCCTGTTACGGGAAATCGTTTAAAAAAAAATGCAGACTGTAATCAATAGATATGCGTGTTAGACCTTCATTTGTTTATGTGTCGTGATTGTACTGGATCCTGTAGCTGCTCCGTAGCTGAAGTATTTAGGAGCGCAGTATCGCGCGCGTCATTAAATTTAATTTGCATGATTTTATTCATTTGCACTCTGGACTGCCCTTTTTAAATAACCGACACTCACGTTGAGTTGCATGCCTTCAAAGTAATGGAATGTTGTCACTTTTTAACATAAAACATATTCATGTACAATTGTAATTAACGCCTAAATAAAACAGGTAAGATTTTATAAATAATAGAAGGTCAGAAGTAGCCTTTCATGGAATTAAGCTTAGAAACAAAATAGAATAGGATTTTGAATGCTCTAGACATACGGACTGCATTTCACTTGCACTTCGACTGGATATTTGCAGTTTGACTGCAGTTAGTACAACTGTAATAAAACTACAAACCTACCATGCAGTCTGTCTGTCTAGAACCTTAGACATTCTTTAAGAATCTGTAAGTAAAGTAAGAGTATTTAGTATGTTTATAGATAAGCTACAATAACGCCAAAATGCGCAAGTAAATAGATAATGATATCTATTGTAGGAACCGCAGCCACCGTTACAAAAATAAATTAGTTTCATGATTAGTGCTTCGCACAAAATATTTATTTGGTATCATGTATTCCGTAGTTGTCTGTATTATGCTTGAATATTATTAAGAGCAAATATGGGCAGAGAGCGCCGACTGAATTTCCTTAGTAAAAGTAATAATTCAAGGTTTGGCTCTCGTCTCTTTCCACCTCCAATATTGGACCAATGAAAAAGATATTCCTTAAACTGGTAAAAGTAAGATATAAACTATGCCCCTATGTTTTCCTTTTTAGGGTTCCGTACCCAAAGAGTAAAAACGGTCCGTCTGTCTGTCACCAGGCTGTATCTCATGAACCGTGATAGTTAGACAGTTGAAATTTTCATAGATGATGTATTTCTGTTGCCGCTATAACAACAAATACTAAAAACAGAATAAAATAAATATTTAAGTGGGGCTCCCATACAACAAACGTGATATTTTGCCGTTTTTTGCGATAATGGTACGGAACCCTTCGTGCGCGAGTCCGACTCGCACTTGGCCGGTTTTTTCATTTATATTTGTCAGATTTGTACACTAAGCCTACAGAGGCTTAGTATACGTTATTGTAGCTCTCTACAGAGACAGCGCAATTTTGAGCATTTTTTGTGGGTTCTAGTGCTCCTAAAGATAATGTATAATCAAAAAGGAAAACATAGGGGCATAATATATATCTTTAATTTTAATTTAATGGGTTATCTGTTAAATTGGTGGTGTAATGGTTTTTTTTTAATTGGAGGAGGAAATAGGCGAGAGCCAAACCTCAAATTATGACTTTTTACTAAGGAAATTCAGTCGGCACTCTCTGCTCCGTTTGCTCTTAAACCGCGTAGATATTCTAAAAAATATTTATGATTTTGTACTAATTACGCTGTATTTGTGTTCCAGGTTCAATGTTACGAGATCATCCTTTAACTCCAGGTAAGATACACACATGTCAATATTTACATTCCATCTTGTATTTTGGTGTTATATGAAAGTGACTAATTTCCTGTTTATATTTCTCCACAGATGGCACTGAAACCTAAGCCAAGCTCGGGTGCAGTCAGCGTGACGGAGATAGTTCGTGATAAGTTGAGCAGGGTTCAATGTCCAGATGTTACACAAAAACGGATTTTATTCTCGGATGCTCACAATTGTGCCAGTTAGAATGTTAACGTTTTAGACAGTAAAATAGTTACTGATTAGGATTCTAATATTGTATTTGAATAAAACTGATCGCCATCTTAGTTACTGTGCGGAAACGATACATTTTTAACTTCTAACGTTAAGGACTTTATGAATTGATGATAACACGGTCATAATAATTCCAAGTAACTTATGGTAGGATTAAAATTAAAACATTATAATCATTTTGTATTTACTGTGATTCAGTTAGTATTATGTTACTGATTCGTGTAGTCATTAATATATTTTAATCGCTTATAATTTATAGATATTCTTAACCTATCCCACTAACGGATATATTATTTTGAGTGGGATATATAATTATTTGGTGTAATGAATTATTATTTCTTCTATACAAAAGTATTTGTAATACAATCTCATGAGATTTATATTTATTTAGATTGAAACAGGTTTATGCTTTGCCATTGAGCTTGCCGTGGTTTCTTGACAGACAAAACTTCTTCCATGTTCATTAATTCATGTTTTAAACGAGTGCCACTTTCAGTATTGGACTTTCACAATGTTTTGGACATTGATCGAATCTACATAGTTAGATTTAAAAGCATTTGGCAACATTAAATGGAGTGATTTACTTCAGCTGCCTAATGCCTGGTTTCTCGTAGCTCGATTACCGGGATGTTAACGTAATCGACGAATAATCACCGGTTAACTACTGTGACTAATTGAATGAATTTTCAACAGCCAGTCACAGCAGATAACGCGTGCTTAACAATTTGTCACATGAATTTAGCTTTGAGAAACCCGGTGTAAAGCTTTTGATAGATTCATGGTTACCTACTAACGCACAAGTCTTCAGATTTTAGTAGGTACGCGTTTAGCGTATGTAGGGTAATTACACATTTTATTGTAAAAGTATTATTGCATTTATGATAAATACGATAACTAAATGAAGATCATTTTAAAGGTTGACATAATGCTTCGATCACTTAGTGAGACACCCGAGGTATAATATAATTCTACTCGTATGCATGCAATAATGATGTAATGTTATTGTTTGTAATTCCTTATGAGAAACGGAAAAGCATAAGAAATGCAAGAGAAAATATTAAAGATATGATGGCCGCCTATGCACTTGACTAGCATTGTGAGATGTGTTGGAGAAGCTAATGGCTTAGTTGATTAATTTGTACATTCAACATCTTAGATGGTCCGATGAACCGACGGTCGATTCTCGCCAAAACCGATAAATCGCCTATCACCGGCCGAAACTGAGTCCACTCTCGTGCATTCGTAACAGTTCGTTTAAATTCGGACTTGCTGGAAACCTTCGGCGTCGGCCAAAATGGTTCAAAGACCGAAGGTGGTATTTTTGGCCGATGACGGCTGAAGCCGAAGCCGAAAGTTCGGTCGGACACTAGCTCTTGTATGTATCGAACACAACAGCTATGTTTGTCAAGTATGCAGTCATATATGGTTCAAACACAATCAGTTTTAGTGGCGTCGAAAATATGATGTAGGTACCTAGATGTAATCTTTGTGAATTCGTTCAGCATTGGTAAGTTAGGAACTCGGTTCAGAAACTAAATTGGTCTTAACTAGTCATATTTTGAAAGGCCTATATAATTAATTACGCACAATTTATTTACGTCCGGTTATATTATGAATTGTGTGAATAATTCGTTTGTAATATAATTTACCATGACAGATATCTTCCAGTTATACATTCCTTTGTAAATTTTAATATTAAACAAGTGTGATTTTAAAATGAAGTTCAAAATGTGAAGTGAATTTTTAGAGGTTCAATTTTGCGATAATTTGGTGAACGTAGACGACTCGCCCCATACAGTTAAGTGTTCATTAGAGTAAATATTTGTAAAACGATTACATTCATTTGTCTCTTGAATTCATAAAGGCTGTCTCGTACTGGAGTTTCCTGTATGTAAAATTACTGATTGAGGTAGATGTATATTGCTAAATTATTTCATAGTATTTTTATATTCATTCCAATTTAGTTGGTTTTATCTAGCTCTTTGGTACCAGACTGATTTTAAGGTACTTTTTATTTTATGGTGCAATTTATGTCTAGAGCGTTGTGATAATCGTTTAAAATTACATACAATATACAAATTCTGTGTTTTTATTTTACTTGATCCTCGTTCATCTTGTTCTGGACCTAGAAATACCGAGATTAACACTGTATATTGAATGTTAAGGTCAACAACAAAAGTCGAATAACATTGTAATAAAATAATTCAACTTCTCAGGAAAGAATTACTATTTTATGTATTTTGACAACTTTCAAACAGATATGGGCAAGCTTTTGTTATCACAATTAATCACATTTTTTTAAAAGCCACATCGGTTAAACACACAGTAGCTATGCGTTACAGATAAAACTGACTGAGAGCGAATTTTGAAGTAAGATATATATAATAGAAAGGCGTATTGTAATCATACGTAATATCAAAAATCGTCTTGCCAAGGGGTATCGTGTTAAAGGTAGTCGGTCCATGTTCAATACTGGTATTCAGTTGCTTCAGCTTAAGACTGAAAGCTGATCTCAAAATTGTTGGGCAAAGCAGTTTTTTAGTTATATCGTAGAATAAAATCCACAATCCGTAAAAAAATTATAGCTTTATCTCTATCAATGCCTAAATTGCCATACATTTAAATCTGCGCATTCTAACAATGTGCCATGTCTATAGTTCGTGGCGTAAAGAAATTCAATGATCTTTTTTTTAACCTAATTTGAATTATAGAATTTACAAAATTTAAAAAAAAGTTTAGTTTTCGGTAGCGGTCGAGATTACGGCATGGCAAGGGGTGCCAAGAATCTCCGGACGGGATCCGGCTACCCCAACAAACACCGACGACTGGACCTGGCAACATACAACACGCGCACACTTCGGACCGACGAAAAGATCACCGAACTCGAAGAGGAATTGAGCAGGTTGCGATGGAGTATTATAGTGTTATCTGAAGTCCGAAGAGAGGGGGAGGACTCGATAATACTCAAAACCGGCAACCTGCTCTATTTCCGAGAGGGTGACCGGCAGTCCCAGGTGGTGTCGGGTTTATCGTCCACAAGTCCCTTGTGAACAACGTGGTGAAGATCGAGAGTGTGTCGACCATGGTGGCGTACCTTATACTCAGAATATCCGCAAGATATTCGCTGAAGGTCATACAGGTCTACGCCCCAACCTCAGCACACCCCGACGACGAGGTAGAGACCATGTATGAGGATATCTCCAGAGCCATGCATGGTTTCAAAACTCACTTCACCGTTGTCATGGGGGACTTCAACGCGAAACTGGGCAAACGAGACGAGGATGAGCTGCAAGTGGGACAATTTGGAGTTGGACATCGGAACAACCGGGGTCACCTACTGGCCAGTTTTATGGAGAAGGAGGGCCTCTATATGATGAACTCCTTCCTCAAAAAGCGTGAACATAGGAAGTGGACCTGGCAGAGCCCCGATGGTGCAACAAAAAATGAGATCGACTTCATTATGTCAACCAAGAAGCAAATGTTCAATGATGTCTCTGTGATCAATTCGGTAAAAACCGGGAGCGATCACCGCATGGTAAGAGGCACATTGAACATTAATATTAAGCTTGAAAGGTTTCGACTGATGAAGTCCACGCTCCGTCCAGCACAGACACAGGTCCAAAACGCCGAGAGCTTTCAGCTCGAACACCAGAATCGTTTCGAGTGCCTAGGGAGCTCCGTGGACGAATATAGTGACGGGTTCGTGGAAGCTGTCCATACGGTCGGGTCTAAGTTTTTCAAGACCCGTCGTACAGATAGAAACAAAAAGCTCTCTTATCCTACTCTCAAGCTTATGAAGGAGAGGCGTGAGATGATCCTGCAGTCCTTAGATGAGGCGTGCAAATACCGGCAGCTCAATAGACAGATTTCTAAATCCTTGGAAAGAGACCTCCGCCGCTTTAACACCGAGCGTATTAAAGACGCGATTGAGCGAAATAAAGGCTCCAAGGTATTTTCAAGGGATCTGGCTATTGGGCAGAGCCAGCTCACGAGACTGAAGAGTGACGATGGCAGGACCGTATCAGAGACATTCTATGGGCAGTTGTACACATCAATCAGCAAGCCCGTTGCGAGTCTAGCAAACGACCCAAGAGCTGGATTGACCCGACACTATACCGAAGATATCCCGGACGTCAGCCTGTACGAAATTAGGATGGCTCTGAAACTGCTTAAAAACAACAAGGCGCTGGGTGACGACGGAATCACGGCCTAACTCCTGAAGGCGGGTGCTAAACCGGTCCTTACAGCCCTTCAGAAGCTGTTTGATTCCGTCATACTCGAGGGCAAAACGCCACAGGCATGGTGCAGCATGCATGGGTGTGGCGACAATGCCCAGCTGAAGAACTATAGGCCAACATCACTTCTTAGCCATGTCTACAAGTTGTTTTCAAGAGTCATCACGAATCGTCTCGCGCGCAGGTTTGACGATTTCCAGCCTCCCGAACAAGCCGGATTCCGAAAAGCACCGTAGACCACGTACATACGCTGCGGCAGGTCGTACAGAAGACCGAAGAGCTGCCTCTCTGTTTAGCGTTTGTGGACTAAGAGAAAGCCTTCGATTCGATCGAGACTTGGGCTGTACTGCAGTCTCTCCAACGGTGCCAGATCGACTACCTACGGTACATTGAGGTGTTGAAGTGTTTGTACAAAAACGCCACCATGTCAGTCCGTCTTCAGGATCAGACCTCGAAACCAATCCTTCTCCAGCGCGGCGTGAGACAGGGAGACGTCATTTCGCCGAAACTGTTCACTGCTGCGCTGGAGGATGTCTTCAAGGTTCTGGATTGGAAGGCGCTTGGCATCAACGTTAATGGCGAGTACACCTTCGGTTTGCCGACGACATAATGGTCATGGCTGAGACCATGGAGAGCCTCAGTACAATGCTCGATGACCTCAGTAGAGCTTCCGAAAGAGTGGGTCTTAAAATGAACATGGACAAAACCAAGGTCATGATGAATGCCCATGTAACACCCACTCCTATCAAGATCGGAGAGTCTTTACTCGAAGTTGTAGATGATTATGTCTACCTGGGACAAACGATCCAGTTGGGTAGATCCAACTTCGAGAAAGAAGTCAACCGTCGAATCCGACTCGGCTGGGCGGCGTTCGGGAAGTTGCGTGGTATCTTCTCGACCAATTTACTGCAATGTCTCAAGACAAAAAAACAAAAGTCTATGACCAGTGTGTGTTGCCAGTGATCACCTATGGGACCGAGACGTGGTCGCTCACAATCAGAATGCTTAAAGTCACCCAAAGGGCAATGGAGTGGGCTATGCTTGGAATTTCCTTGCGTGATCACGTCAGAAATGATGATATCCGCAGGAGAACCAAAGTTACCGACATAGCCCGAAGAATTGCCAAACTTAAGTGGCAGTGGGCAGGGCACATTGCTCGCAGAACGGATGGCCGGTGGGGCCGAAAAGTTCTGGAATGGCGACCGCGAACCGGAAGACGATATGTTGGAAGGCCTCCCACTAGGTGGACTGATGACCTGGTTAAGGTTGCGGGAAGGCGCTGTATGCGAGACGCACGGGATCGGTCAATGTGGCGACGCCTGGGGGAGACCTATGTCCAGCATTGGACGTCTTTCGGCTGAAATGATGATGATGATAAATTTTTAAAAAGTTTATTGAGTCGCCGCCAAGCTGGATAGATGGCGTCGTACCATTCGCTCAATCCTGAATCGCGCAATGGTTTTGTCAGTGGCGGCCCTAGCAAAATTATTACTACAAATACAAAACTCGTGTTATTTCATTCCATTCAGTTGCTTTTCGTGAAATTTATTAAGTCTCAGGTTATTAACTTAATAGAAACGTGCAGAATAGTTTGAGGAAGGGTTACCTACAGATATTTTTAAGCTACTGATAGACTATGACTATTACTTCTATTGTATGAAGGATCAGTCGCGGACTAAGCCTGTTGGGGGCTCGGAGCAGCGAAGCAAAACGGAGTTACCTGACCCGTCACAAGATGCAAGAGCGAGCGTAGGGAGCACGGAGTAAAGGAAACACCACCCTTGTGCACCCCGTCTTTTATAGATTTCTTGGTGGATATTTAGCTTCACTAGGGTACAAAAGCGAGCTCGAAAATGTTGGCTCCCAACGTTTGTATTTTTTTTTCACGTTTATAAACCGCCACTATATACACTATATAGATGGCCTTAGTGTGCAAGCGAGAGAACACATGATAAGCACCGCCATTTTAGATTCGTTTCTTTAATGAACCGGGTTATACCCTCAATTACGCATTAGGCATAATAGAGGCAAGCGCCTTTTAGGAGCAAGAGGCGTCTAATTAATTCCAACTTCTGTAGATTTTATTGATCGATCTTGCGCCAACCCATCGGCGGCGCCCTACTGCGCCCGAACTGCATGTAAACCCGCGATATGCTAGTATTATATTATCTGTGCCGCGATTAACCAAAAATCTTCTTAGCCTAAGTAGGAATAACATCAGAATAATAATAGGGACAATTACGGGTCATAGTCCCTCTTAACAAACTTCTTTTTACCCGACTGCAAGGAAAGGATTATGTTTTTAACATAGGCGCCACAGACAGCCCACTTTGCAGGGGCTGGTTTAATGCCGAGGAATCTGCCGCCCATGTCATCCTGGACTGCGAGGCCGTGGCTTCCCAACGTGAAGAAATCTTCGGAACGGTAAGCTCGCTCCGCGAAGCCTGTGAAACCCCCAGGAAGCTTCTGTGCTTTTGGACGGAGCTAGGCTGGCTGTTTTGGACCTTTGGCCACAAATAAGGTTTCAGAAATATGATCAAGATTAACATATCTTTTTTCCGCTGCCACATCTTCAATAAATTTGGCAATTAAAAAAAAAAGGAATCCTATTTTGGGTATTCTGCCCCTTAAGCCACGAGCTTATGTGTGCGCGTGAGCGAGGTATTAATAAAACATGGAAATGGACACATTTTGATATATTGAACAATAAAAAATATATTTACAGTCTTATTTTATTTAATGCGAATAATCAAAAATATTCATCATCATCATCACCCGCAATACATAAACAAATATTTTCCTGATCAATATTTTGAATGTGTGCGCGAAATGTAAGGCAGTATCAGTAATCACAAACTTTATAGTTTGCTTCTGTTTGTGGTATGGAAAATCAGCAATCGTTACAGTCCTTGGTTTTAAAGGCAGGGCAAAACCCATTTCACAATCTCGAATTTATTAAACTATGTACAGAATTACAACACTTGTATGGTTGCTACAATACAAAATCTAGTATTACATATTATGCTTACTACAAGAGAAGAGTAGTTCTGAATAAGCACTTCAATTTTGATGTTACATGCCATGGGCGCCGGCAGGACTATTTTTAGGCATCTTCAGCTCCCTGCCTCCAATAGGCTAGGTTCTCTTTTTGGCCACTTGTACAGCAATCTCCAATATTTTTAGCCGGGCTAAACATAGGCTTTCCGATGTGCAAGACACGGCGCGGTGTAGTGTAGTTTTAGTATGAGATTCACTACTCCGCAGCCATTGTAGCCAACTTTAGAGCGGCTAAGAAGATTGGGGAGTACCGTACCGAGGTAATACTAACTTTTTCGGCTTACGCAGAAAAGTTTCAGAAATAAAGAAGAATTTATATTGAACTCGAAAATTATAGCACCTCGCCTCAGATATGCTAGGTAGAGAACCAGCATATCCCAGGGATTTTAGGTTTTATTTTTATAGGTCTTTGTTATATTTTATTAAATGCCCGGGCGTGTGTGGCCCTCTCGGCGCCCATGTTATGCCATGCTAAAGTTAAAGGTAGATAGATAAATTTTTAGAGGCATCTGCTTCGTAGGGACTGTTATGAATGTTTGTGTTTGATAAAAAGTGAAATTCATACAGCCTCTACAAAAATAGAATCATGCCGCGCATTAAATAAATAAATCGAACCTAACATATTGAACCGCATCGAATTGAATCATCCTTAATTAAATACAAGGATTTACCTAGAAACGCAATTTGAACATTACGCTTCTTGGAAAAGTATTGTGTGAAATATAAAGTTCAAAAACACTTGGTGTTTGTATGAAAATAAAAATGCAATATTTCTAGATGTCACTTCTATAAAAATAATTTACAACTAGCGAGATAATTATTCCTATACTAGAAAAACAACCGTCGATGGTTGCTTAAGCAAGTGATTGTGATTTTGTAACTTGTTTGAATGTAAAGCCATTTCTAAATTATAAGAAATCGGTAGTGCGTGCTAGCTACACGTAGAATCGTGTAAAATGTCAAACTCCACCTTCAGGGCGCTTGTCCACCGCAGCATTCACTTTAAAACTACAGTAAAATATAATGCGCCAGAACCGGCCTCACTCGGATGTAACTTGTATGACATTCCGCCCAACCTCGCGCCGATTTTAGCCGTAGCTCTTGAACTACTCACAATCTCGGTCATAAACACATTTATAAAAATCTCGACGCTGTTTAGCTACTGATTAGCAGATGTTCATTAGATTTTTCAAAACAACTCAGAGATTTTTATAAATAAGGCTCAATATGTATAAAAAAACGCAACTTCGGCAACGTCAATTCGGTCTTTGTGACGGTAGACAAACGCCGTATGGCAGATCTTTCGATTACAATAAATTACAACTATTGAATTTAAATTCGAATACTATTTATTCAGAGTTCTAACTAGACAGAGTTCGTATGGAAGTCAAACTGTTATGTATAAAAATTAAATTGACGATCTCATTCATTGAAAAATGTGTACTATAAACTACGACATTATTATTATTACAAAATTCTTAATGCTAGATGAAGCTACTAGTGTAGAAGAGAAATTCACACATCAACTAGCTTGATAAAATGGTAGGCATATCAAGAATATTACAGTACTCCCCAATCTCATTGGCCGGGCTGAACATACGTTTTCCGATGCGCAAGTCACGGCGCGCTGCTGTTTGTATGAGATTATTACTGGCGCAGCCATTGCATTGTAGCCAACTTCAGAGCGACCAAGTAGATTAGGGATAAGTAACTGTACTTATCCATTGGCAGGGCAGTATTTAACAACAAATAAATAATTATATCATTTAGTATAAATAATTGTCTCAAAACTTGGCTATGTGGATGTACCCTGGCATATGGATAGGGAAAAACGTCACGACATTGGAGAGGAACTAATGGTTACAAAATTTGAGATCTGGAGACATTTACTCGCAATCTTCTGTGTGTATCAAATATATATCTTTGTTGGAGCTACTTCGAGAATTACAAAACGGACATATCGTGAGTATTTCACGATGTCATCGCGCTGTCTGTTATAAACACCAGTGTTAGACTCGTCGCACCCATCGTGACTATTGCATGACAGTGAACTGCACAACTACGGTGTTTACCGCGGACATCAGGGATTTGGAGGCATGTCTTTCTTTGGTTCTTCTACACTGCTGATGTTTTTAATGTCGTCCTTTGAGTCTTCCGCTAAAAATAAATATTAATAAATTAGCAACTAATGACCAAATACTTAGAAATGTGGAGTAGCGATTAAAGTTAGACGTTTTATTCACTAATTGTGAGAGTTGCTGGGTGAAAAACAATAGTTGTAATTTTATGATTGCACGGGGAAAATTCCGCCACTTGATAGCTGGCTGTGTCGGAAACCATTATTCTAAATTGGCGACTAATTGAGACGACCATCCGTCAAATAAACTAACTCTAATTCTCACACGACGCCAACTTTAAATTGTACTCAAGTCTTTTGTGTTGCTATAATAAATCTTCGACGCAGCAGAAACCTAAACGGCGACTTATAAAATATAGTTGAGTAAATAAATCGGCCATAATAACTCATTCCATCCTACTAATAAATGCAAAAGTATATGCTATTGATGTTAAACTACTAAACAGATTTTGATCAAACTTAACAGTAAAATAGCTTTTCATCATGATCAGCCATTATAATGCTCCCACTGCTGGGACACAGGCTTCCTCTCCGAGAGAGGAGAGAGACAATAGAGGCCTCAATCCACCACCAGGCTCTGTGTGGGTTGGTGGATGTCACATGTCTTCGAATATTTGGTTATAGGGCATGTCGGTTTCCTCACGATGTTTTCGCAGCAGCAGTGGTGATTAAATAATTTACACAAAGTTAAGCGTTTGCCCGGGTTGGAGCCCACGACCTACAACACGTAATTTGGGGCCGTTACCACTTTGCCACCACTGCTCTCCCATACATAGTTAAAATTTCAGAATAATGCATTTTATAATGAAATGGGGAAGTACTAGTTCTACGCAGGCGGCAACTAGTACTACAACAGTACATAAATGAATGCAATCAATACTCACATTTAATTTCATCCTTGATCGTGGACCCGTCCTTGTCTAAGCGCGGACGCTTGCGCGGCTGCGGCGTGCGGTACGATCTGTTGTCGCGACGGCCGCCTTCCCCTTCGTCTTCAGAGTCCGACAGTTCACCGTCACCCGTGATGCGCTTGTCCTGGTAACGAATATATTAGCATTAGCATTGGAAAATGAAAAAGAATATCTAAGAAACAAAGAAATAAGTGACGCCTCCTATTTGAGTTTAGCCATTATACGGATTACCTTTTGAGTCAAAGATGAAACTACTATTGAATGGGAAACTCAAAATATAAGACTATGAAAATATGTAAACTTAATTAAACATACTTTTTCGCTTTGTGGCATTCTTTCGTCTTTGTCAACTTTGTCTTCATCCTCAGATTCGTCGTTGACCGCGTCTTCCGGAATAGCTTGTACCTGTAATAAAAACGATATAAAAGATACTGTCTACGACTGCTGTCTAGTAGGATAGATGGCCCCCCTTTTCCACACTTAAGACTCCCATTTGGTGCATTGTGCGTGCAGGCCTCCTCTCTGTGGGAGGGAATGGACCGTAATCAACCACGCGGGCCCAGTGCGGGTCGGTGGATGTCACATGTCTTCGAATTTTTAGTTCTAGGACGTGCCGGTTGCCTCACGATATTCTCCTTCACCATTTTGAGAGGTGATGAAATAATTTGCACAAGTAAAGCGCCGGCCTAGGTTCGAACCCACGACCTACAACTTGTAAGTCGGAGCCGTTACCAATGGCCCACCATGAAATCTGTGAAATGTAAAGCTGGCATGCTACAGACAAGGCACCACGCACTGCGTCAAGGGCCACACTTTCAACAGCACAAGTTTTTGCAGTGCTACTTGTGATATACGCGCCGTGAGAAGGTTAAACTGTCGTGGAAAGCTGAATTTTTCTTTCAATCAATATATTATTTATTGTAATAAAATAATTCTTACCTGTACACCAGGTGCATGCGGTAACATCCTCAAATTCTCAAAAAGTCTGTTCTTTATTTTCTCCAAATATTCCGGTGTGTTCTGATTGGACATGTTGCTTGGTGATATGTGCAGTTTGAAGTCTGGGCCGAAGTATTCAAAGTAGTCATTGTATGGAAGCTCATTCGCTATTTCAACTCCGAGAGCTACAGATGTCTCGTAGGTCCAACAGCGTGAAACGTTACGAATTGTGTAGCTAGAAAGAGAAGGGGAAGATTAGAAAACTCATTGAATAAATTCAAATAACAAGGGTTTGAATAAATTTTATTTTTATCTTATGTCAATGTGCATAAAAGTCATTATTAAATGCACTTGTGATTTGCAACCACCATGCAAGATAAAAGAAAACAAGTGATTTCCGTGTCTGATAACTTACCCTCCTCCTCCAACAAGTAAGAATGGTAGGCCAAATCTCTTCACAAGCTCTACGCAACGACCATGCCCCCGTACGGTCAGGTTGAAACAACCCAATCTGTCACCTGTTGAAAAATTAACAATATTTAACACTTGGGAATGAATAACAGGATTACATTACATTTGTTAAAAATGCAATATTCTACTTGTAGACAACTTGCAAAGATGAGCATTGCTTTTAAGTATTTATCATAATTCAGCATGGAATAGAAGAGTTCCATTGAAAAACAAGAAATAATTTGAAGAAAATTGTCTTGCACCCAATAATATTTTGTAATCGCCTTTACAGTCAGATCTACTTCCACCTTGCTGACTGGCAAAAATTTTATGAATATGAAAATAGCTAGTTTGAAGGATTGTCTCACACACCAGTAAGAGAGTCAGCCCCACATTGCAGAACCACTGCACTGGGCTGGAATGTCTCCATGACCTTGGAGATGATCGGCACGAAGATGGACTCGTACGACTCGTCGTCCATGCCGTCGCGGAGAGGAATGTTCACAGCGTAGTACTTGCCTTTACCAGCGCCAATGTCGCGTAGGTCACCTGTTTAATAGAGATTATCGTGAGACTTGACACGTGACACAGACGTGAGACAGAAATGATATCTATAGAAGTCAAGGAAGAAAAATAAATTTTTCTCGCAATACAAAATGTTAAATAGTCTTATTTCTGATGACTTCCTCTCTCTCTACTGACCTGTTCCAGGGAAGTATTCTCCATATTTGTGAAATGACACGGTCATAACTCTGTCAGTTGTGTAGAATGCCTCTTCAACACCATCTCCATGATGAACATCAATGTCTATGTAGAGTACCCGTTGGTGATACTTGAGCAGCTCTAAGATTCCTAGTACTATGTCATTGACGTAACAGAAACCTGATGCTTCTGATTTCTTGGCGTGGTGAAGACCTCCACCCCAGTTGATGCAGATTTCGGAAGCCTGTAGAATTAATAAATTATGAGACACATGTTCTAAATTCGTAAATTTTATTTAAAAAATACAAATCATCTAAACTTCTACAGTCATTTTATACCAACTCTCCAGTAACAGAGTTCAGTTACTCATAAATTGATCAAATCAAAAAGTTGAATCGAGTTACTGTACTCAAACCAACCTGTTGTTTTGATCAATTAATTTATTTACAGGCCAATCTAGTTTTTACACTACTCCTTTGTTTACAGCTGAGCAATAAATAATCTTCTTAGGGAATTAATAAGCTTCTGAGGGAGATCGAGACATTCTATGGGCAGTTGCACACATCAAGCAGCAAGCCGTGTTGCGAATCTAGCAAACGACCCAAGAGCTATATTGATCCGACACTATACCGAAGATATCCCGGACGTCAGCCTGTACAAGATTAGGATGGCTCTGAAACAGCTTAAAAACAACAAGGCGCTTGGTGACGACGGAATCACGGCCGAACTCCTGAAGGCGAGTGCTAAACCGGTCCTTACGGCCCTTCAGAAGCTGTTTGATTCCGTCATACTAGAGAGCAAAACGCCACAGGCATGGTGCAGCATGCATGGGTGTGGCGACAATGCCCAGCTGAAGAACTATAGGCCCACATCACTTCTTAGCCATGTCTACAAGTTGTTTTCAAGAGTCATCACGAATCGTCTCGCGCGCAGGTTTGACGATTTCCAGCCTCCCGAACAGGCCGGATTCCGAAAAGGCTTCAGCACCATAGACCACATACATACGCTGCGGCAGGTTATACAGAAGACCGAAGAGTATAACCTGCCTCTCTGTTTAACGTTTGTGGACTACGAGAAAGCCTTCCATTCGGTCGAGACTTGGGCTGTACTGCAGTCTCTCCAACGGCGCCAGATCGACTACCGGTACATTGAGGTGTTGAAGCGTTTGTACAAAAACGCCACCATGTCAGTCCGTCTTCAGGGTCAGACTTCGTAACCAATCCTTCTCCAGCGTGGCGTGAGACAGGGAGACGTCATTTCTCTGAAACTGTTCATTGCTGCGCTGGAGGATGTATTCAAGGTTCTGGACTAAGGAGGGCCTAGGCATCAACTTTAATGGCGAGTACATCACTCACCTTCGGTTTGCCGACGACATAGTGGTCATGGCTGAGACCATGGAGAGCCTCAGTTCAATGCTCGATGACCTCAGTAGCTTCCGAAAGAGTGGGTCTTAAAATGAACACAACAACAACCAAGATCATGGTAAATGACCATGTAACAACCATCAAGGTTGGAGACTCTACACTCGAAGTTGTGAATGACTATGTCTACCTGAGATAAACAATCTTTCTTCTTTTTTTCTTGATTAACTTCGAGAAAGAGGTCAACCGTCGAATCCGACTCGGCTGGGCAGTGTTCGGGAAGTTAAGCGGTGTCTTAACTTGTCCAACTTACCACAGGGTCTCAAGACAAAAGTCTATGACCAGTGATGACATATGGCTCTGAGACGTGGTCGCTTACAATGGGCCTCATCAGCATCATTGCAGTCACTCAAAGGGCAATGGAGAGGGCTATGCTCGGCGTTTCCTTGCATGATCGAATCAGAAATGTAGAGATCCGTAAGAGAACCAGGGTAACTGCCCATGCACATAGCCCGAAGAATTGCCAAACTTAAGTGGCAGTGGGCAGGGCACATTGCTCGCAGAACGGATGGTCGATGGGGCAGAAAGGTTCTGGAGTGGCGACCGCGAACCGGAAGACGTTGCGTTGGAAGGCCTCCCACCAGGTGGACCGATGACCTGGTGAAGGTTGCACGGGACCGGTCAAAGTAGCGACGCTTGGGGGAGGCCTATGTCCAGCAGTATCAGCTTTCGGCTGATATGATGATGATGAATAAATAATCATGGTATTTATAACAAAAGTATGGTTGGTATGGTATGGTTAACAAAAGTTGCTTACATTCATACTGGAACCATGGAGTGTAGTCAGCAATATTTCCAACAACACAAAAAGCTATGTCTGCAATGTTGTGCAACTTTTGTTTACCATGATTGTTGCCTAAGGCCCACTTTCTCCACAAATGCATAAGCACTAATGATGATGATGATACGCACTAAACAAAAAAACATTTTCACAAAAAATAAACCAACGGCAAAAGCAAAACACTAAAAAGTGCACTACACACTACACGTTTTTATCATTTTTGGACATCAACTTTCAAAACAAAAGTTATTTTGCACTTTTTAGTGTTTTGCTTTTAGTCTGTTTATTTTCGTGAAATAGTTATTTATGCTACAAGTGCGGCAGGTAGGTGATTTCCAATGAGTTGATAAATCGACACGAGTCGGAAATCATCTTACGTACGTGAATCATACAACATTTTACTATGTATTGTGCGAGGAAATAAAAAAATAACAAAATACCCATAATAACAAAATTTACACATTTGTGCTGTTTGTCGCTAAAGAGTTTGATTGTATGCTCTATATCTTGAAAACTGTGGAAAAATTTTGATGAAACTTGCGTTATTCGATATATATATAATATAGATAATTCAATATAGAGATACTCAATCCAACACAAAAAGAATGATCACAATCTGATAAGTAGTTTCGGAGATATGCGTTGACAATCATACATACACTTATGAAATTTGGGACACATGTTTAGAAGCACACCTAATAACATATATGAATATTGTGCAGTAATGCAGTTCCAACAATACGTACATGTCAAATTGATTACATCTGTTTTTTCGAAGTTAACAAAGACAATTCATACCTGTTTATTTAGTTTCACAGCTGCGGCAACTGAGCCACCAGCGGACAGCTGGCAGAACTCATACAGACCATCAAACACTGGACAATCTTCACCCACATTGACTGTAAATAAATAACAATGTTACTGTCACAAGCATTATTAGAAACCTATATTATTATGTCATATATACATATCTCTGTAATTGCAATATTGAATTGCAAGAGACAGAGATATGTGGAAGTCTTTGGAGGTGGCATTTGTCGAAGGACAAGCTGTTGATGGAAAAACCGATTGTCAAGAATATATATAATTGTATTGTAAACTATGATAAAACAGCAATAAAGGCTTATTTTATTTATATTATTATGTTGCTTAATATCTGTAGTCTGTTTCTTGTCATAAACATGGGTACAGGACACTATAAATTTCAGAGATCAGTGGCCTATCACATATGATTAAATTACATAAAAATTATAGGTAATGACCTATGACCTACCATACCTATGTATGAAATTCTTTGTGTTCAGCAACCATGATTACAATTTGTGAAAAACTGAAAACAATTCAAATAAAAATGAATAAAACTTACATCTTTGCATCTGTTTATTGTACTCAGACATATTGTCAGGTCTTATTGATCTCAAGAAGCGAATATAATCATCTGAGTGGAACTTCGTCATCTCATCAGCGGTAGCTTTGTGTGGTCTCTGAAATAATATTAATTGTATAAGATACAAGTCTCAAATCAATTCAATCTCAGTCAAATAATTTAACAATAATTTGGAAGTCTTTAACCAAGTTGTTTGGCAAAAAAGTGTTTGTCATTAAAATTAAAGAATTTATGATGTATTTATTTTCTACAGTGTCATGTTGTCTTTTGTCTATGTGCTGTAGGATAGGATAGGATAGATGGAACCCTTTAGTCGCAATTAGGCTCCTATTTGCTCCATCATACGTGCAGGCCTCCTCTCTGTTAGGGAATCGGCGTAATCCACCATGTGGGCCCAGTGTGGGTTGATGGATGTCACATGTCTTTGAATTTTTGGTCCTATGACATGCCGATTTCCTCACCGTTTTGAGAGCAGTGGTGATTAAATAATTTATACAAAGTAAAGCACCTGCCTGGGTTCGAACCCACTGGTCCACCACTGCGTGTGTCTATGTGCTGTATTGCGTGTACAGAAATTGTATAAATTTGCTCCTGTGTTGTTTTTTATTTAAATAAAAATTGCTCAGCATTGTAACAGCAACTTGTTAAGTTGTAGGAACCATGTTCTGACAAAACTGCTCTGTTTTTATGTCATTACCATGTTGCTGAATCTTGAACAACATTTGTTTACGATCAAATTCAACTTCAAAAGTAACAAGGCGAGGGGAGTAAGAAAAAATTGCTTATAAGGAAAACTTACGTAGATCTCCATTTTCCTATATAACCCATAGTTTAGTAGCAAGTTGTGAGTCATACGTATACGGTGAGGTTTCATGGGATGCCCTTGTCCATAATAATAGTTGCCAATATCACCTAAAAAAATTATAAATAAATCATGAAATACCAATTTCAACTTCATATGAACATGTTACTCAATTCATTTCATGGCTTGACACATAATAGCCTGTACCACACATATCAAGATGCGAACGAAAGCCATGCGGCCAATGAGAGCGCAGAACGCAGTACAGACGCCACAAAGTGAAACATCACATAACAGCATAAAATCGTCAAGACGATTATAAGGTCTTCAACTAGGATTTTACTCGCTTTTTCGTGTAAACACTTTATGACAATTGTTCCTTACAACGAATAAGCCATGTTTTCAGCGAATATCTAATTAGAGTAAGTATGGATGCATCAAGCAATCGTTGTGGCGGGTAACTAACTTTACTATACTTACTATCATAGTAGTAGCACACTCTTTTCTTGCTATGTGGTTGCATCGCCATTATGTGATATTAAATTACGATTTTAGCACGAAATAATCACAAATTATCAATTAATTTCACTAATAAATAAAACTGAGAAACATGAACATCACCGCACAAACTTCTCCTCCAATTGAGTGAGTGAATGAGTAGTGAGTGAGTACTTGAGTAGAGAATTGAGTGAAAGGAATGAATCCTAATGAATCAGTTGAACACAGGGTTGCTAACATCTTTATGAAATCTGTAGAGACTCCAAATATTTTAGAAAAATCATTAAATCTACAGTTTTTGCTTTTTGTATTTTTAATAGTCAATAAAATTTCAAAAAAAGGTGAAGGAAAACATGGTGAGGAAACCGGCATGTCTTAGAACCAAAAATTCGAAGACATGTGACAACCACCAACCCGCACTGGTTCCGCGTGGCGAATAAGGCCCATTCCCTCTCTTACAGAGAGGAGTCTGTGTCCCAACAGTGGGAACATTTAAGGGCTGATGATTACAAAATACATAATAGTGGATATTAAACGAAACAAAATTTTAATAAGATTAATTAAATTGATAAAATAAACTTGGAAGTAAAGGTAAACTTGGAAGTAAAGGGCTTATTACACCACACGGTATTCAGGGCCCTGAATACCGGGACACTTCCCAATTCCGAGTCAATTAGGTCGATATTTTGAGAACCCTAACTTCCTAACAATTATTACACTAGGGTTTTTTAACAGCATTAGGGTTTAGGGCCCTGAATACCGTATAGTGTAATAAGCCCTTGAATCCCAGATACAACATCATACAATAGGTACCTACATAAATATTCTAATAATATTTTTTAAGTGAAACTTTGGCAAATTTGCACTCAGATAACCTGGATTTAAGACATAGGATATTTTTATCCCGCTAATTGGCTTACCAAAGGCTATGCAGGAAGCTGGAGCTCGGAGATGGAAAAAATAACAGTAAAGATTAATAAACTACTAGGAGATCAGAATCATAAATATGTTTTTCCGGAGTTGGAATAATGAGCAGTAATGAAGACTCACAAACTAAGAATTATGAATAACTATTTCCACTGCTAATTACAGTTTTGCGTCGTTTAGGATCGAAACATTCGAAACGCTTGGAACATGGGTCCCTACTGCGCGTTTCCTTTTCGAGGACATCTAAAAGAAAGAAAAGAATCAGCATTGCCAATCAACGTGGCAAAGCTGCCAGTTTTCTGGGCACGTTTCCGGATGAGGGCGATGTGGAGGAGTAATTCAACACCTAGGTGTACCTTGTTTTTTATTGTTTTGTTGTACATTGTTAGGTTAAGTATAGAACCAAGAAGTGACACGTGAGGTGAGAACTCTTTTATTCTCGATATTTCTTTACGGCTTCGAATCTTGGGCAATTTGCACGGTGGATCGGAATAAGATACAGGCTTTTGAAATATGATGCTGGAGAAGAATGTTGCGCATATCATAGACAACCAAGCGCACGAATAAGTCTATTCTCGATCAGTTATAGTGGGTAAGGTGGAGGGTAAAAGACCATGTGGAAATTATCTACTCGCTGTTCAGACCAGGACCACTGCCCTGAGAAGAGCTGAAAACAGAGTAGCTTGGAAGCAGCATCGTCAAAGACTTCGTCAAAGCTGTAGTATAATTATTGTAGTTTAATCGTTTAGTATAATAGTTATGGATATAAGTACATATATTATATACTGTTCCACAAGTTTTACAATTCATCATAAATAAAAAAAAAACTATCTTTAACCGGATCCAATTCTCTAGTCCACGCTGACGAAGGTAAAAGTATAATAAAATACGGTTTTAAAGGTAATAATGCCACGCATGATGGAGCCGCGGCCAGTTAGCGCATAATATAGACACAATATAGAGCACGTTTTTAGGTACCTACATCCACCAGCTACAATCTTATTTTCCGATAAAATTGATGGCGTTGTCACGTGAGTCGCCTCGCAAGCATTCTAGGTAGTAAAAACTATAATAATAATAAAATTAAACTAAAACCAAAAAAAAAAAGTTAATTCAAAAAATCAAAAAACCCGGCTGCTTAAAAACCGACCGACATGACGTGTGCATGATACGTTGTGCAGTCGGAGGATACATATTCGCGAGCTGGCTGACTAATACGAGATGTATCCTCCGACTGCACAACATGATTTTCTTCTTGTTTACGTCTTTTTTGTTCGGTTTTTAAGCAGCCGGGTTTTTTGAGTTTTTGAATTAACTTTTTTATTTGTAACTTTTTAGTTAACTATTTTTTCGAATTAGGTACATTTAAACATATCTGTGTTATATATTTTTGAAATCTCCTCTAAAAACCCTTCATTTCGATACCCCACTCGATGGTTATGGAAGAAAAAAAATATTGCAACCCCCATAATATGGCGCCCAAAATCCGCCATGTTCCTTTTTTTTAAGGCACTTAGCTAAGAAAGTAAGAACACTTGGGCGGTCAAGACCTATCTAACGATGTCTTAATTATAAAAATCCGCCAAGTAGTTCGAAAGATATGAGGTAATAAAGAATATTACAAACATACAAGATACGCGCGAAAGACATAACCCTTTCCTTGCAGCCGGGTAAACAACACTGACAACAACCGTAACACTGTAGTTAAAATTATAGGGTTGGCAACCCTGAATGAACACCGTGATGTTATGATGTTATTAATGAACGCTGAATGAACGAGTGAATGAACAACCTTCAATCGCGACTAGTGCTGTTAATTTAGTTTTATTTTAGTTAATCATAGTATTAATATAAACTTTATGGGTTTTACCGAAACAGTATTATTTTATTTGTAACAACAAACAATTACATAATAAGGCATAAAGACATTAAACTTAAAATTAACAAATATGCAATCACATCGTTATTCACAGCATACAAGCAAAATATTAATTTTGTGGTAACAGTGGTAGGTGGCGGCGCCATTGACCTGATCCATCGCATTTGGACCAAGGGTCCCATACAATGTGTTCTGGTGCGCCGGTGATGGAGAAACTCCCTAGAGGAGGGTCACGGATGAGTGGCGTACGACGAACAGGCGTACGCGTGCCAGTGTTCCCGCCATAAGCGGCACAGGAGAACATCGTGGGGTTTTAGTGCGTTGGAGTCCCACTAACTGCGCTATATTTCTGTGGTAGAGTCTGGCCAACGAAAGCGTGATCTGGGGTATTTTCAAAGTTGGGGTATGGCAACATTAATAAGCTGTCAAAGGTATGTCAAAGTCTGTGATTGTATCTAAGTTGTATGACTTGGTAATCTTGATCCATGTTGGCTGATTGTTATATTTTTAAGATATGATGATACCTTTTCTTATGTTTATGTTTCAATGTTCCTCATTTGGTCGAATAACTGCAGAAGACTGGAAAAATTGACGGACCATGTAATAAATGTGGAAAATAAATATAAACAAAGAGATCACATAACAGAAGAAGTATTGGAAAAATTTATATATGTGTAGATGATGATTCAGATACAGATGAATACTTAGAGGTTGAATTTTTGGACTATGATTTTGAGTATGATGATTAAGTAATTAATAAATTAAATGTTAAGTGGGTTAATATTATGTACATACTAATAAATAAATCTACACACTCGTTTTTTAACTCACATCCATGACAGTCACGGCTCCGTCCCACTTCACCAAACGGAGCCAATAAATCAAAAAATAAATTATAATAAATACAAATAATACAAGTATCTAAACTTTTAACTAGATGTATAGTTGGTGATACCACATTAGGATTTTTTGAATTTGCCGCGTTTTTCAGATCACACTTTCGTTGGCCAGACTCTAGCGCAATATGCATGAGCATGTCTCCATGAAAAAAAAAGCAGTAAAGCCCCTGGTACACAGTCGGAACAACCGCCCGACCAAGGTGCACTTGATTGGGACTGTTACTCCTTAATACAGGCTATTTCATAGCCTAGCAAGGAGGACAGCATGTCATGTCACCCACTTGATTGTCAGAAATTTACAACTACCTACTTTGTTAGTACTGAGGCCTTACCGGTACTTGCTGGCGTACTTCCGGGCGACCTTGAAGTGCAGCGACGTGCTGCAATGTACTATTCCGCACGAGAGACCACGGACGCGAACTTTTTAACGCGGAGTGATCGTGAGAAAATCTCTAGATTATTTAAACCACCTATTGACGTCTGGGAGGAACTTTTATCCGAATGGCAATGTAGGTGGGATAATTCCATCAAGGGCCGACATCTCCACCAATTCTTTCCATCCGTTCGCGTTCGGCTGGCCAGGACGTGGCTGGAGGTGGATCACTGTGTTGCCCAATTTCTCACAGGGCATGGTAACTTTAAAAGTAAACTGTTTTCCTTCAAGCTCGTTGCCTCGCCTTTATGTCAGTGTTCTACATCTGACTGCGAATATGTACAATCTGCACATCATATTTTATGGGAGTGTATTCTTTGGCAGAATGAACGTAATATTATGTTGAATAATGTAGAGGCTACCTCAGGAGTTGTTTACTATACGGACCTTGTGGAAACTAGAACAAATTTCCGTGCGTTCAAGCGTTTTTGCCATACCTATTATTGGAATCAAACATAGCAGCTCACAATGTTAGGACTCATTAATTATTAATTCTTATTTTTATCCGTGGTGCTAGGCAACTGGGCTTATCCCAGTTGTAAACGACCCTTTGTGCCTAGTGGCCTTGTTTGTTCTGTCTCCTGCTTGATATGGAGGGAAGTGGAAATTTATGTTTTTTCCTACTCCTCCGTTATTCTTTTCTGATTAATTTCGTTGCGGGATCCAAGACAGTTAAATTCATTCTCCGGGACTTCGTCGAGCTTCATTGCCTCGGCGCTTTTCTGGTGGTCGCCACTGTTGATTCTGGCTTTCAGGAGTTGCAGTGGTTTGGGAATAGTGCGGTGGGTTTGTCCCAAAAAAAACTACCTACTTTGTAAAACTGTTACATGTACTGCAATCTGTTTTTATATAAATAAAGATTATATTCTATTCTATTCATTTCAAACTGTGTAAATATTCTTTTAGTTTATTTTATTTTACTGAGTTTTTTTTTCACAAAAGCAGCAATATAGCTACGATATTTCACAAAAACTGCATGTGTCAGATATTTGTTTACTATACCTTATCAATATGATAGGATTTATAATCTGTTTTGTTTATATAAATAATATGTAACAATGTGGCATCAGTCATGATTTCTTTCAGCTTTATGTTAATTATTATTAAATATAACTAAAGGGCTTATTACACTACACGGTATTCAGGGCCCTGAATACCGTGTAGTGTAATAAGCCCTTAAGTTGTTTTTGTAAAAAAATTGTTATAACAATGATCATTTGAAAAATCGACTAAACTCGTAAACGAATAGCACGAACATCACTACGGTTGGTTGATTTGGGCTTGCTTGGGCGATCGTCGCAAACCATTCTTTCTCTCCTTTCGGCGCTAGCAGTGGTTAAGGTGGGACGTGTTTATTTTGTCCTTGTAAATCTTTTGAAATTTTCAATTCTCTATATTAATTTCATTAGTCAAGTAAATCTGATGTAACTTAAAGCAAAAGTGTAACGTTTTTATTTTTTGATTCTAAGTGAACTTAGTTCGTGTTCTGTGTGGTGAATTTTTAAACTCATCGTCCATTTTACTTACAGGTTCGACCCTGCTATTAAAAATAATCTTCAATTACTTTTAACATCGCGGATTTCCTCACATCCCGCAAAATGTAAGTATTCATATTGTATTCCGTTTAGGTTAGATCCACTATTATTTTGTTAAATTTTGTTATATTTAATTACTTTTTCTCGATCGATAACTTTTAACTATTAATCTGCTGAATTCGTCTTTATATATATACTAATAACATGAATTTCGATTAAAAATTTTGTGTGGTTGATCAGTAACGTTTACGCATAGCGCCGTTATTTTTATTTTCACTTACAAATCAGTCTCGACGCTGACACGCCATTTTGTGAACTCGTTATCCATTGATCCGTGGTGGCTTTCCTTTCACGCATGCGTGGCAATATCTGCAGAGTGACGCAGTCCCGCCTAACTTCCTGTGTATTGGATCAATACCATTGGGTTATACTGTTTGAATAGCTTACGTATCGTGATGATTCATGTTTCTCGGTAGGTATAAACGTGATATGAGCGATAAAACCGGTTTCATACACGTGCGTAATTATCATAACACGTGTGAATTATTAATATAACACGTGTTTGCCACAGTTATTTTATAATAATACCAACTGTTACTGTCCTACTGCAGGGCAACGGCCTTTTCTCATACAGAGAAGGCACGAGCATAATTAACACCACGCTTGCTGTTAAATTCGAATAGTCTCATTGATTGGTAGGCTTGCCTGGATACCCACGACCTGAGCACGAGAGGCGAGGTCTTATTAACTGACTCAGCCACCACGACATTTTAAAGCCATAGTTATTGCGTGTGATATAATTTAACTCTGATTAGGCACTTTGGTTAATAATTTAATAATTTGCTCATCAGGTCTAGTAGTTGGAACAATAGCCGTGGTGGCGGCGACAGGAAGTTTGGAAGCAGTAATGGTTCATCCCGATTCAGCAATGGGGGATCAAAGTTCGGCGGTAGTGGAGGTGGTGGTGGCGGCAGATTCGGCGGCTCCGGTGGTGGATTTGGCGGTGGTGGCAAGAAAGACTTCACTGGAGGTCAAAACATGCGCCGACCAAATTGGGATTCAATGTCTCTGCAACCATTCAACAAAGATTTCTATAACCCACACCCAACAGTCCTGAACCGATCACCCTACGAAATTGAGGAGTTCAGAAGCAAACATGAGATCACTGTCAGTGGAGTAGAGGTCCCTAGTTCTATTCAAAATTTTGATGAAGCCAACTTCCCCGACTACGTTAATCAGAGCATCACCAATATGGGCTACAAAGATCCAACCCCCATCCAAGCACAGGGCTGGCCAATTGCTATGTCTGGAAAGAATTTAGTTGGTATTGCCCAAACAGGATCAGGAAAGACTCTTGCTTACATTCTACCAGCTATTGTGCATATCAATAACCAGCCTCCTATTAGGCGTGGGGATGGCCCTATTGCTTTGGTGCTGGCACCAACTAGAGAATTGGCGCAACAGATTCAGCAAGTTGCTTCTGATTTCGGTAACTCTGCTTATGTCCGCAACACATGTGTATTTGGTGGTGCACCCAAGAGGGAACAAGGCCGTGACCTAGAGCGTGGAGTAGAAATTGTTATCGCAACACCTGGACGATTGATTGACTTCTTAGAAAAGGGCACCACCAATTTACAAAGATGCACATATTTAGTCTTGGATGAAGCTGACCGAATGTTGGATATGGGCTTTGAACCACAAATTAGAAAAATCATTGAACAGATTCGCCCTGATCGACAGACTTTGATGTGGTCAGCAACATGGCCAAAAGAAGTAAGAAAACTAGCCGAAGATTACCTGGGAGACTACTCACAAATTAATGTTGGGTCACTACAGTTATCAGCTAATCACAACATCTTGCAAATTATAGATGTCTGCCAGGAACATGAGAAAGAAAACAAGTACGTATTAACCAGCCTCTACATCAGTAATTATTTACTTATAAGTTGACAATGATGAATTGATGTAAGAATGATAGTATTTTGATTAAAATAAAATATTTTCCTCTAAGAAGATCTGACCAGAATATATTATATTATGATTAATCAAGAATAATTTATTTTCTATGTTTATTAATATAGATTTTTCTTTGCAGATTAAATGTACTTTTACAAGAAATAGGCCAGAATCAAGAACCTGGTGCCAAAACAATTATCTTTGTAGAAACTAAGAGGAAAGTAGAAAATATAACTAGGAATATAAGGCGATATGGATGGCCTGCAGTATGCATGCATGGTGACAAAACTCAGCAAGAGAGAGATGAAACATTATATCAATTTAAGCAAGGCCGTGCCAGTATACTTGTTGCAACTGATGTTGCAGCCCGAGGACTTGGTAAATATTCTAGTTTTAGTTTTTCTACAGGGTTTGTAGAAAACTTTATATTTGAAATACATTGTGGATGCTTACTTGTGAAACTGATTGTACCTATATATTTAATATAACTTGCATTTGTTTATACTTTCAGAGGCACTGGCGGAAAGTTATTGTGTTCTATCCGATTACTGCCTGAATTTACTGGGCAAGTCACTACTGCACTGGATTTGTAGATGATGCTTTAGTCTGAAGCAGTAGAATGCAATAACTCGTCACTATAATGGTGCCTCATAGGTGCCTTTCACTGTGATGGGACCCGAGGCCGGAAAGCTTGATGGTATGTCCGTCTCTATACGGACGGATACACTTGAGAGTGTGGAAAACCTGGTGATGCACAAATATATAACAATCAGATTACCGAGAAAAGAAATTCTCCGATGTGCATTGTTGAAAAACTTGACCACAGTTGACTTCTATCGGCAGAAGGTCAAGGGTTTTCTATTTCGGCCAAATGGAGTTTTGGATGGGGCTCAATATTACAATGATATTACAAACTGAAATAAATTAACATCTACGCCCTTAATAAGACTCCAGGGTTCTGAGTGAGAGGCAAATATTGAATTGTGTTTGGTACAATCTGTGTAACTCATTCATGTAAGTAATACACGGCTATGAGTTACCATAACATTACACAGATTTTTTTTGAAGGTTAACTTGCTCAACTAGTAGATTTCTTTGTTTTGTTATCAAATTACTGTTCTTGGCTTTTATTTTCCTTTTGTCTTACAAATGTCGTAACAATGCAATAATATTTATATTTTTTACAGATGTGGATGGAATTAAATACGTTATTAACTTTGATTATCCTAATTCATCTGAGGATTACATTCACCGAATTGGAAGAACAGGGCGTTCTAAATCAAAAGGCACATCATATGCCTTCTTTACTCCTTCAAACTCACGTCAAGCCAAAGACCTAGTGTCTGTACTACAAGAAGCCAATCAGGTCAGTAGGATCAAATATTTTTTTTATTTCCTCATACCTTTGGCATGGGTACGCTTCTACATAGCGTAACATGAATGCGCGTATGAGGTACATTAATGACAGCTATATGCCTTCGGTGTCCACACAATGTTGTCTGGATCCCATCCTCAGATGTTGTTACAAAGACAAACCAAACATGATAAAATTTAGTTATTTACTATCTATTATTATTTACCAAAGTTTAACCAATAATGTTTTTTCAGGTGATAAACCCTCAACTCCAGACCATGGCCGACCGCTGCGGCGGTGGCGGCGGAGGCTGGAACAGAAGCAGATACGGAGGCGGCCGCGGAGGTGGTGGCGGCTCGTTCAAACGCGGAAGCAACTTCGGAAGGGGCAGTGGTGGCGGTAGCAACGGTGGGCCTGGCCACAAGAGGTTCAACGATTATTAATCTTAAAAGTACAAATTAATTAATTAGTAGCAAATCCTCATCCGTGTACTTGTGTGAAGTTTAGTATTAAGGCGTGTAGAATGGTTGATATTGCAGTTTGTGGTAACTTGACAGGCTAGATTAATTAATTGAATTTTGTCAGCATACTACTAGCATCTTTAACATCTCTGAATGTACTAAGTATATTTTGTTTACACTGTGATATTTTATTTAACTGTGATTCTGCAGAGGATTAGCTAATTTATAGTGCTACTAAGACAGTACCTACATACAGTATTTGTCTTGTGGAGGACTTGCTCTCAACTATTTATTTAATTTAAATAATAATTTCATGAAAATCTCAATGTGAGATAATTTCATCACTTGTGCTCGTCATTCCAAGCCCCCTTTCCGATAACATGTAATAATAATCAATAAATATAATAATTAAGAACTTTTGTCCTTTTATTACTGTGTCCTACGTATGTACCTATTCAGAAACTGCACATGTGTGCCACACACACACACACATTGCCTATTCATCTGGACCGAGGGCCCATGTTTAGGGTTCCGTACCCAAAGGGTAGAATCTACCCGTCGGTCTGTCTGTCACCAGGCTGTATAGTTCTCGCCAAACTTCTTGGCCGCCTTGAAGTTGGCTACAATGGCTGCGCAGTAGAAAATCTCTTATAAAAACAGCACCGTTTCGTGCCTCGCGCATCCGGTAAACCAACTTCAGGGCGGCCAAGAAGTTTGGCGAGGACTACAATGGCTCCGCCGCAGGTGTGGCTGACTCTGGCTTGGCCACCATCTGGAATTTTAATTTTGATAACACAAATATTTAGTCGGTAATTAGTCGTCAAATATTAGATTTAGTCGGTCACTGGTTCAAAAGTTAATTCAGTTGTTAGGTGGCCGATCTGGAGAGACTCTCCCCAGCTTGGAGACTTTTTTTAAAAAAGTGGCAACACTCCAGTGACTCACACATAGTTAAAAAAGTGGTTAAATTTTTCTGTTCTAAGTGCGCTATCTACCTTTTTTTAGTTCATCTGAGGGAACTAAAAAAAGGTAGATAGCGCACTTAGAACAGAAAAATGTAACCACTTTTTTAACTATGTGTGAGTCACTGGAGTGTTGCCACTTTTTTAAAAAAAGTCTCAAATTATTTAAATGGGATTAAATATTATTTTCATAATTATAAGTACTTTATATGCAAATGTGAAAGGAAATCTGTATGTTTGTTGGTTTGTTTTTAATAAACGCGTGCAGTCGCCCCTGTCGTTGACATGTGTCGCTCGTGTGTAAGAACACCGAGCAGTTCAGAACAAGTTTTTTTACTTAAGAATACAACAAAGGTTATGTGAAACATGTTTATTACAAAAACACCATTCCATGGAATTAAAAATATTCTTTTTCAGATGAAATGGAAAGTATAAGTATTTGAGTAAGTACAAAATACAGCATTAACTTATGACAGAATACTAACAAACTTAGTTAACTTTAAAAAAGATTGAAACAAGGTGACCTATTTCTGTCGTGCAGTCGGAGGCATCTACTTCAAGATCGTTTTTGATGAATTTAAGAAAGATGCCTCCGACTGCATGTCGTAAATAGGTTGTACTTTTTGTGTATTTTTAACAATCGAAATCATTATTTTTTAACCACACTAGACGATGATGGCTGCCATTGTGGTTCATTTCGGCTCAGTCTTATAGCATAACCTAAAACCATAATATTTGATAGCAAAATAGAAGGTAGGTACTCATGAATTTAAAGAAAAATAAATTAGCGAAGAACTAAATATTTACCTTGACTTTGGTTTATGTATCATACATAAAATCATGTGATTTAAATAGAAAATAAACATTAATTAGATCAACTCTGCTTAATTATTTTTCTTTGGCTTTGCCTACAATTTAATTACCTGAGGGAACTAAAAAAAGGTAGATAGCGCACTTAGAACAGAAAAATGTAACCACTTTTTTAACTATGTGTGAGTCACTGGAGTGTTGCCACTTTTTTAAAAAAAGTCTCAAATTATTTAAATGGGATTAAATATTATTTTCATAATTATAAGTACTTTATATGCAAATGTGAAAGGAAATCTGTATGTTTGTTGGTTTGTTTTTAATAAACGCGTGCAGTCGCCCCTGTCGTTGACATGTGTCGCTCGTGTGTAAGAACACCGAGCAGTTCAGAACAAGTTTTTTTACTTAAGAATACAACAAAGGTTATGTGAAACATGTTTATTACAAAAACACCATTCCATGGAATTAAAAATATTCTTTTTCAGATGAAATGGAAAGTATAAGTATTTGAGTAAGTACAAAATACAGCATTAACTTATGACAGAATACTAACAAACTTAGTTAACTTTAAAAAAGATTGAAACAAGGTGACCTATTTCTGTCGTGCAGTCGGAGGCATCTACTTCAAGATCGTTTTTGATGAATTTAAGAAAGATGCCTCCGACTGCATGTCGTAAATAGGTTGTACTTTTTGTGTATTTTTAACAATCGAAATCATTATTTTTTAACCACACTAGACGATGATGGCTGCCATTGTGGTTCATTTCGGCTCAGTCTTATAGCATAACCTAAAACCATAATATTTGATAGCAAAATAGAAGGTAGGTACTCATGAATTTAAAGAAAAATAAATTAGCGAAGAACTAAATATTTACCTTGACTTTGGTTTATGTATCATACATAAAATCATGTGATTTAAATAGAAAATAAACATTAATTAGATCAACTCTACTTAATTATTTTTCTTTGGCTTTGCCTACAATTTAATTACCCATATTTTGGGTAATTAGAAATAAGAATTACTGGCAACTCTCTCCCAATATGTCAATTTCGGGAAAATAACATTATCTGTTCCGAATAACCTCAAAACTATGTTGGAAAATCAAAAAACAAATAGTTTTGTGTGTAATTATGTGTGAAACGATACTCCTAAAGACATTTTGTTTACTATAGTGTTGATTTTGCACCACTTGACAACACAGGACGACATTTTTAGGCAAAGTTATTGCACGACGGTCCGTGAGATACTAACAAAAATCAGCTTCGTTTTATTGCTTGTGTGTGCGTGAGCGCGTGTGTTTACTTAAGCGGCTTAGTTTTGTTGGCTTCACCTAAACTATAGGCCGTGCGCTATCTACCTTTTTTTAGTTCATCTGAGGCTTGGCCAAATTTATATCTCAAAAACTAGGGCACCTAGCGAAGATCTGTTTTCTCCCAGATTTAGTCGGTAATTAGTCGAAATTAGTCGCCAAATATCAGAATTAGTCGATCACTGGTTCAAAAGTTAGAAGGTTTTATAGGTGGCCGATCTGGAGAGACTGACCCCAGCTTGGCCACATTTATATCTCAAAAACTAGGGCACCTAACGAAGATCTGTTTTCTCATAGATTTAGTCGCTAATTAGTCGAAATTAGTCGCCAAGTCACAGATTTAGTCGGTGTGTAATTAAAAAGATATTAAAGTAATAAATTTCTCCATACATTGGTACAAGCAAGTACAAAATACTATAAGTAGTTTCTAGACAATACATGATGTCTTAAGGTGGAATGTTTGTTTCAAAATATAAACCTAAATATAAAGTTATTCTATGTTATTTTATACCAAAAAAGGAAAGCAGTATGTATTACCTAGAAACAGATCTACAATAAATATAATGTAATTATTTATCGAACATAATGTGGCAGTCGCTGGCAAATAGATCACTGCGCTCCAGCGATTAAAATTAATACTGTAATTAAAATGTCTACTGTGATTAAAATTTGATTTTTTAGGTACCTAGTACCTACATGTATGATTAAGTCCTCGTTTTTTTCGTTTCGCGGCGCGTCGTGCGTGGCGGCTCGCACCAAAATTCAAACATAGAATATTCTCAAGGGCGTCGCCAAGGGGGGGCAGGGGGGGGGGGGGCAGCTGCCCCCCCTAGGGATTATAAAAAGTTGCCAAATGTAAAGCATCAATCATTCCCGTACGTCGCGAATGAATATATATAAACCAAACCTAACAGATCGAACCGTTGTTGATATCCTAAAATAGGCAAAAACCTTCTTTCCCGACACGGAAAAGCGATGAAAATTTTGATCGCTCTTCCGTGCACAACGTGTACGGTAGAGTTGCGTAGCATTACACGTTGGACTCTGAATAGTGCTCGGCAAACTTCTGGGCCGCCCTGAAGTTGGCTTTCCGATGCGCAAGGCACGGATCAGTACTGTTTTTGTATGATTTACTACTGCGCAGACATTGCAGCCAACTTCGGGACGGCCAAGAAGTTTGGCGAGAACTATACCGATATTATTACAATCGCTGTAGATGAAAGGCTCGTACTACAAGTGAAAAGCTTCATGTGCTCTCGACTTTACCTACAATTCATACTTTTCTCATTCTCCATATCAACTTGCCCCCCCTGGGCCATCGGCTTGCGACGCCCTTGAATATTCTATGGCGTTATATGAGTTTTTTCACGAAGAGGACAATTTTACAAGCGTTTGATGCAGGCCGCGGACGCTGCGGACGAGCTTTAGGTATTTTTATCAATTTACTGTTAGTTCAATAATTTTTAAGTAATAAATAATTTTATATTTCGACAACAGAATTTTTATTATTCTTACCATAATTAGAGCCAATGGTGTCATATTAGGTACCTATCTACGTAGGTCCTATCTATTTAAGATTATTAGGTATGTATTTTTAACCGACTTCAAAAAAAGGAGGAGGTTCTCAATTCATCGTAATCTTCTTTTTTTATGTGTGTTACCCGATTTCTCAAAGACGCCTGGAACGATTTGGGAAATTCTTTTTTTGTTTGAAAGATCATGAAACTGATACTCTTGTATCAGATAAATGATCCGTTCAAATAATCTTTGAAATGTGGATTATGAGCAAAATAATATACATAATTTTGTGCTGAGGAGAGTTGGTTGAACAAGAACATAATATAATTGTAAACAATTCCAGAGAATGTTAATAACAAATCCAGGGGCGGCTTTACCTATAGTGCAGGGTGTGCGTAGCACACGGGCGCAGTGCCCTAGGGGGCGCCAAGCGGCACTCGCGCGCCCTCCTGCCGCGGCACTTTCAATGACCCACGTAAAAAGAGCTCCGGTTTGCTTACATTTTGTATGGCATCTGGAGCTCTTCTTATATATATCGAATTACAGCAAAGCAAGGCGCGCCACGAGCGGCTTTTAAAATAGTAATTTTTATTTCAACATGAAATAAACCTAAAACATATAATTACAGATTATATTGGGTTTGTTGGTAGTGAGTAAGCACATCGCCACCAAAGGCGCGTGCCGGCACCTGTTTTGATTCGTTTGAAAACACGCCGACAACTAGGTACGATTTCCACCAAACGGGCCGCGGTGGGGCGCGCCGGAGCCCATTTCACACTGTGCTAAAGGAAATTGAGGCTTCTATACAATAGTTAAATTTCATGTTTCTAAGGTATTTACACTGCTTGGAACTCGGTTAGAACCGCGCGTATGCCGCGTCAGCCGATCGGCTACTCTCGTACGTGGACGGCGGCACTCAGCTGTCATCGTGTCCGGTCGGTTCCGGTCGGCTAAAACCGCGCGCGCTCCTGGTTTGTCGCCGGCCAGCATGTTGAATCATTCACGTTATGCTTTGAACTGTAGACTGACGTGATTTATTTATTTGTTTATTGTTTTTCGTGCAAAATGAGTAAGGATACAGATGAAAAGCTTACCTAACTGTTTATTTGAAAAAACTTTCGGCGACGCGAAAGCATCACAGACACACACATCAAAGCGTGTGACGTACTTGTGGCACGTGCCACACTTTGTGTTCTACCGCGACACGTAATTTTGCGAAGTAAGCCTTGACGCAATGGATTAAGTATTATATTTGAGTAAACATGTAAATAAGAAGTAAATCGTCTTTTCTGGATTAAATTATACCTATTAAGTAAGATTTGTTATTAGCTGCCACAAATGTTGAGATTTACACCGGGGTCAGAGCTTATAAATAACCAAAATTGTATTATGTTATTCTTGTCACTCCTTCCTACCTTAAAATACATCGATACCCGTTTTTAACCGTGTAACTACAGTGGGCCTCGCATTAAGTTTCCCAAATCTGTCAAATGTTCCCAATTGATATTGAACTCTGTACGTATGACATGAGGTCGTAATTAGGGTTCTATCAGACAGAGCGCGGTCACACGGTCAAGCGTTCAAGAGGTCAGTTTTGCGTTCGAGCGTGCAGTTGCTCACGAACCTCGCGCTGTTGGACGGTCTACGCGGTACCTATAAATTGTCACCATGTTTTCTGACGATAGTTCTACTCTTGTGGTAATGTGTTGTTATTTGTACCTATTCCATTTTGACCGCGCGGTTACTAGAGGGCGCTAGGGTACTGATCGCACACGGGCGCTACATAGGCTAGAGACGCCTCTGAACAAATCGGTGCATATCTCGCCATTATAGTAATATTTATTTGAACCTTTGAACAATGGCAGGTGCCCATACATTGTTTTAGCTGAGATTAAATTCGAAAGACTTTAAATGAAAAATATCTGGTTTAACTCAGGTTGATGTTCTGAATTAGTTGGTGCAAGAATTTTTGTTCGAGAATGTAGAGATTAATACTATTCAGTCATAAACTTTTGTAGTTTATGTCTGGGTAACTTTTAATAATTTATTTATTATTATTATTATTTATTATATGCTTTATTGTACACCTTAAAATACAATTATAAAAAGAAACTTATAATTAATACAAATACAATGGGCGGCCTTAACGCATTCCGCGATCTCTTCCAGGCAACCTGGTATGGACAGTAATTGTCTGGACATGAAGTGGGGTTGTCATTCAATTTCGTGGAAGTAAAAGGGGAATATCGCAGTAGTATTTCTAAAGAAATCATGCCAACGTAACCAGCGTTTTTCGACTGATTATTTTTGTAGATGGTGTTAGCAGCGACTTGCAAATAAAAGGGTTCGTGAATATTTTTTCTTTAAATATAGTGACGATTTGTTTTATAGTATTTATTTGCACGTTTTTACAGTTTCATTGCACCAAAATGTGTTACAACACAAAGAACAATAGCGAAATTTTAGCTGACTTAAATTTGAGCGTCTGAAAGTGAGTTATATACGAAAGACATTCTATTAATTGTCTATGTTTTTTAAAGTATAATTAGGCCTGGTCCAAAATAGATTAAAAACAAACATAATAAATAAAAAGTTAGAGTCTGGCCAACGAAAGTGTGATCTGAAAAACGCGGCAAATTCAAAAAATCCTAATGTGGTATCACCAACTATACCTCTAGTTAAAAGTTTTGATACTTGTATTATTTGTATTTATTATAATTTATTTTTTGATTTACTGGCTCCGTTTGGTGAAGTGTGACGGAGCCGTGACTGTCATGGATGTGAGTTAAAAAAGAGTGTGTAGATTTATTTATTAGTATGTACATAATATTAACCCACTTAACATTAAATTTATTAATTACTTAATCATCATACTCAAAATCATAGTCCAAAAATTCAACCTCTAAGTATTCATCTGTATCTGAATCATCATCAACACTTATATAATTTTTTCCAATACTTCTTCTGTTATGTGATCTCTTTGTTTATATTTATTTGCCACATTTATTACATGATCCGTCAATTTTTTCAGTCTTCTGCAGTTATTCGGCCAAATGAGGAACATTGAAACATAAACATAAGAAAAGGTACCATCATATCGTAAATATATAACAATCAGCCAACATGGATCAAGATTACCAAGTCATACTAATAATCGCAATCACAGACAATACACAGATTAATAATGTTGCCATACCCCAACTTTGAAAATACCCCAGATCACGCTTTCGTTGGCCAGACTCTATTTGATTTTTTAGTTCATTTCTTTAACGTAGTGTTGCCATTATATATTTTATCTGCTAAGTGACAAGTAGTAACTATATTAAGTAATAATATCATTATTGTATTTAATGCAGTAAATGAGTTAACAATACAGTTTATATCTAAGTGTAGATGTTCCTTGCAGGTAGGTAATAATATTGTAGTGTAGTAGAAATAAATGAATTACTTTCAATTAATGATTGGCAAAAAGACTAGTACCCAAGTCTAAAAAACATATAGCTTGGTGTTGACGACAACCTTTTGATACACGTCAAAGTCACTTAGTTTAAATAAATATACTCTTTCCAAAGAGTATATATACTACACATTTCATGCTAAAATAACTAGGTAAGGGAAATACTAATGCGATATTCCCCTTTTACTTCCATGAAATTGAATAATATTACCTATTAAAAGTTACCCAGACATAACCTACAAAAGTTTATGACTGAATATCTATTATTCTCTACATTCTCGAACCAAAATTCTTGCACAAACTAATTCAGAACAGCACCCTGAGTTAAACCAGATATTTTGCATTTAAAGACTTTTGAATTTAATCTCAGCTAAAACAATGTATGGGCACCTGCCATTGTTCTTTACAAACTCTGATACATCCAAACTTTCACACTTAAACAATCAGCTTTTTTCGTAGTTTATTATACGCATGCTTAATTATCATGATCTATATAATCTTTAGGGGCTCGGTCTTCGTATTAATGAGATTTAGATATATAAATATTATGGTAAACCACTAAATGGACTGCAACAATTGTAGTGATGTCCTGGGAAAAATAAAATGAAGGTTACCCTACTTAGACAGAGAGGGTCTGCCCACAGAGAGTGAGATGGACATACATAGGTTTTGCTTCAAGTAGGTATTCGAAGTGTGGTCTCCATATTTATCTATACCTTCATGGTCTGTCTACGGTCTGTGCCATAGACTAATTTAAATATAGCTGTTATAGAGCTTAAGGGCTTATTACACTACACGGCATTCAGGGCCCTAAATACCGGATCACTAAATTATTCCCAGTCAATAAGGTCGATGTTTTGGGAACCTTTAGATTAAAGGGCTTATTACGCTACACGGTATTCAGGTCCCTAAACTTTAATTCAGGGTAGTGTAATAACTGTTAGGGAGTTAGGGTTCTCAAAATATCGACCTTATTGACTCGGAATGGTGAAGTGACCAGGTATTCAGGGCCCTGAATACCGTGTAGTGTAATAAGCTCTATAGTCAAAGGCGGATCCAGGATTTTTTTCTGGGAGGGGCACAAGGGGCGGACATGCAAAAAAATCAACAATAACTGTCAGAAATAAACTTGAAGTATCATACTTCATGTTTATTTCTACAAGTTCAAGTATGTACAGGAAGGGTTATGTAAGACAAGAGTTTCACTCAAGAGTTTCACTCATGTTCTTTCTGTTCATCATCATCATATCAGTCGAAAGATTTCCACTGCTGGACATAGGCCTCCCCCAAGCGTCGCCACATTGATCGGTCCCGTGCGTCCCGCATCCAGCGGATGCCCGCAACCTTGCCCAGATTTTTGGTCCACCTAGTGGGAGGCCTTCCAACGCAACGTCTTCCGGTTCGCGGTCGCCACTCCAAAACTTTTCTGCCCATCGGCCATCTGTTCTGCGAGCAATGTGCCCTGCCCACTGCCACTTAAGTGTGGCAATTCTTCGGGCTATGTCGGTAACCCTGGTTCTCTTGCAGATCTCTACATTTCTGATTCAATCACGCAAGGACGGTTACCTATCATAAGTTCGAACAACATTTGACCGAATTTAATTTCACCTAAAACTTTTCAACTATTATCGTTTCGTTTTTTTTTACTTCATTGAAGTCACGTCTGCCACTGTCTCAGTTGACCTATTATCAATTCGATTTTTTTCGTTACTCCAACGTTTTACTTGGTCGAAAAACTTTTTACAGAAGTTACACTTAGCCGAAATAACATTTGTCCGAAATATTTATATTTAAACACATATCAAAATAATAAGTGAGAGAGAAACAGTGGGCGAATAAAAATGTTTAAAACAGCGAACTGAAAAAAAAATGTCGACTGAGCCCCGCTCCGCGGGGCTCCTATTTCTGTCTGCAGGGTCTAAAGTAACCTAACAAGAAGGAGATGACGGGAGCTAAGTTCCTAACCTATCCGTGTCGGGGTGCGCTAAATTCCTGAGCTCGCTTCGCTCGCTCTTGGACAAATTCTTTGAAATAATTAATTAATAAAAATGTCTAATATAGGCTATTAATAAATCATAGACAAGACTGCGTGAAGTCGATTTTGCAGCGATTCGTTTTTGTCACTAAATTTTGTAGCACAACATATTGACTTTTATGACACTATTTCAATTTTAAATTGAAAATGCTACCAAGTAACCGACTATATATTTGTGACTAAATAATATTCCCTAACATGTTGTTTCGGTTTGGTGAAAATGAAAAAAGTTCAAAAGAGGCTTCGGCCAAAACCAAAAAGTAATTTTCTAAATCGGCGAAATGTAGTTCGGTAAAATAATACATATACCACATGATACTTCGATGATCTGAAAATATATCAAATAATGAATATAGCAAATAAAAAAAGTTAATTAATAAAATCAAAATACCCGACTGCTTAAAAAGCAAACTAAAAAGACGTAAACAAGAAGAAAATCATGCTGTGCAGTCGGAGGATACATATTTGCGAGCTGGCGGACCAAAACCAGATGTATATAGTTATTTTTTTTTAGAATTAGGTACATTTAAACGTATAAGTATTATATATTTTTGAAATCGCCTTTTAAAATCCTTCATTTTGATACCCCACACGATGGGTTTGGAAGAAAAGAAAATTTTTTTCCCCACAAAATGGCGCCCAAAATCCGCCATTTTTTAATTTTCCTATTTAAATGTAGCCAGTGACACTCGCAGGATTAAGACGTATCGATTGACGTAAGAATCATCAAAATCGGCCAACGCGTTTGGTCTCTAGAACGCCACATAGGAACAAACATACATACATACATACATACATACATAGATACATACATAGACTGATTACCCTCCTTCGGCAGTCGGGTAAAAAGACTTCGGTCAATAGTTTTCGGTAAAATTAAATTCGACCAAAAAATATTCGGAAAAGTGATCGGTTCCTCGCAAGGACACCCCGAGCCTGGCCCTCTCCATTGCCCTTTGGGTGACTGTAAGCTTTCTGATGAGGCCCATTGTGAGCGACCACGTCTCAGAGCCATAAGTTAGTCTTGAGACACTGGTAAGTTGGACGATAAGAAACCGCGCAGCTTCCCGAATGCTGCCCCGCCGAGTAGTTCGACGGTTAATCTCTTTGTCGAGATTGGACCTGCCTAACTGGACCGTTTGTCCCAGGTAGACATGGTCGTCCACGGCCTTTTTTTATTTTTTTATTGGGACAAACCCACCGCACTATTCCCAAACCACTGCAACTCCTGAAAGCCAGAATCAACAGTGGCGACCACCAGAAAAGCGCCGAGACAATGAAGCTCGACGAAGTCCAGGAGAATGAATTTAACTGTCTTGGATCCCGCAACGTCCACGGCTTCTGCTGTGGAGCCACCTATCTTGATAGGAGTGGGTGCGACATGAGCGCTCAATATCACCTTGGTTTGTCCATGTTCATTTTTGGTCCCATTCTTTCGGAAGCTCTACTGAGGTCATCGAGCGTTGTACTGGGGTCTTTCATGACAGCTTTATCATCGGTGAATCGGCCTCTCCATTCTAGAACCTTGAAGACATCCTCCAGTGCAGTGGTGAATAGTTTCTTTCTGTTAATTTATTCATATATTTTAACAACTCTGTAATTTGATTTGCTTCTAAGTATGTACTGTGATGGAATCTCCTCAGTACACAAAATACCGTCTGGGGGGGGGGCACATGCCTCCGTGCCCCCCCCCCTAAATCCGCCCTTGTCTATAGTGTTATAGAGCATAGACTATACACTTAATACAGAGATTATAGAGCTTAGAATCTTAGATATTAAACTCTTTGGTGCTTAGATAAAGTAAGCTTTGGTGTGTGCAGAAAATGACATGCATGCACAGAGAAACTTTGACTCTCTGACTAGTATATAGTTATCTGTGACTCTGACATGAATGTGCGAATGAGAGCCTCAGAGCCGAGAGGAAAGGAGGAAATGTCATTTGCATGCTTGTGATTTTCTTTGTGAAATTCAACAAATATTTTATAATTTTTACGAAAGTGCCGTGTATCCAGTGAAATTATATTATTTTCTAGTGCTCAGAATATTCAAATCGAGCAGGACTCAATCCACTCGACATTGTAGTTTTATTGTTTTGAGATTCTAACCTTAAAATTTCTCGATAAACGACGAGGATAATCAATATTTCGAGTGTATTGTTGAAGGAATATTATATTAAAACGCGAACACAAATTTAAGCATGGCTTTAAATATATTAACGAGACTCCTGAATCGTAGAAGTTTACGTAAACTGTAAGTCCAAACTATCATACTTCATTGCCAATAATATAGATTTATGTATATCACATGCTTATGTTTTAAGGAGCTTCATAATACCAACTATATAATTATTGAATGCTTTTCCAGATTATCACATGGATCCAAACAGTATACTGCAGAGGTAACATCAGTAAATTTAGTGAAAAGCGTCTGTATACCTTATTCAACTGTCAATCATGAGCATATTTTAAGGCAATTCAAGTATAAAACACAAAGTGCTCATCGGTTTTATGCAACTAAACCCGCACAGCAGAATGATATTGATGATTATCGTAATGAACATAATATCACAGTTATTGGCGAAGACATACCAAATCCATATATAGAAATAGAGAAAAGTGATTTTCCAGACTATATCAAAACGTTTTTAAAAAAGCAGGGTTTTGAGAAACCAACAATTATACAGTCACAAGGATGGCCTATTGCTATGAGTGGGCAAAATTTTGTAGGAATTGCACAAACTGGTACTGGTAAAACTCTGGCATATTTGTTACCAGCAGTAGTGCACATCAAGGAGAAAAAGGCCAAAAGAGGACTGGGTCCTATTGTACTTGTACTTGCACCCACTCGAGAACTGGCTCGACAAATAGAGCAGGTGGCAATTGACTTTGAAAAATCACTGGGCATCCGGTGTGCCTGTGTATATGGAGGTGCAAGTCGTGCAGTGCAGGCTGAAAAATTACGACAAGGAGTTGATATACTTATTGGCACTCCAGGGAGATTGAATGATTTTATTGTCAGCAAGACTGTGTCACTAAGCCGATCCACCTATGTCGTGTTAGATGAAGCAGATAGAATGTTAGACATGGGTTTTGAACCACAAATTCGGCAAGCTCTGGAAGGGGTCCCCCTTGAGAGACAAATCCTAATGTTTTCTGCTACATGGCCTAAGGAAGTTAGGCATTTAGCTAAGGATTACCTGGGAGAGTTTGTGCAAGTTAATGTGGGATCAACAGAACTGTCTGCAAATCATAACATAAAGCAAAATGTCCATATTTGTGATATGGACCAGAAAATGGATTTGTAAGCATTGAGTTTTATATTATGATTGTTTATGACTGATCTGACGTTACTCTTAACACTCCTTGCATTTACAGGTTTAAATCTATAATGCAGCAGATATCAGGCGAAGGATTTGGTAAAATGTTAATATTCACGAATACCAAGAGGTTTGTGGATACTCTTGCACTAACACTCAGGAGGAATGGCTGGCCAGCAGATGGGATTCATGGTGACAAATCTCAGTACCAGAGAGACAAGATTATTGGTAAATTCAAAACTGGTGTGACAAATATTTTAGTGGCTACTGATGTAGCTGCTCGAGGTCTTGGTGAGTATTAAAAATCACAATATTTAAGAAAGACATCACGGGAATAAGCTTTTAGTTTTTTTTTGTTGTCATACATGATTTCAAAATGAAGTGAGCAAGGCATGTTACATAAAAAACTCAACGCTTTTGTGTTAATGCCTGTATTAATTTTACTTTAGAAGTAAACTTTTTTTTGTGTGTATTAAATTCATTGTTTGTTTTTTTAGACGTGGATGGTGTGACACATGTGATTAACTATGATTTCCCGAATACTTCCGAAGACTACATCCACAGAATAGGGCGCACCGGTCGCCAAGCAAACAAAGGAGTCTCTCATACCTTACTCACCGAGGATGATGGAAGACAAGCAAAGAATTTAATGGATGTTCTCAAAGAAGCTAATCAGGTACTATGCTATTCTTGACTCTAGATTATTATAACAAAAAGCCTAAAGACACATTGTATACTCAAGGGGCGACAAAGGTTGATATAGTACCATCAGTCATCACTGATTTGAAATCAAATAGTACAATATTTTACTTGTTTTAACACTTTATATTGGCATTTTTAACTGCCTCGGTTGTCTCACGGGGCCACAGATCCGACTGTAGAGCGTGAGGTCCCGGGTTCGACTCCTAGGTCGGGCAAAGTATAAGTATATTGGGTTTTCCATTAGGAATTTCTTAGTAGCAGCCCTGAGTTTGAAAATTGGCAGTGTGACACTCCTGTGCCTCGGGAAGTATGTTAAGGCGCCGATTCCCTTGAGTAGCTGATTTTAAAATGAGAATCACGTCTAAACGGCTAGTCGTAATTTTTTGGAAAAAATGTATGTATCTAATGTACCATTTTCTTAATAATTTGATCTAAGAAAATTTTGAGATTTATCCGTATAACATAGTGTAATTAATTTGTAAAGTTATGTCTAAAACGGACAAAAACACGACAATCGCGCCAAAACCGCTGGGTCTATTTTAATGAAATTGACACCATCTCAAAGACAATTTAATTATCTATATTTTGATTTGAGCCTTTTTTTTTTTAAGTCACAGAATAATAAGGAAAGTACAAAAAACTACTAAATTTTGGGTCGCGCGGGTTTCACACGAGTGCACGTTTTGTTCCCTCAAGTTCGTAGGCGTTAGTCGTCGTCTTAAGTCGATGGTACTACCCCTGATCTCTCTCCGGTCATGTCGCATTGCAGTGCACTTGTGTTTGCGCACACACTTATCCCCTATAATATCTCCCGTGCCGATGGCTAGTCTCCACTAAGAAAGGCCGCCGTGCCCGAAATTTGGTTTGGAGGACTATTATTATTGGGTTTTGCATGCAAAGTCATTTGCGGCCAAAAGTCGGTATCTTTTTGACAACAGAAAACTTAGGACAATGATGCATATTTTTATTAATAAATGTATTATGTTGTGACAGGAAATACCAACAGAGTTAGAACAATTGGCTCGGTCCTACAACACGTCAAAAATAAATGAAAGGCAGTCAAAATGGAAGCCAAGACAGAACAACTACCAGTTTAATCGAAGCAACTACCAATCGAATCCCAACAAGAGGTTCAATAGGTACGATCGATCAAGAAGTTTTAAGAGTAACAGATACGACGATGAATTATATTAGTACAAATTGATATTGTAGTCTTATGTAGTACTGTATATTATTGGAACCTGTGTTATAGTACGTAGTGAAATATAATTTAATGTTATTGCGAGTTTTGACTTTTATTTTAATTTATCTTGTGTATTTTACTGTAACACAATGCATTGTTTTTTCTCTCGACTTGAGGCAAATTTTGGTGCTCACTGCTCATATCTTACATACTATTATTTTGTTCAGTTTATACTACACCATAATTGTATACCTTATTTAGCATGGTATGAGATGTAAGCAAAGCTTACATACTTATTCCATGACATTAACTCAAAAATGCAACAACACTGTCCCAACATTGTCCCGAGCCGCCTTTATGTTTAAGTCTACCTGTACCTACTTAAAAATTTGGTGGTGTAATGATCAGTAATGATAGCCGTTAGGCCCTTAGCAGGCCTTTGTTAAAAGTTTCTAGTGCTCATAGAATGCGATCTCTGGACTATGGAGGTGGTTGCTTCAACTTTTTTTACCCACAAGGAGTCCGAATACCTACTTAGGCCGTTTATTCACGACGCGACATACGACTCCGCAAAATGTGGTATGGACCGTTTGTTCATTGCACGACACCGCATCACGATTTTCATACGGGTTTTCGGCTATGTTGTCGATGCCGCTATGTCGCACAGTGGATCGAAAAACGTGTTGTACTTCGTAGCACGATCATAAACGCTTTCATTATAACTTTAGATGGTACTAAAATCCTTTTAATTTGTGTTATTTTATACCTCTCAATTCCTTACCAGCACGACCACGCTAAAATTCCAGCTGGCGTAGAAGTGATGAAACGGGAGCATGCCTAAAAATTTGTACTCATTATGTACTCCTATTTCATTACTGGTCGTAAATTGTTAGAAAAGCACAAAAACATTTTCTGCCACATTTAACGCCATCTAGTGTCAAGTATACAAATCACATACCCACAGGCAATTTTTTTTATGGTTTTTTTTTCTATTTACGATAATTTACCAGTATACAAATAAACACATAACTTCTATCTATAGCATATATTAGTTAAAACAAGATAAGGATTTAAAAAAAATAAACGCACTCGATCTCGTTATACGAAGTATGTCAAAAAATCATAAATAAATAGTTTGCAAGGATAGTGTTCAAGGATATTACAGTTAGTCTTGCAGTTCCGGAGATTTATGCATTTTTTATATCAGCTCCATACATGTTTTTAGCAAAAAAAAAAAAACTTGCCTTTTTGCCTACCAGATTGCATCCTATGAAATATATAGGTAAGCATGATATTGGCTATTAGAAGCCATTTCAAACAAAAAAACCGACACTTTTAAATTTAAGTTCCTATGGCTTCTAGTGCAGGGGGGTGACCACAAGCTCTTAAAGTAAGGTTATTTGGAGCGTGTGTAAGGGACAGATGTATATGCCTTGTGTACATCTCTCACTTACGCGATCTCAAAATAACCTTATTCGAAGGACTTATGGTCACCCCCGCCCCCTGTTCTTCGATCCACTGTGTGTCGTCGCGGTTTTTTTGCGGTGACGATTTAGCGGCTGTAAAAAACCGGTATGACCTTCTTGACGACACGACACACCGCACCGCACGGCTCACGCGTGGATCGTCACTCACGCGCAAGTGCACTGCAGAATCGTGTCTAGGGAATAAACGAACGGACGAGTGGACGACAGACTGTATGCAGTGTATCGTGTGTTCAAAATCGTGACCGCAAATCGTTTCGTGCGGTGCGGTGCCTCGTGAACAAACGACCTTACTGTTCCCATGGATACAGGTTGACATTAAACAGCGTCTTGGATACTGCAAGGAACTAAGCAATCGAAAAAAATTGTGAATAAATCAACATACGTAATCATGGTGTATGAAATACCAAAGAAACCAGCCAAAGCTTCTTTCAAGATGCTGGCATTACCTGATCTTGATACCAGAACCGTTTTAAACGTAGTGGAGGAAAACTTTAAAAAACTTGGCTTGGTGAGGCATCATTTCTCTTAGGCGTGTGAAAGTGTAGCTATATAATTAACAGTTAAAGATTCGTATTGCTTAGATGAAGCAAGCAATTTTTTTCAGAAAGCCTACGCCATCCGTATGATATACATCGGCGAGCACACGTTGCGTAAAGAAGAAATTATTAAACATTTCTCCGAGACTATCAATATTGTGAACTCTTGTTATTGTGAGATTAATGTGTATGGTCTGCTGCTCGTGTATGACAGTTATTTTGTTCACGTAATTGAGGTTAGTACTTCTTCTCTTCATTTTTGTTTTGACCAAAATTAAGCCACGTAAACAGCGATACGATTGTCGCTATTATAAGATGTGGAGATTTTCCAAACTATCTTTAAATAGTAAGAAACAAAGTCGCTTCTCCGCTTACTTCGTTTAGACCACGAAGTAAGCGGAGAAGCGACTTTGTTTTATAGATACTATTTAGAGATAGATTGGGAAATGTTTTTTTTTTTAAATGCATGTAGGCTCGCGCTTGACCACTATCTTACCTGATGGTAAGCGATAAGTTAAGTTTGATATAGTTTTTACCTAGGTACTAATAGAGATAGCGATAAATAATATGTAGGTAAAGTTTTTGTGTGTACCTATCTATACAATTGTCCTGTGTGAAGTGCGAAAGCCGGGGCGGGTTGCTGGAATGTAGGTAGGTATCTACTTAATAATAAGCTAGGGCTTACTACCTAGTAAATTGTTGTTGAATCAAATCAAAGTCAATTTTATAAGGCTGGCGAAGTCCCACGAAGATATCTATGAACCTATATACCTTCGTGGGATTTCGCCATATTCGTGAGACTAAGTAACTACCTACTTAATTACAAAACTGCAATGTTAGGTAATAGAATTTCTTTGCTGATCGTACCTACTTTATTATGGCACTGTCTTCGTATATTCTGTAATTTCCCCTTTCAAAACTTTTAGGGCTCCGAGGACACTATCCATAGACACATAAGGTTTATATTAAGACGCGAACAAGAATGGATAGCTGAAATGGATAAACTAGACCAAGAAGCAATGGAGGAGAGCGAAGGGCTGACCGTGCTACTGGCCGACGATACGGAACCAAAACCAGAGAGGCAAATGTTCAAGCGATTGAAATTTGTAATGACCTATCATTCCATTTGCACGGTAAAAAATCGTTACGTTTATGTATTTATCCTTAGATAAAGGACCTATATTTATCATATTTAGTCCCGATTTTTCAATAGTCTGTTAACTAAGGAATAAAAATGGCCGTTTAACTATTGATGATTAAAAAGGGGAAGATACGTTACGCGCTAACATCGCGATCAAAAAACCTGGGCTCGGCGCACCAGTTATCGGCAACCTACAGTTACCGATAGACAAGGACAGAGATAGGAGACGGCGCTGTAGTGCGAGCGAAATGGCCTGAGTGCCCGCTACGGGCATTCACTTAGTCTAGTAGGACCAAGCGCTGTGTTCAGTACCGTATCTTCCCCTTTTTAATACATCAATGCGTTTGACATATTTTCTATACAAAAACTGTGAAACCGCCGTTTTTATTCCTCAGTTAAAAGTTATCAGACTATTGAAAAATCGGGCCTTCTTGAACTTCTGGCAGTATAGTTACTGATGATACGCTGGCGGTCTAAGATACCGATAGCTAATGCCCGACAAACTGCCAAACTTAGTATCTAAAGGGTCTTTCAACAAGGACGGGTCGATGTTAAAATTTAATAAAACAAGATGTGTGTGAGATATTAACGAAATTTATTTTTTATTTAAAAGGCCCATTTATGCCATTATGGATGGAATATGACATCGTTCAAATGTCCGCCGCGGCTTCGTATGGTGGCACGAATCCGAGAGGTCCAATTTTTAATGACTCTGCTGCATAGATCCGGCTGAATCCGAGCGATGGCCTGCGTTATGTTGGCTTTCAGGGCAACAGTCGAATGTGGTTTATTGGCATAGACCTGCGACTTCAGAAAACCCCACAAGAAAAAGTCTAGCGGAACTCTAACTCTACCCTCAAACCGTTCATGCAGAATGTCGATTGTGTCGTTCGCTGTGTGGCAAGTAGCGCCATCTTGCTGGAACCACATGTCGTTCAATTTAAAAAAAATTGTTTATCATTGATCTGTAGCGCTCGCTCGATCTATGCAGCAGAGTCATTAAAAATTGGACCTCTCGGATTCGTGCCACCATACGAAGCCGCGGCGGACATTTGAACGATGTCATATTCCAAAAATGTAACTCATTAGGTATATCTTCTAAACCACGACCCGACTAAATCTGTGACTTGGCGAAAAATTGCGACTAATTAGCGACTAAATTTGGGAGAAAACAGATATGCGCTAGGTGCCTAGTTTATGAGATATAAATGTGGGGGATGCTGGGGAGATGCTCCCCAGATATAAACCCTTATAACTTTTGAACCGGTGACCGACTAATTCCGATATTTGCCGTCTAATTTCGTTTAATTAGTGAAAATTTTTTGTGTTATCAAAATTAAAATCCTTGAGGGTGGCTATGCCAGTGTCAGTCACACAGAACTGGCGTAGGTTCGTCTAGTTAGTGTGCTATCTCCGTTTAAATTATTCTAAATATTTTCCAACATAAGTGTTTTTTCTTGTTCAGCGCCATTTCAAAAATTGGCGTGCAGTAACAGCAAGGCCTCCGTCGCTTATTGGCAAGTTGGACTTGTACGGACCACTGGAGGAACATATGGAGCAACTTCGAATCTTCCTTGATAAGATGATAAAAATCATGGGATACGCGAAAGAAGAAAATGTAAGTTTTTTGACTGTTGCGATGTATGATATATGTAATAATGATATAGATCCATAAGAAAAAGCACTAACCAAAAATAAAATTGGTTGAAAGTAGCCACAGATTGGGTTCTAGACATCATGGGCGACGCAGTAGGTTCACAAGGACATGGACCCTACCTCTTTTATTTATCTACCTATTAGGCTCAGATTGCTATAGGTACTCCGTGAAAAATGGAAAAACGGAGGGACGCCTGCTGTGCTGCTGCTGCTTGTAACAAGCCGCAGGCTTATTACGTATCTTTTGCAAGAGCAAAACGATAACAATCCAATGCTTTATGGCATAAATGTTGAAATTACCTGCAGTGTAGGTATGACAAACGTTTGCTAATCGCTCGCTGTTTGTCAAATGCACTTATTTATAAAAACAACCGCCAACAACTCTAAAACTTTTGTATAGAAGAGCAATTATTGCACAAAAATCGCTATCGTTTTGCTCTTGCAAAAGATACGTAATAAGCCTGCCGTTCTTCTTCTTTTCGTGTCGATAAACTCAAATTTTGACTGACCAGTATGTAGCCACCTGGACCGCTCTGTCATTTGCCACGTTCAGGTCTTGAAAGGTGCAGGTGGCTGGGCACGAGTGCAGACAAGGAAGTGAGGCATATACTGCGACGGGGCTCCACACTGGCACTGTGTTTGAGATGGGTCTATGAGACTCCATTTGGCCAGATTTTTTCTCCAGCGACCTACCTGTACCCGCAATCGGTTTAGGGATTTCCAGATTGGCCACTGCAGTTCTTGTCCAGGGGGCAGAGGCTCTGCCGGAGTGATGGCCAACAAGCCGTAGAACAAAATAAATCCCTCGATTAAAAAAACCTATACCTAGTATGGAAAATTAGGTTTTTTTATTTGATTTAGGTATGTATGAAATTAGATTTAAGGCATATAAGGGGTATTTGATTCAGATAGAAGGCAGGCCGATTCAGCAAGAAGGGACTTTTTACAGACTTGCGTTTGACGTTTTTGCCATCATGATTTAATCTCTTTCCATTCAAGGTTGCCTGGAAGAGATTCGCAGGACGCGATAAAACCGCCTGTTGTATGCTTGTTTTAACTTTAAGGTTTCTTTTTGTATTGTTTTATCTTGGTGTACAATAAAGTATATTTAAATAAATATTTCGGTGCAAGAAAGATTCTGCCACAATGATTCTGAAACCGTGTTTGTACTTTATTAGGGTTCCGTACCCAAAGGGTAAAAACGGGACCCTATTACTAAGACTTCGCGATCCGTCTGTCTGTCTGTTCGTCTGTCTCCAGGCTGTATCTCATGAACCGTGATAGGTAGACAGTTGAAATTTTCACAGATGATGTATTTCTGTTGCCGCTATAACAACAAATACTAAAAACAGTATAAAGTAAATATTAAAGGGGGGCTCCCATACAACAAACGTGATATTTTTGCCGTTTTTTGCTCGATATTTATAACGGCAACAGGTAGACGCTTGAAATATTCACAGAATGTTTAGTTGTATATTTACTTCAAAAAATAATAATTAATAAATTAAAATAAAATAAATTAAGGGGGGCTCCCATACAACAAACGTGATTCTTATGCAGTGTTTTGCGATAATGGTACGGAACCCTTCGTGTGCGAGTCCGATTCGCACTTGACCGGTTTTACTATTCTTCTCTGTTACTTTGTGATTATTGTTGTTGTGTTGTGTCTGTGTCGAATAAATGTTTTCTGTTCTATTCTTTTTTAAAGAGACTGAGTTATTTTTTTTTTTGTTTATTTGTTTACCCTCGCACTGGAACGCCTTGCAGCAATTACACAAATGGAGCATAAACTTTCAAATACTAACTGTAAGTCCAGGAACCTTATTGTGTAATACGAACGCGACCGCTATCAATCGACCAATCACACAGACGGAAATCCACATCGGTTCATTCATCGCATGTGATAGGTCGATTTGATAGCGGTCAAACTCTTCGCCTTGCCGAATTCACTTGCGCAATTCGGCTGCTGGTTTCCTCACGATGTTTTCCTTCATCGTTATCAGCGATGTTCAAGATAAACTTAGAACATATTAATTGAAAAAGTCACATTGGTACTTGACGCGGCAGATCGGCGCTGGCTGCTTTTTTTTTACTACACCCTTCTACCTATTAAATTTGAAACGTTTGCAGCTATCGTTCGATGGGTTAAGGCCGACGGACCCCAAGATGGAAGCGCTACCTGAGGTTGCCCTCATCGACTTCTTGCTACAATCTAAATACATTCTACCATTTAAAGAGACCGTGGGTTTGCACAGACGTGTGGATGACCATATATTCTTTTATGGTAAGCCATCTTTACACTTCTCAATATCTGCTTAGCCTTTACCCGACTTTGTTAAGGTCAACTTCCAGTCTATTCGGATGTTGTTACGTAAAGTACAGGTATGTAGACGCTTTGGTAAAAGTTTTTGCCGACGAGCTAAGAAAATAAATACTTACCTACTTACTTAGATAGATATTAGTAAAAGTCAACTCGCAGGTAAAGAAGAAGTACAAATTATTAAAAGTATTTATCCAGGCAGTACAATTTTATTTAAGGTTAAAACAGTAGCTTCTAGGCAAGCGTGCTTCAACGCCGACCACATCATCGCTTACCATCAGGTAAGACAGTGGTCAAACGCGAGCCTATCGATAAATAAAATAAAAAAAAAAGCTCCACAACCATAATATAAAATATCATTGCCAGAGATATCCATACCATATTACATTTTCCCAAGCTTGAAGTCATCACTGCCTTTTTTTGTGGCCTTTTGCTCAAGGATTCTTTCCGTCTGGGTAACGGAGGGTCATGTCCGACTGTAACCGACTAAAACCCCAAGGTTCCAACCGCTACAATGCGTCGGGTGCCCGGGATACAGTTAAATTCAGGCGCATCCCCGACTGGTATCGGCCCGCCATTGCTAGCGGGCCCCATTACCTATTGTAATCTAAAGACCGCATTGTCTAAACCTGATCGTCTTCTGTTTCTCCTTGTAGAACAAGCTTGGCCCGTCCCAACCCACTACACGCCTCGATTCCTGTATAAGCTGAAGGCTGATGACTCATTCGTGGAACCCCTCCCCGTGATGCCCTGGGAAATCGTTAAGAAAGGTGATGGAGATGAGGAAGAGAAGGAAGAAAGAGAAGAAACTGAGGGCTCATCTGATGATTAAATATAGAAAATAATGTAAAGTTTACACTAATAATAGTTACAGCTCATGTCTTATCTAGTCATTTTTAGGGTTCCGTACCCAAAGGGTAAAAACGGGACCCTATTACTGAGACTTCGCTGTCCGTCTGTCTGTCTCTCTGTCTGTCTGTCTGTCTGTCACCAGGCTGTATCTCATGAACCGTGATAGTTAGACAGATGAAATTTTCACAGATGATGTATTCCTGTTGCCGCTATAACAACAAATACTAAAAACAATATAAAATTAATATTTAAGGGGGGCTCCCATACAACAAACGTGATATTTTTGCCGTTTTCTGCTCGATATTAATAACGGCAACAGGTAGACGCTTGAAATATTTACAGAATATTTAGTTGTATAATTCTCTTCAAAAAATAATAATTATTAAATTAAAATAAAATAAATTAAGGGGGGCTCCCATACAACAAACGTGATTTTTTTGCAGTGTTTTGCGATAATGGTACGGAACCTTTCGTGTGCGAGTCCGACTCGCACTTGGCCGGTTTTTTAATTTTTATGTTTGATTCTGCGACAGTGGCACTGCACAGCTACTCATTACGGAACTTGCTTTGTAATAAACTTGTGAGTCATTATTTCAGAACTTGTTTTTATTACATCTAAAACCTTTGGTGAAACTATCTATGTAAATGATGAATGGCTGATCAGTAGGTAAGGGTTTAATTTGGTGGTTATCCTACGCGTGTCGTGGCGTTTGAAAACTTCTCGAGCAACCCCGCGTATTTTCACGCAGCCTCTGGCATGCACGTCAAGACTTGAGCCTTTGTCTAGCTTTCTATTTGTAAACTGCTAGCAGCTAGAGTATGATCGCGTCATCATTTCAGCCGAAAGACATCCACTGCTGAACATAGGCCTCCCCCAGGCGTCGCCACATTGACCAATCCCGTGCGTCTCGCATCCAGCGCATGCCCGCAATCTTAACCAGGTCATCGGTCCACCAAGGGAGGCCTTCCAAGGCACCGTGTTCCGGTTCGCGGTCGCCATTCCAGAACATGACGGCCCCATGGGCCATCCGTTCTGCGAGCAATGTGCCCTGCCCACTGCCACTTAAGTTTTGCAATTCTTCGGGCTATGTCTGTAACTTTGGTTCTCCTGCGGATATCCTCATTTCTGATGCGATCACGCGAGGAAACTCCGAGCATAGCCCTATCCATTGCCCTTTGGGTAATTTTAAGCTTTCTGATTGTGAGCGACCACGTCTCGGTCCCATAGGTGATCACTGGCAACATACACTGGTCATAGACTTTTGTCTTGAGACACTGCGGTAAATTGGACGAGAATATACCGCGCACGTAGCCCAGCCGAGTCAGTGAAAACCAAGGTCATGGGCATGGTGAATGCCCATGACCTTGGTTTTGTCCATGTTCATTTTAAGACCCACTCTTTCGGAAGCTCTACTGAGGTCATCGACCATTGTACTTAGGCCCTCCATGGTCTCAGCCATCAGCATTATGTCGTCGGCAAACCGAAGGTGAGTGATGTACTCGCCATTAACGTTGATGCCTAGCCCCCTCCGGCCCAGAACCTTGAAGACATCCTCAGGCGCAGCAGTGAACAGTTTCGAAGAAATGACGTCTCCCTGTCTCACACCGCGCTGGAGAAGGATAGGTTTCGAGGTCTGATGCTGAAAACGGACTGACATGGTGGCGTTTTTGTACAAACACTTCAACATCTCGATGTACCGGTAGTCAATTTGGCACCGTTGGAGAGACGGGACCCTATTACTGAGACTTCGCTGTCCGTCTGTCTGTCTCTCTGTCTGTCTGTCTGTCTGTCACCAGGCTGTATCTCATGAACCGTGATAGTTAGACAGATGAAATTTTCACAGATGATGTATTCCTGTTGCCGCTATAACAACAAATACTAAAAACAATATAAAATTAATATTTAAGGGGGGCTCCCATACAACAAACGTGATATTTTTGCCGTTTTCTGCTCGATATTAATAACGGCAACAGGTAGACGCTTGAAATATTTACAGAATATTTAGTTGTATAATTCTCTTCAAAAAATAATAATTATTAAATTAAAATAAAATAAATTAAGGGGGGCTCCCATACAACAAACGTGATTTTTTTGCAGTGTTTTGCGATAATGGTACGGAACCTTTCGTGTGCGAGTCCGACTCGCACTTGGCCGGTTTTTTAATTTTTATGTTTGATTCTGCGACAGTGGCACTGCACAGCTACTCATTACGGAACTTGCTTTGTAATAAACTTGTGAGTCATTATTTCAGAACTTGTTTTTATTACATCTAAAACCTTTGGTGAAACTATCTATGTAAATGATGAATGGCTGATCAGTAGGTAAGGGTTTAATTTGGTGGTTATCCTACGCGTGTCGTGGCGTTTGAAAACTTCTCGAGCAACCCCGCGTATTTTCACGCAGCCTCTGGCATGCACGTCAAGACTTGAGCCTTTGTCTAGCTTTCTATTTGTAAACTGCTAGCAGCTAGAGTATGATCGCGTCATCATTTCAGCCGAAAGACATCCACTGCTGAACATAGGCCTCCCCCAGGCGTCGCCACATTGACCAATCCCGTGCGTCTCGCATCCAGCGCATGCCCGCAATCTTAACCAGGTCATCGGTCCACCAAGGGAGGCCTTCCAAGGCACCGTGTTCCGGTTCGCGGTCGCCATTCCAGAACATGACGGCCCCATGGGCCATCCGTTCTGCGAGCAATGTGCCCTGCCCACTGCCACTTAAGTTTTGCAATTCTTCGGGCTATGTCTGTAACTTTGGTTCTCCTGCGGATATCCTCATTTCTGATGCGATCACGCGAGGAAACTCCGAGCATAGCCCTATCCATTGCCCTTTGGGTAATTTTAAGCTTTCTGATTGTGAGCGACCACGTCTCGGTCCCATAGGTGATCACTGGCAACATACACTGGTCATAGACTTTTGTCTTGAGACACTGCGGTAAATTGGACGAGAATATACCGCGCACGTAGCCCAGCCGAGTCAGTGAAAACCAAGGTCATGGGCATGGTGAATGCCCATGACCTTGGTTTTGTCCATGTTCATTTTAAGACCCACTCTTTCGGAAGCTCTACTGAGGTCATCGACCATTGTACTTAGGCCCTCCATGGTCTCAGCCATCAGCATTATGTCGTCGGCAAACCGAAGGTGAGTGATGTACTCGCCATTAACGTTGATGCCTAGCCCCCTCCGGCCCAGAACCTTGAAGACATCCTCAGGCGCAGCAGTGAACAGTTTCGAAGAAATGACGTCTCCCTGTCTCACACCGCGCTGGAGAAGGATAGGTTTCGAGGTCTGATGCTGAAAACGGACTGACATGGTGGCGTTTTTGTACAAACACTTCAACATCTCGATGTACCGGTAGTCAATTTGGCACCGTTGGAGAGACTGCAGTACAGCCCAAGTCTCGATCGAATCGAAGGCTTTCTCGTAGTCCGCAAACGCTAAGCAGAGAGGCAGGTTATACTCTTCGGTCTTCTGTATAACATGCCGCAGCGTATGTATGTGGTCTACGGTGCTAAAGCCTTTTCGGAATCCGGCTTATTTGGGAGGCTGGAAATCGTCAAACTTGCGCGCTAGATGATTAGTGACGACTCTTGAAAATAACTTGTAGACATGGGTAAGAAGTGAGATAGGCCTATAGTTCTTAAGCTGGGCATTGTTGCCCTTCTTGAAGAAGAGTACCACCACACCCCTGCACCATGCCTGTGGCGTTTTGCTATCGAGTATGACGGAATAAACCAGCTTCTGAAGGGCCTCAAGGACCGGGTTCCCCGGCGCCTTGTTGTTTTTAAGCTGTTTCAGAGCCATTGTAAAGTGCGACGGGTCAATCTAGCTCTGGGTCGTTTGCTATAGATTCGCAAAGGGTTTGCTGATTGAGGTGTAAAACTGCCCATAGAATGTCTCGATCTCCCTTAGAAGCCCGGTTTGGCGGATACGATCCTGCCATCGATACGTCTTCAGTTTCGTGAGCTGGCTTTGCCCTATAGCCAGATCCCTTGAAAACACCTTGGAGCCTTTATTTCGCTCAATCGCGTCTTTAATACGCTCGGTATTAAAGCGGCGGTCACGGTGGTCTGTTTTCAAGGATTTAGAGATCCGTCTATTAAGCTGACGGTATTTGCACGCCTTATCTCTGAAGACTGCAGGATAATCTCACGACTCTTCTTCATAAGTTTGGGAGTAGGAAGTAGGATCAGAGAGCTTTTTGTTTCTATCTGTACGACAGGTTTTGAAGAAGTTAGACCCAACCGAATAGACAGTTTCCACGAAACCATCGTTGCAATCGTCCACGGAGCTCCCTACATGCTCGAAACGATTCTTGAGTTCGAGCTAAAAGCTCTCGTTGTTTTGGACCTGGATATATGCTGGACGGAGCGTGGACTTCATCAGTCGAAACCTTTCAAGCTTAATATTAATGTTCAATGTGCCTCTTACCATGCGGTGATCGCTCCCGGTTTTCACCGAATTGATCACAGAGACATCATTGAACATTTGCTTCTTGGTTGACATAATGAAGTCGATCTCATTTTTCGTTGCACTATCAGGACTCTGCTAGGTCCACTTCCTGTGCTCACGCTTTCTGAAGAAGGAGTTCATCATATAGAGGCCCTCCTTCTCCATAAAACTGGCCAGTAGGTGACCCCAGTGGATGATCGCGTATTAGAATCATTATTTTGTTCTAATTTCTAATCCTAGATATACGTATAAATAAGTTCTTTGTATGGTACAAGATGGTACTTAATACTTTGTGGAAAATGGCGATTTCATGATGAGTTAATTTTCCATGGATACAATACAACTAGGTACCGCTTTTACGATAAGGCTCCAATAGACACTGGTGAACTCTAGTAGTTACAGTTCCATGAAATCATGTTGCTATAGTAATATTGATTTAGCGTTTTTGTTCATGTTATTGTCCTACACTGTGATTCGAGTTTTTGAAGATCTTATTTAGTAAAACATGGATAAACTGAAAAAGAAAAAGAAGATTAAAAGGGAAACAAGGAAAACAATTGCTGGAATCAAACTGCCACCTATTGAACCAGTGGAAGGTATTAAAACTATTGTAGATGTAGATCCTGCCTTTTACTCTTTAGTGGAAGGACGCCCATTACGACTGAACAAATCAATACATGAATACAAACGGAACATAAAAAATGTGGCTTTGAACAGAACTCTTCTTGGATTCCTGATTGATGAAATTCTCAGGATTGAAGGAGAAATAGAAACAGAACGAAATATGTATGAAACAGCTTTCAAGCACTTTGAGGAATACCAGAATAGTTTCGACAAATTCCTCGCAGATGATAATAACAAAACAATTGCTATAATGCAAAAGTCAGATGCTCTAGCTAAGGAACTAGCGAATCAAACTGAGAATCATAAGAAAGCTAACTACGAGTTGGCTTCTATTAAGTCCAAATTACAATACATTGATGAAACTTTAATGATACTAGTATCATTTCAAAATTTTCTAAATAAAGCTGCACCAATTTTGTGGCAGGATAGTCATAATATCAAGCTAGACATAAAGTATCCGGAAGTTTTTCAAGTGGAGTCAGATATATTTAAAAAAATCGACAAAGACAGTGTCACAAAGAAACTCAGAGAGTTGCCTGAACCACAACTTTATTTCGAAAAACCAGACCAGCTGTTAGTGATCTTCGATTTACTAGAAAAGCAGAATTTGAATTATTTATTGCTTACTACTGAATTCAGTTCGGAGAAAAATAGATTTTTGAGAACAGTGGATGTTTTGAAAAGGATGTTGCGGCAAGAACTGGACTTTATAAAGGAAAAGGTACGCGCATTTTTGTATCGAATTATTATTGCCATTAAATACCTAGAAATATAAATATACCATATTAGTTACCAATGGGTTCAAGTGTCCAAGTTATTTCTTAGCTCCTCCACAACATAAGATAGTTCTTAATAGAATCTAGAATTATTAATAACTTAAATTGCATTGGCTTTCGTTAAGGTTTTGTTTGTATTGCATTTGAGCATTGTATTTGAGGATATCTGTTTTAATAATTTTCTATATACAACCAACTATCTTATTACTTCATTCATGGGAGCTTTTAGGCAGAAATAATTTTTGTTGACGAGGATTAGAACCTCAGGTATCGACAGCTGATGATAATAATGAATAGACTAACAAGAAAACCGTAAAGGTTTATTAAGATTTTATATTGAATTGGTTTACAGATTAAAGATGTGCAAGATACAATCAAATGGAATGATGATCGGGAAGCTGAACTGAAAGAAGTATTCTTCAGAATTTTACAAGTGAACATTAAAGATGTAGTATCCTCAGATACAGCTTTACAGATTTTTAATTACGTGGAGTTTGCCTATGAGCAGCTCATAGCTCCAAACGAAACCAAATTTAGTTCTTTAGATATGGCTTTAGCTCTTGAACGAGAATATGATAATTTATTGATTGATATATCGGCATATGATTTAGACATGACTAAACAAATCGAAAAAGAGACCTATGAGCATGGATATTTGGAGCTAAAGCAAGCTAGAGAAGCAGCGACCCTTTTAAAGGATATTGACAAACTTTCAAAACGTTTGAAGTCTTCTTATGAACCGACGAGGCGGAAAACCTACGAATAAACGTGATCATGAGACTTATCTGGACATTGAATTTAAGAGGACTTTGTATTGTAACAGATAATAATCAGTACTTTTAAGCAGTAGCTGCCTAAGTACATCCACTACAGATTCTTGCTAGTTTTTTTTTCCTTATTTAGCGCGGTGGCGGTGTTAGACCTTTATGTTTAACGACCACTTCGGTTTAGATTAATTGCACAAGAACATGTTTTTAGCAGATAAACGTTTACTGTTCTCCTTTTTAAGCTTTGATTTTTGTCTTCTCGTGTTTATGCTTAATATAATTGTGTTATGATTATATATTCAGCTGGAGTTATTGATTTTGGAAGGCAACATTCCAGTATCTAACCTACCCAGACCCAACAAGAAGAAAAAAAGTCAGTTATTCAATATTGAGAAAATAATATAAATGTCGCAGCCGTCTGGTTAAATTGGCCAGCTAATTGGACGCCTAGGCCGTTCATTAAGCTCCGACATCCAATCGGATGACTGGGCCTATAGTTAATAGAACTAGAATCATTCAAAATTTAATAACTTGGCGTATTGAAAGACAGCCCTTAAAAGATGACTGACCAAGACTCAGCCAAGTGATTGATTGAGTCATCATCAACATCAGCCTTTTTTTTAATGTTCCCACTACCACAACACACAGGGATACAGGTATCCTCTCTGTGAGAGGGAATGGGCCGTCATCCACCACGCAGGTCCATTGCTGGTTGGTGGATGTCACATGTCTTTTGGCTCCAGGACATGCCGGTTTCCTCTTGATGTTTTCCTTGACCGTTTTGAGAGCAGTGGTGATGATATAATTTACAGAAAGTAAAGCGCCTGCTTGGATTCGTACACACGACCTACAAATTGTAAGTCGCGGCCGTTACTACTGGACCACCACTGCACGTGTGCATTGCTAGTGATTATTAAGTTATAGCTGATAGCATACTGCTAGAGAAACATTCTTTTAGGTTTACGATATTTATTTTTCATGAGCCATCTTCTACAGAGTTACTTTGACATCTTTTATCTACTTATAATATTTTCTTTTCACCACACAGGCAAATACAAGTAGGTTACATACCTACTTAACACCCCACCTCGATTAATAGCGTTTTATAGAAAATCAAACACTCTTAATCGCTTAACAAAAAATAAATTCAAATCAAAACATTCTACATTTCCCAATAACAAAAAAACTTATGGTGACACTAATAAATAAAATAAACCCGAAAATAATAACAATATAATGGTCACCCTACCACATGAGAATACAATTTTTTAGCATATATTTAACTTCTCACACATTTCTTTGAATCTATCAACCCCTAAAGTCTTTGTAAAAATATCCGCTAAATTTTCAACAGTATTCACATATTCAATTACTAGCTCCTTTTTGAATATTAAATCCTTTATAAAATGATATTTTATATCAATATGTTTCGTTCTTTTACTATTTTCAAAAGTTTTAGTCATATCAATAGCACCTTTATTGTCCACATAGAGAACACACTGCACATCTGGGCTTTTGTTGGTATTCTTGCATAGTCCCTTTATATTTATCAAATCGCACGCACTAGTGGCTCCAGCGACATACTCAGCTTCTGCTGTCGACAAAGCTACACAGTTCTGCTTCCTCGAGAACCATGCTACCACATGACCGTTTAATAAAGTAACAGATCCACTGATGCTTTTTCTGTCAATGTGATTACCTCCCCAATCTGCATCAGAGTAGGTTTCAATAACATTCTTCTTGTTATTCTTGACATAGGTCAAACCACTTGTCTTTGTTTCTTTCAAATAACGTAGAACTCGTTTTGCTTGTGTCCACAGATTTAAAGTAGGCTTATCTAAGTATTGACTCAGAAATGTTGTACTAAAGGCAATATCAGGTCTTGATACCGTCGCTAAAAACATTAAACCTCCAATCAATTGTCTGTAAGGAACATCAACACACTTACTATCTGAATCTGCTTGAACACCTTTCGTCATTGGACACTTCGTTCCATTCGCCTCAGACATATTAAATTTTTTCAACATTTTATCTATTTGATTTTCCTGTGTTATCTTTAGAATTTCTCCATTTCTATGTATTTCCATTCCAAGAAACTTTTCAACTTCACCAAAATCTTTTGCTTGAAATTCTTTCTTTAACTTTTCTTTTACGTAGGTTATCTCTTCTTTACATCCCGTTACCAAAATATCGTCTACGAAAACTATAATCCAACATTTATCATTATAATACATGCAAAAATCATTATTTGATCTTATAAGTCCTATTTTCAGAATAAAATCATTCAATCTATCGTTCCAACATTTTGGACTCTCTTTCAATCCATATAAGCTTCTATTTAGCTTTAGAACTTTATCTTTTTGCTCACACTTTACTCCTTTTGGTATCTTTAAGTATACATCTGATTCTAGTATTCCATTTAGAAATGCTGTCGGAATGTCCATTTGATGGATTTCAAAATCATTTTGCACTGCATGTGACAAGAAAGTGCGGACAGTGCTCATTCTTGCGACAGGGGAATAATTAACCGTAAAACCATCATCTCTTTGTAGAAAACCCCTTGCAACCAGTCGCGCCTTCTTTAGGTTATTATCTTTCTTCACAAAAATCCATTTAGCATCAATTGCTTCTTTTCCATTTGGTAAATCAGTGATTGTCCATGTTTTCATATTTTCTAAAGCGTTCAATTCTTTAGCAATTGCTTCATTCCAGCCCATTTTTATAGCTTCATTGTAGCTTTTAGGAACATCTTCCATATATGTACTATAAGCATAGTGTGTCTCATATTCTTGTAGTCGTTTTGGTTTAACAATTCTTCTTCCACTTCTTGTATATTTTTCCTCTGGTAACTTTTCTTGTATTACCTCTTTCACTTGTTCAGTTGCATCATCAAATTTATCCTCATCATCACTGTCTTCTTCATTTCCAGTCACAGTAGGACGTTGTGAAACTTTAATCTCACTTTTACCTTTTCTTTCTATTAGACCTGGTGTACTTGATTTGCTTTCTTTTTCATCTAATTCTCTGTATATTACTGACCTTACATTGTCTCTTTCGATGTCTCTTATTCCATCATATCTCACATTTGTTTCATCAAAATGTACATCCCTCGAGATTTTAATTCCATTACTTTCTGGATCCCACAATCTATATCCATTTGTACTATATCCAATAAATCTCATTGCTTTTGCTCTCTCTTCAAATTTTGACTTTCTTGGCAATACAATCATCCATGCTTTCGATCCAAATATTTTCATATTATCTATTTCATATTTACCATAATACAACTCTGCTGGTGTTTTAAATTTTATAGCTGCTGATGGACATCTATTTATTTGATACATTGCACATTTAACTGCCTCTCCCCATAATTCTTTCGGAAGGTTGGACTCCATCATTAATGCTCTTGCTTTATTATATACAGTCCTGTTCATTCTTTCTGATACTCCATTCATTTGTGGTCTGTAAGGAATTGTGTACTCCATTTTTATCCCATTCTTTTTCGCAAATTCGTTTATTATTCTATTCTTAAATTCGCCACCATTATCGCATCTTACCCTTAATACTTTATTTTGTTTCTGTCTTTCTAAATATCTCACATAATCTATTAAGTTTTGTGTTGCTTCATGTTTATACTTCAACAGATATATTACTCCAAAATGTGTATAATCATCTACAATTATCTGGTAATATCTTTCTTCATTTATGCTGGGTACATTCACTGGACCTGCAATGTCAGTATGTAAAAGTTCGCAAACTTTTTCTGATCTTGGCATAACTACTGGATAGAATGGTAATCTCGTTGATTTTGCTCTCATGCACACATCACATCTTTTCTCATCATTTGGTAAATTCAAAGTTCTCAACCCATTTCTATTCAAATGTCCTAGTCTTTGATGCCATAGACTTATATCATTTGCCGTTGTATGACATTCATTCTCTGTTTTTATTTTTAGTTGCAGTTTATATAATTTTCCAAATTTTTCTCCATACACTCTCAAGTCATTTTGTATAATTTTTACAACATTTCCATGAAATATTACAAGACTATTCTTCTCAACTAATTTACTTACTGAAAGTAAGTTTTGCGTTAAATTAGGCACAATTAGGGCTTCAATATCTATGCATCTGCCTTTTACTTCTGTTTCTAAAATTCCTCTCTCATTTGCTTCTAAATACTCGCCATTCGCGACTTTTATTTTTACTGGTTCCTTCAATGTTTGAATTTTTGTCATATAATTTTTGTATTTATCCTGTACCATGTTGTCTGAAGCTCCTGAGTCTATTATAAACTCAATTACGTTTGACTCAATGTACTCATTTGTCATATGTATTGTTTCATCATACGCCGTGAACATATGTTTTGTAATGTTTGCTTGTCCATCTCTACCTCTATCATTTCTTCTGCCTCTTCCAAAATTATTTCCTCTAAAGTATCTACCTCTTTGATTATTCCTGCATTGATATGCTTTGTGTCCTTTTTGCTTACATTTATAGCATACTATATTTTCCGTCGAAAAACTTGTCTCGGTACCTGTCTCGTGATTTCTATTTTCACTATAACTTTTCATTTTTAGTTCAGCATCTAATAGTCTAGCTTTCACAAAATCTATTGTGATTTCCTTTTCCGTTGACATTGTTTCTAGTGATGTTATCACATTTTCATAACTATCTGGCAGTGTTAATAATAAGTGACACACTTTATCAGACTCGGACATACTTTCTCCAATTTCAATTTCATTTATTATGTTATCAAACCTTAAATAGTGGTCCTGAAGCTTTGTATCTTTTTGACATTTCAAATTTAGCAATCTTCTCTTTAGTTGCAATTTATTAAAAACAGATTTTCGTTCAAAGATAGCTTCTAAACATTTCATCATGTCTAATGATGTTGTACACTTCTTTATATATGATATGTACTTATCTGATACACATTGTACGATTATTGACCTTGCTTTAATATCCATTTCCTTAGTCGGTTTCTCACTTTTTATCGCTTCTACAACACCTTTTTCCTCCAACAGTAAATTGATACGAAATTTCCATGTTTGAAAATTTACTTCCTCTTTCAGAAATGGCATCGCTTCATATTTTCGCATTTCCATTTTTATACTTTTGTTTTTCTCTGACAGCTCAAAATTTTCTTCTCATTTAAATATTTTCATTTAATTTACCATTTTTCTTCTTTAAATCAGCACAAATATGCGGCCCATAACCTATTAAGTTATAGCTGATAGCATACTGCTAGAGAAACATTCTTTTAGGTTTACGATATTTATTTTTCATGAGCCATCTTCTACAGAGTTACTTTGACATCTTTTATCTACTTATAATATTTTCTTTTCACCACACAGGCAAATACAAGTAGGTTACATACCTACTTAACAGTGATTGAGTAACTTAACCTAACCAGACATTACAAATTCATCAATATATAATTTAACTAAATGATTACACGAGATTCAGCTATCTGCTTAAATGTTGCGCTCAATGACTCGGCTAGTTGTCGTTCAGCCATTTAATTGGATGCCGGCGCTTAATGAACGGCCTAGGCGTCCAATTAGTTGGCTAATTTAACCGGATGGCTGCGACATATATAGTAAATAAACAAAAATATTTTTTGAAAATATCTCTTTTGTTACATGAGCACTGCGTTTGGTGAGTTGCTGGTTTCTAATAAATTCTTTTTAGAAAAACTTATTAATATGTCACATTTCTTGCACAGAATTACTCTGACATTAGACACTTTTCTTTGCATTGCGACAAACATATGTATTCTATACTGTGTTGTTTTGGTATCTCCTAACACAATAATTGGAATTATCATTTACTACTATTTGCATATTTGCAATAATGAGTTGTTTAGAAGAAGAACGGAAGCCTATGGTTCCATTAAAAACTCTAGACATAATATTTAGGCGTCGTTATGTTCCCAATACACAACACTACTTTGCGAATCGAAAACATGCCGTAAAGGCCGATCTAAAACATAAGAAACCCTTGAAACCCTTCCGGGTACCGAAGTCCGAAAAGTTGTTGTCGTACATAAAGTATAGTGATCGAAAAGAAAAAGTTACTACGAGACAAAGGTTAGCTCAACCGCTTCACTTAAAAGATAACTTAAGAATCGCAGCAACTAGGGATATTTCCGAAAGACTTTTCGTTGAAGAACCTATTGATGACGTTAGAGCAGTTGTTGAAATTCACCCCGAGTTTTATACTGTGATTGAAGGTAGACCGTTGCGATGTTTCGACGATATCAAAGTCTATACGAACAATATTCGAGCCTACGCTATGAATCGTCAACAAATTGGATACAGACGAGACTTAATTCTGAAAATAGAGAAAAGTGATCTAGAGGAAGCTGAACATTATGAGCGCATAATGGAGAAATTGAAACGCCATATCAAAGATTTTCAAACATTTCTCACGGAAGATTATAAGAATGCATGTATATTTGTTAATAAATCTGAAAAAGTATATGAAGATTTAGTTGCTAAAAACTCAGAGTTTTTTGGCTATGTCTCCAATTTGACGATTTTAAATAATATTTTGTTTAAACTTGACGCCATTAGGGGTATTTTAAAGACGTATAGAAGCTATTTAATGTTCACAGCACCTTTGTCTTGGAGGCAAAAAAATGATGAAAGTTTAATTGGTAGGGTTATGTCCATTCAGTTTGAAGAAGGAGAATTTGCAACTGATAATGACCTAGTTGAAACGCTGGACATTGAAAAAATGGTTGAGTTGGCCAAGATTGAATTAAAAAATCCACTTCCTGCTTGTTTGTATTTTGAAAAACCTGAACAGATGATGTATTTATTCCGTTCGATGGAGTTGCAAAGTCGAGAATATTTGCTACAACTTGCAAAAACTGATGTTCCAAATCGGGCACTGCGAGATCGCATGAAACAATTAAAACAAGCGCAGATACAGGAGTCGGATTACTTTCAGTATTATATTGACCATATCAACTATGAAATATCTAGAGAAAGTTGTAATGAAACACATTTGCGAGATAAGTTTTTCCGAATATTGAATCAAACATTTTATGACAGTATTGCTAGTCCACAGACATTGAAATTAAAAATATGCATTGAGTACGTATACGAACAAATTTTCGGAAAGTGTGAAGAAGGTCACAGTACTTTGCAAGATCCTCTAAAAATACTCGAAGTAATGTATGAGGATTACAATTTGCGCCTAGATGCTTTAGACTTTCATATAGTAGTTCAAGCCCAGAAAGATTTTTTTTCTCAAGATTTGAAGATGATGAAGAACGCTTACAATGCGGAAAGAGAGCTAAGAACTTTTAGAGAAATGACAAATGCTATGAACAAGGCATTCTTGCCACCTGCGAAGTTCGTACGAGCACCATTAACTAAATTTATGAATAAAAAAGATGCACGTGCATTTATGATAGCAGAAAAAAAGAAAACACAACAGTCAAGTGGAGAGCGAGCAAAACCTAAAAAGTATAAATTAACCATGGAGGAACGAGAGGGATTGTTACTATTTACTGAATGGTGTGAGGGTCAGAACCCGGCTCCATTCTTAAAGGAATATTACGAATTTGTAAAGCCTATATTTGAGGAAGTCTCTAAAGAAGAACAAAATGAATTCTAAATATTTACTTGAGTTTGTATATGATGTTATTTGATTATTTCTAAATATTTAATAGATATAGGAATTAGGTACGAGGGCAGTTTGATAAGTCAGTGACTTTTTGCAAAAAAAAAATAGTTTTCGGCGAAAAAGCATTTTATTTCCCAACACAGTCTTCTGTTAGCTCAATTCATTTAATCCACCATTAAAAATAATATTCCTTTCAAATAATAGATTTTATAATGACTCTCAAAATAGGCGTTTGTTTCAGTTATGACCTATGACCAAATCTTCATCCACTCAACTATTTCTTCAGGTTTGGAAACAGGAAATAGTCACAGGGGGCCAAATCTTATAAAAATGCTGCATGAGGTAGCAGTTCGTAACCTAATTTATGAATGTTTGTCATGGTGACTACACACGTATGCACCCGTGCATTGTCTTGATGGAACAGCACTTTTTCTTCACCAAATGCGGTCGTTTTTGCTTCAAATCAATATTGAATCTGTCCAAAAGCTCTGAATAATATTCGCTGGTGATTGTTTTACCCTTTTAAAGGTAATCGATATGAATCACACGGTCACACCGCGTGCATCTCAGAAAACTGTGGTCATGTCCTTATTGACCGATAGACCCAATTTTGCCTTCTTTGGTGCATGTTCACTCTTAGAAACACACTGTCTTCACTGTTCCTTGGGTTGGTTGGTGTGTTGTGATGGATCCATGTTTCGTCCACGGTTACGAAACGGCGCTAAAACTCGTTCAAATTGCGGGTAAACTCCCAACTCCCCAAACACTCCTTCAAAGTTGTCACACGGTTGCGCTTATGGTCGAGTGTGAGCAATAGCGGCACCCATCGCTCGTATAGCTTTTCATGTCCAAATATTCACGTAAAATGTGATGTATCCGCTCAGTTGAAATGCCTGCAGCCTCAGCCACCTCACCCACTTTCATTCTCCTATAGTCCAATATCATTCCATGGATTTTATCGACTTATTCTGGCGTGACGACCTCTTTTGGGCGACCTGAACGTTCGGCGTCATTTGTGCTGGTACCACCACAACGGAATTAAGTAAACCACTTCATAACCAGTGAAATTGATGGTGCAGAGTCCCCGTAATATTTATCAAAGCCTTTCCTTGGTTTCGATGATGGAAATTTTCCGAAAAAAATAATGCTTCATCACATTTTCCCATTTTTGTGAAAATTCCAGCGGTTGCCTGCTTTAAATGGCTGGCAAACACAAACCCAATAACGTAGCTTGCTCATATTTTTACAGTAGCCTATTAAAAGATGGTAATTGACAGAAGTAGTAGTGCCATAAAAATTACTGCGCGAGAAAATAAAAAGGACTTATCAAACGGCCCTTGTATTAACTATTACTTGCAAGAACGCAAGTACCTATTAAAAATTAATAGTTGAATAATTTTGTTTTTATATAAAACAAATTTTTTCCTTATTTAAGTAGGTGTACTCGTACTCGTGTACCGAGAGTGTCCTAGAGGTTCAGAGCAAATTGGTGGCACAGAATGGAGAGTGTTGGCCTGAAATTGAGCAGAACCAAAACGGAATACAGGTTTTGCGATTTTGGTGGTCTCTCCAGTTCCGTACCCATAGCTCTTGCTGGAACGCCCATACTGATCTGCCCCGACTTTCGGTACCAAGGGTCACTTCTCCAAGGCGATGGCGAGGTTGAACGAGACGTAACGCACCTGATCAGCTCAGGAAGGATGAAATGGTGACAGGTCACTGGAACAACTTGCGACCCACGGAGCCCAGTTCGTTCAAATTAAAGGGCAAAATCTACAAGTCCGTCATTAGACCTGTCGTACTATATGGATCATAATGTTGGGCTATGAAAAAGATTGATGAAAAGAGATTGCTTGTAGCAAAGATGAGAGTGCTGAGGTGGATGATGAGAATGGATAAAGTGAGAAATGAGTATATTAGAGGAAGTTTTAAAGTGGCACCAGTGACAGAAAAGTTGAAAGAAAACCGTTTGTCCTAGGATGGTTATGTGATGAGAAGGGATGAAAAGCATATTACTAAAATAGTTATGAATATACTGGAATAATACATGGGTGGAGAGGGAGGGGAGGTCCAAAGAAAATATGGATAAACTGTGTGAGGAGTGCCTTGAAAAGAAAGGGAGTCAGTGATAGCGTGATGGGGGACAGGCAGGACGGTATGGAAGAAGGAAACGTGTTGCGCCCACCCCAAGTAACATGGGATAAGGGCAGGAAGAAGAAGGTGTACTCGTATGCTCAGAATTGTTAAAAATATGTTACAAATTTTAAATGCTAAGAAACTGCTTATCTAGTTGGTTCAGGCGTATACATTTAGGATACTATCCTATGATCAATTAATACATTTATATATAATAATTTTATTTGAAAATGCACGATGAAGAAACTCATTCTGTTATTATTGACATACCGAAACCAAGAACGTTTGCGAAGAAGACAACAAGCTATGTAAAACCGAAGAGCAGCAAGCCGGTTATCCGAAGTCGAGTGAAGCCTTCTATCGATATGAAGGAGACATGGTCTCTGCCAGCTATCAAACCATTAGCGGTTGCTACTGTCAGAAAGGATGAAGTTTTATTACCTTACCTAGTCTTTTCAAGAAAGCAAGAGAATGAAAAATTGCGACAACGTATGACAACAGGTTTGCTAGGAAATTACAAGGCAATTTATTATGAAAAACAGCGGCGGCTACACATTGAAGATCCACCAAATGACATCCGCACTGTAACAGACTTCGATCCTGGATTTTTCACGTGTGTCAATGGCTCTTTTCTATCAAGTTACATTGCTCCATATAAGTCGCTCAAATATTTGTTTAATAGTCAGTTAAGGTGGCGACAAGAAGTGGGTTATAGAAATGATTGCATGTTAAATATTGATACTAACCACCAGAAAGAACAGGAAGTATACGATATAAGCTCTAAAAGATATATGGAACAAGTTAAATATTTCGAAGCTTTTGTTTCGGCTGATTACCGCAAGTCTATGCGATCCCTGAATAAATGGGATGAAGTCAAATTGGCAGTGTACCAGCAAACATTTGAGTTACAATGTTTGGCGGCGAAGGCATTTACAATTACGTCGAGGATTGTAGGACTGGATTACAGGTATGGCCTGCAGCAAAAGTATGGCAGATTTTTATATTATCTATCTCCTCCGAGTTGGCGCTACAGGAATAGGAACTTTGCTCGGTCTATCGAGATAGAAACAAAAGGTTTCGATTTTGGAATTTCCAGCGAAGAAGATACATTTAATGTTATGTTTGAGAACATGAAAAGAGAATGCTATAGCGGCCTTGTCAAGCCAGCTTTATACTTCAATCATCCTGACGACTTGATGAAACTGTTCGACGGCATCGAGCAGCAGCACTTGCATCACTTCACTCACGTGGTCGCACTGGCGCCTCACGCCACATTTTTAAAGAAGGGAATAAAACTGTTTAATGACATTATTGCCCAGGATAGTGCGGGTACTCTCAACACTATCAAAGAATTTCAAAAGTTATTGAAATTCAGTGAAGATCAGTGCTCACAACTAAAAAGAAAATTCTTTAAAATAATAAATGGGTGTTTTTATGACTGCGTAGGGGATCCAGAAGTTTTAAAATTTCAGACGCATTTAGAATTTTGTTATGAAAAAATATATAATGAAAAACCAATAAACATGGACATGGTAGCAACTGCCAAGGCTTTAGAAATGTTTTATATGGATTATTCAAAACGACTGGATGCGGTGACCGGTGACAAAATTAAGGTTGCTCTGGTGCAATACGTAAGTTCAGAGCGACGGAAGTTTAAAAAAGCCAAAGTAGCGGCGAGGGAGTTGCGACTATTCGAGCGACTGGAGCGAGACTTGCTGCGTGCGCATGCACCAGCAGCCAACAGTCAACTGGGATTCTCGTTAAATGTACAGCGGAGCTCACGGAGAAAATTATGTTGCAGAACTAAATATGATGAAAACCGAAGTAGTCTTACGGAAGCTCAAGTAGAGTATCTGACTCTATTTACTGATTGGACTGATAAAGAAGACCCAGGCAATTATTTGCATGTATCAGAAGAGACAGGCCATCACAATTAGTAGCCGTAGCCATAACCTTTAAAAATAAAATACAATTTGTTAATGAAAACAGTTTATTTACGGGGTTCAATATGAAAAACGTATATGTATCTCCATAAAACACAATACAATAATACGCAATGTATATAGATATAATAAAACAAATATACTCTAATAACAAAATTTACTTACATGCTCTACTCATAAAAATGTTTGGTTTCATGGTATTGACAAGTAACTACTTGGAATTTACATATTTACAAAGTGGGTACCTAACACAAAATGGTAAAAGCTTCATTCAATATAAGTGCCTTAGCATTAAGTTTTACCTCTATGAGTAAATAAATAAATAGGTACTAATTAAAACTAAAAATAAACAAGTGATGACAATACATTTTCTTCTGTAAGAAGTTTAAAGCTTTAACTTGAAACTTTTCATCAACAATAAAGTCGACTTACGATCAATGGCCTGGTATAGTCTTTCAATTATATCGATATCTTAGCCTTACAATTTTTTCAGTTAAGTTAAACATTTTCCAGCAACGATATTCAAATCTATCGAAATGTAATAGTCTCAAAATTGGCGTAGTTAAATGAGTTATTTGTTACAAAAATTCGTTGACGTTTTCAAACAAATGGAAGCTGAACAAGCAGTGATTTACCAAAAGTAACAAAAGATTGCATGGTTCAGTAGTGTTAAATACGCACAAAGAATTTTGTTATTGTATTCGAAAGACATATGCATATTTTACTTTGTGTTTTTCGTATGATATATTCCCTTACAGTATTTACAATATGTATGTATATGTACAAACATTTGAAGCTCTCCCAACATAAACGTAGTACAAGCCTCTTCATCATTATGTTGTAAGCAATGCCTATATGACATCACATTAAAATGTAAAATCCTTTACAGACTATATTTTTAGCTACACATGAAAAATAGAGCAAAGGATTTACAGAACAAAGATAAAAGAAGGGTGTTTGCATAACAGATATTTAAAAGATCGTACTCAGAGAAGCATACAATAAGATTTGAAGAACGAGCATTTTCGTAAAACTACATAGTATTCAGTTTATCATAGTAAATATGTTAAATTTACAGAAGTAGGTAGGTAGACAGATATTCCGATAAGAATTACGAAGTTAATCATTTAGCATTGTAATAAATTACACCACAAAAGATAATTTCACACATGATACAAAGTATGACATTCAGAAGGATACATCTAGTGATTCTTCACAGACATTACTAATTTATTTACTTCACACTTTCATCTATTTACTTCCAAATGCCCATCTCTTTACGCATTACCGTTTCCTAAATACTGTAACACTAATGGTCCCACATTATATTGTGAGTGAGCCACGTTTTTGCAACTATGAAAATCATCTATTAAAAATTATACGTCGTTGAATCTGCATATTTAGGCTGGCCGCGGATTAAGTGGCCTCGTACAAGCTATAATTTACCATGTATGTAAGCCAGTAGTGGTCGTATCAAACGGATATATCTAAATGATTTAGTGTAGTACTACCTTTATCTCCCACCTAGCTATTTTCAAAAGAAAATGACTAGTAGTTAATTTAATTTATAATATTCGTTTCCTTCAAAATGTTCAATATAACTTGAGCAACATGATGATGGAATTTTTCATAAGACGTTATACATCTATAGTAAAACAATATTTGGTGTTTCTATCTCGGACGTTATAAAATCATCCATTCAGTGAGCATTTTAAAATACTTAACGTTCACGAACCGTACCGTTACTAGCGCACGGCTGATTTGTCACAAACACTAACGCGACACTTTATAGTTTATCTGACTCGTTTCTTCTGCAACTTGGCGAGTTTTCTTCTCTTCAGTATCATCTCGTAGAGCGCCTCCAGCCCCTCGTGCAGCCCCTCGCCGGTGATGGCGCAGGCGGGTTGCACGTGCCAGGCGTGCGCGTCTCGCGAGCCGTGCGGCGACGACACCAGCTCATGAAGGCCCAGCAGCTTCTCCAGCTCGCGGGGCTCCTTTGCCCCAGGTAGGTCTTGCTTATTCGCTAACACGAGAATGGGCACACCGGTATTGTCCGGGGACTTGGCCGTTCTTATTAACTCCATTTTGGCTTCCTCCATTCGTTCTACGTCGACTGAGTCCAGCACGAATATAATGCCATCCGTGCATCTGGTGTAGGATTTCCATAGAGGTCGTAGTTTTTCTTGACCGCCGACATCCCACACGAGGAAGTTTACACCCTTTGACTTGCCAAGAGTGCCTTTGACTTTTTCGCAGTTGAACCCGATGGTGGGTACGGTGTTGAGGTACTGGTCGAATTTGAGGCGGTAGAGCGCGGTGGTCTTGCCGGCGGAGTCCAGGCCCAGCATCACGACGTGCAGCGTGCCTTGCGCGGTGGGCAGCGCATCGAGCAGGCTCGAGTTCTTGCCCATGTTAGCACCCATAATTCGTGACCGCGCGGCGGCTATCTGACACTGTCGTCCGAGCGCACCATGATGAAATATTTTCGAAACTCTGAAACATGAAAAAAGATAATTTATATAAGACGCTCAACACGTACAAACAATTTTCACTGTCACTATGTTATGCATGAGACGGTTTATAATAATAATCTTTATGAGACGATGACCTTAGGACTGTGTTGTTCTATTTTTGTTTGTGTATAATACGCCATACGTCTGGCGTAATACTGTACTGTCTTTCCTATTTACATCCTAGCAAGGGCATTATGTTCTTGGTTGTTCGTGGTCTTTATTACCAGCCTGTCGATAGAATTTATATAAGACGCTCAACACGTACAAACAATTTTCACTGTCACTATGTTATGCATGAGACGGTTTATAATAATAATCTTTATGAGACGATGACCTTAGGACTGTGTTGTTCTATTTTTGTTTGTGTATAATACGCCATACGTCTGGCGTAATACTGTACTGTCTTTCCTATTTACATCCTAGCAAGGGCATTATGTTCTTGGTTGTTCGTGGTCTTTATTACCAGCCTGTCGATAGAAGTTAATGTTTTAGTTTCAATTTAAATAAAATAAATGTTTTTCTTTAGGTTTTAATTAAGGTTTAATTGCTTTATTGCGAATTCAATTGATTCGAGCATTAAATTTCTCGGTTTTACCTAAAGAAAATAATGGTTTCTTGAGATCAAAACAGCAACGCTAGGAGTCTAGTACAAAGTAATCGACCCCGTGCCCTTTACTCGACTCTTACTTAATTTAATCAATTTATCACAGTTTCCAAATCCCTTCAAACAAATTATGAATATCAATTTTGAAGCAAGATTTCATTTTAAATGATGCGAAGGGATAACATCAATGTTAGATATAATTCTGGTCGAATTAGTGATTCTATTTATTAAAAGCTCATATGTATATAATTTAAGCATTCTGAATGTTTATACGCAACCTTTCTATATTTATTTTAAAGAGGAGATCAATTCACAGTCACATTGGCAGAAAAGTTAAGTTAGCTCAGAAATTCTTTAGATTGGCTTTAAAACGTCAGTTATCGTCCATACTTCGTAGTTAATTACCTGAGTAGGAAAGTAGATTCATAGGTTCGGAGTAAAGTAAAAGTAAAGAAGGGGGGAAGTGGGGTAGCGGGAGGGGGTCACATCGAGACGAGACAAGATGTCGCCATCGCTCGCGCCCTTTTAATAATTATTCGCGGCAGACGAGTCGACGACTTTTTGCACGGAGGCACGGGCCGGCCCGGGTATGAAGCGAACTTATAATTCAGCTACAACATCTCTGCGGCTACTGCAACCCGTAACTCTCATGATACAAAGTTCAATTTTGTTTAGTTCAACTGTCGCGAAATGTTTGCAGACTTGATACGGTGTATAGAGTACACCTTGCGTGGATAAATTTTGATCTTTTCAACGTGAGGGCAACGACCTAACACAGTTCAAAGTCGATTATTATTCAGGAGTACCAACCACCAGAACTTTATTTAAGTGGCCGTCTGAGGTAGATTTTTAAATCAGATCCTTTATACTTCAATTTTTTAAAATATGTCGTATCGTGCCCTCAATTATGTGCAGACCAGAATGTATAAAGAATGGATTTGAGGGATATAATTGGATCAACGCGGTACTGATTTACCTAAGTTTGACCAGGAGCCCTGCGTGTAACTCCAGAAACTAAAAATGTTATGCTGTAATTTCACTGGTGATTTAATAATAGGTATTATTAATTACGAATTACGAAAACCAATTACGAATTTTGAACTTAGGGCACAATTTATTTACTGTTTATTAATTAGATTAAATATTGAGATCTTCTCTCTGGCTGTAACATTCCATACAATGTGTTTTACTCATCAACAGGTGTATAAGTTGTTGTAGGACAACGAAAGTTAACTCATCTTAATTTCGAGGCCAAATTTATCGCAAGTGGGTCTCCAACATTGGCTGTATCGATCTGTATATCTTGAAAAACTAGTATTGCAACTTTTGTTTTTATTCGGCCGACTTTAGTAGACTAACAGAGGTTAGGTCAGTATGTCTACTTCAACTTGAGAATCTAATTTGATACACGAAAATGATATTCCTAATAATTGTGTTCAGCCAGAGCTTGGCAATCTATTCCGAGTTTGATAGAACATAAATGTTAAATCAACGAGAAATGTTTTCAGTTATTGACTTGAATAAGTTAATCCCAGTAACACATTGATATAAGTCTGAAATTAGAGTTAGAATATTCATGATTATGTTATCTCTAAGCCTATTTGCATGCTTATATAAGCGCAAAGACGTTGATTAACGTATTCAATATACAATCTCAGCTTAATAGTGTTCTTGCGGGGGCTATGGAGAATATAACTTGAAACGCCAATTTTACTTCGGGGCACGACCAGAACCTCTAGTTATTAGGGTATGCAAGAGATACGTGGCAAAGTTAAAACAGTCAAGTCGTGATTAGCAGGGTCAACATAACTGAGAGAAAGCATGTGATTCGATGATGGCGGGTACGGCGGCCCTTTACTTTCACTGTGCATGATCTGAACCACGCCTAGCTCGGAATACGCTTCACTACATCCACACCACTTATTTAAAAATACAAATATAAATACAGAAAGTTCCACAAAGAAAATTAGAAAAAATACTTTTCGGTGTCATATGTATTGACAATTTCAGTGTTTTGAGAAGTAACAGATGACAGTTGTAGTGGTACACTAAGCAAAGAGGTTGAGGTTGAATACATGGCTAATAGGCCGCATACAAATAAAAAGTTTTCTTAACAAACAATTCAGAATCGTTGTCTCACTGCTGCCAACAACTGTTCCGTTCCGTTAAGATTCCTTACTGTCGAATGTTTTCGTGAATAATCTACATTACAAAACATCGGTAACATGGAAACATTTTCTATGACCTACAAACGGGAACTGCTTTGCTCTTGACCGGGTTTTTTTAAGCATTTGATGTAGAAAATGAATTCTCACTGTAGATTTGGATCACTGTTATATTCTGATATGGTAGTCATGTGTAGATAAGAATGATAGTGCAACAGATAATTCGCGCATATATGACTGAACTAAATTCGACGACAGCTAAGCGTTTCCGTTTGCGGTTTCCAACAGAATCGGTTTTAGTAAACAATATAATAAATGTGTATGCTACTCATAAATAGAGGTTTAATTAACAAATGGGGTTAATATTCGATTTGATTTTAAGGTCGTTCCAGTCGCTTTGTTAAGACTTTGTATTCAAGATGGCATGTTGTTTGGCGTAGACATGATTAAAAGCTTGGAGCATATGTAAAATATTTTTTTTTGATATTCTTTTTACACAAGACCCGTGAATACGATATGGAAATTGGTGTCGCGTTCTCAAAAAAAAATCATGTGCCCTGTCCAATAGTAATAAGTGCGTATAATAAGATGCATTTGGTGCATATTTATATAGTCTGTGAACAGCTTGTATAGTCCAGTTACGCGGTGTTCCGCTAGTCAGCCTGGTATGTGCAACAGGTCTAGGCAATCCGCATGCGACTCATGTCCCAGCACTGCTTAAGGTCACCGTGGCTTGTAATGAGCCATCCCTAAACACAGTTTTTTTTTAAGAAGTAGCCTGTACTCTGCAGCATTTCGACGGAATATTCGAGTTCAATTTGAGAAAATGCTTCTCGTTTTTAGGTCGATCTTTGTTGGTTTCGTTAATATAACTGTATTATGACTTATGGCATTTTGTGGTTTTGTTCCGGACTTAGTATTTGTAGAAGTCGGTAGATCTTAATTATCCTAAAGGGTTATCTCTGCCGAAATTGGGCTCTGAGCCTTAAGTTTTGAAAGTGGAAGATTATTCATAAACGTGAGTTGAATATATATATATATATATTTAACTTTGCCCCACTCTAGGATTTTTATCCTGTATCGTGGGAGCGTTTACAAACTTTTAAATGAACATAAAAATATTTGTTCTGTGCGGGAATCGAACCCGCGACCCGCAGTGCAGCAGCCGAACGCTCAACCACTACACCAACTGTGTCGTCAATGAACACCAGTCATGATTTATTTTTGAATAAATATCTAACTAAGGCAGCTATTATAAATTTCAGCGAGCAATTAAACTGGCTTGTAATACAGATCACGTACTCGTCCATCTGACAGGTGAAAGGAATCTTTAAATCAATCTTACGGAGCTGCATATTAAAGGCACGTAGGTACATATAACAGTAAGCAGAGTAATTGATGTAGTGCCTAGTGTGCGTAACGAGGTTCCGTAGTGTGTAACTAATGCGTACGGAGTTGTAATTGATTCACCGCAGAAACCAAATGGACCGTTCATGTTTGCCTCACATATACATATATTGAACACGAGTTAGACGGCCACATTTCGCATTTGCCTATCTAAAAGGAACTTCTACGTGTGAATTCTAATGGAATTATCTCAATGGTTTGATTTTCCGAGAAGGCCTTTATACATTAAAAGGAAATTTATTTGTTCTTTGAAGTACCTTTTATTAGAATTCGTGTGAGAAACTTTAACGAAATCACCGAACTTTATCTGAAGTTATGTTGAAAATGTAGTTGATTTTTGTTTTGAAATCTCAGACTTGGTTTTTTTTATTATTAAAAGCTAAGTAATAAAAAGTCTGCGAAGTTGTGAAATGTTTTGATATTTTATTTAATCTGAAGAAGAAAGTTAAACTTTTTAATTTCTCAGTTTACTAGTCTGTGTACTCTTTAAATTTCTTCTTTTATTATCTTCCTTTCTTAGAGTTATATGAATGGTTTTATATTTATCGTTCTTCTAAATAGATAACACGTTTGTCCTGACGTATTTCGAATGACGTCAATGTAAGCACGAAAAACTTTAAAGCAATGAAATCAATAAAATGTTTTCCACAATAACATTGTGAAGTATTCTTAAGATGGCTATTCAAGACAATGTATGATTATTAGATAATGTTTACTTACGTTTTAAATAATTTTAGTTTGATGTCCTCTTAACCCAAGTCTTCAGTCTTCAACACTCTTAGTACCTGTAATGAAAAAACAACCTTCAATATGATTTTATAATATTTATAAATACACAGAATATCAAAAATAACTTTGCAACTTTTGTTTCCTTTGTGGGCAATTAATCTAATTATCCGGATTCTTTGAAAAATATCGCAACAACCTGCAAGGTGATCTAAGTTTAACGTCTTTTGCTTTGTTTACGGAACTGTGTTAAAAAAATAGGCTTATGACATTCATACGTTCACGGTTTGTTGAACTCTTTGTGTCTTGTGATATATGGGGTTTCTGAAATTAATTGCTTAGTATGTATTCTTCATTAAACTTTATGATATCTGAGAGCTGGAATATGTGGCCTGTCAACTAGTACCACACCGATACCGGGATACCTATATTTATCACTAATCCGTTTTACAATCACGCATTCATGGTTCATCTGTTTCCAGACTGTGGAAGTAATCTACGGCTAGCATATAATCTTTTGTACGAACATAATAGTTTCATGAAGGTAACTGCGGCAGCGATGGCGGATGGTAATTTCCTCCGCTAATAATGAAGGACGGGGGCCCGCACAGTGGAATACTCATGCGGAAGGATGCAATGAAAATCGTGCACTATATATATGCGGGTCATTCGCCCTTCATGCCAATAACCTTTAACTGTTCAATAAAATGTTTGTTCTATTATTGTGGTAAAGTATTTATAACTTTTATATCTTTATTTGTTTTGCAAGTATCAATTTTCATAATAGTGTTGTTGTCATTTGATTATTTGTACGTTATAGCCCAGATATCACATGCTGTTCATGCATCAGTATCAACCATCTGTGCATTTTCATTGCCGCTCTTATTTTTTTAAATTTCAGTTTTAGGTAGATTAACAGTTTCTTCAAGAGTTTTAACAGTAGCTTGAACTTCATTTGTAGCTAATCCTATCCTATCCTAACTAATCTTTGTTACTATTATAAATGCAAAAGTTTGGATGGATGGATGTTTATTACTCAGTTAAGTCAGTCACCATCACCTCGTTGCCATTCCACCAATTCGCACCAAGCGCTTCCAAACATCCTTCATAATGCGCACAGCAAAAGAGTGGAACTCATTGCCTGCGTCTGTGTTTCCGAACGCATACAACCCGAATCTCTTCAAAGTTAGAGTGAACAGGCTTCTTCTGGGTAAGCTCACTCCATCGTCGACTCTGTCTCTGTCACCGACCTAGTCCAGAGTCAAGAGCAAACCCATCATAAATAAAAAAAAAAAAAAAAAAGTCACGCCAGAACGGCTAAACTTTATAGCCTGGAATAGCACATATGCTATTTTTATCTCGGTGGTATGTTCCCGTGGAATAATTGCGGGCATCCACGCTGGCAAAAGCTAGTGAAAGTTTATGAGGATGGATGGATGTTTGTTTGATGTTGTCTTTTACGCTAAAAATGTTGAACAAATTTTGAAGAAGTTTACCGTAATATAGATTATACATCAGAATAACACAAAGGCTATAATTTATAAAGATATTAAGAAGAAATTCAATGCAGGTGGAGCCGCGGGATGCAGCTAGTAGGTAATCTTTGTTGAATAACAAGTACTCTCCTTTTTCTATTTCCCGATCTACATTATTCATCACGTACCTATAATTCTTTGACTAGTTTTTCACGAAGGGCAAAAACGTGCGGCTTGTGGGCTGTGGATAGCAATTTCCGTTTCTTTCACCAGTGGGCACTTTAATGAAAGACGTGTATTCCGGCGACGCGGCGACGGCCCACGCTGCCGACGGCGAATGAGTGCAAATGATGTTTACGTGCTCGCTACTGTTATTGAAAATTACTAGATTTTTTTACATTTGTGCCATATGGTAGGAATATTGGTTTTGGATGAAAACGAGAATGTATAGCGTCAGCTCCTTATACATATCTATCTTTACAGTTGTCTAATGTCTACCCATCAAAGCGTTAAACGCTAAGCGTTGAAGTTTCTGTAGCTAAAGAGGTTATTTACAGACAAATAAATTAATTGTTATAATTACTTCCTAACGGGTTAGAGTAGATAGCGTTTTATGAAAAATATATAGTCAAACAAAACCAAAGTTGCTTTTTTTTAATGCAGATTTCGGCTTTTATTGCAAATTTTCACAATTTGGAACGAAATGTGTCACTAATAAACCGTTTTTATTGTATTCAACAACTGTTTCTAACAAACGTATTAATTACTAATTGGTTAATTCGTTTCGATTATTTAGTTGTGTATTGGTGTCATGGATATTGTAACTGATACTTGTAGTAGGGTTGGGTTACACTGCAATACGATACAAGACATTGATATTATCGACTCATGCACTAGAAACTTTATGCTCCGTATCGTGTGCACTAATCCCTATCGCAGATAGTACTTTTAGAATCACCGGAAAGCAAAATTTATTAGAATTCATATGAGTTCCGCTATTAAGTCAAATTGCATGCTGTTCCTACTTGAAATCTATTAAGGAAATGACGACCTTGTCCGGCCGGGATCCAGCAGATGCCTAGACTTAAAATGGCTGAAGGTTGTTTAGATCCAAGCATGAAATATGGATCTTTATTATGAACATGTATGCTTCTCCAATAATTTTGTTTGTCTTACGGGACAAAGAAATTAAGCTAACCGTGAGATTGATTTTGTTCGGGCCCACTCCTTGCTCGACGTGTTTACGTAGGTAGCACGCAACGGAATTAATGGTAACATTTAAGGCAAACACGTGCCATACTTGGCTGAGACAATATTAGCTAATATGAAAGCGCTCATTACGTTACGCACAGAGAGTTGGTACACAAGTTAGTAAAAATACGTATCACGATTTGTCAGGAATACGCTAAAAAGTTGAAAAACAAAGCTTTTTGTGTGAGGAGTGTGCCACATGTTAAATATTGAGAGAAATTTTGTCACGAGTCTACAAAATCTGGATTTTACAGTTAAATAAACGATTAGATGGCGAATAAAGTTACGGAGTGTCCACTGCCCGTTATACCATGGCAGGTGGCGAGAAATGGAACTAAAGAATTTAATACTGAATTTGACACACTCTTGACATTTATCTTACTAAGCAGCGCCACCATAAAATGTCAAGATAAACTGGCCGCATTAAAACGATGTCACCACTATCGCCAACCAAAGGGGCCATTGTTCAGTAAATGTTGCATGAGCGATAATATTCTTGGCTTGTGAGATTTTTGCTGGATTTTACAGATCGTATCAGTACTTAATGAGCACTGTTATCTTATTTACAAAATTGTTCTCGCTAACTAAGCGGTAGATCTTAATGTAATTTTCCCTTGTTATCCAACGCGGATATTATCAAGATTATGTCTGAACTTTAGGCGTGTGATTATAATAATATTTAGGTACTTGCTATGCCAACGCACGTTTGACAAATCCTGTGTAGGTACATGATTTCCATTTTAGTCTCCACCGACTAGTCTCTACATATACGGAGCCTTAATGTGAATATATGCAGTGACTTGGTCCCATAGTAGGCACTGATAATATATAAATGGGCGGAATTCTTAATTTGCAGGTACCTTTTAAAAGGCAAGGCATGGTAACAAAATAAATTATGTCTTCCATGGTTTCTAGAAAGGACGCTTCGAAGCAGTATGTCCCTGGAAAATTCAATTATTCGTGCGGCGAGCACTAGAAGAAAACAGGCCAAGTGCGAGTCGGACTCGCGCACGAACGGTTCAGTACCATTATCGCAAAAAGCGGCAAAAAAACCACGTTTGTTGTATGGGAGCCCCACTTAAATATTTATTATTAGTTTTCTTCTGTTATATGTTGTTATAGCGGCAACAGAAATACATTATCTGTGAAAATTTAAATTGTCTAGCTATCACGGTACATGAGTTACTGCCTAGTGACAGACATACAGACAGACGGACCGCGGAGTCTTAGTAATAGAGCCCCGTTTTTACCCTTTGGGTACGGAACCCTAAAAACCACTGCAAAGGGTTGTATCTAATTAGCAACAAGTGAGTTAACAAACTAATTTCATCTTTTATGACGTGTGCTCGTGTAGCTAATGTGCTATTTGTCGTTCGTGACGTCATTAAAAATTCGTTCGCGACAAAATGGTTGGCACTAGATCATAGAGTAACGGATTCCATTTCATTTTCCTGCCCGCCTGGCTCGCCATGACCGTAGAGAACGCACGCAAAAACTAGCCTTGAACCACTATCGTTCAAGTAACACATGTGTGCGACATTTTACTAAATTTTTTTGTATTTTTGTCTGATTTGAATTCTCTGTGTGCCCACTCTGTGCGATTGTTGTAGTCTCTAACGTAGTTCGTGTTTATTAATTCAATTTGTGTATGATCCAGATATTTTATTTTTGTCTGATTTGAATTCTCTGTGTGCCCACTCTGTGCGATTGTTGTGGTCGCTAACGTAGTTCGTGTTTATTAATTCAATTTGTGTATGTTCCAGATATTTTAATTGTCCTATCTGTCAAGTTAACATATCACGTTTATGGGTTTTTAACAGTTTGTACGGTTGGTTTAAAAAAAAACATAAGCGGTTACCATGGATTTATGTTACAATAAACAGTTTTAATGTCTCCTAGAAAATATTTACTGTTATCCCATTCTATAACTCATTGTGAGTCCTATTCTTTGCTGAAAACATATTAATTAATGTACGAAATAAAAGCCAGAAATTTCTGTCTGAAATTCGGTGCTCTTCACCTTATGAAGAGGCGTTGCGTGTTCTTCGTCGCGTCCATCATTAATATTCCAAAGACAACAGTTCATACTGTCTGTCTGTCCTGTTTGTCTTCGTATCGTAGCAACAGTTACATTGTCGCGCGGTAATTATTTAATAATAATTTGCGCCCATCTCGGGTACGGGAAGCAATCGCTTTGCTTCATTCACCGAAGGCGTACGTATGAATTGTATGGTAATATGTATGAGTTTATTGGCGTAACAAGCGTGGGAGACTTGTGAACACCTTGTTGTTGGTATACTGGTTTCCTAGTAGCGTGTTGCTTGGCTAATTTTGTTACATGTTAGTCGATTCATTAATTGATCAGTTATCGAGGGTTAGCTCATAGGCATTATAAACATATGCTTTATTCCCATGACGTAGATATAAACGCCAGAATGCCACGTAGTTCGATCCTAAGATCTATACTGTGATTTTTAATTTCATAGACTAAACTGACATTTGGGGGGTTGTAAGTTTATCGTTACATAAAAATAGTGTCGTATCCTTACTATCCAGAGTGATCGAAAGTTGATCGAAAATCGAAGTAGATTGAAAAAGTAACTATTTCAGGGCAAAAAAAAATTTTTTTTAGAACCTTATTTAGTTTCTACTCATTTATGTCAGACTTCATTTTATCGATCGCATTTATTTTATTGTTGAATACTGTTATATTTAAATATATTACGTTTATATTCATAAAACATTCATTTACATCAATTGGTAGAATTAAGTTTTTCAATTTCATGTCACATCGATTCGATGAATCACTTATAATTGAGCCTTACCTACAATACTATGCCTCGCGCTTGCAACATAAAAATAAAATAAGTCCAATGGCAGCTGTCAGTTTAGTCTACGAAATTAATAATCACAGTATAGTCTAGTACTAAAAATATCTAACAATCGATATTTGATGTGGCCACTAATGCCTGAAATATGTATAACTTATCGACCAAATCTAGTGTGAACTAACACTTGTTTTGAATATCGATGTAGGTAGTTTTACATAGTTTCATTTGAAAGCACATAAAAATACCAGAAAAAGCAACGAATGCAATACAAATCACTGGAATTCCAAATGCAGATACGTGAGTGGGTGTTTTTCCTAAATGTGATCCGTATTTGGATATCGAAGCCCAATGTAACTGGTAAAATATTGGCATTGCGAATTTAACTATTCCCCAAATAATTTACCTACAAGTTCGTCTGGAATGGTGTCAAATACTTCGTTATTGGTTTATATCGACTAAGGACCTAAAGTACTTATTAATTCCATGGATCTTTATGAGAAACGTCAAGGCTCTCCTCTTAATAGCATCGTCGAAATAATGTGGTCGTCTTCGCAAAATATAGGCATGTTCGATAGTAAATTGTGTTTCCTATTTTGTATGCATTGTCACGCCATTGCCCTCATGTGATGAGCCATCTTAACGCGGTCATAAGCCACATGCCGCTCGTTTATGCACGTAAATGAGGCGTTAACACGGTTTTCCAAGCCATGCTGGGGTTTCCACTTTTAGTGATTTCACTTTGTGGCCATAAGAAGTAAAGAGATCCCATGTTCATAGATATTCAATTGGTGGAGGAACCGCAAAGTGTTATATTCAAGGTTAACGGTTTTTGGGAGAAGATAGAAGAGAGCAAAATAGAATACTTCTAATAGAATGCTCTTGATAAAATATATAAATGAAATCATTACAACGTACAGCAGCCTTAAGACGCCGTGTTTAGAATATTTACGTAAATTTGCACTAGAATCTTTTCTAAATAAATTTAGAAATTCAAATCATCATCAAAATCATCCCGCTAAAGGAGTTACATACGATTGTGGAGGTTAGTTATTTTTGCCGAAGCGAAATACTAAATGGTGGAGGTATCGTCAGTTGTATTATTTACTTATTTGTTAGAAGGTTGCGAAAAGGTCAGAATACTTCCAATACAATACACCAGATTCAGTGAAAATTGAGTCCGTATTCACCTTAAAAGCCCTTTACGATCTGCTTTCAAATGTTCGTGGCCTATCTATATCTGAATGATTTTCTTTGAGTAAAACGTTATTGAGTTTGCTTCGTAGGTCAGAGGCTGCGATATAGGTCAAGATACGGCCACTTGAGTGTACAGTGGGGGCTTTGATCCTGTAATCAAACAACCCTTGTTTTGTTCCCCTGGAGCGCGTTACGTTTAACATGTGCCGGTTTTGTACCTCGTGAGAATAAAATGTTGCGTTTTTTTGCTAGTATTGTGTTGAGTTCTTTAGTTCGAATTATATTTTTGCGGGAGCTTTTTAGCATTGAAATTAAATTTATTATTATAAAATGTGATTAGAACGAAATATCAGTGTCTTTTAAGTCTTAGAATGTGGTGTACATACAATTTGTCCTGCATCTTCGCATAGGCAGTACCTACTCTTAAAAGCATTCTGAAATGGAATTCATAATGAGCTCTGTAATTTGTTGTCTGTTTGGATAATTACCCAGCCCGGAACAAGCAGTTTATTACCGAAATTAATAACACTGACTTATTATTAGACAGAATACATTAATAATCTTTTATATCCTCGACCACACCGAACAAAGTTTACGTTTGGTATTTTTCTACTTTTATTACAATTTCCTTCAAAAAATGAACTAATTTCGTACAAAATTGTTTTATAGGTCGGTTTTAACAAAGAAAGCATCAAACTGTTCTTGTATGCTTCTTTTTATACGTTCTGAGTCTGACTTCCAATTTCCGCATAAAAACAACAATTGTCGTACTTATCCACTGACACAGTACTAAAGTACTTTACAGTACTTTTATTGTGCAAACTAAAAGCGTTGCCTACACTCACGATACCGCAGTTAACGCCTCTCATTTAGGTAATGACACCACCAGTGTGTACCCGCATTATTGTCCAATGAACCCACTTCGTGATAGCGAGCACACTGGAGCACACGCGGTGATTTCTGCCACGACGAAACATTTCGTGACTGACGTATAATCAGTTTTTGTGAACATTAACAACTGAAAGAAACAAGTTGTACGTTCGTGAAATCTTGTTCGGTAAAAAAGAGTGGACTTAATCATCAGGACAGACAAACAAATATAATGATGCCATATTGGCTTTATAAAATGCAAAGAGACACTCAAAAAAGTAGTTTACAGATTTAGTGATGCTGAAATTTGTCTTCATTAGCATCAGTTCGTGTTTTCATTAAGGTTAGACCAAAGCGTAATTCAAATTGATTTTATTCAAAAGGACGATCCCATAATTAGTTGGAAGGAAAGTCTAGCAGTCTATTTAAATAGTAAAACTAAATTACTAGGAACCCAAACCAATTAGAGTTCGAAGTAGTTTTATCCGTTCCATTTAAAAGTATTTACGCTGAAGAAAGTCCGTCGAAACGGGGAGGTCTGAAGTCAATAACTAACCACATTAATCAAGATTGACCAGTCCATTTAAACGACAGCAGCTCATTTGTGGAAACTATAAAGTTGCTGAAGAAAATTACAGAAACCCACATTCTCGCTAACGTCCAGTGAAAGCTGATTTTATCCAGTTTTTGATGAACAAAGGTTAAACAAAATTATTTTTCAAGCACAAGTGAACATACGTGGTCAAGATTTGTAACTTTTAATACTATATCTGTGTAATTTTTATTACTATGGAGAAATTCAAGCTTTGTTAAGTAATAAAACTACAATGCAATAACAGCCAGTACCATTAAAGGCAATAAGCAATTTTATTTTAATATATGTGCTGCAATGCGATCGTGCATTACTATGACAGTGAGAGAAATTAAATCACAAACTGTGGCCCCAGAAAGTCCAGAAACAAATGAAATGCAGCTGCAGTTCCAATATAAACAAGTCATTATTTCAGGTGATGCAACACTTTCTTTGATCAAAACAGTTGGCATTGAACGGGCACATACTCTGCAGATTTAGAACTCTGTAGGTATAAATAAAGTCTATTGAATAAGTTCACGGCGATGTCACCGTTAGTGGTGCGGACGTCAGCCAGTCGACTGCGGGATTGAGGCCGAACCAAACCACAGCAGGTACTACGTCAAGTTCGTTTCCAATTTGCTTTCCATTTACGTTCCGGGACGGCTTGAATGTTTGAGGAGCCGGATTAAAAAGTCACTTTTACGTGGCTCTGTGTGCCGATTAATGTTTGCACATTGAAACTATCCGGAGCCGTATTTAACTTATCGACAGACCGGTAAATTAGGTCTACAATGTACACGTTCGAATATATTAGAGTGTGTAGTGAGATATGCTCGCTACAATACTGCTTTATCAAGATCAGATTTTTTTGGCTCAAACTCTGCCATTGTTACTCACACAATATCAGGTAACAGCCTCGATTATTAACGAACAGTATTACTTTAACCTATTAACGCGCGTGCAGTCAAGTGCAATCGACACATTTAGTTCAGTAGGTCATTCGGCGACATAATAACTGCGACGACTGTCCGCCTCAATTCTATCACAGCAACTTGTTTGTCGGACTTCTACAACGGACTAACTAGACACAAACTCGTTCTAGGCTGTATGGTGTATCATCCATCTCCTGTCAAGTGATTGCGGCGCGAATCGTGATTTATATGACCGGCATTCGATGTAGGATACGTTTCAACTGGCAGGGAGGTCGCTAGATGTATCGGATGATAAGTTGTAATCGAAGTCGAAGTGTATGGTGTTACATTTGCCATATATCGGGTGTTGGACGGATTCGCTCTTGTGATTCCGGTTGGTCTTACATGGACGTTGAATGCAGAAGAGGGTTAACGTTGTCATTAGCTTTTATTGAACAGCGTTAACACACTTTGGAGTTTAAAATGAGGTTGTTTTTAATACAATCTACCTAGAATGTTTAATGAAAAAAAAATAGGACACATTAAGGCCTTCAAAAATGTATTTTGAAGTTATCATACATAAGACCATGAAGGTGAACCGATACTTGTTTTAAGCCACTTATGTATAACCAGTACTAAAATCTAATTTATTCAGAGTTTATATCATTAATTAGAACCTCTCTAAAGGTCTATTCACACATATCAGGGGCGGGCCCGGGACGTGACAGGGCCGGGTCCCCGGGCCCGTGCACGGACGTGTGTGAACGATGATGATAAAATGTTCCCACCGATATTTCTTTGCGCCCCTGACGGGGCACGGTCTGTCCACGTCCCGTACACGTCCCGGGCACGGCCCTGATATGTGTGGATAGACCTTTAGTCGATACTTTCATAGACATATATTTTGGTTGACGGGTAACCTTGCTTGCAGTTGGCAAGAAATGTTAGTTAGTTAGGCAACATAGAGTTTATAGAATAGTACTTATTATTTCGAAATGAAGATGTACGCAGTGTTATTGAGTCATTATTGAGTACATATAACTGTGTGCAAATTCCTTGCGGGTAAGACTGCCAACGAACTACAAGTTTGTGATATCCCTGTAACGTTGAAAACCTTGATTGATTGATGATATAATTGCTTGATTTAGCAACTTTTTTTGCAATCGGAAGAATCATATTAAACAGCAATTATTTTGATTTACTCACGATTGGCTAATTGCTTGGCGGAGTTTTAGAAACCGGGAAATAATGCTGTAAAAACATAATATTACTGCCTTTATTTGTAATCGAGAGCACCGCTTCCTATTACCAGTCACAGTGTAGGTAATCTTGTTTGCAAATGACCCGGGGCTATCGCAGGTACGCGATTTGCGGTCAATGGCTCGAGAAATTGCACCGACTCATAGCATTTCTTCGTGCTTGCATTTCGACTCTAATAACACTGCGCACTGATATTACTAGTCTGTGGTCGAGTCCACTTAGTAATTTCTAACGATAACATATAAAATATCGATTGTCATTCCGACGATTTATAGCCGCCAATCTTATCTTAAACAGGTAAATTGTTGGTTAGCGACATATCGGTCGATTCTGAATGCTACTTTCTTGTGCCACAAAAGATATGAGTAACTGGCGGTTTTCCTTATAAAATTCTCAGAATAAAAAATACAACTTACAAAATAAAGATACACGTAGAAACCTGATGTTAATATCTATGTTTGATTTAAATAAATAAATCGTATATCCGCCTATTAAGAACAGTTCGCGAAACATCATTCAACCTTCACCGAAAAGCCTTAAAACAAATAGGTAAGCTGTATTCGATGCCAAGGTTCGTTCGATTGTACGGTAATTACAGGGTTTGATTAGACGGTGCGGTGTACCTTGACGATCTAACTTTGTCTGCCGTTGTCAAATTACAGACGACTGTCTGACTAGACCAGAATATCATTTGGTTCATGAATATTCAGAGGACGATCGAAGACTGGACTTTATTCTTTGTAGAACTGTGTTGCTATGCTATCGACTATATTCTAACTTCTATCTTTTTTCTACTGGAGATTTGCGTGTAGGCTAGTAATTGTCGCATTTATATTCGCTTTTATAAATGTTATTTTAGGTCTTAAATAAATATAGCGATTTGGGTTCACGCCAGCTAAAACTCAAATAATTTTGCTGCACAATTTTCGTTTGGCATCTAGATTTCTAAAACAAAGTTCTGTATTATCATTGTAGAAACTATTTTGTAGAGTCAGAGATGGACGGAATATACTGTGGAGGGATGTCTAGAACTAACAGTAGCAATATGAATTTGCTTCAAAGTACCTACCTATATAAATTGTTAATCTAAGGCTTCAGTGAAGATGTTATGTCAACAATCTATAAATAAATTTATTGGGCTTTTCCAAGGGCTATCAAAAGGCTCACTCTTAATTATGTTCATCTTTCTGGCATTATCAAAGCCTTTACAGTCAGCGCAGCCAAGTCAGAATCTGAGGATAAGGTACTTATAAATAAATGGTGCTGATGAAAATGATACCATCGAACTGATCTGATGATGAAGCCGGAAAGTAGGCACTGGAACTCCAAAATAAAACAATGTAATTGTCATGTTTGGGTTTATTTGAATCGTACTTTGGCTATACATGATTTTCGTGGTAATTTGAGGTATTTACCAAAACTAAATAGAGAAAATTAAAAATCTTTTACTGAAAACTCTAGCAGACAGGTGGGATAGTCCCATACTGGGACATTGGATGCGCCTACATGCCAGTGTACAAATATAAGTAGTTGTATCTGGTAGTTATAAGTTATAATAACACAAGTTTATCTGGATTTAATGTATTTATTAGATTTTTAATTTGAATTTTTTTGTTGGTTTTTAAATTTTCTGACATTTTAATTTTGTGTAATTTTAGTTTCATGAAATTTTATAATTGGACATTTTAATTTTCTTTCATTCTAGTTTTATAAATTTTATTTAATTTTTTTGACATTTCAATTTTCTTTCATTCTAGTTATATATATATTTTTTCTTTTTGACAATTTCCCCCTTTTGATCCCTGTAATTATTATAAATTCATTAAATTGTTTTCGTGTCATGTACTGCTTACTAACATTAATTATAAGGTTGTGTACTAACAAAACTGGACTGTAAAATTATCTGAATTCGAAATAAATTTAATTTATACAAAAAAATAAAACCGACTTCCAAAACAAATTGGTTTAATTTTTTTGTTAAAAAGTTTTTTACTAACAGTAATTTATCACATCTATATATGTCTGTAAAACAGTACGTTATTTATACATAAACTACGCAGTTTCCTAATCTTTGTTCTAAATAAGTCTCTATGTTCGTGTCGCACGTGTTATCACTGTTATCAGTAAGGTCAAACAAATGCATCTTCTGCGTAGACCTTGCTATTTGACTTCAGATAAGAGTCGGCGACTTCAACTTCCTATTATGCGACGTTATTTATGTCCTGCGCTTGGAAATATTGCTTTTAATAGAAAAATGTTGATAATAATTAGCTAGGAGAATGAGTTAACAAAGGGTATTTGTTTTAATTAGATTGTAATGAGTTAGTTGGATGACTAATGAATGTAATGCGGGATGTATTTCAAGCCTTTTGTTTGAAGGTTTTAGCTATATATTTCCTCTTTAATACACTAACGAGCAATGAAAAAGTTCCAGTGAAATAGCACCTAATTACTCCTAAACGGGCAAGGCTAGCTTAATGTCGCCGTCTGCAATATTGAAGTACATTTAACAGCGCATCAGAATATTACCAACTAAAAACGTAAATATTGTGTTCAAATTTTAAATTAAATGTGAAAAAAATTAATTAAGGTGTTTTTCGGCATTTTGAGGGTGGAACTTTTTATTGCTCGGTAGTTTATATACCGGTTTGGTGCCCTCATGAAATGTGTTTTTTCGCCCAAGGTATCATATACCGAGTTTATCGGGATAAAAAGTATCCTTTGTGTTAATCCAGGTTATATATAAACTATCTGTGTGCAAATCAGCCATATCCATTCAGCCGTTTTTGCGTGATTGAAACAAAAACATACAAACTTTTACGTTAGAAGAACGTTTAATGTAAAAACAATTATGTTTACTATATATGTGTAAACGTTTTACGAAAACAACTATTGGCAACTTTAAAAAAATCAGAGGAGCCTGATGGCTGATAGCAATTAGAAACCTAATTAAATCTCAAACTTAAAAGTAATTCTAGTCTATGAAAAATAATTTATTTTCATTCGCAACGTTTTTGTAGGCTTATCACTCTACCATCTAGTTTCGAAACTTATTTTCTTTGCTGCTTCCATTATCTTTTCAACGAGTAATTATGTAAGTCACCTGATAAGCTGATGACTGATAACAGGCTGCGACGAAGTAAGCTGCACGTCCTATCTACTTTTAAAGTGGAAAAGTACTTGACAAAGACGTTAATAATACGATGATGAATTTATTCTTGTGATGGTTTATTGAGCGAATAGAATTGCTTTGTAGATATTCTCTTTTCATACTTTGTTGTTGTATACTTTGTATGGTACCTATGTGTTTCTTCTGATACATTTTAGTATCCACCACATAAGTATCTAGCGATAAGGTTCAATAGGTTTTTCAGAGAAGCCAATTTCAGGATTGTCTGTAAGTATGTGCTTAAAGAACGTTGTGCCAAATTGTGTACGGTTCTGGAATAAATTTTATCAAGCTTTGTTATCTGGGTGCAATTGTTACCGATTGCATCCACTTATCGGCATTTCAAATCTTCAAAATATAGACTGTCAACCAAACAAATATAGCTATTAGAAAATGATCAGGTTGTAAACATTTCTGATACATTAATCTCGTCATAGTCAATGTTCCAATACTTATGTACCTGTACAAACATTAATATTTACTCGATTATGGTGTCTGTAGATTACTAAAAAAAAAATACATAGATTGAAATCTTATGTCCACCACCAACCACCAGTCCTTTTATGCAAAATTTGCTGGCGGAAAGCCAAGAAAATTCTAGAACATAAAAGAAGAAAAACCGCACGCAGCACGTGCAATCTTATCTTCTTGGTTTTGATTGTCGTATGTCACACTGAGTGAGAACAAATCGAAAGCGATAAGGAAACACCGCAATTTTTCATGCACATTTATTGCTTGTAAATGCAAATCATTTCCCGATGTAACGGTCTTCCATAATTTAATTCTCAACGCGTGTATGATTCATGAAATCGGAATATGATCTGAAATAACTAGATAATATATTCGGTGGCACATTAGCCTGTCACGGTTTCAGTAATTGGGTGTCATATTAATTTTCCGTAACACAGGCTCATCGCGCCATTAACCGAATCATGGCGGCGTTATTTTGACCATTATATGATTGAATAGTTTTCATAATTATGAGCCTCGTGATAAACAACTAAAGCTTATGTTAGTAATGTTGGAAATATGTAGAATACTGCTTGAAACTATGATACTTTGGTCTCCAACTATGCATTAACAGCTAAAAAAATCTAAAAAGAAGCTGTTTGAACTAAAAAAATCGAAAATATAAATCATACCTTGAATTAAGTCCTAACACCGACGACAGTCAGTCGTATTCTTGGATTGAATCACTACATTTTGTGGAAATGATTTCTTCATTCAAGATTTTTAATATAAAAAACACGTTTTCATTAATTCTCCGTAAAGTTTACTAATATTACATCCATTTCAATTACCTCGTGTAGATAAAATAGTCTATAATCACAATACGTAATACATTCCAAGTGTTATTGCTAAAATTCGGCTGTTATCGATAAACTTTATACATTTCTGAGATAATTCGAATATATCGCGATTAGATATCGAATTTTGTATGGAACATTAAAGTTTTATAGCTGAACCGATTCTTTTGCTTACTGTAGCGAGAGTATTAACATCAGAAGATCTATACTACTGTGAATTCCATATAAATATACAAGTTTTTGCCAGAAGCTTCGCTCGCGTGAAGGTCTAATATTATCCCAAGGGGAAACAAGGGCGGGTTACTAACGGGGTAAAAAGTATCCTATGTCCTAGTCCAGGTTCATGTTCTTCCCATGTCATCAGGTTCTATCGCTCAAAGGTTTGCTGGGAGGAATCTTAACTTTGAGTTACAGTCGCTTTTATATGTGAACTTTGTTTATATGTCGTTTTGGTGTACAATAAAGAATTACAATTTATTTACAAACCAGTTCAGCCATTCATTCAAAAATCTATAGTTACAGGTAGGTAAAGTTTGTGTGTACACACGCACTTCCACATTTATAATATTGCTAAGAAGAAGGATATTTTTTGCGTTCCCGTATAAAATTGCTAGGTATGTAATATAAAAGGAGTTCTGAATGTGTATCCGAGTACACATTAATCTCCGGCTGTTGAGGCATTTTCACGTTTTCCCCTCTGGAAGTTTCATGAGGGGTGGATGAGGTTGTTTATGTTGCAGAAGTGTGTTTAGCTTGGGTTCAGGGGATAACCTTGAATGACATATTACGGTAAAATAGGGAATGTGTTTGCATATATTTTTAATAAAGGGATTTGCGTTTCAATTTCCATGTGGTATGGAGGTTTTATTTTGGGTCAGCATAAGCTTTCTAAGTAGGTTGCCTATCCATCCATCTTGCCATCTTGGAAACACTTCTATTTTTATAATCATAATTAACTGGGCATAAATTGTAAACACGACGCTATTTTCTGGTCCTTCGAATGTAATATCGAAATCAAACTTTAACGAATATCTTTATGAATTCAGGTCAAGCTTGTTAAAGCTCAATTTACTAAGAAATACATACATCAATGTCTGTTATTTGCTCTGTAAACACAGGCCTGACATGACAGACTTTTCCCGTCACTGGAGCGCGCGTGTCTCATAGCTTTCGTATCAATAATTCATCTGGACGACGGACGACGGACCATAAGTCTGGCTGGCGTTGCAGCTGCGGGTTGCTGAGTTCGACCTACTTGGCTACTCTCATTTATGTCCCCTAATATCCGACCCACTTTCACGTGTCACTCCACCAGTTAGATATACAACGTGTTACCAAATAAAATAATTCTGGATGAGAAATATATTTGCACTTTTCGTTCGGTTAGCGTGGCCTGGATATTGCGTATTACTGGATATGTACATACGTAGAAGATCGAATATGAGTTTTCATTTTGCATCTACATAATGTATATTTTATAGGGTTTTTCATTTTGAAATATGATTGATATTTTTGAATACAATAGTATATTACCTACTTATTATTGAGCTGGTTGCCTTGAAAATACATAATATATTGAATGTTAAAACAATAATAACGTTACTCAATTATTAAATAATAATTTAAACAAAACCGGCCAAGTGCGTGTCGGGCCACGCGCAGTAATAGGGTTCCGAAGTTGCATAATAATGCGGACTAAAAAGAGGGTTTTGTTGTTGTTACATGAACATTAGAACGGTTTCAGCGGCTCACAAAGTCTAAAAACGGGCCCACATAGGATGATGTTTTTTTTTTATTTTCTCGCGTTTGACCACTATCTCGCCTGATGGTAAGCGCGGATGATGTGGTCTACGGTGAAGCACGCTTGCCTAGATGTAATCTATTCACTCTTGACTTAAACTAAATAAGGACTAACTGGTAACTGAAGAAGGCGTTATAAAATCCAACTTCGCAACTGAAGTTAGAAAAATATTATCTATTTGAGTACCACCGCGGGTGTGAATTGCGAAAGGAGCCGATACGAGCGCCGTATGGACTACGGACTGGTACTGCCAACGACTCCGGCCACTCCAATGCGTTATTCGAGCTTAAACATTATTATTTTATAAATCATTATTATTAAGGATGTTATGATTTTATTTTTGTATATTTTTACATGGTTCATAAGCATATATTTACTATCTGTTTTACACAGCTAACAACGTTATTTATGTAATTGTTCAATGGCATTTGTACAAAAATTTTACAGTGCCAAGTACATTTTATAAGTTGGTCGACTATTACTCGTAAACTTGTAAAGCCTGTTATGATTTCATTTTTGTATATTTTTACATGGTTTGTAAGCATTATATTTACTCTGTTTTACATAGCTATCAACTTTATTTAAATAATTTTTTAATGGCATTTGTACAAAATTTTTACTGTTCCAAGTACATTTTATAAGTTGGTCGACTATTACTCGTAAACTTGTAAAGCCTTGTTATCCTTGATAATTTTCCTTTTAATTTCGTTATATTTACTACTGGCGTGAATTTTTTTACATAGCCAAGAGCAACCATTTCGCTGGCAGTGGGGGGGGACACTTGACTCTAACATAAATTTGCAACTTAAAGCTTAATTTTACGCAAACGAATCTCTGAATCGAAAAATGGTTTTAACTCACCCATAATATTTTTGAATGGCCTATCCAACGATACCCCACATCATGGGGTAGATGTGAAAAAAAAAATACATCCCCACTTTATGTCTATGGGAGGTACCCGAAAAAAAAATATTTTTCATGATTTTATGTTACCACTTTGTCCGAATTATTAATATGTATATACATGCCAAATTATAGCTTTCTAATACTTAGATTCTCTGAGCTAAGCTGCGTACGGACAGACGGACAGAGCGAAACTATAAGGGTTCCTTGTTGACTTCGGAACCCTAAAAATGGCAAAATTGTTGATTGAATTCAGGAAAACAATGTTGGTGGTCGGATGTTAGGCATAATAATAAAGAGGACGACACACAAACGAGGTCGCTATTTGTTGTCGACTTATTTATAGAACTAACCTAAACAATCTTGAAAACTTTCTATATACATGAGTTGTACTACAAAAATATATTAACGGTTTGTATAAAATCATCGGCAACCGTTAAAAATATAAACAATCGGTCGTAATTTTTTACCGACGCCTTTTTTAAAACAGCCATTACTGATGGTGATGTCACTTTTGTAAGAAAAATAAGCAAGAAGCAAAAGGTTTTTCTACTCGAAGTTACGTTACGTCAGCCTCTTAATAACAAGTGCGGTTCCAATGATAGTAAAACCGCAATCTTACTTCACATGTCTATTGTTTTTCAAACGCACTTTATTATGCGTTTATGCATTGTCATTTAAAGAATAAATGATTCTTCAACACACAATGGTGATTATGCAAGAATCGATTGATGTCTACACTTCTGACATAAAATTCGCTTAATTTAATTCCTCTCCTTGCCAAATGCGGTATATCAATCGGTTTGCAAATACCAAATCTATTATTTCCTTCTAACATTTCGAATAAATTGTTCTTCAATTTCGTCGCTGTCTTATTTCCCCGAAGACGTGACAACAGACGCCATCTTCCCAAAATATAAGCCTAATTCTTTTTTCAAAATTCGTTTCCCCATTTGAATTTTGTTTTCGGTAAAAGTTTGTCAACATTCTTCCTAATAGGTTTGCGCAAAATAAGTAGTAACAATGGCCCGTTTCCTTGTTTATCTAATGTAATGTCTTCGAAAAGCTAAGAAACATGATAAAAAGATACTACCGTATTTAATTCCGATAAGTAGATTTTATGATAAAAATGTTAAGAATTATATTAAGAAAAACTTTTTCCTGGCTTATAGGCGTTTTCATAACAGCATTACGGATGAGTCGAAGATAAAGTTGGTTGTTTATTATAGTGAGCCACCGAGAAAGTTTGAGATATGCCTTCGGAAACTGTGAATGGTGAATCGAAATAACTTTATTTTATTGACCACGTAGAAAGTTATGCCTTATTTGTATGGCTTTTCTTGATTGTATGGCAGTGGCTTCTAAAACGTTATGGGTATAAAGTAATTCTATCTTTATTTAATTTTCACAAATGACATTGGTGATGACTGCTGACAGCACCAACATTTTCCATTAAATTCTCTGGCTCCTACAAAATCTCCCTACGAATTGACTAACAGATATTAATAGACATAATATTTATTTGCCAGTAAACGCGAACGTGTTGACATTTTAATGACATTATGTCATGTTAACACGTGTCATCAATCCCATTCTATTCTTTAACAACGCTTGGCTTTTGTTTTTAATTTCATGTTTATTTCATTGATGAAACATCATGAAACATTTGAGGATCAATCTGCCTTGCCTTTTCCCAACAATTCCCAAAGACCCCAAGGTGTCGGCTACCAGTCTAACCAGACGGATCTGATTACCAGTATATTACATGAAGCGACTGCCTATCTGACCTCCACAACCCAGTAACTGGGTAACACGATACCCTTTGAATAGACTGGTGTCAGATATCAGGATTCTGATTCTCCGTGACAACTGTCAATGATCATCAAATGACAGCCGGGACCAAAACGGCTTAACGTGCTTTCCGAATATATAAATTATAAAACATTTGAGGATCACTGTTCAAATTAATTGAAATACGACATCATGATCAGTGACCAAAATCCCCATATATTACGGGCGATACATACCACCATGACACAACCCATAGCCATGGGAAATATTTTAGTAATGCTATTTTATTGGACAAGACCTCTACAACTAAATCCGTACGTCATAAATAATTTTATACTATCTTAATGGTGACTGTTATGATTTCAGAGTGAGCGATGAAAACGATAGTGATCATAACATCGTATGACGACATACAGAATTTATAAATGTATAATTTGGTAAAATATGGATCGCAACATTTTTTCCCTTTTCCACGCATTAATTTGACCCTTATTAAACTCTTTTTTTTGGGTAACTATTGTGGGTACTGGCCTAAAAGTTAGATCATGTTAGAGCTAACAATAATATAGGTACATATATTTACGCCCCGATGTACTTTAGACCCTATCCTTTAGAGAAGTTTACTAACTTCTCTACAGGATTAACTTGACTCTGTAATTACAGAGTCAGTCATTCTTTGTTTTCATTTCATTAACTAATCAGATCAAAGGCTAATATTGTTAGAGAAAACATTGTGAGGAAACCGGCATGTCCTAGAACCAAAAATGTAAACACATGTGACATCCACCAACCCGCACTGACCCATTCCCTCGCACAGAGAGGAAGCCTGTGTCCCAGCAGTGGGAACATTAATAGGCTGATGATGTGAAACCAGTGAACCTAGTGAAATAAAATGACTAAAAGCAAACAAGTCTAATTCTAGAATCGATTCCTCTGATTTATCTCTAACTTATCCCTAAAAATATCAGTAGGTTCTACGGTCGGTCGGTTCGGTAGGGTAACGTTTTTATATTAGCATGTTTCAAGCCAATTTCGCAATAATCTTTTGTAAGCGATTTCGGATTTATGCACAACACAATCAACACATATGACAGGAAATATCCTATTTTGCACATGTTGTCGTTTTTTTTAATGTCTTCCGTCATGTGGATGTGACGGAGGCAGGTGTTGAACGATAAACACAGCTGATTATGAGGGTAGAGCACCTTATTGACTGTACCCGACATTTGTGGTACTTATTGACTGTACCCGACACATTTCTGGTACTTATTGCTGTTATAAATACACGTGGAAATATAATTATACTGTGTCTTTAGGATAGGGTTTACGTGGTGATTTTTCCGTGAATGACGTTCTGGGTATTGCAATTATAACAGAAAATATATCATTTGTAACATAATTCCATGTAAGTCTACCCCGTGTTAATTAAAACAGAACTTCTTGTAATGAAAGCATACTTAAAAAAAAGTAACTTCAAAATCGTAATTAAACTTGCAATGGAAATGACTGCAAATTTGCACATTGAGTACCCAATTAGCGAATTCTTCATTATAACGTTTAATCTGAGAATGGGAGTTTCATATTTTTTTTCGTAATTCATGTTACGGGGGTGCAGCACCTTGCATCCGCAGGGTGTATTTCCCACACCCCCATACGTCCCGCTAATCCGTGCTTTTACAGAGCAACCACTTAACGTTGAGCTGCCCTACCCTTCGAGCACCTTTGGGATAGTTTCGGAAATACACAGCTGCTTCAAGTGGCAGGGGTCTGTCACATTGGTCGGTGTTCATGTGAATTTGCCTCCTACATGTTCACACGCACCCCCTTTTCTTATTGCATGTGTGTAATGTGTATGGGACAAATGAACACGTGGTGCGGCTATCAACTTGATGTGTTTCACGCTTAATAAGAAATTACATTTCCTCCATTATGTTTCATGAGAAACTAGCGTAAGTCAGATGTTGGCGTTTCTGAGAATGAACGGAAGGGGATTAATCTTATTGGCACAAATAATGCGAAGTTTTGAGTTATGTTTAGAAGTCAATCGTGGGGTAACAGCTGAAAGATATGGGTAACAATTTAGTCCTCGATATAAAGCACATTTTGATTTTGGTCTTGAAGATCTGCTAACTTTTAAAAGGTGAAATAAAAAACTGTTATAGCTAAAAATATAATCTATTCTTGTAGTCTTTTGTTTTGATCGAAGTCTGTCAAGGCATATCTATAGTTCTTGTACTCATAAAGGGCATTACGCAAACCAAAGGCCTTTGGTCTTACATAATCCGAAACAACACAACTCACAGAACTATTTGTGTCACCTGAAACCTGTACATTGAATAGTTCTTAGCTTGTTGATTTAAATATGGCTGACGGCTGTTGTTATTCTTGTTATTCAATAACTTTACGATTATTTCAGTGACAAATTGATAGATTTAGGTGCAAGATAGTTGGGACTTTGATTGATTTGATATTTTACGATAAGCGAAGGGAAACTGGCTGGAACTGCATTGGTCTTAGTCAGACTGCTTTCCAAAATCAAGCAGCTTCATCATAGATAAAATATATAGCGTAATTATTAGGTGATGTTTATGTAGCGAAATGAATGCATATTATGGATGAATGCTGATGACATGTCACAGAGGGAATTTCTTAATGGCTGATGTACATTAGTACAGCTTTTGTGCGGATTTCGTCCCCTCGGGATGTTTCCATTGACAACTAGCTTACCCTACATTTGGTTGTGATCAGGGCCACTAGTTACAAGGACAATACAATAGCGCGATATTGGTCCTTTTAATTTTATCACCATGTAGCCCCTTTTCTCTGAGATGTTTACGATTTCAGTTCAGATCGACTCGATATTTTGTGCTTAATACTATTACCAGTTGTCAACACGTCTTTTAATCCACACGCACTCAACGTTGTGTTCATCAATCGATTGAAATATTTATAATTATAACCTGCCTTCATTTGTTTTCATTCCAGCCAGCAACATTGGAATTTAGAACTTTATAACCCTCATTCATTCTTCAAACGAGTCATCTCCGTGCGATACAGCGCACAATTACAGCCAGCTCTATGGCTTATGGCACATGGCTCATGGCTCCCCTCTCTCTAAGCACTTTGTTTATGGATCCCCGGCTCACTGAAGCGGTATATGGGTCAGTCTCCTCGTGTTTTTGTTCCATGTTATCCTTTCTCGTTAGTAATTAGCAATTATTATGGAAATTAAAGTGTTTGCTCTTCTTACTTGCTTGTTGTGTTTACATTTTGTTTTTACTTGTTTTGGAATTACTAGGAGATTAATGATGGGAAAGTAGTGCGTGTAAATAATTGTTGTGGACATCGAGAAATATTGTAAGAAAAATAATAATTATTTAACTGAAGAAAAGCTTAATGTTTTGAATTGATAAAAGATTGTTATACGTTTTACAAAAAATTTATATATCAAAACCTTTTGCCAACAGTCATCTCAAATTATAAGATACATATAGTTTGAATTCATACATACCAATTTTATACGCCAATTAGTTTGATCTGAAAGCAGAGAACACAGTTATAAATAAACTTCAATCAATAACTCAACTACACAGGGTTAGCTGGAATCAAACTATGTACTCAGAGAACGAAAACGTTAAAATTTTCTAAAATATTGCTCTCCCGTATAGTTGCCACTTTTTAAACTGTCATTTTAATTTATGATTGAGAAGTTGGTACTCCGGGCGGAATAAAAGGCGTAGGTCGTATGCAAGCGTATATTGCAAACTAAACTATGTTACAAGCACACTTTATTCACTTTAAATACATCTCCAACCGTTCAACGTATAAGGTCCAAATTCCTAATTTCACATCAAAGTCTCTTATTTTAACTATTTTTCAAAAAATACATTGCAATGATGTTGGTAGAACGTACATTTATCACATCATCGTCTTGCCCGTATCCCAATTTATTTATGATCGCCGAAACATTTGTCTTCTTTAGTACAAAGTTTTATATAGCCACAAGTACTTTACCATTTCATTCCCCGGTTGAACCTTAAATACAGTTTCTAAATAGCACGAGAATTACAACTTCATTAGCTAGCATTTAAATGTAAAATGTAGTTTTCCGGCTACCGTGCCTGGCACAGACTAATTACATTGTTAGTTCAAAAACGGTAGCTTTCAAATGTATTAATTTATGTGGTCATGATTGTGGATTTAATTTTTAGTCTATGGTTTTACTCTGTGGTTTGGTTGGCATAACTGCTGATACAAAATCATTGAAGCATGGTCTTGAGAAGATGATAAAAGTGGCTATTAAAACGAAATTCCCCTACGTAAAATTGCTATAAATAAACGCTTAAATATGTATGCTTTTCATTTACATAATGAGTTATTTCGATTCATCTCAGTGAGGTAAAAAATGAACCGTATTTCTGTACGTATATTTTATTTTCCAGCTTACGTTGAAATGAAATACCTCAGACCCAATCTGTTTAGAATATTATTCGAAAAGAGGATGCTTGCTCGTCTTCATTTCAGCATTCAGTCCTTTGATTCAAAATTCGAACACAAAAATGTAAAGGTAAAGGAGATCGAAGCGCTTTCAGCAGCTGTTTTTAAATTACGGTCGGTGATTCAATTTTGATAGTCAGCGCTACATTTTTATTCGTTTCGCTTGCAACACAGCTGCTTCCTCAGACTTCCACCTGTCGAGCCAGTGAGTAAATCACGACGTTGTCTTTGCGCGGTTGAGGAGCGTGACAGGTCATAGCCACCACAGATTACAAATCCTTTGTGTTATGTCAGCGACCTTTTGTTCTCCAGCGTCTATAATTGATTAAATTGCTGTTTACACCGAATAATCCATGACTAGCCCAGTCTTTCTAATATTTGCAAGAACTTTTTTACTATAGTTTTGGCTCGCTAATTAGCACTTATGAGTTTATAGTCGTACCTCGTAAAAACATGTAATGTTGATATATGATTACGAGGTTTATTAAATAATGTTTCGAATGAAATATTTTCCAGTTTTGCAGTTTCATAACTGCATGTCTGCAGTGCATTTGAAACTTGAATATACTTGTTCAATGTTATTTTTTTATTGCTAAAGTTCTGGAAGGGATGATTTGAATTCTTCTGAAACAGTTTATTCACTTCATACATTCATGTATTTTTATGTTTTGAACGTAAACATTGGTTAATTAAAAAAATTTGTGTTACACCAAATCGGTAGTATTTGAATTATTTTATCATCCAAAAAGTTGTTAGTGTTTGTATTGTTAATTTGATATTTAATGTTTTTTTTCATAATTTTAAGTATTGCAGGTTTTAGTGTCAATCGCTTGCAATGATTTTTACGTGTATTTCGTGGCAAATATTGTTTGTTACACATTTGGTCTTTCTCTTTAAAATATGTATTGTTTTGTTTTTCTCTGGTAAATAAATAAACATGCGTCGATTTTATATTTTTGTCTTCAAACTCGTTTTCAGCTCTCCACGTAGGGTGAACGAGGACGTCATTTTATTTGCAAGTTGCAGTATTCCTCACATACCTGCTCACCGTACGTATTGACAACGAGAAGCTGCGCAGGTAAAGTTGAATAATTATCTTTCCAGGATATACGCAGATGGAGTTAGGAACGCTTTCCATGCAGTTATCCAATCCAAAGTTAATCCTAACTTTTCTGAAAACACACGCTGAAATCAGCTGTTTCTGTTTTTTTTTTATTTTGTTTCTAAAACGTTTAATTCATTTACAAATAAAAGGTTTATGTTTTTGTGGGCAGGTAGGTACGGGACAGACGGATGGTTCCGCCCGTATTTTTTTGGGCACTACAAAAACAATTTAACCGACCGACGTCAGACTACCACAAAAAATGTTGCCAAACGTAATTTGGTTCACAAAAAGTGATCATTTAATAGTATGATCCTAACATGTACCTACAAAGAAACACAAATTATTTAAGTTAATTTTTGTATGAAATTAAACATGTTTCTACGAGATGATTTAACAAATTTACAGACAGAGAAGTACAGTATATCTCTATTACCTTCAGTTACTTATATGTAGAAAACGCGATCTTTATCATAATTCAATTTATTAATATTTATTACGCGTTAGTAGCATTATTGCACTATCAAATTACCTACTAAGTTTCGTAAAAAATAAAAGAGCTTGTTAACTTATATTTAGAAATTGTTATATGCCTGTTTGTGTAATGCGTATCTAAATCACGTTATTGTAGTTGCGTGTAGTTTCATATAATTGATTTTATAATAGGCATGTATTAGGTACAAATATTGTTGATTTATTCACGTCCTACTATAACTCTGTATGACTCTTAGGCTGATTTTAGAGTCACATTTACCGTCGGCGCTGACGGTCGCCGCGAGCTCGTCATTGGTCGAGAGCGCTGACGGCTGTCAGAATCGACCAATGACGAGCTCGCGGCGACCGTCAGCACCGACGGTCAGCGTGACTCTAAACTCAGCCTCAGTATTGAAAAGAAGGTAAGAAAAAATCTGTGTCTAGGGGGTCTATTCAATAAAACCGATCGACGACATGTCAATCCGAAAATGAGGTGACAATCCGAAAATTTTGTAAGACATATGTCATTTTCGATGTCGCACTGAGGCTCTAAGCAAGTGGCAATCGATATCAGTGAAGGCGATACTCGAAATGTCAAAATGTAAAGGATTGATCACGTGATTTTTCATTATCGCTTGTAAATCCATACAATTTTGTCTTTGTGACAATCGTTATCGCCACGCTCTTGATGATATAATGTCACTTGTCTAGGACCTGTGATCAACGAAAGCAACGTGTTAGCATTTTTTTAATCGACCTTCACCGGCACTGATAAAATGACACTTTAGAGCCTGGTCATTTATATAATAAATAGGGTCCCAACTCCATATAATCTATATAATTATATATATAATCTTCTGGTACTTAAGTTAGTCTTGACCGGTAATTATTCCAGCCCCACAAATATTGACTTCTTCATTAAATTTTTATGGTTTAAATGCTTATAATGTTCAACTTCTAACTAAAAAAGCAAAAGAGGAAGTTATATTTTTATCATGTTATTAAACTCTCTACTGATTGTGTGTCTGTCGTTACTTTGCTTCTAAAACGGGATTCGTCCGAAACCCCACTCAAAAATATTAATAATAATGAAATTCCTGTTTTGACGCAACGGACGAAACTCAGCAGCGGAAACGCCTACTAAGCCAAATTTCAGTGACGTCGCGTCGCGAGCAACCTATGGCTTGCTTCTGTGGTATCGTCACCCCTGACCTAGACAGTTACATCGTGACCCGACCTTACAAATATCGATATTGTCCAGTAGTTGAGTTGTGAAGGTCAGCTGGCGGGCGTTCCGAGTAAAACAAATATAATATAAAGGTATTGGAAAACGCAAGACTGACGATATAGATATCATAATTCTGTAAGTTGATTGTATTTTTATTGTGATCGCTTCTTTGTTAAGTATATACCTCGCTGAATATACTTCCTCGTCTATGGCTATATTTATACCAAGTGGTTAAACTGTTGTATTAAAAAGGCATAAAATTGTTAATGGCAAAAAGCTATTGATACCAAAGATCATGCTTCACTCCTTAGCTATAAGAAAATACAGGTCTAAAATATCACAAGAGGGGTTTAGACAGTTTCATAGATAGACCTTCCAACAGCGATTAGTATTATTAAAAAGTCCAAAATGTACAGGATTCTGCACTGAACTAATTATTGCGTAGTCAATGGAAATAATTTGGGCTTTAACAATAGTTAACTGATAGATTGTCACTTTGTCCCAGAGTGTAACTTTAAAATAAAAATAAAATAATAATAAAAATGTTTATTTATCTCCACAAATTACATCCTTATCTTAGCTGTTATATTAACAGATATTTAGACAAAAATAAAATCGCAAATTGTGAGAGATCTGGAGTCTAAACTAAGCCTAGGCCTGTATTTCAAAACTCCAGGCCCCCCAATACATCGTTATACATAGAGATTGTCAACATGGAACTAATGGAAACTTTAACAGCAATATATATAAGCCCTTTTGCTAAATACATCTAAACGCAAAACAAGCGAAGTAATCTTCTCACTGCTCATCACATCTTCCCTTACGAATGGGACTAAGGAAATCATGAACTAAAGTTAATCTAGCTTCGTAATAAGCCAGACTACCATTTGTTTGTCTGTGCTGTATACGGAGTGTCGACTCGTCACTTCTAAATGTAGAAGCAAATTGCAGACTCGACTAGCTGGGTTTAGCTCTATAGTAGCCACAGATCACGGAAGGCTGATAGACACGCCATTACTAATAATATTCGTGGCCAGTAGCATAAGTTTCGGCTGTCATAGCTGGACTCAGAAGTGTCACTGGTCGTCAGTTTCTATGGGTAAACGGTGAAAATCACTGACCTGCTTGCTTTGTATGGTAAGTATTGACAATACTGTCTCTAGCAGTGGGCACCGAGTCGTCTCCGTGCTCTGTGTCTATAACTTTACTAGTTATAGCACAAGTTTCGGCTGTAATAGCAATAGCATTGTCACGGGCCGTCAATTTCTATAACTAACCGGTGACACTCACTGACACGCTTGCTTTGAATGGAAAGTTTTGACAATGCCGTCTCTAGCAGTGACGACCAAGACTGCGTGCTCTATGTCTGCCTATATCATCTGTCTGTATCTGTCTATACATCACTGTGTCTGTATACCGGGTATAAAGGTCTCAACGTCCGTGCATCTGTCTCCTACTAAATTAGATAAGTGCTAGTTACTATGCGCTTGAGTTCAATTACTTCCTACAACTTTATTAAGGGACGCTCGCATGTCATTAATTACGCAGAGATGTAGGGGATGTTGGGTATTAAAAAGATTATGTTATGTGATGAGATTACTGTAATCGTAAACATCTGAGAAGGAAGTATTTATGATGGAAGTTTACCCGGTTCCTATGAGTAACGGATCGTTATATAAGTTAACTAGCGACCCGCCCCGGCTTCGCCCGTGACAAATTACATACAAAAACCTTCCTCGTTTCTCACTCTTTCTATATTGGTGAAAACCGCATGAAAATCCGTAATTTTGAGTTTATCGCGAACAGACGCGGCGGGGGACTTTGTTTTTTAATATGTAGTGTACGATGTGTATGATGTACGCTTCTTGTCGTGCAAATAAATTGTCTGTTGAAAATTAAATGCAAATAGTCTGCATGAGTGCACTCAGCACTGGTAAATATTTTTAGTTGTAGGCTTTAAATTATATGTACTTACTTAAAAATTAATATGTAAGCAGCAAAGAGTTACGTAATGAAATTGTCTCTTCAATGTTACTTTCTTAAGAACTTGACAAATATTTAAATGTGGAATGGCTGTAACGAAAGGCTGTCTCCTTATCTCACTCAGTATTTATGTAGGGTAAAATATCTTTTTGAGTGTTCAAGAAAATTAATTCTTATTTAACGTGGCTGTCTGAGAAACTTTACTTTCTCTGAAAGTTTCGGTTAAAGATTCTATCTCATTTTTATTTGAATGAATATTACTTTATCGTCTGAGCTTTTAAGGTAAACACACCGATTGCTTGAAATTGCTCAAAGAGGAACACCGTTTATTTACGTCTACAGCTATATTTAAGGGGAACATTTTACACCGCGATTTTAGTACCTAAAGCCCATAACCCTTTGAGGGATTGAATTTGACAGCCATCCGCGCGTGTAAAGAGATCAATCAGAGTCTACGGCGCGGACGGTAAGGCAGGAAGATGTAGCGGCTTTCTTTAATGTCTCGATGTGTCTGGAAAATTGTAAGGAAGACTTAAATGCTTTACAGAAGCGGGTCTAACAGTACTGGAATTCGGTACGCCCGCGCACGCTATTCATGTACCGTATACAACAGTATGGACTTTTTCTAAACGTTGGCATCGCTCTCGACTGGCGAACACGTGTCGAACTTACAATAAAACACCCATAACTTTATTTCAGGGCGAAATTCTACAAATAATTCTCGAAATTAAACGACTGCGGTAAAATTACTTGAGTAACAAGAACTTGCAAGTTACGCGTTTCTAAAACAATTTGTTAGAAATTAAAACTTTCGCAATATCATATTGTTCTTTGTAATTATTCGAATGTTAAACACGCGAGAAAATATGGACTCAAATTGTTATTCTTGTTAGCTCACAATGGCTTGTCTGTAGTCTCACAATACATATTTATTAACTGTGAATTTATTACGTTGTAAGCTGTTATATTTGGCTATTTACGGGCCTCGTTAATTTAAGAAACGATTTTATCAGTCAGAAAAATCATCTAAGTTTTCGTAGAGAAACGTCGAGATTTGTTGTTGAAATGAATTATTGTTTTCAATCAAGAATGTTTCCCGCTGGATTATTCATGATTCATTTCTTTGTTATAACGCCAAAGTCAAAGTACATGTTGTTGACAGCTATTGCATAACAAATCTTTATAATAGTTTGTATATTTTGTTTACACTAAGAAACCTCCAAGAGATTGATCGCTCTCATACGCCGATCATCTATCTATCATAAGATTTTTAATCCCCAAATCGTGCACTTCGTCTACAAAAAGAAACGATCAGTCAACAAAAAGTCTCTAGTGCGCCTAAATCAATCTGGTTCTCGGTTTTCAGGCACAGATGTTTTACGGACTTATTCTCTGTTTTCTGATTTCTAATATAAATTACTTATTTAGTATATATTTAAGAAACAAAATGATGATAAAACGTGGAACAAAAAAAGAAACACTCCCTGAAAAGTTTCAAAAAGGATATTTTCCTTTGTGTCACGGTAACTTCATACATAACCCGTTACGAAACTCGCTCACAAACTCTGCTCAATTATTGTTTACGAGTAGCTGCGTCGCTTTTATTATTGCTCTTAATATATTCTATGTGGATGTAAATGTGTGGGACAGGCAGGATGGTTGCGTAACCGCGAACTTGTGGGACAATGGTTGTAGAGGACACGCGAAAGAAATCAATACTCACAGGTTTTTGGAGACTTTTACTTGTGCCAAACAGCGGTTTGTACTTAGGTACCTATCTTTGCTTTTTGTACTTACTTACGTGTTTGAAGTATGAAGTTATTGTGTTAAAGTAAGTACATAATTTGGTGTCTGTGTATGGTAGACAAAATAGCCGCAAAGGGAAAACGGAAAGGATCGAAAAGATTCACAATTCACAAATAACGCATCCTATTATTTTTTATAATGATTTAATCTTTTATTCAAAAATTACGAAATTTTATCGCTATCTTATAATTTTAACAATGCGACAAAGAAATAACGCACGTTTTTCAAAAGATATGGCATTAGAAAGTTCCTGCCGTATTTGCGTAGGTACACGCACGGTACGGGAGTACGGCACCCATTTGACCATATCCTTCAATGGTACGTACTTACTACGCTCAACAATGGAACATTCACTGCGACTAGTCAGTGGAACGTTCACGTGTGTTCCGACAACGTATACACGACCTCATAAATGAATAGAACACTATAACAATAGCAATACTACTCTGTTTACACTTTGCTATAATAAAACGTTTTGAATATAGAACGTACAACTTTTTTTGAGAGCAGATAAAAAATGTATACGTATTATACTTACAGGGTGATTGTGTTCCAAACTATTAAAACTGTCGCAAGATTGATTATAAAACAATTTATACATATAGAAAAAAAAACTTGGCATGGTCCTTCGAGCCGGATCGGCCACTTTGCCCACAAGGGGACTTCCACTCGGTACAGACGCAGCTACACACTGGATTCACAATAGCTGGGCGGGATCAGCCTTGGATTCGTGCAGATTTTCTTGTGCCATGCTATGGCACCACGTGGTTTCGATAAAATGTACAAATTAGGTAACACTCTATATTTGAGAGATGATGTAGGAGTCTTATTATTGATCTAATTTATTTATATAATATGATATAATTTAATTTATGCCGATCTATTTCCTTAAACAGCACAAATATTAATACGTTCGCACGTTATAAATCTTGTACGAATGGGTTAAATCCTGATTGCGCTTAATTAAGTCGTCGAACCGTATAAGATGCAAAGTCCCTGATTCATTGATACTGCAAAGCAAAATAGAGTATACAATGAGTTCATGCATGTATTTTAGGCACATGTTTCTGTGTGCCCTAACATGGTCCATAGGTAAACTTAGCTATTAATGTAATTCCTAAAATCCTAAAACACAATAGAAATCAATCAATGAATATCTGAGTAAGATTAACTTGTAAAAGCGTGGTGAACTTCTGCTATAAGTACCTATATCTACTCTATTTTTATAGCGTGAATCCGCTATAAAAATCATGGGCCATTATGTTGCCGGTCTGTCGGTACTCGCCAGATTGCATGGTAAGCGCACGCGCCGAAACTTCCGGCCAAGCGCTTATTGTGGACTGACGGGCCGGAAACGCTTGATACAATCTAAAACTGCGCCGGTGCAGTACTTATTCTAGTTACCCTGTATAGCTAAGATGAGGTACCGCATACAAACGAGTTATTTGCAGTATTTAGAACTCATTTGCATGTAAGGCAGCAATTTTGTCTAGTTTAAATGCAAATACATCTTTTAAGGAATACATGGCTCTTTATGATGTAATTTTGTTTCGGAAGTACATCGTTGGTGTTTATGCAAACACGGTAAATTGCTTGGTATTGTACATTCTTTTTTTTCATTATGGAAAGGGTATATTTTGAACAATAGAAATTGAATAGGAATTATTGTATTTGAAATGATCTGTTCACAATATATCGAATGTATAATCTCGCAAGATTAATTAAGTACAAACTTACGGTGTCTGCAATAAATATGCTTATTTAGTCATCTACGCTTCGATTCTCATCTTCGAAGGAGCTTTTCAACGAATTGTAACCGTTAGCTGTAAAATTAAACCGCTGTGGTCATTTCTCATCTGCGATGTTACTTTCTTATTAGTTGACCATGATTGGCGAGTCTTTTCAATGGAGAAAACCGATTTTCTAATAAAACCACAATTGTACACCCAAGCTCGGTAACGTCGCGGTGAGATAAATAGAAAAGAAAATATAAACAATGAGCGGTAAATAAATGTATGGAGGTAGTTTTATTTGGAACCTGAAAAAGCTAGTATAATAAAGCTGTCTGTGCGTGTTAACAATTCAGTACTATTTTGGTACTAATTATTTATTTAGTGCCAGTTTTACGCTATAGTTTGGTAGCAGTATGCTGACCGCTTCCACACAGGGCGGGCCCGTGCCGCCATGCTAGTCGCCACCAGTGTGCACGATAATTGGAGCGTCGTTCCGGGCACATTGTTCCCTCCGTATTGTTTGTTATGGTGATGCATTTCGTTTTATTTCCTTTCCGAAATAAACCTAACATTGATGAAGCAAAATCATAGCTTTCGCGAAAGAAAGAAACATTTATTGTCAACACTGTACAATCTGAAACGAAGAACAGATCCATATAGACTTTCATCGACATGTAAACAATAACAATGCAATTCTTGTAAGTGCAGACATGTTTAACCGTAATGACTTTGTTTGAGAATGTTGGAATTACTCGCTTGATTATCTCCATACGTTTTTCTTGAACGAGACATAAAAACTTCAAGCGGTTAGCGGATGCGACGCACGAAACATGCAGCAGTAAAATATCCGTTTTACGTACCGCAACATATCACAAATGTAGTGTCACGATAACGGATTCGCTACTTTTCTAGAAACACAGGTCACTGGTTTGTTAACCAGCTCTTAATTGAGCAAGTTTTTGACATTCATAACGCTTATAAAAATGAGAAAATATAAGTAGAATTCAGCTCAACTGAAGTTGATAAGTTACATAATAGAAGTTTTATTAATGAAATTATTGGCGCTGACACTTCGTCGCCGACAGATCATGAGCCGGATAATAAAATCATCGAATCTATGTCAATAAACAGAAATATAGAGAGCGGCGGCGATATCGAGAAACGTAAAATAATTTATGATCGATTCCATCTGATTAGATTCGGAGGATAAAACGATATTACTTCACGAGCACAAATTAAACGCCTACGTGTTTTGGGAGAAATACTTTCACCGAAAATATGACATTGGAAACATTTTAGAAAACGAAAAATATAAACGGAGATTGGAATCTTCAGTTAAGTAAGAATTCCCAAGAGACATGACTTGAGTTGAGATGATTTAAATTACTTACAGAAATATGATTTCCATCGACGCTTTTACTGAGATGTAAAAAAAAAATATTTGTATAACAAGTCACGCCAGCTATAATTTATTTTAATTTAAGACTTTTCAAGGATACAGACATTAATGACCGTTCTTGAACCCAACAATGCGACAAATAAAGGTCGCAGAGATATTACCAAAACTTGAAATTCATTTTCTAAACGAATGAACATCGAAAATATCTTTCAAATCCCAAAGGCACGTCATGCTCATCTCTTATTAGATGTGCTAAAGATATTTCTAACGTTATTCGCATACACGTTTAACACATCACACGTTTAACATCAGCTCCGCGCAAAAAATTCACCAAAAATAGACGCGTTGAGCTACGAGCGCGAAAAAGTCATCAGTGGAGTTGTGCAGTGTCAATTCACCAGGATTAGTGTGGGCAAGTGTGTACCTTCACGGGTTGCGGAGCAGGACCCCCTGGACTTTAAGGTGCAATATCCTCGACAAGGGCAGTGGAGTCGTTCTGCGAATAGTATTCCTGAGAGTCGCAGCAGAGGCCTATCTAGAGACACCAAAACCATCGAAATCGGACCAGGAACCAGGGAGATATTAAGGTGCAAAAAACGCCAAAAATACGTGTTTTAGGTTAAAAACCAACCTCAAATATTCACCACGTGGATCTAAAAACACGAGGCGTAACTTACAGCCAGCCAACTTAGCCCTCACTGGAGACTCCGAAGCCTGCCGAAGAATCAGCCTGCAGACCACCCGCCATCGTCACGACTCCGCTGATCATCATCAGGTAAGCCCTGAGGGAACGCCCCAACCCTTAGTCCTACTCCCCCCGAGTTTGGACTCGTCTGACTTGGGAATTCAGGATCTTACCCCCTACCCCCTAAACCCCCACCCCCACGGATCTCCCCCCAACCCCCCCCCCCCTCACCCCCCTCAATAGTCACCCCACGAGACACCCCCTCCCCTCCCCCCTCTCAGGGCTACCTCACCCCCCCGCGGCCTAACTTCGCACCAGTTGGAGCAAGGAAGTCGAGTTTGGGCTCATTTGAAAGCGCACGGAAAGCTTTATAACTTGGCCCCAACAGAATATCAAAATTCGGCACCCCACACGCACAACGATCCAGCGACACCTGCATTTTTACTGACGACCACCATCATCGCGCAAGCAGGGCTCACAACATCGAGCCTACGCAGTTGTCGGACTCCTCATCGGACAGCAGACGCAGACCACCAGCGGAACATCCGTGAGTTCATCATAGAATAGGAAAAAAAAAAAAAAAAAAAAAAAAAAGATATTTATGTATATGTTTTACACACAGGCATAGTTTTTAAGAAACTACACCATAATATTATATAAAACTAAAATTGTAATCAACCCGTCCCCTTACAAACAACATGTCCTCCAAAACCACAGCCCCCAAAACGACCACGGAGGCCGCAAGGGCCCTTAGATCACTCCGTGAGAAGGTCCTCAAAAACACAGCCAAGTCAGTGGTCTCGGAACAGTTGGCGCGTCCATCACAAAAGCCGCGGGCGGCGAAGGCGGCGTCAGAGTCGGATGTGACAAGCAGGACACAGCCTCTGCCGTTAGCGCCTGAGACTCACACTCCGAATGATAGCCCCGGGGTGTCGGAGATCATAATCAACTGGGAGCAGTGTGGCATATCCCCCCCTCGCCAGATTATCTCGGACGAGGAAGGCTCGGTGGCCTCCACAGCGAGCCAGGCCGACCGTCCACAGAGTGGACGACCAAGCCTCCTCTACAGGACGCCGGGAAGGGGCACAGGAGTGGAGATGGACTTGGCCACGAGAGAGGCGAACGAACTTCTCCAGAAGGGAAAGGACGCCTTGGAAGCCGCCGGAAAAATGAAGCGCGAGTGTAAGGTCACAGCCCATGAGTGCCTGCAGGGCCTTTACGAGGTGTCACTGTCATTGGCGGACTCCCGAGCACGCCACAAGTATAATCTCGAGAAGGAGCGCTCTCGACACGCACAAGAGCTTGTGCGTGTCGAGAGAGCTCACAATCGGGAACTTGCAGCAGTGAATAGGGAGCTCATCCTAATGCGGACTGACGTCTCGGACACGAAAAAAGAGGCGAAAGGGATCCGAGAATGGCTCGGTCACGAGACCCTTGACGCCTTAAATGGAATAAAGGAGTTGAAAGGTGAGGTTGCAATGGCGAGCCTGAAAAACCTAAAGGAGCACGAGAAGACGAGGCAAGAAAGTGCAAGGACCCCAGGGGATCCCAAGTGGGACACTATGGGGGCCGGCCTATCACGCCTCGACACAAATCTCACCAGCATCTCCAACCAGCTGGACGTCCTCCGGAAAACTCTGGAAAGGCTCAAAGAGGACCTCAACCGGCCAATTGACACAGAGACGGACCCGAGTAGTCGCGAGACAGGCCTACTCACGACCGCGGCTTTCGAGGAGGAAATGGCAAATCTAACCGCAAAGCTGCAGACCATCGCCAACAGACCTGTGGCCTCCCCCCCACCACCACACACACCCATAAACATCACCGAACACCTCAAACCTATATCGGATAGGTTGGAGCTCGTCTCGGCGGACCTCCGCGTACTGCGCGACAAAGAGCCGCAAATCCAGGCGCACCCAGCGCTGAATCTGGAAACGGAGCTCGCAGTCGGGGAGGTAAAGAAGACGCTCCAAACTATACAGAAAGGGGTAGCGGACCTGGGCAAAGCGGATAAACCGCAAATACAACAACAGGGCCCCAAAACCTTTGCTCAGGTCGCCAGTACACCAAAGCCCCCCAAACCGCCCACACAACCCAACCACACCCTGATCGTCTCATCGACGAACCCCAAGCACACTGGGGACAACGTGATCGAGAGGATCAGGACCGCCCTGGACCTCAAGTCAACCGGAGCCCGAGTCGACACCGTACGGAAAGCGCGCAACCAGAAAGTGGTCCTAAGGTGCGCCAGTAAGATGGACTTGAAGAAGATTAAAGACCAAGTCCAGTCGAACTCAGGGCTCAAGGTCCAGGAGCCGAAACCGCAAAACCCCTTAGTCTGCATCAAGGGTGTGCTGTCCAGCTACAGCGACGGGGAGATCGTCGATCTCCTTAAAGCGCAGAACCAACACCTTCTGCAAAACGTCGCTGTGGAGGAACAGACCATCAAGATGCGCTACAGGAAGCGCGCGCGAAACCCCCACGAGTGCCACCCCGTTCTAGAGCTCTCCCCGGAGCTCTGGAAATCCTACACCTCTGTCCAGAAAGTCCATGTGGGCATCAAGCGATGCTCGATTGAGGACCAGTCCCCTCTAGTTCAGTGCACAAAGTGCCTTGCATATGGACACAATAGGTCCATATGCAGGGCTGCAAAAGAAGTCTGCGGCTACTGCAGTGGATCGCACTATATCAGGGACTGCCTCACTCGGGCGGACGGCAAACAGCCCACATGCGCAAACTGCAAAGTAGCACACGGGACGGGCAACGACCTGGCACACACAGCATTCAGCGAAGACTGCCAGGAACGCCAAAAGTGGGATGGCATAGCCAGATCGCGCGTATCCTATTGCTAAGGGCAACGAGAACACACCAACAAACCAACAAGTCACCCCCGAAATCTCCTTAAGACCGACAGCAAGATTGCGGTTCATCCAAGCAAATCTTCACCGCTCCAAGCTGGCCACAGAAGAACTCTACTTGGCGGCCCAGGCAAGAGGAATTTCAGTAGCACTTGTTCAAGAGCCCTACGTAGGAAGAACAGGTGTGATGAAACAAAACCCCGGCACACAAGTCATCCAGTGCAGCCTCAACCGCCAAAAGCCAGTTAAGGCAGCGATTGTTGTTTTCGGTAACAACCTGGAGGTCGTCCACGACCCCCAGCTTGTGACCGAGAACATTGCTGCTGTCTTGCTAAAGGCGGGTCAGCTCAGCTTTGGAGTACTGTCGGTCTATTTTGAGGGTGACCAGGACATCGAACCTTACCTATCCGAAACACAAAACAAGGCACACAAATTGAATACAAACAACATCGTGGTGGGAGGAGACGTGAATGCCTGGAGCCATTGGTGGGGAAGTGTTTCCGAAAACCATCGCGGGGCGGCGTACAGTTCTTTCCTCAATGAGCGGGATCTCCACATCCTAAATACGGGCCAAACACCAACGTTCGAGACATACAGAAATGACAGGTGGTGCACAAGCATAGTCGACGTGACAGCTTGCAGTTCGTCGCTGCTGGGCAAGGTCGAGGAGTGGCGGGTAGAAAGAAGTCTAACAACTTCAGACCACAACGCTATAACCTTCTCGATGCGCCTAGAAAAGGCCCTGGAACCCTTAAGGCCAATTTCGACGCGCATCTACAACACCAAGAAGGCCAAGTGGTCGGACTTCAACACCCACTTCAAGACCAGCCTAGCAGACAGTGGCATCACTCAAGTCAGAGTCTCGAATGCATCGAACCCAGAGGATCTGGAGACAATTATTTCAAACTATACTCATAACATCCACCGCTCATGCGAGGAAGCGATTCCAAAACTTGGGTCGCCCAAACACAACGCCAAGCCCCCGTGGTGGACCCCTTCTCTAGACCGTCTCAAAAAAGACGCCATGACAAAGAAGAGAAGGATCCGAAACGCAGCCGCAAGCCGGAGACACTTCACTATCCAAGACTACGTGCTGGCCAAACAAACTTACACGACAGCAGCAACGGAAGCAGCCACAGCCAACTGGAAGGAGTTCTGCACGAAGCAGGACCGAGAGAGCATGTGGGACGGCATCTACAGGGTAATAAGGAAGACAGCCAGAAGAAAGGACGACGCGCTCTTGAGAAACGCCGCAGGCGAGACGCTCAGTCCAGAGCAATCTGCGGATCTTCTGGCAAAAACCTTCTACCCCGACGACTCAACGGATGCCGAACAGCCCTACCACACTGCGCTAAGGAGGCTAACAGAGGAGAAGAACCCCCAAGGTCTGTCTGCAGACGATCCGCCCTTCACGACCGCGGAGCTGGAAATGGTTCTCCAGAACCAAAATCCGAAAAAAGCCCCCGGTCCCGACGGATTAACAGCGGACATCTGCACAGCGGCAATAAACTGCGATAGGGAGGTGTTCTTAGCGATAGCAAACAAGTGTCTGTCACTGTCACACTTCCCGAAGCAGTGGAAGGTCGCCCACGTGTGCATTCTCCGCAAGCCAGGAAAGGATGACTACACCAGCCCTAAGTCCTACAGGCCTATAGGTCTGCTCTCGGTCCTAGGAAAAATCGTCGAAAAACTTCTAGTAGGCCGACTACAGTGGCACTTTCTCCCAACACTACACACAAACCAATACGGCTTCATGCCACAGCGCGGAACCGAGGACGCCCTCTATGCTCTAGTGGGCCACTTACGAGCCGAAATCAAAGCCAAAAAGATCGTGCTTTTGATATCACTGGACATAGAGGGGGCCTTTGACAACGCGTGGTGGCCCGCACTCAAGAAGCAGATGGTAGCCAAGAATTGTCCAGCAAATATCTACGCTCTCGTCGCCTCATACCTGGAAGACCGGAACATCAGGGTCAACTACGCCAGAGCGACTAGCGAGAAGGGAACCACGAAAGGATGCGTCCAGGGCTCAATTGCCGGACCGACGTTTTGGAACCTTATCCTAGATTCACTCCTACACAAAATGGCTAGTATGGGGGTGTACTGCCAAGCCTTCGCGGACGACGTAGTCCTGGTTTTCTCTGACTTCTCAGCCGGTCCCCTGCAGCAATCAGCCAACAGCACGCTAGCCAAAGTATCGGAATGGGGCGTCCAAAATAAGCTACGATTCGCCGCGCACAAGACCAATGCGATGGTGTTAACGAGGAAGCGAAAGTACGACGCTCCGGTACTTCATATGTCGGGCACGCAGCTAAATCTGGTTGAGGAAGTGAAGCTGTTAGGTCTCACGATAGACTCCAAACTCACCTTCAATGCGCACGTGTCTGCGACCTGTAGAAAGGCCGCGGACATTTATAAGCAGTTGGCATGTGCGGCGAGGGTGACTTGGGGTCTGAACGGAGAGATAATCAGGACGATATACGTGTCGGTGATTGAGCCCATCGTGATGTATGCAGCGAGTGCGTGGGCCCCCGCAGCTGAGAAACTGATGACAAGGAAAAAGTTTGACTCACTGCAGAGGGGCTTCGCGCAGAAGATCTGCAAAGCATACCGCACGGTGTCTCTGACATCGGCACTTATCCTGTCAGGACAACTCCCCCTAGACCTCCGGGTACTCGAAGCGGCAACCCTTTTCAAGATCAAAAAGGGACATTCCCAAGAGTTCATACCGCTGGGCCGCGTGCTGGAGTGCAACGTGCACCACTCCAAAAATCCTCACCCAGCGCAACTCACAACAACCGAGTATGAATGCCTAGAGAATTTGACCCCCGAAACCCAGGCAAACCACCAAGTAATCGGCCCCCAAATATACACCGATGGCAGTAAGATAGAGGGGAAAGTCGGAGCTGCCCTAACTTGGTGGGAAAACGGGACGGAGTCAAGGTTCAGCACCTTCGGCTTGGAGCCTCACAACACAGTCTTCCAATCGGAAATGTACGCTCTCTTCAGAGCTGTCAGGATGGCAAGAGAATCCAAGGCGGCCTCCGTAAGTATCTTAAGTGACTCAAGATCGTCACTTGATCTGCTGAGGAGACCGTCTGTCACGCACCACCTGGCACTCCAAATCAAGAGAAGCGTCCGTGAAATCAGAGAGGAGGGCAGAGAAGTGAGGCTCTTTTGGCTCAAGGCCCATGTGGGAACTGCCGGGAATGAGAGAGCGGATGAGCTGGCCAAGGAGGCAGCCCTAACAAAACTCACATCAGACTACAGCAAGGTCCCCGTTTCATTCGTGAGGAGGAAGATACGGGAGGGGACTATAAGGAAGTGGCAAGCCCGGTACGATTCCTCGAGTACAGGATCGGTCACGAAAGTGTTCTTTCCAGACGTCCTAGCGGCGAAAAGGACACTCAGAGACGCAGTGCTCACATCGGTCCACGTACAAGTCCTTACAGGACACGGCGGATTTTCAGCGTATCTCCACCGCTTCCATCTCAAAGATAGTCCCTCGTGCGTCTGTGACCCGAGTTGCGAAGAGACAGTCTGGCACTTGCTCTTCGAATGCCCAAGGTTCAGCCAAGACAGAATGGAGCTCGAAGTAAAATTCGAAACCCAGCTTAGCCAGTCCACACTCCACACCATCATGGGGAGACCGGCTACTAGGATTCCATTCTTGGCATTCGCGAGCAAAGTCGCCACAATCGCAGCAAGGGCCAACAAAACGGACGTAACCTTGCGAAGTCGACCACACATTCGAACACACACAACAACAACCACAAACACACAAACAACAACTACAACTACACAAGCAACAACAAGCACACAATTGACTGATACACAAGTTACACACACACATTCTAACCAACGGCCATTATCAACGGTAGCAGCAGCGGTAGCAGCAACAGCCAGCCTACAACCAGCCCCTAACATGACTACTACACAATTCCTGGCATGCGGAGAAGACGGAGTCCCTGGCATCAGACTGCGAGGCGTCGCTCTGTTCATGAACAGGGAACAGGAGAAGTTAGGCATAGGCTTTTGCATAGGCTCAAGTCGAGCTACGGCCCGAATACACCTTTCACCGGGCCTTGCCGCCTTGATTAACGGAAGCACCACCAAAACGAGCATAAAAGGCAGCAAGTATGCTGCACTACCTCAAGTGGAAGTGGCCACTCACCGATGCCGTCTAATGCGATTTAAAGGGAAAACAATTGCATTACTCGAGTGGGGAGAGGCTACTCCATTTGCTCAGGCAAGCTCATTGCTTCAGAAGATCGGGGAGGCAGGAGACTACACGTCAGCCGCGGCCCGAACCATAAGTGTGGACGCAATGGTGGTGGGAGGAGAAAGAGGAGACGTCGCAGACCGCTTTGGCTGTCTAAAGGCCTCAGAACATCATGAGGTCGTTGTTTACGAGGATAGAGGTGAAACCCTAAGTTTCCTCAAAGCCCCCAGACAACCAACAGCCAGCGCGACGAGCCCCACAAAAAGCCCCACCACTCAAAGCGGATCGGAAAGGGCCCAGCAGAAGGCAGCAGCCGAAAAAGCCGCTAAGAAGCAGTGCAACACCACAAACCCGGAGGACCGGGCCCGGTCGAGGAGTCGCCTGAAAGCATTTGGCACTTTCCTCAATGCACTGCTCCCAAGCACCAGCCATGCATCACCATCTCACAAGCAGGAGACAGCATTGGAGAGATTCCTCAGAAAAACACCAAAGGAACCAACCCAGCAAAAGCCTAAGCCAACACGAGCCGACAAAGGGCAAGTCAGCCCGCCGATCCTCGCAGTAAAGTCGGGTACCACGGACCACGTAAAAAGCGCGTTCCTCGAGTACGTAGCAATCGTAAGAGCGACCAGAGATGTCAATCTTACGACATGCAGGAAGATCCTGCAGACCTTCCAAAGAGACACAGAGGGTCTGTTAAGGATACTGCTCGAGGAAGCAGGGGCAGCGGTTTACGACAACGTCACATCCCAAGTCATCAAAGGGGAAATGACGGGGTCGTATATGACAGCCTACAGCGCGAGGAGTGGTTTTGTGGCCCTGGACAAGGAGGAGACGGAACGCTCAGGCAAACTCAAGTTCAGTGTGCCAAATGACGACCCGATAGTGGTTACCGCCAAATGTACTAAGATCATGCCGGATGATAAGATCCTGGAAATGGCACAGTCCATTTCGGAGACCCCAGGTATCCCGGCATCGCAGGAAAGTTGGGCGGTACCCAATATCAGGTGGATTAACGGAGTTCCGGGTTGCGGTAAGACAACCTGGCTGGTAAAGCACTTCGACGAGGACAGGGACGTGATAGCCACCACGACAACAGAAGCTGCCAAAGACCTTAGGGAAAAGCTTGCGCGCCGCTTAGGAGACCGAGCAAAGACCAAGGTGCGCACTATGGCCTCAATCCTAGCAAACGGTTTCAAGAGCCAAGACAAATGCTACCGTCTTACGGTAGACGAGGCTCTTATGAACCACTTTGGGGCAATAGTCATGGCAGTAAAGTTGTCTGGAGCTAGCGAGCTTGTCCTCGTCGGAGACGTTAACCAGCTCCCATTTTTGGACAGAGAGAACCTTTTCAAGCTTAGGTACACCCGTCCAGACCTGGTGGCTGGCATCACCCAGGAGTTTCTCTGCACACACCGCAATCCAATGGACGTGGCCTTTGCACTGAGTGAGATATACCCCGGTATATACTCCTCCAAGTCGTCGCTGTCGCGGGTCCACTCCCTGAAGGTGAAAGGTTACACAGGGGCGCAAATACCGAGCACTGCCCAAAACACCCTGTTCCTGGTTCATACGCAGGGGGAGAAAGCCTCTCTTGCAAGCCAGGGATTTGGTTCTGGTGAAGGGTCGCGCCTGCTAACCATACACGAGGCTCAGGGGTCGACCTACGACAGTGTCATCATCATCAACACCAAGTCCAGGAGGCTTCAGGTCCACGACAGCATCTCCCACGCGGTAGTGGCGGTGTCCAGACATAAAGTCAGTTGCGTCTATTATACCGACGACGCTGATGACGCCGCAGGCCGCCTTGCTAAGAGGGCGATGGATGCGCCGACTAAAGCGGTCGTCAACTACAATCTTAAGACGGCCATGCAGCACCGAGACGTAGTCGTCATAGAGGCCTTGCTCACGCTGGCGAAGTCCCTGGTCGGCAGACATCACCAAAACACCACTTAACAAGTCCCATCCAAAAACTCCAACCCAAACACATACCCAAACCATCACCCTGTCTAAACCCTGTAAATCAGAAAATTATATATATATTTGTAAAGCTGCATGGTGGAGCGAGTCAGTCATACACATCTTAACGTCCTAACGACGGGGTTCTATAACCGGAACCGTCGGCCGGGACTGGTCTGCTCGCACTGCCATGCATCCCCGAAAGTGTATCAATAGAAATAAGTAACAAAATAGTTAATAACATTAATATAAGTAGTAAATAGAAAGTAAATTGTAATGCCGGTGTGTGATATATATATATATATATATAGTATTTAGTGAGGGATGAACTCACGTAGACTTAAGTTAGTTAAGTAAGCCAAAAAATAATGTCCGACGAGGAGTCAGACAATTGTAACTATAATAAGAAAAATAACAAACAAAAAACACACACTATAGAAAAGATCGCGGAGTGCCACATGTCCGCGGCAGAATATTGAAATAAAAAAAAAAAAAAAAAAAAACGTTATTCGCATTCTTTATTGATACGTCAACTTTGTATGGGGCGATGATCGCTGGATTGTTATGCAACTTTCTATAATGTTTTCATAACTTTTGCAACTTGTCAGGTTATTGACATTCATCCACTGTCTATTGTGAGCGACATCTCGACGTTCCACGTAATCTTTAGACATGCATTTAGAATAGGAAACAATGTCACAAATTAATATCGTGAGACTTTTGAGGAGTCAAATTGATTACCTCAACCATCGACCTCATCAACGAGAGCCTTTACCGCAACGATCCTTTTGAACAATGCAATGACAATGTTCCTTTATAATACGCGGAAAATAATAAAACTGGCGAGTAAACGCATCACTATAAATAAAGGGTATACTTAAATGTTATAGTGTCGTTATTGACGCAGCTCAATTCCGACATTACTCGACTCATTAAATTGCAATTTCACACCATCTCGTGGATAATAAGGAAACATTACTACATAACATTGTATTTTAGCGTGGCATCGCGTAATGCTGAAGATTACGTCGCTGTGGAAACATTCCATCAACCAGAAGAGATTACGTTGATGGAACAAGACGCACGCGCAAACATCTGGGATAGTGACAGGTGATTTATAGAATAACTTCGTAATGATCCGCGGATAAAATGCTGAGCAATGTTAGTTCAACTTTTTATTTCACATTAAACCACTTTTTCTTCCTAGAGTTCTTTGAATTGTTTCCCATCCGTGGTATACCAGGAAAAACTAAAACTAATTTCTTTATGATAAATACCCTACCTACCTATTCTCAGTGATGTATTGTTGTTATCAACCTCTACTAAAAGTATGTTTGTTTCTATCAAGTACAAAAAACCAAATTAAGTAACAAGCAGCATGAGTACTGGGGACTGTGTTATATTTTCATGTAATTCTGTTTCTCCAGTGACATTTTCATGTTATATTCCTGTAACTCTCTAAGTCATAATAATATAATATTATTGTGGTGTTAACAATGTTAATTAATTCACAAACTAAATCGCCACTGGCCACTGTGGGTCCTCGGTCTAATTTTATGATTCGTATATTGTCGGGAATTCGCACCACGATGAGCGAACTTTGCGGCAGACCCGCGTAATACCGGGCTTTCGTCAAAATTTCGCAATTCAGTAGCCAAATCTCATAGATTACAAATATTGTTTACCTGAATAGCTTCATTTATTAAGACTATAAGTTTTGCGAAATCCTCGTAAAAATATGTTTTAGCTTTATTTTAAAGCTGAAGCACTTCAAATGAATGTCAAATTTTCTGGCAACATTTATATCAAAATTACCATTTATATTTGTTTCTGATTGTCTGATTTAAAAGCTTTAGGTTCAGATGCATACTAACACGCAACCATTAAGGTAATTAAAATCTAGATTAAAATTCAATTTACCTTTAGAATAGTCGAAGATAAACTATAGACCAGGTGATATCTCACGCACGAAGCCAAGTCTATTTTTAAGTACCTAAGCCTGTTCCACGCAACTCGTAAAAAGGCTATTTCCACTCCAGAAGCAATAAAATGTGTCCCTGGAACAATTTTATCCTCAAGCTTATCTCAGCTTAGGGTAACTTCTTTTTATGGCGTACTGCAATAGTCCTTCGACAATAAGAAACACACAAAAGGTCTTTAGGTGGTAATAGTATTTCCGAGATAGCATTTAAGATTTTCGAGACGATGTTTAAGAGGCGTTTGAGTACAACCAAAGGCATTGGTAAGGTCCAGCCATAACTGACTTCTGTGATAGGAAAAGTAATGTTTCATGAATTTCAATCTGCAATCCAATGAAGCTACGACTTGCTGTTTATGATGTGAATTGCATTGCTTTATGTTTCAAGCCTATTTCAGAGCACAAACTGTAAACAATATCGCTGCAGTAAAACACACTCGGGGTATTAAAAGATGTATCAAATTCTTGTTCAAACCTCAACATTGCTTGAACCTTTGCCCGTACTATATTGAACCTGAACTATATGGAGCACAAATGAAGAATCACTCCTATTTATATTTTAGTTGGCATATAAAACAAACGGGCTGAGGGCATCGATACGATATTTCAGTTATCTGCCCACGCAGTAAAATCGTGGGGATAAACGATTTTATCCCTCGTCGACCTATTTTCTGAATAACACAATGCTTTGATTTGTTTCGTTGTCCTATTTGTGTATCGTTTACTTTACGTGTGTAATTACAGATCCAATATCGACGATATAACCAGCAATATATTGTTGGTGGATTTAAGAAACCTAAATATCTATACTGGTCCGATGTTATTTTAAATTTCATTCACAGATATCAAAATATTTACGTAGAAATGAATACCCAAGTTTTTACTGGATATGTTAGTTACTCATATTGGCTTTGTAACTCATAAACCTGTTTGTATTTCTGAAAAATTGGCAATATGGCAGTCACGTAACCGAGTGCATACAGACAAAACATAATGATACCAGTTTTTCCGAGCCGCCAAAATTTTGCCATGGTCGCAAAAATATACTCATTAAGAATGTCATTGATTCTGTATGTTTGTCGGAAAATATCGTTGAAATAATCTTCCTTTCACAAGTATCTAATTTGTCTATATTAAAACTGTTTTCCCAACTTATTATCAGTCGTGTTGAAAGGTCACATGCAAGCGCATCAAGCATGATAGATGCCCAACGAACTAGTATTAGGAAATAATCATATTATTGTGGTTACATTCGTGATTACCAACTATGATGGAAGACGCGAGACCGTGGGAAATGACCGTGGACATTCGACAGACGAGTAAATAATGTTTATTTACGTTTTAGTGCTCTATTCGGTAACAATATGAATTCTCAATGAGAACAGTATAAGATGTACTCGTATGCACGAAACAGTTTACTTCATTATCATAAATATATTCAGTACATATGCACACTAAATACGAGTAATATGCAGTTGGCGATGCGACAAACTGTTGGAATTCTTGAATAACTTACACTCATAAAGTTCCCAAATAGAAAATTCTTGTTTCATGACGACGAATGGCATAGCAGTGTGAAGTGGGCGTGAAATTATAAATAACTACCCTCGGCTAGCCGATTAAGAAGAGCTCAATGTCACAGCTTCATTCTTCAAGGTATTTTTATAACGTGGTAGTCCCCGAAATACGTACCTAGCCTCGAAAATAAACAAAGATTTCTTGTAACTTTTTGTTGGGTCTGCTCCCGAGAAAAAGGTAACGTGAGAATATTAACACAGCTTATTTTCCTTCAAGTAACTTATTTATACGCTGAGAGTGTTTATGTTTCTCCCGTCACTGATTTGGTGAGTTTATTTATCTTAGGTAATACAGGTTACCTCGAAACTGTAACAGTTTCGGTAAAACTAAATACAGCTGCCAACGATAAATTAAAATAAAAGATGCTCTCGTAACAGACCGTACATTGGCTAGTACAGATGTAGCTATATCAAAAGAGAACCGCAAATATAATCTCAATTGTGAAACGAAAGCAATATCAGTTCAAAAATACATCTGAGTGGAATGGCTGAGTGCAGCTATTAACTCTATACAGTAACCAAACGGCCACTTGGGCACGTTTAGCCTGTTTCATCCTAGAAACGTCGCCGTTGAAGACAATAGCCAGAGAGATAACCTTTTATATTTCAGATCAATAACCTCTTGTTCGGGTGCGAGCCGTTGACACATGAATAGAGAATGAAGCATCAGTTTCCCTCATGGAAACCATTGTCGGCGTTTCTGTAACAATGCCATTATGTGTGATGGGACGCGGTTCGCAAGAGGTCATGCAGTATCTCTACTTATTATTTATTTAGGTACGGTACAGAGGTTGAACTCATTATCAAGTCATGTCTGGCATCATCCAAATTTTCATCTCAGTATATACTTTAAAATCTGGTACAACCGCAGTTTTATTTTATCCCCGAACACACGAATTTCGTGACTCCTAATGTAATGTAGTACTATAGTAGTCCCACCCACTCGAGAAAGTTACGTTAGTGGTACACGCTGGAATGTTAATGGTTGGAGCAATTATTTTGGACGAACCTCGACCAACTTGAGACGGGCAAGGGACAAATTCAATTAGAAAACATTATGGTTCTACGAGTTAGGAACGAACGCAAGAACACGACAAGGACACTCAAGATTGCTTTGGGCGCTTCTTAGAGCATCCTGTTATTAGGGAGCTGATACAAGGGCCGGATCACGCAACACTAACGTAGATTTTGCGTGTGAAGTCGTATTCATTATATTCGTAACGAATAAGGTCGGTCGCCATTTATTTTATTAGGCACTTATGAATGAGTTAACCTTATTAAAGTCAAGTCGCGTTGTCCACATAGAAGTGAACGTGACTGCCGGCGTAAGATACAGTCTGAATAATAATTAACTTTTACGATTGCTAGAGAACATTACACCTTGACCATTGCGGACGATCGAAATAACTGGGTTTTTATAACCTAAATTTGATGGAAATTAGGGTCGCAAAGGCAATTTAACCCATCTATACTATATAATATTATAATGAGGAAAGATTTATATTTTTGTATATAACGAATAAACTTGAAAACTACTAGGATTATTTTAAAAATTATTTCACCGTTGGGAAGTTACACTACCTCGGGTGTCATACTACTTTTTATCCCTGGGATCCACGGGAACGGGAACTACGCTACTTTTAACTTCATTCTAGTCATCCACGCGCGTCTGGGTTGGACCGTAAAATCCTTTTACTTGAAACATTTAGAAAAACAATGAAACATACGAAGAAACGATTAGCTAGTCTGAGTTCTGATTATATCAGTTTTATGATACTTGCTGTGAACTTTCTTTATTTACTTTGACTTCGGTGTTAACAGCCTTTTGTATCTATCAATATTTATGTACAGTTCAAATGCATATTAATGTTTCATGTAATTAAGATTTCAAGTTCTCATCGAATCAGAATTCAATAATGCGCCTACGCAAGTGAACGACCGAATCCCACACTGTTTTTAGTTTTTAAAATGATTAGTCTATCTCTCAGTACGTGACTGACATATCTGATCTACGTATATAATTTGAGCCAAATTGAATAATATGAGAATCTTCATCAATCTTGTAGTGGTCTTCCTCATTCATTTGTAAAATGATGAATGCAATGACAATCTTGATAAAATCATCAACTGAATAGAAAACTAAGTGACCCTTCTACCAATTGAAACAATGGTTAAGGAACATTGATTCTAGGATCGCAATATATCGAAGACGGGTTGAAATCCTCTAGCTAGAGGGAACATATGTAGCACGAAGGGATAAAATTAAGGGAATTCGATTAGAGAACATTAAGGAAAAACAAATTATGCAATCGGTTTCATGAAAAGGTTTCTGAACCATCAAAGTGTAATTACGTAAACATAATCTTGGATTATATCGTGATCCCGTTTAGTGAAGTTAACCAGACACGACTGCTAAGAATAGGCGGTGACTGTGCAAACACTGCTGAACAAAGGTGAACGAAAGAGAGGCGATTCATGCTTATGTCTCGTAATAAAGCGATTTCTAGTTACGTCAATACTTTTCCGTTATGTACTTTTTACATTGATCAATCGATTTGCTTTCGTATCTTGTTGTATCTTATCAAGAAATGAAACTTGATAAAATATAACCTGAAGAAACTCAAAATATAATCGGCAAACCTAAAGTAATTTATGAAAAGACAATTAAAAAGAAAACTTTAAACATTCAAAGTTATACATAAAGAGGCGAATGAACTCGCCTCGGTCAATATCAAAGTTGAATTTAAACAGCCGCCTACTAATGACCAAATTTTAAACGAACTCATTACAAAAGTTGCCTCCACAGGTACATATTTGCTGACCACTTTGAAACCACTTTTTACCTCACATCATTTTATGAGTCAGCAGATATTCTGGAATCTAATAAAATTGAATAAGGAGAAAGTAATTTTGCATAACTAGATGACACATAAGATATATCAGATTCTACAAGCGTCATATTGCCAAAGACAATAAGTTACATAAGGTTTATTACGCATCAAGACTTTAATGCTGCCGAATACAACGGTGTTACTGGATTAAGAATACTTAAGATATTCATTGTTGCTGGTAAGACACTCCTCTCAGAAATTAACTTTTATTGTGTTGATTGAGGCACTTAACATTTAACAACGCTTATCTCTATTAAGACTCTTGCTTGACTATGAAACCATGGGTACCTATTGTTCGAAATTAACAATAAATTTGCATATATTCGATAGTTGATGGATAGGTGCATCAGTAGACAGCTGTTTCAAGGTATGCTCGTTATTAATGTCCAGTTAGAAACCGGTTCAACCTGCAAACTATGAATCACTCGTTGATTTATTGCATGAGTACCGCTGACAATTTTTTTTTATAATATTAGTTCCTTGTTCGTGATAAAATTATTGAGGTCAATTACGTATGGAAATTATCAAGTCAGCATCCTCATTATTAAAATTGTAAGCAATAATATAAACATTGACTAAGGTCTATTATTCGACATCAATTTTATCTTCTTTCATATAGCCTTTGTCATAGATAATGCTACTTTTATGGACACATATAACAGTAAAACTATTTTTATTTTTTTCTGAAGGGTCCCGATCCCCGACGTAGCACTGTGTCACTTAAATATTTGTAGGGCAAACGTCAAGGACCTCTGAAAGGACCGTTCTTACGCCGTCCTAGTTCGCACGGACTTATAAACTATACAACTGATATTGTTACTATTGTTATTAGATTGAATTATTGTTGGTATAAATCAAATTTAAAAGACTGTTGAATAACGTAGAATTTTTATTACATACTAGTAAGTTTTAGTGCTATAGCTAGAACGGTGTTAACAGCTGCTTTTTCTTCTTTTTATCGCGGTTCCGTTGACTGCTTTCGAGGTCCGCAGGCATCACACGGGTTCATTCAATTGCTCAATGCCCCACCATTGTGTTACGTGACCAATTGAATCAATATTGTTCCTCTATTGCGTTATCTACTTGTGAATGAGTTATTTTTCCTATCTGTGTCAAATTAAATTAACGTCAGACAATAAATTTCAATTTATTTTCGAATAAAGATCAGACTTTATTTAATTTTTTCATGTCTGTAACTTGAATGTCGGCCGATGTGAGATTTTTTTTCTTACTTTTGGTCTGTTTTTCCTCAGGGGAATAGTTCAAAGGCTTCACCAATTTAGTTTTAGTCCGAAGCTTCTTGACCACAGATCTCTTGCAAGGGCAGCCCATCCATCCACTTTAATCATGGCACTGCACCAATTTTCTATAAACCCGGTCATTGGTCCAATTCAATGGCAAACAAGCAGTTCACACGTTCAAAGATTCTGTGTGTACCACAGTTCATTGTCAGTGAATAATTCGACGCTGCAGATAATGTGTCATTTAGCATTGATGTACTAATGCAAGAGCTACAAGCGTGGGTCGACGGCATTGTTGCGTGGGAAAACAACCCAATTGTGGCTATGTATCCGGCTAACGTGTTAACAAATACTTATAGGCTGTAACTAGTTAGTTAACCTATTGACGAAGAGCCTGTAGCTAAACGCTACCGGTTTTGAAGAATTGGAATCGATACCTTCTAGTATGATGTAAATATTTTCTCATATATAGCCAGGGACTGCAATTATTGAGATTAATAATAATATATTGAACCGAAATATGAGTGCGATAGTGAACAAATGTCGAATAGATTGCAATGTTGCCTACATCTATAGGAAGACGTGACTCTAAATGACTCGGTAATAAATCTATGGTGGTCTTGTGTACCATACTGTCTTGACAATGTTCGGCTGAGAGCTATCATAACTCAAGTCAAGAGAAATTAGACGTGTTGAAAATTTGTGCACTTTAAACACATGCGACGGACGGATGTAGGTTACGAGAATTATTCGAAGTAATAAATATAATTACTTTACGCAACTGACTAGGCATGAGAAAAAATATATACCTAGTCAGTCAGAATACATGCTTGTGTAGAAATTAGTCATAGGCATAATACACCAGACAACCTTCAGTTGATGGAGACGACGATGAGAGGAGAGAGATAGGTAGAAAATGCAAAAGTTATGAATAAACAATAGAAATAGTCATTAGTCGTCATTACCAGTTTAACAAATGTCAAAATAGAATAAGAGATGCTTCAAACTTGAAATATGGATAAGTAGACGGGTACCCCCGTTACTTCTAACACAAGTAGCTGTCATTATTAGTCATGCATTTGTAAATTAAACGTGCTAGTTAAAAAATATTGCAAACTTACTATTTTTTGTTACGGTGAATTATTATAAATCGCCGTTACTCTCTTATCTCGGTTATTACAATATAATAATTTGTAAGTGTGTTATGTTGTTAATTATATATCCCAACTAGATGTAATAAATTGTAAGTAAGTACCAATACGTGACGCAGTTGTATTTGAATGTCAATAATATTTCACTTTCTAAAATGATCTGAGATTTCTAGCCAACTGGGAAACAATCTGCTTTATCATCTAATTGCTTTTCGTTATCGCAGTACACAGTACTGTTTGCCAGCATTAATTCATTTTCATTGCTTGCAATATTAATTTCAGAACTGAAGTCAATTTGTTTAAAATTCCGCCTATTCAGACTAAGCAACCCCTTTTCATGATCTTTAATGAATCTGTATTTAGGTCACTGTTAGAAATTTCATTGGAATAAATCTGGGTTATTTCAGATTAAGGCTACGGATAATATAAACCTCACGCTAACTAATAGAATTAATGAGCAATAAACGATGGAAATTCCTTAGAGAGGCTTGGGTTCTATAAAATACAGATTTTCTTTAAAACTAAATTTATTAAAGTTGCTTGACGAAGTTAAAAGTAAAGATATAATTTGTCAAGAATGAAGGACACTACTGAGTCACGGCACGATTCTTTTACATTTTTGACCACAGCTCATCCCTTTGAAATTCCAATGGGGTGAATCAGGAAGAATATCACATACCGAGGTGTAGGAAGATTTGAATACAATAATATTTTTTTAATAAATGGCCGTGCTGTCTGCTAAATCAAGTCCATCCAAATGTTTACATTAGCTTTTGTTTATGATTCTGGCATTAGTAACGACGCATCAAATATAAAACTAATGACTCATTTAAAAACTTTCGAATTAAGAGAATCGATTATTGGATCATGGCAAACTTCGCTTGTGTTTTTTGTTTAGACATAGAAAGTGCATGTCGAGAATTGAGTAATAAAAAGACAATAGCGCATCATTGGAGAGTTGGTGAGCAATTGTAGTGTGAAGAAATTAATATGCTGGCAAGCAAGAGCGAACTATAATAACTAGGCTGCGGCGTCGATTGCTAAACGTAACGCACTCTCTTTTCATGTTAAACAGATGGCATATAATATTGTTTTCAGGAACATCTGCGTCCTTCGAAAAACATGTTTCTTTGAAATTAAAAGCATAAGTAATAAGTGGTCTGTGTACAATGATGAAACGAGCAAGCTGCGATTTGGTAATGTGTGCGCGCAGTGGCCAGGTGGCGAAACTGGTTGTCTTCCCTTCGCCTTGCCATCAGGTGTGTGCTGTGAATTTGCTCCCAGATATATTTCACATGCACTTATTCATGTCAATAATAATACCTGTATTGGCCGTTGACTTTCATCATAATCACTTTGAAATACATTCGTGTAAAGGATCCGATAGAACGTTCCTAGGATGCAAGTTCTATTCTAGTACTGTAATCAAATGAACTATTGGAACAAAATCACTATAATATAGAATTGTGTCATTTGATACAGTCCTAAACATTAATGCGGCTATAAAATACCTGCAACAGCGTGCAATACTGCGCTACCTGCGCTTTATGCGCATTCTCGTTTCCAGTCCCATTGTTAGAGATGTAACTGACCCTAGGACGCGAGGCCGAGCAGGTAGTCTTGGCTTTAATCAAAAGGAATAAAAATATAACAGATCGTACTCGATTTCTCAATATCATCTCCAATTCAATAGGCCATTCATTTACGTACAATATGGGCATTTAAGTGGAGCGAGAAGCTAATACAATGAACAATAGAGATTAAACGTTTGGATTGAATGCAGGCGCCAACATCGTGTAGGTGTCGAAATTCATTCATTACTAGATATAGGCACGACCGAACATGTAGGACTAGATTGGATATATTATTGAGTACATGCAATAACCTTTCGTATTGATGAACAGAATACTATCAGCCATGCTCGGGATTATCTCGATCCGTACCAGCTAATTGCTTTCCATTATCCCTCATTGCGTTTATTAGTTCATGACCCAATTTAGTTCTAAATTGCTTGAAATGGGTTTGATTCAAGTGGCTCCCAGCGTGCACAAACAACTGACGTTATTTTTTTCATTATCCCTTCTTAGAATTGCCTCTCAAACGGGCAATATATTTAGAAACATGACGTGGTTTATGTCATCACCTAAACCTTGATTTATAAACAAAAGGTATTTTTGTTCGGTTTGTGCTCATCCATTCTTGGAAACAACTTAGACATTATTTAGAGATGTGGTTTCCAGTAAAGGAACTTGGCGTCTGTCAGCAATTAGTTTTTCTTTTTTTATAACAGGTTTGTATTTTTTCTTTATTTAAATTTTATTATTTTTGCATAATTTAGCTTTACAGGTTATTGGTACAGATTTTAGCAGGTTTCTTAATATGTGTTGCTATGCTATCGATAATCTTACTTTCTTTTTCAACATCTTTTTCAATGCTCGTTTGTTTAGTAAACAAATCATTAGTAAATGCCAAAGATAATGACAAAACAATCCAGATTCGAGCTCAGCAATGTTTGGCAATTTCTTCTCACCGTCATATATACATCTTGTTAGAGTATCTGTAAAGTAATTGACGATTTCTGTGATTATAACATTGGAAGTAACGTTACCCACCGTTAATTGGATGACAAGTTCCAGTGATCCCGGTACAGAACCAATCAATATGCAACCGTATAATACACCGCACCGTAAGAGCTCTCGTGTACTCAGAGCTGGGGCACCACTCGATTATTGATTTGCATGCTTTTCGATACAACAGAGATCACTAACACATTTATAGTCAATAACAATGTCACAAACAAAACCCTCCTTCAGATGAAATTGTACGATAGAGTTTCACTTGTCAATACTGTCTTGAATCTATTCCAAGACAATTTTTACTGTCACTGGTTACGCACTAGATTCTAGTGAATGCAGCAAATAGGCCGTGTTTTCACTCCAATGTCGTATTGATTGTAGACGGATTGAATTAAAACAATGGCGTACATAAACACAATGTAATGTCGCGAGGCGTGCACAGCACGTGCCGCCCCGCCCGCGGTCACCTCCGGACTGGCGGTGCGATCGTGTTGAATAAAGATCGCGTTCGGGTGCGTTCGTCGCACGGCGCTCACTGCGTTCGGTTGCCCTGCTCAGCGCACTACAGCCATATTACAGCGCGGCAAGGTAACTCGATGGATGTTTTTATTTTGAAACCACTGCATGTCATTTCCATGCGTGCGCTATATTTATGTTGATTTGCATCCATGTCTAGACTTCCTGTCGTAATGATTTAATAGTGTACATAATCATTGCTATATTTATAGTTTTCTACGTTGAAAATACCCTAATTCAGTTTGTAAATTTGGGTTCTCTTCTCATTTTAGTTTATAAAGTTGACGACCCATTTTACTATTCTCTGAATTGCACATTTTACACAGGTCCATTTAACACAATATGTCTGCTATTAGAAAACAAAGGGCTAGACAGTGAAGACTAGAATAATGACGAGTTTTATCGCAAACATTTGCATTTTGAAACGAAGCGGTAAATAATAAAAGCCCATTTTGCCAAAGCTGTTGGTTTTTAATGTTGCAGGAGATATTCAAAAAGATATATGGTATTTATGTTAGGAAGCTTTACGTTGGTATTTCATATAAATTCTACGCATATAAGTATCTATGCATATCATATTTGTCTGTTAAGTTTCTTAATAGTTAATGTTATTTTATTGGTATACGCACTTTACCTACATAATATTATTTTCCTCGTAACGAATATTGAAATTATGTGGTTATGAGTCTTGCTTATAAGGTACGATATTGCAATCGACGATAGAGATTCTGGCGAAGAAAATATAGAACTGCTAAATAATTTTAAAATGGTTTCAAATTACAACAACAATCATCTAGATGTTATTAAAAAGTCTGATAGCGGAGAAAATATTGCCAATTTAAACGAACAGACTACACATATGAAAGATACTAACTTACCAACCGGAGCACCGAATTTCAATGAGATTGGTAAATTGGTCTCGACGTCAGCCAGACACATGACGGTCATTCACGTTCATACACCGACCGAAGTTCTTTTTCGTTCAGCACCTGAGACCAAATTGTCAATTTTGGGATGATTGTATTAAGTTTAAACGTTATAAACATGCTATATTCCCAAATGGACAAACTTTTTATTCAGATAGTCGTGATCGTGTTATATTTGATGAAACACAACTTTGAGTAGAACACTTTGTGAATTTAAATGACTTTAACTCTATTGAACATAGATGATGTACAATTTGCATATTATATGACATAACTATATATCGAATTTAAATATCATGTATTTTAGATGAATGCGAAGTGAACCCGCTGATGACATCTTTAGCAGTAGCACTTACTAACATGGCATTAGCGGTTTAACTTTTTCCAAGTTAAATGTCTTAAAGAAAGATAGCCTTTAATTTATTAAACACGGCTAAATACTTGCAAAACCTAGATGATAGACTATTGTTGCATATTTTCTAGTCTAAATAATTGTACGGTCCATTCTGTAGATGCCACATGCAATTTGTCCACTACATCAATTTGTTGTCGTGACTAGTCTAACCAACTAATCTTCATACACCAAAGGTCAGCGAAAACTGCTAATTTATACAGGATCATCAGTCTTCTGGCTCACGTGTGTAAATGTGATCTTATCTTATCTTAAAGAGGGGCCGAGTAATAACTCGGATACTTCGACCCATTGGGTGGTCCCCTAGATAACTTACTCCTCCCCAATCTCGTTGAAAGCTCTTTTCATGAGTTTTACAACGAGACTAGAAGACATGAGCCTATAGTCTTCTGGTTTTGGATATCCAACCCCTAGGAGACTCATTCGCTTACCAGCCAGTGCATCGAATGTGCACAGAAGGTGCTCCATGCGTTCCGTATGTTTCACACACAACCTGCACATGGGTGTCGCGGTTAGACCCATCTTCATGAGCATGTCGTTGGTGCCAAAGTGCCCAGTAAAGGCCCCAAGCAGGTAGCGGATTTGCCATCTGCTCATGTTTCAAATGCATTCCCGGGCTTTGAACGTAGAGCCTAGGAATTTCTTGGAGTGTTGTAGACCGGTATTAGACAGTCAATAAGTTTGTTGTCTGTGATCTTCAAATTCCCTAAATGCGGCTTTTACGAGACACGTCGAAATGCCTACACATGGTTCTGGACCCACAAAATCATTTGCTGAGCCCTCTCTTGCCAGTTCATCAGCCACTTCGTTACCATGGATTCCTTTGTACCCAGGGACCCACATCAGTCTTACCCTGTTGTGCTTCCCAAGCCTGTTTAGGGTTTGGATAGCATCCAGAATAAGTCCGGAGTCCACTTTGTAGGATGCTATGGCTTTGATTGCAGCCTGACTGTCACTAAGAATATATATGGATTTACCTCTGGTTCCTCTATCTATATTCTCTTGAGCACAGGTTATTATGGCATATGTTTCTGCTTGGAATAGAGTTGCCATCTTCCCTAAGCTTTTGTTACATTTGTAACCTTTTGCGTATATTCCCGCTCCTGTACCTGATTACATTTTGGATCCATCAGTATACCACACCAGACTGTCCTGTTCTGGTGGATCGAGTCCCTTCATCCAGTCCTCTATTATAGGGATTTGGACCTTAAAAGTCTTTTCAAACACAAATATAGTTTGCATTTTATCGGATAACATGCTTGTTACCCGATCCAGACCTCATTCTCATCGAACTTTGTATGGTTAGTCTTTGTCTTAGAGGCATCACATAGTTCAGCAACAGCAAGACGATGTAATGTCTTCCTTGCCTCAAATTCAACCATCATATGCAGAGGAGGGATATTGAGGTATCTCTCAATCGCTGCCGTTGATGTTGTCCTGAAAGCACCCGTGATGCCGAGACACACTGTTCTTTGTAACCTGGTGAGTGGCGCTTTGCACGAAGCAAGCTTTGTTCTTGGCCACCACACTATGCTGCCGTATGTGATAATAGGTATTATCATTGTCCGGTACATCGTATCACTTTGGGCTTTAGCCCCCAAGTTTTAACGTAGGTGGAACGACACATGCCGAACACTCGTAAGGCCTTTGTCGTTATATTTTCCACATGAGTTTTCCACCTGAGTTCTTTATCAAGCGTTACACCCAGATATTTAACTTCGGTGGACCAGGGCAGCATTATTCCATTGAGGGAGAGCTCTCCTAGGTTTCCTAGTTGTCTCTTCCTCGTGAATGGAATAATGACTGCTTTGCTTGGGTTGGTAGAGTGGTGGTTCTTTGTACACCATTCCTCTGTCATCCTCAATGCCTGTTGTAATAATCCAGAAACTATGTTCAGGAATTTAACATTGATCATTATTGCTATATCATCTGCATAGCCTACTGTGTAGAATGGTCCGGTATTGAGTTTGGTAAGTAGCGAGTCTACTACCAAGCACCACAATAATGGTGACAGCACTCTGCATTGTGGACAATCTCTTGTTGTTTTTGCACTAAGTCTGTCTACCATCAGTTCCGATCTGACTATTCTGCTTCTCAGCATATAGTCAATCCAGTTGCACGTGGTATCGTTGATGCCATGTTTTTTTGCAGCAATGCATATGGACTCAAATGCTGTCTTGTTCTCCTCTCTTGGCTCCCTCTATGTCGAGGAAAGCCCCGACACAGATCTCTTGTCCTTCTAGCACAACCTCGGCTCGACTCGCAACATAGTGCAATGCCGTTTCCGTAGACTTGCCAGGGCTGTAAATGTGATAGTATCACTGGGAGCCGACCTATTTCTATCCGCTGTCCTGGAGACTATTCGTGGAGAAATGGCAATTAAAATGTCAATTAGAACTTCAAAGAATACAAAAGAAATCAGGTGTTATTAAATTATATAGTTGGATGGAGAATTTATTTGGTTGCTAATTTGTTGTTTTTGTATATAATATTTGATTGAATAAATAATATTCTTAGTAAAAATGAAGTCCTCCATGGATCAGAAAGTAAAAACCTCTTACGCTATATTAAGAATTCAAAAGATGATTCAAACATTTTTTATTTTTCTACTCATTTTAATCTTCTCTAAATTAATAATTGGTAAAACCTAAACGAGTCACGACCTTCACTTGAATGGCCCCTTCGCTACGTCCAAATAATTTTAAATGTCAATTTACATTTTGAGTATTCTCTTCGTTAACCTTAATAGGCATCTCCAGGTAAAATATATTCCTGGTATTTATCTTTCAGTGTAAATAAATACGTTTCCAATAATTACAGTCAGCTTGAATATAATAATGAAGCAAGTTTGATTTAAAATGTATATTTTTACTATTTCCTGTAAGTTTAACTTAACAAGATCATTATTTAATAACAAGAACATAATAAGCTGGATCGTTTAAGAGATAAAAAAATTATAACATTTTCTGAAGACTCGTTATAGTTTCTTTTATACATTTTTTCGACATAATAAACTTAAACCCTCTTACAAATAAACGCGGAATAAAGTTATACCAAGTATAAACCTATGAAAATGTATGGGTATACCTTTGTTATACCTGGTATAACTTTATACCGCGTTTATTTGTAAGAGAGAAAGTTTTTAATTGGCTAATAAAATTGTAGCATTCTTTAATTGCCTAAATACTTTTAATATAATAGAAAGATATTATTTTGAAAGAGAGAAAGATAGAAATAAAAGATACTCTTGTAAACATGCATTTTACAGATTGCGTTGCCGAAGTTAAAATCATTGTATGTATATTGTCTCATTGCATTCGTCCTCGACCTCTCTGTTAACGGGACCTGCGGTTGACGAAGGAATGGCTTCGCATACCAGTTAAAATTATCTGCTATTGTGTTTGTATTTGCATTGTATTGTTTTAACGTTCATTCGGTATATTTTATGTATGCATGTATATTTTATTCGAAATTATTCTACTTCTTGCAAAAAAATTAGGCATATGAAGTCTACCGTTCTACTATTTTGTTTAATCGTTCAGTTGAAATGATACTTTTGCATCAGATTAAACCTAAAGGCGTCGGCGCGGCGACGACGGGTTGACGGCTGACGGGTTAGCGTGTGATTCTGTTAGTTCTAGATAGTTTTCACTACGTTTTAATCTAGACCCCAACAAGGTTGAGTCTGATTTGGGATTTAGGAATGTTATTTGGATTAAAATTAAATGTTTAGTTTTGGAGTTTCTGTTTAAATCGTGCTCATATCATATTATTTTAGAGAAAGTGAATTTCAAAGTGCAAGGAACTTTTAATTGCAGGATGGATGCTAAGGTTAAAATTGATATAATTTACGTTGTAGCGCTCGACATTAAAAATAAAGTAACGAGAAGCACAACCAAAATAAACTAAATTAAAATAATATTATATGGCAACCAACCAAACAAAAAAGAATAAGAAGACGTCAATCTAAAAAATATGATGCCTTTACAATATACCGACATCATAATACATTACCAAAAATATTCAACCATAAAGTCCATAATGAACTTCATAAATATGGGATCCTGGGTATATGATTAAGGAATCTCCAAATACAGAGAGTATCAATCCAGATAAATCCATCTAGTCTTCCACCAACAAACGTGAACAGGACATGAGTTATATCCGTAATTTATATAATATTCATCTGTTCATCACAATCTAACACACAATCGAAATGTCGTCCAATCGTGCGGCGATTCAAGCCCAAAATAGGCATAGCTAAAGGGGCCTATTCATTTTGTTCCATGGGAAAGAGCGACGAGCCACTTTGACAGTGATGTATTAAACTCTTTGGGGATTACGATATGTTTAAACGGGACAGTTCAGGACTGATGTACAGTCAGCCCTACATTTTTGACATATTTTCAATTGTAACTAATGCTATTCTTAGGACACACGACAGTACTAATACGTCTCTAGGTGCTGTTATTTTTAGCTGTGACAGTATTGATTATTTTCCTGTTAGCTGCTATTTTAAGATGATACGACAAAGTCATAAATCTGCAGACAGGACGTATTTATTCCAGAAATAGTAGTTAATTATTGTTATAGCTAATAAATAAGATTAATTGTTTCTGGGAATTGATTAGCAAGGTCCAGTGACGGCAATGTGCCACTATGCCCGTCATTGGACCTTATATAGACCTTATCACCGTCTCTAAATGTTTGGCGAACATTTATTCACACAACTTCCAAACTTGCGGCCTTTTACTTACGTACTTGCGAAAGTTTATTCTGAATTGCAAGTTCTGTCGGTTCTTTCTACCTTTGTTCTTTTTACCTCCACGCATGTTTTTTGCTACGCTTTTCTGCCGTACATTATGGCAGAAAATCTCAAACATGGTACGCACATTGTGCTAAATAATAAAAACGCATCAAATATTCTCTGTGATTATGCACGCCCCTAAATATTCCATACATCAGGAAGCGACCTAACGTTAACTAATGTAACTTTCTTGCTACTTCATTAACAATAGAGAGCATGTTTTTCCGTGTGTATAATTTTCGTTTTAGGTTAATATAGGTCGAGGGGAGCGTGAGCTATCCCTCCATTATGGTTATGTGCGAGGGAAAGATCATCCCCTCTTAAGTTTCTAAAGCTATTTCGAACTACACCTAAAATTCATTGACTAACATTAGCCAAGGAAATGGAAAGAACTTCAAAGATATGAAGTAGTTTTTTCCTTTTATGTTTGCATTGAGACATCAACAACTTTGATGTAGGACCTTTTTATGAGTTACAACTTTTATGATTCATGGCCAGTCCAGGCTTTCTTATTAAAATGGTGTTCTGGGCGCCTTTACAGTTTTACGACGACGATCCTTACATTGTTTATATTAAAAAATCAATTCTGTACCACCTTCTGAAATAATTTCTGAATAAATTATCTGCTTTATTATAATACTGTCTTAATAACCGACAAAGTACCGTCGTAAAACATAAAACGTTACTTAGTCAGCCCAACATAAACATTAGCTTCCCTTAATAATGTTTACTCTACACCATAATACTACATAAACCCTTCATTAGTTCTCATTACTTTGAAATTACTACAAACGCACGCCTCTCGCGCAGCCGTATACTTTTCTAATGGTTATAATGGACATAATATTCTTAATTGAGCATCATCAGTGAAGGTATCCGCCATCTTGGGAACCTGGGTGGTCTGGCCAGTAACCCGTAATTAAACCCCACAAATCCTTGCAGTTCAAGATATTAGATCCTTCGCTATACATTCATTTCTGTTAGTATAAATAATATCTCTCACAGAGAGGAGGCCTGTGTCCCAGCAGTGGGAACATTAATAGGCTTTTGATAATGATGATGAAATAATGAGACTTTCGCCATTTGTGATACAAGTTTTTCTATTTATAAAGTTGGAGTCCTGTTTTGCGTGTGTAGAGTTAAATACTTGGAATTATATGGTTCAAGTGCATTCGTAATTAATCTTATACTTAGATGCTCATTTTGAAGATCTTTTAAGAACAGCAGATTTACAAAGGGAAATTGTAATAAATCTTCGTAAAACCCATTTTAGAAAAGTCTAGCAAGTCCTAGCATGGAAAATAAAGCCTGTTCATCGTTTAATGGCTCAGTGGGCAAAGTTCTTCCCATATATTTGCAATATTTTCCACTATAACCTTGTCCAGTCCATAAACTTTTTAGCTAACCTTTTTGGAAGACGCCCAAGTCTCCACGCTAGAGTTTTCAAGACTTTTCTTGTCGCCAAAATCCCCATGACCGTGATTATTCTTATATACTACTTTAAGAAAACATTGTGTCTACAAATTTGCTATACAGTAACGAAGTAATGTATCGTGCATCTTGATGCATATCAAAGGTAATTGAAAAAGTGCAGTATTTTGTCGATTTTTGATCGATCAATCCATTTGCAATACGTGGCCATTACTGCCTAACTACATACTTGCAGTGCTTCTAGTGTTCACATATAGTCTACACTCTTTGCGCTGTAGCATGGTGCGTGACATTTCGTTTCATTCTTGAAAGTTGCCGCGATTTAACAAATTATGACTTAGTATTTCAGCTGTAACAATTTTCCTAAATTTTATACATTGATCGATTTTATCATTTTCGCTTTTAATAATGTCTTTTAATTTATTTTAGTCCAGCGAACTGCCCGCGCTTTAATGACGTAATACAATATTTATTTTATTTGTTCTCTTTTGTTGGCACATTGCACTTTTATTTTATTTTAGTTGTTTTTTTTTTTACAAAACATTTCAGTATATTATAAATGTGTGTTGATGTTTTCGAGCGTATGGCACTCGTGGGCTGCAGCTGAAAATCAGCGTCAGGTGGTATACCCTGTATTACCATTCATTCATAGGCTTTATGCTGAGCTGAGGCCCTTTTGGCATTAATAGTTTTAATTATTTATTTTGTTTAATTTTAAGGTGTTTTTGTTTTTAATGCAAATAAATTCATTTTTCTTTCTTTCTTTCTGTACCACATTCGTAATATCAATAATCATTAATAACTGTAGTAAATTAAATTAAACCCAACCAGAATGTTCTAGTCTACAAATAAAACATCACTGTCACCCGCACCATGCCACAGCGTAAAGAGTCTAGGGTAAATCATTTATTTTGGATATCAATTATGAGATTCTGCAATCTTTTTAGGGTTTCGTTCCTGAAGGGTCCGAACAGAGCAATGATCAATAAATATTTTAAATGTTTTTATGGTTCCCATACAGCTAAAGGGGGGTGTAAAAAAAATTGACCTACCCCATCGAGTGGGGTGTTGTTGTTGGTAAGAGTTTGTTGAGTAGATAAATACTGTATTTATTTGATTTTTATTTAAAGTTGTTTAAGTATATCCAAAGGTAGTCTGGTAGATATCGCTGTCAGCGATAATATCGCTATTGTACTCATAGAATTAAGTTTTTTGGTAGAAGATGTGTAGCTATTTGGGTGGACACGATATATGTATATGTATTCTACTCTACAGCTGTCATTGATTTGGTCAAGTACTCCATAATCTCATCAAATTTAGGAAATTAAATACTAAACTTTTCCTGTCCTGAGAAAGTTACAATCAGTAAATTGTTCCCACGTCATCCTGTTACGTGACCATCAAGGCCGTCTTTAACTATGCTGGGGCCCTTGGGCACACAAGAATTTGGGGCCCTTTTGGAAAGTAAAGAAAACGAATTATACTAACATTTTTCTACTATGAACTTCTATTTACTATGGGTAATCAAATATATAATAAAATCTGCTGGGTTTTTGGTTACGATTGCGATAGTTGTTACATTCGGGATTTCTGTTGAGTAAAATCTTCTATTATATCCTCAGTCAATTTTTTGAAGGGTGTCACTTTGTATGCACATAATTGTCAAATTACTTAGTCGTTCTTGTAAAATTGTTGTTCGCAATTCTTTTTTTTCTTTTAAGCTGCGAAAATGAACGCTCGCCACTACAATTGGTAACCAATTAACCATTACGCAAAGGAATATTATTGAAGCAACTTTAACGTTTGGAAAAGTTTCTTCTAATTTATCTGACTTTAATAGGCTATGTAAGGTTGAGATATTTAAATCCGCTGGTTGCTTTGCTGTTTCTCTTAAATATTGGCTTAAATGAAAACATTATATTTTGAGTTCATATGCATTAATATCTTTATGATAACATTCTGCAAATTCATTGCATTTTTTTCAAAAAGTTGACTAAAATTTTAAGACACAAGTAAGTTTTAAGTCTGCCCCGGGTGCTCACTGTTACTGAAATGTTTTGAGAATAAATGTGAGAGAAATTGTCGGTCCTCCGGGGCCCCCCTGGGGATGGGGGCCCTGGGCACGGGCCCCGTGTGCCCTTATGGTAAAGACGGTACTGGTGACCATGCCTTTTAATAGCGTGGTGTCACTCTACCTACTAGGCCATTGTCTCCCTCCTCCGCCTTTATGTGCCCAATTACACGAAATTAGTTTTTATTACACGAATTTCCAGCATTATTGTTTTAATAATTGCGGTTTTTAATGTTTTGGGGTTAACGTTTATTGCTATACCGTAGGCACGTTTTATTATAGCGTGAAACCCAATCAACTCAGGTTACCGCAGTCCATTGCTGGATATAGGCCTTTCCCAAGCTGCACAACCACACCTGATCCTCCGTTTACCTCATCCAGTCTTTCCAAGCCACCTTTTTAAGGTTGTCGGTCTACCTGGCTGGAGGGTCTTACGCTGCGGTCTCTGCTCTAGGATTCGTCTGCTCTACAGGCTATCGGTATTTCGACAAATATGGCCGGCCTATAACAACAATACAAATTTACAGGGTGACTGGTAATTAGGTGCGTTGCTTCAATTTAGGATATTCTAGAGCTATTTTGTTACGATTTTGATATCGATGTGAGAAATCTATTCCACCCTGAACACCCTGACGCTGTTTTCAAAAAACCTTAAAACGTTCGATAGCTCGTTCGTATACAGATATAATACGGATACAAAATAATTGCAAATTAGCTCTAGAACACCTCTTTTCAAGGAACGCACGCAATTACTCGTCACCCTGTATGAGCAAATACGTGGAAGATATTTTTAGCCACGCAAACGAACTTCAAATCTCAGTTTGGAAGAAAAGTAAATACGCTTCTTTGAGGCTTCTGCGTAATACGTGCAAATATAGGGAGGATATATTTTCTGATTTCCCAAGGTAAAAGAAAAGGCGAAGGATTATTTCCGTACATCGACAGCTAATGATAGTATTAGGAGTTTTATCCTAGGTAAGTTATAAATAGTATGTTATTTCTTTGATAAGTCTTGTAACTATTAGCAACCGGTTTCTGAATTGAGAATTTAAAGTCGGTAAATGGTCAAACTCTACTTTAACATAAGAACTGCGAACCTTTTGCATTAAAGTAGAGTTCAACAGGTTTTCAACTTCAGAAACTGGATGCAAGTTTCCTAGACACCAATTGCAAAATTCAATTCGTAAGTAAAATGGGATACCTTTTAAAAAGGGTCCGATACGGCTTCTATTTCTGTCTACTGGGAATGAAGTGTTTCCGCAAATTATCAACTTTTGTGGCTTCATTCATTGGATGAACTGTTTAATCATTAGCCGGTCTTTAAGCTTGATTAAATGTCCGTGTTTCATCAATGGACTAAGAACTTCAAAGTAAGGTTCTTCAAACATTAAAAAAACACGTAGATATGCCTGTATCCCTGAAAAATGGATAAGTAGTCAAATCACAAAATTAAAGTAACCCAAATTACATGCGAAGACAACTATGTCAGATCATTTCCCCATTACCAAGTTACGTTTTTATTATAATTAATCAATATAAATTCATAGAACATACAGTTGCTACTAAAGGCTTTGTTATTATGTAAGACAAGCTTCTGCCAGCGGCTTCGCCCGCGTGAATGTCGAAACTTATCCCAAGGGAACCTAGGATACGTTTTTTATCCCGGATAAAAAAAGTATCCTATGTGCTATTCCAGACTATAATCTATCTCTTTGCCATATTTCATCCAGATCCGTCCAGCCGTTTGAGCTTCAAGAAGTAACAAACATACAAACACACTTACAAACTTTCGCCTTAATAATATTACTAGCTTCAGCCAGCGGCTTCTCCCGCGTAAATGTCGAAAATTGTCCCGAGGGAACATATTCCCGGGATATAAAGTAAGAAGAATGGATGTATGTACATCCATCCTCACAAACTTTCGCATTTATAATATTATTAGTAGGATATTATAGTGTGAAGTATGATAACATGCGCCAAACACTATGTGTCCTCGAAAAATTCTGAAGCACTTACGTTTCTTTTGACTTCGATAGTTCCCAGATGACTAGGCTCCTTGCAGGTATCCAAAAGGAAATATGGGATGAGGCTACTGCCATTCATACTTATAAAACCCTCAGAATACTGAGAATTCCCTTTCAGAAAAACCCGACAGCGTTGTTCTACCTGTGAATCATCAAAAGATACTTTCATACTACCATATTTTTGAAGACTGCTTGAGATTAGCATGTCTAAGGAATGAGTATCCCTGAAGAATGTTCAGTAGATACTTCAATATTACTTAAAGTAAAATGATTAAATTCTATCCATTCTAGACAAGGCTTATTGAATTTCGTGCCCGTGTCGATTCTGTACAGCTATAATTTTCGAAGTAACACGAAAATTACTTGGAATTGAGTTAAACACCTGTGCAAATGCATTTGAAGGGGAGGCCAGGCAATTTGTCAATAATAATTTAACAGGTAGGAAGGGAGGTAAAGCCAATTTGTATTAGGGGATGTCTGTAATCAATATTTGAACCGTCCCATTAAAAAACTTTGTAGGCATGGGAGTGAATAAAATACATGCGACGGATATTGCGCGATATAGTGCTATTTTTGGGTGCATCGTCCTCACATATATGAATTTATTAATGTATGTCATAAGTAAACATTGTAAAACATTTTTTTTTTAAAGATTTAGTATGGAGTTTCTTGTGCGTTCTTCTCCATAACAAGCTACTTTCCGAATGCACGGCAGAGTAAATTTTTATTACTTGTATATTTTTAATTTAGATTTAATGTTTGAGGTTCAAAAGTGCCGCTTATTGGCCTAGTTGAAATAAATATATTTGACTTTGACTTTGGAAATGGCCTGTTTGCTTTCCCTGTTTTCAACATCGGCTTCTACTAAGTAATGAGTATTTTACAAGCTCTTTTAATCGATAAGTAGGTATTAGTCAATTAGTCATGAGTTACATACTTGTAATTACAAGCTTAGCAGGGTCTGCTATCATACTTCAAACCTTATTTGTTTTTAACCGACTTTCCAAAAAGGAGGCGGTTGTTCGAATGTATGTATTTTTTTTTATGTATCTTCACCGATATTACTCCGTCAATTATGAATCGATATTGAAATTTTATTTTTATTTTAAGTGGTATATTTTCGAGGTGGTCCCATTGTCACCAAGTCAGGATCTGATGAGGGGATCCCATGGAAATCGAGGGAACTCCTCAAATTTTATAGGCATACATATAGCGATTTTGGTATTTTCATCAATATGGCATGCATCAAATTTCATTCATCAAATTTGCATTCAGAAAGTATCATTTGTTGAAGTGGACCTGATGAAGGAGACTACAGGTGGCCACTGGAACTTCTCATTGATAAGCACTTTTTGTGTATGAGATATCTCGAATAGTTAAATGACTGTGATGAAGCAAATTTAAATAAATGGTTTTAATAAAAATGGTACCATCAAACAGATCTGGTGATGAAGCAAGAAGGTAGGCACTCCGGAACTCCGTAATAACACTATGTAACCAATCGTGTTTAGGCTTTTTACCCGACTGCCGAAGGAGGGTAATGTGTTTATCGGTATATGTATGTATGTTTGTTCCTATGTGGCGTTCTAGATACCAAACGCGTTGGCCGCTTTTGATGGTTTAACCCTGCGAGTGTCACAGGCTACATTTTTTTCTCTTCCAAACCTATCGTGTGGGTTATCAAAATAAAGGATTTTAAAAGGTGATTACAAAAATATATGACATTTATATGTTTAAATGCAGCTAATTCTAAAAAAATAATAACAAAAAGGTTGTAAATAAAAAAATAAAAATAAAATAACAAAAAAACCGACTGCTTGAAAAGCGAACTAAAAGGATACATCTGGTTTTGGTCAGCCAGCTCATGCATATGTATCCTCCGACTGAACAGCATGATTTTCTTCTTGTTTACGTCTTTTTAGTTCGAGCAATCGGGCTTTTTGTTATTTTTAAATAATTGTTTTTGTTATGATATAAATGGCTCTGGCTATAAATGACTTTCCTGGTAACAAAAAAATAAACCGATTCCAAAACAAAACATTACAAAGCGAAAAATTACTTTCTTTTCGGCAGTCGGTGTCGTTAGTTTTTTTTAAACATAACATTGCAATAACGTTGCAGTAGATAGCTCTACATTTGGTTAATTATGTAATAGGAGATGATCTAACTGCCATCATGTGGCCACGAATCCAGATTCCTAGCCCTACTGAGAATTTCCAGATGGTAAAACCCAATAATACTGTGCTCGGCCCGAGATTCGAGACCAAGACCGCGACCACAAGACCATTGAAGCAATATAAGAGTGTATCTAGCCTATCCTTAGCAAAATACTCTTAATTAGGACTGTATAAAAAACTAAAACCCGACTACTGAAAAATCACGCTCTAAAAAGTATGAAACAAGAAAATATTATCATCTGAAATTGTTATGTACAAACTATTACGTAGAGGATAACCGTGGTCGTATGCCACCTACCGTAACAAAACAATAAATTCTGCGAAGCATAACCAGCGGACAAACAAGGCACTTCCAACGACACCTCATTAGCCAAATTATGATAAGTAGTTTAGAAGTTATGAGGGAACAGATGAACATACTTACATACATACCCGTCAAAAACATAACCCTCCCTTTTGCTTCGCCATAGTCGGGAAAAAACTTGTAACCTACACACAGGACATTCGTATTTTGGATTCCGAGCGCGATTCTGAACTTCGGCTCATTGAAAAGTCTCCTCAAACATGGTAGTCTTGAGTTAGCTACCTATCTCGACAGCGATGGGATTACTTCCTAGATTCAAGGCCAGTGAAGCGTTATTTTTCATTAACGAACTATTCATGGCTTTAATTGGACAGTCTTTTATGTTCATGATTGATTAATCACTAGGTACCTTGATTGATGTCTTGTTTACAATGTACCGATGGATAGAGCCATACAATGTATACGTTGAAGTGTCTACAACGTCTGCTGATATGTACAGGCCAAGGATTCAAATCTAATTAGAGGTTGATGTACACATTGGTATAGGATTTCCAAGTAATGTATCCTTGTAATTAGTCTACTGCAGGACAAAGCCCTCTTCTCAAACGTAGAAGGAAAAGGATGGATGCGTGCTCTCTGCATGATGTGAATAATTGCATACAATTAAGTCCAGTTTTTGTCGAGATTTTTCCTTAAACCTAAGTTTTGATGGAATTCGCTTATTTTGAACTCGTTAACAACATCACAGGTATAACTATTGGCACTGAAATGGAGAACCTTTACATAATAATTGTTAAAGATCTGCAGAATCTGCAGCGTTCGTCTCTAACGACGCAATAATTGCACTTTTTCACGCCTATATCGGTTGAACTGGTTAGTTACACGAAGTTACGACAAAAATACAAAAGTAAAAGGAAATCGATACTCAGAAGCATGCGATTATTCCGGAAATCCGCGGCGATGTGTTACAAACTCGTTCTTTCGTGGGTAATCCACGCGTATTTGAATCGATTCAACGATACTTTTGATACGAAAGAATCCATTGAATCGATGCAATTATTTTCGGCTTAAATGTGCCTTGAAGGTCTTTGTTTTCCTTAACAAACAAGAGTCGAAATACCAATGTAATTGACATCTGACAAAGGTCATATACATAGTATTTGCTTTTGGTTGACAAAAACCTCGGTATGTCACGCGTGAAGAAGCTGGAATCTTCTGGACGTAGGTAACTAGTGCATGAAGTACACTTTACGCACTAATTAGAAGTGTCCTTCAAGCAGACCCTTGGCACGAAAACGTTGTATGACGAATAAATTGTACTATGTTGAACTAAAGTGAATTGTAAACTCTGGTAAGATGGCTACTCTTCTACAATTACTACATTTGGTGAATAAATGCTCCAGTCGAAAACGACTTAAATTTCTTGATAGTATAGTTGGTTCTCTTGGCTAGTTTAGGGCTATGCCCCCAGGTTTGCTTTCCTTCCACCTTTCCGGTAATTATCAAATCACATCATCAGCCTATTAATGTTCCCACTGCTGGGACACAGGCCTCCTCTCTGTGAGAGGAATGGGCCGTTATCCAATACGCGGGCCTAGTGCGGGTTGGTGGATGTCACATATCTTCGAATTTTTGTTTCTAGGACATGCCAGTTTTCTCACGATGTTTTCCTTCACCGCACCGTTTTGAGAGCAGAGGTGATGAAATAATTTACACAAAGTAAAGCCGAACTCACGCGGCTCGAACTCACGTCTTACACTTTGTAATTCGCAGCCACTGGGCCACCACTGCTCTCCGGTAATCGTACGTTTGATTAAATGTTAGGCAGGATATTTATCCACTTCATTCTCATCGTTTACTTAGGACGAATGCATTAGGTTCTTCTGTCCCTGGAGACAAAGTTGAAAAGTTTCATATGTCTGTTTATTTAGACATACCTTTTAAACTGGAACACAGCACTAACAATACTTTGTGCGAAATAGAGTCCTTTCTGCGAGTTAGACGTAAATGTAAGTGGTACGAGGAATCCTACGTCATACTACTTAGCGTTACTGACAATTTCGGTGCGGTAGCTGTTTGAACGTTTACACCGTATTTGAAATATCCCCAACTGTATGCTCAAGAGGGTTTTATATGTACCTTAGTATCCACGTCAAACAAAAACATCGTTTGAAGAATTATTGATACAATGATTACTTATTACACATTGACCGACGCTGGAAGTAAGTCGGCAATTATTATTACGTGAATGGACGATAAGTCAAGTTTTCCAAGTCGAATCAATAAGTAATTCCAAAGCAAATAACATTTAGCACAAACAGAATTTGCTCTATTTGCAGTAGCCACGATGTTTATGCAAATTCGTAATTTGGTTTGGCCGCATTCTAGACAAGAGAGGGGGGTACTAAGGGGTGACTTAAACATTGTGTTACTGGGGTAAAACCCCTTTGTTTTCAAATTGGTTGCCATGGTAACTGGAAACAACCCCCTTTTAATTTAAGATTATAGTGCTTGATATTTGCTTTTTAATTAGATTTATTTTTGTGTAACGAGTTTTTATTTTCCTGAGTTCTGATTTTTAAACAATGGAATTATTTTAAATATGTTAGTTTAGGACTATTTATTATAAATGGGGGTTAATCTTGCGTGATTGTTCTCTATCTACATATCTTTAATGTGCAATTGGTAAATGGCGTAACATGTCTAATGGGGCGAGAAGTGACTTTCCTGATTTGATATCAAATTCACTACAGTTTTGTTACTGCACGTGAACAATCTAAAATCTTCAATTTCATAACCTTTTTCTTCAGTTTTCCAACGCCTATTTTTTCCAGTATATTTCAAGTCTTCTGCCCAGATACTTATCTAAAGTTTGTTCCCATTCAATTTCCGTATATTTTTTTGCAGCTTCGTGTAAATTGGCTGGAGCATTCCTGGCGATACTTCTGCATCGTCACGTTCTCGGATGTGTTCGTAACGAAACTGATCTAATCGCGTAACGTAGCGGTGAGTAGCATCCACCGCGAAATTTTCATTTCCGCGATATTGAGATGCACGTGTAGACTCGGTATTAGATCTGAGGATACAGTTGGGCTTTGTCTAATAATAAGGTAAGCTAGTGACTTCAATCGGTGGTATTTTATAACCCATAACAGTGGCTTAGTGAATCAAGCATATGGTTTGGTCACTAGTTAGGGTTCCGTACCAAAATAGTAAAAAAACCCTTATGGTGCGACTCAGTCTGTCTGTCCGTCTGTCACAGCTGGATATCTCAAGAACTACTAACGCTATCAACTTGAATTTTGGATTAGTTTTAGATGTCATTTGCCCATCTATTTTGCAAATAAGTTTTTTTTTGCTTCCGGTTCTTTAAGGGGTCTTAAAGATTCGAAGTGGGGCTACTAGAGCATATGGAGTATCATAAGAAAGAACGCTTTTTGCACATTCTCAAACTTTTTCATTTTGTTTTAGGCCGAATTTTTGACGAAAAATGTAAAAATAGTACCATTCCCCGAATTTATCTTCGAAGTTTGCATAGGAAAAAATGTGCAATTATTCCGTGATAGTTTATGAAAAGTTAACAGGAAAAAAAAAACGATATTTTTAAATAGCACACTTTTTCTTCACTCTTTCTTCAAGTACTTTCCGCCTGTTCACCCTTCCACGTGTCTGCCTGTCCGCCCATACACCTGCCCGCCTGTCCATCTATCCTATTTTAGAAGGACTGCACATAAAGTAACACATCCAAAATATTTATATATGATGATACGGAACCCACGGTGCGCAAGTCCGACTTGCTCTTCACTGGTTTTTTGACTTGGTTTGTTGGGCAATCATCAATATTATTTCAGTTATAAGACGTAGGTAATTTGATAGCTTCCATAAGAATCACTACCAAGGTCGTGGTCATCGTAAAAATTATATTAGGGGCAGACATTTTATTATTTTAACATTTAACTAACCTTAAAATATGAACTAATTTAACTTTTTGGTTATTCGTGGCTTTCCCTAAAAACGCCATTTTCCTTCTACAAAAGCTGCGAAACATAAGATAATTTGATATATCTAAACTCCATTTGCTATAACATTAGACATTTAAATAAGCTTATTTTAAAGCACGTTCAACCGATTTTGACTTCTATTGCGTTGGTGATACGACAAATGCAAGTTGTAGTTAACAGTTGGTTTTGGTAACAGGTTTATGCTTTTTTGTCATCCTTATGTTTACGAGATAGAACTCAAAATCGGTTGAACGGACTGTAAAAAGAGTTGTAAAGACGTCTAATTTTATTTCAAATGTGTTTGTAATTTCGGAGTATAGTTAGTATGTTTTATCTAGCTGGATGATACAGCTGTGTATAGTGCATCTGTCTGCCTACTAACGGGCAAGTTGCGGTCACTGCAGACACCCACCGCCTCTCGATATCTTGCTTACGCAGCGCTCACCGGCTTAGATAGCAATATTTGCACATACTCAAGACTACGCCCCGAAATACATTTAATTAAGATATTTTAAAATATTATCTTTTTGCTTGATGGAGGCACCGATGAGCTATTTTGTAGATAATTATAATCGTAAGCTGCGTTAGAAAAAATGTGAACGTTTACTCTTCTCATATATACAAATATGCTTTACATAATCAGACTTACAATAGTTGAATCATACCTAAACATATACCTAGTGGTAATCTTTCAGTCTTCTGCCATATTGAGCACATCTTCTAAACAATGTATCAAAAGGGCTTTATTATTCACCTATTGTTTAAGAACTTTTTCGGCCAACCTGAGAAACTGACTATGCGAAAATAATGTTATAGGAAGGTGATAAAATAGTCATTATGAAAATAGAGTTAAATTTTCAAAATTCTTATTTCCTCGATCATGATAAACATTTCAGACGAAATAGAAAAAAACTTCTTCTGGGTAAGCATACTCCATCGTCGACTCTGTCTCTGTCACCTCTGACCTAGACTAGAGTCAAGAGCAAAAGCATCGCAATAAAAAATAAAAACCGGCCAAATGCGAGTCGGACTCGCACACGAAGGGTTCCGTACCATTATCGCAAAACACTGCATATAAATCACGTTTGTTGTATGGGAGTCCCCCTTAATTTATTTTATTTTTATTTATTAATTATTATTTTTTGAAGTAAATATACAACTAAACATTCTGTGAATATTTCAAGCGTCTACCTGTTGCCGTTATTAATATCGAGCAAAAACGGCAAAAATATCACGTTTGTTGTATGGGAGCCCCCCTTTAATATTTATTTTATACTTTTTTTAGTATTTGTTGTTATAGCGGCAACAGAAATACATCATCTGTGAAAATTTAAACTGTTTAGTTATCACGGTTCATGAGATACAGCCTGGAGACAGACGGACAGACAGACAGACGGGTCGCGAAGTTTTAGTAATAGGGTCCCGTTTTTACCCTTTGGGTACGGAACCCTAAAAAAGACGGCCGCTGCTATATGGCCAGCTTCCCGGGATTTATCATCCACATTGCGTTAGCCAATAGTGCATTTCCTATTCATATCAAAGCCGCGATGGCCTGTCAGTAAGTATGTCTATCTAATTTTCAAATAAGTAACATCATGATGAGCGGATCATTCCGTATTCTGTATGACTACTGATTACTCTGCTCACGCAAGAGCAGAGTAATCAGTAAATTAAAATAATAAGTACGGTGACTGCAAATGTAGTTCAACATGTTGGGACATTTAATCTCGTTGTAACTTTGTACTTAAAAGTTTAAGGCGACTTCCTAGTACAAAGCGATCAGCGCGCGAATATGTGATTGTCGCGTTCGTTTGTATGGCAAAACTGGATAGCAACCTCTGTCGGTGTGACGACGCGTTCGGTCCCACATTTATTTTCAATACTAGCTTCTGGCAGCGGTTTCGCCCGCGTAAAGTGTTCTCTTATCCCAAGAACATTATACCGAAATGAAAAGTAGTCTATGTGCTATTCCAGACAATAATCTATCTCGGTGACAAATTTCATCCAGATCCGTTTAGCCGTTCTGGCGTGATTGAGTAACAAACATTCATCCATCAAAACTTACGCATTTATAATATTAGTAAGAGAATATTAATTATTTTCTCATTGAGCAAAAGCCTTTTCTGATAAGCATTACAATGATTAGCTTTTTATTTCATTTATTTTTAATGTTTCATGAATTGAATTCTGTCTGGTTATGGTCTTTTCATGTTGTGTATTTATTGTAATTTGAATGTGTATCTGATTTTAAGTGACTAACATAGTTTATAAGTATTTGTACGTACTTACAAATCTATGAACCTTATGATATCAGATATAAATAAATAATAATCAATTTCTCTTCCATAATTATCTCCGATATAAATTACCAGTGGCTATAGAGTTCTCAGTTCGAGAAAAAATTCCAAAGTGATTTAATTTTGTAACCTCAACATAAATAAAACGCTAGGTGAACTACCTACTGTGAACGACATACATAGAAAGATCCAGATTGCACAGCTTAAACATACTTGTAAACAGTCCATGCATTAGTTACGAACCTAAAATGGGTCGCAGCGAACGAAATGCCTCGGGCACCATAGCCACCCTACGATCGCTCATACTGGGTGGTCTACACCGGCGATACCGATGTGAAATGTCTGTGTTTGTGAGCTAGAAATTGTACACTCTACTAATAACATGTGTGTCATGAGTACCAGAACAAATAGTGGCAGGTATATTAAGAGCGCTGCTTCATATAATGTGTCCACGCCTTAATGTCTCATTTTTATTCTTTGTGTATTTTCTTTGAAAAGTAGTTTAACAGGTGTGGGGTGTAATAGAGTTACTATGCTGAAAATAAATTATATGATTTAGTAACCAAACTTAATTTTAGTTTTTAGGCCGTAAACGCATTGCAAAGTAGTTTACTTACCGTGATAACAGTGTGGCCGGTTATGAACATTTTAGAACAATTGTCAACACTACAGATTCAATACTATATACAATATAATACAGCTCTTACAATCGCGGGTATATGCATTTACATGTTAACTACATGTGCCTCTCCGAAACTTATAAAATTTTCTATAATAGATACCAAGGTCGAAATAAACAAAATAACAGTAGTCTGCAAAAGTAAATAACATACAATCAGAAGGTTATTTGCATTCACAGGTTACATGTGCTTCTCAGAACCTGATAAAATGTTCTATAATAGTTACCAAGGTCGAAATAAACAAATAAAAGGCGTCTGCAAAAGTACATAACATAGACAACCTTGGCCTATCCCATTAGTCTGCCCTAGATCCCAGACACATTACTGCCAACCATTTGTTTACGATAAACGGGAAACTGCCGAACAAGTGGATAACAGATCCGTGTTTAGTTTTGTTTCTGAGGAAACATAAAACTGTTGTTGTTGGGAACCTCGAAGTAATCGCTCGAATGTTTGTTACTAAATCACGGCTTAATGTCTTTGCAGATTAAGCTAAAATATTGTGCAGACGTTGAATGTTTCTTGGATTACAAGCTCACTTCCCTCGAATAAGCATAAGATATGTGAATGAGGGAACCTGGTGAGAGCTTCGGGACTCCGCTTGAATCGAGAACACAGGAACTTAGGGAAAAACTATGTCCAGTTAAAATGTTGAGTCAATTTTATCCAGTAAGGTAACCGGGATGACTACCTTAATATGCTGAACGTATTTCATCGCTAAAAGTTTGCGGCATATTTCCCTTAAAATATTATCATCTTTTTAAGGAAGCCACGAACTTTCGGATCTCTCGAATAAAGGATAAGAATAATCTATACTAATAATATTATAAAGAGGAAAGATATTTTGTTTGTTTGTACCGAATAGGCTCCGAAACTACTGGATCGATTTAAAAAATTCTTTCAACAATAGAAAGCTACATTATTCCTGAGTGACATAGGCTATTTTTTTATCCCGAAAACGGGTCCTGTGGGGTGGCCCACGGGAGCGAAGCCGCGGGGAACAGCTAGTTTATTAAAAAGTAAGAACGTTCACAAAAATGTACATTGGGTGCAGTAGTATCATTTCTAAAACAATTGTATAAATAGTGCTCTTATCTGAACTATAACTAAAATATTTTGTTACTATTGTCATAACCCGACTCTAACTTTAGTATTCAATTCTTCAATATTAATTCTAATAAATAAAGTGGATACCTGGATAGAAAGTAATTTCCATAAACCTGAAGTATGATTTACATTTATATTTTGAATAACTGCTTAATACCTTCTAAAGTTTTTGAATAGACTCTTCAGTTTACAATATACTTCCAAAGTAATTAAAAGCGTATTAGAAATGTAAGGATTTCACGCGAACCTCAAGATGAAAGCAATTGAATGAATTCAGTAAATCATTTGTAGGTGAAAATAGCAGGTCAAATTTACCTGCTAAAGAGTATTTTGTGAATTGCGCGCGCCCTACGCACAGCACATGCATAAATAACTCTACGCTTTAAGCAATGGGGTGAAGCTGTCAATATTTATGAACTTTTGTATTTTTAAAGCCAATGGTTTCGTGAGCACGTTTCAGTAGCCTATAATAATAAATATGAGAATACACTTAACAGCTTTAGAATGCTTTTGGGACTGCCGCGGCAGGTCCTGTCCGTTCCTGGTATGTACTTCAGTACGTTATGGCGCGTGTTCATGACTTCTATAATACTGAGGAGAAAGATGGCGTCTGCTAGAGATAACGCGGTCAAGTCGTCACTGTATTTTGAAGATGTTAGTGGACTTGTAACTCGCTGATAAATACGAGTTAATGAATCACTCGTGCAGGTGTTGTTTAGGCAGGAGTGATTCATTACAACCAGTGTTAGTAGGTATGTGTAGATTTAATGTGAGTTTATTTATTGAATACTATGTCCTAGTTTTTTTATCAGTACTCAACTAATGCTTAAATATGCTAACCAATAATCGGTGAAACACCATTTTTCTTCAGTTGTTAGCCTTACAAATGGTCAAATTAGTTCCTTGGAGAGGATTACTTGACCATTTGTAAGACTAACAATTGAGAAATAAACGCGTTTTACCGAAATTTGAAACCATTGGTTAGCCATTGCTTGGTTGTGTTGTCTACGGATAAAAAAATGGCCCTAAAGTAGTTTTTAAATGTTTGTAACTATAATCGTGACAATCTAAGAAGTTATTTTACATGCCGCGGTAACTTTGTAAGTAAGAAATTGAAAAATCATATTCACAATCCTAATTAATTAATATATTACCCATACACTATAACAACAAGTATCATTTGCAAGCATCAAGTTTAATTATTTTGTAAGTATTTTTATAGCTGTCAAAGCCGACTTCTTAGATTGTCACGAATATAACCTGTGGGTGGATAATTGTTGTTTGAGCAAATAAACAAATCAAATTTAATACATAAATCTAACGCTACATCCGTCGGAAAAAGGAAGCGACGTGAAAATCCACATTTTGAAATCTAACCGAATGCAAAATAAATGAAAACCATCCAACAGATTTATGATCGGGTGGATTACCGCGGAAGAGTGAAAAATAAATCAACAATATGAATTTTCAACGGAAATGGTACTCCCAGTTTTACCTATAGAGAGGAAAAAAAGTTTTACCTCTGTTAATAACTGAGGTCGACATCTGGTGACCTGATTTCTGAGCTCAATATATGGAAATAGGTCACGTTTAGAGCCTCAATAACTTACCGTTTAGCTAAAAAAGAATGGAGTCGTTAGAGCAAAATATGGCCGTAATACTGCCGAAGCTGAAACTCCATTTTTCGAAGAAGCACTAAGTAATTGGAAGATGAGCAAAAGGCCTATATTTGAAAATAGAACACCAAATAATATAGGAGCTACAAAATGTGGATAATAGGCACCAATATGTAACTTTAATTTGATACTGAAACTACAATTCGAGCCTGAAATATTGAAATTATATCGGTTCGACTTGTGTCCGTGACGTGTGAATAATTGGCCTGGATTCTGAAATAGAATAATTATTATGTTAAATCATTTAAAATATCCTTTATCCATAGCCTAACAGTAAATTAGGATATTGACACAAAGCCATACAGACAGCCAGTATAGTCATCGGCACGTAACTTGGCAAGAGTCGTTAGATGCGCACTAGTAATTTTTTAGGTCTCTTTGGTTACCAAGCGGGACGCGGGGTACGTTTAGCACCGTTCCGAGCGCGCGATTGGTTGGTCAGTTGACACAAGGATCGACTGACCAATCAAGTCGCGTCCACGTCCCGTTCGCTCTTTAGGGTGGTTGGTCAGTTCGCGCACTATGCGCAAGTTTACCCCCACTACGCCAAAACCTTGCCAAGTTACGTGCCGATGACTATACCTACAGAATGGTTCAAAATGTTTTCGAATGTGGCCAAAATCGCCGCCAACTTGTTTTTAGAAACAATTGCCTTGGATAACCTTTTATAAAAATTAGTACCTAAGCGACTGAACACTGCTCGGGTGAAAATAGAGAAAACGACGTTACCTAAAAATAAAAATCGGCCAAATGCGAGTCGGACTCGTACACGACGGGTCCACCACGGGGGGTACCATTATCGCAAAAAACGGCAAAAATCACGTTTGTAGTTTGGGAGCCCCACTTAAATATTTATTTTATTCTGTTAGTATTTGTTGTTATAGCGGCAACAGAAATACATAATCTATGAAAATTTCAACTGCCTAGCTATCACGGTTTATGAGATACAGCCTGGTGACAGACGGACAGACAGACAGACGGACCGCGAAGTCTTAGTAATAGGGTCCCGTTTTTACCCTTTGGGTACGGAACCCTAATACATACTAAATTTCTTGAAAATCGTTGGAGCCGTTTCCGAGATTCAGATTATATGTATACAAGAATTGCTCGCTTAAAAGTAGTGATTAGATTAGTCCATGCTAACAGCGTCTTCCTGACAGTGCCATTCAATCGCCAAAAGATTCTTGTAGCGCTGTATTAGTCACTCGTAGCCAAGGCAATGCAATATAGGAAAAGTCATTTTCCCAAATTAACGAGCCACATAGCAATGAAAATTCTTAACAGTAGCGAGGACATAATAAAGAATTCCGACGACTCTTCATTTGTAAGGTTCCGTCTTCCAAAAGGCAAGATTCACTCGGTTTGTTAGTACCAGTCTCGGGTGCATCAAATTGCTCACGTTTTGTTTATGGGGGCAATAAAAGACGGCCTTCAATGCTCCTTAAGGCTCCCGTTTTATTATGCCGACTTCTTTAAATTGCTTTAATGTGCTATTTGTATTTTTAAAAGCACGACGAGGAAAAATACATGAAGGCATTAAGGGTAGTGGTCAGACTGCAAGATTTGATGATAAGAGAATTAATTATCTTCTAGATGGGAAATCATATCGTGTTTTGACAGAAAATGGCTTCTTCGACGGTACGTTCTTGGCAGAGCGGTCGTGGTCATCATGTTGCAGTGGGATTTAGGGCTGACATGATTCGCCTCACAAAATAGGGAAACAAAAAAAAATTACTTATGCAATTGCAAATGCCTATGTATGTTGTATGTACTATTATTTTCTTAAATAAATAGGATTTACGATGAAAAGCGGGCAAGTGGCTGCAAGCTGTCTCTTAATTGTCATATTATCTCATAATGTTAAGACAATTTAAGATTATTTTATATTAAGTTTTGAAAGGTGAGAGGAGAAAAAAAAATATCCGTTCCAATTTTGCGATAGCTTCTTTATAGTCGACGTTAAATTAATTAAAATATTCAACAGTGCTCCAACTTGTCAACCCTCCTCTAACTTGATTTTAATTTGAAAACTTTTTGCGTGCGACACAATTAAAAAGTCATAGATCGCAAAACTTTCGATTCCCCTCAAAGCTGTCGGAAAAGTGCAACGCAAAGTGAAACTTCGCTTTAATGATTTATATGGAGTATAAGATTTTATGCGGCCAATAAAAATGATTTATTTTGTAAGTTAGAAGTGACTTGTTTCAGTAAGTTCAGGTTAAATTAAGCGTCTAATTAGAAATGACAAATATTTGCTTCAAATTAAAATTTATTCTAGAAGTAATATTGTGTTCAAAGAATTAAATGTAATTAGTTAGTTTTAAAAGCGACATGACCCTTTCTGACAATTTTCAAAAACAGCAGGCGACACCTCACTCTAATCAGTCTTAAGACTGGAGAGGGAGATCACCAAAGTTTGATCCCCGTTAGTTATTCTAATGACATGTACCCTCCGGGGAACTAAGGTACACGCCTTATTTACTATTAAAACTTGATGGATTTGTGATTTCGTAGATACAACCGCCACAATATTGAGATTTATGGGAATACTTCATATTTCCCTCGGGCTTATCCCTCAATACCTACCAACGCAAAATAATTCATCATTACCATATCGCAGTTCACAGCTTGTTGTCCCAAAAACTTTAGTCTGAAAATTGACGATATTTTCTAGAATGGATTTAAATTCTGTAGGGCACTTTGTCAAAGAACTATTACTAGTCCATTGCACTCTCTAACTGAGGGCGTAGGGATAAAAGGTAAAGGGCGCAGACAGACGTCATTCCAGGCAGACAACTTATCGAATTTATTCTAAAATCAACAACTTACATGATACCATATATTAAATAAGTTGCTCTGAGTTAGTTAACTGTGGATTTAAGTTTTGAACTCCAATTTATGATTTGTTAGGTCAGTGGAACTTTGATTCCATTGTGGGAAAATATGCATGTGTTATTTGATGTTTTTATGTACCTAAATGAGTTTGTAGTCGAGGAGTAGGATACTCAGGTCTAGCAATGTATGGACGAATCATGCAGTTGCATAGTCAAATTAGGTGCTGGAGTGCAAATGAAAATGGTCGTGTTAAGGTCCCTGGGGTGGTCACGGCGTGTAATGGTTTCTGGTGCCCCGTTGATAAGGGGTATACCCAGGTCCGGTGACGGACAGCCGCGGCGGGTTCACGGACGAGTGCTCCCCCCTACATTCATTACAAATCCCCTACATTTTGGCATTACAACCATCGTCATCGCTAACTTCGAACGACACTTGTGTAGAACCTCTTGTCCTTGATGGTGCTCTTCATTTTGTTCCTAGTTTTCACTACTTGCACAGCAATACCCAGATTATGGAACAAAAGCCCAAAAATACTCAATGAAGGAGACGTACTTTACTGAAACTATTCGCGTAGATATTGTATTCTACCAGAAAACACTCCAGGAAAAACACTCTGAATTTAACTCCTGTCCTAAACTAGAAACCCACACAAAACCGTAACAGAGCTTGTCACTCGGGGCGTGCAAAAAGTTACAAATTAAAAAAGTTTTGTACACCAAGGACACATACGCGTATCTTGCGGCTTGCATCAGTTTAGCAAGATTGTATAAAAACTCAGTTTACCAAAACTACTGTAAAACCTCTACTTGTGTGTGCTCTCCTCTTTATATTGGAATTTCAATAAACCCTGACATATAAACTATATAGATATTATAAACAATCCTAAAAGATAAAGAGATATGCCTGACAGCGATAAAGAATGACAAAATTCCAAAATGTGTAGGAATGATGCGCAACCGAAAGTATTGACCACGTATAGTTTTCCTATATCACGGTGCGGGTTGGTCAGTCGTGTGTGTATATGAACATGCACATTGTTTCTGTCAGGCGATACTGAGCGCTCCCGAACTTACGCACACAGAAACAATGTGTATTATCTTATGTGTGTGTATGTGTTTAGTCTAAGTTTTCTTTTATGTTTATCAAACAAATATGCTGGCTGGCTGCTGGCTTGGTCAAATATGTTTTCATTCTTTCTTTTCTTTTTTATCTTTCTTTTCTTTTTTCTTTATTTTCTTTTATTTATTTCTTTCTTTTCTTTTCGACCTTTTCTTTTTTTCTTTCTTATATTTTTTCTTTCTTGACTTTCCTTTCTATTTTATTTCTTATCTTTCCTTCTTTCTTTTTTTCTGTCTTTCTTTTCTTTCTTTCTTTTCTTTACTTACACGACTATGATCAACCCACCGTCGCGTCGTGAGAACAACTGTAGTCAATCACGTATATTTTGAACTGATGACAATCATAATCGCTGATAGAAAATTGTTTAGCATAGAACCCCCGCGGCTCTTTCTGATATAAAAAAAAATGTGTGTGTGTACCAGAGTAAACAGGTAAGAAGTGAAACTTCTTTACGACATATCATTTTTCTACTATTTGCAACTTCACGAAAATGGGGTAGATAAGGCTTAAGAAAAACAATTTTTTCCGTATTAAATTAAAGCTATTTTATTATTATAGACATGCATACAATTAATGATCAATTTATTTTATCATTGTTCTTATTATAATATCATTGCTATTGTTGTATTTCATCAATAATGATAGCATCATTATTACTATTGTTGTAAAAAAAAAAAAAAATATAAATATTAAAATCATGCTCATACGTGTTGAATTTATAAAACGAAATATATAATCACTCTCACTTTTCTTGTAAATTCACTTAAATTTGAATAAGTCTTTTTACTAAACTTTGATAAAAAAAGCAATATGGCGCGTAACCGAAAAACGTGACGATAGAGTCCGTCCAACGAAAAAAGTCCCGCGGAAATACATGGAACTAACAAGATTTGTTAGAGGACAGCGTACAGTCGCATAGAAACTAGCGCCGCGTCTACGGGACTTCTTTCGTTGGACGGACTCTACGTACAAAATTTCTCCCATACGTCGATAAAGAAGTTTCACTTCAATAAAACTGGATATAACTTCAAGGGAATTCATAGTCATTCATTAGTAACTCCCTTGAAGTTATATCCATTTTCGATATCGATATTCCTTATCCGTGAATGTGTTCATTGAATCGACGAAGGGCATCTTATTTGTGCAGCGAGGCAAACACTTGTTTATAGTTAATATTATTGTGTATTCCTGTAACGGCTTCCGAATATAGGAGTTTATAGGTAAGTATATAGATGAAGGGAATAAATAGGTACGTAAGTATATTGTTTAACGCAACATCCCGCCTGTATTTGCCGAAGGGTTCGGCAGAAATGACCTATTATAGTATACTTAGTCCCCACATTTTAGGGGATGATGGCAAGCCTATGCCAATCAGCCGACCATATAATATAATAATTATCTGGACTCTGATTTGTTACTGAGAAAATTCTCATAGAAAAATCCAACAAAACTTTACCCGAACCGGTAATCGAACTCAGGACGTAATGTTTCTCTTACTTATGTATTGTAATTCGCTCGCGTGAAAAGTGTTTTATTATCCCAAGGGAACCTTATACCGGGATAAAAAGTAGCCTATGTGCAATTTCAAACTACAATTTAACTCTGCGCCAAACCTCATCCAGATCCGTTCAGCCGTTTCGGCGTGATTGAGTAACAAACATCCATCTATCCATCGATCCATCCATACAAAAGTTCGCATTTGTAATGTTACTAGCTTTTGCCAGCAGCATCGCCCGCTTGAAAGACGAAAATTATCCCGAGGGAACATATACCCGGGATAAAAATATCCTACGTGCTATTCCTGATTATAATCTATCTCTTTGCCAAATTTCATCCAGATCCGTCCAGCCGTTTGAGCGTGAAGATGTAACAAACAAACAAACACTCACGCACACACACAAACTTTCACCTTTGTTATATTAGTGTGATTATAATATTTGTGTGTGTTTATATTCATAGTAGGATGTAAAACTTATGGGGTTTGTAAAAAGATTTTTGGAACGCAACGATAAATTGGATGGCATCCAGCCCGCCTTATAAAGATTTCATATTGTCTTCTGATTTATTATCCAGTGGGTTAGATTTACATTTACCGTCTTCTTTATGATACCCTCATAAAAGTCTCGCAAATATTTGATATGCTGCCATGTTCCAGACCAAAGAAATCAGCTCGATATTTCGGAAGAATAGACGAACCTTTCCAGAGATTACTCGTAATTTTGAGTTACGAGTTAGTCTTTAGAAGGAAGAGATTGAAAAAAAAATTGAAAGAGATTGATTGATTGGAACAGGATTGTCTATACTTCTATACTATAATAATAAAATAATAATAAAAATGTTTTTTTTTATATTTATTTTTTAAAATATTAAAAAATGTAGATGATAAGAAATTTCATGAATAAGTGACATAATATAATATATCTATACTAATCTATACTATCTATACTATCTATACTAATATTATAAAGAGGAAAGATTTTTTTGTTTGTTTGTTTGTACCGAATAGGCTCCGAAACTACTGGACCGATTTGAAAAATTCTTTCACCAATACAAAGCTACGTTATTCCTGAGTAACATAGGCTATTTTTTAATCCCGAAAACGGGTCCTGTGGGGTGGTCCACGGGAGCGAAGCCGCGGGGAACAGCTAGTATAATATTATAAAGAGGAAAGATTTTTTTGTTTGTTTGTACCGAATAGGCTCCGAAACTACTGGACCGATTTAAAAAAATTTTTCACCATTAGAAAGCTACGTTATTTCTGAGTAACATAGGCTATTTTTTAATCCCGACAATGGGACCTGTGAGGCGGCCCAAGCCGCGGGTAACAGCTAGTCTATACTTAATACTTCATAATCTATACTAATATATATAATACTAGCTTTTGCCCGCGGCTTTGCACGCGTAGACTACATGTTTTGCCTTATCATATTTTAACAGTATGTAGAGAAAAATAAAAAAAAATAATGTAATGCGAAAGTGTTTCTTAGGACAGACTTATACTTACCTACTTTATCATCAATACGCTCTATCCTTGTCCCGTCCCTATCCCTTCACTATTTCTGTGTTTATCCATGACTAATAAAAAGTAATCATAAGCATAAGTAAGTAATTAAATTAAAGTATTTCCTTATAAACAACATTTTAAACCATTTTGGATGTTGACGCCAATATCACCTGACTATTTGATGAGCTAACACGTGAACACGCTACATAGAACTGTCCATGGAAAAAGCAATTCTCCCTCAAATCTACACCAGCATACTTCGAAGTTTGTCCTTAAGCCTTATTAATTGTCATGGCGAAGCAGATTTTCCTGTCCCTATTTAATTCCTATATTTATGTGTTGAGCCATTTTATAGTTACCAACAGACTTTAAAGTATTAAAAGTATTTTTAATAATTTTTCCTTTGTAAAAGAAGGACTTTTGTACACAACATTTCATCCCCCATGATCCGCCCCCCCAAGGACGGAATTCCCAAAAGACCTTAATTTGCGTTAGATTTTAATCTTCAGCACAAACCCAAAATTCGAAGATCCTAACTTCAAAACTGACCGACTTTCATACAAACTTTAATTCCCTATTTCACCCCCTTAGGGGTGGAATTCACAAAAATCCTTTCTTAGTGGATACCTGCACAGTATAAAGCATCTATGTGCAAAATTTCCAGTCTAGACGATTTCATTATTCCCATGACTTTACACCTTTTTCCCCCCTAATGGGATCTTCAAAATCGCTGAGACACGTGTAAATTATTTTTTAACCTTCAGCCTAAACCCAAAATAAGAACGGATGGCCGATGTGCCGAAAAGTTCTGGAGTGGCGACCGCGAACCGGAAGACTATACCATGGAAGGCCTCCCACTACGTGGACCGATGACCTGGTTAAGGTTGCGGGAAGGCGCTGGATGTGAAACGCACGGGATCGGTCAATGTGGCGACGCCTCGGGGAGGCCTATGTCCAGCAGTGGACGTCTTTCGGCTGAAATCATGATGATGATGATGATGAGGGGTGGAATTTCCAAAAATCCTTTCTTAGTGTTCACCTACAATACCAAAGGAACCTACGTGCCAAGTTTCATGATTGAAGCTTCAACCGTTTGGGCTGTGCGTTGATGGTCAGTGAGTAGGTCAGTCAGTCAGTCACTTTCTTCTTTTATATGTTTAGATAAGAAGATAGATAAAGATAGAAGATTATAGTTATCAACAGACTTTAAAGACTTAATAGTATTTTTAATAATTTTTCCTTTGTAAAAGAAGGACTTTTGTACACAACATTTCATCCCCCATGATCCGACCCCCCAAGGACGGAATTCCCAAAAAAACATAATTTGCGTTAGATTTTAATCTTCAGCCCAGATCCAAAATTCGAAGATCCTAACTTCAAAACTGGCCGACTTTCACCCAGACTTTCATCCCCTATTTCATCCCCTTAGGGGTGGAATTCACAAAAAACTTTTCTTAGTGGATGCCTGCACAGTATAAAGTATATATTTGCAAAATTTCAAGTCTCTAGACGATTTCACCCTCGTGGGGGTGAAATCTTCAAAATCGCTGAGATACGTGTAAATTATTTTTTAATCTTCAGCCTAAACCCAAAATATGAAGATCCTGACTTTAAAACTGACGGATTTTCATACAAACTTTCATCCCCTATTTCACGCCCTTAGGGGTGGAATTTCCAAAAATCCTTTCTTAATGCTCACCTACACTACCAAAAGAACCCACGTGCCAAGTTTCATGATTGAAGCTTCAGCCGTTTGGCCTGTGCGTTGATGGTAAGTGAGTGAGTGAGTCAGTCAGTCACTTTCTTCTTTTATATGTTTAGATAGATTATTATAAAGAGGAAAGATTTTTTTGTTTGTTTGTTTGTACCTAATAGGCTCAGAAACTACTGGACCGATTTAAAAAATTCTTTCACCAATAGAAAGCTACATTATTCCTGAGTGACATAGGCTATTTTTTATCCCGAAAACAGGTCCTGTGGGGTGGTCCACGGGAGCGAAGCCGCGGGCAACAGCTAGTAATATTATAAAGAGGAAAGATTTTTTTGTTTGTTTGTACCGAATAGGCTCCGAAACTACTGGACCGATTTAAAAAATTTTTTCACCATTAGAAAGCTACGTTATTTCTGAGAAACATAGGCTATTTTTTAATCCCGACAATGGGACCTGTGAGGTGGTCCAAGGGGGCGAAGCCGCGGGTAACAGCTAGTCTATACTTAATACTTCATAATCTATACTAATATATATCTATTCTATACTATATACTATAATATTATAAAGAGGAAAGATTTTTTTGTTTGTTTGTTTGTACCCAATAGGCTCCGAAACTACTAGACCGATATTATAAATTCTTTCACCAATAGAAAGCTACGTTATTCCTGAGTAACATAGGCTATTTTTTAATCCCGAAAAGGGGTTCTGGGGGGTGGCCCACGAGAGCGAAGCCGCGGGGAACAGCTAGTCTATACTAATATTATAAAGAGGAAAGATTTTTTTGTTTGTTTGTTTGTTTGTACCGAATAGGCTCCGAAACTACTGGACCGATTTAAAAAATTCTTTCACCAATAGAAAGCTACGTTATTCCTGAGTAACATAGGCTATTTTTTAATCCCGAAAACGGGTCCTGTGGGGTGGCCCACGGGAGCGAAGCCGCGGGCAACAGCTAGTATATATGATACTTTTAATACCAGAAAAATTATTAATTAATTAATACAAATGCTTCCAGATGTTTGAGTGCTTTTCAGAGTTTTATTTAAGTGAACATGTTATAGTTAAAACAAGGGGTTTTTTACCATGAAATGTAGCTAACTTTCGGGTGAAAAGCCTCAATTCATTATTGTACAGATTTGACCTTTGTCTGGAAATAATATGGTACGTTTTACAAGCTAATTAAGAACTGAATTGGGGTTTATTGTGAACCCAAATCTGTTTCTTTATTAGCGCTGTCTGTTTTCCTAAAATAACAGGTTAATTTAGCGCAAATGAAAATCTAATTGACTTGTTGGTCTCGTGATCTTAGCTCAGCTCAACAGCAAAAATTTAGATCATGGGTTACTGGAAATTCTCTGTTATAGAACAGAATAAATAATAGTACATGTAATAGCCCAGAGTCTGGCTTTGTACCTGGTTGCTGGTATAATTCATCACATTTACCCTATGCAGCTGTATAAGTGCAAGAAGACATTGACGGAATGGCTCTTCACACTTAATTATGATGCCGTGGAAGACATTTTGGCTACACTGGGTTGAACTTCATGCATATACATACACACACACACACACACGCCAACACTCTTTCACACTTACACACAAAATATACATTCACACACTCATAAACACACGGATAAACACACATGTATACAAAACAAACTCTACTTTCGCACACTGCCATAAGCACTTCATTTATGTTTTTTTTTTTTTTATTAGTTTAATAAAAATATGTAACTTATACCTAATTAGCACAATAGAAACAATTGTTAATAAAACGAGAAAGAGCGAGGTTTATCCCATCACAAGTATCTTCGGATTACTTTCTGGGAAGCCCCGGCAACTTAATTGTATAGATTTAAGATTATAAACACATATTTTTTTATTTTATTTTTTTCAATTCACCACATAATACGTGGGTCTCATACATAACTGCCAAAATATGAGTGTGCTATAAGTAAACCTCTACCTAACTCTTTAGAGTATACAAATGAAGTCATCATCATCAGCTTTATAACAATCCCACTGCTGGGATAAAGGCCTCCTCTCTGTGAGAGATAGAATGGGCCATAATCCAACACGCGGGCCCAGTGCGGGTGGTGGATGTCACATGTCTTCCAATTTTTGTGTCTAGGACATGCCGGTTTCCTAACGACGTTTTCCTTCACCGTTTTTAGAGCAGTGGTGATGAAATAATTTACACAAAGTAATGCGCCTGCCTGGGTTCGAACCAACGACCTACTACATGGAAGTCGGGGCCGTTACCACTGGGCCACCACTGCTCCGTATGTCAATACAAATGTGATGTTATGTAATGTAAAAGTCTAAAACCAGACGACAACACAAAAGCGATCGTCCACTTTAGTAAGTCTTTCTTCTACACATAAAAGTCTGTTTGAATAAGCCTTTCGCTTGATGTTCGACGAATTAAAACGTCTCGGACAATATCGTGTCTGCAGCAAAGCAACCGGTTGCTTTTACATCAAAGCTGTCTGGTATCAAATTGCTGACAGTTGGCGCTTATTTTTAAACGACACCTGCCGTAGCCAGTACTATACTGTGCCCTGCTTGGATCGATATTAGGGTTGTACCGTTTATTTTGCCGACCAGACGAAGACGAATATTACTAGCTCGAGTATGGCTTGTGACGTTGGCACATTTTCAGGAATTACCAATAATTTTGATTGTTAAATGCGAGGAAAAAAGTGCTATACTCCATTTCTCTAACCGCGATAATTACGTAACGCTGCTTATGTTTTATCGAATGGATCACTGTAGTGGACTGTATATTGGTGTTGTTTTGTTGGGGTCTTGTTGGAGGAATGAAAATACTATCTTGATTCGTATCTTCAATTTATTCCTTACTTGTTACCCCTTGTAGAGCAGGAGACCGACTGTGTCTCAACTCCCAAGCGGTCCGGCTTTTATACAAAAAACCGTTAGCCGCAAACAATAGCGCCCTTCTCCCTCAACGGTATTCGGGCCCGGCATCGCAGAAATGCCGATTTTATTAAACGTATCTTACTTAAATCTACACAAATTATACATTTCTTTAATCTACATACTTAATTCTACCTAGGAAAAAATATAAAACGTGTAAAAGGTCAATACAAGAGTCTTAAACCTAACCTACTCTAAGTACTCTACTTATGAGCTATGAAAACATACATAATCTTGTCTAATTAGCTACCTTTTCTCTAGTTCTTATATATATTACAAGTGTAGTCTTAATCTAAAACTCACATGGCACCTATGTCAATCCTATTTTAAATATCCATGTGGTATTTTTAGAAGAGAAATCTACTAGACAATGCAACGGGATATAACCTTTTTCTCACGCCACGTTAATGTCTTTGGGATCGTTCAAGGCGGCCCGCTAGCCATTAGATTAATGAGGGTTCGTTTACAGTTCCGAAGACAATAAGCATTGAATTTAACTTATTTTTATAACACTGTAAAATGCCGACAACAGACCTTAATGTTCGCGTAATTCATATACCGTTGGAAGGTCCAAACATGTGGCAGGCCTTAAATAACTGTTTACAGAATTACCGTGAGAAATGTCCCTATGCTAAAATAATATGCGAGACGTTCTGTCGTTTATAGTTCTCCCCCCGGCGCAGCTCGCGTAGCCTCCTTCGTTGACACGACGACGAGCTTGCTCACGGGGCGTCGGAAGGTGCCGGTCCTGGTGCGCACCTCGACGACTCTAACGCCGCCATCCGGTCCGCGATGCGTGCGCTCGACGATTCCCATCGGCCACGTGTTCCGTGGCAGTGTGTTGTCGACCACGAGGACCACGTCGCCGGCTTGTATGGGTCGCACGTCCTCATACTTCGAGAAGCGGGCCGGGTTCGGTAGCCAGCTGTCTCGCTCCGTTTCTTCACTCGTGTGAAGGACCTCCTCGTCCTCTGGTTCATCCGTCGACGTCGTGGGCCACTGCTCTTCTGGCAGTAGCAAGAAGTCCGGCCCGTGAAACCATCTATCCGTCGCGCAGATGGGCATGTTGACAAGTCGAGTGGCGTCGTCCGCTACGTTGCACTCAGTAGGCAGCCAACGCCACTCTTCTTTCTGGGTCAATTCAGCGATCTCTCCCAGCCGATGCGCGACGAATGGCGTGTAGCGTCGCACGTCGTGATGGATCCAGTGCACCACGGTAGATGAATCGGTCCAGTAGGTCGTCTGGCCGATGTCGACTCGGTGCTCCTTCCTTATCGTCTCGGCGAGTCTCGCCCCGATCACTGCGGCTTGTAGCTCCAGGCGCGGTATAGTTTGCGCCCGACGAGGCGCCACCTTAGCTTTGGCGGCCACCAACACGACTTTCAGGCTCCCATCGACGTTTCTTATTCGCCAATAGGCCACGGCTGCGTAGGCTTGCTCGCTGGCGTCGCACAGTACGTGTAAGTCGACGCGTTCATACTTTTGCGTCACGTAACAGCGCGGTAGTCGCAGGTGAGCGAGTTCGGTCAGGCGAGCGAGCCAGGAGGAGAAGAGCTCGTTCTCTTCCTCGGGGATTTGTTCGTCCCACGTCGTCTGAAGGCGCCACAAGCTCTGCAGTATGATCTTCGATCGTATTGTGTAGTGGCTCAGCAACCCAAGCGGGTCGTATATGGACATCACGGCGCTGAGGGCTTCACGCTTAGTTGGGGCGCGCGTTCTCGATCGTACTTCAGCCGGGACTCGGTTCATAGATGTGTTGAACCCCAGCTCATCGCGCTCCGCGTCCCAATGCAGCCCCAGGATCTTGCTCTCAGGCTGCTCACCCCCTAATTGGGTAGGAGAGGTGGCGTGTAGCTCGGTGGGCACGTCACATAGCACCGTCTTGTCGCTGGAGCTCCAACCTCTCAGCGTGAACCCTGCGTGCGCGTGCACTGCCCTCATTTCCTCGACTGCCTTCCGTGCTTCTTCGGCGTCTTCATAGCTGGCCACCAAATCGTCCATGTAATGACTTCCTTTGATGGCCTCCAGCGCCCGCGGGTACTCCTGCCCATGTACATCTGCGTTGTAGTTGCGTACGTAATGGGCCATGTACGGGGAGCTCGCGGCGCCGAATATCATACTGGTCATCTTGTATTTCCTCGGAGGCTCTTGTCGGTCGTCACCTCTCCACAGGAACTGTTGCGCTGGTTGGTCCTCCGGCCTTATCCTGATCCTCAGGAACATCTCCTGCACGTCTGCTGTAATCGCTACCGCCTTCTCTCGGAACCTAAACAGGATTCCTGGTAGCGACAGCAGTAGGTCGGGTCCCTCCAACAGTTCGTTGTTTAGGCAGACGCCGTTGCTCTTCGCTGCTGCGTCGAACACTAGCCTATGTTTGCCCGGCTTGTTCGGGTTCTGCACGGCGAAATGTGGCAGATACCAACAGATGGCACTCGCTCGCTCCGACCCGTCGCATGGCGTCGCGTACCCCTTGTCCAATAGGTTGTTAACCTGCTTGGAGTACTCAGCCGCGAACTGTGGGTCGGCGTCCATCTTCTGCTCGATCTTCTTCAGCCGGCGGAACGCTTGATTGTAGCTGGGCGGCATAGTGACCTCGTCTCGCCGCCATGGCAGCCCAACCTCGTACCCGGTGTCAATCTTCCTGATTGTCCTCCCGACTATGTCGATGGCTCGTTGATCGCTCGCCTTGACTCTCGGCTTTCCTTGTATGCCGAGCGCGTCGATCCTGAAGTGGGCTTCGACTAAGTCGTGGAGATCCTGGCTGCATGCACCCGTGGTTCGGTCGGGTTCATACACATGCAACACGTTCCCTTCTTTTATGATGGTCCTGCGTGGTGCGGTTCCGTGCACCACCCATCCTAGTTGCGTTCTTGATGCGGCCGGTTGGTTAGGGCCGCCGATTCGGAGCTCGCGGGACACTATGCACTCCCAGTGGTCTGTACCCACTAGAAGCCCGGGGCGCGCCAGTTCGTAGCACACCTCTTCTGGTGTCAGGTCCCTCAGGTGCTCGTAGTCCAGCAGCGTGTCGGGAACAGACTGTTGGTGAAGCCGGAGATCCTTCATGGTCCTCGCTCGTACCTTGTAGCTCTCTTCACTCTTCAGTCCCTTCACGTCGATGTTCACTACTTGGCTGCCCATATCTCGCTGCGACATGTTAACCCCGCTCAGGTGGAGCGGCCGTGATGGCCCTTCCGCCCCGACGCTTGCTGCCAGTGCTTCGTCCACTAGGGTGATCGTGGCCCCTTCGTCTAGGAGCGCGTAGGTCTTGACCTCCCCCCGTGGTCCGGACACGATGACAGGGCACATCTTGAGCAAGACTGCTCGTGGCCCGGTAGCGGGTTGGGTAGCCACGGTCAGGACCGCTTCCTCCTTCGGTGGGTCAGCCTTCCCCGTGTCTTCGGTCTGCGCTTCGCGTACCGCTTGATGGAGCGTCGCATGATGCGGGCGGCGACATTGATCGACGCCGCACAGCTGCGCCTTGCATCTTATGCGCCTGTGTTGCTTCTGGGCGCATTTGAAGCAAATCTTATTAGATTTCAGGAAGCTCCATCGCTGCTCTACCGTGAGCGCCTTGTACTGCGGACACCGCGTCAACACGTGGGTTTGCTCGCACTTGGGGCACTTGTCCTTTTCTTCTTCCCTTTCCTCTGTCGTAGCGAACACGCTCGCCTTCTTCTTGAGTGTCACGATGGGTCTAGTTTCCTTTCTCGGTGCGGCGGCGCTTGTAGACGGAGCGTACGTATATCGTAACGCTCGGTCCGCCTCTCGCATTAGAAACCGTGACATCACGACGATTTCCGGATCCGCTGTCCCTTCTTGATCGTAGGCGTAGTCACACCAGCGGGATCGGAGATGCGGGCTGAGCTTGTCCAGTACTTCCCGGGTCATAAAAGGGTTGAACAAGTAACCTCTTCGATCGATTGTTTGCAGCACGCAAATGATGTTCTGTAGCTTGACAGCGAAACTGTTGAGTTCTATGGCCGATGTACCAGGTTTCGGAAGCTTCTTGAGGTCGTCCAGTGCCCGGTCGATGATGACTTCCGGTCGTCCGAAGCACTGCTCAAGGGTCTTCATAATGACGCCTGGATCAGTGGCCGTATGTAGAAGGGCGGCCACGGCGTCTCTTGCTTCTCCTTTGAGGCAGCTTCTTAGCCTTTGTACGTTCTCGGCTGCTGTAACCTGGTACATGTCTGTCGAATCTCGTACAGCCGCCTTGAATGGCAGCCACTCGTTGGTCACTCCGGAGAATGTAGGTAGCTCCGTGTGCCTAGGCCTAGGTCGGACCATCTTTTCTAGCGTTGCTGCCAAGTGCTCGATGCTATCCTTCGCTCTTGTGGGGGTCGGCGATCTCGTTCTAGATGTGAAGCGTAGCTGTTTGGATTCTCTTGGTCCCACCTCCCCCCGTGAGTTGAGGGGATTCGTCCTCAGCCATTCATCCACCATTCGATGAGGCTCTTCGCGAGGACGAGAGGGCTCTTGTTCCTCTTGTACGCTTTCTTCATCGTTGATCGCTGATACCTCCACTGCTAGTCTCTTCTTGACTAGCTCTTCTTCCAGTGCCAGTTGCTGGGTCCGGATGGCTGCTAGCTTCTCTGCAGCCTCCAGTTCCGCCATCCGTAGCCTTGTTGTGACGCTTGTCGTTGACCGTTGCGACCTCATTGTCCTGGTTGGTGACGTCATTCGCTGTCGGATCGCGGTGTTTGTCGTCTGAGCACTGGAAGGCCCCGCTGCGCTGTTGTGTGCTGTTCTCGAGAATAGTGATGCTGGTGGGTCCGGTGAGAGTCTTCTTCTTCGCTCCCGTTCGATCAGCTCCGCTTCCTGGCGGCGCGCCTCCTGTTCTTGGACGCGTCGCGCTTCCTGTTCTTGGATGCGTAGCTGTTCTTCCATCTCGGTTGCGTCTCCCTGGCTCCTTGTGAACACCATCTCGAGTATAGCCGCACGTTCGGTTTGGCACGGCGGGTTAGTACCTCTTCGGTTTGGTACTTCGGGTGAAACCGGTTGGCTCGGTTCGGTGAACCGGTCGGGTTCGATTGGGTTTAAGCCGGTCAGGTTCAAGACCAGTTAGGTTCGAAACCGGTCCTGTTCCGTACAGCTTTGTTCTTGCCGCAGATCTTCCTACTTCGTCTGCAGCTCGTTGACAGCCGGGTACCTTTCTTCGCTCTTGCTGCAGGTCTTCGTACTTCGTCTGCAGCGCGGAGGTTCTGGTTGCAGCAGATCTGATGGACCAGACTGTATTGGGCCTGGTTGCCGCAGGTTCTTCTTTCTTGTATCCGTTGCTCGTAGAACCAGACTGTAGTGGACTGGTTGCCGCGGGTTCTCGTTCTTTATCCGGGCTCGAGGGACCAGACTGTAGTGGACTGTATATTGGTGTTGTTTTGTTGGGGTCTTGTTGGAGGAATGAAAATACTATCTTGATTCGTATCTTCAATTTATTCCTTACTTGTTACCCCTTGTAGAGCAGGAGACCGACTGTGTCTCAACTCCCAAGCGGTCCGGCTTTTATACAAAAAACCGTTAGCCGCAAACAATAGCGCCCTTCTCCCTCAACGGTATTCGGGCCCGGCATCGCAGAAATGCCGATTTTATTAAACGTATCTTACTTAAATCTACACAAATTATACATTTCTTTAATCTACATACTTAATTCTACCTAGGAAAAAATATAAAACGTGTAAAAGGTCAATACAAGAGTCTTAAACCTAACCTACTCTAAGTACTCTACTTATGAGCTATGAAAACATACATAATCTTGTCTAATTAGCTACCTTTTCTCTAGTTCTTATATATATTACAAGTGTAGTCTTAATCTAAAACTCACATGGCACCTATGTCAATCCTATTTTAAATATCCATGTGGTATTTTTAGAAGAGAAATCTACTAGACAATGCAACGGGATATAACCTTTTTCTCACGCCACGTTAATGTCTTTGGGATCGTTCAAGGCGGCCCGCTAGCCATTAGATTAATGAGGGTTCGTTTACAGTTCCGAAGACAATAAGCATTGAATTTAACTTATTTTTATAACACTGTAAAATGCCGACAACAGACCTTAATGTTCGCGTAATTCATATACCGTTGGAAGGTCCAAACATGTGGCAGGCCTTAAATAACTGTTTACAGAATTACCGTGAGAAATGTCCCTATGCTAAAATAATATGCGAGACGTTCTGTCGTTTATAGATCACATTCGAAAGAAGTTTGCAGAATCATCACAGAATTGATTTGTTGGTTTCGGTTTCTCTATAACATTGTTTATGTATGTATGTATCTAAGTATATATTTATATATGTTCTTTTTATATATATTTTTCTCTATTTATCCTTTCATTTAGTTGCACCTGCCTTTTTTTTTATCTCTGCACCACCTTAAGGTCGACTGGTAGAAAATGCCTAATGCATTAAGTCCGCCTTTGTACTTGTGCATAAACTTTTAATAAATAAATAAATAAATATTCTACAGTAACAGCTAGCTGTGGTTTAATCAGTCGTTTAAAAGCTCACTAAAGAGCGATTAGTTGAAACATTTTTGTGAATAGATTAGAGACGTCCTTGGCTGCTTTAGTTGAAGAATGTATGGTGTGCTTATCAGACTACTCTTGCAACTTAAGTAGCGTTAGTAAAGGAGCGGATTACTGGTGTGTCAAACTAATACTATGTGTGATTAACCAAAAACTTGTTGGCTCATAATCCGACTTACCTGTAGTTATACTAACAGGTAAGTCGGTTATCGTCTTGTAGAGCAAATGTTTTAGATTTGTATACATTTCTAATAGATCACTTATGTGCACTTCCCAATAGATCGACTGCGTTCTGTGAGTTTAATATGTATGCAAGTAGGTTTAAGATAAATTATTTCTCAGAAAACATTTTTCTTATGCTTGCGTTCACTTTAATGTTCCGTAATTGCATATTCCCCGAACATAAAATAGATAATAGTTGCCGCAAATAGTCGCTAGCAACATCCTTAATCGTCGTTTATTTCGCTACTGGTAGCGCTAGGATAATAACAAATGGTGGCTTGGCGTTCTTTAGAGCGCTTATTTTTCACGGCTTCAATTTCCTTTGAGACGCAATATTAAAGGGCTCAGTTTTCCGCGAAAAACTTTCATTTTATGTCCGGAAAATTATGAAAAGGTCAGTAAGTATTTTTTTTTAACTGTACATAATTTGTTACAGTAAGGTATAATTCATACTCGTACTATAAATGCAAAAGTTACTCTGTCTGTCAGTGTGTATAAACGACAGAACGTCTCGCATATTATTTTAGCATAGGGACATTTCTCACGGTAATTCTGTAAACAGTTATTTAAGGCCTGCCACATGTTTGGACCTTCCAACGGTATATGAATTACGCGAACATTAAGGTCTGTTGTCGGCATTTTACAGTGTTATAAAAATAAGTTAAATTCAATGCTTATTGTCTTCGGAACTGTAAACGAACCCTCATTAATCTAATGGCTAGCGGGCCGCCTTGAACGATCCCAAAGACATTAACGTGGCGTGAGAAAAAGGTTATATCCCGTTGCATTGTCTAGTAGATTTCTCTTCTAAAAATACCACATGGATATTTAAAATAGGATTGACATAGGTGCCATGTGAGTTTTAGATTAAGACTACACTTGTAATATATATAAGAACTAGAGAAAAGGTAGCTAATTAGACAAGATTATGTATGTTTTCATAGCTCATAAGTAGAGTACTTAGAGTAGGTTAGGTTTAAGACTCTTGTATTGACCTTTTACACGTTTTATATTTTTTCCTAGGTAGAATTAAGTATGTAGATTAAAGAAATGTATAATTTGTGTAGATTTAAGTAAGATACGTTTAATAAAATCGGCATTTCTGCGATGCCGGGCCCGAATACCGTTGAGGGAGAAGGGCGCTATTGTTTGCGGCTAACGGTTTTTTGTATAAAAGCCGGACCGCTTGGGAGTTGAGACACAGTCGGTCTCCTGCTCTACAAGGGGTAACAAGTAAGGAATAAATTGAAGATACGAATCAAGACAGTATTTTCATTCCTCCAACAAGACCCCAACAAAACAACACCAATATACAGTCCACTACAGTCTGGTCCCTCGAGCCCGGATAAAGAACGAGAACCCGCGGCAACCAGTCCACTACAGTCTGGTCCTATTCGAGCCGGATAAAGAACGAGAACTCGCGGCAACCAGTCCAATACAGTCTGGTTCTACGAGCAACGGATACAAGAAAGAAGAACCTGCGGCAACCAGGCCCAATACAGTCTGGTCCATCAGATCTGCTGCAACCAGAACCTCCGCGCTGCAGACGAAGTACGAAGACCTGCGGCAAGAGCGAAGAAAGGTACCCGGCTGTCAACGAGCTGCAGACGAAGTAGGAAGATCTGCGGCAAGAACAAAGCTGTACGGAACAGGACCGGTTTTGAACCTAACTGGTCTTGAACCTGACCGGCTTAAACCCAATCGAACCCGTCCGGCTCACCGAACCGAGCCGACCGGTTTCACCCGAAGTACCAAACCGAAGAGGTACTAACCCGCCGTGCCAAACCGAACGTGCGGCTATACTCGAGATGGTGTTCACAAGGAGCCAGGGAGACGCAACCGAGATGGAAGAACAGCTACGCATCCAAGAACAGGAAGCGCGACGCGTCCAAGAACAGGAGGCGCGCCGCCAGGAAGCGGAGCTGATCGAACGGGAGCGAAGAAGAAGACTCTCACCGGACCCACCAGCATCACTATTCTCAAGAACAGCACACAACAGCGCAGCGGGGCCTTCCAGTGCTCAGACGACAAACACCGCGATCCCACAGCGAATGACGTCACCGACCAGGACAATGAGGTCGCAACGGTCAACGACAAGCGTCACAACAAGGCTACGGATGGCGGAACTGGAGGCTGCAGAGAAGCTAGCAGCCATCCGGACCCAGCAACTGGCACTGGAAGAAGAGCTAGTCAAGAAGAGACTAGCAGTGGAGGTGTCAGCGATCAACGATGAAGATAGCGTACAAGAGGAACAAGAGCCCTCTCGTCCTCGCGAAGAGCCTCATCGAATGGTGGATGAATGGCTGAGGACGAATCCCCTCAACTCACGGGGGGAGGTGGGACCAAGAGAATCCAAACAGCTACGCTTCACATCTAGAACGAGATCGCCGACCCCCACAAGAGCGAAGGATAGCATCGAGCACTTGGCAGCAACGCTAGAAAAGATGGCCCGACCTAGGCCTAGGCACACGGAGCTACCTACATTCTCCGGAGTGGCCAACGAGTGGCTGCCATTCAAGGCGGCTGTACGAGATTCGACAGACATGTACCAGGTAACAGCAGCCGAGAACGTACAAAGGCTGAGAAGCTGCCTCAAAGGAGAGGCAAGAGACGCCGTGGCCGCCCTTCTACATACGGCCACTGATCCAGGCGTCATTATGAAGACCCTTGAGCAGTGCTTCGGACGACCGGAAGTCATCATCGACCGGGCACTGGACGACCTCAAGAAGCTTCCGAAACCTGGTACATCGGCCACAGAACTCAACAGTTTCGCTGTCAAGCTACAAAACATCATTTGCGTGCTGCAAACAATCGATCGAAGAGGTTACTTGTTCAACCCTTTTATGACCCGGGAAGTACTGGACAAGCTCAGCCCGCATCTCCGATCCCGCTGGTGTGACTACGCCTACGATCAAGAAGGGACAGCGGATCCGGAAATCGTCGTGATGTCACGGTTTCTAATGCGAGAGGCGGACCGAGCGTTACGATATACGTACGCTCCGTCTACAAGCGCCGCCGCACCGAGAAAGGAAACTAGGCCCCTCGTGATACTCAAGAAGAAGGCGAGCGTGTTCGCTACGACAGAGGAAAGGGAAGAAGAAAAGGACAAGTGCCCCAAGTGCGAGCAAACCCACGTGTTGACGCGGTGTCCGCAGTACAAGGCGCTCACGGTAGAGCAGCGATGGAGCTTCCTGAAATCTAATAAGATTTGCTTCAAATGCGCCCAGAAGCAACACAGGCGCATAAGTTGCAAGGCGCACCTGTGCGGCGTCGATCAATGTCGCCGCCCGCATCATGCGACGCTCCATCAAGCGGTACGCGAAGCGCAGACTGAAGACACGGGGAAGGCTGACCCACCGAAGGAGGAAGTGGTCCTGTCCGTGGCTACCCGACCCGCTACCGGGCCACGAGCAGTCTTGCTCAAGATGTGCCCTGTCATCGTGTCCGGACCACGGGGGGAGGTCAAGACCTACGCGCTCCTAGACGAAGGGGCCACGATCACCCTAGTGGACGAAGCACTGGCGGCAAGCGTCGGGGCAGAAGGGCCATCACGGCCGCTCCACCTGAGCGGGGTTAACATGTCGCAGCGAGATATGGGCAGCCAAGTAGTGAACATCGACGTGAAGGGACTGAAGAGTGAAGAGAGCTACAAGGTACGAGCGAGGACCATGAAGGATCTCCGGCTTCACCAACAGTCTGTTCCCGACACGCTGCTGGACTACGAGCACCTGAGGGACCTGACACCAGAAGAGGTGTGCTACGAACTGGCGCGCCCCGGGCTTCTAGTGGGTACAGACCACTGGGAGTGCATAGTGTCCCGCGAGCTCCGAATCGGCGGCCCTAACCAACCGGCCGCATCAAGAACGCAACTAGGATGGGTGGTGCACGGAACCGCACCACGCAGGACCATCATAAAAGAAGGGAACGTGTTGCATGTGTATGAACCCGACCGAACCACGGGTGCATGCAGCCAGGATCTCCACGACTTAGTCGAAGCCCACTTCAGGATCGACGCGCTCGGCATACAAGGAAAGCCGAGAGTCAAGGCGAGCGATCAACGAGCCATCGACATAGTCGGGAGGACAATCAGGAAGATTGACACCGGGTACGAGGTTGGGCTGCCATGGCGGCGAGACGAGGTCACTATGCCGCCCAGCTACAATCAAGCGTTCCGCCGGCTGAAGAAGATCGAGCAGAAGATGGACGCCGACCCACAGTTCGCGGCTGAGTACTCCAAGCAGGTTAACAACCTATTGGACAAGGGGTACGCGACGCCATGCGACGGGTCGGAGCGAGCGAGTGCCATCTGTTGGTATCTGCCACATTTCGCCGTGCAGAACCCGAACAAGCCGGGCAAACATAGGCTAGTGTTCGACGCAGCAGCGAAGAGCAACGGCGTCTGCCTAAACAACGAACTGTTGGAGGGACCCGACCTACTGCTGTCGCTACCAGGAATCCTGTTTAGGTTCCGAGAGAAGGCGGTAGCGATTACAGCAGACGTGCAGGAGATGTTCCTGAGGATCAGGATAAGGCCGGAGGACCAACCAGCGCAACAGTTCCTGTGGAGAGGTGACGACCGACAAGAGCCTCCGAGGAAATACAAGATGACCAGTATGATATTCGGCGCCGCGAGCTCCCCGTACATGGCCCATTACGTACGCAACTACAACGCAGATGTACATGGGCAGGAGTACCCGCGGGCGCTGGAGGCCATCAAAGGAAGTCATTACATGGACGATTTGGTGGCCAGCTATGAAGACGCCGAAGAAGCACGGAAGGCAGTCGAGGAAATGAGGGCAGTGCACGCGCACGCAGGGTTCACGCTGAGAGGTTGGAGCTCCAGCGACAAGACGGTGCTATGTGACGTGCCCACCGAGCTACACGCCACCTCTCCTACCCAATTAGGGGGTGAGCAGCCTGAGAGCAAGATCCTGGGGCTGCATTGGGACGCGGAGCGCGATGAGCTGGGGTTCAACACATCTATGAACCGAGTCCCGGCTGAAGTACGATCGAGAACGCGCGCCCCAACTAAGCGTGAAGCCCTCAGCGCCGTGATGTCCATATACGACCCGCTTGGGTTGCTGAGCCACTACACAATACGATCGAAGATCATACTGCAGAGCTTGTGGCGCCTTCAGACGACGTGGGACGAACAAATCCCCGAGGAAGAGAACGAGCTCTTCTCCTCCTGGCTCGCTCGCCTGACCGAACTCGCTCACCTGCGACTACCGCGCTGTTACGTGACGCAAAAGTATGAACGCGTCGACTTACACGTACTGTGCGACGCCAGCGAGCAAGCCTACGCAGCCGTGGCCTATTGGCGAATAAGAATCGTCGATGGGAGCCTGAAAGTCGTGTTGGTGGCCGCCAAAGCTAAGGAGGCGCCTCGTCGGGCGCAAATTATACCGCGCCTGGAGCTACAAGCCGCAGTGATCGGGGCGAGACTCGCCGAGACGATAAGGAAGGAGCACCGAGTCGACATCGGCCAGACGACCTACTGGACCGATTCATCTACCGTGGTGCACTGGATCCATCACGACGTGCGACGCTACACGCCATTCGTCGCGCATCGGCTGGGTGAGATCGCTGAATTGACCCAGAAAGAAGAGTGGCGTTGGCTGCCTACTGAGTACAACGTAGCGGACGACGCCACTCGACTTGTCAACATGCCCATCTGCGCCACGGATAGATGGTTTCACGGGCCGGACTTCTTGCTACTGCCAGAAGAGCAGTGGCCCACGACGTCGACGGATGAACCAGAGGACGAGGAGGTCCTTCACACGAGTGAAGAAACGGAGCGAGACAGCTGGCTACCGAACCCGGCCCGCTTCTCGAAGTATGAGGACGAGCGACTGACCACTTCTGGCGACGATGGCTACGCGAGTACCTGCCCACGTTGGTACCTCGCGGCGAGCCACAGAACAACGTACGACCCATGCAAGCCGGCGACGTGGTCCTCGTGGTCGACAACACACTGCCACGGAACACGTGGCCGATGGGAATCGTCGAGCGCACGCATCGCGGACCGGATGGCGGCGTTAGAGTCGTCGAGGTGCGCACCAGGACCGGCACCTTCCGACGCCCCGTGAGCAAGCTCGTCGTCGTGTCAACGAAGGAGGCTACGCGAGCTGCGCCGGGGGGAGAACTATAAACGACAGAACGTCTCGCATATTATTTTAGCATAGGGACATTTCTCACGGTAATTCTGTAAACAGTTATTTAAGGCCTGCCACATGTTTGGACCTTCCAACGGTATATGAATTACGCGAACATTAAGGTCTGTTGTCGGCATTTTACAGTGTTATAAAAATAAGTTAAATTCAATGCTTATTGTCTTCGGAACTGTAAACGAACCCTCATTAATCTAATGGCTAGCGGGCCGCCTTGAACGATCCCAAAGACATTAACGTGGCGTGAGAAAAAGGTTATATCCCGTTGCATTGTCTAGTAGATTTCTCTTCTAAAAATACCACATGGATATTTAAAATAGGATTGACATAGGTGCCATGTGAGTTTTAGATTAAGACTACACTTGTAATATATATAAGAACTAGAGAAAAGGTAGCTAATTAGACAAGATTATGTATGTTTTCATAGCTCATAAGTAGAGTACTTAGAGTAGGTTAGGTTTAAGACTCTTGTATTGACCTTTTACACGTTTTATATTTTTTCCTAGGTAGAATTAAGTATGTAGATTAAAGAAATGTATAATTTGTGTAGATTTAAGTAAGATACGTTTAATAAAATCGGCATTTCTGCGATGCCGGGCCCGAATACCGTTGAGGGAGAAGGGCGCTATTGTTTGCGGCTAACGGTTTTTTGTATAAAAGCCGGACCGCTTGGGAGTTGAGACACAGTCGGTCTCCTGCTCTACAAGGGGTAACAAGTAAGGAATAAATTGAAGATACGAATCAAGACAGTATTTTCATTCCTCCAACAAGACCCCAACAAAACAACACCAATATACAGTCCACTACAGTGTGTTTGTTACGTTTTCACAACTAAAACGTTAAATCAATTTTGATGTATAATATTTTGGTATTGAGATCTGAGACATGAACGTAGGATATTTTTATCCGGGAGTACATTCCCGTGTGATAATTTCAGACTTTCAAGCAGGTAAAACCGCTAGTAGAAGCTAGTCTTCAATAGAGTAATGATTTCTCGAAGAAGTCTTTGTGACATTGGAAACATGGTTCGGAATTAGGAATTTATGTATGTGCTCAAGTTATCTAAAAGATTAAAAGTTTTTCTACTGTTGCCCTAGATAAGGTTTACCTACTCGTATTTTCTATGTGTGTTAATAGATCCAAATATTAACTGTGCAAAGCTATCTGCTACTTAATGTTTTGATATTCATCGTGATTCATGATAAATGTGATAATGGGTTGTTCGTGTCCGATTGTCTGCTCGATCATTCTGAATATTGTTCGTAACAATGTCTACCGTCTTTTGTTTGCAAACAAACGAAAAGGAAGCAGTGTGGGCTTTCTGTTAATAATTTACTGTATTCGATACACATACCACACCTAGACAGCGTTTATGTAAACGAATTCTAATCCCATTTGAGTTCATCGTTTGTTGTGACGTGTGATATCGTAGAAACGTTGTAGCTGCGTTAATAACACTAGGAATGATGGAATCATTTCTTTTGTCAGTGGAGTATGTGAGGAATGAAAAACACGGCGTAATCAAGTGATATATTTGCACCGTTTTGATTAGTAACGACTTTTATGATTTTTAACTAGACTATTTGAAGTATAGTTCTGTTGTTTACCTATTTTTAAAGTTAAAGTGTAGGAACACCTTTTGCCTTATTGAAATAATTACTGAAAAATAATTTTAGATCATATTAACTAAAATTATATAAACTGCATATGCAGCTTATGATGTCGCTAGCAGGTGGCGCTCTGTTTCTGCTTATCCCCAAGGAAAAGTAGCGTAAGTTTATGTATTTTTGGTATATCGCTAATTAAGACAAGAATATACAAGTTTAAGGTAACCTTGTTTACGGAATTGAAGGTATTTTTAATGTTAACCTCATGTATGATATTAAGTTTTCATTACTGTTGAGGTAGTTATGGCGTGTACCGCAGCCTTACTGCCCCTTTGGACCCGAAGCCCAGCTGGAGGGGCGTGAATTTGCTGGCCAGTGCTTCGCTGTAAAAAGTACAGCAAATTTTGATTGCGATACGTCCGTCGGTAGTAGACCCTACGGCATGGAACGAATTCCACCATCCTTTTCCCTTAGCGTAGGGCACGTAGTTTAGTTTATAATTTATAGACTGTAGTTTACAGTTATAGCTTACAGTTTACCGTTTACAGTCTAAAGTATTCAGTATACAGTAAACAGTATACAGTGTACAGTATACAGTTTATAGTTAAGTATATAATAAATGCGAAATATGATTGATGGATGGATGTTTGTTACCTCTTTCGCGCAAAATCTACTGAATTAAACAGAAAAAAAAAAGAAAAAAAAAACGAATTTTGATGAAACTTAACAGTAATAAAGAACAAAACAACAACCAAAAAACACATAGGCTGTAATTAATAAGGATACAATACATACTAATTTCATGCGGGCGGAGCCGCGGGTGGCATCTAGCAATATTTATAATATACTAGCTGTTGCCCGCGAATTCGTCTGCACAGCATTGTTACTTCGAATAGCCTATTTTTTATCGAGCCATAATATTGTATGTGTGTTAATATTGTGTGTGGCCGCCTTACTTGAGAAATTATTAGTTCACCATACATACTTCCACCCCCCTTTCCACCCTCTTGAGGTTGTTTTCCGGGATAAAACTGTTCTATGTACTTCCCAGGATCTCAAACTACCTCCACACCAAATTTAGTCTAATTCGATTCATTGGACAGAACAGAAAAAACGCCTTTCTCTGTTCTGTGGGTTTAAGCGTGAAAGGTAACAGACTGACAGACAGAGTTACTTTCGCATTTGTAATATTACTATGGGTTAATAATATAAATGGAAATGTTTGTATGGTTGGATGTATGTTTATTACTCAATTACACCAGAATGGCTGAACGGGTTTAGATAAAATTTGGCACAAAGATAGATCCCGAATCACGATATAGAATAGCAAATGTCATAGGCTTTTTATCCCAATATAATTTGCCCTTGGGATGATAAAACACTTTTCACACAGGTGAAGCCGCTGGCAGAAGCTAGTAGTTATATTATCTTGAGATACTTCATAATCTAAAGGAGCGTCCTCACTGGGAGCATTCGTTCGTGAGCATTTGTAAACAAGCAATCGTAGACGAGCAAGAAATGCTTCCCAGCGAGCCCAGCATTCGCGTTCGAGCAAACCTATGAACGTTCGCGTCGAACATTCCCTTGCGAGCTTGGAGCATTCGAATACGATCTCGTTAAATGTAATTCATTTCAAAATTTCGGATAGAGCGGTTGTGGCTGCAACATTTTAGTTTTTTTTTATTGACCTCGAAGGTCACAAACACTTAATCAAGAAACGGTTCCTTGTTTTACAAGTGGCCAGTAATATTCCTACATACATACTCATTCATTTCATCATCTGAGTAATCGCTTTCGAGCGTTTTATTTATGTGAACATTCGAATGCGAGCCGTTTCCGCGAAACATTTTAGTTTTTTTTTATTGACCTCGAAGGTCACAAACACTTAGATCAAGAAACGGTTCCTTGTTTTACAAGTGGCCAGTAATATTCCTACATACATACTCATTTATTTAATCATCTGAGTACTCGCTTTCGAGCGTTTTATTTGCGTGAACATTCGAATGCGAGCCGTTTCCGCGAAAATCGTTGCGACGTCCACACCGGGCGAAGTTCGCGCTTGCGTGTAAGCTTTGTAACGTTCGGCTCAACGTCCACACCACTCGAATATTCGACGTCGAATGCTCATTATAGGGATGGGTAAAAAATATCGATATATCAAAATATCGATATTTTTTCGGAAAAATATCGATACTAATTAGCGATATTTTTTCCCGCGATATATCAATTTTCGATATTTATTTTCAGATATCAAAATCAATATACTTTTAAAGCTCTGCTGTCTGCTCATGCGTCACATCATGATTCTGAATAATGTTTTTTTTTTTGTTTCTTTTTTTATGTCAAGCAATTCGAAAAAGTTTTTTTTAAGTAATAAAACTTATGTTGAAACAGCCAGATGTGTATTTGCTTTAAAATTTCGATAACTTAGGCAATTTTTATAAATAATTGCAAATTGGGCAAAAATTATCGATATATCGAAATATCGATATTTCTTGGGTGATATATATCGATATATTTGAAAAATATCGATACGATAAATATCGATATTTTTTTTCCATTTGCCCATCCCTAGCTCATTACAAGTGAATTCTCTCAGTGAGGACGCTCCTTTACGAGGCCTACAACCATCCAGTGACAGATATAATATCCCTCTTTACATGTTAGCTCTACTAGTTACTACATTACCTTACTAACCCAATGACAGCAACATTACTACAAAATCCTTCACAACATCTGCTACAAAAAATCAGTAATAAAACATTGACTTACTTAATTGCTTACATCTGTGTGTAATGCAACTGCTGACCATAAGACTCGCAATTAAGATTCTCTAAGATGTAATACTGGTGTAATTTGATAATTAACAGTGTACAGTAGGCGGCGTGGTCACACGGGGTAACCAGGCGTAGAAGGTTTACTTTGATCATTGCTTTCTTCATCACAGCAATATTTTGGGCAATAGGTTGGTGTAGAGACCCATCTAATGGCAATCTTTGATTATACATATTGTAGCTACTGCAGTTAATTTTATGGTTGTTTTTTTGCTGAAACAAAACGCATATTTTAAATGTTTAATTATCTCAAAACATAATTCTGATTAAAAATATTCTAGCGCAGAGGTCTCTTTTTTAACCGACTTTCCAAAGAGGAGGAGGTTTCTCAATTCGACCGTATATTTTTTTTATGTGTGTTCGCGGATAACTTCGTCGTTTATGAACCGATTTTGATGATTCTTTTTTTGTTTGAAAGGAGATATGCCAAGGGTGGTACCATGACAAAAAAAAACCGGCCAAGTGCGAGTCGGACTCGCACACGAAGGGTTCCGTACCATTATCGCAAAACACTGCAAAAAAATCACGTTTGTTGTATGGGAGCCCCCCTTAATTTATTTTAATTTAATAATTATTATTTTTTGAAGTGAATATACAACTTAACATTCTGTGAATATTTCAAGCGTCTACCTGTTGCTGTTATTAATATCGAGCAAAAAACGGCAAAAATATCACGTTTGTTGTATGGGAGCCAGCTTAAATATTTATTTTATACTGTTATTAGTATTTATATATATATCTGTGAAAATTTCAACTGTCTAGCTATCACGGTTCATGAGATACAGCCTGGTGACAGACAGACGGATCGCGAAGTCTTAGTAATAGGGTCCCGTTTTTACCCTTTGGGTACGGAACCCTAAAAATTGAGTGTACCATGATAAGAAAGCGAATGACCCTAGAGCTAGATTGACCCGACACTATACCGAAGACATTCCGGACGTCAGCCTGTATGAGATTAGGATGGCTCTGAAACAGCTTAAGAACAACAAGGCACCGGGTGACGACGGAGTCACGGCTGAACTCCTGAAGGCGGGTGGAAAACCGGTTCTTAAGACCCTTCAGAAGCTGTTTGATTCCGTCATATTCGGAGGCAAAACGCCACAGGCATGGTGCAGGGGTGTGGTGGTACTCTTCTTCAAGAAGGGCGACAATGCCCGGCTGAAGAACTATAGGCCCATCACACTTCTTAGCCATGTGTACAAGCTGTTTTCAAGAGTCATCACGAATCGTCTCGCGTGCAGGTTTGACGATTTCCAGCCTCCCGAACAAGCCGGATTCCGTAAGGGCTTCAGCACCGTAGACCACATACATACGCTGCGCCAGGTTATACAGAAGACCGAAGAGTACAACCTGCCTCTCTGCTTAGCGTTTGTGGACTACGAGAAAGCCTTCGATTCGATCGAGACTTGGGCTGTATTGCAGTCTCTCCAACGGTGCCAAATTGACTACCGGTACATCGAAGTGTTGAAGTGTTTATACAAAAACGCCACCATGTCAGTTCGACTTCAGGATCAGACTTCGGAACCAGTCCTTCTGCAGCGAGGTGTGAGACAAGGAGACGTCATATCTCCGAAACTGTTTACTGCTGCACTGGAGGATGTCTTCAAGGTTCTGGACTGGAGAGGGCTAGGCATCAACGTCAATGGCGAGTACATCACTCACCTTCGGTTTGCCGACGATATAGTGGTTATGGCTGAGACCATGGCGGACCTCAGTACAATGCTAGATGATCTCAGTAGAGCTTCCGAAAGAGTGGGTCTTAGGATGAACATGGACAAAACCAAGGTGATGTTGAATGCCCATGTTACACCCACTCCTATCAAGGTCGGAGACTCTACACTCGAAGTTGTGGGCGACTATGTCTACCTGGGACAAACGATCCAATTGGGTAGGGCCAACTTCGAGAAAGAGGTCAACCGTCGAATCCGACTCGGCTGGGCAGCGTTCGGGAAGTTGCGCGGTATCTTCTCGTCCAACTTACCACAGTGTCTCAAGACGAAAGTCTATGACCAGTGTGTGTTGCCAGTGATGACATATGGCTCTGAGACGTGGTCGCTTACAATGGGCCTCATCAGAAAGCTTACAGTCACTCAAAGGGCAATGGAGAGGGCTATGCTCGGAGTTTCCTTGCGTGATCGAATCAGAAATGTAGAGAACCAGGGTTACCGACATAGCCCGAAGAATTGCCAAACTCAAGTGGCAGTGGGCAGGGCACATTGCTCGCAGAACGGATGGCCGATGGGGCAGAAAGGTTCTGGAGTGGCGACCGCGAACCGGAAGACGTTGCGTTGGAAGGCCTCCCACTAGGTGGACCGATGACCTGGTGAAGGTTGCGGGGATCCGCTGGTTGCGAGACGCACGGGACCGTTCAATATGGCGACGCTTGGGGGAGGCGTATGTCCAGCAGTGGACGTCTTTCGGCTGATATGATGATGATGATGATGATAAGAAAGAGGGTAGACCGATTTGTCTCCTCATAAACACCCACCCGCAATGACTTTTCAGTTTATCCGTGATCATGGTGCTTGCAACAGCACCGAAATATCGGAAACTCGCAAAAAACAGTAAACATGATAAATATCCCGTTTCTAATGTTAATGTTAGTGTTAGTGACTATGACAGTTTAAAATTAATAATATTTTGATTTATCTTCTGCATTTCTCTGTTCTATAGTATCCGGTGAGTTAGGCAGGCGCGTGCGCAAGTTGCTCTCGTACTGTGGTCACCGGTTCCTCGTGAGCTCTATAAGGCGCTGAGACAGATGCCTGTGACAAAAACAACTTGAATTATAATATCTTTGGAATTTTTAGCATTGAGAGGACTTGAAGTATTCTGCGTATGCTGTATCTCGGTAAAGGTATGATGAAGATGGAAACATTTTTTGAGTGCACTCGAAGGTTATAAGTTAGTAAATATATACATATATAAATGATTTTATTTATGTAAGTTGGTTTGTACAAACACTTTTACATGTCGATCATATTTTTAAAACTAGATGAGGCGTTTCCTATCTGACTACTCTGAGAAGAAAGGTCGAAACAAACTCAGAGGTCACAGTCTCTTTTAAAGTCCAGACTGATTAGATCATCATGTGAAGACCATGTAGACTGATGTCTGAAATGGTCTTTTGAGTAAAGGACCAGCCAGATTGAGTGGACCTGTCTAGTCAGTGCACGCATTTGTGAAGCTCAACTACTAACTCCACTTAAATATGTAGTTTATGCTGCTTGGTGTGTCGGCAAACGTAAGGTTAGCTAACTAGGTGCAGCAGCGTGACAAGGTGACTGGCAGCAGCTGGGTGAGAGTTGGCCAAGAATGGTGTACGATTGAAGAGACCTGTGTCCAGCAGTGGACTGCTGTAGACTGATGATGATGAGTGTGCTGATTCAATTTAGTAGGTAATCGTGTCAATTCAAGATAGTAGGTTATCTAGCCTTTTCAGCTGTCAATTAATTTAGGGAATTTATTGATAGGTCAAGCCTATTTAGGAGTCAAAAAACAAGTATTTTGTATACAAGTTTGTCGTAATTGGCTCCCAAAGAGGCCCCAATTAAATTCGCCCAAGAAGTTAATGTTAATTATTGATACAGATGGAACTTTTTATAAAGTTTTTGGTTGTGATCTTTTAATAACTCCCACTTGGTTAGAATGGAGTAAATACAGTTGTAAATTCGACCAAAATAAAAATAATTACCAACTTTAACAATCGTGTGTTCAATTTTACAATTCAATTGTACATGATTTTAGATTGTAATATTTAGAGAAGAAAATAGTGGCCGGCCAGTTTTTTTAACCAATAAAAGCTAGGTCCTAGTCTTGTGCAAATGGAAGCAATTTTATCGGTAAACTCAGAATAAAACATTCAAGAGGATCTCTAGTTTTTATCAACTGTGGTAAGTTTCTATATTGACGAAGATAAGAGTGTTAGCATAGCAATGACAAGTGAATAGTAGTAACGAAAAAAAAAATTTTAGGCTATATAATAAGCATTCGTTTTTTTATAGGCAGCTGGTAAGCAGATGGGTGAAGAACGATCTCTCTCCGGATAATATGAAGAGATAAATTGTTTGTTTGTATGATAGTAAAAGAAATCTCTGTAACTGACTCGATCACTAAAATACGTTGACTGAAGCAACTCTATCACTAAGTTCCACTTGCACGAAAACTTAATTTTGAGTAAGTTGCTAACACGAGATTCTTCTTCTTCATCGTGTCGATGATTCCATTTTAATATTTAAATTTAAATGTTGTGCTTCGACCAGAACTCAACACACGAACACGAGATTAAATTGACAACATTCTACGAGAAACTGCATAGAGCTTCATAGGCTACTTTTGATCCCAGCCTAATGAACGGTTCCAGTAGGATAGGGCCACTAAAGCGAAGCCGCGGGTAAAAGCTTGTTATTTATGTTGAACTGCCTAGCCTTTTGTCAGCTATGTTGGGAACGGCTTCCAGTCTTACCGGATTCAGCTAAGTACCAGTGTTTTACATGGAGCGACAGCCTATCTGACCTCCACAACTCAATAAGTGGAAAATACGACCAACACTTACCAATTAATTAGAAATGAATCAGAAGCCTCTGATTACAGCTGCTTGCACATTACTGTGTCGTGTCGTGGCGTGGCGCGGGATACACCAATCATACGACAGATTCGTATCATAACGAGTCGAGAGTATTTAAGCCTATAATCATATCATAACGAGTCTTGCAGTCAATCAAGTGCGTCATTAGGCGCCAGGCCACGTTACGACACGTAAGTATGTTTCCACCTTACCGTAATGACTGTCAAAGATCTTTAAATGACACTCGGGACCAACCAACGGCTTAGCGTGGCTGCCGGCAAGCATTGCTTACCTAACCTTGTAGAACGAGCGAGCTCAAGAGTTATTCATATTTAACAACTTCATAAAAACTGTTTTCTGCGATAGCACTGGCGATCCAGTGGTAGCGGCTTACAAATTATAGGTCGTGGGTTCGAACCCAGGCAAGCGCTTTACTTTGTATAAATTATTTCAGAACTACTACTCTCAAAACGGTGAAGGAAAACATCGTGAGGCAACCGGCATGTCTTAGAAACAAAAATTCGAAGACATGTGACATCCACCAAACCGCACTGGGCCCGCGTGGTGGATTACGGCCCATTCCCCCTCACAGAGAGGAGGCCTGCACCAACAACGGACCAAATGGAAGTCTAAGTTCGAAAAAGGGGTCCATTTATCCTTTCCTGTTTTTGGCGCCAGACACAATAATAGATTGTAATAAAATAATTAAAGAAACGGCCGTTAGTTGACTAAGCGAGAGGTTTTACCGTTTTACAGTTAAGTAATTAAGAAACTTAATCGTTCGACCCAGATTCGGATAGCGCCGATTCTTTGTTAATACTTTATTGCTATTCATAAATACAAAGGTTAAGTTGCTCCAGAAAAAGAATTGGCAGTCAATCGAAACTTTTAGTAGAATAGGATTGTGAAAATACTTTCTGTGTTGTAGTTTTTGCGTGTAACTGTAAGTTTCAAGAAGTTATGTGTGTTTAAATGTAGCAAAATAAATCTATGGTTTAAATAGACTTGTTTAAATGACGGATTTAATGAACATGTTAATATCACCGATCATCATCATCTTCCATTCAAAAGCTGCATTTGCGGTAGTTAAACAATTAGTTGAAGAAACGGATTGTCGTACGCAACAGTTTTCAACCACGTTGTATAGTCAATATTGATCAACGTCTGTTGCAGCAACAGATTCGACAGTATCATTTTACATATTATGTTCTAGTTGTCTCAGATCCACTTTTCTTTTATTATTATTATTCCATTTATTAATTTTATATACATATTTTTACATTTTTAAATATTATTCTATAAAAAATAAAATAAAAAAAACATTTAAAAATACAAAAATAGTAGCCCACCGGTATCGGGAACAGGGTCCAAGCTACCGGTGGTCAGGGCTCCTGAGAGAGGAACCTCCTGACTATACGCGCCGTGTCCAGTAGTACCGCTTTCTGGATCAAGCCCTTGATCCAGCTGCCTAACGAGGGCCTCCTCAGATGTTCGTCGAGGCTCTTGGCTATTATGCCATTGGCCGTCACGACTATCGGCACAATGATTGCTGTATTCACATCCCACATGTCGACAACCTCGCGCGCTAGATCAAGATACTTGCTTTTCTTATCTCTCTCAGCCTTCACGAGGTTCTCGTCATGGGGGACTCGTTATTATTATCTCCTTTATTCAATACATTTCTTATTATTTACATTTTTAAATATTTTTATAATATAAATTACAAAAAAGAAAAAACATGTAAAAATATAAAAAATAGAGGCCCACCGGTATCGGGAACAGGGTCCATACTACCGGCGGTCAGGGCTCCAGAGAGAGGAACCTCCTAACAATACGAGCCGTGTCCAGCAGTACTACTTTCTGGATCAGGCCCTTGACCCAGCCGCCTAACGAGAGCCTCCTAAGGTGTTGGTCGAGGCTCGTGGCTATTAAGCCATTGGCCGACACGACTATCGGTACAATGATCGCTGTGTCCACATCCCACATGTCGACAACCTCGCGAGCCAAGTCAAGATACTTGATTTGCTTATCTTTCTCGGCTTTCACGAGGTTCTCGTCATGCGGGACGGTAATGTCAACAATCATTGTACGCCTCTCGATTCGGTCCACCACCACAATATCAGGCTTATTGGCTACAATAGTCCTGTCAGTGATGATGGACCGATCCCAGTACAATGTGATATTGCCATTTTCGAGAACTGGGTCGGGCACATACCTGTAGTACGGTACCTCCGATGCCACAAGAGTGTATTTCAGAGCAAGTTGCTGATGGATAATCCTGGCTACAAGGTTGTGCCTATGCAAGTACTCTTCGTTAGCTAGCCGAGAACAACCAGAGATAATGTGGCGGATCGATTCACCCGGGCGGTGACATGCCCGACAGATGTCAACCGTGCCATCCTTCACAATAAATCTCCGGTAGTTATTCGTCATGATAACTTCGTCCATAATTGCACAGACAAAACCTTCGGTTTCCCCAAAGAGGTCACCGAAACGCAGCCAGGCTACGGACGCTGACTGATCTACATCGGACCCATGTAGGGCCCGGAAAAAGCGTCCGTGGAGCTCCTTACTCTGCCATACCTCCCTGCGGTCGTTAGTATCAAGCACTACAGGCTTGCGCCAGTTCTCATTTGCCAAGGAGAGCGGGGTGAGTCCCTTGTCCACTGCCACTACATCTCGATGCATACCCACGTCGACGTGTAGAAAATATTCTCTGAGATTGCATATCTCGCGTTGTGGAGGTTTTTGGCATTTAAAAAGCCTCGGCCTCCACACTTCCGCGGGATATACAATCTTATGACCGACGATCGTGGGTGATTCATTCGATATGCAGTCAGCAATGTTCGGACCCACCTATCCAGGGCATCGAGTTCGGTTTGAGTCCATTTGAGTATGCCGAAAGAGTACATCAATACCGGCATGACCCAACCGTTGAAGGCGCGCACCTTGTTTCCGCCCGAAAGAAGGCTATTGAATACTTTCTTCAGGCGGCCAAAGAAGCGTTCCCTCAACGATTGCTTCATGTCAGTAGTGCTGATACCTAACGCTTCCGACATACCCAAATACTTATAGGTTTCGTTTGGAGAGAGGGATCTCAGGTTTATGGAATCCGCGAGTTGAATTCCCACGGATTCCACAATCTCCCCTCGCTTTACATGCATGACCGCACATTTGTCCACACCAAACTCCATCCTGATGGCGCTACTAAAAGTTTCAGTTACCTTCAGCAGCTCCATCAGCTGAAGATTGCTGGGGGCAAAGAGCTTATCAAACAGAGAAAGGAGAAGAATAAAAATTACAGTGACAGGTAATGCTCTTTTAACATTTTCTTAAACGTTGGTAGTGTTTGAGCACGTCTTATTTCAATTGGCAATACATTCCACAACCGAGCCGCTTGAATCGTGAAAGATTTGTCAAAAAAGGAAGTGGAATGCATACGAATATTTAATTTTAGATTTTCCGATGATCTCAAGGACCTAGAATGGGTGTCACAGAGGAACTGAAAGCGTTCTTTGAGATAAAAAGGAGTAAATGGATTACATAGCACGTTATAAAGCATAGAAAGTATGTGGGCATTCCGGCGAAGGCGAATCGGCAGCCATTTGAGCTTAGTACGAAATTCAGAAACGTATGAATCTGATACAGAGATTTTGAAGTCGCTCAAGCTTGTCCAATTGGTCTTGGTTGAGATCAAGATAGCTGGCATCAGCATAGTCCAAAATTGGGAGAAGTAGAGATTGTGCAATCGCAATTTTAGTGGAGATGGGAAGAAAATTACGAAGACGTCTCAGGGAGCCCGCAGAAGCAAACAGTTTACGACTGACTTCCTGCAGTTGTTTGGTCCAGGAAAGAGTGCTGTCGATATAAATCCCCAAGTTCTTCACAGATAGGAATAATGGTGTTGTTGAAAGAAACCTGGGGAAGCGTCGACCAATCAATTCCAGGAACAGTCCGGGAACTACCAACAACAGTCACCTGAGTCTTCGTCGGATTAATCTTCAGTCCAAACGCCGCACTCCAGTCACCTATTCGAGCCAGGTCCATATTAATTGTCTCAATGGCATCTCGTAACTCTCCAAGAGGGACTTGGGTATAAATCTGGAAATCATCAGCATACAGGTGGTAGAAAGAAGAAAGTCATTGAGTGATAGCATTAATAAAGAGTGCGAAGAGAAGAGGAGATAAAACGCCACCCTGCGGCACACCGGCAGAGGTATGACACCAAGAAGAGAAATATTCGTCAGTGCAAATACGCTGCCGGCGGCCAAAATAGGTAACTACGAAACCAGTCAATTACCGGAGGAGATATGTTAAAAGAGCTTAGGACGCCAAGCAAAATGTCAAAGTCAACGGTATTGAAGGCATTGCTAAAATCAAGCAGAGCAAGTACCGTTAACTTTCCCATCTCCATAACTGACCTAATATCGTCCGTAATGTGTACAAGTGCTGAGGTAGTGCTGTGTCCGCGTCGAAAACCAGATTGGAAAGGATTTAGCAGATTGTGTTTGGTAAGGAACGTGTTGAGTTGATGGTGGACAAGTTTTTCAAGGACTTTGGATAGGAAAGGAAGAATAGAAATGGTAATAATTCATTTATTAAACATACACAGTTATGACAGATTACATTAACATAGTAAGATATTAAACCTAACAACTGACAATGACCTTGACATGTTATCAATGGGTCCCAAACTAGGCACAACCTGTATCTTGGTGACCCAGACATTACACAGAGTTTGTGATTTTACGAGTCCTGCTAGCACTACGTGGTAATTTATGATAAAACAGAAATAAACAGAATAAAAAAATATAATAAAGAAAATTAACAAAGAGGCGTAGTGACACACAACAGTTTAGGTGAGTAACTGTGAGGGTGTGTGGTGTGATGGTGTGTATTTGAACCAGAAGTGTATCAGTAGGTATCTATTAACTCTTGCAACAGATTAGATCCTCCGTTTTCTCATAAGTCCGGTCAAGCAACCACCTTTATAGCTGGGTTGTGGCCTCAGAGTACTTACTCGGTATAGTGACAATTTTACTTACAGCGTTGAACACTCGTATGGATAAGTAGGGTAAAATCCGGGCCGCAGAAAGGGTTTTAATTTTTGGAAGGGGTATCCTGTCAGGCTGTTTCCTACCCCTCCTGCTGCAGCTGGAGCGAACTGTCTTGTCTTTCACGAGTTTTAAATTGACCCTAGGATAAAAAGTTGTCGTACGCGTAATACCCCAGGTTCCTTGTACAGATCATCAGTGGAAAATCGTCGTGGCTTTCCCAGGAGGACCTTGAGGACAGCGCGCTGAGCCCGCTCCAGCGCCAGCATGAACGTTTTGGCGGCGCCGCCCCAGACACCAACACAGTATTGCAGAACAGATTGGCACAGGGAGATGTACACCTGGATACAGATATTCTTAGAGATTATTATTATTTATATTGGTAGATAAATTTGCGAGTCTTTTTGGCGAGTGTTTGAATTTGTGCTTTGAAGGACAGATTCTCATCAATTATGACGCCAAGGTATTTAGTGGTGTCTGCTCTGAAGATGGCGTTACGGTAACAGTTGGAGTCTGAGTCGGGTTCGGCTGTCGAAGCATTGCATTTGGTGTTGTGAATTTTTAGCGTGTCAATGTTTGGTCTACTTGATCGAGTGAGGTTAAATGTCAAGAAATTAGTTTTTTTTAGATTCAGTGTTAGTAGGTTCTACTTCTTTTTAGGGTTCCGTACCCAAAGGATAAAAACGGGACTCTATTACTAAGACTCCGCGGTCCGTCTGTCTGTCTGACTGTCCGTCTGTCACCAGGCCGTATCTCATGAACCGTGAGAGCTAGATAGTTGAAATTTTCACGGATGATATATCTCTATTGCCGCTATAACAAAAAATACTAAAATCAGAATAAAATAAATATTTAAGTGGGGCTCCCATACAACAAACGTGTGTTTTTGCCGTTTTTTGGGATAACGGGACGGAACCCTTCGTGCGCGAGTCCGACTCGCACTTGACCGGTTTTTCTTTTTATTGTCTTTATATTCAATTAGGGGTATATGCCAGAGAACTTATTTTTGTAATAAACTTCACAGGATATATAGGCACTATGAGCACACAATGTATGTAATTAACATAATGCGTGCAGGCAGTAACTCATACATTAGATAACATCCTCCCGGTAGCAGTAACTTATTGTGCAATAGCAGCATAATGCTAACATAACATTGCTTAGGTACTGCAACCGTTACGTAACTTATCTCCCCTAAGAGAATGCTAGCTGTTTCCCGCAGCTTTGTCTCCGTGGTCTATCGCGTAGAAACCGTGCATATACCCGGGATAAAAAGTAGCCAGACACAACGATAGTGTAGCTTTTATATAAATAAAGAAATCTTAATCGGCTGAGGTAAACGATACCTGGCATAATTTGGGGATTATAGCCTGCCTTTGCTTAGATGTGGAGCAGTCATCATCATTATCATTTCAGCCGAAAGACGTCCACTGCTGAACATAGGCCTCCCCCAAACATCATCAAAATCATCATCATCAGCATTTGCAATTGTTCCCACTGCTGGGAAACAGGCCTCCACTCGGTGAGAGGTAATGGGCCGTAATCCACCACCCGGTCCCAATGCGGGTTGGTGGATGCCCCCAAGCGTCGCCACATTGTAAAATCCTGTACGTCTTGCATTCAGCAATATCCCGCAACCAGCAAACAATGCAGGCAGGGGTAGTCCAGGCTAATAAACAAAACACGAATCAGAACTTATAGAGATTACAAACCTTTTAAACATACAAACATTTTCACCTGTTTATAGTATTAGTTTGGACTGTACCTCTTATTTTACCCCAAACCACGTATAAACAAACGCCTTTCACATAACATGGTTATTTATTTGCGCCGCCACCTCTAATTAAGCAGGTTTACAAGAAAATAATTAATTTATTCCGACACTTGGAAGGAATACGGTAAACCTCGGGTTATATTAAAGCTTCAGGTGACAAGAACATGCCAAGAACATGCCTTGTTATGTCTCCAAACTGGATTTTCACGGAAAATGATAAACTTCTTGCTAACAATTTATCGCTTCAAGGCCCTTTTGATTTCCAGAATTTTCTTTTGCTGATATTGTTCTCGTAAATAAACTTAAATGCTAGAGGGTCTGAGAGTAAACGACAATTCTTTAGTATAAATGTTTTTGCCCTTAGGGCTCGATTAGAGCGGGGTAAATCTGGATCGAATGGCGTTTCTTTCCAGAAAATGTTTTCTGTGGAAATGATATGATATGATTTGCTAGATATTGGAATGTTCTTGTTTGTAGTTCAAGGTTAACTTATATATTTATATACATCTTTATTAAGCTGAAGGATGCGGTATATTGTGGTTTCTAAAATTTTATACGAATACTTTCATTGTACGCACAGCTAAGGAGTTGAATTCCCTGCCGGAGTCTTTGTTTCCTGATAGCTACAACCTTGGGGTCTTTAAGTCAAGAGTGAATAGGTTACTTTCTAGGCAAGCGTTTGTCACCGTCGACCACATCATCGCTTACCATCAGGCGAGATAGTGGTCAAACGCGAGCCTATCGATAAATAAAAATAAAATAAAACTAACGTATAAATAAAATAAACACGGGAATCCCTAACCAACAAATGTATCTTTCCTTTTTTAAAACGTTCTAATAAGACGAGGAAAAAGATACTTCATAATGCCATGCATAATATATTATCATTAAAGGCTCCAGACGGGGCATCGTCTGGGAATACCATGTCGAGTTTAAAGTCCCTTTTCCTCAGTTAATTGATACAACTAGGGACAATGAACTTTAACTACGCTCAATGAAAAGTGCAGTTTGTAACTACTAGTTTGTCAAAAAAAGTATTGTAAGTATAAATTGTAAGTTAGTGTGCTATTAATAGTCAGCATCTGTTTTATGAGTTTTCTGAGATTATTAGTATTGGGTTTACTCGTTACCCACTAATTTCGAATACACAGATAGATTAGGTATTCCTTATTGTAAACTATATGAGTAACACAAAGAAAAAAGACAAAAAAAAATACACAAAAATTCTTTATTTCAACTAGGCCATTAAGCGGCACTTTTGAACGTCAAAAATATAAATTTAAAGCTGATAGTAATTGATTCTACCGTCTTCGGAAAAATCGCTTGTTATAGAGAAGAACGGATAAGAAACTCCATACACACTCTTTAAAAAAAAAGTGTTTTTACAACATTTACATACAAATATAAATTCATATACGTGAGGACGATGCACCCAGCTCTCTCATATCACTATACTACGTATAGTTATAAAGTATTACAAGCACTAACAGGTAAATTCCTTCACTTGATAAATAGGAACATGGTTCTTACATATGAGCCTTTTTGGTCGCGCATGGGGTTATTTATTTTTAATTTTTATTATTGTTTGTGTTTTCTTGAGTTTAGCATAACAGCTGCACCGGTCGATCATCAAGGTTAAGCAACGCTTGACGAGGTCGGTCCGTGGATGGGTGACCATTTCAACATACCGAGTTTCCTCCGTGCCACGGAAAGCACGTTAAGCCGTTGGTCCCGGCTGTCATTTGAAGATCTTTGACAATCGTTACGGGTAGTCAGAAGCTTGAGATCTGACACCAGTCTAGCCAAGGGGTACCGTGTTACCCAGTTACTGGGTTGTGGAGGTCAGATAGGCAGTCGCTCCATGTAAAACACTCAGCTGAATCCGGTAAGACTGGAAGCTGACCCCAATATAGTTGGGAAAAGGCTAGGCAGATTGTTTGTGTTTTACTTACCTCGTATCGACCTGTACGGGTCACAAAAAATATTTTTTCTTTCTTTCTTTCTTCTTTCTTTTTACTTACCAATATTTAAAACTTAGCTAAATTACCTAATTCAACAACAACGGCATAGTGTGCGCCAGTAGCCAATTTCTTAAACAAAAAGAGAAGAACAAATAGAAAAATAAAATATAAAACAAATTAACTAGTTTGATTTTGTCTATAGGTACTAAAGATTGCTCTATGGTGCAGGACCAGCATGTTGCCAAGCATTCTTATCTTGAAAATAATCATCTAATTTGTAATATGCTTGATTACAAAGTGTGCTTTTACCAATAGTTTTAAATTTTCTTTCATTTAGTTTTAAAATCTCACAAGGTATTTTGTTATAGAATTTAACACAGTACCACATGAAAGATGTGTGTATTTAGCTAATCTATAAGATGGTTAACCGAACTTATTTCTTTATTACTTTATTTCTAGTATTACAATTGTGTCTATCATTAACTTTACAGAAAAAAAAGTTAGTTCAAAAAATCTAAAAACCCGACTGCTTTAAAAGCGAACTAAAAAGACTTAAACAAGGAGAAAATCATGCTGTGCAGTCGGAGGATACATTATTCGCGTGCTGGCTGACGAAAACCAGATGTATCCTCCGACTGCACAGCATGATTTTCTCCTTGTTTAAGTCTTTTTAATTCGCTTTTAAAGCAGTCGGGTTTTTAGATTTTTTGAATTAACTTTTTTATTTATAACTTTTTAGTTATCTTTTTGAAGATTTAGGTACATTTAAACATATAAGTGTTATATATTTTTGAAATCACCTCTTAAAACCCTTTATTTTGATACCCCCATGATGGGTTTGGAAGTAAAAATAATTTTTGTCCTCCGCAATATGGCGCCCCAATTTTAATGTAGCCAGTACACTCGCGGGGTTAAGACGAATCGATTGACGTATGAATCATCAAAATCGGCCAACGCGTTTGGTCTCTAGAACGCCACATAGGAACAAACATACATACATACATACATACATACTTACATACATACATACATACATACATAGACTGATAAACACATTACCCTCCTTCGGCAGTCGGGTAAAAAGAGACTTTACTAGATCCAACAATAGGTGTGTACCTGGTGATGGAGGTCTACCCTGCTTGGGCGGAGCACCGCCGTGTCCTCGTGGAGGCGATCAGCGGTAGCGACCTCTCGCATCCGGCGAGAGAGAGAGCGAGTGGGTATGGGAAGCTGTCACCTCCTTCAGCGAAGCAGTAATGCTCGCGAAGGAGGAGGCGGAACGAGTGAGGGAGATACAATGGAGACGCCCTCACGCCCCTAGCCACCGCAGGAGACGCCCCGGGCGTCGGGAGTCGCAAGCCGATACCCGGCCACCGCATTCGCGGGCTTGCGGACGGCGAGTAATGGGTAGCTCGCCGTCCGATAAGGACCAGGCCCGAATCGAAGGCGCGTAGTGTTCCACGCGAGCCTCAAAGAGATGTCAGCAAAGTTGACGAGGTCCGCTAGGGCCGATGCCTGTCTGGGTCGCGAAAGAGAGAAAGTGTGTACATGGTTCAGACTGGCACCTATCGAATTGCATATTCATTCGTCCCTATCCAATTTGATCAAAGGCACGTCCAATATCGGTATCTACCATAGTTACAGATAGTGATACAAATTACACCATGATGAAGATATTTATGGAGAAAGCGTTTCGTGAAAATGAAATCCAATACCTGACCTTTTCATTAATTAACGAAATATTTATTCATATCGATATGCTCTCCGATAACAATGTCAGTGTCCCAAACTTTCTACTTCTGACGTTTTCATATTAAACACAGCTTTAATCATTCAAAAGTTTAAATGATAAAATTTTGTTGAGCCTTTGATGCGACGGATACCGCCATTCCAGCCCAAATTAATCAGTTCTAAAGCTGTTTCTTTTATAGGGATGGGATGATTTGTCGGTTAATCGATTTTTGAAATTGACGGTCTTCGGAATGTCTTTGTAACAGACATTTTAAATTGGAATTTTGCTATTTACAGAATGTACGAGCCCATAAAAGATGTGCAAACACTCAGTGAAATTCAAAGCAATTTTCTTCATAATGATCCCTTTACACGCGACTGTGTAAGCTTCTTAACTTGTCTATGTGGGTGTGTGTGGGTGTTTACTTCATAACGTTCAAAGTTAGACTCCTATTTCTAGACGAGGTCAATTAAGACATTAATTATTTATACTGAAACTAGGCATAGACATGAGATATTACGTAATTGGGGGGTAGTTTAGTTATTATTTTCAGGTGTCTCGCAGTCTAGTTGCCCAGTCCTAATTGGTCTGACCCTGACACGGTGGCCCTGTAGGTATCAATAAAGTTAGTGCCGCCTAATGTAGGAACACATTTGCTAGCGTCAGAGTTTAAATATAACGTTTGATCTGCAAGGTAGGTACATCATCATCATTTCAGCCGAAAGACGTCCACTGCTGGACATAGGTAGATAAATAAGTGCACCAAAGTTGCCAATCGTCTGCGCAATCCGCTTGCCAACGCACATTAGCCTGTCGTCAATTTGCAGTATTTAGAACTTCAGGCCTTAGACTACAAAACCCCCATAATCGACGGACGTGATATTGGATAAACAACGCTAATGTACTTGGGTAACCTCTAGTAATGATAAAAAGATGTTACAGTCAAAGAAGACGTAAGTCATAACTTATTTGCATAAGATCCGAGTAAGGAGAGACCTTTACCCAACAGTTTAATGGATGAAAAGCATTTTATATAAAATTTAATATGTTAATAATATATTCATTAAAAATTTTTTTTTAAACAAGCTTTCTTCGTATTCTTCTCAGCAAACCCTTTCATTTGATACCCATATCATGGCAGTGCACAAAAAATAACTAGTCCACCATCTTGGACCGTCCACCATATTGAATTTAGAATGACATCACTTATCTAACTATGCATTGTCATCCAAACTAAACGTGTATGCAAAATTTCATCTTAATCGGTGGAAGATAACTGCTTTAAAATTCAGTTGCAAGATTTGACCCAAACACACTTACATACATACATACCTACATTACAAGTTAGTTAAAAGCCTGTTAAAACAATATCGCGAGTGGGTTGACTGAAAAATGCCTGTCAAGACTATAATTAATAAAAAAAACAAAAATGAATTGAAAAAAAAGGTTTCGCTTACCTTATTATTTCGGAACTGAGATACAATGGTAGCATCTATGGCATAAAATATTGAACAAAAGAAGGCCTTTCAGTAAACATTAGCCTATTTGCTGTCCGTTATACGGTCTGTCTCATCGAATAATCCCGGCATGAGTCAACCTGAATATTTCATAGTTGGGATTTAATAACCACAGCGTCTATATAAATAAAAAAGTTAATTAAAAAAATCAAAAAACCCGACTGCTTGAAAAGCGAACTAAAAAGACGTAAACAAGGAGAAAATCATGCTGTGCTGTCGGAGGATACATCTTCGCGAGCTGGCTGACCAAAACCAGACGTATCCTCCGACTGCACAGCATGATTTTCTTCTTGTTTACGTCTTTTTAGTTCGCTTTTCAAGCAGTCGGGTTTTTTGATTTTTTTAATTAACTTTTTTATTTATAACTTTTTAGTTAATTTATTTTTCGAATTAGGTACATTTAAACATATAAGTGTTTTATATTTTTGAAATCACCTCTTAAAATACTTTATTTTGATACCCCACACGATAGGTTTGCAAGAAAAAAATATTTGGGCCCCCACAATATGGCGCCCATAAACCGCCATTTTCCTATTTTCCAATTTTCATGTAGCCAGTGACACTCGCGGGGTTAATACGAATCGATTGACGTAAGAACCATCAAAATCGGCCCATGCGTTTGGTCTCTAGAACGCCACATAGGAACAAACATACATACATACATACATACATACATACTTACATACATACATACATAGACTGATAAACACATTACCCTCCTTCGGCAGTCGGGTAAAAAATAAGAACTTAAGATGCCCTTTTAGCAAACCTTAGTCTCACTGCTGTTTTTTATTTGGTTTATGTTAACTCATCGTCATATATGTGTAATTTCTTTTGTTTGGTTATAAAATAAAGTATATTCTATTCTATTCATCGAATAATGCCAGTGTATACTTATTTCAAAACTGGGACAGAGTTGACTTTAGCTTCTTTAACATAAAATGAAGAACATAAGTAGCCCTTTCAGAAAATATGAGCCACATTGCTGTTTGTTGTTTGGTTTACCTTAATCCATCGAATTCATTTTTGAACTATTCATTAATGAAATAAAATCGTGACAGGATTTTTTTTAAAAACCCACTGCTACATATTTAATAAAATAATAAATTAGTTAAAAAAAGATTTTCATCCAGTGAAGGTCGCTCCATACTCGGATCTCCTACTATATCAACATGACACAGTGGGAGACAAGGTGAGTGATAGATGTTCTGCTTCTGATACGTTCCATTCCAACTTTTCGCTCATCTATTTCTCAAAATGAAGATACTCTTCACGGTCTACCAAGAGGCAATTTATTAAAATAACTGGCTGTCTGACCTGATTCCGGTATTCTGGTAAATCTTTTCTCTTTTGATCCGATCTTCGAACAAGTACCTACGCCTTTGTCCGAAATATTCCTGAAGTTTCTCGACCCAGAGCCGAAACGTGTCCTGCATACGGTAGCAGGCACTAACGAAAATAACAAATAAAAATGTTCAACCCTCTTTAATCTTAATCGATCTTAAGATGATGGTAGTAGAGTTCAATACGTCTTTAATGCACAGCAATATGTGGCCTGGTGAAGTAATAAAGGTGGGTTTCGAGGAATGAATGAACGAATGAGTTTCAGTGAATAGAAGCATAATCCCGTACTAACCGATTGAACCTGAAATTATTACACAAGGCCTATATCAATAAGTAAATAAGCTTTTTTTATATGGATAATCTTCATTTACTTTGTCATTCGAAGATCTTTGAAAGTTGTTATGGGTAGTAGTAGAAGAACAAAAGCCTAAAATCTTGACAACCAGTCTTCCCAAGGTTTATAGTGTTATTATCCAATAACTGGTCATATAGACATGCGCTCCTTGTAAAATACTTACTGGTATTTACTTAGACTATCCCCAAATTGTCGGGAAAAGGTTTGACAGATGTTGAACCTTTGGTTAGTAACTAGGCACAGTCTGAATCATGGCTGTGATTAGTTTGGGGCCCACGGTCACTCTCACTTTTATTGTTCCATCAAGTTTATTTTATTCTTAACTCTTTATTGTACATCAAAACAATATATTTAAACAGATATCAAGGTCATGGAAGTGGACGAGCTTAACACCAAATGGAGTTTTCTTCCAGCAAACGTTTGAATGATAGAGATTATAATATAAAGCAGTAATCCAGTGTACAATATACAAGATAAAACTCCGAGAGAGAGAGACAAAAAGATCACAAAGATCACAGAGGCACAAAGATCCGTTGTGACGACTGTAATAGCTTGTGTGTCAATATATTATTTTTATATTAGTTCGGAAAATAAGATATGAAAATACATAAATTATATACAGTTTTTTTTGCATTGTGGACGGAAAGTTACAAACGTTGCTCGATAAAGAAGAAATTGTATCCTTAGGGCAAGAAAAAGTTACGATTAGGTTTCATATGAAAAGGTTTCAGTATTTTTCCGATTTCTGGAAATAGGAATGTGTCATTTGTCGTATTACGTAGGTATGTTTTCATATATTTTTCTAAAAATATTGGTGTATTTGAAAAGCATAAATGTAATATGTTTTCTGTCATATTTTCTTCTATAAATATGATTAAGGTTCCACTGTAATTCTGTTTGTTGGTTTAAGTTTACAAAGTTATTATTAGTTAATGGCTGTGAAGTTACTACATCAATATTGTTTTCTCTTGTAAGTAGGTAGGATGATGCAATTTATGGTCAACCGCAACATCTCTCATGGTTCTCATCTATGGCAATTACATTTGCTATGTGTGTACAAGCACCTACCTACTTTGTAATGATAGCATGTATTTACAAATAGCGGTATTCTTCACCGTAAGATAAATTATGTCTTTCATTTTGTTTTCCTTCAAGTTGAGAATTCAAGGGGTGTTTTATTTGTCTATTGGTGCATTATAAAATTGATTTTGTTATGCCCACCATCCCCCATTATGATTGGCTATTATCATGGTGATAGAAAGAAAAGAATAATCTTAGTTTAACTAGGAAACTTCTAAAATTATCGTTAGCTTATATTTTGTACTCATAACCAATCTATTAAGTTTTTTCATTGATGAAATGCTACATTATTGCTGAGTGCCATAGGCTAAATTTTCATCTTCTGGAAAATGGGTTACATACAGGAGAAAAGAAGTAAGTAAAATATATTCATAAATGAGGATAGAGTCTGGGCTACCTAGTGCTGGAGCGCTGTTTAAAATTAATTCATTAGCTTTGTATCTTAACGCGTTCTTTCACGTCATGTGCTTGGTTACTCTTTGGTCTCTTTCAATTTATACGTTTCGTGTCGTCATGCTGTCGTGCGCGGCACCAGTGCACAGTGGATCGAAAAACGGCTCTCGAAGACATAAGGAACTTAAATTTTTAAAGTGTTGGTTTTTAGGGTTCCGTACCTCGAAAGGAAAAAATGGAACCCTTATAGGATTACTTTGTTGTCCGTCCGTCTGTCTGTCTGTCAAGACCCTATTTTTGCTCGAAATCGCTTCCAATAGCCGATATCACGCTTATATATTTCATTGGATGCAATCTGGTAGGCAAATTGGCAAGATTTTTTTTATGCAAAAAATATGTGTGGATCTGATCTAAAAAATACATAAATTTTTTGAGCCGTTTTTCGATCCACTGTGCGGCGTCGCAGTGCGCTCTTGGTGTATACATTTTATGAAAAAAAAAACAACTTGTACTTACCAGTTGTTTTTTTTTTCAATGACAGACTATGTGTGTGCATAAATTGTATGGAAAAAATCAACGGGTCGTGCTCAGTACGACAACCGCACCGCTGCGGCGCCGCAGTAGTCTGACACGAAACGTCTAAATTGTAACAATCTTGTGGTTTGATTAAACGATACCTAACTAGTACATTATTACCTCATTGTACCTAACGGTTGCCGATTCTCTAAGGGCTGAGCTAATGCTAGTCTCGCCGATTCTACTTTTTAAAGATTTTTGGACCCATCTAAAGCAAGGCTCAACTTACTTTTACACAAAACCAAAACTCTTGCTTATTGTAAAATAGTTAAAATCCACTTCATTACAAACTAGGTGAGTTATTTGACTTACATTGTGTAATACAAAAGTAATTAGTCGTTATGGGGTCCATTGTACGTTAGCTAATGTTTTCCATTTCAACATGACCTCGCGTTTCTGTATGTGTGGGAATGAGCACGACTGTACCTACATTTTATGCTCAAATGTTCTGCAAGACATCCGTATAGTGAGTATTTTAAGCAGGGTCAAGGACAGCTTCATAATCTCATGATTATTCAGCCTAGTCTTTTTATTTTTATTGAATTCGTTTGTCTGCTGTCAGAATCAATTTGTAAGTAGTTTCTCTAGTGAATAAAGTCTTGTTAGAGCAGTATTTTTTACACGAAGTGGCTATGTATTTTCAGATGTCACCAACCATAACGTAGAGACTGTGGTAGAGACGGATATCGAATTTTTTCTTAGCTTCTTCTTAGCTAGGTTTGATATTGATTGGCTAGTAGGCTTTTGGGCTTTTGAATCCTTTTTCTTTATGAATCGATCGTAAACTTCTAAAATATTTGCGCCCAGTGCATCTGTGGCATTAATGAGGTGAGGAGGCTAAAAAGTACATGTGTGAATCTTGGGGTAATCCAATCCAACATGTGAATCATGTTTTCGAGGGGCACACCGCACTCACATTACTTATCAGACAATTTTGTGAAACTATTTTGTCATATTGTGTTTGCAGCGGCCTTTAGGTATATTGAAGGTATTGAGTATTTTGAGTGCCTTTAATCGATATGAATTTCAGGGACTTTGAATAGAAGTTTTATCCTATATAAGAATCTGTTCTTGGAGTTCTCAAGTATATGAAAAAGTGTGTATATACATGGACTGAAGTTCGATCTGTCCGAGTGGTAGACACGAGCCGTTCAAGGACATCTCATAATGGAAGTCCATTTGCTCAAAGAACGTGACAGGAATCGAAAACATTTTCCGAGAATTAGAATCTGAATTTTATTGCTTTTACCGTTTCATGTTTCAATAAATTGTGAGCGACGCGCCATCGCTATGAACCAATTAACCCCTGTCGATAACTGAATTGGAAATGGAATATTTTACCCGACGTTGATAGAAAGTGACAGGGGTGCTGCAATAAATACATTTTATTGTTCTTTTGACTAAAAGGGTCTTTCAAAGAACGAAAAACTATTTCTTAATGGTAATTCTATATGGCAATGCCTACTATTTTGGGATCTACAGCATCTAACTCTTACAATTCTTGCATTGCGGGATGATTTTAATAACCTTACATATCACCACGCCTGTAATTGCCCGAAGAGTTATATTTGTGACCCTCTTAGATTTGCTCAAATTAGTAATTAGATTATTTAATTGTAAGTAATCGTCATAGTCCTATTTATAATGAAGTGATTAGGTTACCTTAAAAATAATACTCAATTACACATATTATAGTATCGCCATCTGGTGAACCTTTAATACCAATTTAAAGTTGGTAGCAGCGCCATCTATTTTTAACAGGTAAAAACATTAAGTATCGGTCTCAGCCACGGCCCAATGACTCCGTCACTAGTGTTGCAGTAGGTAGTTCAAAGTTGCGCGCCGTTAGCGTTAGTGAGGGACATGTAGTAAAAGGTTTGACATATAGATGGCGCTATCATAAAGATAATATTTTACTTATTAAGCACGCGGATGTGACAGTTTTATGTTGAAGATTCCCGTAGAATTCTGAAGAAGTGTTTACTTCCCTTTTATTTATGCAAGGATAGGTTTTTTTTTACTAACGCTATTTGATTTAAAATGTGTGTCATAGAGCTAGGGTTTTTAATTCTGGCTATTTTTATACTTATAGTCCAGTAGCCAGAAAAATATGCCCTTTGATAATTCAAAAGTTTTTTTATTTTCGCTGGGTGGATACCATATGTGAATTCAACGCTATGTACAAAAATGCTAACACTTTAGAGTTATGCAATAGGTATAAAGTAGGTATTTCCTATTATTTCGTCTTTTAACAATAATATAAAATTTAAATTTTATTAATTTACTGTTTCTTTAATAGTACTTTCTAAACTTTATATTAGTGAAAATGCTAACAGATACGTACTGTGGAACAATGGAAAACTGAAAATGACTCGTAACTCTTTCAATAAAAGATTTAAGTTTTCAAATCATTTCCTATATGCATAGAGGGATTAGTTGTACCTTACAACATAAGATCTAACAACTAAGTATAATGCTGCACAGGTTATTGTATTTTTACATTGTCATTTGCGAAACATTGAATTTTTGTAACACTTATGTGCTATGCCTTTAGTTTAATAAATCAAATACAATTTGGGTATTGCGGGGCGCGGTATAGGTATGTACGATCAGTATAAATTCTTTGAACCATACAGACCACAGAGGCCCACATCATAAACGGACTCTTTTGATGATTTTTAGAAAAACATTACCGCGCAAATTCTTATTTCAAACTGGCGTTTAGTATCTGACATATCGTTCACTGTTATTTTTCCTATGAATGCAACCTTATTACTACGATAATTAAGATCACTAAAATAGGTAATCTGGCATGTGTTATACAAGCCTTCCCCGTGCAAATCGAATAAATTTATATTAAAATTATGTCTGGTACTGTACGACTGCCCCATACAAGAACGCAGTAGATGACATAAATGGTTTTATACCCTGATAATCTTATTTATATTATTTTAATGAGTTTTACTATGCTGCGATGGACTGTGTAATTTTAACCAGGAAATTTAAAATTTGAATTGAGATTTGGTGCTTTAATTAATAAATTTTATCATTATTTACAATAGGAAAGTCCCTTCAAATTGTAAAAACACCTTAAATTAGGAAATGTCCGGTACTTAATAGGTATTGAATTATCTTGTTTAGAGATATGTAAAATATTCAATAGATTTAGGACACCATTAATATCATTTGTGTTATTACGTACAGTTCATCCGTAAGCCTTGTTTAGTACTCGCTTATTTTATTTTTTCCTTTTAGTTACCTAACAGAAGATGACATTCCATAGGCTAATTCAAATAATATTTTTGTGCTATCCTGGAATATAGTATTTTAAGGCATTTACTAGGTTTTGATGTACAGCAATCACGTGGTGCCGATTTTTCGTTTTAATAGAGTTTAAAAACTAATAGATAGGGCGCAATAGACACGATTATGTAAAATGTATCTATCTTTAAAATAAAAAATGTTCTAAATCTTGGTAAGCGTATCACAAAATTGACACACTAAACTTGCCGGACTCACTAGGGTTGCTACTATATTGATTCTGAATAAAAAAACGAGTAGGTAATATTTTAAGCATACATCATATCATGCTTACAGTGTCATCCACTAAGCCTTAGTGGGTAACACTGCCTTAAATGTATTAGGTCTTAGGACCAGCGAAGTAGTCAATTTATTTATGTGACAGTTGCACCGGTTATAAGATGTTTGATATTTCTACTGTCACATCTGTTTGGAAAAGGCATTTGCTTGGACTTTTCCCTAATATGTTGTGGTTGACTTTCACTGTTTTCAGTCGAACCAGACGCATCTGAATACCAGTGTTTTATATGAAGTGACTGCCTACCCTGCCAACCCAGATTATACGGTAATCCTACTGGATAATACGGTTTCTGACGACCCGTAACGACTGTCAAAGATTCACGATACGGAGAATTTTAATATTCTGTCATCTCGATATACTGTCAGCACGGCAGGTACGACTATTCCGTGTTCTGTGAATATTTCTTTCTTATTCTTTTTATAGGCACAAAGAAGGTAGAAATCGTATTCGACCTATACATTCGGATTGGAGTGTCACCGCACCCCGCAATACCCAAATTGTATTTTATTTATTAAACTAAAGGCACGACTATCATGGCATGCAAATGTTTAAACTTTTGTATGGTGGCTGAGTTTATTATTACGAATATGAAAGCGCAAAATAATAAAGTTTAAATTCAATATTTCGCGTATCGCGAAGTAAAAATACAATTAACCGTGCAGCATAATACTGAGTTGTTAGAACTTTCGTTGTAAGGTATAACAAGCCCCTCTATGCATATATTAAATGATTTGAAGACTTACTTACTTTTATTGAAAGAGTTACGAGCCATTTTCAGATTTCCGTTGTTCCACAGTACTGTATCTGTTAGCATTTTTACTAATATAAAGTTTAGATAGTACTAATAAAGAGACAGTAAATTATTTAAATTTAAATATTATATTTTTGTTATAAAACGAAATAATAAGAAATACCTATTTCATACCTATTGCATAACTCTAAACTGTTAGCATTTTTGTACATAGCAATGAATTCACATCCATTATCCACCCAGCGAAAATAAACAAACTTTTGAATTATCAAAGGTTATGTGAAAAATAATTATATCCCTACTGGACTATTAGTCAAACAAACAAAACAAATGTGTAAGATCAAAAGAGTTTTTTTTTTATTAATGTGTGAGAACACAAAAATTTACTTTTAGTTTTATCGAAGTTTATTTTATAATATTTTAGATAGATAAGTTACACCTAAAATATTTTTTTACAAACTATTTTAATATACTGTCTGTGTACTCCGATACGTTTTTTCCGTTCCACCAGTTTTACACTCTCCCTAGCGAGTGGAAATTGGCGATATTTGCCAGCATACTCTGAGATAAAAGCTTTCTTGTGTCATAACTCAGTAACAACGGAAATACCGGCGTTGGAATAAGTTCCGCCTCAATACTGGTCGATACGGATATTATTTAAACTTGCCAGTTCTTAATCCTGTTAAACTGGAACTAATATGAACTTGGTGTTATTCGAATACTGCTTTGAAGGGGATTTGCCGGGAATACGTGATAATATCCACTATATACAGGAAAATCATCATGTGCACGCGTTTATGTGGTTCCGAAGATAATATGTAGAAGTGAAATAGCCAGTACTATGTTGAGCGACCTTTGGGCAGTCAGCCGCGCTTCTTATACTTCTCCTTTGCGCATTTATCAATAATCAATAATCATCATTTATTTGTTAACATAGGTGTTTATAAATACAGATTTTAGCTTACATGAAATAGAGTGCTATGTTATGCCAGGAGGCGTACAAATATGTTGTTCAAATTTGATTTAGTACAAATTTAATAACTTAATTTAATAAAAAATGTCAATATAAAAGGTACTTTTAGTCACACTTACAGTACTAACTTATTGAAAAAGATAAAATGAATATAATAACAATATAATGCCATGTTAAATTAATTTGTCATCTAAGTATTCGTCAACAGTATAATACCATTTATCAAAAAGTAATAATTTCATTTTTTTCTTGAAATGTATTAAATCTAAATTTTTTATGCCATCTGGAATTTTATTGTAAATACGTGGGGCCATACCCAGAACACTCTTTTTTATTAATGCAGTTTTACATTTGCGATTACACAAGGAATTTTTGTATTGACTACGAATTGGAACATCTCGTACAGTAGATATTTTTCAAAAAGGTTTAATCTTTTAAGACAGAATTACTTACTTAAAGACGGAGCCAATATTTGTATGGCCTATAATAAGAGTTAGTTGTTTCGGTCTGGTTGTATGTGTATGTGAGTTATGTTTGTAAATGCACCCACGGTACAGGAGAAATTTCTAGTGTGGGGCAATTTTTTTTTTCAGCTTTCATTGAAGGAGACCCTGTGGCGTTGCACATTTTAGTAAATTCCAGAATTACTTTCGCCGACTGAAAATATAGATACGGTTTATTTCAATGTTACCACAACCATAGCCTATACATATAAGTACTTTTAATAATAGTTACGCCTGTAATTGGTTTGTTGAACCAACTTTTTTTTTGTAATAAATGGAAAGATCATATATAAGTTTTCATACAAAACAATTTTTAGTTTTTTTTTTTTCATTGTAATTACCAAGTAAAATCCAATCAAAAATATTTTTTTGAATCCAGTACCGAAAACACCCCGACAGTTTTCCGAACAAAGCCGAGCCCGTGTGACGTCACAACGTTCATTTCTACTCATTGTGGCACATAGCTTATACTGTGTTTTGACTTATAACCAATTCCATCTTGTTATTATCGTCAATATATTAATGAATATCGAATACATTGATCATAAATATCGAACTTTAAAATTTATCGTGCTTGCTTCGCATCATTATGTACGAATATTACAAATATCTCCCCATTATTATGTGATTCGCGCAATACCCAACCTAGCAAACTGTACTAAAGTTTTGAGAAATGTTCTATGTCTAACTAGATTCCAATTAAAATATGTTAATTATGTTGTTATCTTGTTCTAATTTAGTATTAGATTCTGATTAATTTCTTAATTTGATCATTAAAGATTGAGAAAAGTAAATTTTTAAGGGAACTTTCGAGCAAAGTTGACATTTTTGTATAATTACGTAACTTGAAAACATGATTTTTTGTTTATGGAGATATATTCATTATTTTAATTTTAAATGACGGATATAGGCGTAAAACTAATATTTCTGTTTGAATTGTGAAAATCGGTCGACGCATTTAATAGATATTTGAAAATGTACCGAATTAATATTTTCACGTTTTTGTTCTACAAAGTTTTTTAGTGTTTGTAATTATATTATATAGATATTTGTGTTTAATATTATAAAGGGATATGCAAATAATTAAAAATACCAAAAAATTTAAGGATGTTATGCAAAAAATAAATAAAAATAAAGGCGCCACAGATTTCGGGTTGTATAATATTTAGTGGTACCTATGAAGTTTTTTGATATCTAAAGTCGAAGTTGCGCGCCAATCGTGTTTGTTAGCTTTTTATTTTACACGAATATCACCTACCCACATGTAACAACAATTACATTATGACAATTATGTTTCTAAATGTAATGTGTACAATGAACAACAATGACAAACACCGGTCGCGGTCCAATATTCATTACGACTACTTTACTTATGCTCAATTTTTCCAAATCGTCCATCAGATGGATATCTTTTCGAAATTTGCCTTTATGAATCCTTTATTACACATGTCTAAATAAAATTTGCTGTTATAAATAATATTTTAGCAGTAATTTTCGGATACTTTTAGTCAATTTACTTGACACTGTACTATGGTGAAATTCCTTGAACGTTATGACGTCACCAACATGGCGACCAATCATGGCCCGTTCGTAGACAGGTGGTTCTTTTTAAAATTTTATCGATTTTCAATTGCTTATAATAAATTGAAAAAAAATATTTAAGAGATTTTTGCAACGACAATATAATTTATGATATGTAAAGTTTCAAAATAAATTTTAAAAATCGTATTTTTTTTTAAATTCAACAACCCAATTGTTTTTCTGTAGGTACAAGTAAATACTTAAGCCAATATTCTTGGTACCTCCACTCAAGCATACAGTTTGCATTCATTGAAGACAAAAAGCTCCACGCGAATCCATCGTTACGGAACCTTTTGTCTACAGGTAACCGCCATCGTTTTAATTCGTTCAACGTACAATCGGTAAATGTTTACCTTGCGTGCCCATAAGCCCAATGGAACGTGTTGTGGTAATGCCTTGTAAGCTGGTTATGATGGAATTGCAAAACAATTGGATTAATGGCTGTTAAGTCGCATTAAAAAAAAAGAAAAACTAAGATTAGACTTCTTTGGGCATCTCATCTGTTGCAAAGAAATCTAATCTAGTGTTTTCAAAACTCAGGTGCCAGTCTCTGACGAGCACTCAAAGGTTCTTGCGTAAGACTACATTAAAATGGAGCTACACATTGCACATCATCGTTAACTAGAAGTCACATTACATCACATCATCAGCATATTAATGTTCCTACTGCTGGGACACAGGCCTCCTCTCTGTGAGAGGGGGCCGGAATCCACCACGCGGGCCCAGTGCGGGTAACTAGAAGTGCTTGATTGTAATAACAAATTTCCTTCCACGGAGCGGCAATTTCCTTGTGGTAATTATTGTGATTCGTTGTATGTGTAATAACTATAATTATTATGTTGTGTAGTTCTCTGCCTACATATTTCGGATGTTCGTGGAATTGGATGTAGTATTTTTCTTATCAGGTGTACATTGTGCGTAACATTTCAGAGAACAGAGAAGAGCCCGGAATATTTACAATTTATTTTAAATAATCGTATCTTATTATACCTAGTACATTTATTAATTGGTGATTTCCGAGAGGGTTTAAAATTCTAACCATTCAAAATGCTAACTGCAAAAATTGGACGTCTATCAATATAATTAGATAGCTGGAACAGTGGTAAAGCTCTGTATAAGGTGCTGTATATCAGCCTTCAGTGTTTCACGCACCACTTCAAGACTATTCATTTCATATATAGATGGATCCTCTTTTGTTTTTCTCTAACTTATAATGTGTATTAGATGTCACTTATTATGTCTAAAGATGTCGTCTCCACACTATGTATTAATTTCTGCTCTATTGGACATCACTGGCATCAGTTACAACAGCCATAGGCGTTTGTGAAAAACGTATAGCATCGTCAAACAAACCCACCATCATTCTAACTCATACAAAAACATTGGATCCCATAATCTAATTACTCATATATCATCCGAATGAGCAAATAATATGATAAAGCCAGCCTCGGGATATCGGCGACAATGAGCCAGAGCCAATCGTAATCCTTTTTAAAACAGATCGCGTAGGCCGCGGGAAAATAGGCCGGGAGCCGTCGGTATTAATCCGATCATCGTGTGAAACGCAAACACGGTGCGTGGCTGTGGCTGTGGCTATGTGTGACGTCACAGATATGTGTGGCGGTTGGCTATGATAACTGTGTAATGTGGCTGTTGATTTTACAGCGATTAACGCTTTATGTGTGATCCGGGGATTGGATCAGACAAGGTCTTTAATGTTCGAAATCCGAGCTTGACAGTGGTTTAACTGAACTTAATATGAACTGGATCTAACTAGACCATCAGTGGCATACATTACATAACATCACGCCTGTATTTCGCGAAGAGTTGGGCAGATGTGCTTTTATAAACCCACATTTCCCTACTTATGTTTAAATCTCATTTAGCAGGGACGAGCCTATTGCCGTCAACCAGGCATAAAACCAGACTCCGGGGTGCTACTGACACATTCCGCCTTGTAAAACCAGACTCCGGGGTGCTACTGACACATTCCGGATTGTAAAACCAGACTCCGGGGTGCTACTGACATATTCCGGATTGTAAAACCAGACGCCGGGGTGCTACTGACACATTCCGGCTTGTAAAAGCAGACTCCGGGGTGCTACTGACACATTCCAGATTGTAAAACCAGACTCCGGTGTGCTACTGACACATTCGGGATTGTAAAACCAGACTTCGGGGTGCTACTGACACATTCCGGATTGTAAAACCAGACTCTGGGGTGCTACTGACATATTCCGGATTGTAAAACCAGACTCCGGGGTGCTACTTACAGGTTGTTGTGGCAATGTTCTGAATATAATGTCCATCTCCATAGCGCTGGCTAATTGAATTATGGTGGTCAAAGTGAGCATCGGTATGTTGATTTCTGCAAGTAAAATAAGTATGCTGCTCCCCTGGTACGAGTATAAACCATTAGCCGCCTCGTACGACTACTAAGCTTGCTAAATTCACCGCCCGCAATGCTAACTCCAAATAAATTCACGTCATTATGCAAACACCAGTGATAAAAACAAACTACCAGGCTACCAGGCAGATAGAGAGATCTGAACACCGGTTCTATACACAAGCACTACAAGTAGTTAACACAATACAGAGCTTCAATTATGCAACAGCATTCGTAGTGTTGTTCCTGCATTTTACGACTGCACTCCTATGGGAGGCGAGGGAAAAGTATATGTAAATGTATCGAGCAAAATGTAAATGATCCGCCGGTCTTTCCATCCAATGGACGAGTACCTCGACCTGCGGCTATGCAGTTTTTAAGCTTCAATAAAAATGTAAAGCATTGTTGCGGTTTCTATCGATATTTTGTGGAATGTGGTGACACAACAAGATTTTTATTCACTTTTGATAGATTACGTGTGCCAGAATAAACTGTGGGGATTGAATGAAAATTCCGTGATGTGAAATGTATTTCGTGTTCAATTTTTTAACGATGGAGGAGAATGTTAGTTTTGGTTTTAGTTTGGTTTTTGTTTTATTTCAACAAACATATTTTATTTCAACTTTTTATTACGTCCTCTTTTTTATTCTATTCTATTATCTCGGTCTATTTCTTCTATACCAAACACAAGTCTGGCATCTACTAGAATATCTAATTCAAGAATAGCTTTATGTTTTTCTCATTTTTCATGTTTTCTAATTTACCATTTCATTTAGAACATAAATTTAATCCGTCTTTAACCAATTTCAATAAAAGAGTAGGGATCCATTCTTGGCATTAATCATTGAACGACAAATATAATTAAGGTGATCCTATTTACGACACAATATATCTTCAAACTACTCGTATTTCTATGACAAGTAATCTCCTTCTTACATAGACTCCCCAATATACAATGAATGGAATAATTGGACAGCATTGTCAATCCGCAAGCCGGCTCGTATTCACGACAGTATAAGAGCCCTAATAAGATTTCCCGTAATTGATTTTCAAAGGAAATCCCTTTTAAATTGGACTTAAACGTTAAATAAAACGGACCAGTATTTTGAATGTGGATCCTTCAGGGTTGCCGGCGCGGAAGCAAAACAGACGGGGTATAAATACTGAGCCTCGGAAAGATGAATTTACATTGGAAGCTGTGAGGCTCGCTTCAAGTACTGTATCAAATATGTATGCCAAGTACATAAGCTTGCTTGCATTTCTTCATTGCTTGGTCCCTGCATTTAAATGTATGTTATTATAGGTGTCTGGAAGAAATTTCGTCGATGATCAAAACTGGTTATAAAAAGAGGTTAGATGTTGCTACTGGTTACATATAGTTATTGCTTTCTTAAAAACTTCATTAGAACGTCAGAAATTAATACAAAAATTAGCTAGTTTCGCCCAATTAAAAGACATTACGAACATTTGTGTGTGTAAATACTTGTAAAAAAAACTTTTTCACTCAAACACTATAAAGCGAAAAATATAGTACATTACTGCAGCGGCCAGCAAAAGAGGCATTGATGGACGAACGTGTAAATGTGGGCTGAGGCGAAGCCGTCTCGGCTACACGTAACTCCATCAATGCCCAGTTGTGGCCAAGGCTTGTATAGTAGTTTTCTCAAATAAGTACCTAGAACTCATTTTGTCAAATACAATTACTTTTCAAAATCAATGACGAACAACGAACAAAAATATTTTTTCCTGCGCTAAGTTTAGCACGCACTGCGATTTTTATTCGCGAGATTTTTTTCCGCCCATTTTGCGGCCTATGGAATTGTATGAAGCTACGGTAAAAAAATCACGCGAAATAATACTACAAAAATCCACGCTAATAAAAATCGCAATGCGTGTTAAGCCTTAAAGTGTTCATTTGATTTTTTTTTCAATAAACAGCTTCCAATTTGCAAGCCAGTTCGAAATTTAAATAAAACCTTTGATAAATTACCTCCTTGGTTGCCATGTTTCTGAGTAAAAGATTGTTCCATTTTTTAATTACACGACAGATATGAGTATACTATGTAATTTATTTGGCCGCTAAATACGACAGATATGGATTTTCATACAACTTTTGCCGGCCGCTACTCGCATGTATATGGCCAGTACAGCAATTGTGATTTACCTCGAAGAAGGTTGTCAAATTAATGCTCAAATTTCCAAGCATGTTTGAGAAAACTTTATTTTCCGAAGTCAGTGTCTTTGGTACCTATTGTTTTTCGGTTTACGACACCGACTTCAGAAAAAAAAGTTACTTTTCGCTTTGTAGTGTTTTGCTTTAGAAGTCGGTTTAATATTTTTCTCAAAAGTTTTTAGTTTTGGTACCTCATAATATAGCCAGAGTACGGTGATTTCGATTCCAATAAGCCCAAACACGACCATTATACATTGTGTTTTTACGGATTTTCAATCCCTACCTTCCGGCTTCATCATGAGATCAGTTCGACGGTACCATTTTCATTAGTACGATATTTATATGTATTTGCTTCACTATAGTCGCTTAACTATTCGAGATATCGTATACCTATGAAATACTTATAAAAGAGTTTCAGTGGCCATCTGCGGTTTTCTTCATCAGTTCCACTTCACCAAATGATACTTTCTGAGTGCAAATGCTTGCCATGTTTATGAAAATACCAAAATCGCTATGACAGCCTATAATATTTGAGGAATTTCTCCGATTTCCATGGGATCCCATCATCAGATTCTGACTTGGCGATAATGTGACCACCTCGGGAGTATACCCTTTAAAACGATAAAAGGGTTTTGCAAATCCATCTATATATAGGTTTTCCCCGAACACACATAAAAATAAAGATTTCCGAATTGATAACCTCCTCATTTTTGGGCAGTTGGTCAATGTAACGCGATTTCTTTTCGGGAACAGTAAAGCACCAAATACTGGAACATCAGTTTATTTTGTGAAACCCCCGAAACACGTCACAAATAAAAAAGTAAATATATGTAGGGTCGCTGGTTGCAGTTGGCTGGTCAAACCTTTCTTTGTTGAAAATTTATCAACAATTTTAGGTTGAGGGTGGAAGAACAAAATAAAATAAAAACAGAAGAATCAGAAAGCCTGTCCCTCAGAGGCCGCCGCATGGCCAGCCAACTCCACTCCGCGACGCCCTGCCTCGAGCGGACAGCCTCAGCCTTAGCCGAGCAGTCGGTTTAGGCTATCGGTCGGTTTATCTTTCTACTAAAATAATAAAATTGCTTAAGATTTCTGTGAACTTTAGTGAGAATAAAGTTTAAGCAAGCGTTATCCTACAAATTTATACCTACTTAATTCTAGCTTATCGGGTTCCGTGTGGCCCAGATCTTAATACAACTAAAGTATTTATAATTTATAATTAATTTCTAGATCTGCTAGTCCCGGGGGTGCTTTGAAGATAGTCCGGGCGGTTGCAATGAAAATACAAAAGTCATAGTATGCGGGCTGCTATTGATAACGATAGTTGATCTTATATGCCTATCTAGCCTACCCTACCTACCTACCCTAGCCAACCTACCATACCTACCAACCTAATTGTTTTCTATTTAGTTTTGTTCTATAATCATCTTCGCATTATTGCCTTTCTAATGTAACGGTTTGGGGCACATCAATTGGATAGTTTCAAAGTCTATAACGGACATAGACATATAGTTAGATTTATTTTTTGTGTTTTATATATATATAGATAAATTAACCGACCGTCAGCTGCTCAAGTAGCGGTGGGTGTGGGTGTGGGGGGTTGCGAAAGTGGTAGTAAAGAAAAAAGTTATAGTACGCCGGCTGAATCTTCATTCATAAATAGTTGTCATCATACTGAGCTGAAAAAAAATCTTCAGCTGCATCGTGGAGGCGTCAGCTGATAGCGATTTTTCAACTATTTATGAAAGAAGTTTCAGCAGGCACTTTTCTTAATTTTTAGGGTTCCGTACCCAAAGGGTAAAAACGGGACCCTTCGTGCGCGAGTCCTACTCGCACTTGGCCGGTTTTTTTTACCAATTTCGTAACCTCCCACACCCACACCCACCGCGGGTGTGTCAGCTGATGCTTGGTTCATTTATTAGTCATTCGAAATCTATTAAATAATATGGCATTCGATCGGCATAAAAACACTACCTAAAATGCAACGCTACCGCCCGGACATGGAGACAAAGAAGTAAAATGCAGTCACAATAAAAAGCAGATTTAATTTTATAGCCGTTTCGGTCTAGCCAGTCTCAGTTACCGTGTTTATTGTATTCAGTTTCAGAGTTCGTTATTTGAGTAAAGTGTTGAGTATCAGAGGATCCAAAGGCGCAATTCATACATTTTTAAGTAGCGATCGCATTCGCATCGCAATTTGTCAAAAATATATACTTCTAATTTCCCTACATTTTGACAAGTTTCGGTCATTATTGACGCTGAGATGGTATTGCAACTTGAAGCTGAACGTTTTTTTAAGTAAAGTTGCAATACCATCTAAGTATAAAAAGTCTCAGTCGGTTTAAATACGAAAATTGGCCTTCAGATAGTTATTTTCATTATTATAATCCGACTTATTGTATTTATATTACCGGATTTCATATTGCATTCCATTTTGTTAATTGTGACCTACAATGTGTACTCGTGGTAGCTTAAGGCCCACCAGAAATGGGTACGTAGTAGGCTGATTATGTTACGTTTATGAAACCCCGGTGGCTTGAGCGGGATTTGTTCGTCTGGAAGTGAATATAATAATTATAACTTCGGTAGAATTTGTGGGCAAAGGCAAATTGATAAGCCCATTTTTCGAAAGAAAACCCATCTAATGGCCAAACTGTCTGGGGTAAAAACCGGAGCAACTTAGTTCTACAATGAGTTCATAATGTGCATAGTGTTTCAAAATCTTTGTTGAATATGATTTAAACAAGGTACATAAAAGTCTATAGAACTACAAAACAGTGTTAAGTTTTAGGTATTTTATGTATAACCGGATAAAAAAAATATTTCCGAGATTGCAAATAATAATAAGTTATAATAGACTCGTATAGTTAGGCGGTTACTCTCTCTCTGGAACCCTGACCGCCGGTAGCTTGGATCCTGTTCCCGATACCGGTGGGCCTCAGTTTTTTTATATTCTTTTAATGATTTTTTTGTATGTGTTTTATAAAAAATGTAATGAATAAGAAAGACAATGCTATTGCGGTGACAAGGTCATGTAGGGCAAGTGAAACATACTTTACTTTTATTTTTCGAAAACAGCTCTCTCTCTCTCTTTGCATAATAATATAACTCGCATTTATAATAGTGATTGATTCGAAGACGCTACCTTTAATCAGCCGTCTATGATACAAGTTCCAAGCCCTATATTCGTCCGTTTATCGATAAAATCATCAAATTTAAGCCGACTTTGGTTTTGTTTTACTTCCCCCGTATATGGGATAAATAAAACTGTAGCCAGAATCATCTAAAGGGTCTTTCAACAAGGACGGGTCGATGTTAAAATTGAATAAAACAAGATGTGTGTGAGATATTAAATCTTGCACTTGACTTTACGACATCTAAGAACAAAATCCAGAGATACAAAACATTAGATAACAGCTAGCAAGTCCTGTGTCACATTATGCGGGTCGCACTGTTCGTGATAGCTCTGAATTGCCTTATATTAATGTCCTCCCGAGGGTAAAGCGAGAAATTCCTTAAAGCAAATAACTACTGGAACACCAGTAATAAGGTTTCTTGCAAGGAATTTCGGGCATTCGATCAAATAAATTAAATTAGACGCTTTATTATGAAAATAAGATGATTTAAAGATGAGGACTAAGAAGAAATTAATTGGTTACTGTTATGGTTTTCAAAACCAATTTATATAAAGTATTTTTATTGGCAGCAGACTTTATAAAAAATTTAAGATTCAGCTGCAGTAAATTTTATTTTGCCTAGCAATATGCTCGGAGATTTTTAATATCTAAGCTTGAAATTGAAAACGTAGTATTCTCGCTATGTGATACATACGATCATTTTATTACAGTTATTACGACTTCAAATGTTAAAATATGATTTAGTGTTAGAATTCATGTTTTTTGGCATGGTTTAATCTTCTTATTGTACGCTATTAGGCCCGTCATCGTTCAATGCTTTGAATATGAGAAACAGTTTTTTTTTAATAATCATTCAAAGTTTGGTTCACATATGCTTCACATCACCAATTCACATATGCTTTTAAAATGGTTTCATGAAACAACAAAAATAATACCCAAGAACGAATTATTTCAAGAAAAACAGCAGTTATTCCGCCATGTTTTGTCGCGAGTCTCCCGAGCGACTACGTTTTGACAAATATTAATGTTCCCGCTACACTTGAGGAACGTAACATATTATCTTGACCATTACCCTCACTTCCACACAAACGAATACATGGACAGAAAAACTAAGACTGTGCACGATTGATAACACAAATAAACGATACGAATAAAGATGATTCTTTTCTTGGATACAAAGATAATCAGTTTCGTTGTAATCTTCGAGAAAATTTCTTAGAAATATACCACGAATGAATGGTAATCGACATGTTCCTACGTAAGGAAAGTCACGTACAAGAAATTAACGGATTTCCTTCGTAATTCTGTTCGAGAAATTTATTATTGCATAAGTTTTATTATTCAGAAGTTAGCAATGAGTTTTGACAAGTAACCTCAAGTTTTTGGTGTTTTCTTTTCTCTATCTGAGTTATATTTATATTGGTGGTACACATTATTTAGCCATCGTGAAAGAAAAAAGCGTAAAATAGACAAAAATCGTAACATTTTCACCTATTATTGAATTAACACAATAATCAAACTCATAAGTGAAATACCAACTACACATACGCACATAATACATGACAATAACATAAAACAGTTCATTAGGCGACAATTATGAATCGAAATGTACAAAATAATACTTTTATGAAAATGTGTCGGAGGACAAATGAACGAAAATTAACGCCCCGGGAGAGGGCTTGTGAAAATTAAATTGTCGGTCAATGAAACATGCAAATGAGACTTGCAATCACGCCCGCTTTTGTGCCACTCACTCGTATTGTTTTGAGCTGAGCGTAACAGAAAATGAATGCTAAATATTCAGTTAAAAACTTTCATTCATTTAAGTTCTTCATTTCTGAAGCCGAAAACGAAGTGGTAATTGACCATAATAATTGTTAAGGCGCACTTTCGTTGACAGCCTTTAAATTCGCTGAAAAGTTTTGTACGTGTTCTACAATTCAGTTTGGAGGGTTTTACAAAAACCTCTAGAAGAGAATCAAAGGCAATGTTTTTGGGGAATGGTCTTGTTATCGTTATTTGAACCACATGCTTGTGGTTCAAATAACGATAACGATAACATGCTTGTTGGTTTATCATTGTGTTTAAGAAGGTTCGAAATTATGACACCCTTAAATCATTTCCCTTATACAAAGAAGGAAAAGTGTTAGTTCATTTTACTCTATAGGCTCTATATCCTCACATTACAAGGAGTGTTAGCCAGTTAGCCTTCCCTTCCATTAAGCAACCAGGAAATTACAGAGCGTAAATGGCGGCTATTATTTAGGATATCATCAAGCCTGCTGATAAATGTACACGATCGGACAATTAATTGTCAAGGATGAGAAGGCAGCTTGGCTAAGCGTACTTACCTACATTATCTATGCTATTGCTTTATGTTCCTGTGTATTTCTTCAAGGTTAAGGACCTTAAGATGAAGCATTTTCAGCATTGAATGCTTAGTAGTTAGGTCTTCAGTTTTATTACAGATGCTTAGGTGCTAACTAGTGTGTGAGGTAAGTATACATTCAAAAGACGAACGTAAAAGACGACTGAATGGCTAGATGGTACTCTGAAAGGCGTCGCTTTGGAGAGCCTACTTGCTTTACGAAGGGAATGGTGATAAAGGGGTAAAACATTGGCTTGGGAGTGGCGCTTCAAGTTTTCTCATATATTCGCTAGCACGTAGGCTAGGCACATTACCGCCATCCGATAGTTTTTAAATCCATTAGTAGGATGATAAACTCACTACCATGTTCTGGTTTTATAGTAGCAAGAAATAATGTCCCCAAATATATCAGCTTATTCTTATCCATTCTTATAATGCTAAAGGCGTATTTTGGTGCAGTTTTCGTAAGTGTCTCCGTATATGTGTTTCAATAGAGTTCTCCGCACACGCACGAGATGGCAGCACGTTGGCCACATTAATCTCCTGCGCCCTACTGGCCGAGATCGCGGCTATCCGGGACGCGATTTTAAACCCGTCGGAATAACTCTTTTGTATAAAATTCAAATCGTATGCAATCACTGAGCCGAGGACAGGAATGTCGCATTTTCTGTGAAGCGAGGGAACATTGCACATATGAAATGTGTCTGATGAGAATGGTTGAGATACTTGCGAGATTTCATGTCAGGGAAGGTAGTGATTATTCATCTGCAAAGTGCCTTAAGCTTGTGAATCTGACAGTTAGGTTGCGACTATAATTCTGCTCATGGAAAATAACGTAAAACCATGAGCCACGGAAACCTAAATAAATATGATTTGTACAGGACCAATGCTACTTGAAGGAAATTGTATACTTACAAATCAAATACTCACAAGAGAGACAGGGAGAAAGGTCTTGGTCTTCACAAAACATTATCATCAACATCATCATCATTTCAGCTGAAAGATGTTTATTGCTGGATAATCCCACTGCACTATTCCCAAACCACTGCACCTCCTGAAAGCCAGAATCAAAAGTGGAGACCACCAGAAAAGTGCCGAGGCAAAGAAGCTCGACGAAGTCCCGGAGGATGAATTTTGATTGCTGGATAGCTGGACTCCTTCAGGTGTCGCCACATCCACGCCACTTCTAGCATCCAGCGGATTACCGCAGCCTTCACCAGGTCATCGGTCCAGTGGGAAGCTTTTCAATGCTGCATCTCCGGTTTGTGATCGCCATTATAGAACTTCTTGGCCCCATCGACCATTCGTTCTGAACTCGAAACGAACTTTAACTTTTAGATTTTTTAATTCTTTTTTCAGAGCAGTATCGAAGCTTTCCATACCATTATTCCTAGTAGAGCAGTGTGCATTACACTAGGTAAACGATCAAAATGTGGTATGTACTGGAATTCCGTGGAAATTGGATTGGAACCTAAGCCGACTGCAACGCTTCCTGTGTTTAAACATGTGCATTGAAAATTTTACACGTTTGGGTTCAGGATTTACTGCTACTTGCATGTTTCGGACAAGTTTTTAATAATGTAATTCATGAAATTGTATTTATTTATTATTTATATACACTTTATTGTACACCATAATAAACAAGAAAAAAGAAACTTAATACTAAATATAATATACAATGGGCGGCATGAAATTGTATTGTTTTTTGTTTACACACCAAATCTATATTTAATCTGAACAATGGCAGAAGTGAATGTATGGGACATTGCTTTAGGTGAGATTAAATTTCTACGTATTTAAATGAAAAATATCTGGTTTAACTCAATGTCATTTTCTAGATTAGTTTGACCAATAATTTTTGTTCGAGAAGTCCGAGTATAATTTATTTATTTAATTCTTCATGCACGCAAACGTACAGAGGCGGACTTAATGCCTTAGGCATTTTCTACCAGTTGACCTTTGGGTGATGCAGATACAAATAGTGGTAGGTGCAATATTGAACGTAATCACGACAAGGTAGGATTATTCAAATACAAAGCTCTATATACCGCCGGGTTAAAGGCAAAACCAACTATCTACGATTTTTTTCAGTTTTCACTTTAATATACCATTCGAATCAGCATTTGATTCTTTATCTAATGGTAAAACCAACTAAACAATAGGACTTACCGTTCCCGAGTTACCGAATGTAAAAACCGATTATATAGTTATTTTACTGAATTAAGAAACAAATAAATCTAAAAAGTTTATCTTTTAAGAATAAAAAACCGATAATTCGTAATAATTTGACCGAAATGTAACAAAATATAGATGCAAAAAATACCAAACTTTTTTAGTAGGTTTTAGTTTCACAATAATTTCAAAGGAAGATCTTAGTCACTAATGGTAAAAAATAATATTTGTGATTAGCACTTTTTTGTTCTTGAACATTAAAACTAAATAAATATTATATAAATAAATTCGATTTTAGCATTCGGTTTTTCGGTTTCTTTTTAGCAAATTGCGTTGAAGCAAAACCGATTAAATTGTTATAGTCGGTAGTTCCCCGCGCTGCCGCTGTCCCTCGCCCGCTTTACGGGGATTTAGTCAAATCTTACGCAGACGATTATAGCCGCCACCACCGCTATAAACGAAATCTTTGAGAGAGCTTGGAAAATTATTAAAACCCAAAAGTCACTGGCGTATGCCATATGCCAGATCCTACCACCTGGAAGAGAAATGTAAAAAAAAAGGAAAGTTGATGGTCTCTCTTACATAACTGCCAAAAAATATTGACCGGCTGAAGCACCAAAGGCTGTAGACTGCTCAAAACGTAGATTCAAAGACACCGTAAACTTCAGTGAAACTGATCGTGAGAGATGTTGTAGGAAATACTGGGCTCAAAGAAAAGCATGTAAAGCAGTACTTTTTTCTATAAACAAGGCGTAAAATTTCAGATATACCAAAACGATGCGATGGGATTTTATTTAAGAGATTGGGATCCGCGAGGACGAAATGAGCCCCACAACAAAACGTCACCAGAAAAGCTAAAGAAATCTGGCGTCATATCAAAGCTTTCCCTACGATGGAAAGCCATTATATGCGCAAAGAGATTAAACACCAAAATCTAGACTAGAGTCTGTCAATTACAAAAATGTATGCAATGTGTGTGTAGGAGTGTGAGAAGCAGAGTTTTACACCCGTGTCGGAGGCTACATATCGAAATGTAGTTTGCACCGAATTCAACTTGGGGTTTTTGTTCCCAAAAAAGACCAGTGTCTTTTGTGCACCAAGTATCGTCGTTTGGTGGGCACCAACGAGAAAACTAAAATTAAAGAAAAACAGATAAACAGCACATTTAAAGAAAAATTAAAGGAAATAGCGAGAAACAAAGGGACAAGGAGAGATCAGAAAAATAAACGATCTTCACTTCGGCATTCTTTGCATAGTGGAGATGTAGGTCTTTGTATTATTGCAAGGAACTTACACTATACAACCTGCGCTTTTCCAAATGAAGCATTTTGTTATGCGTGGACGGAAATTAATGGCAAGAAAGGAAGCTTTGAGATTGGTTCGATAGTTTTACGTTACTTAAGCAAAGTTTTAGAATCGGATCACACACATGGAGGTAGATTCTATGCACAGCAGCATAGAATCAGCCCGAAACATCTCAAACTTATACTCAATTACAGAGTGGTTGAATATTTTTCGACAGGCCCGATCATCAAGTCAATGCAAGGGAAAAAGTAAGAGCCAAACAAAAAACATCCTATCATGTAAAAAAAATGAAGTACACGGACTTCAAACATCTTAAGAGACTAGCCATCAGTATGATGATGACTAAAGCAAAAACAAGTAGAGGATAACGTGAACGTTGAACGTGTCAGGTGGTGTAAAATAAAGAGAATGCGATACATTAAAAGTTAATCAAACATATTTTTTAATTACGACATGTCTGAAACTTTTTTATATAGGTCTCGAAAATGAAGAACCCTCTTTGGAATCACAGTCAATAACACAAGACACAAGAACAACAAAAAAAAAAAAATTGCCATCGTTACGGTACCCGACTCGTCTAAGTACGTCGAGCCAGTCCAAAAAGTTGTGACAGAACCACCACCACAAGCCAAAAATTACCCATGTTTTCCACAGATACTGTACCCGTTATATAAAGAACAATTATGCATTTCAGAAGACAAAAAAAAACGATTTATTGAAACTTTGTGACAAAGGAGTCATGCCCGACGATTATCATGGATGGTTCCAAAGTTTGAGAGCTGATGGCCAAAAAGTGGATCGTATACTTGATTTTACGGTTTCTGATGAATCAGAGCTCTCAAAACGGTGAAGGAAAACATCGTGAGGAAACCGGCATGTCCTAGAACCAGAAATTCGAAGACATGTGACATCCACCAACCCGCACTGGGCCCGCGTGGTGGATTACGGCCCATTCCCTCTCACAGAGAGGAGGCCTGTGTCCCAGCAGTGGGAACATTAATAGGCTGATGATGTGATGAATCAGAGGACTCGGAGAATGACTCTGAGTGATACTTTTTTTAAATTATTTTTTATAGACCAATTATTGTTTGTTTAGATTACGAAACTTTTATATCCATACAAAGTAAAAAATAATAAAATAAATGCTTTTTGTTGTTACCAGTCAGTTTTATCTTTTGTATGTTTTCTTGTACTGGATGAGATTACACAATTTGAATGATTTAAGCCATACAAATCAGTAACTTGTAGTGTTAGTACAATTTTGCATTCTACATTCAAAGACATTTACTGGGAAATAGAAAGGCAAAATCAACTATCTTTTCGTATTTTTTAAAATTGTTTCATAACGGATGTTTCAACAATCAGCCTTACAAGCAAATTATCAAAACAATACTTTAACTCACGTAAATGCAAAGTCTGTTAGAAAGAGGACAAGTAGTTATCCAGATATGTTTGTATTTGTACTATACAGGCAAAACCAACTAAAAGGAGGGAGTTAAAATTAGTTTTTTTTTTTTGGACAAATGAAGTACATTTTTGTGTTTAGTATGCAACAGTTTGAAACTCAGATAATTATAGAACACGCTCTTATATTTGCGACGGACATAATTTTATTATTAAGGACTTAATTTTAATCTCAAACTTTCCAAATGCGCTTACGCAAAACTTTATATTGACTTTTATGGGCTAAATAATTGGTTTTGCCTTTAACCCGGCGATACATACTATAAATACATACAAAATATATTAAAACAAATAAATTAAATACACGAATGTACTTAAACAGTTAGTGGTAGCAGATAATTGGAAAACATTATCGCTGTGACGATAGTACTGCCAACAAAAATATATTCAGTCATGATATTTTATGGGTTATTAATAAGAAAAGGTTGAAGATGGAAGGTTGTTTAATAGGAAATGTTATTCAATTTCGACGAAATGAATAAAAGGGCAATATCGCATTAGTATTTCTCTTAGCTAGTTATTTCAGTAAATATGAAACGTCTTGTAAAATTAAGTAAAATACCTGCAAGGAACACCTACACTCAGCAATAAACTGTTATTGTTAATTCATTAAATCCGTTTATTTTTTATAAACAAATACAATAATGGTATACTTACTACGGTTACTACTTGTCACTTGGCAGAATAAGTATGGAATGGCAACACTTAGGTAATGAAAGTTAACGAAAAAATAAAATAACTTTTCATTAATAATATTTTTTATCCATGTTAACTAGCTAATGTGATACTTTGAAAAAACGTAGACTATTAATGGGATTTTTTTCTTAATTCTTTATTGTACACCACTTGATGTAAATGTGTAATCTATATATATAAAAAACAAATGCTGTTCGTTAGTCTCGCTATAACTCAAAAACGGCTGGACCAATAATTGAATAATTCTTTTTTTGTTTTGTTCGCCAGAATACAGGGAAGGTTTAAAAATAAAAAAGGTGGGTAAGATAGGTAAGTAGGTAGGTAGGTAAGTAGGTAGGCAGTTGACGGGAGCGAAGCCGCGGGCATACCTGGTTATATAAAAACATGTACAAGGGTGAGCTTAACTCTAAGTGGAGATTATTTCTTTCGTATATTACTCACTTTTTTCCCTTTTTCTACTTTTATGAAACTATTAAGGATTTTAGATATCATTATAGTATAGTAGATAATTCATATTTTGAATAGTCGCAGTTAATACTTAATTTTATTAGTTAATACTCTTCATTTTAATAAACACAGTTCGTTATTCCACGGCATTCATTTCGTCGTAAAACAGTGCAAATCCATTTCTCCAACAAAATTGATTGCAAAACAGGACTCAAATGAGTACGTTTCGAAACTCGAGGTAACAAGTGGCATCTCATGGAAGACTGTGTATCAACGCAGATAGGGCTGCAAAATGCTCTAGCTCGTGAAAAAATGATAATTAACTACATATTTCAAAACTAATAAATTCAAAATGGCGGGCAAGTGATGGTTCTCTAGGGCACAGATAATATAATACTAGCATACAGATGCCTTATCCCATACAAAGAAACCGTGCCGACGTAACTAGCGTTTTTCATCTGATTGACCGTTCCACGGCGATAGATAGATCACCATCTATATCCGTTGAACGGAACCAAACGCGATCGATGTACAAAAAATAATCAGTATCAAATCAAATCAAATCAAATGTATTTATTTCAACTATGCCATTATGCGGCACTTTTGAACGTTAAAAAAAATTACATGTTATAAAAAATTGATTCTACCGTGCATTCGGAAAAGTAGGTTGATATGGAGAAGAATGCACAAGAAACTCCATACTTACTCTTTTAAAAAAATAAAGGCTTTTTACAATATTAACATAAATAGTGCATACATTAATAAATTCTTATACGTGAGAACGATGCACCCAGCACTACTATACTAAATATAGGTATAAAGTATTACAAGCACTAACAGGTAAATCCCTTCACTTGATAAATAGGGACATGGTTCTCACATACTTACAAATATTGCAAACATAGGTAAATTGCCTAATTCAACAACAACGGAACAGTGTGCGAGTCAATTTTTTAAACAAATAGAGAAGAAAATAAATAAAAATAAAGCGTTACTATAATAATTATGAATATACCGTACACAAATTAACCATTTTGATAGTTTCTACACTAAAGATTGCCCTACGGAGCAGGACCAGCATGTTTCCAAGCATTATTATCTTGAATATAATCATCTAATTTGTAATATGCTTGTTTACAAAGTGTGCTTTTAATTATTGATATAGTATAATCAGTACAGTACGTCGGCGTCGGCACGGTTTCTTTGTATGGGATGAGACATATGTATGCTAGTATTATATTATCTGTGTCTAGGGCATGTGTACGAGCATATTTGTGTATATTTTCTCTCAGAGTTAGACATCAAAGAACATACTACGCTACTCTGTCTGCGTTGACCCTTAGCTTAGTTATACGACACAATATACAATATAACCCCAGAGATGCAATGGGAGATTGGAAAAGTTTTGTTGTCTGCTCTCATATTTTGTATCATGTGGCTGATGCAACGCTGTTTCAAAAACGATTTATAAAAATCTAATAAAAATGATCGAAAAAGTTTTGCTGTAAATCCTTAAGTTTGTTTATTATTTTGTGACATGTTGAGCTGTTTCTCTTTATTAATAAAAACAACTTCGCCTAGTTAGAAAAACAATGTTTTACTCTTATAATTTATTTGATGATGAACACGTTTGGGTTTTTACAACATTAAATAATTGAAAAACACTTTTATAAATATAATTTATGTACCATACATTATTTATTATATTCTTTACTGTACACCACAAAAAAAATATGTGCAGGACAAACATTTTTAAAAGCATGTGTACAATGGGCGGTCTTATCGCATATGGCACTCTCTTACAGACAACCTTATCTTACCATATTTACCTTGTTCTTTTAGAATTTTGATTGTAATTTTTTGAATAGATCAGTAGTAAATCATCCTGTAAGATCAGAATTATTACATCTGTACAATGTGATTTTTTATTTCGTGGACAAACTGACGTTTGGGGGATTATCACTTTATCGTTACATTAAAATAGTGCCGTACCATAACTATCCTGAGTGATCGAAAGTTAATCGAAAATCGAAGTAGATCGAAAATGAAACTATTTCACGGCAAAAAAAAATAATTTGTTTAGTAATTAGTGGCCCATATTTAATTTCTACTCATTTATGTCAGACTTAATTTTATCGATTGCATTTATTGTATTGTTGATTTCATATTTAACACAATAAATGTTCATGTACTATGTGTATGAATACTGTTATATTTAAATATATTACGTTTATATTCATAAAACATTTATTTACACCAATTAGTAAATATAAATTCAGGAGTCACATCGATTCGATGAATCACTTATGATTGAGCCTTACCTATATGCTCCGCGCTTGTACATTTAAAAAAAATAAGGTCAATAGCAGCTGTTTCGAAATTAAAAATCACAGTATAGCAGGTTTATAATTTTACTAAAAATAGTAGAAATATTAAGTAAAACCGATATCGGTTATAATTTCTTAATACCGTACACGAAGAACCCACGTTCAATTTTATCAGATGATTCTCTATAAATTGCTGAACGGAATTCATATCAGTCTAACTGTGTTATAATGATATAACTAAAAAAGAAAATGAATAGCTGACTACGGATATGATCCTATGACGAGCGTTATAAGGACAAATCGATGAAGAACCCATTTGTCAAAATCGGTCAGGGGGAAGGAATCAGGATAAGTTAGAGAGTGCAATGTAGACTGATGTAATATATTTGGTCCTGATATGAAACATACCTTTTCTGAAATTACGGATGTTAAAAATATATAACTTTATTAATTTAGTAAAAGTTCTAAAGTTACCTTCCCAGAAAAGTAACAAGGGACCTCTTAAGATGGAGACCTCTTAGGGTGGTTTAAAACATTTCTATATTATATATGTATATATATATATGAAAATATATTACATTTATTTGGCACATCAAAAAAGAAGACAAACACGACACACGAAAGCACAGTTACCACATGAAAGTAACAAAAAACACAAATATTAAAAAGAAAGAAATTGACAGTTAATTGTAGCCCTATTTCTGCAATTATCCAGTCCGACTTGTAAACTATTACGCAAAAAAGGTAATATAAAAGAAATGGGTTTTTGCCGGGTCTAACCGTGCGGGTGCCCGCTGGACGCGATAAGTCCATTTGATTGATGATAGTGATGTGTGTGCCGAAGCCGAGGCGTCAGTCCTGATGGACGTCCGAACACCTATTCCATTTCAAACGAAATTCTGAGGCAACTTTGGCCTTTCATTTTCAGCCAGTGCGAAGTGAGTTCGTTGAATTCAAACAGACAGTTTTTAATGAAGACAAAGTGCATGCTCTTATTTTAAAAGTACACTCTTTACTTACTTGATCTTATAATAAATAATCTTATTTTATTATGTTTCATGTGAGTATGTATATTAAATAGATTCTTTGAATAAAAATATCTCGTGCATGGTGCTCTATATTGAGGCATATTTTCTCGTCTATGAAATGTAAAAGAATTAAGCAAACAACGAATCTTATTAAATACTTTCAATAATTATGTGTTTAATGAAAACTGCAGCGTATCTCATATAAGCTATTTTACCACCTTCAAAAATGAATGAGATTATCTTTTCGGAGAGCTTGTTTATGATTTTTTGAAGTTTCATATATCGCTTAAATAAAAAATCATGAGGAAACCTGGACTTATATAATTTACACATTTTCATAGAAGAGTTGAAAAATGATTCAAGAAATTAGAAAGGAACAGAAAATAAACATTAGAGAGATAGAACATATTTTTTAACAAGATGTCTAAAAGAAGCTAGTGACTGCCCATGTCTTAATGGATGTCATTAAGACATGGGCAGTCACTAACTTCTTTCAACTCATTCCACAATCGAATAGCTTGGAAAAGGTAGCGTAAAAGGTTTGTCATAGAACTTGAAAAACTTGAACTTTGTCAAAGATACTTATTATACAATTTAAAAATAAAACTTTATTGTTAAAACTTCGATAAGTTTGTTCTATATTTTAAAGTACATTCTAAAACAGATAGATCTTTGCAATTAATTTCTATCATTACAGTTGTCAGTCATCTTTGCACGCCATATTTTATTAAGTAATAAATCAGCGAAAGCCAAATCAGTTTCTAGAAAATCTAATACCATAAACCATTAATGAATTACGTAACAAACACAAGGTAATTGAAGTAACTTCCAACGTTTAGCTGTACAAACTATTCACAGACCGCAAAAATTTAATGTATCATGACATTCATGACAGAGTGAATAAGTCATCTTCGAATGAGTACCAACTCATTGCATAGAAAACTGTGGGAGCTTACAATTTTTACGTCCACTAATTTATTCAGTGCATGACTCCAATTATGCAGTGGGAACGGAATAAACTTCGTTAGCGTGTAATAAATGGGCTTGACAATTTGGTGCGGAGCTTTAATTTAGCATATTGTCTCTGGCTCCGCGTCTACATAGAAATGAGAGTCGTAAAAAAGGTAAAACTCTGTGGAGGTCGGATGATCTTTTTACAAAAGAGGCTGGTTAGCACGTACCTACCTTGCTTTTTGGGTGAGCTTAACACTTTGTTTAATTAACATAATTGTGTAGTGGGAGCTAGTTTAGATTTTAGGACGGACAAACTAACAAAGTAATTAGTTGAGCGTGAAATTTAGGACAGTACCTACGTTGATTATGTTGAGGGTGGGCTGATGTAAAATATTCATTAAAAACTGTAGGTGAATAAATCTATTTCTTGTTTAAATATTTTCTTAGATAAGTCTGTAATCAGTCTGGAGTCTGTATTTCCTGATATTTACAACTTGAGAGTCTTTAAGTCAAAAGTGAATAGGTTTCTTCTAGGCCAGCGTGATTCATCGTCGCCAAATCATCGCTTACCATCAAGTGAGGTAGTAATCAAGCGCTAACCTATCAAGTATAATAAAATAAAAACCTGTAAAGCTAACTGCGTTAACCTAACGGCTTCAGCTAAAATCGTTAATTGTTTAGCAAAATATTCGTCCAATTATCGCCAACAAGACAAATAAGATGCTGGGCCTACCGTCTCCCTCGACGGTGCGCTAACTTCTGTCAATTCTACTAAATTGTAATCGAATGTTGTCCCCCAGAAGACGCAAGGCATCTTTCTAAGTTACCTTTTGGGACACAAAAGAGCAAATATTTTGATGTTATCTTTTTCGACTTTGTTCCGATTTTACTTCCAACTAAACAGATGTAAATTAGTACAGTTCCAAAATTTCTATGAGAAGATGTTTGGGTTTTTGCAATTTTACTCTTTAAAATCTCTGAACTGTATAGCAGCAGTTTTGCTCACCAAGTGTCATTTTATTGATTTTTTATGAAAAAGACTAATTATTAATCGGAAATTATTAACTAAATAATTTGTTATTTTTACGTTCTTTTATTTTATTAGACATCTCATCTTAGTTACGTCTTGTCTCATATTACTTGGGGTGTCCACCACCCCATGACTTTGTTGAACCCAATTTAAGGAACATCTACCGATTGGTCATGAATTGCAGTGGCCTGTATGGAAGGCATTGAGTAGTAGTAGTAGGCCGCTGCAAATATAATTTGGCAAAATGGGGGATTATTGATTCGTCCAACACCTGGTGTGAGTGTGTCTCTCTCCTGTACAGACTATGTCCCACTTGTTGGAGTGTCCTGGCTGTCCATTCACTTGCACCCTGGAAGACCTGTACAGTGCTTCTGACGCTGCAATAAGCGTGGCCGCCTACTGGGCCCAGACAATCTGATTAAATGTGCCATCGATTCGAAAAGAAGAAGAAGAAGAAGACTTGGGGTCGGTGCAACACGTTTTCTTCTTCCATACCCGTCCTGTCTACCGTCATAACACCAACTTCATTTTTTTAGGGTTCCGTACCCAAAGGGTAAAATAGGGTCCCGTTTTTACCCTTTGGGTACGGAACCCTAAAAACTGAGACTTCGCTGTCCGTCTGTCTGTCTGTCTGTCTGTCATCAGGCTGTATCTCATGAACCGTGATAGTTAGACAGTTGAAATTTTCACAGATGATGTATTCCTGTTGCCGCTATAACAACAAATACTAAAAACAGTATAAAATTAATATTAAAGGGGGGCTCCCATACAACAAACGTGATATTTTTGCCGTTTTTTGCTCGATATTAATAACGGCAACAGGTAGACGCTTGAAATATTCACAGAATATTTAGTTGTATATTCTCTTCAAAAAGTAATAATTGTTAAATTAAAATAAAATAAATTAAGGGGGGCTCCCATACAACAAACGTGATATTTTTGCAGTGTTTTGCGATAATGGTACGGAACCCTTCGTGTGCGAGTCCGACTCGCACTTGGCCGGTTTTTTTTTCATATCACTCCTAACACACTCTATCCATCTTTTCTTTAAGTTTGTCCTTCCCCTCACTCTCCATCCATCCATATTTATATTTATAACTCTTTTAGTAACATACGATTCATCCCATGACCATACAAGAACAAACGGTTCCGTTGCAACTTTTCTGTCAGTGGTGCCACTTTTAAAGTTTATTAGACATACTACATAAATTACTCGTATTTTTAGACAAAAAATTTGATAAGAGTACTTTATTACATTTTCATCCCCAAAGACCGTAGTTACGTAATAACTTTAAATATTCAAGCATATAACAAATATGGAGTAATTGAATTAGAAAACAAAGTTGAAGCAAAATATTAAAACAATCATATAGAAAATATGAAGTCAATTAATATTCAAAAATCGTTTACAAAGTTATTTCATTATCAATTTGCGCCTCTATTTTCTGCTTATAAAGCTTTTACCCTTTTAGTGACTAGTCAAGTCATAACTATTACTAACTTTAACTATTTAACTCCCAACGTGTTTAATAGGGTAACTAGAACTACTGCTATTTAGTGTTATTTTAACCAAAATAACTGATATTGAAGCGTTTATTTGGTTAAATAACATAAGTTCCGGTGTTTGTAAGTAACAATGGGTGGGTAATGGCTAATTTGAATGTTAACTGTCATTTGTTTTGTTATTTCGCGTAGAGAAGGAAGTACAAGTAATTTGCAAAATGTTTAAGAGGGTATACGGCAGCAGTTGGTAGCATAATAGGGCGCCATTGAATGTTTGTAGGTATTTCCCTTTAACAGAGTTCCATTTTAAGTGCTTTAGAACATATTTATTAAACACAATTTTCTACTTCTTTAATACGACGATAGACGCCAACGATCTTGATAACAAAATGCACAACCGCTTCAAACCCGCGCGACCCATAATGTGCCTACTAAAAAGCCGTACATCAAAATGTAGATAATTTAATATGATGGCTGGATTGACGTTTTTGTCTAAGTTAGATATAACACAAATGAATTACACTATGTTATCTCTATAAAATTTAAACATTTGCACAAATCATATTATTAAGAAAAATATATCAGAATATTTAAAAAAAATCGACTAGCCGTTTAGACGTGATTTTCTATAGTTATTTTAATAATTCTGTACCGGTTTTTAACCCGGTATCATTAGGGCACAGCCGTATAGCTCGGGTTAACTCAATAAAATGCTCGTAACTCAAGCTATAGGTACTTCCAAATAAACAAGAAACGAATGTAATTATTCACCTCATGCTCGCATTTAAACTCACACCAATATCAGTGAGTACAGTTACAACCTTCTAAGTCGTAACACGAGTACGAACCGACCGGATTGTCGAGGATTTGGGCTCGGATTCTGATCATTATCCCCAGATTCGATGGAAGCACCCTACTTTTATAAATCCCTTTAAGAGCCCTCCTAGACGCAAATACTTGCTCAACATGTTTCAAGATCTTGTTTCGATATCCGTGGGTTTTATTCACGCCTATTTGTATGTTTAGTTTGTTCTTTTTAGTGTGGTTTGTGGATATAGTTTAGTAGAACTTGTGTAGTTGCACGTTTTTTTGGATAGGCTTTAGGGTCGTCCTGTAACACTATCTTTTATTTCAGTCTACCAAGGGTTAAGGATAATTTGGTAAGGCGTCAGTATGTCTTAGTGTAGACTATCTTTAGAGTATTCCAGATAGGTATTTTAATAGTTTAAACACAGATTTAATGATAGATGTTGTTTTGGTTTTTCGTTGTTTCACGTGTTGTAATGGTTTTTTTGTTCTTGAGTTTTTACGTTATGGTGACACGATTCATCATAAATAGGCCAAACCAATCAAATACAAGGATTATATAGTCCTTTAGGGATACAATTATTTTCCACATAACCTTTGATAATTCAAAAGTTTGTTATTTTCGCTGGCGGGATACCTTATGTGAATTCAACGCTATGTACAAAAATGCTAACAGTTTAGAGTTATGCAATAGGCATAAAGTAGATATTTCCTATTATTTCGTGTTATAACAATAATATAAAATTTAAATTTAAATAATTTACTGTTTCTTTATTAGTACTATCTAAACTTTATATTAGTGAAAACGCTAACAGATACGTACTGTGGAACAATGGAAAACTGAAAATGGCTCGTAACTCTTTCAATAAAAGATTTAAGTTTTCAAATCATTTCCTATATGCATAGAGGTACAACAAAAGTTCTAACAACTAAGTATAATGCTGCACAGGTTATTGTATTTTTACATTGTGATTTGCGAAATATTGAATTTATGTTTATAAATTTGCGCCTACATATTCGAAATAATAAACTCTGCCACCATACAAAAGTTTAAACACTTATGTGCTATGCTAGTTTAATAAATCAAATACAATTTGGGTATTGCGGGGCGCGGTGTAGGTATGTACGATCAGTACCCAGCGAAAATAAAAAACTATTGAATTATCAAAGGACATATTCTTCTGGCTACTGGACTAATAATCTAATCGAATGCAACTAAAGCCCAGTGTTTTATCTAACCTCCAAAATACGATATTCTTTGATAAGGCAATTGGTAGGCTTTCGAATTCTGGACTACCGGCAGGCTTATTATATAAGAAACAGCAATCAGTAATCATCGCGCGATCAAACGCATTATGTCATTAAAGTCGGCATTACCTACAGTCATAAAATAGTAAGTATACAGAAGGGCCACTCCCACCGTTTCGAAAATTGACAGCTTAACTTGACAGATTCACTAGGGTTGCTATTATATCGATTCCGAATAAAAAAAAAAATTGATTGTGTAAGTTACAAACATAAATACATCGATTCGTCTAAACATACATCATATCATGCTTACATGCCTTAAAGGGTAGACAGAGCATCAAATATTAAAGATCACGACTCCACATATGACGCAGATTAGATGGTACCAATACGTAACAATGGTAAAATATGACACACCACAAACATAAAAACCGGCCAAGTGCGAGTCGGACTCGCACAAGAAGGGTTCCGTACCATTATCGCAAAACACTGCATAAAAATCACGTTTGTTGTATGGGAGCCCCCCTTAATTTATTTTATTTTAATTTATTAATTATTATTTTTTGAAGTAAATATACAACTAAACATTCTGTGAATATTTCAAACGTCTACCTGTTGTCGTTATTAATATCGAGCAAAAAACGGCAAAAATATCATGTTTATTGTATGGGAGCCCCCCTTTAATATTTATTTTATACTGTTTTTAGTATTTGTTGTTATAGCGGCAACAGAAATACATCATCTGTGAAAATTTCAACTGTCTAGCTATCACGGTTCATGAGATACAGCCTGGAGACAGACAGACAGACAGACAGACAGACAGACAGACAGACAGACAGACAGACGGATCGCGAAGTCTTAGTAATAGGGTCCCGTTTTTGCCCTTTGGGTACGGAACCCTAAAAATGAGAAAAGCTTGACAAAAATATAAATGGGAAAAACAAAGTTAATAAAACCAAAAACCCAATTTCGTCTATGGGCTTAAAATAATTCAATATTTTCCTAGATATGGAATTTATAACTTGACATCTTGAAAAATTTAATTGCCTTTATAACAAAAAAATTAATAAAAAAACTAATTTAAAGAATTAATTTAAAGTATATTCGGACTGTAACAATTAATAAAGGTTATACAGCCAATGAAACCTTGTTACATAGTACGTTATGTATGAATGACGTGACAAACGCCCGCACAAAGCACTCGTGACAGCCGCGACTGAGCTCGGTCCAATATTGCCCAATATTCCCTGTAAAATCGCAACGTCAATGTGTGTGTTCAAAATGACGCTATGTTCCTAGTGGCCTCTCTGTCTGCGGCGCGCCGTCGCTTACGTACTTTGTGCTACAGTGTAGGTGTGGTAGGTGCTACACAATTGTTTGCTAATCGCTCGCTGTTTGTCAAATGCACTTTTGAGTCACCAAGATACAGGCTGTGCCTAGTTTGGGACCCGTCGCTAACCTATTTATGTCATTGCTAGCTCACGCTAATACTATCACCTAAAAAAACGTAACTGTGTAAATGAATGAATATATTAATGTAATGGTAAATGAACGAATTTTATTTTAATTTTATTTGCTTATTTCTAAAAAACGCCAAAATCTCTGAAACTTCTGTATGGAAGAGCCATTACTGCGCAAAAATCGCTATCGTTTTGCTCTTGCTAGGTACGTAATAAGCCTGCCGTAACAACTGTCTAAGATCTCCTACTAGGTACTTGCCGAGGCACGTAGCGGTTTTAATATGTAGGGCGTATAGGCTCTACATCCGATCCATGTCCGTGAAATTTCGGTTCCAATGTAGCCGTAGTAATTCTTGTAGGGAAGCTTACGCACTACATCCGAACTCTAGCCATCATAATATGTCACAATGCAGAACATTTTGTACTCGGAACTCAAATCACGGCAATGGATCATGAACACAGACGTGTAGTGCGTAACCGCCTTAGTAAACCTATCCACGAACTGATCTCGGAAAATTAAGCTTAACCTTAAATCCACTCGTGCGGTGGTTTATTAGCCACGAGCTCTTATCATAAATATCTTGGATATATTGACGTTTCACCCGACTTATTTTCTATTTAGATCTACCAATAGATGTATCTCTACCTATTTGTCTAGATTATTAAATAGCTCTTTAGCGATCATCTAATGGAAATGTAGACACAACGTTAGTTTCAAATCAGGCGTGTGTGGAATTCTTACCATCACAAAGACACAAATCCAACATTTTTTATTCTTACGAAGTCGGCCTTAACTCATCGGCTCTAGCGAGCGCCCATAACTTATTGTCGGGCTATTTTAGCTATATATTCTTTTGTCTCGATAGATTTTCCTCCTCTGAATACAATATAGACGGGTAGTTTATTGTAGAACCAGTCCGCTGAGTAATGTTTTCGTAGAGCTACGCTTTTAATGATTTTTTAGCCCTTTTCAATGTAAATGTTAACAATGTGAAGCTATTATATTGAATGTCTGGGATACAAAAAAAGTTTTTAAGTAGAATAATTTTATCAGTGTAAAATAAGGTATCCATTTATGTCTTAAATATAAAAGTTTCCACAAAATACCATACCTACCAAGATCTTGTGATCAAAATAGTTGTGTATGAAACTGTTGCTTAATAGTGGTGGTTATTAAAATACGAGTGTAGTTTTACAAAGCTCGCCATTTTTATTCGCTAGAGTGGCATACATGAAGCAGTTCTGCACCGCTTCTGGGCATCTGTAATACCAGGGTCATTACAGATGCCCAGAACGATGATGAATGATGGGGCAGGGGGGGGAATGGGTCATTTGCATTTCTTAATCTTTTTCCAGGAGGATTATTTTCAATTTTTGTTTGAAGCTGTCATAACACAGAGGAAAGACCTTAAGAAAGACCTATAATTGAACTTGTTGATTTGGAATTTATATATGTAGATTACTAGTCAACGAATCAAAATAAAATAAAACATACAACCTTCAACAAATAATTAAGACTTATGATGAAACATTTAAAGATGGACCAAAAAAAATATTATGTTTCTTGAATATTTAATTGTAAAGAATTATTCCGATACTACTTTCATTCTAACGAGTTATTGCTAATATTCAGAGTAGTCGGTTGATCCAGCTCATATATGATATGACTCTGGTAAACACAGATGGGAAACCTTTTTGGCAGCCAGACGAGGATCCGAAGGAGACCACACCGACCTGTAATAAAATGTATCATAACTAAAATCATTAATTTAATAAAAAAGTTATTTAAAAAAATCAAAATACCCGACTGCTTAAAAAGCGAACCAAAAAGACGTAAAGACATAACATATTCGCGAGCTGGCTGACCAAAACCAGATGTATCTTCCGACTGCACAGCATAATTTTCTTCTTGTTTACGTCTTTTTAGTTCGCTTTTTAAGCAGTCGGGTATTTTGATTTTTTTAAATAACTTTTTTATTTATAACTTTTTAGTTAACATTTTTTTCGAATTAGGTACATTTAAATATATAAGTGTTATATATTTTTGAAATCACCTCTTGAAACCCTTTATTTGGATACCCCACACGATGGGTTTGGAAGAAAAAATAAAATTGGCCCCCCACAATATGGCGCCCAAAAGCCGCCATTTTTCTATTTTCCAATTTTAATGTATATTGCCTATGACACTCGCAAGGTTAAGACGAATCGATTGACGTATGAATCATCAAAATCGGTCAACGCGTTTGGTCTCTGGAACGCCACATAGGAACAAACATACATACATACATACATACATAGACTGATAAACACATTACCCTCCTTCGGCAGTCGGGTAAAAAATGAATCAAAGTTTCTGCCTGGTCGGTCTTGTGGTCACAAACCCTCTGCTGAGATTGAAGTTCCGGGTTCGAATATCAGTTTGGGCATATTGTTGTTGGATTTTTCAATATGGAATTTCTTGAAATCATGGGACTTAAGGTTGCCCTAGTCGATGATTCTTCCATACAGACGTAGAATGGCTATTACTTCAATATTTAAAGAAGTACGTTCAAAAAAAAAAAAAAAAAAATTTTTTATCATCATTATCGAGCCCTGTATGGAAACAAAAAGTAAATAAAAAAGTATTTGAAAGTTATGAGAATCGAAAGTTCTATATTTCAACACTAATTTTAACGCATTTTTGGACAGAAATAAATACCATAAGAAAAAGGAAAATTGAAAAACAGTCACCATACAGGGATAGATTAGTAGTTCAACAATGCTTATAATTTTACTTTGAATATATACATTTAGTCGATTTTAAATGATATCCTTCCTCCCAAAGGTCTGTATTTAAAATTTCGCGCGCTCGTTTTCGTCCTAAATCATCATCCATTTCGCTACAAATTTGCAACAGTGCTAATTCGTACGCGAACTAGCTTCTCACTGCTCATCACAGCATCTATCTCTTTCGCAAGTGTTGTCGGATAAGATAGTATGCATTTTAACCCCACGCACAAAATAGTTCGTGCCGTCGATTAGGGTAATCTTAAACGTAACTAGCAAAATGGGGGTGTAGGTACTATAGACGCACTTTTGCCTAACCCATCGTGAAATGCAGGTGTGTTATCTTACTTCCTACTAATATTATAAAAGCGAAAGATTGTGAGGAAGGATGGATGTATGTTTGTTTGTTACTCTTTCACGTAAAAACTACTGAACGGATCTCGATGAAATTTGGCACAGAGATAGATTATAGTAAGGAATAGCACATAGAATTTTCAAAAGACAATTTTCAACATTCACGCGGGCGAAGCCGCTGGCAGAAGCTAGTGTTGAATAAAGCTACAAAATGGTTCAAATAACAATACTTTTACATACCAGGACAAGCCTGTTTTTGCTGTTTACTACGATAGGTCCGCCGGAATCACCTTGACATGTGCTTTTTCTTCCAGCACCGCTGGCGCAAATATATATCGCAGGATCAATGTGTGCGAAGGGGTTGCACTCCCTGAATGGGATCACTGGCAAGTGGACGTAGCTCAGAAATTTGTCTGCAGCCGGGTTATCACCTATTCAATAAAAACGTACAGATATTTTTTTATAACAATAATATACATTGCATATCAAACATAGTATTGACTGAATTAAATAGTTATTTTATTCTGTTTTTAGTGTTTGTTGTTATAGCAGCAATATAAATACATCATCTGTAAAAATTTCAACTGTCTAGCTATCACGGTTCATGAGATACAGCCTGGTGACAGACAGACGGACAGTGGGGTCTTAGTAATAGGGTCCCGTTTTTACGCTTTGGGTACGGAACCCTAAAAAGAACTGCAATGGTCGAGTTTAACTCGCCTCTCGGGGGTTTTAGTATAACCATCACATTTTACTATACTTAAATAATAATGTGTGTAAAATAGTTATGTTATTTGATGTTTAAGATTTCTTACTATCCCTTGTGTAACCAAATCCCGATGCCATGATGTGCCAGCCAACGAATGAGTTGGTAAGCTCATCTCCAGAGGGAAGAGCAATGGGAGAGATAGTTCCTATAAATCAAAATATACAAAAGTTTACTGCAATTACAGTTAAAAAGTTCTAATCATTCTCACTTTTCAAATAGTCTGGATATTGGTGCCTCAAGCCACCAACATCATCTGTCTGCTTGAAAAGTGAGCTTTTTTGAACATTTAAGTTTAAAAAAAAACTACATTCAAAATAACTTAACTCAGAGTTAGTTGCTAACACGTGGTTAAATTCAAATGTATCATACATAGGTGTCATAAATAACACGGGATTAGCTACTAACTCGGAGTTGTTACACATCAGGACCCGAGGCGGCGGTGTGTAGTGTTCCACGCGCGCCCCTCTTTGACGTCGCGAAGGGAGTCAAACACCGCACTCCCCCCAACCCGAGGTCGAGTCCCCCCCGCCCAGGGTGGATGACATCCAATGAAGATTTTCGACACCGGAACAAAAAATAAAAAAAAAAGTGTTGCGTAAGTGGGCCGTAGTGAGTTATATTTTTAGAATCCTCTCCTGAAACCGTTTCTTTTGAAACACCATAAGCATGTCACAAAAAATACGTTTTACCCGCTATGTTGCTCTTTTTCAAAATTCATATAGCTTTGGCATTACAGGTGACAAGACAATTCTGATGATATTCTATTAGCTAAAATTCTTCAATTCGTTTTAAAGGCTACAGGGCAGGCCAAAGAAGTTTCAGACACTCAAAAAACATTACCCTCTTCCTGGGGAAGTTAGATCAAAAGTTACCAAAGATTAAAGTAGTAACAAGAAATAAAACTTGTTACATTACATTTTGTTTTAAGTTGTACTAAAAAAAATGGTTCAATTCAAATTACTTACTAGAATACTTCACATCATGCGGCAAGATTACCATAGCAATATCGTTAGTAACGGGAGGCAAGAACTTAGGGTGTGTAATGATGTGAGAGGTTTCCATCCTGATGCCGTCATGGCCATACAGGCGGCTGGATCCGAGAATAACTGTGAAGCTATCAGCCCTATATTCACCATCGTCCCAGCAGTGACCAGCGGTTAGGACCCTTCGTGAGTTAAGCAGAGAACCACCGCAAATAGCGTCACCGAATGCGGTAGCAACTATTAAACCAACCTGAAAAGAATTTAAAAAAATTGTAGCCATTTTCATACAAAAGGACGACATTTGTCATTGCAGCCGAGGCGGGGTTGACGTTAGGGTAAAACCCGGCTAGTTTCCACATACTTTTTAAATTACTTTATATCTCTCAGTACAAAAAGCAAGATTTTTATTTGTAAGATGGTAGAAGGTACTTTGGTTTATTATCTTCAAATGTTTGAAAGAAACAAACATTATCTTTGATATTGAAAGAGTATTGGCGAGTTTTACAGACCTCTACATTTTGGGACATCTATCCCATATAGGGGATACTTGCCTAATCCATATAAATTCCGTTTAGGATAAGTGCCCTGTCTTGAAAGAGGACATTTATCCTGCAAAAACTTTGATCGCACCTAGCCGTCCCATGCACAGAGACATGCAACACGATCAACTTAGTGGTAGTTGTTGATACATAAAATAATATGTGTTTCATCCGCGCAAATAGAGTAATTACAATCGAGGCAACTATACCCCTGGGGCAACTATCCTGGTTTTATTCTATGGAGCTATTGTTGAGGGTAATAATTATATTAGCCTGTACAGACATATTTTAACGTAGAATTTGACATAATGTCAATATTATGCTTGGTGACGCGGATAAATAGATCGTGTCTCAATGATCCAAAGAAAATAAACAAAAACTGAACCTGGTAAGTAAAGTACTCGATATAAGAATATTCACCACCGACGATTCTGTATGGACTTTGGTCCATTTCTTCCTCAGCTTTGCGCATCCTAGCGGCTAAGGGAACACCGATTTTTCTGAGGTATCCATATGCGGTTATGTCTTTAAGAACAGTTATGTTTTTGAGGTCGACGTCCATCGTGGCGGCAAACGCAGCTAGAGTCCATACAAACATAGCCAAAGTCTTCATGTTGCCAGTTACTAAGAGAAGAGAGTAAGGAGATTAATAAAAAATAAAAGAAAACAGGGGACAAGCCCGGTAAAGTCGCACTGCAGATTTGTGATAATATTATCTACTTTTTGTTGACACAGGTAGCAGGAATGGGCCCCGCGAAGTGTTCTGTGTTCCGGCTGTATTGGATATATTTGATCACTGGCTCTCATGTAATTTGTTGATTTCTAAGGTATTCTCTGGAAATATCTACTGATACGATTACGAACACTCTTCCACTGATAGAAAGCTAAGTGTCGCAGAAAATTACATGGTTTCTGCAGGGAAACCGCAGAAAAAAGCTAGTTATACAGGTATACATAATAAATTCCAAAGACCGCCTTTAATTTTGTTTGTGCTTCGCCAGCACTAACAATTGAAAACAACGGCATCGTTACCTATACCAAACAAGAGCATTAACTGAAAGAATATTTCAGGTATATTAATTCTCGATGCGCATTAAGAGATCCCAATATAAGATACCGCTAAAAGGCCTAATCAATTACTAGATAACATCGACCCGTATTGCCCTCTATAATTTGGGATAAATGTGTCAAAGGGAGACACAATCTGATAAAAATACGTTAGTATATCGCATGTAAAGGACTTTTCCTTAATGTTTAGAAAGGTTAGATGAAAATCCAAATCAATCGTGTGTACTAGAAGTTTTATTGGTATGGTCATGTGATGAGGAGGGATGAAACGCATATTACTAAAAGAGTTATGAATATAAATGTGGATGGATGGAGAGGGAGAGGAAGGCCAAAGAAAAGATGGATGGACCGTGTGAGGAGTGATATGAAAGAAAAGGGAGTCAGTAATAACATGACGGGGGATAGAACGGTATGGAAGAAGCAAACGTGTTGCGCCGACCCCAAGTAACATCTGATAAGGGCAGGCAGATGATGATGTACTAGAAGTTTTAGTAGTAGGGTTCTGCATTTGTTTATTATATCTATGGTTCTGCTCATTTAAATAAACTGTAGGTACACCTACTTTACGGTCAGAAACTATGTTTTTTTACCCAGCTGCAAGGAAAGGGTTATGTGTTTCACGCGTATCTTGTATGTATTTATGTATATTTGTATGTATGTAATATTCTTTATTACTTCGTATCTTCCAAACCACTTGACGGATTTTTATAATTAAGACATCGTTACATAATTCTTGACCGCCCAAGTGTTCTTAGATAGGTGAAGTTAAAAAAAAACAAACATGGCGGCTTTTGGGCGCCATATTGTGCGGGTCCCAATTTTTCTTCCTTCCAAACCCATCGAGGGGGTATCATAATGAAGGGTTTCAAGAGCTGTTTACAAAAATACATACCCCTTATATGTTTAAAAGTACTACGAAAAAAAATATAACTAAAAAGTTATAAATAAAAAAAACTAATTTAAAAATCAAAACCGCGACTGCTTAAGAAGCGAACTAAAAAGCTGTAAACAAGAAAAAATCATGCTGTGCAGTCGGAGGATTAGGTCAGCCAGTTCGCGAATATGTACCCTCCGACTGCACAGCATGATTTTTTCTTGTTTTCAGCTTTTTAGTTCGCTTCTTAAGCAGTCGGGTTTTTGACTTTTAAATTAGTTTTTTTTCGAATAAGTTTCTCACACAAATTATGTGTAATTTTAATAAAAATTCAAGCTTATAGAGAAACTGAAAAGATTTGATCCATAAAACTGATTAGAGAATGCACCTACTGCTTCGTAGTAAAAATTCTGAACGGTGCTTTAGCATAAGCTAGAGCTGCCGTTATTATACTAAACATTACTAAAGACTTTATGGCGACAACATAATAATCCATTTTCCAACGTCAAACCATATTTTTTATACGGTGTGGTACGCCTCTTTTTAACCCCTGACGGAAAAAGGGGAGTGTTATAAGTTTGACGTGCTGTGTATTTGTGTATCTGTCTGTGGCATCATAGCTTCTAAACGGATGAACCGATTTTGATTTCGTTTATTTTTGTTCTAAAGGTGACTTTATCAAGAGTGTTCTTAGCTATGTTTGATGGAAATAGGTTCAGTCGTTCAAAAGTTATGGGCGTTTTATTGTTTGAATCGTGTTTTCGCAAGATATCGTGTCATAAATTACGTGTTTAATAGATTGTCGATCGAAGCGTGTTTCCGCAGCGTGTTTGTAAAATACGGATAACTGTGTAACGGCTTAGCCGATTTTAATCAAACATAGCTAAAAACGCACTCGATAAAGTCACCTTTCGAACAAAAACAAACTAAAAAATCGGTTCATCCGTTTAGGAGCTATGCTGCCACACACAGACACACAGATACACAGAAATACACGTCAAACTTATAACACCCATCTTTTTCTATTGGGGGTTAAAAATATGTTTTTATTGGAAAGATTTATTCTCCTTTAGAAACACTGACATTAATACGACACAAAATGGCGGTCATAATTATAGGTACAAATGTTATCGGCACCACCCAGCTAATGTTTAATCCTTCATCCACATGACATACTATCGTCCCCTGCAATTACCAAACCTACCTACTTAAGCAAATATCCCTTCCACATTTCGGGTCAAAATAAAACGTCCGTTTTCGTTGGCCACTTGAAATTCAACGTGAAAGCTAAAAAAACGTCGGGACATCAAACAAACAGTAGATAAATTATCCTAATTCAATAAAATCCTGTGTAGGGACATCACAGGGACCCCAAAAGGCCGTGGACCGGACGAACTTAATAATAAAGGGATCCCTAATGTTTCGTCATTACCTGCTGGTATAAAAATGACGCCAGATATTTGAGCACCTGAAAAAGACAGTGAATTTTTTTTCCGTTCGTTTGAGTGATATATATATATGATATGTGTATATATATATATATGAAATTGTGATTAATGAATCAAAGAATCACCAACCGACTGTGAACCGGAAGACGATGCGTTGGAAGGCCTCCCAGGGTTGCGGGAAGGCGCTGGATGCGAGACGCACGGGATCGGTCAATGTGGCGACGACGCCTGGGGGAGACCTATATCCAGCAGTGGACGTTTTACGGCTGAAATGATGATGATGAATCAAAGAATGATAATAATATTTTGAAAAGAGTTTTATAAATTTTCAAATTATGTTATGCATAAGATTTCTGAAATGAGACAAATTGATAATATTAATTATTTAAAGTTTATGTATGGTTCAAATTTCAATTCAAATTATTTTCATTTTATTTTTTTTGTATTGTTTTATAGACAGGCTTATTTGCAAAGGCAGTCTCTATCTGTCATTTTCTGGATTTAAAAGACTGAAATCTGTACTTGTCCATCTGTAGCGCAAAACCGCTCGTACAGAGGTTTTACAAGCACTGGACAAGTGGTCGCCCACCAAGCTTGCTTATGGTTGGAATTCTTTATTCCCAATGTCGAGAATCTCAGTCTATTAGGAGCTTATAATTCTCGCCAATCTTCTGGGCCATCCTGAGTTGACTTTCCGATGCGCAAGGCAAGGATCGGTGCTGTTTTTGTATGAGATTTATTACTGCACAGCCATTGTAGCGAAGTCCAGGGTAGCCAAGAAGTTTGGCGAGAACTATACTCGCCAGCGAGGTTTTAGAACTTTTCTCTACGAACTTCAACACCCCCTCTACCGTAAAAAACTTGTTATCCTTCCGAGATGGTCTTGTGTTACTAACATAGTATTAAGCTAATCAGTAACATTGTTTATTTGCTGTATTATTTTGTACATAATTATTGATAACGGACTGTTTCCGCTACTCGTTTTTTTTTTTTTTATTGTAACTAGAATAGAATAGAATAGAATAGAATATACTTTATTGTACACCATAAAAGTAACACATCTTTTTTACAATAAAAACTCCTATTTAAAAACTAAAACTATTGTTTCTCATTGTAAGTGAATGTATATTCTGTTTTTAAGAAATAAATGTCTTAAACCATATTAATATTTCTTATGTAAGAAATGTATTTTTATAACATATTAACTGTAATCCCCTGTTATAACCCTTCAACTGGGTATACTACATAAATACATCATCATCACATCACATCATCAGCCTATTAACGTTCCCACTGCTGGGACACAGGCCTCCTCTCTGTGAGAGGGAATGGGCCGTAATCCACCACGCGGGCCCAGTGCGGGTTGGTGGATGTCACATGTCTTCGAATTTTTGGTTCTAGTCGTTCGGTTTCCTCACGATGTTTTCCTTCACCGTTTTGAGAGCAGTGGTGATGAAATAATTCACACAAAGTAAAGCGCCTGCTTGGGCTCGAACCCACGACCTACAACTTGTAAGTCGTGGCCGATACCACTGGGCCACAACTGCCCATAAATACGAAAAACTTTATTCCGTCAGTCACAAAACCGAATTTCAAAATACCAATTTTTATCATTCCGAATGGTTCAAAATTCATATATAACATCTCCGACTTATCATTACTCCTGTTTTTATAACTTCTAAATTTCAATATTCCAAAAGTTTATAATTACTATTCTCAAAATACTGAGTTTCAATAGATCGAATAACAAAAAGTCCGACTTAATGATAATTCGAAACATCAAAAATACGAATTCCGATTATTAAAATACTGATTAATAACATTCCGAAATAAAAACGCCTTGCGCACCAAGAGAGGGGATCTGGCACTCAGCGGCCGCTGCCACGGCACGCTCGCTAAGCTTGCTCGCCTTCATGCTTTAATAGTCATAATTTTAACCTAACCTAACCGAAGTGATTCATCAATAATACAGGAGATTTGCAGCATGCAAGCAAGCACGCAACATGCAAGCAGGCATGCAGCGTGCAAGCAGACACGCAGCATGCAAGCAAGCCTACAACATGCAAGCAGGCATGCAACATGCAAGCAGGGAAGCAGCAAGCAAGCAGGCATGCAACATGCGGCAAGCATTGTTTCTGTCACGGTTCCGGCGTTGCGAGGTTTGAGCGGCACCACGCAAGCTTATCGTCGCAGATGGTTTTAACGCTCACCACCGCAGCTTCGGCTTTGCCGGCCAGCCTCAGCCACGGCGGCGGGCCTTCAAACCACCTGATCCTCACCTCGCGGGCCGCCCCGCCCCTCCGCGCCTACGTGGGCTTAATTACTCTCTAGGGTAGGGCAGACAAAGACTGCGTGAAGTCGGTTTTGCAGCGATTCGTTTCTGTCACTAAATTTTGTAGCACAACATGTTGACTTTTAGTTTATTCGAAGTATTGAAAATCGGAATGTCGTTTTTCGGACCGAGAACCCTTCGAGCATTTGATTCTTCGAACGTATGAAAATCGGAAAACTAACAAATCACATTTACGACTTTCGGTAATATAAATTTCGTGACTTTTAATAATAGACATTTTAATTCTTATGCAATTCGGACTTTTGAAAATCGGAAAATCGAAATTCAGAATATAATATTTCGGAGTATTTGGGTGTTCCCCCTTCAACTCAATATACCTACACTACTTCTTCCATTTTTAATAACATTGCTATAGGTACCTATTGGGTTAGTACCGCAATATCGTATTTATCACGCGTAAAACTTCATGGCAGTTTCCTTATTCTGCTACTTTTATTAAAGATTTATTAGAGGTTTGCTTCCGTCGGATATTTGTTTACGGCGTGCAGGATAGCAGAATAAATGTATATTATGAAACAATAAATCAAAGCTATGGAGCTAGTACTGTAATGCAATGTGTTTCCGAGACATTAGTATTCTGTTTTCCTGTTTTACGTCACATAATATTAGCATTTCTTGTTTTTAGGGCCGCTCTATGTAGTTTTTGTTTGTTGGTTCATTCGTAATACTTGTGTTAGAAATTTCTTGCTTACTCATAAGTAAGTTTGATTTATGATTGTGGAAGTTATAACCGGAGTTAAAATAACTTTTACTTATGAGAAGATAGAGTCTTAGCTCGTAATCAGCCGAGCTGGTACTGAGTTAAAGACAAAACGCATTGACACAAATTAATTTTGAACACTGTAACTTTACAACATACAGAGCTGGGTAAAATACATGCTTTGCTTTAATTCAAATATAAATTACAAAATACTATCTCGCTGTATTTAAAATACGAAATACAAAATATTTGTAAGTCGTGTATTTGAAATATAAAATACGGGATTTTAACATTTTTAACTATTTTTATTAAAAATAATAATTACAAAATACAGTCGATCATACATCGTGACATTCATACTAATTAAATTAATTAATACACTTCGGAAGCGAAGTTTCGTTAATATAACCGTTTGAAGTGAAAATGACAATTGACAAGATACTTGACAATTTGACGTACGCAGTCGAGTATAATTATAATAGTAATCTTTGCGCAGTCGCCATTTTGCTTAAGAAAGCTATCGAACTCTATTTTCTGCAGAACGCACCCATTAATAAGATCGCTAAATGTATTTAAGTTCAAATGAATTTTGAAGCCATATAAGTATTTGAAATACTAACTAATTCTAACTACAAAATACCTCAGAGTCAGGTATTTGAAATACCAAATACGTATTTGTATTTCAATTACGTATTTTAATTACAAGTAATTCAAATATTGCCCAACCCTGACAACATAATGTATCACACCACAACATAACATCACGCCTGAATTCCCAGAAGAGCGCGAAGACAGAGGCATGGCATATAAAAACTATTTGGGTATGATTATAGGTAAGTACGTGTCGTGTATCTCCGCATTGAATAATGAAAATCTCTCGAACCTATGTCAAAAATCATAAGGAAATTACGTTTAAAATGAAACACACACCATCAAAAGGTATAAATATAACTGTGAAAAAAGTAACAGAGCACAGAACGAAAAAATCCCTCATCCATTTACATATTTCACACTTAGTTAATTGACTTTGCTACGACGCATCCAGACTGGTACGACGGACATCCGCGTTAACAGGCGTCCAAATTGCCATAACCCATTCCACAAACCAAATCCAACCTTAGCTCTAATAATATAAGGCTGAAATTGGCTCGTAGGGGTATTGGACATCAGCACTTTTGTTTCAATTACAATACGGGAAGCTAGGCTGTTTTTTCTGTCTCCAGTTACTGGCGGATTTGCATACTATTTGTTCAGTTGCATGCAAAATCCTTTGATTCTTTTCTAAGACTTTTTTCAGTGACTTTATAGTCATCGTATGGAGTGTAATGCCTGTTGGCATTGTGTCCTCGATGCTGCTTTTACGGAAATTGGATGTCAATACGATTGTTTCCCGTTAGAGACGGCGAAACGGGAAATGGTCTGCTATTATTTTAGCAAAAGCTGAGGGGAGCTAGTTGATATATGGAAAATACAGTATTCGAATGCAAGTTACTCTTTCTACTTTTTTTGGGAGGTTATAGTGATAAACGTTTTGTAATTACAACTGGTGGGAAAGAGTGTCCGTGGTGTACTTTCTTCTCCATAGAGACTTATACTGACGCTTGCGAATGTGCTACTAGATTCATCTTTTGTTTGACAATTCAAAAGTACCCATAGACGGTTTAGTCGTTTTTTAGGGTTCCGTACCCAAAGGGTAAAAACGGTACCCTATTACTGAGACTTCGCTGTCCGTCTGTCTGTCTGTCTGTCTGTCACCAGGCTGTATCTCATGAACCGTGATAGCTACACAGTTGAAATTTTCACAGATGATGTATTTCTGTTGCCGCTATAACAACAAATACTAAAAACAGAATAAAATAAATATTTAAGTAGGGCTCCCATACAACAAACGTGATTTTTTTGCCGTTTTTTGCGATAATGGTACGGAACCCTTCGTGCGCGAGTCCGGCTCGCACTTGGCCGGTATTTTTTATACTTTTTCTTTGGAAAAATAAGAGGAAGATAAAAAAGCAAAATAGAAATAGGTAGGTACATAACTTCTAGAATGTTTCTGAAGTCTCAGCTTAGGCCAGTTCAAATGTAATGCTCTTGCCCTCTTTCATAATGTTCCAGTGTAGCAATGTATGTTTAAGTGGAGTTGTAAGTTGCCGATACCCGATTATTAGGGCCAAATTCTCACACAAAAATAAAATGACAAATTTTCAAATACGAGTTACTGCTTCGATTACTGGAATAACTTTTTACATCATTGGTTAGCGTTTAATTGGTGCCGCATCGATAGTTAATTCCCAAAAAAAACCGGGGCTTAGTCCTTGATTGTCTTTTAGGAAGCAATTCTACACATCCAACTTTTCTTTAAATATGTTAAACTAGTACATTGAGGTACAAAGTTTATCTTAATTACTGCTACCACAAAGTTTCCCTTTCCATATAATACCTACGTAGTTTCGAAATAACCCAATGTTAGCAAAAGCTTAATATCCTTACTTTAAGATAAACTTTTGAGCCTCCCTAGGGCGTTAGCTAAATTAGTTCAAACTAAACTTGGGCAGTCAAGCAGTTTATTGTTTAGTAGGTTATGTGTTGAAAGTGATACTTTAAAGCAGTGGAAGATAATTTGTAAAGTTATTTCGTAAGAAGTTTCTGCAGACTTGTTTCAACTCTGCATTCATTGGCGTGTCGAATTGGTCTTCGCCGTAGCCTGTCAAGCGTTAATTCGCAGACACAATAGAAATTATCATTGTCTTTTGGCGATTCGGTGATCTGGACAGTCAGCTAGATAGGTAAACTAGCCGCATCATGGACAAAGCAGACCAGAATCAGGCACCCTATGGAAGATGCAAAGTCTTCAGGGATTTTATCATTTTAAATGTATTGGGGCATTAAGTGATTAGCAGTTCAGCAATATGCCTAAATGTGGCAAAAGGCTACCTGTCAGCCTGATTTTCGATGTGTCTCGACTTCTAGAGCGTATGATTGAAAGAAAGAAAGATAACACATTTATTTGACACAAGCCACTAGAGCACACAACATAAACATTAAAAAAATTAAAAAGATAATAGTGTAAACAGCAATAAAAAACCGGCCAAGTGCGAGTCGGACTCGCACACGAAGGGTTCCGTACCATTATCGCAAAACACTGCATAAAAATCACGTTTGTTGTATGGGAGCCCCCCTTAATTTATTTTATTTTAATTTACTAATTATTATTTTTTGAAGTAAATATACAACTAAACATTCTGTGAATATTTCAAGCGTCTACCTGTTGCCGTTATAAATATCGAGCAAAAAACGGCAAAAATATCACGTTTGTTGTATGGGAGCCCCCCTTTAATATTTACTTTATATTGTTTTTAGTATTTGTTGTTATAGCGGCAACAGAAATACATCATCTGTGAAAATTTCAACTGCCTAGCTATTACGGTTCATGAGATACAGCCTGGAGACAGACGGACAGACAGACAGACAGACAGACAGACAGACAGACAGACAGACAGACAGACGGATCGCGAAGTCTTAGTAATAGGGTCCCGTTTTTACCCTTTGGGTACGGAACCCTAAAAAGAGAGAAGACAATGTAATATTGTGTGTCCCACGGCTGCGCCAAATAGGAACAGGGAGCGGACATAAGCTCTTAGAGTCAGGTTATTTTGAGTGTGCATAAGGGACATATGTATATGACTTGTATACATCTGTCCCCTTTTTAGAGTCGAACTATGATAGTTTTGACAAGTCAGGGAACGGGGGTTGTTCAGCAAAATGTCGGGCAACTAGTGCCCGACGTTGGTTTTCAACTGGATCTGTGACCGACGACGTGACGGTCGTAAAGCAGTTTTAAAGTAACTAAATATGTATGTGAAACAAGTACTTACTTATACAAAAGATAAAAATACATGTGTAGTATGTGTATATTACAAATAATAAATGTTTGTTTGTTTAATGTTTGGTTGGTGTTTGATTGGTTTGATTTGCTGTTAGTTATTTATATGCCAACTACCTATCGGAAATCATCCCGACAGAACTTAGGTGTAATAGATACATACGTTCCGTCGGGATAAAAAATAGTCCAGGCGTTTAGTTCCCATCCACGGGCCAACCTCGGCAAGCATTGCTTAACCTCGAAGATCGATTCATGCCTGTTATTATTTAACACCTAGCTTCACACCGATTCGAATTTTCAAGACGTTCCAGTGCGAGAACAAACGAATAAATAAAATAAATAAATAAATGAACATAATTTCTTTATTCTACGTGGTTTACTGCGACTAGACTAAGGACCGATTTCACTAATTAAACTAATCGCGATTAATTCAGCTAAACTCAGTTTATGCAAATACAGCGTTCTGATTGGTTGAGACCGCTAAGAAACTACTAATCAGAACGCTGTATTTGCATAAACTGAGTTTAGTTGAACTAATCGCGAATGGTTTTATTGGTGAAATCGGGCCTAAGGTTAAGTTTAGCAGATTAGCTCATAGACAGTCAATCATTAGTTTATTACAAATAAATAATCATCAATTATGAACTAAAAATAAAATTATTGTTGCAATATTACGATTTTGTATGAAACTATGTTTTTTTTCCATGTTTTAGTTATTTTGGTCACGTCCTGCAAGTCTACATGGGTCATTGTCCTAGCTGCATGAAATGCTGAATCTGAAATTACATTTATTGCGTAGTGTGCCTACATCTGCAAAGCTCCAATGATAAAACCTATCTTTTTATCAGATTTTTTTATTTAATTAGATAAAGCCTATCTTGATTTTATTTAATTAGATAAACCTTAACATATTAACATGACGACAGCTTATAAAGATTCTATGTACGTCTTTTGATTTACCAACAACACTATCAAAAGACCTACTCCAATAAAAAAATCAAAAGCGAAATAAAAGATCAATCGACAGCCAGCGAGACATATAGTTTTTAATTACCCCCACTTATTTTTCATTCCAAACGTTGATCTCAATGGGACTTCAAAATAGGAGTTGCACTATTTTTTCCCGAACGATTCCTTAATTCGCAAAGTTTTCTACGACCGCATTTTCGTATTCAACATGCGCAATGTAAACTGAGCTAACTCGAAGTCTGAACTAACTTTGACAATAATCAACCGTGGGGAAAATCACCCACAAGTCGATGGAAACTATGTAGACAACACGAATCGTCTTAATTCTGTGTAAACATGTGAGCTTTGAAGGGGCATTGTACTTCCACGGCGTATTAATACAGCTTTGGTTAATTGTTTGAGAGTTACATCATAGATTTACGTTGAAGCATTTCCCGTAATTTGTTAATCTAGTTCATAATAATATTGCAAGTGTTTAATTTGGGCATTATTTTTAAGGATTTTATTAACGATACGAATGCATAGAATGTTGCTGATCCTGCTTCATCAAAAATCTAGAGTCGACTAAATCAAAATGGTTGCTTATCTTATTATATCTTTGATATATTTCTTTTTGGGAAAATAACTGACATACTGTAATTGCCATGTTCATTGTTTTTAAACTATTCACCTACGGCTAAACATATTTGTAAATCTGTGAGTACGATCTAACAAATTAATTTACAATAATTATGTCAATGTTTTTAAACCTATGGTAATAGTGTTACTCTAGGAAAATCGTCATCAAATATAGTTATTTCATAATTAATGTAATCAATGTAAAATAATGTGAAACACAATACAAAGATAGTGAAATTTGAAAAGAGTAAGTACAGTAGAACTATTTTCTTAATGTCTCTCGGCCTTGGCTTGTTTCGTTTGTATTCGGCAATCATCGCATTGCCGAATACAAACGAATGTTAATTTCCATGTCTGTCAATTATTAGGTTTATCGTGTTAAAGGGGAACATTTACAAGTCCGTGATTAGACCTGTCATACTGTATGGATCAGAGTGTTGGGCTGTGAAAAAAGGGATGAAAAGAGATTGCATGTAGCAGAGATGGATGTGTCGAGAATGGATAAAGTGAGAAATGAGTATATTAGAGGAAGTTTGAAAGTGGTGCCAGTGACAGAAAAGTTGAAAGGAAACCGTGGAATGGTCTTGTGATGAGGGATGAAACGCATGTTACTAAAAGAGTTATGAATATAAATGTGGAAAGATCGACGGCCAAAGAAAAGATGGATGGACTGTGTGAGGAGTGATATGAAAGAAAAGAGAGTCAGTGATGGCGTGTGGGGGCCAGGACGGTATGGAAGAAGAAAACGTGTTGCGCCTACCCCAAGTAACATGGGACAAGGGCAGGCAGATGATGATGATCGTGTATAATAATTTGAATTCAGAACTAAGTACTTTATTGTTGTTTTGTTTTGATTTCCGTGTGAAATATATAGAGCTGTAAAAATAGCAGCTTTCCTCCCATTTTATATATGAATTACATTATGTTAAAAGAGTATTAATAATTCTATATAGTTGATTGCGAACGTCCGGTCTGAACCAAATGCAAAGGGCAACTGATAGAAATCCGACGACTGATGAAACACCAAGGTTTGCCGAGAGATATTAGGAAAATGTTTGTACTGTATGTATATGAGTTCCTTAAATTGTCTGCTCTTCTCCGTAATTATGAAACTAACTTTGCAAGTGGACGAATCGAATCAATATTATTAATGTTTAAATTGTACATTTTATCATCCAAGAGTACCTTACTCTTAAAATGTACAATTACTTATGGTTTAATTGATAAATAATTTGAGTTTACTAAGTTATGTTGCTCTCAAAATAGTGAAGGAAAACATCGTGAGGAAATGTCCAAAAATTGTGTGACGTACACCAACCCGCACTGCGCCCGCGTGGTGGATTACGGCCCATTCCCTCTCACAGAGAGGAGGCCTGTGTCCCAGTAGTGGGAACATTAATAGGCTGATGATGTGATGTGAAGTTATCGTGAAACAAACTTCCAGTTTATTATTGCTAGAAGACCCTAAAGGAATGACAACGTCATATTATCATTTTTACTCTTATATATTCTGAGGCTGATTATTTACAAAAGTATTATGCTTTTTTTAATCAATGAATGTTCTGGCTTAGGTATTTTTTTCGTAGTGTATATATTTGTTTCAAATCCGTAAAAGTGCCTACGACTGCATTGACCAAGCAGGCGATACACATTCGCGTGACCAAACCACCTACAAATCATCGCATGTCAGTAGCAAATAGTGTGTAAATAAATGTATTATTTTCTATGAACTTAAGTGACTTTGCTGAACTGAAATCGTATTTTAGATTGCCTTCCACAGTTCTGTAACAATCATGCATTAAATAAATTGCAATCAACAATTACCGGGCTCAGTTTGATTAAGTTTTAAGTTACACATTAACACGCTACGCACACTATGAATAGGTTTATTGGTTTGGCCATTATTTTTCATGATCTAGAGTATTAGGGGTTGATTTAATTAAGTATGCTTATAGTTATGGTTCAAATTTAGGCAAGAAAATTGTTTCAGTTATAATCTCCGGCATATAACTTGGCAAGATTTTGGCGTAGTGGGGGTAAGTATGCGCATATCGCGCGAACTGACCAACCACCATATAGAGCGAACAGAACGTGATCGCGACGCGATTGGTCAGTAGATCCTTGTGTCAACTGACCAACCAGTCGCGCGCTCGGCACGTTCCCCGCGCCCCGCTTTACTACCAAAGTGGCCTAAAAACGACTTCTGCGCATCTAACGACTCTTGCCAACTTACGTGCCGGGGATTATAAGATTAATTTATTAAAAATTACATTAGTTGCAGTAGTATAATTTGTAAAACAATGGTATAAAAAATGCAGTTGCAACATTACTGATTCAGTGATAGATACAACAAACGAGTTTACCTGCTAAGACAAGTCTTGATTCTATTTTATGAGCAGCAATCGGAAATATAATAAATTATGTTACACTGGTATTGCAAATGCATTTCTTTGAGTATGTAAGAAATTACTATTCATGTTAATTAATTATATTTTAGATTTTAGAATAAATATTATTGTTATTATGATAACGCCAACCATTCTGTTCCAACGTCCGTTGAACTCAAACGTTTCAATACAATGTACCGTGAGGAAATGGAAGGGCGCACGGTTAGCGCAGTGGTTGAGCGATTGACTGCTGCGCTGCGTGTCGCGGGTTCGATTCCCGCACGGAACAAATATTTGTATGACCTACAGATAGTTGTTCCGGCTCTGGGTGTTGTGTATGTAAGTTTATATGTTTGTAAACGCACCCACGATACAGGAAGAAATTCCTAGTGTGGGGCAATGTTTTTAAAAAAAAAAAAAAATGAAATGAGAGAAATGTGCTCAATGGCTCAATATCAATAAATCCTGGGTGTTTAATGCTCTAAAACGGCGATTGGTACTGCCACCCGTCATTAAGCGAGAATTATAGCGATGGGCCAGCATTCACCACGGTGACTTGCATTCTAATTAGTCTGGCTGCTCTACCATAGAGTAATTTATAACAAAACTTTTTGGTGGTTTTGGAAAATGTTGTCACGATAAAATTAAAAGAAAAAGAAAGAAAACACATTACAATTGAGTGTTCGGCAAGTCTATGCTAGTGAGATTTCGTTTTCCCAGATATATATGTTATGTTTTTGACATTTGATATACAAAATTATTTAACGTTAAACTAGATGACCCGGCAAACTTTGTTTTGCCATAAAAACACCAAACATTCATCTACCCTACCTACCCTACACTGCCTACCCTACCCTAACTACCCTACACTACCTACCCTGCACTACCTACCCTACCCTATCCTACCCTACCTACCCTACCCTACCCTACCTACTCTACCCTACCTACCCTACCTAACCTACCTAACCTACCTACCCTACCCTACTCTACCCTACCCTACCTACCCTACCCTACCCTACCCTACGCTACCCTACCTTCCCTACCCTGCCTACCCTATCTACCCTACCTACCCTACCTACCCTACCTACCCTACCTACCCAACCTACCCTACCTACCCTACCTACACTACCTACCCTACCCAACCTACCCTACCCTACCCTACCTACCCTACCCTACCTACCCTAAATTTTCTTAACTATAAACATCACGGAGCCCGAGACCTTTCCAACGAATGCAATGCAATGCAAAACCGTGGAAATCGGTTCGTGCGTTCTGGAGTTATAGCGTCAGGAAGGAAAACCCGACTTATTTTTATATAGTAGATGACGTGCGTCTATTGCTGACCTACTTTTTCTCTCAAAAACATCATCATCCCGAAATACTAAATACAAAAATAGAAGCAGTTACACCCATTTACGTCAGCAGCTAATTAAAAATTGATGCGTCAGTGGAACCTGCAAAGAGGTACCAACTAGGATCCGCCCCTAACTATTTAGATGGAGTTGTTTGCAACTACGTTGTCGCTAATTAGGCTGATCAGTGCCGTATTGATGTGCTCCAGCGGTTTTACGGCTGGCAACCCCGTTTATATAGAACTATTTGCACTTAGAATAGTTTACGATTTCAATTATGGAACCGTGCGTATCTTTTTATGTGGCCGGACGGGATTAGGCGTTGTAAGTGGGTTGTTTAATTTGCTGTTTGGTGTTAACTAGTTTTGTTTAATGGTGAAGATTTAAGGGTGAATATGTTTGAAAATAGCCCGAAGAATCACTGAATCGTAAATGGCAGTAGGCCGGGCACATTCAAAATCAAAATCATAATCAAATGTTTTTTATTTCACATAGGCCTTCATGGGTACTTATAAAACGTCGACAAAAGGTGCACGTTCGGGTTGGTCGTTTCCTATGGAGAAGAACCGGCAAGAAACTCCACGGTTACTATTTAAAAAAAAAATGGTTTGTTTTTACAATATTTCCATGTTACAGCATTAGTGCTTAGATATGGGGGGACAACGTAGACCCGACAATAAATAGTAAGAAAAAAAGAAAAAAAACGAGATAAAGAGTTAACAAATGTTAACAAGCTTCTAGAAATCTAGAAGGCCTACATTACTCGTAGAACAGATGCTCGATGGAACCGACAGGTTCTGGAGTGACGACTACGAACCTGATAACGGAATGCCTGCCGCTGGGTGGACTGATGACCTGTGGTTAAGGCTACTTTAATCCGCTGGATGTGAGACCCAAAGGACCTTTCGATATGGTGACACTTGGGACCTTTATTCATCAGTGGACGTCTTTCGGCTGAAATGATAATTATGTCATTTGAAATAAGTGCTATTTCATGTTAAAACATATATTCTAACATATATTCTTTGTATTATAGAAGATTTTATCTAACTGTCTAAAAATTTGACAATTCTCACGCATTTGTTATTGAAAACGAAAAATTATAATTTAACAGATTTATCTCACTAGCTATTTACAATATCATGCTTAATTATATTGGTGACTAGCTGTTGCCCGCGGCTTAGCTCCCGTGGACCACCCCACAGGACCCGTTTTCGGGATTAAAAAAAGCTTATGTCACTCAGGAATAATGTAGCATTCTATTGGTGAAGGAATTGTTTAAACCGATCCTGTAGTTTCGGAGCCTATTCGGTACAAACAAACAAAAAAATCTTTCCTCTTTATAATATTATTATATAGTAATTATTAGTATTAGTATAGATAGTATAGATATATAGTAATAGATTACTAGCTTGCTCGCGACTACGTCCGCGTGGTTATGAAGATATAAAGTTTAATGATGTTTTACTCAAACTATTTTTATATTTCAGTCAACAGAAAATGCCTATCACACTAAGCATCATTTTTTAAGGCACCAAAGAGAAAAAATATATAGAATATCACAAAATTCTTTCTTAGCTTATCTCCTACTCATAAACTCTAGACATGCTAAATTTCAGGACGGTAGTACTAAAAAAATCCGGAGTTTCATACAAAATTGCAAAAACACCTGGGAAAATACACCTGACTGCAACAAGAGGACGAAGGGAAATACTTACCCACTCAGAATCAAGCATCTCATTATGGAGAAAAGAAAACAGAGGAAAACGTGGCATCAATCTAGGTGCCCTGAAGACAAACGAAAATTGAATAATCTAACTAAAAAGGTAGGAAGACTAATCCAAGACTTTAAAGACGAGTCAACCAAAACCTATCTTCAGAGTCTAAATAACGATCAAAGGACAGACTACTCTCTTTGGAAGGCTACTAAGTACTTAAAAAGGCCGATTACCCAAATCCCACCTATCAAATGTGAAAACGGGCAATGGGCAGTAACTAACGAGCAAAAAGCGAAGAGGTTTGCAGAACACCTAGAAAATATCTTCCAACCGAACGACGGGGAAATCATTGAAGATCACACATTGCTTAATATGGTGACATCGGAAAATGAAGTTACCATAAACACACCGAGAGAAGTCGCGCGAGAAATAAAATACAACATAAGCACACGAAAATCACCAGGGTACGATTTAATAACAGGAGAAGTACTTCATAACCTACCGAGAAAGGGTCTGGTTAAATTAACGACCCTTATCAATGCCGCACTAAGGCTTAAATATGTACCAGACTTATGGAAGGTGGCTGAAGTAATAATGATAGCTAAGCCAGGGAAACCGGCTCACGAATCATCATCATATAGGCCTATTTCCTTGCTACCAATAATGTCCAAGCTATTTGAAAAACTGTTACTCAGACGACTTAAACCTATAATAGATAGCAAGAACATAATACCAGAGCACCAATTTGGTTTTCGAGAAAAACACTCTACTATTGATCAAGTGCATAGGATCACAAATGTAATAGAAAATGCCCTTGAAGACAAGAAAGTATGTTCTACTATATTCCTAGACGTGGCGCAAGCGTTTGACAAAGTATGGCTTGAAGGCCTTATACATAAATTGAAGAGCCTGTTACCGAAGCAATTTGCTGACATATTAGAGTCATATGTTCTAAACAGAGTCTTTAGAATAAGACAAGAAGATGCCTACTCCGAATTGAAACAAATAAAAGCTGGCGTACCGCAAGGAAGTGTGTTAGGTCCGGTCCTGTACCTACTATACACTTGTGATATTCCTGAATTTGAGCAAAACACGATTGGGACCTTTGCTGATGATACAGCCATAATGGCTGTAGGAAATAGCCACGCAGAAGCAGTACAAAAGGTTCAAATGGCTGTTAATCAAGTTTATGACTGGACCAAAAAATGGAGGATTAAACTAAATGAATCCAAATCTGTTCACATAGATTTTACCAACAAAAAACATCAATATTCTCCAGTTTACATTAATAATAAACAAGTGCCATACGAGAATACAGCCAAATATCTCGGCATGACCCTTGACGCAAAGTTACGCTGGAAAGCCCACGTCAAGAAGAAAAAAGAAGAACTCGACTTCCGATATAAAAGAATGTATTGGCTGCTTGGAAGAAACTCCATGCTGTCCGTGCAAAACAAATTATTGCTATATAAACAAGTCCTGATGCCAGTTTGGACTTATGGTATTCAGCTATGGGGCTGCACCAAACAGAGCAATATATCAACTATACAACGAGTCCAGAACAAAGTGCTAAGGGCAATTGTAAATGCACCTTGGTACATACGAAATGATGACCTCCATCGGGACCTAAAAGTTGAGTTCATCGAAAAAGTGATCCAGAAATTTGCAGAAGCTCACGAAAAGAGACTTCATCAGCATGTGAACGTCGAGGCAATCCAGCTTCTCGACCAAACAAACATAGTGAGAAGACTAAAAAGAACAAAACCGTTCGAGTTAGTGTTTAGTGTTAGTGAATAGTGTAACGTACAAATGTGCTACCAAACAAACACAAGAACGAAGTGTATTCGCCTTAATAGAGACAATAAGAAAAGTGCTATTGGACACATTCTTAGTAAAGACAATGTAATAGTTTAAGTTATAATTAAATTACTTATTAGTCTATTTATAAGGCTAGATTGTAATATGATTAGGGTCCATCCTATTGATGAACCCTAAAAAAGGGAAAAAAAAAAAAAAAAAAAAAAATACAAACTTGCAAGAGTGCTTAGACCTCTTTAATCTAGCCCTGACATAAAATCCGGTCTTAGCGAATGTCTACTTACTGTTAAATACCTCCCTGCCAAATTTAAAGTATGTAGCACAAACAATTAAGGAGTTTCGTATAAACTTGCGAGAGCCCCTAGATCTCCTTTATCCAGCCCTGTCGCAAAATCAGTTCTTAGCTAACGTCTATTAACTATAAACTACCTTCTTGCCAAATTTCAAGTGTGTAGCTCAAAAAAGGAAGGACTTTCATATAAAGTTGCGAGAGCCCTCAGACCCCCTAAATCCGGCTCTGTCGCAATATCCGTTCTTAGCGGACGTTTACCTCCATGCCAAATTTCAAGATTATAGCTCAAAAAAGGAAGGACTTTCATACAAACTTGCGAGAGCCCTTAGATGCCAAATTTCATGATTGTAGTTCAAAAAATGAAGCAATTTCATATAAACTTGTGAGAGCCCTTAGACCCCCGAAGTCCGTCCCTGACGCAAAATCCGTTCTTAGCGGACTAACTATAAACTACATCCCTGGCAAATTTTAAGTTAGTAGCTCAAAAAATGAAGGACTTTCATATAAACTTGCGAGAGACCTTAGACCCCCTAAAGCCGGCCCTGTCGCAAAATCCGTTCTGAGCGTTGTCTACTAACTTTAAACTACCTCCCTGCCATATTTTAAATTAGTAGCACAAAAAGTTAAGGACTTTCATTAAACTTGCGAGAGCCCTTAGACCCCCGAAGTCCGTCCCTGACGCAAAATCCGTTCTTAGCGGACTAACTATAAACTACATCCCTGGCAAATTTTAAGTTAGTAGCTCAAAAAATGAAGGACTTTCATATAAACTTGCGAGAGACCTTAGACCCCCTAAAGCCGGCCCTGTCGCAAAATCCGTTCTGAGCGTTGTCTACTAACTTTAAACTACCTCCCTGCCATATTTTAAATTAGTAGCACAAAAAGTTAAGGACTTTCATTAAACTTGCGAGGGCCCTTAGACCCCCTAAATCCGGCCCTGTCGCAAAATCCGTTCTGAGCATCGTCTACTAACTATAAACTACATCCCTATCAAATTTTAAGATTGTAGCTCAAAAAATGAAGGACTTTCATATAAACTTGCGAGAGCCCTTAGACTCCCTAAATCCTGCCCTGTCGCAGAATCCGTTCTTAGCGGACGTATACTAACTATAAACTATAAAGTAGCTCAAAAAATGAAGGACTTTCATACTAACTTGCGAGAGCCCTTAGACCCCCTAAATCCAGCCCTGTCGTAAAATTCTTAATGGAGACCTAATTCTTAGTGGACGTCTACTAACTATAAACTATCTCCCTGCCAAATTTCATCTTTATACGTCAAGCAGTTTTCGATATTTCGTGATAGGTGAATGAGTGACCTTTCGCTTTTATATATATAGATAGTATAGATATACATTCAACAAAGAGCGATACAAAGATAAAATAATGGAAAAATAATTCATAACAATTTACTTAGTTTTATTATATCCAGTTATTTGCTCTTTAGGCAAATAATTTACGGCTAACATCAGTAAAAACTTATTTCACCAATTATGTAACTTGAATTGCGCAAGTCATAAATCGTTACAAGAATAAAGTGTTGAATTATGTTTAACATAAACATACTTACAAAAACACAAAATGATATTAATTTATTTTACAGTCACGCACGGCAATAGGGTAGCATATTATTCGTAGATCGGATTGCCGATGAGGCCGAAAGATTCTAGACCCGGCGACCGTGTACCAAAAGACCGCTTTTCACAAGACAGACCGATGACCTGGTGAAGGCCGTTTGCTATTCCAGACTTAATTCATTTCTGTGCCAAATTTCATCCAAATCCGTTCAGTCGTTCTGGCATGATTGAGTAACAAACATACATCCATCCATCCAAACTTTCGCATTTATAATATAAGTAAGATTAGTAGGATAGTGATTTGATGGAAGATAGAGATTTAACGTAATCGTAACAATTAACAGAAAGGAACATTTCTATATACCCTGTCAAATATGTAGTGAAAACACACAAATAATATCCAAGACTGCAATAACAATTAAGCAAGTTGCTGCAGTTCGTGGTGATTTGGGCCCAGCGCACTGGAAAATGTGCGCCACAATTATTACCACCATTGTTCCCGAGTTGTTACGTTTGTCACATTTGAGGTAGAACAGTAATATAACAGTGGCCTTAATGCGTGTTTAGACTTAAATAAGTTGCCTTGAGTTGATTTGAGTAAGTTGACTTTTATTAATTTATCTTACTTCTTACTAATATTTTATATGTGAAAGTTTGAATGGATGGATATGTGTATGTTTGTGACTCAATCACGCCATAACGGCTGAACGGATTTGGATGGAATTTGGCACAGAGATAGATTATAGTCTGGAATAGCACAAAGGTTTATTATTCTTTTTATCCCGGTATAATATTCTCTTGGTATGATTACACTTTTCACGCGAGCGTAGCCACTGGCAGAGCTAGTTTTGAATAAAGGTTTTGCATTATTGTTGCCAGCCTTATTCAGTTTTAGTACAAATTGTAGTTTACGTAAAACGCGATCAAGTACGTTTGAGCCCGCATCTGTGCTTTATATTTTCGTTTTAGATAAAACAGTATTCGAGCTGTACATAGATTATGTTTTTACGGAAACAAAATTGGCACTATTGTAAGTGCTATTTACAAAAACCTCATCGTGTTAACTTCGGTAAAGTTAACTAGCTTGAAGAGGAATGACAAATCTCTTCAACCTCATTTTACCTTAGTTTTCAGTGAAGTTGTGACAGATTAGACCGCTCGACCGGCTGAAAACCGTGTGTTAAAAAAGTAGAACTGATAGTATTTGGTGAGCGAGAGTGAGATTGCGAGAAAAAGAAAGGGGATACAGGATATCTACGTGTATAGCCATTCATTCCGAGGCCATAAACACATTTTAAAGAGATCTCTTTCTCATAAACATAACAGCATCACAAAGCAAAGTTAGGCCTTATTACAGAGACATGTAATCATGTTACAATGACCAAATAAAACATTATCCTAATGTATCATGGTTGATTACATAACTCGTAATATCCTACATGGAAACAGAATTGGTGACATCAATCAAACTGACGTCATTATTACCCATAAGTATAATTTTAATCTACGATAATGCTAGTCATTTCACGTGACCTTGAGTTTATGACCTACGCAGTAAAATTAGGTACTTGTATAAAAGGCGAATTCATGATTTATGACATATTTATATTTACGTTGTGGTGTACAATACAACTACTTATTAGGGACTAGCGGCTTCATCCGCGTGAATGTTGGAATATACCCCTTGGATTAAAAAGTATCCTATGTTCGAATCCAGGACATGGTCTACCCGTGTGCCAAGTTTAATCCAAATCCGTTTAGCCAACAAGACGTGAAAAGGTAACAGACCAACAGACAGAAATAGTATGGGTTATAATTTTGTCTTTGCCCATGAAGCCTTTCTGAAAACTATTAAAAAAAAACTTTTTAACAAAAAAACAAACCGACTTAAAAAAAAACACTGCAAAACGAAAAATAACTTTCTTTTCCGAAGTCGGTGTCTTTGGTACCTATTGTTTTCCGTGTTTCGACACCGACTTCGGAAAAGAAAGTTATTTTTCGTTTTGCAGTGTTTTTTTTGAAGTCGGTTTGTTTTTTTGTTAAAAAGTTATTTATTTTGATAGGTACTTCCAATTGCCATAAAATTAATTTATAGCTAAAGTACATCTCATGACGATTCCAATAAGCCCATACACGACTAGGATACATTGTTTTATTTCGGAGTACCAGTGTCTACCTGCCAGCTTCATCATCAGATCAGTTAAATGGTACCATTTTCATCAGCACTATGTATTTATAAGTATTTGCTTCATGATAGTCGATTCGAGATATCTTATGACCCATGACATACTTAGCATTAAGGAATTCTATTGGCCATCTGTGGTCTTCTTCACCAGTTCCACTTCACCAAATGTTACTTTCTGAGTGCAAATGATTGCATTGTTAATAAAAATACCAAAATCGCTATATGTATGCCTACAATATTTGAGGAGTTCCCTCGATTTCTCCAAGATACCATCATCAGTTCCTGACCTGATGACTATGGGACCAACTGGAAAGTATACCCTTTCAATCAAAAGAAGAATTTTCCAAATCGGTCCAGGCGTCTTACAGTAATCGGGGAACATACATAAAAAAAAAACATAAAAGATTCCGACGAATTGAGAACCTCCTCCTTTTTTTGAAGTCGGTTAAAAACAAATCATTACATCATTAAAACAAGAATTCCTCTTGTAGAAATATATTACATAGGTACAAAGGGGGTATCATTAACGCAACACGAATTCCATTACCGAACACTAAATTTATAATGTTTCTACGTTGTATTTAATACTGAACCAGGCGTAAATAATTGACTACAGATTAAATATGTATAATTGGTATTGACTACTGTCGTGCCTGCTTATTGGTCGTGTTTGAGCGAGGGTGATGGCGTTATGCACATGAGTGCGTCTCTTTCATTCGGGGTACATTCGGGAGCTCACTGGGACATAAGACAGGCAGACAATGAGCAATTGTAAGCGGAAGCATTTACTGAACCACGACTGAGGGTGTCTGTTCCGTCAAATTCTATATAGAATTTATGAATTGTGTGACAGTAATTATGCAGGAGTACTCTGTTTTAATTACCTGTTCCGTGTTTAGAGATGGGCTTACAAGCGGGTTTAAACCTGAATGACTATTGGGTTTATCTTTTGCCAATCTGTATCCATATTGGCATTTCTTGTGAGACAGAGTCAAGGTTGTGAGTGCAAGCAGTGGTGGCCATTTTTTTTTTATGTTTGGCATATCGTCCAATGACTTCTTCCGCTCTGGATGAAGCGGCAAGGCATGCCAGACTTTTACTGACTAAAACCCAACCGTGTTCCTTCAGTTGCTTGTGACGGGGCCCCGGTAACTCTTTTTTAAATTTATCCGCGAGTGGTTGAAGCCCCGATTTACGAGTTGAAGGTCGTGGGTTCAAACCCAGGTGGACGATTAAATTTTTGTAGGTGATCTATTTATCGCAAGCTATTATTATGAAATTATATTTTATGAAATGGCGGCAATAATTGCGATTAAGGAAGTTTATTTTGGATGTATTCCAAATTCCCCTTTACAAAATGATAATAGCAACCTCTAACGATTGCGTTGGGGAATACTTCCTTTATCGCAATTATTGCCGCCATTTCATAAAATATCATTTCATAATAAAAACTTATGTTAAATAGTCCACTTTAACAAAATCTTTAACTCCTTGTGATTGCAATTTCATAAAATATCATTTCATAATAAAAACTTATGTTAAATAGTCCACTTTAACAAAATCTTTAACTCCTTGTGATTGTAATTTTATCGTCGAAACAAAAATCTGCCGAAATGAAAATCTGTCCAAACGGAAACAACTCATACAAATCTACACTGGGCCCGCATGGTGGATTATTACCACGCCCTCTCACAGGGAGGAGGCTTTGTCCCAGCAGTACAAAAACATTATAGAGAACATTATAGACCGATAATGCTACTATATATATATACCGATAATATACCGATAATGCTACCATATACTATATATATATACTATATACTGCTATACAAGGTGCCGAGTGTATCTGCAAAACAAGTTAACTGGAAATTTTCAGAAGAAGGTAAAACGGGCTATACTGGTAGAAACTATCATACTCGTGATGTAACAAAAACAACGGTTTTGGTTGGACTACTTTTGAGGTTTTACGTTTAGTCTGCTCGTGATCTCAGCAAATTTATTTGCCTTTCTTTATCAAGTGGAATAATATCTACTGGTATTAGGTACCTACCAAGTTTGATGAAGCAAAAAAAAACCATGAAGTGTAGTTTAGATCACATTAGAATGTGATTCATCATCATCATCAGCCTATTAATGTTCCCACTGCTGGGACACAGGCCTCCTCTCTGTTAGAGGGAAATGGCCGTAATCCACCACGCGGGACCAGTGCGGGTTGATGGATGTCACATGTCTTCGAATTTAAGGTTCTAAGAAATGCCGGTTGCCTCACGATGTTTTCCTTCAACGTTTTGAGAGCAGTGGTGAAGAAATTATTTACACAAAGTAAAGCGCCTGCCTGGGTTCGAACCCACGACCCACAACTTGTAAGTCGCGGCCGATACCACTGGGCCACCGCTGCTCAAAGAAAGTGATTGCATAGCCTGAATTATGAATTTCAGTAGCGTCATGATTTAAATTTTACCAGTTCAAATAAACTTGTAGTTATGTGCAAAAATATCAATAGGATTTAAATGTATCATAGCGTGCAATATAACGCAAAATAAATGCAATATAGTTCGTCCTATGTTTTTTATGGACTCAACTTTATGTATTTTCAATACTATATTGGATATACCTAAAAATAAAATATCAGACGTCAACATTTCACGGTTAATATCAGAGTTGAACCGGTATAACCCTAAAACCATCGGGCGTCGACGAGGTCCATAACCATAAAATAAAATACTTGGAACTTTTGTTATAAAAAATGTTCCACTCCCAGCTCATATAGGTACTTTATGTTCTATTCGTAACGAGCTTTACTCTGATAGTTTTGTAAAAACTTAAAGTACGTAGCTTAAGCATAAGCGCACTCATTTCAGGAAATGTTTGCAGCAAAAGAACCAAGAGGTAGAAAGAAGTAATTTTTTACTTGAAATGAACCGCTTCCCCTGGATTTAAGATAATGGAAATTCGTATGGATATCGATAAAGTTCGCTCTCTGAAGGCAGTCCGATTAAAAGTAAGACCGTTCTCATGAAATTATAATTTAATTTTTCCCGACGATATTCATTCTCTTTTGAATCCAATTGTGAATGCATGATGCATGTTGATTCAGCGAGACATTTATATTTATGGTTACAATTATACGTTTTCAGTTCTCATGTTTCTTTATTCGCCGGAAAATTCAATTTGTGGCTGAAAGGTTATTTTTGTTTCGCTGTTAACTTGTTGCGAGTATGATTTATTAAGACTTTGTAATATTTTGTTTGTTGGCCAATATTTTACAGTAGGTGGCGTTGTAGATAGGTACTTAATTAATTTAGATAAGAGGGCTTAATTGAATGCTCTTATAATTGAGAATAAATTATTAAATGCGTTTGATTATATTCTGTTAATATGCTTAACCTTCTTTTAAGTAAATCGTTATTTGTCCAGTTGGTTGGCCCGGTGGCTGAGCCTCATTAAGACGCCATGGCGACGTGGCCTGGCTACTTCTGGCATCCGAAGGTCACCAAGTCGAAGTGGCCATGGCGTCTCGACAGTCAGTTTTTTTTTTCTTCTTTAAAAACACGTAGCCCCACACAAGGAATTTCTTCCTGTATCGTGGGTGCGTTTACAAACATATAAACTCACATACACAAACACCCAGAGCCGGAACAACTATCTATTGGTTGTACAAATATTTGTCCCATGCGGGCATTGAACCCGCGACACGCAGCGCAGCAGTCAATCGCTCAACCACTGCGCCAACCGTGCGCCCTGTTAGACTGCGCTTGAGACTGTGGATTTAAAGACTGATCCAGTTGAAATTTAGTGTACTCGGGAAATAACATACGCGTAATGTAAATAAATGAATAAAATCTCTCTACTCTAACTACCTCTAAATACCAGGTGAAATTCACGCGGAAGGCGTCGTCGCGGGAAAGTGTTAGTTACATTATTACCATAACCCAACCTATATAAGTGTAGACCCACAATGACTAAGTTTCAGCGAGCCAATTTTCATCAAAACTTCAGGATCGCTCAAATTTAGATCGACTTCACAAAGTTCTAACTTAAATGGAAATTAGATTCCTTTTAAATGTAATGAGGTAAAAATCAGCTGAAATAACCATGCTTATATGCACAGTTTCCTATTTAAATTTAAAAAAGACTGAATAGAATTTCAATATTAGAAGTTTTTATAGGTAACCTTGGACTCAAGGCAAAAATATTCGTTTAGCGATAAAGATTGAAAAAAGTCCAAAATGTATAGGATTGATTCCAAATATTTTGGACTTTTGAGCCTGCTAACTCAGCAGATCAACTTACTTTTTAAGTGGTTACTTGAAAATACATACCGAAAATGAGAGAGAATGAAAATGAGTATTTTATAAAAATATTTTACAAAAATAGTCATTTTCATTCTCTCTAAAAAACCCGACTTTTTTGGGACTTTAGGCAGTCAACACTTTACATTTATTCTGTATGAAGGGTAGTTTATATGCACCAGATGTGACATATATTACAAAAAAATAAAAATACATAATAAAAATAATAAAAAAAAACTTATAAAAACAGGGCAAATATGCGTCACATCCGCGCAAAACGGTCAACGCTCAGCAGATAGAGTAGAAAAAGGATATAACAGAAAACATTGACACAACACAAAGTAATAGAGAAGAATAGTAAAAAAAGGTACAAACAAGTTTCAAGAAAATGCTGGGACTCGCGTGCGAGACAGAGTCACATCGCTGGTTTCCAGTTTGTAAATCGCTGTCCCTAGCAGAATGTTACTTGTCTAAAGTTTGTAATGTTCACACTAAGGAAAAACTAATGACTGATATTTAACTTGAAATTAAAAAGTGCCATAATCGTTACAAGTGCTTAATGTTCGCGTAATGCCTTTCGCTAACTTGTAATCAGTCGCATTAGTCAGGCTTTAGACATGCTGACATGGGTAGTTTTTAGGTAATTCTTAGTAGGTTATCTGTGACAGTGAGTGTGATGTGGTGAGTTATTTGTCCTTAAATATGTTGTGATATCGATTCTCTTCTATTAATCTTCTTTTTCGTCGGCACATTATTGGCAGAGTGGTCGTGGTCATGTCGCAGTGAGACAACGGGTCGCCATGATTCGCCTCTCGATGCGACGCCATCCCTCTTTGTCGGCTGTGACTCTTGTGCACTCATGCAGTGGACCGCCTACTGCAGGCTTGAGATTGTCGGTCCATTGCATGGGTGACCTGCCGTGCATTCGCGTTCCTGCCACTTCCCTGTGGACCACAAGCTTCTAGAACTATTTCTACTTAATGTGACCATTAGCCTTATTTATAAAAACTTGTTATTTATAGAATTAGCAAAAGTTTTGGCGTAACTCAAGCGTATGTAGCTGCACTTCAGTTCGATCTAACAAATTTATTTATTTATTTATTTCAATAAGGCATGCCAACAACCTATTCGCAATTACATTTTATAGAAAGAAATTTAGTAGATATTCCTGTGCAAACAGGTCAGTTATAGGAATGCACAGCACTCACAGATTAGGACTATGAAATAGTTATTTTACAAAAACAACAATATAAATAAGATACAATATTAAAATTAGAATTAGATCACAATTGAATTATTATAAACTAAAATTTTATCAAGATTGAAATAAAATTAAATTACAAATAAATATAAAAATCATTTGAAAAAAAATACTATTATGTCACAAAAAATATAAAAAATATAACGATAATGATCACAATGCAAATAATTATTTTATGGCAATTAATAATTTAAAATTAAGTTAAAATATATGTACGGGGTGGACGTGATCGCTGGCGGAGGATAGGGCTTCTGGAGGTTGTAAGGCTCCAGCACCAGCGCGTTGACACCCTTGCACCTATAGTTCAGTTGTCATCAAGAATTCTCGCCTCTGTGAGCTGCTTGAGGTCTGCCAGATGTTCACGGGTGAAGATATGATGTCCAGGAAATAAAAGACTTTATTCTTCTTAGTGTTTTGCGATGTTTTCACAGGGTCTTCGTGACATAAAGTTGCGTGGATTCTTCTAATACAAATTTGGCTACCGAATTGCTCGATGCGCATGCGCACTATCGTACTACCAAACTTTACCGTCACGAGGACCCTGATTTTTTAGTCGCACAAGTTTTTTATTTACATAATTTTTTATTATGAACTTATGCTATAAATCAGCAGAACCTCCCTTCCCGATGTCATGACCATGGCATGACCTATATGGTTGGAAGCGCCTTGAAATGGCCCATCCAACGGTCCTTGGTCCAGGTCCCTGACTATCTCCTCCGAGGAGTTCTGCCAGGAAGAATGAGTGATGAAGGGAAATTCTGCTGGTTTTTCGAACTTATGGCTATTACATGCTAAAGTATACATTTTTCCACTACTTTCATCGCGAGGGTTCGAAAGCCCTTTCCCTAAGCTATAGGAATCCAGTGTTTCTATAGCTATATCTATAACCTTCAGGCGTGTAGGTGCCTGGAAGTGTGCGTGAGTAGTGAAAGATGTTATTTTCTAACATAATGTTAGTTTGTACTCAAGGTATTCGTGGAATCCACGACCACCAGGCATTAATCGATGGCCATCATGACAGGCCACCCTATGGTGCCACTCTGGTGGGCGTGGGTTCAACCCTCGAGTCAGTATTCACCCTGAAGTGTCCGAAAATGAGAATGTCCCGGGGCCGGGCAATATATTTCGGTGGTTATCTCCCTGGTCACCAGAGCTGGGCTCCTTACAAAAGTGTGATCAGGGAGGCCATGAAACAAGGAATCGAATGGTGTGTGTAACTAGGGTATACCACCAGCCCTTCTGGTGGTTTTGGTGCCGGGAAGCGGCCAAAAAGGGAAATATTTGCCCGACCCAGGGAAACAAACAGGTTTTATGATATGCCCGAAGGTCAGAGGACCTGGGGCCTATGGGAGAATCCGAGCGCCTGCCTGCCAGTCCCCGATGGTATTGCTTCAGTAAGCAAATCTATATTCCTTCAGGCTCAGAAGGTACCTGAAGGCGGGCGGGCCGCCGACAAGCGCTCGAAAACCCTTGTGTTCTATGTATACAGACACATTATCTCAAGCAAGTGGCCTTTATGTACTAGAACTATGTGAGTACTATCTGTTTACATGTCCTAGGCAGATATCTAGGTTACCTAGAAGTGCTGAATCACTTATAACGAGATCATCTTACCACTTACTTGAGCGAAATGTGTATGTATCTAGTGTTTTCAGGGTGATACTCTATAGTCCCTGGCTATGTACTGTTGTTAGGTATCATTTTTCAGTCATAGCCTTAGGGCATCCAAGTTAGAACACCTAGATTGTGTTTCCTAACAGTGTAGTGTATGTAAAGGTAAATAACACACATTGGTGCGTGAATATGTCGCACCCGGCGCTACTTGCGCTCCCGCTTTTTAGGGGACCCCTAATCGAAAAGAATTAAATTCTTTATTTACCTATGCTATTACATACATTGCTTACTTAAATAACTTAAGTATTTTAACGGTATATAGGCAAGCATATAGACTATAAGCTATGTGTCGCTTCGTCGCGAACATCTCTCCCGCCGTGCAGTGCAGTGACGACACGTAGCGACGTCGGCGCGGCGCTGCATCACGCCGGTGAGCGACGACCGTCGGCAGCGCTCGTAGCCACGACGCTCTGCGACACGTCGCTCAGCTCTCGCCGCTGGAACTCTGCTACGCTCATTTAGGTAGCGGTATGAGCTTCTTCACCGGACGCTTTAGAGTGCCGCCAGTGGTGCGCACCTCAGCGGTCCGGACTTCACCATCAGGGCCAGGGTAGATGGCCTCGATGCGGCCTCGCGGCCACGTGTTGCGAGGCAGTTGGCCGTCGGCTATGAGGACGGGGTCGCCCACCTGCAGGCCAGGCCCGCTGCTGTGGGGCTCCCGCCGGTTTTGGAGCTCCGGCAGGTACTCTCGCACCCAGCGGCGCCAGAACATGTCGGCCAGGATTTGTGACCTGCGCCACATCTTCTTGTGATCGACGTCTTGCTCGGTGAACACGCCGGGGGTTGGGAGTCTAGCCGAGCCACCAAGTAGGAAGTGGTTCGGCGTGATGGACTCGTCGTCTTCACCGTCGACTGATACATGAGTCAACGGTCGGCTATTTACTGTGTACTCTGCCTCACAAATCAGTGTGGACAACACCTCTTCGTGTGGGTGTTTTTCTGTAAGTACAGTATAAAGTGCGGTGCAGCGAACGAGGCGCTCCCACGCGCCTCCCATGAAGGGCGCTGATGGGGTGATGAAGCGCCATGTGATGCCTCGGCGACTGGCCTCCTCTCGGAAGGCCTCTCGGAGCTCTCGGTCGGCACCATGCATGTTGGTACCGTTGTCAGAGTGGATCTCTGTAGGACATCCTCTGCGGGCGGCGAATCGGCGCAGCGCTAGTATAGCGGAGTCTGCGCTGAGGCTGGCGGCGATCTCGAGGTGGACAGCTCTAGTTGTGAGGCACGTGAATAGAGCTATGTATCTCTTCTGATGCTGACGACCGACGGTGACGGATAGCGGGCCGAAATAGTCCAACCCGGTGTATGTGAACGGCCTCTGATGATGAGCGAGGCGCGTCCTTGGGTGGTCGCCGGTCGCAGGCACGGGTGCTTGTGCCTTACGAATACGACACTGAAGACATCTTGATAGTACCTTCTTGGTCGTTGGTCGCATCCTTACGACCCAATAATGCTGCCGCACCTCATTGATAGTGAGCTCCGTCCCGCTGTGTAATAGGCTGCGATGTGTCCAGTCTATGTAGAGCTGTGTTATGTGATGGTCGCCATGTAATATAGGTGGGCGCCTCACATCTTCTGTAATCTCGTCAGTGGCGGCTATTCGACTTCTAATACGTAGTAGGCCATCTACTACTTCTGTTTGTAGCGAATGTAGCGGGCTATTTTTCTCCAATACCTTTTGTTCGTGCAATCTAGCTATCTCTTGAGCGAACGATTGCTGCTGTGCGACTTGTACGAGTATTTTCTCAGCCTTTTGAAGAAAATTCGCTTCTATAGTCTGTTTCCGGGCTTCTGGCTCTCTATGTAGAGTTGGTTTAGCTGCTGCAGTCGCTGTCTTCTTTTTCTTTCGCCAGTCCGGGTCGTCTTCAAGTTTCTTTGTTCTCTTATAGAACGTTTTCTCTGTTTTTTGTTTACAGAGATATATGAAACGTAGGACGCTTGCAGTCGCACGTAATAGCCGCTCCCATCTCGAAAAGTTTGCGGGATTAGGTATAGCTTCAGTGAGCTTTACATTTGTTTCAGCTTTTTCTATGAAAGCTTTCTCTATGACAGTGAGAGTTCTTTCTTCTCCTGTCTCTTCAGCGATTAGAGGCTTCTCTGATGGCCATGAAGAAGGGTCTTCATACAGGAATCTGGGGCCACAGTACCACTCGTGCTGTTAGTCGAACTTCTGTGGGACGTCACGAGTAGCGATGTCGGCGATGTTCAATTTTGTAGGAATCCATCGCCAATCCTCTACTTTGCTGCTCTCTTCTATGGCAGCTATTCGATGAGCTACGAAAGCTTTATATGTTCGTGCTCCTTTTCTTATCCATGTCAGTACAGTTTTGCTGTCTGACCAATATGTGACCGACGACGGTTTGCAGTCGTGCTCACGTATAACAGCTGTAGCTACGCGGGTTCCCATCACCGCTGCTTGCAGCTCGAGGCGAGGTATCGATTGTAGCTTCAATGGGGCTACTCTCGCTTTAGCCATGACTAGGCTGACACGCTGTGTGCCTTCTGCTGTGGTGGCTCGCCAATACACAGCTGCTGCGTACGCCATCTCGCTTGCATCGGTAAATACATGTATTTGTATTTCTGTGGCATCGCTATAACCAGGGTAACATCTTGGTATGCTGATCGCCTTGAGCTGTCGCAGGTGCTGTGTCCAGTTCTTCCACTGGACTGCCAGATCTTCATCTAGTATCTGGTCCCAGTCGACCCCTCGCCTCCAAGCTTCTTGAAGTATTTGTTTAGCTCGAATCGTTATAGGTGAGGCGAGTCCGAGCGGGTCATATAATGACATGACGATCTTGAGCGCCTCTCTTTTTGTCGGGGCCTCTTTTTCAAGGATTCCCTGCGGCAGTCTTGCAAGCGTTAGGTTGAAACCTAGCGTGTCCTCACTAGGTCTCCAAATCAGGCCGAGAATCTTCTCTGTGCCTGCTGTGTCTCCGATGTTCACAACCTCTGTATAGGTTTGCGACGGATCTATATTCTCTATTAGTTGCGAACTGTTTGATACCCATTTCCTCAGGTCAAACTTCGCCTGTTGGTGTATTTTCTTCACCATAGTCGCGACTTCTGTCGCCTCTTCGACTGTTCTATAGCTGTCCAGATAATCGTCCATATAATGGTTCTGTACTATTGCATTCACTGCTACTGGATGCTTCTCTATGTGCCTTTTTGCGTTCCAATTCTTCGCAAAAATGGCGGTGCACGGTGAGCTGGCCGCGCCGAATATGATGGACGTCATACGGTACTCTTCTGGGGCTCCTTCCCTTCTATTGCCTCTCCATAGGTAGCGGAGTGAGTCTCTATCTTGACTCCGTACCTTGACTTGCATAAACATCTCAGCTATATCTCCCGAGATGGCTATGTTGTGTCTACGAAATCTCATCATGACGCCGGGCAGCGACTGCAGCAGATCCGGTCCAGTGAGCAGGAAGTCGTTGAGGGACTTTCCTCTCGATTTTGCAGCGGCATCATGAACTATACGAAGTTTCTCTGGCTTCATTGGGTTGAAGACATCGAAATGAGGCAGGTACCAGGTTCTTCCTGGAGTACTCGACTTGGGAGCCTTCTCAGCATATCCCTTCTCTATAAGGGAGTCCATCTGTTGTGTGTATTTCACACGAAGAGCGGGATTTTTATCCAGCTTCTTCTCGATAGAGACTAGCCTTTTGAGGGCTGTCTCATAACTATCGGGCATTTCTATGTTTTCATCTCGCCATAGCATGGCGGTTTCTATGTGCCCGTTTCCTAACTGTCTTGTGTGACGGTTCAGGATCTCTTCTGCCTTCTTCTCTGGGTCAGAAGCTGGTCGTCCTGGATTGATGACCAATGATTCGATAGCGAAGAATTCACGGAGCTGCTCGTTCAGATCCGCATCTTGCTTGTTGTCAACAGTCTGATATCTGTTGACATAGTGCACCCGTTGTCCCAGGGTTCTGGTGTGCGCGCCGTGTAATGTCCAACCCATCATGGTTAACGACGCGATGGGTTGGTTTCTCGGACCTCTGCGGATCTCGCTGGCCAGTAACAGGTGCCAGTTATCTTGGCCGACGAGGATCTTTGGCACTCCAGTGGGGTAAGTAAGCTGCGACGTCAGGTCTTGAAGGTGTCTGCATCGTGCTACATCTTCTCGACTGACTGCCTGTGGTGACAGGTTGAGCTTCGGAATGGTGCGCGCCTTGAAGGGCACCCTATTTTTCTGTTTACTATTGAGAACGACTGTTATTCGTCTCGACGAGGGAGTGTCGATCATGGTGTAACCAATGGCACCGATCTTCAGTGGGTCTATAGGTCCCACTGCTCCCACTCGCTGGGCGATGGCTTCATCTATCAGCGAAACGGTAGATCCGTCGTCAAGGAGTGCATAAGTGTCTGCCTCTCCCGCCGGTCCGATGACTCGAACCGGTATCATTTTCAGGAAAGCATGACTCGAACTAGTTCGCGAACTAGCCACCGTTTCGTTAGGTTCCTTCTTCTGATCCTCTGGAGCAGTGGTTTTCTTAGACCTTTCTGTCTGAGGCTTCTTACTAAAATGAAGAAGTCGATGGTGCGTGGCTGTACATCCCTTGAGGCCACACTTCCTCTTGGTACATGTGTGGCCTTCCCGACGAAATCTCAGGCAGCGATAGCACAAGCTATGTTTCTTGGCTAGCTCCCATTTCTTGTCACTTGCTGCGTCTCTGAACCTGGGGCAGTCAGACGAGTAGTGACCTTCCTTGTCGCAGACTCGACATTTGTTTACCGGCTTGTCGGTAGCTATGTGTGTCCGTTGTATGACACGTTTCCCCACCAGAGTGATTGTCTCCTTGATGGCCTCAGGCGGGGCGAATGCACTGCAGAAGTGAGCTTGTTCCGTTATAAAGTCGCTGAAGAGTGATAAGTCTGGCAGCGACTGATACTTTTCCGTGAACGTTCTGTACCACTGTACACGTAGAGAATTGGGCAGCTTTTCGGTTAATAATCGCATTAATTCAGCATTGATCAGGTAATGATCCTTCTTGAGTGCACGCAGGGTGACCACTCCGCTTCTGACCCGACTTGCAAAGGTACAGATGTCCTTGGGCGACTCGCTGCATCGTGGCAGCCCTCTAAGTCGATCTGTCTCGGCCTGGGCGATTGAATCAGGACGTCCGTATTGTAGCTCCAATTCTCTCATGATCTCATCCGGTTTTGCGTTCCCGATGAGTTCTGAGCTCACTGTCTCCAGTGCGCGACCACGCAAGCTCCTTCTGAGTCTTGCCGTGTTTTCTATGTCGCTGAAGTAGGCACGAGTTGCCTCATATATGGCTCGAAAAGATAGCCATTCGGTATGAGCTCCACCAAAGTTCGGTAGAGTCATGACAGCCTTCGACGCCGAAGGGTTGGGCGTCCATGGCTCGATTTTCCTGTCGGCTAGCGACGCTATAGCGGATGTCAGCTCCGTTAGGAAGGGACGGAGTGAGTCTTTCGCTTCTATTTGCCTTGACGGCTCTGTGTTAGCCTTCACTTCTTTCGCTGTAGGATCGTGCGTCCGGGAGTCCGCTATAACGTCGACAGTCGCAGGCTTATTCGTCTTGTCCCCTTCGGCGGCGTCATCCTCCCTCAGTGGCTCAGGTTCTGGTGCCTCTTCCAGCCAAGAACGCACGTACTCATCATTAGAGTCTCTGTCATCCATATATTCGGCTTCAGAAACTTCTTCTTCTGCCTTTTGAAGTGCTAACTTGGCAAGTTCCAACTTAATCTTCAATAAGTCTTCACGTGCCCTCGAAATTTTCTTTTGTGACCGGGTCGTCCTGGTCGACGGCGGTCTGCTTTGGACGTTACGGGCGTCCCCCCGGGTAGCCATGGTAGTGCCTCTATCAAAGGTCTTATCTTGAATCCCTTGTATTCTATCAGAAGGCTTCAGTGTTCTATCTGAAGATCCTTCCCTCCTGGGTGCCTTCCTGCATGTGCTGGGGCGATCTGTTTGTTCCTTATCATCTATATCTCCTGTAAGTCTCTGTGTGAGCGGGTCGTCACCTATGTGTGACGTAGGTGCAGACTGTCCCGTCCCTTCGGTCGTCGTAGGCGAGCGTGGGGGCAGTTGATGACGTAGGCCTGTTGGGTGATCCATGCCTACTGTCCACGCCTCAGCCTTCCTGTCCTGTGATCTGGTCATCGGCATGTTGACTTCTGTTTCAATACTTCAATTCGAACGGGTTAAGTCCAACTCTAGACTTCAGCTCGAAAGGGTCCAACTCTAGACTTGAAACGGTTAAGTCCAAAATCCAAACTTCAACAGGAACGGGTTGACTATTCAAGACGTCAGCTTGAAAGGGTTAAGTCCGATTCTAGACTTCAGCAGGAACGGGTTAAGTCCAAATCCAAACTTCAGCAGGAACGGGTTAAGTCCTAGACTTCAGCACGAAAGGGTTAAGTCCAATTCTAGACTTCAGCAGGAACGGGTTAAGTCCAAATCCAAACTTCAGCAGGAACGGGTTAAGTCCTAGACTTCAGCACGAAAGGGTTAAGTCCAACCCTAGACTCCAGCTCGAACAGGTTAAGTCCAACTCTAGACTCCAGCACGAACGGTTAAGTCTATTTTCAAGTCTTCAAACGGCTATGTCCGAGCTTCAAAGAATTTCTTGAAAACTGCTAAGTCCTAACTCTGGGTTAAGTTCGGTCCCAGACGTCAGCTTGAAGTGGATTCGCTTCCTTTTTCAATTTTCGAAATTTTAACCCCGGGTTAATTCTTAACTCCGGGTTAGTCCGATCCTCTTAACTCCAGGTTAGCTTCCAGGCTATAACACGTTTCAATCGAAATATCCAATCTTGATGGTCAAATCCAGACTGAAGGAGTTAGTGTCCCTGATTAGGGTCGGGTTCTCTTCCACACTAACTCTTATTACCCGACTGCCGAATGAGGGTAATGTGTTTGTCCTCGTATGTGTTTGTTTTCGTTCTATCTCATAGAACAAATCTTCGCCTTCACACGTTCGAAACTTCTATATTTTTTCTCAGGGATAGCGCCTCGGTGATAATCCTTCAGCTATAATTCTGCAGGACTCGATGAACGTCGTACGTGTGTTCTATCTCCGAAACAAGCTCTCAACACGCTATAAAAACTTCTATTATAAGTTTCTTCTAGCGATAGCTCTCTCAGGGATAGCGCTTTGGTGATAGTCCTTCAGCTATATTCTGCAGGACTCGATGTACGTCGTATGTATGTTCTATCTCCGAAACAAGTTCTCAACACGCTATAAAAACTTCTATTATAAGTTTTTCTAGCGATAATTCTTAGCGCTATTTCCTCAGCAACTAGGTTACCAGGACAGTAATCTCCTAGTTTCTTCTCAGGTTCACAGCCCAGGGTCGGCAGCTGTCTCCCAGGAACGGGTAGTCACGAAGACCGGCTGGTTTCACGTCTCTTGACGACGGTAACCCTCCAAAACGCAGGTTCACGCCACTGGATCGCTTCAGGGGCGTAACGAAAATTTCCCAGGAATGCGGTTGTCTCCCAGGAACACGGTTTCCACCCAGTATCTGGGTTTTTTCACCCAGGAAAAGGGTTTCACACGTGGGGCCTAATCCACGTGTGAGTCTCTTACCGTCTGTGACACGTCACTGGCACACGTGGGGCTCAATCCACGTGCGTCTCTTAGCGACGGTAGTCGTCTGCTATTCAAACGGGACGCGTGGCAGGACGGAATCCTGTTGTCGACTGCCCTGATGTCATACGATACTGGAAATCCCACCTTCCTTTCTTTCTTTCCTGGAAAGTGTTCACAGGAACGATACGTAACGTTTTTGACTAATCTTTAAAGAAATATGATCTTAACCTTGACACTTGTAAGGTTTACGAGTGGGACGTCAGGCTTCTTTATTCCCAGGAACTCTTCACGGGAACGTGATGGTTTCGTACCCCAGTCGGTACTTTAAGTATGGGAATGTATTTCTTACCAAATTTGTTTATGGGGTATGGTTCCCAGGAAACGGACGTCAGGTTTCTGTCTTCCCAGGCACTAGGTTCTCAGGAAATGTTCCCAGGCGTGGGCATCAGATTTCTTTGTTCACAGGTACGGTTCTCAGGAACGGTACGTTACGTTTTGACTATTATGTGACGTGTTAAAGAAATAGGAATGTACCCTCAGTTGACGAGGTGTACTGGACATCAGGCTTCTCTGTTCACAGGAACTGTTCTCAGGAACGGTACGTTACGTTTTGACTATTATCTGACGTGTTAAAGAAACAAGAATGTACCCTCAGTTGACGAGGTGTACTGGACGTCAGACTTCTTTGTTCACAGGAACTGTTCACAGGAACAGGGCATCAGGCTTCTTACTTCACCGGAACTAGGCTTTTCGTTGGCCTATATGTTCACAGGAACTGGACATCAGACTTCTTTCTTCACCGGAACCAGGCTTTTCATTGGCCTATATGTTCACAGGAACGGCTTGGTTCTTGAAAATTCGGCTCGAACGGACCAGTAAATGTACGGGGTGGACGTGATCGCTGGCGGAGGATAGGGCTTCTGGAGGTTGTAAGGCTCCAGCACCAGCGCGTTGACACCCTTGCACCTATAGTTCAGTTGTCATCAAGAATTCTCGCCTCTGTGAGCTGCTTGAGGTCTGCCAGATGTTCACGGGTGAAGATATGATGTCCAGGAAATAAAAGACTTTATTCTTCTTAGTGTTTTGCGATGTTTTCACAGGGTCTTCGTGACATAAAGTTGCGTGGATTCTTCTAATACAAATTTGGCTACCGAATTGCTCGATGCGCATGCGCACTATCGTACTACCAAACGTTACCGTCACGAGGACCCTGATTTTTTAGTCGCACACGTTTTTTATTTACATAATTTTTTATTATGAACTTATGCTATAAATCAGCAGAACCTCCCTTCCCGATGTCATGACCATGGCATGACCTATATGGTTGGAAGCGCCTTGAAATGGCCCATCCAACGGACCTTGGTCCAGGTCCCTGACTATCTCCTCCGAGGAGTTCTGCCAGGAAGAATGAGTGATGAAGGGAAATTCTGCTGGTTTTTCGAACTTATGGCTATTACATGCTAAAGTATACATTTTTCCACTACTTTCATCGCGGGGGTTCGAAAGCCCTTTCCCTAAGCTATAGGAATCCAGTGTTTCTATAGCTATATCTATAACCTTCAGGCGTGTAGGTGCCTGGAAGTGTGCGTGAGTAGTGAAAGATGTTATTTTCTAACATAAAGTTAGTTTGTACTCAAGGTATTCGTGGAATCCACGACCACCAGGCATTAATCGATGGCCATCATGACAGGCCACCCTATGGTGCCACTCTGGTGGGCGTGGGTTCAACCCTCGAGTCAGTATTCACCCTGAAGTGTCCGAAAATGAGAATGTCCCGGGGCCGGGCAATATATTTCGGTGGTTATCTCCCTGGTCACCAGAGCTGGGCTCCTTACAAAAGTGTGATCAGGGAGGCCATGAAACAAGGAATCGAATGGTGTGTGTAACTAGGGTATACCACCAGCCCTTCTGGTGGTTTTGGTGCCGGGAAGCGGCCAAAAAGGGAAATATTTGCCCGACCCAGGGAAACAAACAGGTTTTATGATATGCCCGAAGGTCAGAGGACCTGGGGCCTATGGGAGAATCCGAGCGCCTGCCTGCCAGTCCCCGATGGTATTGCGTCAGTAAGCAAATCTATATTCCTTCAGGCTCAGAAGGTACCTGAAGGCGGGCGGGCCGCCGACAAGCGCTCGAAAACCCTTGTGTTCTATGTATACAGACACATTATCTCAAGCAAGTGGCCTTTATGTACTAGAACTATGTGAGTACTATCTGTTTACATGTCCTAGGCAGATATCTAGGTTACCTAGAAGTGCTGAATCGCTTATAACGAGTTCATCTTACCACTTACTTGAGCGAAATGTGTATGTATCTAGTGTTTTCAGGGTGATACTCTATAGTCCCTGGCTATGTACTGTTGTTAGGTATCATTTTTCAGTCATAGCCTTAGGGCATCCAAGTTAGAACACCTAGATTGTGTTTCCTAACAGTGTAGTGTATGTAAAGGTAAATAACACACATTGGTGCGTGAATATGTCGCACCCGGCGCTACTTGCGCTCCCGCTTTTTAGGGGACCCCTAATCGAAAAGAATTAAATTCTTTATTTACCTATGCTATTACATACATTGCTTACTTAAATAACTTAAGTATTTTAACGGTATATAGGCAAGTATATAGACTATAAGCTATGTGTCGCTTCGTCGCGAACAATATAAATAAACACTGATAAGATTTTGAGCAGGCAATTTAGGTGAGACTACGAATCAATCAGCGCGACCTTAGACTTAAACTTCGACAGAGAGTCAAAAAAGATGTCAATATCCTCGTTGCAAGAGCAGATCCCATTGTACGTGCTCATCAACCTATTCAAAGGAGCGGTACGCCCGAGATTCGTGCGAGAACTTTTGGTTACGAAAGTTCTGCGTATTCTGGCTGACCTAACAAGGCCCCGGCGAGGTACGTCAAGGCTGATTTGATGGAGCAATTCAGAGGAGCAAGTCATGTTGTTCATAATTTTGTATAAGAGACTCATGTCAGCTAAGATTCTACGGTCTTGCAGGGAAGTCAATCCGAAGTGGCGCATACGATGTCTGTAGTCGGCTCTATAGGGACAAGAGTGATCCTTAAATCGCAGGTATCGCGTAAAATTTCGTTGGATTCCCTCGATTCGTCTCGTGTGAACATTGTAGGTTGGGTTCCAGACGGGGGATGCGTATTCCAGTGTGCTAAGCACAAGACAGTTGTAGAGAATTTTTACGGCAAGCGAGTTTTTAAATTCCCTACAGGTTCTTTTAATGAATCCGGTCATCCTAGCTGCTTTTGCAACAATGTTGTCAATGTGTAAGTTAAACGAGAGGTCACCACTCAGCAGTACACCAAGGTCGCGAACGGTCTCTACTTTCTGCAGTGCAGTACCCGCAAGTGCGTAGCGTGATGGTATAGTCTGTTTTTTACGCGTGAAGGAGATATGGTGACACTTTTTTGCGTTCAGTACCATCCCGTTCATGTCACACCAGGACTGCAGTGCATTAAGGTCGCGTTGAAGTAGTACGGCGTCCTCAAGCGAGTTAATCCTACGATAAATTTTTAGGTCATCAGCAAAAAGAGAGCACTGACTGTGACGAAAACAGTCTGGTAGGTCATTGATGAAAATAATAAATAAAATTGGGCCTAAGTGCGATCCTTGAGGCACCCCAGATGTTGCGTTATATTCTGAGGAGTGGAAGCCCTCCACTACCACTCTCTGCATCCGCTGATCCAGGTATGACCTGAACCACTTCAAGAGACTTCCATGCACGCCATGTCTTTCCAGTTTTAACACTAGAATTCGATGGTCGACTTTGTCGAAGGCGCTGCTGAAGTCAGTATAGAGGGCATCAACCTGCGCTCCAGCGTCTACGGAAGCAGAAAGATCACTTACATAAGACACCAGGTTCGTAACGGTTGACTTATTGTTGCAGAACCCGTGTTGCTGGGACACTATTTGTGATCTTACATGAGCAGCCAGGACGGGACACACCATGGACTCAAAGACTTTAGAGAATATAGAGAGCATCGAGATGGGTCGATAGTTAGCCGCGTCAGCTCTATCACCTTTTTTGTACACTGGAACAACATTTGCCTTTTTCCAATCAGATGGGAAAATGGCTGTAGTTAGAGATTTGTTAAATATAAGAGCAAGTGGAAGGGCAAGAAAGCGAGCGCACTTTCTTATGAAAATTGGGGCTAACCCATCTGGTCCGGCGCCTTTGGTTATATCTAGCTTTTGAAGAGCCTTGAGGACGTCTCTTTCAGTAAAGGAAATTTTGCTTAATGCTTGTTGGGAAAGCACGTGAGAGCTTGTAGCAGGTAGACAACCACTACAGTCACTTGAGGTGAACGATGATGAAAATTGTGAGGCAAAAAGGTTACATATGTCGTCGCCGTTGGTGGCCACGGTGTTGTTTAGTTTAACAACGGAAGGAATTTGTGTCGGATGAGAGTTTTTAGTTTTGACAAACGACCAAAATGTCTTAGGATTATATCGAATGTTGCTTTCCATTCTATGCACATACTTTTTGTAGCATTCTTTAATATGTGCTCGAGCCCTATCATCAAGAATTCTATATTCAAGTTCGTCACGTGGGTTACCATACTTCCTAAAACGTTGCCTCAATTTCTCCTTGTCCGACAAGATATTGACTAAGGATTTTGTGTACCACTGTGGATATTTGCAATTGAGACGCCTTCTTTTAGGAACGAGCTCTTGAATGATGACTTTCAAATGATCGTAGAAAGCAGATACCATTTGTTCAACATGAGAAAGGGATTCGAGTAGCCGCCTCCAGTCAACACTGCACAGTTTTTTATTGATTGATTCGTAGTCAGCACCGCGGAAATTAAAGGAAACTGTTTGCCTAGATTTCAGTGCAGCAACCGGTGCAAGTTTAAAGTCGATTTCTAACGGTGGATGGTGTTCATCTACTTTACATATCGGTGTTTTACACTTGTTTACCGCTCCACCAAGCACATTCGAAAAAACCAAGTCCAGAACTTTACCACGAGAATTTTTTACACAATTACACTGCTGAAGTGAGTTTAAGAACACAAAATCCACAAGAGAAAAGCCAAGACTGTTGCCATAGTTAGAAGGAGTAGCCATAGTCGCATTAGAGACACTGGGATCCAATTCCCAGTTTATGAAACCGAGGTTGAAGTCTCCCAGTATAACTACGTCCTCTCCAGTGGTTTCAATAACGCTCGATGCGGAATCCAGGAACGAATCTAGCTTTTGTTGGTTCACCGGTGGTGGCAGATATACAGCACAGATGTTAATTTTCTTCCCGTTCCGTGATTTCAGGCTAACCCAAAGATCTTCCGCCATGGTCTCCCATTGGCAAGCTCTAACAGAGTCAAACTTCTTGGACACTGCGACCAATACTCCACCCCCTTCCTTACATCCCAGGGCACTAGAGGCTCTGTCCCTACGATAGATATTGTATGAGGTGTTGAATATCTCTCCGTCTTTAATGTTGCTGTTGAGCCAAGTTTCAGTCGCCACAATAATATCATATTGAGTAACACCAACTGCCATATTTATATCATGAAGTTTAGTACGCATTCCTCGTAGATTTTGATAATAAATATTGAATTCTAAAACTATTGACATCGGCATAGTCAAGGATTGGGAGAAGGAGGGTTGGGCGAGCGCAGTTTTGGTGGCATTTGGAAGTACATTGCACAGTCTGCTTAAAGACTCTGCAGATGCAAAAAAATTGCAGCTAACTTCTTGTAACTGTTGGCTCCACGAAAAGTCTTTGTCAATGATGGAATATCCAGGTCTTTTACTGGGTATGAATTAGTTACACAATCCAAATATCCAGTCAATTTTTGAGCGCATACTAGGGCTGCCAACAACATTGATTTCAGTCTTCAGACCATGAATAGAATAGAATTAGAAATATGAAAGGATTACAGACATCATAAACTGTAATCACATTTTTCAAAATCAAACTTGTTAATTTATATTATAATAATGCTTTATTTTTTTTTACTTCTCTTTTTGTTTGAGAAATTGACTCGCACACTGTGCCGTTGTTGTTGAATTAGGTAATTTACCTATGTTTGAAATATTTTTTAGTATTTGAAAACCATGTTCCTATTTATCAAATGAATGAATTTACCTGTTAGTGCTTGCAATACCGTACCCTATACGTAGTATAGTAGTGTTAATCTGGGTGCATCGTCCTCACGAATGTTGAAAATCTAAAATATTTTTTTAAAGAGTAAGTGTGGAGTTTCATGTCCGTTTTTTTCCATAACAAGCTACTTTTCCAAATGGAAGGTAGAATCAATTATTATTACCTTTAAATTAAAATTTTTGACGTTCAAAAGTGCTGTTTAATGGCCTAGGTGAAATAAAAAAAATACTTTGATTTTTGACTTGGATAGTTTTGTTGTTTTTTTCACACATATATGAGACATTTCTCCTCTTCGCTCAATCGTATCTACTGAGGCTGTGTGAAGACGAGATGTACGAACAATCGAAGCCGTCCTGCCGCACTTCGAAGCCTGGCTGAAGAGAAAGGATCGCTTCTCCTACAGGCTCACTCAGGTACTCACCGGGCACGGTTGCTTCGGTGAGTACCTGAATAGGATTTGGCGAGAGACCACGGCAAATTGCCACCACCGCGGAGGCGACCTTGACTCTGCACAGCACACGCTCGAGGAGTGCCCTGCGTGGGCCTCTGAGCAGCAGGTCTTGGTCGCCAGGATGGCCCTCACAACTGCTGGCAGAGATAGAAAACTGGAGGGAAATGGCCGCCTTTTGTGAGACCGTGATGGTAAAGAAAGAGGCTGCCGAGCAGGATCGTGAGAGGGCCGATCCCACTCGGAGAAGAAGGCGTCGTTGAAGCAACCGCCTCGATGCCTAAAACGCCGAAACCCCGCCTGCTCCATAGGCAGGTGGGACTCCGGGGTCATGGGCGGTCGATTGGGGACTCAGTTCACCCACCAAGTGACTCCAGGAAAGACGGTGGCACAGTGATCACTTGCTGCCGTGCACAGCGAGGCTCAGGGAAGTTGAATTATTAATCTCCCCAGGGATGTGCCCTAACAGGCGTTGCACAGAGGGGGTTCCGGGGTGGTCTTTTGAGAGGTCACGGGGTCCCTTCTACGTGCGGATGGTGATCACCGGGATGGTTTTAGTGAGGCAAAAATCCCACACTCCCTAGTCTTTTCCCCAAATTTCCAGGCGCCTTTTGAAGGTTTCCGCCCGTACAAAAAAAAATAAGGCATCGCTGACGCTGATCCGTGGTTGAGCTACGTCCACTTGCAAGTGAACTCGTTCGACGAGTGCTACGCTCTTTTAAAAGCTTACTCGTATCGTTTTTTTGTGTTGTTTTGATGAGATAGGAGCCTTTTTGGTCCCGCACGGGGTTTTTAACAAAAATATTTATTTGTGACCCGCACAGGAGACACAGATAACTAAAACCAAATCAAACACCAAAACCTTTGCGTCAGCGGCGCTGGATGCCAGGATGACAGCGGCGTTCCACAAGCAACAACAAACTTATCGAGGTACATTGAAATATTGTTATCTGTCAACTCTCTACTTAAGTCACAAGTCACGGAATCCTATACTGCACTTGGATGTTTTGACAATAATCATTGTGTTCACTATTTCGTGTCGAGCATATAAATTCGAGATTTTAACACGAGCGATGTAGCCAATTTCGACGTAAGCCGATCCTACATTTCTTTTTACAGATCAGAGCGGTTATTCTACTGACATGACCAGAGTCAGATTGTCATCATATATGAGCTGGATAAAAGAACTACTCTAATAAGTCGGTTAAATAGAAGCAACTACTCATGCGTGAAAGTGAACATTTGAAGTCGGAATGATTCTGTATAATAAAACTTTTTGTTATATTTTGTTGTTGGACTCCTTGAATTCTTCATCAAGCCAGTAAGTACCCTTTAGGTTCAGACACCTATTACTATACCACTCCATTATTATTTGATTAAAATTGTTTTGACTTTAATTATAATAGTTTAATTAAGTTTTTCGATAAAACGCTGTTGCTGCTTGCATTTGCAAGCACTAATCTTAAATATTTATACAACTTAATGCAGTATGTATGTAACTATAACTATAATTTCCTACATTAAGTATTTTGACAATTTACATTTTGAGTACCATCACGTTTGTAGGGTTCCGAAGTCAACAAGGAATCCTTATAGTTTTGCCATGTCCGTCTGTCCGCCCGCACCTTAGTGCAGAGACTCTTAGTACAGAAAGCTATAATTTGGCATGAGCACTTTGGAAGACCTTATGCTCGCCACTGACGCCGCAATCGGCGTGGCCACCTACGAGTTTCCCATCGACTCGAAAAGAAGAAGAAGAAGAAGCATGGATATAAAACGAAGAAAAGATATGGTTTGCGAAGGAAGTGGGCAATTTAAAACTAAATTTATTCAACGCTTTGCCCATTCCATTGGTCCATTGATCTACAATAGGTTAAACAGAGTCCTTAAAATATACCCATTAACAAAAATGCAATGCAAAAAGAAACTTTCCGAATATCTGAAAAGTCTAACCTACGAACAGACTGAACTTCTTCTGTATATTGCATCCTAATAAAAAGCCTATGAATTACAATATTACATACATTTATCATATCACATACAAGCGCACGCACGCTCTCTCACAACACAACACACAGCAGAACACTAAACAACACCACATACACCCTCTTACACATCAGTCACGTACATTCCCAGCTCACACAAATAAGAGGACCTGCATGCAAACACTACACAAATTTTTCTAATTTTTATTATATACCTTTTTCTTGCCATAAAACCTAAGTATATACTTTACTTAGGTATTACATTATTTTGTAAATAAATTATGTATATGATACAAATTAAATGGCTACTATGTAAGTATAACACTCGAGGGGTTTGGCACTGATAGCCGAAATACAGGCTCTGCCTAGTTCGGTTACAGATGACTACACCACTTAATCTCGACCTAAATTAGCCTGTTAAAAGTTTTTGTAAATTATGTCCATGTTTCTTTAAATAAATAAATAATAATAAATAATAATAATAAATAATAATAATCATGCTTCTTCTTCTTTCTTTTTCTTTCATGGATATTAATCTGCAGCGAGGTGTGAGACAGGGAGACGTCATATTTCCGAAAGTGTTCACCGCTGTACTGGAGGATGTCTTCAAGGTTCTGGACTGGAGAGGGCTAAGCATCAACGTCGATGGCGAATACATCACTCACCTTCGGTTTGCCGACGACATAGTGGTCATGGCTGAGACCTTGGAGGACCTCAATACAATGCTCGATGACCTCAGTAGAGCTTCCGAAAGAGTGGGTCTTAGGATGAACATGGACAAAAGCAAGGTGATGTTGAATGCCCATGGTCCACCCACTCCTATCTACGACTATGTCTATCTGCCTACCAACTCCGAAAAAGAGGTCAACCGTCAAATCCGAGTCGGCTGGGCAGCGTTTGCGAAGTTGCGCGGTATCTTCTCGTCCAACTTACCACAGTGTCTCAAGATGAAAGTCTATACAGTGAGTGTTGCCAGTGATGACATATGTCTCTGAGACGTGGTCGTTTATAATGGGCCTCATCAGAAAGCTTACAGATACCCAAAGGGCAATGGAGAGGGCTATGTTCGGAGTTTCCTTGCGTGATCTAATCAGATAATTAGATATCCGCAAGATAACCAGGGTTACTGACATAGTCCGAAAAATTGGCAAACTTAAGTGGCAGTGGGCAGGGCACATTGCTCGCAGAATGGTTGGCCGATGGGGCAGAGAGATCCTGGATTGGCGACCGTGAACTGGAAGACGTTGCGTTGGAGGGCCTCCCACAGGGTGGAGCCTGATGACCTGGTGACGGTTGCGGGGATCCGCTGGATGCGGGACGCACGGGACCGATCAATGTGGCGACGCTTGGGTGAGGCCTATTTCCAGAACTGGAATGGTTTCGGCTGATTTGATGATGATAATGATTAATCACGCCGACAAAGTGGTAAAATAAAAACATGAAACATATTTTTCTTTGGGGTACCTGCTGTACACGTAAAGTGGGGATGTTTTTCTTTTCTCGTCTATCCCATGGTGTGGAGTATCGTTGGATTAAAAAAATATAGTTACGCTTTTAATTGAAATGGATTCGTCATGTCTGTATGTCTGTCCGTCCGTATGTCACAGCCACTTTTTTCCGAAACTATCTATGCTGTTGAAACTTGGTAAGTAGATGTATTCTGTGAACCGCATTAAGATTTTCACACAAAAAAAGAAAAAAAAACAATAAATGTTGGGGTTCCCCATACTTAAAACTGAAACTCAAAATTTTTTTTTCATCAAACCCGTAGTACGTGTGGGGTATTTATGGATAGGTCTTCAAAAATTATATTGAGGTTTCTAATATATTTTTTTTCTAAACTGAATAGTTTGCGCGAGAGACACTTCCAAAGTGGTAAAATGTGTGTCCCCCCCTGTAACTTCGAAATATAAAACTTAAAAAAAATATATGATGTACATTACCATATAAACTTCCACTGAAAATTGGTTTGAACGAGATCTAGTAAGTAGTACTTTTTTAATACGTCATAAATCGTAAACCGCAATTTACCAAGTACGGAACACTTCGTGCGCGAGTCCGACTCGCACTTGGCCGGTTTTTGCTATTCGTGTTCTTTTTGTTAGAGTCAAGTGTCCCCCCTGCCAGTTAAATGGTTGCTTTTGGATATGTGAAAAAGATCACGGCAGTTGTAAATATATAACGAAATTAAAAGGAAAACTATCACAGTTAAGTAGGCTTTAAAAGTTTACAAGTAATAGTCGACCAAATTATGAAATGTACTTGAAAAAGTAAAAATGTTGTACAAATTCCATTGAAAAATTGTGTGAAATAAAGTTGTGTAAAACAGGTACCTACTAAATATAAGTCGATTAACCATGTGAAAATAAATAATTTTTAAAACAAAAACATGATTAATTTCAAAATTATTTATATTTACGCTCGAATAACGCATTGAAGCCGTAATTTTTATTACATACGCTTGCCTCTACAAACGGTGGTACCCAAATAGATAATAGTTTTTCTAACTTCACCAGTGCAGTTGGATTTTATAACTCCTTCTTCAGTTACGTCCTATGTGGGCCCGAGTTAAGACGATGTGAGTCGCCGTAACCGTTTAAATGTTCATGAAATTACAAAAAGCCCTCTTCTTAGTCCGCATTATTGTGCAACTACGGAACCCTATTGATGAGCATGGCCCGACACGCACTTGGCCGGTTTTTAGGGTTCCGTACCCAAAGGGTAAAAACGGGACCCTATTATTGAGACTCCGCGGTCCGTCTGTCTGTCTGTCTGTCTGTCACCAGGCTGTATCTCATGAACCGTGATAGCTAGACAGTTGAAATTTTCACAGATGATGTATTTCTGTTGCCGCTATAACAAAAAATACTAAAAACAGAATAAAATAAATATTTAAGTGGGGCTCCCATACAACAAACGTGTTTTTTTGCCGTTTTTTTGCGATAATGGTACGGAACCCTTCATGCGCTAGTCCAACTCGCACTTGGCCGGTTTTTTCATAACATGATTATTTCCACCATCGCAGTTTTCACAACATTCCATAATTTAAAACATTCTATTGTGAGGCAGTAAATGATTTCGTTCCATTTTACATACATTCTCATAAATGGAAACTACAATATTCAGCACATACGTTGACAAATGATTTTATTAATTTTCATTTCATAAATTTTCACTGTGCAACAAATGAGTTAAATAAATTAGCAAACGTATGAAATTATATATTTTCGAAACCGTCGTGACCACACTTGAACGACCGGCATTATTTCATTAAACATTTATGTAGTTACAAAATTTACATAAGAACTAAACACATATGTACAATTTTTGTACCCTATACTGATCATTTAATTATCATACTTCTTACTAATATTATAAATACGAAAGTTTGGATGTTTGTTTGTTACTCAATCACGCCAGAACCATTGAACGGATCTTGGCACAGAGATAGATTATAGGTAGTCTGGAATAGCACATAGGCTACTTTTTATCCCGGTATAATGTTCCCTTGGGATAAGAAAACAATTCTCACGCGGGTAAAGCTTCTGGCAGAAGCTAGTCGCTGGATATAAGTATAAGAAACTTTTCCTCCCGCCCTGTGGAGGACATCTATTTGGATTTCCACACGCTAAAAAACTTTCATCTCGGTCATCATTTTAGGCCAAAGTGGTAGTTACCACATTGACCAGGACTGTACGTCTTGTATTCAGTGATATCCCACGGCCCCCACATGGTCTTTACAGGTACGCGGTCGCCAGGTCAGAAGACGAAGTATGAAGCTACGTACGGTTATTAGGCCCTTTAAAGGAAAAGCCGTCGCAGACATCTGTACTGACTGTACTTCCTAACTAAAATTCATAATTCGAGGTTTTCTATTTCCTGCTCCAACATTGGACCAATAAGATATATAAAAATAAAATAAATAAAAATAGCCTTTATTTACTGATAAACAACTAATTACAATATAATCTATTACCAAATAAAACGAATTATTGCACTTCGGCGTCGTCCATAAGCGCGTACCTTGACGCATAGGCCTCCCCCAGGCTCCTCTATTTGTCACGGTCTCGTGTAACTCTGGCCCACAAGCCAACAACTATCGCCGCTATACCATTGATCCAGCGTTTGCGTTGCCTGCCTCTACTTCTCTTTGATCCATTCTGTTATAGCCGTAGACAACTTAGTTTTCTTATCAGAGAGCATATTATGCCCGGCCCATCTCCATTTCGAAAAATAAAGATATATACTGGGTTGGGATACTCAACTTCAAAAACCAAAAGTGCCCCTATGTTTTCCTTTTTGATGATACATTATCTTTAGAAGCACTAGAACCCTCCAAAGATGCTCAAAATTGCACTGTCCACAGAGGCTTAGTGTACAAATTTGACAACTATAAATGAAAAAATAAAAATGTAGGGGCATAGTATATAACTTTCTTTTCCAATTTATAGCATATCTTTTAAATTGGTCCAATACTGGCCTAGAAAATAGGCGAGAGCCAAACATCGAATTATGACTTTTTACTAAGGAAATTCAGACGGAGCTCTTTGCCTACATTTCCTCTTAATTTTAAAACTCTTATCTTATGCTTTCTTATGTCTTTTTGCCTCCATAGTATTATAAGAATAAGTATAAACCAGGTTTCATCTTCACCATTTCAGTCTTTAGATGTCTACTGCTGAACATATAACTCCCCCAAATGTCGCCACATCAACTGGTATTCAATCATCATTTATTTGCGTCAATAAGGTAAAGAAAGTTCTTAGGCAATAATTACAGATCTCTTATTGTGCCTTTAATTTCGCCGTGCAAATTAGTCATAGAAGTTATTATTTATCACTAAAGTCAAAATTCATGCAAGCAGTCAAGTAAATTAAGATTAATTAACATAAATCATTATTAAATTAAAAGTAAATTATATCACATAGATTGAAATTGGAACATTTTTTAAGTATAATTATTATCCTTTACCGCTTTACAAATAATAATCTAAAAACTCCAGTACACTGTAAAAGCATTTATCAATAAGTAGATTTATTAACTACGCTTAAATTTAAAGAATGGTAATGTTTTTATGGCACTTGGAATTTTATTGTACAATTTAATGCACATAATATAACTGTTGTTGGATGTTAGCGTGAGATTAGTTTTTGGTCGATGCAAAATGTTAACATTATGTGGTCGAGGGGCGTAATAACTTGTCGCTTGCTCAAAAAGTCCCATAATGTTAAAAACAAATATACATGATTCCAAAATATAGATGCATGGTAAAGTCAAAATTTTTATTTTCTAAAGAGTGGATGACACGATTATATTTGTTTCAACCCGAATATGGCTCTTAAACACTTTTTTTATTGTATGTTTACTAAGAAGAAACCTGTTAAATCAACGCTACCGCTTGAGTAAAAAATCGTTAACACATTTATTCGTATTCTATATTAATATATTGTGTGTGTGTATTAAGCATTGTTTTTTTGTCGTTTCTTACCAAAATACTCGTAGTAAAAAAGGAACCTTTACGGTTGTGTCGATTTGCCGACCTATCGTACGTGGGCAGTCGTGCACTTGTCTATACGCATACACACTTCGGTCTAAAAATTCTATCACAACTTATCTACTAATATCATCATCATCTGCCTGGCCTTTTTCCCAATTATTGTTGGGGTCGGCTTCCAGTCTTATCGGTTTCAGCTGAGTACCAGTGTTTTAAATGAAGCGACTGCCTATCAGACCTCCACAACCCAGTACCTGGGTAACACGATACTCCTTGGCAAGACTGGTGTCAGATCTCAGGCTTCTGACTACCCGTAACGACTGTCAAAGATCTTCAAATAACAAAGGCAACCAACGGCTTAACGTGCTTTTCGAGGCACGGAGGAAACTCGGTATGTTGAAAATGGTCACCCATCCACGGACCGACCTCGTCAAGCGTTGCTTAATCTTGAAGATCGACCCGTGCGGCTGTTATTATTTAGCCACGAGCTCCTCATTGCAATTTGTTTAGTAAATGACTAAAATTGGTTATTTCTTACAAAATGCGTGTAAGTGGGATTACTAAAGGTACACCTTTTCCTAACTCTTCGGGGACACATCTCGTGTCATGTTATTATAATATGTTATGTGCAGTAGCAGCAGTGTGTAGGTATAAGGTATGGAAAATGAGTTATGCTGCCACTGCATGTCCAAATGCTTATAAATATAAAATCTGATCTAACTAGTATTTTTGTCAAGTGCATATTTCAAGATTATCTATACTAATATTATAAAGAGGAAAGATTTTTTTGTTTGTTTGTTTGTACCGAATAGGCTCCGAAACTACTGGACCGATTTGAAAAATTCTTTCACCAATAGAAAGCTACATTATTCCTGAGTGACATAGGCTATTTTTTATCCCGAAAACGGGTCCTGTGGAGTGGTCCACGGGAGCGAAGCCGCGGGCAACAGCTAGTAATATATACAATAACAAAGTACACCTAGGCGTTGAAGTATTCCTCCACATCGCTGTCATCCGAAAACGTGCCATGAAGACTGGCAGCATTGTCAAATTGAATGGCAAAGCGGATTCTTTGGACAAAAAAAAAGTTAGCCCTTTGGTCACGCAAAGTGTCGATCAGTTGGCGAGAGAATCTCCTTGAAAATTTCCAGGTTTTAATTAAGTACATTTGACTTTAACTAAATATTAAAAGAAAATATGGTGTTGAGACGAAAACAAAACTCAGGTATTTACAACCACAAAAATAATCCCATTCTGAATGCAGTGTCCCGTAATCTGCTGTATATGCGGCGCTGATCCGCTTGCAGAGGTCGCAGGTGAGGTAAGCTGATTTTGTGCTTATGCGCATAATACGCCAACTGTGCAGTATAAGTGGGGTTTTCGTTCTTGGTTCTGTGGTCGCGGAGTGGGTAAATATGTCTAGCTGTCTGGTTTGTACTTAAGTCTGTCTATTGTAACCGCAGGTAAGGATTTTTCATGTGAGTAGATAATATCTTTAACGGGTGATTTTTGCGAATGAAATAGACAGATATTTATTAAGAACTAGTTGACCCACGCGGCTTCGCTCCCGTTAACTGGCTACGTACTCCTACCCTACATACATGAATGTTGCGTAACTTTAACCACTTACGCAGCGCACGCAACGGAAGCTCTCAAAAAGAATATTTATACCCGTTTTTGCAACATTTTTCATTTATGCTCCGCTCCTGTTGGTCGTAGCGTGATGTTATATAGTCTATAACCTTTCTCGATAAATGGACTATCCAACTCAAAAAAATATTTATTAAATTCCAATCAGTAGTGCCTGAGATTAGCGCGTTCAAACAAACAAACAAACTCTTCAGCTTTATAATATTGGTATAGATTTACGACTTCACGCACCTTGGTATAATGGTAGACTTTAATGCCTTAGGATGAATTTTATGAATTGATTTTTACTTAATTGATGAGGAAATAAATAAAATGACGTCTTTGTATATAGTTACAAAAGATAGCTTAGGTACTTATATCGTTATTTTTGAAAATGTTTGTCCGAAAATCATTTGAGAATCTACTTATTTAGTAATAAACAAGCTGAGTATGCACACAACGCATGACGTTGGCACATATATATTTTAAATGTTACCAAACATATCGTGCAACTTAGGACACAAATATTCTCATCATTATTTCTATTTCTCATAAGCGGCGTGGATGTTTGAATGTAAACGAAACAAAAACATTATGTAAGGATCCTAGCAGGATGCGTTCTTTAATTTCTCCCTAACCCCATAAGGAAAAGGAATCTATGTCTATTTCTAGGGAAAATGCTAATATAAGGACGGAGTCATATGCGAGAAGAGGGGCAGACAAAAGTGGCGTATTAGCGAATCCTGAATATTCCCCTTTCAGGTTAGCGGGCTAGTTCAATAGACGTTTGGTCCGACTAACTATGAACATAAGGGCCGTATCGGGACTAGCTTAAGTTTAGTAAAAGTCAATCTAATTGTGCAGTACCTAAGGTACTGAATAATATCTATAAATAATAGTTTTAGCAAAGGCTGAAATAAAGCGGAGCACCTGAACAATAGGGCAGTTTTTTGGGTGGGTTAATGAGAATTATATTTAGTCCTTCAGTGACATTATCAAATAATATTGGAACGGTATTTTTTGCTTTATCAAATAAATAAAAAAATACAAAGATGAAGCGCATCAAAGTTTAGTCTTAATTTTTTGTTTACGTGACAAAAGAAAAGATACGTGCCCAATATTTTTAGGTTATCTAACTGATATATATTTTTTGTCAACTACCCTATTGTAATCTTACTTAATATTATAAATGTGAAAGTTTGGATGGATGTGTGTGTGTATTTATGTTTGTTACTCAATCACGCCAGAACGGTTGAACGTGTCTGGATGAAATTTGGCACAGATATAGATTTTAATCTGGAATAGCACTACTTTTCATCCCGTTATAATGTTCCTTTGGGATAAGAAAACACTTTTCATGCGGGCGTAGCCGCTGGCAGAAGCTAGTGTATGAATATATGGCACAGTTTGCTGCCAGTTTTTTATTCCTATATAACATAACCTAGATAAAAATCTTTATGTATCAGAACTAGGAACACTATGAAACTACCGGGCTTACCGCAGTCCACCCGGCTTCGTGTGACAGTTGTTCTATTATAACAAATAGGAGCGTTGTGGCCGGGACAGTATCACACGAGGCACGCCTCCTCTATGAACCGCGTCATAGGTACTACATATCAAAGGAAAATGGCAAAGCGGCCTCAGCTCTTGTTTGTCAGACCAACTTAGAGTACGCTGTAGACCGCTATTGCTCGGGATGTTTACCACCGAGATATTTTGCTTGGAATATTTTCAAACATAATTTACGTTGGTTCGGTTGTTCATTTCATTCGTCGTGTAACATACGAATTGGCAATTGCAGTAACTTGTTCTTGACCGAGTGAAACTGTTATCTAATCGCATGTATATAAAGCTGGCATTTTTGTAAGTAAAATTTCGTTGCAATGCTACTTCCTGAGTCTCGTGGCAGCTAGCTTGCAGAGCACGATGTCTTTAGTATGGTTCCTGGATGCGGTTAAATGTTAAAGGTTACTTCCATCTTCACAGCACGATATCTGGATTTGTGCCCGGTTAAAACCAAAAACCAATCTCTATTTTGAGACATTGCTGCCCAAAATAGAGCCATGAGGCTCTATCTGCCTCATGATTAGGATAAGCAGCGCTCTTCCTACCAGAGAAACCATCTAAATGCAAATTAGTTATGGTAAGGTAAAACTATATAGGTTATTCTAAAAGAACGCCCCCTGCTGCGATCCTTACATACATCTTTTGATTCACTCACATTCATAAATACATCTGGTCAAACACACACGCCAGTTATGAGTACTGCGCACCTGGCCTTTCTGAAGAACATCACCTATAAACATATATAATATAGATATATAATATAGATATATTTAAAAATACTTGTCGTGAAAAACTATTCAAACTTATCTTAGGTACCTTTACCTAGATATTCTGTTTGCCGCCAATGTTTTTATCTAAATATATATAAGAAAGTCGTGTTAGTTACACTATTTATAACTCAAGAACAGCTGAACCGATTTGGCTGAAAGTTGGTAGGAAGGTAGCTAAGAACCAGGAGAAATATACTTTTTATCCCGTTTAGGGTAGGGTAGGGTAGGTAGGGTAGGGTAGGGTAGGGCAGGTAGTGTAGGGTTGTTAGGGTAGGGTAGGTAGGGTAGATGAATGTTTGGTGTTTTTATGGCAAAACAAAGTTTGCCGGGTCAGCTAGTAAGACTGATAAAATCGCAACTCAGCTCCACGTAAAACTGATTAAAAAGTTACATTCGTATCGATAGTTTCGTCCGAAGTCAGCACACACAGTGTACCGACACAAGGCGAAATACTGACCTTAATTTTATTCAATTTGTAACTCTCGAACCCAAAACTTTCGTGATGCATGACTCGAACAGTAATTCGACTTTTATTGCTTTTACTTTGCCGGATATTTCGTAAAAGGTTCGTTTCTGTGGGGAAATGAAAAAATAGGCAAGAATAACAATTTTCAATATTGCCGATTTGTAAATAGATTCTGATCAGACACGGTAACATTTATTTTATTTAATGTTATGTTTGTGTCACGGTCTTTAAACTTGGGTATAATTCAATTGTTTTTACATAACACAATAAAATGGTAGATACTGTTGTATATATGAATACAAAGCCTGAGTGAGATTATGTCAATTTATTTAATAAGCAGTGTTGCTAAACTTGCTATTATAAATAACGTTAAAGTTGGTCAAGAGTCAAGGGTATGTACGTATACCTACCTATTAATAGTAGATTGTTGCATCGAGCGCAAAGTGAGTTATTAATGCGTGAGTGTTATGTTGGGTATACTAAATTATCACTAGTGCATTAATTACTCACTTTAGCGAGGTGCGTAATCTACTTTTCTTTCAACTTCCGTGATAAAATATACTACTCAAAATAAAAATTCAGGTTAATGAAAAATATCATTCTTGCTAAATATGAAGTATCAAAGTTTACAATGGTACAAAAAGCGCGCCATATGTTTTATTTTTCATCAAATCTATTTTATTTAGTCGATTTTTATTTTCAGCCAGTATCTTTTTGATAGGAGACACTAAAACTCTTTGGTAAATTTATATCTAAATAAAAAATAAAAAAACAGTGCATTAATGAAAAACTGTGCAACAATGAGTTTTCATATAACATTTCTGCACTGTTTTGGTTCTAAGCAAAAAATACGTCCTTTTGATAGGTTTTGAAGTGATTAATGATAACATTACTACGTAGTTGAAAGAAAATTATATTATTGTATCACACCAACGTATGCTCCTGACAGAAAATTATTCTCATAAAAAAGCTCTCACACTCTTTAGTTTTTCACTGAAAATTTCTGGTATCACATTCCAGCTGAATCTAAAATTTCTCAGATTTGAAATATCAGCAAAAGTTTTGGAAAAATATAGTTCCGCTTGCCGCGTTCTATATCGAGTTAACGAACTAGCACGTAGTAGAAAGCCAATTTCCTTTTATATAAATTAGTAGCTGGTAGCTGATATTTCAAACTGTGAGGTAGCCTTTATCGGGGCGGTGTCACAGGCCCGTAACGTGGTTCTTGGCCGGCGACCAACCCTCGCCTGTCGCGCATTGCTTCCTCCCTGGCTCTCTAATTTTTCAAAACAACATGGCAGTGGTCCAAGATGAATAACACGTTATTCTGATAGTGCATACATTTATGAATTTATAGTCAGAAGCTTGTTAGTTGTGGGTTAAGTTTGTATTTTCTGAGTAAAGCCTTGTGACAGATATGTCTAAGCTTGGGAGGTATATGTGAGCTGGGTTGTGCACAGATTCTCCGGTCCAAATACCTACGAGTACATCAGCATTTGTATATTTTTGGACTTAGTATTTCCTTGTAGCAATTTTGTCTGACTTTTGAGTGAAATATGAGCCTGAAAATTTAGGTAACTGTAACATTAATACGAAGTCCAACTTCGTGTTAATGGTAGTTACCTAAATTTTGTTTTGTTATACTTCGCCACTTACACGGCTTCGTCAGAGGCAGGTTATAAGTGTGCGATGCATATCCGCACCCTTAAACTGTTTTTTCGAGATATTCCCACTTTACCAGATTGGCTTTTGATAAATCTGCCCACTTGCATTTACAGTCGGTTCAGACACTTTCAGACACACCATGGGAGATTTGTCATTGCGTGAAGATGGAGAAAAACCGGCCAAGTGCGAGTCGGATTCACGCACGAAGGGTTTCGTACCATTATCGCAAAAAACGGCAAAAATGTCACGTTTGTTGTATGGGAGCGCCACTTAAATATTTGTTTTATTCTGTTTTTAGTATTTGTTTTTATAGCGGCAACAGAAATACATCATCTGTGAAAATTTCAACTGCCTAGCTATCACGGTCCATGAGATACAGCCTGATGACAGACGGACAGACAGACAGCCAGACGGACCGCGGAGTCTTAGTAATAATATAAGTTATTGTGAATGTGAAGACTATGTGGATTATTCTTTTTTTTAATTTTAATTTATCTTAGTTAGTTTTTAATCATGGTCTGGCAGTTTGAGTATTTATGCGGCCTACCCGAATGTCCTTTCTTTGGTATTGTTCGTCAATTCGTTGAGCTCCTTAAATTCTAAGTTGAGCTGCACGGTTATTGACAAATGCGTGCACTGACTGGACAGGTCCACTCAATCTGGCTGGTTCTTTTCTCAAAAGACCATTTCAGACATCAGTCTACATGGTCTTCACATGATCTAACCAAGTTTTTGTCTGGACTTTAAAAGAGACTGTGACCTCTGAGTTTGTTTCGGCCTTTCTTCTCAGAGTAGTCAGACAGGAAACGCCGACCTCATCTAGTTTTAAAAAATATGATCGACATGTGAAAGTGTTTGTACAAACCAACTTACAGAAAATAAATCATTTATCATTTATCATTTAATAGAGTCCCGTTTTTACCCTTTGGGTACGGATCTCTAAAAATAATACTGTTTCGTCACAAAATGTTACATAAATTTTCCTTGCGTAATGTGCTAGGTTAATATTCAGCCCTATTGCAGTTTCCAATCTTAAAATTCATTAATAATAAATAAAAATAATAAAAAAAAAAAAAAAAAAAAAAAATAGTAACCCAACACGAAAAGATAAATATTTCATAAGTAAAGTTCAGTTGCAATAAAAGACACGGTATCCAAACCGTTCTCAGTCAGAGCCGCATTTAAAAAGGTTTCCTGTCTGTAGCAGGCACTTCTACTTCAATAGTTATAAACTGAATCTTTTTACTCTGAACTATTTCAATAGAAGTTTTCGTTGCAGCATTTCATTGAATGTTTAATGTTGCTTGCGAAATATGAAGTGAATTTCGACTACCGAGTTCGAATGTTCGAAATAACTTTTACAAGTTTCAAGTTTTCGTAAAATTTGTTACACGTCTTTGTGAAGTATTCTGAAGATTATTGGTTTCTGGTCCATTGCAGAAATAGTTCAAAAGATTATAAAAGAGTTCGTAGGTATTAGTTAAAAAAATTATTTCGTCTCTTAATTAGCTGCTGCAAAAACCTTTATCTAGGTAACTTTTGTATTTTTTACAACGTAATCTAATTAACTCAGAGAAGACCTCACCAAACTTTCTTTCTTTCTTGTATTTAACACAATTCCCAAGAAATTCACTTGAGACTGTAAATGTATTAAACAAGCTGAAATTCAGGAATTTAGCGCATAGTTGTAGTCTAGCCCCTCATTAAGCAGTTTAAGTTGCTCAAGTTACGGTATTATACCAGTTAGCACACTTTGTAACACGTTTGAGACAATCTTTATAAGCATAAACTATATTTTGAGAGCTTAAGCAAACTTTCCAGTGTCGCAGAATGTTCATGTAAACGTACGTAGATAAATCTGCCTTGGCACACTTTATTTCACTTATAAAGTTCATAGCGGGGAGTTTTAACAGTTTTAAGTAAACACAAAGTTCTGAACTCGTCTCAGTTACTAGTTTACGTGTGTCAAACAAGTCTGGTCGTGTGTTAGAATACGATGCGAACTTTCGAGCCGCGTGCGCTGTCACTATTAGCGCTTTGAGTAGCTTCCCTCCAACAACTTTTAACAAAGGGGGAAGTTCTTCTATTTAAGATTGTTGTTATTGAGCGGTATACATGTGTTGACAGAATCCGTGTAATTTTACTTGCTGTTAATAAACTGCTTGATGCTGTGTTCTTGTAATGATATCAGATGGCTGTACGCTAGGCTTGCGTGCACTAAGTATGTAGATGTGTTTTTCCTCATTCGTGAACAGACTTGAAAATGTTTTGTTAGAAAATCGGTCATAGAAAAACGTGTTGTATTGATTGGCGTGAGAATGGTGGCAATTCTTAATTGGACGAGCCACCAAACTATTTCCAATCACTGCAAATCTTGAAATACAGAATCAACAGTGGCGACCACCAGAAAAGCACCGAGTCAATAAAGCTCGCAAGTTTTGTCAAGTAAGAAAATAATGTAACTATAGTTACCATACCTTATCTAAATATATTGGCAAGATTAGCAAACTCACTCTAGCATGTTTTTTTTATAATCTATAGGCTCTCGCGGTAAACGATGATGTGGTCGACGGTGAAACACGCTTGCCTAGAAAAACCTATTCACTTTTGACTTAAATACCCCTAGGTTGTAGCTATTGGGAAACACAGACTCCGGCAGGGAATTCCACTCATTAGCTGTACGCATATTAAAAGTGTTCCCAAAACGTTTTGTGCGTATGGGTGGGATGTGCACCATGTATCGATGGCGCATTGCTGTACATGTGGTAGTCCGATGATGAAACGGACTAGGCGGAATTAGATCATGCAATTCCATCGCACACTGCCCGAAATATAACCGACAATCTGGCAACTTGGCGACGATGTTCAAGGCTCTGGAGCTTTGACTGGACTGCCTCATTGCCGATGAGCCTCTTGGCCTGCTTTTCGATCGACTCTGGTGCATCAAGCAGATCCGGATTTGGCAGATTTGGCAGATCCGTCCCAGAGATGAGAACAGTACTCCATGCATGATCGAACTTGCGCTTGATTCAAGTTGAGCAGCTGTTTCGTCGTCAAGTACCTTCTCACCTTTGCAAAGATGTCCAACTGCTGCCAATAGCCAGCTCAGCTTTTGCCTCAATATATGGGCCAAAATTGAGAGTCGATGTCAACGTAACGCCAAGAAGCTCAATATGGTCCGTTATTGGCGCGGTCACATCTTGGAAAGTTGGAGTCGAGTGAAATTTGCTCTTTTTAGCGGACAAGAGACACGCCTGGGGTTTAGCAGCATTAAACCTGACCAGATTACCATCCCCCCATTCGGAGACTGCTTGCAAGGACAGATTCAAACGCTCAACCATAGCTTTACGGAGAGACCGGTTGGACAAGTATCTCTCAGCAACAATGCTATCATCTGTATACCCAAAGGTGCCAGGTTTTAGCAGATCGGTAATGTGCAGCAAGAATAATGTTGCTGAAAGTACCGACCCCTGAGGGATATCCAATTGGTCCGACGAGCAGCCATCGATAACCACTCGAATGGACCGATCTCAAAGGAAGTCTGCAATCCAATCATACAGACCAGATATTACCAACACATGTGACGAAAGGTACACCAAACTTTTCTGCTAAATTGTTCTACTGTTTACCACCAATCCTTTTATTCCACGTTTACGTATACCGAGCAATCAATTCACGACTTTTTGTCTATACCCTATAGGGAATAACGAGAGCTGTGCGGGTTTAGCAGCATTAAACCTGACCAGATTAGCATCCCCCCATTCGGAGACTGCTTGCAAGGACAGATTCAAACGCTCAACCATAGCTTTACGGAGAGACCGGATTTGCGGTCCGGTAGCCCGTGCGTTGAACAAGTATCTCTCAGCAACAATGCTATAATCTGTATACCCAAAGGTGCCAGGTTTTAGCAGATCGTTAATGTGCAGCAAGAATAATGTTGCTGAGAGTACCGACCCCTGAGGGATCCCGGCATTAATATCCAATTGGTACGACGAGCAGCCATCGATAACCACTCGAATGGACCGATCTCAAAGGAAGTCTGCAATCCAATCATACAGACCAGATATTACCAACACATGTGACGAAAGGTACACCAAACTTTTCTGCTAAATTGTTCTACTGTTTACCACCAATCCTTTTATTCCACGTTTACGTGTACCGAGCAATCAATTCACGACTTTTTGTCTGTATCCCATAGGGAATAACGAGAGCTGTGCTGTGAGTTCCCCACTAATTGCCCGAGGCATTGTTTGCATACCTATGCCTACCTTTGCATACATTCGCCTACCTCTGCATACATTAGCGCATTCATACCTATTGATCCAATACGACTTTTATATTAAAGCCCTTTCTACTATACGTGTATAGCCATACGCTATATATACTCGTTCCACGTACAGGCTTTTAGGGAGAGTAAACATCATTGACGCATCGCGGGCGTAGTTTAAAAATGCCCGACCGTTTTTGTCCCGGGCCTTTCATAACCTTCCCGTTTTATGTGCGCCGGATATGGCTTTATGTAGTGTGTTGCAGTTAAAGTGTAGTCAAGTAAGCGTCAGTAGCTATAATGTGACGTGGCACTGAAAGTAGACGTAGGTAGGAACGAAAAATGCTGGCTACAACACTTCGAAATAATCTTTAACTATAATAGTTCGTTTTATGATATGAGAGAGGGTGTTTCGGTATTTGGTGTTCTGGTACACATCTTATCCATTTTAGATTTTAATACGCTTATGTATCTGTGTATTTTATGTTGTTCGCCTCTAGAGGATATCCTAGACCCCCCACTAGAGGCCTACATGGATAACCTTGAGCAGTAATAATGATATTTTTAAAACTAATAAAATTAATTTGTTCTAAAGGTTTTATTATTCTGCCCGTTTATTAACACTAAAGAAAGAGCTTTTTACCTACTGAGAAATGAACAAAAGGACCAGACTATCGTTCCCTACAACTATAGCAGCCCATTTATGAATATTTCGTTATTTTCTTAAAACAAGAATCATTATTATAGTTTGAGATTATTTACTACCTATCTATGAAGTTAACTGGAGACTTAACAAACCGCTGACACGGCCAGAGCTGTGAAACTTGTAAAGCGCTGACCAGCAGCACTTATGTGCAGGACAGACATCCAACTTAGAGTACTTGATAACTTTAGCTAGTTATGTGCTCCTGGTACTCCGTACGTTTAATGTAAATTATTAAAGGAATTGAAAGAATATATTTTAGTAGTTTGTTGCTAAATCAAGATGCAAACTAAACAATAATAATAAAACTAATTGTTTTTTTGGGTGATACAATGTATTTAAATTTTAGTAATATTAAAATTACCTAGCAAAGATGTCAGATATAAATAGTCCGTAACGTCCTATCTAACTAACAGCGAGGAGATACCAGCTTCAAACTAATTTATATTATATCAAAGATTGGTCTAGCAACTTACAGTTAACAAACCCAGGCGTGTCTTTTCTCTGCTAAAAAGAGCCTATTCCACCCGGCTCCTTCCTTCCGTGTTGTAACCGTGCCAATAACGGCCCATCTTGAGCCTCTTGGCGTTACGTTGACATCGACCCTCAATTGTGTTCTATATATTGAGGCAAAAGCTCAGCTGACTGCCAAAAAATTAGGGATCCTTGCAAAGGTGGAACGGTACTTCACGCCAGCTGCTCAAGTTGTATCAAGCACAAGTCCGATCATGCATGGAGTACTTTTCTCATCTTTGGTACGAATCTGTCAGATACCAGCTTGATGCACTTAAGTCAATCCCAAGAGCCAAGAAGCTCATCGGCAATGAGGCACTGGTTGAATCACAGCTCCAGAGCCTTGAACATAGACGCCGAGTTGCCAGCTTGTCGATTTTTTGTCGGTTGCATTTCGGGGAGTGTGCGATGGAATTACATGATCTAATTCTGCCTAGTAAACAGGCTCCAAGACGTACGGTGGCGGCGATGCGCCATTGGCACATGGTGGATATCCCACCCATACGCACTACATGTTTTGGGAATACTTTCTTTGTGTATACAGCTAAGGAGTGGAATTCCCTGCTGGAGTCTATGTTCCCTGATAGCTACAACGTAGGGGTCTTTAAGCCAAGTGAATAGGTTACTTCTAGGCAAGCGTGTTTCACCGTCGATCCCATATCAGGTGAGATAGTGGTCAAGTGCGAGCCTATCGACAAAAACAAAAAAAAAACAAGTACACTGACGAGCAGCTGATAAGGCAACGGCAAAAAGGATATGAGAAAACATAAAGAGGCCTATGTGAGCCCATAACGCACAGCTTCTTGAAACTATTATAAAAATATCATCAGAGATGAAAGAGAAGCACCATATATCCTATCGAACTAAAATTATAAAATGAGAACTAAAGGCCAATTTTCTGTACACTTATATTGAATTCATTTATAATTAAATTCATGTACGTACATATTGTTTTTAAATAATACAGCAATCGTTGAAAATAAGTTAACAACAGTTACAAATTATTATTTCATTTACAATGTACAAGCTTTGGTAGTTACAAATAAAACACTAGTCAAACAGGTGAAAAACTGTTCGTCTGAATTTATTATGGAAACTGAATTTTTTATATGTAGGTAGGAAATACTAAAATAAGTATATAATTTTGATAATTAACATTTTTATATACGGCGTGTCTAGACACAGACGCGAAAAAAATACCATGACAGTACATATATGATTCTGGGCCCCCTAGTGTTGGCATTTTTTGTAGGTATTTTCCTACTTTATTTTTTTTAATCATTAATTACCTTTTTTCGCAAAAAACAGCAACGAAAATAAAATTCAAAAGCGCTACCTATCAGCTGATTAGGGCAAGCGTACACGCACCGCGTCGCCTGCACTGTTTATCTTTGTCAGCGAGCCAAGAAAGGAGAATAATAAAAATTCTAATTGAGCTAGATAATAACGATTTTGAACTGATTAAAAAACATTTAGAATAACCGACGAAAAATTCCAACACTAGGAAGTCCAGAATCATGTGCTGAATCCTACGTATTTTTTTCGCGTCCATGTTAGACACACTCTGTAAACATAATGCATTTTGTCTGAAAGGATATGAGAACAGTATTTACATCATCAGCATGCATGCTGTGAACGAAATTAAGACAAGACAAGACTTGCAAGGTACTAGTCATCTACTCGTATCAGAGAAAAACCGCACATAAGATAGTATTTTGAGTTGTTGTGAGATTGTATGTTTGTAACAAAACCATGTCGGGATATTCTGAGAAATCCTTTCTCCTCCTTCATGATCAATTAACTTTTTAGGGTACCGTTGCTCAAAAGGAAAAAAGGAATCCTTATAGGCTCAATTTGTTGCCTGTCTGTCTGTCCTTGTATCGGTGTGTCAAACCGTTTTCACAGGTACGCGGTAGAGGTCAAATCAAGTTAAAATGAATTTGTCTGCAATCCATTGGGACTAAAAAAAAATCAAACTTCTAAATCAACGCAATTAAAAGATACGGGCGTTTATGCCTCATATTTGATACTCGGATGGGATTCTTCCCGTTCACCTGGATTCATGAAATTTGGCAAGAAGCAATGTCTCAAAGCACAAGTCGCTATATGTCATGATAACCTATACCTCTCGAGCTTGAGGTAGTAGGTTCAAATCAATGTCATCATCATCTGCCTAGCCTTTTTCCCAATTATTGTTGGGGTCAGCTTCCAGTCTTACCGGATTCAGCTGAGTACCAGTGTTTTACATGGAGCGACTGCCTATCTGACCTCCACAACCCAGTAACTGGGTAACACGATATCCCTTGGCAAGACTGGTGTCAGATCTCAGGCTTCTGACTACCCGTAACGACTGTCAAAGATCTACAAATGACAGCCGGGACCAACGGCTTAACGTGCTTTCCGAGGCACGGAGGAAACTCGGTATGTTGAAATGGTCACCCATCCACGGACCGACCTCGTCAAGCGTTGCTTAACCTTGAAGATCGACCCGTGCGGCTGTTATTATTTAGCCACGAGCTCCAATAGCTTTAAACCAATGTGACTTATTCAAATTCATAATTTGTACTTTCTTAGTTTATAATGGCTACCACAGGCAACGGTGAAGGAAAACATCGTGAGGAAACCGGGACTTATATAGTTAATGTAAGTCAGGGGCCTGTGGGGTTCCCAAAGATGGTTTTATTAACTCTGACACCAGAGGTAGCCACATCTTCACACATATCACAAGTAAAGGAAAAAACCGTTAATTTGAAAATACATAAAAAAAACGGTTTTTAAATTATTTGCATTTGGTAAACAGACCGCGACGTCGACAAAGGACGTTGGGAGATAACAGGTTTTTAACGGCTAAGTGAAGTTTGTTCCTCAATTCATTTTATATTTTCGTTAGAGCAATGTTTTCATTGTTTATGAACTTCAGTAATGTTACTTAATCATTTTGGAACCCTAGGTGCATGAGTCTGCCACCAGGCTAAGCAATACACATGTTATAGAGATCTTGTAGTGTAAATCACCAAAATTACGCATCTTTTCATCTGCTACCTCTATTTCTCTCATTTCTTATTCGATAGAACCGCCAGTAAATTCTACATTAGTAATACATTTATTTTATAGTATTTCCAAAATTGTTTCAGGGAAAACATTTGTCTAATCGGTTCCTATTACTTGTAAATTAAGTAATAATTTGCTTGGCAGACCGTGACAAAAGCCGATTTAGTTCTAGTGTTGGTTTCCGCTATAATGCCGCCTTTAAAGTCGACCAGTCTTGGTCTCTCACATCATACGAACGAGCATTGAAGCTCGGCACGATGGCGGAACAGGCGAGAAATAAAATTTCTCTGGTGAGTAGCGTTTGGCCTTTTAAAACATGTCCTTACATTTATCGAATGCAACCTCTCTGTGTTTATCTATCCGTCAATGTTATCTGTTTAACACTTATGTACACCATCGCGAAAAGAATGTTGAATGTCTCCACTAACGTCAGACACATACATGCCATGTGTCTCAAATGGCAGCTGACCGATTAAGATATTTATCTCTCTTCATTCAATTCATGTATATTTCACTAGCTACTCTTTTATTTTGAACTAGCATCTGCCAGCGGCTTCGCTCACGTGATGGTCGTATCATATCCCGAGGGAACATATTTCCGGAATAAAAAGTATTTTATGTGCTATTCCTGACTATCATCTATCTCTGTGTCAAATTTCATCCAGATCCATCCAGCCGTTTGAGCGTGAAGAAGTAAAAAAATTACACACTCACAAACTTTCACCTTTTTAATATTAAGTGTACTGTGACTCAGCTAATCCTTTAATAAAAAGCAATTGGTCACGTCTCATAATATAACAAATTTGTAGGATTATCATATGACATTACTCTCGAGATAGAGTGATAGATACGAGCACATAGATGATATGTAGATAAAAATCTTGTCATTGCACAACTAACAAGCCTAATTGCTCACAGGATTAAGATCAATTCATTTCATTTGACAATACTAAGCATGTTTAAGAAATTTCAACTAGAGAGAATGTCATGTTCTATTGAATAAATTACTAAATTTCCCCATTAGGCACATTGAGACATTGAATGATATACTAGTACTAATTACTACACAAAAAGAAAAAAATGCGAAACATAAAAGATAGAAAATTTAAAAATAAATACGATTTCATTTTAAAATCTAGTTAACACATAAAATTAATCCTGTGGTAATTTTAACTTTCTGTGAGTATTATAAATATTGCTGGTAAAATCCCGGAAGTAGCGGTTATCATAATCATTTCGGACTTGTACAAGTAAGACTTGGTAAATTTTAGGTTTTACCGGTAAATCCTAGGTTTTACCGTAGTCCGGGCTTTTTCAGTAACTGATATATTTTAGAATCCATGCAACGGGTCATTGGTTTTTCAACAGATGGAACTAGTGCTCTTAGATACCAGAGCCTCCAGACGTTTATAAATCATCTTTTCGCAAAATGTGTGGATTGAGTGCCTCCTTAGCACTTAGCAAAGGTGAGACGGTACTTCACGCCTGAACAGCTGCTCAACTTGTAGAAAGCGCAAGTTCGGACATGCATGGAGTATTGCTCTCACCTCTGGGCCGGATTTAACAAATATCAGCTTGATGCACTTGAGTCGATTGACAAACGGGCCAATAGGCTTATCGGCAACGATGCACTGGTCGCCTCAAAGCCTTGAAATTCAACCCCGAGTGGCCAGTTTGTCGGTTTTTATATCGGTTACATTTTAGGGAGTGTGCGATGGAACTGCACAATTTGATTCCGCGTAGCCCTTTCCATCATCGGACAACAAGGCGTACGGCAATGCGCCACCGGTACATGGTGGACATCCCACTCATATGTAAAAAGCGTTTTGCGAATACTTTCATTGTGCGCACAGCTAAGGAGTGGAATTCCCTGCCGGAGTCTTTGTTTCCTGATAGCTATAACCTTGGAGTCTTTAAGTCAAGAGTGAATAGGTTACTTCTAGGCAAGCCTGTTTCACCGTCGACCACATCATCGCTTATCATTAGGCGAGATAGTGGTCAAACGCAAGCCTACCGTTAAATAAAAATATAAAATAATTCTGGCACCTTTAAATTGACCGTCGCCGCCGACCCGAGTTAGCAAGTATGGGTATATTCAAAGTACATAATAACACAACTCAATCGACATTCATTTGTTTTATTAATCAGGAATAATTGGTTTTAATAAAAAACTACATTACATGGTCTAAAACAAAAAAAATGCCCTTTCATTTATGTATCGCTAATTTTGCCGGTGTGTGTAATAATTAGTACTACTAAACTATGTAGTATTGCTGTCTCAAAACACTTAAATAACATAAAAATCTTTTCAGGTGTTCGTCTTCGCTATAGTCTTCACTTGCCGAGCTGATGACGTGCTACAATCTTCAAACAATGATGTATCACTAAATAGAAGGCTGTTGCTTATAAATAGCAACGTTTTAACTGATGACCTTAAGTTAGAACCCTATGAGGATCCTGGCGTTAGCAGTTCAAGAAGCAATTATAATGCATTACGATACGGTTACCGAGGTAGCAGTGGCGCTGCAGCGAGCGCTGCAGCTGCAGCTGGTATGGGAGGTGGTGGAGGTTTTGGCGGCGGTGTTGAAGCTGGCATCGAAGGAAGCATTGAAGGTGGATTTGGCGGTGGCATTGAAGCTGGTTTTGACGGTGGTGTAGAAGCTAGCGCTGATGCAGGCGCAAGCGGTGGTATTGGTGGCATGATATCCAGTGCTCTAGGTGGTCTCTTTGAAAGTAGCATCAGTGGTGGCCTGGAAGCTGAAATTGAAGGAGGCATAGAAGCTGACATTGAAGCTGGTGGTAGCGCAGGCTCATATGCCATCGGAGGTGGTAATAGTTATGCTGGAGCTAGTGCTGGTGCTAATGCTCATAATAGAGGTTCCACTGGCATGTTTGGTGGAAGCATGGCTGACGCTTCCGCCAATGCATATGCTGGCAGTGCATCTGGCAATTATGGCGGAAATGGAGGAAGCGCGTCTAACGCCAATGCTAATGCATACTCTAGTGGTGGGTCTGGAGGTTATGGCGGATATGGAGGAAGCGGGGCTAACGCCAATGCTAATGCACACTCTAGCGGTGGATCTGGAGGATACGGTGGATATGGAGGCAGCGTGGCTAATGCTAATGCTGATGCATACTCAAGCACAGGATTTGGAGGGTTTAGCGGACATGGAGGTAACGGGGCTAGCGCTAAAGCTGATGCATACTCAAGCACTGGATCTGGAGCGTATGGTGGATTCGGAGGAAGCAGGGCTAACGCTAATGCTAATGCACACTCTAGCGGTGGATCTGGAGGGTATGGCGGATATGGAGCAAGCGGGGCTAACGCTAATGCTGATGCTTATGCCACTGGTGGATCTGACAGATATAGTGCATATAGAGGAGGCACGGCTAACGCTAATGCATATGCTGGTGGTGTTGGTAGTGGTGGGTACGGCGGTGGTGGATATGCAGGTGCTGCGGCTGCAGCTAAGGCTGGTGGATATATTGGTGGTGGCGCAGGTGGCTACGGAGCTGGTGGTGCTGCAGCTGCAGCTACAGCAGCGGCTGGGGGTGGTGGTTACGTAGGTGGTGCTGGTGGTGTATACAGCAATGTTGAATCTTCAGCTGCGGCAACGGCTGGTGCTGGTGGATATGTTGGTGGTGGTGGAGGCAGTGCATACGGTGGTTCTGCTGCAGCTGCAGCAGGGGCGGGTGGTCACATGGGTGGTGGTGGCGGTGGGCATGGTAGTGCTGCGGCAGCGGCTGGGGCTGGTGGTTATATAGGTGGTGGTGGTGGTGTATACAGCAATGCTGAAGCTGCGGCAGCGGCTGGGGGTAGTGGTTACGTAGGTGGTGGTGGTGGTGTATACAGGAATGTTGAATCTTCAGCTGCGGCAGCGGCTGGTGCTGGTGGATATGTTGGTGGTGGTGGTGTATACAGCAATGCTGAAGCTGCGGCAGCAGCTGGTGCCGGCGGTTACGGTGTCGGTGGTGGTGGATATGGTAGTGCTGCGGCAGCGGCTGGGGCTGGCGGTTACATAGGTGGTGGTGGTGGATATGGTAGTGCTGGAGCTGCGGCAGCAGCTGGAGGTTACATTGGTGGTGCTAGTGGTATATACGGCAATGCTGCAGCTACAGCTGCGGCAGCGACTGGAGCTAGCGGATATCACGGTAGTGGTGGTGGATATAGTAGTGCTGGAGCTGTGGCAGCGACTGGGGCTAGTGGTTACGGAGGTGGTGATATAGGTGGATATATAGGCGGTGATATTAGTGGCTACATAGTTGGTGGGGCTGATGTGTATGGTAGTGCTACAGCTGGAGCAGGTGGCTACTTGAATGGAGGAGGTGGCGTATACAGCAATGTTGACGCTGCGGCAATGGCTGGGGCTGGTGGTTACATAGATGGTGGTTATTACGGCATGGCTACAGCTCCAGCTGTGGCAGCAGCTGGTGGTGCAGCATATGGAGGTGGTGGTGGAGGCGGTGCATACGGTAGTTCTGCTACTGCAGCTGCAGCAGGGGCTGGGGGTGGTGGTTACGTAGGGGGTGGTGGTTACGTAGGTGGTGGTGGTGTATACAGCAATGCTGAAGCTGCGGCAGCAGCTGGGGCTGGTGGTTACATAGGTGGTGGTGGTGTATACAGCAACGCTGAAGCTGCGGCAGCGGCTGGGGCTGGTAGTTACATAAGTGGTGCTGCTTACGCCAATGCTCAAGCTGCAGCTGCGGCAGCGGCTGGGGCTGGCGGATATGTAGGTGGTGGTATTTACGGCAATGCACAAGCCGAAGCTGCGGCAGTGGCTGGGGCTGGTGGGTACATAAGTGGTGCTGCTTACACCAATGCTCAAGCTGCAGCTGCGGCAGCGGCTGGGGTTGGCGGATATGTAGGTGGTGGTAATTACGGCAATGCTCAAGCTGAAGCTGCGGCAGTGGCTGGGGCTGGCGGATATGTAGGTGGTGGTGGAGGCGGTGCATACGGTGGTTCTGCTGCCGCAGCTGCAGCAGGGGCGGGTGGTTATATGGGTGTTGGTGGCGGTGGATATGGTGGTGCTGCAGCTGCGGCAGCAGCTGGGGCTGGTGGATACATGAGTGGTGGTGGTGGTGGATATGGTGGTGCTGCAGCTGCGGCAGGTGCTGGAGCTAGTGGATATGCAGGTGATGGTGGCATTGGGAACGGCGTTGCGTACACTACTACGTACGGCTTCAAATAATTCAAACATTTCAAAAAGTCTTAAGTTGAATATCCTGTCGGATGACATTTAGTTATTTAGTTCTTATATTATATCAATACATTAAAACTCGAGTACAAAAATGCATGTAAAAAAAGAAAGACTTGAGGATTAAACGAATTAATATGTGATTTTATATTTCTGTGACATAATGGTTGATAGAAATACATGACATAGACTTAGAAAAGTACGTTAGTAGTAGCTAAAAATCTGCGTTCGGGACCGTGCAAATCGTCATATCAATCGTCACCAAAACCTACAATTGGTTACTGGTGGTACTAGTAAAAGATTTGCATGTGTCACATAATGCTAATTGTTTTAATTTTATCATAAACACATTTTATTTTTATATAATTGCGTACCTTTGACAAATTCATGAATGTAACCCTTATTTTTTATTTGTATATTTACTTTAGGCAATAACAGTTATAAGCTAACGATTTCTATAGATTAAGATCTCAAACAGCCTGTATACTAAATACATTCATGGAATTGAAGTGGTATTTTTATTTATTGATGATAATGATCTATGTAGAATTGCCTAAAACTACACGTTTACCAATATATTCTGATAAAGACGATATCAACTGGCTTATTCGTCAATACTCCAGTCCAAAATATTAGTAGTAATCATATTGACCTCCATTGGTTTCATGTGCCTGATGTGGCAGCTGTTCAAATGGTTTTAATGTAGACGGTGGCCATAATTATATAGTAATTATTAAAAATAATCATTTTGTCCCATTAAATAAATCCGAGAGCTATCTGATAAGTTAGTTTGCTATTACTACAAAATAGAAAGCGCGCCAACGCTTACTTAGTGCTATAACCATTCAAACAGACCGAAAATACAGCGTAGGAGCAGAGCAACAGAAACATTGATTCTGAATCAATAATAATATAGAAGAGAGTACTACTACTTATTTTCTACAACTTTGTTTTCTGTTTCTTTTTATACCAGCCTTGTAAACCACGTTGAATATAATTTATTGCCGATCTGAATGTTATCTTTACTACTACTACTTTGTTTGATCTTCAAGAGATTAAAAGATGAAAAAAATACTCTTATTATTTGTCGGTACAAAAATGTATGTGTTCCTGAGAAATTGTCGAAACTGCCTTTTTGTAAAACTTATTAGGACCAATTTATATGTAAAATTTGACAAATTCCCTGATTTAATGACACACTTTCTCAAATCAAAATGTAATAGTGATCTCTCTAATTATATAGACTTGTGCTTCCAGAATTGAGTAAAATCCATATAAGGCCAGATGTCACTTTTTAAATCAAAGATGACTACATAGCCCCTAATTTGGTTTCTCAGTAGGTAGGTCAACGATGGACGTTGGAGTAAAACTTATCAGTCACATTTTAGAATCCCAGAATAAAATTTGCATTTTTGTGACCTCTCAAAACCGTTTGATTGCGTTAACTATAATAAAAAAACATCCTGGTTTGGTTCTTCTTCTTTCTGAAACGGGGCGACATGAGTCTCTCGTCCAGGTTCAATTCTTGGCCCTTTCCTTTTGTTAGTATATATTAATGATCTTCATTACACAATGACCAACTTAGCCGACATAATTCTATTCGCTAAAGATACTTCTCCCATTTTTAATAGACAGAAAAGATACGGATGTCTTGCTTGTCAAATGTTTGCAACATAATCTCTTACTTAATGAAAAAAGAAAAAAATAAATTAATCAAGTTTTCGATACCAAACGTAGATACCCAGTTGGTGATGGTTTCCGTAATAACTTGGCGTTATTACGGCAACTGTATTTTTGGGTGTTACACTGTATCAAAATAGATATTTTTAAATTGCATTAGGGCGCTCACATCAGAACTCTCTTAGGTTCATTTACTGTGCACAGTATTATGTTTTATGGCATTTTGCTGCTGACGTAGATTCAGTTTAAATACTGCAAAAGAGGATCAATCTGAGCAATTTATAAAAGGGGTCCTCACGAGTTCCTTACAAACATGCAAAAAAATCGATAAACTGATTTTATATCCTATAGGGCAATATCCCAACGGCCTTAGATCATTACTTATTTCGTCCTGCAAACAATGTGTGGGGTAGAGTTGTGTTAGTATGTACTTTGAATGTACGCATACTTGCAAGCTGGGGCCGAATACCAATTTACAGGTATCAGTTACTAAAGGTCCGTAAAAACATTACACATTTTCCTTAAAGTCTTTAAACTGATTCTACATATAATTAACAGAATATTGTCAGATTATTATAATTTATGGGTCTATTGAATTAATCAACCTAGCCTTTTCCCTACTACGTTAAGGTTAGGTTCCAGTGAGGTTATATTCACAAGTATGAAAGAAGTCTCTCACGCCGCAAATACTGCTTCCTTGGCAATTATTATTATAATAAAATACATACTTCCTTGAAAATATACCTTCTTACAGCTTAAAGCTAATAGTAGTAAGCAGTTCACACCACGTCGCTTCTGAATTATTATTATTATACTACCAACATCTTTTTAAGAACTTTAGTTATAAATTTCCTTTACTTGTTTTCTACCAAATGTTTTGTCAATTGTAAACAAAACACACACTATTTTATAGGGTTTATCTGTCTGATAGGATTTTCGAGTGCAGATACCAGTTTCTTACAAATAATGTATCAATACTGTATTTTTATGGTACTTTTGTGGAAGAGAAATACATTGTTATGTTTCGGATGTATAATATAACGAAAATTACTAAGTAAATGATAAATGATTTTATTTCTGTAAGTTGGTTTGTACAAACACTTTTACATGTCGATCATAATTTTTAAAACTAGATGAGGTCGGTGTTTCCTGTCTGACTACTCTGATCATGTGAAGGCCATGTAGACTGATGTGTGAAAACGTCTTTTGAGGAAAGAACCAGCCAGATTGAGTGGACCTGTCCAGTCAGTGCACGCATTTGTCAATAACCGTGCAGCTCAACTCAGAATTTAAGGAACTCAACGATTCGACGAACAATACCAAAGAAAGGACATTCGGGTAGGCCGCATAAATTACTCAAACTGCCAGACCATGATTAAACACTAACTTAGATAAAGTAAAAACAAAAAAAAAAAATGATCCACATAGTCTTCACATTCACAATAATTAAAATAAAACAATATAATAATTTAAAAAGTAAATATTCTTGTCATTACAAGAAAACCAAAAAAAAATACGTAGCAAAATACCATTATATTTATGAATTGAATGAATTAATGCACTTTGATATGTCTAATTTGACCGGACTATAATTAATTGGAGCAGCTCAATCCCAAGCCTTTTTCGTCCTCAACGTAATCTTTAATGGTATAAAACGCTTTCTGGCACAACTTACGTTTAATGAGTGATTTGAATTTATTAAGACTTAGATCTTGTACGTGGCTTGGAAGCTTATTATAAAAGCGTATTCGTAATTAGTTGTATATTAATTGTGCTTTACATTTTTCCATGTATTTTAATTGTTTTCATACCTAATGACTACGCCGGAACGCAGCTTCTTCACTTTAATCATGAACGCAACCTACGTCGGCGAGATTCGTTGCAACTTCACTTCACTCAAGACTGCCTTTTTTGGAACCAAACGCACCGCCATATTTTTGGCGCGACACGGTATATTTTCTGTATACTTAATATTGTTGAAGAAGAAGAATAAACTATTATAAGAACAGGGTCGATCTTTCATTGAATCGCCCACACCTAATTTAAATAGTGCAGAGCAAATATGTTATTAAGACTGAAATCAATTACAGGTAGTATCATTGTTATGCGAGTAAGATCATTTATTAAAGCTAACTGGCAATAATAGTATTGTATTTTCATAAGTGTTCAAGTTAAACACAAAATTAATCAAAACCAGTTCTTATCACTTGTTCCTTAAGTAATAATTTTCTCGAAGAACCGTGACAAATAGCCATTAATTGCTGGCACTTATATTTGATACAGTCGCCTTTCAGCAAGGCAGTCTCGTTTGCCCTCACCATTGGCATTGTACGCGTAGCTTAAAAAAACACACAAACAACAATGAAAATTAGTGTTCTGGTAAGTCAGGAGTTTTTTTCTATAGACAATATAATACAATATATTTGTAACTTACTTGACATTGAAATGGTGTATGTACATACATATAGCCATAACCCATCAACAACATAATAACGTAAAAAATACAAGTCTTGCGTTCTTCTTCTACCGAAAAAGTTGTGAGATCGAATGTATGCAAAACCAAGTCGGCTAATTTGTTCCGTTGCTGTAACATAAGAGGTCGATATTATTGTGTTCTTCTAAAGTATATCCAAATCGGTTCTCTATCATGAAGAGTAGGACTTAGGCATATAATAAAAATAATATAAAACGTTTATTTTCTCTTCAGAAAGTTACAATGACATGATATGTTATGCCTTGCAGTTCAAACTAGGTTTTAATTTTGTGAGAGATGGTGCCTGTGATAGGTTTCTATAAGAACCTGTATTTACAAGTCACTACACCTATGTCCCAGCAGTGGAAACATTAAAGGCTGATAATGCTAATCATAATTTATAACCACTGGCCTGTTCCAACGTAAAGAATAAAACTATTTATATATTGATTTGCTGGGAATTATGTATGCGTGGGTAATAATAAAAATCACTAATCAATACCTGGCAGTGAATGCATTGCGATTTTATGTTTATTTATTTATTTATTAAAACTTTATGCAAAAGTACAAAGGCGGACTTAATGCCTTAGGCATTTTCTACCAGTCGACCTTAGGGTGGTGCAGAGATATGTGTTGTGTTGTAGGTTTGATTTCAAACGAAGAATGTTTTCACATCGCCATTGTTTCGGATTTTTCTTCAATTTAATTATATCAATATATAAAAGAAAGACGTACGGGATCGGTTAATGTGGCGACACCTGGGGGAGGCCTATGTCTAGCAGTGGACGTTTTTCGGCTGAAGTGATGATGATGAATCAATCTGCCTAGCCTTTTTCACACTATGTTAGGGTCGGCTTCCAGTCTAACCGGATTTAGCTAAGTATTAATGAACAGTAAACGATAAATAATAACATATATAATTAAGCTCACACCTTTTACCTATGGATTTAGTCAGAAACTACAGAACCATCGCTAACTGCTACGACCCTTACATATGCCTTTTTATTTTATTTTATTAAGAAAATTTTTAGTTAATTAAAAAAAAAACATCTTTCGTTTTTACAATAGAATTAAGGTCAACTAAAAGTTTCCACATATTATTATAGTAAGAATCCGCATAAAACATTAAAGGTAAAAGCTACTACAGCCAAAAGCATATTTAGCGTAACCATCAACGACAATAATGTCAAAAAGAAAAAAGTATTTGTGAGCCGCACAGGAGACAAGAGAGATAAGCAAAACCAAAAATTAAACAATAATATCATGTTTTGAACTATTACATTTTAGTGACTATGATTTTTTTAACATCCGACGGAAAAAGAGGGGTCTTATTAGTATGACATGTGTTGCTGTGTATTTTTGTGTCTGTCTGTGGCATCGTAGCTCCTAAAAAGATGAAGTGATTACGAGTTATTTTTACTTGAAAGGTATTTTTGCTTGATCGAGAGTGTGTTTTGCTATGATTGATGAACATCGGTTGAGCCGTTTAAAACTTATGTGCATTTTACTCTTTAAGTGGGTTATTTTTGCAAGATGTTTCTTTCTTTCTTTCTTTCTTCTGATAGATAAATTATGTAGTTTAAAAAGCATTTGGTAATAAACTTCGGTGTTCTTTTTATTATTCTTTTTTGGAATTAAATTAATATCGACACTTCTTTCTTCTTTTCTAAATAACCTGCTGCTTCGTTATCGTCAGAATATACAATGCTAGTTAGCTAATAATAGATCTTAACGCATTTATCTTATTGGGTGTAATCCTGTAAAGATTTTATGTGATAAGGTTGAAATAAATAAATAATAAATAAACTTTTCCATAATATAATTAATGCGAATGATAAGATTCGAAAGTGTAGCAATTTTGTTTAATGAGCATCACGCATTTATAGCAAAATGGCTTCGCTATACCTACTTAAATTATATATATATCCAACTATTGTAGGTGTGTGCAGGGTTTAAGTAAAGAAAGAAAGAAAAAGAGTTGATTTGCGCCAGGCACGACCATAAAAAACACAAAAAATAAAAAGAACAGAAAAAAGTTTAATTATTCAAATAACTTTCTCCAGTATGGCAATTTTTATTTTTACACTTTGCTCCACACTAGGAATTTCTTCCTGTATCGTGGGTGCGTTTACGAAAATTTAAACTTACACACACAAGAAATCCAAAGCCGGTACAACTATCCGTAGGCCATACGAATATTTACCCCGTGCGGGAATCGAACCTGCGGCACGTCGCGCAGCAGCCGATCGCTCAACCACTACGCCACTGATTCGTGAAATTAATTATTTCAGAAATGAAAAACACAAATAAATGTTTAATATACCGACAGCTTATGCTGCATACAATAAAATTATATTACATTTTCTTGAAAAACAAGAAATATTTCATCAACGTTAAACTAAAATATAATAATTACGGAATACAAAAATAGAAATACAAAATCGTTTATTGTCACAATTAGCATATTCTACATTAAGAAGTGTTTGGAGCCTCCCTCTAGGCGCAGGCCACACAGAAATGGCGTAAGCAAACAATGCCTGTATTAGTAGACTCCGATCTTCTCCGAATAATTATATTGTTTATTTTCAGTTGTTTTTCTTCACCCTTGTCGTTGTATGTCGAGTTGGCGTGGCGTCACCTAGTAGGAGGAACCTAAAAGCGGTAAAAGACATAAAAACCGATACTAGCCTTGACGTCAGCAGTGCCGTTAATAACCGAGCAGGTAGTAAGACTGGTGACGAAAAGAAAAATGGAGACAGTACGATAAGATCAGGAGGTTACATAGGCGATGAGGCTGGTGGCTATGCCGGCGCTGAAGCAAGTGGTTATGTCAGTGGTCAAGCTATGGGTTATGCTGGTGCAGAAGCTGGTGCTTATGCAAGCGGTCAAGCTATAGGTTATGCTGGTGCAGAAGGTGGTGGTTATGCCGGTGGTCAAGCTATGGGTTATGCTGGTGCCGAAGCTAGTGGTTATGCCGGTGGTCAAGCCATGGGATATGCTGGTGCAGAAGGTGGTGGTTATGCCGGTGGCCAAGCCATGGGTTATGCTGGTGCAGAAGCTGGAGGTTTGGCCGGTGGTCAAGCTAGTGGTTTTGCCGGTGGTCAAGCTGGTGGTTATACCGGCGGACAAGCTGGTGGGTTTGCCGGTGGCCAAGCTGGTGGTTTTGCTGGTGGACAAGCCATGAGTTATGCTGGTGCAGAAGCTGGTAGTTATGCCGGTGGCCAAGCTGGTGGTTATGCCGGTGGCCAAGCTGGTGGTTATGCCGGTGGCCAAGCTGGTGGTTTTGCTGGTGGTCAAGCTGGTGGTTTTGCCGGTGGACAAGCCATGGGTTATGCTGGTGCAGAAGCTGGTGGTTATGCCGGTGGCCAAGCTGGTGGTTATGCCGGTGGCCATGCTGGTAGTTATGCCGGTGGCCAAGCAGGTGGTTTTGCCGGTGGGCAAGCCAGTGGTTTTGCCGGTGGACAAGCCATGGGTTATGCTGGTGTAGAAGCTGGTGGTTTTGCCGGCGGTCAAGCTGGAGGTTTTGCTGGCGGTCAAGCTGGTGGTTTTGCCGGTGGAAAAGCTGTTGGTTTTGCCGGTGGTCAAGCTGGTGGTTTTGCCGGTGGACAAGCCGGTGGTTTTGCTGGTGGACAAGCTGGTGGTTTTGTTGGTGGACAAGCCGGTGGTTTTGCTGGTGGACAAGCTAGTGGTTTTGCTGGTGGCCAAGCTGGTGGTTTTGCCGGTGGCCAAGCTAGTGGTTTTGCCGGTGGACAAGCCATGGGTTATTCTGGTGCAGAAGCTGGTGGTTATGCCGGTGGCCAAGCTGGTGGTTATGCCGGTGCCCAAGCTGGTGGTTTTGCCGGTGGCCAAGCTGGAGGTTTTGCCGGCGGTCAAGTAGGTGGTTATGCTGGTGCTGAAGCTGGCGGTTTTGCCGGTGCTCAAGCTGGTGGTTATGCTGGTGGCCAAGCTGGAGGTTTTGCTGGTGGCCAAGCTGGAGGTTTTGCCGGTGGTCAAGTAGGTGGTTATGCTGGTGCTGAAGCTGGCGGATTTGCCGGTGCTCAAGCTGGTGGTTATGCTGGTGCAGAAGCTGGTGGTTTTGCCGGTGGTCAAGCCATGGGCTATGCTGGTGCAGAAGCTGGTGGATTTGCCGGTGGTCAAGCTGGTGGTTTTGCTAGCGGCCAAGCTGGTGGCTACGCCGGTGGTAGCGTTGGTGGCCATATTGGAGGCGCCGCAAGCGCATCTGTTGGTGGAAGTATTGGTGGATTCGTAACTGGGGAAGCTAGTGGACATGCTAAAGGATCAATCGGTGGCGAGGCTGGTAGTTATGCTATGAGTGTAACAAGCTAAGCTCAAACACCCGTAAACAACAACTGGCTTAAAGGATTGTCTATTGATATCTGAAACTGCAAAACAAAGTACTCATTTAAATGTATGATCAGCATAATCATTAATAAATTATGGAAAACAGTGGTGTTTATGTAGTTTGGACTCAGTTACATGTACCCCTTCCCAAGTCTTAATGTCTTTAATTAAATCGATAACCATACCCTTCAAACCGTAACAAAGAAATGCTGGAAGAAAATATTAAAATAACATTTCAAACTGTGCTTACAAAAAACCAAGTTTATGCTACAATATAGGCCACACACACACACTTAATGTAAAGTTTTTGAATAAAAAATATATTTGACAAAAATAACAAGTAATCTACTCCTGACTTAGTTTGTATGACTAATGTACAACGATTAGCAGCCTTGTAACTGGCAGGATTTTATCAGGTTGACGGTATCACTATTTGTAATGCAACATGATTTTGTTTCTAAAGGCCCGGGGGCTGACCATAAATTCTTTGAGTAAGGTTATTTTGTGTGTGTTTAAGGGACAGATGTATATGACTTGTATACATCTGTCACTTACGCGATGTCAAAATAACCTTACTCTAAGAGCTTATGGTCACCCCTTTGAACGAATGATAAAGAAATCTGTCTTTAGCACTGGGGTTTGCTGTCAGAGAACCCAATTATGGGTTAAGCTCGCCTTTGTACATAAGTTTTCCTATTGTGTTTTAAATGTTTATTTTTTGTACAATAAAGAATATGAATATAAATATAAGAAAGAAAAACATTTTTACAAAAAAATACAACCGACTTCCGAATAAAAACACTACAAAGTGAACAATTACTTCAATTTCGGAAGTCGGTGTTCTCGTTTTCGTTTCTTCGTTTTTCGACACCGACTTTCGAAATTTAAGTTATTTTTTGGAAGTTGTTTGAATTTTTCTGTAAAAAAGTTTTTTATTTTTCACTTTTTAGTCGTGGTACATAGTACAAGATCCAGTTCTATAGGCCAGGTACCTATAATGCCCAAAGTGATGCCAGAATAGATTAACCCAATAACGTGAAACTTAAAAACCGGTGGAATGAGAGTATACCAAGGTGAATTATTCACACCTGTGTAATTGTTCTTAATTAGTAATGTATTAATGTACCTTTAGCACCTAGACTCTGGTGGTACCTGTAAATTGTCAGTCGGCCAAACCTAGGAGGTATATTTTCCTTCAAAGAAGGTATATACTAAAACTACTTTTCGTTTTCTCGAAATATAAAATAATTCGTGTTTTCTCTATATTGACCCGAGCAGAGTTCAGCTTCGAGGAAGAAGTCAATCGTCGAATCCGATTGGCTGGGCAGCGTTCGGGAAGTTGAGTGGTATCTTTTGGTCCAACATACCACAGTGTCTCAAGACGAAAGTCTATGACCAGTGTGTGTTGCCAGTTATGGCGGCTATGGCTCTGAAACGTGGTCGCACACAATTGGCCTCATCAGATAGCTTACAGTCACCCAAAGGGCAATGGAGAGGGCTATGCTTGGAGTTTCTTCGCTTGATCGAATCAGAAATATAGAGATCAGCAAGAGAACCAGGGTTACCGACATCCCCCCCCGGTGGGTCGAGGCGGGGAGGCTCAGTAACCGCGGTTTGTTCACCCACGGTGAAGCGAAGAGGAACCCGAGGAGGGTTCGCTCGTCAGGGCTTTTGCCGATTAAGCCAACGACGTAACGTCCAACTAGAAGGTTGCGGTAACACTTGGTAACAGGCGACATCGCAACTGAGGCGGGCCGCGATAACTTATGGAGATTCTCAGGTCCCATACGATGTCGCGGCTGAGGGTTGGAGGCCGCGGCGGGAGAGGAGTGCCGGTGCCCCCTGCGGCCGAAAAATGGTAGGTGGCGGGGCCATTGACCTTGACCCGTCACAGGGGGACCAAGGGAGCCATATACGGGATCGTCTGGCGCCCATGTGCTGATTTGGTCCCTAGGGTGGTCACGGCGTACAGTGTGTTCTGGTGTGCTGGTGATGAGGGGTACTCACCCGAGGAGGGTCCAGTGACGGACAGCCGCGCTGCGTTCGCAGTGAGTGCTAACGCGTGCCCGTATTCCCGCCAAAAGCGGCACAGGAGGACACCGTGAAATTTTAGTAGGTTAGAGTCCCACACAAGTGCACTATCTCCCCGTAATAGTGCAGTATGCATGAGCATATCTCCACGCAAAAAAAAAGTTTACCGACATAGCCCGAAGAATTGCCAAACTGAAGTGGCAGTGGGCAGGGCTCATTGCTCCCATAACGGATGGCTGATGATGCAGAAAATTTCTGGAGTGGCGACCACGAACCGGAAGGTGTTGCGTTGGAAGGCCTCCCATCAGGTGGACCGATGACCTGGTGAAGGTTGCAGGAATCCGCTGGATTCGAGACGCACGGGACCGGTCAATGTGGCGACGCTTGGGGAAGGCCTATGTCCAGCAATGGATGTCTTTCGGCTGATATGATGATGATGATGAGAGGTCGGTCGCCCAGGTTCTTAAAATTTCAAATTTTGAATATTAAATCGGCAAATGGTTTTCACAGACCCAGACATTTTAGAACAGCCTTTCCAACGATACCCCACACCATGAAATAGACGAGAAAAAATGTATATCCATGCTAAATTATAGCTTTCTAGTAATAAAAGTCTCTGAGCTAAGCTGCGGACGGACGGACGGACAGACTGTCATGGCGAAACTATAAGGGTTTCTTGTTAACTATAGAACCCTAAAAAGGAAAATTAGATACGCGGTGTTATAACGAATGGGTGTAGAGTGAATAGGCTACTTCTAGGCAAGCGTACTCCATCGTCGACCACATCATCGCTTACCATCAAGTGAGATAGTGGTCAAGCGCCAGCCGATAAAAGATAAAAAAAAAAAACTGTAAAAAAGTTGATGATATATATTAAAGAATTGCCCGCATCGTGACAAAGGATTCAAATGTTTTCGATGCAATGAATTCAGTTATATTGCATCACAATGCAAAAATAACATCCACGATCAAACACTGTTAGTTCCGGATCTAGTCGCAAGTGGCAACATTGATTCGTCGCAGCGTTCTATGTGCGCTAATTTGGTACAACATGTTTATCTACTCATGTGACCACATGTGAAGAGCAGAATGAACCAGTGAATGATACGAATAAAAAGGCAATGTCAAAGCTGTCAATGTACAACACGAATGTATACTAACAAATCCACAACTATAAATCTTTTAAAAAATGGAGGTGTAGCACCTATGTTATAGGAAACGTCTGGGGGCAGAAATGTGTAGATTGGCCTAGTATGGGATCAAAAAGGCTAATATTCCTTAAACTCATTCGCTTTAAAACGTTAATATCATTATTTTATCTGTTCACTCACACATTCATTCACAAAAAGATGGCTGCCGAACTCAACGCAAGTGTACTAAAGTAAAAATAAAACTAGTAAATATTTTGAAGTTCAAGCTTTTATTGTGTGATCCCACGTATAATTTTATAAACAGTAATCAATCTACCGATTTTCGAACGCACAGGACCGGTCAGTGTGGTGACGCTTGGGGGAGCCCTGTGTCCAGCAGTGGACGTCTCTCAGCGGAAATGATGATGATTAATCAATCTGCCTAGCCTTTTCCACACCTAGCCTTTTTGTCAGCTTCCAGTCTAACCGGATTTAGCTGAGTATTAATGAACAGTAAACGATAAATAATAACATATATAATTAAACTCACACCTTTTACCTATGGATTTAGTCAGAAACTACAGAACGCCATCGCTAACTTCTACGACCCTTACATATGCCTTTTTATTTTATTTTATTAAGACAATTTTCAGCCAATTTAAAAAAAAAACATCTTTCGTTATTACAATAGAATTAAGGTCAACTAAAAGTTTCCACATATTATTATAGTAAGAATCCGCATAAAACATTAAAGGTAAAAGCTACTACAGCCAAAAGCATATTTAGCGTAACCATCAACGACAATAATGTCAAAAAGGAAAAATTTAAAAAAGGGTAGCGTTCTCTCTCCTCTACTTTTTTCAATCTTCATTAACTTTGTTACCAGAGTAATCTCATCTAGTTTCCATCTTTACGCAGATTACTTGCAGCTGTATCGACATTTTACTTTAGACGACGCTGGTTCTGCTAATGCGGCCATGAACCAAGACCTGGCATTTATCAGCTCATGGGCTAAGTCATTTGGTCTACAAATTAACCCAACTAAATCTCAGGCCACGGTCAAAGGCAGCAAATTCATTCGCAATGCGGCTGACGTTGCCTTTTGATGCCTTTATATCTCGACGGTGCTCGCATAGGCTTTACCAAAACCGCAAAAGATCTGGCGGTAATCATTGACGTCAATCTTTCGTGGCACGTTCAGGTCAACGAAGTCAGTCAGTTCATTTTTCATTTCATCGCTGAAGTCCAGTCTATTGCTTTTAAAGAAAACAAGTTGTTTAGCGGAAACTAAATTTAAATATCCCGTTCGTCTATGCCTTGTCGATACGTCAGCTTTACTCTGAACGACAGCTGCAGCATCAGCGCTGCCAGTGATTGGGTTTAGTAAGTACTATTATTGACTAGTCTCACTCGCTTTAAGTATGTTTTTTGAATTGTATATATCACAGCCCGTGTCTGAACTGTACACTACAGCCATATTTTGTTAACTGGCTTACCGAAAATAGGTTTGTACTCAGTTCTGGTATTAACGAAACATCTCTCACCGGGATTTGATGTTCATCATTGCATACTAGCGTGGTTAGATTAAAAATACCCGTTTTTTGTACATTGATAGCTTCATTTTTGGCTACTGTAGCGTTGTGGGGATTCTCAACTGGTCGAGTGATACTAAAAATCATGATTAAGTACGGTTGATAGCTACATCACTAAAAACACGGAACAACTCTATTTTTCCGTGACGCTATGGCTCGTGCATTTGGATTCCGCTCGCCTAGCTGTATACTACCTTTATTAAATAAACCCTGACGACTCTGTGTGCCCCGATCTAGGGGCTCTTCGTACGGGCTAAGGGCTGGACCCCTTGCCTGCTGCTGCACGCTAGTTCCTGCACGCTATCCACGCACGCTGCCCAGGTCTTGGCCTGCCTACCTGCGGCCTACCGCCACGCGAGCCGGTGCCTGTGTAGTCTACCCTGCGCAGCCTAGCCGCTACAGTTCCAGCGGCCGGTCGAGGAGCCTGTGCTGACGGCTCCCCCAGCGTCTGCCACATGCTGCCAAGGGACGGTACCCCTTTCCTACCTTTACTGTGTTATTGCTCGGAACAGAACAAGTGACTTTCGTACCCGCGACCTAGCTAAGGACCTTAAGTGCTATAAATATATGTATTAACTTGTCCAGCTGTTTCATTACATCTACCTAACGACCTACTATCCGTTAGCGGCCTGCGCAGCCTACCCTGCACATACCTAGCCGTTATACCACTATAATTTTCTGAATTGGTGGTGAAATAAATCCAGTCTGAACGCCTTGTCAGTGTGAGGATGCTCCCGAATCTATATACCAGTCGCTGTCCATCACTGTGAGGTATGCTGAGTCGGCCATAATCTTCAAATATATTTTCGTTGCACCAAACTTTACGAGCATTTTTTGCGTCTTGCAAGTGTACTTACGTAGATGATCGGTTCGATCAACAAAATAATTTGCCATTTTGCCTTCACGTCCTTTTTTGGGTCTACTGGCGCACTCTTATCACTTGACTTGATGCATGCCCATAAATACACTAGTTCCAAGTAGGATTTAACTGCAAATCGCCATGTATTGTAATTATCTATGCCGGATTTTTTTTCAATATGGACATTGGGGTTAAAATTTCGATTACGGGCCGTTGATTTTTGGCGCGGGCTGGGTGGAGAGGGGAGTGGGGGAGGTTTGGTTACCCCCCAGTACCATCTCCACTACTTGAAGCCCCATGTTTATGGATATATCCATGGTTAAAGTTTTCAGGTTAGAATAAAAATTTCCATAAATGTCCATTGATTTAATGGGCGCGGAGGGGGGGCGGGAAAGGTGGGTAGAGGGTCTACCTCACTGTACCATACCCACCCCACGGAACCCCATGGTTATGGAGATATCCATGGTTAAAGTTTAAGATTACTATTTAAGCAACAAAGTTATTTAAGTTAAGTAAAAAATGATTTTCCTATTTCTGTCTGCAGGGTCTAAAGTAACCTAACATGAAGGAGATGACAGGACCTGCGTTCGCTCGCTTTGTTCGCTCACTTCAGCTCCCGTCATCTCCTTCGAACCTAAACTATCCGTGTCGTGCCCTAAGCTCCCGAGCTCGCTTCGCTCGCTGTTGGACTAATTCAAATTTTTTTACCTCACGAAAAACATCCAAAAAAATATAAAATTTCCGGGTCTTGAAAATTTGTGAAAAGCTTTCTATTCATGAGTACTACCTACAAAAAAAAAAGAACTTCCAATTCAACGGCCCATAATGGAAATTTTATCCGACATTGGTAGCCTATGTACAGTTATCAATATTCTAATACGGATTGTTGCAAAAATATCTGAAATTGCTGAAAAAGAAAACCTAATCACGTTCCCGTATACACTTTACAGTCCTTTTTTTTTTTTTCGTGACGGCCCATATCCTGTAGAAACAAAACTAATAAATTAAGATATAAAGCGATACATTTATCAACCAGTACAGAAAATTCATGAAGGCCAAGGGCAGAACAATGTTGCCACAAGCGGCAAGAAAATAAATTAGCAACCTTTTTATTGGCTTGGACACCGGGTATTTCAGCCATCTTATTGTCTGTGATAGCACATAAGCCACTTTTATTCCCGGTATAATGTTTCCTTGGGATGATTTTTCACGCACTGATGATGGCACTTTTCACGTGGGCGCACCGCTGGAAGAAGCTAGTGTTAAGGAAAAGAGGCCTCAATCATGAAACTTGGGTCATCCCGGCAAGAATGCTCTTTGCTTCATTTCCGTTTATAAAATCTAGTCAAACATGCACGTGTTATCATGAATGGAACTCTATATAAAAGTATTGGTAGAACCAAGATAGCAAGCTCAAAGCTTGTCAAGATGGTTGTTGGTTATTTACTGTGTATCGGTGTTCCAATGTATGTGGTGTGTAAGGGAAGAGTTTTATGAATAAAAGCACAGAAAGACTAGGTATTTATTTAAATAAGGCTTGGCAATTAATTCATATTGAGAAGGCTCATTGAGCTTACCAAATATTTCCTAGACTAGTTCTCGTGGAGAAGAAGGGCAAAAAACTCCCTGGAAGCGTTCACGTGCTTGATTGGCGACGATGATTGCCGGGTTCATTTCTTGGCTTTTGCCGAAATGGTTGTGGAAAGTGTAACGGCTCTACACTTCCATATAAATGTTTAATTATGTTATTTTTAATTTTGCTTTTACAAGTATATCTGTTGTAGTAGTAGTAAGAATATTAGTATTTTTAGTGTAAGTTTTTACCGAAGTTACAGTTAGCCGAAATAACATTTGTTCGAAATATTTATTTTTAAACGCATATCAAAATACTAAGTGAGAGAGAAACAGTGGGCGAATACAAATGTTTTAAACAGTGACTTGATTTTTTTTTCCGATTACTTTCTGCAGGATCTAAAGTAACCTAATATGAAGTAGATGATGGGAGCTGAGTTCGCTCGCTTTGCTCGCTCAATTCAGCTCCCGTCATCCCCTTCGAACCTAACCTATCCGTTTCGGGTTGCCCTAAATTCCCGAGCTCGATTCGCTCACTCTTGGATAAATTCTTTGAAATAATTAATTAATAAAAATATATACTATACGCAGGTGTGAACAGTTCACCCTGGTAGATTCTCGTTCCACCGGTTTTGTTTATTTAAGTTCTGGCTTCACTTTGGGCATTATTGGTAGTTAGCCTATAGAACTGGTCCATTATGTACCACAACTAAAAAGTGAAAAATAAAAACTTTTTTACAAAAATTACAACCGACTTCCAAACAAAAATACTACAAAGTGAAAAATAACTTCAAAAGGTTTTTTTGTCACAACATTTCATCCCCCATGATCCACCCCCCCCCCCAAGGATGGAATTCCCAAAAAACCTTAATTTGTGTTAGATTTTAATCTTCAGCCCAAACCCAATATTCAAAGATCCTAACTTCAATACTGGCCGACTTTTATACAAACTTTCAACCCCTATTTCACCTTAGGGTTGGAATTCACAAAAATTCTTTCTTAGTGGATGCCTGCACAGTATAAAGTATCTATGTGCAAAATTTCAAGTCTCTAGACGATTTGGGGTTGAAATCTTCGAAATCGCTGAGATACGTGTAAATTATTTTTTAATCTTCAGCCTAAACCCAAAATATGAAGATCCTGACTTTAAAACTAACGGATTTTCATACAAACTTTCATCCCCTATTTCACGCCCTTAGGGGTGGAATTTCCAAAAATCCTTTCTTAGTGCTCACCTACACTACCAAAGGGACCTACGTGCCAAGTTTCATGATTGAAGCTTCAGCCGTTTGGGCTGAGCGTTGATGGTCAGTGAGTGAGTCAGTCAGTCAGTCAGTCACTTTATTCTTTTATATGTTTAGAATAGAAAAGAAGAAGATAGATAGAAGATTATAGTTACCAACAGACTTTAAAGACTTGAGAGTATTTTTAATATTTTTACCTTTGTAAAAGAAGGACTTCTTAACCGACTTCGCAAAAAGGAGGAGTTTATCAATTCGACTGTATTTTTTTTTTATGTGTGTTACCTCAGAACTTTTTATTTGGTGAACCGATTTTGATAATTCTTTTTATATTCGAAAGCTGGTGCTTGTCATGTGGTCCATTTTATCAAGATCTGATGAAAACTTCGGAGATATACATCAGAACTCTTCAATAAATGACGGCAAATCACTCGGGATAGCTGCAATCGCATGTCTGTTTATTGTTTACAACATTTCATAACTTAACATCACACTGGTACGCTCTAAAGTGGTATAGTTCTCGCCAAACTTCTTGGCCGCCCCGAAGTTGGCTACAATGGCTGCGCAGTAGAAAATCTTATACAAAAAAAGTTAATTAAAAAAATCAAAAACCCGACTGCTTAAAAAGCAAACTAAAAAAACGTAAACAAGAAGCAAATCATGCTGTGCAGTCGGAGGATACATCTGGTTTTGATACGCCAGCTCGCGAATATGTATCCTCCGACTGCACAGCATGATTTTCTTCTTGTTTACGTCTTTTTAGTTTGCTTTTTAAGCAGTCGGGTTTTTTGATATTTTTAATAAAAAGTAATTATTTACAACTTTTTAGTTACTTTTTTTTAGAATTAGGTACAACATTTAAACATATAAGTGTTATATATTTTTGAAATCGCCTCTTAAAATCCTTTATTTTGATACCCCACACGATGGGTTTGGAAGAAAAAAAAAAACCCACAAAATGGCGCCCAAAATCCGCCATTTTTGTTTTTCCAATTTTAATGTAGCCAGTGACACTCGCAGGATTACGACGAATCGATTGACGTAAGAATCATCTAAATCGGCCAACGCGTTTGGTCTCTAGAACGCCACATAGGAACAAACATACATACCTGCATACATAGACTGATAAACACATTACCCTCCTTCGGCAGTTGGGTAAAAACAGCACCGTTTCGTGCCTGGCGTATCAGGTAAACTAACTTTAAGGCGGCCAAGAAGTTTGGCGAGGGCTATACGCAGGTGTGAACAGTTCACCCTGGTAGATTCTCGTTCCACCGGTTTTGTTTATTTAAGTTTCTTATTATTGAATTTATTCTGGCTTCGCTTTGGGCATTATTGGTAGTTAGCCTATAGAACTGGTCCATTATATACCACAACTAAAAAGTGAAAAATAAAAATCTTTTTTACAAAAATTACAACCGACTTCCAAACAAAAACACTACAAAGTGAAAAATAACTTTAATTTCGGAAGTCGGTGTCAAAAAACGAAGAAACAAAAACAGGAACACGTATAAAGGTTTTTTTGTACACAACATTTCATCCCCCATGATCCGCCCCCGCAAGGATGGAATTCCCAAAAAACCTTAATTTGCGTTAGATTTTAATCTTCAGCCCAAACCCAATATTCGAAGATCCTAACTTCAAAACTGGCCGACTTTCATACAAACTTTCATCCCCTATTTCACCTTAGGGGTGGAATTCAAAATTCTTTCTTAGTGGATGCCTGCACAGTATAAAGTATCTATGTGCAAAATTTCAAGTCTCTAGACGATTTGGGGTTGAAATATTCGAAATCGCTGAGATACGTGTAAATTAATTTTTAATCTTCAGCCTAAATCCAAAATATGAAGATCCTGACTTTAAAACTGACGAATTTTCATACAAACTTTCATCACCTATTTCACGCCCTTAGGGGTGGAATTTCCAAAAATCCTTTCTTAGTGCTCACCTACACTACCAAAGGGACCTACGTGCCAAGTTTCATGATTGAAGCTTCAGCCGTTTGGGCTGAGCGTTGATGGTCAGTGAGTGAGTCAGTCAGTCAGTCAGTCACTTTATTCTTTTATATGTTTAGAATAGAAAAGAAGAAGATAGATAGAAGATTATAGTTACCAACAGACTTTAAAGACTTGAGAGTATTTTTAATATTTTTACCTTTGTAAAAGAAGGATTTCTTAACCGACTTCGCAAAAAGGAGGAGGTTATCAATTCGACTGTATTTTTTTTTTATGTGTGTTACCTCAGAACTTTTTATTTGGTGAACCGATTTTGATAATTCTTTTTATATTCGAAAGCTGGTGCTTGTCATGTGGTCCATTTTATCAAGATCTGATGAAAACTTCGGAGATATACATCAGAACTCTTCAATAAATGACGGCAAATCACTCGGGATAGCTGCAATCGCATGTCTGTTTATTGTTTACAACATTTCATAACTTAACATCACACTGGTACGCTCTAAAGTGGTATAGTTCTCGCCAAACTTCTTGGCCGCCCCGAAGTTGGCTACAATGGCTGCGCAGTAGAAAATCTTATACAAAAAAAGTTAATTAAAAAAATCAAAAACCCGACTGCTTAAAAAGCAAACTAAAAAAACGTAAACAAGAAGCAAATCATGCTGTGCAGTCGGAGGATACATCTGGTTTTGATACGCCAGCTCGCGAATATGTATCCTCCGACTGCACAGCATGATTTTCTTCTTGTTTACGTCTTTTTAGTTTGCTTTTTAAGCAGTCGGGTTTTTTGATATTTTTAATAAAAAGTAATTATTTACAACTTTTTAGTTACTTTTTTTTAGAATTAGGTACAACATTTAAACATATAAGTGTTATATATTTATGAAATCGCCTCTTAAAATCCTTTATTTTGATACCCCACACGATGGGTTTGGAAGAAAAAAAAAAACCCACAAAATGGCGCCCAAAATCCGCCATTTTTGTTTTTCCAATTTTAATGTAGCCAGTGACACTCGCAGGATTACGACGAATCGATTGACGTAAGAATCATCTAAATCGGCCAACGCGTTTGGTCTCTAGAACGCCACATAGGAACAAACATACATACCTGCATACATAGACTGATAAACACATTACCCTCCTTCGGCAGTCGGGTAAAAACAGCACCGTTTCGTGCCTGGCGTATCAGGTAAACTAACTTTAAGGCGGCCAAGAAGTTTGGCGAGGGCTATACGCAGGTGTGAACAGTTCACCCTGGTAGATTCTCGTTCCACCGGTTTTGTTTATTTAAGTTTCTTATTATTGAATTTATTCTGGCTTCGCTTTGGGCATTATTGGTAGTTAGCCTATAGAACTGGTCCATTATATACCACAACTAAAAAGTGAAAAATAAAAATATTTTTTACAAAAATTACAACCGACTTCCAAACAAAAACACTACAAAGTGAAAAATAACTTTAATTTCGGAAGTCGGTGTCAAAAAACGAAGAAACAAAAACAGGAACACGTATAAAGGTTTTTTTGTACACAAAATTTCATCCCCCATGATCCGCCCCCGCAAGGATGGAATTCCCAAAAAACCTTAATTTGCGTTAGATTTTAATCTTCAGCCCAAACCCAATATTCGAAGATCCTAACTTCAAAACTGGCCGACTTTCATACAAACTTTCATCCCCTATTTCACCTTAGGGGTGGAATTCAAAATTCTTTCTTAGTGGATGCCTGCACAGTATAAAGTATCTATGTGCAAAATTTCAAGTCTCTAGACGATTTCACCCTCATGGGGTTGAAATATTCGAAATCGCTGAGATACGTGTAAATTAATTTTTAATCTTCAGCCTAAATCCAAAATATGAAGATCCTGACTTTAAAACTGACGAATTTTCATACAAACTTTCATCACCTATTTCACGCCCTTAGGGGTGGAATTTCCAAAAATCCTTTCTTAGTGCTCACCTACACTACCAAAGGAACATACGTGCCAAGTTTCATGATTGAAGCTTCAGCCGTTTGGGCTGTGCGTTGATGGTCAGTGAGTGAGTCAGTCACTTTCTTCTTTTATATATTTAGATTTTTATATCTTGAATGTCAGGTGAGCAGTACTCATAACCCATCTAAGTAAATATTGTGTGTACAGTAAATAACTCTAAATTTATATTAAGCCACATTGATGATATTCCTATAAATTATTACGTAATTTGTAATGATCATTGTGGTGTATCCTGGATTTTATATTGCTTTATTAATATTATAAGTCCTTTGAAACAATTAGTACAATACTGAATATTAGCATCAATGTTCTTCCGAATATTGATTAAGAATGACTAAAGAGGTGATATTAAATTCCTTCAAAGTCATAGTCAAATATATTCATTTCAACTAGGCCAATACGCGGCACTTTTGAACGCCAAACAAAAATGAAAATTTATAAGTTATAAAAATTGATTCTACCGTGCATTCGACAAAGTAGGAGAAGAATGCACAAAAAACTCCATACTAACTGCTTTTTTTTAAATAGGTGTTTTACAATATTTAAATAAGTACATACATTAATAAACTCATATTTGTGAGGACGATGCACCCAGAATAGCACTACACACTATACTACGTACAGGTATAAAGTATTAAAAGCATTAACAGGTAAATTAATCAAATTAATAAAAAGAAACATTCTCACATACTTACAAATATTGCAAACAAAGGTAAAATACCTAATTCCACAACAACGGAACAGTGTGAGTTAATTGCTAATAATAATAAAAAAAATACAATAACTATGAATAACTCCTTGATCGACACTAGTGTTAAGTTGATTTAATTTTTAGATTTTTAAAAGCTTTTAAAATAACTCGGGGGTTTGTATGAAACTTGAACTCCGAAGTGCACGCATTTATTTTCTATCTAAGTAAGGCAGCAGAGAGTGCGGGTGAGGAGTTTAAGGCTGCTGTACTTAGTTCTATGTGCAAAATCTATGTGCAAAATTTCAAGTCTCTAGACGATTTCACCCTCATGGGGTTGAAATATTCGAAATCGCTGAGATACGTGTAAATGATTTTTAATCTTCAGCCTAAACCCAAAATATGAAGATCCTGACTTTAAAACTGACGAATTTTCATACAAACTTTCATCACCTATTTCACGCCCTTAGGGGTGGAATTTCCAAAAATCCTTTCTTAGTGCTCACCTACACTACCAAAGGAACATACGTGCCAAGTTTCATGATTGAAGCTTCAGCCGTTTGGGCTGTGCGTTGATGGTCAGTGAGTGAGTCAGTCACTTTCTTCTTTTATATATTTAGATTTTTATATCTTGAATGTCAGGTGAGCAGTACTCATAACCCATCTAAGTAAATATTGTGTGTACAGTAAATAACTCTAAATTTATATTAAGCCACATTGATGATATTCCTATAAATTATTACGTAATTTGTAATGATCATTGTGGTGTATCCTGGATTTTATATTGCTTTATTAATATTATAAGTCCTTTGAAACAATTAGTACAATACTGAATATTAGCATCAATGTTCTTCCGAATATTGATTAAGAATGACTAAAGAGGTGATATTAAATTCCTTCAAAGTCATAGTCAAATATATTCATTTCAACTAGGCCAATACGCGGCACTTTTGAACGCCAAACAAAAATGAAAATTTATAAGTTATAAAAATTGATTCTACCGTGCATTCGACAAAGTAGGAGAAGAATGCACAAAAAACTCCATACTAACTGCTTTTTTTTAAATAGGTGTTTTACAATATTTAAATAAGTACATACATTAATAAACTCATATTTGTGAGGACGATGCACCCAGAATAGCACTACACACTATACTACGTACAGGTATAAAGTATTAAAAGCATTAACAGGTAAATTAATCAAATTAATAAATAGAAACATTCTCACATACTTACAAATATTGCAAACAAAGGTAAAATACCTAATTCCACAACAACGGAACAGTGTGAGTTAATTGCTAATAATAATAAAAAAAATACAATAACTATGAATAACTCCTTGATCGACACTAGTGTTAAGTTGATTTAATTTTTAGATTTTTAAAAGCTTTTAAAATAACTTGGGGGTTTGTATGAAACTTGAACTCCGAAGTGCACGCATTTATTTTCTATCTAAGTAAGGCAGCAGAGAGTGCGGGTGAGGAGTTTAAGGCTGCTGTACTTAGTTCTATGTGCAAAATCTATGTGCAAAATTTCAAGTCTCTAGACGATTTCACCCTCATGGGGTTGAAATATTCGAAATCGCTGAGATACGTGTAAATTAATTTTTAATCTTCAGCCTAAACCCAAAATATGAAGATCCTGACTTTAAAACTGACGAATTTTCATACAAACTTTCATCACCTATTTCACGCCCTTAGGGGTGGAATTTCCAAAAATCCTTTCTTAGTGCTCACCTACACTACCAAAGGAACATACGTGCCAATTTTCATGATTGAAGCTTCAGCCGTTTGGGCTGTGCGTTGATGGTCAGTGAGTGAGTCAGTCACTTTCTTCTTTTACATATTTAGATTTTTATATCTTGAATGTCAGGTGAGCAGTACTCATAACCCATCTAAGTAAATATTGTGTGTACAGTAAATAACTCTAAATTTATATTAAGCCACATTGATGATATTCCTATAAATTATTACGTAATTTGTAATGATCATTGTGGTGTATCCTGGATTTTATATTGCTTTATTAATATTATAAGTCCTTTGAAACAATTAGTACAATACTGAATATTAGCATCAATGTTCTTCCGAATATTGATTAAGAATGACTAAAGAGGTGATATTAAATTCCTTCAAAGTCATAGTCAAATATATTCATTTCAACTAGGCCAATACGCGGCACTTTTGAACGCCAAACAAAAATGAAAATTTATAAGTTATAAAAATTGATTCTACCGTGCATTCGACAAAGTAGGAGAAGAATGCACAAAAAACTCCATACTAACTCCTTTTTTTTAATAGGTGTTTTACAATATTTAAATAAGTACATACATTAATAAACTCATTTGTGAGGACGATGCACCCAGAATAGCACTACACACTATACTACGTACAGGTATAAAGTATTAAAAGCATTAACAGGTAAATTAATCACATTAATAAATAGAAACATTCTCACATACTTACAAATATTGCAAACAAAGGTAAAATACCTAATTCCACAACAACGGAACAGTGTGAGTTAATTGCTAATAATAATAAAAAAAATACAATAACTATGAATAACTCCTTGATCGACACTAGTGTTAAGTTGATTTAATTTTTAGATTTTTAAAAGCTTTTAAAATAACTTGGGGGTTTGTATGAAACTTGAACTCCGAAGTGCACGCATTTATTTTCTATCTAAGTAAGGCAGCAGAGAGTGCGGGTGAGGAGTTTAAGGCTGCTGTACTTACAAGTGGTTTTTTTTTTTATTTGTTTGCTCTTGACTCTAGTCTAGGTCGGTGACAGAGACAGAGTCGACGATGGATATTAACAAAAAAGTTTTCAAATTCCTGAACTATCTTTATATCTGAGTATATGGGGCCAATTGTGCAGTCGCTAAATTAAATTCACTATTACGCTGTTTTTTCCTACCTGTTTCATTATTTATTATTTTCCAGGTACTTGTCCAACGCTCGTGCTACCGGGCCTCAGATCCAGTCTCTCCGGCAGGCCATGGTTGAGCGCTTGAACCTGTCCTTGCAGGCAGTCTCCGAATGGGGCGATGCCAATGTGGTCAAGTTTAATGCTGCTAAAAGGCGAGGTGTGTCTTTTTTCCGCTAAAAAGAGCCAATTTCACCCGGCTCCAACTTTCCGTGATGTAACCGTGCCAATAACGGACCATCTTGAGCTTCTTGGCGTTACGTTGACATCGACTCTTAATTTTGGGCCGTACATTGAGGCAAAGGCTCAGCTGGCTGCCTAAAAGTTGGGGATCCTTGCGAAGATGAGAAAGTACTTCACGCCGGTACAGCTGCTCAATTTGTATCAAGCGCAAGTTCAATCGTGCATAGAGTACTGCTCTCATCTCTGGGACGGATCAGCCAAATACTAGCTTGATGCACTAGAGTCGATCGAAAAGCGGGCCAAGAGACTCATCGGCAATGAGGCACTGGTCAAGCCGAGTCGAGCTGAATTGCTAGCTTGTCGGTTTTTACCGGTTACATTTCGGGGAGTGTGCGATGGAATTGCATGATTTAATTCTGCCCAGCCCGTTCCATCATCGGACAACCAGACGCATGGCGATGCGTCATCGGTACATGGTGGACATCCCATCCATACGCACAAAACGTTTTGGGGATACTTTTATTATGCGTACAGCTAAGGAGTGGAATTCCCTGCCGGAGTCTGTGTTTCCCGATAGCTACAATCTAGGGGTCTTTAAGTCAAGAGTGAATGGGTTTTTTCTAGGCAAGCGTGCTTCACCGTCGACCGAATCATCGCTTACCATCAGGTGAGATAGTGGTCAAGCGCTAGCCTATCGTTAAACCGTCTGCTGATTTTATTTGATTGCTAATATACAGCGCTTTAGCTATTTTGCATGCAATCTTAAAGGTTTTTGAATATTTCGCAACATATTTATTAAAAATTGTATTATTCATATGTTGTTTTAAGCCATAAAGTTCATGTAGCTTTACCCTGTTTTTCGGAGTCGCCCAATCGCTAAATACGAACTTGGTGTAAATACTTTTCGCTTTCAGTGTAAAAGTGTCATTAAATTGCGTATTTGGGTCAACTACGAGGAGGGATCAAAAAGTAGTGAGAATGAGATAGAATATGACTATTGATTACTTAATAATTTATTTTTCTACATAGTTTCCGAGTCTCTCTACACACCGAGTCCAGCGCTTTTCCAAGCCTTCAAACCCTTTCAGAAAAAAGTTTTGTCTTGGTCCTGCAAAAAGCTCTCCATGGCATCCATCACCTCGTTATCGTCTTCGTACCTGTTTCCCCTTAAGTATTTTTCAATTTTGGGGAAAATATAAAAATCGCTAGCCACTAGATCTGGTGGGTGGGTGGTGGTCAACCAATTCGAAGCCAGCTTGCTGAATGGCATCCATCGCAACTGCCGACCAGTGCGCGGGTGCGTTGTCGTGATGAAACAGCACGCCCCTTCGAAGTTTCCTTCTCCTTTTCTCTTTGATGGCATTCCTCAACTTGGGAATTAAAGCTGCATAATATTGGCCTGTAATAGTGGTTCCATGCTCCAGGTAATCAATCAACAATATCCCTTCTGTGTCCCAAAATATTGAGGCCATAACCTTGCCAGCCGATGCCACGACACGAAACTTCTTCGGGGTCGGTGATGATGGTCGATTCCATTACGAAGATTGCTGTTTTGTCTCGGGATCCAAATGGTGGACCCATGTTTCGTCCATTGTTACGAAACGAGACAACAAATATTCAGAATCTTCTTAAAACTTGTCCAACAATATCTATGAAATGTCAAGTCGATTTTGTTTCTGACTGTCGGTTAACATTCTCGGCACCCACCTTGCAGAGACTTTTCTCATATTCAAAGATTGTTTCAATATGGATTGAATACTTCCATATGAAATGCCCGTTTCTTGAATTAAGTATCAGATGGTAACTCTTCAATCGCTCAATACAATTTTCTCGACTTTCGCAACATTTTCTTGGGTGACTGACGTCGATGGACGGCCGTTTGTCTTCCGTGCTCGTTCTCCCTACTTCAAATTGAGAAACCCATCTTGCGACAGTGGAATACGGCGGCGCAGACTCTCCTAATGTTGCCTCCAAATCGCAATGAATCTCTTGCGTCGTTAACTTACAAATATGTATCTTGTTATTTATGTTCCCCTATTACTCAAAGACGCCTGGGCCGATTTGGAAAATTCTTCTTTTGTTTGAAAGGGTATACTTCCCAGTTGGTCCCATAGTCATCAGGTCAAGATCTTATGATGGAATCTTCATCTTCATAAAATGGATTTTGGTATTTTCATCAACAATGCAATCATTTGCACTCAGAAAGTATCATTTGGTGAAGAGGAACTAATGAAAAAAAAACACAGATGGCCATTGTAACTCCTTATTGCTAAGAATTTCACGGGTATAAGATATTATCTCGAATAGTTAACCGACTATGATATGAAGCAAATACTTATAAATATGAAAAACAGAGAAGAAGATAGAAACGATAGAACGATAGAAATATAGAATAGAGAAACGGGAGAGTAAATTTTTATTACTTGTACATTTTTAATTCAGATTTAATAATGTTTGACGTTCAAAAGTGCCGCTTATTGGCCTAGTTGAAATAAATATATTTGACTTTGACTTTATGGTACTGATGAAAATGGTACCATCGAACTGATCTAATGATGAAGCCGGTAGGTAGGCCCTGGAACTCCGAAATAAAACAATGTATCCTAGTCGCATTTGGGTTTATTGCAATCGACATGAGATTGTACTTTGGATACCATACGATCTAGCCTAAAAGACTAATATGCAATTTAACTCTAACTTAATATGTTACGTGGTAGATTTTGTTAAAACTAAGAATAGTGTCCATTTGCACTTTTACACAAGTCCGTAACACTTTCTTAGAGTCTGATATAATTTATAAAAACTCTATGTTCATGTGTTATATATATAGCACAACATAGTTACTATTATTTATTCACTTTGTACTACACTACACTAAACTAGGTTTAGTTATTTTTAGCCTACGCACTAAATCTGAATTGTCTAGCAGCTGGATAGCCTGTTAAGTCCTGATAAGTCTGTGTTCGTGGGCTTCAGAAAATTTTTGGATGATGGTGGTGAAGAATTCCATTTTAAGGTCACGGTAGAGGTCATGATTTCTTATGTACCAGGGTGCATTAACAGCATCCCTAAGGACTTTATTTTGGAATTGTTGGACAATTTTATTGGTACTTTGTTTAGTACAGCCCAAAGTTCGATACCATACGTCCAAATTGGCATCAGTATATGCTTGTATATGCTACTTTTATTATGTATTGATAGACAGGATTTCATTCCCAGTATTGGTTACATACTTTTATAACGTATATCGAGTTCCTGTCTTTTCTTTTTGACATGACCTTTCCAATGCAACTTGGCGTCGAGAGTTATGTCAACGTATTTGACTGTATTAGTATAAGGCACTTGCATGCCATTTATGTAGATTGGGTGATAGTCCAAGTGTTTCGTTTTGTATAGTGAAGTCTATGTGAATTGATTTTGACTCATTTAGTTTGATCTTCCGTTATTGTGTCCATAGATTTTGTTCACAGCGAGTTGAACTTTTTCTACTGCTTCTCTGTGGCTTGAGCCGGTAAACATAATTACAGTATCATCTGCAAAGGTTGCAATGGTGTTGTTTTCCAGTTCTAGGACATGTGTATAACAAGTACAAAATTGGGCCTAGCACACTTCCTTGAGGTACCCCAGCTTTTATAGCTTTTAACTCGAAAGATGCGAATTCTTGTCGTATTTTAAACATTCTATCGTTATATACGACTCTAGATTATCTGGAAATTCTGTAGCGTGAATCTAAGCTTGAACTTGAAAGTAGCTTGCATTGACATCTAAAAACACGGTGGCGCAGACTTCATTATTTTCTAGTGTTTTTTCAATGATGTGGGTTATTCTATGTACCTGGTCTATGGTTGAGTGTTTTTCCTTAAACCCAAATTGATGATTTGGAAAAAGATCCTTATCTTATATTATTGGTTTTAATCGTTTCAATAACAGTTTTTCGAATAGCTTTAATAACACGGGCAACAGAGAAACAAGTCTATATTATGATGCTTCATGGGGTGGTTTCTTAGGCTTTGCAATTGTAATGACTTCAGCGACCTTCCTTGGTATAAATAATGTTCATTGTAATTAGATGGCCAAACTTAAAAAGAGAGAAATAAAAATATTTTTAACAAAAAAAACAAACCGATTTTTTTTCCGGAAATACAATAGGCACCAAAGACACCGACATCGATCCCGTTTAATTGAGAACCTCCTCATTTTTGGCATAAAAAAGAAGATTCCGTTTAATTGAGAATCTCCTCCTTTTTTGCAGTCGGTTAAAAAGAAGTGAGCATAATATTATGAAATCAATTGGGCAAGGATTTGCAAATAAAAATCGATTTCACAAACTGACCCATTGTTCTCACAGAGATGCCACGCTAAATGATATTCTTTTGTTGCAAAGTTAAGGTTAATTTCAGATGTGATTCCATCAAAAGAGAGGCCTAGAACTAGTTATAATGTTAATTTATTTTATTGTATAACATTTATTGTACTGTTTTTAAAATAGTTTAAAATGAAACATATGGATAATCAGCGCTTATCGATTTATAAAGTAGGTAATAACTTGTTTCGGGTGACCGTATCCAAAGGCAATTTAATACTAGCTTTTATATTGGCTATACTGCCACCTTCACGGAACCAGTCAGTTTTGGTCGACTACCATACACAGCAATGCTGAAGCCTAACAAAATATCGGAACTAATAAATATGAAAATATATTCATTGGTAAGTAAGGTGCCATTTGTGTTAACTACATAATTATTATTAGCAAAAAAAACCTAAATCAATGACCGTAGAGATGACGTGGTCATCAGTATATACTGGCATTCGCCGAGGCTAGGACGCCCTAAGGCTAGGTGAAGTGATGATTTCAGTGTTATTGGTAACAGCTGGCAGGAATGGCCAACGACCGATGTGCACTATAGAAACACAATACATTTAGTTTTATACGCGTGACGAGAACAAATGATTTGGTCTAGTATGGACCCTCAGTGAAATCATGTAATAACTGTTAATATGGTTTACTTATTTACGATGAATGCAATTAGTGTTATGAACTTGTCACCCTTATTAAGTAATGGTGCTCGTACACGGTAGTTACGTTATATTCAAATCATAATATTCTGTCATCTTAGTTACTTGAAATAGCTAAACTAAGCTCATTGAAGACGAATGGTCTGATGTAAATGTATCATGCAAGTGCAAGCACCGTAAATTAAATTACCGTCTATACAAACCCGGATTTAGTAACTTAAACATGCGTAAACCGTATGTGCAACTTGCGTATGTAGCTTACACTATTACTGAGGTGAAACAGAGACCAACAATCAACATACCTGAAATTTTCTTGTTGAAATGTTCTGACTTATGAAGTTCAACTTGTATTGTTTATTGGACAGAGATGGCTGGCTATGCCGTCTTAGTATGCCGTGTTAGTCAATGCCGCCACGCACAACGGACCAAATGGGAGCGTAAGTGCGGAAAATACTACTACGGTCCGCGTCTAAGCGCGTATTTTGCTTACGATGTCTTAAAAATTAAACCTAACTTAAACGGTAGTCTTTTATTATTATTACACAAATACGTATTATAGCTTTGTCTCTCTCCAAACGTCTTAACCAGTTGAATGCCGTAATTATTGAAACCAATAAAACACCATTGTGTCTCACGTGGATCCATGTTTTAGGCACTAAAGGGGTTATACTCGTATTGGACCAGTGGCTTAGGCCCCCAGTGGTCGAGGCACCTGTGGCTGTTGCCCCCGATTCGATTAATTTATTTCAAAGCAGTTTTTGATCAAATCAGTCACAAACATGTTGTACAAAAATAATGTATAAATATATATTGATTGAAAGTATAAAATTTATAAATATTAAAACATAATTATATTTAAAACAAAGAAATGCTTTAGATAAAAAGAACATTTCACTATGTAAAAAGTTAATTGCTCTGCAGTAATTTTTAAGACTGACTATTTAAAATCACTATCTTACATTTGAGACTGATTATTATAATTAAATTAAATGATTCTCTTGATGAAAACTGTGAGTTATAGCTTGGTTGTATCTTTTGAAAAATGAAAGTCTTAGATATTTTTCATTATGTATTTATTTATTTTTCTCAATAAGAAATCTAGTAAAAAATTGTATATAACTCACCTCTGTAATTATAATAATCAGTCTCAAATGTAAGATAGTGATTTTAAATAGTCAGTCTTAAAAATGACTGCAGAGAAACTAACTTTTTACATAGTGAAATGTTCTTTTTATCTTTGTAACAATCATAATTAAACATAATCGAAACCTTAAACAAATGAAAATACTTTTAACTAATTATAATAGTCAGTTTCAGTAGCAATAACAAAACAAAATAATCAGGCCTAAAGAACAAACGTACTGATAGAGTAACAAATTTTTAACATGTGAAATGTTTAAAAAAAAGCTAAAAAAAGCTAAGCTAAGCTATTCTAAGCTTAAAAATAATCAAGTGTAAAATTTTTTGTACATAATCAATATGATTTTAATGGTGAAAAAGGTGTGTAAGGACAAGGTTAAGTTGCGATCTATTCTCTGTGCTATTAGATTGATAAGTTTTGTTTAGCGTGGAAAAATACGGTAAAACACTTTTCTCATTGACTGTACTATGTGAAAAAGCACAAAATAATATAAATGATAAATTTTTCGATCCGGGGCGTCGGCCATAGGTGCCTCGACCACTGGGGGCCTAAGCCACGGACCCGTTATATTAACAAAGAATAGTGATAAAATAAACTGAAATCAATTACTCTTTTACAGTACACGTTTTACACTCATTCATACTTCATTTTCACTTTTTTACTGTACAGGTTTGTGTGATAATGATATGAACGTTCTTACTTATAGATAAATTATTTTTATTCTTACAGGTGTTCCTCTATGGCGTTATTATCACATGTCAAGCCAATGCCTTGCCACAGAGACGATTAAAGGCATATAACCTTGACGATGAATACGGTGGTGGTAGCACTTTTGTGAAGGCCGCTATTAGTGGGGGTGTGGGTGCGCTTGACTCCGGAGGGATTCTGAATAGTCTAATCTACAGTGGTACTAATCCAGAAGCTGGTGGAAAAGCAGATGCTCTTCTTAACTACGCTGCAAACAGTAACTCAAACCGTGATAGCAGTGATTACGTCGTTACTCAAAGCAGAAATGTATTACCAGGTGGTGCTGTCACTATCATCCAACACGGTGGAGATGGGCAAGGGGGATTTGCCCAAAGTAGCAGCGTTAGTACAGATGCCCTAGGTACGGGCAATTCTGTCACTATTATTAAAAAAAATGACAATTTAGGTGATAATGCCCAAAGCAGTTCTATTAGTTTCGTCCAGGGTGGAGGCAATGCTGGGGGTTTTGTTCAGGCTGGTGGGAATACAGTTGGATTTGCTGATAATAATGCAGTTAAATTGTTACAACTGCCATTTGGGGCAGATGTTAACAGTCGAGGGCTGGTTAAAAGTCATGCAGATGTCAAGAGTATCCTGTTGGGTCCATCCAATGATTGGGGACACGGCAGCAGTTACGGAGATGCTGGCAGTGATGCTATTGGTTGGGGACATGGCAGTAGTCACGCAAATGCTATTACCGATGTAAATGGTTGGGGCCACGGCAGCAGCCATGCAAATGCTATCACCGATGTAAATGGTTGGGGACATGGCAGCAGTCTTGCAAATGCTATCACCGATGTAAATGGTTGGGGCCATGGCAGCAACCATGCAAATGCTATTACTGATGTAAATGGTTGGGGCCACAGCAGTAACCATGCAAATGCTATCACCGATGTAAATGGTTGGGGCCATGGCAAGAGCCAAGCTAATGCTGACACCAGTGTAAATGGTTGGGGCCATAGCAAGAGCCAAGCGAATGCAGACATCAATTCAAAAGGTTGGGGACTTGGCAACAGTCATGCAAATGCTGACACCAATGTAAATGGTTGGGGCCACGGCAGCAGTCATACAAATGCTGACACCAATGTAAATAGTTGGGGCCACGGCAGCAGCCATGCAAATGCTGACTCTGATGTAATTGGCTGGGGACATGGCCACGGTAATGCAAACGCTGATACCACTGTAAACGGTTGGGGACATGGTCATAGTAATGCTAATGCTGACGCCGATGTCAATGGTTGGGGACAAGCCCATGGTCATGCAAACGCTGATACCACTGTAAACGGTTGGGGACAAGGTCATAGTAATGCTAATGCTGACGCTGATGTCAATGGTTGGGGACAAGGCCATGGTCATGCAAATGCTGATACTACTGTAAACGGTTGGGGACAAGGTCATAGTAATGCTAATGCTGCCACCGATGTCAATGGTTGGGGACAAGGCCATGGTCATGCAAACGCTGACACCACTGTAAATGGTTGGGGAAATGGTCATAGTAATGCTAATGCTGACGCCGATGTCAATGGTTGGGGACAAGGCCATGGTCACGCAAACGCTGACACCACTGTAAATGGTTGGGGACATGGTCATAGTAATGCTAATGCTGACGCCGATGTCAACGGTTGGGGACAAGGCCATGGTCATGCAAACGCTGATACCACTGTAAACGGATGGGGACATGGTCATAGTAATGCTAATGCTGACGCCGATGTCAATGGTTGGGGACAAGGCCATGGTCATGCAAACGCTGATACCACTGTAAACGGTTGGGGACAAGGTCATAGTAATGCTAATGCTGATGCCGATGTCAATGGTTGGGGACAAGGTCATGGTCATGCAAGCGCTGATACCACTGTAAACGGTTGGGGACATGGTCATAGTAATGCTAATGCTGATGCCAATGTTAATGGATGGGGACATGGCCATGGTCATGTAAACGCTGACACCAACGTAAATGGTTGGGGACATGGGCATAGTCATGCTAATGCTGACGCCGATGTTAATGGTTGGGGACAAGGTCATAGTAATGCTAATGCTAATGCTGATGCCGATGTAAATGGATGGGGACATGGCCATGGTCATGCAAACGCTGACACCACAGTAAATGGTTGGGGACATGGACATAGTAAAGCTAATGCTGCCACCGATGTCAATGGTTGGGGACAAGGTCATAGTAATGCTAATGCTGATGCCGTTGTAAATGGATGGGGACATGGCCATGGTCATGCAAACGCTGACACCACAGTAAATGGTTGGGGACATGGACATAGTAATGCTAATGCTGATGCCGATGTAAATAGTTTTGGACATGGCCATGGTCATGCTAATGCAGAAACCGACGCTAAGGTATACGGCAGCAGTAACTCAAATTATCAATCACGATTTGGTGACATACAGGAAAGTGCTGTCATTACCGTTGAGAGCGACGATGGGGACGGTGATGCAGATGTTCCAACTGATATTGATCTCGTTGGAAGACATAAAAGCTTTACGAACGCTGGTGCTTACGTAAATGGAGGAAATAATGCTCAAAGTCTTGCAAATGCTGATAGTAACGTTCATGGAGGAGGTATTGCTCAAGGTCATGCAAATGCTATCACTAACGTCAATGGTGGAGGTAATGTTCAAAGCCATGCAAATGCTAACACTCACGTTAATGGTGGAGGTAATGCACATAGCCTTGCAAATGCTGACAGTAACGTTCATGGAGGAGGTACTGCTCAAGGTCATGCAAATGCTAACACTTACGTAAATGGAGGAGGTAATGCACAAAGCCTTGCAAATGCTGACAGTAACGTTCATGGAGGAGGTACTGCTCAAGGTCATGCAAATGCTAATACTTACGTAAATGGAGGAGGTAATGCACAAAGCCATGCAAATGCAGACAGTTACGTTCATGGAGGAGGTATTGCTCAAGGTCATGCAAATGCTAACACTTACGTAAATGGTGGAGGTGATGCTCAAAGCCTTGCAAATGCTCACACTAATGTTAATGGTGGAGGTAATGCTCAAAGTCACGCAAATGCTAACACTCATATAAATGGTGGAGGTAGTGTTCAAAGCCTTGCCAATGCGGACAGTAACGTTCATGGAGGAGGTATTGCTCAAGCACATGCAAATGCTAACACTCATATAAATGGTGGAGGTAGTGTTCAAAGCCTTGCCAATGCTGACAGTAACGTTCATGGAGGAGGTATTGCTCAAGCTCATGCAAATGCTAACACTCATATAAATGGTGGAGGTAGTGTTCAAAGCCTTGCCAATGCTGACAGTAACGTTCATGGAGGAGGTTTAGCTCAAGGACATGCAAATGCTAACACTTTTATCAATGGTGGAGGTAATGTTCAAAGCCTTGCCAATGCTGACAGTAACGTTCATGGAGGAGGTATAGCTCAAGGTCATACAAATGCTAACACTTACGTAAATGGTGGAGGTAACGCTCACAGCCTTGCAAATGCTGACAGTTATGTTCATGGAAAAGGTATTGCTCAAGGTCATGCAAATGCTAACACTTACGTAAATGGTGGAGGTAACGCTCACAGCCTTGCAAATGCTGACAGTTATGTTCATGGAAAAGGTATTGCTCAAGGTCATGCAAATGCTAACACTTACGTAAATGGTGGAGGTAACGCTCACAGCCTTGCAAATGCTGACAGTTATGTTCATGGAAAAGGTATTGCTCAAGGTCATGCAAATGCTAACACTTACGTAAATGGTGGAGGTAATGCACAAAGCCTTGCAAATGCTGACAGTTATGTTCATGGAGGAGGTATCGCTCAAGGTCATGCAAATGCTAACACTTACGTAAATGGTGGAGGTAATTCACATAGCCTTGCAAATGCTGACAGTTACGTTAATGGAGGAGGTATTGCTCAAGGTCATGCAAATACTAACACTTACGTGAACGGCTGTGGACATGCTCACGGTCAAGCAAATGGTGGTAGTTACGTTAATGGAGGAGGTATTGGTATAGGGCATGCAAATGCAGATACTTATATTCATGGTGGAGGTACTGCTCAAGGTCATGCGAATGCAGACACTTATTTTAATGGTGGTGGTAATGCTTACAGTTCTGCAGAGGCTGCGTCTCACGTTTATGGTGGTGGTTATGCAGACGCAGATGCTTTTGCTCACACAAATGCGGACGCTTATGCAAACTTTGATGCTTATGCAAATGCAAATGCTGTTGGATACGCAGACGCTGAAGGATATGCGAACGCTGCTGGATATGCCGACGCTGGAGGATATGCAGACGCTGGAGGATATGCAGACGCTGGAGGATATGCAGACGCTGGAGCATATGCGGAAGCTAATGCTTTTGCGAATTCAAATGCTGCTGGGTACGCAAATGCTGGAGGATATGCGGACGCTGATGCTTATGTAAATGCAAACGCTGCTGGGTATGCCAACGCTGGAGGATACGCAGACGCTAATGCTTTTGCAAATGCAGACGCTGCAAGTTACGCCAATACTGGAGGATATGCGGACGCTAATGCTTTTGCAAATGCAAACTCTGCAGGGTACGCCAATACTGGAGGATATGCGGACGCTGATGCTTATGCAAATGCTGCTGGTTATAGTCATGGGGGTGGTAGCGCAAGCGGGTTTGCTAATGCCAATACGAATGTAAGTGGTGGAGGAAACTCTAACGCTCTCGCTGTCGCTAACGCTAATGCCATCAGCGGTGTTTAAGTGTAACTCAAAAAGAGCTAATTACGAAAGATATTAAATTGGTAAAGTTATTAAAACTGTGGGATCATGTTTTAAAAATAAATAAATAAAGTATAAACCCATTTTTTTTCTCACGTTTCCAAGAATTTCAAGCTGTTGCCTTTTAAAATAATACATTAAGAAAATCACTATTTCACAGTGTAGTTTAAGCTGTAGGAATTATGTAGGTAATTTAATAAATTTATATGTAATAATACTTTCATGATCTCACTTTATCGTGCTTGCCTAAATATAATTATAATAATTTGTAGGCTATGTCTGAATTAAAAAGTGTTGAAAGGTGTTTTATGTATTGGTTATATATTTCAGTATGAAGCCTGTAAAAAAAGAGAATATCGTTGCAAATTCATTAAAAACTTTGCACCGTATTTATTCGTATTTATATTATTTTTTTTATATTTTCGTCATTAACCGTCTGATGAATATACAATTATAGAATTTAAGTATGTACTGTATTTTTTATATTAATTATATATGTATTTTGTACTAAATAGTGGTAATTATTACATTATTATATTCTATGGTAATATTTAATAATAAATTACTCAAAACGTATACCGATAATTAATTGTGTTACCAAGTAGGTGCAGAATAAAGTATAACCTATGTATCTTATAGCTATAGATGACTTCATATAAAATTATACTTTAATTTTGCGAGAATGGCTCAATTTTGTATGCCAATAAATTAATTTATTGCAAAATGTGTGTTTTTTTATTTATCAGGCTGTAAGATCCTCTAATTATGGGCCTTTATCCGTGCTTCCAGCATTGAGTAAAATCTATGAAAAAATCATGCTGGAACAGATGTTGTCTCACTTCAATTCAAATAAGATCCTGCATAGTCAACAGTTTGGTTTCACGAAAGGTAGGTCGACAACGGACGCGGGAGTCAAACTCATCAGCCACATCTTGGAATCTTGGGAGAAGTCCCAGGATGCCATTGGCATTTTCTGTGATCTCTCAAAAGCGTTCGACTGCGTCGACCACAACATGCTGATCTGTAAATTACACCACTACGGAATTCGAGGAAAATCTGCTGATCTTGTGCTTTCCTATTTATCAAACAGACAGCAAAAAGTAAATGTTAATGGGGCGACGTCCTCCGGGTCTCTAGTCAAGATGGGCGTGCCCCAAGGTTCAATTCTCAGCCCTTTCCTTTTTCTTGTTTACATTAATGATCTCCCTTTTATGATGGCCAAATAATCGGATATAATTCTATTTGCTGATGATACTTCGCTAATTTTTAAAATAGATAGGAAAGATACGGATGTCTTACATGTCAACGAAAGTCTAATTGTTCTCTCTAAATGGTTCGCAGCTAACAATCTTTTACTGAATGCGAAAAAAACAAAATGTCTGAAGTTCTCTTTACCAAATGTACCACAACGTGACCTAAATTTAGATCTTGACGGCAAAAATCTTGAAGTTATAAAGGAAACTGTATTCTTAGGGATTACTATCGATTCAAAATTGCAGTGGGGCGCGCACATTAGAACTCTTTCGAGTCGGTTAAGTTCGGCTGCATATGCAGTAAGGAAAATAAGGCAGTTAACCGATGTCGCCACAGCTAGGTTAGTATACTATGCTTATTTCCACAGTATTATGTCTTATAGCATTCTGCTGTGGGGATCAGCAGCAGACGTTGACTCAATTTTCATCTTACAAAAGAGGGCAATCCGCGCAATCTATAAAATGAGTCCACGAAAGTCCCTCAGAGAAAAATTTAAAGAGATCGATATACTGACTCTACCTTCTCTTTATATATTGGAATTTATTTTGTATGTCCGCAAAAATCGAGGGCTTTTCAAAACTAGAAGAGATTTCCATAATTTAAATACACGCAGTAAGCATGAAATTGTAATACCCAAATTGAAATAACGAAAACTAGCAAGTCTTTTCTTATAAACAGTATACGCTTTTATAACAAGTTGCCAAAATCAGTTATAGAATTGACCGATTGAAAGTTCAAAAACTACATCAAACGTGTCCTTATTAAAAAAGCATATTATAAAATCAAGGACTACGTTGAAGATAAAAATTTTAGCTCCTTCTGCGCAAGCGGCTTCCCTGGTAACACATAAACGGCACAAATATGTGGATGTCTCTAACTACTCTCAATCTCATTTTTACTTTTTTTCCTTCTTTTAATTAGACTTTTTACAATGATTTCAATAATCTTTATAGCCCTTTGCTATGAATAGTTACAGCACTGATAATTTGTGCCACATGTTAAATTTAGTCTTGTTATATATTTTTATTTATTTTTTCCTTTGTATAGATTCTTTTATTGATTGTTTTGTGAATGTGTGAACATTGCAGGCCTTCTAGATTTAGACGCTTGTTAACATTTGTTTAACTCTCTCGTTTATACAATTTTTTTTTTTTGTTTCTTACGACTTATTGTCGGGCCTACGTTGTCCCCCCATATCTAAGCACTAATACTGTAACATGGAAATATTGTAAAAACAAACCAATTTTTTTTGCCGTGGAGTTTCTTGCCGGTTCTTCTTCACAGGAAACGACCAACCCGAACCGTGCACCTTTTGTCGACGTTTTATATGTGCCCATGTAGGCCTATGTGAAATAAAAAAAACATTTGATTTGATTTGATTTATTTATAAAATAATAAGAACACCCTCTTCCCAATGCCCGTGTGGTAAGCCACAACGCGAATTCACGACGGACGAAAGGGTGCTGACGAAAATTTGCAAATTTTTCTTCATGTTTGTTATTTTCATGATTTAGCGGTAACTAATAACTAACATATGAGGTCAAAACCGAAATCCAAGATGGCGCCGACAAAAAATTGATAACTTTTTGTCACAAGTGTTATTTTCATGGTCACTTATAACGAATATAGGGTTAAAACTAAATCTAAGATGGCACCGACGAGAATTTGATAAGTTTTCGTAATGGGTGTCGTTTTCGTAGTTTTTGGGATGCCAATTAGGAATGTGGGCACAAAATGAAAATCCAAGATGTTGTCGACTTGTTTTTGTCACCACAATTGTCAATTTGACCGTTCGGAAGCTTTACATACATATAATTCTTAGTATAAAAATATCGTTCAACCAAAAGGCAGAAGAAGAAACATGGTTGCTCCCATTTGTGCAGCATGGTTTTCTCAGTAAAGTCTACGTTCGCGAAAAGACAATAACCTAGCCAATCAAATATAATAAATAATAATAATAATCTATAAAGAACAAGAACAAGATAATCTTCTATAAAGGACTTGACATATACCCTTTAACCTACTGCGTATGCAAAAAACACTTTGTATAAATTGTTCAAAAAACTGATTTGAAGTTCAACTTTACACAAAAAAAATTATAGTATGAACTACTGGAGTATTCTTGTTGAAACAGAGAATAGTTAATATTTAATAGATAAGATCCGTAAACTCATATGGGTCTTTAAAAAGTTGAGACATGTCACCTCTCAAGACCTACTAAAGCGTACTTATATTGCATTGGCACAATCAGTTATGTGTAACTGTATTTCCATCTGGTGTGGTGCCACTAAAATTAAAGAGCCCAGAAATGCTTGTTAAAGACAATGTTCTTTAAGCCGTTTAGATTTCCTACTGACGAACTATATCTAACTCATAAGATATTGTCACTGAGAAAGCTTTATATTATCAACTCAGTACTTAAACTACATAAAACCTTTTCAATACAGTTGTTAAACATGGCGTACTTTCAGAAGCTATAATTATGATACGAAAATTAAATCTTTTGCATAGGCATCTTTCTGTTACGCGGTCGTGACTTTTTTTTACGAGCTCGATCATTATTTTTGCAGTTGAGTTTTAAATGTTTAAGTCAATTTAAGAAAGTTTAGTAGCAAGGAGTTTTCATAAATAGAATAAAATGGGATAGATTTTATACGAGGAAAAATTAATGAGACCGTACGTAAGATGTACGGACTCATTAATTTTTCCTGCATTGAATTCTCAAAAGTCTTTTAAATAGTTGTTTAATATAAAGGGTCTTTCAACAAGGTCGGGTCGATGTTAAAATTGAATAAAACAAGATGTGTGTGAGATATTAACGAAATTTAATTTTGAAAGAACTCCAATCACTGGATGCTTCCAAAGGACCTGGGCTGGATGGTATCCCATCAATCTTTTTAAAACACACGAGTGACACACTGAGCTACCCTCTCTTCATACTATTCAATAAATGTATTTCAGGGGTTTACCCTGATATATGGAAACAAGCGAACATCGATCCAGTTCATAAATGTGGCTCTAAGAGTGAAGTTTCTACATATCGCCCAATCTCTTTGCTGTCAGGGCTATCCAAACTTTTTGAAAGACTGGTGCACACTCAGATCTATCCTATTCTTCATAGCATCTTAATAAAAGAGCAACACGGGTTTGTCAAAGGTAGGTCCTGTGTTAGTAACCTCCTTGTTTTTACAAAGCATCTATTTGAGGGCATTTACAGTAGACAGCAAATTGATGTGGTTTATACTGACTTCCAAAAGGCCTTTGATAAAGTCGATCACAGACTACTTTTAGACAAAATTGCATTCAATGGTATTAGAGGCAATTTATTGCGTTGGTTTGTATCATATGCCACACCAATAGAACCCAGAAAGTTGTTATCAATGGTTATGAGTCTCGCATGGTTAAAGTCACTTCCGGAGTTCCTCAAGGCTCAATTTTAGGTCCCCTCTTGATCATTTTATTTATTATGACGTAAAAACATGTTTTAAAAATGCCAAGTGCCTCCTGTATGAAATTGATGATTCGAAAATTTATAAAAATATCAGCGATCTATCCGACTGTTTAGAATTTCAGAATGACCCTCGACCGCTTTCTGGAGTACTGTTCTTTTAATAAACTATTCCTAAGTATATCTAAATGCCATAGCATTACGTTTACAAAGAGGAAAAATGTGTCGAAATTCAATTATTCTTTCGGAAACACAAGCAAAGCTAATTCTCTTCTTGATCTAGGCGTACAGTTAGACTCAAAGCTTCACCTTGATGCCCATATAGATAAAATAGTCAATAAGGCATTTAAAATGTTTAGTTTTGTAATGAGAGCATCAAGAGAATTCCACCGTCCCTGAGATGATGACCCTATTTAGTATATGTCGTAATAAAGTCGACTGTACTGATCTAGTGAACAGTTTGTGCTACCTGATCCCTCGTACCGTACATGGTCGAGAGGTTCACTCAAGACACTTGTTTGCTACTCCTTTTTGTAGAACGAACTCAGGCTTACGCTCACCGCTGTATCGATTAGTAGACACCTACAATAGGCAATTTGGCTCAGCTGATATTATGTTTCTCAGCAAGGCTATATTTAGAAAAGAAATTGTTACTATTTTAAGTGATCGGCACCCTAACAATTAAGTAATGTTCACTTTTACTCTGTTTATTTTTATATCGTTCTCTTTAGCAACTAGTAGATCTGTTTATCAATATGTGGATAACGTTGTGAGTAGTGTATTTGTTACCTTTATTATTAAGTTCTAACCTATGTTTAGTAAATAACACACAACAACACTGCTGTTTGTTGTCCCTAAATAAATAATTACCAGCGGATCCCCGCAACTTTCACCAGGTCATCGGTCCACCTGATGGGAGGTCTTCCAACGCAACGTCTTTCGGTTCGCGGTCACCACTCCAGAACTTTTCTGCCCCATCGGCTATCTGTACTGCGAGCAATGTGCCATGCCCACTGCCATTTAAGTTTGGCAATTATTCGGGCTATGTCGGTAACCCTGGTTCTCTTGCGGATCTCTACATTTCTGATTCGTTCACGCAAGGACAATCCGAGCATGGCCCTCTCCATTGCCCTTTGGGTGACTGCAAGTTTTCTGATGAGGCCCATTGTGATCGACCACGTCCCAGGGCCATAGGTCATAACTGGCAACACACAATGCATAGTCTTGAGACACTGTGGTAAGTTGGACGAGAAGATACCACGCAACTTCCCGAACGCTGACCCAACCGAGTTGGATTCGACGGTTGACCTCTTTCTCGAAGTTGGCCCTACCCAGCACGATCGTTTGTCCCAGGTAGACATAATCATCCATAACTTTGAGTGTAGAGTCTCCGATCTTGATAGGAGTGGGTTTAACATGGGCATTCTTTATCACCTTGGTTTCATCCATGTTCATCCTAAGACCCACTCTTTCGGAAGGTCATCGAGCATTGTAGTGAGTTGCTCCATGGTCTCAGCCACGACCACTATATCTTCGGAAAACCGAAGGTGAGTGATGTATTCGCCATTAACGTTGATTCCTAGCCCTCTCCAGTCCAGAACCTTGAAGACCCTCCAGTGCAGCGGTGAATAGTTTGGGAGATATGACGTCTCCCTCTCTCACACCTCGCTGCGGAAGGATAGGTTCCAAGACCTGATCCTGAAGTCGAACTGACATAGTGGCGTTTTTGTACAAAGACTTCAGCACTTCGATGTACCGATAGTTGATTTGGCACCGTTGGAGAGACTGCAGCACAGCCCAAGTCTCGATCGAATCGAAGGCTTTCTCGTAGTCCACAAACGCTAAGCAGAGAGGCAGCTTGTACTCATCGGTCTTCTGTATAACCTGCCGCAGCGTTGATCCGGTTTTTACCCTTTGGGTACGGAACCCTAAAAACACAAGTCTCGCGGCGCAGTTCTTCTACAGTTAAAATAAGTGAGATTGAATCTAAAACCAAATCGAATAACTTATTCAGTAGGTAATTATAAAAATATTATCGTATTTTTAAATTTTATAATTCTGAATTTACTAATTTTGCCAACAAGATTGTAGATTAAAAACATTAATCTCCTTCTTAGTCAAACTTTGTTCGATATTTACATGATAAATTAATATTTTACACGCCTAAGTGAAAACAATTTTCGAGTAGAAGCAGCGGGCAATTCGTGCATGACCATCCTCAACTTACGTGGTTGACTGAAGCGCCCACGCAACGCTCAAACCTTATAAGCAGCGGTCCACGCGCATAAAATGGGCTCTTTGATTACAGCTTATCCAACACTTTTTCACCAAAATTATTAGTAGGCTTAACTTACTAATGAAAACGACTTTGCTTAAATTAAAGTAGCTTAATTGCCAACGATACGTCAAAATCGTTTCAGGTAAAAATGTATGATCAACCAACTTGTTAGGTATTAAATATTGATGATAAAATGCGCTTAACGTCCAAGTGATGGTAATTAGCAGAAACGTACAGTGTTTTAACGGACAATAAACAAAAAAATATACACAAATAAATTGTTTTATTTTCGAAATTGGTTATAGTGGGGAACTAGTAAAAAGATTTATTGATAAAAAAAATAAAAATAAATGATTAGGTAAAGTGTTTTAACATCAAATATTTATTTAGACAAAAAAAGCAAAGTGAAAATTATGGCCAACTTTCTAACGTTAAGTACGGTTTATGAAACAAATTACGAAAATGGATGGATTTAAAACAAAATTCAATACGAAAATGACTGAAATTAACGACCACGATAGTGCTAGGATTTGACTGGAACCAAGACCATTCCAAAGAGAAAAATCTGCCGATTCCAACGATATAAAAACTCAATTTGATCAAAATGGTCGTTCATACAATTTGCCTTTCTAGCGTCGATATGTCAAAACCTATGACGTGGATAAAATGGTGCAATCGATGAGACTATAATAATACACATAATAATTATTATATTACACTATGATATTCCTGCCGCTGATGGAAGATAATGTCCTACATTATTTTCCGATCCCAAGAATACGCATTCTAACATCTCTTGCGGGTCGGCTAAGCTCAGCCGCTGATGCTGTTAGAAAGATAAGACAGTTAACGGATGTAGAAACCGAACCGTGCTATTTAAGTTACTTTTACAGCATTATGTCTATGTGTATGGTAGTTTGCTGTGAAGGCAGCTGAAATTGAATCCATATTCATATATATTGCAAAAGAGAGCTGTCTGAGCCATTTATAATTTCAGTCATCGAGAATCTCTTAGGGAACTATTTAAAAAGATTAATATTATGAAAGTTTTTTGCCAATTTATTTATGAAAATTGTATGTATGTAAGGAAAAATATATATCTCTTTAGTAAAGTTAGTGATAGACACAATTTGTACCGGACGGGCGGTCTCGTGTTGGATGAAAACTATAGCGAAGTCAAATACTGGACTCGAACTGCCCTATACGAATGCCAGATGTGAACTGGCTGAATACTGAATGCGAACTGCTCAAATACCAAATGTTAAAGCCGAACTGTCCTCAGCGACAAGTAAAACAGAACTGCCCGGATGGCAAGCGCGGTGTGCTTTTATACTACTCCGTGAGTCTACAAAATATGCCAGAAAACTAACGAGGTTCGAACCTCAAATAGATGTCGGCAAATTGACGGGGTCCGCTAGGGCCGATGCCAGTCTTGGTCGCGGATAAATTTGATAAAGAGTTACCGCAGTCACGAGTCTGACACGCCCTCCCGCTTCACCCAGAGTGGGAGAAGTCATTGGATGATTTCCAACCCGTAAAGTAATACTACAAACTACTTAAAAAAGATTACGAAAACTAAAGAATGGAAATAATCGAAAAACACCTACTAGCCACGGGAAGCCAAAAGAAAGCCTATAAACAATTAAAATCAGAGAAAAAATGGATTCCGACATTGAACAACACGACAAGCAACAAACTAGAAAGGACCTTGTAAAAATTGCCTCCGACTTCTACACAAAACGTTACAACGATAAATTTGACGAAAATTACAGCTACGAAAAACGCTCAGAAACAGATGAAAGGAACTTGTCAATCCAACCCTTCTACGAAGAAGAAATAATGCTGAATATTCAAAAATTAAAAAAAGATAAAAGTCCGGGTGCCGACAATATCCCAAATGAAGCCTTGATAGTTGGAAAACATCTACTGATAGGCCCACTCACTACTCTTTTCACAAAAATACTGGAAGAATGTCAGATGGACTTCTAACGGTTTGGCCCAAGAGAATCCATTATCACCGTTGTTATTTAATATAATTAGTAACGAAGTTTGCAAAATTGCCTCTACTTGTATAAGACAATATGCCGATGACTTTGTGTTATATACGAGCAATAAAAATATTGATACTTGTACGTGCCACATCCAATCTTCCCTAAATGCTATAGTTTATTCACTTGAAAATATTGGCTTACAAATATCAGCAAAAAAATCTAAATTTTGTTTATTTAGCAGAGGACATAGACGACATAATATTCAATTGACAGTAAATCAAACAGCTTTAATGTGCAGTGATAATATTCGATACCTAGGCATTTGGTTGAATCGATCTCTTCGCTGGAGTAGGCACATTAATAAAATTTGACAAAAAACTAAAAAAAATATGAACGTCTTGAAAGTTTTAGCGGGAGGTAGTTGGGGTGTATACCACAAGCACTTAAGATTAGTTTGATAAGAACTAGAATCGATTTTGGTTGTTTTCTATATGACAATAGTGCCAACTGTCACACATCAAAATTGGTCAAAGTTCAAAACCAACCTCTTAGAATCGTTGGCGGTTTTATAAAATCTACTCCCTTGTACGTTAAGGAGAGTGAAGTGTGTATACCTCCCTTTATTTTAAGAAGAAAATATTTAGGCTATAAATATTGTCTAAAATCAAAATCATGGCCTCTAAAGTTTAACCCAACAGCAAATCTTTTGAATGCTCTCGGCGCTCTTTCCAATGATAGGTATTGGGTAAATAAAAAGAACTAGGTACTTTATAAAGAAGTTGAAACAGAAAAGTGTACTTCTTCTTATCCTTTGGAAATGTTTTCAAATGATGTATATGTCGGGTTTAGTCAATAGTACGGACGTCAAAACAAATCACTAGCACGCCCCTGGCGGCAATCAAGAGCAACTACGCATTGGCACGCTTTTTATAAGCAGTTGCGTGGTGGGAAATATGGCAGTTGAGTACTGACAGCCGTAAAGCTAACACGTCGTAGAATCAGTGTCGATCCGTAATATTAGTAAGCAAGAATGTAACTTGTGTCTATTTGAATATACTCAGTGTATCGAATAATTTGTGTGATTTCATTTTCGCGATTGTACCCAACGACCTGCCCACACACGATGTCTTAACCTAAGGAAATACATCCTGACTTCCTGATGGTTTGCATCTATCGGCCAGCCTTGATGCGACATATATATGAGTTAAAATTAATATTAGATAACCACATCTAATATTAATTTAAACTCGTATATAAACTTAACAACAACAACTTATTGTGTATGGAAAAGGCTAAAAGAGACTATCATGTTGATGTTCTAAGAAATTAAGTTATTTGTGAATTAAATGAAAAATACAGTAATTGGCATAAAATCTTTGAGGATGGCTCAAAAAGAAATGAAGCGTCTCCAGGGGCTGCGTATTACGATGCTACCTGTAAACAAGCTGTGTGCTATAGGAATACGTGCAGGTATGTACCCTGGAATTATTTGCTATATCGGCGGCGTTATCCTACGTTGAGTCATTAGATTTACATAAAAATAGTGTATTACTAACTGATAGTAAAAGTGCTTTGCTACACATCTCACGTTATATATTCGGGCACAGATGCTTTTCTATAGCTTATAGCATAATCCACAAACTAGAAAAAAATCGTGAAATTCAGATCAGCATCAAAATACAATGGATACCATCCCATATTGGTTTAGCGGGGAACGAAGAAGTTGACCGTATAACTAAATCAGCAACTACAGATGGAACAGATATTCAAAATTCATATTCTGTAATACCTGAATATAAAAAGTTGTGTTTTGAAAATTGGAAGGAATATTATGATGAACGTTCAAAAACGAAAGGTATTTGGTATAGGATTATGCGGGTACACTACACAATTTCGAAAAAAAAATATTCCGTCAGTCACAAATACGAATTTCAAAATACCGATTTTCATAATTCCGAATGGTTCAAAATTACGAATATAACAACTCCGACTTAACATTACTTCTATTTTTATAATTCCTAAATTTCAATATTCTTAACGTTTATAATTACTATTCTCAAAATACCGAGTTTCAATAGATCGAATAACAAAAAGTCCGACTTAATGATAATTCGAAACATCATAAAGACGTATTCCGATTATTAAAATACCGATTAATACAATGCCGAAATAAAAACGCCGTGGTCACAATTCTAACCTAACCTAACCCAAATGATTCACCAACAATATAGGTGATCTGGCACTCGGCGGCCGCTGCCGCGGCATGTTTGCTTAGTTTGCTCGCCTTTGCGCTTTAATAGTCACAATTCTAACCTAACCGAAGTGATTCATCAATAATACAGGGGATTTGCAGCATGCAAGCAAGCACGCAGCATGCAAGCAAACACGCAGCATGCAAGCAAGCAGGCATGCAACATGCAAGCAACCATGCAACATGCAGCAAGCATTGCTTCTGTTACGGTTACGGCTCCGGCGCTGCCGGGTTTGGGCGGCCCCACGTGACCTTATCGTCGCAGATGGTTTTAACGCTCATCACCGCAGCTTTGGCTTGCTGGCCGGCTGTGCCGGCCAGCCTCAGCCGCGGTGGCGGGACTTCAAACCACCTGCTCCTCAGCTCACGGGCCGCCCCACCCCTCCGCGCCTACGCTGGCATAAATTACACTCTAGGGTAGGGCAGACAAGACTTCGTGAAGTCGGTTTTGCAGCGATTCGTTTCTGTCACTAAATTTTGTAGCACGACATATTGACTTTTGTCTTAGGTATTATGAAATTCAGACTTTTGAAAATCGGAACATCGAAATTCGGAATAAAATATTTTGGAGTATTTGGGTGTTCCCGGATTATACAAAGTCAACCTCATCGTTCCCCGTGTTTTGTAGGTGATGTAAGTCGCCAACTGTTGTTTTGGCACACAGACTGCGTTCCGGACACATTTCACTCAGATTTTTTGCACATATGATGGGAAAAGTCATATCTCCTAATTGCGAAGTGTGTGATAAACCAGAAGACGTGTATCACATACTGATGGACTGTGTCCGTAACCGTGCTGAGAGACAAACAATTATTAAAGACCTGGGTATGTGTGAAGCTAATGGGATTTTATCTTACCCAACTTCAATGATTTATGAACTAGTCATTTCTTTATTTGGTTAATGAATTATTCTAGCCTTTTATTACTTATGTATCTTTCCAAAGCAATTTTAAATGTATTAGTTATTTTTTAATTTTACATAGTAATGTTGTAAAATAGTTATAAGGCTACGATGGGGCTGACATAAATCTCTAGTTTAAAAGCCTCTAAAAAATAAAAGATTAAAAAAAAAACAAAAAAAATCTCCTTCATGGTATGCCGCGACACCGTCTTTCTGTCTCAGGACCCAGCTCTGTGCTACTTATTAGTAATAGTAATTATATAAATAAATATTTCTCCACTAGCAACTTCCGTGGTAGTGATCGATCTAACAGTGATTTGGATACAGCGTCGCGAATCATAATTATAGGTATGTACTTATACTGAACTTGTAATGGAGAGTTCATACAAGGCCCTTTTGTTTTCAAAACACTTCATGATTTTCTCTTCAAGAGATATCATCATCATAGTCATTATAACCATAAGAAGTCCACTGCTGAATACAGGCCTCTCCCAAGTTTTGTTACATTGACCGGTCCTGAGCAAGCATCAAGCGATTTCCCGCAGCCTTAACAAAGTCATCGGTACAAGAGATATTACTCAAAATAAATAAGTATCTAATTTCTAATAAGAATTGCGAAATAAAATATTAAAAATACATAATGGTAATATGAGTATTACATCAATCACTTCAACGTTTACCTTTAATTTCAGTAGCGCTCAGTTTACGCTATCCTTATATGGCCTTATTTAAACTGATTCATTACTTGGTAGAATAGTTAACTTTTCAATTCCCTTGTTTGATTAGTTGTTTTAGTACTTCTTACTGGTTCTGACTAACCTAAGCTATTATTAACTGTAATTCTAGTAACTAATTTCGTGTTTTACCTTACTTACTACATGAAATACGATCCTGAATTTGCGCGTGAAATATTACAATTAGGTATTACTATATTGTCGTTTAAAAATGTAGTTCTAACAATAAGAAGGATTGATTTTTGTAGCTTAGCTTTTTCTAATTTGTTTCTATTAATCTGACACTAAATCGTTAAAAGCACGAAACTCATTGATAAGAAAATAATAATATTTTAAGACATTTTAACAACGTTGCCATTGATAGTGTATTAAGAAAGCACATAAATATCACTTTTTGTTGTTCGTTTCCTTTGTTTCAACTCTGCTCTGTTGGCAGATCTGGATCGGGATCGGTGTAAAATGGTTTTGTCTTGCATTCTTCAAGATTCTTAGTCTCTTTATCATTGTCTCTCCTTGCATACATTTCATTCATAATCATACTTTCGCGATCTATCCACCTTTTCTTTCGTTCACTTATTTCATTAGCATGTATTAACTAATTATCTACACTTTTGCAATTGTTATGGTTATTTATATGATGTAAAAACTAAAAGCTAACTAAGGATAATCCATAGTCGCCTGGATTGTTTGTATGTGGGTCGCTGCTGTGCCATTTATCATGGGTTATTTATTGCATCGGTAAATAAATAAGTAAAAATAATAAGTCTTTTATTTCCGGTTTAAATACATTAAAATTTTGCTTATTATATCTACATATTCACTTTCACCGGAACCTCCCTCAGGTAAAGGCCTCCTCCAATGATTGCCGTCTCTCTCTGTCCTATGCTATTTGATGCCATATTGGGTCGGCGATTTTTTTTTTATGTCCTCATCCCATCTTGTCAGTGGTATAGTAGTCAGTGGTAGTAGTAGTGGTGGTTGTCCCTCTGTAGCGCTTGCCCGGCGGGCCCTTCCATAAAATAACTGTTTCTGTACACCTGCGATAGTTAGTGTTAGAATTTACTAAAATGGGCCCCTCAAGTTACCCCACTACCCCACTACCAGCCACTTGAATAAAGAGCTATTCTATTAAATTATAAAAAAATTACGAAAGAAAGAAAAGTTGAGGGCTAGTACCAGTAAATACGATACATATTTTACAGAATTTGTTATCCAATATGGTTTAAACGAAAACATTTGGCTAATCAGTATTATACAAACTAATCACTTGTAAACGAAGTAATAATTTGTTAAGGAGACCGAGACAAATGGCAATTATGTTATAGCGTTAAAACTAGCTATATGTAATGCTGGCTTATTAAAGACGATCAGACTTTTTAATCCACACCAGCCGTACGTGGAAGTATGGGGTCCCGCCAGGATATTGAACCGACTATGACGAAAGCATGCGTCTTGGTAAGCCGTTCAGTTTTTAATATCAAAATTGTAATTATTGATTGTAATTCCTTTAAAACTACCAAATACATTAGAGTTCAATATATTCACAAATAAACCCACCAGCCACCCTAAAAATATTATGAATATTAACAACTCATAGGTAGATACCAATTTAATCTCTTTTGAGCACCTGTACAGATCTAATTGTAAATACTTCTTTGGTACTCCAGTGTAACGTCTGCAAAAGCTTTTATTGATTTCATATTACTATAAGACATTCTGGGCAGTTTCTCGTCTCATAGATATGAGCGGTTAGGATTTCACAATTCGTTCTTTTATTTTTCAGGTCTTCTTTGCCGCCTTAGTCACTATTAGTCAAGCCAACTTAGTGAACAGACAACCAGTTACAAGAAGTAATGTGGACGATGAATATGTGCTTTACCAACCACAAACACAATCGTACTACGCCGATACACCTAGTTGGCAGGCACTTGGTCAATCTTCTGCAGTACCCGTAGTTAATACTGAACAGCGCTTTGGGTACGGCGGCGCCTCGGCTGCAGCTGCCGCAGCGGCGCATGCAGGCGGTGGCGGCGCCGGTTACGTCGGGGGTCATATTGGCGGGCACGTCGGGGGTCACGTCGGCGGTCATATCGGGGGTCATGTTGGTGGACACGTAAACGCTGCCGCTGCCGCTGCGGCTGCTGCAAGCGCTGGAGGTTATGGCGGTGGTTACGGTTCCCGCTACTCCAATGGCTATGCCAACGCTAACGCCAACGCCAACGCGTATGGATATGGTCGTTAAATTGGATGAAGTGGACCTATCTGCTATAAATTAACTATATAAAATTTTATATATGGTCCAAAATTAAATATATTTGGTCAAATTGGTATATGAATTTGCCTGGCCACTTTTTTATTTTGTACATTTTGGCTGAAAAAATATTTCTATACGGTATTTTTAGTTAATAAATGTATTTATGAAATTCATGTGGTATTTATTTATCTGGTATTTTATGTATAAAATGAAAAATAGTAAAATAATTAGTATAAGTTAGAAAGTAAAATAAACATGTTGAGATATATGAGGGTTGACTGAGGTCCATCTTGCTTGCTCTAAATCTTCAAAATTTGGGTGTACAGAAAATATATGTATTAACGTCCCTCACCTGTTTGTCGAACAATGACATGATGATCTTGAAAACTACAAATATTTTAAGAGTCTGACTCGTTTTGACGAGTTACTGGACTTGAACTATGCACGCGTATAAAAAATACTGTACAAGGTAGTCCTACTACGTTAGTAATTTTACACCAGTCAACCTTGAGATGCTGCAAATACCAAACAGCAGGTGTAACATAGTAGGTAATTAGTGATATAAGTAACTTAAAAATGTTTTTATCATTTTATTAGGTTTTTATCATTGAAAGGAATATGAAATGTTAATTTAGTTTGAGCTTGAATGTTATACTGTTTTGTTTTTCTTTTTTGGTGTGTTGTTCACACTCTTTCTTTCTTATCTATTTTTAGAAGTGACGACTTTTAATTGGCTGTCAGTCTCACGTACTATTTGTTATTCTGTTTGTTTTAGCTGTAAGTCATCCATAATTGATAAATAAATAAATAAAAATAATTGTACATGAATAAAAACTAAAACGGGGGTTCATAGTTTCATACCTACATATTCCTAAATTAAATAAAGGTTGTTGAGTGAAAAAAAAACATTATTGAAGGGGAAAGACGAATTCAGCCCAACAACACTGGGACGATTCAGCCAACTTATTACCAATGTGTCTGTCTATTCGTGATAAATACACGTTTAATGTCTGTCCGTCTGTCTGTCTGTCCGTCTGTCACCAGGCTGTATCTCATGAGCGGTTATAGCTAGACAGTTGAAATTTCTGTTGCCTCTATAACAACAAATACTTAAAACAATAAAATCGCGTTTGTTTTATGGGAGCCCCACTTAAATTTTTATTTTATTCTGTTTTTAGTATTTGTTGTTATAGCGGCAACATAAATACATCATCTGTTAAAATTTCAACTGTCTAGCTATCACAGTTCATGAGATACAGCCTGGTGACAGACAGACAGACAGACAGATAGATAGACAGACGGATCGTGGAGTCTTAGTAATAGGTTCCCGTTTTTACCTTTTGGCTACGGTACCCTATAGAAAACGGAGAAATCGTGCGAAAAGATTTTTTACCTCGAATGAATTGTGATAGCAAATAGAAGCTAATGATATTAAGGACCAAATTGTATGTCAGCACTCTCGTATCTAATAGGAGCCTACTAACAAAACGGAACTCGTATTTTTCCTGGCGAATAAATTTAATGATGAATAATAATTACCGATAGGCTTCTAAGATTGCTTCGAATCAATGATGTCAAGTAGGTACTTATACGAGCTCTAAAGCAAGGATCATTAACAGGGACAAATTAAAATTGCGAATGTACGTGGATTAACAATTCTTAAATATCATTGTAGATAATTATCATGATAATCTGAAATCAATCAAACAGAATTAGGGACCGAGCATGAAAGTAATTTTCTTGATAACAGAAATCAAGAAAAAGTAGTTTCGGTTAAAAGTTATGATAATTCAGTTCTATATATAAATGTGGTAGCTGATATTTTTAAATCAAAATGTTAGCCTACATTATTTAAAATCATTTAAAGCCAGACCTGGCACAGCTATCTAGCCCATACAATTGTTTTTTCTAAGCGGGAATCGAACCCACGACACGCGGCTTAGCAGCGATTGACTCAGTGACTACGCCAAACGTGTAGTCAAATCTGCAAAGTGAAATATATTCTACAAACGGATTCTCTCGTCTCTCTGGTAAAATATTACTAAATAATTAAATTGATGGCGGTGTTACCTACAACACTTCAGAAGCATTACCTGCAACAGCTATTTACTTCTGACAGTGAGCTGCGAAAAGCCAGAAAAAGAGAGAAGATCTTATTCATCATCTTTCTGTCCTTTTTCTTCTGTTAATTGGGATCGACTGAACATGTTTTCTTATCTTCTCCTCTGTCTAACTTCATGCTTTCATTCCCTCCTTTATCCGCCGAACGGGTTATTGGTTTTTTGACAGATGTAACAAGTGGTCTAACATCCCATAGCCCCCAGACGTTTCTGATATTTTTACACAAAATGTTGAAATAAAATTTTCGCTAATCTACATCTACACTAATATTTTGTTTGTAATGGATAAACTCAAAAACTACTTAACCGATTAGAGCAGTGGGGACATTATAAGGCTGATGATGAGGTAAAAATTTGTATTAACCAACCCGCACTGGGCCCGCGTGGTGGATTACGGCCCATTCTCTCTCACAAAGAGGAGGCCTGTGTCCCAGCAGTGGGCACATTAAAAACGCTGATGATGATGATGATTATCAACACAAACAAAAATCATCACAACTTCGTGTGGTAAAAACAGTTTTGACCAGTGTAATTTATGGTTTAAGAAGTTACATTTAAATTCTTGGAACTACACGACATACACTTTGCAGTATCTCAATCACTTTACAATTTGCGATTAAAAGAGGATGCGGCGGTCCAAGTCACCAGTAATGTAGTTTATATTTTCTGAAAGGGCTTCTTAAACTCTCCAAATAATTTTATAGAAGCTGAAATCAATTGTATTCCAGTTTTCAAATATAGAGGTAAATGTACAGTCAAAATACTAACATTTCCTAGTTTATACATTCTCGAAGTAGCTATATTCGTTAAAACTAACAAGCATCTATTCCCTACATTGAATGATACAAGGATGCGAACTAATGTCATGAGATCAAAATATCAGAGTCTATTGTGTACTGGTAGATATAACACTGCATTGCTTAAAAAAAACATTATTGGTATGGCTCCTATTATATTTAACAAATTGCCAAATTGTATTAAGGATCAGGCATTTATAAAATTCAAGAAACTCCTATCGACGTTGCTGATAGAGAAATGTTATTACTCTGTTACCGATTTTATAAATGATGAATTGTTATTATTGTTTCACTTTATCTTATTTATAATGTAAATTATTTAGACTTAGCTGATTCATGATCTCATTTTGAATTTAAGTACTAATTAATTTAATTTTCTTAATTATCTGTAAGTTAACCACTATATTTTTGTATGCCAAAAGGCAGAATGTACTGGGAATATATTTGAAACTAACACCATTATTGTAATACCTGCATTCTATACAAATAAAGAAATTATTATTATTATTATTATTAGTCGGTAATTGGGGATCTAGGCTAACCAACACTAAAGGAAAGGAATTGCTTAGTGCTATGCGAGAAATCAAGTGCAATGCAATATCAACAGGAAAACCTACTTACTGGCCTTCTGATGCTCAAAGAATTCCAGATCTGATTGACTTTTTCATTTATAAGAATCTGTCAGCTACATATCTTCACATAGAGGAGGGATTTGATATGAACTCTGATCATTCCCCCATTATCTTAACCTTAAGTGAGACCATAATTCAGAAAGAAAGCAATGCAATTTTAGTTAATAAGAACACGGATTGGGATAGCTTCAAACTCGACCTAGACAACATCATTGACCTTAAAGTACCACTCAAAAACATTCAGCAGTTGGATGAAGAAATAACAAAATTTGTGACAAACATTCAAAGCTGTGCTTGGGGAAATACACCTCTTTTGAAAAGAAAAGTCGCAAGTCATAGATATCCGTTAGAAATAAGAAACCTCATAGCCATAAAGAGAGCTCAGAGACAAAAGTGGCAACAATCAAGATATCCACTTGACAAAACAATGCTGAATAGGCTTACAAGAAGATTAAGCAAAGCAATACAGAACTATCATGATGATGCAACAAAAGATTGCCTTAGCAAATTAACAAGTAGTGGAAAATCAGAACACTCACTATGGAAAACATATAAACGTTTAAATAAACCCATCGTCCATGCTTCACCCATTAAAAAATTAGATGGCAAATGGGCCATGAGTAATGAACAGAAAGCAAATATATTTGCAGAACATTTAGAACAAACTTTTCAAACCAGCGGTGAGGAAAGCTCTGAAAACATAACACTGGATGTCACTCACCATGACGACCTCAATATAAAACTGGTTACGCCAAAAGAGGTAAAAAATATGATAAAAAACTTAGCCAAAAAGAAATCGCCTGGATACGACCTTATCACTGGTGAACTCCTTCAAAATCTGCCACGAAAAGCCATAGTAAAACTTACAACCCTTATAAATGCAACATTCAGGTTGAAACACGTGCCTGATATCTGGAAAGTTGCTGAAGTCATAATGATCCCCAAACCTGGAAAACCACCCCAGGAGGTAACATCATACAGACCTATATCACTTTTACCAATCATTTCAAAACTATTTGAAAAACTACTCGTAAGACGCTTAAAACCTATAATAGAAGACAGAAAACTGATTCCAAATTACCAATTCGGCTTCAGAGAAAAACACTCCACGATAGACCAAGTACATAGAATTACCAACATTATAGAAAAAACTCTAGAAGAAAAAAAAGTCTGTTCTACAGTATTTCTAGATGTAGCACAGGCATTTGATAAGGTTTGGCATAAGGGTCTTATTTATAAGGTAAGGAAAATGCTGCCAAAACAATTTGCAGACATTTTGGAATCCTACCTAACAGAGAGGACGTTTAGAGTCAGACATGAAGATGCTTATTCCGATCTCAAGCAAATAAAAGCTGGTGTACCACAAGGAAGTGTTCTTGGCCCAATCTTGTACCTATTGTACACCTGTGATATCCCAGAAATGGAAAACAACTTCATTGCAACCTTCGCTGATGACACAGCCATCATGGCTATAGGTGTCACTCACAAAGAAGCTGTAAATAAAGTACAAATTGCTGTCAACTCCATCACCAACTGGACAAAAAAATGGCGAATTAAGTTAAATGAGTCCAAATCGACTCATATAGACTTCACAAACCGAAGACCTAATTATACACCGGTATACATTAACGGTTGCGTAATACCTTACGAAAATACAGCCAAATACCTAGGTATGACGCTTGACGCAAAACTTCGCTGGAAGGCTCATGTCAAAAAGAAACGCCTGGAGTTAGACCTACGCTACAGGAATATGTACTGGCTACTTGGCAGACATTCATCATTGTCAGTATACAACAAAGTACTTCTGTACAAACAAGTACTTATGCCTATATGGGCATACGGTATACAGCTTTGGGGCTGTACAAAACGTACCAATATTGAAATAATTCAAAGATTTCAAAATAAGGTACTTCGGAGTATAGTAAACGCTCCCTGGTACATTAGAAACGAGGACATCCACCGGGACTTAGGAGTGGACCTTGTCGCTAAAGTCATAAAAACATACGCCGAAGCTCATGAACAAAGACTTCATAAACATGTGAATGTCGAGGCTATTCAGCTCCTTGACACCACAGACATAGTAAGGAGACTGAAAAGGACTAAGCCTTTTGAATTAGTTTAGTGATTGTTACGGAGTGCAGTGAGTGCTACCTTTTAAAAACACAAGAACTAAGTGTCTTTCCCTCATAATAGAGACAATAAGAAAAGTGCCAATGGACACATTCTTTAGTACCTATACATTTACTAGGAAATTAAGTTAAATTTAAATTACTTATTAGCCTCAAGGCTAGATTGTAATTGTTATGAGGTAAGCATTCGGTTACAACATAATGAAAAAAAAAAAAAAAAAAAAAAAAAATTAGTCGGTAATAGCAAAGTTAAAGTCAAATTTCTTTATTTCAATTACTAAGCGGCACTTTTAAAAGTCAATTTTTTTAATTTATATGTAATAATAATTGATTCTACCATCCATTCGACATGTATAATATTAATCTTTTTAAAGATTAATATTATGACAGAAAGCTCTCGAAGAGATTCTCGATGACTTAATGGCTCTGACAGCTCTCTTTTGCAATATTAATATGGATTTATTGTCAGCCGTCCCCACAGCAAAATACAAAATAAAAGTAACTAAATCAGACCAAACGCGTGGTTTCTACATCCGTTAACTGCCTTATCATTCTAACAGCATAAGCGGCTGCGCTTAGCCGACCCGCAAGAGATGCTATGTGAGGACCCCATTGTAATTTGTCGTCATCAATCGTTGACGAAAAGTTAACGAAGTTCTCGGGGAGGTCTGGGTTGACCCAACGCGAATGTATACGTACATCCGTGGTGGGGCGACCCGGACTGCCAGGCACTTCTTCTCATGCAACCGAGCGGGTGGGCAGGTTGCGGATAGCCCAACTCCGGCTGTAGGTCTGACCGCTGGCGGCTGCATCGCTGCTAGTGGGTGATCCCGCGGTCGGGGCATCTCCCAAGGAGATCCCGGACAAGAGAAGTTCCCGAAAGCTAAAATCCCAGGCTCAGGGTAACCCATACACCATCGTCCTATGTTCCCATTACCTAACATAGCTATCCCTCCTTTATCCGCACAGATCCCGTCGATCCTTAAATCCCTAGGTCAACTCCCAGGCCTAGGGTGACCCCAAGGAACCCACATCCACATCCATAAAATTCCTTCCCTCCTATCCCTTAGTCCTGTCGCTCCCAGAGGAAGGGTAACCTCGGTTCCAAAAAAGCCCACCCCCCAACAAAATGAATAAGCAGAATGTCAATCTTATTACCCAGGTGGGTCCCGGCCAAGCCGGGGAATCCCACACCGCTTCGGCGGTTAGCTCCCATCGTAGTATGGGGGGAGCAACAATCTGCGATGTAGACTCCCTGATGCCGCGCTTCTCTGCGCGGATGGCAGCTGATTTAGCGCCCAATCCACAGGCTGCGAATAACGCGCCCACAAACACGACCCTGGCTGCGACGACCGCGCCCTCAGACACGACTCCGGCAGCGACCCACGCGCCAATACCCACTACACGGGGCATGCCCCCCGCAAACCTCTGGCAACAGAGCGTCTTGCGGAGCAGCTCCACCAGTGTAGACAATGACCCAGACCGACACAATAAGACTGACACGGGGAAGGATGACAGACCTGGCAGCTCTACCACTCTCACGGCTGCAGTCGATGAAGTACGCCTGGATAAGCGCGGAAAAATCCCAGCCCGAGAAAAGGAAGTAGGCGACCGAAAGCGTAGTTCTCGCGAAGGCGATAGTCAGCGCGAAGCGCGATCGGACGCTGAAGGGTGGGTACGAGTCCAGCCACGAGTACGCGCAGAGCGCGGAAAGGGGCCGAACACGGGGCCACGCGACAGGCCGCAAGCACGCGAAGGGGAAACTCAGCGCGACAAGCGGCCAGTCGCGGGGCCACGCGACCAGCCGCAAGTACGTGCAGGGGAAACCCGAGCGGGGGCAGGTACGCGAAGGGGCAACCCAGCGCGAAGAGCCTCCGCACGCAAAAGTACCTGCCGGGGCCGCCGCCCGACCCCAAGACACCGACACAACCCACACTCGACCTAGACGCACCAGGGGCAAGCGCTCCCATGCCTCACGCCGGGCGCTGCTAGCATCCAGCGCCCAGCCAGGCACCTCAAACCCAAAGCCTGTACCGAGTGATACTGGGCCGGGGAAGAGGACGCGCCCCGACGACACAGCCTCACCTAATACGCTCCAGGGGGACGCCAAGCGTGTGAGGGTTCACTCTGCACAGGAGGGGCAGAGGACCTACGCGCGGGCCACGAAGGACATTCCTGCGCGGCTGGCCGTAGCAATCTGCCTTCCCCACCCCAGTAGGGAGCTAACTAGGGATGAGGCCGAGCACATCAAGACCGCCCTGGAGGACAGACTGATTGACTCGGACCCGTCGACGCCACTCCCGGCATTCCGCGGATACCCACGGGTAGCGGATGGCACGGTGCAGATATGGTGCGAAGACGAGAACGCCCTGACCTGGCTGACCCAAAATGTGCCCCACATCAGACTTCCCGACAATGACCAGACACTGACGGTGCTCAGACAGACCGACGTACCCACCCGTGTCCGAGCCTCGCTCTTCGTCCCTCGCTACAGAGGTGACGTGAACAGGCTCCACGGTATTCTGATCCGTCAGAACACGTGGTACGACATATCGAGGTGGTCGTTGTACAGGGCAACTGCCATCGGTGGCGACCGTTACGGGACCTATCTGACCCTGGGGCTGCCACCGGAGGAAGCTGAAAAGGTCGTGGGGCGGGAGCGACGGATATCGTACCTGTTAGGGTCGATATACGTGCGCTTCTGGCCCACGACCCACCCCGCCGACACCCAGACTGACAGCACAGACACGAACCCGAAAGAACCGACGACGACACAGACAAGCGACACGGACATTGTCCACATCGAGGAGTACATGGCCCGAACGGTAATGGCCGATGTCGCCGAACCCTTATTGCCCGCATCACCCGGCTGGAACGAGCAGCTTCTTGCGTCGTCACCGGCGGATACGCACGACAACGAGCAGTACCGGGAGGTGGAGACGGAGGGACTATCCGATGGATCCGTCACCGATTAACACCACTCCATCTCCACCAACACCCCTCAACATTATCCAAACTAACCTCCAGCATAGCCAGACTGCCACGGCTAGCTTACGCAGGGCACTGGAGGTTAAACACCGAACCATTGCACTGATCCAAGAGCCGTGGATCAGGAACAACAGAATTTGTGGCCTCGGTAACATCGGAGGTAAGATAATTCTCGACACACACGGCTCAGATAAGCCAAGAACCTGCATCTACATACCCAAAGAAATTCCCTTTACGACACTAACTCAATTCTGTTCCAGAGACCTGACAGCTGTCAGGCTCCATACCGAAGGTAGCGCTCCGGACGTTGTACTGGCCTCGGCATACATGCCAGGTGAGGACACAGATTGCCCGCCAAAGGAGCTGGCTGACCTGGTGCAGCACTGTGAGCGCGCCAGTTTGGACCTGATCATCTGCACCGATTCGAACGCCCACCACCCACTCTGGGGCAGTGTCACATCGAACTCCAGAGGAGAGGTACTATCCACCTTTTTATTCTCTACTAATCTTAATATTGTTAACCGCGGCACAGAACCCACTTGGGTCACGGCTCGTGGACAAACGATCATAGATTTAACACTCGCCACAGAAAACGCGACAAACCTTATCACAAATTGGCACGTATCGGACGAGCCTTCTTGCTCAGACCATAGAAGAATCCGTTTTACACTAACTACAAACACTAAAAAACCCGCACCAAGGCGGAACCCGAGGCGTACCAACGTTCCCGGGTTCAAAAGCCTTCTGGCCTCACTACTAGCTGGACATCTAGCAACCGTAAGGGACCAAACACAATTAGAACACACCGTAACAGTATTATCCAAATACTTAACAGAAGCTTACCACGCATGCTGTAAATCAAGAGCGCCACAAAGCAGGAACGAAAGGAACCCCTGGTGGAACGCTGAACTTGGTAAACTCAGAGATATGCTGCGTAAGCAATTTAACCGAGCAAAAAACACGAGACTCCCAGAAGACTGGGAGATATACAAAGAGACCCAATATGCATACAAAAAACAGACTAGAACTGCCAGGAGGATGGCATGGCGGAAATTCTGTGAATCCATCGAAACAAATAATGAGGCCGCAAGAGTACGGAAGATCCTATCAACTGATCAGGACCGATCCCTTGGCGCGCTGAAAAAACCCGACAACTCATACACACAAACTGACTATGAAACCAGCAAGGTCCTCCTCGAGACTCACTTCCCGGACTGTCAAATCCTGGAGGACAGGACGTGGGAAGCTGGTCTGAATGGACCCCAACGGAACAAGACTGGTCAAGAGCCCATAATATAGTAACAGTAGACCGGATAAAATGGGCTATCAACACCTTTCAGCCGTACAAGTCAGCGGGGCTGGACGGCATCTTCCCAGCCCTACTACAGTAGGGGGTAGATTATCTAACGCCATGGCTGTTGGAGATCTATCGGGCCTGCATAGCACTTAGATACATACCTCTCGGATGGCGCGAGGTGAAAGTCATCTTCATACCCAAACCTGGTAAAACTGATTACACACACCCTAAGGCTTATAGACCTATAAGCCTCACATCCTTTTTACTGAAAACCCTCGAAAGACTCTGTGATAGGCACATCCGTGATGGGCCTCTCCGGGAAAAACCCCTACACAAACAACAGCATGCGTACTCCACAGGCAAATCAACAGAATCCGCGTTGCACAACGTGGTTTCTAAAATTGAATGCGCAGTGGACCACAAATGCTCAGCACTGGCTGCCTTCATTGACATCGAGGGCGCCTTCGATAAGACCATGTTCAACAGCATAAACACGGCCCTTGACAGACACGGCATAGACCCGACCCTAGGGGGCTGGATCACCAACATGCTCAAACTGAGAGCGGTTCAAGTCACGATAAATAACACTACAAGGGCCATCGTCGCGAAGGGCTGTCCGCAGGGGGGCGTCCTTTCGCCACTTCTGTGGAACCTGGTAGCTGACAGCCTCATCAAAACACTCAACGACAAAGGTTATTTCACCGTTGGCTACGCGGATGACATAACAATAATAATAAACGGGACCCACGAAAACACTCTATGCAATCTCATGCGTCAAGCCCTGAAAATAGTAGAGGAATGGTGCAACGAGCACCAACTCTCAGTGAACCCCACAAAAACTGAACTAATTCTCTTTACTAAAAAGAGAAAACCGATGACACTGTAACTACCGCGTTTCTTCGGAACAATCCTAAGCCTTTCAACCGAAACCAAGTACCTGGGCATTTATTTGGACAAACAGTTGAATTGGGCAAAACACATGAACCATATCACCACAAAAGCCAGCATATCCCTGTGGCAGTGCAAACGCCTGCTAGGCAGGAATTGGGGGATTAGCCCCATGGTCACCTACTGGCTATACACCACAGTCATCCGACCAATCATCACATATGGCTCGCTGGTCTGGTGGCCCAGGACAGACCTCAGCACAGCCCAAAGAGATCTCGAAAAACTACAGCGGTTCGCCTGTGTTGCAATCACCGGTAGTATGAGAACCACACCTACTGCCGCTCTACAGGCAATGCTGGGACTCCCGCCTCTACACTTAATTGTGAGGGAGGAGGCAGCCCTAGCTGCCTTTAGACTCCACCTATCAGGTTCCCTAAATAAAGACTCCAGAATTAAGCACACACGCATAAAGGAAGATGCGATCAAACGTAAACCGATGTTAGCATCGCCATGCGACAAAGCCCCAAAATCACACCACTTTCATAGGCACTACAACATAATACTCACAGAGGAAAGATGTGACTACTCTGGCCCGAAAGAGATGAGAATATACACCGACGGATCAAAAACTGACTCAGGTACCGGAGTCGGAGTCTTCTCATACGATTTCAATATAAATATATCCAGACCGCTAGGAGGGTTCAACACCGTCTATCAGGCGGAGTGTGTGGGCATCATACAAGCGGTCCATGCCCTAGAAGCCAGGAGGGTTACGGACACCCACATACGGATACTCTCCGACAGCGCATCAGTCCTCCAATCCTTACGAAAAAAATACATTACATCTAAACTAATACTAGAATGTCACAACGCACTAGAACAGATAACTGTATCTAGCCGTAACACGGTGACACTACAATGGATAAAGGGACACAGCGGATCGCTGGGCAACGACGCGGCTGACGAGCTTGCGAGGCGCGGATCCAGCTCGACGGTCTATGGACCCGAACCTGTTGTACCCATCCCCTTCAACCAAATACGCAGGTGGCTACAGGAATTCACCCAGACACAGGCGGAGAACTGGTGGGCCTCGGCACCAGGCTGTAGGCAATCCAAAGAAGCTCTGCCATCCTTGGACAGTAGGCTTACCAGGCGTCTTTTACGCCTGGACAGGAATGGCCTGCGCCTGGTGACGGGGACCATCACGGGACACTGCTCACTCAACAAACACTTCCACACAATAGGCATAACGGACAGTCCTCTGTGCAGGGCATGCATGGAGGCTGAGGAAACCGTTGCGCACGTTCTTTTCGAATGCACAGGTGTCGCACAGATAAGAGCACAAACCCTCGGGTCACCCAGATCTTACACAGATGTTCTGAAGAAACCAGGAGCTCTAATTGACTTCTGGAGGGAGGTGGGCTGGTTGGAATGACCACCCAACGGCCGCCATGGCCCACGTACAAAGGTCCATTTGAGGGACCAAGTGCGGAAACCAAACCCCCCCTAACTAACTAACTAACTAACTATCGTTGACGAAAGTAGAAATGAACGTTGTCGGCATCACAACGTTCATTTCTACTCATTGTGGCACATAGCTTATACAGTGTTTTGACTTTTAACCGATTCAATATTGTTATTATCGTCAATATATTAATTAATATCGAATATATTGATCATACATATCGAATCTTAAAAGTTATCGTGCTTGCTTCGTATCATTTGTTTTTGTGTTTTGCGCAATAGCCAAGTACCTAGCAATCTGTACTAAATTTGAGAAATGTTTTATGTCTTACTAGATTCCAATTATAATGTGTTAATTATGTTGTTATCTTGTTTTAATTTAGTATTAGATCCGTATTAACTTCTTACTTTGATAATTAAAGACAGAGAAAAGTAAATTTTTAAGGGAACTTTCGAGCAACGTTGACATTGTTGTATAATGTATAAACTTGAAAACATGATTTTTTGTTTATGGAGATATATTCATTATTTTATTCTTAAATGACAAATATAGGCGTAAAACTAATATTTCTGTTTGAATTATGAAAATCGGTCGACGCATTTAAGAGATATTTATTGACGAATTAGTTTAAGGAAAATCTACCAAGTTAATATTTTCACGTTTCTGTTCTATAAACTTTTAAGTGTTTGTAAATATGTAATATAGATATTAGTGTTTAATATTATTAAGGGATATGCAAATAATGTGAATTAACGAATATGTTATGTTTATGTGTATCATATTTAGTGGTATCTAATGAAATTTTTTGATATCCAAAGTCGAAGTTTCGCGCCAATCGTGTTTGTTTACTTTTATTTTACACCAATATAACCTACTTATATGTAAAAAAGATTACGTTATGACAATTATGTTTCAAAATAAACCTGATAAACAACTATAACTACGTATCCACTAACACGTAATATTCATTACGACTACTTTATTTATGCTAACGTTATGACGTCCCCAACATGGCGACTAATCACCGTTTGTAGACAGGTGGTTCTTATTAAAAAAAATATCAATTTTCGATTGCTTATAATAAATTGAATAAAAATATTAAAGATATTTCTGCGACAACGACAATATAATTTATGATATGGAAAGTTTCAAAATACATTTATAAAATCGTATTTTTTTTTTAATTCAGCAACCCAGTTATCAGTTGACAAGTGTTATTCGATACGTACAAACTTATCGAACTAGAACAAATTGTTAAAGGTAGTCAAATTTAATAGAATACAGTTATGCCAATTTGATCTTTAACACGGTAATGTTAGGGTAGGTGAGCTTTTGAATACTTTTTTGTCACCATGATGGACTTCTTAATTTCAACAATATTTATTAAGTTGATTTGGTCTAGTGGTTGCATCAGTGAAGCTCTTTCAACATGGTTGCGAGTTAAAAACTAACCTTCTACTTCTTGTTGCTTTATGTTTACAATTTTTTTTTTTTTGTATTCAGAATATTATTTAGATTAAATTAAAATAGTTAATTTAAATTAAATATTTAAATACAAATAACAACAGAAATGTAAAACAATAACGTTTATGATCTTGATTTTATTTAATATAAGTATTTAAAATTACTTACAAAAATAATCACCTGTCATATATCATCATCATCATATCAGCCGAAAAACGTCCACTGCTGGACATAAGACTCTTTCCAAGCATTGCCACCTTGACCGGTCCCGTGCGTCTCGGTACCAGAGGATCCCCGCAACCTTCACCAGATCATCGGTCCACCTGGTAGGAGGCCTATCAACGATCGATCTCCCTCAGAAGCTCCGGTTTGGCGGATACGAGCCATCATCGGTCTTCAGTTTCGTGAGCTGTCTTTGCCGAATAGTTGGATCCCTTGCAAAGACCTTAAAGCCCTTATTGCGTTCAATCGTGACTTTAATACTTTCGGTATTAAAGCGGCGGAGGTCACTTTTCAAGGACTTTGAGATCCGTCTATTGTCACGATTTACTTATCTACATAATGTATAAATAATTAAAATTGTTAAATAAACCACTCTAACGAATTATCTATCAAACAAATAATATTAAATTATGAACAAACGGACACCGCAACTTTTTTTGGCGTGCGGTTTTATATATATGCTAAAATCCCTTCCTTTCACCTGCCACATGAAGCGCGAGCGTATTCATTCCGCGGCGACCGCCCGCCCGCCAGTCACACTCAATCGGCTATCGAGGAACTACGCGTACTAAGTTTCTGAACAATACCTACCTCTGTTCCCTCGTACTTCATATCATTTCTATAATAGTAACTAGATACCACCTAGTAACTTCGCCTAAATGTAAATATACTTGGTTATTGGAGTAATTAGTAAGCGTCTAGTTTTCTTCCCGTACTGAGTAAGTTGTACGTACAACTAGAATCATTGTTTTATTTTCTCTCTCTGGTTAAATATGTGTATAGCCACCGCTGCTTTTTGTGCTTTATGTTTAGAAGGGAAACTACTTGTTTATAATTCGCTACTGCCTTTGTAAGCTTCCTTAATCTGGGCCGTTTATAACGGTAAATTTTTGAATGATGTCTTAAGGATACCTACATCTGTAAAAATAATAACTGATGATGTACACTATCGCTGACACCAATTCTTTGGCCTTTCTTTTTATTAGTACTTAATATCATTAGTAATTAGTCGCTTAAATACTAGTATTTTCTTCTTACTGCCTACTGAACCTAGACTAGCCTTCTAGTACCTAGATGCAATCTCTTTCTGTAAGGTGAGGGCTTGCAATTGAGGTTTGGCGAAATAAGGAGCTAATGCCATTTTGGAACGGGGTTGCAGGAACTTCTATGCAGCTGAAGATAAACGTAGCTGGCTGACTGGACGGCACCCTTAGACCCGCATCCGGCACCATTGGACCACCTGCTGGACTGACTGAAGCCATCACCGACGTCACCGACTGGCACCAAGCAGGAGAGTGCGGTATTGACGGCCTCCTACGTAGTCCAACCTTTGACCGGCCTTACCTTCTACCCTCTTCTTGTTTTTTTTTGTAAATACATCTTTTAAAATATATTGCTGTTAATTTCGAACATTATCGTTTTCTTTTAAATCCAGCCTTCCGGATAAAAAGGAACGTGACTATATTTAGCTGCCGGTATTTCAACGCATCGTCTGAAGACTGCAGGATCATCTCACGCCTCTCCTTCATGAGCTTGAGTAGGATCAGAGAGCTTTTTTGTTTCTATCTGTACGGTGGGTCTTGGAAAACTTAGCTCCGACCGTATGGACAGCTTCCACGAACCCATCGCTGTATTCGTTCACGGAGCTCCCTAGGCACACGAAACGATTCTGGAGTTCGAGCTGAAAGGTTTCGGGGTTTTGGATCTGGACCTGTGCTGGACGGAGCGTAGACTTCATCAGTCGTGACCTTTCAAGCTTGATATTAATGTTCAATGTGCCTTTTACCATGAAGTGATCGCTCCCGGTTTTCACAGAATTGATCACAGAGACATCAATAAACATTTGCTTCTTGCTTAACATGATGAAGTCGATCTCGTTTTTAGTTGCACCATCGAGGCTTTTCATCATATAGAGGCCCTCCTTCTCCATAAAACTGGCCAGTAGGTGACCCCGGTGGTTCCGACGCCCAACTCCAAATTGCCCCACTTGCAACTCAACCTCGTCTCGTTTGCCCAGTTTCGCGTTGAAGTCCCCCATGACATCGTTGAAGTGAGTTTTGAAACTCACTTCACCGTTGGCTCTAGTGATATCCTTATACATGGTATCTACCTCGTCGTCGGGATGTGCTGAGGTTGGGGTGTAGACCTGTATGACCTTCAGCAAATATCTTGAGGATATTCTGAGTATCAGGTACGCCACCCTGGTCGACACACTCTCGATCTTCACCACGTTCTTCACAAGTGACTTGTTGACAATAAACCCGACACCACCCTGGAACTGCCGGTCACCCTCTCGGAAATAGAGCAGGTTACCGGATTTGAGGAATATCAAGAACTCCCCCTCTCTTCGGACTTCAGATAACCCTATAATACTCCATCGTTACCTGCTCAATTCCTCCTCGAGTTCGGCTATCTTCTCGTCGGACCGGAGTGTTCGCGTGTTTGTTTTGTTTGCCAGGTCCAGTCGCCGGTGTTTATTGGGGTTGCCGGGTCCACTGCGGTGATTCTTCGCACCCCTTGCCAAGCCTTCGCCTCGACCGCTACCGTAGTCAAGGGTAGACGGGCGGCCGGGCACTCGGGGCCGTTTTTTAGTTTTGGTTGAATTTAGAATAAACAGCTTCCTAACAGTTAAGAGGTCGCATAGGTTGTACAGCTCGAGTGTAGGAAAACGATAAGGTTTAAAGTAGATAGTTTTGAGAAGGGCACGCTGTGATCTTTCAACATTAAGAAATTTAATCTTGGAGACACCACCCCAGATAGGAATGCAATATGTTAACACAGATTGGGCTAGAGCAATATATATTTGTTTAATTAGACTCGCTGATGCAACATATCTCAGTGACTTAAAAATCCAGATAAATTGTCTCAAACGATCACTTACCAGTGATACATGAGAATTCCAAGAGAGACGCTGATCAAGTACAATACCCAGGTATTTGGTTTTCTCCATCTTCTCAATAGTTGTAAAAGAACAACTGGTATCCTGGATATTATCACATTGATGTATTTTTACTTTAAAATTGTATGCGGCTGGGTTCTATCACTTATAGAGAAGCACATGTAGATTGTCTTCTGGCTATTCAGAGTAAGTAAATTACTTTTCAGCCAGGAGGCAACTCTCGATAATCCCACTTCCGCATCCCTTCGCACTGAATCCCAATTATAGCCGGTAAAGACCAGCGCAGTCAGCATAAGAGAATACCCGAGTACCACCCACCTCCAACCCACACAGATCATTGATATAGATAAGAAACAAGGTGGGCCCAAGTACGCTTCCCTGTGGTACCCCGAATGTTACATTTGACTCACTGCTTGTATACTGGCCGATTCTAATCTTTTGCGTTCGATATGTTAGACAGCTTTTAAATAATTCAAGGGAAGTCCTCTTATTCATATGTATTCAAGCTTGCGTACAAGAATGGGAACATAAACTGTGTCAAAAGCCTTTTTTAGGTCGAGGAAAACTGAGAGGCATTTCTTTCCATAATCAAGGCCTTCAGTAATTAGAGATGTTAAAGCTGTAAATGCATCTTCAGTAGATCGGGGAGATCAACTGAAGATGCAGTTACAGCTTGTCGAAAACCATACTGTCTATCGGATAATATATGATATTTATTAAGGAAGTCAGTTAATCTTTTATTTAAGAGTTTCTCTAGTATTTTAGATAGAGAACTGATATAGGCCTGTAATTACTAACATCATCTCTGGCCCCACTCTTGTACACGGGCGTAATAGTTGACTTTTTTAAGAGTTTAGGGAAGATACCTTTACTAAAACAAAAGTTTTCTAGGTGAACGATAACAGGAAGAATTTCGTGCTTTGCTAATTTGAGAAAACTGGTTGGGATGGTGTCCCAACCAGGAGCACTACTTGATTTTAAATTCGTAAGTACATAGTGCACCTCGTCAATATCTGTATTTAAAAGAACAAATGAAGTTAATTGTGCCCTGTTTCCCCCTAAGTTAGTCTCAGCTCCAGATCTGGTATCCGGCACGATTTTCTCTGCAAGCTGTTTACCTATTCCCACAAAATAATCATTCACATGGTATGGTATTATCTGCGTTAGTTTGTTTCATGTGAGTTTTTTTTTAATATTTGACTAGTCTTATGCTGTTTTTGGTGGAATTTGCCAACTGTGCCCTTTCGTAGAGAGCAGTGGTGGCCCAGTGGTATCGGCCGCGACTTACAAGTTGTAGGTCGTGGGTTCGAGCCCAGGTAGGCGCTTTACTTTGTGTAAATTATTTCATCACCACTGCTCTCAAAACGGTGAAGGAAAACATCGTGAGGAAACCGGCATGTCCTAGAACCAAATATTCGAAGACATGTGACATCCACCAACCCGCACTGGGCCCGCGTGGTGGATTACGGCCCATTCCCTCTCACAGAGAGGAGGCCTGTGTCCCAGCAGTGGGAACATTAATAGGCTGATGATGTGATGTGATGTGTGCCTTTTCGTACCCGCGCTTTAGTTTTTTAATTAATTTATTATAAAAGTTGCGATATCTTTTGTAACGGATATTCGGTATATCCTTTATAATAATATATAATATCCTTTATATTCAAGTCATTTTTATAAAGGTTTTATTTATCTTTGAAATGAATTCAAAATCGATTCTGTAACTATTGTTTATCTGTTTTTTTATCATTTGTTTATAAAAAATATATATATTTTTTATATTTTTTGAAATTTCATTGCTTATAAATAATTTAGATACAGCTACGGACTTAAGAACTTATTTGTTCTATGATAAAATATCTTTCTAATTATGTATAAATTATAGCAATATATATTTTTGTTTAAATAATATACTAGCCTGAAAAAATATAAAATAATATTTTTGGGGGCTGAGTCACCCGCGTCCGTAGGTGAGTACCCCTTTTGTTACCCTACACGTGGTGTGCTACCCCGGGTGGTGCTAAACAGGTGACACTAACTGGTGGTAGGTTTCGGCCGAAGGCTTGCGACCACCCACCGAGCAAAGACGTACGGCCTAGCCGTGTTCCGGTACGATGAACCTGTTTCGCCTTTCTTATCAGACTGGAAAAGTGCCGAATGCTTGGAAGCAAGCCAACGTTCAGCCCGTGCCCAAGAAGGGCAGTCGTACTGACCCGGCCAACTACAGACCCATCTCTGTAACGTCCATTCTCTGTAAGAGTATGGAACGCGTACTTAATAGTACGGGCATACCTAGAAGCTAAAGACATCCTTAGCGACCGTCAATACAGCTTCCGCCGAAATCGGTCCACTGGGGATCTTCTAGCGTATGCCATTCACATCTGGAGTGAGGCCATTGAGAGGCATGGGGAAGCGCTTGCCGTCTCACTCGACATCTCGAAGGCTTTTGATAGGGTCTGGCACGAAAGCCTTATTGGTAAGCTTCCTTCATTCGGTCTGCTCGGTGGTCAGTGTGAATGGATTGCAGATTTCCTGAGGGGTCGTTCCATTCGAGTAGTAATCAATGGCTGCTCTTCGAACCTATTGGATATTAATGCCAGGGTCCCTCAGGGATCGGTACTCTCAGCGACATTGTTCTTGCTGCATATAAATGAACTGCTAAAACCAGGCACCTTTGGGTATGCAGATAACTGCACTGTTGCTGAGAGATACTTGTCCAACGCTCGTGCTACCGGGCCTCAGATCCAGTCTCTCCGGGAGGCCATGGTGGAGCGCTTGAACCTGTCCTTGCAGGCAGTCTCCGAATGGGGCGATGCCAATCTGGTCAAGTTCAATGCCGCAAAAACACAGGCGTGTCTCTTCTCCGCGTAAAAGAGCCAATTTTACCCGGCTCTGTCTTTCCGAGGTGTAACCGTACCGATAACGGACCATCTTGAGCTTCTTGGCGTAACGTTGACATCGACACTTAATTTTGGCCCATACATTGAGGCAAAGGCTCAACTGGCTGCCAAAAAGTTGGGGATCCTGCAAAGGGAAAAGCGAAGGTGAGACGAGTACTGTTCTCATCTCTGGAATGGATCTGCCACGTACCAGCTTGATGCTCTAGAGTCGATCGAAAAACGGGCCAAGAGGCTCATTGGCAATGAGGCACTGGTCGAGTCAAAGCTCCAGAGCCTTGAACATCGTCGTCGAGTTGCCAGCTTGTCGGTTTTTTATCAGTTGCATTTCGGAGAGTGTGCGATGGAATTGCATAATCTAATTCCGCGCATCGGACTACAAGACGTACGGCGATGCGCCATCGGTACATGGTGGACATCCCACCCACACGCACTAAACGTTTTGGAAATACTTTCATTATGCGTACAGCTAAGGAGTGGAATTCCCTGCCGGAGTCTGTGTTTCCAGATAGCTACAACCTCGGGGTCTTTAAGTCAAGAGTGAATAGGTTACTTCTAGGCAAGCGTGTTACATCGTCGACCACATCATCGCTTACCATCAGGTGAGATAGTGGTCAAGCGCGAGCCTATCTAAAATAAATAAAAAATAAATTATTATTATTATTTTAGTAAATAAATAATTAAAGTTTAGCATAAGAATTCTAGTGATAAATAAATGAAAAATGATCTATAGCAGAATGTAAATTAGGTAATTTAAACTGGTATATCATGGTTGACCATGAAGTACGCCAGCAACCGAGTAAGGTCTCAGGACTAACCGTCCTGTATGTTTTGCATAAGAAAATTAAAGCTAAACGCTGACTTTGAAGTAATTTATGTCGTACCGTAATAATAAACAATAGCAGCTAATAATCGGAAACCGGAAAACTAAACTAAATATTAATAAAGAAAATGGAAAAACTGAAAATCAAAACCCTCCCCCAAGCCGACTGGTCTTCGTGAGGGAAAATAACCTCGACCCTCTAAATGGAAAAAATTAAGAAAAAAGCAAATCAAATAGAACTATCTCGAACATATACATCGCAACTCTGAATACACGATCATTACGAACACCTGAAAAACTGATGGAGCTGGAGCTAGCTATAGATAGTTTCCCGATAGCTACAATCTAGGGGTCTTTAAGTCAAGAGTGAATAGGTTACTTCTAGGCAAGCGTGCTCCATCGTCGACCACATCATCGATTACCATCAGGTGAGATGGTGGTCAAGCGCGAGCCTATATCAAAATAAAAAGATAACATCAAATGGGACATAATCGGAATCAGCGAAATGAGACGGTTCGGTGAAGGAATTGAAGACCATAATGGCAAGTATATTCTACACTACATTGGTGAGACACCAGGTTTACATGGTATCGGCTTCATTATAAAAAACAATTCAGCAAACAAAATTGAAGAAATTACAGGAATCAATGAAAGAATAGCACGGCTTAATATCAAATTACCTACAGACAAAGGCAAAGAAGAAATGTGGACCATAATCCAAGCATATTCACCAACTGAATCAGATAATAAGTAACAAATTTTACGAAGATCTACAATTAGCCGTACAAGGTTCATATAAAAATCTAATTGTGATGGGAGGTTTTAATGGTCAAATAGGATTCTGTAGAAAAGGAGAGGAATATACAATAGGAAAACATGGGTATGGCCAAAGAAGTAGAAACGGTAAAAGACTAGTCACTTTTGCATTAGAAAATAGACTGAGTATTTTAAAAAGTTTCTACAAGAAAAAGAAGTCGAAAAGATGGACATGGATATCACCAAATGGCAAGTACAAGAACGAAATCGACTTTATCCTGACCAATAACCGAAATATGTTTAATGACGTATGTACTGTCAACCAGCTTAACTTTCATACAGACCACACAATGTTAAGAACTGCATTATCAGGAAAGCAAGTACAGAAAACGAGATATTGTTGTAATACTATATATAAAAACGCCCTTGTATTTACTGGAAATAAAGATATACTGCTCAATAACCTTAACAATGCGATTAACGGAAACACAAATATAAATGAAAAACCAATTCAGGAACGATACGACAACTAATTACATATACTTAAAACAGAAGCCGAAAAAACAAACAAAAATACTGAAAATATACTATCCTTCGAGACTAAACAATTGATTAATGAAAGAAAAGAACTCATCCATAAAGAAAGAAATAAACAAATACGTCATAAGATATCTGAACTAAGCAAAAAGATAAACGAACACATAAAAAAGATAGGAAAATAAAAAGGCAGAATACCCTAAAAATCTACATTGAAAAAACTGGAGGGATTAAGAAAGCTCTAAAAGAATTGAATCAAAAGAAAAATTAGATGCCAAACTTAAAAATCAAACACGGAAATCCTACAAGTAAAAGACAAGAAATAATTAAAATCGCCACAGACTACTACAGAATATTATATAGGAGACAAACGACAGCACTAGTAGAAAACCAAACACAAATAACAACAGTATCAGAACCAATACCAATAATATTACAACAAGAAACTATAAGATCAATTGTAACGTGATTTCTTCTTGGGAACAATAAAGCACCAAATATTGAGATAGATGTTTATTTAGTGTAACCCTTGAACACGTCACAAAAAGTAAATAGGTTAAGAGGGTCGCTGGTTGCAGTTGGCTGGTCAAACTTTTCTTCGTACAAATTTATCAACTAATTTTAAGTTGAGGGTGGAAGAACAAAAAATAAAAAATAATAAAAAAACAGAAGGATCAGAAAGCTTGTCACTCGTGGACCGTCGCGTAGCCAGCCAACTCCACTCTGCGACGGCCTGCCTCGAGCGGACAGCCTCAGCCAGGCAATCAGCCCCAACCAGACAGTCTTCAGCCCCAACACAACCCCTCCTGTAGTTACAGAACAAAAACTTCTTAGCACAAAAACTCAAATCAAACATAAAGGGTTTTTATTATATAGAACAGACAGGTTGCTAAAACACGGAAAGTAACATCCTATACACCGGGCTTTACATAGGCGAACACAATGGGTGAGCCGACCGGCACTCTTCATCATTAAACACACAGAATTTAGGGTTATACAGAACAGACAACTCGCTACACATGGAAGGTATTATCTTACACACCGGGCTTTACATAGGTGAACACAACGGATGAGCCTTCTGAGTATATGGAAATCATGCCTAAGGTGTATGTAAATATGTATATTTATATGGAGCCTGTCCACAAACAGTAGGCCAGCCCAAATAATATAAATGTATCGGCCGCCCTAAGAAACCGAATACCAACTGACAGAGCCTTTAGAAAGTCAAACACGTACCTATCGGAGGAAGGAAAACCCGTAGGATAGATAGGTCGGCCCAATTTCGACTCCACGCCAAGTCGTTCTGAAAGAAACCAGCAAGTCAGCACACAGAACTCACAACGAAATACGATGGGGTCAATCCCCTGAGCAAGTCGACTTACCGTGAGGAATTATGAGCCCAACTTGGGAACACTATCACGCCAGGGATCACACCGCAGCAACAAACAGCACCCAGGTCGCCGGCACACGGAACACGTGGACCAAGTGACACTGACCACACCATCACCAGCACACGAGCAGCTTTTGATCGCCGGGACGCACTCACGCGTCCCAAAGCTAAACCGGCCACTCTCTCAGCAACCACTTCAACCTACAGGTTCCTGGTTAGGGCTTCGGCCCAACCAGCACGTTGGCAGGCGGGTGACGGAAGCTCCCGTCCGCCTCGCCGCCTCGCAGAAAAAGAAAAAAAATCACCGCACGCAAAAACCAAAACGTCAAATCACCCAGTGCCGTTCGGATACGCATCGCACAAAAATCAAATCACTTTGATTTTAACTAACCCACGAAACAATTTCAATCCTTGAAGAAATGACACGGAACAATCACCCTTCCATAAAATACACCATCCCAGGTTCAAATCACATCCGTCAACTCATTCAAGTTCAATTTATAACTAAATTCTTTAAAAACACAAATACTAAAAGCCACTCTGGTTGACATATCCGGACGCACGCGTCGCCTGCCAGCGTCGAGAGACACTTGACATTTCAGAACGATCCAAGCCGAAACCTCCAAATAGAACAAAAGCAATCGCCTGACCGACATAAATCTGGACAACAATCTCCCGTCATCCCAAAACAAATCTCGAATTGAACTCAATCGCTGACTAATAAAATGATTTTAAATATGTAATGCTTCCAGCTAACCATTTGCGCGTTTCCGAACGCAACGTCGAACGCCCAAATGACAGCTGGCAGGCCGTCAAAACAAACAAATAATATCTGGTAAATTTTGTTATTTTAGTGAAAAGAATGTATTTATCGGGGAGATTGTTATGCCAGGGTGCTGTTTCTAAGTGGTTACACAATTCAGCCACGAGTCCCGAATAAAGAAGCGACATAAAAAAGGAATGCAATATTGTGAATGAAATATGATAATCCAGGTAACAAACCTTCCCTTAGCAAGATCGCCTTCTGCCAAAAAAAAGTGTTACACAATCAACTCACAGAAACTAGACAAAGCGCCAGGTTCAGATCAAATATCAAATGAGCTATTAAAATATACATATATACATACCGGTGATTGCTCCTTTTTTTTTTTTTTTTTTTTTTTTTCCTGGCGAAGATAATGCCTAACGCATACCGCGAAGTCCGGGGAGACGCCGCGGTTATGTGAGGCTTGCACCCACTAAAAACTCCGCCTATGCACCTACTTTCGCCTTAATGAGTGGGCCGCGAGAACTGCTATGCATGACATTCGCGACCCACCCAGCGTGGCCCACTCCTGGGCTCCTTCTTCTTTGCCCGCCTCCGGACTCCCTTCTCCTTCGGCTATGTCCGGGTGTACTGGGACATAACCACAACTCCAGGGGCCGTGCAGCATGAACGATAGAGTCCCCGATCTATCGTCCGCTGACCCCTGTTATGGCGGCATCTGGTCGGCGTTTCGCCGCCTGCGCCGTCCTGCCCTTCTGCGACGAATCGGGTCAGCGAGAGAGTCTGCCTCCCTGACCCGCTCCGCCGCTTCTTTCTGCGAGATAACATCCTCCACCTCCCATGCCCCTTTACTGCCAACCATTGCCCTAACAATGGCCGGCAGAGACAGGTCTTGCCCAACTTCTGCTGCCATAACACGACGCTGCACCTCCCAGGCAGGGCACTGCTCGAGAGTGTGCATGGCCGTGTCCTGGTTGCAACCGCACTGGTGACACGTGGGGGTCACCTCCCGTCTTGCCAATGTGTGCAGGTATTTGCCGAAACAGCCGTGCCCCGATAATACCTGCACTAAACGGAAGGACAACGTCCCGTGTCGCCTCCGTATCCACTCCTCTAGGATTGGCTGGATAGCCCCAACAGTCCAGTGACCGGCGCTGGGAGTCTCCAACCTCTCCGCCCATTGTCTCATGATGGCAGTCTGCGCCTCTCTGCGCCACCTCATCAACACTTCAGGCGGCGGGCCACTGCCATTCTCCGCCCGCATTTCCGCACTTTGTTGGTAAACTTCGGCGAGCACTCGCGCCTCCAGATCCCACGGGGGTGTCCCTGCTAATACGAACGCCGCTTCAGCTGAGATTGTGCGGTATCCTCGTATTACCCTGACGGCCATGATTCTTTGCGGTCTCCGCAGCTGAGCCTTGTTCTGGGCAGTCAGGGAGTTCGCCCACACTGGGGCGCCGTACAGCGCCATCGAGCGCACCACTCCCGTGTAAAGCCGTCGGCAGCTCGCACTGGGTCCACCCAGATTCGGCAGTAGCCGACTTAGAGCGGCAGCTGTGCCGATAAGCTTCGGGGCAAGACGGCAAAAGTGTTCGCCGAAGTTCCACCTACGGTCTAGGACCAGGCCCAGGTATTTCATGTGCGTCCGCACCATAATTCGCTCATTACCTAAGGTAATATGAGCGCCCGCCGGTGGCCGACGGCGAGGCCCATAAAATACCAGGGCTTCCGTCTTCTCGAGCGCCACCCTAAGACCAAGCGCTTCGATACGGCTAATGACCAGGGACGCACCCTCAATGGCTAAGTGTGCCGCCTCTTCATAGTTGCCTCCCCGGGCTGTGATGAGAGTGTCATCAGCATAGCAAATGACGCCCAGCCCGGGTGAGAGATCACCACGAAGGGCCCAGTCGTACCCCACGTTCTAAAGGGGTGGCCCTAGGACCGACCCCTGTGGAACGCCACACGTAACAGGCCTTCGTATGATTTGACCATTGCGTCCCTGGTAGCAAACACATCGCCCTCTCAGGTAGTCTGCCACCAGCTGCCTCAAGTATAAGGGTACCCCATGGAAACGGAGCGCCTCCCCGATACAACCGAATGGCAAGGTGTTAAACGCATTGGCGATGTCTAATGACACCGCCAACATTACCTCCCCTTGGGTTACCGCTTCAATCGCCTGAGTCTTGAGACGCAGAATGGCGTCTACGGTCGAACGCCCGCCTCTAAAACCAAACTGGGCGTCCGACAGGTTTGGGCCAACCGTTTCCAAATGCCGGACGATGCGAGTAGCGAGAATCTTCTCCAGCATCTTCCCCACCTCATCCAGCAACACTATTGGTCTGTATGCCGAAGGGGACTCCGGTGGTCGTCCAGCCTTTTGCAGCAAGACCAGTCGACCTTCTTTCCAAGATTTAGGGAACCGTCACGACGTCAGACAGGAATTGAACAGTTCCCTAAGCCTATCCTCCATCGCATCCAACGCTAGAGCCAATACCTTTGAAGGCACCCCGTCTGGTCCTGGGGCGGTAGTTTTTGAACGCGCCCGCAAAATCACTGCCTCCATCTCCGCATCTGTGATCACAGGAGTCTCTTCTTCGATGTCCTGGTCCTCAGCTGGTGGAGTTATTGTGGGTGGTGTGTGTTCCGCCCGGCTCGGGAAAAGTGCTTTCACGACTTCGGCAAGGAACTGAGGCTCAAGGGATTCCGTTAACGGGGGCCCTTGGGCACGGAGTTTACTCCGGACCACACGGTACGGGCGTCCCCAAGGATCTCTATTTAGGCCGTCTAACATTTCACGCCTCGCCTGCTCCTTTGCTCGGAAGATCGCCAACTGTAGAGCTTCCCGGGCGCTTCGGTAGGACTCGTGCAGTTGGGACTCCAGCTCCTCATTGCGGCGGCGCAGTCTGCGTACTTGCGAGTAGGACCTCCGGGCAGTAATGCAAGCCCCGCGGAGGTCCGCCAACTCCCGGGACCACCAATAGACCTGCTTTTTTTGGGGCCGACTACGCGCTCGAGGCATGCAGGCGTCACACACGGCCGTCATAGCATTGCGAAATCGGCCAGCCTCAACATCAACCCCTTCATTGGAATGCGGTGACGATAGCCATGCCTGGACAATGGCTGCCTCCTCCAACAGGTCCCTATCAAGCCGTTTCACTGCCCAGCGTGGGAAGTGTCGAGCTTCAGGGCGTGGAGACCCTCCCGTACCCTGCGAGGTGGAGACATCCATACGGATGTACAAGTGATCGGATAGGGTCTCCACACTCTCCAGGACTCGCCAGTCCTGGACACGTGCGGCGATGGCAGGGGTAGAAAATGAAAGGTCTACTATTGACCCCCCCTGTTGTCGCACACACGTATTGGCAGAACCTCTATTTAGGAGACAGAGGCCTACAGCTGCCGCCCACTCCTCGACTGCTTCTCCTCTGGCATCCGTTCTTGGGGAACCCCACGCGATAGATTTCGCATTGAAGTCCCCCATGACCATTATGTGGCCCGGCGTCATTCGCCGAACTGAAGCTCCCAAGCGATCCAGGAAGTCCTCGAATTCGGCCAGGCTCCTGTTTGGGGAGAAATATATTCCGTAGAATATGATGTTACCCCACGCGACCGCAACATATCCCGGACCTCTCTCTCTGAATATGAGGGGTGGGCAATGAGAGGCCGTAGAGCCAATGATGGCAACAGAACCGTCCACGTCGCCCACCCAATCAGGGCGGCGTGGGACGAAATACGATTCCGCCGCAATGGCTACGTCAATCGACCACTCCACCATGGTTTGAAGGAGCAAGTCCTGGGCAGCGGCAGAGTGGTTAAGGTTCGTCTGGAGGAGACAATGATTACGGACTCGGTTCATAATTATTCCGTAATCATTACCTCCTCTTGCGACTGTCCAGTCTCCAGTCGCACCACACTAGAAGCGGCCGGGGTTGAAGCGGTCGCCTGTTTACTTGTTGAAGGGGCTGGCGGCTTGCAGCCCTACTCCCAACGATGTGGTTGGCCGATAGCTTTGCCACCTCACATATTGGGCAGTGAGGGTCGGCAGAGCATGTCGAAGCTATATGCCCCGGCTTACCGCAGCGAAAACAGAGCCCACTGAGGTCCGTGCCAGAGGTACAATTATGGCGGGTGTGCCCTCTCTCCATGCATTTGTAGCATCTTATGGGCCGAACCTCCAAAATCCTAACTCTGGCAGAGCTCCAGCCAACGAGGAGCCGGCCGGCGTCAGCAAGTTGCTTTGCGGCCTCGACAGGGCATTGGGCCCAAGCAGAGCCGACACCTCCCGGGCCAAGACGTATCGGACCTACTCTAACCACTTCTGTGGGACAGCCGGTCTTCCGAGTGATTGCCTCCTGCACATCTCGTCCAGTTATAGAGTCGTCAAGCCCGCTTAATGGGTCTGGAGACCTTGACGTCTTCTGCGAAAATGCCCCACAGCTTCTCCGCAATAAGGTCTGCTCCTTTGGCTCCCTCAGTTCCCGGAAACTCCAGCAGACGCGCCCCCGTCGCTGCCTGACGGAACCTGATGTCGGTGATACCGAGGTCTGCCAGGTTCACACTTTCCTTGGCCCTCGATATCACCGCCGCGTAGGTTAGCCCCTTTTGTACCGCTTCAGGCTGCAGGGTCAAAACCACTGCAGCCGACTTAGGTGCGCGAAGTTGCCGTTTCCGCCTTCTGTTGGAGCCAGATTCCGACTTAGCTCCTGTAGCGGATGCCACAGTATTAGTTGCTGGGGGCTTTTTATTTTTCTTGCCCCTTTTCCTCTTAGCAGCGGTCTGCCAACCGTCACTGACAGCCACATTCCCGATAGGCGGCGGGGCGCTCCGCTGCGTTTCGGCCGAATGGGACACCACCGGTGATGCCGCCTGTGATGCTTCTCGAGAGGCCATAGAGGGCCTTTTAGACGCCCTGCTGGTATTAGCATTTCTGACGTCTGCCGCTAATGGTGGACGGTTATTCTTGGCCGGCAGAAGGCGGTCCTCAATCCCAGCGAACCGGGCGTCCATCATTTTCCCGATTTGGGAGACAGCAGCTCGCATTAACTCGTCTGACGAGGGGTTCTCCATAATCGAAGGGCGCACAGCCTGTGGCTGCGGTTGCGTCAGTTCGAGCGGTTGCCTTCGAATGGAGCGAACTTCTTCCCAAAGACTCTCCATTTCTTTACGGAGGGCTCCAACATCTTTTCGCAACCGGTCGTTTTCCAGTTGCAGCCGCCGAGTTTCTTCCGAGGAACTTCTACTAGCGAGCTCCTCTTCGCCATTCTGACGCGCTCTGCTGCCTCTTTAATTGCCCGTTTGCACGTACCCTTCATGTTTTTTGACTTCCGTGTGGTGTCCAGAACCACCTGGATATCCTGAAGGGCCGCTTTCTCCATGGCCTCCGCTGAGCCAGCAGAGCTCTCTCCAATTGCAGAGGAAGGAGTGTTCTGGGTGTTGACTTGCACATCCATGTCTTCCTCTTCACTCGCTTCGGTGCACGTCAGCGGCACGCTCTGGCTATCCGACTCACTTTCTTCAGTGTGTGGCCCGTATGAGCCGTCTGGCATACTTGGCCGAGCAAACAGACCCCTCTTGTCACGTGGGGGACCTCCCCCTCGAGCAGTCGTCGCCTTAAAGGGTACTTTAGAAGGCGGCGACATCTCTCCACTTTTTGCTGCATCCCGTTGCCTTTTATGAGCGTCACGCCTCCGGGAAATGGAGGGTCGGATAGCGGGCATCCGCACTACTGGCAGCCTTTCTTCTGGTGCGCACTGCGCCACCATCTCCTCTATCGGCTCGGAGCCGGAAGGTCCTTGGTCATCGTTTGGAGTCATTATCGTTTTCCGTATATCGCGCGTGTGGTTGTCGTTGGTGTCTGAAGGTTCAGACGGAAGACAATTGTTGCCCACCCCAGAATACGAAGGGCAGCCCACCGAAGCGGGGTGGGACTCCCCGACCGCTGAGCGGTCGGGACCCACCTGGGGACGTTTTTTACAAGTGTCTATATCCATGATTTTTTCCTTTAAAGGGTGAGGTCCCTACTTCTCCCTCCTTTCCACTTCACGCCCACTCGACCTGCCCTCTGTAAGCAGAGGGGGGGTAGGCATCCTATCATTAGCCAGGTTCCCTTCACACACCATCTAGGATGATCTGTGATTGGAACCGTGACCTTTCCTCGTATGTTGAAATTAGCCGCCCGCCCCAGCTGTCCACCCAACGCGGGTGGGCAGCTGGAGCCGACGTTGCCCAGGGTGCGCCGCGTGGAGGCTTTCAACTTGCACCCCACTGGTGATTGCTCCTAAACTAACAGAACTATTCAACGACATCTTATTAACCGAGATTATTCCTAGCGATTGAACAAAATCAACTATTGTACTGATACACAAAAAGGGGGACAAGGGAGATATGAACAATTACAGACCAATAAGTCTAATGTCTAACAATTACAAGATATTCTCTAAGGTCTCAAATCACGAATTGCTGTCACTCTTGATGAAAACCAACCCAGAGAACAGGCTGGCTTCCGAAGTAAGTTTTCATCAATAGACCATATTCACGTATTAAGACAGGTGCTTCAAAAATATAAGGAATACAACAAAACCTACTACTTAGGATTCGTGGATTTTAATAAATCTTTTGATGCCTGTGACCATAATAACATCTGGAGAAGACTAGAAAGTCAGGGAGTTGAGGCCAAATACATCCGAACACTTAAGAACATCTACTCAAAGAGTACAACCCAAGTTAAGCTTGAAAGAACAGCAGAAGAATTTCCTATCGAAAGAGGTGTCAGACAAGGCGATCCCATTTCACCGAAGCTGTTCTCTGCGGTTCTAGAAATGATCTTAAGAAACCTGGAATGTGAAAGAAATGGACTTAACATTAATGGTGAAAAACTTAACCATCTACGTTTTGCATCTGCAAAACGTAGATATCATCTGATATCAACCTGTTTTGTGAAAACCCGCATAATTTGGAGGATATGCTGCAACAACTATGAGATGAGAGCGCCAAGGTTGGCCTTTCAATGAACACATCGAAAACGAAGGTAATTACAAATTTATCCAAAAGAGACATCAAAGTAGTAATAACCGAACCCTGAGGACATCCCATGGTGAGAGACTTCGATATGGAATGATGGCCGAGTTTGTGTCTCGCGGAACCATTTAACAAGTAAAAGTAAATTAAATTATAAATATATATCTAAAGCAGCTCCGAGTTTAAATTTTTAGTAAGAACATTGGCCACCACGCGTGCCCCAGAAATATCTAGAAAAAGCCCAATTACGTATTTATGTTCAGATGTATTAACTATTTTCCTAACAGTAAGGACCGCATCTACGATAGATTTAACTATGATATTTCACTATGAAACCGATTTGATTGTTATGATATTTTGGTCCGTCCGGTAGCAAACGTGGAACGATAAGGTGCCCCAGGAGTTTGCCCAAAGATGGAAGTAATCTTATGGCATGCCATCATTTTCGGGGATGATTCGTATAAATCCTCGTCGCCATAGACGTACTGTCGCGGTGGAGTCCGTGGAAGTGAGTGTCTGTCGACCCGCGCTGCGCTGCGTTGATGTCGCGCCGCTCACACACCGACAAACAGGAATGAGACTCATATTATCTGAAACGGCATTCTATTTACTACTTTACTTGCTCGAAAAGTTACGATCAATTTTATTTTGTCCAGTTCTGAAATATAGGGGTAAACGTTCAATTGCTTTATTCGATGAGTTAAGATAAACCAAGAAACAAACAGCAATGGGGTTCATATTTTCTGAAAGGCCTATATTTTATTGTTCTTAAATTTTTATTAAAGAAGCTGAAGTCACCTGAGTTCCAGTTCAGAAATATTACGGTTAACATACACTGAAAATATTCGATGAGTTAAGACAGACCATATAACGAACAGTAAACTGGCTAGTGTTTTCTAAAAGGCCTCCTTTACCACAGTAAAATATACGTACCACAGTAATATGTTATTTTTACCGTGTCTTTATTTTTTTATTTAATGCCATAGATGTTACCATTAATTGTATGCTATTTATTTATTTATTGCATTTCTCTGTAGAATGCTCTCCCCCAGGAAATCTGGATGCAACCAACCGATTAACCCCTTAAGCTCAAAGTTCGGGTACACATTCGTAAGAAATTGACAGTAGTATCCCCACTAGGATATTTTTTGCTAATTGTCTATTTCAACAAATTGATAGAGTAAGTTAAATATAAAGTTAAAGAAATTAAGTATATAGTTAAAGAAGTTAAGTATGTAGTTTATTCATTTGGGTATTTATTATATAATTGTATTGTATTTATTTATGTCTTGTATTTAAATAAATATTACCTTATCGCGTTTTGTTGTCATTATTGTACCTACCACTGTTTATCTCTGCATATCTCAAACGTTGACTGGTAGCAAGTGCCTTAATAAATAAATATACTAGTTCCGAAATATTAAGTTAAACGTATACTGACATTATTCGATGAATTAAGATAGATCGCTTAACCAACAGCAGCAAACCTTATATTTTTGTAAGGGCTGGTATAAGTGCTTCAAATTCTGTTTTGGAAACTATTGTCAATAGTATCCTATTTTTGAATAATGGGGTAAACGTACTGTGGCATTATTCGGTGAGTTAAGATAGACCGTGTAATCAACCGTAATCAACAGTTGAAATATTGAGGCACACTAGTATTATTTGATGATTATCATTTAAAATTTAAGGTCTGATTTGTATCATAGTAACTTATTATTTTGTGTATGTTTAAGGTTCACAAACAGAAAATAACAATGTAGAAATAAAAGGAAAAAAAATCTCAGACACATTTGTCACTCAAATTATATGTAATGCAATGTTTTGGAGATAAATAATTATAAACCTCAATAACATGGAACTGGAACAAAACTGCTAAAAAGAGAGTATACCAGGGTGAAGTGTACATATCTGCGTAATCACTTCATAGCATATCAGCGTGACTTTACGTTATGAAATTGTGTAAACAATAAACAGACAAGTGATTGCAGCAATTCCGGGCGATTTGCCGTCATTTCCGTTCCGAGTTCCGTTGAAATTTAATCTTGACAGACCTGGAAATATACTCTTCCAAACAAATAAAAAGAATAATCATAATGGATTGTTTGACAAAAGTTTTGAGAAAATTGTTAGATATTTTGTGTTTGTAACTCTCGTTATTTCAAAATCTTTTATAATTTTTATCATAAAATAGATAGATAGCATGATTGACAGGACGGGATGGCTGAAGAAAACCTGTAATGCCGACCGCAGGTAAAATGGGACAAGGCCAAGAAGATGATCATGATAGATATTTTTTTTTTTCGAAACTGCGTGAGTATTTTCCTTCATGCCCCAATTTTTAAAGCCAACTACAGTGTCTACGTCTAGAGTTCCAGTATAATATAAAATACTAACAAAACCGTCAGCTAAAATGAGTTGTAATCGAACATTTATTGGTTTGCATTTGAAAACCTGTTTGCACGGGAACTTTTGAATAACAATTTCTTATCACTCTTGTAAACTGCGTAATGATTTGTTTAGGAAACCGTTACTAATAGATTTATAATCCTGTGATTGAAACGTGTTATAATACCGACTTTAACATATTGTACGTGACTTTTCCGCCCGCGCCGTACGTAGGAGTTGAACAAACATGAAAGTTTTAATTCTGGTAAGTGAAGACCTTGTATCGCAGTAACATTGGGAGAATTGCTATAGGACTGTTTCTAAGTATTTTTATTGGAATTTTTAGTGATGTACCGATAAATGAAGCAAATGTTTGTGAATGAAAGATTATGGTTAAAAATTGCCACTATGTGCAACTACGTTGAAGAAAGAGACTTGTTTCACAAATTCTAATTCGTACTGGTGAAATATTGGTCTCATACTTATGATAGTATTTGTAGAGGTACTTACGTAGTTTTTTGGGAATTATTACAAAACCAAAATGTTTGTCTTAAAGATAAATTCATTAGCATATGCTAGGTTGGTTAGTTTCGGTTGGGTGCTGAAGAACAGTTCTTCAGTTAAATAAGTTACTTATTTATTAAAAAAAAATGTTATTTTCAAAAGGTTTTATTTTCACTTATTATTTTATTTCTGATTTCAGTTAGTCCTTATCGTAGTCACGTGTCAAGCTCAACAGTGGCCACACAATAGGAGACAGGTGGCAAGACAAGACGATCAGGAATTGGACCATTCTATGAATGATCAACTTTACGAAAAATTAAAAAAGCTGGCGAAAAAGTACATGATTGATGATTCGGGAGACCCGTTCATTCTTTCACTTATGGTTCCAAATATGTTCAAGGCTGGTAATCTCCGGTCGCAGGCACTAGATAATAGACCGCCAAATTACGGATATGATATGAACGCGCATTGGAGAAATGGTGATGTTAATCCTGCTAGTTATAACCAGTATCGAGCTAGTTATAATCCTGTTCCTTCTCGCATCAGTTATGCTGCACAACACGATAATTCTAATCTTTATCCTTCTCGTTTTACCACTATACATAGTAGATTTTCTGAAAGTGAATCGAATCAACTTCAACAGGTTGGTCAAGTTAACCAGGAAACTCAACGTCTACAACAAGAACAAGCTGAGCGAGAAGCTCGGCTTGCTCACATTGACAGAGAAGTGCTAAGTAATTTGCCTGAGGAAGACAGAAAAATCTTACAGAGCAAACTCTCACAAACTCAGCGACAAGCTCTACTTGCCAGATTAGAAGATGGCCAACTCGACGACATACTTCCACGAGATGAAAATCGGTTTGGTGGTTTCGGATCTTCGTTTAGTGGAATTTCCGGCGCCGTTGCTCAGATCGGCGCTACTGCGGGCGGGTATATTGGCGGTAAGCTCGCTGGTACCCTGGGCGCTAAACTCGGGTCAGCCGCTGGAGCTTACCTCGGTGCCGCTGCGGCAAATCGTTTCATTAAGAAGTCAACTAACTCACCTGCAGTAGTCGAATCTGGAGTAGCTACTAATAATGTTCCTGAAGGCAACACTCAAAACGATCCTTCTTCAGGGCTTAAATATGGTGCCTCATATGGTCATTTTGGTGCTGTTATGGTGAATAAGAATAATCAGTGAGTTTTTTATATATGTATATAGTAAAATATAATTTCAAGAAAAATATTATATGCGAAAACATACTAATAATATTATATATGCGAAACTAACTCTGTCTGTCTTTTTGTTACATATTTACACTCAACTTTGATGTATTTTGGCATAGATTTAACCCTGGAGAATAATAGGATACTACTTTTTTCGTGGGAGTACGTTCCCTAGGGATAATTTTCGACGTTCATGCATGCAAAACAGAAGCTAGTACCTTACTTTTACATTCAAAAGTCAATCACTGAGTAAACTTGATGTAATGAGGAGTATTTAACAATAAAGAAAAGTTGGATGGACTGTGTGAAGAGTGATATGATAGAAAAGGGAATCAGTGATAGCGTGTCGGTCGACAGGACGGCGCGGAAGAGGAAAGCGTGTTGCACCGAACCCGAGTAATATGGGACGGGGAAAGTAAATGATGATGATACTTAAAAACAAAATTAAAAACCGCTGTATCTGTAATGAGTTCAACAGATGGGAAATTCAAAATATTCTTTTGAATCAATATGTATGTTTATAGACAGTGATATTATCCTTGATATTAAATTAATAAAACATAACCGCACATTGTATACTATTTTCTATAAAATAATATCTGTTCTGCGATGTAATAAGACTGTAAAATAAAGTATTTGCTGAAATAGAAGCCTTTTTGGTTACACACGAGGTCTCTTTTTGTTTCATCTTATATCTCTCGTGTCTCCTATAATTGAATATTAGCAAAACAATTTACAAAAAAAGCGTGAAACCCTGATCCCTGTGCTAGGTAACAAACAGCACCTGTGTTTCGGGGGCCAGTGACCTCTTCCGTTACGTTACATAATAATTATAATTAATTAGACACCAATGCAATTAATATTAGAATCACAATTTAAATAATTATTCAATAAAAATCCTAGACTAAAATCTAAATCATAAACAAAATTAAAATAAACTCTATAATAAAATTAAAATTAAAGTCAACAATAAAATTAAAATCAAATATAAAATTACAATCAGAATTATAATCACAATGAGCATTAAAATTACAACCAAATTTAAAGTTTAAATTAAAATGAAGATCAATTTTAATTTGAACAAAATAAAAAAACAGAATTAACATTAAAATTACAATCACAATCCAATTCATTCGATTAAAATCATTATTAAATTAAATTAAGTCAAAAATAAAATATCAAAAATAAAATGAAATTAAATCAAAATTAATTCTTCGAAACAAAGTCCAATTCAATTATTATTTAATAAAAATATGGATGCTGGTTGTTTGTATGTGATTGTGTGTGGAGAATACCAGTAGTTTTCTGTTTATGTTAATTTGAATACAATACGTTTTCGGTTTCGAAGTAGTCCCGAGACAGAAGCCATTTCCTTACCCTCCTCTTTGTTCCCCGAGTCGTGAGTGGATTAATACTGAGGACACTGTTTAATTTGTCGTAAAGAAAGGTAGCAAGAAATACCTGTTGTATCCTAGCAGACGCCGTGTGGCAGCGCACCAGTAAGCAAACGTTTGGAACGGTGCGTTTCCTATATAACTGAGCATCATAAGGCGTTACAATATGCTGCTTGGTGACAACCTGCAGAATAAAATTTTGTCTCACCGTAAGTCTCACATTTCTCGTTATAAGACCTTGGTGGGAAATCTAAACGGTCTGAAAGTCATGACTTTAAGTAGGGATCTTTGGGCCCACTCAAGGTGTATCATAAAAGACTTGCATCCACCACCCCATACAGCAATACAGTATCCCAAGACTGACTGCACGAGCGCATAGTGCACTGTACATAGATGTTCGAAAACAAATTTGGCTACGTGCCTCAGTTTTTTAAAAACCCATATAATTTTCCTTACACGCGTTGCGGTGACATCAATGTGCTGCTGCCTGCTAAGCTTATCGTCTACAATCACACAAAGGTATCTAACCTGCGTAAACTTAGAGATTGTTGTGCATTCCACAGTTGATGCCAAGTTGCAGACATGCAGTTTAATATCCAAGCTTAATTAATTTTAGAGAAAGAGAAGCAAGGTTTAATTTTAGAGAAAGAGAATTGGAGAAATGTTGATTTAGTAAGGTTCAAGGTGAGACGGTTAGATCTTTGCCAATGGCCCACTCTATGCAGAACCAACTCAGCACTTTTTTTAACTTCGTCCGAGGGCCCTCCATGCGGGAACCCACCGGGGCGTTCCCCGGGTGGATTCCCGCATTGTCGAGGCGGGGGGGCTCAGTAACCGTGCCTTGGTCACCCACGGTGAAGTGAAGAGGAACCCGAGGAGGGGCCGCTCGTCAGGGCTTTTGGCGATTAAGCCGACGACGTAGCGGCCAACTAGTAGGTTGCGGTGCCACTTGGTAACAGGCGACATCGCAACTGAGGTGAGCCGCGATGTCTTATGGAGCGTCCCAGGTCCCATACGATGTCGCGGCTTAGGGTTGGAGGCCGCGAAGGGAGAGGAGTGCCGGTATTGCGTTAGCCGCTCTCCCTATCCCCTGTGGCCGAAAATGGGTAGGTAGCGGGGCCATTGACCTTGACCCGTCACAAGGGGAGCAAGGGTGCCATATACGGGGACGTGTGGCGCCCATGTGCTGATTTGGTCCCTGGGGTGGTCATGGCGTACAGTGTGTTCTGGTGCGCCGGTGATGGGGAGTACAGCCGCGGCGGGTTCGCGGTGAGTGCTAACGCGTGCCCGTGTTCCCGCCGTAAGCGGCACAGGAGGACACCGTGCAGTTTTAGTGGGTTAGAGTCCAATATAACTGCACTATCTCCCCGTGGTAGTGCAGTATACATGAGCATTTAACCAAGAAAAAAAAAATCAAGAAGAGTCTCGGGTGAAGTATACTGCCTTGCGGGACGCCATAGGTGACCCAGGTATCGGAACTAATTATGTTCTCGGATTTTTACTCTTAGCGTGCGCAATCCTCCTCGTCCTATCCTATGCATGTGTCACAAATAAATATTTTTATTGCTTAGCTTTAATAAAATAGTTGACAATGTGCGTTTTATTTAGATATTTTTGCTCGTTTTTCGCCATCTCCTGGAAAAGATTTTTTACTCATAATTAAAAGTATAAAAACTCAAAATTGGCCACACCTACCTACCAATCAACTGCCAATCAATCACAACTCAAGTGTTTGGCATATGATTCTTTAGCTTGACATTAAGTGTACTCAATAGACCAAGATCGCCGCAGACGTTATTGAATCTTTGTACACAAAATGTGTGGTAGCTACTGAGTAGTTTTAGTATGTACTTTGAAAGGCCGACGGCTAATTAAATAGCATTCAACGCGTAATTAGTAAATAAAATAGTCTCAGAGCTGGTTGCCACCTTAAGTGAGGTCCTACTCACAATACTGAAATTTGATCACAGTTTCATTAATAGGTGTAAATTAATAATGAAAATAAAAGTCCAAGTTAACAAGTATGTGTACGGTCAAAGTACATACTTACACTTACATCAATTCCAATGATTTTCTATTGAAATATTTCCGTAGCGTTTGGGGCGTCTGGGATCTTGAAATTGATCATGTAATGTCAAAAAATAGAAATCAACCAAAACCGTCTATTTTGAGTTCAGCATGAGTCAACGCTGCCGGAAAACCGGCCTAATATTAATCTTACGGGTGCCCAACATGGGGAAATACACAAAAGCAAGATCAAAATCTGATCATATGTCAAAGAGCCATAAAAAGGAGAATGCTGGGTTATACAAAAAGAGAAAGATTAAGGGCTACATATAAACGATACAAATCGAACAGTTAAAATAAGAAAGAGTGGTAGTGGGCAGAGCTAGGGGGAGGCATTCGTGTCTTGGTGACTCACCGACGCAGGTTATATGATTTATAAGTATTATGCTAAAATTGTTGACATTAAAATTCCTTTTTAGGGTTCCGTTTAAGTAGTTGAAATATAGGGTTCACAGTTCGACCATTCGAGTATCGCTAAAATTCACTATTCGAAATGAGACTAACTAAATTCATTAAAAGTATAAGTATTGATTTTAATAACATCTGTTCATGTGAATGTAAAGAGCAGAGTCAGTTCATACTATCTCTAACTAATAATAAAGAGGAAAGATAACCTCAAAACACTTTAAAGTTGCTTCTGCATCATCTCCGGCGCTGCGGGAAGTGCAACCCCTTCGCCCTTACGTAACAAAGGATAGGCACCCATGCTCACCTACGCAGCTTATTTCTTTAGTTCGCGCTGCCGGTTTTTATAAACACTCTAGGGGTAGCAGCCAAAAGACTACGAGAAGTCGGAGTGCCCCGGTTCGGTTTTGGAACAGATTCGACCTATTTTAACCATGAAGTACGGCAGTGGCGTAGCTATGTAACATAGGGCCCCGGGTCAAAAATGAAATTCGGGCCCTATTAAACTAAACTTAATTCTTTAAATGTGCAAAACTTCTTCATTATTAGCTCCTTATCGCCCACTGCAGGGCATAACAAAACAAAGATACTTGAAAAAAAATATTATATGCAACACAGCAATCGTTCATGGAGGCCATGGGGCCTTTTGAGCTTGGGGGCCCCGGGGCATTGCCCCACCTAGCCCTACAGTACATACGCTACTAAGTGGAGGTACAATAAATTACTTTCTGAGCAGGATTTCTTGGTTCAAAGTAGTCGAAGAAAACCATAAAAAACACCAAGAAACACAAAAAGCACATTCACAGAAACGGAATGAACGCCAATGAAATATTGCGCCACAGACATTATACCGGTACTGTTTTGGTTGTCAATCACCCATTTTGCCGTTCGTTTTCACTGTTTATCTGATTGAGGTTAGAAATATTTTTTGTTATTTTCACGAAAAATATGCAATACGTACCTTATAATAAGAGTGGTAGTGTTTTGATCAGGGACCCATCCCCTACCAGCTTTAACCACTTTTAACCCTCTCCTCCTGCCAAGCGTTACTAGACCCAAGCCGTATATTTAATAAAAATACAGGTTCATCCTGAATTAACTAACCAAGACGTACGAACGTTGGTAACTATGTTTATGTTATACACCCACACCAAATCGAGGCATGTTGTGTAAATAAAACAGTAAATATTGAAGTACATAATTTAAAAGAGGATATTTAAATAGTTTTGGTCTGTTTGCTGCAGAACACACTACCGCGCCGCCGTTTATATACTTTGTGACACTACATAACACCTAACCTATCTTTGACAGCTGTCATAATAATATGGTCTTTTGAATTCTTTGACATGGAGTCAAACTGATAAAGTGAAGATAAAACGGTTTAAATAATCATAGTTTATGAAACTGTTGCATAATAAGACATAAGTGAAGACATGAATTAAAACATGAGTGTGTGTTTAAAAACCGAGCCGTAGGCGAGGTTTTTAATAGTTTCACACGAATGTTTTAATACCTAGGTATTAAAATTCTGCGCGATTTTTGCCGCCTTCTATCTTTTAATAGAGTTCAAAATATTCGCGAGAATTTAATCCACACCGCGGTGCGGTGGATTCTGTGCCTAAACACGGCTTTTTTGAGGTATTATTTCCACGCGATTTTTTTTTCCGCAATGCTTGCAGCTTCGTACAATTCCATAGATCGCAGAATGGACGGAAAAATATCGCGCCAATAAAAATCGCAGTGCGTGCTAAGCTTTAGCGCATGCGCGGTTAATGCGGTGATGTGCTGGGTTTTGGCGCTATTCATACGTTTTGCTGTTCTGATTTTTTCTTACTCTTTTGACTTTTTTCTTTAATTAAGAAAAAAAAAATTGTTTATTGTGTCTCAAACGGTTACATATACAAATGTGAATTAGACAGCCCCAGTAAGTAATCATTAATACTTGTGTTGGGGTTGTCTCGCTCCTTCCCATAATATACAGTTAACAATATTGAGACTTAAATTAAGAAATGCATTTTTTAGATCACAGGGGAACAAAGACTTAGAAAGTAATTATCAGCTCTGTGTAGTGTGTGATTGTGAGAATGCGTATGTGTGTCTATAGTAGTGTGTGCGTGTGGGATTATGTGTGTGTGTTTGTGTGAACGTGTGTGTGTGTATGTGTGAGCGTATGTTTGTGGTGTGTATTTGTGTGTGTGTTTACGTTTTGCTGACAGTGCAATTTTAATTGAAGTTGAAAAATACCAACCATGTAATTACAAGGTACAACACTATGATAAAGAAGATTAGTATTTATGTAAGTCTGGCTAGAATATGCTCTGTTTTTTCATATGTAATAGTTTGTAAACACTCAGTTATCACCTTTTTGCATTGATGCAAGACCTCGTGATGGAAGTTTAGTTTTGCGTTAATTTTATTGTATACTAGCTGACTCGGCAAACTTTGTTTTGCCATAAAGACACGAAACATTCATCTACCCTACTTACCCTACTCTACCCACCCTACCCTACCTACCATACCCTACCCTACCTACCCTACCCTACCCTACCCTACCTACCCTACACTACCCTACCCTACCTAACCTACCAACCCTACCAACCCTACCCTACCTACATACCTGTCCTACCTATGTAGGTAAGGTTTTCTTATTTTTTTTTTTCATAGGTACCTTCTCCTAACAATAACAAACACAACAAAAAAATAATAAGCGGAATCGGTCCAGCCGTTCACGCGTGATGCCGTGACCAAGGGAAATAGGGATTCATTTTTATATATATAAATAGATGTAGGCTGATTGGCATACATACTGACGCCTTGCAAAAACCGTACGTACCCGTGGAGAGTAAGCCACTATATCTTTCCGCCTCCTAGCCTGACTTTCTGGGTTAACTGGAATGTATTTGTGCAAATAAAGAAATATGTTTAAAAGGTATAGTTTTTCTTACTGATAATAGGCCACCAATTCTATGTAGATCGATTGTGGGATATCTATATGGCTTAGAATAAATTACTTTTAAAAGTGATCTATGGGCTCTTTCTAACTCTATAAATTTAGTTTTAGTTGCCCCTCCCCAAACCGGTAAGCAATAAGTGACTATTGACTGCGCGAGAGCTATATAAATGTTATTGATAGTAGGTTCAATCCCAATGCATGAGTGTAGATAAAGTAGTGTATAAAACTGCACATAACTAGTTATGTGCAGTTTTATACACTACTTTACTCAATACTCAATACATTTATTGCTTCCACATGTTTTCAGTACGCGCACTAAAATTCGCGCGAATAAAAATCGCAGTGCGTGCTAATCCTTACACATGGCACAGACAAGTAAAAATTAGAATCAAAACTTTTTAAAATAGGTACTATAACAATGGCGAGCCCCGCATTAGCTTTTCACTTCAAAAAAAAATAATTGATGGAAACTCCTTGGTGATATCAACTTCTTGGATTTGCCCTGTATCGTAATATTAAAAAAAAATGTTTTTTATCATTATTTTGTTAGATAAATAGTGTTATACTAAGATTCTTTTTTAAATTTCAGTATTGTGTTCATAAAGTATGTCAATATAAACGTCGTTTTGAAGTTTATAATTCGAATATTACAATATGAGTGTAGATAATAGTAGTTTATGCAATAGTCATATAATAAGGGTTATTAAAACACGAGCGTGGGTTTATCACATGAGGCGAATCCGATTGTGATAATAATAACACGCGAGTGTTTTAATACCTAATTATATGCCGTTGCATACACTATTTTATCTTCACTCATACAGTTGAAATAAAATAAAAGTGGAAACGGAAAAATATGCGGTATGACGGGCAATTTAGATTCTCATTGCACCATGACAGCGCAGCGCGCGCATCCATAGACAATGACACTACTTTTGTACATTAAGTCAATGAATAGGAAAATAAAAGTGTGCGTTAAACATTTTATATAATGCAGTTGTTTGAAATTCGAAGGACAATGTTGCACTGTAATGGTTTTTGTTTACATTTCCTATCCACGAATATGTAGTACGTGTTTATACAATATTTATTGAATTCATAATTTGGAACATTACGTTGTGAGTTTAGATAAAAGTAATTTCATTTCCTGGTGAATCTGTTAGCATAAATAATAGGGGTTAAAGTATGAAATTGCCGTTTTATTGTAATAGAGTACCTATTGACATAGAACCTTCATGGTTTGAGATTTTTGAGTGAAACTTTTTTCACATGTTACCTATGAAGTTCTTCTTTTAAAATGTGCAGCTTAGACAAGAAAGATGGATACTTCGAAAATTCGAGTGTTTTTTCAATACGAGTTCCGACACGGAACTAACGCGGCGCTAGCAATATCAATGTTACATTTGGAGAGGGGACTGCTAATGTTCGTACCGTGCAATTTTGGTTTAAACGCTTTCGTGATGGAAACTTTGATTTGAAGAACGAACCACGTAGAAGACCGCCCACACAGGTGAATAACAATGAATTGAAAGAGATGGTGGAAGCCGAACCGAGTGAAACTACCCAGGAATTAGCGGCATGGTTTAACGTTATCTTACCATCAATATTAACTCATTTGCATCAACAATAAAACAAAAAAAAAATGAAAAATGGGTGCCTCATTATTTGACTGATCTGCAGAAAGAAACGCGTGTTAAAACTTGTGTTGCCTTGTTGAATTGATACAGAAATGAAGGATTATTGGACCGTATTGTGACATGTGATGAAAAGTGGATTCTTTACGATAACCGTAAGCGAAAAATGCAATGGCTGACCCCAAGTCAAACGCCGCAACAGTGTCCTAAAGCAAAGCTTACCAATAAAAAGGTAATAGTAACTGTTTGGTGGTCTCAGCATGGTGTTATTCACTATAGCTTTCTCCGATCTGGTCAAGCAATAACGGAAGATGTTTACTGTGCTGAACTCTGAACAATGATAGCAAAACTAGCAGTGAAACAGCCCGACTCATGAATCGATCTTCACCATTATTGCTCCATGATAACGCGAGACCTCACACAGCACGAGAAACCGTTTTAACTCTACAGGAACTGCAATTAGAAACCATTCGTCACCCTCCGTATTTGCCAGACCTTGCGCCAACGGACTACCATTTTATTTCGTGATTTGGTCAATTTTCTACGTGATAAAAAGTTTTCTTCTCTGGAGGCAGTACAAAATTCTTTCACACGGTTTGTCGAATCTAGATCACCAGAGTTAAATCGCAAAGGCATAAATGACCTTCCTATTAGATGGCAGCAATGTATAGATAATAATGGTAATAATTCAAATTAAATAAATATGTAAATGAAAAATAAAAAATCAATTTTTCGGTTACAATACGGCAATTTCATACTATAACCCCTAATAACTTTCACTAGGTTTTAATGAGCTTGCATTATATATTTCATGATCAGTCTGTATGTCGCTAACTCGAACCAATATATGAGCATCCTCACGATGATGGCCACTCTTGACTATAAGATAATATTCAAACTTAGATTTCACCGAATCTTGCATCTTTAGGTGAAATATTTTTTTTGTCTTGTTTGTATCACTATTGTTGTGTTTCGATGAACTTACATTCGGTATTTTCGTGTCAGTCTGCATATCTCAAGTAAATATAATTTCACTACTAGGATTCTTGCAAATAATTTTAGGAAGGCCTTCTAAATCAGATTTTAATGAATTAAACATTGTAATTAACATTTAGTTAATATATTTTCGTGATGAACCTTCACACTACAATTGTAAGAATGAAATGTCGTCCTTGACAGTAAGATAAGAACGATCTTAGTTAACCGACTTTCCAAAAAGGAAGAGGTTTTATTTCGACTTTAAGTTTGTTTTCAACACACTTGCTCGTAAAGTGAGCCTTATTACATCGCTTTTAGGGCCATAAACCGAGCTCTAACATACACGTGCGTAATATACACGCATACTAGTGCGTAATAGAATTATCCCTACAAAGTTAAATTAGTACCTTTCTGCAAGTTATAGCAAGTAAACGGAGCATTTTCAATTTAACCGCGTAATACAGCTTTTTTTAGTAACAACAATGACGTTTTATGCTTCTGAAAATCCATATACATTTTTGGAATAAATAAACGTGTACATCCTTAATTAAGTCAAACAAACATTTATTGTTATCAAATTATTCATAATTCACAATAATTTGTTATACAATATTAAAATATTTGCATATTATAATTTAAAATTATAATTTTGAAGTAGGCTGTATGTTCACTCAACTTGCATTCGGCGCGTGAAAAAAAAAGCTTGCGCGCCATTTCCCATAATTTTCACATTTTGTATTTATCGTATTTGTCGCCGTGGTAAATTATTTTAGAAATTTTAAGTTTTCAATGTAGAAGATGAACATTAATGATAGAGTCAACCCCGCCAGAAATACTAAATGAGCTGCCTACGATAGTTTCTTACAATGGAAGAACAAGGTGAAAATGCGTTTTTGGCGTATTTCTCTGAAATCGCCAATAATACATAAAAGCTCAGCTCCCTGTGGTGCATCTATTCTTGGTGGTGCTCAAACATGGTGTTGACCTTCAACCGAATTCAGACTACGGCCTGCTACTGAATCATTCCTAATGGATAAAACAGAAAACATTGACTGTCATAGAGATCGAACCCAAAATATCATATTTGAAAAATATATACATAATCAAATCTTTAAATATCTAGATAAAAGAAACATATTAACCGATGAACAGAAAGGCTTCCGTAAAAATAAAACCATCAATATGGCAATATATGACTTTTTGAACAATGTCATCACGAATGTTGACAAAAGAATACCTGTTTGTTCAGTTTATTGTGACATGACTCAAGCGTTTGACTATGTAGATCACAATATAATGCTAAATAAGCTGGATGCGTACGGTATTAGAGGGAATATCCTCAGTTTAATAAATTCATTTTTGCGGAACAGGAAACAGTACGTTGAAGTTACCGATATAGATCCCAAAACTAAATGCCAACGAACCTATAAGTCTAATTATCGCACAGTAGCTTATGGTGTACCACAGGGCAGCGTCTTGGGGCCCCCGCTGTTTATATTATATATAAACGACCTGCCAAAAGTAACAAGTTACCCTATGTCACTGTTTGCTGATGACAGCACTGTGACCATAAAGAATACTGATGATCAAATCCACAATGAGGCTGTTTCTCAGACAATAACCTCCATAGTGAAATGGTTGGATAATAATAACCTAAAAAAAAATTTTGATAAGACGAAATTAATGATGTTTAGCCAGCGTTCGAATACCAATATGACAGTATGCTATAATAATAAACTTATAACACAAGTAGATACATCCAAATTCCTAGGATTAACGATTGATTAAAAATTAGACTGGAAAACACACACGGAGGAGCTAACTAAACGAATTAGCAAATCAGCCTATGCCCTGTTTAAACTGACACCAGTGATTAATGTCGATGCTTTAGTCACAGCATATCATGGTTTGGTGAGTTCGGTATTGAGGTATGGTGTAATTTTCTGGGGTAACTCAACCAACAGGGAATTGGTCTTTAAAGCACAAAAAAGGTGCATTAGGTCAATGTTCAGACTCCACGGATTAGACTCTTGTAATTGTAAGCCATTGTTTATCAAGTACAAATTATTGACATTTCCTAGTTTATATATTTTTGAGGTAGCTGTATTTGTTAAGACCAATCCAGACCTGTTTGCCAGAATATCATTTTATAATAAACGAACTCGACCACAGAACAATGACTTGTGCGTAAAAAGGTCCAACACAGCATTGATGCAAAAAAGTGTTTTTTGCATGGCGCCAATCATATACAACCACTTACCTATTTCAATTAAACAGTTAAACATAAACTTATTTAAGAAAAGGCTTAAATCTTTACTATTGCATAAAGCATATTACAGCATTCAGAATTTGTGACAGACAAATGTGATGAATGTGTTGTTGCCCATAGTTGTAATCGTTGACATGTAACATTAATAGGCTAATTTCTTTCTTTTTGACATTGCACGTGACATTTTTTGTATAATTTTAATTTTTTCGTAATTAACATATTTTTTTTTTATTTTTTTTTTTTGTTGACATTATTTTGTATTTTTCTGTGTGAGGAGTGATATGAAAGAAAAGGGAGTCAGTAATAACATGACGATGGATAGAACGGTATGGAAGAAGCAAACGTGTTGCGCCGACCCCAAGTAACATGGGATAAGGGCAGGCAGATGATGATGATGATGATTTTGTATTTTTCCTTTTGACATTTTTTAACTTGTTTTTTTGTGTTTTGTTTTTATTATATTTTTTAAGAATCTATTGCAATTAAATAATGTAATTATTATATCAATTTTAATATCCATGAATATTTGTACGCCTTCTGGCATAACGCGCGCGCTTGTATTTTTTTATAACAACCATTTTTTGTACCTATGTTAACAAATGAATAAATTAATTATGAAATGAATTATGAATTACAATGCGTTTACTGTCAAGAGACCCACGAATTGGTCATTTTTAGTTAAAATTTGTATTTGAGCTTGTTAATATGAAAACCCAACAGCACATAAAGTATGAGACTGCCTGTGCCGATCAGCGTTAATATAACCTGCGTGAATCAGTACTTGTAAAAGCAGCTAAATCGGCACCGATTACCAGCTTTGTATGTTAAAATACCCTACACTTTTCAGTAGTTTCTCTGCTATTTAGTAAAGAACCATGCCTGCTTACACTTTTCTTGCTTTTCTTTCAACTTTGTCAGCAACTTGTGTTTAATAACATTAGTCTACGTCTACGCTGTGATCATTTAGCGGAGGGATCTTTACATCCGCGTACTCGTAGGTTTAAGGGGATGGAGGTGGTGTGACGGCGGTGAAAAATTAATTGATAACTAACATTTTTTCTAAGAAATATATTGACCTATCTGCTAATCTCTAAATAGTGTATACCAAAGTCGCAGACTGCCGCTGTCTGATTCTCCACTTACTTCTTCTAGACCAAGAATTTTAATACGGTTTTTACTTTTTCAAATATAAAGAGCGAAAAACGAGGAAGGTTGTGTATATATTTTGTCCCGTGCGAAGCTGGGGCGGGTCGCTAGTTGGTTATTAAGGGGCAAAAACAATATATTGATTGATTTATTTTTTCACCTTATATGTGATATTTTAGATATTCAAAAAAAATATTGTCTCCAATAGTATGTACCTATGTAGTTTCTGACTTAGTATTGAACATAGCGGTGGTAGCGACATGAAAGCACAAATTTGAAACTTTGTTTTAAGACCCTTTCATGTGGATTATAAGGTGTTCGTTTAGTACACCACCGTTGCAACTCCAGTTAATTCAATAGGTGGAGGTTCTATTTTGTGCATAATTTCGTAATGTGATGATGTAAACTAAAATTTCGTAATGTAATGATCCTTTAGTAACTAAATCTATACTAATATTAGAAAGAGGGCGAATTTTGTGTGTTTATGAAGGATAAACTCCGGAACGACTTCAGCTATTTAAAGAAATCTTCTACCATTTGAAAGACACCGTATTCAACATGAACATACACCCTGGTAAAGCTGGGTTGAGCCGCTCGTTCAATTAAAGGTTAGCTACTACGTATACTGTTACTATGTATTAAGTTTCATGTTTCTATTAAAATATTTACATTATTTTCTGTGAAATATAAATTCATAATGTTATTGCTTTTTGATGGGACATTGTTTTACTATTATTATATATTTAATAGCAATCTCTAAGAACATATATAGATTTTCCCACGCGTTTGGACTTGTGATTACTGTATCCATTGTTTGGATTCTGATTGAAATAGAATGTTTTGTCCGTTTGTTTAACTAAAAAAGTACATTTAATTTCTAACATAACAGATTGGTAGCTTAGCTTAAAAATGATTGGAGATTACAGTAATTTCATCCAAAACAAAAATGTAAAATATGGCTTCGCTCGATCCTTGATAATACTCCAGTCAATGTTCTTCAGTTGATTAAAAGATTTTTTATTTGTTACATTCTTCACCAATCAGTAGTACGACTTGGTAAATTTTTACCCTTCTCATCTTTGTATTCTAGTACAATTTAGTCAATTATGGTATAAACACGCCAAATCGATATATTGAGTAGCAAAAAATATAACAAAGGGGACGATATTTTTTGGGCCCGCTAGTCAATGATAGTGGAAACAGACCAAAGATTATATAAAATAAAATTAAAAATTTCACGGTATACCGGTTACAAATAATAAAAATAATAAAGTTTTGCTAATATTACCACTATATTCTAGAGATTATAAAGAATAAACAAACATGCATTTCATTACCATACGCCACAATTTGTGTGGCACCATACAATAAAAAATCTCCTTTTGTTTTAAAGCTGAACTGCAACTGAAGAACGTTGTAGATAACAGGAGGAGTTAGATTTAAAAAGACCTTGATAGAACTAGGTTTACAGTAAGATATTATTGTTTTTATCAGGAAAACCGTTGACAAGAGGTGAGTAATATATCCCATTGCCGCTGTCTCGCAATTTTGCTTCGCTGACTTGGCAAACACTCGTTAGGTTGGGTGAAATTCACCCAAGGCATTTTGTTTTGCTCTATAATTATAATTTGTGACGCTAACTAAGCTACCTGCAGCTGTTCTCATGGATCTGGATCTAGATTTTCCAATAATGCGGTTCTGGATCAGGCTGCATGTTGAGCACTCCGGATCCAAACATAAATTTAGACTAAGATGAAACAATTATTTTTTGTTATTGTTAAATTGTAATTTATAATATGTTTATTAATGACTTTTGTATTTTATGTATAATTGTAATTTATTAATTTGTAATGTGTGTGAATCTAAAATTTTTAATTTCACATGCACGCATATGGACTGCTTCCAAAATAAATGAATTTTAATTTAATTAATCGGACATGGGATTGTTACGTTATCTGCTGATGCATAAAACTATACGTACTGTATTATTATTCATTTCCGATACCAGAATAAACCATAGGATATGAATTATGAATTTGTGAAAAGCTAGGTAATAAAAATATCATAATACTATTCTGTTACTGTTCCAATGCAAAGACACGAACACGTTTGCTCAAGGCGGATTGGCGATTACTGATGTTAATCAGAGGTACAGGTGTTGTCACTTTTTTTTCTTTACCGATATTAGTAAGGCGTTAAAGTTCAGTAAAATTATTATTTTCGTGAAAGAAAAGCCGCGATCAACAACAAGTAAATAGGAAATTCCTGAAAATATATTATAAAAAACATTAAATAATCGGCTTATTGATTTAAGCCATGACGAAAAGCGCTTTCGTTCTGGCAGTGAATTATGTTATAATACCACCCTAATAACCCCTGAACAGTCTTGGTTCCACTCATAGCAGAAACTAAGCTGGACACAATACCACCGGAACAAATACTACAATGAAAGTATACTGCCTGGTAAGTAAAATGAAGCTTTACCGTCTGAACGATTCCTACATTTAATCAATCTAATTAAAAATAAATATTTCTGATTTGCACAGAATATTCTTATATCTAGATATCCTTTAACATCCGCGGGTCAACTTTAGTTTCCCTGTATTACTTAATTAAATACTTTCTTGACAAATATTATAATTTATTAAATATGTCATACTCATTTTGCTATCTCATATATCGTCGTATTGCAAAATTTTTGCGGTTGTATTTGGTTTCAATTGCACAATTATTTTTTTCAGATTCTTCTTTGGGCGCTACTCCACGCGTGTCAAGCTTTTGTACCGTTTAATTATCTACAGCTGCAAGACGCCCTTGCAAGACAAGCGTATTACACATATGGCTATACACTTGGCCCGTATGCTTCATATGGCACATACGGCCCCTATGCCCCGTATGGCCCGTATGGTCCGTTTGGCCCGGATTTCGTTGGTAGTAGGCTAGGCATTGGCGGTGGCATTGGCGGTGGTGTTAGTGGCGGTATTGGTGGAAGTATTGGGGGTGGTATCGGTGGTGGTTTGGGAGGAGGTGTAGGTGGTGGGTTGGGAGGAGGTGTAGGTGGTGGTTTAGGTGGTAATATTGGTGGAGGTTTAGGCGGTAATCTTGGTGGTGGTTTAGGTGGTAATATTGGTGGTGGTTTAGGTGGTAATATTGGTGGTGGTTTAGGTGGTAATATTGGTGGTGGTTTAGGTGGTAATATTGGTGGTGGTATAGGTGGTAATATTGGGGGTGGTATAGGTGGTGGTGTTGGGGGAGGTTTAGGTGGTGGTATAGGTGGTGGCGCTTATGGTGATATTAGTGGTGGTTTAGGTGGTGGCGCATATGGTGGCATTGGTGGTGGTGTAGGTGGTAATGTTGGTGGTGGCATAGGTGGTGGTGGTTTAGGGGGAGGTGTAGGTGGTGGTATAGGAGGTGGCGCTTACGGTGGTATAGGGGGAGGTGCTTATGGTGGTGTTGGCGGTGGTGTCGGTGGTGGTATTGGTGGAGGTATTGGTGGTGGTATCGGTGGTAGCGCTTACGGTGGTATAGGAGGTGGCGCTTACGGTGGTTTAGGTGGTCGTATGGGTGCTGGTGGTTACGGTGGTGTAGAAGGTGGTGCATACGGTGGTATAGGTGGTGGCGCTTATGGTGGCATTGGTGGAAATATTGGTGGTGGTATTGGTGGCGGAGCTTACGGTGGTATAGGAGGCAGTGCTTATGGTGGATTAGGTGGTGGTGCTTATGGTGGTGTTGGCGGTAATGTTGGTGGTGGCATTGGTGGTGGAGCTTACGGTGGAATAAGTGGTGGCGCTTATGGTGGTATCGGCGGTGGTGTCGGTGGTGGTATCTACCGTCGATCTAATTCTCTGTATAATTCAGATCTAGAAGACAAACAAGAATTAGAATCAAGATTCGGATACGGCGGGTTAGGCGCCGGGGCTGGTGCTCATGGTTATCTGGGTGGTCACATCGGTGGTCATATCGGCGGACACCTTGGGGCTCATGCTGGCGCTGGCCTAGGTGTTATTCCCTATGGATACGGTGCACCCTATGTGTACGGAAGAAAATAAAATAAAAACGAACACATATTTTTGATATTGTTTAAAATTGGCAAATAATTTTTTGTTTAATAAATTATTGTAATTATTATAACGTGTTTTAATTTGAAACCAGTTTGTATAAACGCAGATAAATAAATTATGACTGATTGGGAATATAGATAACGGCGGTGTCGGCGGATGCAAAAAACTAAGCATAATAATATATACACATGTGTTGGATCATTCGGTTCCCTTCATGATGGTTGAGCTGAGTGGTGCCAATCCATGCGTCAAGTTCGTGAACGGGCGCCATCAGTTGGGATTGGTCATAACTTAGCTGTATCGGCCTGTTAAAGTACTTTTTTTTAAATTGTTGGTTACTCTAGACGCATTACCAACACGTCTTTTTACATCTTTCTCACATATATGTATTTTTCAACAAGAATGTTGTAACCAAAAACTTGTAATTAAAACTGATGGAAAAGAGTGCCCGTGGAGTTTCTTGCAAATTTTTCTCCATTGAGACCTACAGACGCTAGCGAATTTGCAACTAAAGTCATCTTTTTATTAATTTTTTGTTTGACAATTCAAAAGTACCTATAAGGTTTACTTGAAATAAACTACTTGATTTTAATTTTATATGGTTAGTTTTTAAGACGATAATCACAGCACAAACTACTTGTTCTTATGCTTATTCTATAATTCACACAAAACATAAAATGAAGATACAAATACAATGGACAGCTTATGTACAAAGGCGAGCTTCACTAATTGTCTTCAAAAGGTCAAACGGGAATTGAAAACCGCCCAAATTTTTATCAACAATTGTTTTTGGATAATGAACCAATTGACCTCAAACTTAATGTGCCTTATGTGATTTTACTAAAAATCCAGGTTTAAACCTCTATAATGTACGGTGTAAACAAGGTTTAAACCTGGGCTTTGGTTAAACCGTTTTTTGTAATAAGGCACAATAAGTTTGGGATCAATTGGTTCTTTACCTTTTCGGCAGATTCTGAATTTTACCATGTTTATGATTTAAATGGACGTCTCGTTGTCCATCTTGAATGCTAAAAGAAGAATTTTGCTACTTCATATATTCAAAAAATTGATGGAAAACACGACAAAAGCTAGCGAATTTTCAGGCAGAAGCTTTGTGAATCCTGAATGTACAATTATGAAAATTTATCTGGTGTTCTGCGTAAAATAAAAAAAATGTCTCAACTTAAATTTGTATACATTCGAGTTGGCCACCCTCTATTATTATTCTTCTCTGATATCACAAACACAGTATGATAGGAGTTACAAATGTCTGTGAAATGTTAGGTAAAATTAATATCATAATACTTCTGTAACTGATCCACTGCAGGGCAAGATATCTTTGCATACAGAGAAAGCACGAGCAAGTTTGCTCTATTCGGGTTGACGATTTCAGACTTAGGTTAGTCAGATGACCTCACAATGTTTTCCTTCATTAATGTCAGTAAACCCTAAATGAATACTTTTTTAAAGGGAAGCCGCGGTCAACAACAAGTAAATAATACATTTTTGCAAATATATCGAAGGCAGCAAAGCGTTTTTAACGCGAAAATGTTATAACTTCCACAAGAACAATGCTAGCTTCTTCAAATTTGCAATAGTTAATTTAAATCGGCATTTCGAAGAAAACAGTGAAGGTCACGTAACTGATGTGTTTAAAATACCGCAGATATCTTAATCTACTTAGCACAAAATAAATAACTAAATCAGTATGTTTCAGTTTTCTTGCCGAACTTTACTACAATTTGTTTCATAAACTATACATGGAAAAATGATATATAAACATAATGGATTATTAAAAAAAATAAGTTTGTGGGAATAATTAACTGCATACCTACTAATTTAAAAAAGTCAACCACCCATGCTGAAACAGCCGACTGGAATTTTACATCGCACACGCGGACATTACTGTAGATATGCATTTGTACTTCGTTGCTTCATCAAAATAGGGTGTAGTTGTCCTTATATACACGACTAGCTGTTCCCCGCGGCTTCGCACCCGTGGACCACCCTACAGGATCCGTTTTCAGGATAAAAAAAATTGCCTATATCACTCAAGAATAATGTAGCTTTCTATTCGTGAAAGAATTTATTAAATCGGTCTAATAGTTTCAAAGCCTATTCGGTACAAACGAACAAATAAACAAAAAAATCTTTCCTCTTTATAATAATGGTATAGATTAGTACAGACACAATCTTAATAAAAAACGATATTTTTTATGAAACAAAAAAACATTAGACAAAGTAAAGAATTCTAAATCACACTTCAAGCTAATATTATAAAGGTGAGAGTTTGTGAGTGTGTTTGTTACTTCTTCACACGCACGAACAGCTGGACGAATCTGGATGAAATTTGGCACAGAGATAGATTATACTCTGGAATATAGGATACTTTTTATCCCGGGAATATGATCCCTTGGGCACAGATAATATAATAATAGCATCCTTGGGATACTTTTCGACATTGACGCGGGCGAAGCCGCTGGCAGAAGCTAGTTTAATTATATAATAAAGTGAAATTCGCAAAAATGCCGATATCTTTTTGTTCTTTGCTGCCGTCGACATTATAAGTTACATGATACATAATAGACTTTATTATTTGGCTTATAGCGTTATTTACATGTAAATCATAATAAAATAAATTGATTTACCCCATGACAAAAAGCACTTTCGTTCTGGCATTCAATTCTGTTATAATACCACCTTAATAAACCCCGATCAGTCTTAGTTCCACTCATAGTAAAAACTAAGCTGGACACAATACCACCGTACCAAATACTATAATGAAAACATGCTGCCTGGTAAGTAAGATGAAGTTTTACCGTCTGTATTGTTGCCGTATTTAATCAATCTGATTACGAATAAAAAGATTTCTCATCTACCCTGGAGACTCTGATTTCAAGGCTCCAGTCTTTATATTCTAGCCTTTAAAAAACTTAATTTCCACTGTGTGTAAATGAAGTATAAAACTAAAACGTTTTTCTTTTTTTCAGTTTTTACTTTGGGCGATAGTCCACGCATGTCAAGCTTATGTGCCGTTTAATAATCGGCTGCTTGAAGACGCCCTTGCCAGGCAAGGCTATTATACATATGGCTATAAATTTGGCCCGTACGCTTCGTATGGCAAGATTGGCCCATATGCCCCATATACCCCGTATGCCTCGTATGCCTCGTATCCCCAGTATGGCCCGGTTTTCGTTGGTAGTAGGCTAGGCGTTGGCGCTGGCATTGGTGGTGGTGTTAGCGGTAGTATTGAGGGCAGCATTGGTGGTGGTATCGGTGGTAGTGTAGGAGGAGGTGGGGGTGGTGGTGTGGCTGGCGGTATAGGTGGTGGCGCTTATGGTGGTGCACATGGAGGCATTGGTGGTGGTGTAGGTGGTGGTGTAGGGGCAGGTGTAGGGGGAGGTGTAGGTGGTGGTGTAGGTGGTAATATTGGTGGTGGAGTAGGGGGAGGTATAGGGGGAGGCGTAGGGGGAGGTATAGGGGGAGGCGTAGGGGGAGGTATAGGGGGAGGTGTAGGTGGTGGTATTGGTGGCGGAGCTTACGGTGGAATAGGAGGTGAAGCTTACGGTGGTATAGGTGGTGGCGCTCATGGCGGTGTTGGAGGCGGTGTCGGAGGTGGTATTGGTGGCGGAGCTTACGGTGGAATAGGAGGTGAAGCTTACGGTGGTATAGGAGGAGGCGCTTACGGTGGTATTGGAGGTGGTGTTGGTGGTGGTATTGGCGGTGGAGCTTACGGTGGAATAGGAGGTGAAGCTTACGGTGGTATAGGTGGTGGTGCTCATGGTGGTGTTGGAGGCGGTGTTGGTGGTGGTATTGGTGGCGGCGCTTACGGTGGAATAGGAGGTGAAGCTTACGGTGGTATAGGAGGAGGCGCTTACGGTGGTATTGGACGTGGTGTCGGTGGTGATATTGGTGGCGGCGCTTACGGTGGAATAGGAGGCGAAGCTTACGGTGGTATAGGTGGTGGTGCTCATGGTGGTGTTGGAGGCGGTGTCGGTGGTGGTATTGGTGGCGGAGCTTACGGTGGAATAGGAGGCGGAGCTTACGGTGGAATAGGAGGCGAAGCTTACGGTGGTATAGGAGGAGGTGCTCATGGTGGAATCGGAGGTGGTGTTGGTGGTGGTATTGGTGGTGGAGCTTACGGTGGCATAGGAGGTGAAGCTCACGGTGGTATAGGAGGAGGCGCTTATGGTGGTATTGGAGGTGGTGTTGGTGGTGGTATTGGTGGTGGAGCTTACGGTGGCATAGGAGGTGAAGCTCACGGTGGTATAGGTGGAGCCGCTTATGGTGGTATTGGAGGTGGTGCTCATGGTGGTGTTGGAGGCGGTGTCGGTGGTGGTATTGGTGGCGGAGCTTACGGTGGAATAGGAGGCGGAGCTTACGGTGGTATAGGAGGAGGCGCTCATGGTGGTATTGGAGGTGGTGTTGGTGGTGGTATTGGTGGTGGAGCTTATGGTGGCATAGGAGGTGAAGCTCACGGCGGTATAGGAGGAGCCGCTTATGGTGGTATTGGAGGTGGTCTCGGTGGTGGTAAAGAATTAGAATCAAGATTCGGATACGGCGGACTCGGCGCTGGAGCTGGTGCTCATGGTTACCTGGGTGGTCACATCGGTGGTCATATCGGCGCACACCTTGGGGCTCACGCTGGTGCTGGCCTAGGTGTTATTCCCTATGGGTACGGTGCACCCTATGCCTACGGAAAAAAATGAATAAAATAAAGTTATTGAATTTTTTGATATTGTTTAAAACTTGGCGAATAAAATTTTAATTGATGTGATTGTTATAATGTGATATAATTTGTAACCAGTTTTATATAAATAAAAGCAGGTAAATAAATTATCTTATGGAAATAAAGTTCCTTTTATTATAACCCACATTTTCATCATAATCATGACATGAAGACTTTCACATTGTTATTATTAGTAGCTTTAACGCTTTTTTTAATATGCAACCTCAACTGATCAAGAAAGAAATAAAAATTCCCCTTTCGATTTCATCGACAACAAATATCGTCATAAAATTGAATCGTGTTCTTAAGAATGATTGATTGAATTAATCAATTTTATAACCTGTTAACTGAGGATTAATTTGTTTAGGAAGCCGTGACGAAATTGATGATTAGGTTGTTGCGCTAAACTCTACTATATTAAGAGCTTAATAAAGTTTTTCATTAGTAGAAGCCCTACTCTGCCTCTGCGGAGACAAAATGAAAGTCGGTCTTTTGGTAAGTGAAGTATATCTATTTTATCCTTTTATCATTTTTTGTCATTATATTTAAGTGTCAATATTTCAGTGCCTCCAATAAAAAACGGAACAACTAAAATTTTTCATTTGGAGAGACATAAATAAAATTTAAAAATATTTTTTAGTGTTTTGCAATTAAAATGATTTTTTCTTTCAATATATAAATTTAAAAAAAATTGAAAGTAAAATTTGCCCTTTCATTTGGGAATCACTTCCATATTTAGTCACACTATTTTTTGTTTTTCTTGTTTTTCCCTTGTTAATGAAATTATAATGGAATAACACCATTTAAGGGAATATACATCCAATGTCACTCGACAGAATGATACTCTTCAAGTACATAATTATCAACGTTGAAAAGAGCTAATATGAATATTGTAACAAGTATTTGGTCTTTGCAGAATACTTTAACATATCTAGTTTTAAAAAACAAAAAGTTCTTTGTGTACTCGTAGAAAACTGAAGTGAAACTTTATAACTAGCTTAAACTTATTTATAACTAACTAGCGACCCGGGCTCCGCACGGGGTAAACTATATACAAATACCGTCCTCGTTAATCGCTCTTTCTATTAGTGAAAACGACATCAAAATCCGTTTAGTGGTTTAGGAGGAGTTAGTGGATATAATAATAATATACAGTCAGACACGGAAAGTGACTTTATTGTATACTATGTAGTGATTTACTGTACAAAAATCATTTATGATTGATGATAATTACATCTAGTAAGTTGGCTTATACTTGGTACATGCAAAGCCCTTTCTTACAACTTCGAGTGCCGCACAGGAAAATCTAGCATAAGTTGCGATGAACAATCCGTTAGACTAGTTATTTAGATTATGTGTGAATGTAATAGATTGCTTAGCCAAGATTATTTCAAATTCTAATTACATTATTTTTTTAATCTACAGTTATGCTTCTTCACCTTAGTTGTTACGTGTTCAGCAGAATCAAACAGTGTGGAGAACGAAAATGCTGCAAATCTACCAAACTACTTTTACAATGATTATGCAAATGTTGGCAGAGAAAGCGACTCAAATAATTTAAATCACAGAGAAAGAAATTCAAATCTTCTGGAGTCAAGAAATTCTAATCTTTTAAGAAACAATTTATTTAGAAAAGGGAACTCGAACAACATGAACACAGATAATAATAACCTGTTACGAAATAATAACAACCTTTTAGGAATTAATTTACGTAACATACGTAGATACGAAAACTCAAGAAATCGTCTTTTGAACTATGAAAATAATAATCTGTTACGAAGTAACAATTTAGTTAGAGAAAGAAACTCAAATAATTTAAACCAGAACTCAGTAAGTAACAATCTTTTACCGAATAATTTGCGTAATGTTGCCAGCGAAGGAAATGCAAACAATTTGAATCATATGAATAGCAACGTATTAAATGCTGGGACTCCTGGTCCTGTAATCCCAGTAAATGCCTATCACCAACCTGCTCAATATAAAAATCCAGGCTACCCAGTAAGCCCGGTCACAGTTATTCCAGAAACTTACAATACTTTGCCTCCTATGTCTACTGTGCCTGGTGTTAATACAAATGATATAGGAAAATATGCAGGATCTACAAATCTTGTAACAGCTGTTGTTTTACCAAGTCCGAACGTAAATGTAACTAAGACTGAGGGAAGGTTTGGTTATCCTGGGGGTGGTTATGGTGGTGGAGGAGGTTATGGTGGTGGAGGGGGTTATGGTGGTGGTGGATTTGGGGCTGGAGCTGGTGCTGGGGTCAGTGCTGGTTTGAGCGCTGGTCTTGGTATTAGCGCTGGTATCGGTGGAAATATAGGGGCAGGCGCAGGAGCCTACGGTGGTGGAGGGGGCTATGGTGGTGGAGGGGGCTATGGTGGTGGAGGAGGCTATGGTGGTGGGGGCTATCCAGGTTATGGTTAGTTAGGTAATTAAACAAGTTTTTAGAATCTTTAACTGTTTTGATAATAATCCATGTCGTTAACTACACTGGCATAAATTCGGCACGTACTTGTCAAATTTTTAACCTCAACCTAGGAATACAATACAACTACTAAAATACTTTAATTAATTATGTATTATGAAAATAAACTGTATTTTTTTTCATTTATCCGGAGTTTTTATTCATTTATCTTTTAGTGATCTCTTAATGTCAAGCGATATCACAGCTCAGCCCCGTACCATGACGTGTCAAAACTGTCATGGTTCGACTGTGTGTGTCGCACACTCAAAATAACCTTCCGCTAAGAGCTTATGGTCACCCCCCAGGTGGATATGGTGAAATGAGTTGGTCTCCTTCTATTTAAACTGGTCATTGGCAACTTTAAAGAGAGTAGAGAAACTTGGAGTGTGAAAACACAAGTTTCTAACAATAATGGTTACAGCCTCTCTTAACTTCGTGGTGAGGTTTTCACACTTCAATTAAGCTAGATCTGTGTCAGTACCTAATGTTAAGAATGATTAATATATATTACCAACCTGCATTTCCGCGAAGTTTATAATGGTGCTTCAGAACTCGGCTTGGCTTATCATTATACCTACCTTCGGTTATCTTCTTGTATTTACATTACCTTGGAAACTTTTCCTTTAGGTTTCATGAACACATATCATCTTATAATTGCATCGTGTTCAAATGATTGATTGATTTGACTGATGGGGATTTGTCACCTGTTAACTGCGAAATAATTTGTTTTGGAAGGCGTAACTAATGGCGATGTTGTTGTAGCGTTTAGGCCTACTTTATTACGGACTTTATTAATGTCTTGGAGGTCGTCGCCATTAGTAGAAGAGCTACAACTCTGCGTGACATTGTGCGAGACAAAGATGAAAGTCTATATATTGGTGAGTAAAGTGTTTCAATAAGATCACTGATTTTTTCAAGAAATGTCACTGATTTTGAGTATTGGATAAAAAGGTGTGCAAATTTTCAAAAGACATCTTGAGAGTAATGTGATATGTCATCAGTATCTCTTATATAGCTACTCACCCTAATATTTGGATAGAATATGATATATTTAACATAATATACAGACTATTTTTTAAGTGCTCAAAATACCGAAAACTACAAAGAAAATAGGTGATTTATGACAAGAAAACAAAATAATTATGCATTCCTCTCGATTTTCGCCTCAGTTTGTAATTTTTAATTTAAAATGAGGTAAGAAAGAAAGTGAGAAGTGGCTGCAAGCGTAAAACGGCATCTTCTGGGCACGATGGTTTTAAGATTCTATAACGCTAGATTATTTGAGTTCTAATGCACTTTTTTATATTACAGTTTGGTTTGTTCGCCATTATCATCACTTGTCCAGTAGAATCAAACAATTTGGAATATGAAAATGAACAAAATCTACCAAAAAATGTATATGATCACTTAACAAACATTGCCAGAGAAGGCAACTCAAATAATTTAAATCGCTATAATCTCAGAGAAAAAAAATCAAATCGGTTGGACTTAAGAAATACTGTGACTAGTCTTTTACGAAATAATTTACTTAGAGAAGGCAACTCAAACAACGATAATGCTTTAAACTCAGAAAATTATAACCTGTTACCAAACAATAACAACTTCTCACAAAATATTTTATTAAACATTGTTAGAACAAGAAACAAAAACGATTTGTATCGTTTGAACTCGGCAAATAATTTGTTACCAAATAACTTACTTAGAGAAGGGAACTCAAACAATATGAATCGTTTGAATTCAGAAAATAATCTGTTACCAAATAACTTACTTAGAGAAGGAAATTCAAACAATTTGTATCGTTTGAACTCTGCAAATAACCTGTTACCAAATAATTTACTTAGAGAAGGCATTTCAAACAATAAGAATCTTATAAACTCAGAAAACAGCAACCTCTTACCAAACAATAACAATCACTCATCAAACAATTTACTAAACATTGGTAGAGAAACAAACAAAAACAATTTGTATCGTTTGAACTCGGCAAATAACCTGTTACTAAATAACTTGCTTAAAGAAGGGCACTCAAACAATATGAATCGTTTGAACTCAGAAAATAATCTGTTACCAAATAACTTACTTAGAGAAGGAAATTCAAACAATTTGTATCGTTTGAACTCGGCAAATAACCTGTTACTAAATAATTTACTGAGAGAAGGGAACTCAAACAATATGAATCGTTTGAACTCAGAAAATTACCTGTTACCAAATAATTTACTTAGAGAAGGAATTTCAAACAATTTGAATCGTTTGGACTCGGCAAATAACCTGTTACCAAATAATTTGCTTAGAGAAGGAAACTCAAACAATATGAATCGTTTGAAATCAGAAAAAAATCTGTTACCAAATAGTTTACTTAGAGAAGGAAACTCAAATAATTTTAATCGTCTGAACTCAGAAAATAACCTGTTACCAAATGATTTACTTACAGAAGGGAACTCAAACAATATGAATCGTTTAAACTCAGAAAACTCTTATCTATCGCCTAGTGACTTGGTGAAAGTTGGTACAGCAGGAACCCCAAACAATGATAATCCAGAATTTACTAATGTCGAATCATCCGGGTCTATATCGCTTTATAGCGACGACGACCTAGATACTGTTGTAGAAAAATATCTAGGAAATCCAGGTCTTAAAAAAGAAAGCACACCACAGCCTTCTGTGGTTTCTTTACCTCAGTTTGAGAGCAGGTTCGGCTATCCTGGATGGGGTGGTGGGGGTTACGGCGGTGGTAGGTTTGGTGGTGGTGCTGGTATCGGTGGTGTTATTAGTGCAGGCATTGGTATTAGCGCTGGTATTGGGGGTTCGATAGGGGCTGGGGCTGGGGGCTATGGTGGGGGCAATGGTGGCTATGGTGGGGGCAATGGTGGCTATGGTGGGGGCTATGGCTATCCTGGAGGGTATGGTTATCCAGGTTTTGGTTAGTAAATTAATCATTTGTATTTATTTTCTGGATATACCTATATGATACCTGGATATACTATACTTAATCTTTTTCGTTATCACAAGATCAATGTACTGTCCATATTATAAAAATAATGAAGTTTAGATTTAATAAAAATGTTGTAAATGGTAATTGAAAATTAAATGCAATTATATTATTATAATCATAATTAGCAGTGGAGGCGGTCACGTCTGGTTTCTATTTTCTGAGGATAGAAGCTGGTTAAATATTATAAAAAGTTGTGTGCAAATAAAAAACCTTATGATAATTGAGTGTCTTTAATTTAGTACCTAAAATAGTTGCCAATAAAACCACCATCAGGTGAGTTAGTATTCAAGCACAACCCTATAGACGATAAAAAAAAAGCAAAAGAGTTTATTTTACAATGTTTGAGACCAGACTGAGGTCGTGATAACCGTGTATAATCATTATATTATTTAGTATAATCATGATGCCGGGTTTGTGCTTTGGGCGAAGTATTCATCTCCAGTGAATTCGTAAGGCGTCGGAGATGCTGTAATTGACTGTTATGCTCCATACTGCTCAAAAGAGGATTAGCATTCAATTCTAGCAGCAGGTTCCTTAAGTCACGTCTGGTAAGCAAAACGCTCTGCACATTATTTAAATGACGCCTGTCATGCGAAAGGCCATGCATGTTACTTAGATTTTGCCTGTTTTGCGGTAAGGCTTCCAGATTATTTTGGAGTCGCCTGGTATTTGGTAGACCCTGAAGATTACTTAGATGTCGCCTGCTTTGTGGAAGAGTCTGCTGATTATGTGAGTTACTTAGGTATCGCCTATTCGATGGGGCTTCCAGACTGCTGAAGCTGTTTTGGTGTGGACTGTGTGGCATCGCTTGACAAACGACTACGATAGCCAGAAGATACAACTGAAAAAAAGATTATACAAATTTAATTTAACGATTGGACACCAAATTATACAAAGTGTCCAGACTTGTAGTTTACACTTACAGGCCGTAAATTACAGTTAATTTTAAAATTATAGCTTCAAAGATAGAGCAATTTTACTACCGGACTTTCTTATTAGAAGATATCCACATAGTCTAACAACACACACTACATTTAATTTTGGTTTTACGGCCATAGCATAGACAATCTAAAAAAAAATATTCATGTAATACTCAAAAGATAAAATATTTTTGTATTGAGCCATAAAGGTCAAATTTTAAAAGGAATTTCATAATTTTTTATTGCTTTTCTGCAAAAAAAAATTGGGATTAACACATGTCTTATGACTTCTTTGTTAGCCTTTGAGTAGGTCTAAACACTGACAAAAGAATCACAGCTCTAAGCCAGTTTTAATTTTATTATTACCCAAAAAGATCATTTTTTGCAGTTTTTTAGAAAATGTAATAAAAATGTGTGGGGCGAGAAAAGTCTCGACACATTGTATAGGCAATGTAGTCCAAGCAAATTGCACTATCGCTAAATGTCACACTACCAATTTCTGAATTAATAATTCGAAGTTGAGTATTTATCAATCTCATTTGTAGTATGAAAACCTGTAAAAAACCTGTAACGTTTGACAAGTTCTAAACATCGAATAAACAAAAAAAAAAACAATTTTAAAACCCGTAATTAGGTTACTCTTTATCATACTGCATAGAGTAAGCTAGATAGGACGATGCGACAAACGTAAGCGATTGAAAGAGGTAGTTATACAATGTTACCTACTACTTGAACAATGACACAAAAATAATAACTACGCAGGGTCTTGCGGCCAACTTCAGAGACACAAAGATCCGCAGTGACTACCATACTTAGATTTAATATAGTAAAAACTTCGAAAGTTGGTTGAATTTTTTTGTAAAAACGTTTTATTTTTCAGTTTTTAGTTGTAGTACATATCTATAATGCTCACAATTATGCCAGAATAGATTACTTCACATCACATCACATCACATCATCAGCCTATTAATGTTCCCACAGCTGGGGACACAGGCCTCCTCTCTGTGAGAGGGAATGGGCCGTAATCCACCACGCGGGCCCAGTGCGGGTTGTTGGATGTCACATGTCTTCGAATTTTTGGTTCCAGGTCATGCCGGTTTCCTCACGATGTTTTCCTTCACCGTTTTGAGAGCAGTGGTGATGAAATAATTCACACTAAGTAAAGCGCCTGCCTGGGCTCGAACCTGCAACTTGCAAGTCGCGGCCGATACCGCTGGGCCACCACTGCTTCAGAACTACCTACTTCTGCTACCAGAATAGATTACTTGAATAACATAAAACTTGGATACATCCGGTGAAATTAGAGTGTACCAGAATGAACTGTACAGTGTGCACATCTGCTGCGGCGTGATGTTATTTAATGTAATGGTGTAGAAAATAAACAGACATGCAATTGCAGCGATCCCGAGAGATTTGCCGTCATTTATTGAAGAGTTATGTTGTCTCCGATGTTCTTCATCAGATCTTGATCATATTTAAATGGGTCCACATGAAAAGCAACAGCTTTCAAATAAATAAGAATCCACAAAATCGGTTCACCTAGTAAAAAGTTCTGAAATGACACACATAAAAAATATACCTACAGTCGAATTGAGAACCTCCTCCTTTTTAGGGTTCCGTACCCAAAGGGTAAAAACGGGACCCTATTACTGAGACTTCACGGTTCGTCTGTCTGTCTGTCACCATGCTGTATCTCATGAACCGTGATAGTTAGACAGTTGAAATTTTCACAGATGATGTATTTCTGTTGCCGCTATAACAACAAATATTAAAAACAGAATAAAATAAATATTTAAGTGGGGCTCCCATACAACAAACGTAATATTTTTGCCGTTTTTTGCGATAATGGTACGGAACCCTTCGTGTGCGAGTCCGACTCGCACTTGGCCGGTTTTTAAATAACAATTACTCACCGGGACAAAGGCTTTCATTTTGTCGGTTGGATTGGCTGCTCTATATTAACTGATATATTACAGGCCGTTTTATAGGTTTGATTCTAGTGTAGAACTAACTGCGAATTCGTCAAGGTACGCCAAATAACATGTCACTGAGATCAACACCATATCAATTACAATGAAATTTTTGTTTTTGAAAATGAGAAATGTTTTTTTTTTCTATAATGAGCTATAAATCGAGCCTGATGCTTTGCATTATTGATATAATCCAATTTTGATAAAGGAGAAAATACTCATTGCGTAGTACAATCTAGCACTGTAGGTTTCAATAACAACACTATATTATGGTACATGAAGATTGCGAACATAAAAAACCAGCCAAGTGCGAGTCGGACTCGCACACGAAGGGTTCCGTACCATTATCGCAAAACACTGCATAAAAATCACGTTTGTTGTATGGGAGCCCCCCTTAATTTATTTTATTTTAATTTATTAATTATTATTTTTTGAAGTAAATATACAACTAAACATTCTGTGAATATTTCTAGCGTCTACCTGTTGCCGTTATTAATATCGAGCAAAAAACGGCAAAAATATCAAGTTTGTTGTATGGCAGCCCCCCTTTAATATTTATTTTATACTATTTTTAGTATTTGTTGTTATAGCGGCAACAGAAATACATCATCTGTGAAAATTTCAACTGTCTAGCTATCACGGTTCATGAGATACAGCCTGGAGACAGACGGACAGACAGACAGACGGATCGCGAAGTCTTAGTAATAGGGTCCCGTTTTTACCCTTTGGGTACGGAACCCTAAAAATGAAAAGGGAAAACCATTTCAGTATATTTTTAGGGTTCCGTATCCAAAGGGTAAAAACGGGACCCTATTACTAAGACTTCACGATCCGTCTGTCTGTCTGTCTGTTTGTCTGTCTGTCCGTCTGTCTCCAGGCTGTATCTCATGAACCGTGATAGCTATACTCCATTTATTATAACATTAGACAAAAGAGGCTCGCAGAAGCAGGAGTACGAAACCTTTTATTTTCAAGTCAAGTTCAAACAATTTTAATAAATAATGTATGTGATTTTTTGTAAGTAACAATGTATGGCATACAATAAAGCGTATTCTATCTATCTACTCTTCACGATGCTTGGATAGGTACATGCAATGAAAAAAAAATTAGTAACAATCAGTTTATTAAAAACAACTTTATCACAATATGTCCATATTATGTTTTCAATATCAGTCACTGCTACCATCAGTCATCACAAATTATAATGATCAATTAATTAATTAATTTTGACAAGGGTGGTAACAAAACTCATAATTTTAACTATAATAATAAAGTGGCCCTTAGATATTTTTCCTCAAAAGGAATATTTTTGTTTTTTAGCCACTCCTGAATATCTGCCTTTCGTGTGGCTGTAGTTGGCAGCTTCTCCAATTTCCTCGAATGATATGGCGCATTATCCATAACAATAACTGCAGCACTCTCGACTTTTGATAATATTAATTTGAACCACTTTTCAAAATTGTGTGCATCCATTTCAGAATGGTAGTCTCCATCACCCTTTTTGGCTTCAAATATTAATTCACCATCCATCAAAAACCCATCCGTTGATCCTGTGAAATGAAATAAAAGCAAATCAATAATTGTGTACCGGTGGCATAGATTACTTGATCGCTGGAAATAGATTTGAACCTTTAAGTAGCAACCGAAATTAACTGCATCATTACTGTCATTGAACAGGTTAATCTACAACCTAACCATCTTTCTCCGAGGGGAGGCATTTAAGACTTAACCAGTTTTCAGTGACGGAGAACGGAGTGATCATTTTATTAATGATTTGGTAATGTCATTTGTTAATAAAATGATCACTTGTTGATCAATTCTTGATTTAAATGTATTTCTTTTAAATTATCAAAATAAATACATTTAAATCAAGTTTTACCAATATGGCCAATGATAAGCCGTCTTCCAATTTGTTCTTGATTAATTTGTATAAAATGCTTCTTTTAAAATCAAGTAGAGACTCATCGCTATTAACGGCTTCCAGAATCTTGTCCAACGTTGGTAACTCATTATCATAGAAAAAAGAATAATTTTTTCTTCGTATTCCACTTAACGTTATATCATCATAATTGTCAGTGTTTGAGTATTTCCGTTGGCGAGGAGGGGGTGATTGCAAGCGACCTTCTGTTTTGTACTCTTTTAGTACATTATAGACTGTTGCACGAGATATAACTATAAAATAAGATTAATAATGTATGTTATTACCCCAAAAAGCATGTTACTTTCAAATACATTTATTTATAATAATAATTTTATGACCCTTACCTGCAATTTCTGCAGTTTTGTTAATTAATTGCGTCCTATAAGCAGGAGTACCTTCGGGCCTGGACCCCTTAACATCTTTATAAATATTTATGACTGTTTTTTTTTTCTGCAGCACGACGCGGTGTTCTCTTTTTCTTGGGAGACAATATTTTAACGTCGTGATCAACGTTGGGGCCACGTATTTTTCACTGTTGAAACTGATCAGCGTTACCAGAAGTTACAGAGCGTACATGTTGCGCTTGCAAGCCACTCGGGCCTGCACCGGGATCGTCCCTGTCCATAGTTCAACAAAACGTACTGGTTTGTACGAACAACACAAAACGAACACTAATAACGATAACAAAACAATAACAACAGAAAAACAGTAGCAAATAACAACTAAACCACGAAAATTCACAAGTGAATGACAGTATGACAATTGACAACTGCAGATTATTTACGCAATTTGACGGATAGATGACATCATAAACCGACAAAATAAAAAAACACGTGCAGCCACAACTTATGAACTCTACTCGTTTCCGGTACTGTCCGCCCCTGCTTCTTTTAGATTTTTAACATTGACACGACATTATTTTATGTAAAAACTAAATAATATTAAATGAAGGCCTTGTAATTTCAGAAGGTAGATAGGTTAAATAGATGCAATTAAGTGTGACAGCTGTTATTTAAATTGATTATATTTAACTCCACATCAATCTTGACTGTAATAGTGTTTGTTGTATTTTTATTACAAAGTGTGCACCTAAAAGAGCCTTTTTTAACTTCTGTCTAATGCTATAGTAAATGGAGTATAGACAGTTGAAATTTTCACAGATGATGTATTTCTGTTGCCGCTATAACAACAAATACTAAAAACAGTATAAAGTAAATATTAAAGGGGGGCTCCCATACAACAAACGTGATATTTTTGCCGTTTTTTGCTCGATATTAATAACGGCAACAGGTAGACGCTTGAAATATTCACAGAATGTTCAGTTGTATATTTACTTCAAAAAATAATAATTAATAAATTAAAATAAAATAAATTAAGGGGGGCTCCCATACAACAAACGTGATTTTTATGCAGTGTTTTGCGATAATGGTACGGAACCCTTCGTGTGCGAGTCCGACTCGCACTTGGCCGGTTTTTTTTTTTTCTTAAACATGTTTTTGTCCTGTTAGTAAGCAAGTAATAATATGATTTATAAGTGGGAAGGTTGCCGTTCACTTATTCGTTCCGTTCACATGTTTTAGGTACAGGTACAACCAAGTTCTCAGCTATACATATTTTTTCTAAATATTGTAAGACTATGGGACCGAGACGTGGTCGCTCACAATGGGCCTTATCAGAAAGCTTAAAGTCACCCAAAGGGCAATGGAGAGGGCTATGCTCGGCATTTCCTTGCGTGATCACGTCAGAAATGATGATATCCGCAGGAGAACCAAAGTTACCGACATAGCCCGAAGAATTACCAAACTTAAGTGGCAGTGGGCAGGGCACATTGCTCGCAGAACGGATGGCCGATGGGGCTGAAAAGTTCTGGAATGGCGACCGCGAACCGGAAGACGATACATTGGAAAGCCTCCCACTAGGTTGACCGATGACCTGGTTAAGGTTGCGGGCAGGCGCTGGATGCGAGACGCACGGGATCGGTCAATGTGGCGACTCCTGGGGGAGGCCTATGTCCAGCAGTGGACGTCTTTCGGCTGAAATGATGATGATGATGATGATTGTTAGACTCGAAATTGATCATCATATCACATGATGGTGAGATGATGTGGTCGACAATGGAGCATACTTGCCTAGAAATAACCTATTCAGACATAAAACCCTCAGATTGTAGCTATCAGAGGCCTTAGGCAGGTGATATTCTTTCATTGAAAGTATAACCTTAGCGAATGGTAAAATGTCCAAAATGTATGGGATTGACAGGTGTCATCGCCATTTTTGCATTTCGATCATCACCATCGCTAACATCAACGATAATTGTCTAGAACCAAAGGCAACACATACTCTGGCAGGGAATTCTAGTTTTTATGTACGCACAAATAAAGTATTCTTAAACGTTTTGTACGTAAAGATGGGGTGCTTCGAGTAATTATTAAAATATATGTCGCCGCGTAGGAGTAAATTTGCTTATTCATTATCCTAATTAATCATTTTAATTGTCAATTAACACAAAATCGTTCATCTTGACATCTCTGAGTTACCTTTAGAACTATTTCAATATCTATTTAAGTTGGTTTTGGGTTCAGCGCCATCTATTAGCTTATTGTGGAATCAGTTATTGATCTGTTTGACAAAAGATCCTTTGATAAGCTAATTTCAATGTTTAATTAATACGAGATGTTTAAATAAAACGGGAACACTTATTGTAGTACCTTTAGATTTTTTCTCATTTTAACTATTTCACATTTGACGAAGTAAATGTGATTGATTATTACCTAATGTTATTCTTATTACGCAAAGTTGTCAACAATGGCGGATGTTATAATTTCTATGACCAATAACTAGATTTAATAATTTAATACGAGAACTAAACAAATTTGAGTAAATGATTAAATACTAAAAAGTCATAAGACTATTTTACACAGCTATGTAATAATGAGAAAACTTCTAATTAAGTGAGATATTATCCAGATCACCGGAAACTTTTATAGTTTTATGATGAGATGACTAAATAATAATAATCTACGAACAACTTTGTATTTGTGAGTATTGGGGTTGTTTAATGCTAAAATAATTAACTGAGCAGCATTTTAGTATTGTTTGCTAGCTTTATTCAACTATCCAAGTAATTAGTGTCTAATCAAAAACAATATGGCGGTACCGCCCACTGAGAACGCGCATCGCGCGAACTGTGTGTGTAAAATAATAACTGTTTAATAAATCTGATTGATGTTGACATGTTTATTAGGTTTCCGAACATAGATGTTCGGATAACGCTAGTTGTCATAAAGTGATTGTGTAAACTATAAAAAGAATTAAAAGAGTATCCTAGAGTTTCTTGGTGGGTCTACTCTAGAGATCGACAATTTGCGACCCATCCAGCCACAAAATGTGGTTTTAGCTTCAAGTCAGATTGAAAACTCAAAGTGCCTGTAACTAAGTCAAATAAATACTTTCGTGTTTCAATCCAGTGATGTGTGTTATTGAAGTTCACCCGTTTCTATGAAGAATGAAGGTACCTCGACGTGACATATATATTTTTAATATAGCCTGAAACCTAAATAATATCTATATAGAATTGGCAAATTTTATGTTATAAGACAAGTCTTCTTTGAGTGTAGTCCAGGTATTAGAGGAGATTAGAGGTATTACATACGATTTTTTTCTAATTCCAAAAGAGAAATAAACAAGGAGCGTGCACGCAAGGATCCAGGAACTATACCATTCCCCGTGGCTAACGCGCGCTCGTATCGGCTCATTTCGCAATTCGCACCCGCGGTGGTACTCAAATAGATAATATTTTTCTAACTTCAGTTGCTGAGTTGGATTTTATAACTCCTTCTTCAGTTACCAGTTAGTCCTTATTTAGTTTAAGTCAAGAGTAAATAGATTACATCTAGGCAAGCGTGCTTCACCGTAGACCACATCATCGCTTACCATCAGGCGAGATAGTGGTCAAACGCGAGAATATAGATAAAAAATTCCTATGTGGGCCCGTTTTTAGACTTTGCGAACCGCTGACACCGTTCTAATGTTCATGTAACAACTACAAAACCCTCTTTTTCGTCCGCAATATTACGCAACTTAGGAACCCTATTACTCCGCGTGGCCTAACACGCACTTGGCCGGTTTTTTTATATTTGTTTATTTCAAGATGAATACAGGTTTTTGTCCAAAACTCTCTACTTTTGCTTTGTTGATTCCCCAGCCAGTATATTCAGACAAACAAAAAATACAATGTAACAAACCTACGGCTAAATATATAATTATGTAAGTTTTCGACTGTTTTTGAACGTTAATTTTACGTTCCTTAAATTTATTTGTATTCTGCGGTTGCATGCGTTTGCGGCTTCAAATAAAAATATAGAAAATTGCAACCTCACCTCGTAAAAGTTTGATAAAAAGCTTGAAAAAGTGGAAATCCGTAATTTTATTTAAAGGTATTTTGTATAAATATATCAGCCTCGTTAGTTTCGTGTACAAAATAATATCACCGCAATTTTTTGGTTAATTTTTAATATCTATATTCTCAGTTTCGCATAATATTAATTCTACCACTATAATAGTTCTGTGAAATAGGTTTAGTAACTCGTTGTTAAACTAAGTTCTGTTTGGCAACAGTTAAGTAGCGCTAACTACTGTCGACTGTCTGCGAGTAGTTTAGCTAATCATACTGAATATTGCTGAAATAGCAAGTAATAAGTACGAATACAATAATACACTCGCGAGCAATGAAAAACTTCCAGTGACATAGCACCAAATTACTCCTAAACGGGAAAGGCTAGCTTAATGACGCCGTCTGCAATATTGAAGTACATTTAACAGCGCATCAGAATATTACCAACTAAAAACGTAAATATTGTGTTCAAATTTTAAATTAAATGTGAAAAAATTAAATTGAGGTGTTTGTCGGCGTGGGTGGAACTTTTTCATTGTTCGGCAGTTTATTAATTACGTACAGTATACGCATTTTCTTAATGTCCCTCGGCAAACTTCATGTTTCATCAGTCGTCGGCTTTCTATCAGTTGCCTTTTGCACTTGGTAAAGATCGGGTGCTCTCAATCAACTTGGAAGTATAATAAAATAATAATAAAATAAAAAAGCCATTTTTTCTACTACATTAAATTATTCATGCATTGCACTTTTAAAAATAAAATTATATTGTAAAAATTAAATTCAAAAACAATAAAATAAATAAATGTAAAAAGGTTATTTGAATAGTACAGTTTCAATTCAACTTAATTATCTAATACAAATTCAACACAATATATTGCCTGTAATTATGTATCTAATAACTATTATAAATAGTTCAGTAAATTACAAACCAATAACAATTCAATTCCAATAAAATTCTAATTTAATTTAATTTCAGTTGCATTTTCAATCTCAATTATCCATTAACAATTCAATATAATTATAATTCCTATTTATTATTTTTAAAATTATAACTATGTATGTACCTTTAAAATCATAATACTATGCATTGTAACTATTTATTATTAACTGTTTGACATAATTGAAAAAGTAAAATACAGAGTTGTGGTACAAACATTTTTGCTAGTTTTATAATTAACTGTATAAAAAATAATATACATGTTAAAATTGTATAAAAATAATAAAAATGTGAAAATTGTATAAAAATAATAAAAATGTTAAAATTGTATAAAAAAAAAAAAACTAAATTAAAGTAAACTTATGAAGATTATGTAGTAGTCGCCTCATGGGGGTAGGCCTCCCCCATTTCTTTCCAGTAATACCTGTTCCTGGCCTTGGTCATCCAGTCCGGCCCTAACATTTGTATGAATAGATCTGCCCATCTTTTCCTTTGACGTTCTTGTGACCTTGTATCATCTCTTGGGATTCATTCTATAATTTTCTTGGTCCATCTGTCATTTGGCATCCGACATATATGACCCGCCCAGTTCCACTTTAAAACCCTCACTCTTTCCAAAATATCGGTAACCTTAGTTAATTTTCTAATCTCCTGGTTACTTATTCTATCTGATAATCTAATTCCTAGAATACTCCTTTTCATTTTTCGTTGACATATTGCTAGCATGTCTTCCTCGCTTTTCCTTAATGCCCAACTTTGACAACCATAGGTTGATATATCAATACAACCCTGCTGGACCTATAGTTGTCAAAACTTGGAAGTATATAGAGTTGTTAATACACTTTTGAAATAGTGTAATTTAATAAAAAAATGGGGGGGGGAAAGCGAAAGCTGCTAAAGCTACTATTTTTACAGCTCTATATATTTCACACGGAAATCAAAACAAAACAACAATAAAGCACTTAGTTCTGAACTCAAATTATTATATACGATAAATCTAATAATTGATTGACATGGAAATGCGATGATTGAAGACAACTGACGCTCTGGACAATAAAGTACTTAGTTCTGAATTTAAATTATTATATACGATAAATGTAATAATTAATTGACATGGAAATGCGATGATTGAAGACAACTGACGCTCTAGACAAAGCGTCATTCTATCCGCGTTGGTGACAGTGGTAACGTTACGTTTAGCTCAGAGGAGCTAAACGTTCTCCGGCTTCGTACGACGTGCCGCCCGCGCAAATCGACTGACTGAGGGATCAGCTACGGCCGTTGCCGCCCGCCTCTTCCAAGTTGGCGAAGGGGCAACCGCAGACCAGGGCGGCGTGGTACGGTACGATGGGACTGCTGATGGAGCGCTACCGCGAGATGTGGGCCCTCGTGTTCAGCGTGCGCACCCTGCGCGTACTGCTGGAGGGCGCGCGCGGCCACAGCGCGCATACTGTCGCGCTGCTGAGGACCTGTCTGCCGCAGTTCATACACCACGTGCCAGACTGGCACATCTTGTTATTAAAACAGTAAAAAGTTCACTTGAGAGTATAATCGTTATTTATTTATAGTCTTCAGGGATGAACACTCGTTCACAAATTGAATTCATTACAATTTTATTAGTACTTTGTGGATAAGAATATACTTTGTAATTCAAGGCTAAGATTGTTTCAAAGGACATGGCCAGATTCTGCCCTCCAAATCAATCAGAATACATAAATGTACAGTAATTATTAATATGTGAAAATTACTGGTAAAATAAATAAATATTAACCGCAACGATTACATTTGTCTAGAACAGGCGACAAAAATTTCCAAAAAAATATGTGTGTTAATTGTTTATGTGCGATTACTATGCAATGCATTTGCGTCTGGATACACGCATAAGACAAACACTGTTTCTGAAGAACGCCTTAAGTTCAGATTAAAATGTAAAACAATGACAACTGCAAGAACGTATTGCTAAGGTAAATAAATACCTCTAAAATAAAAGTTAAGGTTTTAAGATTACCGCACACACCATTTTTGAGCTGCCAAGCATCATGTCATAATGCTGAATGCATCGACAATATAATACAAAGTGTGTATCCAAACGTCTCAGTCATTTTGACGTTTCTACGCGTGCGCACTGCATTGGTGCAATGTAGTCTGTGGTGCAGTCTTGCTTTGAGCTTTTCACGATGATATCTTTTGTATAGTGTCTCTCACTTCTTCTCTGATCATAAAACTTGAACTATTGTAAAGCCATACCTCTAAGCTTTAACACGACGTACTGTTTGTCAATGTACATGAATGTCAGGGCACAGCTCCATACAAATTCTGGCTATGTCTTTTCGCAACCAAAACCAAACTAAATACTGACACCCGTTTTTCCTCGTTCTCTGAAATTCAAATTCAAATCCCAATTATTAGAAATCATGACCAGAACGAATAAAAAACGGTTTACAGAGGGGGCAGTCTGCCGCTGCCATTATTTTGAAGATTATAATGTTCAACGAGCTTTGTTAAAGAAAAGTGTCCATGGTATGTTATGTCTATGGCTTAAGAATAAATTGTACAGACATAATTATGTCAGATCAGATGAATATGTCAGAGTATAAAATTTTCTAAGATTTTACAAATTAGCGGTAAAAGTAAGTTGTGGATGTTAAAACAATCAGAGATAACTAAAAGTATGCTTTTCAGGTGTTAACAGTATCAAAAAATACATAAAAGTGAGTCACATGAGTTGATACAATTTCAAAAGATAAAAAGGTGTGGTTTCTGTAGTATTATAAAACGTAAATAGATTAAAAGATGTGGATCTGTACTGCAGAATACCACACAGTCAAAACACCAAAATGTAAGGGATTGATCGAGTGACATTTCGATAGGGATTGGCAATACTCTACATTTTCCATATTTTTCGTATCGCTATCGCGACACTTTCTTTGATAGAATATCACTTTTTTAGGGACTCTGTTATAATTTCAACATCGATTCCGTTTTCCCCGGAAATGTTGGCAGAGGTGTATTTCACTCACATTTCATCAGTACAATAAGTCTATTACCCATTCTGATGGATCTCTCTCACCCACATATAAATAGGCAGCCAGGTATATTATCATAAACTGGACATAGATCCTGAAGTACTGAAAAGTTCCTAATGGACAAATCAATTGGGTTTGTAGGAAGTACGAAAATATTTATTTTCGCTTTCTCTTGTTTATTTTATTTTTACCATTATAGGAATGAAAATGCATATATTGCTCACAATGTACGATCAAGTAGGTATTAGTTGCTTGCCAAACAATAATTTTGAAACACTACGAAATCAAATGCCCTAATTTTAACCTACCCAGCACTTATTGCAGCTACAACTAAATTGCTTTAAGACTAGATAACAAAATTGTAAGTGAAATGATGGTGTATTCCTTCTTGGGAGGCACGACATATAATGTTGTGGATTTTTCTTATCATAACTTGCAACGTATGCGTGTTGTTTTAACTTTCTGAAGATATGAGCTAGTAAAATATAATAAAAAAGTTTTGTGTAATAGTGATAATATGACAACGAAATGCAAATAAAAAACCTTATGATACTTGAATATCTTTAATTTAGTACCTAAAACAGTTGCCACACTTATTTGCCAAAAAATAACTAGACATTAATTCTGAATAGCCAGTGGTCGTAGACAAATAGTCTTTCACTGAATATATTATTCAGCCAGGGTTAGAGTACTCGTATAATCATTAGACCGGGTATACTAGGGGCGCAGGATTGACCTCCGCTGAATTCATGAGGCGTCGGAGTTGCTGTAATTGACTGTTAAGCTCCACACTGCTCAAAACAGGATCAGCATTCAATTCTAGCAGCAAGTTACTTAAGTCACGTCTGCTAAGCGACCCGCTCTGCAGATTACTAAGATGACGTCTGTTATGCGAAAAGCCCTGCTGATTATTTAGATTTTGCCTGTTATTATTTTGAAGATTATTTGACAGATTATTTTGGAGTTGCCTACTATTTGTTTGACCCTGAAGATTACTTAGATGTCGCCTACTTTGTGGAAGAACCTGCTGAGTGTTTAAGTAGTTTAGGTGTCGCCTGTAAGATGGGGCTTCCAAACTGTCTAAGTTGTTTAGGTATCGCCTATTCGATGGGGCTTCCAGACTGCTCAAGCCGTTTTGGTGCAGACTGTGTGGGGTCGCTTGACAAACGACAAGGATAGCCAGAAGACACAACTGAAAAATAGGTTATAAAATTAAATAAAAGTTTTGAACTGCAAGCTACTTTTTATTATCACTGAATATTCACGGATAGGCCGTGGATGCCAAGCTTTGTGAAAAAATGTATTATCACACCAATAAATCTTCGGTGAAAATTAATCTAAGAACTATAAAATTTATAAAAAAATAACATTACTCACCGGAACCAAGGCTTTCATTTTGCCGGTTGGTTTGGCTGCTGTATATAAGGCCATTTTATGGATTATTATATACAGTAGAACTAACTCTGAATTCGTCATGGTACGCCAAACAATCACATGTCACTAAGACCAACACCATATCAATGACAATGAAATTTTTGTTTTTATAATGAGAAACGTGGAACCAGTAAATATTTTTTTCTATAATGAGCTACTACATTTTTAATCGAGCGTTTGATCCATGCTTTGCTTTATTGACAAGAGCCAGTTCTGGTAAATAAAAATTACTCATTGCCTAAATGCATAGTACAACCTAAAACTGTAGGTTTCAATAATAACAAATACAAATATCTTTATTTGATGAACGTAGGTAGGTTAGGTAGGTAGGTTGTAATTATTAAAGAACGCTATGTCTAGCCGTCATCGACGTACAAATATTAATTTGGTACAAACATGCTGATTATAATAAATTATCAAACAATTATCACACATTATCAAATAATTCTAAATTAAATAGTCGACAAAATAAAAAAATTATAATAATTAATTCTAGTATCAATTATTGTCAATTAAAATGTCAAAAACAAAAAAAAATATTATTGTTTCAGTTAGGTATTCGTTCACCGTATTATATGTTTTTTTATATAATGTTTTCATATTATTATTATATTATAACACTATTACGGTACATGAACATTTGTGCGTACATAAAAAAATTAATAGAGATTGTTAACTAAAACGGGTTTTTTATTAAACGTGTTTTTGTGCTGTTAGTTAGCTAACATAGTACCGAGGTACGGTACTATCTGTTAGCTAACTAACAGATTGATTAACAAGATTGCCGATCACTTGTATCGATGTTTCGGAAATAACCAAGTTCGCAAGATATAGATTATATATATTTTATTATTGTTAGCCCCGCGTTTGATCATTATCTCACCTAATGGTAAGCGATAATGTCGTCGACTATGGAGCTTGCATGCCTAGAAGTAACCTACCTATTCAGACTTAAAACAGGAATCAAGAAATAAACTCTGGGAATCAGTAAATTTCACTCCTTAGTTAGCTGTACGGACAATGAAAGTATTCCTAAAACGCTTAGTGCGTATGGATGGGGTGCGTCGAGTTATGATTAACTTTGTTTTTTTCCACAACCTGAAACTAAATAATATCTCTGTAAAATTGGCATATTTTATTTTATAAGAGAAGTCTTCTTTGAGTGTTTGTCTCAAAATGAACACGGGTTTTTGTCTAAAACTCCCTCCTTTTGCTTTGTTGATCCCTCAGCCGGTAAGTTCACTCAAACGAAAAATACAATTTAAAAAACTTCGGGTAAAAATTTATGTAACTTTTCGAGTGTTTTTTGACGTTCATTTTGCGTTGATTAAAGTCATTCACATTCTGTGGTTGAATGCGTTTGCGGCTTCGAATCAAAATATGTAAAATTGCAACCTCATTTGTGCCGTATAGTAAAAGTTTAATTAAAACCTGGATAAGGTGGAAATCCGTGATTATATTTAAAGGTATTTGTTTATATAAATCAAGTATTTACCTTCATGTTTTGTATAAACATTAAAGCGATAGGTACACATCCTAAAGAAATTTAGTAGATAAGAAGATTTAAAAAACATAAAATGGATTACCTAATCTTTATATGTTATAGTACCGAGGTATTAGTAGTAGGTAGTATTATTTTTTATGTGTGTTACCTCAGAACTTTCTAAAGGGTCTTTCAACTAGGACGGGTCGATGTTAAAATTGAATAAAACAAGATGTGTGTGAGATATTAACGAAATTTATTTTTTATTTAAAAAGCCCATTTATGCCAATTATGGATGGAATATGACATCGTTCAAATGTCCGTCGCGGCTTCGTATGGTGGCACGAATCCGAGAGGTCCAATTTTTAATGAGTGCTGCATAGATCCGGCTGAATCCGAGCGATGGCCTGCGTTATGTTGGCTTTCAGGGCAACGGTCGAATGTGGTTTATTGGCATAGACCTGCGACTTCAGAAAACCCCACAAGAAAAAGAGAACTCAAGAGATAACTCTACCCTCAAACCGTTCATGCAGAATGTCGATTGTGTCGTTCGCTGTGTGGCAAGTAGCGCCATCTTGCTGGAACCACATGTCGTTCACGTCCATATTGTTCAATACAAGCCAAAAGAAATTGTTTATCATTGATCTGTAGCGCTCGCTCGATCTATGCAGCAGAGTCATTAAAAATTGGACCTCTCGGATTCGTGCCACCATACGAAGCCGCGGCGGACATTTGAACGATGTCATATTCAATCCATAATTGGCATAAATGGGCCTTTTAAATAAAAAATAAATTTCGTTAATATCTCACACACATCTTGTTTTATTCAATTTTAACATCGACCCGTCCTTGTTGAAAGACCCTTTACTAGGTGAACCGATTTTGATGATTCTTTTTAAGCTATTGCATAGCTTTTATCGCGGGCTTTGAGCTTTTATCACGGGCTTTGAGCGCGGCGACCGAATCAAGACAAAACAAATTTAACGTAACGAAAAAATGCCGTAACGAAAATAATCATGACACCCCGAGCTGCTCCGAAATCGGACGATGGATTCCGAGTGTGTGAGCGGGTGAGGGGGGAGAGGCAGGAGGGGTTTGTTGCAACAACAACAACAACCAACAACAACTCAACAACAACAACCAACAACTCAACATCAACAACAATGACAACATCAACCAAAAACAACAACAACTCAACAACAACAACAACCAACAACAACTCAACAACAAAAACAACTTAACAACTACAACAATGACAACTCAACAATAACAACTCAACATCAACAACAATGACAACTCAACAACGACAACTACAACGACAACAACAACAACAACAAAAAACAACAACAACCAACAACAACAACTCAACAATAACAACTACAACGACAACTACAACAACAACCAAAAACAACAACAACTCAACAACAACAACAACCAACAACAACTCAACAACAATGTCAACTCAACAACAACTCAACATCAACAACAACTACAACAACTCAAAAACAACAACTCAACAACAATAACAACTCAACAACTACAACAACAACAAAAGAAAATCAACAACAACAACTCAACAATAACAACTCAACAACTACAACAACAACCACCCAACAACAACAACAACTCAACAACAACCAACAACAACAACTCAACAACAAATATAAAGAAAGAATATTACAATAGGAAACTTCGTTCCATCCGGGTGTCCCTTGACACCTCTCAAGTTTTTATTCAAATAATTAGTTTAACAAATTGGTAGGTAGGGTAGGTTAGTAGGTAGCCAGTTGACGGGAGCGTTGCTTCGGGGGTCATCTAGTTTACAATATTTAGGTACTGCAAGAAAACTACTTATTAAGTATGCAACTGAGAGCTTTTCTCGGCATATATCGAGTGAAGACTGAAGTCCTGTACGGAGCCCTTCGTGCGCGAGTCCGACTCGCACTTGGCCAGTTTTTTTTTAATCATGTCTATGTCAGGGATAGCGAACCTATGACACACGTGCTAGTTATGGCACAGGAGAGTAATTTAGGGTTGTCAGTGTACAATATATCTTAAATAATAATAAATATAGTTAATAACATAAAATACAATAATACATAATATACTAATATATAACACAAATATAACAGAGAAAGGAGAAGACAAGAACGATCACATTGACATTTGTAGACGCGCAGGCTTCACCGTCTACGGCCGCGAGCAAACTTTCGTAATTAATACACGAACGTTTTTCGTAACGATAAAATGCCGTAACGAAAATAATCCTGACACACCGAGCTGCTCCAAAATCGGACGATGGATTCCGAGTGTGTGAGGGAGGGGTAGGAGGGGTTTGTTGCGCGATTTTATAGAAGTTTCATTTTGATATTTTTAGACTGAAAAAAAAAAAAAAAATCGGGCGGGAAGGTAAAGAGTTAACGGCTGTGGTGTTCATTCTACATGTCTTAGTTTACTTACGTTTTATAATATATTTTTCAAATTTCATCCTTATAACTTTTGAAATTGTAGTAACTCAAGTTTCCCATTTTATGTATTCTTTAACACCTGAAAAGCTTAAGATTTGTTTTAACATCCAAAACTATTTTATTATTTTATACTGACATTTTTACCTGACATGACATTGTCATTATTTTATTTTCTTAAACCATAGACATAAGATACCATTCTCTATAGCTTTTTAAGCTCGTTGTACATTATATTTTTCATTATAAGGGCAGCGGCAGACTGCGCCTCTGTAAACCGTTTTTATTCGTTCACGATTTCTTAATTGATATTCAAATTTAAAATTCAGAAGACATGTCGGAACGAAGAAAAACGGGCGTCACTTTTTTTAGTCTTGAATCTGGACGGAACGCTGGTAGTCCGTTTTTCTGTTAATACTATGAAGTATACGATTGAATCTAAAACTTTTGAAAACTATAATAAATACGGCATGTGAATGTATTAAAATCTTAGAAGTGCAATAAATATAAATATATTGAGTGTGGAACCTTAATTTCATTGACCTTGTTGGACACCACTTCATGTTTAAAGGGCTCTTTTGATCGGCGTGCTAAGCCACACCCCGGCCACCGCAATCCTTGGTGCCTGTTCTTGCACCTGTGCTACTGTCTGTTAGCCTGACAATTGGTTCAGGCCTTGACCATCTAACTGTGTGCCAGCCCATTCGTCCTGCTGGCTACCCTACTGATTATCCACGAGTAAGCGATTCATCTGCGAGCTCATCTGCCTACCTCGGGCATTCCACGCCTTCGTGTCCGTCCAGCTGCCTAGCCTGACTGTCTGCTAAGAAATACCTGCCCTCGTCGTGCGAAGCCGGATCTTCCTAGCTGCCCACGTCGTGTCAAGCCGGACCTTAATTTATTATTTATATCCTTTTCTTAGTTCTAATTTATAGTTACCTTTAATTTTATTAACGTGGCTTACGTATAGTTCAACTGAGCTATAGGTAACGCTACACGGCCCCCCCGTTAACTCTTTACCTTCCCCCTCGCAATTTTTTTTCTAGAAAAGTGTCGGCTCGGGTCGTCCTGTGATGGAGGATTTTGTACGTTTGGCGTTTAATAATATTGGTATTCAAAGAAAAAGACCTTATGTCCCTAAGAATACGGGACACTTTTGCGTGGCAATTAAAAGTGGCCTTATGCCAGTGGTAATAAGGGTCATTCAGAATTTGGTGCCGCGTTTTCCAGTTCGGAGGTTCGGTTCCGGTTGAGAAAGAAGTTTTTACAACTGATGGATGAACATTATTTAATTGAGATTTAGCATAAATAAATAATTATAATTGCATAAGTTGATAAAAAATGCTATGCAATAGCTTTACCGCGGCAGTCCCCGAGTGCCACACGTCTTTTTAGGGTTCCGTACCCAAAGGGTAAAAACGGGATCCTATTACTGAGATTTCGCTGTCCATCTGTCTGTCTGTCTGTCACCAGGCTATATCTCATGAACCGTGATAGTTAGACAGTTGAAATTTTCACAGATGATGTATTTCTGTTGCCGCTATAACAACAAATACTAAAAACAGAATAAAATAAATATTTAACTGGGGCTCCCATACAACAAACGTGTTTTTTTTTTTGCAGTTTTTTTGCGATAATGGTACGGAACCCTTCGTGCGCGAGTCCGACTCGCACTTGGCCGGTTTTTTTTTATTTGAAAGCTGGTTCTTGTCATGTGGTCCCATTTCAGAACTCTTCAATATTTATTTTCAATAATTCGATCCGCGGGTAGGTTGTAAATAACAATAGACGTATTTTCAAATTTATTTTATATTGAAAAATATAAATATTTAATAAAAGTGCTGTTTTATACAAGTAATTTACAGTATAACGTCCACTGTACGGGTACTCACGTTTGCAGCACATTTACGTGACTCCTAGGAAAATTTGCACCACCTGCCAGCACATCATCTGCACTTTCACAGAAACCAATTTCTCTGGGCACTGGAAGATCACTATGTCTCAACTCGACGAGATTGTATCAGCACAAAAATGCCTCGAGGACTGCTTTATTCGGAAGATGGGAGAGTTGGAAGCGCAAATCCAATGCGCAGCGCCAGCCAAGGATACCGTAGCGAGGATTGCTGAGGAGTTTCGCACCTTCAGGGAGATAATCTTCAGCATGCTTAGCCTGCTCCGAAAACAAATTAGCGAGTGTGCTAGACAGGTTGACGGGATGGAGACCAGAAATCGGCGGATGGCGCTGATCTTCCAGGGCATAGCAGAGGTTGACGGTGAAGTTAGCGGTACAGTCGTCCTGGATATCATAAATTTTTGTAATATATAGATATATTTCTGCTTAATAACTTAAAACAATAACAACCAATAGTAATATTTGATAACATCATACAACATAGTCAAGTTTTTGGGAGCGTTATAAGTTAAAATAAAAGAATACGAATACGTGTGAGCAGAAGCGGATGCTCTAGTGTATTGAATCTAATCCTATCGGTTACATGTTACGACTTATTGCTACTTAAAATGCTAAATTAACAGAAATGCATGGAACTTTCTGGAAGGGCCACCCTAAACTGCAATCGTGCATTTCATGCTCTCACAGTGATCACTCACTGCGGTTCAGGTTGCATAACTCCTCCCTCCTCAAGAACGAAATTATCAGTATTGTTAGGATTCTGATGATTTCGCAGACAGTTTAACAATATAATTTTATATCTAGAAACAAGAAAGATCATAAATCCTAAAGGCAGAATTACATATAGAATTACCGTACCTAAACTAATATTTTTCGTGTCAACCGCACTATCATTTTCACCGTATTTCACTTTGCTCATTTTCACCACTTGAGCTAATTCTTTCAGCTCATCTAGATTTATACCTTTCATATTCACTGCACTGACACTATTAGTACGTTTTTCAGGTTTCATCTCTGGTAGGGTAATGATTGGAGTTATTGGTTGATGATTGGGATAATTCAGGTGTGTAAGAGAAAATTTGTAATTTTGTAGATGTATGTGCTCAACGTTAACCTTACAAGCATCGTCCAGGCTAACTATGTATGTTCCTTGTAGAAAATCGTGGCTCACGACGTCATCATAGCATTTTCTACTTGCTATAATGTTATTCTTTGTATATAGAATCCAACTTCCGCGGCCAATTCGTTGAACTTTCAAATCTTCAATGTCGACTGTATGCTGCTCGCATGCAGTAGTATTAGAGTGGAACTTCATCAACTGTTCTTCGCATAATGGCTCTAGATGGGTCATCACATCGTCATCGGTACATAAGAATTTGTCATCTATCGCAATATGTATACAGGCTCTCACGACTGGTAAGTAATCTGAGTCTTTCACCAAAAGGTAGGGATATTTAGGAACCACTATTACAGTTTCGTTTAAATCAGTGTTAAAAATAGGTAAAGTGTAAAGTTTAAAATAACTATAAGCACTGTTTTCAATAAGTGGGATCTCTATTATGAACGTGATCTGGTTCTGTTTAATAAAAGCTTTAACAGTGAAACAATCTTCAAATTTGACTAAATTATTTTCATTCACAGGATATAACAGATTTTCAGTCTTGGCTATTGTAACGAAACGTTACTACAATACTACGTTCTTTGTTTGTCTGTGACTTAGAAAGCGCCGGGTACATGAGGCGCGGGGGCCGAGTGTTCGCATAGAACGAATGATAAAAAAAGATTGCGTTCGGTCGCCCGCGAGCGGCCGTCACTCGTCAGTCGCTTCTAGGCTGGTGTGTAAGCGCACGTACCCATCGTTTTTTTTCGCGTCCTGTCGAGCGCCCTAGCAGACACGAGCGTTGTTTTAAAACGTTGTTTCAAAAGTATTCAACGATTTAATTAGTGCCGATAAAGTTGTGCGTTGAAATCCCGAATTAGGGTAAGTTTTGAATAGCACACAAATTATGCACATCATAACCATTTTTTTAACAATCATTATTTTATGTACCTACCCCTATATTTCTCGTTACGGTACAGTTTTAATTGCCTTTTTTTCATCACATTAATAAGCACCATTTAGGTATAGCCTCAGATATTCTTATAGTGCTGCATCATGCTACCTAACTTTCTTCTACCTTCAAATGTAATAATAATTTTGAAATATAAGTTCGTAACATTTTAAAAGAAATCCTAATGATTGTTTTTTTATTACTGTTTTCTTTTTGCTCAAGCTTGCTTAATATGTAAACTCCGTTCTGGCTAGTACCACCACGTCAATACTACTACAATTAAATAGGTACTTTCTTCTTGTTGTCGTTGGTGGTACCCCAGCACGGAAGTTATTAGGCCAAGTTCTAATAAGCTGGAATGGTGGTTTCCAGGTTCTACGGCAACACCTTCTACGGCTTAATTCTACGGCAACACCTTCAACGCCTTTAGTTCCACGGCAACATTTTTTTACGGCTACATTTTTATGAGCCCACTTGCCGCTACGCCACTGGTGTGCTGAGCGAGCCAGTCATCCTCGCTGCGAGTGACATCACCGCACATCACCATCTCCGGCCAGCTTCCATCTCCGGCCTCGCGCAACTACAGGGGAGTACCTATCCCTGCAGGAGTGACTACAGACGACCGTAACCCACGACTTACAAATTTATGTGTGTGTCTCCGACTGAACTAGCTTAGTTTTAAAAATTAAATTCTATTTAGAAAGTACACACCCGTATTTTATTCAGATGCCAATTACTAGGTGGGATTAGTACGGGTGGAGGCTACACTATAGATTGTAACATGTGCAATAATTCAGTAGAATTAACAATCGCTCGATGCAGTACAGATACCTTACTAAAGGCTAAGGCCGTTTCAATCTCACTTAAAATTATATTAATTGTTCGAAAATTAGTTAAGAACATATTAAACATTCCTAAAATGTAAGTAGAGTAAATAGAATTTTCTTCTTTTGTAATCATATTTTTAACTAATCTCTCGATCCTTTTTAAACGTTCATCTAAAATTAATGTATTGTTATGTAAGATTTCTGTACTGTTAACAAAACAATCTAACATTTTGGAGACCAAAGTTACTTTACTATCTAATATTAATTGGTTGCTTTGTTTCTATCATCTGATCAGATATGTAACTATAGAGTCGTCTAGTACGCTTTGCATGATCTTTTAATAATTGTTGTGTATAGTTTTTCTCGAAATTTGCATTTAATATAGAATTTGAATCAGTATGACCGAAAACAACTTCAAATGGTGTCAAACCTGTCGTTGTATGTATGGTATGATTATAAGCCATTATTGAATAGGTCATAACGGAAGCTGCATCAGTGCATTTTCGATCATATTTAGCTAAACGGTATATTTCAATGATAGTCGAATGGAAACGCTCTACTATGCCTGTTGAATTAGGGTTATTAGGTGTACTGATGTGTAATTGTATATTGTACATTGTCATTAATTCCTTCAATAATTCATTATTAAATTCACTCCCCGGATAGCAAATAATTTTTTTGGGGGTGCTGTAAATGGAAAAATATTTAATAAGTGCACGTATTACTTCGGGTGTAGACCTATTTGATATTTCAATTGCTTGTCCCAATTTACTGAATGCGTCGACTAATGTAAGATAATTACAGATTCTATAGCAAAAATATCTATGAAAATCTCCTGAAATGGTGCATTGCAATGTGTTTGTGTTAATTGTAGAAAAGGCTTTATGGGTTTTCTGTCATACTTGGTTTTACGGCATGCTTCACAATTATTTATTACGGCTGATATCGTCTCTTGCATGTTATTCCAAAAATAATTTCTTCTTATCCTGGACATAGTCTCTTTTATACCTCTGTGACACGTTTTTCCTTCATGATGTTGTAAGATGATTTCTTTTTGTTCGTTTTCATCTTCAACAAAAACTACACGCTCTGAACATTCCACGAATTCTACCATTCCCTTTTTAAATAACTGTATAATAACTTTGTTAAACTGTTTCCTATGCTCTACGCTTTCAAAATATATAAAGTATTTAATTTTATATTTAACATATTCTTTTAAAAACTGTTTGATTAATTCTTCATTATTTATTGGTAAAAATACTTCAAGTATTTTTTGTTTTTCACGGGAAAGATCTGTAACTTGGATATCGTTTTTGTGCCATGTAAAAACTAATATCTGGTTAGGTTTAGTGTCTATTGCTTCTTTTAATATTGGAATACCAATTGATTCCATGTCTTTGGCTGAATGTACTGTAAATGTTTTATCTATCACAGGGTCAAGTGGAATTGGTTCATTTGTATCACATTCAGAACTGGCTGTTAGAGTAGCAGACAAATCCGAGATGGAAATTGTTCTAGAGTCATCACTATCGTAATCAATTAATTTATTGTTTTTTTTTCGGTTTTTGTTCTTTTTCATCTACATTAACTTTCATAGATAATCCGTCCTTATCGGAACCTAATGCATTTAATTTAATACGAGACAGGGCATCAGCGTTTGTATTCTGCTTGCCATCTTTATATTTGATTTCAAAATCATATTCTTGAAGACGAAGTCGCCAACGGGTGAGCTTGCTATTTGGCTCTTTAAGGGAATAGAGCCAGGCTAAGGGCCTATGGTCTGTATAAATGATGAATTTATTACCGTAAAGGTAGGGCCGAAAGTGTTTTACCGCCCAAATGATCGCTAAAAGTTCACGTTCTATAGTACTGTATCTGGTCTCTGTATCACTTAACGTTCTACTGGCGTAAGCTATTGGTTTATCAGACCCTACGACGCCTTGCGATAGTACTGCCCCTAAGGCATTTGATGAAGCATCTGTGGTTAGGATATAAGGCTTATCGGGATCGGGATATTGAAGTAAAGGTGCGTTAGTAAGAAGCTCTTTACATTTTTGGAAAGAATCTATGTACGCTTGATTTATAATAATTTTGTTCTTTTTCTTTAAGCAATTAGTTAATGGTTGTGTTACTTTCGCAAAATCCTTAATAAAACGTCTGTAATAGCCTATCAAGCCCAAAAAACTTTTAATTTCTGTCACGGTTTTTGGTAGTGGATAGTTGAGAACTGCTTTAATCTTATCATCGTTGGGTTTAAGGCCATCCTCAGTTATAACATGACCTAAGTATAGGACTTCTTTCCGGAGAAATTCGGACTTATCAAGTTGAATTTTAAGGTTATTTAACTTCAAACGATTAAAAACTGCTCTTAACTTCTGGATATGTTCTGCAAGTGAATTTGAAAAGATTATAATGTCATCCAAATATACCAGGCAATGGATTCCATGCAACCCTCTTAGAACATTGTCCATTGCTCGCTGGAAGGTCGCTGGAGCGGTTTTAAGACCAAACGGCATTCTTAAGAATTCAAAGTGTCCGTTTTCAGTGCTGAATGCTGTTTTCTCTCTATCATGTTCGTTAATCTCAATTTGATGGTAACCGCTTGCTAGATCTAATGTCGTAAAGTATGTGCTTTTACCTAATTTATCAAACAGATCAGTGATATTGGGAAGTGGGTATCTATCGTCAACCGTTATCTCGTTTAACCGTCTGTAGTCAATTACCATTCTATATTTTATTTCTCCTGATGCATCTTTCTTTTTTGGAACTAAATGAACTGGGGCTGACCAAGGTGAATGAGATTCTTGAATTACATTTTCTGTAAGTAACTTCTCGATTTGATTTCTTATTTCTTGCGACTGACTAGGGGGTTGTCTGTATGGTTTGACGTAAATAGGATCTTCATTTTTTGTCCTAATACAATGTTTGACTTGGTTCGTGAAACTTAATGGAATGCCATCACAATAGAATATATCTTTATATTCTAAACATAATGTACTAATGGCTTTACTTTCTTCGGCTGACATGTGATTCAAACGAAGCTTTTGTAAGTTATCTGTTAATAATTTTTCTATTTCAATATTTTCAGTTTCGTTAAAATTATTAACATCACAATCTTTTATATTATTTTCATACGGTTCTACTTCGAATGGTTTAGTAACGGCTAATTTAATTGGTTTGTCAAGGGTATTTTGAATTATGGTAGTAAGGTAACCGTCCTTGCATTTAACTAAAGCGCTGGGCATACGCACACCTTCCGTAAATTCTCTGAAATCCACTAAAGCATTACCAGAATGATAATTTGCAGGTATTTTAACTCTTTGTTCTGATCGAGGTGCCAACTCTATTATATGTTTATTCTTGTCGCGCATAATTGGTATCACCGTAGTTTTAGTTTTCAAGACCTCGTTTTTCAAATCTATTAGTGCCTCTACACTATGTAAAATATCATTACCTAGTAAACCATCGAAGCTAGGGTCGACTTCATAGATATGAAATTTGTGAGTATCATTAACATTAAAAATCGGCAAGGCTGGCATGGCAAGTACTTCTTCGTGTTGGGTTGTACCGTGAGTACTTCTAACTTCAAATGGATCATAATAAATATAATCGTAAAAATAGTCATATGCCTTTTCCGGTTTTATAAATGATTTAGTACTGCCCGTATCTATCATAAATTTGGCATCAATTTCGGGTATATATATGTATGGCAATTTAAGGCATGTATCGCAATTTAATTGTATCATTTCCCTATGTTTTCCGAGGCATTTCGAGGCAAAATCCTCATTATTTTCCGTTGAAACCTTTTTGTTAACTTCTTCCATATAATTATCATCTTCATTTTCAGTAAAAGGGTCGTGATAATATTCATCGTTGCATTGGTAATCGTGATAATATCGTGATAAATCGTGATAATATTCATCGTTGCATTGGTAACCGCAGGGAAACTGACTATCATCGTAATGATCAAGGTCAAGCTCATTTAATTTAAATCCTTTTATATAGACCTGGGCCGGAGGCGCCGTACGCATTGTGACGTCACTAGATTGAAGTTTAGGTTGCTGAATACCGAACGAGTGTGAAGGTTTATTGAACGATTGGTTCTGGTTGCCAAATGGCTGTAAGGATTTATTATTTAATTGCTGTTGATTTCCAAATTGTTGCGGACGCATCCCAAATTGTTGTGGGCGATAACCAAATGTTTGGCCTTGAAATCCAAATTGTGGAGTACGCGTCCCAAATTGTTGACCTTGGGGGTTACCTAAATATAATTTGGGTTGTGTAAAAATAGGTGTATCATTATTAATAGGCTTATTATAATTATTTGTGCCGAATTTAAACGTTTGTGTATTATTTGGAATAGCATTTTTACTGGAGGACGTCAGCAGTGTTTTATTTCGGGCATTATATTGGTCATGGAAATTTACCTCTTCTAACACGAAAGATAAAGCCTGTTCCAAAGTGGAGGGCGATTTTAATCTCACAATACGCACCATATTTTCCGGTAGATTATAAAGGAACCAGTTTTAATGACGTATTATTATAAATAGTTATTTTACTTTCACGCATACTACTCGATAATCTATTAACTTTTGATATTAAAATACTACGCACTGATTGAATACGGTTGCAAAAATCCAAAAATGATTCACCATTTTTTATACGCATAGTTTCCAATTCAATAGCTAAACATTCTTCACTTCGTGGGTCTCCAAAATGTTGTATTAATAACTCCTTAAACTCTTCCCATGTAACAATATCCTCGCGCTCACTGATAAGCGCGGCTGCATTCCCCGCTAATCTACTCGTTATGGTATGCATTACATACAAGTTTTGCTCGTCACTTCCCCTGTATTTATTTATAATATATTCACTTTTACGTATAAAAAGATTTAAATGGCGCTTATCGCCGTCAAAAAGCGGAATTATTTTAATCATTTCATTTGGAATCATAACAATTTTTACTTGATCTTCCATTTTTAACAATATTAATTAACACACAAAAATAATATAAAGTACAAAAGCAAAAAGTATTTAAACACTTCCTAACAAAAATTAATTCTTATGTATAAAATAGTAATCTTTAATCAGATAGAACTTTAAACAATTTATCTGAATAAAATATATTTTTTTAATTCATTAACAATATTTCATTTGTAATATCACTTTAAATAACTTTGACCTATTACTAAACTAGTCTTACAGATTTTATGCAAAACCAGATAACGTTATAACGCGAGACTTCTAATCGCGAGATAACAAAAAGGAAATGGGAAAGGAAGGTGAAAATTTGGACTCACCAGCTCGCCTTTCTCATTTTCAGCTCCGCCTTGACAAATTTGTTTGGTTCGTAGAATCACCACAGCTGCCTTCAAGGCCACCCGAACGCGTATCACGAAAAAGTTTAATTCCGATAAACGCGAAGGACGGCGCAGCTTATTTTCGGCGATCCTACCGGCTGCGCCAGTCAAGTTTTTGGGAGCGTTATAAGTTAAAATAAAAGAATACGAATACGTGTGAGCAGAAGCGGATGCTCTAGTGTATTGAATCTAATCCTATCGGTTACATGTTACGACTTATTGCTACTTAAAATGCTAAATTAACAGAAATGCATGGAACTTTCTGGAAGGGCCACCCTAAACTGCAATCGTGCATTTCATGCTCTCACAGTGATCACTCGCTGCGGTTCAGGTTGCATAACTACATACAACTTTATCTATAGTGTTTACCTACAACCTTTTTTTTTTATGACTGCTAAATGTCAAACAGAATATAATATTGTTTGTGTACCGTCAAGTCAAATTGTTATCTGGCGTTAATCGGATACGTTTCGTGATTGTTTGACAAGGTGTGTTTTTTATCACTTTCTATTTATCCTTAAACTATATAGCTCTCATTTCATGTACATGTCCTACAATTTAATTTATATGCCGAAGTGTGTGTTACTTAGAACAATTTTTGATGTTAGCTGGCGGGTGGTGCAGAGATGCAAGCGCCTGCCTTTCGTGTATTGTTTTTTTTTTGTGTGACTTGTGTGTAGTATTGGTATATTTTTTATTTATTTATTTTCTTTTATATGATATTATCAGACAGCGAATCTTTTCACTCTGCCAACGAATCAACTGCATCTTCTTGCGATGTTAGCTTCAGCTCTCTTACGGACACCCTTGGCGATCTATTGCGTCAGAAGTTCGGCCCAAATCCTGACCGGTTGTTTAACGTTTGCCACATTAACGCTCAAAGCATTCCAAGTCACCATAGTGAACTGTACGATACTTTTTCCAACAACAACGTTCACGCCGTCCTGATTTCTGAGACCTGGCTCAAACCTGAACTTCCATCTACCACCTACTCTCTTCATGGTTTCGTTCTTCTTCGGCATGATCGGATTGGTAAGAGAGGGGGTGGTGTAGCAATTTACCTTCGCGGAGATCTCCCTTTTAAAATTCTCACCACTTCTGCTTGTAATGATTCTGCTGAGTTCCTTTTTCTAGAGGTTTGTGTCAAGGGAGCTAAAGCCGTTTTAGGTGTTGTTTACTGTCCCCCTTCCCTAGATTATTTCACCGAATTCGAATCGGTACTTGAATCTTTGGGTTCGGAGTATGCACATCACATCATCATGGGAGATTTTAACACCAACCTCCTTGCCTACAACTCCCCTCGGCCCCGTAAATTCCTGCATATTGTCGAGTCAGCCAGTCTTCATGTACTGCCTCTCCAACCCACTCATCATAATAAAGTCGGTGAAGATACCTGGCTTGACCTGATCCTCATCTCTAATCCTTCCCTAATTTCCTCGCATGGTCAGCTTGATGCCCCTGGATTTTCCCATCACGACCTTATTTACCTGTCCTATGTCCTTAAGCCTCCAAAACCCAAACCCAAATTCCAGTACAAGCGTGCCTTTGCACATATGGATAGTGAGCTACTACAAAAAGATGCTTCGAATCTTGACTGGACACTTTTGCAGGAAGCTGCTACAGTGGATGACAAAGTTTGTGTGTTCAACAATGCTGTGACCAAACTATATGACACTCATGCTCCTATCAGGAGAGTAAAGTTGAAGCGTCCACCTGCTCCCTGGATGAATAGGGGTATCCGGATTATTTAAAAGGGATCGATCAGAGGACAATTGGACCTTGTTCAAGACAGCTAGGAATCGGTGTAATCAGATGATACGCAACGCTAAACGACGCCACATTCTAAATAACATTTCTTCGTCATCTTCTGCCGATATCTGGAAATTCCTTGGTACCCTAGGTATCGGCAAATCGCGGCATTCAGACCTTCCTAACACAATTTGCTTAGACGATCTTAATGGCTTTTTCTCTACTGTGCCTATGCTAGATAGTCTAACCAAACTTCAAACTATAGACTACCTTGCTGGTCTGACGCGTCCCAATATTTCCCCCTTTGTCTTCACACCAGTCGACCCAGGAGAGATCAAAAAGATAATCCTATCCATTAAATCCAAGGCCGTGGGTTGCGATAACATCAGTCGTTATATGATCGTATCGGCTTTGGATCAACTTCTTCCTGCTATTTCCCACATCATTAACTATTCTCTTTACTGCGGTGTTTTCCCTTCCTTGTGGCGTAAAGCTCATGTCCGAGCCTTGCCCAAGATTACCAATCCCACTCTTTCCTGTCACTTTCGCCCAATTTCGATCCTTCCCTTTCTATCCAAAGTGCTCGAGGCCTGTGTTCATAAACAACTGTCTCACTTCATATACCACAACGCCCTCATCAGCCCATTTCAATCCGGTTTCAGGCCCGGGCACAGTACCGTGTCAGCTCTCCTTAAAGTGACTGATGATATAAGGCGGGGAATGGAGGACACTAAAGTCACTACTTTGGTGTTAATCGACTTCTCAAACGCCTTTAATACCATCAATCACGATGTCCTTTTGTCTATCCTTTCTTATCTTAGGGTCTCTCACGAGGTACTGGAATGGTTTTCCTCTTATCTTCGGGGGCGCCAGCAGTCAGTTCATGCTGGAGACTCTTCTTCAGAGTGGTGTGACCTTGCAGCTGGCGTCCCTCAAGGCGGTATTTTATCTCCTCTTTTGTTCTCCATTTTCATAAATCTTATAACCACCGAGCTTCAGTGTGCGTATCATCTTTACGCTGACGATTTACAGCTCTACTGTCAGTCGGGTATTGACAACTTATCGGATGCGATCGAGGGGCTAAACCGGGATTTAATTACGATTAAAGGCTGCTCCGACCGATTCGGTGTGGCGGTTAATCCTGCAAAGTGTCAGACTATCATACTTGGGAGTCCCCATAGCTTGAGAAGGCTTGATGGCTTAACCGTTCCACCCATAATCTTCGACAACGTACCAATTCCGTTTGGCTCCGAGGTTAAGGATCTTGGTCTGTTCGTCGACACTTGCCTTGACTGGCGCAAACAGGTAACGAGTGTCAGTCGAAAGGTCACCGGAACGTTACGTTCGCTGTATAGATTAAAAAATCTTCTCCCAGCTCACATTAAGGCCATGCTTGTACAGTCCCTAATCTTTCCCATAATTGACTATGGAGATGTGTGCTACTATGACCTGAATGCAGATCTACTCAATAAACTTGACCGCCTTCTAAATAACTGCATTCGATTTGTCTTCAACCTCCGGAAGTACGATCATGTATCCCCACATCGATCCCTTTTAAAATGGTTACCCATTCGTCAGCGTAGAGCGCTGAGGGCCTTGACTACCCTGTTTTCTTTTATTGATAAACCCACTTCTCCTTCTTATCTGTCTTCTCACGTTCAATTCCTTTGCTCTGCCCACAGCAAGAATCTTCGCTCCACCAATAATCGTCTTCTACAATGTCCCTCTCACCGCTCTGGGTTTATCCACTCGTCCTTCTTTGTCCAGGCAATCTCCTTTTGGAATGCGCTCCCTCAGAACATCAGGATGGCAACCAGTCGGATTTCTTTCAAATTGAAGGCACGTGAGCACATTCGCAAGAAATTTGCAGAATCATCACAAAATTGATTTGTTCGTTTCGGATTCTCTATAACATTGTTTTTATGTATGTATGTATCTAAGTATATATTTATTATGCCTTTTTTTAATATATATATATATATATATAAATATATACTCTTCTCTATTCATCCTATCATTTAGTTATACCTGCCTTGTTTTATCTCTGCACCACCCTAAGGTCGACTGGTAGAAAATGCCTAAGGCATTAAGTCCGCCTTTGTACTTATGCATAAAGTTTTAATAAATAAATAAATAAATGACGACAAATCACTCGGGATAGTTGCAATCGCATATCTGTTTATTGTTTACACCATAACATAACATCACACTGGTACGCTGTAAAGAGGTACGCAGGTGTGAACAGTTCACCCTGGTATGCTCTCATTCTACCGGTTTTGTTTAAGTTTCTTGTTATTGGGTTCATCTATTCTGGCATCAATTTGGACATTATAGGTGACCTAGCCTATAGAACTGGTCCATTATGTACCACAACCAAAAAGTGAAAATTACAACCGACTTCCAAATAAAAACACAAAAAGTGAAAAATTAAGTCGGTTTAACTGCCTAAACATGACTGTGATACATTGTTTTATTACGGAGTTCCGGTGCCTACCTTCCGGCTTCATCAATCACTTCGATGGTACCATTTTCATTAGAACCATTTTAAATTGGTTTCATTAAGTCATTTAACTATTCGTGATATCTTATCTTACTCAAAACATACTTCTTTAGGTACGCGGATGTGTAGTTGGTGGAGTCACACAATAAAAGTCAGTTGTGGGTACTCACAGTTTATATTGCCTGGTACACAAAACACGTAACACTTATTATAGTTCAGAAGGAGAATCACAAACGAGTAAAGAGTCACAATAACAGTACAAGAATGTCCACGGCACAATACATGGAAACAGGCACAGACAGAGTTGTTAGCGTATGTCGCGGAACACATAAATTAGGCGCGCACAGTAGTGGTAGCGAGAGCTGCAAACCGACTAGCGGTGCGTCACTGCGGGTGGCAGCATATAGTTGGAGGCTCGCGGTGCAGTACCGCCACAGTGGTTGCGGTAACGTTCAACCAGACATCAGCCGACATTATATCGTATACGATATAATATGCCGTGAATGTCTGTCGACGGTGTGTTACTGTTATTGTAATAATATATAAATAAATATAACTATATTGTATGTGTATCTTGTATGTTTGTGTATTAAATAAATAAATAAACTATGTGGGTAGATAGTGTACCCTACATCACTCCCCTCCAGAGACCGTCATGGGCGATAAAAATCTGTAAATTTGACTTGACGACCAGAACGAGTGGTATACTCGTTGCTATTGCTAGATGGAGTGACTTCTGGTTCAGCTTTGTCAGCGGTAGTATCTCTAAGTAGTCTGTGTTTGTCAGACAATATGTAGGCTGGTTTTAGACGGTCAATTGTGACCGTGACCTCTTTGCCCTTGAAAAGGATTTTAAAAACTTTGTCACCTCTTTGCAGAACTTTGTGAGGACCTGTGTAGGCTGGTTGTAATGAGCCATGTAATGCGTCTTCACGAAGGAACACGTGATCAGTGGTCTGCAGATCCTTGTATACAAATATGCTGGGTTTGTTGTGACGTGAAGCTGGGGTTGGTTGCAGGTTTTGTGCAAACTTGCGGATGCGAGCGACGAATTCCGTGATGTCGGTCGTTCCTTCATCACGGGGAGAGAAAAATTCTCCCGGGAGTCTTAGCGGTTCGCCGTATACTAGTTCGGCGGAAGACGCTTGGACATCCTCTTTGAATGCGCTCCTTATTCCAAGCAATACCCACGGTAAGGACTCTGTCTATCTTTCGTTAGCATGGCACGTGATGGACGCCTTGAGTTGCCTGTGAAATCGCTCCACCATGCCGTTACATGCCGGATGGTATGCCGTTGTCCGCTTGTGCTGAAAACCAGCCAACTTGGACAATTGTTCGAACAGGGCTGACTCGAACTGACGGCCCCTGTCCGTAACAATATCTGTAGGACATCCAAACCGGGCAATCCATCCGGACAGCAGTGCTTTAGCTACTGCCTCGGCAGTAATGTCGACGATAGGTACCACTTCGGACCACCTGGTAAATCGGTCGACTGCCGTCAGACAGTACCTGAAGCCTTGCGAAATTGGGAGCGGGCCCACAAGGTCGATGTGGACAGTGGTGAACCTTGCACGTGGGAGATGGAACGCCCCTAACGGCGCTGAGACATGACGGCTCACCTTAGCCCGCTGGCATTGAAGACAAGCTCTTGCCCATTCCCTGCAGTCCTTCCTTACGCCTGGCCAAACAAAACGCTCTGCAACTAATTTGGCAGTCGCCGAAACACCAGGATGACTGAGGGAATGTAAGCTGTCAAAAACTTGTCTTCGCAGCATTTTGGGCACAAATGGTCTTGGAGGCACTGTACTGACGTCGCAGTACACAGCTGTACGCTCCCCGGAGACCTGCACTTTCTTCAGTTCTAATGAAGATCCTTCCTGAAGGAGTTTGGCTAGTTCGGGATCCGCAGCTTGTGATTCCGCGAGATTAACAAGGCTGACCGGTACCTGAAGTTCCTCCACGCGAGATAAAGGGTCGGCTACGACATTGTCCTTGCCAGAAATGTGTCTTATGTCGGTGGTGAACTGAGCGATGAAGTCGAGGTACCGGAATTGCCTTGGTGAGCAGTTTTTCTTCCTCTCATGGAATGCGAAACTGATCGGTTTGTGGTCCGTGTAGACGACGAAGTGTCGAGCCTCCAGCATATGGCGAAAGTATTTGATGGCCTCGTAAATGGCCAGCAGTTCCCTGTCATAGGGAGAATACTTTGTTTGCGGAGGGTTGAGCTTCCTTGAGAAGAAAGCTAACGGCTGCCAGCCATCATCGCTAAGCTGCTGTAACACCGCGCCGATTGCAGTATCCGACGCATCGGTAACTAACGCGAGTTTGGCGTTGCAATCGGGGTGAGCCAATAGAGCAGCGGTAGCTAGGCTTGCCTTGCAGTCCTCAAATGCTTGCAAAGTACTCTCCGCAAGACATATGGGATGCGAGCCCTTTACGTTGCCATTCAAGAGGTTGTGAAGCGGCGCCTGGATCTGAGCTGCATGTGGTATGAATCGCCTATAAAAATTGATCATGCCCAAGAATCGACGCAGCTGACGGACATCTTTGGGCTGTGGGAACGACTTGATGGCCTCGACCTTGGAGTCAAGCGGTTTGGTGCCCTTCTTGGAGATGTGGTAACCTAGGAAAGTTACCTCCGAGACACCGAAAACGCACTTGGACGTGTTGACCAGCATGCCGAAATCCCGCATCCTGGTGAAAATGATGCGGAGGTGCTCCTCGTGTTCTGCCTCTGTTTTTGAAAAAAATAAGAAGTCATCCAAATAACAATAGCAGAAGTCCAAACCTCTGGTCATCTCGTCAACGAAGCGCTGGAACGTTTGGCCTGCGTTTCGCAAACCACGCCGCGTTTGCGTTTTGCGGTGTCGGTGCCGCTACACTTCTCTTTGAGAAGTTCCAGTGGCCATCTGTGGTCTTCCCTATCAATTCCACTTTACCAAATGATAAATTCTTAATGCAAATGCTTGCCATGTTGATGAAAATACCAAAATCGTTATATGTGTGCCTATAAAATACCAAAATCGTTATATGTGTGCCTATAAAATTTGAGGAGTTCTCTCGATTTCCATGGGATCCCTTCAAGAAGTTTTTTAATTCCAACTATATTGGGGTCGGCAACTGAATACGTTACTACGTACTCGTTTTTTACAAGGCACTTTTTAGAAGTCTACAGTTGGATATTCTGATTGATACTTGATGAGTTAATCTATTTAAATGAAAGGGGCTTGAAAATAAAAGCATTCTTATATGTGACAGTAAGTTGAAATGTAAATACTTTCATCAATAAATGGGCGACATCACTAGAATATTTTACATTTAGCGTAGCGATGATTGGACTAACTGTTTAGTTGTATTAGCAATGAAGGATTTAGATTTCAGGCATGTACCTAAGTTCGATAGAATTAGTAGTATCAAATATTGCTGGGCAGTCCGAGATAAGACCCGTGGCAAGATAAACCGTTACAGTCAAACGAAAATACAACATAATTGCGAATGTATTTTTATGGTTCACAATACATCATAAAATATGCTCGTATCTAAGTTCGATAGAACTAGTAGTATCGAATATTGCTAGGAAGTCAGAGATAAGACCCGTGTCAAGAAAAACAGTTACAGTCAAACGAAAATACAACATAATGCGAATGTGTTTTTATGGCTCACGTATATTGTTGCTTGTCAAATAATATTAAAACCCCACAACATCAACAGCATCCACTGCTGAGCTTAGGTCTTTCTTCTCACGTTTATCTCAACACTCTCCCATAGAACTAGTAGTATCGAATATTGCTGCGAAGTCCGAGATAAGACCCGTGGCAAGAAAAACAGTTACAGTCAAATGAAAATACAACATAATGCGAATGTGTTTTTATGGCTCACAATACATCTTAAAGTATACTCGTATATTGTTGCTTGTCAAATAATATTAAAACCCCACAACATCAACAGCACCCACTGCTGAACTTAGGTCTTTCTTCTCACGTTTATCTCAACACTCTCCTATATTACCTATATTATTACAAAGATCATGGTTACAATAATAATATATTGTTGCTACAACTTACTTGCCTTCTTTAAATTAACACTTCTTACTTAAAGAGCCCTCTGAATTACCATTCAGATTGGCTATCAACATGCAAACTAAAAGCCTTGTCACCTTTATCTAATCTTAAAACCCTGCTAATTCTCTAATAGCCCACGACTCCTGATTTGGGAGCCTATAAATCTCGGATTTAATAACCATCAAGGGAGCAGTTTCTATCGGACGAAGCGAATAATTTTTAAATGAACCTCAAAGGAAATTAGGCCGTTTTTTAGTAATGGAATAGAAAAAAATATTATTGTGTACTTTTAACTGATAAAATAAGCAATGATTTGGAAATGTTTGAGAGTGGCTTATTTGAAGACCTGATGAAGACCTTCGGAGACAAAGTTACATTAACTGTGTAAGTGATTGCAGATAACACGCGATTGCAGTTGTTGCAATTGCAATATCGATGGTGATAAAAATAAGCCACTCTTCTTCTTTTCGTGTGAGGTGTGGCCACCTCTGGTGTCAGAGTTAATTTAGCCGCCTCTGGGAAACCCCACAGGCCTCTGACTTTTTTTTTTTTTTTTTTTTTTTCTGCGTGGCGTCTCACAGCTCAGTCAGAATGACTGGTAGCTGCTTAACCGGACTTTCCTACGGAGACTAAGCTATATAGCCTCCAGCTAGGCAAAAAATTACTAAACCTAAGCGACAACGCTGAGGGCTACCCCAGTTGGGGTCGGACCTCGGCTCAGGGCCGTCGCTGGGGGGACAAGCAAAAGCTGGATCTTGACAAGTGATTCTACCATCCGTTCGGAATAAGCCTACGTGGAGAAGAACGGACAAGAAACTCCATTTCATATCTAATAAATTAACTAATGCTCAGCTACGCGGGCTGGCAAGATTTTAATTGAAGGGATACGCGACGAGCCTCGGCGGCGAGGACTGACGAATCGGTTATGTATTTCTACGTTTGTATATTCTACTCCCTAGGCTCTTAAGGAGCAGAGTAGAGATCGTGAGGGGTCAGAGATGAGCCTCAATTGGCGAAACTTGGTTAGAAACGGTGTAGGTGCGACTTAGATGCGCACCCATTTACCGTTTCTATAAACGAGGCTGTCTAGCTCCTCGGTTATGTTAGGGTACCGTTTGAAGAGGTCATTGGATTGGGCTTGGGTCATATCCCCGGCTGCCTCGATCCTATTGATCTCGGCAGCCAGCGATCTGGCCTCGTCCGTCATCCAGATTTTGTACGCACTGATGATGGTATCAGATACGCAGCGTCTGGGTTTGGGCGTGGATAGAGACGGGCTCTTAGCAGCGGCAGAGGTGGGAGCCTCCTGTCGGCTTTGAGCGGGCATGGGGGCTATGGGTGCCTGAGGGGCCGGAATGGGATGATCTATCAAGCCTGGAAGCTGTTGGACGGTCTGGGGAGCCACATTTTGGTGGTTGAGCTTGCCCCATGGCGAAGCCCTCTGAGGGGCTAGCCGGGGAGGGGGTTTAGTCGAGGGAGCTTGGCGTGCTTGACGCTCAGCATGGATTTTGGCCAATCTAGGCGCAACTTTGGGGGCTTTAGGACAACCCTTGTAGTTTGCCGTGTGACCGACTTGGTCACATAGCACGCAGCTGGGAGGCTCCGTGCATTCGGCAGGGTTTTTGGGACGGGTGCACTCTTTTGTGCCGTGATCCCCTCGGCACTTAACGCACCTGGGGCGGACAAAACAATGTTTTTGGCTATGGCCATATTGTTGGCAGTTGTGACACTGACCAACGACAAAGGGACGGTAAGGTTTCTCTATGGAGAACCCTGAAAGGGAGCATAGAGTTTTGATCTTAAAAATGGGGTTATAGGACTCGGCAGGGTCGCACTCGACCATTACCATGTCGTATTCCTGTCCACCTCTAGCTTTACGCATGCGGTGGACGGCATTGACAGGGACTTTTTGTGCGGCGAGATCCGCATAAATTTCGTCAACGGGGATTTCCTTCGGAATGCGCCGGATAACCACACGGGTGGGCGCTTCCGATGGGAGAGAATAAGTATGGAACTCTATCCTCAAGGTTTTTAGGAGCCTGGTAAGGTTCCTGAAATCAGTAGGGGTCGGGAGTAGGATTTTAATGCCCACCTGGCAAGCGGTGGCACTAAGAAATTTGATTTTGCGTTCATCGCAAATTTTAGAAACTTCTGTCCACTTGGCCTTATCGTGGAGGAAGATAGGAGGGCATTTCTGCTTCTTGGGAATAGCAGCAGGACTGGGGTCGCGGCTCGACATTGGGGAAGCGTCGGCCTGAGTTAGGGGACTACGGGAGCGACTCCTGGGGGCTGGGGAGCGATCTGAGCGCCTAGACCGCTGGGAAGCGGTGACAGGGGTGGGCTGCACGTCGGAGGAGGAGGTGGACGGCAGAGTTGGAGGGTTGGTCGAAGCGACCTTTTTGGGCTTGGTGGCTTTGGGGTGGGACTTGCCCTTCTTCCTCTTCCTCTTCCCCTCAGAGGTAGCTTGACAGCTTTCTGAGGAGGAATCGGCGGAGGCGTCATCAGTAGTGACATAATCATCGGAATCATCCTTATGATCATCACCGGACATGGGTTCGTCAACGAGTGGACTGTCAACGTTCGGGGAGGCAGGATTTTCCGAGAAATTAATCGGAAATTTGAGAGTTGGGGGTTTAGTGGGCGCAAGCGCCGAAACGGGGGCGGGCGCCGGGATGCCGATGGGCATGGGCTCCGGGGCGGGTATGGGAGGAGGGGGGGGGCATGTAGCAAGCTTATGGAGGATAAAATTAAGCCTTTGCTTATTCACGCTGACTGGACTGGGATCGTCCGACAATGCGTCCTTGACGAGCTCTATCAATGCTTCGACAGGATGCATCCTGTCGCTATTGATAGAGCCAGTACAAGTGAAGGAAAAGGGAGTGAGATATTCCCCGGGTGGACAGGCCCGGGGATGTGTGCAATCCTACACTCCCAGTCGGGTTAGACTGGGAGGTGAGTATCTGGTGAGCCCTAAGCTTGTTTACCTGCCACCAATCTTATTGGGTGGCAGGGCCCTAAGGTACCGGTAAACCCACCGAAGGTGGGCCACCCACCACTGTGTACCAAAAGTCTGGTACGTCGGGATAGAAAACACCCGACCGTGCCAGGTGTAAGCTGTGGGACGAAGCGGGGGTTGACTAGGCTATCTACCAAGGCCAACTGATCCCGCTCCCGACTCCAATGACTGCCGTGTCCTTATGGGACTTGGCGGGTGCTTGGGGCACACCCTCACTGGCTTGTTAGCACCGCTAGGTTTCCCGCCAGGGACCACACAAGATGTGGATTTGAGCTGCCACTACTAGTAACCAAAGTTACTAGTAGCGACACCTTTGGAGCGGCGTGCGAAGACGCGACGACCGCAGTGACGTCACGCAGAGGGGCGCGACGAGACGGAGAGTGGGGGCGCCGGAGAGCGCGGTGGGGCGACGAGCAGCGAGACGTCCGCACGGAGCGACGGCTGGCGAGCTACAGGCCTCTGACTTGGCTATTTCAGACTTATATTAAGTATATAAGTCCAGGTTTCCACACGATGTTATCCTTCACCGTTGCCTGCGATGTCCAAGATAATCTTAGAAAGTACATATGAATTTGAAAAAGTCACATTGGTACTTGCCCGGATTTGAACCCACGACCTCACGCACGACAGGTGAGGTCTTAGCCAATGGGCCACCACGACAATAAGCCACTTATAATGAAAGAATAAAAATAAATAAAAACCGGCCAAGTGCGAGTCGGACTCAAGCACGAAGGGTTCAGTACCATTATCGCAAAAAACGCCATAAAAATCACGTTTCTGCCCCACATAAATAAATAATTCTGTTTTTAGTATTAGTTATTATAGAGGTCTTAGAAATAGGGTTCCGTTTTTATCTTTTGGGTACGGAAACAAAAAAATATAATCTTATGCTTTGTTCGTTTTTTGGGATGACATATTTTTTTCGCTATAGGTACTTAATATTTAACCAATAAAATTAAGAACTTATGATTTAAGTCTATTGGAGCATTTATGATTTATGTCGCTCAGCCAAATCTGTAGTCCTATTAACTTAATATACAATTTTAACAAGCAGTTAGGTATATTCTCTACCTACGGTACGCGGTGCGGTACCTATGAACCCTTTTTCCCGTGCCAGTGTCAAAAAAATTGTCCTACCAAATCACAGGCAATTTCCATCGAACAATACCCACTTTTGTTGTGTGCCTTACGGCTTTTTTCTAATTTCCACTTTCTTTATACTAAAGCCGTAGCTGTTATTGTACTGTTGTGATTCTGAGCACGATCAGACCTCTTTATTAACTCTGTTGGGTAACTCAATTTGGCGTTGAAGGGATGACGAGAACCCCCGTACGTGTTACGGCTACTGGTATATTACTGCGATACATCCGTGAACAAAATCGAACAATCGCTGTGGCGACTTCATTATTGGTATAAAAGATTGGGTATAACGGTGAGTTTTGACTTTGGATTCAGTGGATATGTTTCATTTTAAAGAAATAAATCGACCATATCTATTAGTATGTTGGGTTTAGTCAATAAATAGTACGGACGTTAAAACAAATCACAACCACGCCCCTGGCGGCAAATCAAGAACAACTACGCACTGGCGCGCTTTTTCTAACCACTTGCGTGGAGGGGCAGCAGAATATGGCAATTGATTACTGACCGCTTTAGAGCTAAGACGCTGTAGAATCAGTGTCGATCCGTAATATTAGTAAGCAAGATTGTAACTGAGTTGTGACTATTTGAATAAACCCAGTGTATCGAATAATTTGTGTGATTTCATTTTCACGAGTGTACCCACCTACCTGCCCACACACGATGAGTTAACCTAAGGGACTATATCCTGATTTCTCGATTGTTTGCATCTATCGGCCACCCTCCTTGATGCGACAAGTATTATTATTATTTTTTTTTTTTTTTTTTAATCTTGCACTGGAACGCCTTGCAGCAATTACACCAATGGAGCACAATCTTATAATAAACTCACTATAAGTCCAGGTTTCCTCACGATGTTTGCCTGTTATGTATGTATATTATGATACTAACATTTTAGAAGGGCAAACTGTATTTCACTGAAGTCCGGATTGAGGTATTGTCTAACTAAACAGTTGCTCACTTGCCAATGACATGGGAGGAAATACAATATTTTTTTAAATTTTACACAAAATTCATTTGATAGAGTAGTGACAGTCAGAATGTGCAATCGGTCGTTTGGTCTAAACCAAGCTTAAGATTCAAGTTAGTTGGTTTTTTAAATTGGCTTATAGTATGTTCAGAAGTGAATTCAGTTAAGCCGCAAACAGTTAGATTGAAAGCCGAGCCCAATTTTAGCTAGGGAGTCGATGATCAACGATAGTTAAACCTTTTTTTTCATCAGTGTAGTGTTGTGCCGACAGTCAGGTATCAGGCAGGTACAAACCGGACCAGGTTGTATATTTATTATTTTTACAATGTCGTTTAAATCGATTCGTTGTTGTATTTAATCTTTTATGTAATTCAATATATATATATATATATATATATATATATTTAATTTAATTCAATATTTAAAAAGCATCCTTTTGACTCTAATTTCATATTAAGGGTAGATTGCCTAATTCTAGGTAGTCGGGCAGTAATTGAGCTCAGTCTAATGTTGATTTGAGTGCCGCACTGTCACTGTTTTTGTGTTCCAGCTGGCATTGAAGTTAAGATGATCGTCATAATATATTTATTTATTATATACTTTATTGTATACCACTTAAATAATTACAGGACAAACATTTATAAAGATAAGTGTACAATGGGCGGTCTTATTGCACAGGGCAATCTCTTACAGACAACCTTTAGCACTATATACAGCAATATATAGCACTTTATATACCTTTTATTACTGTAATTATTTACTTTCTATTTATTTTATATTATGTATTTTAAGTATTATTATTATTCATTAGTTCAGCACCTACATATTAACATTATATTCAGTATCTATTTTATTTACCTACGTCCGTGTGTCACTAGCGGGACGCCAACTGTAAATCAGCGCTGGATGTCTGACTTTCCGCCTCCCCCGCGGGGGTTCCCGCATTGTCCAGGCGGGGGGGAGGGGGGGGGGGGGCGTAGCCGTGGCTTGATCACCCACAGTGGAGCTCCAAGGGCCGACGACGTAGTGGCCAACAAATAAGTTACGGTGCTGCTTGGTAATAGAAGCGGCATCGCAACTGAGGCGGGCCGCGATGTAGTATGGAGCGTCCCAGGTCCCATACAATATCGCAGCTGAGGGTTGCAAGCCGCGTATTGCGGTGCGCCGCTCTGCCTACCTTCCGCAGCCTAGACAAGGTTCACCACCGTCTGATGGCGGACGCGGTGGGCCTCAGGGGAGGTCCCTACTACCTGCGGCCGAAAAGTGTTAGGCGGCGTACAATGTGTTCTGGTGCGCCGGTGATGGAGGGTACAACCAATCCGGTGACGGACAGCCGCGGCGGGTTCGCGGTGAGTGCAAACGCGTGCCCGTGTTCCCGCCATAAGCGGCACAGGAGGACACCGTCCACACCCAAACGCCAGTTTTAGTGGATTGGAGTCCCAAATAACTGCGTTATCTCCCCGTGGTAGCGCAGTATGCATGAGCATTTCAACAAGCTAAAAAAAAGTTTGTCTGACACCCAGCAAATGATGAGTTGGTAATACTTTCGGTGTGGGCACGCCCAGCGCAGCTCTTCTGAACCTTTTTTGTACGTTTTTTTTTATTGAAAATTCGCGTGTTTATTTTATTACAGACATTTAACTATTACCTTACTGTAATACTAGGAAACTACTATGCTGCCAAATTAAACCACGTACAAACTTTCCAATTATATTGGCAACAAGTGATGCCTCACACGGCCACAACGAGAATGACGTCCTAAATAAACTCAATAATGTTCTAAAATATTTCAAATCTATTTGAAAACTGGCAACCTTTTTAAAACCTGCTACAGTACTTACCTACAAAATAACCTTACTTTAGAAAGGCGATAATTCGTGTACGGTTATTATCAAAATTATCACGATTTTTGAAATTAAATTATCCTTGTGGGACGCATAGAAATAATAAAAGAAAGTTAAATTTTTCTCTCAGACAATTTCGTTTTCTTTCTACTAAATTATTTGGAACATTTGTTTTATAATGTGATTTTAAATAAGAATAATAAATCAACCGTTACAAAATGGAGTTTAAGAAAATAAAGATTTTAAAGCAACTTTATCTTTTATTTACTGCAGACAGCGCAATATAATTTTACTAGAAATGTTAAGAATTCAAATATCTTGAGCTGCTGTTATTATTAAACATTTTCTTTAAAATATGGACAAAGCTATTTTGCATAATACAGTTAGAAATATAAATAGCTACAACATAGTTTTATCAATTTATTTTTGTTTGTTTACTCTTGAACATTTGGAACCTTTTCCTGAATAATATCTTTAGAGAAGAATTCCAATTGCTAGATAAATTGGGTTGGGCTATTTATAATTAAACTCAACACAGGTTAAAGTATGTGTTTTGGAGGGGTATTGGTTCATTCACAGAACAGAAAAAAAAACCGGCCAAGTGCGTGTCGGGCCACGCGCAGTAATAGGGTTCCGAAGTTGCATAATAATGCGGACTAAAAAGAGGGTTTTGTTGTTGTTTCATGAACATTACAACGGTTTCAGGGGCTCTCAAAGTCTAAAAACGGGCCCACATAGGATGATGTTTTTTATTAATCTTTATTCTCGCGTTTGACCACTATCTCGCCTGATGGTAAGCGATGATGTGGTCTACAATGAAGCACGCTTGCCTAGATGTAATCTATTCACTCTTGACTTAAACTAAATAAGGACTAACTGGTAACTGAAGAAGGAGTTATAAAATCCAACTTCGCAACTGAAGTTAGAAAAATATTATCTATTTCGCAATCCGCGGGTGCGAATTGCGAAAGGAGCCGATACGAGCGCTAACTATACCATTCCCCGTGGCTCTACGGGGAATGGATAAGTTCGTTCCTGGATCCTTGCGTGCACGGTCCTCTAATACCGCAGATTAGAGCTGAATCCTCTAATCTGCGGTATTCACTAATTAATTCTGGAAAGTTTTACGCTACTCAATTAGTGATGAAGTCGGGTCGAATATTGACTTTATAGAAGGATATCGATAAAAGAAAATAAGTAATTTGCTTGGAAATCGAATCTAATTTGACTTTACTTTTACGTTTTAATTACAAAACGTCGAAACGTCGTCGCTTCGGCACTAACACAAAATAGACTCCACCACGCGCATGCGCCCGTATGGACTACGGACTGGAACTGGCCACTCCAATGCGTTATTCGAGCTTAAACATTATTAATTTAGAAAACATTATTACTATGGATGTTATGATTTTATTTTTATATATTTTTACATGGTTTATAAGCATATATTTACTATCTGTTTTACACAGCTAATAACTTTATTTAAGTAATTTTTCAATGGCATTAGTACAAAAATTTTACTGTGCCAAGTACATTTTATAAGTTGGTCGACTATTACTCGTAAACTTGTAAAGGCTGTTATGATTTCATATTTGTATATTTTTACATGGTTCGTAAGCATTATATTTACTCTGTTTTACACAGCTATCAACTTTATTTAAGTAATTTTTCAATGGCATTTGTACAAAATTTTTACTGTTCCAAGTACATTTTATAAGTTGGTCGACTATTACTCGTATAGGTACTTGTAAAGCCTTGTTATCAGTGATACTTGACACTTTACTACTGCCGTGAATTTTTTCACATAGCCAAGAGCAACCATTTCGCTGGCAGGGGGGGGGGGACACTTGATTCTAACGTAAATTTGCAACTTAAAGCTTAATAAGCAAACGAATCTCTAAATCGAAAAAAGGTGCTATTAAACCCATAATATTTTTAAATGGCCTTTCCAACGATATCCCACACCATGGGATAGATGAGAAAAAAAATTACATCCCCACTTTACGTCTATGGGAGGTACCCGAAAAAAAAAATTTTTTCATGATTTTATGTTACCACTTTGTTGGAATTATTATTATGTATATACATGACACAACCCTAAAAACGGGTTCACTCATCTATGAACCTAGCACCTTCAATAACAACTCGAGCGCTTTTTACCCGGCTGCAAGGAAAGGGTTATGTTTTTCGCACGTATCATGTATGTTTGTATGTATGTTTGTATGTATGTAATATTCTTTATTACATCATATTTTTCTAACTACTTGGCGGGTTTTATAATTAAGTCATCGTTAGATAGGTCTTGACCGCCCAAGTGTTCTTAGTTAAGTGCCTTTAAAAAAAAGGAACATGGCGGATTTTGGGCACCATATTGTAGGGGATGCAATTTTCTTTTTCTTCCTTTCCCATCGAGTGGGGTATCAAAATGAAGGGTTTTTAGAGGAGATTTCAAAAATATATAATACTTATATGTTCAAATGTACCTAATTCGAAAAAATATGTTAACTAAAAAGTTATAAATAAAAAAAGTTAATTCTAAAAACCAAAAAACCCGCCTGCTTAAAAAGCGAACTAAAAAGACGTAAACAAGACGAAAATCATGTTGTGCAGAGGAGGATACATAATACGCGAGCTGGCTGACTAATACGAGATGTATCCTCCGACTTACGTTTTTTATTATTGAGCTACGAGTATAAGTGAGGCTATAACTTGTACTGATTGGCAAAAGACACAAAGCTATCTGTTGTAAAATATATTATCCACTTTTTTAACACTGAGTGTAATTTACCGCCAGTGTCTAAGTTTCCTGGTAGCTTCAACCAGGAGGTCTAGGAATAGGTTACTTCTAGGCAAGTGCTTTGCCGTCGACCAAATTCTCGCTTACCATCAGATGAGACAGTAGTCAAATGCGAGCGTATCAATAATATAAAAAAAAAAACTTTCTCGTGTGCAGAATATAAATGTAGATAAGTTTGTTGATACTGGATTGACCCTAATGTGTTCAGTATGGACTGTGGAGGCAACACAGGCCGGATGACGTTTAAGTAATGTTTGCTTCCACTAAAAGCTGGATCGTGCTCTCACTACTTACTAGTATTTATAGATTTATAAACAAAGCGCACATACACACGAAGTATTTGTGTCCTTTGTTTAGGATACTGAAAGGTAGGTACATAAATAGCTATATAATGGATACTGAGACGATTGTTCAATATATAAAGCCTGGTTTCACTGAGGTATAGTGATAAGTTTTTAGAATTTATCAACAAAAAATTCCTGGAAGAAGAATCTTCTTCTTAGCGTGTCGATGACAAACAGGCTCTTTTTAGTTAAATGCCTTGCCTGGACCAGAATTCAGAAGAGGAATGGATAAAGAAAGAACCAACTCTATCGTGTTTTCAGAGTTTAAAAAAATACCGGCCAAGTGTGAGTCCGTTTCGCGCACGAAGGATTCCGTACCATTATCGCAAAAAACGGAAAAAAATCATGGTTGTTGTATGGGGGCCCCACTTAGGTAAATATTTTTTTAATTCTGTTTTTAATATTTGTTGTTATAGTGGCTACAGAAATATATACAGCCTGGTGACAGACAGACAGACAGACAGACATACAGTGGAGTCTTTGTAATAAGGTCCCGTTTTTACCCTTTGGGTACGGAACCCTAAAAAATATAATCTTATGCTTTGTTCATTTTATGGGGTGACATATTTTTTTCGCAATAGGTACTTAATATTTAACTAATAAATTAAGAACTATATTATGATTTATGTCTATTGGCGCCATACCTGTGGTCCTGTTAACTGAAGATATAATTTTAACAAGCAGGTAGGTATATTCTCTACATTAAATACGTAACAAGATATTATTATCAATTCTCCACATAAATAAACATTTAAAAAGAACTTGTGAGATACCTATGAACCTTTTTCCCCGGTTTCAGTACCCACAATATATTTTAGACTTTTTACATCTGTTCAGCGTCCATTTGTAAGAAGATACAGCATGCTCGCATTTATCTAATGGAAAGAAAAACGAAGGATGTTTTGGTTTAATAAATATATATTTTTGTAAGTACGGGGAAGCTATAAATCGATTAGGCAGGCTGGCTTTCGTCGGTAGACGTACTCTGAAATATTAACCTTTGGCGCAAGTGATTGGATTTAGCGTTTTATATTCACGCTTACAGCTCACCATACCTACGTATTACTGACCCAAAACTTATTCCAGTTTATTAATTTTATGAAACGAATAATACACTATTGTGTCACCTATTTTGATGCTATTATCTGCTATAGTATGATTCACACATAATTATTACCTGCGTTCAAGTATTTTTTTCCTAGTACGTAATATCCCGCAATACCTACAATAATATTGAAGGTCGATATCAGCTAGGAGTAGGTACTGTGAATGTGTATCCGTATCCGTGATCCGTGTCCGTGATTTTAATTCCGAGTTCAAAATGTTTTGAATTGTGACAGATCATGACGGATAGAGTTCGGTTGTAGTGCGTAAGCTTCCCTACGAGAAGTACTACGGCTATTTCGGAACCGAAATTTCACGGACACGGATCGGATGTAGTGCGTAACCGCCCTTAGTTACCTACTTGCCTAATTAATGCAGAAAACAATTGATTGACACATTCTTAAGGAATGATACAGAGGATTTTTTTATTTTTAAACACGTTCACTGCGCACTTGTTCCGCCAGTACTTCCCTTTAGTTACCGCTCTCTCAAGCGTTGAGCAGTTTCACCACAGCTGATGAGTGTGACGAGCGGTCTAAACATTTCCGTTACTGGGAGCAGATCCGGTTAAACTGAGCTTTGATTGAATATTTTAGAATTATACTATACTAATAATTTGACACCTTAACATAAGGTATACGTGAATGTTATAAATGGATTGCAAACCGGCGTTCCAACAGATTTTACCTAAGGACTCGGCAATGTGTTGTCATCTTGAAAAAATACACGAAAAGTCTAGCCTTAGCCTATTAAGTCTATTATTAGCCTTTAACTCTTCGTCTGACTAATAATATTAGTCTTATTAGTCTTTCCGAGGTGTAACCGTGTCGATAACGGACCATCTTGAGCTTCTTGGTGCAACGTTGAAATCGACACTTTGACATAGAGAATTTTGGCCCATACATTGAGGCAAAGTCACAACTTACTGCCAAAAAGTTGGGGATCCTTGCAAAGTGAGACGGCACTTCACGCCAGAAAAGCTGCTTAAGTTGTATCAAGCGCAAGTTCGATCTTGCATGGTTCTTCTCTGTTCTCATCTCTGGCACGGATCTGCCAAATACCAGCTTGATGCATTAGAGTCGATCCAAAAACGGGCCAAGAGGCTCATCGGGAGTGAGGCACCGGTTGAGTCAAAGCTCCAGAGCCGTGAAAATCGTCGCTGAGTTGCCGGCTTGTCGGTTTTTTATCGGTTACATTTCGGGTAGTGTGCGATGGAATTGCATGATCTAATTCCACCTAGCCCGTTTCATCATCGGACTACAAGACCAACGGCGATGCGCCAACGGTACATGGTGGACATACCACCCACACGCACTAAACATTTTGGAATTACTTTTATTATGCGTACAGCTAAGGAATAGAATTCCCTGCCGGAGTCTGTTTTTCTCGATAGCTACAATCTCGGGGTCTTTAAGTCAAGAGTGAATAGGTTACTTCTAGGCAAGCGTGCTAAAGACACACATCATCGCTTATCATCATGTGAGATAGTGGTCAAGCGCGCACCTATCTATAATAAAAAAATAAATAAAAAATAAACCAGCACATACTCTTTAAACCAAAATTCAGAAGCACTTCAGCAGGCTTGGTGGAAGAAAAAGTATGGTAGTAGTTCTTCTCCAGATCGTCATTAAATATGTTGTCAACTCGGAGACTTAGTTGAGAAATCTCATGCGTGAATATTCACTAGCACCCGTGCCCTTCAAACTGAAATTCAGTAAAACAAACAAAAAAAAAATGTAAGGTGGTAGGGCTTCTCCAGATGAGCTCTACTTGAACTAAAGTATTAATTATTCTGAGCTGGCTGTAGGTAGCAAAAAGTTACCGGCAACAATTTTTGGTATTTATGCTGTAGATATTCATTGACTTGTCAACCACTCCGGATCCACCATAGCCCTGGCTATACCCTTGGAAATAGGATGGGACTGCACCATACCACCATAGAGATATACCTGTTAAACATAGTCATGGTAAACTATAGCTTCTGCCAGCGGCTTCGCCCGCGTGAAAAGTGTTTTCTTAAAGTACCCTATGTGCTATTTCTGACTATTATCTATCTCTGTGCCAAATTTCGTCGAGATCCGTTCAGCCATTCTGGCGTAAAAGAGTAACAAACATCTATCCATCCTTACAACCTTTCGCGTTTATAATAGTAGTAGGATTAAGAGATAAGTAGATAAGTACATGCAGTCAATAACCACAACTCGTAAATTTCTCATTACTTAAACAGACATTTTGATTTCTCGCGTTTCGATCCCTATGAAGCAAATTGAGCTTAAAGGGTTGAAAGAAATACGTAAAGTGAAAAAGCCCCTCTCACCGAAATTCCTTTCGCCCCTCCTCTGGCGTGTCCGATTCCTTGATGGAAAGTGGATTATTTTTTAAATGGAACTTTTGAATCGTAATTCAAATAGGTTCAAAAGTTTCTTGAAATAGAAACGGAGAGAAGTTTTTGTGGAGAAAAGTGAGCGCATTGCTTTGAAAAAGAGGAATGGTGACTTTCCTACTTGGTTTAACGAAAAGGTGAAGAAAATCTTTCTAGGTTTCCATTCCATTTTGCCAACCTTTTTTCCAACTATGTTGGGGTCGGCTCACATATCGCGTGTCAAAAAACGGAGTAAAATTACGATCAATGATCGTAATTTGAGCTTTTCATTTAGCATTATCGGCATCGGAAATCCACCGAAATCTAGAAAAACCAGCCAAGTGCGAGTTGGACTCGCGCACGAAGGGTTCCGTACTTGCTAATTTGCGGTTTACGATTTATGACGTATTTAAAAAAGCTACTTACTAGATCTTGTACATCATATATTTTTTTTAGTTTTATGATTCTCTTATTTTAGAAGTTACAGGGACACACATTTTACCACTTTGGAAGTGTCTCTCGCGCAACCTATTCAGTTTAGAAAAAAATCTATCATAGATATTCCACAGATATTCCACACGTATAGGTATGATGAAAAAAAAATTGTGTTTCTAAGTATTGAGAAGCCAATTTTTTTTTTTTTCCTATTTTTGTTTGAAAATCTTAATGCGGTTCACAGAATACATCTACTTACCAAGTTTCAACAGCATAGTTCTTACAGTTTCGGAAAAAAGTGGCTGTGACATACGGACGGACAGACAGACAGACACACATGACGAATCCATAAGTGTCCCGTTTTTGCCATTTGGCTATGGAACCCTAAAATGCATTTATATGCCATATTGAGCTGTAAAGGCTGTTAAGAAAAAGTTGGCCGAGGCATTGGTAATGTTTTCTTTCATTCGTAAGTACATTTGTTTTTAAATTGTGTGTGAAAAAGTGGCACGCTTGGTTTTCATACAGATGGTAGGACTTGCATTATCGACAACGGAATCCTAAGGATGTTTTCTGAGAGGCCAGACTCTGCGGTGCTTGGTAGAGTCATCCAGCTTCACGTGACGAGATGACACTATTATAATAAGTTGACTAACATAGTTTTTTAAGACCTTTGTTACTAACAACTATGGACATGTAATTAGTCTGCAATAAATTGTTTTATTAATATATTTTTTTTATTTTTTTTTATTATCTAGTTATATTTATGTATGTGGGTCGGCTTTAAGTCCAACTTGATGCAGCTAAATACCAGTATTTTACATGAAGCGACTACCTACCTGACAAATTGCCTACGAAAAAAGTGAAATTTAGAAAGCAAAAAATAACCCCAAAGCCCTCTGGAACACTATTAAAACTATCACAAACACAGCTAAAATAAAAACCAGTCCTGTTGAACTACTGAAAATATGTGACAGTCCTAAAGCTTCCATAAATGAAGTTTGTAAATTTTTCAGCAACGTAGGAAAAAACTTAGCAGATAAAATTCTATCAGAGGGTCAGTGTCCCGCAAATATGAACAGTCCGGTTCTAAATATCGGTATTGACACCCCACTATCTCCCGCTAACTCCCTCGTGCTGCTAGATACAGACGAATCTGAAGTGGAGTCTCTTGTTTCGCTGCTACGAAACGACTGTGCGTTAGGTTGGGATGGCATATCGCCTATTGTACTTAAAATGAGCCGTCGAGCACTGGTAAAACCTTTGACGTATATCTTTAATAGCTGTCTCCAAGCGGGTGTTTTTTCTGACGCACTTAAAAAAGCTATTGTGCACCCAATCCACAAGAGTGGGAGCAGAAGCTGTGTCAACAACTATAGACCCATCTCGGTTTTGCCTGCTCTTTCCAAAGTGTTGGAAAGGATTCTTGGCAACCGGCTTAAGAATTTCTTGGATAGATACAAGATCATAGCGGATAATCAGTGTGGGTTCCGTTCCGGTGTCTCGACTGAAGATGCAGTGCTTGATTTGACACAGTTGGTTGCTAGGAATCTCGATAGGAAAACCAAATGTCTGGAAATATTCCTAGATCTTTCGAAGGCATTTGACACAGTTTCTGTTCCCATACTTATTGCCAAATTGGAGCTGCTTGGTGTTAGAGGTATAGCACTGCAAGTCTTCAAAGATTATTTGAACAACCGTACCCAAAGAATCAAAATCGATGATCACCTCAGTGATAAAGAAACCCTGTCCTACGGAGTGCCCCAGGGTAGCATTTTGGGTCCTATTTTGTTTCAAATATATGTAAATGACTTATGCAGAATGTCCCTCCCCAACTCGAGGATATTTATGTATGCCGATGACACCGTGGTTATAGTTGATGGGTCAACATGGGACAGTGTTAAAAATAGCGCAGAATTGGCACTACGTGAAATAATAAAATGGCTCAACCTAAACCTGCTTACCCTCAACTGTAACAAGACATCATATGTTCCCTTCGCTATCCGCCAGAGCACCGCACCAGATCACACCCTCTCGATAATAGCGCACACTTGCTCACAACTGACATCCTCATGCCAATGTCCAACACTCACGCGTACCCATCATGTCAAATACCTTGGTGTTCAAATAGATTCCGGTTTACGATGGAATAAACACATTGATGCCCTAACCTCGAGAACGCTAAGACTAATATATACCTTTAAATCTCTAAGAGTTTCTGCAAACCCTGACACTCTAAAAATGGTGTTCTATGCCCTGTGTCAGTCTGTTCTAGGGTACTGCATCACTGTATGGGGTGGTGCAGGTAAAACTAATTTTCTTGAAAGAGTGGAGAGAGCACAGAGAGCAATACTGAAAGTGATGCTACGAAAACCTTATCGCTATCCAACAACTCAAATGTACTCAGATTGTAAGGTACTGACGTTGATGACGTCTTGACATGAAGTTCATTGTGAATGTCAGAATGGCATGCAAGTTACTTGCACAGTTTTATGAAAGTTACAGGCATGTGTATTTTTGCCCTTATTACTTAGCCACAAGCTCCTCTAATTTTTTTCATTGAAAATTCTCTCATACAATGCTTTATATCTAAGTTCGCAGCACATCTAAAATTAAAATAACATGACTACATGAACATGAATTCCTTCCTCCAGAACACTCCTTTTTAACAATCTCTACTACTTAACTAAGGATGTTATGGAGCTCCGTAACCGTAACCACAACTATCGGATATCTGAAATATAAATCTATCCGAAACAGTGACCAAATTTGATATGAAAACTTCAAATAATTTCGTATAGGGGTGAATCTACTGAGACACGTTATGACAGATTTACACCTAGCCGAACAGAGATACAGTTGTAGTGTGTGTCAAATAATCATGAATTACAAACATCAAATATCCGTAACTGAAAGTCCAGTAGTTTATAATCCGAAAACCGTATCTGAAACCGGTATAATATTTATCCGAAATTTCATATCCATAACATAATGCTGCTACATTCACCGCGAAGAAATTAAACTGTACCCCTGGGATAATTCCGGTCTCCGGACCTGCACTAAGTACATACATTAGTATTAATTAATTTTGTAAAGCTTATAAACTGTGACCCACACGAATATAAACTTTCGCGGATTATTTATGAGCTGTGAGTGAAACTTGATGTTATCGTAAAAACGCTGGTGTTAAAAACAAGGGTTGGACTGCTTTAATTATTTAGGACGCAATTTTAGGCAAACCTATCAAGGTGAATAAGGAAGTTGAGCTGTTAAGTGGTGGTATTGTACTTTAGTGATGAGTGCTTAAATCAGAAGAGAGAAAATGGGGAAAGTTCTGAAAGCAGCCTCATGTATATAATACCTACAGTGAATTTGAAGGGGTCTGGGGAAAAACAGATTTCTGTCACATAAATAACAAACAGCTAAATAAATAAGAACGAGAGCTTCAAGAATATGCCTTTTTCCCTCGGACCCTATCATAAACTTACCTCAGTACTTAGTTACCTACATCACTTATTTCAGAAGGACATCTCCGAAAAAAAATTTGAATCTACGTATAACAACTTTACCATCTCAGTTACAATCAATGTCTAAATTGTACGTAAATGAGAGAATTTTTGACAGATAGACACCGAGCTTGGAATTGCCCGTCGCAGGTGTCTTAATAAGACTGCGGTGACAAGCACAAAGGACTAAATGAGAGTATAGTGCGGAAAAGGGGGTGCCACTACTACTACTAGTCTGCGGTGTGTGGCTACCTGTTTCTGGTGCCAGTTGGATTTCCGTGTAAAACCAAATATTATGATACGTTTTATTCAATTGAAAAAAGCCTTTTTACAAAAAAAATACTACCGACTTCCAAATTAAGAAACTACAAACTGAAAAATGAATTTATTTTTGGAAGTCGGTGTCTTTCGTAGGTACCATTTTTTTGCGTTATGGACACCGACTTCCAAAAATAAAGTAATTTTTCAGTTTGTAGTTTCTTAATTTGGAAGTCGGTAGTAATTTTTTTGTAAAAAGTCTTTTTATTTTTCACTTTTTAGTTGTACCTAATACGCAAGTTGTTTAGTAAGGTACCCATAACGCCAGAATAGATGACACGAATGTCTTGAAACTTGAGCATAACCGGTGAAATGAGTAATCTGCGTACCCCTTAAGAGCGTACTGGCTCGATGTTATGTTATGAAATGGTATAATCAATAAACAATCATGCGATTGCAGAAATTCCGAGAGATTTACCGTTATTTATTGAAGAGTTCTGATGTATATCTCCGAAGTTCTTCATCAGATATCCACCAAAATAAAATGGAACCAATTTCGGAACATATTCTTTCAAACAAAAAAAGAATTTTCAAAATCGGTCCAAAATTTACGAAGATATGCGTGAACATAAACAAAAAAAAAAAAAACATAATGTCGAACATCCTCCTCCTTTTTGGTAAGTCGGTTAAAAATTTAACAATCACAACAGTCTGTTTCTGGCACAGTTTATTGATTCTCTGTATTACCAGCCGTCTTTTGTTTCCGGTCTTTTTAACTTCATGTGTAAACAACATCCACGCTTCCCATTTTGTTTCGCGGAACAAAGTATTAAAAACAAACGTGTAAACCGGATCGGCAAACAGAAAGCGTTAGAACAAAATCCTTAATGTAATTTAAAGTTTGCTCGCAACGTTTCACATCCACAGAGCACCGAATGCTCTGTCGGCCACTTCTAGAGACTTTCGATATAAACCAAGTGTGTCATGGAGTATCATTGTTTAATCATAGAAATTGACGGTGCTTGTCAATTTGGCTATAGATTTTTTTTGGGACTTTCCCACCACACCATTCTCAACCAGTGCAACTCCTAAAACCCGAAATTAATAGAGGCGACCAGAAAAGCGCCGAGACAATGAGGGCTTGACGAGTCCAGAGAAATGACTCAACTGTCCCGGACCGGACGAAATTAATCGGTTAAGAACAGTGGAGGAGTAAGAAAGAATACTTGACTATGAAAGTCGAAATTTTTGTTTGCGGCCACGAATATTATTCGAAATGGTGTCTCTAATCGCTGCCTGCGCCACCGCAGCAATTCCGTGTTCTGTGGTTTCAACAGCTGAGTTTTGTTCTCATTTTAAATTGTCAACTTTGTTGTGGAAAAAACCTTATTGTTAACCTCCGGGGGTACCTTTTAGACGAGCCTGAAGTTTACCATTGTCACAACTGCCAAGAAGGAAACAAACTGCGGTTAGATCCCGAAAGTGAAATTCCGTGAGTGTTTGGGAATTAACTGGGCCTGTGTTACCACCAGTTACCACTCTCACGAAAAGATTGTTTGTTTTTAGGGTTAGGGTAAAAAAAAGGGTAAAAAGTGGACCCTATTACTAAGACTCCGCGGTCCGTCTGTCTGTCTATCACCAGGGTGTATCTCATGAACCGTGATAGCTAGACAGTTGAAATTTTCATAGATGATGTATTTCTATTGCCACTATAATAACAACTAAAAACAGAATAAAATATATTTAAGTGGGTCTCCCATACAACAAACGTGATTTTTTTACCGTTTTTACGATAATGGTAAGAAACCCTTCGTGCGCAAGTCCGATTCGCACTTGGCCGGTTTTTTTAATATAACGGAGGTTACCTTTACTTATGTTGCTGCCGCAATATTTTATTTTGGAAAAAGTGCAATGTATTTTTGTTATTTATGTTACAGATAAGAAAAATATTTTCCTGTTATTTTGAACTAATAAAAAAATTGAAATAACTCGAAACTGCCAAAACAGTCTCGTTACGTTACTCAAAATAAATACCGAATTCTATTGACGAAACACCTTGCGAATTGCAAATTATTTCCAAGACAAAATGAAATTGCATTGCATTAAATGATGACAATATGTAGTGATATTTTTTTAGTAACAATAGGCTCGTGTTTGACCACTATCTCACCTGATGATCTGATCTTTCCGAATGCCAGTATGAAAAAGCCCCGAATGTAAGATATAGATGGAAAGAAGATATATAAAATAACCCTAACAAATAGTATGGTTTTCCAACATTTTCCTTAAGCGTGCCCTTATTTAGATATAACAAAAATATTTGGGGGTTATTACTGGCTGAAAACGAAATTAGTTTTCAAGTTTACTGAACCATTAAAATTAATAAGCGGGCCTTATCAAAACATAAGTTAATTAATTTTTTGATTGAATATTTCGAATATTTCGTGTTGGAATAATTTGGCGGACGTTTGTGGAATGTTGATTGTTTTGTTATAATAACAACAATTTTGATTGAATTAAACCATTATTTCGCTTTTGTAGGTGAAAAAACATATGATAGAATAAGTATTACCCAATCCATGGTAGATCAACTCACTTCACAAATTATGTTTTTAAATATAGAAAGTGACAGACCACTGTCTCTTAAGATACAGGTAACCCTAGTTTAAGAGGCAGGGTTCACTAATTGTGTACAGATATTGTTCATCCATCACCTATCTAAGTCTCTTCTACCAACCAGTTGTAATTTTTTATTGAAATTATAAATCTAATTATTATTTTTACTTATAGACCATAAAAATTTAATCTGTAAATCTGTAAACTTTTGGTATAAATAAATTGTATGATTATTATTTATTTCCTTTATTTTTCTTCTTTCTTATTTAGTACATTTCTAAATATTAAAAAATAAGAATACTTAAAAACATTTAAAAATATTAAAATAGAGCCCAACTGGTATCGAGAACAGGGTCCAAGCTACCGGTGGTTAGGGATGCAGAGACAGGAAACTCCTCACAATGCGAGCCGTATCGAGGAGTACTGCCTTCTGTATCAGACCCTTGATGCAACCGCCCAATGACAGCCTCGACAGATGGTCGTCGAGGGTCTTGGCCATCAGGCCGTTGGCCGTAACGACAATCGGCACAATGATCGCCGAGTCCACATTCCACATGCCGACAACCTCGTGTGCTAAGTCAAGATAGTTGATTTGTTTCTCTTTCTCAGCTTTCACGAGGTTCTCGTCATGCGTGATGGTGAAATCTATTATCATTGTGCGGCGCGCTAATCGGTCTATCACCACTATATCCGGCTTACGAGTATTGGCAACAATAGTCATATCAGTGATGATAGACCGATCCCAGTACAACGTGACATGGTCATTTTCGAGAACTGGGTCGGGCACATACTTGTAATACGGTACCTCCGATTCCACTAGATTGTACTACAAAGCAAGTTGCTGGTGAATAATCCTGGCCACTTGGTTATGCCTTTGTAAGTACTCGCCGTTAGCCAGACGAGAACAACCAGAGATAATATGTCGGATGGATTCACCTGGGCGGTGGCATGCCCGACACACGTCAATCGTCCCGTCCTTCAATATATGTCTCCGGTAGTTATTCGTCAAGATAACTTCGTCCATAATTGCACAGACAAAACCTTCAGTTTTCCCGAAAAGGCACGCACAAAGGAAATGTAGCCAGGATACGGACGCTGGGAAATCTACATCGGGCCCATGGAGAGCCCGATAGAAGCGCCCGTGTAGCTCCTTGCCTTGCCATACTTCTTTGCATTCATCAGTCGATAGTATTACAGGCTTGCCCCAGTTCTCTTTAGCCATGGACAACGGGGTGAGTCCCTTGTCCACTGCGACCGCATCCCGGTGCATACCCACTTCAGCTTTTAAAAAGTATTCTCTGAGGCTGCACACCTCGCGGTTGTGAAGAGTCTTGGCGTTTAAAAAGCCTCGACTCCCACACTTCCGCAGGATGTACAGTCTCATCACCGATGATCGTGGGTGATGCATTCGTGTGTGTTCAGTGTCCGGACCCTCCTATCGAGAGCGTCGAGCTCCGTCTGAGTCCATTTGATTATGCCGAAAGAGTACATCAAAACCCGCATGACTCAACTGTTGAAGGCGTGCACCTTATTTCCGCCCGATAAAAAGCTATTTAATACCTTTTTCAGGCGGTCAAAGAAACGCTCCGTCAGCAGTTGCTTCATGTCAGATCAGTTGATGCCTAACGCTTCCGACATACCCAAATACTTGTAAGTTTCGGTCGACGAGAAGTGTCTAAGGTGTATGGAACCAGAGAGTTGAATTTCCTCGGATTCCATAATCTCCCCTTGCTTTACATGCATGACTTCACATTTGTCCACACCAAATTCCATCCTGATGGAGTTACTGAAGGTTTCAGTTACCTTCAGTAGCTCCGTCAGTTGGAATTTATTGGGGGTAAAGAGTTTCAGATCATCCATATAAAGGAGGTGAGATATGACCTTACCACTTCTTCTCAACCGATAGCCTAGCCTATCCACTAAGTACACTGCTGGAGGATTCAGGGCTAAGCAGAACCAAAGTGGGCTCAAACTGTCGCCCTGAAATATCCCCCGCTTAATCCATACAGGCTCATCATCCCGCTGAATCGGTCGACATTCTGGATATCGAAGGACTGTCTTCCATTGCCCCATACATGACTCAAGGAAGGAGCATAGATTTGCATCTATTTTGTACAACTCCAGCACCCTCATGAGCCATGTATTGTGGTGTTCATTCCACATGGCTTAGTCTACTTACGTTTTCTAACATACTTTTCAAATCTTCATCATAACTTTTTAAATTGTATCAATTCATGTTTCCCATTTTTATGTATTCTTTGTTATTTATGTATAAACCTGAAAAGCATCCAAAAACTTACTTTTACAGCAAATTTGTAAAAATCATAGAATATTTTAAATTCTGTAATTTTTATCTGACATGACATATGTCTATTTTATTTTCTTAAGCCATATTATAGACATATCATACCATGGACTACCTTCATTAAGCTCGTTGTACATTGTAATTTTCATAATAAGGGCTGCGGCAGACTGCCCCTTTGTAAACCGTTTTATTTCGTTCGTCATGATTTCTTTATTGATATTTGAATTCCATAAGACATGACAGAGAATGAAGAAAAACGGGAGTCACTTTTTTAGTCTTTAATCTGGACGGAACGCTGGAAGTCCGTTTTTTACTTAATACTACAAGGTGTACTATTGTATCTGAAAACTCTTTAAAAACTATTATATATACGGCCTGTGAATCTATCAAATCTTTGAAGTGCAATAAATTTAATTTATTCAGTGTGGAACTTAAATGTGAGCATTTTTACTGGTTCAATAACCTCGTCGGTCACCGCTTCATATTAAAGAGCTCGTTTGATCGGCGTATAAAGCCACAGCCCGACCTCCACACTCCTATCTGCCAGTGCCTGCCTACTCTACTGCCTAAATGCCCGTTAGCCTGACTATTAGTTCAGCTGTCTTGACCATCCATCTGTGTGCCTGCCTATCCGTCGAATTGCGTCGTCTTCTTGCCCAACCTGCTGTGTAGCCTGCCTGCCTGCTGTGGGTTAGCTGCCCACGTCGTGCGAAGCCCGACCTTCCTGGTTAGCTGACCACATCGTGCGAATCCGACCCTTGCGAATTTTATTATCTATATCCTTTTTCTTAGTTTTAATTTATAATTTCTTTACTTTTATAAACGTGGCTTAGGTATAGCTCATCTGAACTATAAGTAACGTTACAGTATGTGGCACAGAGTCGTAGGCCTTCTTATAGTCTATCCAGCATGTCGACAGATCCTTGTGGGATCGACGAACCTGCTGGCTTATGGCCATGTCAATGTGGAGTAGCTCCTTAGTGCTGCGGAACCCATTACTACATCCATACTGAGAGGTAGACATTATTGAGCTACTTTCAATGTGCTGATAAGTTTTTGCTCTCATGATGGATGTAAGAAGTTTATAAACCATTGATAAGCATGTAATTGGTCTATAATTCTTGGGTTCCGCGGAACTACCTAAGAGCAGGTGGGTAACGCCTGTTGTTAAATCTACGGAAGCGACCAGACTTTAAACATGACTGAAATTGAGATGCCAGAAACGCGTGTGAGCTGCTATACCATATTTCTAGCCAGAAGTTATTATTAGTTGTTATTATTATTTATTATTATTATAGTATTCAAATGACAATACACACTGATTTGTATATAATTCTGGCAGTTGCCCGCGAATTCGTCCACATGGAATTCTGTTTATCACGCACTGTTTATATAATTATACACTTTGAAAAAGAAGTTAGATAGTAGAGTAAGATACATAAAAAAAATACTTTATATACTCGAATAACGTTAATTGTTTTGGGGTAACATAAATAAATGATCCGCATTACTATGATTTGACATTAAGAAATGTTGCATGTTCTACACCACCAACTGCTTTGAGAAAGGTGAAAGAAGTGGGCTTCGAATAGTATATACATATGTAGCCGCAACAGACGCACAAAATAGTATTCACTATTGTTGAGGAGGACTGTGTAGAGTACTGCCCTGAAGTTGAGTCTATACAGTGGCCAGACCATTAGGGAATATTTTGAAATATTTTTCTTGTGTTATTACTATATTGCACAACTGTAGTACACAGACATAATGTAATATTGTTTATCCCTCATAGTAAATAGCGTTATAATATAAATGCCTAAATATTTTTGGACCTTCGTTAAAAAACGACACAACTCAAATGCAGTGCCGAGCACTTTACACTATAATAACGAAGCGTTGCGTACCGGAGAAAAAATATGCGAAGCGTTTTCTACGTACTTCCATTCTACATTTCTAGATACTAGCTCTGGTCATGGAATTTCTTCACCCATTCTCTCTACTGAATCTGCCAGCCTATCTGATATATGTAGCATTGTGGTGAACGTTGAGGAGGTTTCTAACTTGCTTCGCAAGTTGGATACTTCTAAAGCGGCTGGCCCGGATAATATTTCATCCAAATTTCTTGTACGATGTTCGACTTCGATTGCCCGTCCTATCTCGATTCTCTTTAGGAAATCCTTAGATACTTGTATTGTGCCTGAACTTTGGAAATCAGTTTTCATAACGCCTATTCACAAAAAAGGAGTCAAAACTGAAATTGTAAACTATAGGCCGATATCCAAACTCTGTATTGTTGCAAAAATCTTCGAAAGGATCATCTATAACCAGGTGTATAGTGCTCTAAGAAATTCGTTTAGTTACTTTCAACATGGTTTTTTGAAGGGAAGGTCTACCGTTACCAACTTAATATTACTCAATGACTTTATTACTGACGCCATGGATAGCGGTCTGCAGGTTGATGTCGTTTATACTGATTACAGTAAAGCTTTTGATCGAATTGACCATGAGATCTTACTATCTAAGTTATATGGTATGGGAATACAAGGTGATTTACTCAGATGGTTTTCTTCTTATCTGGAGAACAGGTCCCAAGCAGTAGTATTAAGCAATTATATGTCTAGTTGGGTACCTGTCCCCAGTGGGGTCCCCCAGGGTTCATTGCTCGGCCCATTACTTTTCATTATCTACATAAACGACATCAACTCTTGCTTGCTTTCATCCAGGCTGTTGTGTTTTGCTGACGATATGAAGATCTATGCCACAATATCATCACATGCTGACGTAATTGCACTTCAGGATGATTTACATCGTCTGGAGGCTTATTGTCGTGGGAGTAAGCTTGATCTTAACCCTGCTAAATGTTCGGTTCTAACATATTCTCGAAAGCGCTCAATTATACCTTCATCGTATATCTTAGGTGATCAAGTACTACCTAGAACGAATTGCATCCGAGATCTGGGGGTATATCATGATTCTAAGCTTACGTTTGAATTTCATGTCAATGCCATAGTCGCTAAAGCATCTAAAGCACTAGGTTTCATAATGCGGCTATCCAAGTGCTTTACTCAAGCCAAAACTTTAAAAATACTTTACTGTACTTTTGTTAGAAGCAACTTGGAATATGCGTCTGAAATCTGGAATCCATGTTATCACAAGTACATTGATCGTATAGAGAGCATTCAGAAAAGGTTCATCAAGTATTTGTGTTATCATCAGAAAGTGCCCTACCGTTCTGAAGATTACCTCAATCTCTGCAAGAAGTATCATTTATTACCCCTAATTAATCGGCGAGCAGTCTCTGACTGTACTACATTATTAAAAATTTTCAACAATTCTATCGATAACGCCGATATTGTAACCAAATTTTATTTTAACGTTCCCGGAAGGTCGAAGCGATGGTACGCACCGTTGCGTGTTCCATCTACCTCTACGAATTACAGGCAGAATTCATTTATAGTGCGTGCAAGTAGAGGCTTTAATGACTTATGTAAGCGGCATGATTTTGATCCTTTCTTAACAGGTGTGTCCTCGGCCAGAAAGTGCCTGAGCCTTAGCTTTTTTAATTAGATTTTGTATGTTCAGGTTTTTATCATTGAAAGAAATTTAAAATGTTAATTTAGTTTGAGCTGAATGTTTATACTGTTTTGTTTTCTTTTTTGGTAGCTGTGTTGTGTTGTTCACACTCTTTTTTTTTAATCTATTTTTATAAGTGATGACTTTTAATTGGCTGTCAGTCTCACGTACTATTTGTTATTCTGTTTTTTTTAGCTGTAAGTCGTCCATAATTGATAAATAAATAAATAAATAAATATATAGCCTATAGGTTTATCAGACTTATAGAGAACGTTTTCCATTATATTTTGTCTTCTTTTTTCCAGGCCCTCGCTAAACTATAGTAGACAACACACATAATGCAATATTGCATATCCCCCAAGGCAAGTAGCGTGATAATTTACACCCTATAATATGTTGGTAAATAATTTTTTGCAAAAATTGGACAAAATCTGTTCAGCAGTTTGTAATTGAATGCATTTCAGTAGACAAACAGACAGAAATTCTCGAATGGAAATTGCTTAAGAATCCTTCATATACCCCGCAGTTTTTACTTTTTTCAAAACAATTTAATGAACAGTTTGGACGTCTCTAAGATTTTATTATAATATATATATATATAAATGAGAATTTGAAGAATTGAAGATAACATAATTCACAAAATTTTGCTAAGCAGGTTCTACTTTTACTGCTCACACATTGGAGCTAAAATCAAATAAAATAATATACCTAGAAGATTTTTGATTCAACATCATCCTTTTTGCTTAGTTCAGTAAAAGTATATAAGCAATGCTATATTAATTACCATAATATCATCCACTTTTAGCACAAACAAACAATCAACCTTCTTTCGGTGATAGGGGAACATTCAGTAAAGCACTCCTGGCCCAGTGCAGATTGATGTATGTCACATTTCTTCGTGGTTTTAGAAATAGCTGGCTGGCAAATATTCTCGCGCTTACCTAGCTGTTTATGTAGTCTAGACACTAAATATTACATGTGCTTCTAAAGGAATTACCCTTTATTAGCGCCCTTTATGATTATCTGCCGCCACAATAATAACGGGACATCCCTAATAAGCGCTTGTGTGTATGTGCGTGACTGTTTCACATTATGTACAGTAGACAAAGTTATTAGTTATACAGGCAAAAATATCCATCGCCCATAGTAATTAGTGTGATAATATATAGTCTATAGATAAATATCTATCTTTCTATAACGCTGCCAATATTCATGTTATGCAGAGTGCAATATTTTTTTAAATAATGTGTGGAATCGAATGAACTTTAAGCGCCACCACGTGGGTTTTGTGGTGGGTGGAGAACCAAGACAGACGTATTGGTTCTTGGACATGCGGGTTTCCTCACGATGTTTTCCGTCAAAGTTTTTGGAGTAGAGGTGATGTAATATATGGTACAAAGTAAAGTGCCTGCTTGGGCTCGAACCCATCACCTAGAACAAGATAAAAGCCGCTACCACTGGGCCACAATTGCTTCTGTTTATGACTTAATAACTATTTGAGAGATTTAAAGAATTGACTAACCAGCACATTCTCAACCGTATTCTTCTTCGTCTCGATGATTCCTTGTTCTTAATTAAAATTTTCTTCGTACAGAACTCAGGCACGTCGATATTTTAGCGCTGGCCTAGCAAAGGTCTCGCATGGTTATTTAAAAGTAAGCAGCCTGTATACAAATCAGGTTGTTTAACTGTACTCCCCTTCCACCTGACTCATTCTAGTAATTATAGAGTTCATTACATTGATGTATTTACTTCGCGACTCCTGCAACTCAGTTGATTCTAACTTTCAAGATAAAGTTTCAGCTATGGGAGTTATAAGTTGGTTATGGACTTTCAGACCTTGATTGAATAGATTGATGGAGTGACTTTGTTGATATTGTTGGCCTGTAATTGTCTAATAGAAAACTTAGTGAACTTTATAACCTAAAATTTATTGGAATATACCTTAAAAACTGATTGCGAAATCATTTTGTTGCCTTTCTTTGAATTTCTAATTCATGTAATCAACTTGCACAGTTATACCATGATTGATGATGTGGTAAGTAATTAAAATTAATAATAACCATACTAAAAAGTTAGCGGTGGACCCCAAAGAAGGCACAGCCTGTATCATGTTGATGACATATTATTTTCAGGCAAAATTAGGTACAGGAAGGTATTATTATATAAATTATTTTCTTCAGCAGAAGAAAACAACTCCGTGGAGATTAATTTGTCTACACGGAGTTGTTTTCTTATTAAACATAAGCTTCCTAAGAATTCGACAAGTCTCTTGAAATAACAAATTCTATAATAAGTTAATAGTAACGCCAAATAATATCTCTAGAGATAGACATAGGTAAACGTCCTAAACAGACTAGTTAATTAACCAGTCCTTTGTACTCTCAGTAGGCAGTTTCTTATTAACTACGATTACGTAATTTGAAATTCAAATATAGACGTAACTGAAAATAATTTAATGCTGAAGTCCTCCAAAGGGGATTTCTTGTAACCATGTTGATCCTGGTTCTTCTCGAGGAAGTATATGTTAGTAAAGTAATATCAAGCTACCCAACTCCGGCAAGAATTCATTTTTACTTATAGTGTAATATGCCTAAGGAATCAATTTTGTGAAGGTACAATATCTTATCCCTATCGGTGAGAAACACAAAACTGTTCGTCTCACGACTTTACCGAGCCGATAAGTTAAATAATCCTAGGTCCAGAAAATAAAACCACAGCTTAGCTGGTTTCAAAAAAAATGGTAATATGAGTAGTTGACCCATCCCATCAATCATTTCAAGCTCCTAGTTAAATAATTATCTGGATACTTCTTTCGGGGTCGCTACGGTAAGTTGAATAACAAAATTCGTCACCAAGAAACCTAAAGGCTCGTTTACGAAACCCTCTAAAGAACCTGAGGAACTGTTTCGGGCAAGTTCAAAAATAAATTTAATGCTTACGCCGCCGGCATCGCAAAACGTTCCAAATAAATAACTGAAAACTTTTTCAATTTCATCCCGCGATCCGCAAATTGTGTTTTGCGTCTGAGTAAATCGAAAAATGAATAACAAATTTTGCCTTCTATAATAATCAAGGTAGCGAAATTAATTGCGTTTAGAACACATTTCGAACGTTTTGTTATTATTGAAGTTACATTCAATGTCAGAAATAATTCGATTCGATTGGAAACAACAATTGGTTCGCCGTTGGAACCAATTTGTGTCAAACTCGATCTGATAAGGAGATCTCTTGTGGTAGCTACAATAGGTGGTCGGACCTACAATTTGTAATATCGAACAATAATCAGGACTGGAAAACAATGTGGGTTTAATCGAACAAACAGTAGAGCGGGAACAATGTCCAGTTTTACATATTCATCGGCTATTAATTCAATTTTCATTGGCGGTTTTCACTCAGCGAGTTGATTTTGGTTCATTTGTCACTTTCCACATGAATAATTTTCGGATCTTTGTTTAAACAATGTTGGCACTTGTGTGTCGCTATTTCTGTATTCTCTTTCATTTCAAAAACATTGTGTTTAATGATTCGATTTAATTATTTTATGTGCTTTCCTGGTATAGGCGATACTTCTACACGCGCTTGAAATTAAAACAATGAATATAAATTTTGTAAAGAATAGGTACCGTACACCTACTACTAATGAAGACTGAACTCGGTGACAAGTTATGTGAACCATGAAATTATATGCAAAAATAGTACAAAAGTATGTACTTTCACAATTTCCAATATCACCATTAAAACGGCTGAAAAATTATAAAACTTTATCATTAGCTGTGATAGCTAATGATAAAGTTTATTTGACAAATTGTTGTTTTTGAACTACGTAGTATAATGAGGCAGAGTAAAATACTTATAAAGATAATCTAGACCGTTCATCAAGTTGATAAACAATACATAGGTACCTAATATTCGACGACCTCGCATGAACATGACATATTTTATACAAATATCTACACATACTGACTGCTTAAACTAGGGACATAAACATAACCTATTTATTCAATAACATACTTCAGATGTCTCTAGAAAAGGAGACCACACATACCTACTGAAATGATAGCTAATGGGGATGAGAGGTTTAGAAGAAGTCATGCAGTACGTACCAGACCAATTGCAAAATAAGTAGGGCGATTTATTCATATACTCACCTGAACTTTTTTTTCTATTTTAAACTCACGCTTGAGCACTATCTCACCTGATGGTTAGCGAAGATGTGGTCGACGGTGAAACACGTTTGCCTAGAAATAACCTATTCACTCTTGACTTAAATACCCCTAGATTATAGCTATTGGGAAACTACCAGACTCCGGCAGGGAATTCCACTCCTCAGCTGTACGCATAATAAAAGTGTTCCCAAAACATTTTGATTGTATGGCTGGGATGTCCACCATGAACCGATGGCGCATCGCCGTACGTCTTGTAGTCCGATGATGAAATCGTGGAATTCCATCGCACTCTCCCCGAAATGTAACCTAAAATCTCTGGAAACTTGCAATTTTGTCTTTCAATGCATTTTCATTATTTCTTCCATTTATTTTATCTTTCTTTCTTTCATTTAGTTTGGATAATGGATAAAAAGTAAGGATCTTTCCTGACAAACTTGTATTAACTTGAATTCTTTCTTTTAAAACGTTGGACACTAGGAATTTCTCTATATTGATGACTTATCAATGGTGTCTAAGCTGATGCTGGCGGGCCTATGCTTTTTTGCAATTTTGAATAAAAGAATAAAATCGTATGCCCTTAGTTTTACCAGTCACCCTGCACAATTATGTCTATCGTTATAATTATGAGACAGTGAAGTTAAATGAATTTCTAACATGCGACTCTATCGATCACGGATAATCACAATAATTATACGTTCATTACCGACTTTTAAGGCAAGGGCACATCGGCTATAATTAAAATGACATGTATTTTCTTTTAAAAGATCGGTTCCATAATTAATTTAGTTTCTAATGACAGATGTTTACGGATATGTGGTGTTAAAAATATGTAATTTATTATTTAGTAACTGTCTATTTTTAACCGACTTCCCAAAATGGAGAAGGTTCTCAATGCCGATGTTTATATAGTTAGCTCTATCATATATAAACGGATTTGCAAGATTCTTTTTTTGCCCGAAAGAAGTTTATTCCGAAATGGTCTCATTTAAATTTGGTAAAGATCTGATGAAGAACTTCGGAGATATACAACAGGACTCTTCAATAAATGACGGCAAATCTCTCAGGATTGCTGCAATCGCCCGACTGTATATTGTTTACACTATTTCATAACATCACTCCAGTATGCTCTAAACGGGTAAGCAGATGTGTACAGTTCAACCTGGTACACTCTCATACCACCGGTTATGTTTAAGTTACATGGTATTCGGGTAATCTGTTCTGGCATCACTGTGGGCATTATAGGTACTAAGGTACTTATAATGCCCTGCTATAGAACTTGTCCATTATGTACCACAAAAAAAGTTAAAAATATAAAACTTTTTACAAAAAAATACAACCGACTTCCAAATAAAAACTCTTCAAAGTCTCTTAAATTTCAGCAGGCGGTGTCAAAAAACGAATAAACGAATACAGGAACACCGACTTCCGACATTGAATTTTTTTTTCACTTTTTAGTGTTTGTATTTGGAAGTCGGTTATATTTTTTTGTAAAAAGTTTTTTTTAAATATTTTGTAACTACCACACATTTGAGTAGGTTTTTAAAACTAACTGCTGGTTTACAGTGTCCCAGGTGCAAAATTTTTAAACCGGCAACCATGTTTAGAAACTCATGAGCGAATATAGATCCAGCATAAGCAAGAAACAATGCCTCACCCCTACCCCAATAAGAGGTCCCTTTGTAATAAGACCTATGTGCTCCATGAAAGACCTTAGCTAGGTAGATTTATTTTCGATGGATCCCCTTTGCACGGGACAATTTATATATAAAACCTGCTTTATTTATCGCTCTTTCTATTAGTGAAAACAGTATTAAAATCCGTTGCGCGGTTTAGTAGAAGCAAGCGGAGAAACAGCAGACACTGACTTTGTTTGAATGCACTGTTCTCCAAGCTGAAAAAAAAGCATTAGCGGTCTTATGTCATCCCAGCGAGCAAAGAGCTTACATAATTTTGCATAGCCAATGTTACTTTCTTGCTACACAAAAGCCTGACCCTTTTACTGACATAACCTCAGAATAATTCCTTAATCACTGCCAGATCCTCGTTTAAAATAACCTCGGAGCAAAAAATTATTTCGCAGTGACCACAGGAATCTTATAAATGAATAGAAGTCCTGGCGTTTAGGTCTATGTCTTAGGTAATTTAGAAAATAACGACTTAGGTCCATTGTTCTGTCTAAAAATAAAATGAAAGCAAGTATTTATTATTGTGAAGGACATAATTAATAGTAATTATTCTATCCATAACAAATTTAATTGCAGAAGAAAAAAATAAATAATACATAAAATAAAAAAAGTAAATTTAAGTATTTCTGTCGTTTTTATTTTATATTTGCTACAAATACGTATTATTAAAGATATTAGATATTAGTTTTTTTTATTATTTGAACGCATTCTTTGCAAGGAATGGACTGGACCGAATACGACACTGGACATACCTAAGGGCCGATTTTACCAATGATACTAATCGCGATTAGTTCAACTAAACTCAGTTTATGCAAATACAGCGTTCTGATTGGTAGTTTCACAGCGGTCTCAACCAATCAGAACGCTGTATTTGCATAAATTGAGTTTAGTTGAACTAATCGCGATTAGTTTCATTGGTGAAATCGACCCTAAGAGAGCGAAGGTAGATAGTTTTAGTATTGACAAAAAAATCCTTCTAAAACTTTATTAAGATTCCTGTGGTAAGGCCACACCGTTGTTACATGACAAATGGTTGGCATAAGTTAGAAAGATGACTGTGATGCGGGTCTTTCTTTATTTGCGTCTGCACGAAGCAGGCCGACGCATGAAGCCGACGTAAATTGTTATAAAATACCTTTTAAGTTTCATATTAATTTTCTCTGTTATTTTCTTACAAGATGTTTGTTTTTCGAATTATTTGTGGACAACATTTGCAGACCGTGCGATATCAAACGGTAATAAAACAAAACAAAACATTTCATGTAGCTTATTATTTATGAGTCTGAGGCCGGGTAGGTACCCAATTAATTTATTAGGTCCACACAAAACACTTAATATCTAGAAAAAGCTTATCTATTTACGACACTGAAATATATTGTTCTTAGTCTTTTTAGGGTTCCGTACCCAAAGGGTAAAAACGGGACCCTATTACTAAGACTCCACGATCCGTCTGTCTGTCTGTCTGTATCTCATGAACCGTGATAAACAGAATAAAATAAATATTTAAGTGGGGCTTCCATAAAACAACCGTGATTTTTTTGCCGTTTTTGCGATAATGGTACGGAACCCTTCGTGCGCGATTTCGACTCGCACTTAGCCGTATTTTTTGCATTAAACAGTGCTGGCAATAAATATTTATTTCTTATTTCTTAAAAAACCGGCCAAGTGCGAGTCGGACTCGCCCACGAAGGGTACTTGGTAAATTGCGGTTTATGATTTATGACGTATTAAAAAAAGCAACTAACTAGATCTCGTTCAAACCAATTTTCGGTGGAAGTTTACATGGTAATGTATATCATATATTTTTTTTAGTTTTATCTTTCTCTTATTTTAGAAGTTACAGGGAGGAGGACATTTTACCACTTTGGTAGTCTCTCGCGCAAACAATTCAGTTTAGAAAAAAATTATATTAGAAACCTCAATATCATTTTTAAAGACCTATCCATAGATACCCCACACGTATGGGTTTGATGAATAAAATGTCATGGGAAACCCCCAAAATTTATTGTTTTTTTTTTATTTTTGTGTGAAAATCTTAATGAGGTTCACAGAATACATCTACTTACCAAGTTTCAACAGGATAGTTCTTATAGTTTCAGAAAAAAGTGGCTGTGACATACGGACGGACAGACAGACAGACATGACGAATCCATAAGATCCAATCCTAAAAACGCCTACCTATGAACATGAATATCCTGTATTTATAATTATTCCAGGTATTGATTACAGAATCACAAGTGAAATACTAGTTGAACATTCCTTCATGCGTTTAAAACCCAGTCAGAAAAACTATTCCCTGTCGCAACACAGGCACAACTTTTTCCAGCCAGTCTAAAACTATTCGACTGTGCAAAACGTGCACTTTTTTATATCGAAAGTTTCATATTGTACATGGAGAGTTCTATATGAATACGGAACTGGGTCTTTTAACTATTACCGATTAAAGGCTTAGCTTTTTGACGCAAATTCTAGCTAAAAAAAATCAAGAACTTATTTATCTTTTAGTATTCTGTACCTAACACATTTTGAGGTAACGAAATACTTAAGGAATCACATTGCATTATCATAAAAGATTGGTTAAAATTCCCGAAACATCGAGCAGATGGGGGTAAACCAATAAGTCACTATGCGATTGCGATACCACATCCCAAAAATCATGTCTCTGCGTAAAAACATCTGCACTCTTAGGCCCAGCGCACACCACTGGAGGTGCGGCGGAGAGCAATTGAAGACAACAATATAATATAAACCTTAACTACCTTGACATACGGTCAATATAAGATCACTGTGTCGTGCGCCGCTCGGCTCGTTCTTATTTATCTTTGCCATGACATTTTCAACTTTATAACATAAGAATTAGGGTCTAATTTAAATTGTTATCTTCTTAGTATCTACGCCGCGCCTCTCCAGGTGTGCGCTGGGCCTGATATAGATATACGACGCTAATCCTAAATCTGTCGTCTGAATTCTGGTCGACGCACATATAACTAGGAATTATCGATATGAAGATTGCGTGAAAAATGGAGCGAAAAAACGAGGCATGCTCTTTTAAAGGATGTCCTTTACAGAACTGTGAACAGACTAACAAAAATATTGGTTTATATCCATAATAGGTTTATAAGACATAAATCTAACTAGATAACGCAAGTCCCTCCATCTGTATAAAAACCGGCCAAGTGCGAGTCGGACTCGCGCACGAAGGGTTTCGTACCATTATCGCAAAAAAACGGCAAAAAAATCACATTTTTTGTATGGAAGCCCTGCTTAAATATTTATTTTATTCTGTTTTTAGTATTTGTTGTTATAGCGGCAACAGAAATACATCATCTCTGAAAATTTCAACTGTGTAGCTATCACGGTTCATGAGATACAGCCTGGTGACAGACAGACAGACAGACAGACAGACGGACCGCGAAGTCTCAGTAATAGGGTCCCGTTTTTACCCTTTGGGTACGGAACCCTAAAAACCAAGCGTGCCACTTTTTCACAAAAAAAATTAAAAACAAATTTACTGACCAATGAAAGAAAACATTTCCAATACCTCGGCCAACTTTTTCTATACATTCTGTACAGCTCAATATGGCATAATATTTTTCTAGATTTCGGTGGATTTCCGGTGCCGATAATGCTAAATGAAAAGCACAGATTACGATCATTGGTTGTAACTTTACTGCGTTTTTTGGCACGCGAAGTACATACAATCGCGTCATCTAGTTAGACTTATATCTGTGGTTTATACAAATAAGGTTAGAAAATATTTTCTGAATGCAAGAACTTATTGCAGTATCATCAAACAGTGCTTATTTCAGCGTGTTAACTCGCACGTGTTTTCTCATTGTTTCGCAAACAGTTGAAAACGTTGCCGTAATTAAAATTAAATTAGCTATCCGTCTAGCGCAACTGCTTCCAATTTTCGCGAAAGACTATCTTCCCGTACAGTTTATTAAACGAAGCCTCTCAGTAAAATTGCTTCGATGCGAACCCCGCCTAATAATGAGACACCAGAGAGTTCGCCAAATTAATTTAAGCCCACTGCATCTTACTGCGAAAACTGAGAGTAAGCTACTTGAAATATAATAGGTACCTACCAACAACGTTAATTAATTTCCTGATATTTAATGATTACTAGGTTTCGCTGGGAACGGGATCCTACGGGAACGGAGGTATGTATCTACGAACTTTTAAGACGACAACAGTCGCCAACGACCTTGAGTGAACAATATGCGCACTCGTTTTGAACCCGCGCGACCCAAAATTCGGCAGTTTTTTAGGGTTCCGTACCCAAAGGGTAAAAACGAGATTACTAAGACTCCACGGTCCATCTGTCTGTCTGTCGGTCCGTCTGTCACCAGGCTCTATCTCAAGAACCGTGATAGCTAGACAGTTGAATTGTATTTACACAGATGATGTATTTCTGTTGCCGCTATTACAAAAAAATACTAAAAACCGGCCAAGTGCGAGTCGGACTCGCGCACGAAGGGTTCCGTACCATTATCTCAAAAAACGGCAAAAAAAAACACGTTTGTTGTATGGGAGCCCCACTTAAATATTTTTTTATTCTGTTTTTAGTATTTGTTGTTATAGCGGCAACAGAAATACATCATCTGTGAAAATTTCAACTGTCTAACTATCACGGTTCATGAGATACAGCCTGGTGACAGACAGACAGACAGACGGACCGCGAAGTCTCAGTAATAGGGTTCAGTTTTTACCCTTTGGGTACGGAACCCTAAAAACAGAATAAAATAAATATTTAAGTGGGGCTCCCTTACAACAAACGTGATTTTTGTTGTTGTTTTTTTGCGATAATGGCACGGAACCCTTCCGGCTCCCATTTTACTTTCCTCTAAGACTTATAAAAAAGCCTTAGACCAAAATATAGATAATGCAATTTGCGATGGTGAAAATTTCATTAAAATACGCCCGGCGGTTTTGGTGCGATTGTCGTGTTTTCATGTCCGTGTTAGACATAACTTTACAAATTAATTACAAGCTATGATAAATGAATAAAACTCAAAATTTATTCGTAGTTCAAATTACTAGGAAAATGGTCAAATGTAACATATATTTTCCAAAAAAACACGACTAGCCGTTAAGGCGGAATTCTCATTTTAAAATCAGCTACTGAGGGGTATCTGCGCCTTAAACCTACTGGGATAGAAAGTATGTCCTAAGTCAGGCTGTGGCCTATCTGTGTGCCAATTTCATCTAAATCCGTACGTGCGTGCTTGATTAACAAACATCCAAAGATATATCTCGGTAGTATGTTCCTGTAGGGTTGTATTTATAAAAACACATAAACGCGAGTGAACCCGTGGGCAGAAGCTAGTAAAGCTGTAAAACTTTCACTAATAAAATAATAAGTAGGTTATTTCAACCGGAAAATAAAGTAGTTGTTCATTAAAATGAAGTATTTCATGTTATGGATTGAAATTCAGAACTTGTAACACTTAAGCAAATAAACATATTTTATTATTACTTGTTTCTTTTGATAGCTACATAAATTGATTTCGTGTTAAAATAAATACCTACTTACAGGCTCTTGTTCTAATATTTTTTATTAGGTACATATTGACTAGCTGTTGCTCGCGACTTCGTCGCGTCAAACTATAAAACATAGATTTTAGTTTTTACACACAACCTTAGTTCTCAAAATCAGTCCAGCCATTTCGGAGGTTAGTCGGAACAAACAGACAGTCAGTCAGTTTTTTTTTAAATTTTTTTAGGGTTCCGTACCCAAAGGGTAAAAACAGGACCCTATTACTGAGATTTCGCGGTCCGTCTGTCTGTCTGTCTGTCACCAGGCTGTATCTCACGAACCGTGATAGTTAGACAGTTGAAATTTTCACAGATGATGTATTTCTGTTGCCGCTATAACAAGAAATACTAAAAACAGATTAAAATAAATATTTAAGTGGGGCTCCCATACAAAAAACGTGATTTCATTGCCGTTTTTGCGATAATGGTACGGAACCCTTCGTGCGCGAGTCCGACTCGCACTTGGCCGGTTTTTTTTTGTTGGGTGTGCCGTATATACTGACTTTTGTATCTTCTAAAAACCTGGTATTTTGGTATTACAAACAGACACTTTAATTTTATTTATTTGTGTGTATGTATGTATAAGTATTATTTATCTATAGATATATTTGTGGTTTTTCTTTATGACATAAGTTGACGTTGGAGCACGCTTGCCCAGACAAAAAGTATCGTATTAACCTAACCTATAATTTAAGTACTTCTTATAGGTACCTACTATCATTACGAGTTTCTCTTTTTATATTTACCCACTAGGTACACACAAATGTGAAAAATAAAAAACGCATTTTTCCAAAAGAAATCCACAACCGACTTCCAAATTTAATAATTACACTACAATACAAACTGAAAACTTTACGCTTACGTACTTTGTGCCGGTGTCAAATAATTAAGAAACGAAAATAGAAACACTGATTTCTGAAACTGGAGATATTTTTATTTATTAGTTTGTAGTGTCTTCCTGTATGGAGCGGAAACGTAGGCAATCCTAACCCGAGAGAGACAAAGGATTGATGCATTCGAGATGTGGTGTTGGAGACCAATGCTAAGAATATCTTGGACTGCGAAACGCACCAATGCTTCGATCCAGACCCAGCGCCGAATAAAAACTCGCTTGTCCATTAGATGCCAACAAGGCATTCTTGCGTACTTCGGTCACACAATGCACAGAGGCGACGAGAATTTGAAAAAGCTGATTGTGGTTGGGAACAACGAAGGCAAAAGATCGCGCGGTCGATCACCAACAAGACGGTGAAAGCACCACCGATCAAGTGAAAGACTCGTCGTCCTCCAAATTCTACACGGTCGTAAGGGACGCGCTGGACAGAAACCGGTGGCGGCGATCATCCGCTCCAAGTGCAACCCTGATGCTGACCACAATGAGAGACCGACCAAGAGAGAGTGTTTTTATTTGGAAATCGGTTGTGTTTTTTTTTTAAAAAGATTTTTTAAATTACATGTAGCTGTGTCACGGTAGGTATCATGCATCATGTAGTTTGAGATCAGTACCGGGCAGATTTCTAAGCTTCCGACAATTCATCACCATCATCAGCCTATTAATGTTCCCACTGCTGGGATACAGGCCTCCTCTCTGTGAGAGGGAACAATTAGTTAACTATAATGTGTATTTCTTCGCAAGGTGATCGCGATTATTTCGTATGGTTTTCAGCAGCAGCGCGATAGCCATCGGCGAGAAAATAAGGCTGACAAATTGCGATTGCTTTTTCCCTTGTTTTTGGCCAATCCCTCCCAAATTGCTAAAACAGAAGTTTTTGAAATTCTGTTCAGAAAGTATACCTTTATTCTAGCAAATAAATGGTTAGTTTTTTTTAGATTTAGAATTTTGGTGGCTTTTCTTTTATACATGTGCATTTTACAAACAGCGAGCGATAAGCAAACGATTATTTAGGTAATCCCGATTTATATGAAATAAAGGGGTTGATCGCGTGATGACTGCGCAATTATTGCTGATTGCTGTATCATACGTAATAAGCCTGCCGACTAGGAAGAGAACAGGCGCTAACCCAACACCTTAACGTCTTTACCCAGGAATGGACTGTCATACAACAACTTGCAAACTCCGGGCCAAATTTTTCCGATACACAAAGGGCATGCTTTGATGGTCTCCCACGGGATCTTTTTTATTATTGTTTATTTTTTTTGTTTATAGTTGTAGGCACGTAGCTTGGCAAGTCGTTTTTAGGTCTCTTTGGTTACCAAGCGGGACGCGGGGAACGTGTAGAACCGTTCCGAGCGCTCGATTGGTTGGTCAGTTGACACATGGATCTACTGACCAATCGCGTCGCGTCCATGTTCTGTTCGCTCTATAAGGTGGTTGGTCAGTTCGCGCACTTACTTGCGAACTTATCCCCATTACGCCAAAACCTTGCCAAGTTACGAACCGACAACTATATCTCTCGTGAAATCTGTGCGAGTCACAAATAAATGTTATTCTTTCTTTCACAGGGTTTTGGGCAGGTATATGAGCGGCAGAATTTATGGCGCCTACAGTTTTACTTAAATTTTGACGATCAACAAGTTTTCTTTTATGCTATTTCAATACAAAATTAGAATACACGTGTTTTTAATAAAACAGGACACTACACGTGTCCTGTTTTATTAAAAACACGTGTATGACCGAAGGACCGAAGTTGTGTTATGTTGGTACATTCAAACAGATATTTTCAAAATCCAATTATTAACATGGTATATTTAGAAACCTATCAAGGTTGCCGAGTCGTTTAGTAAAACCAATATCACACAAGTACGGCCACTTGACCAATTTGTAAGCAATTACATACAAAATAGAGGTGTTTGTCCGTGACGAATGGCGATAATATTGCCTACATATACTCGCATTATTTCGGAACCCGTACCAATATTCTCTTAGCCCACCAAGACACGACAACAATTAAAACACAAAATGAAGTTTTACCTGCTGGTTAGTAGAAACTATTTTTTTTTATTACCAAAACAAAAAACAGATATTAGAATTGATGATGTGTGCTTAGCATACTTATGTTACTGCCCTTACTACAAACCCTGGAAACCAACTTTAAAACAATGTTAAACATATTATTTATTTGTTTTATACTGCCTCTCTCACTTGGATTCGATCACAATGGCGATGTGATCAAAGATCTACCAAATACGCGGATTATATTGTAGCGTGTACCAGTGCGTGTGCGCAGACACTTGTACAGTCTCTGTTTCTATACTCTTCTACTTGCGATCCCGAGTAGAATCAACTACTATATATATTTTTTTGTTTTATATTTTGAAGTTCTGCTTAGTGGCCTAATTGAAATAAACGATTTGATTGATTTGACCGGAGAGAGATAATACGCAAGTCCAAGGGATTTTCGAGGCATAAGGGTGTTAGTCATCAGCAACTTTCCGACTCCAGGCTGCTACTGCGGGCTGCTACTGAGCTACGTTTGTTTGAATTAGGATCTAATCTCCTTAGTTTTTTACTTTTCAGCTGTGTCTTTCTGCCATGGTAATCATGATGTGCCAAGCACAGGTGCCACAAAATCAACAAAATGATAGAAGAGTAAATAGTAACTTGAATTCGCAAAATATGGACAATAACCGAAGAACTTTCCCAGTGTTAGGGTATGGTGGGCTTGGTGCTGGGGTGGGTGGTGGTATCAGCGCTGGACTAAGTGCTGGATTAAGTGGAGGTGTAGGTGCTGGTGTTGGCGCCGGCGGCTACGGATATGGTGGTGGGTATGGTAGTCAGTATGGCGGTTATGGTGCACCTGCCTATCCTTATTACGGTTAAAGGCAATAAACTAAGATATAGTCTCTCGAAGGGCGCCTCGTCTTTTCATCCTATTTTGTCATTCGACCTTAAAACTTTTAGATTAATTGTGAAATAATAAAAGTTTACCTATAGATAGTCGTCTGAAATAGCAATTATTATAATAAAACATTACGACTGCATTACTTTTAGGAAATTAATTAAAATAAAAGAAAAACGGTTCAATAAATTGACTTCTGAAACTGAAATGTTATTTTATTTTATGTCTCATGTGATGAATGTTAGCTAAATTATATCCAGGCAATGCACCACACCTTTCGGTGAGACAAAATTACTCAGCGATCCTGCATGGACTACTATCCTTTTAATTTTTTTATCGTGTTAATTGTTTGTTTGAATTTTTTTTTTCATAAATTTTACAATTATTCAGACAATTGTAAAATTAATGAAAAAAAAAATACGTCTACGTCGGACACTAATATCTTTGGAACCACTCTGAATTGGACATACACCAGTCAAAAGTAAAAAAAACTAATTATTGTGAAAACATAAACCCGACTGCTAAAAATAATTTACTGAAAAGAGAAAAACAAAATAATTTATTAAATTTCGTGAAATAATCTAGAATGCACATTTATATTATTTTGTGACATATTTATTCAAGCAAATAATGAGATATATTAAAATAAGCAATCATCATCATCATTTCAGCTGAAAGACATCCACTGCTGGAAATAAGCCTCACCCTGGCGTCGCCACATTGACCAATCCCGTGCGTCCTAAATATGCAATAATATTCTATAATTTTTATTAACCCAGTCAGGCGCTTTACTTTGTGTAAATTATTTCATCACCACTGCTCTGAAAACGGTGAAGGAAAACATTATGATAAACTTTGACTTAATGTCCTATAACACCCACCAGGGGCAGAGGGCGTCCACAGATGTCCTCCATCGCGATCGGTCTTGAGCTTCACGCTTCACATCGCTCCATGTCATTCCGATGCTCGTCGCAACTGCCAACACGGTGCGCCGCCAGGTTTGACGGGGACGGCCACGCTTTCTTTTCCCTTGAGGATTCCAGTCCAAAGCTTGCTTGGGTATGTGATCGGGACCCCTTCAGAGCGTGTGGCCAATCCATCTCCACTTGCGACGCTTGATCTGGCGGTCGATCGGGGTCTCGTGGCATTTCTCCAACAGCTCTACGTTGGAGATGGTCTCGGGCCAGTAAATTCCGAGAATGCGACGGAGACAGCGGTTGACAAAGACTTGTATTTGGCGTGAGATGTCCTTTGTAACCCTCCACGGTTCGCACCCATAGAGCAGCACGGATTTGACATTGGACCCGAAGATTTTGAGTTTAAACCTTCGGGTCAGTTTCCGCGATTGACAAACAGGTCTCAGCTGTGCGAAGGTAGCTCGGGCTTTGGCGATCCGTGAAGCGATGTCCTCTTCACTACCCCCAGTCTCTGACACGACACTCCCGAGGTATGTAAGTTTGTGGACGTGTTCCACTGACGGGCGGTGAGTGGTTCTTCACACCAGTTCTCATTTCCTGGGTCTTCCGTATGTTTATTATGAGCCACGTCTTTGACGCCTCCTGACGTAGATCGTTCAGCTTTGCTTGCATATCTGCGTGGGTATGACTCAGCAGGCATATATCATCGGCGTAATCCAAGTCTTCCAAGACGTTGGATAATCCCCACTCTATGCCGCGGCGCCTGTTATCATAGATGCGAAGCATAATTCCGTCAAGAACGACTGGGAAGAGGAGCGGCGACAGGAGGTAGCCTTGGCGGACACCACGTGTACTGCAACGTCATCCGATATGAAGCCGTCATGACTAACCTTACAGGAGTAATTCTTGTAAATACTTTGTAACAGGCGGACTATTTTCGGCGGTACTCCAATGTCCAGTAGGCGGGACCAGATACTAGACCACTTCAGCGTATCAAAGGCCTTTACGAATTCTACAAAGGTTAGATAAATCTCCTTCTGCCATTCTGATGCCTGTTTCAGTATAATACGGAGAGTGTTAATCTGGTCTGTACAGGAACGGTTCGAGTGAAAACCAGCCTGCTCCTTGCGTAGAAGAGGGTCCACGGCCTTCGACAATCTATCCAGGATGATCTTGCAAAAAGCCTAAGAGGGAATCGAGAGTTACGTTATACCTCTCCAGTTATCACACTGGCTAAGATCACCTTTCTTAGGAACAGTTATTAGAAGACATTTGTTCCATTCATCTGGGAGTTCTTTGGCGATCCAGATCTTTTCAATCAGCGGTGTCAAGACGTGCGGTGGGTAAGTCGACTTTTAGCATTTCCGCAGTTATTAGGTCGAGTCCTGGTGCTTTGCCTGTCTTCAAAAAGTGGAAATCTTGCCAGGTCCTCGAGCCGCACGGGCTACTACAATCTTGAGCCGGACTTCAGCAACTATCAGATGGTTCTCGCTATCAATATCGGCGCCCCTGCGGTTGCGGACATCGAACAGTGAAGACTTGGCGGTCTTCACTGGTCAAATGGCTTTGGAACTAAAGGCGAGGTGGTCAATTTAGTTCTTGGTGACCCCACCGGGTGAGTTCCACGTGTACATATGGTGGTCGCCATGAATGAATAATGTTCCTCCGATGGTAAGGTCGTGGTTTTGGCAAAACTCGATAAATGGCACCCCATTCTCGTTGCACACTCCAAGTCCCTGTGTACCCATATGCCACTCGCGGTTAGTGTTAACACTCCCAATCTTTGCATTCAGGTCCCCCATGACGATGACGATGTATTGCTTTTTTATGCTTCTAAGGGGCAATGTAGAAGTCGTCCTTCGTATCCTCTGTTGATGCATTGGTTGGGGCGTAGCACTGGATAATAGAGCTCTTCCGGGCTCTTGAGTTGAAACGGGCACACATGATCCGGTCTGAGATCGGTTTCCAGTCCAAGAGGCTATTCTTAGCTGCATTTGAAAGGAGGAGCCCCACGCCATGCTCGCGCACATCTTCCTCACTTTCTTTACCTGAATACAACAAAGTCAAGCCCTCAGACGTTCCCAGCTCACCAAAACCGTTTCTCCTCACTTGGCTTAAACCTAGTATCTGTAGGTTGTAGCTAAGCATTCATTGCTAAGCGTGCGTTCGTTCCAATAAGCAATTCGTATCCGTTTTTAGGGTTCCGTACCCAAAGGGTAAAAACGGGACCCTATTACTAAGACTTCGCGGTCCGTCTGTCTGTCTGTCTGTCACCAGGCTGTATCTCAAGAACCGTGATAGCTAGACAGTTGAAATTTTCACAGATGATGTATTTCTGTTGCCGCTATAACAACAAATACTAAGAACAGTATAAAATAAATATTTAAGGTGGGCTCCCATACAACTAACATGATATTTTTGCCGTTTTTTGCTCGATATTAACAACGGCAACAGGTAGACGCTTGAAATATTCACAGAATGTTTAGTTGTATATTCACTTCAAAAAATAATAATTATTAAATTAATATAAAATAAATTAAGGGGGGCTCCCATACAGCAACGTGATTTTTTTGCAGTGTTTTGCGATAATGGTACGGAACCCTTCGTGTGCGAGTCCGACTCGCACTTCTCCGGTTCTTGGCCGGTTTGGCCGGTTCGGTTGGGCTCCTAAGGGTGGCGTTGAGAGCATTGTAGAAATCGTCCTTCGTATCCTCTGTTAATGCATTGGTTGGGGCGTAGCACTGGATAATGGAGATCTTCCGGGCTCTTGAGTTGAAACGGGCACACATGATCCGGTCTGAGATCGGTTTCCAGTCCAAGAGGCTATTCTTAGCTGCATTTGAAAGGAGGAGCCCCACGCCATGCTCGCGCACATCTTCCTCACTTTCTTTACCTGAATACAGCAAAGTCAAGCCCTCGGACGTTCCCAGCTCACCAAAACCGTTTCTCCTCACTTCGCTTAAACCTAGTATCTGTAGGTTGTAGCTAAGCATTCATCGCTAAGCGTGCGTACGTTCCAATAAGCAATTCGTATCCGTTTTTTCATTCCAAAAGTCGTCGGTAAAAGATCGGTCCGGTTTCTGCGGGCAAGCGCGTATTAGCCCACTGAGCCTTAATCCGATAGCGGACCTGCCGCCTTAGAGCCTTCGGATGTGCTCGGTTTTATTTCGGGTGTTCTCACTAGTGAGATGATTCTGTTTTAAGGCGCAGAATATTCGCCCTTCGCCCTGCATCCGTTAGCTCAGCTGCAGATCGGGGTGGCAGACGCGTGGCGGCGGCGGCGCGGTTGTAGCAGGTCCCAGGGAGAACGACGGGGACGTGGATGACTTGAACTGGCTAGGGCTCTGCTTTATACGGTACTCCGTCACGAGTACGGCAGAAGGAATATTTGGTATTTTGTAGGTAATGCTGTTCTCACCAACAGCGATTCCCACCAAAACATACCCTAGCTTCTCTCCCCATCGTGATAAAACGTCCTAGAAATGTCCTAGAACCAAACATTCGAAGACATGTAACATCCACCAACCCGCACTGGTCCCGCGTGATGGATTACGGCCCATGCCCTCTCACAGAGAGGAGGCCTGAGTCCCAGAAGTGGGGACATTAAAAAAAGGCTAATGATGATGATGATGATTTGATACCCAATTAATTACCCATTATTGTAATGAAAATAAAAAAAATGTATCAGCCCTTTTATTGGGGTGGGGGTGCCATTTTTAAAAATTATATAGCTTATGTCACTTTCACAAATGAGACGAATCCAACGACACCCCAAATGTCAAAATCTATCAAGCGGTTAGGGCTGTAGAGCCTGCCAAAGAAATGGACATACATACACACGCTCGAAAAACATTACCCTCCCTCAGTCGGATAAAAATGTGAACCAACACCGTCTGTGCAACTAACTCTGCTCACTGCGCTTCCTAGGCATAGTTCTGATTGGTTCGAACTGGAAAGTTAAACGAGAAATGTCTTTTGTTCAGCAAGAAAATATACATCTTCTATTACAGCTAACAATTTTACGACGTTTGTATCACAATTATGCGTAACCGGCTGAAAATCTCTTAAAAGATTGTTAACATGATCATGTGTTGGTTTCTGCAACTTAAAAGATTCACGATGAATTAATAGCCACGCTGTCAAACCTGTAGGATCAAAATATGCCATCCAACAACCTATTAATTGTAATTTAACTTATGATTAACTGTATTGATAAAATTGTGAAGGTTAAAGCTCCAATAGGGTCTGGGCATTTTATGCCTTACGTGGCAACTAACGGGTTAATCTTCATTGAACTAGAAAATGTATTTTATAAATTAAAGTTTTCCATTGAGCCACTTATCTCTGTTGTTGAAAATTTTCGGAGAAACTCCGCCGAGCGGATATCCGACCCGTTCCGATAGCGCCCAAAGTCAAAGTCAAAAAAAGTCAAATATATTTATTTCAATTTGGCCTATAAGCGGCACTTTTGAACGTCAAAAATTAAATGTAAATAAAAAATGTACAAGTAATAAAAATTGACTCTACCGTGCATTCGGAAAGTAGCTTGTTATGGAGAAGAACGCACAAGAAACTCCATACTTACTCTTTTTAAAAAAAAATATGTTTTACAATGTCCCGCCCGTGCCCGAGCCGTGCGTGCGTGTGCCCGTCGTTTTAAATCGACCCAGTTCTGTACCTGGCGTCAGTGATACCTGCCTTTGGTAGTTTTCACTGCGCTAGCGTACACTTAGTCATTTATAAACAGTTTATTGTAAGTCTGCTCCATTTATCTAAAAGCAGCATTTTAGAAACTTCAGCTACTGGAGCATGTTTAGTAGACCCTAAGCGAACAAGGGTATCTACCACCCGGTGATTTGCTTACTTATGTTCATTTATATTTTAACACCTTTGACATTATCCGTATAAAAAATAAACATTCTAGACACTTTTTTTTTATTATTTGTAGGCTTGCGCTTGACCACTATCTCACACGATGGTAAGCGATAATGTGGTCGACGATGAAGCACGCTTACCTAGAAGAAACTCCGGCAGGGAATTCCACTCCTTTGCTGTACGCATAATAAAAGTATTCCCAAAACGTTTGGTGCGTATGGGTGGGATGTCCACTATGTACCGATGACGCATCGCCGTACGTCTTGTAGTCCGATGATGGAACGGGCTAGGGGGAATTAGTTCATGCAATTCCAACGCAAATCCCCCAAATGTAATCGATAAAAAGCCGACAGACTAGCAACTCGGCGCCGATGTTCGAGGTTCTGGAGCCTAGATTCGACCAGTACTTCATTACCGATGAGCCTTTTAGCCCGTCTTTCGATCGAATTCCGTGTATCCATCTGGTACTTGGTAGATCCGTCCCAGAGATGAGATCAGTATTCCATGCATGATTGAACTTGCGCTTGATATAAGTTGAGCAACTGTTCTGAAGTGAAGTACCGTATCACCTTCGCGAGGATCCCCAATTTTTTGGCAGCCAGCTGAGCTTTTGCCTCAATGAATGGACCAAAATTGAGCGTCGATGTCAATGTAATGCTAAGAATCTCAAGATGGTCAGTTATCGGCACGGTCACACCTCTGAAAGAAGGAGCCGGGTGGAATTGGCTCCTTTTAGCGGAAAAAAGACACGCCTGGGTTTTTTGCAGCATTGAACCTGACCAGATTGGCATCGCCCCATTTGGAGACTGCCTTCTAGGTCAGAATCAAGCACCCAATCATGGCCATGGTTGGGCGCTTGAATCTGACCAGACCGGAGAGACCGGATCTGAAGTCCAGTAGCGCGCGCGTCGGACACATATCTACGGATAATCCCGGCAGTACGGTCAAGATCCCTATCAGCATCATATTGGATTACCTTCCTTCCTCCGAGCACATTTGCTCTTGCGAATCTTCACTCAAGCCAGCCTATCAAGGCAAGAGAGAGGAGGAAATTCTGGTCCCCGTCAGTTTTCACTTCGACCTGCCAATAAAGGCAAGCCAGAGATGAGGAACCGGGCTTCTTCCTGGAGATCAGGTCCGTGGGTTCGCCACTGCCCGCCAGCTCGCCACAAAGCTGCCATGCGCATTGTAATAATAATTATTAAAAAAAAAAGAACCGTTTTCTAAAGCAAAACACCAAAAGTACATAAATAATTACTTTCGTTTCGGCAGTTGAGTCGAGTATAGAAACAAGAGGTACCAAAGCCAGCGACTTCCGAAATGTAAGTTATTTTTGCATTTTTTTGTGTTTTGCTTTAGAAGCCGGTTTGTTTTGAAAAAAATTGATTTTCTTTCTCTTTTAGTTTTAGAACCCTATCACTAATAAAAAGTTAAAAGAAAAGAAAGAAAGAAAAATTGTTTATTCTGCACAAACTAAACGCACAATACAAAATAAAGAGTGGCATTCACCAAATTCACAAATTAGCCAAAAACCTCGTATTTAAAACAAAAAATTATAAAAGTTTGTCAAATTTTGTCTATTGCTTGATGAGAGCAATAAACAGTTAGTAAAGTACCTATCACATCATCACCACACATCATCAGCCTATTAATGTTCCCACTGCTGGGACACAGGCCTCCTCTCTGTGAGAGGGAATGGGCCATAATCCACCACGCGGGCCCAGTGTGGGTTGGTAGATGTCACATGTCTTCGAATTTTTGGTTCTAGGACATGCTGGTTTCCTCACGATGTTTTCCTTCACCGTTTTGAGAGCAGTGGTGATGAAATAATTTACACAAAGTAAAGCGCCTGCCTGGGCTCGAACCCACGACCTACAACTTGTAAGTCGCGGCCGATACCACTGGGCCACCACTGCTCTAAAGTACCTATAGGATTGACAAAATACCCATAATAACTTAATTTACACATTGTCGCTAAGGAGTTCGGTTTTATGTTCCATATCTTGAAAACTGCTGAGCTGACTGTGATGAAACTTGCACTGTTCCCTAAGTTGAGAGATACTTAATCCAAAACCTTACTTAATATTTTAATAATAAAAGAATGATCATGATTTGATAACTTGTTTCGGAGAAATGCGTAGACAAACATACATACAAACAAACATACATACACTTATTAAATTTGGCACACGTGTTTAGAAGCCCATACAGAGTAATAATATTCACATATGTTACTTTAACTGTATGTATGTTTGTTCGTATGTACGTAGGTATGTATGTATGTAAAACCGGTTTATTTTTTGTGATAAAGTTAATTAATAAAACCTGTTGCACGGAATTCAGAATTTCCCTGGATGCTTGACTGGTTAACGTATATGAAATATTTCAGCTGTGTCTCTGGCATAAAAAAAAACTTGCGATGCTACTGATATTGGTAAAGTCCACAGGCGGCATGTTTCGCATCCAATGACATGAAAAGCCGAGTGTGAGTTGGACCATGGTTGGACTATACACAATAGAATCCATACCACCCAATTTTTATCATTTAACGGGTTACCTGCAATGGGTTAAAAAAGTCAGCCCAGTGCCTTACGGAGACACAAACAGACAGACGTGGCGTTGGCTTTATTATTAGATCCCGTTAGTCCTTTGGGTACAAAGCCTTTTAAAGGAAAAAATATACATTCAGCCTGTGCCTACAATATCACCCTGTTGATACGGATTCCAGACATAAAAAACGAGGTTTTAAGACCAGTTTTTTCTTTGAGTATAAATCTATTTATCCAAGTAAGTAACCTGGCTTTTCTTGGTAAATTATCCCAAGGGAAAATACTCCTGCGATAAAAGTATCGTAGGTATGTCCTTCATCAAGGTCTAATCTATTTTTACAAAATTGTTTCAGCGGTTTAGATGAGAAAACGTAACAAACAGACAGAAAGACAGAGTTATTTTTGCGTTTATATTATGCTAGCTTCTGCCCGCGGTTTCACCCGCGTAATAAGTGTTTTATTATCCCTAGTGAACATTATACCGAGATAAAAAAGAAGCCTATGTGCTATTCCAGACTATAATATCTGTACAAAATTTCATCGAGATCCGTTCAGCCGTTCTGGCGTGATTGAGTAACAATCCATCCGTCCAAACTTTCGTATTTATAATATTGGAAGGATTTACTTAATCTATACTAATATAGAAGAAAAAAACAAAGAAAAAGTGTTTAATTGTCACAAAACGACATACAATATAATAACATACTTATGCTAAACCCTTAACAATAGTATTAGTAGTACTTAAATTAAGTTAGTAAAGACGAGAAATAAATAAAACAATAATAACATATACTACCTACATTTTGCATAAAACAGAAAAGAAATAGGGTGAATAATTGCCAGGCAGATGCATGTCGTGATTGAGGCAAGAAGGCTTCACCTCAGCATAATGCTGTGCCGTGGGGGACCGACAGCACGGCGCTGATTTTCAGTGGTCGCCAAGGACGTGAAAACTTTCCGTCCGTCCGTCACGTCTGTCGTCGTCGTCGTGGATTTTAGATGTGAAAGTAACTATGTGTGTCTGTATGTCTGTTACAAAGGTAAAAAGGTAGGTAAGGTAGAAAAGTCATGCTTAAACTGCTGAACCGATTTACATGAAATTTGGTAAGGAGATAGTTTGAGATCACATAATAATATGGTAGTTTTTCATCCCCGAAATCATACTATAGGGGGTAGGCAGGGGGGTAGATGTTTGTATGGTGAACTAATAATTTCTCAAGAAAGGTGGCCTACAGTAATAATATTATGGCATGATATAAAAAAATGGATATTCAAAGTACTAATGCTACGCAGACGAAGTCGCGAGCAACAGCTAATATATTATCTATACTAATATTATAAAGAGGAAAGATTTTTTGTTTATTTGTTTGTTTGTACCTAATAGGCTCCGGGCCGATTTAAAAAATTCTTTCACCAATAGAAAGCTACATTATTCCTGAGTGACATAGGCTATTTTTTTATCCCGAAAACGGGTCCTGTGGGGTGGCCCACGGGAGCGAAGCCGCGGGCAACTGCTAGTAGTTGATAATGGTATAGTATCAATGGATTAATATTGCCTGTTGTAATATTCGAAAACTAAAAGGACATTGGGGGTGTTAATGTGACATTCCATTGTTTGGGTTACCTTGACGAATGGAGAGTTACTTTGATATTAAATATTAACCTAACTATAAAAATCATTTGATCCATGATTCACACATTCATCACTTTCATACGTTTACATTATCTTTTTAATTTGTCATCATTTATGTGTCATAAATCGGATGCAGCTGTATACCAGTAATAATTTAGTGTGAACGGTTGGCGCAGTGGTTGAGCGATTGACTATTGCGCTGCGTGTCGCGGGTTCGATTCCCGAACGGAACGAATATTTGTATGACCTACAAAAAGTTGTTCTGGCTCTAGGTGTTGTGTATGTGAGTTTATATGTTTGTAAACGCATCCATGATACAGGAAGAAATTCCTAGTGTGGGGGCCAACGTTTTTTTAAAAAAGGAAAAAAGAAAGGAAAAAAAAGTACAGTGAGCGACTGCCTATTTGACCTCCACAACCCAGTAACTGGGTAACACAATACCCCTTGTCAAGACTGGTGACAGATTCTCAGGCTTTTTCCTACCCGTAACGACTGTCAAAGTCTACCCATGACGGTCGGGTCAGGACTAACGGCTTAACGTGCTTTCCGAGGCACAGAAATCTTACTAATAATATTATCAATGTATGATGTATGTTTATTACTAAATCACGCCAGAATGGCTGAACGGACCTATTTTACACCTACGGACCTAATTTAACACAGAGATAGATTATAGATTATAGATAGATTTACTTTTCATCCTGGTATAATGTTCCCTTGGGATAAGAAAACACTTTTCACGGGCGAAGGCGCTGGCAGAAGCTAGTTTAATTATAATCGTCGTTTACATTATTAATACTACATTATTTTAGTACCTATATATATAAAAAAGATAAATATTATATACTTATTTGTATGTATATACCATCAATCCTTATTTCTAATCATCATAATTGTTACAGATTTACTTCTTCTTGGCTTTAGTTGTCGTGAATCTAGCTAAGCCGCAATATCCAGTAAATGCAAACAATCTATACAATCTGGACCAACTGTTAGTAGGTTTACAGCTAAATAATCTCTAGAACCAACAGAATAGGTGACAAGCACAAGATTTGAACAACATGAACAACTCGAACGGTATGGACGTCAATAACCCGCAGAGTCAAAACCGACGTCATTTGTGCTGTGGATAATAAGCTTTGCTTATTATGACCCCAATGCTTATTACACCTCCATCTATTAAGTTTCTGTTAACTTTCTTTGTACCGGATATTCTGTTAAATTTTTTGTATTTATTTAAAAAACATAGAAATGAGACTAAAATTACTAACAAATAATAAAGTTATTAACTTAATGAAATGGCATTAAATTACCAAAAACGTTTATTGCATTAATTTAACTACCGAAAATCTGCACCTGACTATTACTAGGTAACTCACACGACAATACCCAAAACTACTATTCTTGGTCGCTAGACTCCTATTCTAGAATATCTTCATATTTGCTTTGGTGAAACACTTCTCCTCCAGAATGAAGACTTTTTCGAATTACAACTTAAACACACAGTTACAGTAACAACTTTAGTTATAACTAAAACCACAGATAACATATATTATTAAAATAATAATGAAATTGTCTATTTGTACATTTACATTAACATAATATTTTACAGTTACAAACAATAAATATTGTACATAGTGACAAAAAACAAGGGCAAACTGCTGCCTTAAAAAAAACTAGTCCAAAAACCTGTATTTTAGGAGCCAAAGTTCCTCCTGATATAATTATAAAATATTGAATAGAATCCTCAAGTACCTACACAAAACCTTATATACAACACCAATTTTATTAATTATATTATACTACATTACATTATTAATACATTGAATATGAAATTGAATATATTATAAAAGTAGGTGTAGAATGAATGTCGGTCATGGCGGTCAACCTTATCGAAGACGCGGGAGATATCATACTGCGCAAACTGCACTCTCTGTTCTCTCACGTTCGGCGACAATTTGGCATGACGGAAGAAAGTTCGGATGCAAGTAAGGCTTTACGTGCTTTCGAGGGAGAGGAATGTCAAACCACTAACAAACCGGGAGCTCAGTATAATAACACCAATGGATCAGTTACAGATATTACAATTGATACTAGAGGTACAAGCAACGTTTAAAAAAACTGTAGAAAATATAAAAAAAAACAGGCTAAGTGCGAGTTGGACTCGCGCACGCAGGGTTCCGTACCATTATCGCAAAAAACGGCAAAAAAATCACGTTTGTTGTATGGGAGCCCCACTTAAATATTTATTTTATTCTGTTTTTAGTATTTGTTGTTATAGCGGCAACAGAAATACATCATCTGTGAAAATTACAGACAGACAGACAGACAGACCGCGAAGTCTCAGTAATAGGGTCCCGTTTTTTCCCTTTGGGTACGGAACCCTAAAAAAGATTTGTTTTACTTTATATAATTTGTTGTTCCTACTTTGAACCTGCCTGCTCGACTGTCCCACTTTTTTCCAGAACGTACTTACATATCGGTCGTGCAGAGGCCATCGAATGAATGAATAAAATAAAATTCGGTGGATAGTTGGGTCAGACGAATAGGCCTAGTCTACTAGTGTTTGAATATTTAATGCCCTGACATTCGGCATTCGGCCTCGTCCGCTATGAGACACATTGACAGCAGTTATCTCGGCTAATACACATTTGAACCGCATTTGCAAGTTAAATTTAGAGATACGTCCGGCAGATGTGAATATTAAATGTAACGACATCTGTCTATTTATTAGGTCAAAGCTGTTAATATGTGATTTGATGACTAGAATAGGAAATGTATTGGCGTTTTGAGCTGAATTTAGGACTGTATCAGTGTACCTGTACCTGTATTAATTTTAGTAATAACTGAGAGTAGTTTCAAGTTTTTGTTGTTTGAGACGTACAGAGGAACTTTTAGGGTTCCTTTCGTTTTGAGACAAGTAAGAATAAGAAACAAGAAGTTATTTAATAGGTACTGTATGCCTGTACCTCGGTCGCTCCATCCGTTTTTGAATTGATAAGCCCCTGACTCTGACTCTATCAACTTATAAGTTAACATCAAGTGCAAGTTTCTTTGAAAAATATTTTAGTTAATTTTTTTACTAATCTTACTCAAGGATTTTCACTTACCCGATTTTAAATTGAGTATTTGAAGTAAAGAACGCATCTTATAACCTTAATGCTAAAGTTTGACAGGTTTTCAGACTAAATTAGAGTTACAATACAAGGTATTTATTTACATAGATAAAAGTATATACAGTGTATAAAATACTTAAATAACTAAAACTAAAAACCTATACACTTTAACCAAAAACTACTCACTAACTAAAACAAAAAAAAAATATACTTAACTAAAATATGGCGTCGAAAAACTCCTCCACATCGTTCCCCACTGGTAATGTACCCAAAAGGCTGGCAGCATTGCCACGTTGTATGGCAATGCTTATTCTCTGACCAAGGTAAAAGCCAGCCCTTGGGTCACGCGAAGTGTCAACTAGGCGTTTGGACAGATCTTTAAACAAAGCGTGAGCACTCGGACCCCACGGACCAAGAGTTTCAACCCCAAACGGCTCGAAAATATAACTACCGATTAGGTTATTATATTTCCGCCGCTTGAGGTTCTCTGCAGCCGCAGCGGCAGCGCCAGCACAGCACGATGAACTCGGAAGATGGGATGGCGCAAGAGTATCAACACAAGTAGCGTCCCATACTAAAGGCCTACCCATCTTCCATGGAAACAAAGACATCCCGTCCGGTCTTTTGCCATCGTCGCGTGCCAGGCCATGGGGTTCTAAAACGGCCGGAACGCCGACGGTGACGAGAGCACGTCGGATGATGTCGTTTAAGTTTCCGTGCCGAGCGAAGCGACCCGCACTTCGGCTGCATGAAAGTCCGTGGTGACCGAGGCTGTTGACAACTTCACCGCAGTGGCAACGATGTGGAGAACAGCAGGGAGCGCCAAGACGTAGGGAAGCAGCGAGGCGGAAAGTAGTGTCGTCAAACAAGGTGCCTATGTTCGACGACGGTAGTGCGTGAAGCCAGAGGCCCGACTCCCACTCACCCACAGCCAGCAGGCGAGCACGCTCGGCAGGAGTGGCAGAAGTGGCAATTAGGTGCTCCAGAACTGCTTTGCAGAGCGGCTCATCCCACCGTCTCTGGGAAGATGGGTAGTCGGGGGGATTACAGTTCGGGCAAGCGAGTCTCCAAGCACCAATAGCCTCGGTGAAGCACGGCACATCAAAATTAACCAGTATGGGAGCTAGGATATTCCTGATTAATTTCTCAGTACCGTGGACCGAGGATATAAAAGCCGGTAAACTAATACTTGAAATTTTGCGGACGCCGAGGCCTCCCATACGGATGGGAAGAGTAGCTTGAGCCCAAGCTCGGTCGTCCATGGCCACATTTAAAATTAAAGTTAATGTATGACGGATAATTTGGTCCATTTTTTCTAAAAGAGGAAGGTGCTTCCATAGATGGGAAGCACGAAGGAAATATGATAATTTTGGGCCAAAACAACAAAAGCGAATTATGGTGATGGCCGAATGCATGTTAATTTGGAGCAATCTTTCCGAAATGTTGTTGAAATTTTGTATTTTTTCCTCAATAAAATCGGGAAAGGAATCATCGAAGATTGGGGACCCAAGGAGACGAAGAGAGCTTTTTTCAATAATTTTGATTTCGGGGGCTATTTCATTGAATTTTGAAAGTGTCACATGTCTGTCGATACTGTCAGATAAAAATAACTCACATTTGGAAAAATTTAGATCCAGTCCTATAGAATGTAGTTGGTTTTTTAATAATTGCAAGTCACCTAAAACTGTGTCTACATCGCCTCCTAGGGTTCCATCATCGAGATACCAAACGTTAAATTTTGAATTTAGCTGTCGAATAATTGGGTGAATAGCAAGACTGAAGATCACTGGCCCGAGAGGGTCACCTTGTTGACAGCCAACAGCGGATTCCAGAAGGTGTTCCCGATAAAGTAATTTAGATGGATGCCTCATTGCCAGAGAAAACTAAAAATTTGAGGTATTTCTTTTTTAGCTTCTGTCAGCAAGGTGTCCCTATTAAGTGAATTAAAAGCATTTTTAATATCAACCTTCAGGATGACCTCTCCTTTGCCAGAATTTAGGTAGGTCGATAATGCATGTACGGCAGCCTCACAGCCCCCTTTGGAACCGTAACCAAGCTGCAGGGGCTGAAATTTTTCCGAAACTACCTCACCGTAAAATTTACAGCAAATCTTGGCTGCCATACGCCGGTAAGTAGTTCCTACGGCAATGGGACGAATCCCGCCATCCTTCTTGCGCAGGGCACATAAATTGGCCCCATACAACATGTCGATGACGGACTCGTTTATCTTACCGGAGAGCATAAGGTTCATCAGAGCCGTAAGCTCCTTCAAAAGCAACTCACCAGCTTCCCCAGCGCCTGAACACATTAGGTCCTTTAAGTGCTGAGGACTCAGGCCGTCGAGGCCGCCAGCAGAGCCACTCCGGAAGGAACACACGGCTCTGATCACCTCTCGACCTGTAATGGTGAGGGTATTAATATCAGGATCGGGGGGGTCGGGAAAAGAAAGACCATCCACTGGGGCAGGGTGTTTGCTCTCCAGAGCTGCAACAGTATCTGGAGAACACGGTGCCACCACATCACTACTAAAAAGAATCCTGGCTGCTCCGCTAATGTCACCTTCCCCTAATTTCGATTCGACCAGATGGGATATACCTCTTGAAGAGGTATATCTCTGTGTCGATAATTTTGAATCCAAATTATGAGCCGAAATGTTACAATTTTCTTTAATTTGTGAAGTTAACGTCTTTTTGCTTGCCAAATTCTTTTGAACGTTTAAAATTCTATAAGGGAAGGTGAGAAGTTGTTCCCAAGCACTTTGTGAGTTCTCCCGGACGGCCAGGCGGATGCAACCTGCAAGATGGTGTGCCACTAGGGGTCTAGCGCCGCGGGGAACTCGTTTTAAAACCGGAACAGAATTTTTCAATTTTGAAAGTGTTTTCCAGAACGGGTCAAAAGTGGATGTAGCTTGAGTAGGAGGTGTAGTAACAACAGGGTCTGAAGCAGGTGCATTTTGGAGCTTATGTGCCTTTCCAATATGCACGTTCAAACCCCGCTTACCTTTAAAGAATCGTGCCTGGGTGCACAGAGGACACCTCTCCAGGATGTTTAGTGATGACGAAGGTTGACATGCACTATTATCCACCACATCACTGCTACCACTTAACATATATATTTTTATTGGAAAATGATTCACTTAAATTATATTTACAATTAAAACAAATAAAAAACTAAACAATAAGTAAAAAAGCACTAAAAATGTGTCACAAAGTGACAACTTCTTTCTGTCAAAGCGGCGCAGTCGCGCTGCCGGCCTGGGGCGCCGCGAAGTCCAGAAGGCATGCCTACTGCGGCGCCCTGGAGCACGCAGTTGCACGCAGGCTGGCGTCGTCGCCTCGTTAGCTCCGCTTGGTCAGAAGATTTCGAGATTTCGTTATTCTTTACTGAGGGTGGATGTAATATTGAATTTATAAACGTTGCTGTTATTTTTACTTTCAACAGTTTTATTTGTTTATTTTAATGACGAAATGAAGTTTTCACATGTATGTTTATAATAATGAGCACTGTAAACACATAATTAATGCACTTTTTGACACTGAATTGTTGAAGTGATTCCAGATTCTATTTCACTTTAGAACTTCGTCGGATATTGATTTTAGGCTTGGATAACACTTTTAGCGGTATTACACAATGCACGCTTTGTTATTATCACTAGTTACAATACTCAACTTCAAATGCTGTATTCAGAAATAGGGGGTTATTATTACCCATTTTTTCTTTCTTTCTTTCAATCAGTCTATCAAGTTAAGACCAATTTTTTTTTTTTTTTTTTGTATATGGAACAACTTTAAGCGAATGCTCAATTCCATAAAAACTTGACCAGCTTTTTTGTTTTTATGTAAGTAATGTTCTTCTGCGTCGAGTGTAACGCCTGATGTTACAGGTGCGACTAACTACGGTAGTTCTCTAAGTAGAAAGTTTTTTGCTGAAAAATATTTTTATTTCCACTCTAAAAATGTATAGTTTTTAGTAAGTTTTTTAAGTGAATTTCCACAAAGTTCTTTGCTGGTAAAACCGTCCATTTTTTCAAAGTACCTCCACTATTTTCATTTTCAATTTTCAGCGCAAGTTTTTTTCTCATCGAACGCTCTTTTTACGACAATGTCCCATTTCTATTAAGATAGGGATGAGACATCGTCACCGTTCGCTATAATATTTTTCACAATACGATACGATAACGTCACTACACAATACGACTGTGATGTTATACAAAAAAGAAAATTTTCTTTGTAAAAGGTATCTTTAGTTCTCTCGGAGTCAGACAGTTTCAAGTTTTACTGACCGTAAGGCGTATCTTCGGAAAGCCTTTTACAAGGTGGACTGATGACATGGTGATGGCCACGAAAATCTTAAAAGCTTGTCTAACTGTAAACATCTTTCAGTCAAAATAATGATGAGGGTAACCCTCAGAAACATTATTATTTTCAACCAAATGCTTGATAAATATCTTGATCATTGATTTACTTATGGTGTACGTTTATAATAAATTAATAATCATTTGACGGTTTTCAAGACTTCATGATATAGATAGAATGCGTTTGGTGTTTTTTTTTTTCAGAAATATCGTGTCGTGATCGAGTCGCCTGGTCTAAAATCATAACAGCGTCCTCACTATCGATGACAGTAATAATATTCTACGATCATAATACTAGTATAAAGTATCTATATATCTATTTAGTCTCTATCTACCCTGTTAAGTAGTTCTCTCCCCATTACCCCATTTTTACCCTCGCAGATTACCCCCCAGACAGTCAGATTATAGAGAAAGCAAGCTATGAAGAGATGGTCTCGGTCTAAAGTACATAGATTATTATGACTGTGGTTTTTACATGATAAGGAAATTGCTCGTGAAAATGGCTCTCAAGTTTGAAAGGTTTTATACTTAAACTAAAGAAATAGTTATGTAAATATGCCGGTTTTGTAGTTAGTAGCTACCTAAAAGCAAAATTTCAACATTCATTCACTGGAGATATTTTCTAAAAAAAATTATGCTACATAGTAGCAAACAAACAAGCGGTCTACCTGACAGTAAATGATCTCCACTGCCAACATCTGCATTGCCAGGGGTATCATAGGTGTGCTAGTAAATTGCGTTACTCCGTCAAAAAATATACTATTTGTTAATATTACAATCATTACCACATACCCGAATGTCCTTTCTTTGGTATTGTTTGTCGAATCGTTGAGCTCCTTAAATTTTGAGTTGAGCTGCACGGTTATTGACAAATGAGTGCACTGACTGCACAGGTTCACTCAATCTGGCTGGTTCTTTTCTCAAAATACCATTTCAGACATCAATCTACATGGTCTTTATATGATCTAACCAAGATTTTGTCTGGACTTTAAAAGAGACCTCTGAGTTTCTTTCGGCCTTTCTTCTCAGAGTACTCAGACAGGAAACGACCGCATCTAGTTTTAAAGAATCGACACGTAAAAGAGTTTGTACAAACCAACTTAAAGAAATAAAAACATTATTCATTTATTTGTTTGGTGCCTGAATTGAACCTATATTTTGACAAACGGAACAAACCGAAAACTGCGATAATTTTTTGGTTAATTCAGTAAGGCGATCCTTATAAAGAATACTGATTAGCCGATAAATCAACTGAGTTTCGCTTAAAGTACAGCAAATTGTACTACCTACAAGAAACTTGGTTCAATCTACTCCTAACCTATCCTGCCACTACTGTCAAATACAGCGTTATAAAGTTCTAAGGCATACACTGCCGAGTTCGTATCACGCAATTGATCGGAACATTGGCTATACATGTTTGTTCCAACTTTGGGGCCCAACGCCACTCATCCAACGTGTGGATCGAGAACATAGCAATGACTCCAATCATAGAGCTCCGAGAGGCCTCCGCGACCACTGCTAGAAACGGCTTTGTCAAAATTATTCATATTAACCAAGTGAATCTATTTCACCGTTTACTCATAGAAATTGAAGGCCCGTGACAATTCTGCCTATTGCCGAAACTTGTGATCAGCACAATTTGCGTGACCACGCAGAAACTTCTCTAGTCATTGCAGGTTCAATGCGCTCGGTGACCTCATCGTTGGCCAATCATTACCCACTTCTCCAACATTGGCACCAGCGTATGGAGCTGGCGTATCTCGATCGTTCAAATATGGCGCCATGTTTGAACAATCGGTTAGTGCATAATCTTGTTGCATGAACAGGCAAATAAAACAGAACTAGAGGCCACTGGGGGTCACTGGGAGGCAATGGAGGCCGCTCTATTTCGGTAAATAAGTAAAATGTTTGTGGTATGCCATAGTTCTACGAATCTGTTAGTAGAGCTATAATTTACGGCTACTGTACATATTTACCCAAAAAAGCATTACATCATAGGAATTGCTGGAACTGCCGATCCAGCCCACGCATATAAATTTTTGGATGAAAATGTATTGTACATTAATTTAGTTGTGTAGCACTGTTTCCAAACACCTTTATTCCTCGAAGTAAAAGAATAAGTAAAAGTCAAGCAGACAGACATGTACGTATAGTAAAACCAAATCCATCAGCTATGTTTAAGCTATGTTTATTTGTATTATTCGGGATCAGGGCGGTTACGCACTAGGTCCGATCCGAACCCGAGAAATTTCGGTGCCGAAGTAGCCGTAGTACTTCTTGTAGGGAAGCTTTCCCACTACTTCCGAACTCATCCCAGCTCTATCCATCATAATTTAGAACATTTTAAATTAGGATAGAATTCGGAAATCAAATCAAAGACAGTGTAACTCAGTAAAAGATTTTCGGAATCGGATCAAAACTTACAGAGATTCAGCCTACAGTTCCTCTTTTAAAAAGATTTTATTTAATTTGCAATGTTTGTTTAGTATTAGTTGAGATAAACTCGTTTATTTTTCTCAGTAGCTACTCCTTATAAACTTTGCCAGAACTCTGGGTCTTTTCTAAAATAATCCTGGAACTCATGCCATTAGAACTTACGTCGACTAGATGAGAGAGGAAGGTAAATACAAACTTATGTTCACAATATTTGAAAATTGGTACAATACTTAAATATTAATAGATACGAACTAATCAAATTATCCATGCTAAATGTAATCAACGAATATTCGGAATATATACAGTAATGAATACGTCAAAGTTAATTGAAAGAGTGATATCCAGCTAAGCCTAATTCAATTAACGGAAATTAAATTATCATTTTCCGATTTTTGGACATTTAACATGAAATTGCTGTAAATTGAATTATGTGGTAATTATATTGTAACGTATATTTGAATAATTAAATGTAGTTACATATTTTATTGACAAGTTATTTATTTAATTTCCACGGAACACAAAATATAAAATCTTAATAAACGCAGAATTGCCAATTTAAGCGGCTGTGAGCAGAGCGAATTGCTCGCAGAACGGATGCTCGATGGGCCGAAGAGTTCTGGAGTGGCGACCTTTATTTGAGTGTGTGAAGTGACATTTATTTGAGACTAGCTGTCCCACGCGGCTTCGCTCCCGTCAACTGGCTACCTACTTACCCTACCTACCTACCACATCTCTACAGGGTAGAGAGGTAGGTTGGCTACCTACCCTACCTGCCTACGCTTCTCTACCTTTCTACCCACCTACCCTACCTACCAACCTACGTACCCTATCTACCCAACTCTATGAACTAAAACATTTTTTTTTTATTCATAATGTAGCCCTTTCTAGTATAGTATGTCCTTTCAATTCCGTTTAGTGGTTTAAGCGTGAAAAGGTAACAGACAGACAAACAAAGTTACTTTCGAATTTATAATATTAGTATGATTCACGATTATCGAAAACCGCAATTTGAATGAGATTGATATGCGCTACCATAACGTCAGTGGATCAATACATCCATAGATTTTTGACAATCATTATCCTACAATTATAAATATGAACGTTTGTGAGGATGGATGGATGGACATTTGTTACTCTTTCACGCAAAAACTACTGAACGGATTTTGATAAAAATTTACAGTAATATAGCTTATACATCAGAATAACACATAGGCTATCACATCACACTAATATTATAAAAGCGAAAGTTTGTGAGTGTGTGTGTATATTTGCATGTTTGGTACTTCTTCACGCTCAAACGGCTGGACGGATCTGCATGAAATTTGGCACAGAGATAGATTATAGTCAGGAATAGTTTCTATCCCGGGTATATGTTCCCTCGGGATAATTTTCGACATTCGGGCGAAGCCGCTGGCAGAAGGAGTAATTTTATAAAGGTTTTGGAGGAAGTATTTATGTCACGCGGGTGGGGCCGCGGGCATCAACTAGTCGCTTTTAAAATGTCACTCTGTCTAGACTGTAGACAGACTTTAAAGCCTAAGGCTTAATATTTTTTAAATTCTATGAAATATTAGGAGCCATTACAACCTTATTAATAACACTCGTATAAATATGAAAGTTTGCGATTAAAGATGTTTGTTACTTTTCACGACAAACCTACTGAAAGGAATTGTTTTTTTTTATTTTATTTTTTTTATTTAACGGTAGGCTCGCGTTTGAGCACTATCTCGCCTGATGGTAAGCCATGATGTGGTCAACGGTGAAGCACGCTTGCCTAGAAGTAGCCTATTCACTCTTGACTTAAATACCCCTAGGTTTTAGCTACCAGGAAACAAATACTCCGGCAGGGAATTCCACTCCTTAGCTGTGCACACAATGAAAGTATTCGCAAAACGCTTTGTATGTACGGTGGCGCATTGCCGTACGTCTTGTTGTCCGATGATGGAAAGGGCTAGGCGGAATCAAATTGTGCAGTTCTATCGCACACTCCTCGAAATGTAACCAAAAAAAATCCGACAGACTGGCCACTCGGCGTTGAGGCTCTGGAGCTTTGAGGCGACCAGTGCATCGTTGCCGATAAGCTTCTTGACCCGTTTGTCAATCGACTCCAGTGCATCAAGTTGATATTTGGCAGATCCGTCCCAGAGGTGAGAGCAGTACTCCATGCATGTCCGACCTACCCGCGTGGTATTAGTAGGTACTTCTCCCAAAGAAAAAAGCTATATTTCTGTAAAGTTTCATTAAAATCCGTTAAGTAGTTTTTGCGTGAAAGAGTTACAGACATCCATCCATCCATCGTCACAAACTTTCACGTTTTTAATAGCACATAGGCTATATTTTAGAAAGATTGAAGTACTAATTCCACGTGGGTGAACACGCGGGCGGTAGGTAATCGTTACATAATACGTACCCAAGTGTTTTAATAACCTAATCTTTTACACCATTACGTCATAATTTTCCACCATTAAAAACTAGCCAAACAACAAACAAAAGCATACAAAATACAAAGCCTTTCACTGCTAAACTTTCAAAGATAAACATGCAGCCTTGTTTGTTGAATAAATAAAGGTTCAACACAGGTCAAGTTCCGCGTTCCTTATATGCAGGGATTTCAAAAATCCTGGCACATACTAATATTTTAAAGTGAAAATCGGTTAGTTTGTGAGTTTGTAAATTTGGATGTTTTTTTAGTCTTGTAAACGAAACTCTAAGTGCCTTTTAATAGGCTTGAATTTTCAAATTTTAGTTGGAATATTATATTTGTCATTGGCTTAAATCACGCTTTGACAGTTAAACGCTTTGGATACTAGGTTACACGAGTAGAATATGGCAAAGCACACTAAATCTCACTTTCTTTCAAAACCGCATTTAATTCCTGAACAGCTGTTTAATGTTTTAAAATACTTCTGTTCGACAATGTTAAGAACGAAATGAACAAAAGAAAGAAATAATGAAAAGTATTATTGTCACAAAATGACATGCATAATATATACATGCTAGATAGATACTATTCGCAATGGAGACGCCCTCACGCCCCTAGCCACCGCAGGAGACGCTCTGGGCGTCGGGAGTAGCAAGCCAATTTCCAGCCACCATAGGCGCGGGCTTGCGGACGGCGAGTAATGTGTAGCTAAACAACAACCCAGCCCGAGTCGACAGCGCGTAGTGTTCCACGCGCGCCTCAAAGATGTGTCAGAGAAAATTGAAGGGCTCCGCTAGGGCCGATGCCTGTCTGGGTCGCGGATAAATTTCAAAGAGATTTACCACGGCCCTGGTACAAGCAACTGAAGTAACACGGGCGGGTATTAGTCAGTAAAAGTCTGATACGCCCTCCCGCTTCACCCTAAGCGGGAGAAGCCATTGGATGATTTGAAATCACAAAAAAAATACTGTCAAAATGAAAGGCATAGCGATTGATTATGTTATGCAATTACCCCGCTGGATAAGGACATATAATACTTGTTTATCGCAGTGGTTCGTTCGTTCTTTTTGTCATTTGCCGTAAACACCCATGGATGTAGCTGCGGGTAAAAGCTAGTGTTACTTATTTTTAAATGGAACGTTACTGCGGTACCCAATGCACGGATGGTATGAAATTACGCGGTTTCCAGCGCCACAGAGTTATGTTGTATTTATTCCTTTCTGACATTGTAATTTTCGAGTTCTTTACGTGTATCTTTTAATGGCTTTGATATATGGTTTAGTAGGGTTTATATGTGGAGTGTAATTTTAATACATATCTAGACTGTAACACAGTCTGGTGGTCCACACAAAACAGTTCAGTAATAATTAGATATTTAAGAAAAATATGGCTTAAATAACATTACTACTTAAAATAATGGGGTACGTATTGCAATATCTAAAATTAAAAAATCTAACGTAATAACCTACGTTCATAATCCCTAAATCTAAATACCTCATGTTTTTAAATACCTAAGCAACTAACAACTACCTACGAATTACCTAAGTTTAAAATACTGATTGGACTAAATGTCTAATTTTTTAAATATCAACAGTTATTACACCTAAGTTTTATACACCAACATTTCCAAACATAATAACGAAAGCAGAGCGGTTTAACTTTTGCGAATGGACGACAATTTTTTGTAACTTACTGCACATTTGAATGATCTAATTGAATACATGCTTTGAATTTTTGTTTACATTGTTTACAATCTAAAATGCTGACAATTAAGATACATAGAATATGACTAATGCAAGACAGGTACAGTCAAGGGTCAAAAGTGCAGTCATGCTCTCCCAAAATTCAAATGGCTAGTTTTTGTAGAAGAAGTTAAATTATCCACAACTGATTTAATATTTTGCATAGAAATTAAAGTATAGATTATTCCTACTAACCGCGAAAGGTTGAAATTTTGCTGCCTCCAAAAAAATTGCCTTTTCTATTTTGGTAGAGTGTGACTGCACTTTTGACCCTTATACCCTTATAGATACACTGACTACTCATGATTTGATAGTGTTGAGGGTCAGATATCTTCTTCTTCTTCTTTAATCGGTCCCTCATTACTGAGGATCGTGGTCACTGGACCCCTTTAAGCAGACAATCTGCCTCCATCGATTCCGGCCCAAAATTGCCATCACCACCTGCTGAAATTTGCTTGAGGACGTAGCTTCTTTCACTTGGTCAGACCATCGTGTTGGCGACCGGACTCGTGCTCTTTTCCCTTCGGTATTGCCAACAATGACCAGTTTTTCCAGACTTCGATCTCCCCTTCGCATTAAGTGACCGAAGTAGGTCAAAATACGCTGTAGGCATACTGCAGACAATCTGGTCTTGATATCGAGAGCATCCGCCTTCAGCACCACATTTCGAATGCGTCTACCCTCTGTCTTTCTCTTGCTCGAGATGTCCACGTCTCAGCTCCATAGAGGAAAATGGGGAAAATTAATGCTTTGACTAAACGGGCTTTGGTTTTTTAACTTAAACCACGATTTTTCTAGATGTTCTCCACGCGTGTGCGTGTGTGTGCGTGTTCGCTTCTTTAGCCATACCTATCCGTCGTTTTATTTCTGGTACGCAGCTGCCCTCAGTATTAATAATAGACCCCAGATAAATGAAACTATCCACAACCTCGATGCCTTGGATGCTGCAGGCGCCCGATAGCTTTTCCGCACGGTCCGGTTCCACCGGGTCAGATATATCACCTTACAATAAAGTGTCTGCAATTTTATTATCTCAATAATAATAATAATTGCTCAATTGACAATAACACACTATGTTTAGCTTTGTAGATTCATGTATGTTCCTCATACCCACATATATGTGCGACGCGACGATACGACTTCGCTGTTTCACAGAAATATTTCTATCTGTACAGCAATCTTAGAACAACTTCTAGGAAAACTCGACAACGTCGCATTACACTTATCTGCGCGCGACTTGACAGTCTTAACAAAGCTTGAAGATATTTACGCCTGGGTACTCTGATGACAGTTTGTAGAATCCACCATTAGAAAAGAAGCTTTGAGACTAAAAATAACAACTATAAAAGACTGCATTTTAGCAGCGTAGTCTGTAATTTCTCTACAAAGATCTCTCCATGGACAGTTAACGATCTATCTTCCGGGAATAGTGCGACCACTGCTCTTGATGTACTGATAAATGATTGGATATTGATTGATAATTTGATAACAATGGTGCAGCTGATTAAAATAATTGTTTAGTCAAGCTAGTTAGAGTACGGTAATGTATCGGATGTGATAGAAGTATTTGGAAATAAATATGTTTTTATTTATTTGCCTACTATTTGGTAGACCAACCGCGTGTTATACAGGAGATATTTTATAGTTCCATAATGATAATACCGCTTGTCCCGTCCTGGGAATCGAGCACCGTGTTCAACAATCGCGCTTGTTACCGCTAAACCAAAGGGACAGGCATACCACGCGTGCAGTAAGTCCATTACGCGCCTAAGGCTACATCAAAAGTTAATGTTCATCAAAACTTCCACTTGCTCGTGCCGTATTTCATTTCACCATAATTGAGCCACAAAATTGTACTTAAATACAATATTAACCCCGAATTCGTATTTACTCAGTAATTTCGGTAAGTATAGAATTTTGACACAAAACGCCGCCCAATAATTGCAGTGGCGACGAGATCGTTATCGCTGACGCCTTCCCACCCAAATTACTGAATTAAGCCTCGAAACTCTGACCTACATAAAAACCAACGTTTAAATCTCAAATTAAAATATAAACACAGTATTTATTCATGTTTCAAAGACCTTCAAATTAAATACAGTTTTATAAAATGCTGCGAGCAATTATAGTACGTCGTAGTTACGAATTTAAAAATTCCAGTACAATGACTGCACAAAAGTGCAAAGAAAGCTCGCACAAAGAGATTTGAAAGCATCTGCAGCTTGGATACAGCTTTGGACTGCAAATTACAACTGAGATAAACAGTGGCTATGCGCCGAGTACGAGCGACGCCGCTCCGTCTCCGCGGCTACGCGGCTACGCCAGTTCGTAGCGGCAGCACGTAGCGAGCGGACGCCCGTAGCCCGTCGTAGCGAGCGACTACGCCGGCGCGGTATGTACGAACCAGCCCAGTGCGTCTGCAAACATAAACAAATAGTGATATGAGTTGTGCGTCCCCGAGCCTAGTATTCCGACTAACTCTTCTCATATTAACTTTCATAGTGTCGTGTACATTCGTCGCCAGTGTGGTGTGGTTATTGCGAACGAGTGGCTCTTCTAGCCAATATGAGAATTATTACTTGTCGAGAATTAATATAAGCGCTGTTAAAAGCGACGGTAACAATATTTCGACGACACCGCCTGTATCGGACCATTATAAAGACTTGATTAAAATAGAGATAGCCATGCGGCGGGTGGAGGAAAACAGTAGAAGATTAAAAGAGTATACGAAGTCGTTATTGTGGGATAATAAGGACAAGTCTTTGTGGTGTGTGTTGTTTAAGGAGAATGGGAGGATGGAGAAGCCGTTGAGAGGCGAGAAGCATAGACATACGATTGATGAAGAATATATTCGAACATTGAGGGAGCAAAAAATGAGAGAGGCTTTGATACATTTGAGGCACCATGGAGCGCACCATCGGCGAAGACCGGACGTGCTCCCAAACCTGCCCTACATCAAATAAATAACCGTTTGTTGAACACGTTTCACGGAAATTGCTTCGGATTCTCTATGGAACAGTTTTCAACTAAAAATATCATATTGAAGTTGTTCGTTGTACAGGCAAATGATTCAAACGATTGCGACAAATCGTTTAAAATCCGATTCAATTTCGGTTGTGTTAAGTGGAAACGATTTTAATGATAGAATGTTGTAAATATTTTGTACGTCGTATTAATGTAAATGACTGTATTCAATGTGTAAATATATAACATTGATATAAGTGTAAATATGTGGCACAATTAAATAATACGTTTGTTGACTTCAGACAATATTTGAAAGTAATATCAGAAATGTTTCGAAATTCAATTAATTATCATTTTGTTGTTAGCGTTTTTTGAACCTACTTTTATTTTAGATCAAATGATATTGTTGTGTTACTTCTGGGAATATACGTACTTATATTTTATTGTTTCGCTATATCCGGCAATTAAATTATACATAAGTATGTTTAACATAGGAAATATTTTGCTAAGATTAACAATAACCGTTTCAACGTTTACACGGTGTTATAAGATCATACGAGTACATTTATCATCACTATTTCATGTGAAGATAATAATTATAATTTGCTGTTTTGATGATACGAGTATTAATCATTTCTTAGATAGATTTCATCAATAGAAGAAAATCTTATCAACGAAATTTTGTTAATCATGTAGAGTTGCCATAAGCTGTCTGTGATGTTAATATAATTTTGGCCTAATTTATTTATTTTATAAATGTTGACTTTTTGTTATTGTTATGTATAATTATATTACTTAGATTCATCGAAACCGTATTTACTTCTTATGCTGTATTTCTTTCTTTGTATAATTTACAGCCGAATAGATGAGTTGTAGACAGCTTCATTTATGTAGTGGACGTTATTTATATGAGTGTGTATATATTTAAGCCCGCAATGGTGTAACGTTATTTGTATCAGAGAAACATTCTGGAACGAAAATTACCGCAAAATGAACTTGAAAAATTGTTAAATGCGTGTCAGCTTTTGTGATTGATTTAATTTACTTCCAAAATTCAATGGGTATCACTTGTTTTACGTTTAATTTATGACACGTCAATATTTGTTTATAGAAATCGGGGCAAGCCTTTTCTTGGTTTTACCGCGGGCTTATTACGTATCTTTTGCAAGAGCAAAACGATAGCGATCAAACGTTATATGTCATAAAAGTAGGCATTACCTGCAGTGTAGGTATGGTAGGTCCTACACAATCGTTTGCTAATCGCTCGCTCTTTGTCAAATGCATTTATTAAAAAAAAAAACCGCCAACAAAACTAAAACTTTTGTATTGAAGAGCAATTTAGCGCAAAAATCGCTATCGTTTTGCTTTTGCAAAAGATACGTAATACGCCTGCCGTTCTAACATTTTGATGACTGCCTGTTGTTTTACCGCGAGCTATTCTCATGTATGTGTGACTAATACGAGAGAATAAAAGTGTCGATAATTATGATGTTTAATGTAAAACGACGAACACACACACAAAAAAAACTCATATTGACAAGTTCATGGACATAACCCAACAAGTATTATAATGAATCTGTCTCTACCGGTTCGGTTTATATTCAGCCTAAAATTTCGATGCTTTATATTCAAAAACTTTTGCTTTCAATGGGACCTCATTTCCAAAAGTTAATTGTATGAATCCATTTAATTTGTAAAACGATACGATTCAGCATTTAATTTGCTCAGTACTTTAACATTTCATCGTGTTAAAAGTATGAATAAAATGGTTTTTGTATGAATCTTTTGTTTTATTTGTGACAAGTTTAATAAATGAAAGGGTGACAAAGATTAGGGGTGAATGAAAGGGGTGACAAAAATGATTACACATTTTGAAATCTTGCAATTCTCGCAAAAAAAAAGATAGAATTATAATTGTCTGCTAAAGTTAATCTTCCAAGATTATAAAAGTTTTATCTACATAGGTTCAGTGACTTTGCCAACTCCTACTAGATTTATAAAAGTTACTTTTTATACAGATTTCTTCCATAAATACCAACAATGTATAATGTAGCTAGTTATAACTGGGGTAAATATGAGTTTACTATAGTTACCTCTGCCTTTCTGGTTTTATTTTTAATGTTAGTAGGCTCGCGCTTCACCACTATCTCACCTGATGGTAAGCGAAGATGTGGTTGACGGTGAAGCACGCTTGCCTAGAAGTAACTTATTCACTCTTGACTTAAAGACCCCGAGGTTGTAGCTATCGGTAAACGCAGAATCCTGCCGGGAATACCACCCCTAAGTTGTCGTATAATGAAAGTATTTCCAAAATGTTTAGTGCGTATGGGTGGGATGTCCGCCATGTACCGATGGCGCATCGCCTTACGTGGCGTACGTAGTTCAGGCATGATGTTATATTTGTTAGGAAATCATTTTGATTCGATTTTACTTTAATTGCTTTTTATGGGTTAAATACTGTGTGGGAAACCTGACTTCTAGATGCTCAAGAAAATTTGACTTTCAAACGTTTTTATAAGTCTTTAAACTGCCTCGTTGATCTAGTGTTCGCAAACGCCACTGCTGACCATGATGTCCTGGATTCGATTCTTGGGTTGGGCAAGGTGTTGTTAGGTTTTTCCATCTGATGGAATTTCTCAATAGCAGCCCGTTGTCTAAATTTGTGACCGGTTGATGGTAATAGGATCGCTCACTACTTCTTGGGTCAAGACCCAAGTAGTAGGTGGCGCCCACTAGTATATCCCTAGGGATAACTACCTACTAGCTGACGCCTCGTGGTTTCACCCGCGAAGTTCCCGTCACCACGGGAATACAGGGATAAAAAGTAGCTTAAGTCACCCGGGTATAGTGTAGCTTCCCAACGATGAAAGAGTTTTTGAAATCGGTCCATTCTATCTATAAGGAACATACTATCTTTATATATATTATCTTTTATATATATATAGATTATATATATATATATATAGACTAGCACTTCGCCCGCAACTTCGTTGGCGTGATCCGTAGTTTATCCTACAGATGACTTTTTAATTCACCCTCTTGCAGCAAAGAAACAAAATGGTTGCATAAAAACATCATAAAAAAAAAGGCCAAGTGCGAGTCGGACTCGCGCACGAAGGGTTCCGTACCATTATAGCAAAAAACGACAAAAAAACACTAAAATATTTATTTTATTCTGTTTTTATTGTTTTCACAGGTGATGTATTTATTAAATACATCACCTGTGAAAATTTCAACTGTCTAGCTATAACGGTTCATGAGATACAGCCTGGTGAAAGACAGACAGACAGACAGACGGACCGCGAAGTCTCAGTAATAGGGTCCCGTTTTTACCCTTTGGGTACGGAACCCTAAAAAGAAGCTCTGTACAGTAAATTCTTCAAAAATCTTTAACTCCCTCTTAACTCTTTTAGGAGTAATTTTGAAAAATTAATTATAAAAACCTTTACTTAGGTTAGTATATATGTCTAGTTTCAAATATATAAGTCCAACATATTTCCACCTTTTCACCTCCGCAGGGCTAGAATTTCCAAAAACCAATAAATACATGAATACTTTTCATTAATCAAGAGCGTAAATGTAAAATTTCACGTGTCCCATTTACAAACTGTAGAAATTTCATACAAACTTTGAACCCCCTTTTTACCCCCTTTGGGGTCGAATTTCCAAAAACCAATAAATACATTAATTCTTTCTACTATCCAAGAGCGTTAATCTGAAATTTCACGTGTCCAACTTACAAACTGTAGAAATCTTTCGACCCCCCTTTTACCCTCTTAAGGGAGGAATTTCCAAAAATCCTTTCTTAGCGCGCGCTTACGTCACTTAAGGAATCTCTCTGCCAAATTTCATCTTTATACGTATAAAGATGAAATTTGGCAGAGAGATTCCTTGCATGCAGTTTTCGATATTTCGTGATAGGTGAATGAGTGCCCTTTCGCTTTTATATAATAGATAGATAAATATATAGATTACGTGTTAGTCCAGTGCGTTTCGCATCCAGCGGATTACCGCAACCTTAACCAGGTCATCGGTCTATCTAGTGGGAGGCCTTCCAAAGCATCGTCTTCCGGTCGCGGTCCACATTCCAAAACTTTTCGGCCCCATCGGCCTTCCGTTTTGCAAGCAATGTGCCCTGCCCACTGCAACTTAAGTTTCTCAATTCTTCGGGCTATGTCGGTAACTTTAGTTCTCCTGAGGATGTCCTCATTTCTGATGCGATCACGCAAGGAAACGCCGAGTATTGCCCTTTGGGTTACTTCAAGCTTTCTGGTGAGGCCTACTGTGAGCGATCACGTCAAATCTCTCAATAACACTGAGATTTGCTTTCAGAGAACCCATTTATGTGTTAATTTAATTTATTTTAATGTTCAGACAATTTACAGTCCATATCTTGTTAGTAACTAATCCTTATAAAACTAGTGTTAATAAAGGTACATTCCAAATCAAATCAAATAAACATTTTCAAAACATTGCGAAAATGGTCAAGAAATTGAATATAAACAAATTGTCAATTGATTAAATTCAAAGTCAGTCAAAAAATCAATCAAAAAACCAATATTTAAAATTAACATAAATAAAATAAAATCAAATGACAATAAAATTCAATGAAGACCGTTCACCAATTTTACTCGCTACTTCTTCTCGACATGTAACTTAATAGAATGCCACAATTATGGGCAGTCTGCTTGGCAAGCCACAACGCTAAGAATGCTGTTGCCACTGCCGCGGACACGACGCGTTAAGCTCGCCTTTGTGAATAAGGCTCTTGTCTGATGGCACGATGCAATTCGTATTATATCACACCTATAAGCGATTTTTACTAAGTGAAATTGCAAGTATGTTCATAATGGATGCAACGCAATGCAATTCGACCAATACACACTTGAATTTTTCATAGAAAATATGTGCGCGATATCGCCGAAATTTAAATTGCATTGCACCATCAGTAAAGGGCCTAAGTTGTCCTTCTGTATTTGTATACGTTTGTTTTGTGTGCAATAAAGAACATGAAAATTTTCGTCGGGAAATACAAACCTGATGATTCGTTCCTATGTTAAAAGTCTTTTTGTATGTACAAAATACCATATACACATATATCCAGAGACAGACAGACACATCTGTCACTCTGTCCATATAGACAGAGGCAGCATGCCTCTCAATATTGCATCGAAATCATTTCTTACCATTTGTGTTAATGCCTTATAATACGAATATGAACGTGTAACATTCAGCTGTGGCTTTCCCACAATTATATCCGTCCACCACGGACAGCGTTCATAGAAAAATACTACACTTGTGGAAAATTACTTAAATGAATGGCTATGTCTAACTTCTACGTAGTTTTTAAGTTGATGTCATTATAACTTTGACATTGACGATTGCATTTATGGTGAATTACGTGAGTCAATTTGGTTTGCAGAATAATTTATTCCAACAACGTTTTGAAATATAAATGTGACTGGAACCTGTTAATTTAGAGTTAATAATAATACAGACCTGTTACTTTAATGGCATAGTTTGGCATTGTTTAAGGCTAAATTAGATTTTGTCAAATAGTTAACTTTAAATTACTAATTCAGAAACCGGTAGTTAGTGATATAAAAATCGACTTTAAAATAAATTGCAGTAAATATTTTGAAACCTCTGCTAAAAGTGCTTTGCTACTTAGTTACAGAGATACTTAAGACAAGCCGGTCAAAAATGATAAATAAAAATTTATTTACGAACCTATACAAGGTTATACACTCCCGTATATTTTTATGGCACTATACAGGGTGACTACACCGACATTCTTACCCGGTGCTATATCGGTGCGAGCTTTAACCCCTAAAATAGATTATACTAAGGAAATGGTGATATTCACGAAGCCTGTGACCGAATTTTCCGGAAGATTGTTATGACTATAAGCTTTCTGAAGGAAATATAAGATTCGTATCACCCTGTGTATACTGACACGGAAGTAGAAGTGTGTACCTATTCACTATAGTGCTTTTACGTAAAAGTGCAAATGTTTTTGGTAGTAAGTAAAGATGAAGTAATTTTGTCGACAAGATGTTAGCTAAATAAATACTTAATTTTGCGTGAGTTTCAAAATGGTTAGGGGACCAAAAATAGAAGTATATTAAGAATGAATATTGGATAACTGAGCTATTTTTAGACTGATCCAAAATTATGGTGAAAAATGTCAGGAACATTAAATTTTCAAGTGGATGGTATTGTGTTAAAAATGTCTATATTGCGTGGAATATTAATACTGCCGTAATTATAGTGTGGGAGAAGTATTTGAATGGCCGATATAGGTTCATGTTGGTATTCAGGGTTCAGATATTGTTGCATTTGAATAGTGCGAGGTTAACGCCCGTGTTACACGAGAAAAGGAGTGGGCTGTTTAGTCGCCCACATTACAAGTGGAATGTAATAGGACAAACGAATTGTTACCAATACTAATACGGATCATTTTTTGTTCATTTTTAGAAATAAGTATGATTTAGTTAGACTATTAAAAAGGGCTACTTAACTGCATTTTAATAATAATAATAATAAATAATAAATTGTGTATTGTTCCAAAATTATTACATTATGAGTATTTATTTATTTATTTATTTATTTATTTAATACTTTAAGCACATAAACGTACAGAGGCGGACTTAATGCCTTAGGCATTTTCTACCAGTCAACCTTTGGGTGATGGAGATACAAATAGTGGTAGGTGCAATTTTGATAGTAAAATGGTTTTGAATACAAGGCCTAAATATAAGCTATAAATAAATACAATTTAATTATACAATAAATACTATAACAAATAAACTAAATACAGGTACTACTAAACTATTAGTTGAAATACACAATAGGAAAAAAAATTAGCGCTGTGCCGATACTACTGCCAACTTCTGACGAATGTGTTCACGAACTTTGACTTTGAAGGTTAATCGGTTGGTTGCCATCCTGATTTCCTGGGGGAGAGAATTCCACAGAGAAATAGACTGAATGAAGAAAGAACAGTGAATGAAGTCAGTGCGGTGAGTAGGACATTGAAGAAGGCGGTTATTTGATGATCGTAGATTTTTATTGTGGTTGTCGCAGATGTATTGAAAGTGAGGGGCCAGATAACTAGGGGAATTCGGAGAGTCAAGAAATGAGTACAATGTAGTTAGTGCCCTTTGCTCTCTGCGCTGGCGAATGGGAAACCACTTTAGAAGCGACCGATGCGCAGAGACATGATCATATTTACGTAAATTGAAAACAAATCGAATGCAGTAATTTAGAAGACGGTCAAGTTTGTTGAGGAGATCTGCATTCAGGTCATAGTAGCACACGTATTATGAGGCAGCCCCATTAAGTTATTAATAATACTTGTGTTGGGGCCGACTCGCTACTTCCCTTAATTTGCATTTACTCTCTTTGGACTAATAAACTAAACAAAAATAAAACATATAAAAGAAAAGAAAAGAAAAAATTATTTAATATACTCACTGCTGGGATACACGCCTCTTCTCTATTTGATGGAATGGGCCGTAGTCCACAACGCGGGCCCAGTGCGGGTTGGTTTACACCAAGTAAAGCTGGACGCGAGACGCTCAGGAACGTTCGATTTATCTACACTTGAGGGAGGTCTACGTTCAGCAGTGGACGTCTTTCCTTTGAAATGATAAAGACGATAAAAGCGCCTGCCTGGGCCTTTACCTACAGCTTTTAAGTCTGTTGTAAGTTACCGCTGGATCACTGCTGAGTTTTTGGTTTACCATTTTTTTTTTATATCTATATTTATTCACGGCATACCTTATTGATTAAACAACGATAAAAGTTGCCTACCTCATGCATGCCATAACATAATCCACCACATTAATTGGATTAATTCATTCCAAAGGTCGAATTAAAATTCAGAGCGCATATTTTGCTTTGCTTTACCTACCACACATTTGCAAACTGACCCATTTGTTCAAAGGGCTAACTAGCGAGTAGGTAGAGCTTCATAATTCGGTTGCTAAGCTTCACTCGTGGTTCGATAATCCTATGCAAATATTGAATTAAAGTGGCCTTAATACTCAAACTCTGGAAGTTTTCACCCCGTTGGGTTCTGCTCAATAGTGATCAATCGATAGCCCATAATAGAGGAGGTTGGATGGCTGTGGTTGTTTAGATATGGGCTTGTTTTGTTGTTTTGGCTATTTATATTTTTATTCTGTCAGTTACAAAGCTAGCGTTTTACAGTTTCTGGTAAAACGCTAGCTATTATTATGATTGATGCGTGTCAAGTACGATCCATTGAGGTAATAATTTACTACGTAGTACTTATATCTCAATGGTACGATCCAAGTTTTTTTGTTAATGTTACTCAATATATAATAATAGTAGATTATGCACCAAGGGGATAAATCAGTGTTTTACGTCACATGCGCCATAATGAACCCTGAGCGTAACGAGGTACTGAGTTAGACAATAAAAAACCAGGCTCTATTAATTAGGTATTTATTTTGCAAATATTAAAAAAATTAAAGTTAATATTGATGTCAGATATTTAGTCCAGTTAGGGAAGGATAGAGTAATATTTTTGTTCGGTACTTTTATGGATGGCGTTTATTTCAATATTCAAAGGTAAAGGTGTAGAAACTTGTGTTTGAGTGTCATTTTGGATCGTTCCCATTCTTTTGTTTTACATTCTTTCAAATCGCGCCTAATTTATTTATTTTGAATTCTGCTCATTGTGGCCAGTTCGATCTTCGAACAATGCCATATGGGTATTTTTTTTACTTAAATTTTCCTACGATTTTCCACACGAATTTGACAAATCACTTTGCCTCCTTGGGAGTTTCATACAACTTAGGAGATAATTAATGTAAAACAAAAATAAAAATAAAACTCGTACCTGCCCTACATGTTAATGTTAAGTTTAATTTATAAGAATCTCAGCACCATAACCCATTATTATAAATAAAATGTTCATAAAAAATAGAAATAGTCTCCACGCTGGGCAGTCTTGCTGCTTGGCAACAACTTTCTTGCCGATACGAGAAAAATTATCATTTATGGTAAGCTGTCAAGACATCGCGTTCCAACTGTCACACCTTCCCATACTTTCCCGTTGCATCGGAAACCAACGCCAACTCTTTTGAAATCAGTGCCTACCGTTACTATTCCACACAGTCCCGCAGTTTACTCGTAACAGTAACATATTGGATTTATACTCAATAGTCGAGCATGAATGGTGGCAGGCTGCCAGCTAACTGCGATCACAATATCCATTTCGCGCAGTTGACTCGTACGACTGGCGGCACTGGCACGGCAAGTGTGGCGTGAAAGCCGAGTAGAGTCATATAAGTATTCAAACGAGGCACAACTTACAACAACTCGTCTAGTTCTTGATATTTGGGGAATTGGAATCTTGTCTGAACTATGTCTTGGCCATTACTGAAACGTAGTCCTCATAGCAATTTTGCTATAATCGACGACACGGTTGGCGCAGTGGTTGAGCGATCAGCTGTTGCGCTGCGAGTCGCTAGTTAGATTCCCGCACGGAAAAAATGTTTGTGTGGCCTACAGATAGTTAATCCGGATCTGGGTGTTTGTGTATGAGAGTTTAAATGTTGACAAAAGCCCCCACAGTAAAGGAGAAATTCCTATTTTAAGGCAACGTATTAATAAAAAAGAAAAAAAGCCGTTTTAAAACCGTTTAAAGGTGCAATAAGCTTTTCGTCCGGAACGCGCGGAGTACTGACGTGTTGCTAAATTTACTTAAAACAAATAATACTTTTGTCGATCAACTCTAAACTTTATGTCTATCGGTACAGGTATATTTTTTCATAGTCAAGTCAGTGTGCTTTAAATCACTTCAATACCACATTACGCCAGCGCCGACGCAAGCGGTAGACGGACTTGTCCCCCGCAAACCTCAAGTGTGAGCGAAACAGGTATAAATAATTCATCTCACTCCGCTTGACCAGCGTGACAACATCGGCAAACCGACGACGAAGACAACGCAGCTGATTACGTAGTATTGTAAGGGAGCTTGCACACTTGCAAAATGAGTGTTTTGAAGTTTTCAAGCGGAACGAATTCGCGAGCAGGTTCGCAATCGGATCTATCCAAACTCACGGAGGAAGAGGAGGAGACACGTCAGCAGCAACAGGAGGCGTTTCGTAAACGGAACCAACCTGAACAAGAAGTTCATAAGCAAGACTTCGATGATTTTCGCAAAGAGATAATGTCTATACTAAACGCACATATTGAGACTCAGAATCAGATTATGAAAACCATATCCGGTGATGTCTCGTCAATTAAAAACGAGATTCAAAATCTTGCTTCAGAACAAACTAAGATAAAATCTGAGATAGCTAAACTGAAAATTTCCACCACTGCTACAGACACAAAAGTCTCTGCTCTTGAAAATAAACTTGAAAACATAAAGGCAAACCCTCCACAAAAGTATGAAAATATTGTGACTTGCGAGGACGCGATTGCTGAAGCTTCAGGAACGTCAATCGCGCTGTAAGAACATAATTTTGGTGGGAATTCCAGAAGCCAAAGGATTAGACAAAGAGGATAGAATTAATTCTGACACTAATGAAGTTATTAAAATTCTGAAATCGATCCACCCGGAGTGTCCAGAGCCAAATATGATTCGCCGTCTAGGAAAATACAAACCCGAGGCAGCCCGACGCATCAAAGTATTCCTTCCATCTCCTGATTTGGCAAAAACTATTCTCCGAAATCAAGCAAAGATGAGCGTTGAGCCCTACAAATTATTCTCAGATCAAACCCCCTATCAGCAAAAGTTTATCAAGAACCTAAAACAAGAACTACACCTACGCACGGAAAGTGGTGAAAAAGACCTTATTATAAAGTATGTAAATGGTATACCAAAAATAATTAAGAAAATTGCAAAAAACTAAACCAGGCAGTAATAGAACGAGCAAAACCCAAAAACAAAAACGAAAATATAACATACGACATAACCAATAAATACGACAGTCTATGTTTAACAAAAAAATCCCTGAAATGCTTTTATTCAAATATAAGAAGCTTAGTTAAACCCGGAAAGCTAGACGAATTGAAATGCATACTAACAGCAATAAAAGATGTTCATGTGATAATACTGGTCGAAACATGGATTAAATCAGATGCTGAAGCGCAAAGGTTAGAGATTCCAGACTATACTCATTATTGCAACTTTAGAACTAAGAGTAGGGGAGGTGGTGTCTCAATTTTTATAAAAAGCAACATGAAACACGAGCTCATAAGCCAGAAATGTGAAGATGATAACCACTTTCTTTGGGTGCACCTACAAAAATTTTCATTGTACATATGTGGAATATATAAACCGGAAAGAACTAACACAAATAAATTCCTTGAAACCTTAACGAAAGAACTACAAAACAAGAAAAGGACCATACTATTCGGTGATTTTAATTTTAATCTACTTGGATCAGATCGGAGCACCATGGAATACAAAGACACACTGAGGGAAAATGGCTACATGATATTAAACAAAATCGATACCAGACACTGTACTCGCGAGACATCAACGACACGTACTATCCTGGATCATGTTTCTACAAACTTAGGAGGACACGATTTTCACTTGGTAATAATTGAATCAAGCATGTCAGATCACAAACAGCTTTTTCTAGAGGTTAAACAGTACAAACCTGAACCAATAAAAAAAATTAAAATGAAAACACTCTTATACCAAAAATTCTATAAGACCTTAGAAGATACTGACTATACTGAATTGGGAGAAGACTTTTCGAAACTGGAACAGGCAATAAAATCTGCAATAAGCAAGAATCAAACTACGAAAATCAAGACATTGCACCCACCAAGAACAGAATGGATTACGAAAGATATTATAGAAAAAATAACCGCAAGGAATATATTATGGAAACAGCACAAAAGTAATCCGAACAATCTGGATTTTGAATCGAAGTTTAAAAGTGAACGAAATAAAGTATTCTCGTATATACAAACTGCTAAAAATAAATATTTTAGAAAATCATTTGAAGAATGCAAAGGTAAGCCGTTGAAGATGTGGAAACTTATAAATAATCTGACTAAAAACAAAATTAAAGATAGTTGTACTCCTACTAAATTACAAACCCCCTCAGGCTTCATTACAGACGAGGTTGAAATCTGTGAACACTTTAATATGTACTTTGCTAGTATAGGTATACTCTTGGCAAACAAAATACCTGTAAAACACCACAATAATAACGTAAACACGACTCCACTACATATCAACGCTCCAGGAATCTCAGAAATGTCACCAACAAATGCACAGGAAATCGGTAAAATTATTGATAATTTAAAAACAAACACCAGCGCCGGCATGGACGGTATCAGTGTCAGGGCCATTAAATATATAAAAATAATAATACTGCCAAGTTTAGTTAAATGTATGAATAAATGCTTACTCGAGGGCAATTTTCCAGATACCCTTAAAATTGCAAAAGTTACCCCCGTATTTAAGTCAGGATCCAGATCAGACCCGGGCAATTATAGACCTATATCTGTGTTGCCAGTGTTATCGAAAATACTAGAGAAATTAATACATTCTAGACTTATGGACTATTTAGATTCTTTCGGTTTCCTATTCGAACGGCAATATGGATTTAGGCCTAAGTCTAATACTTTGGCTGCCGCTACTGATTTGGTCACGAAACTTAGAACTAAAATTGATAAAAAACAAATCGCACTGGGTGTATTTATAGACTTAAAAAAGGCTTTTGATACCGTGAGTCATACTGTACTTTTACGAAAACTCACTTCCATAGGCATAACAGGAACATTTTTTCAAATGCTCGAGTCTTATTTGGAAAATCGCTTGCAGGTTCTTAAGATAGGTAATACTATCAGTAGCTCTAAATTAATAAAATGTGGTGTACCTCAAGGATCAATAGTCGGTCCCCTTTTGTTCCTCATCTATATAAACAATGTACACGAGCTAGGATTAAAAGGCCATATAACACTCTATGCTGACGACACTTGTCTTTTTTACTTTGGCAGCTCCATAGAAACAATAATACAAGACGCACAGGATGACCTAGTAACTTTGGAAAGGTGGTTCTTAGACAACCTATTGACAATTAACACATCTAAGACTAACTACATAATTTTCTCGGCCAAGAACAAAAAGATACACAATCACAACCCTCTATCAATAAATGGATGTGTCCTAAATAAGGTAAACACTGAAAAGTACTTGGGCCTTACACTTGACAGTCACATGACGTGGCAACCACACGTTAAAAAGATCTGCTCCAAGTTGTCAAGCCTTACGGGGGCACTACGTGGAATGGCTGGATGCCTACCTCCTAAAGTTCGGTACACTGTGTATAATGCGTTGATAAAGCCACATATTGAATATTTAATTGAAGTCTGGGGCTATACTTCCAAACTAAACTTCCAAAAGCTTCAAATCGCCCAAAATAAATTAATTAAAGCCCTCTTTCAATACCACTACTTAACACCCACAGATAAAATCTATAATGACACTGGGTTATCTGGCGTCTACAAAATACACAAATATAACACTTGTTTACTAATAAGAAGGGTCCTCACAAAGGAAATTCACACGGAAATTACCTTCGAAAGGAACAGCGAAAAGCAAACGCGATCAACACGTAGAGCGAATGACCTAGTACTGTTGGCCGGACCTAGAACAAACCACGGCAAGAAAAATATTAAATATGAAGGAGTACAACTTTACAATTCCCTACCAAAAAATATAAAAGAGGCTAAAACTAACTTACAATTTAAAGCATTATTAAAGAAACACATCTTCGACAGCTCCAACATAAATAAATAAAATAGTAAATAAATAAATAACACAATAAAAATATTGTACCGTAAATAAAAATGTAAACACCTAGTTTTGTATAGTGTGCATGGTGCTTAACAATAGCGCTGATAATAACAGCGCGCTCGATGTCGCAACGACAGTGTATTCGAATAGTTTTTGCGATGTACCCACTCATCATAATTTGTTTTTGCTATTTACAAAATTTTTATCAAAATCGAATGTGCATCGTGCGCCCTGGACTTTCTAATCATTACAATTTTTATTTAATGCAAACTTTGTTTCTCGTTAAGCGATTATATGTTAATCTTTTGAGAAATAAATGATATTTAAACCGAATAAGTATTCTCACATGATACTACTTTGAAAGTTATTGGTTAATTACTTCGAAATACTTCATTATGTATGTCGTGCGCGATACTAAATGCTTACCTACCTACTGCCGAAATGCGTATGACTCACACTTGCCTTGTATTTGATAGTATCGCTGCAAACTATGTGAGACCGGTTAATGAGGGCATTTCGAAATTGTTTGAATATGAATAGGAACGAAGAATTTAAACAGAATTCCAAAATTTATATACCTAGGTAACGAATATAGTCGTCTTACTTACATTTGCCTTCAACCAGATTAAAATATTCAACACTTGACAGTTTTCAAGACCAAAGTTAAAATATTTAAATAAAACTTTGTCCTTGGGTACTACGCGACGGAACCATTTTAATTGAGAATCAAACGAATTAACCTGATTGATGTTAGTAGACGTCATCTATGGTGGGAGTAGAGAAAGAGCATTTTCTAAGCACTTTTCTGTGTGCTGCTATACGAGCGTATACTATAATCGTCTTCAGTCTAAGACACTCGGATAATTCTACGGCAAGACTCATACCTCTAAGGAACATGTCGTAAGGAAAAATTTGGTTATGAGTGAGGATAGTTGAAGGGGAACAGGAAGACCATAGAAACTGGACAGATTGTGTGAAAGATTATAATATGGTTAGAAATGAGGTGAATATTGATATAACGGCTAATAGAGTTATTTGGGGGAAGGGTGACGGCGCTGACTCAAAATAAATTTGGATAAGAGGAGGAGGCTGACGCAAATCATTAGCCTGCTTGTAAATTTTCCTATAATAAAGATTGTCCCTTCTAGAAAACATACAAGGACAAGTCACACGTAGTTTCAATATTATAACAACTGCTATGACTCAACTTAGACACGATTCGTTTGAGCTGTAAAGTTTTTAACGAGCTGTTACTCGTCGCTTTCACACTGTTGTTGGTAAAATATTTCAATGCAAAACTCCTTCGTATAAAGTTCAAGAACTTCTTCTTTTTTCAATTCTATGTTTAAATGTAACACAAGGTTTTTTTAAAGCAAACCCGACAAAATACGACGACCTGTCGCAGCTATATGCTAAGACGGACCTTGCAGAAGATGACGGGACCAGCAAGACAACATTAATAACCAATGGTTCACTGTAGTCTTCGGCCGAAACAGATGGAAGTCATGGAGGTGACATTTCCCCCGCAATGGTAAGATACAGGCTAACAGTAACCAGTAATGGGACATAATCACTAAAATGAAATCACTGTATTTGACCTTCGCTGTAAAAAAGGTGAAAAGAGAGTGCCATACCTGTGCCTTTATGACATAGACTTTTTATGACGTAATCTCCTCTAAAGGAGGCAATCTCCCGACCCTAAGGACGTGAAAAGAGGTTAAATATATTTTCATGGACACTCTGCGGTCTGTATGTAGCTAATAATATCACACCAGAGTCGTATAGTGCGGGCCTATTTTATGTGTTTTAATATTCATAAAAGTAACGAACAGATACACTTACCCACTTTAGTAGACGCGACCTAGTTAGAATATGTGGTTCATAAAATCTTATATAAAGTTCCCTTCTTTCGAATAAACTCGATTTTTACGAAATGGCTTTAAGGAATAAACAAATCCCAACTTATATTGGGATTTACAAAACGTAAAAATCTGAGATTTATGAGCTGAATAATGGTTCTTTGTTTTAATTTAAAACTATTTCAGTTTAAAATGAATATACTTGTAACTGTCGCAGAAAATAACTAGGTACGCTAAACTTTTCATTAATAAGTGCCTCCTATCCGATGAACCGGCCATGGGTACCAGTGGTACCCAGGGTCTATCAAGCTTTATTTGGCCAGGAGTGCGCCGCATTTGGCCGCTAACTGGCCGCAACCGAAACCGCCGGCTCGTTTTGTAAACAAACTATATTTATGGCTTCCTTTCTGCATATTTTGTTAACACTTGATATTTGTTAAATTGCCAATGAAAAGGTCTTTTGAACGGTGTATAAATTGTTTAAAAATATGATTTTCTTAATTAATAAAATTGGTTATAAATAAACGTTGCAAATTCTGCATGAAAATTTGACAGTAACTTCGTGATCGTAGTAATTTCGTGTAGCAAGGCATTATTTACAGTCACTCCGGATATACGTAGTATCTCTAAGTAGTCTGTGCTCCGAATCTTTCTGGTTGGGTACTCTCGGTACCCAAGGCTATACAACTACTCTTTGATTTTGGGTATTACTGGTACCCATGGCCAATTGAAACAATAATGCGGCACGCTTCTGGCCATCACAGCGGCTATGGAAATTACTATACTTATTGTACATTTTCAACAACTTCAGAAACTGCGACTAATGGTAATGACTTATGACTTCAATTTCTTGTCTCTCCTGGCAAACCTCAAGTCAATCCTTGTGGACCAGTTGACCAGAAGTTAAGTATCCCGTCAAGAGACATCTCTTGACGGGATACTTAAAAGGATTAACCAAGTGACATTTCAGTTGCTCATGTCAATCCACATTTTGAACTTTCTGGCAGTCATCATTGCTGACAGAATATCTCTTTGTGTATAATTTTATAGATCAGACATTCGTACATACTCGTAGGTAGGTAAATAACATTGCTTTATTATAATGTTACTTTAACAACGCCTAATGGAATGTTTTGTCTCAATATCTACTCGATATTCAATAAACATAACACAGCGAAGGTACATAACGAGACAGTTGCGTGTGGCGGGCGTCGGGACAGGAGCAACAAAAATAATTGAATACATAATTGATTAATAGCCATTACAACGTGACAGATATTGATTGCTATCGATGCGATGGTAAATGTTGGGTGCTGTTGACTCTTCGGTAATGTTGTGGCCCTAGTACTTGTTTACATTTCTGTGATGGCTTTTTCAAGGAATACCTTAATAAATTTTGTTTTCTATTTAAGTCACAATTACCTCCTTAGTCTAGCTGTCGCAACTACTGTGGAGTCAATAGGTGGAGACGCCTTCATGCCCCTAGCCACCGCAGGAGCACCTGGCACCGTAGGCGCGGGCTTGCGGACGGCGAGTTATGGGTGGCTCGCCGTTTGTTATTGGATTTTTCCATCTGGTATTTCTCAGTAGGAACCCGGTTTCTGGCTTTAACTTACTTTCTTCATGCTCACTCTGTTCCTTACTAAAAATCTAATAACTAAACGTTTAGAACTTATTTTATAATATTTTATCTTTTTCATTGTCTTTCCTTGTAGGAATAAGGAATATTGTTGGTAATTTGTATTTTAAACTGTTATCATATTTCTCTATGATCCATGTCTATGAAGCTAAACTTTCTTGCAAATTTATTTTCTTGTATCCAAGCTGTCAATCAGTATGTCATGATGGGCTTTTAGCCGCCGGGGGGACCTGGTGACCTGTAATACAGGGTCTTATTGAAACCTATGACAGGCACCAGTCTCTCACAATGTTATACATTGGTTTAAACTGCAAGGCATATAATGTAAGAAAGTTTGTGAAGAGAAAATAAACTTTTTTTTTTTGTGTCCGGTTACATTTAAGTTCCCTGGCAATAGGCTCGTCCCCTAATATAACTGTCTAAATCTGGGTGTACTATAGATGAACCTCTGTGCAACCTTTCGTAAATTACAGGCGTGATGTCATGTTTAGGTATGTTTTCTATTAAAAATATAAAATTGCATATGATATTTTATCGTCATCATCATCATTTCAGCCGAAAGACATCCACTGCTGGACATAGGCTTCCCCCAAGCGTCGACACACTGATCGGTCCTGTGCGTTTCGCATCCACCGGACTCCCGCAACCTTGAACAGGTCGTCGTGCTACCTAGGCGGAGGCCTTTCAACGCTGCGTATTCCGGTACGCGGTCGCCACTCTATACTTCTTCCACTTAAGTTTGGAAAATTTTCGGGCTATGTCGGTAACCTTGATTCTCTTGCGGATGTCTTCTTTTTCTAATACGACCACGCAAGGAAACTCCGTACATAGCTCTCTCCATTGCCCTTTGGGTGGCTAAGTTTTCTGATGAAGTCCATTGTGAGCGACCACCTCTGAATGATATTTTATAGTTGCCTTTGAATAAAATCAATCAACCTACCTAGCCTTTTCACAACTATATTGAGGTCAGCTTCCAGTCTAACCGGATTTAGCTGAGTGCCAGTGGTTTACATGGAGCGACTGTCTATCTGACCTCCAGAACACAGTAATTGGGTAACAGGATACCCCTTGGCTAGACTGGTATCAGATCTCAGGCTTCAGAATACCCGTAACGACTGTCAAATATCTTCACTTGACAGCCGGGTCCAACGGCTTAACGTGCTTTCCGAGGCATATAAAGATGGTCACTTATCCATAAATAATAAATAAATCTTTATTCAAACTTCAAATTGGTAAACTATACTAATAGGTCTTATATATAAATTAGGTACAACAATGTTAAGTGCCTGTACTAGGTAATCCTGTAGATATCACAGGCGACAGGGGTTCAAACAATCTAATTGACAAGATAAGGATTTTTTTACAATATTTTCTTTACATTAGAATAGTGACAGAGATTTATTGATAATCTTAATTAATAAAACAGATGTAAATTAAAATAGAATTCTATTAATAATGATAATTCCTAACTAAGCATACGTTAAATTGTTTGCACTTAATTATTTACACTCATGGATCCACCATGGAGCTATGAATCCATGGGTCGACCGCGGCAAGCGTTGCTAAACCTTGAATTGACCCGTGTGGCTGTTATTTTTTAAATAAAATGATGGAAAAATTGTTGTCATAAAAATAATATTCAAATCAAAGGTTGACCTTTTAAAGGGTTTCTTAGATTAGAACGTGATGATTAGAAAGTCTATAACAAGTTTATCTTGAATATTCTGAGAAAAATACTGTCAGCGATATTTTTAGGTGGAAGTAGCGACGAGGTAAATATTGTCGACGAAAATCTTTTCTTCAGTAAACATTTATTTTTTTGTATCAGGATACTCGCAATTCGTCGTAAGGGGTTTTTACGCAGTTGGGACAAATGGGCTCAAATTTAGATTTTGGGCTGCTTCTAAGAATTTCCTAATGGAAAATCGGAGTCACACAAGTGCTTTCCTGGTAACTATGAATATGTGTGTGAGAGACCGTATATTCTAAATGTGTTTCTATCGCCACTACTGCAAATGCCAAATATAACACTGACAGTGTCATAATAATCAATTGCAAACTTTTATTCAACGCACGTACAAAATAGAAAAATATTCCAAAATAAAACGTTAGTCTTTTTTTTATTAATTCTGACTTTTTGCTGTGTTTTACTACGTCTGACCTGACGCTCTCTAGACGGTTAATACTGATAGCAAAGGCACCCAACGCGAAAAAGAAAATTTGTTTCAAATAAATTGCACTAGATGGCGTGATAAGCTTTGATTTGTTATTGAGTTTTGTGAAATATTAAGATATTCTTGAGACGATTATAAAAAACCGGCCAAGTGCGAGTCGGACTCGCACACGAAGGGTTCCGTACCATTATCGCAAAACACTGCATAAAAATCACGTTTGTTGTATGGGAGCCCCCCTTAATTTATTTTATTTTAATTTATTAATTAGTATTTTTTAAAGTAAATATACAACTAAACATTCTGTGAATATTTCAAGCGTCTACCTGTTGCCGATATTAATATCGAGCAAAAAACGCCAAAAATATCACGTTTGTTGTATGGGAGCCCCCCTTTAATATTTACTTTATACTGTTTTTAGTATTTGTTGTTACAGCGGCAACAGAAATACATCATCTGTGAAAATTTCAACTGTCTAGCTATCACGGTTCATGAGATACAGCCTGGAGACAGACGGACAGACAGACAGACAGACAGACAGACAGACGGATCGCGAAGTCTTAGTAATAGGGTCCCGTTTTTACCTTTTGGGTACGGAACCCTAAAAAGGAATGTTCTTGTTTAATTAAGTCTCCTAAGCACAAAATTAAGGAATATTGGGCTCTTAATTCACATTTCAAAGATTATGTGAATGGATCATTTGAAATTGATTCCAATAGATGGAGCGGTTTTAAATTTCTAAGGCATCCATTCGATTTTTTAAATTTGTTTTGTAACATATTTTGATATTATAAAACTTTAAAAAGGTGCAAAAAAGTACTATAAAACAAATCGTCGCTGAATTAAAAAAAAAGTATTCATGAACCGAGTATTCCCTTTTACTTGTAAATCGCTGCTAACGCCATCTATATCCGTGGAATGCTACCGAACGCGCTCGATATTCTTAGAAAAATAATTAGCTCAATCAGACGAAAACGGTAGTTACGTCGGCACGGTTTCTTTGTATGGGAATAGGCATCTGTATGCTTGTATTATACTATCTGTGCTGATAGTAACTTTAAACAGTAGTAAATCACCACATCAAGAACTTTTTTCGTTTATGAAAAAATGAGAGTAAACGAAGCAGATAAATTGTATCTACTGCAATGTTTATTTTATCAACTAAGAGAGTCTTCAAATTTTCAATAAACAAAATAAGAAGCTTTGTTAACATTCTTCAATATCACAAAATAAAATAATCAACACAAATCTACCGCTTCGCAAACCATTTTTAAACATAAACCACCTCTCATATATTCTCTTTTTATTTAATTCGCAAAGCTCTGAATATTTCTCAGCACATTTTGTACTCCTCCACCCTTTGTGTTGACAGCCAGTTAATGAAAATGTGCATGTTTAAAGTTTGTGCTAGAGCTCTTTAACCTACAACCACACAGCTAGCGAATAGTTTATTGTCAACAACTTGGTAGTTAGGTACGTACAGTCAAGTCTTTGTACCTTTGTTAGTTTTGAAATTCTTTTCTTTATCAAGCCAGGACGAATAACATTTGAAGCTACGGCACTGGGCAGACTAATGCAAACAAATCTTTATTCACTTGAAAACAACTAGAACTAACGTTAAACTAAAACCTTTTTAATGGACCGGTCGTTTTATGAAATACAAATAAAATCTTTTATTATCCGACTTCCCAAAAATGAGAAGGTTGAGAACCTTCAGATTCAGATGTTTCTATTTTTTTGAAGTGTCCGTCCGTCCGTCATATATTTGCAATTTTATTGTTTTTGTTTTGTATTTTTTGTTATTTTCTTTTGTTTGCTTTTTTTTGTTTTTTTGTTATTTTCTTTTGTTTGTTTTGTTTTTTTTTGTTGTTTTTGTTCTTTTTTTTGTCCCATTGCCACCAAATCAGAATCTGATGATGGGGACCCATGGAAATCCAGGGAACTTTTCAAATATTTTGGTATTTTCAATAACATGGCAAGCATTTGCACTCAGAAAGTATTATTTGTTGAAGTGGAACTGATGAAGAAGACCACATATGGCCACTGGAACTCCTTAATAACTATGTCATAACTATAAGATATCTCGAATTAGCGACTTTGGCAAATACATATTAAATAAATTGTACTGATGAAAACGGTATATATAAATATAAACTGGATCTACTTAATAAAAAAATGTATCTTAGTCGTGTTCGGACTTATTGGAATTGAAATGAGATGTACTCTGGCTATAATTGATTTTCATGGTAATATGAGGTAGCAACACTAAAAATAGTAGAATAAAAACCCTTAGTACAAAAAAATAATACTGACTTCTACAGCAAAAAACTACAAAGTGTAAAACAACTTTGTTTTTCGAAGTCGGTGTCCAAAAACAATAAGTACTTACTAAAGACACTGATTTCGAAATACATATTTCGCTTTGTAGGGTTTTGCTTTAGAAATCGATTTATTGTTTTTGGTAAAAGGTTTTGTCGGTTCGATTTTCTGATTTGCGCATTCTATGACTGTAAAAAAAAACAAAATGCTGGTAACCGATTTCTGAATTAGGAGATTTGAAGTTGAGTATTTTTCAAATTCTACCTAAAGCTAGAAAAACTGTTACAATTTGGCATTAAAAGTAGGGTTTGACAAAGCCATTGTTAAGTCCAGAGCAATAACCTTAGAACGGACTTAGTGTAGCGTTTCAGTGTTTGTCATAATGTTGGTGGTTGCATAAAAATTAGATCTTTTTGGTATTAAAATTTTTTGAATGTAATTTAATAATTTAGATCTTAGGACAACCAAAAATAGAAGGACGTTTTTTCTGAACTACTCTAGCAAAGAAGCACTCACTAGATGAGGCAGACCTGTATTTTAGCAATATACCTCGTTCACCCGAACTGATGATTACGATGTTCGGTGCTTAACAGTAATTTATAAACAAAGTGTAATCTATATTACAAAAACAAGGAAACCAACTATACCAGAACAACATATATAACGCACCCATACAAATTACAAATACATTACACAACACAATATTTAACCCTTCTTTCACACCGAAAAAATACCACGAATGAGTCATCAATTTCCATTTTCTTTATCTTAAAAAAATATCTGAAAGCGTATAAAAATAGCGCGTTGACTCGCGATATCGGCATTCCATTCAGTTGGGCACCTGTCATGGCCGTGATTGATTGCTTGCTATATTAAAAAGTAAATGAAGTACCTTTTAAACGCGCCACCTATTCGACAAGAATAAAGTGGATTTACAGCGTGACTTGATGGAAATGTCACAGTTTTTGGGTTCTTAAATAAGTGAATAAATAACCGTTTGATTTTATTCAAACAACGACAGATACTTGTCCCATTAGGTACCTTAAAATACGAAAATAAATTGCAAAGAAGACTTTTAATCGAAATAGTTACCATGTCCGCTATTTACCTCACTATGGAAAGAAAGAAAGAAAAAGTATTTAATAGCCACAAAACGACAAAAAAAACCAAAAGGAAGGTTTAAGATTTTAACTGTCATGACAACGCTAGCGTTACATATCGGCAATTTTAAATATCAATAACGGTTTTATCCATAGTTGGGTTTTAGTTTTAACTTGATGACTTACAGAGTATCTGGATTACAGTCTTGCCTAACACAGAATAAATGGAAAAGCGAATCCCTTCAGTGAGACAATTCAGACTGAAAAAACATAGAACATACACCTTTATAACCTAAATAGCAAGAAATCTTTTCCGTAGACTACCTACAATGCTGCAATGTAAGTGAATCCCTGATTGTAATGAGATTGCATCAATATAATACCAGACGCTTGTGCTTGCTCACTAGACCATAAACATTTCTATAGAAATAGAGATCCTATTTCTCAAATAAACGATGCAGACCTCCTTTTATATTTTTGTCTGAAAAACAAAATGCACAGTCCTTTTAAAGCTATATATAAAAAAAGCACGTTAAAAAGATTGCTTCAGAGATATCACTAATGTTAAAACATTTACAATTTGGCAACCCTAACTAAGCCCATTATGCTTTTAGTCAAACATTTCAGACTGAAATTCATGTAACAATACCTACTTTTATGCTCAGTGTTACAAGTGGATAATTTGATATTTAATATTTCACGACCCACGTTTATTTTCACTACTATTTTAGTCCAACACAAAAGGTTTTGTGTTTCATACCATGTGTATATAACACATGCTTTTAAAACTTGCCTTTAAAGTCAAAGTCGTGATACTAAATACTTGGTAATTTGACTAAAACATCAAATGCATGAAATAAATAAATTCCTTTGTTGTTATTGTTGTTTTAATGAATATCGTGTTCAAAACAAACCCTCGAAATTGGTTAATGAGTGTTACACGTAAACCTTTTGAGAGATAAATTTGAATTATCCTTTATTATATTTAAAAGTTTCTGCTGAAAACTCGTTGAGATTATAATCAACGCATTGTTGAAATAATTCGATAAGTTTGCGTTTAAGGTTTTTAATGTTGTTTAGCGATGGTGAAGTTTTATTTTATTAAATTTAACACCAATAATTGTGGCATGTTACGTTTTTCTTCAGATAACGTAATATTTCTTATGAAACATTTTAAATTGTAAAGCAATATTTCAAATAAATTAGGCAATATTCGAACATATGGAGAAAGATTCTTCAATCTAAACAAGAAAGTCTGTACCAGGTTAGCAAAAGACAGTTTCTTTGTTAACCAATAAATAACTCCTTCAATCGATACTGAACAGACGGGCGTTAGATCCTTTCACGTCGAACACACGAGGTATTCCATTCTCCCCAGAAATCGAACAGATCCTACGGGAATTCAACCCACACGGGCTGGCAGGTATAAGCCAGAAGAATTTAAAATGAAAGAAAAAACACCACGATAGAACCAGCTACAGTACCTCCGAAACCCGACTCATTATCTGCCAAGATCCTTTTCAAAGTTAACAAAGATTGCTCCTAATCCAAAAGTTTGAATTGTAAAGTTTGTTTCAGTTAGCTGAAAATCTTTTTTGTTTAAAAATTCAATAGACACGGATAGGATTTTTTAAATGAAGGCATGAGTTTTGCATTTTTAAAGGCGGAATATACCTGGGTTGTAACATTATAAATGTAGTATTTTAGATTAAACCACTGGATGGATTCTATGAAATCTAGGCTAGAGATGATTTTAAAACAAGGAATAAAATTGGTTGAAACATTATGTATTTTTAGAAGAATATGCGGGCGATGTGATAACTAGGCTATAATGGGTTAGGCTATAACTACTAGACGACGATTAGAGATAACCTAGAAAATAATGAACCAACAAGTAAAATAAAAAACTACGCCCGATTTTTTTTATTTCATGCTAAATAATTTATCTAGTTAGTAGACACGCTTCGATCGACAATCTATTGAATACGTAATTATGACACTATATCTTGCGAAAACACCCCGATTCAAACAGTAAAACGCCCATAACTTTAGAACGGCTAAACCGATTTTCATCAAACATAGCTAAGGACACTCTCGATAAAGTCATCTTTCAAACAAAAAGAAACGAAATAAAATCGGTTCATCCATTTAGGAACTATGATGCCATAGACAGATACACACGTCAAACTTTTCCCGTCGCGGGTTAAAAAGACGTGTTGCGGCGACCCCAAATATAATGAAATGAAAGAAAGAGCACGATGAAGATTTTTACAATAACAGGAGCTTAAAAACACAGCACTATTATTGTAGCGACAAATAAAATAATTGAGTAACAACTAAAAGTGACAAAGATTCAGGTGAGAATTAAAGATATAATTATTAATCTACAGCTAGTGTCGCTCAGCGTATTAGTAAATGCGTTTAGTAATAATATAATTACTCTGCCGTGTTCTGGTGCCGCAAACGTGTGTTCTTTACGTACACGTACGGATTCCAAGGCCAACGTTAAAGGCGAGTATTTTGCGATTTTCATTATTGAGCTGCCTTGTTGATCCATTTGAAGCATACGCTACCGTAATGGTAAGCATGAGGGTTCGATTCCCGGTTCAGGCAAAGTGTTTTTGGGTTTTTTAATATGGAAATTTTCAGTAGCAGCCCGCAGTTAGGACTTGTGCCCGGTGGTTGATGGCAATAAGCTGGCCCCCTGTGACTTACGACTTAAAACATTTCTGGCGAAGTGTGAGTGTACCTCTGATTCAAATTTTGGGGAATACAGGTTGGATATGCTTATACGCGAGGCAAAACATGGAATATGCCTGTGTTTTGCGTGTATTACTTTTAAGTTTTCGTCAAACATTCAAGATACTCGTGCATTTGGTTTTAATCACATCATAATTTTAAGTAGGTTATTTTTAGGGTTCCGTACCCAAAGGGTAAAAACGGGACCCTATTACTGAGACTTCGCTGTCCGTCTGTCTGTCTGTTTGTCACCAGGCTGTATCTCATGAACCGTGATAGCTAGACAGTTGAAATTTTCACAGATGATGTATTCCTGTTGCCGCTATAACAACAAATACTAAAAACAGTATAATATTTAAGGGGGGCTCCCATACAACAAACGTGATATTTTTCCGTTTTTTGCTCGATATTAATAACGGCAACAGGTAGGCGCTTGAAATATTCAGAGAACATTTAGTTGTATATTCTCTTCAAAAAAAAACAAAATTCAAATAAAATAAATTAAGGGGGGCTCCCATACAACAAACGTGTTTTTTTTTTTAATTATTATTTTTTTTGCAGTGTTTTGCGATAATGGTACGGAACCCTTCGTGTGCGAGTCCGACTCGCACTTGGCCGGTTTTTTACATTATTTTACAGGCTTGCGCTTGACCACTATCTCACCTGTTGGTAAGTGATGACGTGGTTGACGATGAAACACGCTTGCCTAGAAAAAACCTATTCACTCTTTACTTAAAGACTCCTAGATTGTAGCTATCGGGAAACATAGACTTCGGCAGAGAATTCCACTCCTTAGCTGTACGCATAATAAAAGTGTTTCAACTTGTCAACAACTTAGCAAAATAATGCTATAAAACAAAAATCATGTTCGTAAAAGTAACTTCAAAAGTTATTCGAAAAACATTTCGTTAAAATATTAATACTCGTATTTAACACATTAATGTTCCGTAGTGAAAACTCCCGTAAAAGTTAGAAACACGAACCGAATGCTGGCTAATTACGTATGAGTGCCGGGTTGTTTGTTTACTTATTGTTATTTAAGCCAAATGACGAGATGTAATACGTGAATTAGCTGTGTAATTAATTTATCTGATTCTGATTGATTTCTTTATTTGTAACAAAATTATTTTGTAGTGTGTATAATTTTGGTGGGTAATGTATATCATAATCGCCGCGCTTAGAACACAATATGTGGTGACGCATTATGGGGGAGGCCTATGTTAAGAACAAGATATCTTCTAGCTGAACTGATTTTGTTGAATTATTGGGGTTTAACACAATAAAAGAGAGAACTAAACAGTGAGACCAGACGGAAGACCTAATACAACAGCAATAATAAAAAAAAAACACACACACCCACACACCATCACACAAATGCACACACACACACCATCACACACAGGCGCCTACAAACACACTCATACACCATCCCAAACACACACACCTATGCAGAGTTACAACAGACCAAAAGAGCATGCATTTTTCTAATTAATTTATTGCATAGCTTATATATGTTATGAAATGTACCACAAATGGGCGGGGACACTGGCTCCTGTAACACAGGTTGCTACCTATCACTGGAGCCAGTGCTTACACTTGTATTTTGTGACAATAAACAAAATTATTATTATTTATTTTTTGAGATTATCGGGGCTCTAGGGCTCGGTCCTTTAAAAGGTGTACCAGGGGCCGAAACCGAATCGCAGAGGCCTTGATAGACATGTAGGATGAAATGTGACACCAACCGGTAATTATCTCTGTATGCACTAGTGAGCACCTTAGGACAATCCTCAATTGTATTATAATTATAGTATTTTATTTATTTATTTTATTTACATTTTTAAATATCATTCTATAAAAAATTAAATAAAAAACATTTAAAAATACGAAAATAGTAGCCCACCGGTATCGGGAACAGGATCCAAGCTACCGGTGGTCAGGGCTCTTGAGAGAGGAACCTCCTAACGATACGCGCCGTGTCCAGGAGTACCGCTTTCTGGATCAAGCCCTTGATCCAGCTGCCCAACGAGAGCCTCCTCAGATGTTCGTCGAGGCTCTTGGCTATTATGCCATTGGCCGTAACGACTATCGGCACAATGACTGCTGTATTCACATCCCACATGTCGACAACCTCGCGAGCCAGATCAAGATATTTGCTTTTCTTATCTCTCTCAGCCTTCACGAGGTTCTCGTCATGGGGAACCGCTATATCAACAATTATTGCGCGACGCTCTAGTCGGTCTATCACCACTATGTCAGGCTTATTGGCAACAATAGTCCTGTCAGTGAAGATAGACCGATCCCAATACAACGTGACATTGCCATTTTCGAGAACTGGGTCGGGCTCATATAGTATTTTTATTATTAATTTATTATTATTATAGTATTTTTAATTTAAAGGTTGTTAATATTGTCGTAACATTAGCACTGCTTCATCGGTCAGAGACATATTGCAGTACACCCACATATTGTCCGTTATAAAACCAGTGAGATATTTGGAGATTAGGCTTGCTGTGTAACAAGCCTAGCCTCCCGTAATCAAGAATGATACATATTGCTGGCATTATTAGCCACGGTCATCATGTATCTACCTTTTTACATTTGTCAGCACGAGCTTTATTATAAGTCAGGCTGTAGTGAATTAATTGCTAGTCAGTAGAATTGCAATGCTAACATCCTAGGGAGAAGCGTTCTTATCTACAATATTGTCACATATTATTGTTATTATATTGTTTGTTTTTTTTATCAGCTTTTTTGTTAACTGTACTTACACTTCTTTTTTCTTGTGGTCCCAACATACTACTCGAAAATAATATTATATCTATAGGTGGAATCCGGGACCGCAGTCCCGGTCCCGAAAGCCCCACGACCTGTCACCGGGACAGGGAGTAAGCCCGTAAACTCCGTTGAAAATAAAGGAAGGACGGGCGTGTGTGAACCATCGTTCATTTGCCCACCAGACACAGGTGAGCAAATGAACGTTGATTGTTTTTTATAAGTACAAATTACGCGGAGAACTTTGATTGTGCGTTGGGGATTTGTGTGACGTCAGGTCTTTTTACCCGACTGCCGAAGGAGGGTAGTGTATTTATCAGTTTATGTAGGTATGTATGTTTGTTCCTATGTGGCATCCTATAGACCAAATGCGTTGGCCGATTTTGATGATTCTTACGTCAATCGATTTGTCTTAACCTTGTGAGCGTCACTGGCTACATTAAAATTGGAAAATAGACATATGGCGGATTTTGTGCGCCATATTGTGAGGGTCCAATTTGTTTTTTCTGCCAAATCCCTCGTGTGGGGTATCAAAATAAAGGAGTTTAAGAGGTGATTTCAAAAATAAGTAACATTATATATGCCTATATATAAATATATATAAATAAAAAAAAATCGACTAAAATTTTATAAATAAAAAAAGGTAATTCAAAAAAACCAAAAACCTTACATTAAGAAGTGAACTAAAAAGCGTAAACAAGAAGAAAATCATGTTGTGCAAAGCTTAGTTGGCTGCAAAAAAGTGGCGGATCTTTGCAAAGATGAGACGGTAGTTCACGCCTAAACTGTTGCTCAACTTGTATAAGGCGCAATTTCGGTCATGCATGGACGGGCTCTCACCTCTGGGACGGATCTGCCAAATACCAGTTTGATACACTTGAGTCGGTTGACAAACGGGCCAAGAGGCTCTTTGGCAACGATGCACTGGTCGCGTCAAAGCTCAAGAGCCTCGAACATCGACGCTGAGTTGCCGAGTTGCTGTCACAAAGTGTTTTGCTAATATTTTAATTGTGCGCAGAGCAGAATTCCCTGCCGGAGTCTTTGTTTTCTGATAGCTACAGCCTTGGGGTCTTTAAGTCAAGAGTGAATACATACACGAGTCGACCACATCATCGCTTACCATCAGGCGAGATAGTGATCAAACGCGAGCCTATAAATGTGCCAAGCTTCCCTGGTCTGTGCGAGGGTATATAATCACTCATAGAAGCTAAATAAATGCAACTATTAATCTGACCAACCATCCATACTACTTAGTACATATCCTTACTAATATTTTAATTGCAAAAGTAGCTCTTTTTGTTTGTTTGGTATCTTTTACATCTTAACGACTGAACAGATTTGAATAAAACTTGTTACAAAGGTAGACCATGTCCTGGATTAGGACACAGATTACTTTTTATCCCGGGAGGATGTTCCCTTCGGATAAGTTTCACGCAGGTGAAGCCGCGGGCAGAAACTAGTATGTAATAAAAGACCTTCTACGATAGGCCAATGTTTGGCCTTGAGGCCAATATGATAATACCGAGTATTTGAAATGAACTGCACACGTTACTAACAGTTAAACGATTTCCAATGAATAATTTCAATGAAGGTAATCGCGTATTCACATGAACTACCTTTATAAATTTCCCAGAAGCATTGTGCCAGCATTTTATTTTCCAGCGTTTAGTTAATCGTGGAACATAAAGATTTCACACTGTTTTACTTTCAAGAAAAAAAATCTTCTCACGTCCCTTCATTCCGTTCCGTTGGACAAAGGTGAGGTAGAATATAAAATCCTGGGGATTTATTTATTGACTTTAATAATGCCCAACATTTAAGGTAAATCCACGGATAATAGGGTGATAGATATAGAGGTGGTTGTATAGACACCGGTGACGTAATAAGGATTAGGGATGCACCTCACCCTACAACGGAATTAGGAGATTAGTTGCGTCAGTGAGGGTGGTACTGAAAAGAGAGTTAGCTAAGGACATTAATGTTGTCTCGGTGCATTTCTGCGATGGATGTCACAAGTCTTTGCATGTTTCACGTTTTGTTTGTAACAGGATTTATTACAGTGTTAATCCGTCACGACCCTCTCAAATCGTAGCGTCCGATTATTCGATTTGTATTTTTATTTTTGACAATTAGTTATTTGTCGGTGTTTAATAATCAGTGAGAGATTTTTAGAATGTATTTGTATCATCCGCCGCTATGGCACAAACTATTCGCGAAAATATTTCACTTTATAGGTGTTCATAGATAAAATCGGAATAAAATTCATCATCATTATCAAACGTATTTCTCCTAAACAATAAATTCAATGTCCATTAAACCCCCCTCTTGTTTACACAACAATTCATATTCCAAAACAACATTCAACACTTCCCTCTATTATTTATTATTTTAGTGGGTAGTACTATATTTACGTTATGTTTTCTGTACGTCAGGTGCACCTTTCCAAATTGCTAGTGAGCCTGCCTTCCTGTCCCAAATACGACTGTCAGACCCTTATCAAGCTCTAATTATACATTACCGTCGTTTTCATTTGGACACTCCGATATTCTGGTGGATTTCTTTAGCGACAATTTACTGTGTGACGTCATTTCTTAGGTAAGAACGGTTTTAAATGTTGGATGTTTGAAAATGGAATGGTTGTGTTAAATGTGTGAGTTGTTTTTTTGTGAATATTTTTTTATTATTTCGTTATGAAGTTTGATGATCTTATTAAGCAGGCCAGTAACATCATACTTATTTGTGAAAATTAAAATGTAAGTTTGGATTTTTGAAAACATTTCACTAACATAAAAGCCAATTTCTATCTGGAAAACTTTGTATGATTTTAGTCAACAGTCTAGAAAATAGGCCATGTATGTATTTTTAAAGTGTTAATCCTTGAAAGTTTTTCCATCAATTAATTATGTATTGTAATAAAAAAACCAAGCCAATAAAACAATAAAATTATGTCTAAGTTCCAGTTTTAATAGTCATGAATTCATGAAATATTATACTCGTTAGATCATAAAAAGTTATTAGATGTCCCACTTTTAATGGACAACATACTTTTTCGAAGGAAAGTCGTACAAGAAAAAGCTGTTGCTTTTTACGATGACTATAGTCTTAAAACAGGAGTTATGATGTCATTAGTGTTCTATTATATCCTTGGAAATGAAATAATCCCTCGAAATATTTTTATTTTGTGTTAAGAAAATTTTAATTTAGGAATCTAATTAGGTTTTGAATTGAGTAATGTTTGCTTTGGGAAATTAAGAAACCATTTTTTTTGTTATTGTTGCTAAAACATCTTAACTTGTGTTTTTACTTTGGTACTTTTAATTGGAGGACTATTCACAATGACTCTGTGCAAAGCTTGAAATATTTTAAGGTAGGAAAACAAACTACATTTTCCAACACATGTGAAAACCCCAATATTACGCAAGACCGCGAACTGCACTTTCAAAATAAATAGATTTTCCCCACATCTCATCTGAAATGAATTTATAATTCCCAGAAGGTGAAATTAAACCCCCTATATCTATCCTAACTACCATCGGTTCTCAGAAAAAGTCACTCGGTAATCACTTTTTCAATAGTCAGTGTGGGTGTTGCTATAATCGCTTCCTAGAATTAATAGAATGGCGTGTGTATAAAGATTAACCTTCTGCATTCTGAGAAATGATAATCTATACTAATATTATAAAGCTGAAGAGTTTGTTTGTTTGTTTGAACGCGCTAATCTCAGGAACAACTGGTTGGAATTGAAAAATTATTTTTCTGATGGATAGTCCATTTATCGAGAAAGGTTATAGGCTATATAACATCACGCTAAGAACAATAGGAGTGGCGCATAAATGAAACATGTTGCAAAAACGGGAAAACTTATTACTTTTTGAGAGCTTCCGTTGCGTGCGCTGCGTAAGCGGTAACAGTTACGCAACATTCATGTATGTAGCAGGGTGGGTAGCCAGTTGACGGGAGCGAAGCCGCGTGGGTCAGCTAGTAATATAATATTTCCGTTAGCAGGATATATCGTAAATTAAGTACAACAGTTTTTTCACTAACCATTCTTAGGTCAAGGATAATTTTTTTTTTACCCAAAGTTATTTACACAAAATAATCCAATTCTGTACATGTATGTAATTTCAGAAAGTGACTTATTTTGTAAAGTACAAGTATTGATAGATGTGTTGTAACTCATACACTCAATACAAAATCTTACTGCAATATTGAGGTGCGAGAACCAATAGTACCAACCTCGACCATTCTCCTGGGAAATTCGTGAGACGCGCAGTCGTCGGTGCGTCGCCCGAGATTGCAGCTATTACTTCTAACACCCTCTGTTTGCCGCCAAATAGTTATGCCCTCCCCTAAATTATTAGCCCCAGGTATACACCTGAATGTATGTGGGCTACGCAGAGGGAATCGAAAAAATAGGGGACGGAAATTGGAGTTTACTAGACTGATATGTCTTCTACGCACTTATTACGCTCACTTTGTATTGATATAGCGTTTTAAATCATGATTGGCGGTTTTTGGGGTGGCTGTAAGTGCTCCTATATTTTATTTTGGTTGCTTTATTGGTTTGAGACACAGACTTTGAGCAGATGGTGTGTATCTTGCGTTTACTTATTCTATTGCAAAGTTATGATAAATTTTGTTGTTGCCCGCTCGGCTATTATTGAATATTTTCATCACAAAATTAAGACTATATTCCCCAAAAGGTTAGTTTGGCAGAGGTGCGCCTGTAGTACACCCAGTGGTATTTTATGATCTCAATTAACCAATCAACAACTTAAGGGTGCTTCAAATTTGTAGTCACGAGGAGCGGTGTTTATTTGTACAATGTACGTCCAGCGCACCCTAAGCAGTCAACACTTTACTACCTTATTGAACGGCAAGTGGTAAAATTACATACATAAATTAAAGGCCTTTTGCTTGGGGGAAGGCAGACACTACAGAATGCCACCTGCTACGATCCTTAGATATTCCTGTGTTTTATTGTAAATTTATTGAGCTTGGCAAGAGATACTTAATTTCCGTCATACTAAACACGATAGTACAAAATTCAACCATTTGAATAACCGCAGTATCCAACGAAGTATCAAAATGAACGATAGAAAACTAGCTAACTAGAAGCACATGAGTAGATAAACGGAACAGAGACAAAGCTTTCTAAGAACGTGCAAAATTGTTACCTATTTTGGTAGGGTTGTCACAATAGGTGAAAACAAAAACAAAACATTTGTTAAATAGTTTTATTATGTATGGTAGAATAATTTACAAATTACTTACTCTAATAATTTTCTTTTTATAATTTTTCTTTCTTAATAATTTTTGTTTCTTTTAATGGTGTGATAAATTCTGAATCTAACATAAAGTTTTTTCAAGTAATCTAACCGGAAACACTCACATGGCATATCAAATTTACAATCTTTAATACGTTTAAGTATTTCGTTGCCAACATTTACAATATTTATTTCAAGATCGAAATATTCGAGAAACTTTTGCTCGAGCAATTCAACAAATGCGATAAAATTATCAGGAGGTATAATTTAAAAACCCAACTGTACGTTACCATCATTAAAATCCTTGTAATTCATACACATAGTACAATAAACAACCATTATTAATATACAAATACAACGTTTTTACATTCAAATATTCAAACTTGCAACTAACAAAACAAACACCGTGCGTTGCACAGACCCTGAGATTGTACACTGGCTGTGCCAACGTAAACCGGTTTATTCCAGTCTCGCCGCGTAGGTGACAAGCGGCCAGTGGTCACGCACTCATGCGTCCGCGTGCTTGTAGTAGTGCAGCCGATTCGCGCGGTTGTATGAAGCTTTATCTCTGTTCCGTTTATCTACTCATGTGCTACAAGCGCGCACAGACTTCACAGACCAGCTTACGTAGAGTCAAAAACGTAAAAAATCTTGACCCAACTATCTGCTTCACAACTTCTGTCATTGATAGGAAAAATAGGAAATGAGGAGATGCTTTTACTTTGATATTTATATTTGAATAAACGGTCGCTCGTTTGAAGTAACTGGATGCTAACAAGGTGACTTCGAAACATGAGTAAGAAGTACCATCTAAATAATGATCCTTGAAAACAATATTCTGTGTTAGGCTATTATGGACCTTGGGGATTTAGATGATTACAATATTCTGTCTTAAGCTATTATGGACCTTGGGGAATAAAATTAAGGTACCTAATTATTGTTTTAGTAGGTTCTTAAGTATGTAAAGTCTTAACGTTACTTACTTAAGGTGTTAACCTGAAAATGGGTTTACTCTTCAGGGTGTTTAATTAAATTATTAGGCACACCTTTTTGTGTAGTTGAGGGATACGGAGTTTTGTAATATGAATATTAAAAAAATATTTAGTACTTTCAGTAAAAATCTTACAAGCAAGGACATACTTCCACAAAAAACCATTTATGTACAGAAAAATGGATGACTTACAAAAATTATTATCAGCCATGCAAACAATTTGGCGTTAAAAGCACAAAAAAAAATTGGCGTATCCGAATATCGTATTACTATCGCACCAATGCGTTATACATAACAGTGATTCTCGCATTCCACACAACTGCATCGTATGCGTCGAACATTCAGAAAATATACGGAATATTGCGTTTTATGCCCGCATCTCTATGAAACAGCTTTTATTTGTTGTTCACTAAAGATTCAATGGATTGTAAAGAATGCAATAGCGGTAAAACACTGCGATAGTCTCAATAGAGTCCAGTATTTACAGCGTCCATTTTGAAATGAATTTCGACGGGATGGACTCGACGTAAAATCTCTTTATCATGGTATTTGGTTTTTTGTTTCTATTATTTGTCTGATATATCTGATTTTTCAGTCGTCTGTCTGTGTCAATACGTGGGTTTTGTTTAGTTTGCAAACGAGTGATGGATTTTTTCACGTAGTCTGCCCATTGTGGATTTATCAATTTTGTTTTATTTATTGAATGAAAGGGAGCTTAGTCTACGGATTTTTCTTGTTTTGTTATTGTAGTGTATAAGAGGTACATTGAGCTGAAAATCTTATAATTAAATGTGTTTTCTGTTATCTTCCAAGGTAAAATCTGTTCCCCTTTTAACACAGTTGAGATATCTACTTACCTACTTCCTTGCTTAAAAATCTTTAACCGTAAAAATATTCACAGGTATACGTGAGAAAGGCAATACAGTAGAAGTATGATTGACTTTGTTGTAGTAGATGAAATATTGAAGAGCAAAGTTGCAGATACAAGAGCAAAGTTGCAGATACAAGAGCCTATCAGGGTGTTAATGTAGGGACTGATCACTATATGGTTAGGTGTCGGGTGACTTGTCTGTTTAAGCATTGGCATTATCGAGTTCGAGTTCCTGTGATCGCTTAAGAAATAATAAAAGTAGAAAGATTACAAGAACTAAAGTAAAGGAAAAACGGATAAGATATTTACTTATATGATTTATTATAAATTAGATGTCGTTCGGTAAATAGCGAAAAGTAGTATACTAAAATTATGTGGTGTGACGAAGAGAAAACGAGGTAGTGGAACGAATGATACTTGGATAGATGATGAACTAAAAGAGGTGGTGAAGAAGGAAAAGGCTTGGCTAAATGTATTGTTTAATGCCCAAAATAGAATGAATCAGCCAAACGTGACGAATGTTCTGGCAAGAGTGAAAATAAGATACAATCAAATTAAAGTGAAAGTCAAAGAGGTGGTAAAAATTTAGAAGGATGAAAAACAAGAAAATTATAACAGGAAGTTCTCCAGTAACATCGGGAAAAATGCTAACCTTTTCTGGAAACAGGTAAGTTCAGCTCGCGGAGAGCCAAAAACGTCGAGCATGAGCGGAATATATATATATGGATGGATGCTTATTGAGCGAGGAATGCAAGTTCTTGATACGCTGGCAAGGATATTTTAAAAGTTTATTTAATCTCAAGATTGTGTGCAAGTAGTGGGTAAATGGGCAAATGCCAATTGTCAAGACCCAAACTCAGACGAAGAGACTGAGAATGAAATTAAAATTGAAGAGATATAAAAATACTGACTGGGTTGAAGATTTGTATAGCTATAGGGTATAACCGAGTATCTACTGAATTTCTGAAGAGTGGTGACAGAATGGTAGCAAGCCTGTTGTGCAGGATCTTTAAAATGTGTAGATATAGTCGCGTGCCGGACTCGTGCAAGGCTGTAATTGTACCACTATACAAGGGAAACAGCTAATAGAAGGAGTGTAAAAACTACCGCGGCAACAGTCTTTTGAGATTGATAAATCGATGTGCAAGCAGGTTATAGAGATGAAACGGGCTGATTATATCTGATCAATATCGTCAAAACCGAAAAACATCTGGTAAAGCACAAAAAGTCTACTATGCTTTCTTTGACTTGGAAAAGGCGTTTGACAGTGAGTGGAGGGATAAACTGTGGTTGACGCTAAATCCGGATACGGTGTGCACTGGCGCTTGGTACGGGCACTGAAATCTCTATGTAGGGATTTCAATAAATGTGTAAGGATTAATGTGGCGTATACGGACTGGTTTTCCACCTCGAAGGGTGTTAGGTAGAGCTGTTTAGCGTTACCGTGGCTGTTTAACCGGTACATGGATAGTTGTCTGATAGATTTGAAAGAGCATAAGTGTGGATTGATGATGAATGAGTTGCCTATCAAATGCCTTCTCTATGCAGATGATCAAGTTCTACTTGTATCGTCAGCAGAACAGTTGCAAGACATGCTGACTATGGTGAATGAAGCTTTTATGTTAAAAAGGGATGATTATTAAAGTGAACAAGGCTAAGGTGTTTGAAAGAGAAGATGTATAAACGCAATATAGATGTATAAAATAAGTATGTAAAGATCGTAGCAAGTGGCGTTCTGTAGTTTTTGTCTATCACCATGGGTTAAAAGCGTAAGTTTATGTATGTATGTAAATTGTTGCTCTTACACTATAAAGTGTATTATGAAATAAGAAAATAGTTAATCCTGTTCGTACAAGTCCGTTTGCCGGTAAATTTAAATTTAATTAGTTTATAGTGGGGTTTTATTTATTTTTCCAATTTATTTATAAATGGTTTATTTTTCTAAATATAAATAATAAATAGGTTCTAGCTACCCGTGCGGAGTTTTCTGTGAAAACTCATTTGATATGGAACTATTTGCTTTTAGTTTCATCACCTACCTGCCCTTATCCCATTTTACATCATGTAGGCGCAACGCGTTTTCTTCTTCTATACCGTCCTTTCACCAGCCACGCTATCACTGAATCCCTTTTCTTTCATATCACTTCTCACACTGTCCATCCATCTTCTCTTTGGCCTCCCTTCCCTCTTCATCCATCCACATTTACACACATTTTGCTTTGAAATGTCACTGACCATAAATAGAAAATAAGGGAATAAAGCTGGATTCGGCATTGAAAAGTTGGACTGAACTTTAGTGCCAAAGTATGTCAGGTTTTCGAGTGAACGTACAGGTTGACTACCAACTTCAAATTCCTAATTCATAAACCGGCCCGTAGAATTTTATTCATAACAACTTTATTTGTTCCAACCCGACCATACATACCTATCGTTCGTGATAAGCCTTGAAGTAGTTTCGTGTAAGCCAACAATTTATGGCCTCATTAACGTGATGTACGCACAATAATATACCATTACTTTTAGCTTAGTATTTCAGCATTAATTATCGTATCGTAAGCCTTACTAATTTTATTCCCTGAGGGTAGATAGAGCTCACGAACATATTGTGCTCAGTAATAATGCCAGCATAATTATTGTCCCCCTACAGGGCAAAGGCCTCTTCTCATACAGAGAAGGCTCAGTCTATATGTAAAAATGTCTTGCATTTTCAATATAAAACGAAGGCAGCAGGTGCTTTAATCTTCAATAGGTATACCGTAGTAATGAATAATCTTTACATATTATTTTCAAACAACTGGTATTAGAAGCACAAGAAAATTACATTTTTAGTTAACGTTGAGAAATAAAATAAGAATTTATTTTAGCTGGGATAATGGAGGTAAATAAATAATATCAGTCAGGCGCAGTGAAGTTTTTCAAATCTGAAAAATCATAAGTAACCAAATAATGAAATATATCATAATAATGGGATGGACCGATGATCTGGTCAAGGCTGTGGGAATCCGGTGGATGCAAAACGTAGAAGACCAATCAGTGTGGGACGCTTAGGAAAAGGTTGCGTCCAGCAGACGCAGACGGACCATTAAGACGTCTTTCGGCTGAAATTATGATGATAATGATCATAATATTAAGGAATTTAATTGTGTTAACTTATGTTAATGTATATGAGGATGGAGAGGGAGAGGAAGGCCAAAGAAAAGACGAATGGAATTTGTGAGGAATGTATGAAAGAAAAGGGTGTGGAAGAGACAGGACGGCATGAAAGCAGACAACGGGTTGCGCCAACCCACAAGTAACATGTGACAAGGGCAAGACGATGATGAACTTAAATATGCTACCAATTTATCATATATTAAAAATTCCAAGCTTATTTCCTCATTCATCAGAAAAGCTAAAAATAAGGAAAATTATAAACAAAACTTAAGTTTTACAAAATATAACACTGTTTTATTATAAGCCTGTATGCAAGGTAATGGCTCGACTTGTACAAAATAGAAAAGCCACCACAAATGCAACTGTAAGCACACTGATATTATTTCTCACTTTGGCACGATACACTGGAGTTTTCTTTAATATTTCCCTCGGTTGCAGAACTGGACTAAATATATAAATAAAAGAGCTAAGCAGTAACGAATGCTTAAACTCAGACAGACATATATATTGTATACATACATATGTATTGTATCCAAGATACTGGTTACATTGCTTCTGAAGCTAATAAAAAAAAATTACAAAAAAATACTACCGGCTTCCAAAATATATAAAAGCTACAAAGTTAAAAATAACTTACTTTTTGGAAGTCGGTGTCCATAACGCAAAAAAATTATACCTACGAAAGACACTGACTTCCAAAAAGTCAGTTATTTAAAAGATAAAAAGTAAAGTTTTTTATTTTTCACATTTTAGTTGTACCTACCTAATAGGCAAATTGTTTAGTAAGGTACCTTCAAACCTACAATGCCAGAATAGATTACCCGAATATTATAAAAATTTAACATAACCGGTGAAATGAGAGAGTACCAAGGTACACATCTGCGTACCCTTTTAGAGCGTACTGGCGTGATGTTATGTTATGAAATGGTATAAACAATAAACAGACATGCGATTGCAGCAATTCCGAGAGATTATTTATTGAAGAGTTCTGATGTATATCTCCGAAGTTCTTCATCAGATCTTCACCAAATTAAAATGGGACCAATTTCGGAGCATAATCTTTCAAACAAAAAAAGAATTTTCAATATCGGTCCACAATTGACGGATATATTGGTGAATAGATTTATAGATTTGGATGAAACGTATATGGATAGACCAAAACCCGGATATAAGACATAGGATACTTTTCAACCCGATATAATTTACCTTTGGGATAATAAAACACTTATATCACAGGCGAAGCCGCGGACAGGAGCTAGTACAGAATTAAAACAAAGTTTTATCCAGATAAAGGCAGGGTTTTGTATGGAATTTAATTTATTTTAATTTTATATTTTTTTCCTGAAAACAGAACACAACAGTTTGTGAACAAATACACCGTGTCACTTCTTGCAAAACAGCTGTTCCATTTCTATTGCATTTTTGAAGTTGGGATTTTCCCGGGTACTGTCATTATTAATTCCACTTCATGTAAGCTCATTACTAATTTTAAACATGATTAAAGTTTTCACTAAGAATAATGTTTACCCAAAATAATCTATCATTTCGTGAGTCACAATTTCATTGTTTTGTTATTGTAAATAGAATGAAGTTTATTGATATCAAATTATTATTAAAATAGGAAAAAGCAGTTTGACATAATGAAAATGATTAATATCATGCCAATGGACAAGTCTAGGGTCATTCAATCTGATAAAAACCCCGCAGTCAAAATAGACGTATTGAATTACTAATGCCCCCGAATACGCCAGCATTAAAGCCGCCATGAATGGCAATATGAATGAACACATCCCATAATGCATTGGTACGCTCATATCTTTATCGAATAAATGCAGTTCATCACCCACAAATCGGATTTACGCCATTGGCGCGTTAAGCCACGCTAATTTCGCCAATCGTTCGAAATTTCGTTGGTCCGCGATTTTACATTCAACCGGGAATAAATTCATTTAGCTTTGCATATTCAGAATAATATTTGGGAATATTTGGTGTTTTAATAGTTTTGTGGGGACGTTTATAATAGCTCGTATGAATATTTTTGGAGCGTGGTTATTAATTCAATTGCTAAAGTTGGTTGCAGTAGCGTGCCTACGTTTTCATGTTAAAACTGCCGCGGACACAAGTATATCATAATTCGTGCTGTTGGCATGTGTGACCTGCTAGTGAATAAAATCATTAAAAGCCACATAATCATTTAAATTTAGGTCAGAACTCAGAAGTGTTAAAACACAGAGAAAATTGTTCGTGCAAGTAATTCCATAAGACTGCAACACAATAATCTGATTTCACAAGCCAGAGAATACTCGTACATTCACATTATCTCTTTCGTACAATGATGGCAGATTCCAATCAATCATACACATAATATTTTCATCTCTCCTTTAGTTATTGAGCTATATTATTATTTAACGTCATTCCGAAGTCGACGGCTTTTCATATGGGATATTGAAAAATGAACAGTCTTTCAGTAAGTATAAATTATCCGCTTGGTATTTCGAAGATTAATGACTTCGGAATTTCTCTGAGGATGTGAAGTCGATGAAGCCATTTTTCCTAAGTCCACTGTCAGAAAATGACACAAAGATTGATGTTTGTTGGCACTTTAGAAAACGGTTAGGCGTGAACGCGATGAAAAACTGTTTAATTCGATGCTGAATTTTTGTTATATTTTTTTCTGAAAGTTTGTTTTGACTTTGTTATTAATGATTTATTCGGAAACGAATGAATGAGATGTATTTTCGCAGCACTGCAAGAGTATCCAGACTAAGTGAAGGCTGTCTTACAAGACTTAGGTAGATACAGTCTATTCCGCTGTATGAAAAATAACAAGTTCTAGATAAACTGTCTTCCTATGAGTGATGGCGATTGTCGAAATGCCAAAATGTAAGGGATCACGTGACATTTTGATAGCACTTCTCAATCGCATACATTTATAACCCCCGCCAGAAAAAGAGGGGTGTTATAAGTTTGACGTGTGTACCTGTGTATTTGTGAATCTGTCCAGCTCCTAAACTGATGCACCGATACCGGGAGTGTTCTTTGCTGTTTGTTGAAAATCGGTTCAGCCATTCAAAAGATATGAGCTTACTGTTTGAATCGGAGTATTTGCGCAAGATATCGTGTCAGGGGTTTTTAAATGTTCTTGTTTGCCTTTTTGTCAATCGCTAACAAGTCGGTTTCGTTGTTAGAATGTCTTGTTTGTGTCAAGCTGAATCACGACAAAGAAGAGTTTTAGGCACAATAGACAAAACAGTTTTCTATATAATGTGCTAACAGTCTACTTAGTTATTTCTAAAGTGATAGAAACAGCTCAGTTAAATCCAAAACGCTTAAATTCTAAAGAACCATTTAGTTCTACAAGTTCATTAATTTCTAACTCAACTAAGTGCTTGGTCGTGTTTATAATTCGGGTATATTTTTCATTATTATTACTCGGTGTTGAATCTTGAAGCCTGTTTTATTATTAAAGCAACAATTGTGGCTTAAAGTGTAATTTCGTGTTCACTAATTGTAAATTTATGATATTGTGGACACTCGATTGATGATTGGCATTTATCACATTTGTTGATTTGCATAATAAATGTTGTTTAAAGGATATTGATATAAAAAAAACTTTGTAAAAGAATCTTAGACACCTTCACAAGGACAGTGTATTGTACCTACTTACCTCATTCCATTTTTTTTTTATAAACTGTACTAGCTGCGATAGGAGCCTTTTTGGTCTCGCACGGGGTTATTATTAATTTTTATTGTTTTTTGCTTATCTCGTGTCTTCTATGCGGGTCACAAATAAATAATTTTTTCTATCCTTCTCATTCATTCATTACCCAGTACCTCTAGCCAACCTAACCTCCTAACATTTTACCAGCCCCTCCAGGCTGGTAAAATTGCAGACGATAATTGATTTTCTCATATATCAATTTTTTATTGATTCTCATAAAATTATAAGCCTTTGTACATGTGCAATTGTGCAGAAAATAATGCTGTAAAATATTATAAATAAATTATTTGTCTAAAACTTTTTGTCAATGTCCACGCCATCTATCACTGAAGAGATGAAGAGGATATCGTTCCTTCGGTCGCTCACCACTCAACCTCGGTCTCCTCTCTCCTCTCACTCGCGCCGTCGTCATTCAAAATGTTTTTTATCTTCACTCTTCCTTTGCGAACCACCAAACAGCCACGGCTAATATTGTAACGAATATTTTTAAACAATTATATTGTTAACTAATTGAAAAATCTTCAAGTTGCTTCATTTTGGAAAAACAAACCCTGATCCTGCACAGTCAATATAAGTTGTTCTTTTACCTCCATGTACTTAAATATTGTATCTTGTTTGAGTATAAATATTTTAATGTTGTAATTCTCTTATGTCCAGTAGAATTTTCCAATTACTATAATAAGAACCCAACATAAGAGGATCCTTCTAATATATTATGTCATAGACAGATCGTACGTTTCATTTAATGAAGTCATTTCACGAAACAGCTGACTAGTTTACGATATTACGGATTCTACGATCTAGCTACGACACACAATAGACGACATTAAGTACTAATAACGTAAAAACTTACTAAAAATAAAACCAACTTACTAGAGCGCTACTTTTATAAATGGCACTGTTTCACAAATTGCTTCAATATTTTCACTTCGTAAATAAATAAGCGCCAATAATGACTTTTCTTTATAGTCTCGCTTCAAGTGTACTCAGTTCATTGTATAAAAATATTGAAAGCAACCTCTTGGTAAAATATTTAGTGATTGAATTGACGTCGTCAAATCAATTTACCTTCCATCAAGGGTTTCGCGAAATCTTTTGATAAGATTGCCTTTACAACGTTATCTTATGGCGCAATTATATCGGGTTTGTTCAATGTCTCTTTGAAATTGGTTTGGGTAATACGTTTTCTTTGAACATCTTTGAAAAAATTACTTCTTGTGAAGACTTGTGTACTTTTAAGTAAGCAAGAAACCTTGCTTTGAAATCTAACAGTTGACTTTGTCACACGCGACTGATTTTAAGTTTCCGTTTTGTGCCTTTGAAAAACCCCTCTATACATTAATTTCTAACCATTATTCAAACAAATTCCCAAAACTTTAAACACTCCCGAAGATTGGCTACCCCGAAAAAACATTTCAACGCAAATAAATAAAGTAATTTCACGAAAATGTTTACGACACCGCCGCTTACGTCTGATACGACAGACCATCATCACTAAAAAGATGGACTGAGAAAGTCAACTCCATACAATGAGTGAAAACGTACGTACGCATCGCCATGCTTCACACACAGTGAGAACAAGTGCACTTGCGACTGGCAGGACTATGGCCTCGTGCATGCCTTTGGACAGTACGATATTTTTGATGTGTTATTTAATAATAGGATACTTAGTTTCATACTGCATATTTTGTTGTTAGCCCTATGAACATTGGGATGTTGACGTGCGATTATTTTTTTTACAAAAAACGTCGTAGATACCCATCATCGCCGTGTGGACGGGGCTATAGACATACTCGTATTAGCGGTGATTACACACACATACTAGTCTCGAGTATGCCTGCACTAGCTGTATGTGAAGCGACTAGTGAAACTTATTTTATGAAAGCAGATTCTTAATTCAAATTTTCTATGGAGAATTTGAATTAAGAATGACTGTACTTATGTATGCGTCTGTTTTCTCCCCTTGTATGAATCCGGCCTTCTGTACCTATATATTTGGTGCTATCATGGCGGATCGGTCCATATTCAATCAACCCCTTCGATGGTGATAAATGGAAACCGTCACTCAGCTGATCGATGCGGCCTTTCATATATCGATGTCGACTTAATCCTTCAGTAATGTTCTCAGTATAAACTCGTCATTACCAGCTCGTGAACGATGAAGATTATTGATTTTATGTATTTCAGTGGTTATAACAATTTGTTGAATATTAATAATAAGGATAGCTAAGGCAGATGTTATTAGATATCTTATCAAATATAGTTACTAGGGTAGGTAACTAGTCGCGGATAAATTTGAAAAAGAGTTACCGCGGCCCTGACTCAAGTAACTGAAGGAACACGGGAGGGTTTTAGTTAGTTAAGGTCTGACACGCCCTCCTTACCTTAACTCCACTTCTTCGACCTAGCACTCTATCCCACTTCAAGTGATGTCGGCTATTCAATTTTTTTAAATTTTTTTTAGGGTTCCGTACGCAAAGGGTAAAAACGGGGCCCTATTACTAAGACTCCGCGGTCCACCCGTCGTTCTGTCCGTCTGTCACCAGGCTGTATCTCATGAACCGTGGTAGCTATACAGTTGACATTTTCACGATGATTTATTTCTGTTGCCGCTATAATAAAAATACTAAAAACAGCATAAAATAAATATTTAAGTGAGTAATTTTCTCATACAACAAACGTGATTATTTTGCCGTTTTTTGCGATGATGGTACGGAACCCTTCGTGCGCGAGTCCGACTCGCACTTTGCTGGTTTTTTCTCTTACCCTATCTTAAATTTCAAAATCTTTCTAGGTGAGATTGAGCCAATATAGGTACTGTTTCATAATACCATTGTATCAGGACGTTTTTTGTAACACTTATCTACACTTGAGAATATATTTTATGTAGATACAAGAGCTCATAATATTTTATTAATGATTTTGGATGTACATTGATTAATGTTAAAATTTCTGCATCGTCTAATGGATTATCCAAAATGATAAATTATGGTTACTTTTGAAAATTATCAATATTAATTATTCACACCTAAATATTCTAATGTTGTAAGCTATAGTACTTTGTCACATAAATAAACCCATATATCATGTGGTAATTTGTGCTATCTTGTTTGTGGAGTAAATAATGCATTAAGTTAATCTAAAATTCATTAACAACTATTTCGTGGCTCAAGGGATGCAAATGTTACTTATTGACTATATAATATATTTTAAGACCATTACAAATCACCAAATACTTAACGAATCACACATCATTATGATTTATGTGCAAGCGGGCTTGAATGTATATGATTCTTTAATGAGTTTAGATTTAAATCTATCTAGATTGAAAAAATTTATAGTTTTAATTATGTTTTATAATTTTTTTATTAGTAAGTTGCTTTCATTTTATGCTTTATGGTAACTAAAAACATTTTTGGTGCCTGTATCCTGACTTTATCCGTAGCTATTTATATTTTATTGAAATAACAATTAAAAATTAAAACACCAGAAAAGGTAAACATCATGTTTAACAAAATAAGTAAAGGTCTATCCACACATATCAGGGCCGTGCTCGGGACGTGACAGGGCCGGGCCTAGGCATTGATGATTCGTCACTGACCCGTGCACGGACGTGTGTGAACGAATATAAAATGTACACACCGATATTATTTTTTTGAGACCTGACGGGGCACGGTCCGTCCACGTCCCTGGCACGGTCCTGATATGTGTGGATAGACCTTTAGTGGGGTAAGTGAATGGTTTCATTTCCGTCATGACATTTTCCAAATAGCAATTATCCTGGACCAAGAATAAAGTCATTTACATCATAAAACAAGGAAACGTTTTAAAAACACCTAATTACAAGCAATATTTTCGCCGAATAATAATAATAAATAATTTTGAAGATAAACCGTTATTTGATACGTCGTAAACACCGTTTAAGGAAATGGGAAAATTTATGTTTTTGACATTTCATGACAAAGGTACAGTTTCGAAGATTAAACGACTTTCTCAAGAGATCCGGGTGTTTATTGCGATTGTTGTTACATTAATAGTATTTATAGATTTTAGCAAAGCATTTTATAGCTTTTAGCAAAGCATTCGATATGCTCCGTAGCGATACACTGTTTGACAAGTTGTCACGAAATGGGATACAAGGGCCACTATTAGAACTATTAAAAAACTATCACACAAACAGATACAACACGGTCAAAATAAAAGATGAGTACAGTGATAAGCTTCCGTCAACGCAAGGAACGGCCCAAGGTTCAATTATAGGTCCAACGGAATACTTACTCTACGTTAATGATATGAATAATGCTATAAAGTCAGATTCATTATACCAATTTGCAGACGACACGTGTATTTTGGTCGCTAATAAAAACATCCAAGCTGCTCAGAAATCCCTACAAGATAGCTTCGATCAAATGTGTAAATGGGCTCATGACGTAGGACTTGTAATAAACGCATCTAAAACTAAAATAGTTCACATACATTCATCACACAATAAATGCTCCACTATACCTACAGTTATAGCACACGAACACACTTGTTTACATAGCTCGCCTAAGACTTGCAAATGCCCGTTATTAGAAGTAGTTGATAAACACATGTATATAGGTCTAGTGGTTGATAGCCGTTTCTCTTGGGGACCTCACAAAGACTACGTATGCAACAAACTGAGGTCTATCCTAGGTAAACTTAGCATACTAAAACATAAACTGCCTTATAAAACGCTAAGAATGTTATACATGGCCCTAGCAGACTCGGTTATCAACTACGGACTCAGCAGCTATGGGAGAACTTATCACACATACTTGACAGATATCTATAAGCTACAGCGAAGAATATTAAAAGTAATTACACCTAAACATATAAGCAAAAAGTTCGAAAATAGTGACGAAGATCTTTTTAAATACTGTAATGTTATGAATGTGTTCAATAAAGTGGAATTTTTCACTCTCACTGAAGTGAATAGACCCGAGCTGCTAACCGAGAAAACAAGATCTGACTTTCTTAGAAATATAAAACTTAAACATAAATACAGCTTACCAAAATACAACAATGTGTACGGAATGAGGGTTGCAGAATACTTGGTACCTCTTTTTCTTAATAAGCTCCCAGAAGACTTGCAAACTTTATACAGGAGTGGTTCGAAAGGTTGTAAGTACAAATTAAAACGTTTCCTAACACATTAAAATTCCCCAATTAATTTATCTTTCAACAAAATGTATCAATGTTTATTATGAATGTATTTTTATATGTAATTTGATTAATTATCATATGTAATATTGTATTTACTCAGCATTGCAATTTGTAATTAAATTTAAAATAAACGGCTCGCCATCACACAGTTAAGCCCTGTGAGGTTTTTGTTGTGTGGCTAAAACCAAATGTAAAATAGGTTAAGAATTTTGGAAATAAAATAAATAAATAAATAAATAAATAAATATTTATTTATTAACCGTGTTTTTTGCCTTAATTGTTTCATCGTAGAGAATTTCCTTACAGATCAGAGTAGAATGCCCGTTTTATTTACCTATGCCAATAATGGTGCCTGCCAATTTATTCTGTTAAAATGTCACCGTGAAAACTTAGGTAATGAACTGTCAATGCATATCTTCAGCAGTGCTATTCTATAAACACTCACCGTAAAAATGTAGATGTAGTCAACTTGAAGAGAGGTATCAATCTCTTGTATTGGACGGAATAGGCATGTTTCCTGGGTAGAAAAATTATAATTATACTTCAGTGATTCGCTCTTCGAGATAACACTTATTACGTGTTGTAGCACGGGCATGTGCTGCCATCTTACACTATTTTAGAGCAACAATTCAAAGATTATTTTATGCGCCCTAGTACCTCATCCACGTTTTGTGTTAAAAATCAAAATCATTATTTTTTATTTTATTTAGGCCTACATGGGCACTTATAAAACGTCGACAAAAGGCGCACGGTTCGGGTTGGTCCCGAACAATAATACGTAAGAAACTAAAAATAAAAAGTAAAACGAGATAAAAAGTTATCAAATGTTATCAAGCATCTAGAAATCTAGAAGGCCTACAATGTTCACACATTCATAAAACAATCGGTAAAAGCATCTATACAAAGGTAAATAAAATAAAAATAAATGTATAACAAGACTAAATTTAACATGTGGTACAAATGTAGTTATCAGTGCTGTAACTATTCGTGTCGTTGCCATCGTGCATTAAATTTCCTTTCCGTAAATTAATTTAGTGGTTTTCCAGTGTATTTATTAGTTTTTTGATAATGGTACGACGAGGAGGAGTATTTAGCTCGGAAAATGAGAAAATCTACCTACTTATTTTTATTAAATTTGGTGCCTAGTGCTTATGAGTTTAGTCTGTAAGGCTAATACCACCCTGGATTGTACTTCTATTGACCTCAAGGATGCATATTTTTCTATTAATGTTCACAGTGAGTCTAGAAAGTTTCTGCGATTTTGTTGGTTGGGGAAGCTGTATGAATTTCAAGTTTTACCATTTGGTATTAATAAAGCACCTTATGTGTTTACAAAAACCATGCGTCCAGTAATGCAATTTCTGCGTAATCAAGGCTTATTGTCCGTTATTTATTTAGATGATCTGTTGTTAATGAGTAATACTTATATGGAGTGTAAACATAATTTTAAAATTACACAAAAATTTCTTCAATCATTAGGTTGGGCTTCAATCAAAGAGTGTTAGTCGAACCTAGTCGAACTGCAACATTTTTAGGTTTTGTTTTCAATTCCGAGAATCTAACGATTAGCGTTCAAGTAGAAAAGAAACGTAGAATCAAGGATGAACTTTTACATTTTTCTAACTTAAAAAGATGTAAGTTACGTAACTTTGCTCATTTGATAGGATTGTTGATATCAATTTGCCCAGCAACGCAGTACGGCTGGCTATACACAAAAAAATTTAGGGCGAATCACATCGTTTAATAGTCATCGAACGTCACTTACAGGTAAGTTCGTTTGACTTTCTATTCTATTTAGTCCGTCAGTGAAATTATTAAATAATATTGGACCCGTAAGTTTTGCTTTACAAACAAATAAAAGTTGAAAAAGATAAAATGCATCAAAGTTTAGGAGTGGGGGCTTGTGACGTCACTTTGTCGGTATAAAGTGTAGCACACCGTGACGTCACACGATATTTCAACGCACTGTATCGTCGTAATTTGTGGCTTACGTGGCAAAAAGAATAAAAACCGGCCAATTGCGAGTCGGGCTCGCACACGAAGGGTTCCGTACCATTATCGCAAAACACTGCAAAAAAATCACGTTTGTTGTATGGGAGCCCCCCTTAATTTATTTTATTTTAATTTAATATTTATTATTTTTTGAAGTGAATATACAACTAAACATTATGTGAATATTTCAAGCGTCTATCTGTTGCCGTTATTAATATCGAGCAAAAAACGGCCAAAAAATCACGTATTTTGTATGGGACCCCCATTAATTTAATTTATTTTAATTTAATAATTATTCTTTTTTGAAGTAAATATACGACTAAACATTCTGTAAATATTTCAAGCGTCTACCTGTTGCCGTTATTAATATCGAGCAAAAAACGGAAAAAATATCACGTTTGTTGTATGGGAGCCCCCTTCAAATATTAATTTTATACTGTTTTTAGTATTTGTTGTAATAGCGGCAACAGAAATACATCATCTGTGAAAATTTCAACTGTCTAGCTATCACGGTTCATGAGATACAGCCTGGTGACAGACGGACAGACAGACAGACAGACAGACGGATCGCGAAGTCTTAGTAATAGGGTCTTAGTAGAAGGCGGCCCGCGCGATGTTTGCACGCTGACCGCTCGCTTGAAGCATGTTGCTAGACTGTCGAAAAAGCTAAGACGTAAGCGGTCGGCGCAGGGACAGCTAGTTGCCTGCTAGCTGTCGGCGCGTGGATAGCGTGCAGACATCTCCGTTTAAGGCGGTGTTGTGCAGGAGCGATGTTGGGGTGGGGTGGTGTAAGTGAGCTACGACCCCACTACAGTTTTCACTGCTAGTAGGTATATTTAAAATAGATGATGTTATAGCAAACCATGTCCGTTCTTTTTTGCACTAACAAAACTAAGTGCAGCCGAGTAAATCTTTCATCACCTAAACATAATACTTGTTATGATATAACAAACAATGTCATACAAGAAAGTGTAACGATCTTCTAAATAATACTACAAAATACATAACAGTGTGACTGTAGACAGAGCTAGTGTTGTAACCAAACAGTCATGCCTGTTCATTCCCCCAAGGAAAAACAACTGTGAAAATAAATTATGTTAGGAACGAGTTTTTACCCGAACAATGGCGCTAAAGTTTTTGAAAATATCACGCACTTCACTGTGGTAAAGCCAATTTAATTACTTGTGTAATGTTGTTTCTGAAACTTTACAGTAGGTACCCATTTTGGTGCAGTCAGAGACAAAAGAAGGTAAGCACAGCTCTAAGGCTCTAAAAGATTTAAGCCTTCCATAGACAGAGCCTTTATATTTATGAACTTGCTTGCTAATTATTACGTGTTTTAAACTCAAGATTTTAATTTCAAAGGTTTTATTATAATTATCTATAATTAGTTTTATAGTCTGTTATTACAATGTTTTTAGACAATAATTTATTCAGTGATATTTAAATTTTGAAATGAACTCCAAATTTTTACGCTGACTGTAAATGAAGTGATATTGCAGACAGTATTAGACCCGGAGAAGACTTATGGCCGATTTCTGATATAAGTATTTGAGGTTAAAAACGTGTCAAACCCTATATTAGTACCAAATTTTTAATTTTTTTTAGGCTAAAGTATAGTTTGACAAATAACTCCTAATAAAATCGTTCTTAACCTCAAATGCTCAATTTAGAAACGCCTAAAATTTCGTTCATATTAGAAATTGATATGAGACCCTTAAAAGTTAAGCTTAGTTGGAAACATATGAGATATATGAGATTTTTATTTATTACTAGCTGTTCCCCGCGGCTTCGCTCGCGTGGACCACCCCACAGGACCCGATTTCGGGAATAAAAAATAGCCTATGTCACTCAGGAATAATGTAGCTTTCTATTGGTGAAATAATTTTTAAATCGGTGCAGTAGTTTCGGAGCCTATTCGGTACAAACAAACAAGAAAATCTTTCATCTTTATAATACTGGTATAGATAAAAACATTGCCCCACACTAGGAATTTCTTCCTGTATCGTGGGTGCGTTTACAAATATATAAACTCACATACACAACACCCAGAGCCGGAACAACTATCTATAGGTCATACAAATATTTGTTCCGTGCAGGAATTGAACCCGCGACACGCAGCGCAGCAGTCAATCGCTCAACCACTGCGCCAACCGTGCGCCCGATTGGCATAGCGTGAGACTTGCAGACATATTATTATTGCTATTGCTACTATAAGACTAATGCTTCCTTACCTAAAGCTAGTACTCGTAGTCTTACTACTGCAATATTATACGTAAAAGTTTGGGCCAATGGATGGATGTTTGTTACTCTCTCACTCAAAAAATACTGTACATATTTAGAGGAAAATTTAGGCTACATCTCTATCAATACAGACTATTATTTGAAATATATTGGGGAAGCCACAGAAGGCAGCTAGTTTTATAAAATCAGGAATATAGGTACCTATGTTCCTGACTTTATAAAACTAACTTTACCTGCTTGCGTTTTCACTAACACATTTCCGTCAACTTCTATAAAAAAAAACATACCTATCTCTGTAAATAAACAGGCGGGAAATGAGCGAAATTGTAATTTAAACAAAGTACATTAATTTTCATACAGCTGGTAATTAGAGCATGTTATTTTCACACAACCGAAATTATTTCATTTAAATACATAAACATTATATCCGTACAGGAAGCATCATATGAGAGTAATTGCGTTGTTCGCAATCGTTCGCTCTTAATGAAGACGGCTACACTTTTAATTAAGCCAAATATTTTAATTAACAACGTAACAAAATACCCATTAAAATTCACCCGTAGTTCACTTCGTTACCCCACCTACAAGGAATCGTACAATAAATAACTTTTAAAGCATCTTTAACCGGGTAATTGTACTATTTTCTGAAAACAAGGGGATGCAATTTTCATGGCACCATTACGTATATAATTAATTTTTTTGTACGGGTATTTTTTCCGTGTGAAAATGTCGAGTAGATTTAATAAGTCTCGGGCTGACGTTAAAAATATTTCAGTGTAAGTTTCAGCTGTACGCTCGGGTTAAATGATAATTGTATGAAAATGTGATAAGATTTTTTGATTTAATTACGAAAGAACGGAAGCTAATTAGCCGGTGGCCGTTTTGTAATGCCGTACAATTTAGTCGGGTTTGTCATTAAAAATTTTATAATTACAGTTTTCGCATATGATAGGGTCGAATATATGCCTCGCATTTACAAAACATTTTTATTGCCCAAGTTATGATTTATTATAATGAGAGGGCACAAACACAATAACTGAAAGAAACAATAGTAATGTCTCTTTGATAAACAATACCTATTTCGTCAAATTCACCGATAAACGCAATCGCAAAACAAAAGAACGCAGCAATGTAATAAATAAAACGCCTACACAAAATCAGCTCACACATATCGAACTCTCAGCACGTATTCCTAAGGAAAAACAATCAGTAAAGAGCAAATTAAGCTCACACTCATCAACCGCATTCCTATCAGCGTTCATAGCGGGCTGACGTTGATTTGTTCCTATGTTGTCCAATCGAGGTGGTAAATCGTAATTACGGCTTGACGCAGGTCTGACGTCCCAGCAACTAACTGACGTACTGGCATTACGTGCAAGTTTTGCTTGCTTAGGGTAAAAGCATATTGAGATATAGTCGATGTAAAACGCTGAAAATGTACAAAGCATATTGACCGTTATTATCACAATAGTAATGCACACGTTTCAATCACGTTAAAAAAGACGCGCGCATTATCTAATCTTCGAATGCGATCGTCTTTTGTTTTTACTGTACAGAAATGTGTGCATTACACTGTGTTGATAGATAACGATAACAATATGCTATGTATATTTTTGAAAATTCGTTTCAACTGTCCCAGTGTGGAATAACCTTTGGATAGTCTGGTAGATGGTTACTTGTTTGTGTTTGAAGGGGAAGAGCAAAAAGGTGGTGCGAAGAAAAGCGTTTTTGACGCGGTTGATTAAAAGGTGTAAAGCATGCAGTTGATAAGAAAGAGGTGTCTGCGTGAGAGAAAATGGAAATGCTGGGCCTGGGGCTGATGAAAAAGATTGTCTGATACTAAGACAACAGAAATATGTCTTGGCAAGACAACTAGTAAATTCCTGAAATATATTATTATAAAAAAACCTACTTTTGAAACACATATCGAGATTTATTTCCTAATGCCTATGAAAATGGTGGTAATTTTTTTTTGTGGTACCGAGAAATCAATAGTATAATTGTCTGAAAATTAAAGGGAATACATAGGTAAGTTTGGGCACAAAATCAAACTTCCTATACGAAAGTGGGACCAACCAAACCTCATATAAAACAAAAGAACCATTCCTAGATTAAAGCACAGAAAATGCGCAATGAATCCAATCATAAAAGGAGGGAGTGTGAACTTTGTAGCCACAGACACTTCACAGATTGTCTTGATGTTTTCCATTTGTCTAATTACACAAACTGAAGTTTGACCGCAATACTGGCTTTCAAATCAAGATCTATCATAGTTGGTGAAGGGCGAAATGTTGTGTTTAACTATTTACGAGTATCACTTGGGAAAGTTTTGTTCTACAAGATGTTGTCGGAAGTTTCTAGGTTAATTTGGGATTAGGTTTTGCTTGGTTCTTGATACAAGTTTGGTTGTAAAATTAAATGGTTTTAATTAATTGTCGTTAGCAATATAGAAATTGGAGTGAGAGGGAAAGCTATCTTATGGAAATAAAGAAGACAAAATTCGTTGATCACGGGAAGTGCTTTAAAACTATAAAAGCTTGCAAAACTATAAAAATAAAGAAATATATAAAATACCAAAATATAATCAGTTGTTTAGCAGCTCATTGGTGATACCGCCTGAGGCATCTTTTATTTTGGAACCGAGGAAAAAAAGGAGGAAGTTCTCAATTTGACATGTAGTTTTTTTGTGTGTTTGGCGCTAATTCAAAATATTAGACTAAGTGCCGAGCTTTTAATAGATTGATAACTTAAAACTGAGGAATAAAAATGGCGGTTTGACAGCTTTTGTATAGAAAAATGTTAAACCGCCATTTTAACATTTTTCTATTCAAATTTTTTTCAGTTAAAACTTATCAGAATAATCGGCCCTAAAAGTATATTTTATTTTTCAGTCGTTATTGTATCGGTTGAATTTTTTGTTAAAAAGGCGTTATTCCAATCGCTATCGCGACGCCTTCGTTGATATAATGACATTTGCCTAGAGCCTCTTGTCTGGATAAGACTAAACTTAGAATAACGTCAAACTTTTAACGTTAACAAAAACGGTAATGACAAGTAACAAAATTACGAAGAACTCATATTCAAGTGATCTACCTTATGTTTTGTTACATTCAAATCAGTTTACGCTTATACGTACAAAGTTATCAAGGCACTTAAGCATTTCCCAAAAGTTATATCAAACTCCCGGAGCGTCGAGCCTGAAGGGAAAACCAAATTATTCAACAAAAAGCAATCTACTCGGTACGTTTAAACGTTTCTTGAAAATAACTGTTGACATGGTCCACATTGACAGTTTCAAAGAATCATTCGACACGTCTGTAATAGAATAGTACAGAAGGTCGGCTCCAGACATCCTGTATAATAGAAAAACCACAAAATCACTGCTCTGGTAGCGTATAGTGATGGAATTATTCCATTCATTCTTGGCGTCCAGCACACAAATTTTTCGCACATTCAAAGCCGTCAGTTTCTTTACGTATTTTTTGTTGTAGTCCGAGAAAACGGTGACACGTTTGCTTTGTATATCATTGCCACCGCCGCTAGCAGTAGATACTACCAAGTCATCTCCATGCTGTGCGGCTCCAAGTATGGAGCAAATACACACATAGATAAGCAAGATACGGCGATCGGTTTATCTTAAAAGAGTTGTGTTACAACTAATGATATATTCTAACTTTCCATTTTTGCCGAATGCCAATCACAAAAGAATGCTCTATGTACGTTTGCATTTTTAGATGCGTATAAATCTGAACTTCTGCATTATTTTGTGCATCAGTGGTTCTGCGCTCGTCGCAAACCTTTTGTATTAGACGTTCGTTGATATAAAGGATATTGTTATCTCTTGTTCGCTTAGTGCCTACCTTTGTAGTGTTTACCGTGTTTCTAAGCGTTCAGTTTTCATTCCGGTAAAGTGTGTGCTCAATGGATTCTATCTATATAGGTCAATGGAAAATTGGAGGCCGTTTCCAATGGAAATGAAGATTGTATTTCTTATTTGCGTCAGACATTTTTATGAAAATATTTTCTGATATTGTTGGGTCGTTTGGAATTCATAACTATTATGTCTATGTTGAAAACTGGTTCCTTTGAATAATATTTAAGTATGGTTTTATGCTTTCTTCTTCTAGCGTTATTTTTGGGAAGAATAAGATAGATATTTTAAAATGAAATGGCTTTATCGTTAGGCTTCTTGAGCTATTTTTTAAAAGTTTATAAAACGTTTGGGATTGTTTGTGACGAGTTTAGATCGTCTAAAGCTGGTGTCAGATTATTTTAGGAATTTTGTAAGAAGATTTTACATCTTGTTTCATTTAGAGGAAAATCACATACACACAATATGATATCGTATCTTTGCGCGTTGCGACATCTTGTCGTGTGTATATTTTATAGCCTGAAGTCGTAAAGTAAATAAGCACTCTGATTACAAAGACAGCTCTGTTACTAAATTCTCCTTACATATTAATATCACCAAAATTAAACCTCATAAGCAAAGTAATGGCTAAAACTAGTTAATAATGAAACCGTATAAATGCCCAGTACTTAATAGATATCCCAGTTTCAGGGACGCTCTCGGTTCAGCGAAGTCTGGGAATTTTAATGTTTGAGAATCCAATAGACCGGTTGGTTCGAACTTTCAAACCACTAAAATGTACTAGCTTATAACTTGTACTTATAGTTAATTGCGCATTATTTACTCAGAACTTTATAGTTCAATGGATGGTTTAATGTATTTACATAATTGACTATTTTGTAAGTCACGTAAAAGAAGTTTTGAGCTCAAAAGCTTGATAAATATGAGAAACTAGATTTCGCTCGCGACTTAGTCTGCGTTGCATAATTACCTACTTCCTTGAGATTTTTTTTTTGCTTTTTTAGTAACTTTGCCCCACACTAGGAATTTCTCCCTGTATCGTGGGGGCGTTTACAAACAATTAAACTCACATACACAACACTCAGAGTCGGAACACCCATCTGTAGGCCATACAAATATTTGTTACGTGCGGGAATCGAACCCACGACACGCAGTGCAGCAGTCAATCGCTCAACCACTGCGCCAACCGTGCGCCCATACAGTTCAGTTTTGGTCCACCATACAAACTTTCACCCCCTTAAGAATAATGTCTGGGATATAAAATTATCCTATGTCTTTCCCAGAGTCTCAAACTATCTCTATGCCAAATTTAATTCAAACGGTCCAGGGTTTTAAGAGTGAAAAGGTAACAGACAGAGTTACTTTCGCATTTTAATATTAGTAGGGATGGATGTAAATATGGCCATTTCTAGAACATTTAATTTTGTCAACGACTGCCATCCAGCTGTCTGTGCGACAAGTTAAATTAAATGATTGAGTGAACCTGCCATTCTCGAATGTTGTAACATCATGACGTAAAATATCAATGCGATATTCAAAAAAAATACATGAAACATTTTCTTCTTCTCACACTCGAGCAAAGGCACAGCTGCTTGTATCTCAATAAAGTTAAATAAAACATTTTCTAAGTACTTTATAGTACGCCTTGGTTCACAAGCATGAATCAAAATAGAACAGATTGTAATTATGCCAGCAGCTCAGTTTTCAATAAATCAATTAGTAGCAGCGAAGCTTCTATAGTAACTTTATTTCGTGCCATACAATATATTTCATTAAGGATTTAAATGTAGCCTGAACAAGCCTTTACATAATTGAGGGCCAGTACTGTAATGTTCGATCATTTCCATCGAATTGATTCTCTTGGGATCGGTTGAAACCTCAGAACAGTTATTGAGTCTGTTTAATTACAACTTTGGTTATAAATGTTTAATAAACTTTGGGTCTGAATTCTCTTGATAAATAAAATAAGACGGTTTGACGCAGTGATCGATTAAGTTCTGCGAGTTAACAAGTTCACGTTCACAAGTTAATTTAGTTAATACAACAATATGTAATGATAAGTGAATAAAAAATATAGAAATAATGTAAATAATTATTTAAATTTAAACTAGCAAGATGATTTCACCCAAATAATTTATATCTATACTAATACTAATAAGATATAATAAAAAAATCTTTCACCAATAGAAAGCTACATTGTTCCTGAGTGACATAGACTATTTTTTAATCCCGAAAACAGATCCTGTGGGGTGGTCCACGGAAGCGAAGCCGCGGGCAACAGCTAGTATTTAATAAAACCAAAAAATATTAAAAGTTCTTAGCATAGAGAAAATCCAGCTAATCGAACATAAAACAAGATTCTCTCCAGCCTCAATATCGTCTATATACCTTCCTAATAGGATACTTCAAAAATCTAATTCCATCTCCCAGATTTCCGATAATGGCACAACAAGCCATTACGGCCTAACGACTAAATAGCAATACGAATAAATACTCATTTAAAATACCAACGAGAGGTATTTACTTCTATTGGGAGTTGGGCATTGTGGCCAGAATAGGCTCTTTTATTGGCCCATCGGGGCTCTTCGGCATCTATCGGAACGTCTCGGAGGCTTTCTGAGACTGTCGGAGCTCTTCGGCTACTGCGTATAAACAATGTTCCTTTGTTTCGGTACTGTTAAGCAAGTTATTTATGTGATGAACACGACACGGGAGAAATGTGGGGTGCTGGCCGAGCAGATTTGTGATATATGGGCTCGCAGGAGATTGGTTTCCAATTGTATGGGAATTTTGTCGTGTATATGTAAGGTTGTGATTTAAAGTGTCTTGACTTAGTTTCCAGCCCCTTCCAATAATTTTAGTAGGTAATCAGTGTTATCAATATTAAATTATCTAGCTATTTCTCCAATTTAATAATGTAAAATTAAACCCGATTTTAATATTAAAAGTACTCATCATATCAACAGAAAGACGTCCACTGCTAGACATAGGCCTCCCCCAAGCGTCGCCAAATTGACCGGTCCCCGCAACCTTCACCAGGTCATCGGTCCACCTTCGGGCAACGTCTTCCGGTTCGCGGTCGCCACTCCAGAACCTTTCTGCCCCATCGGACATTCGTTCTGCAAGCAATGTGCCCTGCCGACTGCCACTTAAGTTTGGCAATTTTTCGGGCTATGTAAGTAACCCTGGTTCTCTTGCGGATCTCTACATTTCTGGTTCGATTACGCAAGAAAACTCCGAGCATAGCCCTCTCCATTGCCTTTTGAGTGACTGTAAGCTTTCTGATGAAGCCCATTGTAAGCGACCACGTCTCAGAGCCATATGTCATCAATGGCAACGTACACTGGTCATAGACTTTCGTCTTGAGACACTGTGGTAAGTTGGATGAGAAGACACCGTGCAACTTTCCGACCGCTGCCCAGCCGAGTCGGATTCGACGGTTGACCTCTTTCTCGATGTTGGCTCTACCCAACTGGATCGTTTTTCCCAGGTAGACATAGTCGCCTACAACTTCGAGTGTAGAGTCTCCGACCTTGATAGGAGTGGGTGTAACATGGACATTCAACATCACCTTGGTTTTGTCCATGTTCATTGTAAGACTCACTCTTTTGGAAGCTCTACTGAAGTCATTGAGCATTGTACTGAGGTCTTTCATGGTCTCAGCCATAACCACTATATCGTCGGCAAACCGAAAGTGAGTGATGTACTCGCCATTGACGTTGATGCCTAGCCCTCTCCAGTCCAGAACCTTGAAGACATCCTCCAGCGCAGCGGTAAACAGCTTCGGAGATATGACGTCTCCCTGTCTCACACCTCGCTGCAGAAGGACTGGTTCCGAGGTCTTATCCTGAAGCCATCCTAATCTCATATATGCTGTCGTCCGGAATGTCTTCGGTATAGTGTCGGGTCAATCTAGATCTAGGGTCATTTGCTGGATTCGCGACGGGTTTACTGGTTGATGTGTATAACTGCCCATAGAATCTCTCGATCTTCCTCAGAAGCTCCAGTTTGGCGGAAACGATCCTGCCATCATCGGTCTTCTGTTTCGTAAGCTGGCTATGCCCTATAGACAGATCTCTTGAAAAGACCTTGGAGCCCTTATTCCGCTCAATCGCGTCGAATCGCGATTTTGAGATCCGTCACTATGCCGTTCTCTCTCGCTATTGACGCACGAGGCAAACGCGGGGTGCCGCGTGGTTAGGAGGGAGTGTATTAAAGTATCTAATGTTAAATTTAGTTTATTGATTTGCTTTTAAATCTTATTTCTCTTACGTTTAACTTTCAACGCACATGCGGATTTATTTTCGATGGATCCTACTTTTGAATCCCATTTTAATATTTTTGGCGTTGGATCCCACAAAACATTATTATGTATTTCCGTTGGATCCCAAATTTTAAAAATGCAAGAGAAATACGTTTTATTGTCGTTGAATCCCAAAAACTATTTCCGTTGGATCCCAAATGCTTAAAAACATCTGAATGTGGGTACTTTCAACAATAAAATTGTTTAAATAAAATGAGGTTATATTTTACGAGCAGTTGCCCGCGGCTTCGCTCCCGTAGGCCACCCCACAGGACCCGTTTTCGGGATTAAAAAATAGCCTATGTTACTCAGGAATAACGTAGCTTTCTATCGGTGAAAGAATTTTTAAAAACGGTCCAGTAGTTTCGGAGCCTATTCGGTACAAACAAACAAACAAACAAACAAACAAACAAACAAAAAAATCTTTCCTCTTTATAATATTAGTATAGATTAACAGACTTCAAAAAAGGAGGAGGTTCTCAATTCGTCGGAAACTTTTTTTAAATGTATTTTACCCGATTACTCAAAAACGCCTGGACCTATAAATAATAATTAATATAAATATTAATTAATATTATAATATAAATAACTAAAATTGAAGTGGCGCTCGAAAGGAGCACTTGGAAAGATATGGGGGAGGCCTTTGCCCAGCAGTGCATTAACAGCTAAATAAAACATAAAAATATAATATTAAAATCTTAATGTTATTGAATTATAATTATACATTTAAGAAAAATCATTATCAAAATCACTATCAACAACAAGTCAATACTGTAATATAAAAAAAAGAAGTAGACATCGTGAGGAAACCGGCATGTCCTAGAACCAAAAATTAGAAGACATTACAACATCCACCAACCCGCACTGGGCCCGCGTGGTAGATTTCGGGCTACGGCCTTTTCTCTCTCACAGAGAGGAGGTCTATGTTACAGCAGTGGCAACATTAAAAGGCTGATGATGAATATAAATATAAATAATTAAAATAAATCAATTGGACCACGGGTCTTCGGTAGGGGCAGTTGTCCAATCATTATTTTTAGTTGGACAACTGCCCCTACCGAAGTCCCGTAGTCCAACTAGTTAGACATTAAAGTTGGACCAGGACCCCTCAACGGATAAATCGATCTAGCTAGGTTTCATTTTTAGAAAACGTCGTATTCTCTATATCTTTTTTATTATTACTTTTTTTACCTTTAATCATCATCATCATATCAGCCGAAAGACGTCCACTGCTGGACATAGGCCTCTCCCAAGCGTCGCCACATAGACCAGTCCTGTGCGTCTCGCAACCAGCGGATCCCCGCAACCTTCACCAGGTCATCGGTCCACCTGGTGGGAGGCCTTCCAACGCAACGTCTTCCGGTTCGCGGTCGCCACTCCAGAACCTTTCTGCCCCATCGGCCATCCGTTCTGCGAGAAATGTGCTCTGCCCACTGCCACTTAAGTTTAGCAATTCTTCAGGCTATGTCGGTAACCCTGATTCTCTTGCGGATCTCTACATTTCTGATACTCCGAGCATAGCCCTCTCCATTGCCCTTTGAGTGATTGGAAGCTTTCTGACAAGGCCCATTGTAAGCGACCACGTTTCAGATCCATATGTCATCACTGGCAACACACACTGGTCATAGACTTTCGTCTTGAGACACTGTGGTAACTTGGACGAGAAGATACCGCGCAACTTCCCGAACGCTGCCCAGCCGAGTCGGATTCGACGGTTGACCTCTTTCTAGAAGTTGGCCCTACCCAATTGGATCGTTTATCCCAGGTAGACATAGTCGCCCACAACTTCGAGTGTAGAGTCTCCGACCTTGATAGGAGTGGGTGTAACATGGGCATTCAACATCACCTTGGTTTTTTTTCAACTTCTTTCGGAAGCTCTACTGAGATCATCGAGCATTGTATTGAGGTCCTCCATGGTCTCAGCCATAACCTTTCCAACAACATACCACCATATCGTCGGCAAACCGAAGGTGAGTGATGTACTCGCCATTAACGTTGATGCCTAGCCCTTTCCAGTCCAGAACCTTGAAGACATCCTCCAGTGCAGTGGTAAACAGTTTCAGAGATATGACATCTCCCTGTCTCACATCTCGCTGCAGAAGGACGGGTTCCGAGGCCTGATCCTGAAATCGAACTGACATGGTGGCGTTTTTGTATAAACACTTCAACACTTCGATGTACCGTTAGTCAATTTGGCACCGTTGGAGAGACTGCAAGTCTCGATCGAATCGAAGGCTTTCTCGTAGTCCACAAACGCTAAACAGAGAGGCAGGTTGTACTCTTCGGTCTTCTGTATAACCTGCCGCAGCGTATGTATGTGGTATGTGGTTACCTTTTATGTGTGCAAATAAAGCATGAATTAATTTATGTTTTATTGTTCTGTCTTTCATTCATTCAATCATTTAATATTCGGTGTGCCGAAAACACGCTGCTTTTTAAATGTTTGATAAAGGTAAATCACTTTTCTTCTAAAAAGTACACAAATTGTTATAACATGGGATTCAATGGGTATAGTAAATGGGACCCATCGCCAATACCTAAAAAATGGGATCTAAAAGTGGGATCCAACGAAAATAAATCCACATGCGAGTGCTATGGCGGCTATATATATACCTATACTAGTTTTTGCCCGCGACTTCGTCTGCGTAGCATTAGTACTTCGAATAGCCAATTTATTTATTTAACGAGAACTAATAGTATAGGTCTGTGAGCCGCCTTACTTTGGATCACCATACAAAAATCCATTCCCCTTTCCACCACCTTAAGGATGATTACCGGGATAAAAACTAAGATAACCCATGTCCTTCCAAGGGTTTCAAACTATCCCCATACCAAGTTTCATCTAAATCGTTTCAACGGTTTTAGCGTGATTTGAGGTACACATTTATTATATTATTAAGTATGGATTTACTAGAGTTCCATTTCAGACGACTTGATGATGATAATATTGACAATGTAATAGCCCGATTTCAATACTTACGATATTGCGGTGCTAAGATCGTGATAATATTGAAAATGTAACATGCCCGAATCAGTTTATCTTCTATATAGACCTATAGAAACTATTAAATCTATTGAATAGGTATTGAACACACAATACAAATTCTACTTGGAAAATATCTATACCTATTTGTGACTACAAATTCCATTAAATAAATGAGTGATTCCTGGGTCTAATTGTTCAAATTCCCTTTCTGAATACACCACTACCAATAAATTCTGTTTTACTCACATTTTTTCACGCCACACAGCGAAATATATCATACTAGCTTCTGCCAGCGGCTTCGCCCGCGTGTTTGTCGAAAATTTTCCCGAGGAATATTCTCGTGATAAAAAGTATCCTATGTGCTATGCCAGACTTTAATCTATCTCTGTGCCAAATTTCATCCAGATCCGTTTAGTTGTTTTTGCGTGAAAGAGTAACAAACATACATACACACATCCATCCTCACAAACTTTCGCATTTATTATATTAGTAGGATAGGATTTTATTCCATACATTAATATGTTATATTATATATATAATATTATATCCTTTAGCTGGTACGTCACATTCGACGAATTCCCGCCATGACCTAGTAATAATTTAGTACAGTGGAATATATATATATAATGGGTTTGCATAAGCAATCCATGCTTGTTTTAGTTTTCACTGACAATTATTTTGCTTTGGTCTCGATTTTGTTTGGGATTAAAATAGTGACATGTCATAAAAATAGCAAAACAACTTTATTAACAATCTGATATTAGATGGCTGTTTGTGTACTGTTTTTATAGGAACCCATCTCTAGAAGTATTGATAACTAGAGAATTCCTTCACTGATAGAAAGCTATATTATTGTTGAGTGCCATCTGCCCCCCTAGCCAAGTTCCAACCGTTTCGTATCGTATCTCTTTCTACAATCGTTAACGCCTTCTATTTGTATGGTCTGACCACGTGATTTAACGTTCAGATGTGTCATTCCCATACATTGGTTTTCTACTAGCGTTATCGATTGTAGATTGTCAACTTGGCTACAGGTGCTGTTATACCTAATATTTCTCAGGAATAAATACGATTCCTTACTCAGGAAAAAAAACACGAATCGTGATTTTACTGGCCACAGAAGCACTGCCCCATAAAGGCAACATTTATAATTATGAAACGGTGATTCATAGCCCTAAAGTTGTAAAAACACTTTTATAAAAGTTTTACTGCTATGATACACATTTGTGTCTTCACCATGAACCCCCCTACTTACTATTTAACTATATCAATTTGTCACCACTCATTCCCATGCACCACGAAGTATAATCATATTTGCATCAACTTCATCAGGTTCACAAACAATACTCGCTTCCTTTGTCCGTGCGTCTGTGATACATGTCTGAGGTTTTAGATCGTAGAAACAAAAGAGATACGACATGAAAGAACATTGCTAGTGACAAATGACTGCAGGATGTGTTGTTTAGGGCTTACTCGTTGTTTATTGCAATATAGCCTGTTAAATTAACTGCAAAATAATTTACAGCTTAAACTACTGAGTTTTAAAGTAAGAAATTCCTTAAACGCATGTTCCTTATAAATTATGACGACAGTAAGCTTTAAAAAAACCATCTGAAAGGGTTAGGGATGAAAATTTGCAAAAATTGCTGATGGAAAATCCCATCAGGCACACGACTTGTAAATGAAAAAATTGAAGACAAAAATTGTTATCTGGTTGAACAAATTTTTCCAAGGTTTTCCTTCTTTTTCTCGTAATAAATATCTCCTTTCTTGAAATTTATAAACAAAGTTTTCCTATAATAATATTATTAGGAGATCTTTTGCCACCGACGCTGCGATTGGCGTGGCCACCTAACAACTGGTCCCAAAATATTTAAAGAGTTTTTCATAGTCTCAAAAAGAAGAAGAGGTTTCTTTACACACAAATTCAAGATTTATCTCTTCTATTTCTTCTCCTGGTTACTAACCCAGTATAATATCAGCGCTTCTAGCACTTCTGCGCCAAACCGAATATTTGTCAATTTTGTTTTGTTGGACGTTATCTTATTTTTATTTTGTTCGTTAAGTTATACCTACTTGAGAAAATTAAGAAAATAGATAGCTTCTATAAACTGCCTCAGAGGGTTTGCCCCCACGAGAAAAAGGTTTCAAACATCTGAAGATGCCTTATCGTCCGTTCTTCTATGATCTTGATATGAAACTGCACGGTTCGGTACCAGGTGAAGAGCTATTCGTAGACCACATGAATACGAATGTAGTCGCAGTAACTGATACAATTTAATAAACATAGTTATGCCTAGCTATTTGCGTAATGCTACGAGAATGGAACTAGTGGTAATTTTGCAAGAAACAATAATAATTTATAATTCGTCATTATGTGTTCGGATTTTTATGGTAAAAAATGAAGGTGTAGTAAACAAATTCAATAGAGTTATAGAGACAGACAGCAAATTACAAATTAAATTGCTAGCCAAAAATACTGCCAATTTCTATCTCCTTTGTGTCACTCAACAGTCGTTCAATTTTTACTGGCCCAAAATTTTGCCACTTCCACGGCACGCGGTGTCATCGGTGGCAGTACATAGATCACCCTGGTTGCATGTTTTGGGGCACATAGGGCAGTATTGTATTCTATATTGTACGGCATATGCGAAACCATTATTTTCATCCTAAAACATTTACTAGCATACGTGCTTTTGACTACATATCACTTAGGAATATTTACCCTCAAAGACAATAACATATTTTTCGGGATTTCCTCGAGATTTTATTGTATATTTACATGTTCCTCAAAACAAAAAGACAAATAGTAGTAAAAGCAATAAAATTCGATCCTCCAGTCAAATAACCCTAAATAATACATGTAGCGGATAACTCCCGGATTGTTTTATTTACAAAAGATCAAGACATTTTTGCGAAGAAGATATCTTTGTCAAATAAATCTGAGCTCGGTTTCAAGGTTTTTGTTGTTATTTTTGTTTAAGAAGTTAATGAAACATAAATGCTATGTACAGCCGAACATCCTATTTGGTATTCAGGCAGAAATATTCTTCTTTCCCAACAATGCCAATATTCATTTTGATTTTGTGCATCATCATCATCTTCCCGCCCTTATCCCTCGTTTCTTGGGGTCGGCACAACGTGTTTTGTTTTTCATTCACTCCCTTTTCATTCATGTCATTCCATATTTTCTATCTTTCATTTCTTATTTTTTGCGTAATAACTTTTTAAGTTTATGACAAATACTTACTTACGAGTGCGAAGTAAAATGGATGACAACTCCGCATGTTTACTTTAATTTACTTGCAATTTTTTTTTAAATCTCGATTGTTTCGCGTTTGACCACTATCTCACCTGATGAATCTATTCACCTAGGTTACTACTAGGCAAGCCACCCCTAAGTTGTGGCTATCAGGAAACAAAAACATTAGCTGTACGCACAATGAAAGTATTACAATAATCCGTATTCATTGTCACTATTTAAATTACTTACCTGTATACGAAATAGCTTGTTCTACTGTACACTGTATGTAGCTGATGTACCACGTCTGCTGGGAGCTATAAACCACGGAGATACGTTTCGCGGCGACATACTGTGTTATCGAAATTTTACATTCGTAATAAAATACCAGGGGATTCTTAGTTTTCGTGAGAAATAATATGATGTGAGATAATATTGTTGTAGGTGATATAGTGTCACAACTTTATGGTTAAGAGAATGAGAGCGATATTAATTGTTAAGGAATAAGTACGATACGTGTAATATAGGTACCAATTCCACCATAATATACGCATCAGAAGTAATTATACCAACAAAATTGTATTTTGTTTCGAATATTTGTTGTGTAAAAGATCGTATTTACGAAATCTACAAACACTTTCGTTAGTCACCTTTACCAACATATTTATTTTTGGATACTAATAGTAACATATATGGAATGTAGAAATGATATACACTTTCTGTACCACACAAAGCTGTTACTAATATTTACCACGACAACCCAACAAAGACGCCCCACATAACCCCACATTTATTGTTCAAGAACAAATACAAAGTGAACATATTGAGCGATATTTTGTCTCGTTGGATGCAGATGGATGTATGAGGACATTAGCAAGCCTCGGGGAAGCAGCAGCAATTTATAGGCGCATAAATATATCGGACAGAATGCGATAGATGTGTTTGGAACAAAGCACTAGTTGAAGTCTATTGCTGGGATGTGCAGTGATCTGTGGGTTAGTTGAAACAGTAATGAGGTAGGTTGTATAAAATGACTAGCAGTTTGTTTTCATGTTTTGACTTCAGAGAATTCTAGTAGTCTAGTAGATGGCAGTTTCTTTTATTCTTCCTGTTTCTTAGCTCTGTCGTAGCTTGAAATACCAAAATATATGGGGTTGATCCCGTGACATATTTAGCATTTTGGAGTCTTTGAAAATCGTTATCGTATGATCGTGATAGGATATCACTTTGAGTAAAGCCTACACAAAAACATAAAAGTAAACTATGGAATACTCCCAATTGCTGATAGTGAAGATATCTATAGGCCGATAGATTATAGATATAACCCAAATTATATCGAGCACTTTCGAGACCTCACTCGTGGGTGGCACGTAGCCCTTCAAGCCTCTCCAAGGACAGATCTAATTTCTTTTCAATAATCGAGGAAATGTCAGATATCTTCATATCACATACCTCAGATATTACACTAATAAATTGTGCGAGGTTTTATTTATCTTGCCTATCTAATCGATGGGTTGACTGGCGCGGGCTGATAGATTAAAAGGCCTCAAATCAACTATATACTAGTAGATTTCTTTAACTGCATTAAGCAAACACAATTTATCAGAATTATTGATGTATTGATCGTAAACGTTACTGCAGAACATGAGGTCCAGACTCGAACTTTTCTTCTAGTATTTATTAGTTACAGCCTTTTTTTTGGGTGACGTAATGCTCATGTATACTGCGCTACCACGGGGAGGTAGTGCAGTTATGTAAGGCACGCATAAACACTCATTCGCAAACCCACCGTGGCTGTCCGTCACCAGCGCACCAGAACACATTGCACGCCGTAGCCACTCCAAACCAGCAAATGGTCACTAGACGACCCCTCGTATGGCACTCTTGGTCCACCTGTGACGGGTCAGGTCAGTGGCTCCACCGCCTACCACTTTTCGGCCACAGGGGATAGGGAGAGCGGCCAACGCTATACCGACACTCCTCCTCCCCTGCAGCCACACCGCCACCGTCTGAAGAGGGAGAGCGATGCACCGCAATACTCTACTCCTCTCCTACCACGGCTTCCAACTATCGGCCGCGATGCCTCCAATACGACATCGCGGCCTGCCTCAGTTGCGATGTTTCCCAAGCGGCACCGCAACCTATTTGTCGGCTATGTCAAGTTGTGGCCGCTACGTCGTCGGCTTATCGGCAAAAGCAAATTCACTTTCAAAAGAAAAGTTCGTGACCACTATTTAAGTCAGATTAAATAGCTCTCATCTAGAGACATAATTCTAGTCATAGTGATTATTAATACGTTTCTCGTTTTTTTAATGGTATTTGTAGAAGTATTTATTTAGTCTCTTTAATTTGTATATGTGTATCATTAATATATATGTAGGACTGCAGGTATATACGTTTTCGTATACTAGTTGTTATTTTTCGATATTATTTAGTACCCGTTCATAACGTTGTCCCTTTTAACCCAAAGGTTTACTGGTATGGTGGTATGGTACTTAATGCCTTGTGGCATTAAGTCCGCCTATGTACCACTATTGTACATGAAGTTTACAAAAATAAAAAAACCCTGACGAGCAGCCCCTCCTAGAGTTCTTCTTCGCTTCACCGTGGGTGACCAACTATATAGGTGATAGTAGTTTGCTTGAACTAAATTAAGCAAACAAAATAAATTTGACAGAATTATTGTCTTATTGGTCGTAAATGCTACTGCTGAACATGAGGTAGACTTTATAGAATAGATTTTTAAATAAAAATAAATAAATAAATACTATAATTTTTCTTCTAGTAGCTGTTCCAGACAGCAGTCTTGATTCATTACAGATTGAGAGCAATAGACTCGCTCTTATTACATGGGATTTAACCATAACTGGAACTTAATAAACCTATAGATAAGTTAATCCTATAGTTCCACTTTGCCTAATCCTTTGGGGATATATCAAGCCTATACCTTATGTAATGTGATTGCTTGTGATTTCACGTGGTTATGGTATATTGGGTAGCGAATATAACGCTAAATAATTGAAAAACATTGTTAAATATTATCATGATACAGGTGAATAAAAACAATTTCGTACCGTCTACACTTGTATTCTACAATGCAACAGGTTCCAAGTACAATTTGTATACAGCCATAAAGCTAAACATTTGTTACTCCGAGCATCATCTCCAGTAGTTTACTGGACCGTATCCCCACGAGTTTAGTTATGCGAGTGTAAATAACTTAGTTTACGACTTAGTATAGATTTATTATATACGCTAATTTTATTAATGACCGCTTTGGGGTCGTTTGTTCCGAGAGGAGATGACCCCTTTATGTTGGCATATTTGGGGTTTATTACTTTGTTATGGTGGTTTCTTGGTTCTTTGTTTTAATAGGTCTTAAGAACTTTTTTAGGATATAATATAATATATATAAGAAAGTCACGTCTCATAAAGATAGTTTTCCTATCATGTTTATCCTCGATTTTTAATTGGTAAAAGATTAAAATATATTTTGAATGATTCAAATCATATTTCTTAGATCTTATTTTATTAAACCCAGATCAAGAAAAAGCATGCACTCAAAGGTAACCTTGTACCTTCAAATTGTACATCTGCTAAGATTTTGTATGACTAAACTTGTAAAAACTACGGATAATTCACAGAACATAATAATATCTGCAAAGATAATCCGCCTATTAGTTGAAATATACTCATAGCTTTCTACACAAAATTTGTAGGATTGAGTAGCATGCGTGCGTTGTTTGAACGTACGCATATATTTGCTAGTTTGGGTTGATGGCCAATTTACAGGTATCAGGTGCTAAGGGTACGCGAAACCATTAGTTTTAGCGCTGACTTTTTTGTATCATACACTGCTAGCATTACTCAATCTCACAAATTTCGTGCAGATAGCTATGAGTAATTTCTGGGACGTTTGGGTTTTTGGTTCATATTGGGCAGCTATCACTGCCAATGGACAACATTTTCAAAAAAATGTTAATAATATCAAAAAACCCGACTGCTTGAGAAGGGAACCAAAAATATGTAATTAAGAAGAAAATCAGGCTGTGCAGTCAAAGGATACACACAGATTCATTCAGAAAAAATAATTGGGACCCCCACAATATGGCGCCCTAAATCCGCTTTTTTAACGTCACTTATTTAAGAATACTTGGGCGATCAAGACCTATCTAAAAATGGCTTAATTATATAAATCCGTCTTGTGGTTTGAGATATATGAGGTAATAAAGAATATTAAAAACATACGTATCTATAAGATACGCGCTAAAAACAAAACTCTTTCCTTGCAGTGCGGTAAAAAAGAACATGAAACATTTCTCAAAAAGTTTCCATCGTAACTAATCTCCACAATAACATAAATCTAGTTTGACAACCGCGCATATTACCTTGTTCTACCGAAATATTTCAAATTGCTATCGTAGCAACAGCATGGCTTTGACATGCTCATCACAAACAAGATGCGACAAAGGAATAGTTAACGAATATTTACTCTACCCGCGTACTGGCGTAGTCACGTAGTGGCGTTTGAAAAGGGCGCCCTACAACTTCGCTTGCTTAGCTGGTGTGTTCGCGTGTCGGTGTATTGCGAAATCGTATGAGGTGATGGAAATTATTTGAAATTTGATTAGCTTGGTTGTGTATTGTTGGGTCTGGTTTTAGTGTTGGTTTATGCGTATATACATTGTCATTCTAAGAATAAGTGTGTTACTATATATATATATATTGCAAAGGACCAATTTCTGGTACACACACTTCTGGATCTAGACAATGTGAGCCTTTCTATCACTGATCTCAAAGTTCAAAATGCACGGTTTTGACAATAGCTAGAAATTACACGTTGTCAATTCCAAACATTTTGTTATTTTAACAATAATTGTTAACTTTCAGATTATGCCTAAATAATTGTCATTACAGTTTTACCAGTTTTAGAGCACAAGTCTTTCCTCTTTCTCATAATTCATCATAATTATCTATACAACAATTTTCTCCAACTTTTTGAACGTTATATCTGAGTATGAGGATTTTTTATAAATTAACAAGGAAAATTATAAATTAATGACGAACATTATAAATATATTTTGGTTAATTACCGTAAGCCTACTTATACTTCCTCCGCTTTGACATTAATTTAACATATTAATACCACGTCGAGTTCGACAGACTGATATTTGATGCTTTTCAGTTATTAGATAAATCATTAAGCACTTTTATGAATTCTTTATGAGTTTGATCATAGTAGCTGATAGCAGAAATATATACCATAGTAATACAACCCCTAATAAAGCCTATATATACATGAGGAGCTTCAGTACTACAAAAATCTCAACATGCTCACTCATACTATTCAATAGCTATCCGAACAAATTGAATAATTTCGAAAACATTGCTGCAAATTCTATTTTTAAAATTCAAAGCGCGTTGGATACTCCTTCTTACATGCACCTTCGGACTTACCAAGGGTTACGGTTCACAGATTTGTTTCCCCACTATATATCGTCACGTACGACATTCGTACGAGGATTATCTTGTTTGCACTGGATCTCTTAAAGGAGTATGGAAAGCCTTATTTGGGGAAAGGCAGGCTCTATTGTAAGTAATCCTTACTTCAGAGAGATTGTGCTTTTTATTGTCATGTGCCCCGTTTTGGTTTGCTTTGTGCGAAATTCAATATGGTTTTGTATGTTAGTAGAGTACGGAATTTCATAGAAGAAAATATAAAATGTATTATTTTTGTTTGCTTGAGAACATTGATCCGGTTTTTTATGGATATGTCAAATATAAATTTGGTTGTCAATATAAAAATAAACCAACGAAAATAAATCTCCTACAAAGGAATAACTGATTCCTAAAGCAACCGAACTGAGTTGAAAACCAAAAGTTCTACTAAGCTCACAAACCCGGCTAAACAAAGGGTACAAAGCATGTCCTGGATATTCTGTGTCGGAAACAGAATCAGATATGAATTGACTCTTCTGTGTCTAGTTGGAAATGTTTGGGAGCGTCAATCTACTAAAATAGACACACACATAAAAACATGACGCTTCAGATGTCCTCTTCACACATAATATGTACGAGGGTGGAGGGCATCTGACCTGTCATTTGTGTGTCTTTGTACTGCGCCTGCAGAGTTTACTTTGACGTCGCGATTATGCGACGTTAGCGTCGCGTATGTGTAGCGTGTTCGCTGCGTATACGAACCATTGTTACGTCTGATGCGTAGGAATGAATTATAAATGACCAAAGTTTCCTGTATTTAAATTAAAATATTAAACGATCTTATACTGTAAAGTTAATTTCGATTACAATTAATTAATAGAACTGACATTTGACCATTTCGTGTGGGTTGATATTATTTATTGATCTTAGGAAAGAGAATCTCGCTTTTGGAAGCTAACAAAATTTAATTTACTTACCTTTAAAAGTAACCTTTCCCTATTGCTTATCAATAGCAATAATTTATTTAACTAATTCAATACCACCTAGATCATTTTTAGTGTTTATGAAGTTCATTTCGTAAAAATGACGTCACTGCTGCGAAACAATACATTTCTGAATTAGCGACTGTATTTTCTCCGTTTAGGCAATTTTTCTTAAGAAAATCCGAACCGAACGACCTAGAACAGCCACTTACAAGAACAAATATTTGAAAAACGTAGAAGCTTTGTATTAAATTGTTTCTAGTATTTTATATTGTGACTTTTCTGCCAATGTATGTTGAACGCGTGTGCCATGTTCTACACGCTCAGATAAATAGGTCAGTATTTCCTTTAGAAGTGTATATCTATATTCACGGTTGATAATCAAAGGTGCGATGAGCATAATATCTATAGCATTTTTACTGCAAAGGCATTGACACGTGGAAAGGAATGTTCTAAGAACGAAGATATTTTTTTAAAGTATATAACTTTTTATATACTTTTTATATATTATGACACTTTCATGTGTTGAGACACGTTCTTGTTTGTCTTTGTTTGCAAGTGCAAAAAACATACGAACATACCAGGATTATTGGACGATTTGCACGAATTTAACTCGCCCGAAAAGTGCGAATTGACCCCTTTTAAAAATATCTTTTTTTCTGTAGCGATTCTCACGAAGTTAATTTATCGGTGTGCGAATGCACTCCAAAATTATGTAGTAGGCAATTGGCACAAATTTTATTTTAGAGAACAAAAACATAAAAAAGTACAGTCGTGCTCACCCGTTTAAGAAATAATATGAAGAATTACTCGACAAAATGTACAGTACGGGTTTTTTTTATCTTTTTTGGAATTGGTTTTTCTTAAGCCGTTCATTGATTGATACCTAGTTCCTGGAAAAAGGGCTGGTCATTGAAGGTTAAGGTATACATGGAGTGCAAGTATTGCGATTGTCTGACTACATAGTAAGGGAAATTGGGTCTCAAATGGGGCTCAAGTCATACTTGCTACTTTGCGCAGTATCTAATTTTTTTCTTCGTTAGAAGAGACTTACGCGGAGACTTTAGGCTCTAGATAGTCTGAGAGCAGTGGTGGCCCAGTGGTAACGGCCGCAACTTACAAGTTGTAGGTCGTAGGTTCGAACCAAGGCAGGCGCTTTTCTTTGTGTACATTATTTCATCACCACTGCTCTCAAAACGATGAAAGAAAATCGTGAGGAAACCGACACGTCTTAGAACCAAAAACTCGAAGACATGTGACATCCACGAACCCGCACTGGGCCCGTGGTGGATTACGGCCTGTTTTCACTCACAGAGACGAAGCCTGCACGCACAACGGACCAAATGACAGTATAAGTGCGAAAAAGGTGGTCCATCTATCGTTTTTTTCTTTTTTTGTAGGGAAATCATCCAATGACTTCTCCCGCTCTGGGTGAAGCGGGAGGGCGTGTCAGACTTTTACTGACTAAAACCCACCCGTGTTCCTTCAGTTGCTTGTGCCAGGGCCGCGTTAACTCTTTTTCAAATTTATCCGCGACCCAGTCAGGCATCAGCCCTAGCGGACCCCGTCAGTTTGCTGACATTTCTTTGAGGCGCGCTTGGAACACTACCGTCTACTCGGGCCTGGTCCTTATCGGACGGCGAGCTACCCATTACTCGCCTCCGCAAGCCCGCTTCTACGGGGGCCGGGAATCGGCTTGTGACTCCCGATGCCCAGGGCGTCTCATGCGGTGGCTTGGGACGTGAGAGCGTCTCCGTTGCGCCTCCCTCACGCGTTCTGCCTGTTCTGCATGCTCGCGAAGGAGGTTGAGGGGAGGGTGTTAAAGGATTACCAACAGAACCCATTTTCAGCATTTTTGAATTTTTTGTCTGTTTGTCTGTTTATTTGTGCACGCATTACATAAAATGTACGAAACCGATGTAGATAAATTTTGCACATAAAAATTGTGCGTAACTTGAAGTATTACTAATTTTTTGTTTCATCGCAATCGGTTCACTGTATCAAAAGTTAGATGAATTTAAGTATCTATTCGATAGATGGTGTTGTGCATTTGAAGTTATTTTCTGAATGGCGGTGTTAAGATTCGCCGCGAAAGAATGATGACCGTAGAACAAAATTTAGTAGGTAAATTAGGGTAGGCAGGAAGGTAAGTAGGATAGGGTAGGCAGTCAGTTGACGGGAGGGAAGCCGCGGCCACAGCCAGTGTTAAAATGTAAGGGTTAAATAAATCACGTGACATTTGAAAGGGGTTAATAGGGTTAAATAAATAAAAAAATATGCCAAGATAATTAAAAACAGCGTTAGACTGTCGTCTACCACTTCTGTGTACTATATCTAGTGCAGGTGAAACTAGAAATTTTGTAAACCATATGGTTTAGAAAATCTCTGAGAAAAGGCATTCACTGCTCTTTTATTAAGTCAACCTAGATCACAGAACAGAAAAAAACGCCTTCACCTAGATCCTTTAAGAGGTTGGTTGTTTCCATCATTCCTGATTGATTGAACTATGAAAAAAAGGTTAGGAAACGCTGTTTCGTTGATGGAATGTCACTTGTCTAGAATTTCTTATGTCAAACTTTAGGGTATAGGACGATGAACTGTTTGTATAATATTAGGTAGGTTCACCCATTAAAAATGACATCAAGCAACAGCATGAAATAGTTCGCAGAACTATTCCACTGTTGAACAGATCTGTGAATAACAAGGATTTAAACTTATAGTTATAATTACAATTTTTATTTATTTATTTACCAATCTATACGAATATTATAAAAAGAAAAGATTTTTTTGTTTGATTATACCGAATAGGCTCCAAAACTACTGGACCGATTATAAAAATTCTTTCACCTATGGAAAGCTAGTTATTAAAAAAAAACAAATATCCTTATTAAAATTGCAATAATAGAACCCAAAGTAGCAATATAGCAACGTGCGCTGAGAAAACTATTGATGATACATAAAAATTATGTGCTGCATGATTAAAGTACTCATATCTCATATCTAACTATCATAGTTAAGTCATTATAGCAGCTTTTGTGTTATAAAATTCAATTAGAACACCCGCCGCGCGCCGGCAGAAACAAGAGTTGGTTATATTCGTATTGTAGTATTAATAATTCCTATTCAAATAAATAGTTTAACAAATTGGTAGGTAGGGTAGGTAGGGTAAGTGAGTAGGTAGGTAGGATAGAGTAAGTTGGTTAAGTAGGGTATGTAGGGTAGATAGGTATTTAAGATAAGGTAGGGTAGGTGCGTAGGTAGCCAGTTGACGGGAGCAAAGCCGCGGGGGTCAGCTAGTCTACAATAAAATTGATACACTAATAATAACCTTATTATACAAGCTCTAATATAAATAAAGTGTACAATATGATGCGATAGACACAGCATGTACGTTCTTTAAACTTAAATGCCCCGACCATTTCCTAGAACTTAATCTTATCTTACTAATATTATAAATGTGAAAGTTTGGATGGATGTATGTTTTTGACTCAATCACGTCTGAACTGCTAAACGGAACCTGATGAAATTTGGCACAGAGATAGATTATAGTCTGGAATAGCACATAGGGTACTTTTTACTCCTGTATAATGTTCCCTTGGGATAAGAAAACAGTTTCCACGCGGGCAAAGCCGCTGGCAATCGATCGAATATACGCTTGGATCGATTTACATGATTTAAAAGTATAAAATGGTTCTACGCCTGTACATTTAATTTTAGACCAACATTGTCAAAATACCTCACCTTACCCAGGGTTTACCATGGAGCACAATTTTAAAACACGCGCGGGTGTACGCCCGAGACAACATCTGTTATCGGCGTCTCCGAAACCTTGAGAACTCAAGGTTTTCCGTGCTCTGGGCACTAGTGGACACAGGCCTGGATAAAATTATCTACGCCTGTGTCTATCGATCGCACAGTGGAGATGAGGAGACAACCAGGCTTACGGAGCATCTGAGTGAGGCGGCTGATGCAGCACAGCAGCGGTACTCTTCTACCCAATTAGTGATACTGGGGGATTTCAATACCCACGACCAGGAGTGGCTCTTCCCATACCAGTGCACTGATCATGCTGGGCGAGAGACGCGAAAGCTTGCGCTTGGGTTAAATCTCGCCCAGCTGGTCCAGGGAGCAACGAGGGTGCCGGATGTTGATTCGCTTGCTTGGACCTTCTGCTGACACCTTTGGGTAGCTCCGACCATTGTCTGGTGAAGTCTGTATCCGTCTACTCCTCGCCCGATTCCAGCCCAAGAGGCACTCGGCGGGTTTGGCGGTACAGGTCAGCAGATTGGGATGGGATGCGTTCGTTTTTCGCTTCTTATCCTTGGCGGCCCTCTTGCTTTTCTTCAGCTGATCCCTCGTCATTTGCGGACGCCGTGACTGATGTGTTGATTCAAGGAATGGAGTACTACATTCCATTCTCTGACGTAGCAATGTCTAGCGTTGACCGGCCATGGTATGGCGCCGAGTGCAATCGCGCCAACACGCTTAAACAAGAGGCGTACCTGGCATGGGTCAACGCTCGGACGCGCAAGGCTAGCGACGTGAGCCAGCGGAAGAGAGCCTTTAATAGGGCTGCCAAGTCCTGCAAGAGGGTATTGCGAAGGGCTCTGTTTGACCATATAAGTCGTATTGGGCCCAAACTTGCTTCCTACCCAGCCGGTAGTAAAGCGTTCTGGTCCCTGGCTAAGTCGGTAGAATCGAATTTCTGCCGTCCCTCACTACCACCACTGCTGAAACCCGACGGAATACTGGCCCACTCCGCTGAGGAGAAAGCAAACTAGTTTGTCTCTCTTTTTGCGGCATCCTCCCGCCTGGATTCTGGTGACGCGCAGCTCCCTCTTTCCCCTGATGGATGCGAGACAAGTATGTCGGGCATTCGCATCCATCAAAAGGACGTCCTTAGGATGCTGCGCAACCTTGACGTGAACAAAGCTAGTGGCCCCGACGGGATACCGGAAATTGTTCTGAGAACTTGTGCGCCTGAACTGTCTTCGATCCTGATACGCCTGTTTCGCCTTTCTTATGAGACTGGAAAAGTGCCGAATGCATAGAAGCAAACTAACGTTCAGCCAGTACCCAAGAAGGGCAGTCGGGCTGATCCGGCCAACTACAGACCCATTTTAGTTACGTCCATCCTCTGCATGAGTATGGAACGGGTGCTCAACTCCAAGCTCCTGGCTTCTTCTAGGTATAAGCTAACGACATCCTCAGTGACCGCCAATATGGCTTCCGCTAATATCGGTCAACTGGAGATCTTCTAGCGTATGCCATTCACATCTGGAGTGAGGCCATCGAGAAGCACGGGAAAGCGCTTGCCGTCTCCCTCGACATCTTGAAGGCTTTCGACTGGGTCTGGCACGAGAGCCTTATTGGTAAGCTTCCTTCATTCGGTCTGCCCAGTGGACTGTGTGATTGGATCGCAGACTTCCTGAGGGACCGGTCTATACGAGTCGTTATTGATGGCCGCTCATCTGACCAACTGGATATCAATGCCGGGGTCCCTCAGGGATCGGTACTCTCAGCAGCATTGTTTTTGTTGCACATAAATGATCTGCTAAACCTTTGGGTATGCAGACGACAGCACTGTTGCTGAGAGATACGTATCCGACGCGCGCGCTACTGGGCCTCAGATCCGGTCTCTCCGGGAGGCCATGGTTGGGCGCTTGAATCTGTCCTTGAAGGCAGTCTCCGAGTGGGGCGATGCCAATCTGGTCAGGTTCAATGCTACTAAGACCCAGGCGTGTCTTTTTTTCCGATAAAAGGTGCCAATTTCATCCGGCTTCTTCTTTCCGTGGTGTGACCGTGCCGATAACGGACCATCTTGAGCTTCTTGGCGTTACATTGACATCGACCCTCAATTTCGGTCCATTCATTGAGGCATAAGCTCAACTGGCTGCCAAAGAGTTGGGGATTCTTGCAGAGGTGGGACGGTACTTCACGCCAGAACAGTTGCTCAACTTGTACCAAGCGCAAGTTCGGTCATGCATGGAATAATGCTCTCATCTCTGGGACGGATCTGCCAAGTACCAGCTGGATGCACTAGAGTCGATCGAAAAACGGGCCAAGAGGCTCATCGTCAATGAGTTACCGGTCGAGTCTACATCGAACGATCATCGATCGTCGAACATCGGCGCCAAGTTGCCAGTCTGTCGGTTTTTTAACGGTTACATTTCGGGGAGTGTGCGATGGAATTGCATGAACTAATTCCTCCTAGCCCATTCCATCATCGGACTACAAGACGTACGGCGATGCATCATCGGTACATAGTGGACATCCCACCCATACGCACCAAACGTTTTGGGAATACTTTCATTATGCGTGCAGCTAAGGTGTGGAATTTCCTGCCAGAGTCTGTATTTCCTGATAGCTGCAACCTGGGCGTCTTTAAGTCAAGAGTGAATAGGTTTCTTCTAGGTAAGCGTGCTACATCGCATCGTCGACCACATCATCACTTACCATCAGGTGAGATAGTGGTCAAGAGCGAGCCAAAACAAAAAACCTCAATTAACAAAAAATACATTTTTTCAAGTTACTTATGGTACAAGTCGGATCAATGAATTTTATTTTTTCTTATTTGGCGCAGACCTTGGAACTTACGTCAAACCTTGGGTAAAAGACGATGAACTGTTTGTATAATATTAAGTACACCCTTTACGCAAAATGACATCGAGCAACAGCATGAAAGAGTTGGTAGAACTATTCCACTGCTGAATATATCTATGAATAACAAACATTTATACTTACAGTTATAACCATGTTCTATGAACTTCAAATGACGCGACATTTCCTAGAAGCAGCCGCCGCTTACGTACTTTGTGCTAGAACTTAAAACACAAATAAAATGATAAATGGTTTCGCATGTCTTCTGGGCACTTTCCCGGATGATAGCGATGTGGAGAAATACTACGACGCCAAAGTGTACTTTTCTTTTTTATATAGTGTAAGTAGTTAGGTTTAGTATAGTTAACTTTTGTTTATTGTTTAAATATGAACATATATACACCTTTGTTTTACAAATAAAGTTACCAAAAAAATCAAAATACCCGACTGCTTAAAAAGCGAACTAAAAAGACGTAAACAAGAAGAAAATCATGCTGTGCAGTCGGAGGATACATATTCGCGAGCTGGCTGACCAATACAAGATGTATCCTCCGACTGCACAGCATGATTTTCTTCTTGTTTACGTCTTTTTAGTTCGCTTTTTAAGCAGTCGGGTATTTTGATTTTTTTAATTAACTTTTTTATTTATAACTTTTTAGTTAACATTTTTTTCGAATTAGGTACATTTAAATATATAAGTGTTATATATTTTTAAAATCACCTCTTGAAACCCTTTATTTTGATACCCCACACGATGGGTTTGGAAGAAAAAATAAAATTGCCCCCCCACAATATGGCGCCCAAAAGCCGCCATTTTTCTATTTTCCAATTTTAATGTAGCCTATGACACTCGCAAGGTTAAGACGAATCGATTGACGTATGAATCATCAAAATCGGTCAACGCGTTTGGTCTCTGGAACGCCACATAGGAACAAACATACATACATACATACATACATACATACATACATACATAGACTGATAAACACATTACCCTCCTTCGGCAGTCGGGTAAAAATAGATGTAGTTCTAAGTTGTTTCAGATCTATTTTCGCTACATATCTAGTTTCCTAACACTCAGAGGTGCTAATTTGTCACTGCAGGTAGGAGCTTTGGCTAGTTGTCTATTCGTTTGCTTGTTATCAAAGCGAGGCTCAGTCATTGTCACAGCAACGGCTGAGTCCCGAGTCGTACCGTAATGACCGTATTCTCAGCTGGTGCTGTCTTTTGATTGCGACAATGCAGGTATCTGTATCTAGATACAGATACCTGCATTGTCGCAATTACACATATATACCGTACCATTGTTGGTAACAATCTATCTTCCCTTTTTAATACTCTTTATGAGGAAATAAAAAGTAGTAAATTATGAAAATGCTGTTACATAATTGTTGTAGGTTTGAACTGTCTCGGATAACTTACAATAATGATTGAATTGATGTCCTAGAATAAAAAATTCGAAGACATGTGACATCTACCAATCCACACTGGGCCCGCATGGTGGATTAAGGCCAATTTCCTCTCTCGTAGAGAGGCCTCCCCTCTATGAGAGAGGGGCCTTAATGTTCCCACTGCTTCATCTTCAACTTCATCATCAGATGATGATGATGAATGATTCCAAAGCGTATCTGGAAAGCTGACCACAAAAAAGTTAGGAAAAATCTAGGCAATCTTAACTATCTGGATAAAGAGAGGTTTTGTTTAATTGATTGTAAAACGTAAAGTCGGATATTATACAGAACCAATAACAAAATCTCTTTCTTTGTGAGTAAGATACGATATTGTCGAATATAATAAGTCATGTTTTATGGTATTATTGACTTCAGCGAGGAATGTAGTGTTGGGTAAAATAAAAATCCACGCCCTAAGAGCCAACTTTGACTCCTAATTTGTAGTTCGTATCTACCTAACCTTAGATGAAAACAAGTTGTTTTGCTTGTCTGCTATAAAAGTAAGACAAATAACCATAGAAAAGCGAATCTCGAATGTAATCTAATTATATCGAGTACCCAACTGTAATACGCTGTTCATGAGAAAGCTGAGCTTTGTTCGGTAACCAATTTGTCCCCTTAAACGAGTTTCTCAAAGTTGGGACCTTAATCGTGTTTTTGTGACCTAGAACGAGGGCGGTCATTGTCCATTTGTTTTGTTTTCATTTATTGAGAACATAGATATAAATAATGAACTGAATCCGACAACTGTTGGCGCAAAAAAGTTGGGGATCCTTGCAAAGGTGAGACGGTACTTCACGCCTGAACAGCTGCTCAAATTATATAAAGCGCAAGTTCGGTCATGCATGGAGTACTGCTCTCACCTCTGGGATGGATCTGCCAAATATCAACTTGATGCACTTGAGTCGATTGACAAACGGGCCAAGAGGCTTATCGGCAACGATGCACTAGTCGCCTCAAAGGTCCAGAGCCTTGAACATCGACGCCAGGTGGCCAGTCTGTCGGTTTTTTATCGGTTACATTTCGGGGAGTGTGCGATGGAACTGCACAATTTGATTCCGAGCCCTTTCCATCACCGGACAACAAGACGTACGGCAATGCGCCACCAGTACATGGTGGACATCCCACCCATACGTACAAAGCGATTTGCGAATACTTTCATTGTACGCACAGCTAAGGAGTGGAATTCCCTGCCGGAGTCTTTGTTTCCTGATAGCTACAACCGTGGGGTCTTTAAGTCAAGATTGAATAGGTTACTTCTAGGCAAGCGTGTTTCACCGTCGACCACATCATTGCTTACCATCAGGCGAGATCGTGGTCAAACGCGAGCCTATCCATAAATAAAAATAAAAAAACTGTGTTATCAATGTCTGTCTTTCATCACATTCTTTGCAAATTCTCTCTTCCATGCCTGTGGAGAGGCCCTATTAGAATACTAGAAAAAGACAATTTACTAATCGCACGACCGATTTCTCTCACTCAATATTCTCTGCCTACTTCATACCTGGCCAAAATACTCAGTCCATCTTCTAAATGTCTATAGTTAAGTAGGTACTACCGATCCAAAATTGTTGTTACAGAGTATCTAAACAAAAGCATACCGGCTGCTGAAAATTGGACCGCACTGCGTCCTTCAGTGTTTGGACTGTACGGAGTTCCTTTATGTCTTTTAAGCTTTTGTATTTCTGTTACTAGTCATCCAGAAGTTTTCGGTAAAGCTAGACGAAAGCCTTTTTCCATGATTTCTATTTATATAGAACCAGAGCGGGCCAATGTTTCATTTATTTATTTTTTATCTTTGTGTAGACATTTTGGATTTGTGTAACTCTTTTCATTATTTTGCACTAGCAGTATTTTGTTCTGTGAATTAGATAACTTCACGATGAGTTTTATTAACTTTGTCAGTTCTTACTTTGCAACACAGTAATTTAATAAAGAATTCTTGTTAGATATCTCAAAATTAAATCATTGAAAATTCAGTATTTCCAATACTTTTCTTGATTAAATAACTTCTGTATAATTATTGTGAAGGTATTCACAGTCTTTGTTACAAATAAGTTTTCTAGAAAATTCAAATAGAAAGGAATCCTAGAATGATTTCAATTGAAGAAACCTTTCTATGAATTTGATTAATTCGTAACCTTCGTTTAGAATGGAATTTTTCCACATTACTAGAATTTCTTATAATTAATCCTAAAACGGCCTTGATACCCTAAAACCGTCTTTTGCTAGGAGTATGCTCGCGACGAAGCGTCACCATATATATATAAGCTCGCATAAAAATGTATAGGTTAAGTAAAATATTTTTTTTTTCTTCGAGGCCCCTGATATAACAAGGGCTGAGGTAGCGGGCGGCGCGATCTACTGACACGCCACTCTTTATTATTTATTTCCCTATTTTGTTTCTAAGAAACACTCACAAGCTGTTCTAACTTATTAAACCTATGTCTATGACTGATAATCAGTACATAATGACAGTAAATAGCGAAAGCTAATAGAATCTCACCCTGGAACGGTAAATATGGGCACATTTTCCTTAAATAAGTGGTCAGTAATCATGTAATTGTTGTCTTAACGCTTTCAGGTAACCTAAAATTGTACCTAGATTTGTTGCCCTTGATGGATGAAGATGGAGAACCATCCATGGATTATGAACATCGCCTAGATGGTTTAAGTAAAAACCAACTTATAAGATGGTGTGATCGCGCAATCTTGCGAAATTTGCCGCTTTCAGGTGCCCTAAGTACCTGAAAACTTATACTTTTTGAAGTACTACCACTCGCTAGCCCGTTTGCCTGTATTCCCAACCATACTTCTAGAGTGCTTTGATGGTTTGGGAGATAGTCAGCTTGCAAGGCTTCGGGATCACACACATTTTCATGAAACTGACCCTTCCAGGGTGGGTAGCGCTCGAGGGTTATAGTTGCATCTACTAAAGTACTACCCCGGGATAGTCTGTCGAGATAGCTACCAGGTCGTCTTTAGTGGATGGAAATCCCTCAGATAGTTTAAGTACAAATTAACTTTTAATGTTGTAAATTTGCACATTTTGGTCGAATTGCCACTTTCAGGCAGTTACGCGTCTGAAAGATATAAATATAATTATAGATGTAATCTATTTCTATAGCCTTATATAAGGGTTACAAGGTCCAGGTAATAGAATAGATGTATACTGTATAGTTTTAGAAGAAAATAGCTTCTAAGTTGTAAACAACAAAATTACCCTTCATCCCTCATTCTTCCTGGAGAACATCTTCAGGGTATATAGTTATGGACCTGAATGTCTGGATAGAGGGCTTCAAGGCGCACACGCCCATATATAAAATGTCATAGTTCCTCCAGAAACAAGACGGGTTTTGTTGATCTGTAGGTTATAGACATAATGAAAAATACCTAAAATAAAAAACTAATTTGCATGTGATTTTGCGGTGCTTAATAAAGTAAAGTTTCGGAGTTCGGGAGCGCGCAGGCGCATCGACCTAATCTTAGCCATCGACATGGAAACAGTTTCCTCACACCTCCTTCTGTACATTGGGGACCTGCAGAACAGCTTCAAATAGTCATGAAGAGTCAAGTCTTTTATTTCCTTCACCTCTCAACACATAGCAGCCATCAATCAACACTCTAAGACTCTTAAAACTGAACTATAGCTACAGGGCGTCAACGCGCTAGGGCTGGAGACTTAAAACCTCCCGTACACAGTGACCGGCGAACCCGTCCGTCCAGTACAGAGTAGATTTGCTACAATTGGCTCGATAACTTGTAAAGCAAGTTCGGCTCAGAACCTTTCGATCAAATGATATCATTTTGCTTAGATAGAGACGATGTAAGTACAAGGATTCATCTATATATCTATATCTATCTATATATATGTCGGAGTTCGTTATCAATTAAAATTGCGGGTAGTCAACAGAATTTGTAATAATTTGTTTTCTTATTACTAATTTAAGTGATTTGACTATCAATTCTTGCCTAATAAATCAAATCATAATTTATTAAGTACTCTGTGTACGCACCAATAGATTTTGGCAACTTATTTCGATAATTGTAATCGATGGTAAAGTTCAAAACAATTGTTGACATGTTAATTTGATTATTATTTGTGTTATCACCATTAATTGCTTACGACAATTATTCTTTTATTACTTGATGATTTTAGAATCGAAGTTTAATTTGATTTAGCACATTTTAGTATTTTGTATCAAGTAAACACGTGACTTACTTCCGTATGTCATCGGACAGAGTTGTTGTGGAGGGATAGCAAAGTATAAGAGAGCTTGCAACGGTATGCAAGTCAGTCTATCTTTGGATTAGACTCGATAAAGAGCTCACCTGCTCCCGACAAAACTGTCGGTTTATTTGGTACAGCACTGCTGTATATTCACATAGCTGTATTGGCTTGCTGATGGCGAACGATACACTTTGTACTTGGGTGGCTTAGGCTGCTGTACGAACTGTAACCTTAAGGGTTTGTTCGTTTAGCTGTATTGTTACTATATACCCTTTTAACCTACTTTATCTTGTTACCATTAGTATTGTTTTATTAGTGAAACTAGTACTGTAATTAACAACCTTATTATTGGTTGTACAGTTTTTGTTTATCCAACAAAAATGGGAACGCCCAAATCCTGACCGTATATACCCCTCGGCCCTCATGATCCTACATCAGAAGTGGGATACGCCTGGCCCAGGAATCGCAGGCTTCCTGCTAGCAACACAACAACTGGACATGTCAAGGAGGACGTGTGGAATGATCCATATACACTGATGTTTATGCCAACCTGGTGAGTCGTTTTCAATTTGTTATTGCAGCGTCAATGAAAGGCGAGGGTTAGCGACACACTGATTTATTGAACTAAGATATTAATCTACCCACCACCATACAAATATCATACCCGCAGTCATGATAACAACGGTACATTTCTCCCCTTTAAGCTTAGCATAATCTAAATAAAAACATGAATGTTTAGTAAGCATGAAATACATGTAACAAGCAGGTTATCTAGTGACTCCTGGTCGAGCCCGATTATAAGCTCGCACAGCACGAGCAGATGCATCTGACGGTGGTGGTGGTGTCTCCGGCCCGGATGCCGCTTCAGAACCAGTGGTCTGTGACTTCTCACCAACGCCGTCAGACGCGTCCTCGAATGTGTCCTCCGCCTCCTCACGGGCCGAAGGAATTTCTCTTTCTGAAGATAAATCTTTATTCTCGGCAACTATACTAGTCCGAGATAACGAGTGGCGATTCTTGTTATGTACAGGTAAGATTTGGTCGACATGTCTACGCCACCCGACTCCACGATCAACGTCTACTTTGTACGAGACCGGTCCAGTCTGGTCGACTATAGTTCCCGACAACCACTTGTCCCCCCTCGCGGTGTAGTCGCGGGCCAGCACCGCGTCGCCCGGCGCCAGCGAGCGCGTTGTGCCGCCCGCAGCGGCCACTTGTCGCTCCTGCGTGCGTCGCACTACCACCGATACGTCGGGCCGAAGTGCGTCAAGGCGCCCGCGGAGCCTACGCCCTTGCAACGCCACCGCAGGGGAGACACCAGTGGTTGCATGTTGGCAGTTACGATACTGGAATAAGAATTTGCAAAGTGCCGTGGCGACGTCCTCGCCCTCGTACAAAGCTCGTTTGATCGCTTTCTTTACGGTTTTTACCGCATTTTCTGCTGCACCGTTTCCTTGCGGTCGGTAAGGAGCTGTGGTCACGTGTTTTATACAATTTTTCTTGCAATATGTTTTAAATTCATGTGAGAAAAATGGTGGGCCGTTGTCAGTGACGAGTAATGACGGTAAACCGAACCGAGCAAAAATTGTTCTCATGGCTGTGATAGTTGCCTGCGCGTCCGTCCTACTCATTGCAATAGCTTCTATCCATTTCGAGTTTGCGTCCACCATAATTAAATACCGTTTTCCCCCACAATCCCCAAAGTCTGCATGTACTCGCTGCCACGGATGCAGCGGAAACTCCCAGGGGTGTAGCGGCGCGTGCGGCGGCGCGTCGCGCACGGCGCGGCACGCTGTGCACGCGCGACATACCTCCTCTATGTCCCTATCTAAACTGGGCCAATATACATAATTCCTTGACAAATTCTTCATTTTATTCATTCCTAAGTGCCCATCGTGAATTTCATCTAAAATAAGTTTTTGTAATGCGTTCGGTATAACGATCCTGTATTTATAGATAAGACAACCCAATTCTGTAGCTAAATCCTGTTTCCTTGCAAAATATGGTTTCTCTGTATCCGACTCTGTCAACGGCCAACCAAATGTGACGTACCCTTTAACCTTGCATAATAATGTATCTTTCTCTGTCTCCTTAGCAATATCCTTAAAGCTAATTGGAATTGTTTCCTCTATTAAATTTATGTAAGTGACTGCGTCCACTAAGCGACCCTCCTGAGGCAGCGGTAGCCTCGATAAAGCATCGGCCGGCCCATTGTCAGCCGAGCGGACAAATTCAACAGTGAAGTCGTATGCGGCCAGGCGTGCCGCCCACCGCTGCAGCCGGCTGGCAGCGGTCTGTGGAATTCCACCCTTAGCACCGAAAATGTGCGTCAACGGCTGATGGTCCGTACGTAATATAAAACTTCTACCGAACAAGTATTGATGGTGCTTTGTTATACCAAACAATATCGCGAGCGCCTCTTTATCGAGTTGACTGTAATTTCGCTCAGCCGCGTTTAGTGTGCGGGACACACAGCTAACCGGGCGCTCACTGCCATCGGAGTAGCGGTGGGCCAACACTGCGCCTAGCCCATACGCACTACTGTCCACCACGAGCGGCCGCCCCTCCTCGTAATGTGCTAACACTTGGTCGCCCAGGAGAACACGCTTAGCATCTTTAAACGCCTGCTCACAACTAGCATCCCATTTCCAGCGCACATCTTTTTTCAGTAAATTATGTAAAGGATATAACAATGTGCTCAAATTACTAATGAATTTGCCATAATAATTTAACATTCCTAAAAAACTTTTTAGTTGAGTTATGTTTTCCGGTGTGGGTGCGCTGGAAATAGCATCCAATTTGGCAGTGTCTGGCCGTAAACCCATTTTGTCAATCACAAAACCTAAGTATCTTACGCTGTCTTGTAAAAAACTACACTTACTTAACTTAACTTAACTGTTAAGCCCATGTCGCGCAACCTATCGAGTAAAGCTCGTAAATTACTAATGTGTTCTTTGTCATTAGCCCCCGTTGTGCAAATATCATCCAGAAAAACAACACAACCCGGAATACCACGTAGTGTTTCCTCCATTAGTTTCTGGAACTTCTCGGGTATGCACGCTAGTCCGTACGGCGTACGACGGTAGGCATATGTCCCGAGGTGAGTTGTAATTGCTGTGTAGGGTTGTGAGTCCTCTGTTAATTTTTTATGTGAAAATTTGCGGGTATACATGTCTGCATTAATTGCCGAAATACGACTACCAGTGTCGATTTCGCACTTGGTCTCAAAGTTATCTATGATTACGTTTATAAAGTACGGTTTATTATCTTTACCTCTAGCAACAATATTAAACATATCGTCTGAATCGTCCTCACCACTCATATAATTTTGCCGACTGTCTACCCGGTTGCCACTACCTTTCACTGATTTGCACATCACTCGTAAATGGCCTCTTTGTTTACACTCGTCACAATTATAATTTACGTAACGGCACCTGTCCGCGCGATGCGCCTTACCGCAACGCCAGCATGCTGGCGCAGCAGCCGCGCCGCTCAGCGGTGTGCCCGCCTCGCCTACCGCGCCGACCGGGCCAGCCGCACCGCCTGCGCCAGCCGAAGTGCGCGAGCCGCGGGCGCGTCCTCGGCCCCCGCGTGTGTAATGCAGGTCTTCACCTGCCTCGCCGCCAGCACCTGAGGTCGTCGTCGGCACCGTGCTGCCGCTCACCTCTGCGTGCTTCTCTGCAGCCTCCAGTGCTAGTGCTAACTCCACTGCCTCCTTGTATTCTATTTTCCTTTCGGCAAATATTCTAGAACGCATGGCGTCATTTGTCAAACCCGAAACAAATTGATCTCTAAGGTTTTCTTCGAGCGTAGAACACTTTTTACATTTGCCAAAATTACAAGTTGCTGCCAGATGTTTTAGCGCCTGCAAATATTCCATTAAGGGTTCGCCGGTCCGTTGTCTCCGCAGCCGGAACACGTGGCGCTCTGCGATCTCAGATCGCTGCGGTTCCAAATGATCGGTAACTAGCTTCACCAATGTCTCGTAGGATTTGTCCTCGGGAAAGTCAGGGGAACACAGATCACACATCAATGAATATGTGGCTTCGCCTAAGATTGTTATTAACATCGGCACCTTTAGGTTATCTTTTACGTCGTTCAGTAAAATATATTGATTAACCCGGCGTATATAAGCAGGCCATTGTTTGGAACTGATATTAAACGGTTCTAACTTTCCGATTGGCATCTTAATAACAGTTGGTATAATCGATGACTTCACTTCACTCTTAATACAGACTCAAAAACTACTAATTAGTTCCGTCTTAGATTGTAAAATGTCTAAGAATCCCGTACTCGTCACCAATGCAGCGTCAATGAAAGGCGAGGGTTAGCGACACACTGATTTATTGAACTAAGATATTAATCTACCCACCACCATACAAATATCATACCCGCAGTCATGATAACAACGGTACAGTTATGACTTCTTTTCAAGAGTGTTCATTATTCAAAATTTTGGTTTTGTTTACCCTATGGCCCAGTTTGAGTTTTGCTGAAGTTATTATTCTACTGTCAATGGCTGGTCCTTAGCTGGCTATTATTGTTTGGACATTAGAGCAATGTAGTAGCATTGCCGTGCCAAACAAATCATTCTAGAAATTATGATAATTCCTAATGAAATTATTAGTTTTGAGTTAATCGAGTTTGATTATGTGATTTCTATTCAAGTTTTCAAAACTCTTCAGATAGTTTGGATCTAGTTTATGGCGACTTAAAATGCCATAGACGCTATGGCATTCATTGGATTCTCTAAAACCCATATACCTACCTGGACTCTTGGGACACTGTTATGTGTGGTTCATATTTTAGATAGGGACTGCAATCGCATTCGTTGTCCATAATGACACATTTTGCCGTGTAATTCACCGGTTAATTTCCGTCAAAGCTGTGTATGGTTAAGATAACCGTGTGAACATGTACTCTCGTAGTGTTTTCATGTTTCAGATACCATATTGTGTCATAGTGAAGCCTCTGCTGCTGGCCTTGTGAGGCTGATCTGAGAGGTTAAGACCAACGGCAGGCTAGCAGTACGCAGGTGGTAGCCGACCATTATGACAACAGCTGTGTGGTCAAGAGCTCAATGTTGGAATGGAATACTCGGTGAGTAGCTTCAATTTTATTTCGACAATGAAGTCGAATGTTCTCTTGTGCAGAGATTCAATTACGAAGTTTATGTTCAATCACTGAATTGGTAGTGGAAAGATTGATAGTGTTAACTATGCTATGAGAACTCCTGTTTTGATAATAATAAGGCTCAAACTGGTAAAGTTTGATGTTTGCTATTTTGTTCGTAATAAAAAAAGGGTTATCGAATTGCTTGAAGGTGATCTCTGTCTTACTTAACTGGTAACAGAGTTTGCAAATTAGCCCATGATAGTGTACGAAAAATGCCTGAATGTCTTGTTAATGTTAGTGATAATGTCAATGTTGAGACAATGAGGATAATGATTCATCTGCTTCTGACATACTACAGCTGAATTGGGGACGCTTAATCAGATGTTGGACTTGACTCTTAATTGGATGTTGGACTTGACGCTTTCAGATGTTGGACTTGACGCTTTCGGATGTTGGACTTGACGCTTTCGGATGTTGGCCTTGACGCTTATGCGGGTTGTCTATGTTGACGCCTATGCGAATTGTTCTATGTTGACGCCTATGCGGGGTGTTCTATGTTGACGCCTATGCGGGTTGTTCTATGCCACTCCGAGAGTTGATCTAAGTTGACGCCTATGCGGGTTGTCTATGTTGACGCCTATGCGGGTTGTTCTATGCCACTCCGAGGGTTGATCTAAGTTGACGCCTATGCGGGTTGGTCTATGTTGACGCCTATGCGGGTTGTTCTATGCCACTCCGAGGGTTGATCTAAGTTGACGCCTATGCGGGTTGGTCTATGTTGACGCCTATGCGGGTTGTTCTATGCCACTCCGAATTTCTTGTCAAGTATTGTCAGTATCAGTATGGTCATTTTGTTTGGTTGCCATGCAACTGCTATTGATGCAGATTTTATTTAACAAGTTCAGGATTTTTCTTTTCAACATTAGATAACGTTTTGGTAACGTTTTTAGATAACGTTTTAGTAACGTTTTTAGATAACGTTTTGGTAACGTTTTTAGATAACGTTTTGGTAACGTTTTTAGATAACGTTTTGGTAACGTTTTTGTTTGTCAGAAAGGCCGAGCGGTTGAGGTTTAAGTGGTTTTTATTTTGAGAAACACACGAGGACGTGTTGGAACGTCAGTTCTGGCCGTGTCGGAGTTCGTTATCAATTAAAATTGCGGGTAGTCAACAGAATTTGTAATAATTTGTTTTCTTATTACTAATTTAAGTGATTTGACTATCAATTCTTGCCTAATAAATCAAATCATAATTTATTAAGTACTCTGTGTACGCACCAATAGATTTTGGCAACTTATTTCGATAATTGTAATCGATGGTAAAGTTCAAAACAATTGTTGACATGTTAATTTGATTATTATTTGTGTTATCACCATTAATTGCTTACGACAATTATTCTTTTATTACTTGATGATTTTAGAATCGAAGTTTAATTTGATTTAGCACATTTTAGTATTTTGTATCAAGTAAACACGTGACTTACTTCCGTATGTCATCGGACAGAGTTGTTGTGGAGGGATAGCAAAGTATAAGAGAGCTTGCAACGGTATGCAAGTCAGTCTATCTTTGGATTAGACTCGATAAAGAGCTCACCTGCTCCCGACAAAACTGTCGGTTTATTTGGTACAGCACTGCTGTATTGGCTTGCTGATGGCGAACGATACACTTTGTACTTGGGTGGCTTAGGCTGCTGTACGAACTGTAACCTTAAGGGTTTGTTCGCTTAGCTGTATTGTTACTATACCCTTTTAACCTACTTTATCTTGTTACCATTAGTATTGTTTTATTAGTGAAACTAGTACTGTAATTAACAACCTTATTATTGGTTGTACAGTTTTTGTTTATCCAACAAAAATGGGAACGCCCAAATCCTGACCGTATATACCCCTCGGCCCTCATGATCCTACATATATAAAAATGAAACCCGTTTTCCGTTGTCACGGCATCACGCGTGAACGGCTGGACCGATTTCGCTTATTCTTTTTTTGTTGTTTGTTATTGTTGGGAGAAGGTTCTTATGTAGGGTAGGGTAGGGTATGTAGGGTAGGGCAGGTAGGGTAGGGTAGGTAGGGTAGGGTAGGTAGGGAAGGGTAGGTAGGGCAGGGTAGGTAGGGTAGGGTAGGTAGGGTATGTAGGGTAGGTAGGGTAGGGTAGGTAGGGTTGGGTAGGTAGGGTACGGTAGGGTAGGGTAGGTACGGTAGGGTAGGGTAGGTACGGTAGGGTAGGTAAAGTAGAGTAGTGTAGGGTAGATGATTGCTTGGCGTTTTTATGGCAAAACAAAGTTTGCCGGGTCAGCTAGTTATTGAATAAAATCCAAAGAGTAAAGTGTCAACAGAAATAAGAACATGACGCACTCTAATAAATTTTATTAGTGTTTCGTGTTTTTGTTCCTGTTTTGTATTTTTTTTTTTCAATAATCGGTTCTGACAAAACCCTTCATATAAATTCGAGTTGCCATAGTAGTGATCCTCTGAAGTTCTCCGAGCTGTGATACCTCGGGACAAAGGAATAGCTAACGAATGTTTGCTATTCTGCACTGTCAACGGAACCTATCGACCTATATTTCTAAGAATGGCACTAACAAGACAACAAAAAGCGTTTTGTTTCATCCAATAAATGAAAGAACGTTAACGTGGGTTGTAAATTAGTAAGATATTGTAGAAGTAACTCAATCAAGAGATACAGCTGTTAATGACGCATATTTTACACTCGCAATAGAATAAAAATCTATAGGGTACTTCCCGTTGCCCTTTTTTTTTTGTTTGCGTGGGAAACCTTCGGAAGGCTCCTGGAATTTTGGGGGAAAAGACTAGGGAGTGTGGGATTTTTACCTCACTAAAACCACCCGGTGATCACCATCAGCACCGCCCCGTTACCTCTTAAAAGACCAACTTTTCCCAAGATATCATGTGAAATTACGTGTTCAATAGATTGTCAATCGAAGCGTGTCTACTACTAGATAAATGATGTAAAAAGAAAAAAAAAACGTTCTTTTTACGACTACTTCTCAAAATTTGTTTTAAGTACCTACTTTCGCCACCTAGATTGCTCTGACATTCATGTATCATTAAGCATGACGCCTAGGTTTTTATTAATTTGGCACTGCTTCATCTCAATCAATATGCCAAGTCTTGCCAACTTTGTAGGGTTGGCTTCCAGTGTAACCAGAAGCACCAGTATTTTACATGACCTCTACAACCCAGATACTGAGTAAGCCATCCATGCCATGCCATGTCATCTCTCCAGCACCCTTGGTTGACTGGTAGAGAAGGTCTCAGGCATTAAGTTCGCCTATGTATCTGTACGTCGCGTGAAGGTTATATAAATAATACGATCTCACTGCGTTTTACAGAATTAACATACATTTTCTGCTAGTAAATATAATAAATACAGCCTTTTTCCAATTATTTTGTGGTATACTAGTCTAGTCCAGCCAGTCGCAGCTGAATCCTGTACTTTAGATGGAGCAATTGCCTATCACGATACCACATGGCAAGACTGATTGCCAGACTTTTGAGCTTCTAACTACCCGTTACAACTGTCAAAAAACACTGTCAATGTCCTCTCGTAAATACATAGGGCTTAAATTCGACGTTATCTTTGATATATTATCACATGATCATTACGTTGTGTTGTAATTTGTTAATTTGTAGTTGAGCCTTATTGCACGCTATCATTAATATGCATAGTTGAATCCTGGCCAGGCCTTATCTAGGATCTAGAGTTGGCCAAGCAATCGGATCGATTAGGAATGTCGAGTCAAAGGTATCAACTAAAATCGATTTCTCTGTTATTGGAACCTATACTAATAGCGATAAAACTTTGATGATTAGGGTATAGTGGTCGTTGTACGTGAAACTGAAATTGCTCGAACATTACTCGTCTAATGGCCAAATGGTTTAAGTAAAGTTCAAAACAGTGATCGCACGAAGTACGGTGGTAACGAGTCATTTGGAGAAACAATTAGTACAAAGTAGAAGGTATAATCAAGGTAGTAATTACAACTACAATGTTGTTGTTTTACCTCTGCGTCACACCAGGGTATACAGAGTTATTTATCGTCGCTTAAGTTCTAACACAGCGGAAGGTTTTTTTTTACCTTTTATGTGTCATTCGATAAGGCATCTGAATATGCTTCGTCTGACGAATCAAACACGAGTGTTTGAACCAATGGTTAGGCGTTATTCAAAAAAATAAAAACGCCGCGTGTGTCAGTGTTGCACAGAAAAGCCACAGCAAAACTGCGTAACTCAGATTTATTGTTATAGAAACATCAAGCGGTGTTCGAACAGTTTTTGTGCTTGCCTGAAAAGTTCCCAATTTTAACTGCAGTGATGTTAGAACTTAAGCGAGATTATGTCAAAACTGTGGCTGGGACAATATTCCGTTTGGATTTTATGCATGAATAAAAAACAAATCTACCGTGTCTCTGACACGATACAAGGATGGAGCAGACTTTTCATTGGCAACAGTATCCTGTGTTTCATTTGCTTAGCCTTAGCCTAAAAGTGTGACCGTTGAGTATTCTTTTTCTTCATCTTCCTGCCCTTTATCTTTGTTATTTGAGGTCGGCGCAACACCGTTTTTTTTCTTCCTATCGTTGAGCATTTTAATTTAGTTTTATTTTGCTTTTAACGGTTACCCAGAGGCTGATATTGAATTTTCCCAACAAATTCTTGCACAAAAGGATATTTTATCAGTTATTTTTGGAGTACCTATCAGAAAAGTTCTTAAACATAAAAATAACTTTAAGTTTTCTTTAGTAGAGTTGACTTTTCCTGTTACCATCCTCTTCATGAACATTTAAATTTACAAAGGTCAAAGCTTCCTTAAAAAGTCCAAATAAACCTAATGATTACTTTAGAAAGACAAAATAAACTTCATTATTTGACCGCTTGGTATCAAAAATAAACTAAAGGTTCAGATCGAGCGGACGTCGGAAGTTGGAAACAATATCCGGTACGGATGAAAACAATTTGATTTCATTAGTTTCGAACTATTGCTTGTGATATTAGAAACTGTTATGGCTATAGGTTTGTTTTTTGCCGAAGTTTTTTTTTTTTTATTTTTTTTTTTTTATTTGTGATGGGTTTGCTCTTGACTCTGGTCTAGGTCGGTGACAGAGACAGAGTCGACGATGGAGTGAGCTTACCCAGAAGAAGCCAGTTCACTCTAACTTTGAAGAGATTCGGGTTGTATGCGTTCGGAAACACAGACGCAGGCAATGAGTTCCACTCTTTTGCTGTGCGCATTATGAAGGATGTTTGGAAGCGCTTGGTGCGAATTGGTGGAATGGCAACGAGGTGAGGATGATAACTTGCAGTGCGTCTAGATGTCCGATGGTAGAAGGGGGCCGGTGGGATGAGGTCGTGGAGTTCATGAGCACACTCGCCGAAGTACAGTCTATAGAAGACCGACAAGCAGGCAACCTTACGGCGATGAACCAAGCTTTGAAGCTTCGCATCCACCAGTTTGACGTCGCCAATTAGTCTCTTAGCTCTGCGTTCCACTGAGTCAAGCGCGGCAAGTTGATATTTAGCTGAGCCATCCCAGAGGTGGCTGCAATACTCCATGCAGGATCGGACTTGCGCCTTGTAAAGAGTTAAAAGCTGTCCAGGCATAAAGTATCGCTTCACTCTGTTTAGGATGCCCAGTTTTTTTGCCGCAATTTGGGCTTTGTACTCAATGGAGGCGCCGAAGTTGAGACTGGATGTCAACTCCATGCCAAGAAGCTCGAGCCGATCAGTCACAGGAACAGACGCACCCCGAAAAGTAGGCGTTTGGATGAAACGAGTTCTCTTTGCGGTAAAAAGACATGCCTGTGTTTTGGTGGCGTTAAAACAGACCAGATTGTCATCACCCCACCGGGAGACAAGGCTTAAGGTCAAATCTGTCCGCTCCACCATAGCCTCTCTCAAGGAACGAACTTCATCCCCGCTGGTTTTAGCGCTGGACAAGTATCTCTCTGAAACAGTACTATCATCTGCGTACCCAACAATACCAGGCAGAAGTAGGTCATTGATGTGCAGCAGGAAAAGAGTAGCAGAGAGAACAGACCCCTGAGGAACTCCGGCATTAATAGCCATAAGGTCAGAGGAGCAGCCGTCAACGACTACTCGGATCGACCGTTCGCTAAGGAAGTCTGATATCCAGCTACAAAAACCAGCTGGGATGCCATAAGCAGGAAGCTTGCTGAGTAGACTAGCGTGCCAGACCCTGTCAAAGGCCATCGAGACATCAAGCGATACAGCAAGTGCTTCGCCGTGCCTCTCGATGGCTTCGCCCTAGCAGTGCGTGACAAACACAAGAAGATCGCCAGTTGACCGTCCCCGGCGAAAGCCATATTGACGGTTTTGGAACAGTTTTGGAATAACTATGAGGCAATTTTGGGCTATGGCATGGACCGTCCAAAAAGTTAAGTTTTTTGAAAACTATTTTCATAAAGATTCATTGATCCTGGTGCTATTATGTAAGGTTCGCTTTAAAACTCACTCAAGTAACCACACAAATCGGCTTAGGACATGAGGCCAGTTTTGCGAGTCATTTCATTTCAGTCACTTGTTATTTACTGGCCCCGTTTACTTGAAGATCGTAAATATAAAGAATCAGATGTCCTTGCATTTGAACGCTATACAACAATTACACCAATGGCTTTATCAGCTGCTTTCCATCGTCCATCGTTCCATTGTAAGTGGTGAGGTAGTGGACATCGTGTGAATGACGACTCACTTATGCAGCATCAGACTACCGTACCTTCAATGTACCATATGTATAAGATCCCTTCATTAGTGAGTTTTATACCCTCATGTAAGAATCGGTTTGTAAATGGTTTCTCGGTAACCAGCAATGCTCACGATGCGGTACGGGTTTTCATTTAGACCTGTCTTCGCCCGACTTTGGATCTGTAGGTTTAATTTCTATGTAAAGGAAATAGGTTAGTAGGCCACCTTTATACGGGATTGGCGACTAGCCAAAGAGTTTGAAAGCGAATAGTGAATAAATCAAAACCTCCACTGTAACCTTGTGAGTGACGATGAAAACTCGCATTAACAATAAATTGAAAAGGCAATGGAACACCCGAATGCGTTCTTAGAATTGTTGAATATCTTAGAGTAGAATGACAAGCGAAGACAATACAAATAATTTATTTTACCTTAGCTAAAAAATTAACTACAAACCACAAGCAAGGTAAGAATCGGAAGCGATTAGCACAGAGCTTGGAAGCATGCCAAACATGGCGCAAAAAGGGAAAATGCCTTGACACGACAAGTAAACATAGTGATTGTCTACTTTAAGTACCAATATAGTGATGACGAAAGCATGTTATGGTGTTGATAATAAAAATGCGACAGTTCATATTTTAATTTCTGATTATTTTTAGCCCATGCATAGCTTACGTTCTGCGTCAGACACCGTGGGACAGGGGAGTAATGCTCGACTTAAGTTACTTTCGACATGGACCCATCCATATACCTCATATTTTTTTATCACTTGTATGCGAAAACATTCAAAAACCATTTATGAATATGTCGTAGGTACCTAGTAAGATTGTGTACGCTCAAGTAAGCATTGAAATGTTAAAAATGTAAGTTTATAATCTGCAGAAATCCTGTTCAACATCCTACTAGCATCATAAGTCAAGAGCATAGTACGAATATAAGCATTCATAATTTTGAATAATGTTGCAACATTTCACAAAGAGAAACTGTAGTACCGAACCAGAGTAGAGCCCAGGTTTTGAATGACCGCGTACATTTCATACGAGCTTTAGTGGCCAGTGTGCCATCAGGAGAGGTTTCAGATATCCCATCTTCAATTTGTACGGTAGGTAATGATGTTGATTAGGAATTTACTTTGAGAAGTTTTTCAGGTAATAAGCAGGACAAAAAAATTACTAAAGCACAGAACAATAACTAAGCTTTTATAAGGCTGACAGACATTTCCTTACATAGACCTAGAAAGTATGACATAAATATGAAAATTTTAATAAAAAAAGGTGTAGAAATCTATCACAATATAGCAATAAGATAATAATTATAGCAAGAACCTGCGAAGTCTGACCTTCGTCATTTTATAAAAGCTGAAAGTTTCTCTATAGTACCCAATACAGATAAGAACGATCCCCGAATATGAAGTTCGGATCAGGGTGGCTTTGGGCGATATTTTTCAAAACATAAAGCCATACCAGAAAGCATCAATGTAAATGTTAAACGGAACTCTAGAGCACAAGAAAAATATTTAACTAGCCTAAATTACCACACGTACAGATTTAGTACTAAAATAAACAAAAAAAAAATATATTTTGCCTCTTATCTCGAAAACTAATGAACATTGGTGAATCTTATGTAGGACTTTTGTGCAAAATTTAAAAAGGAACAAACTTGTCCTAGCACAAATTGCTTTAAATTCACGAAGGTCAGATCATCCGTCGCGGGGTCGTACTCTATAGGTGCTTAAAATGTAATACTGTAACGGCAAAAATCGAAATATTTTTTAAAACTTCGAACAATAAACAAATGAATAATTAATTAAATGGTTAGCTATCATAAGTTCGAAAATCTTTTGACCGAATTTCATTTCACCTAAAACTTTTCAACTATTATCGTTTCTTTTTTTCTTACTTCATCGAAGTCTCGTCGGCCACTGTCTCAGTTTAACCTATTATCAATTCGATTTTTAACGTTACTCCGACGTTTCACTTGGTCGTAATTTTTTTTACCGAAATTACATTTGTTCCAAATATTTATTTTTAAACGAATATCAAAATTCTAAGTGAGAGAGAAACAGCGGGCGAATATAAATGTTTTAAAAGGAGTCTTTAAAAAAAAAATGTCGACTGACCCCGCTCGGCGGGGCTCCTATTTCTATCTGCAGGGTCTAAAATAACCTAACACGAAGGAGATGACGGAAGCTGAGTTCGCTCGCTTTGCTCGCTCACTTCAACTCCCGTCATCCCCTTCGAACCTAAAATAAATTAGTAAACACAGACAAGACTGCGTGAAGTCGATATTGCAGGATTCGTTTCTGCCACAAAATTTTGTAGCACAAAATTTTGACTTTTTATGACACTATTTCAATTTAAAATTGAAAATGCTACCAAGTTACCGGCTGTTATGTATGTAGTTATAGGTAGGTGTGGCTGCGCCACACAGTAAGCGCTAGCGACGAATAAACCAGTGTGAATCATTCCGTCTTTGTGTTAACACCTACGTAAGCTTCCTACACAACATTGGCGACGAGTACCCACAATAAAAATAAAGATGTTCGGTGTAAATTCATTATTGGGAGCTATATCCAATTTTGATCACCTTAGTCAAGACTGGAAGCTTTACAAGGGGCGGCTTCAGCAATGATAGTGATATTAAATTTCGGGCGGCTGATGTAAAAGTGCCATTGTTAATCTCAAACGTCAGTACTGAGACACAAGAAAATGATATTATTAGCTACATTAAGTCTAAAACACATGAGAGTGTTTCCTTAAAAAAGATGAACATTAAGTCTTTTAAAAAGTACAATGCTTATAAGGTGTTTGTTTCAAAGCATAAAGTAAATTTATTTCTTAATGACCAGTTGTGGCCGGATGGTATTACTTTTAGGCGGTTTGTTCATTTCATGTATCGAACCAACTCAGAATCTAAAGTTAAAGTTAGTTAAATAGTTTCACAATGTATAATAACACTAATAAGTATTCAACGTTTACTAGTTTTAACTGTAAATCAGCAAAACGCTCTATTGATGACATCAGAGCAATTTGTGAGTGGTCAGATCTTGTGGCCCTCCAAGAGACATGGCTTCTTCCTCATGACATCTTGATGTTAGGGACCATAAGTCAAGATTTTGAATTTACTGGTAAGTCAGCGGTTGATACAACCGTCGGACCGTTAAGAGGAAGGCCCTACGGCGGAGTGGCCATTCTCTGGAGGAAAGGCTTGTTTGAGTCAGTTTCTGTTTTGGACTGTAGCAGTGAACGGATTGTAGCCATTAAGGCAGTTATTGGTGAGCGATCTATTCTTGTTTTTTCTGTCTACATGCCTACAGACTCGCCGGAAAATTTGACCATTTTTACTAATGTTTTAAGTGAGATAAATGCTGTTGTTGCAAGTTATGAAGTTGAGAATGTGTTCGTACTGGGCGATTTTAACGCGCACCCAAGACAAAACTTCTATAATGAAATGACGAGCTTCTGTGCGGAGCAGTCATGGGTTTGTGCTGATATTGAAATTCTAGGTGTTGAGAAAAATCACTACACATTTATTAGTGATGCGCATGGGTGTAGGAGATGGCTTGATCACTGTGTGGTATCTTTATCGGCATGGGACACTGTTGTAGATGTAGGTATTAAGGAGGATGTTTATAACTCTGATCATCTGCCCATATATATTGTATCTGATCTAAATATAGTAAGGTCAAAGCTGGTGACTCAGACAGTACCTCGTAGCGCGATTATATGGGGTGAAAGAAACTGTTCCGAAATTGACAGATACCGGTTTGTGTGCAACAGTAAATTGCGTGATATTAATCTCCCCCAGGAACTTACAGAGTGCAGTCATGGGTCATGTAGTTTGCCTGATCATAAACATGTATTGGATGATTTGTATGATCGGATTGTAAACGTGCTTTGTGAAGCAGCTAAGCAATCTAAAGAGCTGACTAACTGTAAACCTCGCAGAAAATATCGTCCTATGTGTGGCTGGAATAAACATGTACATGATGCTCACTGCGAGGCTAGGCTTAAATTTAAAACCTGGATAGAACATAAACGACCGACTGATGGGTACGTTTATGAACAAATGAAAGAGGCTCGCAAAATTTTCAAAAGTCGTTTGAAATGGTGCCAAAATAATCAGGAGCAAATTAAAATGGACTTGTTAGCTGAACAAAGAGCTACTAAAAATTTTGGCAAATTTTTGAAATCCACAGGTAAATTGGATGTTGGGCCTAGTCTCGCGGTGAATGTGGAGGGGAAGAGTGATCACGGGGATATTGCAAACATGTTTATGAATCATTTTCAGGTGCAATCTCCTCTTGGTCCCTCAGCTCCTTCTGCTGGCGCCGAGTATTGTTGTCTGGAGGAGGATACACTTGTGCATTTCTCTACCAAACAAGTCAAAAGTGTCATACAAGGAATGAGCAGAGGCAGGTCTCCCGGTCATGATGGACTCAGTATTGAGCACTTGAAATATGCAGGAGTGCACATGCCGAGGGTCTTGTCAATGTTCTATACGATGTGTTTAAGCCATTCACACCTGCCTGAAAATTTTATGAAAACTATTGTGGTTCCCATTGTTAAGAATAGGGTAGGTGACATATCGAATAAGGATAATTATCGACCGATTTCCTTGGCAACGATCATGGCTAAGGTATTGGACAGTCTGCTTGATTCATGTTTGAAAAACATTTTAAAACTTCATGATGCACAGTTTGGGTTTCAGCCCGGACTGTCAACTGAAACTGCTATCTTAAGTCTGAAGCATACTGTACAATATTATACAGATCGTAAGACGCCGGTGTACGCCTGTTTCCTTGACCTCTCAAAGGCCTTCGATCTCGTTTCCTATGATGTGCTTTGGGATAAGTTGAGGGACAGAGGTACACCTGCTGAAATACTGAAAATTTTCCAGTACTGGTATGCCAATCAAAAGAACCAGGTAAAGTGGTCTAACACTCTCTCTTCAGCGTATAGATTGGAATGCGGTGTGAGACAAGGCGGTTTGACATCCCCTAGACTGTTCAATCTTTATGTTGATGGCCTCATCACCGAGCTCAGCAGCATGAACGTTGGATGTCGAATAAATGGAGTGAGTGTCAATAACATCAGCTACGCGGACGATATGGTGCTGCTGGGCCCGACTGCTGGGGCTATCAGTAAATTGCTCAAGGTCTGTGAGACTTATGCTGCCTCACACGGACTTAGGTATAATGTCACCAAAAGTGAATACATGGTTTTTGGGGCCGCTGGTAGATATCCGGACTCTGTTCCTGAGATTATAAAACTTAATGGACTATATTTAAACAGAGTTTCCAAATTTAAATATCTTGGACATTTTATCACCGACGACCTTAGGGATGATGTAGACATTGAGAGGGAGCGTAGGGCACTGGCGGTCAGGGGTAACATGTTGGCGCGTAGATTTTCCCGTTGCTCTGACCTAGTAAAAATTACTCTTTTTAAGGCCTTCTGTCAGAGCTTTTACACGGGCAATCTATGGGTCAACTACACCAAGCGATCGCTGGATGTCCTGCGCGTGCAATATAATAATGCTTTTAGGATGTTGTTGCGACTGCCCCGTTTCTGCAGCGCGTCGGCAATGTTTGCTGAGACCCACACAGATGGTTTCCAAGCCATAATGCGCAAAAAAACTGCGTCGCTGCTGTGCAGAGTGCGGAGTAGTCGCAACTATATCCTGAGAGCTGTGGCTGAGAGTTATACTCCTGATATCCGACATTTCGTGCGGAGGGTGATTAGATAGGAAACATGTGTTCCTGGCTGGTCATCCTCAGCACGCAGTGTTTATAATATAGACTTTAAACTTTAAATGATACTAACATTAGAATATAAGCTTTTTGTATATGGATCACTGTTGTCCGAATTAAATGATTTTGAATTTTTGAATTTTTTTTTTTGAATTCAGCAATGGTTCATAGCCAACAACATTGGCGAGGACAACGACAAAGCTGGAGTAAAGAGGAAAGCGGTACTGTTAAGCGCACTCACGGAGAACACGTATCAACTGGCGTGTAACCTCGCTTTGCCAGAAGATTTGGATACAAAGAACTATGAGGATATTCTGAAAATCTTGGACAACCACTTAGTGCCGAAACGCTGCGGGTTTGCGGAGAGGCATAAGTTTTATACAGCGGTGCAACAACCGGGTGAGACGCACTCGCAGTGGGCTGCAAGGTTACGAGGCCTAGCTACTTACTGTGCGTTCAAGAATTTAGAAGATTATCTTCTAGACAAGTTCGTCATGGGCATGCTACCGGGTCATGAACGAGATAAGCTCTTTGCTAAAAATATCGACGACTTAACGCTGAGTAAGGCGGTAGATTTAGCAGAAAGTACCCGCTGTGCACGCGCAGGCGCCGCGATGGCACCAACTGGAAACACCGATGCAAATCATGATGCTGTGTTCAAGATTGATCAAGGAACCAAAGTATCGATCGGTTCGCGTAAGGATCATCATAGTGAAAAATGTTCCGTATGTGGTTACAAGAATCACAAATCGTCGGAGTGTCGGTTCGTTAACTACACGTGTAAATCGTGCAATCGAAAAGGACATTTGCGTAAAATGTGTACAAAAAGTAAAGTGAATCGTATTGGGCAAGGTAATTCCGAGGACGAGGGAGATGATGGTGAGTTACTTTTAAACATTAACTGTTCGAATGAAGTACCACTGACAGAAACTGTAAGTCTGGAGGGTCAAAGTATTAAGTGCGAAATAGATAGCGGCTCACCAGTTTGTGTAATTTCAGAAAATTTATATAATAGTACTTTCTCTGAAATTCCGTTATCAAAACCTATTAAGACCTTGTTAACATACACTAGCACTAAAATGGTAGTTACAGGGAGTATGGTATTAAACGTTTCATACTTAGGTCGTACGGTCAGATTGCCTGTTTATGTCATTCGCGATGGCGGCCCTCCACTCCTGGGGCGTGATTTTATACGTGCTTTTGGATTACGTCTTATATCCACGATCGGCAATTGTAATAATATAACCGATGCCGATAATTTATTGCAAGATCTAGTTAAAGCATACCCGAGAGTATTTTCAGATAACCTAGGGTGTTTTAATAAATTTGAAATTACGTTACCCCTTAAGTCAGATGCAAAACCTGTGTTTTTCAAGTCACGCCCAGTGCCTTTTGCCTTAAGAGACAAGGTAAACAAAGAGTTGGACAGATTGGTCGCTTTAGGTATTTTGAAACCGGTTTCTTATTCAGAGTATGCGTCGCCGATAGTGCCCGTTCTTAAGCGTGATGGTAGTATTCGCATTTGTGCTGATTACTCGGTATCAATAAATAAACAACTGTTAGTCGAAAAATATCCTTTTCCAACCACGCAAGAACTGTTTACCAAACTTCATGGTGGCCAAGAATTTAGTAAATTGGACCTTTCAATGGCATATACACAGTTAAGAATACACGAAAACTCACAAAACATCACTTGCATAAATACTCCCCGGGGTTTGTTTAATCACACTCGCCTTATTTTTGGTTTAGCTAGCGCTCCTTCAATTTTTCAAAGGGTTATTGAAACAATAGTGGGAAATATGGAAGGGGTTTTAGTTTTTCAAGATGACATCTGCATTACTGGTTCAAATAGGTTTGAGCACTTAAAACGCCTTAAGGAAGTTTTAAAACGCTTGCAAGAATGCGGGTTTACTCTAAAAAAGGAAAAATGCGTTTTTTTTTCAAAAAGAAATATCGTATTTAGGATACATTATAGATAAAAATGGTATTAGAAAGAACCCACTAAAAGTAGATGCAATCATGCAAGCAAACATACCCAAAAATGTAAGCGAACTACAATCATTTTTGGGTCTAATCAATTATTATCGGAATTTTACTCCAAACGCATCCTCTATATTGAGTCCATTGCATGAGTTATTAAAAAAAGGCACTAAATGGTGCTGGGAACCTAAGCACAGTTCTGCTTTCAACAACATTAAAAAGATAATGTCTTCAGATAGGGTTCTCGCACACTTCGATAACAATGCTAAGATTATTTTAACAGTCGATGCGTCACCAGTCGGTTTGGGTGCAATTTTATCACAAATAGGAAGCAATGGCATAGAACAACCGGTTTCATACGCGTCGCGCTCGCTAACTGTAGCCGAGAAAAAATATTCACAAATACAAAAGGAAGCTACAGCAATAATATTTGGCGTTAGAAAATATCACCAATATCTTTATGGTAGACCTATACCATTCACCTTACGGACAGATCATAAGCCTTTAACGATTATATTTAAGCAAAACCATGGCATTCCCGAAGTATCGGCAAACCGATTACAACGTTATGCTATATTCTTAAGTGCTTATAATTATGAAATTGAGTTCGTTAGCAGCGGTCAAAACACAGCTGATTTTTTGTCGCGAGCCGTATCGGTAAACAACTCTGACTCAGAGCGCCGCCAGGCGTGCGCGCTTAGTGCGACGGAGACAGCTGCGTATGTGAACTTTGCCATCGATGGTTGCTTACCTGTTACTGCGCGGGAATTAAAGATTGAGACTGGAAAGGATTCGGTATTAAAATTAGTTATCAACTTCGTTCAAAATGGTTGGCCTCGAAAAGTGACAGATAATTCACTCAAACCATATTTTCTTTGTCGTATGCAAATATCTTTTGAAAATGGAATTTTATTGCGAGGTCATAAAGTTATTATTCCACAAGTTTTGCGTAGTAAAATATTGAAGGAGCTTCATAGTTCACATTTCGGAATAGTCAAAATGAAAGCTGAAGCTAGGGCTCGTTTTTGGTTTCCGGGCATTGATGGAGCTTTAGAAAAATTAGCACATACGTGCGAAACTTGTGCACAGTTACGGCCTTCTCCACCACGCGCGCCACTTGCACCTTGGCCTCACCCGCCACATGCATTTCACAGGATTCATATGGATTTTTTAGGCCCCATGTGCAATAAAATGTATTTAATAATAGTGGATGCGTATTCCAAGTGGGTTGAGTGCTACGTAATGAACAACAATATAACGACTAAGGCGGTCATAACAAAGCTTAGTGATTTCATATCAAGGTTTGGAATACCAAATGTTATAGTAACTGATAACGGAACTTCATTCGCGTCTCAGGAATTTGCTAAGTTTTGTAAGTTGAACGATATAACACATTTATTTCCACCTGTTTACCATGCAATGAGCAATGGTCAAGCAGAATCATTTATGAAAATAATTAAAAAGGGTATAAAGTCCATTTTAGTGTCTAGTTGTAATGATGACTTTCAAAATCGATTATCACAGTACCTGTTCGACTACCGTAATTCGGTTAACTGCACTACCGAGACCTCTCCAGCACAGTTAGTTTTTGGCCGCAAGTTACGCTCACGTTTGGATTTAATCTCAAAATCGGGATTTAATCCTTCCTTGTCATCGGAATTACCAGCCTTAATCAAGCGTAAACAGTGCTCACAGGTTGAGAATTACGGTGGCAAACCACAGAAAAATTATATGATTGGTGAAAATGTGTGGTACAAACAATTTTTAAATAAAAATAAATTCAGATGGGCAAAAGGAACAATTATTAATAGAATTGGAAGAGTAATGTACAAAATAAAAGTGTTTAGTGATAATAAATACATAATGAGGCACAGAAATCAGCTCCGTTCCTATAAGGCAAACGGGTTCACTGATGAGTGGGATGTAACTTTACCCCAAGAAGAGGAGAATCCAGAGAGCAGCTTATTAGATACAAGTAGTATGTCATCAGCAGTGGAAAAATCACCCATACCGTCCACTGACACTAGTACCAGTGTCACCTTAAGTCAGGATGTTACAAGTAGCGACAACACAACAGAGATCACAACAACATCGCCAGGCATCTCTGAGGCACCTAAAACACCCGTAACGCCTGATACGCCGTCAAGTTTCTCCGCAGCGGATAAAAGCCTTGAGTTCAGTACTCCACAGCCTTCACCAGCTGGCAATGATAACGCCCAATTGCCTTTGCCAGACCGAGTTCGTAGGATTAGACCAAACGTAGATTATAAGAGGTTCTTTTAGGTATTTTTTTTTTTTTGTTAATAAATTGTTTAATATTTAGCTTCCTTGCTTTAAGAAGGGGGAAAAGTGTTATGTATGTAGTTATAGGTAGGTGTGGCTGCGCCACACAGTAAGCGCTAGCGACGAATAAACCAGTGTGAATCATTCCGTCTTTGTGTTAACACCTACGTAAGCTTCCTACACAACACCGGCTATATATTTGTGACTAAATAAAAAATGTGGTTTCGGTTTGGTGAAAATATGGCAACTAAAAAAAGTTCAATAGAGGCTTCCGCCAAAAGCAAAAAGTTATTTTGTAAATCGGCGAAATGTAGTTCGGTAAAATAATACCTATGGCAATTGTTACTTCCATGATCTCAAGTTATGTCAAATAAAGCATATAGACGAAAAAAAAGACGTCTGTCAATAGTTTTCGGTAAAATGAAATTAACAAAAAAGATTCGGAAAAGTGATCGGTTTCCTAATTAAATGTATAAAGATTCTACAAAACATTCATAAAATCGAATGCCTTCAAAACATACCTAATAATATTTGTATCTATGATTTTCACTACAAATCGCAATGCAATATTGGCATCACAAGCACCACTAATATGTAATAGTGTAATATGCTCCCTGCGAACTCGGAATACAAATTGCTAGCATGTGCTCCGGTGCTTGCGTTAGTTCTTCAGTAATACGTAGCTTGAGAAATGTAGCTATCGCTGAAATTCCAATTACAGAGAAATTGAAAGGATTTCGTATTGAAGGGAAGTGTTAGTAATGTTGTGACAACTTAAATGTGGTGTTTTTGTATCGGTGGGGTTTCATTAAACTTATTTATTGCTTGAGCCAGATGCTGGTATTTAGCTTCATCTGCAGAGGAAATTGCGTAACATGTGAGTCCATGCAATCGCTCACAAACTTTTTTTTTTCAATTCGACACATAGCGTTCCCTCTCACAGAGAGGAGGCCTGTGTCCCAGCAGTTGGAACATTAATAGGATGATGATGATGATGATGATGACATAGCGTAACTTACGCTGTTGAGAAGATGATTTTTAAAAACATTTCATATTGTTTTATAGCAGCTATGGTTAAGGAAATACTTGCGGCTGTGGTACAGAGGGAAACTGATATAAATATTATGCAATTGATGGGGTACCGATGAGACAGAAAACTGATTATATCATAGATGGACATAGTTGGACATAGATAATGATTATGTTGCTAAGGCCTATAAAGTGTGCATTGTTGGCGTTCTTAAAACGAGCAGGTTTTCAAAACCTAGCTAGAACGGTACCAAGTAGGTACGGTAACAAGTTAAAACAATCTGCTTTAAGTAGTTAATCATAATACATTCAGTCTTTTTCTCTACATGTTGGCTTGATTCCAGTTTACTGTCTAGAAAATGACTGCGTTGGAAATGGTACCGGAATCACGCTGGGATTTTAACTTACCGCTTAAACACTGCCAAAAATATTTCGCCTGACCCGCCAATGCTTCGCTTCCGGTGTCTTGTTAGCTTATTTTTTTATTACTATTTTCTTTCGAGTCGGTTTAAGTCGTAAATAATTATATGCCATGTTATCTCTTCATAACCCTTGGGTGGTGGTGGAGAATGCCTAAGGCATTTAGACCCACTTGTACCTTTTGCGCACGAAGTCTAAATAAATAAATAAAATATACTATGTTCTGAGTCAGGGTTCATTCTAGTCGTGTGCCAAGTTTCATGCAAATCCATTGTGCTTTATGATGTAAAAAGGCAACAAACAGACAGAACTATGTGCTTTCGCACTTGTAATTATCAGTAATTTTGTATATGTAGACCCTATTTTATTATACATGAAATGGGGTCTCTTATAATGTGTATGTTTAAAGGTCTATACCACCTGTAGGCATATGCAGTATCATCATCATCATCAGCCTTATAATGTTCCCACTGCTGGGACACAGGCATCCTCTCTGTGAGAGAGGTAATAGACCTTAATCCATCTCGCGAGCCCAGTGCGGGTTGGTGAATGTCACACGTCTTCGAATTTTTGGATCTGGGACATGCCAGTTTCCTCACGATGTTTTCCTTCACCGTTTTAAGAGCAGTGGTGATGAAATAATTTACACATCATAGTAAAGCGCCTGCCAGGTTTCGAACTCACGACCTGCGATGTATGGTAAGGATCTGCAGTATATCAAATGCATTTTTGTTTATGCCTCAATTGCCTGCAGGCACGAGTCAAGTTAGCTTTGCCTCTAAGATAGCCAAGCTGATTTACCTTATTATTTACCTCCGGCAGCCCAATAAACAATACAATTTAAGCTGAAGCAAGAACTTTCTCCTTAAGAATTTCGGACCCTCTCTATACCACATTGCAGCATTGTACATACCATCTCTTTGTTACCCATGAAGGTTACAATCAATATTTCCATTATCCTTCAGAAACCCAATAATGCCTTACAATATACACCGTAACATGAGCACTCGAAGCCTTCAAGATCAAGCCTTTGTTTAATAATGGAAACTATATCTACAGCTATATCGGTAACAGTTGCTATTGACTACAGGGGTGCTCAAACAGTCGTTCGTGACTCCATCGTGAAATTTTTGAAAATTTCGAAAATGTCAAAGACACGTTCAACGAATAACGTAAAAAAATAACAAAATTTTACTAATATTATAACTACGAATGGTTGGATGGATGTATGTATGGATGTAGGTTTGTTACTCAATCAGGCCAGAATGCCTGAACGAATCTAGATGAAATTTTGCCCAGAGATAGATTACAGCCTGAAATAATGGCACATAGGCTACGTTTCATGCCAGTATAATGTTCCCTTGGGATGATAATACACTGTCCATACGTGTGAAGCCGCTGGCAGGAGCTAGTACATAATAAAAATTTACGCGTATATAGGTACGTAAATACAATCCTAAACGCATGTAATTTGGAGTTTTTAACCGACTTCAAAAAGGATCATTTGCTACCTGAGAATTTTAAGGTAGGCAGCCATTGACTTATACCTATACATAGTAAGGACATGGCTAACCACGCATTTTCTGACGCCACAATTTGGTCATATATACATAGGCCTAGCCTAGCTAGACCAAAGCGAACTCAACACGGCTATCTTCGGGAGCAATCATGGGAGACTTTAAAAATGCCGTACTTCGTATATGGTAAACCTGTACAAATGTTCAGACAGCCCGATGCGACGGTTCGACGTAACTTCACAATATTTAAATCTATGTGGGCAACACTTTGAGTTTGGGCACCCCTGTGCTACAGCCAGGCAAGGAATGTTGGAGATGCGTGGGATGAGGGTCGTCACGACAACCTGATAATTACAGGCAATTGATTAGATATCATAAAGTATTTTTAGTGCAGAGTCTGTTTGACGTAATTAGTAAAGGATGATGAAGTTATTTCTACGTTTATTTAAAGTGAAGATTCAAAATTAGATTGGCATCTGAAAATAAATGGACGAATTTCTAGTGCTGGTATATATCCTAATAGGGAAATAAGAGTGCAGCATTCATTAATTTCGCTTCCATTGTATGTGAGATAAAGAAATTTTTCTACAAAAATATTGTACCGAATAAAGGTCTATCCACACATATCAGGACCGTGCCCGGGACGTGGACAGACGACCACCGATATTTTTTTGAGCCCCTGACGGGACCCGGCTCTGTCACGTCCCGGGCACGCTCCTGATATGTGTGGATAGACCTTTACAAATAAAAAAACTACAAAGTAAAAAATTACTTTCTGTTGAGAGCTCGATATTTCGGCACCGTTACAAGCGACCATGTCAGCTTTAAAACTTAAATTACTTTATTTTTGGAAGTCGGTGCCTTTCGTAGGTACCATTTTTTTTGCGTTATGGACAACGACTTCCAAAAAGAAAGTTATTTTTCACTTTGTAGTTTTTTATTTGGAAGTCGGTAGTATTTTTTTGTAAAACAAAATTTATTTTACACTTTTTAGTATTTTTTTATTTTTTTTATTTTAGGTAGGCTCGCGCTTGACCACTATCTCACCTGATGGTAAGCGATAATGTGGTCGACGCTGTAACACGCTTGCCTAGAAATAACCTATTCACTCTTGACTTAAAGACCCCGAGGTTGTAGCTATCTGGAAACACAGACTCCGGCAGGGAATTCCACTCCTTAGCTGTACGCATAATGAAAGTATTTCCAAAACGTTCGTACCTAATAGGCAAGTTGTTTAGTAAGGTACCTATAAAGCCAGAATAGATAACTGGAATATCATGAAACTTGAACATAACCATTGAAATGAGGGTGTACCAAGGTGAACTGTTCACATCCGCGTACGTTCCCTTTAGAGCGTACTGACGTGATGTTATGTTTTGAAATGGTATAAACAATAAACAGACATACGATTGCAGCAATCCCGAAAGATTTGCCTTTATTTATTGAAGAGTTTTGTTGTATATCTCCGAAGTTCTTCATCAAATCTTCACCAAATTGAAACGGGACCAATTTCGGTACAAACTTTAAAAAAAATAAAAGAATTTTCAGAATCGGTCCACAATTGACGGAGATATCTGAGAACATATAAGAAAAAAAAACATAAATTTGAACAATATAGAACCTCCTCCTTTTGTAAAGTAGGTTAAAAACATAGGTACATACCTATTTTATTCATTGAACTGCGATAAAGTAGCTAGACCTTGGGCTTTAGAGAAAGTGAAATCCTATCAGCAATGTTTACACTCGGGTCCAACTTTGTAACTCTTATTTTTTTTTGTTGCTTTTAGGCTAGCACTTGACCACTATATTATCTGATGGTAAGCGATGATCTGGTCGACGGTGAGGCACGCTTGCCTAGAAGAAACCTATTCACTCTTGATTTAAAAATCCCTAGATTATAGCTATCGGGAAATACTGACCCCGGCAAGGAATTCCACTCCTTAGTTATACGCATAATAAAAGTATTCCCAAAACGTTTCATGCCTATGGGTGGGATGTCCACCATGTACCGATGGGCCATCACCGTACGTCTGGTAGTCCGATGATGAAACGGACTAGTCGGAATTAGATCATGCATTTCCTTCACACACTCTCCGAAATGTAACCAATAAAAACCCGACAAGCTGGCAACACGGTAACGATGTTCAAGGCTCTGGAGCTTCGACTTGACCAGTGCCTCATTGCCGATGACCCTCTTGACTCGCTTTTTGATCGACTAAACCTGCCTGACCTGCTTGATGCACTCAAGCAGGTATTTGGCAGTTTCGTCTCAGAGATGAAAACAGTACTCCACCATGCATGATCGAACTTGCGCTTGATACAAGTTAAGCAGTAAGTTGTTTTGGCGTAAAGTACCTTCTCACATTTGCAAAGATCCCCAAATTCTCTAAGCAACATTATTATAGTGCATATCCATCCCATACGGTTTGAACTTTATGACAATCGTTATTGCTGAGTAACAATTTGCCTAGACCCTCTTTTTATTTCACCTTAGGATAACTATCTTTACGAACCGTTTCGAATTTTGTTTAATAAAGGCTTGTATAAAGTCACACGTCAGCCTTTGTTGATTTGTATGCAATAAAGTTTTATGAAGATAAATAGAGGTCAGAATTTAATAACATCTTAAATGAGAAGACTTTCAGTAATATTCAATGTTAATAAAAATGATATTCTTTCATACGAACTCTATTTCTCATAACAATTTTGATACGTGACACACTAAATTGTTATTTCTAGTTCGTGTATAATAATAATTCAAATATCAAATATGACACACAACATAAATTATTATTTATTCGTTTTATATCTAAAGATATGACATAGTGTTGAGAGAGAGAAATAATATGAATGTATTTCATGCAAAATATTGTGGTGCCGCGCGATGCATTGTGGTTGACATTAATCGTATAATATTTTTATCGTATTTCATCCACTGCGACATTAAAGTCTGTCTGGTACTTTATGTACCTTATTTTATTTGTAAATCTATATCACACATAAAACCAGTTTGTTATATATAAAAAAAAAAACAAAATATATTTAATAAGTTATTACAGGTATTTTTTAATGCTGGACATTACGCCATGTACTGTGGCTATTCTACTGCCGGTTTCCTCACGATGTTTTCCTTCACCGATTTTGAGAGCAGTGGTGATGAAATAATTTACACAAAGTAAAGCGCCTGCCTGGGTTCGAACCCACGACCTACAACTTGTAAGTCGCGGCCGATACCACTGGGCCACCACTGCTGTCCCTGAAATGGTTCAAGGAAAAAGTAATTTTTAGTAATTTAGTATAGATATAAAGTTATATTTATGACAACAGCTGTCTTTAATTTACTATCAAACTTACGCCAGTGACAAAAACTGTAAGTACCTAATCGAAGTCAATCAAAACCTACACGAGTGAAGCCGCACTATGAACTAGTTTAGCATAAAATTTTCACGTCAGACGATGTTCGAGATAGTATTTCTTTGACGTCAGAATTGTCTGTTTCTCTGATAGTAGCTTTAATATTTCATCACAGAATTTCAGTTACAAAGCACCATTCGAAGAATAAGGTTAACTATTATAAATAGTCATAATATTATTTCTCATCGAATATTATTACAATACTAACTGGTGGTTGCGACTTTGCCGCGTAAAACTCTTAGAACTAATAAAAGTCATTTTAATTCTTTTGCGCGGCATCCTAAAACATTTCCAAAATAAAAGTCCCGAGAAAGTCCCGTGGAAATAGATCCAGCCGTTTCGGAGATTAGCCGGAACAAACAGACAGGCAGGAAAATAAATAAATAAAATGTTTATTTTTAAGGTAGGTACCTTAAAAATAAACATTTTATTAATTTATTTTTATTTTCATTGTGCATTTAGTAAAAAGTTGTTACATTGACATTACAAACAGACACTTAAATTTTATATATTTGTAGATTTATTTGCAATAGCTTTACCCCACCACCTCGCTCTGGTGACCATCTCACAGAAACAGTGCATTTTCGGGGTTAAAAAATAGTCTATCTAAGAGATATTGTAGCTTTCTAACAGCTAGTTTCAGTATTAGTGTAGAAAGTAATTGTTATTGTAATAAATAATTAAGCATACCTACATAAATACATAACTAATCGGATCAATACTTCGGGAGATTACTTAGCTCTTGCAATTAAACAATTATCCTCTTTATTAACATTAAATTTATAGTTTAAATAAATAAGTATTTTTTTTGTTTAATTCTTTCTTGAAGTATTTTTCCTTGTTTGACCTATGAATGAATGAAAATGAATCAGTATGTTTGTTGACGATACTCATTCTAGTACCTTCATCTGAAACAAAGCGACACGAGAAACCTCCACGTGTCAAATTTGTATTTGAATATTAATTACACGGTTAATTAATAATCTATGTCGAAGCGGGCAGGTGGTTGAGTGATATCACTTATATAGGTATAAGGTGTAACCAAATATCATAATTAAGTAAAGTCGGTATTTGCCCTTCAACTAAACCAATTTTGATACAGCTTTCACTGTCATTTTGGATGATGTTTTCCTGTTTTTTTTTATATGTGTTATACATATGTAATCAATCGGGACCAAAGCCACACGAAAAAGCTAGTCAAGAATTGTATTTATGTTAACTAAAAGACAAGAAGACATAATTTCTGATTATCATACAGTAAAATACTTTAAAAACCTGCCTACGCTTTCAAATTAGCAACTTAAGTGGGTATAAAAGAAATGGAATCCCTCTTGGCATACAATGTTAAGACATAATATTGTTTGGCATAACGTTTCCGCATATCTATTATTAGCATAATAATGTTGTGGCATGATAATATTTCAGCATAATGCAAAGGTTTGCATAAAACTGTAATTTGGTCGAATTTATTTCGCATAATTTGGAGTTGCATAAATTTTTAAGGTATAATATTTTATGAAACTGAGATATAAAAAAGGTGTTATGTACTTACATTATTTATTATAATTTGGGCATTACTCTATTGGATTAAGTTAAGGTGCGGCGGGATGGCCCTTGGGCCACCTATGAGCCGCAAACATGTTTTTTTAATATGAATTAATATCATTAAGCGTTAATAACATTATGCTTTACAAAAATATGCTTCATTACTATTATGCCAACAGTATTTATGGCAAAACATTTATGCCTAATAATTTAAGCGTGATGATCATTATGCTGAATTTCATTATGCCAATGTAAATGATGACTAAATTTAATAGACTACATTTTATATTAGACTAAATTTTATGTTTATCATTAGTAAACCAAAAAGAAAATACCTATCTAAATGTTACTTATCTTTTACTTTTACGCAGAAAAAATAAATTAACATAGTAATAACATTACAAAAATAAATCAAGATTTAACCTACAACGACCTAAAGTTCCAGACCCGCATGAAATTTTCACTCATTTAATCTTAAGAGCTGTCACTCACAGACACCCTCACACGCCCTACACAAGAAAAATTAGATAAATTGGAGATAAATCTGACCATTCCAAAAAGATGAAGATTGACGTAGACCAACACGCACTCACATGAGTAAAAACCGCCATCAATGCTGCTTTTGAGCTTCAGATATTTTTTATATTCCATCCAAATCCGAAGAATTTTGGACCAAATTACTAATCTAGTGTTTCAGATGTTTGATGTGAAATGTCTGCTCAGTAACGCAAATAATGCAATGCAGGTTGTTGAATTTTCAAATTGAAAGTCATTACCATTGTTTGTTTGTTACACAATAACCCTGCTATACCTTCACATCGGTTGAGTGAAACCACACAGCTAGGAGCTTAGACAAATTAGTATTTTAGAGTGGCTATTGCTACCTATGAGCAGAAGTTATTTTGTAAGGAGTGTGTGACCTAAACTTAACACATTTATTTATTTATTATTATAGAAAGGGTCGCGCTTGACCACTATCTCACTTGATGGTAAGCGGTGATGTGGTCGACGATGAAGCACGCTTGCCTAGAAGTAACCTATTCACTCTTGACTTAAAGACTCCTAGGTTCTAGCTATCGGGAAACACAGACCACGAGAACATTCCACTCCTTAAACACAAAAACCTAAACCAACCTCCTTAAACGCATAATGAAAGTTTTTCCAAAACGTTTGGTAAAGATAAACACTAAGAAAAGTGTCAAAGACTTTTAAATTAGGTGCCCCAGAAAAGCATAAAATATGATCTTACATAATTACATTTTTTTATAAGTTACCAAACTAATTAACACATTTTCAAAGATTCTCTTCATCTCATAAGATCCTACTTTATTAAGACTTTCGTCCGTCAAAAGGTCACATAGTCGATTCATAATTCATAAGTCTGCAGAACAGATTAGACTTAAGTAATGGTCCCAAAGAGTCAAGTATTAAGAAAAATCGTCTCGTAAAAGAAGTGATTTTCTTAATATTTTTATGAGCCTACTAAATTATTTTGGGTGGTCCATCATTACTTAGCGTGTTATATAGGTAGATCTCATTCAGATAATAGTTTGTTTAATTTTAAATGGTCAATACGGTCTAATCGAGATTTTATCTACAAATTAAGGCTCACAATATTATTAAAGTAAATGTTTTACAAATAATTTATTATATTATTTTTAAGATAAAAGTTACTGGAGAACCCATCTTCAGCACCTATATGCTGAATCATTCACCACATTCTCTTTACTGTTTAATTAATTAATTATTGTTTTTCCCAGTTCCACTTCTTCCATTCTACCATCCACGTCCATAGACTTATTGCCCGGTTTCTGGCAAGTGCGGATCAATCCTGTCTGTTGGTCAAAAGTAAAATGGTTTATTTCAATTTGGCTATCAAGCGGCACTTTTGAATGGCAAAGAAATAGTAGGTGTGAAGTTGTTCTGTTTAAGCAATTTTTTTTTCAAATCCAAGCTGGACAAGGAAGAACAGTTTATAGAAAGGAAGACCGAAACTTTAAAAATTCTAAGGGTAACCAAACCCCTATTTTAATTTTGAACAGCTGAATAGCCACGCTCAAAGCCGTTCACAATCTTGTTCAGTTTCCTATTTCCTTGAAGACAAAATGAGCATCCACTTTATGTATTCCATGTAATCCCGACATTGTCGTCGTAGATAATGCGATGTGTGCCAATGTCGTGATACATAATAAACCGTTTGCTTAGCTTCCGATCAATATTGTCGGTGGAATTACGGGTACATCTCATGTTATGGGTACAACACTATATAATATGTAACTAAGTAATACCGTGTGTATGTGTACTATGTAATATGTTATTGTTATCTGGTTCGGGAATATATTTCCGGGACGGATTCCAGTAAAGACTACTTGTGAAATTTTGTTTATTTTCTATACGCAAATAGATTATGATGAATAATATTTTCCATTTTTGTCACAAAATATCTTGAGTGCTGTTTAGTGTTTACTCAAACTTAGTCCGGAGGCTCTAGACAAGTGTCATTCGATGTCAGGGATGGTGATGGTCAAAATGACAAACTATACATATGTATCGTTTATCTACTCTCATATCGTAATATTCGAATTATAAACTTCAAAACGAGTTTATATTGACATACTTTACAATACCGAAATTAAAAAATAGAATCTTATTTTAACACTTTTTCTCTAACAAAATAATGCATAAAACAATTTTTTTTATTACGGTACAGGGCAAATCCATATCACCAAGGAGTTACCATCAATTATTTTTTTGTGTAAATGTAATGGAAAGCTTGAGCGGGGCGCGCTATTTTTATAATACCTATTATAAAAAAGTTTGATCCCAATTTTTCCTTGTCTGTGGCAACGCCCGCCTTAGCGCATGCGCGGTATGCGGTGATATGCTGGGTTTTGGTGCCATTCAAACGTTTTGATGTGCTGAATGAGTTGACTTTTTTAATTCTTATATCAGCGAATGTGAAGAAAATTTGACTCCGGCTGATATTTTAGATGCGGCAACGGAAATTACTCATAATCTATTACCAGCAAAGTCGAGAAAATTATATGATAAAAGCTATGACAACGGCAAGAAAAATGCAAAAAATTGCTAAAAATAGTGTCACTGTCTACGCGCGCTGCGCAACGACAATCTAAAACTTCCGTCATACCAAATATTTTTTCCATTTGCACTTTTGTTTTATTTCAACTGTATGAGTGAAGATATAAACTATTTCAGTTTATGCAACGGCACTAGAATGCAACGGCATATAATTAGGTATTAAAACACTTGTGTGATACTCGCCTCGAGTGATAATCCAGCACTCGTGTTTTGATAACCCCTATTATATGACCGTTGCATAAACTACTAATATAACACACTTATATCTATTTAACTGTATATTTAACAACGTAAAACTGATTCGCACACTATGTATGTAATTGTTTTAAATTAAGTTCCCTTTTATTTGTATTTACATTGTGTGTATCTCTATTTGCCCATTAATCTAGTTTTCTTTCTTTCTTCTTCTTTCAAATACCAAAATAAAAGAAATTTATTACATGACAAGAGCTTGATAGTCCAATACGTTCATACGTTTCTGTCCTTTATCCAATCGCTATTGCGATGCTTTCGTCGATAGAATGTCACTTGTCTAGGAGCCACAGCATATTTTTGAATATTTTAAAATTAATCAAAAGATAATCACTAAAAATAACTAGTCCACCATCTTGGGCCATCCACCATGTTGGATTTCGAATGAGTTCACTTAGCTTACCATGCATTGTCATCCAAACAAAACGTGTATGCAAAATTTCATCTTTATCGTTGGAGGATAACTGCTTTGAATTTTATTCAGTTGCCAGATTTGACCCGAACACACTTACATACATTGCAAGTTAAATAAAAGCTTGTAAAAATATATAGCATCGCAATTACCTACATTTCAAGCTCATTTAAGCATTCCTTCTCAAAATCCATCCATAAGTTGCCATAACTCGATCTAACATCAAAGCTTACTTGTCATTCTACACATATCAAACTACCACCGTGGAATAATCTCATGTGCTAAGCAGAACGGAAGAATCACAATCAGGGCCACCTAATTTAACGTGCTCTAATACGATGAATATTCTAGCCATGTATAAGTAGGAGCAACCGAAAATATTCAAATACTTGGGGCTGAAATCACAGGAATCTTGATAAGACGAAATAGAGGCGGAAGTATTAAGGTTTACGGAAACACTCTCTTGTATAGTAAGGACAGGGCGGAATGCGCAATTTTCTGACGCCGTAAATTGGGCATACTAGGTCATACTGAACCTTAGCAAACTCGCCATGTTGTCGTCGCATCTTCGGGAGTGGTCGTATGCGTGAAACATTAATGCCGTGTTTCTGGTACGATGAACGCGTTAAATGAAACTTTCGGACCGATCTTTACTAGATAAATCTGTCTCTTTTAATAACGTTTTTTAACATTGACATCGTTAGCCTAAAATGCTATATTCAACTGCATCCGTTTATACCGGGAGCCAATTCTAGCATAGTTAGAAAAAGGCAAGACCGATAATTGTTAGCCAGTCTCCACTTTAGCACAACCATGGTATTTTTATGAGTTTTACCTCAGGTAAGGGCTATGCTTGGGGTTTCTCTGTGGGATCGAATCCGGAATGAGGTGATCCAGCAAATAACCAAAGTTTTCGACATAGCTCAGAGAATAAGCAAGTTGAAGTGGCAATGGGTCAGCCATATTAGCCGTATAACCGATGACCGTTGGTATAGACGTGTTCTAAATTGGAGACCACAAATGGGTAAACGTAGCGTGGGACGCCCTCAGGCTAGGTGGGTCGCTGTTCTTCGCATGGTGGCTGAAAGCAGCTGGATGAGAGCTGCCGAAAATCGAGACCAATGGCGTCCGATTGGAGGGGCCTATGTCCAGCTGTGGACTGCTATATGCTAATGATGATGATGTTTCACCTAAGAACTTTTTACTAGCTGAACCAAGTTGTTGATTCTTTTTTATTTGAAAGCTGTTGCTTTTCATGTGGTCCCATTTAATTTTTATCAAGATCTGATGAAGCACTTCGGTGATATGCAACAGAACTCTTGAATAAATAACGGCAAGCCTCTCGGTATTACTGCAATCGCATGTCTGCTTATTGTTTACACCATTTCATAACGAGCCTTCACGAGACATCTTGCCTTCTCCTCAAGAGGTTTCTCACATAGGTAGTCTTACAGGGAGCGTCTTAATCACTTTAAAATGATAATCCTTCGTGATCGTAGACGTCTCTTAGACTTATGCTTACTTCATAAAGTTGTTAATGGAAAATTGAATGCAGTTGCTTTTTGCAGAGCGTTTCCTTAACAGTTCCACGGACCAAAAAAGTTAAAAAGATTTTCGACATCGTCAAAACCAATCTGGGGTTACAGTCTCCCATTGTGAGAATGAGCGATGAATCTAATAAAGCAGTCTTAAATTTACCTGAACTGGATATATTCAATGACAATTTATCGAGGTACAGAAGAAAAATCATATTGTCCCTGCCAGGTTGTTCTTAGTGTTCTAACTTTGATGATCTTATATTTAATTTTAAAATTGAGTAGTGTTTTTTTTCCGTTCTTTATTTTATTTTATTTCTTTTTGATTTCGTATGTTGACTTATGGTAAATTCAAACCATAAGTCAATATACGAAATCAAAAAGGCTTTTGACATTTTTATTTAATTTATAATGATTTCAATTTTGTATTAAAATTTTTAGTTACTCCGACTTCTGGCTATGGGTTGATGTAGGACTTTTTGATTTTTTGTATGACCATATGATTTTGAATATGATTTGACCTTTTATTTTATTTTTTTATAATTATATTTTGTATTAACTTTTATTATGACTTATGATTTGGATTATCGAGTTTTTGGTTAAATTTATGACATTATGGTTATGATTCTATTTTATATTGATTTTGATTTTTTATTAAATTTTTTAATGATTTAAACATTTAAAAAAAATTGACGTAATTCAAAATAATAATGTAAATAATCAAAATTATAAGAATTTTGATTATTTACATTATTATTTTGAAATACGTCAATGTTTTTTTTTTTATTTTTTATTTATTTAAGTTTGATATATATGTCCTTATCCATTTATATTTTTCGTTTAATCTACTTTTTATGATTTGAATTGTATAATTTATAGTTATCTCAGGGCGGCAATGTTACAATGAGTGTTATGTACGCCGTATTTGTCTTATGCATTGATCCAATAGTTGTTTAAATTGTTTCGTCGATTTGCAATGCATGTGATATGGCTGTGCTATATTTCAAATAAATAACATAAAATCACACCAGTACGCTCTAAAAGGGTACGCAGATACGTGAAGTGTACAGTTCACCCTGGTACACTCTAATTTCACCGAATGTGTTCATGTTTCATGTTGTTCTGGTTATCTATTCTGGTTTAGCTGTAGGCATTATAGATATGTACCACAACTTAAAAGAGAAAAAATTAAAACAGTTGAACAAAAAAATACAACCGACTTCCAAATAAAAACACTGAAAAGTGAAAAATAACTTCAAGTTCGGAAATAGGTGTCAAAATACGAAGAAACAAAAACAAGAATAAATACTTCCGAAAAAATTCACTTTTTATTTGGAAATTGGTTGTATATTTTTCATAAATAATTGCTACCGATTTTGTCTTTTATTTACATTACCTATCGCTTCTTTTTCAAAAAAGAGAAATAATAATTTGTTATCTACCCAGGCATTATTTTTTTTTAGAATAATTGTTTTTCATTTTAATAGGTACTCGACGTAGCCACTGCAGTCTGAAATGCATCAAAGCATTGTACCGTGTCCACACAGTTCGCCCGATTGTTTCCTTTGGGACATACAATACACATATCGGTGTCAGGCTTTGCGTATGTGACTTCTATTTACTTATTTAGATTTCTGTGGTCTGAACGCATAAAAGCCGATACGGACTCAAAGTCAACATTCGTTAGGGATCCGTGTGTGTCATCTTTGGCAAACGTGACCAGCCTAGATGATAAGAACGTCGATATCAGGAATGAGAGGAGTTTCTTTTAGTATTAGGTACTAGTTGAAAGATAGTATATTGGAATTGGTTGGGAATATTGATAAAGCATATCAATATTCCTAAGAAGTCGGCTTGATCTGATAGCCCGGCAAAATTCAACCTTGTGGTATAGCAAACCTATTTTTTTTTTGTGTGAGTATGTGGCCACCTCTAGTGTCAGTGTTAATTAAGCCACCTCTGGTAACATTTGGCCTCTGACTTGGCTATTTCAGACTTATATTAACAATATCTAGGTTTCCTCACGAAGTTTTCCTTCACCTTTGCTTGTGATGTACAAAATAAACTTAGAAAGTAAAATTCACATTGGTACTTGCCCGGCTTTAAAGCACTCAAGCACGAGAGGTGAGGTCTTAGCCACTGGGCGACCACGACGTTTCCGGAACTTTGATAATAGGTACTTACCTCAAACCATGTCATAATGCAAATGGCGGCGATATAACGGCAGAATATATGCTTATTATTGTTATAGCCAACTTGTATAGGTCCACTATTGGTCAAAGGCTTTCCTACATCCTTTTTCATTGTTCCCGATTCTGGGTCATTTCTTTCCAATTCTTAAAGAAGACATTCACGTCTTTCCGTCATCAACTTTGTGGTCTCCTGTAGCCCCGTCAACAGAAATTCCGAGAACATGGCACTATTTTTAAAGATTACCACATTAAAGAACTCTTTTAATAGTTTCAGGTCATAAATACTTATTTAAGGAAACGATGATGATGTACCTACGAGTATAAGGTAACCAAATTCAATAGTGGTTCAGAGGGCCCTTCTCGGTCCGTCTATCGTCAAAGCGAGCATGTTTGAAAAGAGGCAAAGCGAAGAGAGAGAGATTGTGAAAAATAGTGTTCGAAAATTTCATACAACTTTCAAAAACTCGATGGATGGAAAAATTGTGTTCGAAAATTTATTGTTTTTGAATAAGCCTTACAAGTTTGTAAAATAAATATTTGTCATTTTAAAATCTCCATTACATGTGCAACGTATCAAGATGTTTTCTTTACTTTTACAATTTATGAGTACATTATAAACGGCCAAAATTCAGGTAAAATTTGTGCAAAACAGAAGATTATTGAAGATTACTTTAATAATCTTCTTAGAATTTGTTTCTCCAAGTTTTTATTTTTTGCCTTCATAGAAACCTACATATAGTGCACAAGATACGAGTAACTATTAGTTCAAACAATTTAAAGATAGATGTGTTACAGCATAATCACGTACGAGCTTTTGTATGAAAAGTATAATGGGTTGGCCGCTCTTAAGTTAGTTTCAGGAAGTACCTTAGGATGCACTGTCATAAGGTATCTATTTCGTGATTAGGTTTCCAGCACATAAAACTCTTCAACATTGTCTCTAGCTGCTATCACGTCCTAAGCAGACGTGACCTACGAGGTATTGCAGCTGTAAAAGGAAAAGATTCTCCTAAACATCACGTCGGTGATATTACGCCTGTTACATCACAGTTTCCTTATAATCTTCGAATGTTGCCTTTTCACATGTTTTTACTCTTCTTTTGATTCAAATTCTTAATTCAGTTTCCATGTTAGTTTTCATGGATAATAGAATATGGTAAAACTTACTTTTAACCTACATATTTCACCGAATATATTAATTTTTAATAAGTATCACAACCACTGTTTTCTTGAATGACACATTTATCTAGTACCGACCAGACTCGTATAAACTAGGGCAGATTGAAAATGCTGTTCCATTATTACGAAATAATATTCTAATTATAAAGTTTATTATATACTGCAGTATTCGTAAATCAACAACTAAATAAAGAAATCTGGGTTCTAAAACTCAACGTTTATATCTTACTTTCCTATTTTTATTCAAAACCCGAAATGCAAGTTTCCAGAAAACATAAGCGTTTTTCACACTTACGGTTCCAGGTCGCATGTAAAGTAGGTCACAATTCATACGCGCCCTAGCATAACAATAAACAGTGCACCCGAAACAACATTTTTGCTCCAAATTTTGTACAAGAAACAAAGACAGTTAAGCCCATTGTAGCATACAAAGTCACAAGCTGTTTGTATACTTGTTGCAAGAAGTAAGAACCAAGTCACTGTGTAAATGTAAGTCTAAACTGCACAGGTAACTGGTTTCTACGTACGGAATAATTCAAAAGTACCTAAGTTTATTCCACCATTCGATATTGAAATATTGTATCATCTATTGGAAGTACGGCCAATTTAAAGTTTTGAATAAGTAGCCAGTTCTGTGAATAATTTGTATGCAATGGAGTTTACATATTGCTTAAATTACATGTTTTGATGTTGGGACTTTATAGGAAATGGTATGTTTGTGTCTTACGTTATATATAAAGACTAGCTTATGCCCGCGGCTTCGCCCGCGTAAAAAATGTTTTAACATCCCAATTGAATTCAAACTACCTCATGTCCTTCCCAGGTTTCAAACTATCTCCCTGCCAAATTTCATAAAAATCGGTTCAGTAGATCCAGAGATTAACCCCTACAAACTCACAAACTTTACCTTTTTATAATATTAATTTATAGTATAGAAGATGTTTACAACCTTATTTATAAATATATCGGGACTAGCAATCAACTGTTCAGCGGATTCTAAATTCAAATGATCAAAGGATAGAAAAATTAAATAAAAAAGACTGCATTGTTTCCAAAATAGCCGCAACATTTTAAATAAAAAACATTAATCTAATGTGTACCTAATGGATTTATTTTCTTATTTTATTATGGAACTATTAATCATGCTGACGTTAATTTTTAAGTACGAAAATGTCTCGCCCACAACTTATAACCCAAACTTAATTAGATGTCGTTCGACTTCTCTACTTTAACTTACTAAATAAATAAAAAGAAAACGTTTCAAACAACTGTTTTAAATTATTCGAAATCAATTCAGTAGTTCCCGCGTCAAGAACAATGGTACAAACTTTAGCTCTTCATTGTATCAGGTTTTCTTCATTCGGTGCCTCCTCAACTAAATGCTGACAGTTCCCGAACTTCAACGAGAAACTTCCTTAATTTCTCGTCTTTAAGTTTGTCTTATTGCACTGTACAATTTATTCAGAATTCCAGTGATACATTCTGGCGTGATTTAATTTCATGGAATAGTCTAAAATTCTGGAAAAGTTGAGATGGGTCGCACTTAGAGAAGCAATGATGACAAATGAATGACATATCCAGATTCGCAGAGCAATGGTTGGGACCTTTACTAGGTATCTACGCCGTGTTTGGGACGGTACCGAAGAACTTGTTAGACTAGATACTTTTGATTTATTTATTTTTTTGTAGAATAGTTTGTGACCTTAATCTATACTGTTTGTTTTGGTTTTCTCTTTAGAACTTATATCCCCAATAGTAACTAATAATAATAAAGAGGTGCGATATTTTTAGGGTTAACCAGGCAGCTATCATCTAGTACAGGGAAGGCGAACCATTATTAGAAAACGTGGCATTTAAATTATATATTTTTTTATGTTACAATGCAGTGCCACCTAAGAATTTTGACTTAGTCTTAATTGACAAAAAATAAAACTCTAAATGCTATGAATTAATCAATTCTTTATTTGCACCCAGAAATTCTTACAGCAATCCTAATATTTATTTATAGTTTTATGTTGTATTTAAATAAAAGTAGTAGTTGGTGTCATTTCTGCTGTTGTGAATTACTTAGAGGCTAAATAACCTCATTTTAGCGTGCCCAAAATATTTTGTCGTGTAGTGTTGTAATTTAATTTGCTTTCATGATGACAAAAACAAGACTTTTAGACTACAACAAGCCCCTTCTCCTCAGTACAATAATCATTTACAACAAACTGCAAACAATCGTATGATTCTCCGTTTCCTTTATCAATCATCTGGGGTTGACGTGATAAATTTACCTCCTCTCAAGGGCTGATGCCTGTTGTATGTGAGCGTGTGTCAGAGATATGCCAATGTCACGTGCAAGCTTGTAACGTGGGTTTAGACATAGAATGATAATGTGTAGAGGAGAAACGCCTTCCCCGAACGCGGTTGAAATCTCGATACTATGTTTTTGAGAGATTTGTAGGAAGAACAGACAGTTACAGGGATCCTTGAGCTTACAGTTTCGTGGTGGTGTAACGTTACGAAAAACTTGCTTGACAATTTGCAAAATTGGCAATTTGTTAAGACTCGCTTATGATTGACAGGACAGGACTTCAGCAGCCAGCCGAAGTCGTCCAACGACTAGTCGTCTGACGACCGATACTGATGCTTCAATGGTCGACCGTACGGGTTGCGTTGTGTAAGTAACCCGTCGACCGAGCCATCTTTGATACGCCGAAGTCGACGAATGATAATGAGCCTTTCTTCTTCTTTCGTGGCGATTAACTCAAACTATAATCTCAACCATTCAGATTTTGTCCGACCAGTATGTAGTTACTCGGACAGCTTTGTCGTTCGACACGAGAGTTATGAGAAACCAGAGTTGGTCGATGAAGATGTAGTTGAGGTTGTCGCCAATAAGTGCCTTTGTGATCGAGAATCTCATAACCAATGAGCTATTATTCTTTGGAAAGATAGGATTGCTAATTATTTAGGAGACATGAGTTTTGCCTCTATACGATTTACTTAATCTATGGTTATCATCTCTATGACTAATGATTATTCTTGTTCTATGTATACGGGTTGAATTAGAGCAATTGTAGTTGCGGTTGAGCACTGGATTGATGTTCGATTTTGGCGTCATGTGGTTTGTACTGAATGAGATTATTGTGTCGGTATATTATCCGGGAATTTAGGTAGATTCGATAGAGAACGGGATTTTGATTGACACGTTTAGACATGTTTGAAAATTAGCAGAGCGGTAATATGTGACGTGTCAAAAAATCTACATAATCAGTACTTGACAGCGAGTCTACTAAACACGTGGTAAGATAATAGTATTTTATTTAGTACAATACCTACTGGTTTACCGCCTTCCTTAAAGGATTAGTTTGTGTTATACACACATATTTTGTTAGGTATATATAGATAAGTTACTAGAAATAGGGACCAATTAATTTAACTAGGTTTCAGGCAGGCTACAGCAGCATCATCTTTCATCAGAATGTGGGGAGGTATTTTATACAGTACCCCATAGGGTCCCCCACATTCATAAATGTCCCCACATTCTAGAACTGAATGAGACGAAATTTAAAACTTGTGTAAAACGCACACTATGCAGTCAAGCATATTATAAGTTGGGAGATTACATCGCTGATAAAAATGCTTGGCTCCATGCTGGTCCTGCTCCGCAGCCACTAGGGCGCAAGAACAAGTGATAGGCAGAAAAGTTTTGAAGTACTGTTGGACCTGCTGAAGACTGTATGAATATATTTGTATTGTATAAACTCAATTTTTTTTAGAATTATATAACTGCACAGCACATGTGTGAGTTCTGTGTGCCCTGGCACTTGAGTGTGTCATGCTCTCTCTAATTTCTCTCTGATGGTGGCACATGTGTTGAAACATTCGGTATCCTTCATGATGGTTGATCTGAGTGGTGCCGATCCGGGCGTCATGTTCGTGAAAGGGCGCCATCAATTGAGATTGGTCATAACTGAGCTGCCTTGGAAATCCAGATGAAAAACTCAATAAAACATTGCTTGACCCTCGATCTCAGGATCTCGTACCTACTCGGCAGAGCTTTTATGGTAATTGAAGACAGCATATGAACGTATATTCAACTAAGATTAACATTGAAACGAAAAGAACAATAAACATAGAGAGCAGTGTTGTTGCAACAAAATCATATATTAAGTACAATGCTTAAAACTTTCAAAAACCATTTCAATATTTACAATAAAAAAATAAACAATAACAGAATTGTGCATTTGTTGGAATTCATTTAACATTCGCCCCAAATATTACAAAGCGGAATAACATGGAGATCGCTTCTGGAGATAACGTAACGTTAACGTAACTTCATACGTAATTTTACATTTAGGTTTACGTTTAGGTTAACGTTAAAAATGCTGGTGAAATATTTCACACCGTTAATTTATTCTAGGGCATTGTTGTGTATGGGATTTATGAATCGTAAAATGGAAAGTTATATTTTTGAGGTTCAACAACCTCGGGTTAGGGAAGTTTTTACACGAAAGGCTTTCTTCAGTGCCTACACTCGTTTTTTATGAGCTTGTGTAAAACTGTATTTTTTATAAGCAACACCAAAATTAGAACTTTATTAGTAACAATAATTCCTCCACTATACGGCACCCGGTAATTATTATTACTAAACTAGCAACATCGGTCGAAAACGTTTGTTATTTGAAGTATTAGAATTCCCCAATACTCGAAGGCAAATACTGGATCTAAATATCACTTAACATCCAAATGATATTTGGAGTGCAGTGGTGGCCTAGTGATATCGACCGCGACTTATAAGTTCAAACCCAGGCAGGCAATTTAAATAATAATAATAATAATTTAATTATTTATTAAATATATATATATTTTTTTTTATATTTTTTTTTTTTTTTTTTGTGCAAATTATTTCACCACCACTGCTCTCGAAACCGGCATGCCGCTTTTTTTTTTGTTTTTTAGCGTGGAGAAATGCTCATGCATACTGCGCTATCACGGGGAGATAGCGCAGTTATGTGGGACTCTAACCCACTAAAACTCCACGGTGTCCTCCTGTGCCGCTTATGCCGGGAACACGGGTACGCGTTAGCACTCACCGCGAACCCGCCGCGGCTGTCCGTCACCGGACCCTCCTCTGGGGATTACCCCCCATCACCGGCGCACCAGAACACACTGTGCGCCGTGACCACCCCAGGGACCAAACCAGTACATGGGTGCCAGACGACCCCGTGTATGGCACCCTTGGTCCCCTTGTGACGGGTCAAGGTCAATGGCCCCGCCACCTACCATGTTTCGGCCGCAGGGGATAGGGAGAGCGGCCAACGCTATACCGACACTCCTCTTCCCCTGCGGCCCCACAAACCGGCATGCCCTAGAAACAAAAATTCGAAGACATGTGATATCCATCACCCGCATTGAGCCCACGTGGTGGTTTACGGCCCATTCCCTCTCACAGAGAGGAGGCCTGTGTCCTAGCAGTGGGAACATAAAGAAGGCTGATGATGATCCAAATATCTGTGTTCTATGTTATGTGCACTTATGATGTTTAATTGATTTTGTTTGATATTAACTTATTGCCTATGGATCCCAAAGTAAATCGTTTTTACGTGACCAAATAATATTCAAATTAAACTTACTAAAATTTGCTCTTACTCAAATTATTTACATTTAATATTTGAAGAGACGGTATAATTATCAGATCAAGTACCTAAATACGATTCAGATTCGGTATTGATCAATAAATCCACTTAGTTGATAAAATATGCAAACCATTTGAATTGGAAATAGCTATCGTTTGATTAAACTGTAGCTAATTCTATAAGTGGACTGAGAGAATTTAGACCCATTTACATGTAGTGAGATCTTCGTCCGATTTATGGTGAGAACGTTTATAGCCTAACTGTAACTTTTGCACGCGGTTTTGCCCCTGTGGTCTATCTCGCCGTCATGGTGCATTTTAGCACTCAGCAATAGTGTTATACCTTTCTATAAGTGAAATAATAACAAACATCAACATACATTTAACCTAAATATTATTCTTAAGATTAAGATAGCTATATCTATTCGTTAGTAACGAGTTTTACGCTCTCATTATACCTATTTATCTCAATGCATTCTTTATCATATTTTATTTTATTTGGAACAACAAACAATTACATAATAAAGCATAAAGAAATAAAACTTAAAATTAACAATTATGTAATCAACAGCGTTATTCACAGCATACGAGCAAAATATTAATAACACACTTGAAAAAAAGTAATAAAAATATTAATGCAAAAAAGACAGTTATTTTAAATTTTTAAATTAGAAGTATGTGCATAGAATCTAATAACACGTACATATGCACTGAATACAAAACATATTGACCTACAATAATATAAAATGGAAAGGATAATCCTATCTCTTCTACAATTAATTCCTGTCTAATTCTTACTCACTTTGTCTCAATATTATCTCCTTTCACGTATCTGTATTCATGACTGTTATTGAAGAGAGCTTCTATTTTTTTTTGTGTAAATTATCCATTAAATTTCAAGTTCTCTTGAGCATCTCTATTTAAGACTCGTATTAAAGAAGACTGAGAGAGATGCTTTTTTATTTAAATGACCTATTATATTTAATGTACCCTTTTTCCATTTATGTGTTCACCTCTTACATGACTCATCATCTGTTGATGGCTGTTTAAAAGAGAGAGAATTTCTCTTTCCGTGTAAACGAGCCATTCATTTTCTATCAACCTTTAGTATTCAGTTATTTGTAATAATTGAGATATTTTCATTTCATTGTAAATTCATTTATTAGAGTTCATTGTTCTGTTCCATTGTCCTTAAACAGTACAGTTTGACTAGGTTGGCTTAGAAAGCTGACCAATGGCTAGTGTGATATGGCATGTGGGTTCAATTCTATCACAAAACATTTGTTATGTGCCTTACACATATTTATGTGTAAGGCCTAGTTTCTTTACTAATAAACTGCATAAAGCAATCTAGCAGTCTATAACTTTACATAAAATAAACATACGTGTAGTTAAGGGTCAAAAGTGCAGTCGCATTCTACCAAAACAGCAATGGTATTTTTTTAAGGCAGAAGAATTACATCTTTTCACGATTAGTTGGTATAATTCATTCTTTAATTTCTATACAAGACAATATACCAGTTGTGGATAATTTAACTTCTTCTACACAAACTAGCGATTTGAATTTTGGGAGAGTAAAGGTCAATCCACACATATCAGGGGCTTGCCCGGGACGTGACAGGGCCGGGTCCCGTGCACGGACGTGTGTGAACGATTCATATAAAATGTTCCCACCGATATTTTTTTGAGCCCCTGACGGGGCACGGTCTGTCCACGTCCCGAGCACGTTACGGGCACGGCCCTGATATGTGTGGATAGACCTTAAGACTGCACTTTTGGCCCATGACTGTACCTGTAAGCTCACATGACATCCGTTATGTTTAAGTTCATGTTATAGATATCGAGTCTATTGCTCAACCTAGCACAGTCCAAACAGTGGAATGTTTCTGAGAAATTTCTAATGTAAAACTCAATCACGAAGGCGGTAGTCCACAGTGGGTGAATACTTCAATAATATTTACCCGCTTGATTTTTAGGGTTCCGTACCCAAAGGGTAAAAACGGGACCCTATTACTGAGACTTCGCGGTCCGTCTGTCTGTCTGTCTGTCTGTCTGTCACCAGGCTGTATCTCATGAACTATATATATATAGTTCATGAGATACAGATAGTTATACAGTTGAAATTCTCAAAGATGATGTATTTCTGCTGCCGCTATAACAACAAATATAAGAATAAAATAAATATTTAAGTGGGGCTCCCACACAACAAACGTGTTTTTTTGCCGTTTTTTTGCGATAATGGTACGGAACCCTTCGTGCGCGAGTCCGACTCGCACTTGGCCGGTTTTATATTATTTGATTTGCCCTTATCCCAATAAATTTGAAGCCATTGTAAGACGTCTTCTCCTTTCATACTTATTATAACCGGTAGTCATTCCCTTCCTAGACATATCATCTTGCGCACAGTCCATTCACCGTTTCTTTGTACAGTCGTATAGCCATCCACTGCATGTAATTCTAAGAATAATTTTATACCTTTCAACTTCAGCAGGTACACTGTGTTTCAAAGCAACGGTCTCCATTCTGCAAATGATCGGCCATGCGATATCTAATTGTATGCGACAAATGTAGTTTAATTTGCAGTAACTGTCACGAGATGGGGCCCGTGTAATGCAAACCTGGTATCCGTGATTTAACGGAAGAACGTGGCTCTATTATTGTTCACCTACGTGTAAATGTACTGAAGCGTATTGAAATTGCTAATAAAATTCGTTTACGTATTATGAAAAGATTTTAGTCAATACTTAAGTAGGTACGTCTTGCAAATGGAAGGTGAGATTTAGTTTTGATAATATAACCATATTTTTTTTTTTTTTTTCATCCTACTCCTCAGACATTTTTATTTGAAATTAATTAATAATTATATCTAATGTACATTATTTACAAACTAATATTAGAACTAAAATAAGAAAAACTAATATGTACAATTACGGGGCGTCAAAAAATTCGTCCACATCGCTGTCAACAGGAAAAGTGCCCAGAAGGCTGGCAGCATTGCCACGTTGGATGGCAATGCTGATTCTTTGGCCAAAAAAAACGCCAGCCCTCTGGTCACGTGAAGAGTCGACCAACCGCTTGGCGATATCCCGAAATAATAGGTGTGCACTCGGACCCCATGGCCCTAGTGTTTCAACCCCAAACGGCTCAAAAACATAATTACCAATTAAGTTGTTGTATTTGCGCCGTTTTAGGTTTTCAGCACCTGCGGCAGCCGCCCCAGCGCAGCCCACCGTGCTAGGAAGATGGGATGGTGCAAGGGTGTCGACGCAAGTTGCATCCCACACCAAAGACCTACCCAACTTCCATGGCATTATGGTCATACCATCTGGTCTCTTCCCATCGACACGTGCCAGGCCATTGGGTTCTAAGATAGCTGGCACCCCGGCGGTGGCAAGAGCACGACGGATGAGATCATTAATGCTAGCGTGCCGCGCAATCCAACCTGCACTCTTACTACAGGAAAGGCCATGATGTCCGAGGCAGTCGACTGCTTCACCGCATTGGCAGCGATGTGGAGCCCCACAAGGAGCGCCCAATCGCAGACATGTAGCGAGTCGGAAGGTTGTGTCACCTAGCATAGTGCCTATGTTAGGTGACGGAAGTGCCTGAAGCCAGAGGCCCGACTCCCACTCACCCACAGCCAGCAGGCGGGAACGCTCAGCAGTATTGGAAGACGTATTAATAAGGTTATTCCGTACCAACCTGCAGAGCGGCTCATCCCACTGTCTCTGGGAAAATGGGTTTTCGGGCCGATCCGTATCCGGGCAAGCCACTTTCCAGGCGTCCTCTGCGTCGGTCAAGCACGGCACTTCTGAGTCAACCAGGAAAGAGCTAAAATTTTCGTGGTTAGCTTTTCAGTGCTGTGGACAGAAGACAGGAACGCCGGTAAGCTTACACTAGAAATTTTGCGGACGCCGAGGCCACCAAAACGAATTGGTAGGGTGGCTTGCAGCCACGCTCGGTCGTCCAAGGCCACATTAAGAATGGATGTTAATGTGTTGCGAATGATTTGGTCAATTTTGTCCAAAAGTTGTGGTTTCTTCCAAAGAGGAGAAGAACGGAGAAAATACATAAAATTTGGACCGAAACAGCAATATCTGATAAGGGTGAATGCCGAATGTAAATTAATTTTGGAGAGTCTATCCGAAATATCAATAAAATGTTTGATTTAAAAAAAAAAAAAAAAAACTAAAATCGGGGAACCTAGGAGGGTCAGGGAACTTTTTTCTAAGATTTTGATTTGCGGGGCTATTGCATTAAATTTATCTAAAGTCGATTGTCTGTCGGTAACGTCAGAGAGGTAAATTTCGCACTTTGAGGGGTTAAGTTCTAGGCCAATGGATTTAAATTTCTGTTTGAGGAGTTGCAGGTCATTCAAAACGGTGTCAACATCACCTCCTAGCGTTCCATCATCTAAATACCACACGTTAAATTTTGAATTTAGTTGTTGGATTATGGGATGAATAGCCAAACTGAAAATGACAGGCCCGAGAGGGTCACCTTGTTGGCAACCAACTGCAGATTCCAAAATGTTGTCCTTATACAATAATTTTGATGGATGCCTATAACATTGCCACATAAAACCATAAATTTCGGGGAGTTCTTTTTTGACTTCAGCCAACAAAGTGTCCCTGTTCACGGAATTGAATGCGTTTTTGACGCCAACCTTGAGAATGACCTCACCTTTTTTGGAGTCAAAAAATTAAGTGTAATTAATTAATTAATTAGTCAATCATAAAATTAAGAATTAATGAGCTAACCAGGAAGTAATAAAAATAGTCATCGAAATCGTTCCCTGATAAAAAACATTAGATTTCTGTTGGAATTCTTTTTAAAAACAGCAACGATGTGAAGAGTATCCTTTTATTACACAAAAAATTGCCTAAAACTTATCTTAATGTAGATATTTTGCAACAGACATACGAAATAATATATGAACGGTAATGCATTATGATCAATACTTATCATATATTATTATACTTACTATTGCAAATAGGGTGTTTCCAATCGTAAGCCACTGACGGTAATTCTCACACTCTGTCATCTATCTAAAGCCATACTTAAGTACATAATACACTGGTCTTCAAAAACTTAGTACCACACTTTTGAAATAGCAATTTCTCCTAAACTATATGAGTCACAATTGTTAAATAAAAAACGTTTTATTGAAAATACCATCAACTTCCTTTGAAATGAAGTTAAAGTGCATTATACATTCATTAGTAACGTTTTTAACTGATAAAAAGATATTTCCCAACATTACCTCCGAAACCTCGTCTTCAGTATGCTAAACCGGCTCGAAGATGTAATCAGAGCCTATGGAGGCAATACCAGTTATTAAAATTTAATGGTGTAAACCATACTTATAAATTTAATGTTGTTTGAGTTTTTAACTTCTTCTTAAATCGTTCCCTCATTACTGAGGATCGTGGTCACTGGACCCCTTTAAGCGGACAATCTGCCTCCATCGATTCCGGTCCAAAGTTGCCATCACCACCTGCTGAAATTTGCTTGAGGACGTAGCTTCTTTCACTTGGTCAGACCATCGTGTTGGCGACCGGCCTCGTGCCCTTTTCCCTTCGGTATTACCAACAATGACCAGTTTTTCCAGACTTCTATCTCCCCTTCGCATTACGTGACCGAAGTAGGTCAAAATACGCTGTAGGCATACTGTAGACAATCTGGTCTTGATATCGAGTTGGGAAAGGATAGACACATTTGTGCGTTTGGCTGTCCATGGTATTCGGAGCATCCGCCTCCAGCACCACATTTCGAATGCGTCTACCCTCTGTCTTTCCCTTGCTCGGATTGTCCACGTCTCAGCTCCATAGAGGAAAATGGGGCAAATTAATGCTTTGACTAAACGGGCTTTGGTTTTATAACTTATGCCACGATTTTTCCAGATGTTCTCCAAGCGTGTCATAGCATCTTTAGCCATACCTATCCGTCGTTTTATTTCTGGTACGCAGCTGCCCTCAGTATTAATAATAGACCCCAGATAAATGAAACTATCCACAACTTCGATGCCCTGGATGCTGCAGGCGCCCGATAGCTTTTCCGCACGATCTATCCTATAAGTTTAGTTTTCTGCCTATTTATTGCAAGCCCCAACTTGCCACTCTCCACTTCCAATCTATGTAATATCTGCTTCATGTCTTCATATGTTGTAGCAAGGAGAACAGTATCGTCAGCGTAGCGCAGATTGGAGATGCGCTTTCCACCAACAGCAAACCCCCCCTCCCAGCCCTCAAGAGTTTTTCGAATTATATACTCTCCGTATACATTAAAGAGTAAGGGTGAAAGGATGCATCCCTGTCTAACGCCTTTCTTGATGGAGAACACATTTGAACAATCGGTGTCTATTCTGACGAAAGAGCGGTTGCTGATGTAGAGGCATCGGATCAAGTCAACAAGATGCTGAGGCACACCCATATCCTTCAGCACCTCCCACAGCTTATCCCACTGCACACAATCAAAGGCCTTAGTATAGTCAATGAAACACATTAACACAGGGCTGTTAAATTCCCGGCTTTTCTCTATGATTTGGCGAACGTTCAGGATTTGTTCCCGAGTTCCTTTGCCTTTAACGAACCCTGCTTGTTCCTCTGGAATTTGTGGATTGAGAAAATGTTTCAGCCTATTATTTATTATGTACAGGAGTATCTTGCTGACATGTGGAATAAGTGCTAATGTCCTATAGTTGCTGCAATCTTTGGTAGAGCCTTTTTTATGAAGTGGAACAAAAACGGACTCTGTCCACTCCTCAGGCCATCTCCTGGTCTGCCAGATGGAATTGCAGATGCTTAAAATCTGCTTCACTCCTTTGGAATCTAGGTTTTTAAGTAACTCGGCGGGAATTCCATCTTAACCGGGAGATTTTCTGTCCTTGAGGCATCCAATGGCATGTTCGACCTCCGACTGAAGAATTTCGGGTTCCTGCGGGGATACGTCTATCTGCTCGCCGTATCTGATAGGTTGACCAGTGTCATAAAGTGTGGTGCAGTACTGTTTCCAGCGTTCCAGAACCTGATCCTTTTCAGTCAATATGTTACCTACTTCATCTGCGATCGTGCAAGTTCTCGTATTACGAGATTTAGTAGTAAGCTCTTTGACCTTGCGAAAAAGATCTCTAGTTTCATTCCTCGCAGAATTCTGTTCGAGATCAGCACAGATGTTGTTGATGTGTTGATTATAGTCCCTGCGACATCTTTTTTGAACCTGAGTTTTTAACTAGTAAGTTAAAAACTTTATTACAAAAAAATTAAACCGACGTCCAAAGCAAAACACTACAAAGCAAAAAATAACTTTCTTTTTCAAAGTTGGTCTTTGGTACCTATTGTTTTTCGTTTTTCGACACCTACTTCGGAAAATAAAGTAATTGTTTGCTTTGTATTGTGTTATGCTTTGGAAGTCGGTTAAATTTTTTTGTTAATATGATTTTTATTTCTCTCTTTATAGTTTTGGTAATTCATGAGTATTACCATGAAAATTATTTTAAGCCAAAGAACATCTCATGACAATTCTAATAAGCCCAAACACGACTAGGATACATTATTTTATAATGGAGTTCCAGCGCCGACCTTCTGGTTTCATCATCAGACCAGTTCGATGATACCATTTGCATCACACCCATTTATTTATAAGTGTTTGCTTCATCATAGTCGCTCAACTATTACCCGTACCATACTCGTGACATAGTTATCATTAATGAGTTTCATCTGTGGTCTTCTTCATCCATTTCACTTCACCAAATGATACTTTCCGAGTGCGAATGTTTGCCATGTTGATGAAAATACCAAAATCACTATATGTTTGCCTATAATATTTGAGGAGTTCCCTAAATTTCCGTTGGATCCCATCATCAGATCCTGACTTGATGACCATGGGATCATTTAAAAAGTATATCCTTTCAAACAAAACAAGATTTTTTTAAATCGGTTCAGGTGTCTTTGAGTTATCGGGTAACATAAAAAAAAAAAGTTTCCGGCGTATTGAGACACTCTTTTTTTGAAGTTGGTTAAAAATGGTTAACTTTGACTTCTATAGTTTAGGAGAAATTGCAATTTTCAAAAGTGTGGTACTAAGTTTTGAAGGCCAGTTTAGTAGGCTATTCTGTTTATACAGATTAACCGTTGATTAAGTGGCTGCTTAAACTAAGTACACATACTTGATCAAATCCAATTTTCGGAGTGAACGCTTGGCATTCGATTTGGAGACATCAAATTAGAGTTAAATCCAATTATAACAAGTCATAGAAATCGATTGTTGACGGTAGCGTGAGTAAAGCCTCATAACCTGAATGTGATAACTGTTGAGGTTTGGACAGAGAAGATGAAAATCGCAATTGATATTTTCTGGTTTGTTCATCTTGAAGGAAAACTCTGTTCACTCCTGTCAGTCATTTGAAAACTCATGGTAATTGACACGAATAGAAGAATACTGGTCTGCCTTTAAAGCAAGAGTGAACAGGGATCTTATTATGTTCATTTATATAAATAGTCAATGCCATCATGATCCCGTTGTGCAGGAGAGTTATTGTTATTTTTCTCGAGCTTTCTAAGTGTTTCATTACAACACTACCTCGTTGTTCTATCCTTGTCCTGGGATAGACATTGAGCATTGCTATAACACCGTATTTGCTGTTATGCATCAGCTTTACTTAAAACTGGTGGTTTGCTGCTAAGAGTTTCCTTACGAGAAACTTCACCCGTAAGTTTAAAACGTGGATCCACGCGAGACATAATGGCTTTTCTACTGTTTCGGTAATCACGGGCACACTGCAAGCTCTGAAGATTGTACGGTGTCATTTCAAGAATGCAGCCATAACTCCTCAAGCGTAATGAACATGAGCCAACTTTGCTTCGTATCACATCACACATCAACAGCCTATTAATGTTCCCACTGCTGGGACACAGGCCTCCTCTATGTGAGAGGGAATGGGCCGTAATCCACCACGCGGGCCCAGTGCGGGTTGGTGGATGTCACATGCCTTCGAATTTTTGGTTCTAGGACATGCCGGTTTCCTCACGATGTTTCCCTTCACCGTTTTTGAGAGCAGTAGTGATGAAATAATTTACACAAAGTAAAGCGCCTGCCTGGGCTCGAACCCCCGACCTACAACTTGTAAGTCGCGGCCGATGCCACTGGGCCACCACTGCTCTGCAGCTTTGCTTCGTATGGTGCTAGAATAACAGGTGTGAAGATCGAGGCAACCTGGAGCTGTTGAGCTCTTTGTTTTAAAGAAAAGTGGTTTTGTAAAGGCTGATATAGTTTCAAGAGTAACAAAACGTATGTACAAACAATTTGTCAGCTTTATTAATCAAATCAGCTAGTCCGAAAAGTGGGTTATAAAGGGACCCAGTTTTTTCGTCTTCGGTTTGTCATTTTACTGAAAGCTTACCGCAAATCTACACACAGGGTTGCTTCAAATTAACGTTTCAATTCTTAGACTTTAATTTGAGGATTTTTTTTGGCAGATAATTCATCTATATTATTTTTTTATTATTTTGTTTATTATCTGTCAAATCAAACTTTAGTATTCTGTAAATTAAGTATAGTGGGTATATAGCATATATGCTTCGATTCGGAGTCCTTTTCTATGTGGCCTCTCCATAACACCACACCTTGCTTTACCGCACCTTGTCTGCAAATCCACCCAATAATATGGTATCTTCAAATCCTAAAATACCTTCGAAATTCATGCTAACGACAAAACATCAGCTAGCTATAGAACTAAACTAAGTACTGATAGAAGCACGTACGCCAATCAAGGTAATTGATTTACAAATTAGTTAATATGCTCTCAGTATTAAGTATGAATTAGTGAACAAGATTGTTTACATAATGTAGCGCAAATTATTGTTAAGAGTTGATTGATAAGAAGTTGTCATGAATATGCGCTGAATTTTGTTAGGTATTGATTTCAGGGTAAATGCCTCTTCGGATAAGTATAGAGAAACACGAGATTTATATATTGTATAAAAATGGTACACATAGTTACAGACGAGTCTTCATTTTTAAATTTGTAATAATTAGATAGTTAGCTAGTAGAGAATGCCTCAGGCGTTAAGTCCGCCTATGTACCTGTATGTTGCATGAAGTTTTAATAAATAAATTGATGAAATTAAAAATATGGAGGAGCTTGTGGCTAAATAATAAGAGCCGCACCGGTTGGTCTTCAATGTTAAGCAACGCTTGACGAGGTTGGTCCGTGGATGGGTGACCATTTTAACATACCGAGATTCCTCCGTGCCTCGGAAAGCACGTTAAGCCGTTGGTCCCAGCTGTCATTTGAAGATCTTTGACAGTCGTTACGGGTAGTCAGAAGCCTGAGATCTGACACCAGTCTTGCCAAGGGGTATCGTGTTACCCAGTTACTGGGTTGTGGAGGTCTGATAACCAGTCGCCCGATGTAAAACACTGGTACTCAGCTGAATCCGGTAAGACTGGAAGCCAACCCCAACAATAATTGGGAAAAAGGCTAGGCAGATGTTGAAATTAAAAATATGAGTCACTATTTCGTCGTTCTGAGCAGTTTATGAGTTTTATGATCAGGTAAAGTAAAACTATGGAAATTTAATACTATATTATTGATGTGCATGGGAAAGAGAATTAAAAAAAAATGGGGGTGTAGGTGTATTTTGATGTGTAAAAACCCACCGCACCATCCCCAAAACCCAACAGAAAAGCGCCGAGGCAATGAAGCTCGACAAAGTCCCGAAGAATGAATGTAACTGTCTTGGATCCCACAACGAAATTAATCAGAAAAGAATAACGGAGGAGTAGGAAAAAAACATAATTTCCACTTCCCTCCATATCAAGCAGGAGACAGAACAAAAATAAGGCCAATAGGCGCAAAGGGTCGTTTATAGCTCGAATGAGCCCAGTTCGCTAGCATCACGAATAAAAATTATCATTCATATTAATGGGCAATAAATTTAATTTGAATTTAAATTTATGGGTCCTAACATTGTGAGCAATTATATATTTGATTCCATTAATTTACGTCGTTCCGGACCTATGGTGGCCCTATCAGCCTAAACAGATGCCCCGTAGCACATACAACCCAAGTAAATTGTCCTATAAATAGACTTCAAAGTTAAAAAAGACAGCACGATTTTACACAGCATGATTTTACCCCACGGCATGGCACTGCAATCGGGTTTTTTGATTTTTTAAGTTAACTTTTTATATAGATGAGGCTTGTTATTTGTGCCTTTAACATTATCACTACTACACTACTATTACACTACTTTTTGAGATAGGAGCCTTTTGGTCTCGCACGGGTTTATTTATTTTTATTTTTTAATATTGTTTGTGTTTTTCTTATCTCGTGTCTCCTGTGCGGGTCACAAATATTTTTTTTTTCTTTCTTTTCTTTCTTTCTTTCTTTCTATTCATACATATACCATATTGGTGATGTTCTTCAGAAAGGCCAGATACGCAGTACTCATAACCGGCGTGTATGTATGACTAGATGTATGAATGTGAGTGAAGCAAAAGAAGTATGTAAGGATCGTAGCAGGTGGCGTTCTGTAGTTTCTGCCTACCCCCATGGGAAAAAGGCGTGAGTTTATGTATGTATGTATTCATATGATCTTATCACTCACTGCGATACGTAAAAGCTTATAAACATTACCTGTAATAGTACCTTTCTACCAAACAGTAATCTACTATGAACCGCCTACGCTTAATTTTAGCTAAAGGTTAGCTACAAATGACATTAACTGGTGACGTATTGATGTAATAAAGTAGTCCGTCCTACGCACCAAATTGTTTCGCTTTGTTCGCAGTAGTTTAGTGTTACAACTACTTTCAGAATTCTAGGGAAGGTGGTAAACACTAGACATATTACGTAAAAGTATACTTAAGTTCATTCATGACTCAGTAAATATTGAACCAATTTTTTTTTACTAGAACTTTTACTTGACCAGTACCTCATTGCCGATGAGTCTCTTGGCCTGCTTTTCGATCGACTTTAATGCATTAAGCTGGTATTTGGCAGATCCATCCCAGAGATGAGAACAGTACTCCATGCATGATCGAACTCGCACTCGATACAAGCTGAGCAGCTGTTCTGGCGTGAAGTACCTTCACACCTTCGCAACGATCCCCAACTTTTTGGCAGACAGCTGAACCTTTGCCTCAATGTATGGGCTAAAATTGAGAGTCGATGTCAACGTAACGCCGAGAAGCTCAAGATGGTCCGTTATTGGCACGGTTACAACACGGAAAGTTGGAGACGGTTCACCCGCTCTTTTTTGGCTCTTTTAGCCAAAAAAGACACACCTGGGTTTTAGCAGCATTAAACCTGACAAGATGGGTACAGCTTTATTTAGAGGCTGCTTACAAGGACAGATTATAAAGCTCCACCATGGCCTCACGGAGAGACCGGATCTGCGGCCTGGTAGCCCGTGCTTTGGTTTTAGCTGATCGTTAACGTGCAACAAGAATAATTTTACTGAGAGTACCGCCCCCAAAGGGACCTCGGCATTAATATCCAATTGGTCGGACGTTATTTTATACTTTACAGTTTTGAGGCAAAATAATAGAATCTAACAATAAGCGATCAATGATGACACGGTTTTGCGATACTACACGTATTTTACATTTTATACTTAGTATATTTTTCTTTTGATCTTCTAGTCTGATGTCATCTCCATAATGAACCTCAAACTACAACATCAAAGTTATCTAGCAAGAAATTGTTCAATAATTTTTCCAACCACTTATTACAAGCATAAAGGTCTATCCACACATATCAGGGCCGTGCCAGGGACGTGGACGGACCATGGCCCGTCAGGGGCTCAAAAAGCCAAATGTAAAATGCCCCTGACGGGGCACGGTCTGTCCACGTACCGTGCACGTCCCGGGCACGGCCCTGATATGTGTGGATAGACCTTAATGGCTCGCTCTTGTAGGTATGTGTCCGGCTACAATTAATAGATTTATCAAGCACTTCCTGGCATCCGATTAAACTGAAACTTGACGTACTTATGTACCTTTGGAAGCGCTGAAATATTATTGTATTATGGAGTTGATTTCATGATGGAGCCGGAAGGTGACCATAGCAACTCCTCAACCAGATAAGATAGCACCATCGTCTTTGGGCTCATTGGATATGTATTGGCAAGCGATAAAACATTAAGAACGTTTTAGTTCATTAAAAGCTTGTTTTATAAAGTTTTATACATTTAATTATTTGCCCCGTAACTTTTTCAAGTTCCAGCCATAATTTATAAAAGGTAGCTAGCCTACTCAATCAAAATTCGAGGCTCATAAATCATCTATAGAAAAAAGGTGACATATTTTTTAAATTGTTACCCTTTATATTCGCGTCACGTGAACTGACTTGCCTTAGAATTTTGATGAGGTTGTCACCAAAACGTTTTTCATTTCATCAGAAATACATTACCGAAATGTATTGATAGTAGATACAGAACGAAATCTTTAAGTTTTGAAAAATTTAATACGTTCTGACTTTGATTTTTATGCCATACCCAGTTACAGTATTTAAGCGATTTTGAGAATTGACATGAATGGTGTGCGATTTAAGAGACCTATGTCCAGAAGTAGACCGCTTTAGGTGATGATAAAGTGACTTTTAACAAAATATTATATAAAAAGACTAGAAAAACATGCAAATATGTTTACCCAGAAAACAAAACCAAAATAAATTTTGTTGCTCGTAAAAAACATAAACGGACATTTGTAGAGCAAATTACTGAAAATAAAATACTGTTGATACAGTAGTTATCACGTCGTTAAGGAAAAATATGTTTTGTTGAATTGCAATTAAGCGCAATTGCAAGCGCTCCCCTGGGCTCCAATTGCTTTAAAGTTTATGTTAATTTATTAACACATGGGTGTGACATAATATATTGGTACCTATAAAACATACCTGCTCCTACCGATGGTCACTAAAAAGGTAAGGTTTTTTGATTCGTTCATATTCCTTGGTTCATACATTCACTCTTCCATTGGCTTCTCTTGGTTTAGTGTTTAGACTGGCTATGTATCGGTTGTTACAACTAAATTTGTTATAAATAAAATAGAGTGTAAACTGAAGTGATTGTGTTATTAATTAATTGGCCTTCATCGAAGACATCTCAAAATATAAAAATGGCGACGAGGATGGGATTTGCCATACCAGATATCCAGATTAACATCATATTTAAAAATGATGTAAACTTAGGTTTAATAACCATTTTTGTTTGTTGAGTTTTCTAATAACCATGTAGTACTAAATATGTTTTAAATATAAGGTACGTTTAAGTTTAAGTATAGGTTTATAGGTATATAGGTTTATAGATATAGGTTTATAGGTATAAGGTATAGGTTTAAGTTTATGTAAGCGGGGAAGAGTGTGGTATATTGACTCGTTCATATTCCTTGGTTCATACATTCACTCTTCCATTGGCTTCTCTTGGTCTAGTTTTCAGACTGGCTATGTATCGGTTGTTACAATTAAATTTGTTATAAATAAAATAGAGTGTAAACTGAAGTGATTGTGTTATTAATTAATTGGCCTTCACCGAAGACATCTCAAAATATAAAAGTTTTGCAGCGGAATACCTGTGTTTTACATTGTTTGACCTGCTATCTGAGCTCAACAATTAACACATTGAGCGTCTAATTACAGAGGCAATAGAAAAACATAAGTTTACGCACACATGGTAAGTGAACGATGTGTCAAAGGTGGATAAAACGTTACTCTCTACGGCTACCCATAACGACTGCCAAAGATTACAAATTACAACCGCGGCGAATCTTAGTATGAAATGTATGGCCACTCTTCTACGTGCAAACGCTGGTTTACGATGAATATTGAGAACAGAAGAGAGACGTGCAGCTGATATGATGATACAACGAGCCCGTCTGAGTGCCCGTGCCTACTTATTATTTATGCCAGAATTTTAGACGGTAAGACCTCCTTACTCACCTCTACAAAACAGATACACGACAACACGACACTCTCTGGCACGACACGACTGGTTCTTATATATCCAGGCTGACCTAACTGTAACGACTTCCAAAGATCTACAAATATTCACAACAAAGATTCTCAGTATATGTAGTCGGAAACAACCTCGGCAAGCGTTGCTTTACGTTCAAGATTGACACTTGCAGCTGGTATTATGAACCTACGAACTCGTCAATATATATCGTAAGTTTCTATTTTAGGCCGAAAAATTATCGACCCATTATACATTTATTTCCCTGTCAGAATCAAAGTTGCATCACCCTGGACACTATTGCAGCATTGTCTCTGTTACACATCAAGTAATTTAGCTCAACGTCAGCCCTACAAAGTTATGGCGTCCATTCTACGCCACCTGCAGATGGCATAGCGGCCTGACGTAGCCTACTCATTCGCCTAGAATTAATTCCAGCAGAATTAATTTCGAGTACCTCCACCACTTTATAGGTAACAGTTTGTTCTTATTACGTACCCACAACGGTTATAACAGCGTCTGAGACGGAATTAAACCGGCCTCTATTGTTGTGAACTACTATTTTGTCTGGATGTCTGAGGCAAAATTTTGCTTATTTTCTTTGGGATCCTGAATTGTGAGAATTGAGCTTGGATTAAGTATAAAAGCTTTTAAAAATGCCATAAAGTGTACAGTGAATGTATCTTACGTATACCTATGTATTTATGCCTTTTCCGTAACAACTGCTATTAAGAAAAAATATAGTAAAGGCAAGGGCAGGGGTAGGATTTTAACAAGAAATATCATTTTACCAGTAACTTAGTTTTTTTTTAAATATGTGTTGCCCCTCTCTAAGAATTTCTTCCTGTATCGTGGGTGCGTTTACAAACATATTAACTCACATACACATCACCCAGAGCCGGAACAACTACCTGTAGGTCATATAAATCAATGTTCCGTATGGGAATCGAAACTGCGACACGCAGCGCAGCAATCAATCGCTCAACCACTTCGCCAACCGTTGCCCTGGGTTGTGGAGCTCTGTCCCTATTTTAAAATAACATAACTATGGTACTCTGTGTACCATAATGCTAAATATTATATGAATAAGCGAGCAGAGAGACCAATAAAATACTATTAGCATACACTTTTCCTTAACGGGAATTGAAACATAAAATGTTGTTACCACTTAAGGGCCTGGAGGTAGCATTACCTCGAGATGCTTTTCGCCAAAATTTCTTATTTTCAAAGGTTGATAAATACCGTCGCTGCAGGCGAATTCAAGTGACTTTTCTTTTGTTTTACCTACCTGTATCTAGGTTATGTACTGTGATGAAAACTTAGTAAAGTTATGTGAATAAAATAAAATATGATGTTGGGCACGATGGTGGAGGTTGTAGGAATCTAATGCAGGAAGCATATAGGACCAGTCGATGGGGCTACTTATGTTCTTTTGGGGAGGCCTCTGTTCAGCAGTGGACATCACTTGGCTAAAATTATAATGATAATGTTGAGAGGCAAGTAGAATCGTATATTATTTCAATTTGATTGTGCTATTATTGTGTACATTTTAATAAACTGAAGGTTTACATCAAATCGGGCGTCGGCGTCGCAGATTCAATAATTAAATTAAGGCCCGAGTCAGGGGGACGATCAATCGCGTCTTCCGAGATTATGAAACCGAGAAGAAGCCAATTAATTATATGAAGATACCTTTTCTTGGGAAAACTGTTTAACGCTTTACCTACAAGATTTTTCTGTAGGTAATGCGTTAATCAGTTGTATGGATATAATTAAAAGAATGCTGTTAGTTTCTTAATATTTAACTACCAAAAAGTAAAGCATTATACCGCAAAGTTATGTTTGAAAAAGCTGAATTCATATTTTTTATTGTTTAAAAGGTTCCTCTTCTATCAGCAATACGCGCCTTTATCTCAACAGAACAGAGGGTGATAAGAGTAAATGACGCCTTTCAATCACATCAGCCGGCCAAATCATGTCCAATCAAATCCGTGCGATGGATTACAAGTGCGGGCAATGCGATCGAATACCGGAGCGATTAATTAGGTGTGCTAATTGATCGTCCCACAAGTCCGATCATGCACGAATTTAGATTGCCCGTACTCTTAATGTACTCTTGTGATTATGAAAACAATGTTCGTATGTTATCTGTAGCGCTAAAACTAATATTTTAGTTCCAACGTACCCTTACCTATTTCTGAAGTTAAATAAGGGGCTAAATCAAGATACCTAAGCAAACAATTGAAGGTTACATACGCTTCTTGCGTACATAAACTGAATGCAATAACAATCCCCTGAGGATTTTGAAGGCAACCATTATTATACAAGATTCTTGGGTTCGTGAGAGTAACTTACTCTTCGCTACTAATTGTTATTACAGAGAAAACAAACTGAGGACAAAGGATAATAAAGGCTACAAATACTACAATGCTCTGGACCTCTAAAAGCTCTAAATAAATCGGATTACTTGTAGAAATCCTTGTTTTTCTTGTCACAAAAGGTTTATTAATCTGCCTAGCCTTTTCCCAACTATAGGTACTGAGTTAGGTGAGATAGTGGCGAAACGCAAGCCTACCAATAATAATAAAAAACCTGGAGTCAGCTTCTGACCGGTTGTAGTGAATTTTAACCCCCGGCTGAAAAAGAGGGATATTCTAAGTTTGAAGTGTGTACCTGTGTTTTTGTGTGTCTGTCTTTGGAATCATAGCTCCTAAACGGATGAACCGATTTTGATTTAGTTTTATTTTTTGAATGGTGGCTTTATCGGAAGTGTTCTAAACTATGTTGGATGAAAATTGGTTCAGCCCTTCAAAAGTTATCGGCGTTTTACTGTTTGAAGCGGGGTATTTTCGCAAGATATCGTGTCTTACTACGTGTTCAATAGATTGTTGATCGAAGCTTGCATACAACAAGATAAATTATGTAGTTTAAAAAGTATGAAATAAAATAAAAAATGTCAATGATTTTGTTTTTTTTTAAGTTTTATTTGTACATGGAGTTATTGCATATTTGACCTCCACAACCCCGTAAGTGGATAACCAACTGACTTTTGACAAAACTGGTGTAAGAGGTTTTTGGCTTCTGACTGCTATAACGATTGAAAAAAATTCTACAAATAAAAGCCAGGATCAATGACTTAGCGTGCTTTTCGAGCCATGATTGAGTCTCGGTGTGTAATAGACGAACACTAATCCAAATTGCTTGCTTAACTTTGAAGATCGACCCGTACGGCTGTTGTTACTAAGCCATGAGGTCATTTCTCCTTTTAAAATTAAAGTACCTGTACGGTCCACCCGTAAAATTCATATCCTCATTTTGTACCGCATGAGCAATTTACTTTAGTTCGCGTTCGGTCTTCGCCGCGTGTACTCATTATCAGAATATCGTAGCAGTTCAATATCCTAAAATCATTCTATCTTATGTGATCACTGCATCAATTTGTTAAAGCATTATGTCAATAAATTTATCATTATAACCTCTATCACATCTTATTATTTATAGTAGTCCCACAAATATTGTCCCCATATCTTGCCCAAACAAGCAGCTTATAACCCAGTATATACATAATATTTTCCTTTCATATCCACCCCTTATAAAACTGCAAAAAGTAACCCATTTATCTTGCAGCAAACATTGTTTCAATTTCGTTACCACACCTCTAAAGGGAGGATAGGCGGTTCAAAGTTTAGCCTTACATACGTGATACGTTCCCATACATTGTGAGAGTTATCATAACGTTGTACAAACTTGAACACTGAAAGCAATTTGTCTGTTACACGAATGTTTCTCGTGTTGACAAGGACTCCCATTTCATATTCAAACTGGAATGGGCTGCTTGTTTGTTGGGCGCCAATTTGTGAATGGTGGTTCTGTAATGTATGTATTACTTAGATTAAGGATTTTCGTACAACCATTATGATCAATTAGTTCATGAGTGGCAGGCAAGGTTAGGTCTTCATCAGGTCAGCCAAGGTTATGTATCAGCCTTATAATGTTGGGAACATTAATTTAACATTAACTACTGGGACAAGGCATTTTCTCTGTGAGAGAGATAATACGCCTTCACACCACGCAGGCCTAGGTGTGGGTTGGTGGATGTCACATGTTTTCGAATTTTTGGTTCTAGGACATGCCGTTTCCTTCACCATTTTAAGAGCAGTGGTGATGAAATAATTTTCATAAGGTAAACTGCCTGCCTGGGTTCGAACTCACGACCTACGACACGTAAGCCGGAGCCGTTACCACTGGACCACCACTGCTCTAGTTTAGGTAAATCGGACATATCCTAAAGATAAAGTCTTACATCCATATAAAGAAAGAGATGAGTTAGGTTAGAGTTAATGTATCTAGATGTATTGCTTCTTCAAGTGCCCCGTCGGTCTCGCGGATGCAAGTGCGACTGATCAGCGCGGTGTTCGATTTCCACATCGGGTAGTGTTATTGGGTTTTAAAACTAGGAATTATACCGTGGCAGTAGTTTGAATGTTGGCAGTGTGAATACTCCCCATTCTCAAGTCGCTGGTCGTGATATCTCTCGAGTGGTGTCGAATTATATTATGTCGTTTGTGCAATATAATATCGCCCGCGTCGATGGCTAAACTCCGCTGAGATTGCCCGCCATAACCGAAATTCGGTCAGGAGATGAATGTATACGTGTATGATGGATGTATATGGTTGTATGTATGTATCGTAGCCACAGTTACCAATTTATTTTCCAAACATTCGAAAGATGTTTTACCTACTATACCTTCTTCGAACCTAACTAAACATTTTGCTAGACTAAAGCATAGTAAATTAGATTTTTTCTCTAGATAAGAAATTACTTTGCCCGCTTATGTAGGCCTTACTAAGATAAACGTTGATACATGTGATTTATCTAGATATTGACAGCTTGTAATAATATTGGCTACGAGAACAAAGCTTTGCGGTTTCGGGTAAGTGATTACATATTGTAGAGATATCTATTATAGTACTAGCTGACCCGGCAAACTTTGTTTTGCCATAAAAACACCAAACATTCATCTACCCTACCTATTCTACCTACCCTAACTACCTACCCTACCCTACCCTACCTACCCTACCCTACCTACCCTACCTACCCTACCCTACCCTACCTACCCTACCTACCTTACCTACCCTACCTACCCTACCTACCCTACCCTACCTACCCTACCCTACCTACCCTACCTACCCTACCCTACCCTACCTACCCTACCCTACCTACCCTACCTACCCTACCCTACCCTACCCTACCCTATATCTCAAGTTGGACCAGACTGCTCACGGTGTGCCAATTTAATTTAAAATCGGTTATGTAGTTTAGGAATCCATCGCAGACAAACATCGTGACAGGAGATTTATATATATTAGATAAGTTTATGTTTGTCTATCCTAACTATGCAGATTATATCTATGTTAAATTAATGTACTACTGACTTGCTTACTGCTCGTGGCTAAATAATAACAGCCGCATGGCTCGATCTTCAAGGTTAAGCAACGCTTGACGAGGTCGGTCCGTGGATGGGTGACCATATCAACATACCGAGTTTCCTCCGTGCCTCGGAAAGCACGTTAAGCCGTTGGTCCCGGCTGTCATTTGAAGATCTTTGACAGTCGTTACGGGTAGTCAGAAGCCTGAGATCTGACACCAGTCTTGCCAAGGGGTATCGTGTTACCCAGTTACTGGGTTGTGGAGGTCAGATAGGCAGTCGCTCCATGTAAAACACTGATACTCAGCTGAATCCGGTAAGACTGAAAGCCGACCCCAACAATAATTGGGAAAAAGACTAGGCAGATGACTGACTTGCTTACTTTATCTAGAATATAATTATATACAATAGTTTCGTTTTATCATGGAAATACGTGTCATTGCCCTTTTTTAACTAACTTCCCAAAAAGGAGGAGGTTCTCAATTCGGATGTTTTTATATATATATATTATATTATTTGTTTGGGCATAACACCGTCATATATGAACAGATTTGCAAAATTCTTTTTTTGATTGAAAGAAATTTATTCCAAAATGTTCCCGTTTAAATTTGGTACAGATCTAATGGAAAACTTCGGAGATACAAGAGAACTCTTCAATAAATGACGGCACATCTTTCGGGATTGCTGCAATCGTATGTCTGTTTATTGATGTGTACAGTTCATCCTGGTACACTCTCTTTCCACCGGAACCTATGTTCAAGTTACATGTTATCTGGGTAATCTATTCGGATATCCCTGTGGGCATTATAGGTAGCTTACTACAGAACTTGTCCATTATGTACCACTAAAAAGAGAAGAAAAAAAAAAGAAGAAAAAACGATTTCTAAAGCAAAACACTACAAATCGAAAAATAACTTTTTTCCGAAGTCGGTGTCTATTAAAACAAAAAACAGTAGGTACCAAGGCACCGACTTCGATTCAGAACAATATACAAAATTTTAAGTCAAAAGTGTAAGACCGTTACTGCTATGCCAAAACGCAATAATTGTAGCAGAAAATACGTATCTACTTATTTTTATAATTCACACGCAACTCGAAAACACAACGTTACAAGAAGTTACATCGCAACATCGAAAAAGAAGTTAAATTTTAAATAACTCAGCAGCTGTGAAAAGCGAGTCCTCGTTTGCTAGCCAAGAAATAATGAAGCGCATTCCAGCACTGCCTCCCGGAATGACTTGTCAAACGTCTGTGCGCCGGAGACTCGGGTAAAAACGTATTTTGTATCTTATGTTTAATTGAAGTTATGAACTGCTAGACCAATTGAAAATCGTCGACGGGAAGCTTATTAGGGTTCCGTAATCAACAAGGAACCCTTATAGTTTTGCCATGTCCGTTTGTCCGCAGCTTAGCTCAGAGAATCTTAGTACTACTCGTAGAATGTATTATAACTTGGCATATATACAATCACGCCGAAAAAGTGGTAAAATTAAACAAAGAAAATGCTTAATGTAACCGTTTTTTTTTTCTCGTCTATCCCATGGTGTGGGGTATCGTTGGATAGGCCATTCAAAAATATTATGGGTCTGTGAATACCATTTTTCGATTCAGGGATCCGTTTGCGTAAAATTAAGCTATAAATGGCAAATTTTTCTTAGAGTCAAGTGTCACTCCCCCCTGTCAACTAAATGGTTGCTTTTGGATATGTGAAAAAAATCATAGCAGTAGAACGAAAACGAAACTAATAGAAAAACTATCACAGCTAAGAAGGCTTTACAAGTTTCCGAGTAATAGTCGACCAACTTATAAAATGTACCTACTTGTAAAAGTAAACATTTTGTATAATGATGAACGGCACAGTTAATCGTCAGAGCAATGTTCGGTGCTTTTATTGTTTATGAACGTTAGTAATTTTACCTAAATATTTTGGTGAATGTCGCTGTTTATACGGAACCCTCTAGACGCGAGTCAGACTCTCACTTGGCTGGTTTTTTATTTTTTTCTCCAGCTGAAATTTAAAAAGCCAGTGCTTTTTGTTAGAAAGGAGTCTTTATTTCCACAAACTTTTCACCTTTCTTTTGATGGAGGTTTATTGCTAAGGAAATATACGTCGGCGTTGACATGGGTCACATCTACGAAGACTAGATTTATTCTACCACACCTAATAGTTTTTATTTAAGATATATTACAGTGCCAAGGTAAAGTTCACAATGAGAGAGAAACGGATTTTTCTATTCAATTCGTATAAAAAAAAAAGATTTGCCAAAGGAATACGCTGCCAAATTGTGTGCCAACAATTCTCATCCGCACCCTTCCGCCATTTTATTTTTATTTTAAACAGAAAAGCAAAACATAATAAAAGATTTGAATAAATTCGAAATTTCTGTGTGTGTATAGAATTATTGTCTGATGAAAATTTGCAAGCGGGCGCTAACGTAATAAATTTCATGCTCTCATAATTTTGTGGCATGATTTACAGGGTGATATTCAGCGACACAGCCCCAACGTTTTTGTACAATATGCCAATTAAACCTCTGCCTGTACATTATTTAACTGAAAGTCATTATATTGAGACAATTATGACGATGTTTATATTGATTAAAATGGTTATGGGAGCTTGTAAAATTTTAAACCCATGTTGCTTAATTAACTTCGACATTTTTGATATAGCGTTGTTTCTGAAGCAGGAATTCCAGTTGAAGCCAAATTTTGTATGAGGGTTTTATGGACTTGTATAAAAACTTACTCATCTAGTTCTCGCTTAGTTCTCGTAAAGTATGGCGGTTTATTTTCTTGGCATGCAACAAGAAAATAAAAAATAATGTTTCTTGGCTGTCTCCAAGAACCCCTCGCATGCCCGGGGCGCAAGTATAAATAAATATGTATGCAAACACTGCAAACTCATCAAACGGAACGAGCCGAAAGTTCAAAAAGCTTTGCAAATGAAGTCACAACGAAGAATAGTTTTCAAAGGAATATTTTGCTTTGTCCCGCTTCCTATTTCCGATATTTTCTATCGCACGCTTAAAGTTTAATGGTTTGTGTGGGAGATCGATTGCAGCGTCAATATATTTTTATTTGTGCACACAATTTTCAGTTCGTTTACTCCGTACTGCGGTTAAAGAAAGTAAACAAGTTGGTGGCTCGGTAGGGTAAAGTTTGAATCGCTGATATGTACCCATTGTTACTTCACACACGGTGCGCGCTCGATCGAGTGAGAAAGTCAATCTTACGTTTCATGTGTTACGGTAACCTTTTTAAGTAAATTGTGTAAAAGTGAATATTGGTGCTGATAAAATCGGGGATTTCCGATAGGGTTGGAAATGTGTTTGGATTTTTGTAGAAAATATTTTCAATGAATACAAGTAAATGTTGCGCGTTTGTTAGGCTTTTGTACTGCCTGATATTTTTATAAAATATAGGTGCCTACAGATGGTTGATTGCGACGATTTATAATGTCAAACGATTGAACCCGGCTGATTGATAATGGTCGTCGAGCGGTATTATCGCTCAATAAAATCTTGATTGTGATTGATTTTGCGCTAAAACTATATTTCTACGCCTTCTCTTATTTGATGTCGATATGACTAAATTGACAAATTTTTCAAGGCATTCCCAAGTACCTACTCCTACTCATTTAACATTACATTAATTCAACATTACTTTGTCTTTTTTAGTGAGAAGAGGTCAACCGTCGAATCTGACTCGGCTGGGCAGCGTTCGGGAAGTTGAGCGTTATCTTCTCGTCCAACTTACCGCAGTGTCTCAAGATGAAAGTTTACGAAGGTCTCTAGACCAGTGTGTGTTGCCAGTGATTACAAATGGGACCGAAACATGGTCGCACTCAAAGGGCACTGGAGAGGGCTATAGCTATATAGCTATATAGCTATATATATAGCTATATATGCTTGGAGTTTCTTTGCAAAATCGAATCAGAAATGAAAACATCCACAAGAGAACCAGGGTTACCGACATAGCCCGAAGGATTGCCAAACTTAAGTGGCAGTGCACATTGCTCGCAAAACGGATGGTCGATGCGGCCGAAAAGTTCTGGAGTGGCGACCGCGTACCAGAAAACGTAGCGTTGGAAGGCCCCTCTCTAAGTGGAGAGATGACCTGATCAAGGCTGTGGGATGCGAAACGCACAGAACCGATCAGTAGTGTGGCAACGCTTGTGGGAGGCCTATGTCCGCAGTGAACGTCTTTCAGCTGAAATGATGATGATGAAGAAATAAAACTCACATACAGAAAATATTTGTATACTTATTTATATCGTACAAAGTTTATTTAAATACAACAACGAACGTGACAAAAACAATAATAATTATGGAAGGTTTGGAGTGATTTCTATTACTAAACGACTACTTATGAATAAAACTACAGAATGACGGAGTAAACTTTCTTCGGGACAACTCTAGTAAAATGATTTGATACGAAGCATTATTTTCATATTTATCTAACATAAAGTATGTAATAAGTTATTAATAAGGTAGGTAGGGAAGAGTAGGGTAAGTTCTATCAAGGGTAAGAATTAACTTACCTAAAACCGAAAACCAACGTTCAGACCTACTCCGTTAAAGTTCCTATTTAGGCAACATTTTACAAACCCTTACATAGATTCTGCCAGCAAAGTAAGTTGGTAAGTAATATACATTTTATCTTTTGAATGATGAAACTAAACTAAGTAAAAAAATAATATATGAAACAAAATTTCAACCGGAAAAAGCTAGGTTGAGATAAAAAATATAAATTCATCTAAGTAGGCACTCATATTATTTGCGTTTCAACTTCCTTATAAACGTTTCCCGTGGGAAATTACAATAACTCAAACGTGTTAGGCGATAAAATAATAAAAAGTTTAGGATGGGTGTACAACCAGTGATTGCTGCAAAAAGGTGATACGCCGTTTTTCCATCAAAACTGTCGATCTACTTCACGGTTGAACAGTTTTAACGCAGTTGCATACCACGCTTAACATTTTGAAAATGTTTTGTCAAATAGTGGACCAGCTAAAATTAAACGCCATTTTAGCATACCTGAAACCAGGTGTAGCGTTCAGAGCAATTTTGTGTTTGATAGGAGTACCCTGCTGGACTGACCTTTATATTAAACCCTTCCAGGCTTTGCACGGGTGCAATGTAGATACTAATATGGTGTCAGTGTGGAGTGGTTAATAATATTATTACTATGATTAGACAAAAAATTGTTACTAAGGGTTATCCTTCAGAGATAGACATATATTATTGTAGATTTTTTTGTTTTTCTTTTTAAGATATACAATCCCGTAGTACATTATTTTGATCTATCTCGTAAGGTTTAGCCAGCGTTTGCAAAACAAGCGCACAAAAAAAAATTTACGACCTCACATTACAAATCATTGAAATTCTCGGCTTTTCTCTACTATAATATACATGTTTATTACCTTTCTCTTGAATCACGCTGTCTATTGATGGAAACCGCATTAAAATCCGTTGCATAGTTTAAAAGACCTAAGAGTACAGACGGCGGTAAACGACTATGTTTTATACTATGTAGAGAAGATAGGTCCCGTCTTAAAAGTAAAAGTAACAGAAAATTTGCCAGCCAGTTCCTTACAAAATACGTTCATATTATATTTGGTGTTATATAATTAAATATGTACGCAGGAAGGTGGTTGGTTGGGTATGTAGTTGTAAATCATGTTCTTATTCGGCCTTGTGGTCATCGTTGTGAAGAAGGATGATGCTCTCACTTGGCGTAGGGGTGTCGAATATCGGCAGGTTTTCTACCTCACCTGGAATTTAGATGAAAGATTATAAGACAATCGTTTTTATTTGTTATAAATACAAAAAATCGTAGTGATTACGTATGCGCATGTTTTGTAAATAGTTTTGTTTTGGGCTGTTTTCTGTGTGACTTCGAATGTGCATGATTATCTGTGGCTCTAGTGAAAAGGGGTATAAGTCCGATTTTAACGAAAATGAGTTAATTATACCAAAGTGATTAGAAAAAAATGCTCTATCGTTTGGTGAAAACGGATCTCGCTATCTCTAAAAATAAAGAAGTATCTTTGTGTAAAAGGGTCCAACTTACACCAAAAAAAAACTACAAAAATCTTTCTTTCAAGTACTTTTGTATTCTTTTAAACGGAAACATAAAATTTTTATTTTTGTTTTTTAATCTCAATTGACATAATTTATCCACTTTTTATTTAGTTGGTGTTTATCAATACAAAAACACCTAGTTCTTAAAAATGGTTTAGCGAGTGGTTTAGTGATATTTACCAGAAATAAATCCGTTTTCACCAAAATAAGAAGAAAATGGCAAAATTTCTTTTCATTACTTGGTTATAAAAAAAATCTTTGTTAATGCGTATCCCTTTTCACTTGTGTGAATTAACATTTAAATTATGGGAGTAGGGGTAAAACTTATTTTATACCCTCAAAGCATTTTGTGGTTAGTATAAGTTACTATCTTAAAAATTATTAACTTTACATAAAAAATAACTCAAATATATTATTATAGAGAATAAATCTTTGACCTATAAAAATATCACATGTATTATATTTGGTAGCGGTATAAATGTCACACAAGGTCAAACAAGCAATTTGAAGCACGCGGAGTGTTTTTTGCGTCTGCAGTAAAGTTGCATTTTTGGACTTAGACTTTTTCACTAGAGCCACAAAATATAGTCCTAAACACAACACAGAAGATAATATCCATTATGCAATCTGTAGACATAAACGCAAAAACAGAAATAATGACTATATTTATAATCTAATAAAATAAGGGCTCATACTCACAGAGTTAAGCGAAGTAAATAATTTTGGATTTTGCCTTATGTATCGTTGTGTGTAAACCACCATTTTTCTACAAAACGCATACCTAAATCTGGGTTAGTTGTTCTAGACTATAGTATTGTTAGTCACTGTAGTAAAGTCACCCATTCAATGTCGTTGGATCTGTGCAATATCCTTTGAATCAAAAAGGCCATTTGGAACTGCCAAACTTTTTCGGTTTCATGATTTGCTTTTAACTCTCCAAATAATTCTGAACCCATTTTGTGCTGTCTTTTATGAGTATAATTACCAGGAATTCAGTTTCTTCTTCTTTTCTGCCTTTTACATATATTTGTACTGGCATAAATTACCTTTATTCTGGTTATTAAAGATAGATCGGTAAATTTTTGATTCAGTACTAAACAGATCCTGGGATATTGATTAGGTAACTTGTACTTCCATTAAATTTCTTACCAATTCTGACAATAAAGTTGACGGATTCATCTTCGTCTAACATAGAGAAAACGTTTTCTACGGGAATGTACACGTTCTGGGTGTGCTCCAGGAAGTCTGCGTCTTTCTCGCACTTGCAGGGTCGTCTGAAAATGTAATTATTATAAAATTAATAACCATTAACCATAGCATTGAACTGGATCAAGAAGACAGTAGTAGTAAACAGACGAACTCAGGCTAAAAAAAAATATAACAAACGAGAATCGAGAACTTGGTGAGACATGTACTGCTAGACTTCAAATCCTTAGCACAATCAGGCTATAACGTAGTCATTGTTTGGACAGGTAACCTCGCTCTGAGAGCGAATGTGCCGTAATCCACCACGCGGGCCAGGGTTGGTTCATTGGTTGATGTCTTGATGTTGATCACACACATGTCTTTGAATGTTTGAGTTCTAGGAAATATCAGTTTTCTAAATCAGTTTGAGAGCAAAGATGAAGAAAAATTACACAAATTAAAGCACTTGTCTGGGTTCGAATCCAGAAATCCAATCTACAACTCTTTGGTTGGAGCCGAAGTTCTCTCTGTGCTACCACTGATTGATTGATTTGATTTTGAAAGGTCTTTATTTATACATAAGTTATACAGTGTTGTTTACAAATGATCTTATTCTATTTGTAGACAAATCGTAATTTATTTTGTTACACAGGCTACCGCCTTTCTAAACATTAAAACGTGTTTTTTATTATGACAATACCTTGCCTTGAAGTAACTAACTTATAAAAGGAATCATTATAAACTACTGGGTATGTGGAGGTCTTATAAAGGACCCACATAATATTTACAATATTTAGGTTACAAGATGTACACTTTATTATAGTTTTATATAATAACATAAAAATAGTGGGTAGTTGGTGCAAACCACTGCTTATCCTTAGTTCTTTACTTAAATCGACTCAACCTTGTTTTAAGTCACTTATGGTTTGGTCGGTACTGAGTTTCGGAGAATATATTAGTGTACCTTCATAAACAACATCTTCCAAATTATCTGGTTCTATTTTAGTTGCTAATATTGTGCATTGTCTGTTCAGTCAGTAGTTAAGGAACGGTATAGACGATAAACTGATAGTTTAACAGCTTTGTAATTTTATAGTGTTTTGATGTCAATGACGCATCTCGATATAATTGGTAAACGAAATAGCGGATGGTGGAGCTATTAATGTGGGTTTATCCCTTGAAATCGTATCGAACATAAATGTTTATGATTGTAATAGCGTTTGTATAATGTACACAAACACTCGTCTTTGGAACTATTTTATCTAAATGCAAAACAATAACTTGTTGTGTGTCGGAATCTAAAATAGAACCGGAGTATCGGAACGTAGATTTTTGGAATCTACATCCAAAGTGAGTTTTATAAAACTCATCATCATTGTCTTGCCCTTATTCATTGATTTAGGATTAGCACAGCACGTATTCTTCTTTATTTATCAATTTTTTCATTCATTTATCTTAGTACTCCATCCACATTCATATTCAAAACTATTCTAAAAAACCGGCCAAGTAAGAGTCGGACTCGCACACGAAGGGTTCCGTACCATTATCGCTAAACACTGCTAAAAATCACGTTTGTTGTATAGGAGCCCCCCTTAATTTATTTTATTTTTATTTAATAATTATTATTTTTTGAAGAGAATATACTACTAAACATTCTGTGAATATTTCAAGCGTCTACCTGTTGCCGTTATTAATATCGAGCAAAAAACGGCAAAAATATCACGTAACAACAAAAATACATCACCTGTAAAAATTACAACTGTCTAGCTATCACGGTTCATGAGATACAGCCTGGTGACAGACGGACAGACAGACAGACAGACAGACGGATCGCGAAGTCTTAGTAATAGGGTCCCGTTTTTACCCTTTGGGTACGGAACCCTAATAAAAATGAGCCTTTCTACGAAACCTACATTGTCATCATTAATTGTAAGAAGCAGTATTCAAATTATAAAAGACTGTGTGAGAGAGCAGGAACCCATTTTCATTATTTACCCTTTCACCCAAATGTGGATCAAAAATATTAGGTACGATTTTCAGAAAATCTCATAAGACGTAACATAATAAATACAAGCAAAATTATTTATATTCAGCCTACGCCGTACAGAAGAAAAATCTCTGAATGTTTTATAACCAGACAAAACAATTTATAACGCTTGTAAGAAACATTTTTTGCACAATAGAATTTTATTTATGCTGCATGTATGGTAATCTAACAAATTGTGGCGAAAGGTAGAAAATGAGTTTTAGGCTGGTTTTTTCAGGACAAAACGTATGAAGCGTTTCAGATTTTATATCATAGATAGACTTTCTTATTGTTGGTCTATGGAAATTTTTCGCTTCTCATTGAGCCTTATCTCACGATCACGCCTGATATTGTGGGATAGGTGACATCCGCGGTGGAAGAAGTATTTTCACTTATACTTTGAAGAAGATACTTTTAGATCTCATTGTGACTGAAAAATAGAAATGAGAAAAAAGTTGATTTTGGAAAAAGTGTGAAAAATATACAAGTTATGAATTCAAGGTATTACAAAACTTAGGCATCTGGAAATACTATAGTTTACGTTTAATTAACATTTAAGTACAGAACAAAAATACCTATGTTAAATAAACACAGCCATACAAAATATATTCAAAACTAACAAAATCTTCAAAACACAATACCACATCAAAATGGTTATGGTTAACCCTTACAATGCGAGAGCATATTTTTCGCGGGGCGAACCCGCGTTTCGCCTAAACGACCCCATAATTGATAAGTTAAGGAAAAGAAGAGTGAGAGTAAGTTAAAGGTTAAAAAAATTATAGTGTCTCTTTCTAACTTGTTGATGGTCCACAGGATCTACACGGTTATGTCAAGGCAGGGGTACTCAATCCTTTTAGTTAGGTTAGGTTAGGTTATAACCTATAAGATACTTACCTATAAACAATCCTTTTGCTTGGTAAGTTCGGCAAGAATATGTCGACTTCAAAATAATATTTCTCAGCGTGGTCATCGTTTACGAGGACGGTCCACATCATTCTTCCTGAAAGTAAATACAAATAATATTAGACTTGACATTATTATTTTGCGGATATAAAAGAGGGATAAAAATAAGGAAGCCTGAGGCGGAATTTTGATTGTAATTGACACTGTCTTCTTTTCTTATCCTAAGATTATCTTCACAATTAAACAATGAGTACTCTTTAAGTATTTTTTTATTTTTATTATTGACTAGCTTCTGCCAGCGGCTTCGCATCGGCACGGTTACACCACAGAAGGAAGGAGCCGGGTGGAATTGGCATTTTTTAGCGGAGAAATGTCCGCCTGGGTTTTAGCAGCATTGAACCAGACAAGATTGGCATCGCCCTTTTCGGTTACTGCCTTCAAGGACAGGTTCAAGCGCTCCACCATAGCCTCATGAAAAGAGCCCAATATCCCGTGCGTTGGGCAAGTACCTCCTAGCGTAAGTACTATCGTCTACATATTCAAATTTACCGGGTTATATGAGATCGTTTATGTGCGTAAGTAGAGAATATAATAAAAAAAAAATCTTTGGTCTTTTTAATTAATGAAGCTAAATTTTACTGAGGACTGTTTAGTTTTATTACATTAAACAGTTTTTGATACCTATAACTTTTATTGTGGTTACTGAAACGTAACACCTTTTTTAACTAGTAATACAGGGTAATTTTTAAGTCATTGGCAATACCAAAGATGATAAAAGTAATCAGGAATATTAACTTCTATTATAATTTACTGTTCATTAAGGAGGTCATGGCTAAATAATAACGGCCGCACGGGTCGATCTTCAAGGTTAAGCAACGCTTGACGAAGTTGGTCCGTGGATGGGTGACCATTTCAACATACCGAGTTTCCTCCGTGCCTCGGAAAGCACGTTAAGCCGTTGGTCCCGGCTGTCATATGAAGATCTTTGACAGTCGTTACGGGTAGTCAGAAGCCTGAGATCTGACACCGGTCTTGCCAAGGGGTATCGTGTTACCCAGTTACTGGGTTGTGGAGGTCAGATAGGCAGTCGCTCCATGTAAAACACTGGTACTCAGCTGAATCCGGTAAGAGTGGAAGCCGACCCCAACAATAATTGGGAAAAAGGCTAGGCAGATGATAATTTACTGTTCATTATAGTTATATTGACATACAATAATATTAATTATATTAATGTTCTCGATTTTAGTGTTGGTGCCAATTAGAACTTTTTTAGAACATATTTTATTAGTACTTTTACTACCTGAAGGTATTGCCAATGAGTTTTAATTCGTTGGCAATATTTCTACAAAAAATATACATGTATATATTTGTACAGATAAAAGATTCTGATAACGACTTAGAAGGTATTGCATATTCACGGCAATATACAGAAGCCAGAACCATGAAATGTCTGGCTTTTTGCACAAGGGTCGCACTCGCTGAAAAAACAGCTTAGTATAATTGTGTCTGGAATTACAGACGAACAGACAATGTCTGAGCTTCTGGGGTACTTCACTGGCAGTCATAAAAACAAGAAATGTTGTACTTGTACATCAACTTATTTGGTTACGTTTGACTTATTGCTTTGGTTAACTAACTTTATGTCTAGTGTCATTTGTTATCTTAACAAGCTTATCTAAAATTACAAGCAGTTATTATAGTTTTTGACATTAATAGAGAATCAATTATAAAGCAGTACCTAAACTCAAGAGAAGATTTATTTGTGTTCAGCAGTTTGAAAATTTTCTGTTTTGTTATTCATTTTATAATTCAGAGAAATAATGTAAGAAAAATAAAGCACTTCTTAAAAAAAATATGAAATTTAAGCCATTCTCTTTAGGAAGACGGTTAATGGGTGTAATTAGGATATTAAATAAACATCAAGATAAAATAATACTAAAATTAGATTCGAGATGCCTATTTATTCTCTATTCTATTCTAGAAAACACGGACATACTGCTCAGTAACAAGTTACACGAGCGTATATCCTTGTCTAGATCAGTAATGCTTAAGGATGGACGTCATTAGTACTGACCCACTTCGATTGACCGAGATAACATGGTTTCAATACAGTTATCTAGACAACAGGTTTGTTGGTCAAGTGCTTATCAAATCAATTATGCACTTGAAACGATGAGTAATTTGTTTTGAGCATTGTACATTATGCACCACGCCTGTGATTTTTTAAAAGGTAGGTACAGATATAGTTGCTGCATTTCACACAACAGACAACGAATTATCTGAGAAATCGTTCCAATTTTTTTCTACGGATATCACTATCAATATGAGAAGCATAGACGAATCGTTGTCACATTGTTGCATCGCATCGGTCTGTGAAAGCCTTTAATCTCAAGTGTGGGTTGCGAGCCTATTTATATGACACAGATTAATAAAGAATCATCTTTCACTTAATTAAGTTATTATCTAACAGCTCATTTATACAGGTCAGCAATTAACGCCGCCGGGGAAGCCTTACTCTAGGCAGTTAAAAAAATATACTACTATAAATAAATATTTTATGAAGAATGTTATTTCTTTGAATAAGCTCGCAGCAGTTTATTTTCGTTAATAATAAACAATCACTGACAGGGCTTGAAATACTGCTCTGATAAAATCTTATTTTCTTAGAAGTTCTTAAATCGGAGGGATCAATTTTCGTAATTTTCAGAAACGTTCACGTTATAATTCTAGTCTTAGACTAATAATATATGCCGTGAACATGTACCTACACTACACAATTTTTCGGGACCTGTAGTAATAAAACTTTATGGCCGTAAAATACACTTAATTTAATCGATAAAAACACCCCACATAAAAAAATTTAAGGCAAAAATGTGCTGAGGTTCTTTTTAGGCAATAATAAAATTAAAAATTATTGGCTTAGAGCTGTGATTTTTTTGTCAGTGTTTAGAAGAAAGACCAACTTAAAGTCTGAAAAAACCCATAAAAGACATGATTGTATTAATCCCTAAAAAAACTGCAGAATTTTAGGAAATGCAATACAATGTTGTGTAATTACGTTTAAACATTTAACTTTTGTGACTCAATACAAAAATATCTTATCTTTTGAGTGTTAGATGAGTATTTTTATAGATTCTTTGGGTAAATGAACGGCTCTGTAAGACCTAAGTCCAAAGTTATGGTTGTTAGACTATGTGGATATCGTAACAAGTAAGTTAGGTACGAAAATTGCTCTATATTTGAGGGTGTAGTAATTTCACACCTTTTATCGATAAAATTAACTGTATTTTACGGTCTTTCTATATTCCGTCTTACAATAAGCACGTTCTCTCTCTAAAAGCAAGCTTTATCCTTTACTTTATTAGAATAATATTCTTACCTCCTCTCTTATCATAAATCTGGTACACATTGAATATTCGGTCATAGCATCTCAGCAGAAAGTAGTTGAGTACCGGTTCGGTCCTCTTCGCGTCCCACCGATTCTTCACCGTGATGAATGGCAGTTCTGTGACCTTCTCACTGTGCTCCATGAAACAATGGTCCATCCAGTCACCAGCCCGCCCTTTCCATTTACAGTCCCCTGGAATTACGAGTTTTTTAGAAAAGAAAGGGAAAAATGTTCATTGTGTTCTTGAGTATGGATCGCTGTGTCGGTTTAGGATGTTAAAAGAGGTGGATGCAGTGTGAGCCTTTGTTTGAAATGCGATTTAGCGGTTTGGATCTGGAATCCACTTTATCTGCCAAATATAGTTTTTATTATGTTAGTAGGAATGTGAATCTTTCTTTGTTAAAAGAACGTCTCTTAATCGACTTATGTAACTATATTGCAACTAATCATGCCGTCATATTATCATATCCACTTTATTTTTCATTAAGTACACTATAATTTGGGTTCAATAAAATACTACAATTTTTCTGAGGTTTCTTTCCCTCTAGGCTATCTGATTCTTACAAAATTCCGGACTAAAGACCAATACAACCTATGGCAGTCAACAATAGTGTAACATTCTGTCAATCAGTGAAAGAATTTTCGTTATCGCATCTGTAGAGATTACCTCTATCAAACAAACAAACACCTCTAAAATTAATTTAGATTTTAAAATATTTTTTCATCAAACTCAATAAGCATGCATTAATCTCCACGATCTAATTCCACCTAGGCCGTTTCAACATCGGACTGCCAGACGTACGGCGATGAGCCATCGATAGGTACATGGTGGACATTTAATGCGTATGGGTGGGAAACCATACGCACTAAAAGTTTTGGGAATACTTATATTATGCGTACAGCTGAGAGGAATTCCTTGCCGGAGACTGTGTTGCCCGATAGTTACAATCTAGGTGTCTTTAAGTCAAGAGTGAATAAGTTACTTCTAAGCAAGTGTGCTTCACCATCAACGACATCATCGAGTGAGATAGTGGTTACGAGCGAAGATACCAAAAACAAAAAAAGTTCCTCTTCAGTAACGTTACGTCACGCCCAAAGACTAATATGGTGACGTATACCATTTCGCATCCATGACACGAACCATTTGGAACTCGTCACTAACTCGAAGGGACGTTTTTCCGTGACGTTTTCCTTAAAGAAAAACTGTATTATACTTACAGAAGAAGAGAGGTAAATAAAATGGTCGTGTTTATGTCACGGGGTTAGCAACCCTAAGGATATTGAGCGTTCCAATGAGGGCATTTTTTTGCGTCGTAGAAGAAATTCTTTATCGATCTCTTAGTACCTTCACACGGTTCTTTTTTCTCAGAATTAATTATGTTACAATTTAATTCATCGAATAGCCGTATTATTAGTGGCGTGAAAATAACAAAATTGTTTCCTGTAATTAAAAACCTTTTTTACTGTAGCTATTCAAGGTTTTTAACTTCATAAACTAGTACTGTTTAAGACGTAATTTCTAGAAGTAGGTAATATATATTGATTACGAAAAACTTTTCATTTTATACACATATCATCACAGATCTAGTTCATACTTGATCTACTACATAGAAAGTCTAACTGTAAGAATTGGGGAGCCTGGTGACCCGTAACACAGGTATTCAGTACCTTCTTCGGGCATCAGTCTCTCACACATGTTTGAATTTTTTGTATTAGTTTAAGCATTTATTGTACCTTCCTGCAACATTTGTGATGTTTAAAGTTATACTATGGCTAAGTATCGTGAGTTTATTTATCCCACGAACCATGGGTGGGTAAAACTAATAGAATATACTTTCAAGAAGGTATTGAATACACTAATTAGTTAATCAAGTGGTCGAGGTTTAGTTTGTATAGACAACAAAAGAAGTAAATAAACAGACAACTAACAACATCTTCATTATCACTGAGTTATTTGTGTGCGCTGGGAGTATAAAGTCTCTGTCAACGCGGGTGACAAGTCTATGAAAAGGCGAAGATATCATACATTTGTTAGTTTTCTACATAAAATATAAATGATAGCAAAATACAATCATTTTTCACCGTCCCACACTGACTTACACTTAGGTTCAGAATACTAGTGAAGAGTAACCAGCAAAAAATATCACCTGCAAACATACTATCGGTATGAATAAGTATATTATGTTCTAACTCAGGCCATGCATATGCCTTTCCATGTTCATGATTTCATCGAAATCCGTCTAGCCGTTTTTGCGGTTTGATTGATCAACAAACACATTTCATCATCCCAACAACAGACATTTATAATAATACTAGCTATTGCCCGTGACTTCATCTGCGTAGCATTAGTACATCGAATAGCCTACTTTTTTATGAAAAAATATTAGTTCATCATACAAACTTCCACTCTCCCTAAGCATGATGCCCGGGATAAAAAATATCCTATGTACTTCGAAGGGTCCCAAACTATCTCCATACCAAATTTCATCTAAATTGGTGCAGCGGTTTAAGTGTGAAAAGGTAAATGACAGACAGTGTTACGGCCGCATTTATAATAGTAGTATGGAAGTATGGATTTGTAGGTTATCTCCTACACGCCTTCAAGTCAAAGTGGATAATCACTGAAGTAATTAATTACCATTGCAAACTGCCTCCCTTGAAAAATAACAAGTAATCATTTAGCATACTATTTAACTTACCATAAACTCTAGCCATGAAGCAGTTGATGATGCGGAACTGGCAGTGTGCATAGTGCTTGTCAAGCTGCGTCAGGACTGCATGCTTCGGGCAGCCGGCGTTTGTGCACGGGAATAGCACCTTGTTGGCCAAGGACTCGAGAGCCGTGGATTTGGTGAGGGAGAACTCTTTCTGAAAATTAAAATAAAATACAAATTATGTAACCAACTTTAACCCCAAAAAGACTAGACAGGTGATGGTAACGAGTTTTCCAATTTTATTCGAAACGAAGTTAGTACAGTGTCACTTCTGTTTAGGAAGGAACTGTTTAAAGTAACTGCGTACTCGAATGGAATATTCCAGGCTTAAGTTTTAAACTATTTGTTGGTTTGATTATGATCGAAAAATAACTTCAAGACAAAAAATTCTGTGCTCTACTGGCTCTTGTAGGTACTAGATGGTACAAAATATGTGTTTGCATTTTTTGTTTTGCAAAGACTAGCAAAACTTATAAACAAAAAAAAAAAACAGTTTCAATTAAAAAGAGATTCTCCAAATTACGGCTTGTTTTCCCCTCTGCCCCACATCCTATTCGGTGGTATTCGGTGGAATTCATCGTTCACCAAAAACGTAGGCCACACGACATCTATAATTTGTCGTGTCCGGTTACTGTCTGGTTCGATATTGGTTGGTTCAGGATGTAGGTCGGACGCAAAGGGATTAGTTGGACCTATGTTCTAGCAACGTCCGTTTCACTCGTAAAAGTTGATGAAAGAGTTTGCCGTTCCTAAACTTTTCTGTATATACAGAATTCTTGTTAGTAACGAAGGTTCTATCCGCTAGCTGAACATTCCAGGAAATAAACAAGATAAAATTACAAATTTAAAAAACTTCCGATTTTAATTTTTATTTCATGTTTTTTAAACTACATATAATATAATATAACTACCTAGTAGCAGACACGCTTCAATCGACAATCTATCGAAACACTTAATAAAGACACGATATCTTGCGAAACAATCCAGATTCAAAGAGTAAAATGCGAATAACTTTTGAACGGCTAAACCGATCTTATTCAAACATAGCTACACTCTCGACTTTTGAAACAAAACAAACTAAATCTAATTCGGTTCATCCGTTTAGGCGCTATGATGCCACAGACAAACACACAGATATACAGCAACACCCGTCAAACTTATAACACCCTTCTTTTTCCGTCGGGGGTTAAAAACTGATATTTGTCATAATTAGGAGGTTTTTTATAACATTCAGCGTTGAGTGAAAGAAGTTGTATAATAAGATAAAGCATTAAAAATGTTCAAACCTTTTTGGATTTTACCTTCATCATAAACACAAAGCAAGAAAGTTCACTACATCAATCCATTGTTTCGATCAAATTTTATTATCTTCAAAATTTTCAAGTAACTACTCACTTCGAATATTATAAATTGTTTCAAGAGGCAATTAAAATAGTGGGCTTATTAATAACTTATTTGAACTATATAAATTCAAGGCATGCTTATCAAATATTGGATATTTTATGAAAACAATGTCATGAATGTATTTGAATTTAAATAAAGGCACCATCGTGAAAGAATGTCTTAGTTATTTAATTGCTCAGACTTTTATAATATTTGAACTTTTTACAATTTTTAGTTAACTTGCAATGTATGTATGTATTTGCGTATTTATGTAAGTGTGTTCGGGTCAAATCTTGAAACTGAATTTTAAAGGAGTTATCCTCCACCGATTAAGATGAAATTTTGCATAAACGTTTAGTTTGGATGACAATGCTTAGTTAGCTAAGTATCGTCATTGTAAATCCAATATGGCGGACGGACCAAGATGGCGGACTAGTTATTTTTTGTGCATTGCCATGATATGGGTATCAAATGAAAGGGATTTTTGAGAAGAATACGAAAAAGCCTGTCTTAAAAACCATTTGTTTTTTTTTTCTTATGACTTAATTTTTTGTTTCATTACACAACGTCAAATTAGTTAGCAAAAATTTATAGACGTCAGAGGCCCTAGACAAGTGGCATTCGATGTCAGTGAAGGCACTGTCGAAATGTCACAATTTTTGGGATTTATAGGTGTTTACGATTATTATGTTAATACATATAATCGCATGATCACCTAAATCCGTGTGTGGATTTTTAGATTTTACCGTAAAATACGATTATTTTCCTAAAGACATTGGGTAGTAGTTTCAAATAAAATTAGATATTGCATAGCAACCACTTTTACCCTGTAGGTATAACAAGAGATTTTGAGATGATAATATTGTTATACATAGATTTTATTCTCATTTATCTAAAGTTTTCCAAGTAAGAGGTATATTACATAGAAACCTAACATAATTCTGAGTTTATTGAATTGTATTGGTTCCACATTTTTCCCTATTTTGACTAAAGATTTGTTTTATAGGTTTATTACGCAAAATCTTTTTACTGTGTGTATACATGGTGTGCTTACTTATACTTGGTCAGTTGACACAAGGATCGACTGACCAATCAAATCGCGTCCACGTCCCGTTCGCTCTATATGGTGGTTGGTCAGTCCGCGCACTATGCGCAAGTTTACCCCCACTACGCCAAAACCTTGCCAAGTTACGTGCCGATGACTATAGCAGTGGGCAGGGCACATTGCTCGCAGAACGGATGGCCGATGGGGCAGAAAGGTTCTGGAGTGGCGACCGCGAACCGGTAGACGTTGCGTTGGATGGCCTCCCACCAGGTGGAGCGATGAACTGGTGAAGGTTGTGGGCATCCACTGGTTGCGAGACGCACGGAACCGGTCAAAGTGGCGACGCTTGGCGGAGACCTATATCCAGCAGTGGACGTCTTTCGGCTGATATGATGATGACGATGACGATGATGACACATGGTGTAACGGAAAGTAATAATGATCATATTTAAAAAATCTCCTCTGCCAATTTAAAGGAACAACTTTGTCCAGGGAAGTCATAATCATTTCTCCAGAAAATTGTATCCCCACACAAATTTTGGTCAGCTGATGATAACTTTGAATAGAAATTGACCGACTTTCCTGCAGAAAGATTTCCATTTTCATAGGTTAAAGCAGGTTTTAAAATATGATCACAACTATCCTTTACACTCTACATCTATATTCACTAAAAACCGGCCTAGTGCGTGTCGGATTGCGAACATTTAGGGTTCCGTAGCAAACCGCAAAATCAAGTTGTTTGTAATAGGAAATATGAGGGAATTTCATTGAAAGTGTGATTTATCAATATATTGGTATGTTTTGGTAAAAAAAGGTGGTGTAAAATATATAGTATTTATTTATTCAATGAGCTCTAAACAACGATACCCTCGATACGATACTCGATGGAGTAGATCAATATATTTTTTGATATAATATATAACATTTGAAGACTGTAGCTCCAACCGTTTGGCTGTAAAACATGTGTGACAGAAGATTGACAAATAGACAGACACGTGAGCACAGTATAAATATGGTCAAACAGTACGGAAACTACCTACAAACACTCGAAACGGCACACTCACACAAACATGCGCATCGACGAGACCTCTAGGCAGTTTTCGCAATGTTGTCATTAGTGCGGGCCGCTTAGGTCCTTTCTGTGTGACCACACCACCCGTTCACATTAGGTCGGACCGACAGTTTTACCGGAACGACAAAGGTGTCAGAAGCAAATTGGCATATGTATTTCAAAAGCGCTGTTCACATTAGGGCGACACGATAAAACTGTCGGCTTCGACACATATATCGGACATTCAGTCACGGTTTCTGTCGGGTCGGATATAATATTGGCATACTGCTTTGTATAGCGTCGTTCATATTTGTCGGCTCGTAGAGGCAAAGCCACTCACCCGCCACTCACCTACCCGCTCTCGCCAGAAGTTTCGCCGGCGGGCACGCAGAGAGTACACATATAAACATGAAGGACGAAATTAATATAGAAGTTTTGATTTCTCTTGTAGAGGACAGGAGTTTGAGAACGTCGTGGTCGTCCATTGTACATAGGTGCAAACTCACAACTGCTTTGTGGCAAGCCGGGCAGCGGCTAACGACGGAGGTGTTTACATTACGTCGGATCGGCAGCTTATAGTGTGAACACCATAACCCGATAGTCGGCCAACGGTTAACTTGTCGGTCCGACCTAATGTGAACTAGGCCTAGTGTGCCGTTTCGAGGGTTTGTAGGTAGTTTCCGTACCGTTTGTCCATATTTATACTATGACGTGAGTGACAGCAGTAGAGCTCCCTTTGGACCCTTCGGGTACGGAACCCTAATAAGTACCGGTAGCTGCAGCCTTACTGCCACACTAGATATTTTTTTTTAAACCGAGTGCCTGGCAGCCCGTCTACCCTCGGCTACGGTAGCGGTCGAGGCGATGGCGTGGCAAGGGGTGCGAAGAATCCCCGGAGTGGTCCCGGCTACCCCAATAAACACCGACGACTGGACCTGGGAACATATAACAGGCGAACACTCCGGACCGACGAGAAGATGGCTGAACTCGAGGAAGAATTGAGCAGGTTACGATGGAGTATTATAGGGTTATCTGAAGTCCGAAGAGAGGGGGAGGACTCGATAATCCTCAAATCCGGTAACCTGCTCTATTTCCGAGAGGGTGACCGGCAGTCCCAAGGTAGTGTCCGGTTTATCGTCCACAAGTCCCTTGTGAACAACGTGGTGAAGATCGAGAGTGTGTCGACCAGGGTGGCGTACCTTATAGTCAGAATATCCGCAAGATATTCACTGAAGGTCATACAGGTCTACGCCCCAACCTCGGCACACTCCGACGACGAGGTAGAGGCCATGTATGAGGATATCTCTACAGCCATGCATGGTTTCAAAACTCACTTCACCGTTGTCATGGGGGACTTCAACGCAAAACTGGGCAAACGAGACGAGGATGAGCTGCAAGTGGGGCAATTTGGAGTTGGACGTCAGAACCACCGGGGTCACCTACTGGCCAGTTTTATGGAGAAGCAGGGCTTATACATGATGAACTCCTTCTTCAAAAAGCGTGAGCACAGGAAGTTGACCTGGCAAAGCCCCGATGGTGCAACTAAAAATGAGATCGACTTCATCATGTCAACCAAGAAGCAAATGTTCAATGATGTCTCTGTGATCAATTCGGTGAAAACCGGGAGCGATCACCGCATGGTAAGAGGCACATTGAACATTAATGTCAAGCTTGAAAGGTCTCGACTGATGAAGTCCACGCTCCGTCCGGCACAGATCCAGGTCCAAAACCCCGAGAGCTTTCAGCTCGAACTCCAGAATCGTTTCGAGTGCCTAGGGAGCTCCGTGGACGAATACAGCGATGGGTTCGTGGAAGCTGTCCATACGGTCGGGTCTAAGTTTTTCAAGACCCGCCGTACAAATAGGAACAAAAAGCTCTCTGATCCTACTCTCAAGCTAATGAAGGAGAGGCGTAAGATGATCCTGCAGTCTTCAGACGATGCGTTGAAATACCGGCAGCTAAATAGACGGATCTCAAAGTCCTTGAAAAGCGACCTCCGCCGCTTTAATACTGAGCGTATTAAAGACGCGATTGAGCGGAATAAGGGCTCCAAAGTCTTTGCAAGAGATCTGTCTATTGGGCAGAGCCAGCTCACAAAACTGAAGACCGATGATGGCAGGATCGTTTCCGTCAAACCAGAGCTTCTGAGGGAAATCGAGAGATTCTATGGGCAGCTGTACACGTCAACCAGTAAACCCGTCGCGAATCTAGCGAATGACCCTAGAGCTAGATTGACCCGACACTATACCGAAGACATTCCGGACGTCAGTCTGTATGAGATTAGGATGGCTCTGAAATAGCTTAAGAACAACAAGGCACCGGTTGACGTCGGAATCACGGCTGAACTCCTGAAGGCGGGTGGAAAACCGGTTCTTAAGACCCTTCAGAAGCTGTTTGATTCCGTCATATTCGAGGGCAAAACGCCACAGGCATGGTGCAGGGGTGTGGTGGTACTCTTCTTCAAGAAGGGCAACAATGCCCGGCTGAAGAACTATAGGCCCATCACACTTCTTAGCCATGTCTACAAGCTGTTTTCAAGAGTCATCACGAATCGTCTCGCGCGCAGGTTTGACGATTTCCAGTCCCCCGAACAAGCCGGATTCCGTAAGGGCTTCAGCACCGTAGACCACATACATACGCTGCGCCAGGTTATACAGAAGACTGAAGAATACAACCTGCCTCTCTGCTTAGCGTTTGTGGACTACGAGAAAACCTTCGATTCGATCGAGACTTGGGCTGTATTGTACTCTCTCCAACGGTGCCAAATTGACTACCGGTACATCGAAGTGTTGAAGTGCTTATACAAAAACGCCACCATGTCAGTTCGACTTCAGGATCAGACTTCGGAACCAGTCCTTCTGCAGCGAGGTGTGAGACAAGGAGACGTCATACCTCCGAAACTGTTTACTGCTGCACTGGAGGATGTCTTCAAGGTTCTGGACTGGAGAGGGCTAGGTATCAACGTCAATGGCGAGTACATCACTCACCTTCGGTTTGCCGACGATATAGTGGTTATGGCTGAGACCATGGAGGACCTCAGTACAATGCTCGATGATCTCAGTATAGCTTCCGAAAGAGAGGGTCTTAGGATGAACATGGACAAAACCAAGGTGATGTTGAATGCCCATGTTACACCCACTCCTATCAAGGTCGGAGACTCTACACTCGAAGTTGTGGGCGAATATGTGTACCTTGGACAAACGATCCAATTGGGTAGGGCCAACTTCGAGAAAGAGGTCAACCGTCGAATCCGACTCGGCTGGGCAGCGTTCGGGAAGTTGTGCGGTATCTTCTCGTCCAACTTACCACAGTGTCTCAAGACGAAAGTCTATGACCAGTGTGTGTTGCCAGTAATGACATATGGCTCTGAGACGTGGTCGCTTACAATGGGCCTCATCAGAAAGCTTACAGTCATTCAAAGGGCAATGGAGAAGGCTATGTTCGGCGTTTCCTTGCGTGATCGAATCAGAAATGTAGAGATCCGCAAGAGAACCAGGGTTACCGACATAGCCCAAAGAATTGCCAAACTCAAGTGGCAGTGGGCAGGGCACATTGCTCGCAGAACGGATGGCCGATGGGGCAGAAAGGTTCTGGAGTGGCGACCGCGAACGCAAGTTGCGTTGGAAGGCCTCCCACTAGGTGGACCGATGACCTAGTGAAGGTTGCGGGGATCCACTGGTTGCGAGTCGCACGGGACCGGTCAATGTGGCGACGCTTGGGGGAGGCCTATGTCCAGCAGTGGACGTCTTTCGGCTGATATGATGATGATGAATAAAAATATAAACAGTACTGTAGTCGAAGCTGCCGCCTAGAGTTATTTGACTTTAACAGATATATAAACGAGACAACCGATAATGCCGAAAGGATATTTTTCACTAATTGGAAATCAACTATACAAACAGCTGTTCCAATTTTGTTAGCTGTTACGTATGTGTATGCAGGATGTATTAAAATTGAAATGTATGCATGTTTTAAGATTACCTTGTCACTTTAAAAATCTGTTTCGGGAAATAAAATATATATATTAAAGTTCTATACTAGATACAGTTGGTGATTTATTCTGGTGACGAAAAAGTGAAATCCATAAAATTCTATGTTCCTATTTAACTAATTGTTGCTATAAAACATACACAAAATTGTCAGTGCTACTTTATGATCAATCAACTCAGTCAGCGGTCACCACAAAATCAAGTCCTTCGTCTTCGGCATCCATTCTGTCCTAGCCACCTTTTTAAGTTCATCGACCAGATAGCTGGGGAAACCCCACGCTACACTACTTAGTAATAATTATAGTGATTCATTAACTTGAAATCAAGTTATAATATAAACTAAAGGCCTTAGGTATCGTCAAGTCTGTGGCTTTGCGACTATAATAATTATTATCAATAAATAATATTAACGATTACAATGTCGAATTGTGATAAACTGGACCGAGATTTTCCTATACTTATCTATTCACACCTTTGATAACATTGTTAAGGGATTAGTTGAAAATAAATATGTGATGAGCCATCGCACAATCGGAGCGTCCGTATTTTTTGTTCAAGGGCATGGTTTGATAGCCTGATTAAGTCAACGATAATAATTATTTTATATTTTCATTTTTATTACTTTCATACAGATTCAAAGAATATAAATTTCTCCAAATTCCACCGGACCAAATTTCGGTTATGGCAGCCAAGCTCAACAGAAAATATATCGACGAGAAAGATACAAGTGGACGAGAATGCGCAAACATAGATGCATTACTTTTCCCTCACTCTCATTTATGATATCAGATGGCAAGTCAACAAAACTGAAGAGGGATCAGGCTTAAGACCAACTGCTGCGGCTGCTGAAGCACTGATCCCGTATCTTTATAGTATTTACTTACTTATATATAAATATAAAAATAATGAAAGTCTCACAAGAAGATCTCACATAACTCAGTCTGGTTTCGATGTAAGTAGTTATCTACTGAATGAGCATTAGAATGAGTACCTTACATTATTTCAAGATACTCGTAATATTACCTTTGAACATGCTAGCCTGAACGTGTATCATACTGATTACAACCAATCCTATAACATATTAATTTTATGTCTCGTTCGTGTTTTTCATCATATTTAATTCTGTCTGTGATTTTCGGCACACCTAGGCACAGTGGGTAGGGCAGTGGTTAGACTTAAATGTCTGAGTATTATTTAGGATACATTATTTTAGCTCTAACTATAAAATGGATTCCATTTAAGTACGCAAATAGCTATTGCGGCATATTAACAGGTGTGTAATGCGGTGCATCGATATAATTAGATAGGTGCTACTACTGATAAAATCTTACTCTGGTCAATATTCGCATGCCAAAATAAATACAACTTCAATTTAGTATACCTACTGGAACTATTAAATGATCACAATATTCCACAAAAAGTTTCCTTTAGTGTACAATGAAAAACATATTACATCTGTCGTATTAAGACATAAGACGAGAAGAGAATGAAATGCTTTTTTCCCCTTAATATTGGTGATGTACTTTAGAAAATTCTGGTGCGTTATTAGTAATCCCAACCGGCATCCATGTTTGGCCTTTTGGATATATGTAGTTAACTGACAATGTGCAAAAAGTTGACATAATTCTCGACAGGTAGGTATATACAGGTATAATTTAAAGAAGAAAATGTTTGATATAAACTTACAAAACTGGATTATCAGATTGTCACCTGTCGCCTGTCGGTTTTTTGTCATTAAATAGGGCAAGGCATTGATATATAAATATATCAATGAGGCAGTGACGAGGATTCAAAACACATATTTCAAATAGTATTTTGCTTACCTGACAAATATGACACTGGAAGCTCTTGTCGAAGCAGCGGCCGCAAAGACTGTGACCATCCACACAGAGGTGGATGGGCGGCCTCATGTACGTGTTACATTTGGTACACGTCAGCTCCTTGATGAGGCCCTCGTAGTGATCCGTTTCGAGCAACGTGTTTAGAACTACTGGAAATAAAAGAACAATCGTAAAGAGCTAGGTAGTACAAGCATATACCTATCATAACTGGTTCAAAACGTGCTCATTAATGAGACACAGACCACCTCTTGGAAAGAGCGATTGAATCATAATCCACCACGCAGGCCCAGTGTGGAATGGTAACCACCATTCCACACTGGGCCTGCGTGGTGGATGTCACGTGTCTTACTAATCTAGGACATGACGTGTTTTCACGATGTTTTCTTACATCGTTTAGGGCTAGTAGGAACTGTATCATTCATACAATTGCGTGAAATTTAAATATCAGATGAAATATACGCTTAAAACGACAACAAACAGTTTATTCACAACACGGAAGAAACAATTCAAAACATTCTATGTAATGACGATATTCACGTTAGAAATTTTGGCAGCGCTTATAGTACCCAGAGGGTGAGATAATTTCTGCAAAACAAACTCTCTACAAATAGTGGAAAAGCTAATAAAATATACACAAATAATAGGGATATATCCTGGGTACAAAAACGATAAATCAATTTAGTCCGTCAGTGAGATTATCAAATAATATTGGACACGTATTTTTTGCTTTATCAAATAAATAAAAATTGACAAAGATAAAGCGCGGTAAAGTTCAGGAGTCGGGGCTTGTGACGTCACTTTGTCAGTAAAACTGTAGCACGACGTGACGTCACACGATATTTCAACGCATTGTATCGTCGTCATTTTTAGGGTTCCGTACCCAAAGGGTAAAAACGGGACCCTATTACTAAGACTTCGCGATCCGTCTGTCTGTCTGTCCGTCTGTCTCCAGGCTGTATCTCATGAACCGTGATAGCTAGACAGTTGAAATTTTCACAGTTGATGTATTTCTGTTGCCGCTATAACAACAAATATAACAACAAGTATAAAATAAATATTAAAGGGGGGCTCCCATACAACAAACGTGATATTTTTGCCATTTTTTGCTCGATATTAATAACGGCAACAGGTAGACGCTTGATATATTCACAGAATGTTTAGCTGTATATTTACTTCAAAAAATAATAATTAATAAATTAAAATAAAATAAATTAAGGGGAGCTCCCATACAACAAACGTGAATTTTATGCAGTGTTTTGCGATAATGGTACGGAACCCTTCGTGTGCGAGTCCGACTCGCACTTGGCCGGTTTTTTGTTTACGAGACAAAAGAAAATCTAACTGACGGACGGTAGGAAATAGTTTTTTTTGTCATCTACCCTATTGGATAGTTAACAATAATAGTTTCCCAACTTATAATAATTTTATAATACCCGCAACTCACGAAATAGTGAGTGGCTGAGTTAATTTATTTTAAGAAATTATTGGCTTTCAGGAAATTAACACGGCAGGACATTGCATTGTATTTTCATACACTACTGCAGCTTTTAAACCCTGTTTGTTAGTATTTCATGAAGTCTGAACTAGTACTGCATTCCGTAGTACCGGTGACGTCACTGAGCATTTATTGACACTAGCTAGAGTGTGTGTTTGTGGTAAACTAAAGAAATGTAATAGTTTGTATATATGTCTGTATTTCATTATTTTATTTATTGTATGTATGGTGTTATACCAAAATAAACAAAATGAAAGGACTAAATATGGTAAGTTTACCTACCTAGTCCAACTTTCGCTGTTACACAACAACGCAGCTTCTAGAAACATAAACCACGAGTAGGCCCGAGAAAACTAACATGTTAATCTAACGCCCACAAGTAAATCCATACCACTATATAAAGGTAATTTAGGTCATATTGACTATCCAAACAAATTGCAATGCAATGCAATTTAAACAGATTTACTAAAATCCGAAATGATACATTACATGATTTCTAATGGAAATCTGAAAATAAACATAAGTGGATATCTGTTGATTCCAATAAACCTAACCGAGCAGAAAATTACGAACATTTATTAGAAAGAAATTCCTCTCACAATGATTTATTTAGGCTCACGATCGCATTATGTGTACGATCATAACAATATATTGAGAAAAATTGGCATAGTAATCGAGGTAATGCTCATTATAATGATACGGGTCATATAAGTTGAAAAATATGGATAAATGCTGGTATAAAAAGCCAGTCACTTATTATATATGCCTGACAAACAAATAATTCATAATTATTGATCAAAATTATAATGAACAAAACGCAGACGGATTACGTTCATTCAGTAGAACTCGAGTTATTTTCATGAAATATAATAGCATTTACCAGGAGAACGGACTGAATAAAAATATGGACGAGAAAATTTACATTTAAATTTCCATGTTTACTTTCGTTTGCAGGAATCCAATTGATATTTTAATGTAAATATCGACGTATACGCTTATCACATCCATCAAAGATGGCACTATGATGGATGTCATAAATATGATTAATAAAATTCCAATTAAAATCAAAGCTGAGAACCAATTACATCCTTCAAAGAAATGGTAATAACTGAAGCATGAAACGACTTGGGAACTATTAATAAATAGCTGTCACGAAGTTAATTCGTAGAAGTTAATTTACGTAATTAAACGACAACTGGCAGGAACTTACAGAAATATTTGAATTAGATAGTGTTTGTAGAGATCTATGCGTAATAATTAGAAAGACAGATGTGAGAGTCTGAGAGTTTATTGTTAGAGAGAAGTTCAAGGTTTCGAGAGCAGACGAACGAAATTAGGCCAGACGGTATAGAAAAACTGAATAACGTTTACCTTACTTTGTTTTACAAATGAATGAGAATCAAGCTCTGAATGAGAATGAAAGTTATGAAGATAAATTTTATAAAGAAAAGCGTTTAGTGAATACCCATCAAAAATTTGCAATAAGCAATACTTTTTTACAAGAGAATTATAAAAATCACTTCACAAATCGAACACCACAGAATACACAGTAACGTAACCATCAAATCACTTATTACAGTATATAACTACGCTACTAATAATAAACACTAACTTTTTCTCCCCGCCGGCGACGATGTGGATGACATTCTGAAAATAACACTGAACGCCACAACAAACGTAGCTAGTACGCGTCCAATACAGTTTTATACTTCGTAAACACTTTTTGACTCACGCGGACTAGTGTAAACCGATTAGAACGCAATCGTTTAGCCATTTTCTTTGATAAGACAAGTGGTATCTGAAGCGTGATTGTGGTAAGTCTGTTTGCTGTTGGCGACACTGAACAAGTCTATATTTATGCGGCAAGGTCGCTACTAAGGGCCGCAGTGGCGTTTACAGCTGACCAACTGCGCTTCAGATAGTCGCACATCTATAGGGATATTATATTTAGGTAAAAATTTCACTAAATTAAGTGCTGCTTTTGCGGTATGTGTATGGTGTAACATTATGAAATGCGCTTGAATTTATTGATTAAAAATTATGATTGTCTGCTGATTCAGATATCTTATAGATTGTAGTTCTGATCTTTAATTGATTTCATTTTATCGATTTTTTACAAATGGTCATCATTTTCCTGACTCAGATACACATACACTCGGTGGAGGAACATCCACAGAATCCATGTAGTTAAATAACGTATAATTAAGTAATTTAACTGTAAGAAACTGCAAACAAAACGTAGTTGCGATCAGAATTAGTTTGAACTAGCTCTATTCTAAAACATTTTTGAAGGTTTAGTCAAAATTAATCATGTTCAGTGATAAAAACTACTGTGGATGGGCAACTACATTTAAATTAACGAAATGAACACGTCAGTTCTGTTCGTAAAGTACCTCATTTTCACCGTGAGTCTGTGACGCATGTAATGCTTCAAATTAGTGTTGGTATTAAGCAGGTATCGATAAAACACGGATGCCTATATCGTGATACGCCTTATCGACAAAAATACTGCATTGAATGTACGCAAATCTATTATCTCATTACCTGATCATGTATTTTTAATTTCGTTACTATGACTTGTGGATTTGAACACTTTACACTGTTCACACACTTTCGTATTCACTATAATTCACATAGATTAATGTATTTGAAAACCGATCACAGACAACTGTGTTGTTTGACTAATCGCGTAACGTTACCGACTGCCAAAACGATTTTTACAATATTATTTACGACTTCAGCTACTTACCTTTTAATACGATTGTCAATTTAGACTATATCGCCAAATAAAATTGCTTCAAGTAATATATGCAATTCATGGATATGAATGAATAAGTTTTTGACTTCACAGACAAAAAAAAAATGAAATCGTTTATGCTGTTAAGACTCCCGCAGACAAGCGTGATGAGACAATGCGGCAATAATGCGATAACACATCTTCATAGGCATTACTGCTATCTGAAAAACAATTTCTTTGAAAACGCGTAGTCACATCGTTGTAACATTGTTGCGTCGAATCTGTCTGCGAGAGTCCATGTTGTGAATGAACTGACGACTAGATGCGTGTTCTATTTTTCTTGCCCACGCCAGTCGAGGAATACCGCCGTGATATTATAATGAACGAATAAAATAATGTGTAGCGCGTACTGCATTGTGCTTACAGCTAAGGATCGGAGGATTCCCTGCTGGAGTCTATGTTGCCTAACTATAACCACGGGTCTTTAAGTCAAGAGTGAATAAGTAACTTCTAGGCAAGCGTACGTCAGCGTCAACCTTATCATCGGGTGGTCAAAGGCAAGCGTACCTAATAAAAAATAAAAAATAATTACCTGTAGAACCCAACTTCTCTCCCATAGTTTGCACACTTCCTTTAAGTATCAGTTTTATTTATAAAAAAATAATTCTAAATTATCTTTTAACAGGTAGTCGTCTGGTCAGTGTACTCAACAACAATAAGATAGATAAACGCTATACTTTTGTTATATGTCCTCGATTTAAGTCAATAGATGACGTGATTACCGCAGTATTATATAGAGCAAATCTTAGATAACATAAATATATTAATCTTCATAAGAAATCTAATCGAAAAATACACACATTGTTTTGTATTGATTACCTGTGCGTCATGAAAACTTTGAAATTATTTATGAAAAATATCGATTTCAGATTTATTCTAACAACTAAGTAAATGCCTCCCTTTTGCGCTATGCTTTCTGTGATACATTATACCAAGGATATTAGTGATAAGTCCCTAATGTATGCAGCTTTATTTAAAAAGAAATCTAACTTAAATAGATTTGGATTAAACTGTATTGCCCAAAAGGTTAGCAGAAGTACTAAGTTTCTTTTTTCTTATTTATTATGGTGTACAATAAAGAAAATATAATGAAAAAATATAAAATAAATAAATAAATACTTCGCTCACTTTGCTCGCTCACTTCAGCTCCGGTCATTTCTTCGAACCTAAACTATTCATGTGGGGATGCCCTAAGCTCCCTAAGACTCATCATCTGCCTAGCCTTTTTCTCAATTATTGTTGGGGTCGGCTTCCATTCTTACCGGATTGAGCTAAGTACCAGTGTTACACATGGAGCGACTGCCTATCTGACCTCCACAACTCAGTACCTGGGTAACACGATACCCCTTGGCAAGACTGGTGTCAGATGTCAGGCTTCTGACTACCCGTAACGACTGTCAAAGATCTTCAAATGACAGCCGGGACAACGGCTTAACGTGCTTTCCAAGGCACGGAGGGAACTCGGTAAGCTCCCTAAGTTTAACAAATCTAATTATTTTTTGCAAAAATATACAAAACAAAGTAGATGTTTCTAAATTATATTAAACGTTACTTATAGATTCTGAATATTATAGTTACTGAATATTATACTAATTGAATATTAATTCAAATTTGCATTATAGAAAATGTTTATTAAACCATATAAAATCAGTTAAAATGAAATTATATCAATAATTTATTATATCATTTATTTCATCGTTATATTAAAAAAAAAGTATATTAAATGAAATTAGGTCATTAGAACTTTTGTTATTATTTCAAACGTTACACACCCATATTTTTCCTAGGACACTGTCATTCTCGGGGGAGCCTCACCCCTAGAGGACGCGTCCCCAGGTGGCGGATCGGGGAATACTCGCCAGACATGGAGGGTAGGAGTGAAATAAAATAGCTCCCGCGGACCAACAGGCCGGAGAGAAAACTTCGTTATCAAACCCGATCAGGGGGTTTCTCTGACGTATTCAGAGTAGAAGTCCCTGGTTGTGATGGACTCTTAGGTCTGAGAGTCCATTAGAGATGGCAGCGGAGGAACCAGTACAATGGTCAACGGTGGCTCTCAATGCTTCCAGGAAGAGTAAGACCTTGGCGTCAGGTGGCAACCGGCCGTAAAAAGCAACGGCCAATCTTTATACTAGTCATGAGGCACAACATTATGAGAAGGTATAGAGCTAGGGCGTCCCCCTCAAGCGACGGTGAATGTGAAAATGCGGCGAATGTTAGGGCGTCCCCCGTAAGCGACGAGAAGGCGATATATCGAAACATGGTGCCAATATCCGAACTACGCATCGCTACTTGGAATATTGGCACAATGACAGGACGAAGTGCCGAACTAAGCACTATTCTAAACAGACGCCGCATCAACATCTGTTGTGTGCAAGAAACAAAATGGAAGGGCGCCAAATCACGTTTAATTGGAAATGGTTTTAAACTGATATACAGTGGAAAAGAGAACACCAGAAATGGTGTTGGAATAATCCTGGATCAACATCTAAGTGACAATATAGTGGATATCAATAGGGTCAACGATCGCATTATGTCCGTTAAGCTAGCCCTGGAAAAACAACCGTGCTTGAATGTGGTTTCTGTCTACGCACCACAAGTAAACTGCCCCGAAATAGAAAAACTAGAATTTTGGGAAGACCTACAGACCCACCTAACAACAATACCATCCGTGGAACAAACACTTTTGTGTGGAGACCTAAACGGTCATGTGGGGGCGGACAGAGGCGGCTTCGATGGTTGCCATGGCGGTTTTGGGTTCGGAAAGCGTAATAACGAAGGCGAAACGATACTTGAGTTCGCAGCAACGCAAAATCTTGCAGTAGTCAACACCTTCTTTCAGAAGAAAGATGAACACTTAATCACCTATAAAAGTGGAAGCTCAAAGACACAGATAGACTTTATCTTGGTTAACAAACAGGACATAAAACAAGTCAAAGACTGCAAGGTGATCCCGGGAGAGCCTTTAACTTCCCAGCACAGACTTTTGTTAGCAGCCATAAAACTGAAAACACCTATGAAAATTAAAAAGCCTAAAACAGAGAGGATAAAGTGGCATTTACTGAATACGGAGAAAGGAGTGAACCTGAAAAGAGAGGTGGTCGATCACCTGCGAGACAATCCTCCTCGAGAAAAAGATCCGTCAGTAATATGGACCACGTTTGAAAAGCTCTGTGTCAATTCGGCTAAAAGAGATCTGGGAGTCAGCAAAGGATCCCTTCACAACGCGAAAGACACCACATGGTGGAACAACCACACCATAAACAGCGTAGCTGAAAAGAAACGCTTGTTTAAAATCTGGCAAAAGACGGGCTTGGATAAAGATAGAGACCTCTACAAACAGGCCAAGAAAACTGCTAGAAGAACGGTGGCTGTAGAGAAAGAAAAAGCTGGTCAAAAGCTCTATCAGCGCCTCGAATTAGCATCAGATAATGACATATACAAAATAGCTAAACAAAGACATAATGGCACCAAAGATTTTAAAACCACAAAGTATATTAAGGATAAAGAAGGCATGCTACTTACAAACAACGAGGACATATGCAAAAGGTGGTGTCAGTACTATCAAGAACTACTGAACGAGGAATTCCCTAGACAGCCAGAAGTGGAACTACCAATGACACAGGGACCTCTTGATGAAATCACTATTGAAGAGGTGCGGAAAGCAATATCTAAAATGAAAAACCATAAAGGGACAGGCCCAGACAATGTACCCGCTGAACTCTGGAAATCCCTAAAGGGCGATGGTGAGATATGGCTTGTGGAGTTGTTCAACCATATTTTAAGTTCCGAATCAATGCCTGAAGCTTGGAGAAAGAGTGTTCTGGTACCCTTCTACAAAAACAAGGGAGATGTCCGGGATTGCTCAAACTTTCGTGGTATTAAACTCACATCACACACCCTGAAGATTTGGGAGCGAGTCCTAAGTGAGCGCCTTCAAAACTTAGTATCACTCACAGAAAATCAGTTCGGTTTCACTGCGGGAAGGGGAACTACTGATGCCATCCATGCAATCAGGTACTACCGACAGACAGGTACTGGAAAAAGCTCGTGAAAACAAGCAAAATCTCTGGATGGTCTTCATAGATCTAGAAAAAGCCTTTGATCGTGTACCGAGAACAATAATATGGCAAGCACTGAGGGCACAGAATGTTCCGGAGCTATATATAAACCTCATAAAGGACATGTACCATAACGTGCAGACATGTATCAGAAGTGCCGCCGGCATATCAAAGAGCTTCGATATTAAAGTTGGAGTTCATCAGGGGAGCGCGCTAAGTCCATTATTGTTCAACATTACCATGAACTACCTCACAGCGCAAATCCAGAAACCTACACCATGGAACCTTCTATATGCAGACGATGTGGCCCTTATCTCAGACAGCGCACAGGAAATGCAAGAAAGTTTGGAGCTGTGGAGGAGGGCTTTGGAACTTAACGGGCTGCGCATCAGTCGAACTAAGACTGAATACATGGTATGTAAATTCAACCCCGATACCAGCCTATCCGAGCCCGAAATAAAACTTGACGACCGAGCCTTACCTAGAGTGAATAAATTTAAATACTTGGGATCAATGATCTCTGAAGATGGATCGATATCCAATGACATCATTCACAGAACGACGTCAGGATGGATTAAATGGCGTTCATTAACGGGGGTTCTGTGCGATCCAAAAATGCCAATTAGAACAAAAGGCAAGGTCTACAAAACAGCGGTAAGACCAGTTTTACTCTACGGTAGCGAAACCTGGGCCACCAAAAAGAGTGACGAGCAGAAACTGCACACCGCAGAGATGCGCATGCTGCGCTGGGCGGGTGGAGTCACTCTGAAGGATAAAATTCGGAACGAGTATGTACGGGGTAGTTTTAAAGTTGCACCCATCGCCGAAAAGCTTACCGAATCCAGGCTTCGATGGTACGGCCATGTGGTGCGGAGACCCAATGATCACATCGTGAAAAAGTGCCTTTCCATGACGACACAAAAGAGAGGGAGAGGTAGACCGCTGACATCTTGGATGACGAGTGTCCAGAAGGACATGAAGAAGTGCTGCCTATCTACTGACGATGCTTATCAGCGGAACAAGTGGCGCCTCATTACCAGGAAAGCCGACCCCGAGTAACGGGAAGTGGCGAGGTGGAAGAAGAAGACTGTCAAAGTTCTAAATACTGGGCCAAACATAACAACATATAACAACTGTATTTACCATCGATACGCCAAGTAGAAGGAGACCCTCTTCTTGAAATAGTGTCCTGAATCATAGGATACAAGAGACAAATACTTGTACCTCTCTAAAATATCAAAATAGGCCTACCCTATCTTCAGATCTTTGGGAGAACAAACGTCGTCGTCCTCAGATAGGACGTTCTATAAAGTAGGTATCATATCTTTAGGCACGTAGAAAAACGATATTTTCCTGGCTCGTAAGATAGTGGGTTATGCTAAGCTTTCCACTATATAGTCGTAAATCTAGCTCTAGACAGGGAGAGAGTTGGTTTAAAATAGTTTGAATTGATGTCGATTGTGAATGACTGAATAAGTGAATGTCTTGATAGACTTTGAGTCTTTGAACCTCTTAGGTGAGGAACCCCACTTTTAGAGTATGTAAATCTTGACGAATAAAGTAGACGCTTGTACATTTCTTTATCTCCACACCTATACACTATTTTTTTACAGCTATAACGCCAATGAAGTGAAATCAACGACCTCGGCATTAGCTATTCTTAAATCAGTTCAGCAGATTTTATTGATTGTAACCTAGAATACTGATTAACAAACGGCTCTGTCATCTAGTAGCCACTTACGGAAAAAATGCTTGAGCAAATATCATCATTATCAGCCGAAAGACGTCCACTGCTAAACTTTGGCCTCCCTAGCATCGTCACATTAACCGATCCTGTGCGTCTTGCATAATATAGCATAATCAGCCTAATTTACTGTCATCCCACACACGAAAAATAATAACAAATAAACACTAATTTTATTACCCAACTGCCGAACGAGGGTAATGTGTTTATCAGTCTATGTATGTATGTAGTATGTATGTATGTATGTTTGTTCCTATGTGGCGTTCTAGAGACTAAACGCGTTGGCCGATTTTGATGATTCTTAAGTCAATCGATTCGTCTTAATCCTGCGAATGCAACTGGCTACATTAAAATTGGAAAAAACAAAAATGGCGGATTTTGGGCGCCATTTTGTGGGGAATTTTTTTTTTTCTTCCAAACCCATCGTGTGGGGTATCAAAATAAAGGATTTTAAGAGGCAATTTCAAAAATATACAACACTTATATGTTTAAATGTACCTAATTAAAAAAAAAAATTACTAAAAAGTTGTAAATAAAAAAAGGTTAAATAAAAAAATCATAAAACCCGACTGCTTAAAAAGCAAACTAAAAAGACGTAAACAAGAAAAAATTATGCTGTGCAGTCGGAGGATACATCTGGTTTTGGTCCGCCAGCTCGCGTATATGTATCCTCCGACTGCACACGCACAGCATATTTTTTTCTTGTTTACGTCTTTTTAGTTTGCTTTTTAAGCAGTCGGGATTTTTGATTTTTTTAATTATCTTTTTTTATTTATTATCCATATCTACCTTAGTATCATTAGTGATAAGATGTGGATTGTACCCCGGAAGCAGCTCTCGTTTTTGACATGGTATACTGCCAACATTGCTGCCGCCAGCTCCTAGACTTCACCGGATCTAGGGGAGTCGCCCACTGATAGCATGAAAAGGCCCAGTATAGAGGCGATGCGGTTTGACTTTGGCTTTGGAAGATCTGTATAGAAAATGAAATGTGAAGGGGCTTGTTGAAATTCGTCTGATGCGTTCATGTCGCAGTCTGCTATAAATGTCTGTAGGTCCTCTAAGTGTATTGTAAATGTAATTTTTATATAATAAAAGTGTTCATTCGATTTTTAGGGGACTGTCATCTACCACACCGTTCCAGAGCTGATTGGTCATTTACATGCCGGTTTCCTCACGGTGTTTTCCTTCACAGGAAATAAATTACACAAATTAAAGCGCCTGCCTGAGTTAGAATCCACAACCTTTGCTCTAGAGAGAGTAAATATACTTACTTTAAAGCTTTCGGTTAATTAAGATCAGTATCATAAGATCGTTACTCTAACTGTAAATGTTCAATTCTAATTTCTAATAGAGTAATCAGATAACTGTAATTGGCTTCGTTAACAAAATATTGGTATATTTTGATTAGGTTTACATTCGTATCTAAGCAAATAGCAATTACCTACATTGAATATTTAATGTCTATTTCATCTTTTGGGTTATGAAATGCTGATTGGTGCAGCTGAATACTTAGTTACTACTTAACTTTCTCTCGATAACCCAAAGCTTTGGAAAGTCAAAACTGTTTAATCGATGTTTATTTTAAAGAAATTGCAAAGTACCTCCTTCGACATGGTGAACCAGTATGACGATGTTTCTCATGAAGAATAAATTACCTGAACCGACAACCCTTGACAGGACGGCATGGCGCCGTGAAATAAGGAGCAGAGGCTCCAAACAAGTGACATTCTAACAACGACAGTCTGTGTTTCCAGATAGCTACAGCCTCGGGGTCTTTAAGTCAAGAGTGAATAGGTTACTTCTAGGCAAGCGTGTTACACCGTAGACCACATCATCGCTTACCATCAGGTGAGATAGTGGTCAAGCGCGAGCCTATCTATAATAATAAAAAAAAAAACGATAGCATGGCGATAGCGATTGTCAAAAAAGCAAAATTGTATGGGGTTGACAAATGATATTGTTACAAGATCAAGCAACGCCACCTAGTGACGAGAGGGAGACTTAGTTGTAGCTAGTATCGAATAGCGGAACTAATATTCTCGCACGCTCGCATCGAATGGGATTCGCCAGAATGTTCGAGCCGAACATTCTGGAAGTTTCTCGTCGCTTCGGGAACATTGGGTTCGAAAATCAATTGTTCTCTTTATTCTCGAAGTATCTAGAACAGTATGGAACGTTCTAGAAACATCTGCCGAGCTATATAAAGTGCGGTCGGGTTCATCGTGAGTCAAATTTGAGAAGCGATACAGAGTGATTGGAAAAAGAAAATTGTGCGAAGTAATATAATTTTTTAAGAAGTGTTTTTGTAATAAAGTGTTATTAATAGAAGTCTGCTGTTTATCAAATTTTTCCCTGAATCCAAGCTCGTTACAATATCGAAAAATCACGTGATCACTTCCTTACATTTTGACATTTCAACTATCGACTTCACTGACATCGAATGCCACTTGTCTAGACCTCGGCAGAAAACGAAGAAGATCAAATGTTATGAAAATGACAAAGATAATTTCGCTACTAAATATTTTTTTAAAACGCTGAATTTTGTTGATGTTATAATAATTACAATTAATTGTTACCAATAATTCACCTGAGGCTCTAGACAATAGACGATGGTTGAAATGACAAAATGTAAAGGATCACGTCACATTTCGATAGCATTTAAAAGAATAGAAAGAAAGAGTATTTAATAGCCACAAAACGACATACAAACTTTACACATAAGAACAAAAACAGTGGTAGTAGATTTTGAAATCTAAACCCTTAACGATAGTGTTAGTAGTTCTTAAATTATGTTAGAAAAGTAAAAAAAATACAAAAATATAAATGCAAGTATAAATAAAAGCAGATGCATGTCGTGGTTGTGGCAAGAAGGCTTCCACTCAGCATAATGCTGAGCCGTGGGTACCCCAGCACTGCGCTGATTGTCAGTGATGGTTTTTCTCATTTGACATTCCCATACATTTTTGACATTTTTTCAACTGTCACTTGTCTAGGCCCTTTTGATGTCCAAGTTGGAGTTAATATTTATGTTTTTTGATACAGTTGGCAATAAGAGATGATTCTCCATACTAAAATGTTTGGCCAATCCAACTCTTTTCAGCGCACTATGGGCTCGTTGAAGCATCTACGGATGGATGCCTTGACGAGCCAAATATTATCGTCTGCCTAATCATACTTAAAACCAACAATAGTTAGAACTCCCGTTCAAATAAGGAAGAGAACACGCGCGTACACCACTAGGAAACAACTACACGGAAAATAAATAAACCAACAGGCAACTACAGAATTACATATCACATTTAGTCCCGTTCTATTCAGAGACGGTCTAATTGGGCGGTTTCAACTCCATCAGGCTCAAATAGCGTAAATGTACCTACATTGTAAATTGCTTATTTTGCTGTAGCCACATACATGTGCCTATTGAAAATGGGTCGCATGTAATATGAATTACGCCGGACTAGTTAATTGTAATGTAATGCGGCTTTGGTACAAACTCACGACCTTCTTCATCACGACGATGCTTCAAATAGTTCTTAAATCGTTATACTGTCACACTGCTAGGCAAAAGCCTTCCTCAAGTCCTTCCAGGAACTCTTCTCCTGCGCCTCCTTGGACCACCCTCACACTTGTTTTCAAAATTCTTAAGAAGCGTAAATGCTGGTGAGTTGATGCACCACCCCAGTTGGAACACCGTGTCGCATCGATCTTTGATAGCTGCTGTAACTGGCTTACTTTGTTTAGCCTACTAAAATAAGAAAGTTCTATTCCCGTACTGAAATATTTCCAAATGGGAATAGAACTTACTAACATAAAGACCAAGGCATAATTGATATGTGATAAGATTGCATCGGTTCGCACTTTAATTTCGCAATTTTTTTGTAACTGTAGATAGGCTCGCGCTTGACCACTATCTCACCTGATGGTAAGCAATGATGTGGTCAACGGTGAATCAGGCTTGCATAGAAGTAACCTATTCCAGACTCCCGACAGGGAATTCCACTCCTTAGCTGTACGCATAATAAAAGTATTCCTTAAACTTTTATCGCGTATGAGTGCGATGTCCACCATGTACTGATGGTGCATCGCCGTACTTCTTGTAGTCCGATGATGAAACAGGATAGATAAAAAATCAACAAACCGGCAACTCGACGACGATGTTCAAGGCTCTGGAGCTTTGACTCAACCAGTGCTTCATTGTCGATGAGCTTCTTGGCCCGCTTTTCGATCGACTCTAGTGCATCAAGCATCTATTTGGCAGATTTGTGATTCCAGGCCTTAACAATACTCACGGTCACGTCCATTAGCCACGCTTGTAATCGCTTTAATTTTTCAACTCGTAACATTCGCGGTATATAAACCGCATATGGGAGCAGTGGTGGCCCAGTGGCATCGGCCGCGACTTACAAGTTGTAGGTCGTGGGTTCGAACCCAGGCAGGCGCTTTACTTTGTGTAAATTATTTCATCACCACTGCTCTCAAAAACGGTGAAGGAAAACATCGTGAGGAAACTGGCATGTCCTAGAACCAAAAATTCGAAGACATGTGACATCAACCAACCCGCACTGGGCCCGCGTGGTGGATTACGGCCCATCCCCTCTCACAGAGAGGAGGCCTGTGTCCCAGCAGTGGGAACATTAATAGGCTGATGATGTGATGATGTGAAACCGCATAAAATATATGCATTATTCTTTTACTTACTGTGAACTGTTGAAATCACAACGCTTCAGCTCGGCTGGTTGATCCTCCTTCCAAACTAAATTCCGACGCCGGTCATTCATGTTGTATATTTACCATTTATTTAATATAGTTCTTTTACACAAACAATACATTGTACAACCGTTTTAATACTACTACGCATAATTATATTAAACATTTAGCACCGCTGTCACCATGATGTAAAACTTAGATAAAGTACCTATAGATTAAGCACTGGCGTGGCCGCATATGAGACAGCAATAGTTAGTTCTGGTGTTACAACAAGAACAAGAACACTACAACCCACCATCGCACTGACACTTATTATCTATAAATAACCCAAATTCCTTGTCTCAATTAACACATAATACCACGAAATCATAGTAAATCAAACAAAACCGAGTTTGCTTGTCAAACCTGCCATTGTATTAGAGTTTGACAAACAACAGAAACCGGCCACGGTGACAAAGACAAAAAATAATCTTTTGTCCTTATTATTTACATGGAGCTGCCAATTAGCCATCTCGCTCTATCAATCAAGGTCATTTTAAGGCTTAATCTATAGGTACTTTATCTAAGATGTAAAATAATGGTACGCAGATAATCAACAAGTCTGATATTTCTTACTTGTAAAATATTGATTATATTCAACTACCCGTTAGTTGAATATAATCAATATTTTACAAGTACCGTCACTATGCACAAGAGTTTTCTCGTACGTATTAATTATTTCTCGGTTGTATGTGTAATGTTTTGAAACATTTTGTATGAACAATATAACAAAGGTAACGTGAGCCCTATATGTCAACAAAATCGAACCAAGTGGCGTTTCAACTTTTAGACAATCTTTAGGCTTGTTGAAAATTTTGGTAAACAAAAGAATACCCGAATTTGATCACTAACTTGGTATATAATTGCAATTTTATGTGATTCCTGATAGTTTGACACAATTTAAATTGCGTGCACACGCAATATGGCACACATATTTTCAAAGACAATTTCAAGTGCAAATCGGCCGAATTGTGTCGCATTATTATTGTATTGCATTTGTGTCAACGTACAGTCGACAAGATTATAAACTGACCCACCATTAGCTAATTCTTCTACAGATATTATAATACAATTAGGTTGAATTTTGCTTGAGCTTATATAAAGCAGCAATGACTTACGAAGTTTTGATAGGTTTTTCTATAATTTTTGTTTGTGGGCAGCAGGCGGGGTCTGCAGTACCTCATAATATTTAATAATAATAACGGCCTGTAACTGTCCCACTGCAGGTCAAAGGCCTCTTCTCATTCAGAAAATACAGAAGCATTGATCACGTGCCGCAATATATCGGGTAGGGTTAAAGGATGTTCCTCGTAGTGTCATTGCATCTCCGTTCTTTGCGCGTAATAGATTCGACGAACGCCATGCTTATACCGCAATCTATCTTCAAGGCTGTCTTTTTCACGGTGCCATTTAATTCATGTTCTTACGGTGTTTCGTGATTTCTGAGGGTTCCGTTCTTCAAAAGTAAAAACAGGAACATAGGATAACTTCGTTATTTGTATGTATTTCCGTGAGTCAAGACTTTCTTTTCTGGGACGCCTGGAGGTATAAAGTTGAAATTAATATCGTATATTCAAATCTGCAACCCTTTGGAGCTGTGAAATCCTAGATTAACGCAGTCAAAAGATACCGCCGTTTATGTAGCAAATTTGACGAACTGCAAGGAATCAAAATCTAAAGAGTATTTCTCGTTGACCTAGAATCATGAACTTTGGCAAGAAGCAATGTCTTATAGCACAAGTAAAGGAAAATATCCGAAAACCGTAAATTTGTACTTGCATAAAAAAGAAAAAAGATTATTAACTTATTTGTAGTTGATTAACTGACCGCGACTTATGTCGTTGTATGGGGATAACTGTTTCCCAATGACAAAGTTAATTTAGTCCCTCAATCTAGTTTATCTTTTCGTTAGAGCAATTTTCGGTGCTTTAATTGTTTATGAACTTCAGTAATGTTACCTAATTATTTTGATGAATCTAGCTGTATGTAGTTTGTAAGGACGAGGGTTCCTTACAAATTACATACAGTTAGATTGTGCGCGCGTCCGATTTTCGCTTTTTTAGACGTTTAATGCCTTTTTATACTTGACGTTTTGCTATTGCATTAAATTATTTTTTCTATAGCGTGCAGCAAGACTCATTCTGGCACGGAGGTTTTAATTTGGACACGATATGTAATATTTTTATTCACCGACATCGTCACCCCAAAACCGGACATGAGGCTTACTAGGCTTACTGCATTATAATACTCTTTTTTCCTAATCGATAGAATTTACGAGTATCTAAAAAATATATATTGTTTGTTGAGAAAGCAGCATGCACAAAAGAAGAAAAATTAGGAATTTTGACAGTTTCAAACGGCGGCGTTTCAACTAAATGGAACAGTTTTTTATCTTGTCCACTGTACACGCAAAATTGCTTAATAAATATCGCTTAACTAGCGCTTATATAATTTATCCTAGCTCTATTATCGCTAGGATTTATTGTATGTTATTATTTGATACATATATAGCGAGCTTCACATTGACCTTCCAATCCTTATTGGATAGCCCTAGAATTCAGTGAAACCGCTGCAATTTGACCTTTAACCTCTCATCCTTAATTTAAATACCAAATTGAGATACCGGACCGAATTACAGTTTAACCCTGCAATAAATTATTACTTGTAATTCGTGCCTGTCCGTATCAATCGCACAAAGGCCGGTCAGTTCTAATTGGGGTACAAATGTCCAGTCATTCCTCTTATTGGATGCCCTTAACTAATTTCACGGGTATAGATAGACGAAGACGCTCCAAATAGTTTTATCAAATAGGCGCCTACTCTCTGGTATTTGGGCCAATTAAGTGTCAATCAATCAATGTATTGTTCGGTATTGTGTTATGATATGGTTAGTATTTCCTAATTGTTGTTTATTATGATTTGAGTGAGTGTTTACTATACTTCTGTTTACAATCTGTCTAACCATTTCTCAACTATGTCGGGTCGGCTTATCTTTCTTTCTGGTGGCTTCCTTAACCCAGTAACTGGGTTACTCAGTATACCCGTTGGCAAGAGTGGTGCCAGATTTTCTAGCCAAGATTTTTAACCCCCGATCATGTCATAATTACGTGTTTCGATAGACTGTCACATGTAATATGGAAAATTAACCGGGAACAAATGCACACTTCGGCAATTGCGAAAGAACAGTATTAAAATTCTTGTAGAAATATCTAGGCATATCTTCTTCTTCTTCCTGCCCTTATCGCATGTTACCTGAGGTCGGCACAACACGTTTTCATCTTCCATACCATCCTATCCCTCGTCACCATATCACTGACTCCCTTTTCTTTCATGTCACTACTAACACAGCCCATCCATCTTTTCTTTGGCTATCCTCTCTCTCTCCATCCAGCCAAATTTATATTAATTACTCTTTTTGTAACATGCGTTTCATCCCTCCTCATTACATTACCATACTAGGACAAATGGTTTCCATTCAACTTTTCTGTTACTTGCGCTACTTTCAAACTGCCTCTAATATATTCATTTCTCACTTTATACATTCTCGTCACTACGCACATCTATCTCAACATTCTCATCTCTGCTACATGCAATATCTTTTCATCCATCTCTATCGCAGCCCAAAATTCTGATCCATAAAGTACGAAAGGTCTAATCACGGACTTGTAGATTTTGCCCTTTAACTTGATGGGCATCCGTGGGTAGCAAGTTTTTTTTCCAGTGGCCTGTCGCCATTTCTTCCAACTTGAGTTGATCCATTGCGTTGCGTCTCGGTCTACCGCCACAATGACCAAAAGTCGAAGTAGATCGTAATGGGCGTCCAGCGAGAACTATGGGCACGGAACTGGACAGACCGCCAAAATTGCAGAATAGCAAGGTATTCCGTTTTGGTCCTGCTCAATTTCAGGACCAGTCTGTGCCACCACACACCTCCATGTGACTTAAAATAATTAAAAAATAAGTATTTTAATGGTTCATCGCTCTGTTATTAGAATCAAACGAACACCTTTTAATTGAAAGCCGGTTCCAATTAGTATACAAATAATGACAAACCGTGAACAATTCTGCTCCATATTGGATTTCCATTATATTTTTAATGAAGGTAGTTGTCACTTTGACGTTTCGATATAAAAAATGCTCATGTCATAGAGAATCCTTGTTCGTTTCATTTTGAGAGTTTGTTAATTGTTTTGCTTGAGTAAACGGCTTGAGTAAATTTCTTGCAATATTAATTTACCTGGCTTTGTTTTGTGTTTGAGAAACTACTTCTAATGATTACCTGTTTTATGTTCATTCTAAGATTAGCAGACAGGTAAAAAAATGCAATGTGAATATTTTTCAATTGCGGGTCGGTTAGTTGTTATTTGTTGCACGTTATAAAAAAATTGAGACCATTCTTCACACTACACAACGTTGGGTTGCTTCTCGCTTGGTAAGTACAATAAAATCAATCGTAATGTATTTAATTAATCGTAATGTAGCTTACTACTGACACTGTTAGATGGCGTTGATATCAATAGACGATAGGGGAATTAGTTGATTTAATTTATGAAATTGTCTGGTATTTTTGGGACCAACAAAGTAGTCAGTATGAGGTTAGTGACCTTAGAAAATGAATTTTGCTTTAACTGTAACCGAGTTAACAATTCACTTTGTATTCTTGTTAGCCATCTATCGATGACTACCATTTAGAAATGCAAAGCTTGTGGAGTTAGGAATATATTTTTCCATTTTTATAGCGGAAAAATACCAATTATTTTCTCGACCCAAAGGCTTGTCAAAGACCGGCAAAGACTCGGATTTAAAATCTTTGTAGTTGCACTAATTTTATGACCTGATTGGCAGAGGAATGCGAATCCGTGCAATAATAAAATAAAAATCTCGTTACGAAAATGGAAATGAAACTTTTGTTGCTTACTATGTTTATTTTGCTTGTATTTGCAAAACTTTTATAACCTTCATTAGTAAAGCAGTTTGTATTGTTAAACATAAATTTTATACATATTTTTAGTATCTACTAGCTGCTCCTCGCGGCTTCGATTCTGTGGGCCACCACACAGGACCGGTTTTCGGGATGAAATAAAGCATATGTTACTCAGGAATAACGTAGCTTTCTATTAGCTAAAGAATTTTTTAAATCGGTCCAGTAGTTTCGGAGCCTATTCGGTACAAACAAACAAACAAAAAAATTTTCCTCTTTATAATATTAGTATAGATTAAGTAAAAAGTATAGATTAGTATTAGTATAGATATAGATAAGGATAAATAAATACACAAAATACATACAAGTATCTACAAAAAAAAACAAGAGTAAGTGCTTATAGGGCATCCAAAATTTGTCCGCATTACTGTCAATGGTAAAAGTGCCCAAAAGGCTAGCAGAAAAGGCCAGATTTTTTAATATCATACTACTATGTAAGTACAGTTCCCACCTCTTTTAATTGCAAATCTAAGACGTTGCGTAAAGTTGTCAAAAATTATATGTCCCGTTTTGACAGCTATAAAAATACTTAATAATAATTAAACTTGATGATTGCAAATGATACTCGTTGTTATAGTGTATGGGTAACATAGTAATTAATTAGAATTATGAATTTGATTTTTCAATTTCTTACGTAGAAAGTTATAGCGGCATGTAAAATGAGAAACGTCAACGGACTTCTTAGATTGTGACGACTTTAGCACTTCGCATAGACTTTCCAGTCATTGAAAATTTGGCCTACATATCTTTTGGCTGGACGAGTAAGATTTTTCCCTACCTCCTCATAAATTTAATTATCCTGCCTTCATCTCTGTAAAGATGTCAGTTAAAGCAGCGATTTTTTACGTACCTAACTTTATAATGTTCAAAGGTTTTACAGCATTTTCACACCGAGCTAAATAAAAAATAAAATTTTAAAGTTAATTGACGACAAGGAACCTTTTGCAAGCGTTTCCGTCGTCAAGTTTACGTTTTACTCCCTTTTATTTTGTACCTTCATAAAATTATTTTGTAACAAAATTATTTAGTAAACACATCTTTGAGTTGGTACTTTCATCACTAGTTAGAACTTTTTATTTGTGTCCGTCCAATGGAATTATAAAGGGTCTTTCAACAAGGACGGGTCGATGTTAAAATTGAATAAAACAAGATGTGTGTGAGATATTAACGAAATTTATTTTTTATTTAAAAGGCCCATTTATGCCATTATGGATGGAATATGACATCGTTAAAATGTCCGCCGCGTCTTTGTATGGTGGCACGAATTCGAGAGGTCCAATTTTTAATGACTCTGCTGCATAGATCCGGCTGAATCCGAGCGATGGCCTGCGTTATGTTGGCTTTCAGGGCAACGGTCGAATGTGGTTTGTAACGATGTCATATTCCATCCATAATGGCATAATTGGGCCTTTTAAATAAAAAATAAATTTCGTTAATATCTCACACACATCTTGTTTTAATCAATTTTAACATTGACCCGTCCTTGTTGAAAGACCCTTTAGAACAAGAAAATTGACGAACTACTAGGCAAACTTATGTCCTGTTTAGAGTATTTTTCAAAAATCTTTAACAATGTTCACCTTCGTTATGTAAAGAACTCTTCAGAAAAATCGTGTTGTTTGTCAGTGAACTATATTATGCATTTGTATTAACTAGATCTTAGTATATTATACTAATTACTATAACTTCTGCACGTGTATAGTTTAGACCTAAATTTCTGCGATATTGAAGACTAAATTCACCATAAAGCACTATAGGTACTAACATTTTCACAGTATATAAAGCCAAACTGAATGTAGGCTAAGGAATGCCATCGACTCGGTTGTTAACATCTACATGGGAAGGCAATATGTTGTATATTGGAAATTCTTCCCCTCCGTTAATACCAGGCGATGGTGTAAGCCTCATGAGCCTTGGGCAGAATGTTGTGATAAAGTGGCAATCGATGTTTCACGCCGAAATCGATGGCGTAAGAACGTTTGGAGGAAAATCAAAATATACACTCGCGAGCAATGAAAAAGTTCCAGTGACTAGCACCAAATTACTCCTAAACGGCAAAGGCTAGCTTAATGACGCCGTCTGCAATATTGAAGTACATTTAACAGCGCATCAGAATATTACCAACTAAAAACGTAAATATTCTGTTCAAATTTTAAATTAAATGTGAAAAAATTAAATTAGGTGTTTGTCGGTATTTTGCGGGTGGAACTTTTTCATTGCTCGGCAGTTTATTTAGATATAAACCTAAATATATTTTGATTTTCCTTCCTTAAGGAAGGAATTCTAATTTTGTTGTAAAGGATATAATAATTAGATAAACTGTGCCCTCGGCTCCGCTTTCGTAGGTCAAAAAAGTAATTATATTAAGACAAGTACAGAAAAAATATTAATATACAGGTATTATAAAAACCGGCCAAGTGTAAGTCAGACTCGCGCACGAAGGGTTCCGTACCATTATTGCAAAAAAAACAGCAACAAAATCACGTTTGTTGTATCGGATTGTTATTATAGCGGCAACAGAAATACATCATCTGTGAAAATTTAATGTGTCTAGCTATCACGGTTCATGAGATACAGCCTGGTGACAGACAGACAGACGGACAGTGGAGTCTTAGTAATAAGGTCCCGTTTTTAACCTTTACGTACGGAACCCTAATAAAAGGTCACAAAATCAAAGACTATGAAAGGATTGTAGCAGGTGATGTTTGTAGTTTCTGCCTTTCCCCATGTGATAAAGGTGTAGTTTATTGTATGTATGTATGTCCTCTACAAAACGAAGAGAGATTTCACCTTCAATAAAAACTATTGCTGCTGACAACGAATTAACTAAAAACACCCTGCTTAACCTAAAATACCGGCCAGTATTTTAGGTTACATTTCTAGTGCCAAAAAACAAAAGATAATCAATAAACCCGCAACAGCTATTTTAGATATCCACAATATGCACATATATAGCAGGTACAGTCAGAGGAATCAATAGCATTCCATTAGATCAGCACATACCGGATGCAGTACAGCGTCCGAAACGAATGACGAACGAACGAACGTGCCAAAATTTCTTTAAAAAAAATGTACGCATTCTACTACGGTTTTGACCGTTAAAATACGCTGTATTCAGATTGGATGCCAATCACGATTATTGTGTAAAAAAATTCAATAGTCAGGGTAAAATAAAAGATAAAACATAGTACAAAAATAAAGAAATTTAGTGCTAAAATCTGAGAGTTCTGAGTAACATAATTTCTGATTCTAAACAAAGCCTCTTGTTCAAGTTTCTCAAACCTTTATTTAGCTCTACCGAAAAGGTTGAAAAAAATAATAAAAAATATAATAAAAATTATTAAAAAAAATATACAAATGAAATAGGGAGATAGTTTCAGGTGAGATAGTGGTCAAGCGCGAGTCTATCTATAATTAAAAAAAAATATAGTTCTAACAATAAATATATTTGAAATTGCTCTAAGCTCTTAGATCAAAGTTCGAATGACGTTTTGGAAGAAAAAAATAACAGAATATAATAAGGTTGAAAAAGAAGTCGTTTGGAGGATTTGGAAGATCACCATAAATCATCTGAAAAGACCTTTTTTAAACCCTCATTAAAATGCCAAGTATAAGGGCTGAATCATAAAAACGACTTGAAAATAAATTTTGTCTTGTAAAAAGGCTGGAGACTGAATATAATGGGCGAATGTTTGACATACTTGTTGTACCTAAGAAAATTAGCGTTTAGATTTTATAGTCTATCTAGGCAAATATGATTATCTCTGGGATCACAACGGATTCGTTATTTTAATTATAATTGTAAATGTTTTATTTTTTATGGGTTAGGTATTAATAGGTTATATCACATCACACACACACACACATCATCAGCCTATTAATGTTCCCACTGCTGGGACACAGGCCTCCTCTCTGTGGGAGGGAATGGGCCGTAATTCACCACGCGGGCCCAATGCGGGGCTTGGTGGATGTCACATGTCGTCGAGTTTTTTGATTCTAGGACATGCCGGTTTCCTCTCGATGTTTTCCTTCACCGTTTTGAGAGCATTGGTGATGAAATAATTTACACAAAGTAAAGCGCCTGCCTGGGCTCGAAACCACGACTTACAACTTATAAGTCGCGGCCGATACCACTGGGCCACCACTGCTCCCTCATATAGGTTATATAAATACAAATTACACCGACTTTGGATTTATGCGATAAGATAAATTGATTGATTGTTTAATTGAGTCCAATTAGACACAAATAACCAAAATACTGGAATCGAGTCACTGTTTCATTCTGGTCGTTTAACAAATTATAATTATCTAAAAAACTTTTAGTATACATTTTGTTTGAATTTGCTCTTTGTGTAACAACTTCGCGAAAAGGGGACACAATGTGATAATTTTCAAAATCTTAATATTACATTTTGAGTAAGAAGTAAGTAATTATACTCCATGATCTCAGACTAAGATAATAATCAGACTATTCCAAAATACTGATTTCTATAGTCGCTTTATTATTATATTTTATTTGTTCTCAGACGACGAAAAATAATAAACAAAAGGTTCTTGTCTTATTCAATTTTATTTATCTAGTTATAACGCAATAGAAAGCAATTAAAAGCAATTGATTGCAGATTTTACACCTTTTTTCATCTTTCAATGTTTGATTGTATTTAAAACTAGGTGTCCCACGCGGCTTCGCTCCCGTCAACTGGCTACCTACTACCCATCTACCCTACCTACCCATACCTACCTACCCTAGATACGTGATAGTTGCGTAAGTTAAACCGTTTACGCAGCGCACGCAACGGCAGCTCTCAAAAAGGAATAATTCCGCCCGTTTTTGCAATATTTTTCATTTATGCTCCACTCCTATTAGCCGTAGCGTGATGTTATATAGCCTATAACCTTTCTCGATAAAAGGACTATTCAAAACAAAAAGATTTTGAATTGCAATTAGTAGTTCCTGAGATTAGCACGTTCAATCAAACAAACGAACTCTTCAGCTTTATAATATTATAGTATGGATATCATTCTGTCTTTGTTTGCAAACCTTTTCTTTCCTGTACTGATCTAAAAGTTTAGTTTATGTATCTAAAAAGTACCCTTTAGGTAACACTTATTCATACAATAACACAGTCCAAGTAGGTTATGGTCTAGTAATTAAAGTTGTTTAAGTTTTAGAATAAACAAACACAATACATCAATAACACAGCAATAATAATTGATTTATGTACAATTTTCTAATAATATACTAACTACATCATTATTGTTTTATCTTAAACAAATTCAATTCGGTACTTAATCTTATTGATTGAGTACCGAATTTGTTTCGAACGCATTCTGTTTACTACTTGATACTCGTAGTAATTATAATTTAAGGCGTATATATTCCTCAATGTTAACGCGGTACTGGCCTGAATGTCCATATTGGACCTCCTTTTGAATAGTTTTGTTCGCAAAATATTTTTTTTTTACTTAATTAACATATGTAGATTAAGAAGAAATTCTAACCATCATTTTGTTTTGCAAAAAAAGCTTTCATATTTTTTTAAAGCAATAGTATTAGTTATACGAAAACGGCCACAACAATATAATTGTAGTAAGTAATTTCTCATCGAAACGCGAGAAGAGGCTATATTCCCCCATTGCGCGTCAATAAGCAGACACAATAGAAACAACATTAGATTACGCATACTTGGTGTGCGCGCGACGTTTAAGGCGTACAATATTATAAATTAGTTCAGATATTTTTTATACAATGTTATGATAATTATGAATGAAATGTCAAAATTGAATAATTATACAATGTCAAATGCTTAAAAAATAAAACAATTCAAGTTAACAAGTGTAAATTAATAAAATGTTATGTCAAAATTTATAATTTAAAAATTCATTAACTGAATAGAAACAATTGTCTAAAAGCCAGGCAAATATTGTTTTCCTAAATTTATTCGTGGGCAACACTCTGATGCGTGAGGGTAAATGATTAAATATTTTGATTGCCATGCAATTGGAATTCCTGCTATACAATTGTAGTCTCTGGCTAGGTGCAAGTAATTTATTTGGACTTCATATTGCCGTTACTAAGGAGTACTTTAGAAAGTAACCATTTTACTTCACTAAAGTGGAGTAAGAGCCTTAATACCAAGTAGTGAACGGCACAAGCAATTCTTCTAACAGCATTTAAATTGTACTCTAACTCGTTACTCCCCATATCCCTTGAGCCATTTGAATGTAGCTTGTAATTTACATAATCGATCTTATGAGTAATCTATGAGGCAAACTTGAAAAGGGTATTGAACCAATCATGAACTAAATGAAGATAATAAGAAATAAGATGTATTTCATAAAACATAATATTAATATTTAACATTCAATTATGACACCTTATTCACACCCGGTTAGAGCTATGTTTAAATCCTAGGGTGAGGTTATTATCACCATTGTCACCGAGGCCATAATCAAATACTGATTAATGTTCCCACCTTTTAATGTTCCCACTGCTGGGAAACAGGCATCCTCTCATAGAGAGGGGGTGTGATATAATCCACCACGTGACTTCAGTGCGGATTGGTAGATTTCATAGGTCTCTGACGTTTAGGTTCTAGAACACAGCCGTGTTCCTCACGATGTTTTCCTGCACCGTTCTGAGAGCAATGTGATGAAATAAATCACACATAGTAAAGTGCAGGCTCGGGTTAGAATTCGGCTGTAAACACTTGAGAGAAGTCCCTCTCTCAAATCGTCTATTTTTACCATCCGGGCACAAATCTAGACTCCGAGCTGATACTAAGCATTGATGTTTTCCCCGAAGGAAAAAGAGGGGTGTTACAAGTTTCACGTGTGTACCTGTGTGCTTGTGTATCTGTCTGTAGTATCATAGCTCCTAAACGGATGAACTGATTTTGATTTCGTTTTTTTTTTTGGTTTGAAAGGTGACTTTATTGAGAGTATTTTTGGCTATTTTTGATGAACATTTAGCCGTTCTAAAGTTATTGGCATTTTACTGTTTGCTTCGGGGTGTTTTCGCAAGATATCGTATTATTATTACATGTTCAATAGATTATCGATCGAATCGTGCATTAAATAAAAATGTGTTGGGGATATTTTATCTTTTTAAATTTTACTTCTTATTTAACTAAGTGGGTACATGAAGAAGATCACAGCGTGCTTTTACATTTTATTTAGCCAATCTATAAAGATTTGGCTTTAATACCAGTCCATCACTCAGTTTGCAGATTAGAAGGATTACGTAGCGAATTATTTTAATAAAGGTCTTCTCGATGTACTGACCACAACTGCATTTATATTGATATATTCATTTCTAAACTACATATATAATAAAGTGGTAAATATATAGATATATTTATCCGTTTTTACATATATTTGTAAAATAAATTTTCAGAAATTACTGATTCGATAGGTATCGAAAATTCTTCACTGATATAAATTTACGCTATTACTGAGTTTCAAAGACTACTTTTTATCAAGGTAAATGTACGGCTCTTTTAGAATAGGCCGCGAGGACAATGCCGCAAGACAATGCTAGTTTTTTTTATGAAAATTAAACGATTAAATTATGGAAAATTAAAGCAGCCATCTGAATAAAGTTTGCGCTGTCTTCGAAATTAGACGGCTTTAATCAAAAGTAATAAAATGCAAACAAATAAACACCGTATTGCATTTAATTAAATTTGCGTTAGTAATGGTTTTAAAACAATGTCTTAAAGTTCAATTACTGAGCTTATAACTAAAGATAAAATTTAACGAGTCCTATCGTAAACAAACAATTACGAAACTTGATCTGTTTTCAACAGGTCTAAGAGTATCATTATTTTCTTATTAAAACATTACTTAGTTTTGTCCTTATTTGACATGATTTTGTGAAATCTCTTTGTTGTTTTTCAGAATTTTTGTTGGGTCGCACTCAATCAGACGGCGTTGCAGAATACGACTACCACCATGAGCATCAGTATTACCAGAAACATCGTAAATTGTAGGTAAGTTTTCATCCCTGAAAAAATGCTAAATGTAATATTGCTTTCTATGTATAAAACTGGTTATGAATAAGTCATACAATCATAAAATCTTACCATGAATTGCTGTAAATGGAATACCTATCAACATTACCAACACATATTTGCCTACATGGTTACCGACATAAACCGAAAATTTCAGGGCACATTGCTAAAAGAAAGAAAGAAAATAAATTTATTTGGCACAGGCTAAAAGACACACAACATAATATTATACATCAGATAAAATACAAAAAAAAATAAGGTCTGACGTAAGAAATCAGCAGAGGAGTGTGCCTCACGGCTGCGCCAAAAAGGCCCAGTTCAGTAAAAATGCCAGACAACTAGTGCCTGACGCTGGTTTTCAACAGGACCTGATGTTTGAGGTGACGGATGTAAATCAGTTTTACACTGCAAAGTGACGTGTGTATGTATACTTAAATAAAATAAATTTGTACCCGTTAAAATAGTGAGGAAAGTGGGAATATGTATATAAAAAGTGTGGAAAAAACTAGGTAACATTGCAAGAATAAAAACTAAAAACTACTTGCTTTGCTCGGAGAACGGTTGGCGTCGGGGCCGAAAAGTTCTAGAATGGCGACCGCGTACTGGAAGACGCAACGTTGCACGTTGGAAGGCCTCCCTCTAAGGTGGAACGACGACCTAGTCCAGACTGTGAGTGTCCGGTGGATGCGAGACGCATAGGACCAATCAGTATGGTAACGCTTTGGGGGAGCCCTATGTCCAGCAGTGGACGACATTGGCTGAAATGATTATGAAGATGATGATTTGCCTAGATGACTATAATAATTGAACTAATAACCAATTTTGAAAAACCAGAGGGAACAACACAATACAATTTCACTCCTATTTCAATCGGTCAATCTGCCTATCCTTTTGCAACTATCTTGGGGGTGGATTCCAGTCTAACCAGTACATCACATGTAACTGCTTATCTGACCTTCTGAACATCCCAGTAATTGGGTAACACTATACCTATTGGCAAGTCTGGTGTCAGTTTATCCTATTAATATATTGAAATCGAGTATATTTTTTTTTTTCATAGGAACATCGTGTGCAACTGGCTGATTAAGTGATGAAACTCCGCTAGTAGCACTCCATTTCTTCATAATCCGTGCACAAAACGAGAGACAGACGGTATGCAATGCTGTTTTGCTCGCAATGTTATGAATGAGCATTTTATTCGCTTTAATCCTAATTTCGTAGACTGTTTGAAAACCATTTTAAAAAACTTAATGTTGGTAAGCGTTAAATTAAATTTTTGTACTCGCGTTTATTAATTTTGGTCTGCTGCATAATTTTATTGGGCACTTTGTTTCTCGTGTAATAGCTAAAATTACAGTTTTTGAATAATATGAGAATATTGTTAGGGTTTGTGAATTTTGATTTTGTTAATTGATTATTTTAGTCGATATTCGTATTAACCGAGCTTTTATTTTAAACTTTTCGCTGGCAACTTTACCTTTTTAATATATTCGTGAATGCTCTGTGATTGGTTGCCGCAAAATGGCGGGAACCAATCAGAGAACTCGCTTATTCCCGCTAAAAATAGAGATATCAACGTGGGCAAACGGAACGTGGCTGGTTGCGTCGTTCTCTTGAATTTTGGGACTCGACGCGATAGCTTGTTAGATAATAAGTACTTATTCCTGTATTGATTTTTGTATGTACAAGTGCAAGTAAAATATAAGCTTGTTTCGTATAATCGCTGTATTATTACTCAACTACGTCCTGTTCCTGTTGGTGTTTCCCACATTTCAGCAAGTGGGATTGCAACGTAAGTACACGCCCATTAATTTGTAACTATCTGCATTTCCTTGGTAGCACGACTTTTTAAATTCTTTTATTTTAATAAGTTGTAAAGAGATCCTTAAAGTTAGTTCGCTTAACAACTACATAGCAAAGATAAATCATTTATTAAATCGATCCAGTAGTTTCGGAGCCTATTCGGTACAAACAAACAAACAAAAAATCTTTCCTCTTTATAATATTAGTATAGATAATCATTATTGTGTACCTACCCTCACTAACTTTGAGTTATACCGATCTGTTACCGAGTGAAGGCATTGATGTTCTATGTTTGGCTATGCTGAGTTACACTGTTTTTCTTGCATTAATCTCAGTTTAATAGTGAGAATCATTTTTACGATATACTCTCAAACGTTTTGGTAAGATTGCTTGCTATATTAGATAAATAATATCGTAGTTTTATGAACAGTAATGTTTTGATACTTATCACGGATATTTAGATCATAACTAAGGTTGTTTTTGTTTTTCTTTTGAGCTCTTGCATCATGGATGGGACATCTAGACGTCCAAGCAAGGAATCCAGTCATCGACGACTTGAGACGCCATACGCGATGGAGCATCGAAGTAGGAGTCGGCTGCGAACTCGCAGCCCATGCCGCAACCGGGATCACGAACTGGATTCTAGCCACGAACGAGTCAAGCTCCTAGAGAGGCAGCTGCTACAAGAGCGGGAGCGTCTTCTACATGCCAAGACCTGCAACCGGAGTCGCAGCCGAAGCAGCGCGCGGCGCACATCGTCGCGGCACCCCACCCAGCGTAGCAACCGCAGTCGCAGCCATCGCAGTGGGACACCCGACCATCAGCGGCGACGGGTGGAAGCCAATCGACACGCCGGTGACGGCCCACATGCTGAGCATCGTAACGTCGCGGGACATTTTGAAAGGTCACGTAGCCCATCTGTATCTAAAAAATATATTGTTGATGTTTTCAAATGTTTGAAAGATAGTTTGACATCTCAACCCAGCCGAGACACACGGTCTTTTCAAAAAATTGATCACTTGAACATACTGCCTAATTTTGATCCATCTACAAAAAACCAACGAATTGATGTATGGCTCAAAAAAGTCAACGAGTGTGCTAGCGTGTATGGTTGGGATGACAAAACTATCATTCACTTTGCTATGCAGAAACTCCAAGGCCTCGCCAAGACCTGGTATGAAGGTTTAAACTCTGTTTTGTTTAACTGGCAAGAATGGCAAGAAAAACTAATAAACGCCTTCCCTTGCGAACAAAATTACGGTCAGTCCTTGGAGGAAATGCTTAACAGAAGGAGTAGGTATAATGAACCTATAGAAGTTTATTTTTATGAAAAACTGGCTTTGCTTAACCAATGTGACATTGTTGAGAAACGTGCAGTAGATTGTATAATTCATGGGATCAGTGATAGGACGTTAAAATCAGGTGCTCTAGCTTTACGGTCCTCTCACCCCGATCAGCTCTTGCAATTCTTGATGAGCAGCAGAGATTCTTATCAGCGTTTCGATCGAAACCATAACAAGAACAAAACCGATCACTCTAGTACCCCTAATGGTCAGCCCAGTCAAAGGTCAGGTGCTAAGTCGAGTTCATTCCCTGGATGTTACAATTGCAAAGAAAAGGGTCACAGCTTCTTATATTGTCCGAAACCGCTCATAAAATGCACAAAATGCAACAGAATAGGGCATACAGTTGATAATTGTAACACGCAGATACAAAATAACGCCGTAAAACCTAGTGGCAATATTTCAAAAGCCATGTGTATCGATGTAGCCGGTCTAGGACGTGACTCTCACCCGAACTCGAAATTTACGAAGGATGTAAAAATTAACGGTACGTTACAACAAGCCTTTGTAGATTTTGGAAGCGAAGTCACTCTTATAAAAGAGTCTGTAGTTAATGAGTTAGGCCTGATCCACGATCACACGCCATCATTATTGAAAGGGTTTGGAAACGGTATAGTAGAGTCACTAGGTGGATTGTTACTCAATTTCGAGGTGGACGGCGTTAATGCTCAGGTTCCATGCAAGGTTGTGTCTGATGATTTGTTAGAGAAATCCGCGCTTATAGGGCAGTCCTTTACTGAACTACCTCACATCATAGTTTATAAGGATGTAACTAGGCTGCAATTTATCGATATCGGCAATGAAATGCCACATCCAGATCCGGATTTAACCGAGTCCTCTCTTAAGATTAGGGCAACGGGATTGGTAGAGCTTTACGGTGCAGCATCAGTGAAGGCATGGATTGATCCCTGCACAAATGGCAGCATTCTTATGAAAAATGTTGTCGCTGGGAAGCCAAATAAACAGTACTTTGTTTGTGGAGGTCTCTATCGCTCTGAAAATGGTCGTGTCTTTATAACCGTGTTCCCATGTTCGAGTTCTTGCTGGATCACAAGTAATCTAGTTTTATGTCGAGCAAAGCGAGTAGAGTTTGTCAGTAGGGTAGTTGTCGAACCACCAGAAGTCCCTATGGCGATTGAAGGCGACTTCGATGAGAATATTGTTCGTGTCGGCGATAAGGTGCCAGAAGACGTGAAGCACAGGTTGTTAGAGTTGCTCAGAAAATATCATCGTTGCTTCGCATCTTCCCTTAGGGACCTAGGTTGTACCAACGCGACCGAAATGAATATAGAGTTAAACAGTGAACGCCCTGTCGTATATCGCCCATATAGGTTATCGCATTATGAACGTGAGAAGGTGCGGTCAATGGTGAAGGAGATGCTGGATGCAGGGATAGTAAGGGAGTCGATCTCAGGGTACGCTAGCCCAATTCTACTCGTTCGTAAAAAGGATGGGTCGTTTCGAATGTGTATCGATTACCGTATGCTTAATTCTATCACGGTGAAAGAGCGCTATCCTATGCCTATTATCGAGGACGAAATAGCACGTCTTACCGGCCAGGCTTGTTTTATTTCACTCGATCTAACATCAGGTTATTACCAGGTACCAATTTCGGAACAGAGCAGACGCCTAACCTCGTTTGTCACGCCAGACGGACAGTATGAGTTCAACCGCATGCCGTTTGGTTTGGCTAACGCACCGGCCGTATTCCAACGGTTGATGAATTCCATATTAGGGTCGGCTCGGTTCAACAAGGCAACTGCTTATTTAGATGATATTCTTATTTTTGGTAAGGATTTTAAAGAATGTCTGGAACGGCTAGAGGAGGTATTGCAAGTTTTGGAGAAAGCAAATCTCACTTTGAATCTTTCCAAATGCGACTTTTTACGAGACAATATCGATTATCTGGGTTATGAAATCAGTGCAGCTGGGGTTAGGCCAGGGGATAAAAAAATCATTAGTGTCGTGAATTTTCCACGACCTCAGAATGTTCACAATGTACGCCAATTCCTTGGTCTAGCTAGTTATTTTCGTAAATTCATCCAAGATTTTGCCCGAATCGCCTTGCCCCTCAGTATGTTGCTAAAGAAGGACACCTCGTGGATATGGGGTGATAGTCAAGAGGAAGCTTTTAAGGTCTTGAAATCTAAGTTGGTTGATAGGCCCATTCTTGCAATATATGATCCAGCAGCAGAGACAGAGCTTCACACCGACGCAAGCAGATTAGGTCTTGGAGGTATTTTATTGCAGCGCTCCGAAGGGAATGATGTTTTCCGTCCAGTAGCTTACTACAGTCGACAGACCTCACCTGAGGAGAAGAATTTCCATTCATATGAACTCGAAACTCTAGCAGTAATCTGTTCTTTGCGAAAGTTTAGGGTCTATCTGCTAGGGAAATCATTTAAGATCATTACAGATTGTAGTGCTCTACGATCTACTTTCTCGAAAAGAGACCTAATCCCGAGGATAGCACGCTGGTGGCTCTTACTGCAGGAGTTTCAATGTTCAATTGAGTACAGAGCAGGCGTAAAGATGAGTCATGTAGATGCGTTATCCCGCAATCCAATCGAGAGCTCAGGAGAGAGTCCCATCGATCAATTTTCAGTTATGTCGATTAGTAGTGAGGATTGGTTACATACGCTTCAGCTTGGAGACACCGAACTTTGTAGGATTAAAAACATTTTAAACGATAGTCTTAATGAGAAGGAACTCCGATACATAAAAGATAATTTTGTGGTCAAGGATAACAAATTGTTTCGTTGTATAGGTAATGATAAAAATAACGTTCGTTGGGTGGTACCAAAGGGTGCGAGGTGGCAAGTGTGCCGGGTGAACCATGACGATATTGGCCATTTTGGGGTGGAAAAGACGCTCGAAAGAATAAAGAAACACTATTGGTTTAGTAAAATGTCCAAGTTTGTAAAAAAATATGTTAGTGCATGCATTGAATGTGCATACGCAAAGAACAAGACTAAAACACACGAGGGCCTGCTTCATCCCATCACTAAAATAGAAGTACCATTTCATACGGTGCATGTTGACCACCTCGGGCCTTTTGTCAAGTCAAAGAGAGGCTATACTTACTTACTTGTAGTGGTAGAAGCCTTTACCAAATTCTGTTTTATCAAACCAGTTAGAAATACTAATAGTATGAATGCAATTAGAGCTCTTGAAGATATATTTTTTACATTTAGGGTCCCTGATCGTCTTGTAAGCGATCGTGGTTCCTGCTTTACATCTCATGCTTTCAATCGATTTTGCCTAGTCAAGGGAATTAAGCATATTCTCAATGCAGTAGCCAGTCCGAGGTCAAATGGCCAGGTTGAACGCTACAACCGTACCATTCTCGACTCCTTGAAAGCGATGACTGTTAAATACGGTGAAAAGGATTGGGATAGTCATATAGGAAAAATTCAGTGGGGACTAAACAATACTTTTCAGAAAACCACTAGTAGGACGCCGTCAGAAATACTATTTGGAACCAGTATGAGTAGCGAAATAAATCCCATTCTTAACGAAGTTGCTAAAGAATCTCGCGAAAACCGCGAAATTACCGATATTCGAGAGGAGGTCAAGAAAAGGATTGATAAAGAGCAGGTTAAGCAAAAGCAGGGTTATGATAGAAATAGGGTGCCAGCCCGGATCTATGCCGAAGGTGAACTCGTCAAAATAACTAAGACTTGTTTCCATAATGACGGGCAAAGTAAAAAACTCATGCCCTCATTTATGGGGCCCTATCGTGTTATAACAGTCTTAGGTAGGGACAGATATAAGGTAGCACCGGTTCCGGGTTTGGCCAGTATGCAAAAAAAACGGCCTACAACCGTGGCAGTAGACCGTATGATGCCATGGATACACATTGCTGCCCTAGAGGTAAATAATTCGGATACCAGTGGCACTGACGACGAGGATCCTAATGAAACATAATTCGACCATTTTATTGTATTTTTCCTAGCTCTATAGTGTATCTCTCTAAGTTTTAGAGACGCTTAACTACAGATGGTTGTCATGCATTGTTTCAGATCAGGCACGAGAATCGATCGGATCGTGACTTGATTCAACAAATGACCTACTGGCTGCCACAAGAAAATCGATCGTCTTGTAGGCAGCAGTTAAGCCCCCGAAAATAATCGATCGTTCGGGTTAATAGTTCGATGATGGGTAAACCGATTAATCGATCGTTCGGACCCTAAAGCAAAGTTTAATTGTATTTGACAGAAAACATAAATCGATCGCTGTTTTCTGATCAAATTCGAATAGAAATTTAATAATATAAATTATACTAGATATTACTGATTCGATGGATGTAATTCAATAAGTAGACTAAGAAATTGTTACATAAATCTATTGAGTCGATTTGTACTTTACGTTCCATGACAGTTGAATCAATCTTATGTGTATAGATGAGCTTAATATTTACATCAGATATTTACCTTAACCTAATGAATTGTTATCTATTGTATTTACTTACTTTATTGAACTTGTACCTAATTTAAATAAATATTTATATTATTTAGCTTAGTAAATTCGTTTGAGAATTATTATTAATTTGTAAAGTCGTATTACATACTTAGCTGCGATCTCTGGGTAATTGATTAACAATTTGATATTTAAACAATAAATATGTAAAAACGGAGCAACCTGCTAGCGTCCCGATTGTTAGGGTTCCACCTGGTGTCGTGTGCGGGGACGCACACGTTGTCAGGACGGTCGATTGTTAGGGTTTGTGAATTTTGATTTTGTTAATTGATTATTTTAGTCGATATTCGTATTAACCGAGCTTTTATTTTAAACTTTTCGCTGGCAACTTTACCTTTTTAATATATTCGTGAATGCTCTGTGATTGGTTGCCGCAAAATGGCGGGAACCAATCAGAGAACTCGCTTATTCCCGCTAAAAATAGAGATATCAACGTGGGCAAACGGAACGTGGCTGGTTGCGTCGTTCTCTTGAATTTTGGGACTCGACGCGATAGCTTGTTAGATAATAAGTACTTATTCCTGTATTGATTTTTGTATGTACAAGTGCAAGTAAAATATAAGCTTGTTTCGTATAATCGCTGTATTATTACTCAACTACGAGTGTCATTCTGAACTTCGACAGTTAATTATTTCGACACAGTCTCAATTTCGAAAAACACTAGTTCGACTACTCATTGCTTCGACAGAACATAAATTCGACAAGCATTAGTTCGACAGATTATACTTCGACAACACACATCTTCGAAAAACACTACTTCGACAGAACCCTTCTTCGATCTACACTTGTTCGGCGGATCTCTATTTCGACGGAACATATCTTCGACATAATACTGTTTTGAAATGTGTCAATAATATTTTAATTTCTCTTTATATGAAGCTATCATAAAGTTGTAGTGACCAATCAAAAAGAAAGAAAAAAACCAATGAGGTTTTATTTGTGGCGTAGGCGACTGGGTACGGTTGAAACAATTTTGCTTTTAATGCCCGTAGCAAGACAATCAATCAATCTATGCTAATATCAAGAAAGTAATTTGAAAAAGAAAACAATAGAATAATACTTCCTTTTTGTCGAAAAAATATAATAGGGTCACCTGGCAATGTACACAGCGCAAAGTGCAACGCGTCACTTTAATTCATGTCCAGACTCGCCGGCCGCGCCTTTTTCTCCTTGTACCGCGCACCACACCGCTAATAGTTTACGAGTTATTAGCGTTGCTTCAACCGTACCTTGTTTCACTCAAAGAAGAGTTTTCTACCTTAGAGTGATAGAGAGTTTACAAAAGGCAGAAGAGAAGTAGTCCAATGTACAATTTTAGAATAATATAAAATAAATCATAAATACACATACTTACATAAGAACAATATATATATGTATATACATATATTAATATTATGTCATTCCGAAAGAAAATGTTCCTTGATTTTCCTCTTCAAGTATTCAGAGAAGGGCTGTCGCATAGGGAATGTGGTAGAGAGTTCCAGAGACGCACTGCAGTAACAGAGAAGGAGCCATCATAGTGGCTGGAAGTGTGACGTGGGGTACGAAGGAGAAGAGAAGTGGAAGTGCGACAGGGTTCACCCCTCGGGACAAAGTACTCAAAGCGTTCACGAATGTACTGAGGAGAATTAGGATTGTGTAGGATAGCATAGAGAAGAGATAGGATGTGGGTATCTCGACGACACCGGATCGGCAGCCACTTCAATTTAGTCCGAAACTCCGACACGTGATCTTATTCTCATCCGATATTATCATATATCTCCGATATTGTCACATTTCAAAACAGTATTATGTCGAAGATATGTTCCGTCGAAATAGAGATCTGTCGAACAAGTGCATGTCGAAGAAGGGTTCTGTCGAAGTAGTGTTTTTCGAAGATGTGTGTTGTCGAAGTATAATCTGTCGAACTAATGCTTGTCGAATATATGTTCTGTCGAAGCAATGAGTAGTCGAACTAGTGTTTTTCGAAATTGAGACTGTGTCGAAATAATTAACTGTCGAAGTTCAGAATGACACTCCTCAACTACGTCCTGTTCCTGTTGGTGTTTCCCACAATATAAAATAAATTTTCTCTTAGGTTTTGCTGTAGCTTTTTACCATCTATTGGACATTCAACTTGTCCAATTTATCTTATTTTAGATTATCTCGAAAACACATCAATTCTACAATATACTACGAGATTCTCTTTGGAAAAAAGTTCAATACATAGTAATTTTACAAACGAATGCTCTTATACCCTCATCTAAAAAAGCATTACTTAGTCTGAAAAAGGATTTTAAGGGTCAGTCTGGAGTAAACCCTACTTATCTGTCTGGACAAGAAGTTCATCGATAAGTATTTGGATTTTTTAGGTATCGCTCTAAACGCATTTATTGAGAATAAAATATTTATGAAACCTCGATACATAAGTAAATTGAAAATTGTAATGCACTATTTTACTACAACACTAGGTTCTGCCAGCGGCCTCACCCGCGTGAAAAGTGTATTATCATCCCAAAGTAACAATATACCGGGATAAGACGTAGTAATACTCCATAGTATAATCTATCTCTGTGCCATGTTTCATCCAGATCCTTTCAGCCGTTCTGGCATCAAAAATCCAAACTTTCGCATTTATATTAGTAAAAACCGGCCGAGTGCGAGTCGGACTCGCGCACGAAGGGTTCCGTACCATTATCGCAAAAAACAGCAAAAAAATCACGTTTGTTGTATGGGAGCCCCAATTAAATATTTATTTTATTCTGTTTTTAGTATTTGTTGTTATAGCGGCAACAGAAATACATCATCTGTTAACATTTCAACTATCTACTATCACGGTTCATGAGATACAGCCTGGTGACAGACAGACAGACAGACAGACGGACCGCGAAGTCTCAGTAATAGGGTCCCGTTTTTACCCTTTGGGTACGGAACCCTAAAAATAAGATTCACAACACATTAGGTACACCAAAACGTAAGGCAGAGGTGCACCACCGGCAGGGTTTGTGTATTCATGAAACAGGTGAATACATAATAGAGGGTAACATTCCATTATATAACCGACTGCCCAAAAAGAAGGAGGTTCTCAATTAAGATGTTTCTATTTTTATTTATGTTCACGCATATCTCCGTCATATTAGACAGATATGCAAAATGGTTTATCTGTTTGAAAGTACTGTCGAGGTAGTCCCACTGTCACAAAATCAGATTCTGATGATGGGATCCCATGGAAATAGAGGGCACTCCTCAAATATTATAGGCAGACATATAGCGACAGAGTGCACTGGTGGCCCAGGGGTAACGGCCGTGACTTACACGTTGTAGGTCGTGGGTTAGAACCCAGGCAGACGCTTTACTTTGTGTAAATTATTTCATCACACTTCAAACGGTGAAGCACATCGCGAGGAAACTGGCATGTCTTAGAACCAAAAAATTGAAGACATTTCATCCACCAACCCGCACTGGGACAGCGAGGTAGATTAAAGGTTTATCCACACATATCAGGGCCGTGCCCGGGACGTGGATAGACCGTGCCCCGACAGGGGCTCAAAAAATATCGGTGGGAACATTTTATATGAACTCGTTCACACACGTCCGTGCACGGGAAGTGCCCGGGCCCGTGCACGGACGTGTGTGAACGATGACCCGGCCCTGTCACGTCCCGGTCACGCCCCTGATATGTGTGGATAGACCTTAAGGCTCATTCTCTCACACAGAGAGGACGCCTGTGACCAGAGATAACATTAAAAGGCTGATGATGGTAGCGATTTTGGTATTTTCAATAATATGGCAAGCATTTGTACTCAGAAACTATCATGTGGTGAAGTGGAACAGATGAACTAGACCACAGATGGCCACTGGAACTCCTTAATAAGTATGTCATGGGTATTAGATATCTCGAATAGTAAAGCGACTATGATCAAGTAAATATATTTAAATGAATGGTACTGATGAAAATGGTACCATCCAACTGATCTGATGATGAAACCGGAATTTAGGCACTGGAACTCCGTGATAAAACAATGTCTCCTAGACCTGTTTGGGCTTATTGGATTTTAAATGAGATTTACTCTGGCTATAAATGATTTTCATGGTATGAAGAGGTACCAACACTAAAAAAAAAAACCTATTCACAAAAAAATTAAACCGACGTCTAAAGCAAAACACTACAAGGCGATAAATAACTTTTTTTTTCCGAGGTCGGTGTCGAAAAACGAAAAACAATTAGTATTAGACTTCGGCAAACCATGTTATTTTTCGCTTTTTTGTGTATTTTTTGTATACAATTTTAAAATCGTATGATAGGGATGTTTCCTGGGGATAAAATTATAATTCTATTTAGTCCATCAGTGGTCCATTTGAGGGACTAAGTGGGGAAACCAAACCTCCCCTAACATAACATAGTCCATCAGTGAGATTATCAAATAATATTGGACATGTATTTTTTTGCTTTGTTAAATTAAAAAAAATTGACAAAGTTAAAGCGCATCAAAGTTCAGAATTGGGGGCTTGTGACGTCACTAAGGCAGTATAAAGTGTACTAACGGCGAGACGTCACACGATATTTCACACATTATATCGTCATCACTTCATGTTTACGTGTCAAAAGAAAAATTACGTATGCAATATCTTTTACTAATCTACCTGACGGACAAAAAATAAATTTTCAGTAAACGGGTAGTTTGTATTCTATATTTGAGCAAAAACTGTCCCCAGCTATCTCGGTGCCCTGCACAAACTGAAACGAGGGATTCGTTTCAGTTTGTTCCGTGACTTGCCTTTGGCCTGAAACTATAAAAAAAAAACTAATTTAATAACGTCATCATCATCAGCCTATTAATGTTCCCATTGCTGGGACACAGGCCTCCTCTCTGTGTGTTTTAATTAAGTGAAAGTAATAAAAGACTTTCGAAGTCTATAGAAAGAAAGAAAGAAAGAAAAAGTGTTTATTTGTCACAAAACGACATACAATATAGGAACATACTTAAGCTAAATCCTTAAAATAGTATTAGTAGTACTTAAATTAAGTTAGTAAAAACGAGAAATAAACAAATAATAATAACATATACTACCCACATTTTGATTATAACATAAAAGAAATAGGGTGAAAAATATGTAGGCAGATGCATGTCGTGATTAATTAATTAATTTCCAGAAAGTTTGTATGTTTGTGTCCCAATCACACACAAACGGCAGAACGAATTTGGATGAAGTTTTGCAGACAGACAGCATTATAACCTTAATTAACATCTAAGATAAACGATAAACTCGGTATGTCTGGTGTCTCGGTAATCATCCCTTGGAGTTTTAAAATATTTCTCACGCGGACGAAGTCGCGGGTAAAAGCTATATGTATTAGAGAGTTATGCTGCAATATACACTGATTAGATAACAAGTAACATCCTCTTAGCAACGCCTGTTCTATACGTAATCTCATTTGTAGCCTACAAAGTAAATATTTATTGTCCGTCCGTGATATTACCCTGTCTGCTAGTATTTAATGAACAAACAGCCACTACTTAGCAACACAGATAAATAAAGTAAATATTATTGCTGAGACTCTGGCCGAGACCACATTTAAATTTAGGTGACACGAGACAGAATCGTGTCTAACACGCTTATCACTTGTTTTCGTCTATAGATGACGGGTTAAGGCATGTTTCTAACACGCGAGACAAAGTCCGAATATTCATTTTATGAACATTATTTTCATTTTATGTATGTGACTTTTAACTTTTTCTGAATGCTAATCTATGTTAGTAAAGATTAGTAACTATTGTTTTGCTATCTCATAGATTGTGTGAGATGGACACGTGTTAACTATAAAATTTTATGTGGTGACACATGTCACTTAATTTGTCTTGATAAATTAAGTATGTTGTCTTGCTATGGTGACTGAGAAATGGATGACTAACCGATGCACTAGACAAGTGACATTCGATCAACCAAAGCTTCTCGTTAGTGATTGGAAAAATGTCCTAAATTTATGGGGTTGTCAATTATTAGCGAAATGTCGGGTTATTGGACGATTCGCACGAATTTAACACGCACGAAATGTGCGAATCGACCACTCCAAAATTATGTAATATGCAATTGGCGCATATTTTATTTTAGAGAACAGACAATAAAAAGTACACACCCGTCTCAGCAATAATATGAGGTATTACTCGAAGTTAATAGATATTTTACCTGAATATAGGCAAGAAATGCATTAAATAAGTTAGATAAGATAGACAGGCGACAAAACAATAAGAGGGAGACAGCAATATTCGCTACAAAAATAATTCACAGAGAAAGATTTATACGATCATGAGCGGTAAAAACAGATTTTCGATTCTGAAGTTCTAGTACTCCGCTTGTCGCTACCGCTTATGATTCTAGCCCTGCAAATATTTCTTCATGATTCTGGCCTCCTGTTGGTTTGCCTCCTGGTAGTAGTAGTTATTCTTTACCTGTAATGATTCCAACCCCACAAATACTAAGACTTCTTCATGATTCCTCTTGGTAGTTTGGGTATAAATGTTTATAATGTCAACGTCTACCTAAAAACCAAAGGTAGGAGTTATATTTTTATCATGTTATTAAACTCTCTACTGAATTTAATCGAATCTTTGATTTTGACGTCCTAAAAAAATAAACAACACCCAATACTAGTAAGTACCTACTTATCCGTAGGTGCCATTTAATTATGTGGAATAAAATTGCGAAAAATAATGGTAGGTGCCGTATGTGGCATACCTCAGGTGCCATTCAATCAGTTTCCGTTTAATTGGGTGCCCAATGTGGAATACGTCCTTAAATCATATAGTAGCTATTTTAACAAAGACATTTTTGATTAATTTGTGTCTCGTTTCATATTAATAACAATATTTTATTTGACTAAGTTACTACATAATTTTGGAGTGATCGATTCGCACACCAATAAATTAACTTCGTGCAAATCGCCACAGCAAAAAAAAATATTAATAGGGGTCGATTCGCACATTTCGGGCGAGTTAAATTCGTGCGAATTGTCCATTAACCCGAAATTTCAAGTGATTAATCCCTTATATTCTGGCGTTTCTACCATCACCATCGCTGCTAGAATGACGCATTGTCTAGAGCAGAGGTGCCCAAAGTTTTTATTTTCACGCTTCCCTAAAAGAAAACCCCCTTTAGTATTTGTGTTTAGGTAACAAACAGTCATATACAAATATTCTTAAATTAGTGAAGAGCAAGAAAAAGATTAAGAAAGAAAGGGTAAAGGTTGTTTTGGTGCAAGTTACCCTACATGTAGGTATGCCCAAGATTCTCAGTTCTGGGTTTGATAAAAGAAATTGCACATCGTAAATCATTAGTAATATCAAGATTGCGCGGGCGATGGAGTACCTACTATGCACTCGACCCACGGACTCACGTCACCCTTTACATGTTGTTGCGCCCCCTAGTTTGGGAATCACTGGTCTAGAGCCTCTGTACTAGATGTGTTTAACTGTAGCTACATAATTATAGTCAACATAAACCTCTTACATATTAAACAACAAATATTTTCATACTGTATAGGCTAAGCATGCACGGATTAGATTTCCACAAACAAAGTATCAAAGTAGATATCCTTCTTGAACAAAAAAACCTTAGAACTCTTTCAGCAAAGGATTGTAATCACGCCAACAGAACTAAGCCCATATTGTAACATTTCGTGTCTACATTTGGTTGGCGTTAATCCCGGCTTTTAGAAAGGTATGCCTTTTCATCTTGTTTGTACCTTTTCGATTTAAAAGGTATCTAACGGGCTAAAGACATCAGTAAGCAACATTTTATTTAGATGTAGTATTCATTTATTAGTGGTACCTATAACTTCACCAATTTCTTCACTGCAGACCCACCGTACCCCTGGCCGTACCCCTGGTGGTACGGCTTACACATTTTTTTAACAATTTCTCAAATGCAGTGTACTTAGACATATTTTTATTTGTGGGAGGAACATCTGCACGGCAGACAAACAATTTAGCCTCATAAAAATCTTGTAGTAACAGTTATCATTAAACGTAATATGACTGAGCAGTGAAACGCCCCCCTAAAATAAGTGAGGCCAATTTACCGGTGACAATGAACTATGACATAGGTTGCGATATCTTCTACATAATATTATTTAAATGACTATATTAAAAACTATGTTTATTATAAAGTATAAACAAGAATGAGTGACTCATGATTTCGTCAGTTAATTTGAAAAAAAAAACGCATCGTTTCGATTCTGTCGGTTAGAATAAATAAAATAAAAAAAGAATGTATAGATTAGTATAGCATAGTTCCTAAACGGATGAACCGATTTTGATTTGTTTTTTTTTTTTGTTTGAAAGTTGACTTTGTCGAAAGTGTTCTTATCTATGTTTTAATAAAATCGGTTCAGCCGTTCAGAAGTTATTCGCATTTTACTCTTTGGATCTGGGTTTTTTCGCAAGATCGGCGAACCGGTAATTAAATAAAATAAACTGCTGTAAACGTTGGCGGTTCCCCGACGCGAGTACGAGGTTTATTTCTTGCTTTATAGACGTTTTTGACTCGGGGGTTTTTTAAATTTTTTGGTGATTGTAGGCGGATCAAGCAACAAGGTTTGACAGATTGAACTAATAAATAGCCATTAGTCAATCTGCTTCATTGATATATTTAAATAATATCTTACAATTTATGCACCAAGCGCGCAGTGCGGCACCGGTGCCGCGCACGCACGATAGCACGACGAGTATGTGTGTGCATAAATTGTATGAACATAATCATCTGACCGTATGCAGCACGACACCCACACCGGTACGGCACCGCAGCAGTCCAACGCCTAACGTCTAAGGTCCGAATTCACCAATGAAACTAATCGCGATCAGTAGGGGATCGTAGGGTCAGCTTGCAGTCTAACCGGATGCCGAGTATCTTACATGGAGCAACTGCATATCTGACCCCCACACCCTTGTAGCTGGATATCACGATCGTTGCTGGGTATCGGTTTTGCGTAATATGCTTACCTTTCAAAATTTCTAATGATTAGTACTATAACTTGCAGAGCATAAGTCAGTCATAAAACTCAGATTCGAAATTGTAAACAAGTGGGCTCCTGCTCGTGTATAATATCTATGCATAACTATGAAGTGTCATAACGTATATATTCGCAATAATTATTTCGAAGTCTGTTAGTTCATTTGAAAACGTTCTATAAGGTACGAAATTAATTTCAGTAATGCTGAACCTACTTTTGTTTTTGGCCTTTTGAATCGAGGCTGGAATAGACCAGATGCGGAAGGTGGATCATTATTTAATGTCCACCCATACTCAGTTCTGGACCGTATTGGGCGAAAAGCGAAACCACGCGCGAAAGTTGACAACAAAATTACTAAACGTGACCGTTTTCCGATTTGCTTCATTGGTATTTTCCCCAGAACTAATTAATTAATCTAAATATATTTGACATAATGATAACTTGTGGCTTAGTGCGTGGAAAGGTTTGCAAGATAATTCTAGAGCTTTCTAAGATAACAGTTTTACTAACAAAACGGATATATTAGTTGCATTTTCAGATTTAGTACTAAATATCTTTTTCACAAAATAGTACCTAGTCCAGTCGGAAAAGAAAGCTTGGCGTTTCACCTTGTATCACAACAGTCTCATACAAAAACTGGCCTAGTGCGAGCCACTATGGGAGCCCCTTTAATATTTATTTTATTCTGTTTTTAGATATTATAGCGCATTTGTTATTATAGCGGCAACTGAAATACATCATCTGTGAAAATTTCAACTATCTAGCTATCACGGTTCATGAGATACAGCTTCGTGACAGACAGACAGACGGACCGCGGTCTTAGTAATAGGGTCCGGTTTTTCCCTTAAGGGTACGGGGTAGGGTAAAACAGTTTCTAAAACTTATTCACCCAACAGCTCCAAACTTTCCACTTCACTACAAAGCAAAACACTCTCAACACTATATTTAATCAAAACGATACAACATCTCCTTAGTTTCCGCCACGCTATTCATCCCACCCACTACCTGTACCCTACAACAGCTAGCAATTCCTCATCCCGTCATACATATCGTATAGCGTTTATCTAAGAGGTGCATGTGTGTCGGGGTGAATATATTGCCGCTGTACATCAACGGTTGCTGACATTCGTGACACTTGCGACACTCGTGACGCTGTACAGGTGATATTATGTGTTGTGTCGTTATTGTTTTGGTAATGCAACCCTGTGTTGTTTTGATTTTGTCTTCCTTTTTATTGAAATCGCTTTTAGTGTAAATAAAGAAAGGTTTTTGGGACAATGCTTTTAAATTTTTGACTCCTATGAAAGGTCATCATCATTTTAGTCGGTATACGGCTGCAGCTAAACGTAAACACTGGACGGTCAACGTGGCGATGCTTGGGGAAGACTTGTACACTATATACGTCCTTTACGAACCAGAGATTTGTGGATCAATTTTCTTGTCGAGTGATCAAAAATCGAAGGGGTGCAAAAGATTTATTGGTTCTTCATATGCATTAGGGATGAAGACATTTTGGCAGGTGGTAAAACTCCACGTCCATATACTCGTACCTACCTACGTGTCGTTATGTTTGTAACGTAATGCTTCGACAGTCTGTGAGTGTAAGTTACATGTTGCTTATGTAACTAGGTATCTTGCAGAAATTAAAGGGCAAATGCCCATATTACTTTTATGGAGAATTAGCACTATTATGTCATTGTCACAATATGTCAAAAATGATAGCAAACCTAAATTGTTGACAAGTTATTCACATTGTTCGTTTATAACGAGAATTAACCTTCTGCTGTGGCAGAATCATACAACGTAAAACATTGCCATACATACAAATTGTAACCATACATAGCATACTCAGTCTTTTAACGTTCCCACTGCTGGGCACAGGCCTCCTCTTTATGAAAGAGGGACAATTTTAAATGGGTAAAAAATAAGCCACTACACTTGACTATTAATAATAATGTTTTGTATAGATGTTACTCAATCAGGCCAAAACGGCTGAATGGATCTGGATGAAATTTGGCACAGATATAAATTATAGTCTGGAATAGCACATGTGCTACTTTTTGTCAATATGTATTTAAAATGAATAAATAAAATAATAATCCATTTAATTCAGGTGACATAGCCATAGAATGCCTTAACCGTTTAGGTTAAGGCATTCTATGGCTATGTTTATACATGTTCATAGTTTAAGTAACAATAAACAAACTTAAAACTATGTTAGTAACACAATATCAACAAACAACATATACACACAACAACATTTAACATATAGAAACCATCGACACTGCTACCACTGACAAAAATAAAATCCATTAAAGCCTACGTAAATGAATTCAACGCCTCTAGAACAGTCAGTCATTTAAAAATAGATGCCATTACTTGTGGTGTTCACGTCTCCGTTGACAGGCAACACCATAATAACCCCTTGCCCTAAGGTGATTACTGCTTCCGTGAGAAAGCTAGCAACTGGCCCTTTGTAATTTTTTTCCACTCATGGAAAAAAATAATACACTTGTTTATTTGTAAGGAGTAGCATGCAAAGATATAAATATTTTTTAATTTGCTATAAATTTTACACTGACTGTTTTATTTTAGTAAATAAGGAAAAATTATCAATGTTATATATAAATATGGTTTTTCCAGAGTGTCACTCTCCATTATCTCTTGTGATTGTACGCTTATATCATTATATTTTTACCGTTAGTACAAAATAAATCAACAAAAAGCGACTGCGGATATCACTAAGCTCCGCGCTAACGAAGTAATAATCAAAGTCTAAAAAGGTAATTTATATCACTCTTATCTATTCTACTTCTGCAAAGAGTTAGGTAGAGGAATACCTATACGAATAATATAAGGCCCTACCGATTACCAGCACAATTCCCCGACCAGGAAATCAAAATTTTGAGTGTGTGTACTAGACCAACACAGCAGTCATCGAAGACAAATTTCTTTTCCTTATTTCGTACTTGAAAAATTGTTCCAGACGATAAAAGTTCCTACCCTAGTTCTTATTTGTATCTAAAAATACACTAATGAGATTGTAACAAGAATAATGGGAAGTCATAGTTCAAAACGCATTCCACAGTAGCGTATCTTGTCAACTTATGAACTATTCCTGTATGTCCTTCATTTCTAATAATTGCGTCTGCTAATTATAACAGCTCCCGATTGTGCCCAGTATTGGATAATAATACATTGTTATCTGAACAAGTCTAGACAATAAATGTATGTATATTAATGACGTGGCTCCGTCTAGCTATTTCGATTCTAAAGCGATTATTTGTGATTTTCAATGACTGCCAAATATAGAGCAAAAAACCTACGTCTAAAAAACAGACCCGTTTCAACATCAACAACAACAACATCAACAGCCTATTAATGTTCCCACTGTTGGGACACAGGCCTCCTCTCTGTGAGAGGGAATGGGCCGTAATCCACCACGCGGGCCCAGTGCGGGTTGGTGGATGTCACATGTCTTCGAATTTTTTGGTTCTAGGACATGCCGGTTTCCTCAGACCCGTTTGGTACAAACCAACCCCATTATTTATTATTATTTGATAAATTACAAATTTTATTAATATGATTTATAAATTTTATGTGTGTGAGAGCGTGGCAACGGCCGCGACTTGGAAGTTGTAGGTTTGAACCCAGGCAGGCTTTTTACTTTGTGTAAATTATTTCATCACCACTGCTCACAAAACGGTGAATGAAAACATCGTGAGGAAACCGGCATGTCTTAGAACCAAAAATTCGAAGACATGTGACAGCTCGCGGCTGAATAATCACTGCAACAGGGGTCAATCTTCAAGGTTAAGCAACGCTTGTCGAGGTCGGTCCGTGGATAGGTGACCATCTTTACATAGCAAATTTCTTCCGTAAGAGTGCCTTGGAAACCATATTAAGCCGATGGTCCAAGTTGTAATTTGAAGATCTTTGACAGTCATTACGGGTAGTCAGAAGCCTGAGATCCACCAGTCTAGCCACGAGGTATTGGGTTACCCAGTTACTGGATTGTGGAGGTCAGATAGGCAGTCGCTCAATGAAACATACTGATACTCAGGTTAATCCGGTTAGACTGGAAGGCTTGTTAAGATAGTTGGGAAAAGGCTAAGACAGATGATGATAAATTTTATGTACTTTATTTTAAGGTCTTATTATCTTGGTTGTTTGTTGGGTAGTTTGGTCTTATTTAGGTATTGTCTTCTTTAAATTCTTTAACACTGTGGTAATACAAAGCCACCGAATATTTATTCAACATATTTATTTATTGTTTCAGATTCTCACATGAAAAATAATCTTTTTAATCGGACATCATCATCATCAATAAAAAAAGAATAAAAAACTAAATGAGATCAAAGGACAGACATTTTTAAATAGCCGTCCTGAAGACAAAAACAAGGAAAAAATAAGATTTGACTCTTAAAAATTTATTAATAAGTCAAAGGTGTAAACGAGTCTTTACCTCCAACTATAATAGTCAAGAAGTTAAAACTAAATATGTTTAAATATTAAGATGATCAACATTAAATGGTGCAGAATGCAGCGGTAGATATCCGCAAGAGAACCAGGGTTACCGAAATACCCCGAAAGATTGCCAATTTTAAGTGGCACTGGACATTGCTCGAAAAACGGTTGGTCGACGGGATCGAAAAGTTCTGAGTGGCGACCGCGTGCAGGAAGACGCAGCGTTGGAAGGCCTCCCTCTAGATGAACCGATGACCTGGTTAAGGCTGCCGCAATCTTGGGGGATGTCCATGTCCAGCAGTGGACGTCTTTCGGCTAAAATGATCATTATTATCTGTGTTTTAAAATAACTACCATACAGTGTTGACCTGGTAGATATTCTAGAAGATGAGCCATCCTTTCAAGATCTTGACAGAAAATATTTAGATGATAGGGATTCCCAAATAAGAGCAGCCGCAGAAGATTTAGTGACTTTCGTACATAGAAGATAATAGTAGCTAAACATTTTGATGAAGACTCCGATGACGAATTTGATATATGTTCCAGTTTGAGACGCTCATCCATCAGCTTAATTGATTTAAGGAACATCCCTGATTCTGAGATACTTTTTAGTATTGTAATTGAGGGTGCAGCAATTGTCTATCTTAACATTGGTGCGCTCATCCTCATTATCGTCGGCTTGTAGCTCGCTGGACGAGGTGGTGGTGTACCTTAAGGAGGGTGGTGTGAGATGCGCCGCTTCTTGTGTGGGGGTTCTTTGGGTAGCGCAGGCAGGCAAGCCAGCCCGGCTGCGGAGCTTGGTCACGGGCCTGTACTGGGCGACTCGCGCGGTGACAGAGACTGCCCGGAATGGCTGCTTAACGGTGGCGTTAGGTTTTGAGGTTTCCTTCTCTTGACCATAAGTTTCTCGTCTTCAGTATTAAAAGACTTTCAGTCCTCATTGACGGCATTTCAGATATTTATTTTTAAGTGGTAACAGTTATACTTAAGCTTACTGATTAATGGCAAAATATAGGGTGTCTCAGAAAGCTTTTTGGTTTATAAACTTAAAAAAATCACTAGAATTAGCTCAAACCCGTTTTATTTACTGTAAATATTTTTCAATTTTGTTTATGAAAATAAATTGTTTGTAAATGCGCACTCTCCACGTCTTGACACTCATTTAGCCATTAAGCCGTTAGAGAAACTAAAATCTTAATCCACTTTGCTTGTGGATCATCACTTTTAAAAAGCAAACAAACTGCACTCTATTTCTATGGTATACTGAAGGTATTATAAGTATATAGAGCGCAGTTTGTTGAATAATATTTTACTATTTTACCATCAATCAATTTGCACAAGGATAACTGTTACCGCTTCAAAATAAATAATTATCGATGTCTGTATAATTTAGGGGATTATGCTTACTTTTAGGGACATTGAGTGCATTTTGGTGAATAATATTATGCCATTCAAGCTTATTCACGCTTTTACGCTCAAGGATAACGGTTACCTATTGAAAAATATATTTTTAAGTGGTAACAGATTAAGAAAAAGCTGAAACTCGTGAAAGTCGATAAATCAACTTCAACCATTGTGCGTACATGTTGTTATTGTGTTTGTAACATAGTCATACCTTTATTATTTTATTGTAATTACTAACACTAGAAGTCTAATAATGTTGTTAAAAGTAAATATTGTTGTTGTTACTAACATAGTTATCAGTTTATTTATTGTTATTTACTGTATGAGTTTTATTGTTACTCGCAAAAATTATAATAAGCTAAAAGAGCTCGGCCATCAGCCGCTCATTTTACTAATACACTGAAACAATTTGTCAAGTCAAGACGAATAAATATTATTATTTGTGCATTGTGGGGTATACAATGCATATATGATAATATTTACTCGTCGTACGACACTCGGCATGTTATCTAAAATTAAGTAAACGGTCAAATCTACTCGCATACAATCAGGGTCTATTGCACCAACCACGAATTTCTAAAAACAACTCGTTATCTAAATTCTATAAATATCAAATCGTTACAATTTTGTCTTGACAACAAGGGCCCGCCGACATGTTGTTTTGAACTTTAGTACCTATGTTCTTTTGTCACCGTTGACATAGGTTATCGAATCTATTTATTCAGAGGCATCAACTATGTCGTGCTCTCGACGAAATCGCCAGTTACTCACCCGCCAGTCAGCAGATACGACTTACACTGTCACAATGATTCCTCCGAACATGAAACTTGGTTTTGTGATCGTTGTATTTTTGTCCACTGAAATCGTATACGGAAATGAAATGGATTTGGGGAAGCCCCTTTACATGGATACCATGATAAAAGAAGTGTGCAGCAGAACATTGTCTAGTCTGATCTTCCAGATTTGTACGGGAAATCTGAGAATTAGTGACTTACCGCCTGACAGACTTTCGAAAGTCAGGAGGAAGAGAGCCGCTGTTTTTTTCTATAGAAGACTGAAAAGACAGGTTGCGATCGAATGTTGCCAAAATTCGTGTACCATAGCCCAACTAATCGAATATTGCCCGGATTCTTGGTGAACACGTGAATAGACTTGAAACTTACCAGTGAAATAAAAGTGTTAGTGACTGACAAACACCCACGTAGCAGGCTTTTTGCGCACCGTATACGCCTTGCGTACCTTCCCATGCTACAGCCTTACGATCCGTTAATTAGTGCCGCCTAAATACTGATTGATGTGAAGTATAGAAGTTGCGCGTACTGTGCCTTCGAATTGCAATCAGAGCAACACACGTGATATTCCCGGTGCATCAATGGGGTAATCAAAACAATTTCCCTGAAAGGGCAGCGCTAATATACCGAGTGATCCTAACTGAATCCGATTTGGGATCATCTCTTTCGATGGATAGGTATCACAATGAAAGATATTCCAGATTGGAACGTGAAACTTGGTTTTGTGATAAACGTTGTATTTTTGTCCACGGAAATCGTATACGGAAATGAAATGGATTTGGGGAAGCCCCTTTTCATGGATACTATGATGCAAAAGTGTGCAGCGGAACATTGTCAAGACTGGTCTTCCAGATTTGTACGGGAAATCTGCAAATTTTTGATTTACCGTCTGAAAGTCTTTGGAGAGTAAGAAGGAAGAGAACCGCTATGTTATTCATTGAGAGACTACAAAGGCAGACTGCAAACGAGTGTTGCCGAAATTCGTGTATATCGCAACTAATCAAAATCAATCGAATATCACACGAATACTATAATGAGTGCGCGAAGAGAATTGAAGACGCACAATATCGCAACAAATCCAATATTGTCCAGATACGTGATCACCACGAAGAGATTCTAAGACTTACCATATCGCAATTAATCAAATATTGCTCAGATACTTGGCCACCGCAAAGAGACTTGAAGACATACTATATGGTAACCAATCGAATATTGCCCAGATACTTGGTAAAGATGCGAAAAGAATTGTGAATTACCAGCGAAATGAAGATTTTTACAGCAAGCGTACGTGAACAAGCGTCCACGTCAATCACTCCATACAAAGAAACGTAAACATAAACACAAAGAAGCGTATCGATAATTTACAATGTGAACATTTATCGTCGATTTTATGTTGTGCAGATTTTCTTGAGTGATAGCTCGTGTACCATTCCTAACCCTTATGACTAGTGTGATTGCCATTTAGACATTTTTATAACAATTAATCCATTAAGTTTATGCATTGTGTGTTGTACTCCTATTAGTTAAGTTTAATTAGTTTCTTAAAAATTGTATGTTGTTGAATGTAAATGTTGTTATTGTGTTACTAACATTGTTTTAAGTTTTGTACTGCTACTCTAACACTTAGTCTTTATGTTGTTTAATGTAAATGTTGTTGTTTTTACTAACACAGTTATAAGCTTAGGTATAATCTATTACCCCTAAATCTATGAGTCTCATTTTTTTACTCTGTTATGCTTTTGTATGGATACCATGAGACAATATGTGTGCAGCGAAACATTGTCAAGACTGATCTTTCAGATTTCTACTAGAAATATGCAAATCAGTATATTGTGAAATGTACAGATTAGTGATTTACCGTCTGACAGACTTTCGAGAGTCAAGGAGAAGAGAGCAGCTATCTAATCTAATACCTATATATATTATTATATATATATATATATTATAATCTGAACCTGTTGCTTAAAAAGAGGCTTTAGGGGTAGGTTGCGGGTGAATGTTTCAAAAATCGTGTACTATATTGCAACTAATCGAATATTGCCCGGTTTCTTGGTAAACATGCGAAGTGGCTTGAGACTTACCAGTGAAATGAAAATGTAAGTGATTGTCAATCGTCCAAGTAAATCACTCCTCACAAACAAAGTTAAACAGCAAAATCGATAATATTGACGATGTGAACATTATTAATGATCCTATGTTGCGCTTCTTCTGTGCACAATCAGTGGGGTCATCAGAACAATGTGACTGTCAGTGTAGCGCTCGTGTACCAAGGGGTCCAAAAATTTGAGACATTATTATAAAAATCTTATATTAGCTGTTATCATTACCCTAAAGTTCCACGCAATTGTTAAACAGAAATCTTTTTTTAAGAAACTTTTACTCTGCAGAGTGCAGGTTAGCTCCATCTGTATCTTGAAAATCATTAAAAGGAAGTACGAATCTCCTATATGAGGGTATTGTTTTGAGATGTATTCAAATCAACAATCTTGTAAATAAGTTACTACATAGGTACATATACACAGGTATATAAGTATAAGTTCTTTTTCTCGTTTACTAACCCATATAGATATTGCATAACTGAAATAAGGCGAATTTTATATAAAAAATCTTTTATTTAATATAAATATAGAATTGTGTACATTTATAATATTGGTTTTATAATGTCGAATAAAAATGCATTGGATAAATTCTGTCGGTTATTTCGATAATTGCATGAAGGTACAAGGCTTAGAAGACTGAAATTGTAGTCTAAGGACAATACAATTAACTAATTATTAGTACAAAATAATAATGAAAATTAATAATAATGATGATGTGTTGTGTAATGATGGTATGTGTGTTATTTATAATGATGTGTTAATTGTTAGTGTTATTTACTATTTTATTATTAGTTAACTAAGGTTATAAATATGAGTTACTCAATTGTACAGATCGTTTAAATAGTACCTATATATAACTTCGGCACAAACATGGCGTCTGTAATTGTGGAATTAATTAACAATTTTTTTTTTAAATTAATTATTCGTTCTTCTAACCACAAAGATATGAAAATAATTGTCAGTTTGGGATTTAAGGAAATGAAATCGATCACTAGATCGCTAGTTCGATGCAGATCAATAAAGTAGACAACCGAAGATTTTATGCAATTTATTTCTTACCTGTAAAACAGACAACCATAGTACCTTAACTTTTACTTGTACACAAATACAGTTGTGGTGATCCAAACAATGGAAAGTCACATTACAAGACGCATTACACAATAACGTGTCATATTAAGTAGCGAACTATTCTATGTCCTTCATCTACACTATATAATATAATAAACTGGAAAGATTAAATTATTACGAAAAATCTGTATCAAAATAATTCTTATTTAATTTCTTTGATAACCTTGTGCTTATCATAATTTAAATTTTCATGTGACACTCAAAAAGTGTTTTTGTTAACCAGGTGTTATTTTTAGTTTTCAAAAACTGCCAAATATAGAGCAAAAACATACGTAGGCATTAAAACATACAAAATATTTTAGTACAAGCAAACCCATTTATTTATTCATATTTATTTTAACCATTTATGCACACACACATAATATACAGACAAGAAGAAGAAAAAGAACAATAGGTACATAGGTGATGCTTATTTCTATAGAAATCTCTTCCAGCATACCTGCGAAAGGAAAGATGAAAAAAAGAGATATCATATATTGCACACAATGTAAACAGCACTTAACTTATTGAGTTCAGCAAACAAATTATAACAAAAAAGTATACTAACATCAATTAAAAGTAGATAGTACCATAATATATAATTATTAAGAATTTGACAGTTTTAGGTACATGTTATATTAATATTTTACTTAAATTGTAGGTATTATATAAAGAGGTATTCAATTTAAAATGTAGCTTTGACGGCACATACTATCGGATTGAGATTGGATAAAGTGAAAAATGAGTATATTAGAGGCAGTTTGAAGTGGTGCCAGTGGCAGAAAAGTTGAAAGGAAACCGTATGTCCTGGCATGGTCATGTGATGAGAAGGGATGAAAGGCATGTTAATAAGAGAGTTATGAATATAATGTGGATGGGAGGAGAGGGAGAGGAAGGCCAAAGAAAAGATGGATGGACTGTGCGAGGAGTAATATGAAAGAATAGGGAGTCAGTAATAACGTGACAGGCGATATTTATTTATTTATTTATATACACTTTATTGTACACCATAATAAACAAGAAAAAGAAACTTAATACTAAAAACATACAATGGGCGGCCTTATCGCATTCCGCGATCTCTGCCAGGCAACCTGGACCTGGGATAGGACTGTATGGAGGAAGCAAACGTATTGCACCGACCCCAAGTAACATGGGATAAGGGCAGGAAGATGATGACGGTACATACTATTATTTGACAATTTACAAAGTTTTGTTATAATTATGCCATAAGGTTTCAAATTGTCTCAAGAAACAGAATTTATTCAATTGGACATCATTATTGTTATTAAGAAAGAAAAAAGCACTATACATTCTTTAGTTTAAGAAGAAGACACAAGCGTAAGATCAATCTTTCTACTAGATCAGGATCCAGGTCAGTTATACTTTTGTCAAATAACATAATGAGTCCTTTGAATTTAGCTCGGTTTAAAATCGTAGTTTTAAAATTTGATTAAAATGTCAGGTGTTAACGAGTCTACATCTCTAGCCTCCCATTAAAATAGTCAGGAAGTTAAAACTAATTAATTATTATGATGAAAAAATTAATGATGTAGAATGCAGTGGAAGATGAGCGGATGATAATAGAGTGAACCAGGGTAACTGACAAGCCCAAAAAATTGCTAATATTAACTGGCACTGGAACGGATGATCGATGGGGCTGAAAAGTTCTGGAGTGGTGACCGCGTATCGGAAGACGCAGCGTTGGAAGGCCTTCCACTAGATGGATCGATGACCTGGTTAATGCTGCCACAATCTTCGGGGTTGTGAGACGCCAACGACCGAACGATGTGGTGACATTAAGGGGAGGCCTATATCCAGCTGTGCACATAATTCAGCTAAAATTATGGTTATTATCTGTGTGTATACCCAATATCTACCACACAGTGATGAACTGTTAAATATTCTAGAAGATAAGCTGTTTTCTTAAGATCTTGACTTGGGAAAACATTCACATATTGGAATTCTCAGTTAAAAGCAAATTTAGTTTGCTATTAGAAAATAAAATAGCTAAACATTTTGATGAAGATTCTGATGGCAAATTTTCACCACAACATCCAGAGCCGGAACAACTATCTGCAGGTCATACAAATATTTGTTCTGTGCAGGAATCGAAACTGCGACACGCGCAGCAGTTAATCGCTCAACCACTGCGCCAACCATGCGCCCAATTAGTGGAGTAATTAAAACAATTTCCCTGCAAGTACTACGCTAATGTACCGAAGGATCCAAACCGAACCGAATGTGGGCAAGTCCCTTTCCATAGATACTACGATGATAAATATTCCAGATTGGAACGGGAAATATGAAAATGAGTGAGTCTGACAGATTTTGGAGATTCCGTTACTTTGGTGAACGTGCGAAGATTTACCAGTGAAGTTGACTGGAAGAGTGCAGATACGCGATAATATTCTGTTCACAATGATCCCTGAGAAAGTCAGACTTGATATACGTTGTATTTTTGTACACGGAAATTATTTTCGGATTTGAAACGAATTTAAGGCAGTCTCTTTCCTTGGATACCATGACAAAAGATGTGTACTACAAAACATTGTCAAGACTGATATCCCGATTTATATGGTAAAGGTACAGATTAGTGATTTACCGTCTGACAGACTTTCGACAGTCAGAGGGAAGAGAGCCACTGTGTTATTTAATGGGCGACTGACAAAGCAAGTTGCGACGAATTTTGTCAAAAGTCATGCACTAAATCGCAATTTATCGAATATTGCCCGGATTCTTGGTGAACACGCGAAGAGACTTTGAAATGAAAGTGTAATAGTGATTGACAAGCACCCACGTAGCTGGCTTATTTCGCACCGTACACGTCTTGCAAACCTTCCTATGTTACTACAGCCCTATGATCCGCTAGTTCCGCCTAGTACTGAGTGTGATGTTATGTACAATGACAATGATTGACAATGATTGTGCACTGAGAATTTTTAGGTGACAAATTCGTCACGTTGACGGAGCTGCGCGTTCTGTAAACAACGAGCCTAGCCGAATCCAGAGACTATCCTGGTATCCCCAACTTGAGCAGGTTGTTGGTAGGGTCAGAAAGTTGAGCTGGATATTCAAGTCTCTGAGGCATGTTGTTCCATCCAGGTCTAATGGTGATCCTTCTAGAAACCTGCTAAGGTAAATCTATATCGCTTTGATGTAATCTGTCTTGGTGTATTGTATACCTATCAGGGGTGGTGCAGCGAAAACTGCGTTTTTGAAGGTGGAGAGAGCTCAACGAGCTCTCATAAAAATAATGCATTTTAAAAGGGTTAGGTATCCCACGCATATGCTTTACCAGTTAAGTGGTTTGCTCTCAGTAAGAAAGCTATACGTTGTACAAGCCATCTTAAAAAAACACAAGACACTGCCCTATGATACCAGTATACTAAGAAAGAGAAGGAAAGACCTTGTGGCAAATATTCCGCAATCAAAAACCAAATTGTGTAGCATGCAATATGACAGACGTTCATCCCACTTTTACAATAAAGTAAACAAAGTGCTGCACTTGTACACTAAACATTATTATGAATGCAAAAAAAATCTTACTAAGTGGATTGAACCACTCATCTACGAGGACATCGAAGCCCTCTTGCAGCATGCTTCATAATTCTGTCACCTGCACTTCACACATACACTTAACACACACTCGCACACATACACTTCATGCGCACTCACTCATATACAAACAAAACACACTCTTATGTTAGTTAAAACAAATTTGTAAAATTGATACCCTCAATTATTTCTAGTCTAATTTTAATTTTGTTTAATCTATGTTTTAAATTTTATTGTAATTTTATTCTAATTTGGATTGTGACTTTATTTTAATTTTGATTGTGATTTTATTTTAATTTTGGTTGCGATATTTTTTATTTTTTTTTAATCGGTATTGTAATATTATTTTAAATTTGATTGTGATATTATTTTAATTTATAATTAGTTTAATTTTGATTTAATTTAATTTTGATTGGTATTTTATATTTTATCCTTTTAATTTGATTTAATGTTTGCAATTATTTTATTATAATTTTGGTTGCGATTATTTTTTTTAATCAGTATTGTAATATTATTTTAAATTTGATTGTGATATTATTTTAATTTATAATTAGTTTAATTTTGATTTAATTTAATTTTGATTGGTATTTTATATTTTATCCTTTTAATTTGATTTAATGTTTGCAATTATTTTATTATAATTTTGGTTGCGATTATTTTTTTTTAATCAGTATTGTAATATTATTTTAAATTTGATTGTGATATTATTTTAATTTATAATTATTTTAATGGTGATTTAATTTAATTTTGATTGGAATTTTATATTTTATCCTTTTAATTTGATTTAATGTTTGCAATTATTTTATTACCTTTTTTTTTTTTTTTTTATTCTGATTTTAATTCACATATCCTCAAAATTGTATGCTGTAATAATACGTTTTAGAAGAGCGAAGTGCTCTACTACAGGCTATTTTTTCCTAAAAGAGCACTTCAATTACCAGATGTTTGTACATACTTATGAAGGAATAATAAATTATTTGTATTTATTTGTATTTGTAATGATTGACAATGATTGTGCACTGAGTATTTTTAAGGGTACACTAGTCGACGGCACGAACTATTTTGTGCGCGGGGTTAAAATGCGTGCTATATCAACCGACAACACGTGTAGAACAGATAGATGCTGTTATGAGCAGTAAGAAGCTAGTTCGCGTACGAATACACACTTTTAGAAATTTGTAGCGAAATGAATGATGATTTAGAACGAAAACGAGCGCGCGAAATTTTATAAACAGACCTTTGGAAGTCTGGATATCATGAAAAAACGACTGAATGTATCTGTTCAAAATAAAATTATTTGCATTGTTGAACTACTAATCTATCCCTGTATGGAGGCCGTTTTTCCTTCTTCTTATGGTACTTATTTGCGCCCAAAGATGCGTAATAATTTGTGTTTAAATAAGGAAATTTCGAAGCTCATAACTTTCAAGTAAATTTTATTTTTACTTTTTGGCTTCCATACAGGGCTAGATAATGATGAGACATATTGATATATTTTTTTATTTTGAATGTACATCGTCAAACAGTGGAGTAAAAGCCAGACTACGTTTGTATGGAAGAATTTTCGACTAGTGTACCCTTAAGTGACAAATTCATCACGTTGACGAAGCTGCGCGTACTGACCGGCGAGCACGGCATCTGTGACAGGCTTGTGTCACGCATTTTATCACGGTTTTTGTTCCCAAACAGTGATAAAAATGTGTGACTCATGCCTATCACAGTAGGCCGTGTTCGCCGGTCTGTAACCCGTACGTGCGGAGTTTCTTGTGCATTCTTCTCCATAACAAGCTACTTTTCCGAATGCACGGTAGAATCAACTTTTATTACTTGTAAAGGACATGGACAAAAAGTGCATTCTATGTACAAATACATAATAAATAATATTGTACAAAAAAAAATGAAAAACGAATTATCACACAGTTTTTTACCTCTCTGAACTTGACGTTTATATTACAAAAGTAAAAAGTAGTGCAAGACGAATTATATTACCATGTGTTACCTTCCGCCATAATAGACCATAGAGAAAGATAAAAAATATATTATTGGACGTTCCTCACCACGCACGTAAGTTATTAGAAGTGAATTATACGACAAGTTCTCTTATAAGTAACATTTTATTCACATGCAACTGTCTCTATTGGTATTGATTGCATTTAATAACATTATTTTTTCATATTTTGATGCGTTAGTTAAATAGTATTTTTTTTATTTCACCCAAAATAAAATACTTAAAACGGAACGCGATGTGTTTGACAGACGATTTGTTTGTCAGACTTGACATTGACATTTTCGTCTATTTCTTCTAAAACAGAACTTCAAAAGCAACGTTCACTTCTTAGTTCTTACAGTAACAGTTTGTTTTTGCGATATTTTCTTTGACTCCTACTTAATTCAACGGAAAGATATCTTCTACCACTCGAATATCTTGTTAACATCATTGGACTCTGATTTGCATTGCGTTTCGGATTTGTTTTGTGAATCAATATGAGGTGCATCAACTTTGGAATAGTCGTGCAAAGGTTGCAAAGTCATATCATATCCTCGCTTTCTGAACACTATCAAGCAAGACTTTGCGTTGGATAACCGTCGCTCAAACCCAGGTATGCAGTTAAAGTAGAATAAATGAACTTATATTTATGATACGCGATTATATAATGTGCATCTTATTTTCAGCTGCCTCTGGATACATTTATATGTCATCCATGATTATTATTATTAAATACCGAAGCTGGTGAACATGAGAGACTACTAGGACATAACCAGGTTTGCGTTGATTGTGGGAAATCAGTGAGAAAAATAAGACACCATAATGTTAGTATGAAGTGTCCATTGCTGGCTGTTCTAATAACACAAATTACTAATTATGTGGTAAGCATTTTGTTTTTTATTATTATAAATAGGTACCTATTCTTATTGAGACTAACTTTCATGCATGATTGTAACTGTTTTGTGCATTTTCATATATACTTATCTTTAATATATACTTAAAGCCTAAAAGAGACATTTTGTAACATCTTAGAACTTACTGCTCATGATAAAATAATATAATACTTGAAAACATACAGGTGTAAACAAAAGATACCCTTGTTGCTAAAAAATATATAAACATAAGCTTTTATCTGTAGGGAAGACTGTGTAATTGTCAGGAAAAGCCATTATTGCATGGGTTCTTTCGGGCTAGATGTTAAACAAACCAACTTCTTTGCTTGTATGTAGGCTCACAATGTAACTGATCACGTTATGTATTGGCGAATAACTTAAACGACATTCCACTATGACACGTAGTTTGATCTACACGAACAATCGGTAACTCTCACTGTATTTCTCCTTAGGTTTTTATCACGAATTCACAACTCAAACCAAACCCGCCATATCCCTCTCGATCCTTGTGTCATCATCTCTTGTTCGCGCCATAAACTAATGTCAAGTGTTAACGTCAAGTTGCCATCTGTTAAAGTCATTTCAAACCATAGCGCTCTTCAGAACGATATCTTAGAAATGCCGACATATCTATGTTTATAAGCACTGCAGTAAGCACTGTTGTTTGTTTTCAGCCCACAAGAAACAACTATGTATGCTATTTGTGTTGGATGCGAGCAAATAGACATGCAGCGCATGACTCATCACGAGACAGGCAGGGATTGGTGTTGGACAACAATGCAGCTGTAAGGTCGAAGGTATTTGTGGAGCGAAATGATAGTCACGACTGCTCAAATAATACTCTCCTTTATTTTAGGATACACATGATTATATAAGGTTGGTTACATACACATTGGTACACTGCATACACACTACACCTCCCATGGCGAGGTAAAATAAAATAAAATTACAATTTTGTTTTATTTTTATAATACATTTACAATTACACAAGAACAAGATAATTACTGTTTAGGATAATACAATTTTGTTCTGTTTTTGTGAATGGTGTCTACATTACCATTCTTTATTATTTTAACATTTGGTGACTCATCTGATATAACTCTATATGGTCCCGAATAAACACTATCTAATTTATTACACATATTATTTTTAACTAAAACTAAATCATCAGGATGGTAAGTAACTGGATTTATATTTCTGTCATATCGTTCTTTTTGTTTTAATTTACTTTTGAGTAAGTTGTCTCGTGCATCTTTCTGTGACTTTTGTAATCTAAATTTTAATTCTAATGGATAATAATCAATGTTATATAGTGGATCAACAATCCTATTGGTCAAATTGCTTGGTAACGAGCACTTTTTTCCGAAAACTAACTCGTAAGGGGTATATTTTGTTGCTGAATGTACTGTAGTATTGTAGCAAAATGACCAAAATGGGAGCCATGTACTCCATGTCTCTGGATGGTTGTCGGTTTGAATACGGAGAAATGAATTCAAATGCTTGTGCGTGTTTTCCAAAGCACCTATTCTTTGGTGATGATATGCTGTTGAGTTTAGTTGTTTAATATTTAATAGATTACATACCTCCTTGAATGTTGATGACAGGAACTCGGTACCCCGATCCGTCGCTATCTCCTTCGGTACTCCATACCTTAATATAAAATTATGAACTAACGCTTTCGCTACTTCTTCCGTTCTGCGTGTAACTAAGGGATATGCCTCAATGTATTTGGTGAGTTCACACTGCAACGTGAGGATATAACTATAATTATAATTATCCCTTTCCAGAGGACCTACTAAGTCAATATATATTTTTTCAAAGGCACTATGTGCTGTTGTTGTTATTTCCATAGGTTGTTTGGTATTCTGCGGTGAATACTTTTGTTTCTGACATTTGTCGCACCTCTTTATAAACCCTTTTATATCATCTTCTAATCCCGTCCAATAGTAGTATTTTTTTATATTGTTGAACATTCGTCTCGTACCCGCGTGGCCACTGGTAGGTAAGAGATGAAAATCGTTCAAAATTACTCGTTTATCTTCTTTATTCTCTATTCGTTGTACATCTTTTACTATATGTAATTGTGGTCCGGACCACTTTTCCATTATATCTATTTCATTTAATAACTTTTTTATAAAAATGTGATTTTTATTACTTTTTATTAAATAGATTTCCGTAATATTTAAGCTTCTACAAAAATCTTGTAACTCTCTCACAAATTCGGCTCGCGATATTTGCGATGGAGAAGATACATGTTTAATATAGATAGTTTTTTCCTTAGGAATGTACATAAATGTATTACTTTCTTTACATGTTTCACCACTTTTTCTAATTGTTTCTAACTTGCATGCATCAATAAAACGTAATTCCACTGACTCGTTTAAAGTATTAGTATTAGGAGTGCTTACAACGTTTGGTTGATCAGACCGAACTGTAGTTGTGCCACTCGTTCCTATCTTAGAATTATTGTCAATCAGGTTTCTTTTCTGAGCTCTTGTCATAACTGAAACACACGACTCGTGCATTTGTTTTAAGTCATTACATGTTATGGAAATTCGTGACAATGCGTCTGCTGCCGCATTTTCCGTACCCCTGACATGTTCTATCGTAAAATCATATTCTTCTAGTAATAACCTAAATTTAAATAACCTACTTGACGGGTCTTTCATGTTAAATAATGAAATTAAAGGTCTGTGGTCTGTGTATATTTTAAAATGTTTTCCGTACAAATATGGACGAAAATGTTTGATCGCCCACACTATAGCTAACAATTCCTTATCGATTGTTGGATAATTTATTTCCGCTTTGTTTAGTGTTCTACTTGCAAATGATACTGGTCTTCCATTATTGTTAGACAAAATTGCTCCGATTGCATAATTAGAAGCGTCTGTCTGGAGATTAAACTCATTTTGTTCTGTGAAATCCGGATATTGTAAAATTGGTGGAGATATGATTTTTTCTTTTAAACTATCAAATGCCGACTGACACTTTTCATCCCATATAAAAGAAGCATTTTTACAACATAATTTGTTAAGTGGATAAGCTAACTCAGCAAAGTTTGGAATGAATTTTCTATAAAAATTAACAAACGCAACAAACCTCCTCGTCTCGTCTACATTTGTTGGACACGGATATTTTTTTACTACATTTATTTTATCCGGGTCAGGTAATACACCGTTACCTGATACCACATGGCCTAAATATAGTAATTCCTTCTTTAAAAAATTACATTTCTGCGGGTTTAATTTTAAATTTACTTTCCGCAGTCGTTCGAAAACGTCTTGTAGATTCTTGTTATGACTATCTAAGTTTCTACCAAAGACCACTAAATCGTCTAAATATATAAGGCATTTTTCATACGTTAAGCCAGACATAGCCATGGTCATCATTCTGGAAAATGATCCTGGACTCGTTTTTAAACCCATTGGCATACGAGTCATTTGGTATTGTCCTGAACAGAATGCTGTGTACTTTCTGCTTTCCTGTTCTAGTGCAATATTATAGTAACCTTGATACATATCTAAATGTGAAAAATATACCGAACCCGATAGCGAATCAAGTATTTCGGAAATATTTGGAAGTGGAAACCTGTCGTCTTCAATACAATTATTTAATTTTCGGTAATCAATAACTAGTCGCCACTTTTTCTGACCTGTACCATCAGTCTTTTTAGGAACTAGTAATACTGGACTAGACCATTCGCTACGACATGGTTCTATGATCCTTTCTCTTAACATTTTATCAATTTGTTGCTTAATTTCTCCCTTCTGTGAATGTGGTAAACGATATGGCTTTGTAAATTCAGAAGTTACATTTGGTTTTAAACTAATGGTATGTTTATAAATACTTGTTGTAGTTAATCTATCCCCTGGCAAATAAAATATATCCGAGTACTTCGCGCATAATTTTTCTATGGATATTTGCTCTTCCTTATTAAGATGTTTGAGGTTTAGTACCGAAAATAATTGTTTTACTCTACTTGCATCACGTTCTGATTTGTCAAATTGGCAAACATTGTAGTTACTTAATTTTTCTATACATGGATTAATGTCCGTTAAGGTACACAACTTATCCGTTGTATTTAATATCTTAACCGGTATTAGCCCATTAACTGGTGTTGCTATGCAACTGGCCAATAATATTCCGTCACTAATTTCCTTAGAATGTACTACACACTCTTCTGTGAATTCGGTCTTAAAATAATGTATGGATTCACATCTTGGGTAAACTTCCATTGTGTTATTATAACTCAGTAAAGGTAAAACTATTTTAATTGAACTTTGTGTCAACAATGTTAAGTTATTATTACTGAAGTCTAATATGGACTTATGTTTATTAATAAAATCTTGTCCGATGATGCCATTAGCCCTACATGGTAGAGTATCGAAAACATAAAACTTATTACAAATAAGGTGATGATCACCCGATGACAACGTTAAACAAACATATCCCATTGCATGGACTTTGCCACCAATTCCATTTATGACTATGTCCTCTTTTTGGACTGGAATGTTTTGTTCTAGAACATATTTATATTTTATAGCCGAAATTGTAGCACCGGTATCGACTAACCATGAATAAGTTTTGCTATTAGAACTTAAGTTAATATAATAGTTAGTATCAGTTGCGAGAATAACTCTGTTATTCACGAAAAAACTCATTTGCATACTCTTCATTTTCCTGTCCCGTTAGAACATTAACCGCGTGTTTATTTGTATCTTTAGGGGTTTGGCTTATCCCTTGGTTACAGCGATTCCTATAATAACTCCTACCTCTACCACGCCATGGTGATCCTCGGCCTCGCTGTGGTGCACCGCGGCTCTGCTGATGCGCCTGCTGGCCCCCCCGAGGGTAGCCTCGACGAGCACTGGAATCATTGTTACGACCCCTGTTATAATATGTCCTGTTGTAATTATTATTTTGATAACCACTACGATAATTCTGTTGTCTTCCTCTAGGAGAATACATACCTAGGATCTCGCCAGAACTCGAACTCGGTCCCGCTATGGATGTTTCTTCATCCTTCGCACCTTGTATTGCGTCCTTCAACGACTCGTAGTTCCTAGCTGCAATGATAGTTGAAAGACGGCGGTTTCGCAACCCATCGGCAAACCTTTTGATAACTTGCTTTTCATTCAAGGGTTTAATTATTTTGTATGTCTCTAAGTTACCGTCGGCTTGCGATACCGTCAGATCCACGAAAAGTTCCGAAAGTTTGGTTCCGTAGTCCTGAATTGACAGTTCTGTTTGCTTTAATTGATTAATATTATTTTGTATCGCAAACGGTGATTTTTTAGGCAGTAACACTCTACGCATTTCCTTTACCAAATCATCAACATTAGAATAATCTAACTGTAACTGCAATTTAGCGTTCTGAGACAACCTACTCTTCACAACAAACTGTACTAGTTTCTTCTTACACTCATCACTAGCCAATAACGAGCTATAGTATTCTACATTATCAATAAATTGTTTAAGCGAACATTCATTGTCAGTTGGTATCATAGGTAATAAACTAAGAGCTACTTTCAAATCAAATGACTCCATTTTTGTATCCTCGCTACTACTCGTACTTGACGTAGAGGATAAATCTAAAATTTGTTTATACAATGACTCAAAATCAATACAAAATGTATTTATTAATATCTGTTCGTTTTGTCCTACTTTACCTTTCTTTACATCGTCTGATATCTTCTCTATTATATCAGTATATTTGTCATAAATTTCCTTTGAATCACACAACTTTTTCTCTAATACATTTCCTTGCCTTCGTTTAGGGCCAATTTTAATTAAATATGTTTTTATACATTTCAAATTTTTATATAATTGTTCTAAGACATCTGCCATTTCCTACCATCATTAGTTGTTTAATTAATCGCTTCGTTTATTATAGTTACTAGTACAATGTAACATATCATTTACTACGTTTATTATTATTACGATTATGTACTTATCTAATAAAGTTCTGAGTCCATTTTACGATGCCTGTTGTTTTTCCTCGAACTTTCACACACTCAGCACTTTTTTTCCACTTTCACTTCCACTTAAACCCATGATGTGTGAACCGATGTGTGATGGTATCCGCTATCTTTGTTTTCACACCATGTCGCCCTTCGACCGTCCTTTCTCCAGTGATGGTCCGGATTGCCTCGCTCCTGACCTTCTAGATATTGTACTCCTGTACATCTCCTGATTTATCCAGCGTACATGACAACGCCGATACATTTGCAGCAGAAAATACAGCACGCCGAGTCCCAGAACCAGCACCACTATAGTCATCAGTATGGTGATGGTGGAAATATGAAATTTCACCTCTTCCAGCTGCGTGTTATTATTTCCTCCGGCTGCGTTTTGCACTACCACGGTTTCGTCTTTAGTTTGCGTAGTTCCCATTTTTAATGAACTCGTATTTTTCGTAAGCTACGAACCAAATACCACTTGTCACAAACGCGAACGTTATTAACGCTAGTGAATAATTATTATAATTCATCTTAGCTTGGCTCTACTTAGTCCAATTGTTTACACTGTACAACCCTTATATGGCACGGCGGTGTCGGTAAGGCGATCGCGCGGCGATGCCCGCTGGCAGGGTCGCCATGTAAGGTCGAAGGTATTTGTGGAGCGAAATGATAGTCACGACTGCTCAAATAATACTCTCCTTTATTTTAGGATACACATGATTATATAAGGTTGGTTACATACACATTGGTACACTGCATACACACTACACAGCAGCCACTAATGTTCATGTGGATAACCCACCTGTGCCACCACCGGCAACATTACCACCTGTTCAAAGGCCACATGTGCCAGCACCGGCACCATTACTGCCTGTTCAAAGCCCACCTGTCCCACCACCAGCACCATTGCCGCCTCTTCAAAGGCCACCTCGAAGGGAACGTAACACTATATCACTACTTAATTATAAGCGAGCTTCGATCTCATCTAGTCATTGTATATGGCAACAATGCAGAAACCGAATCATACATTTGGTCCTGATATTCCTTAAAAGACTTCTATTACAAGACCTACTACAACTTATTATACAATTAATTATACACATCCAGGTGTGTGAAATAAAAATATTGTTTTATCCAATAAATAATGATTTTTACTCATTTGTTTTATTCTTTCCTTTGATAATTGGTAACTTAAAAAAAATACATATTGCACCTTTAGAAATATACATAAAAGAAATAAAATAGTTAAGCTATTCTTTGTTATTAATGCCACATTTGTTGAGGCCCTACCAGACTCGGTTCAATAACATGCGATTAGCATGTTAATGAACTGAGTCTGGTAGGGCCTATACAGCTTAGGAGTCCATTACTTTGTTTAAATTACTAGTAATGAGATTGCCCTGTGCGATAAGACCGCCCAAAAGACAATCATAAAAGTAAGTGTACAATACACTTGCTTTTATGATTTTTTGTGCTATAAATAATTTTTTGTAGTGTACAATAATGAATGTAATAAATAAATAATGCTAAAACCATATCAGATAACTGTATTCTCAACACTGTTTGCTAATTTAAAGCGCCTGGCGTTTTTTTAATAGCAAGATCATTATCTGTACACTTATTGCAACGATCTGAATAATAGGTTTAATGAAACTCTTTTCGTTTAGTCTGTCGTTGTGTCAAGTTCTTGGGGTTTTTTATTTATAGCTATTGAATAAGCTCATATTCACGAATATAAAACAGCAAGAACCATTGTTGTAAATTAAATTCGATACCAGTGCAGACGCCCATACAAAATCTGTCCATGTCCTTTAATTTTAATTTTTGTTTGACGTAATATATTTGACTTTGTCTTTGACTTTGACGTGCTTCCGAATTGCAAAAAGCAATAAACGTGATATTTATTCCTTAAATGTAAAAAGCAAAATGGATAATTAACGATGTGAACATTATCACTGATGTTGCGTAAATTTTCCTTGGTACCCTCAGTATACTATAGACATAGAGCGCAGATAGGTGAATAATATTTTTCCATCAATAAGTACGCTCACTGATAACTGTTACCAATTTAAGATATACATTTATCTATGTCCTTAATACCCTCAGTTTTACGGACATAGACCGCAGATTGGTGCATAATATTTTGCCGTTAAATAAACAACGATGCTTGGTGGTACCAAGCATGATTATTAAGATAAAAGTCGTGAAAGTCGATACACAGACTTCAACAACTGTATGTATATGTTGTAAAAGTTGTTATTGTGCTACTAACATAGTAATAAGTTTATTTACTGTCGTTACTTACACTAGGAGTCTATATATTGTTAAAAATAAATGCTTTTGTTGTTACTAAAATATTTATCAGCTTATTTATTGTTATTTACTCTAAGAGTTTTATTGTTACTCGCAGAAACAATCATTATTAAATCTGAAAAAACTCTGCCATCAGACGCTTATTTTACTAATAAACTTAAATAGTTTGTAACTTTGCATTGTACGATACTCAACTTTAATTTAAAATTAAGTAAAAATTTACTCACAAACAATTAGGGTCAATTTTGTCACAACCACGATTTCTAAAAACAACTTACTATCTAAATTCTATAAATATCAAATCGTTACAGACTTGTCTTTATACCGAGGACCCTCTGACTGTTGTTTTGAACTATTTGTTATGTTCTGTTGTCACCGTTGATAGATTAGATAGATTTTCGTTTGAGTAGATTATCGAATCTATTTATTGAGAGACATCGACTGTGTCACACTCTAGATGGAATGGCCAGTTTCTCTCCCGCCAGACAGCAGGTATGAGCGGAGTTTATCTGCTTACAATGATCCCTGCAAACGTGAAACTTGGTTTTGTGATATACGTTGTGTTAATGTACACGGAAATTATTTACGGATTTGAAATAAATTTCTGGCAGTCCCTTCCCATGGATACCATGACAAAATATGTGTGCAACAAAACATTGTCAAGACTGATATTCCAGATTTATACGGGAAAGGTACAGATTAGTGTTTTATCGTCTGACAGACTTTCCATAGTCAGGAGGCAGAGAGCCGCTGTGTTATTTAATGTGAGACTGAAGAAGTCAGTTGCAACGAAATTATCGAATATTGCCCGGATTCTTGGTGATAACGTGAAGAGACTTTGAAATGAAAATGTTAGTAATTGACAAGCACCCACGTAGCTGGCTTATTTCGCACCGTACACGTCTTCTGTACTTTCCCATGCTACAGTCGTATGATCCGCTAATTAGTATGAGTACAAAAGACGACCGTTTAAGTACAGAAGACGACTGTTCTATGGACAATGATTGTAGACCGAGAACTTTTAGGTGAAAAATTCGTCACGTTGATGGAGCTGCGCGTACTGTAATGTATGTGCTTCCGAATTGCAATCTTAACAATAAACGTGTTTTTTTCCTGGGCTGTATGTTGGGAAAATTTTCTCAGTACACAATTTTATTATTGGTGTCATCAAAACAATATCCCTGCAATTGCTGCGCTAAGTTACCGAGGAATCATAACCGAATCTAAAATGGGCAAGTTTCTTTCCATGGATACCATGATCAAAAATACTCCAGATTGGAACGGGCAATAAGAAAATGATTGATTTGACGTCTGACAGATTTTGAAGAGACGGGGGAAGAGAACCTATATGTTATTCAATAAGAGATTGAAATGGTAGGTATCGGACGAGTATTGGCGAAATTCGTGTACTATATCGTAACTAATCGAATATTGCCCGGTTACTTTAGTGATCGTTTGAAGAGCCTTTAGACTTCTCAGTGAAATTGACTGGCGAAGTCAGCAGATACGACCTACACTCCGCACATAATGATCCCCCCGAACGTAAAACTTGATTTCGTGATATACGTTGTATTTTTGTACACGGAAATGGTTTAGGGAAATGAAACGAATTTGGGGAAGTCCCTTTTCATGATTACCTTAACCAGAAGAAGTGTGCTGCAGAATATTGTAAATAATGATGTTCCAGATTTGTTCAGGAAATAAGTGAATTAGTGATTTACCTTCTGATAGACTTTCGAGAGTCAGGGGGAAGAGATTCGCTGTGTTATTTTATGGGTGACTGACGAAGCAAGATGCGACGAATGTTGTCAAAAGTCATGCAATATAACGTACCTTATTGAATGTTGACCGGATTCTTGATGAGCACGCGAAGATACTTTGAAATGAAAGTATTAATGATTGACAACCACCCATGAAACTGGTTTATTTCGCAACGGACACATCTTGCAAACCTTCCTATGCTACTACAGCCCTATGATCTGCTAGTTCCGCCTAGTACTGAGTGTGATGTTAAGTACAATGACAATGATTGACAATGATTGTGCAGTGAGTATTTTTAAGTGACTGATTCGTCACGTTGACGGAGCTGCGCGTTCTGTAATCCACGAGCTTAGCCGAATGGCAAAAAGCAATAAACGTGATATTTTTTCCTAAAACGTATAAAGCAAAATCGATAATTTACGATGTGAACATTATACTGATGTTGCGCAAATTTTCCTTGATACCTTCAGTATACTATATACATAGAGCCCAGATAGGTGAATAATATTTTTCCATTAATAAGTACGCTCAGTGATAACTGTTACCAATATAAGATATACATTTATCTATGTCCTTAATACCCTCAATTTTACGGACATAGACCGCAGATTGGTGCATAATATTTTGCCGTTAAATAACCAACGATGCTTGGTGGTACCAAGCATGATTATTAAGCTAAAAGTCGTGAAAGTCGATACACCGACTTCAACAACTGTATGTATATGTCGTTAAAGTTGTTATTGTGCTACTAACATAGTAATAAGTTTATTTACTGTCGTTACTTACACTAGGAGTCTATATATTGTTAAAAATAAATGCTTTTGTTGTTACTAAAATATTTATCAGCTTATTTTTTGTTATTTACTGTATGAGTTTTATTGTGACTCGCAGAAACAATCATTATTAAATCTGAAAAAACTCTGCCATCAGACGCTCATTTTACTAATAAACTTTAATAGTTTGTAACTTTGCATTGTACGATACTCGACATAATTTAAAATTAAGTAAAAATTTACTCACAAACAATTAGGGTCAATTTTGTCACAACCACGATTTCTAAAAACAACTCACTATCTAAATTCTATAAATATAAAATCGTTACAGACTTGACTTTATACCGAGGACCCTCTGACTGTTGTTTTGAACTATTTGTTATGTTTTGTTGTCACCGTTGACAGATTATCGAATCTATTTATTGAGAGACATCGACTGTGTCGCACTCTAGATGGAATGGACAGTTTCTCTCCTGCCAGACAGCAGGTACGAGCGGAGTTTATCTGCTTACAATGATCCCTGCAAACGTGAAACTTGGTTTTGTGATATACGTTGTATTAATGTACACGGAAATTATTTACGGATTTGAAACGAATTTCGGGTAGTCCCTTCCCATGGATACCATGACAAAATATGTGTGCAACAAAACATTGTCAAGACTGATATTCCAGATTTATACGGGAAAGGTACAGATTAGTGATTTATCGTCTGACAGACTTTCCATAGTCAGGGGGCAGAGAGCCGCTGTGTTATTTAATGGGAGACTGAAGAAGCCAGTTGCAACGAACTTATCGTATATTGCCCGGATTCTTGGTGATATCGCGAAGAGACTTTGAAATGAAAATGTTAGTGAGTGACAAGCACCCACGTAGCTGGCTTATTTCGCACCGTACACGTCTTCTGTACTTTGCCATGCTACAGTCGTATGATCCGTTAATTAGTATGAGTACAGAAGACGACCGTTTAAGTACAGAAGACGACTGTTTAAGTACAGAAGACGACAGTTCTATGGACAATGATTGTAGACCGAGAACTTTTAGGTGAAAAATTCGTCACGTTGATGGAGCTGCGCGTACTGTAATGTATGTGCTTCCGAATTGCAATCTTAACAATAAAGGTGTTTTTTTTCCTGGGCTTTATGTTGGGAAAATTTTCTCAATACACAATTTTATTATTGGTGTCATCAAAACAATATCCCTGCAATTGCTGCGCTAAGTTACCGAGGAATTATAACCGAATCTAAAATGGCCAAGTTTCTTTCCATGGATACCATGATCAAAAATACTCCAGAATGGAACGGGCAATGTGAAAATGATTGATTTGCCGTCTGACAGATTTTGAAGAGACGGGGGAAGAGAACCTCTATGTTATTCAATAAGAGACTGAAACGGCAAGTATCGGACGAGTCTTGCCGAAATTCGTGTACTATATATCGTAACTAATCGAATATTGCCCGGTTACTTTAGTGATCGTTTGAAGAGCCTTTAGACTTCTCAGTGATATTGACTGGCGGAGTCAGCAGATACGACCTACACTCCGCACATAATGATCCCTCCGAACGTAAAACTTGATTTCGTGATATACATTGTATTTCTGTACACGGAAATGGTTTACGGAAATGAAAGAATTTAGGGAAGCCCCTTTTCATGATTACCTTAACCAGAAGAAGTGTGCTGCAGAATATTGTCCATAATGATGTACCAGATTTGTTCAGGAAATATGTGAATTAGTGTTTACCTTCTGATAGACTTTCGAGAGTCAGGGGGAAGAGATTCGTTATGTTATTTAATGGGAGACTGACGAAACAAGATGCGACGAATGTTGTCAAAAGTCATGCACTATAACGTACCTTATTGAATGTTGACCGGATTCTTGATGAGCACGCGAAGATACTTTGAAATGAAAGTCAACCACCCATGAAACTGGTTTATTTGGCACCGTACACTTCTTGCAAACTTTCCTATTTTACTACAGCCCTATGATCTGCTAGTTCCACCTAGTACTGAGTGTGATGTTAAATACAATGACAATGATTGTGCACTGAGAATTTTTAAGTGACAAATTCGTCACGTTGACGGAGCTGCGCGTTCTGTAAACCACGAGCCTAGCCGAATTGCAAAAAGCAATAAACGTGATATGTTTTCCTAAAACGTATAAAGCAAAATCGATAATTTACGATGTGAACATTATACTGATGTTGGTACCAAGCATGATTATTATGCTAAAAGTCGTGAAAGTCGATACGACTTCAACCACTGTGTATATGTTGTTAAATGTAAAAGTTGTTATTGTGTTACTAACATAGTTATAAGTTTATTTATTGTTGTCACTAACGCTAGGAGTCGAAATATTGTTGAAAACAAATTCTTTTGTTGTAACTAAAATATTTATCAGCTTATTTATTGTTATTTATTCTATGGGTAAATAAATAATTTATTGTTACTCGCAAAAACAATTGTTTTTAAAACTGAAAGATCTCTGCCATCAGACGCTCCTTTTACTAATATACTTAAGCAATTTGCCAAGTCAAGAAAAGTAAATATTTTTAACTTTACATTGTACGATACTTGACATAATTTAAAATTAAGTAAAAATTTACTAGCAAACAATTAGGGTCCATTGTACCAACCACGATTTCTTAAAACAACTCACTATCTAAATTCTATAAATATCAAATCGTTACAGACTTGTCTTTATACCGAGGACCCTCTGACTGTTGTTTTGAACTATTTGTTATGTTCTGTTGTCACCGTTGACACAGATTATCGAATCTATTTATTGAGAGACATCGACTGTGTCGCACTCTAGATGAAATGGCCAGTTTCTCCCCCGCCAGACAGCAGGTACGAGCGGAGTTTATCTGCTCACAATGATCCCTGCAAACGTGAAACTTGGTTTTGTAATATACGTTGTATTAATGTACACGGAAATTATTTACGGATTTGAAATAAATTTCTGGGAGTCCCTTCCCATGGATACCATGACAAAATATGTGTGCAACAAAACATTGTCAAGACTGATATTCCTGATTTATACGGGAAAAGTACAGATTAGTGTTTTACCGTCTGACAGACTTTCGATAGTCAGCGGGCAGAGAGCCGCTGTGTTATTTAATGGGAGACTGAAGAAGCCAGTTGCAACGAACTTATCGAATATTGCCCGGATTCTTGGTGATAACGAGAAGAGACTTTGAAATGAAAATGTTAGTGATTGACAAGCACCCACGTAGCTGGCTTATTTCGCACCGTACACGTCTTCTGTACTTTCCCATGCAACAGTCGTATGATCCGCTAATTAGTATGAGTACAAAAGACGACCGTTTAAGTACAGAAGACGACTGTTTAAGTACAGAAGACGACTGTTCTATGGACAATGATTGTAGACCGAGAACTGTTAGGTGACAAATTCGTCACGTTGATGGAGCTGCGCGTACTGTAATGTATGTGCTTCCGAATTGCAATCTTAACAATAAATGTGTTTTTTTCCTGGGCTTTATGTTGGGAAAATTTTCTCAGTACACAATTTTATTATTGAGGAGGAGCTCGTGGCTAAATAATAACAGCCGCACGGGTCGATCTTCAAGGTTAAGCAACGCTTGACGAGGTCGGTCCGTGGATGGGTGACCATTTTCAACATACCGAGTTTCTTCCGTGCCTCGGAAAGCACGTTAAGCCGTTGGTCCCGCCTGTCATTTGAAGTCGTTACGGGTAGTCAGAAGCCTGAGATCTGACACCAGTCTTGCCAAGGGGTATCGTGTTACCCAGTTACTGGGTTGTGGAGGTCAGATCGTCGTCGGAGCAGTCGCTCCATGTAGAATGGCAAAAAGCAATAAACGTGATATTTATTCCTAAAACGTATAAAGCAAAATCGATAATTTACGATTAGAACATTATACTGATGTTGCGCAAATTTTCATTGATACCCTCATTATACTATATACATAGAGTTAAATAACCAACGATGCTTGGTGGTACCAAGCATGATTATTAAGCTAAAAGTCGTGAAAGTCGATACACCGACTTCAACAACTGTATGTATATGTCGTAAAAGTTGTATTTGTGCTACTAACATAGTAATAAGTTTATTTACTGTCGTTACTTACACTAGGAGTCTATATATTGTTAAAAATAAATGCTTTTGTTGTTACTAAAATATTTATCAGCTTATTTATTGTTATTTACTCTATGAGTTTTATTGTTACTCGCAGAAACAATTATTATTAAATCTGAAAAAACTCTGCCATCAGACGCTCATTTTACTTATAAACTTAAATAGTTTGTAACTTTGCATTGTACGATACTCGACATAATTTAAAATTAAGTAAAAATTTACTCACAAACAATAAGGGTCCATTTTGTCACAACCACGATTTCTAAAAACAACTCACTATCTAAATTCTATAAATATCAAATCGTTACAGACTTGTCTTTATACCGAGGACCCTCTGACTGTTGTTTTGAACTATTTGTTATGTTCTGTTGTCACCGTTGACACAGATTATCGAATCTATTTATTCAGAGGCATCGACTGTGTCACACTCTAGATGGAATGGCCAGTTTCTCTCCCGCCAGACAGCAGGTATGAGCGGAGTTTATCTGCTTACAATGATCCCTGCAAACGTGAAACTTGGTTTTGTGATATACGTTGTGTTAATGTACATGGAATTTATTTACGGATTTGAAATAAATTTCTGGCAGTCCCTTCCCATGGATACCATGACAAAATATGTGTGCAACAAAACATTGTCAAGACTGATATTCCTGATTTATACGGGAAAGGTACAGATTAGTGATTTACCGTCTGACAGACTTTCGATAGTCAGCGGGCAGAGAGCCGCTGTGTTATTTAATGGGAGACTGAAGAAGCCAGTTGCAACGAACTTATCGAATATTGCCCGGATTCTTGGTGATAACGCGAAGAGACTTTGAAATGAAAATGTTAGCGATTGACAAGCTTATTTCGCACCGTACACGTCTTCTGTACTTTCCCATGCTACAGTCGTATGATCCGCTAATTAGTATGAGTACAAAAGGTGACCGTTTAAGTACAGAAGACGACTGTTTTAAGTACAGAAGACGACTGTTCTATGGACAATGATTGTAGACCGAGAACTTTTAGGTGACAAATTCGTCACGTTGATGGAGCTGCGCGTACTGTAATGTATGTGCTTCCGAATTGCAATCAACGCAATTGCAATAAACGTGTTTTTTTCCTGGGCTTTATGTTGGGAAAATTTTCTCAGTACACAATTTTATTATTAGTGTCATCAAAATAATATCCCTGCAATTGCAGCGCTAATTTACCGAGGAGTCATAACCGAATCTTAAATGGGCAAGTTTCTTTCCATGGATACCATGATCAAAAATACTCCAGATTGGAACGGGCAATATGAAAATGATTGATTTGCCGTCTGACAGATTTTGAAGAGAAGGGGGAAGAGAACCTCTATGTTATTCAATAAGAGACTGACACGGCAGGTATCGGACGAGTCTTGGCGAAATTCGTGTACTATATCGTAACTAATCGAATATTGCCCGGTTACTTTAGTGATCGTTTGAAGAGCCTTTAGACTTCTCAGTGAAATTGACTGGCGGAGTCAGCAGATACGACCTACACTCCGCACATAATGATCCCTCCGAACGTAAAACTTGATTTCGTGATATACGTTGTATTTCTGTACACGGAAATGGTTTACGGAAATGAAACGAATTTGGGGAAGCCCCTTTTCATGATTACCTTAACCAGAAGACGTGTGCTGCAGAATATTGTAAATAATGATGTTCCAGATTTGTTCAGGAAATATGTGAATTAGTGTTTACCTTCTGATAGACTTTCGAGAGTCAGGGGGAAGAGATTCGTTATGTTATTTAATGGGAGACTGACGAAACAAGATGCGACGAATGTTGTCAAAAGTCATGCTCGTACCTGTAGCGGCACCGATGCCGCCACTTACAAACCAATGACATGACGTCACACAAATCCTGCATCGCGCAAGCAAAGTTTTCGGCGCGATTTGAACACATACAACAGTCCGAAAATAACCGTTGGGCAGTTGCCCGGACCAGACAACACCCGTCTGTTCGGAGGATCCTCCCTTTTCTATGGAGGTTTGTGGGACTTTACACCCTGTTCCACATTCCCCCAATAACCTTATCGAATATTGCCCGGATTCTTGATGAGCACGCGAAGATACTTTGAAATGAAAGTGTTAGTGATTGATAAGCACCCACGAACCTGGTTTATTTCGCACCGTACACATCTTGCAAACCTTCCTATGCTACTACAGCCCTATGATCCGCTAGTTCCGCCTAGTACTAAGTGTGATGTTAAATACAATGACAATGATTGACAATGATTGTGCACTGAGTATTTTTAAGTGACAAATTCGTCACGTTGACGAAGCTGCGCATACTGTAACCCACGTGCGGAGTTTCTTGTGCATTCTTCTACATAACAAGCTGCTTTTCCGAATTCACGGTAAAATGAACTTTTATTACTTGTAAATTTTAATTTTTGTTTGACGTTCAAAAGTGCCGCTTATTGGCCTAGTTGAATAAATATATTTGACTTTGTCTTTGACTTTGACGTGCTTCCGAATTGCAAAAAGCAATAAACGTGATATTTATTCCTTAAATGTAAAAAGCAAAATGGATAATTTACGATGTGAACATTATCACTGATGTTGCGTAAATTTTCCTTGGTACCCTCAGTAAACTATAGACATAGAGCGCAGATAGGTGAATAATATTTTTCCATTAATAATTACGCTCAGTGATAAAAGTTACAAATTTTAAATCAATATTTATCTATGTCCTTAATACCCTCAGTTTTAAGGACATAGAGCGCAGATTGGTGCATAATATTTTGCCGTTAAATAAATAACAATGCTTGGTGGTACCAAGCATGATTATTATGCTAAAAGTCGTGAAAGTCGATACATCGACTTCAACCACTGTGTATATGTTGTTAAATGTAAAAGTTGTTATTGTGTTACTAACATTGTTATAAGTTTATTTATTATTGTCACAAACGCTAGGAGTCGAAATATTGCTGAAAATAAATGCTTTTGAAGTTACTAAATTATTTATCAGCTTATTTATTGTTATTTACTTTATGAGTTTTATTGTTACTCGCAAAAACAATTGTTATTAAATCTGAAAAAACTCTGCCATCAGACGCTCATTTTACTAATACACTTAAATAGTTTGTAACTTTGCATTGTACGATACTCGACATAATTTAAAATTAAGTAAAAATTTACTCGCAAACAATTAGGTCCATTGTACCAACCACGATTTCTGAAAACAACTCACTATCTAAATTCTATAAATATCAAATCGTTACAGATTTGTCTTTATACCGAGGACCCTCTGACTGTTGTTTTGAACTATTTGTTATGTTCTGTTGTCACCGTTGACACAAATAATCGAATCTATTTATTGAGAGACATCGACTATGTCGCACTCTAGATGGAATGGCCAGTTTCTCCCCCGCCAGACTCAACCGAGTTTATCTGCTCACAATGATCTCTGCAAACGTGAAACTTGTTTTTGTGATATACTTTGTTTATGTACACGGAATTATTTACGGATTTGAAACGAATTTCGAGCAGTCCCATCCAATGGATACCATGACAAAATATATGTGTAACAAAACATTGTCAAGACTGATATTTCAGATTTATACGGGAAAGGTACAGATTAGTGATTTACCGTCTGACAAACTTTCGATAGTCAGGGGGCAGAGAGCCGCTGTGTTATTTAATGGGACTCTGAAGAAGCCAGTTGCAAAAACTTATCGAATATTGCCCGGATTCTTGGTGATAACGCGAAGAGACTTTGAAATGAAAATGTTAGTGATTGACAAGCACCCACGTAGCTGGCTTATTTCGTACCGAACACGTCTTCTGTACTTTCCCAAGCTACAGTCGTATGATCCGCTAATTAGTATGAGTACAAAAGACGACCGTTTAAGTACAGAAGACGACTGTTTAAGTACAGAAGACGACTGTTCTATGGACAATGGTTGTAGACCGAGAACTTTTAGGTGACAAAGTCGTCACATTGATGGAGCTGCGCGTACTGTAATGTATGTGCTTCCAAATTGCAATCTTAACAATAAACGTGTTATTTTCCTGGGCTTTATGTTGGGAAAATTTTCTCAGTACACAACTTTATTATTGGTGTCATCAAAAAAATATTCCTGCAATTGCAGCGCTAATGTACCGAGGAATCATAACCGAATTTAAAATGGGCAAGTTTCTTTACATGGATACCATGATCAAAAATACTCCAGGTTGGAACGGGCAATATGAAAATGATTGATTTGCCGTCTGACAGATTTTGAAGAGACGGGGGAAGAGAACCTCTATGTTATTCAATAAGAGACTGAAACGGCAGGTATCGGAAGAGTCTTGCTGAAATTCGTGTACTATATCGTAACTAATCGAATATTGCCCGGTTACTTTAGTGATCGTTTGAAGAGCCTTTAGACTTCTCAGTGATATTGACTGGCGGATTCTGCAGATACGACCTACACTCCGCACATAATGATCCCTCCTAACGTAAAACTTGATTTCGTGATATACGTTGTATTTCTGTACACGGAAATGGTTTACGGATATGAAACGAATTTGGGGAAGCCCCTTTTCATGATTACTTTAACCAAAAGAAGTGTGCTGCAGAATATTGTCAATAATGATGTTTCAGATTTGTATGGGAAATATGTGAATTAGTGATTTACCTTCTGACAGACTGTCGAGAGTCAGGGGGAAGAGATTCGCTGTGTTATTTTATGGGTGACTGACGAAGCAAGATGCGACGAATGTTGTCAAAAGTCATGCAATATAACGTACCTTATTGAATGTTGACCGGATTCTTGATGAGCACGCGAAGTTACTTTGAAATTAAAGTATTAATGATTGACAACCACCCATGAAACTGGTTTGTTTCGCACCGGACACATCTTTCAAACCTTCCTATGCTACAACAGCCCTATGATCTGCTAGTTCCGCCTAGTACTGAGTGTGATGTTAAGTACAATGACAATGATTGACAATGATTGTGCAGTGAGTATTTTCAAGTGACAGATCCGTCACGTTGACGGAGCTGCGCGTTCTGTAAACCACGAGCTTAGCCGAATGGCAAAAAGCAATAAACGTGATATTTTTTCCTAAAACGTATAAAGCAAAATCGATAATTTACGATGTGAACATTATACTGATGTTGCGCAAATTTTCCTTGATACCTTCAGTATACTATATACATAGAGCGCAGATAGGTGAATAATATTTTTCCATTAATAAGTACGCTCAGTAATAACAGTTACTAATTTAAAATCAATATTTATCTATGTCTTTAATACCCTCAGTTTTAAGGACATAGAGCGCAGATTGGTGCATAATATTTTGCCGTTAAATAAATAACAATGCTTGGTGGTACCATGCATGATTATTATGCTAAAAGTCGTGAAAGTCGATACATCGATTTTAACCACTGAGTATATATTGTTAAATGTAAAAGTTGTTATTGTGTTACTAACATTGTTATAATTTTATTTTTTGTTGTCACTAACGCTAGGAGTCGAAATATTGTTGAAAATAAATGCTTTTGTTGTTACTAAATTATTTATCAGCTTATTTATTGTTATTTACTCTATGAGTTTTATCGTTACTCGCAAAACCAATTATTATTAAATCTGAAAGAACTCTGCCATCAGACGCTCATTTAACTAATATACTTAAGCAGTTTGCCAAGTCAAGAAAAGTAACTATTTTTAACTTTGCATTGTACGATACTTGACATAATTTAAAATTAAGTAAAAATTTACTTGCAAACAATTAGGGTCCATTGTACCAACCACGATTTCGAAAAACAACTCACTATCTAAATTCTTTAAATATCAAATCGTTACAGACTTGTTTTGACACCGAGGACTCTCTGACTGTTGTTTTGAACTATTTGTTATGTTCTGTTGTCACCGTTGATACAGATTATCGAATCTATTTATTGAGAGACATCGACTATGTCGCCCTCTAGATGGAATCGACAGTTTCTCCCCCGCCAGACAGCAGGTACGAGCGGAGTTTATCTGCTCACAACGATCTCTGCAAACGTGAAACTTGGTTTTGTGATATACGTTGTACTTATGTACACGGAATTATTTACGGATTTTAAACGAATTTCGAGCAGTCCCATCCCATGGATACCATGACAAAATATGTGTGCAATAAAACATTGTCAAGACTGATATTTCAGATTTATACGGGAAAGGTACAGATTAGTCATTTACCGTCTGACAGACTTTCGATAATCAGGGGGCAGAGAGTCGCTGTGTTATTTCATGGGAGACTGAAGAAGCAAGTTGCAACGAATGTTGTCAAAAGTCATGCACTATATCGCAACTTATCGAATATTGCACGGATTCTTGGTGAACACGCGAAGAGACTTTGAAATGAAAGTATTAGTGATTGGCAAGGACCCACGTAGCTGGCTTATTTCACACCGTATATGTCTTGCGAACCTTCCCATTTTACAACCGTATGATATTTTTATTAGTGCCACCTAAATACTGAGATGTTAAGTGCAGAAGATCCGACCAAAGTATCGGAAATTACACGCCTGCTGCAATGTTCGAGATTTGTGTGTCACTGTCTGACTCTAGATCGCATAACATACCATCTAGAGAAGGATCGCTCTCGAAACTCACAAGAACTCGTGCGGGTGAGAGAGCTTACGTTCAGGACACAGAAGGACTCGTTAAGCTACCCGATTCCGTTCGAGAGCTCTCCTTCATACAAGCGGACGTCTCTGAAACTAAAGGAGTAGCAAAAGCCAAAACCGAAGGGTTGGGACACGAGACTCCTGATGTTCAACAGCGAACCTCAAGAGCCTGAAAGTCGACAAGGCAGAAAAGCGTTTGAGCCACGTGGAATCTCAAGGGAAATACAATGGGGGCCGGTCTGTCAGGCCACGGCAAGACCTTAACCAATTTCTTCAAGCAGTTGGATATGCTCCGTAAGGATTTTGAACGGCTCAAAGAAAACCTCACCCAATCCAGGGATATGCAGATGGGCCCGAGTAGCCGAAAAACGGGCCTACTCACGACCACCAAGCTGGAAAAGGAGATAAAAAGGCTTGACGTACAACTGCAGGTAATCTGTTTCAACCTGCGGCCTCTCTTCCATCACTAGAGACAGGTCAAACAACGAGGATTGAAAGACAGAAATAAAATCCCTATCTATGAAGGCCCAAGTAAATTATTGTAAAATTACAGACCCAGTGTATTTATGACTTAATCATTATTAAAGGTCATTCAAATAGTGCCTATTTATAATTGCGACACAAACAAGGCTTTTATATTTTGTGGAATATAATTATTATCACATTTAATTAATGTTATTAATACAGAGCCAGTGTATTTATGACTTGATCATTAAAAGAAAATCAAAAAGTTCAAATAATCCCTATTGAAAACTGCGGCAAAAACATGGCTTCTCTGATAATGGAATTAAATTAATTATGTTTTTGTTGAAAATAAAGATTCGTCCTTCTGATTACCAATATATACAAATACAGAGCCAGTGTATTTATGACTTAACCATTATTGATCGTGCCTTCTCTGTAAGAGGAGCGACCTAAAAGTTCTAATAGTTCTTCTGACTATTAAAATTTATAAACATCAACCGTCTATTTTATGAGTCATTGTCCATCCTGTTCATGGGCGTAGCAAGCTGCGTAGTTAGAGTCCACGCCACGTGCTACGAATGCTACCAAACGCGTAGCACGTGGCGTAGTAAGGGTCTACGCCACGTGCTACGAAACTTATGATCAGCAGGTGTCATCTTATGTACAATTTTATTGAAAAATAACGGTCTCCAAAGGAAAGACGTGGCGGCAACTATTTCATCGAGAAAAGCATAGCTCAAGGGGATGAAGTAAGCTCAGGTTGTGGTCCACATGACATCAATATTTTTAATGTAATACTGACTCATTTTCTAAGTCAGTTACAGATTTTTTCAAATAAATAACGAGTCCTTTGACATTTAGGGCTCTTTCAATTAAGACGTTTAGTGCGGGACAGCTGCGGCACCGCGCCGCAGCGGTGCGTTTGTCGTACTGCGTACCACCAGTGGATATTTTTCCATAAAATTTATGCACACACATTCTCGTCCTGCTGTCGTGAGTACAAAGCGCGCAGTGCGATGGCGCCGCACTGCGCGCTTTTGCATAAATTTTATGGAAAAAATTAACCAGTCGTGCGCAGTGCGACAAACGCACCGCTGCGGCGCAGCAGCATTCTCGCACCAAGCGTCTAAATTTAAAGAACCCTTAGCTCAGTTTAACATCCAAGTTTTTTTTTTTTTAATGTCAATGTGGCTAACGAGACTTCACCCGTAGGATTCAACTAAAATAGGAAGCTGGAAATGAAAAATCTCTGACATCAGAAGCTCATTTTACTAATGAACTAACAGTTTTTCGAATTAAGAAGAGACATACTATTAACTAAGCATTCATAACCCCCTCAAACGACACTTGAATTAATTTAAAATTAAGTAAACGGACAAAATTAAGGAAACATCCAAATCCATTTCATAAGGAAATGTCAATGTTCCTTGAGAAAAAGCTATGGTGAACCAATCACAGTATTTTTTGTTCATTTTAAACATAAAAGATGCACCTAAGAAAAAATCTACTCTCAAGCAATCTGAGTCCGTTGTACCAACCACAAATTTCTAAAAACAACTCGTTATCTAAATTCTATAAATATCAAATCGTTACAGACTTGTCTTGAGACCTCCGACTTGTTGTTTTGAACTTTTGTATGTTCAGTTGTCACCTTTGACACAGGTTATCAAATCTATTTATTAAGAGACATCGACTGTGTCGTACTCTAGACGGAAGCGCCAGTTTCTCCCCCGCCAGTCAGCAGATACGACCTAAACTCCGCTCACAATGATCCCTCCGAACGTGAAACTTGGTTTTGTGATTTACATTGTACTTTCGTCCACGACAATTGTTTACGGATATGAAACTGATTTAGGGAAGTCCCTTTCCATGGATACTATGATACAAGATGTGTGCAGCAGAACATTATCAAGACTGATATTCCAGCTTTGTTCGGGAAATGTACAGATTAGTGATTTACCGTCTGACAGACTTTCGAGAGTCAGGGGGAAGAGAGCATCTATGTTATTCAATGAGAGACTGAAGAGACAGGTTGCAGACGAGTGTTGCGAAAAATCGTGTTCTATATCGCAACTAATCCAATATTGTCCGGATACTTGGTGAGCACGTGAAAAGACTCGAGACTTGTCAGTGAAATGAAAGTGTTAGTGATTGTCAAGCGTCCACGTGGAGTGACGTAAACAGCAAAATCGATAAATTACGATGTGAACATTACGATGACCCTATGTTGAGCAAATTTTCCTCTGTGCACAATCAGTGGGGTCATCAAGACAATGTGACTGTAAGTACTGCACTCGTGCACCGAGGGGTCCTAACCCTTTGAGCCTGGAGTTAGAAATTCTTCGATAATTCTTCGAGAGTGCACGTGGAGAGCTTTTAGAAGGCGTTACATTGGAATCGCGCTATTTGAAACACGCAACTCAGGAGGGTTTAGCCCGGCGAGCATTTTTGGTGTATAAGCTTTGAGTATAAGTGGAAAAGTATATGACTTGTGTTTTTAATCCTGCAGGAGGCTTAGCTGTATTTTTATCTCTCAGTTTTCTAACTCCGTCCAAAATAAGCCTGAAAAAGGTTTGTTACGTTATTTTAACCTTTCATTAATAATCTTTATTTACTATGTAAACACAAATACGTTAGTGTGCACGTGTTTTATATAGCAGTTCACAGATATTCTAGAGAGCAACTTATTTCATTTAATGATGTACGAACTTGATTTCAAAAACTTGCAATGTGTTAGCATTTAAAATACTTTGTGAACGGAAGTCAAATGTCGAATGCTTCTTTTGAGACATAAAGTACACTTCGACGTGAAATGAGAAAACTTAAAGATTTTCGTTATTTGCATTGCCTGTTATAAATGCTAATGAATGAAAAATACATATTGTACGATTGTTTTATTTCTAAAGAGGATTTTTTTTAAAGTTTGTATCGTACTACTGATTTATATATCTTTCAACAGAAACTGTACAAAAACATATTTCCATTATATCTTACTTTTACCTACAGTCAATTTGCTTAAATACTTACCAATTTTATTAATGAGTTCGTTAACGAGGGTAAGATCTCAAAAAGATTCCACGACAGTATCGTGGGGCTATTAATTTACTAGATAAACTACCAACAACAACAATATTATGACTGAACAAATGAGTAATTTGTTATGATATAAGTACTTGTAAGGACAGGATAAAGTAGCATGCAGTTACACTTGGGTGTATATGTTAGGCTCGAAGACCGAAAACGATCACCGAGCGAAAAAATAACTCGGAATCCATTGTGGCATCTTTTAAACTGCCTCAACGCTAATTTATTAACTTTTCGATTTGGGTGTCAGTTTCATGGTGTGTCGCTAGTAACGAATATGGGATCAAAATAAAAATCCAAGATGGCGCCGACGAAATTTCTCAATTTTTGGCTCGTATTCGTTATTAGTGACCTCAAAAGCCATGAAAATAACACCCATGACGAAAAAATAATCAATTTCTCGTCGGCGCCTACCGCCAGTTTCAAATTGACGTCGTGGTTGCATCAGTTAGGGCTCAGAACGCGTTTTGGATTTTTCTTCAATGCCAAAAAGCGCTGTGGCCGGTTTTAAAAGTGCCACAACGCGAAATTGACGTTGTGCCCGTTTCAACCAACGCGTTCTGAACAATTTTTTCGCTCGATGAGCGTTTTCGGTCTTGAAGCCACATATATAAATTACATATATAAATGTAAGATTTGACCTACATTCTGCATTTGCCTTGTTTATACAGTTTATTTATAACTGACCGAATTTAATAAAACTGTCCTATAAAACATAATAATAGTTAAGATAACGATGTGTAAAAAACAATATTATGGAGTAGGCTCATTGCTCAATTTATAAATATAGATATCGATGTTTTTATAGTCAATGCCAAGTGTAACAAAAATGTGTATTGTGCAGGAATAAGGGCGGTTTTCCTTCACTGATCCCTGGAGGTCCTAATTAGTGTTCTCTCATTGAAAATGAAGGACAACGAAACCTCATTCCTCCACATGTAATTGTAATACGTACCTAATTATTATCGTCTGGAACGAGTTTTTTTGTGTAAATCATTATGTTATTAAGTATTTATTTATTAAACAATACATTGTAACAAATTGTATTTTTCTCTGTTTACTTAACCTTTATCCTACTAAACTAAAACGAAACAAAATCCAATGAAATATTAAGATTAATTGTTTAGTTGGCAACGATGGACGGTCCTGTCAATTCCACGCACGCCACTTTGACCTTTATACTCAATAAGTTATTGAAACGAAAATGGGATACCTAAATCGCCTAAGATCGCACACTGTGTGTCTTTGTGTACAGATTTTTATCACGTCCCATATATTGGAGTGGTGTCCCTATTATTCCGTATCTAGGTCATTCATCGTAGTAGAGAGTCGTCTAATCGGCCTTTAATTTGATTTGCGTGCAGAATGGCCGTCCGATAAAGCGCTTAGCTGAGGCAAAATGGGATTTATGGTATGGATAGCTCCAGCAAAAAGGGCTCGAATAAATCTTCGCCCTAACTTAATAAAGTCTCCGTTGACGGCTTTATCTGAAGCTGTGACCACGAACAGACTTTTTTGAATAAAGTAGTATCGTATTTTACCGAGAGTAGCGGGATTTTCTGATATCAGTTATTTGGACAGTTTTTCTTTCACTTCATGAATTTTTCGGTACAATGGAAATTCGGAAACGGTTTTTTTGAAGCTCGCAATTTGTATTTTATTCTTTGTTTGAATTTACTTTCGCAAATACGTTCTTTAGATTAAATATTTCTTTGTATAACAGAGATTTGTAGAATCACCAGTTGTGGACCAGTGGTAACGACCCCGACTTACGTACCGTCGATCATGGGTTCAAACCCAGGCAGGCACATTACTTTATATAAATTATTTCCTCACCATGAAGGAAAACGTCTGCCGTAGCGGCCTATTGGCTAAGACCTCGCCTCTCGAGCTTGAAGTCGTGGTTCCAAATCTGGGCATATACCAATGTCACTTTTACAATTCATATGTACTTTCTAAGTTTATCTTTGACATCACTGACAAAGATGACGGAAAACACCGTGAGGAAATCAGGACTTTTAGTTAGTACTTGTAAATTTTTGCTCCATTATCGTAATTGCTGCAAAGCGTTCCAATGCGAGGGTAAACATTAATTTATTTACATAATAAACATAAATAAATAATAAACATGCTACAGAAAGGGATCTGTTGGGGCGCTTTCAACGATCTACGGCCGGCGGCGCAGGCGAGGGCTGGAAGCAGTGGAAAGCGCAGCCGCGCGGGACGCGGGGCCTAGGGGCCCGCCACTTCACTACTGAGCTCCAACGAAGACTCACGCGCGTTTAACTTACCTATTCTATAGAACCTACATTATATCAGTATATACAGTCCACTGTTCTTTACCAAATTACTCCATGTTGCATTAAACTGCCGCAACAAATAGACAGAGTGAATAATTCGATTATTTTAAGTCCAACAGTCACCAGAAGAGGTATCCAGAACGATTCAATCTCTCAAAAATACTAAAAGTACAGGAAACGTTATGTTAATAACAACAAATATTATCATAAAAGTTCATCATATTATTTGTCATCCACTATTATATATTGTAAACTTATGTTTTGAAAAAGGAGTCTTCCCAGATAAACTTAAAGTATCTATTATTAAGCCATTGTATAAGAAAGGGAAGAAGACTTCAATTAAAAATTATCGACCAGTAGCATTAATACAGGTATTCTCAAAATTCATAGAAAAAAATATACACCACCAAATGTACAATTTTCTCAAAAGTAAGAATGTACTGGTAGATGAACAAAAAGGTTTTAGAAAAAATAAGTCAATTAATGCTGCTGTTTATGATTTTCTTAATAAAATTATGTCAAGAGTAGATAAAAGACTACCCATCTGTGCCCTTTATATGGACATGTCGAAAGCCTTCGATCATGTTGATCATGCTATACTTATCGACAAACTAGAAATATATGGAATAAGCGGCAATGGTCTTGAGCTTATCACATCATATTTAAGCAACCGGCAACAATACACAGAAATAACAAATATAAATATTAAAACCAAGCGGGCAATCAAATATAGGTCAAAACCTAGAACGGTGAAGTATGGTGTACCTCAGGGGAGCGTATTGGGTCCTCCACTATTTCTGATGTACATAACTGATCTGCCAAAAAGTATCAATCACCCAACAGTATTATTTGCTGTTGATTGTACAAAAATGATAAACAAGATGATTCCTACAATTATTAACAAGAAATCAATGACACGCTAAAGCAAACAATAGATTGGCTGCAGTTGGATAATTTAAAAATTAATTTGGAGAAGACGTGTATAATGCATTTTAGTCAGCGACAACGACAACAACTACCGGTTAATATTAGTCATAATGGGCAATCAGTTACAAAAACGGATACAATAAAGTTTTTAGGGTTAGTGATAGACAGTCAAATTACGTGGAAACCGCATATTGAAGAAATTTGTAAAAAACTCAACAGTTTTGCATTTGCTCTTATAACCTGTCCAAATTTGTGAACCGTGACGCTGTACTTATTGCCTACCATAGCTACGTATAGTCAGTTCTAAAATACGGAGTCATCTTCTAGGGTAACTCGACAGACAAGAATTACGTTTTCATCGCATAAAAAAATGCGTACGTGCTATATGTAATCTACAATCAAAGGACAGTTGTAAGCCTTATTTTGAATCCTTGAAGCTTCTAACATTGCCGTCATTATACATCTTTGAGATGGCAGTGTTTGTTAAGACAAACCCACAGCTTTTCAAATTAAGAGCCCCAGCTGAGCCACGGTTAAGAAAAAGGGATTCGAACATTCTTTGTGTTGATCGTAGTAAAACAGCCCTCTCAAGAATCTTAATAATAATATGTTTAAAAAGAAACAAACAATTTTTAATTAACAAATGTTACTATTCCACAACTGAGTTTATGGAGGATACCACTGACATTTAGCTTATTACAATATTATATTTAGATTATTATTATTATTTTGATATTGGTAATTGTGTGTTAGTAAGTATGGAATTGTGTGTTTTGTAAGTAATTGAATTATTTAATTTTAAATGTGTCTGTTGTTTCGACACCACTAACTTTGTTATTATTTGTATGCTCTCGAGTAAAATGTAGCGAACTAACCACCTTATTATAAAATCCTATTGTATTAAAACCTACATTTACGAATAAATATGATTTGATTTAGTTTAATGTGTACTAGAAAGGTCCCTAACATGATCAAATATATCAATCGATTTGACACATTCGATTTCAAAATATATATTACATAACGCCTGTACTCCCCAAAGCGTTGGGCAATGCCTCTGCCCAACGTTTCGGGGAGTACAGACACACATCCGATCCGGAGTTGTCGACATAGCTCAGAGAATAAGCGAGCTGTAGTTTCAATGGGCCGGCCATATTGGCCTTACACACCACCAACCACCAACACCTGTATGTACATTATGGATGCAATAAATTGAATTTGAATTTGAGAACCGATGACCGTTGGGGTAGACGGGTTCTTGATTGGAGACCGCGAACTGGTAGACGTAAGGTGTGACGCCCTCAGGCTGGGTGGAGAGACGATCTTCGTAGGGTGACCGGTAGTAGCTGGATGAGAGTTGCCGAAAATCGAAGCAAATTGCGTGCAATTGGAAAGGTCTATGTCCAGCAGTGGATGCTGGTGAGCACAAATCCAGAATCCGTACTGTTACTCCGAAATTCCAGATGGAAAAACCCAATAACAATTTGCCCGACTCAGGAATAGACCCCAGCACCTGTAGCCAAGTTGACAATCTACAATCGATAACGCTAGTAGAAAACGAATATGTATGGGAATGACACATCTGAACGTTTAGTCACATGGTCAGACCATAAAAACAGAATACGTTAATGATTGTAGAAAGAGATTCGATACGCAACGTTTGTAACTTGGCTAGGGGGGCTGAACCTCATACGACAACATTTCACATTCCATGCGACATTCCTATAAAACGTTAAAAACTGAGCTCTTTCTTTGAGATCTAACATTTACTTACTATACCACGTCGGAGACGTATCGTATCCAATTTTTTGCTCACGGAATCAAATTCAAATGCAATCATAGTATCCACGTATTCGTTTTCCAATGCGTCTGTGACTGCAATTGGATATTTCCAATATATGCCTTGAGGCGAGACACAGGAATCTCATATCCTATACGTCAAGTGAGAAAATCGTTTGAAAACGACATCGGTTTAAAATTTTCTTGCTTGTAAAACGTATTGCATTTAAATATTATCTACTGAAAACAATACGTTTTGCTTCAGAAAAAATAGTTGTACAAAAAACAATAAAGCGACACCAGTAAACACAGGGTGTGTAAATCGGATGAATACAACTTTAAATTAAGATAATTTTCCATCATTACCCAAATAACATAAATGTAACTTAAACATAACTGGTGGAATGAGAGTGTTCCAGAGTGAACTGTACTCGTACCCGTTTAGAGCATACTGCCGTGATGGTATGTAATGAAATTGTGTAAACAATAAACAGACACACGATTGCAACAATCCCGAGAGATTTTCCGTCATTTATTGAAGAGTTCTATTGTATATCCCCGAAGTTCTTCAACAGATCTTTACCAAATTTAAATGAGACCATTTCGGAATAAACTTCTTTCAAACGAAAAAATAATTTTGCAAATCCGTTCATATATGACGGAGTTATGCCCGAACACAAAAAAAAAAACCTAATTAAGAACCTCCTCCTCATTAACACTAAAGAAGAAGTAACACACATTCTGCTATTTAACCGGCTTTCCAAAAAGGAGGAGGTTCGGCTGTATGTATGTTTTTTTTCGTCTATGTTCACCGATAACTCATTCAATAATGAACCGATTTTTTTTTTGAAAGGTCATGCTCTCTAGGTAGGCCCACTGATGAGGGAATCCCATGGAAATGGGACATACATATAGCGATTCTGATATTTCATCAACATGGTAAGCATTTGAATTCAGAAAGTATAATTTGGAGAAGTGGAACTAAAGAAGAAGACCACAGGTGGCAACTGGAGCTTCTCAATATTAAGTAAGTTTTGGGTATGAGATATCTCAAATAGTAAAATGACTGTGATGAAGAAAATTTAAATAAATGGTTTTAATGAAAATGGTACCAACGAACTGATCTAGTGATGAAGCCGGAAGGTAGTCACTGGAACTCCGTAATAAAACAATATATCCCAGTCGTGTTATGGCTTGTTGAAATTGTAATGAGAAGGCCTCTGGCTATAAATGATTTCCATGGTATTATAAGATACCAAAACAAAAAGATAAAAAATTTAAATATTTTCCCCACAAAAAATAAACCAGCTTCCAAAACAAAATACTACAAAGAGAAAATTAACTTTCTTTTCGGAAGTCGGTGTCAAACCGAAGGAAAATTGGTACCAAAGACACTGACTGCCGTAAAGAAAGTTATTTTTCACTTTGCAGTATTTTATTTTTGATGTCCGTTATTATTTTTATTATTCAAGATTGACCATGATACGTCCCTTTGCACAAGTCTACAGAAAAATAAATCTGTTGAATGTGGTGAACCCCGAAAGGATAATTATTTAGGACAATACACAACGGGCAAGAAGAGCAGTAGTGGCCCAGTGTTAACGGCCTCGACTTACAAATCGTAGGTCGTGAGTTCGAGCCCAGGCAGGTGCTTAACTTAGTGTAAATTATTTCATCACGACTGCTCTTAAATCGGTGAAAACATCGTAAGGAAACCGGCATGTCCAAGAACCAAAAATTGAAGATTTCATTCATTTGACATTCACCAACCCGCACTGAGCCCGCGTTGTGGATTAAGGCCTATTAACTCTCTCACAGAAAGGATGCCTGTGTCCCAGCAGTGGGAACATTATAAGGCTGGTGATGATGATGCTGACAACAGGCAAAATGTGGCCATATTATAGTTTGACCCCTGCCTAAACCTTACGGAATATGGATGTGATTTTATGATGTGATATGTATAAGATAGAAGTGTTTTTGAATGCAAGTTTTTTTTGTACCTATACAATAAAAAGACTATTAGATTTATTTATCTTACTAATATTTTAATTGCGAGAGTTTGTATGAGATGGATGGATGTATGTTTGTTACTCAATCACGCCAGAACGGCAGAACGGATCTGGATGAAATTCGGCACGGAGATAGATTATAGTCTGGAATGGAAAATAGCCTAGTCGGTTTTTATTCCGGTCCCGGTGTAATGTTCCCTTGGGATAATCAAAAAATCCGCGCGTGAAATCATTTTTCACGCGGGTGACGCCGCTGGCAGAAGCTAATTATATAAAGGCGAAAGTTTGTGAGTGTGTATGTTTGTTACTCCTTCAAGCAAAAACTGCTCAACGGATTTGGATGAAATTTGGCACAGATATAAATTAAAGTCTGTAATAGCACATAGGATACTTAAAAGATACGATTAGCCCGGCAACATGAAAATTATAAAAAAAAAATATATTCAGAACAGCAGAACCTAGTTTGGATATAAATTGTGTGTATGAAATTTGTTCTGATCCTCTGAATAGGATAATTGACACTATGTAGCAATACAATCACGTTTTTGTAAATATAATATAATTCTACCCGTCAATCTGTCTTATTGATTGGCAGATGAAACATTCACATGAAACTATAATACTAATTGACGTGGCTTTCTTATAAATGTGAACTTAAATCCATATTGTTACAAAACTAAAATGTTTTCTATTTATTATGAATGGTTAAACGAATTTACCGGTAAGTTAAGTTCAATCATAACTATGTGAGCAGTTCAAAGACAAAAAAAATATTAGATGTTGGTGGCATAAGACCACGGCTATCCTCTAAGAATATATTTTATTTCGTAGTTTTCACAACGCGAGAATTTTTAAGTCGGGTTTTAATTTTTAAACAAATTTTTTATGTAACTGTAACTAAATGTGAGGTACAGTACGATCATTTTCATAGTGTCCCTTGGCCAACTTCGTGTTTCGTCAGTCGTAGGATTTCTATCAGTTGCGCTTTGCACTTGGTGCAGACCGGACGCTCTCAATCAACTTGGAAGTATATAGAGTTGTTAATACTATTTAAGGCGCCGATTCCCTTGAGTAGCTGATTTTAAAATGAGAATCATGTCTAAACGGCTTGTCGTAATTTTTTGGAAAAAATATATGTTACATTAGACCATTTTCTTAATAATTTGATTTAAGCACATTTTGAATTTTATTCGTATAACACAGTGTAATTAATTAGTAAAGTTATGTCTAAAATGGCAATATAAACACGACAATCGTACCAAAACCGCTGGGCGTATTGTAATGAAATTGACACCATCTCAAAGACAATTTAATTATCTAAATTTTGATCTGAGGCTTTTTTTAAAGTGATAGAATAATAAGGAAAGTACAAAAAACTACTAAATTTTGGGTCGCGCGGGTGTGAAACGGGTGCGCGTTTTGTTCCCTCAAGGTCGTTGGCGTTAGTCGTCGTCTTAACATAATGTTATTTATGTAAAAATGGGAGGAAAGCTGCTATTTCTACTGCTCTATATATTTCAGACGGAAATCAAAACAAAATAACAATAAAATAATTAGTTCTGAATTCAAATTATTATACACGATAAATCGAATAATTGATCGACATGGAAATTAGCATTCGTTTGAATTCTGAAATGCGATGATTGCCGAGGACATAAAGAAAATAGTTGTACTGTTCCCAGCTAGCAGAGTTTGTATGACTTATGAGGTATCGCAGGTCGCGTTGCATTTGCGTAAGTGTGGGCGAAGCCTCATAACCCTTTGAATAATCTTAGCACACGATCATTTTTACTGATGTGATTACTTTGACTTAACGAGCCTGATCTACAACTGTTCAAGGTACCATACCAAGCACCATATTCAAATAAAATAAAAACCGGCCAAGTGCGTGTCGGGCCACGCGCAGTAATAGGGTTCCGAAGTTGCATAATAATGCGGACTAAAAAGAGGGTTTTGTTGTTGTTACATGAACATTAGAACGGTTTCAGCGGCTCACAAAGTCTAAAAACGGCTCCACATATGATGATGTTTTTTTTTAATCTATATTCTCGCGTTTGACCACTATCTCGCCTGATGGTAAGCGAGATGTAGTCTACGGTAAAGCACGCTTGCCTAGATGTAATCTATTCACTCTTGACTTAAACTAAATAAGGACTAACTGGTATTTGAAGAAGGAGTTATAAAATCCAACTTCGCAACTGAAGTTAGAAAAATATGATCTATTTGAGTACCACCGCGGGTGCGAATTGCGATAGGAGCCGATACGAGCGCGCGTTAGAGCCACGGGGAATGGTATAGTTCGTTCCTGGATCCTTGCGTGCACGCTCCTTGTTTATTTCTCTTTCGGTATTAGAAAAAAATCGTATGTATTCACCTCTAATCTCCTCTAATACCGCTGATTAGAGGTAAATCCTCTAATCTGCAGTATTCACTATTTCATTCTGGAAAGTTTTAAGCTACTCAATTAGTGATGAAGTCGGGTCGAATATTGACTTTATAGAAGGATATCGACAAAAGAAAATAAGTAATTTGCTTGTAAATCGAATCAAATTTGGCTTTACTTTTACGTTTTAATTACATAACGTCGAAAATACTTCTGCACTAACACAAAATAGACACCGCGCGCATGCGCCGTATGGACTACGGACTGGTACTGCCAACGACTCCGGCCACTCCAATGCGTTATTCGAGCTTAAACATTATTAATTTAGAAATCATTATTATTAAGGATGTTATGATTTTATTTTTGTATATTTTTACATGGTTCATAAGCATATATATACTACCTCTTTTACACAGCTAACAACGTTATTTAAGTATTTTTTAAATGGCATTTGTACAAAAATTTTACTGTGCCAAGTACATTTTATAAGTTGGTCGACTATTACTTGTAAACTTGTAAAGCCTGTTATTATTTCATTTTTGTATATTTTTACATGGTTCGTAAGCATTATATTTACTCTGTTTTACACAGCTATCAACTTTATTTAAGTAATTTTCAATGGCATTTGTACAAAATTTTTACTGTTCCAAGTACATTTTATAAGTTGGTCGACTACTATTCGTAAACTTGTAAAGCGTTGTTATCCGTGATAATTTTCCTTTTAATTTCGTTATATTTACTACTGCCGTGAATTTTTTCACATAGCTAAGAGCAACCATTTCGCTGGCAGGGGGGGGGGACACTTGACTCTAACATACATTTGCAACTTAAAGCTTAATTTTACGCAAACGAATCTCTGAATCGAATAATGGTTTTTACAAACCCATAATATTTTTGAATGGCCTATCCAATGATACCCCACACCATGGGATAGATGAGACAAAAAAAATACATCCCCACTTTACGTCTATGGGAGGTAGGCGAAAAAAAAATTTTTTTCATTATTTTATGTTACCACTTTGTCGGAATTATTAAAATGTATATACATGGCAAATTATAGCTTTCTAGTACTTAGATTCTCAGAGCTAAGCTGCGGACGGACAGACGGACAGAGCGAAACTATAAGGGTTCCTTGTTGACTTCGTAACCCTAAAAATAAATAGAGGCCTCATAAAGATTAATGACATCTCATAAAAAATTATGTTGTTTTTCATAGTCGTACATAAAATAAACCATATCTTTCAAACGAATATCGTATTGTTTGATAGGGACGCCATCGTGATGTGAACCGATGCCGGAGGAATACTTCTTCTCAGGGTCACCCTTTTAATCCGTCTTCTTTTCTCCTCAGCAGGGATTGTCGCAGTTGTATCTGATGATTCCTAGAATGAGAAATTATTAAATCCTTAGAAGTTTTAAATTTAAAAGGTTTACTTACTTTCCAAAAGTTTAGTGAACAAAGGATACCACCACCACGGCTATGACGACCTGCCGCCCGGGATGACAAATATTCCTATAACTTTATCCCTAATAATATTTCTCATTGTTTTGAGAATGATTGCCAATAGGGGAACTCAAAGATATAGCATTCAAACTAACATATTGAAAACGCGTTTATATTGTAAGTGTACCTTCTATGTACGTGTTGTTGGGTGTTATGAGTCATGTAAATAAAACAACTGGTTTCGGTGAGCACTTGTACACAACTGCATATATAATTATTTATTTGACCATTATCATATTTGCTGTGCATGCGACATGTAATGTGTCGATGCACCACATTATTTCCCCCTTTAAAAACAAATAAAAAAAATCGAGTACACTTACATAACAATAATTAAAAAGTTTAAATAAAAAATAAGACAAAAGAAGTATTCTTTCTACACGAAATATAGCCATACACGAACAAAACAAAAAAAAAAAATATCGAACTTAATACTACGCGGTTACCTTTTTCTTCTGTTTTCCTTTTTCCCGATTGCTGCTGTATTAAACGTTTTGTGGTTTGTGTTGACGAAATTATGCTTTGCTTTATTCCGTGTTTTTCTTTGTTGATCTGGCGGTATTGTAAATCGTACCACCGGATGTATGACGCGGCCTGAGCGTGTTGTGTTTGGTGCGGTCTTATTAATTTCTGCTGGCTCAACATTTTTGTCGTCGTTCACTTCGCTACTGCTACTTTTCTGGCGTTCTAAAGGTTCATTTACCTTTCCGTCCATTAAAATGTATGCTGGTTTTAATCTGTCCACCGTTACTATTGATGTTTTCTTCGGCAATTGAATCTTGAAATGTTTCTCTTGCTTCTCTAACACTTTATATGGGCCTTCGTAGGCTGGGGTCAGTGGTTTCTTCACAGCATCCGTTCTGACGTATACGTATTCGCAGCTTTTCATGTCTGGATGTATGAACGATTTGTGACTGCTGGCGTGTTGGTTGTTGCTAAACGGGCTTAGCTTTGCCATTGTCCTCTGGAGTGTCTGTGCAAAAGTCTCTGGTGATGTTACTTGCGTTTTCGGCTCGATAAACATTCCTGGCAGACGTATGTTAGTTCCGTATAACATCTGTGCTGGACTTGTATTCTCTTTCAGTCGTAGTGCTGCTCGTAATCCTAGTAGCACTATGGGTAGTTCGCTTGACCAGTTCGTTGTATTTCCGCGCGCGACTAGCGCGGTTTTCATTGATCTATGCCAGCGTTCAACCAAACCATTTGACTGTGGATGATAACTGGTGGTTCTGGTCTTCTTAATCCCGAGTGACTTGGTCAGAGTGATAAATAAGTCTGACTCGAACTGTCGTCCCTGGTCCGTTGTTATGGTGTTTGGGCATCCGAATCTCGCTATCCAGGTGCTTATGAGAACTTCCGCTACAACTTTTGCTGTTATCTCTGCTACTGGTACAGCTTCCGGCCATCTCGTTTCTCTGTCGATCATTGTCACGATGTATCTGTTTCCGTTGGATTCTGGTAGTGGTCCGACAATGTCTACGTGCACGTGGTCTAATCGTGCTGTGGGTGGGAAAATTCCGATTGGGGCCGAGTTGTGCCTATGTGTCTTGCTTTTCTGGCATGCCTGGCATGTTTTCGCCCAAATGCCGACGTCAGTATTCATGCGTGGCCAGAAATAGTGCTCGGAGATCATTTTCTTCGATAATCTTATTCCGGGATGTGTTATGTTGTGCATGGTGTCGAATACTTGTTTTCGAAGTGATTTCGGCACATACGGTCGTAAACTTGGTTTTGAATTTTCGCAGAGTAGTTGTCTTGTTCCTGATAATGTCGTTGTTTTCCAGTTAAGGTTGTAATTTTTTAACAGCTGAGTGAGTTCAGTGTCATTGCGTTGCATATCTGCTAACTCAGTCCATTCCACAGGTGTGGGGCAATCTATTTGCTCGAGTCGCGATAACGCGTCGGCCACCGGGTTCATGTTACCGGATAGGTGACGTATGTCTGTCGTGAACTGTGCGATGAACTCGAGGTGACGTAGCCGTCTTGGGGCTATCGTTTTACTTGTGCATGTTTGTTTTGTAGTGAAAGCATGACATAACGGCTTATGATCGGTGTAAACTATCAACTCTCTTCCCTCGACATAAGGTTGAAAATGCGTTACTGCCATGTAAATGGCTAGCAATTCCCGATCATACGTGCTGTACTTTGACTGCGTTTCACTCAGTCCCTTTGAGAAAAAGGAGAGTGGCTTCCAGTTTCCGTTTTCATACTGTTGTAAAACGGCGCCCACGCATGTTTGAGATGCGTCTGTCATTAGTGATAGCGGGCAATGCGTTGTTGGTGAAGACAGTGTAACGGCGTCGCTTAGACTTGCTTTACATTGATCGAATGCTTCTAATGCCTCTGGAGTCCATTGTATTTCGGTTTTGTCATTTTTCTTCGATCCAATGAGGTATTTGTTTAACCGAGCTTGGTGTTTGGCTGCTTGTGGTATATTGTTCCGGTAGAAGTTGATCATGCCTAAAAATCTTCGCAAATCTTGTACGGTTTTTGGTATAGGGTATTTGGTTATTGCTTCGACCTTGTCTGGTAATGGTTTGATACCATCTTTTGAGATCTGATATCCGAGGAACTCTACTTGCTGTTTGCCCAGTCTGCATTTGGCTTGATTTATTGCAATGCCATGTTCGTCTAACCGTTTGAATGTTTCTTGTAAATGTCGACGGTGTTCGCTGGTTGAAGATGACGCCACTAGTATATCGTCTATATATACGAATACGAAGTCAAGTCCTGCTAAGACTGTGTTTAGGAATCTGACAAAGGTTTGCCCTGCGTTTCGTAGTCCAAACGGCATTCTTGGAAATTCGAATAAACCGAACGGGGTTATTACTGCAGTCTTTTCTACGTCTTGTACTGGAATCTGATTGTAAGCTCTTTTTAAATCGATCGTTGAATAAATACTGGTTCCTGGTAGTAGGTATGTGAAATCTAGTAGTCTCGGAATTGGGTATCTGTCCGGTACCGTGATCGCGTTCAATCTCCTGTAGTCACCACATAGTCGCAACTCGCCGTTTTTCTTCGATGTCACGTGCAAAGGACTTGCCCACGGACTCTTGGAAGGCCTGCATAACCCTGTCTCTAGCATGAGTTCTATCTCCTTCTTCACTCTTAGGTATTTGTCCGCTGGCAAAGGTCTTGACTTGGAGTAAACAGGATGTCCATTGGTGATGATTTGGTGAACAACGTCGTGCTTCGGTCGTGACTCTGTATCGAGAGGTTTCAAAATGTTCGGGAAATCTGCTAAAATGTCTGCGTAGTCTTCGGTTAAATTTACGGTCCGAAGTGTAGGCGTGCTTGACTTCATTAACTTTGCGTTACTCTGAAGTCCAGTTGTACCATCAATCAAACGTTTATTCCGAACATCCACCAAAATGTTGTTTCTTTCTAGAAAATCGGCTCCAAGTATTGGTTGCGTAATGTCAGCTACGATGAAAGTCCAACGGTACGGGCGTCTCATATTCAGATTCAACGTCAGCGTTTTGTCGCCATATGTTTTTATTTGTGTACCGTTTGCAGCGTATATTTTATATGTGTCGTCAGCTTTTAAACGATTCCCTCTTCTAGGTATGGCTGAAATGTTAGCGCCTGTATCTACCAAAAAACGATACCCACTTTTTCGGTCGGTAACGCAAAGGCGGTTTGACGGTATGATAGCGCTGACGACCGCCTCTGTCAACGCTGAATTTAGTTTTCCGACGGTTTCTTCCAATTGCATGGATTTTCACAGTTCCGGGCTCGATTCCTGTACCGATGATGATACCTACATAACCAGTTGGGACTGTCGGGTGTAATCCTCGTCCTGGAGTGGGATCTTGTGCGCGGCTGGCTTCGGTTGCGCCTGTAACTACGGTGTCTACCATTATTTGCATTGGATTTTAAGGCTGCTATTTCTATGGTTAGCTTACTCATTTGGTTGACTAACTCAACCATAAGCTGTGTTTGTCCGCTTGATATTTCCGACACTTCGCCTGATCGTCCTTCCAATATCTTGTCTGCTATGGCGGCGAGGTTGTCGAGTTTCTGATCTTGACTGACCGTTAACACTGCTCGAACGTGATCAGGGAGTCTTGATATCCACAAACCATGGAGGGTTTTTTCGGCCACCTGACTCTTACGTGCCAATTCCCTCATTCGTCTCAACAGTTGCGACGGTTTTTGGTCGCCTAATTCCACTTCACTGACCAGCTTTTGAAATTGCCGCTCCTCTGATTCTTCGTACACGGCTAGGAGTCTTTCTTTAATAGCACCATATTTATTAGTGGCGGGGGGTGACATTATTATGTCGGCCACTTGACTTACTGCGTCTTTGTGGAGCTTGGACAGTACGACTCCGTATTTTACTTCGTCACCCTGTTTTTGGGGAGCCATCATTGTCTCAAACTGCGCGAACCACACCCTGGGCATCTCTATCCAAAAATCCGGGATCTTCGAGGATATTCCTAATGCTGCGACTTCGGCCTGACTGTTGTCCGTCGCTCCGCATGCTGGTATCACACCACAATTTCCACTTGTGCTCATGTCTTCGGTAACCATATGCCTCTTGAAAACCAAAACCAGTGAGATCCGCTTGTGGAAGGCTGGTAAGGTTGTGCAGTGCAGTTACCACGACACGAGGAAATCACTTTAAATCGCGGCGCGTGTTAATTCAAATCGGGGTCACCAGATGTAAGTGTACCTTCTATGTACGTGTTGTTGGGTGTTATGAGTCATGTAAATAAAACAACTGGTTTCGGTGAGCACTTGTACACAACTGCATATATAATTATTTATTTGACCATTATCATATTTGCTGTGCATGCGACATGTAATGTGTCGATGCACCACAATATTATATGCGTCAGGGTATTTGTGCCATGATACGAACATAGCACATTTTTTATTACAACTACCGAAAATAATCTAATTTAAACAGGCCGAACTATTTAACTAATAATTGAAAAGCAAAGTCAGGCTTCAAGCTTTCTTCTAGGCAAGCGTGTTTCATCGCCAACTACATCATCGCTTACCATCAGGTGAGACAGTGGTCAAGCACGAGCCTCTCAATAATAATTAAAAAAAAAACTCGTTCAATGTCGGGGTGAACTCGTCTCAGTATGATAGTTCACTTCACAGAATAAACCGTCTGCACTCGATTGATGCGATGAGAAAAATACAGTTTCAGTTTTTCTGAAAACCCATTTTCTGGGCTTCTGTTCTTTCCCTAAGAACCTAATACACCCTTAGAGAGCTCCGACTGAATTTCTTAAGTAAAAAGTCATAATTCGTGATTTGTCTCTCGCCTATATCCTCCTCCAATATTGTACCAATATAAAAGATATGTCATAAATTGAATAAGAAAGATATATGTTGTGCGCAATTTTGATCATCTTTCGAGGGTTCTAGTGCTCCTAAAGATAAATATAGAAACTATCAATAAAGAGAATATATCATCAAAAAGGAAAACATAGGGGCACAATATTTATCTTGATTTTCAGTTTATAGAATATCTTTAAATTGGTTCAATATTGCAGGAGAAAATAGGCGAGAACCTAACCTCGAATTATGTCTTTTTACTTGGTATATTCAGTCGGATGTCTGCGACCGCATTTCCTCTTAACTAAAGCGGTTACCAACAAACAAAATATTATTGTGATTTATAGTTTTTATATGAAAACAATTGACGGTAGGTACCTGCACCCTTCAGCAGCAGAGCCAACTGATCATCCCTCGTACTGTTCGCCTCCAAGGGTGCTGCTGTCTGCTCTTTGGACTCGCATGCGCTACTGGAACCGCAATTTCAACTTACATTCTTCTCATCAAGTCCTGAAATTATTTTCATTCTGATTATTAACATGTTTAAAAAAATTTAAACTGTTCTAAGCAGCGTAGTCTGAGTGCTCAATTATATCTATACTATATACTATTTATCTATACTAATACTTTTTTGTTTGTTTGTTTGTACCGAATAGGCTCCGAAACAACAGGACCGATTTAAAAAATTCTTTCACCAATAGAAAGCTACGTTATTCCTGAGTAACATAGTATATATTTTTTAAACCCGAAAACGGGTCCTGTGTGGTGGCCCACGGGAGTGAAGCCGCGGGGAACAGCTAGTCTAAACTAATATTATAAAGAGGAAAGATTTTTTTGTTTGTTTGTACTGAATAAGCTCCAAAACTACCGGATCGATTTTAACCATTCTTTCACCAATAAAAAGCTAAATTATCAGAAAGTAACATAATTTATTTTCAAAAAGATTAGAGGTCCGTAAGAAAATTGCAATAGTGTAACCCAAAATAGCAAAATTTTGCCTATAAAATTCATTATTTGGCGTGCGCTGATAAAACGATTGATGATACCTAAAAATTATGAACTACATGATTAAAGTACTCATTATTACGTACAAAAAAGGCCGCGAGCAAATATATTTAACTATCATAGTTAAGTCACAATAGCCGTTTTTGTTTTCCAAAATCTTATTAGATCGCTTCGCGGTAGAAACCAAAGTAGGTTATATTCGTATCGTAATAATCATTCTTATTCAATATAAATATCAAATAAATAGTTTATTTGATATATTAGGATAGGTAGTTAGGATAAGGTAGGGTACGAAGGTAGGTAGCCAGTTGACGGGAGCCAAGCCGCGGGGGACAGCTATAGCTTATATACATCAGAATAAAACATTAGCTATAATTTATAAAGATACTAGCTGTTCCCCGCGGCTTCGCTCCGACCCGTTTTCGGGATTAAAAAATAGCCTATGTCACTCAGGAATAATGTAGCTTTCTATTGGTGAAAGAATTTTTCAAATCGGTCCAGTAGTTTCGGAGCCTATTCGGTACCAACAAACAAATCTTTCCTCTTTATAATATTATTAGTATAGATATAGATTGAAAGAAGTAATAATAAAAAGCGGGTGGAGGCTCGGGCGGCAGCTAGTAATTTATATCATAAGAGCAATGGTGGCCCAGTGGTAACGGCCCCGTATAGGATGTCAAAGGTAGTAAGTTCCAACTCAGGCAGGCACTTTACTTTGTGTAAATTATTGCATCACTACTGCTCACAAAACGGTGAAGAAAGACATCGTAAGGATACGGTGAAGAAAGACGGCATGTCTTAGAACCAAAAAATCGAAGACATGTGACATTCACCAACCCGCACTAGGCCCGCGTGATGGATTAAGGTCAATTCCCTCTCACAGAGAGGATGCCTGTGTCCCAGCAGTGGGAACATTAAGAGAATGTTGATGATCAGAATTGTAGTGGGGCGCGCACATTAGAATTATTTCGGGTAGGTTAAGTTCAGCTGCATATGCAGTAAGGAAAAAAAGGCAGTTAACCGATTTAGCCACAGCAAGGTTAGTACACTATGCTTATTGCCACAGTATTATGTCTTATGGCTTTCTGCTGTGGCGATCAGCAGCAGACGTTGACTCAATTTTCATCTTACAAAAGAGGGCAATCCGCGCGATCTCCAAAATGGGTCTTCGCGAATCCCTCAGAGAAAAATTTAAAGAGATCGATATACTGACTCTACCTTCACTTTATATTTTGGAATGTATTTTGTATGTCCGCAAAAATCGAGGGCTTTTCAAAACTAGAAGCGACTTCCATATGTACGCTTTTATAACAAGTTGCCAAAGTCAGTTATAGAACTGACTGATGGAAAGTTCAAAAACTACATCAAATGTGTCCTTATTAAAAAAGCATTTTATAAAATCAAGGACTACGTTGAAGATAAAAGTTTTGGCTTTAGCTCCTTCTGCGCATGTGGCTTCCCTGGTAACTCATAAACGGCAAATATGTGGGTGTCTATAACTATTCTCAATCTTTTTTTTTCTTCTTTTAATTAGACTTTTTACAATGGTTTTCAATCATCTTTATAGCACTTTGCTAAGAATAGTTTAACTCTGAGAACAACATTTGCGCCACACGTTTTTTTACCTTTGTATAGATTCTTTTACCATCCATTTTTAGGGTTCCGTAGCCAAATGGCAAAAACGGAACCCTTATCCGTTATTATGGATCCGTCATGTCTGTCTGTCTGTCCGTCCGTATGTCACAGCCACTTTTTTCCAAACTATAAGAACTATGCTGTTGAAACTTGGTAAGTAGATGTATTCTGTGAACCGCATTAAGATTTTCACACAAAAATAGAAAAATAACAATAATTTTGGGATTCCCCATACTTAGAACTGAAACTCATTATTTTTTTTTCATCAAACCCTTTGCGTGGGGGTATCTATGAACATGTCTTCGAAAATTATATTGAGGTTTCTAAACTGAATAGTTTGCGCGAGAGACACTTCCAAAGTGGTAAAATGTGCCCCCCCCCCCCCTGTAACTTCTAAAATAAGAGAATGATAAAACTAAAAAAAATATATGATGTACATTACCATGTAAACTTCCACCGAAAATTGGTTTGAACGAGATCTAGTAAGTAGTTTTATTTTAATACGTCATAAATCGTAAACCGCAATTTACCAAGTACAGAACACTTCGAGCGCGAGTCCGACTCGCACCTGGCCGGTTTTTTTTTAAAGAGTAACCGTGGCGTTTCTTGCTGGTTCTTCTCCATAGGAAACGACCAACCCGAACCGTGCACCTTTTGTCGACGTTTTATAAGTGCCCATGCAGGCGTACAAGAAAAAAAAAAAATTTGATCACTTATAAGAATGTTTTTCATCTCACCTGGTTCTCCTTTACGAATCTTTTGATGGCAGGCCAGGGTTAGTTCTTGCCCGGCGTGGTGCAGTAGGTGTGCTTGGAGAGATCCAGGATGCGTTTGGTAAGATGCGGCCCGTCTGGACCCGTTGGGCTGCGCGCATGCTGCCGACGCGTAGTTGAACTCCGTGCACTTCCTTGCTGTCCATGTCACCTGAAATTGTGGAGATGGACGGTGTAAAATTGAAGAGTGTTGTTATCAGTTTCCCAACCTTTTACCAATTTTCGAGGTGAACCCTGTTGCGATGGTCCAGTTGTTATTTATGTCAGTAGGCATAGCAATACTGTACCTTCATATCTTTAAATTGTTTCGTAGTTATAATTACCTAAACAGGTAACAGGATATTATCGCGTAGGGAAGGTAGGTACCTATTTGTAGGTACAAATAATACCAAGTAAGATGTACAAGGTGTTAACATCGTGAACCCGATTTGAAAAAGAATAAGTTGTAACTCTTGCATTGTTACTATAATCCACCAATCACCATTATTAAAAGTAAACATTAGATACCTTGAGGTGTTGACACTATTGGCTCAGAGTCCAAGATAATGAAGATCTATCGTCGTAGATCTAAATTGATAAAATGACGCTTTCAGAAATGTTCATTCAATCTACGTAATTGTCTTCTATAACTATCTATATGAATCCTTATCACGTTGCCTGGGCATTCTGGTTTATAAACACTAAAACACTAACATACCGCAAAAAATTAGAATGCAAATAAGAAATACAAATTGGCGAAGCACTGGAATGTGAATGATAAATTGAACGCAGTAAATCTATTCTTATAGATAAGAGAAAATAAATCAGATGTGGGTAGATTGACACTGCTTTCGGTGTCAGTCTGCCTACATTTTATTAATTTTTTGTCTTTGATCTGAGTGTGTATAAATTTTTCAATTTGTCACATATTTTTTAATCTTATATTGCCATTGGTTTTGGTCACCTGAAAGTCGAATATTATCTCACGGGAATTAACTAGTGGGTAAAATCATATTTTGTGTTTGGATGTTTGTTAATCCAAACACAAAAAAGGTTTTATTTTTTATTTTTAGGCACCCGCATTTATTTAAAATAATCTTTTAATTTGATCTGAGAAAATAATATCTAACTAATTTTTAACCTAAACTGGATTTTAGATAAATTACCAAATTTTTTAACCATCCATGAACCACGTAGATAAAAGTTACGCCCTGCCCCACGTGGGGTTTTCTGGGCCCTGATTATTGTCAAGGAATAAAATGAGTAGTTTTTAATTAATTCTTTGAATTTTGTGTTAATAGTGTTTATGATCTGTTTTTGGATAAAAATTAAACAAACTAATCAATTAAATAAATACTCTTAGATAAAAAAAATACAAAAACCAAATGTTTTTCACAAAGTAAAACTTGTACTCTTATTTAGGATAGCCTTTATTAAGTAAAAGTAATTAAAAACCTTTATTTTAAAGGGAAAAAAAAGAACAATATATATAAAAAAAATTATAATCAACTTCCAAATAAAAACACTACACTTTTGTATCTTCGTTTTTTGACACCGACTTCCAAAATTGAAGTTGTTTTCCACTTTGTAGTGTTTTTATTTTGGAAGTTGGTTGTATTTTTTTGTAAAAAAGCTTTTAATTTTTTCTGTTTTTTGTTGAGGTACATAATGGACCAGCTCTATAGACTAGGTACCTATAATGCCCAAAGTGATGCTAGAATATATTAACCGAATAACATGAAACTTAAACAAAACCGTTGGAATGAGAGTATTAGCACGGTGATCTGTTCACACCTGCCGACCCCTTTAGAGCATACCAGTGTTTTTGTGTTATGCAATAGTGCAACAATGAACAGTCACGCGATTGCAGCTATCCTGAGAGATTTTCCGTCATTTAATGAAGGGTTCTGATTTATATCTCCGAAGTTCTTCATCAGATCATGATGAAATTTAAATAAAACATTCAAATAAAAAAGAATTATCAAAATCGGTTCATCTAGTAAAAAGGTTTGAGGTAACACAAATAAAAAAATATTGTCGAATTGATAACCTCCTCCTGTTTTTAGGAAGTCGGTTAAAAACTATCAGAAGTAGCTTAATATATGAACCAGTCTGCATGCTAATTCATACAAACTTACTACTGATGTTTTAGACGACGTCCCAAACCACGTGGGCTTTGTTAGACTCTGAAGCACTTTGGATACGTCTATCCGCTGCACCCGCGACGGGTCCCCTAAACCACTATCACTAGACTTGGCAACGCTGCAACTTCAGCTAATTAACCACGGAAACACACTCCAGTTTCGTGGCGTGGCGTTGCGCCTTCTGACGCAGTTGATTGGCTACAAAACTCGTTGTGTTATGACTTAGGCTGGAATTGAGTCATTTGATTGGTGTATATTTGAGTGGTGGCGACAGTAAGTGTGTTTCCGTCTTAAAGCATCATACCGGCGAATATTTAATGAGTTACAGATTTTTGTGTAGCTGGGTTTTATTAGACCCCACATAGTGCATCGCGGGTTAATTTCTCTAAAACCATGTTTATGATTTCTATTTAGCACAATGTTTGGCCTTCAGTGCGAGTCATCTCAACATCCTGTAGGTATGTGTATGAAAGTTCTAGACCAAAAACCTAATCAGCATACTCACAGAAAAATACAAGTCGTACTGTACAAAGAGACTAAATTACGCCGAGACTAAATTGGAAGCTGGAATTAAAATCCTCGTTAGACGACGCTTAATAAATTAGTCCCATTCATTCGCATAGTGATAATCTGCGAGCGACGCATAGTTGATGAAGTGATGTACTGCGGTCTCTTCTCAGTGGGTATATGTGGGAACTAATATCGGCCAGGCTGGATGGAATTTTCATGTATGATTAGTCCTTTGAGAAGATATGAGTCGGATAAAGCTCATTTGGGTCTGGAGTAAGTAATTAATGCAATGTTGTTTTTTTTTGAGTAGGTTGAGGGTAGGTGGTTATTGAATTTTATGATAGCTTATTAACTTTATATATTTATGTATGTTGTAAGACATTAAAAGCTTGAAAAAAAAACCGGCCAAGTGCGAGTCGGACTCGCACACGAAGGGTTCCGTACCATTATCGCAAAACACTGCATAAAAATCACATTTGTTGTATGGGAGCCCCCCTTAATTTATTTTATTTTAATTTATTCATTATTATTTTTTGAAGTAAATATACAACTAAACATTCTGTGAATATTTCAAGCGTCTACCTGTTGCCGTTATTAATACCGAGCAAAAAACGGCAAAAATATCACGTTTGTTGTATGGGAGCCCCCCTTTAATATTTATTTTATACTGTTTTTAGTATTTTTTGTTATAGCGGCAACAGAAATACACAATCTGTGAAAATTTCAACTGTCTAGCTATCACGGTTCATGAGATACAGCCTGGAGACAGACGGACAGACGGATCGCGAAGTCTTAGTAATAGGGTCCCGTTTTTACCCTTTGGTTACGGAACCCTAAGAAGGTGTTTAAAATTAAAAACTGCTTTGTAAAAATGTACGGAACCTCCCTAAGTCATCATCGTCATCGCCATTTCAGCCGAAAGATGTACACTGCTGGTCATAGGACACCCCCAAGCGTCCAGGATTAAAACACGTTACTTATGCAGCGGCCTTTAATCAGGCCATCGGTCCAGAGTGAGGCCTTCCAACGTTGCGTCCTAAGGTTGCGTCTCACCTATCTACTTAATCTACTTTTATTTTTTAGATACTTTTACTTCTACTTTTATTTCACTTTAACTTTTTCTTTGACTACTCCATTACAAGGACAATAGACTAGTTACAGAAAAAGTAAGTCTACCCCTTTTGAAACTTATTTAATTCTTTCTTTTTAGGGTTCCGAAGTCAACAAGGAACCGCTCTGTCCGTCTGTCCGTCCGCAGCTTAGCTCAGAGAATCTAAGTACTAGAAAGCTATAATTTGGCATGTATATACATATTAATAATTCCGACAAAGTGGTACAATAAAATCATGAAAAATATTTTTTTTTCGGGTACCTCCCATAGACGTAAAGTGGGGATGTATTTTTTTTCTCATCTATCCCATGGTGTGGGGTATCGTTGGATAGGCCATTCAAAAATATTATGGGTTTGTCAAAACCATTTTTCGATTCAGATATTCGTTTGCGTAAAATTAAGCTTTAAGTTGCAAATTTATGTTAGAGTCAAGTGTCCCCCCCCCCCCTGCCAGCGAAATGGTTGCTCTAGGCTTTGTGAAAAAATTCACGGCAGTAGTAAATATAACGAAATTAAAAGGAAAATTATCACGGATAACAAGGCCTTACAAGTTTACGAGTAATAGTCGACCAACTTATAAAATGTACTTGGAACAGTAAAAATTTTGTACAAATATCTTTGAAAAATTACTAAAATAAAGTTGATAGCTGTGTAAAACAGAGTAAATATAATGCTTACAAACTATGTAAAAATATACAAAAATGAAATCATAAGCCTGTTACAGGCTTTACAAGTTTACGAGTAATAGTCGACCAACTTATAAAATGTACTTGGCACTGTAAAATTGTTGTACAAATACCATTAAAAAATTACTTAAATATCGTTGTTAGCTGTGTAAAACAGATAGTAAATTAATGCTTATGAACAATGTAAAAATATACAAAAATAAAATCATAACATCCTTAATAATAATGATTTCTAAATTAATAATGTTTAAGCTCGAATAACGCATTGGAGTCGTTGGCAGTACCAGAACGTAGTCCATACGGCGCATGCGCGCGGTGGACTATATTTTGTGTTAGTGCAGAAGTATTTTCGACGTTTTTTTAATTAAAACGTAAAAGTAAAGTCAAATTAGATTCGATTTCCAAGCAAATTACTTATTTTCTTTTGTCGATATCCTTCAATAGAGTTAATACTCAAGCCGACTTCATCACTAATTGAGTAGCGTAAAACTTTACAGAATGAAATAGTGAATACCGCAGATTAGAGGATTTACCTCTAATCTGCGGTAATAGAGGAGATTTGAGGTGAATACATTCGACTTTTTTCTAATTCCGAAAGAGAAATGAACAAGGAGCGTGCACGCAAGGATCCAGGAACGAACTATACCAATCCCCGTGGCTCTAACGCGCGCTCATATCGGCTCCTTTCGCAATTCGCACCCGCGGTGGTACTCAAGTAGGTATATAATATTTTTCTAAGTTCAGTTGCGAAGTTGGATTTTATAACTCCTTCTTCAGTTACCAGTTAGTCCTTATTTAGTTTAAGTCAAGAGTGAATAGATTACATCTAGGCAAGCGTGCTTCACCGTAGACCACATCATCGCTTACCATCAGGCGAGATAGTGGTCAAACGCGAGTATATAGATTAAAAAATCTTATGTGGGTCCGTTTTTAGACTTTGTGAGCCGCTGAAACCGTTCTAATGTTTATGTAACAACAAAAAAAACCCTTTTTATAGTCCGCATTATTATGCAACTTCGGAACCCTATTACTGCGCGTGGCCCGACATGCACTTGGCCGGTTTTTATTTTTATTTAAATTAATTGTATTGCAAACAGTAGGTACATCTAAATGTCAATAAACCAGCAAAATTCAAGCATATCCCATCGAATAATATATTGCCTGCCAATGAATACTCTAAGCGTTAATTAGTAGACACAGCTAAAGCAAATGATGAGTAAAGCTAATTCATGCATATCGTGGTAAGATTTCAAATTACTGGTATGTTCGAAGCAGTCGAATTCCTAATGTCAGTGTTGGTAATTGGGTAATTCCTTTGTTCTCGATGTTAGTTTACTAAGTTCAAATATTAGTAATGTTTGAGTATGGGATATCCTCTGGTAGGTACGCTTATTAAGGTAAGATAAGCGTTGGTAGGTGTTTAACATTCATACATGTAGTGATAGTTTTGATGAAAATTAAGCCCTTGTTATTCAGATACAACATCATAATATATACGTAAAAATCTATGTATCATGACAAACTTTTGAGTAACTCATGTATTTTTTTCACGCTAGCGCCGAAATGTTGCATTCTACTCAGATGGTTATCTAATGGATTTACATAGAAGGTCCATGTAGGTATTCATTTTCTTGGTAAGTTCAACGAGTGTCTAAAACTGAAACTAACTCTATTTGACATATTCTGATCTATAGCATACTTAAGATAGAATATATCTAAAGTCTGAGTAACGAAAATAAAATTGGCAGTACTTAATTAAGTGCTTCTGATAAGTACATATAAAATGGACAATGGGTAGAGCTCGGTTAATGGAAACCCATTAATTTTAGCGTACGTGGTCTGGGCGGCTACCTATCAGGAATTAGAAGTTTAGCCAATGAATTTTATTTAGGAAAAATTTGTTTTTATTTTTTACCCTTAGAGTTTTAGTTTTGTAAAGAGAAAGAGTTGAGTCGTACTCGTTACTAATTTATGAAATGTAAATGGCTTTGGCAAACATTTAAGGTTATTGAAAAGTAGACAAAATGATAACAAGAAAATTTCGTACGTTGTTTTTATACCTGACCCATAATAATGTTACTAAATTATTGGGTATAGCTAAAAGCCTTTATGCTTAGGCCTAGATACATACCAAAAAAGATAATAGCGAAAGAATTGAGCGATGGCGTGTCAAACACACATTACAAAGGCTGAACATTTTTCTTATAAGCCCAGAACATCCTAGGCCGTAAGTAATCAGTATGTTAGTCCCTAAATATAGCCCGACAGCTGAAGATAGATCGATGAAATGACAGGCTGAAAAGAAAAACGGTGAAATAAAACGGACGGGAAATCGGCACAGGGACCAAATGAATGAAGGCTGAACGGAATGAACGGAAGGAACAGAAGCCGGGGGAAAACGGTGCAATGCAACAGCCGCCGCACAGAACGATCCAAGGCGAGGCCGGATATGACAAAATATGGGTAGCGGGTAGCTGAATATTGTTTTTGGACGAATTCAAAGGACTCTGAGTTCAAAAAAGTTTAAACAAAAGAAGGTACCTAACCCGTGAGTTTAAAAAGTTCATACAGATATTATTTGATTTTCATGGTCTTCCGTATACGAACTTACTGCTTGATTTCGAATGTCATATGCTCGATGGCTAATTCCTACTGTTCCTGCTACTGATTAAAATTCCTGCAGGGCTCCAGTTCTAAGAATAGTGACATGATTGCGAGTTAAGTACCTCAGAAAAACTTTGATTAGTCCTCGCACTGCTGCTCGACTGCCATAAGCTAAGTTGATTGATTGAGGTCTCTGATTAGAGAAGAAAATCATATAGCCAGCACTAAATGTGCTAGAAGAGGTCAAATTCAAAATCATTATTCTGAGTAAAAAAGTGCTTTAAAATTTTTACCTTTCTATAAAATGGTTTTGAAATATTATTTTCTAGGAAGTATTTTCGTAAACGTTAATCTTGCTAAGCTAGATCGACCCGTATAAAAGAAAAAACGTGTTATAGAAAGTTTCATCAATTTCCTTTGTAATTATAGTTTTTAGGGTTCCGTACCCAAAGGGTAAAAACGGGACCCTATTACTAAGACTCCACTGTCCGTCTGTCTGTCCGTCTGTCTGTCTGTCTGTCTGTCACCAGGCTGTATCTCATGAACTGTGCTAGCTAGACAATTTAAATTTTCATAGATGATGTATTTTTGTTGCCATTATAACAACAAATACTAAAAACAGACTAAAATAAATATTTAAGTACACCATAGTTCTGGATGCCTAAACGCTTTACGGTTTTAGCAGCTTGTGTTAAGGTGACACATTCACATTGAAATATCGAACTGTGTGTGCCTAGCGGTATGTGAAAGTTAATGTTGAGGTCAAGGGAGTGTACGCCAGCACCTGAACCGTTATTTGTTTTTAAGCCATCTGTGAAAATTCGTACTTAATTGGCTCCTGACTGTTCCTTTTCTTCCTCTATTGTATGTTATAGTTTTTGTTGAACATAGGTTGTTTTTGAATTCTGTCACACGGGGCAGCGATGAGAGGTTCATATTCAATCACCCGGTCCAGGATTTTAGCGTGTGGACTGGTGAGGTGTTTGCCCCATATGCATTATAAGCTAGCGCTGCCTCTAACTGTATGTTCAGGTCTAGGTGTTATTTGTAGGGCTATCTCCATGGCTGCTGTTGGGGTGTCGCTGGACAGCTGAACAGGCCTGTCGCTGGAAACGTTGGAGTCGGGTTATGGTGGTCGAGAGTTCTGTCCTCCAAACCAGAGTACCATAAGCCAACATTGGCCTGATCACCGCTGTGTATAGCTCTCTCCAAAGATTACTCTGTGGCTGTGTATAGCCACAGAGTAATCTTTGGAGAGAGCCCCCACGTTTTTTCTAACATTTTTTTACACTGGTAGAGTGCAATTGTGCATTTGTTGAGTTTGTAGTCAAGATACTTGTTCCAGAGCAATTTGCTATCAAGGATCACCCCCAAGTACTTGACCTCTTCTTTAAGTGTTAATTCTGTGTTGAAAAGTTTTAGTAGGTATGTGGTCCAAAACTTCGTTTGTTAGTGAACATTATTAGTTCCGTTTTTGTGGGGTTAACCGATAGTTCGTACTTTGTGCACTATTTCTCGATTATTTTGAAGGCCTTTCTCATGAGATCACATAAGATGCCCTAAAATTGCCCCGAAATTAGAATTGCTAAGTCATCTGCGTATCCTACCGAGTATAGACTGCTGGCGTTGAGCTCTGCAATGAGCTCATTTACGACCAAATTCCAGAGAAGTGGTGACAGCACCCCACCTTGTGGGCAGCCCCTACTCACGATTTCTCGTGTGGTAGTGTTCGCAGTGAATTGAATAGCACGGTTTTTTAGCATGTTGTTAATCCATTCAATGAGTGTCGGTGCAACACCGTGCATGAGTGCTTGCCCGATGTTAGTGAAATTAGTTTTGTCAAAACCACCTTTAATATCAATGAAAGCGGCTAAGGTTGGGTTTTTGTTTTTGAGAGCACTACCCACGCGTGAGACTACGCTGTGGAGTGCTGAATCAGTTGATTTGCCTGCACAGTAGGCGTGTTGGTTGGGGTGTACCGAAATCTGGTTTCTGATCTTTCTGTCCCCCAGCCTGTCCAATGTCTTCAAAAAGAACGAGGAGAGGCTTATGGGTCTAAAAGATTTAGGCTAGGTGTAATCACCCTTACCTGGTTTCGGAATAAAGATTATTTTTACTTCGCGCCATTTCCAGGGGATGTAGCTGTGGGCCAGACTGGCTCTAAATACCTTAACGAGGTATTCAGCCAGTAGACCGCCGCTCTACCTGAGCAGAGCTGGAAAGATTCCATCCATACCCGCTGCCTTGAAAGGTAGGAAGGTGTTGATTGCCCACGTTATTTTATCTTTGTCAATGATTTCTAACGCCTCCTCCCAATCCAGGCTACTCGTGGCCCTTTCCCTGTATGGTTCCCAGCTTTGCTGGGTGGCGATCTGGCAGCCCGGGCAGTGCGTCGTTAGAAGTAATTCGCTTGTTTCTGCGTCATTTATTGTAAAGGTGTTCTCTGGTTTTTTCAGACATCCTACAGAAAGGTCAGTCTCTTGAGCAAGTCAGGTTGTGACCCTTAATGCCTGGTTGTTATTTTCAATGTTAGTGCAAAAACGCCTCCAACTGGTCTTTCCCCGGAGGCGTATTAGTTTTTTTATGAGTTCTGCGTTTTTTTTATGTTAAGGTCCCAGTCCTCTGGCAACCGCGTGTTTCTAGCTCTATTGAACAGCCTTCTCAGCTTGTGCCGGTGTCTTTACAGTTCGGAGCTCCACCAGGACTGCCTAACACCCTGTCTTGGTATGGTGAGGGGACTGTCCATTGCTAGATAGGAGGATGGTTGTGATGTTGTTTACGTATTCGTTTAAATTGGTTACTGGTATTTCAGCCAGAATAGAAGGCAACTTACCTATTTCAATTTTGATAATAAGACTTATCAAAATTGAAATAGGTAAGTAAACTTGGATCGGTCTGTATTGCGAGGAACCCTTCTCGGCTGTGGTTTATTTATGTTGAAGTTAATGGTTTATCGGATCCACTTGTGGTCTGAGCATGATAACTCATTGGATACATGCTAGTCCTGAATGGAGCCGGAGATACCTAATATTGCTATTGTTAAGTCTATGATTGTTTCAGATCTTGCTTTTATAAAGGTAGGTTCAAGCTTAATGATTATTACTAAGAATAAGGTCAAGCATTTCCTCACCTCAGTTGTGGTTTTGACATTGCCCCAGAGCGTGTGATGCGCATTGGAGTTTGTCGCGATGATGAGTACAAGTTTCTCCTTTTCACAGTACTTCACCAGTGAGGCGAGCTCTGGTAGAGGCACGTCTCTATCGCCTGGCATTTAAGCCGAGGCTAGTACTATGTTCGGAAGATTCTACTCTGTTCTGAAAAGCCTGGTTCCTGTCAGGTCCCTTGAACAGAATTCGTTAATTAATAAGTAAGGTACATGTTTTGGGACAAAGATGCAGGCACGTGGGTTACTGACGGAGGTGTCTAGCAGCAACTTACCTCCGATGTTGCCAAGGCCACTTACTCTGCCACACCTAATCCAAGGCTCTTGGATGAGGCCGATGGTTTTTGGTTGTTGGTTCTCCAGCACTCTGCGCAGGGTAGCCCACGCAGTCTGACTGTGCTGGAGGTTGGTTTAGACAAGTGACATTCTTCAGGATCTTTAATTCAAGAGTGAATAGGTTACTTCTAGGCATGCGTGCTTCATCGTTGACCACATCATCGCTTACAATCAGGCGAGATAGTGGACAAACGCCTATTGAAAAAAAAAACAAAATCTATTATCGAAAGCGTGGCGATAGCGATTGACAAAAGGGAAAAATAGTATGGGATTGACAAGCGATATTGAAAAATCACGTGATCAATCCCTTACATTTTGACATTTCGACTATCGCGTTCACTAACATCGAATGCCACTAGTCTAGAGCCTCTATTGAACGCTAAGTCGACGTGAAAGATAAATGAAAGTTGAACTAAGACGTTGTTGGAGTGGTATCAAGTAGATATAGTGTGTAAAAGCATTAACAGGAGCGGATAATCAGTTAAAAGCAAGGCATGTCTGGTTCAAGGCTTTGAATAATCTAAGCAGGTGGGAAGTGCTTTCAGCTATGTAGGAGCTTATTATGAAGGCTTTTAGCTTAGAGGTTGAACTGGGGTTAGATGTATTGAATCTGTGTTAGTGAGGCAATTATCTCTGAGAAAGGAATTTACATATTTTTAAAGCGTTATTGTATTCTAGTTGCTTGGGAAAAGGGCAGAAACATGATGATGTATTCTAGTAACTTAATGTTTGCATTGAGCGATCCATTATGATATTTTTAGACAGAAAAGTTGGTTAATATTGATTTATTTATATTTAATTATTGTTAATTAAAACGTTACTGATACCAATTGGTGAGAGCAGTGGTGGCCCAGTGGTATTGGCCGCGACTTACAAGTTGCAGGTCGTGGGTTCGAGCCCAGGCAGGCGCTTTACTTTGTGTATATTATTTCATCAGCACTGCTCTCAAAACGGTGAAGGAAAACATCGTGAGGAAACCGGCATGTCCTAGAACCAAACATTCGAAGACATGTGACATCCACAAACCCGCACTGGGCCCGCGTGGTGGTTTACGGCCCATACCCTCTCACAGAGAGGAGGCCTATGTCCCAGCAGTGGGAACATTAATAGGCTGATGATGTGATGTGACACCAATTAATTCACATATTGCACAGAAATGGTGAAACATAACAATGTTGACAATTGTGTAATCAAATAATTCACTTAAACAATTAACATGGCACAGTGGAGTGGCAATGTATAATCAATCATTCAAAATTCAATGATAACAATACAATTAACATGGAACAGTGGACACCCTCGCATACTTTCTCTCACAGAACACCAGACTTGCACGCATTAGTTTATATCATTCGTCTGCAAACACATCACTCCCAGGATTGGCAGTCAAGAGGCCACTGAGCATCTTCAAAGCACGACACACTGGGGATGCAGCTTTAGACACTATTCTGCATGATGGTGCGAATAGGTCGTGACGGTGACTGTGACCGTGTCTAACGTATTTGCTGGGCACAAACAGCCGGCAGAAAAGGCCATGGAGCTCAGGGCAGTCAATACGTCCGCTTAGAATCTTACATGCTACCGCGAGCTGATCCTCACCTCCAACGAGTTAAAACCCAAGTATTTTTTTGTCGTGGTAAATGCTCATACATGCTGCGCTACCGCGGAGGGATAGCGCAGTTCCAATGTGTCCTCCTATGCTACTTATGGCAGGAACACGGGCTCGCGTTAGCACTTACCGCGAACCCGCCGCGCCTCCTCTGGGGCGTAACCCCCATCACCGGCGCACCAGAACACATTGCACGCCGTGAACACCCCGGGGACCAAACCAGCACATGGGCACCAGAGGACGCCGTGTATCCCTTGGTTCCCCTGTGACGGGTCAGGTCTGTGGCTCCGCTACCTACCGTGTCCGCCATCAGACGGTGGCGATCCCGTCCAGGCCGCGGAAGTTAGGGAGAGCGACCCACCACCCGCCGCGGCCCCCAACCCTCAGCCGTGATATCGTATGGGACCTAGGACGCTCCAAACGACATCGCGGCCCAGCTCAATTGCGATGTCACCTCTGTTACCAAGCGGCACCGCTACCTACTTGTTGGCCGCTACGTCGTCAGCTTAGTCGGCAAAAGCCTTGACGAGCGGCCCATCCTCGGGTTCCTTTTTGCTTCATCGTGGACCAAGCCACGGCTACTAAGCCTATATAAGAACTATCGAATTTTGACATTTCGACCGTCACCATCGATGTCATCGATTGAAAATTGCCTAGCTAGTGTCTCTGGAAAATGACCTTCCTCCACTCCGTTCACCTTGAACGAGTTTTGGTGAAATCTGTCTAGTTTCTCCCGCCGTCTCATTCGTGACCTGTATATTTATGTTGTAGGTAATCATAATTATTACTGTTGATATTTTTAATACAAACTTAACGATAACACACGAAAACATTATGAAATGTAAGTAAATTACAAAATACGCTGATAATATACTTAGTAAACAATTTAAACCGGACTTTTGTCCGAGATAACAAATAACGTTTTGTAATGATGTTTATTATTAGAACGTAAACAGATTTTTATTGGGCTGTATTTTTTAAACAGATAACTTGCGGCCATTTTGATAAATCGGACGGGCTTTTAATGTATTGTGACACTAATATGGCGCAAGTGCAGATTCCACTAATTTTTACTTTTACCAGAGGTTAACCAGCGTGGAAATCGAAAATTATCTCACGTGAATGGACTACCGACAAAAATAACTAGCCCGTGTCCTGACCCAGGTCATGGTCTACCTGGCCTGGGGTAGGCAAAAATTACAGAACGCCACCTGTTACGATCCTTATTTATTCGTTTTGCTTTATTTACGCTCATACATCTAGTCATACACGCACGCCAGATACAGTTTCTTCGAAATCCTGTAACCCGTTGAGGCGTAATTGCATCCCAACATACAGACTCCCATTTTCTTCAGATTCTTTTGGTGGTTTTCAAAGTCAAATTACTTTAAATTCTTATTTAAGTAGGTAGCAGCTGCTTATCGCTCCCTGCAAATTGTTATGTAATTGAAGAAAATTGACAACAAAATGGTTGCTTGTAGGGTTATTAATCCATAACAGACTCGGGACTCAATTGTATTTATTTTTCCTTTTCTTGGGTTCATTAATAGGATATACCGTAATCTTATTACAATCTAGCCTTATAAATAGACTAATAAGTAATTTAATTATAACCTAAACTATTACATTGTCTTTACTAAGAATGTGGCCAATATCAGTTTTTGTCTCTATTAAGGCAAATACACTTCGTTCTTGTGTGTGTTTGTTTCGTATTATAATGATGAGCAGATTTTACGAGGAAAATCACAACTTCTGTAATTTTCTGTGTTAAGACATTTTTGTGTTTTGGCTTGTTTGGTTTTAGGATATTCTCTGTGTACGGTGAGGTTAAAATGGAGAAAAGTTCTTAAAGATCTTCTACTTTGATGCTCATCATACTCATATATTTTTAATTGTACACAACAAACATATACAATTACAAAAGGATAACGTATGTACAAAGGCAAGGTTAACCCATAGTTGGGTCCTCTGACAGCAAACCTCAGTGTTTATCAATGATTTTTTTTTCTCGGTGTGTGATGAATTGCAACTGTAATTGATTGAGATGAGACAAGACATAACGACGAACGTGACACGTCGAAATTCAATTATGAGTCATCGGACATCATAATCATAAGTCCAGCTGAAAGAAGTCCACTTCTGGACATAGCCCCCCCCCCCAAGTTTTACCACATCAATCAGTCCTGTGCGTCTCACAGGGAGGCCTTGCAACCCTGCTTCTTCCGTGCGTCCGTGCGTCGTACGCAGTCACCACTCCAGAACTTTTTGGCACCATGCGGCTTGTATCTCATAACTTCGTCATATTCTTCATAAAGTTAATTAGAAAATATCTCACAATACCAGAATGTTCTAATGTTCAGTGAAACTTGCCCTTCTTCATAGCACATGAAAGGCTACAATACGAGTATCGTCTCCCAATACATATTTTATTTACGTTGACGATCAACATTATCATAACCGTTCCTTTCCCAGTAATAGTGAGAAAATGAAATTCTATTTACACAATAAAGACCCCATATAAATGTTATGTATATTTATCGCTGGAACAGTCGACGGCGTCGCGTAATGTAAAGTTATGGGGCCCATAGGAACTCCCGGTGTAAACATGTGCTGCAAAACACCGTTATTTATGTATGTACGGTTTTTTTGTTACGATTTTTGGTGCTGTTGCAGTTTTGTTTTGTAAACAAAATAGTTTGGCTGGGAATTGAAAGAAGGCCGTTTCCTGGAAGTGGATGGGTACGTATTACCGATCGATGACCGTTTTGCGTAGTTGTGATGCATACTTTGTAATGATTGTATTTAAGTTTTTTTGTTCTTTTTATGGTATGCGTCGTGCCTGGCGTAAATAAACAATGTTCTTTCTTTATTATTCATTTATTATTTAAAAATCACGCATGTTATCATCGAAAGGTTAGAGAGATCACAGAGGTGCACCCACCCCCCGGTAGGTGCCCGCAATGTCGAGTCGGGGGGCTCAGTAGCCGTGGCTTGGTCGAAGTGAAGCGAAGAGGAACCCGAGGAGGGGCCGCTCGTCAGGGCTTTTGCCGATTAAGCCGAAAACGTAGCGGCCAACAAGAAGGCTGCAGTGCCACTTGGTAACAGAGGTGACATTGCAAATGAGGCGGACCGCGATGTCATATGGAGCGTCCCAGGTCCCATACGATATCACGGCTGCAGGTTGGAGGCCGCGGCGGGTGAGGAGTGCCGGTATTGCGGACTTGCGGTGCGCCGCTTTCCCTACCTTCCGCGGCCTAAACGGGGTCGCCACCGTCGTCTGCTGGCAGATGCGGTAGGGCCGCAGGCGAGGTCCCTATCTCTTGCGGCGGAAAAGTGGTTTATGGCGGGGCTACCGACCTGACCCATCACAGGGGGACCAAGGGTACCATACACGGGGTCGTCTGGCACCCATGTGCTGGTTTGTGCATGTGCTCCGATGACGGACAGCCGCGGCCAGTTCGCGGTGAGTGTTAACGCGTGTCCGTGTTCCCACCATAAGCGGCATAGGAGGACACCGCGGAGTTCTAGTGGGTTGGATTCCCACATAACTGCGCTATCCCCGTGGTAGCGCAGTATGCATGAACATTACTCCAGGCTAAAAAAAATATCAGTGCACCCAAATTTCACCAGTTTAGGTCCCATTTAATATAGGATTTATGTCTTATAGATATTGATGGCAATTCATCAACATAAAGTCCATAAATAAGTGTATATCAAATTCAGACTCTCACCTGCTACTGCTACAAAAACTCAAAAACACTAAGGGGGGTATCGCACTACATCCGATACGTCCGAGAAATTTTGGTTCCGGAGTAGCCTTAGTACTTCTTTTAGGGAAGTTTACGCACTACATCCGAACTTTATCCGTCATAATTCAGAACATTTACAATTCGGATAGAACTCGAAACTCAAATCACGGACACGGACGTGTAGTGCGTAACCACCCTAAATCCTTGTTTACAGTGACGCGGGGAGTCGAGCGTCGCGTGCAGCGTGGCGTCTCGCGGCTCGTCGCTTCTGTGTATACGCCATCGCTTCTCCGTAAACATTCTCATACGAACAATTGAATTTAGTGTGGTCCAAGTTCCGGCCGACCAACGCGACGCGCTTCGCCCCGCGTTTCTGGAACGAGGCCTTGGCCCTACCTGGGAATCGAACCAGTCTCATGTGCGCTTGCCAGCGCTAGACCAACTCATCATCTTCCTGCCCTAATCCCATGTTACTTGGGGTCGGCGCAACAAGTTTGCTTCTTCCATACCGTCCTGTCCCCCGTCACGTTATTACTGACTCCCTTTTCTTTCATATCAGTCCATCAATCTTTTCTTTGGCCTTCCTCACCCTCTCCATCCATCCACATTTATATTCACAACTCTTTTAGTGACATGCGTTTCATCCCTCCTCATCACATGACCATACCAGGATAAACGGTTTCCTTTCAACTTTTCTGCCACTGGCGCCACTTTCAAACTGCCTCTAATATACTCATTTCTCACTTTATCCAATCTTGTCACGCCGCATTCAGGTCCAAAACCCCAAGAGCTTTCAGCTCGAACTCCAGAATCGTTTCGAGTGCCTAGGGAGCTCAGTGGACGAATACAATGACGGGTTCGTGGAAGCTGTCCATACGGTCGGGTCTAAGTTTTTCAAGACCTGTCGTACAGATAGAAACAAAAAGCTCTCTGATCCTACTCTCAAGCTTATGAAGGAGAGGCGTGAGATGATCCTGCAGTCTTCAGATGAGGCGTGCAAATATCGGCAGCTCAATAGACAGATCTCTAAATCCTTGAAAAGAGACCTCCGCCGCTTTAACACCGAGCGTATTAAAGACGCGATTGAGCGAAATAAAGGCTCCAAGGTATTTGCAAGGGATCTAGCTATTGGGCAGAGCCAGCTCACGAGACTGAAGACCGACGATGGCAGGATCGTATCCGCCAAACCGGAGCTTCTGAGGGAGATCGAGACATTCTATGGGCAGCTGTACACATCAATCAGCAAGCCCGTTGCGAGTCTAGCAAACGACCCAAGAGCTAGATTGACCCGACACTATACCAAAGATATCCCGGACGTCAGCCTGTACGAGATTAGGATGGCTCTGAAACAGCTTAAAAACAACAAGGCGCCGGGTGATGACGGAATCACGGCTGAACTCCTGAAGGCGGGTGGAAAACCGGTCCTTAAGGCCCTTCAGAAGCTGTTTGATGCCGTCATACTCGAGGGCAAAACGCCACAGGCATGGTGCAGGGGTGTGGTGGTACTCTTCTTCAAGAAGGGCGACAATGCCCGACTGAAGAACTATAGGCCCATCTCACTTCTTAGTCATGTCTACAAGTTGTTTTCAAGAGTCATCACGAATCGTCTCGCGCGCAGGTTTGACGATTTCCAGCCTCCCGAACAAGCCGGATTCCGAAAAGGCTTTAGCACCGTAGACCACATACATACGCTGCGGCAGGTCATACAGAAGACCGAAGAGTATAACCTGCCTCTCTGTTTAGCGTTTGTGGACTACGAGAAAGCCTTCGATTCGATCGAGACTTGGGCAGTACTGCAATCTCTCCAACGGTGCCAGATCGACTACCGGTACATTGAGGTGTTGAAGTGTTTGTACAAAAACGCCACCATGTCAGTCCGTCTTCAGGATCAGACCTCGAAACCAATCCTTCTCCGGCGCGGCGTGAGACAGGGAGACGTCATTTCTCCGAAACTGTTCACTGCTGCGCTGGAGGATGTCTTCAAGGTTCTGGATTGGAAGTCGCTTGGCATCAACGTTAATGGCGAGTACATCACTCACCTTCGGTTTGCCGACGACATAGTGGTCATGGCTGAGACCATGGAGAGCCTCAGTACAATGCTCGATGACCTCAATAGAGCTTCCGAAAGAGTGGGTCTTAAAATGAACATGGACAAAACCAAGGTCATGATGAATGCCCATGTAACACCCACTCTTATCAAGATCGGAGACTGTTTACTTGAAGTTGTAGATGATTATGTCTACCTGGGACAAACGATCCAGTTGGGTAGATCCAACTTCGAGGAAGAGGTAAACCGTCGAATCCGACTCGGCTGGGCAGCGTTCGGGAAGTTGCGTGGTATCTTCTCGTCCAATTTACCGCAATGTCTCAAGACAAAAGTCTATGACCAGTGTGTGTTGCCAGTGATCACCTATGGGACCGAGACGTGGTCGCTCACAATGGGCCTTATCAGAAAGCTTAAAGTCACCCAAAGGGCAATGGAGAGGGCTATGCTCGGAATTTCCTTGCGTGATCACGTCAGAAATGATGATATCCGCAGGAGAACCAAAGTTACCGACATAGCCCGAAGAATTGCCAAACTTAAGTGGCAGTGGGCAGGGCACATTGCTCGCAGAACGGATGGCCGTTGGGGCCGAAAAGTTCTGGAATGGCGACCGCGAACCGGAAGACGATATGTTGGAAGGCCTCCCACTAGGTGGACCGATGACCTGGTTAAGGTTGCGGGAAGGCGCTGGATGCGAGACGCACGGGATCGGTCAATGTGGCGACGCCTGGGGGAGGCCTATGTCCAGCAGTGGACGTCTTTCGGCTGAAATGATGTCACGCCGCACATCCATCTCAACATTCTCATCTCTGCTACATGCAATCTCCTTTCATCCATCTTTTTCACAGTCCAGCATTCCGATCCATACAGTATGACAGGTCTAATCACGGACTTGTAGATTTTCCCCTTTAACTTGAGGGGCATCCGTGGGTCGCAAGTTGTTCCAGTGACCTGTCGCCATTTCATCCATCCTGAGTTAATCCGGTGCGTTACGTCTCGGTCTACCTCGCCATTCCCTTGGACAAGCGACCCTAGGTACCGGAGGTTGGAGCAGGTTGGTATGGGTGTTCCAGCGAGAGCTATGGGCACGGAACTGGAGAGACCGCCGAAATCGCAAAAAAGCGCTAGACCAACTAGGCAGTCCATATTCAAGATTCAAAAAATTAGACCATCGTTAACGTAAATTGTCTAGCATGCACGAACAATAATTTTCGGTAACTTTTGGTATACTATCGTAATTACCTAACGAATGTTGGTTTGCTTCAAAAAGATTTTCCACAAAATCACGATGTCGCTCAGCATGTTAGTTCATGCAGGCCTATCAAGCGTGGAGTAATGTGTGTAATCTTTACTTATTTTGACCGTAAGCTGACCTCGTAGTAATAAGAATAGTATTATTCTTCCGCAATCAATTTAAATACCCAGCTGCAAGGAATTTCCACTGGTGCATGTGTTTGTTTGGATAAGATAATTTTAAATACCTACAATTAATTGTAACCAACCAACCCAATCTACAACAAAGTGATTTATCTGAATTTAAATTTGTTTTGAAATTTTATGTTTTACATGCAAAATGTCTGCGTTGAGTCTAGTGGTGGACTGCCCAGTATGATGATTTGATGCCCAGACCGGGAAAAGTGCTTATTGGGTTTTTCGTAGCAGTCCCGAGTGTCGAGTTTCGTCCGGCTGATGGCGCCCCCTTTTAACTCAAAATTGACTGGTGAATGGAAGTGGAATGTAATTGTGCACCTCTACCTGTGCCTTCAGCCTATTACTTTGGGAGTTCTGTATAGGATCAATGTATGTGCTCAAAAAATATGCTAGTCAAAAATATTCACAAAGTCGTCTTGAAACTTTTCTAGACATTACCAGTAATGCGTGTAGTTTTTCTATCTTTTTGGATTCACGACCTTTCGATAGCGATTTAGAACTATACTTATGTTGAAATAAAACAAAGATCATAGTCTCATCACGTCGGGAGGGATTGAAAGTTAGAGCAATAACCTTCTAGAGCACGTTTACACTGTGTGGGAAGAAAACAGTAGGCGCCGCTGAGAGAAATGCGGCGATTTTAATATAATATATAATACATAATAACTAAAAAATATTTACTTTTCTGATATAATCAATCCATGTCTGTAATTCCTATTTCTGAAATTAGTATTATTGAGAAGATCTTACGGCTAACCAGTTATAAAGCCACTTCACAAAATAATATTGTTCTAAGTGATTCGATTTTTTTTCAGTCTTGGATGGTAGTAGTATTTTCTTAGGGCAGTAACTAGTATTTTATAGTCTAGCTAAGGGGCCTACTAAAGAAATCTACATATACTGCCGATTTTCGAACTAAGAATTTGAAGTCGAAATTCTGTGAAACTTTAGCCTATAATCTTGCATGGCATTAAAATAGGCTAGAAATACGTATTTTACAAAGACCTCGCTTAGAAAGACCTCGACCATAAGACCTAATGATTTCATATACTTAAATGAAAAGATTTATAAAGTCGTCAAACCCGCATTCACTTATACGCATCAAGAGGCATGTAAGCTGTTCAACCATAAGTTTACCCCACAAAGTCGTAGCCAAAAGTTGGCTACAAATAAATAAAAAAGAGATGTCCAGTGCAAATAATCCGAGGTTTTAACACACCAGACATGTCCTTTAATTCTAAAGTTTGTGTTTGTTTTGGTAGCCCGCAGAGGATTGAGTCTCCAAAACTTTTTACGGGACTTTAAAAACTTTTTTTTTTGCTACGTGATCACTCGCCCAGCGGTGAAAACTTATGTGGGTAGCCCAAAAAGAGAATTATTTTAGTTTGAAAAGAACGCGAATTTATAGTTTTGGAGAAATTTTCAACCTACTCGTGAATTCGTGCAAATGGAATCGTAAAAGTTTTTTATAAAGCACTATTTTGTACTACTTCTATCGTGAAATTCTTTACGTGTATTTTAAAACATGGACCAAAATAAAACAGCCATTCGTACTAGGTACTAAATAACATTGTAAGCTTTTCATAAAACCACTGAAAGTAACACAAAATATCATAAATATCTCTAACTTGACAACCTGACTCAACTGAACTTGTGTTATTACTTCACTCGCTCTTTATATTCATTCGACGAACCCGCTTAGGGGGCTACATTATTGTCATCGATATACACGAAGCATCCCGCATGTCATTTCGTTGCCTCCAGGCGCAAGAAATTGCATGAAATACATCTATGATACTCGACCAGAATGACAAGACTTGCTTCGTCCCCCTCGAGTTGAGTAAACCAGCTATTGTGAGGGATGTTGAGGTGTGAAATAAGAGGTCTGGTGGTAATGGTCATGGCTGTGCTATTCGTGTGTGCTTCGTGCACCCCTACAGGGCATATTGGACGCAATCTGTGATACCTGACGTGGCAGGGAATTTCATTATAGTCTATTGACTGCTCATGACGATGGCTAGATTGAAGTGTGACATTATTGTTTGCTGCAAATAGGAGATGCGTGTCGCAGTATACGCTTTTGGAGATTACGTGTTATGGTTCTAAGTTCTAAGCCATAAACATCCAAGTTTTGTTGATGTCGAAAAGGCGAGAGAACACGTTCGCTTACTAAATAAACTGTTTTATTAGAGAGTCGTAGGTCATGTTATTTTTTCTAGTCGGGAAAGGTCGCGTTTCGTTCAAATTAGTTGAAACTAACGCCATCTATCGGTGGCGCTATGGTGGTGCCTAACAACATATTTTGCTGAAGTTTTACATTGAATGTGAATGTTTAATCAGTGTGATCGGGCATATGTATATATTTCTTATGTAAGTATGTTATCTACTGACATTTTGTAAGAAGCATTTTGTGTTTAATTCCAATTATGTATTAGCCTTTGTAGCCATATCTACCTACAATCTAAAAACAGGAGCACACATTTACTTGTACCATTTTTTATCCAGCATTCAAAATTCATTCGATGTCAGACAGCAAACAGCTACTATTTTTGACAAACATACGGGCACAGTGAAACACAAACTAACCCGAATTGAACAAAGCAAGTTTCAAAATTACATACTCAGATTACAGCGAAAGCCCCAAACAATATCCGGGGAGTCATGTCAACAAAACCTACGAACCGTTATACATACCTACGGACATCCGTAGGTAGGGAAACTGCACCCTTAGGGGACATGAAATAGCATTTTCATTGATTCCCATCGCGGTCATTGTCCCGCAATAGACGGCTACCACTAACATTTACCGCTGCATAATTTTACTGCTATTTTATAACTTGCGTTTTTATTCTTTGGGGGAATGATAAAGCTATGTTCATAGATATCGTGGGGAGTGTGTGTTTGTTTACGCATAGTATTAAAATAAGGCAGAGAAATGAGCATTAAATATCTAATATTTTGATACATTTTTTATATAATTCGATTTATCTAAATTACTGCTTTCTGAATAATGCCCATCACTTATTGGGCCGGGTAGTAAAAAGATGTTGTGTTGTTTTTGAAAATAATTACTTTAATGTTGATATTGGTTTTAATATAGAATAGGTACTTACCCTAAATACTAATCGTACTTACGATTAGTATATTTAAGCAACAAAGTTGACGGAGCCCTCCGGAGGGGCTCCTATTTCTGTCTGCAGGGTCTAAAGTAGCCTAAACTCCCGAGCTTGCTTCGCTCGCTCTTGGACTGATTCATTGATCATAATAATAAAATTGCCCAACCGTTACGTTATAACTAAAAAGAGGATCAAATATTATTTTGTATAAGTAGTGTATTATTGGGGGTTCTGCATCACTTGCTCTCGCTTCGCTCGAGCGCGTTATGCAGAACGCCCCAATAATACACTACTACTATGGTCTGCCTCAAATTTTGACACAATTTATGTGAAACAAATTTCATTCCCTGGCAGTATCTGGTAGCAATCAATATCTTCTAATGCAGGTAAAACTAACGCACGGGCTGTATCACTCTCCTGATGAAATAAATCTGCTGTTGCTGTCGATATACTACTCCCACTAGTCTTTGACGAACTCGCAATCGATTTTTCATTATCAACCTGTTTGTTGATAACATTAACGAATGTGCGAAGAAGCTCACCAGACTCGCTTTTGAGTATAAGATACTTAGTATTTTTCAATTTAGATTTCTCTGGATCTTCCAACTTCTGGTAAAATAAATCTTCTGTTTGTGTTTTAACATTATCCTGGTGTTTTAATTCACCTACGTCCGATATTTTTTTTTTAGGGTGCATATCTTGAATATGTATTATCTCACCCCTAGCATTCTTGAAAATCATTTTACGAATGCCATCTAAATTAGATTTCACTGAGTGAAACATTATAAATAACATCAATAAATGTAATTATTTATTTAAGAAATAAATTTAATATTGAACCTTTGCACTGTAATATTCAAAGTTAAATTGCTGTGATGCACGACGCCTATGTAATATATACCCATAAATTGACTCATTTTTAAGTGCAATGTGACATCCTATACATATACACTTTAATAGGGTAAGTATTCCAAACACTTTTTTGTAATATAGTTTGTGCCCTTCACAGCGTTTAAATAAAAACATTTAGGAAAATGTATGGCATGTTGCGTCCAAGGATCATCATAAATCTCCCAATCTTCAATAACACCTCCACATGAGAAACATGCTGCAATATCATTTATACTATTTCCATAATAAAAGAATCCTGCGTCAGCCATTTCCATCACTAATCTTTTCTTTTTATTAAGTGTCCCCCAGTAATAATTAAATGAAAATTCACGCATTTTAAATGTGTTATACATGTCATATCGAGGCTTGTATTCATTTTGAGACATGTTTTATTGACTTTCTAATTCAATTAGGTACAAATGTATAATGGTATGGTCCAGCTTTTGTCAGCAACATATAAAGACTGGACAGAAGTAGGAGGAAGGGGAAGAAAACTAAGATGCATTTCACCTAACTACAGAAATAAAAACAATAAAATATTTATTTTAGAATTTTATTGTCAACACACCACTTATTTAAACACAATACATTTTTTAAAGCACATACAGAGTCATGATAAATACAGTTATATAAATCTTGAGAATATTTATATTGATCGTATAAGCTTATCAAACTTGAACATCCTTTATCTTCTAAATTGAATATATTACAATGACTATTTCCTAAAATATGCTTTAACCACAACACTTTTTCTAAACCCTTAACGTAGATACATTTATCTCTTAAAATATCTATAACCAAATTCTGATAATTAGAATAGGGAACAAATCCTTCACGCCAGCGTATCTTTCTGTTACGTTCAATCCAACTTACTTGTTTTTTTTCTTGCTTCGTTAATTTTGAAAATGGAAATGGTGGCTTAATTAAAAATATTTGTAATGTTTTATTATACAATATGGCGATTTCTTTTATTATAAATTCATTTGTTTCTGTTTTAAAGCCTTGAATATCCACAATAGCAATCATGATAACCTGCGCACGATGTTGCTGAGAGGTTTGTATTCTACAAGTCGATCGTTTATAATCAAACAATATGCAGTCGTCTTATCTGGTATTGCTGTAGAACATTCAATTTCCAACCTCACGTCCACTGGACCAGTTTTCAGGCTATCGTTTTGTCTTGAACAGTCTAAGATAAAGAGAGGGGCTTTTTCTTTGAATTCCTTTAGGTCAAGCAACGGGTCTACTGGATAGTTGTAATACGACTGACGAAATTTCACAAACATTTCGTATAATATACTATATTTGTTCTCAGAAAACTTTAAACCTAAAGGTTCATAAGGATAATATTGTGAATTCAAAAAGAGCGTAACGTTTGTTACTTCACAATGATCGAATACTGAACTATCTTTAGTTTTATTATTTTTTCGATTAGTTTGTAAACAAAAAATTACATATCTGGGTTTTTCTAATTGTGAAGCAGTTTTAATAGACCAAGAATGCTTTGTTGTTTTAGGTAGTAATGGATACTCATATAAATCCCAATTTCTATACGCCATCTGAATAGGTTTATCTTTTTCTAAATGTTTTAAAAGTGACAGTCGTTCTCGGTCTGATACTTTTATGTGTGGCACCCTCCACTGAACTCTTTGCACATCTATTTGAAAATTAGCAATATCATCAGTAAGGATAATGCTATTTAAATTAGTGTTACTTCTGTTCAGTATAAGTTCATGTTTACAATTTATCACTATTTTATTGTAATCCTCTGCAAACCCTAAAACTTTATTTAGTGGTATCACAGCACTAAAATGCCCATCACTTTGAAATCCCTCTAAACACCAACCCCATAGGGCAGCAACTTTATTTTCTGCTTCATTTAATGAGATGTATGATTTTATTGTTGACGTTATTCCAGAATTTTTTATGCGGTCTATTTCAATACCATTCATTTCGTATCTAATGTCTTGAAACAAAAACATAACAGGGTTGTTAGTGAACGTAACATTTTTCTTGATTGGATTCCCATCTTTACCGAAGAACTTCGCCTGTCCTTCGATGTAAATTGAACTGGCTGATGGTAGCACGTATATGTCTTGCTGGTGGAGGGGAATTCTGATTTCATCGTTTTCTCTAAAGCTGCTATTGTAGGGATTGTATGAATGGACTTCATAACTTTCGATCGAAGTGTCAAAGTGCGGTAATTCAGCAATCTGTAGTATATTCATATTTTAAATCCTAGAGCTTTAAGAAAATCTTTATTTACTTTAGTCAATTTCTTAACTTTTTTCTTGCGTCTTTGCACCTTAGCAATCGCAGAAGAACTAAGACGTTTTTCATTCGCTTGAGTGTTTTTATAATATACTATCATTTTGTTTTTCTTAAATGAAGTCGTAACTGAATTTGTTTCTCTCCAAAGTTAACACAGTGGCCAAATTGATCTACAATCTTAACCGATATTGATGAAATTATATTTTTGTTTACTGGAAAGTAAATAACATTTTGCGGTATTTCAACACACTGATGGCCTGGAGTAGTATCAGACACGAATTCGTGAATAAAATGAGTTGGTAATCCGTTGCAATACGAACTGTGAACAAGATCACATTCGATTTTGATTACAGACAGACCTCTGTTAATAATGGGGTTATTTGGTGTTGATTGTAATACTGAAAAGTATATCAAACCGCACTCATATTGATCTGACAAATGCAGCGGTGGTTGAAAGTATGAAACCAATTCCGATTTATGTCCAGAGATGGTAACCGTAGTAGACATGCTTCTATACTGACTTCTTTCGGCAGATCCTGTTTATTTTATTCTTCCACTACACCAAAAATTGTTCAAAAAGTTTAAACAAAGATGTCCACAATTATAAGGGTGATCACGCTGAATATTATCATAATTATAATGAACTTTGGATCCCAAGTATTTTATAAATTCCTTTGGAGGCTTAAGATTTCCATAACTATCAAAATATTCAATATAATCATTGTATTTTGCATAGGCTACCCAATGAGAACCAAGATTTTTAGAGCTATCTAAATTTATAACACCGCATTCTTTTTTAAAAGGGTGTTTAGGGAGCTTATCTCTCATAAAGACGCCTCTGAAATAGGGAATATTATTCCCATACTTCAAAATGTCTAAATTACTCAAGGCTCGATTGGGTAGCCGATATCTTAGTTTTTTTCTTTCGATACAAAAATTCCGAGTCCACCTTTATATGGTTTAAGGTGTAGTCCTTTTCCGATGCAGAGAGCTTCCATTTTTTCATTGTGTCTCCTCGATTCTATGAATAATTTTTTTGCCATCTTGAATTCATTTATGGTTTTAGCAATACCAGCTGCACCGCCTGCTAAAGCTCCCACCGCAGATAAGCCCGCAAAAATCGGAATCAAAGGCAATACTCCACCAGTTTTTGGTATAGGAATAATACGAGGAAGTTTAACGGATGAATCATCAGCTAATTTTCTGGCAGCAGCCATAGCTAATTCTATTGCCACTTTCTTGCATTTCGGTTTTAATTTTTTGATATGTCTTTTCGTTTTTCTAATAACATTTTTAAATTTGTTTTTTAATGCTTTTTCAGGTTTAATTTTGGGAGAACACTTTTTGCTTTCTTTTTTTAGGCCAAAACCAGTTTTGATTTTTGTTGCCATAGCGCTGCTTACTAAGCGTGCTGACAGTTTTTCTCCTACAGTCGCATCTGAGGCAAGTGCTCGCTCTTTAGCCATATTTAACAAAACTAAATCTGCCTTGTGGCGATCCTTTAGGTTTGAAGACTTGTGATAGGCAATGTCGTGTTGTTTGCAATATTCGTCTAATTTATTAACACCTTTATCTCCACGCGTAAGCCTTTTAATTAATTTAGTGCCAGGCCCGCAATAATTGTATCCCGGTAAATGTAACTCAAATGGTAAATGATTTATAATCCAATTGAGAAGACTACTCTCTTCAATACCCATCATAAGACTGAAACATTTGGACTGAACACTTAATAAATATTCGATTTATCAATCCAACTGTTTTCAGAAGAAGGCAAGCCTAACCATTTTACCAAAACCCTGTTTCCTTTCCTTCTAAGAACTTTTTCAACCAAATATACATGAGGATTTTTTGTCTTTTGAAGCTCTTGTACATAAAATGCACCTAGAATGGGCTGGCCCCTGATTGCATCTTCAATTAAATAGGTGATAGGGGTTGTTTTTTGAATTTTTCGAATTTTAAATATTTCTGTCGACCAGTTGGGAGTATATCCTTTTTCAAATGTCCCCTTATACTTACTAATGCGTACATAATCACCCTCTTTAAACTTGCTTTTTATGCTATCGGTTTTTACCAGCCTGAAATATCTTTGTAATATGCGTTGTTTATTATTATTGTCCACGTTTGCGGGAATTTCATCAATTGTGCGATGATAGGTGTGATTGTATTCATAAATAACTTTATTAAGAGTATTATCGATCCAGTTATAGCTTCCTTTTAGACTAAATTCTTTATAAAGTTTAGACTTCAATGTTCTGATGAATCGCTCAACAATTGAAGCTTTTTTTGTTGAGAAGGTTGAATAATGATTAATATGATAAGATCTCACAAGTTTTTTAAATTTATCATTATAAAACTCTGCCCCATTATCAGTTTGCAGATTTTTAGGCATACGCCCTTTTTCCAATAAAATCTTGAAAGAATTGCATACAACATCTTTGGTCTTACTTTTCAAAGGAAAGATCCATGCATATTTTGAAAATGTGTCAATAACAGCAAGAATAAATCGAAAATTTTTATTGTCTTTAGAAATTGATTGCATATCAATTAAGTCCGCTTGCCATAAATCATCTATATCTTTCATAATAACATGTCTTCGCGGAAAGTTTACCCTTGCATTTTTATGAATTTCGTTTACTACGTCGGCTTTACTCATATCTTTAATTCAGTATATCAACATTTGTCTTGAACCCACCATTGATACTGAATAAAAACCATAGTATCTCCACTATTTATTATTGAATTATGTCAGCTTCTTTTAATTCTTCAACTATCGATAAAATTTCATTATCATGATTGGTATTGCCAGCATCTCTCGAAGCTACTAATAATTTTAATCTCTCAACCAATTCATTGGGATCATCCCAATATATCAAGTCGGTGTTGTTTTTGTACTTCTTTAACTTTGGCAAGTTTCCTCCAAATTTAGTGTGAACAAGTTTATCATCGTTTGACGATTCGGAAAATAGGTGTTTGATTATTTTACAATATTTTATACCTTTGTCACCTCTTATTTGACCTTTAGGATTAAAATCTCTTTTATGTGCATTTGTATAATGTAACATATCCTTATAGACAAGTTTATCTTCGCTCGATATTAACTTTAAATCAGGTTTTCTTCGGAGTAAAAGTTCTTTTAGACCAGCAGTTAAATTGTAAGCTTTGTCACCGATTTTAATTAAAATGGTACTTTCGTTATTCAAACTATCAACTTTAGAAAATGATACTGTTGAATTACCCATGAATAAAGTATTGTTTTCACTTCTGATTCCAAACGGTATACTAATACCATCATAAATACCAAAGATGTCATCACCTTCTAATGAAATTTCTAAATTATCAATCGATTCCTTTTTAGCATTTTGTTCGACTAATTGGGTAGATTTTATTTTTGGATCGTAATAGTCATTGAACTTTATAGATGAACTAGCATTATTTTCATCGGATTCGATTCCTTCGGAATTTTTTAGAGTTGTATTTTCATTTTTATTATTTTTTTCTGCAGATTTATTAGAATTAACTAAAGTCTGAAGAGGATCTGTCACCGGTTTTAGCATTTTATCAAGTGACAAGTTCATTGCATGTTCCTGATTTTTCATATGTTTTATTTTATTTTTTATGGAGTCAACAGACTTCATTAATTCCATTTTAATATTTTTCTCCATATTATGTAACCACAACTGTATTCAACTAAGAAAGGAATAACACTAGCAATGTTTTTTGTATACAATTCATTTATATGTACATGTATTTGCTTTCATTCAAATTTAAAAAAAAAAACAAAATTCTGTCTGTACCTTCCATTATTTAATGATGAGTCTTTGTTAATAAGAAGAAAGTTGTAAGGGTTACTCCAAACACTTTTACAAATATCTTTGAACTGATTCCACGGTACATCAGAGTTGACATGTTCTTCATAGATGTGCTTTAAGTTCACATCATCTTGTTTAAATATTATAAGAAAGTTAGCATTATCGCGTAACAACTGTTTCGGGATTTTTGAGTAGGTTTGCGATAAATAAAAGCAATCAATTAGCTTATGTCTACCCATACAGAAATAATTGCGGATATTTGTTTGATTTTCACATACAACATCATCAAATATAAATACAGAATTTGGTAAAGCTTCACTCGGAGATATGACATCTTTATCGTCATTGAACTCATGAAATTTTATCTGAGGCACTCTTTTTAATACTTCCCGTAAAAAACAATATTTTGGTTGAAAATTAGTCTTCGAGTAAAGGTAAAGGTTTTGAAATTTGAGCCCATTTTCATGCAGTAACAAACTGATCACAACGTTTGTTTTACCACAATTTGAGGGGCCGCAAATTATACAACGAATCGTATTTGGCAACAAAGCGCTATGTCTAATCTCTTTAGGAGACTCACCAAGATTTATATTTTTAACGTTAAGTGATATGGGTTGTTTGATCAACTTCATCTTGTCAATTAATTTAATTATTAACTAACATAAACATATATACTTTATTTGGGGCTATCTTTAGACTTGTCCCAACAGGAATGGTTCTAGTCTCATCTTACAAGATAGGTATGTATATTTAAGAGCTACGTAATGATCCATATTACTCATCGCAAATCAAATAATTTTTGCACGTGTTATAAAAATAAGCGATCACTTCACAGCTGGTGTTCTATGCATAAGGAGGTCGTTTTGTTAACGATTTTATATTTTCAAGGTAAGGTTTTTTTTTTAATTTAATTAATTAATTATTTAAACTAATAATAATAAGTATGTAATGCATCCCTTTTTTTTTACAGAATTATGTCACACTCACCATCGTACAGCCCCGTTGTAGATATGACCGCCCCGCAAAATTTAGCGGTATGTAACTAATAAGATTATCTTAAATCAAACATTAAATCCATAGTTCATGCTGTTTAGTTATAATATTCTTAGTATTCTTTCAGAATGCGATAGAAGACTCAGACCCTGTCACCAATCCGTTTTACTATGCTCAAGATGGGGAGAGCTGGTATGCGGAAGTAGCAGCTAAAACATGTGAGGAGAGTCGAAAGAAAAAAATAGAGGAACGAAGATTCAAGAAGAAAAAAAGTAAATCTTTTAAAAACTCTTCTTTTATCATGCGTAAGGAGCAAGGACGTGTTCGCCAGTTAATAAAAATTATGGTTTTTGATTTGGAAGGCCGTGATATGGAAGAAATAGACACTGAAACTGATAATGCGAGTGTGAATGTGCAGTATTTAGTGACAAGTGATTATGACGATATTGTTGACAAAACTGATCATTTAGTTAGTAAAATAGTACAAAAGTTAAGCAAATCTAATGTGTAATGTTTGTTATTGTTATTATTGTAAAAGTGAATTTAATTATTATTTGAATGTATTATTGTTAAATCAAAAAGAAATGTTTAAATTAATCGGGTTCATGTTATACCTGTATAATAAGACAGTATGAATAAATCAAACAACTGCTGTAAGATTACATAATTTATTTATTTCACATATTATATTAAAATATATAATTATTAGTACTTAAACTACAAACTAACAATTCAAGTTAGGTATTATTAATACAAGATGCTCAAATACATGCAATAAATAATATTCGAAAAAATCAATAATTTGTTTTCATTTAAAATATTGTTTTATGATGACCCCATGGTAAGGTTGTTATCTTATCAGCCATTATTTGTCGTTTATCATCGCTGTTTGACAAAATTACTTTATTTATCTTTTGAGTAAAAATTCTATGATTCTTAGATCTAATAATACACATATCATCTCTGAGTATTTCATTGTTCAGTAAAACCTTTTTATATTTTTCTATATTCAGCTTTTTTGTAACACATTTCTTAACACCTTTAGCTTTCTTTAAAGTGGAAATTTTAGAATCTATACAGTATAATTTTGCTCCCAAACCTACAAATTCTGATATAATTTCACCACCCATCTCATCTTTGAAGTAACCAGGTGTTTTAGCATTAACCATTGGTATATTAAATACATTATCTTTTTCAAAGTTGCTAGTATCAAAATATTTTAAATGTGCTTTTAAGTCTTCGTAAAAATCCTTTGTCTGTATTAAATATAGCAGACTGTCAGTGTCTGTATAGCAAAGCTTTAATTTATTTTCGTAAATTCTTTTCATGACCGAATAGTGGAATTTATATAAGTGACATTTTGCAATTTCTAAAATACTAAATCCGATATAGATTGGACGATCTAAAACTATTTTTGTTTGGTTCATTTGAATTGTTACAAGAGATTCTGAAATAACAGAAAAGTTATTGAAATTAGGTGCGCTAACATATTTTTCAGCCCCGTAAAACTTTTTAGTTCGATTAGATTTGTCTCTCCATATATTTACGAGCTTAACATCAACTTGTTTTCTTTTATTCTCTATGGTTTTTCCAAATATAGAATTATTTTGTTTTTTAAAAAAATCTCTTTCAAAATCAGAAGTTGCATTTTGCCTCAGCCCAGTATTTAAAGAAATATATGATTCTAAGAATTTACTTTGGTGAAATGCTAATATTCTATATATTTTTAACAGTTGTAAACCATTATTTAAGCATTCTTTTAAATGAATATAATGAATAACATATCTATGTTTATTGAAAAGATTAGCAATAAGTTTAGCATTTCGACTACAGAACGGAACAAATTTTTCGGGCGCAAATGGTAAATCGGAATGGTTATCATGCAAGTAGTCAGGGTAATGAAGATCTACTTCTAATATAAATCCAATATCAGAATCAGATGATAAGCTCATAACATCAAAATTTAATATTTCCTTCTGAAGGAGAAACCTAAATCCTCCTACTGGAAGCTTTTGCATCATAGCATATCCATATAAATTAACACAATCAAGATAAATTAGAAAACTATCAGGTTCTTCACTATTATAGTCGGTAAGATATTCATTATTTGCCTTAGCATATCTGAGTGAACATTGAGCAAGTCCTCCTCTTATACCCTTTTCTATCATTTGATATATTTCTAAGTCAGAGATTAGATCTAACTTGATTTTAGTATACAATAACATAGCATCCCAACTTAAGGATGGTGATGAAACGTAATAGCAAGGATCCAGACCATAATTATTTAAACTCATTTTCCTAAATTTTTCAAAAACATCGCACAGAAGTAAAACGTCACATTTAAGATACAAATCGGTATATTCACCCAAATTTTTTATATCAAAAGTTTTCCAAACATTTAAGGCATGCTCATAGTCTTTATCAGATATAGATTCAGATGTAAGTTTGTTGAAAAATTTTGATGGTTCTGGTAATTTATTCTCATCATATCGTTCCCAGGAATCTATGTAATCGTAACAATAAATGCCTTTTCTTCGAACAATATCAAATAAAGTATTATTATTAAAAAAAGATTTTAAATGTTTGAAATCTTCAGGGTTCATAGTCTTAACCAATTTGTCCATACTTGAGCTTAAAAAATTATATGAGTCAATAAATTTCAATTTTACAACATTTGTTGCATTGATGGTTATGAATTTTGTAAATGAAATATATTTCTCTTTAGTTCTCGGTATGAGATGAATTCGACCGTTTATCTTTGAAAGTTCATTAATAAATAAATGACTGTCATAACCGGATAAGTTATGAAACACTATGGGTATAAAAGTGCATTGCTTTGCATTTAAATTGCATATATCATGCGCAGGTCCTCTATATTTTCCAGTAAAGTGATCATGGTCCTTAACAATATTATCATTACACGAAAACTTATTTTTACAAATATGGCACTCAGTGCTGTTGATAAAACATCTATGTTCATCCTCAGTAAGCGGTATCATATTTTCACTCTCTAATAATACTTTATATAATCGTTTTACATCATTAGTCAAAGATTTGACAAATTTCTTAGAACAATCTGGCCCTCGGTAAGATACGAAATCATTTAATTCGGGATTTGAATTACAACAAATATAGTAAGCAAAACACGTAGCCTCATGAACTTGAATATTTTCTACATGTGTTGATTTATGTTTGTCAGAATATTCACGCAATAAACTTTCAAAATCACCATAAATCACTATTGGTACTCTTTGAGTTCTTTCATAATTTATGAAACTTATTTCAGTACCCTTCTCAGGTAATATGGTTTGTATTCCGGCACATTCGTGACAATTCAATTTCTCTTCAGTGTGAAAGTAAATAAAACATTCATCACATAAATATATTTTACTTTTATGTTGGGTCAATTGCTTGTGTACAAGTTTTTCAAAGCTTTTAATTAAACAGAAATGACTCTTTCTATTGTTGCTAATGTAAAGCAAATTGACATGGTATAAACGACGTGATTTTGTTTTATATAAGGGACCTGTAACTGTAACATTATTATCTAAACCGTATATATTGATACTGATATTAGAATTGTTTATTTCAAAGCGCTTAATGTCATTGAAACTAGGGGGAAAACTCATGTCAGAAATATTAAATAATTCGGAATAATGTGGATATGAAGAAGTTCTGTTTGGATTGGTCTTTGCCGGAAACATATCAGCTACAATACACCAAAGAAAACAATGTTGGTCTTCATTTTTTATGTTTAGGCATGATTTAGTATTGACAATACGTTTAGGCAATGGTAAATAAGAACCACCTCGCAAAGGATTATATTTTACGATATTAATTTCTAAATGACTGATAGACTCAATTGTCCAACCTGACTCAGACAGTTCAAATTCGGAACATTTACAAATAAGTTTACCACAAAATGATTTATATAAGGACAAAATATCTGTGTTTTGCACGACTACATTATACTTTGTGTTAAATGACTTTAAAGATTTTTCATAATTTTTTGGTAATATATACCAAACAAATAGTTCAAAATTAACTTTTACCGATTTATGTTTTTTCATCTGGTCTTTGATAAGGTAACAAATCGTTTCAGAAATTTGTGTTAAAAATAATTCAAGTGAAACGTTAACCATTCTAGGATTCACTCTATAACTGATTATCCGATTTCTAAAAGCTGTTGCTATTATATGAACATTATCAAAACGTGTCTGTAATAAGCAATTCGATTTGTGTACATTAGTTTTTTTGTGTGCAGAATATTTCGGAACTGAAACGTTACAGACTTCACAGAAAAACATATTTAGATAATTGTAATTGCAAAAACTATCTTAAAGTATTTAAATATTCTGGATTTCGGATATTAATTTCCTGTAAATTATTATTAAAAAACGAAATTTAAAGTGGATAAAGTTTAAATGTAAAACAAATTACAAATCGAATATTATAATTAAAATAATATCGAGTATTCTCAATGTTGAGATTTCTCAGAATCGAGTATTTTTAATATCGAGTATTCTGTTTCTTAGTATCGAGTTTTCTTAGTATCGAGTATTCTTAGTATCGAGTATTCTTAGTATCGAGTTTTCTTGGTATCGAGTATTTTTAGTATCGAGTATTTTTTGTATGAATTTTAAAGTGGATGAAAGTTTAAATGTAAAACAAATTACAAATCGAATATTATTATTAAAATAGTATCGAGTTTTCTCATTGTTGAATTTTTCTCAGATCGAGTATTCTTAGTATCGAGTATACTTAGTATCGAGTTTTCTTAGTATCGAGTATTCTTAGTATCGAGTTTTCTTAGTATCGAGTATTCTAAGTATCGAGTTTTCTTGGTATCGAGTATTTTTAGTATCGAGTATTTAGATTTTTAATATTTCATATATTTGAGCTTCCTGTAAATAAATCACAATTAATAATATAATGAAAATAATATTAATAAGTATATTATATGGATTACATTTGTTTAATAAGTAATGTTTTAGTATAAGTCAGTATCGAGTATTCTAAATATGATATTTTAAAGTGGATGAAAGTTACAAACAAATTACAAATCGAATATTATTATTGAAATAGTATCGAGTATTCTTAGTGTCGAGTATTTAGATTTTTAATGTTTCATATATTTGAGCTTCCTGTAAATAAATCACAATTTAATACCTAATGTAAATAATATTGTGGATTACATTCGTTTAATAAGTAATGTTTTAATATAAGTATAAAGAAGAGTATATGAGTAAAATAGGTATCACAATAATATTATTTTATTCCATCAAATAATATTATTTGGATACAGAACAGGCTGCACGCCCTTAAATTCTGCTTTCGCTGCAGATACAAGATTATTAGTGGCGCGCCAAGTCGCTGAATCGGAGTATACAGAGGCCCTATACGTGAGGAGCGCTTGCTTCCATCGGTCCTTTCCGAATTTTTCAGCGTCCCTATGGTTATAAATACGGAGCTCGATATAATAATCACCGCTCCGTGTTAGGTCCTGCTGATAGGAGTTTCCAGAAGCTGTTCTTCTGGACAGGGACGATCGCAGTGCAGCTGCCCTCACCGGTTCAAGATCTCCCTCTTCCTCCTGTAAACATTGTTATAAAATAGCATTAGATAAACATATTTGAGAGGAGCAGAGGAGAGCAGTGGTGACCCAGTGGTAACGACCGTGACTTACAAATTGTAGGTTGTGGGTTCGAACCCAGGCTAGCGATTTACTTTGAGTAAATTATTTCGTCACCACTGCTCTCAAAACGGTGAAGGGAAACATCGTGAGGAAACCGGCATGTCCTAGAACCAAACATTTTAAGATATGTGCACAGGGCCCATGTATCCGCCACCCGGGCCCACTCCCTCTCACGGAGAGGCCTGTGTCCCAGCAGTGGGAACAAGCCGTCAGATTGAAATCCTATAGGTAATTATAAATCTTAAACACATGTTTGATGAAATATATATTTTTTTTACTCACCGAGGAATCAGCCACACAAATCCGCTTGATTTTCTTAGGCCTCTTTGGTGAAGTATCGGTTTCGGAATCAGACTCACTGCCAAATAATTCTTTTACAGGTGGAGTTGAGGCCGCAGCTACTTTCTTCGATTTGCCTTTGCCTTTAGCCACTTTTATTTTCGGCTTTGTATTTCTTTTTGGTTTAAACGATGTAGAGGGCTCGTTGGGATGCGACTCTACATCGGATTCAAATGGATTCACAAATGTCGACCTAAAATAAAAAGAAATAGTATATAAGAAGTTATACAAATGAACGATTCCTAAAAGGATAGACAGAGTAATAGAACACTCTCTATAACAATTTTCTCTATCTGGAAATCGATCCTTGAATACTTAGAAAATTGAATAAGTCGTTATTTGGTTCTAGAACTCAGCGTCAATACTTCATGTTGTGAAATGGTAGTAACGGTTATTAAACCACTGCACGAGAAGCAAACAAAATAACTCAATAATAAATTTTAATTAGATCTGGAATCGAACCCAAAACTTTGCATTCGACGGTGACACTGATGTTGAATGGGCTACAGGGAACGTAAGAAATAAAAACAATTAACACATTAAATATTTATACCTTGGAGTCGAGCCAAAGATTTTACGTTCAGCAGTTATACTTGTAGTCTACATCATCACTGAGTTACTAGTAAGTTTAAACCCGTAAATAAACAATACTTAAAATTGGGAATCGAACCCTAGACTTAACTTTCGATTATTGCATTTACCATCACTAAATTGCAAGTGCAGTAAGTTATACAAAAAAATAATGTGATACGTACATACTTGTTGTGGAAGATATAAATTTGCACACTTAATCACTGAAGATGATGGAACTCGTCACCAACACAAGAACACCAACAATTCACAAATAACTGATTATGATTGATGGATGCGTCATTGAAGGGACTTATTTATAACACTTTTACGTAAGGTAGCGATTATATTAATATTTGCAACTATTGTTTTAATGTTTCACTAATATTTGACTTGTAAATTATATTTTCATCACTCCTTAAATAAGGTCTATAATCATTTGTTCTTTATTAGACACTATGCACACAGCCTACAATTCCATTTTTGGGGCGGTGGCGACACTCTGTCGCAGCAATCTGAGACGAAAATCTAAAAAGGAAGTTGCATGTACCTTGACCATTCAATATCGGTCTATGAAGTCTCACATTAAAATGGTAGCAAGAGGTTTTGTAAACACTTACCAAAATAAGTTAAGCCTAGACATTACATTTAGGAAAATGTATGGCATTTTACATTCAAGGATTATCGTAAATCTCCCAATCTTCAAAGCGATCCAGTATTTTGTCACATTTTTCGACGACACGTATGGCGCATTGCTTAAGAGCTCGTCTCGCTGCATCACAATGTAAATATTAGTTTATAAACGTGCTGCTACTAAATGTCCCAAGTGTCGCGGGTTCGATTCCCGCACGGAACAAATAAGTATTTGTTCCGGTCTGGATTTTGTTTTCATGTTTTATTTTTACCATTATTTAATTTAATAATAATAATACTCTGAAAAATGAGCAAGTATGAGCCTGGCTCAAAACATTCTTTAGGTACTTACTTAATGGTAAGGAGGTACGATTGGTGCAGTGGTTAGATTGACTTCTGCCCTACGTGTCGTGGGTTCAATTCCCACACAGCAAATATTTGTATGATCTACAACTAGCTCCGGGTCTGGCTGTCTGTAAAATGTATGTCTGTCAACGAAAGAAATCTTAGGATCGTATCGTTTTATTCTTGGCTTTGTGCTAATAGTCTGTTGATATCTATTATTTTTTAATAGCATAAAGTGTAACGTCGGTTCCCATGTGCCTAATGAACCTGCTGGAATTTATCGGGTGCAGATCCAAACTACTCGCTATTAAGAATTACGTTATAGAAAATAAAATAACACTGGACCTTGGAAATCAAACTGGGTTCCTCATGCTCAACAATTGCAAAATTAAAATCGCTAGACCAAAGAATAAAATAGATAAAATGCAAGTAAATTCTTGAACTACTAATTGATGCACTCTACATTGTTTTACCTAACTACTTTAAAAGCATCACACTTTCGTCAAGTAATATAAAATATAGGGACATAAGTTGATCAAACGAGTCGAACTTGATATGGTTGTTTATAAATTTTTAGTACACATCGCACCGTTGATTGAGGCATTCTGCATAACGCGCTATTATTTATTCCAATGTTCGACATCGCACCGTTGAATGAAATAAAAATATTCAGCCCGTATTGCAAATTTGAGGCAGACCATAGTAGTAGTGTATTATTGGGGCGTTCTGCATAACGCGCTCGAGCGAAGCGAGAGCAAGTGATGCAGAACCCCCAATAATACACTACTTGTATACCAAATATTAATTGAGTATATTTAAACATAATTATCATGTTACCTTGAATGCAGTTTATTTATAATTTATTCGGAGATCGACTAATAAAGACGCAATAATTATTATAAAGATTAAAAATAAATAAAATTATTTTAAAAGTGCTCATTTACAATCATTCTTAAATCAATCAATTAGATTTTAGAGGATCAAACAATATTATCCATTATAATAATGGAGGCCATAGATACATCTATTGAAGTGGTTTGGGTCCTACTTTTTAAACAAAATTAATTCAAAAACGTTGAAGTTGCAGGTCTACCAGTCCTAATTATTGACATCAAAATTTTCCATATAGGCTACAGACTAATACCAAAATAATGTTATTCGAATAACAATAATCGTTATCATCGGTATTCTAACCGGTTGGTATCTATTGGACTATAGTCATAATTGGGTACTTAACGTCGAAATCGTTCCTTTTGTAGATGAGGAAAATTATTTTCTTATGGTGTTGACATTTCCCGTGGTTACCATCAAGAGATAATAAATTACGTCAGTACTTTCTAATGGGCAATATTTTCCCGGAAAAACCTCGAGCAATACCGGGGCGGTTCGCTAGTGGTAGATAAATATTTTATGATCAATTTGTGACTATAAAACTTCATAACAGAAGTTTGAGTTTGTCGTTGAATGATACTTGATTTTACTTACTTTTTATACAATGTTGTTTTAAAATTGTTGCAAGTACGAAGAAACTTTATAGTCTTTCACAAATTCAAATTCAATTTATTGCATCCATAATGTACATACAGGTTTTAAATATAGGTTACAGAAACAATTATGGACCCTGTCGGGCACAGCAACATTCTAGATACAGTCAGTGGCTAGGAGAGAGGAATAGCGCTTAATATTTTTGCATAATAACATTTCAGTTGTATTTCCTATGTTTTGATTTGGTATAATGTACCTACTAATATGTCTATGTTTTTCTATTTTTATGTCATGTCATGTTATGTACTATTATTACCTAATTATTAATTTATTCACCTAAATTGAATTAAAATTAGTATATTTGAAATGCACACCGTAAATACCAATCTACACCATAGTCAAAATATGTGGCTTGGCCGTTTCGCTACCGTCACATGGGCGTAAGGTAATTCTAGCTTACATACCAAATCTCAGCTTGCTAAGACTTCAGGAAATACCTTAAGAATTTTGATGATCATCAGTGAGTGAGTGAGTCAGTGACGAAATCGTGGTTCTTTCGATATCAATAAAATCTAAAGTATAAAAGCTAATTCAAACTTTATATATTTAATAAGTCTACTATTGATATGATAGCCCAAGAATTTTGTTTATGGTGTAATCCAAATCCAAGTTATGGGGTTCAAAAAAACGACGAAGCGTTTCGAAATAAGGTAGGTAGTGTCCTTGCGCTTCGCTTGGCTCGTCTTGGCGGAGGTACTACGTGTACCCAGACAAATAAACGTATTCTAGTTGTAGATATTTAAAAAAGCTATCGTTATTCTAGTAATATCCTGCTTTCTACTAAATTTTAAATGTAATTTTTGATTCAAATAAACAGTCTGGGTTTTAAGATTTGGATGAAATTTGGCAACAGAGTAGACCATGACCTGGATTAAAACACTTTCTATTAGAGAACAACAATTTTGCCTAGTATTTCGACTTGAATACATTAGCAAATACCAGTACCAAGAACATGATGAACGTGATGGCTTTGTTTACGTATAAACGAGGGTGTGTGCATTGTTCTCTCTATTATTACAAATCCTCGTTACATAGTCACACTGTATGCTATACTGTGCTTAATTATCCGAACTGCAATATTCTCTACATACACGTAGAAGCTTGGCATTACTTGAGATCTGATAACTTTTTGATATTGCGTGGTCTCGTCTTGGCAACATTTTACATAGCAAATGTTTTTGGTGGGATCAAATATTCAAATTCTAGTAAAAAGAAAATGTATTGCTAATGCCAGTAAGTTCTGTTACCATTCCATATTAAATTGTTCAAAAATTTGTAAGGATATCTCCATTATCTTCTTTAGAAGTCTAGATATTGTGACGGGTGATGATCCATTCAATTGATAGACTAGAGTATCAGCATCAACTCTTGCACTGAGCGTATAATACTCTGATCATCAATCTGCTTGCTAGCGACATAATAGCCCTAGGGAAGGTTCGCTAAAGCGATCTATCTATGGGATGGCAAACGTCTCCTGCTAGCTGTCTAGTCGAATACTGTATTGGGCGCCAGTCGTTTATTAATGAAAATTGTCCGGTAAGGGATCAGATGAATGCAAAATTAGCATATAGGATATTTTTTGGAACACAGACAATTCAAAGTGCATACATAATAAATGTATATGATAAACAAACGATGTAGTAAAAGTGCCTATGAGGATGGTCTGCGCTGCCGAGGCCGGCCCAGAAAGAGGTGACGAGACGACCTAGATGCCTACTGCAAGACGTAGCTCAGGAAAAACAATATCTAGATAGATTTGGGAAAAGTCTTTGCCTGTCGAGCAGCGGGGCAGGCTATGATAATGTAAAAAAATAGTAGTAATAAACCTGTAAATACAAACATCAAACATATACATGTCTAACTAACGTATAACTTTGGGATCAAATGCGGCCAATTTATACAAAGTAATCACATTAAAGTCCATCCAGTTAATTTACCCACCTCTTCAATATTATTTTTCATCTGAAAAACTAGGTCTCCAGGCAGACGAACGAACTAAAAAACAACTTTCCTAAACGATTTTTTTATTACTACGAAGAAAATCTTCACTTAATTGAAGTAAGTATTCTTATAAAACACTCGATAAAGTGTTCAACAACTGCTTTCAACTTTACTCAATTTATCCTTTTGGCTCAAGCTCCCCGAGCTGTTATTACAACTATCAGGCACAAAGAAACTATTGAAACTGTACCTTACTGAAGGAAACTTCCATTCAACATGATTGCTTCCGGCCAAACCGTTGATTGTAAAAATTAATAGTTTGAAACTTTGTCCGTAAGCGGCCGGTAAGTTTTGGATTTAATTTCAGGTAATTTTGTTATATCTGTTTGCTGATTTTCATAAGGGCGGCGGTGTTTTAAATTATTAATAACCATTTATTTTGTGAGTGTGTGTGTTTGTGAGTTTGAATAAACTGTTTTCTTAAAAGTGTAGCAGACACTGATCCTGCTACGAATACTTGGATGTGATGTGTGAAATCAAACTCATACTGGTCAATTTAGGTTTATAATCTGAGTAAACTGATAACAAAAGAATACGATTTTAAAACAATGTCTATGACTTTGAGCACTATATTTTAACCAAGCGTCTCAGGCGACGACCATCGATCGAATGTCCGCTAGAAACACTCGACAAACTCCCGAGTGTTTACCATAAAAGTTATCGCCACCATGGCAGTCCTTTAGAATTATTAAAACATATAGGTATTTATATAAAACAAACCCTAATAAATAACCAAACTGTAACAATAAGATTATTCGTTTTTATCTAAAACAAGCTATTATAAGTTAAAAGAATCAAAACCTAACAATCGTCCGTCCTGACATCGTGTGGGTCCCTGCACACGACTCCAGGTGGAAACCTAACAATCGGGTTCCTGGCTAGTCGTTCGAGCTTATTGATTAATTAACTACTTTATTAACTTTTACAAACAAACAGCATACAAACAGAATAGTGTCAAAGTCATAGTCAAATCATTTATCTTTTAAATTTCAATAAATTGTAATTTAAAGTTAAAAATAATAATATTGACTCTACTGTCCGTTCGGAATGGTAGATTGTTATGGAGAAGAACGGACAAGAAACTCCACACTTACTCTTTTAAAAAAATAGTGTTTTACAATATTTTGAGGATAATGCACCTCGAGCTTATTACAATATCATTTATTTATGATTCGTTTATCCTCGCACTGGAACGCCGTGGGGCTATGACACCAATGGAGAACAAACTTATCATTATTACTTATACAAACCAACCAAATAATGAAAACAAAATAGCATTATTGAAGTTTTAACAATAATACAATTGTAGAAATTATCAATTTCTTAATATTATCCAACATCAAAGAGTAAGTTCACGAACGATCAATTTGGCGTGAACAAACACCATCCCTGAACAATCAATAAATCAGGGGCCCTAACATCCTGAACAATCAGTAAATCAGGACAGCTAGCGACACCAACACGAGCCGATCATTTAAACCTCATGTTGATAGCCGAAAGGACTTTTCTCTTAACTAGGCAGCAGGCGTCCCTCGCGCCATCTGTTCGGAGGTCCCTGATTTTCACCCAGTAGCATCCCTCGCGACACCAGCAAGAGCCCACGATTTACGCTCAAGCCGATAGCCGAAAGGACTTTTCTCTCAACCAGGCAGCAGGCATCTCTCACGCCATCTGTTCGGAGGTCCCTGACTTTCACCCAGCAGCATCCCTCGCGACACCAGCAAGAGCCCACGATTTACACTCAAGCCGATAGCCGAAAGGACTTTTCTCTCAACCAGGCAGCAGGCATCCCTCACGCCATCTGTCCGGAGGTCCCTGACTTTCACCCAGCAGCATCCCTCGCGACACCAGCAAGAGCCCACGATTTACGCTCAAGCCGATAGCCGAAAGGACTCTCTAGCCAGGATGCCTCGCGTCCTGAGCTGTAATAGCAACAAATAATTTTCTGTACATAACATTTTCTTAAATTCGGCTCAAGAACATGAAGGGTATAATTAATATAAGAAAGGCTTCATACAGCCATTGATTTCCCAGGATGTAGAAACACAACCAATCACATCATCCTCTGTAGGTTAAGCTGTTAACTTGGCATTCTGTACCCATGTCAATAGTATTTACTTTAAATCTTCGGCAAAGAGTATGTCTACCCAATATTTGACAGAATCTTTATCAATCGTTCTCGTTATTGTAATATATATATATAATACCTTTAAATGAGCAATTCTTGTATACATATATATAATCTGAATCTCGGAAACAGCTCCAAAGATTATCATGAAATTTGGTATGCAGAGGGTTTCGGGGGCGATAAATTGATCTAGCTAGGTTTCATTCTTAGAAATATAAGAATAGACGTTTTCTTTATTTTCACCCGAGCAGAGCTCGGTCACCCAGGTACTATTATTTAAAACGATTATTGTTATAAATCTCACTTTTTGGCAGTTACTTCTAGCAACTTTTAGGGTATAACAAACTGGCATTCTTACGATTTCATGCAAAAATCTCTAGCTACAGAGATGGTAAATGGTACAATCGGACCACTGGTTACATGAATCACCGGCTTCATACGCTCCACAACTTCTTGTTTGGCGTCTGCTTGCTGTATTCATTGGTGCGGTATCATTGTTAAAATATAGCAATCCATGGCTAAAACCTTGCTAACATGGTGTGGTTATCCATCACTATATCCGTACTTTATTTGTCCGTTTGTTTTAGGTCTAGCTACCTCGTTTATGACGTATATCATATTATGCTTCAATTTTATGCGTGCAAAAATAGGTACCAACATTGTTTAGGAATGAGTCAAGATTTTTAGTAACCTAATGATTAAAATTATAGAACCTTAAGCAATGGTACTTATACCAAACATATTGACTGTAGTAGTTTGTGAAAGCCTCAACAAAATGTCAATATTAACACAAGTTCGGAGCAAAGCGACTTCTGCCCAATATTAATTGTTATAAAGTTCTTATCTTCCTTCTCATTTTTGTTCTTGTATAAGTTCGCCTATGTACCGCAGGAAGCTCAAATAATCAATTGACTTGGTTTTCTTGAAAAGTCTCAGAACTGCTCCGTGAATGAACAATACATCTTCCTCATATTCATCTTTTATAGATCTTAAATCCAACTCAATAGTGCGACAATGAGCTATTAATAATGTTATAAAAACATATAAAAACGAAACCAGCACTGTTGGGTCGAATGATTCCTGGTCCGTCAGCGTATTTTACTGCTGACGTTCTAATATAATTAGGTAAAATTTTGCTTAAAGATGATATTTTCTTAGTCAACAAACTTGGTATCAATTTAGTAAGATGGTGGCGATTAGTGCATCCACCTTGCTGTACTAAAGACACGACACTATAGGTTAATATCTTCTTGACGTTTTATCATTTGACTATTTCGTTCTTATGTCTTTTGTAATAAAATATTTTTCTGTGATTCTTTCTATAAGCAAACAATTATGTAAAAACATAATGTCTGCTTTATCGCGTTATCTATCGTTTATAGTTTTTATTCTCTTTATGATCTACTACAATGAACCTTATGGTCAAAATAGCAATACCATAGGAATTTACAGTTTGACATACCTAAGATGTATATCAAGAGAGCTTTAATATTTTTAAGTTTGTTATGCATAAATTAGATTGACTGAAAGAGATTACTTAGTTAGTCGTGGTGGCCCATCATCTCTCGAGCTGGAAGATCGTGAGTTCAAATCCGGAAAAGTTCTGATGTTACTTCAGTCAGTTTCTAATACTTTCTAATTTTATCTTGAACATTGCTGACATCGGTGTGAAAGCATGGACTCACAGTTAATATAAATTGGAAAATGCCAAACCGCCTCTAATAAGAGTGGCATCAATACTCGTGCCGTCTCTGTATGAGAAGAAGCCTTTATCCTGCAGTGGGATAGTAACGGGCTGGTATTATTTATTTTTATATGAGTTATATTCAACCAAACAATCCACACACCTCTACAATTTATCGACTTGCAATCTTCTCTCTGTAGAAAATTTGATTTTAGGTATGCCGCTTCAAATACTGGATAATTTAAAACTCAAATTGCATTTACTGTAAACATAGGGAAGATAATGGTTAATCACATGACCAACCACTACATTGACATTAACAATATTTACATAGACAGCCATGTCGCGCTATCCCAGATCTCTTCATATCCGTGGGGACATTATTGTGAGATACCCTAGCTCTCTAGTGCAAAACAACTTACACTACTGTTTTATTTGTAGGTAATAATTATTATCCATATACCGATTAGAAACAGACTCTAGTACTTGTTATCATCACACGCACGTCTTTGCTGTTTAAACGTTAAAAAATAGTTGTCATAGCTTTTGTGCCGCATCACTACTGTTTGTTATTATATCATCTATTTTACTGTAGAACTTTTCTGTTGCACAACCAATCTTATTACAACGTGTGCACTTTACAGCGGCTTAATGGTGTGCGAAAAATGAGATCCTATTTCCTTACAACAATAATTGTAACACCCGGGGATTTGTGAGATAGGTCCGGACCAAGTTGGCTGCGTTTCCTACTATTGAGTAAATACTGTAACACCTGATTGGAATGGGTACATTATACACAATTCCAAAAAGAAAGAGTGGCATAGGTGTTTTATCTGTAATGCTTTGAAGTGCCTACTATGTACTTCGCTTTGATAAATAAGACGATATTTTTTATAATAATACACCTCCATAGGTTCGTTACGCTGGTTCTCTGCTAATCATTTTCCAAGGTGTAGCTGTTGTTTAGTTCGCACGGAAAACGCGTTCATAACTTCTCTTGCCATTCTTGCCAAATAAATAGAATACCTACTTAACCTTCTGTGGCACGTCTTGGCCAAACCTTGTAGTTTTGGATAGCCAAAAGAATGGTGATACTTTCATCCCAACTGTATACCGAAGCGCTAGCATTTAACTTATGTAACCAAACATCCATCCGATGGTTTATGGACGAAGAGTCAAAGATCATTTTTCTGTTGTGATTTTGGTGAGCTTTGGTTCACAGGTGGCAAACCTAGATCGATCCTAAAGTTCTAAATGCTATCAAATAAAAAGAAGGACTACGTGACCTGTCAATCCGTACTTCGCGGTCGTGCTGCCGCAGTCCACGCCTCGCTTTTGCTCTTCACATGGCTCGGTGTCTCGCCTTCACACCGACGAATGTGGAGATGCTGCGATGACGGCTGACCACTCGTGGCTCGTTGCCACGTCGCGACGCGTTGCGCATGTCTTCAGCGGCGCGAGCACAGTCGCCTCGGCGACGCGCTGGCGTTGAGCTGCTGTGGCGACGCATGGCCGCCCGTAGCTCGTTACCACGACGCGACACGTTGTGCAGGTCTTCGGCGGCGCGATCACAGTCGTCTCGGCGACGAGCTGCTGCGGCAACGCCTGGAACGTAGCACGTTGCCACGACGCCTTTCCACCCGCAGCATGTTGCCACGACGCCTTTTCACACGTAGCACGTTGCCATGACGCGACGTGTTGCGCAAAACTTCGGCGGCGCGCACACGTTCACGCTCTCGTCGTAATTTCTAATGCAGCTTCTTAAGCTGCTCACGGCCCGTCTCGATGTCCACTTCTGGGCTTCAACTACGCAGCCGGCTTCGGCTCCGCGTGGCAGAGTGGGCCGTGGCCCGGCGATTTCGGCGTAGTCTGAAATCTCGTAACCAAAAAGAACTTTAGAGCCGTAGATTATTGCATTTTAAGCCTATTGAAAAGTGTTTGTAAATTTGCATCCGTCTAACCCTTTTTCAAGTCACTCATAACTCAAAAAGTATAAATGTGGGTTTAACAATTAAGATTATGTACAGTAATTGTCTAGACATTACGTTCATCATAATATCATCAGTTAAGCATGATTATCATTTCCTTTGTTACAGTCAAAACACGGTCAGCAAGTTATATTATACAAACAAGCTTTGACACTTAATTTATCCTGTACTAAAATAAACAAAGGGGCCTTGGTTCTAAGTGTAAACACTTGAGTCCCATGCGAAGAATGCGGTATCAAATGTTTCGCTTGGGGTACCGGCGGGTGACGCCCCGCTTGATAAGCGCCGTCAAAACCCAATCTGGCTAAATTCTGAGAGATTCTATAAAGATATAGACCAAATATGACACAATTTTCTTAGTTGATTATTTATTAAGCATGCGCTGCCACCGACAACACCGTGACTTGGATATACTTAGTTTTATGCCAAACAAACATAATTATAATCGACTGTCGTGCCAGCAACACGAAGAAGAAGTATTTTATTTTAGCTGATAACTGCATAAAAGTGCAAACAGATTTTAGTTCAAGGAAGTGCTCACACTATAGGAACTCTTGTTATACACTTTTATTCATTCACAAAAATAATACTAAACAGTAATAGGAAAAAGTGATTGCAAGATTTCAAAACATTAACGTTAAACACGATGATGTCAAAATTCAAAAATAGTAGTGCTATGTATATACCTACTTAGTACTTAATTATTTAAATAAATAGAAGTCTATGGTCTCACGGGTCTCGTTATATTGTAACACTGACCAGCATCAATAATTAAGATCACATTAATAAATACAATTTGGGCGTGTACTTACGTTTTGGTTGTTCTTGTCACTTCTGAAATGTAGCAGACACTGATCCTGCTACGAATACTTGGATGTGATGTGTGAAATCAAACTCATACTGGTCAATTTAGGTTTATAATCTGAGTAAACTGATAACAAAAGAATACGATTTTAAAACAATGTCTATGACTTTGAGCACTATATTTTAACCAAGCGTCTCAGGCGACGACCATCGATCGAATGTCCGCTAGAAACACTCGACAAACTCCCGAGTGTTTACCATAAAAGTTATCGCCACCATGGCAGTCCTTTAGAATTATTAAAACATATAGGTATTTATATAAAACAAACCCTAATAAATAACCAAACTGTAACAATAAGATTATTCGTTTTTATCTAAAACAAGCTATTATAAGTTAAAAGAATCAAAACCTAACAAAAGTACCTTACTTATGGGCTATTAGAAACTTATTATGAACTTATTTCTGCTTACATGTTCATGATCATCATAGAATCAGAAATAAGTTCATAATTAGGTATAGGCTTTTCTTAAGGACTTACTACTCGAGATGGGTGCGTTTACGGGCTGATATAGGTCGATTCAAAGTTATTGATGTATATTAAGTTCGTTTTACGCTGCGCACTGAATTCTCTCCACCAGCCCTGCCGTTATATGATTTGCTACTTCTACAATAGCGAGTCGGGGTTTTATTCTACTTTTACCTAGATTAATTTCTGGTTCCAAGAACTAAGGCTCTTTCACATATTACCTATATCTTCTTATTTTAACACGACCTTGGCATCCACCATCTCCTTGCAATAAGAAGGTGAAGACCACTATGTGTCTCTCAAAACTTCGAACTAAACCTCGACAACGAGACGTGACTTCTACCTGTTTCAAATAACTTTTATTTCTCATCAAATAAATCAACCTAAATGGTGAATGTCCTGCCCCGGTTCAAGAACCCGCGGTAAATGTATTTACGAGCATTGTAAACAAACCATTACTGTATCAGTAAATTACCTTCTGTTAGTAGCAAGACTCAATTGAGAGTAGTTTTACTGCAATCGTCTGAGGGGTGCTTTGCAATCTTGGAATTCTAAAACATTAGATAGGTATTGTGAGGGGGGGCCAACTGGTTTTACCTTTGTGTTAGTGGAAAGTTACTAAAATAAAACTATTGTTTACAGGAGTATAGAGGTAAGTGGACCAGGGTCTAAACTCCCGCAAAGTCCATTAAGAAGGCAGGATCTTCCAATCGGTTCTTGGTGATTGTTGTCGGGTTGTTTTTAACCCTCGATGGAAAAAGAGGGGTGTTATAAATTTGACGTGTGTACCTGTGTGTTTTTGTAAATGTGTATTTGTGTATCTGTCTGTGGCATCATAGTTCATAAAAGTTGACTTTATCGAGAGTGTTCTTAACTATGTTTGATGAAAATCGGTACAGCCGTTCTAAAGTTATGGGCGTTCTACTGTTTGAATCGGGGTGTTTTCGCAAGATATCGTGTCATATTTATGTGTTCAATAGATTTTCGATCGAAGCGTGCTACTGCTAGATAAATTACGTAGCATGAAATAAAAATGTGTGGGGTTTATTTTTAATTTGACTTATATATGTTAAAATCACGCGGAAATCTTTTATTGCACGATGTTGGATTTGTTTGACGTCAGATCATTAATATCGTACGTATGTGGGGGTAAATTAAACAAATTAGAGATTTTTTATGGATAATAGCCTAAATGTGTTAAATTCACAGAACCTTTTCCAGAGATCACTAAAACATTAAAAACAACTTAACACACCAACCGAAAAAAAAACACCCACACTTCATAGAACACTACACTCTCAAAACAAAACATTGAAAGATAATCTTCGACCGTATGAGCTCCAAGCCTTGATTAAAAGCCTTTGTTTCCAAGAAAGCCGGGCTAAACAAGAAAATGTTTACTTTCCACTCACTGCAGCTTCAAAAGAAGTCGCTAATAACTCTATTACTAAGTTTCTAACACCACTCTGCAGTGTTCGTGTGTCCTATTGCTGGACAAAGGAGATTTACAGCTGTACTGGCTCTACTAGCCAATGTGTTAACGTGATAAATTCTCGAAAATGTGCGAAGTGGCCAATAAAGTACACTTGAGGAGAAAATAACACGAGTGAGTTGGGAGTGAAATTGTACGACGTTATTTTTTTTATTAAGTTTGGTGTAAGCTAAAAGACTACGATCGTTATATTGTGATTTTAGTCATATTGTGTTTAAAGTAATAACAAAATGTCGAATTAACAGAAAAGAGACGAAAAGCTTTGTCCCATCCTGCACTTGCAGTTAAGTTAATTTGTGAACGATAATGATATATTTATTTATGATAAAAATAATATTAATTATATTATTACTATTAATTATTATTTTATATTATATTATTATTTTAATTATACCTAATTAGTATTAGTTTTAATACGCCTGTTTAACACTCGTGTCAACACGAGTGTGGGTTTTCATAACCCCTATTTATAATGACCGTTGCATAAACTACTATTATTTTAATTTTGTAACCCACGTCCGTGTATCGCTGCGGGGTGCCAATTGAAAACCTGCGCTGCGTGTCTGACGCCCAGCAAATGCTGAGTTAGTATCCCTTTCGATATGGGCACGTCCAGCGCAATTTTTCTTTGCACTTCATTGCTGTCCTTTAATTCATGTTTGTTGCTATTGAGTTGTGTCTTTATAGAATAAATGTATTTCTATTCTATTCTATGATACCACTTTTAATTGGCTTAGTAATCATAAGCCAAAACTGACCTTCACCAGACCTCGGGAATCCGCTAGATACGTGAAGTACAAAAGATGTGGGGGAAGCCTTGGGGGAAGCCTCTATTTCCAGCAATGAACGTCATACGGCTGAAATGATGCTGATGATTCAAATCAAATCAAATCAAATATATTTATTGGAACAAGAAAACAGTTTACATGAGTTTGAGTTCGTTAACAGCCGCATTAGTATGGAATACTGTGTCGCGGCCATTAGCGCCCACCTCCAAGTAGGGAGACGACAGCGTTCCAGGTATACATTATAACAAAAATATAAAATTAAAATAACAACAAAATATATATGTATGTAAGATTTTGTGGAATAACAATATTAAAAAAACAACAAAAAATATGCAGACTACGTAGGATATACCAACAAAATATACAAACAATTAAAATAAAATAATTTTAAGCACTATTTATATTACTTTTGCATGTGAGTGTGTGTATATGAGCGTGAGTGTAAGTGTAGTGTGTATGTGTATGAGCGTGAGTGAATGTGTGAGTATGTATACGTATGTTTGTCTGATTATGTGATTTGGAAGGCAGTGGGAATGAAAGGTTTTTGTATTTCTTTTTTAGATTTTTACAAGATGTTCAAGCTCTTCATAAGTCAGGGAACTGAGCCATTTATGTGTAATTGATTTACACTCACGTGAAGTAAGTGGGTAAATGTTCAAAATCCCATTTATTTTATTATATAAAATTGGGCTTATAAAGTAGTATTGTCGTCTAACAATTACAATACTAGCTGGTGGTACAGGGCAGACTGTAGCAGGTCTACGTCTCTGCCTACTCTGGCTGCTGAGACACTGGTCGAAACTAAGCTCTGTATGTTTTCGTAAGATCGAGTTCAGAAGAAAACTGTGTCTTACCCTAGGTATTTGCAACAGAGCATACAGCTCATCGGTTGGAAAACGGACCGGTTTGTGTGACATGACCTTTAAGACCGCACGCTGCGCTCTTTCTAAACGAAGCATAAAGCACTTACCAGAACTACCCCATACGGTTATACAATAGTTTAGGATGGAGTTCGCTAGATCATAGTAGACTGTTTTAAGCGTAGGAAGGTCCGCTGATGATCTTAGTTTTTTAAAAACAAATATTAATTTTCTAACTCGTGCAACCAATGACACAATGTGATCGTTCCAAGACATGGTACTATCAATTGTTACGCCTAAGTATTTTATACTATTTGTTCGCGAGATAGATTTGCAACAGCAGTTAATATTCATAGAGGGTAGGCAAAAGTGGATGGTCAAAGAGAAGGGTGAAGCCGGTTGAGACGCTATACGTGGAGCAAATGTGATAAACTTAGTTTTTTCCATGTAAGCAAATTGTTTGATAGCCAGTCAGAAACCATTCGAGATTCGAGATTAAATGATAAACGAAAAATCCTAAAGTAATCATTACGGGTTGCAATGTTACCGCATGTTACATCATTCTAAAAGTAAAAATATCGCACTAAAAGTATTCAGATTGACTTTTACGACATAACACATAAAAGTGAGCCATTATCATTATTTCTCGCCCCAAATGTAACGATGGCGCAGTTTTCTCTGCCTTAGTTCACTGTGTCAAGGTTACCATTTTGAATACTCTTGAGTCAATATTTGTACGACAAGAGCGAATAAACTGACTGCAGGTGAGTTGACTCTGTGTCAATGTAATAACATAGCAAATATTAATGAGTTTTATTTTTATTTTTTTATTTTATCGTTTATTATAATATTTTATTCTCGTAATAAGTACAAGACAAACACCATAATGATGTAATTTTTAATTTTATCATTTATTATAATATTTTATTCTCGTAATAAGTACAAGACAAACACCATAATGATGTAAGGCTTCCTCTTGAAGACCTGGCGAAGGCTGTAGGAACACGCTGGGACTGAGAAGCACGGGAATGGTTGATGTGATGTTACTTGGGTGAGGCCAACATCCAGCAATATTCTTTCGGCTGAAATAATAATGAAGATGTATTTTAGAAACAAGGTTGGTAACGCTGCTAATATCTATAGGTACTTTGTCTTTCAATTTGCTGCTTGATTTTATTCAAATTGATAAATGCCACCCATTTAAATATTTTTGTTTATTTTAAACATTTGACATGCTATATTTTTTTTTTAAATTTCATAAAAGTATATTTTCTTAAGTTTTAACTTCAAGTTACGGTCATCATTTTGACTGTGACTAAGTTCGCCGTCCACCATTTAGTAAAAGGATCCACAAAGTAGACTTTGCAAGAGAGGGTTGACTATGACCAAGTTTAACGAAAAACTAACTTTTCTTTGTAAGTCAAATGCGCCCAGGAAATTGAGGCGGCTTCAGACAACTAAATTCCGCGGTACGAAAAAGTTTCAAACAAGAATATAACATTATGTACATAAAATGTAATTTTAACAAGCCCTATTAAAGTTTTCGACGTTTGGTATAATTTTATCATTTTGAAAAGGTCAAAAATTTAATATGCATTAATTTGGAGAAGCGAGAAGAGTTGCGATACTTTTAGCCTAAACAAGAGTATCTTTTTATCTTTTCGTTTTAGAAAAGCAATGAACAGCTAGAAGTTTGCTATGAATAATATGAATGTTTTGGAGAAATTTCGTCTTGATGTTTTTTTCTTCACACCTCTCAAACGACCATGGTTCGTAATGAGTACCTTAAGTCGTCCAACACAAGAACAAAAAGTAGACTTGCCTCTAAAAAATAAGAGATTTCAAAAATCTAACATATTCTCTTATAAGAAAAACCCTGACACACTCAAAATAGTTTTAATGGTAGTCCTAACAATGTACAAAAGATTTCTCAAGATGTTAACACTTTCGATTCAGTTAGTCAAGGGAGGGTACAATTCACTCCCAGATGGAGAGGAAACTTTGCACTCTCGACTTCCCTCTCTGGCTGTAATGACTGAAGTTTTGTGTTTTTCTTGTCGTTGCCTCTTTACCACGATTTACTAGCACCGTGGCTTTTTTTGATGCCGAAAATTTTAAAGATTTTGTAAAAAATAATTAATTCAGGGTGTAGAAGACTAGGTTAATAAGGTCATTAGATTTGTGACAACCAAAAACTTTTTCACAAAAATTAAACCGACTTCTAAAGCTACACACTAAAATTTGCAAAAATAACTTTCTTTTCGGAAGTCGGTGCCTTAGGTACCTCTTGTTTTTATAATTTTTCAACACCTACTTGTTTTAGAAGTCGGTTTATTTTTTGTGAAAAAGTTTTTATATTTCTCTTTTTAGTTTTAGTACCCTATCAATAAAAAGCGAGCAAAGTCTATAATAGTAAGGTACTTAAAGGATTGACAAAATACCCATAATAACTTAATTTACCCATTTGTGCTGTTTGTTGCTAAGGAATTCGGATGTATGTTCCATATCTAATTGCTGAAATGAATTTGATGAAACTTGCATTATTCCCTAAACTGAACTACACTAAAACTGAAAACTATACTTAATCCAATAAAAAAAGAAATCGCAGAAATGCTTGGACAAACATATATATGTCGGAGTTAGTTATCAATTAAAATTGTGGGTAGTCAACAGAATTTATAATGTTTTGTTTTCTTATTACTAATTAAAGTGATTTTACTATCAATACATATATAAAACAAACATACAAACGAGTAAATATACAAACATACAAATATACAAACACACAAACAAACAAATAAACATACAAACATATAAATACAAATATACAAACTAACATACATACACTTATGAAATTTGGCACACGTGTTTAATTAAAAGAATATTCAAGTGAATATTGTGCAATTCTATCAATATTTCATACATACTTGTAGAAATGATAACCTCCTTTTTTTGTAATCTGTTAAAATACCTATATTATGTGACATAACATTATAAAAAAGTAAAATTATTAGTTTGTTAAATGTTTGCGAAAGGTAATATTTGGACAAAAAGCTTCATTTTCACAGAGTTTCAAAGGCTTTCAAACTAGGAATACAGAATAGAATACTCTTTAATATATAGGATTCCTGCGGAATATGCCACGGCAGCGAAGTCACTGGACAAAGGTTGTTGAAAAATAATCTTAATATTAAACGACTGATTTAATGTTTTGCATAACTTGCTCTTATAATAATAAAAATGTTGTTAATAAAGCAGTAAGGAGTCATATATGCTATCTATACTAATATTATAAAGAGGTAAAGTTTGTGAGGTAGTAGGGGGTAATCTCTGGATCTACTAAACCGATTGGGATGAAATTTGGCATGGAGATATTTTGAGACCCTGGGAAGGACATAGGATAGTTTATATTCCCTTGGTATGATAAAACACTTTTTACGCGGGCGAAACCGCGGGCAGAAGCTAGTTGATTATAAAGCCATGTTCCAACCGGAATAAATTTCATTGAAAAATAAAAGAATCAATGTTTACAGATTTTCATACGTAACGTAAATATCCGGCAAGGTATATTTGTAAAATCGAACAAGTGATGTGAAAGCAACAATAAAAATGGAGGTAGACTCAATTTGAGGGTTGGCCGACGCATTTACAGTTGGATGAACCCGTGGACCAACCCTAGTAGTAAATAACTAAACGCAGGGTTCTACGGCAAAAAATTCATGCATGGCCCCAAACTTTGAACCTCACGCTGTGGTTCCAGTTGAAGCTATGCTTGGAAACTGTTGATGCTTTATTGCAGCTATAGAATTTACAAATATTACTATTAATTTTTAAAGTATTGGCTGTCCTTCATAGGCTGAAAGTGCTCAGGAATATGAACAATATTTGCTATGGAACAATCCTGTAATCGAGAAAAATAATTAAGCGGTTTCCGATTTTTTTTTCATATTTTAGAGTTGAAGTTTAGTCATAGTAATAGTTCGATAGAATATAATATACTTTATTTTATACTAAATAAGTAGTAGTAGAAGGCACCAAACCACTTTGTACCTATTGTAGCAATGCGCTACAAACTTTATTGATTAAGCCTTTTTTTTATTTGTAAGTTATGGAGGAACATTTTTCAAAGATTTAAATTTTCGTTTGTCAAGAAAATTTAAACAATTTTTTTTCTGACAGATTGTGATTTTTTACAATTCTTGGCACAAAAATCTTCAACCAAATTATTGATATTTTTATAGCAGCTGTTAAAAGCGTCTATTTCATTTGAAATGGCGGGCAAGATGTTCAGACAGGCTCTAGTCTTCAACAGTTTCTCTGGCCAAAGTTCAACCTCTCGTTTTAAAAGGAATGGCGTCAGCTAAAGTGTTATATTATGAAAGTGGTATGTAACTTAGATTCCTATTAATTATTCTTTGGAATGTCGCTTCTTCTAATGTTTCAGACCCTTTTAATTCATAATTTTTGAGTGAATGTATTTCCTTGTCTATAGATATCAGTTGATAGAAGTTAACGCCGGCTTCATCCCCGTGCAAAGCGCATGACCTCTAGTGTGCCAGCAGTTTGGTGATTCTGTACATTTTACAACGGGTTCCGTATTTTTTTTCAACGGCCTGTGTTTTGCTTCGAGAACTGCGGTGCGGTCTCAGCTCGTAATCCAGTTTTGGAGCGCTACTACTGAAGGCGGTTTTCAGGCGCAGATCTCCCACGGGTGGCTGAAGTATCATTTTTATATCAATATAAATTTTTGTGTAAGAATTAACCTAGTATTTTTGTGCTAGTTTCTATTTTCTTAATGCCACGGATGAAAACTTAGCTTTACGACGTTACGGATTTGTTTCCACCTGGATACTTAAGCCAGAATTTAACCGGTTGCAACTGCGTTAAGGATAGGCACGTGTATTCAACTTAATACCTATAAACCTAACCAAAATTGTATTCCTAAGTTTTTATCTTAACAAACATTTAAAATAACAAATAATTATGTTATCGTTAACTGCGGTTTTTCTATATTTTTTTTATTCAAGTGCTTTACCTTACAAAATACACAATACAAAATTATACGTATTAACGTAACGTTAAGTGTTTTTTCTTTTTTAACGCTACACTATACAAACAAATTTGATTAGTCCTGAAGTTTTATACAAACTTCTGAACTAAAACGCCCATAGTTTTGTCTAATCATGAACAACTGTGAACACGACTTCCACAGACAATTCCCTACTCCAAAACTCAGTAGCACCCCTATCCTCAACCATGTCACTTTGCCCGCATCACTCGGCAAAAGTGGAAACTACCGCTGCCGAGTCAAGTGGAATGGAACGTCGTCAAAAGGACTTGCGTTGGAGGCCCGGCCTTAGTGTGGCCTCCCACCGTAGCCAGCGCGTTGTGGGATTTGATTTATTCCTATTCAGGCCTCAAGTGGGACTTTTGAACTGCGCCGCTTGACCATTGCTTGTGGGAAAGGGTACCGTAAATTATGTTCGGCACTTTGTTGTGCAAGTTGATTATTCAAGGCACACAGCCCACAGGCTGTGCTGGGACAAGTATTTTATTTTTTATTCGTAAATATTTTTGCATAGCATTTTTGTGGATGATTAACGAGCCTTCTGGGCTTTTGAGGTTTTTTTCTAGTTTATTTAGGATAATTATGTTGTGGAGCGGTCTAGAAGTTTGCCAAGCTTTTTCAATATTCAGGCGGGTACGGAATTTTAGTTTTGTTAACAGGTTTTAAAAAACAATACAGAAAGCTCAACTTTTCGTCGCCATATTTAACCCCAATAGTTGATACACAAATGGATGTATACGCTACCAAGAGTCCAAGTATGTGCCTGCAGATGAAATACGATACCAACATTCAACAAATTACCATCAAACTCAAATTAACATACTACCAACTATACAATCCAGCACTTAATAGTAACATGTGACCCTTTAATCTAATTTTTCATACTACCAACGATAATGGTCGCTCGGTGAAAGTAGACAGTTATATATAGTTACTTCGACCCCTAATGGACTTAACCAGAGAACTATAAATTCCAACCGCCCCTTTCTAAAAGGATAATCACACAGACAACTCAGAAGCAAATGGGAATTTAGAGCTCCCTGGGTGGAGGCCTAATTGACAAAACATACTCGATTACAGCTCGTCCCTTCAAGTTGGTAGTGAAAACAAATTGGTGTGCCAATGACTTTTGTAACAAAATTAATTAGGGGCCGCGTGATTCAAAATGTTTTTTGTGACGGTTTGACGCTATGGCAGCCTGGTACTCGGGCAGGCGTGACTCGGTATTCGAGAAGTGATTATGCGGTTGGAAAAATAAGTTTTTGAATTTAAGGGTGGTTGGGAAATGGGGTATGTTATAGAATGTACATTGGTTGGTGTAGATAATTAATACATACTTTTTGGTCTAGTGTTAATGGGTATAATGAACTTATTGAAGTGTTAAACGTTAAAAAATGTTTAGTTCATTGAAGCTGCCGACTTGTATCTCTGTATTTTTTCAAACCAGAGAGAAGTTTAAAAAAATCATAAGTAGGTGTTAAGATTCTAAGACAGTTCAATACTTGTTCTTACAATACAACACTGCCCAATTTGCACAATAAAGGCAAATAAAAGCAAAACTAACTTAATGTATCTAATGAAACTTCAACATTTGTACCGAAATAATATCAGTCCATTTTTAAGTTTATGAAGAATAACTCGGCCAGTAAGTGCTTAAAATTGGGTTGTTGAATTTAAAAAAAATACGGTTCTTAAAATTTATTTTGAAACTTTACATATCATAAATTATATTGTCGTTGCAAAAATCTCTTAAATATTTTTTTTCAATTTATTATAAGCAATTGAAAATCGATAAAATTTTAAAAAGAACCACCTGTCTACGAACGGGCCATGATTGGTCGCCATGTTGGTGACGTCATAACGTTCAAGGAATTTCACCATAGTATACAGGTTCACGTAAATTGACTAAAAATATCCGAAAATTAGTGCAAAAATATTATTTATAACAGCAAATTTTATTTAGACATGTGTGATAAAGGATTCATAAAGGAAAATTTCGAAAAGATATCCATCTGATGGACGATTTGGAAAAATTGAGCATAAGTAAAGTAGTCGTAATGAATATTACGTGATGGTGGACCGCGACCGGTGTTTGTCATTGTTGTCCATTCATTGTACACATTACATTTAGAAACATAATTGTCATAATGTAATAGTTGTTACATATGGGTAGGTGATATTCGTGTAAAATAAAAAGCTAACAAACACGATTGGCGCGCAACTTCGACTTTAGATATCAAAAAACTTCATAGGTACCACTAAATATACAACCCGAAATCTGTGGAGCCTTTATTTTTATTTATTTTTTGCATAACATCCTTAAAATTTTTGGTATTTTTAATTATTTGCATATCCCTTTATAATATTAAACACAAATATCTATATAATATAATTACAAACACTAAAAAACTTTGTAGAACAAAAACGTGAAAATATTAATTCGGTACATTTTCAAATATCTCTTAAATGCGTCGACCGATTTTCACAATTCAAACAGAAATATTAGTTTTACGCCTATATCCGTCATTTAAAATTAAAATAATGAATATATCTCCATAAACAAAAAATCATGTTTTCAAGTTACGTAATTATACAAAAATGTCAACTTTGCTCGAAAGTTCCCTTAAAAATTTACTTTTCTCAATCTTTAATGATCAAATTAAGAAATTAATCAGAATCTAATACTAAATTAGAACAAGATAACAACATAATTAACATATTCTAATTGGAATCTAGTTAGACATAGAACATTTCTCAAAACTTTAGTATAGTTTGCTAGGTTGGGTATTCCGCGAATCACATAATAATGGGGAGTTATTTGTAATATTCGTACATAATGATGCGAAGCAAGCACGATAACTTTTAAGGTTCGATATTTATGATCAATGTATTCGATATTCATCAATATATTGACAATAATAACAAGATGTAATTGGTTATAAGTCAAAACACTGTATAAGCTATGTGCCACAATGAGTAGAAATGAACGTTGTGACGTCACACGGGCTCGGCTTTGTTCGGAAAACTTTCGGGGTGTTTTCGGTACTGGATTCAAAAAAATATTTTCGATTGGATTTAACTTTGTAATTACAATGAAAAAAAAAAACTAAAAATAGTTTTGTATGAAAACTTATATATGATCTTTCCATTTATTATAAAAAAAAAGTTGGTTCAACAAACCAATTTATAAAAAGAAGTTAGCAAAAAGGTTTTTACACAAACAAACACGATCGCTACTCGATCAATCATAAGAATATGGGTGGAAAGTTCTGAAATTAATTTTTTCAATGACATGAAAGAACTAACTTAGTTTACCTATATAATATTTTGCGAGGGACACATTGCCTGGGGTCGAATTTACTTAGAACAATAAAAGCAGATATCACAAATCACTTGTTTCATATTGTGTCATCAGGAAAATTTTGTCTATGAATTTGGTTGTATCTATGGATTAAAGATACAATGGATGGTTTTTTTTTAATATATTGGTATTGATAGGCTCTTGACCACTATGGCCCGATTTCTGATTTAAGTAAAGCAGGAATAATCAATTTTTTGATGCACAATGAGCTTTTTTTGCCGTCTGCCTTTTGTATTTGTATATAGGTTTGTTTTTCTTAGAATATTCAATTGTATATATGTTAATAAATAAAATGTCGTATTCAAAATTAAAAAAAAAAAAAAAAAAAAGAAAGAAAAAGTATTTTACGTTTCACAATTGAGAATCTACCTAGATCAGTTAAGTAAGTACCTACTTATGTATGGACCTGTCAAAGTTCCATTCACTTTCTCTTTCATCCTTACGTTCCATTTTACAAACGAAAAAGATTGCATAAAATTTACTGATATAAATTTTATACAGCTATAAAAAGTACGTTAGTATTATATTACATCATTCAAGATTAAAAAAACTTAAGCTATTAAAAATATTATAATCTTTAATAACTTGATTTTTCATATTTAAGCGATTTAATAGATACCTATTTGAAATGTGTACAACCTTATTATGAAACTATGAAATGAATTGTAGGTACTAGTCAATTACTTCAAGATTGTCATGGCAACCGTATTTATTTTGTCAATGATGTCTTATCGTAAGAAAATAATATACAATATAATTTGTTATTTCCAAAATCAAGAATTGAAGCTTATAATTACTAGAAGTGAATGTGTTTAGAGCGAGCAGTTGCTGGTTCTTGTGATATCTCATAGAACTACAGATTATTTTACGTACATTATTACCTCAATGTATTTTACTCAAAATTTCACAAGATCTCTCAAGAGGGCACTTGTGCATCTGCATTGGAATCTGATTGCAATTGTGATTTACCAACAAATGTGGACTATTGTGATGCAATTTTTAATGGCTGACCTGGGTTTTCAAGACCGAAGGCTTTGCTAGCCATCGTAGAACCTCCGAAGAAAAACAATATTAGCCAGGGTCGGTGCCATTGGATACGTGTCTGATATTATGAAAGAGGACTGTGTTTAAATATGTGTTAACAAGCAATATAATATCTGCCTACTTATTTTGTAAAATAATAAATAAATGAGACTTGTCATGTTGTTTTTATCATCTTTTACCGTTCTGATACCAAAATCGTATCATACAATAGCCAAATTCTGTACACAATTTCATCGCTGTCCTAAACCAAATAATCCGTTGTAACCTCTTCTTGTCTTGTGGATTCTACTAATACCTATTTTATTTAGGTATGAAAGTCTGTATGTTTGGATATTTGTTAATCACACTTCAATGGTTGAACGTATTTGGATGTATATACTTTGGAAAACAATTACACAATGACCAGAATTAGAACCTAGGACATAATTACAAAAAATAAATATAATAATAAAATAAACGGAATAACAAAGCCTTTTATTCTGAAATCATAGATATAAAACTGAAGTCTATACAATACATGTACATAGTTTATAAAATGTTCCTTATCTCAGTGTGCCTCTTCGCATAGGCCTACACTAACAGTTTTCCACTGGGGTCTGTCCTGACCTACTCGCCAACACCACAGCGCGCCATTGCTTACACTTTTTGCCTACATCTTGGATCAGCAGTCTTTCCCATATCCCATTCCCATCTCTGACACTGTCTTCAACGGCTTCTTTTCCCATCTCTTGGTTACCAGTTTGTCACTTTTCTCCATGTCCCTTGGTTATCGCGCATCATATGACCGGTCCATCTTCACTTTTCACATGGTTGCTGTTGGAGAACTCTCGGTTTTCGCGCAGGAAAAGCTACTGGCGACCACACACACAAAAACTGGCACTTTTTGAATATTTTTCTTGAAGATCTCACTCATCATCGTCATCATTTCTGCCGAAGGACTTCCCCAGCGTCACCGCATCAACCGGTCCTGTGCGTCTTTCATACATCGGATTTCCATGACCTTAACCAGGTCATCGGTCTACAGAGGGCGGCCTTAAAGCGCTGCGTATTCCGCCACGCGGTCGCCACTCCAGAACTTAACAGCCCCATTGACCATCCGTTCTTCGAGCATCTGAGATCTATCCGGCGTGAAATATTTGCATTCAATCTAATGTTTTCGATAATTTAGGGCGAAAACTCTTCTTCCACGCATCGGTCTTCGTGGAGGCATCTCCAAGGAAGACAAGGTCTTCTTTGTCACTCGTTTTATCAGTTTATTTATATATTATTTTGTATTTATTTCGCTTGATCACCGTTTAAGCACAGGCTTGTCAACTATCAACTGCCAAATGTAACCAGTGTAGCCAGATTCGACGAGCTCAAAGTTGGCGAAAATTTCGTATGTCCATTTATAAAAAAACTCAAGACGACCATTATTCACTAAAACCACGAAACATTCTTCGAATCATTTATTATTTCTTTATTTCCCTGTGTTGTTGCGCACTGAAGTATAATAAATACTGTTAAAAGCATTTTGGTTTCCAGATAATTTCATCATTCCTCAGATAATGTTGTATTAGATAGTCTCATTCCGAAATCGCATAAAATCGGCCCATTTTTTTTTCTGAGGTATCCTAATTGGCGCCGCTCGTAAAAATTGGTCGCCCCGGCACCATCCCGAGTAGCCTAAATGGCAAAAAGGCGCCCAATCTGGCTACACCGATGATGTAACGTTGACAACGGTTTGAGAAAACTTTGAGAATTTGAGAATGATCAAATGTGTTTTTCTCAGTTGTGAAACCCAATTGAACGTCAATGAAGGTTTTTTGTATGACATAGGGTATACTTTGGCATGACTTGACAACGTATACTCAAACCTTGCTCAGCATAGCAGAAAACTTAAAATGACAGATGCTTAAATCGAGATAAGCACATACTTAGCGTCAAATACTGAAATCTGAAATCGGCCATATGTCATCAATGGTAAGCGACGATGTATTCGACGGTGAAGCATCTTTGCCTTGAAGTAAACTATTCACTCTTGACTTAAATAACCCTAGGTAGCTATCGGGCAACGTAGACATCGGCAGTGACTTCTGGATCGTGTAAACGATCTTTACTTAGCTAGAAAGGAGGTCAAAGTAAATTTATGAAATAGTTATATATGCAGATAGAAAACCTGCTGCTGCGTAAATGGGTATAAGGGTAGAAGGATAAGATAATGGGATGACTTATTTCAACATACATACGTACATAAACTCACGTCTTTTTCACAGAATACCACCTGCTACAATCCTTACATACTTCTTTTTCTTCACTCACTATCACTTTTCTAATAAATTCTACTCACTTATGAGTATAATATAATATAATATAATATAATATAATATAATATAATATAATATAATATAATATAATATAATATAATATAATATAATATAATATAATATAATATAATATAATATAATATAATATAATATAATATAATATAATATAATATAATATAATATAATATAATATAATATAATATAATATAATATACTTTATTGTACACCATAAAAGTACTGCGCACCTGGCCTTTCTGAAGAACATCACCAATATCTATGTAAGTATGTATGTCTATGTAAGTCTTCCTCTCCCGGCGTTTCCATTCACGTCTGTCTAGTAAATTAACCTTTTGTTAGTCGCCTTTCATTCATAATGAAAATCCATACAATGTGATAACCATAATATTCCTTTAAAAAGTGGGATAGAGCGAGGCAAAAACTAGGTCAAGTTGATACCGGCCAGATGGTTTTCCTTATGCGTTTCTAATTCCTTGGAACAATAGTAAGGTACGATATATTTTGCCCTTTATGTATTTTGGTATTAAAATTATTTTCTATCTTGGTGTTATAGTAGTATTATATTATATAGTCAGTTATTTTAAGGATTCCGTACCCAAAGGGTCCAAACAGAGTCCTATTACTGTCACTCACGTGTCCGTCTGTCTGTCCGTCGTCTGACATAAAATTTTGTTCCGAAGAATTTTGAAACTTTCCATTGAATCCAGGTGTAGCTTTCAGAACTTTTTTTTTTTTTTTTGGGTGGGAAATCATCCAGTGACTTCTCCCGCTCTGGGTGAAGCGGGAGGGCGTGTCAGACTTTTACTGACTAAAACCCACCCGTGTTCCTCCAGTTGCTTGTGCCAGGGCCGCGGTAACTCTCTTTCAAATTTATCCGCGACCCAGACAGGCATCGGCCCTACCGGACCCCGTCCCTTTTGCTGACAACTCTTTGAGGCCCGCGTGGAACACTACGCGCCGTAAACTCGGGCTTGGTCCTTATCGGACGGCGAGCTACCCATTACTTTCCGTCCGCAAGCCCGCGTCTACGGTGGCCGGGAATCGGCCTGCGACTCCCGACACCCGGGGCGTCTCCTGCGGTGGCTATATAGGGGCGTGAGGGCGTCTCCTTTGCGTCTCCCTCACGCGTTCCGCCTCCTCCTTTGCGAGCATTACTGTTTCGCAGAAGGAGGAGACAGCTTCCCATGCCCTCTCGCTCCGTACCATGGCCTGCACCAAGGACGGACGTGAGAGGTCGCCACCGCCGATCGCCTCCATGAGGACACGGCGGTGCTCCGCCCAAGCGGGGCAGATCTCCACCGTATGCTCCACCGTGTCCTTCAGGCGGTCCACACAATGGTGACACCCGGGCGTTTCCTCCCGCCTTATCCGGAACAGGAACCTCCCGAAACAGCCATGTCCGGTGAGGACCTGCGTCAGGCGGAAGGTGAGGACGCCGTGACGCCTCTTAAGCCACTCCTCAAAGAGGGGCCTTACCGCCGCAATTGTGGCGTGCCCAGCGCTGGGTTGCGACAATCGCCCTCTCCATGTCGCCATGAGATCTTGTCGGAGCTCTGTCCGCCGAGCCGCGATTTGTCGCGGCATCGGGGTTTCGCCCCGGCATTTTGCCTCCTCGCGCCACGTAGCTTTCAGACCTGGATTCTGAACAATCGCCCCTCGTCTGGCCCAGTTTATGATGAAATGCATGAGAAGCGAAAAGTTTTTAAAAGTCGACTGAAATTTTGTCAAAATAACGCTGAGCAAATTGTTATGGATAGGTTAGCAGAACAACGAGCTAATAAAAATTTTGGTAAATTTTGGAAGTCCACTGGTAAATTGGATGCGAGGCCTGGCCTCTCTGCGTGTGTGGAAGGGATGAATTACAAAAGGGAAATTGCGAATATGTTCAAGGAGCATTTCAAAGTTCAATCTCCACTCGGTCCCTCAACTTTGGTGAATGATGGTGAGCCCAGCTGTCGTGGTGCGAAACCTCTGATACGTTTCTCAACCAAGCAAGTTCGTACAATCATAAATAGTATGAACAAAGGCAAATCTCCAGGACATGATGGGCTCAGCATTGAGCACCTGAAGCACGCAGGTGTGCATCTGCCGCGAATCTTGGCTAAGTTTTTCACAATGCGTATAAGTCACGCGTACCTACCTGCTAACCTGATGAAGACCATCGTGGTTCCCATTGTGAAGAACAGAACCGGTGACATCTCGGACAGAGGTAACTATCGTCCCATTTCTCTTGCGACAATAATAGCAAAGGTGTTGGACGGTATGCTTGATTCTTGCTTAAGTAATTACATACATCTTCATGATGCACAGTTCGGGTTTCGCCCCGGACTATCAACTGAAAGTGCTATTTTAAGTCTCAAGCATACTGTTCAATATTATATAGATCGCGGGACGCCGGTGTACGCCTGTTTCCTTGATCTCTCCAAGGCGTTCGATCTTGTCTCATACGATGTACTCTGGAGAAAGATGGGAGACAGGGGTGTACCCGCGGAAATATGCGGACTTTTTCAGTACTGGTATGGTAATCAGAGCAACCATGTGAAATGGGATGATACAGTCTCTGAGCAGTATAGGTTGGAGTGCGGGGTGAGGCAGGGGGGTCTGACGTCTCCCAGGCTCTTCAACCTGTACGTGGATAATCTCATAGTCGCACTCAGCAGTATGCGTGTCGGATGCAGTGTTGATGGGGTTAGAATCAACAACATCAGTTATGCAGATGACATGGTGCTGCTGGGTTCGTCGGCAGGAGCAATCAGAGAGCTGCTTAAGACGTGTGAAGCCTACGCTGCCGCACATGGTTTAAAATATAATGTAAAAAAATGTGAATACATGGTCTTTGAGGTCGGTGGCAAACGCCGTGGAGAGGGACCAGAGTTGCTCCTTAACGGGTCACCAATTAATAGGGTGACCACTTTTAAATACCTGGGGCATTTTATTGCCGCCGACCTCAGGGACGATGTGGACATTGAGAGGGAGCGTAGGGCACTAGCGGTCCGGAGCAATATGTTGTCTCGTAGATTTGCGCGGTGTACGGACCTAGTAAAAGTAACACTTTTCAAGGCTTATTGCCAAAGTCTGTACATGGGCAGTATATGTGTCAATTATACTAAAAGATCGCTAGATGGCCTGCGCGTCCAATATAACAATGCTTTCAAGATGTTGTTGAGACTGCCCCGTTACTGTAGCGCGTCGGAGATGTTTGCGCAAGCTCGTACAGACGGTTTCTACGCGATTATACGAAAACAAACAGCGTCGCTACTGAGGAGAGTGAGGGACAGTCAAAACGGCATCCTGAAAACTGTAGCTGAGAGCTTCGGCTCTCCGGTTATGCAGCAGTTTGTGCGGAGGTTGATTGTTACTAACACTAGGTAATAAGTTTTTCTATGCTACTAACACTAGGTAATAAGTTTGTATATGTAACTAACACTAGGCAATAAGTTTTTCTATGTTACTAACACCCTATAGATTTTTGCGTCCGAAATAAAAGTTTCTATTCTATTCTATTGATCTATGAACTTGAAAGTTGATGATAATAAATATAAACATTATCATCAACTTTCAAGTTCAAGTATTACGTATAAACACCATTAAATTCTATATTTGGTACGGAATCTTAAATGTGCGAGTCCGACACGCACTTTTATTGTTGTGGTTTATACTTAGGTTACCCTTATATACTTACTTGAAGAAAGCGGTACCTAGAAACCATAACCTTGAGCTTATATATGCTAGAAAAAGCCAAAATTGAATTGCCCTGTGCGATAAGACCGCCCATTGTACACTTACTTTTATGTTTTTTGTCTTGTGTATATATTTTTGTGGTGTACAATAAAGAATATAATAAATAAATAATAAATACAGTGAATAGGCTGCAAGAAAAAGTTCAATATTTCTTATTTGTCGGATGATCTATACACCATGATATCGAAAGTAATATTACATTGGTGAAGACGTTAAAAATGGTTGGAGGTTAGACTAAGTTCGTCGATTAATTGACAAATCTTTTTCAATCGTCTGGCTTTTTATAATGTTTGAATTATGAAGACTTCCAAAGAAATCTAAGTAATCTCTTAGCCAGTTGACGATCAAATCTTTATATTTGAAAGAAAAAAGAAAAATCAAAAAGGATTTTATTCGTCACAGAACTGACATGCATACATACCCATAAAATAAAATAAAATGGCAGAATATTTTAAGAAGAGTATTTGAAGTTGCTAGATGTTTATATCCAACTTGACTTTTGTAACTTTTGCTTGAATAAAGTTATACGGTAAGAAAACTGATGTCTTGTTTAATCTGAAAACTCATAAAATAAACATTGATACCCACTAAGGCACCAACTACTTCACCAAAGTAACTCATGAGAAAATATCGTTAATAAAAATCCACTGAAGAGTAGTGTTGGGGTTGGGTTCGAACCTAGGTACTTTCTTCATCATCATCATATCAGCCGAAAGACGTCCACTGCTGGACATAGGCCTCCCCCAAGTGTCGCCACATTGGCTGGTCCCGTGCATCTCGCAACCAGCGGATCTCCGCAACCTTCACCAGGTCATCAGTCCACCTGGTGGGAGGCCTTCCAAGGCAACGTCTTCCGGTTCGTGGTCGCCACTCCAGAAACTATCTGCCCCATCGGCCAACTCATAGCCCTCTCCATTGCCCTTTGAGTGACTGTAAGCTTTTTGATGAAGCCCATTGTAAGCGACCACGTCTCAGAGCCATATGTCATCACTGGCAACACACACTGGTCATAGACTTTCGTTTTGAGACACTGTTTTGTGGTAAGTTGGACGAGAAGACACCGCGCAACTTCCCGAACGCTGCCCAGCCGAGTCGGATTGGACGGCTGACCTCTTTCTCAAAGTTGGCCCTATCCAATTGCATCGTTTGACCCAGGTAGGTCGCCCACAACTTCGAGTGTTGAGTCTCCAACCTTGATAGGAGTGGGTGTAACATGGGCATTCAACATCAACTTGGTTTTGTCCATGTTCATCCTAAGACCCACTCTTTCGGAAGCTCTACTGAGATCATCGAGCATTGTACTGAGGTCCTCCATGGTCTCAGCCATAACCACTATATCGTCGGCAAACCGAAGGTGAGTGATGTACTCGACATTAACGTTAATGCCTAGCCTTCTCCAGTCCAGAACCTCGAAGACATCCTCCAGTGCAGCGGTAAATAGCTTCGGAGATATGACGTCTCATTTTCTCACACCTCGCTGCAGAAGGACTGGTTCTGAAGTCTGATCCTGAAGTCGAACTGACATGGTGGCGTTTTTGTATAAACACTTCAACACTTCGATGTACCGGTAGTCAATATGGCACCGTAGGAGAGACTGCAGTGCAGCCCAAGTCTCGATCGAATCGAAGGCTTTCTCGTAGTCCACAAACGCTAAGCAGAGAGGCAGGTTGTACTCTTCAGTCTTCTGTATAACCTGGCGCAGCGTATGTATGTGGTCTACGGTGCTGAAGCCTTTACGGAATCCGGCTTGTTCGGGAGGCTGGAAATCGTCAAACCTGCGCGCGAGACTATTCGTGATGACTCTTGAAAACAGTTTGTAGACATGGCTAAGAAGTGAGATGGGCCTATAGTTCTTTAATAGGGCATTGTCAACCTTCTTGAAGAAGAGTACCACTACACCCCTGCACCATGCCTTTGGCGTTTTCCCTCGAGTATGACGGAATCAAACAGCTTCTTCCCCTCGAGTATGACGCAATCAAACAGCTTCTGAAGAGCTTTAAGTACTGGTTTTCCACCTGCCTTCAGGAGTTCGGCCGTAATTCCGTCATCACCCAGTGCCTTGCTATTCTTAAGCTGTTTCAGAGCCATCCTAATCTCATACAGGCTGACGTCCGGAATTTCTTCGGTATAGTGTCGGGTCAATCTAGCTCTAGCGTCATTCGCTAGATTTGCGACGGGGTTACTGGTTGACGTGTACAACTGTCCATAGAATCTCTTGATCTCCCTCAGAAGCTCCGGTTTGGCGGACACGATCCTGCCATCATCGGTCTTCAGTTTCGTGAGCTGGCTCTGCCCAATAGACAGATCTCTTGCAAAGTCCTTGGAACCCTTGTTCCGCTCAATCGCGTCTTTAATACTTTCAGTATTAAAGTGGCGGAGGTCACTTTTGAAGGACTTTGAGATCCGTCTATTTAGTTGCCGGTATTTCACCGCGTCGTCAGAAGACTGCAAAATCATCTCACGCCTCTCCTTCATGAGCTTGAGAGTAGGATCAGACAGCTTTTTGTTCTTATCTGCACGGCGGATCTTGAAAAACTTAGACCCGACCGTATGGACAGCTTCCACGACACCATCTCTGTATTCGTCCACGGAGCTCCCTAGGCACTCGAAATGATTCTGGAGTTCGAGCTGAAAGCTGTCGGGGTTTTGGACATGGATCTCTGCTGGATGGAGCGTGGACTTCATCAGTCGAGACCTTTCAAGCTTGACATTAATGATCAATGTGCCTCTTACCATGCGGTGATCGCTTCCGGTTTTCAACGAATTGATCACAGAGACATCATTGAACATTTGCTTCTTGGTTGACATGATGAAGTCGATCTCGTTTTTAGTTGCACCATCGGGGCTTTGCCAGGTCCACTTCCTGTGCTCACGCTTTCTGAAGAAGGAGTTCATCATGTAGAGGCCCTCCTTCTCCATAAAACTGGCCAGTAGGTGACCCAGGTGGTTCCGACGTCCAACTCCAAATTGCCCCACTTGCAGCTCATTCTCGTCTCGTTTACCCAGTTTCGCGTTGAAGTCCCCCATGACAACGGTGAAGTGAGTTTTGAAACCATGCATGGCTGTAGAGATATCCTCATACATGGCCTCTACCTCGTCGTCGGGGTGTGCCGAGGTCGGGGCGTAGACCTGTATGACCTTCAGCGAATATCTTTTTTTTTTTTTTTTTTTTATAGTCTGAGTATAAGGTACGCTACCCTGGTCGACACACTTTCGATCTTCACCACGTTGTTCACAAGGGACTTGTGGACGATAATCCCGACACCACCTAGGGACTGCCGGTTACCCTCTCGGAAATAGAGCAGGTTACCAGATTTGAGGATTATCGAATCCTCCCCTTCTCTTCGGACTTCAGATATCCCTATAATACTCCATCGTAACCTGCTCAATTCTTCCTCGAGTTCGGCTATCTTCTCGTCGGCACTTTCTTACTACGGCATATTCTGGAACCAAAAAATCGAAGATATATGACATTTACCAATATGGTAGATTACAGCCCACACCCTCTCACTGATAAGATGTTAGTATCCCAGAAATGGGAACATAATAAGCTTAACAAGCTACGCTTATGTTAAAACATTCAGTTAACAAATTCCCACCGCAGTTTCAGCAATATGACATTCGTCTAAAACTTAGTTACTACGAAGATTCCCATCTCCACAAAGTTTCAGACTAACTATTTAATAAACATCAATTAAGCACACGAACAAATGTACCCACATCAAACTGAGTAACAGCACTTGAAGACTATCGTCGCTTCAACCGTAAACTTGTTTCATTTAATATACGGAACTTGTTTAAGCTGGAAACTCATACACACTAAACACTCAACTTAATGTAGCAAAAGTTTATCAAGCGAACAATGCTATTGGGTACAACGCGACTGAATCGATGCAAAAAGTAGTTGTCGATAGTAATAGTGGGGGAGTTAGTTAATGAACTCATAATGAACAGGACCAGAAATACAGTGCAATCTCAGACGCTTGTGTTTAGCTGCAATTTCTTGCTCAAGATTATCTTCAGGTAAAATCTTGTATACTAGTTTTAGATTCTTCACAGGTTATCAAGTTCAATTATATAGTCTTTCTGTTCCAATGAATTATATTAATAAAATGGTGACCTTTTATCCATGTATTTTAGTATCATTGGGTCTGGCAGAGTCTTTCCTCACTTCCATTGATCTAGATGATCAGTCCCTTTAATCACCTAAATCGACTGTTCAATATCTTCATTTTCATTCTTCTGAGAATTTTCCTTGGGTAATCTTGCATAGTGCATATTAGATAATATCATCGGTTGGGTTACATACCCTACTTCATTAAAAGTGTCTTATGAGTCCTATGCGAGATGGCCTCGAATGCCTTTCAAAGGTCTGGGATCCCAGGATCCAAAAAATGTCAATACGTCCAAATCACATTACACTAATATTTTAAAGGCGAAAGTTTGTGAGTGTGTGTGTTTGTATGTTTTTTACTTCTTTACGCTCAAACGGGTTCTGGATGAAATTTGGCACAGAGATAGATTATAGTCAGGTTTAGCGCACAGGATACTTTTTTACTTTCACGCAGGCGAAGCCGCTGGCAGAAGCTAGTTTAATAAAAAAATATGACCCATGTACCTTAAAAACTTCAATAAACACAAGAAGGTTCCATTTACTTAATTACTTTGCTGTAACAGTTCTTCAAAAAAACTTTAAGTTGACTCACTGTCGAACTCGTAAAGAGTTTGTAAAGGCAGCTTTTGCTACCGACTTTACTCTCTGCTTTTATGGTGCAAATAAAATTAAAGGACGTTTTACAGGTTTTAATTTAGAGAGCGTACAGTGGGTCAAAGTGCTAGTCATGTTGGATATTAACTGCTGGTGTTATGAACTGCGAGGCGTTTACGAGGTACCTACGATGACTGATAGTCTATTAACTATACGGAAGGAGACAGGTTATTTATTGCTCTAGTCATTTATTGAAAGTAGGTCATTTATTACGTTTTAATGACCTGAATGTTGAAGACCATTGACGAAATCTTTCCTAATTTTAATGACATTATTTTTACTTTTATAAAGAAGCTTTCCAAAAATGCGTCTTTCGGATTTTGTATCTTGGTTGACTCTCGTGACTTTAAGATATTTTCAATTTTTTAAATTAAATTTTAAATTTAGAATCTTCTACTGTCCAGTAAGTAAGTATGTAATTTACTTACTGGACAGTAGGTCATCCTCTTTAGATCTGCATAGAAAAAAAAAGTAGTACCAGACACAGATTAGAGTTTAGCCATTATAACATGGATATAGGAGGGAGGCTCCAAATATATCTATCTCTCTTTTTGGTATGACATTTTATGAGATAGATATATTTTTGAACATATGAAAATAAAAGTGAAATTACAAGCAATTTAAATAAAAAAATTAAATTAAATACTCAAACACATCTTTCACCTCCCTGCAGCCGTCTACATCGCGTCAACAGCAGCTAAGCCTGACTACGCAGCCATCAACCTCTTGCCAAGAACCGACCACTATTACCCTGCCCGTAACATCATCGCAAACATCCACCTTCCCAAACAACCAAATTAATGTTTCACAGACATTTGCTGCCAGCCAAGAGTCCGTTAATCAAGATGTACAACAAACAAATATAAATGCCCCCGGTAAATCGATCACAATATCTATCAGTAATTGCCCTAATATGAATTTAACCTTCAATATTAATTAAACGAATTTGTTGTTAAACTTTCTTTCATTTTTGAGAAAAGCATTATACAAGCCTCAACCAGTAAGAAAGCCATCCTGGCCTCGTATATAACCGGACCTCACCTATGGTTCGGTCCGGTTAACTCATACTTGGCCAGGAAGGCTTACTTACTGGATTCTGCAGTAATGTACTATTTGACATATTTTTTAATTTATTTCATCTTTTCTTTCCCAAGAGTATATTTAATTTGTCATTCTGTCTATGTTTTCAAGAAAATATTTAGTATTTTGAGAACACTTACTTTATTCCAATTAGCAATAGGAAAAGCCGTCCTTAAAAGCAATCAAATCGTGTCCAAGGATCTCAACATATACAAACGTATAAACAGACATTGTCGCTATAGCTGCTAAATATTTTATCGACTTAGTCCGCGAAAAATCAATTTAAGACAAGGAACTTAAAAGAAGGGGTCGCTTACCCGCTTATCTATCTCTGGCAGCTGTGCAGAACAACCCAATGGGCTGAGGGTCCAATGTTTTTATTAATATCGAATTTTTGTCTCTCCTCTCGCCTTGTTTTTCTTGAGATCAGAGAATATTATTAAGGGATATTAAGTGCGGGAATATTTACGTTTTTATCAAGAGGAAATTGGAAGCATTTGTATGTGAAATAAGTCGGTTAGCCGATGTTCTTATTCTGATTTTGTATTTTAATGCGAGTTTTGCATGTCATGATTAGGTCATGCGTAGTCAAGAAAGACAGACACAACATAAAAATAAAAATACATACACATTAGTACATTAAACCAAAAAAAACAGGTAGATAGGGAATAGTTAACTGAAATGTTAATAAAGAATATATTGTTGAGCGCTATTCCTCTCTCCTACATACTGACTGTATCTAGAATGTTGCTGTGCTCGACAGGGTCCATAATTGTTTCTGAGACTAATATTAACCACATTATGGATGCAAGAAATTGCATTTGAATGTTTGTATTTGAATTTGACAGTAAAGTTTTGCCTGTTTGTATACCTAAGAAAAGTTAAGGAGTTAGATGATGCCACAAACCTCTTCTCTTTTTATTTCTCTAAGAACCTCTTCCTAATTTTATTTACTTGGTGTTGGCCTTCTTTGTTCTTCTTTAACCCTGAGAAGAATAACATTTTCTTTTAAACAAAATAAACAGTTATCGATGTCTTTGTTTATCGATACAAAAATAAGGATTTAGAATCTAACTCCTACGCAAACGTAAATAAACTGAAACATCATTCTTAGACCCATTATAACTGAGTTGTTTTCTTTCTTTCTCATTACGTTAACATTTGAAAAGTATTGACGCACTTTGGCATACAAAATTAAGTCTGTTTTTCTATGAATGCTTGGAATAATCTTCTTTGTTATTTTTACTGCTATTAGAATGTTGTTGTTATTTAGTTAGACTGAATGTTTTCAGCTGTGTTATCAAAACAGTTTACATTTTTAGGCAATAATAATATTTAGACACTATTCATTAACTTGAATTTATATTAAACACTGGCAGATATTTTTACACTCTTTTCTCAACTGTTTAAAACCAAGATTAATATTTGAGCATCCCTTGATTCCCATAGTTTATGCAAATAAACTACATTTTGTAGGAAAATATTGGTCAGCAGTGCAAACGACATCCGAATTACCCTGCGTCGCATTTTCTCGAAATCGGATCACTGCTCACCGATTCAGAACTTTCGAATAACTCATTCGAAATTCGATTGGATATACCGACAATAGTCACATGGATTGTCTAACTAGCGATAATGTTATTGATGTTGAATAGGAGCATGCCAAAAAGCTTTGTGACGCCGCCGGAGGCATAGCATGGCAATTGCCGGGATATGAAGATTCGAAAGATTTTTGAATAGATGTCTGTCACAATATAGCCCGTCTAACTTTGGTTAGGTTAAAAATTGAAAAGAATGTCGATCGTCATTTTTAGGGTTCCGTACCCAAAGGGTAAAAACGGGACCCTATTACTGAAACTCCGCGGTCCGTCTGTCTGTCTGTCTGTCACCAGGCTGTATCTCATGAACCGTGATAGCTAGATAGTTGAAATTTACACAGATGATGTATTTCTGTTGCCGCTATAACAACAAATACTAAAAACAGAATAAAATGAATATTTAAGTGGGGCTCCCATATAACAAACGTGTTTTTTATGTCATTTTTCGCGATAATGGTACGGAACCCTTCGTGCGCGAGTCCGACTCGCACTTGGCCGGTATTTTTCTTCACTAAATTATTTGAACATTGTATTTCATTTGTTTTATAAAACGGGTAAATCAAGTAATTACGGAGCATTAATGACCATTCCTATCCAGCCACTGCCAAATAAACTGGTTGATCAAAATTAAATCGTATACTTAAGGATTAAAGTTGTAGTTGGCTTAAATACCAAGATATCAAACGCCTGCAAACAATGTGATATTACAACTAGACTAAAACAATGGTACAAAGATATTGACAGGAGCTTTAAACTTCGAACCCTCAGAACAATAAAACTAAAGATATTGCAGGAATGTTACCTTAGGGGAACATTTTGTTTTACTGTAAGTGGTATATTATTCAAATCAATACTTACTTAGTAATTTTGCTTTACAATGTAGCTTTTTATTTTATGGGTTCTTTCACGAATTTTAAAGTAGTCAAGACCAAGTTTTCGTATTTGGTCCTTCAAATGTTAAATTGTCCCTGGAAATGTTACAGTTTACATTATCCAGTATTCAATATAATAAAATCGTATTGTTCATCAAAGTACCAAGCTCCAATATAATTATTAAACATCTAAACTATACTATAAACATCTAAACTATATATTAACTATCTAAAAAAAACCGGCCAAGTGCGACTCGGACTCGCGCACGAAGGGTTCCGTACCATTATTGCAAAAAATGGCAAAATAATCACGTATGTTGTATGGGAGCCCCCCTTAAATATTTATTTTATTCTGTTTTTAGTATTTGTTGTTATAGCGGCAACAGAAATACGTCATCTGTGAAAATTTCAACTGTCTAACTATCACGGTTCATGAGATACAGCCTGGTGACAGACAGACAGACAGACGGACCGCAAACTCTCAGTAATAGGGTCCCGTTTTTACCCTTTGGGTACGGAACCCTAAAAATACCAAGATCACGGTCAAAGTTGAAAATTTAAAAATATATTCGTTAAGTATGGTAAAGAAATACACGAAAATAATAATAATAAAATCTACAACAACAATTATGAGTTTATGACTCAACAAATGTCTATGATGACCACACTACTAAAAGCATCTTTACTGATAGGTTTATGTGACATTCCGTTCTTACAAGATACAAAAGTGATATGATTCTGCAGCAGAAGCACATAAAAGAACAGATCATAAGTATATTACGTTTGGGGTCGACGTAAATCTTCGTCGATAGCGAGATAGTGGCGTGAAAATATGTCTGCTTCATTTTGTAGTGGGTGAACCTCTGCGGTTCCCCCTCCATTACTTACGCACCTTCAGCCTCGGAAACATTGAGTCCTGAAGAATAAACTTCAAAACTTTTACAATAAAAATGTCAAAATGTCTAATTTTTGCCAAAAACTTTTTCAACCGACAATTATTCACGATAATAGTCCCCAATAAAGTTGCCGTAAAACGTTAAAATAAAACTTATACCAACAGTTCGCGTTTCAAACGAATAAGAAATTATTCCACGTTTCCGAATAAACGTTCATAATGTTGTCTCTAATAATAACGAATACCTAAAACAATTTCATTTTCACTCTCTCGGTTTTCAGACATCGAAAATGACAGTTTAATCGCTATCATACAACATTGCGGTTTAATTACACGATCCGACCCGCGTCGCAAAGTGTTTAAGTATAGCTGTCACATCCAAATAAAACGCCCTTTCCCACATCCAAGAGGAAAAGTCATTGGGGAAATTCGTGGGGTGCGACGCACCGGCGTGTTTTCACTCCAGCCAGTGCCGTTTTCGCCGACGCCGTGAGAGGGCGCCGTCCGCGCTCCGTGCCAACCGACCACGTGACTTGTTGCTCGAAACAACCCCGACGCTCGCACACAAACAAAACATGCATCCCGATGCAACGTGACGTGATTATTATGATACCGACTACCTACAACTCATTGACATGAATTTCATCGCCAAACCCCTCTACAACCATGCCAGACTCCTCATGCTATTAAGTTTCGTGCTCGCAATATTACTCACTGGCGTATTTCTCCGCACAAAAAATAAGCAATTACAAATCACGAGTTTGGACGAAATTCAAGAGCTCGAGGACAGCACTGAATACGAGTCTATGATAAATTCGAGCGCAACGGAGCCGAGGAAAACGCGAAGAAAAGAATACCTGTACCGCCTTTTGACAAATACGACCCGTTCCCTCATACAAATGGAAATAAAAGCTAGGAGACTGGAGGAAAATATGCGTAGGATTAAGGAGAAGACTGCAGATTTATTGTGGAAGAACAAGGACAAAGCTTTGTGGCATATTCTGTTCAAGAATATAAGCAGACATATTTCAATCCGACATGAATTCCACCAGCACGCGAGCCTGAGACGAATTATGCAGGACAGTAATACGCATTCACATAACAGAAAGGCGGGACGGAGAAAACTTTTATTGCGTAGACGAAGATAAATGCATCGATAGTTGCTAAGTTTATTGATAGACGTTTGTATACAAGTTACGTGAAAGACTTTTAAAATTCTGAACTGACAATAAGCGTATTTTAAGTCCTATTGTGTTTCGAAGTGCGATTGGATTGGCGGAGTGCAAGGCGCTTGTACCACAGAGCACGTATGTACGATATATCTGTCTTATTTCTTCATGTAGCATTTTATTTTGTGGAGCTATATCTTCGCCTTGCAGGTTCTTAACGGTGCTACGCTCACGGAATGATATTATTGCTCACATTTTACTCGCAGGACTTTCCGTTTTGTCTTTTGGTTGGCTCAGGTATCTTGATTAATGGCTTTCTTGATGATTTCTTTCAAGATAAAAAAAGTAAATTCAGATGTTTTCCGTGGAGCAGGCTGACGAAGCTAATTTTACTTTGTCAAGATTAATTGGAGGAGTTACATTTTGGTATTACTTAATACTTTTTAAAGCGGTGTATTAGCATGTATCTATAGAAAATTACATTTCTGTTTTTTCATTTTTATCTAATTTTCCGAGGTGTATTTTATAAGTATCTAGTACCAAATTTTTGTCTTGGGGAATGGATTATTACTATTCAGGTAAATGTTTTTTTCAGAAAACTAAATATTTTGTGTAGCAGCTTTACTACCTTAGTGGGGAAATGGTCAGAGTAGTAGAAAAAAAAAGAATTCTTTAATGTTTTTTTAATATGAATAATAGCTACCACGATAGTTCAGCTAAATTCTAAAAGCTAAAAATCTCCATACTTTTGTCTCAAAAGAGCTATTGTAATTCACATTAATTACCACTGCAAACCATTTAATTCACATGTCAAAACTTTTCTTATTAATAACTTAATCTTATTCAACCTTCGGGCTTCAGCATACAAGATGGGGTTAATTTACGCTCAACACTTTTAAAATGCGTTGATTGTATATTAAATCGCAACCAAATAAGTTGATTTTGAAACAGCTAAGTCGAATCACAGTGTCAGATCCGTACTACGCGTCCCAACGACGTGTGAATATATATGCGTCTAAAGTGGTTCTACGGTGTATTCAACTCCACATTGTAAATGTTGCATGAAGAAGTTCTAGGATCACCACAAAAGGAACCAAGAAGGTCCTTCTAAACAAGAACAAAGACACGAAGCCTTTGAACGGTTGTTTCAAATGTTATGCCGCGATATATAAGGAACATGCAAAAGAGAAGGGCAAGACTCCATAGTATCCTGGGCCCAGGTGTTAACTCAATTAAATTAGCCTTATTTATAAGAAGATATAATACAAAGACCTCACTGAAAATTAGGTAAAATTTGGCTATCCAGGAATCAAGTTGTATGAAGTATAGTAAAAGTGAGATTACAATATAACATAGTAGTTTTAAAGAGTTAGAGCCAGGTAATTCGAAATAGCAAGATCCGTCGAATAGTTCTTTAAAATATGCAAAGCCGAGGTCCAAGGGTTTCATAATAAAACATGGAAAATACATGCGCAATCAGAGCGAAAGAAAATTAACAAGTACCGGTTTTTTTCTGCCTGCCATCTGTCACCGTCAGTTGCTGACCAGTGTTGCCAACTGAAGAAAAATTAAAGGAACCTTATTTGCTATGAATTGATCCGCCAAACGATTGATAAGCACTTGTCACTCGATTTTCATATACATACCGTCTTACTTTTTATGTACTTTACCGATCAATTCATTATCGAGGAGCTCGTGGCTAAATAATAACAGCCGCACAGGTCGATCATCAAGGTTAAGCAACGCTTGACGAGGTTGATCCGTGGATGGGTGACCATTTCAACAAACCGAGGATCCTCCGTGCCTCGGAAAGCACGTTAAGCCGTTGGTCCCGGCTGTCATTTGAAGATCTTTGACAGTCGTTACGGGTAGTCAGAAGCTTGGGATCTGACACCAGTCTTGCCAAGGGGTACCGTGTTACCCAGTTACTAGGTTGTGGAGGTCAGATAGGCAGTCGCTCCATGTAAAACACTGGTACTCAGCTGAATCCGGTCAGACTGAAAGCCGACCCCAATATAGTTGGGAAAAGGCTAGGCAGATGATGATGACCGATCAATTAATTATCGATTACTAAGAATTCAGGCATGTATTTAATCGATTATTTAGTTTCATAACTTAGTTTAACTTTTCTCGCTTTCCAAAATTATAGAAACACGGTACTGTATTTTGTGATTTCCTTTAGAAAAATGTAACGGTTTTTTATTACACATTTCAACTTATTAACTGCTGGGCCCAGGTTTTCCCGTCTCCTTTATATATGAAAACTGTACTGACAGGTTTAATTATAAATAAAAAAGTATAATATTTTTGTTCCTTTAAATAAATATTTTTTGATTATTATTGTAACTTAACGATAATTTGTTGATTTCACTGAAAGGTTACGTAATTATGAGTATTTTTTTATAATTAACACATACATACATAGGTACACATTATATTTTGGTGTTTAATTATTTAGTTTAGTAATGTACTTAGCTTATAAAGAAACGCATTCGAACTTGATTTACTTGATGCACCCACAAAGTAGTGACTATTCCTCGTGTTCACTCCTTCCTTGTGGTTAATTTTACCCCACGTTGTACGGATGAGCAGTTTTTTCCACCTTGTATGCCGAGGGTTAGGAATTTATTTTCACTTCATTGCTGAAGAAGCTTCACAAGTTCATTATATTGACTGTTTGATTCCTTCATCATAATAAGTTATTGTATGTTTTATTAAATCGAGATTACTTTCATGAATATCGTTCAAAGCCTTTATGTTCGCGTTACTCATATGAATAGGCATCAGTTCTACGCTTTCTCCCAATTTATTCGTGTTTATATTTACTTAAATGGTTTTGTTATAATGGAAAGGGTTTTCAGGTTCATTATATTGTGCTTTGTTGAATATATTGGTATATCAAAAATTCAGCTCAGCGAGTTGTTTTTTTTATCCATGGTAAGTAATACAATATTTTTTAATATACCTATATCATGCAAAAAGAACTTAACGGATTTTGATCAAAGTTTACAGTTATATAGCGTATTCATCAGAATAACATATAGGCGTGTGGAGCCGCGGACTGCAGCTTGTCATATACGTGGTAAAACAACAGGTTTTGCAACATATAATATGAATTACTGGTGGATTACGGCCCATTCTCTCTCACAGAGAGGAGGCCTGTATCCCAGCAGTGGGAACATTAATAGGCTGGTGATGATGATATGAATTACTTATCTCCTAGGGGGTGACCATAAGTTCTAGAGTAAGGTTATTTTGAGATTGAGTAAGTGACAGATGTATACAAGTCGTATACATCTGTCCCTTACACACACCCAAAATAGACCTTACTCTAAGAGCTTATGGTCACCCCCCTGTTCTAAAAGTATCTTTATCATTATTTCAGCAGAAAGGAAAACGACCTCAGTTAGGCCACCAAGCGTTGCCATTATTGACCGGTCATGTACTCAAAATTGGTATTTTATTTAACTTTTCTTTACTAACATAATTTAAGTACTTACTAATACTAGATACCGTTAAGGGTTTAATTTGAGATGTCGAAAATTTTGTATGTCGTTTTTGTGGTGAATAAACACTTTTTCTTTCTTCTTTCTATGTGATTATCTTTGCAGTAAAAAATATTATAATCTTGAGATAATCCTGTGCTGCATAGGTAAATTGGTCAACAAAAAATATCTGAACAAAATTAAGAATAATTCATAGAATAGAATAGAAATATATTTATTCAACACAGGCACAACAGAACAGCATGGAGTAAAGTACAAAAAGACAAGAATTGTTCGTCATAAAATTATTTATCTAAAACGTATGTTTAGAACCGTAACAAAAATGAATCAGCTCCATCCTTCATAGCAACACAAAAATTACATGCATAATTTACTATCAAACTCCACAAGTCAAGTTCAATGTTATTGTTGTCAATAGAATGAATATTTTGAAATACTCAAATACTGTTAAATCATTCGGTCATACTAACCGGTACATCTTATTCACAATTCTCAAGGAGTTGGAAAGAGACAGCGTTATTTCTCACTTATCATCCAGCAAGTTCTGTATGCATACTTTATTTACATTGACTAGTTGTTCCACTATCATCAGTGTGGCCAGCTGCCAGTTTAGCAGTGTTAAAAATATGTCGTGTTGTAAGTACAATTTTTTGTTTATCTTTATCAATTTTAATTTCGGAATATTTTTCAAGCTCAACTTGGTTCTTATCTTATTCTGTTTTTGCTTCGGGATTCGTTTTTATTACTCGTACATCCATTTCATAATCAAGGTTGTGTCTGTTTAGATTAATGTGTTTATTTATAAATAGACTGGTGCTGATACTGTTGTGGATATTATTACATCTTTATTTATTATTAAACCATCAGGATTTAATAGGCAAATTTTCTTTAGGATGATAATGGTATGATAATTTCTAGAAAAATAATTAAGTATGTTTTATAGTCTGTATGATTTGTGGATTTTTAATTTATCTTCTCATAGAATACACGTGAGTACAGTTGTTTACCTAGTTAAAAAAAAAATATGTCAGTTCGAGAATGGACTGCTAATTACCTAAGTAAAGTAAAATGTGGTAAAAAGATTGTCTTTATTGTATAACAATAAAAGATGGTTCTTTACTCGGTTGGCATCGGAATAGGTACTAGGGTAAGAAATATGGGGTTTCACGCTTGCATTCACAATCCTAATGGGAAATAGTGATGCGGATAATTGCACAACAGTAAGGTTAAACAAGGATTAAACGATAAAATACTAAACCAGAGTTTTCAAATATCACAAGGAAATTTTGAGTTACCAAAATTTAAAGCTATTAAGAAAGGGTTTCATTTTTTCGAAACTTAAACATACTCATTATTAATTTTCAGCAGAACTCACCACCTAATTAAATATTGTAATATTTAGTTTTTATGTTTTCCAGTTGACAAGGCCTCTTCCAAACTTTTTCATAACTGCCTTTCTTTTGTCAGTCTTGGTTTGCTTCTTGCAGTCTTTGTCTTAGTCTCTGTTTTAGTAAACTATCTGATGTCATAGTCTCACTTTTTCTGTGGTCTCCCTCTTTTTCTTTCACCGTTTTTTGGGTACTGCTGGCTTACTATTTTACTCCATTTGTTCTCACTTACACGGTGTGATTAAATTGCTTGTAGTATATTACATTAAGATGGAACAATTATAGAAGTTGACTGTCTACTCTACTGTCTGTGTTTGGACGGTACATAACATTTTCTGCGTCAATTTTATTATATGCCACCGGCGTTTTTTCTGTTCTGTGTATGCCACAGGCAAAAATGTTCAACGTTTGAATAGGGCTTTATGACACGATGATCAACAATTTATAACGACTTTAAAAATATTTTTATTTCCCCTGTATCCTTTAAAAGCCAATAGCGCCAAGTTGTGTTCCACACAGCTGCTCCTACATCGCTATTTGTCAGCTCATTAACAAACTTATTCATCCGTATCACATGATAAGCAAAATAAAAGACCGGTAAAAGGTCATGGTATGAAAAAAAGTGTCAGAAACATCAAGCGGGTTGCAATTTATCATTCCTGCCTCGCCCGAGGCGCGCCCTCAAAGCGCCTTAAACGAGGTCCCTCAAAGGAACCCTAGTGATTTTAATCTTACTGTTTAGATAAAGCTTCTTTTTGTGGATAGAAAAAATTCAAGAAGTCCTTTGAATATTAAACTTGGTATGGATTTAAGAGAAACTCAAAGTTACGGAAATGAGAAGCGACGACCGAAGTAGGTACTTGTTTTAATTTCTGAACGGTGCCGATAAAGTGGGTTCCTAATAGGATTGAGGAGCTGTTGTTTTAATATCCTTTGTTGCCTTTCACACGAAATTGATTTATATTCATAAATCCATTGAACGATTCTTGTTCGTCAGTTAATCCAGTATTTGAGGCCTACGATACCCCCGAAAAACGTGCCTGATACAACTTAAGAGGTTGAGTGAGACAAATAGGACTTGGATAATTCTAGATTAAAAGTTATTTTTGGTAACAATGTTTTATTATTGCCGGCATCACTATTCTATAGGTTACAGTATGATCGAAGTATTTGTTGAATATTCTATGTATATGAAGGAGAAGAGGTATCCTGTTCTTCCAGTCACTGGCACGATAAAAATATAAAATTTTGTTGGTCGGTGGCAGCGGAAAGTTTACTTTGGTTACCGTATCTACTTTAGTAGATATATTATGTCAAAAAAAAGTCAGTGCTACTTAATAAAAACAATTAGCTAAATACAAAACGGGTTAGTTATGACTTTATTGTCTGACAATTGTTGCTCATTACAGAAGCTATGAAGCCCAAGTTTAGCAGGTGCCTTTAGCAGAACAAAATATTATTAGTTAAGATCACATTATAGGTATCGTAACACTGTTACATAATATTAGTACATAGTCTCCTATAATTATGTATTCCTAGTCCATCGCTGCTGCATTAGGCATACAATCAGTGTACCAGGCAGACAGTCGTTAAATTGTAAATGTCTGCGCAACGTCTAAGCTGTTAATGTCAAGGTCATTTTTATATGAATTTTCTAGAATATATGAATACAGATCGTGTTTTGTTTTTTTAATAAGGTAGCAATGTAAAACTTGTATTATAGTAGTATTATTTATTATCAAATTTGATAAGAGCATGAATATACTAATCTGATAATCGAAAAAACTGCACTGCACGACAGTTATCAACAAATCGTTTTTTGTTTTATGTTTTCTGTATGATTATTTATAAGACTTTTCCACCATTTTTGTGTAGATCGTAGATGGCACGTATTTTATTTTATCGGCAGTATAATCAATCACAACATGGTCAAAGTTTAAACTGTGTCACATTGTATTATTTATCATTAGTGTAGAACTGTAGATACGTGCTGTATTCGACATTAACTTTCATTAATTATCTCCAAGTACACAGAGTGACTTTGATTCGTTTATTGTTATTATTTTTTGACCCCTTATTTTTATTAAAAGTGATTTAATTTATAATATTGTCACCTTCTGAAAGATTACCTTTGAATTAACAAACAGCTACTTCAGTTGTATCAAGCGCAAGTTCGATTTTGCATGGGACACTGTTCTCATCTCTGGAACGGGTCTGCCAAATATCAGATTGATGCACTAGAGTCGTTCGAAAAACAGGCCAATAGGCTCATCGGCAATGAGGCACTGGTCGAGTCAAAGCTCCAGAGCCTTGAACATCGTCGCCGAGTTGCTAGTTTGTCGGTTTTTTATCGGTTGCATTTCGGGGAGTGGGCAATGGAATCGCATGATCTAATGCCACCTAGCCCGTTTCATTATCGGACTACAAGACGTACAGCGATGCGCTACCGGTACATGGTGGACATCCCATCCATATGCACTAAACTTTTTAGAAATACTTTCAATATGCGTACAGCTAAGGAGACGAATTCCCTGCCGGAGTCTGTGTTTTCCGATAGCTAGAACCTCGGGGTGTCTAAGTCAAGAGTGAATAGGTTACTTCTAGGCAAGCGTGCTGCACCACCATCGCTTACCATCAGGTGAGATAATGGTCAAGCGTGAGCCTATCTAATAATAAAAAAACAATATTTACTTTTTTAAATCGTGATATCTTAGTAATAGAGCACAAATATAATTAAAAGAAAACAATGGATACCTACCTATCAAACATGATTGCGTGACATTGATACCAACAGACCTGAAATAAAAATATTGTCATCTGATTGAGGGGAGATAACTTGTTCATGCAACAGGCAATTAATGTAATAAATAAAAGGGTGTTTTGATAATGAAATTGATGGAAGATTGTTACACTTTGTTTAGTTGGGCCATTTCAAATTGATCAAATTGATCTTTTTGGATCGGTTGCATCGGTGTATATGCTCAAAATAAAATGATTTCGTATTGTTATCTCTGAAACCCGGATCAGAGGCTTGTATAATAGAAATGTCACCGGATTATTGCAAGAACTGTATTTTATAAACTACCCTTTTTAGGGTTCCGTACCCAAAGGGTAAAAAGGGAACCTATTACTGAGACTTCGCGGCCCGTCTGTCTGTCTGTCTGTCCGTCTGTCTTTCACCAGGCTGTATCTCATAAGCCGTGATAGCTACACAGTTGAAATTTTCACAGATGATGTATTTCTGTTGCCGCTATAACAACAAATACTAAAAATAGAATAAAATAAATATTTAAGTATGGCTCCCATACGACAAACGTGATTTTTTTGCCGTTTTTTGCGACAATGGTACGGAACCCTTCGTGCGCGAGTCGACTCGCACTTGGCCGGTTTTATTGTTTTTTTTTTGTGTTTTTGATCTTGCGATCAGTCATTTAGACTATAAGCAGATGAGGTGAGTGTTTTTTGGCATTTAGGGCAGTACTCCCATCGGAACCATGCCCTTTCTTTATCTTTGTCTGGATATCAGACACTACACTGGCAAAGATATCTCGCCGCTTTTTAACCCGATGTATGGTTTCTGGGATAGTGAGCTGCCCCGCTAGTTGGTTCGGGTGCCTTGACAGTCTTTTTTTTGAGTTACGTCCCAACTGCCAGTAGAGACTCTTGTATTTCATGAATAGGTTTCCAAGGTTTTTGGATCATTACAATATTCGATACTTTCCATAGGTCTGGGAAGTATCCAATGCTCAGCATTGCGTTGAATACCATTGTTAGATACACAGCTACTTTACGAGGTGATTCTTCGAGAACTTTTTTGTCAATTAGATCATATCCTGGCGCTTTATTATTCTTAAGCGACTTAAGGTTCTTGTACAATTCTCTGGGACCACCAGTTTTAGAGGTACGTCCAGTTGAAGATCACGGCTTAGAATCAAGTCAATGTCAGTTTCGTTCCCATTCAGTGGTGCCTCGTTTGGAGTGAATACTTGGCTGAGATGCTTTGCGAAGGCTTCCGCTTTGTCAAAAGTGGTTCTAATCCACTGGCCATCGTGGTGTGTACGTAGTGGTGTTTTTATGGCTGCTTCCGCATGTGCCGAACCGTCTGGATGGTTTGTATTGTAAATATCGTAGTTGCGTATACGAATGCATCCTTGTTATCAGTTAGACAGTTTAGACACCAGTAAAATGTCTATGTTGTGTGAATTTAAAAGGCCTTCCACTTCTTCTACGTTGGGAGATGGGCTATCTCCCATATGGGTTCCACGTTGCTATCTTTAGGTAAACAATTTCGATATTTTAGCTACTAAGGTTGTTATAAGTTTAATTATAAACTATCTAGAAAAATTTTAAACTCTCGATAAATTGTGAACTAATTTGTAACTCTATGGCATTCACGTAAGTTGTGTTAATACTGGCATCAACCTGACCAAATGGCGTGTTTACAATTTCACTGTCACCCCAAAACGGTTAGATTGTAGACTAGTGCACTTCTTCTTCTTAGCTTGTCGATAGCAAATATAAAAAATTTAATATTGTGTTTGGCCCATAATTCAGCCTTGCGAAGACCTTATGACTGCGTCACCGAATGGTGTTCATTCGGTGACGCAGTCATAAGGTCTTCGCAAGAACAGGTGATAGGACATGCTGCGCACTCCGTGAGATGGGCCATGGTCTGCGGAGAGACGCTGCACAAGCACTGAATACTAGTGCCATCAGAGAACCCACACCTGTGGAGTTTGTCCTTGCTACCTAACCCGAGTGCGGAATCTATTTTCCAGCTCGACTGATGCACTGGTTGATCGTATTGTTCTATTCGAAATGTACAGTTCACAATTTACCGCGATTTTATGATCTGTCTAGATAGTTCATAAACTAACGAGGTCTACAATAATCCAGTTACAGCCACAAAGAAAAATCTATTTGGACATAATATCAGTGATAACCAAAGACTGGCACCATTCTATAACAATACATTTCATCATCTGCGCGCCCTTGTCCCTTCACCTTGGGGTCGGCGCAACACATTTTCTTCTGCCACTGACTCCCTTTTCTTTCGTATCACTCCGTACACTATTGTGTACCCACCCATCTTTAATTTGGCCTTCCTCTTTATCTCCATACAACAATATTAATACATTTAATAAATAAAACTCAACATTCTAAGAAAATTTAAGTTTTTTTCACGTATGACTAGGTACCTACCTACCTTTATTATTTTCCGTTTACGTATGTGTGTCCTTGGCATCAACAGTGGGGCTTATCAGAATATCAGCGCAGCGTTATTTCCTTTTTGGATATTGCTGCATATGCTGAGATAGGAGCCTTTTTGGTCTCGAACGGGGTTTTATTTTTATTATAGTTTTTTTTTTGTTTTTTGTTTATTTCTCGTGTCTCCTCCTGTGCGGGTCACAAATAAATATATTTTCCTTTCTTTATTTCTTTTTTACATATTATCTAGGTATCTATTAGGTATGAAAGATTTAATATTCATATCCGTCTGTTTATCTACTCTAACAAGCTATGCAATTTGTAGCCAAAACAATGGGTTATTGATGGGATTAAACCGAACAAAGGAGTAATTTATATGCAAGCATTACCTGACGTGATTACCAAAATGGCGAGGGTGGCATCCCTCCATGTTTGTCCGCTACCCTCGTTTACGCAGGAAAAATAACGTTTTGATGCCTATCGACGATTTATACGAATTGACAGTTCTCTTTTTGAAAGAAAATTGGGCTCCCCAAAATAAATATTTGGAGGGAAAAACGGGAAATTGATTTTATTATTTGGTCGAAGATTGCATTTGTAACTAAGGATCGGCTTATTAAGAATGTAGGTATGTTTTAATTTTTTATTTTATTTGTTTTGCAATTTTTTCAATTTAGGAAATTATATTTAATTATATTTTTCTCTTTTCTTCACATGACTTAATTGTGGCCTAACATTTTCAGTACTGATATTGCCATAGTTTCCCCTTATTTAAGTAAGAGTCCTTATTATGTTCACTGGAAGAGCACTGATTTCCAAGATACAGGTTTTTACCTAGTTTGGCAATCAGGAGTTCATTTCGGTTAGAAGCCTCTTATATTTTATGTTCTTAGTATTTAAACTGTAGTAGGCTAAGTTCTGATTTTGTCTAATAAACGTTATTATTATTATTATTATTATTTTACTATTGCCTCTATCACTTCCCAAGACTCGGGATTAGCCACTATCGCACCTGCAATGATAATATGTTCGACGATGGAACATGCTTACCAAGATTCTCTTTTAACCTAAAAATGCCCAAGTTACAACTATCAGGGAAAACAATTAAACTACGGCAGGGCATTCCACTCTTTGGCTGTGCGCATAATGAAAATATAAATTGGATAATTCATATAATTTGGTTTAAAGTTCAGCAGCAATTTTTGTGTTGCAAGGAAAATAAACCCTTAGTTGCTGAATATAGTCTGGCCAATAACTCTAATAAATGCTCGAGTAGTCTGGCGACTTTTCAGTCTCAAAACGTTTTGCATATAAAAAGGGTAAGAGAGCCGCAATTAGTTCTTGCTTGTTTCTGGGTACAATATTGAGTCTAAAGAAGACGAGACTGTTTCTCTTGTTTTTCCTGGCGAAATGGTAAAAATCTGCTTGTTTGTGACTTTGGTACTTTAATATTAATTTGAGATACACATATACATTGTCAGAAACGCATATATAAATATAATATAATATAACTTTATTTCAAAAAAAAGGTATTTGTACATTATTAATGGGTACTTAATCTAAAATATGAACATGTAGTAGATTATAACAAATCTGTGGGTGTGGTTCTGTTCTACTAGGTAAGTTGCAATGCAACCTGTGTTTAGGAGAAACATTGCCTGCCCCATAATTGAATATCGATCAATGAATAACATGTTACAAAGTAAAGTTAAAGATGTTAAACAATTTCAAGTATTTTACAATTTTGGTTAATTAAGGGTAATTAAGACTTAATCTTAATTTGTGTATGTGAGTTTAACTGTAAGTGTGTAGTGTATTTGTGTCTGTATATTTGTGTAGTGCATGTTAATGTATGTGTTATGTAAATGATAATTTATGTATGATATTTTTACGAATGGGACGAGACTACCATTATGAATTATATTTGGGTCTTATTTCACATTTTAGTTAAGCTGTTTATATTTTTGAGAATGTCTTCTATATTTGTTGAAACCCAAAACGAATATAATATTTATTACAATGATGTAAAGTTGTTTTTTCGTCAGAGGTAATCTTTGGAATCACTGACACGATTACAAAAATTCTTCCACTGATAAAAAGATACAACTAATTTTCCCGAAAAATTCACTGTTTTTGTAGAAACACACTACAACAGCTATTCTTTTTGTTCCTAGGTAAAGGACCGGGCTATGCGTCTCCTTTAGATGCTTTCAAGAATGGACCCAGAGAGCAACTGCTTTACACGGTCGTGGTACAACCGGATCAAACTAAACAAGATTATTTAGCCACGGTCGACGTGGACCCTAAGTCACCGACTTATAGTCAGGTTAGTATTATGAAGCTATTTTTTTTTAAATTTAGCAGCCGGAGTTCTGGTTTGTGCCTGGTTTATGGCTACAGACTCACTCCCAATTAGGTACGTAGAACTTAAATATGGATCTCTGCCCACCTCTGCCTAATTTTGTCGGGAATGTAAGCGTGATGTTATATGTTATGTTTTAGTGTTATATACAGTCAACTAATGAGAAAATTATGGAGGCAACTAGCACTCCAACTTTTTTATTCACGAGCTTGATGCTCTTTTAAATGTGTATTTACATACACAAGAAAAACCAGTTTTTTTCTGAGATACAATATTTTCCTGCATCACATTTTGTGCGGTGTGTCCTTTGCGTAAAGAAGCGGTGCTATAACGATCTATTAAACAAATTTTTGAACAATTTCCAAGTGACAACGCAAAATCATTGTGGTATTGTCACGACGCGCCTTCATGTGAACTGTGGAAGCGTTAAAGCTCATTAGTATCTAAACAAAAGGCGGTCCCCTTTTCTCCCGTGGGTATCGTAAAAACTTATGACAGTATTAACTGAACGAGTAGGGTTGCAGCATAAGTAGGTATAGGTATGAGCTAATAACTCAACACGTTCACCAATCTATGACCTAAAGTCACAAAGCACCGAGACTGCTAGAGATGGCGTTTTTTAAACCTTTTATACTAACCCCAGCTCTACACTTTGGTCCCAGCGCTCGTACCAACGTTGGTCGGCATAAGGAAATTGATTTAAGCGCTTTAACTGTACTGAGTGCATATTATAATTCTGAATAAAAAGAAAAACTGCGTCAAAGAAGATGGTGGATGACAACACATCATAAAACACGGAATCACTCGATGCCTTGTTGCAATAAGACTGAGCAAATCACCAACGTGTGGACGGATCGCGAACGTTGGCACAGGTCCCTTTGATAAAACCGACACGCCTACCAACGCTCGCCCCAATGTTGGTGCCAACGCAATTTTCTAGATCCCCACGTTGGACGAGTGTCGTTGGGACCTACGTTGGGGCCAACGTGCGGAGCCGCCGTAAATTAGTTTGCCACCGTTTACCTGTGGAAATTGACAGCCAGTGACAATTCTGTCTGCTGAAACTAGAGTTTCATATAAATTAGATCAGTAATAGAGTATCTCTAGCTTCGGCCAGCACAGTGCTCCGATTCTGTACTCTGTGATCGAAGCTTAGGACACGACCATGACAACGTAAAAGCTAAAACTTAAGCCATGTCGGCTTAAGCCAAGAACACATCGCCACATCCACGGATTCAGTTTTAATAATTTAATTATTATAATGTTCAAATTGTAAACTTTTTTCGAGAAATGAATATTATTATATATGATGATGATGAAGCTATCTAGCCGGTTTCGGCCACAGCGACCGCAATCATTGGCTCCTCAATATGATTGAGAGCTCAGATTTGCTGCTCTGTTATGTGGTCTCATGTGACTTGTATATCCACCCTTGGCCGAAAAACTCCGAGCACAAATCGGACAAGACAGAACACCGTTGACTACGTGATAAATAGTAGCTGTTGGTGGTCTAACTTTGAGGTCGTCGCGTTTCTGGTCCAATTCCGACCTCCTTCTATCCTCAAAGCCTGCCGTTGCACACGACGTCTCCACTCGGGCCGATTTTGTGCCTGATATTATATATATTCCATGGATGTCCCGATTGGTATTCACGGCTATCGTTTGGATTCTGAAATATCGTTCAATACCCAGTATAATAGGTATCGGAAAGATTTAATTGATTACTGTAACCCTTATTATAACCGAACCCTGTGATATCTATAGGAGCATTATATTACAGGTGAACCCGGAAAGGGACGAAATAGGGATGTGACATTAATGGGTTCAAGAGCCAGTTGCATTTTAATCGGTTCCCATAATGTGATACGAACCCGTCGTATCAAACTACCTGATTGGTCTGTCGCTGTGGATAAATACCTTTGGTTAGAGAATTCTCATTATCAGTGCGGACTCTGGATCGCAACCTAGAATCGGACTTAAACGGATCTGTTGAAACATAGCGACGGCAGCTGCAATTAACAAATTAAGACATATTTTCCGAATTTCACTTTTTTACTTAATTGAATTCAGAATAGGTACTTTGCTTTGTCCAGGGTTTTTCTTTTGTAAAAAAGTATATTTTTTATTAGTATTTTGTCAGGTATATAAAGAAACCTATAACCTATTTTGACGAAGCAGCGAAGTACAAACGCACATCTACTGTCCAGTTGTCCTTTCAGCATGGTCGGTCGACTTTTTCAATTAGTAAGAAGGCACTTAATTAGGCTTTAATCCTACAACCTCATTTTTTAGGGTTCCGTACCCAAAGGGTAAAAACGGAACCCTATTACTGAGACTTCGCGATCCGTCTGTCTGTCTGTCTGTCTGTCTGTCCGTCTGTCACCAGGCTGTATCTCATGAACCGTGATAGCTAGACAGTTGAAATTTTCACAGACGATGTATTTCTGTTGCCGCTATAAGAACAAATACTAAAAACAGTATAAAATAAATATCTAAGGCGGGCTCCCATACAACAAACGCGATATTTTTGCCGTTTTTTGCTCGATATTAATAATGATATCAGGTAGACGCTTGAAATATTCACAGAATGTTTAGTTGTATATTTACATAAAAAAATAATAATGATTAAATTAAAATAAAATAAATTAAGGGGGGCTCCCATACAACAATCGTGTTTCGACTCGCACTTGGCCGCTTTTTTAATATACATTTCATAATACTGACTATAAGAAACATATATTGTATAAGAAATCTTTTTTCCGCTAAAAAGAGCCAATTTCACCCGGCTCCAACATTCCGTAATGTAACCGTGCCAATAACGGACCATATTGAGCTTCTTGGCGTTACGTTGACATCGACTCTCAACTTTGGGCCATATATTGAGGCAAAGGCTCAGCTGGCTGCCAAAAAGTTGGGGATTCTTGCGAAGGTGAGAAGGTACTTCACGCCGGAACAGCTGCTCAACTTGTATCAAGCGCAAGTTCGATCGTGCATGGAGTACTGTTCTCATCTCTGGGATGGATCTGCCAAACACCAGCTTAATGCTCTAGAGTCGATTGAAAAGCGGGCTAAGAAACTCATTGGCAATGAGGCACTGGTCAAGTCGAAGCTCCAGAGCCTGTAACATCGTCGCCGAGTTGCCAGCTTGTCGGTTTTTTATCGGTTACATTTCGGAGAGTGTGCGATGGAATTGCATGATTTAATTCCGCCCAGCCCGTTCCATCATCGGACTACCAGACGTACGGCGTTGCGTCATCGGTACATGGTGGACATCCCACCCATACGCACAAAACGTTTTGGGGACACTTTCATTATGCGTACAGCTAAGGAGTGGAATTCCCTGCCGGAGTCTGTATTTCCCGATAGCTACAATCTAGGGGTCTTTAAGTCAAGAGTGAATGGGTTTCTTCTAGGCAAGCGTGCTTCATCGTCGACCTCATCATCGCTTACCATCAGGTGAGATAGTGGTCAAGCGCAAGCCTATAGACAATAAAAAAAAAAAAAAAAAAAAATATAGTAAAACTTGGCGAATTAACGGAAACAAACTGATTCAGTTATATATTTTGTACGAAGTCGATAAAGGGATCTGCCGTATTCCGAGAAATACATATATATCAGTTACGTGACCATCATTGTTTTCTTCGAAATACTGTATTAATTAACTACTGCAAATTTTAAAAGCTGGCATTGTTCTTGTAGAAGTTATAACATAATATGTCCGCGATAAAAACGCTCTCCTGAAAACTAGTAATTTTGTAGATATCCGTTTGTTCTTTGCTGCCGTCGATAAACGGGTAAACTTCTCTATTCACGCCTTCGGGAAAAACAAGTATAATTTTATGTGGAGCTCTCTGCCTATATTCAAAGTCAGTTTTTCACACTTGACTCAACCTCAACTCAGCCTCCTTGAATCAAATTGACAGTTATTATTGGTTATTTATCAACTTTAATCGATATATTTATATGAGTCGCTATAACGAAGAAATTTTTCCGTTAACATGGTGACTCGGAAGTGAAGTGGAAGAAGTCTCCTTTAAAAGGACTTACCTTTATAAAGGGGTTCAGCACTCTTTGGTTATAACCACTATGTTAAAGTTAGAAAGACAGAAAGAGAGCTTATAAATCCACTTGGGATATATTTCTTATTCGGAACTAAGAATTTACGATCTAAGAACATAATGGAAAGTGGAAAGGTCCGGTTTATTGAGGCGTAAATCAGTTTTACTTGTGAATAACAGGTATTTTTCATGTTCACTGCACTACGCTTGAAAAAGATTTCAAAGATTTTTGAAGTGTTATGAATATTTATCAAAGTAAATCTAGTAATTTATTTAAGTACTTGTTACTTAATAATCTAAAGAAATTGTCTTTGACTTTTATCGTATGGTTTTCATATGTTTTATTTCCATCAGAATGTTTTTTTTTCCATCGCATTACCTATGCGACATCTGCAAATAAGATTGTGTCCAGTACTGTATATCGCAGCATTGTGCGTACAATCACGAAACTAAAGCAAAAATTTCAACTTTTTGATAAATTGTTGTTAAAAGTAAAAATTCTTTACTAGGTATACATAATTATAAGCAATTTTTATCCGTTTCATGATTTAGAGTGGTTTTGGAATATCGTTTCAAATGGATAAAAAATACTGCCGTAATCTGGCTAAATCGCTGGCTTTATAACAAAAGTTTTAAATTTTTTTGCATTCAATATTCGGCTCATCCTATGAGAGTTTCGTGTCAATCAAGGTAAACCGTTTTTGCCTATAAAACTGAATATTGAATATTAAAAGATTATATATTTTGTGACACTTTTACAAAATCTTCGATCTGAACCGAAGCAAATTTTTTATTGGAAATTGTTGTTGTTTAATATCATAAAATGAAGATAATTATAGACTCTAGATAGTTAGAATCTTATTTATTGTACAAAAAATTGTGTCGTAACTCTTAGTACAATATTGTAAATTGAATGGGTACAATGGCGGGCATGTGGCGGACAGAAAAATCGAGTCCGTGCCCACTCGACCCGATTAGACTCAACCCGAAGAATAATACCAGATGTTTTACTACCAATTCAGTGCCATTTGTACAATCATGCAAATTGATATTTAATTCTAAATAACTTATTAATTGATTATACGTAGAATATTTAATATTTTGCTATGATACATAATTTATTGTGGAAGTAAGTGATTTCGTTTAAAAATGTTGCTTTATAAAGATAGCCTCTATAGAAGTTTAAGCGGGTAAACTGATTTTCTAGTTCTTATGTGAATGTTGATTATTTATAGATCTTTTTTATTTTTAAATGTTGATTTTGTATTGCTAAAAACTTCAACGTTTTAATTGTTTCATTCCTACCTAGTCCTGCATTCTTTAAGATACTGTGTATTTTTTGAAGATAATTTAGTAAATTTTTTTTTTTTTTTTTTTAATCTTTTTTTTTATGGAAGTCTTATTTTTAGAAGTTAGTACCTACTTGTTAACCTAATAATTATAATCACGTACAAAGACTGATCTAATAATTACCACCGTCCACTAGCTCATCTGCCTAGCCTTTTTCCCATTTATTTTGGGGTCTGCTTCCAGTCTTACCGGATTCAGCTGAGTACCAGTGTTTTACATGGAGCGACTGCCTATCTGACCTCCACAACCCAGTAATTGGGTAACACGATACTACTTGGCAAGACTGATGTCAGATTTGAGGCTTCTGACTACCCGTAACGACTGTCAAAGATCTTCAAATGACAGCCGGGACCAACGGCTTAACGTGCTTTCCGAGGCACGGAGGAAACTCGGTATGTTGAAATGGTCACCCATCCCGGACCGACCTCGTCAAGCGTTGCTTAACCTTGATGATCGACTCGTGTGGCTGTTATTATTTAGCCACGAGCTCCTCCCACCGTCCACTAGCTCAAAGATTGTAATTATAATTAACAATAACCTGTGATTTTTACTACAAAGTACAAAGCGTATAATATACTAAAAAAGGATAAGTACTTACATGTTTAATTATTGATTTATTTATCCAAACATTATTTAAATTTTACATTATCTGTGGTGCAAGCGTTAAATCAACACTTTTTGCCTGACTGTACATCGTCGTTTTTACGCCAATAAAAACAGAAATATGCAGGTATTATTCTTTGGATTAAGTCTAATCGGGTCGAGTGGGCACGGACCCGAAAAATCTAGTAAATCTACCAGACATCTTTTGGATGAACATAAATAACTTAAAATAGAAACACAACATAGAAAAGAAGAAGATCTTTTTATATCTACAATATTCTCTGCATAATATGTTTATTACATGCATAATATCTGCACGGTTGACCTTATTTCTTTCTTGTCCAATATTTCACACACAAACAGTGAAAGACGCATTAATTATAATACGACGAATTACAGTACGAGTCAATTCCCCATGTCCATCCAAGAGGAATATCTTTCTACATTGCCGAATTACCAACGAAAATTATCCACGCAAAAACCTTGTCCGGACCCATCTCAACAAGCCGTTCAGAAAATAATTACCTCTCGGGAAGCTGTCCGCATACGACACAATTTCCCGAAATAAGACACGAAATACGACCAATATTCCCGACAAGAAAATAGCAATTACGCACTACTTTTGTATTAGCGAATAAAACCTTACATCCAGCCATTTAGTCGGGCAACGTCGCAGGGCAATAACGTACCAGTAATCCCGGGATTTCAGGATCCAGTAGGAAGTATTATTGTGTACTTTGCCATTGCAATACCGGGACTAAATTAACAAGCGGAATGCAATATATTGCCCGGGATTTGTTGCTCGGATTATAGGATTCCTTTTAGATGTTCTAAAGTTTTTTACTCTTTGATTAAAAACAAGGCTGACGTTATAGTATTAGATTTCTTTTAACTAGCTTAAACCATCTTGGCATTTACAATAAATTGCTTGGTGTTGTTCTGGTTTACTTTACAAAGAATTTACATTTATTGTTTTTGCTTCGTTAAAAAACATCATAAATAGAAACAGTTTTTCGAAGCGGCAACACAGTTTCAAAAAACTGTTTCTGTTTATGATGTTTTAGTAATCAAAACATCTTCGCTTAGAACTGTTTTATTTTCTAGAGGATTCTGACAGACTTGTTAACACTTAGATCTACTAAAAGGTTTTTTTTTTTTAAGTTATCGCACGCTAGGATTTCTCCTGTCTCGTGGGAGCGTTTACAAACATTTAAACTCGCATACAGATAAAATCAGACCGTATCAACCATCTCAAATATTTTTTCCGTGAGGGAATCGAATCCGTGACATGCAGCATTGCTGCCAATCGCTCAGTCACTGCGCCAACTGTGCCGTTGAATTTAATGACATTCCTTCTTCTATTTTTTTTTAATTATTTACTTTATTGTACACCACTTTATAAATTACAGAACAAACGTTTATAAAGACAAGTTTACAATGGGTGTTCTTATCGCTCAGGGCAACATCTCAAGAGGAGATAGACAAAGGGCTGTCATTGTACAATAAGCATCTAATAATATAATTTAGGTATTTTAACATAAAATACATACATACAATACAAAATAATATACTCATAAATATAAAAAATATATAACTGAGTAAGGAGTAGAATAACTACAGTGAAAGGAAATGCTCCTTCCTGTTGGAAATGTTTGAGCACGCCTACTTCAATAGGTAACGCATTCCTCAAACAATAAGCTGCTGGAACTGTGAATGATACGTTCTTGAAGATATAAAAAGGACTAGAAGGATAAAATAATGCAAATTATGTAGTAAAGAAAGTATGTGGGCATTCCGGCGAATGCGAATAGGAAGCCATTTGAGTTTGGTGCGAAATTCATTCAAATTATTAATTTTAAGCCACACTATCGTTATATCTGCGTGCTTGTGCCTACACTTATGTATGGAATTGAAGGTTGGGTATGGCAAAAAAAAAACATGAAAGTAAGATTAATGCAGTAGGAATGCGCTCCTTGCGAAGTATGTGTGGTGTAACTTTAAATGATAGATTTAAGAATGGCGTAATGATAGATTGAAGAGTAGGTTGTGTTTTAAAAGAATATGTGACTTTTTTAAAGAGTGTGCTTAACTTTGTTTGGCCATTTTAAGAGAATTAATGAAAGGCGACTAACAAAAGACATTTACAAGGTAGACGTGAATGGAAACGTCGGGAGGAGACGTCCTAGAAAGACATACATAGACCTTATTGGTGATGTTCTTCAGAAAAGCCAGGTGCGCAGTACTCATAATCGGCGTGCTTGTATGACTAGATGTATGAACGTGGATGAAGCAAAAGAAGTACGTAAGGATCGTAGCAGGTGGCGTTCTGTAGTTTCTGCCTGTTGGGGTTATTGAGGACACCAAAGGAAAGAACGGTTTAAGGGTTTGAATAATAACAGTTTAATTACCCTTTGTTTTATATATCGAAAGGTGTGTGTACGCACATGTGGCTCTAACTAAGATTGACGGAATACTGTACCGTGCCCAGCTAGCATTTCAGTTTCAAGTGTTGACAAGGGCTCAAATAATAATCTTTATAATTTATGGTTTAGACAGAGAAGGCTATACTGTTGAATAGTATTGATTTATTTTTGATAAACTCCAACACGCCCCCTCAAAAATAAATCCCATTCTCTTTAATAACACCATAGTAATAATACACATCTCAAATCATATTTATACAATAATAAAACACACACCTTTCTTTCTGGGAAAACAATATCATCATGGTCCAACATTCATTGCACAGGATTAGGAAAAACCCAGAAAACCTAATCAAACCAATCATTAATCTCATCTAATTAATGTAATATTAAAGTTATTCATTTACTTATTACCAAGATCTTATAATTAAATATTCGTATAATTGTTACGAAGGTTTTATTATTAACACATTATGTAATCATGTAATTATAATCAAGCCTTTTATAATTAACTTATCCTTTTTATTATAACCATGCCTTTTTATTAACATATCCTTATTACCAGGTTGCATATACATATTTGCAACACCACCCCGAACTTCATGCTCATTCAGAGATACACCGCGGGGATTTTGTCAGGATAACAGACAGCTGGTTAATAGAAACATAAAATACATTCACACACTTTTTCTCAACTTGATTTTTATAGTTTCAATGTGTTTAGATCGTCTGTGACTGGTTGGATTGCTTGTGCTTTTGCATCCATTATTATCCTTATCAATCAAATTAATTTGCTATCACAATTCCAAAACTCGACACCAATTACTTTAACCACAGATTTTCCATTACAAAATCATATTTAGCTATGTACCTAAGTACCTGTTCTGTTTTCACTCCTTACTGCCTGTTTGTGGCATACAAATCACATTGTGCAATGATCAAATACTACAATTAACCCGTAGTACTTTTTCTATCAATTACGTCATACATAGCCTTTTGTCACAATGAACAAAGCCACTTCCAATAATTTAATTTGTTTATTAACTTAGGATTTATGGTTCGTTTTAAATTTCTCAAGAGTCAAGACCCTTTGAAGTGTGACCATAATGAACTATTGTTTTTGCTTGCATTTTGACTCAGAATGTTTATAGAAAAACTTAAGTCAGGTCAAGTGGCCAACATGATAAGCTTCAAGCATACAACGAAATGTTTACAAAGGGCACTTGTAATTTCACACGACTCTAATACTTCGTACTTCATAATATGGTTTATTTCCACTTTGGGTAGGTACAAGTATTGACTTATTTACATAAACTTCTCAGGTATTGTTTACATACCCTGAACAAAAATAACTTTGTTTTCTGATCGGGTTATTTTGCTTACCAGAAAACCTTTAGTCGCATTTCAGTCTATCATATTAAAAGTGTTCAATCAGTAGTTTTAGAACTATACTATATAGTACATATTTAAATCAGCGATCGTCACAAGATCATTCACATGTAAAACTTAAATACAATTTGTTATATGACTTAACATACATAACATCACGCCTGTATTACCCAAACGTTTAGATTGAGGTTTAGTACATTATATTATAATACATACACATTGTTTTCAGTTTCATTAATTCTTTTCAAAAACTTAACATAACTTAACATAACATCACGCCTGTGTTCACCGAAGGGTTAGGCAGAGAAAAATAGTACATTATAGTACACCAACATGTCACCAGTTATGTTTAGGTCTTATGTTATAGGGGCGAGTCTATTGCCGTCAACCGGGCACAAGTCCAGACTCTGGGCTTTACTTGATCTGCATTAAAAATGTTAATGCACCGATTCACTGATGAGTAATAAAAAAACCCCTTTCTATAAAAGCTTGTTCCAACATTTGGAACTAACAGCTTGCAAACTGATTCAGTCAATGTAATTTCTTAAATGAATAGAATATGAATATGACTTATTTCCTTTGCTAGCCATATACACATATTCAGTCGGGATATGCTTGGAAATATTATATAATTATGTATTTAGATTTCCTTCATTAATTTCCCATTCAATATTATTATTTACCCATATGGTGTACTAGTAAATTAAATTGACTCGCTAAAGATATTAATTTTAAACTTGCGATCTTTGTAACTAATGTTCTGACTTAAATCACTAGCTATTTATTCACAGGTTTTCAAAAACTCATCATCTTTAATCGTAAATGCCCACTTACAATTGATCAAAATAGATTTATTATACATGATTTTAGTGTTATACATCAGGTATCTTTTACAATAAGTGAATTATATTACTCATTAATAATTTCCCATACATGTTTACTATATATAGATTTAATTTCTGAATAAATAAAGATTCAGCACACAACATGTCAGTAGATATTATTTACCAAAAATACAGTCGTCAAATAGTTTTCATTATTTGCAACAGATAACATGTTTTGCTCTTAGCCTTAATTTTCTGTTTATTATTTTATGGTAAAGTTAACTCATTTCCTTTGTGGAGGAAATGGAAAGAGATCGGTTCAAACGCTCCACTGTTTCTTTAACAGATTTATTACCAATTATACCAGACTTAAAATTATTTATTCACATATATATTCTGATTTATTCTTATAAGATTTACCACACCTCTTCACCAGGGTATACCAACTCATGCCGTTTGCATGTAGTTATGTCAGGAATTAAATCCTATTAATTCACATGTACATACAATCTGATATATTTTTATCAGATCCACACCTCTTCACCAGGGTGTACCAACTCATGCCGTTTGCATGTAGTTATGTCAAGAATTAAATCCTATTAATTCACATGTACATACAATCTGATATATTCTCATCAGATCCACACCACTTTGCCAGGGTGTACCAAGTCAGAATTATCAACAGAGTTATTGCTACTTTTAGCCATAATCCGTTCGGGCTCAGATTTTACTGGCCATTTGATAAGATTTCATCCATTATCACATCACTGACTCTCACAAAACAATTGTCTACCATACCTGCACCTCAGGTATACCATTTCGTTTATAACCAACGAATTATTTCTCTTTGACAACACATTGTCAAATTCCGTTTTCTTCTACTTATTACAAAGTAAACAGTAAAACCAAAACATTTCAATACTTTAGTTGTGGCTTCTTTTTATGCCATAACACATAAGGCGTGTTATTTACCTCAGTGCTCTCCAGAACAATCTTATCCCTGAATGATTTGACACATTCAGACCCTAATAGTAGAAACAACTTACAACTAATTACATGTACGACTCCGTTCTATATTATTCATTGTTCTTATCATCCATTCAACAATTCCATTGAATGCCGTTATACAAAGCACTGTATTGGTAACTAATATCATTTCGAGTTCAGAACCCTTTCATTTAATTAGATACAATTTCCTCTCCATTATCACAACATAAGTTAGGCATAATTCTCAGATGAAAATGAAATCCCGAAACATAACAAAAACATCTGGGCTATCACAAAAAACACAACTCAGTTATTGTTTTCAATAGACTCAAGTGTCGTAACTCATCTGTGAGCACTTCAAATATCTACTTTTAACATAACCATTGTTTTCAATTTATCAATTGCCAAACAAGCTTGTTTTCCATAAATAAAAGCTTCACACAATTTTTCATAAGGCACAATATTATTAATTGTATCACTATTAGAAAATAGTTTAATAAATTTAAAATCCAAAAATATAATTTGCCTTTATAGCCTCAGATTTCATTCTACATTAGATTATAATTATTATTTACGCATACACAAACATTTGCTTATTAAAGCGTTTATTAAACGCAGACAATTAACGCCTATTAGATTATTCAAAGACTTACCCTTTATTACCGGTTAACATCTTTGAACACAATGACTCCGCCGTTTTATCAAAAACGACAGTTATGGGATCTCGCAGAAAAATACATTCTGGAGCACACCTGGAACGCCCATCGGACAGGTAACCGCCAGATCTCCTTCCTTCGTCGCATGTATAAACGCACCATCAAGACTGCCCACCACGAAGGCAAATCCAGACGTATTTTCATCATATGGTTCTGGGTTTTTGAACTAACCATAATTTGCACGTTTATATTGTTCCTTCTTTTGTTTTCCATGGCTTTACCAATTCTTGGGCTCTTGAACGGTTTTAGTGACTTTTACTTTTGTTAACGATCTATTGAATTGTTTTAGTGTGACTTATGGCCGCAAAATTGCGGCCTGAAGTACTTTTAGAGTTAGATCATGACCGTCACTTTGTAAGTTTGATTTTATGATCGAATAATCTCGTTTTCACAAACGCTAGTATTATATTATCTTTAGTCAATTGTCATTCAGTCTTGATTGCGGTGACAATATTGCTTTTTCTATTTACTAAAGTCATGAAAAAGATTCATAACTTTTTAGAAATCCTTTGACTTTACACCTGCAGCTTCAAGTTCAGTAATCTTTTTCAAGAGACAGCTACGTCGCACTTCAGCACATATGTTTGTTGGAACTTTATTGTCGACAACGTTCAGTAGGTACTTCAAGTTCACTTAATAATTTTCGATATTCGAAATGTCTACACATTTTACTTATTTCCATCAAAATGTTAAATGTTCATATTACATTTTGATTTTAAACAGTCTTATTCCTTTTTATTTATTTCACTAGATGCACAACTCGTTTTTATTATTTAGTGTCCAATAATTATTTTCACTTTGGCTTAGCGCTCTGGGCCCATAACCTGTTGGGGTTATTGAGGACACCAAAGGAAAGAACGGTTTAAGGGTTTGAATAATAACAGTTTAATTACCCTTTGTTTTATATATCGAAAGGTGTGTGTACGCACATGTGGCTCTAACTAAGATTGACGGAATACTGTACCGTGCCCAGCTAGCATTTCAGTTTCAAGTGTTGACAAGGGCTCAAATAATAATCTTTATAATTTATGGTTTAGACAGAGAAGGCTGTTGAATAGTATTGATTTATTTTTGATAAACTCCAACACTGCCCACCTGGAAAAAGGCATGAGTTTATGTATGTAGGTATTCAATCTAGACACAAAGTTTTTAAGGACAGTTTATACTTCGCAGATTTAATTAACTCGCTACCCATATTCTTTCAAGCAATATTTTTAACTATTATGTATACCTGGGTATTAAATACTCCTTTACTGTAAGTGATTTATTCAAACTCGACTTGTTGTATATTGACATTAATCAATGTATTGTATCCGTTGTCGTGGTAAATGAGTCTTAATGGATTGGAGTTCCTTTAAAAGGACTTATAATATAAGTCTTAGAATACAAGAAACTAACAGATGTTCTAACTCCGTGATTGGTTTCAGGTGATTGCACGTACCCACACTGGTAGTACGGGTGACGAACTCCATCACAGTGGCTGGAACGTTTGCTCCAGCTGCTATGACGACCCCTCTCTCAAACGGGACCTTCTTATTATGCCTGCTGTAAGATCTGCGAAGGTTTTCGTCGTAGATGTTGGCTCGGAACCGAGGAAACCGAAGATGCATAAAGTAAGTGAAAAATGGGAACTTTGTGTGGACCAAATTAAACTTATTTTGGTTTTCACATAGTTAAGGTCAGTGGAAAACTATACCACGAAAAATATTATAATACCAGCCTGCCTCCCTGATATCGCCTACTGCTGGTCAAAGGCCTCTGCTCATAAAAAGTAGGTACAAACATTAACCACCTCGCTTACTCAACAAGGCGGGTTGTTGATTGTAGACATATTATATCTGATTATAAGTTTTAAGTATTCTTAAATTTTTTGAAATAAATATATACAAATCTATACTAAAGGACGGCTACATTAAATTATTAATAAAGGCTAGGCATATAAAGTAACATTTTGAGAACTTTTTTTTAAATAAGATTTAAATCTATAAAAAACTAAGTACTTTAAATGTTTATCTAAAAAATAAATTAAGAAACGTTTTCCAGACGCGGTCAAGTAAACGTGAACGCGTCTAGAAAACGTTTCTTAATTTAATTTTTGAAGCATAAATGGAGATAAAAAGTACTCATCTGTGATAATTAAGTGTTTAACAAACTATTTTCCTAATTCTTAAAATATTCTAATTAAATTATGTTAAAACTAGCTTCTGCCTGTGGCTTCACCCGCGTAAAATTGTAGATTATTTATCGAGGCAGCAAAAAACTATTTTAAAGGCGAGAGTGTTTTTTGAAGGAAGAATTAGCAAAGGATTCTAAAGTAGAATCCTGAGCGTAGCGAGGGATTCAAAGTGTGTCACTCGAGTTTCAAATAGTGTTGCTCCCGAGGTGGACACTCTAATTTCTTATCACTCTCTATGAGAAAATAAATAACTGCAACTTATAAACAAGAACGTTAAGTTTATTTATTTACATACAAGAGACTAATGTTTATATTTGAACAATTATGGAATGAATCGTAACAATTTTGTTAGTACCATCCGTTACAGTTGTAGATTTAGTTTTTAATTTGGCTCGCTCGCTGTTTTCCAGCCAGTCACTTGTTCAATTCAATGTTCCCGTGCAGTCCGAAATAGAATTACAATCGGTCATTAGCCATTCACCTCATACATTTGTCGTAATTGATTTTAGCGTCATAATCCTAATTTGGACCGCATGGTTTGTGATTCATCTCTTTGCTGCTTGGAACATTTACTAACAATATCCACATTTAAAATTCAAATTACTTTTATTCCTTAGGGATTAATGAACTATTTCAGTCCCTGTTTACGAAGAATAAATTAGCTTTTTGAAGAGATGTGATAAAAAGTGTTTTATCATCCCACGGGAACTCACAACACACTACCGGTACAAAAACTATCTTACGTTTCCAGGTTCTTAAACTATACGTTCTTGTACTAACTACTTACTAAATTTCATATAAATTGGTTCAGCCGTTTAAGCGTGAAAAGGTAACAGACAGACAGAGTTACTTTCGCGTTTATAATATTAATATTTATAATATTATATAATATCTCTACATGGAATAAAACAAAGACACTAGCCGCCGCCGCAGTCTGTACGATTAGATCTTTTAAACTGCGCAACGGATTTTTATTCGGTTTATATCAATAGGCAGACTAATTTAAAAGGAAGCTACTTTAATACATACATTTTATAGTAGAGTAAATCCGAGAATTTCAAAAATTTGTAATGTCATGTCGTAAAATACATGTGTTTGTGCGCTTACATTGCAAACGCTGCTGGCTAAACCTTACGAGATAGATCAAAATAATTTACTACGGAATTGTATCTGTGTTATTTCTTTTCTCTGTAAAGCGTTATTGTGTGTACATAAATAATAAATAAATATATTTTACAATGATCTACAAAAAAGTTCTCAATGATATACATATGTATGTCTATTCTACTTATTATCTTTAACATAATATTATAAAAAAATGGGTTATTTATGAAGCTATTGTAAACAATACTGTATTATTCCTTTACAATTAAATACTTTAGATAAGTTGTACGTAATATTATTAAACACTTTACACAGATACCACATTAGTATCTGCATTGCACCCGCGCGAAGCAAGCGGGACTCTAGTAATATTAGGAAGGATATGAATTAATGAAATAGAAACCTTTTAGTAACAAACTATTAACTAAAAACCAGCTGTTTTGTTCATTTCAATCTTAAGTAGGAAGATAGAATGTCAAAATAACAAGTATTTGAATAAACTTAATTAATTTAAATTTTATTGAAGTGAGTGAGGTTTAAAACCTGTATATATAAATTTTACTTGTAAGGCAGTAACGATTAGAACGATCAACTGCGTTTAGCATAATTCAAATTTCTCTAATAAAATTATGACGATGATGATCATTATCACCATAATTTTAGCCGAAAGTCCTCTACTGCTACAAATAGGCCTCCTTAAACCTCATCACATCGACGTGTCTTGTCATCCAGCGGAAGCCCTCTGATATGTTTTCATCAAAATATCTACAAATTGCAAATATTTCCTCCTACATCAACATTTTAGTTCTTACCCAAAGCACTAGTCTAGTCTGAGTTTGCCAATAAAAGCAGTAAAAGTCCCGACGCACGTTCAGCCAGTTCGCCTCGCCCTCATCTCCATACACCGTTATGACCCTAATTTGCTTGATTGATACTTCAACTATCACGGGAAGATTACCAACTAAGTGGTGCATATTATTTTTTGAGTGCTTAGCAAATATGAGCTTTCAGAGTGAGTTTAGTGGGTAGTGCTTTAGGTTGATATTTGCATACAAAATTGCCTCGTTCTGATTTGTAATTTAGGTCTAGTTGGCTAAATTATTGCATACAATGTAACTTTTTTTTATTGATAGGCTCGAGTTTGACCGCTATTTCTTAGTGATAATAGGGTCAACGATGGAGCACGCTTGCCTACAATTATCCTATTCATTCTTTGCTTAAAGAGCCCCAGGTTACAGCTATCAGGCGATTCAGACTCCAGCAGGGAATTCCACCCTTTAATTTTCTCAGAAAACTAAGTACTTTCATTCTAATAGAGCCGAAAAAATCTAACCTTTGTAGGAAGACATCATCTTTACAGAAACTTTGTTTTTTCTTTGCTTTCATTGTAAAACTTTGAAAAGCTTAACTTGTGTTTTACAACTTTCAACAGTAAGCCAAAGACTGATCTCCAACCCTTAAAAAACTCTCTAAGCAAACTATCAAAAACTATGAACTTACACAGAGTATTGAGTAAAGGACCGTTGTCTATCCTCAATGAATCCTTCTCCCTCGCAGCGGTAAATAAACTTACTTGCCAATACCTGGAAAGTATACGTTTAACAATAGGTGCAAAGGTAGAGAAGAGTTTAGACAACACAAGTATAGACAAACAACAAGTTTGTGGAACGGGGTCAGGGGCCAGGAGTTAGGAATAAAGTCGATTTAGTTTGTTTTATCTATCACCTGGTATTTAAATTTGAAGTTAAGAACTTGCGAAATTCGACTGCAGCATGAGAACTTGTCAAAATCAAAAACATTTAGTTTGACAGATTCGTAACTTCAAATTCTCAATTTGGAAACTGACTGTGTTTGTGGAGTTTTATTGATTTCTTTCCTACTGCTTCATGTCTAAATTGATGTAATTTATTTAGCTTCGACTAATTTTTGTTTAATTTTACCTTAGCCTACCCCTTTTCGGCTGCAGGGGATAGGGAGAGCGGCTAATGCTATACCGACACTCCTCCTCACTTGCGGCTCCACCGCGTTCGCCATCAGACGGTGGCGAGCCCGTCCAGGCCGCGGAAGGTAGGGAGAGAAGTGCAAAATAAAAGAATCACAATTACATCTGAACAAAATAAACTAGAAAATAAGACATTCTTCAGTTTTCAGCCTCAAAATGCTGCAGGACTTGTTTTTGACATAAACCATTTATGTCAAAAATGTGAATACATCACTTAGTGCTGGAGCCCACCAACAACATCAATTTAAGCAGAGTGCACATGTTAGGGTGATTAAGGCATCTCCTCATCGATAAATCAATATCGGACCCAATTTACGGTCTATGCAGGATTCCTGAACGTTTGTCGATCGCAATTTAAATTCTCACACGGAGCACTTATCCGTGTTTTTTCTAGATTGTTTGTTAGATTTATGGTCCAATTTTACGATCGGCTTGGCAACCAAGCGGCCGCGTCCAAGATTGAAGAGTAAACAATTTGTTTTGGTCCTTAAAAATGCAGTTGCGGTCGTACGAACTTCGGACGTGCTTTACTGAAATGGTATAGACTGGTCATAAAACTGAATTTTTATGTCAACAGATCTGGGAAAGTTTTTTAATTCTTTGCTTTTTATGTTTCTGAATTTCCGAGGCAACTACAACTTTATTGCGAGAGCGTAAAAACTGAAACAAACGGCTGTTCCCGAAGTAAATTGTTGTTTTACGCTGAATTCAGATTTACGAATCAGTTTATCGGCAGAAATTGAATCAGTAAAAAGAGGCTGCTGTTCAATCCGGTTGATTGAATTTGTTTGATTTTCTTGAGTGATAATGAACAGAATTTTGAAAACATAACTGCTGGTAGCGTGTTTTATGTCATAGACGCAATATGGTTTGAGCTGATCACAGTTACCGAAAGGCACCAAAAACTCAACCGTCTTTTATGTAAAAGACGGTTTATACATAGGTACCTAACAAAAAGCTGAATGAAAATACAACGAAGTCTATATGGAAAAATCAATACGACCTCAAAACGTTCTAAACGTTTATGTAGGTAGTTCGAATACGAAAGTTCTTTTCAAAACATAAATTGGATGATCCGTTTTACGTGAACTCAATCCTAAAACATCATAACAAGTCTGAGCTCAACTAATAATAAACAACACTAAAACTTATCTTCTACTCAAGCATTTAACTTGATAGAATAAAACACTTGACTACATTATTAAAATGCAATTTTGTTTAATATAACCTCGCTTCAAGTAAGCGTCGGGTAAATAAAAACGCCAATTTCTTCGTAAATTGCATATTACATCATCTTGCTTGCTTCAAAGGGATTCTTGGTTCCTTCAAATACTTACCCTTCTTTATGTACATATTTTGTTTTTATTAAAAATATGTGAAGTCAATATTTATTTTCTTGGAATTGGGTAAATAAATTAATGTGGCGGTTCGAAGGCTTTTGAAGCCAGTAAAGCTTAGGATTTGGGTTATAAAAGTGTAGGAGGGTAGCCTCATTTTGTAGATTGGATCTCCAATCGAAAGGTCTTAAGTCCGAGCTCGGCTGTGTAACATTTTAGAGACGCTTCGCAGTTTACGCAAAAACGTTTATGAAAATATGGAAGCTTTTCTTTTCATAATGTTATTGTGTCTAGTCAATTTCATTATTTTGAAGCTGTTTCTATGCCGACACTGACTAAATAGTCGTCATTGGCTCAACTGAGCCGTGTATTCTTTTAGAGTGAAGAAAGAGTTTTTGACATATTATGTCATAAACTTATAAGTAGGTGCATTATAAAAACTTAATTACTCAGAACTCAATATATCTAGCTGCAATTATTCAGAAATTGCCTATCAAATTAACCACAAACACAATAGAACTGAACAAGCGTAATCTACTAAATAACCTCAATAGTGGCAGAAGTCATTATACTATTTCACTACATAGCCTCCGGTCACCCAAACTATTTCCCCCTCAAATACCTTCCCATCTCCATCGATCATTGGCGATAGCCTTACCTACCATAATTATTAGTCGGAGCGTCACATAGTTCGATGGCAAAATTTTCCCAACTAGGTATCTCAAACTCATCCCGAATCTGTCGTTAAACTTCCAGAATTCCACCTAGAGCCAGACAGTTCGCGAACTCGCTATATTGGCAGTTAGACCTTCGCTTATCCTTTTCACACTACACTTTGTACTTAGAATTTGGGAGCAATATATAGTAGAAACATAATAATATGATATCCACGTAGGAGCTGAAGTTCTATAAATGTTAACAGTGTTCTAGCAATACACTCAGAATTTCAGAGTGGTATTTAAAATGTATTTGGAAAGAAATTTTAAAAATGTTATTTATTATTAGGAATTACAGCAAATGGGCTACCTGATATTTGTGCAAAATTCTTGAATATAAAATGTAGGTACACGGCAACACCTAAAGGTGCTTCGCCTAAAAGTTTACTCTGAAAAAGCCAACTTAAATGTAAATCCCTTACTATCGGGGAAACTGCTAAAGACCTCATTCTCTCAGCTCCCTTATATAGAGGGTTCATAGCGAAAATCTCATTACCAGGTAATCGACGGCTCCAAGATGAGGTCATTCAACTGCAGTTACCCGCACACGACGCACTGCCTGGCAACCGGCGAAATCATGATTTCGACGATGGGAGATAAAGACGAAAACGGAAAAGGGGATTTTGTGCTCATCGATTCGAAGACTTTGGAAATGACAGGTGAATTGTGAACGCGCCTTTACACAGTTTCAGCGGAGGGGAGAGTTAATAGGCGCCATATTGAAAACAAAAAAACGTAAATCGTTCGTTTATTTTTATAGGATCATGGACGAAAGGAAATAAACTAGCCAAGTTTGGCTACGATTTCTGGTACCAGCCATATCACGATGTGATGTTTTCTACTGAGTGGGGTACTCCAAAACGTTTCAAGTCGTAAGTATATTAAATTTAAATATTAAGTGTTTTATCAATTCAATATTAGAAATTGTTAAAAAATTTGAGATGCAACTTTCTGAGAAAGAGGTAAACATCCCAAAATATACAACATCTGACTCGTTTAGTCAATATAACTGAATTTAATTATTTATTTAGTCGTCAAGTGTCTCTCCTAGAATAACAACCTACTCGAAACCTATTATATTCACGCTCAACTAAACCTTTATAGGCCGTTCCGACAAATACGTTGTTACTACAGGAATTATTCATTTGAATATAATCTCGTCCTTTATGAAGATTAGACCTAATAAAGTTATTATTGCTGAAGCTTTAGCTCCGGTTTTGTTTTATATTTTATTCAGATATCCTTTATGACTGATTTCATCTAAGGTAGCTTTAGGCTTTTTAAGGTTTTCCTTTTTGCGAAATAATCTTTAACTTCATCAGCTGTCACTAGCAGTTTACCAAAACTGATATCATCTTACTTTTGTCGTAAAAATTTTCTTTTTGTAAATTACAAAAACCAACAATTGGTGAATAAAAACTCCAATTAGCGAAACAACATTTTTTACTCCGTCTTCAGGCAGCTTTAGGTTAAGAATGAGAAACAAATATTTTTCTCTAAAGTAAACTTACCTGCTAAATCTACTGTTTCCCAAATTAACACAACTTTGTTCTTCCCCAGTGGTTTTCATGAGGCCGACGTAGTAAACAAGGATCACTACGGAACCTCGTTGAATATTTATAAATGGTCAACGCGCGAGTTGCAGCAAGTCATAGATTTGGGCCCCGACGGCATCGCACCCCTCGAGGTCAGATTTCTCCATGATCCCAAATCCGCACAGGGATTTGTCGGGTGTGCGGTAAACGCAAACCTTTACAGGTACGAGATTTGCAAGGATTTTTATTATTGCAACCTTTTGAAAGTTTTAAACGTTAGCTTTCTTTTTATGTATGCAGATTTTATTTAGATATATCAACTTGCCTGCAGTCCCTTCAAACCGATCTATTGATTTACTTTTAGAGCATCGATAAAAGTCTTACAGAATACGAATTTCTTTTACAAAAATGTGATTGATTACAATGCAACATAAATACCTATACAAACTCCCTCACCAGAGCAAAGTAAGAAAGAATTAGATCAAAAGGAAACGGAAGATTGTGTAAATTTCACAGCTACTAAAAGGAATAACTAAGTAAAAGCTTTCAATTAACTTTATTTAGGTTCTACAAAACATCAGACGGAACGTGGAAAGCCGATAAAGTCGTCAACATACCAGCGAAAAAAGTTTCCAAAGATGGCGTTGAGTCCGAGATTAACGGTAACTTTTCTGTTTTTCTTTTATTTTTTTCTAATTACTTTCGGGTAAACGTTTTGTTTCGCTTCATAAAACTTCGAAGATACACAAGTTTTCCACCCTGCCTCAGTCATTCATAAAATACAAGCTGCTGAAAAATTGCGCTTTCCACCGCTTCAAATCATAAATCTAAGTGATCCACACGTACAAATTTTATGAAGTCTAAAACTTTTCTGGCTGCAATTCAGTCTTGATGTTTCAGAAGAATAAAATATATTAATAATATATATTTTATTGTATTTTCGTTCCAGGTTTATTGGGAGACATTATTATATCTCTGGATGATAAATATTTGTATGCATCCTGCTGGTTACATGGTGAAGTGAGGCAATATGATATTTCGGACACTGAACACCCAAAATTGACTGCAAAACTTCAACTTGGAGGTGTGATCGCTTCAGATCCTGGTACCAAACTGATCGAGGACAGAGAATCAAAGGCAAGACATTCTGTAAATAATAAATCAATCATTTTAAATAATAACACGTCAGTTATCCCTGCAGGGGTAAACAGAGGTGTAGTATTTGATAATACTTACACCTACATTTCGTTAGTTATGCTTAAATTCCATGTAATAGGTGGCGAACTTATTTCTACCAAATCCAGATTACTAGAAAATTTTAGATGGAAAACCCAATAACACTATTCGACCTGGGAACCGAACTCAGCAAAGCTTGCGACCAGTGTCAAGGCAAACGAGGTAGTCGAGAAATTCCTTTCTTCCAATTGTAATAGTTGAAATTAACGCCTCATGACTTCACACAATTACGTTTGCGCCGCGTCATTCTTTTCATTTACAGTTTTTACCCTCTGATGTTTGCTAAATTACTTTTCAACGTTTATTCCATTTGTGAAATGTTTCTGTGACTTCGATGTTTCAATTTTATTAATATCATTTTAGTAATTTGTGGTATTGCTTTAAAGTGCGACATCATTTTTGTTTACGTTAATTTGGTCAGCTTTTTGATAAAATTCGTGATAAATTTTATACATACTCATATCGTTATTGATTAAGTTATCATTAGTGTTTTTTACATATATCATGTAAGTATTAATTACTCCATAAACATTAACTTTATGTTTAGGTACTCGTACAACCTGAGCTGGTCACGGTAAAAGGCAAGAAATTACAAGGCTCTCCTCAAATGCTGCAACTGTCACTTGATGGAAAGCGTCTGTATGTCTCATCGTCGCTATTCACCTCGTGGGATAAACAGTTCTACCCTAAAATGACTGAAGAGGTAAGGTCCTATTTCAGGTTTATAGCAAGTACATTTTTAACAAAATGCTCTTAAAAACCTTAACGCTCACGTCACGTAAATATACGCTTACCTTTTATTTTATTTACTAGGCTTGTGTTCTTTGAATAGCAAGTAACCGTCTTGAAGGCTAAAACAAAATTCACTTAACCTTAATATTTCACATGTTTGAAACAACCCCTAAACTAAAAATATTCCTCGAGATCCTAACTACAAAATTCTTAAGCACATAGTAGGTCCCAAAAATGTAGAGTCCGCTGACTTTATTAAAAGTCACACGAGCAAGTATGTGGAGGCTGTAGACAAAGTATTTTATTAGGTTAGGTCCACTTTCACCCCAGCAAACCGCAATAAACAGCCCTTATCTCTTATATCAAAACCTTCGACCCCCGTCTTATTTACGCCCTCGTCCTTTATGCAATGTTCTACAAAAATAAACTTATTTTTGTGAGATACATTTTGTGAGATATGTCACCTGGGATTGATGAATTATTCATAAGCCCCGTCGCATATTTTGTCATACAAATAACTGACAACCGCTGTAATTTTAAACCAAGCTGTACGAACTTTCCTTTTTTGTTTTTTTTTAATATTAAATGGAACAGGCTTGAATTATATTTTATAGGATGAATATCATTTTTAGATTAATAACGAAGAAGGTTATGCAACTCTCGTGATATAATTTAGTTAATCGTACAAAACACCTTTACAGAGTAAATTAAACGTGATTTATTAAAAACTTAATATTGATTCGGCTTTGGTTGTAATTTTGCATTCCTTTATTTATCTGCTTCTTGTACAAAGTCTTCGTATTTAAACATCTGCTACTTCTATCATTGCATACAATCCATACAGAATCACATAAGCTTCATTCACACAAATATTTTTCACATATGAAACAAAAAACATCCTCGGAAACGGATCCAAAAAATATTTTTCTGCTAAATCCCGCAAAATTCAAATGCATTTGTATTGTATCGTCAGGGTGGGTGGATAATAAAGTTGGACGTGGACACGGTGAATGGAGGCATGAAGTTGGATCCGGACTTCCTTGTTCACTTCGGGGATGAACCGGACGGTCCTACCCTGCCGCATGAAATGAGGTATGAACTTTTTAACGTTAAACCTGTATGAAATTTTGCGTCAATGAGAGTTTGTTTTTAAGTTTAGTATGGTGTTCGCATTTAAATTTTTTGTCGTTTTGTTTTAAGTTTCTTTATTGATTTTAGTGTGAATACGTATGTTTATTTTCATTTGTTCTATAATTTCCTTTCTATTATGTCCTTTTCACTCTGGTTTGGACTCGTTTACAAAAACTGTTATTGCTTAGTTTTTATTAAAACTTTAGATCTTAGTTTCAAGACCACTAAACTTATTTGCTTATTTTGGGTTTTAATTTAAAGACTTCTAATGAACTTCTGTATTTGAGTTGCGAAAAAGTTCGTTAAGAAAACCTTAATTAGGTTTTCATTTATATTAATATCTTTTATAATTTGCCAGTCACAACTCTGGTCAAACTTTACTGTCGATATAACACAAAATATGTCTTCCATAATCCACTTTCGACTTATTGTATTTTATTACGAAACTTCTTCCCTATCGAGTATTTGTTACGAGCATATATATTTATAACTTATAGCAAATGATAGATTATGAAATTATATTTCTCAGATACCCAGGTGGAGACTGCACTTCTGACATCTGGTTGGCCGAAGACTAAATACTCTGCTTACTAACATGTGCCAATATTTTTGTATGCGTGTTAAATAACAATAACATTTCATATTATATAATCTACGATTTTTCATATAATAGTACATTAGTAAGGCATAATTTTAATCCGTTTAGGCAAAGACATAATAAATGAGTATATTGTAAAATTGTATTTTGTATAAAACGAACATAATGCTTTTAGGTAGGGATTAATAAAATGTATATCAAATTTAAATGAAGTTTTTTTTCAAAGGAATGCAATGAAAGATTTTGATACATTAGAACCTACTAACTAGCTGCTGCCCACGGCTCCGCCCGCAAATATCACAAAGGCTATAATTTATAAAGATATTGGGCGAAGTACGTTAGCCTATGTGATATTCTGATACATAAGCTAAATTTCTGTAAAGTTTCATCAAAATTCGTTAAGTAATTTTGGCATAAAAGAGTAACAAACATCCATCCATCCATCCTCAGACATTTCACGTTTAAAATAGTAGTAAGACTTGATGCAATGATGAAACTCAAAATTTAAACAACTCCATTCACTATTTATGAAGTGAAATGCTTAATTATATCCATTTGTTAATGATGGTCCACAAATACCCATCTTAATAATAACACAAATTTGTAGCTGCTACATATTAAGAATAATTCAGGTATATTTTCCATTTAATTACACGCTTTTCGCCAACACTGGGGACCGCTGCATCGCGGTGGTCAAATTAGCAACTTTTCCATGTAATTGTAGGCTGGGATCCAGCAGGGAATACAGTTTACTGTCCTATCGTGTTTAATGTTCCAGTGTATATGCATTCAAACGTGCTGTTTAGTGGGCTGTTTGAAACTGCATGTTTAATGGAATCTAATTTTGTTGTGAGTGTAAATTGACAAATATGTGTCATTGAAGCGACATAAAATGTCCGCGGTTGTACTCGATAGCTGAGAGCAGTGGTGGCCCAGTGGTATCGGCCGCGACTTACAAGTTGTAGGTCGTGGGCTCGAACCCAGGCAGGCGCTTTACTTTGTGTAAATTATTTCATCACCACTGCTCTCAAAAACGGTGAAGGAAAACATCGTGAGGAAACCGGCATGTCCTAGAACCAAAAATTCGAAGACATGTGACATCCACCAACCCGCACTGGGCCCGCGTTGTGGATTACCCAGCAGTGGGTGTGTCCCAGCAGTGGGAACATTAATAGGCTGATGATGTGATGTGTGGTTGTACTCGTATTATATGGTTATTAAGGCAATTTACCAAATTGATGATGAATGATCCACCTAGCCATTATCCCAACAATTTTGGGGTCAGATGCCAGCACATCCGGATGCAGCTGTGTATCAGTATTTTATATAGTGTGACTACCTATCTGATCTCCTCAATCCAGTCATTTAGTAAAATGCTAGGTATCTAGTGGCTAGACTAGTGGTGTCAGATTTACTGGCCTCTGACTATCGTAAGAGCGCTTGTTAACGTCCGTTTTTTTCACCGGATAACGGACCGTCAATAAACAGATATGACGTATACATTTTTATTGTACCGGATGGGTGTTAGCTTAGAACGCATGTAGACGGCACTCAATTTATAGAAAACCGGCAATACGTCCGGCAGCGTCAACAAGCACCAATATATTGGCGTGGATGACTGCTCTTTCTTACGCTGGTGTCCGTCGCGCCGTGGGGAAGCGGTAGTGCATCCAGCATAAATCGTTCGCCGAACCGATGTCCAGTGCATGTACACACAATCATTATAAACCATACACCACCGCAGATCCGGTAAAAAACAAGGTCCGTTACCCGGTGAAAAAAACGGACGTTTACAAGCGCTCTAAGGGTCAACAAATTGCAGCTGGGACCAACGGTTTAACGTGCTTGCCGAGGTAGGTACGGAAGACTTTTGGTAAATAATGGATGATCATCATTCATTCATTTGATTCATCCATGAACCGACTTCAGTAAGCGTTACTTAAACTTGAAGATGAACCCAAGCGATAATTACTACTTAGCCAAGCACTCTTCATGAAAAACAATCTGTGTACCGAGTTTTATCGAACTTCTTTCCATGTGATTGATTGAGTACCTAACAATAACAAAGATTCGCTTTTTTTTTTAAATTATTATTGAGATGTCATTATTTGTGACTCATACTTTGACCGTGAGAAGAGTAAATATTTTTTTCAGAATAAACAGATATTGCTATCTGTTATGTTTATATTTGGAGTATTTGCGACAAAACACTTGATAAGTGCGCTGTTGACATACTGATAAATTTCGTACGTAGCGTCTACAGATTTTGCAAATGAGAAAAAATATGAAAGTTGCATGATTTAAAAACTTTTTCCAATAAACACAACCGACTGCCAAAAACACTACAAAGTGAAAAATTACTTACTTAAATTCAAAATTGTTTTCAAAATCGGTTTACAATTGATGGAGACATTGGTGAACATACACAAAAAAAGAACATACCTACAGTCGAAAATAGGAACCACCTCCTTTTTTGAAAGTCGGTTAAAAAAAAACATGAACCAGAACATTGAACATTGTATTGAATATTGTTTTTTGGAGTACCTATTATAAATAATTAAGAATTATAAATCTGATATGTGCCTTGATTGCCACTTCAAGTACTTGTTTAGTCAAGCAAAATTATCTAGAAACTTATTTCTTTTAGAGCGAAACATTGACAAACTTATATTAGTCATCATCATCGTCATTTCACGAATATGAAAAGCGTTCTCTGCTGCACGTAGGCTTCTTGCCAGGGTTGCCATACCGATCTTATAATAACTCAATCAACTGGTAAATGGTGGATAAAGCAAATGGTAACACAGTAAGCTAGAAAAAAAAACAGTCAAATTGAGAACCTCCTCCTTTTTTGAAGTCGATTAAAATAAATAGAAACTGTTAGATACTCGTATTAAGAAGGAAAATTAGTTCCCATGAAAAGCGTAATTTGTGTGACCCAGTTAGATATTATTACTTCGGAAAACGCTTTAGGTAAAGTTATCAAAGTTTGATACCTCTTTAAATTACATTTCTCATAAAGACCAATATACTTTCTTAACATAAAAATATCACATAAATAAATTAGCACAATAGCTACTATTTTCGTGTGTGTTCGAAAAAGATAAAACCGGTTATTTATTTTATAGCGGAGCAGTAAAAAAGACGTGCGGTATCTAAGTTTACATATTGTCCCCCAAACGACCCGATGCGAAATTTATTTCTAGCCCTAAACAATATTAAGGCACCTGATCTTGATAGGGACCGATATTGAAAAGCCGGTATAAAAATGATGTAGTGTAAATGGGTTTTGTTTCCAATAAAAACGACGCTGCCGCTCAAAGCCAAGGTCTAGGAGAACAATTTGGGAATATTTTCACGTAGGATGCCTTGTCGAAGTAGAGTTTTTTGCCCCCATTAAGACGTGCTATCATGATCCCGACTATCACGAATATGTTTACCTAGGACAAATTATCTCCCCCCATGACTCAATGTTCAAGGAAGTTAACAAAAAAACACCCTGCGGGTGGAAAAAAAAATGGTTCCTCAAGGAAATAATGAAGAGCAAAGACATAGGCATGCATATTAAGAGAAAGACTTTTAACAGTTGCATTTTACCGTGCATAACATATGGCTGCGAAATATGGTCGCTTACAGACAAGCTTATGGACAAACTAGCAAAATGTCAGAGGGCTATGGAGAGAAGCATGCTAGGAATTAAACTACGGGACAAAATCTTAAATACAGACATAAGAAGGACGGAAACTAAAGTCTCAGATATATTAACTCGCATCAATCATTTGAAATGGGGCTGGACAGGACACATGCTTCGATGTAAAATAAATAAATGGAGCAAACAAGTGATCCTATGGTACCCTAAAGATAGAACCAAAAAAAAGGGACGTCCAAAAACAAGATGGGAAGACGACATCCGCATAACTTTGGGGCCTTGTTGGACTAGAGTTGCAGAGGACAGAGCACAAAGGAGGGAGTTGGAGGAGGCCTATGCCAACAGGCACGCCGAACTGTGGGACATCCTATAATTAGATACTCATAACACTTCTTATTAACAAACAATGTGCATATGTACCCAAATTTCGGAAATAAATGGCTTTATTATATCATGATCCCGTAATTATGTGCTTTTTTTTAAAGGAATATGGAGCTATATTGAACCAACAGCACTTTCCCTTTCTTACAAGCCATTCATGACCGCAAAGACACGTCAGTGGATAGTTATAACCTGAGGATCTTTAAATCGACGGCGCGTAGTGATTCACGCGCGTCTCAAAGAGATGTCAGCAAAACTGACGGGGTCCGCTAGGACTGATGCCTGCTTGAGTCGCGGATAAATTCGAAAGAGAGTAACCGCGGCCCTGGTACAAGCAACTGAAGGAACACGGATGGGTTTTAGTCAGTATAAGTCTAGCAAGCTCTAATCCGCTTTATCCAGAGCGGGAGAAGTCATTGGATGATATACCAAACTAAAACAAAAAGTGTTTTTAAATCAAGAGTTTGACAAGCTTGCTCCATCACCGACCACATCATCGCTTACGATCAGGTGAGATAGTGATCAAATACGAGCCAATCTCTAAACAAATAGGAACATGTTTTGAGCCGAACAATTTGATGCTAACTCAGAAATATGTACCTATCTAGTAACAATAAAATATTCAATACATTTCTTACTTCCAGGCGACATCTTGGCTGTCGTAATTAATTCAATTATTCATTCTCTCTACTGAGCCAGTCTTCAAAATTCTTAAAGGTCTCTTCATTGGTTTATCCTCCAAAATATTCAGCTGTATTTTAATTTAGGAGATTCAGGTTTTTGTTAACATTCTAACTTGAAAAAACACCCTTAAAAACTTTCCGCACTCTTTTAATGTAACACATATTTTGTTAAAACGAACACTGGGATATTTCAACACCACGGAAAATGGTGCTTGCAACAACGTTGTCTATCTGCATAGTCAACGTTGTTGCAAGCGCCATTTTCTTCAACTTCGTTTTAACGTCATTCGCGTTCCATCGTCGACCACATCATCGCTTACCATCAGGTGAGATAGTGGTCAAGCGCGAGCCTATAATAGATAAAAAAAAAACAACATATTATATCCCAAGGGAATATATTCTTGGGATAAAAAGTATTTTATAAACTAATCCAGGACATTATCTACTCTTGTGCCAAGTTCCATCTCAATCCGTGTAGCCGTCAAGACGTGAAAAGGTAACCGACAGACAAAGTTATTTTTGCATTTGTAATATTACTAGCCTATGTGCTATTCCAAACTAAAATCTATCTCTGTGCCAGCCCTGATCCGTTCAGACGTTCTGGCGTGATTGAGTAACAAACACACATCCATTTAAACTTTCACATTTATAATATTAGTAAGATTAAATATGGATTACGCCTTAAAAGACGAAATAAAGTTAATCGAAATCTAACATGATAAGGGCGGTTACGCACTACATCTGATCCGTGTCCATAAAATTTCAGTTCCAAAGAAAGTCGTAACTTCCCTACAAGAAGTATCTTGTAGGGAAGCTTACGCACTACATCCGAACTCTATCCGTCATAATTCAGAACATTTTGAACTTGGAACTCAAATCACAGACACGGACGTGTAGCGCGTAACCGCCCTAACTTTGAAAAGCTGATTCATTGATTTGTTCCATCAGTGAATCAGATTTCCACAACTTATACATCTAAGACATGTTCGTACTACTCAATTTCCAAATAGCAACAAAAAAGCACTGCCGTTTGCAAACTTTTCAAATGCCATTACTTTTTCATCAATTGCCTTCTTAATTACACTTTCTGAGGCTTAAAAAGACCATTACTAAGGTTTATAGTCCTGCGCAGACCCAAATTCTAATCTTAACACACCAATCGATGAAAATGGAACAAAATAGAGATTGCTTTCAGTAAAATTAAGGGGCTTAGAAGGGTCCAGAAATGTCCATGCAGCATTAGCTGTAATCATTAATGGTGTTTGAAAAAATATGGGAGCAACTTTTGTTCTTGAGGATTCCAGATAATTATTCTCATGGTGGGAACTAAGAACTTAGAATCAGGTGGTAAACTTTTTTGTAGACTGAAGAAATAATGCTTTTTCTCTGTTTACTCGAAGATAATTTGGTAGAGTAGGGATGAAATCTTCAACACCGCATTCACACATTTAGAGTCTTATGATTTAAAATAAATGTACTAATTGTCGTGCCCACATGGTTCCAGTTTTCTCTATCTCAAAATTCATCAAAGAACATTTAGCCAATTTAGTAGTAAAACCTGACAGACAAACAGTACTATTTTCATATTTACTATTCATACAGGTGGACCTCTTTTAATACATTACCAATCTTTTAGAGGTGAATTATTTTTCTCTTTTTCTCAATTTCAGGTGTACCACAAGGACCTGAAACGAAAAAAAAAGGAACAACCTTTTCTAACATTTAGGCCAGTTCTCAAACGTTAATGTTTGATTTAGAATTAACTGTTTATACTTATCTGGTATTCAGTAGGTAAGTGATTAGTTCAGTACGTGACATAACGTATCCGTTACGTGTGAATGGGTAATTGTGGCTTTAAGAGGTGCCAATGTGGTTTTATTGCCTAGGGCCGCTGAATCAGGTTGTTATATTGCTGTTAGTAAGTTCAAATGGTTGTGTGATCCTGGCGAATCACACTTGAGGGGTATCGTTTGGAGGGTTAGCGGAACCCTAATTGGATCGGGAATAATGTCTGATTTTAACTAACTTCCCAAAAAAGAGGAGGTTCTCAATTCGGATGTTTATATTTTTTTATGTCTGTTCGGACATAACTCCGTCATATATAAACGGATTTGCAAAATTCTTTTTTGTTCGAAAGAAGTTTATTTCGAAATGGTCCCATTTAAATATGGTAAAGATCTGATGAAGAACTTCGAAGATATACAACAGAACTCTTCAATAAATGACGGCAAATCTCTCGGGATTGCTGCAATCGCATGTTTGTTTATTGTTTACACCATTCCATAACATATCATTACGCCAGTTTGCTCTAAACGGGTACGCAGATGTGTACAGTTCACCCTGGTACACTCTCATTCCACCGGTTATGTTCAAGTTACATGTTATTTGGGTAATCTATTCTGGCATCACTGTGGGCATTACAGGTACCTTACTATAGAACTTGTCCATTATGTACCACTAAAAAGCGAAAAATAAAATCTGTTTTACAAAAAAATACAACAGCCTTCCAAATAAAAACACTATTAAGCGAAAAATAACTTCAATTTCGGTAGACGGTGTCAAAAAACGAAGAAACGAAAACAGGAACACCGACTTCCTAAATTGAAGTTTAATTTTTCACTTTGTAGTGTTTTTATTTGGAAGTCGGTTGCTTTTAGTCTAAATGATTTTTATATTGCTATAATTATAAATTTTATCTACGAGTATCTTTATCTAATCCTCCAGACCGAATTTCGGCCACGGCGGCCAATCTCAACGGAGACTAGTCACCGACGCGGGAGATTTTAAAGTGCACAAGTGCGCAAACACAGGTGCACTTTCTGCTCCTTCACTTTCATAGTCCGATGGGACAGCTATCCAAAGCGATCGGCAGGCTTATTACGCAACTTGCAAGTGAGTAAGAGATTTTGACCGTTTTTTAGAAATAAGCGCATTTGGCACAGCGAGCGATTAGCAAACGATTGTGTAGGATCTACCATACCTATACTGTAAATAAAGCCAAATTTTATGACAGAAAGCGTTTGATCACTCGAACATCACTTATTGCTGTTTCTTACGTAACAAGCCTGCGGAGAGAGTTCAAGCGAGGGTAGCCCTCAGCGTGGTCGCTGAGGTTAAGCTGTTTGTGCCTGGATGGAGGCTCTAGTTTAGTCTCCACAGGATGGCCCGGCTAAGCAGTAGCCACTCACTCTGATGGAACTTCGTGACGTCAAACAATAAAAAAATAGTTAAGGTGCAGGACCAACGACTTTATGAGAACAAAAAGCTTTTTACAAAAAAAATACTACCGACTTCCAAATAAAAAGAATAATTAAATTTTTGGAAGTCGGTGTCATTGGTAGGTACCAATTTTTTGCGTTATAGACACCGACTTCCAAAAATTAAGTTATTTTTCACTTTGTAGTCTTTTTAAATGGAAGTCGGTAGTATTTTTTTTTGTAAAAAGCTTTTTATTTTTTACTTTTTAGTTGTACCTATCTAATAGGCAAGTTGTTTAGTAAGGTACCTATAACGCCGGAATAGATTACCCGAATATCATGAAACTGCAGCATTACCGGTGAAATGAGAGATCTGCGTACGTGGTGACTACCGTGATGTTATGTTATGAAATGGTATAAACAGACATGCGATTGCAGCAATCCCGAGAGATTTGCCGTAATTTGTTGAAGAGTTCTGTTGTATATCTTCGAAGTTCTTCATCAGATCTGCACCAAATTTAAATGGGACCAATTTCGAAAAATATTTTTTCAAACAAAAAAAGAATTTTCAAAATCGGTCCAAAAGTGACGGAGATATGCGTCAACATACACAAAACAAAAAAAGCTTACATAATGTCGAACATAGAACCTCCTCCTTTTTGGTAAGTCGGTTAAAAATGTAAGAGATATCCTTTTCTATCTTTTGTTTTTCATATCTGGGCGGTTTTGGATTATTAAAACAAAAAAAAATACTTTTTAACAAAAAAACAAACCGACTTCCAAAAAAACACTGCAAAACGAAAAATAACTTTCTTTTCCGAAGTCGGTGTGTTTGGTACCTATTTTTTTTTGTGTTTCGACACCGACTTCGGAAAAGAAAGTTATTTTTCGTTTTGCAGTGTTTTTTTGGAAGTCGGTTTGTTTTTTTGTTAAAAAGTTTTTTATTTATCTCTTTATAGTTTTGATAGGTACTTCCAATTGCCATAAAATTCATATATAGCCAAAGTACATCTCATGACGATTCCAATAAGCCCATACACGACTAGGATAGATTGTTTTATTTCGGAGTACCAATACCTACCTGCCGGCTTCATCATCAGGTCAGTTCGATGGTACCATTTTTATCAGCACTATGTATTTATAAGTATTTGCTTCATCATAGTCGTTAAACTATTCGAGATATCCTATAACCCATGACATACTTAGCATTAAGGAATTCTATTGGCCATCTGTGGTCTTCTTCACCAGTTCCACTTCACCAAATGTTACTTTCTGAGTGCAAATGATTGCATTGTTGATAAAAATACCAAAATCGCCATATGTATGCCTATAATATTTGAAGAGTTCCCTCGATTTCTCCAAGATCCCATCATCAGATCCTAACCTGATGACTATGGAACCAACTGGGAAGTATACCCTTTCAAACAAAAGAAGATTTTTTTCAAATCGGCCAGTCGTCTTACAGTAATCGGGGAACATACATAAAAAAAAAAGATCCCGACGAATTGAGAACCTCCTCCTTTTTTTGAAGTCGGTTAAAAAGAATATGATAATTGTAATTATGTCAAATTGTCTGTTTGTTTTTAGGATGCAATCTCTGGAAATCCTGATCTGATTACGGAAATGATTCAACTAATGAGTACCATAGGCTTTTTATCCTGAAACATTGGCCGTTCCTATAGGCCACTGAAGCAAAACCTCAGGAAAAAGCTTGTTTCGTATATCAGCTCAGACTTTAGAACTTATTATATTATTTTCTCGCCTGTACTCAAAGGCAGTTTTTTTATACCATTTAACAAGCTTCCAAGCACAACGATACAGCAGTTTTTAATGCTTCAAAAGAGTTAATTTTCCCTTTGCCGCATCACTATTAAAGTATACCAGCTTTAAACAGAAAGTGTTTAAAGTACTTAGCTTATCTAATTTATATTTAAACGTGAGGTAATTTTACGCAGCTTTTTAAAAATAAGGATTACAGTATAAATATTTTGAATTTCTGAAACAGGTGTTTCATTGGGTATGCATGAAACTGTTACAAACTTAATCTGTTAAATTGATAAAGTTTGTGACATCTATAATTTCAAGTATCATCATTTCACCCATAAGACATCCGCTACCAGACACAGGAGATCAAGCGTTGCCATATGAGAACAAAGAAGTTTTGTATTTTTATACATTCTATTTACGCATGACCTTACAACTTCGTGAGCTACTGATGCTTTTGGTACCAACTTGGCCTGTGTTCGATTACGCACTGCTACGCTCGGCTACGCGGGTCTACGCGCTGCTACATCTACTACACGGTCCACATAACTGTCCAGATCCGGTCTCTCCGGGAGGCCATGGTTGGGCGCTTGAATCTGTCCTTGAAGGCAGTCTCCGAGTAGGGCGATGCCAATCTGGTCAGGTTCAATGCTACTAAGACCCAGGCGTGTCTTTTATCCGCTAAAAAGAGCCAATTCTACCTGGCTCCTTCTTTCCGTGGTGTGATCGTGCCAATAACGGACCATCTTGAGCTTTATGGAGTTACGTTGACATCGACCCTCAATTTTGGTCTATTCATTGAAGCAAAAGCTCAACTGGCTGCCAAAAAGTTGGGGATTCTTGCGAAGGTGAGACTGTACTTCACGCCAGAACAGTTGCTCAACTTGTATCAAGCGCAAGTTCGGCCTTGAACATCGGCGCCAAGTTGCCAGTCTGTCGGTTTTTTATCGGTTACATTTCGGGGAGTGTGCGATGGAATTGCATGAACTAATTCCTCCTAGCGCGTTCCATCATCGGACTACAAGACGTACGGCGATGCGTCATTGGTACATGGTGGACATCCCACCCATACGCACCAAAGTACTTTCATTATGCGTACAGCTAAAGAGTGGAATTCCCTGCCAGAGTCTGTATTTCCTGATAGCTATAACCTGGGAGTCTTTAAGTCAAGAGTGAATAGGTTTCTTCTAGGTAAGCGTGCTACATCGTCGACCACATCATCACTTACCATCAGGTGAGATAGTGGTCAAGCGAAAGCCTATCAATCATAAAAATAAAAAAAGAGCTGTCAATTTCACTCTGATTTTCGACTCTCGCTATTGGCGCACGAAGGAGTGGGATCGTTTGATGTACCATGTGCACAGTTATTTTCACCGTGTAGTAGCAAGATACGCGAAATAGTGCGTCAGTTTTCTTGTAGCTACAATATAAATAAGAATACAGCGGTATTTTTGGACTAACTTTTTGGAGGAATATGGAAACTTTTCCACAAAGACTTTCTACGAGCTACAGCTGCGGTTGTTTTGAAACAACACTTCTAAGTTGCATTCGAACATATTTGTATTGAGTTTTCTTTCTTCTACGTTACGAAATCAAGACTAGCGAGTGAGAGCTTTTTTCTCAACAAAATCAAGCATTTAAGAAGGACTATAACCGCTTATCGAACACCGTTCTAATTCGAAGTATAACTCGGTATTTTTCCAACACAGAAACCCAATTACCTCAGCCTGACCTGAGGATTTAACCTCAGAAGCTGTACCGAGAAGCCGTGCGACTATTATCAGATCAATGAGGCGTTTGGCCTTTAATAGGACCTTAACTTTTACGAGCCAGAAGCTTCCGATACTAAAAGAAAAATCTTAAGGCTTATATTGATTAAAGTGAGTACCTATATAGGTGGTTGTGGTTGCTCGTAATGAAAGTAGGTAACGTCCATAATGATTGTGAGTGTAATCTATATATATAAAATGCTTTGTCCTGAATGACTGACTGACGGATCTACGCACAGCCCAAACCGCTGGTCGTACAGACCTGAAACTTGAAAGGTGTATTCTTTGTATGACGTAGGCATCCGATATAAGAAAGGATTTTCCGAAATTCTACCCCTAAGGGGATTAAAAAGGGGGGCAAAGTTTGTATGAAAAATCTAATTCCTTCAATAATATTTTTGAAACTTGGCACAAATAGTAATTTAAGTAAATGATAAAGATTGACATTATTAGTTTTTTGAAACTTGACACAAATATCAACCTAAGTAAATAATAAAGGTTGTTATAATAAGTTTTTCGAAACTACCCCCAAAATTCGATTTAGGGGGTGTTAAAGTTTTTTTGAAGAATCTTATTTATTGGGCTAATAAACTTGAAAGTTGACACAACCTCAGTAAACAATAAAGGTTGACATTATTAGATTTTCAAAACTTCCTCCAAAATACGATTTAACAGGTAATAAAGTTTTGTTGAAGAATATTATGTCTTGAGTTAATAAACTTGAAAGTTGACATAAATACCAACCTAGGTAAATAATAAAAGATGGTCATTATATTTCTTTTTAAAACTACCCCCAAAATACGATTCCACTTAATCGTATTTTGGGGGTAGTGGTGTTAAAGTTTGCTAAGAATCTTACTGGACAAGGTTTCGTTTTGTATGTGTTTTGTAGGAGAGAAGGAAGAAGGCATTTTCGGAAAATCAACCTTTCACCATCATCATTATTTCAGCCAAAAAACGACCACTGCTGGACATAGGCCTTCCCCAAGCGTCACCGGAAAGAGGGGTATAAGTTTGTATGGATAAACTAAAATATTATTCCGCGATATAAAAATTAAGCTATACGAATTACTAATGCTACGCAGACGAAGTTACGGACAACAGCTAGTAGATGATAAATAGAATCTTCTTTTATTATTAAAATGTATTCACCAACAATATATAAAAGACTAATAAATAAAATTTTGTATGTTCAGGTTTTTATCGTTGAAAGGAATTTCAAATGTTAATTTAGTTTGAGCTTGAATGTTATACTGTTTTCTTTTCTTTTTTGGTAGCTGTGTTGTGTTGTTCACACTCTTTCTTTTTAATCTATTTTTAGAAGTGATGACTTTTAATTGGCTGTCAGTCTCACGTACTATTTGTTATTCTGTTTGTTTTAGCTGTAAGTCGTCCATAATTGATAAATAAATAAATAAATAAATAAATAAAAAATACCGAAACATGACATCAAATTTGTATTCCGAACCCACAATTTATTACCAGTTATGTTAAAGTCCTCGTAATAAGGGACAAACCAATTCCAATTAACCAGCCACAAATTCAGACTAAAGATTGCCACCTGAGAATTTCAGATAAAAAAAAAATTTGCTTGACCCGAGAACCGAATTCAGAATCTTATGCTCACCAGTAGCTCCTTCAACCTCTAGACCAACGCGGCAGTATTAAACTGTTAAAAATCAATCTGCCTAGCCTTTTTCCAATTTTGTCGGAGTCGGCTTCCAGTCTTACCGGATTTAGCTGAGTCCACAACCCAGTAACTGGGTAACACGATAACGAGTGTCAAAGATCTTCAAATGACAGCCGGGACCAACGGCTTAACGTGCTTTCCGAGGCACGGAGGAAACTCGGTATGTTGAAATGGTCACCCATCCACGGACCGAAATCGTCAAGCATTGCTTAACCTCGAAGATCGACCCGTGCGGCTGTTATTATTTAGTCAAGAGCTCTGTTACTGTTAAAAATAATGAATTTAATAACTTCCAAGAATTTTTAATACAAAATTCACATGAATCAGCTTCCAATATCTACCTAAAATATAATATGCTAGGTTTCTAAACTACCTGCTCAAAGATTTACTTCAGCAAGTATTTCAATTGCATACAATTTCGCAGTAGAACCTTGAACAATGTGTTGCAGACGAGGTTCGACATTAACTAACGCACACACATAGTCACCGATTTGAATTCTTAGAACACCTTTAGAGCTTTGAGTGCAGTGTTGAATACTGTTGTTGAAGTGTTTTTAAAGTTTTCGATTTCCAGTTATCCACATGTTTAATTTTATTGAAACTGAAACGTGATTTACGTTTGATTCAAGTTGGACGTATCTAGTACATCATCACTTATTTTGATACCCTACACGATGGGTATGGAAGAAAAAAAAATTTTTGTCCCCACAAAATGGCGCCCAAAATCCGCCATTTTTTATTTTCCAATTTTAATGTATCCAGTGACACTCGCAGGGTTAAGACGAATCGATTGACGTAAGAATGATCAAAATTGGCCAACGCGTTTGGTCTCTAGAACGCCACATAGGAACAAACATACATACATACATAGACTGATAAACACATTACCCTCCTTCGGCAGTCGGGTAAAAATAACGTCCCACGCCGCGTCTGTACGTGATAAACTCAACAAGTAACTAAACGGATTTTCATGTGATTTTTACCAATAGAAAAAGTGAGAATCGAGAAAGGTTTTTGTGTATAATTTGTCATGGGCGAAGCCGGGGCGGGTCGCTAGTAATTATTATAAAAGTAAAAAGATTTTTCCCGCAACATCGCAATCATTCAACAGAAACCGTGTATTTTTCCAAGTCTATGACAACCAGAGATATAGTCGCCTTCGACCAGTGAAAGATTTTTTGTGATCGGATCAATACCTATAGAGATTATTTATTAAAACAAAGTTACAAACTGTTTTCCTCCTTACAATATAATACATTGTTATACAACAAAATTTTCACCCTTTAAGTGCGATGCTCGTTCTTGGCTTTTCCAATGGTGCATGGACTAGTAAGGTAATAATAATGGAGAGAAGACAAAAAGAATTGAAGTAAATACACTATCCCAAAATGGAAACTCTCTATTGGCCAGTTAAATATTGAAGTGCACTGTCTCAACACATAAACAAGATTGCTCACAATTCTAGAGATGAAATCAAAATATACGAAAATAAAATATAAACTGGAAGGAAACTGAACAACTTTACAGCGGAACTCTAAAATAAGTCCGTCTGTAAATTCGTTTTATTGCGTTATCGTTCTGAAACTAAAGAAATTGAGTTATGAAACAGCACAAAGATTTATGATGACGCCTTATGGCATCCTTGCTTTAAACCTAGTAATAATAAAAACTGACCTAATTCTCTCAGTCTTAATCCTTTTGCGTTGCTTACTTTGAATAACTTATTCAGATTTAATGGCGCTGAAATATCTCTAAATCTTGAGATAGCAGTAAAATAAATTATAGACTGAGGAAGAATGCTCCTCCATTTTGTTTATCTACAATAACAGATTACTTGGTATTCATTTCTCTGAGTAAAAATAAAATGGAATGTTTTTTAGCTGATGGATTTCTTTTGAGACCATTAGCATTTTGTTTTCTTTGTAATTGAACACTACAGAAAATCAAATGATTAATCATTATAATGTAAGTATGTGTGTTGTTATTGGTTACGAGTGTGTGTGTTAACTCTGTGTTTGTTGCTGTTGTGTTGTCTGGGCCGAATAGATGTTTTTCTGTTTCATTTAATTTTATACTATATCATTAGTTGAAAAAAATGTCTAGTCATCCCTAGAGTAAAATAAAACTTAAATAGCGAAAGCCTTGTTATTTTAAGCAATCTCATAAATCTAAAGTGCAGCTATATAAAATAAGCGCCGCAGCAAAATTCTCATATTTATTCAACGTAGTTTAATATCGTGCTAAACTTATAACGAAAACACCTTGAATCTACTCAATTTGTATTTACCATTTCAATTTTCTAAATGATTCCATTTTATGAGCAGGCTACAGCCTGCTCATAAAATGGAATTATTTAGAAAATTCAAACAAAAAACATTCAAAATTCTAATGCCAAATTTTTCCTCAACTACAGAATAAAAAAGCTACCATAACATTTCCTAAAAAGCATGAGCAACTGAAACCGGTAAAAACATTTGAAATTAGAATTTCATTTTTTTACGTGTACTACAGAAAACAAAAGTATCAAACATTTCCTTATAAAAATACAACCGACACATTTCGAAAACACCACCCTTTAAACTGCCTCGAATTATAGCGGGAACGTCCTAGATTTCGGACATTAGGAAGCAAATAACTCTTGGGGAACGTCCCATGTCGTCCATAAGACGTTTCCTTGCGTATTTCACATAGCCAGGCCCCCATCCGTCTCCCAATATGTTCCCGTAATGTTACGAGTTTCGTAATTTGATTCTGCTGAAATATTAACAGAGAAAATTCGTAACGGAAGATAAATGGTGTAGATGAGGGGGAGCTCTAAACACATTTGTATCATTGTCACCGTGTCTCCTCTCTAATAATCACATAGTGATACTGTGTACCTGTTGAACGGTAGTAGGTACTTTATTTATTCTGTCGTACGTGTACTAGATTACATTTTCAATTACGTGAGGCGCTCATAACGGTTTAATATAATGTGTAGAGTTTAATGAGATTATAGTCCTTATGTTTTGGAACTGGTTTTAGGTATAAACTGAGACACACAATATTCTAAGGTTTTTTTTTATCTTTGATAGGCTCGTGCTTGACCACTATCTCACCTGATGGTAAGCGATGATGTGGTCCTCGATGTAGCACGCTTACCTACAAGAAACCTATTCACACTTGCCTTAAAGACTACCAGGTTGTAGCTATCAGGAAAAACAGACTCCGGCAGTGACTCCTTAGCTGTTCGCTTAATACAAGTATTCCCAAAACATTTGGTGCGTATGGTTGGGATGTCTACCATGTACCGATGATGCATCGCCGTACGTCTTGTAGTCCGATGATTGAACGGGCTAGGAGGAATTAGTTTATGCAATTCCATCGCACACTCCCCGAAATGTAACCGATATAAAACCGACAGACTGGCAACTTGGCACCGGTGTTCAAGGCTCTGGAGCCTAGACCCGACCGGTATCTCATTGCCGATAAGCCTCTTGGCCCGTTTTTCGATCGATTCTAGTGCATCCAGCTGGTACTTGGCAGATCGGTCCCAGAGATGAGAGCACCCAACTAACATTTAGGTGATAAGAATAAGTGCTACATGAGCTATATAAGAGAATTTAAAGAACCTAAGGTCCTATAAAGGCTCTAACATTTGGTGATATAACGCGTTTTAACTTTCTTAAAACCCTGATTTGGGCCCACTATTTTAGAGCTTAAAGTGACTTAATAGTTATAGAGTAGTGATAAATGAGTTACAATAAAGAGCTACAATAGTGCTATTGAAGCAGTGCTTACCACATTAAGTGTATTATAAGCTATACAAAGGTTACAACTGCAAGCTAAAGTATTAATATAGTTATGAAATCCACCTTAATAACATTTTTAGTAACATATTAGTGCTTTTTCGACACAATATATACCTTAAGAATATATTGTAAGTTTTTAATAGCAACAAGGATCACTCAAAGCGCCAACATATTTACCTATTTTCATAATTTTTGTGATTTGTTACCGTCAATAGTGTTAAAATATAGCATTACGCATTATTCATCCCCGATACAGTGGTACTTTAGTATTTGAAAGTGACTTTATGTTTATGAGGTAAGTCAATTAATGTATTTTAGATTACTGCAATGGTGTTATAATTATTAAAACTCACTGCCATGGTAAGTTTTCTGTAACAGTATGTGTATATTTTCATCTCAATTTTGAAACGCCTTAGAAATAAACTGCATTTGATGATAATATGTAGAAAAAAAATACTGCCTCAATTATTTTTTCATTTCAATTATGATGAATTATGATGTTCCTGGTACAGTCTATAGATATTTTAATGGAAAACTAACAATAATATAATAAATAAGTGGGGCAATAATGAGTAGAAAATGTTTTTTCTTTTAAATTTTTTATAGGTTAACTATTTATTTAATGGCGACAATTCTAATTACTTAAGGATGCTGATAACTCTTTTATCCCTAACATAGTGCTTAAAGAACGATTGTTAGGACTTATATGCCACTTGCAGTTCTACAAGATGGTTCTGAAAGTATTTATTTACATAGATAAAAGTATATACAGTGTATAAAATACTTAAATAACTAAAACTAAAAACCTATACACTTTAACCAAAAACTACTCACTAACTAAAACAAAAAATATACTTAACTAAAATATGGAATACAACATATAACGTGCCATACAACGTGGCAATGCTGCCAGCCTTTTGGGTACATTACCAGTGGGGAACGATGTGGAGGAGTTTTTCGACGCCATATTTTAGTTAAGTATATTTTCTGAAAGTGAAAAGAAAACAATTTTATAGGTTCAGTTTGCATAATGGTTCTATGTGAACCTGTAAGCTGAAAATTTTTAGGGTTCTCTTATTGTTTGAAAAAAACGAACGTAACCTAAGCTAATATATTTTGAATTAGAAGTTGTCTTTTACTATAATACAAAACTTTTTTTTTTGTATTCTGTAAACTAACTTATAGAAGCTTAACTTGTATGTATTTTTACATTATTAAAAAATAAATCTGTTGTTTCAGTAACTATTCCCATATCTTATTGGTGGTGATGTTAAAGTACCTACCTACTCGACACCGCACCCAGTTCCAGTCACACACAAGACTCGCCAACATATTTCGGCCTTGCTGTAAATAAAAATCTAAAGATCTAAAGATTTTTTATTTTGTTTAGATTTTGGAAGAAATTTTTATTTTTCTATTGAGATTGTTATTTTTTTTTTTACTTTAACATTGAACTACCAGAAAAGAACTACTTTAAAGTTAAATGTTTAAATTTTTCTAGTTAAATGTGAAAGTTATAGAGAATTTTAGAACTACTATCGTTTTTATAACCTGAATTAGTTCAGTAGACAAAATTTAACGAACATGGTGGTTGCTGAGTCTTGCACATTGAAAAATATTTGGTTATTTCGTTTGCCATCATACAATTTTTCATTTGCATGGTTGTTTGTATGAGAGATTTATTGTACGGTTGCTTGTATGATTCTGTTAGTCCTTTCACATCCGTAATGTAATGACAGTCGCGCGTATAGCCCTCGCCAAACTTCTTGGCCACCCTGAAGTTGGTTTACTGGATGCGCGAGGCACGAAACGGTGCTGTTTTTGTATGAGATTTACTACTGCGCAGCCATTGTAGCCAACTTCAGGGCGGCCAAAAAGTTTGGCGAGAACTATACTGTGCCAGTTCGCAGATGTGAAAGGGCTTTTAACCGAATATGGTACAAATGATCATGCAAAAAGGGCTCAGTATAATTAGAAATTTTGAGGAATTATGCTCAAACGCTGACTAATTATGTTATTTCCTGTGTAATACTACTAATACTAAATATATTTTGAATAAAACCAATTTTTTTAAATAATAATATGTTTTATTTTTACACTGTATGTAAAAGATGTAAGAAGTACAGAAAATCACTGTTGTTAATACAAACTAATTTGCATTTTACATCTTCAGGATATAATATAATTTCTTTCGACGATAATATGCCTGTTGTACGGAACCCTGTTGTATATTTGTTTCTAGCGCTTGATACATATCGGTACCAAGGTCACTGGGATTGTAATTGTATCTTATATTGATATGAGGACGGTTCCGTGGTATCACATCATAATCTATTGTAGGACTTTGATTTACGAAACACTGTTTCTCCACTACAAATAATTCTTCTCTTGTCACAATGTCATCCTTTTTTTTCTTGAATTAATGAAATTTCATTGTGGTAGTTTTGCGATGATCCAATTTTATTCTTGAATTCTTTGGAAGCTTTTCTCTTAACTCCATTGGTTCTTTTTTTATCTTTCCATGGTTGCATGGTAGAAACATAAATATTACCGAATAAAACCGTTGCACAGCGTAAACTTATATTGTAATAAAACCTAATTTTTGAGTTTAGGTTATATTAAGATGCATTTAGGTGATATAAAATTCTATAACTCAACGTAAAGTGATAGTTAAGAGTAATAATGTTTGCATATATTGTTTATGGCCGTATAGAAGTATTTTTAAAACCACTGTATTACCTAAGGTTGACCGAGTAACCCCATTATACAATCATTAATGGTTTAAAGGTGGTTTCCGATTCTTGCAGCATCCAGCTCTATAAGATTTATAATTCACACTATTATGATACTAATAGCTTTCTTGCTAACTCTTCGGGTTCGATTGAACTCGTTAAGTGGTACAAAGTATTTTCTAACTCTCTTTAAGGACCTCAGCTGTTAGTAAGTGTTAGCAGACACCTTACAATTACTTATAGTGTTTTACGCTGCTTAAAGCTATTACAGTAAGCCTTAAGGTGTTACGAAGCAACTAACTAACTCTGTTTAAAGACATGAGCCGTTAGTAAGTGTTAGTAGACACCTTATAATTTCTTACAGTTTCTAACGCTTCATATAGTTATAAGAGTGAGCTATATAATGGTTCCCACCAACTCTATGCTACCGCCTTAAGTAATACAATTTTTCTTTGTAACTGTTATTCCTCTTGAAGGTTTAATTACTTATCCTTAACACCATAGTAGAATCGAATGTTATTATCGCAGCTCTTATATATCATTTATAATACTATAAGAGCTAAAAAAAGGTTGCCCTTAGCGCCAAAATGTTTGTTGGGCAGTACTCCATGCATGACCGAACTTGCGCTTGATACAAGTTGAGCAACTGTTCTGGCGTGAAGTAATGTCTGACCTTTGCAAGGATCCCCAACTTTTTGGCAGCCAGTTGAGATTTTGCCTCAATGAATGGACCAAAATTGAGGGTCGATGTCAACATAACGCCAAGAAGCTCAAGATGGTCCGTTATGGCACGGCACGGTCACACCACGGAAAGAAGGAGCCGGGTGGATATGGCTCCTTTAGCCGGAAAAGAGACACGCCTGGGCCATAGCAGCATTGATCCTGACCAGATTGGCATCGCTCCACTCGGAGATTGCCACCAAGGACAGATTCAAGCGCCCAACCATGGCCTCCCGGAGAGACCGGATCTGGTGATTACAAGACTAGCTTTTAGATAATGTCACAATCAATATTATTGAGCTCATCAAATTTTTCATGACTTCAGCAAGTAAGTACTCTTCACATGACCAGAGGACTGGAGATTTTTTTTTTTTTCTATCGGTTTGCTTTTCAAAAAGTCAGCATTGCCATTAAACGTGGCAGTGCTGCCAGTGTTTTGGGCACATTTCCCACTGACAGCGATGTGGGCGAACTTTTTGGTGCCCAATGAGTTCTTACGCTCTTCCTTTTTAACAGGCTTTCCAAAAAGAAGTAGGTTCTGTATGTATGTTTTTTTTTTTGTGAGTGTTCACCGATTTCTCCGACAATTGTGGACCAATTTTTTTATTTTTTTTTGTTGAAGGTGTACGTGCCCGAATTGTTCCCATTTAATATTGGTGAAGATCTAATGAAGAACTTCGAAGAGATACAACAGAACTCTTCAGTAAGAGACGGCATTTTTTTTTTAGAGTTTTCTGCATTCGTATATTATCTGTTTATTGCTTACACCATTTCATAACATAACATCACGCCAGAACACTCCCAGAAGTGTACAGTTCACCCTGCAGGTACACTCTCATTTCACCGGTTAGGTTCAAGTTTCATGTCATTTGGGTAATCTATTCTGGCATAACTCTGGGCATTACTTACACATAGATAAAAAAAATAATATACGAAAAAATACAACCAACTTCCAAAATTTAAGTTATTTTTTACTTTGTAGTGTTTTTATTTGGAGTACGGTTGTATTTTTATACCCGCTTATTAACTATCATAAACTATGTTATTTATTATTATGTTAGCTGTAAATAAAACAATATTTTTTTATCACACTTTCATTAAACTAGTAAAACATGCATTCTAGACATTTTCTTCCAGCAGAAGGGGTTGCTACCCCTTAAGTCTTCCCAGACACGTCCAATCTTTTATGAAGCAATAGATTACATTGAAATTGCTTGTAAACAGCTTACGGACGAAGGCTATTCTTAGACTAGTTTATGTCGGAAAACAGTCTTTATTACTTGGATAAGAACTAAGCTTTCTGCTCTTCAATTATTTTTTAATATTCCTGTTTTGAAAATATTTCATCCAAATGTTGATAAATTGGGAAATTAATTTTTAGAACAACCTGTAGGTATTTAGTTACATAGCTAAAAAATAATAAACAGTGTACAAAAAATAAAAATAAACTATAACTAAATACATAAACACTTAAATCAAAATCTATTATTGATTGTACAAGTCATCTATGCGCGCAGCTCTATGAGTGCGTAAGCATGTATGGGTGGTTGAATGCCCTGCCGTGTCATTGCCACACAAATTAAACCTGTGTATTTACAAGCGTACGCACAGGGCACGCACACATGGCCCCGCGAGCAAAGTTGAGTTGAACTATATATAACTAACTATACCTAAAAATAAAACTAATCTAAAATACGGCGTTGAAAACTTCTCTGCATCGCTTTCCACTGATATTGTGTCCAAAAGACTGGTAGCATTGCCACGTTGTATCACATCACACATCACATCATCAGCCTATTAATGTTTCCACTGCTGGGACACAGGCCTCCTCTCTATGAGAGGGGATGTCCCGTAATCCACAACGCGGGTCCAGTGCGGATTGGTGGATGTCACAATTTCATGTCTTCGAATTTTTGGTTGTAGGACATGCCGGTTTCCTCACGATGTTTTCCTTCACTGTTTTTGAGAGCCAATGATGATGAAATAATTTACACAAAGTAAAGCAAAGTAAACTTATAAGTCGCAGCCGATACCACTGGGTCACCACTGCTCTCTCCGCGTTGTATCGTAAGCTGTATTCAAGTATTTCTACTAGAATAAATAAATTCATTACATAAGGACAGAGTCTCTATATTAATGAGGGAATATAAAAGGATAAAATAGACTTTTAATTATGATTTCACATTATAATGCTTACATAATAAGATGATCTTACAACATTAATTAATATTCCTTTGTGTGTATTTAAGTGCTTTGAAGGGTATAATGAAAAGTTGTAATGTTTGAGTCTTATACATGTTGACGTCTTAGTGGTTTTATAAATGGCGTTTATAATTTTGTAGCTGGAGGATAAAATATGTTACATTCATTAAAAATAAACACATAAGTCGTCTTTTTATTTAAAATGTACTGGTAAAAATACATTGATATAATATTTTTGTTCAGATACGTAAAGAATTAAGTACCTATTAAAAGTCGAAAAGATAAGTTAAAGTAATAGAGAAAAATACAACTTTCATGAAGAATATGTTAGGTATTCTGTAGTTATCAAATAGAAATACTCAAAATGTATTGGTCATCTATCATTTTTAAAGAAAAAACTTACCTAACAATATTCAAATATCTAAAAGCTACCATCAAAAAACGCTGAACCGAATGTATAAAACTTTTTCATAGAAAAAGGGTAAGTATATCGATTTTAAAACATCTCTAATACCCTGCTTTGGTATAAAAACAGGACTATTCCCAATACACTGTTTGCATTTTCACACGTGGCGTTTTTTTGAGATAGCTACTATTAAACGATTTCTCCAGTCTTACAAAAAACATTTTCTTCTGCAAACTTATTTAAACTTTCTTTTTCAAAAAATAAAGTTGAAAATTGCCTGTCACTGTTCTAAGATAAGGTTTTTGATGTGAAAGAGGTATCAAAGGGGTCCGTTTAACAATAGAGGAGGCGTGTATTGAATGCCACATTTTGTATAGGTGACACAAGTTGCAAGAAATTGGCTGAGACGCTGTTGTATTTTATAAGGCTGCAGCCGTTTAAAGGGTAGGATCAAGTTTGTATGCTCTTTGGCGGTTTTGTGAAATATAAAATTATTTTGCATAATCTTGTTTTTGATGTAGTGTGTTACTTCACGGTGGATCGCTGTTAGGTTATTTATTTATTTTATTTTATTCGGAAAACTTGGAAAGAAAGAAAGAAAAAAAAAATGAAAAAAAAAAAAGTAAAAAAAGAAAGAAAAGAAAGTAAAAAAAAAAGAAGAAAAAGAAGAGAGTTAGAGAGTTCGGTTAGAAAGTTTGGATTGATATATGGATGTTTGTTTGTTATTCAATCACGCCAGATCAGCTCAACGAATCTGTATGAAATTTGGTACAGAGATAAATTAAAGTTAGGAATAACACATAAGCTACTTTTCATCCCAGTATAATGTTCCCTTGGGATATGAAAAAACTTTTCACGCGGGCGATGCCGCTGGCAGAAGCTAGCATAAAATATAGGATACAGAAACACTTAGTTGTCTGATTTCAATAATAAGGATCCCGTTGTAGTGAAATTTTTCACCACAGACAAATCACTGAGCATAATTAATTATTGTTAAACTACGCAAAAATATGGGTAATATTAATTGTAATTCTGAACATAATAATGTTATCAAAAGCAATATCGTTGTACTACGAATTTCTCGATAAAATGATTTTTAACTCGAAAATTAAAACTTGAACAGTTTAGTACATAGTTCGGTACAGTTGGCAAAAAACCGATGAAAATATAGAATTTCCAGGAAAAAAACACATATCAAAATTAATAAAATAGACAGTAATATTGGTTCAATTTACAAACAATGAGAAGTGTTTATTACTTAATGATTTAATTAACTGTTTAGTGTTTGTGGACTACGAGAAAGCCTTCGATTCGATCGAGAGTTAGGCTACATCGCAGTCTCTCCTACGGTGCCAAATCGACTACCAGTACATCAAAGTTGAAGTGTTTGTACTAAAATGTCAGTCCGACTTCAGGATCAGGCCTCGGAACTTATACTTCTGCTGCGAGGTGTGAGACAGGGATACGTCATTTGGGCGCATGGTTGGCGCAGTGGTTGAGCGATTGACTGCTGCGCTGCGTGTCGCGGGTTTGATTCCCGCACGGAACAAATATTTGTATGACCTACAGATAGTTGTTCCGGCTCTGGGTGTTTGTGTATGTGAGTTTATATGTTTGTGAACGCACCCACGATACAGGAAGAAATTCGTGTCCAAGTGTGTCCCACACTAGGAATTTATTTATTTAAAAAAAAAAAAAACCTAAATTTTTTACCCCTGCACTGGAGGATGTCTTCAAGGTTCTGGACTGGACAGGGCAAGGCATAAAATTCAATGGCGAGTACATCACACACCTTCGGTTTGCCGAAGATATATTGGTCATGGCTGAGACCATGGAGGACTTCAGTAAAATGCTCGAAGACCTCAGTACAGCTTCCGAAGGAGTGGTTCTTCGCGATTCGTGTGAGTTCGATTATCACACTTCCACACAAACATTTGTGTATTTAAATGGCCTCCAGACAGTTTTTTTAATGCTTTTCAGCGACTGAGCATGCTCAAATCTATTACATGTTATAGTTTCGTATATGTTTGTCTGTGTTGATAAAAAATATATCATAAGGGGAGAAGTTACCAATAGACACCAATGTAATTCGGGTAATAAAACCAACAAACAGCATCACGGGCGAAATATGGAAATACAGTCATGATGTTTCTTAAGGTAACGATAAAAAAAACTTTTGTTGCCGACCATACAAAACGTAGAACTAAATTAATTATAACCGTTTCTGCAAATCGAGTTGAGTAAATAACCTAACACAGAGATTCTATTATGTGAACGGTCGCTGTGTTGATTTTGCATACTAAACGGCTAACAGTTTTGCCTGATCCGAATTAAAGGGTGGATTAAAATCCACGTGAGAGCTAGGCACTTAGTTTGAGGTGAAAATTAATAGTTTCGCTGTTCGCTGTTCATGGAAATGAACTCCGTTTTAAATAACTTTACACTATGTCTGTATTCCCCAAAGAGTTAGGCAGACTCTGTACAAGTCGCTCGTTATATTTAGGTCCCATTGCATGTAGCAGAGATGATAATGTTGAGATGGATATGCGTAGTGACGAGAATGGATAAAGTGAGAAATTAGTATACTAGAGGCAGTTTGAAAGTGGGGCAGTGACAGTATATTAGAGGCAGTTTGAAAGTGGTACCAGTGACAGAAAAGTTGAAAGCAAACCAAACGGTATGGTTATGTGATGAGGAGGGATGAAACGTATGTTAGTAAAAGAGTTATGGATATAAATGTGGATGGATGGAGAGGGATATGAGTACGATGGGGATGTGAGTAGTGATATGAAAGAAAAGGGTGTCAGTGATAGCGTAATGGGAGACGGTATGAAAGAAAAAAACGTGTTGCGCCGATCCCAAGTAACATGGGATCAGGGTAGGAAGATGATGATTTAGGTCCCATGTAAAAGAAAGGGAGCCCGTTGCCGTCAACCGTGGACATGACTGCTGCTGAGAAATTCCCAATAGAAAAACTTAAAATAGTTTGCCTAACCAGAAATGCCGAGCATAGCACTCTCCATTGCCCTTTGGGCGACTTTAAGCCTTCTGGTGAGGCCCATTGTGCCACGTCTCATTCCCATAAGTAATCGCTGGCAACACACATTTTCGATTGATACTGCTTAATACATGGCTGGGTTTGTGGCTTCATCTGCTTATGAAAACTTTTTCAGGAGTGGAAGAAGCCTTTGCCTTTTGTTTTTAAAGCATGTTGAGAGACATTCATTACCACAGGCAATTATCCCAACGCCGGTGACGAAGCCATTAGCGTTCGACTATTTTATCGCTGAAGAAACAAACAAAAGATAGAGATCCCGTGTCAATAAAAGAGACACCGCTGGATGTTCATACTCCGGCGAGTACTCTCTCACCACAGTACTCACTCAGCGATGTTCGCTTGGCGGCCAGAACCCACGCCGAGAGACCAACCAACCATCGCGTGCAGGACTACAGTGCAGGACAGATCGCGCGAGCGAGTAGTTCGAGTAATCGCCAGTCGCACAAAAGCACTTGCTCATAGCCGAGCGGTGAAACTATCGGAACTACACACTCGCTTCTCGCTGCTCGCCGAATCGTATCTAGGTACTGCTCTACTCTCTGCTCACCAATCGTCGGCGGTAGGACAAGTGTAGGGTATTTTTTCCTGTAGCTCAGTTATAGACAGCTTTAGGCTTGTTTGGTTTGTTTTTTGAAAATGTTGTCATTATAATCCTGTACAAAAAAGAACATACAATACAAATAACACACAGGCAATTTTGGTACGCAACCATCTATATAGAAATTCTGTTATTACCAAAATCGCTCAATATAAAATCAGATGAGATTATAAAAATAACGTTCAATCCATTAAAAAGTCAATAAGATACATCGTACTTCGCTAAATGAAATCAGGATATTGATACGCACACATGCAAAGCGTAACAGGATATATTATACCGATACCTACACGTTATTATAATACGCACACATGCGTAATTCTATCAATGTATTTTATACGCACAGATGTATAAGGCTGCTTTTCCATTGGAGCGGAGTGAGTTAGCGAGGAAGAGTGGAAAATATGAGTGGTGTAGCCCTATAAGAGTGACTATACGCTCGAAGTGGTGAACCTGAGTGGTTACAAGCTCTCCATTTTTAATCATCATCTAAATGTAAAAAATACCACCTCTCTGTAATATTTTAACCATATTTAGGATGTTTACTTATTTGGCTTGCATTTGGCCGCTATCTCACCTTATCTGTGTGGTGGTAAGCGTTGATGTGGTTGACGATGAACCATGTCTCTTGGCAAGAGTCGATGTTTATTTCAAAGTAACTATTCACTCTTGACGTCTTGATCCCCAAGTAATAACTATCAGAAGATAGACTCCGGCAGGGAGTTCTAATTTTTAGCTTTATGCACAATTGAAATATTCTCAAAACCTTCTGTGTCTATGGTAGATATACCAACTAGTTTTAATATACCTCTCCGCTCATCATCATCATTATCATCATCAGCCTTTTATCGTACCCACTGCTGGGACACAGTCCTTCTCTCTGTGAGAGGGAATGGGCCGTAATCCATCACGCGGGCCCATAACGGCTAGGTGGATGTCACATATCTTCGAATTTTTGGTTCTAGGACATGCAGGTTTCCTCACAATGTTTTCCTTCACCGTTTTGAGAGCAGTGGTGATGAAATAATTTACACGTTTCAGTAAAGCGCTTGCCTGGGTTAGAACCCACGACCTCCAACTTGTAAAGCGGCCGTTACCACTGGGCCACCAGTGCTCTCAGTAAATACAGCTTAATACAACGAAAAAGGCAGTATAATACAGCTTATGTATTCCACACGCACACATATAATATTGCGTATGTATTTTATCCGCACAGTCTAAACGACTGGACCGATTTGTACTAATGGTGTGTCATTGTGATCCGAATTGTGTAACGTGGTATTATGGTTATGACGACGCGGTCGGGTATCCGATCGATTCGTTGTGGCTATACTGATTTCAAATAATAAATTGGTGACATTTAGAAACATTTTATAAATGTACTTTTTTTCTTAGTAAAAAATAAATATTGGAAATATATGATACTAGCTGTTCCCCGCGGCTTCGCTCCCGTGGGCCACCCCACAGGGCCCGTTTTCGGGATTGAAAAATAGCCTATGTTACTTAGGAATAACGTAGCTTTCTATTGGTGAAAGAATTTTTTAAACCGGTCCAGTAGTTTCGGCGCCTATTCGGTACAAACAAACAAACAAACAAAAAAAAAAGACGTGTGGCACTCGGGGACTGCCGCGGTAAAGTTATTGCATAGCATTTTGTATCAACTTATGCAATTATAGTTCTCGAAAATGGCTTTATCACATTGTACTGGGATCGGTCCATCATCACTGACAGGACTATTGTAGCCAATAAGCCTGATATTGTGGTGGTGGACCGAATCGAGAGGCGTACAATGATTGTTGACATTACCGTCCCGCATGACGGGAACCTCGTGAAAGCCGAGAAAGATAAGCAAATCAAGTATCTTGACGTGGCTCGCGAGGTTGTCGACATGTGGGATGTGGACACAGCGATCATTGTACCGATAGTCGTGTCGGCCAATGGCTTAATAGCCACGAGCCTCCACCAACACCTTAGGAGGCTCTCGTTAGGCGGCTGGGTCAAGGGCCTGATCCAGAAAGCAGTACTGCTGGACACGGCTCGCATTGTTAGGAGGTTCCTCTCTCTGGAGCCCTGACCGCCGGTAGCTTGGACCCTGTTCCCGATACCGGTGGGCCTCTATTTTTTATATTTTTAAATGTTTTTGTTTTTTAATTTATTTTATAAAAATATTTAAAAATATAGATAATAAGAAAGATAAATAAATAAAGGAGATAATAATAATAATAATATGGGCTTTTTTCTTTGAGGCTTTTTAAATGCCAAAAACCTCCACAACCGCGAGATATGCAATCTCAGAGAATATTTTCTACACGCCGACGTGGGTATGCATCGAGATGTAGTGGCAGTGGACAAGGGACTCACCCCGCTCTCCTTGGCAAATGAGAACTGGCGCAAGCCTGTAGTGCTTGAGACTAACGACCGCAGGGAGGTATGGCAGAGTAAGGAGCTCCACGGACGCTTTTTCCGGGCCCTACATGGGTCCGATGTAGATCAGTCAGCGTCCGTAGCCTGGCTGCGTTTCGGTGACCTCTTTGGGGAAACCGAAGGTTTTGTCTGTGCAATTATGGACGAAGTTATCATGACGAATAACTACCGGAGGTTTATTGTGAAGGATGGCACGTTTGACATCTGTCGGGCATGTCACCGCCCGGGTGAATCGATCCGCCACATTATCTCTGGTTGTTCTCGGCTAGCTAACGAAGAGTACTTGCATAGGCACAACCTTGTAGCCAGGATTATCCATCAGCAACTCGCTCTGAAATACACTCTTGTGGCATCGGAGGTACCGTACTACAGGTATGTGCCCGACCCAGTTCTCGAAAATGGCAATATCACATTGTACTGGGATCGGTCCATCATCACCGACAGGACTATTGTAGCCAATAAGCCTGATATTGTGGTGGTGGACCGAATCGAGAGACGTACAATGATTGTTGACATTATCGTCCCGCATGACGGGAACCTCGTGAAAGCCGAGAAAGATAAGCAAATCAAGTATCTTGACTTGGCTCGCGAGGTTGTCGACATGTGGGATGTGGACACAGCGATCATTGTACCGATAGTCGTGTCGGCCAATGGCTTAATAGCCACGAGCCTCGACCAACACCTTAGGAGGCTCTCGTTAGGCGGCTGGGTCAAGGGCCTGATCCAGAAAGCAGTACTGCTGGACACGGCTCGCATTGTTATGAGGTTCCTCTCTCTGGAGCCCTGACCGCCGGTAGCTTGGACCCTGTTCCCGATACCGGTGGGCCTCTATTTTTTATATTTTTAAATGTTTTTGTTTTTAAATTTATTTTATAAAAATATTTAAAAATGTAGATAATAAGAAAGACAATTAAATAAAGGAGATAATAATATAATAATAATAATGGACGAAGTTATGATGACGAACAAATACCGGAAATACATTGTGAAGGATGGCACAGTTGACATCTGTCGGGCATGTCACCGGCCGGGTGAATCTATCCGTCACATTATCTCCGGTTGTTCTAGTCTGGCTAACGGAGACTATTTGCATAGACACAACCTTGTAGCCAGGATTATCCATCAGCAACTTGCTCTTAAATACAATCTTGTGGAATCGGAAGTGCCTTACTATAAGTATGTGCCCGACCCAGTTCTCGAAAATGGCAATGTCACGTTGTATTGGGATCGGTCTATCATCACTGACAGGACTATTGTTGCCAATAAGCCTGACATAGTGATGATAGACCGACTAGAGCGTCGCGCAATGATTGTTGATATAGCGGTCCCCCATGACGAGAACCTCGTGAAGGCTGAGAGAGATAAGAAAAACAAGTATCTTGATCTAGCGCGCGAGGTTGTCGACATGTGGGATGTGAATACAGCAATCATTGTGCCGATAGTCGTGACGGCCAATGGCATAATAGCCAAGAGCCTCGACGAACATCTGAGGAGGCTCTCGTTAGGCAGCTGGATCAAGGGCTTGATCCAGAAAGCGGTACTACTGGACACGGCTCGCATTGTTAGGAGGTTCCTCTCTCTGGAGCCCTGACCGCCGGTAGCTTGGACCCTGTTCCCGATACCGGTGGGCCTCTATTTTTTATATTTTTAAAGGTTTTTGTTTTTTAATTTATTTTATAAAAATATTTAAAAATGTAGATAATAAGAAAGATAAATAAATAAAGGAGATAATAATAATAATAATAAGGAGCTGCTCCTTATAGACATTGCTATTAGCCAGCAGGTTCGCCGTTCCCGAAGGGATCTGGTGACATGTTGGATAGACTACAAGAAGGCCTATGACTCAGTGCCACATACATGGCTCATGAGGGTGCTGGAGTTGTATAAAATTGATGCAACTCTGCGCACCTTCCTGATGTCGTGTATGAGGCAGTGGAGGACGGTCCTTCGCTATCCAGGATGTCGACAGATTCAAGAGGACAGCGAACCTATAAGGATCGAGCGTGGAATATTTCAGGGCGATAGTCTGAGTCCACTGTGGTTTTGTTTAGCCCTGAACCCTCTTAGTACACTGCTGGAGGGTTCGGGCCTGGGCTATCGGTTGAGAAGAGGAGGTCAGGTCATATCTCACCTCCTTTACATGGATGATCTCAAGCTCTTTGCCCCCAACAACTTGCAACTGATGAAGCTACTGAAGGTTACAGAAACCTTTAGTGACGCCATCAGGATGGAATTTGGTGTGGACAAATGTGCTGTCATGCATGTAAAGCGAGGGGAGATTATGGAATCCGTGGGAATACAACTCTCGGATTCCATACACCTTCGATCCCTTTCCTCAACCGAAACTTACAAGTATTTGGGTATGTCGGAAGCATTAGGCATCAATGTAACTGACGTGAAACAGTCGTTGAAGGAACGCTTCTTTGGCCGCCTGAAAAAAGTACTAAATAGTCTTTTATCAGGCGGAAACAAGGTGCGCGCCTTCAACGGCTGGGTCATGCCGGTCTTGATGTATTCTTTCGGCATACTCAAATGGACTCAGACAGAACTTGACGCCCTGGATAGGAGAGTCCGCACATTGCTTACCGCAAATCGTATGCATCACCCACGGTCATCGGTTATGAGACTGTATATCCCTCGGAAGTGCGGGGGTCGTGGCCTTTTAAATGCTAAGACCCTGCACAACCGCGAGGTATGCAGTCTTAGGGAATATTTCCAGGCAGCTGACGTGGGTATGCATCGAGATGTGGTAGCGGTGGATAAGGGCCTTACCCCGCTCTCCTTGGCTAACGAGAACTGGCGCAAACCTATAGTATTAGATACTAATGACCGCAGGGAGGTATGGCAGAGCAAGGAGCTTCACGGACGCTTCTACCGGGTCCTACATGGGCCCGATGTAGATCTTTTAGCGTCCGTGGCCTGGCTACGATTTGGTGACCTTTTCGGGGAAACCGAAGGTTTTGTCTTTGCGATTATGGATGAAGTTATGATGACGAACAACTACCGGAAATATATTGTGAAAGACGGCACGGTTGACATCTGTCGGGCATGTCACCGGCCGGGGGAATCCATCCGTCACATTATCTCCGGTTGTTCTAGTCTAGCTAACGGAGACTATTTGCATAGACACAACCTTGTAGCCAGGATTATCCATCAGCAACTTGCTCTGAAATACAATCTTGTTGAATCGGAAGTGCCTTACTATAAGTATGAGCCCGACCCAGTTCTCGAAAATGGCAATGTCACGTTGTATTGGGATCGGTCTATCATCACTGACAGGACTATTGTTGCCAATAAGCCTGACATAGTGGTGATAGACCGACTAGAGCGTCGCGCAATGATTGTTGATATAGCGGTTCCCCATGACGAGAACCTCGTGAAGGCTGAGAGAGATAAGAAAAGCAAATATCTTGATCTGGCTCGCGAGGTTGTCGACATGTGGGATGTGAATACAGCAGTCATTGTGCCGATAGTCGTTACGGCCAATGGCATAATAGCCAAGAGCCTCGACGAACATCTGAGGAGGCTCTCGTTGGGCAGCTGGATCAAGGGCTTGATCCAGAAAGCGGTACTCCTGGACACGGCGCGTATCGTTAGGAGGTTCCTCTCTCAGGAGCCCTGACCACCGGTAGCTTGGACCCTGTTCCCGATACCGGTGGGCTACTATTTTTGTATTTTTAAATGTTTTTTTATTTAATTTTTTATAGATAAATATTTAAAAATGTAAAGATATGTAAATAAAATAAATAAATGGAATAATAATAACATGGGTCCGATGTAGATCAGTCAGCGTCCGTAGCCTGGCTGCGTTTCGGTGACCTCTTTGGGGAAACCGAAGGTTTTGTCTGTGCAATTATGGACGAAGTTATCATGACGAATAACTACCGGAGATTTATTGTGAAGGATGGCACGGTTGACATCTGTCGGGCATGTCACCGCCCGGGTGAATCGATCCGCCACATTATCTCTGGTTGTTCTCGGCTAGCTAACGAAGAGTACTTGCATAGGCACAACCTTGTAGCCAGGATTATCCATCAGCAACTTGCTCTGAAATACACTCTTGTGGCATCGGAGGTACCGTACTACAGGTATGTGCCCGACCCAGTTCTCGAAAATGGCAATATCACATTGTACTGGGATCGGTCCATCATCACTGACAGGACTATTGTAGCCAATAAGCCTGATATTGTGGTGGTGGACCGAATCGAGAGGCGTACAATGATTGTTGACATTACCGTCCCGCATGGCGGGAACCTCGTGAAAGCCGAGAAAGATAAGCAAATCAAGTATCTTGACTTGGCTCGCGAGGTTGTCGACATGTGGGATGTGGACACAGCGATCATTGTACCGATAGTCGTGTCGGCCAATGGCTTAATAGCCACGAGCCTCGACCAACATCTTAGGAGGCTCTCGTTAGGCGGCTGGGTCAAGGGCCTGATCCAGAAAGCAGTACTGCTGGACACGGCTCGTATTGTTAGGAGGTTCCTCTCTCTGGAGCCCTGACCGCCGGTAGTTTGGACCCTGTTCCCGATACCGGTGGGCCTCTATTTTTTATATTTTTAAATGTTTTTTTTTTTGTAATTTGTTATAAAAATATTTAAAAATGTAAATAATAAGAAATGTATTGAATAAAGGAGATAATAATAAGAAGTGCCAGTGAATATAAAAATATTTAAAAATGTAGTAAATAAGAAAAGAAATCAATAAAGGAATAATAATATAATAATAATAATTAATAATAATAATAATTATTATTAATTATTATAATTATTAATAATAATTATTTATAATAATAATATTGTTATTATTTATATTATTTATTTATTTTATTATTTAACCATTAATGTACACACATAATAAATAGACAAGAATAAGGAACAGAAAATAGGTACAAAGGTATGCTTATTTCTAACGAAATCTCTTCCAGCATACCTGCGAGAGGAGAGTTGCAAAAAAAAAGATATGTAGACACCGTGTGTAGAACGATAAAAAGAAAAATATATTAAACAATTCACAATAAAGAAGAATACTGTATAGATAATTAATATATACTCTTATATACATGCATTCCTCCTAGATCGCATGTGACTCCTTTTCTAAATAAGGGTAATTTGATGAGAATGTCAGATCGTAGAAAGCTTCATCTGGCTACCCTGCTCTTTGGCACAATTCTCACAAAAAAGCCAGACTATCTGTTCAGTAAACTGTCCTGGTCCCGAGATGTAAATAAGGTCAGAACGAGAGCCTCTGCCTACCTTTTGTTGACGCCTCACAAGACTGCTGCATTCCGTGGCAGTTTCAAATTCGCTGCCTCTCGTATCTGGAATGATCTTCCTCCGCCGTTTCGAGCTATAAAGACGATTGGAACATTTAGTACTAATTTCAAGCAGTACTTATTACTCAAACAAAAGGAAGCTAGCGTATAAACTTACCCGGCCGGGGTTTGCACGCAGTTATATTATCTACTGTCATGATTCTTGTTCTTGGTTTTTAAACTTTCTGGCGAACACTTCAACCACGCACATATATTCACACAATTCTGTTTTATCGTATACTAGCAATCTTTTCACTTTGTTTATTTACAGTAATGTCTTACATAATTTACCAGTTTACCATTATTATTATTTTCATTTTGACAGCCGACGCGACGCCGACCACAGATAAACACGCGCTCTGTCGTTTGTCTACGGTTTTGACAAACGTTCATTGAGCCGTGGGGATTTTGGTCGTATATATATTTATGTTATTTTACTTAGATATTTGTTTTATATGTTATACGCATACATACTCACCTTCTGTGTTTATTTATACTATTTTGTTATTATTTATTTTGTTCTATTTTATTTCTTAAGTATGATCCGTCTCCGTAAATTTGTCCGTGGCATCAACAGTGGGCCCTATCAGAATATCAGCGCAGCGTTATTTTCTTTTTAATATCGTTGCACATGCTGAGATAGGAGCCTTTTTGGTCTCGCACGGGTTTATTTATTTTTATTTTTTTATTATTGTTTGTGTTTTTCTTATCTCGTGTCTCCTGTGCGGGTCACAAATAAAAATGTTTTCTTTCTTCTTTCTTCTTTCATATTATTAAATTAAATATTACAATAATAAATACTAACTAATATCATAAATACTTAAATAATAATACATATTAATATGCAACTAAGACGTAAAAGTCGGTAGTGTGGGAAGGTATTTCAAGGAGATGCTTAAGATGCGACCTGCAAAGTGCATCGGAAGGACGGGAGTAGGAGAAGCGTTCGCGGAGGTAAGAAGGCATTTTAGGGTTGTGAAGGACTTTAAATAGCAAACACAAAATCCGAGAGTTCCTGCGAAGTCGAATAGGGAGCCACTTGAGCATTTTGCGAAAGCCTGATACATGGTCATACTTTTTGAGATTGAAAACAAAACGAATACATACATTTTGCAAACGCTCAAGTTTATTTAAAAGCTCCTCGGTGGCATCCAAATAACAGGCGTCGGCGTAGCCGATGATGGGCTGAATAAGAGTTTGGGCAAGGGAAATTTTGGTGTTCAAGGGCAAAAAGCTCTGGAGGCACTTCAGCGAGTGGAAAGTGTAGTGCACCTTGCGACTGACTTCAGCGACGTAGGCAGTCCATGATAAATAAGAGTCCATGATCACCCCCAAGTTTTTAGCTGTCCTAGCGTATTCAATTTGAACTCCATTCAAACTGAGAGAAGACAGCACCGCAACATCCAGCCTGTTTCGCATATGCCTACCGCCGATAACCATGGCCTGAGACTTCTTAGGGTTGATTTGCAGCCCAAAGGACCGTGACCACTCCCCAATTAATTCCAGGTCACTGTTAATGGCGGTCACTGCGGCTTCTGCATCTTGAATAGGAAAATGATGGTAAAGCTGCAAGTCGTCAGCATAGATATGGAAGTTACACGAGATTACTCTAGTGACAGAGTTAATAAAAATAGAAAAGAGAAGAGGAGAGAGAACGCCACCCTGTGGCACACCCGCAGTAAGAGAGCACCAATCCGAAGAACTCTCGTCGAGGTGTACCCGCTGCGAGCGGCCTCCAAGATAGGAGTTGAACCAATCAATAGTGGAAGAGGAGAAATTGAAAGATTTAAGGATCCCAAGAAGGATATCGAAGTCAACAGAGCTGAAAGCGCTGCTGAAATCGAGAACTACAAGTAAAGTAAGAGATTTGTGGTCCATAGCCCGGCGGATATCGTCAGTAACCTTTAAAAGAGCTGTAACAGTGCTGTGACCGGGCCGGAAACCAGATTGAAAAGGACTAAGAAGATCATTATTAGAGAGAAACAGAGACAATTGCTGATGGACAATGTGCTCAAGAACTTTGGAAAGATAAGGAAGTATGGAAATGGGTCTGAAATCGGTCAGTGTGACCGGGTTAGGGATTTTGGGTAGTGGAATAATATGGGCTAGCTTCCAAGCATCGGGAACAGTGCAAGAAAACAAGGAGAAGTTAAAAATGTGGGTCAAAACGGGAAGTAATGTGGAGAGGATAGGAGAAATCATTCTTGAGCAAAGCCCGTCATTCCCAACAGCGGAGGAGGAGATAGCACAAATAGATTTTTTGACATCACTTTCACTCACAGGACTGAAATCGAAAGACGAACACCGCGGCACTGGCAAAACGGAAAGTTTATTTAATGTCGATAATTTGACGTGTGGATCCAACGTCACGGGTGAAAGTGAAAAATGTTTGTTTAGAGCACACACGTCAATGCCTTTGCTAGAAGCGGCAGGAGACTTACCAATGCCGACAGTTTTCAAAATCTTCCAGACTTCAGAGGAGTTCCGGTTGTCAAGAGAATTATGGAAGTAGCGTCTCTTTGCATCTCTACACATACGACTACAGCGATTACGCATATCTCTACACGAACTCAGGTTGTGCTCGGAAGGACGGCGCTTTAACCTCCTTTTAGCTCGGTCTCTAACTGCCATTGTTGAAAATGTGAAACTCAACTAATAAAACCACCTGCACGCTGTTGTTGGAAGAGATTTACAAAATATTAAAGATAAAAAAAGCAATCGAGAATATCAGTCATCACAACAAACTAAAATAAACGCACAGTGTAACGAAACGTAAAACAGGTGTCAAATGTCATCATGTCAAGATTGTCAACTGTCAAGTAAAATATAACGGTAAACAAATAAAAATAAAACAACTACCGGCAGACATTCAGAGTGAAAAGTAAATAAAATAGATGTTACAGCAAAGATTGTAAGGTTAGAATAATAGAAGAAAAAACAAGTCCAAAAGTGTACCGACATGACTTGTTACGTCATTACTAAGTGGCCGAATTAAAATATGTACGGGGATCAAACAAATGAAACCGTAGACTCAGCGACGGGTCTTCCTCATAATCTTCGCTCTAGGCGTAGCGGTTTTCAAAGTGGCAGCGGCAGCAGGCC